>OY982968.1:45000-5045000 GCA_963890685.1 Plagodis pulveraria
CCTTCACAAGTTGATAGAGACGATCAATAGCTTCCGTAACTCCAGCTTTTATATCGGTCTTCAGGTTCCTGGAGTTTGACAGATGGGCTTTCGCTTTGCAAACCCACGATCTAGCTTCTGACACCCGGTCAGAGCACTTTGAAGCCGTTTTCTTGGGTGGGCTCCGCGCTGCCTCCGTCGACAATCTACGTATTGCCAGTGGTTTGGGCTTTTGAACTCCAACCGTTTGGGTCTTTTTGGGAGAAGGAGGGATGGTGCTAGCCTCCGGTTGTCCAGACTCCCATTCCCCAATACTTTTACGAACGTTTTTTGACTGTCCCGAGGGTCCTGCCTCGTTGTCAGACTCTATTACGACTAACTCCGGGTCAGTCTGATTTTTTGTTGGCGTTCTGAAGCCGAACATGTTGTAGGTCGCCTTTATATTAAGTTACCTATATATAAATATTAGAACAAACACAGACCGTGCTTGTGTCGCTATTATTTTTCACAAAAGTGAAGTCAACTAGCTAAGAACGACGTGTAAAGGCGTCAGTTAATGGATTTGTACATAAAATTTCACCAAAGTGAGTGTCAGAGATGCTTGATAAAAATCAAGCAAACAAGTCAACTTCAATTATAAAACAAATAAAAAATTTAAAAATAGTTTTGTTAAATATAATATATATATCGGTCCCAATTTGTGAGTCACGTCACTCTACAAATTTTATAATTATTATAATCAGAGCCCCTATACTTGCGCCTATCCTGGAAAATTATAAAAAGTTACAGAATTTACAAAAAATTTTTCGTCATATGTTAAAATGTTTACCTCCTTAATGTCGGTAAACACAAAAGGGTGGGTGGGCGGGCCAAAATTTGAAAATTGTCGTCGCTTTTTGGGGTTTTTGGCGCTGCGGGCGGGTGCGCGGGGTGCGTACGAGCTCCGCAAGCGAATTTGCACTCCAAAAAAGTGACAAACGGGTGAAAAATTACGAAGTTATGCCTAAAATTTGAAGATTTTCACTAAGATTTTGAGGAAAAACGCTATTATTTCTAAACTATAATACTAATAAATTTTATTTTTTGCAGGTTGTGTAGGGGGGACGGAGCTGCGTCTTGGATGGTATCACACACCCAGTCGGACTGTAGGGGACTCTAATGGAAATGTTTGAAAGTTGAAATTTTGATATTTTCTGTCAGAAACTACCAAAATACCTATAAAATTTTCCCTAATTAATATTGTTCGATTTTTATTGTTTAATCGTGTTCGGGACGTGAATCCGCTTCTATAGAGGTATGACACACCTATATGGGGGAATGTTTAGAAGAAGATATATCTACTATGGATTTAGGGTATGTGACCGCCTATGAAGACTTTTTACATACAAAATGTACTGAGATGCCAAAATTTGAAAATTGTCGTCGCTTTTTGGGGTTTTTGGCGCTGCGGGCGGGTGCGCGGGGTGCGTACGAGCTCCGCAAGCGAATTTGCACTCCAAAAAAGTGACAAACGGGTGAAAAATTACGAAGTTATGCCTAAAATTTGAAGATTTTCACTAAGATTTTGAGGAAAAACGCTATTATTTCTAAACTATAATACTAATAAATTTTATTTTTTGCAGGTTGTGTAGGGGGGACGGAGCTGCGTCTTGGATGGTATCACACACCCAGTCGGACTGTAGGGGACTCTAATGGAAATGTTTGAAAGTTGAAATTTTGATATTTTCTGTCAGAAACTACCAAAATACCTATAAAATTTTCCCTAATTAATATTGTTCGATTTTTATTGTTTAATCGTGTTCGGGACGTGAATCCGCTTCTATAGAGGTATGACACACCTATATGGGGGAATGTTTAGAAGAAGATATATCTACTCTACTATATAATAAAATTTAAGAATATATATACCTATATATAAGAAATAAAAATTTAAGAGTAGAGGAGGCAAAAAACAAAGACCCGCTAATAATACTCAAAAACCTTCTTTCATATAACAAGGACGAGGAAATATTGTCATCACTCAGGTCACAGAACGCGGGTCTTCTGGGGGACCTGGCAGAAAACGACCTTAGAGCCACTGTGAGGTATAGGCGAAGAGCCAGAAATCAGCACGAAAACCATGTTGTGCTCCAGGTGTCACCTAAACTCTGGCAAAGGCTTACTACAGCCAAGCGGGTTCACATCGACCTGCAATATGTGTCAGTGCAGGACCAGTCTCCGCTCGTACAGTGCACAAGGTGTCTGGGCTATGGGCATGGTCGCAGGCTGTGCACAGAGCCAGTAGACCTGTGCAGCTACTGCGCGGGCCCACACCTCCGCGCTGACTGTTCGGCATACCTGGCGAGCGAGACCCCGACCTGCCGCAACTGCAGGCTGATGAAGGCCTCCGAAACGAGCCACAATGCATTTGACGGGGAATGCCCTGTGCGCAAGCGATGGGACGCAATAGCGAGGTCCAGCGTCGCCTACTGCTAAGGGCACCCAGGGGACCACGGATGTAATGGCAACACCTACGCCAACCAGAGCGATAAGGCCATTAAAAGTGCTGCAGGCGAACTTACAAAGAAAAAAGCTGGCTACTCAGGAACTCTTCTTGGAAGCCCAGAAAAGAAATGTCAGTTTCGCGTTGATTCAAGAACCTTATGTGGGTGCTGAAGGGGAGCTCAAGCGGTATTCGGGCACTCGAATACTACAATGTGAGCGAAACCGAGCTAAGCCGGTAAAGGCTGCCATTGTAGTATTCGATGATAACATAGAAGTCCTCAACGACCAAACTATGATCACGGAAAATATAGCTTTTACACTGATCAAGGCCGAAAAGTGGACAATCGCATTAGTTTCGGTCTATTTTGAGGACAGCCTGCCGCTTGAGCCGTACTTGAACAGAGTCAAAAAACTCTTGGATGTGACGCGGACTGACAAGGTCTTAATAGGCGGAGACATAAACGCATGGAGTACCTGGTGGGGTAGCGTCTGCGAAGATGACAGAGGAGAACTCTACAGAGGGTTTCTAGACGAGGTGGAAATGCATATATTGAACCAGGGGACCGACCCCACGTTCGACACAATTCGTGGAGATCGCATCCTTACGAGTTGTGTCGACGTAACCGCCTGCTCTCCAAATATGCTGCGCTACGTCAAGGACTGGAGGGTGGACAAGTCGGTCACCAGTTCCGATCACAACGCAATATCTTTCCACCTCGATCTGGAGAGGCCGTCAGAGGTTAAGACCCCAAAGTCAACCCGTATCTACAACACTCGGAAGGCCAACTGGTGTCGGTTCACTGAGGAATTCCGAAGCTTGTTGGAGAGGAGTGGTGTTTCTGCAGAAACCATCGCCGGGATAGATAACCATGAACAGCTCGAAAACATAATAAAAAGCTACATGGAATCCATACACTTGGCATGCAGAAACACTATTCCCTTACTCAAACATAACAACAAAAAAGAGTACTTACCCTGGTGGACCGACGAGCTGGAACGCTTGAAGAGGGTTGCGAACACCATGAGACGGAGGATCAAAGGCGCTGCACCCCGGAGACGAAAACACGTTGTTGATGAGTACCTGAAACATAAAAACACATATGAGTACGAAGCCAGTAAAGCTCAAACCGAGAGCTGGAAAGCCAACTGCACCAAGCAGGAAAAAGAGAGTATGTGGGATGGTATTTATAGGGTGATCAGAAGCAAGACAGCAAGACATGAAGACCAACTACTGGAGGAAAATGGAGCCACTCTAAGTCCTGAAAAGTCGGTCGAGTTACTAGCCAAGACGTTCTTCCCGGATGACAATGCCTTCGAGGATAATAATATTCACGAAGGCATTAGAAGGCTCGCGGAAACACTATGTGACTCGACGTCGGACGAAGTCGAGGACCCACCGTTCACCGAGGCGGAACTAAAAAGAACCGTGAGTGGCTTCAACCCCAAGAAAGCTCCAGGGCCTGACGGCCTCACGGCGGACATTTGCACGAGGGCAATATTCGCAGAGATTGGCGTCTTCCTGGAGATCCTCAACAAATGCATGTCCCTGTCTTGCTTCCCATCACCCTGGAAGGAGGCTGCAGTAGTGGCGCTTCGGAAGCCGGGAAAATCCGATTACAGCCAGGCAAAGTCATACCGACCGATTGGGCTACTGTCAGTTCTGGGAAAGGTCCTTGAAAAAATGATGGTGAGAAGGATAAGATGGAACCTCTTACCAAAGACCAATCCCAGACAGTACGGCTTTGTCCCCCAGCGCAGCACCGAAGATGCACTCTACGACCTGGTGGAAAAGGTCCAAGACAAGTTGAGGAGCAAAGAAATGGCGGTCATCGTGTCACTGGATATCGAAGGAGCCTTCGACAGTGCATGGTGGCCAGCCATTAAATCCCAGCTGATCACACTGAAATGCCCCCTTACCCTGAGACGACTGGTGAACAGCTACTTCGAAGGCAGACGAGTCGTGGTCACCTATGCTGACAAGACCTACGCCAAAAACACCAACAAAGGCTGTGTCCAGGGGTCAATAGGGGGACCAACATTTTGGAATCTGCTGTTGGATCCACTCCTCAACGACTTGGCTGCACAAGGAGTCTACGTTCAGGCGTTCGCGGACGACGTTGTGCTAATGTTCTCCGGTCATTCAGCTCTAAAAATTCAGGAAAGCGTCAACCAGACACTCGCGTATGTGCGTGATTGGGGCGTCAAAAATAAACTCAAGTTTGCGGCACACAAAACCCACGCTATGATTGTAACCAAAAAACTAAAATTTGACACCCCAATCATGCACATGGGCGGGCTGGATATACCCGTCGTTGACGAAATCAAGCTCCTCGGCCTTACGATCGACAGAAAACTCACGTTCAATAAACACGTGGCGAACGTTTGTCGTAAGGCCGCGGACATCTATAAGATGCTCGCAAGGACGGCGAAAATAGAATGGGGGCTGAACCCGGAGATCATTAGGACAATCTATGTTGCCGTGATAGAGCCAATAATAATGTACGCTTCGAGTGTATGGGCGCCAGCCGCTAAAAAGATCATGGTACAAAAGCAGCTCAATACCATCCAGCGCCGATTTGCTCAAAAAATCTGCAAAGCATACCGAACGGTGTCCCTTAACGCAGCACTCGTGCTAACTGGGCTGCTTCCTTTAGATCTCCGGATCCAGGAAGCCGCCCAGCTGTACGAAGCAAAGAGGGGCAGACCGACGACGCTAGCTCAGAGCAGATGGGAAATTGAGGAGCGGGTTTCATACTTAAAGGCTCAGCATCCAGCCCAAGAGGAGGACATCACGTTCACATGCCTCAACGATATGCTGCCCGACACCCTGGAACAACACGAACTTCCCGAAATCCAGATTTACACAGACGGGAGTAAATTGGAGGGGAAAGTCGGAGCGGCGTATACCTATTGGGAGCGTGGACGGGAAACAAAGACGAAGAAGATGAGACTCGAGTCGTTCTGCACAGTCTTTCAAGCTGAGCTGTACGCACTATACCAGGCCACTGAGCTATTGCTCAAAGTGAACAAAAGTGCAGCTGCTGTGCTGAGCGACTCGAGATCTGCATTAGAAATGGTCCAAAACCCCGAAACTTTCCACCCCTTAGGCTTTGCAATAAGACGCAATCTTGCGAGTCTCAAGGCCAAGGGGTGTGACGTAAAGTTATATTGGGTCAGGGCACACGTCGGAGTTCCCGGTAACGAAAGGGCGGATGAGTTGGCCAAGCAGGCGGCTCTTTACACCAAATGCTCGGCCCACTACGACAGATGCCCGGTGTCCTTCGCAAAAGGTGAAATAAGGAAAGACACGATTGACACTTGGAACCGTAGATACCAAGAAGGTACAACTGCGAAAATAACAAAGACCTTTTTTCCAAGTGTCACGAACGCATATAAAATAATAAACAAAACAAAACTTACCCCGATCCTAACGCAGGTGATGACTGGGCATGGGGGGTTTTCTGAGTACTTGAACAGATTCAGGTGCAAGGACAGCCCCTCATGCGTGTGTGACCCCTGTAAAGACGAGTCTATTCTGCATCTGCTACTCGAGTGCCCAAAACACGATGCGGATAGGTACGATCTAGAGTCCGCAACAAATATGAAGTTGACTGAAGCCTCACTGTATGAGATGATGGACGGTAAAGACTCTAGACCGTACCTACTCGCATTCTGCACCAAAGTAGCAGGAGACACCGTGCATAGGAATAGAACAAGGTGACACTGGGTGTCGCAATGATCTATTCCAAAACTAAATTAAATAAACCTGTAAAATGTGGGAACAAAGCATAATTCTTAAGAATTATGACGATTGTTCATACAATAATCAAAACAAATATAAATAGTTAATTGTTTGTATGCTGAATAAGAACAAAAAGGGAAAAATCACCGAGGTTAGACTAATTTTGTAGTTTTAAATATTGTATACCTAAATCTATATAAGACCTACCTTAATAAGGTAAACTAAATTATTTTATACCTTTATCTTGACCAGAACTATTTATTTTTATTGTTAATTTTGACAAAGTAGTGATAACTATTTAAAACATGTATTTCATAAAGTGACTAAAGAGTCACATATAAAACTTAATATTGGTACATCTTTATTTTCACCCAAACAAGGTGCCCGACTATGTCGGGGGTACATTGGTGGAGGAGGACGGCAAAAAAAAAAAAAAAAAAAAAAAAAACCTAACCTAACCTAACCTAACCTAACCTAACCTAACCTAACCTAACCTAACCTAACCTAACCTAACCTAACCTAACCTAACCTAACCTAACCTAACCTAACCTAACCTAACCTAACCTAACCTAACCTCTGAAAGAAACCCTAGAGAAGCATCGAGCTGACGACCAAATACGAGCCCATACACCTAATAACATGGACAAGCTTCTCAGCGAAGTGAAAGAGTTACGCAAGACCTCAGAGGAGACGGTTAGAAAAGTCTCCTCATTACAGGAGTCGGTACCTTCGTATGCCGAAGTTCTTTGCAGGCCGAACAACGCGACTAGTCCTACGAAACGGAGTACACAGCACTCCATCATAGTGTCCTCCGACATAGAAAAGGACACGAGTGAGGAAGTGCTGGGTAAGGTCCGGGAAGCGTTGGACGCTAAGACAAACGGACTCCAGGTTACTAGAGTCCGTAAAATAAAAAATCAAAAGGTTGTCATAAGTTGTTGCACCAAGGACGAAGCGACGAAGTTGACAGAAAAACTAACATCTAAAAATAAAAATTTAAGAGTAGAGGAGGCAAAAAACAAAGACCCGCTAATAATACTCAAAAACCTTCTTTCATATAACAAGGACGAGGAAATATTGTCATCACTCAGGTCACAGAACGCGGGTCTTCTGGGGGACCTGGCAGAAAACGACCTTAGAGCAACTGTGAGGTATAGGCGAAGAGCCAGAAATCAGCATGAAAACCATGTTGTGCTCCAGGTGTCACCTAAACTCTGGCAAAGGCTTACCACAGCCAAGCGGGTTCACATCGACCTGCAATATGTATCAGTGCAGGACCAGTCTCCGCTCGTACAGTGCACAAGGTGCCTAGGCTATGGGCATGGTCGCAGGCTGTGCACAGAGCCAGTAGACCTGTGCAGCTACTGCGCGGGCCCACACCTCCGCGCTGACTGTTCGGCATACCTGGCGAGCGAGACCCCGACCTGCCGCAACTGCAGGCTGATGAAGGCCTCCGAAACGAGCCACAATGCGTTTGACGGGGAATGCCCTGTACGCAAGCGATGGGACGCGATAGCGAGATCCAGCGTTGCCTATTGCTAAGGGCACCCAGGGGACCACGGATGTAATGGCAACACCTACGCCAACCAGAGCGATAAGGCCATTAAAAGTGCTGCAGGCGAACTTACAAAGAAAAAAGCTGGCTACTCAGGAACTCTTCTTGGAAGCCCAGAAAAGAAACGTCAGCTTCGCGTTGATTCAAGAACCTTATGTGGGCGCTGAAGGGGAGCTCAAGCGGTATTCGGGCACTCGAATACTACAATGTGAGCGAAACCGAGCTAAGCCGGTAAAGGCTGCCATTGTAGTATTCGATGATAACATAGAAGTCCTCAACGACCAAACTATGATCACAGAAAATATAGCTTTTACACTGATCAAGGCCGAAAAGTGGACAATCGCATTAGTTTCGGTCTATTTTGAGGACAGCCTGCCGCTTGAGCCGTACTTGAACAGAATCAAAGCACTCTTGGATATGACGCGGACTGACAAGGTCTTAATAGGCGGAGACATAAACGCGTGGAGTACCTGGTGGGGTAGCGTCTGCGAAGATGACAGAGGAGAACTCTACAGAGGGTTTCTAGACGAGGTGGAAATGCATATATTGAACCAGGGGACCGACCCCACGTTCGACACAATCCGTGGAGATCGCATCCTTACGAGTTGTGTCGACGTAACCGCCTGCTCTCCAAATATGCTGCGCTACGTCAAGGACTGGAGGGTGGACAAGTCGGTCACCAGTTCCGATCACAACGCAATATCTTTCCACCTCGATCTGGAGAGGCCGTCAGAAGTTAAGACCCCAAAGTCAACCCGTATCTACAACACTCGGAAGGCCAACTGGTGTCGGTTCACTGAGGAATTCCGAAGCTCGTTGGAGAGGAATGGTGTTTCTGCAGAAACCATCGCCGGGATAGATAACCATGAACAGCTCGAAAACTTAATAAAAAGCTACATGGAATCCATACACTTGGCATGCAGAAACGCTATTCCCTTACTCAAACATAACAACAAAAAAGAGTACTTACCCTGGTGGACCGACGAGCTGGAACGCTTGAAGAGGGTTGCGAACACCATGAGACGGAGGATCAAAGGCGCTGCACCCCGGAGACGAAAACACGTTGTTGATGAGTACCTGAAACATAAAAACACATATGAGTACGAAGCCAGTAAAGCTCAAACCGAGAGCTGGAAAGCCAACTGCACCAAGCAGGAAAAAGAGAGTATGTGGGATGGTATTTATAGGGTGATCAGAAGCAAGACAGCAAGACATGAAGACCAACTACTGGAGGAAAATGGAGCCACTCTAAGTCCTGAAAAGTCGGTCGAGTTACTAGCCAAGACGTTCTTCCCGGATGACAATGCCTTCGAGGATAATAGTATTCACGAAGGCATTAGAAGGCTCGCGGAAACACTATGTGACTCGACGTTGGACGAAGTCGAGGACCCACCGTTCACCGAGGCGGAACTAAAAAGAACTGTGAGTGGCTTCAACCCCAAGAAAGCTCCAGGGCCTGACGGCCTCACGGCGGACATTTGCACGAGGGCAATATTCGCAGAGATGGGCGTCTTCCTGGAGATCCTCAACAAATGCATGTCCCTGTCTTGCTTCCCATCACCCTGGAAGGAGGCTGCAGTAGTGGTGCTTCGGAAGCCGGGAAAATCCGATTACAGCCAGGCAAAGTCACACAGACCGATTGGGCTACTGTCAGTTCTGGGAAAGGTCCTTGAAAAAATGATGGTGAGAAGGATAAGATGGAACCTCTTACCAAAGACCAATCCCAGACAGTACGGCTTTGTCCCCCAGCGCAGCACCGAAGATGCACTCTACGACCTGGTGGAAAAGGTCCAAGACAAGTTGAGGAGCAAAGAAATGGCGGTCATCGTGTCACTGGATATCGAAGGAGCCTTCGACAGTGCATGGTGGCCAGCCATTAAATCCCAGCTGATCACACTGAAATGCCCCCTTACCCTGAGACGACTGGTGAACAGCTACTTCGAAGGCAGACGAGTCGTGGTCACCTATGCTGACAAGACCTACGCCAAAAACACCAGCAAAGGCTGTGTCCAGGGGTCAATAGGGGGACCAACATTTTGGAATCTGCTGTTGGATCCACTCCTCAACGACTTGGCTGAACAAGGAGTCTACGTTCAGGCGTTCGCGGACGACGTTGTGCTAATGTTCTCCGGCCATTCAGCTCTAAAAATCCAGGAAAGCGTCAACCAGACACTCGCGTATGTGCGTGATTGGGGCGTCAAAAATAAACTCAAGTTTGCGGCACACAAAACCCACGCTATGATTGTAACCAAAAAACTAAAATTTGACACCCCAATCATGCACATGGGCGGGCTGGACATACCCGTCGTTGACGAAATCAAGCTCCTCGGCCTTACGATCGACAGAAAACTCACGTTCAATAAACACGTGGTGAACGTTTGTCGTAAGGCCGCGGACATCTATAAGATGCTCGCAAGGACGGCGAAAATAGAATGGGGGCTGAACCCGGAGATCATTAGGACAATCTATGTTGCCGTGATAGAGCCAATAATAATGTACGCTTCGAGTGTATGGGCGCCAGCCGCTAAAAAGATCATGGTACAAAAGCAGCTCAACACCATCCAGCGCCGATTTGCTCAAAAAATCTGCAAAGCATATCGAACGGTGTCCCTTAACGCAGCACTCGTGCTAACTGGGCTGCTTCCTTTAGATCTCCGGATCCAGGAAGCCGCCCAGCTGTACGAAGCAAAGAGGGGCAGACCGACGACGCTAGCTCAGAGCAGATGGGAAATTGAGGAGCGGGTTTCATACTTAAAGGCTCAGCATCCAGCCCAAGAGGAGGACATCACGTTCACATGCCTCAATGATATGCTGCCCGACACCCTGGAACAACACGAACTTCCCGAAATCCAGATTTACACAGACGGGAGTAAATTGGAGGGGAAAGTCGGAGCGGCGTATACCTATTGGGAGCGTGGACGGGAAACAAAGACGAAGAAGGTGAGACTCGAGTCGTTCTGCACAGTCTTTCAAGCTGAGCTGTACGCACTATACCAGGCCACTGAGCTATTGCTCAAAGTGAACAAAAGTGCAGCTGCTGTGCTGAGCGACTCGAGATCTGCATTAGAAATGGTCCAAAACCCCGAAACTTTCCACCCCTTAGGCTTTGCAATAAGACGCAATCTTGCGAGTCTCAAGGCCAAGGGGTGTGACGTAAAGTTATATTGGGTCAGGGCACACGTTGGAGTTCCCGGTAACGAAAGGGCGGATGAGTTGGCCAAGCAGGCGGCTCTTTACACCAAATGCTCGGCCCACTACGACAGATGCCCGGTGTCCTTCGCAAAAGGTGAAATAAGAAAAGACACGATTGACACTTGGAACCGTAGATACCAAGAAGGTACAACTGCTAAAATAACAAAGACCTTTTTTCCAAGTGTCACGAACGCATATAAAATAATAAATACAACAAAACTTACCCCGATCCTAACGCAGGTGATGACTGGGCATGGGGGGTTTTCTGAGTACCTGAACAGATTCAAGTGCAAGGACAGCCCCTCATGCGTGTGTGACCCCTGTAAAGACGAGTCTATTCTGCATCTGCTACTCGAGTGCCCAAAACACGATGCGGATAGGTACGATCTAGAGTCCGCAACAAATATGAAGTTGACTGAAGCCTCACTGTATGAGATGATGGACGGTAAAGACTCTAGACCGTACCTACTCGCATTCTGCACCAAAGTAGCAGGAGACGCCGTGTATAGGAATAGAACAAGGTGACACTGGGTGTTACAATGATCTATTCCAAAATTAATTTTATAAACCTGTAAAATGTGGGAACAACGCATAATTCTTAAGAATTATGACGATTGTTCATACAATAATCAGAACAAATATACATAGTTAATTGTTTGTATGCTGAATAAGAACAAAAGGGAAAAATCACCGAAGTTTAACTAATTTTGTAGTTTTAAATATATAATACCTAAATCTATATAGGACCTACCTTAATAAGGTAAACTAAATTATTTTATATCTATATCTTGACCAGAACTTTTTATTTTTATCGTTAATTTTGACAAAGTATTGATTACTATTTAATTTTTCGTAAAGTGACCAAAGAGTCACATATAAAACTTAACATTGGTACATCTTTATTTTCACCCAAACAAGGTGCCCGACTATGTCGGGGGTACATTGGTGGAGGAGGACGGCATAAAAAAAAAAAAAAAAAAAAAACCTAACCTAACCTAACCTAACCTAACCTAACCTAACCTAACCTAACCTAACCTAACCTAACCTAACCTAACCTAACCTAACCTAACCTAACCTAACCCTCTTCTAAACATTCCCCAATATAGGTGTGTCATACCTCTATAGAAGCGGATTCACGTCCCGAACACGATTAAACAATAAAAATCGAACAATATTAATTAGGGAAAATTTTATAGGTATTTTGGTAGTTTCTGACAGAAAATATCAAAATTTCAACTTTCAAACATTTCCATTAGAGTCCCCTACAGTCCGACTGGGTGTGTGATACCATCCAAGACGCAGCTCCGTCCCCCCTACACAACCTGCAAAAAATAAAATTTATTAGTATTACAGTTTAGAAATAATAGCGTTTTTCCTCAAAATCTTAGTGAAAATCTTCAAATTTTAGGCATAACTTCGTAATTTTTCACCCGTTTGTCACTTTTTTGGAGTGCAAATTCGCTTGCGGAGCTCGTACGCACCCCGCGCACCCGCCCGCAGCGCCAAAAACCCCAAAAAGCGACGACAATTTTCAAATTTTGGCATCTCAGTACATTTTGTATGTAAAAAGTCTTCATAGGCGGTCACATACCCTAAATCCATAGTAGATATATCTTCTTCTAAACATTCCCCAATATAGGTGTGTCATACCTCTATAGAAGCGGATTCACGTCCCGAACACGATTAAACAATAAAAATCGAACAATATTAATTAGGGAAAATTTTATAGGTATTTTGGTAGTTTCTGACAGAAAATATCAAAATTTCAACTTTCAAACATTTCCATTAGAGTCCCCTACAGTCCGACTGGGTGTGTGATACCATCCAAGACGCAGCTCCGTCCCCCCTACACAACCTGCAAAAAATAAAATTTATTAGTATTACAGTTTAGAAATAATAGCGTTTTTCCTCAAAATCTTAGTGAAAATCTTCAAATTTTAGGCATAACTTCGTAATTTTTCACCCGTTTGTCACTTTTTTGGAGTGCAAATTCGCTTGCGGAGCTCGTACGCACCCCGCGCACCCGCCCGCAGCGCCAAAAACCCCAAAAAGCGACGACAATTTTCAAATTTTGGCATCTCAGTACATTTTGTATGTAAAAAGTCTTCATAGGCGGTCACATACCCTAAATCCATAGTAGATATATCTTCTTCTAAACATTCCCCAATATAGGTGTGTCATACCTCTATAGAAGCGGATTCACGTCCCGAACACGATTAAACAATAAAAATCGAACAATATTAATTAGGGAAAATTTTATAGGTATTTTGGTAGTTTCTGACAGAAAATATCAAAATTTCAACTTTCAAACATTTCCATTAGAGTCCCCTACAGTCCGACTGGGTGTGTGATACCATCCAAGACGCAGCTCCGTCCCCCCTACACAACCTGCAAAAAATAAAATTTATTAGTATTACAGTTTAGAAATAATAGCGTTTTTCCTCAAAATCTTAGTGAAAATCTTCAAATTTTAGGCATAACTTCGTAATTTTTCACCCGTTTGTCACTTTTTTGGAGTGCAAATTCGCTTGCGGAGCTCGTACGCACCCCGCGCACCCGCCCGCAGCGCCAAAAACCCCAAAAAGCGACGACAATTTTCAAATTTTGGCATCTCAGTACATTTTGTATGTAAAAAGTCTTCATAGGCGGTCACATACCCTAAATCCATAGTAGATATATCTTCTTCTAAACTTTCCCCAACATAGGTGTGTCATACCTCTATAGAAGCGGATTCACGTCCCGAACACAACTAAATAGTAAAAATTTAACAATATTAATTAGGGAAAATTTTATAGGTATTTTAGTAGATTCTGACAGAAAATACCAAAATTTCAACTTGGAAACATTTCCATTAGAGTCCCCTACAGTCCGACTGGGTGTGTGATACCATCCAAGACGCAGCTCCGTCCCCCCTACACAACCTGCAAAAAATAAAATTTATTAGTATTATAGTTTAGAAATAATAGCGTTTTTCCTCAAAATCTTAGTAAAAATCTTCAAATTTTAGGCATAACTTCGTAAATTTTCACCCGTTTGTCACTTTTTTGGAGTGCAAATTCGCTTGCGGAGCTCGTACGCACCCCGCGCACCCGCCCGCAGCGCCAAAAACCCCAAAAAGCGACGACAATTTTCAAATTTTGGCATCTCAGTACATTTTGTATGTAAAAAGTCTTCATAGGCGGTCACATACCCTAAATCCATAGTAGATATATCTTCTTCTAAACTTTCCCCAACATAGGTGTGTCATACCTCTATAGAAGCGGATTCACGTCCCGAACACAACTAAATAGTAAAAATTTAACAATATTAATTAGGGAAAATTTTATAGGTATTTTAGTAGATTCTGACAGAAAATACCAAAATTTCAACTTGGAAACATTTCCATTAGAGTCCCCTACAGTCCGACTGGGTGTGTGATACCATCCAAGACGCAGCTCCGTCCCCCCTACACAACCTGCAAAAAATAAAATTTATTAGTATTATAGTTTAGAAATAATAGCGTTTTTCCTCAAAATCTTAGTAAAAATCTTCAAATTTTAGGCATAACTTCGTAAATTTTCACCCGTTTGTCACTTTTTTGGAGTGCAAATTCGCTTGCGGAGCTCGTACGCACCCCGCGCACCCGCCCGCAGCGCCAAAAACCCCAAAAAGCGACGACAATTTTCAAATTTTGGCATCTCAGTACATTTTGTATGTAAAAAGTCTTCATAGGCGGTCACATACCCTAAATCCATAGTAGATATATCTTCTTCTAAACTTTCCCCAACATAGGTGTGTCATACCTCTATAGAAGCGGATTCACGTCCCGAACACAACTAAATAGTAAAAATTTAACAATATTAATTAGGGAAAATTTTATAGGTATTTTAGTAGATTCTGACAGAAAATACCAAAATTTCAACTTGGAAACATTTCCATTAGAGTCCCCTACAGTCCGACTGGGTGTGTGATACCATCCAAGACGCAGCTCCGTCCCCCCTACACAACCTGCAAAAAATAAAATTTATTAGTATTATAGTTTAGAAATAATAGCGTTTTTCCTCAAAATCTTAGTAAAAATCTTCAAATTTTAGGCATAACTTCGTAAATTTTCACCCGTTTGTCACTTTTTTGGAGTGCAAATTCGCTTGCGGAGCTCGTACGCACCCCGCGCACCCGCCCGCAGCGCCAAAAACCCCAAAAAGCGACGACAATTTTCAAATTTTGGCATCTCAGTACATTTTGTATGTAAAAAGTCTTCATAGGCGGTCACATACCCTAAATCCATAGTAGATATATCTTCTTCTAAACTTTCCCCAACATAGGTGTGTCATACCTCTATAGAAGCGGATTCACGTCCCGAACACAACTAAATAGTAAAAATTTAACAATATTAATTAGGGAAAATTTTATAGGTATTTTAGTAGATTCTGACAGAAAATACCAAAATTTCAACTTGGAAACATTTCCATTAGAGTCCCCTACAGTCCGACTGGGTGTGTGATACCATCCAAGACGCAGCTCCGTCCCCCCTACACAACCTGCAAAAAATAAAATTTATTAGTATTATAGTTTAGAAATAATAGCGTTTTTCCTCAAAATCTTAGTAAAAATCTTCAAATTTTAGGCATAACTTCGTAAATTTTCACCCGTTTGTCACTTTTTTGGAGTGCAAATTCGCTTGCGGAGCTCGTACGCACCCCGCGCACCCGCCCGCAGCGCCAAAAACCCCAAAAAGCGACGACAATTTTCAAATTTTGGCATCTCAGTACATTTTGTATGTAAAAAGTCTTCATAGGCGGTCACATACCCTAAATCCATAGTAGATATATCTTCTTCTAAACTTTCCCCAACATAGGTGTGTCATACCTCTATAGAAGCGGATTCACGTCCCGAACACAACTAAATAGTAAAAATTTAACAATATTAATTAGGGAAAATTTTATAGGTATTTTAGTAGATTCTGACAGAAAATACCAAAATTTCAACTTGGAAACATTTCCATTAGAGTCCCCTACAGTCCGACTGGGTGTGTGATACCATCCAAGACGCAGCTCCGTCCCCCCTACACAACCTGCAAAAAATAAAATTTATTAGTATTATAGTTTAGAAATAATAGCGTTTTTCCTCAAAATCTTAGTAAAAATCTTCAAATTTTAGGCATAACTTCGTAAATTTTCACCCGTTTGTCACTTTTTTGGAGTGCAAATTCGCTTGCGGAGCTCGTACGCACCCCGCGCACCCGCCCGCAGCGCCAAAAACCCCAAAAAGCGACGACAATTTTCAAATTTTGGCATCTCAGTACATTTTGTATGTAAAAAGTCTTCATAGGCGGTCACATACCCTAAATCCATAGTAGATATATCTTCTTCTAAACTTTCCCCAACATAGGTGTGTCATACCTCTATAGAAGCGGATTCACGTCCCGAACACAACTAAATAGTAAAAATTTAACAATATTAATTAGGGAAAATTTTATAGGTATTTTAGTAGATTCTGACAGAAAATACCAAAATTTCAACTTGGAAACATTTCCATTAGAGTCCCCTACAGTCCGACTGGGTGTGTGATACCATCCAAGACGCAGCTCCGTCCCCCCTACACAACCTGCAAAAAATAAAATTTATTAGTATTATAGTTTAGAAATAATAGCGTTTTTCCTCAAAATCTTAGTAAAAATCTTCAAATTTTAGGCATAACTTCGTAAATTTTCACCCGTTTGTCACTTTTTTGGAGTGCAAATTCGCTTGCGGAGCTCGTACGCACCCCGCGCACCCGCCCGCAGCGCCAAAAACCCCAAAAAGCGACGACAATTTTCAAATTTTGGCATCTCAGTACATTTTGTATGTAAAAAGTCTTCATAGGCGGTCACATACCCTAAATCCATAGTAGATATATCTTCTTCTAAACTTTCCCCAACATAGGTGTGTCATACCTCTATAGAAGCGGATTCACGTCCCGAACACAACTAAATAGTAAAAATTTAACAATATTAATTAGGGAAAATTTTATAGGTATTTTAGTAGATTCTGACAGAAAATACCAAAATTTCAACTTGGAAACATTTCCATTAGAGTCCCCTACAGTCCGACTGGGTGTGTGATACCATCCAAGACGCAGCTCCGTCCCCCCTACACAACCTGCAAAAAATAAAATTTATTAGTATTATAGTTTAGAAATAATAGCGTTTTTCCTCAAAATCTTAGTAAAAATCTTCAAATTTTAGGCATAACTTCGTAAATTTTCACCCGTTTGTCACTTTTTTGGAGTGCAAATTCGCTTGCGGAGCTCGTACGCACCCCGCGCACCCGCCCGCAGCGCCAAAAACCCCAAAAAGCGACGACAATTTTCAAATTTTGGCATCTCAGTACATTTTGTATGTAAAAAGTCTTCATAGGCGGTCACATACCCTAAATCCATAGTAGATATATCTTCTTCTAAACTTTCCCCAACATAGGTGTGTCATACCTCTATAGAAGCGGATTCACGTCCCGAACACAACTAAATAGTAAAAATTTAACAATATTAATTAGGGAAAATTTTATAGGTATTTTAGTAGATTCTGACAGAAAATACCAAAATTTCAACTTGGAAACATTTCCATTAGAGTCCCCTACAGTCCGACTGGGTGTGTGATACCATCCAAGACGCAGCTCCGTCCCCCCTACACAACCTGCAAAAAATAAAATTTATTAGTATTATAGTTTAGAAATAATAGCGTTTTTCCTCAAAATCTTAGTAAAAATCTTCAAATTTTAGGCATAACTTCGTAAATTTTCACCCGTTTGTCACTTTTTTGGAGTGCAAATTCGCTTGCGGAGCTCGTACGCACCCCGCGCACCCGCCCGCAGCGCCAAAAACCCCAAAAAGCGACGACAATTTTCAAATTTTGGCATCTCAGTACATTTTGTATGTAAAAAGTCTTCATAGGCGGTCACATACCCTAAATCCATAGTAGATATATCTTCTTCTAAACTTTCCCCAACATAGGTGTGTCATACCTCTATAGAAGCGGATTCACGTCCCGAACACAACTAAATAGTAAAAATTTAACAATATTAATTAGGGAAAATTTTATAGGTATTTTAGTAGATTCTGACAGAAAATACCAAAATTTCAACTTGGAAACATTTCCATTAGAGTCCCCTACAGTCCGACTGGGTGTGTGATACCATCCAAGACGCAGCTCCGTCCCCCCTACACAACCTGCAAAAAATAAAATTTATTAGTATTATAGTTTAGAAATAATAGCGTTTTTCCTCAAAATCTTAGTAAAAATCTTCAAATTTTAGGCATAACTTCGTAAATTTTCACCCGTTTGTCACTTTTTTGGAGTGCAAATTCGCTTGCGGAGCTCGTACGCACCCCGCGCACCCGCCCGCAGCGCCAAAAACCCCAAAAAGCGACGACAATTTTCAAATTTTGGCATCTCAGTACATTTTGTATGTAAAAAGTCTTCATAGGCGGTCACATACCCTAAATCCATAGTAGATATATCTTCTTCTAAACTTTCCCCAACATAGGTGTGTCATACCTCTATAGAAGCGGATTCACGTCCCGAACACAACTAAATAGTAAAAATTTAACAATATTAATTAGGGAAAATTTTATAGGTATTTTAGTAGATTCTGACAGAAAATACCAAAATTTCAACTTGGAAACATTTCCATTAGAGTCCCCTACAGTCCGACTGGGTGTGTGATACCATCCAAGACGCAGCTCCGTCCCCCCTACACAACCTGCAAAAAATAAAATTTATTAGTATTATAGTTTAGAAATAATAGCGTTTTTCCTCAAAATCTTAGTAAAAATCTTCAAATTTTAGGCATAACTTCGTAAATTTTCACCCGTTTGTCACTTTTTTGGAGTGCAAATTCGCTTGCGGAGCTCGTACGCACCCCGCGCACCCGCCCGCAGCGCCAAAAACCCCAAAAAGCGACGACAATTTTCAAATTTTGGCATCTCAGTACATTTTGTATGTAAAAAGTCTTCATAGGCGGTCACATACCCTAAATCCATAGTAGATATATCTTCTTCTAAACTTTCCCCAACATAGGTGTGTCATACCTCTATAGAAGCGGATTCACGTCCCGAACACAACTAAATAGTAAAAATTTAACAATATTAATTAGGGAAAATTTTATAGGTATTTTAGTAGATTCTGACAGAAAATACCAAAATTTCAACTTGGAAACATTTCCATTAGAGTCCCCTACAGTCCGACTGGGTGTGTGATACCATCCAAGACGCAGCTCCGTCCCCCCTACACAACCTGCAAAAAATAAAATTTATTAGTATTATAGTTTAGAAATAATAGCGTTTTTCCTCAAAATCTTAGTAAAAATCTTCAAATTTTAGGCATAACTTCGTAAATTTTCACCCGTTTGTCACTTTTTTGGAGTGCAAATTCGCTTGCGGAGCTCGTACGCACCCCGCGCACCCGCCCGCAGCGCCAAAAACCCCAAAAAGCGACGACAATTTTCAAATTTTGGCATCTCAGTACATTTTGTATGTAAAAAGTCTTCATAGGCGGTCACATACCCTAAATCCATAGTAGATATATCTTCTTCTAAACTTTCCCCAACATAGGTGTGTCATACCTCTATAGAAGCGGATTCACGTCCCGAACACAACTAAATAGTAAAAATTTAACAATATTAATTAGGGAAAATTTTATAGGTATTTTAGTAGATTCTGACAGAAAATACCAAAATTTCAACTTGGAAACATTTCCATTAGAGTCCCCTACAGTCCGACTGGGTGTGTGATACCATCCAAGACGCAGCTCCGTCCCCCCTACACAACCTGCAAAAAATAAAATTTATTAGTATTATAGTTTAGAAATAATAGCGTTTTTCCTCAAAATCTTAGTAAAAATCTTCAAATTTTAGGCATAACTTCGTAAATTTTCACCCGTTTGTCACTTTTTTGGAGTGCAAATTCGCTTGCGGAGCTCGTACGCACCCCGCGCACCCGCCCGCAGCGCCAAAAACCCCAAAAAGCGACGACAATTTTCAAATTTTGGCATCTCAGTACATTTTGTATGTAAAAAGTCTTCATAGGCGGTCACATACCCTAAATCCATAGTAGATATATCTTCTTCTAAACTTTCCCCAACATAGGTGTGTCATACCTCTATAGAAGCGGATTCACGTCCCGAACACAACTAAATAGTAAAAATTTAACAATATTAATTAGGGAAAATTTTATAGGTATTTTAGTAGATTCTGACAGAAAATACCAAAATTTCAACTTGGAAACATTTCCATTAGAGTCCCCTACAGTCCGACTGGGTGTGTGATACCATCCAAGACGCAGCTCCGTCCCCCCTACACAACCTGCAAAAAATAAAATTTATTAGTATTATAGTTTAGAAATAATAGCGTTTTTCCTCAAAATCTTAGTAAAAATCTTCAAATTTTAGGCATAACTTCGTAAATTTTCACCCGTTTGTCACTTTTTTGGAGTGCAAATTCGCTTGCGGAGCTCGTACGCACCCCGCGCACCCGCCCGCAGCGCCAAAAACCCCAAAAAGCGACGACAATTTTCAAATTTTGGCATCTCAGTACATTTTGTATGTAAAAAGTCTTCATAGGCGGTCACATACCCTAAATCCATAGTAGATATATCTTCTTCTAAACTTTCCCCAACATAGGTGTGTCATACCTCTATAGAAGCGGATTCACGTCCCGAACACAACTAAATAGTAAAAATTTAACAATATTAATTAGGGAAAATTTTATAGGTATTTTAGTAGATTCTGACAGAAAATACCAAAATTTCAACTTGGAAACATTTCCATTAGAGTCCCCTACAGTCCGACTGGGTGTGTGATACCATCCAAGACGCAGCTCCGTCCCCCCTACACAACCTGCAAAAAATAAAATTTATTAGTATTATAGTTTAGAAATAATAGCGTTTTTCCTCAAAATCTTAGTAAAAATCTTCAAATTTTAGGCATAACTTCGTAAATTTTCACCCGTTTGTCACTTTTTTGGAGTGCAAATTCGCTTGCGGAGCTCGTACGCACCCCGCGCACCCGCCCGCAGCGCCAAAAACCCCAAAAAGCGACGACAATTTTCAAATTTTGGCATCTCAGTACATTTTGTATGTAAAAAGTCTTCATAGGCGGTCACATACCCTAAATCCATAGTAGATATATCTTCTTCTAAACTTTCCCCAACATAGGTGTGTCATACCTCTATAGAAGCGGATTCACGTCCCGAACACAACTAAATAGTAAAAATTTAACAATATTAATTAGGGAAAATTTTATAGGTATTTTAGTAGATTCTGACAGAAAATACCAAAATTTCAACTTGGAAACATTTCCATTAGAGTCCCCTACAGTCCGACTGGGTGTGTGATACCATCCAAGACGCAGCTCCGTCCCCCCTACACAACCTGCAAAAAATAAAATTTATTAGTATTATAGTTTAGAAATAATAGCGTTTTTCCTCAAAATCTTAGTAAAAATCTTCAAATTTTAGGCATAACTTCGTAAATTTTCACCCGTTTGTCACTTTTTTGGAGTGCAAATTCGCTTGCGGAGCTCGTACGCACCCCGCGCACCCGCCCGCAGCGCCAAAAACCCCAAAAAGCGACGACAATTTTCAAATTTTGGCATCTCAGTACATTTTGTATGTAAAAAGTCTTCATAGGCGGTCACATACCCTAAATCCATAGTAGATATATCTTCTTCTAAACTTTCCCCAACATAGGTGTGTCATACCTCTATAGAAGCGGATTCACGTCCCGAACACAACTAAATAGTAAAAATTTAACAATATTAATTAGGGAAAATTTTATAGGTATTTTAGTAGATTCTGACAGAAAATACCAAAATTTCAACTTGGAAACATTTCCATTAGAGTCCCCTACAGTCCGACTGGGTGTGTGATACCATCCAAGACGCAGCTCCGTCCCCCCTACACAACCTGCAAAAAATAAAATTTATTAGTATTATAGTTTAGAAATAATAGCGTTTTTCCTCAAAATCTTAGTAAAAATCTTCAAATTTTAGGCATAACTTCGTAAATTTTCACCCGTTTGTCACTTTTTTGGAGTGCAAATTCGCTTGCGGAGCTCGTACGCACCCCGCGCACCCGCCCGCAGCGCCAAAAACCCCAAAAAGCGACGACAATTTTCAAATTTTGGCATCTCAGTACATTTTGTATGTAAAAAGTCTTCATAGGCGGTCACATACCCTAAATCCATAGTAGATATATCTTCTTCTAAACTTTCCCCAACATAGGTGTGTCATACCTCTATAGAAGCGGATTCACGTCCCGAACACAACTAAATAGTAAAAATTTAACAATATTAATTAGGGAAAATTTTATAGGTATTTTAGTAGATTCTGACAGAAAATACCAAAATTTCAACTTGGAAACATTTCCATTAGAGTCCCCTACAGTCCGACTGGGTGTGTGATACCATCCAAGACGCAGCTCCGTCCCCCCTACACAACCTGCAAAAAATAAAATTTATTAGTATTATAGTTTAGAAATAATAGCGTTTTTCCTCAAAATCTTAGTAAAAATCTTCAAATTTTAGGCATAACTTCGTAAATTTTCACCCGTTTGTCACTTTTTTGGAGTGCAAATTCGCTTGCGGAGCTCGTACGCACCCCGCGCACCCGCCCGCAGCGCCAAAAACCCCAAAAAGCGACGACAATTTTCAAATTTTGGCATCTCAGTACATTTTGTATGTAAAAAGTCTTCATAGGCGGTCACATACCCTAAATCCATAGTAGATATATCTTCTTCTAAACTTTCCCCAACATAGGTGTGTCATACCTCTATAGAAGCGGATTCACGTCCCGAACACAACTAAATAGTAAAAATTTAACAATATTAATTAGGGAAAATTTTATAGGTATTTTAGTAGATTCTGACAGAAAATACCAAAATTTCAACTTGGAAACATTTCCATTAGAGTCCCCTACAGTCCGACTGGGTGTGTGATACCATCCAAGACGCAGCTCCGTCCCCCCTACACAACCTGCAAAAAATAAAATTTATTAGTATTATAGTTTAGAAATAATAGCGTTTTTCCTCAAAATCTTAGTAAAAATCTTCAAATTTTAGGCATAACTTCGTAAATTTTCACCCGTTTGTCACTTTTTTGGAGTGCAAATTCGCTTGCGGAGCTCGTACGCACCCCGCGCACCCGCCCGCAGCGCCAAAAACCCCAAAAAGCGACGACAATTTTCAAATTTTGGCATCTCAGTACATTTTGTATGTAAAAAGTCTTCATAGGCGGTCACATACCCTAAATCCATAGTAGATATATCTTCTTCTAAACTTTCCCCAACATAGGTGTGTCATACCTCTATAGAAGCGGATTCACGTCCCGAACACAACTAAATAGTAAAAATTTAACAATATTAATTAGGGAAAATTTTATAGGTATTTTAGTAGATTCTGACAGAAAATACCAAAATTTCAACTTGGAAACATTTCCATTAGAGTCCCCTACAGTCCGACTGGGTGTGTGATACCATCCAAGACGCAGCTCCGTCCCCCCTACACAACCTGCAAAAAATAAAATTTATTAGTATTATAGTTTAGAAATAATAGCGTTTTTCCTCAAAATCTTAGTAAAAATCTTCAAATTTTAGGCATAACTTCGTAAATTTTCACCCGTTTGTCACTTTTTTGGAGTGCAAATTCGCTTGCGGAGCTCGTACGCACCCCGCGCACCCGCCCGCAGCGCCAAAAACCCCAAAAAGCGACGACAATTTTCAAATTTTGGCATCTCAGTACATTTTGTATGTAAAAAGTCTTCATAGGCGGTCACATACCCTAAATCCATAGTAGATATATCTTCTTCTAAACTTTCCCCAACATAGGTGTGTCATACCTCTATAGAAGCGGATTCACGTCCCGAACACAACTAAATAGTAAAAATTTAACAATATTAATTAGGGAAAATTTTATAGGTATTTTAGTAGATTCTGACAGAAAATACCAAAATTTCAACTTGGAAACATTTCCATTAGAGTCCCCTACAGTCCGACTGGGTGTGTGATACCATCCAAGACGCAGCTCCGTCCCCCCTACACAACCTGCAAAAAATAAAATTTATTAGTATTATAGTTTAGAAATAATAGCGTTTTTCCTCAAAATCTTAGTAAAAATCTTCAAATTTTAGGCATAACTTCGTAAATTTTCACCCGTTTGTCACTTTTTTGGAGTGCAAATTCGCTTGCGGAGCTCGTACGCACCCCGCGCACCCGCCCGCAGCGCCAAAAACCCCAAAAAGCGACGACAATTTTCAAATTTTGGCATCTCAGTACATTTTGTATGTAAAAAGTCTTCATAGGCGGTCACATACCCTAAATCCATAGTAGATATATCTTCTTCTAAACTTTCCCCAACATAGGTGTGTCATACCTCTATAGAAGCGGATTCACGTCCCGAACACAACTAAATAGTAAAAATTTAACAATATTAATTAGGGAAAATTTTATAGGTATTTTAGTAGATTCTGACAGAAAATACCAAAATTTCAACTTGGAAACATTTCCATTAGAGTCCCCTACAGTCCGACTGGGTGTGTGATACCATCCAAGACGCAGCTCCGTCCCCCCTACACAACCTGCAAAAAATAAAATTTATTAGTATTATAGTTTAGAAATAATAGCGTTTTTCCTCAAAATCTTAGTAAAAATCTTCAAATTTTAGGCATAACTTCGTAAATTTTCACCCGTTTGTCACTTTTTTGGAGTGCAAATTCGCTTGCGGAGCTCGTACGCACCCCGCGCACCCGCCCGCAGCGCCAAAAACCCCAAAAAGCGACGACAATTTTCAAATTTTGGCATCTCAGTACATTTTGTATGTAAAAAGTCTTCATAGGCGGTCACATACCCTAAATCCATAGTAGATATATCTTCTTCTAAACTTTCCCCAACATAGGTGTGTCATACCTCTATAGAAGCGGATTCACGTCCCGAACACAACTAAATAGTAAAAATTTAACAATATTAATTAGGGAAAATTTTATAGGTATTTTAGTAGATTCTGACAGAAAATACCAAAATTTCAACTTGGAAACATTTCCATTAGAGTCCCCTACAGTCCGACTGGGTGTGTGATACCATCCAAGACGCAGCTCCGTCCCCCCTACACAACCTGCAAAAAATAAAATTTATTAGTATTATAGTTTAGAAATAATAGCGTTTTTCCTCAAAATCTTAGTAAAAATCTTCAAATTTTAGGCATAACTTCGTAAATTTTCACCCGTTTGTCACTTTTTTGGAGTGCAAATTCGCTTGCGGAGCTCGTACGCACCCCGCGCACCCGCCCGCAGCGCCAAAAACCCCAAAAAGCGACGACAATTTTCAAATTTTGGCATCTCAGTACATTTTGTATGTAAAAAGTCTTCATAGGCGGTCACATACCCTAAATCCATAGTAGATATATCTTCTTCTAAACTTTCCCCAACATAGGTGTGTCATACCTCTATAGAAGCGGATTCACGTCCCGAACACAACTAAATAGTAAAAATTTAACAATATTAATTAGGGAAAATTTTATAGGTATTTTAGTAGATTCTGACAGAAAATACCAAAATTTCAACTTGGAAACATTTCCATTAGAGTCCCCTACAGTCCGACTGGGTGTGTGATACCATCCAAGACGCAGCTCCGTCCCCCCTACACAACCTGCAAAAAATAAAATTTATTAGTATTATAGTTTAGAAATAATAGCGTTTTTCCTCAAAATCTTAGTAAAAATCTTCAAATTTTAGGCATAACTTCGTAAATTTTCACCCGTTTGTCACTTTTTTGGAGTGCAAATTCGCTTGCGGAGCTCGTACGCACCCC
Source organism: Plagodis pulveraria (assembly GCA_963890685.1). Lineage (NCBI taxonomy): Eukaryota > Metazoa > Arthropoda > Insecta > Lepidoptera > Geometridae > Plagodis > Plagodis pulveraria. The sequence continues at coordinate 70,762 of OY982968.1, forward strand.
GCGCACCCGCCCGCAGCGCCAAAAACCCCAAAAAGCGACGACAATTTTCAAATTTTGGCATCTCAGTACATTTTGTATGTAAAAAGTCTTCATAGGCGGTCACATACCCTAAATCCATAGTAGATATATCTTCTTCTAAACTTTCCCCAACATAGGTGTGTCATACCTCTATAGAAGCGGATTCACGTCCCGAACACAACTAAATAGTAAAAATTTAACAATATTAATTAGGGAAAATTTTATAGGTATTTTAGTAGATTCTGACAGAAAATACCAAAATTTCAACTTGGAAACATTTCCATTAGAGTCCCCTACAGTCCGACTGGGTGTGTGATACCATCCAAGACGCAGCTCCGTCCCCCCTACACAACCTGCAAAAAATAAAATTTATTAGTATTATAGTTTAGAAATAATAGCGTTTTTCCTCAAAATCTTAGTAAAAATCTTCAAATTTTAGGCATAACTTCGTAAATTTTCACCCGTTTGTCACTTTTTTGGAGTGCAAATTCGCTTGCGGAGCTCGTACGCACCCCGCGCACCCGCCCGCAGCGCCAAAAACCCCAAAAAGCGACGACAATTTTCAAATTTTGGCATCTCAGTACATTTTGTATGTAAAAAGTCTTCATAGGCGGTCACATACCCTAAATCCATAGTAGATATATCTTCTTCTAAACTTTCCCCAACATAGGTGTGTCATACCTCTATAGAAGCGGATTCACGTCCCGAACACAACTAAATAGTAAAAATTTAACAATATTAATTAGGGAAAATTTTATAGGTATTTTAGTAGATTCTGACAGAAAATACCAAAATTTCAACTTGGAAACATTTCCATTAGAGTCCCCTACAGTCCGACTGGGTGTGTGATACCATCCAAGACGCAGCTCCGTCCCCCCTACACAACCTGCAAAAAATAAAATTTATTAGTATTATAGTTTAGAAATAATAGCGTTTTTCCTCAAAATCTTAGTAAAAATCTTCAAATTTTAGGCATAACTTCGTAAATTTTCACCCGTTTGTCACTTTTTTGGAGTGCAAATTCGCTTGCGGAGCTCGTACGCACCCCGCGCACCCGCCCGCAGCGCCAAAAACCCCAAAAAGCGACGACAATTTTCAAATTTTGGCATCTCAGTACATTTTGTATGTAAAAAGTCTTCATAGGCGGTCACATACCCTAAATCCATAGTAGATATATCTTCTTCTAAACTTTCCCCAACATAGGTGTGTCATACCTCTATAGAAGCGGATTCACGTCCCGAACACAACTAAATAGTAAAAATTTAACAATATTAATTAGGGAAAATTTTATAGGTATTTTAGTAGATTCTGACAGAAAATACCAAAATTTCAACTTGGAAACATTTCCATTAGAGTCCCCTACAGTCCGACTGGGTGTGTGATACCATCCAAGACGCAGCTCCGTCCCCCCTACACAACCTGCAAAAAATAAAATTTATTAGTATTATAGTTTAGAAATAATAGCGTTTTTCCTCAAAATCTTAGTAAAAATCTTCAAATTTTAGGCATAACTTCGTAAATTTTCACCCGTTTGTCACTTTTTTGGAGTGCAAATTCGCTTGCGGAGCTCGTACGCACCCCGCGCACCCGCCCGCAGCGCCAAAAACCCCAAAAAGCGACGACAATTTTCAAATTTTGGCATCTCAGTACATTTTGTATGTAAAAAGTCTTCATAGGCGGTCACATACCCTAAATCCATAGTAGATATATCTTCTTCTAAACTTTCCCCAACATAGGTGTGTCATACCTCTATAGAAGCGGATTCACGTCCCGAACACAACTAAATAGTAAAAATTTAACAATATTAATTAGGGAAAATTTTATAGGTATTTTAGTAGATTCTGACAGAAAATACCAAAATTTCAACTTGGAAACATTTCCATTAGAGTCCCCTACAGTCCGACTGGGTGTGTGATACCATCCAAGACGCAGCTCCGTCCCCCCTACACAACCTGCAAAAAATAAAATTTATTAGTATTATAGTTTAGAAATAATAGCGTTTTTCCTCAAAATCTTAGTAAAAATCTTCAAATTTTAGGCATAACTTCGTAAATTTTCACCCGTTTGTCACTTTTTTGGAGTGCAAATTCGCTTGCGGAGCTCGTACGCACCCCGCGCACCCGCCCGCAGCGCCAAAAACCCCAAAAAGCGACGACAATTTTCAAATTTTGGCATCTCAGTACATTTTGTATGTAAAAAGTCTTCATAGGCGGTCACATACCCTAAATCCATAGTAGATATATCTTCTTCTAAACTTTCCCCAACATAGGTGTGTCATACCTCTATAGAAGCGGATTCACGTCCCGAACACAACTAAATAGTAAAAATTTAACAATATTAATTAGGGAAAATTTTATAGGTATTTTAGTAGATTCTGACAGAAAATACCAAAATTTCAACTTGGAAACATTTCCATTAGAGTCCCCTACAGTCCGACTGGGTGTGTGATACCATCCAAGACGCAGCTCCGTCCCCCCTACACAACCTGCAAAAAATAAAATTTATTAGTATTATAGTTTAGAAATAATAGCGTTTTTCCTCAAAATCTTAGTAAAAATCTTCAAATTTTAGGCATAACTTCGTAAATTTTCACCCGTTTGTCACTTTTTTGGAGTGCAAATTCGCTTGCGGAGCTCGTACGCACCCCGCGCACCCGCCCGCAGCGCCAAAAACCCCAAAAAGCGACGACAATTTTCAAATTTTGGCATCTCAGTACATTTTGTATGTAAAAAGTCTTCATAGGCGGTCACATACCCTAAATCCATAGTAGATATATCTTCTTCTAAACTTTCCCCAACATAGGTGTGTCATACCTCTATAGAAGCGGATTCACGTCCCGAACACAACTAAATAGTAAAAATTTAACAATATTAATTAGGGAAAATTTTATAGGTATTTTAGTAGATTCTGACAGAAAATACCAAAATTTCAACTTGGAAACATTTCCATTAGAGTCCCCTACAGTCCGACTGGGTGTGTGATACCATCCAAGACGCAGCTCCGTCCCCCCTACACAACCTGCAAAAAATAAAATTTATTAGTATTATAGTTTAGAAATAATAGCGTTTTTCCTCAAAATCTTAGTAAAAATCTTCAAATTTTAGGCATAACTTCGTAAATTTTCACCCGTTTGTCACTTTTTTGGAGTGCAAATTCGCTTGCGGAGCTCGTACGCACCCCGCGCACCCGCCCGCAGCGCCAAAAACCCCAAAAAGCGACGACAATTTTCAAATTTTGGCATCTCAGTACATTTTGTATGTAAAAAGTCTTCATAGGCGGTCACATACCCTAAATCCATAGTAGATATATCTTCTTCTAAACTTTCCCCAACATAGGTGTGTCATACCTCTATAGAAGCGGATTCACGTCCCGAACACAACTAAATAGTAAAAATTTAACAATATTAATTAGGGAAAATTTTATAGGTATTTTAGTAGATTCTGACAGAAAATACCAAAATTTCAACTTGGAAACATTTCCATTAGAGTCCCCTACAGTCCGACTGGGTGTGTGATACCATCCAAGACGCAGCTCCGTCCCCCCTACACAACCTGCAAAAAATAAAATTTATTAGTATTATAGTTTAGAAATAATAGCGTTTTTCCTCAAAATCTTAGTAAAAATCTTCAAATTTTAGGCATAACTTCGTAAATTTTCACCCGTTTGTCACTTTTTTGGAGTGCAAATTCGCTTGCGGAGCTCGTACGCACCCCGCGCACCCGCCCGCAGCGCCAAAAACCCCAAAAAGCGACGACAATTTTCAAATTTTGGCATCTCAGTACATTTTGTATGTAAAAAGTCTTCATAGGCGGTCACATACCCTAAATCCATAGTAGATATATCTTCTTCTAAACTTTCCCCAACATAGGTGTGTCATACCTCTATAGAAGCGGATTCACGTCCCGAACACAACTAAATAGTAAAAATTTAACAATATTAATTAGGGAAAATTTTATAGGTATTTTAGTAGATTCTGACAGAAAATACCAAAATTTCAACTTGGAAACATTTCCATTAGAGTCCCCTACAGTCCGACTGGGTGTGTGATACCATCCAAGACGCAGCTCCGTCCCCCCTACACAACCTGCAAAAAATAAAATTTATTAGTATTATAGTTTACAAATAATAGCGTTTTTCCTCAAAATCTTAGTGAAAATCTTCAAATTTTAGGCATAACTTCGCAAATTTTCACCCGTTTGTCACTTTTTTGGAGTGCAAATTCGCTTGCGGAGCTCGTACGCACCCCGCGCACCCGCCCGCAGCGCCAAAAACCCCAAAAAGCGACGACAATTTTCAAATTTTGGCATCTCAGTACATTTTGTATGTAAAAAGTCTTCATAGGCGGTCACATACCCTAAATCCATAGTAGATATATCTTCTTCTAAACTTTCCCCAACATAGGTGTGTCATACCTCTATAGAAGCGGATTCACGTCCCGAACACAACTAAATAGTAAAAATTTAACAATATTAATTAGGGAAAATTTTATAGGTATTTTAGTAGATTCTGACAGAAAATACCAAAATTTCAACTTGGAAACATTTCCATTAGAGTCCCCTACAGTCCGACTGGGTGTGTGATACCATCCAAGACGCAGCTCCGTCCCCCCTACACAACCTGCAAAAAATAAAATTTATTAGTATTATAGTTTACAAATAATAGCGTTTTTCCTCAAAATCTTAGTGAAAATCTTCAAATTTTAGGCATAACTTCGCAAATTTTCACCCGTTTGTCACTTTTTTGGAGTGCAAATTCGCTTGCGGAGCTCGTACGCACCCCGCGCACCCGCCCGCAGCGCCAAAAACCCCAAAAAGCGACGACAATTTTCAAATTTTGGCATCTCAGTACATTTTGTATGTAAAAAGTCTTCATAGGCGGTCACATACCCTAAATCCATAGTAGATATATCTTCTTCTAAACTTTCCCCAACATAGGTGTGTCATACCTCTATAGAAGCGGATTCACGTCCCGAACACAACTAAATAGTAAAAATTTAACAATATTAATTAGGGAAAATTTTATAGGTATTTTAGTAGATTCTGACAGAAAATACCAAAATTTCAACTTGGAAACATTTCCATTAGAGTCCCCTACAGTCCGACTGGGTGTGTGATACCATCCAAGACGCAGCTCCGTCCCCCCTACACAACCTGCAAAAAATAAAATTTATTAGTATTATAGTTTAGAAATAATAGCGTTTTTCCTCAAAATCTTAGTAAAAATCTTCAAATTTTAGGCATAACTTCGTAAATTTTCACCCGTTTGTCACTTTTTTGGAGTGCAAATTCGCTTGCGGAGCTCGTACGCACCCCGCGCACCCGCCCGCAGCGCCAAAAACCCCAAAAAGCGACGACAATTTTCAAATTTTGGCATCTCAGTACATTTTGTATGTAAAAAGTCTTCATAGGCGGTCACATACCCTAAATCCATAGTAGATATATCTTCTTCTAAACTTTCCCCAACATAGGTGTGTCATACCTCTATAGAAGCGGATTCACGTCCCGAACACAACTAAATAGTAAAAATTTAACAATATTAATTAGGGAAAATTTTATAGGTATTTTAGTAGATTCTGACAGAAAATACCAAAATTTCAACTTGGAAACATTTCCATTAGAGTCCCCTACAGTCCGACTGGGTGTGTGATACCATCCAAGACGCAGCTCCGTCCCCCCTACACAACCTGCAAAAAATAAAATTTATTAGTATTATAGTTTAGAAATAATAGCGTTTTTCCTCAAAATCTTAGTAAAAATCTTCAAATTTTAGGCATAACTTCGTAAATTTTCACCCGTTTGTCACTTTTTTGGAGTGCAAATTCGCTTGCGGAGCTCGTACGCACCCCGCGCACCCGCCCGCAGCGCCAAAAACCCCAAAAAGCGACGACAATTTTCAAATTTTGGCATCTCAGTACATTTTGTATGTAAAAAGTCTTCATAGGCGGTCACTTACCCTAAATCCATAGTAGATATATCTTCTTCTAAACTTTCCCCAACATAGGTGTGTCATACCTCTATAGAAGCGGATTCACGTCCCGAACACAACTAAATAGTAAAAATTTAACAATATTAATTAGGGAAAATTTTATAGGTATTTTAGTAGATTCTGACAGAAAATACCAAAATTTCAACTTGGAAACATTTCCATTAGAGTCCCCTACAGTCCGACTGGGTGTGTGATACCATCCAAGACGCAGCTCCGTCCCCCCTACACAACCTGCAAAAAATAAAATTTATTAGTATTATAGTTTAGAAATAATAGCGTTTTTCCTCAAAATCTTAGTAAAAATCTTCAAATTTTAGGCATAACTTCGTAAATTTTCACCCGTTTGTCACTTTTTTGGAGTGCAAATTCGCTTGCGGAGCTCGTACGCACCCCGCGCACCCGCCCGCAGCGCCAAAAACCCCAAAAAGCGACGACAATTTTCAAATTTTGGCATCTCAGTACATTTTGTATGTAAAAAGTCTTCATAGGCGGTCACATACCCTAAATCCATAGTAGATATATCTTCTTCTAAACTTTCCCCAACATAGGTGTGTCATACCTCTATAGAAGCGGATTCACGTCCCGAACACAACTAAATAGTAAAAATTTAACAATATTAATTAGGGAAAATTTTATAGGTATTTTAGTAGATTCTGACAGAAAATACCAAAATTTCAACTTGGAAACATTTCCATTAGAGTCCCCTACAGTCCGACTGGGTGTGTGATACCATCCAAGACGCAGCTCCGTCCCCCCTACACAACCTGCAAAAAATAAAATTTATTAGTATTATAGTTTAGAAATAATAGCGTTTTTCCTCAAAATCTTAGTAAAAATCTTCAAATTTTAGGCATAACTTCGTAAATTTTCACCCGTTTGTCACTTTTTTGGAGTGCAAATTCGCTTGCGGAGCTCGTACGCACCCCGCGCACCCGCCCGCAGCGCCAAAAACCCCAAAAAGCGACGACAATTTTCAAATTTTGGCATCTCAGTACATTTTGTATGTAAAAAGTCTTCATAGGCGGTCACATACCCTAAATCCATAGTAGATATATCTTCTTCTAAACTTTCCCCAACATAGGTGTGTCATACCTCTATAGAAGCGGATTCACGTCCCGAACACAACTAAATAGTAAAAATTTAACAATATTAATTAGGGAAAATTTTATAGGTATTTTAGTAGATTCTGACAGAAAATACCAAAATTTCAACTTGGAAACATTTCCATTAGAGTCCCCTACAGTCCGACTGGGTGTGTGATACCATCCAAGACGCAGCTCCGTCCCCCCTACACAACCTGCAAAAAATAAAATTTATTAGTATTATAGTTTAGAAATAATAGCGTTTTTCCTCAAAATCTTAGTAAAAATCTTCAAATTTTAGGCATAACTTCGTAAATTTTCACCCGTTTGTCACTTTTTTGGAGTGCAAATTCGCTTGCGGAGCTCGTACGCACCCCGCGCACCCGCCCGCAGCGCCAAAAACCCCAAAAAGCGACGACAATTTTCAAATTTTGGCATCTCAGTACATTTTGTATGTAAAAAGTCTTCATAGGCGGTCACATACCCTAAATCCATAGTAGATATATCTTCTTCTAAACTTTCCCCAACATAGGTGTGTCATACCTCTATAGAAGCGGATTCACGTCCCGAACACAACTAAATAGTAAAAATTTAACAATATTAATTAGGGAAAATTTTATAGGTATTTTAGTAGATTCTGACAGAAAATACCAAAATTTCAACTTGGAAACATTTCCATTAGAGTCCCCTACAGTCCGACTGGGTGTGTGATACCATCCAAGACGCAGCTCCGTCCCCCCTACACAACCTGCAAAAAATAAAATTTATTAGTATTATAGTTTACAAATAATAGCGTTTTTCCTCAAAATCTTAGTGAAAATCTTCAAATTTTAGGCATAACTTCGCAAATTTTCACCCGTTTGTCACTTTTTTGGAGTGCAAATTCGCTTGCGGAGCTCGTACGCACCCCGCGCACCCGCCCGCAGCGCCAAAAACCCCAAAAAGCGACGACAATTTTCAAATTTTGGCATCTCAGTACATTTTGTATGTAAAAAGTCTTCATAGGCGGTCACATACCCTAAATCCATAGTAGATATATCTTCTTCTAAACTTTCCCCAACATAGGTGTGTCATACCTCTATAGAAGCGGATTCACGTCCCGAACACAACTAAATAGTAAAAATTTAACAATATTAATTAGGGAAAATTTTATAGGTATTTTAGTAGATTCTGACAGAAAATACCAAAATTTCAACTTGGAAACATTTCCATTAGAGTCCCCTACAGTCCGACTGGGTGTGTGATACCATCCAAGACGCAGCTCCGTCCCCCCTACACAACCTGCAAAAAATAAAATTTATTAGTATTATAGTTTAGAAATAATAGCGTTTTTCCTCAAAATCTTAGTAAAAATCTTCAAATTTTAGGCATAACTTCGTAAATTTTCACCCGTTTGTCACTTTTTTGGAGTGCAAATTCGCTTGCGGAGCTCGTACGCACCCCGCGCACCCGCCCGCAGCGCCAAAAACCCCAAAAAGCGACGACAATTTTCAAATTTTGGCATCTCAGTACATTTTGTATGTAAAAAGTCTTCATAGGCGGTCACATACCCTAAATCCATAGTAGATATATCTTCTTCTAAACTTTCCCCAACATAGGTGTGTCATACCTCTATAGAAGCGGATTCACGTCCCGAACACAACTAAATAGTAAAAATTTAACAATATTAATTAGGGAAAATTTTATAGGTATTTTAGTAGATTCTGACAGAAAATACCAAAATTTCAACTTGGAAACATTTCCATTAGAGTCCCCTACAGTCCGACTGGGTGTGTGATACCATCCAAGACGCAGCTCCGTCCCCCCTACACAACCTGCAAAAAATAAAATTTATTAGTATTATAGTTTACAAATAATAGCGTTTTTCCTCAAAATCTTAGTGAAAATCTTCAAATTTTAGGCATAACTTCGCAAATTTTCACCCGTTTGTCACTTTTTTGGAGTGCAAATTCGCTTGCGGAGCTCGTACGCACCCCGCGCACCCGCCCGCAGCGCCAAAAACCCCAAAAAGCGACGACAATTTTCAAATTTTGGCCCGCCCACCCACCCTTTTGTCTTTACCGACATTAAGGAGGTGAACAATTAAATATATGACAAAAAAGTTTTTGTAACTATTGTCACTTTTTATAATTTTCCCACATAGGCGCAAGCTTAGAGACTCAGTTAATATTGATTATAAAATTTTTAGAGTGACGTGACTCTCTTCAAGTACTTAAGTTTTAACTCTTCAAGACAAGATTTGAACAATTGAAGAATTCGACTTTGTGAAAAATTTTATTTTAGTTTTATTACTCTTGACTTTCACTTTAGTGAAAAATAATTATAAGACAAAGTACATTAGTACATTCTTTTGCAAACAATTGACGATTATGACGATATAGTTTATTTACAACTTTTACAAACTTTATACTAAATTGACAATCTTTAACTCTTGTTTTAATTATCTTATCGTGTTGTGTTTCTCTTTCGTCCCAACATGTTTGGAATACGCACGCCCGTCAAGGCCGGAGTAGCAGCTAGCCACGAAAAACCCCAAAAGTCATCTCCTGGTGAGAAATCGATGGTTAGAGAGGAGTCCCCGCGGACAAAAGGCCTAAACAGTAGCGTTAGAAGGAGTATTGGGGAGTGGGAGTCCGGAAAGCCAGATGCGCAGACCAGCACTCAGACCACCCCTAAGAAAGCTGCTGTTGTTGAGCCTCCACAACCGAAACCAAAGCCGGCGCTCTCTCAAGGCAATGGTGCTGCACAGAGAAGGGCTCCGGTGGAGGCAGAACTTTCAACCGGGTCCCCCAAAGAAGGAGGCAAATATGTAGACCGGCTCAGTGAGGCGAAGGCCTGTGTAACGAAGGCCAAGCTGCATCTCGGCAACTCGAGAAATTTAAAGGCGGATATAAAGGCTGGAGTTACACAGGCCATCGATAGGCTCTTTCAGCTCATAAAGGAGAAGGAAACGAGGAAGGAAACACCTACCTCCAGCAAGGTACAGGAAGAAGAAGGACAAGCTCGGAAGATACGAGAAATAGAGGAAACCGAATTCCTCCAAAAATTAGAGGCATACTCGAAGCTCATCCATACGAATAACGAGCAAATGGAACGATTGAAAGAGATGCTGAATAAACAGGCCTCGACGGTAGCGAGTCCAAAACCGAGCGCTCCCGGTATATGTGATGGAGGACGCCGTATGGACGAACTCTTGGGTGAGGTGAAAGATCTGCGCCGGGTAACTGAAGACACCGGAAAAATGGTTTCTGCCCTGCAAGAGACAGTACCATCGTATGCGGATGTCCTTGCAAGACCCGGCCGCACCCCACAAAGAGATACTGTTTCTAAGCACTCCATCATAGTGTCATCAGACCTAGAAAAGGACACGAGCGAGGAAGTGCTCGGTAAGGTGCGGGAAGCTTTAGACGCAAAAACAAATGGTCTCCAGGTAACACGGGTCCGTAAAATAAAAAACCAAAAGGTAGTAATAAGCTGTGGTACAAAGGAAGAAATGACAAAGCTGTCGAATAAAATCACGGAAAAAAATAAAAATCTAAAAGTAGAGGAGGCGAAGAATAAGGACCCGCTGGTTATACTTAAAAACCTCCTCACTTACAATAGGGATGAAGAAATTGTGTCATCGCTCAGGTCCCAGAACGCGGGTCTTCTGGGAGACCTGGCAGAAAACGACCTTAGAGCCACTGTGAGGTATAGGCGAAGAGCCAGAAATCCGCACGAAAACCATGTGGTGCTCCAGGTGTCACCTAAACTCTGGCAAAGGCTTACCACAGCCAAGCGGGTTCACATCGATCTGCAATATGTGTCAGTGCAGGACCAGTCTCCGCTCGTACAGTGCACAAGGTGTCTGGGCTATGGGCATGGTCGCAGGCTATGCACAGAGCCAGTAGACCTGTGCAGCTACTGCGCGGGCCCACACCTCCGCGCTGACTGTTCGGCATACCTGGCGAGCGAGACCCCGACCTGCCGCAACTGCAGGCTGATGAAGGCCTCCGAAACGAGCCACAATGCGTTTGACGGGGAATGCCCTGTACGCAAGCGATGGGACGCGATAGCAAGATCCAGCGTTGCCTATTGCTAAGGGCACCCAGGGGACCACGGATGTAATGGCAACATCTACGCCAACCAGAGTGAAAAGGCCACTAAAAGTGCTGCAAGCGAACTTGCAAAGAAAAAAGTTGGCCACTCAGGAACTCTTCCTGGAAGCCCGGAAAAGAAACGTCAGCTTTGCGTTGATCCAAGAACCGTATGTGGGAGCTGAAGGGGAGCTCAAGCGGTATGCGGGAACTCGAATACTACAGTGCGAGCGGAACCGAGCTAAGCCTGTAAAGGCTGCCATCGTGGTATTCGATGATAACATTGAAGTCCTCAACGACCAGACTATGATCACGGAAAACATAGCGTTTACACTGATCAAAGCTGAAAAGTGGACGATCGCCTTAGTTTCGGTCTATTTTGAGGACACCCTGCCGCTTGAGCCGTACTTGCATAGAGTCAAAGCACTCTTGGATATGGTGCGGACTGACAAGGCCTTAATAGGCGGAGATATAAACGCGTGGAGTACCTGGTGGGGTAGCGTCTGCGAAGATGACAGAGGAGAACTCTACAGGGGGTTTCTAGACGAGGAGGACATGCACATATTGAACCATGGGACTGACCCTACGTTCGACACAATCCGTGGAGATCGCATCCTTACGAGTTGTGTCGACGTAACCGCCTGCTCTTCAAACATGCTGCGCTACGTCAGGAATTGGAGAGTAGACAAGTCAGTTACCAGTTCTGATCACAACGCAATATCTTTCCACCTTGATCTGGAGAAGCCTGTAGAGAATAAGACCCCAAAGTCTACTCGTGTCTACAACACTCGGAAGGCCAACTGGTGTCGGTTCACTGAGGAATTCCGAAGCTCGTTGGAGAGGAAGGGTGTTTCTGCAGAAACCATCGCCGGGATAGATAACCATGAACAGCTCGAAAACATACTAAAAAGCTACATGGAATCCATACACTCGGCATGCAGAAACACCATCCCCCTACTCAAACATACCAACAAAAAAGAGTACTTACCCTGGTGGACCGACGAACTGGAACGTTTGAAGAGGGTTGCGAACACTATGAGACGGAGGATCAAAGGCGCTGCACCCCGGAGACGAAAACACGTTGTTGATGAGTACCTGAAACATAAAAACACTTATGAGTACGAAGCCAGCAAAGCCCAAACCGAGAGCTGGAAAGCAAACTGCACAAAGCAGGAAAAAGAAAGCATGTGCGACGGTATTTATAGGGTGATCAGAAGCAAGACACCAAGACATGAAGACCAACTATTGGAGGAAAATGGAGCCACTCTAAGTCCTGAAAAGTCGGTCGAGTTACTAGCCAAGACGTTCTTCCCGGATGACAATGCCTTCGAGGATAATTATATTCACGAAGGCATTAGAAGGCTCGCGGAAACGCTATGTGACTCGACGTCAGACGAAGTCGAGGACCCACCGTTCACCGAGGCGGAACTAAAAAGAACTGTGAGTGGCTTCAACCCCAAGAAAGCTCCAGGACCTGACGGCCTCACGGCGGACATTTGCACGAGGGCAATATTCGCAGAGATGAACGTCTTCCTGGAGATCCTCAACAAATGCATGTCCCTGTCTTGCTTCCCATCACCCTGGAAAGAGGCTGCAGTAGTGGTGCTTCGGAAGCCGGGAAAATCCGATTACAGCCAGGCAAAGTCATACCGACCGATTGGGCTACTGTCAGTTCTGGGAAAGGTCCTTGAAAAAATGATGGTGAGAAGGATAAGATGGTACCTCTTACCAAAGACCAATCCCAGACAGTACGGCTTTGTCCCCCAGCGCAGCACCGAAGATGCACTCTACGACCTGGTGGAAAAAGTCCAAGACAAGTTGAGGAGCAAAGAAATGGCGGTCATCGTGTCACTGGATATCGAAGGAGCCTTCGACAGTGCATGGTGGCCAGCCATTAAATCCCAGCTGATCACACTGAAATGCCCCCTTACCCTGAGACGACTGGTGAACAGCTACTTCGAAGGCAGACGAGTCGTGGTCACCTATGCTGACAAGACCTACGCCAAAAACACCAACAAAGGCTGTGTCCAGGGGTCAATAGGGGGACCAACATTTTGGAATCTGCTGTTGGATCCACTCCTCAACGACTTGGCTGCACAAGGGGTCTACGTCCAGGCGTTCGCGGACGACGTTGTACTAATGTTCTCCGGTCATTCAGCTCGAAAAATCCAGGAAAGCGTCAACCAGACACTCGCGTATGTGCGTGATTGGGGCGTCAAAAATAAACTCAAGTTTGCGGCACACAAAACCCACGCCATGGTCATAACCAAAAAACTAAAATTTGACACCCCAATCATGCACATGGGCGGGCTGGACATACCCGTCGTCGACGAAATCAAGCTCCTCGGCCTTACGATCGACAAAAAACTCACGTTCAATAAACACGTGGCGAACGTTTGTCGTAAGGCCGCGGACATATATAAGATGCTCGCGAGAACGGCGAAAATAGAATGGGGGCTGAACCCGGAGATCATTAGGACAATCTACGTTGCCGTGATAGAGCCAATTATAATGTACGCTTCGAGTGTATGGGCCCCAGCCGCTAAAAAGATCATGGTACAAAAGCAGCTCAATACCATCCAGCGCCGATTTGCTCAAAAGATCTGCAAAGCATATCGAACGGTGTCCCTTAATGCAGCACTCGCGCTAGCTGGGCTACTCCCTTTAGATCTCCGGATCCAGGAAGCCGCCCAGCTGTACGAAGCAAAAAGGGGCAGACCGACGACGCTAGCTCAGAGTAGATGGGAAATTGAGGAGCGGGTTTCATACCTACAGGCTCAGCACCCAGCCCAAGAGGAGGACATCACGTTCCTATGCCTCAACGATATGCTGCCCGACACCCTGGAACAACATGAACTTCCCGAAACCCAGATTTACACAGACGGGAGTAAATTGGAGGGGAAAGTCGGAGCGGCGTATACCTGTTGGGAGCGCGGTCGGGAAACGAAGACAAAGAAGATGAGACTCGAGTCGTTCTGCACAGTCTTTCAAGCTGAGCTGTATGCACTGTACCAGGCCACTGAGCTATTGCTCAAAGTGAACAGAAGTGCAGCTGCTGTGCTGAGCGACTCGAGATCTGCATTAGAAATGGTCCAAAACCCCGAAACTTTCCACCCCTTAGGCTTTGCAATAAGACGCAATCTTGCAAATCTCAAGGCCAAGGGGTGTGACGTATGTTTATATTGGGTCAGGGCACACGTCGGAGTTCCCGGCAATGAAAGGGCGGATGAGTTGGCCAAGCAGGCGGCTCTTTACACCAAATGCTCGGCCCACTATGACAAATGCCCAGTTTCATTTGCCAGGAGCGAAATAAGAAAAGCCGCTGTTGAGTCTTGGAACCAAAGATATAAAGCTGGAACAACAGCGGAAGTAACGAAAACGTTCCTGCCAAGTGTTACTGAGGCGTATAAAACCATTAGAGATACGAAACTGACCCCAATACTGACACAGGTGATGACTGGGCATGGGGGGTTCTCCGCATACTTAAACAGGTTTAAGTGTAAGGACAGCCCCTCATGCATCTGTGACTCCAGTAAGGACGAGTCGATACTCCATTTGCTGCTCGAGTGCCCCAAATACGGTGCGGACAGGTGCGACCTGGAATCTGCAACAAACATAAAGTTGACCGCAGCCTCACTGTGTGAGATGATGGCCGGTAAAAAGTCCAGGCCGCACCTGTTGGCATTCTGCACGAAGGTGGCACAGGATGCCATTGATAGAAATAAGACGCGGTGACACTGAGCGTCATCGTGGCTTATTCAATAAACAAACCTGTGAAAAAGTATGTGCAACACATAATTCTTAAGAATTATGATGCTTGCACATACGCTGTGAATATATAGGTATAAAATAAATGTAAAACCATAAGGAGTAGACATACACACTAAATAAATAAATAACACAAATAAATAAAGCAAAGGTCATACACCGAAGAAGCTTCTTAATAAAACATAGTACTGATTATATAATTAACAAACGAATAAGACTTACCTTAAGGTAAAATAGTACTAAAGTAATTAGAGTACTCCATTTATTAAATATTTTACTTACTAAATTTTCAAAACTTTTAAGACGTTATTAAAATTAAATCGAAATAAAAGTCAAACCTAAAAAAGGTCCCCGAAAAATATCGGGGGAGACTAAATAGTGGAGGAGGACGGCTAAAAAAAAAAAAAAAAAAAAAAACCTAACCTAACCTAACCTAACCCAGTAGATATATCTTCTTCTAAACTTTCCCCAATATAGGTGTGTCATACCTCAATAGAAGCGGATTCACGTCCCGAACACAAGTAAATAATAAAAATTGAACAATATTAATTAGGGAAAATTTTATAGGTATTTTAGTAGATTCTGACAGAAAATATCAAAATTTCAACTTGGAAACATTTCCATTAGAGTCCCCTACAGTCCGACTGGGTGTGTGATACCATCCAAGACGCAGCTCCGTCCCCCCTACACAACCTGCAAAAAATAAAATTTATTAGTATTATAGTTTACAAATAATAGCGTTTTTCCTCAAAATCTTAGTGAAAATCTTCAAATTTTAGGCATAACTTCGCAAATTTTCACCCGTTTGTCACTTTTTTGGAGTGCAAATTCGCTTGCGGAGCTCGTACGCACCCCGCGCACCCGCCCGCAGCGCCAAAACTCCCAAAAAGCGACGACAATTTTCAAATTTTGTCATCTCAGTACATTTTGTATGTAAAAAGTCTTCATAGGCGGTCACATACCCTAAATCCATAGTAGATATATCTTCTTCTAAACTTTCCCCAATATAGGTGTGTCATACCTCAATAGAAGCGGATTCACGTCCCGAACACAAGTAAATAATAAAAATTGAACAATATTAATTAGGGAAAATTTTATAGGTATTTTAGTAGATTCTGACAGAAAATATCAAAATTTCAACTTGGAAACATTTCCATTAGAGTCCCCTACAGTCCGACTGGGTGTGTGATACCATCCAAGACGCAGCTCCGTCCCCCCTACACAACCTGCAAAAAATAAAATTTATTAGTATTATAGTTTACAAATAATAGCGTTTTTCCTCAAAATCTTAGTGAAAATCTTCAAATTTTAGGCATAACTTCGCAAATTTTCACCCGTTTGTCACTTTTTTGGAGTGCAAATTCGCTTGCGGAGCTCGTACGCACCCCGCGCACCCGCCCGCAGCGCCAAAAACCCCAAAAAGCGACGACAATTTTCAAATTTTGGATTTCCTCCAAAAATTAGAGGCATACTCGAAGCTCATCCATACGAATAACGAGCAAATGGAACGATTGAAAGAGATGCTGAATAAACAGGCCTTGACGGTAGCGATTCCAAAACCGAGCGCACCCGGTATATGTGATGGAGGACGCCGTATGGACGAACTCTTGGGTGAGGTGAAAGATCTGCGCCGGGTAACTGAAGACACCGGAAAAATGGTTTCTGCCCTGCAAGAGACAGTACCATCGTATGCGGATGTCCTTGCAAGACCCGGCCGCACCCCCCAAAGAGACACTGTTTCTAAGCACTCCATCATAGTGTCATCAGACCTAGAAAAGGACACGAGCGAGGAAGTGCTCGGTAAGGTGCGGGAAGCTTTAGACGCAAAAACAAATGGTCTCCAGGTAACACGGGTCCGTAAAATAAAAAACCAAAAGGTAGTAATAAGCTGTGGTACAAAGGAAGAAATGACAAAGCTGTCGAATAAAATCACGGAAAAAAATAAAAATCTAAAAGTAGAGGAGGCGAAGAATAAGGACCCGCTGGTTATACTTAAAAACCTCCTCACTTACAATAGGGATGAAGAAATTGTGTCATCGCTCAGGTCCCAGAACGCGGGTCTTCTGGGAGACCTGGCAGAAAACGACCTTAGAGCCACTGTGAGGTATAGGCGAAGAGCCAGAAATCCGCACGAAAACCATGTGGTGCTCCAGGTGTCACCTAAACTCTGGCAAAGGCTTACCACAGCCAAGCGGGTTCACATCGACCTGCAATATGTGTCAGTGCAGGACCAGTCTCCGCTCGTACAGTGCACAAGGTGTCTGGGCTATGGGCATGGTCGCAGGCTATGCACAGAGCCAGTAGACCTGTGCAGCTACTGCGCGGGCCCACACCTCCGCGCTGACTGTTCGGCATACCTGGCGAGCGAGACCCCGACCTGCCGCAACTGCAGGCTGATGAAGGCCTCCGAAACGAGCCACAATGCGTTTGACGGGGAATGCCCTGTACGCAAGCGATGGGACGCGATAGCGAGATCCAGCGTTGCCTATTGCTAAGGGCACCCAGGGGACCACGGATGTAATGGCAACATCTACGCCAACCAGAGTGAAAAGGCCACTAAAAGTGCTGCAAGCGAACTTGCAAAGAAAAAAGTTGGCCACTCAGGAACTCTTCCTGGAAGCCCGGAAAAGAAACGTCAGCTTTGCGTTGATCCAAGAACCGTATGTGGGAGCTGAAGGGGAGCTCAAGCGGTATGCGGGAACTCGAATACTACAGTGCGAGCGGAACCGAGCTAAGCCTGTAAAGGCTGCCATCGTGGTATTCGATGATAACATTGAAGTCCTCAACGACCAGACTATGATCACGGAAAACATAGCGTTTACACTGATCAAAGCTGAAAAGTGGACGATCGCCTTAGTTTCGGTCTATTTTGAGGACACCCTGCCGCTTGAGCCGTACCTGCATAGAGTCAAAGCACTCTTGGATATGGCGCGGACTGACAAGGTCTTAATAGGCGGAGATATAAACGCGTGGAGTACCTGGTGGGGTAGCGTCTGCGAAGATGACAGAGGAGAACTCTACAGGGGGTTTCTAGACGAGGAGGACATGCACATATTGAACCATGGGACTGACCCTACGTTCGACACAATCCGTGGAGATCGCATCCTTACGAGTTGTGTCGACGTAACCGCCTGCTCTTCAAACATGCTGCGCTACGTCAGGAATTGGAGAGTGGACAAGTCGGTTACCAGTTCTGATCACAATGCAATATCTTTCCACCTTGATCTGGAGAAGCCTGTAGAGAATAAGACCCCAAAGTCTACTCGTATCTACAACACTCGGAAGGCCAACTGGTGTCGGTTCACTGAGGAATTTCGAAGCTCGTTGGAGAGGAAGGGTGTTTCTGCAGAAACCATCGCCGGGATAGATAACCATGAACAGCTCGAAAACATACTAAAAAGCTACATGGAATCCATACACTTGGCATGCAGAAACACTATCCCCCTACTCAAACATACCAACAAAAAAGAGTACTTACCCTGGTGGACCGACGAACTGGAACGTTTGAAGAGGGTTGCGAACACTATGAGACGGAGGATCAAAGGCGCTGCACCCCGGAGACGAAAACACGTTGTTGATGAGTACCTGAAACATAAAAACACATATGAGTACGAAGCCAGCAAAGCCCAAACCGAGAGCTGGAAAGCAAACTGCACGAAGCAGGAAAAAGAAAGCATGTGGGACGGTATTTATAGGGTGATCAGAAGTAAGACAGCAAGACATGAAGACCAACTATTGGAGGAAAATGGAGCCACTCTAAGTCCTGAAAAGTCGGTCGAGTTACTAGCCAAGACGTTCTTCCCGGATGACAATGCGTTCGAGGATAATTATATTCACGAAGGCATTAGAAGGCTCGCGGAAACGCTATGTGACTCGATGTCAGACGAAGTCGAGGACCCACCGTTCACCGAGGCGGAACTAAAAAGAACTGTGAGTGGCTTCAACCCCAAGAAAGCTCCAGGACCTGACGGCCTCACGGCGGACATCTGCACGAGGGCAATATTCGCAGAGATGGACGTCTTCCTGGAGATCCTCAACAAATGCATGTCCCTGTCTTGCTTCCCATCACCCTGGAAGGAGGCTGCAGTAGTGGTGCTTCGGAAGCCGGGAAAATCCGATTACAGCCAGGCAAAGTCATACCGACCGATTGGGCTACTGTCAGTTCTGGGAAAGGTCTTTGAAAAAATGATGGTGAGAAGGATAAGATGGTACCTCTTACCAAAGACCAATCCCAGACAGTACGGCTTTGTCCCCCAGCGCAGCACCGAAGATGCACTCTACGACCTGGTGGAAAAGGTCCAAGACAAGTTGAGGAGCAAAGAAATGGTGGTCATCGTGTCACTGGATATCGAAGGAGCCTTCGATAGTGCATGGTGGCCAGCCATTAAATCCCAGCTGATCACACTGAAATGCCCCCTTACCCTGAGACGACTGGTGAACAGCTACTTCGAAGGCAGAAGAGTCGTGGTCACCTATGCTGACAAGACCTACGCCAAAAACACCAACAAAGGCTGTGTCCAGGGGTCAATAGGGGGACCAACATTTTGGAATCTGCTGTTGGATCCACTCCTCAACGACTTGGCTTCACAAGGAGTCTACGTTCAGGCGTTTGCGGACGACGTTGTGCTAATGTTCTCCGGTCATTCAGCTCTAAAAATCCAGGAAAGCGTCAACCAGACACTCGCGTATGTGCGTGATTGGGGCGTCAAAAATAAACTCAAGTTCGCGGCACACAAAACCCACGCCATGGTCATTACCAAAAAACTAAAATTTGACACCCCAATCATGCACATGGGCGGGCTGGACATACCCGTCGTTGACGAAATCAAGCTCCTCGGCCTTACGATCGACAAAAAACTCACGTTCAATAAACACGTGGCGAACGTTTGTCGTAAGGCCGCGGACATCTACAAGATGCTCGCAAGGACGGCGAAAATAGAATGGGGGCTGAACCCGGAGATCATTAGGACAATCTACGTTGCCGTGATAGAGCCAACTATAATGTATGCTTCGAGTGTATGGGCGCCAGCCGCCAAAAAGATCATGGTACAAAAGCAGCTCAATACCATCCAGCGCCGATTTGCTCAAAAGATCTGCAAATCATATCGAACGGTGTCCCTTAATGCAGCACTCGCGCTAGCTGGGCTACTCCCTTTAGATCTCCGGATCCAGGAAGCCGCCCAGCTGTACGAAGCAAAAAGGGGCAGACCGACGACGCTAGCTCAGAGTAGATGGGAAATTGAGGAGCGGGTTTCATACCTACAGGCTCAGCACCCAGCCCAAGAGGAGGACATCACGTTCTTATGCCTCAACGATATGCTGCCCGACACCCTGGAACAACATGAACTACCCGAAACCCAAATTTACACAGACGGGAGTAAATTGGAGGGGAAAGTCGGAGCGGCGTATACCTGTTGGGAGCGCGGTCGGGAAACGAAGACAAAGAAGATGAGACTCGAGTCGTTCTGCACAGTCTTTCAGGCTGAGCTGTACGCACTGTACCAGGCCACTGAGCTATTGCTCAAAGTGAACAGAAGTGCAGCTGCTGTGCTGAGCGACTCAAGATCTGCATTAGAAATGGTCCAAAACCCCGAAACTTTCCACCCCTTAGGCTTTGCAATAAGACGCAATCTTGCGAGTCTCAAGGCCAAGGGGTGTGACGTAAGTTTATATTGGGTCAGGGCACACGTCGGAGTTCCCGGCAACGAAAGGGCAGATGAGTTGGCCAAGCAGGCGGCTCTTTACACCAAATGCTCGGCCCACTATGACAAATGCCCAGTTTCATTTGCCAGGAGCGAAATAAGAAAAGCCGCTGTTGAGTCTTGGAACCAAAGATATAAAGCTGGAACAACAGCGGAAGTAACGAAAACGTTCCTGCCAAGTGTTACTGAGGCGTATAAAATCATTAGAGATACGAAACTGACCCCAATACTGACACAGGTGATGACTGGGCATGGGGGGTTCTCCGCATACCTAAACAGGTTTAAGTGTAAGGACAGCCCCTCATGCATCTGTGACTCCAGTAAGGACGAGTCGATACTCCATTTGCTGCTCGAGTGCCCCAAATACGGTGCGGACAGGTGCGACCTGGAATCTGCAACAAACATAAAGTTGACCGCAGCCTCACTGTGTGAGATGATGGCCGGTAAAAAGTCCAGGCCGCACCTGTTGGCATTCTGCACGAAGGTGGCACAGGATGCCATTGATAGAAATAAGACGCGGTGACACTGAGCGTCATCGTGACTTATTCAATAAACGAACCTGTGAAAAAGTATGTGCAACACATAATTCTTAAGAATTATGATGATTGCACATACGCTGTGAATATATAGGTATAAAATAAATGTAAAAACATAAGGAGTAGACATACACACTAAATAAATAAATAATACAAATAAATCAAGTAAAGGTCACACACTGCAGAAGCTTTTATATAAACATTAGACAAAAAGTACTGAGTACAAATTTTATAAATTACAACCAATTAAGACTTACCTTGAGGTAAAATAGTACTCAAGTAACTAGAGTACTCCAGTTATTAAATATTATATTAAATTTTCTAAACTTTTATGACAAATAATTAAAATAATAAATCGAAATAAAAAAGTCAAACCTAAAAAAGGTCCCCGAAAAATATCGGGGGAGACTAAATAGTGGAGGAGGACGGCTAAAAAAAAAAAAAAAAAAAAAAAAAACCTAACCTAACCTAACCTTTTTTTTTTTTTTTTTTTTTTTTTTGTGACCCAGGGAAATGCAGCCTTATGCACCGTCCTCAAGGCCCCTGTAAAGAGGGGGCCGAGGGTGTGTGGGGCTCTCCGTCATGTAAAACTAAAAGGGACGGCATACCCACTAAAACCCTGGGGTGTTCCATCTCGCGCATGCCGAAAAGGGGGTCACGGTATCACTAGGCGCGCTTCCGTTCCCCCCCCTGCGCTTGCCCATGGTTGGGCTCATCTTTGAGAGCTTTAAGCTCGTTCATCATCGTATCAGGCTTCCCGGAAACACAACGGGTGCCCTACAGCTCGGGACTTCTTGGTTCGGGCAACAGATCCCCCGATCTGTTACCCGAAAGTCCCTGTTATGGTGGCATGCGGTGGGCATAAGCCAACCGCCTGCGGCCGGTTCTCCTGCGGCGTATTGGGAGTGATGTGACATCATCTTCACGGCTCCTCTCCGCCGCTTCCTTCTCTGCAATGACGGCCTCAGCAAAGGTCGCCGTTGCATTCCATGCATCCTCGCTTTCGACCATAGCACTTACGATGGCCGGCAGCGATATGTCTGTTCCTATTACCACTGCGAGTGCTGCACGTGGCACCTCCCATGCAGGGCACACGGCACGGGTGTGATGCACCGTGTCTTCCTCGTCGTTTTGACAATGATGGCATTTTGTCGTTGGCTCTCGTTTAACCACCCGACACAGATACCTGCCAAAGCACCCATGTCCAGTCAGTATCTGCGTCAGGCGGAACGTCAAGGCACCGTGTTTCCGATTCACCCATTGTTTTAAGATGGGATTAAAGGCGTTCGCCAACTCTCGGCTAGCGGTAGGGTTTTCCAACCTAGCTGACCAATTCCGGAGGAGCCCATCTCTAGCCTCCTCTGTCCATCGTTTGATTTCCTCTGGAAGAGGCCAGTTTCCAGACTGCCTCGCTTCCACGTTTCGCCGATATACTGCCGCAAGAACCTTCGCGTCCAGGTCCCACGGAGGGGTCCCGGCCAGAACACACGCCCCCTCAAATGAGACGGTGCAGTACGCACGAGCCGCTCTTAGTGCTATGGCCCGCTGCGGGCGTCGCAGCAAGGCCTTGTTTTGAGCGCCTAAGGCATCCGCCCATATTGGAGCTCCATAGAGCACCTTGGAGCGAACTACACCGCAGTAAAGACGGCGACATGCCACACTAGGACCCCCTAGATTGGGAAGGAGCCTTCCGAGCACCCCGGCGAAGGCCATAACTTTCGGTGACAGCTGTCGAAAATGCTCGGTGAATTTCCATCGACCATCCAAGACGATGCCCAGATAGCGCATCGTCGGCTTCACTGCTATAGATGTCCCTCCAACAACTATTGTCATGCCTGGTGGTGGGGACCTCCGCGGTCCATGGAAGAAAATGGCCTCTGATTTACTAAGAGCCACTTCCAATCCAAGCGCGCGGATTCGTCGTACTATTTGGGCCACCCCTGCCATCGCAAGTATGGCTGCGTCTCGATGTGTCCTACCGCAGGCTGTGACAAGTGTGTCATCTGCGTAACAGGTCACACTGACACCAGGGAGGTTTTCCCCGCGAAGAACCCAGTCATAACCGATGTTCCACAGGAGTGGTCCAAGAACCGACCCCTGTGGAACACCGCACGTCATCACTCTTCTGGACCAATTTCCGTTTCTTGCCGGGTATGCAATAGCCCGCTCAACGAAGTAATTCTCTACAACCAGTCTCAGATACCGGGGCACGTTGTGGTATTTCAGACCTTCTTTTATGGTTTCCCAGGGTAAGGTGTTGAAAGCATTTGCTATATCTAACGAGACAGCCAACACCACCTCACCCCGGGCTGCCGCCTCCTCAGCGAGGACCCTAATCCGAGATATGGCGTCTAGGGTCGATCGACCGCAGCGAAAGCCAAACTGACTGTCGTGGAGATCGGGCCCTACCCTCAACATGTGCTTGACGAGACGAGCAACGACCACACGCTCGAAAAGCTTGCTCATCTCGTCAAGCAGCACTATGGGGCGGTAGCCTGACGGTGTGTCTGCTGGGCGCCCACTTTTCCGAAGTAAAACTAGTTTGCCCGTCTTCCAAGCACGCGGGAATCGTCCCTGTGCCATGCATTCAGAGAAAAGAGCCCTCACTCCTTCATCCATTGCCTCCATGGCCAGTACCACAACCCGCCCGGGTATGCCATCCAGGCCCGGTGCCGTGTTCTTTTTCCGAAGCCTCATCACCGCCACATTGAGCTCTGCTTCTGAAACCGGTGGTATTTCTTCCTGTGGTTCAACCAGCTCTGTTGGTGGCACCATCGTTGGCGGTTGCCACTCTCTCCTCTCCGGGAAGAGGGTTGTTACGACACGCTCTAGGAGTTGTGGATCGAGAGTAGTTGTTAGTGGGGGGGCCCATGGCCGGAGTTTAGCGGTTACTACCTTATAGGGACGCCCCCACGGATCCAGGTTAAGGGTCTCGAGCCAGGTCTCCCAAGAAGACTCTTTTGCTTGCTTTATAGCAATCTTTAGCGCTTTGCATACAGCCCTGTATTCGGCGTATAGTTCCTGCTCTCTGTCAGTGTCACGGACTTGTCTTCGTCTACATCTTGCATACCGACGGCGCGCCGCAACACAAGCTTTGCGCATTTGGCGAAGTTCTGGCTTCCACCAATAAAGTTTGCGACGTGGTGGTATGGGTACTGCTCTTGGCATGGCTGCATCACAAATACGTGTCAAAGCATCACCCATCCGTTCTGATGCAGCATCCACGTCAGTTAATGTCTCGTCAAGGTCAGAACCAGTTACCCAGGCTTCTACGATACTCGCTTCTCTAGCAATTTCCCCGTCGAGGCGCGAAAGTGACCAGCGAATACTGTTCCCAACATGGGATCGGTCTTCCCTCTCAGGTGCAGTTGAGATCGTGGAGACACTGAACTGAATGTACCTGTGGTCGGATAATGTCTCCACGTCCTCTCTCACCTTCCAATCACGAACGCGCTGCGCTAATGAAGTGCTCGCAAATGTGATGTCCACAATTGATCCACCCTGTTGTCTCACACACGTATTCACTGATCCCCTGTTAAGGATCTCCAAGTTCATGGATACCGTCCACTCCTCCAAAGCATCGCCACGAGGATTAGTTACTGGGGATCCCCACATACCTGATTTGGCATTTAGGTCTCCCGCGAGCAGCACGGGGTTGGGATGTGCTTGCCCTATAAGTGCTCCCATATCGACGAGCAACTGCTCAAACTCAACGAGGGTTCTATTCGGCGAGAAATAGGCGCCAATTACCGCAATACCATCAATAATGGCTAAAACGCATCCGTTGCCCTTTACTACCTTTTCGAAGGGCTGGGAGCCAGCAGCCGTCTGAGTGATGATGGCTACCGAGCCATTTCGGTCCCCAACCCAGTTTTCTCGGGAAGGAACAAAATAAGGCTCAGTGACAACTGTTATTTGTATCAACCACTGTGCCATGCTCTGGAGTAAAATATCCTGAGCATCGGCACAGTGGTTGATATTCGCCTGCAGGAATGAAATGGCCATTATTAACTGATTGTGGTATCCATTTCAACCTCCTCTTGCGTTTGACGCTGGGTCGGTTGTGAGGGGGCCCTGGAGCCTTCATCAGCCGACTTTTTCACCCTTTTTCCTTTTTTCCGGACATTGCCAGAGCACGCTTTCCCACCTATACGATGGTTCGCCGCTTGGCCTGCTGCATCGCACACTGGACAGTGGGGCTCGGCAGTGCAATCGACAACTTTATGGCCCGCCTTACCACAACAGTAGCAAAGTTTGCTGCGGTCTACGCCAGTCGTGCATTTGGCACCAACGTGCCCAAGCTCCAAACATCTGAAACACCTGAGAGGTCTGTTCTCCAAAATCTTGGCCCGGACAGATACCCAGCCCACCAAAAGTCTAGTTTCGGTGACTTTCTTCGCTGCCGCAACCGGACATCGCAGCCATATAGTGCCGATACCGGACGATCGAACTACCTCTCCTACTCTGATTGCCTCCTGTCTGCAGCCACCCGCTCCAGCTACGGCAATCGCGACGTCTTCTTTGGTGGTCGAGTCGTCCAGTCCTGTGATACGCATCTCGACACACTTCTCAGGTCTAGAGATTTTCACCACGTCCTCTCCAAATGCCTCTTTTAGTTTAGTGGCTAGAGCATCAGCTTTCTCAGCACTAGCAGCACCGGGCACCTCGAGAAGACGGGCACCTGTGGCCGCAGCGCGGAATTTTACACCTTCTATGCCAAGATCTTTAAGGTTTACCTTACTTCGCGCTTCGGCAAGTATTTTGCTGTAGGTCATGCCATTTCCACTAGCACTTGGCTGCATGGTCAGCACAACCGCCGCTGAGCGAGGTGGCTTAAGCTTGGATTGCTTAGTCTTCTTTGGTGGCGTGGGAGCACTAGGCTCTTGCCTCGAGGCCTTCTTCTTTCTTTTCGCTTTTTTCGTCTTTTTCGGTGCCACTACAGTCCATCCCTCGTCTGTGGGCTGGGACGAAGGAAGAACAGCACGTAACTCCTTCTGCAGTTCTTTTCCGATCTTCTCTTTGCCTTTTGGAGCAATAGGAGTTGGGACTTTCGGAACCTTGCGCGTGGACTTTCTTATGGTGTCCACAGAAGGTCCGTCCATTGGTTTCAGCTGAGGAGAGTTCGAGCAGGGAACAACTTCCACGGCAGCTGAGACAGCAGCCAATTTCTGAGACCCCACCTTGCTCTGTCGGGCTGGTGGGCATTCGAACGTTGACGTGGTCGGAAGGGCCTCCGCTATCTTTGTGGTATTGCCGAGGTGGCTTACCGCCGTTCTTGTTGGAGTTGCCGTCTTGCGGTTGTCGTGCGCCAATAAGGGACGGAGGCGAGGCTCCGGGTTCAGACGAGGCTCCAACCCCTCAATCCGTGCGTTGAGCCTGTCCGAGAGCCGACCGAGTATGCGCGCTTCCATCTCCTCCAAGTTAGACTGAGAATTCGGCGGTGGTGCAGCGGATTGCTGCTGCATGGCCACCCTCAGTTTAGCCATCTCGTTCTTCAGGTCGTCCATCTCGGCTTGAAGACGACTGTTGGCAGCCTGAAGACGCCGAGTCTCATCGTTAAGGCTGTGCTGTGCTAGTGTCTCTGTAGCTGCCTTAATTTCCCGGACGGCGCCCTTGAGCGCCGCAACAAACGTCCCCTTAAGATTTGAAGACTTTGCCGCCACCATTTCCACAGCTTTTAAGCTGTCCACTATTTTCTTCTCGAGTGTCGCCGCAGTCTCTAACTTCGGTTGAGAACCAGCGAGTTCTTGAGTCTCCTCCGCGCGGGCCTTCAGAAATTGCTTTCTAGTCGGGTCACGGCCGCGTTTCGAAGCCACCACTTTGGGGGAAGGGGCAGACGGATCGCTCAAAGAGCCGTCGTCGCCCACCTCCCTGGACCTCTTACGAGGTTGCCAAAACCTGGCAGGGCAGGTCTCCTCTAGGTTCAATGAAGCCAGAGACTCCATTGAAACCATGCTGCAGACGGATGACTCCGATGCAGCTGCTCCGACCGCTGCAGCTGAGACGGGTCTGGCGCAAGTGCTACGCTCCCGCTCAGCTTCAGTATCGGGATTTGGAGTGGCAGGTTTGGCGCAGTCATTGCGTTCCACATCCACTCCATCCTTCACCTCCGGAGTAATTCGGTGGGTGCTCGGTGCGCGTTGGAGCACCACTCGAACCTCCTTAGGGCCGACGCTACTCTGAGATGGTGCACGTTTTAACGCACCCTCCGCCGACCTTGCACGGAGCCGTGCAGATGCACGCACTACCGCGACACACGTGTTTTCCATTTTCTTGCCATAGTCGTCATTTTTGTTTTTCGATTCAGTGTCCGTTAAGAGTTTGCCAGGGTTGTCGGTACGCGGGCCGGAGCCCACGAAGCGGTTGCTGCCCCCCCCAGATACGATGGGGCTGCCCTCTCTCTCTTCGAGAGAGGGGTGGGATTCTCCCACCTGAGGATTATTAACAAACGCTTGTAAATCCATATTGAAGTTCCTTTTTGGAGGGGTGAGGTCCCCTTTGGTGCCCTCACGACCGGGTTCCCCCCAGCCATGCATCCCATGGGCGGGCACCGAAACCGGGGATTCGGAGACGCATGGAGCCCGACAGGGTGGCCGAGTTGACCCTCCCTGCCGCGCCGCGGGCCTTGCAGGCCCGCCATCCCACGACCCGAAGGTCCGCTGCAGCCGCTGCGACGCGGCTGCCGTCCAAGAGTGTGCCCGACAGGGTGGCCGAGTTGACCCTCCCTGCCGCGCACCCCGTCAAAAGCGACGTCGTCACTCCTCCTTGCACGACAGGGTGAAACTGTCGTGCCGCCAGCCTTGAAGGCCGGCCATCCTTCGACCCTACGGGTCCACTGTCCCATCTCGAGACCCAACTCCGCGGATGAACCGCCTACCCATCCGCCGAAAGTGAGATGATATGAAATCTCGTCTCACGCAATAGTTCAGCTCTCGTTAAGAGGAGATACGAAGCAAGGGGAGACAAGAAAGATGAAAGTGAATGAGATGAAATGGAACTGGTGAACATGAAGTGATATGGGATGACGCGACGCCTGACGGTATTCTGTTACGTTTGTTTCAGAAGGAAACAAACCAATAACGGGCAGCACCACGGGAAGGTAACCGTCAGACTTGCCTTGGGGATCATCATGACCTGCACTCTCCCCCAAGACCTTTGCCTCCTTACCCATCCGGGATGAGTAAGGAAGGCCTGAGTTTATCCAAAACAAGCAGCGCGAGGCATGCAAGCTAGGCAAAGCAACTATTAATGAATAAACCCAGACCCGCCCAACCTAACCTAACCTAACCTAACCTAACCTAACCTAACCTAACCTTTTTTTTTTTTTGACCCGGGAAAATCCTTTATGGATACCACCCGGCTCCGGGGGGAGCAGGGTGGTTATGTGGGAGTCCTCGCCTGAGGGGCCTTACTACCCCCACGGGGGGTAGTAAGTGAGGTTACCCACTAAAAACCCGGGATGAGCAGTCTGCCGCCTAGTCGGGGCGAGATGGGGTAGCGTTAGCAATCACCATCTCGCCCCGGCGGTTGGCCCGTCACCGGTGACGGGCCCCGGCCAATGGAGGGATGACCCAGCTCATTAGGGCCATCCCCCAGACGTGTGGGATCGTGCAAGCCAGTGGAGAATCCCCCGACTCTCCACCGATGATCCGCACAGCACTAGGATAGAGCGAGAAGGCGCCCGAATCGCCTTCTCCTTCCACCAGTTCGTCTACGCCGGAGCGGGTCTGCGAGGACGTCGTCCTCCCTCGCCCGCTCCGCAGCCTCTTTCTGCGCCATCACCTCTTCGCAGAAAGAGACCACCGCCTGCCACGATCCGTCGCTGCCGAGCATAGCGTTAACCACGCTCGGCAGCGACAGATCTGCGCCTATGACCGCTGTGAGGGCGCGCCGCATGGGACTCCACGCGGCGCACTCCTCCAGCGTGTGGAGCGCCGTGTCTTCTGGCGCTCCACACTCGTGACAGGCGGGGGTCGCCTCACGTCTTGCGATGTGATGCAGGTACCTTCCGAAACATCCATGCCCGGAAAGCACCTGCACCAATCGGAAGGTGAGCGACCCGAATCGCCGCCCTACCCACCTCCGAAGGACCGGGCGAATGGCATCCACCGTTCTCTGTCCAGGGACTGGTGGAGCCAGGTCCTCCGTCCACCGCCGCAACAGGGCGGCCCGCGCCTGCCGCCGCATGCGCGTGACCTCCTCCCACGCTGGAGGCTCCCCGCGGGATCTCCTCGCCGCCACGAAGTGGTACACTTCGGCGAGGATCTCCGCTTGGAGCTCCCAGGGGGGATCACCGGCCAACACGCATCCCGCCGTCCAGGACACCGTCCGGTACCCGCGTATCGCCCTCGTCGCGATGACCCGCTGCGGACGACGCAGCAGGGCCTTATTGGCGCGACCGAGGGCGTCCACCCAGACAGGTGCCCCGTACAAGGCCATACTCCGGATCACTCCGGAGTACAGGCGACGACATGTGGCGCTCGGGCCGCCCACGTTGGGCAGCAGCCTCCCAAGGGCGGCTGCGGCGCCTATGACTTTTGGGGCCAGTTGAGTAAAGTGGGCCCCAAAAGTCCACCGCCCGTCCAGGATGAGACCCAGGTACCTCATCTGGGTCCCAACCCGGACCAGGACCCCGTCCAGGTCTATCCTCGTTCCTGGAGGGGGTCCCCCCCGAGGCCCATGGAACATTAGGGCCTCGGTCTTGGAGAGGGCGACCTCCAGCCCCAGGGCACGTATGCGGCCGACCACGAGTGTTGTGGCCACCGTGGCCCGCCGCACCGTCTCCCCAAGGTCCCTCCCCTTGACTACGACTAGCGTGTCATCCGCGTAGCACGCAACCCGCATACTTGCGGGAAACGTGCCGCGGAGCACCCAGTCGTAGCCAATGTTCCACAGGAGCGGTCCCAACACCGACCCCTGTGGAACCCCGCAGGACACGCGACGTCGCCTCAGACCGTCGCGTCCCTCCACCAGGACCTCGCGGTCCCGGAGGTAGTCGGCCAACAGCCTACGCAGATACAGGGGCACTCCGTGATAGCGGAGCGCCTCCCGTATTGTCCCGTGCGGTAGGCTGTTGAAGGCGTTGGCAATGTCAAGCGAGACAGCCAACGCCTTTTCCCCCCCGCCGACTGCGTCCTGCGTCCACCCCTTGATCCAGAGCAGGGCGTCTATCGTTGACCGCCCTGCCCTGAATCCGAACTGGGCCTCTGAAAGGTCAGGCCCAGTTCCCCCCAGGTGCCGGATGACACGGGAAGCTACTATTCTCTCCAGTAGCTTCGCCGTGTCATCCAGCAGCACGATTGGCCTGTATGCGGCGGGCGAGTCTGCGTCTCGCCCTTCCTTCCGCAACAGGCACAATCGCCCGTCCTTCCAGAGCTTCGGGAACTGACCCGACGTGAGGCACGCGTCGAACAGTTCCCGAAGCTGACCGCCCATCTCCCTAAGGGCGATCCTGAGGACCCGCCCGGGAATCCCGTCTGGTCCCGGGGCAGTCTTCTTGCCTCTCAGGCGGGAGACTGCTACCTCCATCTCCACCTCTGATATAGGCGGAATGGAGGCCGGGTCCTCCTCCTCCTGGAAGGACGGGGTGGCCATCGGTGGAGGGGTGTAGTGGGGGTCGCTGTCGGGGAATAGCCCCCCCAGCACCCTCTCCAGGAGCTCTGGCTCCAGGGACTCCGCGATAGGGGGCGCTCTGCCCCGGAACTTATTCCGGGCAGACTTATAAGGGCGCCCCCATGGGTCCCTGTCGAGGCCCTCCAGCTGCTCGCACCAGCCTAGGGCCTTAGCCCGGCCGATGGCCAGCTTCAGCTCCTGTTTGGCTATCTTTACATTGCCATACAGGAGCTGCTCGGCCGCCAGCTGCTCCGCCGGCAGCTGGTCGTCCGTCCGGCCGTGGCGGCGCCTCCTGCAGTGGTAGTAGAGGCGCCGCGTCTCCGAGCATCGCGCTCGGAGATCCTCAATCTCCGAGCACCACCAGTAAACTTGGCGGCGCTCGGGGTGGCGTCGGGACCTCGGCATGGCGGCGTCGCAGACGGCCGTCACCGCCTCCCGGAACCGGCTCGCCGCGACGGCCACCTCCGGGTGCATGGGGCCGGCAACCCACGACTGCACCATAGCCGCCTCTTCAGCCAACTCGGCATCGAGGCGACCAATCGCCCAGCGCGGGAAGAGTGCCCCATCCACGCGCCGAGTCCCTCCTTGGTGGGAGGTGGCGATCTCGAACCGGATGTAATTGTGGTCCGAGAGAGTCGCCACGTCCTCCACCACTCTCCAGGCCTGGACACGTGCTGCGACTTCCGGGGTGGCGAACGAAACGTCCACCACGGACCCCCCGTTGTGTCGCACGCACGTGTGGACTGACCCTCTGTTGAGCAGGGTCAGCCCTGCGGCAACCGCCCACTCCCTGACAGTCTCCCCGCGAGTGTCAGTGGAGGGGTTGCCCCAGGCCTGGGCCTTGGCGTTCAGGTCCCCCATGAGGAGGACCTGACGTGGCGCCTGCCTTCTCACCGCCGCGGCCAGGAGGTCTAGATAAACCTCCAGCTCCGCGACGGTTCTGTTGGGGGAGAAGTATGTGCCGACTACCGCATACCTCTCCCACTTGGCCACCACGTACCCCGAACCCCTCTCTGACACCGAGAGGGGGGGGCCGCCACCGGCACGTCCAATTATGGCCACGGAGCCGTCCAGATCCCCAGCCCAGTAGGGGTGGGACTGGGGAATGTAGTACGGCTCCGCGGCGACCGCCAAATCAATCCGCCACTGCGCCAGGGACTGCATTAGCAAATCCTGAGCCCTGACGCAGTGGTTTAAGTTCGTCTGGAGGAGGTTGTGCTGTCCGACTTGATCCATATCAATCGGACGTCACAACCTCCATGCTCGCCGCGCGGCGAACAGCCTCAGGAGCGGCTCTGGCGGCCGATCGGGGGATGGCCGGGGTCCTGGCGGCCTGTCCCTTCGTCTTTGGGGGGACACAGTTTTGTCCCCCCATCCTGTGCTCGGCAGGTCGCCCCGACTCTGCGCATATCGCGCAGTGCGGGGCCCTCCTCTGGCAGCTCGCCGCCTTGTGGCCTGCGCCTCCGCAGCGGAAGCACAGGTCCCCCCTGTCTGCCGACGAGGGACACTGGGGGCGCGTATGCCCGAGTCCCATGCACTTGAAGCAGCGCATGGGACGCGCTGCCAGTGCCACCACTCGCACCGAGCTCCACCCTACCAACAGCCTGCCCTGTGCCAGCACCACTTTGGCTACTGGAATCGGGCAGGAAACCAGGGAGGAGCCAGTCCCGCCGTAGCTGCGACGTATCTCCCCGACTTTGACGTTGAGTACGTCGCAGCCGCCCACCTTGGCGACCGCCGCCGCCACTTTCTCCTTTGTGGCGGCGTCGTCCAGGCCCGTCACGTGCAAATCCACGGACTTTACGGGCCTCGCGACGTTGGCCACCTCGGACAGGACACCGCGGAGCTTCTCCGCGAGCCTGTCCGCTTTGTCGCTGCTTTGGGAGCCAGGAATTTCGAGCATCCTGGCTCCTGTGGCCGTCTGGCGGAAGTGAATCCGGTCGATACCCAATCCTTGGAGATCGACCTTCTCCTGCGCCGTCTCGATGATGGCGCTGTAGGTAACCCCCTTTTCCGCGGCTTCGGGCTGCAGCGTCAGCACAACAGCCGCGGATTTCGAGGGTTTCAGCGCCTTCGCCTGTTTGGGCTTGGCGGCAGCGGAAGCCTTCTTCACTTTAGGCTTCACGGCGGAGGGGGGGGCACGAGCTGCTGGGACAGGAGCGGGGGCGGGAGCGGGCGTTACTAAGGAGGACGATTTGCCCTTTCCTTTGCCTTTCCCCTTTCCAACTACCGTTGCCCAGGTGTCCGCCTTGGCAACAGCAGTTTCAGTCGTTCTTGGGGGGGCGATGGGAGCCGCAGTCGAGGGGGGGGCGATGGGAGCCGAAGTCGAGGGCGCAGCAGCAGCTTGCGAGACCCGGCCAACCCGCTTTCGAGGGGTCGGTTTCGGGGGTGGGGGGGCAACCACTGCTGCAGCCTTCTTGGCGTCCGCTCGGAGAGGCGGGCGAAGGACCGGCGCTGGCAGGAGGCGATCCTCGATACCAGCGAATCGGGCATTGAGCATTTGCCCGAACGTGGTGGTCAAGGACCGCGTCATCTGCTCCACTAACTCTGCCCCCACTACAACAGCAGGGGGGGCCGGCGTCTCGGCGGCAGCGGCTGCTGCAGCAGCAGACGTAGCGGCAGCCGCCTCGGTCTTGGCCTCAGTGAAGCCGCGACGTAGCGCCTTCACCTCTGCCTTGGAGGCCTCCATCTCGAGGCGCAGGCGACTATTCTCGGCTCTTAGCCGCCGCGTCTCTTCGGCCTCACTCCTGCATGCCAGGGCGTCGACTACCTCTCTCAGGGTCGACGCGGACCTCTTCAGGCGAGCAACAAACTCGCCCTTTAGGTTGCCAGATTTTTTGGCAACCTCTAGAATGCAGGCGAGCATTCCTCCTGCTTGAGCCCTCAGCTCTTGGGCATTTAGCACACTGAGGTCAGCAAATCCGGCATGGACATCGGAATCACTTCCGGTGTCGAGAAGACTTCCTGCGGCCACAGCGGCCGGCCCTTTTTTGTGTTTCCTGCTCTGCAGGACCTCCGCCAGTTGCTCCACCAGTGGCTTTGGCGGTGGCTTTAAAAACTCCTCACGCGTCGGGCCTGTTTTGGTGCCCTTCGCCCTTCCCCTCCGCGCCGTATTAACCTTGGCGGCCGTCGTCCCTTCGGTCTCAGTGTCCGACTCCAAATAGCCGGGTGCGTAAAACGAAGAGTAAGGCCGCTTCCTGCGGCTGTCCCCCTCGTCACCCGACTCTTCAAACACGGACTCAACGTCCGACCTCCTTTCGTCCCCCATGGACACCTCCGACGGATCCCGCGAAGGACCCGGTGGAGTTTGGCCCTGAGAAGGGCCGTTTTTTCGGCTCTCAATAGTGCCGCTCGAGCGGTTCTCAGCCACAATTTTGGTAAATTTACCTTTAGCATCTCTGTTTACTTTCGACATGATCAACGATTTCAGCATACAAAATAATAAAAGAACAATTATTTATCGTGACCATAAGCAAAATTTGGGGGGGAATGGACAGGCTTCAATCTTTCTACTCAAGCCTCCGGAAGTTTAGAGTTCAGAAGACTGACAATACCTTGGAGGCATTTTCCCGAAGTCTAAGGATACACTTATCATCGGGGTTTTGGAACTAGTCCAGCCAGTTTGTCCCCGCCTCCAATAACGTGAGTTATCGGAACAGGGGTCACTACCAAATAAAAGACAGCGGTTATTTTCGATTATGTAACAATACGTTTGACGGTAGTAGGCGCTGGTGTTTGCCAGTTAGAGGGGTCCCTATTTTAACACACACACCGCCAAACTGTTTTTCATCTACTCATAAACATGACAAATTATCTGTAGCCTTGCCTTAAAACTACAATTTATACACCGTAAGTCTATTTTGTCATCTGTCTTAAAGAGGTGCTAAGCACCTTAGCACGTATAATACAGATGACAAACAGTTAAATACGGCCCCGGTCTGTACCGAGCATTTTACGATTTTGTTACTAATAAGGGGTTAAATAGCCCTGTGAACTAAAATATATACACATATAATAGTAATATATACAGAGACAATATATATACATATACATACACATATAGATAACAATACACGCGGCGCCTGACGGTGTTCTGTTGCGTTTATTTCGGAAGGAAATAAACCAATAACAGGCAGCACCACGGGAAGGTAACCGTCAGACTTGCCTTGGGGATCATCACGACCTGCGCTCTCCCCCAAGACCGTTGCCTCCTTACCCATCCGGGATGAGTAAGGAAGGCCTGAGTTTATCCAAAACAAGCAGCGCGAGGCATGCAAGCTAGGCAAAGCAACTATTAATGAATAAACCCAGACCCGCCCAACCTAACCTAACCTAACCTAACCTTTTTTTTTTTTTTTTTTTTTGACCCGGGAAAATCCTTTATGGATACCACCCGGCTCCGGGGGGAGCAGGGTGGTTATGTGGGAGTCCTCGCCTGAGGGGCCTTACTACCCCCACGGGGGGTAGTAAGTGAGGTTACCCACTAAAAACCCGGGATGAGCAGTCTGCCGCCTAGTCGGGGCGAGATGGGGTAGCGTTAGCAATCACCATCTCGCCCCGGCGGTTGGCCCGTCACCGGTGACGGGCCCCGGCCAATGGAGGGATGACCCAGCTCATTAGGGCCATCCCCCAGACGTGTGGGATCGTGCAAGCCAGTGGAGAATCCCCCGACTCTCCACCGATGATCCGCACAGCACTAGGATAGAGCGAGAAGGCGCCCGAATCGCCTTCTCCTTCCACCAGTTCGTCTACGCCGGAGCGGGTCTGCGAGGACGTCGTCCTCCCTCGCCCGCTCCGCAGCCTCTTTCTGCGCCATCACCTCTTCGCAGAAAGAGACCACCGCCTGCCACGATCCGTCGCTGCCGAGCATAGCGTTAACCACGCTCGGCAGCGACAGATCTGCGCCTATGACCGCTGTGAGGGCGCGCCGCATGGGACTCCACGCGGCGCACTCCTCCAGCGTGTGGAGCGCCGTGTCTTCTGGCGCTCCACACTCGTGACAGGCGGGGGTCGCCTCACGTCTTGCGATGTGATGCAGGTACCTTCCGAAACATCCATGCCCGGAAAGCACCTGCACCAATCGGAAGGTGAGCGACCCGAATCGCCGCCCTACCCACCTCCGAAGGACCGGGCGAATGGCATCCACCGTTCTCTGTCCAGGGACTGGTGGAGCCAGGTCCTCCGTCCACCGCCGCAACAGGGCGGCCCGCGCCTGCCGCCGCATGCGCGTGACCTCCTCCCACGCTGGAGGCTCCCCGCGGGATCTCCTCGCCGCCACGAAGTGGTACACTTCGGCGAGGATCTCCGCTTGGAGCTCCCAGGGGGGATCACCGGCCAACACGCATCCCGCCGTCCAGGACACCGTCCGGTACCCGCGTATCGCCCTCGTCGCGATGACCCGCTGCGGACGACGCAGCAGGGCCTTATTGGCGCGACCGAGGGCGTCCACCCAGACAGGTGCCCCGTACAAGGCCATACTCCGGATCACTCCGGAGTACAGGCGACGACATGTGGCGCTCGGGCCGCCCACGTTGGGCAGCAGCCTCCCAAGGGCGGCTGCGGCGCCTATGACTTTTGGGGCCAGTTGAGTAAAGTGGGCCCCAAAAGTCCACCGCCCGTCCAGGATGAGACCCAGGTACCTCATCTGGGTCCCAACCCGGACCAGGACCCCGTCCAGGTCTATCCTCGTTCCTGGAGGGGGTCCCCCCCGAGGCCCATGGAACATTAGGGCCTCGGTCTTGGAGAGGGCGACCTCCAGCCCCAGGGCACGTATGCGGCCGACCACGAGTGTTGTGGCCACCGTGGCCCGCCGCACCGTCTCCCCAAGGTCCCTCCCCTTGACTACGACTAGCGTGTCATCCGCGTAGCACGCAACCCGCATACTTGCGGGAAACGTGCCGCGGAGCACCCAGTCGTAGCCAATGTTCCACAGGAGCGGTCCCAACACCGACCCCTGTGGAACCCCGCAGGACACGCGACGTCGCCTCAGACCGTCGCGTCCCTCCACCAGGACCTCGCGGTCCCGGAGGTAGTCGGCCAACAGCCTACGCAGATACAGGGGCACTCCGTGATAGCGGAGCGCCTCCCGTATTGT
The DNA here is from genome assembly GCA_963890685.1 of Plagodis pulveraria. Taxonomy (NCBI): domain Eukaryota; kingdom Metazoa; phylum Arthropoda; class Insecta; order Lepidoptera; family Geometridae; genus Plagodis; species Plagodis pulveraria. The sequence goes on from OY982968.1 coordinate 107,635, forward strand.
CCCGTGCGGTAGGCTGTTGAAGGCGTTGGCAATGTCAAGCGAGACAGCCAACGCCTTTTCCCCCCCGCCGACTGCGTCCTGCGTCCACCCCTTGATCCAGAGCAGGGCGTCTATCGTTGACCGCCCTGCCCTGAATCCGAACTGGGCCTCTGAAAGGTCAGGCCCAGTTCCCCCCAGGTGCCGGATGACACGGGAAGCTACTATTCTCTCCAGTAGCTTCGCCGTGTCATCCAGCAGCACGATTGGCCTGTATGCGGCGGGCGAGTCTGCGTCTCGCCCTTCCTTCCGCAACAGGCACAATCGCCCGTCCTTCCAGAGCTTCGGGAACTGACCCGACGTGAGGCACGCGTCGAACAGTTCCCGAAGCTGACCGCCCATCTCCCTAAGGGCGATCCTGAGGACCCGCCCGGGAATCCCGTCTGGTCCCGGGGCAGTCTTCTTGCCTCTCAGGCGGGAGACTGCTACCTCCATCTCCACCTCTGATATAGGCGGAATGGAGGCCGGGTCCTCCTCCTCCTGGAAGGACGGGGTGGCCATCGGTGGAGGGGTGTAGTGGGGGTCGCTGTCGGGGAATAGCCCCCCCAGCACCCTCTCCAGGAGCTCTGGCTCCAGGGACTCCGCGATAGGGGGCGCTCTGCCCCGGAACTTATTCCGGGCAGACTTATAAGGGCGCCCCCATGGGTCCCTGTCGAGGCCCTCCAGCTGCTCGCACCAGCCTAGGGCCTTAGCCCGGCCGATGGCCAGCTTCAGCTCCTGTTTGGCTATCTTTACATTGCCATACAGGAGCTGCTCGGCCGCCAGCTGCTCCGCCGGCAGCTGGTCGTCCGTCCGGCCGTGGCGGCGCCTCCTGCAGTGGTAGTAGAGGCGCCGCGTCTCCGAGCATCGCGCTCGGAGATCCTCAATCTCCGAGCACCACCAGTAAACTTGGCGGCGCTCGGGGTGGCGTCGGGACCTCGGCATGGCGGCGTCGCAGACGGCCGTCACCGCCTCCCGGAACCGGCTCGCCGCGACGGCCACCTCCGGGTGCATGGGGCCGGCAACCCACGACTGCACCATAGCCGCCTCTTCAGCCAACTCGGCATCGAGGCGACCAATCGCCCAGCGCGGGAAGAGTGCCCCATCCACGCGCCGAGTCCCTCCTTGGTGGGAGGTGGCGATCTCGAACCGGATGTAATTGTGGTCCGAGAGAGTCGCCACGTCCTCCACCACTCTCCAGGCCTGGACACGTGCTGCGACTTCCGGGGTGGCGAACGAAACGTCCACCACGGACCCCCCGTTGTGTCGCACGCACGTGTGGACTGACCCTCTGTTGAGCAGGGTCAGCCCTGCGGCAACCGCCCACTCCCTGACAGTCTCCCCGCGAGTGTCAGTGGAGGGGTTGCCCCAGGCCTGGGCCTTGGCGTTCAGGTCCCCCATGAGGAGGACCTGACGTGGCGCCTGCCTTCTCACCGCCGCGGCCAGGAGGTCTAGATAAACCTCCAGCTCCGCGACGGTTCTGTTGGGGGAGAAGTATGTGCCGACTACCGCATACCTCTCCCACTTGGCCACCACGTACCCCGAACCCCTCTCTGACACCGAGAGGGGGGGGCCGCCACCGGCACGTCCAATTATGGCCACGGAGCCGTCCAGATCCCCAGCCCAGTAGGGGTGGGACTGGGGAATGTAGTACGGCTCCGCGGCGACCGCCAAATCAATCCGCCACTGCGCCAGGGACTGCATTAGCAAATCCTGAGCCCTGACGCAGTGGTTTAAGTTCGTCTGGAGGAGGTTGTGCTGTCCGACTTGATCCATATCAATCGGACGTCACAACCTCCATGCTCGCCGCGCGGCGAACAGCCTCAGGAGCGGCTCTGGCGGCCGATCGGGGGATGGCCGGGGTCCTGGCGGCCTGTCCCTTCGTCTTTGGGGGGACACAGTTTTGTCCCCCCATCCTGTGCTCGGCAGGTCGCCCCGACTCTGCGCATATCGCGCAGTGCGGGGCCCTCCTCTGGCAGCTCGCCGCCTTGTGGCCTGCGCCTCCGCAGCGGAAGCACAGGTCCCCCCTGTCTGCCGACGAGGGACACTGGGGGCGCGTATGCCCGAGTCCCATGCACTTGAAGCAGCGCATGGGACGCGCTGCCAGTGCCACCACTCGCACCGAGCTCCACCCTACCAACAGCCTGCCCTGTGCCAGCACCACTTTGGCTACTGGAATCGGGCAGGAAACCAGGGAGGAGCCAGTCCCGCCGTAGCTGCGACGTATCTCCCCGACTTTGACGTTGAGTACGTCGCAGCCGCCCACCTTGGCGACCGCCGCCGCCACTTTCTCCTTTGTGGCGGCGTCGTCCAGGCCCGTCACGTGCAAATCCACGGACTTTACGGGCCTCGCGACGTTGGCCACCTCGGACAGGACACCGCGGAGCTTCTCCGCGAGCCTGTCCGCTTTGTCGCTGCTTTGGGAGCCAGGAATTTCGAGCATCCTGGCTCCTGTGGCCGTCTGGCGGAAGTGAATCCGGTCGATACCCAATCCTTGGAGATCGACCTTCTCCTGCGCCGTCTCGATGATGGCGCTGTAGGTAACCCCCTTTTCCGCGGCTTCGGGCTGCAGCGTCAGCACAACAGCCGCGGATTTCGAGGGTTTCAGCGCCTTCGCCTGTTTGGGCTTGGCGGCAGCGGAAGCCTTCTTCACTTTAGGCTTCACGGCGGAGGGGGGGGCACGAGCTGCTGGGACAGGAGCGGGGGCGGGAGCGGGCGTTACTAAGGAGGACGATTTGCCCTTTCCTTTGCCTTTCCCCTTTCCAACTACCGTTGCCCAGGTGTCCGCCTTGGCAACAGCAGTTTCAGTCGTTCTTGGGGGGGCGATGGGAGCCGCAGTCGAGGGGGGGGCGATGGGAGCCGAAGTCGAGGGCGCAGCAGCAGCTTGCGAGACCCGGCCAACCCGCTTTCGAGGGGTCGGTTTCGGGGGTGGGGGGGCAACCACTGCTGCAGCCTTCTTGGCGTCCGCTCGGAGAGGCGGGCGAAGGACCGGCGCTGGCAGGAGGCGATCCTCGATACCAGCGAATCGGGCATTGAGCATTTGCCCGAACGTGGTGGTCAAGGACCGCGTCATCTGCTCCACTAACTCTGCCCCCACTACAACAGCAGGGGGGGCCGGCGTCTCGGCGGCAGCGGCTGCTGCAGCAGCAGACGTAGCGGCAGCCGCCTCGGTCTTGGCCTCAGTGAAGCCGCGACGTAGCGCCTTCACCTCTGCCTTGGAGGCCTCCATCTCGAGGCGCAGGCGACTATTCTCGGCTCTTAGCCGCCGCGTCTCTTCGGCCTCACTCCTGCATGCCAGGGCGTCGACTACCTCTCTCAGGGTCGACGCGGACCTCTTCAGGCGAGCAACAAACTCGCCCTTTAGGTTGCCAGATTTTTTGGCAACCTCTAGAATGCAGGCGAGCATTCCTCCTGCTTGAGCCCTCAGCTCTTGGGCATTTAGCACACTGAGGTCAGCAAATCCGGCATGGACATCGGAATCACTTCCGGTGTCGAGAAGACTTCCTGCGGCCACAGCGGCCGGCCCTTTTTTGTGTTTCCTGCTCTGCAGGACCTCCGCCAGTTGCTCCACCAGTGGCTTTGGCGGTGGCTTTAAAAACTCCTCACGCGTCGGGCCTGTTTTGGTGCCCTTCGCCCTTCCCCTCCGCGCCGTATTAACCTTGGCGGCCGTCGTCCCTTCGGTCTCAGTGTCCGACTCCAAATAGCCGGGTGCGTAAAACGAAGAGTAAGGCCGCTTCCTGCGGCTGTCCCCCTCGTCACCCGACTCTTCAAACACGGACTCAACGTCCGACCTCCTTTCGTCCCCCATGGACACCTCCGACGGATCCCGCGAAGGACCCGGTGGAGTTTGGCCCTGAGAAGGGCCGTTTTTTCGGCTCTCAATAGTGCCGCTCGAGCGGTTCTCAGCCACAATTTTGGTAAATTTACCTTTAGCATCTCTGTTTACTTTCGACATGATCAACGATTTCAGCATACAAAATAATAAAAGAACAATTATTTATCGTGACCATAAGCAAAATTTGGGGGGGAATGGACAGGCTTCAATCTTTCTACTCAAGCCTCCGGAAGTTTAGAGTTCAGAAGACTGACAATACCTTGGAGGCATTTTCCCGAAGTCTAAGGATACACTTATCATCGGGGTTTTGGAACTAGTCCAGCCAGTTTGTCCCCGCCTCCAATAACGTGAGTTATCGGAACAGGGGTCACTACCAAATAAAAGACAGCGGTTATTTTCGATTATGTAACAATACGTTTGACGGTAGTAGGCGCTGGTGTTTGCCAGTTAGAGGGGTCCCTATTTTAACACACACACCGCCAAACTGTTTTTCATCTACTCATAAACATGACAAATTATCTGTAGCCTTGCCTTAAAACTACAATTTATACACCGTAAGTCTATTTTGTCATCTGTCTTAAAGAGGTGCTAAGCACCTTAGCACGTATAATACAGATGACAAACAGTTAAATACGGCCCCGGTCTGTACCGAGCATTTTACGATTTTGTTACTAATAAGGGGTTAAATAGCCCTGTGAACTAAAATATATACACATATAATAGTAATATATACAGAGACAATATATATACATATACATACACATATAGATAACAATACACGCGGCGCCTGACGGTGTTCTGTTGCGTTTATTTCGGAAGGAAATAAACCAATAACAGGCAGCACCACGGGAAGGTAACCGTCAGACTTGCCTTGGGGATCATCACGACCTGCGCTCTCCCCCAAGACCGTTGCCTCCTTACCCATCCGGGATGAGTAAGGAAGGCCTGAGTTTATCCAAAACAAGCAGCGCGAGGCATGCAAGCTAGGCAAAGCAACTATTAATGAATAAACCCAGACCCGCCCAACCTAACCTAACCTAACCTAACCTTTTTTTTTTTTTTTTTTTTTGACCCGGGAAAATCCTTTATGGATACCACCCGGCTCCGGGGGGAGCAGGGTGGTTATGTGGGAGTCCTCGCCTGAGGGGCCTTACTACCCCCACGGGGGGTAGTAAGTGAGGTTACCCACTAAAAACCCGGGATGAGCAGTCTGCCGCCTAGTCGGGGCGAGATGGGGTAGCGTTAGCAATCACCATCTCGCCCCGGCGGTTGGCCCGTCACCGGTGACGGGCCCCGGCCAATGGAGGGATGACCCAGCTCATTAGGGCCATCCCCCAGACGTGTGGGATCGTGCAAGCCAGTGGAGAATCCCCCGACTCTCCACCGATGATCCGCACAGCACTAGGATAGAGCGAGAAGGCGCCCGAATCGCCTTCTCCTTCCACCAGTTCGTCTACGCCGGAGCGGGTCTGCGAGGACGTCGTCCTCCCTCGCCCGCTCCGCAGCCTCTTTCTGCGCCATCACCTCTTCGCAGAAAGAGACCACCGCCTGCCACGATCCGTCGCTGCCGAGCATAGCGTTAACCACGCTCGGCAGCGACAGATCTGCGCCTATGACCGCTGTGAGGGCGCGCCGCATGGGACTCCACGCGGCGCACTCCTCCAGCGTGTGGAGCGCCGTGTCTTCTGGCGCTCCACACTCGTGACAGGCGGGGGTCGCCTCACGTCTTGCGATGTGATGCAGGTACCTTCCGAAACATCCATGCCCGGAAAGCACCTGCACCAATCGGAAGGTGAGCGACCCGAATCGCCGCCCTACCCACCTCCGAAGGACCGGGCGAATGGCATCCACCGTTCTCTGTCCAGGGACTGGTGGAGCCAGGTCCTCCGTCCACCGCCGCAACAGGGCGGCCCGCGCCTGCCGCCGCATGCGCGTGACCTCCTCCCACGCTGGAGGCTCCCCGCGGGATCTCCTCGCCGCCACGAAGTGGTACACTTCGGCGAGGATCTCCGCTTGGAGCTCCCAGGGGGGATCACCGGCCAACACGCATCCCGCCGTCCAGGACACCGTCCGGTACCCGCGTATCGCCCTCGTCGCGATGACCCGCTGCGGACGACGCAGCAGGGCCTTATTGGCGCGACCGAGGGCGTCCACCCAGACAGGTGCCCCGTACAAGGCCATACTCCGGATCACTCCGGAGTACAGGCGACGACATGTGGCGCTCGGGCCGCCCACGTTGGGCAGCAGCCTCCCAAGGGCGGCTGCGGCGCCTATGACTTTTGGGGCCAGTTGAGTAAAGTGGGCCCCAAAAGTCCACCGCCCGTCCAGGATGAGACCCAGGTACCTCATCTGGGTCCCAACCCGGACCAGGACCCCGTCCAGGTCTATCCTCGTTCCTGGAGGGGGTCCCCCCCGAGGCCCATGGAACATTAGGGCCTCGGTCTTGGAGAGGGCGACCTCCAGCCCCAGGGCACGTATGCGGCCGACCACGAGTGTTGTGGCCACCGTGGCCCGCCGCACCGTCTCCCCAAGGTCCCTCCCCTTGACTACGACTAGCGTGTCATCCGCGTAGCACGCAACCCGCATACTTGCGGGAAACGTGCCGCGGAGCACCCAGTCGTAGCCAATGTTCCACAGGAGCGGTCCCAACACCGACCCCTGTGGAACCCCGCAGGACACGCGACGTCGCCTCAGACCGTCGCGTCCCTCCACCAGGACCTCGCGGTCCCGGAGGTAGTCGGCCAACAGCCTACGCAGATACAGGGGCACTCCGTGATAGCGGAGCGCCTCCCGTATTGTCCCGTGCGGTAGGCTGTTGAAGGCGTTGGCAATGTCAAGCGAGACAGCCAACGCCTTTTCCCCCCCGCCGACTGCGTCCTGCGTCCACCCCTTGATCCAGAGCAGGGCGTCTATCGTTGACCGCCCTGCCCTGAATCCGAACTGGGCCTCTGAAAGGTCAGGCCCAGTTCCCCCCAGGTGCCGGATGACACGGGAAGCTACTATTCTCTCCAGTAGCTTCGCCGTGTCATCCAGCAGCACGATTGGCCTGTATGCGGCGGGCGAGTCTGCGTCTCGCCCTTCCTTCCGCAACAGGCACAATCGCCCGTCCTTCCAGAGCTTCGGGAACTGACCCGACGTGAGGCACGCGTCGAACAGTTCCCGAAGCTGACCGCCCATCTCCCTAAGGGCGATCCTGAGGACCCGCCCGGGAATCCCGTCTGGTCCCGGGGCAGTCTTCTTGCCTCTCAGGCGGGAGACTGCTACCTCCATCTCCACCTCTGATATAGGCGGAATGGAGGCCGGGTCCTCCTCCTCCTGGAAGGACGGGGTGGCCATCGGTGGAGGGGTGTAGTGGGGGTCGCTGTCGGGGAATAGCCCCCCCAGCACCCTCTCCAGGAGCTCTGGCTCCAGGGACTCCGCGATAGGGGGCGCTCTGCCCCGGAACTTATTCCGGGCAGACTTATAAGGGCGCCCCCATGGGTCCCTGTCGAGGCCCTCCAGCTGCTCGCACCAGCCTAGGGCCTTAGCCCGGCCGATGGCCAGCTTCAGCTCCTGTTTGGCTATCTTTACATTGCCATACAGGAGCTGCTCGGCCGCCAGCTGCTCCGCCGGCAGCTGGTCGTCCGTCCGGCCGTGGCGGCGCCTCCTGCAGTGGTAGTAGAGGCGCCGCGTCTCCGAGCATCGCGCTCGGAGATCCTCAATCTCCGAGCACCACCAGTAAACTTGGCGGCGCTCGGGGTGGCGTCGGGACCTCGGCATGGCGGCGTCGCAGACGGCCGTCACCGCCTCCCGGAACCGGCTCGCCGCGACGGCCACCTCCGGGTGCATGGGGCCGGCAACCCACGACTGCACCATAGCCGCCTCTTCAGCCAACTCGGCATCGAGGCGACCAATCGCCCAGCGCGGGAAGAGTGCCCCATCCACGCGCCGAGTCCCTCCTTGGTGGGAGGTGGCGATCTCGAACCGGATGTAATTGTGGTCCGAGAGAGTCGCCACGTCCTCCACCACTCTCCAGGCCTGGACACGTGCTGCGACTTCCGGGGTGGCGAACGAAACGTCCACCACGGACCCCCCGTTGTGTCGCACGCACGTGTGGACTGACCCTCTGTTGAGCAGGGTCAGCCCTGCGGCAACCGCCCACTCCCTGACAGTCTCCCCGCGAGTGTCAGTGGAGGGGTTGCCCCAGGCCTGGGCCTTGGCGTTCAGGTCCCCCATGAGGAGGACCTGACGTGGCGCCTGCCTTCTCACCGCCGCGGCCAGGAGGTCTAGATAAACCTCCAGCTCCGCGACGGTTCTGTTGGGGGAGAAGTATGTGCCGACTACCGCATACCTCTCCCACTTGGCCACCACGTACCCCGAACCCCTCTCTGACACCGAGAGGGGGGGGCCGCCACCGGCACGTCCAATTATGGCCACGGAGCCGTCCAGATCCCCAGCCCAGTAGGGGTGGGACTGGGGAATGTAGTACGGCTCCGCGGCGACCGCCAAATCAATCCGCCACTGCGCCAGGGACTGCATTAGCAAATCCTGAGCCCTGACGCAGTGGTTTAAGTTCGTCTGGAGGAGGTTGTGCTGTCCGACTTGATCCATATCAATCGGACGTCACAACCTCCATGCTCGCCGCGCGGCGAACAGCCTCAGGAGCGGCTCTGGCGGCCGATCGGGGGATGGCCGGGGTCCTGGCGGCCTGTCCCTTCGTCTTTGGGGGGACACAGTTTTGTCCCCCCATCCTGTGCTCGGCAGGTCGCCCCGACTCTGCGCATATCGCGCAGTGCGGGGCCCTCCTCTGGCAGCTCGCCGCCTTGTGGCCTGCGCCTCCGCAGCGGAAGCACAGGTCCCCCCTGTCTGCCGACGAGGGACACTGGGGGCGCGTATGCCCGAGTCCCATGCACTTGAAGCAGCGCATGGGACGCGCTGCCAGTGCCACCACTCGCACCGAGCTCCACCCTACCAACAGCCTGCCCTGTGCCAGCACCACTTTGGCTACTGGAATCGGGCAGGAAACCAGGGAGGAGCCAGTCCCGCCGTAGCTGCGACGTATCTCCCCGACTTTGACGTTGAGTACGTCGCAGCCGCCCACCTTGGCGACCGCCGCCGCCACTTTCTCCTTTGTGGCGGCGTCGTCCAGGCCCGTCACGTGCAAATCCACGGACTTTACGGGCCTCGCGACGTTGGCCACCTCGGACAGGACACCGCGGAGCTTCTCCGCGAGCCTGTCCGCTTTGTCGCTGCTTTGGGAGCCAGGAATTTCGAGCATCCTGGCTCCTGTGGCCGTCTGGCGGAAGTGAATCCGGTCGATACCCAATCCTTGGAGATCGACCTTCTCCTGCGCCGTCTCGATGATGGCGCTGTAGGTAACCCCCTTTTCCGCGGCTTCGGGCTGCAGCGTCAGCACAACAGCCGCGGATTTCGAGGGTTTCAGCGCCTTCGCCTGTTTGGGCTTGGCGGCAGCGGAAGCCTTCTTCACTTTAGGCTTCACGGCGGAGGGGGGGGCACGAGCTGCTGGGACAGGAGCGGGGGCGGGAGCGGGCGTTACTAAGGAGGACGATTTGCCCTTTCCTTTGCCTTTCCCCTTTCCAACTACCGTTGCCCAGGTGTCCGCCTTGGCAACAGCAGTTTCAGTCGTTCTTGGGGGGGCGATGGGAGCCGCAGTCGAGGGGGGGGCGATGGGAGCCGAAGTCGAGGGCGCAGCAGCAGCTTGCGAGACCCGGCCAACCCGCTTTCGAGGGGTCGGTTTCGGGGGTGGGGGGGCAACCACTGCTGCAGCCTTCTTGGCGTCCGCTCGGAGAGGCGGGCGAAGGACCGGCGCTGGCAGGAGGCGATCCTCGATACCAGCGAATCGGGCATTGAGCATTTGCCCGAACGTGGTGGTCAAGGACCGCGTCATCTGCTCCACTAACTCTGCCCCCACTACAACAGCAGGGGGGGCCGGCGTCTCGGCGGCAGCGGCTGCTGCAGCAGCAGACGTAGCGGCAGCCGCCTCGGTCTTGGCCTCAGTGAAGCCGCGACGTAGCGCCTTCACCTCTGCCTTGGAGGCCTCCATCTCGAGGCGCAGGCGACTATTCTCGGCTCTTAGCCGCCGCGTCTCTTCGGCCTCACTCCTGCATGCCAGGGCGTCGACTACCTCTCTCAGGGTCGACGCGGACCTCTTCAGGCGAGCAACAAACTCGCCCTTTAGGTTGCCAGATTTTTTGGCAACCTCTAGAATGCAGGCGAGCATTCCTCCTGCTTGAGCCCTCAGCTCTTGGGCATTTAGCACACTGAGGTCAGCAAATCCGGCATGGACATCGGAATCACTTCCGGTGTCGAGAAGACTTCCTGCGGCCACAGCGGCCGGCCCTTTTTTGTGTTTCCTGCTCTGCAGGACCTCCGCCAGTTGCTCCACCAGTGGCTTTGGCGGTGGCTTTAAAAACTCCTCACGCGTCGGGCCTGTTTTGGTGCCCTTCGCCCTTCCCCTCCGCGCCGTATTAACCTTGGCGGCCGTCGTCCCTTCGGTCTCAGTGTCCGACTCCAAATAGCCGGGTGCGTAAAACGAAGAGTAAGGCCGCTTCCTGCGGCTGTCCCCCTCGTCACCCGACTCTTCAAACACGGACTCAACGTCCGACCTCCTTTCGTCCCCCATGGACACCTCCGACGGATCCCGCGAAGGACCCGGTGGAGTTTGGCCCTGAGAAGGGCCGTTTTTTCGGCTCTCAATAGTGCCGCTCGAGCGGTTCTCAGCCACAATTTTGGTAAATTTACCTTTAGCATCTCTGTTTACTTTCGACATGATCAACGATTTCAGCATACAAAATAATAAAAGAACAATTATTTATCGTGACCATAAGCAAAATTTGGGGGGGAATGGACAGGCTTCAATCTTTCTACTCAAGCCTCCGGAAGTTTAGAGTTCAGAAGACTGACAATACCTTGGAGGCATTTTCCCGAAGTCTAAGGATACACTTATCATCGGGGTTTTGGAACTAGTCCAGCCAGTTTGTCCCCGCCTCCAATAACGTGAGTTATCGGAACAGGGGTCACTACCAAATAAAAGACAGCGGTTATTTTCGATTATGTAACAATACGTTTGACGGTAGTAGGCGCTGGTGTTTGCCAGTTAGAGGGGTCCCTATTTTAACACACACACCGCCAAACTGTTTTTCATCTACTCATAAACATGACAAATTATCTGTAGCCTTGCCTTAAAACTACAATTTATACACCGTAAGTCTATTTTGTCATCTGTCTTAAAGAGGTGCTAAGCACCTTAGCACGTATAATACAGATGACAAACAGTTAAATACGGCCCCGGTCTGTACCGAGCATTTTACGATTTTGTTACTAATAAGGGGTTAAATAGCCCTGTGAACTAAAATATATACACATATAATAGTAATATATACAGAGACAATATATATACATATACATACACATATAGATAACAATACACGCGGCGCCTGACGGTGTTCTGTTGCGTTTATTTCGGAAGGAAATAAACCAATAACAGGCAGCACCACGGGAAGGTAACCGTCAGACTTGCCTTGGGGATCATCACGACCTGCGCTCTCCCCCAAGACCGTTGCCTCCTTACCCATCCGGGATGAGTAAGGAAGGCCTGAGTTTATCCAAAACAAGCAGCGCGAGGCATGCAAGCTAGGCAAAGCAACTATTAATGAATAAACCCAGACCCGCCCAACCTTTTTTTTTTTTTTTTTTTTTTTGGCGTGGGGAAATGCTGTTACGCATTGCCGTATGCGGGGGGGGCATACGGGGTATGACGGACTCGGCTAAAGGCGCCCATACCGTCTAAAACCCCACGGTGTTCCAGCGTCTTCGACTGATGACGGGGGGCGTGGGACCGAATTATTCTTACCACAGCCCCCGTCGACGCCGCTGCCCGCTGTAAAGTGGCGGGCCCTCCTCGGTGAGGGGTGTCAATAGGAACACCCCTCCACCTCGTGTGATGCCCCCCGAACACGGAGGGGGCATCAACATCGCGAGAGGACCTATCTCTGAAGGGTGCCAGATGCCCCCGCATCCGACGGCCCAGGCCCTCTCAGCGGAGACGGAGTGCGGGCTCGATTAGCCCGCACCCGTGTCCGCGCTCTCCGGAGCGGAAGAGAGAGAGGGTCTCTCTCCCTCTCACGCTCCGCCGCCTCCCTCCGCGAAACAATAGTTTCGCAGAAGGAGGCTACTGCCTCCCAACATCTCTCATCGGCGACCATCCTGGCTAGGATGGTCGGCAATGAGAGATCCGTCCCAATGACCGCGACCAGAGCCTGTCGCGGTTCGTCCTCTCCAGGGCATGCCTCCAGTGCGTGCTGGGCAGTGTCTACTGCACAGCCGCACAGATGGCATGCCGGGGAGGCTTCTCGTCTGGCGATGCGATGCAGGTAACTCCCGAAACAACCATGTCCCGAGAGCACCTGCGTCAGCCTAAACGAGAGCCTCCCATGTCTCCGTTCGATCCAATCTCGGAGAACGGGCTGGATAGCGTCGAGGAGTCGTCGACTGCTATCGCCCCTCTGAGTGGACCGTTCGCGGAGTCGTCCCTCCCACCTCACGAGAGCCAACGCCCTAGCGTTGTTGCGCCAATGCGCTAACTCTCGCGGCGCCGGTCGCTCGTCCCGCTCCCGCGCTCGCACTCTGCGGCGGTAGACCGAGGCCAAGACTTCGGCCTCAAGGTCCCAGGGGAGAAGGCCAGCGAGGACGCATGCCATCTCGTGTGAGAGTGTCCGATACCCCCGGCACACTCTCACAGCCATGGTCCGTTGAGCTGCAATCAGCAAGGCGGTCTCCCGCCGATCGAGCCTCCCGGACCATATGGGAGCTCCGTATAGGGCCATTGAGCTGACCACCGCTGTATAGAGGCGGCGGCAGCTGCCCTCTCCACCCCCGATATTGGGGAGGAGGCGACTCAGTGCGCCGGCTGCCCCCAACAATTTGGGGGACAGCCGCCGCATGTGCGCCTCGAACCTCCACCGGCTATCAAGGACGACGCCGAGATACTTCAACGTCGTCCTGACGGGGATGGAGGTTCCTCCCACCACTATTGATGAATCTGCAGGTGGCGCCCTGCGGGGACCATGAAAACAAATGGCCTCCGACTTGTGGAGCGCCACCTCCAGACCCAGCCTCCTGATCCTGGCCACGACCATCGCGACTCCGGCCGTGGCGAGGATTGCCGCCTCCCTGTAGGTACCCCCCCTGGCGGTGACCAGCGTGTCGTCGGCGTAACAAACGACGCCGACGCCACTAAGGCCAGCGCCCCGGAGGGCCCAGTCATATCCAATGTTCCACAGCAGGGGCCCTAAAACAGACCCCTGAGGGACACCACGCGCCATGGGGCTCCGACCCTCCCCATTCGTCGTCGGGAAGACGACCTCTCTATATGAGAGGTAGTCGCCGACGAGTCGGCGCAGGTACGGCGGCACTCGGTGGTAATCCAGACCACCGAGTATGATGGTCCAGGGCAGCGTGTTGAAGGCGTTGGCGATGTCTAAAGACACCGCCAACATCACGCCGCCACTGGAGCACGCCTCCTCGGAGAGATCGCGGACGCGGGAGATGGCATCCAGCGTCGAGCGACCTCTCCGGAACCCGAACTGGGTGGGCGCCAAGTCCGGTCCTGACGTCTCGAGGTGCCTGACGAGACGGGCAGCGATCACCCTCTCCAACAGCTTACCCGCCTCGTCAAGCAGCACAATCGGACGATACCCTGAAGGTTCGTCCGCGGGACGTCCCTCCTTCCTGATAAGGACGAGTCTGCCCCTCCTCCATCTCCTGGGGAATTTCCCCTCCCGAAGGCACCTGTCAAACAGGGCCCTAAGAGTGGGGGCCAGGTGCTCCAAGGAGAGAGCCCACACACGGCCCGGTATGCCGTCTGGCCCGGGTGCCGTGTTCTTGGCCCTCATCCTGAGCACTGCTGCGCCCAGCTCCCCTTCGGAGACTGGGGCAGGCTCGTCCTCCTCCGCCTCGGCGAGATCGGTCGACGAGGTCACGGCGAAAGGTGGCGAGAAATCGTCTCCCGGAGGACCGGGGAACAGCCCTCCCACCACCCTCTGGAGAACAGCTGGTTGGAGCGAGGCGGTCACGGGGGGGGCCCATGGACGCAGCTTCTGCCGCGCCCATAGGTACGGGCGGCCCCACGGATCGCGCTCCAGCCCTTCCAGCAGCTCCTGCCAGGAGCGCCGTTTCGCCTCGTCAATGGCCACGCGAAGGGTCATCGAAGCCTCTCGGTAGGCGGCATAGAGAGACTCGCTCACTTCGGTCTCCTGCCGCCTTCGCCTACGATACCGCTGGTATCGGCGGCGCCTCCGCACGCAGCGTCTTCGGAGTTCGGCAATCTCCTCTGACCACCAGTAGACCTGGCGTCTGGACCGTGGGGCAGTTGCACGCGGCATCGCGGCATCGCAGATACGCGACAACGCCGCACACAGTCCATCCGCAAACGCATCCACGTCTACGGGGTCACTCTCCTGAGGAGTGCCGTTCCACGCTTCGACGAGGGCCGCCTCCTGCAGCAACTCGGCGTCGAGACGCTTCAAGGCCCATCGCGGACCGATCTCGCCGGTTCCTTCCCTCACAGTGTCCGCTGAGGACGGGGAGACGCTAAACCGGATATACCGGTGATCGGAGAGCGTCTCCTCGTCTACCAACACCTGCCAGTCACGAATTTGGCAGGCGAGGTCTGGGGTGGCGAACGTCACGTCGACGATTGATCCACCCCATTGGCGGACACAGGTGTGTTCACTCCCGGTGTTCACGACGCAGAGGCCCACCTCGGCCAGCCACTCCAACACGGTGACGCCCCGCGGACAGGTCCTTGGGGACCCCCACGCCAAGGATTTGGCGTTGAGGTCCCCCATGACGATCACGGGGCGGGGGCGGGTCTGACCTATGAAGGTCCCCACCTCGCCGAGAAGGGCCTCTAGCTCGTGCCGGGGCCTATTCGGGGAGTGATACACACCTATCACGACGACAGGACCCACTCCTGCCGCCACGAAACCCCTGCCTCTCGCAACCCCTACGAGAGGGGGGGATGGGGTCGGCGACTGTGTCGTGATTGCTACCAAGCCGTCAAGGCCCCCCACCCAGTCACTCCTGGGTGGGACCGAGTACGGCTCTGCAACCACCGCCACTTTGATGGACCGCTCCGCCATGCACTGCAGGAGTAAATCCTGAGCGCGGGCGGAGTGGTTCACATTCGCCTGGAGGAAGGTTAGGGCCATACTAACCTACCTCCATGATGTCCGCTCGCCCTTTATCGGAGGGAGACGGTCGTGGCTGGGCTTTAGCCTCAGCCGCAACGGCCTTTCGACGAGCCCCTGACTTTGACGGGGGCTTGGCGCATGCCTTGCCCCCGGAGAGGTGGTCTGCCGGCTTACCCGCAGCCGCACAGAGTGAGCAGCGGGGGGCGGCAGAGCAATCCCGGGCCTTATGGGCCTTTTGACCGCAGCGATAGCACTCATCGCTACGGTCAACCTCGTTCTTGCATTGGGCCGCAACGTGGCCCAATGAAAGGCATCGGAAACAGCGACGCGGTCTGGGGTCGAGGATGCCGACTCGCGCCGACACCCAGCCCACCAGAACGCGCCCACTGGCCGCGATCCTTTTCGCACCAGAGACAGGGCAGCGCACAAACGCCGTCCCCATCCCCGCTGGTCCTCTCCGTATTGGGCCGACGGCTACTGACGCCACGGGGCATTCGCCCAGGGACGCCAGCGCGTTCGCCAGCTCCTCCGAAGTGGCCGAGTCATCCAGGCCGGTGACCCTCAAGTCAGCGGTGGTGGTCGGCCTGGAGATCTTGACCTCCGTTCGGTCTCCAAATACCTCCTCGAGCCTCCCGGCGAGGACATCCGCTTTCACGGCATTGTCCACACCCGGAATCTCGAGGATCCGAGCCCCGGTGGCCGCCGTCCGTATGGTCAACGGCGGCAGACCCAGCTCTCCTAATTTTATCTTCGTCTTGGCCTCGGCCAAGACGTCGGCATAGGATACTCCTTTCTCCGCTGCCCCCGGTTGCAGCGTGATAACTACAGCTGCAGTACGGGGGGAGCGGAGTTTAGCCGTGCCCTTTGTTTTGGGCAGGGGCTTCACCTTTTTTGGGGGCTGTGGTGGGGGCCGGACCGGTGCCGGAGCTGGAGCTGGGCAAGCAGGTCCCTTCTCCTTGGGTCCCAGCCGCACCGCTGCCACTCCCTTGTCACTCCTCCTGTCCAGTCCACGTCTGGCCACCACGTGCCACGCCTCGTTCAGAGGAGCCGGGGCAGGGGCAGGCAGCAGCGCGACAGGCGCAGGTGCAGGGCCCTTCGCAGCCTTGTTCTTGGGCTGCGGTTTTGGGCCGGGCTTCTTCTTTTGCCCCGGGTTGTTCGCCGGGGCAGCTGCGCGACTCGTGGTCGCTGTCGATTGCTCCTCAGACACCCTTCGCCGATCTGCGGCGAGAGGGGGCCTGAGGGTTTTCGCTGGCAGCAACCGCTCCTCCAAACCCTCGAAGCGGGCGTTGATCATGGTGCCCACCTGCACCATGACCTTCCGCATCGCTTCGTCGCCAACGAGTGGCATGGGGGACTGAACAACCGGCGCCGTAGCCCGGGCTGTCCGCATCTCGTCCATTTGGCGACGGAGCTCCTTCAGCTCCGCCGCCATCTGCTGGTTGGACTTGACCAGCAAGGCCATCTCCTCGGGCATCGTGCGCGCCCGCGATTCCTGGAAGGACGCTTTGATCGTCATCGCAGCGTCCTTCAGGGCCTTCACGCACGTGCCCTTCAAGTTCTTGGACTTGGTGGCCACCGTTAGGACAGTGTCCACCGAGTCCATAAGCATCTTCTCCAAATGGGCGGCATCACAGTCTCCCAGCCTCAGATTGGTAGCCGGAGGCTCCGGTACCTTTAGAAACTGGGCGGCCGATGCCGCTCTCTTCCGTTGCAGCTCCTCCGCCAGCTCCTGCTCGGCGACGAGCCGCATCTCCTCTTCCCGCGCCCGGTTCAGCTCGGCCTTGGCTTTCGCCAGGCCGACATAGTGGCCGGTCGTGGGCGCCCTCCCTTTGGCGCGTCCTTTACCGCGTTGTGCGGTAGGGACCTTTAGTGACGGTGAGGGGTCACTGTGGTCCCCTTCATCCTCTTCCAGTCGTCTCTTCCTCCTCCTTTGGGAGCCGCGTGAAGACACGGACTCCCAAGTCATTGCATCAGATTCTTCGGATGTCTCCGATAAATTCGGAGACGGGATCCGAAGAACCTCATGCAGTGGGGCCGCTCCCGCGCCTGCTGCAGACGCAGAAGGGACACCCACTGTCTCCTCCTCACTCACGTCCAGTGACGCGGCGGCAGAGGTGGCGCTAGGATTGCGCTCTCGCCCTGCCGCAGCGTCCAATCTCGGAGTGACTGGTCTGGCGCTATCCATGCGCTCCAGTACAACTCGCGGGTTCCGTTTTGTAAACGGGACCAAGTCTCTGCACCGTGTTGGTGCGTGCTCCCCTGAGCAGTCCTTTAACGTGCCATTGTCGTCGTGCTTTGCAGAATCGGTGTCCAATAAGAGTGTGCCTTTGTCGTCGGTGCGCGGGCCGGAGCCCGCGAAGCGGTTGATGCCCCCCCCAGATACGGTGGGGCAGCCTTCTCTCGAAGGGTGGGATTTACCCACCTGGGGACTGTTTTCAATCGCTGTAATTTCCATTTTGGTGTTTCCTTTTTGAAGGGGTGAGGTCCCCTGTGGTGCCCTCGTCGCCGGGTTCCCCCCGACTATACATCCCCTGTGCGGGCACCAAACAACGGGATTTGGAGACACATAATGCCCGACAGGGTGGCCGAGTTGACCCTCCCTGCCGCGCCGCGAGCCTTGTAGGCCCGCCATCCCACGACCCGAAGGTCCGCTGCAGTCGCTATAACACGACTGCCGTCCGAGTGTGCCCGACAGGGCGGCCGAGTTGACCCTCCCTGCCGCGCCGCCGGCCTTGAAGACCGGCCATCCCACGACCCGAAGGTCCGCTGCAGCTGCTGTAAAAAGGCAGCTGCCTCTCCAGATTTGCCCGACAGGGTGGCCGAGTTGACCCTCCCTGCCGCGCCCACCGTCAAAAGCGACGCCGCTCCTCCTCGTGCACGACAGGGGGAAACCTGTCGTGCCGCCAGCCTTGCAGGCCGGCCATCCACCGACCCTACGGGTCCGCTGTCCCTTCTCGGGACCCCACCTCCGCGGATGAACCGCCTGCTCATCCACTGTGCCCTATGCTAGCTTCATAGGGACACGCGGAGAGCACCTACACGTCAGAATTTTAGCCAGCAGCCAACAAGATCCCATATAGAGAAGTTATTGACTGCTGCCCAGGGTGCACCGGCCCAAACGCTTCTGTACTCCCCGGATAAAACGTATCCGTAAGAGACCAGTAGCATTAAGGCACACGTGGAGGTATTCTGACCAAGCACCCCAGACCCGCCCAACCTAACCTTTTTTTTTTTTTTTTTTTTTTTTTTTTTTTTTTTTTTTTTTTTTTTTTTTTTTTAACCCGGGAAAATCCTTTATGGATACCACCCGGCTCCGGGGGGAGCAGGGTGGTTATGTGGGAGTCCTCGCCTGAGGGGCCTTACTACCCCCACGGGGGGGTAGTAAGTGAGGTTACCCACTAAAAACCCGGGATGAGCAGTCTGCCGCCTAGACGGGGCGAGATGGGGTAGCGTTAGCAATCACCATCTCGCCCCGGCGGTTGGCCCGTCACCGGTGACGGGCCCCGGCCAATGGAGGGATGACCCAGCTCACTAGGGCCATCCCCCAGACGTGTGGGATCGTGCAAGCCAGTGGAGAATCCCCCGACTCTCCACCGATGATCCGCACAGCACTAGGATAGAGCGAGAAGGCGCCCGAATCGCCTTCTCCTTCCACCAGTTCGTCTACGCCGGAGCGGGTCTGAAAGGACGTCGTCCTCCCTCGCCCGCTCCGCAGCCTCTTTCTGCGCCATCACCTCTTCGCAGAAAGAGACCACCGCCTGCCACGATCCGTCGCTGCCGAGCATAGCGTTAACCACGCTCGGCAGCGACAGATCTGCGCCTATGACCGCTGTGAGGGTGTGCCGCATGGGACTCCACGCGGCGCACTCCTCCAGCGTGTGGAGCGCCGTGTCTTCTGGCGCTCCACACTCGTGACAGGCGGGGGTCGCCTCACGTCTTGCGATGTGATGCAGGTACTTGCCGAAGCATCCATGCCCGGAAAGCACCTGCACCAATCGGAAGGTGAGCGACCCGAATCGCCGCCCTACCCACCTCCGAAGGACCGGGCGAATGGCATCCACCGTCCTCTGTCCAGGGACCGGTGGAGCCAGGTCCTCCGTCCACCGCCGCAACAGGGCGGCCCGCGCCTGCCGTCGCATGCGCGTGACCTCCTCCCACGCTGGAGGCTCCCCGCGGGATCTCCTCGCCGCCACGAAGTGGTACACTTCGGCGAGGATCTCCGCTTGGAGCTCCCAGGGGGGATCACCGGCCAACACGCATCCCGCCGTCCAGGACACCGTCCGGTACCCGCGTATCGCCCTCGTCGCGATGACCCGCTGCGGACGACGCAGCAGGGCCTTATTGGCGCGACCGAGGGCGTCCACCCAGACAGGTGCCCCGTACAAGGCCATACTCCGGATCACTCCGGAGTACAGGCGACGACATGTGGCGCTAGGGCCGCCCACGTTGGGCAGCAGCCTCCCAAGGGCGGCTGCGGCGCTTATGACTTTTGGAGCCAGTTGAGTGAAATGGGCCCCAAAAGTCCACCGCCCGTCCAGGATGAGACCCAGGTACCTCATCTGGGTCCCAACCCGGACCAGGACCCCGTCCAGGTCTATCCTCGTTCCTGGAGGGGGTCCCCCCCGAGGCCCATGGAACATTAGGGCCTCGGTCTTGGAGAGGGCGACCTCCAGCCCCAGGGCACGTATGCGGCCGACCACGAGTGTTGTGGCCACCGTGGCCCGCCGCACCGTCTCCCCGAGGTCCCTCCCCTTGACTACGACTAGGGTGTCATCCGCGTAGCACGCAACCCGCATACTTGCGGGAAACGTGCCGCGGAGCACCCAGTCGTAGCCAATGTTCCACAGGAGCGGTCCCAACACCGACCCCTGTGGAACCCCGCAGGACACGCGACGTCGCCTCAGACCGTCGCGTCCCTCCACCAGGACCTCGCGGTCCCGGAGGTAGTCGGCCAACAGCCTACGCAGATACAGGGGCACTCCGTGATAGCGGAGCGCCTCCCGTATTGTCCCGTGCGGTAGGCTGTTGAAGGCGTTGGCAATGTCAAGCGAGACAGCCAACGCCTTTTCCCCCCCGCCGACTGCGTCCTGCGTCCACCCCTTGATCCAGAGCAGGGCGTCTATCGTCGACCGCCCTGCCCTGAATCCGAACTGGGCCTCTGAAAGGTCAGGCCCAGTTCCCCCCAGGTGCCGGATGACACGGGAAGCCACTATTTTCTCCAGTAGCTTCGCCGTGTCATCCAGCAGCACGATTGGCCTGTATGCGGCGGGCGAGTCGGCGTCTCGCCCTTCCTTCCGCAACAGGCACAATCGCCCGTCCTTCCAGAGCTTCGGGAACTGACCCGACGTGAGGCACGCGTCGAACAGTTCCCGAAGCTGACCGCCCATCTCCCTCAGGGCGATCCTGAGGACCCGCCCGGGAATCCCGTCTGGTCCCGGGGCAGTCTTCTTGCCTCTCAGGCGGGAGACTGCTACCTCCATCTCCACCTCTGAGATAGGCGGAATGGAGGCCGGGTCCTCCTCCTCCTGGAAGGACGGGGTGGCCATCGGTGGAGGGGTGTAGTGGGGGTCGCTGTCGGGGAATAGACCCCCCAGCACCCTCTCCAGGAGCTCTGGCTCCAGGGACTCCGCGATAGGGGGCGCTCTGCCCCGGAACTTATTCCGGGCAGACTTATACGGGCGCCCCCATGGGTCCCTGTCGAGGCCCTCCAGCTGCTCGCACCAGCCTAGGGCCTTAGCCCGGCCGATGGCCAGCTTCAGCTCCTGTTTGGCATTCTTCATATCGCCGTACAGGAGCTGCTCGGCCGCCAGCTGCTCCGCCGGCAGCTGGTCGTCCGTCCGGCCGTGGCGGCGCCTCCTGCAGTGGTAGTAGAGGCGCCGCGTCTCCGAGCACCGCGCTCGGAGATCCTCAATCTCCGAGCACCACCAATAGACCTGGCGGCGCTCGGGGTGGCGTCGGGACCTCGGCATGGCGGCGTCGCAGACGGCCGTCACCGCCTCCCGGAACCGGCTCGCCGCGACGGCCACCTCCGGGTGCATGGGGCCGGCAACCCACGACTGCACCATAGCCGCCTCTTCAGCCAACTCGGCATCGAGGCGACCAATCGCCCAGCGCGGGAAGAGTGCCCCATCCACGCGCCGAGTCCCTCCTTGGTGGGAGGTGGCGATCTCGAACCGTATGTAGTTGTGGTCCGAGAGAGTCGCCACCTCCGCCACCACTCTCCAGGCCTGGACACGTGCTGCGACTTCCGGGGTGGCGAACGAAACGTCCACCACGGACCCCCCGTTGTGTCGCACGCACGTGTGGACTGACCCTCTGTTGAGCAGGGTCAGCCCTGCGGCAACCGCCCACTCCCTGACAATCTCCCCGCGAGTGTCAGTGGAGGGGTTGCCCCAGGCCTGGGCCTTGGCGTTCAGGTCCCCCATGAGGAGGACCTGACGTGGCGCCTGTCTTCTCACCGCCGCGGCCAGGAGGTCCAGATAGACCTCCAGCTCCGCGACGGTTCTATTGGGGGAGAAGTATGTGCCGACTACTGCATACCTCTCCCACTTGGCCACCACGTACCCCGAACCCCTCTCTGACACCGAGAGGGGGGGGCCGCCACCGGCACGTCCAATTATGGCAACGGAGCCGTCCAGATCCCCAGCCCAGTAGGGATGGGACTGGGGAATGTAATACGGCTCCGCAGCGACCGCCAAATCGATTTGCCACTGCGCCAGGGACTGCATTAGCAAATCCTGAGCCCTGACGCAGTGGTTTAAATTCGTCTGTAGGAGGTTGTGTTGTCCGACTTGATTCATATCAATCGGACGTTACAACCTCCATGCTCGCCGAGCGGCGAGCAGCCTCAGGTGCGGCTCTGGCGGCCGGTCGGGGGATGGCCGGGGTCCTGGCGGCCTGTCCTTTCGTCTTTGGGGGGACACAGTTTTGTCCCCCCATCCTGTGCTCGGCTGGTCGCCCCGACTCTGCGCATATAGCGCAGTGCGGGGCCCTTCTCTGGCAGTTTGCCGCCCTGTGGCCTGCGCCTCCACAGCGGAAGCACAGGTCCCCCCTGTCTGCCGACGAGGGACACTGTGGGCGCGTATGCCCGAGTCCCATGCACTTGAAGCAGCGCATGGGACGCGCCGCCAGTGCCACCACTCGCACCGAGCTCCACCCCACCAACAGCCTGCCCTGTGCCAGCACCACTTTGGCTACTGGGATTGGGCAGGATACAAGGGAGGAGCCGGTCCCGCCGTAGCTGCGACGTATCTCCCCGACTTTGACGTGGAGTACGTCGCAGCCGCCCACCTTGGCGACCGCCGCCGCCACTTTCTCCTTTGTGGCGGCGTCGTCGAGACCCGTCACGTGCAAATCCACGGACTTTACGGGCCTCGCGACGTTGGCCACCTCGGACAGGACACCGCGGAGCTTCTCCGCGAGCCTGTCCGCTTTTTCGCTGCTTTGGGAGCCAGGAATTTCGAGCATCCTGGCGCCCGTGGCCGTCTGGCGGAAGTTGATCCGGTCGATCCCCAGACCTTGGAGATCGACCTTTTCCTGCGCCGTCTCGATAATGGCGCTGTATGTGACGCCTTTTTCCGCGGCTTCGGGCTGCAGCGTCAGCACTACAGCCGCGGATTTGGACGTTCGCCCAACCTAACCTAACCTAACCTAACCTAACCTAACCTAACCTAACCTAACCTAACCTAACCTTTTTTTTTTTTTTTTTTTTTTTTTTTTTTTGACCCGGGAAAATCCTTTATGGATACCACCCGGCTCCGGGGGGAGCAGAGTGGTTATGTGGGAGTCCTCGCCTGAGGGGCCTTACTACCCCCACGGGGGGGTAGTAAGTGAGGTTACCCACTAAAAACCCGGGATGAGCAGTCTGCCGCCTAGTCGGGGCGAGATGGGGTAGCGTTAGCAATCACCATCTCGCCCCGGCGGTTGGCCCGTCACCGGTGACGGGCCCCGGCCAAGGGAGGGATGACCCAGCTCATTAGGGCCATCCCCCAGACGTGTGGGATCGTGCAAGCCAGTGGAGAATCCCCCGACTCTCCACCGATGATCCGCACAACACTAGGATAGAGCGAGAAGGCGCCCGAATCGCCTTCTCCTTCCACCAGTTCGTCTACGCCGGAGCGGGTCTGCGAGGACGTCGTCCTCCCTCGCCCGCTCCGCAGCCTCTTTCTGCGCCATCACCTCTTCGCAGAAAGAGACCACCGCCTGCCACGATCCGTCGCTGCCGAGCATAGCGTTAACCACGCTCGGCAGCGACAGATCTGCGCCTATGACCGCTGTGAGGGCGTGCCGCATGGGACTCCACGCGGCGCACTCCTCCAGCGTGTGGAGCGCCGTGTCTTCTGGCGCTCCACACTCGTGACAGGCGGGGGTCGCCTCACGTCTTGCGATGTGATGCAGGTACCTTCCGAAACATCCGTGTCCGGAAAGCACCTGCACCAATCGGAAGGTGAGCGACCCGAATCGCCGCCCTACCCACCTCCGAAGGACCGGGCGAATGGCATCCACCGTCCTCTGTCCAGGGACCGGTGGAGCCAGGTCCTCCGTCCACCGCCGCAACAGGGCGGCCCGCGCCTGCCGTCGCATGCGCGTGACCTCCTCCCACGCTGGAGGCTCCCCGCGGGATCTCCTCGCCGCCACGAAGTGGTAAACTTCGGCGAGGATCTCCGCTTGGAGCTCCCAGGGGGGATCACCGGCCAACACGCATCCCGCCGTCCAGGACACCGTCCGGTACCCGCGTATCGCCCTCGTCGCGATGACCCGCTGCGGACGACGCAGCAGGGCCTTATTGGCGCGACCGAGGGCGTCCACCCAGACAGGTGCCCCGTACAAGGCCATACTCCGGATCACTCCGGAGTACAGGCGACGACATGTGGCGCTCGGGCCGCCCACGTTGGGCAGCAGCCTCCCAAGGGCGGCTGCGGCGCCTATGACTTTTGGGGCCAGTTGAGTAAAGTGGGCCCCAAAAGTCCACCGCCCGTCCAGGATGAGACCCAGGTACCTCATCTGGGTCCCAACCCGGACCAGGACCCCGTCCAGGTCTATCCTCGTTCCTGGAGGGGGTCCCCCCCGAGGCCCATGGAACATTAGGGCCTCGGTCTTGGAGAGGGCGACCTCCAGCCCCAGGGCACGTATGCGGCCGACCACGAGTGTTGTGGCCACCGTGGCCCGCCGCACCGTCTCCCCGAGGTCCCTCCCCTTGACTACGACTAGGGTGTCATCCGCGTAGCACGCAACCCGCATACTTGCGGGAAACGTGCCGCGGAGCACCCAGTCGTAGCCAATGTTCCACAGGAGCGGTCCCAACACCGACCCCTGTGGAACCCCGCAGGACACGCGACGTCGCCTCAGACCGTCGCGTCCCTCCACCAGGACCTCGCGGTCCCGGAGGTAGTCGGCCAACAGCCTACGCAGATACAGGGGCACTCCGTGATAGCGGAGCGCCTCCCGTATTGTCCCGTGCGGTAGGCTGTTGAAGGCGTTGGCAATGTCAAGCGAGACAGCCAACGCCTTTTCCCCCCCGCCGACTGCGTCCTGCGTCCACCCCTTGATCCAGAGCAGGGCGTCTATCGTCGACCGCCCTGCCCTGAATCCGAACTGGGCCTCTGAAAGGTCAGGCCCAGTTCCCCCCAGGTGCCGGATGACACGGGAAGCCACTATTCTCTCCAGTAGCTTCGCCGTGTCATCCAGCAGCACGATTGGCCTGTATGCGGCGGGCGAGTCTGCGTCTCGCCCTTCCTTCCGCAACAGGCACAATCGCCCGTCCTTCCAGAGCTTCGGGAACAACCTAACCTTTTTTTTTTTTTTTTTTTTTTTTTTTTTTTTTTTGACCCGGGAAAATCCTTTATGGATACCACCCGGCTCCGGGGGGAGCAGGGTGGTTATGTGGGAGTCCTCGCCTGAGGGGCCTTACTACCCCCACGGGGGGGTAGTAAGTGAGGTTACCCACTAAAAACCCGGGATGAGCAGTCTGCCGCCTAGTCGGGGCGAGATGGGGTAGCGTTAGCAATCACCATCTCGCCCCGGCGGTTGGCCCGTCACCGGTGACGGGCCCCGGCCAAGGGAGGGATGACCCAGCTCATTAGGGCCATCCCCCAGACGTGTGGGATCGTGCAAGCCAGTGGAGAATCCCCCGACTCTCCACCGATGATCCGCACAACACTAGGATAGAGCGAGAAGGCGCCCGAATCGCCTTCTCCTTCCACCAGTTCGTCTACGCCGGAGCGGGTCTGCGAGGACGTCGTCCTCCCTCGCCCGCTCCGCAGCCTCTTTCTGCGCCATCACCTCTTCGCAGAAAGAGACCACCGCCTGCCACGATCCGTCGCTGCCGAGCATAGCGTTAACCACGCTCGGCAGCGACAGATCTGCGCCTATGACCGCTGTGAGGGCGTGCCGCATGGGACTCCACGCGGCGCACTCCTCCAGCGTGTGGAGCGCCGTGTCTTCTGGCGCTCCACACTCGTGACAGGCGGGGGTCGCCTCACGTCTTGCGATGTGATGCAGGTACCTTCCGAAACATCCGTGTCCGGAAAGCACCTGCACCAATCGGAAGGTGAGCGACCCGAATCGCCGCCCTACCCACCTCCGAAGGACCGGGCGAATGGCATCCACCGTCCTCTGTCCAGGGACCGGTGGAGCCAGGTCCTCCGTCCACCGCCGCAACAGGGCGGCCCGCGCCTGCCGTCGCATGCGCGTGACCTCCTCCCACGCTGGAGGCTCCCCGCGGGATCTCCTCGCCGCCACGAAGTGGTAAACTTCGGCGAGGATCTCCGCTTGGAGCTCCCAGGGGGGATCACCGGCCAACACGCATCCCGCCGTCCAGGACACCGTCCGGTACCCGCGTATCGCCCTCGTCGCGATGACCCGCTGCGGACGTCGCAGCAGGGCCTTATTGGCGCGACCGAGGGCGTCCACCCAGACAGGTGCCCCGTACAAGGCCATACTCCGGATCACTCCGGAGTACAGGCGACGACATGTGGCGCTCGGGCCGCCCACGTTGGGCAGCAGCCTCCCAAGGGCGGCAGCGGCGCCTATGACTTTTGGGGCCAGTTGAGTGAAGGGGAACAACCTTTTTTTTTTTTTTTTTTTTTTTGGCGTGGGGAAATGCTGTTACGCATTGCCGTATGCGGGGGGGGCATACGGGGTATGACGGACTCGGCTAAAGGCGCCCATACCGTCTAAAACCCCACGGTGTTCCAGCGTCTTCGACTGATGACGGGGGGCGTGGGACCGAATTATTCTTACCACAGCCCCCGTCGACGCCGCTGCCCGCTGTAAAGTGGCGGGCCCTCCTCGGTGAGGGGTGTCAATAGGAACACCCCTCCACCTCGTGTGATGCCCCCCGAACACGGAGGGGGCATCAACATCGCGAGAAGACCTATCTCTGAGGGGCGCCAGATGCCCCCGCATCCGACGGCCCAGGCCCTCTCAGCGGAGACGGAGTGCGGGCTCGATTAGCCCGCACCCGTGTCCGCGCTCTCCGGAGCGGAAGAGAGAGAGGGTCTCTCTCCTTCTCACGCTCCGCCGCCTCCCTCCGCGAAACAATAGTTTCGCAGAAGGAGGCTACTGCCTCCCAACATCTCTCATCGGCGACCATCCTGGCTAGGATGGTCGGCAATGAGAGATCCGTCCCAATGACCGCGGCCAGAGCCTGTCGCGGTACGTCCTCTCCAGGGCATGCCTCCAGTGCGTGCTGGGCAGTGTCTACTGCACAGCCGCACAGATGGCATGCCGGGGAGGCTTCTCGTCTGGCAATGCGATGCAGGTAACTCCCGAAACAACCATGTCCCGAGAGCACCTGCGTCAGCCTAAACGAGAGCCTCCCATGTCTCCGTTCGATCCAATCTCGGAGAACGGGCTGGATAGCGTCGAGGAGTCGTCGACTGCTATCGCCCCTCTGAGTGGACCGTTCGCGGAGTCGTCCCTCCCACCTCACGAGAGCCAACGCCCTAGCGTTGTTGCGCCAATGCGCTAACTCTCGCGGCGCCGGTCGCTCGTCCCGCTCCCGCGCTCGCACTCTGCGGCGGTAGACCGAGGCCAAGACTTCGGCCTCAAGGTCCCAGGGGAGAAGGCCAGCGAGGGCGCATGCCATCTCGTGTGAGAGTGTCCGATACCCCCGGCACACTCTCACAGCCATGGTCCGTTGAGCTGCAATCAGCAGGGCGGTCTCCCGCCGATCGAGCCTCCCGGACCATATGGGGGCTCCGTATAGGGCCATTGAGCTGACCACCGCTGTATAGAGGCGGCGGCAGCTGCCCTCTCCACCCCCAATATTGGGGAGGAGGCGACTCAGTGCGCCGGCTGCCCCCAACAATTTGGGGGACAGCCGCCGCATGTGCGCCTCGAACCTCCACCGGCTATCAAGGACGACGCCGAGATACTTCAACGTCGTCCTGACGGGGATGGAGGTTCCTCCCACCACTATTGATGAATCTGCAGGTGGCGCCCTGCGGGGACCATGAAAACAAATGGCCTCCGACTTGTGGAGCGCCACCTCCAGACCCAGCCTCCTGATCCTGCCCACGACCATCGCAACTCCGGCCGTGGCGAGGATTGCCGCCTCCCTGTAGGTACCCCCCTTGGCGGTGACCAGCGTGTCGTCGGCGTAACAAACGACGCCGACGCCACTAAGGCCAGCGCCCCGGAGGGCCCAGTCATATCCAATGTTCCACAGCAGGGGCCCTAAAACAGACCCCTGAGGGACACCACGCGCCATGGGGCTCCGACCCTCCCCATTCGTCGTCGGGAAGACTACCTCTCTATATGAGAGGTAGTCGCCGACGAGTCGGCGCAGGTACGGCGGCACTCGGTGGTAATCCAGACCACCGAGTATGGTGGTCCAGGGCAGCGTGTTGAAGGCGTTGGCGATGTCTAAAGACACCGCCAACATCACGCCGCCACTGGAGCACGCCTCCTCGGAGAGATCGCGGACGCGGGAGATGGCATCCAGCGTCGAGCGACCTCTCCGGAACCCGAACTGGGTGGGCGCTAAGTCCGGTCCTGACGTCTCGAGGTGCCTGACGAGACGGGCAGCGATCACCCTCTCCAACAGCTTACCCGCCTCGTCAAGCAGCACAATCGGACGATACCCTGAAGGTTCGTCCGCGGGACGTCCCTCCTTCCTGATAAGGACGAGTCTGCCCCTCCTCCATCTCCTGGGGAATTTCCCCTCCCGAAGGCACCTGTCAAACAGGGCCCTGAGAGTGGGGGCCAGGTGCTCCAAGGAGAGAGCCCACACACGGCCCGGTATGCCGTCTGGCCCGGGTGCCGTGTTCTTGGCCCTCATCCTGAGCACTGCTGCGCCCAGCTCCCCTTCGGAGACTGGGGCAGGCTCGTCCTCCTCCGCCTCGGCGAGATCGGTCGACGAGGATACGGCGAAAGGTAGTGTGAAATCGTCTCCC
This sequence comes from Plagodis pulveraria, assembly GCA_963890685.1. Classification (NCBI taxonomy): domain Eukaryota; kingdom Metazoa; phylum Arthropoda; class Insecta; order Lepidoptera; family Geometridae; genus Plagodis; species Plagodis pulveraria. The sequence goes on from OY982968.1 coordinate 136,074, forward strand.
GGAGGACCGGGGAACAGCCCTCCCACTACCCTCTGGAGAACAGCTGGTTGGAGCGAGGCGGTCACGGGGGGGGCCCATGGACGCAGCTTCTGCCGCGCCCATAGGTACGGGCGGCCCCACGGATCGCGCTCCAGCCCTTCCAGCAGCTCCTGCCAGGAGCGCCGTTTCGCCTCGTCAATGGCCACGCGAAGGGTCATCGAAGCCTCTCGGTAGGCGGCATACAGAGACTCGCTCACTTCGGTCTCCTGCCGCCTTCGCCTACGATACCGCTGGTATCGGCGGCGCCTCCGTACGCAGCGTCTTCGGAGTTCGGCAATCTCCTCTGACCACCAGTAGACCTGGCGTCTGGACCGTGGGGCTGTTGCACGCGGCATCGCGGCGTCGCAGATACGCGACAACGCCGCACACAGTCCATCCGCCAACGCATCCACGTCTACGGGGTCACCCTCCTGAGGAGTGCCGTTCCACGCTTCGACGAGGGCCGCCTCCTGCAGCAACTCGGCGTCGAGACGCTTCAAGGCCCATCGCGGACCGATCTCGCCGGTTCCCTCCCTCACCATGTCCGCCGAGGACGGGGAGACGCTAAACCGGATATACCGGTGATCGGAGAGCGTCTCCTCGTCTACCAACACCTGCCAGTCGCGAATTTGGCAGGCGAGGTCTGGGGTGGCAAACGTCACGTCGACGATTGATCCACCCCATTGGCGGACGCAGGTGTTCTCACTCCCGGTGTTCACGACGCAGAGGCCCACCTCGGCCAGCCACTCTAACACTGTGACGCCCCGCGGACAGGTCCTTGGGGACCCCCACGCCAAGGATTTGGCGTTGAGGTCCCCCATGACGATCACGGGGCGTGGGCGGGTCTGACCTATGAAGGTTCCCACCTCGCCGAGAAGAGCCTCTAGCTCGTGACGGGGCCTGTTCGGGGAGTGATAAACACCCACGATGACGACAGGGCCCACTCCTGCCGCCACGAAACCCCTGCCTCTCGCAACCCCTACGAGAGGGGGGGATGTAGTCGGCGACTGGGTGGTGATTGCCACCAAGCCGTCAAGGCCCCCCACCCAGTCACTCCTGGGTGGGACCATGTACGGCTCGGCAACCACCGCCACCTTGATCGACCGCTCCGCCATGCACTGCAGGAGTAAATCCTGAGCGCGGGCGGAGTGGTTGACATTCGCCTGGAGGAAGGTTAGGGCCATACTAACCTACCTCCATAATGTCCGCTCGCCCTTTATCAGAGGGAGACGGTCGCGGCTGGGCCCTGGCCTCAGCAGCGACCGCCTTTCGGCGAACCCCTGACTTGAACGGGGGCTTGGCGCATGCCTTGCCCCCGGAGAGGTGGTCTGCCGGCTTACCCGCAGCCGCACAGAGTGAGCAGCGGGGGGCGGCAGAGCAGTCCTTGGCCTTATGGGCCTTTTGACCGCAGCGATAGCACTCATCGCTGCGGTCAACCTCGGCTTTACATTGGGCCGCTACGTGGCCCAAGGAGAAGCAGCGGAAGCAGCGACGCGGCCTGGGGTCGAGGATGCCGACTCGCGCCGACACCCAGCCCACCAGAACGCGCCCACTGGCCGCGATCTTCTTCGCAGCTGAGACGGGGCAGCGCACGAACGCCGTCCCCATCCCCGCTGGTCCCCGACGAATCGGGCCGACGGCGACTGACGCCACGGGGCACTCGCCCAGGGACGCCAGCGCGTTTGCCAACTCTTCAGAGGAGGCCGAGTCATCCAGGCCGGTGACTCTCATGTCAGCGGTGGTGGTCGGCCTGGATATTTTGACCTCTCCTTGCTCACGGAACACATCCTCGAGCCTCCCGGCGAGAAGGTCCGCTTTCGCGGCACTGTCCGCGCCGGGAATCTCCAGGATCCGGGCTCCAGTGGCCGCCGTCCGGATGGTCAACGGCGGCACACCCAACTCCCCAAGTTTTATTCTCGCCTTGGCCTCAGCCAAGACTACTCCGTAGGACAACCCCTTCTCCGCCGCTCCCGGTTGCAGCGTGATAACCACAGCTGCGGTCCGGGGGGAGCGGAGTTTGGCCTCGCCCTTTGATTTGGGCTGGGGCTGAGGTCTCTTCTTATGGGGCGGCGGTGGGCGCGGGACCAGTGTCGGCGTCGGCTCCGGGCGAGCAGAACCCTTCTCCTTGGGTCCCGTCCGCACCGCAGCCACTCCCCTGTCGCTCCTCTTCTCAAGGCCGCGCCTGGCCACCACATGCCACGCCTCGGTCAGGGGAGCCGGGGCAGGGGCAGGCACAAGCGCGACGGCCGCAGGAGCAGGGCCCTTCGCAGCCTTGCCCTTGGCCTTCTTCTTTGGCCCCGGGGTGCTCTCCGGGGCGGGACCTCGAGTTATTGTTGCTGCTGGTAGCACCCCAGAGCCAACCTTCTTCTTCTGCACTGGGGTGTTCTTCGGGGTGGCTCCACGGCTGGTGGTTGCTTCCGGTTGCACCTCAGACACCCTTCGCCGATCTACAGCGAGAGGGGGCCTAAGGGTTTTTGCCGGCAGCAACCGCTCCTCCAAGCCCTCGAAGCGAGCGTTGATCATGGTGCCCACCTGCACCATGACCTTTCGCATCGCCTCATCGCTCACGAGGGGCGTGGGTGGCTGGGCGACCGGCGCCGCAACCCGGGCCGTCTTCAAATCGTCCATTTGGCGACGGAGCTCCTTCAGCTCCGCCGCCAGTTGCTGGTTTGCCTTCACCAGCATGGCCATCTCCTCGGGCATCGTGCGGGCCCGCGACTCTTGGAAGGACGCTTTGATGGTCATCGCAGCGTCCTTCAGGGCCTTGACACACGTGCCCTTCAGGTTCTTGGACTTGGTGGCCACCGTTAAAACAGTGTCCACCGAGTCCAACAGCAATTTCTCCAGGTGGGCGGCATCGCAGTCACCCAGCCTCAGACTGGTAGCCGGAGGTTCCGGCACCTTCAGATACTGGGCGGCCGATGCCGCTCTCTTCCGTTGCAGCTCCTCCGCCAGCTCCTGCTCGGCGACGAGCCGCATCTCCTCTTCCCGCGCCCGGTTCAGCTCGGCCTTGGCTTTCGCCAGGCCGACGTAATGGCCGGTCGTGGGCGCCCTCCCTTTGGCGCGTCCTTTACCGCGTTGCGCGGTTGGGACCTTTAGTGACGGTGAGGGGTCACTAAGGTCCCCATCGATCTCTTCCATCCTCCGTTTTCTCCTTTTGGGAGAACCGCGTGAAGACACGGTCTCCCACGTCATTGCATCGGAGTCCGTCTCCGATAAATTCGGAGACGGAATCCGAAGCATCTCGTGCAGTGGGGCCACTCCCGCGCCTGTTTCAGACGCAGAAGAGACGCCAGCTGCCTCCTCCTCAGACACGTCCATTGACGCGGCGGCAGAGGTGGCGCGAGGATTGCGCTCTCGCTCTGCCGCGGCGCCTAGCCTCGGAGTGACTGGTCTGGCGCTGTCCATGCGCTCCAGCCTCACTCGGGGTTCCCGTTTTAAAAACGGGACCAAGTCCATGATCTTGCCAGTGTTGTCGTTTTTATGTGCAGATTCGGGGTCCGTTTGACATTTGCCGTGGTCGTCGGTGCGTGGGCCGGAGCCCACGAAGCGGTTGTTGCCCCCCCCAGATACGGTGGGGCAGCCTTCTTGCGAAGGGTGGGATTTACCCACCTGGGGATTTTTTACAAGCGCTTTGTGTTCCATTTTGAGTTTTTCCTTTTTGAAGGGGTGAGGTCCCCTTGGGTGCCCTCGCGACCGGGTTCCCCCCAGCCATGCATCCCATAGGCGGGCACCGAAACCGGGGATTCGGAGACGCATGGAGCCCGACAGGGTGGCCGAGTTGGCCCTCCCTGCCGCGCCGCGAGCCTTGAAGGCCCGCCATCCCACGACCCGAAGGTCCGCTGCAGTCGCTATAACACGACTGCCGTCCTAGTGTGCCCGACAGGGCGGCCGAGTTGACCCTCCCTGCCGCGCCGCCGGCCTTGAAGACCGGCCATCCCACGACCCGAAGGTCCGCTGCAGCTGCTGTAAAAAGGCAGCTGCCTCTCCAGATTTGCCCGACAGGGTGGCCGAGTTGACCCTCCCTGCCGCGCCCACCGTCAAAAGCGACGCCGCTCCTCCTCGTGCACGACAGGGGAAAACCTGTCGTGCCGCCAGCCTTGCAGGCCAGCCATCCACCGACCCTACGGGTCCGCTGTCCCTTCTCGGGACCCCACCTCCGCGGAAGGGGAACAACCTAACCTAACCTTTTTTTTTTTTTTTTTTTTTTTTTTTTTTTTTTTGGCGTGGGGAAATGCTGTTACGCATTGCCGTATGCGGGGGGGGCATACGGGGTATGACGGACTCGGCTAAAGGCGCCCATACCGTCTAAAACCCCACGGTGTTCCAGCGTCTTCGACTGATGACGGGGGGCGTGGGACCGAATTATTCTTACCACAGCCCCCGTCGACGCCGCTGCCCGCTGTAAAGTGGCGGGCCCTCCTCGGTGAGGGGTGTCAATAGGAACACCCCTCCACCTCGTGTGATGCCCCCCGAACACGGAGGGGGCATCACGAGAAGACCTATCTCTGAGGGGCGCCAGATGCCCCCGCATCCGACGGCCCAGGCCCTCTCAGCGGAGACGGAGTGCGGGCTCGATTAGCCCGCACCCGTGTCCGCGCTCTCCGGAGCGGAAGAGAGAGAGGGTCTCTCTCCCTCTCACGCTCCGCCGCCTCCCTCCGCGAAACAATAGTTTCGCAGAAGGAGGCTACTGCCTCCCAACATCTCTCATCGGCGACCATCCTGGCTAGGATGGTCGGCAATGAGAGATCCGTCCCAATGACCGCGACCAGAGCCTGTCGCGGTACGTCCTCTCCAGGGCATGCCTCCAGTGCGTGCTGGGCAGTGTCTACTGCACAGCCGCACAGATGGCATGCCGGGGAGGCTTCTCGTCTGGCAATGCGATGCAGGTAACTCCCGAAACAACCATGTCCCGAGAGCACCTGCGTCAGCCTAAACGAGAGCCTCCCATGTCTCCGTTCGATCCAATCTCGGAGAACGGGCTGGATAGCGTCGAGGAGTCGTCGACTGCTATCGCCCCTCTGAGTGGACCGTTCGCGGAGTCGTCCCTCCCACCTCACGAGAGCCAACGCCCTAGCGTTGTTGCGCCAATGCGCTAACTCTCGCGGCGCCGGTCGCTCGTCCCGCTCCCGCGCTCGCACTCTGCGGCGGTAGACCGAGGCCAAGACTTCGGCCTCAAGGTCCCAGGGGAGAAGGCCAGCGAGGGCGCATGCCATCTCGTGTGAGAGTGTCCGATACCCCCGGCACACTCTCACAGCCATGGTCCGTTGAGCTGCAATCAGCAGGGCGGTCTCCCGCCGATCGAGCCTCCCGGACCATATGGGGGCTCCATATAGGGCCATTGAGCTGACCACCGCTGTATAGAGGCGGCGGCAGCTGCCCTCTCCACCCCCAATATTGGGGAGGAGGCGACTCAGTGCGCCGGCTGCCCCCAACAATTTGGGGGACAGCCGCCGCATGTGCGCCTCGAACCTCCACCGGCTATCAAGGACGACGCCGAGATACTTCAACGTCGTCCTGACGGGGATGGAGGTTCCTCCCACCACTATTGATGAATCTGCAGGTGGCGCCCTGCGGGGACCATGAAAACAAATGGCCTCCGACTTGTGGAGCGCCACCTCCAGACCCAGCCTCCTGATCCTGCCCACGACCATCGCAACTCCGGCCGTGGCGAGGATTGCCGCCTCCCTGTAGGTACCCCCCTTGGCGGTGACCAGCGTGTCGTCGGCGTAACAAACGACGCCGACGCCACTAAGGCCAGCGCCCCGGAGGGCCCAGTCATATCCAATGTTCCACAGCAGGGGCCCTAAAACAGACCCCTGAGGGACACCACGCGCCATGGGGCTCCGACCCTCCCCATTCGTCGTCGGGAAGACTACCTCTCTATATGAGAGGTAGTCGCCGACGAGTCGGCGCAGGTACGGCGGCACTCGGTGGTAATCCAGACCACCGAGTATGGTGGTCCAGGGCAGCGTGTTGAAGGCGTTGGCGATGTCTAAAGACACCGCCAACATCACGCCGCCACTGGAGCACGCCTCCTCGGAGAGATCGCGGACGCGGGAGATGGCATCCAGCGTCGAGCGACCTCTCCGGAACCCGAACTGGGTGGGCGCTAAGTCCGGTCCTGACGTCTCGAGGTGCCTGACGAGACGGGCAGCGATCACCCTCTCCAACAGCTTACCCGCCTCGTCAAGCAGCACAATCGGACGATACCCTGAAGGTTCGTCCGCGGGACGTCCCTCCTTCCTGATAAGGACGAGTCTGCCCCTCCTCCATCTCCTGGGGAATTTCCCCTCCCGAAGGCACCTGTCAAACAGGGCCCTGAGAGTGGGGGCCAGGTGCTCCAAGGAGAGAGCCCACACACGGCCCGGTATGCCGTCTGGCCCGGGTGCCGTGTTCTTGGCCCTCATCCTGAGCACTGCTGCGCCCAGCTCCCCTTCGGAGACTGGGGCAGGCTCGTCCTCCTCCGCCTCGGCGAGATCGGTCGACGAGGATACGGCGAAAGGTAGTGTGAAATCGTCTCCCGGAGGACCGGGGAACAGCCCTCCCACTACCCTCTGGAGAACAGCTGGTTGGAGCGAGGCGGTCACAGGGGGGGCCCATGGACGCAGCTTCTGCCGCGCCCATAGGTACGGGCGGCCCCACGGATCGCGCTCCAGCCCTTCCAGCAGCTCCTGCCAGGAGCGCCGTTTCGCCTCGTCAATGGCCACGCGAAGGGTCATCGAAGCCTCTCGGTAGGCGGCATACAGAGACTCGCTCACTTCGGTCTCCTGCCGCCTTCGCCTACGATACCGCTGGTATCGGCGGCGCCTCCGTACGCAGCGTCTTCGGAGTTCGGCAATCTCCTCTGACCACCAGTAGACCTGGCGTCTGGACCGTGGGGCTGTTGCACGCGGCATCGCGGCGTCGCAGATACGCGACAACGCCGCACACAGTCCATCCGCCAACGCATCCACGTCTACGGGGTCACCCTCCTGAGGAGTGCCGTTCCACGCTTCGACGAGGGCCGCCTCCTGCAGCAACTCGGCGTCGAGACGCTTCAAGGCCCATCGCGGACCGATCTCGCCGGTTCCCTCCCTCACCATGTCCGCCGAGGACGGGGAGACGCTAAACCGGATATACCGGTGATCGGAGAGCGTCTCCTCGTCTACCAACACCTGCCAGTCGCGAATTTGGCAGGCGAGGTCTGGGGTGGCAAACGTCACGTCGACGATTGATCCACCCCATTGGCGGACGCAGGTGTTCTCACTCCCGGTGTTCACGACGCAGAGGCCCACCTCGGCCAGCCACTCTAACACTGTGACGCCCCGCGGACAGGTCCTTGGGGACCCCCACGCCAAGGATTTGGCGTTGAGGTCCCCCATGACGATCACGGGGCGGGGGCGGGTCTGACCTATGAAGGTTCCCACCTCGCCGAGAAGGGCCTCTAGCTCGTGCCGGGGCCTATTCGGGGAGTGATACACACCTACGATGACGACAGGTCCCACTCCTGCCGCCACGAAACCCCTGCCTCTCGCAACCCCTACGAGAGGGGGGGATGGAGTCGGCGACTGTGTGGTGATTGCCACCAAGCCGTCAAGGCCCCCCACCCAGTCACTCCTGGGTGGGACCGTGTACGGCTCGGCAACCACCGCCACCTTGATCGACCGCTCCGCCATGCACTGCAGGAGTAAATCCTGAGCGCGGGCGGAGTGGTTGACATTCGCCTGGAGGAAGGTTAGGGCCATACTAACCTACCTCCATGATGTCCGCTCGCCCTTTATCGGAGGGAGACGGTCGCGGCTGGGCCTTAGCCTCAGTCGCGACGGCCTTTCGACGAGCCCCTGACTTGAACGGGGGCTTGGCGCATGCCTTGCCCCCGGAGAGGTGGTCTGCCGGCTTACCCGCAGCCGCACAGAGTGAGCAGCGGGGGGCGGCAGAGCAGTCGCGGGCTTTATGGGCTTTTTGACCGCAGCGATAGCACTCATCGCTACGGTCAACCTCGTTTTTACATTGGGCCGCAACGTGGCCCAATGAAAGACAGCGAAAACAGCGACGCGGCCTGGGGTCGAGGATGCCGACTCGCGCCGACACCCAGCCCACCAGAACGCGCCCACTGGCCGCAATCCTTTTTGCACCAGAGACAGGGCAGCGCACAAACGCCGTCCCCATCCCTGCTGGTCCTCTCCGTATTGGGCCGACGGCTACTGACGCCACGGGGCATTCGCCCAGGGACGCCAGCGCGTTCGCCAGCTCCTCCGAAGTGGCCGAGTCGTCCAGGCCGGTGACCCTCAAGTCAGCGGTGGTGGTTGGCCTGGAGATCTTGACCTCCGCTCGGTCCCCAAATACCTCCCCGAGTTTCCCGGCGAGGAGATCCGCTTTCGCGGCACTGTCCACTCCGGGAACCTCCAGGATCCGGGCCCCAGTGGCCGCCGTTCGGATGGTCAACGGCGGCACACCCAACTCTCCGAGTTTAATCCTAGTCTTGGCCTCTGCCAAGACGTCGGCATATGACACTCCTTTCTCCTCCGCCCCCGGTTGCAGCGTGATAACTACAGCTGCAGTCCGGGGCGTGCGGAGTTTGGCCGTGCCCTTTGTTTGGGGCGGGGGCTTGTTCCTCTTCAGGGGCTGTGGTTGGCGCGGGATCGGTGTCGGCGTCGGCGCCGGGCGAGCAGGACCCTTCTCCTTGGGTCCCGCTCGCGACGCAGCCACTCCCTTGTCGCTCCTTTTCTCAAGGCCGCGTCTGGCCACCACATGCCACGCCTCGGTCAGGGGAGCCGGGGCAGGGGCAGGCACAAGCGCGACGGCCGCAGGAGCAGGGCCCTTCGCAGCTTTGCCCTTGGCCTTCTTCTTTTGCCCCTGGGTGTTCTCCGGGGCAGCTCCGCGATTGCTGGTCGCTGCTGGTTGCACGCCAGGGCCAGTCTTCTTCTTTTGCCCCGGGGTGTTCGCCGGGGCAGCTGCGCGACTCGTGGTCGCTACCGGCTGCACCTCCGACTCCCTTCGCCGATCTACAGCGAGAGGGGGCCTGAGGTTTTTCGCCGGCAGCAACCGCTCCTCCAAGCCCTCGAAGCGAGCGTTGATCATGGTGCCCACCTGCACCATGACCTTCCGCATCGCCTCGTCGCCCACAAGGGGCATGGGGGGCTGAGAAGCAGGGGCCGCAGCCTGAACCTTCCTCATCTCGTCCATTTGGCGGCGGAGCTCTTTTAGCTCCGCCGACAGCTGCTGGTTGGCCTTGACCAGCAAGGCCATCTCCTCGGGCATCGTGCGTGCCTGCGATTCCTGGTAGGACGCTTTGATGGTCATCGCAGCGTCCTTCAGGGCCCTCACGCACGTGCCCTTCAAGTTCTTGGACTTGGTGGCCACCGTCAAAACAGTGTCCACCGAGTCCAGCAGAATTTTCTCCAGGTGAGCGGCATCGCAGCCGCCCAGCCTCAGACTGGTGGCCGGAGGCTCCGGCACCTTCAAAAACTGGGCGGCCGTAGATGCCGCTCTCCTCTGCTGCAGCTCATCCGCCAGCTCCTTCTCGGCGATCAGCCGCAGCTCCTCCTCCCGCGCCCGGTTCAGCTCGGCCTTGGCTTTCGCCAGGCCGACATAATGGCCGGTTGTGGGCGCCCTCCCTTTGGCGCGTCCTTTACCGCGTTGCGCGGTTGGGACCTTTAGTGACGGTGAGGGGTCACTAAGGTCCCCATCGATCTCCTCCATCCTCCGTTTTCTCCTTTTGGGAGAACCGCGTGAAGACACGGTCTCCCACGTCATTGCATCGGAGTCCGTCTCCGATAAATTCGGAGACGGAATCCGAAGCATCTCGTGCAGTGGGGCCACTCCCGCGCCTGTTTTAGACGCAGAAGAGACGCCAGCTGCCTCCTCCTCAGACACGTCCATTGACGCGGCAGCAGAGGTGGCGCGAGGATTGCGCTCTCGCTCTGCTGCGGCGTCCAGCCTCGGAGTGACTGGTCTGGCGCTGTCCATGCGCTCCAGTCTTACTCGGGGTTCCCGTTTCAGAAACGGGACCAGGTCCATTATCTTGCCAGTGTTGTCGTTTTTATATGCAGATTCGGAGTCCGTTTGAAGATTGCCTTGGTCGTTGGTGCGCGGGCCGGAGCCCGCGAAGCGGTTGTTGCCCCCCCCAGATACGGTGGGGCAGCCTTCTTGCGAAGGGTGGGATTTACCCACCTGGGGATTTTTTACAATCGCTGTTTTGTCCATTTTTGTTGTTCCTTTTTGAAGGGGTGAGGTCCCCTGTGGTGCCCTCGTCGCCGGGTTCCCCCCGACTATACATCCCCTGTGCGGGCACCAAACAACGGGATTTGGAGACACATAATGCCCGACAGGGTGGCCGAGTTGACCCTCCCTGCCGCGCCGCGAGCCTTGAAGGCCCGCCATCCCACGACCCGAAGGTCCGCTGCAGTCGCTATAACACGACTGCCGTCCGAGTGTGCCCGACAGGGCGGCCGAGTTGACCCTCCCTGCCGCGCCGCCGGCCTTGAAGGCCGGCCATCCTACGACCCGAAGGTCCACTGCAGCTGCTGTAAAAAGGCAGCTGCCTCTCCAGATTTGCCCGACAGGGTGGCCGAGTTGACCCTCCCTGCCGCGCCCACCGTCAAAAGCGACGCCGCTCCTCCTCGTGCACGACAGGGGAAAACCTGTCGTGCCGCCAGCCTTGCAGGCCAGCCATCCACCGACCCTACGGGTCCGCTGTCCCTTCTCGGGACCCCACCTCCGCGGATGAACCGCCTGCTCATCCACTGTGCCCTATGCTAACTTCATAGGGACACGCGGAGAGCACCTACACGTCAGAATTTTAGCCAGCAGCCAACAAGATCCCATAAAGAGAAGTTATTGACTGCTGCCCAGGGTGCACCGGCCCAAACGCTTCTGTACTCCCCGGATAAAACGTATCCGAAAGAGACCAGTAGCATTAAGGCACACGTGGAGGTATTCTGACCAAGCACCCCAACCTAACCTAACCTAACCTAACCTAACCTAACCTAACCTAACCTAACCTAACCTAACCACGACGAAGGCCAAGCTGCATCTCGGAAACTCGAGAAATCTAAAGGCGGACATTAAGGCTGGAGTGACACAGGCTATCGATAGGCTCTTTCAGCTCGTAAAGGAGAAGGAGACGAGGAAAGAAACGTCGAGCTCCAGCAAGGTTCAGGAAGAAGAGGCACAAACAAAGAAGAAACGAGACACAGAGGAAACCGATTTCCTCAGAAAATTAGAAGAACACTCAAAGCTCATCATCGCGAATAATGAGCAGATGGAACGGCTGAAAGAGACGCTGAAGAAACAGGCTTCGATAGCGATTCAGAAACAAAGCGGTCCGGGGAAATGTGATGGAGGACGCCGTATGGACGAACTCTTGGGTGAGGTTAGAGATCTGCGCCAAGTCACCGAAGACACCGGGAAGATCGTCTCCGCCCTGCAGGAGACGGTGCCATCTTATGCGGATGTCCTTGCAAGACCCGGCAGCACCCCTCAAAGAGAAACTGTTCCCAAGCACTCCATCATTGTGTCGTCGGACGTAGAAAAAGACACTAGCGATGAAGTCCTCGGTAAAGTCCGGGATGTCCTTGATGCCAAAAACAGCGGTATTCAAATCCATCGAGTTCGAAAGGTAAAGAACCAAAAAGTAGTCCTTAGTTGTGCCAGCAGAGATGAGCTGGCAAAAATGTCAGAAAAACTCACTCTAAATAAGGACCTCAAAGTTGAAGAGGCCAAAAACAAGGACCCGTTGATTATCATCAAGGACGTCCTCACATATAACAAAGATGAAGACATAATTGCATCTTTGAAGTCGCAAAACGCGGGCCTATTGGGAAATTTGGCTGAAAACGACTTCAGAGCCGAGGTCAGGTACAGGCGTAGAGCCAGGAACCCACATGAAAATCATGTGGTGCTCCAGGTATCGCCTAAACTGTGGCAGAAGTTGACATCGGCCAAGCGAGTACACATTGACCTGCAGTACGTGGCGGTACAAGACCAATCGCCACTGGTCCAATGTACCAGATGCCTAGGCTACGGCCATGGTCGTAGACTCTGCAAGGAACCAAATGACTTGTGCAGCTTCTGTGCGGGACCCCACCACAGGATAGACTGCCCAGGCTATATGGCAGGTGAAACACCTACCTGCCGAAACTGCAGGCTGGCCAAGTACCATGACATAGGACACAATGCGTTTGACAGAGAGTGCCCAATACGCAAACGATGGGACGCCACGGCCAGGTCCAGCGTGGCGTATTGTTAACGACACGGACACCTCATTAAAAGAAAACCCGGACAAAAACCCTGAAAGAAAAAGGTATGGGGTAATTCAGGCCAATCTACAGCGCAAAAAACTGGCCACACAAGAAATCTTTCGTGAAGCTCAAGCAAGAAAATCCAGTTTCGCACTGATCCAGGAACCTTACGTTGGGTCCGAGGGGGAGCTCAAGCGATACCCTAATGCACGCATAGTCCAACGCGAGCATCAAAGGACAAAGCCGGTTAAAGCTGCAATTATCGTGTTCGACGAGGAGATCGAGATCCTAAATGACCAATCAATGGTGACCGAGAATATTGTCTTGGCTGTTCTCCAAACCCATACATGGAAGATTGGTGTGGTCTCGATCTACTTCGAGGACAGCGTCCCGCTTGAGCCGTACCTAGATCGACTTAGGGAAATCCTGATGGCAGTGAAAACCGATAGGATTATAATCGCGGGTGATGTCAACGCATGGAGTACATGGTGGGGCAGCGTCGAAGAAAATGAAAGAGGCGAAATATACAGAGATTTCATAGAGCAAAAGGACCTGCACATTCTGAACCAAGGGACCGACCCAACCTTTGACACAGTCCGAGGTGAACGCATATACAGAAGCCATGTCGACGTTACCGTGTGTACAACAAACCTGCTGCGCAACATCAAAGACTGGAAGGTCGACGGGTCGGTCACTAGTTCAGATCATAACGCCTTAACATTCGATCTTATCCTAGACAAACCCCAAAAATGCCAAATAAGAAAGACCACCCGGATATACAACACTCGGAAAGCGAACTGGGGTAAGTTTGATGAGGAGCTTAAAAAATCTCTAGATCAGTACAACATAACAGCCGAAAAAATATCACAAATTGAAAGCAAAGAAAATTTAGAGTCAACAATTAAATATTATCTAAAAAGTATTCAAACAGCATGCAACAATACCATACCTCAAATAACAAGCATAATTAAAAAAGAATACTTACCCTGGTGGACCGACGAACTTGAGCGAATGAAGAGAGCGGTGATCACGAAGAGACGTCGAATAAAGAGTGCAGCACCCCGAAGACTTAAATACGTGGTTGATGAATACCTGAAAGAAAAAGAAAAATATGAAGAGGAAGCCATGCGGTTACAAACTGAAAGCTGGAAAAGTAATTGTACCAAGCAGGACAAAGAAAGCTTTTGGGACAACATATACAGGTTCATTAGATGCAAGACAGAGCGACACGAAGACCAACTCCTATCGAGGGATGGAGTCGTTCTAAGTCCTGAAAAATCAGTTGAGTTGCTAACAAATACATTTTTCCCGAATGATGATAGCAGAGAGGATAATGATATCCACAAAGCTATTAGGAACACGGCTGATACGCTTTGCAACTCAACACCAGATGATACAAACGACCCACTGTTTACAATGGCTGAACTACACAGGACCATGAACGGCTTCAATCCCAAGAAGTCCCCAGGAATAGACGGATTCACGGCTGACATTTGCTTTAGAACAATTTTCGCCGCGAAAGAAGTCTTCTTGGGGATTTTAAATAAATGCTTATCTCTGTCTTGCTTCCCATCACCTTGGAAAGAAGCGGCCATAGTTGTGCTCCGAAAGCCCGGAAAGAGTGACTACAGCCTAGCGAAGTCGTACAGGCCAATAGGCCTATTACCAGTGCTGGGAAAAATCCTAGAGAAAATGATGATCAGAAGGTTACGATGGTACACACAACCGACGAATAACACCAAACAATACGGGTTCATACCCCAGCGTAGCACGGAAGATGCCCTGTACGACCTCGTGCAGGAAATCAAAACAAACCTGCGAAAAAAAGAGATCATGGTTATAGTCTCCCTAGACATCGAAGGGGCTTTCGACAGCGCCTGGTGGCCAGCCATCAAAGCCCAGCTGATCCGCAAAAAATGCCCTCTTAATATTAGGAAACTTGTCGGCAGTTACTTTGAGGGAAGAAGGGTAATAGTAAATTACGCAGGTAAGACATGCAGCAAGGAGACTGACAAAGGATGCGTTCAGGGCTCGATAGGAGGACCCACTTTCTGGAACCTGCTGCTGGATCCCCTTTTGGAAGATCTATGCCTGAGGGGTGTATATGTACAGGCTTTTGCAGACGATGTCGTTCTGATGTTTTCCGGACACTCAGCTTTAAAAATTCAAGAAACGGCAAATCAGACCCTGGACTACGTGCTTGGCTGGGGTGTCGAAAATAAGCTTCGATTCGCAGCTCATAAGACAAATGCCATGATAATTACGAAGAAGCTTAAATTTGACACACCGGCCATACACATGGGTGGCGTGCCGATTCCAATCGTCGACGAGATAAAACTGCTGGGCCTTACGATCGACAGTAAACTTACATTCAATAAACATATATCAAACGTGTGTCGTAAGGCCGCAAACATCTACAAGCAGCTCGCAAAGACGGCGAAGATAGAATGGGGGTTGAATCCGGAAATCATCAGAACGATATACGTAGCGGTTATAGAACCTATAGTGCTGTACGCCTCCAGCGCGTGGGCACCAGCAGCAGAAAAAATCATGACCCAGAAACAGCTCAACACATTACAACGTGGGTTTGCGCAAAAAATCTCCAGGTCGTATAGAACCGTATCCCTGAACGCATCACTAGCGTTGGCGGGACTGCTCCCTCTGGATCTGCGGATTATAGAAACGGCCCAACTTTACGAAGTAAAGAAAGGAAAACCTGCCGCAGACTGCTACGGATGGGAAATTGAGGAGAAGGTTAGCTACCTAAAAGCCCCACATCCAGCACAAGAGGACGACATACAGTTCGACTCCCTAAACGATATGCTGCCCGTAACACTTGAACAACATCAACTTCCGGATATACAAATCTTTACTGACGGCAGTAAGCTAGAAGCAAAAGTGGGGGCGGCATATACGTGCTGGGAGAACGGGGTCGAGCGACAAACCAAAAAGATGAGACTCGAGCCGTTCTGCACAGTCTTTCAAGCTGAGCTCTATGCACTTTATCAAGCCACGGAGCTCCTGCTTAGAGCTAAGCAAAACTCAGCTGCAGCTGTGCTGAGCGACTCGAGGTCTGCATTGGAAATCGTGCAGAACCCCGACTCCTTCCATCCCCTGGCCTTCGAAATACGACGAAACATCAGCAGTCTAAAAAGAAAAGGTAAAGATATTAAACTGTACTGGGTAAAAGCACATGTTGGCGTTCCAGGGAACGAAAGAGCCGACGAACTGGCTAAACAGGCAGCCCTATATATGAAGACGTCGGCCCACTATAAAAAGTGTCCTGTCTCTTACGCCAAGAACGAAATCAGGAAGAAGACGATTGAAAAATGGGAGCACAGATACTCAAAGAGCACAACAGCAGAAGCTACTAAACTCTTCTTCCCGAAAGTCTCGGAAGCGTTCAAAATAATAAAATCGTTCAAACTTACCCCATTATTAACGCAAGCGTTGACTGGACACGGAGGGTTCTCTGCATATCTTCATCGCTTCAAATGCAAGGAGAGTCCCTCATGTATCTGCGAACAAACAAAAGATGAGACGATACAGCACTTACTACTGGAGTGTCCAAAATACGACGCAGTCAGATGTGATTTGGAATCAGCAACTAACACAAAGTTGACCACAGCTTCATTGTGTGAAATGATAGCGGGAAAAGAGTCCAGACCACATCTGATAGCGTACTGCACAAAAATAGTAAAGGACGTCGTGTATAGGAATAAGACTCGGTGACAATAATGTCATCGAATCTTATTCATCTAAAAATTAGTCACAAAATCAAACTATGCACAACGTAAATTCTTATGAATTTCACTGTTTGTGCATAAACAAAAATACAAAACTGTAAAATACTAAAAAAGCTATAAAAATATGTGCAATAATAATTAAATGTCAATCCAGAATAGAATTTTTAATAATTATACAATTCGCCATAACAATTCACATTAAGTAGTATTGCAACAATAAATTATGTAAATTCCTTTTGTTTATATTATGGTATATAAAATTTCGCTATATTTATTTTTAGGTAGATAAATGAATTGTAAAAAAATGACATCAAGTCAACTATTTAAATTCAAAACTTATTAAATAACAAACCTGACAAAGGTCCCCGAAAAATATCGGGGGAAATAAAATAGTGGAGGAGGACGGCAAATTAAAAAAAAAAAAACCTAACCTAACCTAACCTAACCTAACCAATTCTCCATCTGCTGCTCGAATGCCCCAAATACGGTGCGGACAGGTGTGACCTGGAATCTGTAACAAATATAAAGTTAACCGAAGCCTCACTGTGTGAGATGATGGCCGGAAAAGATTCCAGGCCGTACCTGTTCGCCTTCTGTACGAAGGTGGCACAGGATGTTATTAATAGGAATAGGACACGGTGATACTGAGTATCATCGTGTGCTATCGTCATTTAACCTGAAAAAAATATGTGTAACACATAGTTCTTAAGAACTATGATGATTGCACATATGCTGTTAAAAATAGCTAAATTAAATTAATGTTGTCAGTACGAGTAAAAAAACAGAAAAAAAAAAAAAAAAAAAAAAAAAAAAAAAAAAAAAAAATTATCAAGGTCAGTTTTCAAAGTAGAAATAACAAACATCTAATACTATATTGTATACCTTCTTTATACCTATCAATTATGACTTACCTTGTATGGTATGATATATTAAATAAATTTATGTAAGAGTACTATTATTATATATTTTTTTATAACAAGTAGACTTAGTTTGAAGTCTATTATCTAGTAAAATTTTATTGAAACTAAAGTGAAGCCTAAAAAAGGTCCCCGAAAAATATCGGGGGAGACATATTGTGGAGGAGGACGGCTAAAAAAAAAAAAAAAAAAAAAAAAAAAAAAAAAAAAAAAAAAAAAAACCTAACCTAATTGGCGTGGGGAAATGCTGTTACGCATTGCCGTATGCGGGGGGGGCATACGGGGTATGACGGACTCGGCTAAAGGCGCCCATACCGTCTAAAACCCCACGGTGTTCCAGCGTCTTCGACTGATGACGGGGGGCGTGGGACCGCATTATTCTTACCACAGCCCCCGTCGACGCCGCTGCCCGCTGTAAAGTGGCGGGCCCTCCTCGGTGAGGGGTGTCAACAGGAACACCCCTCCACCTCGTGTGATGCCCCCCGAACACGGAGGGGGCATCAACATCGCGAGAGGACCTATCTCTGAAGGGTGCCGGATGCCCCCGCATCCGACGGCCCAGGCCCTCTCAGCGGAGACGGAGTGCGGGCTCGATTAGCCCGCACCCGTGTCCGCGCTCTCCGGAGCGGAAGAGAGAGAGGGTCTCTCTCCCTCTCACGCTCCGCCGCCTCCCTCCGCGAGACAATAATTTCGCAGAAGGAGGAAATGCTGTTACGCATTGCCGTATGCGGGGGGGGCATACGGGGTATGACGGACTCGGCTAAAGGCGCCCATACCGTCTAAAACCCCACGGTGTTCCAGCGTCTTCGACTGATGACGGGGGGCGTGGGACCGCATTATTCTTACCACAGCCCCCGTCGACGCCGCTGCCCGCTGTAAAGTGGCGGGCCCTCCTCGGTGAGGGGTGTCAACAGGAACACCCCTCCACCTCGTGTGATGCCCCCCGAACACGGAGGGGGCATCAACATCGCGAGAGGACCTATCTCTGAAGGGTGCCGGATGCCCCCGCATCCGACGGCCCAGGCCCTCTCAGCGGAGACGGAGTGCGGGCTCGATTAGCCCGCACCCGTGTCCGCGCTCTCCGGAGCGGAAGAGAGAGAGGGTCTCTCTCCCTCTCACGCTCCGCCGCCTCCCTCCGCGAGACAATAATTTCGCAGAAGGAGGCTACTGCCTCCCAACATCTCTCATCGGCGACCATCCCTGCTAGGATGGTCGGCAATGAGAGATCCGTCCCTACAACCGCGACCAGAGCCTGTCGCGGTTCGTCCTCTCCAGGGCATGCCTCCAGTGCGTGCTGGGCAGTATCTGCTGCACAGCCGCACAGATGGCATGCCGGGGAGGCTTCTCGTCGGGCGATGCGATGCAGGTAACTCCCGAAACAACCATGTCCCGAGAGCACCTGCGTCAGCCTAAACGAGAGCCTCCCATGCCTCCGATTGATCCACTCGCGGAGAACGGGCTGAATAGCATCGAGGAGCCGTCGACTACTATTCCCCCTTTGAATGGACCCATCGAGGAGTCGTCCCTCCCACCTAGCGAGAGCCAACGCCCTAGCGTTGTTGCGCCAATGCGCTAACTCTCGCGGCGCCGGTCGCTCGTCCCGCTCCCGCGCTCGCACTCTGCGGCGGTAGACCGAGGCCAAGACTTCGGCCTCAAGGTCCCAAGGGAGCAAGCCAGCGAGGGCGCACGCCGTCTCGTGTGAGAGTGTCCGATACCCCCGGCACACTCTCACAGCCATGGTCCGTTGCGCTGCAATCAGCAGGGCGGTCTCCCGCCGATCGAGCCTCCCGGACCATATGGGGGCTCCGTATAGGGCCATCGATCTGACCACCGCTGTATAGAGGCGGCGGCAGCTGCCCTCTCCACCCCCGATATTGGGGAGGAGGCGACTCAGTGCGCCGGCTGCCCCCAACAATTTGGGGGACAGCCGCCGCATGTGCGCCTCGAACTTCCACCGGCTATCAAGGACGACGCCGAGATACTTCAACGTCGTCCTGACGGGGATGGAGGTTCCTCCCACCACTATGGATGAGCCTGCAGGTGGCGCCCTGCGGGGACCATGAAAACAAATGGCCTCCGACTTGTGGAGCGCCACCTCCAGACCCAGCCTCCTGATCCTGGCCACGACCATCGCGACTCCGGCCGTGGCGAGGATTGCCGCCTCCCTGTAGGTATCCCCCTTGGCGGTGACCAGCGTGTCGTCAGCGTAACAAACGACGCCGACGCCACGCAGGCCAGCGCCCCGGAGGGCCCAGTCGTATCCGACGTTCCACAGCAGGGGCCCTAAAACAGACCCCTGAGGGACGCCGCGCGCCATGGGGCTCCGACCCTCCCCATTCGTCGTCGGGAAGACTACCTCTCTATAGGAGAGGTAATCGCCGACGAGCCGGCGCAGGTACAGCGGCACTCGGTGGTAATCCAGTCCACCGAGTATGGTGGTCCAGGGCAGCGTGTTGAAGGCGTTGGCGATGTCTAAAGACACCGCCAACATCACGCCGCCGCTGGAGCACGCCTCCTCGGAGAGATTGCGGACGCGGGAGATGGCGTCCAGCGTCGAGCGACCTCTCCGGAACCCGAACTGGGTGGGCGCCAAGTCCGGTCCCGACGTCTCGAGGTGCTTGACAAGGCGGGCAGCGATCACCCTCTCCAACAGCTTACCCGCCTCGTCGAGCAGCACAATCGGACGATAGCCCGAAGGCTCGTCCGCGGGACGTCCCTCCTTCCTGATAAGGACGAGTCTGCCCCTCCTCCATCTCCTGGGGAATTTCCCCTCCCGAAGGCACCTGTCAAACAGGGCCCTGAGAGCGGGGGCCAGGCGCTCCAAGGAGAGAGCCCACACACGGCCCGGTATGCCATCTGGCCCGGGTGCCGTGTTCTTGGCCCTCATCCTGAGCACTGCTGCGCCCAGCTCCCCTTCGGAGACTGGGGCAGGCTCGTCCTCCTCCGCCTCGGCGAGATCGGTCGACGAGGATACGGCGAAAGGTAGTGTGAAATCGTCTCCCGGAGGACCGGGGAACAGCCCTCCCACTACCCTCTGGAGAACAGCTGGTTGGAGCGAGGCGGTCACGGGGGGGGCCCATGGACGCAGCTTCTGCCGCGCCCATAGGTACGGGCGGCCCCACGGATCGCGCTCCAGCCCTTCCAGCAGCTCCTGCCAGGAACGCCGTTTCGCCTCGTCAATGGCCACGCGAAGGGTCATCGAAGCCTCTCGGTAGGCGGCATACAGAGACTCGCTCACCTCCGTCTCCTGCCGCCTTCGCCTACGATACCGCTGGTATCGGCGGCGCCTCCGTACGCAGCGTCTTCGGAGTTCGGCAATCTCCTCTGACCACCAGTAGACCTGGCGTCTGGACCGTGGGGCTGTTGCACGCGGCATCGCGGCATCGCAGATACGCGACAACGCCGCACACAGTCCATCCGCGAACGCATCCACGTCTACGGGGTCACCCTCCTGAGGAGTGCCGTTCCACGCTTCGACGAGGGCCGCCTCCTGCAGCAACTCGGCGTCGAGACGCTTCAAGGCCCATCGCGGACCGATCTCGCCGGTTCCCTCCCTCACCATGTCCGCCGAGGACGGGGAGACGCTAAACCGGATATACCGGTGATCGGAGAGCGTCTCCTCGTCAACCAACACCTGCCAGTCGCGAATTTGACAGGCGAGGTCTGGGGTGGCGAACGTCACGTCGACGATCGATCCACCCCATTGGCGGACGCAGGTGTTTTCACTCCCCGTATTCACAACGCAGAGGCCCACCTCGGCCAGCCACTCTAACACTGTGACGCCCCGTGGACAGGTCCTTGGGGACCCCCACGCCAAGGATTTGGCGTTGAGGTCCCCCATGACGATCACGGGGCGTGGGCGGGTCTGACCTATGAAGGTTCCCACCTCGCCGAGAAGAGCCTCTAGCTCGTGACGGGGCCTGTTCGGGGAGTGGTAAACACCCACGATGACGACAGGGCCCACTCCTGCCGCCACGAAACCCCTGCCTCTCGCAACCCCTACGAGAGGGGGGGATGTAGTCGGCGACTGGGTGGTGATTGCCACCAAGCCGTCAAGGCCCCCCACCCAGTCACTCCTGGGTGGGACCGTGTACGGCTCGGCAACCACCGCCACCTTGATCGACCGCTCCGCCATGCACTGCAGGAGTAAATCCTGAGCGCGGGCGGAGTGGTTGACATTCGCCTGGAGGAAGGTTAGGGCCATACTAACCTACCTCCATGCTGTCCGCCCGTCCTTGTTTGGAGGGAGACGGTCGCGGCTGGGCCTTGGCCTCAGTCGCGACGGCCTTCCGCCGAGCCCCTGACTTGAACGGGGGCTTGGCGCATGCCTTGCCCCCGGAGAGGTGGTCCGCTGGCTTACCCGCAGCCGCACAAAGTGAGCAGCGGGGAGCAGCGGAGCAATCCCGGGCCTTATGAGCCTTTTGACCGCAGCGGTAGCACTCGTCGCTGCGGTCAACGTCCGTGTTGCATTGGGCCGCTACGTGGCCCAACGAAAGGCAGCGGAAGCAGCGACGCGGCCTGGGGTCGAGGATGCCGACTCGCGCCGACACCCAGCCCACCAGAACGCGCCCACTGGCCGCCATCTTCTTCGCTGCGGAGACGGGGCAGCGTACAAACGCCGTCCCCATCCCCGCTGGTCCCCGACGTATTCGGCCGACTGCTACTGACGCCACTGGGCACTCGCCCAGAGACGCCAGCGCGTTCGCCAACTCTTCGGAGGTGGCTGAATCGTCCAGGCCCGTGACCCTCAAGTCAGCGGTGGTGGTTGGCCTGGAGATCTTGACCTCCGCTCGGTCCCCAAATACCTCCCCGAGTTTCCCGGCGAGGAGATCCGCTTTCGCGGCACTGTCCACTCCGGGAACCTCCAGGACCCGGGCCCCAGTGGCCGCCGTTCGGATGGTCAACGGCGGCACACCCAACTCTCCGAGTTTAATCTTAGTCTTGGCCTCTGCCAAGACGTCGGCATATGACACTCCTTTCTCCGCCGCCCCCGGTTGCAGCGTGATAACTACAGCTGCAGTCCGGGGCGTGCGGAGTTTGGCCGTGCCCTTTGTTTGGGGCGGGTGCTTCTTCTTCTTAGGTGGCGGTGGAGGTGGGACCGGTTTCGGCGTCGGTGCCGGGCGAGCGGGTCCCCGCTCCTTGGTCGCCACTCCCCTGTCCCTCCGCTTTTCCAGGCCACGTCTGGCCACCACGTGCCATGCCTCGGTCAAAGGAGCCGGGGCAGGGGCAGGCAGCAGCGCGACGGGCGCAGGAGCGGGGCCCTTCGCAGCCTTGCTCTTGGGCTGCGGCTTAGGGCCGGCCTTCTTCTTTTGCCCCGGGGTGATTTCCGGGGCGGCTTCGCGTCTCGTGGTCGCTGCTGGTTGTGCCTCTGACACCCTTCGCCGATCTACGGCGAGAGGAGGCCTGAGGGTTTTAGCCGGCAGCAACCGGTCCTCCAGTCCTTCGAAGCGGGCGCTGATCATGGTGCCCACCTGCACCATGACCCTCCGCATTGCCTCGTCACTCACGAGGGGCGTGGGGGGCTGAGCCACTGGCGCCGCCACCCTTGCCGACCTCATCTCTTCCATTTGGCGGCGGAGCTCTTTTAGCTCCGCCGACAGCTGCTGGTTGGCTTTGACCAGCAAGGCCATCTCCTCGGGCATCGTGCGCGCCTGCGATTCCTGGTAGGACGCTTTGATGGTCATCGCAGCGTCCTTCAGGGCCCTCACGCACGTGCCCTTCAAGTTTTTGGACTTGGTGGCCACCGTTAGGACAGTGTCCACCGAGTCCAGCAGAATTTTCTCCAGATGAGCGGCATCGCAGCCGCCCAGCCTCAGACTGGTAGCCGGAGGCTCCGGCACCTTCAAAAACTGGGCGGCCGTAGATGCCGCTCTCCTCTGCTGCAGCTCATCCGCCAGCTCCTTCTCTGCGATTAGCCGCAGCTCCTCCTCCCGCGCCCGGTTCAGCTCGGCCTTGGCTTTCGCCAGGCCGACATACTGGCCGGTCGTGGGGGCCCTCCCTTTGGCGCGTCCTTTACCGCGTTGTGCGGTTGGGACCTTTAGTGACGGTGAGGGGTCACTAAGGTCCCCATCGACCTCCTCCGCTCTCCGTTTCCTTCTCTTGGTAGTGCCGCGCGATGAAACGGACTCCCATGTCATCGCGTCGGAGTCCGTCTCCGATAAATTCGGAGACGGAATCCGAAGCACTGTATGCAGTGGGGTCCCTTCTGCGCCTGCTTCAGACGCAGAAGAGCCACCCGCTGCCTCCTCCTCGCTCACGTCCATTGACTGAGTGCCTGGTTTGGCGCTGCTCAAGCGCTCCAGAACAACTCTTGGTTCCCGTTTTAAAAACGGGACCAGGTCACTGCACCTAAATGGTGCTTCCTTCTCCGAGCAGTCCGTGGTCTTGCCTTGTTTATCGGGTTTTGCAGAATCGGTGTCCTTTTTCGTGCCAGTGTCGTTGGTGCGCGGGCCGGAGCCCGCGAAGCGGTTGTTGCCCCCCCCAGATACGGTGGGGCAGCCTTCTTGCGAAGGGTGGGATTTACCCACCTGGGGATTTTTAACAATCGCTGTACTTTCCATGGTTTTGTTTTCCTTTTTTATGGGGTGAGGTCCCCTTGTGGTGCCCTCGTCGCCGGGTTCCCCCCGACTATACATCCCCTGTGCGGGCACCAAACATCGGGATTTGGAGACACATAATGCCCGACAGGGTGGCCGAGTTGACCCTCCCTGCCGCGCCGCGAGCCTTGAAGGCCCGCCATCCCACGACCCGAAGGTCCGCTGCAGTCGTTGTAAAACGACTGCCGTCCGAGTGTGCCCGACAGGGTGGCCGAGTTGACCCTCCCTGCCGCGCCGCCGGCCTTGAAGACCGGCCATCCCACGACCCGAAGGTCCGCTGCAGCTGCTGTAAAAAGGCAGCTGCCTCTCCAGATTTGCCCGACAGGGTGGCCGAGTTGACCCTCCCTGCCGCGCCCACCGTCAAAAGCGACGCCGCTCCTCCTCGTGCACGACAGGGGAAAACCTGTCGTGCCGCCAGCCTTGCAGGCCGGCCATCCTACGACCCTACGGGTCCGCTGTCCCTTCTCGGGACCCCACCTCCGCGGATGAACCGCCTGCTCATCCACTGTGCCCTATGCTAGCTTCATAGGGACACGCGGAGAGCACCTACACGTCAGAATTTTAGCCAGCAGCCAACAAGATCCCATATAGAGAAGTTATTGACTGCTGCCCAGGGTGCACCGGCCCAAACGCTTCTGTACTCCCCGGATAAAACGTATCCGTAAGAGACCAGTAGCATTAAGGCACACGTGGAGGTATTCTGACCAAGCACCCCGAACCTAACCTAACCTAACCTTTTTTTTTTTTTTTTTTTTTTTTTTGACCCGGGAAAATCCTTTATGGATACCACCCGGCTCCGGGGGGAGCAGAGTGGTTATGTGGGAGTCCTCGCCTGAGGGGCCTTACTACCCCCACGGGGGGGTAGTAAGTGAGGTTACCCACTAAAAACCCGGGATGAGCAGTCTGCCGCCTAGACGGGGCGAGATGGGGTAGCGTTAGCATTCACCATCTCGCCCCGGCGGTTGGCCCGTCACCGGTGACGGGCCCCGGCCAATGGAGGGATGACCCAGCTCATTAGGGCCATCCCCCAGACGTGTGGGATCGTGCAAGCCAGTGGAGAATCCCCCGACTCTCCACCGATGATCCGCACAGCACTAGGATAGAGCGAGAAGGCGCCCGAATCGCCTTCTCCTTCCACCAGTTCGTCTACGCCGGAGCGGGTCTGCGAGGACGTCGTCCTCCCTCGCCCGCTCCGCAGCCTCTTTCTGCGCCATCACCTCTTCGCAGAAAGAGACCACCGCCTGCCACGATCCGTCGCTGCCGAGCATAGCGTTAACCACGCTCGGCAGCGACAGATCTGCGCCTATGACCGCTGTGAGGGCGCGCCGCATGGGACTCCACGCGGCGCACTCCTCCAGCGTGTGGAGCGCCGTGTCTTCTGGCGCTCCACACTCGTGACAGGCGGGGGTCGCCTCACGTCTTGCGATGTGATGCAGGTACTTCCCGAAGCATCCATGCCCGGAAAGCACCTGCACCAATCGGAAGGTGAGCGACCCGAATCGCCGCCCTACCCACCTCCGAAGGACCGGGCGAATGGCATCCACCGTCCTCTGTCCAGGGACCGGTGGAGCCAGGTCCTCCGTCCACCGCCGCAACAGGGCGGCCCGCGCCTGCCGTCGCATGCGCGTGACCTCCTCCCACGCTGGAGGCTCCCCGCGGGTTCTCCTCGCCGCCACGAAGTGGTACACTTCGGCGAGGATCTCCGCTTGGAGCTCCCAGGGGGGATCACCGGCCAACACGCATCCCGCCGTCCAGGACACCGTCCGGTACCCGCGTATCGCCCTCGTCGCGATGACCCGCTGCGGACGACGCAGCAGGGCCTTATTGGCGCGACCGAGGGCGTCCACCCAGACAGGTGCCCCGTACAAGGCCATACTCCGGATCACTCCGGAGTACAGGCGACGACATGTGGCGCTCGGGCCGCCCACGTTGGGCAGCAGCCTCCCAAGGGCGGCTGCGGCGCTTATGACTCTTGGGGCCAGTTGAGTGAAGTGGGCCCCAAAAGTCCACCGCCCGTCCAGGATGAGACCCAGGTACCTCATCTGGGTCCCAACCCGGACCAGGACCCCGTCCAGGTTTATCCGCGTTCCTGGAGGGGGTCCCCCCCGAGGCCCATGGAACATTAGGGCCTCGGTCTTGGAGAGGGCGACCTCCAGCCCCAGGGCACGTATGCGGCCGACCACGAGTGTTGTGGCCACCGTGGCCCGCCGCACCGTCTCCCCGAGGTCCCTCCCCTTGACTACGACTAGCGTGTCATCCGCGTAGCACGCAACCCGCATACTTGCGGGAAACGTGCCGCGGAGCACCCAGTCGTAGCCAATGTTCCACAGGAGCGGTCCCAACACCGACCCCTGTGGAACCCCGCAGGACACGCGACGTCGCCTCAGACCGTCGCGTCCCTCCACCAGGACCTCGCGGTCCCGGAGGTAGTCGGCCAACAGCCTACGCAGATACAGGGGCACTCCGTGATAGCGGAGCGCCTCCCGTATTGTCCCGTGCGGTAGGCTGTTGAAGGCGTTGGCAATGTCAAGCGAGACAGCCAGCGCCTTTTCCCCCCCGCCGACTGCGTCCTGCGTCCACCCCTTGATCCAGAGCAGGGCGTCTATCGTTGACCGCCCTGCCCTGAATCCGAACTGGGCCTCTGAAAGGTCAGGCCCAGTTCCCCCCAGGTGCCGGATGACACGGGAAGCCACTATTCTCTCCAGTAGCTTCGCCGTGTCATCCAGCAGCACGATTGGCCTGTATGCGGCGGGCGAGTCTGCGTCTCGCCCTTCCTTCCGCAACAGGCACAATCGCCCGTCCTTCCAGAGCTTCGGGAACTGACCCGACGTGAGGCACGCGTCGAACAGTTCCCGAAGCTGACCGCCCATCTCCCTAAGGGCGATCCTGAGGACCCGCCCGGGAATCCCGTCTGGTCCCGGGGCAGTCTTCTTGCCTCTCAGGCGGGAGACTGCTACCTCCATCTCCACCTCTGATATAGGCGGAATGGAGGCCGGGTCCTCCTCCTCCTGGAAGGACGGGGTGGCCATCGGTGGAGGGGTGTAGTGGGGGTCGCTGTCGGGGAATAGCCCCCCCAGCACCCTCTCCAGGAGCTCTGGCTCCAGGGACTCCGCGATAGGGGGCGCTCTGCCCCGGAACTTATTCCGGGCAGACTTATACGGGCGCCCCCATGGGTCCCTGTCGAGGCCCTCCAACTGCTCGCTCCAGCCGAGGGCCTTAGCCCGGCCGATGGCCAACTTCAGCTCCTGTTTGGCATTCTTCATATTACCATAC
This sequence comes from Plagodis pulveraria, assembly GCA_963890685.1. NCBI lineage: Eukaryota > Metazoa > Arthropoda > Insecta > Lepidoptera > Geometridae > Plagodis > Plagodis pulveraria. Next base: position 162,848 of record OY982968.1, read on the forward strand.
AGGAGCTGTTCGGCCGCCAGCTGCTCCGCCGGCAGCTGGTCGTCCGTCCGGCCGTGGCGGCGCCTCCTGCAGTGGTAGTAGAGGCGCCGCGTCTCCGAGCATTGCGCTCGGAGATCCTCAATCTCCGAGCACCACCAGTAAACTTGGCGGCGCTCGGGGTGGCGTCGGGACCTCGGCATGGCGGCGTCGCAGACGGCCGTCACCGCCTCCCGGAACCGGCTCGCCGCGACGGCCACCTCCGGGTGCATGGGGCCGGCAACCCACGACTGCACCATAGCCGCCTCTTCAGCCAACTCGGCATCGAGGCGACCAATCGCCCAGCGCGGGAAGAGTGCCCCATCCACGCGCCGAGTCCCTCCTTGGTGGGAGGTGGCGATCTCGAACCGTATGTAGTTGTGGTCCGAGAGAGTCGCCACCTCCGCCACCACTCTCCAGGCCTGGACACGTGCTGCGACTTCCGGGGTGGCGAACGAAACGTCCACCACGGACCCCCCGTTGTGTCGCACGCACGTGTGGACTGACCCTCTGTTGAGCAGGGTCAGCCCTGCGGCAACCGCCCACTCCCTGACAATCTCCCCGCGAGTGTCAGTGGAGGGGTTGCCCCAGGCCTGGGCCTTGGCGTTCAGGTCCCCCATGAGGAGGACCTGACGTGGCGCCTGTCTTCTCACCGCCGCGGCCAGGAGGTCCAGATAGACCTCCAGCTCCGCGACGGTTCTATTGGGGGAGAAGTATGTGCCGACTACCGCATACTTCTCCCACTTGGCCACCACGTACCCCGAACCCCTCTCTGACACCGAGAGGGGGGGGCCGCCACCGGCACGTCCAATTATGGCCACGGAGCCGTCCAGATCCCCAGCCCAGTAGGGATGGGACTGGGGAACGTAGTACGGCTCCGCGGCGACCGCTAAATCGATGCGCCACTGCGCCAGGGACTGCATGAGCAAATCCTGAGCCCTGACGCAGTGGTTCAAATTCGTCTGCAGGAGGTTGTGTTGTCCGACTTGATCCATCAGTCGGACGTAACAACCTCCATGCTCGCCGCGCGGCGAACAGCCTCAGGAGCGGCGGCTTTGGCTGCCGGTCGGGGGATGGCCGGGGTCCTGGCGGCCTGTCCCTTCGTCTTTGGGGGAACACAGTTTTGTCCCCCCATCCTGTGCTCGGCAGGTCGCCCCGACTCTGCGCATATCGCGCAGTGCGGGGCCCTTCTTTGGCAGCTTGCCGCCCTGTGGCCTGCGCCTCCACAACGGAAGCACAGGTCCCCCCTGTCTGCCGACGAGGGACACTGTGGGCGCGTATGCCCGAGTCCCATGCACTTGAAGCAGCGCATGGGAAGCGCCGCCAGTGCCACCACTCGCACCGAGCTCCACCCCACCAACAGCCTGCCCTGTGCCAGCACCACTTTGGCTACTGGGATCGGGCAGGAAACCAGGGAGGAGCCGGTCCCGCCGTAGCTGCGACGTATCTCCCCGACTTTGACGTGGAGTACGTCGCAGCCGCCCACCTTGGCGACCGCCGCCGCCACTTTCTCCTTTGTGGCGGCGTCGTCCAGGCCCGTCACGTGCAATTGCACGGACTTTACGGGCCTCGCGACGTTGGCCACCTCGGACAGGACACCGCGGAGCTTCTCCGCGAGTCTGTCCGCTTTTTCGCTGCTTTGGGAGCCAGGAATTTCGAGCATCCTGGCTCCCGTGGCCGTCTGGCGGAAGTTGATCCGGTCGATCCCCAATCCCTGGAGATCGACCTTCTCCTGCGCCGTCTCGATGATGGCGCTGTAGGTAACCCCCTTTTCCGCGGCTTCGGGCTGCAGCGTCAGCACAACAGCCGCGGATTTGGAGGCTTTCAGCGCCTTTGCCTTCTTGGGCCCGGCGGCAGCGGAAGCCTTCTTAACTTTAGGCTTCGCGGCGGAGGGGGGGGCACGAGCTGCTGGGACAGGAGCGGGGGCGGGAGCGGGCGTTGCAGAGGTGGACGAAGATTTGACCTTCCCTTTGCCTTTCCCCTTTCTTACTACTGTTGCCCAGGTGTCCGCCTTGGCAACAGCAGTTGGAGTCTTTCTTGGGGGGGCGATGGGAGCCGAAGTCGAGGGGAGGGCGATGGGAGCTGAAGTCGAGGGCGTGGCAGCAGTAGCCTGCGGGGCCTGGGCAACCCGCTTGCGAGGGGTCGGTTTCGGGGGTGGGGGCGCAACAGCTACTGCAGCCTTCTTGGCGTCCGCTCGGAGAGGCGGGCGAAGAACCGGCGCTGGCAGGAGGCGATCCTCGATGCCAGCGAGTCGGGCATTGAGCATTTGCCCGAACGTGGCAGTCAAGGAGCGCGTCATCTGCTCCACTAACTCTGCCCCTACTACAACAGCAGGAGGGGCCGGCGTCTCGGCGGCAGCGGCTGCTGCAGCAGCAGACGTAGCGGCAGCCGCCTGGGTCTTGGCTTCGGTGAAGCCTCGACGCAGCGCCTTCACCTCGGCCTTGCTGGCCTCCATTTCGAGGCGCAGGCGACTATTTTCGGCTCTTAGCCGCCGCGTCTCTTCGGCCTCGCTCCTGCATGCAAGGGCGTCGACAACCTCCCTCAGGGTCGACGCGGACCTCTTCAGGCGAGCAACAAACTCGCCCTTTAGGTTGCCAGATTTTTTGGCAACCTCTAAAATGCAGGCGAGCATTCCTCCTGCTTGAGCCCGCAGCTCTTGGGCATTTAGCACACTGAGGTCAGCGAATCCGGCATGGACATCGGAATCACTACCGTTGTCGAGAAGACTTCCTGCGGCCACAGCGGCCGGCCCCTTCTTGTGTTTCCTGCTCTGCAGGACCTCCGCCAGCTCCTCCACCAGTGGCTTTGGCGGTGGCTTCAAAAACTCCTCACGCGTGGGGCCTGCTTTGGTGCCCTTCGCTCTTCCTCTCCGCGCCGTATTGACTTTAGCAGCCGCGGTCCCCTCGGTCTCAGTGTCCGAGTCTAGATAGCCGGGTGCGTAGAATGAGGAGTAAGGCCGCTTCCTGCGGCTGTCACCCTCGTCACCCGACTCTTCAAATACGGACTCCACGTCCGACCTCCTTTCGTCCCCCATGGAGACCTCCGATGGATCTCGCGAAAGAACTCGTGGAGTTTGGCCCTGAGAAGGGCCGTTTTTCAGGCTCTCAGTAGTAGTACCGCTCGAGCGGTCCTCAGACGAAACATTAAGTTGGCTCTGAGAAAGACATTTCACAAATTTCCCTTTCGCATCTCTATTCACTTTCGACATTGGCACAGATTTAGACATTTGGAAGAATTATAGGGAATAATTATAAACTGTGACCATAAGCAAAATTTGGGGGGGAATGGACAGGCTTCAATCTTTCTACTCAAGCCTCCGGAAGTTTAGAGTTCAGAAGACTGACAATACCTTGGAGGTATTTTCCCGAAGTCTGAGGATACACTCATCATCGGGGTTTTGGAACTAGTCCAGCCAGTTTGTCCCCGCCTCCAATAACGTGAGTCATCGGAACAGGGGTCACTACCAAATAAAAGACAGCGGTTATTTTCGATTATGTAGCAATATGTTTGACGGTAGTAGGCGCTGGTGTTTGCCAGTTAGAGGGGTCCCTATTTTAACACACACACCGCCAAACTGCTTTTCATCTACTCATAAACATGACAAATTATCTGTAGCCTTGCCTTAAAACTACAATTTATACACCGTAAGTCTATTTTGTCATCTGTCTTACAGAGGTACTAAGCACCTTAGCACGTATAATACAGATGACAAACAGTTAAATACGGCCCCGGTCTGTACCGAGCATTTTACAATTTTGTTACTAATAAGGGGTTAAATAGCCCTGTGAACTAAAATATATACACATATAATAGTAATATATACAGAGACAATATATACATATACATACACATATAGATAACATAATACGCGGCGCCTGACGGTGTTCTGTTGCGTTTATTTCGGAAGGAAATAAACCAATAACAGGCAGCACCACGGGAAGGTAACCGTCAGACTTGCCTTGGGGATCATCACGACCTGCGCTCTCCCCCAAGACCCTTGCCTCCTTACCCATCCGGGATGAGTAAGGAAGGCCTGAGTTTATCCAAAACAAGCAGCGCGAGGCATGCAAGCTAGGCAAAGCAACTATTAATGAATAAACCCAGACCCGCCCAACCTAACCTAACCTAACCTAACCTAACCTAACCTAACCTAACCTAAACCTAACCTAAACCTAACCTAAACCAATTGGTTGTCGGTGGGGGTATATGGGTGTGCATATAATATTGTTAGAGACAAGACAAGCCTTGGCGACAACAGGGTATAAAAGGCAGCGCGCGCAGACAGCTGCCCCTATTCGACCGCCATTTGTTGCTGATGCAACATATCATAGCAACTTTTTTTATTTGCTTATGTTCTTTAACTATTGTTCAGTATTAATGTCAACTTCATGTTTTCTTATTTATTTGGTTTAGTAACTTCTTTGTGTTTGCTTAGAGTATAACTATTTATGTTCAATTTCAATTAAAACTACATTGTACTTTACGAGTAATTTTGTATTTAAAAAAGTAATTTTGGTCAAATTCCCAATAATATAATATTAAATTATTATAATAAATTATATAAAATTATAATATGGTTCTATTAGTGAGCTAGTTTTTATTTACTTTTTTAGGGTTCCGTAGTCCTGACCCTTATAAATTCGTCATGTCTGTCTGTCTGTCCGTCTGTCCGAGGTTTTGCTAAGAGACCGTTTGTACTAGAAAGCTGCAATTTTTTAAGGGTATGTAAACTTATCACGCCGACAAAGTGGTAAAAGAAAATATATTTTTTTTTTAATTTATCTCCCATACAAGTGACGTGGAGATGAATTTTTTTTTCGTCGTCTATCCCATCGTATGAGATATCATTGAATAGGTCTTTTTAAATGATTTAAGGATTGCTAATATTATTTTTGGATTCAATGCTCCATTTACGAAATATTCAACTTTAAAGTGCAAATTTTTGTTCCAGTAAGGGGTCCCCCCCCTCTAAAAACTAAACTACTGGCATGAAAAATCTGAAATAATTCATGATGATAGTGCAGTTTATGAACTTTAAAGGAAAATTATAGCTGTTAAGATAACTTTATCACTTTAGCAGTAATAATCGTTGAACTTGGGTGTTAGATAATTTTGTACCAAATACAAAATTCTTAGAATAAATTCTTTAAACTAGATAGGTAGATAGATAGATAAATCTTTATTGTACACACCACTACATTACAATAAAACAAAATACGAAGGATTACAGTCAAGTGTTACAATGGGCGGCCTTATCACTAACAGCGATCTCTTCCAGGCAATCTTTGAATGGAGAGGAAATAGATGAGTAATAAGACGGGGGTGCATTAAATTAATATTAGGTCCTTACATATGAAATTGGCGTTTTTCGTACTGGCCACTTTAATCACGAATTTCTCCTCTTTGGTAAGGAATTCCAAATTCAAATTTGTACAGCTATAGACTCATGTATTTGTGCTTCGATGATCGTCATTCATTTGTTTTTTTTCTTCTGTTTTTTTCTGTTTGCGTCACTCATTTTACAAAATGGAAAACCTTAAATATCGCATTATTTACGAGTACGAGTTCCGCCGTGGCACTAGTGCTGCGGAAACAACTCGAAGGGTGAATGATGTGTATGGCGGTCGTGTTGCAAAAGAAAACACAGTTCGTTTTTGGTTCCAACGTTTTCGTTCTGGAAATTTCGACCTGCAGAACAAGCCCCGTGGACGGCCTGAGACTCAAGTTGATAATGAAGAGTTGAAGGCTATTGTGGAAGCGGATCCATCGCAAACCACGTCCGAGTTAGCTGCAGGCTGCAATGTTAGTGATAAAACTGTTTTAATTCACTTGAAGCAAATTGGGAAGATTAAAAAGCTTGAAAGGTGGGTACCTCACGAATTGACTGAAACAAACCGGCAAACGCGCGTCGACTGCTGCGTTGCATTACTAAACCGGCACAATAATGAAGGTATTTTAAACCGAATCATTACCTGTGATGAAAAATGGGTTCTTTACGATAATCGGAAGCGCTCAGCGCAATGGTTAGATCCTGGCCAGCCAGCCAAATCCTGCCCCAAGCGAAAATTAACCCCAAAAAAGTTACTTGTAAGCGTTTGGTGGACTAGTGCCGGTATTGTTCATTACAGTTTTTTCAAATCTGGCCAGACTATTACGGCTGATGTCTATTGTCAGGAATTGCAAACCATGATGGAAAAGCTAGCGGCTAAACAACCTAGGCTGGTCAATCGCTCCACGCCACTGCTGCTTCACGACAACGCTAGACCACACACTGCGCTACAGACGGCTACTAAATTAGAAGAGCTTCAATTAGAAAGTCTAAGACATCCTCCGTACTCCCCGGACCTTGCTCCAACAGATTACCATTTTTTTCGAAATTTGGAAACTTCTTGCAAGGGAAAAAATTCAACTCCGATGGGGCAGTCCAAATCGCCTTCAAAGATTTTATTGATTCCCGTCCGACTGGTTTTAGTAAAGGGATCAATGAACTACCTATGAGATGGCAAAAGTGCATAGAAAATAATGGTTCATACCTTGATTAATTAAATATATTAAAAAAATATTCGACTTTTTGTTCCTCCCATACAAAACGCCAATTTCATATGTAAGGACCTAATATTAACAGTCCAGTTGAACAGACTGCTAACTTTCAATTAAAACAGAAATATTTTACTAAATAAAAACAAACAGAAATGACTTAAATACTAGCAATATACAAACTTACATACAAAATACAATAATATACACATAAACACACACACACTCACTATACAATCCTCCTACAATTAACTAACTAAGATGAAGTAGTGGAATGGCTTTAGAATCGAAGAATACTTATGTACTATAGGAAGGGGTGAAAGGGGGAGAGGGGGGTGTAGCATCCCCCAGAGGGGTGGGGGATTACGAAAACTATTTTACTTAAATAATAATCATTTAAAAAATATGTGTATCTACATACATTGGAAGGACTTTAGATATGGTATATGTATATATTTTGTGCTATGGGGAGGGAGAAAGAGGGCGGAATATTCCCTATAGTTATTTTTAATACTCACGAAATTTCTTAAAATTAGCTTCTTCTTCATGAAAATAATTAGTCACATATCACAAGAACGATAACGAAAAAAAAAAAAACAAAAAAAAATGGGCTTAGAGCCAATGTCTTAATAATAGAAGTTAAGTAATTCTATGACAGCTCCGGCGCTGTGGGTTCGCGCTACCACATCTCAGCGTATTCGCTACGTCTTCGCAGTAGACTTGCGCCGCTCCCCCACCGCGCCTCCGGCTTATATAAACACTCTAGGGGTAGGGCAGACAAGACTGCTTGGAATGTGGGCGCTCCGATTTTATTTTATCACACCATTCAACCTAACCTAAGCCACCTGAATAATTCGCGGTCAGGATCAGTCAGACGAGTATTTTGAGTCCATTAGGCTATGTCATGTACTTAGTAGAAGTGCAATATACGCAAATCAAGGTTAAAATGAAAACTTCAATAATAGATAGATAGATAGATAGATAACACTTTATTGTACACCAAATGTAAGAAAAACGTGGGCTTAATATTAGCTTAAATATAATGTTGTACAATGGGCGGTCTTATCGCTTAGAAGCGATCTCTTCCAGACAACCTTTGGATGGAGAGGAGTTAGCATACTTTTATTAACGGTGGTGCGATTAAATAATATAAGTAAGTAAAAATGTTCCTACTCACAAACTCATAAAATATATAAATATATTACATATAATAAAATAAATAAACACACTATATATTATACAAATATATAGTGTGTTTATTTATATGATGACTATACAAATACATATACTATATACATACATATATATATATATATAAATATATATACAATAACATAACAGACTGATGTAAACAAAACTTTACATTCTCATTTGTAATAAAAAATTCAAACAAGCATTATTAATTTGAAGACCGAGACAGATAATACTTTTTTATTTGATCCTTGAAGACTTTCAGTGACGGTGCTCGTCGCACTGAGACTTTTAGGCAAAGCATTTCATAAGCGAACAGCCTGTACAGAGAACGAACGGTCATAGAAAGTTCTTCTATGTACAGGGATCTGCAGGATGAGATTTTCTGATAACCTAAGTGAAAGGCGGTTACAGCTATGAAGGAATTCAAAACGTTCCCGTATATAGCACGAGGCAGAGGGGCTAAACAGAATAGTGTAAAGAAGAGAAAGTATGTGAGTATTCCGTCGAAGTCGTATAGGGAGCCACTTGAGCTTATTACGAAATTCAGAGACATGATCATATTTACGCAAACCAAATATGAATCGAATACAGAAGTTTTGCAGACGCTCAAGCTTATTCAGCTCGTCCTCCGTTAGATCTAGATAGCAGGCATCAGCGTAATCAAGAACTGGGAGCAGAAGAGACTGCGCAAGCTCTACTTTAGTGGCAGTTGGCAAAAAGTTTCGAAGTCTTCTCATGGAGCCAGCAGACGCAAATAACTTGCGGCTAATAGCTTCTAGCTGCTGAAGGTTCCAAGTAAGACATTGATCTAGTGTTAAGCCAAGATTTTTGACCGATTTGCTGTATGGGATAATGACTCCACCAAGCTCGATATTCGGAACAGTAGACCAATCAACTTTATCAACCATGCGTTTGCCGCCAAGGATCATGACTTGGGTTTTCAATGGGTTAACTTTCAAGCCATAGGCTCCATAGGCAAGCATAGGCTCCATTCTGCTATTCGACGTAGATTAAAATTTGTAGTTTCTATAGCACAAGCAAGATACATAAAAAGAATGAATATTATTAACGTAGATAAAACTGTTGGCGAAAATTATTTTATTTGAAAGGAAACTATGTGAATGTGCTTTTAACAAAAAAATCAAACTGTGCTACTCTCAAAAACACGATTTAAATCATCATCTGATCTCATGACGACCACTGGCTTGCCATCGCCTTGCCTCACAAAAATGCGACCCTTTTTGGACCAACAGTACCTCCACTGGCGCTTACGACTTTTTTCTCGCACCTGACGGAAAAGTAGTCGATTTGTCTTCCTGAGCCTTTCATTAAGGTAGACCCGTTGCGGAGGTCCAGCCAGGCCAGTGTGAGCTGTGGTGAAGTTGCGGCGCACGCGTGCGGCTCTCAATAGTTCGTCCCGAAGATGACGTCACGCTAACCGCACGACGACGCGCCGCGCGCACCCTTTCATCCCCCTGGCTCCATCGCCGGCACTGGCATCGCTTGGCTCAACGGCTCCGATACGCTCAGCGAAAACATTGTCATGAGTCTCAAGGGTGACTCCAAGCTTTGCAGCCTTGACAGTGACGTTATGCACCAAGTTTTCACCATTTTCCTCGGGAACATGACCAATGTCGAGGTCTATTAATAGGGCTTCTTGATCCCGGTCGTTCAATTCTAGCTTTTACCGAACCACCGCCTGCTAACTTGGGTAGTTTCTATCGCCAACTTTTTTCCTTCGACCGCTTGCAGCTTACGCTCTAAATTATGCATGCGATGCCCAATGTTCTCAATGTAGTATTATTGTCTTATTGCATACATTTCCAATAAGAAAATGTTCTAACGTTTTGAGTAGAAGTCTGAAAGCCCACAAGCACCTGATAAAATACGATCGTCGCGAGGATTAAATGTTTGCTATTTATAAATACAAGTAATCAAAATTATGTTTAATAATAAAGTCCTGCTCTTCCCGGCATTTCGGAAGCTGGAAAAGATGATGAGGCCATCACTGAATATCTTGTGCTCGTCCCACATATAAAATTATTTCGCGTTTAATAGATTGTTTACCATTTACAGAACAATACGTAGTTTGTCAATGAATTTGTAATCAGCCCTTCTGGTTTTCAAGATATTCCTTTTATAGTGGCCAGGCTCATTTTGAAATCCTATTTAATACCTTGTCTAGGTCAGGTAATTGTAGTAGCTCATTTAAAAACAATCCTCATTTAATTATAAATCACAAAATGAAATTTGGTCGGCCACATGGTTTATTTTTATAATAAGTACAAGTTCTATATGTATGAGAATCTGAGAGATTAGCATTTGAATTTTCCTCTTTGCAATTGTATACTTTAATTAGGCTTTAGAGTTAAATATAGAAAATATTATTAAACAATAAAGTGAGGTTATGAAAAAGAAAGAGAAAGCGCATACGAGCGAGCGAGAAGAAAGACAAAAGTATCGGGTGATACCCTGCCTCCCACCAGCTCGTTTATATACCCCTCATTCACCGATGTTCGAGACAGACCCCGTTGACACTCGCACTGGCAGTACATGCACACCATTTTCGCGTTCCAGGAACGTATTGCCAGGTAAAGGCAATAGGACCCTAATAAGGTCGGGTCCTAATAAAACCGAGCGATCTAAGCTATTATCCTGAAGGACTGAGAGCGCCTAAACCTGGATGGCGCCACGCAGTCTCCCGATAAAATTTGAGTAGACGGATGCGTCCCGTCAAAATGGCGGCCAAGGCGATCAGCTCACAAGAAGCATTTCGATGGATGATGGAAGACAGTTTTTAAGGATATGATGGATGGCCAATTCAAACGACAGGAGGTTCATTTCTCATACACAAAGGTACCTTTGCTCTAAATTATAAACCCCCATGTGCGCGTAATGATGTCGTACCCTCCCCGCGCGTAGTAATAAGTTACAGTGAACGGCGGACTCTTAATTTTAGGCATGTAAATTTTCAGTAATAAATGTGGTTTTCTAAAATTTATAAAACGCATTTTCAATCAGTGTTGCCCTTATAGAAGCATTAGGTAGTGGCCACCCCATCGTCAGACGGCCAGGTCACAAAGTCCTCGCTGCTGCCCGCTGACTATCCTGGAGCAACATTAGATAAGTATTTTTTATAAAGGGGTTGCTTGTGGACAGCGACACCCTACCTACACCCGAGTAAACTCCGTACGAAAATTGGTTACGGAACTCACGCAGCTCTATCATAAACTCAGCAAGCTCACGGCGCATATCTTGGATGTCTGTGTCCCCCATATGTGGCAACACCGGGGGAGCTTCGGCGTGTTCCAAGCTGGCAACTATATTATTTTCAGCCTTTACGTTGCGCCTTCTTGCAATCAGGGCATAACCAATCCTTAGATATATTAACCTTATCTAGAATCCCCACACAGCGTTTTTTGATAGATACATGAACATTTGATACATGTGGCGGTGCCTAACGTTAGATTTAGGAACTTCCCGCAAGATACACACTTCGCCATCGTAGAAGTAATTTGCAGATCAATTAGTTCCAAAGCTTTCTTCTAGGTAATGCTATAATAAATTAAATAGCACAAAGCAGAAAGATTAACAATCGCGCGATTAGCCTACCCACTTTTAGGATTTGCGGAACTGATAAATTGTGTTTATGTAAATCGGATATTTACGCCTATCCCGAGCACACAGGGATTCACAAACACTACAACACACGAATTGATCTACGTAGCACTCACTGATAGCACTTACGCAACTAATTAGCACAATTTAATATTTTTACAGACGTAATTTTACGCGAGCGTGTGCTGTCGCATGGCCGTCCGTGACGTCAGTCTTGGTTAATGTTGCAAGACGTTGTTGATTTTGCTTAAGTCGTTCAGAAGCACGCTGTCTACTCATTTCACGCAGGGCTTCTCTGTTGGGGATAGAACCCTCTAGCGCAACATCGCGTACTAAGCTACGGATGAGAGGTGTTGCAGCTTCGATGCCCACCAACAGATTGAGGACAGAATATCGCGTAGTACGGTGCTTTGTAATATTCAGGACTAGCTGAAGCTTCCAGAGAACTTTTGGCCATTCATGTTGTCGTTGGTTTGACTCTATGCGTATCATATTGAGGATCGTTCGACAGTACCGTTCGACTTGGCCATTTGACTGATGCATCTCGAGCGTGATAAAGTGAGTATCACAACCCATCCCATGAACTCAGTTTAGGAAATCGGTATTTTGAAACATACGACCTCGGTCGGAAACTATCAATTTTGGTGTGGCAAACAGGGAGATTAAATTTGTAAAGTGGCATTTTAAATCATTGGAGTCTTGCCGACACATCAGATAAAGGAGGCAAAATTTAGAGAACGCGTCAATTACTACCAGTACATGACGATATCCATTAACTTCTGGTAACGGACCCAATGTGTCCGCGTGAATCATCTCAAAAGGCAACACGGGTTTTCCCCACGAATGAATGGGTTGGAGACGGGCACGCGGTACTTTTTTATGAGAAATGCAACTAAACAATGTGCGACATACTTTTCTACAAAATCCCGCAAACCCAGAAACCAGAAGTGCTTTGTTATAAGATCAGTTGTTTTGTCAGCACCAGTATGGTCGTGTTCGTCATGAAATATTCGTAATAGGCTGAGACGATGGCTTTTTGGAACGTAACAAAGCAGTCGAGGAGGTTCACCAGTTGGTGTATGTCGGAAGTAAAGGATGTCTTTTTTTATGACATAACGTTTTACATCTAATTGTCCGTCTGTTAGTTTTTGTTTAAGCCCGTGAGTCTCCTTATTGGAAGCCTGGGCAACCTGAGCCCAGCTCTGCGGTTTTTGAACTGTGCACACGTTGACATAGTTCCGACTTAGATAGTCCGCGTGAGACATAAATGTCCCTTTTCAGTAGTCAGGTCCAAAATCAAAATCTTGTAGGAATACCCACCACCGAGCCACCTGGGGCAGCAAATCTTTCTTACGCTGTGTAAGTTTTAATGCGTTGGAGTCAGTCACCATGGTGAAACGCATACCCTAGTGTTTCGAGTTTGTACGAGTGGTACTTACACCCAGCACCCTGTGTTAACCTACTAAAATAGGCTACGACTCTTTTACGATTCCCTTCGTGAGTCTGCATCAAAACATCTCCATACCCAATAGAACTCACGTCGGTATGAACTTCTATCGGTAATGAAGGGTCGTAGATTGCAAGAACAGGGTCACTGATTAAACATTTGAGTATGTACTCACCAGCAGTCTACTGGTCTGGGCCCCAATTAAAAGTTATCCCCTTTCTAGTAAGAGCGGCAATGCATGCTGTCTTCTGAGCAAAGCCTGGTATGTACCCGCGGAAATATCTGGCTAGGCCCAAGCCGACAAACGTGAAGCACTTTCGCCTTCTTCACGTTTGTCGGCTTGGGCCTTGGGGAGCCTCAGTCAAAGCTTTTACCTTATCTAAGCTCGGTCGCACCTGACCCTGACTAATGCTACGGCCAAGGTATTCAATATTTGTAGTTAAGTTCAGCATTTTTTTAAGTTTATCGAAAAACCATCTTCAGTCAGAGTCAGTAACACCTCGCGTAAAAGAGTAATACCCTGATCAATGGTTTGGCTCAGAATCAGCACGTCATCAATATACACCAGGGTTTTACCAGCATCAGATAATATATTATTTAAAAAAATTACTGAGACTTCATACATAAATCTTACTACATGATACTAATATTAAATATTACGAATTAAATACTTTTATATTATTATTCTAGGTTAGCCTATACAATGTCTTTGACCACATCATCACTTACCATCATGTGAGATAGTGGTCAAAGGCTAGACTATCAGCTATAAAAAATAACAACAAATGACTGTCAAAAACACATACGAGCAAATCAGACGCTCATCATGTTACGACTTACGTATATATTAGTACATTACCTAGCCTTAAATGTACATAATGCAATTATTATCAATTTTGATTTTAAGATGTGTCGTTTAATGTATACTTATTACGAAATCTTATATAATACATGCACATGTCCACATACCTCGATTAAATTATGTATTAAGTATTAGATGATTTAAAGTATATAGACTGATAAGATAAAAAACATACAGGTATAATTAGAAGGAGCTGTCATTCGACATCGCAATCGGGTAAGACTCGGACCAGCATGCAATCGTCATCGTTCGCTGTTATAGTGTGTTTGGTGTGCGCGGCTGCGACGAGCGCCGACCGCTACCATCCCGAGCGGCTCGCCGAGGCCGAGGCGGGCGCCGGCCGCGTCGTCGGCAGTGTCGCCCGCGCCGAGACCGCGGCCGAGTTCTGGTACAGCGAGGCGGCGGCGGGGATAGCTTTGCGCGAGCGTCGCGGCGCGGGCGCGGCCGGGCAGCGAGCGCGCAATGTCGTCCTGTTCCTCGGCGACGGCATGTCGGTGCCCACGCTGGCGGCCGCGCGCACGCTCCGCGGCCAGCGCGAGGGCCGCACAGGGGAGGAGGAACGGCTCGCCTTCGAAGACTTTCCCACGGCCGGACTTACAAAGGTTAGTCGCTCAGACAAATTATCCGTTCACCGAGCGATTTCGCTCCTTTGCTCATCTTCACTCTTTGAAGTAGAATCAGAAGTCAGAATGTTATACTAATCTTCTCATTAAAGAAGATACCAGATTATCGGTGACTGAAACAATAAAATGATATAAATTTCAGGCTTCAAAGTGCATACCTAACATACTTTAAATACGCATCATGACCTATCATGGGGTGTTCCTAAATAGTTTGGTGTTCCCTTTTTTAGGTTTCCATAGTCGAAAAGCCAAATTTATTTATAAACACAGAATGCATACACCTAAAATTAAGATATTTTGAGTAGAATTTTAAATGATTTCATATATTTTGATAAGAAATTTTAAGTAATATTTAAAAAAATATACATATTTTATAATCTTGCAGTTAGAGTCTCGTCCTCCAGAGCCAATGGAGTGTAAGTATGTTTAATTATTTTTTTCATATAATAGAATCATGAAATTTTATTTTTCTCCTAGAATCATGTAACGAGGCCTGTCTCAAAAACTTAATTAATTATAATCTATAAATTCAGCATATTACTTAAGATATCTAGGTACTCTGTTTTTAACAAAAATACTAATATTCAATGCAATAGGAATCAATACAATAATACACAATATATTACAAAGGAGAGTTTTTGACTCATGGTTCCTAATCAATTTGGAAAGTATTACACCATGAGTAACGCTTGTAAATTTTATTGATGTGATAACACATATCCAGTTCACTCCATTAACTCTTTTTTTTTTGTTTTCGCTGGGAAAAATGCATTACGCATGCCCCCCCCCCCATCGGGGGATGGAGGGGGGATGTGGGACTCCCCGGTAGGTGACCGGTATACCCACTAAACGACCCAGCGGCATTCCAGCATCGTCTGTGTGGAGAAGGACTGGGAGACGGCCAGAGCCTTTGCGTCCAGTCCCCCTTTGACGACCGCCCGCTTTACAGCGGGGCCTACACGCCCCTCCCAGAAAGAGGGGCCCGGGAATGACCAGGAAGCTCCATTAACTCTAGGTTAACCCTGTTAACACCATCAACCACATCATCACTTAACATCATGTGACATTGTTATCAAAAACTATCAGCAATCAAAAGGAAACCAACATATTGGGCTGTGTCATTGTCTAGGTAGTAATGTGTAATTTTATGTTTCTGTTATATCGCCTATATCGCGTCAAAGTTTATTTTAAAGTCAAAGTCATGATCAAAATCATTTATATAATATAGGCGTCTACGACTTTCTAGATCTTATGAAGGTCAATTGCATTTTTTTTATATTGAAATATTCTACATTGTACTACCACGTTTAGCAAATAAATATTAGAGATCATGCGAGAAGAACGGGCAAGAATCTCAGGGCAATTATTTTAAAAGTCTTTTAACAATGTGTTGCAAACTGTATTATTAAATTATTACAGTATTTTATTACAAAATTACAAATATACGAGAGGAAAAATTTAAGTCATATGCGGGATTCGAACCCGCGTCCGCGTGTAATGTAATCCGCATAGCAGGCGTTATTGCAAACATAACAATATTAAAATAATATTACAATATTTGTTTAAATTACGTAGGTGATAGGCGATAATAGGCAGAGGCGGAATTGCCCAAACATTTTTGTCGTTTAGGTTATCACAAACTGTGTAGTAGGATTCTGTAACAAAATGTTTTTTACAGGCAACTTGAATTTCCCTTATGTGAGCGTTGTAATATTTGTGGGAACTTTATTATAAAACCTTACACAATTACTTAAGAAGGACCTTTTATTTGTATTTGCTAATCTAAAACCTGGAACCGCTATCTTATCTTTATAGTTTCTATAGTCACACTTCATTTCTATTCCTAGGGAAAGTCAGAATCAGATTTTGTATTGGTAAGGATTCACTTCAAAAATCAGTAAATTACATATAATTAATTACTTATAAAAAAAATACATATTACAAGTTGAACTGGAATTAAAATGTAATGCTTAGTATAATAATGTGTACATAAAATTTACACTGGCAGTAACTCACCCGATTGTAAGTATTAAATTCTAACTTATTATTATTTATCTAAATATCTGTACGATGTACATTGTACTTTACTTAATATTCCGAAAGATTATGTGTACTTAGTAGTAGCGTCCTCGTACTGCCGTTGTCGCAAGTAAAAGTTATTAAAGCCTTCAGCAAAGTAAAATCAAATTAACGAATGAGCAACACCGGACTCTCGTCACAGTACCGGCACGCCATTTTGTAGGTCATTCCTAGTTCTTGTACGCTGTTTTTCACACGCACTACCCACTATGGACACCAGAAAATTGTGAGAAGACATTAAAAAAAAATAAGGCACGCAATGTTAAAACGCTGAAGTCCAGGAGAGGATGAAGATACATCACAGTCGTCGATATTACCTCCGCCGAAGAAGCGACGAATTTTGGTTATACCTAGTGATTCATCAGAAGACGAGCAAGACGACGTAACCAATTTAACCTTCATGAAAAATTGTTGCAAGTATCGTCTGCATGGCATAGGCAATAATTATGTTATAATAATTATAGGTAACTCTGTTGCAAGCATTGTCTGGATGGCACACGGAACTTTTTAAGTATCTACTCATTATCAAAACTGTAAATAACTTTGTTGCAAGTACTCTCTACATGACATACGCAGCATTATACCAACTAATTATTAAACTAGATACTTCAGTGACCAGAACATTGTTAATGAAATAATTTGAACTGAACTCTATTGAATGTTTCCGAAAACTTGATATGATAGCATTTCGATACGTTCAGGACCATTTGGTTTTTCAGGCACCATGCGTATAATGCATTAAGATCACATTGTAAGTGAATAACATCTTGATCGGATTTAATAGTTCTGTAAATTTTTAAGTCATCTGCAAACATTTTGAATTTGGAAGTTAATGTGGAGCAGAGGTCGTTAATGAAAACGAGGAAAAACAGTGGTCCTAAATGTGATCCTTGTAGAACTCCCGACGGCACAACCTTAACTGTAGATTTGTACCCGCGGGCAACGACGAGCTGAGAGCGATTTTTGAGGTAGGACACACACCTCCGTAATAAGGAACCACATCATCACGTCTGCTCGATCGCTTTTTTTTGTGTATTGGTGTCACGTGAGCAGTTTTCCATTTTGTTGGAAACATGCCACATGTTAAAGATTTATTCAATATGATAAATAATGGTTTTACTAGTCGAAAAGCACAGTGTTTGAGAAAAGTAGGTGGGATCGAATCAGGCCCAGGCCCTTTGTTAATATTGATTAGTTGGAGAGATTTCAAAATGTCAGTTTCGGAAAGAAAACATGAGCTTATGATTTTGATGAAATGTTTTTATAGATGGAATGAAAGTATTCCGAGAACAAGTTGCTGATTTGCTGGCCACTTTCAGCATACTTGCCCTTAAGAAACATTTCATCAGGTATATTGTTGCTGTTGCCTCTAAAAGATATTACAACAGACCAAAACAATTTGGGATTGTTATTTATATATTTTTTAGCATTCGATTTGAATGTTTAGGTACATTCAATGATTATTCAATGTTTTATAAAGAATTAAGTTACCCGTGTATTAATGAATCCGTAGATTGGTTCAGTACAGTATTAGTGTATCACACAAATAATTTCAGACATATTGCGTGAACCGGCAAATCCCTGATTCAGCGTGCACGGCGACTGCATACCTGTGCGGCGTAAAGAACAACCAAGGCACATTGGGTGTGACGGCGGCCGTCCCAAGGCGGGACTGCGCCGCCTCCACGCAAGCCGCCAACAGAGTGAGCTCCCTAGCCGAGTGGGCGCTCGACGATGGACTAGACGTCGGTCAGTGCAAGCTACACTATACTCTACCTATACTCTAGCCGCAACATTCAATAATACTTGCGATCGTATATTATGACTATTGCATTTTTATATTAGAACTGTGAAGAACTGGACTGTGCTCGTCACAAGTCTCATCCGCCCACTAATTTTACTTTCGACCATTCTAACCAATAAAAAGCAATGATGATAAGCGAAATATGATCTGCGTTATTTTATGCAAGATTGTGTCGCAAGTAACGTCTTAACATCCAAGGTTTTGTTTTGGTTGATTCCTAGAGTTATGCGTTGGATGTCTTTAACTTCCAACATGATCCCACGTAGTTTCGATTGGACAAAATGTATTTACAATGTTTCCGAAATGAATGTAATGTAATGTAAGGTGGTGTGTTCTTATAGGTATAGTGACGACGACGCGCGTGACGCACGCGTCTCCGGCGGGCGCGTTTGCGAAGTCCGCCGACCGCAGCTGGGAGAATGATGCCCTCGTCGCCGAGGCCGGACATGACGTCACGCTCTGTCCCGACATCGCACACCAGTTAGTGCATATGCATCCCGGGAACAAGTTCAAGGTACGACTTACATATACCAAAAATAAATTTTAACACTCGGTCGCTGGTGAATATTCGAACTAATTTTGCATATTTGTTCATTATGCAGGTGATATTAGGCGGTGGACGGCGGGAATTCTTGCCTGACACTGACCGGGACGAAGAAGGTACAAGAGGAAGAAGAGGAGACGGCCGAAATTTAATTCAGGAGTGGCAAGACGAAAAACTTGCGAGAAATGTGAGCTATAAATATGTTTGGCATCGTGAGGAACTAATGGAAGCGCTGAATTCGACGCTGCCCGAGTACTTGCTCGGTTTGTTCGAAGGCACGCACTTGCGTTATCATATGGAAGGTGATCCTATTTCAGAACCGACTCTCGCTGAATTGACCGAAACTGCGATACGTTCGTTGAGTCGTAACGAGAAAGGGTTCTTTTTATTTGTGGAAGGCGGACGTATCGACCATGCACATCACGACAACTATTTAGAGCTCGCACTCGACGAGACCATAGAACTTAGTAATGCGGTAGATCGTGCGACAGAGATGCTATCCGAGGAAGATTCGTTGATCGTCGTCACTTCTGATCACGCACATGTGATGGCATTCAATGGCTACACACGCCGCGGCGGAGATATCCTTGGGCTCTCCGACGACATTGGTTCCGATGGAATTCCTTACATGACTTTGTCTTACACCAACGGACCCGGCGCCAGGACGCATGTCAACAACATCCGGCCTGATGTTTCTCAAGATCAAAATTACGGTGAGTGACCAAAATCATGAAAAATATGTTTACGTTTATAAGGCTACCAGTTTTGTAAGAAGGAATGTCCTGTAACCAACCAAAGATCAGATAAAGTTCCACACGGAAACAGCGAGAAATCGAACACGAACTCCGATGCTAAGACACGTATCTTTCATTTTAATTTCTTTTTTGGCCTTGAACAAATTTTTTTGGAAGTATTTGGACTGCCTGTTAGCCTGCAATGACCTGTTGGTTGTCGAAATCATTTTCATTGTAGTTAGTAGCTGTAGTTTTATACATAGTTCATAGTATTTTGTTAATAAATACATACCGCTGGTTTAAAAACTTAAAATATCCATTATTAACATAATTTTAGGTGCATTTATAATATTTTTGATGAGACGTTACTTTACTAATGTCTCTCTTTAAAAAGATTTACAATGATATAAATATTGAGTTTATGGTAATTCTGACTATATTTCTTGTCCATTTCTAAAATCACGTTTTGGTGTGTCTAAGCTGCAAATTTAGGCGGTATTATCACCAAATAATATGTATTTATATTGTTAAAATTCTTATTATCGATATACGTTTATATGCAAAACATTATTAAACAATTTTAAATACATTTTATTGCGAATACTATTAATATTAATATTTTTGTATTATATTGGTTATATATATAAATTTTTCAGGAGAATTGAGATGGAGGACGCACGCTGAGGTACCTCTAGCTTCAGAGACCCACGGCGGCGACGACGTGGCGGTGTTCGCGTGGGGCCCGCAGCACGGCATGTTCTCGGGGCTGTACGAGCAGAGCCAGCTGCCGCACCTCATGGCGTACGCCGCCTGCATCGGGCCTGGCGCTAGGGCCCCTGCCTGCAACGCGCCGTCAGCTTCAAGTGCGCCCTTTCCAACGATACTTACAATTCTTTTAGCTACAATTATAGCAATAAAAGTTTTATCATAATTAAATTTATTTAATTAAATTTATTTAATTATGATAAAACTTTTATTGTTAATAATAATTATGAGAATTTTTTTATATTTAACTTAATTTATTTACATATTGATTATTTTTAATCAAGTCATAAAATTTGTGAAATTATTGTAGTATTTAACCGTATGCTCAAACTTTTAAGCTTGCATTGACAAAAAATATCATTACGTGCGTAATAAATATGAATATTGCGAGATTTTCTGCTTGCATATAATTAAATCGTTCAATTATATCTATGTCACATAGAAATCCTGTTGATTGTCTACAGATTTTTCTGTAATATACTTTAAATACAGCTAAAAATTGCGGTTTTCTTAGATTGAACTATATTTTAAGATTGCATTTAAAAGATTGTACACGTTGTTGATGAAAGTATGGTTCACGATTTGATTTGATTTTGGTGTATAATCACCCGCGATATTGTGAACCGTCCTCTGATTGGTCGCCGTTATAGGTGCCATGAGTTAATTTCATAGAGTTAAGAACAAAAATAATAGTCAGAAAAAAAAACATATTCATTTCGAGTTTGTACATTAAAAAAACTAAGGGATTTAAAATAATGACCACCAAAAATGCTTTGATACCCTTAGTTCTTTTACCAAAAATAATTATCGGACACCAAATGTAGTAAATTATCACTATATTTTAGCAAGGGGTTAAATATCATTTAGTCTAGGGCAAAATCATATTTAGGTGCGACGACGAGCGAAGCGAGGAGGAGCGTTAGGTTACTTGTGACTACAACACCAGACTTTAGAGAGGAAGAGAAGGGATATTTAAGAGAGGAAGGGCATAACGGGTTGTCCCGTTGAAAATTTGGAGTAGCCCGACTGGGGAAGTACCTCCACACAGAAGATCGCAGCCAAATAACGCTACTTTAATGTGGTGTTGTGTTCGCTCCTGCGGTGAGTAAGGTCGCCAGAGCTCCATGAGGAAGCACTGTGCTGGCAGTGTTTGGGGATCAGCGGTGTCGCATCACCGTTGTGTTGTTTGCAGGCGCGGTGTGTTGTTGCGGCGGTCAGGTAGACCCGGTGAAACAGCTGCCCGCTGGCTGCCCGCAGGTTGTAGGGGTCCCGAGCCCAGGGATCACTTAATCTCCACCCTGGGAGGCTGACCCGCCGCTTCGCGCATAATCTATGGTATAGTTAGTCGTGCCGGAGGAGGAGACCGGAGTGGACCCGGCCAACTCTATCATGGGGGGACCGGGGGCCCTTCCGGCTGCCGCACCAACAGACCGCATCACCTTTCCAGCACTCTCGACTAATAACACCGCCCTTTGTCCCTGTCACTGCTAGCACAGCAATTCCTCTAAATCTCTTAACAATCCCCTATTTATAATGCCTCGGAGAAATAAACGAAATGGTTCTTCAGCGGCCTCCCCGTCCACACTATCGATGGATTATTGTAACATCAGGGGACTTCACGCTAATATCAATGCAGTACATCAACATCTTGAGACTGCACAGCCGACCCTGCTATTTCTAACGGAGACGCAAATATCCTGCCCTGATGATACATCGTATTTACACTACCCCGGGTACAAGCTGGAACACAATTTTGTGCGCCGTGCTGGGGCACTACAAGTCAGCAGACTGGGATGGATTGCGAGATTTCTACGTATCGTACCCGTGGAGACAGCTTTGCTTCGCATCAGATGATCCTGACACCTGTGCAGCTGCCGTCGCTGAGGCGATACTGCCCGGAATGGAATGTTATATTCCAAACCCGCTTGTGGCAGCAAGGGTGAAGAAGCGACTTTGGTTTAATCTTTTTTTTTTTTTTTTTTATGCCTGATAGGTTAGCCTTTGACCACTATCTCACCTGATGGTAAGTGATAATGTGGTCGTAGATGTTGTTCAGGCTAACCTAGAAGTACTGGCTCTCAAGGACAGCTGCCCTAACACACCGTTAGGTGCTTGGCGACAGACTTTCTACTTGAGGGTGGTGGCTAGCCAGGCGGGCATTCGCAAAATGCCCTACCACCATGCTATAACGACTGCCATCCTAAGACGACAACCGGGACCGACGGCTTAACGTGCCCTCCGAAGCACGGAAACGCTCAGTAGTAATGTCACTAGCGGTCACCCATCCAACTCCTGACCGCGCGCGACGTTGCTTAACTTTGCTGATCGGTTGAGAACAGCTAAGTAAACTTCGCTACGAGCGCTTCTCGGCCTTGCAAAGATGCTAGACAAAATAAGCAAACTTTGTATGAGGCTTGGACCACGGCCCGAACTAATCAGGACCCCAATATCTCTGATGCGAAACGCAAATTTAACGTTGCCTCCAGTTTCAGTAAGCGAATGATCGCCAGGGCTAAGTTCAATTTCGTCGGCAGGTTTGGTGAGAGGCTGACTAGCCTTCCCTCTGGAAGTCGTGCTTTCTGGTCTCTTGCCAAAGCTGCTGAAGGAAACTTTTGCCAGTCGTCTTCACCACCACCCTGTAAGCCGGACGGAAACTTGGCCCAAAGTGCAAAGGAGAAAGCTGATCTTTTGGGCTCTCTCTTTGCCTCGAACTCGACTTTGGATGACGGGGGCGCCACACCGCCTACCATCCCGCAGTGTGCTAGCTCCATGCCGGAGATAAGCATTACCCAGCGGGAGGTCCGGCGGGAATTGCTTTCTCTGGACATCCATAAGTCGAGTGGGCCAGACGGCATACCGGCAGTGGTACTGAAGTGGTGTGCTCCTGAATGGTGACCAGTATTGACGCGTCTTTTCGCACTTTCCTACACCAAAAATGAAGTCCCGTCTTCGTGGAAGACTGCCCATGTGCACCCAGTGCCTAAAAAGGGCGACAGATCAGACCCGACGAATTACAGGCCTATCGCCATCACCTCCCTTCTCTCCAAAGTGATGGAGCGTGTGATCAACACGCAGCTTTTGAGATACTTGGAGGATCACGAGTTGTTGAGCGACCGACAATATGGCTTCCGCCACAGTCGCTCAGCTGGTGACCTCCTTGTGTATCTCACGCACCGTTGGTCACTCGCCATTGAGATTCAAGGTGAGGCATTGGGAGTGAGCCTAGTGTGGCGAAGGCGTTTGATCGGGTCTGGCACAGGGGTCTACTAACGAAGTTACCATCATACGGGCTTCTCGAGGGCTTATGCAAATGGGTTGCCAGCTTTCTGTCTAGCAGAAGCATAAGAGCCGTCGTTGACGGTAGCTGCTCTGATAGCATGGACATAAATGCTGGTGTCCCGCAAGGCTGTGTGCTGTCCCCAACACTGTTCCTAATGCATATCAATGATATGCTGTCTATTGACGGCATTCATTGCTATGCGGACGACAGTACAGGGGACACCAATTACACGGGCCGTGCAAATATCCCTCGTTCTGAGGTGGAGGAAAGCCGCGAACGGCTGGTGTCTGAAATCGAGAGTACACTAACTTGTGTCTCCGATTGGGGTCGACTAAACCAAGTCCATTTCAATCCCACTAAGACTTAAGCCTGCGCGTTCACCGCTAAGAAAACCCCATGGTCTGTGGCTCCACAATTCCAGAACACTCTCTTAAACTTTAGTCAAAGCATCGGGATCCTTGGCGTCGACATTTCCAGCGACGTTTTGTTCCGAAGTCACTTGGAAGACAAGGTGAAGCTGGCTTCCAAAAAGCTAGGAGTGCTCAACAGAGCGAGGCAGTACTTCACATCGGGGCAAAGGCTGCAACTTTATAAGTCGCAGGTCCGGCCTCATATGGAGTACTGCTGTCATCTGTGGGCGGGAGCACCTGAACGTGACCCACACATTGAAACCTGAGTTGTTTCGTACTGTGCGGGCTCAAAGGAGCTTCCTTCCGCGGACGCTCAGATTGTGGAACGAGCTCCCCGCCGAGGTTTTCCCGATGGAGTACAGCATGGGGTTCTTCAAAAAGGGCGTGAAGAGATTTCTTCAGGTTCAGCAACGCGCGAGTGATACCCCTAGTGTTGCAAGCGTCCATAGGCTACGGTAACTGCTTACCATCAGGCGGGCCGTATGCTTGATTGCCAACTTAGTAGTATAATAAAAAAAAAAAAAAAAAAAAAAGAACAACACGCGAGCCGAGCGAGCGAAGCGAGCGTGATGCGGTAGCGGCCGGCGATGCGCCACAAAAATTTAATTTTGGTGACCTTTACTACTTTTGGATCTGTCAACAATGATTTATTTTGAGTAATTTTGCTTAAATAGGATAGCGAGATGTTGAAACTTTGGTTATAAGATTACATTAAAATGCGGGTTTAATTTTGGTGATCATTTACTATTTTTGTCAGTTATATGTTACTCTACTATATCTGTAAGTTAAACATAAGACAAAAAAAATATATTATAAACCTGTATATACGTATTTTGCTTATGGCCACTAAAATACTTTCGTAGATCTATGGTAAATTGTTGTTGATCCACATATTTACAATTTGACGGCTGGACATGGTCAGTTTATAATCTTACAAAAATTTAAACGTTAAATTGTAAATTTTAGTTTCCATTCACAATCTATCGACAGTTTATTATCTAACTAGATTTATTATAAACTAACGGTTAGTACAATAAAACGGTGACATATATAAGCATTGAATTAATGCCAAAAGCAAAAAAAAAATATGACTGAGTTATAAATTATAATAATGCGCTCAGCTCTGGTCAACAATGAGAAGCTTTGATTTGTATACATGCAAGATTTAGGTGAATTATATAATATAATTTAGAGCGAAGGGACTCGCTCATTGATAGAATGGTCGAGCTGTTAGGAATTTTAAAGAAATACTAAATGCTTTAATTATATTCATAAAGATAACAGTATAATTATATACTGACTTTGCCTGGTCACGTGCACCACTCGCGAGTGGTAGGGGGAGGCGTTTAGTTAACGCCCGTTACATCTTGCCATGGAAGTCTATTCGATAGGACGACAATTGTGACTTAGTGAATAAGTAGAAATTGATAAGTGAAACAGAAAATGTTTATGTGTAATTTTTTAAAATATTAGAATGAGACAAATTAGACGTACAGAGTTATTGTATAGCTTTTGTATATTTTTGTAACAATTGTTAAAAGACGTTTTAAAAGAATGGCCCAGAGCTTCTTGCCCGTTCTTCTCTCAGTGGCTCTATAAAACTTACAGTGCTGAACGTGCCAGTATAATAAAGAAATATATGCGTGAGAATCAATTTTGATGTTTGCTTTTATAATTTAGTATCACCCTTTCACTTATATCAATAGCTTCTTGTACTAGTGTAGAATAGTAGTAATGTTCCGTTGAGAGGATTTTCGTGGACCTCAATCCAGTGGTCAGGTCCTGACTCTGGCAGAAATTCAGCTATAGCAGATTTCTCCTAATGACAATTTTTCAAAGCTGCGATAAGTCTGTTAAGTTTGCCCGGTTCATTATTCTTGATGTAGAACGACTTTAACACTGCTCCAACGTTATCCGTTACCCCTTATATATTTCAAGAAAGCCGGTAGTCTCTCCATTTCCATTTTTATCCACTTCCGTCTGCGTCGAGGAACTCCATGTATATTGTGTGTATTGAGTGTGTGTGTGTGTGTGTGTGAGAATAAGTAAACATCGGGCAAAATGCTCCGTTGCCAATTAATTAAACATATTTTTAAAATCGTGCTATACCTTGTCTAATATTCAGAAGTCCTTACAGAACAAACGAGCAAAAAGTATAACGAAGAAGCATCACATCAAAAATTAAGGTTTTCAAGCTCAAAATATGAATTAAGTACGTGAAGGAAATAAATCAACCGTTGCATTTTTTACAGACTATCGTCATGAATCGAATATCAATTAGGTAGGTCCAACTTCGACAAAAAGGACGCCCGAAGAATCCAACTTGGATGGGCAGCGTTCCGGAATCTACGCGACATCTTCAACGTGGTCCTTGACTGTGGCCCTTATGGACAAGCTCAGGGTAGCTCAACGAACTATGGAGAGAGCTATGCTTGGAGTTTCTTTGCGCGTTAAATTCCGGAACGTGGATATTTGCCAAAGAACCAAAGTCACCGACATAGCTCTCAGAATTTGCGAGTTGAAGTGGCAATGGGCGGGCCACATTGCTCGACGAAATGATAACTAATGGGTAAGAAAGGTTCTCGAGTGGTTACCACAATACACCGAAAGACGTAGAGTTGGAAGGCCCACCACTAGGTAGACTGACGACATCGTTAAAGTCGCGGGTAGCCAATGGTAACAATCGGCTAATAGCCGTTCTTTGTAGCGTTCTATGGAGGAGGCCTTTGTTCAACAGTGGACGTCTTCCGGCTGATGATGATGATGAAAATGATATGACATTAATGTGGGTAGACCTTTGTGAGACTTGTTAAATGTTTTTATAACCGATTGATGATAATTATAATATACAGTTTTTTTTTAATTAAGAATAAGGTAAAAATGTAATTCATATAGGTACCAAGTATGAACGCTGGTAGTATATATAAGTAAGTACATGATCTATTTTATAAGATTGGACCTTTACTTTTGCATGCCAAATATGGTGGAATTTGAAGATCTGTGATGATACAGTTAATTTAAAACTTTACCAATTTTTATAAATATTTACTTACATTCTTGCAAATAAATTGAATTTGAATTTGAATTGTTTTGTAGCCTAACCATTTTGGTGTCTCCTGAACATGTGATATTTCTGCTTCTTTGTGTTTAGGGTCACATATTATATCTTGTGCTCTATTAATTAATGATCTAGCTACAAATTGTAGGTGTCTTGGGTGATGATGAGAGGACGATATACAGTCTTAATGGAGAAGGATTTCTCCATTAAGACTTTATATCGTCCGTTGTCAAAGTTGGCAGTGCATGTTAGGAGGATATTATTCCTCTTTAGACACCTGGTATATGCAGGGTAGATAGCAGCTGGGGTAGTTTATATATTGGACAAACCAAGCGAACTATAAGTAAATGGGTCAAAGAACATATCGCAGATGTGAAAAATAACCAGGTGGAGAAATTGCTAGCTAGCTGGAGCTGAACATCTGCTAGAGTCAGGACCTGAGCACTGGAATGAGCTTCACGATCTGAAAGTCCTCTCAACGGAACGTCATCACCATTCTAGTCTAGAACGAGAAGCTATTAAAATAAGGGAATATCATAATTTCAATAGAGAGTATGGTTTTAAGTGCAAGTACGAATACTTATGTAACTATAAGGGGAAATGAGAATAAAATCAACAGAATTTTAAAAAATTGCTGCTATTCGTGATGTCTCCATAGCCAATATGTATGTACAAAATGTAACATGCTATCAACAAAATGAACTTGCAAGTTTTTTGGAAATTTGATTGTATGCTGAGAAATCTGCTGCGGACAGATCTGTACACTACTGTATGTACTCGTATGTAAGTATACTAAATGAATGATAAATTATTAATATCTTTTAGATTTTACTCTTTATAACGTTTTGTATCAATATTGGCCTATTTTAATTAATGCAGTATGGTTTTGAATTAGAAATCTTTAACAAAATAGTTAACAGAGTAACAAATATGACAAGCATAAGTGATTATTGTATTGTGCAAATATAACCAAACACAAAATTAAAAAAATAACGGCACCGCCTACCAACACTAAAAATTAGTTATTATTAAATCTAATAATTCTTAATTAAACATTTGAATAAATACTTTTTTAAGATAATTAACTGTTCAATATGAAACTCTCAACCTATGAGAATAAAAATTAAAATAGAACCAACCTAGAAGGGTTTTCGACCCAACAAGAAAATAATCATAAATTTCATTCATCTACACTAATATTATTAGGAGGAAATATTACTATATTTGAATTTTTGTATGCAACTAATAAACTTAAAAACTATTAAACCGAATTGGGATGAAATTTGGTATGGAAATAGTTTGAGACCCGGGAAAGGATATAGGATAGTTTTTATCCAACTGCGCAAAAAGAGGTTAATGATTTTGCGCGATAATTACCGACATACGCGAAAGCGAAGCCGCGGCCGGAAAGCTAGTCATGCATTATTATTATTGGCGGAGTAAATGCGTAGCAAACATACAAAAAAAACTTACAGTTGAATTGATAGGGTTATCTCCTCTTTCGGAAGTCCTTTTAAAATATAAACCATGACTTCTACATGTTCATAATTTATTATGTTTTATATTAAAATCAAGTTAGTTTCAAAATAATGCTCAATTTTGTTTGGCTAAAGATTCGATGTCACATTATCACAGAAATTATGTACAAAATGTTACTGCCTTGTACCGAATATCATTGTGAAGAATTAACATTTTATTTGTAGATAAGTTTCGTTAAGAAAACTATAATCATAATTGACGATACTTTTATATAATAAAAAAATATTCCTGTATCATATAAATAATATTTATCATAAATTTATATCTAAGAAGCCTTAAAAATATCTTAATTAGCAAAAACAAATGAGTTTCAATTTTATAAAAACCAACTGTTGTAATAAATAGTGGTATTATATGATGTTCCTATAATACAAAATAAAATGTATTATAGGAACATCATACATTTAACACTGGGGTTTAGCCTGAGTTTGCATGACGGTTTGATATTTTGCGAATAATTGCTTTATTTCTAGTATAAAACCTGCAATAACTGGTGTGTTCTAGCAGCTATTCTTGAGCTTAACAATGTTTATCATTCTCGACTACACCATCATTTACCAACAGTAGAGATGTTCGAACAGGTATACTCGGTATGGATATTTTGTAGTGCTTGTACGGGTATGTACGAGTCTGGCGATAATCATGAATGCATCAACATATTCATAATAAAATAACATCAATTATTTCAAGATTATGTGTCTTTGTACCATTGGATTAATCGTAGATACAGTGATAATTCTACGCGAGTTATCGTGTTGATACAAAGAAGATACCGAGAGTTTCTGCAGCCGCCTTTTTTGATTGCCATGTCTGCCACGCATCGCGATGATTGCACTGCGCACGAGTAGATAAGAGCGGTAATTATGAGTTAAATCCAGCGTAGTGTTAACCAAGCACTTATAAGTATAACAAAGCCTACAAGGTGCTCCAGAGGAGCGCTCGAGGTCGCCGCGTTGCAGGCGGCAGCTCTCTTGCCAGGCCCGATGCAGGCGGCGTACGCCATGAGGTGCGGCAGCTGGCTCTGCTCGTACAGCCCCGAGAACATGCCGTGCTGCGGGCCCCACGCGAACACCGCCACGTCGTCGCCGCCGTGGGTCTCTGAATCTAGTATCACATCCGCATGCGTCCGCCACCTTAATGTTTCTGAAAAATATATAAAATAATGATATATATAATGAAAGTCTGTATTTCTTCAAATATTTTTTTTTATACCTCAAAGGTGGCAAATAAGTGTGCGGCCACCTGATATTACAGCCTTACTTTGACACTAGAAAATCACCAGTTGAGCAACCACGGCGAAAGTTGTGTGGGTGTTCCCTCAACAGATCGTACTATTGTAGGTAATTGAGGACCGAAAACGCAAAATGACGCGCTAGCACAGAACACAACTCGGGTACACAATGTTTGAGGACAACGGCTGGTATGTCATCTATGATAGAGATTTCCGGCAGAGAAGGGACGGTGGGAGGTAGGGCACTACTATTATCGTTCACAGCTGAGTTGGAAGCAAATGGACTACCTAACAGATCGGTTTAGCCTAGTAGCTGCGGGCACAAAAAAAAGTCTTTTGATTTGGGATAGCCAAACAGTGGGAGGCCATTTTTCTACAGCTCAATAGATCTAACAACCGCAGTTGCACAGTGGTCAGGATGTTCTGATATGAAGCAAATCTTCGGGTACAATGCGTAGAAGTGATCCATTCCAATCTGCTGACTTATACTACCACGTATATATGGCCACCGTAGTCTATGCTCCTATCAAGAACATATATTCGAGATTGTGACCGGGATAAAGTAGGTCGACGTCGTCTGCACGGGATATTTGCGTCTCCATGAGTAATAGTATAGCGATCTACGCCGTCTCTAACTGTGTTCAAGTTTAAGTGAAGTCAGTTCAAGTTCAATGCTATACAATGATTTATTAGTCTGTGAATCTCGGTACAAAAGATATTACAATATATCCATTTTTTTCTAGAACGCTTGTTCCTAATTGGCATAATTAAAATAATGTATATATGCCAAATTAACTCATTTGGGATGTACACATTCTTTATAAATTCACGCTACTTCATGCTACTGCAAGGATTACGTGCAGAATGCCGGTACTGCCTCCGAAAGGGGAGATTATGTTTTCTCTGCTGGCGGCCAGCATGCGGAGTGCATCTGTCTCTCCGGGCTCTCTGACTGCCACGCCTACACTCCACTCCAACACAGACCTAAGACCGTATCCGCTGTCAACACAGTGAATCCCCTTGAGCTTTGACAACCTTACTCACCACAGGAACACCACACTACCAGATGGCGGCGTTATTTGGGCAGGTGTTTTCCCAGTCAGCCTGCTACAAATCTGAACGAAGAACTCGATTTGCTCCCTACCACTAAATAAAACACCTAATGAAACTTACGATAATCCTGGTCTTGGGTAACATCTGGCCTAATCCCGTTAAGGTGTGTTCTGGCACCGGGCCCGTTCGTGTAGGAGAGCGTCATGTAGGGCACGCCGTCGTCGCCGCGATCATCCGAGGGACCGAGGATGTCTCCGCCGCGGCGCGTGTACCCGTTGAACGCCATCACGTGCGCGTGGTCCGCCGTTACCACGATCAGTGTGTCTTCCTCGGAGAGCAGCTCGGTGGCCCGTTGCACGGCGCGGTCCATCTCTATGGTCTCGTCTAGAGCTAGCTCCACGTAGTTATCGTGGTGGGCGTGGTCGATACGACCACTCTCAACAAATAAAAAGAAACCCTTGTCATTTCGGCGCAACGAGCGAATGGCCACTTCAGTCATTTCCGTCAACGTGGGTTCGGTGCTTAGGTCTCTCTCTAGATGATATTGAAGATGATTATTTTCGAAGAGACCCAGCAGGTACTCTGGAGGCGATTCAAGAAGGTTCAGAAGTTGATTTCGGTTCCAAATATACTGATGAGAAATATTACGAGATTCTTTATCCCGTTGCCATTCCTCGATGAGATTACGATTGTCCGTTCTTAGCCCTGTCGAACCTTCTTCGTCAACGGCGTGCGTCGGTATAAACTCTCGTCGTCCACCTCCTAAAATTACCTGTTTGAAATAACATCAATAAATTATATGTAAATTCATTTTGCATTGAATTTTTGGGACATTCACAGCTGTCGATTAAATATAAACAAAACAAAAAGCATGCATAGTTGCATGCTTTTTGTTTTGTTTTTTTTGTATTCAGACTTATAATCTCAGAAAATTGGATGATCTGACATGAATATAGGAAAATGTAATAAGTGAATAATACCAAATACTTGAAAGGAAATAAAAGCTCTGTGCTCATTCTAAAAGGTTTTATAATTAGGATGAAATAGGAATATGAAACATTATCCGGTACCTACTTTGAATTTGCTCCCGGGGTGCATGTGCACGAGCTGGTGTGCAATGTCGGGGCAGCGGTCAGTATCGAACCCGGAGGCGATCACCTCAGCATCGTTTTCCCAGTGCCGGTTGGCTACCTTCGCGAACGCACCCGCCGGTGACGCGTGAGTGATGCGTGTCGTTGTCACTATTCCTGAACGCAAATAAATTCAATGTCACAATTCACCGAAGTTATAGCGATTGAACTTTCTTGAAGCAGCCATCAGTCGTACTCACCAGCGTCTCGTCCATCAGCAAGCGCCCACTCGGTAATAGACTCCACATGCTGGGAGGTGTCGGTAGAAGCTTCGCAGTCCCATCGCGGCACGGCAGCCGTTACGCCTAACGTACCCTGATTGTTCTTAACACCGCACAAATATGCAGTCGCCGTGCATGCCGAGTCTGGAATCTGCGAGGTCACGCAATATGTCTGCAACAAAACATAACAATAGGGTCGACACTCGAGAGTAAAACGTCGTAATTTGAATTATTTTGTGACCTGCTGCCACTAACTTTAGTAAGTCCGAGTGTGGGGAAGTGTTCGAAGGCGAGTCGTTCCTCCTCCCCTGTGCGGCCCTCGCGCTGGCCGCGGAGCGTGCGCGCGGCCGCCAGCGTGGGCACCGACATGCCGTCGCCGAGGAACAGGACGACATTGCGCGCTCGCTGCCCGGCCGCGCCCGCGCCGCGACGCTCGCGCAAAGCTATCCCCGCCGCCGCCTCGCTGTACCAGAACTCGGCCGTGGTCTCGGCGGGATTGACCGTGTTCCGGATAGTAGTTTTGTGCTCGGGGTGGTAGCGGTCCCCGGCGATAACGGCGGCGTTGATTATGACAACCGCCAACAGCAGCATATTATGCGTCGAGCTCATCGTTTCAAGAAACACTAGTGGAACGGCAAATTTAAATGTTACGCTTTTATCTATTTATATGTATCTAATCATAAAGCTGTAAAATGTGAACACGGGATAAGATTTCACTGCTTGGAGGCGTGCATGGATAAAAAAGTTCGTAGAACGATTAGTGTCTGCTTTATGGCTTTGTCTGTATATTTTGTTATGTAAAATAGGTATATATTTTTTTATTGTTAGTTAAATTTATATATTATTTATAATAAAACTGTAACAGATCCAATTCTGTACATGGCACATATTTTGAAAAAAACAAATTAAATTGTAGATATTTACACGTCTATAAGTTGAACGCTGACGTCTATGGCGAAAAGTATTTTTTTCTGGTTTTAGAGAAAGTTCATTTAACTACTTGGTCATGTAATACGCAAGATTCGTATAATATTATATTATACGATATCTAATATATATTTGTAATACTTACTGAATGGATTGCATTTGTAACGTGTCAAAGTCAAAATCATTTATTCAATTTAGGCGTCTACGACGCTCTTATGAACGTCAATTACAAATTTTAGTATTGATATATTCTACATTGTACTGCCACGTTCAGCAAATAAATTGTATGGAGCCATTCTTTTAAACATCTTTTAACAATGTGTTACATACTTACTAAATAATAGAGTTATTACTATATTTGTTTAAATTATGTAGGTGACAGGCAATAGCTTGGCAGAGGTGGAATTGTCCAGGCATGTTTGTCGTTTAAGTAATCAGAAACTGTGTAGTAGGATTTTTTTATCCATATGTTTTTCACATGCAACTTGATTGATTTCCCTTCTGTGAGCGTTGTAATATGTTTGGGAACTTTATTATAAAACCGTACACAATTACCTAAGAAGGACATTTTATTGGTTTTTGCTAATCTAAAACCTGGCACTGCTATTTTATCTTTATTCCTAGTATTGTAATCGTGATTGTCACTGTTTAATTTAAATTTACTCAAATTTTTACGAACTTTCATAATATTTTCAAATATATACAGACTTGGTAAAGTTTAAAAATCAATTTCTATAAAAAGATCCCTCACAGATTCCCTAGGACCCATTTCATATATGGCTCGAATTGCACGCTTTTGTATGATAAAGATTGTCTGTATCGCAGCAGCAGTTCCCCACAGCAATACATCATACGACATAATACTGTGGAAGTACGCGAAATAAACTAGGTGAGCAGTAGCTACGTCGTCTGTTAACTGTCTTATCCTAAGATCTGCATATGCAGCGGAACTAAGTCTTCCGGAGAGATCATGTTTATGTGGATCCCACTGTAAAGTGGAATCCATTTTGATTCCCAGGAAGACTGTCGCATTGTCGATAGGGAGTTTATCTGGGCCAAGCTTTGCTGTTTGGTTCAACATAAGGAATATTTGGTAAAGAAAACTTTAAACATTTCGTCTTTTTTTAATTTAGGAGAAGATTATTAGCGGCGAACCACTAACAAATCTTAGAAAATACATTATTTACATGCGTCAGTTCACTGTCTTTCCTATCTACTTTAAAAATCAGAGAGGTATCACCTGCGAATAAAACAATATCGCAGAAATCTTTGACCATGCAAGGCAGATCATTAATATATGTTAGAAATAGAAAAAGTCCCAAAATTGATCCTTGTGGTACTCCCATTTTAAACAATGACCCGGAAGAAGTATTGCCATTTATTCCAACCTTCTATAGCCTGTCGAACAGATATGCCTCTATAAGATTCAGAGCTTTTCCACGAATACCATAGTGGGAAAGTTTACGAATCAGAGTGCAGTGCTCTACACAGTCGAATGCCTTGGAAAGGTCACAAAGCACGGCAATTCATGTGAACTCAATAGCCAATAACGTGTAAATGTAGAACCCTCAGCATACGTATGTAGAGTCCAACAAAGGAAAAAAGCGTAATTACAAAAAAGAGTACATCATCATCATTATAATCAACAGCCGGATGACGTCGATTGTTGAACAAGGGCCTTTCCTATTAGTAAAGTTGTTGTGCGCTTAATATGCAGAACCTTTACTTACGTTGATGTGAGAAGTGTCACTGATTTTGAAATCCAGCAGGACATGGAACAGGCCTTATCTCAGATTAGATAAAACAAGGTTTCCTGATCTGAGGTCCTTACTTAACTTCCTTACTAACCATTATGTAATAATGGAGTGCCATGGGTTTCTTAAATATAAAAGTTATATAAACAAGCTATGTACGAAATAACACAACGAAAATTTGTTAGAATTGATGACATTTGAAACCAATAACTTTCTAAGGAAGTTCACAATATATAAATACTTCTTAATAATGCAGATAAGAATAATTGAGTACGTACAGACATTTTGTTTCAGACATTTATAAAAAAGATAAATTCAATAAACATGCATGAATATAATTAACTTCGTTTCGATAACGGGCAATAAGACGAGTCACTTCGGCTCGGCTGATACTCGTTATTGAGGGCGTGATACTTTAACTCAACATAGATTACCGATCTCTGTAATGGAACATTCGTAGTTACATATTTTATCTCGCGTTTAATTTTATTGATTTAGACCGGTCAATCGACGATTAACATTCTTATCTGATATAACGTTTAATCTATGCGAATCATAGATAATGACAACTGAACGATTGATTGGGTGCGTATTATGCTAACAAGTGGAACCGCACTTCTGTTTAGTAACATATAGGGCATATTTTTCCGTTTAATCCATTTACGAGCTAGACACCCGTGACATACGGATGGACAGACTGGCTGAGTGATAACAGTGGAGCTTATTAATATCTTTTCATTTGCTCGTTAGATACAACACCCTTAAAACAAATGCTTTGCTGAATCCTTAAGTTTTATAATAAAGGAGAATAACTAAAAATAAATGGAGCTTGTTCCAAATGTCCACCACTAACGAGACCTATGTAATAAAATTGTCTTCTAAATACTGTGTCATTATAACCAGGCCGCAACCAAAAATATGCAGTCTGTAAAAAAGTTATGACTGATCAAAAGTCATATTTTTTACCTTTTTATCGAATAATATTATTCTGTCCATTGGACATTTTTAACTAATCTACGCATGTCATGTCATGCCGCTTGGTGTCCCATGTTAGGTTCTCGCTGAAAACGGCTTTGGTCAAAGCCCTGGAAGAAAGAAAACACAATAATTTTGTTCGTGTCTTACAGATGAACATAATACTGACATTATTAAAAATGTACATTAAGTATTTATCTTTTTTTTATATTATTGTGACGGAACAAGCTTGAGGCCTGAACCTGATCTTAAGCGGAGTAACCTCTGCCATTAATAGATGCATTTCGTCACAAGTCACGCATTGCACTGCGCCCTTCACCTTGAGACATAGTTATGAAGTCTCATGTGCTTGTAATTTCACTGGCTCTCAAGGACTATTGCCGGAACACACCGTTTGGTACTTGGCGACAGATTTTCAACTCGAATGTGGTAGCTAGCCAGGCGGGCAATCGCAAAAAGCCCTTCCACCATGCGGTGAAGCTCAAGCCGGCAGTAGGGATCGAACCAGGGTACTGCGGCGCGGTAGTCCATAGCTATTACCGCTTGGCCATCATATCTCAACCATTATCAACAATAATACTGTCTAGATTCGCGGCTGGAAGCCTAATTGTGGGTTGGTGTCTCGCCCATCCCTTACCACACTATAACCTTTACATAATTTTTCATATAGTCGTAACATTTTACTGACATCTAATTTATTTTGTCTCATACTGAAAGTTACTCTCTATTTAGTGGACTATAAGTCAACGTAGGTTTGTCTTTTTCAATTATACAAACATACGCACAAACTGAAAAAGCGCGCAAAGAAGAGATTAACACCTTCTACACTGATGTCAATAAGGCTCTAGAGCTCGCTCACAAGAACTATATATTAATGGGTGATTTTAACGCAAAAATAGGGCAACCAAAATAGGATGAACATCTAATAATGAAACCCAATGGCTATGGTGAAAGAAACGAGAGAGGTCAGAGGCTAATAGATTTCGCCTTCGAACACAAACTGGCCATTTTAAATACTTTCTTCTATAAAAAACCAACCAAAAGATGGACCTGGCGATCACCAGATGCTAAATACAAAAACGAAATAGATGCATACTGTCAAATCAGCCAAACATCTCCCAAAATATAGAAGTCCTAAATCTGGACTACCCATCGGACCACAGAGCCATTAGAGCAACAATATCTATAACAAAACAGAAGAAAAAACGCACAGCGTACAAAAGTATCGCTATTCATCACTGAAAACCGATCAAGACATAACATTTTATTAACAAAACATTTCCTCTCGGTTACAGGATCTACATAAATACCAAGAGGAAACATCATTACAGGCTTTCTATAACGCATTAACCACGGCCATAACCCAGAGTTTACAAGACGCTTAAACCTCTAACAACATATCAAAAGGTAACCATAACGTTTTAAAAGAACGTACACTGAAACTCATCAAGAGAAGACAAGAGCTTCAGCATACTAAGATAAAAACTCGAACAACAAAAATTGAACTATCAGCTCTATATAAACTAATAAGTAAACTCATTAAACATGACTACAAAAGCTACAGATCGAAGACTATCGAAAAACATCTGTAGAAAGCAGAAAGCTCAAAAAAAGCATTTAGAGAACAAAGAACAAACAAATATTGGATAGATGGCCTAAACTGCAAAGACAAAGCCATAAATAACCGCAAAGAGATCATAGATGTAGCAACCAATTTCTACAAAGCTCTATATAAAGAACAGGGAAACGAGGGTACTAGCCATAGAAATGCAAATAATATTAACTGTACAACAATAACATTAATAACTGAAAAAGAAATCACACAAGAAATAAAAAAGCTAGAGCTAGGTAAAAGCCCAGGACCAGATGGCATTACAAATGACGCTATAAAGACTGTCTGGCCGCTACTGACTCCCTCATTAACACATTTATTTAACCTTATATTAAAAACTGATGAAGTACCATCGCAATGGTTAGAGTCGGAAATAATATTAATTTACAAAAAAGGTGACTCAGAAGATATCACAAACTACAGGCCTATAAGATTACTCTCAGTTATCTACAAACTGTTTTCCTCCATAATTAACAAAAGAATAAGTGTCACAATAGAAGCAAACCAACCAATAGAACAAGCAGGTTTTCGAAAAGGCTACTCTACAATCGATCATATACGTACTCTAGAACAAATAATGGAAAAATACCAAGAGATGCAAAGATCGCTCTACATTGCATATATAGATTATAAGAAAGCTTTTGACTCCGTGTCACATTCAAGTATTTGGACCGCCCTGCAAGCTCAGAAAGTTGAACAAGAGTATATAGACATAATCAGAAACATTTACAAAGATAGTACAGCAAAAATAAAATTGGAATCCAGGGGACCTTCGTTCTCCATCGAAAGAGGCGTGAACAAGGCGACCCACTGTTACCAAAATTATTTATTGCTATTCTAGAATCAAAAATAAAATGTCTCAACTGGAAAAAGTCAGGAATAAACATCAATGGCAAGTATTTATCCCATCTACGCTTCGCAGATGACTTAGTTCTGCTGTCAGAATCTAGCACACAATTACAAAACATGATTGATTCACTAAACACAACTAGCAAAGAGGTAGGGCTAGAAATGAATCTTTCAAAAACTATGGTCATGACAAATAGTATACAGAGAAGAATATCAGTGGACACTTAAACTCTGAAATATACAGAAAAGTACATCTATCTGGGAAAACAAATTGGCTTCAACAGAAAACAACACGAACTAGAAGTAGATCGAAGAGTACAAATTACTTGGAACAAGTACTGGTCCTTAAAAGAGATATTCAAAAGCAACATGCCAATAAATATCAAAACAAAAATCATGACGTCATGCCTCCTACCTTGTCTTACCTACGCATGTCAAACTTGGAAATACACATCTAAAATAAAAAGAAAAATCATTAGCTGCCAGCGCGGAATAGAAAGAAGTATGCTCAGTATTAAAAAGACGCAAAAAATACGTCACAAAAAAATTAGAGAAGCCACCAAAGCGACGGATGCTCTAACCTACGCTAAAAAGCTAAAATGGCGAGAGATGGACCAACAGGGTTACAACGTGGAAGGGTCCAATCTGCAAACGTCCCCAAGGCAGACCACACACGAGATGGGCAGACGAGTTGATAAAAATAGCTGGTCCCTGTTGGCCGCAAATAGCTCAAGAGAGAGACAAATGGTATTCTTTAGAGGAGGCCTTCACCTTCACCTGAAGAGGGGTTCATGCAATCAAACTTCTATTTAAATCATTACCTAAACATTTTTTTAATTATTAAATATGTATGTAATTGTACTTTTGCATGAAATAAAAGGTTTATTATTATTATTATTATTATAAGTCAACGTAGGTCTCGTTAGTGCTGGATATTTGGACCACCTTCGTTCATTCTTGTTTGTTTATGTTAATAGGCGCTACAACGGACAAGCCGGTACCTGATGGTAGGCATCACATCTGTCCGTTCCAGTTACAGTGTCACCATTGTGTATGGCAATGCACTGCGCTAGACACTGCGACACTTTCCTTTATAAGTCTCGATTGCCCAGTAATTTCACTTGCTAGAGTGCCCTTAAGACCTAAATACAGGAGTGTTTTCGTATTGCTGCTTAGAGGTAGAATATCTGAGACTGCGGTGGTACCCACCAAGATGGCCTCTTGCTTTAGAGGCCTGCTTCTCTGTTTGTCACATAATTAACACCACCCGCGTGTATTAATAAGAAATACCCATTTGTTTCTACTATTATTTTAATTTTTTTACCAGTGGTATCAATTTATCAAAAAAATGGTACCAACTTCCAACACTCAAAAGCACAGAATAAAAGGAATCAGGACTGTCAAAAGTATCAAATAACTTGTTGAAGTCAGTACCATGCTGATTTACAACACTTACTTCATGTTATCATGGTCCGACTTCCACTTTTTTATACTGACTGTCTTTTTTATATTTTGTACTGCTTACTAGATCATTGTCACATGCCATTTACGTACGGAACCCAAAAAAAACGGTCAAGCGCGTGTCGAGCCACGCGCAATGTAGGGTTCCGTAGTAGCCCGATATCATAATATAGAATTTATCATGTTATAGATGTTATGTGTTGTTCTTTTTTATCTCTTCCACTTTCTTCCTGTTAAAGCTAAAAAATACGATTGCTGCCAAGTTATTTTATTTTATTTTATAGGTACTCGAATCAAAACGTTACGATAACGCGATTATTAGAATCTGTTGGTACATAGCCATCTAGCGACAGCTTTGTGAAAAACATATATATATATATAAGCTTCGATAAAGCACGCAAAATTGAGATTGGGCGATAGTTGGCTACATCTTTCTTTAATCCTTCTTTATGTACAGTACTAAACGGTCAATTTTCCAAACACGAGGTTGAACACCTTCTTGAAAGCATAGGTTGAATATATTGTGGACAGGACATAACAAAATGGTGTCAGCGGTGTATTTAAGAACTAATGGTGAAACATTATTAACTCCAGTGCCCTTAGCTTGATCGAACCTTCGTAGTTTCGATTTTAAACTATCAATAGTAAAAAGAAACATCACTGATAATTAAATCTGACGTGTGGTTATCTGCACAAATATTCTGCATTATATCCCTCGGTAACAGTTGAGGGCTAAAATGCTAATTGGAAGTAAATCGAGTAAAGGTTACTACTATCTACTGAGTCACTTGGGGTTTTTTCTCCATAGCTAATGCTACTCTGAACATTAGCGATGTAAGACCAAAAATATTTGATGTGGTACCTAACAGTATTTTTAACTTCTATAATATAACTTTTGTAACATATTTCTGAATGAATTTCAAGTCTGTGCCTATATAATGTAATAATAATAATAATATTTGTTTATTTCAGGCATAAACGCATAGTTAAATTAAAAGTTACGTAAAAAAAAAACTAACACTGTATAGAGGTGTCCAAATAAAAATAATATAACAATTAATACTTTATCCTAAGTAGAAAAAAGGAAAAGTAGGTAAAATAAAATACCTACGCGTCGCACTTATCGTGCTGAATCACTTTTTATTCTTGTCCATGAGAACGGAAGTCCAGCGTTCAAACACAGGATTCCTGAATATGTCGTCAGAGATAGCCACAAGTATTCTGTTGGAGGAACGGCGCAGGCGAAGCCAGAACGAGGCTACCCGAGATCAAATGACGGCAAAGAAGTCAGGGACACGCGCCTCAGCGAACATGCTTGACGCACTACAGTATCTCGGTAGCTTTATAAGAGCCCGAAATACGTCATTATACTGGACTCTTATCCTACTCATTGCTTTCTGCGTGTAACTTGTCCACAACCGACACGTATATAATCCTAAGCAATACGCCTTAAACAGTGTAAAGACCACACGGTCTTTACGTCATTACTGCACTTAGCAAACCGGCGAGCAAGCATGTTCCCTCTGACTGCAAGTGCCCTCCGCTCTCGCCCAATATCCTCATCGTCCTGAAGCCGTTCCGTCAACAGATGTCCTAAGTATTTAAACTGCTTCACTACTTTAATTGTCGTGCCACTCAAATGCACCGCGGGCACCCTATCCGGACCCTTACCCGCTGCCAATACTATCATTTCTATTTTCAGAACATTATATTTCAGCCCATGAGCATTAGCATAATGCTCACAGACTGAAAGCAGTTTCCTCATCCCTTTGATCGAGGAACTGAGGAGCACCATGTCGTCTGCATAGCTCAGGTTATTCACACACACGTTTCCTATGTGATAGCCGACCCTGGTGCTCCTTAGCTCCTCGATGAGGCTATTCATGTAGCAATTAAAAAGGTCCGGAGAGGTCACCCCCCCTTGGCGGACACCACATTCTAGCCTGTAACTGCTAGAGGTTGCGTCGCCCCATTTAACAATGTTGTTTTGGTTTCCGTA
Organism: Plagodis pulveraria; assembly: GCA_963890685.1. Taxonomy (NCBI): domain Eukaryota; kingdom Metazoa; phylum Arthropoda; class Insecta; order Lepidoptera; family Geometridae; genus Plagodis; species Plagodis pulveraria. The sequence goes on from OY982968.1 coordinate 204,569, forward strand.
CCAGTATCTCAGCAGATTAACCACTCCTCTAGGCACTTGTGATGCTAATACTTTGGTCGACAGAATATCATAAAAGACCAGGTCAAAGGCGCGGCTGATGTCTAGAAAGCACGCATATATAGATGTACTACGCCTCGTGTAGTTGGTAATAGTGCTTTTTAGGCTGAATATAGCGGCATCCGTCGAGAGACCTGGACGGAAACCAAACTGTGCTTCGTCAATCTTAATTTTCTTAAGCAGTTCGGGATGTATAAGACGCTCTAGTATTTTACCAAATATCGTACCTAAAGATATAGGACGATAGTTGGAGGAGGACCTGATATCTCCTGTTTTGTTTTTTACAATAGGAACAACTATCGTGCGCATTAAAGCTTCAGGTGAATAGCTATATTTCATACACAGGTTAAAAAGACAACATAAATCTTTAATAATTTTGCTGCTGGCCCAAAGTATGCACACGCTTCGCGACCAGAGGGTTCACTTTAAATCGCTGTGCAAACAGTTCTGCTATTCCGGACGGTTCCTGGCAGCCCTCCACAGACACAGGTAAGTTTTGTTTGCAGTTTATCTTTTTTGTTGCATTCCAAAATTTTACAAAGTTGTTATTGCTAATGAATAGATTCAGGCGTTACTTTGCGGAAATCCATTTTTAATAATAACAAATATTTTAAAAGTATTTTAAGAAAACATTTAATTAATTATTTAATAAAACACTTAAAAAATCTTATAATATCTAGTGAAAAATGATATATATCTAGTGACAATTCCGCCTAATTTCCTATTAAGCCGACGTGACGTCACAAACGCCACGCAGCCAAACCGGAAGAGTATTCGACGCGTTTCGCTTCTAAACGAAGCATCCTCAGGAGGTCTTGACTCTACGAGCGCACGATCGAGACAAATCGTGTCTGTCTCGAATTGTCACTAGATATATATCATTTTTATAAAGATTTTTTAAGTGTTTTATTAAATAATTAATTAAATGTTTTCTTAAAATACTTTTAAAATATTTGTTATTATTCTTATTGCTCTTATTTAAGGCCAATATATTAATTTTAACACTTTCTTCATTTTTTTGACACCAATTGAGTTTATTTTTAAATACCGCGCGACTGTTACGCATGTTTTCATATCCTGTACCACACGTAGGCCTGCCAGCAACCGTCCAGCATCTGAAATAAAGCCTGGCTCTCTCGTGACTATCTCTGACATGGTAGTTCCAACCTACCACTTTTTTATGACGGGTACGCTCACACGGACCTGAACTTACTATAACTGCACTTTGCAGCACGTCGGTTATATGCCCGTAATACTTATCAATATAATTATAATAATTGTTAAGATTTTTTTTTATGCCTGATAGGTTAGGCTTTGACCACTATCTCACCTGATGGTAAGTGATGATGTGGTCGAAGATGTTATACAAGCTAACCTAGAAGTACTGGCTCTCAAGGACAGCTGCTGGAACACACCGTTAGGTGCTTGGCGACAGATTTTCTACTTGAGGGTGGTAGCTAGCCAGGCGGGCATTCGCAAAATGCCCTACCACCACGCTGTAACGACTGCCATCCTAAGATAACAACCGGGACCGACGGCTTAACGTGCCCTCCGAAGCACGGAAGCGCTCAGTAGTAATGTACCTAGCGGTCACCCATCCAACTTATGACCGCGGGCGACGTTGCTTAACTTTGCTGATCGGTTAAGAACAGCTAAGTAAGCTTCGCTACTAGCGCTTCAAAAGATGAACAAAAATTTTAAATTGTGTTCAAAAGATGAACACAATTTAAAATATTATCACAGTCACAGAAAATTAAGTCCGGAAATAAATCTAAATTATTATAACAAAATTCACCGTATGTATTAATTTGACTATTAGATCTCTCGCCCCACTTTATAAATTTCAGTGCGTCCCGTACACAAGAGTCTGCCGTGCCCACTGCAGCTCCCGACACATTACTCAATGCTCAGTGCTCAGTGCTCAGGGGGTGATGGTCGGACCGCGTGACGCTGGCGCCGACCACAGTATTCCATGCTGCTCTGGTGGTAATGCAGTCTGAAGCAGCAATAGTCTCAAAATCTGATAAGTTACCATATATTTTCCAGTTTGTCCATGCTTTTCTCGTATTGTTCAATATGTGTTTTTGGGATGAATTGAACCAAATATGAAAACTGCAATTTATTATGATTTTTGGATATCATTCTTGAATTAGAATTAGAATTATTTATTAATAAGATATCTTACAGGTCATTTTATATAATACTATGATAGTAATAATAATATAATGTTTTATATGTCAAATTGTATATTTTTTATGAATCAATGATCGATTGGTCTGTCAGAAATTCTTTCACTGAATAGTAAGCTTTGGTGAGCAGCAGGGATTTAAGTTTTGTGACAAATCCGCTAGCAGTACGTGCGTCTTTAATGTTGTTAGGAAGTTTGTTATATAGGGTTACACCCATAAAGTCTAACATTTTTCTTGTCTTTTTGAGTCGGCGACCCGTCGGCAGCCTGAGCCAATGCCCCGCCGTCTCGTTTGGCAGTCATGGAGATCAGCACCCATTGAGAACTGTTCCTGATTTTTTCTCACGTATGTTGCTGCTTGCAGTATGAATTGGCAAGTTAGGGTGAGTATTTTTAAATTAATGAAGAGTTCCTTCGCGGGGTGATCCCACTCAACGTTAGACATGATTCGGACGGCGCGCTTTTGAGCTTTGAATATTCTTTCCCAATCAGCTGCTACCCCCCAGAATTCAATGCCGTACAGCATTATTGAGTGGAAATACCCAAAATATGCCTTCTTGGTATTGTCAATATGGAGACTACCAGTTAGTCGGCAAAGCGCAAAACACGCTGATGAGAGCCCTCCGTAGGTTGCTTCAATATGGGGACCCCATGTCAACCCTTGATCTATTGTAAATCCCAAATATTTTACATTCTGTACCTGCGGAACGCTCATTCCGTTATAACTAATGTTTAAGTTTTCAGTTTGTTTGCATTAATATTAAAGTGAATTATGTGCGTTTTCTCGACATTGAGGGACATTCCGTTTGAGCTGAACCACTGCGAAACCTAACTTATTACAACGCTTACCTTTATGCTCAGGCTTTTGAGGTTATCTGCAGTGACTATAAGGCAGCTATCGTCCGCAAATAATACAATTTCAGCGTCAGAAGACGCGGTTGTAATGTCATTCATTAGAATTAGAAATAGATAATTTCCCATTATTGAGCCCTGCGGGGCGGCGTTATTACCTATCAGCTCTAAGTCAGACTTGACTCCGGGCACCATCGTCAGCTGCATTCTTTCTTTAAGAAAAGATGCTATCATGTCATAACAAGGTCCGTTTACACCGTAGTGAGAAAGTTTATGAAGAAGAAGTGTATGATTCACCATCTCGAATGCACGTGACAGGTCACAGAAGATTGCTGCTGTTTGCCGATGGCAGTCGACGTGGTGCGTGGACAAGCACTTTCAAGATCACCTCTCTTGTCGCATCTACTGTAGATCTACCTGATTGATATGCAAATTGCTGTTGATTCAATAAGTTGTTATTGTTAAAATAAGGCATTAGCCTATTGCTCACCAGTTTTTCCAAAACCTTTGCCATTATGGGAATAAGAGAAATAGGCCGATAGTTTTTTGGCGCATCCATTTCTCCCATTCCCTTATAGATAGGTTGTATTTTGACATATTTTAAAGCTTTTGGAAACTGTCCAGTTTGCAGGCATCTATTAAAATATGGATATGATGCTGTAGATAGTTTCATAAAATGTATTAACAGCACACTCAATTGTATTATTTTCAAAGATAATGTCCCAGTCAACACCTATTTCCGTTCCTATTTCATCCTTTATTACTTGACAATCTGCTTTAGAAAAGTATTTTTTTATTGTTGCATATGCTTACTATGTTCAGGTGGTACTGTCACGTTGAAAAGCGGATGATATCCATCTATTCGCACTTACGACACTGGAGTTTGTACCATATCTCTTTTGGTTATATTAGAAATAAATAAGGTGAATATCATATATATAATGACAAATAACAAGTATAAAACCAATTGCAAAATTGGTCTTGTTTGTAGTACAACGTAAGTGGTACTATAAATGTCGCTCCATCCCAATACGATGGTTAAAGAACGATAGGAAAGATATGAGTCATGACGTCATGTCATGTTAGCTCAATTTGTTAGAGCATACCCCGGCTCGAGGGGTGGATAGACGCGGGTTCGAACCCCGCACATGACTGAATTTTTTTATATCGTATATTTGTAATTGTAACAAAAAAAAATATACAAATAAATAAAAAAAAATTTTTATTATTAATTTATGTATTATTTAATTTTTTTAATTTACTCAATAGTTTCCAATGTGAGTCTTTACCAATTATTAACAAGCAACTACTTCATCTTAGTCCCTTTAAAGGAAGTATTCTAAGGAGTTTGTATTTGGTACAAATTTATCCAACACCCAAGTTCAACAACTACTACTGCAAAACTAATAAAGTTATCTTAACGGTTATAATTTTCCTTAAAAGTTCATAAACTGCACTATTATTAGGAATTTTTCAAACAAGTAGTTTAGCTTTTAGAAGGGAGGTGGCACGCCCTACGTGAACAGAAATTTGCGCTTCAAAGTTAAATATTTCGTAAATGGGACATTAAATCGAAAAATAGTGTTAGCGACTCGGTAATAATTTTAAAAGACCTATACAACGACACCGCACACGACGGGGTAGAACACAAAAAAAAATCATTTGTCTGGGAGCTACCCTGAAAAATAATATTTATAAGATTTTATTTTAGCACTTTGTCGGCGTGTGTAATATACATATCTCTACCAAATTACAGCTTTCAAGTGCTAATAGTCTCTTAGCAAAACCTCGGACAGACGGACAGACAGACGGGCATGACGAAACTATAAGGGTTCCTTGTCAGGACTACGGAACCCTAAAAAATGCTTCAAATTGTCTTTAACTCCTTCTTATTCATATGTCGTCGGTTCAAAAGCACTTGCTCACGTGTCAATTCGAGTACATTTCGGCTAAAGAAACAGCGCAGCATAGTGCGGGCCACTACCTGACTTATATAAATAAATATTTTTTCCTTGATATTATTTATAGATCCAGAAGCAAAAAGTTGCTACAGTTACTTTAATTCTTTTGCGACTTGAACACATATTTATAAGTATCTACTGGACTGTTTCAGCCGGATCATCCACTGCTGAACACAGCCTCCCCTATTAAGGGGGTATTTGTCATAATCCCCACGCTTGGCAGGCGGCTTGGGGATCGCAGTGTAAGATGGCAGTTCTTTAGAAGGAACCGCTGCCCACCTTCCAGAATTTTTCCCTTAGCCGCCTCATATGACACCCACGGGATGATATGGGGAGGTGCAATCCTAACCCGGCACCCCATGGGGAGCCACACACATTATGTATTTTAAATTAATAAAATATATGTTTTTATCGCTATTAAGTGCCGTTACATACTTATAACTATAAAAAAAGTTACAAATTCTATTAAGAGGCATTTTACATTTTAATGCGGTATACGAAGATTTTAAGCGCTTAATTTACTATCATAGGAAATATCTACAAGTTGTTTAATAATTGATAAAAATAGAATAATCTGTTCTCTTTTCAGTCAATGTACCAGATTTAGAAACATAACATTAATTATTTTGTAGTGACCAATCTCCCGCACCTTGTTTAACGAATTAAAGTACACATAGCCAACTTCAGAGTTCTATCTCTTGTATAAAAATTCATCAAATTAACTAAAAAAAAAAAAACTGTACATCAGGCATATAATCCTGTTGACACATAGTGTACTAGAATATCGATAATAAATCGTCATTGTAGAAAAAAAAATAAAGATCTTGCGCCAATTTCCACGAATTATATCAGCAGTTTACCACGATATATTGCGATTAATAAAGTGTAATTCCAAACAGATATTATATGAAAAGAAAGTTCATTCTTTAATTAATCTGATATTTAATAAATTGTGCTATTAATTCTGTTTTGTTAGACAAGAAAAAATATTTAACATAACTCGAAATGCTCATAAATTGAAATGTACAAGCGCGAGGCGATCAGTACCGCGCGAGCGCTCATCGAGGTAGGACCTGCGTTCGTTTTGCCTTGCTCTGACGTCTCGTACGCGGAACGCTTAGACGCAAGTTTATAGTGCGACCACAGAGTTTTGATCATGTCTTTATTTTTTTAAGTAACAAACTATACTTTTTTTTGCTGTCCATAATATAATTATTGTTGTCTTGTTAAGTAACTTCTTAACAAGACAACAAAATAAACATCTTTAGTTTCTGTTCAGCCATTGTGTTAAAAAAAGGAAACGTCACAATTATGCAGCCTTATACAGCGTTATTGGAAAAATGCTAACAACCTCAGAGGGTTGACTTCTTCTTTTTGGTCTGCTAGTTTTTATATTATTCTAGTTTAAAGTAGTAACTCACTATAACTTTTGTTTTAGAAGGATAAGATGACAGGCGAATAATTGATTTCCAATATTTTTGGATTCAGTTAATGTCTATAAGTGAACACAGAGATAACTTCAGCTGGAAATAAAACTACCTTCCTAATTTGTACAAATCAGCCTCCCGACTTTTCCATCATTTGTACAAACCGGGATACCAGTTAGCGGTCGATAGTCGTATTTACAAATTTACCATAAAATCTGCGTAAGTGTTTTCTGCGTAAGTTTAAGTATTGAAGCAGTGATGGCTCAGTGGCATTGGCTATGGACTGCCGCGCAGCAGGTCCATGGTTCGAATCCCGCCCAGAGCTTGAGCTTCACAGCATGGTGGAAGGGCATTTTGCGAATGCCTGCCTGGCTAGCGACCACCCTCTAGTAAAAAATCTGTCGCCAAGCACCTAACGGTGAGTTCCGGCAGCAGTCCTTGAGAGCCAGTGAAATAACAGGCAAAAATGAGACTTAACAGGTATGTCTCAAGTTGATGGGCGCAGTGCAGTTCGTCACTTGTGATGAAATGTATCTGTTATAGGCGGAGGATACCGCTTAACATCAGGTGGGCCTCGCGCTTGTTCCATCACAATGACATAAAAAAATAAATAAAAAAAGTCCGACTTTCATAATCCAAATGGTTTTCAAAAGGATGCATCCTTGCCCATACAAGAAAGAATCCATACTTTTCTGAGATAACGGAAGTATTTTGAATATTTTGATGAAATCTGAAACCAGCACAAATTACATTTTGGCCCCAAAATATTACGTCAGTTCATATTAATCTCGTAACTACGTCAACAGTTATAAACCTAGAAAAACGCAATTTTGCATATGTATAAGTCATTTTTCGTTCGATACATTTTGCAACGCAAACACTTACCGATGCAAATTTGCGTATTAAATAATCTCGTTACTAATTTTAAACTTCTAAACCAAAAATCTGAAATAATACAAGTGTATAAATTATATATAAATAATAATATCAAAGAAGGACCAAAGCCGTAGGTGGTAGAGTTTTTCAGAAAAAAATATTGCTCTCCAATACAGTTTTCCCGCCAAAGTTCTTAAAACAATTGGGTTGTTTTAATCTTGTTACTTTAAAATATTTGGTGTAAAAATCTGTAACAATTCATGGTTAAAGAACAATAATAAATTATCATATTAAAAGAAGAATCGAAGTTCTAGGTGAGTCTAGTTACGAAAAAATAAAAATAGCTATTAAATTACTATTTCCCACCATTTTTGTCGTGTGTTCAAACCCCATTTCCAGTATTTTTTTCTATAAAAAGGTGTATTATCATTTATTTTCCATATAGGAAATAGTGAGCATAAGAGTATATAGTGAGGATTGCATTGGTACCAAGAAGTATATATGTTGATTATAGATTGCATCAAAGATATTCGATTTAAAAACCAAAAAACCTCAAAATGTGTAAATCTATACTTACATTTCGCTGTTTGGTCTACTCAAACTAAATGGATGAAAATGTTTTTTTTTTAAAGGTATAGGTGATATATTGTGGTATGGGAATATGAGGGTGACATGTTTAAGTAATGGAAAACCAAAAACGTCATGGGACGTTTGTGGTTGGTACTGAGTTGTTTTCCGGATGCACAGAAAAATAAACTTCAATCCTATGCATGGTCATTATGGCAGACAGTGTTAACGACTGGATATAGATACTGTGTAGAGTGTGAACGAGGAAAATAGCAATTTTTGGAAAATTTAAAAGAAAGAGCTTTTAGTCCGCAGCTTTTAATCAATGCCGTTACGTCAAATATTTATATAATTTTAAGCCGTATAATTATTTAAGTTTATTGTTACGATAAATGATTCAAACATATCTATTTTTTATTCATCAAGGATGAAATGTAAATATACGATTCACGATGTAGGTTGACTATTTAATGTACATGCCTACTTCTTTTCTATAACATTAGCAAGTAATCGACAAGAAATTGATTATTTACTCGTGCCAATCACACAATTTAATATAATAAATTCAATTTAATAAATTCGCAACTTACATTTCTTTATTAATGAGTGCTAGTATCAAAATATGTTACTCACAGTCACGCTATTCCGTCGTCACTTCTTTCGCTTGTGTATGCGATGCGCTGGCATTTACCTAAACTTCAGTAGCGTGATTTTGTGAAATGGCTCTTAAGATAAGATGGATATATTTCGTACATTGGTTCCTTTTTGTGTTCTGTGACTTTGGTACGAACCAGCGCAATAGCATAGTAATAGCGGTGGCGCAATTACCTACCTACCTATTGGCTCATTGTCCAATCAACAGAGAGCAACACAATGTACCAACGCTACGAATGAACACTGGACATAGACACTAGACAGGCTCGCTGCTCCATGTTGTCATTCAATAATCCGCAGTGGGCAGGGGCGCCGCAGCCGATGACGTCATTGGGCCGACAGAAGACGCTGATCAATGGCTTCTGTTTGCACTTGATTACGCTATATATACAGTTTGAAATTCAACGATGCCCTTTGTACCCGCATGTACCTATCACGTATCGATTGTGGCCGCCAGCAGCTCCGAATATTCAGATTCAATGAAGCGGGCCTTTATCAAAGCTAATCTCCTCAGAATCTCTTACAATATTCATTATGTAGTTGATTTCTGAGTCGAATTAGGTTCTAACCAAATATTAGAAATGTGAAAATAACATAACCGTTCATAGTCGAGCATGTTTCCCCGCAGCTACTTAACCCGTTTGCGTCGCGTTTGGCAGTGGGCGACAACGTGGCGGAGAGCTATTCGCGGCGTCGATTTTTCATCAAAGCTCCATTAAGCGTGCAAAGGAGCCGCTACAATAAAAGTCTCGTTGGGTCGGCGGCGGCGGCGGCGGCGGCGGCGGCGCGGGTAATGGCCCGACAAAATTGGCACAAGTAGCAAACTACACGTTTTATTGTCCGCTTGCATGTTACACACGATCCGATCGTATCATCGCTCACCAGATACAGTATCATTGTTTGGGAAAACGTCTCATTTGACAGCATCGCGTTCTTGAGATTAAATTTATCTCTGACCTTAGCCGATACTGCCTGTCACCTAATCTGATAGCGCTGTAGAATATGTAATGTTAATTTGCATCGGTTAGTGATCGGGAGCACGTTTATTGTGAAAAAATGATTCGGTGCTGGGCTGTCATTTTGTTTGCATCTGGCTTAGTTTTTATAATCGGAACTACTCAAGGTAACGTTTTTTTTTATGAATCACCCCTGTATGCGTACTATTTAAGTTATATGTCGTGCCAATACAACCAGTTCAAAATATTAGCATAGTAGTGGTCCGAGTGCAGCCGATGGTAAGGGAATACCTACTGACGGTTATAACAATAAAAACATTTATAACGTGTGACCTACGGAACAAAATTGGGTTAGATATTAAGAAGACCCACCGTAGTCGTGCGATGGTTCGCTTGTGCGGGATCCATGAGCGAGATACTTGTATTCAACTATTACGTTTTATATTAAAATTTCTTTAACATATATTTTTTTATTTATTTAACTATTGTTTTTGTATTAAAATTTTGTGAGTGTCATTTCGAAAACGAAACGCACTTGGCTGGTGTGTCAAGCTACGAAGGTCCTATGTGAGCTTACAGCCGCTTATGCCCAGTCACCCTCAAAACTCACGAGACGTATTTCATCACAATTGCGAGTGAGAACTACAGGTGTGCCTTTCATTAAAACTACTTCTAAGGGTGCTTCGAATTACTGATCACATCAATTATCTCTTAAAATATGTATACCGAAAAATTAAATATTCAAGAGCTCAATGTCTACTTACTATTATTAAGATGGTTAATGTATCAGAAATATAAAGCACTAATTTCTATTCTATTCGTATTGTATTTTGTGGACTGTACCTACAAAATTCTCTGAGATATTTTTATCTACAATTTTTTAAATATAACCTTTGTATGCAACGATCAAAATTTTACGTATTTCATCGGACTCGAAACTCTTTTTTGTATAATACTATACGCAGTCTTTTCGAAAAAAATACTAGAAGAAAATCAGGGAATAAATCTTACTTAGTTTAGTCAAATAAGCTAAACAATCCTCCTATCGTTGACGTCATGGGCGACACGAAAGATGCACGGCCTACTTACATAAGCCATCTATACAATAATACTTTATTCAAAGAATTTGCACATATAATATTTCTTCAGGTTAGATATAATACAATTACATCAATTGGCTAGAATTCTATAGCGTACTCTCCCTACAACGTAGCTGTACGTAATCATAAATTGCTTTTTTACAGAAATCTATAGCGTACTCTCCCTACAACGTAGCTGTACGTAATCATAAATTGCTTTTTTCCGCCGTCAGCGAGAGATGTATACCATACGTCGCACTACCGGAGCTCCCCGCGGGCCGGGTTCAGGAGCGATGCGGAGTTGGAGGCTGAGTTCTGGTACAGCGAGGCGGCGGCGGGGATCGCATCGCGCGAGCGTCGCGGCGCGGGCGCGGCCGGGCAGCGAGCGCGCAATGTCGTCCTGTTCCTCGGCGACGGCATGTCGGTGCCCACGCTGGCGGCCGCGCGCACGCTCCGCGGCCAGCGCGAGGGCCGCACAGGGGAGGAGGAACGACTCGCCTTCGAACACTTCCCCACACTCGGACTAGCGAAGGTAACCACGTAGCCTTTGGCCCCTACATGCATGAATAATTGTATGCTTGAAACTAATCATTAGGTCCCGCTATCATAATATGACAGCAGCAAAAAACCCATATACATGAAGAATAAAATGCACAAACTGGTTAACAAACCTTAAGGTAATTGGATGTCGCTATTTTACGCTTTCTCGAAACCTCTATAAAGGCTTATTATAGAGGCACAGTTATGTTTTTAACACCTTCCCATTCTAGGTACTCGGATCGGTATCCCTTGGCATCGGCTGGACTATGGCCAAGTTGTGAATGAAACTCTATTGTTATCATTATCGCCGATGGGGCCTCGCTCTTTTAGGGTTCCGCATTACGACAGGGCTGCGCACAGGAGGAATGTGTGTTCAGCAGTGGAAAACGTGTGATACAGTATTACAACAGTCCGTAAATAGAAAACAAAAATTTGGTATTGATCAAAATTTATAAATTGTCTTTTTCAGTACTTTTTGCTTATATTGACAATGTGATAGGAACTTAATATACTAAAATTTTAGATTGCTAACTAATTTCGTTTGAGAGACAGACCTCGTAACAACAATATTCCAAAATTAACAACTTTCACGTCTTGTCGAATTATGTCAGTATTTAAAAGTTTCCAGCATGTTCTGCCTTGCGGCGTACACATTTTAAATATATTGAATGTTACATCAAAATACATTATCTTAAAACTAATGAGAAGCGATACAATGTCAAAAAATATAAACATTGAAATATATGAATTTAATTATAAAGCAGTACCTCATGAAATTATGTGAGAAGGTAAATCAATTTAATTACATATTTTTAATTTTGTTAGGATTGCAATAATGCCTGCTATGCGGATTACATTACAAAATCACAAATATACGATAGGAAAAATCGTATCGCTCCAACCCAATACGATGGTTAAAGGACGATAGGAAAGATTTGAGCTATGACGTCATGTCATATTAGCTCAATTGGTTATAGCATACCCCGGCTCAAGGGGTGGATGGACGCGGGTTCGAATCCCGCACATGACTTAAATTTTCCTATCGTATATTTGTGATTTTGTAAATTACATATTACTTTAGTTTAACATCTAAAAAAAGTCGTATGGAATAAAATGAATAGTGTAATAGCCAAGTATGCAATTTAGATTTGAATTTACTTAAAGGTAAGTCTCTAATGTCTATTGGGATTATATTGTAAATTTTTATTGCCATACAATATATATTATTTTAAAACAATGCTAAGTTAGATTTAGGTATTACAAGATTTTTCCTATATCGAGTAGAGCGATGTATATTACCTTTTATTTCGAAGAAATTTGGATGTTGTTTAACAAGAGCAATTTATTTTATGTATAGACATGGAAGAGGTAATATTTGCAATTTTCTAAATAAAGGCCTGCATGAGTCTCTACGCTTTGCTGAGCCTGAAGGTGGAATCATTTTTTTTTTTGACTCCTAAATATTCTTTCATTTTCTATGAGGAAACTCCATATTACCAATCCGTATCTTAGGGCAGAACCAATATAACCGTGATCCGAGAGTAATATGTAAGTAATCTGAGAGGGCTTCTTTTATAGATACTATCTGACGGATGCGTTTTGAAGGGAATACAAATCGGTTAACTTTACAACAAACAGATGATACGTGTTGTATCCAAGAGCAGTGTTGATCCAGTGTTATTCCCAAGAAGGCGCAGCTGCTTACTTCTTCAATAGTTAGTTCATTTAAAAAGACATTGATTTTCAAAGGAGTCGCTTGATATGTGCGAAATTGTATTAATTTAGTTTTGTTATTTTCTAGCCATTTAACAGTAGTATCTAAGGCATCTACAATTTCATTACTGATAGTAAGTGTATAAATGTACCTTACACTTTAAATTCTAGACAACGTATTTTTTGCTGCATGGCATGTGGTGGTCATTTTCTAACCCGCTAGGGTTCAAAAAAGTTATTTTCAGCTACTATTTCACGTAGTGGAAATGGCAGCCTCCCTGAACTATTATTCAATTGTATTTCCACTTTCTTATACGCGTTTGGGCGAAACGTTTACACAAAACATTAATATCATGGTAAGTTTGCGTAACTCAACCTGAACCCATAACATGCCATTCACTAAAGTTGTACAATGGTATTACAAAAAATATCTCAACTGAAACTAAGTGAATCTGTGAAAAGTGTGTCAAAAGCTAGAGAATCATACGGTAGGATAGGAAAGCAGACATACACTCAGCGGAGTATGATTTCCAATGCTCTGATTATCTCTTTGGGCATGGAGCTCTTTTAAAACTTTAAACTTTTAGTCACTTCAACGAATGTTACTCTGTAGATTAGTACCTATACTAACTGTGGCGGGGTATATTAGAAAGATGCTCTTCTCTGAATGTTCGTGTACGACAACTGTAACGTACATTTCCAACACGGACGGAAATCAAACCCGCTTCTCCAGCTGCTGGCTGCAGTGCACTGGCCGCCTTAGCCCAACATTCACCAAAAAAATTGAAGGAGATGCAAATTTTGTGGTCTAAAACGAGGTCTGCGCTGAATTAGAAAAATATTCATGAGATTTTGTAGGTTAGCCTTTGACCACTATCGCACCTGATGGTAAGTGATGATGCGGTCGAATGTTGTTCAGGCTAACCTAGAAGTACTGGTTCTCCAGGACAGCTGCCGGAACACACCGTTAGGTGCTTGCCCACAGATTTTCTACTTGAGGGTGGTGGCTAGCCAGGCGGGCATTCGCAAAACGCCCTACCACCATGCTATAACGACTGCCATCCTAAGACGACAACCGGGACCGAAGGCTTAACGTGCCCTCCGAAGCACGGAAGCGCTCAGTAGTAATGTCACTAGCGGTCACCCATCCAACTCATGACCGCGGGCGACGTTGCTTAACTTTGCTGATCTGTTGAGAACAGCTAAGTAAACTTCGCTACGAGCGCTTCAAACTGAGTGAAAGCATTTTGTACTGCCTCCTGGGAAGAAAACTTTTTAACACGTAGAAAATTATCCAAATGACGAAAAAAATGGAAGTCCATTGGAGCAAGGTCTGGCTAATACGGAGGGTGACGAATGGTTTCTAATTGAAGTTCCTGTACAGTTATAACGGTTTCTCGTGCTGTATGTGGTCTCGCGTTATCATGGAGCAATAATGGCGAAGATGGATTCATGAGTCGGGGCTGTTTTACTTCTAGTTTTGCTATCATTATTCAGAGTTTGGCACAGTAGACATCTGCCGTTATTGTTTGAACAGATCGGATAAAGTTATAGTGAATAACACCATGCTGAGACCACCAAACAGTTACCATTACCTTTTTATTGGTACTTTGCTTTAGGACACTGTTGTGGCGTTTGGACCTGGGTCAGCTATTGCACTTTTCGCTTACGATTATCGTAAAGAATCTACTTCACATCACATGTCACAATTCGATCCAATATTCCTTCATTTTTGTATCAATTCAACAAGCCAATACAAGTGTTTCTTTCTGCAGATCAGACAAACCATGAGGCATCCGTTTTTCATATTTTTTTATTATATCGACTTGACGCAAATGAGTCAATATTGTTGGTAAAGTAACGTTGAACCATGCCGCTAATACTTGGGTAGTTTGGATTGCATCGGCTTCCACCATCTCTTTCAATTCATCGTAATGCATCTGTGTAGTGGTCTTACACGTGGTTCATTCTTCAAATCAAAGTTTCCATTATGAAAGCGTTTAAACCAAAATCGGTGTGTTCTTTAGCAGTCTCCTCTCCAAACGCAACATAGATATTGGGAGCTGTTTCTGCCGTGTAAGTTCCGCGTCGAAACTCGTATTAAAAAATCACTCAAAATTTCTAAGTTACCATCTTTCTTGTCTAAGCTGAATAAAAAAAATGACTGAAATCGATAATCGAATGCTGCACATTTTTTTTAAAGAAGAACCACATAAGTACCGTGTGAAAAAAGTTTCACTCACAGCCAACACATTTTCATTCAGACACACCACAAGATTTGAAATTATAAAAACATTTAAAAGTTTAAACATAAAGAGTACCGAAGACTTGTGGGGTATGTCAGTAAAAGTGGTAGAGTCTATAATTTACATTATTGCACCATATTTAGAAACAATATTCAATCTTTGTGTCGATAGAGGAAACTTTCCCGACTTAATGAAACAAAGTAAAATCACTCCAATTTTAAAGTCGGGGTCTACATCTGACCCTTGAAAATTATAGACCTATTTCCATCTTACCTGTTCTGAGTAAAGTATTGAAGAAATTATGCTCAAACTACTTCTATCCCATTTTATTGAGCATAATTTATCGAATGAGAATGCAGTTTGGTTTCACAAAGAGCAAATCTACAACGAACGCAGGTGTTCAATAGATGTCGTATATACTGGAAGCCTGGGAGAGTTCATGATGCTATTGGCGTATTTTGTGATCTTTGAAATAGGCATTCGACTGTGTAGAGCACTGCACTCTGATTCGTAAATTTTCACACTATGGTATTCGTGGAAAAGCTCTGAATCTTATATCTGTCAGACAGGCTACAGAAGGTTAGAATAAATGGCAATACTTCTTCCGGGTCATTGGTAAAAATGGGAGTACCACAGGGATTAATTTTGGGACCTTTTCTGTTTCTAACATATATTAATGATCTGCCTTGCATGGGCAAATATTTCTGCGATATTGTTTTATTCGCAGATGATACCTCTCTGATTTTTAAAGTAGATAGGAAAGACAGTGAACTGACTCATGTAAATAATGTATTATCTAAGATCTGTAAATGGTTCGCCGCTAATAATCTGCTCTTACTAATAAAAGATAAAATAGCGGTGCCAGGTTTTAGATTAGCAAAAACCAATAAAAAGTCCTTCTTAGGTAATTGTGTACGGTTTTATAATAAAGTTCCCATACATATTACAACGATCACAGAAGAGAAATTCAAGTTGCACGTGAAAAACATATTGATAAAAAAATCCTACTACACAGTTTCTGATTACTTAAACGACAAAAATGCCTGGACAATTCTGCCTCTGCCAAGCTATTGCCTGTCACCTATATAATTTAAACAAATATTGTAATAACTTTATTATATAGTAAGTATGTAACACATTATTAAAATGTGTTTAAAACAATGGCCTCGAGTTTCTTGCCCTTTCTTCTCGTAGTGGCTTTATTTTTATTTGCTGAACGTGGCAGTACAATTGAGGCGTTCCTAGTTGCTATTAGGTCTAAGGACTGATTAAATCATACAACTAGTACGTTCACATATATGTATTAACAACTAATTAGTCGTTTAACACGAGAAAAGGGGTCCGATCAACGATCGATGGTATTGCCCAGCAAAAAAATACAACCACTGGCCTTAGGAAGAGGTAGGACGTCACGTCGACGAGTGGTGGTAGCTTGCAAGAGGCGTAGGTAGGTCTTGGTACGGTTGATCTGCAGCTGTAGGTTGTAGTAGTACAAGCAACAGCCGTAGCCGTAAGGGTGAACTCTGGAACCCAGTGACATTGAACGCTTAATATATGTCCCGATCAAAGTCTGTATGACTGCTACTATGTAGAGAAGATAAAATGGTTGCTATGATCTCATAGTAGTCTAGGATGAGGCAGTCATACAAGCACTTACATCTAAGCATACAATAATAAAATATGAAAGAACCAGATTGAAGAAACAAGGTGTAAGTGGAATATCAATAATAGCAATTTTTACGCAAGTATAAGGGCAGAATGCACAAACCACAAAGTGTACCCTCATATTAAAAATAATACAAATGAGGATTGTGTTTTGTAAAAATACCGGTATGAACTTGAAATGCCGTCCCTGCTTTGCAATTTATAACAAAGCAGTTCCAGCATTCAATAATAATTATATCTTTAACTAGACACACAATAAGTACGTTTAAAAATACTAGATAAATGATTTTTTTGTGAATTAAGCAAAACCATTTCGTATTTATAAACTGTCGTTGTAGTTTAAAATGTACTTACCAGAACAGAATAAATTTGTCTTATAATAAGGAAACAACACAACAACTCACCCAATTTGGGGTAACACAATCACAACACTAGTAAGTAATAGTAACAATATTTAATTAATTCCACTATTTAGCATATAGCGATTTAAAATGATACGTATGTACGTACGTCTTCGCTCAGAAGTGTATTCGCTTGGTTGGAGTGCCGCCACTGTTGCTCGCCGTGGCGACTCTCGCTGCCGGTCTCTCAGATAACGGTTAATTGTGAAAGGAGCTACTTTGTTTCATTCATTTATGTTCTTCACTCTATTGTGTTAGTTTAGTAGGAAGATTGAGATATTTGTAATTTTATGGAAGTAGATTAAATTATTAATAGTTTGTAAGTAGGATCAACAAGTAGATTTCCGTAGATAAAATTATATACATATTAAAATCTTTCGGCATATTTGTGTAATGTTCCGTTACACAATGTACAATATTTTAATACTAAAATTTGTAATTCACTATTTCATAAGAGCGTCGGAGACGCCTAAATTGAATAAATGATTTTGACCCTCCAGTATAGCCTCAGTCGCCTCTTACGACGCCCACGGGAAGATATGGGGAGGGGCAATTCTAACCCGGCACCCCACGGGGTACGCATGAATACTTACCAAAATATCATTTGTAACACTATCGCATGTTAAAGAAGCATTTAATTTTCACTACGATGTGCTCGAAAAATAGTGACGGTTTTTGCTCTAGAAATTGCAAGTGCAACATTATACGTATGCATTTATGCAGGATGCGATAGGGGTTGAGCGTATTCGGACACAATTATATAAGGGGAGCATTTTCATTGTGTTTGATAATCTGCGTGTGCGTGTGTGTTGTCAGACGTACTGCGTGGACGCGCAGACGGCGGACTCTGCGTGCTCGGCGTCGGCGTACCTGTGCGGCGCGAAGGGCAACCTCGGCACCGTCGGCGTCAGTGCGCGAGTGCCGCGCCGCCACTGCAGCGCCGCCACGCTAACACACGACCGACTACCCTCGCTCGCCGCCTGGGCGCTCAGCGACGCCCGCGACGCCGGTACGCACTGTTCCCTATGAAGCGTTACCTCTTCCTCATATATGTATCTATAAGAACATACAAAAATATGTTTTCTTTACCGACATACGTAGACAACACGAGGCATAATAATGGTCGAAAGATTTGTTTCCAAGGGTCAAGAAATTTAGATTCTGCTTTATGACCAGCCGAATCCCTGAGACTGACCCTAGTTGAGAATGCTTTTGTTCATCTTCCTATTTTTTGGGCAATGAGCCCAGTTAAACACAAAACCTGCAACATTAGGAACATATTTTTCTCAAACACAAGTTTTTTACCCTTCACGAACAGAGTTTTATATTAGATGCTCAGTATTAAGTGGACCGTTGGATCGCTTCGATACCCTAATACATTATAAAAAGCTTACAATCTGTTATACACCATGACTTATGTTATATTTTAAGGGATATGACAAAATCAAACGTTTCTATTACTTTCTATCTGCTGTAGCGTCGTTTAAACTAATATAATAAAGAGGAAAGATTTGTTTGTTTGCATAGGCTCTGAAACTACTGGACCGATTAGGATGAAATTTGGTATGGAAATAGTTTGAAACACGGGGATGAACATAGAATAGTTTTTATCCAACTGAGCAAAAAAAAGGTTAATGGTTTTACGAAAAAAGAGGTTAATGGTTTTGCGCGATAGCCGATCTACTGGACCGATTAGGATGAAATTTGGTGTGGAAATAGTTTGAGACACGGAAATGAACATAGGATAGTTTTTGTCCAACTGAGCAAAAAAAAGGTTAATGGTTTTACGCGACAGCCGATCTACTGGACCGATTAGGATGAAATTTGGTGTGGAAATAGTTTGAGACACGGGGATGGTCATAGGATAATTTTTATCCAACTGCGCAAAAAGAGTTTAATGGTTTTGCGCAATAACTGATCTACTGGACCGATTAGGATGTAATTTGGTATGGAAATGGTTGGAGACATGGCGAAGGACATAGAACAGTCCGCAAAAAGAGATTAATGATTTTGCCCGATAAAAAAACATTAGAACAATAAACAAATATAAATAAAAGTTCATAAAAAAAATTATATGAAACATTCTTTATTATTTTCTTTTCTTAGTAACCTGACTTAAATAGAAGGGTTTATGTGGTTGTGTAAAATTTATTATAATTATTTTTTTAATACCCGTGCGAAGCCGGGGCGGGCTGTTAGTCATTTATAACTAAGAGCTCAAGAATTTACCATTCTATATAGACGGATAAATGACATTAACTTATGCATGTTTCTATTCACAAAGATAATGGCAAAACATTTATTTTTCACACTGCTTTATTACTACATTTGTAATACACATATCCTTTTTCATCTTTGACCTTCCTTTCACAAATCTGTTCATACGCAATAACCTTTTAGTAAGGTATATGCTGATATACTCGTTCTCATACCTTATCATCGTATATGTTCCCTCATTGTAATCAAGCTTAGATTGATTATAATCTCCGAGTCAGAGAGGTTTCTTAATTGAAGTTGTAATGTAATTAAATCGCTATGCAGGCATCGTGACGACGACGCGCGTGACGCACGCCTCCCCTGCGGGAGCATACGCGCACTCCGCGAACAGAGACTGGGAGAGCGACGCCGACGTCGCCGCCGACTGCCCCCAGGGGGCTCAGCCTGATATAGCATCGCAGCTCATCAACTCCTACCCAGGCAACCAATTCAAGGTAAACACTCTCTAGCTGGAGAGTCTACTCACATTATTCCAGATACTCTTTCGTTCCTCGGATTATTTTTCTTTTTACCATTTTTATTTAGTCTTTCGTATTATAGTAAAGCGACAGTGACTTGTTCTCGTCAATTATTTTTCCGTCTAATTGAATTTTAATTTTAATTTAGGTTATCTTAGGTGGTGGCAGACGGGAATTTCTTCCAAACACAACTCTTGACGAGGAAGGAACTCCCGGCCGGAGATATGACGGTCGCAACCTTATTGAAGAGTGGCAAAAAGACAAAAAAGAGCGCAATGTTACCTACCAGTATGCGTGGAATCGAGACCAGGTAATGGAAGCGATGGCATCGAAACCCGACTACTTGTTGGGGCTTTTTGAAGGCTCTCACATGCAGTACAATCTTCAAGCGGATCCGAGCTTAGAGCCCACACTAACTGAGCTCACGGAAATCGCAATCAAATCCTTGAGTCGGAACTCGAAAGGATTCTTCCTATTCGTGGAAGGAGGACGCATCGACCACGCGCACCATGAGAACCTCGCACAGCTTGCGCTCGATGAGACGATAGAAATGGCCAACGCCGTCCAGCGCGCCACAGAACTTCTCTCCGAAGAAGACTCCCTAATTGTGGTCACCTCGGATCATGCGCACGTGATGACTCTCAACGGGTACACTCACCGCGGTGGAGACATACTTGGACCCTCCGACGACGTGGCCGACGACGGCGTGCCCTACATGACGCTATCCTATTCCAACGGGCCAGGATTTCGCCCGAACGTTGACGAGGGCGTACGCGAGGACGTCACTAGGGACGATTATCGTAAGAATCGTATTTAATGATTATACGGTTAGATATTACTTATCATCATGAATACATAAATATCATTGCCTTGCAGATGACGTGAAGTTTGCGTACCCAGCGAGCGTGCCGCTGGCTTCAGAGACGCACGGCGGCGACGACGTGGCGGTGTTCGCGTGGGGCCCGCAGCACGGCATGTTCTCGGGGCTGTACGAGCAGAGCCAGCTGCCGCACCTCATGGCGTACGCCGCCTGCATCGGGCCCGGCAAGAGAGCGGAAGCATGTAATAAACAAAAACCTTAACCAAAGTTTTTTTCACCCAATATAATTTTAATATAATTAGTTTATATAAAAAGTTTCCTGTGTACACAAATATAAGTTATATATTTCGAATATACATTATTCTTATGGTATTAAAAATAGTTTTTATTTTTGATTGTGCCATAGGCTTAGGATGTAGCGAAATTGTTGGTTGGTCTGTGGATTGTGCAGTAAAGCTATGTTTATTACCTATTGTTAGTACAATTTTACTATACTTAGTAACTATTTTTAATCTTTGTGTCGATAAAGGAACATTCTCTGATTTAGTAAAACATAGTAAATTTACCCTTATTTTTAAGTCAGGGGCTAAATTTGATCCTTTTAATTACGTACCAGTATCGTTCTTTCCTACTTCGAGATTTTTTAGCATTAAAAAAAGATGTGCTTTAATTGCTATCCCATTTTAATGAACACAATACTTTGCATGAAAATCGATTTGGTTTTACGGAACAGTAAATTAATTAAATTAAAAAAGTAAATAACCCGACCGTCAATTATTTATTTTTGTTAAAAGTTTTATCATTCTTAACGTTATATAAAATTTATGAAATTGTTATTTAAATTTCTTCATTTTGATGCCACATTATCGGTGAAAAACCACATAGATAGGTCAGTTGAATGGGGCGAGCGGCAAAATCCGCAGATATGTGAATACACGACATTATGTAATAACAGACACAAATTAATTGAGTTCCCTTTCATTTTCTCACAGTATGCTGACAAGCATTGTAATAGTGTTGAGCATAAATTAGAGTTAGATAAAATGTATAGTAATATTATTAACATTTTAAGCGAAAGTTCCATGCAAACTTCAACAATGAAAAATAATAAAAGATGTGCGTACTTACGTGGGTGGAATAAACATGTTAGTACTGCTCATAGGGACGCTATACTTAAGTATCATGAGTGGCTCACTAACGGTAAACCAAGGAGCGGAAAAGTTTTTGAAAACATGAATGAGAGCAGAAAAATATTTAAGGCTAAAATTAAATGGTGTCAAAGCAACCAAGAGCAAGTATGAATGGATATAATTGCAAATCAAAGATCTGCCCGAAAATTTGCTCAGTTTTGGAATAAACGTTAGTAAGCTTAACCTTAGGTCTGGTCTCCCTGCGAGTGTGTCTGGGGTATCCGAGCCTAAGGAAATAGTAGAAATGTTTAGGGAGCATTTTTGTATAAAACCTGACATGAAGGATTCTGCGCAGGTGATTGGTGTTGAGGACCGTAATGACAAGGAATATGTTAAGATAACTGCTGAAGACGTTAGAGATATTATTAAAAACATGAGCAGGGGTAAATCTCCAGGTCATGACGGCCTCAGTATTGAGCACCTGCAGCATGCGGGCCCACATTAGCCTAGAGTCTTAGCTATGTTGTACTCATTATGCCTTAATCACTCATATTTACCTAAAGATTTAATGAAAACAATAGTAGTCCCCATTGTAAAAAATAGAACTGGCGATATTTCGGATAAATGTAATTATAGACCGATATCATTAGCTACTATCACAGCCAAAATTCTAGACCGGCTTCTGGATAAACATCTTGAGCAGCTCCTAAAACTCCACGATGGGCAATTTGGATTTAAGGGCTTATTCCACTAAACCCCAAAAATCGTTCCACTTCAACCTCAAGACGATTTGTAGGTAAGATTAAAAATGCTGTAAATGTTTCCACTCAAACTCCAAGAATTAGAAGTAGAGTCAGTAAGTCAAAATGTATATGAAAGCGATAATTGCACAACTAGAAAAAAACACTTGCCGATTCGATGACGACGAAGGTGTGATTTTATATTTTTAGAAATAATAAGCCTGGTTTGTCCACCGAAGCTGCTATATTGAGTTTTAAATATGCAACTAGATATTATGTCGATAGGCAGATGCCAGTCTATGCTTGCTTCTTAGACATCTCACGAGCTTTCGACACACTTATTAAACATGTGCTGTGGCAAAAGCTGCCTGAGACAAGTTTGCCTAAAGATATATGTTCTGTGTTTGAATACTGGTACAGTAATCAAGCAAATCATGTAAGATGGTCTGGGATTTTGTTTAATGCCTATGGCCTTGAATGTGGTGTAAGACAGGGTGGGGTGTCATCCCCCCATCTATTTAACCTGAATGTAAATGAGCTAATAGATGGTCTCAGCAGCCAACCTATTGGATGTTATATTGACGGCACATGGTACAAACACAAGGTAAAAACAGTACTTTAACCATTTAAATAGTTCATATAAATATATATTAAGAAAAAAAATATATACACCGATAAATGCAAGTAAGCTTATAAAAGGGGTATTACACTATATATGTAGGTTAACAGTAATACATAGGCTATGGTTTCCAGTCTTAGTATTTAAACAATCAGGGTAGGGTTGAGTTGATTTACAACGTACAACAAGGAGGATCATCACGAGTGATTATTAAGGCTACCTTCGATCTGATTTAACAAAGACCTCCTGAAACAACTTACTTGCTCGTGAAATGGCTATACAATTGAAGCTAGTATTATAGGATTCTGTCATTTGACACAATAGTGATCGATGACCAGCCTTGGCACGACAGGGGGGAACAGCAAACACTTCTAGAGTATGACAAGGATGAGGTCTAAAAAGTACCTTGTACCGAAGCTCATCGACCAACTCTGCACGGTCATATCTATTATGACATAGGTCATACTGAAGCATAACATCTAATCTTTGTCTCCAGGAGTTTAATTCTAATAATATTTGCTTAGCAGCTCTTCATATGGTTTAATTATATGAAAACATTTGTAATACATATAGCGTAAGAATTCCTTTTGATTTTTTTAATATCATTATTATAACATTTGTAAAGTGGGTTCCACACTGCCAAAGTATATTCCAACTAAGATCGACCAGTGACTTATATAACAATAAATACGTAAACTTTTTCACCGGCAGTATGCCTTTATTAACAAAATACTGCAAACTATATACAACACTACTGTTGATACAATAAAAGCAATTAGAGAATCTATAAGTCATTGCAGCAAATACTTAACTTCGTTATAGAAGTGACTAGATAACCTTATAACAAAATAAACATATTAAATCAACGTGCACGTGTATTACATTTTGAATATTTACATCACCGATTAATTTACTATCTAATATTAGTCCAAAATCCTTAATGACTTGAACTTTGTTAAGGTCAAAAACAATAGATTTACATTTAATTATATTTAACGTTGTTATTTTTAACACAAAACGCGGAAAATCTGTCAAGTTTCTGTTGGAATTTTAAGGAGTATTTATAGAAAAAGGTGATAAGTATTTATGAAATTACATATTTTCAGCTCATCAGCATATAATAGCAATTTACAAAACTAAACTAAACAATGTGCTACTGGAACAAAAATGTGCACTTTAAAGTCGAATATTTCGTAAATTGAGCATTAAATCGAAAAATAGTATCATAGTAATCATCCCCACATCACTTGTATAGATGCTACACTAAAAAAAAAAAATCAAAATTTTATTTTACTACTTTGTCGGCGTGATAAGTTTACATACCCTTACAAAATTGCAGCTTTCTAGTACAAACGGTCTCTTTGTAAAACCTCGGACAGACGGACAGACAGACGGACATGACGAAACTATAAGGGTTCCTTGTCAGGACTACGGAACCCTAAAAAGGTTACCTGTAAGTGTAGGTACCCTTTTTATTGGATTTTTATTATTTGTAATTTACAATATGACGTCAAAAACCCGTTAGTTTGTGATCTTAACTATAGAGCAATTCTCTCTTAATTAGGGGTATTGTATGCAAAGTAATGTCTTGTTCTGGGTTAGCAATAATAAACTCATTAGGCTTATTGGGTAGAAATCCGTCACCTTAAGGGTGAACTGGCCGGCCCGTTCTCCATACAAACGCCGTTGGGTGATCACTCCCTTATTTGAGGATTTAGGTCCAAAATAAAGCATAATACCGATTGATCTCGTCATTATCTAGGCTTGTATGATGCCAAAATTTTAAAAAGATATTTAAGTTGTAAGTTATGAGCCTCGAAAACTTTATATGAAAATGTTTCGAGGCTCATAATTCTCAGGTCCATTATTTTATTAAAATTTCGGCATCATACAAGCCTAGATAATGACGAGATCAATCGGTATTATGCTTTATTCTGGACCTAAATCCTCAAATAAGGGAGTGATCACCCAACGGCGTTTGTATGGAGAACGGGCCGGCCAGTTCACCCTTAAGGTGGACAATCGGTAGATTTATATTTAAATAACTACCTTATGCCCTTCGGACACCCTTATAACTTGGAAACCTAAAAAAGCAACCACTACCCAGTGATGTGCGTACATCACTTGGCAGTGGTGTGCTTATTTTGTGTAACTTCGTCATGAGTCAAAAAGTGTTCATCATTCTATATATGTTTTTATTATTTGCATTTGGTATCCACAAAACAACAACAAACGTGTGGGTATCATTACAATTACAACCAGTAGCCCAAGCACGAACATTTCGATAGTCCGTAACGTAAACGTATCGAATTCACCGTACGTTTACGCAGGAGGAGATGGTTGACAGTACGACGCATCGTTTGCTGGCTAACGTGAACTCGATAGGATTACAAGAGTGACGTCATCCAGCGTAAATCACAACAATTATACCTTCTTTCTAAGAGCTAACAACTCATTCCAAAAGAGGTTTTAATTGTTTTTTAGCCTTTACAAGTTCCTCTCACTGAGCAAGTAATATTAAGAGTTGGCACGGACCTTGTTGCTTTGAAACTCATATTTGAAGTTATTTTATACCAACCATTACAAATGAAAACAATATTTCCAACACAATAATAGTGACATTTGTGAGTGTTGTACTACTGATTCCCTAAAATCGATTAGTTACAATGAAATTGATTCCATTATAATCGATATAGGAAAAAATGGTACGTAGGTTAGGTTTATAAAATATATGATAACGAAATATAAAATAAAACAAATATTTTACACAGATGTATTTATTTATTCAAAATCATCAAAATATATTATCGTGCGATATATCTTCGCTAGTATCGAAAACCGTATTATTGTGGTCTGTTTATATAGTTCCAAAGTAATTTGTGTAGGAGAAGATCTTTACAATACATATTTTTTTTATTTTCATTGTACATAAGTTTTCAATATATAAAACTTATTTTCTAATTGTCGTATATGTAAATGTAAAAAATACTGCACGTAAGATGCACTAGTAAACTAGTCATCAACTGTTAACAATTATTATTATTTGTAGTTCAATCATAAAATGTAGTATTTTTTGACGCACCTTTTTTAATTATATATAGACTGTAGACTTTTAAAAACTTTTTTGGTGTAGGTAGTTGAATTATTTAGATAATATATATTAGATATTAATTTGCTTATCTATTTAATTTGTATTGCAAGAAGCTTCTTCTGCACTGTTTTGTTTTATTTATTGATTCAATTAATATTTTCTGCGTAACATATCCATATCTGAAATTCCAAAAAAAGTTGATTTAACTGCTCTCAAAAGTTGGTTAATTTTAAAATCGAACAATTTAGAGAATAGTATTATAAGTATTTAAATAAATAGTCATTGGGATATTACACATGTTGATTTTTATATAGTATTGAGGTGACATAGTACCTTAAATTCCATGCCATAGCTTTATCAATTCAGCATTTACTTTGAAAGCATATAAGCGACGGAGTTTTGTTTAAATGAACTGAAAAAAAAACAACTCAGATTATTATCAAAACAATAGATATGACGTTATTTACACTGTTTATTATTAATTGTATAATATTTAAATCGATTTACATATGTTAGATAATAAATATTGCTCTAGCCGTTCAGTTAACAAGTACTGTGCCAGTTATGTAGAGAAAAATTGATAATACCTGGTGTTTCAAAATGCTTTTGAGCTGAAGATGTAAATAACAGTCCCTAAAGTACATATGTTAAGTTTCGTGGCATAACAAAACATTTCGCATGATGGTTTATGATCACCAGCATCAATATGATATTTCCTAATTTATTGACACTATGAAAAAGTATATGCACCCATACCACTGACATTATGAAAAATCGTTACTACAAAGGTATCGATACTTTTTTTGAGCAACACTAAACTTACTTTACGTTACGTAAATATTTGTAATTTATATACAAATATATGTAATTACAGCAATTCGGATGATAACACATACCTATTTAAATTACAATAAAAACCAAGCGATCATTAGCTGTGAAACAATAATGTAATTTCAATGACATATTTTCATCAACTCACCGGTTCTGGATCTCATGGAAATCTATTGATTAAACATTTTTATTTGTGTTTCGACACCAGACTTCGCATTTTCTTTGCAATTTCCGTATTGTATTGATTTTCACAATGAAATATTAACATTTTTGAATAAAATGTATCTGAGGTGGTATATTTACAAAGCGCCATGACATTCATTATGACATAGAGAAATGATATATATCGGAAACAATATGATTAGTCTATAGCAGTGTTGCCAGATCGGTGAGTTAAAAATTATCAGAGAATTACTGCAAAATTATCGTGTTTTTATCGCAAGTTCTAAACTTTATAAATTACTCAACCTTCGTTTCAGTTCTTAGTGTAATTTTTTTTTTTTTTTTTTTTTTTTATTCCTGATATGTTAGCCTTTGACCACTATCTCACCTGATGGTAAGTGATGATGTGGTCGGAGATGTTGTTCAGGCTAACCTAGAAGTACTGGCTCTCAAGGACAGCTGCCGGAACACACCGTTAGGTGCTTGGCGACAGATTTTCTACTTGAGGGTGGTAGCTAGCCAGGCGGGCATTCGCAAAATGCCCTACCACCATGCTATAACGACTGCCATCCTAAGACAACAACCGGGACCGACGGCTTAACGTGCCCTCCGAAGCACGGAAACGCTCAGTAGTAATGTCACTAGCGGTCACCCATCCAACTCATGACCGCGCGCGACGTTGCTTAACTTTGCTGATCGGTTGAGAACAGCTAAGTAAACTTCGCTACGAGCGCTTCAAAAGTGTAAGAAGACAAGAGATATATTTTTAAGTGTTTACCTAATATTAATTTAATATTTTCGGTAAAAAAATATTATTATTATATATCTTATTTTATTGATGGTCAAAAATAACCTCTTCCTCAGAATCAGCACTCAATGAATAATAGTTCTGAGGGTACATGCCCACATGTAGGCTTTGACGGGCTCTGGTTTTCTCAGGACCGTACAGTCCTGCGTTGTTAGTACACTCAATCATTGCTCGGTATAAAATCAATACATCAGGTTTTTCGCTTCTATTGCCACATCTTCATGCAGCCTGATCAGCTATGCAATTATATAACAGTAGTTGTTTTATGACAGTTTCGGCTTTTTGTTTTTATGGAATTTATTTAATAAAATACCTATCTCATTTTGCATTCGTTTGGATTACCATAGATAATATAAAAATCATATTCGGTTCTGATCCGAGTAATATAAAAATTACTCGGATCAGAATTCGTTGTAAAATTACCGTGTAAATGAAAAAAATATCGTAGTAATTTGATGAAATATCGTGCGATACGTCATTATTATTTTTTATCGCATGACACTCAAATATATCGTATATCTAGGATAATTATCGCATGTCTGGCAACACTGGTCTATAGCCATGACAGTCCAGTTGAGTTGTCAAGGTGACAATAACATCGTATTTGGTAAATTTGGACAAACATCGGTGCACCTGCAATACTATACCATATTTTAAGGTTGGTGACGCTGGACTGGTTCCTCTATGATTGATATTTGTCAAATTTAGCTTTTTATTTGGTGAAAACCAAACATATTTTTTTCCGGTATATTACTTTTATCTATGCGTAGTAACGCATGCTCAGTGAACCAAAGTTTATTGTAACATCTTTAGAGGTATATAAAATAAAACATTATATATAAATTATGAGCTATATATTCTCAAGCCTAGAATCTACGCCACTGATAATTTACCTAGCATATGAATTACAAACAGCTACTATCAAAATTTACACCTAAACAGAGACAGAGAGGGAGGAGTCTCAAGAAACCCTGAAGGACCGCTAGCCGGCGTGAAGTGTATTTTACGCTAAATTTTATGGTGTATGCAGAAAAATAGGCTATTGAGTTCAAGCAGTGTATTTACACATAATGTATTCTATAAGTTCTAATTGTTCACTAACGGTGATTTCCGACAGAACTTTTGTCTCCAGCGGTATTTTAACGTCTGTCCTGGGAAAGAAGAATGGTGTGAAAACCTGGAGTGCGTAGTAATGTACCTACCTAACAGTTTTGCAAAGACAAACCACGTAGCATTTCATGAATGCGCCGTTACTATAAATCGGGAATGCTGTGACTTGTAACCGTCTAGGCTTAGTGTTGTTTTTAAGTACATATTAATTTAGGATCATAAAAGTGTTTATTTTGCTTGTGGTTAAATTTTTTTTTTTTTGGATTATGATTGTGTCTGTTATTACATTACCAAAAATAAATAAATTACAACTGTTGGTGTAGTTTTGTCTTTTTATTCATCTACTTTCCTTTATTTTTAAGGAATAGTGTGGCAAAAGAGCATGATATCGAACTTACCTAGCCTATAAGATCAGAGGGGAAAGAAAAATGCTTCTCACGGCACTGCTATGAGTTCGCCACCCAATAGTCTTTTATGCGCCACCAATAGGAGCACACACTGATCCATCTCATCATCACTGTTGTATGCTCAATGCGTGACAACATCCCACTCACACCGGCCTAAGTAGTGGCATGCTGCTACGAATTTTGTCTTAGTCGCGTTTCACGACATCCAACAAGAGATCTTATTATCCCTAAGCCACGAATTGTTCGGTATATACCAATAAATGAAACGCACAAATGCACTTCGTTTATTTTTATTAAGAACCAAAAGTCCAATAACACAGTTTCTACGTTTCACATTAAAATCTTCTTCTTCGTAGTGGTTAGAATGTTGGCGTGAGCATGGTCATCCCCTCAGAGTTCGTAGGTAGTTAGTCTGACAATCCGTTGGTATTCCTTTCGTGTCGCTGCCTGTGTTCTTCTGGTGCATTTGTTGACAGCTTTGCTTGATTTTGAAATCTTGAATGGATAGGTGATCTTCTGTGAGCCTTATTGTTTTCAATTTGACCATGCACAATGAAGAATTTCATAGCAATATTATTGCATCCAACGAGCGAAATTGGTGTAAATGTGGGCTGGAACGGTGGAATATAGACGCTGTTTGATGCTGAGTTCTGGAAAATGTCCTGAATTGGGTTCATCGTACATTAGCATCACTTCCCTCCAGTGCCATAAATTAATAAATACCTACTTTGCGCCTGGTAAACGAAATGGTACACTACTACTTCTAATCTTGCTGCCATGTTTGTAACTCTTTTCATAGGTAAATTATGAACAAACAAACACATTAATAACCTGAATTTTCGAAGTTTTATCACAATTGAATACGTTACGTCAGCCATCTCACTGAAAATTTCTCAGTGACATAATGACATGACATTCGCAGATTTTTGACAGACCCTCGATAGCCAGCATTCGAGCTTACGTTAGTATTAGGTTCGTGCTCGCGATTTCATACAAAACTTTTTACGTGACAAAGCGTTCACGTTAAAATCTCGACACGTTAGTTGTCAAAACCTTTTTATTTGTCAAAATTTAGTTCCTTTTACGCACTGTAGAGGCGCTGATCAAATCCTATACAAAATGGTGACATTTCGATACGTTTACGAAACGGTTACGATTTCGCAAGTTATTCGTGCTTGGGCTACAGCACGATGTATTATTTGAGTGACGGACGTGCGAGGCGAGGCGAGGCGAGGCGGGGCGAGGCGGCGGCGGGATGATGTCAGCGGCAAATTGTTTCATTTACATAATGTGAGATCGAATTTGCCCAATAATGACAAATGAACTGCCGCCGAATGCTATATATGCCGCGTACCCATTGCACGAGCGGCACGCAGAGCGTCGAGTGGAGTGGTATGTATCTACTGCTACTAGCAGAGGCTAGTAAAAACTAGCCTAAATCGTTTTGCCAACCGCATAGAGATGCGGTTGGCAAAACGAGCAAAATAATCTTCTTTGAAACGAGATGCCACAACACTGAGATAAGTTTATGGGGACCCTAAACGTAATAAAATATGATTGCTTACACTGACTACTACTACTACTACTGTGAATTAATTTGCTCTTGCGAGTAACGTAAAATACGCTGGAACCAACAAAAATATTCATGTAAATAATTTTTTGCCGCCGATTGCTATTTGTATTGGTGGTAGCGCCAACAGCGCAGTAGACGCTCAGTACTCTACGTCCGATGCCGACGACGAACGACAAACTGCTCGACACTTGAACACCACTCCGATCGCGCAGGGCGCTACCAACCGCGCTGTTTTATTTATTTTATAATGTATTTACTAAGAAAATTAGGTCAACTTATTGTTTTTTACTATACCCTTAGGCGCGTATCCTCCGGCCTGCCGGATTTTCTCTTATGTGTCCCAACCGGCCTGCCGGTTAGCGGTCAATAGTCGTGTTTACATATTCACCATAAAATCTGCGTAAGTTCGATTTTCATAATTCAAACGGTTTTCGTGAGGATGGATCCTTGGCTATGCGAGAAAAAATCCATAATATTCTGATATAACAGAAAGTATGTTTAAAATTGATATGAAATCTGAAACCAGCTCAAATTACATTTTGGCGCCAAAATTTTGTATAGATTTATGTCATTTAAAAATAATCTCGTAACTACTTCTAAAGTAATTAACCTAGAAAGCTGTAATTTTGCATTTGTATAGGCAATAAGTCAATAACGATGTTAAAAGAAATTAAAAGGATAAAGATTGATAACTTTTTTTTTTATAGATTTTTTTATTTGACCCCTGTTTTTGTTACGGCTGGAATTCCGGTGGTCTAAAAAAAAGGTTTAGTGTAAAGCTTGTATTTATCCGATCGTTATTATTTAAACGTTGTTAGTAAGCTACTATCATTGGCTATACAACAAAAAAACCGCATTACTCCATGGTAACGAGAAGTTACTCAAATCATGAAATGAAAAAAAATAACTTTCACTCGATGCATTTTGCCGCGCAAACACTCACCGATCGAAATTTACGTAATAAATAATCTCGTAACTACTTTTAAACCTGTAAACCTAAACATCTGAAACAATTCAGGTGTATAGATTACATCTGAATAATCATATCAAAAGAAAAACCAAATTCGTAGGTGGTATAGTTTTTGAGAAAAAAAAAAAAAACCGCGTATGTACAGTTTTCCCGCCAAAATTCTTAAAAAAAATCGCGTTGTTTTAATCTCGTTACTACTTATAAAATATTTATCCCTACAATCTGGTATTATTCATGAGTAAAGAACCATAATAAATACACACATTAAAAAAAAAAACAAAGTTGTAGGTGGAATAGTTTCGGAAAAAATAAATAAAAAAAATATATAAAAAATGCCGTTTCCCGCCATTTACGTCGTCTGTTCAAACCCATTTTCCTGTAAAAATTTCCATGAAAAGGTCTATTTTCATTTCTTTTCCCGTAAAGAGAATATGATGAGGATTGCATTGGTACCAAGAAGTTTATATGTTGATTGGAGACTGCCACAAATAAACTCGATTAAAAAACAA
Organism: Plagodis pulveraria; assembly: GCA_963890685.1. Taxonomy (NCBI): domain Eukaryota; kingdom Metazoa; phylum Arthropoda; class Insecta; order Lepidoptera; family Geometridae; genus Plagodis; species Plagodis pulveraria. The sequence continues at coordinate 237,256 of OY982968.1, forward strand.
AATACCTCAAAATCTGGAAAAATATATTTTTATTCGCTGTTTGATCCACTCAAACTAAATGTATGAAAATGTTATTTTTTGTATGGTATAGGTAATATTAGGTCCTTACATATGAAATTGGCGTTTTGTATGGGAGGAACAAAAAGTCGAATATTTTTTAATATAATATATTTAATTAATCAAAGTATGAACCATTATTTTCTATGCACTTTTGCCATCTCATAGGTAGTTCATTGATCCCTTTACTAAAAAAACCAGTCGGACGGGAATCAATAAAATCTTTGAAGGCGATTTGGACTGCCCCATCGGAGTTGAATTTTTTCCCTTGCAAGAAGTTATCCAAATTTCGAAAAAAATGGTAATCTGTTGGAGCAAGGTCCGGGGAGTACGGAGGATGTCTTAGACTTTCCAATTGAAGCTCTTCTAATTTAGTGTCTGTAGCGCAGTGTGTGGTCTAGCGTTGTCGTGAAGCAGCAGTGGTGTGGAGCGATTGACCAGCCTAGGTTGTTTAGCCGCTAGCTTTTCCATCATGGTTTGCAATTCCTGACAATAGACAACAGCCGTAATAGTCTGGCCAGATTTGAAAAAACTGTAATGAACAATACCGGCACTAGTCCACCAAACGCTTACAAGTAACTTTTTTGGGGTTAATTTTCGCTTGGGGCAGGATTTAGCTGGCTGGCCAGGATCTAACCATTGCGCTGAGCGCTTCCGATTATCGTAAAGAACCCATTTTTCATCACAGGTAATGATTCGGTTTAAAATACCTTCATTATTGTGCCGGTTTAGTAATGTAACGCAGCAGTCGACGCGCGTTTGCCGGTTTGTTTCAGTCAATTCGTGAGGTACCCACCTTTCAAGCTTTTTAATCTTCCCAATTTGCTTCAAGTGAATTAAAACAGTTTTATCACTAACATCGCAGCCTGCAGCTAACTCGGACGTGGTTTGCGATGGATCCGCTTCCACAATAGCCTTCAACTCTTCATTATCAACTTGAGTCTCAGGCCGTCCAAGGGGCTTGTTCTGCAGGTCGAAATTTCCAGAACGAAAACGTTGGAACCAAAAACGAACTGTGTTTTCTTTTGCAACACGACCGCCATACACATCATTCACCCTTCGAGTTGTTTCCGCAGCACTAGTGCCACGGCGGAACTCGTACTCGTAAATAATGCGATATTTAAGGTTTTCCATTTTGTAAAATGAGTGACGCAAACAGAAAAAAACAGAAGAAAAAAAACAAATGAATGACGATCATCGAAGCACAAATACATGAGTCTATAGCTGTACAAATTTGAATTTGGAATTCCTTACCAAAGAGGAGAAATTCGTGATTAAAGTGGCCAGTACGAAAAACGCCAATTTCATATGTAAAGACCTAATATTAGGTCCTTACATAATATGAAATTGGCGTTTTGTATGGGAGGAACAAAAAGTCGAATATTTTTTAATATAATATATTTAATTAATCAAAGTATGAACCATTATTTTCTATGCACTTTTGCCATCTCATAGGTAGTTCATTGATCCCTTTACTAAAAAAACCAGTCGGACGGGAATCAATAAAATCTTTGAAGGCGATTTGGACTGCCCCATCGGAGTTGAATTTTTTCCCTTGCAAGAAGTTATCCAAATTTCGAAAAAAATGGTAATCTGTTGGAGCAAGGTCCGGGGAGTACGGAGGATGTCTTAGACTTTCCAATTGAAGCTCTTCTAATTTAGTAGCCGTCTGTAGCGCAGTGTGTGGTCTAGCGTTGTCGTGAAGCAGCAGTGGCGTGGAGCGATTGACCAGCCTAGGTTGTTTAGCCGCTAGCTTTTCCATCATGGTTTGCAATTCCTGACAATAGACATCAGCCGTAATAGTCTGGCCAGATTTGAAAAAACTGTAATGAACAATACCGGCACTAGTCCACCAAACGCTTACAAGTAACTTTTTTGGGGTTAATTTTCGCTTGGGGCAGGATTTGGCTGGCTGGCCAGGATCTAACCATTGCGCTGAGCGCTTCCGATTATCGTAAAGAACCCATTTTTCATCACAGGTAATGATTCGGTTTAAAATACCTTCATTATTGTGCCGGTTTAGTAATGTAACGCAGCAGTCGACGCGCGTTTGCCGGTTTGTTTCAGTCAATTCGTGAGGTACCCACCTTTCAAGCTTTTTAATCTTCCCAATTTGCTTCAAGTGAATTAAAACAGTTTCATCACTAACATCGCAGCCTGCAGCTAACTCGGACGTGGTTTGCGATGGATCCGCTTCCACAATAGCCTTCAACTCTTCATTATCAACTTGAGTCTCAGGCCGTCCACGGGGCTTGTTCTGCAGGTCGAAATTTCCAGAACGAAAACGTTGGCACCAAAAACGAACTGTGTTTTCTTTTGCAACACGACCGCCATACACATCATTCACCCTTCGAGTTGTTTCCGCAGCACTAGTGCCACGGCGGAACTCGTACTCGTAAATAATGCGATATTTAAGGTTTTCCATTTTGTAAAATGAGTGACGCAAACAGAAAAAAACAGAAGAAAAAAAACAAATGAATGACGATCATCGAAGCACAAATACATGAGTCTATAGCTGTACAAATTTGAATTTGGAATTCCTTACCAAAGAGGAGAAATTCGTGATTAAAGTGGCCAGTACGAAAAACGCCAATTTCATATGTAAGGACCTAATATATTGGGGTATGGGGATGTTAGGGTGACATGTTTAGGTAATGGAAAACTACTTAGTACTACAAAAAAACGTTACGGGGCGTCGCGGGATAAAAAAACGTGAGCAGTTTGGACGATTGTGTCATAGGAGGTGGACAGATTGGACGCACGAGGGGATACGTATCTACTTTAAATTATATTACTATGTGATGGCATTATTACCTATAACAGATATTTATCTATCTTTATCCCACGGTAAAAAAGGTCACTTATATTTTTGTAAGTTTTTTTATTTTTTTCATTTGCTTTGTCGCTGACCATACCCCCTGTAAATACCACATACATAATACAAATATCTTAATATCAACTAGTCAATGCTAAATCCACAACGTTGTAAAAATTTTTTTACTTCTTCTGACATTGGATAAACCGTTAATATCTAGGCCGACATCCATCTTTCTCGCTGCACCAAAATGTGAAAATCTAAAAGTTTTCCGCACACATTCCAACAAAACATGTTGCACGTCTTCTATCATTCCACAATCAACACAGTTAGGAGATAAGACCTTGTCCGTAAGGAATACGAACTTGTTCGACGGTATGTGTCCGTATCGCAGTCTAAGAGAGGTTACTAAAGTCTTCCTATCAACGTTACTATGTCGATCCACGGGTAACTCAAGTTTCGTGGCCGTATTCCCGTACCTGTAATAAAACAATAAAATACGAATATTTCTTAAATAAATTAATTAATATATTTTAACTAACGGACACTTTTATTATCACTAGCCGCAAAACGCCTACTTTTGAACAATGGTGATATCGCCAAAAATAAATTATATTATATATCTTCGATGCCGACCATATTCTGTTAAAGAGAATGGTACACAACAAGAAAAAGGGTGGGTGTATTGTGGCGTTCTATATAATGGAGGTCTTTGTTTAATAGTGGACGTCTTCTAGCTGATGATAATTATGATATACCCAAAGAAGTAGGAAGAAACTTCGGTTGACTGATAATGTCTTGTAGGAAAATGTCTGAGAAACCAACCTCGCTGTCCGTTCACTAGAAATTCTGACCCCTTATATGTGATTACTTCATTTATAAAAATTGTAATAAGGATTGTCACTGTTACTTTTAAATTCTTATTTAAAATTTTATATTATTAGAATAAAATCCTTCAAATAGTCGTAGATTTCAATTTCAAGTATATTATTACTAAGAATAATACCAAAAATTACACGCTTTCGTTAGATAAAGATGGTCTATATATCAGCTGCAGCTTTCCACAATAATGCATGAAAATAAAATTGTATGCACAACTTTAATATTAGGAAATAAAATAATCTATACGAATTATAGCTTCATCCACGAAGAATGGTGACGGCACATGGCAGCGCGGAAGCGCAATTGTCGTGCTGTTCAATTTAACACAGTAATGCTGAGACAGCGGTACATAGTTGGTATCAATACCTTGGGAAGGAGTTATTTAGTTAAGCAGCGCTGCCGGCGGCGCAGTGCGGTGGATTGGAGGCAGGAAGTGTTCCCATCCCACGCTGCTTATGAAATGTTAATAAAGTGCGGCTTTACAAACATAAGCACGCAAAATGAACGAGTTTCAAATCTCCCGTTGGGTCTTTTTGGAGCGGTTACAATATACGTAATATTGCGTCTAACCACTTACTTACCTACATCTGTATGCATTCAAAGGGTTGAGAAAGCTGTTTTCAATCGGCGAGATACAAAGTTAAGAAAACTTAAATTTGTATGTATATTTCTATTTGTTTATTCTGTAAAAGTATGCAACATTACGCAGCTTTAAAAAAAAACAAAGCGTAACATGTAATGTTCGTATCATGAAATTTAAACAAAACGCAATTAAATTACATTTACTCACTTATAATATGGTGTTACACTGATATTAGGTTTTTATATTAGTTCTCTTATTTTGCCGTTGCTCGGCAAAAAATATAATTAAATAGTATACATACGAGTACAATTCAATGTTGTTCGTTATATAAAAAATAAATAAATTATGAGAAAAAAGTTGTTGTTTTTTATATTTTCGTTAATGTGTTTAGTGTATTTCATTTCACCGTCTATAATCACACCTAATTTTTTCCATCTGTTTCAATTGGTATTCAAATTCCATTTACATCTAATTTAGGTTTAAGCACTGCTCATTTGTCTTTTGGTTCCCATAATTATTAATTTGGAAATAGAAGGGGAAAAAGTGAGTTAAGAGGACTCTAGTTAAAAAAATAATCACAGCCCTTTGTAACTTTTGTCATACCGGCAATTTGTTCATTCCGATTTCAAACTATGGTACACCTGCGTATCGTCAACATATAAGTGGTAGTTGCATAATGTTGGGTTTTCAGGCATACCCGCTGTGTAAATTAAACAAAGGTTGGCTTAAAATTGATCGTTGTGGGGTACCTCTTGGGACTGGCTTTGCTCTAGAAACATGTTTCTTTCAATGGGATGTCGAGAACATAGAGGATCACATTGACTCGATCACGATCAAATTTGCACGCCTTAGGGAAAATAACGATCGAAGCGCACTAATCTTTCTCTTTCTACCTGTTTTTAACGTGCACAGTGTTAGTCATATTATGTATGTATACTCGTGTTTTGAGCAAATAAATTATTCTTATTTTTATTCTTACCTCTACTTCAACAAACTGTTCTCGACCAATCAGATACGTCGCAAAACACTAACATGCTGTTTCATAGAATCCGTAAAAATAAAACTTAACAATCAGTAGTTCTGATTCAATGTATTCAAATGATCGTGAAAAATCCGACATGACTAGTGCACTACTCAATCCTGACTCTGAAGCTGTAAGGATATCGCCAGAAACATGTAAAAGCGGGGTTTCATTGTCATGGTGCTTCTCAAATCGGAATTGATACTTTGGTATTATTTTTTCCTCCGATATATTTTTTTTATATGAGTTTGTATAACAGTTTTTAATGCTTTAGAAAGTACCGTAGGATACTCATTGGTCGTAGGTCTTTTAAATTATTCTACCGAGTTAGATTTGTTTCATTGACTTCCATTCAGTAGTTTTGAAGTGATGCGCGGCCGGGATACAGACAGACTGACAGACAGACACAAAAATAAAATATATATAATTTTGGCATCAGTGTCAGCTACAGAGTGCTCTCAAATATTTTTTTTCATAATATCTGCCACGTACAGTATTGGATCTGTTATAGTTTTATTATAAGTATAGATGAAGAGTTTGCAAGCTCATCCTGAGATAGTGCCAAACGTGTCGATGATATAATCGAATGTCGCAAATGAGGTTAACTCTATCGCGTTCAGACAACCTTGGAGGTGGGAAATATGTGATAATATCCCAACTTGGATACGGCGACAGCACGCAGCGGCTGGCACGCGGCCAACATGCGGCCAACTGAAGGTGCCGACGCGGTGCCTCAGCGACATTAATCGGTCGAATTTCACCGGTGTTTGTATAGCTTAAAAGAATGGCAATAGTTTCGGATTCAATATGGAATATATGGAAATCAATATTTAAGAGTGAAAAACAAACATAGAATAACACTACGCACTACACAGTTTATGAAAACTCCGCTTCCTCATACCAACTAAATCATAATAAAGCTCCTATTAGTGTATTCTGTGTTCCTATCCAAGCCTTTGCCTGAATAATATATTTGATGCCGATCATAATTTTCCGATTACAATCAATGTAGGCTATGTGCCATAAAACAGATTGGAGATCCTTTTTTTTATGCTTGATAGGTTTCCCCTGACCACTATCTCACCTGATGGTAAGTGATGATGTAGTCGAAGATGTTGTTCAGACTAACCTAGAATTACTGGCTCACAACGACAGCTGCCGGAACACCCCGTTATGTGCTTGGCGACAGATTTTCTATTTCAGGGTGGTAGCCAGCCAGGCGGGCATTTGCAAAATACCCCACCACCAATCTTGAGATCCAGTAACAGGTGTAAAAATGGCCGAAAATGTGTAAATGAGGTTGTTATACTCGTAAGTCAAATATGAGATAAATCCATATGCATATGGCGAAAAATGTAACCCAAGAAAAAAATTAGAAGCAGATATATACAATGCACTACGAAGTTTTGAACATAGCTTTTTAATTTAACCGTGGACAGTTGTTTACATGTCTTAAAAGGTACTAGTTGCGGGATATAAAAAAAATTATTTTCTAAATAAGTGTTTGTTCTAGACTAAGGAGGTAAGTATATAATTAAACCAGATTCTTAGCTAATGGAAATCTGCCGTGATCCCTGCTTACACCTCCGAAAGCAGATGTGACTAATTACTTTAAGAATTTGGCGACTTGAAAGACTTGACCCATGCAACTTGGTCAAAACGTCGAGGTAAGTAATATACATGTTTTTTATCATGATTAAGTCCTGTTAATTACTTATAACTACGTGTGACTTATGTCATACGTTTTTTTTTCTGATGATGTACTTAGTACGTCATTATATTACAATCTAGTCAACAATACGGACTAATAAGTAATTTTAGCTTGACTTAAACTGCTAAATAGAGTAAAGTTGAGAATGTGTCCATTAACACCTATCTTATTGTCTCTATTAAGGGGAAGACACTATGTGTTCTTGTGTTCTTTATATGTAGCACTCACTTCACTACTTATCACTGACACTCAACTACACTAACTCAAAAGGCTTGGTCCTTTTTAGCCTTCTCACTATGTCTGTGTTGTCAAGGAGCTGGATTGCCTCAACATTCACGTGGTGGTGAAGTCTATGTTCGTGAGCTGTGCGTCTATTATATCGACAACGACATCCATTTTCAGGTCACGATGGAGGTCGACAGTTCTAATGTACTATGGTGTATTGACTATACCTTTGAGTACTTTATTCTGGAATCGTTGGATTATCTGGATGTTGCTTTGTTTGGTACTGCCCCATAAGTCCACACTGTCATAAGGACTTGCTTGTACAAGAGAATTTTATTTTGTACAGACAACGAGGAATGCTTCTCAAGTAGCCAGTACATCTTCTTGTAACAAAGTTCTAACTCTTCGCGTTACTTTTTCACATGAGCTTTCCAGCGAAGCTTTGCATCTAGTGTTATACTAAGGTATTTGGCAGTATTTTCGTATGGTAATATGTACGTGGCCATTTATGTATACCGGGTTGTAATTGGCATTTTTATTAGTGAAATCGACATGAACTGCCTTAGATTCATTGAACTTTATTCTCCATTTTTTCGTCCATTCAGAAATCTTATCGATGGCTGATTGTACTTTTACCACTGCTTCCTCATGAGTGGCCCCTATAGGCATTATAGCTGTATCATCAGCATAAGTTGCAATGGTGTTATTTTCTAAGTGTGGAATATCACAGGTGTACAATAAGTACAAGGTCGGACCAAGGACGCTTCCCTTCCCGCTTTAATTTGTTTAATAACTGAGTCTGAATCACCTTGTCTTACTCTGAACATTCTTTGTGTAAGATAAGATTCCATTATATCAGCAAATTGCTTCGGTAGCAAATTCCTAAGCTTATGCATTAGCCCATAGTGCCACACTTTACCAAATGCTTGTACTACATCCAGGAACACTACAGAGCAAACTTTCTGTTCTTCCAATGATTTTTCAATTATGTTGGTAATTCTGTGCACTTGATCTATTGTAGAGTGCTTTTCTTTAAACCCAAATTGGTATTCAGGGACTAGTTTCCGTTCTTCTATTACAGGTTGTAGGCGTCTCAATAGTAACTTTTGAAATAATTTTGACATGATTGGAAGTAAAGATATTGGTCTGTATGATGTGGTTTCGTGAGCTGGTTTACCTGGTTTAACTTCAGCAAATTTCCACACATCAGGTACATGTTTAACTCTGAATAGAGTTCGCCGTTCCCGCCGTTTTATACCCACGTGCCTAATAGCACATATATCGGCTGGTGCCTTCCTGTGACATTCCAGGAGCCCAGTCGAATACGCCACGACACAGTGGTAAAGTGTCTACGGGGATTAAGAAGGGCTCCTGTCCACACACGGGATGTAATGCGTGATATGATTTATAACCTTTCACTTGAATAAAAGATTCTTTAGTGAGATGCGATTCTAAATCAAACATATGTGAATGTTTTCTAAATGCAATACAGCCTCTAGTTCTATTCGATGTTGCAGGAGGCCATTTGCATTCCAAGCCACAGTTTTTAGTTCATTAGTCAATTCTGTTCTATTACTATAGCTTGTTTGGAGCAAATTTCTAGTTTTTTTAGTCTTTCGTCAAAAGAAGTAAGTAATTGCAAAACCCCATTACTTTTTCGTCAATATTAGATTTTATATTTACTTTTGGTGGAGCCAGTGGCAATGAGTTTGCTTCTGTTCTTTTTGTTATCTGCGCATATGAGATGTTATTTGACACATTTTGAGCGCTACTGATTTTTTTCATGCTGAAAACCTGGTTGTTAATCGGAAAATTCTTTTTGCTGCTTTTATTTCTTATGCTTTGCTGTTCTTTGACTACTGTACACCCCCTGTAGTTAGCAGGGTGCGGTTCTCCGCAGTTTACGCAATTTGGTTTCTCTTTGTCCGTTTTTTTAAAGTCTTTAGTTAAGTGCTTGCCTATACACTTCACGCACCTAGGATCTTTGGAACAGTATTTCTGTGTGTGTCCGTATGCTTGGCATCGCTTACTTTGTGGTATTAATTTGGATGTTTTAATTGGTTCAATATCCACTTTGCAACTTAATATTGATGTTATGTTACATTTCTTTTTAGTTTCTTCATCTTTTGTAAAGATAGCATAAACATGTTTAAAGGCTCTTTTTTCTTCCAATTCAGTTTATTGACTGCATCCTCTATCTTATAGCCTTTAGACTTAAGGTCTTCAACTATTCTATTGGGCAAGCACGACGAGTGTAGTTTTTTTGCCATCACCCTAATCGGCCTGTCTTGCTTATTTTCATATGAGTGCCAAAGAAAATTGTTTTACAAAAGAAACTTTCTTATGGATCTATAAGAGTCATCATTCTTTTCATTCCCACAATCTCATCAAGGACAAGCAGCTGCTTGTCCTTGATGAGATTGTGGGGAGAGAGTTGAATTCAATTTCCTTTTCTTTCTGCTTTTTTGTCGAATCCATTCTGTTTCCCTCGCGAGGTCCTCTTCGTCTGTCTCGTAATGGGCTGATTTAGAGGGTCTCATTTGGTTGAGATTTGGTTGAAGCGGTAATGCATTTTTTTGAACTTGCTCGAGTTGGCGCTGAAGTTCATTAATTTGTGATTTTAGGTCATTAACTAAGACCTGCAACTTTTCGCGTTCCGAGTTTAATTCGCTGTAATGTTTGAATATTACAGCGAATTAAACATATTTCTGTTTCAGTTTTCAGAGTTATATCAATTTGTTGAGCCATAGTTCTTGAGTATAGTTTCGCCTTAACAACGTGTATAGAATATTACATAATTATGATTCACCACAATATCACTATCGAGGTCGTTGCGCGATCGCGGTCGCGGTCGCGGCGGTGCGCGACGACTGGCGTTGATGCTATGTCAGCGCTTTACCCCAGCGCTAGTAACTAGGGCAAGAGCGTCGTGACGCTAACGTTCTCTGGGGAAGTTCGAACGATCACTTACTGGTGACTTCGAGATTAAGATCAACAAGGGCAGGGGCATTAAAATAACGAAAGGGTATGTGTCCATCTTTATTTGTTTTTCGACGAAGTCTGTACACATAGAGCTCGTGTCAGACCTGACTTCAGAAGCCTTTATCGCAGCGTTTAAAAGGTTTTGTTCTAGAAGATCAACCCCTAAACATTTATACAACGATAACGGTACAAACTTTAAAGGGGCATCCAGAATACTAAAAAGAGAATACAAGGAAATTTTACAACAATACATAGGCACAGAGTTCATGAACCACATTGCGGAAGCAGGAACTCAGTGGCATTTTCAGGCTCCAGCATGGCCTAGCGTATCAGGAATCTGAGAGCACGCAGTTTGTAGCTTGAAAGAACTATTGAAACGCATCATAGGTGATCTGTGTGTGACTTACGTTCGAGGAGTTCAGTACTATGTTATGTCAAGTTGAGGCATACCTAAATTCCCGGCCGTTAATGCCACTGACAGAGGACACCGATGACGTGGACACTACTTAACACCTAGACATTTTTTCACAGGAGGTCCACTTTTAGTCCCCCCCGTCAGGTGTAGGTGTAGGTGTACAAGGTATCCATAAAAGATGGCAATTAACAGAGAGTATGTTTGCATAAGTAAGTCAAACGAGATGTCGTAAGTAACAAAAAATATTAAAACAGATCCCGCTGAATATTTCTTGCAATCGAACTCACAAAATATTATTTAGCATTTCCATTGAATCCCAAACAAAATATAGACAATAATCAACAAATCAATGGCGACTGAACCAATTTTTCAATCGAGAGTATGTTATTCCAATTCTGCAGTTATTTGTACCAGGCAATATATGACATTAAAAGATAAAGCAGAATTTAAACCCTTGATTTTTATCAATTATGAAATTGGCAATAAAAAAGAGTTAATGTACAATGTACAATTAACTAAGCTTATTCTATGACTTGTTTTGAAATGAAAACATCCTCAACATTAATCAAAATTTAGAAAATAGTGTATATGTATAGCTGATAATAATATGTTATTTAAATATGTTAAAAGTTAATCATAATAGGTTAAATAAATAGGTGCATGTGTGTTAAACAATAATGTTGCATATACCTCAAACAGGTTAGAACATGGTGAACGAATAATTAATCAACGAATCATTATTATTAATATAATTTAATTTCACCTAATAATAATGTTTAAGCGAATACAAAAAATCCATTAATATATATTGAAATTAAAAAAACTTAATTCTAAATTCAAGCAAAAGTTCATCCGTAATAAACGTTTAGGTGAAGCAGAGAACTACACAACTGTATGAAACAAGAGACGCGCAGGGCCGAGGGCACGGCGCAGTACGGTACACCAAACAAGGATAAAATAAGAGTTTATTTGATGTTACGAATTACGTACGACGGAAGTTCCGTCATAAAGCACGAACCGCGTCGCTGAGAGTCGCAAACATTCATATTTATTATTCAGACTGGAGTTAGGCATCAAATTCCAGGCTAATCTAAGAACGCTTCAATAACCTCCCATTAAATGATCAATCAAATCGTAAAAAGGGACATAAAGCGCCTAATTAGCAGTACCCCCACTACTTCCACCATACAGACGTGGACGTGAATTGACTATTACTGCACTATAGGTGCTTGATCTACATGGGTGGCGCCATCCCAATGCTAGACAGAGGGTATCGTACCAACAAAATGCTTGACATTACAAGGATGGCCGACCGTTCAAGCTTAGAACCACACTAATAATTTTTGGCACTGATTGTTTTATGGCGATTACTCACATAGGTGTAGAATCACTTGTGGATCTCAAACATCTTTTTTTGGAAAATATTAACATATAAACATAACACTCCTATTTTTGGGCAGTCGAGTAAATATTAACACCACAAAGTTGCTTCAACTTCACTCTTAAATGTGGCATTTAGAAAGAGCAGCAATATTTATAATACATATTATACGTGAAAGCCAATGTATTGTGTTGTGAACAGGTGAAAATTTAATTTTCTTTTTGAAGAAGGAGGAAAGCATCAAGGCAAGTAAGTTTTTAGTTTGAGTTTTACAAAATCGCCATCCCAACGTTATCTTAAAATTAGGAATCATTAGATTTGCATAATTCTGCTATCTGTATCATTGTCATAACAGTAGGTATTTAAAATTGTCTCTTTTTTTCATGAATGGCATTGTAAGTATCGTATAACAATATAATATATGTATAATCAAACCATGGATAGCACTAAGTGCTATCCAGGTTTGATAGAGATCAGTGTGTGCGGCGCGACACTCCATGCAACTGTGATAAAACGTAACAAATCGTGCGTCGTACGTCACCTCCTCGAGTAACAAACTCACTCGACACTACGATGTTACATCATTTATAAGTTTTTATTATTTTGATCTAAGCTATGATGACACATTGAGATTAGGTTTGTGGACCCGCCATTGGTGATTTTTAGGTATACGAGTTCAGGTGGTCGGAAACACTGAATAATATTTGAATTATGTTGATTTGTGCTGTTAATTTAAGGAACTGGCTCGTTGCACATTATTATATATGTGCAACGAGGCAGTTTCTATAAATAGGCGTATATACAAATAGGGTTGACCACATTAAAGATCTCGGAGTCACATTTGATCGGGGATTGACTTTTCATCACCACATATTAGTCCTCGTTAAAGATGCTTTCTGTCGTTTAGAGTTTGTTTTGCAAAATGCTTTTCAAAATACTCAGGTAATTGTAACCTTATATAACTCCTTAGTGAGAAGCAAACTTGAATCGAGCGCGTGTGTCTGGAACCCTCACCAGGTCACATATACACAAATGCTTGAGAAGGTTCAGAAAGCTAAAGCTCTCCTTAAGATCCTTGTATGAAAAACTCTATGGGTATTATCCCTTCCTTTACATCTCGCTAGAAGTAAGGAGGCCCTCGAACAACTTGTCGTCGGCTGTAAAATCTTTAGAGGTGCAGTAAAGTCAAAGTCAAAGTCAAAACCATTTATTCAATTTAGGCGTCTACGACGCTCTTATGAAGATCAATTACAAATTGTAGTATTGAAATATTCTACATTGTACTGCCACGTTCAGCAAATAAATTGTATAGAGCCACTGCGAGAAGAACGGGCAAGAAACTCGGGGCCATTCTTTTGAACATCTTTTAACAATGTGTTACATACATACTATATAATAGAGTTATTACAATATTTGTTTAAATTATGTAGGTGACAGGCAATAGCTTGGCGGAGGCGGAATTGTCCAGGCATTTTTGTCGTTTATGTAATCAGAAACTGTGTAGTAGGATTTTTTAATCAATATGTTTTTCACATGCAACTTGAATTTCCCTTCTGTGAGCGTTGTAATATGTTTAGAAACTTTATTATAAAACCGCACACAATTACCTAAGAAGGACCTTTTATTTGTCTTTGCTAATCTTAAACCTGGCACCGCTATTTTATCTTTATTCCTAGTATTGTAATCGTGATTGTCACTGTTTAATTTAAATTTACTCAAATTTTTACGAACATACATAATATTTTCAAATATATACAGACTTGGTAAAGTTAAAATATCAATTTCTTTAAAAAGATCCCTCACAGATTCCCTAGGACCCATTTTATAAATGGCTCGAATTGCACGCTTTTGTATAATAAAGATTGTCTCTATCTCAGCAGCAGTTCCCCACAGCAATACGCCATACGACATAATACTGTGGAAGTACGCGAAATAAACTAGGCGAGCAGTAGCTACGTCTGTTAACTGTCTTATCCTAAGAACTGCATATGCAGCAGAACTAAGTCTTCCGGAGAGATCATGTATATGTGGATCCCATTGTAAAGTGGAATCCATTTTGATTCCCAGGAAGACTGTCGCTTTGTCAATAGGGAGTTTATCTGGGCCAAGCTTTGCTGTTTGGTTCAACATAAGGAACATTTGGTGAAGAAAACTTTAACATTTCGTCTTTTTTGAATTTAGGAGAAGATTATTAGCGGCGAACCATTTACAAATCTTAGATAATACATTATTTACATGCGTCAGTTCACTGTCTTTCCTATCTACTTTAAAAATCAGAGAGGTATCATCTGAGAATAAAACAATATCGCAGAAATCTTTGACCATGCAAGGCAGATCATTAATATATGTTAGAAACAGAAAAGGTTCCAAAATTGATCCCTGTGGTACTCCCATTTTTACCAATGACCCGGAAGAAGTATTGCCACTTATTCCAACCCTCTGGAGCCTGTCTGACAGATATGACTCTATAAGATTCAGAGCTTTTCCACGAATACCATAGTGGGAAAGTTTACGAATCAGAGTGCAGTGCTCTACACAGTCGAATGCCTTGGAAAGATCACAAAATACGCCAATAGCATCATGTGAACTCTCCCAGGCTTCCAGTATATGCGACATCAATTGAACACCTGCATCTGTTGTGGATTTGCTCTTGGTGAAACCAAACTGATTCTCATTTAATAAATTATGCTTGTTAAAATGGGATAGTAGTTGTTTGAGCATAATTTTTTCGAATACTTTACTCAGAACAGGTAAGATGGAAATAGGTCTATAATTGCAAGGGTCAGATGTAGACCCCGACTTTACTGGACTGCCCCCAGCTACTAAGCCTTCTGTATGTATTGTTTGTTCCACCAATGTATACGCGCGGTCGTCGGCATGAGCTGTTTTATGTTCCTAGGGATAACAGTATTACGCGTTCTGAATCTCCTTTAATCCGAATCCGACGCTACTTCAATGCACTTCTCGACGCCAACACCGAAATTGATATATTGTGTGACAAATGGAATGTCACTTTTTCTATGTTTTAACGATATTATGAGAGTCTCAAAGACCAATGGAATGCGCCCTAGTATTGACATATTCATTTGTAAATTTATTTAATTTGACATTTAATTATACTCTTACATTTATTCTTTTTGAAATTTGATTTCTTTGACATTTTGTCGTGTATCTCAAAAAAAAGTCAGGTGTTATGCAGAGAAAGTTATGTTTTAACAGATAGAAAATCTGTTAAAACCTAATACATGCTACATCGGGAGAAGAATCCAATGACTCAGTGGCTTCTAGGGGTAAGGTAGATAAAAAAATTCAAATATATTCGCCACTTGTATGCGATCAGAGATTTGATGTTTATTAATAGTTAAGATATATGTAGAATCTCTAGGTTTATTTTTACCAGTCTCAGTATTAATAGTCTTCCAAATTATTTTTATTTGATTTTTAGACTTGCAAATTTTGTCTCTAATAAAAAGAGGTTTAGCACACAAGCAAACAGACTTAAACATTTTTGAATAGTTCCTAACAAAGTCATGAAACTGTTTGCAAGATGTTAAATTTTTCCTGCGATACAGATCAAACAAATAATCTCTACTTTTTCGAATACCTGTAGTCGCCCAATGACCGAACTTCGGTTTTCCATTTATGTGTTTTCTCTATTTGTGGACAAACTTTTTGAAACTCAGTATTTACTAAAGAAAATAAGTGTGACTTTACAGACAGACGTGACTTCACAATACCTAAAAAAGATGGTAATATAATAAAAACATTGTAGAACAGCATGTTTTTAGTCAAGTAAATGTGACACTTACAAAAAGTAATTTCAAATGCAATTTTGTAAATTAGTTTTATGCCCCAAATGTAGTTAGTGCTTGGGGCCGCGGTCCAAACGCCGAGGGTGCAGTTCGTCCGGTAGTTAGTGCGCAATCTGTGGTGCAGTCGCGTGCGCGGCGCGGCTGCAATGCGCGATATCTGCAAGATAATGCGTCCACGTAATATTTAAAAAATAATGCCCAACAACATTTAAAATTAGAGTTAATATTGGTTCCAATTTATCGAAGTTGGAACCACTTGTATATCCGTACTAAACATGAAGCTTAAGTAAAAAAAAAACTATCAATCTAGCTACTACGTAACATAAGTAGCAATAAGCAGATTTTTTAAATCGATTATTGTTACTGGGAAGTTTCTAGGTGAGGGTGTAAATGTGTATGTTTGTTATTATATATTTTTGTGTATGTTTTGAAGCAATCATGGCTGAGCGGTAACAGCTATGAACTGCCGTGCCGTTGTCCATGGGTTCGATTCCCACCGCCAGTTTGAGCTTCACCGCATGGTGGAGAGGCATTTTGCAACTGCTCTCTGTCTGGCTAGCTACCACCCTCAAGTAAAAGATCTGTCAAGCACCTAACAGTGTGTTCCGGCAGCAGTCCGTGAGAGCCAGTAAAGTTACAGGTACATGAGACTTAACAACTATGTCTCAGGGTAACGGGCGCATTGCAATTCGTGAATTATGACGAAATACATCTGTTATACGTAGAGGTTTGTCTACTTAACATCAGGTGGGCCTAGTGACTGTACAGTCACAATAACATAAAAAAGCTTTCACGCTGAAATAGCTCAACCTATTTGGATGATACATGGAATATAGATAATTTAGGTCCTGGGTTACACACTTGCTACTTTTTATTATCACTTTTGATGTCGGGTGAAACTGCGGGGTGCAGTTAGTTTTAAATCTATCGCAAAATGTGTTAATGTAGTAATATAAACTAAATACAAACCAATATATAATTACTATTGTACTCTGATTGGATGCAAAAGTATTCATGGCAAGGGTTGCGCTTAATGTTAAGTAAGATAATCTTCGAACAGTTTCACGTTTGGTGTGGTACGACATAGCATGTTTGTCTGTCACGAGTGTTATGTAGTAGGTAACAATAGATAACGCGTGCCGTTTGGTCGTTCAGTTCTTCGCTTTATTGTGACGGTACAAAGGATAAAAACAATCAATATTTATGTTTTAAGAGTAAACTCTCTAAAATCATGAACATTTTTTTGTATTAAGACAAGACAGGTAAGTAACAAAACTTCTTCTTTTTCTCCTTTAGATGGCTTTTATAACAAATAGTGCTTACTTTTGACGTTTTGAGCTTATACGAGTAGGTACATACTTTATTAACTTTTGTCTAATTATTGCTATATTTGTTTTATAATGAATTTTATATAATCTCATTCGGTAATATTCTAATTATGAAATGAAATACAGACTTTTATTGGCATATTTTATTTACATACTCCTTTAAGAAAATTAAAAAGTTAAATTAAAGCATTATTCTCCTAACAAAACAATGTTTTAAAACAATTTTTTTATTATTAAAGTACAATGTGTCCCGATCAAGGAGGTTTCAATTCAATTTAAGTACACATTATCTGTGGTGAGCGCTGGTTCCGAGCCATAGACCAATTAACAGACTTTTTCCAATTTCGTACATACGAATTTGAGTAATATTTTGTTGGATAAAATTTTTATTTAATGTAGCTACCTATAGCCATGAGATTAAATAAAGTAGTGTATGTAACTGCATATAATTAGGTATTAAAACACTCGTGTAATCTTACAAAACTACACCATGTTTTAATACCCTCTATTATATGACAGTTGCATAAACTACTATTATCAGTAGTTTAGATAAAAACAAAAGTGGTGTTGCTATCACAAAACTATTAAGAAAAAATAGATTACCTAGGCTTCTAAGCTTTTTTCAATAAATCGGGTAATTTCATAAGTATATCATTCATTAATGCAACAGGTCGTAAAGCATTCTTATACCAGAACAAACATAAAAATAGACAAGTTTTTTGTTGGTGTTTTGACTACTCACGTGATTATTTTGGACGCACGAGGAGCTAAATACATGTCGCTATGGCATTTAAACGTAATGTTTCTGAAATAATATAAGTCAATATTTAAGTGCTAATGGGTGAGCTCGTTATTTAAATTTATAAACATCGTCACGGTATAATTCCCCATATGGATGGGCAGAGGTGTCCAAAATACCATGTTTTGTCAGTTATTACAATTATTTGGGTTCCATGTAATAGAAGGTGAGCCTAATGCTATATACCGGACACAGTTTAAAGCTCCGAATTTATAATGAGAATTTCTTCCTTTTCATTATAATTGCTTTAAACAATTTTTCTTGAATTTTGGTTTGATAGTGAATTATATTTCGATGGAATGGAACTTATAGCAAATATCCTTTGATGGTATATCGATGTTGGTTCCAGTGATATATCAATTATAGCGGCGGAGACGATGTCGCTCGGCAGGGGTCGGGGTCCACTCGCGAGGGACGACTTATCCATTAATCTCGCGCCAAATGTACTGAACACCACACCCTTCCATCTCCTTGCGATATGCATACACTTGCATAGCGCAGTGCCGAGCGCGCGCGCTGATACCGACTCTGCTCTACAAGTAATAAGGACTACATTACTGTGTGACTTGCATAAGTCATGTATTGGTGTCGATTAGAAACGAGTGTCGGGATCGCAGGCGACGCGACGCATTGAATTGTTCGCAAATGTGTAGCAAATCGATAGAAGCGTTTTAATTTGGGCAGTAAATCAACAGTTATCGTCCTTTCGTGTTCAGCTGACTGTAAACGAATTCTATTACATTCAAATTGTTCCTTTGAACTAGTAAATTGATTTTCCAGCTGAAGCTTTGTTGTTTTTCAAAGAAATTATTTGTTATTGAAACTTTTTAATTCACACATCTTTTATTTTAACGGAAAATAAAACTAAGTAAAGTAGAAAAAAAATGTAGGTATGTAAAAAATATTTATCTTGATGCAATAAATCTATCATTCAACTAAAAAAACTTAAGAATACCTAAGAGTTTCATCGTCATCATCATCGGCAGCCATAATTCAATAAAATCTGTAGGCATAATGATCTAGATCTATTTTGTACGAGCGTAAACTCAGAGTAGAGACGGTAGAGTACTAATTTCTTCAGAGGTGATATTTAAACTCAATTGTAAGTGAATTTGGATATTAGCTAACTATTTTATTATAATTTTTTTGTTTTCAATGTTTTTCCCAAGGTATTTAGGATATTTTACTTTTTCACATAAATGTGTTTCATAAGCGATATTGTTATTGCACACACTTTGTAATTATGTTGTCACTATACGTGAAAACCTATAATTAGCTTTCTGTTACTATAAGTGTTATATATATATAAGTTACTTCAGCTGTTGGTTTCCCTTAAAAAAAAAAAAAAAATAACTTAAACCGTTGAATAGAGGGGGGAGAAGTTTTGATCAACGGTTGTTTGTTATTACGGGAGTTTGCCATAATCTCCACGTTTGGCAGGCGTTTTTGGGATCGCAGATCCTACACTGCGTTTACAAAAATCTACTTGTTTTTCAGAAGGCACCGCTGTCCACTTTCTGTTATTATTCCTTTGAAGATGTGGAGAGAAACACTTCTAGTTGTGCACCCCACTAGGAACACGTGGATATCAGTAATATATTGTTATGTAAGCCGTCGTTGGCCGCGGACACCGCTACAACAGAGGTCTCGAGGAAGCGTTGCCTTCATATTTTTTCATTATCCGTGCGATAACCAAAAAACATGCAAACCCACCAATTCCAAAATCGAAACTCTTAAGACCGCGTCCCAAAAGGATACATCTCCCTTATGAAAAAACGGTATTTGCACGTCGTCTTCCGCCATATGTACTTGCCTTCACATACAATGAAGTATGTAAACTCTGTGACCTTAAATACTGTTCTCACAGGAAAGCCAGAGCTAAGGTAAAAAAGTGGTTACACTCACTTGGTTACGAAGAAACTGAAAAATTTATTAAAAACTAGGTTCTATTACCAGTAGTTGAGCAGTCGAGATGGAAAGTATTTACTTTCCATTTGGAAATAAACATACAAAAGAGCAAGACAGACAAATCCCTGCTAACAATATCAGCAAATCCGGTTTCTGTTATCTAATAATAAATATAGGAAAACTGATGATATCTTGCATACACACAGACAGCTTCATACGCACGCACCCTAGCATACATAAATGTTCATCACATTCTGCACTCACACAAACTTCAATCACATAATATATATAAGATTTTTCTTTATTTTTATTTTAAAATATAAATCACAGACTGACAATTATCTTTTTATATTTCTTTTGCATAGGATGATTGATATATATACCTATATTATTATTGTTCAGAAAACAGGTTACTATTTATAAGTTTCAAATTACATCCTTTTATTAGTAACTGCGCGCCATATCTCCTTTGGTATATCTTGGTTTGAGGGGACATGGTGTAGCTGTGTCGCTCATGCAATGGATCTGCATAGGACAACTTATGACCACACTGGCCATAGTTTAATTTATGATCATAAGGTGAGTGTCGCGGTTGGACCTTGTCACCCTCATTTGGGTCGCCAAGATACAGGCTTTGCCTAGTTTGGGACCCGCTGGGATTTTTCAGTAAGTTAGTTGTTCTGTTTTAAATTTGTTTAAACCTTGGTCTTAGTTAAAAATAATTGTTACAAACTTAATACTTTTCTAGCAAATACAATATTATTATTATTATTAATATCATATCTTGACGTGAACATTGTGTGCTCGTAGTGCGATCTGCTGCTTCACGTTGCGCGGCCAACACTTAAACCTAAATAACTTGTAAAATATAATCGGTTTACCGTTATAGCTATTACATGGCTGAGACCCATCGCATCATAACCTGCTTTCGATTGATAAAAACATTATCGAAATCGGTTCAACCGTTTGAAATTGCCTATCATTTGGGGGAAGGGGTAATTGGAAACCAAAAGCCAATAAGCCTTAATCATTCCATATTACTATCCTGTATTCTTTTCGAGAACAAGATTATTTTTATTTATGAGTATGTAAGATCTTATAAAGACATCAAAATTCTTCATAAACCTTATGTAATCATTGTAGCATTTGACCTTAGTTCTACAAAAGGCTTTCATACTTTGATCTTGTCTCAAGAACTCTCTACCCAGATTAGATTGTTTATGAAAATTAATAAAAAAGGCAAACTGCGAAGATTATAAGTAAGTATTTACTTACATTCCCTATCTTTGCTGATATTATACATTTCCAAAAAAGGTCTATGTATATATGTGTCTAGTTAGGTAGGTATACCTACGTATTGAACCTTAACAAATCAAGCAAATTTAGTGAAATATTGCAAGAAATTTAAAGAAAAGGGTAAATATTGTACATTGAGTTCATATTATAAATAGATCCAAGGATCAAGATAAGTATGTAAATAGCGCGAAATCAAAATATATGTAGGCAAATCTATTATTGAAGTCAGAAACCCATTTACAATAAACTAACTCCAACTTGTTTAAATATTGTCGTAGCTATACCTAGTGAATGGCAAAGATGGGCTCCGTCGGAACACCGAGCTGCGGCTCCGCTCGTCAAACCGAACGAATCGAATAAAACTCGCGATCGGCGACCGAACTTTGCCAATTACACAAATTGCTCAACGCTCATTACTCCCCCTTCCCCCCGCTGCCCTCTCCCGCCTCAGGCCGCACCTCTACCCCGCAATGTCACATCAGTATTCATTAAAAGCGCAATTAGTGGAGTGCATAGCCCCCGCGGAACGTTGCGTTGCTCTCAAAGTGAAACATTACGAAAATGTCATTCGTCAAAATTTCCCCGAAGACAACGTGGGCTCCGGGCGCGGCGAGCTCCAGGCAGGCCGCCCCCTCCTCCCGCCGCCCGCTCCTCCCGCCGCCGCCGCCGCCGCCGCCGCCGGCCGCTCGGGGTCGCTCCGGCGCGGCGGCAGTACGAGTCGCGCGCCGCGTCCCGCCGCCCGTCCCGTCGCTCCGGCAGCCTCACCTACCCCGACTAAACTTTACGATCGTAGTTGAGAGCCGCTCTCTATAAACTCATTCATTCTAGTGAACGACTTACATCAACGACCACAAAAAGTGACGAGCTTATAACAGTGCGTGTTTTGGATAAAGTTTGTGAAAAGTGCGGGAAAAAAGTTTAGTGTGGTAACTTGTGAAAGTTTGATACTAGCTGTTATTTATCAGGTACATCCATTTTCATATCAATAGGTTATTTTAATTTGATTACACCCATTACAACCTAGAAGTATTTCATTTAGTTCTTTTTGAGCCCCACGTTGGGCGCCAAACTTTACATTCCATTAACCACAATTCAATCATAATTATTCATTAAATTAAAAATTATATTGTCTGTGATTAATTATGTAATATGAAATATTATTGCGAAGTAATTGAATAAAATATAACCTTTTGAAAAAAATATCTCCAGTCCATGCTAGCCCTGCTGAGATACTTCATGACGTATTGCTCAAACTGCCTTGATAAAATATAACTATAATTGAGCACATATCAACAGATAGATTTTTATACATTTGTAGGCTTCTCGTAGCTACAAGAACAACACAATCTTACCTGATGGTCGGTAGGTAATTGATGATGTGACCGAAGATGGTACAATGGTGCTACATGTTAACTCCTTGAGGGTGGTAGCAAACCAGAGCAGCTTTCGCAAAATGCCATTTATAAGTTAAATGCATAGGTTTTGAAAATTTAATACGGAAAAATTATTTATCTTGACTAATAAGTCCATAGAAGCTCCCGTGGGAGTACGTAAACTGTTTCCATGAGGGCAAAGCTGCGAGCAAAAGCTAGTTGAAAATAATAAAAAATATTTCACGTCTGTATATCCCTATAGCGAAAATTTGTATGTGTGTTTGTTTGTATCTTAATTAGCTTCAAAACGGCGAGACTGGTTTAAAAAACATATTCTTGGGTCTCAGATTATCATTTATCACATAACAGGTACTTTTTATCCCGATTTTTTGACTATTTCCGGAAGTTGCGTTATATCATATTTCACAAAAGTTAAATAGCAGGTGAATTAATATTTTATTAAATCTCAATTCCTACAACTTAGCTAAGATACTGTTTACATCCATTCAAGTATAGTAGTTTCCGAGGGATGCTAACAAGGAAAATAAAATCACTTGCTAAATACCATTTAGACTAGAACGTATATTGGGCTTCATAAATGCTATATGTGTTAAATATTGGGCGGCTCGCGACGTGGCCTCCAGCCATCTGCAATGTTTTATTAGGTTCACTTATAGAAACTATCTAATCGTTTTCAAATGATTCTACACCTCTATAGATTTATATTTGCATCAAACTGACAAAGTTCATGGTCTTATAAGCCGTCCTCAGTGAGCGCAAATTGCTTTTTGACCTTAGAGCAAAATGATAAACACCAAACATCGCACCGATAAGATCTGATGTTTTTATTATATTTTTGGCGCTTTTCATATCTCTTTAGGCTCACACTGGCTTAAATATTCAATTTGCATACCTATAATATTATAAAAATTGGTCATACTACATTGAAATATAAATTAGATTATAATGTAAAACAATTCAGACATTATTTTAATTACTGATAGCTAACTAAAGCTTGTGTCAGTAACAGTATCTATGCGACAGAAGAGTGGATTATGGGCCAGTGACATAAAATCTCGTCTCGATTGCAAAATCTGCCACTGTTCACAAATGTAGGTACTTCTCATTAAAAAAAACGAACCGTTGAGTATCAAGCTCTCTCCAATCGGCTCGACCCTTTGGCACCGCGTAGAGATGTTGGATCACTTAACATCTTATTAATTTCAGTATCGGACGTCAGCATAGAACATGATGTTTTACCGATCTCATATCGGCGACGTGCGGAAGTCCACAGCTATGCTATTCTTAGGACATTTTTTGACTCGCTCTGCCACTATGTGGACCAGCAGCCACTTGAAGTACTCCCGAACCGATACGACTTAGGAACCTTCAAGTAAAGAGGACAACGCATGTTTGGAACGTCTTGTGTTGCGGATATTTGTGGATGACGGTGATCACCACCAGGTGAGCCGCTTGCTTATTTGTCCTCGTATACCGCAGCAAAAATATAGTTATGTAGGTAAAATAAGTGGGTAATAAATATTATTATTATGTCATTATAAACCTTAAATGTCTTAACTCAAATGACAAATCAAACGCATGTTTACTATCAATTAAAATAGGTATTTTATTGATAATGTGCCTTTTTGATAATATACTTTAATGAAAAGTAATGTTTAGCCAGTGTTGTGCACTGGCCTAACGTTAAGTAGTACAAATTTGTCAATGAGAGCCCCGGAAACACCATTGTACTAACGATGGTGTGACTATGCTAGTGCTAGTGCAGTCACACTATACTGTCTCAGTGCTCAGCACATAATTGTTTTATTCAAGTCTAGTCGACAATATTATCAGTAAGTTCTAGTAGACAATATTTTTAATATTATTGTTTTTCTTTAACTATTATATAACAGGTGATAAGGTAACCTTTACCCATTGTCTCACCTGTTAGAAAGTGTAGATGTGGTCGAGGATCGTAAACGGACTGGGCTTAGAATGACTGGCTCTCAAGGACTGCTGCCGGAACAGACTGTTAAGTGCTTAGCGACAAATTTTCTACTTGAGGGTGGTACTGGCAAGAATTTACAAAATGCCACTTCTTCATGCGGGGAAGCTCAAACCTGCGGTGGGGATCGAACCCTGGACCTGCGTCCATAGCTATTACCGCTCGGATGTCACTGCTCTTGAAAATCATAATAGGTACTTTATGTTTCTCTTGTGATATGTGTGGGAAAATGACATAAGTTTACAAAGTCGGTGACGAACCAATTCCAGTCTTGGACCTCAAAAGTGTGTTGATATTGGGCCCGGTTTGAATGGAAAACCTCTTAAATTTGTTCATCGGAAATCAGCTAAAATTAATTATCGTTTATGTTAGTCAATGAGTATTATTGTACGGAAAACAAAAAATGTTCCTTGTAATTTGTACTTACAAGTAATACGAACTGGTTGTTAATAACCTACTACTTAAATATTAGAGCAGAGATAGTGAGCGGCAGCCAAGTGCTGCGCGCTCCGAGGGGCGAGGGGGGAGGGAGGCGGGGAGACTCTGAATGTCAAATGTCAATTCTATACAAGTGTTATAGCATCATATCTCTGTTTATATTTAGTTTCGTTAAATTGATAAAGAGCTGTTTAGTTACGTTTCTAGATTTCATTAATATCACAGATACACGTTACATGTTCTCACTGACCTGTTTTCGGTAACGGTTATTGATATCTGTCCCCTGCGTAATAGTACGAGATTGGTTGTACTAAAAACCTATCATAGGGTTTGTCGCAAATAATAATGACGATTACTAGTTAAAATATACTATCAAGTTATGGTGGTTAGAATTACTATATTATAAACTATGGTTTTCATGGGCTTGTCATTAACTGCATGAAGTAGAGTATTTTGCGAAGCGCGTGTAGCGTCCAACCTCAAATACATAATATGACGTCAAGCACCTAGCAGTGTGCTCCAGCCGCAGTCCTTCAGAGATTGTAAAATCACAGGTACATGAGACTTAACAACTGTATATCTCAGGGTGACGAGCGCAGTCTGTTACGGATAGAAGATGCCGCGTTTAAGTTTCAGGTGGGCCGCGTGCCCGTTCCATCACAATACATAATACCTATAAAGGGTGTATCTAAAATATTAATATTATGTTCTCTTAAAATATTTAAATATGTTATTATTATAGCACGACTATTCAATATATGCAAATCAGAGTACTTTCTAAATATGAGCGGTACAATTCATGTGGTTTTCTGAACCACAACTTTTTATGACCAACAAGTGCTTAGTACCAGATTGGATCGCACCTAACCTTCTTTGCTCACTATGTCCTAAATTAATAATTGTTTATATTTCTTTTATATCAAGTATTACATTTTGTCATGGTGTGTAAGAACTTCCACCCTGAAATCACATTTCGTTTCATTCACGTGATCCACGTGCCTGTGAAATTCAATATTTCTTGATTAAATTTCACTGTAATAATTCCAAAACAATTACAACATAAGTTGAATGTGACAGTGTAACGAGTAGAGATGTCGCAACGAAGCTACAAAGGAGTGGAGAGGCTCACATTAGAGCCAAACGGCTCACCTCCGGCGCCGGAACAATGTGTGTGTATTGTGACTCGAGCAGACCTGTCTGAACCTCACGCGGACTCTCCGCCGCCGCCGCCGCCGCCACCTCCGCAGTCCGCCGCCGCCGGGGCACGCATATAAATGAAACATATTACAAACCACCAAAGTATTACGAACAACGATGGAAAAGTCATATATAGGTGTTCAAATAGAGGATCAGAATGTATGATGGTGTCCTTCGTGGTAGACTCTTTTCAGTGGTATATATATCTTATGGATTACTATCGTGCAAACTGTTACCATCCATCTTCAACAAGCACAAAATATAGCAAATCTCTATCTTCTGGATTTCTTGTTCTGTGTTTTCATAAATAAGCCTAAACCTTTCTTAAAAATATTGGTGAACGGAGCGCTCTCTCATACTTCTACTCGTAATTATTAGAACAAAATAACAAATAAACATATTATAAAAAAAAATCGCACCTGTATTCCCAGAGGAGTAAAGCAGAGGTCTGAAACACACCTTTCGTCGAGTACCTTTTGGTCCTGTTCAATAAGTGCAGGCCTATTGCCATGTTCTGGGTATAGTTTGAAACTCTATCGCATACTATGAATAAACATTTCTTTGTCAGATAAAGCCAACATGTTGTCCGAGCAACACCTCCAGCTGCGTCGCGGTTCCAAACCGGTGCGCGTCGACACAGTCCCCCAACGAAACACTTCATTAATAGAGTGACAATGCGCAATCACGTGGATATTTCTTTGGTATTATTTATTTTCTTGTCTCTTGCAAAAAAAACTTTCAAAGCCAAAGTTGCTTTTTAATAGGGTTTTCCAAAAACAATTTGCTGCTCTAATAATTCTTAAAAATATAAAACGTAATGCTGCTCAAAATAGTGTTAAAATTTTAGTACTTTGTTAGTTATATAAATATGTCCATTCAGCGCACCCACTTTACTGTACTACCCAATTATATCAACAGACATCACCGTTCACCGTTGAACAATAGCTCCTCCTGTTCGGGGGATTCTCCTTTATCCCCACGCTTGGCAGACGTCTTGGGGATCGCAGTCTAAGATGGCATATGGAAATCTTCTGATATATTCCTTTCGTTGCCTCTTGTGACTCCCACAGGAAGATATGGGGGTGCTATATATAATACTACGAACAAGGAGGTGCTACGTAATAACCTTAATATAATATGCTATTTAAGGAGTAACTATTTTTTTCACATATTATTTATTTATTTATTTATAATATAAATTGCTTGCTGCACTTACAGTGTTCACCAACGCGTGCAGCGAGCCAACAACAATTAGAGTTAGAATACAATATAGTCACTATTAATTTGCTAAAAAAATGTGCACACTGATTGTAGAATTCTTTAGGTTTACAAAAGAAAACATCTATTTCTGCATTTTCAGCAAGCATGGCGTTAAGCAGAGAAATAGCTTGACACGTCGGAGCGAATTTCGAGGTAAGCGTGCGGACGCTCGGACACGCGAACAGGCGGCGCGCGTTACATGCGCGCGATTCTTTCACACGGTCAGGTACTGCTAACGACCACCGCGCAAGCGCGCTGGAATTATCAATACGGCCGTTAAGCAACTGATAAAAATGCATTAATAACGCACACTTTCTACGTAGTATCAGCGTGTCTATACCCACCATTCCGGAGACATATAAAGAAGGATACAAAAACGCATAATATCATTGAATTAGATCTTCTCACAATGTCTACTTGAAGACAAGCGGTACCTACTATCCCAGTAGTGGCTGTGTAGTTCTACCTCCTTTTGATATATCCGGTAATGTACAATATTTGCGGAGGAACAAAGCGTCATTAATTAAAACGTGACGTCATGAGGCAGCCGCCGCTCGCGCGATATACTTACGAAATTAATGGTGATACCTCTCTTTGTTGTGCGGATGTTAGCAGACATGCTGCTCTCAATAATCTCGTGTTATGTGCTTATAACAGGACAACTACAAATATAAACAAAGGGAACTAATTGTTTATATTATTACCATTAATGTATTTTTTATCACATCTATTCTAAAAGAGCTAGTTTATTCTTCGTAAACAGGGTCTAAAATAGCTATTATATCCCTGAGGGAGTAAAAGTCATTTGAATTTTGAATGTGGATATTTTTCACCAAAGAGATCAATCACAAACATTGTATAAACAAGTTACAGGCTGTTTTATGTTTGTCAGGTTTTTTTAAAAATTAAATATTTTTATTTTTTTTGCAACCTAAAAAATTAAATAGTTCCTCACAACTACATCCTAAGACGACGTTTTATGATACCATTTCTAATTCTCAAACTGTAAATAAATCGATAACTTTAACGGATGGTATCGGTAAAATTGTTACGATGAACTTCCATAATTGTTCAAATATAAACATTGGCGTTGAATTATATCTATGCTATGCTCTATTTATTATTATTATATCTAAATAAATAAACGTGGGTACTATTCTTATTCATTAGTTACACTTACTTATTTTCTCATAGAGGGTGATGAAAAGGAAGCATCCACCTCGGGAGCTAACAACTATTTTAACCTCGAGTAACTTGGAATTACAATTCGCGAAAATTGTGGTTTAAACATCAAACCAACAACACAGTGATTTTGAAGCAGTGATGGCTCAGTGGCATTGGCTATGGACTCCGCGCAGCAGGTCCATGTTTTGAATCCCGCCGCGGGCTTGAGCTTCACCATATGGTGAAAGGGCATTTTGTGAATTCCCGCCTCCATAGCGACCACTCTCAAGTAGAAAATCTGTCGCCAAGCACTTAACGGTTTGTTCCGGCAGCAGTCCTTGAGAGCCAGTGAAATTACAGGCACATGAGACTTAATAACTTAGCTCAAGGTGACGAGCGCAGTGCAATTCGTGACTTGCAACGAAATACATCTGTTATAGGCAGAGGTTAGTCCGCTTAACATCAGGTGGGCCTCGAGCTTGTTCCGTTACAATAACATAAAAAAAAACACGTAATAACCACAAATTAGTTTGAATGTCATATATGTATATCATTAGAGCATACATTTATTCAAATTTTATTTTAAAAAATGTGCTCTAATGAAAAATGTAAACGGAACTAATTTGAAGGATATTCTACCGAACCAAGAAACAACTACCGAAATCAGTTCATAATTGGCGCGGTAATCGCACTACAAACATACACAAAAACGTACACACCAATTGAGAACATCTTTCTTTTTGGAAGTCGGTTCAAAAGTATGAATAAGCTTTGGAAGTCGGGAGGTGGGGAATTTGTAATTGTTATTTTCGCTCAGCACGCGTCTAGTGCTTGTAATCGTTGTCGTAGAATTGTATTAGATTGAGTTTGTTGTGTGGTGTTGAACGAGCCTTATTACTTCGAATTTATAACAACTAAGCATATATATAATTGTGCCTGTATCTCAGGTGGAATACATATTCAGTCTAAGGCTTGTATCTGTATTTTAAATTAAACAGTTATGACCGACAATTTTCGTAATAATTTCATTGTGAGTTTGGACGTGAAATCTTCCAAGAAAGTTAGTTTACAATCGTGGAGAGGCAGCTCTGAGGCCTCCATACGTATAAAAAAGAGCGCAATACGGGTGTCCCGGTGGGTAAAGTGGGTTGAGCCGGGTCGAGGCGGCTCTACCCGGCGCGCGCCGCCGCGACCCACTTCGGCTTGATTCCCGCTCATACGGACAGCTCAGCTCAGTAGCCCAAGCACAAACATTTCGATAGTCCGTAACGTTATCGTATCGAGTTCACCGCCCGTTTACGCAGGAGGCAATGGTTGACAGTAGCCCAAGCACGAATAACTTGCGAAATCGTAACAGTTTCGTAAACGTATCGAAATGTCACCATTTTGTATAGGATTTGATCAGCGCCTCTACAGTGCGTAAAAGGAACTAAATTTTGACAGAAAATAAGGTTTTGACAACTAACGTGTCGAGATTTTAACGTGAATGTTTTGTCACGTAAAAAGTTTTGTATGAAATCGCGAGCACGAACCTAATTCTAACGTAAGCTCGAAGGCTGGCTATCGAGGATCTGTCAAAAATCTACGAATGTCATGTCACTGAGAAATTTTCAGTCAGATGGCTGACGTAACGTATTCAATTGTGGTAAAACTTCGAAAATTCATGTTATTATTGTGTTTGTTCATTCATAATTTACCTATGAAAAGAGTTACAAACATGGCAGCAAGATTAGAAGTAGTATTGTACCATGTCGTTTACCAGGCGCAAAGTAGGTATTTATTAATTTATGGCACTGGGGGGAAGTGATGCTAATATACGATGAACCCAATTCAGGACATTTTCCAAAACTCTGCATCAAACAGCGTCCATATTCCACCGTTCCAGCCCACATTTACACCAATTTCGCTCGTTGGATATGTCAATAATGTTGCTATGAAATTCTTCATTGTGTATGGTCAAATTGAAAACAATAAGGCTCAAAGAAGATCACCTATCCATTCAAGATTTCAAGATCAACCAAAGCTGTCAACAAATGCACCAGAAGAACACAGGCAGCGACACGGAAGGAATACCAACGGATTGTCTGACTAACTACCTACGAACTCTGAGGTGATGACCATGCTCACGCCAACATTCTAACCACTACGAAGAAGAAGATTTTAATGTGAAACGTAGAAGCTGTGTTATTGGACTTTTGGTTCTTAATAAAAATAAACGAAGTGCAATTGTGCGTTTCATTTATTGGTAGGTACCTATATACCGAACAGTTCGTGGTTTAGGGATAATAGGATATCTCGTTGGATGTTGTGAAACGCGACTAAGACAAAATTCGTGGCAGCATGCCACTTCTAAGGTCGGTGTGAGTGGGATGTTGCCACGCATTGAGCATACAACAGTGATGATGAGATGGATCAGTGTGTGCTTCTATTGGTGGCGCATAAAAGACTATTGGGTGGCGAACTCATAGCAGGGCCGAGAGAAGCATTTTTCTTCCCCCTCTGATCTTATAAGCTAGGTAAGTTCGATATCATGCTCGTTTGCCACACTATTCCTTAAAAATAAAGGATAGTAGATTAATAAAAAGACAAAACTACACCAACAGTTAAGTAATTTCTTCATTTTTGGTAATGTAATAACAGACACAATCATAATCCAAAAAAAAACCAATCATAAGCTGACTAATACAAAATAAACGCTTTAATTATCCTAAAATTAATATGAACTTAAAACAACACTAAGCCTAGACGGTTACAAGTCACAGCACTCCCGATTTGTAGTAACGGCGCATTCATGAAATGCTACGTGGTTTGTCTTTGCAAAACTGTTAGGTAGGTACATTACTACGCACTCCAGGTTTTCACAGCATTCTTCTTTCCCAGAACAGACGGTAAAATACCGCTGGAGACGAAAGTTCTGTCGGGAATCACCTTTAGTGAACAATTAGAACTTATAGAATGCACTGCTTGAACTCAATAGCCTATTTTTCTGCTGAAACACCATAAAATTAAGCGCAAAATACACTTCACGCCGGCTGGTGGCCCTTCAGGGTTTCTTGAAACTCCTCCCTCTGTTTAAAGGTGTAATAGTAGCTATTTGTAATTCATATAGTAAATTATCAGTGGCGTAGATTCTTGGCTTGAGAATTTATAGCTCATAATTTATATATAATGTTTTATTTTAATACCTCTAATGATGTTACAATAAAATTTGGTTCACTGAGCAAGTAACGCATAGAGAAAAGTAACATACCGGAAAAAAATATGTTTGGTTTTCACCAAATAAAAAGCTAAATTTGACGAATATCAATCATAGAGGAACCAGTCCAGCGTCACCAACCTTAAAATAAGGTAAAGTACTGCAGGTGTACCGATTTCTGTCCAAAATTACCAAATACGATACGAGTCATTGTCACCTTGACAACTCAACATGGCTATAGACTAATCATATTGTTTCCGGTATATTACATTTCTCTATGTCATAATGTATGTCATGGCACTTAGTAAATATATCACCTCAAATACATTTTATTCAAAAAATTTAATATTTCATAGTGAACATCAATACAATACGGAAATCGCAAAGAAAATGCGAAGTCTGTGGTGTCGAAACACAAATAAAAATGTTTAAACAATAGATTTCCATGAGATCCAGAACCGGTGAGTTGATGAAAATATGTCATTGAAATTACATTATTGTTTCAGAGCTAATGATCGCTTGGTTTTTATTGTAATTTAAGTAGGTATGTGTTATCATGCGAATTGCTGTACTTACATATATTTGTATATAAATTACAAATATTTACGTAACGTAAAGTAAGTTTAGTGTTGCTCAAGGAAAGTATCGATACCTTTGTAGTATCGATTTTTTATAATGTCAGTGGTATGGGTACATATACTTTTTCATAGTGTCAATAAGTTCGGAAATATCATATTCGATGCTGGTGATCATAAACCATCACGCGGAATGTTTTATTATGCCACAAAACTTAACATGTGTATTTTAGGGACTGTTATTTACATCTTTAGCTCAAAAGCATTTTGAAACATCAGGTATTATCAATTTTTCTCAACATAACTGGCACAGTACTTGCTAACTGAACGGCTAGAGCAATATTTATTATCTAACGTATGTAAATCGACCTAAATATTATACAATTAATAATAAATAGCGTAAATAACGTCATATCTATGCTTGTGATAATAATCTGAGTTGTTTTTTTTTCAGTTCATTTAAACAAAACTCCGTCGCTTATATACTTTCAAAGTAAATGCTGAATCTATAGAGCTATGGCATGGAATTTAAGGTAGGTACTATGTCACCTCAATACTATATAAAAATCAACATGTGTATCAACATACAATCCCAATTATTTAAATACTTATAATACTATGCTCTACATTGTTTGATTTTAAAATTAACCAACATTCGAGTGCAGTTAAATAAACTATTTTTGTAATTTCAGATATGCATATGTTACGCAGAAAAATATTAATTGAATCAATAAATAAAACAAATCAGTGCAGAAGAAGATTCTTGCAATACAAATGAAATAGATCAGCTGCAAGATTAAATTAAATATCTAAATAATTCAACTACCTACACCAAAAAAGTTTTTAAAAGTCAACAGTCTATATATAATTAAAAAAGGTGCGTCAGAAATACTACAGTTTATGATTGAACTACAAATAATAATAATTGTTAACAGTTGATGACAAGTTTACTAGTGCAACTTACGTGCAGTATTTTTTACTTTTACATATACGACAGTTAGAAAATAAGTATTATATATTGAAAACTGTTATGTACAATGAAAAATATGTATTGTAAAGATTTTCTAGTACACAAATTACTTTGGAACTATGTATACATACCCCAATAATACGGGTTTTGATACTAGCGAAGATATATCGCACGATAAAATATTATGATGATTTTGAATAAATTAATAAATCTGTGTGAAATATTTGTTTTATTTTATATTTCCTTAACATATATTTTATAAACCTAACCTTCTTACCATTTTTTCCTATATCGATTATAATGGAATCGATTTCATTGTAACTAATCGATTTTAGGGAATCAGTAGTACAACACACAAATGTCACTATTATTGTGTTGGAAATATAGTTTTCATTTGTAATGGTTGGTATAAAATAACTTCAAATCTGAGTTTAAAAGCAACAAGGTCCGTGCCAACTCTTAATATTACTTGCTCAGTGAGAGGAACTTTTATAGGCAAAATAAGACTTTAAACCTCTTTTCGAATGAGTTGTTAGGTCTTAGAAAAAAGGTATGATTGTTGTGATTTACGCTGGATGACGTCACTTTTGTAATCCTATCGAGTTCACGGTAGCCAGCAAACGATGGGACGTAGTGTCAACCATTGCCTCCTGCGTAAACGGGCGGTGAACTCGATACGATAACGTTACGGACTATCGAAATGTTTGTGCTTGGGCTACAGTACGCCGCATCGTTTGCTGGCTAACGTGAACTCGATAGGATTACAAAAGTGACGTCATCCAGCGTAAATCACAACAATCATACTTACCTTTTTTCTAAGACCTAACAACTCATTCGAAAAGAGGTTTTAAGTCTTATTTTGCCTATAAAAGTTCCTCTCACTGAGTAAGTAATATTAAGAGTTGGCACGGACCTTGTTGCTTTGAAACTCAGATTTGAAGTTATTTTATACCAACCATTACAAATGAAAACTATATTTCCAACACAATAATAGTGACATTTGTGAGTGTTGTACTACTGATTCCCTAAAATCGATTAGTTACAATGAAATCGATTCCATTATAATCGATATAGGAAAAAATGGTAAGAAGGTTAGGTTTATAAAATATATGTTAAGGAAATATAAAATAAAACAAATATTTCACACAGATTTATTAATTTATTCAAAATCATCAAAATATTTTATCATGCGATATATCTTCGCTAGTATCGAAATCCGTATTATTGGGGTATGTATACATAGTTCCAAAGTAATTTGTGTACTAGAACATCTTTACAATACATATTTTTCATTGTACATAACAGTTTTCAATATATAATACTTATTTTCTAACTGTCGTATATGTAAAAGTAAAAAATACTGCACGTAAGTTGCACTAGTAAACTTGTCATCAACTGTTAACAATTATTATTATTTGTAGTTCAATCATAAAATGTAGTATTTCTGACGCACTTTTTTTAATTATGTATAGACTGTTGACTTTTAAAAACTTTTTTGGTGTAGGTAGTTGAATTATTTAGATATTTCATTTAATCTTGCAGCTGATCTATTTCATTTGTATTGCAAGAAGCTTCTTCTGCACTGATTTGTTTTATTTATTGATTCAATTAATATTTTTCTGCGTAACATATGCATATCTGAAATTACAAAAATAGTTACTTAACTGCACTCGAAAGTTGGTTAATTTTAAAATCAAACAATGTAGAGTATAGTATTATAAGTATTTAAATAATTGGGATTGTATGTTGATACACATGTTGATTTTTATATAGTATTGAGGTGACATAGTACCTACCTTAAATTCCATGCCATAGCTCTATAGATTCAGCATTTACTTTGAAAGTATATAAGCGACGGAGTTTTGTTTAAATGAACTGAAAAAAAAACAACTCAGATTATTATCACAAGCATAGATATGACGTTATTTACGCTATTTATTATTAATTGTATAATATTTAGGTCGATTTACATATGTTAGATAATAAATATTGCTCTAGCCGTTCAGTTAGCAAGTACTGTGCCAGTTATGTAGAGAAAAATTGATAATACCTGGTGTTTCAAAATGCTTTTGAGCTAAAGATGTAAATAACAGTCCCTAAAATACACATGTTAAGTTTCGTGGCATAATAAAACATTCCGCGTGATGGTTTATGATCACCAGCATCGAAAATGATATTTCCTAACTTATTGACACTATGAAAAAGTATATGTACCCATACCACTGACATTATAAAAAATCGATACTACAAAGGTATCGATACTTTCCTTGAGCAACACTAAACTTACTTTACGTTACGTAAATATTTGTAATTTATATACAAATATATGTAAGTACAGCAATTCGCATGATAACACATACCTACTTAAATTACAACAAAAACCAAGCGATCATTAGCTCTGAAACAATAATGTAATTTCAATGACATATTTTCATCAACTCATCGGTTCTGGATCTCATGGAAATCTATTGTTTAAACATTTTTATTTGTGTTTCGACACCACAGACTTCGCATTTTCTTTGCGATTTCCGTATTGCATTGATGTTCACAATGAAATATTAACATTTTTGAATAAAATGTATCTGAGGTGATATATTTACAAAGTGCCATGACATACATTATGACATAGAGAAATGTAATATACCGGAAAAAATATGATTAGTCTATAGCCATCACAGTCCAGTTGAGTTGTCAAGGTGACAATGACATCGTATTTGGTAATTTTGGACAGAAATCGCTGCACCTGCAATACTTTACCTTATTTTAAGGTTGGTGACGCTGGACTGGTTCCTCTATGATTGATATTCGTCAAATTTAGCTTTTTATTTGGTGAAAACCAAACATATTTTTTTCCGGTATATTACTTTTCTCTATGCGTTACTTGCTCAGTGAACCAAATTTTATTGTAACATCATTAGAGGTATTAAAATAAAACGTTATATATAAATTATGAGCTATAAATTCTCAAGCCAAGAATCTACGCCACTGATAATTTACCTAGTATATGAATTACAAACAGCTACTATCAGAATTTAAACCTTTAAACAGAGGGAGGAGTCTCAAGAAACCCTGAAGAGCCGCCAGCCGGCGTGAAGTGTATTTTGCGCAAAATTGTATGGTGTTTCAGCAGAACAACAGGCTATTGAGTTCAAGCAGTGTACCTATTCCATAAGTTCTAATTGTTCACTAAAGGTGATTCCCGACAGAACTTTCGTCTCCAGCGGTATTTTACCGTCTGTTCTGGGAAAGAAGAATGCTGTGAAAACCTGGAGCGCGTAGTAATGTACCTACCTAACAGTTTTGCAGAGACAAACCACGTAGCATTTCATGAATGCGCCGTTACTACAAATAGGGAGTGCTGTGACTTGTAACCGTCTAGGCTTGGTGTTGTTTTAAGTTCATATTAATTTTAGGATAATTAAAGTGTTTATTTTGTATTAGTCAGCTTATGGTTGGTTTTTTTTTTGATTATGATTGTGTCTGTTATTACATTACCAAAAATAAAGAAATTACTTAACTGTTGGTGTAGTTTTGTCTTTTTATTCATCTACTTTCCTTTATTTTTAAGGAATAGTGTGGCAAAAGAGCATGATATCGAACTTACCTAGCCTATAAGATCAGAGGGGGAAGAAAACTGCTTCTCACGGCAATGCTATGAGTTCACCATCCAATAGTCTTTTATGTGCCAAAAGTAGCACACACTGATCCATCTCATCATCACTGTTGTATGCTCAATGCGTGGCAACTCTCACACCGACTTAAGTAGTGGCATGCTGCCACGAATTTTGTCTTAGTCGCCATTCACGACATACAACAAGAGATCCTATTATCCCTAAGCCACGAACTGTTCGGTATATACCTACCAATAAATGAAACGCACAATAATTGCACTTAGTTTTTTTTATTAAGAACCAAAAGTCCAATAACACATCTTCTACGTTTCACATTATTCTTCTTAATCGTAGTGGTTTGAATGTTGGCGTGAGCATGGTCATCACCTATGAGTTCGTAGGTAGTTAGTCTGACAATCCGTTGGTATTCCTTTCGTTTCGCTGCCTGTGTTCCTCTGGTGCATTTGTTGACGGCTTTGGTTGATCTTGAAATCTTGAATGGATAGGTGATCTTCTGTGAGCCTTATTGTTTTTAATTTGACCATGCACAATGAAGAATTTCATAGCAACATTATTGCGCCGCAAGACATATCCAACGAGCGAAATTGGTGAAAATGTGGACTGGAACGGTGGAATATAGACGCTGTTTGATGCAGAGTTTTATAAAATGTCCTGAATTGGGTTCATCGTACATTAGCATCACTTCCCTCCAATGCCATAAATTAATAAATATCTACTTTGCGCCTGGTAAACGAAATGGCACATTACTACTTCTAATCTTGCTGCCATGTTTGTAACTCTTTTCATGGGTAAATTATGAATGAACAAACACTTAAATAACATGAATTTTCGAAGTTTTATCACAATTGAATACGTTACGTCAGCCATCTGACTGAAAATTTCTCAATGACATGACATTCGTAGATTTTTGACACACCCTCGATAGCCAGCCTTCGAGCTTACGTTAGTATTAGGTTCGTGCTCGCGATTTCATACAAAACTTTTTACGTGACAAAACGTTCACGTTAAAATCTCGACACGTTAGTTGTCAAAACCTTTTTTTCTGTCAGAATTTAGTTCCTTTTACGCACTGTAGAGGCGCTGATCAAATCCTATACAAAATAGTGACATTTCGATACGATTACGAAACGGTTACGATTTCGCAAGTTATTCGTGCTTGGGCTACTGATCTTCTCGTACTTACGTGAAGTATTCGCTGCCGGCCATCACTGCGCTCTACAGAAACGTGTACCTTGAATGTTGTCGTCCGTTCACAATTTATTTGAGCTATGACTCTCTCACTATGGTAGTTCAATAGGCAGAACATGTGCTATATCAGGACGGATAATAGCGAGAAGGTATGGCTCATTGTTAAAAAAAATTATGTGATAATAAGAGTATCTATAAAAAAGAATCTGTTATGTATACATATAATAAAACCGTAACAGGTTCAATTCTGTATATTGAAAATATTATCAATTTTTTTTAGAACACTGTAGCTGATGCTGATGCCAAAACTTTTTTTTTTGTGTTATATTTTAATCTGCGATCAGTCCCCGGACTATGAGCAGGTTTGTTATAAGATTTTCGGCATGTAGGAGAAGTGATCCAATGAGCAGATCTCCTTTATCTTAGTCATCACTTCCGTCCAATTCCATGATGTGTTGTCTGCATAGCCTCTTTGGATAGCTGATGGCAGTTAGCTGTGTGGCTAAGGGGTTTGGGTGCATGGTCAGTCGCTTTTTGTAATGAGCTGAAAAATGTCTTATTTCATCCTTGACTGTTTTGATTTCCAACTCTTCATGCAACTCGTCAGTTCTCAAGAACCATGGAGCATTTGATATGTTTCTTAAAATGCCAAAACGTTTTTTTTTTATTTTTGTCTGCCGTCCTTATTTTGGCAGCACATTACGCCATACCTACTGAATGAACTGAATGAATTTCAATGAAACCATAGTTTCATATCATACTATGAAGTAGGACATTATATACTTTTTATCCCGAAATTCAGCACGGTTTCCCTGGGAGAGGGGATGAAAGTCAAAACAATCAGTTGTGATCAATAAATGTACAATCAGTTGTGATTTATTAACGCGTATTCCGATTTCGTACATTTATAAGAAATTACAAACATCACAACCTAAATATTTCGTGCCCAATAACTTGAAACCCAGAATGTACAGGTCTCTTTGAACGTACGGCTCATCTTAAGCTCTTATTTGGCGTTCGCATTTTATTGTATAGGCACAATAGATAGGTCTATTGTTAAATTCGGACCACTCCAAAAGCTGTAAATATAGGCACCGCCACAATATACGACCACATTACTAAAATTGCATACTTATACAGGGTTATCAAGAACAGGAATATGAATAACTTTATCCACGAGGGTAACCTTAAAATTGTGAAGAAAAAAAAACAGCTGTTCTATACTAAGAGTCCATTTAAGCGCAGCTAAGGTTATGAAACAACTGTGTTTTTTGTTTACTCTCACTCGGCTTAGCTTCCTGATATCTTCTTTATTGACATTTTGTTGCAATCTTAATACTTTATATCATTCATAGGTTTTATTATTCAATCAATATTTCTTATTCATGAGCATCTACGAAAATATCATTGTATTATTGGAAAATATTAATATTTATCCACTATGTATCAGCTAAAGACTAATGACTTAACTGAGAGGCAACGTGGCAATTAAGAGGCTCAAGAGGGCAAAGTTTGTCTTGCTAAGATAAATCTCTAAAATTTGGACAATCGCCACAATTGGATTTTTCTAAATTATCCATATTTTGCCGGATACATTTCGGAGACTGCGC
Source organism: Plagodis pulveraria (assembly GCA_963890685.1). Taxonomy (NCBI): domain Eukaryota; kingdom Metazoa; phylum Arthropoda; class Insecta; order Lepidoptera; family Geometridae; genus Plagodis; species Plagodis pulveraria. The sequence goes on from OY982968.1 coordinate 277,079, forward strand.
AATGGAAGTGCACAATCAAATATTATCTTCGTTCGAGTAGAGCATCGGCGAAAAGACACCGTTTTTTAATCGAAATTCCAAAGACACGCACAAAGGTGGTAGGGCATTTTGCGAATGCCCGCCTGGCTAGCTACCACCCTCAGGTAGAAAATCTGTCGCCAAGCACCTAACGGTGTGTTCCGGCAGCTGTCCTTGAGAGCCAGTACTTCTAGGTTAGTCTGAACAACATCTTCGACCACATCATCACTTACCATCAGGTGAGATAGTGGTCAAAGGCAAAACTATCAGGCGTAAAAAAAAAAAAGAAGTATTCAAGTTTTCTTTCAACATTTATTGTGCGAAGCGCGAATAACTCTCTCGAGTTACTTAACTACTGTCTTCTGGAAAATACAACCTGGGTGTTTTCAAATCCAAAATGAAAAGCTCCTTTCTGAGCTATGATTTACTAGGAGTGCTCCACCACAGCATTGCCTAATATGAGATAATTAGTGCTTAACCCATTGGCATCGGCGATAATGATAACAATAGAATTTCTTTCATAACTAGGACATAGTGGTCCTGACGATGCCAACTTATTAAATGTGAATAATTAGTCTGCAGGGATGGCAATCGTGAAAGAAGTTGCAAGTACAGCTAGTGATGTAATAAAAATGTAGTAAGATGGATTTAGAACCAAAAATATCTATAGGACGTAGGAGTAAAAAGCAATAATTTTCGACACAAAGACTAAGTACTCTTATAAAATTGCATCACGAACATTCCAAGTTAACAACACATGTATCGAAGCGACGCGCGTGATCATTATTACATCTACACAACAATCGACTGTACAAAGTACGGGTACCTGAACTTCTAACTCAGCTCAGGCTCGTGCAGTTTCTAATTTCAAAGCTGACTTTACTCCTAATCTCATCAACACGACACCATACTTTAATGAAGAAGAGCTCGCACGGGCACGGGCACGGGGGGAGCTTGTCGGCTAAAGGGTGGCTATTGGTATCCAAGCCCACCCGAGTACTCGAGCCGAGCCGAACAGAGCCACGTCTGTGTCTTTTGCTCTAATAATGCAGAAATTCGAAAGCCGAACGACGTGAAGCCAGACCTCGTTTTAACTATATCCCGTATAAACCGCTTACTTGGACCATCCAACGCGTATCGCCCATTACAAAAGGCACTCTTTAATCTTAACATTAGGGTCCATTATACCAATGAAAGGCTTTGTCTGTGGTTTGTGGATTAATACGGCATAGCAGGGACTCAATTACATCGCGTCTTGTTGTGCCTCGGCCCACATGCTGTACGCTCTACATGTGTTAAAAGCTGAACTTTGGTTGAGGGGAAACTTAGGGATTTCAAATAATACCGCCAATTCTCCTTGTACTTGACTCTGTTTTATGTTATGTTATTACATTATAATAAACCAACAAGAGTGTCCTATAAGTTCTGTAGTATAGAATATTAAGGTAAGTTATGTACGATATGGTGCTACAAACGTTTGCGTGTTTTAGCAAGGGTCAGCGACACCTAGTTGATCATTAGTGAACTAGCTGATCAGGTTAACTTCCCATTGAACAACTAGATGTCGCTTTACGCTAACTGTACATTGTTTGTATCTTAAACATTCCGCCCACCAAGGCCATTTAATGAAGATATGGACTTTATAAACCGCCCACCATGGCGAACTGTTGATCATAGATTTTCGTTCTTGGTGAACTGACTTACAGGATTTTGATGTTTAAATGCAATATTAATAATACACACATATATTTTTATACACGGCTATAATATCATTTGCTGATGGGTAATATACAAATTTTGGATGTTGGTCTTTTGATTATAGATGTCTTTACTCTGATACTGACTACACGAGTAATATTATCGGCACCAGGATGTTTATTGGTAATTTGGCCCATAAGCCAACGACTTGGTGGCAAATCATCTTCTTTTACTAAGACGATGTCTCCAATTTTTGGTTCAGGCACTTGAGAATTCCATTTGTACCTATTCATCATATTGGACAAATACTCTTGAGACCATCGCAGCCAAAAGCTCTGCAACATTCGTTGTATAAATTGCCACCTCGTCAATGAACTAACCGAAGATTCTAAATAATTGCTAGCATCGGGTACTGATATCAGCGGCCCACCTATTAGGAAATGTCCCGGGGTCAAAGGGAGTGGATCTGAGGGATCTGAACTATCGACTGTGATTGGCCTAGAATTTAGACATGCTTCGACCTGGCAGAGAAGTGTACTCATTTCTTCAAAAGTCAATGTAGATTCAGCTAGGATACGCTTCAAATGAAACTTCGTAGATTTAACTCCAGCTTCCCATACACCGCCAAAATTTGGCGCATGAGCTGGAATAAATTTCCATTCTGTTCCGTGTGCCTCTAAATATGCGGCAGCTTCGTTCTGAATAGTATATAACTGGCGAAGTTCTTTCGAGGCACCTACAAATGTGGTACCGTTGTCACTCCACATTTGTGCACAGTTGCCTCGCCGAGATACAAATCGTCTAAAAGCGGCTAGAAAAGCTTGAGTACTCATATCGCTCACCACTTCCAGATGGATGGCACGAGTAGCCATACAAATGTATAGACAAATATATCCCTTGTGTGAAGCATGGCCACGACCTTTAGTTGTCCTTACTTTTATGGGTCCTGCATAGTCTACAGCGCTATTTAAAAATGCTCTAGCAGGTGTGCATCTAACTGAAGGAAGGGATCCCATGAGTGGGGTTTGAACTTGAGCCCTGTAACGAACGCATGTCACGCATTTATGGACATGTTGTTTAGCCAGACTTTTAACACCGAGTATCCAATACCTCGTTCTCAAATAATTTACCATCAACTGAACCCCTCCATGCAAAGTATACTGATGGGCATCTGCAATAACTAATTTCGTAAAATGGGACGAGTGCGGTAGAATTATGGGGTGTTTAGTTTGCAGCGGCAATTCAGAATTCTGTATTCTCCCACTCACCTTCATTATCCCACTCTCATCTAAATACGGACACAATGATTTAAGCTGATTAGCCCTCGACGTTATATAACCTTTGGCTTGTAATTGTGAGACCTCCTCATAAAATTCTTCGCTTTGTACTCGTTTAATGCATACAATTAATGCTTGATCTATTTCTGATTTAGATAAGTAAGGTTTTCTCGGTCCCTTTGTGTAAAATCTGCGGCAATAAGCAATGACACGCAGCATCCTTTGCAAAGAAGAAAACCGTTCAATAATTGAATTCTCCGATATTGCAGTGAAATGTGTCGCAATGGCTTCTTCGAGGTGAACTTTTAATTCCATTGGCCTTTTGTAAGCAATGGCTTCATTTTTAAGAAAGTCTGGGCCAGCGAACCAAAGTTTGTTATCTGCAAGTGATCCTGGCGGCACGCCCCTTGACGCACAGTCGGCAGGGTTTTCCTTTGAGGATACATGATACCACTGGGTTGAATCTAGGGACGTTAATATTTCTGAAACTCTATTGGCGACAAAGGTTTTCCACCTACTGGGATGACTACTGAGCCAAGCTAGTACCACTGTGGAATCCGTCCATGCTTTGATCTTGTCCTGGTCAATATTTAAAACCTCAGATACTTCTTTTAAGAGTCGTGTTAACAGCAAGGCTCCACAAAGCTCAAGGCGGGGAATGCTTATTTGTTTAATCGGCGCGACTTTAGTTCGTGCTGCTACTAAGCATACATGTATACCGCCAGACTTATCGACAGTTCTAATGTATATTGCAGCTGAGTAAGCCAACTTGGAAGCGTCTGAAAATCCATGCAATTCCCTGCTGACGTCATCGAAAGAAGTGCTTAACCACCGTGGCACCTTAATTGCTATGAGTAGCGGTAATTCGTTACGGTATTTATCCCATTCCATTTGTAATTCAGCCGATAGAGGTTGATCCCAATCTATGCCTGCCAACCATAACTTTTGTATGAACATTTTAGCTACAACTATAGTGGGTGCAATCCAGCATAATGGATCATATAATCTGGCAATAATAGATATGACTGATCTTTTAGTTTCAGATGCAGACGTCATCGTCGGGAGATTCACCGTATATCGAAAATTATCTTCATCGCGATCCCAGGTAAGACCCAAAATTTTTGTTATGTTCTCTGATTTTAGCTCAATCTTCTTACCCCTTTGTGGATCCAACATATTGTGTTCTATGTCCTGTTTTGAATTAGTTTCTTTAATGGGTTGGATGTCCTGTGTTTCCTCTATTTTTAGTATGTTATTATGTGTATATTGTGTAATATCCTGTTCACCCTGTTTGTTGAAATATGTGTCCTTTGAAATGTCCTCAATATTTTGTTTATTGTCCTTTCCTTGCATGGCTTTTACTTGGTTGTTCTTAACTTGTTCGTTTTGACTTTCATCTTGATTTATTTTTGATAACAATTCTTTACTGTTACTGTTCCATTTTTGCAGAACAAATCCTGCTTTAGATAACAATGCAGTCATTTGTTTGTATATTTCCAGTCCTTCATCAACATTGGCACATCCCGTCATTAAGTCATCCATATAAAACGACTGCAGTACCTGTAACGAAGCCAAAGGGAAGTTGCTTCCTTCGTCAACACTGACCTGGTGTAACGCTTTGACTGCCAGGTAAGGTGCCGAGGCAGTTCCGAATGTAACGGTCATTAGCTCGTAATCCTTTAGCTCAGTTCCAGGATCTTCTCGCCACACAATTCGTTGAAAGATAGTGTCCTTTTCTGAAACACGGACCTGTCGATACATTTTTATTATATCAGCAACAACTACAATAGGATGAACTCGCCAGCGCAACACCAAATGCCGTAAATCTGCTTGGAGCTTAGGTCCTATTAGTAGCGTGTCATTAAGTGATACATGATGACTGTTCTTGCTAGAAGCGTTAAATACAACCCTTACCTTTGTGGTTGTTTTATCGCCTCTTACTACGGCATGGTGTGGCAGATATACAGCTTCAGTCTTCATTTCATCATGTATCCTTACAGGTCGCATATGTCCTAATTGTAAGTAGTCGGTAATCACTTCTGTATAGCATTTCTTTAAGTTAATGTCCTTCAACAGTCGTCTCTCTAATGACTCGAACTTTTTTACAGCTATCTGCCTAGAGTTACCACCTAGGCAACGAGGATGATCGTCGCGAAATGGCAACGTAACAATATAGCGTCCTTCGGCTGTCCTTTTAGTTGTACTAGCGAATATTTCCTCGCACTTTTGTTCTTCTTCTGTCAGTATATTCTTTGTACTTGTTTGTTGTTCTTCAAGCTCCCAAAATTTTCTCAACACATCATTATCGTTTATTTGTGCATGCATAACTATCATTTCTCTGTTTTCAGATGCAGCGCGGTGGACGGTTCCTGATATTATCCAACCTAAAGTCGTTCTTTGCGCAACAAGCGCTCCATCTGGGCTCTTATTTATACCTTCTTTCAAAATTTTACTATACATATTGGCTCCTAATAATATATCAATTTTGTTACACACATTGAAATGTGGGTCTGCCAAACAAAGATCTTGCATTTCTATCCAGTCGATGGGTGCAAGAGATCTCTCCGGAAGGTAAGTAGTTATATTTTTAAGCACGTAAGCATCTACCTGGATATTAAATTTAGGATCAATTCGTGACGCGATATTCATGGTAACTACATATTTTGAACCTAAAACTTTACCACCGCCTAAACCAGTAATCGTACCATTGACTAAGTTCTTTTTCAGACGCAAGAGCTGTACTGCGGCCTCGGTAATGAAACAAGCCTGTGAACCTTGATCCAATAGAGCTCTGAGTACATGATTTTCACCCGACCTAGACTCGGCATTCACTAGCGCAGTGGCTAGTAAGACCTGTCCAGATACCTTTCGAGAACGGACTGTTCCAGATAACTCCCTAGTTGACAAAAGGGTTACTACTGGTTCAGTACTAGCGGAATCGCTAGTACCCTCAGACAGAACAGGCGCTTCAGTGGTAGTACTAGTAGTAGGATGGTTACTATCGGAGTGTGCTAGGTGTAAAAGAGAGTGGTGTCTTTTTTTACAAACTCTACAAGTAGTGGGTTTGAAGCATTCATACGCGGTATGGTTACTGCCTAAGCAGTTGAAGCATATCGAATTCTTGGCTACAAAATCACGTCGACTGACACAGTCTAGTTGAGCGAATCTTTTACAAAAACACAATTTGTGATTATCAGAACAGTATTCACATGCAATAGAGCTGGAAACTAAGCTATTGGTTGCTAATAAAACTTTAGGCTTACCCTGAGTGCCGCTGTTATACTGCCCTGTTTGCCTTTTTGTATCCACAAATTCTAAAGCACGAAAGCGGTTTTCTAAAAATCCCTTAAGTTGGTCTAGAGATGGCAATTTATTCTGATCTAAAATGTTCGCAATGTGGAGCTCCCTTTGTTTTCGCGTTTCGGGATCGAGTCTTAATGTCACGATATGGATGATAATGATGTCCCATGTACTTACATCAATTTCAAGATTCGTAAGACCATTGATACAGTCCATTGTTGTATCTAACAAGTCTTTCAAACCTGTGGCTGACTCTACGCTCAAATGTCTTTGTCCAAATAATCGTTTCAGTATACAATCCGATAAATGCTTTTTGTTATTATAACGCTTCTCTAAAAGATTCCAACACTGGCTATAATTGACGTCCGTAATAGGTGTGTGTCTTACCAGTTGAGCTGCCTCACCCGTTAAATGCGTTTTCAGGTAATGCAGTTTCTGCACGTTAACTATTCATTCCGATCTACTAAGGAAACAAATAAATCTCGGAACGAAGTCCATTCGTCATATAGACCAGAAAAAGTGGGGATGGATATTTTAGGCAATCTCACTAACTGACTAGGCCTATCAACGTCGTTCTTAGATCGCTGATTTAATTCAGCACTAACAAATTTCTTCAATGCTAACTTCAGCACAGATTTATACATTAGATAATTATCCTCAGCAATTTCATATACATCTTTAGTGGTATAAATTGACTTTTCTAATTCTTCTGGGTTGGATATCTCACACAATTTAGCGTTGTTAGATTGGAACCTATCCCAATAACTTTCTAAATTTTCTAATCTAGCTTCTACATACTCTAGAGTTATTCTGTCGGTTGGACTTTTCTTATAATTAGCCAATCCTTTTCGAATTTTACTCTGCAAATCAATTTGTATGTTAATAATTCCTTCCATGTTTGCTTTACCTCAACAATTGCACAAAGATGATTTTATAACAATATACTAGAAACTTAAATAATATCTTACTAAATACGCAAGATTTTTCCAAGTGTCGGAATTAATAAAATACAAACTAAAACCACGATATAGAATAATTTTTACTACAAGTTAATTACAATATTTTTTGTTCTAAGTGTTTTATACCACCTTTACAGCTTGGCAACAATTGGACATAGAGCCCCCGTTCCTTCGTTTTTTCTAAAATTATTCTAAGTCTAGGAAGCATGCAAATTATTCTAAGTTAAAATCTAACACATAAAACACAAATAAATTACAAGTCTAAAATAAAATGTTCCTTGAAGTTCTCAAATTAATTTCAGTCTATTTTGCAACGATGATATAAAGTTCAAATTACTCACGGTTTTGCACTGTACACTTATACTGTTTTTGACCTTAGCGATAGTCGCGCCAACCTATATTTCCACAAATCACCATCCAACTGCATCTGATAGCCCTCCTCTGGGCAAACTCCAACTTAAACGTCGTCACTTCTGAAATATTGTAGCTCAGTGTCCTGGCCTGTGCGCCTTTCCGCGCTTGCTGCGTAGCCGTACTCTGACCGATGCAGCAATCCACTGCGAGTACGGGTTCTCCTCCAAAATAGGTCGATATCCGAGTTCGATAGGACCAAATGTTAAAAGCTGAACTTTGGTTGAGGGGAAACTTAGGGATTTCAAATAATACCGCCAATTCTCCTTGTACTTGACTCTGTTTTATGTTATGTTATTACATTATAATAAACCAACAAGAGTGTCCTATAAGTTCTGTAGTATAGAATATTAAGGTAAGTTATGTACGATATGGTGCTACAAACGTTTGCGTGTTTTAGCAAGGGTCAGCGACACCTAGTTGATCATTAGTGAACTAGCTGATCAGGTTAACTTCCCATTGAACAACTAGATGTCGCTTTACGCTAACTGTACATTGTTTGTATCTTAAACAACATGTAAATGGTTTTGAGCTTTGTTAATTATTTAGTGACAATCATTGTTAACTGCTGATACATGTTCTTATGTTTTTATTTTTACTCGTAATTTGATGCTTTAAAAATGTAGATTGATTTAGATGAGGCTATTATATCCAGCTAGCACCAATACAGAGAGGGGCGTAACCCTAATTACAACTTTGTACTTCGGGACTATTTACAGATTTTAAGGACCACTTTCGAGACTACTAGCGAAGTTTACTTAGCTGTTCTCAAACGATCAGCAAAGTTCAGCAACGTCACCCGCGGTCATGAGTTGGATGGGTGACCGCTAGTGACATTACTACTGAGCGTTTTCGTGCTTCGGAGGGCACGTTAAGGCGTCGGTCCAGGTTGTTGTCTTAGGATGGCAGTCGTTATAGCATGGTGGTAGGGCATTTTGCGAATTTGCCTGGCTAGCTACCACCCTCAAGTAGAAAATCTGTCGCCAAGCACCTAACGGTGTGTTCCGGCAGCTGTTCTTGAGAGCCAGTACTTCTAGGTTAGCCTGAACAACATCTTCGACCACATCATCACTTACCATCAGGTGAGATAGTGGTCAAAGGTTAACCTATCAGAAATAAAAAAATAAAAAAAAAAGATAAAATTAAGTCCGATACAATATTTACCCGGTTAAGCCAGTATAGGCTCTGACATATTATGTATGCTCGGTTTGCGTGACGTATAATGTGAAGTTTTAGTGCAGGTGATGTTAAAATAGTAGTTTATGTAACTGTCATATAATGGAGGGTATTAATACATGAGAGTAGTTTCAATATAAGATTACACGAGTGTCTTAATACCCAATTATATGCAGTTGCATACACTACTTTATTTAATCTCATGGCTTTAGTAGTCTAGTGGCTATACATTAAATAAAAATTTTGTCCAACAAAATATTAGTCAAATTCGTATGTACGAAATAGCGCCAAAATGGAAAAAGTCTGTTATTGGTCTATGGCTCGGAACCAGCGCTCACCACAGATAATGTGTACTTAAATTGAATTGATACCTCCTTGGTCGGGACATATTGTACTTTAATAATAATAAAATTGTTTTAAAGCATTGTTTTGTTAGGAGAAAAACGCAAAACCCCTGTTCCTGACGGAGACGCAGATCAGATGTCCAACAGACACGTCGTATCTTGCCTACCCGGGCTACACCCTTGAGCATAAGTTCAAACCACGCTCGGGTGTCTGCATGTACGCTCGTGATGACATTTGCTATCGGCGTCTCCGTAATCTTGAAGACCCCAGCTTTTCTTGTATCTGGGTATTGGTGGATACAGACATGGAGAAAATTCTCTATGCTGGTGTCTACCGGTCGCACACTGGAGACATGCAGACAACCAGGCTCTTGACACACCTCAGTGAGGCGGCTGATGTGGCACAACAGAGGTATCCTACTGCCGAATTAGTGTTTCTGGGGGATTTTAACGCTCACCACCAGGAGTGGCTATTCCCATTCCAGAACACAGACCATGCTGGGAGAGAAACGCGCAAGTTTGCCCTAACACTCAATCTCACCCAACTGGTCGAAGAGGCAACAAGGATACCAGATGTTGAAAGCCACACAGCCAATTGCTTGGACCTTCTGCTGATAACAGATCCAGACCGCTACACGGTGTCGGTATCATCACCACTAGGTAGCTCCGACCATTGTCTGGTGAAGACTGTATCAGTCCATTCCCCACTTGACCCTAGCCCAAAAGGCACCCGGCGAATATGGCGATACAAGTCAGCAGATTGGGATGGGAAGCGTTCTTTTTATGCATCTTATCCATGGCGGCAAGTTTGCTTTTCTTCCAGCGATCCTTCTGCTTGCGCGAATGCTGTGGTAGATGTGCTGCGTCAAGGTATGGAGTATTATATTCCCTTCTCTGACGTACCTCTGTCTAGCAAAGCTCGCCCTTGGTTTGGGGCTGAATGTGTTAGCGCAGAAGCGTTAAAACATGAGGCCTACACCGCATGGGCTGAAGCACGAAATCGCAAGGCTAAGGATATTCGTGAAAAGAAGAAAGCCTTTAACAAAACTGCCAGGTCCTGCAAAAAGTTTCTGAAGAAGGCTCGCTTCAACCATATAAGCCGAATAGGGGCCAAACTTGCTTCTTATCCCGCAGGGAGTAAAGCGTTCTGAACCCTGGCTAAGGTCAATTGAAGCGAACTTCTGCCGTCCCTCACTGCCTCCACTGCTGAAACCTGATGGGTCATTGGCTCACACCGCTAAAGAGAAAGCAAATTTATTTGCTGCAATCTTTGCGGAATCTTCACGTCTAGATGTTGGTAGTGTTGTACCTCCGACTTTACCTGTCTGCTAGTCGACCATGTTGGAAATCCGCATTCGACAAATAGATGTACGTAAAGAGCTACGCAATTTAGACGTGAACAAGGCTAGTGGCCCTGACGGCATTCCAGCCATAGTTCTGTGGACATGTGCGCCTGAATTGACTCCGATCCTGACACGCCTCTTCCGCCTTTCTATGGAGACTGGGCAAGTACCGAAAGCTTGGAAGTTTGCCAACGTGCAGCCGGTGCCCAAAAAAGGAAGTCGTGCCGACCCTGCCAATTATAGGCCTATCTCAGTCACGTCCATTCTTTGCAAGACAATGGAACGTGTACTGAACAAAAAGCTCCTTGGCTATCTTGAAGTGAATGACCTCTTGAGTGACCGGCAATATGGGTTTCGCCAGAACCGGTCAACTGGAGACCTTCTTGTATATGCCACAAAATTGTGGAGCGAGGCCTTAGAAAAATATGGTGAAGCGCTTGCAGTCTCACTGGATATTTCTAAGGCCTTTGACAGGGTTTGGCACGATAGCCTGATTGGTAAGCTTTCAACATATGGTTTACCTCCCAGACTGTGTGCGTGGATTAAAGACTTCTTGAGGGAACGTTCGTTACGAGTAGTCGTTGATGGCTGTTCATCTGAACTAATGGCTATAAATGCCGGGGTACCCCAAGGATCAGTTCTTTCGGCAACACTCTTTCTGCTCCACATTAATGACCTGCTGAAACCCGGTACCTTTGGGTACGCAGACGATAGCACAGTTGTCGAGCGATATATATCCGACGCACCGGCTGGTGAAGTTCAAGTCCAGCTTGAAAGAGAGGCGATGATTGGACGATTAAACTCGAGCTTCACAACTCGAGTCCAAAACACAGGCGTGTCTTTTCTCCTCCGCTAAACGGAGAGCATTTCATCTATCTCCGACTTTTCGAAGTGTATCAATACCGGTGGCGAATCGGTTAGAGCTTCTTGGTGTGTCCTTAACTTCGAATTTAAACTTCGGGTTTTACATAGAAGCCAGAGCATAACTGGCCGCTAAGAAGCTTGGTATCCTCGCAAAGGTGAGGCAGTACTTCACACCTGGGCAGCTTCTTAATTTATATCAAGCACAAGTCCGTTCGTGTATGGAGTACTGCAGTCACCTCTGGGATGGATCTGCGAAACACCAACTGGAGGCTCTCGACTCCATTGACCGACGAGCCAAAACACTTATAGGCGATGATAAGCTAGTTGAGTCTAAACTACAGAGTCTCGGTCATTGTCGCAGGGTCGCTTGCCTATCGGTATTCTATCGCATACATTTCGGAGAGTGTGCGCAGGAATTACATGAGCTGATTCCTCCATGCCCCTTTTATCATCGGACAACAAGACGCTCTGATGGCCGTCATCCTTTCATGGTTGACATTCCATCAGTTCGCTCGAAGCGTTTCGCTTCCACATTTATCATCCGCACAGCGAAGGAGTGGAACTCATTACCCGCGTCTTTGTTTCCCGAACAGTATAATTTGGGAGTCTTCAAGTCTAGAGTGAATAGGTATCTTCTAGGCAAACATGCTACATCTTCGGCCGCATCATCACTTTCCATCAGGTGAGATAGGGGCCAAATGTTTGCCTATAATGAATAAAAAAAAGGAGAATAATGCTTTAATTTAACTTTTTAATTTTCTTAAAGAAGTATGTAAATAAAATATGCCAATAAAAGTCTGTATTTCATTTTATAATTAGAATATTACCGAATGAGATTATATAAACGTATTTATAACTCCACAATGTGGAACGTATGGGCAATGAATGCATAAAGATATCAGATTCCAGTTTTATGATAATAACAAAAGCGTATACGTATATTCAATTTGCATAAGTGAGATTTTTTGGGAATCAAATAAGCGTGTGCGAGTCGAAATACATAATAAAACACCTACGGGATTAGTTAAGCTGTAATACTATAACGTTTTTTAAGGAGCTGCATCAAAAATTAATATGATGATGTTCAAACCTTTGATAGGAGGGGACCCCAAGAATAGGGAAATGTTATTATTAAGTCAATAAATATTATTATTAAGTAATCCCCGAAGGCAGTTCAAAATATGGTGCCTATAAGTAGTCGTCCGACTTTGTATTGACGCCAGATTGAAAATTTGACTCTCAAGTGATTGTTCGACACGTACGGGTCTATTCACATATAAATTAATATCAAATTACACATTGTCGAACCTTGACGTTTCTGCCCAAAGACACGATCACATAAGTTTGATTGAAATATCAATGATAGTCTATGGACATAGGGTAAATTCAACAGCATTTAACATTAAAGACCACGCGTGGCAAAAGTAGAAAGAGAAATTATAAATAAACTTCCTAGTTGAAATCAGGGATTATGTTAATATGCTCCGTGGATTATCGGCTATCGTTATAGATAACGAAGGGATATCTTTTATGGTTGTTATATCTGAGGAATGAGTTAATCGCGTTGAGACATGCCGCAGTGGCATTGTACCGACAGTAGTGTGTCCCACTACCTGGTTCGACACATTAGTGCTCTGATACCAATGCTGATATGTAGCGATAACTCTACAACTGATAAGGATACGTTTGAATGACACGGTCACCAATAAATATGTTTCAGGGTCGACGGTTTGAAACTGTTATCTGCACGTGAACAATGTTATGACCGTGATTTTTAATATTCTATCGAATTACTTGTTATCCTAATTATTCTAAATTTTGCCTCTTACCTATCCTACGGTGAAGGTAATACAATTGGAGTACAAATTTTCGACTCAAAAGAGTAAGGTTCCGGTGGCCGAATGGAATAGAAATCCGGCGCTAAATCGGAGTACGCGGGTTTGATTCCCGTCCGGAACAAAAACAAATTGTACTCCAATAATTTGTAAATGTGATATTCGCTCAGCACGCGATAGTGCTTGATATCTTATTTTGAAATACTTGTTTTCTTGTCTGTCTATATACTTATAATAAAACTGTAACAGGTCCAATTCTGTACATAGAAGATATTTGCAAAAAAAAAGTTGAGAGCACTCTGAAGCTGATACTGATGCGAAAACTGTATTTTTTTTAATTTTTGTCTGTCTGTCTGTCTGTATCCCGGCCGCGCATCACTCCAAAACTACAGAATGGAATTTAATGAAACTTAACACGATTTGAGTTCATACTACGAAGAAGGTTATTGTAAACTTTTTATCCCGAAATTCCGCACGATTCCCTCGGGAAAGGGGATGAAAGTCAAAATGTACACTTAGTTGTAATTTACTAACGCGTAGTCTGATTTCAGAGATTCTTTTTTGTTAGAATAGTGATGAGTAAGCTCGGAACCTCATGGGCAGCCCGGCACCCCACGGGCAGCCCAGCACCCCATGGGCTACTGAGTGGAATTCAATGAAACTTAACATGATTTGAGTTCATACCACGAAGAAGGTTATTGTATAATGTTTATCCCGAAATTCAGCACGGTTCCTTCAGGAAAGGGGATGAAAGTCAAAATGTACACTTAGTTGTAATTTTTTAACGTGTAGACCGATTTCAATTATTCTTTTTTTGTTAGAATAGTGACAAGTGAACTCGGAAGCCTACGGGCAGCTCGGCACCCCACGGGCAGCCCGGCACCCCATGGGCATACTGGCACCCCACGGGCAGCCTGGCACCCCACGGCCAGCCCAGCACCCCATGGGCAGCTCGGCACCCCACGGGCATCTCGGCATCCTTATTTAGATTTGCCAGCTTGCTAAGATAAAACTCTAAAATCTGGAACATTCGCCACAATACATTTTTTTAACCATCTATCTTTTGCCGGATACATTTTGGAGACTGCGCGATGGAAATGTACAATCTAATATATTTTTGTTCTACCGCCAAACAAGGAGAACCTCGGCAAAAAGATACCGTTTAATAACCGAAATTCCAAAGAAACGCACAAAGTTCCTACTTTGCTTCAACAATTTTATTGTGCAAACCGCGAAGGAACTCTCTGAGTTACTTAACTACTGTATTCTAGAAAAACAAGCTGGGAGTAATCAAACCCAAAGTAAAAAGCTCCTTTCTAAGCTATGCTTTACTAAGAGTGCTTCACCACAGACCACAGCGTTGCTTAATATGAGATAAACAGTGCTCAAATGTGAATAATTAGTTTGCAGGTACGGCAATCGCGAACGAAGTCGCAGGTACAGCTAGTTAACAATATTGATAATGAGATAAATTCGAGTTTTTTTTATTTTTCTGACTTGAGTTAATTTCTTAGTGGCAAGATCGACATTTTAAGTAGGATTTTATAGATTTCGTTAATTTTAGAGCATGTACTTTGAGATTTCAAAAGTATGAAATAAAACTGATACATAAATTAATTTTGTTTCTTTTTCATACGGCCCATCCATGTTGGGATGACGTCTTGCAATGGGGATTAATATCAACGATTTAATTTTATTTTTAGAATTTGTTTCAAATATGTGTAAGTGTTCCGAGATTTTTGCACCTCACACATAAAAAAACACATGATAGGTACATCAATCAATCACAGTTATTTATTTGTTAGAAAATAATAATCATAATACAATTTTGATAATGTGCAAATTGTGTGTATTCGGCGTTCGAATTGTTTGAAAGTATTTACTACGTCTTACATCTTCTCTAAAATTCAAATAATACAAAAATCTTAGCCACTGATTATTCATTCTCTAAAAGACATCACGAGGTTTAATGTTTTTATGTTGTTGTGTTGGTAGAAGCACAATGCCCGCCTGGTATGAAGCAGCAACCTCTGCCTGTACAGTGCAGATGCAGTTCGTCACAAGCGGCGAACTGCGCGGTGCCCGTCAGACAAAGTTGTTAAGTCTCATTTGTCTGAAATTTTACCGGTACCCCATTCCCTTCAAACCGTAACACAGTAATGTGAGTGTTACTGCTTGGCGGTAGATAAAGGTTAAGTGGCAGTACTTCCACTTCCAGATGACACTCATGTTATATCAACGTATCAGGAACGTATGTTGTCTACGAAAGGTATCTTTACGCACAGGCTCCACTACTACTACTACTACTAATTTTTGCAGTATGAACGAGTATTATAATAACACATTTTCTTTTTTCTTTGCTTTGTTTTTTTTTATTGCTGATAGGTAAGTTTTTGACCACAATCTCATCTGATGGTAAGTGATGATGTGGTCCAAGGTGGTAACAGGCTTAACCTAGAATTACTGGCTCCCAAGGACAGCTGCCGGAACACCACGTTAGGTGCTTGGCGACAGATTTTCTACTTGAGGGTGATCGCTAGCTAGGCGGGCATTCGCAAAATGCCCTTCCACGTGGTCACCGCCACGGTCATGGCGGGATTAGAACCATTGACCTGCTGCGCGGCAGTCCATAGCTAATGCCACTGAGCCATCACTGCTTCGCTTGTCATTCGCGAAATCTTGTTATTTTATCGATCATAAAATTACAAGGTTTCAAGTCTCACTGAAAGACAATTTTTAATAACCAAAATGAATTAGGTAATTCCATGAAATTAGCAGGACTTAATGAAGTCCAAAAAACTGTTATGTATTCAGATCTTAAATAGCATGCGTGCCCATAATTTCGTTGACGATTTTTCGTTTAACCCAAAACCCTTTTCATCAAAAAATATTTTCATCTGGTATTTGAATATAGGTGACACTTGTACCTCAAGTCAAAGCCGAACGTCATATCAAAATCGCCAATAGCACCGAAGTTATCCATCCTATCGGAATAACGCTGTTTGTGTTGGAAGGGTGTGTCTCACTGTTTTATTTTGATTGGTTTAGGTGTTTTATCATATTATACCACTACCAATGTTAACTGTTCAATGTTATTGTACAAGACGAAAGTCATTTTGATAATTCAATTAGGTTTTGTCTGTAATTTAATAATTCATACATTTATTTTAAATATGATTAGAGAAAAACTTTTCATGTATAACACGAAATTAGAAAAAGTTAAGAAACAAGGCATATATAACAAGATATCAATGTATAATCAGCTTCCAAATAATGTTACTAATTTAAACAATAACGACTTCAAAAAGGTATTAAAAGAGTTTTTTGAAATAAATCCCTTTTATTCAGTTAATGAATTTATGGTTTTGCGTCTAACACAATCTTCATTCTCGTACAAGACTAATAATAAATAATAAAGGGTAAAAAATTGACGGCCTTTCATGTATAATTCTTATTTGTTGTGTAAGTTCAATGACATTTTAATCTTTTTATGTGCTTGATAATTTTGTAATGTGATTTTATTTAAAACATAAACTGTATTGTATAGATTTTAAGGCATCAATTAGTTTTTGACATTGATTAATTATTTTAATTTTGACTCAGATGAAGGTATATTATTTTGACTCTAATTGTAATAGGTATTTTCGATTATTTTCATAAATTAGATTGTATTTATATTATTTGTAATTTAATGATTTAATTTAAAATTAATTGATTAATGTAAACATGACTTGCCCAATGTAACAATCTCAGTTATAAGGCCAATAAAATATTTGAATTTGAATTTGATTAGATGATTACCAGCACTAATGCGGGCTATGAGAAAATCACATTTACGTATTATTTTGATTTGGTAACTTCGCTTTTTTGCTTTAATAAATCATATTTAGACGCTAGCAACATCAAACCGAGACATACTTGTAAGTGTTTCAACAAGAACCCGGCCGCGTGCAGGTTGTCCCGCGGCGCCGCCGATGCGACGCAGTCTGCCGGCTAGTGCCTCTCGGAGCTGCAACCTCGCGGGCCCTCGACGCCCGCGCATACCTTACAATTTAATTAAGGTTTTGAATTAAATTAAGAACGCTGATGGGGGAATGGGTCACAATATACAAAAATCATGGTTCTGTTCTGAAAACTGGTGGAATTAATTTGATGTGACACAGGTAATTTGCGTTTCTTTATAACCGTTTACCTCATATAATTATGTATGAGTACAGGCCGCGCCCCTCCCTCGCACCCCTCCCATTACCATATTTACGATAAAACACAATGATAATACATTAAAATAACAGGTTTCATCTCTGAGGATCCTCTTTTGTTTTATCTTTAAAATTATTTGCTAAGAAATCCACCACACTAACACATATTCGAAATAATCTACCAGCTACCTATCACCGTTATAAAGATACAGCATTTTTAAGGTCGTGGTGGAGGACGGACAGCCCATTGTTATAATGGTCCCGTTTTCTAGTACGGAACCAAAGAAAAACACTTCTTTCAAACAGATGACGTGTAGAGTCTGGTTGATGGTCACACCGTCTCTTATGTTATAATAGTTTAAGGAAAATATAAATTAGGAGCACAAAGTTCGACTCCGATAGTTCCAATAGCCTAAATATCCAATAGTCAAGGATCTATCGATACTCGGCGCGAATCATAAGGACGCGGGTTCGATTTCCACTTAGGACAAAAATTTTGGCTCCAATAATTAATAATTGTTACTAAATAACTTATTGCTTATAAAAAAGTAACAATTTTATTAATTTTATTTTTTAATTTATTTAAAGAGATACTTTAGTACTATAAATAATATAGATTACTTATTATATTATACTATCATAGCAATGTTGAAGACATTTTTTTTTATTGGTAATTATTTCAGCAATGTAATCAAATAAGAAACACATACATATCAATATATATTAATATATTACAATGTGGGTTATTAGTTATATACTATGTCGTTCTCAGCTGAACGTGAAGATGCAATTTTATGTTTTACTAGCAGTACCAGCGACTTCGTTCGTGATTGCCGTACCTGCAAACTAATTATTCATATTTGAGCACTGTTTATCTCATAAAGCTGTAGGCTGCGGTGAAGCACTCTTAGTAAAGAATAGCTCAGAAAGGAGATTTTTATTTTGGGTTTGAAAACTTCCAGGTTGTATTTTCCAGAAGACGTAGTAATTAAGTAACTTAGAGAGTTCCTTCGCGGTTCGCACAATAAATGTTGAAGCAAAGTACTTTGTGCGTTCTATGGAATGAAAACGGCGTCTTTTTGCCGAGTTTCTCCTTGTTTGGCGGTAGAACGAAAATATATTAGATCATGCACTTCCACTGCGCTGTTCCAAAATGTATCCGGCAAAAGATAGATAGTTAAAAAAACTGTTTGTGTCGAATGTTACAGATTTTAGAGTTTTATCTTAGCAAGCTTGCAAAACTAAATGAGGCTGCCGGGTTGTCCGTGGGGTGCCGAGCTGCCCATGGGGTGCCGGGCTGCCCGTGCGGTGCTGGGCTGCCCGGGGGGTGCCGGGCTGCCCGGGGGTACTGGAATGCCCGTGGGATGCCGCGCTGCGCGTGGGGTGTCAGGCTACCCGTGGGCTGCAAGACTATTCTACTCGTCATTATTCTAAAAATAAATAAATACGGACTACGCGTTATTAAATTACAATTAGGTGTACATATAGACTTTCATCCCCTTTCTCGATGGAACCGTGCTGAATTTCGGGAAAAAAGTATATAATGTCCTTCTTTGTAGTATGAACTCAAATCGTGTTAAGTTTCATTGAATTCCATTATATATATCAGTAGTTTTGGAGTGATGCGTGGCCGAGATACAGAGAGACAGACAGACGGACAAAAATAAAAAATACAGTTCTGGCATCAGAGTCAGACACAGTGTTGAATTTTTTTTTTCTCAAAAATCTTTTTTGTACATATTTGGATCTGTTACAGTTTTACTATATGTATAGTTTTGGTAGAACGTCGTAGTGATATTTCCCTAATGAACCTTTTTGAGGAAACCTTGTTATAATTAGGTAGGACAACTTTTTTGAATAATTAAATGAAATTGCTTTCCAACAAAATTCATTACCAATATCAAATTTCCAGTATCATTGGATGTCACTTACATAATTTTCCCGCCAAAACGCCAAAAAACATTTGATAAAATTAATCTTGTCCCTTTGTTTGTCAGGTACTGCTAGAAGATATGATCGTGATGTGATAGTGGGATAGTGATGTGCACGCACGGTGACAGCGCGTGACAGTGACAGTGACAGTGACAGTGACAGTGACAGTGACAGTGATGTGACGTGACGTTGCCGTTGCCGCCGTGACAGTGAAGCCATGGCGGACGACAACACGATCATCGAGGGCACCGTCAAGTTTAGAGATGGAAAAAAGGTAATCTTTTTCAGAACACGAAATTTGTCTTGTTTGACACGTTTTAGATGCATTTTTTGCCAACACATACCCACAAACATCGTCGCGCTTGTTTTCCCCAAAGTAGTAAGCAGTGGTGTTTAAACACTCGCGTCTCACCAGACATGTTTCCTTTTCATTCTGTACTCTATCAGGCATATATCCATTGACTACGACTAATGAAAATTTTATTTTATAGTAGATATTATGCATTTGCATAACTTTTATTTCGTAACTTTTTTATTTTAGGTAGTTTCCTTATATGGTATTGTAATAATGAATAGTTTTTTTCACTTAATGTACAATAAATAAATTTCATCAAATTTCATTATTATACATTATTATATTTTGAGTGTTTTGCTTCAGCTTGCATTACGTAGCAAATATCCCGTTCTCGAACCAAATAGTTTAAAGTAAATGATTCCGTGTTATACTCGTATGTAGCATTAATTGGTACCTGTTAGTTACGTACTTATAAGTTGTTTTTAAACAAGTACTTACATTCTGAAGAATCGCGTTACTACGCAATGCGTTTTCTATTTAAACGTGATACATGTGCTTGCTTAGGATCATAATTATAATATTATATTATATTTGAGTCCCGTAATGTGATTTCGTGTGATGGTCCTCATCAAACAAACGTATGTATTTGTTGACAGTGGAAGTCGCGATGGTGCGTGATGCGGAAGCTGTCCCCGGTGGCAGGTGAGTGCTATCTCCTCCCATTGTCTCTCTGCGACGCAATACTCTACTCGGCGAGGAACAAACACCATCCAACAGCGATATCGCATAAACATGACAAGATAACAACTTTAATGTTGAATATAAGATAACTGTGACAGGTGTGCAACAGCTGATACGCAATACAAACAATCTAGGAAGTACATATTTTGCTGTAGTAACGAGGAGCAAAATGGTATCTTCGTGATAAAATTACTAATTTCAACAAAATTTTAAATTGTGTTTTGCGCTGCGCGAGATATACTAACACAAAATCCATGCGACGTCTTCCGTGACGTCCTAAACCGGTACTTCCAACGCTAACGACTTCGAGGTAGAACAATGAGCGCTGTCAAATAGCTGTCCTCGAAATCTTAATAAACAACAAAAGTTGCCAGTTTGTACTTAAACATTGTACATTATTCCATAGAGATTAAAGTAAGATTTTACGTAACGTAATTTCGTTTAAAAATATAATCCATTGAAAACACACACAACTGATGTTACGTTCGCGCGCTTTGGCGCTGCGTAATCGTTCCGATCGGTAATGTCTGTACACTTTTAATTTCGGAACAGCTACATTATTAGTGGCTAAGTGATACTCAGATCGGTGTAAAAAAAACATTGTTACGCACAAACGTATGCATTGTAAGCTATGCACCCTTTGAGCACAACTCGAACTTCAGTTTTTATAGTTCATTAAAATTAAATATCAAGGTTGGGTTTTATACTACCTATATTTTTTTTAGTATTTTAGAGCAGCCCTTGTTAGCAGCTTTAAATTGAAACAATATTCGTACCTATTTGAATCTTATAGGTACCTATATGATTTCAAGAACGACTATTATTTAGGAAAAATAACAACAAAACTATTTTTTAGTGATTTTGCGCTAGGGTTAGTATGCCACATATAGTTCAGGTGTAACATTAATCGCGGCAACATGTCAGCCAAGTCGAGCTCGACAGGATGAGAAATGTGTCGCTGTAGTTACCGCGTCGTCGCGGCGCGAGAAATGTGTCGCTGTAGTTACCGCGTCGTCGCGGCACAAGAAATGTGTCGCTGTAGTTACCGCGTCGTCGCGGCGCGAGAAATGTGTCGCTGTAGTTGGGTAGAGGTGTGTGTGGGTGCAGTTGTGTGAATACGTTTTGAAAGTTTCTCCAGAAAATAAATAGTTATTAGTGGTAAAAACTGTGTAATACCTTGTTACGGTGCAATAACTCAGACGTCGAAACTTGAATACACATTACTCGTACATCAAAACTGGATATTAAGGTATTTTGAAGCCTAAATCACTTGAAAAAGATTATATATAAACAGATTTTTTTTCAAATTTATCACTCACACATATAAGCATTTTGAATAAATCCGTTTTTACTTATTTTATAAACCAATAAGATCAGAACAGAAAACGTTACGGAATGTAAACACCATCCAGCTGACATTTTGCAAGGTTTTGTTTTGACATTGACAAATAGATAAATTATTGACACTATTGCATGATAATCGTTGACATACCATATCGATCAATGTTGCCAGAATAACAAACTTGAAAATCTTATAAAACTGATAAAATTTGGTCAACTTATTACTGAAGTTAATAGTTTTCGTAATTTGTGAGCATTTGAATATAGAAAATGGAATATAGTTATGTTACTAAGCGTGAACCACTGCGTAAGTGTAGTTCTGTGTCAGAATTGTCTACGGATTCATCAATATTTAATTCGACAACTATGAGCTTGCCTAATACATCCTTAAATGAAAATGAAATAATTAACGAATTAAATAATAAAATTGACAAATTAACTGAGGATCTGCTTTGTGCAAATGAGGAAATAAAAAAGTTAAGAAATCAAAATCAACGACTGACATTGGAATTACAAAAAAAAGATGAAAACACAGAGGTGTCCGAAACAATTGTACTGGTAGAGGAGCAAACGGCTAGTCGGGAAAAGTCACCTAAATTGAAGAAGAAGAAGAAGAAAGGCAACAAGAGTTTTACGTCTTCTCCATTGAAATCAACGGAGGACGAACAAAACAGAAAAGCCAGTACAAACTTAAATCAGGAATCCACAACCACTACGTCCTTTGCGAAAAATCACGAAAACAAAATAAAGAGTAGAAAAAGTCTCGATGCAGCTTCAAAAAAGGGAATTCAAAGTAATAAAGAAGAACAACAACAACGTATCTCCTCAGACAAAGAAATGTCTTATGTAAGAAAAAGTGGCGCATGTCTATCGGAGTCAAATGAAAATGATTGTAAGGGTTTAAATTTTAGTGACTCTCACTTGAAAAATAAAGAGGTAGAAAAAAGGAAAATTATTATATTAGCTGACCAACGTGGATTTATCTTGAGGGAAACATTACAGCGCCTTGTAGGATCAGAATATATTGTAAAGTCGTTTTGGAAACAAAACGCTACGTTGGGCGATATTCTAAATTCAGACAAAAATGAACTGTTGTCATTAACAAAACATGACTATATTATTATCTTAGGTGGTATGAATGACTACAACCCATGTTCTTTTAAATTCATATTAAGTAGTTTTTTTAATTATTACAGATTTACAAATGTGATCGTGACTGAAATTCCATTCAATAAGTTTCTTAATGAAAAGAGACTAAATTATGAATTAAGATTCATATCTTCAGAATACAGTCATGTCACTTATATCGATATGGATTATAGCAGGTATATTCCAAACAAATACATCATCTGTAACTCTATCTGTAAATCTGTAATGAAGGTAATGTTGAATATATCTTACAAACTAAAATTACAAGAGCTTAAAATTAGGCAAAAGGTAAATTACGCTAATGCAGTTAAAATGAATAAAGGTACGCAAACTGAATTAGACTTTAAAAATGATGCAGTCGCTAGCGGGAGCAACTTTAAAAATAACCAAAAATCACAGCAGTTTTTTCGTTCGTAAAAATATAAATGTATTACACCAAAACATTGACGGGTTAATTAATAAATCGGACTTACTGACTATTCAATTAGAAGAACTAAAACAAGAAAACAAAATAGTAGATGTCATATGTATAACTGAACATAATATGAAGGAAAGCGATATTCCATTAATTAATATTCCCAATTTTACTATAGTTGCTAGTTATCATAGGAAAAAACGCAATGGTGGGTCGTGCATATTAATAAATAATGCTCACAGGTACAGACAAATAACTGAAGTTAGTTTATTTGCTCGAGACAATATTATTGAATGTAGTGCTGTAGAAATTATTGAACATAAATTAATAATAATTTGCATCTATAGACCACCTATAAAACATAAGATAGCATTTGACATATTTTTTGAAAATTTTGAATTAATTTTAACAAACTTTTGTTTTAAAAACAAGAAACTAATAGTATGTGGTGATTTTAATATTGACATATTAAAAAACAACAAAAACACCCGTACATTTAACGACATAATCAGAAGTTGTAACCTTAAAATATCAGTAAATGAGCCGACTCGACTTGCGCGTAAAACCTGTATCGACAACTTTTTACATAACTTGCGTGGTTCTTCTTGTGAAGTCGTTGAACTAGCTTTGTCTGATCATACAGCTCAGTATTTTAGGTGTCCTGTTAAGAATTTCTATTCAATAAAGCATTGGTATAGATTTCAACGTAATTGCAGTAGAGAAAATTGTATAAAATTTAAAAATTATTTGAGTAGCTTGAGTTTTAGTGACGTGCGGTCAGGTGTTGACCCAAATGATGCATTTAATAACTTTTATGAAACTTTTAAGTTGTTATATGATCTTTGTTTTCCCCTGACAAAAATTAAAAATATAGTTTATAAGAAATCTAAATGGATAACAAAAGGTATAAAACTGTGTACCAAACGGAAAAGACAAATGTTATGGACGTATAGACGATGTCCTAACTTAGCAAATTACACATCTTTTAAGTCGTACACTAAACGATTAAAGCATATTGTTAAATTGACTCAAAGATCACGTAATAACCATGCTATTGAAACTGCTTCCAACAAATCAAAGGCCACTTGGAATATAATAAATGGATCCAAGAATAAGCTTCCTAGATGTGATATTGACCAAATTAAAGATAACAATAAACTTTTGACAAATCCATATGATATAGTACAAGCTTTTAATAATTTTTTTAGTAATCTAGTACAGCCGAGCAAAATTGACAGTAAGAATGCAAATACACTCAAAATTACACGACCAAATTCTATGTTTATGAGCCTTTCAACTCCAGAAAATATCTTTAATATTATACGATCTCTTAAAAACACTAACAGTACTGGATATGATGAAATTAATACGAAAGTCATAAAATTCGTTGCTGATATTATTTCACCCGTACTTAGCCATATTATAAATTTATGTATAGAAAGTGGCGTATTCCCAGACAAATTGAAGTTAACGATTGTTAAGCCAATTTTCAAAAAACAGGACCCACAAGTAATGAATAATTATAGACCAATTGCTCTAGTCTCAATATTTTCAAAGATATTTGAAAAATTTATTCATAACAATTTATACAATTATTTTGATAAATACTGTATACTTTTGGACGAGCAGGTCGGTTTTAGAAAAAACAAATCCATAAATTTAGCAATTTATAATCTATTGAAAAAAATAATTACCGGCTGTAATCAGAGATTACCTGTGTGTTGTATGTTTATGGATTTAACTAAAGCATTCGACTACGTTGATCATAATATACTAGTCAATAAGCTTGAAGCCTATGGGGTACGTGGAAATGTTTTACGTCTTTTTAAATCTTACCTCGAAAATAGGTACCAAGTAACCCAAATTACTAAAATGTGTCCACTTACTAAAACAGAAAAGACATATACATCTGAAAAAAATCTAGTCAAATATGGTGTGCCACAGGGAAGCGTTCTTGGACCATTACTATTCATAATATACGTAAATGACATGCCCAGCATCATAAACCATCCCATGGTGCTCTTTGCAGATGACAGTACTGTTGTTTTCGTTGGAAACAAAGAAAAATCTCTAGAGCCGGAGATAAATATTACCTTAAATAATTTAATTAATTGGCTGACATGCAACAATCTATTAATAAACCTTGACAAAACTAGTATTATGATCTTTAATAACTACAAGCAATTGACATTTAACATTAATCATTCTAATAAATCCATAAATGACATTTCAGAAACAAAATTTTTAGGACTCCATATAGACTCATGCCTCAGCTGGAAAACACATGCTGAAGTAGTTTGCGCTAAATTAAGCAGTTATTCTTACGCACTGTACATGCTTTCAAAAGTTGTATGCCAATCAGCAGTACTCACATCTTACCACGCATATGTAACTTCTACCCTACGCTACGGGATTATATTTTGGGGCAACTGTACGAATAGGGAAACAATATTTAAGGCACAAAAGAAGTGTTTGAGGTCCGTGTGTCATTTACAAACAACAGACTCTTGTAAACCTCATTTTAAACAACTCAAGATATTAACACTTCCATGTCTATACATATATGAGGTAAGCTTGTTTACATATGTAAATAGGAATTTGTTTGAGGCTTTTAAAAGCGATCGCTATAAAAACAAAGTCGCCGAGCTCCCACATACGTCTGCATTGTTTGGTAAAAGCTTATTTGGTATGGCTCCAAAGCTATTCAACCACATACCAAAATCGATATTAGATTCTGATTGCGTTATTACCTTTAAGAAAAGACTTTATACTTTTCTAGTTAATAAAAGTTACTACACAGTTAACGAATATTTAGATGACCGATATAATTAGTGTTTCATGTTTTTAATCTTGTTAGAACTGATAAAAGTGAAGTTCAAATTGACATGATATATTTTTTAATCTATGCTTATTGCTGTGATAAAATATCTATCATTGACACTGTGAATTGACATTTATATGTAATGAAATGACTAATGTAACTTAATATACCTAGTAATTTAATTTATCTGGATCATATTTTAATGTATAATAAATAATGTATGTTAATATTGTAATAATAATCTGATATAACTTCAATTCTACTAACTTTTGCATACCATAAAGGTGGAATATGGAGAACTTTGTATAATTAAGAACTTGTTTACTACCCATGTTCATGCAATAAATATATTTGAATTTGAATTTGAATTTGAAATTTGAATTTAGTTACCGCGTCGTCGCGGCGCGAGAAATGTGTCGCTGTAGTTACCGCGTCGTCGCGGCGCGAGAAATGTGTCGCTGTAGTTACCGCGTCGTCGCGGCGCGAGAAATGTGTCGCTGTAGTTACCGCGTCGTCGCGGCGCGAGAAATGTGTCGCTGTAGTTACCGCGTCGACATTATTTTAAGTGGTATGAATGATAACAACCTATATGAACTTAAATCTTCCCTTCAAAACTTTGTAAAAAGTAATTTAAAACCAAACATACTGAATACTAAAATAGTTTATAAATAATATATAATCTTAGAAAAATTGTCAGATGCAACCACTGACACATTTTGTTGAAATGGACTATGAACTTAGGACTATGACATTTTTTACTACGAACACACTTTTTAGTGACCTTTGTTACTTACGGGATCAATTGTCATTCATTGTCAATGACTATATCATCGAGATACGAAAACACTTTTCAATTATTGGAGTGTAACTCAAAAACGGCTTAGCCTATTTTGATGAAATTTAAATGGGACTACTATATGGGAAGCATCAACTTTCAAATAAAATATCAAAACCGTTTCACCCAGTCAAAAGTTCTGAGGAAACAAACATAAAAAAAAAAAACATTTGAATTGAGAACCTCCTCCTTTTTTGAAGTCAGTTTAAAATAAAAAGGTGTTTTCAATGTAAACATACGAAACAAAAATAATACTGCAAATAATCCGGTGTTTTTTTCTGAATAGCTATCTAAGAAGCTAAGCTACGAGACCAAAAAGGAGTACGTGTATTAAAAATATAGTTAACAATGCACGTATATGTACCTACTGGTATTATATTAGACTTAGGTTTATCAGACCATAGATCCCAGATTTTGTAGTATCCAATTAAGGACCCAATTGATTGTTCATATTGGTATATTTCGAAACGAAACAAAACCTCACATTTTCTAAAATATTCAAAGAACAAAATGTCAACTTAGCATTTAATTATTTTTGTGGCACAGTGACATTGTTATATGAATTGTACTCAATAGAACGCATAAAAAACAATTTAAAACGAAGCCCGATTTGGCACTAAATTAAGCACTTGGCATGAAAAAAAAAAATTCAATCATCAAAAGGTTGCAACGCATAAATAATAATAAAATTACATGTAATCCCATTAATAAAACAAAATCGACGTTGAACATAATAAATGGTAATAAATATCATTAAAAAGAATAAATTTAAATAACAATATTATCTCAGAACCAATAAAAAAAACCACATACACTTTTAATAATTAAAACAAACATGTTTACACAACTAAAAATGAAGCAAAATAATGTAACTACTCCTACACGTTTGACATTATATTCCATTTATCCTAATTCTACCATACACTTACAAAAAATAATACACTCGAGAAATATCTTAGGTATTGTGATATTTTCAATTAGTTATTCGTACATGACAGACAGTCTTCACAGTTTTGGTCATGTTAGACGTTAGTTTAATGGTTCAGGTTTGGTTCAATTGTATCAAGCGTCTCTTTTTTTTGTTATGTCTCATGTACCTAGAAATGTACTGGCCTCAAAGTCTGCTACCAAGTTGTAAGTTGTTCTCTCACTGTTAAGTGCTTGGTGACTGATTTCTTAATAAGAAACCTATCACAAGTAGGATATCTCTAGTTAGGTGAGCATTGCGGTGAAGCGCTTGCTTGTGGTGGGGATCAAACCACGGACCTGCGGCACAGCAGTCTATAGCTATTACCACTCGGCTGTCGCTGCTTATGAAGCTTAAATCTGCTGTAAGAAGGCTTATCCTTAAAATAATAGAAAAATAAAAACTTGACTGACAATTAAATTAGAGAGAAAATCTCTCAACTACCCAAGTATTGCTGAGAGACAAAATTGACCAAATTTGACCACATATAAGTAAACATACCAACAACTATCCGAAATAAACCATTTTCCTGATGAACAATTTTACTTTAAACTAAGTTTTTTTAATTTTTTTTATTCCAGTTTATAGTGATTATGTGGTCGAAGATGTTGTTCAGGCTAACCTAGAAGTACTGGCTCTCAAGGACAGCTGCCAGAACACACCTTTAGGTGCTTGACGACAGATTTTGTACTTTAGGGTGGTAGCTAGCCAGGCGGGCATTCGCAAATGCCCTACCACCGTGCTACAACGACTGCCATCCTTAGACAACAACCGGGACCGACGGCTTAACGTGCCCTCCGAAGCACGGAAGCGCTCAGTAGTAATGTCACTAGCGGTCACCCATCCAACTGATGAACATTCCTGAACTTTGCTGTTCGGTTAAGAACAGCTAAGTAAACTTCGCTAAGAGCGCCTCAAAAAAAAAGATGGTGCAATTTCTGGCACTTATTGCCTGGTTTTTTTCTGTTAAACCTCGCTGGTGGCCGCTTCTCTTAATGAGAGCACAGATAAGTGGATCAAGAGGATTAGGGCGCTGCTCCTGAGACAAAGACATTGTTTAGCCCCCCCCCCCCCGCTCCCGCCCTCGCCCGCCCCCCTCCCACCCCGCCCTCGCCCCGCGCCGCCCTCGCGACCATCATTATCATAATTTTTAATCTCACAACAATGTAAATCTCGTTGTGTTCAAACATTGTCATGTGGCTTTCAAGTGAGAAGGAGCGTAAATCTTATTTTATCTTTTGAATTATTACGTGTTTCTTTCAAACTAACGAAACAAACTTTTTTTGTGAGACATCCATAATAGGCAGTTATTGATACATAAGCAATAACTTTATGAAAATATATCCATCTTTTTACTCAAACACTCTCTCATTATTAACAATATTGATTTTTTTTTATGTTATTGTGATGGAACAAGCGCGAGGCCCACCTGATGCTAAGCGGTATCCTCTGCCTATAATAGATACATTTCATCAAGTGACGAACTGCACTGCGCCCATCACCTTGAGACATACCTGTTAAGTCTCATTTTGCCTGTTATTTCACTGGCTCTCAAGGACTGCTGCCGGAACACACCGTTAGGTGCTTGGCGACAGATTTTCTACTTGAGGGTGGTCGCTAGCCAGGCGGGCATTCGCAAAATGCCCTTCCACCATGCGGTGAAGCTCAAGCTCTGGGCGGGATTCAAACCATGGACCTGCTGCGCGGCAGTCCATAGCCAATGCCACTGAGCCATCACTGCTTCAAAATTGTAATCTGCAAAAACTCATTATAATTTTATCTTTAGTTTTAAACTTTCTAAATAAGATATATACCTACACGTTTTTTCTCTATTGTGACTTCCAAAAGAGAATAAATATTATCGATGCCTAAGGCCTAATTTCACCATGCTATGTTTGTTTACTCTAAATCAGGCATTAGCTAATGGGTCTTTAAAAGTAACAGAGCTGTTAAATCAGTTTACGTGCTATGAAGAAAAATTAGCGGACCGTTAGTGAATCCCACGTTACGGGGTAGTATATATTCTATTTGATCTATGACAGGAACGAAACATAAATCATTCACTCTCATTCTAATACGACCAAATCGAAGAGCCCATATTCTACAGGTCTCAGTATTCTGCGTGAACGTTATTTGAATTCGGTCGCTTGTTAAGCTACGCGGCCGAATTCAAATAACGTTCACGCAGTAGGAGTATAATGCAACCGGGCCACTTTTCATTTTACTGGTTGAAATGTTAAACTCCCGTTATTTTGAGTTTCAGAATTTTACGTTGTGCTTGCTGCTTGTATTGTTTGTTTTTTTAGTGTTGATAAAACAAGTTTTTATTTAATTCACGATGTTCAAGAAAATTCACGGGCTTATTTTTTTACAAATGAGAAGAAAATTATAGTTCAGGAGCTCGTTTTGGGATCAGCACACCACACATATCATCTCAAAACGTCCTGAGACAACATAAAACGTACCACGAGGAAAGATAAAGCAGCAACAAAGGAACAAGTCCTCAGGTAGGGAACAAGTATTATTTTCATACGTATCACCCAGTTATTCCATCCAGGTAACACGCTCATTGCTCTGGTTTTACTTTGCAGAAGGAGGCCTGACATTTTTACAGCATTAGACAGTCCATACGATTCTGATAGGTATCCAGTTTTTAGACCAACGAATATCTCATAATTTCAAAACTATAGAAGTTACTGAAACTCAAGTAAGTTTTGGCTTTAATATTTGCTAATATAATGCACTGTTGATGATCGTACTTCACGAACATCTCATACATTAAAATGTTTATATATCTCACAGTTAGCTTCATATTTCACTATTTTTGTGGTGATAAGCGTCTTTGCAGTGTCTGTCTTGGAAAGTGCCACATGCAATTATACAACTGCTAAGCAATAGGTATTGTGCAAACACTACTGTGTTCGAAGTCGGGATTGAAGGGCAATGTTTTCAATTAATTTATTGGGCATAAAGATATTTAACATCTATTATCTTCGGGTGATGGATGAGCGCAGTGCACTGTTGTGCAAGTTCTTAAATTGTAGATTTCCAAATTCAGAGTGACACTTGTTGCACGCAACTTGCTTTTCTCATTCCTAACTAATACAGTTTGTAATTGTGTGTTGATATGATACACAGTAAATTTATTACTTTATTTATACCAGGATGACAACGCAGATGTTTATGATGCTGGACCATCGCAAATATATAAACCTGCAGATGAAAACATACCACTAGAAGTAGGTGGTGGCTATTCAGCTTTGTTTTTATTTATATACACAGGATGGTTGATGGCAGAAAAAATATCCAGAAAGTTATTAAGTGTATTCACTTCTAAAAATCTTGCAATCATATCCCATTCAATTCACATCTCCGATAACAGCTGCATACAAAATGTATTGGTCCGTCTGCTTGTATAATATATTAATTTAATAATTCTTACTATTCTTGGTTTAACTTAAATTATAATTAAACCAAAAATAGTATGAATGGGATTTTAGTATATTGTAATAATTTTCATTTTTAATTAAAGATAGGACTATCTATATCTGTACATTGAAAGTATTTTAATTGATATTTATTTTTGTTTCAGAATGCAGAAAATAAATATTTGGAACGGTTGAACACCAGAAGCATTAAAAACTATAGCAGTCACTACACTTTCTGTTAATAGAGGAGACACATCCTGAAATAAGTTGTACTTATTGGAAATTATGAAAAGGAAATGCAGAAACCAACGGTAACATAAAAGAAAAGCAGTTAAATAAATCAAGAAATAATTAAAACTGCAAAATTACAAGAACAATTCAAAAATATGAAAAATCCTAAAATGAATAATTTTAGTATTTAATCTAGAAGTATTTGTTTTTAGATAGGTATATATATATAATATTTGAATGTATGGTGCAATAAAATAAAAAATTGAATATATTTATTTTAATTTATCATTTCTAGCCTTACCTTAGTAATTTTTGTCTTAGTATTGAATTATGCCATAAATGTGTTTTAGGATTTTTGACTGGCACAGGTGAAAACTTTTAAAATAATTATTTATTAGCTATCTTTGCACATACACACATTTATGTTTCTTGTGATTGCATCTTCACTTCTTTGTTCTGTGATGTAGCCTTGATCTAATTATTCTTCCCATGGTGCTGGTAAGTCAAGGTCATCTGTTGGTAAACCTTCCTTTGCTTTACTAAAAAGTTATTCAGTACTCCTGTGGTACTAACAGACAGCTAATTAATTTCATTTACATGCCCAACTCAAGCTCGGGGTATCAACGTTTCCATACAAGCGATCAATAGGATTTATGTTCTTTATTTGAGATTCATAATAGAGTACCTCCACCAGTGTTCTTGGATTTTCCAGTGGCACCATGACTCACAGTCAGGTGCTTGGCGACAGATTTTCTACTTGTGGGTGGTAGCTAGAGGATTGACCCTATCTACTATCAGCCAATAAAACTGCATTACCATACCACCCACTATCAAACATAGCATTTCTGTAAAAGGCCTGGCTAGCTACCACCCTCAAGTAGAAAATCTGTCGCCAAGCACATGACGGTGAGTTCCGGCAGCTGTCCTTGAGAGCCAATAAATCTAGGTTAGCCTGAACAACATCTTCGACCACATCATCACTTACCATCAGGTGAGATAGTGGTCAAAGGCTAATCTATCAGGAAAAAATAAAACTGCACTGCCAATACTTGCACATTAATAGATAGTAAAAAGTAGAAAATCTGTCGCCAAGCAACTGACGGACATAACGCCCTTCCAATTTCTAAACTACTCTGCATTTTCCCCACCCGATAAACGAATATGCACATAAAATTATGTGCAGTCTCCTGGATTATTTATTTATTATTATTTATTAATTCCTGGATGTAGTACTATTCTGTCCATATTATCTAAATTTTATAAAACATCAGTTTCAGAAATAATCATCTTCCATTTTTGATCTACTTATGTTATGACAATAAATTCATATGTCACATCACTGACAGCCTGTTAACTATTTAACGGACCTCTAGGGCAGTGATTAGATTTAACGCCTTGTTAAGAGAATTAATCATCCATTAACACTTGGTGGGACACTCACTTCAGTTAACAGTCTGTTAAAAGGATTAACAAGGCGTTAAATAAATAACAGAGTATGGTGAAACCAGGTCTAAGCGTTATATTTTATTGTTTCCGACTATATAATACAATTTTATTGGGACTAGCAGTACCTGCGACTTCGTTCGCAATTGAAGTACCTGCAGACTAATTATTCACATTTGAGCACTGTTTAGCAACGCTGTGGTCTGCGGTGAAGCACTCTTAGTAAAGCATAGCTCAGAAAAGGAGCTTTTTACTTTGATTTGAACTCACAGAGTTCCTTTGCGGTTCACACAATAAATGTTCAAGCAAAGTATTTTGTGCGTTTCTTTGTAATATAGATTTTAAAACGGCGTCTTTTTGCCGAGGTTACCCTTGTTGACGGTAGAATGAAAATATATTAGATTGTGCACTTCCGTTGCGCAGTCTTCGAAATGAATCCGGCAAAAGATAGATGGCTTAAAAACTGATTATGGCGAATGTTCCAGATTTTATTGTGTTTTATCTTAGCAAGCTTGCAAAACTAAATAAGGGTGCCGGGCTGCCCGTGGGGTGCCGAGCTGCCCGTGGGGTGCCAGGCTGCCCGTGGAGTGCCGGGCTGCCCGTGGGGTTCCAGGCTGCCTGTCTACTCGTAAGAGGCGGCTAAGGCGGCGATTAAAGTCGGACTACGAGTTAATGAATAACAATTAATTGTACATTTTGACTTTCATCCCCTTTCCCGAGGGAACTGTGCGGAATTTCGGGATAAGAAGTATACAATGTCCTTTTTCGTAGTATGAACTCAAATCGTGCTAAGTTTCATTGAAATACATTCAGTAGTTTTGGCGTGATGCGCGGCGATGACACATACAGACAAAAATATAAATAATCAGTTTTGGCATCAGTATCAGTTACTGATGGCTCTCAAAAATTATTTTCAAAATATCTGCAATGTACAGAATTGGACTTGTTACAGTTTCATTATAAGTACCTATAGATGATTCATTTCTAAAAATCATTGGTTAAAATACGAGTATAACGTTTTTCCTATAATGTATGAAACTATGTTGTAGAGACACCATGTGATAATTAATAATATAATGTGCAACATTAGTCACAAGTACATCACTCAGGTACGTGAGCGGCATCATGACGTACGTGTATACCCTGCCCTCCCCTCCCCGCACACCCACCTCGCCCGCTCTAATCTGGGCAATGCTTCATTTGACAATTAAATTCATGTAAATTCAGCTGAGATACGCCCTACCCCCCCCCTCCTCCCCGCGCGCCCGGTGACCCCCCATGCTGCCAGTAATGCAGCGCACAAACACTGCCGCCGATGCTGCTTTAGATTGCATCGACATTGAGATTAACATCATTATACCTACTTGTGTACGTATTGATATAAATACAGCCTTACACCATAATAAGCCCGCGTCGACCCTATAACTCGGCAGATTCCATTCAGAAGTAGCAGGTTCTGCAGTGAACTGTAACTAGTGGTAATAGTTCACTGCAAAACCGATGTTTGGGGATATAAGTAACATGAGGATTTTATTAATTAAAAGAATAAAAAAATGGTACCGGAAAATTTAGTCCGCGGTTTTTTTATATGTCTGATGGATTAGCCTTTGACCACTATCTCACCTGATAGTAAGTGATGATGTGGTCGAAGATTTTGATCAGGCTTACTTAGAATTACTGGCTCTCAAGGACCGCTGCCGGAACACACCGTTAGGCGCTTGGTGATAGATTTTCTCATTGAGTGCGGTAGCTAGCCAGGCGAACATTCACATAATGACTTTCTGTTATGCGCTGAAGCTCGAACTGGCGGTGGTATAATAGTCAAATATATTTTAATTTATGTCGGTATATGAAAACCGCCTTATTTTATTTGTTTTCCACCAAAAGAAGTCATGAGAAAACAGGCATTATATTTTCGGATATTATCCATGAAGTGTATATGATTTGGGTGTAAATCATTAACCAGACTGTAAAGTGTTTCAGGCAGTTGTTTAAACGGCTCAATACATTATTTATTGAATGAGAGCATGTTTGCGTTGTTTGACTGCGTTTTTAATTTATTTGGGTGACAGAATTGCATTGAGTCGTATGATTGAACGTGTACATATCAAAGAGCGCAGTGTTTAGGCGGAAGGCACCGGATGGATTAAGTTAATCGTTGTTTATCTATAGTAGTATTGAGCACTAGCCCTCACTAGCATTGCGTCCGTAGGCGAGGCTGCTCTCAAATGAGCAAGTCTTTGGTTTATATATTCGTGTATGTACATACTTATTATTGTTCTGAGAGTTACGTTTGTGCAGCACCGTTGTAATCACATGTGGGTAGGGTGCATTGCTCCGTTGGATTGCAATGCTTATTCGTTGAACGAAATAGACAGCGTTCAATTTGACATACGTCAACATTGTATTATCGTATAAAATATGTATTTAATTAATTAGTTATCTGTATTGTAGAGTAAAATTTAATTGTTACATGTACCTACTTAGTAGTTGCTTTGTGACATAATTTTATGACTTGACCTTGCCCGTGCAATTAATCGTCATTTAAATATTTACTTCTTTCAAGAAATCCGTGCACCAGAAAATGCATATAATATTTGTTTATTTACAATTAAAACGGTTTACACCAGTTACATTAATTATTATCAATTTTAACACATTGAAATTCAGGTTACACACTCATTACTAATAATTGTACAGTATTTAAATAGCAAACATTAAAACATTAAGAATAATAATAATAAAAATATATAATTCCATAATTCATAAAAATAATTTGACTTATTAAAATACCCACTTACAATAGTACAATTTAAATCATTCATCCCTCTCACAAAAATCCAAACATGCAGACAAGATACTTTGCCATCCATCAGCAAACAAATCACAGTTAGGCTTGGCTGCCAGGAGAGTGTTGAGCGCAAAGAGTGTACGCGGTATGGGCGAATTATGTCGCGCTACGGTTCGACAATCTGGAACGGCGAGAAAATGGTGTCTCCTGTTACGTCGGTAGTTATCAGGCACAAAAAAATTACACAGCACATCATGGAGATCAGGCGCATCAATCTGTCCTCTCAGAATCTTGCACATGACTGTAAGTTGTTGCTTTTCCCGTCTGACTTCCAGAAAGTTATAACCAAGACAGCCGAGGATGAATTTCGTGGGATACATATATGGGTAGTACCCATTCATACGCTTATACAAATACCTGAAACCTTTCTGTACCATCTCGAGCATAAGAGAATAGGTATTTGCTCTCGTGCGGGTTCCAGACGCACATAGCACTTTCTAATTTGCTTCGGACCAATGCATCAAAAATTAGCCGTATAACATGGAGCATAAAGTTATTAGAATTTATCAGGATGAAACCTAAACGTTTAAATGACTCTTTAGCCAATATTACCATACATATTAGCCATGATATAATTAAACATCAGAATATTATTTATTACATATTTTTACTATTTTGAATGCCTAATTTAAAATTATATAATCTAAAAGTAGGATATAGTAAATAAGGACCTATATAACCAAGCGAGAACTCATGACCGGTAGTCAGGAAATAATAAAACCAAGATCAATTTTGGTTAAGTTTTCATACAAAAGAACACATCCAAATGCCGCGGCTTTAACGTGACATTGTGTCGTCCTTCCCTCTACTCCCCTGTCTGTATTCGTTTAATTGTTTGTAAATGTGTCACAGATTCAGTTATCT
Organism: Plagodis pulveraria; assembly: GCA_963890685.1. Taxonomy (NCBI): domain Eukaryota; kingdom Metazoa; phylum Arthropoda; class Insecta; order Lepidoptera; family Geometridae; genus Plagodis; species Plagodis pulveraria. Next base: position 313,816 of record OY982968.1, read on the forward strand.
TAATATATCGCTATTTCCACTTGTTGTAAAACATATTTATAGGGCTTGTCTAGAGCTTCATGTATGTAATACATAACCTAGTTGAAGTACTTCCCACTTATAGTGAAATATTCTTTCGACTAGAAGGCTACAATTTATTTTTAAGCCTGTATATTTAAAAACAAGCACGTCCGCGGCAGGTGGTGACAAAGTTATCCTCTTTTAACACATTATCACCTCTTTTCATTCGCAATTGTCCATAAACATTTCTCATACTCCTATTCTTCATTCAAATACAAAACAATCGCCACAACTCACACTTGCCTGGTTTGAAGCATTCAAACTTGATTTTTCATAGTGAATAGAACTGACTACTGACCTATTTTAATTATAATATGTTTACCTACATGTCTGCTTCAAATCTAAAAGAAAGCAAAAAGTTTATTTTTAATTGTATGATGGTCAGTAAATATATTAAAGTTATCTTCATTTCATCATCGTGCTGCTGAATTTTATTGTTCCTGGTTAACCTTATTCTTGAATCTTACTTTTTTTTAAATGTTATTGTAACGGAACAAGCTCGATGCCCACCTGATGTTAAGTGGACTAACCTCTGCCTATAACAGTTGCGATTCATCACAAGTCACGAATTGCACTGCGCCCGTCACACTGAGACATAGTTGTTAAGTTTCATTGTGCCTGTAATTTCACTGGCTCTCAAGTTGTACTGTTCCTGCACAATCCAACATCATCCTTTACTTCCACGACAAGTCTCTTGAGTCGGCTGGAAGCCATCAGGGAACCTCCACCGTGGCAAGCACTGGCGCCCAACGGTAGGTAATTAATATTGCATATATCTTAGAGCATGCCTGCCGCATTGAACACTTCGGTTGCTAACTACTTCCTTACTGATACATTCCTTTACGTTTAACATTGACCTTAAAATTGCTCTCTGGAACACTGAATTTTATTTCACTTATCTTCATGGAACTATGACTTTGACAGCCTTATAGAAGTGTTGTGATGGTAGTGCTATCAAATTTATATAAATAGATAAAGGTTTATATAAAAAGATTTTACATAAAATTCTTAGTAGGTAGTAACAAACTGTTAAAAGTATTTGGATGACTTTGCCGACTATTATGGTGTGGTCGGCGAATAACACAATCAATCAACTACTGATTGAATATGTTAAGTATAAATTGTGTCACCAAGCACTTAACGGTGTGTTCGGCAGTTGATTTTGAGAGCTAGTTACCATTCTAGGTTTAACATTTTTTCCAACACGTGAGATTATCAGCATAAAAAATACATGTTTTTCTGACATGTACTCTTATCAATAATGCACCATGCAAGCATGAAGCATTCAGAAAAGAAAGTTAAAATAAAAAAGAACCAACTTCTTATGAAATAACTTGTCGAAGTCGGACCATGAAAAGAGTGTCGGGATTATCATGCTACTGAATTCAACATATTATTTTATTAGATGTAGGTTTCGTTGTTGTTAAAATATATTATACTCTTCTGTAATGTATTTAAGCGCACGATCGAAGAGTCAAGACCTCCTGAGGATGCTTCGTGTAGAAGCGAAACGCGTCGAAAATTCTTCCGGTTTGGCTGCGTGGCGTTTGTGACGTCACGTCGGCTTAGCAGGAAAATTAAGCGGAATTGTCACTAGATATATTTTTTTGTTATTATTAAAAATGGATTTCCGCAAAGTAACGCCTGAATCTATTCATTATTGATAAAGATCTTATTATCTTCGAGTATAAAATAATATATATCAAGTGACGAACACAAATATCTTAACGGATAACCCCAAGATTTATTGCACTTACATGAAGTGATACTCGATACAAGCATCATCAGATGTCTTGAAATACACTCGACGCGACGCGACGCCACATTAGCAACATTAGCCCGCAGTGTGAGTAACGCGTTGTGTCGCAGGGGGACGCGACATGCGACATGCGACATGCGACAGGCGCGCGGCGGCGTGACGGCACGTGACTAACGTTACGACACTCGGTCCGCGGCGTGACGCGTCATGTCGTCGTTAAGACGACGTTAAAGATGCGTCGCAAAGTGACATGAACAGTTTATAAAAACAATTATGTTTGTGACTGTTGTCATCATTGCTTACCTTGTTTCAAATCGTTTGGATATCGTTGAGACAATAGCTATCGACTGCCGCTGAGGGGTTCCGTTTTCGAATCCTGCCCCCGGGTTGAAATTTAGTATTTTGTGAATGTTTTCCTGCCTTACCATTTTCAAGTAATCTATCACTAATAAAACATGGGACAGATTTCTTACTAGGCTTTAAGAAATTTTTCACATGTTCAATTACGCCAGCTTCTTTAAAAATGTCTTATCTTAGTTCAATCTTAATCTGAACAACATTTAAAGCCACATCATTAGTTACCAATAGGTGGGACTAGTTTTACTTATTTTCGGAAGCCAGTGGGAAGCCAAGGAAGTATATTCCAAAATTCACGGAGGTGATTTTAGACAGAAGGCACTTGAGTAAATGTTTCATTCATCCAGTGATTATCGAATGCAGCGTTTATAGTTTGTAGTTTTTACATTCAACTGCGGCGTGGCACACTTCATTAGATCCTCATTATTATTAGTTTTCCACGGCTCTGGAGGTTACATACCTCTTTGGTTTAACCTTTAGATGCTATGATCAGCTCTTGAAAGAAATAAGATATCTCTGGTATAGTCTCCATGGTAAATACTTCTATACAAGTTCGAAGGTTCTAAACTACGTTTCGTTCATATTATGTTATTGCCCAGCTTATACTAAATAAATCCAGTACATTATTTCCTGACTAAGCACTAGCTACATAGTTCTATAACACTTCTGTGACGCACGATTTTATGACATTGTGCAGGTCGCATAATATAGAGATATCTGAACACAGATCTCGAGAGATTGGTCATTACGCCTAGTTTTAGCTGAAACCTAATGTCCCAGAAATATCCCCACTTAATATCACATCTACACGTGAACGCCAATAGTTACACAATTTACACTTACACAGCCACACAAGTCACCTATTCCTAAGCGCACACAATTGAGTGCTTTCTTCAATGTTTGCTTGTTAATACGCACTATCACGTTCTCGAATTTATACTTACACGCATGTTTACAATGCGATTAAAATAAGAATAGGATCGGCCTAGCGCCATGTTGTGACGTCAAAACTAGAACTTGGTAAGGTGTGCAAAAAAATAAATGATAAAACATGTATAAATTCATAAAGAAAAAGAACCCAACTGCAAATAATTTATTTTCCTTAAGGGTTTTATCGATCCATTGCAATGAAAACTGCAAGTTAATATATTTATGGAATCGTTTTTTAAAGCCCTTCATTTTGATACCCAACACGATGGCTTTGGAAGAAAAATTAATTGTTTTTCTCAATATATGGCTTCTAAAATCCACCAGTTTGTTTTTTTATTTTTTTTATGTACATAGTGTCGCTTGAGTTATAAAGATAAATCTAACGATATCTAATACATTAAAATCAGTTAAGCCGTTTAGAAGTTATGGTGATATAAAGGAACTCACAAACATACATACATGAAACCTGAAAACTTAACACACGTTTATGTGGGCAATCGTCTATAAAAACAAGTAGTCATAGGTGGGTAAACGAAGTTGTAGGTGACTGTAGGTACAGCAAACACAGAAATAATTTCAACTGATTTTATTTGTTGGCAATATTTTGTGCTTAGGTATCTTAATTTGAATCACTTAGCTCTTCGATGCCGCATGTCCTGATGGCGAACTGAGTCACACTCATCGTTGTCATCATTAACGGGTAACAAAAACAAATATAACAATCACCAAAAACATATTAAACCGTCAACAACAACAAATTAAACAGTCAAAAAAAAATATTAAACGAGAAGATTAATAAACACTCGGAAACGTGTCGCGTAGTAGTACATTGTCGAAGAAATAAGACCCTGACGCCGGTGTCGTCATCAAACCAAGATTGCGCTGTCAACTGCTGTCAACCTTAAAAATATAAATTTATTAAAATTAACAATTTCGGGTCGCTCATATAAAATTACGTATAAATATATGGCACTGCTTTATTTTTAAGTTTGTTCTGCTGATCGTAATTATTAGAGTGAATATGAGTGAAGTTAGCTGAGAGCCCGTCCTATTCTTATTTTAATGGCATTGTATCTCGATGCACACTCCAATGCAAACGAATCACTTGAAACGCTATTCATTGCGTGGTCGAATCGAAGTTAGCTTTAAGTTCTTATACAACTAAACGGCAATATATGCGCGTCATGTTTTTGTATACGCTGTATCTTGGTAATGCTTTAACTAAAATAATTCAAGCCATATTTGCGATTATTACTCTAAATATCTGAAATTTTAATACATACAAGTGATAGGTGACATGATGGCTTTGATTTTTGCAAACAATCACTGACAACAATACGGAATTTTAATAAATATCATCTGCTCGCACGCTCGAACAGCGTGTCGTAGCCTCGAACAGGCTACGACTGACGGGATTTATTGTAATATTTGCGGTGTATGCCGTGGACGCTGCATATAGGTATCTCGCGTGGTGCGTAAAAGGAACTTTCTATAGATCTCTGTGTATCTGAATATGTTACAAAATTATCAATTATTAACGAGCGTAAAAATGAGAATGAATATGCTATATAGTCTTACAGCTTCAGGGTCGGAGTCAGAGTAAAGGTCCAGTTGAATAAATGACTCACGTGCTCGCCTTGAGAGTAACGTACGTTACGTAATACCTGATGACAGCCCTCACCGTCCTCACGCAGATGAAATAGGGGAGGACGCAACCACGGGCGAGTATGAAGTTACTGCCTCCACACCTCCAGCGGAGCGACCGCCGCGTGACCTCGCCGCGACACGACACGGCACCTGCAATACAAAGCCGTCAACTGTCACGGATTATATTATGAACATAACGGAACAATTTTGTTAAAGAAAAGTCTGTAAGACCTTACGTTATACGCAATGGAATGACTTAAGTATCAATTTCATGTGTTGACAAAATATAATACTAAAATCGTAGTGTATGCAACTGTCATAAAGGGTATTAAAACATGAATGTAGTTTTTTGAAACGAGCCGCAGGCGAGTTTCAAAATAAGATTACACGAGTTTTTTAATACCTAATTATATGCAGTTGCATACACTACTTTATTTAATCTCATGGCTATAGGTTTTATTTTAACTTACATTAGCAGCATTAGCTTACATGAAATAAAAAAATTATCCAACAATATATTACTCAAATTCATATGTACGAAATAGCGCCAAAATGGAAAAAGTCTGTTATTGGTCTATGGTTCGGAACCAGCGCTCACCACAGATAATGTGTCCTTAAATTGAATTGAAACCTCCTTGGTCGGGACACATTGTACTTTAATAATTAAAAAAAAAATTATGTTTTGTTTTGTTAGGAGAATAATGCTTTAATTTAACTTTTTAATTTTCAAGAAGTATGGAAATAAAATATGCCAATAAAAGTCTGTATTTCATGTCATAATTAGAATATTACCGAATGAGATTATATAAATAATACTATAGTAGTCGTCATATGATGGTCAAAGGGCATTTTGCGAATGCCCGCCTGGCTACTCTGGCTAGCGAAAACCTGTCGCCAAACACCTAACGGTGTGATCCGGCAGCTGTCGTTTAGGTCAGTAACTCAGGTTAGCCTGAACAACATCTTTGACCACATCATCACTTACCATCATGTGAGACAGTGGTCAAAGGCTAACCTACCAAGTTTAAAGAAAAAAAAATATATTTTATATAATGCTATTTAAGAGATACAACCCTTGTCCAGACAAAATTTATTTGATTTTATTTAATCATATTTTAAGCAATATACAAAATATAAAAAACTTTGTACGTATTTTGAATTTCAAGTCAACGACAAACCAAAATTTATATTTCTATTTATGCTCCGCGGATTAATGGTCAACCAAAGTCTTCTGTCACAAAATTGGCACATAAGAAACCATCTCCTTACTTGTATGGTCTCATATGGTCTCGTATGGTTTCGTATGGTCTCGTATGGTTTCGTACGGTCTCGCTGAAAGCTTGTTAGCCACTTCAAGCTACCAGAACCACAGTTTGGAATAGTGTCTCCGTAACCGGGGGTTGGATTTATGGTTGAATTCCACCGGCCAGTACGCATTCCTAAATTTTAGTCAATTAACGATTATTTTACTAAGGAAAATATGTTACTAATGAGAGATGGCAGTTCTATAGACACACTGCAGCATACCTTCTGGTATTTTTCGTGCGCTCAAAGGGTTAAGACCTCTTTATGATGCTTCGTGTAGAAGCTAAACACGTCGAAATTTCGGGATTATGACGGTGGCGTTATAAACCGACGTGGGTCAGCTTTGCAGGAAATTTATGCAGAATTGTCAAGTGATATTTTTATGTGTATTTCTACCATTTTTTTTTTGTTTGGTACTATTAAATAATATAGACTTCCGTAAATAAACTCCTGAGTAAATTAATTACTTGAATTAAATGTATTGAATTCGTCGTTGTCTTCACCGAGCGTATTGAAGAAGAGGATGTCAAACGGAAGCCCCATCTAGAGAATGCAGTTCAATCAAAAACTCACATCTGATTTTATTTGGTTCATAGAGCTCAAGTCGACACAACAGCTGATTTGCTACAAGAACAGGACGTGTAGTACTATCTACTTCTACTGTACTGTACCAGCTGGATAGTCCACTGCTGAACACAGCCTCCCCCAATATGAAGGGGTTTGCCATAATCCCCACGCTTGGCAGGTGGCTTTGTGCAGGATTTAGGATTGCAGTGTGAGATATCAGTTCCTCAGAAGGTGCTGCTGCCCATTTTCTGTTGTGTTACCCTTAGTCGCCTCTTACGACACGGGTGTAGATGGGGAGCAATATCCTAGCCCGGCTCCCTACGGGCACTATCTGCTTACTCTTGGGAAAAAATCGACTATCGTCGAGATTACACGATTATTAATTAATAGTACACACAAAACATATTAGTGGTGAGAGGTGGGGTTTGACTCTTAGCCGCATATTACTGTCCATAAAGGTTGCCTGTTCCGCTTACCGTGCTCGTCTCGTATCTAGAGCACTTGGTTGTTGTACGAGCATTCTCCGTGAGAACAGGATAACTTTGAAACAGTGTCATAGTTCACAACTGGAATGTTAGCTCTTGATAACATTAAACTGAAAAATTATATTAAAGTTGAAAGTCTAAGTGAAGCTTGTCTTAGGTTCATATTTTGCTAGAGTTATCAAAAATTTGCTATACTTAGTCCTTTAGTTGTACCCGTTAACGCATTTAGTCGTCAAAAAAAAGTGCTTTGTTTCGGGTCAGTGCCGATGATGTAGAATGCTACATGCGATCCTCCATTCACATGTATTCACCCATTTTCATCCTAAATAATACCTCCGGGGCAACCAGATTCAGGACACCAGGTGTGTTTTTACTCGGGCCTGCAATAGACACGCCATAGATAGGCATTTTCAGCAATAAATTATTATTAAAGAAAATATGACCCCAAGCATCACTAAAAATGCCCCGTTTAGTGTCATGCCTAAGGACCACCAGACAAATTAAAAAATATTAGACATTAATGAAAATGACAGGAGCCTAGGCTATACTATTTCATTTTATTTTATTTTATGCTAAATAATAATTGAATTGGCTCAGTTTTGGAGGAGAAAACAGGAGAATACAAAAAGTTGATCTCGTGAATTTTCTTCCATTTCCTCGCAGGCCAAAATACCTGTACGATAATTATGTAGGTCGGCGGACGTATTTCAAGGGCGTGCAGACTCAGTCTGTACTTAGATTGGGGTTTTATAAAGCGCTACCGTGTAATGAAATAACCCTACACACTAGTGTCAGTTAGAGTAAGCCGCAGTAGTGTTAATGATAGCTCAAAGTGCCGTCGACACCACTTCTCGCATTGATAGCGTTCAAGGAGCTCTCTAATTGAACATTGTGCTTAGGGCACGGCGCGTGCCTTCCTACAATTAATAACACGTTCACTTGAAAAATAATTGTATTTGGTCGTTTATTTACAAGTAATATATCCAATATATATCAGCAAAACATTAAAGAACATGTTGTTTTATTAAAGTTAGACTTTAATAATGTTTTAAGACTTTAAACATGTTCTATAATGTTTTAATACAATGCGTTATCAAGATAACATTGACAAGTAATATTTGTCAACTGAACATTACACAAATGATTACTACATTTACATAAAAAAAAAAATTTCGCATGCATGCATTTTATTATAGTATATATATTATGTATTAATATTTACAGTTTATTTAGTATTGCAATTTTTGTAACTGTATAATTTTTAAGATAGATGCTGTAATTTTTGTTACAACGTCTATTTTAAAAATTAAACAAGTTAGGAAACGGTAATTTTGGTATTTCACCAACATGTGCTGAAACACCACAATTTATAATATGGTTTTAAAAATGTCCTTTTCTCTTTTCCGGGCTGTTGAGTGGCCAGTTATATTGAAAAAGCCTAATAACTTCTCATATTAATGTTTTCATTTTGCGTTCACGGTCGATTATGTAATGAACTCACAGTAAGGATCACAATATGCGTTAAAGTTGCTATTATGAGTAAAACTAACACTTTATACAGAGCAACCTCGATATAACAAAGGGAACAAGTAAATATTCGTTATATCAAGTAATTTGGTAAACTGAGATTTGTTATATTAAGGTTAGGTTGCTCTACCATTAATTGTTATAACGAGGTAAAAAAGAAATAGTCTTATTCACCTCTACGTTACGTACTCATCTTCTTATAGCGAACAACTTCTACTAATAAATGATAACAAATTTTTATCAAATTATTGTATGTATTTTCTATTTAAAAACAATTAGGTAGGTAATTTTTTTTACCGTAGATTAATAATCAAAATTAAATGCAGTAAAGTCTGTAAAATTAGGTATCAAGGTGGGATCATACATTATTTAGGTAATTTAATGTTAATTACAAAGATACGCAGCAAGGCTCACGAATTAAAGGTAAAAATCAAAACATTTTGGTTATGGTAGCTTAATATTACTTTTGTTCATCGTGATTAGAAAACAAGTCATAAATTGTTGTCTGTCTATCACCGGTAAGAGTTATTACATCCAAAGCGCAATGCAATTTCGTGACGGACTTGACTACATCGTAAATCTACCTTTTTGAGAAACACAGATTTTGTTATATTTAAAGCATTATGAGCATCATTTATTGTAAAGTCAGGTTCATAAATTTCACCCCCTTCTTCTCCGCCTTCATTCACTTCTGCATTAGCAACCGGCAACACAGACGTGACAATGTCAGCATCAGTTAGTTCTCCACAGACGGCTAAATCATTATCAAAGGAAACGAAGTCTTCGAACTAAGTCTCTTGAAAGTGCAATTCTTCTCGAACTCTTTGTCAGGTTCTATCAAGTCCTGCGAGTGGTAAGTCGTCTTCCTCATCTTTGCTACATGTGAAGAATATATTAAACCCCTTTTTCTTAAACCAATTTGCAATAGTCCTTTCAGTGACTAGATTCCAAGCTTTGGCGATCATCCACATGACTTGTGAAATATCAATTGTAGTTGGCTTTTGGCGTTCAACATCAGCAAGAAATCGTCTGGCTTCCTTTCTATAATGCATTTTGAAGCTTTTAATAATGCCTTGGTCCTAGGTTGTAGTTTTGAAGTGGTTTTTGGAGGTAAGTACTTTATTTTTATATTTTTCATGTTGGAACTTCTCTGTGTGCCGTACAATTATCGATGAACATGAGAATTTTCTTGTTTTTTTCTTCATCTCTTTATCCAGACTTTTAAACCAATTGCTAAAAACATCACTGGTCATCCAAGCTTTAAGGTTTGACGTGTGATCTGTTGGCAGATCATCGCATTTTTAAAACATCGCGGTTTTTTTTTCTTTTCCGTTGATGAGTGGCTTAAGTTTTTAGGTCTTGGTACAATTTTTTCCCAGCAGTACTGTTATGCGAAGTTTGCTTTTTTCCACCATTACATTTATTACCTTTAAATGATAAGGTTTTGTCAGGTTAACATTTAAGTCCAGTTTCGTCGGCGTTAAAAATGTCGGCATCGTATCCGGCGGTCAGATCTGCCAGTTTGTCTTTCCACTAATTCTCACTCAATACTCACCACTAAAATCACAACACAAATTTTTCGAAAATCAATAGTTTTTTATTTTACTTTTAAGCCACCCGTTGCTAGCACGCTTCTCTGCATATCCCAGTTCTACTGCAAACTTTTTCTGAATAAGCAAAAATATTGTTAAAACCACTTCAACACATATTTCTCTACGTCTTTGTACTCGCATGATTTTAATCTTTTACTGTTTACAGGCAAATCACTTTCTTCCGAAAACTAATCTTTAAATTTTCAAATTGTAGCCTTACTTGGGGGAATCCTGAATATATAAGCTATGTTTATTTTTTTCGTCATAGGATTTTCGTCATCATAGTTACTGATGTTTCGCTTTTCTGCGACTGATAATCCTTTTCAGTTTCTGAGCCATTATAACTAGAATCTTTAACAATAGTGACGAGCAGCACCGTTGTTTACTGTATATTACGTCCCATCAAACAAAACACTAATTGTTTTACAAATAAAACGTGTCAAAACCTGTCGAGACTGAATTACATACCATTGGATTAAGGACCTTAGTAGTGGGAACGTTATATAAAGGTTTTGGGTTGACAAAACACGTTAATTAGAAGGGCTTACACTTTTTTTGATAGTTGAAAATTCTTTATAAAGACGTTGTTTGCAAAAAATCTTCGCAATGTAAAGATGTATTTTATATTGACTGTTATGGACAATTCAAGGGGATTACGAAGAATTTGTTAAATCGAGGACGTCGTTATGTTGAGGTTTGTATTAAGTGAAAACAATCTGAAAATATACCTTGTTCTATTTAGCAGCAAAGATAATTGTAAAGATCGGATAACCCAGTAAAAAGTTATGCGGTGTTATACATACAAAATCAAATTGAGAATCTTGCACGGTATTCTATTTATCTTTTAAATAATAAAGCTTTTCTACAAATACTTAGTCAACACGATAACGTGTGTAGACAGAACGGTCTCTATCCTTTATTTTAGTTTCCAGTTTAATGTTTTAAATCAAACATAAACTTTGCTCCTATTTTCTAATTTTTCTTCTTTAAATAAAATAAATGATTAATTGTTTACAAAATCACAATCCGTAATCCGCATGGATTATTGTGATTATTGCAGGCGTTATTGCAAACCTAACAATATTAAAAATGATTTGTTTGTTGGTCAACAATCACCAATAAAGAGCAGATAACTGTTTGTTTATGTTAATTGTCCACTGATTTCGCTTACATGCTAAATTTAGGATATTTCTATGACTCCACATTTTGCATAACTTTCGGTTAGATGGAGTATGGATGGTATATTGAAGCAGCAGTTTTAAGGGTACGCGTTCTAACGCTCTTTATTTGTTTAATTCAAAACAATAAATGCATTCAACATTGTAATTTTACTAATAACCACATCTTGAACGTTAATCAATGTTATCTATCGTAGAGATAATGTCTCTCATAGTAGTAATCAACCTCCAGGACACATGCCTAATTCCTATCTGCGAGCCCCATTCATCCCGGCCGTAATTGGGGCATCCCCAAATATCCCTCCCGGCCCCGTTCCGACTCGGACGGGGCTCCGGCCTGCATATTTTATGAACACAGGAATTGCGGATATGACGAGGTAATTCACGTGATGCAAGTACTTCTGAAGAACTGGGGCGCCACCAGCGTCGAGGGGTTGGCAAACAATTTTACACCATTTCGCTGTAGCGATGAGACCATACAATCTATTACTACTTGAACTTTACGAATCTACATTAGTTAAGTTCCGTTTGTACTTACTGTTAACGATAAGAACTACTAAGTCTGAATACGTTGTATTTTATTTAATTTTCTTTAAACATTCGTGAACTATACTCGCGTTTTTAAATTACTAGCGGGTTTATTCACGCACGTCTTGTATTAAATATAGTATTTTGGTTTAATGTGTAGTTATTTTCTTACGAATGAAATCGAAAGTTTTTGCAGGTTCACGTTAGTACTTAATGGCTATTTATACGAAATTAGATCGGATTTGGCGGCTTCTTGTGATATAAATATTCTCAAAGTTTCGGTTCTTTACCATTAGAACGCAGGGAATCTCGATATTATTTTTTAACTTACTTGAGAGTACTACTACTTGTAAAGAGTGAAATCAAGTAATTACATCGACGGTAATTTACAAGTACTCTGTTCCTTGATAAGCGCTTGATTTTGTCCAAATGTACACGTCTAAGCCCGGGGTAAGTCTTACCCCGTGGGGTGCCTAGAGTTAGAATGTCACTCCCCCATCGCTACCTCTGGGTATCAGAAGAGGCAACGAAAGGTAAAATACCGGAAGGTGAGCAGCGGCGCCTTCTGAAGAGCTGATATCTTAAACTGCGGTTCCCAAAACGCTTTCCAAGCGTGGGGATCATAGTGAACCCCCCCTTAGGGCTGTGAGGCTGTGTTTAGCAGTGGACAAGCAGGCTGACACAGTACAGTACACGTCTAATAGCGGCAGTCGGGCAGTGTCAATCTGTCTAACTGCTCTGACCTCATCTATGTCCACGTACACTACAGGTAAAGCTGCGGGCAGAAGCAAGAATTGTTATGTTGCATCAAAATCTGAACCCTTAAGTTACGTCGATGATCCACCCGAAGATATTAATTACCATTTTTCTTCCCTCACCTATAAATCAATCTTGATTTTTCCCAAACAAGTGAGCCGTACCCACTCGTACTCACAACCGGCGAGATTATTTATTAACAATTATTTATCGAGATTGTTCGATTAATACCTCGTTAGCCTCGTTACTCACACCGATGGCTAGAGCTCATGCAATCTCAGCACACTTCATTGTTATCCTTATATGTAAGAGATAAAGTTGAAGTTTCCTCAACGGGTGACCTCTGAAGACTCCACTCTCAATTGGAATTGAATTATTTGTCGGGAGGTGATCGCACTCATCGCGATCAGCCATCGCCCGTTTCACGCAAATTTGCAAACGGCTGCTAAACTTACATTGCGCCAATTTTTCTCGCTTAGACCTGGTTTCACCATACTCTGTTATTTATTTAACGCCTTGTTAATCCTTTTAACAGACTGTTAACTGAAGTGAGTGTCCCACCAAGCGTTAATGGATGATTAATTCTCTTAACAAGGCGTTAAATCTAATCACTGCCCTAGAGGTCCGTTAAATAGTTAACAAGCTGTCAGTGATGTGAAATATGAATTTATTGTCATAACATAAGTAGATCAAAAATGGAAGATGATTATTTTTGAAACTGATGTTTTATAAAATTTAGATAATATGGACAGAATAGTACTACATCCAGGAATTAATAAATAAATAATCCAGGAGACTGCACATAATTTCAGGTGCATATTCGTTTATCGGGTGGGGAAAATGCAGAGTAGTTTAGAAATTGGAAGGGCGTTATGTCCGTCAGTTGCTTGGCGACAGATTTTCTACTTTTTACTATCTATTAATGTGCAAGTATTGGCAGTGCAGTTTTATTTTTGCCTGATAGATTAGCCTTTGACCACTATCTCACCTGATGGTAAGTGATGATGTGGTCGAAGATGTTGTTCAGGCTAACCTAGATTTATTGGCTCTCAAGGACAGCTGCCGGAACTCACCGTCATGTGCTTGGCGACAGATTTTCTACTTGAGGGTGGTAGCTAGCCAGGCCTTTTACAGAAATGCTATGTTTGATAGTGGGTGGTATGGTAATGCAGTTTTATTGGCTGATAGTAGATAGGGTCAATCCTCTAGCTACCACCCACAAGTAGAAAATCTGTCGCCAAGCACCTGACTGTGAGTCATGGTGCCACTGGAAAATCCAAGAACACTGGTGGAGGTACTCTATTATGAATCTCAAATAAAGAACATAAATCCTATTGATCGCTTGTATGGAAACGTTGATACCCCGAGCTTGAGTTGGGCATGTAAATGAAATTAAATAACTGTCTGTTAGTATTTTATTTTATTGCACCATACATTCATTATTATATATATATACCTAACTAAAAACAAATACTTCTAGATTAAATACTAAAATTATTCATTTTAGGATTTTTCATATTTTTTAATTGTTCTTGTAATTTTGCAGTTTTAATTATTTCTTGATTTATTTAACTGCTTTTCTTTTATGTTACCGTTGGTTTCTGCATTTCCTTTTCATAATTTCCAATAAGTACAACTTATTTCAGGATGTGTCTCCTCTATTAACAGAAAGTGTAGTGACTGCTATAGTTTTTAATGCTTCTGGTGTTCAACCGTTCCAAATATTTATTTTCTGCATTCTGAAACAAAAATAAATATCAATTAAAATACTTTCAATGTACAGATATAGATAGTCCTATCTTTAATTAAAAATGAAAATTATTACAATATACTAAAATCCAATTCATACTATTTTTGGTTTAATTATAATTTAAGTTAAACCAAGAATAGTAAGAATTATTAAATTAATATATTATTCAAGCAGACGGACCAATACATTTTGTATGCAGCTGTTATCGGAGATGTAAATTGAATGGGATATGATTGCTAGATTTTTAGAAGTGAATACACTTAATAACTTTCTGGATATTTTTTCTGCCATCAACCATCCTGTGTATATAAATAAAAACAAAGCTGAATAGCCACCATCTACTTCTAGTGGTATGTTTTCATCTGCCGGTTTATATATTTGCGATGGTCCAGCATCATAAACATCTGCGTTGTCATCCTGGTATAAATAAAGTAATAAATTTACTGCGTATCATATCAACACACAATTACAAACTGTATTAGTTAGGAATGAGATAAGCAAGTTGCGTGCAACAAGTGTCACTCTGAATTTGGAAATCTACAATTTAAGAACTTGCACAACAGTGCACTGCACTCATCCATCACCCGAAGATAATAGATGTTAAATATCTTTATGCCCAGTAAATTCATTGAAAACATTGCCCTTCAATCCCGACTTCGAACACAGTAGTGTTTGCACAATACCTATTGCTTAGCAGTCGTATAATTGCATGTGGCACTTTCCAAGACAGACACTGCAAAGACGCTTATCACCACAAAAATAGTGAAATATGAAGCTAACTGTGAGATATATAAACATTTTAATGTATGAGATGTTCGTGAAGTACGATCATCAACAGTGCATTATATTATCAAATATTAAAGCCAAAACATACTTGAGTTTCAGTAACTTCTATAGTTTTGAAATTATGAGATATTCGTTGGTCTAAAAACTGGATACCTATCAGAATCGTATGGACTGTCTAATGCTGTAAAAATGTCAGGCCTCCTTCTGCAAAGTAAAACCAGAGCAATGAGTGTGTTACCTGGATGGAATAACTGGGTGATACGTATGAAAATAATACTTGTTCCCTACCTGTTAAAAGGACTTGTTCCTTTGTTGCTGCTTTATCTTTCCTCGTGGTACGTTTTATGTTATCTCAGGACGTTTTGAGATGATATGTGTGGTGTGCTGAACCCAAAACGAGCTCCTGAACTATAATTTTCTTCTCATTTGTAAAAAAATAAGCCCGTGAATTTTCTTGAACATCGTCAATTAAATAAAAACTTGTTTTATCAACACTAAAAAAACAAACAATACAAGCACAACGTAAAATTCTGAAACTCAAATTAACGGGAGTTTAACATTTCAACCAGTAAAATGAAAAGTGGCCCGGTTGCATTATACTCCTACTCCGTGAACGTTATTTGAATTCGGCCGCGTAGCTTAACAAGCGACCGAATTCAAATAACGTTCACGCAGAATACTGAGACCTGTAGAATATGGGCCCTTCGATTTGGTCGTATTAGAATGAGAGTGAATGATTTATGTTTCGTTCCTGTCATAGATCAAATAGAATATATACTACCCCGTAACATGGGATTTACTATCGGTCCGTTAATTTATCTTCATAGCACGTAAACTGATTTAACAGCTCTGTTACTTTTAAAGACCCATTAGCTAATGCCTGATTTAGAGTAAACAAACATAGCATGGTGAAATTAGGCCTTAGCCAGTTAAATTAATCGTAGATTTAAATTCAGGAAGATAAATACTTATATATGTATGAAAATTTAATGGAAACTATTTTTCTGTAAAAAACTGCAAAATAGAGTGTAGCTATTTTAATTTACTTCAAGATAGTTATGACAAACTTTGTTTGTTTACCGAAGAAAATGAAATAAAAAATAAAATAAAACGCTGAATCTGATTATTATTTTAATGGACTTAAATTGTGATGTAATAAGCAATAAAAAGCAGACTTAATTTATTTTAGGGCGTGTTTATTGCAATTTAATATTTTCAAACGTTGTTGGTACGTAACTATCTTTTCATGAATAAAAACCTATAACACGTTTTTAACATTGAGCTAATACGTTACACATGTTATAGTTACATATTATATAGGAATGGTCCTTAATAGTTGGCATCGAATCGCCACTTGAACATTTATTAGTTAGGTATAATTAAAATTTTGCAAGCTATATTATAATATTTAATATGCGATAAGTATATTGTCATACTCTTGGCCGTCTTTATTGCGATTAAAATAATAACATCTGTCGGTTTTGTTTGTCCTATACTTATATGATGGCGTTGGAGAGGGTGTAGAGTGCCGTCCGTTATGAGGAATCATCTGTTGCGACAACAAACACTCATTCCGAAACTTCCCTTTGTTTGTTCTGAGAGCTATCCACGAAATCTTGAACCGTTTTATTGGCGGTACTGACGCATGACAGTTTGTAGCGGTGTGCTTAGAGTTCCCTGTCTTTGTGTACAGAAATCAAGGTCACTAGTGGCAATGTGCGGAAGCTGGGTCGTAGCGTGGCACAACCTACGCTAGCATGGGGGTAAAATTGCTTTTTGATTTCACTTGATATGTTTTTAATTTAAGGGATATAGAATTATATATATATGTCCAAAAATACTGTAATAAATCAATTTATAATATTTATAACGCCAATTATGCTCCAATGTTACTGCAGTCTGATCAAATCTTAAAATGCTTGCCTAAAAGATGCCTACTCACGATTGGTACTTGAATATGCCTAGATTATTTCGATCACAACAAATACGCCTTGCTTTGCTTGGGAACAGAATCGAAAGATCATGTACGGATTTTGCGTTTTCATACGACTTAAAAGGTTATACAATTAAAGATCAATAGTAAACTTTTAATAATGAAGCCCTAGTGAAATAATTTAAATGCTTTGTATAGAAATATATATAGAACTTCAGAACATTACGCATTCAATAACTAACACTTAAACCATTGTGTGAAACATTAGTGAGTAATCGTAATAAATCACTCATCAATAATTTTGGTACATTTGTGGGCTATTTTGGGCTCTATACTATTATAATATGTCAGCTTATACGAGATATTTTAAAATGAGACCATTGTCACATATGTACTGAAATAGCAGAATGAAGTAACCTGTGATTCGGCGTGGCGGGGGCGATAAGTCTTGGCACGCGGCACACTGCTCCCCGGAGACGGCAGGGTGCACAGAAGGCCCTTATAACTCGCACTATGTATAGAGTCAACATGGAGCTCTCGCAGTAATTACATGTTTATTTTATTACACATTCCAAGAATAGCTCGCGTCTGTGCGTCGAGTAACAAAGCTCAGTTTAGAAATAACAAATTATTGACGATTATGGGCGATAAAAGTTGGGTGAGTAGGAGTCGCTTTGCACTCGCACTGCTGTTCTTTAATCGTAACCAATGATGGTAACAGAATATGATCATTATTTTACAGAAACTCGTATGTAGCGCGAGAACTCGCCCACGAGCGGCAATGGAAGTGTTGGATGATTAGACGGCTTATTCCACTAAACCCCAAAAATCATTCCCCTTCAACCCCAAGAATTACAAGTAGAGACAGTAAGTCAAAATGTAAATAAAAGCGATAATTGCACAACTATAAAAGAAAGCATCGCCCCAATGCGACGACGACAATGCCTCGCGCATGTATGCAGAAACATATCGTGCTCTCCCGCTCACACAACCAATCAGATGACGATTTCTTATCTGAATTTTTTTACCTGTGCACCCCACGTCGTAGAATACTCCTAGTTTTCTTTATCCTACTATTTTTTGAGTTGAATACTCAAAAAATAGTAGTACCAGTATTCTACCCCGTGGGGTGCCGGGTTAGAATTCCCATTTCTACCTGTGGGTGTCGTAAAAGGCGACTAAAGGTAAAATACCAGAAGGTGGGCAGCAGCACCTTCTGGGGAACTGATATCTTAAATTGCGATTGCCAAGCGTGGGGATTATGGAAAATCCCCCCTTAATCTGAGAGGCTGTTTTCAGCAGTCGAAAATCCGGCTGATACAGTTACAGTGGTATTCTATTATGCACTTTTGATACTTAACAAATTGATCTTGCTATCTTGCTCATACTATTACATGTATGTGACATGTATGTGGTTTGTTGGAACAGTATTTAGTTCCTATCGATGCATGAACCTGAGAACGATGAACGTGAGGCTGGTGCTAGCTTGACTACGAATATTTTATTTATTGAAAATTCAAGTTAGTACATATGTGTCAATCAACCTACCCTTACCATAAATATAATCACTCATAAATATCTTTTATCCAAGTTGTTTATATTGCATGTCTTATTTTAAATTAATTAATTTATAGACTTTTTGAAATTTTTGTTTGCTATTGTGAAGAACAAACCACGGAACAAATTTTGCTTCGCTCGATTTTGTGCTTGCAACAACGAGGAGGACACTTTGATAATTTGATGTATGTACTAGTTTTATTGATTTAATTTACTTTTATTTTAATTATATTATGTATTAAATATATTATTATTATATTTAATACATTTTCACAATTAAACTATCTATAAAAGAGTAATAAATGGTGCGTTAATAAATACAGTAATTAAATGTATGTAAACATCTTGTCTCTTTTCGAGACTGGTCCTTTTCCAACAAATTTACTTTTTATGAGCATAGACTATTATTTTATTTATGCATCTTGCAATTTTGCTTTTGTCTCTACCAAAACTGTTTTGGGGTTTAAGTGAAATTCAAGTATAGAAATATTTCTTAATTTAATTTAATACCTAAAATCGCTTTGGGATTCAAGGTGGAATGAATGTATGGACGGCAGACTTTTGAGAACAATGGCTTTGGGGTTTAGTGGAATAAGCCGATTAGACATGGATCTACCGATATGTTCGTTAATCTTCAATATGATATTATACATAATATAATATGTATGCATTACCAACTATTTAAGTGCAAAATTTGTGTAACGCGATAGGTTTCCTTAAGCGTAACGAACAAAAAACCAATACAGTATATCAGTCGTGCATGAGTATCTGAAGATCAGTTCGTATATCATAGGAGCTGATAACAATGTGCATAACTGGCATTTGTATGCGTTTTTGGGAACAGACTTCAGACACATTTCGATTTACGGAATATTATACCTATTTCCTCCTGCAGTTTCATGGCCAACCTTGGTGCTTTACAGATGTTGTTTCTTGTTTTTTTTTCCCAAAGAATCAACTTCAACTTTATAATCTTAGCGTGACTTAAATGTAATAACGAATATATGCCGTTGGAAATAAATAATATAATATTATTTATTTCCAACGGCATACAGAAATATTATTTTAAGCTCAAAATTGCTTAGTCTTATCAAAATTGTTTAATCTTTATTCATAGTTTTGTTTATGTTTGTATCATTATTTTATTACAATTATATTACAATCAGCCTCCATTCCAGTAACTGAACTAACTAACCTGAAGCATAATATAACAGGATAACCAATAGGTACTGAGATTTTAAAAGGGTATATATATAATATCAATAATTAAGATATTGATACTTTCTACACAGTATCAATTTATGAATTGTAGTTATTATATACCCAAATAAATTTTATTTTGCTCAGTGTGTATAGTGCGAAATTTTTTCACGGAAAACTGAGCGCGTTAAAACGACAATTTTTTTTTTTTTTTTTTTTATGTTAATGTGATGGAATAATCGCGAGGCCCACTGATGTTAAGCGGTATCTTCTGCCTATAACAGATGCATTTCATCACAAATGACGAACTGCACTGCGCCCATCACCTTGAGACAGTTGTTAAGTCTCATTTTTGCTTGTTATTTCACTGGCTCTCAAGGACTGCTGCCGGAACACACCGTTAGGTGCTTGGGAAGATATTTTGCGCGAATGCTCGCCTGGCTAGCTACCACCCTCAAGTAGAAAATCTGTCGCCAAGCATTTAACGGGGTGTTCCGGCAGCTGTCCTTGAAAGCATTCTATGTTAAGCCTGTTAACAACTTCGACCACATCATCACTTACCATCAGTTGAGATTGTGGTCAAAGGCTTACCTATATTATTATTCGAAGCAATGATGGCCGAGCGGTAATAGCTATGGACTGCCGCGCCTCAGGTCCCTGGTTCGATCCCCACCGCCGGCTTGAGCTTCACCGCATGGTGAAAGGGCATTTTTGCGATTGGCCGCCTGGCTAGCTACCACCCTCAAGTAGAAAATCTGTCGCCAAGCACCTAATGTGTGTGTTCCGGCAGCTGTCCTTGAGAGCCAATGAAATTACAGGCACCAACAGCGTCTGAAAGTGACGGGCGCAGTGGAATTCATGACTTGTGATGAAATGCATCTGTTATAGGCAGAGGTTAGTCCACTTAAAATCAGGTGGGCCTCGAGCTTGTTCCGTCACAATAACATAACTCTATTTATTTGCTACAGCCTTTGCATTTACATTATAAATATTAGTTTTTATACCATAAAAGGCATAATAATAAGTTGATGTTTAAATCTCAAAGTTACTACTTAACATTACGAAACATACATGTTCAAGCGAAGTGAACGACATCTCTATAGCAAATTCGAAGCAATTTGTACGAGCATCCGATGATAACTTTCTTACGCGTCATTCACCTGATTCATGTAGGTACGTACTTTTTTAAGGGAAAAAATATTAAAAAGACAAAATGGGGTTTTGCTACCACTACATAGCTTTATCATACAATGCTCGTTGATCATACATTAGATTAGACCATGAGGTCTAAAATAGTGTACCACAAAGAATTATATTTTCAGCGCTACGCTAGGTAATACTGGTATTATATGGTTACAAACGGATGTCTGAATGTAGCTACCTATAAACCAGACCGAAGACTCAATGATCCCTTGGGACAGTGGGTGAGAGCGCAAGGGTCAGGATACAGCCGTAGACAAGGCAGTAGTTAGTATGTCTCGGGGTCGTCAGTAAGCGAAGCACGGCTTGCGCGGCCCAGTCCTGATTATTGCAACTTCAGGTAACAAACTGTTCAGGGCTGACAAATTAGAAAAACTTACAATTATTTGGGCTAGCAACAACTATCTAAACATTTTATTGAAAGATTTTCCACCAACCGACATGGTTCTTGAAACAAGCATTCCACAGTGGCCGCTTTGTCACATTTACTTTTGAGCTTATTTGCGGCTTGTTTTTAAGACAGTGATTGAGAAGCAGTCATCAAGGACGGAAGTCATGTTTTATTACCAGCTTTGTAGCTAGAAGCAAAAAAATTGTGTACAATATTATAAAAAATAACATCAATAAAATAAGCTCAAATCTCATAGATAACATATACAAGCATAGCAATAAAACAAATCAGGTGAAACGATGGGGCTTAACACTTCTGCGGAAGAATCATATGTACCTTAACTGTACTCCTTAATTGAGCGAAATAATTTTAAGTATTTAGTTCTCATTACATACTTGTAGTGGCGCCCAACGCGGAGCTGCGTAAAAACTTAGGGTTTCGATTAATAATCAAAACCTTTAAATGTGTCAAACTTCATATGAACAAAACATATATAAATGGAACACAATTGTCCAGCAATAGAATTTGTACTATTACAAGTTTTGACACGAAAACTAAAATAAAGTTAGATAAATAACAGCTAGTGGTCAACCCTGTAAGCATCTCTGTCACAAATCAATAGAGCACGCGCTGACGGGTTGTTAGGAACTGGGCCGTTTTATTGCGGTTATAAATAGTTTGTTGTTATGGATGTTATGAACGTTGTTTGTGGTGATGGCGGCACGGCGTGCGACCCTCATATAGTGTCGCTTTACTTTTGATAAGATTGCGCTACAAGTGATGCGACAAATTGTTTGTTTGTGGATTTTATACCCACTTAACTAAGATGTTAGCAAATAAGTATCGTGCGCTGCCAATTGGAGGCCGTGTTTTATGTCACTTGAGTAACAGATTGCATGTAAGGAATAATTGATGGTAGTCTATAAGAGAGAGGGTATTATATTCTTATACCGCGATAAGATGGTGGAAGACATTAGTAATAAATAAATAAAGCCATTTATTCCCAATTCTTACTAAACATTGGTTTCTTAGTTACTTTTATTATCTTAAACTTATACTAAATTAAATTAAATTATTATTTTTGTTGGGCACCCAAAGTTGGGCGTAGGCCTCCTCCATGCTGTGCCAGTTGCTTCGGTCCTGCGCCAGTCTCGACCACGCACTGCCCGCTGCCTCAATGAGGTCGTCTCTCCACCTCTTCCTCGGCCGCCCTCTCGATCTGCAGTCTTCCATGGGGTTCCAGTGTAGGATCCGCTCGCTCCAGCGTCCATCTGTCACCCGCGCAATGTGTCCAGCCCACTTCCACTTTAGTTTGCACAGCATACCACAGCATCTGTTATATTTGTCGGCCGGCCGACTGTGGCCGATTTCGGTCAGGACCACATCATCACCATCATTGTATATTATATTGCCTTATCCTTGTTGAACTTTAATCTATACATCGTCAACTACTGTGGATAGGTTAGTTAGAAGTAGACAATGACAAAAACAACTCGATTAAAACATGGAAGTAGATCACAATTATGTTTTGGTATTAATTCATAGATGCATAGAATACTCTGAACAGACCCAGGGATTTAAAAAGGTTTAAAATACACGACTCGAATCAAATCACTCAGTATTTCAAAGTGACAAAATTATACTGGCATTTACAAAGTGATAAGCCAAATAATCGTTATTTCGTGAGGTAGGTACATGTTCACAGTGACGCTGATCCCGAGCCGGCCGGTGCGGTGTGAGCCCGCATCGACGCGCGACGCTTCGACAAGCGCGCGGCCTCCCGTGCTCCCGTGCTCCCGTGCTCCCGTGCTCCCGTGCTCCCGTGCTCCCGTGCTCCCGTGCATCGCGTTGCAACACGTTCATTAATTACCGCGAGTGCAGCGCCACTAATTGATACGCAAATTATACGAACCGCACCGCACCGCGCCGCCACCGCTCCGCCGCCCGCCGCCACCGCTGCCTGCTACACCGACTATAACGACTGCATTTTAAATAACTCCACACTAGTTATTTTAAACACTGACATTTAATTTGAGACTGATTTTGCTAGTAAGGGTGCGTACCATTTGAGTGAGATTCACTAAAAACGCTAAAAACGATCACACTCCCAAAAAGTTGTTCCACATGGGTCTTGGCGTTATTTTCGCCTTAAACGCTACATCTAATGTCAAAAGTGACAGAAGTGGCAAATTTTAGTGGCATTCTTAGCGTTCTTATCCAAAAATGGAACGGGGATGACAGTTACAAACGATCACGTGATCACAACCATAGACGCAGAATGTGGTCAAAATTATCGAAAATAACGTTCTTAGCGACTAATGGAACATACCCTAAGTATTTGAGAGAAGGAGAACTGTATATAGGAATGTAGATAAAGATAGCTCACGTAATACGTAGTACAACTGTATTACGTAGTAGTAATACAGTTGTACCTACACATTGTATATGTAACATATTTTAAAAAGAAAATTAAAAGAATGGCCCCGAGTTTCTTGCCCTTTCTTCTCGAAGTGGCTCTATGCATTTTTTTTTTGCTGAACGGGGCATTACAATGTAGAATATTTCAATATTAAAATTTGTAATTGACCTTCATAAGAGCGTCGTAGACGCCTATATTGAATAAATTATTTTGACTTTGAGAATTATTTATGAGAAACTACACGGGAACCATACAATCAATTGAAATTATGTACTATTTAGGTGACAATCGCTTAGTTAATAATTAAAGGGTTTCACACCCTATCAAAAAGTGTGTGTGAACGTTTTATTAGTGTCTTTTTTTCTAAGGGCAAAAAGACTAGTAAATTTAATTACTAAAATGTTTTAACTTGAAACTGCGAATCATTTTATTATTCGTCGATTTCACTTCCTCTTGTAAAAAAATAATACAATCTCAATAACATAATATGTACTAAATAAGGTACTTGTATTATAAATTAACGCATGCGCATCGTGGATAATTATAACAATAGAAATTGACGATATCGTCCACAGCGGATAATAAGAGGTCATTGTTAATTTAATATTTAAAAAAGTGAGTCGTCATCGCGTGAATTCAACCAAGCTGCCATCGCGCCGCGTCCGCAGCGCTGCGGTGCGGGGCGGCGGTGCGGGGCGGCGGTGCGGGGCGGCGGCGGCAGTGGCAGTTTTTCGTTAATTGGCGAACCTCATGTAATATTCATGTTACTTAATCACGTGAAAATTGAAACGCGCGGCGTCATGATCCGCTGGATCAGTGCAAAACTTCAGTTTATGCGACAGCAGGATAAAATTAATAGAAGGAGTAAAACAATAATTTACATTAACATTACAAACCTTTTATTTAAAAAAATACAAATCTATTTTCTTATTACAATGAGTTATAAAGATGTTAATGCTCTATTAAAGTGTAGTGTGTTGACAGCCTGCCAATAGGGGACACTTTTGAACGAGCCAGTGCGTGTGGCACGGACGCGTATAAAGCCGGCCACACACGTCGCGACCGCAGCTGCCATCAAAACGCGATTAATCTGGCAGTTAATTACAGTGTCGCGTGACGCGCCGTGTCGCGCTCGGCTAGTTTGCGATTCTAATTGGCTCGGAATTAATAATAGGGCCTCTAACCTGACAGATAGCTATCAAAATGTTAATATGATTTTAATACTTCAGATACTTGTATCAATTACTGACCTGAGAACTTAAAGGGTGAATAGTTAAATAGATTTACCAAACATTATTCATTTTCAATTACTAATATATGTAATAATTACTTGTTATAGAAATGATGTGGCCTGATATATAGAATTAATTAATACTAATAGGCCCTTTTGTACCCTTTAACTCTATTAACAGTAACGTCTTCAGTATACTTCTATTAACTTTTTTACAATGGCACGTAATAAGTACGTGAAAAGCCAATACGTTTTTCATTCCTATGTTTCATTCTACACATGTCACAAATACTTCCGAGACGATAAATTGAGCAAATCACGCGTGACTGACATATGGGGCGAAATAAGGCGGTCGACAAAGGACGCGATCACTCGAACAAAGACGCTCACAAATGCGGCGCTCGCCGTAATCGCCAACGGATGATTTACGCGCGATTTAAACCTTTTACAAAACGACGCTTCCGTGTGTTGCGAGCCTCCAGGATGTGGAGCAGTTTTTAACTTATTCTTAACTCCATTGTTTCGTATAATACGTACGTTAGTTAATTTCAAATATATTTGTATAAATATCTTATATATCGGTTTGACAAATTCTTGCAGTATGTTAAATAAAGAGTAGCAATCAAAATTGTCACAATTGAGTAAAATTTAGTTTACCTACTATAAAAATGACACTACAGGTTATACAGGTTGAATGTTGCAAGAGGGGTTTCATGGTTTAATTTAATACTCCGACGATCCGAAAAAATATACAATGAACTTTTATGCCGTAAGAAAAATGCTACTGACAAGTAATAACTAACGACATTATAGCAACAACTAACACAAAAATTTTATTCAAACTAGACTCTTTGAATATATTTATTGCTAATCCACGTGGTTTCAATGTGGCTATGAAAAATTTTACCTTGAAAAATTCACCTGTAGGTACAATATATAAAGGTAAAATTATTATATCATAAAAAAAATAATGGGACTAATTGTCAGGGTAGGAATATCTATAGAGGTAATAATTAAACATGTTGAGTGACATCCACCATGCGACGTGCGGCATTATTTATCGCTATCACTGCGAGGCGTCTCTTAGTCGCGCGTCGCGACACTCTCGATGTGTGCGGTCGTCATTAGCCGCGTCAATGCGACTATTAGCGGCGTTTACGAGCGCGCGACAAAACGCGCATTGTTGTCTTTCTAAACATCCTGCATTCAAATGAGCGCCGAGTAATTGCCGAGCGCTTGCTTTGAACACTTGAAATGTCTGGGGAGCGGTGTGGCGCTCTACTTCCGTCCCAGCTCGGTTTCCGTTTCATTTATGGACTAAATTTCAGCTATTCTTTTAATAACTTTGTCAGCGTAAGCCTTCGCATTAATTACAAATTTACCGAGAAAAAAATATAGTCATGAGCGGGATTCGAACCCACTTCGCGAACTTTGGCAAAATTCGTCATTAATATTAAAGATCGAAGGCGTAAACATAAAAAAAATTACTATGAGTTCGAAACTGGCCGTAGAAATATCCAGTTAATATTTCTCGAGTCCTAACCAGTTGCTAAATAAGAGTTATTGACAAAACTCGCCACAGTTTTTTTTTCTTTCTCAGCGGTGGAGCACTTTTTGATAATGTCTAATTGGTAAAGTCAGTTAAGGCAGTTCCTATAAATGTCCAGCGTTATATGAGTGTCAGTCCTTCAGAAGGCCGCTACTGCCCACCTCCTGGTTACTTTTACTCGTACATTTAAACTATTATTTTTGTTGGATGCTTAATTTAGACTTTCAAACTGATCAGGTGGTATCAATCAGTATCCAATCTGGAGGAAAATACATGAAGTAGGAATGCGTTTACCTGGATGAGTACGTACACTCACACAATAGATACATTATAGGAAAAAAACAAACTATGAACAATACCTACCTCCGAGATAACTCGCGTGAATAAATCAGATAGCTCCGAATATATTTGTGACTACATCCGGTGGTTTATAATAAGGAGATCTCGGGACATCCGGCTCAATAAGTGAGTAAATCACCAATTAAACTTACTTTTATTATAAACCGTTCGTTTTTATAATATAACATATTGATACATTCCAAAAAACGGCTCTCACTGCATATTTTTGTTCTAATTAAGCGATAAAGTAGCCTTAAAAATGTTTTGGCAGAAGATTCATTTACGCCAAATATAAATTGAATCCCACAAAGGTAACAAGAAATAAAAGAACACCGTGCCGTCGCCGCAGCGCTTCACGCACGCAATGCGTTATAAAAAGGAATAGTACATATGTATATGAAATAATAATTTATTTGGCGCCTGTAACCAGACCGTAGATAGTTGAGATGCTTCTCGCTGCAGTCTCCGTTCTATTTACTTTCAAAGAGAATGGGGAGTGGAATAAGAGTAAAAATGTGAATTATAACAAAACGCGTCCGCCCGATGAGTCGCTTTGTAGTGATGCCAGCTCGGGGAGCACTCGACGACTGCACTACAACGTAGCCGACGTTGTTTCACTTTATCTGATTTATGCACGACAGAACTTGGAATAAAAATTGTGGGACAACCAAACGAGAACAAACAAGCCTGAAAACAAGCGATAAGTATTTCGACTCTTACAATGAAACGAGTGCATGTAGCAATGATGCAAATCTAAAGATTGATGTATTGTAAAATATTATGGGCAGGATATTTAGTAGTGTGTATATGTATCAAAAGAAGCTTGGAAGCAGCAACAGTAAAGGAAGTGATAGAACAAATATGTAGATTGTTGGGGTATGGCCATTGTTATGATAGTAACGATAAACATATGACTGAAAGAGTATTTAATATGATTATGGACTCGAAAACGGCGTCAGATGAAGGATGGAGAACATTGGATGCACTGCGTTAAAATGATGTGCTTGAAAGGCGTATGAAAGCTGAGGTGACATGTAATAGAAGTACATCTTGGGTCAAACTCAGCGTGTGGTGAGCATAGCACAGGATTAGTCTTGTGCTTTGATTGAACATTGTTGTTGGTGAATGAGACAATCCAACCTGTAGTGCGGAAATTAATAAAAAATACAATATTATGTTCATGGTTTAAATCAGCGCGACATCCTCAAATTGTTTCATATGTTTTAGTTTCTATAAAAGAAAGGAACTTATGATAAAAGAGGTCAGTTCCGATATATTTTTATACTGTCTGTCTTGCGTCACGTGCCCTTTTTCCAAGCTGAGACAGTACTTGTGAGTTGTATTAATTTAAATTGGTTTTTGTAACTTTTCATTGCCCTTGTATTTTTATATTCTCAGAAAGGGTTTTTTTATCATCTCATTAGTAATCTACGCAGATGTGTTTTTTATCCGCGAGCTAAATATAATAATAGCTAAATTTGGATATCTAAAGATAAAAAACAAAACTTTCAATATTCGGTACCGACTTAAATTTTTGTAGTTGATTTTTAATATATTATATATATATATAATATATATATGCATTAATTTATTGTATTTTTAAGCTGCTTTTCTTGCACATTGGATTTTCCTCGGTGTTGTGAGGTGAAAAATGGAGTGTTTCGCTCGGCAGTATATATCCCTCATTTCACTCAAGATATATAATTATATTTAAACCATTGCATTGCTCGTGGTTTAATCTTAAAACCTTTTGCTTCCTTAGATTCCAATACAAGTGATCGCGCCAACTAACAACTGTCCAGCCGCGCATTACGAAAAATATTTTTTTACCATCCAATTTTGAAATTATTCTGCGTAATGGAATAGACATTTATGTTACTTTGTTAAGTTTTTGGCTTCTGTCAAGTATGTCCACGAGTGACATAATTTCATAAATATTAATAAAACTGGTGAAGTGCGAATCGTGTTCCATTTTTTTTAAGTTTCTGCATTACAGTGAAGCCTCGGAGAGAAAAAAATATATGCCGCGAGAAGTTTCAAAACCACATTGTAAATCAACGTTTTCAGTATATTTATTCTATTGCAATATAGGATATTATGGTTTTTAAATGAATTAAATAAGTAAACATTAAATTTACCGCAATTCATGATTAGTTTAATTTTTTAAACGAACCCGTCTAAGACTGACAAGTTTATGACTCAGACTTTATTAATTGAATAGCAATTATTATTCAATAGTTTCCTATGTGTAGGTTTCAAACACAATTTTAAATTCGCATACCAATAGATTAAAACATGGCGCACTTTCTTTATAATATATTTTCAACCCTATATTAACACAGCCATGTTTTGCGTAATAAATTACTTGAATTTGCATTTATTATTTCGTTATAAAATATATTTGTAACATAATGAATGAGATTAAGACGCTGACAGTGGGATACGTACATGTTGTGGTGCAAACAAATTGTATTATTGACTACTGTCCCTATACTATTATGGCCCCATTCAAAAACAATAAAAATAAATCTTTAGTACAATATGCACTAAGTCAACGTTCTACACAAAAAGTCACATTTCAAGTTTGGTATTAATTCCGTTTATAAGCTATAAGCCCGAGACTCACCCACTGGCTAGCGGTCGGACGACAGACAGACAGCGGAGTCTTATAAATCGGGTTATATTTTGCTCTTTGAGTACAGAACCCTAACAACAGAAGCGCTTTACGCTCGAGTTCACTTAAAAGTAGTTGAAATCCGTACTTTCTATCTGTAATTCCGTGCCATTAGGCCTGACGCCGGTGCTTCGGCGCGAGTTCCCTTGATTCACGGCCGTCGTTATAAAGCGCCCAAAGAATCCTGACATAAATCTCAGAGCAGAGAGGGGCGGGGAGGTGGAGGGAGGGGCTGAAACACGTCGACGGGCTCGAACCGAAGGTGCGTCGAATCACCCTCAACTATCGCGCTCAATGGCCCCACGACTCTATTAGGTAAGTATATCGACTGGAGCCCATTTACTATAAACTTTGAAGGCCGTAAACAAATCTCATGTTTACTATTCAGTGAACATGGTGAATATGAGTAAGGGCGCAGAAATAACGCTTTTATTTTGTAGCACAGTATTACGATTGTAAAAATGTGGTTATAGTATCATCTCAGTAAAACAAGACAAGTAGTTTGTACCAAACGCGGCTTGTGCGCGCCCGCACCCAACATGCACACAGTAGCAAATACCTATCGTGTGTAAATCAAATTAATTTAATAATTATATAATTATTAACAATCATTTAAATCGCGTCTATACGTAGCGAAGAATTGATTAGCTATGGTATACATATTTATTACTTATAACATATACATATATGTGCCGTAGGTATTCGACTAGTATAGGCATTTAAATCTCCTACGTGCCCGCATATACACGGTTTTGTTTTGGGTAATTTGGTATCATCCAGAACTGTAGACATGCATTCAAAATGGACGGAAAAAATCGAGTGTCAGCACGCGCTTTCAAAACTTAATTGGTGATGCGACATGACAGTATCCTAAGCCTGCGGTTGCCGAAGGGAGGTTCCGCTGTAAGTTATATTTACATCCGAACTTCTAAAAAATCTTAAATATCAATGTATTCTACTAAATAAGTTTGAAAAAGTCCTGCCTAGAGGTAAAATATGATCAAGGGATAGATAAAATCAGAAATGAACACAGTTTATCTCAGACTTGGTTTGTTTATAGGTAAAAGATTCACACTATGAAAACCTTAGTTGATTATATTATATATTACTTATTATATTCATATAAAAAAATATTTCAATGAGATGCTTAATATCTTCCGAGACACATGCTGATTTGAATAATCATATTTAAATAACCGTAAGACTAGCTTTTGCT
Organism: Plagodis pulveraria; assembly: GCA_963890685.1. Taxonomy (NCBI): domain Eukaryota; kingdom Metazoa; phylum Arthropoda; class Insecta; order Lepidoptera; family Geometridae; genus Plagodis; species Plagodis pulveraria. The sequence continues at coordinate 344,752 of OY982968.1, forward strand.
AATAATCCCAACAAATAGTAGGTGATTTTGTGGTCAAAGATGGTGTTCAGGCTTAACCTAGAATGGAAACTGGCTCTCAAAAGACAGCTGCAGCAACACACTTAGGTGTTTGGCACCAGATTTTCTATTTGATGGTGGAAGTAAGTTTTGTGTGATTTCTGCCTCAAGGCAAAATGCGCTACCATCATGTTGAAATGATTGATGATGATGACATTCTAAGATAACAACCGGTACTGGACTGACGTTTCAACCTGCCCTCCGAAGCACAGAAGCGCTTGGAAATGCCACTAGCAGCCATCCATTCTAACAACTCAGCCGTTGCACTCAGTTTTTAATGTTTTTGAATGACACGGCAAGCTCTACTGCGACCTTTAATTATGTAATTATCTAACAACATATATATAGATATTATTAGCCATTTGTGAATGCACTCCTGGATGGCTGTCACTCTTATCTAGTAATCAGTCACAAATCATGTAACAATGTGTTACAAAAGCTATCTTTGTATTTAGTTCATATGAATATGAACAAAAGAAAAACTTACAACTGCGATAATTATATGCGATTCGATTCAACGCTCATCGATTATTTTCTAGAGTGTAGAGTATCTCTGGTAAAATAAACAAGATAGTCACGGTACACGGGCACTAACTAGTCTCTGATTTTAATCTTGGCGATTGAAATTATATTAGATCAACTTATTCCAAATAGCAAATTATACATCTGACAGGACTAAGACCAATTTTAGTGAAGTTTTAATCGAGTTCGCGGTATGGAATCGGCGTCATTGTGTCATAGCGCCGGGCTGTGTGTCCGCTGTGGAGTCGGGGACGGGAACTCTCACCGCCGCCATCGCTCGCTCAAAGCATTCCGCGACGCTTATTTTCGACTCCATAAAACACGGAGAATGTACCGACCCCCAGCATTACGAGATCCGCGCTTTATTGCAATCGATGAACACCCACCCCGCGCCGACCTCACACTGCAATATGTCCTGGAATTCTCACTATTTCTACTATTGAAAACGCCGTTTAATTGTTTTTTTTACTGCAGACAAAACGAACTATAGATTTGAATTAGTGAAAAATCATTTTGAATTTAATGGTCTTCCCAGTAATTATTACTTTGATAGTTCAGGGTCAAAATAAAAAATACAATTTGCTATTTACGCCCAGAACACATATTTCTGCATGGCTATTACACGCATAACATAACATAAAAAAAATCATTTATACATATTTATTTTCGCTTCACACATAAACTATTTTGAAGCAGTGATGGCTCAGTGGCATTGGCTATGGACTGCCGCGCAGCAGGTCCATGGTTCGAATCCCACCCAGAGCTTGAGCTTCACCGCATAGTGGAAGGGCATTTTGCGAATGCCCGCCTGGCTAGCGACCACCCTCAAGTAGAAAATCTGTCGCCAAGCACCTAACGGTGTGTTCCGGCAGCAGTCCTTGAGAGCCAGTGAAATAACAGGCAAAATGAGACTTACAGGTATGTCTCAAGGTGATGGGCGCAGGGCAGTTCGTCACTTGTGATGAAATGAATCTGTTATAGACAGAGGATACCGCTTGACATCAGGTGGGCCTCGCGCTTGTTCCTTCACAATAACATAAAAAAAAACCTAGGTACAGTAACGTGAAGTGACAGTAGTTACAATGACTGTGAGAGTGACAGCTTTCGACTCGAAATATGTGATGAGAGTAATATCGCCTGACGATGTACGTGATAAAGTAAACGCTACACAAAATGTTCCGACTGGATATCGGCGCACACACACATGTCCAAACAAGTGAACTCACTTAGTACTGGGATAATGAAACGAGTTCGTTATTATAAACCTTTGTGTGTTTATTAATATGCACTTAATAAGTAAAAATAAAAAAGTGACGAAACGGGTGACATCTGATAAGAGCGTTGACGACATGATTGCTTAGTAACAGGTGAAATTGTAGTCGACGGCAATTCTATCAGCCATAATAATTGAGCTTCTAATCTGCGGGTACTGATGGGCATCCAAGGGGAGGCTAGGAGTAATTATCACACATTAATACATATCAGTAAATGAGTCTGTCCTAAACACTTGGAGCTTTAAATAAGACGGAACAGATATCGACCAACATGCCATTCCAATATGTTTCTTAATAGATCATACTAAAAAGTTGCTGTTACGATATTATAAAGGTAGTTCTTTCTATATTACAATATGTTTCAAGTATTTTTGATAACTATTAATGAGGCAAATAAGTTTCAAGTGAAAAAAATTACTTCCATTTTTCAAAGTACCTCTTTTCATTCAAATATGTTTATTTGTAGAATGTAGCATATATATGAACATAATGGTAAAATTAACAAAATAGATCTCATACATTCTTACCATTTAGGCATGCACATTTATATAGCTACATAACTAAGACATAGTATTGTCATCAATAGAAGCCATTTAGTTGTTATTAGGTACCAATAAAATTACTGAAATACATTCACATTATATTAAATTACATTCATTTAAACATTATATTCATAAAGATATTTAATTAGGCATAATAGGTTATCAATAAAAATCAAATTAATTCATAACATTACAAATTATAATAAAAAATATTTTTAAAATATTTATTGTTTTTGTGCGCACGATCAGGATACGTGCGCTTCTCGATCGTGCGCTCGTAGAGTCAAGACCTCCTGAGGAAGCTTCGTGTAGAAGCGAAACGCGTTGAAAACTCTTCCAGTATGGCTGCGTGGCGTTTGTGACGTCACGTCGGCTTAGCAAATTAGGCGGAATTGTCACTAGATATATTTTTATAATTTTTTAAGTGTTTTATTAAAATATTACATAAAGAATTCTTAACATATTTTAAAAATATTTGTTATTATTAAATATTACTATTGTTGTCCTAAATCATTGTCCTCAAAAAATTCCACAATACTGTTATAAAATTTTTCAACTAGAAGTTTTTTTAGTTTATGTTTAAAACTTGACATATTACATTCTTTTAGGTACTTTGGCAGTTTATTATATATTTTAGGTGCCATTCGAAATATACTTTTACTTATAAGTGTAGTATTAGACGGCATTGCACATAAATTAGCGGACAAATAACTTTTTAAGACCATTACTTGTAATATACCTATTCTCGCAAGACTAGAAATGAATAAATGAAATTATTTTTATTTCGCATATTGAAGTTATAAATATCATTGAATGTAGGGAAGTACTTGGTGTTGATTCAAACAAACAACGCCACTTCATAAATATACAGACATTTATTTATTTATTTATTAGACACAATAATAGTATGCTAACAGTTAAAAAACCAAAACGCTAACTATCTTAAATATCTACTTAGAAATAAATTTAAATGTATAATAATCGTATTCATGCTGTCGTTAAATATATCGACATGTTGAACCTCGTGTAAGAACATATTCAATATTGCCAGTAGTCTAGGTGTAGGTGCGTTACTGGCGTGCTTAGTTCTCAAGATGGGAGGTGAGAACAGCTGATGCCTTCAACGACTGCCGGCACAAGTGTACTTATTGGGTACAAATAATGCAAGAGTACCTAGCACAATCGGGTTGTTCACCTTATTACGTAACAATTGGCAGTAATGGATAATTAGCAGCAATTTACGCCTGAACTCCAACGTATCCACTCCAATCATTCCTGAGACAAATAGCGAAGGAAAGAGGTACGGGTAATATCCGTACATCCGTTTGTAAACAAATCTAGCAAATTTTCGCTGAACTCTTTCAATGAGCAAACTGTATTTAGCTTCGCATGGATCCCAGACTATCGCACCATACTCCAACTTACTGCGAACGAACGCGTTATAGAGCATGGCAACACTAACATCTTGGCATTGCGAGGATGTTCTCATTATAAATCCTAGCATTCTATTTGCCTCTTTACAAATAGAAATGGTGTGCTCTCGGAAATCTAGACGGTTATCTAAATTCAGGCCTAGATCTCGAATTTGACTCACCCTCTCTAATGCAGATCCTTCTAATGCGTATTGGTGTATTAAAGGGATTGGAGATCTGGAGAAGGATATCACCTTACACTTGGACACGTTAAAGGACATCTTATTCAACCGACTCCATACTACCAACGACCCAACATCTTTCTGAAGCTCCATACAGTCATCCAGTTCGCTAACGGGCTGAAAGGTTTTCAAATCGTCAACGAACATTAAACATTGAGCTATGCGAAGTGCTGCTGGTAGGTCGTTAATCATAGCAAGGAAGAGGGTTGGCCCAAGAGTGCTACCCTGACTTACTCCTGATCTGGTGAAAAATTCGTCAGATATGCAGTTACTTTTGCAGTTGTACATATTGACGCCTATCGCTGAGATAATGAGCGAAAAATTTCAAAAGCTTAGGTGAGGCGCCTAGAGAGGATAATTTAACCAAAAGGATGTCATTATCTACCACATCGAATGCCCGCCTGAAATCGAGAAATACAGCGTCAACTTGACAACCAGCATCCATGTACTTAGTTACAAAATCAAAAAACGTGATAAGATTCGTGTTTGTGGAGCGAGAGACCCGGAATCCGTGCTGCGAATTTTGATAGCTCGATTCAAGTTGACGAGTGAGATGGTGGTTGATTATAGACTCAGATATTTTAGCAAAGACAGAAAGAACAGCGATGGGTCTATGGTTTGTAATGTCTGTTGATGATCTAGCTTTCGGCACAGGTGTCACGTTCGACAATTCCACCTAGCAGGATAACAAGAAGAACTGAGCGAGAGATTAAAGATATATAATAATGGAACTTCCAACGCCGATGAGCAAGCTTTTACTATATATGGTGGCATCGCATCACGCCTCAGCGTCGAGAACTGGAACATTGCTGAGGAACACAGAGCTAAAGTATTCTGCGAACGCTAACACAGCCTCCCGACCCGCCACCGTAGTGCCATCTAAAACATACTTATTTAACAGAGGCCTATTTTTCCGCCTATCTCTGACATGCTTTCACAATTGTGCGGGATCACCGGGACTTGGCAACGTCAGTATGTTTAGAGCCTGAAAATATGGTTTGCAACTGTCCGTACTATTAATGTGACATAGAGCTCTGATGCACCTTTTTTGGGCCACAAAACACGTGGTCTTGATTTGTATTATTAGCCCAGAAAATATCCCGTATCTCAATAGTGAAGCTATACACTCATTGTATGCTGTCACTGTGGTCTCGCGATTAACTTTTTTTGAAAGAATACAGAGCATTTGCCAAGATATTTATCCATTTAATTAATTTATCTGTATGATGTTTCCACGTCAATTCTTTATCTATGTGCAACCCTAAGAATTTTCTTATTGAGTTTCATCTATAACATAGTTTCTAAATCTTACATCAACAGTTACACGTTCCTTGTTTAACCTCTGGCTACAATGCATTACTTTTGTTTAATTGTAATTTATTTTCAAATGTTTTTTCCAACCAGTTAATGCTTACATATCATTTACAGCTTTATTAATTTCAGCTGGATAATTATCGTTCTCCTTTTGTATCACCACTGTGCTGTCGTCAGCAAAAAACACCATGGGGTGTTTAGTACACTTTGGAATATCGTTTATATAACAGAGGAAAAGAAGCGGTCCTAAAACACTTCCCTATGGTACGCCGTACAAAACATTATCATTAAGTGACTTAACTTATTCTTCTATTTTATGACGACTTGCATTCTATTACCCAAAATATGATTTTAATAGATCTAATACATTGCCTCGTATTCCTTCTTCTTCGTCGCATTCTTCATGTCTGAAGGTCGTGCCCGTCTAGAAATGTCTCAACGGAGACGTTTATCAGCTGCTTCCACTCCATTCTGTCCTCGGCTTGTCTCAGGGCGTTAGGCAGGGTAAGTCCCGTTATGGCCTTAATTTGGTCGGACCAACGGGTAGGTGAGCGACCCCGTGGCCTTTTCCCCTCTATTTTTCCTACTATAACGAGCATATCCAAATTATCTGGTTGTGTCCGGGCGATATGACCAAAGTATCTTAGAACTTGTTGGTAGCAGATTGTAGATAATCTGGTTTCGATCTTAAGTTGGTCCAAAATAGATCTATTTGTTCGTTTTGCTGTCCAAGGTATGCGCAACATTCTCCTCCAACACCACATTTCGAAAGCCTCGATCTTTTTTCGGTCTACTGCGCGTATTGACAATGATTCGGATCCGTACAGAAATATCGAAAACACCAGAGATCTCACGAGTCTCGTCTTTGTGATATTGGAGACTTTCCATATAAATGGCACATACTGGGACTCTTTGATCAATATTTGTAATGATCCTATGAACAAAGTCTAAAATTGCCAAATTAATACGTTTTACTTTTCTAAAACCGTTTTGTTCTAATGAACTAATATTTTGTTCTGCTCTAGGTAATCATACATGCGATTGTAAATAGATTTTTCAATAATGTTTGTAATTACTGGTAGTAGGCCCACCGTTAAATAGTTAGATAAAATATCCTTTTCTCCTTGCTTAAACAGTGGTTTAATGACTGAAGATTTTAAACTTTCTGAAAATATGCCCTGCTCTATACACATTAAGAATATAAAGCAAAGAGGAAAACATACTATTTCTCCAACCTTCTTAATAACTTTAGTGGATATGCCGTGTTAGACGATACTGTTAGTATTTTTTACGAGAATAATTTTTGTTGCTACATCTTCGGGAGTAACTGGAGCTGGAAACATCGATGACATTGCAATAGATAGCAGTTTTGTATTCTATGATTTTATATATGTTTCTATTGTTTTGCGTATAGCATTCTGACCATGATTGATAAACTAAATATTGAGTGCATTTGCAATATCAACAGGGTTAGTATTAGTTTTATTATTGTGAATACTTTTGAATATATATTCATTAAAATTGTGTTTATATTTATTAATGACTTGCCTTGTTGTTTTTGTTTTGTTAGCCGATGATTTAATATAACATTTATTCTGGGATAGTTTTGTGAGTCTTATAACTTTTTTTGTAGGTTCATGAATAATTTTTGAATATTGATTTGTTATGCGCTGTTGTCTGTAAACGATATTGCCCCAAAAGTTGCTTTTTTTCTTGCTACATTTTCTAATACCTTTAGATATCCATTTCTTATGCTTATGATTTTGTATTGTTATTTTTACTCAAGGAAAACATAAGTTGTAAAACATCATAAAAAAATCCAAAAACGTGATATGCATGATTAAGTTCATTCGATTACGACATACATTTTTATTTCACTATTATAAATGTCATAGTATGACAAGATAGTGTGGCAACAAGGAAAGGATTGTCAAGGTCATTAGCGTTAGAAGTACCCTTTAGGTGTTTCCGAAATCATTTAAGATTTAATTGATGAACGATTTCTGGCAAGTAATAAAAGAATCCATTTGTGGTGTGTTTAGACTGCGTGCACCTGCAGCTGTACCGCGACGCGAAGGCTCGCTGGGGCGGCGCGGGCTGCAAGGCGGCGCTCTCGCTGCAGCAGTACCTGGGCTGCGAGCATGGGTTCACGCTCGACAAGCACTCCAACACGCTCGCGCTCGTCTGCAGAGACTTCGTGGCTATTCTCGCCTTCGAGACGCGCGAGCGGCTCATACAGTGGCAGGTTAATATCACTACGTTTCAGCTTTTAAGTTTTACTCTGTCAACATGACACCAAAGTTTTAAGCAATTGTAGAAAATCGGTTACTGCTCTGGTAGTCGACTAGTAAGAAGTCAGTCGCAGACATAAGCATGTGTGGGTGAATGCTCTGGCTAGGTTAATAAGAAAATCTGTCAACGACCACGTTCCTGTGCATTTCGGCAGCTGTCTTTGAACTTCTCTTCTTTCTTCTTCGTTCATTTTTGCATGCTACTTCCAATATAAAATATATGAAATAATTTAAACATGCATAGCTGGCACCTAAGAAGCACTATCACACCTGCTAAGTACACTTGCAATAACTCAGAATATTAAAATTATGAACGCTTTTGACCGGGTTAACCTCGAGTATCTATCTGTATTATACTAGATATTTTGTGGCTAGCATGCAACCTGCAATTGACTTCAAAAATGCATCCACATTTCTAACGATTTGATTGAGAATCAATACATCCATTGCTCTATAATACGATGTTATTTATTAAGTATAATTTTATTTTAGATTTTTCTCTAACACCATTATACCAAATATTTAATCCACTTATTGACCTATTTCATAGCAGATTACACTGATCCGTTACTGTCGTTGGTCAGGTGAAGGTGAGCGCGCACCTGGGCGAGCCCCGGAGCTACCTGGTCTTGCTGGGCTCTGCGGGGGGTGCGGGGGGCGGCACCAGCGGGGGAGGGGGAGGGGCGAAGTCCCGGCTGCCCCCGGGGCCGGCGCGGCTGCACTTGCACGAGCGCCGGTTCGCGCTCACGGCCGGAGTGCCACCGCGCCTTCTCGGGATCTGGGAACTGACACATTTGAGGTACTTAGAAACAAACATGACACTCAATTTGGTACCTATAAATTAGTAATAAAGCATTATGGCTTTATTCAAATTTATTTCTAACTGACCGTAAATAGTAGCAGGGTTAGTAATTCTATACAATAAAGATCTATTTGCTTTGTAGTTAGACCAGCGTCATTTAAAGACTATAACGAGTCGTACTTTTTTTTAAACCTCGAAATTATATTCCTTAATGTTAACTTTTATCTTAGTATTTAATTGACAAATTATTTCAGCATTAGGCAAGCAAGGTGCTAAGTAACGTTGTTGCCTGTATAGGCAACTGTATAGTTTGCAATCCAAAAATATTTGTATTAGTGAACCACATACTATTAATTGTTTCTAATTTTACGCTTTGTTCGCTTTTTATTGTTAAAAAAAAACTAACTTGGGTATTCACTCTTTATACAGGCGATACGGCGTCGTGGAAGGACGCTTCTGCTTCGAAGGTGGCTCTCATTGTGGCAAAGGCGAGGGACTGCATGTCATCATCACTGATCAGGCCAAAGAAATTGCCAATGACTTTGACTTGGCTTCACTAGGACGCCTGTCTCCAAAGAGACGGCCCCTCAATTTCAAGAAAACTGATGGTAGGAACTGTTAGTATTAACGATTCACACAAGTATGTTTTGAGACAAATTAAAATCTAATACCATCACTGTTTTTTTGCAGCAGCCGCAGAGAGTCCTAAATCACACAAAGCGTACCGGCCAGATACACGGCTTTCTGAATTAAATACCATAGACCACTCACTTCCTCCGTTAGACCTCCGGCTTTACGAAGATCCTTGTATAGGTGAAGAAGCTGGAGCTATCTCCCCATACTGGCCTTCTACAGAAAGAACACACTTTCAAGACATGGGCCATGGTGATACGGTGTCTGTTAACGAAACTATGGAAGGCACTGATATGGCATCTTGGAACACTCCGGGCAACATCTCCTTAGAGAGGTGTATGAGTTGTATGTCCAAGCTTGGAGCTCTATCTAGATCTTCAACAGCTGCACTAACGCCCGGAGCGAAACATTTCAACCCTGCTTGGACAATGGAAGTGGTTCAGGAGAATTATCCTGAGCCGATCAAAAGCACGCCGAGATGTGAAGCGTTACCTAGTGCAATTAATAAGACTGAAGAAATATGTCGCTGCTCCGAACGGCCGCCTGATAGACCTCCGAAGCCTAATAGACTAGAACTTAACTTAAATAAAAAGCCCCCAATGCCATTGCCGATGCAAATTTGCACCTGCTCGCATGTAATTCCGGTTGAAGAAAATAAATCGAACAAAATAGGTCCTTATGAAAATTATGATGTGCCCAAACTTACACCATTAGAGGTTATTTGCTTTTTTTTTTTTCATGATTTTGAAGTAAAAGTGTTTGTTTTTTGCTTTTATATCGAACAGTATCGTTGTCAACTGTATTTATATTTTATTTTTACAGGTCGAAGGAGAATATTACGATACTCCAAAAAGATTGAAGGAATGTTTGAATCATGAGCTTTTCAAAATAACTAAGAGCTCCTCATCTCATGCAGTAATACTAAAAAAACCTTGCGGATGTCTTCTGAAATTCGGTAAAAAGCAGAAAGAACCAACAGTTATAGATACAGATGAAAATATCCAACCTGCCAATTGTCCATGCCAGAGAGTTACTGACTGGGCTAATAACTGGATTAGACTTCCCTATTGTAGAAAAAATACTGTATCCAGTGAGAATTTAGCACCAAATAAGGAAAACATGAAGCCGAGTACTAGTAATCATAGTGCACTATACGCGACCATCGATGTTTCTAGAAAAACAAGAAGAAAAACACATCCAACTGAACACGACGAGCTTAACCAAAGTATAGATCCTCAAAAAGTGGTAGTTGATGACGGTCCACTTGCCAACTATGAAAATTTAAATTTTGCTTTGTCCTTAGAATATTACGAAAATGCAAAAGATTTATTGAGAAGAGCTGGAGTTACGCAATCAGAGTTAAACGCTATAAGCACCAACCTGAGACCAACTACGTTTGTGGCAGTCGATGCTAAGGGCATGTGCACAAAGTGCGGCCATCCACCCGCTAAATGCGAAAACAAAAATATTGAAAATTTGACAATCACAACTGGCGATGATTACTTGATGATGGAGCCCAAATCTCTAGAAAATAGCAAGCAAGATCAATGCAAATCTTTGCCTTCGGGGTACACACCCATGTCACCCATCGGTGCTTTCGCCTTTAATACTTTAAAACATCCAGCAAGAAGCCCTATCAACAGACTCTTAGAAGAAAAATCTGCAAGCAATCCCACGCTATGCATTCTTGGAAGTAATCACAATGCAGACGCATCCGAAAAAGATTCTGTCGAGGCGCGTCCATCGCGGTCTGCCAGCGAGAAGGCCGAGAGAATAGAATACAGGAAACGATCGAGTTCAGCGGATTCCTCTCGATTCCTCGAAGACGTCAAAGAGTTCGACGGGAGCGTCGGCAGCCACGGCTCCACGTCGTCTATCGAAACCCTCCGAAACATGGCGCTCGAGAACGAACGGACGTGCACCCCTTGCGATTGTACAGCAGACAACAAACACTCAGATGCGGACAGTTCAGAAGCATCAAAAGGGCGCGGAAGAGGCCTTCTACTGACAAAAAGATCTTCCTCGGTTCCCGGGAAGGCCGGCGGGAACAGAGACTCATCGAGTTCGAACGACTCGGGCGTGTCGAGTTGTTCGCTGCGTCCGAGCGCGGAGCTGGCGGAGTTCGAGTTGCCGCTAACGACGTCGGCCGCGCGCCGCCACTACCGCTGCGTGCGCCGCGCCGCCGCCTCCGCCTCTGCCTCCGCTTCCGCCTCCACTACCGCTCCTGGGCCCGCCTCGCTGCCGCGCCGCTCTAAGTCTACCGACCCGCTGCGGGGTTTTGCTTCGCTGCAGAGAATCAAAGTCCCAGCTAAATCGTCTTCAGCCGAGGCCGAAGTACCAGTTCTCTCTGTAAAACCACTCAGAGGTATAAATATAATATTATATTTGATGATTTGTGCTGCTTAATAGAACTCCTAATTAATTTTTATTTCTATCGTGAATTTCATTTGCAGGTGTGATTGACACCCACAGCACGTCAAGTGGCACATCAGATATGTCAGACTATATTGAAACCCTTTCGATTTGCTCTTCGCATTCCTCTACTGACACTCCTATTACCATGAGGTAAGCGACTGATCTTCAAATATGTGACATGAGATTTTTCTACGCAATTATAATTTAGTAAATATTTTTTTTCTACTTTACTTGAATGAATGAAGCAAGAATACTGCAGTGGATATAAGCTTCTTTCGTACAACAGCTACGGTTTGTATATTATGTTATGAACTTACGAAGCTAAGTGATATTATTTTCGTAGACAGAATAATATGTCCATATAATAATTTCCTAATGAGACTACTGTATCTATATACAGTAAACGATAGGTGTTCATTAAGTCTTCAAATGGTTTCAAGGCTCCATACGATAAGAATACAGAGTTTATTTATTTATTTCTGGCACACAAAACAGAATAAAATCAACACACATTTCTAAATAACAGAGTTACAGATTATCAATCTAGATCGTATTCCAAAACATGTGTACACAACATGAACAAAATAATACACCAGTAATAAATATCTGAAATTTTAGGTTAATTATATAAAGGTATTTAGGTTACAAATTAATTTACATAGTTGCATTGTAACTATACTAGCTATCAAGTTTATGAAGAATTAGAAAGACATGCTTTTTAAATTTAGGTAACTTATAATTAAAGACATCAATTTTGCGTTGATGGTTTACTAATATATCGTTGTATTGGCGACAAATCCTGACTATTGGATTTTAGTAGGAAGTATTCTTTTCACATGTATTGAAAAAAAAAATGTATGTGGATAGCGAGAATGAGGTTTGGTATTAAGATTTATACTAGAAAGAAGAGAAGGAGAGTCAATTTGCGTATTAATGATTTTAAACAAGCAGATAAAATCAAAATATTTGCGACGGATTTCTAGTGACGATACCTTAAACTCACATATTTTTTTGTCGTATGACCGCAGTTTTCGATTCAAGCCTAGCCTCTAACACAGTATATTTAGACACTTTGATTGTATTCGTTAAATCCTTTTTATGTGTCGTACATCGTACGTCAACTGAGGCAGTCCTAATATTCCAGCATTTTACTTGATTTGTGTGTTCTACTATTGTATCAGCCAGATTGTTCGAACACAACCTCCTCATTCAGGGAGGATTTGCCATAATCCCACGCATGGCAGGCATCTTGCAGTTTAAAATATCACTGCCTCAGAAGGCACTGCCGATATTTTCCCTTAGTCGCCTCTTACGACACCTACAGGTAGCAATGAGGGGGGGGGGGGGGGGGGGGGGGGGTGACATTCTAGCCCGACACCCCACGGGAACGTGTTCTACTAAGTTATTTATTAATTATACACAACAAAGAATTCAAAATTGCAAGCAGATATTTCTTGGAAGTAATATAAATGTTAGTACGCTCTGATCTTAACTGCTAACATGAACTACTGCTCTATAACATAGCTATACCTCAGTGCAGTAATAACCTATAATTATTAATATAACGCTCGCTTGTTGACAGGGTGGTTCGGCAGACGACCAGCACGCTGCGGCCGCGCTCCGGGAAGGAGTACCAGAACCTGGACCCGCGCCTCACCTCCGTCTTCCGCAACACCTCCAGCTCTAACAATTCACACTTATATTCCAACCTGCCTTAGGGTTCATCTTAATGCTGGCTACTTCTCAATTGCTATTTTGGGTTTCTGTATATAGAACTTCTTAGCTTCCTAACAAGAAAACTGATTATTTAACCGTACTTGATTCCAATCCATACGATCCTATCAATACTAAAATATATTCATTTAACTTCCGCAAAATATGTCGGTCATAAACAAAAATTCTAGTTCAGGTTTTTTGCGGATATCTAATACATATAATACTTTTTATTTTGGGTTACTTGGATAACTCTTTCAACTTATTTACAGGAATATAATGCTCACCTTTTTCTAGTACTAAAACAACAAATATAGGTAGAGGGAGGGTTTTTTGTACCAAACCATTCTCACATAATGAGTAGCAATATTAGTACTAAAATTTGGAATCATATAATATAAATATATGCACACAACAATCAGCTGGTAAAGTATAAAAGATGGCAATAAAACTATTTTGTCTCTTCGTGTTGGAGAAATTTTTATTGTTTTTGCATTTACTTTCCTACGCAGTCATAAATAGAACATACGAGTATAACATTTTTGTGTTATAAATATTTTAAGTATCCAAGATGAAACTCACATCTGTTCACGTTGGAGCTAGTAATTGAATCATATTAATTTAGCTTTATCATTAAACTTTAGCTAATATAACGTCCTCCTGCCTAATACTTTTGGGTCTAGCATAATTTATACATATAAGATGCATAGTTATTGTATTGGATCCCGATGAAAATAAGAAATTAAACTTTTAAATACATTTGAATGATTGTCCATAATAATTTGAATACATATAATGTATTTAAAATAGTGAATGGTTATGTTATTATTTCTTAATCAAATACTGTGGATTTAGTTACTATTTTAATCGATATAATTTGGCCTATCATGACGCGCTTGTAAATTTCCAATATAAATATCAAACTACCTGTATATACCCCCAATATTAATTATGGTTGTTTACTTTTTAATAATAACATAATCACTCACGTCATCTAAGCTGTAATAAATATTAAAAAAAATAAAAGATAACGCTCGGATAAAACTTCGAGGATGTTAAATTAAATTTTAATTTCATTATGTGAGACGCGAGTATCGATATTCGTGTGTTTGCGATTTGAAAGATTAAAGGAACTTTCCTTGTTTTGAAGATCCTAAAGTTTGTAAAGGAACCTCATTGGTTTGTACGTTTCTATTTAAGTAAGATCCGTCCATGGCCTATTTCTGGGGAAGCTTATGTGTTGTATGAGCTGTTGTATAGCTCGCACATTTGTGGAGTTTACTTGTTCTTTGATTTGAGCCTCTTTGAGTCTCTTTGCCGTCAGATACACATTTTAAATTTTTGTTTGTTAACTAAGTCACTATAATCAATTCAAGAAATTGAAATTTAACATCTGATTTCAATTAACTTCCTGTGAACCGTTATAAAAGTGCCAAAATAAAATCTTTATTTTGTAGTCCAACATTGTGTAAACTGAACGAATTAATTCACAGGTTAATTATAAATAAAATTGTTTACCATTTGGACAGCATTTATCGCACTGAATTCACTTGCCTAAGACTCAGCCAAATATTTTAATTTCTAGTCATTCGTAATATCGTCGTAGCTTCATTTGTAAATATTAAATTCTACATTTAAGGTTATGTAAATTATTATCTAGGAACTCTACAACGACTTTCTTGTCTCTACTTTGTTATGACGATGTATTTTGATATTTGGAGTTTATCTCAATAAACATTGAGTATGTACGAGTGTGTGAGAGTGTAAGTGATTATGTGTGCGTGCATGGACGATGTATGGATAGAACATGTTCTATCGAAACTAACTATAGCAATAAGCAGTGCAACCAAAGGTGATTTGTATTATACATTTATTAAAACTATGATGTATTTAAATAGTTTATTAGCGAATGTACTTTACGGTATGTTATAGTGTTTTGTGAGGGCTAACGTTTCGGATCTAAAGAGCTGTTTTATTAACTTCAATTCTAAATCCTACTTGAAGCAAAATTCGCACAGTAACTAAACTTTACACCATGTTACTCTAAGAGTCTGATTTGATAGCATTTTCTCTAAAATAATTATCAGGAGTATTGTTTTCATAAATCATATTATTTTTTAAACTGTTAATAATAAGCAGACAGCACCTGAAGCTCTAAAACGTTGGCTAGAGGCCACTCAGTTGCGTTGTGAGAAATGGGCCCCAAAAAGGGCCTGAGCACAGTAGTTCCGAAGCAAGGGCCCCCTCTCGAAGGCCGCGGGTTGAAGACTGGAATGTAATCAGGTTGTTTAGACATTACGCTAGCGGATGAATTTATAAACCAACTAATATTAATTGTAATTTCTCAATAAAATGTGAATAAGAACGATGTGATCTTTTATTATACGACTAATTAACGCGCGAAACGACAAAGACGGATAGTTAAAGAAAAAGTGAAGTGGAATAATGAGGTTGCTCAGAAAAATCCAAAGGAATTTTATCAGATGACAAAGAAAAATTGGCTTTTTTAGAGTGATGGAGCGGAGCAAGGGGGTGGAGTGGTAAAGTAGGGAGCGACGCGATGGTGAGAACGTCTTAATTAGCGGGTTCATGATTTGCGTGTTTCAGCCGAGTGGAGGCCCGGGTACCTACTATCACTTTATTCTATGAACAAGTCCTCGCTTCGTAACCTCTGGCGTCTTTACAAATATTTAATGAGAACCGCTTGGAGCCGGGGCGGGGGCGGGGTCGGGGGCGGGTAGAGGTACACAGGGGGGACGACCCGCGGTAAAACATCAAAATGTATATACTCGTTTCACTTTTCTGTTTGCTGTAGAGATTTGCTCTCGCTTTTGTATCAAATTCGAGGTATTTGTATTCGGATCGTTTCAGCGAAATGTTAACTGAACTTTTATTCAATGAAATTTGTGCAAAATGCTGAATCTACGTTAGGGTAGCTCCATACAGTTGGCGTCTATGACATGTTAGGAAGTCATTGAATTTTAAAGTGGATAATTTGTAGCTGTTCTGATAAATAACCAGTACATATTGCTGGACTTTGACTAATATCTCGACTTGTTTGTTTGCAAAAATATTGACCTAGAATGTAAACTGGCTCTCAATAACAGCTGCTCGGATCAACAGCTTGGTGAAATATTTTCTACTTGAGAGTGGTAGTAGCATGTTGCTGCTCATTCAGACTCAGTAATTCAAGGTTAGATTGAACAACATCTTCGAGCTCATCATCGCCTGCTATCCGAGCCAGGACTCAAATTCGAGTCGATTACCAAATATTGACACAAAACTGACCTAATTACCATTTTAACCTGACCTAATTAACTGAACGTTTGCTGAACTCGTGGTTTAGAATACAAGAGCATACAAAAATGGGTTGGCGTTAGGTAGGCGGCTGGCAATAAAACTGAAGCTAAAACTTATTGCGAAATATTCAGCGTCGTCCATTTGTGCTGTATCAGCCTGACTGGGATCGCAGTTTAACATATCAGTTCCTCAGAAGGCGCTGCTGCCCACCTTCCGGTGTTTTACCTTTATTCGCCTCTTCGACACCCACAGGTAGCAATGTTAGAGAAAAAGTATCTCTATGATATATTACTGCCCCACATACTATGCGTAAGATAACGCAGATGATTAGGAATACTTACGTGCGCTAGTAGGTTAAGTTAGGTAAATGTACTCTAATTCCACTTATACAGCAATTATAATTATATTTTCTCCTAGGACGGCACTAGCAGCTGTCGTGAACTGGATTTGGATTTTTATATTGGCAGTATTATCACAACTTCACAGCTAATAAGCGTTCCCATGTTGTAATGAAACCTGTTTTGCCCCTCATGTGCAGCAACATCTTAAGCTGCTCATTCAGCGCAATACTCTTCTTCGATTCGCATACCATTTTACGGTGAACTAATGAGAGGGTATGGTAGGATTTAAAAATGTGAATGTACATCGTTGGAAATTAACATACAATAAGATAATTATACAATAATGTCTCACCAATATAAAAAAGTTACAAGTTATCTGTGGATGAGCACCTTAAGTAACATATGGTGGTAGTTGAAACTAATCCTATATAGCAATGCGTTGTACTCTATCAATGTATTTGCATTTACCACAAAAAATATTACAATATACACTAGGTTCTTACACTTCAACGATCGCTCATTGGTTTTCTTTGGGTTTTCATTATACTTTCATGGCATAGAGGCTATTATCAACTGCAGAGCTGATTTGGTAGTACTTTATAAAAATGTTGCTGAAATGATGTTAGTAATGCACGTATAAGAATTAAGAGATTGACTTAATATGCGTGTTTGTGAACCTCTAAATCAGGATAAAATGCACCCTAAGATGTTATACCAGAAACAACCATAGCAATATAGCAGTGAACAACATTGAACGTTGAAATAAAGAATCAATTTTTTTTTGTTAATGTCACGGGAGTAGCTCTAGGCCCACCTGATGTAACCTCTGCCTATAACAGATGCAGTTCGTCACAAGTCACGACTTGCACTGCGCCCGCCACCTTGAGACAAAATTATTAAGTCTCATATGAGCCTGTAATTACACTGGCTCACAAAGGCTGCTGCCGGTACACAGCGTTAGTGACAGATTTTTTACATGAGGGTGGTCGCCAGCCAGGCCGGGCATTCGCAAAATGCCTTTCCACCATGCGGTGAAGCTCAAGCTCACGGCGGGATTCGAAGCATGGACCCGCTGCGAGGCAGTACCAAACAGCTCCACAGCCAGTGCCACTGAGCCATCACTGCTTCACAACATATTACATAGTGATCTGTTTAGCAAAGAATAATTTCCGGATAAATATATATCGCGCGTTTTGGTAAGGAAAGTACTTTATCCCAGTTATAGTTTAAAATCGTCAAGTTCTTGTGAAGGGAGGGAAGCTGTTGCGGAAATTAGTTGGTAATATTTAGTTAGAAAGGTGAGCTATTAATAGCCCTAACATTCTCATTATAATATATAAAATTGAATCTGTAAAAAGTTGTTTATTTTGTTACGTTGGCAAAAAAGTATGAACCGTTTGAGGAAAGCTCCGACATTAAGTACAAGCACCTGTAATTAAAAAGGAGCTCCTCGTTATTCCTCGTAGCTTTAAAAATAAACATCTCCGAGACGGAACGAGAGAGAATCACGAGAGGACTCATTAACACTGCGAAACGCAACCTGCCGCTTTTTCACGTTCATCATGTTTACCACAGCGGAACCGCTGTGAACGCTTACTTACAAAGTTTTCAATTCTTTTTTAAGGTGGTAACATCTGATATCTGCATACGTTGTGAATGGGATTGAACAGTACTTGCAGCCTCACTCCCTCAGTATACGTAGCATTATTAACTGACTTAAAAAATGAATGATGTTCTCAATTCGACTGTTTTTGTTTTTGTGTGTGTCCACATAACTCTTTACAGGGTGTACCGATTTAGTTTTTTTTTTAATTCAGTAGCTGGTGCTTTCTTTATTGCTAAATAATTGTGGTCTCATTTAAATTCGAGTAAAATCTGATGAGTAGTATTTGAGTTATCTCTTATAATGGGTATTTATTGTTTGTGTTAAAATAACAATTATTGTAAATTGAAACCCCAAAGTGACAGAATTTGGGTTAAATAAGCCTATCCATAAAGTTTACCTGTCATTACGAAAATTAGCATAAACCTACTTAAAGCTATTACAACAATATAATACTGGGTTAATGGTAAAATGCTAACAATCTCTTAGGGTTGATTTCTGCTAGTCCTAACAAACATTTTTAGATGACTTTTTTTGATATAAAAAAAAACTGTTGTCTTTTTCTAAATGTTTTTGACTGAATTAACACGAGGATCACCCGATATTAAAAGTCTCTTGTGCCTGTAACGTATTATTTCATATTTTTGATTACTTTGCTCGATGCAGATATTCAAAACTGTATTCAATGGGACCATGGCGTGGTCCAATGTTACCAAGGCGCGGGCGTTCTTAGCTCGGAGTAGGCATTAAAACACACAAAAAAACTCAAAATATTTCTTAGGACTACCAGAAGTCAACCCTAAAATGTTGATAGGGTTTTACTAATAACGCTGTATGTTGTATAATTTGAATGCCCTATATAAATATGCGTTTCTTTAATACGTCAAAGTACATCGGTGTTTAAAATAATTATAAATATTAAAACCGTCAATCCCTGGCATTGACATTAAAGTTGTAATTTAAAAATAAAAAGAAATGTACAGAATGTGAGGATCATTAGACTAAGGAATACATTGGTTAATATCTTACTTGTTTGTGATCATATGCAAATACGTGCTAGCTCTAGCTCTAGCTCTCGATTACCTCTAGGTAATCGCAAAATATATCAAATGCTCCTGCCGCCCACCTGCTACTTCCCATCATGCTATGGGAACCAGAAGACGTGCTGATGCTGCTAGAGCATCCGTCGGCAGTTTGTCAAAATATTGTAAAGTACAAAACACACTTATTCATCGTATTTTACAAACGTAGTTCCGTCATAATTTAAACACCATTTTTTTAAGTAAGCGTAGTGGAATTTTGCATGCATGTCTTTGAGCTTAATAAGCTTGCAAAACTAAATAAGGTTGCCGAGCTGTCCGTAGGGTGCCGGGCTGCCCGTGGGGTACCAGGCTGCCCGTGAGTTGCTGGGCTGCCCGTGGGGTGCTGGGTGCCTGTGGGGTGACGGGCTGTCCATGGGGTGCCGGGCTGTCGTGGAGTTAAACTATTCTAACAAAAAAGAATAAGTGATTTCGAACTACGCGAAATAATTAATTACAACTAAATGTACATTTTGACTTTCATCCCTTTTCCCGAGGGAACCGTTCTGAATTTCTAAATAAAAAGTATACCTTCTTCGTAGTATGAATCCAAATCGTATTAAGTTTCATTGAATTCCATTCAGTAGTTTTGGAGTGATGCGCGGCCGGGATACAGACAGATAGTCAGACAAAAATAAAAATAAAAAATGTTTTGGCATCAGTGTCAGCTACAGAGAGCTCTCAAATATATTTTTTTTAAATGTCTGCCATGTACAGAATTGTATTTGTTACAGTTTTATTATAAGTATATATAGATGTGAAAATATTTTGCATACGTATATTAGATAGATAGATAGATAGATAGATAATTCTTTATTGTACACACCACTAAATTACAATATAATAAAATACGAAGGCTCACAATCAAGTGTTACAATGGGCGGCCTTATTAAGTGGTATAATAAAATAAACAGATTGAAGTATGTGGTGCCATCTGTCGCCACATACAAAATTAAGCACGTGGACAATAAATATAATGAATGGTATTGATAGGTATACAAATCGCTTTGATAAGATTAAGGTAAGAAATATTAAATATGATTAGTATTTACTCCTTTAAGTCTATTGATATTCTTGTAGCTTAATGATTTCACGCTACCTATCTAATCATATAACTATGTATAACAGATAAGACGTTCAAGTTTATCTACTAAGAATTAGGAACGTGGTAAAACCCATGCGGCCTCTTTACTCCTATTTCCTCTCTGCCACTTTAAAGAAAATGTATTATACTTACGTAGAAAAATTTACTCGAATATATCAATATTTTAGTAAATATTTCCACTTAAGTATAAAATCTGCATCAAAAATATATTGTGAACTGGTTCAGATAGTTTATTTATAGCAATAAAGAAACCCTTACGAAATAGTAACCACTATTGTTACATTTAAAACTAGCTGTACCTGCGACTTCATTCGCGATTGCCGTACCTGCAGACTAATTATTCACATTTGAGCACTGTTTATCTTATATTAACCCATTGGCATCGGCGATAATGATAACAATAGAATTTCATTCATAACTAGGACATAGTGGTCCTGACCATGCCAACTTATTAGCAACGCTGTGGTCTGTGTTGAAGCACTCTTAGTAAAGCATAGTTCAGAAAGGAGCTTTTTGGTTTGGGTTTGAAAACTCCCGGGTTGTATTTTTCAGAAAACAGTAGTTAAGAAACTCAGAGACTTTCTTCGCGGTTCGCACAATAAATGTTGAAGCATGGTGTGCGTTTGTTTGGAATTACGATTTTAAAACGGTGTCTTTTTGCCGAGGTTTTCTTTGTTTGGCGATAGAACGAAAATGTATTAGATCGTGCACTTCCATTGCGCAGTCTCCAATTATATCCGGCAGAAGATAGATAGTTAAAAAAACTGATTGTGGCGAGTTATCCAGATTTTAGAGTTTTATCTTAGATAGCTTGCAAAACTAATTAAGGGTTCCGGGCTGCCCTTGGGGTGCTGAGCTGCTCGTGGGGTGCCATAGTGCCAGTGGGGTACTGGGCTTGTCGTTGGGTGCCGGGCTACCCGTGAGTTGCCGGGCTGCCCGTGGGGTGCTGGAGTGCCCTTGGGGTGCCGGGCTGTCCATGAGATGCCGAGCTGTCCGTGGGGTTAGAACTATTCTAACAAAATAGAATAATTGAAGTCGGACTCGTTAATCGGAGCGCGTTAATAAATTACAACTAAGTGTACATTTTGAATTTCATCCCCTTTCCCGAGGGAACCGTGCTGAATTTCGGGATAAAAAGTATACAATAACCTTCTTCGTAGTATGGACTCAAATCGTGTTAAGTTTCATTTAATTCCATCCAGTAGTTTTGGAGTGATGCGCGGCTGGGATACAGACAGACAAATAGAAAATAAAAAAATATATAGTTTTTGGCATCAGTGTCAGCTACAGAGTGCTCTAATTTTTTTTGCAATACATATGCTATTTACAGAATTGGTTTGTTACAGTTTTATCAATAGTATAGATATGCGCTCTTAAAATGGTTGTGTCGATAGATTTGATTTCCTACTTTAAACTATTCTGAGGTTATGTGCCACAGATAGTTGTAGATGCGATGATCTTTCCCATATTATGAGCTCTAAATTCAGTACAACTTTGGCTTCTTTGACCACTATCTCACTTGTTTGTAAAGTGATGATGCAGACTCAATAACAAGAACTGGCTCTGTTCCATAAGAACAGATTATTGGATGCTTGCTGACTTTTTTTTCATACAGACAGAAGGATTTTGACCAACAACTGCAGGATGGCAGTCTACTCTCATTATTCCTACTCAAAATATACGTAAAGAAAATGTATTTTAATGGTTTGATAAATAAGTACTTATTGTAAGAAGGCTTTCCACTTCTTTATTGATGAACAAGTTTGATATAAGCGTGATAGGCACGCGTTACATACCGGAGACATTGTATAGCGTTATAACTTACAACGTCATTGTCGGTGAATAATCAGCGATCGGTATTGTTGAGACCTGCATTATAGCTATGAAATATACAGTATTTTATGATAATAATCACCCCAAACATGCATGTAGATCTCAATTGATTAGTTTGTTTTGTACTTTGCTAAATTCCATTTTAAAAGATAAATAAAGATAATAACAACTGGCCTAGTGTGTTTCGCGACAAGGGTTCCACACATATCGTGAAGGGAAATTTTGTTGTTAAACTACTTTCTTATGTTTTACTACTTTAACCCCTATAATTACCTCACTGCATATACAATTTAGTAAACGCAATTAAAATTATTATGCGGTCTAGTTTTTACCTACAGTGAAGAAAGGTTGTACCGTGTTTCCTTAGAAACAAGTAGATAAATTTGAACAAAAAGTATTCTTTATTCTAATTAAGAACCCCAGAAACAAAATTATCAATCAATCCATTTGTAATCCATTCACTTAATACGTTTACGCAGTCCTGAGATGAGATTAACAGTCCTTTAGGGATCATGTTTGATTTTTGTTTTAAGGCACGGGATCCCATTAATTTGTTGAATAATAAATAAAAACAGTTTTGAAGAACTTTAGCTTGATTCAGTAAAAAACTATTACTTGACTTTTGTTACAGAACATTACACGAGCGACGAACAGCAAATACCATACAAATGGGTTAATGACACACACAGATACGCAATTTGGTCACTCCACTATCTGGTATATACCAGCTACCTACCTACCTATGGTAAAACTTCATTAACTACATTATTAAGTCTTAGTCAAACTAAATCAACATTATGCCAAACTGATGTTAGCATGAATACTCGTACACGTACTCGTATGTACTGTATCAGCCGGATTGTCCACTGCTGAAAAAAGCCTCCCCATCATAAGAGGGTATGCCATAATCCCCACGCTTGGCAGGCGTCTTGGGGATCGCAGTGTGAGTTATCAGTTCGTCAGAAAGCGCTCCTGCCCACCTTCTGGTGTGTTACCCTTAGTCGCCTCTTATGACACCCAGGGTGATAGTATTTATTAACACCAGGGAGATTTAGAGATGGGGGGGGGGGTGATATTCTAGCCCGGCACCCCACGGGAATACTCGTATAACGTGGCAGATATAATAGAAGCAGTTGATCACGAACTTTAGTGAAAGAGAAAACACCAACTTTATTCGTAGTGGTTTAATTGAAATTAATATACCTAAACACATTATTGATTAGTGAAAAATATACCAAAAAAATGTTATTTCGCGTACACTGCGGAAATTGTTGACAATAGTGCAAAGTGCACTACAATTTTATAGAGGACATCAATATCAACAATAAACTACCCAATACCATATTTCTAACTGTTACAGCTATGTCACAATAACTGCTTCTTAATGTGTTTCAATTAATAATTTTAGTTCAATGTATGTGCAAAGCCGCAGTGGGTTGCTAGTTATTAATAAAATAATGAATAAATTTTGATTATTGGCCCATCCAGTAGGATAAAGAACGGTCCCGGATTTGGATTCTTTATATCCAGGATAAACATTGTTATTTCATTACAAAGCAGATCCCTCTAACAGTACAATGTATGAATCTCTGAATGGTAAATGGGCTTACTTCCTACTTTATGGAAAATCAAATAGCTTGTATTTTTTTCTTATTACGAGTATATTATCTTTTGACTATTCATCTGTTAGTTATCAATAATGTGTCAATGGTGTTCACAAGCTAAACTCTGTATTTGTACAGCTAAGATCTTGTTCATGGAGTAATCGTGATACATTTTAATTATAAGTTTAATGTAAGTTCCTGATACGACATCACATTCTTCTTTTCTTTCAATTTGTCGAAGTAAGGACGTGTGGGAACTTCTCTCATTTTCCCTTTATTTTTTTTCTTCCATGCCCTACCACCATGCTATAACGACTGCCATCCTAAGACAACAACCGGGACCGACGGCTTAACGTGCCCTCCGAAGCACGGAAACGCTCAGTAGTAATGTCACTAGCGGTCACCCATCCAACTCATGACCGCGCGTGACGTTGCTTAATTTTGCTAATGGTTGAGAACAGCCTAGTAAACTTCGCAACGAGCGCTTCTCCTACACTTTTGGGACCATTCAAATGGAATTCAAATTGATACGTAATCCAAACACGCAGCAAACCTCTATTAACACAGTTCCAACGTGTGCGTTATCATTACCTGATATGAATGATTAGATTAGTCCGCACGCCTCGCCCGCCAGCTCGCGTGAGGAGCGAGCTCCTTCACGTTGTCGATCGCATGTGTGTCGGGCGCGCGGCGCGCGGCGCGTGGTGCATGGTGCGTGGCCTACCTGATTATTATAATTAGCCGTAGATTAGGTACCTATGATTGTTTCTAACGGGACAACAGACAACATTGTTAGGGTTGTCAATGTTAAATAATGTTGATTTCTATTTTAACTGTGGCAATCAGTCGTGCATGCATGTAATAAGTATTACTTAACTGTTTACCGCTATCTCACCTAGTGGTAAGTGATGATGCGGTCCAAATGTTCTTTAGGCCAACCTATAATAACTGGCTTTTAGGGATAGCTGCTATAATACACTCTTAGCACTTTGGCGACAGTAACTCTACTTACGAGAGGTAGCTAGCTAGGAGAGAATTCGCAAAATGCCCTACCATCATACTATGCCTGCTGCCGTTATTAGACAACAAATGGAATCGACGTCTTAACGTGCCTACTAAATCAAGTAATAACTGCAGCGTACGTTGCGTTTCTAGGTGCACGGCTAGGCAAGCTCCTCTACGAGCACTTCAAAACCAGGTTTACTCTTGATGAGCCGAATGTTGCCCCTCATAACATGTATTGTACTGTACTGTATCAACCGGATAGTCCACCGCTGAACACAGCCTCCCCCAATATGGGGGAGTTTGCCATAATCTAGACAATCTTAGGAAGAAAGAGCACAATACTAACAATGTGAAGTAATCATAAAAAAAATGGAGTTTTGGAATAGCTTGCATCCCTTGGTTCGGGATTCAATACAAAGACATCGTCTGTGACGCAAGAGACTGCTTTATCTACCTGCAACACAATGAACTATTAACACCATGTTCAACAAAGAATGAGTCAGAAATAATAATAATAAAAACCTTTATTTAAGCCAATTAACACTTTTTCAAACTTATGTATTGCTGGTGGTCTTCACACTAGACGTTTAAGTCTGTATCGTAAAGACCTTAATTGATAGCTGTACAGTAATAGGGTTAGCGCTCAGTTGACGTTAGTAATGTTTTACAGCAAAATATGTATGAATATATGTTTAACCTACAAATAATCCGTTACATAACATCAGATTCATACAGTTTTTTTTATAAATTATCCATACATAGATGCTATTTATATTTTTACAAAATTTGTAATATATATATATATATATATATATATATATATTTACAAAATTTGTAATATATATATATATATATATATTAGGTCCTTACATATGAAATTGGCGTTTTGTATGGGAGGAACAAAAAGTCGAATATTTTTTAATATAATATATTTAATTAATCAAAGTATGAACCATTATTTTCTATGCACTTTTGCCATCTCATAGGTAGTTCATTGATCCCTTTACTAAAAAAACCAGTCGGACGGGAATCAATAAAATCTTTGAAGGCGATTTGGACTGCCCCATCGGAGTTGAATATTTTCCCTTGCAAGAAGTTATCCAAATTTCGAAAAAAATGGTAATCTGTTGGAGCAAGGTCCGGGGAGTACGGAGGATGTCTTAGACTTTCCAATTGAAGCTCTTCTAATTTAGTAGCCGTCTGTAGCGCAGTGTGTGGTCTAGCGTTGTCGTGAAGCAGCAGTGGTGTGGAGCGATTGACCAGCCTAGGTTGTAATTCCTGACAACAGACATCAGCCGTAATAGTCTGGCCAGATTTGAAAAAACTGTAATGAACAATACCGGCACTAGTCCACCAAACGCTTACAAGTAACTTTTTTGGGGTTAATTTTCGCTTGGGGCAGGATTTGGCTGGCTGGCCAGGATCTAACCATTGCGCTGAGCGCTTCCGATTATCGTAAAGAACCCATTTTTCATCACAGGTAATGATTCGGTTTAAAATACCTTCATTATTGTGCCGGTTTAGTAATGTAACGCAGCAGTCGACGCGCGTTTGCCGGTTTGTTTCAGTCAATTCGTGAGGTACCCACCTTTCAAGCTTTTTAATCTTCCCAATTTGCTTCAAGTAAATTAAAACAGTTTTATCACTAACATTGCAGCCTGCAGCTAACTCGGACGTGGTTTGCGATGGATCCGCTTCCACAATAGCCTTCAACTCTTCATTATCAACTTGAGTCTCAGGCCGTCCACGGGGCTTGTTCTGCAGGTCGAAATTTCCAGAACGAAAACGTTGGAACCAAAAACGAACTGTGTTTTCTTTTGCAACACGACCGCCATACACATCATTCACCCTTCGAGTTGTTTCCGCAGCACTAGTGCCACGGCGGAACTCGTACTCGTAAATAATGCGATATTTAAGGTTTTCCATTTTGTAAAATGAGTGACGCAAACAGAAAAAAACAGAAGAAAAAAAACAAATGAATGACGATCATCGAAGCACAAATACATGAGTCTATAGCTGTACAAATTTGAATTTGGAATTCCTTACCAAAGAGGAGAAATTCGTGATTAAAGTGGCCAGTACGAAAAACGCCAATTTCATATGTAAGGACCTAATATATATATATATTACAAATTTTGTAAAAATATAAATAGCATCTATGTATGGATAATTTATAAAAAAAACTGTATGAATCTGATGTTATGTAACGGATTATTTGTATATATATATATATATATATATATATAATAACTCAATGTAAGTATAATTAAATATCATCATATATAGAAAGTATAAATAAATAAGTATAGAATATAAAAATTACGAATAATTAACATATATTGGTATGTGTAATCAATTAAGTTAAGAAGTAGTCAATGAAATACAGGTAGCAGAAGCTGTTCTCCTAAATTAATAGGAAATAATTTGTGAACACTCCACACGTTAACAGATTTTCCAAGCAACAGCTGTAGTTTCATATCTACGTACAAGAAGTTATAAATACCTCCTGAGAGTTATTTTTAATTCTTTGAACAGAGAGCGGTGCGAGTCTACAATCAGCGGTCATGTACCGTCAATGGAAGCTGTAACTTTTTTATTCAATTTGTTAAGTTGCCACCGGGTCCCGCGAGTGGAGGTTTCAACAAGTTATTTTTTCTTTAGGTTTTTTGTAAAAGTTCTGTGAGCTTCCGAACACTCTGAAAACTTTATGAAGTAAGCTTACGTTGAGTGGGTGTCGTTTTATTTATAGCAATGTAATTAATGCCTTCACTATTTACGGGTCTTGAAATAGTATGAGAAATAGCTTGTTAGGTTGAACTAAAATGTGTGATCCAATTATTTTTTTATTATATCATTTGTCTGCTTGTGCTTAGTAAAGGAGAATTTAATTTATGTTTGCCTATTATTGGTCAAGTATTTAAACATAAGCGTGTAACAAATATTTGTAAATAGGATTGCAGGCGTTTTCAAAATCATTGGTGGAATTTATCTCTACTTTAAATTTATATTAAACCAACAGATGAATAATGCATTTGAAATACTGCCGTCCGTTGACTAAAAGGTCGTTAAGCCACAGGGGGTCGATTTTGAGCTTTAAATGCCATCCTATACAGAAAAAAATTCTCTATCGATCTGTCTTGGAATTATTTTTATAACCTTTTAGAATCAGGAGATAGATCTAGTAAAAAGGCCGTTAAATATTGATAAAAATAAATTTTACTAAGCTAAATTGACGTTAACCTTCAATACTTAGCTACACGATCACATACAGCCCTTAACGACATGATCATATTAAAATTTTAATATTGGTCACATAGCAAGAAAGACGTTATTTAACTTTACTAGGCTATATAGTCGTTAAGATACTAATACTACCTTTAAGTTTTTGATTTCATAGCTAAATAATGTTGGTAATCCTACACTATAAAGCAATTTCACAAAAAAACTACGCTTTATGAACGTTAAACTCTGATAACGGCTTTATAGCGTAGGCCGGCTGTTTTAGAACCTAATGATTTACTTTTCTCAAAATTCATAGCGCCTTTAAATTCTTAGATGAACAACATTTTGCGTCCACATCCTTAGCAAAAAAGACATTAAGCGACAATACTTAGCTAAAAAGTCGCAAATTGCTCTCACGTTTTGACCTGCCCCGCACGCATTCCAGTTGAGTGTCGCCTAGGTCGTCATATACATTATTATTGCTAGTTTTGTTAGCTTGGAGCTGTTTATATCTATTGGTATGAAAATTATAGAGATGTTACTATGATCAATCGAGTTCAATTGCAATTAACGACTCTCATGGCAAAGTTGATGTACCTATTTGCTATAATAATGTGTAGACTTCTTACGTACCGTGCAAACAAAAAAGCGAGGAGCTGCAAGAGGTCTTACGCTGCCTCGTTTCTCGGAAATTAAGTCGTCTGCAGCGAGCTTTTTGTGTATCAATTATAAAATATAAAATAATCCTTACTAATATTATACACGGTTGGATGAATTTGAATGAAATTTGGTATGGTCGTAGCTTAAACCCTGGATAAGCACATAAGCTAGTTTTGGTCGTCACTATCATCATCGTTTTTCATCACAACGCAGGTAAAACCATGGAGCGCAGCTAGTTGTTGTTAGCTAGTTTGTATGTGTGGATGTTGGGTACTATTTCATGCCTAAATGGCTGGATCGATTTGAATTTTATTTAGTATGGAGATAGCTACTAAGCTGAATTGATACACAGGCTACTTTTAACTACCATCATCATCACTGTTTTTATCACCACACGGGTAAAATCATAGTTTAACAATATTTCGCTTAATATTGTAATACGCTCATTTCTCGGTGAATATGATAGTTTCTATAACTTAAATCAGTGTTCTAGTATTTTATTAATTAAAACATATCGTTGTATCATCACACTTATATATCTCGGAAAGGGTAGGCAGATGTTGATTTTATATTATTTAAACATCATGGGAAATATATAAAAGCAAGACGATTTTATGATTCACATAAAATTTTGCAACAAAGTGATAATCAAATATTTTTCACCACAGATTTAGAAAAAACTATATATTGTTACCGAGAATGGATACATTAAAATAGAAAAATAACCTCTGAAATTCAACCGGTGACTGTTATTAATTGGTTTGATGGCATCGCAAGAAGAAAACTGGAAGACATCCAGAGTGCGATTTACGTTTTCCTAGTTCGTATCGTGATGTTCAAAATATGAACCCTTGGCTTGACAACTGCAGTGTCCGAAATAAAAATTAGTTAGTGTTGTCGTTGCTAGTTCAATTGGTGAACACTGACATAATATCGACAAACAATTTCGTATTATTTTATCGAACCTGGGCGTTTTTTTATGCGCGCTGACCAAATGCATCATCAAGTTGAACTGGCAATAAAAAAAACGGTAAGCTCTACGACTTTATAGATTATATAGATGCAATAGCTTCCATTAATAGTGGCACAGTGACAGTTGAATCACTTACACCACAAGATTTTATTAACTCACCTAATTACACCTCCAACAGGCGCATACAAAAATCTAACCCCAGAGCTTATCTACAAAACATGGTTCAGGTAACTTTTAAACGTAATAACTTTGGTCTTCAATACAAAAATGATTTTAAGACGAATTTACAACATTAAAGTTCTTGCATGATAGATACTTAAAAAAATCCAAGAGCCTTGTTAATTACTCTTCGTACCTCGCCGAAAGATATGAACAACATAAAAGAAAAGCTGTGTTTTTTTACACTTTAGATCATAAACAAACTAGCCTTTATAATACTCCCACATAAACTATTATTTTGCAGAAATTTATCTACAAGAGATAAACATGCTCCTTAAATGAAAAGATGCTCAAGTAAATAACTTAAATACTGATTTAATGTGCCTTTATAAACTAATATATAAATATTACTTCATGAAGACATAAAGGTGTAGGTGCAAAGACTTCATACTTACGAAAGTATTTTTACATAA
Source organism: Plagodis pulveraria (assembly GCA_963890685.1). Taxonomy (NCBI): domain Eukaryota; kingdom Metazoa; phylum Arthropoda; class Insecta; order Lepidoptera; family Geometridae; genus Plagodis; species Plagodis pulveraria. The sequence goes on from OY982968.1 coordinate 375,326, forward strand.
ATACGCCTTTTTCCCGTAGGGAAAGGCAAAGACCACAAATTTCACTTACTACGATCCTGACATATCGCTTTCGCTTCATCTAAACTCATCAATCCTTTTATACATGAGCGTCGGCCTAGGGTACTCCAGACCTAGAGTTTTTTCAGAACGTCTTCAATCTGATTTGGAAACGTTCACCTAGGTCTTCCACTTCCAACACTTCCATTCATTTGTCCCTTGTAAATGTATTTTGATTGACATTAATTCTCATATTCTTAGTTGTACTGTTCTAGCAGTTATTCGGATCTTTTTAAAGCAAGACCCTAAGTTATTATTTATAAAATATTATTTTAAATAATCATTTATATTTAACAATTATACATTCCTCGATGGATAATCTAATGATAGGCAATTAATTTTCTTTATGTTGTTTGCCATTGTAATTCTAAATATGCGTGTGTAATCTCTACTTTTAAAATACATTGTTTTAAGATTTAAATCTTATTTATAGCAATGCAGTTGTTTTGTTTCGTAGGAAAATAGATTCTAAACAATTATGTCTAAAAAATATGTAATATATATTCAATTAACAAATAATGAATATATTACGTTGATTTTATTTTAATACTTAACGTTTTTTCTTGATGCTTGTGATGCAACTTGAAATGTCCATTCTAAAATACTTAACTAAATAGTCGTTTAATTTCAAGGTTTCAAACTTAACTGCCATTTAGTGTAGTAATTAAAAGAAAATATACTATTAAATAAATACAAAAAATACAATATGTTAAAAAACTAGACTACATAATAGTTAAAAAACTATAACGACATTCAAGCTTGGGTTTGATATCTTTGATATTAGTTAATATTTAACAAAAAAGTCGTTAAATTACTTAGCGTCCTTTTAGTGTAGATTTTTGCATATAACTTCATAACATTAAAAAACTGTGCACATATTTATGTACAAATGCTAGTCTAAAAGGTCGCTAGAGTATACTAAGTGACTTTTTAGTGTAGTATATAAATGGTAAAATAAGCCATTATTACACGGCTAAAATGCCAAAAGAGTTTTTTTTCTATTTAGAACTAATTATTGCAGATATATATTGCGAAATTTGATAGAATATAAAAAGAGCTTTCTTTGGATATTTCAATGCTGTCTCTGCGACCAATACCTATAAAACAGCATTAATTTTTAATGTTTCCTACGTTTTTTGCTCATATCTCAAAACTTGCTTTTGTGGCTTAGCGACCTTTTAGTTAACGGACGGCAGAATAGTACATTATGATATAAGTGCGGTAAGTTGAACATTACAGTCGAGCCGATATTGCCGCTATAAGAAAGCAGAGACTGTAATGATCAAAGCGCACGTATCTCATACGACGTTTTTCAACACACTTGCGAAAAACAAAAACGAAAATTGCGTTTTTTTTTAATGTTATTGTGATGGAACAAGCGCGAGGCCCACCTGATGTTAAGCGGTATTCTCTGCCTATAACAGATGCATTTCATCACAAGTGACGAACTGCACTGCGCCCATCACCTTGAGACATACCTGTTAAGTCTATTTTTTGCCTGTTATTTCACTGGCTCTCAAGGACTGCTGCCGGAACACATCGTTAGGTGCTTGGCGACAGATTTTCAACTTGAGGGTGGTCGCTAGCCAGGCGGGCATTCGCAAAATGCCTATGCGATACGAAAATATTTACTTTATCTTTTCGATAGCAATCATTATCTGATTTAGAAGGTTTATAATTAAATATTCTAAAGTTCTACTTCTGTAGGTAAAAAACTTTTTGGTTTGTTTTTTATATGAAAATCGAATGAAACAAACTACAATCTCCTTCGTGAGAAGTTTAAAACACAAGTGCGGTAAAGTAGAGAAAAAAGCACGAGTGCGTAATATACCACTGAGCAAGTAATAAATATACTACATTATGACACTAAAATAGGTGCAGTTAAAAGCCCGTTACGAGCTAGTGTGTTGAAATATAGTTCATTACATCAGTGCAAAATAAAATTATGTTCGATGTCAACATCATCACTATCAGTTGAACGACATCACTGTTGAACATCTCTCATAGAATAACCCTCAGTCTTTTGTATCTGGCGGAGCGTATGGATGTGATGTGATCTCTAGTGCTATAGCTTTTTCGGAACCCGGCTTGTTCGGAGGCTGGAACTCATCAAACCTACGAGCAAATGTAATGACTCGAACACCATAGAAACATGGCCTAGAGGCAAAATGGGCCTGTAAGCCTTCAATTTTATGTAATTAAAAATAATAAGGCCTTATTCATTAATTATCAATAACATTTAGACATAAATAAAAAAATCGGTACCTACTTATTTATTGAAACACTTTTTTGACACATTTAATCATATTGTTTGAACATCGTAAGAAGAAAATGAGAAGTTAACTATAATAAAATTGGCATTTCATCGAAATCATTATTAAATAACCATTGAAGTTATGGCCGTGATAATGTTTCAATCTATGTCCTCAGTTAATTTACAAAATCCTTTAATCTACACACGTTAACGTCGGGAAATGGTCCAAAGATATGTTAATACACGTAGATAAGAGTAATCCGCTTTAAACGGACAGTATTATGGGTTTTAATTAATGTAATCAATGACGATTAGGTGGCACGGCAACACTACGGTCAAGTCACAACAAGCGCATATTTTTTTTCCTCCAAATGGAACGCACCCCTGTTGGTTCCTTTGCAAAACTAAAGCCAAAAAACTGACTGCCGTAATTTTGCGGACTATCAACACAAACCTTAATAGTTGTAGTTTGTAACTGCCAAATTAAGACGACATCAATGTGGATAACATCGATTTCGCTTGGTGGTAGTGATTTTACAATATGGAGTAATGGTTAAAACACAGTTTTACAATACGAGTGCATACATGTATGAAACGAATGTGTATGTACTATATATAAGTATGATCTTACACCGAGGGGTTTCCGCGGGATGGCGGAAATATGTAGATACTATTCAAACTCTAACGACAAACGCGAACGTGTCTTTAAACGAATTTAAAGAAAATTGCTGAATATATTAATCGACTGAGCTAGAACTTAGTTCGAGCGAAGCGTCTCTGCTTCAACTTAGACAAAAAAACTTTCGTATGTCCGATTTTTCTCCTCTACAGGTCGCATTTCTCAAACAATTATCACGAAATTTTGTGAGCAGGTTTGATAAGTCTATAATATTTTTTTTCGTATCAGTTTTTGGAAAATTTTCAAAATGACTGAGATGTACATGATAAGGTGTTGAAAGTATGGACGCCTGCGCTTAACTGAATGGCAATGTCCAGATACGCACGTCAGTTACCTAAAAGTGATAGGCTCTCTCTCGCATAATCAATTATTTATTTTCCATATTTTTGTAGCCGGTATATTAATACGAGATAAATATATTACCAAGTAGGTATATAAAATTATTGTATATTTACTACTTACCCATCTATTTCTGATACAACTATCCTTCGCTGGGGCCCGCGTGTCATTGATTTTCTTAGACATAAGTCCAAGAAAATAATTTATTATTTACATTACATATCGAGATTTTTGGATTTCTTGATCCATTCTCCCATTTATGATGATTAGCATGCGCAGTGAGCCTTTATTCAAATGTAAGCTATGCAAGGGCAGACTCACGAAGTCTACAGCTCGGAGAGCCACTAGTGTTATTATGACGTAACAAGCTAGAGGCCACTTTGATGTTAAGCGGAATAACCTCTGCTTTCTTCACAAGTCACGAATTGCACTGCGCCCGTCACTTTGAGACATAGTTGTTATGTCTCTTGTGCCCGTAATTTCACTGGCTCTAAGGACTGCTGCCGAAACACACCGTTAGGTGCTTGGCGACAGATTTTCTACTTAGGGTGGTATAGCCAGGCAGGCAATCGCAAAATGCCCGTCCACCATGCGGTGAAGCTCAAGCCGGCGGTGAGGATCGAACCAGGCAGTCCTATTAGCGCTCGGCCGTAATTGCTTCACAAGCAATAGTCTCAATAATATGCAAATAAATCAAAGTAATAGTACGATGTCACAGACAGACTACTACTGGCGACAAAATATTATACATTATTAATTTAATTCGTAAACGCACTTAAATATTCAAAATAACTTGCATAAATAAGTTTCTTCGTAAAGAGCATCATTAACGTTAAATCATTCTAAAATATGCATAATACTATATCGTTATTGGTATTATTGGATCGTAAAGTCGTAACATATTTTAATGACTTTTCGGTTCAAAGTAGATAATAAAAACTAAAAATGTAAAGACCGACTAAGATAATCCATTTTCAGTCCTCAAGCTTCTATCATGGGAAATTATTAATGTCAATGTTTTCATTTCAGTTTTTTGAAGCCCTGGCACCGAAGTTTTCTTAGCCGTTCTTAACTGATCAGCAAAGTTAAGCAACGTCCGCCGCGGTCGTGACTTAGATGGGTGACCGCTAGTTACATTACTACTGAGTGTGGACGTGCTTCGGAGGGCACGTTAAGCCGTCGGTGCCGGGTATTGTCTTACGATGGTATTCGTTATAGACCATGCTTTAGCTAGCCGGTAGAGCATTTTGCGAATGCCCGCCTAGCTAGCAAGTATAATCTGTCGCCAAGCCGGTGTGTTCCAGCAGCAGTCCTTGAGAGCTAGTTATTCTAGGTTTGCCGGAACAACATCATCGACCACATCATCATTTACCATCAGGGGAGATGGTGGTCAAAGGTTAGACAATCAGCTATAAATAAAAAAATAAAAATTAGCGGTACCTGAGGGCTACAATCAAAAGTGTTGTGTCACTAAGAATAATTTAAACTTAGAGGACAGTGACAGTAAATAAATAAAAATCAACCACGGAAATCCACCTTAAGGTAGCAGGTTCCTCCCTAGCGACTGTCAGCTACTTTGTACTGGTTCAAAATATTTGGCAACCTATCGGTAGCAATAAATTTAATTGTAATAATAAGATTTTATTTTTATACATCTCAATAATATTATTCTGAGATATTTTTAACCCACTTGTTACTGAAATGGACGATTTTCTTGTATTTTTTATCTTTATAGCGATCGCTCGCTGTAAATGCGTTTATTCTATTTTGATATCTATAACTATAATTTTATTTTGCAAATAGGTAACTATTTTTGTGCTTAATTTCATATTCATGTGATAAGCACGCTTGTAGGTAGATAAAAATGCGTTATTAGGGTTCCGTACCCATAGAGTAAAGCGGAACCCCTTTAAAGACTATAGTGTGTCTTTTTTTCAGGGCGGCTAAATTACATTAGAAGGTGACCGAAGGAAAAAGGACCACAGTGGGAAGCAGCAACTCCTGAAGACTTAAGATATTTTATTTTTTATTGAATGAGAAGGCCTTACACTGCGATCACCAAGACACCTGCCAGGCGTGGGGATTATGGCAAATTCCCCACAATTAGTTGCTTTTGTTCAACTAATGATGTTTTTAGGCTGTTGATATGTTTTTATTTACAGCTGATAGGCTAGCCTTTGACCATTATCTTACATGATGGTAAGTGATGATGTAGTCGAATATGTTGCCAATCTGGAATTACTGGCTCTCAAAAATAGGTACCGTTAGATGCTAGGTGGCCGGTATTCTACTTGAAGGTGGTTGCTGGCCAGGTAGGCTTTGCCAAATGCCCACCACTATGCTGTGATGACTGACATCCTAAGACAATAACTCGGACCGACGGGTTAAGAGGGAAGTTGGCGTGCGACCCTCCATACATATGTATTCCCCTATTTTCTTCTTGGATAATGCCTCTAGAACAACCATTTTTACACTAAATCTAGGCCCACTATAGACATGCTCCGGTCAACTTCTTTTCTTCAGCAACTAATTATTATAAATAAATAAATAGGTACCCGGCTGGGACTCGCGTTATATATACAGGATAGATTCCGACCAGTTTCGGGCTATATTGTAGCCCTTAGTCTGGGAGACACGGTTGCGCGAAGCGGCGAGCGCGGGCCTCAGCATGTAACGACGTAACGCCATCGTCATTTACAGCGCCTTCGCTGTCAATCTCGACTCAGCTGCACTTGTCAAATTGTCCGATAATATGTCAGGCTACAATATAGCCCGAAAGTGGTCGGAATCTATCCGGTAAATACAACGTGAGTCCCAACCGGGTACCTATTTATTTATAATGGACAAAACTCGCGATAGTTTTCTAAGTGAAGTAACTAATTATTATTAACTAAGAATATATAAGCCTGATAATCATTACAAAGCTCCGTTTTACCGCCACGATTAGAGGACCACCACAAATATTTGAAATTATTTTAACATAAAAGAAAATTAAAACAGCCTCGATTTACTCTTTCTTAAAATTCTAATGTAAAAACATTTCTTTAGATCAGCTCAGTTGGTGAATACTTAAAGTGAATCTCGCGAAAGTTCTTCCAATTCCTCGTAGGCGTCATTCCCTCTGAACGTGGTACTCTCCGATACACAAAAGAGGTCTGTTGTAATGCCACTAGCGGTCCATCCACCTATCCACGGTAATTTTGAACAAATCAATAAAAGTTAAAATAAATTAAAAGGATAAGGATTAAAAAGTTTTGTTTTTGTTTAATTTTTTTTGTTTATAATCTCAACAAAATCAGAACCGTCTTAAAAAAATATACTTAATTGTTGTGCCCTGTTAGCATAGGATCAGGACAAAAGAAAAAAATAGACATTTACAAGACGCCTAAGAATCCTCCGCCTTGTGTCGTTATCCTCAAAGCTGAAGGTAGTGATACTCTGTAAAAATCACCTATTTTTGACCATTTGTTCCTCATTATCATCTTTGGCGATGTGAATGGCGTCGTCCGCGTGTTGTGCAACGCCCCAATACCCGACCAAGCACTGTGTTCTATGGTCATAATATTTTTTATTATAAACCTAATAACAGTGAAGAAACCCAGCAGACTACATTTAACTTTCCACAAACGATAAGCTCATTATGACACAAAATATAATCCCGTGCATGCAACATTATAAAACAAACAATAACTCTTGAGCACGCCGCGGTTACATAAAGCTGCGCTGCGACACAAATTAGTGCTCGTAAGTAAGCGTCCAGCATACAACTAATATGTTTATCTCACAAAGAGAACCTCATTAAAACTCCGAATCCACAAGAGGTTTTTTCATCCGAGTTGCAGCTACGGGCAGCGTCGGCGGAAGCAATATGTTGTAGACAAAAGCGATGCTGTGATCACAACAAGCTAATTTTTACCCGTTTATTTACAAGGACAAGTCTTTGGGTACTTTATAGGTGGAAAAATGTTGATTCCAAAAATAAAGGAATCAGATACCATGTATTATTCTAATTGAAAGTTACAGACAACTTAATGCTTATTTAAGGCGTTTAACTATAATTTGACGCCAGGTCAAACAGTTCATATGTGTAAGTAAGAACTTTATGATATATTTTTTATTAAGTAGGCCAGCCTTCGTAGGTGTAGACCACTATCGTCTGTTAGTAAATGATGCCAGCATGGTAGACCTCGTAAACATGCAAACAAGTTTCAAGTACATTTGCCACAAAACACAATGGACAAATTTCCAGTGTTATGATGATATTACTACACAGAAAAAAAAGACTTCTTTAGCCAAGAATATACATTGTCTTAATAAATTCAAGACAATGCTGTATTACAACAAGAATATATTCTGAACTGAAAAATAATCGAGTCTTGATATTACACTCGAATATTCTTAGGAATATTGTTTTGACCCAAAAAATATTTCTTCACATAAAGTATTCAAATTATTATTTCAAGATAACGAAAATATTCTTCTAACAATAAAATAGGAATTCTTCTGTTAACATTTTATTCTCTAAATAAAATTTCTATATTCTTTCTTGAAATATTTTTAAATATTCTTTTTAGAATGTAATTAACCTTAATTAGCTTAAGCTTCACTTACGAATATTTATGGTAAGATTCTTGGATTCAAAACTAACCATATTCGTATTTAAACACTTTAACGATTTCTCCAAAGAAGAATGTAATATATACTTTGATTCAAGAATATATTCCTGAGAATATTGTGTTCTGTTTTCAAGAATATATTGTTTTCAATATATATGAATCACAAATATTCTTGAATAAAAACACACTGCGTTGGCTCAAGTATTCCTTTTTTTCTGTGTACCCAGACGAGCATTTGAAAAATGCTGTCTTTTGTATTGTTTCTGGGAACCTGCCAGGTAGGACATATAGATTTTTAGACCTCGAGCATCCAATTTAGCTAAACTATTTTGTTTTAATGTTCCCGTAAATACTTATTAAATTAGAAGACTATATTGCGTTATTTTATATTAATCTCAAAGAATTAAGAGATAACTTGTAATATTTTGTATGATTTTGTATAATTAATATTTTACTATAATTTAAATAGTTTTGTGGCCCTCGTTGTACGTCCTAATGTGCTGTGCTACAATATGATATAAAAGTTTTTTTTTATTTATTCCTAAAACCGTAATATCACTGTACGTCTTTTTAAATATTGTTTGTTATGTTTGCAATAACGCCTGCTTGGCGAATCACATAACAAAATTTACGATAGGTAAAAATATATTATTTTAAATTAGAGTTATTAGTCATTATGTCATGTTAGCTCAATTATTTAGATCATACCCCGGCTAAAGGGGTGGATGGACGTGGGTTCGAATCCCGCACATAACTATATTTTTTTTTCTCTAGAAATATTGTAATTTTGTACCGTACGTCTTTCATTCGGTGAACTAACTTAGGTACTGTACTTATTACATCTAATACATTTGAACGCACCAGACTCTTGTATGGTATTACATTTATAACCATGCAGATTACCAACTTGCTAACGACGCGGCGTTTCAAACTGCATCAAGTGTTAATAAATTGCAATTAGGAGGGTTTGTTAACAGTTAGTCCAATAAGCAATTCATCCAAGTCATAAAATAAATAAGTATTAAGTTTAGTACGTATCAGAACGTGACGTAGCATCTTGTCATGTAAAGTTAGGATGCTGTCTAACGTAACATGCATTACCTTAAATAATATAACACAGCAAACGTGCAATGACGACATCTATGTATAGACATCGGGTTGTACCCCTTTTGTAAAAGTGTGTCAAAACGCAGCATCGTGTAGCTCACCCCTTTTAAGTAGACAAAGGTTCTGCTTTACTACCGTTCAGTATGTCCACTAGCCACTCTCTGTACTCGACGCCTGATGGAATTCAACTTGCATTCAGTGGCGTCTAGTTTTCTGTTGTATCCTTTTGACGCTACAGGGGCCAGCGTGAATATTACTATTTTAACCTTTCAAGGAAAACCATTTTGATAATGTTAAGATGATTTTTAAGTTTTACTATAAGGCCAGAGCCCCGCCATGTACAACAAAACGTTATATAGTCTGATCATCATTGAAACATAAATATTTAAAACAATTAATTTAATTAATTTTAAAATTATATCTTAGTCACTAAAAAGTTTTCTTCATCTTTCAGAAAGATAATTTAATATTTCTAGCTCAACTCCATACATTTTAGATAAACTTTGGTTTGCGAAACGTTAAGTTGCAACTATTTTCTTGACGTAACAAAGTATCTTGATCATTTATGTATATTATGCACACATATATTATAACAATATATTTATAAGTTATATTATTCCACTAAACTATTAACTATTACCGAATAAAGATATGCCTAAGTAATTTATTGCACTACTAGTTAAAGATTATTCTGTGAGTTTATCTCGTTCAAACACATCGCTGATATAACGAGCTGCCTCTGTTGTATTGACTTCGTTGGAACACGTTATCAGAAAGTACTCTTCCTTTTGAGGTCTCCGCCCAAGTCAAACTCTGAATCTAAAACAATTACAAACAAACAACGAAAAATTGCAATAGAATTGACAACATTGTCTTGAATAATTTATAATCTTAGAATGAGTTATGATTTTAGACTCAAAAAGATTTATCACAAATAGTGGACCACAATTTATTTTAAAATTACCTTTAAATCATAATTTTATACCTAAACTCCAATCCGATTGTAAAAAAATCAACATTATGTTGCATAATAAATAATAATACAAAGAACCGTTAATAATTATGGATAATAATGTTTTGCTTGTTAGAAGGAACACATTTTTACTTCCAACCAGATTGTATTATAATTTAGAGCGTAAAAATCGTTTATGACAATAAAATAAGAGTTTTCAGTATCCGCCCATTTGGATTGTAAAAATGCAATTAATGTTGAATAATTCAACAAAATGGTTAGAATGCCACAACTAACGTACCAAGTACTATATTATCAACACTTCATTCAGTAACATTATCAACACTTCAAAATACATTATATATCCGCTTTTAATTTAACATACCTAAAATAAAATATCTTCATCAGTTGTTAAAATATTTAACCAACTTGATATCGATATCTTTGCCCTGCTACAGATACATGTCACATATCTGTATTATGACTTCCACACGTATAGTGTTGCGGGTAACAACATTTTGTCTTGGCTTAAAAGCGAATTTTCAAACTGCCTTCATTTTCGTGTGTTTATTTATATTTAATACTGGGTAACAAATAAAGTAAGAGTGACAATTTTTAGTAGGTAGGAGACTAATGATACGTATATACTCGTATACGTATCATTAGTCATTTACATATTTGTGGGAATACCCTTAGCAGTCGTAACACAGGTTAACCTAGTACGGCTGCTAATGTAAGGTAAATAGGTATACTCTGTATTATCTTAGGACTTTGCTATTTAAGTAATTATTTATAGCCTGTATGTATTGTTTTTATGGGAAATAAAACAATTTGTATTTGTATTTGTATATTCGGGGGAGGTAGTTCATTTCCTGATTTCACACCGGGTGCGTAAACCGCTCGGCTACCGGAACATACCAGTTCAAGCCGAAAATGTTGTGCTCTCATTAAAAGTACTTTAATCGTCGTGTGGGACATTGCGCGGTCATTAAGCAGACTACTAGACTTCATAATAATATGATCGAAGAAGTACTTTTTCAAATACTTAACTCTCGCAATGATTTCGCGACTCAAAAAACTTCAAGCCTTTGACCACAATCTCATTTGATGTCTACACATCTACAGTTTAAGCATGTATTTTATTGTTAGTGAAATGCATATTGAAATACACAATTATACTGACATCAAATAATATGTACGATTAATTGACAATTGTTTGCATCCTTCTATCCTAATCTGTAGTCCGTAGTAAGGTCGGTGCACAGTTATGTTTTTTCTATAACGCAACACAGGAACATAATTCAAAAATATTCTTTCATAAAGATTAAATCGATAAAAGGTTTTACTTGAATTTTACAGTTTCCTGCCTGACTGGCACCAACTATTTTTGCTTTTGTGAGTAGTGTACCCGCTCTCATTCGGTTAGTAAACTAGCCCTGTATTGCCCCTAATGTGCAAAACAGTCGAGCGTATTTTCATTCTTGCTATACTAATCCTATAATCTCCATATCAAATGCAGACATAAAGATAACAATCACAAAGCAAACTTCGCAAATTATCAAAAGAAATGATCTTGATTTATTGACAGACTCGATAATATTTATTTTTTATCATAATAAAATGCCAACGACATTTAATATATGCTGATAAAATCATCACAAGTAAATACCTGATTGATTAATCGATTTAATCCCTACTTTTTTTAAAGTGCTCGTAGCGAAGTTTACTTAGCTGTTCTCAACCAATCAGCAAAGTTAAGCAACGTCGCGCGCGGTCATGAGTTGGATGGGTGACCGCTAGTGACATTACTACTGAGCGTTCCCGTGCTTCGGAGGGCACGTTAAGCCGTCGGTCCCCATTGTCGTCTTAGGATGGCAGTCGTTATAGCATGGTGGTAGGGCATTTTGCGAATGCCCGCCTGGCTAGCTACCACCCTCAAGTAGAAAATCTGTCGCCAAGCACCTAAGGGTGTGTTCCGGCAGCTGTCCTTGAGAGCCAGTACTTCTAGATTAGCCTCAACAACATCTTCGACCACATCATCACATACCATCAGGTGAGATAGTGGTCAAAGGCTAACCAATAAGGCATAAAAAAAAAAAAACTTTTGTCCCTCAATAATTATCTAAACATATATTTCTAGAAAGAAACGTATTATTACAATAAGATCAGCATACATTCATGCATTTCATTTCATTTCATAACATTATCCATTTAAATTTTTGAATGAAAATCTTACGGAAATTATTAAACGTGGTTAGGTAATGAAGAAGGTAAATGATGAAGAAAAATGAATTGTATGTTTACGGATATACTGTTTATATTTGCTTGGAATAAAATTTTATGCAATCGATAACGATGATCGTTTAATACATGATAAAACAATTTAGATAGTGAAATCAAATTAATCATTCTTATTGGCCTTAATCCTCATGTTCCCAAAGTTTTCTTAAAATTTCTCTTAAATTATTATATGTTCTTAACTGGAGTTTATTGCGATAAGGTATTGAAAAAACTGCGCTTCTGACTGTGTAAACATGGTTGCAGTATTATTGTGCGTTCATGGTCTGGCAACAAACTTGTGACGCAAGCGCAATGTTGTAACTTATAGATAAACCGAATTTCTGGTATTAACAATTCATGCGTATCATTGCGATAATTTATACTTTATATTAATAATTATTGATATAATATTATACCTATTTATGCTATGATGTGTAATAATATTTGTACAAATGAATCAACACCTTTCTGATTTCAAAACACGCATAGGCAAAAACATGAAAAGGAGACAGTACCGTTTACAAACTAATAGGTAAACGTATTTATAACCGTCTTTGTTCTTACATAGTATGTATTACAGATACGTTTGAACTGATTGTGGCGCTCTGATACGGAATTCAATTGTAACTGAGATTAAAATAGTATATTCTTTCTGATTGTAATCTATTACAATATGATGTGTTGTGGTAGGATGAACCACTTAATCTTTGCCAACGTATGAAAATTATACGTAGGTACCCCAGCGTTATGTTGCTGTCTAGTTTATGATTTAGGCTAAGCGACAATAGAGTTTTAAAACAATAATATGATTCAGACCATTTAACCCCCCGTGGGCCATATGGAGCTAGACGACCGTCACCGTTCACGATACGGTGCCTCTAGCCGGCACATGCCTAGTCTTATTCCAGAAAGCAATATAGAAAATCACAATGAGTGAAGACACTCGGGTAATTTTTGGGCAAATATTTTGTTATTTTTTTAGAACTGATATAATTAGAGTAACTTACACGAATGTTTCTTTAACAATACACAATATGTAGTAAGGTAGGAAAGAAAGGATATGATTACAGAAGAAATGCTAAAATTGTAAATGTATTCCGAAGAAAACTTGAGACTTCAAAGAAGAATGCAAGTATTTTGAGACACTAAAATCTACAATATAATGAGTCAAAGTGATTTATTGGATTCATGAGTACATGAGGTGCTACAAACAATAAAAGAACAAACAAGAAACTCATTTGAGCGACATTTTATCATACGTAGGTACATATTTGAAAAAACATTTTTATGCAGCGTGCAACAGACATAATTTTTTAAACAGTGTTGATGGATAAATATTAGTATTTTAATTGTATGTTATATATCATTTACTGTCAGGATGTACTAAATAGAATAAAATCTTAAAATATTCATGTAAATTTTAAGTTCAACCATGGGTCAAGTTGTCATTAAAACATTCATTCAAATTGAAAATAAAATTTTATAAGCGTGCCTTTTACTTACAAATATATTTATATTTCACTTCTCTTAATGTATATAATCATTTGCCAAATGGTAATTTAAACTTTTTATATATTATTTTAAGCGACTGTAAGGATATTTTGTTGGTGGTCGGTTCAAGTGCTGCGTTTTACTTTTTCAAATATTTTGTGATTCAACAAACTTGCATAACTTCTGTTTATACATGATGCAAGGGTAAATATTTTATGTTTATCCAATTGTACCCTGTATGAGTCGGAATTATCAATGTTGTAAATTATTGTAATTAGTTATTTCTGTTTTTTTAAATAAGTCATCCACATCCTTGCCGTTTCGCCACAAGATAATACCGTAGAAATATGCAAACGCATTCTGGTCCGTGCTGACCTTAAGTGTGTATATAGTTTAGATGAATATACTTTTTGGGTTCTATATGTGCCTTCCAATTAAAAACTCGAATAAACCCATGTACCTAATCATGTCTATTAACTACCTAGTAATATCTGAGAGCCTAATTCTAGGTTAGCCTGAACAACATCTTCGATCACATCGTCACTTACCATCAGGTGATATAGTGGTCAAAGGCTAATCTATCAAGCAAAAAATGTACTTTTTAATGCTAGATACGATTTATATGTTGTAGTTATTACTTTGTAGTTCTACATTCAGTTTTGATTTTTGCTAAGGTAGAAATTCGTATAGCTTTGTTTTCTCTTAACTAAAAAATTATGCCCTCTATCTGTATAGTAAAAATATGTGTACGAATGAATTCCGTAACGCAATAGTTTTTGGCACCAGATCGTTATGCACATAATAACGGTTTCTTATTATACGCAAGTATCGTAAACATCTCTTACTGTTCCCACACTATCTTACTCTTATTATTATACTTAGTATAATAATAAATTAAAGCGTCCAGCTTCACCTGCGTTAAAAATAAAATAATATCTTGTTTCAAAAAAGAGAGAGTTATAGTATTAAGTAGCACACCATTGTCTCTGCGCATATTATAAATATACGTATTATAACACATTTTTTTTTATATGAAATGGTAGGACGGCGCTGATAGCTAGAGCCATTGTTTATGGTACTCTTACAATCCTTCGTCTGCAGAGCATCTTTTGATTTTTGTTAAGCATGTTAGTACTTCATTTTGTAACAATTATATATATATGTATAAAATATTAATAGGTTAAGATTCAAAAATCTTCACCTGAATAATCGACCATGTTGTAGAACCTCTATGATGCGGCGGACTGAGGCTGCATTATACAGTTTCGGTTGAGCGTTTTTGGCACCGCCACCGGTGTCATAAACATAACCGTTACGTCTAATCTCCGCCATAACGCTCTATCTCAAGCTTTTGCTAGTTTTCTGAGCCTTTAATCACTGTAAACCTCTTTTGTGTATCTAGTTAAGTAGATATTGTTAACCTTGTACATGAACATAGACAAAAAATAAAGTTGAGGCAATCCTCAGGTCTACCTCTATTTAGCTAAATGGCTTCAACTATATTTTTTCCTCCAACGGCCCACAGAGAATTCACACATATGTTTTATTTTGCTTGTGATGACTTCTATCTTACAACACAGAGACACTCTGTATTTGTTCCTATTCAAACAAGAGTCATACAAGCAGCAATACAAATTTGCTCGAAATTATTTTGCGCAATTGAACATTAGGATTAAGATATTAGCCGAAAACCTAAAATCACATCAACATTGAAAATAAAGAGGGTACATCTCTAGGCAAACCATTGATCGACCAAATGTAAGCTCAAATGATGACCAACTTGGAGACGTTCAAACGTCATCGTGAGGTTGATGAGGACTGAGAGACTAAAATAGCTAACAATTGTGCCATATGTAAACGAATATCATGTCGTTCAAAATAGAGTACTGTAGGGGAGGATTAATTCAACAATTAATAACTGGAAGTCGAACGGCCCATGGTGATGACATGGGACCCATACAAATTACTGGCAATGAGAGGATATAAGAGGGTAGGCGATATTTTATCCTCTGTACACATTGGAAAAAAAAACAATTTCACTAATATACATAATAATGACGTCATAATACACCTAGGTATGACAATCCATCGTCTCATCATATTATAATAACAGAAGCTAAGTAGACGTAAGAATAACGCCTTAGTAAACCTTTTAATAAAATGATATGATTCAATGCCTTAGTAAAAGATTGTGATTAACGTCACATCTATAGATTCCTAAATTTTCTAACGGTGTGAAAATTTTAAATCGCCTGCTATATGACCAATTTGAAGGTGGTAACACACGATATGATGTCAAATAAATTACGTTATTATTTTAATTGCATTTTCAAATCACACTCGTAACGTTTTCATTAATAGGCTAGCCATTGAACACTGCCTTCGCTATTTATACATTATGATATAGTTGTCGATTTAATTAATATAAAATGTATACTATACATTTCAAAAATTAGAAAACGTACAATTAAAATCCAATAGGTGTTGTGAACTAATAATAGGTACTCGTAACTATCACCATTTAAGATGAATGAATAATATACACATTAAGTTGAAACAATATTCAGGACTAAAAGAATTAAGTGCAAATTGAATTCGTAAGTCAGCCCAACATTATTTCTAAGTGAATTTTTAACAACTCTACACTAAGCAACACCTGAAAAATTGGTTCAAGAGAAAAAACAATCGCGCTTAATTGGATGGGTTTTACCCTGACGTACACAATTCGGCACACACACAAGTGAATATTATCTTTGTACGTATACGTGAGAAGACGCGTGTGTGCAAAAGGGTGGGCTTGAATTAAGATAAAAACAGGTAATTTATTCAAAGAGCACATTCTGCGCCCGAATTAATTCCTCGTCCAATCTGTATGTGTGGGGTGTCAATAAATCTAAATATTCATCAGGAGTGGCGTGGTCCTCATTTACCCGGCATTAATTACAGAGCCCTGCGCTCTGCACTCGCTACGTTTTAATATTCGCAAGGCGTACGCATTACCGTGGGTGGCAGCCCTGATGATAGCGACTTACCTATGGCTGTACGCTACTCTCGTATAGTTCATCATGCATAAACTAGGGGTGTTCGGACGTCATAATGTCTCTTGGAATAAAATAATCAGTCCACACTTGAGTCCCGTGAGTTTTTTTTTATTATATAAATGATGTAATGCAGTTAGCACTTTGGGACGCAGTCAGCTGTCATTTGGGTACCACTTTTACGGTTTGGGAATATAAGTTGGCTATGGTCGATGGGTAACATTATTTTCTCGGCAATTGGTTATTTTATGAATTCAATATCACCATTCTACAAGGTAAAAGTATGATATGCAATAACTCACCCAAATACATGATTATTTTGTTGATATTATACTGATATTACGATGACTATGATACGATCATTCTTTAAATAATTATTATAATGTTAAGTCATCATACCTCACATGCTTTATTTATTGACATCTCGATTTGAATAACGAGCGTGTAGAATATCTTTGTCAACAAGTTCGTCCGGGGAAGTAAACTGATACTGCCACCATAATGCCAATCAGTAATGTTCACAATAGGTCAGGTTTGAAGGGTACTGTGGCTGCCGATAAAATTACAGGCACACGAGCCAAAAGGATAGAGGTAACTGCTTAACACTAGGTGGGCATTATGGCATTATGGCAAAATAACATAAATATATCCCAAACCCACGTTTCTCCCACATGTCTCTAAATTGAGAAAATACATTAAAGTTTATGACTTATAAACAAAACATAATCGAATTTATGACAATACGTACGTTATAATTCCTTTGAATCATTTACATTTCCAACCTGTATTCTGAGAGTGGAATCAGTACGATATATTTACCTACACCACATTCGTACTCAATTCGCCTGTATTTTTTTTATTTTTGTTTCTTCAGAGCGTTGGATTTGATGAACCGATTTTGATGATTCTTTTTATATTTGAAATTGATGCTTGCCGTGTAGTCTCATTTAAATTTCATTGAAATCTTTTTAAGTAAAACTACAATAACTGAATAATAGATTGTTATACAAGGGTCGTAAATAATTAATTCACATACGAGGTATTTAGACGCTCGAGCGTAGCGAGGCTACTTTTCATTTCGAATATAAGGAACGTAAAAAATAGTAGTTTTTCTAAATTATTTATTAATAGTAATAACATGAATATACACCTATTTAAATTAAATAATTGAGATGTTGGACATATTTGTGAAAACTAAAGTTAAATTTTGCATGCAATATTTACGAACGGCTATCGTCTGAATAGGAATTTATGACTTTCACCCTTGTTAAACACTCTACTTTTCACTACGAATATGAGTAATATAAAAATTGTTTTTGTAAAATATTTGTTGCTAACAAGAACATGAGTAAAAACTATTATCAATAAGTATTAATAAATTAATACATAAAGGCAAGTGTAGTCGTAATTAGTTTTTATAATACAGCAAAATATTTTAAAACGAAAAACATAAACATACGTTGTTGTTTACACCAATGGTTGCCATGGTTACAAGTCATTCCGGCCCAAGAGAGTGAAGCTTTTACTATGAGCTTCTCCCACCCTAAGGTAGGAAGCAGCGTCTTCCACCCGTTACTCAGATAAAAAAAACACTACTTTCCGAGTACGAGAAATTTAAAATTATTTTCTTATCTTGATGATATAGTCATTGTCAGTGAGTGGCAGTCCATAAGTAAGAAGAGTATCTAAAAAAGGTGAAATATTTTTATTTTACAGACAATGTAACTGACTTCAACACTCTAATGTGTAAAATAACTTGTCGAAGTCGGTACCAAGCGCACAAAATTGTGATAATAGGTACTTTTGATCCATCATGGTACCGACTTCAACAAGTTATTTGACACATTTTCGTGTTGAAGTTGGTTCCATTTTTTGGCAAAAAATTTTGACTGATTATTCTTATTTATTAATCGAAGAAATAAAACTCGTATGGTCTGACAGCCGACGTTTAGTAGTAATGTCTCATATTTTAGTTTGGAATCCAAAATAGTATTATATTAATAATTGTAATTCTTTTGAATGTTTTTTTTTTTTTTGTTTTTTTTTTTACATTAGATGGGTTTGCGTTTGACTCCATCTCACCTGATGGTAAGCGACGACGAAGTCGAAGATGAATCACGCTTGCCCAGAAGAAACCTATTTACTCTTTTGTTGAAAACACCAGGATTATACGCACCTGGAAAGACTGACGATGGGAGAGAGTTCCACTGCTTCGCTGTTCGCATGATAAAAGAGCTCTGAAATCGCTTTGAACAGAGAAAAGACACGCTTGCGTCTTTTTGGTGTTAAAAGAAACCAAATTGACTGCACCCCAATCAGACACCGCTTGTAAAGTGGTGTTTGCTCTCTCGATCATGGCAGCTCTTGAAGACTGGATCTCAGATTTCTTGGCTCTAGGATTAGGAATGTATCTCTCCACTACTGTACTATCATCTGCATACCCAACAATACCCGGTGTAAGGAGGTCGTTCATATGCAGAAGAAATAAAGTAGCAGAGAGAACAGATCCCTGGGGTACTCCGGCATTAATACTCATCTTTTCTGATGAGCAGCCATCTAGGACCACACGAATAAATCTGTCGCTCAAGAAATCGGCGATCCAGTTACAGAAATCTGGTGGGAGGCCATATCTGGGAAGCTTGCTTAATAGGCTGGCGTGCCAAACTCTATCAAATGCTTTTGATATATCAAGAGACACTGCCAGAGCCTCACCTTGCCGCTCGATAGCCTCTCCCCAGTAATGAGTGACGTACACCAGAAGGTCGCCAGCAGACCGGTCTCGGCGAAAGCCGTACTGGCGGTCACTGAGCAAGTCGTTTGGTTCTAGGTAGTCAAGTAACCTGGTGTTTAGTACGCGTTCCATAACTTTACAGAAAATGGAAGTGATCGCTATCGGTCTGTAATTACTCGGATCTGTTCGAGAGCCTTTCTTGGGTACAGGCTGCACATTAGCAAGCTTCCATCCGTTTGGCACCTTGCCGGTCCTTAAAGAGAGGCGATACAAGCGCGTCAACACGGGAGCCAGCTCAGGGGCACACACTTTTAAAACTATAGCGGGAATACCATCTGGTCCAGAAGCTTTGTTGACGTCCAGACTCCGCAGCACTTTGAGCACTTCTCTCTGGTGGATTGAGATTTTGCTCATTTCGTATTCGCATGGAGGAACGAGAGTAGGAGTGCTTTTACCGGAGTCCATCCGTGAGTTTTCTGCAAAAAGGTTAGCAAAGAGATTTGCCTTATCCATTGCAGTGTGAGCTAATGACCCATCTGGTTTCAAGAGCGGAGGGAGAGAGCTGTGACAAAAATTAGCTTCGATCGATTTAGCCAAACTCCAAAAAGCTCTGCTTCCAGAGGGGTGGGATGCTAATTTGGCTCCAATGCGGCTAACTCGATCAAAACTAGCCTGGCGCAATGCTTTCTTATACAGCTTGGTTGCAGCGTTGTAGTCCCGTTTTTTGTCGCTGAGGATTGCTGATTTGGAGACACGCGCTTCAGCCCACGCCTTGTACTTTTCGTGCTTAAGCCTTTCGGCTTTAGCACAGTCCGAGTTGTACCAAGGACGCGCCGTGGAATTGGGTACCTGGTCACGAAACGGGATAAAATATTCCATTCCTTGGTTTATAACATCGCAAATGGCAACAGCGCAAATGGATGGGTCCTCAGAAGGAAAACAGACCTGCTGCCAAGGGTAAGCTGCATAAAAGTGTCTCATCTCATCCCAGTCCGCTGAAGTAAAGCGCCACAGCCGTCTGCATTTTCTAGAACTATAATCTGGGGGAGAAAATGTGGCCACAGCATTAATTAGACAGTGATCAGAATTTCCTATGGGAGCAGATACAGAGACTGAGTATCTATCCGGATCATTGGTTAAGATTAAGTCTAAGCAGTTAGCTGTGTGGCCTTCCATATCGGATATTCTTGTGGACTGGTTAACAAGTTGAGTAAGGTCGTGTGATAGTGCAAAATTGAGCGTTTCACGGCCAGCAAGGTCAGTTTTCTGAAAGGGAAACAACCATTCTTGATTCGTTAAAGTCCCCTAGGATCATGACTTTGGCTTGAGGATATCTCTGCTGCACAGTGTCGACCGAGTTAGCTAGACCGCTCAGGTATTCAAGAAGTCACGAAGTTTCCAGATCGCAGCTGTGTGATCTGTAAATGCAGGCGTACACGATTTGTTCTTGACCTGTATCCACCAAAGTCCACAGGACGGAAAAATCTGGTGTTTCCAAATTTCGGAGACGTTTGCAACAGATATCATCACGAACGTAGGAGCACACGCCAGCGCGAGGCTTAAAATTGGTCTCCAGGATATAACCTGGGTAGTGGAGGTATGTCGTGTCAGCTGGATTTTTTATCTGAGTCTCCGTTAAAAAGAGCAGGTGGGGTTTGTTAGTCTCGAGATGATGAAAGACTGAGTCGAGATTTGAGTGGAGTCCTCGTATGTTTGAGAGCTGCACTTTTAGTGTGAGGACGTGCATCTGCCGTTTAAACTTTCTCTTTTTATATTTGTTTTTCATGGTTGGTGAAGGTAAATAGGTTTACCGGCTTAATGTGCACGAGATGTTAGGAACTTAATCAATCGACTCACAAGCACAAGACTGCGAAACTGAAAGACTTGCGCCGAGACCGCGGGGACGCCCGAACCCCCCTGAAACTCTTCATCGGTTCTTCATGAGTCCCAGGATTTTTCACAAGCGGCGGGACAGCCTTTCATAGTCGGCTAGGCTATTATATGGGTCCCCTACAACTTGCGGTCGGCCAGCAGAGATCACCGTGCTTCGGATCCCGCTACCCTCCGAAACAAGCCTCCCGTCACTGCAATACGAGTTAGTCGAAGCCAATCTTATTCCCAAACACAACTGCACACAAAAAGCCCGTTGAAACGGTGATCCTGGCCATCACGGTGGAACACGACGGATCGTTTGGCACCGAGGCTTTGACCAGGAGGTGGTAACTAACCGGCGGCCTAAGCCTACCACCAGTTTTGTTCAAGTGGAGTTGCAGTTCTGAAAGCACAGGCACCACTAATGTTGGGGCATGTGTTAACCGGACTGGCAAGGGATGCGACGAGCACGCCTCCACGCTTATCCCTCAAAAAATGTTTTAAATATATTCAGATATTAATCACCGAATTCAGTGAGACGCGTTAAAAAGACAATTAAAAAGCCTGAACAGTTTAAAAGGATGATTGGCGCAGTAATTGAAAACCATAAACCATTATTGAAGTGAATGTTAAAGCTACAGCTCGGATTGTTCCATTCCATACGGCATTAATGAAGTGAATGTTAAAGCTACAGCTCGGATTGTTCCATTCCATACGGCATTAATGAAGTGAATGTTAAAGCTACAGCTCGGATTGTTCCATTCCATACGGCATTAATGAAGTGAATGTTAAAGCTACAGCTCGGATTGTTCCATTCCATACGGCATTAATGAAGTGAATGTTAAAGCTACAGCTCGGATTGTTCCATTCCATACGGCATTAATGAAGTGAATGTTAAAGCTACAGCTCGGATTGTTCCATTCCATACGGCATTAATGAAGTGAATGTTAAAGCTACAGCTCGGATTGTTCCATTCCATACGGCATTAATGAAGTGAATGTTAAAGCTACAGCTCGGATTGTTCCATTCCATACGGCATTAATGAAGTGAATGTTAAAGCTACAGCTCGGATTGTTCCATTCCATACGGCATTAATGGCCGAAGGTAAATTACGACAGGTTATTTGGATACACAATATTTTAATACCGATTTAATAATTACAAAATAATTATGAAAATTGTGTTACTTACCGACATTGATAAAATTACGTCTGAAATGATGCTCGTTTGTACGTTTGCGGTGATATTGCTGCTCGAACTTGTTTTCCGTAATTTTGTTACTCATTTTGAGTTCATTTTAGCAAATGGCCCTACCTTTTCTTATGAAATATAAGACTGAAGTGTATTAAGACTAACTTAGGCTTACTGACTCTCAAGGACAGCTGCCGGAACATACCGTTAGGTGCTTGGTGACAGATTTTCTACTTGAGGGTGGTAGCTACCTAGGCGGGCATTTGCCGCCAAAGGCGACAACTGAGACCGAAGCTTTACGTGCCCTCATTAGCGAAGCTAAGCGCTTAGTAGCAATGTCACTAACGGTCACCCATCCAAGTCATGACCGCGGCGGACGTTGCTTAACTTAGCTGATCGGTTAAGAACGGCCTAGCAAACTTCGCTACGAGCGCTTTAAACTTTAATGCTCATTCTAGGCCAAGCAATATCATTATTACATATAATACCATAATAAATCTTGGAAACATACTATTGCATTGAAAATGATTTTTCATTCAGTGTAATTTTACATCCAAAATTAATTCGCGAGAATCTTTTAAGGTCGTTCGTTATTCCGAGCCGCACTTTAACCTGTAATAAAATTTGCTTAGAATAACACAATTTGGTCGCATTAAGATTCAATATGCGATAAGCTGACTCAATATTTAATACCCCCCGCGGCGGCGGCGGCGGCGGCGGGCACGAGAGAGCGCCCTGCTGAGATGGGGCACATTTATTCCGGGCACGCATCGCCACAATCCAAGCCTTTCTTATTCAATTCCAGCTGGAAAAAATGGCCTCAATTCTATTTATATCTGTCTTCTGTATTTACGCATGATCAAAAAAAGTTAAAGAAAAATTAATGTAGAAACTTTAAACAGGTTGGTGGTACAAGAACTAAAAGAATAATACTAAAATATAATATTTATTAAGTTAAGCAATTATGACCGAGCGGTAATAGCTGTGGAATGTCGCGCCGCAGGTTCATGGTTCGATCCCCACCGAAAGGGCATTTTGGGAATGTTTGCCTGGCTACCTACCACGCTATAGTAGAAAATCGGTCGCTAAGCACTTAACAGTGTGTTCCGGCAGCAGTCCTTGCGAGCCAGTAAAATTACAGGCACATAATATGAGACTTAACAACTGTATGTCTCAGGGTGACGGGCGCAGTGTAATTAGTCACTTGTGTTGACATGCATTTGTCATATGCAGAGATTAGTCCAACATCAGGTGGGCGTCGTCATTGTTACGTTACAATCCCATAAAAGAAAATAGTGATTCCGCCATAAATTCGTGCTTCGCTTGAACAACTTGCACTGACGTGGCGTCAATAAAGCCACATAACCCAACCTTAACTATTATCGACACGTTTAGCCTTAAAATGAAGCATTTTAAAGAGATCTTGAATGTACAATCACTCGGTCTATTTAAATATCTTTTATTATTAGTAAGTTGGCATCATCAGGAGGACTTTGTCCTAGTTATGTATTAAATTCTATTGTTATCATTATAACCGATGCCAATGGGTTAAAAAATAGTATGCAAAGTATCGCCAAAATGTAATAACTACCAAGAAAAACACTATATAATCTTCCATTATACGTATATTATCGCGGATTTTCCCTACCTAATATCTTCAAGTATACCATTAATCTACTTGGAACAAAGTTTGGAAAATGAACTGTACTTCAAAATACGATTACAATGAAACTGCAATAGTATAATCATGATTATTTAAAGCGAAGAAAAAAACTAACGCTAAAATTGCAGAATACGTCTTCTCGTGTGAAAATAGTCGTAGGCAGCACACGCCTGCGAAATGTACTAACGAGACAAACTTCGTTAGGTTTGACCTGGATCTGATGTTCGTAGACTTGTGCTACGGTTTCGTAGATGCACAGTGCTACGGCTCTACAGCGTAGTTTGAAGCCAACGATTACGTTGCTATGGCCAATTTAATGAAATAATAAGATGGAATTAGACATTTACAGCGTTACTTATAAACGCTACTTAAATTTTAAACATTACTTAGCCGCTGATTAGCAAAATTCCTTACTCATAAATGCTACATAACTTTATCCAGTACCTAAGTACTGCTTAAATCAGCTGTCAATTTAAACACCGTCCCACCCATGTTTAAATATTTAAGTAGCAAGATGGCGCCGATATTTCTGATCAGCTGATTTAGTAACTATTGAGGTTATTTTCAAGGAGGTATACAAAACTATAAACACGACATACTCTGTTAATACATCGCAAAAATATAGCAAGTAGTAATAATAAGTAATACATTGGATGATGATTTTTACATTTTTTTTTCTCGTGTTGTTCTATGCTTTGTTAGCGAATATTTTAAATATGTAGTTGTTTTGTATTTTGTATTGATATAGCTGAGATATATACTGACCCTACATAAGGAGGATATATCTCCCTAGCCTAATAATTGTAGGTATATATAATCCTTGTTAGGGTAAGACGATTCAATATTACTCTATACCTACTATAGTAGGTATAGAATACCGGTAAGAAGACGTAAATAATAACTAGAGTCTTTCGAAGAGAATTCGAAGCGCTCGTAGCGAAGTTTACTTAGCTGATCTCAACCGATCAGCAAAGTTAAGCAACGTCGCGCGCGGTCAGGAGTTGGATGGGTGACTGCTAGTGACATTACTACTGAGCGTTTCCGTGCTTCGGAGGGCACGTTAAGCCGTCGGTCCCGGTTGTTGTCTTAGGATGGCAGTCGTAATAGCATGGTAGAAGGGCATTTTGCGAATGCCCGCCTGGCTAGCTACCACCCTCAAGTAGAAAATCTGTCGCCAAGCACCTACCGGTGTGTTCCGGCAGCTGTCCTTGAGAGCCAGTAACTCTAGGTTATCCTGAACAACATCTTCGACCACATCATCACATACCATCAGGTGAGATAGTGGTCAAAGGGTAACCTATCAGGCATAAAAAAAAAAAAAAAGAGATAAAAACAGAATTGAGTAATTATTTGCGAATTTCAGCATAGATGTCGATTCAGTTCAGCAAAAAAAAATATTTTAGGAGTCGAAATATTCTTAATTGTATTATGGATCTCATTTAATAGGTCGCGAGTTTATTACCAAATGGTAATAAACTGGTCCAAATTAGACGCCGGACTGTTACTGAAAATCACTTTCTCATTAAAACCCCAACATCTGATCCGATCCAGTGATCGAACTCATTGTAATTTTCTTATAGCTGCGCCACGCGGTTTCACCCGCGTAGGCAATGATGATGAAAAGTATGGAGAACCTAAACTAACTATTCCGTTGTTTCATCCAAACCTTCAAGCCGTTAAAACGTGAATACATGTAGAAGACAAAAACACATATACATAAACTTTAGATACATACATATAATCACGCCTGTATTCCCCGAAGGGGTAAGCAAAGGTAAACTCCCATGTTTCGGTCAATTGGGTTTTGGTCCCATGTAAAAGGCGGTGAGCCTATTGCCATTCACCGGGCACAGTTTCAGAGTCATACAAAATCATTTCTCTAACACACTAGACGAAACACAAGAACATATTACGTCCTTTATAATATTATCGCTATAGTATGATTAAAAAAATATGAAGATTGGAATCTTGGAGAGAGGACTCGTTGGATCGTCTTAGCGGGAGCACGTAATTGATTCTGCTCCGCAAATATTTTACTGTTTCGCTGGTTAAAAGTTTAAATTTATCGCTTCAAGTTATACCTTTGTTAAGTTAGTGAAATAACGAAGCTATTAGTGGTTGTGTGATATAAATCCGTCAAGAAACAACGGAGATATAACGAAATTATTATTTAAAATAATCGTTCACAACGCGTCGCTTCGGTTGCCCGGCACACGGCCGGCGCGGGAGCTACGGACAAGCTGTGAGTCATCATCACATCACGCGCGACTTGCATGATACTTGCGCCTGCGCTCTGTTGTCACGGGCACGGCCATCGTGCGTCGCTGCATTGTACACGGGGTTATTCTGCGTGCCAGTGGACAGCTTTTCTACGGAAAACCCTGACGTAATATTTTCTGTTTATTTCTGATTTTATAGTATTTATTTAAGTTACTACATAATATATAAATATGGATAACAGTACAGATAATGTATCGAGAAGAAAGCCGGCTTGTTTAAGAAATATGAGATCGCTATCTGACGAGTCAGTTGACTCTCTAGCCTCTAATTTAAGCACAAGGAGCATGTTTGATTTATCTACTCATACAAAAAATGACGACATTTTGAGACTTGAAAATGAAATCGAAGAGTTGAAACAACGGCTGTTTTCGGCTAATGCAGAAATAGACACTTTGATGTTAGAAAATAGTACACTTAAAAAGTTATTTGAAAAAGTAAGTCAGAAAAATGATCAACTGAAAAACATGTACATATCAAGTATGACTACAAAAAGAAACGATATTATTGGGAGCTCTAAATCCTCAAAAAAAACGGCTAAAAGTAATAGATTTAATTTGTCTGGTCGAAAACTAAATTTAGATTCTGAATGCCAAACTCCAAAATCTCGGATTGAAAAAAGCAATATTGCAAGCCCACAGGAAGTATCTTGTTTAAATCAACAGAAGTCTCAGACAGAACCCACTCCAACACTGCCGGATACAATACAAGAGCAACTACCTAAACAGAACGCGCAGTTCATCGATGAGCTTAACCATTTAAAGTGCCCGAAAAAAAAACAATCAATAGTTTCTGAGTGCCATAGGAAAGCATCAATGAAGAGCAGTATAATTTTGCTATCTGATAATCAAGGAGAAGGAGTGGTGGAATCAATATTGAAACAGAAAAATAATCTTATAATCAAGGAATACAATAGAATAACATCTTTTAGAAAACCTGATGCCATAACCAGTGATGTGTTATCATCTTGTAAAAAGTTATCTAAGACTATAACAAAGGACGATAATGTAATTATTATGACTGGTTGTAACGATCCTAATGCACATATTTTATTGACTGAATTGAGGAATGCTATCAAAATATTAAAAGAATGTAATGTTTTCGTGGTAAATGTATTGTACAATGATTCTTTAAAAGAAAATCAAGTTAACAATCATATAAAACTTCTTGTCAAAGATTTTAAAAATTGCGTCTTTATAGAAACTGGTTCCAATCTTCAAAATATTACGAAAAAAATCATACATCATGTAAATGCAGTTCAGTACCATAATACATTTTTAGCCTTCTCTAATCCTCGTGCGATAAAAACTGCTCCAGCAAAGAAAGGGACTATACCTTATTATTTTCAAATAAAGTCGTCCCCCAACGAAATAAATTTATATAAAACTGTACAATCCTGTCGTGTTAAACATTTAATCACAGATTACTTCCCACTCTTGGGAAATAAGACTAATATTTCTCGATCTGAAACCAATTCTACTAAATTGAATCTTTTTCGAACCTCTAGATAAAATCACAGTCCTACACCAAAATATAGCCGGAGTTTTAAATAAAATACGCGAACTCGAGACCGCCTTAGATGAACTTAAGCAATCAAGCATTAATGTTTCCCTAGTCTGTCTCACAGAACATTTTATACCAAAAGGTGAAGAAAATTTTCTTAATGTGGATGGGTATTCGCTAAAAGCTATCTATGCTCGAAAAAATAAGAGGCGCGGGGGATCTTTAATTCTTTGCAAAAACGAATTTGAATGCACTGAAATCAAATTTAATACTGGCGTAGACAAACATTATGAAATTTGCGGGATAGAAATTAAAAAGTTAAAAATGTGTGTCATCTGTCTCTACAGAATTCCGAAAGGTAATTTAAAAATATATTTTAATAAACTAAAAATTACTTTATCCGAATTGCAACACAAATATGATAATTTGATAATTTGTGGAGACTTAAATATTAATATCAATAAGGAGTCAACGTCTAGTACGAAACTGCTTCGTCTTTTGTCTAACTTTGGTATGAGTCACCATATCACAGATCCAACACGGGGAAAAAACTGTATAGATAACATTATTAGCAATATTTCGCATGTAACTGCTAGAACTATCAATCTCTATTTGTCCGACCATGATACAGCTCAAGTAGCTATCTTTAATAAAATGACATGCAAAAAAAGTACTGATTATTGTTTTAAATACATTAATGACACGAATCTGGATAATTTAAGAATATTTTGTAAATCTATAAGTAGCTTATCTTTCTCTGAAGTATATGATCATCAATTGGTAAATGATGCATTTAACGCATTTCATGATTTACTCATACTGTTTCACAAATTATGTTTCCCCATTATCAAAGTTAAAATGACAAAAGTACCTAGTAAACGTATTAAAATTACTAAAGGTATTCGAATAAGTTGCAAAACCAAACGTAAGCTGAGACTCAGACATTACAGAAATAAGACGTCAGAAACAAAAAAAGATTTCAAAATTTACTCTAGTTTATTAAAAAAGTGCGTAAATAAAAACAACTTATTAAGTAATGTTAAATACATAGCAAATTCGAAGAATCAATGTAAGGCTTCATGGAAAATAGTTAACGAAGAGATGGGAAAGTTTAAACCTAAAGAGTACATTGAAAAAATTATTGACAATGGAATAATTCTTTCATCTGGGTCAGATATAGCTAATTCTTTTAACAATTTTTTTACCGACATAACTAATAATCTGTCTGCGAATAGCCAACGTAATCCACTGTCATCAGTGAATTACACGATGAAAAGTATTTACCTTGAACCAACGTTACCTGATGAAATATATAAAATTATTAAATCATTACATGACAGCAAATCATCGGGCTATGATGACCTCACAACAAACCTGATAAAAGCTATTTGTCCTTACATTTGCGAGCCACTTTCATATATAATTAATCTTTCTTTAGAGCAAGGGCGTATACCGGATAGACTTAAGATATCTATAGTGAAGCCATTGTATAAAAAAGATACCAAACTAAAGAAAGACAATTATAGACCTATTTCGTTGGATCCAGTCTTTTCAAAAATATTTGAAAAGGCTATGTATAAAAGAATTCTTTCATACCTTAATCACTATAACATCCTGACGAAGGAACAATATGGTTTTAGAAAAGGCAGATCAACCACCTTAGCTACTTATAATCTCCTTAGCTTGATTTTAAACAATTTAAACAGTAATACCACGTCATGTGGTCTATTTCTCGACCTGAGCAAAGCATTTGATTTTGTTAATCACGACATTTTGCTAAATAAACTGTATAGATATGGCATTCGAGGTCCTGCTCATGATTGGTTCCTTTCCTATCTAAAAGATAGGAAGCAGATAACTCGCATCACCCAGTATGACATAATTACGAATTGTGTAAAAAATTATGACTCCGATGAACGCGTTAAATTAAATGGGGTCCCTCAAGGTAGCATCATGGGTCCATTGCTTTTTCTTTTATTTATTAATGACTTCCCAAGTACTATCGAACACAGCAGTATTCTCTTTGCCGATGACACAACCGTTTTATTAAAAGGTGATACTAAAATAAATATATCTTGTGACATAAACAATTGCCTCAGTAAAATTATGGAATGGCTAGATATGAATCATTTAAAAATAAATTTAAATAAAACGAAATTCATACAATTTCAAACTCATCAGCGAATAAAAAATAATATTACTGTAAATTATGGAAATGACATTATTGAACAGGTGACTTATACAAAATTTCTAGGAATAAATATTGATGCTAATTTATCATGGGTTAATCACATTGACATGATTTGTAACAGGCTGCATAGCTTTGCATTTGCACTTAAAAGATTGAAGCGATGCGCTCCTCTGCATTCGGTTCTGGGAGTATATCATGCTTATGTTTGTTCGGTAATTCGTTATGGGATCATTGCTTGGGGAAATTCTAAGCACATAAACAAAGTTTTCAAAGCGCAGAAAAAATGTGTTCGTGCTGTGTATAATCTTAAATGGACTGAATCATGTAAGCCTGTTTTTAAGTCAAATAATCTGTTGACAGTAGTAGGCATATATATATATGAATTGGCAAAGTTTGTAAGATCTAACTCTTCCTTGTTTCCCGAATATACTAGCTTAGGTAAGAGGACAGTTACACAAGAACAGCTCAAAATGCCAATTCCTAAACTAGAGCTGTTTAGGAATAACTGCATCTACATGACGCCTCTCATTTACAACGCGATTCCAAAAACTATAACAAAGTTACCTAATTATAAGTTCTACCCGGAGTTAAAAAAGTGGTTGGTTAACGAAAGTTTTTATACAGTTAAGGATTTCCTGCAGAAGACTTCTAATCGCTACTACATTTACCACGTTAAATAATTGATTGTATAATTAAATAATATATACATTATGACAATTTAAAAAAATATATATATGACATCGTTATTATTATTAATTCTTAATTGTATATTATATTTAATTGACATTTGCACACCTCGTATGAGGTTGTTTATGGTGAAACTATTTGTACGTCCTACATATTTTATATCTTTGTACCCGTATTCAAGCAAATAAATGAATTGAATTGAATTGAATTGAATTGGCTTCATAGAAAAAATCGTAGACATAATTGGGCATAGGTATTGTTTGGGATGGAAAAAGATAACTTTCAGCTGGATATGACGGTATTTGGGCTTCCATAATGCATTTCCAATTATGCTATGGAAAAGGTTGCTGGATCGAATTCATAGAATACAGGGGCACTTATAATTTACCATATTGCAAAAACAAACTTGCTTCAGAAGTCTCCAGTACGCCTCACCATTTGTACAAAAATCAGTAGGTCTACAAAGAATAGTATATTTTTCACTTTTTAATTTTAAGATTTTCAGCGCTAGATACATACTATTTGGCAATTTGGGTCTTTCATAATACCGTTTAGTTCAATGTTGTCAGTTTAAAATACGTTCGACCTCATTATCCATTGCTTAGCTAAATAGTTGCAAAGTAGCGTTTATAAGTAAGAAATATTTAAACATTACTTAAACACTGTTTAGTTATCCATTACTTAGCAACTACATAGCGAATTTTTTTATAAGTAAGGGGGTTAGTGTCTCATTGTTAATGTTACGTTGGTAGAGTGGCGTGAAGCGTTGCATGTAGTAAGACAAAACTGGACCATGGTCCTCTTCCTTGCGTCGTATACCTCAATGCTGAGGTTCGTGACCACCCTTCTGTATCACTTTCTCTCGTACGATCTTTCTCCATCTGTTTCTGTCTCTGGCGGTGAGGAGGGCGTAGTGTACTGAAGAATCAAGAGCGACGCGGATCTGGTCGGACCAGCGCAATGGGCTGCGACCACGCGGTCTTCTCCCATCCACTTTGCCGGTCACGATAAGCCTCTCTAGGTTATTTCAATCTTTCCTTGCAATGTGACCGAAGTATTCAAGGACTCTGCGTAGACACTCAGACGACAGCCGAATGGAGATTTTCAGTTTCCGTAATATTGAGATTTTAGTCCGAAATGCTGTCCACGGAATACGTAGCATCTTTCTCCAGCAACACATCTCAACGACCATGGTAGGTGTATTGAATCAGCATGGTATCGAGTTTCACAAGTTATTTTTACTTTTTGATGTTGGAAGTCGGTTTCATCTATTTTTTATTCCCTTTATGCATACTTCTTACAAGATCATTCACTCAGTTTAAACACTTTTTATTGTCGACAAGAGATGCAATTAAAATTCAATCCAACAAAAATAATCAATCAAATCAGTTCAAAATTGGCGAATAATGCGTTTGTTACGAATACAATATAAAAATGAAATCAATCAAAGTGCAAACCTCGTCCTTTTTTGGAAGTCGAGATTTGTAAGTTACATCAATAGAACCTGCAAATGACAATACATCTACGACGTCTTGTCGAAGTAAAATTTAGAGATCCAATTTATTTTTTTATTTGATATTAATTTGTCCTTGACCACTATCTCACCTGATGGTATGTGATGATGTGGTCGAAGATGTTGTTCAGACTAACCTAGACTTACTGGCTCTCAAAAACAGCTGCCGGAACACACCGTTAGGTGTTTCGTGACAGATACTACTTGAGGGTGGTAGCTAGCCAGGCGGGCATTCGCAAATTGTCCTACCACCATGCTATAACGACTGCCATCTTAAGAAAACAACCGGGACCGACGACTTAACGTGCCCTCCGAAGCACGGAAGCGCTCAGTAGTAATGTCACTAGCGGTCACCCATCCAACTCATGACCGCGGGCGACGTTGCTTAACTTTGCTGATCGGTTAAGAACAGCTAAGCAAGCTTCGTTACGAGCGCTTCAAACAGTTAAAATTGTTTGAAGCGCGTTAATTTTAAAGTGTTTAAAGAGTTAATATTTTTTTTTATTTTTTTGTCCAGGCCTTTATTATTAATATTTGCAGGACTAATTAGATGTAAGGTTATGATGTTGAATAATTGGGTTTGGTCAAAGGTCTGACTTATGAATTATCTATTGGCACTCAGTGTTTAACCAACTCTGTAGGTAGAGTAGTGTAATGCCTGTGGCGTTGTTCCATTAACTTGTGCTCACTCGGGACTAGAGCCATCCACCCGTATGTTAAACATTGTTCAGAAACACAAACATGTGTTGAAGATGATATGTTCTTTGAATAATTTGTTTGTATTGTTACAAATGTCGCCTGATGGTATCATTATTCTAACTGTGTTTTTTAATATTAATTGCGATAGAAATAATCGATACCAGAGCAAATAGTTACTTCGTGAATGTTTATCACATATTAGATCGTTATCAAATTGTAGACTTAAGTTGAGTGGGGAATAGTAAAGTTACATCGTTATTTTACTATTCCCTACTAAAATCTAATGTTTAGTATTATTATACTAGTATTCTTAATATTATTAAATTATAGAAATTGCTTGTGTGTGTTCCCTGTGTGTTCCCCGAAGGGTGCCAGGTTAGAATGTCACCCCCATTTCTTCCCGTGGGTATCTTAAGAGGTGAGTAAGGGGAAAATACTGGTAGATGGGAAGCAGTGCCTTCTGAAGAACTGACAAAATCAACTGCGATTCCCAAGACGCCTGCCAAGCCTGAGGAATCAATTATGGCAAATCTCCTCAATGAAAAGACCTTGTTCAACAGTGGAAATTTCGGTTGATGTTATGATGTAGGTGTTATACAAGCTGTGTGGCAGTGTGTTTACTGTCACTGACACTCCCTGACAGTAATGTCCTGGATATAATTATTGCATAGATTTATTTAGGTTCTGAAAAGATATTTATTATATAATGTTATATATTGTCTTCTTAGAAACTAGATCAGAAGTTATTTTTTTTAAAAGAAGAAATACACAAATGTCTACAATTTATTTAATTTACACAAAAGCAAATATACCCGATCAACATTTATGCCTTTAAAATTAATTCTTTTAAACAATTCAAATAGCCAAGACAAGACCGACAAAAACAATCTAGCAGTACGATAATTATACAACTTAACAGCGATGTTACCGAAAATCGACGGACGAAGCAATAAGAGCCCGTTCCGGCACCCAACACCGGGTTATATAGGTTTCCCTCTCCACTGACAGTGTTGCCGCTAACATTTTCCCTCTCCACTGACAGTGTTGCTGCTAACACGGCCTTTCCTGACAGGAGACCGTCCCCGGGCTCCATTTTATCTTCAACGCCGTCAACAATCCAGATTGGAAACAAGATTGGTACAGAGGGTAAGCAATCCTCTTCGTTCGAAGAAAAAGGTGTTGGATTCCGCGTGCCTCTGTACTCCAGAGGGCTGTGGCTCGATGTCGTCCATGAGTTGGTTCGCCTCAGGAGTCTGGTCGACATCAGGAGCTGACTCATCCCTTTCGTCATCTGCGTCTATCGACAAAAGAGAAGAAAACGAGAGAATCCACTTAACAAGTTCGTTCAGTAATCATAGCTATAGGCAAGAGTCACTATTAGATAAGAACCCATTATTAATGCCTATGAACAATTAGGTTAAAACATCCAAATACATGAACCAACCACTCGGGGCGGGACTTGTCGGAAGATCGCCCCCACGACTCGTCAGAGACCTACGAGTACTTACGTGAGGCATGGCTTTGCGTGTGTGTATTGGTTCACATATAAGCATGCATTAAACCAGTACAGACAATGCTTGCCGGCAGATATGTCCGACGCTACACGAATCTCCACCCACGTGACTTTTCGGCAGCCCTGCTCCAGGACAACTTGACAGATCAAGTTTCCGAGCACACCAGGATAGCGTGTCCGATGCGCTCCAAGACAAACGCTCATCCGGTCCAAAACAAAACGACAATGCCTGACGACAAACATGTCCCGCGGTACACGAATCTTCACCCAAATGACCTTTTGGCACCCCTGCTCTAGGACAACTTGACGCATCAAGT
The DNA here is from genome assembly GCA_963890685.1 of Plagodis pulveraria. Taxonomy (NCBI): domain Eukaryota; kingdom Metazoa; phylum Arthropoda; class Insecta; order Lepidoptera; family Geometridae; genus Plagodis; species Plagodis pulveraria. The sequence goes on from OY982968.1 coordinate 410,295, forward strand.
GTCTGGGCACACTAAGATAGCGTGTCCGATGCGCTCCAAGACAAACGCTCATCCTAGTTCAACTCAACCTTTTCATACCACACAATTAGCCCCACGACTAAAAGGGATTCTTAACGCAACATGTTACAGCAATAAAAACCTTATTTGTGAAAATAGATATGAAATAGGTCAGGACTTGAACAGAAAATTATCTAAACAGAATATTCTCACGCATGATAAAATTAAAAACTCACAGAGAAAGCTGAGCACACCTCAGGAGTCCATTTTCCTCACCATGGAAGCATGTATTCCGCGGCCGCCTGGGACGATTCTCCAGACGAGCCAGCCAAGAGCCTCAGCTCGTCGTAGTACTGTCGCAACGCGACACTGTAGTAGTACTGTCGCAACGCGATAAGGTTCACGCATACATGAGTCCAGCCTCATGGTCGACTGCGCCTGCCTGCGAACAAAAGCTAAGGAATCTAACTTAAATGTACGAGATGTTTTACGCCTCTCATGAACATAGGTATCCTGCCATTGCCACGAAGGTGCTCGGATGCTTTCTGACGGCTCATTACACGAAACGCTTCCCGTTTGAGACTTGAACCTTCAATTGCTACGTCGCGTATCAACCTGCGGATAAGAGGTATGGCAGCTTCGACATCAATTAGCAGGTTCAATGCCAAATGCTGGGTCATCCTGTGCCTCGTGATGTTCAGGATTTACTGCAACTTCCACATTATTGCCGGCCATCTTTGCTGCCGATGATTGCACTCGATGTCGAGAACGGTACAGCAATAGCGCTCAACCTGCCCGTTGGATTGATGCATCTCTGGTGTTACAAATACAAAATATAAAACCCTTTTTAGTAAGTGCCGCAATCCAAGAAGCTTTTTGAGCACAACCAGCTACATACCGCCTAAAATAGCTAGCTAAGCCCATAAACTGTCGTACTTGCTTAACGTTCTTAGATTCGGGAGTTTCAATCAGAGCCCGAACTTTCTCCTGACTCGGCCTAACCTGATATTCACTAGTCGTTAAGCCCAAGTACTCAATACTGGAAAAACGAACACTTCTTTAAGTTGATGGAGAAACCAGCTGTTGTCAACGCATCAAGCACCTTACGCAGTGGGTCCAGACCCTGGTCGATGCTATTGCTCATGATCAAAACATCGTTACCTTAGACGAGTATGTCTCCAGAACCTATGAACTCGCGAAGGGTCATTGTGATTATGCGTTGATGAACTACTGGAGCCTTTGCCAAACCGTAACTCGTCAGAAACCACATACAATTCTACTTAGAGGGTAAAGCCATCAAACTCGATGTGACATAAAAAGTACCCTCAATTTCCTGACTACCTAACCTTGAAGTATCCGTCATATTACTTATTTATTCCCGGTATATTACTTTTCTCTATGGTATCAGTAATACAGGCGTATGCGAGTATTCCAAATGCTTTATCAATGATGAGGATATTAACGAGATAGCCGAACCACTATCGATCAAGACGTCAACCGGTACGTCCTGTATAACCGCCACTACGATGTCCCTGTTAGAACAAACGCGTTGTAAAAATTAACATTGTCCTTGTTAGCAGCTACTGCACGCTGTGTAGCGAAACAAGTCTCAACCTTGTGCCCAAGTTTCTTACAATAAGAGCACGGCTCGAACCTGGTTGGTACAAACGCTGGTGGCAGTAAGTTGGTCCCTACATTAAACGGCGCACTTCCTGACGATTGTCAATTCTAGGTTTCTTACCACACGAAGCCTGTCTATGTCCTTACTGACCACAAGAGTAGCACCTAATATCAATAATGCAACATTTACGCGACTCCTCTGTACCTCGTGTACCCGTCGTCATGTTTCCCGAATCAGAACGTGAGGGAGCAGTCTTCGATACACAGCTTGAACTCGGTTTAACATAAATCGAGAAAAAACTCTAATAGACCGTTTGATAACAATTGAGCGATAGTTGCTGAAACTCTAATATTGGGATCGGTGATGCCGCGAATTATCATTGCCGAGATAAGCCCATGGCTCAATTCCCGCACTATGTGTAAACGAAGCAAAAAGTGACGCACGTATTCCGCGTAAGTTGGATAATTATCGAAGTTCTTCATCACGACATCAAATAGTATACCCGCGAAGTCTGGTACCTTCGGATATAAAGGTCAACATTCTCACTTAAGGCTGGTCCAGCTACGATCACTGGAAACCCTATGGTCAAGTCACGACAACGCACCCCCTTCGCGTTTCAACAGTTTCCTATAAGCGACTAACATTCGAAGTCACTCCAACCATTTAACACTTTCGCGCGAAATTGAAACGTATTCACCCCGCAATGAGAAGAGACACAATTATAATCGACAGGACGGGCGTGTCGTGATAAAATAACACGATTTATAAAATAACAATAACACAGAAAAATATTTTTGCGGGTAGACAGAAAATATTTAGGCTATAACAAGTGGGCAGAAAAGTAAGTAAGAATCCCACTTCTGATCTTAGAAACAAGATCAGAAGTTATTTTTTTTAAAAGAAGAAATACACAAGTGTCTACAATTTATTTAATTTACACAAAAGCAAATATACCCGATCAACATTTATGCCTTTAAAATTAATTATTTTAAATAAATAAATAAACACAAGGTTATAGGTATCACATAATTACCCTATTTGGGTGTAGCAATGTTGGTAAGGAGTGGGCCGGTCTATTTCCAATCATTAATATATACTACATTATTCTTTAAGGAATTCGTCAAGAGAATAATATGATTTTTTAATTAATAGGTTTTTTAGACTTATTTCAAATGTATGTTCATTTTCTTCTTCTTTTAATCCAACTGGTAATTTGTTAAATATTTTAATGGCCATTGAATTTGGGCTGGAGCTATGCATTTTTATTCTAGATTTCGTCATCACTAAATTGTGTTGATATCTTGTTGGGTACCTACGTGGCATATCAGTTTCCTTTTTAAAAAAGAAGGGGTATTTTTTGACGAATTTACAAGTCTCTAATATGTATATGGACGAGATGGTTAAAATTTTATATTTTATAAAAAATGGTTTATGAAAGTATGGTTTACTAATATTGGGGGTTTTGATGTTGGCAAGGATACGGATACATTTTTTTTGTAGTATAAAAAGATCTTCTATCATTGAACTATTTCCCCACAGTATAATCCCATATCTGAACCAGGAGTATGCATACGCGAAGTACGCTGTTAAGGCTGTGTTAGCGTCTGTAGCTCGTCGTAGCTCTCTTAGTGCATATACAAAACTTGATAATTTTGTTTTAATTTTTTGAATATGCGATTTCCAATTTAAATACGAATCTAGTTCTAGGCCTAATAGTGTTGCCGCGTCAATGGATTCCAATCGATTATTATTATATACAAAGTTAATGTCAAGGGGGGCTTTTTGGTAGGGTCTAAATTGCATAATTTTAGTTTTTGGAAAATTAAGGTCAAGGTTATGGTCAGTCATCCAATTAATTATATTATTATGTATGTCAGTTAGATTATTATTCAAATTATTCAAATTATGAGTGTCTATACAGGATGTCAAGATAGAAATGTCGTCGGCAAAGAGTACACATGTTTCATTTATTGATTTTGGGAGGTCATTTATGTAAATTAAAAATAGGATACATCCAAGTAAAATATTCAAATAGCCAATTCAATAAACAATTCAAATAGCCAAGACAAGACCGACAAAAACAATCTAGCAGTACGATAATTATACAACTTAACAGCGATGTTACCGAACCGACGGACGAAGCAATAAGAGCCCGTTCCGGCACCCAACACCGGGTTATATAGGTTTCCCTCTCCACTGACAGTATCGCCGCTAACATTTTCCCTCTCCACTGACAGTGTTGCTGCTAACAGTATATTGATTGCAATTTATTAGGAAATTCAAGAAAAAACACGACATACACAAATCTAACAAGATTAAAATCCCGGCAGAAAACATTATTCTCCAAAGAAAACAATGTTTTTTCACAGTTAACTACACAACCTTTCAAAATATTTCTTTATCACACCCTTACAGGTTTAGCGCTGAGCAATTTTTCCCAACTGCTTATTTTATTTTACAACTTCCGGTAGCATCGTAGAAAAATAACCTTGAAATTCAATTTTAGTACGTCAGTAAAGCGCACGGCTCTACTAAAACCTTGAGCCTGGCATACAAAATTTGAAGAATATTGTAACGTGTCTGCCAAGCAAAAGTAAACAATGACAGGTCGATATAAGGTACCTTTTGGTTCGACTGGTTCTAACATCGTTCTTGTCCAAAACTGACTGAAATCTTTTGTAGGCAAGCTTTCAGCTAAACTTCAGTTTAGTGCTAAAACGTTATATGCGAAAATGACTTAAAATTATATGCCGAACTACAAATTCCTGGAATGATATTTATGAAACGAAACTCATATTGTTGCAAGGCAAACAAGCATCGGAAATAAACGCACGAAAGTCAACATTTCGTGAAAGAGACATTCTGAACCTGAAGGCGATTATTTATCGCTGACAGTTGTTCACTAACTTAGGAAATTGTTAGTTTTAGGATTTCATTTTTCGTTAACAGTCGCCTGCACGTGATAGATTATTTGAAAATTGGCTCACTATTTATTGAAATATTTGTTCATATTCACTTGATTGGCTTTAAGCTTAAGATTTAAACAACTGGTATAATGTGACATTCTAATTTCGTTTTAGAAATACTCTGTGGTTCTTAAGATGAAAATAAGTATTGGTTTAATTATCTATGTGTATATTTTATCTGTGGTGTGAATTTAATACTGTACCTAATATTGTATAATGTGAGACTGTGATTAAAAGCATCATATATGGATTATCATGATCACTGGAATCATTATTTGATGATATTTTTACTATAAGTATATCTTATAAGTAGTGAAACTGATAATGTGACACAGATCAGTTTCACTGTTAAAACAAAGACAAAGATACTTATTTAAAATAGTTTATTTTATGTACTTTATTTCTATGTGTAAAAACATTAATGATTTTATTATAGTTATTGCCATATGTATAGAGCTTGAAATCACATAATTGTCAATTTTAAAGAGTACTGTGTTTGTGACGGTAGTCGCTTCGTCGCCTTGTTTGTTCCTTCCTATAAAAGGGGTAGTGTAAAGCGAGTTGATTCACTTTCTGTCGGACCGCCGTGCCGAGCAGACCTCCAGTGGTGTTGAAATAGTGTTTGACGACGAAGTGCTGCTTGATTCAGTTTCGGTCGGACCGCCGTGCCGAGTAGAGCTCCGGGGGTGTCCAAATATATTTGGAAAGTAGTCTTTAGTGACGAAGTGCTGCCCGATCAAGATGTTGTGAAGTTAAGTAATTTATTATTATCTTTTCTGATATAACATAACGACCAACCTCGTTTAAATGTAATGGTCCTTTTGGACCATTACATGGTTTGTTAAAAAGGTTATGACAATTATATATCGAATAAGAAAATATCTGTTTATGTAAACAATGACTTTATATGTTAATTAATAGTTGATAATCCAGTGAAAGTGTAAATAAAGTGTATATAGTAAGTATGTAACATAATGTGTTACATACTAAAAGACTTATAAAAGAATGGCCCCGAGTTTCTTGCCCGTTCTTCTCGCAGTGGCTCTATACAATTTTGTTTGCTGAACGTGGCAATACAATGTAGAATCATTCAATATTAAAATTTCATCAAATTGAATAAATGGTTTTGACTATTGACTTTGTTGTTTAAATCCAACTAACATCAGAAGTGGGATAGAACACGTTATACTTCATATTGTTTCAAATGCTTTCAGAACGTGTGGACGTGGCTTCTCATGTATCCGGCTGTTGTGGAGGGTCTGCTTAAGGCCATCTACGACGCAGTAGCTGGCTCACACCATGGGGATGACGTGGTGCTACCACCTTTTGATCCTGAGAAGAATGACAATGGTGCAGACAGCAGGTATACCGCTATTTGGTGATCTGGGCTGGAGCACCATCACTACTGTTGCAAATCAGGTAAAGCCTATTGGGCTCTGTATTGTTATTGTGAAAATCTAGGATCTACAAATTGAAAATTGGGACTTGTTCAAAGCTACAAAAAGGATTTGTACCCCACACCGAAAAAATATTATTAGCAACCGGGTAGGACTCGCATAAATTTTACTGGCTATTTCTCCAACCAATTGATTTAAAGATCTTGGTCTGGGAGTCACAATTTTTATCAGTTAAACTTACAAAAACTTCAGCGTCAGAGGGATAGCTATTCTGTTAACTTCGGAAACTACCGATTTATATGTGAATACGCCAGAGTAAAACTCAGGTTACTAGGAAATAAACTTATTTCACTTTTCACAACATGTGCTTAAAATCCCCCAAAAACGACCGTTTGAATACACTATTAAGCAGATTGTTAGAAAACACGACCGAACAGCTAAACCGCCTAAAACTGACAATGCCCAAGACCTAATGTTTTCTGTTACAAATTAGCTTATTTTAAATCACAAAGCGTATTAGAAACATATACATACAATACTATAATTCGAAGACTGGCTATATCAAACATGAATTAAGCATCACGAAATCACAAACGTACATTGCAATTATGTAGCCCACATAGGGCTATGTACGTTAGTCTGATCTTCGTTTTTATTTTACTTTTATTTAAAAAGTAATGATGTTCGGGTAATCATGATGTCTAATTGTTTCACAAAAGCTTTATTCAAACTTACTATGGCTAATAAAAAAAAATGCGACAGGGAGGCTCCTGGTTGCACATAAATCGATAGCAATACTATTCAACTGCAGTTTCAAAACTTGCTTAGAGAGATAAACACTTTATTGTACATCAAATTTTATCATCCATATGCCGCTGTAATAATAGTACCTTCCGGTCTTAGACTTTTTTGTTCGAACCAAATTAGGGTACTTGGTCCTTGTCAAACAACCATATGAACTGAAAGGTCATATAGATTTCGATCTTCAAAACAAAATTACACGATTATTTGGGAAATTCTCATCAGTACTATTGTCGTTCTATGATGACATAGGCAGAATATGAACTGGTAAAGTTTTATAACTCTACACGATGATGACTGTCACGTAAGATATGACAAACACTAAACAAAACTAGAAACTACATGAACCAGTCTAATTTACACTTTAACAGAAGATTACTATATACCTAAGAAAACTCTTTTCTTTCAATCGTATAGGGAAATCGATTTATTACACTTGGATTACTCTGGGATTTTCAGACAATCTGAGGAAGAGTATAACCATATCCTTCTAAATATAGATGAAAATGATTACATTACCCGTACCCCAAATCTTGTGATAGCCGATAGAGGATCAAACTTCTCCACTAATAAAGTTCATTCGTCGAATATGGGTAGAGATGTATTAACATCACACTATTTCTAATATATTTATTTCTCGTAGCAATGGCCAGGTTAAACGTTACTTGGCTACGTTTAACAAATACGATAAACAATTCGTCAGAATAGCCAAACGGTCTGTGGCAGATTCAGAAAACATGACACAACAGTTCTTAAAACAAAAAAAAGAAAAGTTATTTCCCTGTAAGACAAATAATAGGTACAGAGGGAAATGTCCAACTTAATTTGTTCCCAGGAATATGGGTAGTTTATATACAATCGATCTTAGAATTATTTTCACAAATTATGTCCACTATTATCTACCCTTGATGGGTGTTAATGGGTGTGCAAAATTTGGTTTACATGTCAGTGAAATATACATACTAATTAATTTATTTCGAAACGAATTACAACAATAGTAAATTTATTATCACTTATCGCTGAGAGCGATCTCTTCCAGACAACCCTATACAAAGGGATATTTATAAATAGATATAGACGGAGGTATATCTATAACAATACTGATAATAATTAAAATTAAATAATAATTTTCAACACAAGAATCGGACAATAAATAAATTTAGACTTAAATTACCTACATCATAAAAGTTATCATTTAACAAACCAAAGTACCTTAAAATAAATACTAAATATAATAATCAATAAATAAATATGTAAATTTATTTAAAAAAAAGTATAATGTAATGAATAAATATATAACTATCTATCCATACATAAAACATCAGATATACATACTTTATATAATGTTATATTATTACAATATTTGCAGTGACATGAGTCCAAACACACAAAACAATGGAATTAGTTTTACAATAGTAGTAGCAGCGTAATAGTTATCAAGAAACGTAGTGAGTTTTAACCAGGTTTTTGAAAACATATATAGAGGGTGCAAGTTTTATTTCGAGCGGCAAAGAGTTCCATAAACGTACAGTTTCAGTGGAAAATTATTCGTCATAGAACTTTGTCCTGTTCTCTGCTAGCTGCGGTCCCCATGTTGAGCAACTGTCAATAATTATGCCAAGATTTTTACTGTGGCACTATATGGAACAGTAACCCCGTTCAACGTCACCTTCGGCAATACATCCCAATCAATTCTGCTAATCATACGTGAACTGCCAACAACAATGACTTGTGTTTTTACTGGGTTGACGTGAAGCCCATAAGCTTTACTTCAATCTGATATTTGAAGGAGATCTTTATTTGTAGCTGCTACTGCTTCAGACAATTTGAGGAGAGGTGCTTGGTAATTTAGTTATCATTATTCTATATACATATAATGGTACAAAAAAATATTAAATTAATTTTACATTTCAATATAGATCACATTAATTAAATAAATACATTGAACATAAGTTATATAATAACAGTAAACATTGGCCGTGAATCAGATGTCGTATATTACACACTGGCGTCAATAATTTTTTGAACTACGGTCAGTTCAAATTCATCAATTTTGTAGTATGATTTACTAGTGAGGAAAGATTAATTTTCTTTAAAAAATGGAAAATAAATTGATATCCTTCGGCAATGATGGTAATTGGTTATACATTTTTATGCCTTAAATACACTTTTCTTTGTTAAGGGTGGTATTAGACCTTATGGTACGTAGTGTGGCTTTGTGTACTGCTAAACAAAGTGTCATAGTTTTGTATATTTGACCTGATTAAAAGCGATGCCTCATAAATGTATAGCGGAGGAAATATCAGTATATTAAGAGATTAGTGAAATCAGGTTTACATGTGTAAATATACCATCCGTTAGGGCTTTGCTGTCTGACGAAGTAGATAAATCTTAAGAAACAATGATAAATGTAAACTCTTATATGGAACCAGCAGAGCAATGTTGTAATAAAGTGTTACTGAGTGGTTAAAGGTATATTTCGGCTCCAGCGTAAAAACCAAATTTAAATTGTGAGTGATGTGGTCTATGTCGGTCAAAATCATAGGTGAGAAAATATTTCATACGGAATGATCAACTTAGACACCAAGGCAACACAGTAGTTACAGAAATATTGATGTTGCTAAAGAAGCCATTAATTTCTAGCCCGGTGAATGGGTGGGTCAAAACGTTTATTTTGAACAAGTTTAAGTACAGCTGAAGTATATAAATATAGCAGATGTTATAACATTAAATCGATAGTTATATATTATTATTTGGATTAACCGTGATAGATTATATTTAATGATATTATAAAACTTATATAAATAATTTGTATTAGGATTGTTTTCAAATATTGTTAAATAAATTGTTTATATACAATATTGATGATAACTGAAAATGGACAAAGCCAATACATCTCAAAATGAGTGAAGCCAATACATTGAATAAAAAAAACAAAATATACATGTAGGAATAAAATATATATATACGAGTAAGTATATATATATATTATATGTGGTAGCAAACATTATATGTGATGGACAGGTATTTCAAGATTTTGTGAGTGAACGTTCGTGGCAATTTTAAATAATAATACATATTTTGATAAATCAATATATTCATAAATATAATGACTATATGACTGATACGCTGGTCGGTCTCTGACCTTCCATTAGTCCCGGTAATACCACTGGCAGCGTGTGGTAGGACTAATATACGTTGAAGGCCTGAGATCTTTTATATGACAATACTGCTGGTCGGTCACTGCGCTGATGCTTTACTGGAAGTCATGCGCAGCAGGTGATAGGTAGAGTATATCAAGGCCAGAGACCTCTTATAATGACATGACATGACCTGACATGAAAAGAATTGAATTGAAATAAAATGAAATAAAATGAAGTGAAAGGACATGACAAAAATGGAAACGAATTGAATTGAAATAAAATGAAATGAAAATAATAAAAATTGAGGTTGTATTTTGAGAGCAAAGTACTGGTCAGTATGGCCGTGATAGATTATTTGAAAATTGGCTCACTATTTATTGAAATATTTGTTCATATTCACTTGATTGGCTTTAAGCTTAAGATTTAAACAACTGGTATAATGTGACATTCTAATTTCGTTTTAGAAATACTCTGTGGTTCTTAAGATGAAAATAAGTATTGGTTTAATTATCTATGTGTATATTTTATCATTGGTGTGAATTTAATACTGTACCTAATATTGTATAATGTGAGACTGTGATTAAAAGCATCATATATGGATTATCATGATCACTGGAATCATTATTTGATGATATTTTTACTATAAGTATATCTTATAAGTAGTGAAACTGATCATGTGACACAGATCAGTTTCACTGTTAAAACAAAGACAAAGATACTTATTTAAAATAGTTTATTTTATGTACTTTATTTCTATGTGTAAAAACATTAATGATTTTATTATAGTTATTGCCATATATATAGAGCTTGAAATCACATAATTGTCAATTTTAAAGAGTACTGTGTTTGTGACGGTAGTCGCTTCGTCGCCTTGTTTGTTCCTTCCTATAAAAGGGGTAGTGTAAAGCGAGTTGATTCACTTTCTGTCGGACCGCCGTGCCGAGCAGACCTCCAGTGGTGTTGAAATAGTGTTTGACCACGAAGTGCTGCTTGATTTAGTTTCGGTCGGACCGCCGTGCCGAGCAGAGCTCCGGGAGTGTCCAAATATATTTGGAAAGTAGTCTTTAGTGACGAAGTGCTGCCCGATCAAGATGTTGTGAAGTTAAGTAATTTATTATTATCTTTTCTCATATAACATAACGACCAACCTCGTTTAAATGTAATGGTCCTTTTGGACCATTACATGGTTTGTTAAAAAGGTTATGACAATTATATATCGAATAAGAAAATATCTGTTTATGTAAACAATGACTTTATATGTTAATTAATAGTTGATAATCCAGTGAAAGTGTAAATAAAGTGTATATAGTAAGTATGTAACATAATGTGTTACATACTAAAAGACTTATAAAAGAATGGCCCCGAGTTTCTTGCCCGTTCTTCTCGCAGTGGCTCTATACAATTTTGTTTGCTGAACGTGGCAATACAATGTAGAATCATTCAATATTAAAATTTCATCAAATTGAATAAATGGTTTTGACTATTGACTTTGTTGTTTAAATCCAACTAACACACGCGTATAGCTACATTCCACAATTTCAACCTTATTCAATGTATTAAATTTCATGATAAAACAGGCCGTAAAGGTTTATTCTCCACATTAGGTACAATAAAACCTCCAACCAAACTCACCTAAATGTTGTATAATATTTATTAAATATTACATAATTATAGTAAAATTATCCTTTAGATTTACTCGGATCTATTCAAACGTAGTTTCAACTTATTTAGAAAAAAATGTAAAAACTTACTAAATTCTGAGAACATTGCATTAAGACTTATTTCAAGGTTAGTATAAGTTTTTTGAAGAACCATATTAGCATAAGTAACTCTCACCTTACCAACATTATACCAATCGTATAGAGTCAGTGAAGGTTTAAAGAAATGTATTCTCAAATAAGGCATAAGGTCACTATCTGACCTTACGAGAACATGGTTGGACTTAAAATATTCAACAGACATTGTTTGTTCGAGTCTTCGGAAGTACAAGATAACTAGCAAGATAACGGCGAGTGCAGCGGTTTGAAACATTTTTTGTTTGGTAAATGTTAAACTTGTATGGATGTTCCTATTAAGAATTTTTCGTATAAAAATACAAACTTTAAAATTATATAGTGTTTTTATGTTCATTAGTTTTGTTTTATTGTAGATTTTTTCTGTCAATGTTAAGCGGGGATAATAAAACTTCTCTAATATAACAGGACAAACATACGAAACAATACAAAAAAAAGTGTCACTTCGTTATTTCCTGATTAAAACCTTCATGTGCATATTGTTAGTATAACCCATGAATGGTGACCTGTCGCTCAGAAGGCGATTTTTTTCCCTAAGTCGCCTTTTACAATAACTGTACCATGTCATGGAATTATGCCCCTCTGTTTAACTTTATACTCATAATTCTACATAGCGTTCGGATATTTACAAATGCCACCAAACTATGTATTCCGGCAGCAGTCTTTGAGAGCCAGTATCTCTTAAGGTTAAGATGGTAGTCGCATACTTATCTATGAGCTTTACAAAAACAAAAACCGGAAATGCACAGACAACGGCAGACACGGAATCAATCAACGCGTTAAACCCTCCAGCTCCAGAGAAGCTCTCGGCTGCAATCAGATATTCATAGCACGCGGCTCGTTTACGGACCGGGGTGACGTCACGCGGCCCCACGCACGTCGCCAACACCGGAATGGATTTGAAAAACTTTGGGAATTGTCATTGATTGAATCACTGCATAGTAAAGAGTTTAGTTCAATGAATCAGGTTGAAGTTTTTATATACAAGTAGCTTAATTTTTTTAAAGGTTTGGTACAATGTTACGGGATCCCCTTAGCCTGCACCATTTGTCCTACCAACCTACTTTTAGAAGGCTGTATCTTTTGAGATGCGGTAGTTGTATCTTTTGAGCCAAGTAAAAAATCTATCGCCGAACACCTTATAACGAGTACCGGGAGACAATGTTAGGTGTTTGGCCTTGAGCGTCAGTAAACGAAACTAAAAACACATGAGCCTTAATAACTGTGTATGTCAGGGTAATGGGCAATTTTGATTAAAAAATCCTACTACACAGTTTCTGATTACTTAAACGACAAAAATGCCTGGACAATTCCGCCTCTGCAAAGCTATTGCCTGTCACCTACATAATTTAAACAAATATTGTAATAACTCTATTATATAGTAAGTATGTAACACATTTTTATAAAAGATGTTTAAAAGAATGGCCCTGAGTTTCTTGCCCGTTCTTCTCGCAGTGGCTCTATACAATTTATTTGCTGAACGTAGCAGTATACTAAAATTTGTGCCTAAATTGAATAAATGATTTTGAATTTGACTTTGACTTCGTCACTGTGATGATATGCATCTGTTATCTGTAGAGGTTACCCTTTAACATCAGGTGGGCCTCGTGCGTGTTCCGATAAAATCACTAACAAACAAAAATATTGTTTGCTTTAATGTAAAAACGAATGAAAACGTCAGAGTTAGTCGCTTAAAGAACAAATTCTAAAATAACAACAAAATAAAAATTAGTTTAGTACAAGGGATTCGAAGTAAGAACAATCACGCTACAAATATATTGCGCGTTGGAATAAAACGCTAGTTGGACTTAACGCGGCTGGTTTTTATTAATTTTGTATATAATTTTTAAATAACATACATTGTTCTTTGAAAATACAACCGTAATGGGCCAAATTATCAATATAAGCTATATTTATACGAATAATTCAATATAAAAAAATATTTCTTTACAAAAATTAAAGTTTTACTTTATTGAGAAATTAATCTAAGATTAATTTATATTATGCTTCGACATTTGATCAATTCAGTCAAGTTGAACCTAATAAACTTGTTTAAATAGTAGTCAAGTATAAAATGTAACATTATAACATTCGTGGAAAAGCTCTGAATCTTATAGAGTCATATCTGTCAGACAGGCTACAGAGGGTTGGAATAAGTGGCAATACTTCTTCCGGGTCATTGGTAAAAATGGGAGTACCACAGGGATCAATTTTGGGACCTTTTCTGTTTCTAACATATATTAATGATCTGCCTAGCATGGTCAAAGATTTCTGCGATATTGTTTTATTCGCAGATGATACCTCTCTGATTTTTAAAGTAGATAGGAAAGACAGTGAACTGACGCATGTAAATAATGTATTATCTAAGATTTGTAAATGGTTCGCCGCTAATAATCTTCTCCTAAATTCAAAAAAGACGAAATGTTTAAAGTTTTCTTTACCAAATGTTCCTTATGTTGAACCAAACATTAAGCTTGGACCAGATAAACTCCCTATTGACAAAGCGACAGTCTTCCTGGGAATCAAAATGGATTCCACTTTACAATGGGATCCACATATACATGATCTCTCCGGAAGACTTAGTTCTGCTGCATATGCAGTTCTTAGGATAAGACAGTTAACAGACGTAGCTACTGCTCGGCCAGTTTATTTCGCGTACTTCCACAGTATTATGTCGTATGGCGTATTGCTGTGGGGAACTGCTGCTGAGATAGAGACAATCTTTATCATACAAAAGCGTGCAATTCGAGCCATATATAAAATGGGTCCTAGGGAATCTGATAGGGATCTTTTTAAAGAAATTGATATTTTAACTTTACCAAGTCTGTATATATTTGAAAATATTATGTATGTTCGTAAAAATTTGAGTAAATTTAAATTAAACAGTGACAATCACGATTACAATACTAGGAATAAAGATAAAATAGCGGTGCCAGGTTTTAGATTAGCAAAGACAAATAAAAGGTCCTTCTTAGGTAATTGTGTGCGGTTTTATAATAAAGTTCCTAAACATATTACAACGCTCACAGAAGGGAAATTCAAGTTGCATGTGAAAAACATATTGATTAAAAAATCCTACTACACAGTTTCTGATTACATAAACGACAAAAATGCCTGGACAATTCCGCCTCCGTCAAGCTATTGCCTGTCACCTACATAATTTAAACAAATATTGTATTAACTCTATTATATAGTATGTATGTAACACATTGTTAAAAGATGTTTAAAAGAATGGCCCCGAGTTTCTTGCCCGTTCTTCTCGCAGTGGCTCTATACACTTTATTTGCTGAACGTGGCAGTACAATGTAGAATATTTCAATACTAAAATTTGTAATTGACCTTCATAAGAGCGTCATAGACGCCTAAATTGAATAAATGATTTTGACTTTGACTTTGACTTTGACTTTGACTTTGACATAATACGTAAATGTAAATGTGGTACGCTTCATTGATAGATTCTTTAGCGCTGTCAAAAAAAACTTTCTGATTGAAACCAACGTGAGGGCGCGGCTACTTCGGCGGAGCAACTCAAGCGGCGCAAGTATGCTAACCTCGGTATGGGTTACATATTTGAGCCGTTTGGTGTAGAGACGTTGGGTCCGTGGGGACCGGGAGCTCATCGTCGATGCGACGCGTGATCAAAATGCTGGCACCTATTTGGCTCAACGAATAAGCATTGCAATTCAACGGGGCAATGCTGCCAGCAAGCGGGGAACGCTGCCAACTAGTTAGCATTTGGACTGCTTGTGAGTCTGCAATGACTTGTAGGTCAAAAAAAGGAGGTAAAAGTTAACTAACAATGTAAAAATAATTATGTGTGGAAAAATTATATGTTTAACACCTAAGTGGGTAATAAATTAAAACACAATTAGCATTGCGGCTGGTGCAGTTCGGAGCGGTGGCGACCACCTCGCGCCGCAGCATGGCTCGCCGCCGACTGAGCCAGCAGTTGCTGGCAGGATAGAACCACCAATAGAACCAGTTGACAGCGAGTGCATTAGCGCTATTTTATCCAAGATAATTATAATCTTAACGGATTTTTAGTTAGCAAATTGACTCATCGTTTTTACGTGAAAGCTAGAACATGTGGCCAAAACGTTAGTAGTTAATATATCCATAATATTGACATATATTTGAAACAGATGGTACTCGATCATATTTAATAAAATAAAAT
This sequence comes from Plagodis pulveraria, assembly GCA_963890685.1. NCBI lineage: Eukaryota > Metazoa > Arthropoda > Insecta > Lepidoptera > Geometridae > Plagodis > Plagodis pulveraria. Next base: position 426,187 of record OY982968.1, read on the forward strand.
AATAAGGTTTAAATTATGAAATTCCGCTTTAAAAAAAATCAATCAAATTAATGTAAGAAATATATACAATCCGTCGATGTATCAACATGAACTATCTCAAAGGAGGAAGATCATCAAAACATTTACAATTACTTATCAATGGGTGAGTTCCCATATATTGGGTATTGTTCCCAGGCCTGGCCCGGATTTTGCCGAGGCGATTTTACTTGCAATAATATTCGTAGCTAATATTTTATGAATGTGAAACAGTACCCCGTGGAGTGCCGGCTAAGTATCTTTCGCTATATCTTTTAAGTATGTCACCTACGAATAAATATTTATTTGTAGTATGTCACCTTCCCATTTCATCCCGCGTGAGTGTTGTAAGAGGTGACTAAGGGAAAAGTGCGCCGAATGGGCAGCATGCCACCTCTCACGTAGATGTGAGTTGAGAGTAGGGGTAGGCGAAAAGGGCGGTATTTATTTTAGTGCCCTGCCAGGGTTTCATACAATGTTCTTGTGTTTCTTCCAGTGTGAGAAAACATTTTTTATGATCCTGAAACTGTGCCCGGTGAATGGCAATAGGCTTGCTCTCTGTTACATGGGACCAAAACCCAATTGGCAAAACGTTGGTGTTTACACACCCCTGCCTACCCCTTCAGGGAATACAGGCGTGATTATATGTACGTATAAAAAGAAATATTCAAAACTCGCATTTATTTTCGTAAATTTATTTTATTTATTTGGCATAGGCTCTGAATATATTCCAAATATTCATATTTCTTTGACGACAGTTATCCCCCTGTCCCCGGCTGTCACCATTTCGGCCGCGGAATTGTATAAAGCAATGGGTGACGCGCGACTTGCCACTAACTCGTCACTGTGCACCAGTTACAGAAGTCTCTATAAGAATGTACCGGCTTCCTTATCGTGATTTACTCTATATATCTACTAGCTTTCATACAAAATTACTCGTACAACGAAAGGAATAATTTGACTTACGAGCCAGATTCCAACCATCCATCCCTAAAAAATGCATGCTTCCCTATCGTAGTAAGTGAGTCTTAGATCAAATTTATTCTTCCGTTCCTGTTGTCAATTAAGGGAGTATGTCTCCCCTATAAGGACGGATGGGTGCTGGTTCGAATCCCGCTCGTAGTTCAATTATTCCTTTCGTTGTAATTTTAAAAGCTTCTTTGCTTCGCAGACGTTAAAACAACGACGACTAGTTGTTATTTTGCATAGGGTTATACATAAAGTCAGTTCAGGAGTAGATCAAAAAAGTTTTATTTTACTTTCTAGTTTAAAACTTTACATAGAGCAACACAATATTCGACACAAAGAAAAACTGAAGTACTTGAATACTACCGTTTGGCTAATTAATCAAAACTTTGATTTGACAGACATAACGTATTAACAAAAATATCTCTATCTAAACGAGACAGATCTAAGGCTGGAAATAAATTCATTTCAAAGTTGAGATGGATCTATTGAAGTAGTTTTTGACAGATGTTCCATACATTAAACCTGAAAATTGCATCTCGAAATCGAATCAAATCTTAACTTTAAGATGTGTTTATGAATACGAGCTTCAGACACCATCACTTCTCGGTAGTCGAACTGATGGATGGTTTACAGACACAACTAAAATTGACATTACGTATATGTGAGCTAAGCGATTCATCTCACTCGAAGACAAGAATACATAATGCGTTAAATAAAATTCTACTAGCTTCGGGGTAAAGCGACCGGCTTGGAGACCTAGCGTCGAATCTTACTATTAGCCAATTATTTTGCTGTTTGAGAAACCTTTATAGTCTCGTACAGCATGCGTGTAAATACTTTATTTTTCCATTTAGCAGAATTTTAATAATCACGTTCACCATGCGTAAATGTTTATATAAATAAATTTAGTGCGTAAATATAAAGTAAAATTCTATCATGGTGTGGTAACAACCACACACATCTACATAGATCCGTTCGCATGTATAATATACGTGGATTGAAATCTGTCAGTAGTTAGATCACTGGCTCTATGAGATGAAAGTGACGTTTGATATTCATCTCGCGATGCGCAGCTCTCAGTGTTTCAGGAGGTTGCTTTAAAAAGTTTACAAGGAATTCGTGGAATTTCCGAGTGAAAGCAGAACGTGGCCCACAAACACCCACGCTCACTATATTGATTGTGGAAGCTTAGTAACAGAATTTTTGGTACTCGTATATTGATATTACTGTATCAGCCCTATGGTCCACTGCTGAAAACAGCCTCGCCATTATGGGGGAATATGCAATAATTCCCACACTTTGCAGGCGTCTTGGGAATCGCAGTTGAACTGTTCATCAAGGACTTTGCCCGGACTGCTGCTGGCGCGGTGGTCCCGCATGGTGCGGCCGCTCGCGCCGGTAGCCCCCGCGGCCCGCAGCCCCCGCACCGCGCCCTCGCGGCCATGCCGCCGGCAGTAGCTGCGCTGAGGTGCAGCAGCGCCTCCTTCTCCTGCCTCATCTCCCTGCGCACCCCCTGCTCGTGCGGGGACCACGGCTTCCCAATACAACCCTACGTGGAGCGCCCTCACCCCCGCGTCCGCAGCATTGACGGGGGTAGTACCTGTAACTAAAACAACTGAGTCTACAAGAGTCCATATTTACCTGTTAACCGTTTGTGGTTTATAATGCACCTATACATGCACCGACATTGCAAGAACATTAAAAAAATACACACCTACTCGTTACATGAACTGCTGTTTTGAAGTTGGATAAAAGTAAATAAAAGTAGATTTAAAAAAAAATGTACAGATGACATTGCCCTCTTTTTTTTCATCTTTTTTTCATTTTTTTCATTGATCTTTGAATCAAGATACCAAAAACCGGTTCATACTGGTATACAACATTAAAGACTTTAAATTAAATTATAACTTATGACATTTAATTAAATAATGGTGAAACCATTAAATAATGCATAAAAACTCAGCAAAATTGTATGGTTTATAATTAAGCAAAAGCAAAATTGTATATAATTATAATTAATAACAAAATAATCAAGCCAAACTTAAAACTAGCCTAATCAAACAACCCACCCCTAATCGCTCTTGGTACAAAGGTACCCATAATACTTGCAGTGTTTTCGCACTGAATGGGAATGGCCATCCTCTGCACCAGAAACGAGCTGGAGTGGAGTCACCAGTATTTCCCTTAACCTGCGCCCAATCTCACAAAATAACTTTTTTGGCATCAGTACCCCACGAACCCATGGTCACTATTGCAATGCGCAACTAGCTCCATTGCTGTGTACTTTTATCATTTTTTATTTATTTTGCAGCGTCTTCGGATGCCGGTGACCGTGAGTGTACAGTGCGACTCAGGTGGCTTGAGGCGACAGTGCTGACGCAAGTAGCGTCCCACACCAGGCACCTGCCATTCTGCCAGGGCACCGGGATTGCAGTTCTTTAGAAGGCGCTGCTGCCAAACTTCCAGTATGTTCCCTCTTACGACACCCACGGAAAGAGATGGGGAGGTGCAATTCTAACCCGGCACCCCACGTGCAGCCCAGCACCCCACGAGGCTGGTTTCACTACGTGAGGTTTGACACGTGCGTGAAAGGTGACAGCAACGCCTCTGGGAGGGCGGAACTCTGACTACGGGGGATGTTGGAGAAAGCTATGGTGTGCACAAATACATTTTAGTAGCCTAAGTTAAGATGTGTTTGAGGAACTCTTTGTATAGGAGCCCTAGTTATGGCTTCAATTGCCTACTATAAACGACTATTTAAACCAGCCGACAAACAATTCGTATCGTAACAACCATTATAAATCATTTTAAACTAATTATGACGAATAAATTACCCAGTACCTAATTAACTATTGTGTTGAACTTCATTGTTCGCAATAACTAATTACAAACAACTTTTATTTATTAAATCACTTTACGGTAGTTTGAATCGTGTATGTCGAATTTCATACAATATCGGTTTGTGGCCATTGCAACTAAGTTGATGAGAATAATTATAATTCCTGTAAACTCGATTTATGTACCATTATTCTGGGTTGTAATTAGCACGTTGTACCTAGTGACTTAATCAATACTTATAAGAATATTCTTATTTACAATACTAAAACTAGTTAGACACTACGACCACTTTATTTATTGTACACTTCAATTAAACTATTGCGTATCCAGCAAGAAACTTATTAGGAACTTACTAGAACTTGCTTTATATAAACTGTTTTTTTTAAATAATGTTATGTTTGCAAAAACGCCTGCTCTGCGGATTACATTACAAATTTACGAGAGAAAAAAAATATAGTCATGTGCGGTATTCGAATCCACGTCCATAATTTTTCCAACATTTTTACTTGAGTTTTTTTTTTTGTTATAGTTACGGAACAAGCTCGAGGCCCACCAGATGTTAAGCGGACTAACCTCTGCCTATAACAGATGCATTTCATCACAAGTCACAAATAGCACTGCGCCCGTCACTTAAGACATAGTTGTTAAGTCTCATGTGCCTGTAATTTCACTAGCTCTCAAGGACAGCTGCTGGAACGCACATTTACGTGCTTGGCGGCAGATATTCTTCTTGAATGAGGTCGCTAGCCAGGTGGGCATTCACAAGCTAACATGACTAGCAAGGCTAGTTCAGGAGAGCGGCTAAGGAGAGCAAGTAAGCTAATAGTGGGTATATATGATCCCTTTGGTGACCATAGGGCCCGTGGGAGTCAATGCGATGCGTGATCGAAATGATGGCATGTATTTGGCTCAACTGAATAAGCATTGAAATTTAACGGCGCAAACTTCCATCTTGCTGGATACGCTGCCAACTGGTAGTGCGCTGGAGCTTTTGGACTGCCTATGAGTCTACAATAGTCTTTAGGCTGCAAAAATGCTTTCCTTGTGTTTTCTTAACAAATGCATACAGACGGAAAATAAAAACATTTGTAAATTGAGCTCGAACACAAATAAGAGCAGTTCTATGGTTTGTGTCTCGCTGGATTTTGAGATTCACCGCAGGATAATATTCAAATACACACATGGCCTCGTACCGCTTACCAACCTCAAGTTAAAAAATTGTTGTTAGCACTTCACGGTGTGTTCCGGCGGCTACTTATGTAAACATCATATATGTCAAGAGGAATATTTGAACTAATTTGAACTGTAATCACACGTGACTAGCACAGAACTACATTTTTAACAATTTCATAATTTACAGATTTTTGTGTGTTATTTATTTTGTAATATAAAACAGCTAATTACTTTCAAACCTGATTAGTCCCGAAAGTACGTATAATTCATTAAGATTTAATGTATTAGCAGCGTTGTAATTTTAAAATGTAACATAAATTATAATCTACCAAATAAGTCTAGCGCATGAAAGAAAACATTTGATGTAAGCGAACAAAGATCCGCAGAATTTAATTTACAAGTCCTCTAATTAGCCTTTAAGAACTTGTTAAATCCCAACAAGTTATTTTAAGGGCCTTATCTCTAAATACTTTGTTCTCCTTTAGAATACTTTGAGCCCACAATATTATATATTATGTAGATGGCATCTCAGGAACATGTAGATAATTATTTAGTTTATTACAGCTATAAGATATGGATGTAGGTATTATAAAAAATGCAAACGAAAGTTGTGTAGGTATACATATGACGTTGAATAATCAACGTCATATGTACCCCTGTTTTTTTTATAGCTACGAAAATAATTAAATATATTTGCCTGTAACTAATATTTCGCACTTTTGATAAGCGAGAATGTGGTCAAAGATCTTATCGTGATTAACATAGATTGTGAATCATCTGGTAGAACATACGAGTTACATGCAATAATAAAGTGAAAATATGCAACACTTCTAAAACTAGGGAAGTTTGTTGATGATTGATATCGGGTCCGTGGGGACCGGGAGCTCATCGTATTTTCCAAAACTTATCAGAGCGCTTGGTCGATGCGACGCGTGATCAAAATGCTGGCACCTATTTGGCTCAAAGTATAAGCATTACAATTCCACGGGGCAATGCTGCCAGCATGCTGGGCACGCTGCCAACTGGTAGTGGGCTGGTGCATTTGGACTGCCCATGGGTCTGCAATGATTTATGGGTATCTAAATGCTTTTATTGTAGTAGCTGTAGTGTTGTATATAGTTCTTAGTATTCTGTTAATAAAAGCATACCACCGGTATATAAAAAAAAGGTACATTTTATATGTACCGTTGGGCACGTCTTGTGCTCATAAGATGCAGATGGCTCGGCCTAATTCTACGTTCAATGGACGCACGCTGGATCATGAGAGGGACGCGCGGATCTAATTAATATAATTCACTTGCTTTGATCCGTCGGAGATCTTGTAAAGGCATTCTTGAAGACCGTTTATAGGGAGGTGCACCTGAAAATGTCGATCTGCCAAACAAAAATCATAACAGATTTAAAAAAAGTTGAAAGTTTTGTTGAATAAAAAAATATTTAATAGTGTGCATGTAGAAAACGCCTTTTGGAGATGCGAATGATCCCAGTGCCTACTTGTATCAAAACCATCACTTATGATAACTATTTTATTTTATTGGTAATATTTAATCACTATCTCACCTGTTGGACAGTGATGACGCGGTTAAAGATGTTATTCAAGTCAATCTAAAATAATTTTGATCGATCAAACAATCGTTGTCAGTTTGGAAATAGACTATTTCGAGTTTGTGAACGCTTTAAAATTTACTGTTTTTTTATGTTTTATGACCAAAGTTTGATAATATGAAACTGAAAATACGATAATTTAATTATAACACAATAATACTTTGTGTGCAGTCGTCTATCGTGCACTTTTTAATATTTTTATAAATTTAATGTTATTCAGTATGTTCTTTTAAAAATATTATCTGCTAACTGCTCCTTATTATAACGACACTGACTAACTCTTATTTTGATAACGATATTAATGGTTGAATATCCCGTAATGTCGTTAATTTAATACTATGTTTTCATTTGTAATCTTCTAACATAATTATGGTAAGTGAAGTATGAAGCAATTGAATAGAAAACAGTTTGTTTCAAAAGCACAACCATATATTTTATAAACCATATAACACGTTTTAAAAAATGTTACAAATAAGCATTGATTTAATCCCACTATCAAAAAGATTATTACAACGAGCATATAACAGAAAATTTCATTAATATTTCTTGCATTACGCGGAATCTCGTACTTTCAAAACTTTATTCAATATCACAACTCCCACTTTGCTCACATATAACCATAAAACTGTCATATTCTCCCATAATCAGTTATCGATAATGCCATAACGCGTCCCATCTCTAGCAGAGTTTAACATAAAGAGGCCGCGGCCCCTCTCCCTGCCGTATCGTTTATCAGTGATTTGTACGGACATCACTAGTGCCGCCTTTGATAAGACGCTCTCGAGTGGGGACGAACACTTGAACTATCTTACCCATACAACTATCAAAGGGATCAGAAGAAAGTGCGCCTAATATCAAGTTGGTATAAAAATATAATCAAAGTCACAATTATTTACGCATCTTTTTTGTATTGTGATAAAAACATATTTTCTTAGCAGTGTATAACAGAGATCCAAAGAAAGAAGAGCGATTTGTAGGCTGTTTATTTTTAGTAAGTGTCCAAAAAGATATTTTCACATATTATATGATCGTTCTGTTTTAACAAATTTTTCTGTATTTTTTATACCTTTTTATTGGTTTTCCTTTTAACTTAAAACTCACTTTTCATTTGAATATTATAGCACAATATCAAATGATAACTAAATGACCAAATGTTTGCAATCCTTACCCTTTTATGCCCAGTAATAGTAATAACAAATTAAATGTTCTTTGATTAAATATACCTTTCTTTTAGTTAGTGTTATCGATTTTGGTTTAGCAGTTTTTCAGATAAACTCATTTACATAACTAAAAGAATTAATAAGATAATTTGAAGCATTATTATTGCCACAAATAAAAAAAAAACACTGAAAAATGTAAAATAATTTGTGGACGTCGGGATCATAAAGACGATATTGAGTTCAGATGTTCCAATCAATGTGGTTAACGACTTTAACAAGGTATATAAACATATTCAGTGATAATAGTCCGAAACTTTTTTATTAGGTACTACTTTATTCAGGTTATGAAAAATGCATTAATTTTGCATTTATACCGAGAAAGTTGGTATAAATAACTAACTCAGAGCACAACATAAGGTTAAAATAAAAATATTACTAATTAATTAAAGACCCGACTGCACTAAACATAATTCGGGATTTTCAATCTTGTTTCGGTCTTTTTAGTACAGCCCGACTGTACTAACGTACTCTTTAACTTTTTCAAACAATTATTTTATTATTGACCTTTAACTATTCTATTTAATTTAAACATTAAACTCATATTTGTATACCTCTTTTGATTTCCTTTATTTTGAAACCCTTTTCGGAAGGTGTAGTGTATCTTGATTGACGTACATATTACTACTTAGCAAAAATATTTACATTTTTATTTTTCTTTTTAATGACACTTGGTTTTTTAAGACATGTATAACCATACCCTTACTGTCGAATTTCATTCAGCCGTTTGGAAGATCTGAAGTAATAAAGAAATTTACAAACAAACGTACATAACTATATACAAGATACTTGCGAAAAACATATCCCTTCCTTGGCGGTCGCGTGAAATGAGTAGGTTCACTTCAGCTGCACTCATTTTAATGTTTGTAACATTAAAAGACCGTCATTTATATTTGGAAAATATGTTTCTGTTTTTGGCTGTTGATTGATTATAAATATTTTTTTTTCTTAATTAGCAGTAGATTTTCAAATCAATTGGGGAAAATATATTATCCTAGTAAACAAATGTGCGTATTTCATACTTTTCACTGATGAAAATCGTCTTTTGTAGTTATTTTTGTTTTACTATCTTAAATCGACAAATTTTAATGGCTGTGTTATTTGACTGCAATACGACAGAAATTGTAAGTTTAAGTTATTTAACATTTATGTCTGGTTGTTTTATTTAACACTGTGGATAAATTATCTGCACACGATAGCTTAAGATTGGAGTTGGCTCGTTCAGTTCGTGTAATTGGGTGCGTCCCTCGAGCCACGAACCCATCGTGCACTTTAACAATTTTGGCGCCAAATTAGTATATTCCATTATTACCATGAAAAAAATGGAACAGCTGTAAACTTTAAACGTAATTTTTTTTTGTTATAAGACGGAATAAGCTCGAGGCCCACCTGATGTTAAGCGGATTACCCTCCACCTATAACAGATGCATTTCATCACAAGTCACGAATTGCACTGCGCCCATCACCTTGAGACAGTTATGAAGTCTCATTTGGCCTATAGTTTTACTGGCCAGAACACACCGTAAGGTGCTTGGCGACAGATTTTCTACTTGAGGTAGCTAGCCAGGCCGGCAATCGCAAAATTCCCTTCCACCATGCGATGAAGTTCAAGGCGGCGGTGGGGATCGAACCAGAGACCTGCGGCACGGTAATTCATAGCTAAAACCACTCGGCCATTATTGCAATCAGAGATTGTTCAAACCACAATAATACAAAAATTCGTAGGCAATTTTGTGTTTATAAATGATCTCTAAGGCAGCTGAACGGATTTTGATAAAATTGGGTACGCTCATGCTTTTTTTTACTTGGAGCCGACATTGCTTCCGTTTAGCCTTTCTTCCAATACATCAACAACTCAGCGTCCAGTATATGGGCTTGCGGCACGCGGTGCGGCATGCGGCGCGCAGCGGGCGGCGGCTAACGACTTCCGTTTCCGTAGCGGCGGACACGCGCTACGCCGTAGCTAGCAGCCACCCGTAGCGCGTAGCCCTCTACGTCTGAATGTTCGTGTCCAAATGAAACTCGACATTTCGACTTTATTCCGTAAAATACGAGTAATTTTTATTACGCACGGAGTAGAGATGGTATTCAAATTTTGATCAATGAGGTGGCAAGTCTTATATATAATAAAATGTTATATTTAGTTTGTCTCATAAAACAATGCTACTTTGTGTTATTTATTTTCAACGTATACAAATAAAATTATATGTTCTCTTAGGTTTTCGCCATTATTACATATAGTAATTAAACATTAAACGGTTTAGTCACCCCGTGACCACAATCACTGCAAAGTGTTTGGAACGTCGGAACACAATAATCATAATAAATATACGCAATTTAAACCGTTTAAAGTTGTTTAATTACAATACTTATGTATTTATTTCGTAAAACACAGACTAATTCTTTATTCATTCACTTCGATATCGTTAGCGGGAGTCTGACACGCATATATTATTTATTGCTATACGAATTAATATTGTAGTGCAATATCTACATATTGCACTACAATATTAATTCTTCTTCCTAAGATAGTGCTTCTCCAATTACTGAAGGATGGCGATCAGCTCTGTACATTTGTCTCTGTCTCTCACGAGGCGAGATAGGTCTGCTGCCATCGCGATACCAGTCCACTCCCGATGTTTCTCAGCCAAGACTTTTCCTACCACCAGCTTTTCTTTTCCCTGCCTTACCTGCGACCTTCCCCATCATTATGAGCTGTAAAAGTTTGTATCCATCATGACGTAACAATATTAATACAAACGTCAAATCTGCTGTGAATATAGCCCAAAATCTTCATCCGTTACAACAATAGAGAAAAAACTAATGACGTAAAAAAAATTATGTTTCTTGTATGGCCCCCTTTTATTTTTAGCTTTTTCTATTATTATTATTTGTTGGGCACACAGCTACACCAACACATATTCTGTGAAAATTTAAATCGTCTACTCATTACGGTTCCATACATACATATACATTCTTATAGGTTAGACGGACGGACGGACGGACAGCCGATCCTTTTTTTCTTAAAAAGTACTGTAAGCGAGAAATAATACAAAATTTTAGACGCAATGGATCTATATCGACCCATCAGATTTTAGTAATTTTTTTGTTCTATTTGTAATGGTGTAAAAAAACGGAATACAGTCAGACAACAACCCTATTTTATGTCGCCGAGGCGGAAGCAGTGACAGCGCGGGCGCGGCGCTTCAATACAGCACTCGGGGCGTATTTCATGTCGAAACATGCATTTCGCAATATTTAATGACTGAGATATTCACAATTTTATACCTTGAAATATGACCGTGATGGATCGGACCAATAATGCAGATACGTAATGGCTTAAGCTATTTTTACATTGTGTATTGAAAGAGGATTATTAATGTGTTGAAGTCCTTATTTGCTTAATTGATGAGTTTATGTTCTTTGCTTAATTTTATATAAAAAGCAGCATTTTGTCATGATCTGAGTATACAAGCTTTTGTTATTTTTTTATTGTTGTAAGGCTAGTTTCTGACACACTGTGTAAGTTGTTAGTAACAGATGAAGAGACAAACTAAGAATATACTAAAAGTTTGAATTGGCACACAATCAATGGCACCAAATCTATATACCGACACATCGTTAATAGCTTGGTGACAGATTTTCTACTTGAGGGTGGTAGCATGCCAGGTGACAATTACCAACCAACTATGCTAAAGCTTGTGGCAGGCTACTCACTGTTACTCTTTCTATTAAGGGGGTATTTGCCATAATCCCCACGCTTGGCAGGCGGCTTGGGAATCGCAGTGTAAGAAGGCAGTTCTTTAGAAGGTACTGCTGCCTACCTTCCTTAATTTTTCCCATAGTCACCTCTTACGATACCCACGGGATGATATGGGGAGGTGCAAATATAACCCGGCACCCCAGGCTACTCACGGTCACGGGCTATCATTGTTAGATAGTAATACTTGACAAGACATTAAAAAGTGCTTAAAGACAAGTTTTGTGTTCAAAATATATAATTTGAAAGTTTATATGGCGTTTCCAGTTACGAAATGTTAAGGTTATATAATACAAAAGGTACAGTTTGTCATTATTAAAATCTGTTTTCCATGCAAATGCGAGATACTTCTGTTCTTTCCAATTTACTGGGATAACTTGAAAGCAATATTTACTTCCTCTATTAGACCCAGCAACATAAACATGTTAGAGACGACAATCAATTTAATAACCAGACTCAATTTCTTCATATTTTTATTTCATTAAAATTTATATCCCTTCCAACCCCTTGTGCTTAGCAAAAAAAATGACACCGATCTCAAATCTCAGTCACCCCAACTGATTTTCCCTACAAAAGATGAAGTTTACAGATGTCAGTTGAATTTTTAACCTTATTGCAGTGTTAATAAAGTGCAACTTATTGTTTTAGGATAAATAATGTGTTGTGACGTCAGAAGCGAGTAGCATGAACCATGAATACGACAATTGAAATTACGCGAGGGGCAAATCTGCTATTTGAGTTTATATAATGGTGCCGCAGTGATAGCTTTGAGCTTTGTTTTAAAACAAGAAAGCCTTGTTTAGCAAAAGACGTTTAGTGTCTAGCCTGCAATCCCATATGGGCTGTCATATTGTACGTACTTACTAGTAAATAACTATAATATGTAAGTAGTATGACTTCGATCGAAGACTGATCATCTGAATCCGCGTCATCAATGCGACCTCAATAAATGAGCGACCATTAGAGTAACAAAATTACGATTGAAAGTATAGGTGCCGCTAAAATTACATAAGAATTAACAACTATATGTCTCAGAGTTGTGACGTACAGTATTTATTATAGACAGCGGTTACCGTTCAACACCAGGTCAGCGTGCTTGTTCCATCACGATAGCTTAAAATAAAACTTACACCAATAGTGAAATTGTTTCAGCTTTCTGAAACAGTCTTACTATCCTGCGCGTGAAGAGCACGCATAAAAAAATTAACAAAACAACAATGAATGATTGAATACAAACATTGCCCCAAAAGTACTTGTCAATAACTCCAACGAAAAACAACGCGTCGGGAATTACCGCATACGAGGTGCTCCGCACCGAGATAGAAAACACACGATCGAGTCGCGAGCATTTGATTCTTTTCATACAATATTGATTATTTGAAGAATGTGCAAAAATTACATCTAGCTGCTTTTGACTTGGTAGTAGGTTATCATGGCATCTAAGATATTGTTATCTTAGGTTTTCGCGATTATTACACATAGTAATTAAACAACTTTAAACGGTTCAAAAAACGGCTAAAAAAAAATATACGCGATTTAAACCGTTTAAAGTTGTTTAATTACTATATAAGATATTGTTCCAGTCTAACTTAGAATAACTGACTCTTACGAACAGCTTCAAGAATACACCGGGAGACAGATTTTCATCGCGGCGGTAGAAGCTAGCCAGGCTATTTTGTGAGTGTCCATGCTTATAAATAATCTTATGTAAAGAATACATGTCTTTGAAATAATTTGTTGTGCAGCACGGTCTATCTGAGTTCTTTTTTAAAGGAATAATAAATTATGCCACCTGGGCAATAAATATATATTAATAATATTATTTTTCATCGGTGGCATGCTTTCATTAACAAAATGCTGCTAACTATATGCAATACTACAGGCACTGTAATAAAAGCATTTAGACAACCTATAAGTAATTGCAGACTCACTGGCAGTCATATTATTACTAATTTTTAACAAAAGCCTATACCAAAAAAATGTCATTCATATTCCAGGTTGTGATGCCGTACACCATTTAACCTTCATACTTTTCTTGTATTTCAGTACTCATAAATATATACATATCACGGTTCCCGATCAAGAGAATCTTAGACAAGTTTATATTTTTCATCCCTTTCTCATAGCTCATAACATACACATACTAAGTTTATCACATCACACTTGTAGTTAAAATTTGAACGTAGAGACTAATGTCTTAGCTCACTTGAAGAGTTCCGTACGCACGCAGTAGGACACATCGCCTGACTTGATCCTGATCAATGAGGATTGCGGGAATTTCGTTGAGTCGAGCGGAAAGAGAACTGTGTCCCTACATCGGCTATGAACAATTGTGACTTTTCATCAAAATACTGTCCTGTTGCTCTGCCATTCAGCTAAAGTTTCACATTGTAACAGCCCGCAAAAAGTAAGTCCGCAAGATAAAATTATGAATATCAAGCACATTACGGTGAAATTTTTAGTATCAAAGGATTTGTTTGTACATTTCAAAACAGTTTTCTGTTTAATTTTAGTCCTCTAATTTTGAAGGGCCCCGTTTCAGGAAAACGTAACCTTATGAACAAGCCTTCGTTGTCTGTCTTTTCCTTCGTCTGACATTTGAAGGAAAAGACAGACAATTCTTCTATCTCTGAGATATCTATATCTTTGGAAACGTAATAGTATGTAATTCATAACTGGTTGAAACTTTCCCAGAACATTGTTTGTATATGAGCTGCTTTAATAATAACCAAATATGATAAATAAAAGGACATTTGTTACATATTTAGTTTTTGGTCAATAGTAAAAACTATCATACATACAAATGTCAAACTTGGTGCAATAATAGTTAAATACATTGAACATACAATAAAGGCATGCCAAGCGCGGGTCGGACTCCTGCTAAGGATCTGAAATTGTATGAACCTAATAACTGATATACTCTATAATATCTAAGGTTTCGCGAAATACCGGTGCGACGATATTTATTAGGTAGAGGTGACGAACACCCATGTTTTGCCAAATATTTTTTGGTCCCACGTAATAAAAGGCGAGCCTATGGTAATCTACCTTCTTATACTTACTCTACCTTATTCTAAAATCACAAATGTACGATAGGAAAAATTTAAGTCATGTGCGGGATTCGAACCCGCGTCCATGCACCCCTTGTGCCGGGGTATGCTCTAACCAATTTAGCTAACATGGCATGACGACATAACTCAAATCTTTCCTATCGATTTTTAAACATCGTACTGGAATGGAGCGACATCGACGCGGGTTCGAATCTCGCACATGACTTAAATTTATCCTATCGTATATTTGTGATTATGTAATGTAATCCATATAGCAGACGTTATTGCAAACCTAACAATATTAAAACTACCTTGTGGTTGTTTGTAAAAGCCCAGACCATACTCAAATTGTCTTTATCAGAAAAACCTAATTACTTGTCTGACTGGCATCGAACCCAGGACCTCAAGATACCAAAGCGCCTTACCACACACATAGACACATCAACGAAACATACTTGAGATAAAACTCGCAGTAAAATAGACAACCATACCGTTATCTGACGATCTCTACTGAGATGTATTCGTTGCGTCCACCGCGTCATCGATCACGTCGTAAAGTTTTATGATACTAGTTGTTGAGAAAATCTACGTGTTTTTCTCTTTGACGTACTACGGTAATGTTTGAGGAGCCATACTGACCAGTAAAGGTAAACAGTCATCATCTTGCCCGCGGGGTGCCGGGCTATAATGTCACCCCTCCATCGCGTCTCGTGGGCGTCGTAACAGGCAACTAAGGGTAACACACCAGAAGGTGGGCAGCAGCGCTTTCTGAAGAACTGATATCTCACACTGCGATCCCCAAGACGCCTGCCAAGCGTGGGTATTACGGCAAATCCCCCCATAATGGGGGAGGCTGTGTTCAGCAGTGAACAATCCGGCGGACACATTACAATACAGTCATCATCTTCCTACCCTTGAGAGATAAGTAAAATGTGTAATTTCATATATAACAAGAAAATATATAAATATGTTTTCGCTAACACCGTTAGTCTAAAGGCAATTTGTAATTATTTGTTTTGGTTTCATGTTGACCCTCGTTGGGAGCGCTCTGGTTGGTGGAGTACCCATTCATTACTACTACCTCCTGGGGTAATTATTCTGAAAAGCTGGGAAGAGACCTTATATCTTCAATACGCAGCAACAATCTACTCAGATGCTCAATAGGCATAATTTATGAAATCCAACAGAAAGATATTAAACAGCGTTTATACTTTATTACACTGCCGCCCAATTTCACCAAAGGCTTTTATTAATACGCGGATATATACTATAGACCATTAAAATGTGATAGACTTTTGCTACCATAGAACGTCACAACAAATGGCAATTTTTGAAATGATTGGTTTACTGTCGTGGAAAAAGAACTCCTTGGTAAGGACTTTGCACATGTCATATTATGTGAGAGCAGCGTGGACATAGAAATAGTACGTAGTATTAGATGTAGCAAAGTGGCCATATTTGTTTTTTAGTTTATGGAGCTTTACCGACAAATTTGATGGTGTAGTTTTTTAATCCTGTATAAGATTATTTTCTTTGCTACGACCGTCTGCCTAATGTCAAATTTCATTCAATACCATGGGAAATGTAAATTACTGCAACATCATTGGGCCTCTATAGTGACAAAGGTCTATCATATTCTGCTGGTTATAGAGATTAAAGTTATCCTTGTGTAGTTTTATCCTTATTTGGTGAAATAGGCCGTAAAAAAAGAAAAAAACTAGAATTTATGTTATTTTATGATATAAACTGAAAAGTCTGACATGTCGCGCGCCTTATGATACATTTTTCTTATCGTCATAATCTGAAAACATTACATAACTTTACTTTTTTTAGTAACATAACTTTTTTTAATAAAAATATTACTTAAGCTTCTTAACTAATGAGCAAATACGTTAGTAATTTATTGCATAACTTTTTTAACTGGTATACTCTTTGATGGAAATGTTTAGACATTTGTTAATTTAGAGGACGTTAAAGCATGATCTTTATTTACTGAACATTTTATTTCTAACCTTTAGCAACTTTCAAACTACAAGATAAATAGTCCGAATCAGATTAGCCCCCTATCCATAGCAAATAGAATTAAACCCGATCGGGAAACCTTCCTCAATGGATTATTTATTCCCATCACCTGTAGCAGCCGCCCGCAATTAGATCGAGTGTCGACGAGCCGTGTTTCTCTCAACGCCTTTCAGATGTATATCACACCTAAACCAGCAGCTGAATATAGTCTGTACAATAATAAAGCCTTAAGACATTGTAATAAGGTACAAATCAGCGCTCACCAAAGCTAGATTGTTAGTAGTACCCAATGGGTACTACCCATAGCACTGTTCAGATAGCGAAATTATTACAAGTTGCGGTCGACGTCCTATTTACATCCCTTTGCATCGGATTTGGATGAAATATTTCAGTAATCTAATTATATACAAGTCTCCTTGTTGACTTATGGTACATAAAAGATATTGTGCCGTATAGTATTAATACATAAAATATCAGTGGTTTGTGCCTTTCATCTTTCTAATACCTACCGTTCCTATATTTAGTTGGATACATTTCTTCAGAATTTAGTTTCGAAAATAATTTTATTAGTAGTCTGAAACTATGCCCAGTAGATGGCAGCAGGTTTCCGTTCTATTACATGATACCAACAGCTGGTAAAACATGCGAGTCTAGACACCTCTTGTATATAATATTTTTATTAGTCTTAATCTTAAACTTTCTGCACACTACAGAAGTTGATTCGCAGTTGAAGATTCATGTTTACGGGTCATTGTGAGACTGATGATATAAGACTTTTGCATTTGAGATTTTCAGGTTCTGTTCATTAGCATCGTACGGGTAGGTGGGTCCCCACCCGCCCTAATAATACTTATCATCATTCTATCTCTGGACGTTAATGGACGCTGTCTTTTAGTTTGTGGTTGCAGCTTGAGCACTTTGTAATTTAACAAAAAAATCATCAAGCATAAATCCTATTTATAACTCACTGAGTTCTCTCTCTAAGCGCAGTTACGGATATTTACACAATAGTAAGTATTCCACAGAAAATTATAAAAAACTCCAGCAAAAACAAGTTGCACTGAAATATTGGTAACACAAATCCGTACGTAACGATAAACATTCGGATAAGGGTGACAGTATCAAAATGTAATTCGGGGCACATCACTGAGCGCTGCAAAAACGCCCTGACTCGTACCGGCGAGGCGTTCTTACCTCAATTCGGTGAATTTCGGTGCAATCCCTTCCTTGAAGGATATCCCTATCGACTGCGATCGCGCCACCCTCCCTCCTCTCCCCTTGCAGCCCCCACGTCGCCCCTCCGGCTTATCGGCACAAAGAAAAGGGCCGGCCCTCGCGCTTTGGGGATAACAATCGAGTTCAAATAAAGTGTAAGCTTTTGTTTTTTAAGCTCGGAAGGGCTCAATAGGCCCTCACAAACCGAATAAAACAATAGTTTCTGTACACGAGACGTACTCGGAATACAGTTCAAAGGAAATCGTAATATGTATGTAGAATAAGAGATTTCATGTTAAATAGAGCAGAGGAGATGCGAGGATGTAGCTTGAAATATTAACAGACGTAATATTACAACGTCACAAAAATGTATATATTTTTTATGTGACATGTTCGTGCGTCTTCAACGGAATTTAATAAAGAAAAATGAATGCACAAAGGAACATGAGATGAGATGTTGTACCCATATATTATGTACATTTGGATGAACAAGGCGCTATACAAACGGCAGAATAGTGCATTCTAAGTGCGAGTCCAAAATTAAGTTGTATTGATTGTAGCTTTCGATTCTCGCACAAGATGAACATTTTGTTCTCTAAAAATGTTGATTAACTATGTGGTATATATATATGCTTAGCATGCGATAGTGCTTGAAATTATATTTGTAAACACCGTTAACTGGACAAGCAGGTATTCCTGAAATACCCTTAAAGTCAAAACTAAAGTCAAAGTCATAAATATTTACCTATTCAATACTTATATTTCTACGACGTATGAAGGTAAATTGAAAAATGTTATATTGTAGATAACGAATTTTTTTTATAGAACCTATGCGAGAAGAATTCTCTAGGAACTTAGGGAATATTAATTTTAATAGTCTTAATGTGTTACAAAATATATTACAATATATTTGACTTTGTATTGACGAAATAAATTTGCTATAGAATTATTTAAATATTATATTAAATGACGTAAGTGACAGGTGATAGTTTGGCATTAGCAGAATTATCCGAGCATGTTTGCCGTTTAGAGTTGGGTTTCTTAATCAAAAGTTTTTTTCATCCAACCGCCTACGGTGACGATTAAGCTCGCTTGCGGGATTCGAACCACGAATGCATTGCGTCTTGAAATTAGCTATTTCATCTATTCCCTTTGTGATATTGTCGGGTAACCTATCAGTATTCCTATCAAGTTTCTATGTTCAGTAATTAATGAAAACAATAGAGAAGCTAAGCTAGATAAGGCCAGGTCCAATGGTCCAAGTAAGAGCATCGTGCGGGCGGGCGGCGGGCGGCAGTGTAGCGTTGCGGTCAGACGCTAGTCTTCGCCATAATTGCGGCAATTACTGCAACTCCCGCCCCCGTGTCTACGGCCAACGATTCCTGCATTCAATTTAAAATGACTGTGGAAACGCTTGTGAATTAATAATTTTGTATATGAACTAAATCGTTTCACATCGAACATACCATTTGGGGGGTAGATCAGGAGATTTAAATGTTATAGTCACCAAAATTCAGATATCTATCACAACGAAATACGTTTTGTATACATTTCACATTCAAAACATGATGTTTAAGTATTTAACCGTGAATAACAAGTGTAGCAGTAGGGTTGGTTTACTGGATACGTTTTTTATGTTGTAAAGTGATGACAAGTCGGCGGGCTGATGCTATAAGCGTCACCCTGTTCATAATAGTTACGGTGTCACTTCTGTTCTGCTTGCGCAAGACTACAAGCGCAGTGCAGTATGTGCTTGTCACTCCGATATGTTACTCGTAGTATTGTCTCGTTTGTCCCAGTCTTTCAATTTATTCGTTACATGTTTTATTATGTGGTTCAGTATTTCAATACATTTTGCCTACTAAAAACTATACTATATTGCTATACTACATTTATTATATTTTGCATATTTTACTCCTACAGCGTGGTTTGTACTGTATTGATGCTGTCATGAATATATCAAATTTTGCTGCAGTACGCGCTAGAATACAGTAATAATTACACACAACAGATCGGAGGCCCAATATGTAACATTCCAAACGAGCAATCACATAATGCCATTGCAACCAATCGGCTACCATACTGCTGTACGAGGTGCAACTCAAACCGTAGTAGGAGTTCAACCTACCTAGTGGCATCCCTATACGAGAATCTCAAAGTCAACATCCGATTTACTACTTGCCCTAGAAATACCATTGTGGCATGTGTATGGCATTATGTAAGCTCTAAATTATTCACAGGTAAATGGAATCTACCGTTGCGTAATTCCGTGTCATCAGATAAATGATCCCTGTCCGTGCGTGGCGGTTTCCAGCCGTTAGGGCGGCGGCGGCGGCACGGCTGCGGCGCGAGTGCGGCACGGCTGCGGACTAGCTGCGACTCATCACGGCGATTGACGAGACTATAAGTTTGTGGTAAACGATCGGTTGCAATGCGAAATGAGGCGATGCGACGCGACGTGTCGAATATACTTATAGAATGCATGGTGGTAAGGCATTTTGGCATTAGCTACCACCCTTAAGTAGAAAATATGTCGCCAAGCACCTAAAGGTGTGTTTTGAGTGAGCCAGTACTTCTAGGTTAACCTGAACAACATCTTAGACCACATCATCACTTACCATCAGACGAGATAGTGGTCAAAAGCTAACTCATCACTATCAGGCATAAAAAAAAAAATAAAGATGCACGATAATCGTACCCAATTATTAAAAAACAATTTCTACTATTTTCTTATTCAAACATCAATATTTTTATTTATATGGACACAGAGTAGTTAATTTTAATTATTGTTCATTATTCAACAATATTTTCAGACAAACTAATTCAATTTTACTAATTGTATTTTAGTTAGTAAAACCTTTTCGACAGTAAGTAAATCAGCAGCTTTTAACTCCGTGAGAAAATCTCAAAGGATCTGAACTAAATAAGGACTCAGAGCACTTAAAGAGTTTGAATTATAGAGCCAAATGTATTGGGAGTTAGTTCGCTGGAGTCCTTATTATGCTTTAATTAGTTCACAGATTTCGACAACTCGAGACTGGCTCAAACACTCTGAGTTAACATAACTAGCTAAATGCTATTTCTGAGCTGAGTTTAACTTTTACGTGCCTAGCCTTAGTTTGGTATTGTCTTTAACTTTTTAAGTATTTATGATGAAATTTGTTAATTATCTATGAACAAAATAATTAAATCTACAAACAGTTTTGTTTATTTTCTATTATAAAAAGTTTGTTAAAATCTTAATCCATGTAGGTGATGGATAATAACTTGGTTCAGGCCAAATATAGAGAGAGATCAGCACTGGTTACCGTCTAACAGTTCAACAGTTAACATTATTATTTTAGTCATTAGTTAAGTCACAAAAAAGCAATATCACAGTGATATTTTCCTGCATGTGTACACATCACTGGATTACACTGGAAAGTGACTGCATGGTTTCTTTATTGTTGATAGGCCTTTGACCCTTTGTCCACTATCTCACCTGATGGTATGTAATGAAGCGGTGTTGTTCAGGCTAGCCTAGAGGTATTGGGCCGGAATACAGCAGGACTGATGGCTTAACGTGCCCTTCAAAGCACGTGGCGCGTTCAGTAGTAATGCCACTAGCGGTCACCCATCTATTTCATGACTGCAAAGCTTAGCTGCTTAGCTTAGTTGATTGGATAAGGACGTCTAGATGAATATATTTTGCATATGGTGAAGTCATTAAATACTTGTTGAATCTATTTTTCTTTTACTTTGAGAAGTCAGCTTTATTCTAGGTATAAAATCTATCAAATCAACTGCAAAAGACGGTAGGAAGCCAATCGTATGCGGTCTATGGCTTAAATATTTATATATATGCGGTCAGTAAGGGAGCCTTGTATTGTGTTTAACAAGGACCGTCCTATAATATATTCGACCATATTTCACCCACCTACCAGGGTAATGCGATGCAGACGGCAATATTACCATTTCGCATAAAATATGTCCACTTCACGATAATTACACAGATATCCCTAATTATACATTCGGGACACCATCCCTGTCGTCCTCTCTGCATCTCCCCTCTTGGTAAACATACCTCTGTAGATCATACAGTGAACTGTACAACTTAGTAAGGATGCGTTTAGTGTTACGTCAGGGAAAATAATAAATATTGGTTGAATTTGGGATGCATACATTTTGTGCCAAGATTTTACAAATAATTCCGAAATGTAAAGTAGGTAAGAATTTTACACTTTTGGTTACCTAATTTAAACTTTGAGTACTCTAATAACGTTTTGAAATACTAAATTAACTCTATATACTTTGAGTTAAGACTATATTCATACTCATTTATTCGTTCACTAAAAAGTTTATTAATAAGTGACTAAAATGTTTTTATTCCAATTTTGACTCATATATGTATTGGATGAGCTATGTATAAAAGACTCCAGAGTCTCTAGCATCGCCGCAAAGTCACTTGTTTATAAATCGGACACATTTCGGGGAGATTGCCGCGGAACTTCATAATTTCATTCCGTAATCACCAGTCTATAATCGGACATCTAGGGATACCCAGAAGCGTCACCGCTATATGGTGGATATACCATTTGCCCAAACGAAGTGATTTGCTTCATCGTTCATCATAAGAACCACCCGGGAATGGAACACCCCGCCTGAGTCTGTGTTTCTGGTTAAATACAATATGGGGGTCTTCAAAACGCGAGTGCATAGGTATCTTCTGTGTGAGCACGCTCCATCATCAAACGCATCATCACTTAACATCAGGTAAGATAGTGGTCAAATGCTACCAAGTACGGAATAAAAATAAATTAGCAAGGGTAGACTGAAATCAAAATCGAAGAAAATATTACTCTTGATTTAAAGGTTAATTAAATCTGTATTTGAAATGAGTAAAGTTCAGTACATATAACCTATGAAACACCTAAGTGGGTAAACGTTCGTACGATCGCGTCTATAAAAATGAAATATCTCTCGTGAGGGTACAAAACAGGGGTCTTGCCTGCATGATAGCAGAACAGTGACCGCGGGACGGCGCGGGCGCGCGGCGGCAACTCCATCTGTTTGTATTTACACGTCACAGGTAGCTGGATGCAAATCATTTGTCATCATACTATTAACATATTTCGTGCATCATATTATATTACGAAAAATCTGACCTAATTATATGATGGAAGTTATGTATTATACATGCTAGTTGGGCTTTTCGCGAACACCCGACCCACCTTACTACCATCATTTTCTTACCCTTATCCCATTTATTTGAGGTTGGTGCAATACGGATTCTGTAATAACGTAAAGACTGGTCGCCTGCCGGACTGGAAATGCCTCATTGGAAATGCACTAAGCATGCATGCCCTTCGAAGGGCACGTTAAACCATCGGTCCCGATTGGCGTCTTAAAATGGCGGTCATATGACTATGTAGGATACTTTTCTGTCAACGGCAAACTTTGACCCATTGCGTAGTGATGGAGTATTATTCGAATGTCGGCCTGGTTCGCTATCACCTTCAAGTAGTTAATTTGTTGCCAAGAATCTTACTGAGCATCTCGGCAACTGTCTATAACAACCAGTTGCCTACTTACAATCCTCATCTACATCATCACTAACCATCAGGGAGCATTGTGATCAACATGTAGACAGTTGAATAAAATGTTTATTTGTATGTATATTTATGTTTTATTTACGTAATTATAATCCAATTAAAAGACTGTTTGGTTTATTTTAATTGTATTACAATTTAGGCATTGTATGTTTAACCTGAAACTCAAAGTCTAGGCTTTCCAATTACAATAATTGTACTCCATGTTCAAAATCATGCGCCGTTCATTTATTGGCGCTTCGTTAACTAAACAATTGAAACTGATAAAATGGAGAGTGGTAGAGTTGTGCAAAAACGCTAATCTCTAGAGAATCCATCAAAATAATGTTAATCAGGTTAACCGTCGATATCGAATCTTTTGTAAACTGGACTGCCAGTTGACACCTTTTAAAGGAAATTCTTGAACTCTTGGTTCTCCAGATATGGATTTTACAATATAGAAATTGCTATTAATTACCGTATTTGTAAAAATAATATTTTTACGTAAGCAGGGATGAAATTCATTATGCAATTGAACTTAACTGGAATTAAAAAAATACTTATAAACTTTAAAATAAAAGCCAACGTTTGAGTCATGGGCGGGTTTTTTAGGTTTTTGTAAACTTTCTAACGATTTGATTTTCTAAACTTGGTCACTTAGCTACCTTTACTGCTTAGCACATAAAAAAAGAAAAAATAACTATATATAACTGTGTGTAAGCAGAATGACGTCTGGACATAAAATTACAAATGGTTTTTATAACTACACAATGTTTAAGTAGTTTACTACTATATAAGTTAGGGTTCACCATCAGATTAGAAAATTCAACATGAGATTGTTCAGTGGAGTTAATTGCTTAACCAAAGAAACGTAATAATCTCAATTATTTTTAAGCCATATGTGCCCGTGGGGTGCTGGGCTAGAATGTCAACTCCCCATCCCTACCCATGGGTGTCGTAAGAGGCGACTAAGGGTACACCAGAAAGTGGGCAGCAGCGCTTTCTGAAGAACTGATATCTCACACTGCGATTCCAAGACGCCTGCCAAGCGTGGGGACTATGGGAAATTTTTTCATACTGGGAAAGGCTGTGTTCAGCAGTGGACAATCCGGCTGATACAGTACAGTAATAAGTATTCATATTTCCACAACAACCTTACTTCGATTGTAGAACTGAAACAAATGTAAATCGCCAAAACCCAAAAGGTTGACACGTACTTACTATTGTCTATTCTGTGGCTGGACTTGGACGAGTAAAACGCGAAAGAGCAATGAATAGATTAACTCCGGGTCAATATTTAAGGGGGATAATTGACAAAGTTATACGATTGTTCGCCGCGGTCCCGATTGTACAGATTTGGTAGCTGTTACTACTGTCGTTATTGTAACCTTATTTTGTAACACGATGCCACTGTCGATTCATTGAAAGGAATGAAACAAAATGTTAGTTGCACACCATAAGAAAAATTGCGATTTTAATATTTTATAATGTGTTTCAACGCCCGCTAAGCGAATTAATTTACAAAATCACAAAGAAAGGAAAACTTTTAACCTTAAGCGGAAGTCTTGAGTGTGCATTCCGCTCGTAGTTCAAATAAAATGTAAAATCATAGAACATCAGTATTATAATGAATAAACAGTACAATGGGCGGTCTGATCACTAAGCAGAGAATTATATAGACACATTGGGAATAGTAATATGACTTTACCGCACAACTACAAAACAAAATAAATGTTTTTAGTTTATGTCCATGTGGACAATATAGAGGGTCCTGACACCTATCCATTAGAATTTATACTGACAACATTTAGGTGTTACCAGCTCATCATCCTTGACATCGTTATCACTTAAGTAGAAAATCTGTCGCCAAGCACCAAACGGTGTGTTCCGGCAGCTGTCCTTGAGAGCCAGTATTTCTAGGTTAGCCTGAACAACATCTTCGACCACATTATCACTTACCATCAGGTGAGATAGTGGTCAAAGGCTAACCTATGAGGCATAAAAAAAATAAAAAAAAACTTATAAAAGTGAGATGCTATTTGTTTTTGCGGTAACCACTGCCTATAACAGATGCATTTCGTCATAAACGACGGAACTGCACTGCACCTACATCCGTGCCTGTAATTTCATCTTACTGGCTTTTTAAGAACTGCTGCCGAGAATACACTGTTACAAGCTTGGCGACAGATTTTCTACTTGAAGGTGGTAGCTAGCCAGGCGAGCATTCGCAAAATGCCCTTCCACCGTGCGGTGAAGCTCAAGCCAGCGATGGGAATCAAACCATGGACCTGCGAATCACCTACCCATCTGTCCCCGTGGGTGTCGCGACGAAGTGCAAAATACTGGAAGGTGGGCAGCAGCGCCTTCTGAGGGACTACTATCTTACTCTGCGATCCCCAAGACGTCTGCTAAGCGTGGGGATTATGGCAAACGCCATGTATTACAAAATCACAAATATACGATAGGAAAAATTTAAGTCATGTGCGGGATTCGAACCCACGTCCATCCACCCCTTGAGCCGGGGATGCTCTAACCAATTGAGCTAACATGACATGACGTCATGACTCAAATCTTTCCTATCGTTTTTTAACCATCGTATTGGGACGGACATTGAACGCGGATTCGAATCCCGCACATGACTTAATTTTTTTTCCTACCGTATATTTGTGATTTTGTAATGTAATCCGCATAGCAAGCGTTAATGCAAACCTAACAATATTAAAATTATAAGGTTGCGTCATATTTTACAAGTATAAAACCAATTGCAAAATTGGTCTTGTTTGTAGTACAACGCAAGTGGTACTATAGATGTCGCTCCATCCCAATACGATAGTTAAAGAACGATAGGAAAGATTTGAGTTATGACGTCATGTCATGTTAAATCAATTGGTTAGATTGGCATACCCCGGCTCAAGGGGTGGATGGACGTGGGTTCGAACCCGATCATGACTTAAATTTTTCCTATCGTAAATTTGTGATTTTGTATTGTAATCCGCATAGCAGGCGTTATTGCAAACCTAACAATATTAAAAAAAAAACGCCATGTAGTTCTCTACAATCAACCAGGCAACTGGTGTACAAATATTAAAATTAGATAACTTACATTAATTAAACATGTATTAAATAAAGTTGTAATATATTGTGTAGACCAAACAAATGTCATCTTCTTAACAGCTACAACGCATTTTTGTTTGCATAGAAGCGACACGAACCTTTATATTATATGTTTCCGTCAAAAATATACGTCATGGAACAAACGGTTGAAAACGCAGTAACTTTGCAGGGATAATTTTTTAATCTAGCTAAAGCGACTCAAAACCACACCACTCCACCTGTTAACCATCGAAGTAAGCAAGTATAGAAGTGGTGTCATTGTAAAGTTTTAGTCTGGGGTTGTAGGAATTAGACATAGAATTATCAATTTCTAATTACCAGTAGAAGTGTGTGTTAAGTTTGGCGCACACTGATCAATCCGCACTGTATCAGCATCGCCTTTACCCAAGGCGTTCAGTATACTTTGTATGGAACTCCTATGGACACTTGGACACCTCAATGCAGATTAATCAACAGTCGCCGTGCCGGTATCGCTTCGACACGTGACCATCTCGGGAGTAATTGATAAAACGAGCCAAGGCTACGTAGATACGGTGCCGCAAGCCGATATAATACGTCGGTTTCACCTTTATCACTTTGCACGAGGATCACTTTCACACTGCACTGAATAATAATCCTACACACGGATCACATAATATATTATTACATATATGTATATATATAGGCGCCCACCTCTTTTTAGTATAGTATTTGATGTTAAATTACGACATAACGTAAATAATTACTGTGTTCTCTATTGTTCATTTCATTAATCTGGAATTGTTATAAATTTTAAAATTACATCACGTATTCCTTTTATAATTTTAAAATTTTCAGGTGATTTTAGACTACGTTTTTATTTAAAGTTATGAACATAGCTTTGTGCCACATCTAGTTTAATTTATTTATTATAGGTATTTATAAATTTATACAAGCCATTTTTATGTTTAATGTATGAAACACTTATATTGAATTTAAACTCAAATATCAGATAATTGTAATAATTAATGGGAATAACTTCAACAAATCAACACAACGCATCACATCTTGTTCTCAAAATACAGATTAAACTATCAATTCGGAATAACAAAAATTATTTAAATATTATATAACGATCTATCAACAGTTTGTTTGAATTTTAACAAATTACAAGTATTATTTCAATATTGCAGATGTAATATAACATCCCTTATGTTATAACAAATTATTTTGATAAATTTATTTTTGCCATAATTAATTAATAAAATGGAGTAATGATTTTGTATTAGCATTATATAATTTTATGATTATTTTATGTTTTTTTTATGATTAGTTGATATTCATTACGATGTACATACGAATTTTCATTAAAATGGTTGAGATGCTCAACTCGTCAAGGCTTTATGGTAAAACAGTAACAAAGAAAATCAAAACTACATTTCGGGCAGGCAGAATTCGTTTTTTATGATTGGAAGCAATGGATCATGTCCTAGTCAGACGAGCACTTATAAGATTTTTTCCATGTTATAACGTTCAAACCAGTCGAATTTTATTTCGAACAATAACTGCCTCATTGTCGCCCTTCTCTAACTGTTTAATTATGTTATTGTGTCGGAACAAGCCCGAGAACCACCAACTGCAATTCGTCAACGATGAATTGCACTGTGTCTGTCACACTGAGACTGAGTTGTTAAGTCTCGTGTGCCTGTAATTTTACTGGCTCTTAAGTACAGCTACCGGAACACACCGTTAGATGCTTGGCGACAGAAGGCCATTTTGTGAATAGCCAATCAAAATAAACA
Source organism: Plagodis pulveraria (assembly GCA_963890685.1). Lineage (NCBI taxonomy): Eukaryota > Metazoa > Arthropoda > Insecta > Lepidoptera > Geometridae > Plagodis > Plagodis pulveraria. The sequence continues at coordinate 454,492 of OY982968.1, forward strand.
ATTGTTTTACAAAAGATTTGTTAGCAATAGCATAGAAAAAACCACTAAAGTTTGAAGAGACAATGCTATATGATTCAGTCTACATCAATAAGTTTAAAATAGTAATAATAATAAAGTAGGTATTACAATTATACCTATATTATACCAGCTTATACAAATTTATCATTTAAATATTCTTGAATAGTGTAATTACATTTCGATACCAAAAATTTAAACAAATTTCTCTTTAATAACATGACGCACTCTGATTCCAGTATCACTTTGGTAAATGATTGTATAACCTAGGGGCCATACCAAACACGCTGTTGCTATAAAAAGAAGTTGTGCGGGGACGTGTCCGGATTCTCTTTTTATGCCGTTCACTTCTGAGATTGATGAACAGATTACCTCGTTACCTCGTTATATTTAGCGTGGTCGATCGACGGTATATGTTGTAGTAGCTAGTGTACTGGAAACAATACTACAGTACGGCTCCCAATGCACTTTGTTAAACATACCATATTCATTTAAAGACCAGGATTCTAAATCGACGGTAGACAGTAAAGGCACAGAGCGACAGATGAGCACCGAGCGGCGACGTGCAAACGTCTCCGTCTGAAGAGGCTCTCCACTGAAGCGGGCTCAGACCTCGGGCCGAAGCCTCAGACTATGCTATTAGCCTTAATGAAATTGTGTCTTATTATCTGTTTGCTAGCTGTATAGTTCAAATGGAAACTAATCTTTATTTTATGGAAAAGAAGAATGGATTATTTACTGGATGAATTTCGAAAAAAATATGGATCACTGTTTCATATATGGATTATGCTTAATCATAATCCTAAGCCTTACGTTGCGGCTTGAAGCTTCAATGCATAGGGAATTTTGTGAATTCTCACTATCTACCTCTTCAAAGTAGGAAATCTGGCACCAAACCCAAACGATGTCTATGCCATTCCGCGAGAGCGAGCACCTTATAGGTTGAGTGTTATTATGATCCGCGACCACATCATCATTTACCCCAAGGTGATGCTTCAAGGCACACTTATCAAGTGTTAAACAAAGTATAAAATAATTTGTTAAAGTCGGTACCGTGTCGTTTCAAAGCACTGACTTCACTTTATCATGGTCCGACTTCCACAAGTTATTTAATACTTTTGTGTGGTGGAAGTCGGTTCTGTTTTCTTGTTTAATATATTTTACTCCTTTTAGTGATGTTTGTAAGATCATTGTAACTCGCCTATAATACTGTTCATCATCGTCAAGAGTTACATACAGCATTATATCAGCCAAGTATGGAAATACTTATTCCAGTTAATTGTCTGTTACCTAAAAATACTCGAATGACGATGATAAAATTTAAATGTGACTAATTTGAAGGTAAAACCTGCCTAAAAATAACAGAATCTTCAAAATCAATTTATAATTGGCGAAGTAATCGCGTAACAAACATACATACAAAAGACATACTGTTGAATCGAGAACGTCCTCTTTTTTGGAAGTGGGTTGAAATAAGAAAATCACATTTAACAGTGCGCTCCGGTAGGTATTCTTCTAAGCCAAATTAAAAAAAAACATGCATTTAAACTTTTGATTAATTCTTCTTCTAAATTGAATCTAACAGACCTTCGCTCTCAATATCTTAAGTGAGTAAAACAGTGACAAATCTCACGTCATCGCGCAAATGATGACAAACGAGCGACATCAAAGGCAGAATTAGCCGACACTAGGGATGGATTGATGAATTCCGCGGCAAAATCGTTGAAAATATTGATGCTAATAATCAAGATTTCATTCAGGAAATAACTATTTGTATTACAAGTAGGTATATCGTATCGTATCTCCTTTTATATTTTACTATATAATTATTCCATACTTAATTGTCCTAACTATTCGTAAAAATAGACAAATGGGCATGGTACATTGACCCAGCACAGGCATCGCTATTACTTAAACCGTTTATTTTTTTTGTATTGAAATCTATTGTAAAACATACACTTGATTCGAATTCAAGTTGCATGTGAAAAACATATTGATTAAAAAATCCTACTACACAGTTTCTGATTACTTAAACAAAAAAATAACTGGACAATTCCGCCTCTGCTAAGCTATTGCCTGTCACCTACATAATTCAAACAATTATTGTAATAACTCTATTATATAGTAAGTATGTAACACATTGTTAAAAGATGTTTAAAAGAATGGCCCCGAGTTTCTTGCCCGTTCTTCTCGCAGTGGCTCTATACAATTTATTTGCTGAACGTGGCAGTACAATGTAGAATATTTCAATACTAAAATTTGTAATTGACCTTGGCTATAAAAGCGTCGTAGACGCCTAAATTGAATAAATAATTTTGACTTTGACTTTGACAAGCTCGCGAGAGCCGCAAGCATGAAGCGATCCCAGCGACATTGTTAAACATAACTGAAGTGCTGAGGTGATAAATCTGTTTTGTACTAAATTTTTTTTATATGGGATAGGAGCAGCATAACACTATTTAGTGTGGAGTGATGCTGTGCTTACGATATTGAACAGGACTCATTAGAATCAAGTGTTGGCGGCTAGCAAACGCAAACTTTATGAGCTCTGGTTGAAATACAACGTTTTTCTGCGCATAGTACTATTTATACGGATTTTTCCATAATGCGCATTGTTACGTGATATCTCGGCCAAGGCTCATAAAGTTTTACGCGAGCTCACCAACAAACATTCTCAGAGTGGCGTTAAGCGAAATCATAAACCAGACACCAATTTCTATGTAATCTGTTTGTGGTATTGTTAATAGACGTGGACAAGACCCAGGCGTGTCTATTCACCGCCAAGCGAAGTCAGTTCCATCTGACTCCCACTTTCCGAAATGTATCTCTGCCAGTGACGAGCCACCTTGAGCTGTTGGGCGTTACCCTAACATCGGACCTCAATTTTGGCTCGTACATTTAATCCAGGGCTAAATTAGCTGCGAAGAAGTTGGGAGTCCTAGGGAAGGTAAGGCGGTATTTCACACCAGAGCAGCTTCTTAACCTGTACCAAGCACAAGTACGGTCATGTATGGAATACTGCGGCCATCTCTGGGACGGCTCAGCAAAATACCAGCTCGAAGCTTTGGACTCCATTGAAAGACGTGCAAAACACTAATTGGCTGCGATGCTTTGGTAAAAACCAGACTCCAAAGCCTTGAACATCGTCGCAAATTTGCCAGTCTTTCAGTGTTCTACAGGATACATTTCGGAGAGTGTGCGATGGAGTTGCATAATTTAATTCCTGCATCTCCTTTCCACTACCGGACAACAAGACGTACGGAAACACGGCATCCGTATATGGTTGACATTCCTCCTGTCCGCACAAAGCGATTTGCGTCCACCTTCATAATACGGACAGCGAAGGAATGGAACACCCTCCCAGCGTCTTTGTTCCCCGAAAGCTACAATCTGGATGTCTTCAAATACAGAGTGAATAAATATCTTCTAGGCAAGCATGCTCCACCGTCGACCGCGTCGTCACTTACCATCAGGTGAGACTGCGGTCAAATGCGTGTCTATGCATTATAAAAAAAAAAAATTGCTGTTGCAGTGGAAATATTCAAAATTTTCGAAGTACTTTCTTGGGCCTGGTTGACAATTTTACCTCCAATATGGACGTTTTTTTTTCAATTTAACATCTATATAGCCTTGTGATGTCGTCAAGCAAATATCACAACCCCGGACGCGTCGCCATAATAATTTGTACCACCACTTGTTAATTCGCAGACAAAAGCCTTTGATCTGAGCGCAAACTTCCTACCCCCTGTCCCGCCTCGTCCTCGCCCGCTCTTCAAGCCCTCAATGCTTACAATTACACTGTAATTACGGTATATGTACTGTCATTTTAACAAATTTGCATGTGGTACTACTTACATAACAAGAAAAAAATTAGGTGTTTGTCCTAATATGTATTTTTGTTAAAGCGTTTAGTACAAGATTTTTTTACATAATTAGTCGATTAACAGGGTACCGTCACGGGTTCAAATCCTACTTATGATATAATTCGGCTACAAACACTATTTACCCCGTTATATTAAAATATTACTGGAGCGTTATATAAAATATTTCCAAGCGGACAAAGCCACGGGAGTAATTAAATAAACAATCACATAATTTGTCTTCGGAAAAATATAAGATATTGGAGAAAAGTGATTTAAAATGTTTAATACACATATACACACGCCTTACTATACATTCAAACATAACAGAAACATTTTGCATAAATTGTTAATAAAAATATTCTTTAAAAACACCACATACTAAATACAACACTACAGCTACTACAATATTTAGGCAAACCAAAAGCCATTGCAGGCCTACAGGCAGTTCAAATGCTCCATCCCAGTACCAATAGGAAGCGTACCCGGCATGCTGGCAGCATTTGCCCGTTGGAATGTTTATTTGTTGAGCCAATTAAGTGCCAGCAGTTTGATCACGCGTCGCGTTGACCAAGCGCTCTGAGAAGTATTGAAAAAGTGAATGAATATACTGTATAATAATACGGCCGGTTTTCTATTTAAATGCTTTCAACACTACAAATAATGAAAGAACTTGTTGAAGTCGCTACAATGTTTATTCAAATCTCTCCTAATCTCACATTTTAAGCGCTCGTAGCGAAATTTGCTAAGCCGTTCTTGGCCGGTCAGCTAAGTTAAGCAACATCCGCCGCAGACATGATTTGGATGGGTGACTGTTAGTGACATTACTACTGAGCGCTTCCGTACTTTGGAGGACACAATAAGCCATCGGTGCCGGTTGTTTTCATGGGATGGCAGTCGCTATAGCATGGTGGTAGGGTATTTTTCGATTGCCCACCTGGCTAGCTACCACCGCCAAGTAGAAATTGTGTCACCAAGCACCTAATGGTGTGACCAGGACAAAGGCTATAAATTAAAAAATATGTTGGAAGTTGGTTCCATTTTTTTTACTCTTTTCATACTGTTCATAAGATCGATTGTCAAACGCTTACATTTCAATACTGGTCACAATCAGACAATACTTGCACTTACCAAGAACGGGAAAATAATTATTAACATATACTTGATTCAGTTACTTGAGCATAACTCAACTAATTTTAAAAATGTGTCCAATTTGGAGATGTACTCTACGCAACAAAAAAAATCACGAGGTTTCGATGATGCAGTATATACCATATATAGCACCTACGAGTATCGTTATGCCTGCACTCAACGAAGAACTTAGTAATTTCAAACTTTATCAGACTATTTTGGTGTCCATGTAATATCGAACCTGTTGTCATCTACCACGCACAATGTTACAAAATGAAATGAGAAATTACTGAACATTTATTTCACAAAAGTAATAAAACTCGCATGGAACAATATACGATTCTGATAGTAAAAGCCTTAAATAAATTTACAACTATGGCTATTTTTAAATGCTTTGTCAATCTTATTACTACAAAAACATAAATGTAGTACTTATAGGACAAGCAGGGTTAATTTCCGAAAATTTCGGTTAAAATTCAGTACCTACCAAACATTGAATTTGCGTTCTGGTAACACTGCCGCTACATATCCGGCACAGTAAAAGTAACAGTCACTATAGCCAACACAACTCCTACGATTAAAGTGAACAAGAGTTCGGGACTTTATCTTCAAACAGCGGGCACTTTCGCAGAGTTTTCAATTCTGCTTCAGTGTTTGGGCACCATGTTGAGGAGATTGATTTTTTGAAGTAGGTTCTTAAGTGTGTGTACCGTACCTACTTACACGTTTCATAGAAAAAAGATTTTTTTATAATGTATTTCTAACGCTTTTGAGCGATTACGATAACAAAGCAACAACGAATGGAATTAAAAATTTAACAAGTGGTCAAAGTTGTTTTATAACTGCAAATTGCAACTTTAAGCTGGCGCTCGCACATTATCGTATAGGCACAATAGATAGGTCTATTGTCCAAAGTTGGACCACTCCAAAAGCTGTAAATATAGTTAACACCGCCAAAATATACGACCACATTACTGAAATTGCATACTTATACACGGTTATCAAGAAAAGGAGTTGAATAACTTTAACCACGAGGGTAACCTTGAAATCGTGAAAAAAACAGGTTTTCTATACTAAGAGTCCATTTAGGTGCAGCTGTGTTTTTTGTTTACTCTCATTCGGCTTAGCTTCCTGATATCTCTTTATTGCCATTTTGTTGCATTCTCAATTGAATAAATATTTTTTTATTCAGGGGCATCTACAAAAATACCTTTGTATTATTGGAGAAATTTCAATAATACAATGAGAAGAAAAAAAAAGAGACTATTGACTAGAGGCAACAAGGCAAGAGGCTCATGAAGGCTACTAAGACAATGCTCTAAAATCTGGAACATTCGCCGAAATCAGTTCTTTTTAAACCATCTATACTTTGCCGAATACATTTCAGAGACTGCGCAATGGAAATGCACAATCTAATACATCTTCATGCTACTGCCAAACAAGGAGGCCATCGGCAAAAAGACGCCGTTTTACAATCGAAATTTTTGCACGCAAAAAGTACTCTCTAAGTTACCTACTGTTTTCTGGAAAATACAACCCGGGAGTTTTCAAATCCAAAATCAAAAGCTGTTTTCTGAGCTATGCTTTACTAAAGGTGCTTCACCGCAGACCACAGTGTTGCTTAATATGAGATAAACAGTGCTCAAATGTAAATAATTAGTCTGCAGAGATGGCAATCGCGAACGAAGTCGGAGGTACAGCTAGTTTATAATAATGCAACAGTGATATTCATATTTTGTTATGAATATAAAACAAGGTTTTGTAAGTATTACATATCGACATATAAACATATAAACTAACATATAATTTTAATTTTAGTGTAAGGTCAAAATAACGTTACCAATTTTATATCGAAAACAGTAAAGGCGTCATAAAATGTAAATCCAATACAGTTATAATTCTTAGTTAAAAAAGTAACACCCAGAAAGTGATAACGTTAAACAATGTTAAAATGTACCACCAAACTTATGCCGTACATATGCTACCGCCAACCAGTCATGTTCACATTACTGTGCTCCGGTTTGAAGGGTATGCGTGCCGTGAAACTACAGGCACATGAGACTTAACAGCTATAAGTCTCAGGATGATGGGCGCAGTGCAGTTAATGAGGTTTAATTTATGATTACGACTTACGATTTAAATTTTACAGACTAATATTGTAATGGACCCGCACGTGCTAAGTGACCTATTTCTTATATAGTACTAATACTCCCCTTTTACTTATCACAGCTGCAAAATTTTTGAAATCTCAGCTATCAAGGACTCGTCCACGGAAGTAATCGTGTCTTATCTTTGTTCACCATTTACCAAAGATACCCTGCGTACTGTCGTTCTTAAGAATATCTTTCACTGATTTGGCTGTCAGAATTTTATCAACCAAAGGTTAAAGGCAAGAGTTTAACATTAATTTAAATATGGATTTGTAGAGGTCGACCTTTCAGTTAAGTACGATTATCTGATGTCTGCCTGATAAGTCAATCCCGGAAATTGACTAACGGCTGACGCAATCAACTCTGCTTGCGGGTCAAGACCAGACCTGTCAGTCACCTGCAGTGTATGTGTCCTCTCTGAGCCGGAACTGAGTTAGCCAGTCTTTTAGCAAAATGTCAGGACTTCGTTAACTGATCGTTAAAAATTACCATGTGTGTCAGGACTCTTGTCTACTGACTTGATAGTATTAAACCATCAATTCAATTATCATTTGTCAGGAATACATCGACTGACCTTTCACATTTGTCAAAACATGTTGACTGATCTTTAGTTATAAATATATTGTATGATTACCTACAAAATCAGAGATCGCACCTTCGTCATATAAGACGGCATTCGACTCTTTTGTTACACGAGATAATGACAGGGACAAATCACATAAATTGATAACAGCAAATAGATTTAATCTCAATTAGCTTATTGTCCGTTAGGTATGAAATGTAAGTATGTGACCATAACTTCTCTAACTCAAAGGAAATCAACACCTATTTTTATATTTCATAAATATTATTATACCGTGACCTTCTACGAGCACATATCAATAATAGTGAATAGTTATGCCTAAAGACTTCTAAACCTGGTAAATATTATAAAACTGTACTACGTCAATTACAGGATACGTTACTCTGGATTCAAGATATTTCCTAACTGTCTTTGCCTTAATTAAGGGGTTAGGGGTAGTGATTATTCAAAAACAAGATAAGTTTCAGGAATTTACTTTCAGATTAAAATTTATATTAATTCAAGAGTTTGATTCTACAGTTACCCACACGTTTCAAAAGCAAGTTTGTAGGATACCAAGGAAAAACGTGGAAAAAACCTTGGCCACTCTTTTCATATGATTTCGATATTATAAATATACATAAAATTTAGAACAATAGATCTATATCTAAGAGCTGGAAAGAACACACACACGAATAGTAATATCACGGCGAATTTAGATCGTAATTGTGACTAAACCAAAATATAAAGTAAAAATATAAACCAAAATATAATAAAGGTATTATAAAAGTAAAATTCTATTGATGAAATTGGAATTTGGACGATCTAAATTCTCCGTCTAGATTTAAAATTAACTTAACTTATAAAAGGCCCCCCTGGACGAAGATTCACGATCTACTACACGTCACTGCACTTTATACTGTAATAACTTTCTTAGTGGAGCCTGGTGTCTCCTCTCGACTCCCGAGTTAGAATCTCGCGGCCTCTCACGCCCCCAGCTCTCACGAACAGCGGCAAGCCATCATAGCCGCGAAAGGCCCTGATTGGTTACACCCAGCCGAAGCAATACTGATCTATGTGATTGGATAATGGACAGCGCGTCGTATCGTCCACTCACGTGGTCAAATAATAGCGGGCTCGATTTTGGCGCCATTTAGTTCTGTAACACAACATTTACAAGTGTATATAACATGTGTTTGATGATTACATACGCCCTTAGCTTGGCATTTACCATAATCTCAGATCCAGGTATTTAAAGTGGCAATCTTTCCATATATTGCTATTGTGACAAGCCGCATCTCTTCTACATGAGAGCAGTTTATTTATAAGCTAACTCGCAGATAAATCGTTACCTATGTTATAGTTTAACTACGCTATAATTGATCTATGCTCAATAAAGATCATTATCCTTTAACATGCAACAAATGGTGTATTTTGTAAAGTCACACGGCTTGCGTCATAAACATGTTTCGAATAACGTTCCAAAACGGTCCTCCATTGTTCTATTTCCGAATAGGGTTTCTCTATTGTAGATAATTCTTTTTAGACAGCGTATTGCATTTTATGACTGACCAGATGCTAGTTCTTTTGAAACGCCGGATTTCTTGCTTAAGTTATCTTTCACAAGAATCAAAAAAAAAATATAATTGCCTTCCACATGTAAATAAAATAATAATAATAATATAAGCTTTTTACTTTCTTACACTCTTCTTACTTAAGTAACATTGTTCTAACTTTTTTCTTAATTCTACAATACAATACATTTTAATAAAAAATCCTAATCTAAAGTGTAAGTACCGCTTTGAGCGGTGAAAGCCTCCTCCATCTGCCTCCATCTCTCCCTATCTCTCGCTGCCCGGCTCCAAGTAATACCGGCTGTTTTGGCGATGTCATCGCACCACCTTTTACACGGTCTTCCTGGTCGTCTCTTTTTATCCATGGGGTGCCAGTTAGTTGTTGTTTGCGACCACCTTCCGTCTGTTACCCGTTGTAAGTGTCCCGCCCATTTCCATTTTAGCTGAAGGACTTTTCTCACTGCGTCTTTTGCCTTCGTCTTCTTCCTTATAGTGCTGTTTTTTATTTTATCTTTCAGCTTGTGGCCTGTGTAACTTCTCTCGATTCCTCTTTGACACACTCTTATTTGATCGAGTGTCTTCTTCGTGAGTGGCCATGTCTGGCATGCATATGTGAGGCATGGTAACAAACACATTTCCATTGCATTCGTTTTTAATTTTATTGGTAAGTTATTTTTGAAAATATCTTTCATACTCCAGTATTTATTCCACGTGGTTTTTGTCCTTCGAAAAATTTCTTTTTCAGTGCAGATTTTGAAGGTGATCAGATGTCCTAAGTATATATAGTCCTCTACAAAATCCAAATATGTGTTTTGAATTTCTATGGGTACCTTTTGTCTGTTGGTCATTATTTTTGTCTTATCTTCGTTGACTTCTAGTCCTACTTTCTTGCTTTCTTCACAGAGCGACTCTAGCATGGTTTGTTGTTCTTGTGGGTCTTCTGAAAGCAACACAATGTCGTCAGCGAAGCGTAAATGTGATAAGTACTTTCCGTGTATTTTTAAGCCTTTTCTCTCCCACTCTACTTTCCTGAAGACTTGTTCAAGTACAGCTATGAAAAGCTTTGGAGAGAGGGGGTCACCTTGTTTCACACCTCTTTGTATTCTGAAGGGGGGTCCACGTTTTTCTAAAGAAATTTGTGAGGTGCTGTTCTTGTAAATTTCTTTTACCAGGTCTAAGTAATCTTTATTTACTCCTTGTGTTGATAAGGCTTCCCATATAGAGTCGTGATATACTGAGTCGAAAGCTTTCCGATAATCAATAAATATGATATATAAAGGTTTATCATATTCATTATATCTTTCTATTATCATTTTCAGGGTATGAATGTGGTCTACTGTTGAAAAGTTTTTCACAAATCCAGCCTGCTCTACCGGTTGGTTTTCATCTATAATTTTTGTCAGGCGTCTCAGAAGAGTTGTAGAGAACAGTTTATACAAGCATGATGTTAGGCTTATTGGCCTGTAGTTCGAAATTTGGTTTGCGTCACCTTTCTTGTAGAGTAGTACTATGTGTGAGTTAGTCCATTGCTTTGGTATTTGTTTTGTAATAAGTATCTGATTAAAGAGGTTGGTTAGCGGTGCTACCAGGATGTCTTTACCTGCTATAACCATTTCATTTGTTATGCCGTCCGGCCCTGGGCTTTTTTCAGTCTTCAGTTTCTTGATTGATTGTAATATTTCGTTTTCCTGGAATTCTGGTACATGTTCATTATTTTTAGGGACTAAATTAATATGTCGATTGTGAAGTATGGAATCTTCCATCGAATAAAGTTTTCTGTAAAAATCAGTTGCTATTTTCATTATCCCTTCTCTGTTTGTGACAATTTCTCCTGCTGTATTTTTGAGTTGCCCCATCAACTGTTTTGAGTTGTTTAGATGTTTATAGGCTCTTTTAACAGCACCAGAGTGTTCTAGATACTTTTCTATAGTATTCATTCTATATTTCTTAGTATTATATTTTATATATTTATGAATCTTTCCGTATAATTTACTCAGTCGATCTTTTTCATCTTTTGTTTTATTTTGTTTCATTTGCAGTTTGTGTTTTTCTTCTTTCAGTTCTATGATTTTATCTGTCATTATCTCCAGGTTTTTAATACTTTTTTGGGGTATGCGGGCAGAGCTACAACTTTGAATAATGTTTTTCTCTATACTGTCATAAAAATCTTGTACCGGTTTATGTTCTACATTGTCATAGTCGCCTTTATGTAATTCCGTGTTGTATTTTTGGGTATCTATATTCTTCTGAGGTTTTGTTGAGTAGTGGTAAGCTCTCGTATGATTTTTGCTTTTTATATTCAGTGTTGCTCTAACCATTCGGTGGTCACTTGGATGCTTCAGATTACTGATGACACAGCAGTCTTCTAATAATCTTGGGATATTGGTGGCAATGTAGTCGATCTCATTCATTACTTTACCATCAGGTGACCTCCACGTCCATCTTTGCTTAGGACTTTTCTTAAACATTGTGTTCGCTATTTTGAGATTTTTTTGGAGGCAAAACTGTACAAACATTTCCCCTCTTTTATTTCTCTTTCCATATCCATATTTCCCAAGTGCTCTGTTTTCTTCTTCCTTCGGATCTCCTATTTTTGCATTCATGTCTCCTAGAAAGAGAAGCCTTGACGAACTGTGCTCTAAAGTTGTTTCTAGTGAAATGTAAAACTCTTCTATTTCTTTTTGATCCGAGCTTGAGGTTGGGGCATATGCTTGAACTATTGTAAATTCTTTATCATATATACTTATTTTGATCAATGCTGCTCTACCTGATATCCCTTTAAAATCGAGTACTGTTATATTAGTTTGTTTTCTGACCAGAAAGCCTATGCCATTCCTTCCTTTTGTTTCACCATGAAAGTAGAGTCGGTAATTGTTTCTATCTTCTATTATATTGCATCCTTGCCTTCTGGTTTTGCTTATACCTATTATATCCGCTCCCACTTTAATTGTGATATTGCATATTCTAGTTCGGTTATTCGTGTTTCATTGGCTAGAGATCTAACGTTAAATGTTGCTATGTATATTTTGTTACATTTTGCATTTGGAGGGTTTCGGTCTACTACCCCCGTGCTGACCGGGCATATTGGGGGAGGTTTTTCGCAATAAGTTCTTTCTTTGTTTTTCTGTTTCATGCTAGAGTTTGCGGCGGCAGTGTGAGAGGCAGTTGATTGCTATTCGAAGGCGATAACTTCATCCGCGGTAGCCGCGGGCGACGTCAGTTTTGGGTTTTCCTGGCGTTTTTGCACGTAGTTTGTAATGGTGCTCTGGTTGCTCTTGAAGTATACTTTATTCTTCTTTGAAGCTTGATATTTAGTATTATCGTCTGGATTAGATGATGAGCTTCTTGCCTGGTTGGGAGGAGTGATCGCTAACTCTCTCTTTTTTGAGTTTGAAATGTAGGGTTCATTCCGTTTTCCGTGACTCTGGTTCTGCTCTCGTACTATAATTTTATCATACCTTAGATACGCCATTTTTCCTTCTTTTCTCTCTTTTTGTAGCTGTGCCTGGAGTGATTTTCTAATTTCAAGGATTTTTGGTGCAAAATCTTCTTTTATATAGATTTTTGATTGGTCTAATTTCTTCTTATTTTTCAAAATAGATATTTTCTTTCCATATGTGGTGAGAGTAAGGTTTACTGGGCGTATGTTCTCATTTTTAAGTTTTCCCATTCTTCTCACTACTTGGATTTCATTTTTATGGCACTCTATATTCATTTTTCTTAAAACAGTTATTACCTTTTCTTCCAGCTCTACATAAGACTTCTCGCCTTCGTCGATACCGAAGAAAATTATATTTCTTTCTCTTACTTGTTTCTCTATTTGATCTATTCTTCTCTCTTTGTCTGCATTTGTTTGGTTGATTTTTTCTATCTCTTTATTTATGTAATCGAATTTCTGATCAATATTTTCGTTGATTTTTGAAGTTACACGTTCTTCATGTTCGCTCATTGCGATATTTATATCACTTTTAATCTGGATTCTGAGATCGTAAAGTAATTTTTCCATAATTTGTTTTTATTTTTGTTGTTAGCTACAGCTGGTGCCCTCTGGTGTCGATTTCGTGTACTTGGGTATAAAATAATTGGTTGCTACAGCTTATGACCCCTAGTGGCGATTATACGTACTTGTACTGAAAAATACTTGAAGTTGAGTTCTTGAGTGTTGTCGCTACTCGCCGCTAGGTGACAGTCTGGGTCGTGCAGTGCCCTCTAGTTCGTTTTGGCTGAACTAAATATTGAACCAAATATAAGTTTGTCCACTTCCCCACAGATGGCGCTATACTAATATATTGAGATTTCGAACAAGTAGATTGTTGATAACGGTTTTTGAGGTTATGTTTTCGAAATAAAAACACTGATCTTTCACTGAGTCACTCGTGTTGTAGGTAGTGTATGTAGCGCACTTGCACAGTCTGGGGAATTAAGTATTTACTTCGTTCTGTCCACTCGTTTCACTATGTTTTATCGAAAAGTTCGCTACGTTTTCCACGCTTTATTGCACTTCACAGAACGTTTTTTGAACACTGTCTACACTGTTGCACCAGTAAAGCGAGTTCTTCTTCCTAATTCTTCTATTTGTTGCTTGAAATATGAAGTATTTTCCGATGAATCGTAATTTAATTTGGAGGCCGTACAAAACAATGTTATCTATACTGCGCCCTCTAGCGGAAAAAAAGTACCACATGTACCACTACAATATTATTAGGATTTTGAAGCGCTCGTAGCGAAGTTTACTTAGCTGTTCTCAACCGATCAGCAAAGTTACGCAACGTCGCGCACGGTCAGGAGTTGGATGGGTAACCGCTAGTGACATTACTACTGAGCGTTTCCGTGCTTCGGAGGGCACGTTAAGCCTTCGGTTCCGGTTGTCGTCTTAGGCCGGCAGTCGTTACAGCATTGTGGTGGGGCATTTTGCGAATGCCCGCCTGGCTAGCTACCACCCTCAAGTAGAAAATCTGTCGCCAAGCACCTAACGGTGTGTTCCGGCAGCTGTCCTTGAGAGCCAGTACTTCTAGGTTAGCCTGAACAACATCTTCGACCACATCATCACTTACCATCAGGTGGGATAGTGGCCAAGGCTAACCATCAGGCATAAAAAAAAAGGATAACATTATCGTGTACATATTACTCTGATTACATTTATGGAGCATTTAGAAGTATTATGTCGGTAAAGTGAGTCGTTACCAAACGGTAGGCGCGGTGGTGTGGTGCCCTATTTTAAAGCTTTCATTTTAAACGTGTTAGGGTTGTTGCATACTGAGCCAAGTTATTGTATTATACTTATTTTTTTCGTTAATTTTAGCATCAGATAAATTTATGAAAAAGTTCAGATGGAGCCACGGCGCATGATGCCAGTGATACCAAAAAAGCTCTTAACATACTAAAATACTCTTAACATACTGTCCCTTTCACGCATCACGGGTTTGCCATAGTGTTGAAAGGGACGATGTGCTATGAGCATAATTTCTTAGCTTCACATGTATCGTGTGACGTGCTACATATCCATTAGTGGCAGGAGAACTCATTGTGCGTGTTTGTACAGAGAATTACTGCCACTATACTATATCAACCGCCAAGCAGTATTGTTCGCATTAAAAATCGTCTCAGTGCCACGTGCAGATGTTGGGGAGAAGTATTCAGTATTTATCATGAATATGTAAAAATCGTGTAACCTTAACGTGTTATAGTAGTTGCCTATTAGTAGATGCACATTGTAACATTTGGACATTGCATTGCACACGCGAAGTGGCGTGGTCGAGCCCTGCTCTTAATCACCCGCTGACATTCGTCCGTGGAGATTTGAGCGTGACACACATTCGTCAGTAAACTTTCGCCGGTGCACGCGTGTGATATAATAAATAAACTGTGCAGTACCAAGTGTAAAGGACATTGTTAAGTGCGTGAGCTCAGCCCCCCAGGACTCAGGACTTCTCCTCGCCGACTCCGCCCTCAGCACAGTCCCCAGTGTTCAACCTCTGCTGAGGACTTGTGAAACGACGCCGCCTTCATCCGCACACAATTAAGACCGTGGCCAGCTCTCGAGCACCCCACAACATCTATTCCAGTAAGTACCCAAGTAACATTAAATCCTCTAACGATTTATAGTGGCTTCGCGTCACTAATGATGTTACTATTGAGCACTTCCGTGGCTTAGAGTCCTGGTTGCTATCTTAGGCTCAGAGAAATGAATAAGAAAGAGGGAGTCTAATGACAATCAAAAATAAAGCATCAAATTCAGCCAATTTTATGTAAGACACAACTCACTCACACACACGTATCCAAATTCGGCCAATTTTGTCGTCATTCACGATAGACCGTCGCACATTACACACGTCACACATAACGGAATTAATAAACTTAAAACCGACTCGAGTATTAAAACACACGTAAGTATTAAATATAATGTACTTTCTTTAATATTATACAACGCAATTTAGGTTATAATTTCGAATAAAAATGGAAACAAAAGTGTTGCCAGACATACATTTTAGGTTGTTTCCAAAAGTGTGCAGTTTTTAATAGTCGGTTCGTGTAGCTGTAACATTATATACTTTATATCTAAACAAGCGTATGTTTACTAGGAAAAACTAGGGATTATCTTAACTTATAGTGGAAATAACCAGTAAAGGGTTTTGCAAGTAATCATGTTTTAGTTAAATTTAATTTATTATAGTTATAGTGCAATATCTTTGTTATCACTGCAAATATAGTAGGTAGATAGTTCGACAAGAAATTTGATACTTCTTATAAAAGTTTGCAGGTTAAAAGTTAATACATAATTGTCCCACAGTTGGACAAAGCCTACATTTGATGACTAACGAAGACAATTTATTTATTTATTTATTTATTTATTTGTTTTACTTTAATTAAAACGGTGACACACCAATTACAATAATTAAAGATCAAAATACGATGTTAATACATAAAATAACACTATACAAAATTTTCATTTCATACATCCCTTTCACAAAAACGCACACATTCATGTACGATATTTGGCCATACATCAGCAAACAGATCACAGTCAGGGTTCATGTCCAGGAGAGCATTGAGAGCCGAAAGGGTGCGCGGTATCGGTGAGTTGCCGTGTGAAACGGTGTAACACAGCGGCTCAGCAAACAGCTTGTGTTTTCGGGCTGAAAGGTACTTTTCGGGGACATAAAATTGACATAGCGCCTCTCTAAGGTCTGGTGCATCAATTTTGTCCCGAATAATTTTGCATGAAACAATTAGTTGGTTCCTTTGTCGTCTTACTTCCAAGGAGTTGTAACCCAAACAACCTAACAAAAATTTTGTAGGGTACATATAGGGGTAATACCCATAAATACGTTTATAAAGGTACCTAAGGAAAGCTTTTTGTACCTTTTCAAGTAAAAGCACATAACTGCTTTCAAATGGACTCCATACACACATAGCGCTTTCCAGTTTGCATCGTACAAGCGTTCCAAATATCAACCGTATCACATGATGACTTTGGAGATCCCGAGAATTGCGAAGGATGAAACCCAACCGTCTGAAGGACTCTTTAGCCAGTGTGACAATGTGATCGTGGAAAGTTAATCTTCGGTCAAATATTATGCCCAAATCACGTACGGTCTCAGGATGAACTAGTTTTTGACCGTTTATTGTATAGGGAAAATGAATTGGGTACAATTTCCGACTAAAACTCATTGCTGAACACTTTCCGACATTGAAGTCCATTCCATTACGATTACTCCAGGCGTTAACAGCGTCAACGTCCCTCTGCAGAGCCGCACAGTCGGCCTCAGACTTTATCTCTGTAAATAATTTTAAGTCATCGGCGTATAGCAGGCATCGTGCCCCTTTCAGGACTGCTGGTAGATCACAATAATCGACCAAGAGCATGTCAGGACACGCATATGATATGCTCCCGTCGCAGATGCCGTAGATAAATAGAAAACCATTTAGCGAGTATTGTTGGTTTTTTATTTCATTTTCAATTTCTCAAAATTTTATAGTTATAAACCAAAAACATTTTGGGAAAAAGTCCTTCAAATGATAGGAACGGTTATTTTATTATCACAAAATGCTCAAATCAATTTTCGTTTGATGTTTATAGTATAATCTATCTATGGTAAATAATGAAATTTTAGGTCTAAAAGTAAGAAATATCGACTAGGCTACCAAAACTTTTACACGAGAATAGTTAATTAGCAGTATTTTTTAAAACACTCCCGTGATACTTGTTGTGTTATTGTTGTTAATTATTTCAGGTTTCCAATAAGGAATGCTTATATATTGATGATTGGCTATCCGCGGTTAGGAATACTCGCAATGATCAAGGGTGGAAACCATCGAAGAGTAGCGTGATTTGTTCCGATCATTTTAAAATAAGCGACCTATACATGTCAAAATCTAAATCTAAATCTCAGTTAAATCCCGTGGGTTGCCGGGTTAGAATTGCACCTCCCTATATCTTCCCGTGGGTGTCGTAAGAGGCGACTAAGGGAAAAATACTGGAAGGTGGGCAGCAGCGCCTTATAAAACTGCCAACTTACACTGCGATCCCCAAGCCGCCTGCCAAGCGTGGGGTTTATGGCAAATCCCCCTAAATAGGGGAGGTTGTGTTCAGCAGTTGACAATCCGGCTGATACAGTATATCTTGAATACTACTGAACCAATTTCGATAAAAATGACAGTAACTCCTAAGTTGTAAGTCTTTTATTAAATGGAATAAGAATTTTTGCAATACAATTTCTAGTTTCTGCGAAATACGTGGACAAACATACATATATAGTATCATACATCCAATATGTGGCGAGTAGTTTTCATTTCAACTACGGCACCTGCGACAAAACCATACCATATACGTAATCTAACTCGCCTTTGGTCAATTATTTATTGTCCTAGAGAACGTAAAGTCTAGAATATCTTTAAAAAAATGCGAATCATATTAAACAATAATCGTGAAGATTATGCAATATTATAATAATATTGCGCAATATAATAATAATATTGCCTAATATAATAATAATATTGCGGAATATAAATAATATTATGTTATTGCGAAGTATTCTACCTAACAAATTTTGTTGTATATTTATATTTATAAATTTTTTCTTACATAAATCCTACAATTTAGTTATTTTTGCTTTTATATGGCAACACTCCTATCGCACACATGTATAAAAGTGTGGCTTCAGTTTGATGTTTTACGAAACTCTGTCTTTTCTTCTATTTTGTCAGAGATCGTAGGACGACAGTCGTTATATCATTGTGGGAGGGCGTTTTGCGAGTGCCCGCTGGCTAGCTGGGTGGGTGGGAACCCACGGTAGAAAATCTGTCGCCAAACACGTAATGGTATGATCCGGTAGCTGTCATTGAGAGCAGTAATTCTAGGTTAGCATGAACAACATCTTCTATCACTTCATAAATTACCATCAGGTGAGATAGTGATCAAAGACGAGCACATGATAAAAAAATAATATAAACATTATGAGTTTATTCGAAGTCTAGCTAGTCGTTCGACATGGCACTTCAAATCACGTAGGGTCGTAGGAAAACCTGATCATACGTTTGCAATTTCAGTACCTCGTTCACTCCATTAATCATTCAATATTTTTTACTATATTTTAACTTTTTTTATGGTCCTTAGACTGTGCTCTAACCACAATCTGACCCGATGGTGTGAACCTAATGAACCTCACTATCTTCGGACGCAAATAACACTCACACTTACCATATTGATATTATTTTTGTGTCTTGAACCCGCAACCTCAGAATACGTGGACGTGGGTGCTGGACTGTAAAAATTCATACATCCGTTTTGAATGCAAATCTTTTTGACGTTGGCGACATTATACATAAATGGCGAAAACATATCGATAGTTCTGCACCCGCTTCCATACCATAATTGGAAATGCATCATGACGGTATTCTGGGGATGTGGATTCAAGTCCCGTTGGAAGATATATTTTTCTATCCGAAATATTTTCGATGTTTCCACATAGCATGCGTCAATGCTCTCTAAATAATACTATTTATGGTATATAAGCTATTCCTTAACTGCTCTCAGTAAGTCGAGATCTTTACAAAGTCGTAGAGGGTAACCGGAGTGCATAAAACTCTGTAATTGCGTGCGGCGAACGTATTCAGAAAGTTGCACCACATCCGTCCCGCTGCACCAGTGCGCAGTGTTGCCAACTACGACTAATCAAATTTTACATTGTTCTTAATAACTGTAGATATTAAAAATGTAAATTAGCTCATTGTCTGAACATTTTTTGGACAACAATTGTGATTCTTAAACATGTACATATTGCAAAGGTTTTTAGTTTAATTACCACTCACCTGGCTTTTTATAAGCTTTTTTAACCAACTTTAAAAAAATGTGGAGATTCTCGATTCATCTGTATTTTTTGTGTGTGTTGGTAGCGCCATTACTCCGTTATTTATGAACTGATTTCAATGATACTTTTTTGTTGGGCAGGGTGTACCTCCAAGCTAGTAACTTATAAAATTCATCAAAATCGGTCGAGTACTTTGTAAGTAACTGAAATATGGATGTGCATACCTGAATGTTTTTTTAGTAATTGAAACTGGGGGGTCTTGTCAGAAGTTTTGAAGCAGTGATAGCTCAGTGGCATTGGCTATGGACTGCCGCGCAACAGGTCCATGGTTCGAATCTCGCCGCGGGCTTAAGCTTCACAGCATGGTGGAAGGGCATTTTCCGAATGCCCGCCTAGCTAGCGACTACCCTCAAGTAGAAAATCTGTCGCCAAGCATCTAACGGTATGTTCTGGCAGCAGTTCTTGAGAGCCAGTGAAATTACAGGCACATGAGACTTAAGAACTATGTCTCAAGGTGACGGGCGCAGTGCAATTCGTGACTTGTGATGAAATGCATCTGTTATAGGCAGAGGTTAGTCCGCTTAACATCAGGTGGGCCTCGAGCTTGTTCCGTCACCTTAACATTAAAAAAAGTAAGATAAAATAAATAAAAAAAAACGTTACTGACTTCCTACACTAAAACGTGTGAAATAACTTGTGAATGTCGGATCATGATAATGTAAGGTCAGTGATTTGAATTGGCATGGTACCAATTTTCATATGTAATTCATACTTTTTATTGTTGGAAGTCGGTTAAATCATTTTAAGTATATTTTGGGAATCACCTTTCGTTATAAATATGTAAACGCGTGCTAAGGTCAGTTCAACCATAATGGTTTTCTTGTTTGATAATAACAAAGAAAAGGTCCCATTCCTTTAAGAATATTAAATAATAAGAACATAACGATAAATAAGTATGACACTCTTCACTATCGTAGCTCAGGTTGGAAGAACATGTCTCTGCCTCTAGAATAGATATGGTCGTTGGATAAAATCCCGCTCGTGATTAAAATAATAAAAAAAATTAAGCTTATCATCTCAGCAGGTTTAGAAAGTTCCAAACAACACGGTGACAAATTTGGAATGTGAGCAAGATGACCCAAAGTTCGCGATGTAGCAGCAGCCCGCAGTCCCATGTGTGGTAGCTTGATGTTCATATCAGTAAATACTTCTAGCAAGCATTTCGTAGTGTCACAGTGAGCTTTAGAACTACCTTGATCACGTTTAAGTATTGACAATAGATTCCTTACGCTTCCTGATGGCTTAAATTTGGTAGGTGTTGGCACAGATGGCGTTGGTTCAATTTGAAACAACCAAGCTGTCCACTGGCGCTTTGTTTCTACTTCGTATTGATAAATACAAGGTTAGCCACCTGCCACAGTGTAGTGAATGCGCCAAGACAGGCTTGCTTCAAACTTAATTATAACATCATGGCACCATTCCACGCAACCCTACTGCTTTCGAGTCTCAGTGAGCGGTACTCAGTGAAAAACTGTCCTCCTCACGCAACGATGCTCTTGTAAACGCTACCCGATCCAATTGTCAAGATATGCTTAATTAATTAAACAACTTTAAACGGTTTTAATCGCGTATATTTATCATTATTTTTGTCTCGACGTTTCAAAAACTTTGCAGTGATCGTGGTCACCGGGTAACTACTTGGTTTTATTTGTCACATGAGTTATTTAGAAAACATTTGTCCTACCGTCAGAAATTTTATATCATAACGTTCCCTATTCACGCAGTATTCACTCACAGTGTCCAGAGGTCTTGCAGATTTGTGTCGGCCTTGGGATTTAATTAATTTGATAACAGGATCCCAAGTAGGTGGAACTTACTTACCATCTTCTCTATTGAAATTTGGGTACTTTTTGATTTCAATAGCCTCGCGTAACATTCTTAGCATAAACCGGGTCTCTCTGGCGAAGATTTTTGGATTGTCGAACCGAATGTAGTGGTTGGGTTTGTCCTGGGCATGCTTATAAACCGCAGACTTGGTCGAGCATCTGTTATTCATGGCAGCAATGTGTCCTTTTCTTTTACCCGGATACCAATGCTCCTCTTTGTATGCCCAATGTATGACAGCCTCATTCACAATCAAGTTTTTAAACACCTGCATCTTGAAGGGGAATATTGCACGTTACAGGTCTTAAAAATTGGTTGATCATTTTGTGTGCCTTGAAGTAAGTTTTTATCGAAGCTCGTCTTAAGATATTACCAATTTTGTCCGTGACACCCTTAATGTAAGGTAAGATGGCAGGTTGTCGCTCAACTGTGGAAGGCTTGGGCCGGCTTCTGTGACGCATTCGTGGGAGCTTGTGATTATTGCTTTGCAGTACTTGTTTTACATACTGAAACTCCTCCTTGAGATAGTCAGTGTCGCAGATGCCATGTGCTCTCTGTAACAAAAATTTGCCTACGGTAGCCAACTGACATGGATGGTGATGGTAGTTACCATTGAGATATTTATCTGTATGGGTGGGTTTCCTATACACTGTATTACTAAGGGAGTTGTCAGGATTCCTGATGACTAAAACATCAATAAAAGCGAAGCATTTACGGACCTCAGGCTCCATTGTAAATTGAATTTTGTTATGTAAGGAGTTTAGATGGTTTAGAAATGCAGAAACTTTATTACTGGGGAGGATGGTAAAAGTATCGTCTACGTCTCTGACAAAATAGAAGAAAAGACGGAGGCTCGTAAAACATCAAACTGAAGCCACACTTTTATACATGTGTGCGATAGACGTGTTGCCATATGAAAGCAAAAATGACTAAATTGTAGGATTTATGGGAGAAACATTTTTGAAGATATAAATATACAGCAAAATCTTTTCGTAACAATACTTCGCAATAACATAATATTATTTATACTGCGCAATATTATTAGAATATTGCACAATCTTCACGATTATAGTTTAATATGTTTCGTATCGCATTTTTTAATATAATCTAAACCTTACGTTCTCTAGGATAATTAATAGCGCACAGTTACGATTATTTTTACACATATCACTATCAATTTGTGTATAATGTTTGTGAAAACAGAATTAGAAAAAACATTACAATTATACCGAAATTAAATGTAAAATAAGGTTTTTAGGTTCTAGTACTTAAAATAGTGGTTCTAGAGACTAACTTTTCACGTCAATATGTGACCTATAACAGCTTACAATGTCTTGCCAAGTCTCATTTGTATACTATTAGTAGTTCATGAGTTCTGATATAAAAACTATGCCTAAATTACGCCCATTTTTGCCATTAACATAAAAAAACCACAAAGATTCAATTTGGTTGTTTATAGGCAATAAGCCTTAAAATATTTGAAAATAGCGGCCCGCTCTTGGTCGATTATTGTCTTCGTTAGTCATCAAAATGTAGGCTTTTGCCCAACTGTAGGACGTAATAACTTTTAACGTGCAACTTATATAAGAAGTATCAAATTTCTTGGTCGAACTATCTAACTACTATAGCTGCAGTGATAACAAAGATATTGCACTATAACTATAATAAACTAAATTTAACTAAAACATGATTAGTTGCAAAACTCTTTACTGGTTTTTAGTTTTAGTAGAGTTTTTCCTACTAAACATACGCTTGTTTACATATAAAGTATATAATGTTACAGCTACACGAACCGACTATTAAAAACTGCACACTTTTGGAAACAACCCAAAATGTATGTCTGGCAACACTTTTGTTAACATTTTTATTCAAAATTATAACCTAAATTGCGTTGTATAATATTAAAGAAAGTACATTATATTTAATACTTACGTGTGTTTTAATACTCGAGTCGGTTTTAAGTTTATTAATTCCGTTATGTGTGACGTGTGTAATGTGCGACGGTCTATAGTGAATGACGACAAAATTGGCCGAATTTGGATACGTGTGTGTGAGTGAGTTGTGTCTTACATGAAATTGACCGAATTTAATGCTTCACTTTTGATTTTCATTAGACTCCCTCTTTCTTATTCATTTCTCTGAGGTCTACGTACCGCTTGTAGATCTTCGGCATAGCCACAGCTGTGGAGAGAGCTCTCTTCGAAATCCTCCTTGAAAATAACGGTAACAACGGGGGAGACTGGAGAGCCCATAGCTACACCGTCAATCTATATGTATACGTAATATAAACGTCGGGACAATAATAATGATAAATATACGTGATTTAAACCTTTTAAAGTTGTTTAATTACTATGTATAATAATCGCGAAAACCTAAGAGAACAATATGCTGAATTTCTTAAATTTTTAATTGCTGATAGATTTTATTCTGTAACAGCCTTCAAAGAGCGACCACATATTTCTTCATCGGCTAAAGCTGGCCGACCTCCTTTTATTTCGCTGAACTTGCCTTAGAAGTGATTTCATACTCAAATGCAATTTAAAGTCTATTAAAAGATTCTTGTAGTTTGAAATTGTAAAATATCATCGCGCGTATATGTTCTCAGGACAGCTCCATATTCAGTGTGATATAATGATTACCATTTGAATCGTCATCAAATGTTTACAGGGTGATTTATATTTGGAACTATATATTTCTTACCCAAAATATGTTATTTGTAAAATAAAAGAATAACCGAAGAAGCGCTCGTAGCGAAGTTTACTTAGCTGTGCTCAACCGATCAGCAAAGTTAAGCAACGTCGCCCGCGGTCATAAGTTGGATGGGTGACCGCTAGTGACATTACTACTGAGCGTTTCCGTGCTTCGGAGGGCACGTTAAGCCGTCGGTCCCGGTTGTTGTCTTAGGATGGCAGTCGTTATAGCATGGTAGGGTATTTTGCGAATGCCCGCCTGGCTAGCTACCACCCTCAAGTAGAAAATCTGTCGCCAAGCACCTAACGGTGTGTTCCGGCAGCTGTCCTTGAGAGCCAGTACTTCTAGGTTAGCCTGTACAACATCTTCGACCACATCATCACTTACCATCAGGTGAGATAGTGGTCAAAGGCTAACCTATCAGGCATAAAAAAAAAATAAAAAAAAACCGACCAGTGTTCTATAAATTAAAAAAAACTCTTTTTCGCAAAAAAAAATTCAATGGCTATGGTATACAACTACACTGGAATAGTTCAAACATAGCAATATTAATTCTTATATAACGATATTGGATTGAAACGACCACTTTATGGCTAATGACAATAAATTAGTTTTATCAATTTTAGGGGCGTGATATTGATGACCTGTTATTAACTAACCAGCGACGATAAATATGTATAAAGCAGCCATTTTGGAAATTAAACGGAAATAGGTTTATTGAGGAATCCCTGCTGACTGCCGTAATGATACTCTAATTAATTGTGAATTACTGTTCGCTCTGTAGAACAAACAAGAGCTTAGGGAATAAACGCTCAGATAGTTTGGATTGTTTTGTTCACTCGTCAAGTCGAACAAACATACAGACAAGCAAATTTTTTGGCAAAATCAAACAAGTACAAGCTTTAAAAGTTATGTAATTATGTGTTAAATTATTTAAATATAAGGTGAAAACTTTAATGTAGACGAAATTAATAATTTAACAAAATATGTATATTAATTGACTAATACTTTAATGAACAAAAAAATCAGTTAGTGGTTTTGAAAAATATAAATGAAAAAATATAATTAAAACAGAAATAAACAGTAAACAAGAACTACAATGGAACCTACATGGCACAAAATTATATTATACAATAAATAAATAAAATACACACTTCATACTTATAAATACTTGGAAAATAAAGTAATAATTTAAAAAATATTACACTCAAGATGAACTTCATCCCTCACATTGTGGATCGAAAAACATTCCCGAGTTTCGTGCATATCAGATGCAGATCACCAGGGCGAGTGCGCGTCAGATGGAACTGGTTAATTTATAATAATGCAAATATGTGGGAAACTTACAAGAATTTTATTTCAATAATATTATTTGAAAAAATTATACAAATACATTTTGAAGCGCTCGTAGCGAAGTTTACTTAGCTGTTCTCAACCGATCAGCAAAGTTAAGCAACGTCGCCCGCGGTCATGAGTTGGATGGGTGACCGCTAGTGACATTACTACTGAGCGTTTCCGTGCTTCGGAGGGCACGTTAAGCCGTCGGTCCCGGTTTTCGTCTTAGGATGGCAGTCGTTACAGCATGGTGGTAGGGCATTTTGCGAATGCCCGCCTGGCTAGCTACCACCCTCAAGTAGAAAATTTGTCGCCAAGCACCTAAGGGTGTGTTCCGGCAGCTGTCCTTGAGAGCCAGTACTTCTAGGTTAGCCTGAATAACATCTTCGACCACATCATCACTTACCATCAGGTGAGATAGTGGTCAAAGGCTAACCAAATAGGCATAAAAAAAAACATATTTTAACTGTCCAAAATGTATCGGGATTTAATCATGTATCTAATTAACAATATTAAATACCACTTTTTTACTTTCAAAATATACAGACACAAAATGTAGCACTCATAACCACACCTAGTTTATTGAAGTTTATTACTATTGTTCAGCTAAGCAAGGAAACACTCGCCTAAGCAAAAACACTGTAGAACTTAATTATTTCGCTGATGTTTTCTGCTGGCACATTGTTTAAATTTACATATTTTAGCAAAAAAAATGAATGGCTAGTTCTCACAAAAGTTATTAATCCACACTCCCGATAAAACAATTTCCATTAAACCTTATTCACGAATACAAATAAACAACATTCGCTAGATTTAATCTGGAATCCCGCGACACGAACGCGGCCACTCAATGCATTTTTCATGTACATTTAAAAGGCAAAAGAGCAACAGCATAGTTGTACCAATTGGAATCAATTGCCGCATCTGCACTGCGATGCGATAAATCTGCCGCGCCGAGTACAATCACAGCTGTGACACTTCTCTACGCCGCGGTACATAAGTGATACGGGTATTTTGTACTGAGTCAGATAGCGTGAGCTATAAACCTCGAAGGTGCACCTTGCACCTCGAACATCGGCGTGCCTGCACCTTAGACCATAGTTACTAATTGACTTATGTACATCAGTGATTAGAATGCCACGAGTTGTTAGGATTTATTCAATATTTGAAAAGGATACCTGGTTTTACAATTACTTCAAAATTATTCATAAGTATTTAATAATTATGAATAGTGCAAATAGGTTTATGTACTATAATGAAAAGAAGCTCTCAGTAGTGAGTCTGGATTCTGGAGCCCCTAACTGTGCCCATAGCGTATGTATATACTTGCCATTTATAAAATTATGTCACCAAATGCATGAAAGAATAGTCGTGTTGATTGAAGAGAACTATTGAACCAGGTTGCGTCTGATTAAAATGTAACACTTTTACTTTTTAGTTATTTAATATATTCATAACAAGTTAATGAATTGTAATACGGTACTTAAGGTGCTGCTGAAATTACAGACAAGATAATTAACAGCTTTATGTCTCAGAGTAATGGGCGTAGTGCGTAGTGCAGTTCGCCACTAGTGACGATCTGCATCTGCTATAGGCAGAGGTTTCCTCGTGCTTATTCCATCACGAAAGTATTAAAATATATAAAACACAAGCAAAAGTGACAACAGAGTCTACTTATGAAAATGTCACGTCCTTTACCTATCTCTATTATAGTAACCTGAATGTCGTGTCAAAGTCACGTCTACCATCTATTAAGAGCTGCCTCTAGGTTGCTGTTCAATTAGACCAATTAATGCTTCGAGATAGTTCGATGAGGACAAAGTCTATTCTGATCTAGCCATAAATTAATAGGCTGGAGTATACTAATTGGGATACCGCTGATGTTCAATCTCTTAATCATGAATTGTACTTGTTAATTTCTTCTAAGTAAACTAGTTCTACAATGTGATAGTCTATTTTATTATTGTGACATAATCACAGAGACAGTTGGTAGGTACAAATCGTTGACGAAATTCCATTTCTCTTTGAATCATACAGATAGTGACCGCCACTGATCGATTGAGCAGTACAAGCCGTTGCCAGTGGGAAAAAGTGCGGGGGTATATCCACAGGCTGGTGAAAGTATATAAAGAGCGGAATAAAGTAAATAAACACAATGAAGAAGCTGCACAGTGGTACCTGGAATTCGTCTGATATCCTCGTCTTCACGGGTCCTCCTGGTTGTAGCTTCTGGCCAGAGCTTCCTCACTTGCTTCACTATATTTCTTCAATTTGTGTACTTTGATACGATCACTTAGCGCGGCGCCGGTAAGAACAGATAGTGCTGATGCTATCTTCACCAAGCAACTAAGTACGTGCGGTGGGAACGGATCGGAAAACCAGACTGTCGTCCTTGACGAATGACGACCAGTATTATTACTGTGCAGCGAAATATATATAAAATATGGGTAGGTGTGAAAAAAAGTTACCTATGAAATAATGCCTCAAGCGGCGCTTACACAGATTATTCATTAACAGGCTACTAGCAGTGCTAGCTTGCTGCTACCTAGCTAACTAGTCAGGCGGACATTCGCAAAATTACTTAGCACCGCGCGATGAATCTGCGGTGAATCTCAAACCTGCGGCAGAATTCGAACCATATGCACAGCAGTCCATAGTCTTTGCCACCGGCCCATTACCTGCTTCAACAAAGGGAATGCTATAAAAACTTAAATATATCCAGCTTATTTTTAAAATATTATTGTGTTTTGCAATAACGCCTGCTCGGCGGATTACATTGTTGTGCACCGAGCAGATGTTATTGCAAAACATAGCAATATTAAAAATATAAGGTTTCCTCATTATTTACAAGTTAAAACCAATTGCAAAATTGGTCTTGTTTGTATTAGAACGTAAGTTGAACTATAGGTGTCGCTCCATCCAAATACGATGGTTAAATAAAGAACGAGAGGAAAAATTGGAGTTACAAGTCATTGTAATGTTAGCTCAAATAGGGGTGGATGGACGTGGGTTCGAATCCCGCACATGAGTATAATTAAACCTCGTAAAATTTGTAAAATTACAATTATAGACTTTCTAAGCACACCTCTTGGGCAAGAGTTTTTACCTGTTAAGATCTTTCCTAGTAAAGTTACGGAATTTGAGTAGTACTACCTTCCTGAAAAGACATTATATAACAAACGCGACACGACAGAAGGAGCCCATATTATTGAACCTGTAAAACCAATAAAGCAAAAAAGAAAGAATTTAATGGACTCCTTTAACTTTAAGGAGAGACTAAGTTAAATCAAAAGATGCAACTCTGCTAATGACTGACTGGCCAAATTCGTTAGTCAATTTTAATTGTCTTCTCACTTCTTTAATATCAGCATCCTTGACAAATGAACCGAATTATTATAATTGGTGCGAAACAAAGAATGCTGTTGTTTCGTTCAAAGTGAATCTGAGGATCAAAGCGGTTGAGATTTCGTTGGTAATTAAGGGTGTTACTACCCCCTGTCTCGAGGGAGCCGTTAGGTTGAAGTGGTCGGCCCGGCCAGGTGGGTCCTCGCATTGAGAAGGTACATTTCAGTAGTATCAACAGATGCGATTAAGTACAAAACCATACCATAGGAATAATAACTAATTATAAAAATAGCAATTTTTTACCTATAGTTTTCAACGTAGGTATATACTTACTAATTATATTAGCTGGCTAAAATGCAACTCCCTATATATTCCCGTGGGTGTCATAAGAGGACACCTGAGAGAGAGAAATTCTGTGTAAAATGCCGGAAAACGGGCAGCAGAACCTTTTGAGGAACTACTATCATATACTGATATCCCCAAAACACCCGCCGATCGTTAAGATTATGGTGAACCCCACCTTGAAGGGAGAGTTCAGCAGTAAATCCAGCTGGTACTGTAAGGTAAAACATTCTTAGTCCTATGTTAAAAACCATCAAACATTTTGTTTTCATTTTTGTCCGTTGTTATCAACAAAAGGATTAGAGTATATGTGTAGACTTGAGTATCATAATACGTACGTTATATACGTAAATATAGTGTTGTATAGTATTTGCTTAGTATAGTAGTGTTGTGTATTATTTACGTGGTGTAGAAAATATTTTTGTTGAAGTTTTGGCTGTATCTTTAACTGCCGTGTAAGATGGCTTGTAGGCAGTTCTGCAGAAAACACTGATGCCCACATACGACTTCATAATATATAAAGAAATAAATGGTGCATTTACTATATTATACTTTGCAACCCGAACTATATGAAAAAAATAAGTTTTTTGACGAACACACAATGTTGCAAGTACCCCTCGGTGCGCCAACAGTGCGAGTTCAACTTGCACTTGGCTGGTAGATATTCAGAAGTCTACTTTCCCTATGCGTGTATTACTTAATCTGAGAGTAACCGACATAACTACATTATTATTTCAGACTGCCATCATAATAGCACTGCGTATTGACACTCAAATATTACTACAGTTTCTAACAACTCTGCCTGCGTGCTGGGCACGCTGCGAAAGTGAGCTAGAGAATATTCTCTAGCCCGTAGGCCTGCAATGGCCTGTAGGTTGTCTAAATGCTTTTTTCTAGTAGCTGTTGTTTATAGTTTGTAGGGTTTTGTTAATGACATAAATTTAGAGCATGGCTATTTATTGAACAAAATTTACAGGATATATAGACAATAAATCCAAATTCTAGCTCCTTGCTAAAAATATTTTGAAGTCATGATTTTATTTTAAGTTTTCAAATGCAGTTGATCTGTATCTGAGCATCTGAAGGCGTCGTTGAATTTAATTAACCGCATGATTTTGACTCGCCATCTTATTTGTATAAAAAAAGAAAACTGAATATTGTTTTGTTATTGTGACGGAACAAGCATGAGGACCACCTGATGTTAAGCGCATTAACATCTGCCTATAACAGATGCATTTCGTCGTGTGACGAATTCACCGCGCCCGTCACACTGAGACATACAGTTGTTAAGTCTCATGTGCATGTAATTTTTCCAGCTCTCAAGGACTGCTGCCGGACACACTGTTAGGGGCTTGGCGACAGATTTTCTACTTTACGGTGGTAGCTAGCCAGGCAAAAATTTGCAAAATGCCTTCTCATCATGCGTTGAAGCCCTAGTTGGCGGTGGGAAACGAACCAGGGACATGCGGCACGGCAGTCATCATTGCTTATAAAATTGTTCCAACAACACAAGACTACCTAAACCCATACTGCGCGGGAAAAATGAGCCGACGCCCAGAGATTAATCAGTCAATTACGTAGAATTCAGTACAAATGATCCACTTTATTTTATGGAAAATCATAAACATTTCACATAATATCTTTCCACTGAAACTAGCATTCGTAACGCACGGCAACACTGCAAAAACAATCAGAAAACAAACAAACATGCGATATCAAAGGGGATCGGTAACAGTATCACGAACCGTCATGTTTGTGTCTATGAAATACAATCATGTGATTTTCAACTGTACTGTAACAAACGTTCCCTTAAACTTATTATAAGAACCTCTCGTTCGAAAATACATATACAAAAGAATCATTTATGATATGTGTATAAAAATTATAAATATATTATATACCTATTGATATTAAAATGTTGAATGGAAAGAATTTATTAGACCTGTAACTGACTGGCTGTTTTGCAATTGTTTATTTTTATTTTTTATTGGTAAACCTTTGTCCACAATCTCACTTGATGGTAAGTGATGTTGTGGTCGAAGGTGTTAACAAGCTCAACCTAGAATTACTGGTTCTCAAGCACAGCTGCTGGAACACACCGTTAGGTGCTTGGTGACAGGCTATCATGTTATTATTAGTTTTAAGTAATTGAGGAATTTATAGATAATTGTAAATAATTATTAATATTTTTACTATTGTATGGTACAGCATAATTGATATAATTCGTTCCATAAACATTTGCACGTCTGCTTGCAGACTGAATACATTGTATCAACATCACTAAAATGTATTTCGTGTTATTTCACTGGGTATAAATTATTTCTTCTATAATGCTCCTGAGTTTGAATATATTAATTTCCATAAATATATATTTATTTAATTGTTTGGATGACCAACAGCTTGGACAAACTGCATATACATAAACAAATAGAAACATAAAGCCAATGATAGGTCATCACGGATGGCATTACAATAAGTAATAAACAGATAGGAACACATCTTCCTTAACAGAAATGTTATCATCTACTGAATGTGACAATAAGTCTAAAGCTAGTCTCATCACGGAGTCACGCACTACACAGCAGCGACTGCTTCACCGCCACACATTATATTAGTATTTTAGCCAGGTAGTGTTGGTGGTGATGATCACCAATGAGTAAGTGATAGTGTACATATTTATATAGAGAAAATTAAATATATGTGGGAGTAGCCCACAGTATCTTTGTTTTAGTCTTAGAAATAATAACTTTGTTTCTATGACTGAAATCCATTATTCTCATATCGGCATATCCAGTGTGCTTATTGAATATTTTGAGAACTACGCAATAAATCAGGAAAAAAAACAAGTCTCTCAGGATCTAAAAAATATAATGTATAAGTATACAAAGTTTCATCAAAATTCGTTTTGCCTTTTCGGTGGTGCGCGGCAATAAACAATAGTTTACCAACTTTCACATTCGCAACATTACATACTGATATTCTCATTGCAACAAAATACACTGGTACATTGTGCGTGACAGTCACAAACATGCCACACGCTTGTGACTAGATCTACAGCAAACATCATGTGTTCGAAAACGTTTTACTGTACGATTCCATTTTATATTCTGTGTTTTACAATTTGCTTGTTTTGATGGTGGCGCCAAAACTGTTACTCATAGGTCACTGGATACACAACTAGGTATATATATATAGCAAACATCATGCAAGCATGGATAATGACATCGTATAACCAGAGCAATCAAACTGGCTTAGAGTACATATGGGATTATAAATCATTTTTATTTAACCTGGAAACTAAGGAAATCGTTTATGATTTCCTTATTTTAGTCTAACTACTTTCAATGATAAGGTCGATGCTCAATTTTTGTATATATTTTCATTCAATGTATGTTGGTAGTCTTACATAATAAGCTCTTTCATTCACTCGTTACAAATAACTTTCATGTTTCAAATTGCCCACAATTTTATTTATAGCTCATAAGTTAGCCTTTAATGTTAATTTTACCTGATAGTATATGATGACGTGGTCGAAAATATACAACAATACAACACAAAACTAACAGCAAGGTGCGTTATTTTGATGTGTAAATAAGGCAAACGCTAGACTCGCAGTCAGTTCGGAACAGCCATGACCTATAGGATATAATAGGAACTGGCTCTCAACGACAGCTGCTGGCATTGAGGGTGGTAGCTAGCCAGGTGGGCTTTAATGGAACAAATTATTGTTTTTTTTTTCAATTCAGTATAGGTATTCGGAACACCCATAACGTGGTCACATGAACAGAAAGACAAGCAAGTGATTATACAGGAATTCCGTTATTTTATCGGATGATCTACAGAATACAAAAAAATCAAAATGTATAACTAAAAAGACGTGCTGTGGTATCTTTTCATAATATCTAGGGACAATATATGCTTATAATGATCATGCAGGATCTCTTGTTAGATGAGTCAAACTAGATTGAGCACTGCCTTAGGTAAACTTGTTAATCTTAATTAACATTAAAATACCAATAACGCAATGACAAAATGTTAAAGCTTCGCAAACAGGTTCCTTCTACAGCGAAAGAAATAAATAGAACTACTACGAGAAATTTGAACCCAATTACATGATTTCACAAGGTACATATCAGGCCTAAATACCTACGTGGTAATCTTAAAACAATTGGGTATCGTTATCAACTTATAGTCAATTAGAGTAAGTCTTATTCTGGATCATATTTGTAGCAATATCTTATTAGCCAACATGATTTATGTCTATTCACATTGGCATATGAAGAGCACAGAGGAACAACCAGGAATGTCAATGTAGCCGAAATTCGAGTAAACCCGTTTTGAATTTGAAGGACATTCATTGCATTGTATTTGTTTTTTTTTTATATTTATATTAAGAATCTATTTAATACAATGTAAGTATTGGTTTCTTCATATTTAAATACAGTTCAAAAATTATAATAATAAAACATGACTACATGAATTATAAAAGAAAAACACATGTTTTCGAAAAAAATATGACATAGATGGTTTTTTCTTTATGCGTGTGGACTTTCATGGTTTTGCCAACTCTGCACAACCAAATAAAGCATGGCCTTTGACATAGACTGCTGCAGCTTCAGCTTTTCCGCTTTGATAAAGATGATACAAAAAGTTACTTGATGACATGCGGTCTGCCTTTATAAAACAAATACTACAAACTATATACAACACTACAGCTACTATAATACTACAGCTACAACAGTAAAAGCATTTGGACTCATAGGGAGTCCAAATGCTCTAGCCCACTATCAGTTGGCAGCGTGCCCAGCATGCTGGCAGCATTGCCCCGTTGAATTGCAATGCCTATTCTTTGAACCAAAGAATAAGCATTGCAATTGCCAGCATTTTGATCACGCGTCGCATCGACCAAGCGCTCTGATAAATTTTGGAAAATACGATGAGCTCCCGGTCCCCACGGACCCAACGTCTCTACACCAAACGGCTCAAATATGTAACCCATACCGAGGTTAGCATATTTGATGACATAGTTAGTGAAGTTTGAAATTTTAAGTGACATTTCTTGTTCTTTCCCTGTGGTCTTCATATACATGTCGTATCGTTCGGTTTCAGTTATAAGAACAGGATTAATTCTGACTCATTACTACGATAACCCAGAATGAAAGAACGTGGTTCAATCCCAGAAGCGGATGGTCAAGGGTTCGAATGCCACTGTTGGTTTATTTTTTTCCCTACTACAGCCCTATTGCCGTTTTGGTGTTTAACTGTTATTCGTGTACACACTTTTTTATTACCCAATGAATATTAAATGTTAATGACCATAAAGAAATAAAAATAAACAGAATAAATATTACTAACTGCAAAAATGTCATAATATTATATAGCAATAAATTTTACTGAACGCAACTTCTATTGTGAATAAAGAAAATAAACCAAAAAGCAAACAAATTTGCTTGATGTTAGAATTGAAAACTTATGCTACATGAGAGCAAAGGTCTCATGTATTTATTCTCTAAATGTGCTCGGTAGTAAATGTATCCAAATTGGAATCTCTCGCTGCGTTTATGATAGATTTTTTGGCATTTTGCGAATGCCCGCCTGGCTAGCTACCACCCTCAAGTTGAAAAATCTGTCGCCAAGCACCTAACGGTGTGTTCCAGCAGCCTTGAGAGCCAGTACTTCTAGGTTAGCCTGAACAACATCTTCGACCACATCCTCACTTACCATCAGGTGAGATAGTAGTCAACGGCTAACCTATCTAGCATAAAAAAAAAGTACCTACCACTATTCTAACAAATAAAGAATGTATAAAATCCGGCTACGCGTTAATTAATTACAACTAAGTGTTCATTTTGACTTTCATTCTTTTTCCCGAGGGAACCGTGCTCAATTTTGGAATC
Source organism: Plagodis pulveraria (assembly GCA_963890685.1). Taxonomy (NCBI): domain Eukaryota; kingdom Metazoa; phylum Arthropoda; class Insecta; order Lepidoptera; family Geometridae; genus Plagodis; species Plagodis pulveraria. Next base: position 489,588 of record OY982968.1, read on the forward strand.
AAAAGTACATCATGTCCTACCTCGTAGTATGAACTGAAATCATGCTAAGTTTCAATGAAATTCATTTAATATACAGACAGACAGACAGACGGAAAGACAGCCTAAAATAATAAATGTATTTTTTGAATTTTTTATTCAGCTACAGAGTATACTCTCAAATTTTATTGTCAAAATATCCTCAATGTACACAATTGGACCTGTTACAGTTTTATTATGTATATATAGTTTTATGTTTTAAAGAATCGTATAAAGTGTTATAGCTGTGTGTTATTACAAAATAAATAAAATAAAATGCGAGGGTATACTATCATCAAGAGCATTCTCAAGTTAGGTTGGCGTCAGTTAAGTGGACAAATACGAAACGGAACACAATATTTAAAAATAATATTTTCACCATTGGTAGCATTTTTAACACAATTTTTAAATATATTTTGTGTAATGCTTCGTATTGTTAAAGAAGACCTATTATACCGACCTCGCACGAGTGGAATATGGAACAAGGCTAGGAAGATAATGATGTTGTGTTCGTTCCGCGTTTGATCGCAAAGCACATATATTATTCTCTTAACCCTAAAATTCATTTTCAAAGGAGGCGCAATATGAGTAATTAATTCAAAGATTACAAACAAAGGAAATATATGAACCACGAGCGGGTTTTGAACCTACAATTATCCGTTTTCCGTGCCGAGACATGCTGTATCAATTGAGCTTTCGTGAGATGAGTCAGATATTGAATTAATTATTTTGTACATAACGGAGCAACCACGAGAAAATCCTATGTCTATGGGAGCAATATCTGTATATATATGTGACTACCTACAAACCTGTTTTTGGTACCTTTGAATTTTCTTTGTGCATTTTAGGATTTCAAACATAGAGGACAAATAAGAACCTTTTTAGGATACCGCTGAGTGTTTGTCTATCTGTCCGTCGTCTGTAAGTCACGGGTCGGTAGCCCGTTACTGGAATTAGGAAAAATACAAACCATTACATGTATAATGTTTATTAAATATTCGTACATAGATGATCGTATTTAAGAGAATTTAAAGGAAAAAAAATGATTACTGTGCTACAAGCATGTAGTGCATCAATGTTTAAAGTTTAGTAGAGTATACAAATATGAATTATTTTTTAAACGGGCTATTGCAATGCAAAACCCTTGAAAAGCGAGGTTTGACTCATACTCCGCCAGTTTTAAGCTTATTCATTATGCTTATACAGATTTAAAAACTTATGAACCTTTTAAGTTGTGCCAAATAATAGCAGCTGGCAGCATGGCTAGTTCCTACTCATGTATTGGGCACTTGAATGCAAGTCCTGCTACTACTACCTCAAGCGTTAGTCTAACATTTCAATCAGAGACACCGAGGGATGTTCTAAGCTGCAAACAGATACAATACAGCTTGTGTTACTAACGCATCGGTTGGCTCGGATGCAGTGCACATGTTCTCCACTCGAGATAATTGTAACACGAGAGTCAAGGAAACAAACGTGTCGAGTTCATCAAATTTGATTAATCTATACTTATAATAAAACTGTAGCAGGTTCAATTTTGTACATAGCAGATATTTTGAAAATAATTTTTGAGAGCTCTCTGTAGCTGATACTGATGCCAAAACTGTTGTATGGGAAGAGAGAGATTTTCTCCAGAATCCCCTTAGCCCCAAACTTTACCACATACGTGGTGGTGTATTCAGCTGGGTTCCTGCAAGTCACAAGAAGAAACCAGCCGATCTATGTACGGGGGAACAAATTGGCGAGAATCACTCACCAACTAGCGGCTCGCTGAGCGTTCCGCCGAAGAGATTTTTATGCCAAAACACCTAACTAATTCTAACTGCAGTTAAATAAATCTAGGGATTCTATTTGCATGAACTTCCCTCGGTCCAGGAGTCGACATCACTGGTAGCCCGCAGATAGGTAGGGGTCCACCTTTGTCACCCACGAGTTCACCACGGCACTGATAGTTCTAATGTATATAAATAATCTACCTAATATGTGTAAATTAATTAACTACCAGATTGACTCAATTGACTACGACAGTAAATATTTAGATTATAAGCAACTAAAGAAACTGATATGGCGCGATGATAAGACAAGAGTTCCAAAGCTAAAACAAGCTTCTACGTATTCAAAGGGTACTATCCCATATTACTTTGCTCAAGCTAATCTACAGAAAACAAAGGGGGTTTCCATAAGTACCTCTGACACAAACCGGGAAAATAATTCGGGAAAAAAAAGGAACAATACCATATTATTTTAGGCGCCTAGATGAACAGACATTTTTTCGTCTCTAACAATGACAAAAAGTTTAATCATATTCAAATTTTTCACCAAAACATAGCGAGTGTTTTGTCAAAACAGGATCTGTTAGAAGTCACATTACAAGAGCTAGCGGAATCGGGTATAGATCCTGATTTTCTATGCTTCTCTGAAACTTTTTTGAAATCTGGCTATGAAAATTATCTAAATATTAGTGGATATAAACTTACAGCTTCATTTTGCAGAAATCAACATATAGGTGGAACCTGTATTCTAGCAAAAAGAGGTCTTACCTGTATAGAGTTAATGTTTCTGAAACATCATGCCACACAAAATATATTTGAAGTTTGTGGTATTGAAGTTCCTGATCACAAACTAGTTATTATCTGTTTGTATAGAAAACCTTCATCGAAACCGGAAATATTTTTAGACAAATTAAATACAGTCTTACACGAAATACGGTAAAAATTCAAACACACTACTAATATTGTCCTAACTGTTGACCTAAACATAAATACTTTGAAAGAAGGGACGGTAAAAAAATATTTTCAAGACCTGTGCCATAGTCATAATCTAAATATTCATATTAATGTGCCAACTAGGAAAGACTCGTGCATAGACCATATACTAAGTAACATTAAATATGCACATGCAACTGTGCTTCCACTAAATCTATCTGATCATGACACTGCACAGTTATTGAGTTTCCCCGTCCAACAAAAAAGTAGTACAGTAAGTACTTATTTTTTGTATAAAAAAGACTACTCCGATGAGTAGTCTTACAACAACTTAAGAAAATTTCGTGAATGCTTACACAGTCTTTCTTGGTTCGATATATATGAGGAACCAGATTTTAACGTAGCTTTCACAAGATTTCATGAATCAATATGCCTATATTATAATCTATGCTTTCCAAAAATAAGAGTTAGAGTAAACATCGGTAATCAAAATCAGCAAATGTGGATAAGCAAGGGGCTCAGAATCAGCTGTAAGGAAAAAAGAATACTCAGACAGAGGTTTTACAAACTTAAAACTATAGCTTGCAAAACAAAATACTTAAACTATTCTAAAATTTTAAAAAAATGTATCCTCAATTCGAAAAAATACTGTAATTCAAAATTTGTACATAAACGTAAAAATAAATGTAGAGCTACATGGACAGTGATAAATAACCAGATTAGTAAAATAAAGCATGAAGATAATATAAGCTCAATAAAATATAATAAAAATGAATTGTCCGAGTGTTGAGATATCGACAGCTTTCAACAACCATTTCATTGATACTGCAAATACTCAGATACCAAATAAAACAAAAGTTAGTTTCAAATATGTTACTCTTGACTTTATTGCAAATACAATGTTTATTAAGCCAATGTCGGAAAATGAGGTTAAAAATGAAATACCTGGCCTAAATAATACTACCTCGGAGGGTTATGATGGTATTAGCACAGGCACAATTAAGGCATGCGTAAAAGAATTAACCCCAATATTAACGTCCCTAATTAATTTATCGTTTTCTACAGGCAGTTTTCCAAAGGTATTAAAAATATCAATTGTTAGGCCGGTGTATAAAAGAAAAGGAAGGAAAGATAATATTAATAATTATCGTCCAATAACACTTATACCTATACTATCAAAAATTTTGGAAAAGTGCATGTATAAGAGACTTTTGGACTTCTGTAATAAGTTCAATTTAATTATAAATACCCAGTTCGGCTTCCAAAAGAAAAAGTCCACCATATATAACTTATTAGACACTATAATGACAAATTTAAACGAAAAAAATTTAACGCCTGCCTGTTTTTTGATTTATCTAAGGCATTTGATTATGTGTCACATAAAATATTGTTAGATAAACTAGAAAAAAACGGAATCAGAGGAGTAGCGAAAAAATGGATGGAATCTTACTTGACTGACCGATGGCAGCAAGTAATTATCAATAGAATAGAAGATTTTGAAATGCAATCTTATTTGTCTAGTTTTAAAGTAAATGCATGTGGGGTCCCACAAGGGAGCATATTAGGCCCAATCTTATTTCTTTTATATATTAATGATATTGTGGACATTACTACACACAAAATTATTTTATTTGCAGATGACATATCAATTATTGTGACAACAAAAAAATCTAATAATGCAATTTATAATGATGAAAATGACATTAATAACACAATTGACAAAATGATTTCATGGCTAGAATCTAATAATCTAAAAATTAATTTAAACAAATCAAATTATATCCAATTTTATAAATCTAAACATACTCAGTACAATTTTAAGTTGAATATAAAATATATAAATGAAGTAACTCATACATCATTTCTAGGTGTAACAATAGACCAAGACTTAAATTGGAAAGGGCACCTAGAAAAGCTGAGTAGCAAGGTCAATAGATTTGTATACGCACTCAGTCGAATAAAAAACGTAACAAATAGAAAGACAGCTATTACATCTTACCGTGCCTATGTAGAATCAATATAACTGCAATATGGAGTAATGTGGGGAAATAGTACCGACACAAATAGAGCATTCATTGCACAGAAAAAGTGTATTAGAGCAATATGTGGAATCCCACCAGACGAATCTTGTAAAACACTGTTTGGGATTCTTGACCTGTTACCGCTGCCTGCCCTTTATATTTATGAGACATGTTTAGTTGTAATGCAGCATAAGTATTTATTTACAAATGCATTTGCTGTAAATAATAGAGTACAACGCAACCCGTACAGACTAGTCTACAATGTTATACCAAAATCAAATATTCTAAAAACTGCTTAGCTATGTGTGTTAAGATATTCAATAAGTTATCCAATGAATTTAAAGATCTAAATATAACACAATTTAAAAATAAAATGTATAAATGGTTGCAGTATAAAAACATTTATGATGTAAAAGACTTCATTAAATAATTATAACAATATACTTAGTTAAAATAGTGTTAATTTGCATGCTACTCTAATACTAGCAAAACATGTGCACTTTGATTTTATAATAACAACTTTATACCATGTTTTACGCAAATAAAGAATCTTTAATAAAATGTTCAATCCTGGACGCCTGGTATCTGAATTAATGTTAAAAAGGTCGCCGCGACCTCACAAAACAACCAAACACTGTTTTATCCCAAAACCCAGTGGCAAATTATACAAATTACTTGTGCTGTGCACAACCGCGCGCGTAGGAGCAGATACCAAACCAAAATGCGACGTGACCCGCATCCAATAACAAGAAGAAAAATTATCCGCGCTACCCGTAATATGACCAGGCGCCGTCTCGGGATTGTATTGACAACAGTATCCGCGTCCGCACGAATATGAACACTATACGCCTAGAGTTAGGCTTTAACTCGAATGCATAGTTTACCGGAACAACTGTATTTTATTTTATTTTTGTCTGTCTGTCTGTATCATGGCCGCGCATCACGCCAAAACTACTGAATGAATTTCAATGAACCTTAGCACGATTTTAGTTCATACTACGAAGAAGAAAATTGTATACTTTTTTTCCCGAAATTCAATATGGTTCCCTCGGGAAAGGGAATGAATATCAAAATTTACACTTAGTTGTAATTTATTACCACGTAGTCCGATTTCAATCATGATTTCTTTGTTAGAATAGGGACGGACAGCCCGGCACCCCACGGGCAGCCCGGTACCCCACGTGCAGCCAGGTATCTCACCGGCAGCCCGGCATGCCACGGGCAGTCTGGCACCCTTATTTAGTTTTGCAGTGCTCTGAAGAACATCGGCAAAAAGACGCCGTTTTAAAATCGAAATTACAAAGAAACGCACAAAACACTGCTTCAATATTTATCGTGCGAACCGCAAAGGAATTCTCTGGGTTACCTACTGTCTTCTGGAAAATACAACCTAGGAGTTTGCATATTGAAAGTTAAAAGCTCCTTTTTGAGCTATGCTTTACTAAGATGCTTCACCGTAGACCACAGCGTCGCTTAATTGAAATAAACCGTGCTCAAATGTGAATATCAGTCTAGTAGTCTTAAGGTACGGCAATCGCGAACGAAATCGCAGATACAGCTAGTATATGATAAAAATGATTATTACAAAAAAACATTAGATTAACATTTTTTATTATTAAATATGGATTTAGTAATGACGAAGTAACGCCTGAATCTATTTAGGTATTATAATTTACATGTTTGCGGACTACAGTCGCGTATTGTACAAATTTTAAGAGACATTTTTTTTTTTATTTATCCATTGGGCCTAATTTAAACTACAAAATATTATAATCAGATATAATTTACTGAAAATTCACATATCTCAACTTAAAGATTGAGAGATGTTTAATATATAGATTGAGATTGAGAGATGTTAAATATATTGAGAGAGATTGATATTGAGAGATGTTGAATATATAGTTTACTATATAGACACATTTTTGAACGAAGACTTCAAAAAAAGGAGGTGGTTCTCAATACGACTCTTAGTGCTTTGGTATGTTTGTTACGCGATTACTACGCCAATTATGAATTGATTTCGATGTTTCTGTTTTTGTTTGGTAACTCATATTTTAGGTGTGGTCCAATATAAGTTTTAAGTGTTATCAAGGTCAGTTCTTGCGATAAGGACATGAATTAAAGGAAAATATACAATATAAGTTACACATTTGATAAACACATACAATGTAAGCTCTATTAAGTATTATAAATTTTTCTCTTTAAAATATTCCATTAAAATTATTATGTAGCAATTTGTATAATGTATTAAAGCATGTGGTACGTTATTCCATTAATTAACTTCTAATAATATTGCGAAAGCCCTCCCCCCGCCTCCCTGCTCTCCCTGTCCGTCTTCGGGAACAAAGGGATTCCACGGAAATTATGTTTGTACGTAGGTATAATTACGTGAGTTGTTCAGTGTTTTCTTGGCACATACAAACATACACGCTTTTAATTATGAATTTACAGACAGCGCAAACCATAAGTCTCATTTGCAAGTAGTTGTGAAGGGTGGCTTCATTACAATTATTAGATGGTACAACGAGTGTCATTTTAGGACAAGCGCTTAACAAGTATTAAGGTCAAGGCCTAAATAGGTTTTATGCACGAGTTATATACTCAGATTTTCAATTCAATTGCAAGGAAATTCAACAACGATATTTTAAGTATTAGACATATCTTTTACTGAAATTGAAACTGATATTTGAACAAACTTATGTAATGAGTATCATTGTTCCCAAAAAATATATTCTTATATATTTATATTATAATATATTTATATAAGAGTCTTTAATAATACCCGTAGAAAGGGGCAAACTCACTTCCTTACATGAAATTTATTAGATACTGAATTTCTTAGAACATAAAAAATACACTAATAACTATATACTTAACGTAACTAGTGCTTGGCGAAATGCCCTATACCTAAAATTACGTTTTGTAAGAAGTTCACTAGCATGAGAAGTAGAAATAATTTATAATTATTATTAATTTTAGTAGTTAAAAAAAGGGTTTTCACCTCATAAGCTCAGAAACGTTTGGTTTCTTTTTCAATATCTGCGTGAAAAAATAATATTATCCGTCAGTGTTGTGAGGTAAAATGAAGCAACGATAGCCGAGCGGTAATGGCTATGGACTGCTGTGTCACAGGTCCACGGTCCGAAACTCACCACCGGCTCCAGTTTCAACGCATGGTGGAAGGGTATTTTTCGAATGCTCGCCGGGCTACCTACCACCCTCAAGTAGAAAGTATATCACCGAGCACTTAGCAGTGTGTTCTGGTAGCAGTCCTTTAAAGCCGGTAAAATTACAGGCAAATGAGACTAAACAACTGTATGACTCAGGGTGATAGGCGCAGTCTGTATTTCTGACGACACGCATATGTTATAGGCAGAGGTTATCCCTTAACATCAGGTGGTCGAGCTTGTTACGTCACAATACCATAAAAAATGTGTTTCGTTCAAGAAGTAAAGTTACATTGTGTCTCGTAACATTGAAATACTGATTTAAAACAATCACTCGTGCTATATAAGAACTTTGCAGCCTTGCATAACCAATAAAAAAATTTAAGGTACTTATTGGTAATGCTTATATTTACTTAGTCAATCCTAAGAGACCGTTATGACTTTGGGAACTAATCAGACTTAGTGTCAATACTAGACATAAAACAAACACAAACCCTTCTCACTGAGTTATTAAACATTATTATGTTGGGTAAGTCAATATTAATTAATCTATTAATAAACTCCGTCTTAAATGTTTATGTAGTAAATGAATATTTTGTTATAAGAGATCATGAATGCCCGCCTGGATAGCTGCCACCCTTAAGTAACAAATCTGTCACCAAGCACCTAAAAAAGGAATGTTTCGGCAGTTGTCCTTAAAAGCCACATCATCATTTACCATTCAGTGAGGTATTGGTCAAAGGCTAGGCTATCAGTATCACCCCGTGAAAAGTCTGGTGCAAATAATTTTAAATAATGATAGAATAGAATAACAATGGAATATCAAATTAATCAATAAATCAAACGCTTAGCCACCAGCTGGGCACACTGAGGCTGAAGCAATTTACGGATAATCCGCTAGGTGTCGCTATTATAAGGATGATTTATTATCCGCTAAGTGACGCTATTGTAAGGAAAATTTATAAACTAAATTAAATATTTGGGAGCAGTTAATATTCAATAGGAAACTACTAAATTAATATTTTTTTAACAATGATTTTATAATAAAACAATATCTCACAAATAGTTTCATTAAAATATTTTCTCTCATGTCACTTGTCAATATTAGTTTGTACGTCAGAATTTCCACTTATACTTAGTTTTTTTCGGCGTGAGGAGTCGTCAGGTATTTTGAAAAGCGACGCCTAAAAGCCAAGCTTGCCGATAGGTTAATAAAAACAGTCCTTCATTACCTTATATAGTGACGTGCAGAAAAGCCACGTAGCGAACCATATAATGCTTTGCACTCTGAATGCACACAGTGGGAGGCTTCATTTTCCAAATTGTAGAATGAGACCGCCACTTATTAGCTGGACCTTCAACGTACAACAGCTCAGCGCCAAAATATCTAATCTTTTCTTTTAACTCCATTATAGGGTGAGTAATTTATTCTATATTAATAATATTAGTAATAATGGCTCGTGCGAATCCGACGTACGCAGACGCATAGGGATGGCAAAGAACGCCATGTCTCAGCTGCATAAGACTTGGAAAGACCGCAAGATCTCATTGAGGACAAAAAAGAAGCTGGTACATACACTCATTTTCTCCATCTTCTTATACGGTGCTGAGACATGGACCCTTAAAGCATCAGACCGAAAACGCATAGACGCATTCGAGATGTGGTGCTGGAGAAGGATGCTGCGAATACCGTGGACTGCTCATCGGACCAACGCCTCCATCCTTAAGCAACTGCAAGTCAGAACCAGGCTTTCATCGACATGCCTTAAGAGATGCATCGAGTACTTCGGTCACATAGCCAGAAAAGATGGTGACAATCTGGGCAGGCTGATGGTCACTGGCAAAATAGAAGGGAAAAGATCTCGAGGTCGCAGTCTAATGCGGTGGTCCGACCAGATACGCTCCACTCTCGAAATTCCAGTGCATGAGGCACTACAAATTGCAACCAACAGATCAAGATGGCGCTCACTGATCAAGGAGCGAATACTTGATGGAGGAGGTCACGACCCTCAGTAATGAGGATAACGAATAACGGAGGAGGAATTTATTCTATGACCTAAACCTAACCTGTCTATTACTTGTGTTTTATTCTGTGCTAATATTTTGTTATGTAACCATTTCACTTCTTACTTGTATTGATGTTCTACATAACGTTTTATATGCTACTTAGTTCTTCAAGCATTATGTAACTTGCTATCTACTTATATTATATATTAGGTCCTTACATATGAAATTGGCGTTTTTCGTACTGGCCACTTTAATCACGAATTCTTGCAAGGGAAAAAATTCAACTCCGATGGGGCAGTCCAAATCGCCTTCAAAGATTTTATTGATTCCCGTCCGACTGGTTTTTTTAGTAAAGGGATCAATGAACTACCTATGAGATGGCAAAAGTGCATAGAAAATAATGGTTCATACTTTGATTAATTAAATATATTATATTAAAAAATATTCGACTTTTTGTTCCTCCCATACAAAACGCCAATAATACATTAAACTTTAATTTCAACTTGTTAACATCTTCTGGATGCCTACGCCTTTCAGGTTAATACATTGAGTCCTTATGACTACCTAATGCTGTTGGTGGTTCACAACCGCGTAGGCCCTAAGCTAGTCCCTTTATGCTCGGTAGTAGAAGACCATAGTGGGTGTGAACTAATCACCTTCAACATTATTTCTGATCTTAGCCCTTCAGGGACCTCTAATGTTTGCTGGTCGGGCACATCCTCAAAGGCCCTCTACTAGTCTCTTCAAGCTCGGTAGCAGAAGGACAGTGACCCACCAGCTCCTGCAACAGGATCCTGGGTGAGCTCAAAGTCAAAGTCAAAGTCAAAATCATTTATTCAATTTAGGCGTCTACGACGCTCTTATGAAGGTCAATTACAAATTTTAGTATTGAAATATTCTACATTGTACTGCCACGTTCAGCAAATAAATTGTATAGAGCCACTGCGAGAAGAACGGGCAAGAAACTCGGGGCCATTCTTTTAAACATCTTTTAACAATGTGTTACATACATACTATATAATAGAGTTATTACAATATTTGTTTTAATTATGTAGGTGACAGGCAATAGCTTGGCGGAGGCGGAATTGTCCAGGCATTTTTGTCGTTTATGTAATCAGAAACCTGTTAACAGAAAGCTGTTAAAGAAAGTTTAAAGAAAGCTGTTAACCGGATCCCCGTGCACATGTCACACATACGCCACACCAGGGTTCCAGTACTGGGTTACAGTAACAGGCTCCTGTATCAGGCTTCCTGTACCAGATTTTCCGTACAAGGCTGGTAACTCTACCTGCACCAGACCTCTGCTACCTCTATAGGCTGGCATCTGCAGATCCAGTCTCTACGGCTAAGGTTGGGACTATCTACGAGAAGGTTCCTGTGGCCAGAGCACTTCAAGGCTTGAACATCACCGGCATCTGCTGCTGAGCATCTCCTCACCACTAGCGGACCTGGAGATAAGTCTGTCAACAATGAAGCCTACCATAGCATAACCTATCTGTAATCCACGACCCTTTTATATTATACAGCTATATCTGTCCTTCTTCTCTTTTATTTATGATCACGACTAGGTACCATAGCTAGGTAGGGAGGTGACATCAGGAATAAATAAAGTGTTATACTTTGAATATGATGTTGTTTGTATATTCTTCACCCCCATAACGGCTGAGTATAATGATGAAAGTTAAGTTCTTGCATTTGAATGAAACGTTTTTTGTTCTATTTTTTCAGTAACACTCGAGATAGAAGGATACAAAATAAGTAAACTAAAAACAGCAGGAGTTGAAGACTTATATATTATGAGGAAAGAATGAAATACATAACGAAAAGAGAGTTGAGTATACATTTGAATATGAGGCGAAGAGGCAAAGAAAGGCCAAACAGGGAAAGAACTAGACTAAATTGTATAAAGAAGGATATGTGTGCAAAAGGTGTGATATGAAGAGATAGTTACAATAGAATGGAGTGGAGGAAAGATAGATATAACGAGCCTTCATAGCGAGGAATATGTACAGAAAAAAGTCATAAAAAGCGTGCAGTCTGTAAGCCTGTTGTAATATTTACATAAACATTGTATATTATTATAATTTTTATGTGGAATACTGCAGCAGCCATCTCTGGTTCGAGGAAATAGTAGCTCGAGTTTCTTGGAATCTACATAGATAATCTTTGTCTGTTGAGAGAAAGGAGATGTGTGAATATTCAAAATTGATACAGAAAATATTTAGATTTTAAGTTTGTAACTTCTTCCGTTTATGAGCTAGAAACCCGCCATACATGGACTGACAGACAGACAGTCGATTCTCATTAATAAGGTTCCGTTTTTCCCTTAGGGTCAGGAACTATTTATCATTTATTAGTTGATCTATTTTAAATAACACTTTTTTATCTCATATCATTAATTTAAAACATTGAACTGAATTGATTAATCATTAATATAAAATGAACTTACCGTTCAGATGTTTAAAGTATTATGTAGTTTTAGTACGTTTTTTGGGTTTACGGGGAGGTGCTTCCAGCATGCTGGATACGCTGCCAATAAGTACATGTGGGCTGGAGCATTTGGATTGCCTGAAGGCTTACTATGTTCTTTAGGTTGTGTCACCGTCCAAGCCTGACTCCTGCAGGAAACTAGGTGCAGTGGAAGAAAACTGTTGGGATTCTTTGAAGGTTAATTATTAGTAAGTAATACTCCATGAGGTTTCCACTAATTTGCAACATTACACAGGGGCAGAGCGCGGGCGGGTCGGGGCGGGGTGGGGCGGGCAGGTCGTGACGTGAGCCGATCTATCAAATATTAAAACGGCAGCTTTGCCGCTCCTACATTATTGTTGCCGCTGCTTGGGGCGGGCGGTGTAGATTACATAATAGTTACTAGGCTGGAAAGTGCCAGTCGACCAAATTCTAATTTTGTAATTTTAGCATTTACTTATGCTAAGCCAATAAACTTATAACAAAAAAAAATAACAACCACGGGAACCACTTTCTCCGTGTAGACTACAAACCCTACTGTGATAAGGGGTGAACGAACCTATATCAAATGTAATTACCGACTGAGCAAACTAGACAGAAAAATTACCGCATAAGGTCTCGGAGTGACGACTGCAGTACAGTGTCAAGCAGAACCATGACGCTGACACTGTAACTGTCATAACAGGCGTGCTGTTTACCGTAAGACGTGTGATAGTGATTGTCCGTCCCATCACTTTATCACATTAAACAAAAAAAACTTACGGTGTAATCATTTCACTTACTAAGCATGTATCCTACCTATTCGGCTTGTAAAAATAGACAAAAATGCTCATGACTAAAAAAACCTTTTAATTGTATTATAAGTCAAATAAACGTTTATTTTATTTATATTTTATTTACCTTTATTACAAAATCAACAGATATCAAAAAACATAGATTTCCTTACTAACTACTACCTTTCCGGCCGCAGCTACGCCTGCGCGTGTGTCGGTTATCACGCAAAACCATTAACCTCTTTTTGCGCAGCTGGATAAAACTACTCTATGTCCATCCCCGGGTCTCAAACTATTTCAATCAAATCGGTCCAGTAGTTTTGAAATTTATTCGTTGCATACAAAAATATGAAAATACAAATCTTTTCTCTTTATATTATTAGTTTAGAAGTAGATTTTTAATAGTTAATAAGCAAATTTATGTTTATTTTACTTTTATTTAGCCTTTTTAGTTTTGAAAGTGCGCCGCGGTTTGCTTTTATTAGAAAACACTGAAGACGTTGTGCTCTAACGGGCAGCTGAGATTTTGCAGTCCGTGGATAAGTTGACATCTGTAATTATGGATGTTACTTTCACTCTGGATCCATGTGCTTGCTAGTTTTGCGTCTTAACTCAAAACTTTTTTCAGTAGGTAAGTACGATCATTTGCTTTTATTCTCACCTGATGTTAGGTGACAAGAGGTAAATAGCCGCAATTACGTAAATTGGACTTTACAAATGTACTCGTAATACACAGATTATAGCAGCACGCAAATTATACGTAGATCTTGAGTATATGTGTCACCGGATAATTGTACGATACGTTAGTTGATAAAAAATCTAGTGAGATTATAAACTGTTGATAGATTGTGAACGAACATTAAAATGTACAATCTAACGCTTACATTTTCGTCAGATTATAAACTGACGATGTCTAGCTGGCAGTTTATAATCTAACGGTGTATAATCGCCCGCAAAATTGTGAACTGTCCTCTAATTGGTCGCCGTTATGGTTCCCATGAGTTCATTTCATAGAGTTAAGAACAATAAAAACATATTCATTTCGAGTTTGTGCAGTAAAAAAACTAAGGGATTTAAAATAATGACCACCATATACCCTTAGTTCTTTTACCAAAAAATTTAATCGGACACCAAATGTAGTTAATGATCACTATATTTTAGTGAGGGGTTAAATATAATTTAGTCTAGGGCAGAGTCATATTTAGGTGCGACGACGAGCGAAGCGAGGAGAAGCGTTAGGTTACTTGTGACTACAACCACATAAATTTAATTTCATATAGTACTAAAACCTGTACCTACGTATTTTGCTTATGGCCACTGTAATACTTTCGTAGATCTATGGTAAATTGTTGTTGATCCACATAATTACAATTTGACGGCTGGACATGGTCAGTTTATAATCTTACGAAAATTTAAATGTTAGATTGTACATTTTAGTTTCCATTCACAATCTATCGACAGTTTATAATCTAACTAGATTTATTATAAACTAACGGTTTGTACAATAAAACGGTGACATATGTATATCCTAAAACGCTCCTAATTACAAGAACATTCTTAACTGACGCCGACCTTTCTTATAAATGCGCTTTGTTTATTTACTCGCTACTTATCGGGTAACCAGAGCATTAAGATCGTATAAAGCCGTTTTATGTGTGACATGTGCAGTCACATAGTAACGAGTACCAAGTGGGGAATACAGTAAATATTTTACAAAATAACCGGGTGAAGCCCTAATTGCCACGTTAACAAAAAAAAGCGTTAAATTCACCGAACCTTAAGCCCCAAAATACATTAATCTCAAACTTTCAATCCCAGTTTCAAGTCCAGTAAACCCCAATCCATTAGCAGTGCCAATAAAATACTGCATATAAATACAAGTGCATTGCGCCAGCTTCCACGAAACGAAGTGGAGACGGTGTCGATGCGGTGTAAGGAACCTAACACGAAGTTTTTAAAAAAGAAATGTAGATGTAGAAAAACTATGATAAAATATATACTAATAAAATACTATTTGAACATCAATCATATTATCATGATTTCTTCTTTTTATTTCTTATTATCTTTCTTTTACACATCAACAGTGAGAAGTTTCACAGAAGAACAAAGGCCTCCGCAAATTTTTGGGTCCGCCATAATTCCCCTCTAAGCAGCCATATTGAGCAGTGTACGGTGATACTTCTTCAGGAAGCTTAGACGGAGCCCAACTTTTTGTTTTTTTAACACATTTTTTATATGTAATTGTGACGGAATAAGTACCAGGCCCACCTGATGTTAAGTGGTAATCTCCGCCTATAACAGATTCATTTCGTCAAAAGTGACAAATTTCACTGCGCCCGTCACACATCAGTAATTGTTGAGTCTTTTGTACCTGTAATCTTACTGGCTCTCAAGGACTGCTACCGGAACACACTGTTATGTGCATGGCGACAGATTTTCTACTTGAGGCTGGTAGCTAGCCAGCAAGCATTCGCAAAATTCCCCACCATGCGAATGCAAGCATGAAGCTCAAGCTGGCGATGGGCATCGAACTATGGACCTGCGGCACCGTATTCCGAAACTATAACCGCTCGGCCATCATTGCTTCACAAATGTTTACTTCATTACCTCTTACGACTCACACAGGAATGTATTGGATATGCAACTGTAGCGCAGCACCCCACAGACAAGGCACAGGCCATACGTCAACTGTTTCATTTTTATATAATACGTCCCAACCCGTTCGGTTTATGATCCCGAGTCGTATAGCAACAATAGATATTTCAAACGAACATTTAGCAATATACATTCTTGTGGCTTTGTTGATTGTTGCTATGGACTGCCGCGCAGCAGGCCCATGATTCGAATCCCACCGCGGGCTTGAGCTTCACCGCATGGTGATAGAGCATCTTGCGAATGCCCGCCTAGTTAGCTGCTACCCACAAGTAGAACATCTTGTTCCAAGCATGTAACGGTGTGTTCCGGCAGCTGTCCTTGAGGGCCAGTAATTCTAGGCTAGCCTGTACAACATCTTTGACCAACAGGTGAGATAGTGGTCAATAACTAGCCTACTATAAAAAAAGACACTTTTCACTTTGCAATTTTTTTTATTAAATTACTGTTTGAATTATAAATGAGTGCATAGATTTTATAAAAAAATAGGCCACTTCCTTTGGTAATTGATTGCACCACACCGCCAGCCCTTTTTTTTACGGGTTAGTGTGTTGAAATACACAGTAATAATAGGTTGTACGCGTTTGACAGCTCCCAATCAAAGGTTTGGCTTATATTAAGCTCACATATATGATATTAAGTCAAGGCTAATGCTATATGCTATCAAGTTATGCACTCAGAATCTCACTTGAATTGCGAGGAAATGAACCAAATAATTTATAAAATGAAAAAAACATTGAACCTGTTATTGGACAATGTTCTATTTTGAGTTTCATTGTTTTTTCAAATTGTATGTCTGGGTTTTTCATAATACCTCAGGTCTATGTGCATTATGGAAGACCTAAGTAAACGTACCATATAAAATAAACTTCAACTAACTAGCTCTATGAAATTAAACAAAAGGTTTTTTTTGTACTTGTGCTTAAAAACTAGTTTTTATGCTTATACTACAGACTACGAACATAAAAAAGAACTTTACGAGCATAAGAAGTGAAAAGTAGGTATATATCAAACAACAATTAAACGAATGTTCAAATAGACCCGCTCGGAGAGCAGATCAAATGTTGAATAGTATTTTAATTAGAACATTAAATGAAGTGTAGTAGTTTATCGTGTGTATAATTTTATATATTTGATCTAAAATGTTATTTATATGCTGTGAACATTTAGACCGGTGGCTGGAGAATAAGTTCTTCGCGGCGGTCTGTGTGAACAAACGAACACTAAATAATAAAATGTTGGAAAAATCCTTCTTTGTCTGTGCACCTCGTCTGTGAACAAAGAAAGTGTCGCATCAGTAAATCCTTTACTTAGCTTTGAAAAGTTGCCTTCATTACACTTTCTTAACTTTCCGTTAAAACTTTCTGAATAGACTATACAAAATCCAATGTAACATTAAAACTTAACATGATAATTAATCATGTTCATGGTTAAATATCATCATCATCAGCCGGAAGACGTCCACTGTTGAACAATTGCCTCCCCCATAGAGCGCCACAAAGAACGACTATTGGCCACTTGTAACTATTGGCTACCCGCGACTTTCACGATGTTGTCAGTCCACCTTGGGGTTGGGGGGCCTACCAACTCTAAGTCTTCCGGTGTAGTGTGTTAACCACTCGAGAACCTTTCTTACCCATCGGTTATCAGTTCGTTGAGCAATGTGGCCCGCCCATTGCCACATCAACTTGTAAACTCTGAGAGCTATGTCGGTGACTTTTATGGTTAAATATAATCCAACATAAACATATAATCCCCAAATCCATGTCTTCCCCAAAGAGGTAGCCGAGATACATCCGTATTTTTACGGACATGTTTTGGTCCCATGTAGTGAAGGGCGAGCCTACTGTCATCTGCTCTAGGCTAGACTGTTAATAAAAATTTCATTATTAAAAAAATCTAATAACATCCCTGGATCGCATAGAGGATCAATGCCAGCAACTCAGCAGATTTTAAAGCGGTGCTTTTATACACTCACTAACGAGGCAGAAAAATCAAAATCTGTTACCCCTAAACCCCGAGCATCCCGCATCACGCGCCGCCTAGTCGCGGCAGTTTGCGGGATAGCGCCCATTCCCGCGATAAATATTTAATGCGGCCATCAGCGTGACCGCTGCCATTACAGCGGTAATTCCCACCGGCTCTCCTCTAAACAAGGACCTTTTAGAGACCCTTAAAGTTTGACATTACTGTAACTGTTCAAAGAAATTGTGGTCAGTCAAAGTTTATTTAATATTGAGATCTACTTTCTTGTTGATAAACAAAAGTTGGTAAATATGGAAATATTATGAAGGAGATTAGTGAAATGATCAAATGTCAAATAAATATGTTTAAATAATCTCATTCGGTAATATTCTGATTATCAAATGAAATACAGACTTTTATTGGCATATTTTATTTACATACTTCTTTAAGAAAATTAAAAAGTTAAATTAAAGCATTATTCTCCTAACGAAACAATGCTTTAAAACATTTGTTTTATTATTAATGTACAGTATGGCCCGACCAAGTAAATTTCAATTCAATTTAAGGACACATTGTCTGTGGTGAGCTACCAACGCGCTGGTTCCAAGTCATAGACCATTAACAGACTTCGTACATACGAATTTGAGTAATATTTTGTTGGACAAAAATGTTATTTAATGTAGCACCTATAGCCATGAGATTAAATAAAGTAGTGAATGCAACTGCATATAATCAGGTATTAAAACACTCGTGTAATTTTATTTTGAAACTCGCCTGCGGCTCGTTTCTAAAAACTACACTCATATTTGAATACCCTCTATTATATGACAGGTGCATAAACTACTATTTCAACACCCTTGCTCGTAAAGTGAGCTTTATTATATCGTTCTTAGGGCCATAAACCGAACTATAACACCCTCGTGCATAATAATATTATACACTAGTGCGTAATAGAACTATCCCTACAAAGTTAATTTAGTACCTCACTGCAAATTATATGCGAGTAAACAGAGCATTTTCAATTTAACCAGGTAATACAGATTTGTAACATCAATGAGGTTTATATGTAATCAACGATCATACATAATATGTAACTAAAAACTATCGCAACCACAATAATATTAGTCTAGCGCTAATCGAAAATCGGTTGTCCTGACAAAGTGTCAACTTTCACTTAGAACAGTTAGTGGGGACGGACACGATAAGCCGAGCGCAAAAAAAAAAAACTGGCGCGCTATTTTCCATACTTTTCGTATGTTGTTTGTATCGCATTTGTGCAATGTATTTTTTTTTCTTCGCAAGGATGTTGAAAAAGTGCGTATGGAACTCGTGAGCAACTTGCTCCTTACACTCGGCTGATTTACACCCTACGCGCTGCAACACACAGCCTCGTGTATAATGAGCACTATAGCTCACTTGTATCATAATCTACTATTATGATGCCATGTGCGGGTTTGTTGCGTGGAATAAAAAACTACGCCCCTGTGCTGTATGTCAACACTAAACTGAAACTGTGCGAAATGTTGAATACATTCCTCAAACGCATAAAATAAATCATGATGTATTTAGCAGAAACGTTGATGTCCCTCATTCGTAAACAACTTGGATAACATTTATTAGTCTGGCATCCTACTATACAATATGTAATATAATCTTTAGATTACCGGTCATTAATCTTAGAAATTTGCCAAAGAAATTATTTCAGCACTAGTAGTTTTAACCTAAATGAAGTTGTTGTACTGCTGTGTGAAAAAAATGTAACAATAGAAACAAAAGAGTTTCATTTATTTCCTTAACAACATGAAATTCATTATATACGGAACCACTTACAGTTAAAACCGTAACACGCGTTCTATTATTTTATTCATCTCCCGACGGAAGTAACAGATTACCGTCGATTTTTACGAAATGATTTCGAGAACGATTTAATTGAACTTACTCAAGCGTTCGCGAAAGGAACATTTTCTTTTCGTTTCCTTTCGTCGACTGGATTTCATAGCCCACTGCGGGGAGAGAAATGAGGAATTACTCGGAGGTTGCCAGTAATTATGGCCTTTCATTAGATGTACATTTTGAACAATAATTTGACGTGGGACGGGAAAAGAAATGAAACAGAAATGTTTGTAAAAAAGTGAATTTTAGATTACTTTTCCTAGATATTGTTAGCTTGATTTTTTCACTTGAAGATATGTCATGAATTAATATAGCATATGGCACAGTCATCTTCTTTTAATAACATAACAAATCTCTGATTAACTACTACTTTCAAGATAGAAAATAATATTATTCAATTTAATCGGTAATAAGATAAATTGTAACCGGTATTTTCGTCGTTAAAGAAAATGGTACGCGCAGAATATCTGCTTTCGGCGTATTTAAATTCAATTGAGAGAGGTTAAATCCCAATTCAAGGTCTTACTTATTTATACAGGGTTGACTCTTCAAAGTGGATGATATTTTCCTAACTTTTTTTCATTGTTTTTGTATTATTCATAAGTTTTCAAAATACTGTGCTTTACTTAAAGATATTTATTATTTCATAAGTATTTTTTTATGCCTAAAATGTTAGCCTTTGACCACTATCTCACCTGATGGAAAGTGATGATGTGGTCAAAGATATTGTTCGGACTAACCTAGAATTATATTAACTGTGCAGAGAAAATAGAACTATCCCTAAATTATAAACCTAACATGTGGGCATAGGAGAAGTTAAAACAAAAAGTAGATTTTACTACTTTTTGTTTTAACTTCTCCTATGCCAAGTTTTTATTATGAATGCGCAATAATTATTTGAAATATTTATTTATATCCAGAAAGAAAATAATAGTAAATTATTTTAACCGAGAAAAAGGTAGGGCATTTGGAACGTTTACTAAATTAAAACTTTTTTGAAGTTTCTTGAAATAATATTGCTGTTTAAAATATCAAGTTGGAAAATCTTGTTGCCACGTAATAGCTGATTTTAAGCAAACTACAATTCCTCTTTTATTTTATAATATAAAAAAAGAGTATTAGACAGCAAATAACTATGTATTAAGGAGTAAATCGACAATTGTTACAACATATGTCAGAAGCCTGCTTTAGGATCTTGAGTGTGGCACATATGCCGCGGTATCTTTATGTTTCACATGTTTTTCAATCTTAAATTATAGACATTAACGTACTCGTATGCCCTATAATGATTCCTCTTGTTGTTAAAAAGTCGCCTGCGTGCTAAAATCACATCATGGCAACCCTGAAGCAGAAGGAAACAGAACACGTAATACCGCTTAAAATAAATAAATAATAAAACAGTTGTGTGCGTCAAAGAATCCATTAATGTAGTGGAACGCGTTTAATAAGTAACGTGCGACACCTGCAGGCCGGTGATACCTGATATTATGAACAATACCAGAGAACGCATGTTGGGTGGTAGTGCCAGATATGAAAATGTTGTGTTGAATATTTTAGAGTAAACTTCTCACGTTTCTTGATTTCACGGACTCTTATGGTGTACAAAATATCAACTAAATGCGTAATAAGTATCCGAATTCATCGAGAAAATATGATCAGAATAAACAATATTCTACTGCGACAACCGAATGGTTTATTTCGGCAGCTGTTCTGGGGTACTGATTTAATTTATGGTCTACAAGATAACGTCTTTGATTACATCATCCCTTATAGATAGGTGGGATAGTACTTAAAGAATTGTCCTCCTGTCGTGTACCAAACAATAATTACTGACCCGATGTACATGAAAATCTGTTGTGTGACATAGGCACGTTAGATAGTGAGCTTCACTTTAACACTAAATGTAAGGATTTTTCGAAAGGGAAGCGTCTACATTACTCACAATTCTATCCATTTATATATTATAGCCAAGAAGCCATGCACATTATTGTATGCTATTTTTATTACGAGATAATTATATTCATTTATTATGTATAGTATTTCGGGTATAGCGGACAGTTAAAATAAAGTCATATTCGATGGTACACTAGCTCATTATATTCCGTTTTTAAATATTGAATATATTGTATTCTATTTATATAGAGGTGTCATGGAACCAAATTTTACTAAATATTGTTGATTCAGCGAGCCTCTTATTAAGTACCCTGCACGGAGCCAGACTTAGTTTATTAAATTCATAACGACTTTTTAGGTCACCAAAACAATGAAGGAGGTAGAAAAAACATTTATCGATAAATAAAAAACGTCCTACGCTTGTACGTTGGTTCTATAAACCCTCATTTATGTCAAAAACTAACAACACACAAGAGAAGGGTACACTTCAGACCAATATGAAATCTAATAAGAAGCGATATCAATAACGCACTGTTAGGGCCGCTTTAATAACCCAGCAGCACCCTGCTGCGGCAATAATACGCGATCTTGCTCCTCTCGGCACCACGTGTAAGCACACCCTTATATTTGATGACCTGTTAACTTTTATGTTTTTGTTATGCTTGACCTCCATCCATTATATTTGTCGCACTAGGTTCTCGAACGCTTTAAGGAGGCCATTGTCTCTCGGTCATCACTACTATATCCATTATTGAACCGCAACGCGATTACGCAAAGCATTCGTATAGTGCGCCTGTCAATGTGGTTAGAATGTCTTCAAAATAGGATAACATCGTAGTAATGTTACATTGACTTCGGGAATTTATGGCGTAACGTAGAGTGACGTTGAAGTTTAGATGTTTCATCGTTATCACTTATCAGATATATTTTCGAAAACAGTATGTCAGATTTAGATTTGAGAGGCGAAATTAATTTAATTATAACTTAAAGGACAGGGAAAGTATAATAAAGATACAGATTGGAGATCCAGTAGATAAGTCCCTTATGACGGTTAAACTAATAATATTTGGATTAGTCGATAATGTTCCGATAGGCTAGAGGTCAGAGAACTCAACGAGAATCCTGTAGATGCCGTTTCCATTCCCGCTTGGGAATGCACTAATAATTTATAAATGTAATTTTCGTTAGTCAGTGTTAATAATAATATAATTATTAATATGGAAAGGTAGTGACATCTTTCCGATCTCACTTAGGTGTCTACTCGTCTGGTTGATGGCTACACCGTCCAAAATAATGTAATTAGGGCGTAAGATACGACTCAGTTGAGCATGTTTCGATCGGTCAAGGAACTTAGCGCCAATTCGAGGGACACGGGTTCGATTTCTACTTGGGACAAGAATTTTATGTTCCAATAATTTGTAAATGGATAAGCGCCTATGTATACCTTTCTTAGAATAAAATAATCTTTTTTATTATTGTATTATATTCTTCTTTTGATATGTCATTGTCCTACATCCTTTACACATGTTCTACCGCATAATGACTTGCAAAGAGATGAGATAGTGGTAGAAGGCACCTGTTAAAATAATATAATTATATTTTTTATTAGAATGTAGTAAGAAAATGGGAACTAATCCGCTAACGAATTTCATTAACGTCTTTTATTTACAATATATTGTATGGTATTTTTGTTCGAATTGTCATGAATACATCGTATACACCTTTTGCTATAATAATGATAACAAAAAATCGTATTATTGCGAGGATGTATGACTGATCGATTAGGCCGATGGGATTCATGGCTTCGAATAATCTTATTATGACGTCGATGAGGAAAAAAGTTATTCCTGAATCAATAATGCTCGGAACTCGACCACCCACAACGATTTACTTGAACTGATTTATCTTAGATTTTGTTAGCTTGCTTATAACTTAAGGGTCTTGCTTATATAATAGTCATGCAGATTCAAACTGGGTTAGCGTGAGGGAGATTATGTTGTCCTTTTTGTTATTTGAGAAGATAATAATATATTGTACCCATTTGACATTACAATCATGTGACTTGAGTTGATATTTAGTTATATTATTTATGTCCTCTTTTTAGTAATGTTTTTGATCAATATAAACGAGTTCTTCACGATCTAAATTTACTTGATCTTAATTACAATTCTCTAGACTATTGGTCACCATCGGCAATAGTTGCGATTAAAAGGTCATCGAGGTATATCTGCAAATATTTTCAAGTTAATTTTTGGTCTGAGTCTTACTGGAAAACTGCTGAACAGAAGGTTGCTATTGATGAGTTTTTAATGGGACTGATTTAAGAGTATATTCTACCTATAAAAATTATCATGTAAGTGAAAGATGTGCGTATGCATAAATTAAACTAATAATAAAAAAACACTTAGATAAGTTCCTTATTTTTAGATAACAGTTATTAATTTGATATTGCGACAATTCAGTTGAGGATGTGAACTAATATCAATACTATTATTATAAATTACCCGTTACCGCCTGCGAAGTGAACAAGCTTACAAAATTACAACGAACGTAAAAAATTTGAGCAACGCGGCCTGAGGGAGACATGGTCGTGGGTTCGAATCCCTCTCGGAGTTAAAATTGTTCCTTTTGTTTTTATTTTGATATTAATAGTAACATATTTTATTGGAAAGTTGTCAAACATTAACGACAGTATTACAATTGGTTTCTCATAAAGAACGTATTCAATATCCTCATGTTTTATCTTACCTGTAACAAAATGATTGTAACTAGTTTTAGTAAGTATTCTAGTGTACTGTACCTTATGCATGTAACCCTAAATTGCCTCCGCAACGAGTCGAAGTCTCCACTGTGACTAAAGTTTGAAGTGTACGGAGCCTCAGAGTCTGTATGTCTACAAACCGATTGCAACATTCGAGATTGCAACACTCGATGCGACGAGAGCGCGGACCAACTTCATCGGAAGCTTATTTCGAGCGAAGACTTGCAGTATGCGAGTCCCGAAACTATTACCTACTAAAACTAAGTCTACTAACAAAGGGATTACAGCTTGGAAATAATTTATTTTGCTGTTTATTTATAATCCAGCTGGAAATCTGTTACGGATTGCTATAAAATATTTAAAATATTTGAGACTTTCTTCTTCCAGCCCCTTATTTAAGAAGTGGGTACGTTAGTGAGACGAGTTAAGATCGTAACTTAGGGTACTATAGTGTCTAGTACTCAGTGTCGTTACTTTTTCTCAACTCTGTTGACACATACTTTATTTCAGGCAGTCCATCAGTCACTTTCTTTGTCATGTCATTACGTTTACATCTAACTTCATTCGTAGGTACTCAATGTGCTTTCTCTTATACCTAAGCTTTTTATACCTGCTTAAAATATGTCCATACTTACTCTCACACGCCAGTCTTCGACTTTTATGTGACTGGCGCTGCATTCAAGGTTTCTAAAAGCGGAAATCCATATTTAATAACCATGTTTCAATCATTTTGTAAGAACACATGAAATTAATATTTTAGTAATGCACTTATAAAATATATCTAATGACATAACCGCCTTTCCTGGTAAATCAAAGTGACGTCACAAACGCCACGAAGCCAAATCGGAAGAATTTTTGACTCATATCGCTTCTACACGAAGCATCCTTAAGGGTTCGTGACTCTTCGAGCACACGATCAAGAAATTTCAAAATTCTCGATCGAACTGGCGGAATTTTCACTAGATATATTTCTAATATTTTTAAGTGTTTTACAAAAATATGAATATAGTGTTTTTTTTATATCGCAAAATATTTTTTATTATTGTGTAATGTATACATACTGAATCATTTTGAACAATTAACCTACAGCCACAGTTTCATATTCACCTCTAGACACGAGTGTTGCCAGTAATGAAGCACTCTAATTCCTCACAATTCAGCGCATTTCTACCTTGACAAAAACATTTTCTCTTGAAGGGGGTTCTCGTCTCGAGTTGCAAATTAATTTAATTATCAGTAGGCACACGCGCGCCTAATTTGTCCGCGATAAGCTCAGGATTACCGCTGTAATTGGGGCCCGCACTGGAATGTATTATTCTGGTTGATTTTGTAATCTACCCCCAGCGTGCCGCTTTGGTGCTTTGGACGGAAGACAACTCCAACGAGATCCCCTAGAGTTCAGTGCCAAAGTTTTACTTTGAGTGTAGATATTAAATGACAAAAAAACTTACTTTTATCTTTGATATCTATACAAATACAAATTTTGTTAAGAAATTCTATGTCATTTACGTCCAACTAATACTAATCAAATAAAACAGGTACAGATGATATTTTCAAAGAGACTGAAGTAATTTTCATCCTCTAACTCCTTAAGCTAGTCTTCAATGTGGGTATAAATATACCTAAGTCTTCCATTAAAACCTTGTTTAGATGGAGTTGGGCACGTGTTCTACAGATTTTACATCCAAGAGAGAAAAAAATGATGAACTCAGGTTAAGTAAGCTAACATTTCAATATAAAAAAATACGTATATACTGCGTAAAATTGATATCTTGTTCTCACAAGAGAGTGAAAAGTGCAATATATAAGCCAAGATATAAGCAAAAACTTTAAATTTCCCATTTATCATATGTTTGATGAATAATTTGTTTGTACACTAGTTTGGACTTTCAGAACATTAGCAACTGTGTTTACAATAAATACAGTACCTCCAAGTTAAAGACAGTCGTGAGTCGTGAGACGTTACTAAATAATTCCCTGTGTCGTCCCGCACTACACAGATTCCGAAGTTTTGGATCTCTAAATAGAATTCGCTTATTTGTGATTGAAACAAATGTTTATTGAATTTTTTTAAAGGTCTTATTTTGATTATTTGTTTCTCTGTTTCTTGCTCTTATAGATTAAAATTCTAATTTTAATGAACGAAGTTTGAATTTCCGAGCCATACAAGTAGTTATTCCGTTTAAATAACGTGAATACTGCATATGTACATATTTCAATAGGTTAAACACATCTTATGCATCCTATGTTTCAACATGAATATTATATCAATTTTCTTCATAATATATTGCTTTTAATTTTGTGTTTCCAGTTAAATAAATGTCTACCTTTAAATTAGCTTCCTGCTCATATGTAAGTATATTTTGATACTATGCATGACTGTATCAGCCGGATTGTCCACTGTGGAACACAGACTCAAATAGAAAAAAAAACGCAATACTGTAAGAATCCTAACTACCGTGAGCGACATGGTTAACGGTTTCTAGAGATAGTAGATAATTAAGTATTTATTCCTAAAAATTTCATTTACACGCCGTGAACCAGATCTGTTTAAAGAAAATGACTGTTATAAACACATAACATCATATTAAAAATTCTTTAAAATTCAAAGGAAAATTAAGGTCACTGACGTGACAACTAAATGCTTAACTCTTAGTTATCCTATTTACCCTTCAGTCAGCAAAAAGAAACTCCAATATCCTTTATTAATAATTCTATAACTTGGATCAACTTTATCTCAGCCGCCACGTAGAAAGGATTTAAATAGTACATTGTTTAGTTAGTATTAGTTGTTATATGTTATATATTAGTAGTTGTCCCTAGGTGGACACTACTTTATATCACCCTCTATAGGAAAATAACAACTTATGAACAAGAATAGTAAATTTATTTATTTAGATTTTGAAGCGCTCGTAGCGAAGTTTACTTAGCTGTTCTTAAGCGATCAGCAAAGTTAAGCAACGTCGCGCGCGGTCATGAGTTGGATGGGTGACCGCTAGTGACATTACTACTGAGCGTTTCCGTGCTTCGGAGGGCACGTTAAGCCGTTGGTCCCGGTTGTTGTCTTAGGATGGCAGTCGTTATAGCATGGTGGTAGGGCATTTTGCGAATGCCCGCCTGGCTAGCTACCACCCTCAAGTAGAAAATCTGTCGCCAAGCACCTAAATTGGTGTGTTCCGGCAGCTGTCCTTGATAGCCAGTACTTCTAGGTTAGCCTGAACAACATCTTCGACCACATCATCACTTACCATCAGGTGAGATAGTGGTCAAAGGCTAACCTATCAGGCATAAAAAAAAAAAAAAAACAGATATAATTAGGAAAAATAATGCAATGTGCATAGAAATAATTAGAGACTAGTGTTTATATTTGAACAATTATGAAGGTACTGTACTGTATTGTATCAGCCGAATCTTCTACTGCTAAGCACAGATTTCCCTATTAAGAGCGTATTTGACATAATTAAACGCTTGGCAGGCGGCTTGGGGATCGCAGTGTAAGATGGCAGTTCTTTAGAAGGCGCTGCTGCCCACCATCCAGTATTTTTCCCATAGTCGCCTCTTCCGACGGAATGATATGGGGAGGTGCAATTCTAGGGATTATGGAAGTGCACCGGAACAATTTTACCACTACCATCCGGTAAACTTGTGTATTTATTTACAGTTTGATAATTAGAAATTATCTCAGAAAACGTCATCTCAGAATGTAGTTTTTGAGAAACCATATTATTTTTTAGGTTGTAAAGAGAAATAAAACATAATAAATAATAACTTAACCATAAAAACGTACAAACAAAAAAAAACAGTTTGTTACTTGTTCATACAATGTTTGTGAATCATCTCTTTGGTGATTAGAATATTGACTTAAAATATCCACATTCTAAATTCAAATTACTTATTGTTCCTCATGGATTAAAAAGCTATGTTAGTCCTTGTTTACGAGGAATTAACTAGCTATTTTACAATAGATGTCATAAAAATGATGTTCCGTTAGTGCCATATTCAACTAAACATACAGCTAGTGAGAAATGTTACACTGCAAGTGCAGTACACTGCGCGGCAAACCCGCCTGGTTTCCTTGAACACGTCAACGTTCCGTTTGCTACACAAACGGACACAGGTCTGTGTAATTGCGTTAACTAAGGAACAGATGCGAGTAGACTATTCTGCTACAAGGATAGCTTAACATTGCACGTATAATATATATAGGAAAAGTATTAACAATCCATGCAGGATTGTTAATACTTTTTTTAGCGAATGACCAAGATTATTTTGCACTTATTATCTATTGCAGTATGCTTTATTGCCCGATCCAACTGATAATTTTACTTACAGCACATGTGCGGCATACTCATATTATATTTGATTAAACAAGCCTTCATGCATTTCATTTTGTGTAAATCAGCATACCTAATTATTTTAAATACGTAAGTTAATAATTTTATATAATAATGCATTCAGTATGTAAATATATTAAGACCTTGGATACTCTCAGATGGTTGTAATATTAAAACGCTATCTGAGAGTTCTCCTGTCCAACTAACAGAATAGGTATACAAACCTGGTCCGGATATGTGGCTAATTGTTGCTTCTCGTCAGCTTAGCTCCGTTCTCGTGTTTACTGCAGCTGGCTTGACATCATATCGCATTCTGTGGATTAAGTCTTGTGCGATAAACTATTTAGAATTGAATTAAAAAGTTGCTGTTTGTGATGCTTCAAAAATATTTTTTTTGTTATTTACGCTGGCATAACGACCAGCAAAGATAATACCGACAAACAAATCAAAACTTTTTTATCATCTACTCAGCTCCGCAGTAAAGCAAGACAATCAAGTTGAAAGACATTAGAACATTTTGAACATATTGTTCTCTAATGCCACAGTTAATGCTTTTAGCTGTTTGTCACAACACTCACAATGTTGTTCATCCCCATTGTTCAATCTTATGATACTCCTTAATTTTCCTATATTTTCATTTTATGTATGCCACTTAGGAATATTATTCCCCATCGGTAATCGGTTCTTCGAACCGTGTGTATGTACTCGAATGTTGACCTTCTCATTGCTACTTAAATTTACAAATTCTAAGAGAACTGGCATTTTCGGGACTTGTCATTTAGGTAATAACCCGAAGGTTGGCAATCCGAGTTAGATAAATTGAATATGAATCATATATTCTAGTTAGATAGATCTATCTCAACACGTACAATAAGCTATGGATGGCTATGCTCGGTATTTCGAATTCCTCATTCGAAGATATCGAATGAGGAGATCCGGACACGGATGAAAGTCACCGACATAATCCTAGTCAAAATCATTTATTCAATGTAGGCGTCTACGACGCTTATATGGAGGTCAATTACGTTAAATTAACGTTATTGAGTTTTAAGCCTAGCGAGCTGAAGTGGCAGTAGGCAGGGCACATAGTACACAGAACTGATGGTCGATTTGGCTGAAAAGTTCTCGAATGGAGGCACAAAGCAGCAAGCGCAGTGTAAAAAGACCGCCCACAGGGTGGACGGACGAAATGATTAGCACCGCAGGAAGACACCGGATGCGGGCTGCTTCCAACCGTTCTATTTGGAAATGTATGGAGAAGGCTCTATGGAGAATCCTGCAGTGGACTTCTTGCGGCTGAAATGATGATACTTGATACTTGATAGGCGGACTGTTTTCTGCACCCATGTCGTCTGCAAGCGGCTCATTACGCGTGATGCCGGATGGCGGGTGAAATTATTTTATCTGAAACAAAATAAAATATTATTTTATTTTTGTGACTGTTTTCATATTATTCTACATATTAGATATATAAACTTCATTTATAAAATCCATTATGTTAAAATATAGAAAAATATGGCATGGAATACTATTTTTACAATGACTGAATCTGCAATGACTTATGGGTATCGAAATGCTTTTATTGTAGAAGCTGTAGTGTTGTATATAGTAGTATTCGTAGTATTTTGTTAATAAAACCATACCGCCGGTAAAAAAAATTACAATTATATATTAAATACACTTATATATATACGGATACTCATTTAACCGTACCGATACGAGTATTTGGTGCTGTATAGTGTATGATGATGGTATTCTTGATTTTTTGAACGGCGTTATGCCTTTGTTTACACAACACTATAAAATATATTCGACTCTAGAGCTTCAACGACTAGCATTTAGGCAACCTAATGGCCATTATAAAGGTTACACAGGTAGTGCAAATGCTCCAGCCCCCTACCAGTTGGCAGCGTGCTCAGCATGCTGGCAGCATTAACACCTTTTTAATCACACGTTGGTATGTGTAAAAAATAAGATGAACCAATTTTCGCGACAACGCTGTTCGAGACAAGTGACAGTGTGTTGCCATATACAAGTAATATTGTAGATAAATCTACCTTTATATATAAGACCTAGCGGCAGACTCTATTGGGGGTGATGTCAGGTTGGTAAAATGTTTTACTTTGAAATCCCAGGATGTGTTCAGTGCTAAGCAGAGTCCATTCAATCTCAAGCCTGCATTTTATGAAATTCGTATTTTCACGAAATGACTCATTTCGTAAAATAATCATTCTCTCTCATTCATCATTATTTCTCTGATACAAATTCAAATACTTACTAGTACATATAATAGAAGTCAGTAACGTAAGAAGCGCATGCCTGAGAATAGCAGAGCAGTGCCGAGTAAAATGTCGCTTCCCATTAGTGCGACATGCTGCCTGCGACATGCGACAAGCGTCTTCGTGCTACGGAGTATTAGTAAGGTTACTTTTAAAAGCAGTCGAGTAGCTTTAGAATATTTAATCAATTTAGTCTTCTTTTAGCTCGAGTTCTTTTTATATAACAACATTCGAAGAGTATAACAGTAGATAATCTCCAAAAAAATCATCTCGTGTTTCTAAAATTTTTTAGTTTCAAGTGTTTCGGAATCCACTAAATTTATTGATTTTGTCATATACATTTAGAACAAGTATAAATTAATTAAAAATTAATAACCCCGACTGGAAATTATTTCATTTTGTTGCGTTTTATTGTTCCATTTAAATTAAACCTGCAAGCTATATATATTTATGGAATCGTTCTTTAAAGCCCTTCGTTTTGATAACCCGCTCCATGGGTTTGGGAGAATATTTTTTTCCTCACAATATGGCGCCTAAAATCCGCTGGTTTGGTTTTTTACTTATGTACCTAGTGTCACTTGCGCTATCAACACGAATCTAATGATTTTGAAGCAGTGATGGCCGCGCAGCAGGTCCATGGTTCGAATCCCACCGCGGGCTTGAGCTTCACCGCATGGTGGAAGGCTGGTTGGTGGCTAGCGACCAAGTAGAAAATCTGTCGCCAAGCACCTAATGGTGTGTACCGGCTCTAGGTTAAGCCTGTTAACACCTTCGACCATATCATCACTTAATATCAGGTGAGATTGTGGTCAAAGGCTTATCTATGGACAATTAAAAAAAATATATATATCATACATTAAAATCGATTAGGCCGTTTAGCAGTTATGGTGGATAAAGAAACTCACAAACATAACACTCCTTTTTTGGGCAGTTGCGTAAACATATACAAATTACTCCTTCTCAAAAAGATATGCCGCATTACATGAATATAGGTCTTGTACATTTTGAAATTAATTATATTAGATGGTAAGATTCCATTTGAAAAAGATGTTAGGAGAAACATTTTTTGTTAATAATCATTAAAATTTGTTTATTAATTACTAGCTTACGCTCGATACATAGACTTTAAAATTTGCATCTCTTTTTTTATAATCAAATTTATTTATGACCATCAGTTAATAATATTTTCCGTTACTCCCACCCCAACACTTGCTCCCTTTTTAACTTTTACCTCCACCCACTCTTACCTCTAACCTGAATATATCAGGAACCATTCAACTCTTCACAAATGTACGATATTTTGTGGGTGATCTGGCCTGTGCATGCTTTTTCGTTAACCTCATAGACGATGAATAAAAAAAGTGTTCGGGTTCTGAAAACCCGAACACAACTGCTTTTTTTATTTACAGGCAGAAATCTAATCATCAATCTCTCAAAAATCTCAATTCACAAGACAGTAAGTACACGATATGCTATGGGTCAAAAATACTGCATCGTCAGATCTGGGTCTGATTATGATGGAATGGTACGTCAATGGCGAGATATTACAAGAGATTCAGCTAGCTACGGTATCGATTTTGAAACTCGTGGCGATGTTATCTCGCACTCTTGCTATTATTATTATATTTGACAGGTTTGCCATTGACCACGATCTCACTGGACGGTAATTAAATTAGTAGATTGTTATACAAGGGTCGAAAGGAATCAATTCCCATACGAAGTATTTAGACGCCCGAGCGCAACGAGGATGGCTATAGTCCGATTTGATATTTGTTTTATTTCAGCAGAGTATTAAACAACGAAAAAATATAGACATCTCTTTGGTTTACAACTACAAGATGATGAACAACAAGATGTTCCGGCCCTAGAGAAGGAAGCATTTACTATGAGTTTTTCCCGCCTTTAGATGGGAAGCATCGTCTCCCACCGCTACTCGGATCAAACAAACACTACTTTCCGAGTATAAGAAATGAAAATTTATTTTTTAGCAATCTCTTATAACTTTCCAATGCCCAAGATTGATGCTACGGCACAGTAGATAGCTCCATATATCTATTGTAGCCGTGACCTCCGTATTTCAAAGCAACAATCAACGCCACGTGACAAAACAAGGCAGTTGAAAATCATTTAAGGAGATTTCCTGTACACAAAATAATTCATATTATGTAAGTAACAACTAACTCAACTCGACGCTAAAAGTCAAACAGATCTTGAACACAAAGGCCTTCACTTTTGTCCTCACAAATAACTTACAAACAAGTTACCTAATTTGGAGAGTGACTTATTCCATTAGCGTCAAGTTGTACCGTTTTATCACATTTAAGTAGCGACGCTCAAATCTGCTGAGAGCTGTAAACAAGCTAAGTGCTGTCCTACTTGTAAATAGCATTTATTCTCATTTTCACCAGTTGTAGTTCCTTTGAAGGTAAATTATAGTATAGATGAATGTCTCAGGTATAGCTCTTGACTGACGTATTGATCTTAAACATTTAAGCGGATTAACCTCTGTTTATAACAGGTGCATTTCGTCATAAGTGATGCGTATGTATATTATCTGTATATTTGAAACCCCTTTTTATTCCTTTAATGAATAGATGTCTGCCTATTTAATGTTTTGTTTCAAACCCACGTTTGAACCCCAATACCATCACCTAGTATGGTATATTTAATAAAATAAAAATTAAAAAGTTTCTTTAATATATTCTATTGATACAATGGATAATTATTACATTTTAATTACTGACAGTTAAACCCATTCTTTGAAATTACACTTGATGAGTAAATAAAGAATCATTCGTATCGGTTAGCACAAGGAGACATAAGTTAAAATACTATAAATATGATTATGAACGCATTGAATTCAAAACCTGTTTTGAAGTCGGTCAAAACTGATCGGTAGACCTCTCCTGGTAATAAAAGTAGATTTTTAATATATATATATTGTAACATTGTAGATCCTTTAGTATACAATATATTTAATTATAAGTATGTAATATATTATGTTGTTGAACAGGATGATAATTGTCTTCAACTAAATAAAAAAAATTGGTCCGTATCGGCTCTGGACACGTTCTAAATGAATCCATCATATTATGCCTTTATAGCGCTATGTAACGGTTTAACATATCAAAGCAAATGTCTTTGTATGGCAGCATATCGCTTGCATAGCATCGACCACGTAGAACAGAACTTGATCAAAACTGACATCGTCTTTATTTATATATCATCATATGAGCGTTATTCAGTTGTATGAAAGCGTAACTTTACAAGTTAAATACAATAACGATATAAATATTTAAAGATTGGTTTTATTGCACTTACATCTGCTAAGGAAATTATCCCCTTTATTTCCGCTCATGCCAAACATGCATTGCACTCTTGATTGTTTGAAATGGTTAAAATATTACCATTTTACTGTAATTTCGTAAACGATGATAGAGTTACCCTAAACCCTTGAGAAACACAATGATAGAGTACATACTTACATAAATTATAGAATATGCCAATTCTCAGATAAAAGTCATAATAACTTAAAAAAATGCAATGTAGGCGGTAAAAAAGTAACAATAGCTCTAAATTTTTTCACAGGTTACATATTTTGTTTCTTACCGGTTCTATATCACTGCTGGTAATCGATCCATAATTGCCATTTATATTTATCTCCTCACGAATGTGGAGCGTATTGTTAAAATAGCTCAAATTAATTTTGCATTTGTTAATTGCTATTTAAGCCTGTTACTACTGTGTTCAAAGACTATACACAATTATTAGACAAGATTATACACATAATTATTAGACAAGATCTAACTTTATTCGACAACCGTAGTGCAAAGACATACCGAATGAGAATGGCAACACTGCAACCGACATAGGATAGGCGTGACGTTTACCAGCAGTCAAGCGAATAGTTCATCAGATGAGATGGACAAGTTGCTGGCTAACGATTACCTTAATGTTATGAAGCGAATAAAACAAAACCATAATTCAGAGATATGAGTCAGTGTCTACGAATGACGTAACGAATTATGAATTGTCTATGAATTAAAAAACAGAACACAAAATGTAACCATTATACAAGATTATATTTTATGTATATAAATATTTCATTAGATGTGTAAGACAAAAAACGTTGTTAAGATCATCAAAGGTCCTAATTTAAGATAAAATCGGTAATTACTTGGAGTCATCTCTACACTAAAACAAAAGAAATGTACAAAGAGTGGTCCAAGTTCGTCCATCACCATCGCGATTCTGTCGGAACAATGACGATCGTTAAAAGTTACCCAGTTGTAATAGCATGTAATTGAGCTTAGGTTCTTGTGGGGGGAATATCTGCCCCTCACCCCCCCCCCCCCCTCCTTGTTTCGTAAGATCCCATTTATATAACTAAATGAAGAAATTCATTTTCTTAAAAACTAGCTTTCCTGATGTTTCTAACCTATTTAACGAAGCTTACAATATAATGTAGGAAACATTGCTCTGTAAACTGCGTTAACAACTTAACGCAGGATTTATGATATGGCGACAGGTCTGAAAACATTGCTAGGCTGCAATGTTTAGAGACCTCACCTTCCTCCTCATATACCAGCAAAGCTAGAAAAATCTTATACCAAGGTAAAATTAACAACACTACTTAATAATCTATAACATATAAATTTACAAAAAACTGATAAACAAAATTTCATTCGATCAAGGTACCATTTTCAAGTAACAACGTCTAACTTTATGTAGACTTAATAGTAATACAAGCATATAATATTATAATGTATTTAAGCGGTGGCTTTTACAAGTTTACTCGAACCGCACGGTGTGCGTACACCGAACATTTTTAACAACGTGCAGGCTTCGTGCGGGGTTCATTAGTGGCACAACGGGCCCGCGCGCGCGGAAACATGCCGCGTGGGCTCTGTGCGACCCGGTATGTGTGGGCACAGTATACAGTGAGTTATGGAATATTATCAATCCATAGCACGATATGGATTGTGAACATTGTATATACAAATATTATAGTATGTTTCAGACGTACAGTTCACCCCATTAATCATAATCGTCACGCCTGTCCATTACAATTGCAGTGTACCATGTTCGTGGTGCACGACACTGAATTGCGCTTGTCGCTCCAAGATGTTAGTTGCGTTGTTTGCTCAGTAATGTCTAGTGCCTTTCAGGTATAAACAACGTAGTGTTTGCAAACCACAGTTTTGAGGCAGAATATATGACATCTGGTAAAATAGGTTCGTGCAATAAGCTGGACGCTTACTGTATGAGCTCTAAAATATCTGTAAAATGTAAATTAGAGGGTCTATTAAAAAGAGTGATTTCTATCCTATTTGAGATATTCTATTTTGAGTAAAGTATTTGAAAAAAATATTTTTATGCAACGATACTTCTATAATTCTATAACATTTAAATGAGCATGATAAATTGCCTCAGAATCAGCTTGGTTTCAATAAGAGCAGACCATTACAGATGCAGGTGTTTAGTTGTCATCTCATATGCCTTAAGCCTGAGAGAGTTCACATAACGCTAGTGTTGTATTTTGTGATCTCGGGACATTTGAGCACTGCACGCTGACTTGTAAACTTTCACAGAACGGCATTTGTTGAAAGAAGAGCCATATCTGTCACACAGGTTACATAAGGATAGTATAAATAGCGATACATCTGCAGGGAGTTTGGTAAAAATAGAAGTTCCGCAAGGATCAATTTTAATACCGTTTTTATTAGCGTATAATAATAATTATATTATTATAATTCCATAACATCAATCAACATCATTTACTGAAATTCATGTTTTGATCTAACCCAAAAAGCAATATTAGGGGATTGTCTTCCAGTAACTGGTGTATAAGTGTGTTATAATATAAGTTTTAATAAATAGGACGAAGTCAAATAGTATGACCACTACCAATATTGATAATTTAATATTGATTCAATATAAGTATATATATTATAAATTAGTGTTTGTGGATACCAAGGTATTTATAAAATCAATTTAAAAAAAAAAACAAGTTTAGCTTAATGAAGAGTATGCTCCCACTTATTTCGATTTGAGAAGAGTTTTGTGTGCTTGCAAAATAGGGTTCCTCACCATCATCTTAACGGCCTAATTGGTACGTATACTGACAACACGAATATACCAACGTCAGGCAGGCAACTAGCGATAAAACTAAAGTAAATACTTTTTACAATTTATACTAAGGAAAAAAGACTTACAAAATTTTATTTTTCACTTAATAATTCAGAATTGCATCCTAGACCTCTAGACGACGTGCATTTAAGTCCGTATCATAAGTCACAGTCGTATTAAACATACAGACAATAAGAGGAAATCACAAATAGGAGTTCCTGTTTCCCACAAAAAGGATACAATGATGTTTTCATTTCTTGCACCATTCAAAGTAAAAGCCTGGAAATTGCGCTAACCTTTTCTATTTAAAATGCCTTTTTTATAACGCAATTCGATTACAAAACGATATTTGGCGAGGATCACAAACGGGAACATTTAATCCGCTTCCAAATTAAGTCACTCTCCTTTATAACAACAGCGTCCCGCGACCCTATTCCAACAACGGAGTTGTTTACAGCACACGATGAAGGCACGACACCTAAAACTGTTACAATATTACAGCTTTCTTTTAAAACAGACCTAAATTAAAATAATAATATTTCCCGGAAGCATTCTTCTGTTTCTGAATGTAAAATCACATGAACTTCCCATCCGACTTCGTGATACCGACATGTAATCGTTTCTACTGGGTGGCAAGTCTCGTCTTCAGTGAGACTCCGTTTTGGTGGGGATCGCTGCGTCGTGTCAGATATACTGCTTCGAGGCATGTTTGCAAAGTAGTGCAAACACTAGTGGTTTGAAGGAAGCTGTGGCAAAATAAATAACTGAGCAATTACGATATAAGTACTAACGTCTCGCAGTGGCAAGCACAGTGCAGTGTCATCTAGAACGAAGATTAGTGACACTGCAATTTTAATAAACAGCGTGACGGTTACTATTAGGCGGGTGATTTGTTTTTCTCTTCGCGTCATTATATTCAAAACAATTAATTTAATTTACCCAATTTCTTAACTAACTACAAGCCAATCACAGTCAGAAGCTAGTTGCCTTATAACAGGTATTGAAATTAAAATTACGAGCAACAAAATCCTAAAAACCTGCATAAGTAGATACCGAAAGCTTGTGTAGTTTTTGCCTTTACAAATAGTTTAGTACGATTCTGAAGTAAATAGCTATGATATTCAACATTATGCGATACATGCTCTGTTGGCGTCGAGGGTTAAAAATGTACGTCATTTTGAAAAGACTACAAGTATTTTGGACAGTAAATGATGTAACAGATAAATAATTACACGAAATTTGATATTATTTGAGGTTTGCAGGACAATTATACTCATACTTCTTACGTGGCCTGAGTGATCTTGGCGGTTTCCTTATTCATAAAACAATTCATTATATTAACATGTTTTGTTTCCTTGGAACCACATTCAAAATCGTTATCGTCCGATGTGAAAACATCAAATGCAAAACAAACACACCCATTCTCGTGTTCTTTGCGAAAAAAACATTTGCGTATACGCGCTCGAGCGTCGGCGGTATTTGCATATCAAAGCGATTCTCGCGACCGGCGTTAGGTTAATGCTTTGTAGAAAGCCGCCAAGATATAGCTGCGTTTGATGCGAATGGTAACCCTCGAAGTTATATCGTGTGGAAATTGTATTATACTATTACTTAAGGATTACTCTATTTGAGGAAATTATAATTGAAAAAACCATTGCGTGTTTTTACCTAATTTATATATTTTAAATTCTCTAACAGATAGTTCTATTATTCAAATAAGGTAGTTAAGTAAGTACCTATATTGAAATCTGATTTTAGACAGTGTAAGTGTTGTTTGAAACATAACATTGCAAATAACGCTGATAATGGTGTTTGTATAGTGCAACTTCAAAGGAAATATCATTTGTTTAATTTTGGTGACGTAGAGTCACCGCTCATATTAATCAGATAAACTAAAAATCTATTTTTTATTAGAGTAGCAAACTAATTTTTTTCTTTTAGTCATATGTATAATATCCAATCTAAAATATCTCGATAGTTGTAATTTTTTTTGTTATTTTTTGTATCACACGTAGTATCATATAATTTATTTATTTAGATCAAAGTTTCTTATTTCTTTATTAAAGCCTTAATTTGTCGTTATAATATTCCTTAAAATGTGTTCTAACCTCCAAATGTCTCACTTCAACACAAAAGACACGAGATCAATGGTAGCGATATAGTAACTCTAGTTTACACTGTGGCGACAAGCAACGAGCTGTTTTTGTGTCAATGTAATTTACTGTTATTTTGGCCTCATCTACATACTGCCTCAATATCCGTGGCTATGTCAGCTGTGAGCTTCGTTAACGCTTTTTTTTTAAGGAAATATCACAGATATATCTCGAAGGTTTTATTGTGATGTGCACTTATAACCTTTGTCCCCGTGGGGTATTATTGTAAGTGGAATGTGTCCCGTAAGAGCCGACGTTAGGAAAAATGTTGGAAGGGTCCACCATCCGCGCAGCAGCGCCTTATGAAACACTGCCACCTGTCACTGGCGTACTTAAAACGCTTGCCAAGCGTGGGAAATATGGCAAACCTCTCCCTAATAGAGGGAAGCCTTAGTTCAACGGTGAACGTTGATATTTATATAGAAGACCATATAGAGACATATATTGTCCTGTCTAAGAAGTATATAATAGAAACAAAAAATTTTCTCCAATAAATAATGTGATAAATTCTATGCTTCGTAGCATCGGCACGACATTTTCCTCCGGTATATTCTGTTGCTCGTCATCTGTATTCAAATCTTTAGCACACTTGTCCTACATGACGCAGTGCTCCATGCTTTTCTTTTTCATTTACCTCTTCTATTATCCAACATTCAGATCCATACAAAATATATGTTGCATGAGTAATTGTTCTTACCATTACAGTTGTGTATATAAACTATTTTGCAATGAATAATAAGCGTTATTGCAAAATATTGTTTAAAATGAGGATAACATTTTAGAAAAAAAATGGTTTATCTAAAATATTATTAATTATATAAGAGTGACTGATTTAAAATAATTAATTAAATTTTAATAAATTAATTTAATTAATAATAAA
This sequence comes from Plagodis pulveraria, assembly GCA_963890685.1. Taxonomy (NCBI): domain Eukaryota; kingdom Metazoa; phylum Arthropoda; class Insecta; order Lepidoptera; family Geometridae; genus Plagodis; species Plagodis pulveraria. Next base: position 529,684 of record OY982968.1, read on the forward strand.
TATATTTTTAAATAATTTTAATAAATAATAATTTTCATGTTGAGGCGACGTCACGTTATAAACGCCACGCACACAAACCTGAACACTTTTTTAATCATTTTGACAGAAATTATAAATAATTATTGATAAGTTATAATCTAAGTAGACTTTTACCATTTTTGTATGGCTACGATAACACGACAGGCTTTGTAAAAAAGAATTGTAGTTACATAATGTTACAATACTTTAACCGTTATTTTCATAATATGTATTTTATTATTCCTTTATTGAATGACCCTGGAGCCGGGGCTTATACAGGAAGGTGGATTAGATAGACTATAAATAACCGAAACATTATCGGCGAGACGCCAATTACGTCGGCCGAGCCCTTGTTGCCCGTAACTACCCGTAGGCTGCCAAACGGTAGCACGCACGCGCGCATATACCGCGTTAGTATATATATATATTTATGTGTATAGCTGCAATATTATCTTCTTTGCACTTATTTATTTACTTCGTTGGCACGATATGATAAATGTTTTCTGTAACATTACAAAAAGATAAAAAAGTAAAAAGATTTAGTTTCAGATATAAGGCCGGAAACGTTTCTGATCTTTTCCCTATTGAAGAATACTTAGTTGATAGTAGTTTTTTAGTATATATATAGTAGCTTTCGTTCGGTTAATGAATGGCATTAGGATGGTAAAAAGATCTGCTGTGCACCTAATGTGCAGCAGAATTCATCTCTCATCAATCGAATAGTGGTGTGTTCTCACTTGACGCATTGTTTGTCTTTCTTAACAATCACGTCATCCTAAATGAGTAAGAGAATGTCTCAAATTCAAAGCCAAAATCAAAATCATGTATTCAATTTTGGCATCTACGACGCTCTTATGAAGGTCAATTACAAATTTTAATATTCTACATTGTATTGCCAATTTACTTTTTTATGCATGACCCTTAGAAATGATTGGTTAATAGATTCACACGTAACTTTGCGAAATTCCATATTAATAACAATATATGTATAATAACAAATTAACACGAAATACAATGTTTTTCAAAAATGGTAGTTTAATTTCGTTATAATGTTTTTGAATTTATATTTCATTTTGGTTTTAACTACTACACTAAGTATTTAAATTTGAGTTTTGTAAATAAACTGATTGTGTTCAGTTTGTACATTGGTACATGTTTTTTTGTTATGCCTGGTAGGTTAGCCTTTGACCACTATCTCACCTGATGGTAAGTGATGATGTGGTCGAAGATGTTGTTCAGTGTAACCTAGAAGTACTGGCTCTCAAGGACAGCTGCGGGAACACATCGTTAGGTGCTTGGCGACAGATTTTCTACTTAAGGGTGGTAGCTAGCCAGGCGAGCATTCGCAAAATGCCCTACCACCATGCTATAACGACTGCCATCTTAAGACAACAACCGGGACCGACGGCTTAACGTGCCCTCCGAAGCACGGAAGCGCTCAGTAGTAATGTCACTAGCGGTCACCCATCCAACTCATGACCGCGCGCGACGTTGCTTAACTTTGCTGATTGAGAACAACTAAGTAAACTACGCTACGAGCGCTTCAAAAAATGTGAAATAATTTTACCCCATGTGAACGAAATCCAAAAAATCCTTCCTGTTTTGAACTCTTACAGTAGAGTATTGATAGAAATCAACTGCCTTCTGCCGTATTATTAGAGGAACAAAGCTGCTCTGCCCCTTATGAGATGTATGTGTTAAGTGTAACGGAATTATCACTTTGTATTAGTGAAACAGAATTCAATTCTGCGTTAGTAATGTGCTACGAATTACGTAGCATCTTCGTAGCAGTACTTAACGTCTACAGCTATCTACGAGTACGTCTATATGTCAATCCATCGTTTGTTTGCGCTATGCGCTAAGGGCGCTCCTAAACAAATTATGTATAGAAATTGCAAACATTCTCGTATGACTTACGAATTTAAACTCTCAAATAAAAATGACAATCAATGTAAACTAGTACTCAATATTCACCACAAAATTAATGTCTGTTCTTTGTGTCACGGGGTAATCGCCATTACTGGGTTTATATAAGATAATTATAGAATAAACCCAGCAGCCACAAGCAAAGTTTGACAAAACAATACTCAAGTTATTCAATACATACAATTGTAATGAATAGATTCAGGCGTTACTTTGCGGAAATCCATATTTAATAATAACAAATATGAAGAGTCAAGACCTCCTGAGGATGCTTCGTGTAGAAGCGAAACGCGTCGAAAATTCTTCCGGTTTGGCTGCGTGGCGTTTTTGACGTCACGTTGGCTTAGTAGGAAAATTGGGCGGAATTGTCACTAGATATATTTTTATATTTTTTAAGTTTTTATTAAAATATTAATTTGATGTTTTCGTAAAATATTTTAAAAATATTTGTTATTATTACATACAATTGTATTATCTATGTTTCTGTGGTAACAGCACTATGTGTATTTTGTTGTTGTACCTGAATGACTAGCCTTTTTTTTATCTCACTGAATGGTAATTAATGATGCGATCGAAGATGTTATTCAGGTTAATCTAGAATTACAGGCTCTCAAAGACAACTACCGGAACACAACCGGGTGGCTACAGATTTTCTACCTGAGGGTGGTAGCTAGCCATAAGGCATTCGCATAATACCCTAAAATAATGAAAATAATACGTGATTTAATGACATCCTATTTCTATAAAGTCATTGCGTGATGATATTGTGAGATTGATTAGAAATTCAAACGTACGTTTTTACATTAGAGCAATAATCAGCTTTGCAATCATTTATATAATATGAAATATAATAATAATCAATTGTGTATTTTTAAAATATGAATGTATATTTCGTACAAAGGCTAAATTTCCTGCCCCGGTATACAGACGTGACGTTAGAGTTTTTATGGACTTAGCCGCAATGATACGCACCTTTTTAAGGTTCCGTATCCTAAAAGGCAAAAACGGAACCCTTATAGGATCATTTTATTGTCCGCCTATCTGTCAAGTACTTTTTCTCTGGAATGCGTGGAGATATCAAGCTAAAATTCATATTGAATACTCAAGTCTACCCTTGTATTGTCCGTCCCTTGGAGCTGTGAAAAAATCAAAAGATATGTGTTTTATACCGAAAATTTTCAAAACTCGCACGGGAATCCAAACCTTCAAGGTACTTCCCGTTAACTCAGAATCTTGAAATTTAGTACGAAGCAACGTCTTGTAGCACAAATAAATGAAATATTGCGAGAAGTATAAATTTTATTTACATAATATTATTTTAATAAAAATATTCGTAATAATTTTAAAATGTTATGAATTTCATTTAGCAATAAAAAGACCAAAACTTTAACTTACATACCTACATGTTTGTACGGAATCCTCAGTGTGCAAGTCGGACTCGCCCTTGTCCAGTTTTTTTTTTACTTTACAGCTCATAGTTTGTTATCAGCATGTATTAAATTAACAATTTTTATGCAAAGATGTTTCCTCACCTCATTAACAATAACCTTGTTTATCATTTTCGTACGGCCACCGTTACCGTTTGCCGAGTTATCACAAAACCCACAGATCTACGTTGAAACGAATTTTATTTCTATACTTTTACTAAAACGGTCTATGTCTATGGTCGTGGTATGCTGCAACGTTAGCATGGAATAGTAATATTTATATATTATTATTCCATTATAACATTTTTCTTAAAATGTATTATCGGTAAAAGAATAAAATATGGAAAATATTTAATTTCTTAAATATTTGTGAAATGTTGTATTCCTCACATCAACCGGAACATGCACCGCTGAACAAGGTTCCCCCTAGATTCGCCGTAATCCCCACGCTTAACAGACGTCTTCCGGATTGTAGTAGAAGTTGTTAGTTCTTCAGATGCGCTGCTTCCCACCTTTCAGTATTTTCCCTAAGTCGCCTCTCATGAGCCCCACAGGAAGAAATTGGAGATGCCATTCAAACCCAGCACCCCACGGTAAAAATTTGGATAATTTGTATTACATTAATGTTTTTTTTTTCGTTAGGTTTTGTCTTCACTACAATCTCACTTACTCCTAGTTGTATTAATATGTACATAACCATAAAAAAAAAACTTCATTTGACAGGACTGGTTTGATAGAAATTCTTCTGGTGGTGTTATTTGTTCTTTGAGCAACAGATACGACACTTATTACTAAGTCCGTATTACTAAGTAGTCATGATAATGTGAAAAACCAGTTTTTTTTTTTTAGTGTTGGATGTCGGTACCGTTTTTTTATATATAATTAAACATACTAATGGAATAACCATTGAGTCATCAAGGAATGCAAATGCAAGTAAACAACTTTACAGTAGCAGTTACAGGCGCAGTAATCGCGCAACAAACACACAAAATCGAAATTGTCTTTTGTTATGTCAGATAAAATATCAATTTTATCCACACAAGTCCGAACAGGATAAACTTGGATGACTTGCTATAGTTGGATGACTTGCTTTAGCTGCATATGGTTACATGCTTTTAAATTTGATATATATGCTAACTTCAAATTTTGCAGACATATTTGTTTTGTAAAATCGTTGCTAAGTTACTGAATACTGCTTTTTTCACCGGATCAGTGACATTAGATTGCCTAAATACCTTCTTTTGCCACATGAATAAATGTGATTTTACGTATAAAAGGACAATCCACAACATACAAACAGTCGTTTACAATATAATCAAAACACAAACTTTTCATAAATATTATACCGGTGGAGTTTTGCGTCCAGCTAGTCCCACTCTAGGTATGCTCGTGATCACCTTCCGTTACAGACTGTCTTATTAAACCAGGTGTAGAATAGTTTGCAGTGAACATAGTAACAACTACTGCTGCCTATCATGATTATTTATGACGGGGGTATACCCTCACCATCATCATCTTTAGCACTCGTCGTTAATCCTAGTACTGTGAGCGTCGCCAATGTGGGTGTCGCCGGCGATGAAGAACATAGTCTCAATCAGATGTTTATTACACAACCCAGTTTGCATATAGGCACGAGTAACAAGGTTGGTCGTATAGCTAGGCAGATACATATCGTAGAACGTGCGATAGATCGGTGTCGACCGCACGCGCAGCTCGCCAACAGAACAATGTCACCAAACTACATTTACATCGAACGCCGCTAGGTGGCGCTGGCGTCCCGGATATGGCACAATTGCGACATTTATTTAATTCATTTAATACAAATCCAATTAATCTTGTCATTGTGCCAAAAATTTAAACGTTACGTTTATGTTCTAAAAAAACTAAGGCAGACTGTTTAAATGGAGGTGGCTCTATCGGCCCATGGGTATGTTTCCTCTATTCTCAGTTGTGTTAATGTGGGGAAATTCGGTCTATATGGAATCAGTTTTTAAAATCCAGAAAAGGTGTATTCGTGTTATATACCAGGCCTGGTTTCTGGACAGATGCACACCACTTTTCAAAGCCTGCATCATTCTTCCACTGCCTTGCATGTACATTAAAGATATTTGTTAATTTTTATTTAACGCAGCGACGTCTTTATTAGACAAAAAACGATCACAATAGGAAAATTTCTTATACCAACCTTCGTGCCGCAGAGACATTTATAAAAAAAAATTTAAACAATATTGTGTGTATATCAATTTATAATAATTTACTAAATACAATCAAAACGTTAGAAGGAAGTAGTTTTAAAAAACAATTATGTGATTGGCTCTTAACTTAATGTTTTTATAGTATTAAATAATATTTAGAGTATAACTTCAGAAATGATGTTTAATATTTGCACGTCTGCTTGCAGGCTTAATGCTGTACCTACTTGACAAATTGTAAAATCTTGCTAATGTAATGAAACTATACTGCATTCTCGCAAATAAAATATTAATTTGATCTGATTTTATATATAAATATTATATTTTGACATTTAAGTGTGTTCCATAACTTAATGTGGTGGTGCGTGCATAGAACTCAATATTTGTATCTTTGAATATTGGTCTACAATTTGCTGATGTACATAATAATAGACTAGTTGAGATCTCTCTGAAGAGCAGAATAAATACAACGTTAATACGAGTACATCGACACCTACATTTAAATCTACATCTACACTAATATTATAAAGAGGAATGATTTTTGTATGCAATGAATAAACCTAAACAATACTGGACCGATTTGGATGAAATTGGGTATGGAAATAGTTTGAGACCGGGGAAGAACATAGGATAGTTTTTATCCATTTGAGCAATAAGAGGTTTAATGGTTTTGCGCGATAACCCACATATGCGCGAGCGGAGTTAGGCCGGAAAGCTAGTAGATTGTATTGTAAATGTGTTTATACACAAGTGTATGTAAAGCATACCCACACGTTATGTGGATTGTATTGTGGAATGTTCACATTCCAATTCACAGGTATACGTGTGGTTCGACTATCCAACTCGGTGCAGATATTATATACACGGATATGTTCAATGATTCATAGAATAACTGATTTAAAAAAGAATATATACTACTTCAATAAATTTATACACTATTAAAAGACTACCTCTGGGTTTTACTGAAGGCTTTTTAGGAAGATTGCTACTTAACAGAATTTCAGGGTTTGCAACGCCCAAAAACCTAAAACAACCCCTCATTTGCAGCGTGATGTAACTGTCCACTGTTTTGTAAAACTGGAAAGTCCACCGTCACTTCTAATATACCTCTCAAGAACCAAATAAGTATTTCAACCGGTACCTAAGTTGTACAAGTTGTTCTATTTAACCTGACGTGTTGGCTGCCCATAAAAATTGCAACGATCACCCATTTAAAACATAAACCGACTTGGGCTCGCCATTTCTAGTTTGCACTAGCAAAAATTTGGTAATCTTTGACCCATCCTTGAGCCTTATCAGTAAAAGATATGTTTCTAGAAAACTGTACTAGGCTATCATATTATGTATGAATATTATCATTATTTTGGGTATTACAGATTACGCGGCAGTTTATATCGAAGAAGACGTGAAAATTTGCTTATTTAGGGATAAATACATTACACTTTTGTTTGATTTTTACTAAATATTTAAGTACAGTACTTGCAGAAAAGGTCAGAGTTCAGGGTAATGCTGTCAGTTAATTTGAAGAACTGTTTTTTTCCAATCTGCTGTTAATGACGCAATGGAAATATAAATAGACAAAGTTTAAATGTTTTAAAGTTATAATAATAATATTCATAGGTAGTATATACGAAATTCAGTGAAAATTAAAAACTTCATTTTGACATTTTCATTCATATTCATATTCATATTCATATTCATTTATTCATGCAAACATAATATAAGTTTACAGACAGTTGTACGTGTCTTAGGCTAGTAATAATTATGCACCCTGTAAGGGCATTGCAAGCTGAAGTATACATAATTAAGTGACGCATTCCTTTGTAGAAAATTAACAATCTGGGTTAATTTACTATCATAAATATTACTTACACCTAAAATCAATTATTATTATTATTTGAGTCAAATTAAGTATCTTTCATTTTTATAATACAATTTTCTCTTACATTTATAATACAGTATCAAAGTCAATATATATATATATTTTTATAACAATAAATATACCTATTTGTTACATGTGACTGGGCACGAGTCAATCTTAATTGATTACGAGTACAAGCGGATAATTCATTACACTAAGCACCGAGATGGTGATATTTCACATCATTGAATCATTTTCATAAGATATTTTATCGAGTAAAAATTCTTCAACAGAGTAGTAGCATTTTTGTAATAGAAATGATTTAAGTTTTAAATAATACTGGTTGTCCCTTTCATGGTTTTTTATGTATTCAGGAATTTGATTATAGATTTTAATGAACCTGAAGTGCGGGCTTTTGCCAAATATTTTTAATTTTTTCCTTGTAGGTAAGATAAGTTTTCCTTTATTACGTCTATTATAGTCCAGGTTAACTTCCACGTTTGATTTAAATAGTTGCCTATTCTTTCTGACAAATATACCTACTTGTAATATGTATAGACATGGTAAGGTTAATATTTTTCTGTCTATGAAATGCGGCTTACAACTATCTTCCTGTTTTATATTGACTAAAATCCTGATACATTTTTTCTGCATGATGAAGATGTCCTTAATGTCAGTACTATCGCCCCACAATATAACACCGTAGTTTAACCAGGCATAGGCGTATCCGTAATACGCTGATAAAGCAGTGTCATAGTTTGTGTTCGCTTTTAATATTCTTAACGCGTATATAAATTGCGATAGCTTTATTTTTAGTTTTGCAAGATGGTCTTTCCAATTTAGGTATGTATCTAAAGTAAGCCCTAATAAAGTAAATACTGTCGTTTCTTTTATATTAAGTTTTTGTTTTAGTTGAGTGAGGTCAAGTGGTTTTCTTTGGTAAGTTCTAAATTGTACAATTTTTGTCTTATTAAGGTTGACTTCTAAATTATGGGTTTTTAACCATTGTTCAGTTTGACTAAAGGTCCTTTCAAATTTAGAATCGTCTATCTCGGCGGTAGTGTCGAATAAGAGTGAAACATCGTCTGCAAAAAGAACACTGGGGGTGTTTATCGCCTTAGGTAGGTCGTTAATGTAAATTAAAAAAATAATACATCCTACTACGCTACCTTGGGGTATGGAGTTATTTATTGTTATAGTGTCTGAAGGTACTTCCTTGCATTCATTCTCTGTTTCATCCAAATATTCAATTTCTACAAACTGAGTGCGGTTACATAAATATGAACGGAACCATTTATATGCCTGACCTCTTATCCCTGCGTCGTAAAGCTTTTCCAGGAGAATTTTATGAGAGACTTTGTCGTATGCCTTTGTCATGTCGAGGAATAGTCCAACTGCATACTGTTGCGAATTGATACACTCGTATATTTTTTGTATATATTCGTAGACCGCCAGGGTTGTTGACCTGTTTTTTCGAAATCCATATTGGTTATTATGTAATATATTAAATTTTTCTAAAAAGTTGCTTACACGCCTAGTCATTATCTTTTCAAAAATTTTTGAAATAGTTGGCAGTAGAGCTATTGGCCTATAACTGCTTAAATTGTCAAGTTTTCCGAGTTTTTTTGGTATAGGTTTTATTTTGGCTATTTTGAGCCTGTCTGGAAAACAGCCCTGATCGAGGGACTGGTTCACTAAAAAAGTAATAACAGGCGTTAGTTCATTAATGCATTTTTTAATTAGTACTTGTGGTATGTCGTCTGCACCGAAACTACGTTTTACGCTCATGTTCCGTATGCAATTAAAAATTTCTTGTTCAGTGGCTGGTTTAATATAAATAGAGTTTGTTGAGTACGTGTGCACTGGGCGCGGGCCAGACGCTGTACCGTTAGTCCTCTGTTCGCCTATTGACGCGAAGTATGTTTTGAACGAGTTAGCAACTGATAACGGTGACTTTATGTTATCATTATTTACGTTAAGGGATATGTTCTTATGCTTTAGTTTTCCTTGCGTGTTTGGCTTTGATACTTGCTTTATTATATTCCACATAGTTTTAGTTTTGTTTTTTGAGTCTTTCATGATATTTATATAGTTCAGTTTTTTAGATAATTTTACACACTTTTTTAATATTCTTCCATAGTTTTTGCAATGGTTTCTAAGCACTTTGTTTTTTGTTTGACAACACAGTAGCTTTAGTAGTCTTTTATGTTTACAAGACTTTTTAAGTCCTTTAGTTAAGTAAGTTTTGTTTGTTATAGGCATTATTCTTATTCGTTTTTTTGGTATGTTTTTATTAAGTATGTTTTGTAGTGTTTCGTGTAAAGTTTCGTAGTTTTTATTTATGTCATTTTCGTTTAAAATATTTCTAGACCAGTCGACCGAAATTAAGTCAGATTTAAAATTTTGTATATTCTTTTCATTAAATATCCTTTTATGTGTGAAGTATGAACATTTAATGGATTTAATTTTCGACATACTTTGCCCGTAAATTATACTTTTGTGATCGGAAAGTCCGTAGTCCTTGACCTCTAAAGAGTAGTTTTTATGGTTGGTAAATATTAAGTCAATGCACGTAGAAGTGGTAGTGGTCACTCTAGTTGGTACCTTAACTATAGGGTGGAAATTGTACTCTATCATAGTATTATTCAATCTAAGGCAATCATTGGAGTTCGACATCATATCTATGTTGAAATCCCCAGTTATAATTATACGTTTTTTTAAGCACATGGGTTTTATTAGTTCTAATATCTTATAAAGTACAGCGAAAAATGTTTCAATGTTGCGGTCGAGCCTATAAATATTGATAATTATCGTATTTTGTGACTTTACCTCCAACGCACAGCATTCAACAATGTACTCAACTGAAAGCGAAGCAAATGCTGGCATGTCTATATAGTCCGTGTTCTTGTGCACCAGGATAGCAGCTCCTCCTCCACGATGCTCACTTCGGCAGAACATTGATCCAAAATTATAGCCCTTTATAGTAATAAGGTGCTTCTCCAACTCGTGAATCCATGTCTCACACAGACACACAATATTGTATTGCTCTTCTTCTAGCAGCTCTTCGAGTAGGTGTATTTTATTTTTAACACTTTGCATGTTTTGGAGAAAAACTTTGAAATCGAAATGTCTCGTAGTTTGTGTCAGGTGCTGGGGTGCCTAAGGTCAGACGGGGTCTATTTTGTGTCATTTCAAATGAAGTTCTACTCTGAGAATTTGTGAATGTCTTATTCGCATTTGTTTTAGTTTGTAGATATCTTTCTTTTCTTTCAATATAAGCTGCTTTTTCTAAGTATTCGGTAACATACAGCCCTGTAGATTTAAAATGGCGGGAGTTTTTTAAAATATATTTGGTCATTTTTTTACTAATAAGTTCCACTTGAACTGGTCTACGCGATCCTTTTTTTCCTATTCTTGTAGTTTCTTCGATGTATCCAGTGAGATTGACTCCCAATATGTCCATAAAAGCATAGATAATTCTACCTTCGAGGTCAATTTTATTTTCCATGTTGTATTCATTTAGTCCATATATAACCAGTTTTTTAGACGTATCTTCACTCATTTCCATATATGTCTTATTTTGTATCATTGTTTGTAGTTTTTCTATTTCACATTTTAGTTTATTTTTTTCTGCTTCTAACACCTCAAGGCGGGAATCGAACCCGCGTCCTCCGATATCGCGTCGGATGCCTATACTCCTCGGCCACTTGGACACGGCAATTGTAGCCGAAATTTAATACTCCAATCGTATTACTTTAACCGTCATAGGGGACGGTGCGCGGCCATCAACCAGACTACTAGACTTCATCTGATCGAAAGAAGTGTTTTTTCAAACACTTAACTCTCGGTATGATGTCGCTACCCTTCTATATTTCTAAATATAATTATAAGCACTATCGCGTGCTAAGCGAAATATATTTAACAAATTATTGGAGTACAAAATGTTATGCCCAAGGCGGGAATTGAACCCGCGTCCTCCGATATCGCGTCGGACGCCTATACACCTCGGCCACTTGGACACGGCAATTGTAGCCGAAATTTCAATTCCCGCGGGTTCAATTCCCGCCTTGGGCAAAAATTGTGTACTCCAGTAATTTGTTAAATAATGTATTCTGGTTGCTTGAAATAAAAATGTTAAGTAACTTTGGTTTTATAGCTGATACACAATACTTCTAATTAATTGGCCTTCGGCGGAAATAGGGCCAAGGATCTGCTGCGCATTATCAATAACCACTGGACCATCACTGCTTCAAAACTATTATATACCACGTAGAGAGTGCCACGGAAATCAAATGTATGTTAAGACATAACCTCACAAGGTTATCACAAAACCTCCACAGTCTCCACAAAGCGAAGGAACATTAAAACAAACATTAGCGAGATGGCACACTGTACATAAATCTCCGCGTTGACTCAGAATTAAGACGCAATAAAAACGGGATCATTAATAATGTGGACCACTCCGCTCTCAACTTGTAAGGGAGCTTGTGCACTTTATTTATTGACGTTATTAAGTATTATATTGAATGTATTTAAATTATCTGTGTGTTAGGAGGACAGAAGAGTTAAAGAAGAGCTAATCATAGAAGCCCACAAATTATGGGTTAAAAGTATTTTCATAATCAATAATCTAGTTATTCATAAAAATACACTGAATATCGATACAATAAAAGTAATATTTATTAATATGATATGTATATGAATAATAAAGTCTTTCTAGCGACAAATTCAGTTCTTTTTTTATGTCGCTGTTGTGATTTTATTAGTGTTGATGTGGTCGAAGACGTTACAGCACACATTTATAATAATAACTGGCTCTCAACAGCAGCCGGATTATACTATTAGATACTTGATTAAAAAAATTACATAAAATTATAATTGACTGTCACTATAAGGGACTATCATATGATTAAATGTTATTAATTATTCTTACGGAACTAAGCAGCATTATGTAAATCAATATCACAATTTATGATAATGTCAACGTGCGATAAGGCTATATTATGCTATTTAGATTTAAGAAATGTATAAAAGAAAATAATTATATATAAAATTTGTCAACCAAAACATCGTGCATATTTTTGTTTTATTGTTTATATTCTGATGGCCTAGTTGCAAGATGGTTTGCGTCACGATTGTTCGTTACAGATGCAGTGTCACTATGCTCATTCTGGTCGACAGGACACTGTGCTCGGCACTTTGAAACATTACTTCTTGGATCTCATTTGGATGACAATTTCACTTGTTACGCCCAAGCACAGTAGTGTGTGCACAGTGCACACTACTGCGTCGAGCAGAATACAAATCAAATCAAATAGTTTGTTTCCAAGTAAAAAAGATCTCAAAAACATTATTATACCCAGTTGTACTCTGTTTGCAGACGTGCAAATTTTTCATGCTGTTACATTGTAATTTGAATTAGTCTTATATTTTACATAATTTTACTTTTACATTAATGTTAATTGAATTCCTTAACACTATTAAAACCATTATTTAGCAACTATGCAGTCAATTCTTTTATAAATATATTTCCAGACAGCATTTATGCTATTGGGTAAGCAGTTATAAATTGATAGCGACATATAATAAACGGTACGCTTGTCCTTTCGGACAGGAGGTTCGAATAAAAGACTTACAAACTTAGATCTTTTTTGAAGGGTAAATACTTCACTGCGTTTCAGAAAATAGTCAGAGTGTTGTTTGGCAAAAACACAAATATTTTTAATATACAAACATGGTAAAGAAAGTACCGCATGCTTCAGTGGTACCCACCCAGACAGCTATTGTTGCTTCAGCGTAGAATTTATATTGTATTGTTGTGTATCGTTTATTTCATATTTGTTAGCAGGGGTAGAATAATGTCAGTGGCTAATATAGTTACGGTTACCAGAGACTTTCATCATACTATTAAAAAAAACAACAGTTTATTCCAATTCTACACACACCTAAACAATTTTATCTCACTACTTTTGATCCTTTTCTTCTTTTCCGCTACTACATACTATTAAAAAACTGCTTTTGTGGTATAAAAGTAAAATTATTTTCATTTCCGAATAAATCTTACTTTACTGTAGCTCTAGCCAGTATACGATGTACCTATCTACAGTTACGAAACAGAATTGAAAAATATTAGGAAAATTTGAGACATTTTACCATATCTGTTAAAAAATGATTTTGTTACGAATAAAAGTTATGTCAATAATTTTATTTCATGATAATATGAATTGATCAGTCATTCCAGTTGAACCAATTTAAAGAATATTTTAAACCTTTAAGATGATCATAGCCTCACCGACCCTTATTATTTCTCTTATTGATTTCTAAAAATTGTGTAAGGGAATAAGAATGGACATATATATGTAATGCGGGCATTGTTGGAAAGAAACTAATAAGTTTTTATTTGGCTTCGAATCATTAGCTAAGCTGATCATCCATAAACGAAACAGAAACAACCAGCCCCCAAGTATTACAACTAGAGTCAACAATGAAGCTATTTGCATTTGGAAAGCTTGCATCTTCGTGTCTACGTAAACGCCAAGCGACATAGGCAGCCATCTGATTGCCTGGCCATAAAAGCGATTCTACAACTTGAACAGTAGGTCAACTTGCAATCAACTCAAAGCGAAATTAGTTTACATCGCGCTGCTTCGGGACTAATTAATTAATTTGGATCAACAGTCCCATATCCTACTACAGTGCGTATAAATGCCAAGTTTCACCAGAAGGTTAAGTCACAATTTTTTTAAAGATGATAGATAGTATTTCTTTTTTTTTTGTACACTAATTGGGTAGGCATATTAAACACAACAATTTGTTTGCTTTTCGTGCATTAGGGTAATCAATAAATAAATCAATCAACCTTTTTTATTTCAGATAAATTTATATTTTGTAAATTTCCATAGAAAACTGATTTGATAATAAAAATTGTACTATAAATTTAACAGTCCAAAAAAAAACTCAAATTTATGTTAATAAAACAACAGAAATCCTAATACTGTTACAGTATAATTATTATAGAGGCACATTTTTTCTGAATCTACCGAATGTGTAAAAGCTGCATACACAACTCAAAATTATCTTAAAATTTTCTGCTTCCATTCTTAAAGATAAGATACCGCCCGAATCCAATAGCCACGCATTCGAGACGAGAGGGGACAGGACTTTATCACGTCCGAGACGCGAACGGAATATGAAATCCCGCATCCTGGAGTTATCCACGCCGTTGTTTGAGATAAACAACGATGGCACAGATTCTACTATTTCCGACATAGTGAGTTTTTAGAAATTTATTTATTTATTTATAATCATAACATCAAAAACTTACAGTCTACGACCAAAACGTTTTTGAGCCAAACATAAAATAATTGTAGGTATACATAGTTAAATGAAGAAAAGAAAAACAAGAGATATCTTAACTACATTGCTATCAGACAAGAATATATCGATTTCCGGTTGACAAACTATTAATGTGTTTAGCAGTGTGAGTGCGTGGTGCGTCGGCGCATATCGCGCGGTGTGTGAGCGCGGCGGTACTATACTACTGCCACGAGGAGCAAGCTGCCACCGCGCATCTGCGCACGCGCTCGCGACTCGCGCCCCAAGATATATAGTGCACACTGAGATAGCGCACTGGGATTATCTATTCTATTGTTAACTAGTAGATAATAATGAACAATGAGTGCACACTTTCGTCTCAGCTCCAACGTGTTCATTCCCACCATACCACTAACAAATAAAGAAGGATATGCCCAAGTGGGGAAGTATCCATAAAGCTCCTATACATAAAGCGTGCAAACTTTCTTTGAATCCGTTCGACTAAAAGCGTATACTTCTTTTCGTGAGGGTCCCAAATCAAAGCATTAAATTCTAATTTACTGCGGACTAAAGCATTAAATAGAGACAGTAAAGCATGTTTATTATGAAACCTAGATGATTGCCTCATCACAAAACCTAAGGATTTATAAGCTCTCTTAGCTAAATAGAGTCTATGGTAGAAATTGACTTTAATACTTGAACATATAGTACGACTTAATTGTGATAAATAAAAAATATTTTTAACGCGATGTTTCAATTAAGTTGCATTAATCGTGGTCACAAGCGGGCTGAAGAGGTGGTTGTTGTCGTCTTGTAGAGCAAGTAATCAACTACCGTCCACTTAGCCTCCTCGTTACACTGGGAAAGATCTATGATTGGCATCTTGCTGTGTGCTTGTCGCACGTCACATGCACGAAAACATGACTGGTTTCCCGATAAGCAATTTGGGTTCCGATCCAGCCACTCATGCTGTCCAACAAATACACCGCATCACAGAGTACATCCTACAGAGTTACAAAAAAAAGCCAAATGCCAATGGACTGTAAGCTCAATTAACTTCGATGTAGCGAAACCTTTTGATAATGCATAGCATATTTTCAAACTATACCATACATGACTTCATGAGGAATAGAAGCTTTCACTACCGCGTTGAGGGCACTTTTGCCACCCTTCGCTACCTATTCTCTTGGCGTTGTACACGAGTGACATCCCCCACTCAGACCCCAAAACCCTCGTCACCCTTAGTGGAAATAAATCTAGAGATTACAGTACTATGTTATGCACCTGTAATTTTTCAATAAGACATAATCAAGCGTTGAAAACTTATGATTTTTCTTATTTTAATAAAAAAAAGCTTGAACTTATCAGAGTGCTTGGTTGAAGCGACGCCTGGTCAAAATGCTGGCACTTATTTGGCTCAACGAATAAACATTGCAGTCCAACGAGACAATGCTGCTAACTGGTAGTGGACTGGAGCATTTGGACTACCAGTGGGCGTGCAACGAGCTCTAATTTGCCTAAATTATTTCTTCGTTGTAGCTGTAGTATTCTTTATAGTTTGCAGTGTTTTGTTAATGAAAGCATCCCGCCCATAATAAAAATAATTCTACTATAGTTTTAGGTAATTTACAATGAAATCAAAAATAATGATTATCTTATGTAGCACTTCAAATACCAGAATTGTCCCGGCACCCAGCTAGCGTCGAGAAAAAAGCTCTCGTTTAGGAATTGGAATTCAGGACTTCTGGCAATAGCTCTATTTGTTTTTGTTAGAATATAAATATTGACCTAAACCAGCAATTTATACTTTCGCAGTACGTTGAAATATAATAGATATTTCAAAAATCTATAACTTAGAATACCTAGATTAATATCATCATGCTTGTATTCCTCGCAGGAGTAGTATATGTTAACTTTAGACTGACATGTTACGGTCCTATATTAATGTTAGATAAGAGATAATTGCCATCTGCTGGGCAGAGTACAGTCTCCGGGCTACTAAGAATTAATTTTTTAGCTAATCTCTTATTGTTTTTCCACGTCCGACCCAGAAATTGAAACCAGGATCTCAAAGCGTTGATGAGATGTCAAAGCAAATCTGTAAGAACTGATAATAACATATATCTCAGCAAGCAAGACACTGCCTGTAAACAGAGTGGGGTTACAAATTTTTAATTTTGATATCCTGTGTGTTTAATCAAATATTTAAAAACATATGTAATGAATAAATAATTTATACCAATAAATGAAAAAATATCAGATGCAAAATACAACATTTAATAATATGTCTATAGTTGGTAGAATACCTCAAAGTCGCGAGCACAAGTGTAAGATCGCTAGTGTCAGAGTTTTTAGTGCAACACCATTACCTAGTTGATATTACACTTATACCTGCAAAACGCGGTTTTCTTCTTCATTGATCAGACGAACAGCCAAGGAGTGCTGAATATGTGTTTTCTGACACATCATCAAACGCAAGCCGACAAACAATAAAAAAAAACTAATGTGTTCCCAAGCATATTGTGATGGTCATTGTTATCGTTTGTGAGTACAAGTATTAATTATATTTACTCTGCATTTATCTATTAATAAAGAAATAAGGTAATGTCAAAATTTACAGTTTTAGACCATAGTTTCCAAAAACTGAAGTACTTAGGACCAAAAAAGTTATCTTACTTTTATAAAAAGCTGCCGATCACGTGTCCCGCGACGCGTAGTCAGCAGCTTTTTACATTCTTATATGCAATAAATCCGTTCATACAAAATAATGTACATAAAGAAAGCAATACTAATATGTATAATTTGTATATGCTCGGTGTTTCTATGGGTTTATATGTATTTGATAGAAATAAAAAGTAAATATAATAAATAAGAAATAAAACAAAATACATATTTCTTTAATTTTAATCTGTAAAAAGTAGGTTAAGTTTTTATAAGTATATTACTTCGTATAACAAACATACGCCATACTTTTTCATAAAATGTTTAAAAATATATTATAACACTTGTTTTCCAATCATGACCTCAACAGAAAATGCTGCAGTAAACTAGCACAAGAAGAGGCAATTTCTTTTATTATTGAAGGACTGATTGTAATAAAAATGTGAATTTACTGCTGCGTGCTCCTCTTAGGTTTGTGAATCAGTGATGATATATATTTGTGATCCCATCTATTTAACAAATAATTATGAAGACGAACCAGTCTGTAAGTGAGAGCAAAGTAGATACTTTCTGTTATACAATTTTATAGAGGGCAGAAAAGGGTTTGAATTAGGAACAAGAATATTATTGCTTCAGAGCATCTAGTTGGTCAAGTCAATATTGCGAAATTGACTCCAAATTGAGCTTGATTAACATAAATATCTTAATTATTTATGTAAAAATGTGTATATAAATCTTTACCTAGAATAAAACTGTAATAGGACACATTCTATACATTCCAGATATTATAAAAATAATTTTTGAGAGCACTTAGTACCTGATACTGAAGCGAAAATTGTATTTTTTGTATATTTGTCTGTCTGTCTGTCTGTATGTATCATGGCCGGGCATCACGCCTAAACTACTGAATGAATTTCAATGAAACTTAGAACGATTTAAGTTCATACTACGAAGAAGGACTTTGTATACTTTTCATCCCGAAACAGCACGGTTACCTCGTAAAGGTGGATAAAAATCAAAATATGCACTTAGTTGTAATTTATTAGCGCGTAGTCCGATTTCAATAATTCTTTTGCAGGCCCCCACGGGCAGCTCCGTATCCCATGGGAAGCCCGGCATCTCATGGGTAGCCTAGCACCCCGTGAACACTCCGGCAACCCACGGGCACCCCGGCACCCCACGGGCACGCCAACACCCCACGGGCAGCCTGGCACCTTTATTTAGTTTTGCAAGATAAAACTTTGAAATCTGGAACATACGCCACAATCAGTTTTTTTTAACTATTTATCTTTTGCCGGATATATTTTGGAGACTGCGCAATAGAAGTGCACAATCTAATGTATTTTCGTTCTACCGCCATTCGAAATTCTAAAAAAACGCACCAAGTACTTTGCTTCAACATGTATTGTGCGAACCGCGAAGGAACTCGTTGTAGAGTTGTTTATCTATAACTGAGTAACCTTATCAAGAACAAGAAAAGTTACATTTTCGATTTACGTTACTAGTTTTGTGTTATTGAGCTAACTTTACCTAAACTAATCGTTATTTTACCATCACTGCCTCTCTTTTACTCCTACGCAGTCCGATTGTGACACAATTTCAGCATTTGACAGCGTCTTATTGCCTACTACCAGCGCTCATATAAGGTATCTACATGAATTTCATTATTAACTTGTGCTTTATATTAAGAGAAGTATTTGGATATCACATCAACAATCATTAATCAAAATATTTACTAAATTAACAAATCTTACAAAGATATTCGATGTATGTCCATGGAAATTTACCCACATTAATGTCATTTAAAATTACATAATAAACATTCATTCCGTTCAATAAAATGTCAAATTTCTAGCGTCAGCCATCATGCAATTTTACAGTGTTGACAACTTCTAATCTGTAATAAAATAACAATGATATGTACTAATACGAAATAAATTATGTATATTGATCACTTAAATAATCTTTTACAGAATAATAGCATTTAATAAGAAGAAAATAAATTCCGATTATATAATGAATAATAATGAAAAATTATTGTGTATTCTTGGAGCCATTACAAATACACTTTGATCAGATAGGGCAGATTTATGACCTGGTATATAAACTTTATATTTGTGGCGCTGACTTTTAAACATATTAAATAATTTAAGGTTGTTTCTTGTAAATAGTACAATTTCAAACATGTATATAAACATGGGAATGGCAAAATTTTCAATTCTTCGTCTGGGAGTCACAATTGTGCACAGCGCAGCGTCGAGCGCGGCCCTCAGCACGTTACTGGCGTCGAGACGGTTGTACTGTCGTTGTCAAATTCTAAATAATTCAAATACTCAACTATTTAAGAGTCTCATATTTATTTTATCATAGTAGGATGAAAAGTAGAGTGCTGGACACGGTTGCAAAATTATTATTTCTTTGCGCGATTTATATTGAATCACTCGCTGTGCTTAAGATTCTACTGTAGAGTCCTTTGCTACACTCCGAGTTCAAAATAGCGCCCTTACCGTAAAAATATCATTATGCTTCTTTGTGATACAATATACATTGATTGTATGCTAGGGTCCTGTAAAAGGAAAACATGAATAAATAAAATGTTCTCTAAAGCGGAAAAAATCTCACTATCTACTAGTAAGTAATCATTTATTTAAAAAATATAGATATAACATAGAGTACATACAGTTAAATTAAGGGACAATAACACAATTTTACAATATACTTTAAACATTATGTAGGTTACTTATGTTCTAAATTCTAACTGTCAGCGGGCCCCAAACTAGGCAGGGCCTGTATATTGGTGACCCATTAAACATTAGATGTGACGCGCGCAAGGATACTATCACTTACTTATATTAAGTAAATAAACTAATAGATAACATAATGTGAATAAGTCTGGTTATGATAGTAAGGAAACTGAACGAGGACTAATAGCGTGCTTACTGCTTGCGTATGTGAGAGGGTGTGTGGGGTGTGTGAATGTGTTTCTATGTTATGGAAGTTTGTGTGTGTGTTTGTGTGTGTGTTCCGATTTGTCATTCTTTTTTATTAGCTTATTTACTGCTGGTAACTTGATACACCTACTGCTTTTTGCATATTTATTGTGTGCTGTTATAAATCCTTACCAAAGGTTCTGTGCCAGAATATGTAAGAGACAAGAGCCATAATTTTACTTTTGCCCTCGCTTTTCTGTGTGTACATGCTTTTAGATCACATCTGTTACAAACAGAATTATATGTACACAGATGCAAGTATGGTGGTAAGCGACGGGCGAAATATTTTGTTTTGATTTTAGGCAAAATAATTTTAATTGGTCGTGTATTTCTTTGTGCTCGTGATGATGGTACTAGTAGCTTTGGCATATTTGAATGTATTTTTTCTAGCGCACGGAGCACGAAAAGTTTCCTTACTGACAAGACCTATGTTTCTTCGTATATGAGCTCAGTCGAGTACCAACGGGGTTTACCGAGCATGGCCTTTATAACTGCTCGTTGAGCGCGCTCTGCTTCAATCATGAAGCAGTTTGCAGAGCCTCCCCAAACTCCGACACAGTATTGAAATATATATTGGCACAGAGCATTGTACACCATTTTCCTAATTGCGAGCGTGGCTGCTGGTTTGAGCATTTTCATAAGATATATTATTTTTCCTGCTCTTTTAGAGAGAAGAGATATATGCTGTTTGAAGGATAGGTTTTGGTCAATTACAACGCCCAGATATCTAGTGAACTCTACTTGGTTAATTTTACTGCACAAGTAGGCAAGTGAATGAGCAATAGGATCGTTAAATACAGCGCAAAGGCTGGAATGTATGGTGAAGTGTTCTATATTAGGCATGGTAGCTTTAGTGATATGGAAACCTATACCATTTGTTTTTTTGATATTAAGAGTGAGAAGGTTGTGTTCCAGCTATCAAGCAATATGAGCCATACCTATTTCTGCAGCAGATACTGCACTTTTCCAGTCTGTACCGTGGAAGATCGCTACAGTGTCGTCAGCATAGCATATTAGTCTAGATTTCGGTATGTTTAACTCGAGTAAGTCGTCCATATAAATTCTGAACAGGGTTGGTGAGAGAACGCTGCCCTGGGGGACTCCAAAACAGACTTCTTCCTCATCACTTACTTATTAATTCATCGACTCTAACCCGTTGTCATCTACTCATAAGATAACTGGAAAAACATGCGAGAGCAACTCCTCGGACGCCAAAGCATTCTAGTTTCTTTAAAAGAATTGGGATAGAGATTGTATCGAATGCCTTGGCGAGGTCGAGGAATACCCCTATACACCTATAAATTTTAAACCTACTAATTTTCTGGTATGATCCATTCGTGGTATGGTTACCAGTTTATTGGATTTGAATAACTCTTGCTATCTACATCTCTTTCATCTGCATATGGAACTGTATTAGCACTATCCTTGTTTTAAATAAGTCTTTGAGACTTGCAACTCTCTGAAATTGCCCATATCAGAAATTCGGGGAGGTTTTGCTGTTTAAGTATTATCACAGTAACTATCTGAACAACGCTCTGATGGATGTGATCATAGCTATGAGCGCGAGCAGGCCGCTGGTGGGCGGGAAGTTAGCGGCCGCATTACATGCGGGGGCTCTAGCGCCAGGCCCGATGCAGGCGGCGTACGCCATGAGGTGCGGCAGCTGGCTCTGCTCGTACAGCCCCGAGAACATGCCGTGCTGCGGGCCCCACGCAAACACGGCCACGTCGTCGCCGCCGTGCGTCTCGTAATCAAGTGGTATTTCTGCATGTGACAGCCAATTTACCGAACCTATAACAAAAATGCATTTTTATACTTAGTCAAGCAAAAATTCTTATATGCTACAGTCCTACAGTATGTTATACAGCTACTTCTATGACTGAAGAAAATATGTATATGCATCTCAAGTTGATGTGAAGAAGGCTAAAATCCAATATGGGTAGTGTGTTTTAAGCGGAGGCCAAGTTGTGTGTGTGTTTGTGATTTTTCATTGTTATTATTCTAAATACATCACATCAGAACGGTACATAAATATGTTTACATTATGTTTTTAGGTTATTACGAGATATGCTGGGGTGCTCGCACATCCTTCTGCTGTGAACACAAAAACGTTAATTAAATAAAAATAGAATAATATTTTCAAAATTCACTGAAAATAGTGAATAAACGCACTTTTAATCACATTTTTAGTGTTTGAAGTTAGAATACACCAATATATTCGACTTCCATCTCAATGCTATACAGCCTCCTTGAGGAAACAAATATTTGATACAAACCCCTTGTGCAAAGAATACTTGACAAAGAAACGCTAGGTAAATAAATATCGTTTCACACGATGACCACCTTAATAAAAATAATAATACAATGCCCACTCCGAGCTAACAGCACCCGCCACGGCAACACTAGACCGCGCCCCGCTCGCTTTGGATAAAGTTTTAATATATATCCTCTCTCTTAATAACTCCAATACGGTTTTCGGGCTGGAAGGTCAACGGAGGATGCTGTCACATCTTTGACAGACTTCGTAGCTAGTAAAATGGATGAAGGTCAGAGATGTATTGGTGTCTTTCTTGACCTAGCTAAGGCATTTGACACGGTTTCGAGACCTATTCTCCTAAGAATGCTAGTAAGCCTTGTTGTCCGTGGCACAGCGTTAAAATGGTTTCATTCATACCTTTCGGATTGAAAACAGCGTGTCAAAGTCGACCAGCACTTCAGTGACTACCAACAAATTACCTATGGAGTCTCACAGGGAAGTGTGCTTGGTTCATCCCTATTTATAGCATATATTAACGACCTATGTCATCTTAAAATCCCCCAGCCTCAAGTTTTTTCCTACGCTGACGATACTGCTGTAATTTTTCATGAAGTTAATTGGGATCGTTTGTCCATCGTAACCAATGAAGGTCTTCGCACTATAGTAAAGTGGCTTAACAATAACTTACTCACTCTAAATGCTGACAAGACAAAAACTATAGCAATGGTTTACTCGGCACTATGTAAGTCAATTATCAGCTATTGTATAACCTCATGGGGAGCAGCGTATGCAACCCACATTTTGAGGGCAGAACGTGCACAACGGGCTGTACTAAAAGTTGCCAATAAAAATCCTTTTAGGTACCCCACTGATAAATTGTACCAATAAACCAGCGAACTCAGAGTGCGTCAACTTTTTATTTTAGTCACTGCATTGAGGTTCCATAAATCAGCCATAATAACCACAAACAAAACACTATCTAGACCCAGAAGAATACCCAAATAGGGCTCAGTGAAGACATATGGAAGAATAGGACAAATGTGTCACAAAATACTTAAGGTAATTTATGATACGAAACGCGTATGTAGAAACAAAATAACAAACTATCTTTTATCGTTGGATCACGCAAATACAGAGAAATTGCTTAGAATCAATATATAACATTAATTAAATTATAATAATTATTGTATAGTTTCTTAAATATAAATAATTTGTAATAAAATCGAATTATTTACAATAATATCAACCCAATTATAATAAGCTTGATTTTTATGACTTAGGAAAACTATTTATTTAGAATAATTAACAGAATTGTACATGCTTACATTTTCCTTCATTGCATAATTAAATATACAAAAGGAAACATAACTTTACTGTGATTCACTTTTCTTGATCACTGCTTTAATAAATATTTAAATTACACACAAATACGATACACCACACGAATCCTGCTTAGAACACTGCTCACGAACTAACATTATGTAACTAGCACCCTGGAAGTGAACTAGTCCTAACAAACTCAGGGAATCCTACAGTGAGGACTAGGGACTACCTTTAATCACTAAGTTAAATTGAAAATTGAAAAAAAATGTACAGGCGTACATACCCGTCTAGAGTGGAAACGTAAAAAGTCGGACTCAATGGTATGTACATCTCAATAATAAGTGTAATTGCATTGTAAGCGTTCTTATTATAATAAATAAATAAATAACAAATATATAGATTAACGAATTCCACACTGAAACAGGTGTTCGGCAAGGGTGTATTCTATCACCATTGCTGTTCAATACATATACGGAGTATATAATGCGAATTGTTCTTGAAGGATGGAATAAAGGAATCTCAATTGGTGGCCGGTTGATAAATAACTTCCGCTACGCTGACGATACCACTCTTCTCGCTCAAACTGAAGAAGATATGGAAGATCTCCTGGCTCGCCTAGAAACAATCAGCCTACAATACGGTCTTGTAATAAACCGAGACAAGACTAAAATGATGATAGTTGACCGAGCAAATAACAACAGACCGGACCTACTAAGTATATCAAATTGCAAAGTAGTACAGAGCTACACATACCTCGGCTCTACTATATCAAATGAGGGAGGTTGCGAGGACGAGATTAGAAGACGGTGCGCAATTACAAGATCTGCTGTGGAGAGGTTGGAAAAGGTTTGGAAAGATAAAAGAATTACAAGAAATACAAAGGTGCGACTGATGAACTGTCTAGTCTTTCCAATCTTCCTCTATGGTGCTGAAACCTGGTCCTTAAGACTACTGGACCCCCGTAAAATCGATGCTCTGGAGATGTGGTGTTGGAGGCGCCTATTGAGGATCCCATGGACTGCCTTCCGCACAAACGTGTCTATCCTTAATGAACTTAAAAGGAAGACTAGGGTTTCGTCGATTGTTCAATTACGAATTTTAAAGTTCTTCGGGCACATCTCCAGAAATGAAGACTCGATGGAACGATTAGTGGTCCAGGGTCAGTTAGCAGGAAAAAGATCTAGAGGCAGATCTCCCACTCGCTGGACTGATCTGATCAAAACGGCCACACAGTCATCCATATCAGAGTGCACGCGCAACGCTACCAACCGGCAAAAATGGAGAAGCATTGCCAGATCAGTGATCACCGACAAGAAGACTGATGACGTCGAAGACCCACCATGTACCACCATCTTATCAACCACGACCACTCTGTCAAGAGTGCCCGACTGAGAAGAGAGATTAATAGATTCTTTTTGTAGTGCATATATTTGAGCAAATAAAATATTATTATTATATATATAAATCGAGGAAAGTAATAAAAAAAGAAATAATAAATTACAGGCTCAAGAAACTTTTAACAGGTGGTCTTCGTGCTTATTCCGTCACAAGCACTTAAAAACATTCAGCTCAAAATGTTTGTTAGGATTACCAGACTACAACTCTAAGAGGTCGTTAGCATTTTTCCAATAATAGTATGATTAAAAAAATACAGAAGAATTAAGTACCTCCTCCTTTTTTTGAAGTCAGTAGAAAAGGATTTATATCGAAGGCCATGAATCACTTGCCCCGCGGATTCTAACATATCAGCAGCCTCTTAAAAAAAAAGACTGGGATTGTAAAAAATTATATCATGGATATTTTGTGCTAAGTAGTAGTATATACAATACAAAGACTAATCATCATCATCATCAACTGAAATCTGAAGGAAAACGTACAACGAGATAACAACGAATCCTAAAGATATTTTCACCTACAACTATGTAATTTTAAAATTATATTCAAAACCTTTAAGATTTAGATGAGACTTTGAGAGCAAAACAAAAGTTAATAATTATCAATACGTACGAAAATTATCCTCCTTAGTAACATCCGGTCGAACTCCCTCCACATGCTTTCTAGCGCCAGGCCCATTAGTGTAGGAAAGAGTCATAAAGGGTACACCATCATTTCCAAGATGCCAGATGGAAGGGCCAAGGATGTCTCTGCCACGGGGAGTATACCCATTGATGGCCATGACGTGTGAGTGATCTGACGTCACCACGATTAGTGTATCTTGGTCCGATACCATTTTCAAGGCACTCTCTACAGCTGTAGCTAATTCAATAGTTTCATCTAAAGCTTTTTCTACTAAGCTGTCATGATGCGCGTGGTCAATACGGCCACCCTCCACGAAAAGGAAAAATCCCTTTTCGCTGCGGCTGAGAGATTTGATTGCTATTTCAGTCATTTCAGCCAAGGTTGGTTCAGTGACTGGATTTGCATCCAGGTGGTAATGCAAGTGGTCGCCCTCGAACAATCCTAGCAAGTATTCGGGCATCGCTCCGGAAGCTGCCATCAGGTCCTCTTTGTTCCACACGTATTGATAGCTTGCGTTACGAGTAGCCTTGTCATTTTGCCATTCTCTAATGAGATCTCGTCCATCAGTTCGTCTACCTCGGGTGCCTTCTTCATCAACTGTAGTGTTCGGTCGAAATTCTCGTCTTCCCCCGCCCAAAATAACCTGCAAACCAAGAAGGTAAATTATTGTTATAAAACCATAGCCTTTTTTCAAATATGAAAATTAACAATATATTTTTGTTATATAACTATCTTTATAAATATACACAACTTTGAGGCTTGATTTTTGTAGTAATTTAAGTATTTGAGCTGCTGTATTTTTGTAGGATCTCAAGTTTGAACAACAATGAATATTTTGCGGAGTATTCGATGTAGATATGACATCAAAATTAAAATTTACAACGCTTCGAATGAATATCTTGAAATAGCTTTTTATGATATTGAAGTAGTTTAACTATGAAATAAAAAATTTAACCTTAAAAACTAAACAAACATTTTTTGTTTATTTATATAAAATAATGTGATCAAAATGAACTTGAAAAGATATCCTAATAAACACTAAAACTCATTCAAAACCCAAGGACAACCAGATCTATTGAATCAAATTTTATTCAGGTATAGATTTCCAAGATTAAATTGTACTCCTTAACCTTTTGAATTCACGTACATTCAATTGAAATTTGTGAAAGAATATGAACCAAAAATAAAGCTTCCCATTAAAAACATGTCAATACGCACCTTAAACTGTGACCCCGGATATAAGTGAACCAGTTGGTGGGCGATATCAGGGCAGACATCAGTGTTGAAGCCATTCAATTTGACTTCGGCGTCGTTCTCCCAGTACCGGCTCGCGACCTTCGCGTACGCGCCGCCCGGGGACGCGTGCGTTACTCGCGTGTTCGTTACTATTCCTGCAGAGATACAACTTTGTGTTAAAAATAATTAACGTGTTAAGTTAAAGTTAAATTAAGTGGGGTGACTTAGATTTAATGTAATATCATTGTAAATCACAAGTACAATGAACAAAAATAGACATTTTACATACAAAGATGCAAAAAGAAAAACAAATCTAGTAAACATAATTATATATAAATAACGAATATTGTTTTTTCTTGAATGAAGACAAGATTATAATAAAATATAGTGAGATAATTCTATCGTTAAACTTAAAAAAAATATTCCTATTTTAAATGATAACCAATCATAAGAAGAAAATACCTCCACAGCAAAATCCATTATTATTAATGGACTACATAAAGCAAAACTAAAAGTTAGATTAAGCCGATATCGATTTTTCTATATTGATTATATCTGGGATCCTGTGGGCCTTTTGTGATTCATAATAGTAAATAGTACATAGTAATTAATACATAAATCAAAGTATATGTCAGGAATGAAATCATTTCATCATTAATGTTGGAACTGTGGCACATGCACTATTGCCTGTTTAATCTACGTCACTGTATCCACTTCCTACTCTATGATACTTATGATATAATCTTCCCTCTTGTTAAAAAATGGCTACTGCGTAATAGTTCTGTTGTTACATAAACTTTAAGTAAATACATGTTTTTTGTAAAATGTGATAGGAAATAAAAGAACAAGAAGATTAATTATTGTACTCATTTAATAAACAAAACCCGACAATTAAGGCCAGAGCTTTAGAAGTGAGATTGAACAAGTGAATATCGTGCATATGAGAAAATACAAAATTATAACATTACTTTGTTTATTCTCAAGCAACAGTTCTTTGTTCGGCTTTTTCCTCTCGTCCTTTATTTAACCATCGTATTGGGATGGAGCAACACGTATAGTTGAACTCACGTTGTACTACAAACAAGACTAAATGTCACAGTTAATTTGAGACAGGATGTAACCACAAACTAACAGGGTCTTTATACGCATACTACCATATAACATATTACTATTTTTAAACTTTTTAATAATTTCTCGTAAACTCATTAATCATAAGAAAAATAAACATATATATCAAAGTCATTTTTTTTCGTTATAAATCTTTTAACAGACCTTTCACAGAGACCCACGAAAGCGCGCACCTACATAGTTATGAGGGTAATTGCCACTATTGCTGCCTATCCAAGCGAACATAATTCACATTTAATTATTTCTACCTTATTAGCATTTACACCCTCACTAAGCCGTAGTACACTAACAAGGCCTACCCGTACAAATGCGTAATGTACAAATAATTTACCGCGGTGCAACGCGCCTTCGCAAGTGATGGCTCAGTGGCATTGGCTATGGACTGCCATGCCGCAGGTCTATGGTTCGTATCCCGCCGCGGCTTAAGCTTCACCGCATGGTAGAAGGGCATTTTGCGATTGCCCGCCTGGCTAGCTACCACCCTCACGTAGAAAACCTGTCGCCAAGCACCTAACGGTGTGTTCCGGCAGAAGTCCTTGAGAGCCTGTGAAATTACAGGCACATGCGACTTAACAACCATGTCTCAAGGTGACGGGCGCAGTGCAATTCGTGACTAGTGACGAAATGCATCTGTTATAGGCAGAGGTTAGGTTAGGTTAGCTTAACATCAGGTGGGCCTCATGCTTGATCCGTCACAATAACATAAAAAAAAAGTTATCAGGTCTGTACATCATTCTAAGTGTATATACATACATACCGACATCCATCCCCTCGGCGAGCGCCCACTGCGTGATGGAGTCCACGTGGGTGGAGTTGTCAGTGGAGGCAGCACAGTCCCGTCGCGGCACTGCCGCCGTCACTCCTATAGTGGCCTCGTTGTTCTTAACGCCGCAG
This sequence comes from Plagodis pulveraria, assembly GCA_963890685.1. Classification (NCBI taxonomy): domain Eukaryota; kingdom Metazoa; phylum Arthropoda; class Insecta; order Lepidoptera; family Geometridae; genus Plagodis; species Plagodis pulveraria. The sequence goes on from OY982968.1 coordinate 558,927, forward strand.
AGGTAGGCCGTGGCGGTACACGCTGAGTCCGCTATCTGAGCGTCGACACAGTATGTCTGTAAGAAAATTAAATAACATTTTCTTGAACTTGAATTTCCAATAAATGTGATAAGGGTAACTGAAGGAGCGTTGGAAATGTACATACATCAATGATAACTGTAGGAACGCTAAAGTTTGGCGTTCGTATTTGAATATTTGGTGTTCAAAATCACACGAGGTGCAGAAAACTCATTTCATTATATAATATATTTTTCAACACCCTTGCTCGTAAAGTGAGCTTTATTATATCGTTCTTAGGGCCATTAACCGAACTATAACACCCTCGTGCATAATAATATTATACACTAATGCGTAATATAATTATCCCTACAAAGTTAATTTAGTACCTCACTGCAAATTATAGATAATTTTCAATTTAACCGGATAATACAGATTTGTAACATCAAAGAGGTTTATAGTCGGCCCTTACACCAAACACAACTTTTCTCCCTTGTTGAACAAATAACTCTTTCAATCAAGGGTAGGATTATCTTTGGATTCATCACTTTTTTTTGCTCATGAGTGAAAATATCTGCATTTGCATTTCTGAGTTATTTTTATAGCATATTTATAAGTGTGCACAATTTATTTTACCATATTGTTTTTACAAATACAAAGCTTTAAACAATTTTACTAACAAAATTAGGTAAGTTTAGGAGAATCATAATTATTTATGGGTTTTTATTTCAAAATGTCGATACCCTATTTAAGATATATTGATTTCTCTTCAAAACTTTGAATTCAGTAAATTGTGGTGTATAATGAGCTATATATTTGAAAACAAGTCTCTTCTTATTAATACTAACACAGAAACAACCACATTATTCACCTTAGTGAGCCCAACGGTGGGGAACTTTTCGAAAACCAGCCGATGCTCCTCGCCCGTCCGGCCATTGCGCTGCCCGAGCAAAGTCCTCGCGGCCGTCAGCGTGGGCACCGACATGCCGTCTCCGATAAACATGATGACGTTCCGCGCTGCGCCACCACTGCCTGCATTGCGTGCCATCTTCTCCTTGATCTCCGCTTGCGCTTCATTGTACCAATACTGCGCGGTGTACTCCTCGGGATTTATCGAAACTCGCTGGTTCACATCATAATTTATAGGAAATTGAGGATGATAACCGTCATCGTCGACGCCCAGCACAGCTGTTACTGCGATATAAAATGAAATCGATAGTAACACTCTCATAATAGTTTTCTACCACGATTGTAGATGATAAATGCTACTAAACCACCAATTTATAACTTCTAAATTATCTTATCTCATATGCTTTATTCAGTTTATCAACTGTATATTTGTGATTAGTCTATACCTAACAGTAATTGTTGACTATGTGTTGTCATGTAATTGATATGCTCTACATCAGATTTCACCAAGAATTTTGTGATACAAGCCACATCTATCATTAAATTATACATAATAAAACCGTAACAATGTGCGTGTCTGTACATTAAGCAATATTAGGAAATCGTGAAGTGTTTAAAAGTGTAATATTTCTACGTGAGACAAGTGACGTTATTGTAATTCTAAAGCAGATTCATGAGTGTAGCAGTTGATTTAATATACGTCACCCAAGGAAAATTATTTTTATGGCTGCGACATATACTCTACTTTTGTCAAACACGTAGTTACAAGTATGTAGTTCGCGCGTTTCTAACTGACACGTTACTTTTTCAAAAAAACCTATCGACTTTGCTCGCACTTATTGAAGAATCCATCATAATTTTTCATATTAACTTATTAGGAACCGGCTAGGACCCGTTAGAAGTCCTTCGTCTGGGAGTCACAATTGCGCTATGCGACGAGCACGGGCCTCAGCGCGTAACTGTCGTTGTGACGGCGCTGTCTGCTTGCCGCGGTTTAGCTGCATTTGTCAAGTCGCCGTCAGAACTGACACTTGTCTCACTATCACTGTCACTGTTATTGGTAAAATAGGGTTAATGACACACCACACTAACTGTATCAGTCTCACGATCCAGCGCACAGTATTGGAGTCAGATATGTTCAAAACAGTTTTCCATGCCGTAGGTTTGTTCCACCCACAATCCCGGTTGAAGTTGGGATAACGACATATTCCGATAGCTTCTCGTACCTTACGCGGGACGATCCCGGCACGATGAAAACGTAACGATAGAGTGATTAAATTCCGTTGCTACACTGCCATCTAGCGGCAGCTTTTTGAAACATATGTATATTTTTTTATATATTTCAATTAAACCAATTGCAAAATTGGTCTTGTTTGTAGTACAACGCAAGTGGTACTATAGATGTCGCTCCATCCCAATGCGATGGTTAACGAACGATAGGAAAGATTTGAGTTATGACTTCATGTTATGTTAGATCAATTGGTTAGTATCATACCCCGGCTCAAGGGGTGGATGGACGCGGGTTCGAATCCCGCACATGACTTAAATTTTTCCTATCGTATATTTGTGATTTTGTAATTTAATCCGCGTAGCAGGCGTTATTGCAAACCTAAGAATATTAAAATTATAAGATTGCGTCATCATTAACAAGTATAAAACCAATTGAAAAATTGGTCTTGTTTGTAGTACAACGCAAGTGGTACTATAGATGTCGCTCCATCCCAATACGATGGTTAAAGAACGATAGGAAAGATTTGAGTAATGACGTCATGTCATGTTAGCTCAATTGGTTAGATCATACCCCGGCTCAAGGGGTGGATGGACGCGGGTTCGAATCCCGCACATGACTTAAATTTTTGCTATCGTATATTTGTGATTTTGTAATATAATCCGCATAGCAGGCGTTATTGCAAACCTAAGAATATTAAAATTATAAGGTTGCGTCATCATTTACAAGTATAAAACCCATTGCAAAATTGGTCTTGTTTGTAGTACAACGCAAGTGGTACTATAGATGTCGCTCCATCCTAAATCCAATAAGATGGTTATAGAACGATAGGAAAGATTTGAGTTATGACGTCATGTCATGTTAGCTCAATTGGTTAGAGCATACCCCGGCTCAAGGGGTGGATGGAAGCGGGTTCTAATCCTGTGTGCATATATATATATACATATATTATATATTCAAGAACCAACAAACAGAGTCACAGTAATTTCTTTATCATAAATGTATCACAGTAAGGAGGAATAAAATTAATTTGTATTTGTATTAAATTATTTGTTTTTTGTCCTAGGAGTAAAATTATATTTAATAAAATACACTAAGAATCTGTCCAGATCCTTTTGGAATTTTAAGTGGTCTTGATAAGTATTTATAGAATGATACATTTTCAGGTCATCGGCATGTAGTAGCAATTTAAAAAACTTAAAATATTTTTTAGTAAATACACTGTTTGTTTGTTTGTTATTGTCTACGTTTTAAATATTTTAGTAAAGCTTCGATAAAAATTGAGCAAATTCGGGCAAAATTGAGATTGGGCAATAGTTTGCTACAACTTTTAATAATCCTTAGGTTGAATATATGCTGGACTGGAAAACAAATGGTGTCAGCGGTGTATTTAAGAACTTATGGTGAAACATTATTAACTCCAGCGCCCTTAGTTGGATCGAGCCTACGTAGTTCCGATTAGATAAACATTTGATTATAGTAAAACAAACATCACTGATAGTTAAATCTGACTTGTGGTTATCTTCAGAAATATAAAATTTATTATCTGCATTATAACTGTCGGTAACAGTTGAGGGTTCAAATACTGATTGGAAGTGATTCGAGAAAATGTTACTAATATCTAATGGGTCACTTGTTGTTTTTGGAGCACCCATCTTTGTAGCAGTCTTGTCTGCCCTACCCCTACAGTGTTTTTTATAAGCCGGAGACGCGGAGTGGGAGAGGATAAATTATTTTCAAGAAGAAGAAGCTTATTTTGGGAAATTTCGTTAGTATTTAAAAAAACTATAGGTTTGTGTAACCCCCCCTCCCATCAATGGGGAATATTCCGCCCTCCCCCTCCCCATTGCACAAAATACATACATATACCATACCTAAAGTCCTTCCAATGTATGTAGATACACATATTTTTTTAATATTATTATTATTAAAAATAGATAGTTTCCGTAATCCCCAACCCCCCTGGGGGGATGTTACAAACACTTTAATGTTGAATATTTCGTAAACGAAGCATTAAATCGTAAAATAGTACTAGCAACCCCTAAATAATTTCAAAATACCTATTCAATAATATTCGATGGAAAAGACGACAAAAAAAAATTCATACCCACATCCCTCGTATGGGAGCAATCCTAAAAAAAAAATTTTTTCAAAATTTTATTTTACCACTTTGTCGCCGTGGTAAGTTTACATACCCGTACAAAATTGCAGCTTTCTAGTACAAACGGTCTCTTAGCAAAACTTCGGACAGACAGACAGACATGACGAAACTATAAGGGTTCCTTGTAGGTACTACGGAACCCTATAAATCGCATTAATGGTAGTTTTATTTTTTGGTATAAAGTTTGCTTGGGTTTCCTTATTTGGTTTATTTATTGAACTTGTATATGTTTCTTGCTGTTTTTTGGGTGAAATATATATTTGCTATTCCATTGTAGTAACTGTTTGAGTGGTTTTGTCACGTAGTTTAATACTTTTCTTATTTTTTTGTGATGTACATGTTGGAAAACGTTTGTTTGTACTGTTCGTAATTTACTTGAGGAAATAATTTTTTTTCTGCAGGTAAAAGTTTCAACCTGCCAGACAATTGGCAAGATTTCCAAGTGAGAGTCGCTTAATTTCTGTATGTGCGCTTTTTATCCGAGTTTGTAACTCCTTTTTTTTGTAGTAGTTTGTGGATTTGTTCAGTAGTGTCAATAGATAAATCTAGAAGGCTACAGCTATCAACGCTCATAGCTGATTAAATTTTGCGCGATTTCGATAATGTGCGCATGCGCCTGTGTGTTACGTTGTCGTGGTAGCTCATCATAGAAAGCAGTTTAGTAAATCGTTAATAGATGGTAGTGTGATAATATTTCCGCTACTAGTCTTGAGGTGGTGCTTATATTAACAATAATATATTTTATTTATGGCCACATTGATTCTCATGTCCGCTAATTTCATACAAATTCAAATTCCAAACTGTCGTTTCGATCATTTCTTTACGTTTCTTCACATTTTACAGAATTCCTTTCCAAATTCCCATAGATTTCCACTAAACTTGGACAGCACATACACAATGATAAAACTTATGATTGTGTTTCGACAATTATGGTTAATTTTGCAAGAATTTAATAGTTTAGATGCAAGGTTTAGTTTTTCTCTTCCACTGTTTGTTTACGTTGGTAGTTTGTGTGAATAATACTTTCACCGATGTAATGGATGCTAATTATGAGTTCTACGATGTATTCTTTATGAATTTTGCACTAATATAATTTAATAATATTTATACAATGAGCCGACGTGGATATACGCAGTGCCATCTCTCAGATTTTTGAAAAGCGTTCGATAGAGTAGATCACAGGATTTTACTAGACAAAAGAGCTTATGATGGAATTTGAGGTAATTTATGGCGTTGGTATAAATGTATCACTAAGCGCTCGTAGCGAAGTTTACTTAGCTGTTCTCAATCGATCACCAAAGTTAAGCAACGTCGCCCGCGGTCATGAGTTGGATGGGTAACCGCTAGTGACATTACTACTGAGCGTTTCCTTGCTTCGGAGGGCACGTTAAGCCGTCGATCCTGGTTGTCGTCTTAGGATGGCAGTCGTTAAAGCATGGAGGTAGGGCATTTTGTGAATGTCCGCCTGGCTAGCTACCTATCAAGTAGAAAATCTGTCGCCAAGCACTTAACGGTGTGTTCCGTCAGCTGTCCTTGAGAGCCAGTACTTCTAGGTTAGCCTGAACAACATCTTCGACCACAACATCACTTACGATCAGATGAGATAGTGGTCAGAGGCTAACCCTTCAAGCATAAAGAATAAAAAAATAACCGTTGCCAGTAAGTGGTAATCAAAACACAGAGTCTTTTGTACTTCCACGCCGTCAACACGCATTGTACGGAAGCCAAACTACACACGATATCGCTCACGGATTTAGGAAGGAAAGGGATATGGCGCGCGGCATTTATTCTATTGGATTGCATGTCGCAGTTTTTCAATTATTTATCCCCACTGCACTTCACACCTATTTACAAATGAAACAATAAACTCTTAAAGTAATACACTGAACGCAGCGCTCTCATTAGCTACTTACACACACTCATTACAATGCACACTGACAAATCAATCAATGAAAGTAAAGCGCTCCGACATCACAGTAACAATAAAAATTACTCCTACATGCATACATTTTCACGTACGCTAGGGATTGATACACTGGGTAAAGTTTATCGAAATAAAAACTACAGAGTGTACCTGAATAAGTAATTGACTATAAAATTACATTTCATGACTTATACAAATTTCATACAAAAAGCAATTTCGTGTTTTATTTATTTTTATGTCACCAAAAAGTTCATGAAAATCTTAGTAAGTGAATAGGAAAAATATATTTAATGATAAAAATATCACCTTGCACTTAGTTTGAATTGTAAGTTATTATTTATTGGTTAAATTATACTTAACAGCACATAGTATGTATATAACTGTATAATCTTATTTAATTACTGTACAGTAAAATATTTTGTATGTGTCTGTATATCTTCCCTAAAATGGGCTGAGCATATTCTGTTCTTTTTAAATAGAAGCCTGGTAGATCCCTTGCCTGATGCTTCAATCCATTTTTCCTTAATATTTGGATCTTTTGCAAAATGAAACAATATGCATGTTTTGGTGTGAAAATATCGTATACATAAAAAAAAAAACCTTCTAGTTCAAGTTCTCTGGAACTCGTTGTTATGACACGGGTTCCACCTTCTCGGCACATTTACACACCATGGTGTGAGGCTCGTTGCCGACTGTTTAAGCCTATGTCGTAGTTTCGTAGTTAATTATATGTATGTATTGTTTATGTAGTGGATGTATGCAGGTGTATTTTAGTATATGTAAGTATATGTGTCTTTTTATAATATAAACAAAAATGCTGTAGTGAATTAAATAGTTACTCATTAAGAAAACGTTAATTTTGTTAAGCATAATGTTATACATTACTTTTAAGTGCACCAAGCCCTCATAATAATTGATTTACTGCTCCTTCAGATCGCTATGGGCGATATGGCCTCAAATGTAACATTATTGTAATTATTTTTTTGTAAATTCAAGATATATCTGTACTGTGGTGTTTCAATAAACAGTTCTATCTATGTCCCATATTATATTATATTATATCATATCCGTATATATAATATTATATATTACGAAGTACAGTGTGTTTATTTAAATCTAAGTATGTATATTGTTATTAATATGTATTTATAATAAATATTTATTGATTAAATGCCTAAGTATTATTCTAAGCAAATTATTTTTTGCCTAAATTTTATAAAATTAATCGTAATAATAAAATTGCCGGCAATCTAATGGTATCAAACAACACTTTTGTACAAAGTAGCCCTGAGACGCTGGCCGCCCTAAAGCATAAGCAGCCGGCCTCATCGCGACCGCTTATTTTTCTGCTAGCGCCAGATGCATCCTACACCACCTTATCAGTCACATAACAATGTGGCACTTGCGCATTCTACAGCGGTTCGTCTGCGGCTGACCATCTTATTAAACTTCTAGCCAAGTGGCCAACTCAATCCAGAGTTGTGCCCCCACCATTACAGGGCTCCCCTTTGTGCCTTAGCGAATAACGATGGAAGGGTCAAACCTATCGCTATTGGTTGTTGCCTTAGACGCTTCATATCAAGGTTGGCCTGACCTGCTGTAAAAAATTAGATGAGTACCTGCAACCACATCAACTTGGATTTGGGACGAGCAGGGACTGCGAGGGAGCTATTCACGTAACAGGTGCATTTGTAACGGATCTTTGTAAGGCGATTGGCATCATGCTGAAGCTTGACATATGCAACTCATTTTGTAGTACAACGCAAGTGGTACTATAGATGTCACTCCATCCCAATACGATGGTTAAAGAACGATAGGGAAGATTTGAGTTATGACGTCATGTCATGTTAGCTCAATTGGTTAGAGCATACCTTGGCTCAAGGGGTGGATGGACGCGGGTTCGAATCCCGCACATGACTTAAATTTTTTCTATCGTATATTTGTGATTTTGTAATGTAATCCGCATAGCAGGCGTTATTGCAAACCTAAGAATATTAAAATTATAAGGTTGCGTCATCATTTACAAGTATAAAACCCATTGCAAAATTGATCTTGTTTGTAGTACAACGCAAGTGGTACTATAGATGTCGCTCCATCCCAATAAGATGGTTATAGAACGATAGGAAAGATTTGAGTTATGACGTCATGTCATGTTAGCTCAATTGGTTAGAGCATACCCCGGCTCAAGGGGTGGATGGAAGCGGGTTCTAATCCTGCACATGACTTAAATTTTTCCTATCGTATATTTGTGATTTTGTAATATAATCCGCATAGCAGGCGTTATTGCAAACCTAAGAATATTAAAATTATAAGGTTGCGTCATCATTTACAAGTATAAAACCCATTGCAAAATTGGTCTTGTTTGTAGTACAACGCAAGTGGTACTATAGATGTCGCTCCATCCCAATAAGATGGTTATAGAACGGTAGGAAAGGTTTGAGTTATGACGTCATGTCGTGTTAGCTGAATTGGTTACAGCATACCCTGGCTCAAGGGGTGGATGGACGCGGGTTCGAATCCCGCACTTTACTTAAATTTTTCCTATCGTATATTTGTGATTTTTAAAACCCTGTATAATCTGGTCCGGGTTTTTTTTATCTGAGCTATTTAGTTTCTACTCCTAATTAATGATAGTTTTTTAACAGAAAACTTCGTATATTTATCCGCTTGTTTTTTTTATATTTAAGAAAACCCGTTCTTAGTCTGGGAACGTATTAATTTGGTTTTTTTTTCTCGAATTTCTTTTTCTTCATTTTAATATGATCTTAGTGAGAATCTAAAGAGATCATTAATGAAAAAATTATCCCCATTTCACGACCAATGGTTAAATAGTACAAAACCATATTCTCATAAAATATACATAATTTAGACCTAAAGTACCAAGCATTTAGAATTTGATAAGAGTGTGTTTCAAGTAGGATTAGAGATTATATGGTTATCAGAAACCACAGATAAAGTGAGATATAAATAGGTTTGCCGATCCCTACCGGAGAATTTTCTCACTCCCACACGACGATAGGTATCAGATTTAATAGCTGTCAAATTAACAGATGGTAGAGTATTTTTGTTTAAGCTTTTTTAATGTAAAATTGGGCCACTTCCATCATAAAATAGGTCAGGAATGGGGACAGCTGTTAATGTGACAGCTCGTGTTAGAGACGAATTTTAAATTAAAACTGGCATTTTCTCTGAAACTGTTAGTAAACACTAGTAGTATTATCCATAGTGAGCGTATGAAGCACAAATGGCCGGTTTTATTTATATGTTGATAAGTGATTGAACATATCTAAATCATCATTTCAAATTAATTAACAGCTGCCAAACTGAAAATATATTGTTCTTATTCCTTATTAAAATTTATGATCTAAGAAAAATACATACCTGAATTACCAATACCTAATTTAAGAACGAACTTTTGATGTTTTAATATCTCTTACTTCAATCTCTCACTAAATAACTTGTACTCAAAAATCAGTGGCTTTTGAAAAAATAAAACAATTTTAACTTTGACAGCTGTCATATTCAACGAATATATCAACAACAGCTGTCACTTTTGAAAAGAAATGAATCTAAGATCAATAGTTTTAGAGGATAATATATCATTTGGAATATAGCTTATGATCGAAATAAAAAAATTATCCCATCTGCTGTCACTGTAATAACCTACACCTATTCTGAAGTATTATTTTTTTATATACGAGAGAAAATATATAGTCATGTGCGGGATAACTTACTATAACTTTTTATGTAATTCGTTAAGCAGGCGTTATTGCAAATATAACAAGAAAAAATATTTTTTTCTTGTTTTAGAGAATACAAACCTGTTACCTGTGCCAGCAACTGCTTTTTGGACAGCGTTATCACCTAATATTTCTTGATGTGTTTTTTTTTCTAAAACCGAACTGGCATCAAATCTGCAAAACTGCGTCGCTACCTCTCATTTTGCCAGCTGCATCTACATTCGGCAGCAAACAAATAAACTTTTCCAGTGCTAATCGAAAACACCTTATTAACTTAATTTATTGTTCTTTGTTATCGTGGTGGGACAAATAATGACTCTTATGAATATAGTATACTTAAGCAAAAAATTAAATACCCTAAGATATTGTTTTTAGTACCGAACCCTTATAATGATATTAAAGATAAGATAAGATATTTTGAGACGTATATAAATGATCCATCAATAAAAATGCGATTAATTAACCAAAAACCAGTATGCGGTTGCTATTGCCAATTGTTCTGCTCATAGCAGTCACAGTGCTCCACGTTAATGGTGACCGTTATCACCCACAAAAAATTAAAAAACAGCGTAATGTTATAAATCCTGCAGAAAATACGGCGCAGTACTGGTACGACGAAGCTCAAGCAGGACTTGAAGACAGAGTGTCGGGAAGAATGGGTGCAGCTGGCATCGCGCGCAACGTCATCATGTTCCTCGGGGACGGCATGTCGGTGCCCACGCTGGCGGCCGCAAGGACTTTACTTGGACAGCGCGCGGGTCACACTGGAGAAGAATATCGCCTCTTCTTTGAAAACTTCCCCACTGTTGGCCTCACTAAGGTAATAAATCCCATCCACCTAATATACATTCAAACCTGTCGTTATAATTAAAATGTTTTGTTCTCAGACATACTGCGTAGATGCTCAAATAGCGGACTCGGCTTGTACAGCCACAGCATATCTTTGCGGCGTTAAAAACAACGACGGTACTATTGGGGTGACGGGCGCCGTGCCGCTGGGGGGATGTGAGGCATCCACTAACGAAGCCAATCATGTGGAGTCGATCGCGCAGTGGGCTCTCGCTGAGGGAAAAGATGCTGGTTAGTGGTCCATTAATTAAATATGGTTAGAGAGTAACCACAAACTTTGTCTGACATTTGATAATACACCGTAGAATTGTATGGTGCCCAGTAGAAGCCATACAACTAGACTTATTTTTAGGGTTCTGCACCCAAGAAGCAAACGGAGCCCTATTGACAATACTCCGCTGTTTGCGCATGTGCGTCCATTTGCCTCAAGTCTGGTACTCAAGCTCAACTGATGTCACAAATCTACAATTTAGAAATTATATATGTAGAATGTTGAACCAAAAACAAATATTGCTACTAAAAAAAATATCTTTCACCTAAGCATGTAGTAAGTACAGTAATTTAAGTATATTTAAGAAAGCATTGGAGGACTGTCAATGAAACCATAGTAATTAAACAAAAATAATGATAAGTATACGCGATTTAAACCGTTTAAAGTTGTTTAATTACTAGGTGTAATAATCGCGAAAACCTAAGACAACATAATTTTATACCATTTTTGTTACATGTTCATCTTGATAACCAAACTTATTAAGAATCTGGAAATCCTGTGTATTTTGTACCATATAAATTTTGAAGCAATGATAGCTGAGCGGTAATAGCTATTGACTATCGCTGTTCCATGGTTCAATCCACACCGCCAGCTTGGGCTTCACCTTGAGCATAGCATGGTGGAAGAGCATTTTGCGAATGCTCACCTGGCTAGCAACCACTCTCAAGTAGAAAATTTGTCACCTAACAATGTGTTCCGGTAACAGTTCTTGAGAGCCAGTAAGAAATCACAGGCACATGCGACCTGTACGTTTCAAGGTGATAGGCGCAGTGCAGTTCATCACTAGATATGCATGTATTATAGGCAGAGGTTACCGCTTAACATCAGGTTGGCCTCAAGGGTGTAGCGTCAAAATCCAATAAAAAAGAGTTATTATGTATTTCATTAAAAAATATTAAAAATACTGACTTGTAAAGAAGTTAAGAAAGTGTGACAAACATTCATTCTTAGGGTACCACACCTCAAAAGGAAAAAACTGAATGAGCCTTACCACTTGGTTATCCGTCTATAAAAAGCTTAAATTTATTTCAAACACTAAAGTCTACTGTCCTTTGGAGTTGTGAAAAAATCAAACTTCTAAGGCAACGCAATCAACAGATACAGCCGTTTCTGCCGCAAATTATCGACACTTCTTCGCAAGGGAATCAAAACCTACAGGGTATTCCTGTGAACTCAGAATCTTGAAATTTGGTAAGAAGCAACGTCTTATAGCACAGATATAGGAGAAATTGCGTAAATCATAAATTTTTAGTGACATCATTTAATTAAAATAATTTTAATAATTTTACAATATTATGGATTTCATTTAGCAATGGAAATACCATAACTTTTACTTATATACATACAGGTTTGTACGGAACCCCCTGTGAGCGAGTCTGACTTGCACTTGGCTGTTTTTTTTTAGGGTCTGTTAGAATGCGGAACTCTTAAAAAGCGATTTGGGCGTATTTATTTATAATGTTACAGAACTGGTACGTTAGGTAGACATTAACTAACCTATTTAAAGTGGTTTGTCTGCAGGCATTGTGACGACAACGCGCGTGACGCACGCGTCTCCGGCCGGAGCGTACGCGAAGGTCGCTCATCGCTACTGGGAAAACGACGCCGAAGTCAAGGAAGCCGGGTACGATACGGATACATGTCCCGATATTGCTACTCAACTGGTTCACTCTTTCCCTGGCACTCATTTAAAGGTCTGTAATAATTATAAATTTGTATTGCATTAGTACAGATAATTGATAATATTGAAGCTTGTACCATGGCTTGTCTTTTATTCTTTTAAGAATTATCATCTTGAATACAGTACTTACTTACTTACTAAGATAACTTAACTATTATTACATATAATGTAGGTCATTTTGGGTGGTGGAAGACGTGAGTTCCGGACAAACACTACAACGGATGAAGAAGGCACTCCAGGTTTAAGAACAGATGGGCGTGATCTAATCCGGGAATGGGAGGAGGACAAAGCTGCACGCAACGTGAGCTACAGATATGTGTGGAACAAGAATGACCTGATGGCAGCTTCCGAAGAGCTGCCCGAGTACTTGCTAGGGCTGTTTGAAGGTGGCCACATGCAATACCACTTGGATGCAAATTCAACGACAGAGCCAACCTTAGCGGACTTGACAGAAGTAGCAATAAAATCTCTCAGCCGCAACGAAAAAGGATTCTTCTTATTTATAGAAGGAGGTCGCATCGACCATGCACATCATGAAAATTGGGTAGAAAAGGCTTTGGATGAGACTATAGAATTAGCTGCTGCTGTGGAACGTGCTGTACAGCTTGTATCCAATGAGGATACATTGATCGTGGTTACGTCAGACCACTCACACGTCATGGCATTCAATGGATATACACAACGTGGCGGAAACATTCTCGGAGCGTCCGATGACCTCGGTGACGATGGCGTGCGTTATATGACTCTCTCCTACACCAATGGACCTGGCGCTAGGATTCATGTCAATGAAATCCGACCTGATGTCACCGCTGAGGAAGATTATCGTACGTATAAATTATTTAAATTATTTTATTATTAAGTTTAAGTTTTTGAGTGGCTGCATTCTGAGGATATGAAATATGTTTATTGCTGATAAAATGGGATTTAAACACCATTTCAACTGTTTTACAAGCCTAGAATCAAAACTAGAGAGCTGTCCTCGAGAACCTTTTTGCATGGTGGTAGGTTATTTTGCAAATGCCCGCCTGGCTAGCTAACAACCTCAAGTAGAAAATCTGTCGCCAAGCACTTAACGGTGTGTTCCGGCAGCTGTCCTTGAGAGCCAGTAATTCCATGTTAGCCTGAACAACATCTTCGACCACATCATCACTTCATAACCATCAGGTGAGATAGAGGTCAAAGGCTTACCTGTCAAGCATAATAAAAACCTTATACGTTTATGGTGATGGCGTGAATGGGGGGCTTAAACTTAAGTATTGTAGAAGTTTAATCGGCAGCTGGCACTTTTAGAAGATACAATAACAAGCGACGATGATAATTTTATTGATTAATCTCACCCGACATAATTATTTTATAATCTTAAGCTTAACTACGTGTAAGAATAAATTAATATTTCAAGAAGCCCACTTACGCACATAGCCGCCATGACACAAAAAATCCCTTGCAAGTCTCGCGTAAAGCTATAACGTGCCGTTAACCATACATTGATAACGTGCTAAATAGACAAGGTATTTCAAAACGTTATTCATTAAGCTGCAATGTAACTTTTCTAATGTTTACACTTTCGATAACAAAGGCTTTTTTATCGGTGATATATCACCGTCGTATGGTCGTATGGGGGCACCCCATATCATCGCGTGGGTGTCGTAAGAGGCGGATAAGGGAAAAATACTGGAAGGTGGGCAGCAACGCCTTCTAAAGAACTGCCATCTTAAACTGCGATCCTCAAGACACCTGCCAACCGTGGGGATAATGGCAAATATCCACTTTATAGAGGAGGCTGTGTTCAGCAGTGAACGTTCCGGCTTAAACAGTATATCACCGTGAATGTATTAACTTCACTGTTCTAATCTACTGTTAAAATTATAGAGGTGTTATCTTTATGCTAGAAACAGAAAAGGTTCTTAAATGTATACTTGTGGAACTCCTATTTTTACCAAACACCCGAAAGATGTATTGCCATTTATTCCAACCTTCTGTCTGCCTGTCTGACAGATATGTTCCTATAAAATTCAAAGCTGTTCAAGAAATACCGTATTGTAAAAGTTTACAAATCGACAAATCGAAATAGAGTATAATGCTATTCACAGTCAAATGCCGAAAGTAGGAAAAATCACAAAATACGCCAATAGCATCATGTGAACTTTCCGGGCTTCAATTTCATCAGCTCTGCTTTTGTCACCCGTCTTCTGACTTCTGATGACAAGTTAATTAAAAGTGAATTTGCATAGGTACAAGACTTATTAGCTTTAAGCCTGTTTATGATGACGCATACCCATTCTTGTATCAGTTTCCACAAATTGGAGGACGCATGCTGAGGTACCACTAGATTCAGAGACCCACGGCGGCGACGACGTGGCGGTGTTCGCGTGGGGCCCGCAGCACGGCATGTTCTCGGGGCTGTACGAGCAGAGCCAGCTGCCGCACCTCATGGCGTACGCCGCCTGCATCGGGCCCGGCAAGAGAGCGGGACCATGCAACGCAGCTGCCTACCTCCCGCATGCCAACCTGTTGCTTGCACTTATATCAACCATTACTGTCATCAAAGCTCTTCTAACGTAGCGTAATTTACAATAAACAAGAAAATGACTGTATGCTGCCAGTTTGAATAGCGACAAATCCTGTACATATACGACAAGTTGCGAAGTGATTGGTTTACATGTAAATAAGTGAAGTATAAGGATGTTACGTGGAGGAAGGCATATAGCCTATTTTCTATTTTTGACAGCGTCTTTTCACGTGGTAATCTGATCCAAAGCAATGTCTAGTTTTTTTAATAGTTCACGCTTTGCTGTTATTAACTTCACTATTAACAGCATTTACATAATTTGTAGAGTCGATGGTTGGAAGATCATCTAACTTGCGAACTTAAAAGTGAACCAGATATATATCAAACTGATAGGTTACTTGCAATAGACTTGTTTAAATTTCCGTTCCACGTTTTTTGTATAAAATTTGCCAAACCTTTTATGTGATATTTTTACAAAATGTACATTTTTGTGATATGTAAGTTGTATCTTGATTTTTAGATAGATTAGAGCCAAATAAAATACTTTATCAGATAATGTTAATTATGTGTGTTTGTTTGATAACATGGAATAGGTAGCACATTAAATTACTTCAGATAGCAGGAATTACCCATAGTACTAAATGGTTTAAATATAATGGATAAATGATAACAACTCATAAAATTATTAAATAAAAATAGCTACAATTTTTTTTTCTCTGAACTGCCTTGGCCTAGTAAACATTAATAAAAAAACTTTAAAATATGGTCGCCAAAACCGAAAATTCATACATTATTATTTTGATTTCTGTCAAAGTATTATATTTACACACAATGTTTTTTCACGTTTATTAGGTCGTTATGTATGTTTGAAATGGAATCTGAGGAACTCAATTTTTCTCACCTTTATAGAAACTTGGCTATTCTGATGTCAATAATGTTTTATGGTGCCATTATGCTGGTCTGGTGATGGAAGTGGAAGTGGGTATCGGATTTTTTGAATATATACAGGGTTGGGGAAAAATGCTAACAACCTCTTAGGGTTGACTTCTGCTAGTCCTAAAAAACATGTTCAGTTTTTTTTCGTGTTCGTTACGTGTATTTGGCGGCACAAAACTTAAAACGATAAGTTTTTCTAGTACTGTCTGACACTTTTATGTTTTGTGTATCGTAGTAAAAGACAATGCCTATTTTTGAGGGGGGTGAAATGCGCTCCCCTATATATCCCACTATGGGGGCGGTGGAAGGGGATTTGAACCCACTAAAACCCCCCGTGAGCAGTTCTTTGCCAAGGTGGGGCAAGATAGGGTCGCGTTAGCATTTACCATCTTACCAAGGCGGTAGGCCCGAATTCCGTCGAACCTCTGCGCCTGTGGAGGGGCGACCTTGCTCACCAAGTTCACCCCCCAAACGTGTGGCCTTGCAAGCTGGTGGAGAATCCCCTGACTCTCCACCAGTAACCCCACTACGGAGAAAGGAGGAGTCGGGCACACTGACCCGCTCCGCGGCCTCTTTCTGCACCATTACCGCTTTGCAGAAGTAAAAGACAATGCCTACTCTGAGCCAATAGCGCCCGCCGTGGCAACTCTAGTCCCTTTGAATAGAATTTTGAATATTTACATCGAGCTACGTGATAAAAAATATGAAATATAAATATCAGGCATAAGAGACTTTTAACATCAGGTTGTCCTCGTGCTTATTCCGTCAAATACACAAAAACAAACACAAAAAACAAATAAAAATATCTACAAAAAAAAACAGCTCCAATGATTATTTGGACAAACAGAAGTCAACCCTACGAGGTTGTTAGCAATTTCATATGTAAGGACCTAATATTTGGACAAACAGAAGTCAACCCTACGAGGTTGTTAGCATTTTCATATGTAAGGACCTAATATTTGGACAAACAGAAGTCAACCCTACGAGGTTGTTAGCATTTTCATATGTAAGGACCTAATATTTGGACAAACAGAAGTCAACCCTACGAGGTTGTTAGCATTTTCATATGTAAGGACCTAATATTTGGACAAACAGAAGTCAACCCTACGAGGTTGTTAGCATTTTCATATGTAAGGACCTAATATTTGGACAAACAGAAGTCAACCCTACGAGGTTGTTAGCATTTTCATATGTAAGGACCTAATATTTGGACAAACAGAAGTCAACCCTACGAGGTTGTTAGCATTTTCATATGTAAGGACCTAATATTTGGACAAACAGAAGTCAACCCTACGAGGTTGTTAGCATTTTCATATGTAAGGACCTAATATTTGGACAAACAGAAGTCAACCCTACGAGGTTGTTAGCATTTTCATATGTAAGGACCTAATATTTGGACAAACAGAAGTCAACCCTACGAGGTTGTTAGCATTTTCATATGTAAGGACCTAATATTTGGACAAACAGAAGTCAACCCTACGAGGTTGTTAGCATTTTCATATGTAAGGACCTAATATTTGGACAAACAGAAGTCAACCCTACGAGGTTGTTAGCATTTTCATATGTAAGGACCTAATATTTGGACAAACAGAAGTCAACCCTACGAGGTTGTTAGCATTTTCATATGTAAGGACCTAATATTTGGACAAACAGAAGTCAACCCTACGAGGTTGTTAGCATTTTCATATGTAAGGACCTAATATTTGGACAAACAGAAGTCAACCCTACGAGGTTGTTAGCATTTTCATATGTAAGGACCTAATATTTGGACAAACAGAAGTCAACCCTACGAGGTTGTTAGCATTTTCATATGTAAGGACCTAATATTTGGACAAACAGAAGTCAACCCTACGAGGTTGTTAGCATTGTTTCCAATAACCCTGTATAATACACCAAGTACCGAAGCAATTATGGCCGAGTGGTAATAGCTGTGGACTGCCGTGCGGCAGGACCATGGTTCGATCCACACCGCCGGCTTGAGCTTTACCGCATGGTGGAATGGCTTTTGCGAATGCTCGTCTAGCTAGCTACCACCCTCAAGTAGGAAATCTGTCGCCAATCACCTAACACTGTGTTACTTCAGCAGTCCTTGAGAGCCAGTAAAATTACAGTATTTAACAACTGTATGGCTTAGGGTGACGGGCGCAGTGCGATTCGTCAATTGTGACGAAATGCATCTGTTATAGGCAGAGGTTAGTCTGCTTAACATCAGGTGGGCCTCGTGCTTGTTCCTTCACAATCAAATAAAAAATAAATTAGCTCACCCATCGAGTTTTGGCTCCATAAATATCTCTATTTCATAAGGACGAAGCCCCGGAAAAGTTATTTTTTGCTTATAAATATTAATTAATAGTTGTTTATTTTGCCATTTAGGTTAGCCTTTGACCACTATCCCACCTGATGGTAAGTGACGATGTGGTCGAAGATGTTGTTCAAGCTAACCTAGAATTCACTGGCTCTCAAGTACAGCTGTCAGAACATACCGTTAGGTGCCTGGCGACAGATTTTCTACTTGAGGGTGGTAGCTAGCCAAGCGGGTATTTGCAAAATGCCCTACCACCATGCTATAACGACTGCCGTCCTAAGACGTAAACCGACGGTTTGACTTGCCCTCCGAAGCATGGAAGCGCTCATTTGTCACATTTTGTGCAATTAAAAATTTTAAATATAATTAGCATGTATATTTTAGAATTATGTAAATTTGTTAGAAAAAATCCAAACATATTTAAAGATACAAAGCAAAATCGAGTATACGGCCCCCGAATGAACCAAAAAAATCAATTAGCCCAACCTAAAAGCCGCATCAATATGTATAAAAATAGCCCTTATGTTAACGCGATAAAAGTTTACAACCAAACGAGATAAGAGGTGAATCAAATACGAACAAATTTATAAATAAAATTAAAACATTTCTTTCTAATAGAGAAATGCTATTACAATCTAACAGAATATTATAATGATAAATTCACATAATTTTTATATTTTTTCTTGACATTCAACAAAATTTTATTAATAATCAATATAATCTAACATATTACAAGCAAGGACAAAAAAAAACACATATGAATAAAATTGTTTATAATAAATTGACAATGTTTCAACTTCAAATATAGGTCTGTTTCACGTTGGTAATATGTACTTAATCTGTAATATTTCATGTATTTGAATGTATAAAATGATGCTACGCCCAAATGGGTTTCATGTATGTTCTGTTAAATATTGTATCCATCAAATGTACTCATGAAAGCAATAAATAACTTTGAACTTTGAACATTAATAATGTCACTAGCGGTCACCCATCCAACTCATGACCGCGGCGAAATTTGCTTAACTTAGCTGACTGGTTAAGAACAGCTAAGCAAACTTCGTTACGAATGCTTCAAAACATTTACAGTAATGTGTGTAAGCAGTTAGCTTTTCCCGTGGCCACATGGGAGTTCGGTAATATCGCACTACTTACACAATGAACTACTTACAATTTAGGATAAAATCTAAATGAGAAAATTTTGACAATATTCATATAATTTGGTTACGGAAATAGGTGAAAACAAACAAACGCATATTGGAATGCTTATTGTTTACTAGCGCAGAAATAAACCAAATTTCAAAGGAACTAGATTAACTTACGTACAGCAGCTAGTTATTACATAATTGAGGCGCGGCACATCGACCAAATGGCCGCTTTGACACTCCCGTCGGCGGCCATTTGGCCATCAATCGAGACGCTCCTTAACTCAATCAAAGTGTAACGATCATTTGCAATTATGAAGTTGGCGGCAGTGGCGGTCCATTTCCCGCAGATGGCGCCGTCTAACTATGCCCTTATATTCGTTTAGTTGGAATACGTCTGATGTATAGTAAAATAAAGGGAGAGGGAGAAATGAAGCTTAAAGTATCAGTCACTGACAAAACGAAGATAAATGTATGGTGATAGAGAATTTTGCGAACACATCTGTTTAGCTACCTTAGGTAGAAAATTTATCACCAAGCACCTAACTTAGGTGTGTTAAGTCTTTAAAGGCCAGTTCTCGTTTTAGGTGTAGCATCATCTACCATCTTGTACCTTATGAGATCAGATTGAGGTCAAAGACTAGCCTATCGGCAAAAAAAAAACAAATAGTTAATTCTCTAAACTAAAAGCTATATCGCGTACTCGTTGAAAATCACAATGAAACACTTTTTTATTGCTATCCACTGCGCTATCGAAGAAGGCTACACTGAGCTCAATTTTAGGCTCTTATTCAATAAAAAGCACTCCTCGATCCTACTGAAGTTCGACCTAATAAATGTAGCTGAACAGTCACAGGCCTTACGCCTGGAAAGAAGAAAAAGTTTTAGAAACTTACATATTATTATTTAAAGTAAAAACAGACTACAAATTATTTATTTTCGTTAAGCATTTTATAGTCCCATTGAAATTAAAAGTTCAAGTATATATAAATATAGTATATTTGTATGTTTTTTAAATCCCTTCATTTTGCCCCACTGGCTGGGTAAGGAAGAAAAAATAAATATTTTTCACTATATAGCGTCTGAAATCCACCAGTTTTATTTTTAAATTGTTTTACTTTGTACCTATTGTCACTCGCACTAGCAAGACAAATCTTACAATATCTCAAGCATTGAAATTGGTTAAGCCAATAGCCGTTAACGTTATGGTGGAATAAAGAAAATCACAAACATCCGTACATACATGAACCCCTGAAAACATAACAACTCCATTTTTGGGCAGTCGTGTAAAACCAGTAGCGAGTTAATAATCTGCCCAAAGGCCTTTATCTCAACGATCTAATGATGGCCGATGTAGCTGATGTCATTGGACATGGGGGAACAATTAATGTAGGGGATTTAAGAGTGTACTTAGAGTGGATCTATGGAAACCACAATCATGAAAAACTTCGGCCTGGATGGTATACCTGTTAATGTATTAAGTTTTTAAATGTTTAAAAAAATGTGGTGTTGTAAACTGTTGCTGCATTCTGGTTGGTGCAATGTACGAGTATGTATTGACTATAATAAGGCTAGAGCAACAAGGCAGAATATATTATATGTATGGACGTGACAAAAGTATTATTCCTGACATCGAATATCATTGTTGGCAGTTTCTACTTTCGAATCTGTTCTAAATTACTAAAAAGAATTTCAAAAATATTAGAATAACAACAGAATCTAATTTTTAACAGAAAAAATTATGAAATTACTTTTTAAATCGTGGCCATGTTATCAGTACGGTAACAACTTCCATAACGACATTTTCTATATATCTATCGTCAATAATTACAACAATGCAAAATCTTAAGAGTTCGAGATCAGACTTTTTGAAGCAGTGATGACTCAGTGGCATTGGCTATGGACTGCCGCGCCGCAGGTCCATGGTTCGAATCCCGCCGCTCGCTTGGGCTTCACCGCATGGTGGAAAGGCATTTTGCGAATGCCCGCCTGGCTAGCGACTACCCTCAAGTAGAAAATCTGTCGCCAAGCACCTAACGGTGTTTTCCGGCAGCAGTCCTTGAGAGCCAGTGAAATAACAGGCAACTGAGACTTAACAACTATGTCTCAAGATGACGGGTGCAGTGCAACTCTTGACTTATGACAAAATGGCAGAGGCTAGTCCGCTTAACATCAAGTGGGAGTCCTGCTTGATCTGTCGCAATAACATAAAAAAAGACTCGCACTTTGTCGATCTTTTTTAACTGATGTCCAAATAAAAGAGATTCTCAATTCGATATCATATAAATTTTTTTTATGTTTTTTACGCTATTACTCCGTCTGTTATGAACTTATTGTTATTACTCTTTTTTTTGTTTGTGAAGAGTATATCTCCAAATAGGCTCCATTTAAATTTCATCTAAATCAGTTGGGTACTTTTTAAGTTACAGTCAATTAACTGAAGTAAGTCAATGAATTAAGCATTTGGAGTGCATATGAGTCCAAATGCTTTTATTGTAGTAGCTGTAGTGTTGTATATAGTTCGTAGTATTTTGTTAATAAAGGCATACCGCCGGTAAAAAAAATTAACTGAATAATGTATGTTGCACACCTGGATGATTTAATGATTATTGCAACTATTGTTGTTAAACAGTACTTTAGGAAAGTGGATGATCTTGTCAGCACATGCATCACCAAAACAGTGAATAACAAGTACAAATTAATAAACATTAAATGATTGTTAAGCGTTTTATCGTTTCATTGAAATTAAAACTGAAAGGGCCACTCTTGGATTTGAAGATTTTTTTTCTTTATGTCTTAAATGGCGTCTAAATTCCTCCAGTTTGTTTTTATTTTTACCTTTTTATATACCTACCTAGTATCACATGCGCTATCAAGACAAATTTAATGATATATAAAGCATACAAATCGGTTAATCCGTTTAGAAGTTACAGTGGAATAAAGAAACTCACAAAGATACATTTTTGAGCAGTCGTGTAAAAAAACGTAGCCGACTTCCAACACCAATAATGATAAAATAACTTATGGAAGTCCGACCATAATAAGTGATAATGTGAGGTAAGTGTCAGCATAGTCACAGACTTCCACAAGGTCCATACATATGGGAGTTGAAAGTCGGTTTTTTTTCCCTCTAATTCAAAGCATCCTTCTTCACAACTATTTTAAACATAACTGGTATATATTATTAAATGCAGCAAACCTCGTATCAGCAGATGCTCTGCCGTAATCTGGCGGGATCTCGGTATTTACCAAACGAGCCGAGGGACGGATAATGGCCGTAATGAATTGGTGCGAGCAATCGATTTCATGGTCGCAATCGCGCGATTGGAGTCAGGGAATAAAGACCCTTTGGCCTAGAAGGAACGTATTACAATATATTATATACATTATAATACTATTCATTTAAAAGAGTGTTTACTAGGACCTATTTTAACATTGAAAATATGAGTGAATACAACATGTTTTCCTGTTTTTGTAATTTTTCCGACACGCTAGCGCTTTTGATGACAGTTGCACCTGGTGATGTGAATGTAGTAAACAATTTAACCAAGACTGGGAACTGATAGCTGCTAGAACACGCCGTTAGGTACGTGGTAACAAACTTTCTATTTGAAGGTACAGTACTTAGACGGGCATGCGCGAAATTCCCTACCATCTAGCATACCACCAAGCAAAGCATTTTAGTTTTCAGGCTGCTCGAAGGCTTCCAACATAGCTACATGGAGAGTGAAACTCCACCACGGACCATATAAAAGAGGCGTCTCATAAAAAGTGATGTTTTGAGTTCGTTTGGAGAAATATTAGCAACATACCTATTTCTGCAGCCGACCAGTAATGTTTACATTACTGTGTTCCGGTTGGAAGGGTATAGGAGCTGGTAAAATTACAGGCACATAAGAATAATAACAAATATTTTACGAAAACATCAAATTAATATTTTAATAAAACACTTAAAAAATATATCTAGTGACAATTCCGCCTAATTTTCCTGCTAAGCCGACGTGACGTCACAAACGCCACGCGTTTGGCTGCGTGGCGAAGAATTTTTGACGCGTTTCGATTCTACACGAAGCATCCTCAGGAGGTCTTGACTCTTCGAGCTGTTATACCCCACTTCCCCTTACTATTCTGCTTACCTTTCCTATATCTATTCTTTTGAGCTAAGTCAGCATTTATTACTTCTCAGACGCCTCTCACTCCTACCTCAGTCCACATCCATATTCCATTCGCGCTGGTCATTTTCATAGTTTTAGTTCATTTTCTATTTTTTCTATTTTTTCTATTTCAATAAACTTTTAAATATTTGTGTGGAAATAAATCCTTTTTTTTAAAAACCTAAATCCCGGTCTCCGGATAACAATGGTGGCAGCGTAAAAGGGATACATAAATCCCTCGGAACGTCTCATTCCTGAAAAACTGTAAAAACTGTGTGAAAAGTGTGAAAACGAAAGTGAAAACCTACTTACCGTGTCTACCTGTGTGTGTTGTGTAGTGTTGTGAAAATACTTGTTCTATATCTTCGTGTATCCTGCAAAATACCAAAATTTTCTCAAGTTAAGTAAACTAAAAAGAAAATATACTTACCAAGTTACCGATGATCATCACTTGCATCTATAGTTCCTGTTGAATAAATCAGTAACTACCAAATCATACCATACCATCGCATCAAACCTTACTTCGTGTCAAGAATCACCTCATCAATCGCTCCGGAATGCGTCTCGGGCTCCCGCTCATCGTTATCACCGCCTACGCAGCAAATCTGTGAGTCTCTGGCCCTTGTTTAAGCTACATACAGATTAATTACCAGTAACTTATTCTAATAATAGACTTATATTGAACTTGATTGATTTATGCTTGTAATATAATTATATTGTAATGTTTGACTTCTACATTAATTGTATAGCTTGTGTTTGACTATCGTGATGCTTAAAGGTATTAAACCAGAAAACAGTAAGTTAACTATCGATATCCCCGATTTGCCCCCCTCACCTGTAGGATCAGATAAATCACCTGGCTTATCCCCGCGGTACACTAGATCGTCCCAAGCAACCGATATGGATCTCAATACCCTTTTTAAATTTATAAAATCATACGATGGCAGTAGAGAAACATTAAATTCATTCATAATTAACTGCAATAATGCATATGAACTAGCTACAGAAAATCAAAAACCTATTCTATTCAAATATATCTTAAGCCAATTACATGGAAAAGCGGAGCTTGCCTGCTCTATAAAAGAATTCGCATCATGGGAACAATTAAAAGATTTTCTGAAAACCCAATTTTCCGAAAGGAAACACTATGCCCACCTACTTACTGATTTGCAAGAGAGCAGACAGGGCCCGCAAGAGAATGTAAATCAATATTCATTGCGCATAGAAACTTGTCTTTCACAATTGCTCACCGATATTTCTTTAAGTAATACCAAGAAAAGTGAACTTGCTGGGCGCACCGCCGCCATGGAAGACTTAGCCTTGCACCACTTCCTTATGGGGTTGCAACCCCGTATTTCTAGCATAGTCAGATGTAGATCACCCCGTAACCTGAACGAGGCCATTAACCTCGCTATCTCAGAGGAGAGAATTCAACAAACCGTGTACCGAAGAAATCAAACTGATAATAAACCTCGGATACAAACTCAAACCCAATTCAGGCAAAATCAGTATAGGCCTCCTCAAAGGCTATCTAACACATATCAGACACAACAAACCCCAAATTCGTCCCAACAAATGTCATTGTCCAATGTGACCTGCCGATATTGCAAAAATATTGGACATACTATTGAAAACTGTCGGAAACGTCAATATAATAATAGTAGACGATCAGATTTCAATCAACATCAACAACCATCAAATAACTTACAACGACGTAATCAACCTATCCATTACGTGCCTGAAACTCAAGAATCTGATCTAAATGACATCGATAATTTAAACGAACAGGCCTTCCTGCCCAGTATCGTGCGGGAAAATTAACAGGAAAAATCGATACAAAATCACTCCAACCTTGCCATATCACTGAATCAAATTCGACTAACAAACAGGGTAACCAGCCCCAAACTTATAGTTGTATCACTAAATCAAAGCCCGCTAACAAACAGGGTAACCAGCCCCAAACTTACAACGGCTCTTTCACTGAATCCATATCCACTAACAAACAGAGTAACCAGCCCCAAACCTATAGTGGTTTTGTCACTGTTTCTAATTCTACTAAATCTCAACCTCGAACTCGTGATACCCGATGCTCTGTTTCTAATCCTATTCATATATCGGGATTACTAGATCACCAAAATCGCGAGGATGGTGACAACACTAGTTTCTTGAAATCTGACACCATCCATCCGCAACTCACTAATAGTGTGAATTCATCTGCTAAATCATGTCCTTCGTGTTCAGCACCTGAAACAGAAAAAAATGAATTAAAAACATATAATATAACTACAAACCCAACAAAAAAATACTTACCTTTCGTGGAGGTTCAAAGCTCCGTCTCTTCCAAACCTCTGAAGCTTCTCGTAGACAGTGGCGCATCCATAAGTCTCATAAAAATAGATGCTGTTGAAAACATGCCTGAAATAGTAAAGCATGTTATTAGTTTCAGTGGTATAGGATCAATAGATAACCCGATGCATTAATTTGGTCACATAATAATTAACTTCGATTCCCTAAACAACCACTTCCATGTGGTTCCAAACATATATTTCCCATATGATGGTATAATCGGAAACGATTTTTTATCAACAAATAATTGCAAAATCGACTATGCCGAAGGCTTACTCTTAGTGGACAAAATAAAACTTCACCTGAAATTTAACGAACCGATCTTTACTATTCCCCCTCGAACTGAGACAATAATCGAATGTTCGGTACTGAATCCCGATGTTAAAGAAGGACTGATCCTTGATCAGAACCCAATTGACTCCCTCTTAGTTGCAAATTGTATTGTTAAAGTCAAATCAAACTCTAGAGTAAATATTTCAGTCGTAAACACCTCTGAATCAACAATACGCATCGACTCTAATAATTTGAAGTTTAAAATATCACCCCTTGATATTAGTAACAGTCATGAGATCTTTCATGTGACTCATGCTGACGATAATCAAAATTGCCTGAACCGAACTGAAGAAGTGATAAACCTTTTACGTGTTTCTCATCTTAACTCAGAAGAGACAAACGCATTATATGACCTCTGTTCCGATTATTCTGACATATTCCACCTACCTGAAGACAAACTGACATACACTGATGCTCTGCAACATGAAATTACTACTTCCTCCGCAGTACCGATCAATACAAAGTCGTACCGATTTCCTGAAATACACAAACAAGAAGTGCAATCTCAAATAAATAAGATGCTTAATGACGGTATTATTAAACCCTCGACATCCCCATGGTCTTCTCCAATTTGGATAGTTCCAAAAAAGGCAGACGCGTCTGGTCAACGCAAATGGCGTGTAGTTATAGACTACCGTAAGCTTAATGACGTAACAATAGGAGACTCATACCCGATTCCCAATATTTCAGAAATATTGGACCAACTTGGAAAATGCAAATATTTTAGTATCTTAGACCTTGCTTCTGGATTTCACCAAATTAAAATCTCCAAACAGGATGCACCTAAATCAGCTTTTTCAGTTCCTCAAGGACATTTTGAATTTACACGCATGCCGTTTGGATTAAAAAATGCCCCAGCCACTTTCCAACGGCTAATGAATTCGGCACTTTCAGGTCTTCAAGGAATCCAATGTTTCGTGTATCTAGATGACATTGTAATCTATTCATACGACCTTGAAGTTCACATGAAAAACCTTTCCAATGTCTTCGACCGACTTCGCAAATTCAGACTCAAATTACAACCCGATAAGTGCGAATTCCTTCGTAAAGAAGTTTCTTATCTTGGTCACATAATTACTGACAAAGGCGTAAAGCCAAACCCCGAAAAAACAAAAGCCGTAGAAAAATTCCCAACTCCTAAATGTCCCAAGGACATTAAGTCGTTCCTAGGGCTAGTGTCATACTACAGACGATTCATACCCGATCTCGCTAAACTAGCAAAACCATTAACTTCACTTCTAAAGAAGGATACTGTTTTCAGCTGGGAAAACGAGCATCAATTGGCATTCGAATCACTCAAAGGGAAATTAATTTCCGCACCAATACTAGCTTACCCCGACTTCACACAACCATTCCTTCTCACGTGTGACGCCTCAAACTATGCCATCTCCGCCATTTTGTCCCAGGGTCCAATAGGACAAGATCGCCCTATTGCCTATGCATCTCGTACACTCAACAAGGCCGAGTGTAATTACAGTGTTACAGAAAAGGAATGCTTAGCTATCATTTTTGGCACTAAAACCTTCCGACCATACCTATATGGACACAAATTTACAATCATTACCGACCATCGACCATTGAAATGGTTGTTTAATTGCAAGGATCCAGGTTCCAAACTTGTCCGTTGGAGACTGAAATTAGAAGAGTTCGACTACGACGTAATTTACAAAAGGGGAAGAATTAATAGTAACGCAGATACATTGTCCCGGTATCCAGTGAATCCAATCTTGCAAGACGAAGTAGATCCTCAACCTTCTACATCTGGTTTACTCGATGACTGTCCTATTCCAGAAACAGACACTCCTATAGATATCCTTGACGATCTGATCGAATTGGGCGATCTTGATATAAGCCCACTCGAAGAACCAAACTTAGATTTTATTCCACTGAATCCTCCTTCTGTTTCGGATCCACAGTCACCTCTGAACCCTGTTCCACCTCTAGATCCAGTTCCATTACTGAATCCTTCTACAACATCAGATCAACTTCCACCACTGAATACTCATTCCCCACCAGATTTTCCTGCTGGTTCACATCCTAATTCCAGCAAAGAATATTCCGAGTTTCTAAAATCCTTCTCTAACAAAGACGAAACATACAATACCTATATAAAGGAACACAATGAAAGCCTGCTTAAAAGCAAAACTAAAACGATACTAGTTCCATTATCTGTTGATTATGACGAATCAAATCCTTACCTGCCAGAAATAATCTCTGCAGCAGATGCCTCTATACATGACGGTGAACGCGAACTCCATTCATTCCAGAGGTTTACAATAAACGATAAGACCTATTACTTTCTCTTTACAAAAGTGTACTATTTTGACAGTTGTTCATATCTTGATATTTTCAAAACTCTGAAATCAGTTCGAGATGAAATTCTTCTTAAGGGCGATATAAACGAAATAGCAATATCTGACTTTAGAAATCCATTTGAACAAAATTCTTTTGTGAAAATATACAACATGCTCGCGTATCTTTTCAACAACACGAATATAACAGTAAATATTCATCACAACACGATTATATATCCAGTCCCAACTGAAATAGCAAAAATCCTAAAGGAAAACCATGACATTCCTATCGCAGGACACTTAGGCTCCAACAGAATGTATGATAGAATAAAAGAACGTTACTATTGGAAAAACATGCGTTCTGAGATCGAAGATTACATAAAAAATTGCAAACTCTGCCAATCAAATAAAGCTCTCCGTAAAATAAATAAAGCCCCGATGCAAATCACTACCACGTCTACACGTCCATTCGAAAGAATCAGTCTTGACATAGTCGGTCCTTTACCTGAAGCTGGACAACAAAAATTAAAATACATACTCACTCTCCAAGATGATCTTAGTAAATTTTCTCTCGCATACCCCATGTCAAATGCAACCGCAGAAGAATCCTGTGAATGTTTGGTACATTTTATAACTGCTTTTGGTATACCAAAATCAATACTGACAGATCAAGGAACTAATTTCACTGCTGATCTCTTCAAAAAGACTTGCGATTTCTTAAAAATAAAACAAATCTGGTCCTCACCTTACCATCCACAAACGCAAGGTGCTCTAGAAAGAAGCCACTCAACTCTAAAAGAATATTTAAAGTCTTATGTAAACGAGAATCAAACCAACTGGCACAGGTTTGTTTATACTGCCATGCTTACCTACAATAGCTCTGTCCATACAACAACACGTTTCACCCCATATGAACTCGTATTTGGCCACAAACCGTATATTCCTGATTCCATCTTTGACTTACGTGCTGACGTCACTTATCCAGAATACATTAAAATGCTCCATCATCGCCTTAAAATATCCCGTGAAAAGGCCTTACAAAATATACAAGCTTCCAAAGACAAATCGAAACAGTATTATGACAAACATAGCCGACCAGTTCAATACAAAGTTGGCGAATATGCATATTTAAAAAATCACGTCAGGCTCCGTAAAGCTCTTTCCCCTTTGTGGAAAGGTCCATACAAAATCGTAAAAGTACATAGTAACAATACCTTATCACTTCTTATTAATCGAAGACATGTCACCCATCATTTTGACGAAGTTAAACCTGCAAATGAAAGCGATTAGTATTAGTAAAGACCACTAGGAGTCTATTTACAATTTATTTAATAACATATACTTTATTATACTACAATTAACTTAATCTATATACAATATACAACTCATTTACTTTATAAAAAAATATTCATATACAATTCAAATTAGAGTAGTTATTATGATTTACAGAACCGTCGCCATTACGCGTAGAGACGCGTCGTCGGCAACTGACGACGCCCAATACGTGGAATTCATCACCAAAAGTCCTGGTATTTACTTCGATCCCGTGAGCAATCTGAAACTTATAAATGACCATGTTCATTTTGTTATTCCAGTGGATCTAAAATTTATAAAACCACATTTAACGAATATTGAAAACATTCTCGGCTCATTCAAAATTATTTGTGAACAAAATAAAGCTATCGATGATTTTCGATGCCTCAATGCACTTCAATCACTTACCTCCCTCTATAACGATATTCTTCGGGACTATGATTCCATATCTCATATGCTCTCAACTAAAACTAAGAGATCAGCTTGGTTTGCAGGGATAGGTTCAATTATGAAAAAACTATTTGGTACTATGGATGAAAATGACTCCGAGAAGTATTACCACGATATTCAAACACTACATTCAAATGACAAACGATTAGCTCATCTAATAAAACAGAGCATTTTTATTTCTAAATCTGCAATTCTTAATTTTAATAAAACGTTAGAAACTATTATTGATAATGAGGCTCGTTTAAATGATGTAACTAATAACTTGCTGAAAAATGTATCCATAGTAACTAACGAATTATTATTTAGAAATAAGTTAAGTGAAGTGTTAAATGTTCTTCACGCCAGTTTACTCACGTTATCATTTAAGCTAGAAGATATTGTTAATTCCATCATGTTTGCGAACAGTAACACACTGCATCCATCAGTTGCTACGCCAACTCAATTATGTACAGATATTGAAAGTAGTATAAGACACTTACCTAAGTATAAGGAATTCCCAGTAACCATAGATGTAAGAAATATTAATGTATTATTAAAAATCTCCGAACTTGCTGCTTATTACAGCTCAAATAGTATTGTATTTGTGTTAAAAGTTCCATTAGTTTATCATATTGACTACGATCTCTACAAAGTCATACCAGTTCCTATAACTCATAACGTAACTTCTCCTAATTCATATGCACTAATTGTTCCTACTATTAATTATGTAGCTTTAAGTAAAGATAAATCCACATATTGTACACTGGATGACTTAAATTCGTGTAAAACCTTATATAATGGATATATTGCTTGTAACACTCTTAATATCCTATCAGTTAATTCGAATCCCATTTGCGAAATTGAATTTATGACTAAAATTATTAAAGCATTACCTTCACAATGTAATACAAAATTTATTTATGGACATATTGACATCTGGCAAAACCTAGGACACAATAATTGGATATTTGTGCAAACGCGACCTACCAAGTTAACTTTAGAATGTGACCTTCATAATAAAGAAATAACTATTATGGGCACAGGTATTTTATCTCTTAAACCACAGTGTGTAGCATTCTGTAGAAATGTGAAGTTATTGGCGATGCTCAACTTAGAAGTAAACATACCACCTATAAACTCAGATTTTAATCTAATTGATGACAAATGTTGTAATTTAAATACGT
Organism: Plagodis pulveraria; assembly: GCA_963890685.1. NCBI lineage: Eukaryota > Metazoa > Arthropoda > Insecta > Lepidoptera > Geometridae > Plagodis > Plagodis pulveraria. The sequence goes on from OY982968.1 coordinate 590,636, forward strand.
TTAAAAAATCTAATATTAATACATCTGCAGTGACAATATCTAACATTAATCTAGATAAGCTCAATAACTTGAAAGATCAAGCAGATCAATTATCCACCGAAGTCGACGATTTTATGAGCACTAATAATAACGTTTTCACAAACCATATTAGTTTTCCTATTGTCACTATCCTTTTTATGATATCTTTTATAATATTTATTATCTATTATTGCAAAGCCAACAACTATATTATACCATTTTCATGTAAGCATTCTCCTCCTAATGTAGAAGAGGAAATACCTGGAGAAGAAGAGATTCCTCCACCTAGACTAAGAGTATAAGAAATACATAGTTGTAACTTACTTTTAAATAGCATAAGTACTAGCGTTAAGTTAGAAAGGCGCATCCTACCTCCCGTCTACTTTTCCTATCCCAATTTTAACTTACCTGATTTACCCTGTATTCTACATCTGTAAACTTCCTTTCAGTAGTAAGTTTACACTTAGTGGGGGAGATGTTATACCCCACTTCCCCTTACTATTCTGCTTACCTTTCCTATATCTATTCTTTTGAGCTAAGTCAGCATTTATTACTTCTCAGACGCCTCTCACTCCTACCTCAGTCCACATCCATATTCCATTCGCGCTGGTCATTTTCATAGTTTTAGTTCATTTTCTATTTTTTCTATTTCAATAAACTTTTAAATATTTGTGTGGAAAAAAACCTTTTTTTTAAAAACCTAAATCCCGGTCTCCGGAAAACAGAGCGCACGATCGAGAATGAGCGGCCGGCTTTTTTTTTATTTTTTTTATTTTTTTTTAGGGAGGACATAGATGCTGACTACCGCTAAGCGGACGTACAGCTCCACCGGACTTTGGGCGAGGGGAGGCCCTCTTATAGCCCTGGAGGAAGAAGCGCTGAGGGCACTTCTTCTGAGACGGGCGTATAAGGCGAAAAGCGCCTTATACCTCCGTCTCCTGCGGGCGCCGAAAACGCCACGCTACTATCGGGACGGGTGACAGCGAGCTCAAGGGCACCACTGTGGTTCGGACCTCGGCTTGTCTCGCTGCCGAGAGACAAAGGGGGAATCGGAACTAAATGCCCCGGTACAACTGCAGTGTTGTACCGTTGAGAATGGGCCCTATTGAATATTACTCTGTGACTATTTGGAGAGACACTAATCGGGATTTTATTTTTGCCTCGAGCTCGCCGGCGAGCTCGGTGTTTGATTGTGTAACCTCTGATTACCGCACACCTGGGGATGTTACCAGGACGACTTGCGGACAACGCTAAAGCTGCCAACGTAATGGCTGCGATGGGGTCATCCGGGTCGTCCAATACCTGCCGTGGTCGGCGACGGGGGGGTTTAAACCATGGGTCGGGTGAGGCAGTCGAGTAGTTCGATGCCTGGACAACTAGAGGGTTCGAGTGGTGGGGCGCTCGATCAAAGTATCGGCGGGCAAAGAGCGGCCGGCGGCTCAGCACGCCTTTATATAGACTAGAGCTGAGTCAGCACGCCTTTGTCTAGACTCGAGCGTGAATCACTGCTCTTTGTTGTAGCTAACAATTGGTGAGTAATGCGTTTTTAAAGTGACAATGACATCATAATGGGCAAAATTCATTACAAAAATATTTTTAATGATTTATATTATGCAATGTGTTTTTGAATATGAATAATATCGTAACAAATATAACAAAATTACTTCCTAAAACAACTACATGTTTAACTATTTTGTACTGGCAAGTTATCACTAAAAATACGTAATAGTGGTGATGAAACCAATTGCGTCTGTTCATTCAACAGTGCAACGCCTGCGCTATGTTTTAATATTTCTAACTGTTCCAATACACACAATCGAAATCCCTTATCACAACAATGTAAAATCTTAAAGGTATTACTATCAAGGAGTTGATGACTGCTTTCAATTAAATGTTTTGCAAAGTGAGACTGTTCGGGATGGTCGTTCCTTTACGCGGATATGTGTTCTTTATATCCAATATCAAAGTTACGGCCAGTTTGACCAATATCATAAATATCATCACCAATATTCATTATCTTAAGGCACATAAGACTTAAAAACTATAATTATGACAAATGGGCGCAGTGCAGTTCGTCACTAGCAAAATGCATCTGTTACCAGCAGAGGTTACCATTTGTGTGTCAGATGTCAATCTGACACACAAATGGTAACGTCTAATTTATAGGTATTTTTATGACTACATTTGGCCCAAATATGAAATAAAACTGGTAAATACATTATTTACTCTCACTTTGACACACGCAAAGTCTATTTCTGGGTATTATGTTCGCCACGAACGTGAAGATGATATCTTGTCACTAGGTCCGCCAGGAACGCCATTTATTGTAAGTATTCTGAACTGGCAATCCCCATTTAATATGTAGTTTTTTAGACTTTTGGCTGTTCCTTTTGTGTATTCCTATTTTTTTTCCAATCAGCCCCTCTATTCAGCTGAATATTACCAAAAAGTATCACCCAAAAAAATATCCGTCGAGCCACATGATATTTTTTTGGGTATATATTTTTATACATTTAAAGATATATGGATAGACTGTTTGCCTTTCTGTTAATCATACTACCTAACGTTACAAATCTGAATCAATGTCCCCGGTCTCCTATTGAAAATGCATTGCCAACATTTATTTACTATAAGAAATGGGAACAATAAATTGTAATTGAAATATGATTAGTAAATACTAAGGATTTTAGTGAAATACCATTTTTAACCTAACTTCGGGTTTATTTTCACATTTCGGGGTAAGTGTTCGTAAACAAAAAATATTTGGCATTCAATAAACCATACATCAGTCGGATCGGAAGCTCTTCTTGAAGCCGGTACACCTTTATGTGTATACAAATGTCGTAAGAAGTGTTTATTCAAATGTAATGGTCGTCCAGCGGCCAACAGTGGCGAACTGGAAGAATGTTAATTTTTCTTGGTGGAATTTCTTTCTCGTTGGTAATTTTGAGGTAGATTTATCAAGAAATAGCCACATTTAAAATTAAGCTTTTAATACACTCTATGAAATGTTTACTATAACGTCTACGATTGGAATTAATCTTTTGAAATTCACCAAAGGTTGTATCCCCTCATCAAATATAGGGCCTTGAAGATTATTCAAGCTTGATGATAACTTCTGAAGATACAATTGGAGCAAAATGTATGCATCACTCAACCAAATAAAAAGAAGTGGTTAAGTGGATCTGATATTTAATTTAAAAGTCACAGCGTCTGCCTTTACAAATCTTAATTGACATCGAAAGGTATTTGAAAATCGTTAAAGCAAAATTTATTACACATTGATCAATCAGTCAATCAAACAATATTATTTTGCAAGATGTTTAAGGTCTTATTTTAAATATTATTCAGTCAGTGTAGCAGCGTGCATGCAATCATGCAAATAGTGGATAAATCTACTTTACAATGATATCATCAAGGGGCATACAATTTTGTGCTCCAACAATTTGTATAAATATGGTTTTCGCTTACCGGTAGTGCTTATAATCATATTTAGAAAATATAGTTGATCGACCTGACACGCGAGAATAGGGTAGGAAAACCATGCATTTGGTAGGGGTTTTAGCATATTTAATAGCTTTAAATATAAACAGAACACACATATCAGTAACAACTATTACTTCAAATCAAATCCAAACTAAATTTATTTGTCAGAATATACATAATTATTACAGTTTCAGGTGTTATGAAACTATAATTCAATGTTTTTTTAACTGCTTGTTTGTAATACTTATTATAATTATAAATGTTATTATTATTGATAATATTATATACCCATATATTAATATATTTAAAGACCATTGTGCGAAAGTTCCAAGCGAAGTGATGTGGTCGAGAGCTGATGAGAAGGGTGCGTTTCGAAGAGACAATTCAATTTGCATCTAACGCGATGCATCAAAACTTTTCATTTTCATGTCGCGTAGTGTCGCGTGATGTTGCGCCTTCCGCTCCCCAAAGGCCTAGGGCTGTCAGAAATAAAATATTATTCGGGTATATTATATATTAAAATTTAAATATAGTCGGCTTACTTAGTTTTTTCACAATGTTCATGTTGTGATTTCAAAACCCACGTTAGGATTCGAAATCGATCCACCGACAACAATAACATCGCTTGATGGAAATCTTTCGTCATCATTCACCTACTAAAAAAGGCGTAGCGCCAAGCGGCCAAGCATTAATACGCTCCCGCTTATTTATCTAAGGTACCAACGATTGCACTCTATAGTATCAATGTATATTTTATACATCTTGATTTTCTTAGACTGCTCTGGGCTAGGCAAGTATTGAGTTGAGTTTTCCTGACAAATATATTTATACATCAGTATTTCTGACCTATACTTTACTGAATCCTTATACGCTTATTTCTATCGCAAAGCAGTAATGTTCATATTACTGTTTTCCGGTTTGAGAAGGTGCTGGAAAATTTAAAAGCACATGAGAATTAACAATTTCATATCTCAGGATGATTGGCGCAGTGAAATTCGACTGCTTTAGGCAGATATTACCGCTTAACATCAGGTGGGCCTCGGGCTTGTTCCGTCCCAAACGTATAAAGAGAAAAAGTTTCCGATAGAAGGCAATTGGCTGGCCTCCTATTTCATGAAACTTAAACGAGCCTGGTGAAACTAGAGTGTTCAGACAACTTCGCTTACTACTTCAGGGAATGTAGGCGTGACAATGAAAGGGTAACATAAATTATTTTTTTGTAAAGAAAAATTACGCATGACTGCTCTATCTTTGTTGTGACATCCCTATAAGCAACGGACGCGCGCCGCGTGAAATGGAAATCATACCGTCTGCAGTCGAGAGATATTGTATCATATTCATTCCTTGTTTTTACTTATTTCCTTTTACAAATTGATATGACCGCACAGCGCGAATAGGAACATCATTGGGTTTTGGACAGGTCACTAGGGTGGACAGTGTTACGAACATTTTCTTGTGCATTACCGTGAAATAAAAATGTTGAGAAGGCGAAGTGGGATTATAGGTGAATGTATAAAGCTCGTTTTCACTATGTATATCCTAGCGAATGAAATTTATTTATCGATTGTGGTAATAAGTGACAATTTAGCTAACATGATGGAAAATTACACTTATAAAACAACTAGTTCATAATGAAAAATTCTTTGTTGAACCCCTGCTGTAAATCGTTGCTTTAAGATCTTAAAATCTTTGTTTTCCTTTAAAATTTGTAAAGTTCGTGGGTTTTCCTGACAAAAAAATGTTCACTGTTCACAAATGTGTACCAGTGTTGAGTCTCGAGTCAATGCTTAGCAACTCGCCTCTCTATTTTCCTACTAGTTAATATAGAAAGGCGAGACTAAGCATTTCATGTATGTGCGGAGTTCAACGCGTTACAGAGGAAGATGCTTTAGTTTCAGGTGCCTGAAGTTTTTTTTTTTTTGGGTAGAAGTTATGTTTATTATTGATAGGCTTTGACTTATAGTAGATTATAGAGATATTTCAATCGTTTAACCTGCTCTGATTTCTACAGATTATAAATTGACAACGTAATCGTTTTTGGCTTATTTATTTTTATTAAGTCGTCATCTGAGTTTATTTTAATTTTATGGTTAAATGTATGCTTGTTTCCAACGGTACAGTACGTTCTATAAATCTATGTCTAATCTAAAATAATAAATCATTTTGGTTTTTTTGAGTACAGAAATATATCCGGCCAGAATTATAAAACACGATCACATGCTCAGAAATTTTTCAATTCTGAATATATGACCCCTATCATGGTGGATGCACCTGGAATCCATACATAAAAGTCGTAAGCAGTAAATATTCAAATAAAAAAGTAGGTTGCCGTAACTGCTAGTGTGAAAGTGAACTTCAATATCTAAGAAAACGCTCATATATTAAGAGAAAAAGTTATTTTAGACATAGAAATATACCTTTAGAACCCTGTGTTTGAGAAAAGTAATCATTACTGTCTGTCTCCATCTCGTTCTGTGTATTTATGAACCTTGAAGTTTCGCCTAAATACTGCGTGTCTATGGCATGACTAATGTGCCACTCAACCCTACACTGTTTCAAGAAAATCTTTCATCGTCACGCACGCACCTGGGGCCAATTGTGTATATCATCATAAATTTAAACTATTCAAGCACCGCACACATAAAGACGCACATTAGTTTCGCTAGTATAGCGTATTTAAACATAGGAATACATATTTATCCGTAGATTTAAACAAACTTATTTTTGTGTGCAAATTGGAAACCGAATTTATGTGATGTGCATCGTGTGATATACGAATCAAACGTAAAATATTGGTATGACTGATACAAAAATGTATTGGTATAAGTTTAAAGTGCATAGTGCATGTTTTTTATGCCTGATAAGTTAGCCTTTGACCACACTCACCTGATGGTAAGTGATGATGTGGTCGAAGATATATGTTGTTCAGGCTAACCTAGAATTACTGGCTCACAAGGAAAGCTGCCTTAACACACCCTTAGGAGGCGACAGATTTTCTACTTGAGGGTGGTAACTAGGCGGGCATTCGCAATATGCCCTACCACCATATAACCACGGTTGAAAATATTAACTTTTTATCATTAGAACTAGCCCCCAAATCAACGGACCTAAAATTTAAACTGAGTATGCGGGGTTGTCTTCTTGGTACAAGAATGATAAAATAAAATCGTAATGCCATCTCATATAAGAGGTTGCTTCACGTACCGTCGTGTCAAACATGCATAATATAAGTACCTACTTATATTTTGCATGTCTGATAGTATTTATGTGTGATGGCAATTAATAATAATGATTTCGATGACCGGAAATCCTTCTTTTACATTCTCTATTCTGATATAAGCACGGTGTTCTTCATAATTGAGATATTGCGTATCTGATATTGTTGTAATTAAACTAATAGTCCTTCAAATACATAGATAAAGCTTACATTATCCTAATAAAACTAGTACTTATGGCAATCAAACTTGCTAAATCAGTTGGTGTTAACTCCATATTTAAAACTTTACAAGGTGACTAAGGTTGATCAATCTACATACGTCTTATTGGTGAATCCAACGATAAAGTCAAAGTCAAAGTATATATATACTCAATTGATCAATCTCCACGCACCCCAAGCTCTAAATAATCCGTCTCTGACATACTCATTGTAATTTTTCAATTTCGCCACCGACTTTGAAATGAACTAGTTAAGGCTGTGCTGGATACATTTAGCTATTGAGTTCCGCCGATAGCTATAGCATCTTTATGTGTTACTTACCGGCTACTCATAGTCAGATAGTTAGAAACTTACCAAGGAGGATTTGCGTCAGCTGCCGATTTTAATGAAAGGTCAGTCGCATTTGTACAAGCATTTTCCAAGTTTTTCAGCCTTCAACACCCCATTATGTTTTTTTAGTACTTAGCTGTTCCATTAGGTTCCTCATATCCATATACCCCAACATATCACCTATACAATATAAATGAGTAGACTGAACAGCGAAATATATTTATTTATTCCGATTTTAAGGTTTTTTGTTTTTAAATCGAGTTTATTTGATGTTTTCAGTAAATGTATAAACTTCTTGGTACTAATGCAATCCTCATCATACAAGTTTTACGAAATAGTTCATGAAAATAGACCTTATCATTAAGAATTTTACTTGAAAGCGTTTCAATACACGACAAATAAAGGCGTGAAATGACTTTATATTACTTTTATTTTGTTTATATCGAAACTGCTTGTCATACAGTTTTGGTTCTGCTTTTAATATGATAACTTATACTATTGGTCTCTACACATTATTTATTACAGATTTAGAGCTTAATATTTTAAAAGTAGTGACGAGATAATTACAACGCGTCTTTTTAAGAATTTTGGCAGAGAAAAGTGTAGCGTAGCGTATGTGTGGGATATCATTTTTTTTTCTAAAACTATGTCTTGATGTACATTCATCAATGTTCATCATTATGTTCTTTTGATATGATTATTTTTTTGTAAGCTGTATACCTGAATTATATCAACTTCCTAGGTTTAGTAGTTTAAAATTACTTATGAGATTATTTAATACGCGATTTTCCACCGGTGAGTGTTTGCTGGGCAAAATGTATCAAGTTTAAGTTTTTTATTTTTATTTTACGATTTGTATAACTTAAATTATAACAATTGGGTATATACAAGCTTTACAATAAACGTTTTTTTAGGCAACCGGAACCCCGATCAGGACAGATAATGATGACAACACTAAAAAAAACATAAACTTTTAAATCCTTATCCTTTAAATTACTTCTTACACCGTTATTGATTTGGTTCCTATAAACATGCGAACTAACAGCTTTAGTTTCATTATAGTAAAAGTAATTACGAGATTATTATTAAACTAGCTTTCCGGCCGTGGCTCCGTCCGCGGGTATATCGGTTATCACGCAAAACCATTAACCTCTTTTTACGCAGTTGGATAAATACTATTCTATTCTGTCCTTCCCCGGGTCTAAAACTTTTCCGTAACAAATTTCATCCAAATCGATCTAGTAGTTTCAGAACCTATTCAATGCAAACAAACAAACAATCAAAATTTTCGCATTACAACCGCCCGCCGCCCGCCACTCGGCACTAGACTGCTATCAAGGTGTGACCACGCCACTTTACGCAATCCCGTGCGCTCTGGACGGCTGCGCGTAATTTGGTTTTTTGTGTTATTGTGACGGAACATGTCCTAGGCCCACCTGATGTTAAATGGACTAACCTCTGCCTGTAACAGATGCATTTCGTCAACGACGAATTAACGGGTAAGCGGTGTGAGGAGGATCGTCTGTGAATATATTCACAAGATAACAATAATTTTATATTGTTATGCATTAGATATCTATGAGTTAATACAAATTTTATTATTTAGATACCGTAAAAAGAAAAGCATAAAATTATCATGTTTTCATTTTGCTGTACGTACACGGACTTCTAAAACGTCAAGGCTTTGTAAACGCAGAGAGCCGCGCGCCTATTGTGGGTACGTCAAGTATGAATATTTCAATTGAAAGTCATTTATTTAGAAATGGAAATGTTTGAAGAAATACGGAGGAGAATAATACGGTTTTGAGAAAATTCGAGACAAGGTCCGCAGTAACATCGTTTTATATCTGATATTGAGATAGAAATAACACAGAAAGTGAAATTCATTTGTTACTATATAAGGCTCCGCATCAGGAAACGGGGCCTTATTATTTAAACTACGGTGTCCGTCTGTCCCTCCATCTATTCTTCTTTTAAATAGATGTATTTTTGGAACCATATTTACACATTCTGTATCAGCATTACCCGTATCGTCCACTACTGAGTACAGCCTATTAACGGGGTATTTCCCATAATCCCCACGCTTGGCAGGCATCTTTGAGGTTCACAGAGTAAGATGGCAATTCTTTAGAAGGCTCTGCTGCCCACCTTCCAGCATTTTATTCTTATAAGCCTCTTACGACACCCACAGGCATATTTATATACGAAAATAACAATTCACTATTTGATTTCCAAAAAATCTATCATCTTTATTTGCTGCTCTTGCCTGAAATAGAAACTTTAGTTTTCAACAAACTAAAAAGTTCGTATTTGAAATCTTATTAATTATTACTTCAAAGAAATTCATCAAAGGTTTAGAAACAATTAAAGGCAATATTTTAAATGTATAAGTTTTAGAATAAGTATTTCTATAAAAACTGTGTTCCATTACGTTATTGTGGTGAGATTGAACTCTTCTTTTTACTTTCCGTATTCAGGAACAAGAGTTTCAACAGGTTGGAAACTGAGAACATTTCTTTTTAGTATTTTAAGTTATAATTGAATTTTTGTACACATGCAAATTGTTGTATGATTAATTAAAGTAAAAGATGCAAGCGTTACTTTGCTGGTATCCATAGTATTAATTCATAATAATATAATTTTAAAATATGTAAACAACATTGTATATATATTTAAGAAAAGCACTTATAAAACTTTAAAATATATTCGGATACAACCTAAAAAGTAATATAATAAAATTCTAGACAGAATCCTTCACATAATTTCAAAATGTTAGGGTTATGACTCTTTTCATTTACAAGCTAGAGACTAGTGACATTCGTATCTACAGACAGGCAAGGAGTCACACAGAGCACATCATCCTTTAACAATATGGGAGGATTACAGTCTAGGGCAATATACTTTCAGTAAAACAAAATTGTCTTCAAGTTATCTTGTAGAAAGTTAGATAATAATAATAATAATAATAATAATAATAAAAAAAAAAAAAAAAAAAAAAAAAAAAAAAAAAAAAAAAAAAAAAACAACTACCGCTGACAGAAGTCGCCTTTTTTCACAAAACAATTTTAAAATTGTGTTTTTACAGTTTTTGTAAGAAATTTCATTACTTTATACAATTCCCAGTATTTATTAAAACCTGCTATAACATAATAGCAAAACAGCTAAGAGAATATTGCAAAAGAAACAGCAAAAATGACTCCAAAAAGTAATATTGACACCTTACGTCAAAGAAATATAAACAACAACAAATTACGAGTTAAAACAGAAAACTAAATGATTAAATGATTACAAGATCAAAGGCGAGGGAGAAAACTACAGCGGAGACCACCTGCGCACGTGTCCAATCATCGCCTACCCCGTCATCTAAGAGCTCCTCGTCGGGAGACGAATTCCACACTCCCCGCGAATCGAGTGCATCGAGTGATGGGGGTGGGCCACCGACGCCGCCGCCGCCGAGACCTGTGCGACGGGGACGTCCCCCGCTACCGGCACGCTTGGAGCCTGTGGGGCAATCTGCTCCGCGCCCGGCCCCCGCTACCGGTGGTGTAGTGCGCCGCATGCGATGGACCCCATCAATAAATGAAAACTGCATGCGTGCCTACTATGAGGCTACAGAGGGAGGAACCATCTTGACTGCGTACCGTGATCGTATGCTGCCTCTGTTTCGGACCCTTGAGCCGACCGTCGCCGTATCCGCTCAACGCCTGTCGGATCAAGTACGAGCTATCCACCGATGCAAGCTGTTGGACCAATCTGTGCTTGATCGGCTCCGCCTGGAGGCGCTTACTACTCGCGCGGCTCCTCCCCTAATGCAGGATCTACCTACCGCGTTGTCGACCCCGGCCCTGGCTGTTATACCGTCACCGGAGGTGACACCAATGGCAATGGTTGATCTTGATGTTGGGGAGGGAGATTGTGCGAGTATGAGCGTGACTAACCAGGTGAGTGAGCAATTGAGGAGGGCTTTGGAGGACGCGATTAGCCAATATCGATACACACCCGACTCTAGGCCGCGACTACCACGTTTGCCTACTCATAGACGCAATCTAGCGTTAATGGGGGCCTTGAATACTTTGCTGGCCCCGTATTTGCGAACTAGCGAAGATTTAGTTGATACCCATTCGATATTGTACTGTGGCGCCATTGCGGCGTGTCGTGTTGCTCGTGTCAAGTTCCCGGACACTGACCGAGCACCGCGTCCCGCCGGGTGTGCGCCCGCATGGCAAGTACGGATCGAGCGACGTATCAATTCATTCCGGACTCTCATTGCTAAACTACTCTGCTTCAGTCGGGGCAATAACCGCCCCCGAGTGATGCGTTTCGTGACCCAGGCCTTTGCTGGAACCGGTGTCCCGCCCCGAGACTACATGACCTGTGTCACGGATCGCATTGACTTTCTGAAACAGAAGATCTATGCGTGGGCGAGTCGTATTCGTCGCTACAGAGAGCGTGTTGATAGATACTGGCTTAATCGCCTCTTTCAAAGTGATCAGAAGAAGGTATACCGGAAGTGGGAAGGGACCAATCAGAGTGTGATCGATGGACAACTACCTGATGCCTGTACCATGAATGATTTCTGGCGTGGCATCTGGTCGATACCCGTCGAGCACACAGAAGGTGATTGGATTAGTGTTGTCCAGCGGGAATGTGAGTCTATCGAATCCATGGGGTCTGTTAATATAGACCCCGTAGACGTTACTTGTGCAATTCGTTCGACCCAGAACTGGAAAAGTCCTGGCCCGGACGGATTGCACAACTTCTGGATAAAATGGATTCGTTGCTCACATGACCGATTGGCAACTCAATTTCAAGAGGCCCTTGAGCTTGGTTCTCTTCCCCGTTTCATGACTACCGGTATCACCTTCCTGCTCCACAAGTCCGGTAGTACCACGGATCCGAAAAACTATAGACCTATCACATGCTTGCCTACCATCTACAAGCTCCTTACATCCATTCTGACCACAAAAATTAACACGCACATTGTTGCGAACAATGTTTTAGCCCTTGCTCAGAATGGATGTAGGGTTGGGTCCCGTGGTACTAAGGAGCTCCTCCTCATAGATATGACCATTAGCCAACAAGTTCGGCGGAACAGAGGGGCTCTCTCTGTTGCCTGGATTGACTACAAGAAGGCCTATGATTCAGTGCCTCATTCATGGCTGGAAAGGATATTAGAGTTGTATAAAATTGATGCAACCCTAAAATCCTTTTTAGCTGCGTGTATGAGACAGTGGACCACAGTCCTTCGTCAACCAGGTGGTAGCAACACTTCCTCTGACCCGCAGGACTTTATAAGGATTGAGCGGGGCATCTTCCAGGGTGATAGTCTAAGTCCATTGTGGTTTTGCCTAGCGTTAAATCCTCTCAGCACTTTGCTGAAGGATTCAGGGCTAGGCTTTCGGCTTCGAAGAGGAGGTGAGGTCATTAGTCATCTGCTGTACATGGACGATCTCAAGCTGTTTACTCCGAAACGCCAAGACTTGATGGAGCTACTAAAAACTACACAGGTTTTCAGTAGTGCCATTAGGATGGAGTTTGGTGTAGATAAGTGTGCGGTCTTGCATGTACAGCAGGGGAACGTTGTAAATTCTCCGAATTTGCAGCTTTCTGAGACAATGACTTTCAGATCTCTCTCCGAAGTCGAGACCTACAAGTACCTCGGTATGTCATAGTCGTTGGGTATTTCGGTAGAGGACATCAAAAAATCGGTAAAGGAGCGCTTCTTTTTCCGCCTGACAAAAGTACTTAAAAGTCTTTTGTCTGGAGGCAACAGGGCGCGCGCCTTTAACGGTTGGGTGATGCCTCTACTGATATACTCCTTTGGCATACTGAAGTGGACACAGACTGAGCTGGACGCCCTGGATAGAAAGGTCCGACAACTGCTCACTTCACATCGCATGCTACACCCGCGCTCGTCCGTTATGAGACTGTACATTCCACGGAAATGGGGAGGTCGCGGCTTTTTAAATGCCAAGACCCTTCACAACCGTGAAGTGTGCAATCTCAGGGATTATTTCCGTAACCACGAGTGCGGGATGCATCGCGATGTCGTGGCGGTTGACAAGGGCCTCACACCGCTCTCCTTGGCGAACGATAACTGGCGCAAACCAACGATGCTGAGCACCGATGACCGCAAGGCAGTATGGAAAGGCAAGGAGCTGCACGGTAGGTTTTTCCGGGCCCTAACAGGGCCTGATGTGGATTTACCAGCTTCGGTGAATTGGCTACGCTTCGGAGACCTCTTTGGGGAAACCGAGGGTTTTGCCTGTGCAATTGCAGACGAAGTAATGATGACGAACAACTATCGGAAATATATCTTGAAGGACGGTACGGTCGACATTTGTCGAGCATGCCGCCGACCCGGAGAGTCACTCAGGCATATCATTTCCGGTTGTTCGCATCTTGCTAACGGCGAGTATTTGCACAGGCACAACCAAGTGGCCAAGATCATCCACCAGCAACTTGCCCTTCAATACGGCCTTGTTGAGTCAGAGGTGCCGTACTACCAGTACGCACCGGCGCCAGTTCTCGAGAATGGTCGTGCATTGCTCTACTGGGACCGCTCTATCATCACGGACAGGACTATTGTTTGCAATAATCCTGATATCGTGGTGGTCGACCGATCCCAGCGCCGGGCAGTGCTCGTAGATATCACCATCCCACATGACGAGAATCTCGTTAAGGCCGAAAAGGATAAAGTCAGCAAGTACCTTGATTTGGCTCACGAGGTAACCGCCATGTGGGATGTTGACTCGACGATCATTGTCCCGATAGTCGTTTCGGCGAACGGCCTTATAGCGAAGAGCCTCGACCAACACCTTAAGAGGCTCTCGCTAGATGGTTGGATCAAGGGTCTGATGCAGAAGGCAGTGATACTGGACACAACACGCATTGTCCGGAGGTTCCTCTCTCTGCAGCCCTAACCACTGGTCGCTTGGGCTCTGCCCCGCGACCAGCGGCACCCTAGTTTTAAGTTTTTTATAATATTTATTTTTGTAATAATGTTGTAAAAAATTTAAAATTATGTTGTATAATAAATAAAGTGAATAATAATAATAATAATAATAATATTATTATAACAATAATAATAATAACCGCCCCCGAGTGATGCGTTTCGTGACCCAGGCCTTTACCGGAACCGGTGTCCTGCCCCGAGACTACATGACCTGTGTCACGGATCGCATTGACTTTCTGAAACAGAAGATCTATGCGTGGGCGAGTCGTATTCGTCGCTACAGAGAGCGTGTTGATAGATACTGGCTTAATCGCCTCTTTCAAAGTGATCAGAAGAAGGTATACCGGAAGTGGGAAGGGACCAATCAGAGTGTGATCGACGGACAACTACCTGATGCCTGTACCATGAATGATTTCTGGCGTGGCATCTGGTCGATACCCGTCGAGCACACAGAAGGTGATTGGATTAGTGTTGTCCAGCGGGAATGTGAGTCTATCGAATCCATGGGGTCTGTTAATATAGACCCCGTAGACGTTACTTGTGCAATTCGTTCGACCCAGAACTGGAAAAGTCCTGGCCCGGACGGATTGCACAACTTCTGGATAAAATGGATTCGTTGCTCACATGACCGATTGGCAACTCAATTTCAAGAGGCCCTTGAGCTTGGTTCTCTTCCCCGTTTCATGACTACCGGTATCACCTTCCTGCTCCACAAGTCCGGTAGTACCACGGATCCGAAAAACTATAGACCTATCACGTGCTTGCCTACCATCTACAAGCTCCTTACATCCATTCTGACCACAAAAATTAACACGCACATTGTTGCGAACAATGTTTTAGCCCCTGCTCAGAATGGATGTAGGGTTGGGTCCCGTGGTACTAAGGAGCTCCTCCTCATAGATATGACCATTAGCCAACAAGTTCGGCGGAACAGAGGGGCTCTCTCTGTTGCCTGGATTGACTACAAGAAGGCCTATGATTCAGTGCCTCATTCATGGCTGGAAAGGATATTAGAGTTGTATAAAATTGATGCAACCCTAAGATCCTTTTTAGCTGCGTGTATGAGACAGTGGACCACAGTCCTTCGTCAACCAGGTGGTAGCAACACTTCCTCTGACCCGCAGGACTTTATAAGGATTGAGCGGGGCATCTTCCAGGGTGATAGTCTAAGTCCATTGTGGTTTTGCCTAACGTTAAATCCTCTCAGCACTTTGCTGAAGGATTCAGGGCTAGGCTTTCGGCTTCGAAGAGGAGGTGAGGTCATTAGTCATCTGCTGTACATGGACGATCTCAAGCTGTTTACTCCGAAACGCCAAGACTTGATGGAGCTACTAAAAACTACACAGGTTTTCAGTAGTGCCATTAGGATGGAGTTTGGTGTAGATAAGTGTGCGGTCTTGCATGTACAGCAGGGGAACGTTGTAAATTCTCCGAATTTGCAGCTTTCTGAGACAATGACTTTCAGATCTCTCTCCGAAGTCGAGACCTACAAGTACCTCGGTATGTCAGAGTCGTTGGGTATTTCGGTAGAGGACATCAAAAAATCGGTAAAGGAGCGCTTCTTTTTCCGCCTGACAAAAGTACTTAAAAGTCTTTTGTCTGGAGGCAACAGGGCGCGCGCCTTTAACGGTTGGGTGATGCCTCTACTGATATACTCCTTTGGCATACTGAAGTGGACACAGACTGAGCTGGACGCCCTGGATAGAAAGGTCCGACAACTGCTCACTTCACATCGCATGCTACACCCGCGCTCGTCCGTTATGAGACTGTACATTCCACGGAAATGGGGAGGTCGCGGCTTTTTAAATGCCAAGACCCTTCACAACCGTGAAGTGTGCAATCTCAGGGATTATTTCCGTAACCACGAGTGCGGGATGCATCGCGATGTCGTGGCGGTTGACAAGGGCCTCACACCGCTCTCCTTGGCGAACGATAACTGGCGCAAACCAACGATGCTGAGCACCGATGACCGCAAGGCAGTATGGAAAGGCAAGGAGCTGCACGGTAGGTTTTTCCGGGCCCTAACAGGGCCTGATGTGGATTTACCAGCTTCGGTGAATTGGCTACGCTTCGGAGACCTCTTTGGGGAAACCGAGGGTTTTGCCTGTGCAATTGCAGACGAAGTAATGATGACGAACAACTATCGGAAATATATCTTGAAGGACGGTACGGTCGACATTTGTCGAGCATGCCGCCGACCCGGAGAGTCACTCAGGCATATCATTTCCGGTTGTTCGCATCTTGCTAACGGCGAGTATTTGCACAGGCACAACCAAGTGGCCAAGATCATCCACCAGCAACTTGCCCTTCAATACGGCCTTGTTGAGTCAGAGGTGCCGTACTACCAGTACGCACCGGCGCCAGTTCTCGAGAATGGTCGTGCATTGCTCTACTGGGACCGCTCTATCATCACGGACAGGACTATTGTTTGCAATAAACCTGATATCGTGGTGGTCGACCGATCCCAGCGCCGGGCAGTGCTCGTAGATATCACCATCCCACATGACGAGAATCTCGTTAAGGCCGAAAAGGATAAAGTCAGCAAGTACCTTGATTTGGCTCACGAGGTAACCGCCATGTGGGATGTTGACTCGACGATCATTGTCCCGATAGTCGTTTCGGCGAACGGCCTTATAGCGAAGAGCCTCGACCAACACCTTAAGAGGCTCTCGCTAGATGGTTGGATCAAGGGTCTGATGCAGAAGGCAGTGATACTGGACACAACACGCATTGTCCGGAGGTTCCTCTCTCTGCAGCCCTAACCACTGGTCGCTTGGGCTCTGCCCCGCGACCAGCGGCACCCTAGTTTTAAGTTTTTTATAATATTTATTTTTGTAATAATGTTGTAAAAAATTTAAAATTATGTTGTATAATAAATAAAGTGAATAATAATAATAATTTATTCGTAGCTCAAAAACAAATTTTGGTACATAAGCTTAAAAATATCGTAGTTGGTATATTACAGTATAATATTACAAATTGTTGAGTTAGCTTATTTGTACCCTTGGGAATCTCTGCACCCCACACTAGGTCTCATTCGAGCCTGTGTAGTGGGCCTGCATTAACTCTCCGGGGTCACTTTAAATCCATTGTCAACAAAAAATAGGCTATACACTAACGTCGTCAATCCATCCGCGCCAAATTCCAAAATGTGGTGCAGCACATTATAATGATAAAAAATATTCCGTGCAGCTGCGGGTACCTCCAAGCAAATTTTGTCGTCATATAAGTTGGTACATTGGCAATCGAATGGGACAGTTCTTAGGTGGTGATGTTCTATATACCTAATATTTTGCTCCATACATTTACCGCAATTATTTTATATAAGTAGTGAACAATGATGTCGCGACGTAGTGCGGTGGATTCATCAAACTTAGGACACATCCGTAGATCAGACAAGTTGCGCTTTAAAGCGCTGTCATCCATGAAGACAGTCAACTGTTCAACTTCATTTATTGTCCTCTTTTACTAACTACTAACTAGGTTTAGGACTTACTCCTAATCCCTTGAAATACAGTCGCTTTTCGCGTAAATAACTGCACCATATTATTTCGTTGTTGAAGCGTTGCCAGATCACAATGGTAACTGAACATACAGCAACCTATATTCCAAAGAGTTAAAGCTTGCTTTACAATGAACCATGCGAAAGATAATTTGGTATGGTTTAAGTCATTAGTTGTAGGGAAAATTATCTGTACTAGAGTAACTCTGCGGGTTCGTTTGAGATAATCAATGTTTTAGGTTTTTGTGTTGTTCAGTACAATTAATTCTTGGTTTAAACAATTTGTTTGATTGTACTTTATTTCAAAGATACCTTAATTGAATTCAAAATCTACTTGATAAGGATTTTTAACTTTTACTACTACTATTGTTAAATTAGCCACAAAAATTACACGAATTTGGTATTGAAGGAAAATATTTATTATTTTATTTAAATTTTAAGTTTTAATCGTAAATGCCACTAGCGAGCGGTCACCAATCCAAGTACTATAAACGACGCAATCAGTTTGCGTTAATTTTATGTTATTACTGTAAGTTTTTCGCCTATGGGGTGCCGGGCTAGAATGATACAATATATAATATATAATCCCCCGCCCGTCATACCCGTGGGCGTCGTAAGAGGCGACTAGAGGTAACGCACCAGAACGCTAACACTGCGATCCCCAAGCCGCCTGCCAAGCGTGGGGATTATGGCAAACCCTCCCATACTGGGGGAGGCTGTGTTCAGCAGTGGACTATCCGGCTGATACAGTACTTCAAGTTTTAAAGTGATAAGATGGTTAAGTCGGCCTCCTAACAGTAAGCTTCACAATTTACTATTACAGTTGCCGTGTCCCCGTCTTCGTTCTGTTTGACACTGCACTGCGTTCTTCAATCCAATACCTTAGTTCTTATGTCTCATTATCCCAGAATTATTACCTTAATTTTATTAGTAGAAACGTTTCAGGTGTTTGTTTGTGAAAACGCATAATGAATATGAACTGGTGAGGTCTTTGTGTTATAGGGCTACCTACATTCAAACCGAAGCGGCAGCAGACATCAGTTTTACTGTTAAGGCATTTTCAACTTTTTCTCTACAATTTTTACTCCGGTACTATACTATGCATAGTATAGTACCCCGCACAGGACTTTAAAAAATAAGTATATTTGTCATTTTGTAAGGTATAGTATAGTTTGAAACACTTGCAGAAGTGACAGCGCTGCCGGTAGCCGCGGGACCTGAACCATCAAGTCTTTATCCTCCTTTATTAGAGCTACTGCATATGTAGCTCTAATAATAAAAAAAGTCCAAAAGGGTTTTAATTACTGTCGCAGCCAAAAAGCAAATTAATTCTCCTTCCTATCCCTGTTTGGTGTACACCCATAAAATAATACTGTAGAGCTCAAAAATTTATAGTAATTATTAATCTAATCTAACTTTAAACGGTTTATATCGTGTATATTTATCATTATTTTTGTCCCGACGTTTCAAACACTATGCAGTGATCGTGGTCACAGGGTGACTATTTGGTTTTATTTGTCACATGAGTTATTTAGAAATTATTTGCACTACCGTCAGATTTTTTACATTAATCATAACGTTCCCTATTCACGCAGTATTCGCTCACAGTGTCCAGAGGTCTTGCAGATTTGTGTCGGCCATGGGATTTAATTAATTTGATAACAGGATTCCAAGCAGGTGGAACTGCCAACCATCACCTCTATTGAAATTTTCGTACTTTTTGATTTCAATAGTCTTGCGTAACATTCCTGACCAGGTCTCTCTGGCGAGGATTTGTGGATTGTAGAACATTATGTAGTGGTTGGGTGTGTCCTGGACATGTTCAAAAACCGCAGACTTGGTTAAGCCTCTGTTCTTCGTGTTCTATGTGTTCTTTTACCCGGACACCAACGCTCCTCTTTGTTTGCCCAACGTATGACAGCCCACAATCACAATCAAATTTGTAAACACCTGCACCTTGTAGGGGAATATTGTACTTAACAGGTTTTTATTGAAGCTCGTCTTAATATATTACCAATTTTGTCCGTGACACCCTTGATGTTAGGTAAGATGGCAGGTTGTAGCTCAACTGTGGAAGGCTTGGGCCGGCTTCTGTGACATATTCGTGGGAGCTTGTGATTATTGCTTCGCAGTACTTGTTTTACATGCTGAAGCTCCTCCTTGAGATGGTCAGTGTCGCAGATGCCATGTGCTCTCTGTAACAAAGATTTGCCTACGGTAGCCAACTGACATGGATGGTGATGGGAGTTACCATTGAGATATTTATCTGTATGCGTCAATAGGGAACCAAGTTGGCCTTATCAAGTATTAAGAAAATCGACTAATGGCTGTCGGCATCTTTCCTTGGGAGTCTGAGAGAGTATTTCTAGTTTAAAAATGTTTAGATGACAAATAACCGGGTGCCTTAACCACTATCTTGGCGAGGCTGGCTCGATTCCATCACATCGCTACATAACAACAGGTTCCTACCTGTTATCAAGGGTCCTCCCTAACCAATCAGAAACAAAATAAAGTGAAGTGTAGTTCATACAAAATAAAGTTTCCTTAATTATTCATTGGTTTCCCTCAATAGATAGACTCCCGAACCAAACTCGCTCATAATTATTATTTTCATTGAGGTAAAAGCCCCAATTATTGACAGGGAGCATATTTTCATATAAATCGAAATTACCGCCCTCACCAGGCGAGGGCATTTCGATGCGGTTTTTATTAGATTCCAATACAATACCCCATGAATGATTCTTTACTGTCTTGGAGTTGTTGGCTCCTTTGTTGATACTTACGAGACGGTCTAGTTGTATGTGTCCATACAGCGTTTTGCCTAATGAGATTGCTGGCACAATAATATGACTATATTTGATGAACACAAATTTAATTTAATTAGATTGCGTAAATCATTATCAACCGCTCTTATATGTCAACCGTTGAAGGTCTACCCTATTAAAGGGGCTTTCCATAATCCCCGCGCTTGGCAGGAATATTGAGGACTGCAGTGTTAGACAGCAATTATTCAGAAGCAGTGCAGCTATCTAAATTGTATTTTTCCCTTCGTTGCTTAGAACGACCCCACAGTAAGATATGAAGGGCACTGTATTGTGGTAGGACATTTTGCGAATGCTCACCTGTCTAGCTACTACTCTTAACTTACCATCTCTCTATTTTATTGCGACGAACGATAACACATTTAGCGTAAAAGTTTAAATTAAAACACATACTTATTTTGTTTTGCAAAAAAATATTTTTTATATTTTAAGTTTTTGACTGATAGTTAAAGTTATAACAGGTTAATTTATGTTCATCCCGTTCAAGATTTATGTGCTTTTTAAATATTTTTTTACAATTGCAAATTTAATGATCATGTGAACTGAACTGCGCCTGATCCCTTAGATATAAAGTTGTTAAGTCTCTTGTGGCTGTGATTTGACCGGCACACAATCCCTTCAAACCAGTAATAACCAATAAAATACAGTTATGTAAAGATTACTGCTTGGCGGTAGAAATAAGTTAGGTGACAGTATATCCCCGGAAAAACTCGCACAATAAGTTCTACTGCTACTGGACATACAAAAGGGATGATAATTATACCTTATTATACCCTGAAAAACTAATTCTTTGTTTAGCAATATAAAACTAAGGAATTATGACTGAAACAACGATACAGAAGGAACGATAATAATTCCGTCACGCAATATGTCAGAGCGTGTAGCATAGCGCGAAGTAATGTTCTGTTTCCTATGTCTACTTCGTAACTGACGTCCGTGATTATTGTTAGTTATGGAAAAATGGCAAAATCAGACAAATATAAACATACATTTGTTTGATTTTGCCATTTTTCTTTTGTTGTTGAAACTTGTTTCTGCTACAATTACGAAAGGATCTTTATTTCTGACTAAAATATTTTTTGTATGAAAGTAGTGCATTCTTCCAAATGCCCGTCCGGCTATACACCACTCTCAAGTAGAAAATCTGTCACCAAACACCTTGGACCACATCACCACTGATCATGAGCTTAGATTACGGTCAAAGGCTAGCCTATCTGCAGTAAAAAACAAAGTTACACCTCATTCGTATACATTCCTGTACCAATAAAACTAGATATAATTTTGAATTGATATTACTGGAATTCTAGGATTGTGTACTTGGAAAGATGGTTCCCGTATTTAATTAAATAAACTTGAATGAAAATAAGGGAAATATGAATAAAAAATAACATCAATGTCACAGTGGAAGTAGATGAAGATGGGGTATTGCCATTTTTGGATGTTCGGATCATTCGAAGACGGGATGGTACCCTAGCGCACACGGTGTTCCGCAAACCGACCCACACGGACAGATACCTTAGGGCAGACTCCCATCACCACCCGGCTCATTTATCCTCAGTGCCCAGATCGCTCATAAACCGAGCATTGAGACTGTGTGACCCAGAGTATGTAGAGATGGAGCTTGAGCACGTAAGGGGGGTATTAGAGGAGAATGGGTATAGGTGGCGACAGTGTGGTCGGTTAGTCAGTCGTAGTGAAAAGAAGAGACCAATGAGAGTGGAACGATCTCTAGCATATCTACCGTTCGTAAGAGGAGTAACAGACAATTGGATATCTCTTACGACGGAAGTATAACATCGGCACGTTTTTCCGTCCCCCGGGTCAACTTCGTAAGTGGCTACGTTCACCGAAAGACAGGGACCATTTTAATGTACCGGGCATCTACAAAATACCGTGTGACTGTGGCAAGAGCTATGTAGGTGAAACTCGTCGCAACATCGCAACTAGACTTGCCGAACACATTAGGAGCATTAAGAATATGGATACAATTAAATCAGCAATTGCGGAGCACGCACATCTCTCGGACACGCAACATTTTATACGGTTCGACAAAGCCTCCGTACTAGCAAGAGAAAAATTCTTTGTACCTCGAAAAGTACGTGAGGCTATTGAGATCATCCGTCACCCCAATTTCAACAGAGATCGTGGATGGACCCTCCCACCAGCCTGGACACCTATTCTTAATGCTACCTCAAAGCGAAAAGTGCTAGGCAGTCTAGAGTGTGACACAGTCAGCAGTGTTTGTGTTGGAGATTTCGACGAGGAGCTCAGTGACGACGAGGATGCACTACCATCAGCACAGCGGTGCGTGGGGCGCTCCCCCAGCCCACTGTGTGCCCCCGCGCCCGCCCCCGCGCCCTCCGCCCCCCGCGCCTCCACTCTCGCGCCGCGCAGAACGAGCAGTTGCGCGGAGTCGTCGCCGCGATCGTCGACGCGTGAACTCACCTGATGAAGGGCATCGGACATGCCCGAACACCTAGCTCGACAATCTCGACCAGTACGCGTGAGTACAGCCGGTTATTGAAAACATTAAAAAATAAGGGCTTAAAATATCATCACGCTTTTATGTCCGTAGCGCAGGTATACAAAATTACAACGAAAGTAACGAATGGTTTTTTTTTAACCACGAGCGGGCAACGAACCCGCTACTATTTGTTTTTAGAACCGAGACATGCTCTGACAATTGAGCTGTTGTAGTAAGTGTGTCATAGTTTCTTAGGGTCTAACTGTTTTAAAGGAAAAATAATTAGCTAATAAAAACATAAAACGAGTATTTTTTTTATTTATTTATTATAATAATAATAAGCACGGCAGTTACCACTTACACTTATTAATATCATAATTAAAAAAATGTTATACATATAAATCATACATAACAATTCATTTAAATTTATAAACCTATTATTATTACTTTTATTACTATAGAATGTCATTTAATAGAATAAATTTAGTTACAGAAACTGTAAATAAAAATTATAAACATGCATCTCGAATCAAATGTCATTAAATAAAATTATATAGATGTCAATTATGTCAAGTAATAATAATAAAAATAAGAAAAAAATATATAGATATATAGTATATATATATAGATGAGGTTCTCAATCCGACTGTTTAGTTTTTGTCTATGTTATACCTTATAACTTTTTACAGGTTTTACCGATTATGATGTTTTTTCTCTTATATGCGAAAGGTTCTTCTGCATGGTGAAAGGGCATTTTGCTATTGCTTGCCTGGCTAGCTACCACCCTTAAGTAGAAAATCTGTAACCAAGCACCTAAAGGTGTCCGGCAGCAGTCCTTGAGAGCCAGTGAAATAACTTACAACTATGACTGGGGCAGTGCAATTCGTGCTAGTCATGTGGTCTCATTTAAATTTGAGCGCGATTGGCGAGTTATTTAACTATCCCTAAAAATCATATTTTATGTATGGAGTCGGTATTTTTTCACGTTTAATCTCTTGGCATCGGCTGACCCACTATGGCCAATTTATGAATGAAATTCTATTGTTATCATTATCGCAGATATCAATGGGTTAAATTAAAATTAAATGTTTTCCTTCCATTAATAACTGTTACGGTAAAACTATATTTAACTTCACTAAGTATGTCATTGGTATACAGCGATAGACTTCCTCATTTTCCTCAGGTTGGCTCCCTAAACACCATTATAAGAAATAATGTTACAGTTTATTATCTTACTATCAATATTCCACAATATGTACATCTTATGGCCCCATTACAAAATCACAAATATACGATTGGAAAAATTTAAGTCATGTGCGGGATTCGAACCCGCGTCCATCCACCCAAAGTCAGAGTCAAAATCATTTATTCAATTTAGGCGTCTACGACGCTCTTATGAAGTTCAATTACAAATTTTAGTATTGAAATATTCTATATTGTACTGCCACGTTCAGCAAATAAATTGTATAGAGCCACTGCGAGAAGAACGGGCCTTGACTTAAATTTTTCCTGTCGTATATTTGTGATTTTGTAATGTTATCCGCACAGCAGGCGTTATTGCAAACCTAACAATATTAAAAAATCATATTGCCCCTTTTACTAAAAACTATCACGCCTCTTAATTTGTGCTCTAACATGATATAATATTTAACTTCATATCTAGAGTTGTAATCAATAAAAAAAATATATAACCATTACATAAAAATACCATTAACAAGTTTGTATTCATTAGATAAAATGTTCTTGTACTACTAATGTCATCTATTAGAAAACCAAAGAGTTAACATCGCTGCAACAGAACTAAACTCAGTACTTAAATACATCGCATTTAATCTACTTAATACTACATGACATCACTAGAATCAGGTTGTATAATAAACGCGAGCCCTCACAAAGCTTAGCTTTTTACTAGTATAGATATAATTACAAGATCAAAATATCTAATCATTGTTAATGTATCAGTCGTATTGTCCACTGCTGAACACACCCTCTTCCATTAAGTGGGGGGCTTGCCGTAATCCCCACGCTTGGCAGGCGTCTTGAGGATCGCAGTATAAGATATCAACTCAAAAAGGCGTTGTTGCTTACCTTCTGTTATTTACCCTTAGTCGCCTCTTACGACACCCACAGGCAGCAATGGGATAACATTCTAGGCCGGCACCCCACGGGGTAGTAATCTTAGTTACGCAACATAAAAATGGCGACATGTTTACATAGTATTTTCGCGGTAGGAATGTTCGTCAATAGTGTTGGGTACACTATAAAAGATAATATTTGATGGAACTCGGTGCCTTTCGTAGTAACGCATGTCATCGTTACGAGGCACTTGGAGGCGCCAGAAACCATCTCGTTTATACTAAGTATTACGTTCCGTGTAAATGTGCCAGCGGAAGGGTTGTATTTGAGGAAACGCGTTCAGGAAAAATCTTTTATTGAATAGTCATGATGTCATTCTTTAGTTATATGTTTTTCACTCTATATTATTCTGCCTATTTGTATAGGTAACAGTGGAGTAAACGTAAATAGTATAGATATAACTATGTTTAGATGCGTAGTTTACTAATTAATTGATATTTTGTATTCAGGACGATATGCAGTTAGTACAAAATGAAAAACAAGTAAAAATTAATTTAAAAAGTTAAAAACTTGACTGCAAATTACTTGTTTCATTCATTTTTGACATTAAAACGCAATTTATATGTTTCGTTTTCTATTCATTTTATAGTGTCACTTGAGCTATCAAGACGAATCTAACGATATATTTTATATTAAAATCGGTTAAGCAGTTTAGAAGTTATGATGGATTAAGAAACTCACCAAAATACATATACTCACCCTGAAAACATAACTGTCCTATTTTGTCCAGTCATGAAATAAGTATAGCCGGCCAAGGGCGGTGCGTGAACAGATTCAGGCGTTTTAGGTCTGACTCCATTACACAAGATGTGTTTTTTTTTTGGTTTCGCCCTTTTACACTAAAAATATTTTAATAAAACTGTATGCATAATAAATGTAAAGTACACGCGCACTACATTGTCTTTTTTTAAAGAGTACTTTTTCATGATTGTCGCTACACTTCAGTCCATTTAGCACCGATAAATACCAGGGGCCACGCTAAAAGTTTTGCACTTCTAGCTAATCGGACTTATTTTAATTTCGAATGTTATATTTTTTGAAGTGACTTATTAGTAATAAAAATAAATCATTTGTCAATTGTTTTTTTCACACATCAAAGTTCTACGTACGCAACGAAAATGGAATTAAGTCAAATAGATTTTAGAGCGATAATTTTTTTTTAAACTTTAATATCCTAAAAGTTATTTCTCTCCGCAACACTGTGCCGCTCATATTTAAAACATGGAAAAACTACGCTTGATTGAAAAGAACTTGGGATACACAGTAATTAAACAACTTTAAACGGTTAACATGGCGTATATTTATTATGATTATTTTTGTCTTGACGTTTCAAACACTTTGCAGTCATCGCGGTCACGGGGTGACTGGTCAGTCGTAAGCCGTTTAAAGTTGTTTTATTACTATGTGTAATAATCCCGAAAACCTAAGACAACACTTGGGATACACTTCCGTTATACTATATAATATATTTATTTATACACCCCCCTAAAACGTCGTTCGCTTAAGTATTTTAATCCCGCTCCATCAGATCCGCCGTGTACAATAGGAAAAAAGTGCCCTTACACGTCATACTCGTAAGAATGCCACTGCCCATCTGTGTTCCAAACTTCATTAACAGCTGTAGATATTCATGAGTGTACTCAGTATCAATGTATCTTACAAATAAACATTCTCACAAACGTTTGCATTTATGATAATATTATTAGGTATCAGGAGAGGACATACAAGAGGTTTTTCAAAGAGCTGGAATGTAAATAAACATTTCGCATTTTTGTTGGGAGATTAAGTAAATTTGGCAAGCTTCGGCGGTCAAAGGTCGACCGAGTTACAAACCACAGGGAACCGGGTAGAAGGCAAAGTTTCGGAGGTCACGATACCAAATTAAATTATTAGGAAGTTTCGGAACATTCAATTTATGAACAGGTTGAAATAATGATAAACATGTTCTCAGGTTACACGCAGATATATATAAAAAGATTTAAAACGTTTTATAGTTTTGTAATGGAACAAGCACAAGGGGGGCAATAAAATAAGGTGCAACCTCTGTTAACACATGCGTTACAAGTGACGAACTGCACTGCGCACATGAGACATTGAAGTTGTCAATTCTCATGTGCGCCTAATTTCACCGGTATTCAAAGCCTTCAAACCGCAACACAATAATGAACATTACTGTTTGGCGGCAGATATAGGTATGGTGGCAGTACTTCTTCGGACGACATCGCACAAAGAGTTCTAATGACACTAAAACATCTCAAGACAAGCCGTGCATCGTCGTAAATTTTATAATATCTTCTAAAGGTTTTTTTTTTTAGCTAGGACATAGATGCTCTCTACCGCTATACAAACGTACAGCTCCACCGGATTTTGGACGAGGGAACGCCCTCTTATAGCCCGGATTTTTTCATAAGGTTATTTTGTTGGTGGATTACTATATCGTAAAAGTTGCGCGTAGCCAATAGTTAAAAGTAGCTAATGGCTATGGCGCGCTATGGTGGAGGCTTTTTTGTTCAACAGTTGACATCTTCCAGCTGATGATGATGATGTTAAGAATAATAAGCCATTGAAATTATAAACAAATAGTAATAGAAAATACCCTTTATCGTGTAGTTTTCAACATTTCGAGTTTTTAAAGCGTTTTAGAAAAAGGTTTTTCAAGTCAACACATAATGGATAATTTTATTGCTACCTCATTGTTGGTCACATTTAAATTTCACCAACAACCACGGAAATAAAATCTTATCACTTGATAAATACTCTATTTTATTGACCCAGAAAGGTTTTGCCTGCTTGTAATAGGGTGTGAGCCTATATTGCTATCTCTGGGCATGAAGCAACTCTGAAAGTCGCGAAACCGGTCGAGATCAAACTACTCAACTGATTTAACGTAAGTGAAATCGGTTTCAATAATGTCTACTACTTCAGAAAGTTTTAATCAAATCTTATATATTTTTGTATTGATGAGTCATGTAGGTACATCAGAGATCGAAAATTTTTCTGTAAAATTTATGCAAAATAAATGTAGAATAGTGAACCAAACAACACGCGCGGTATAACTGTTTAAAGTTTGAATTTCCCCTCATAGTTCGTATACTTGAGTTCCCACCATAAGATATCACTAAAGAATATAAAGTATGTGAATAAGTCTGCAAACGCAAAGCTAGGCAGTATTGTGCCAAATATACATAACATATTTTAAAGGTTTTATTAGCAGCTGATAGGCTAGCCATGATTGTTCACTATCTCACCTGATGGTAAGTGTTGATGTGGTTGAAGAATTACTCTCAAGGACTTTTGCTAGAACACACCGTTTAGTGCTTGGCAAAAAAAACTGCTTGAGAGTTACTTCCTGGTCCACTATGTTATAACGACTGCCATCCTAAGACTACAACCGGAACCGTGTCCTCCGAAGCGCGGAATCGCTCAGTAGTAATGCCACTTGCACTAGTCATGCTTTTTTGCTTTACTTTGTTAACAGATTTAGACAACTAAGCAAGCTGTGCTACGAGCACTTCAAAACTCAATAATCTACACTTTGTGTAGGTAAAACAGTTTACTTACATATATGTAAAAAAACTCAGCGACCAGCACGTCGCGCCGTGACTATGATTGTTGCAAATATGCTTCTTATCTGTGCACATCTCCACTGTGTTCAACAAAAAAACCTCTGTAAACAACCATATAACCCACAAACAATTTCTCTACATCAAAGCTACACGTCACTCACCCACGTAACTCCGAAAGGAAAACCCTCGTATTTCTTCAGATAGGATTACAGAAATAATTTTATTACAGACCACTGGCTTCCTTTATTCCCGATTAATGGACCCTAGTTCCTTTCAATCGCAGCTATCATACAGAATACATAATAGTATTAAACTATGATCAAATCACCAAGAATTGTATGGAATATTGCTGTATTAAAATGTTCTAACGTCGGATCATATTGTCGTAATTATTTGCTTTAATAAATACAGGAGAAAATAGGTCCATATTATGAAGAACTTTTTTGAAACCATTGCCAAGTAGAATTTACACCAGCTAGATGAAAATAGAACTTGAGATGTAGAGTACATTTATCTGCATTTATATGCGCTATATGTGAAAACTACCAAACCAAATTGGAGGCACGATATTGTTTAATTCTTTATCCCGATGGGATAGAACAAAGCTTGAGCTCTATTTACTGCTTAGATGTGGTGGGATAAGTTTAGGAAGATTATGAAAAGTCTAATATCGGGAGCACGATATGGTTTAATTCTTTATCCCGATGGGATTGAAAAAAGCTTGAGCTAGAGCTCAAGAACCAACATTACTCTAGTAGTAAAAGACTCTAGAAGTAACTCTAGTAAAAATGGGTAATGTTTATAAAGTAATAACACATTAATAAAGTCATTTGCATTAAAATAATATAACTACTACTAGATAAGAAAAACACAATAGGAGTGTAGACATCATGAATTTAATAATTAAGGGCACAATTTTTATCTCTTAATTATCTCGTTTCTCGCATTCTCTAGGGGTGACACCGTTACAGCTCCATAAACCTGTAACCTGTAAACCCGAACTAGCTTACCTAATTGGGTTGTATTTAATTTTGAAAATAGTAGGTAAAAAATAGGTAGAGTTGAAGACTTACAATTTACATGTACTATTGAATAAATCACAATAATTTAATTATTTTTAAAATGTATTCAGAATCCTAGAAACAGATGACGTATTAGGAATTATTCTTAAAATTAATTAATGCTGGGTATCATTTCACAATATTAAGAATAAAAGTGTAGTAATAGTAAAAATAATAAAAGTGGATACAGCATGCGGCGATGAATCATCAAAAATCATCTACTTTGGAACTTAATATTTTTCGCTCATGTATTCTGGAGACGGCAAAAATGTGTGGTGTAAGCGTAAATCTATGTCCTCATTCATATACAGCTGAAATGTTAGCCACTAGTGGTTCTGTGAACCAAAAACCTCACGACTGAAATTTGTTTGTTTTTTATGTTTTCAAGCCCCTTATCTTCCCTGTTGTGAAAAATTTCCAAGACCCGAATAAAAAAATCCATTTATTTATTGAAACTGCTCATAAAATTTCACAAAAATCGAAGCCGAAGATCGAACCGAAGAACAACCGGAAATTCGGAAATATGCACAGAAACACGAAAGTTTAATGACCAAATTTTTTTATACTTGCTTTATGCCTTTACTAACAAAAATCTAAGAACTATATACAACACTACAGCTACTACAATAAAAGCATTTAGTTCCTTATAAGTCATTTCAGACTCATAGGCAGTCCAAATGCTCTAGCCCACTACCAAAATTGAAATAGAGATGCTCCGCTCGCTCTTCGGGGCTCTTATATATTTTACATGTTACAATTAAACGGTAAGCATTTAACATTTCTTACATTCTTCATATGCATAGCGTTTTCTGGACAACAAGGAAGCCTTCGATTCAAACGAAACCTGGCCAGTACTCTCAAGTCTCTTCAGCGATATTAAAACAGCTATGGGTATATTGTAGTGTTTAAGTGTTTGTATAGAAACGTCACAGTGTCGATTCGATTACAGGACAAGAGCAGTAAACCAATCCAACTTCAGCGAGGCGCGAGACAGGGACGCGTTATTACTCCGAAACTGTTCACGAACGCATTGGAAGTCGGTTTCAAGCTCTTGGACTGGAAAGATTTTGGTACCAATATATACGTAAGCAACTTCAATAGTTCCCAACAGCTAGCAAAATGAACATGGACAAAACAAAGATTATGTCAAATGTACCTACCGAGGGAAACGATATTCTCAAAGTTATTAACGACCTAATTGAAAAGTCTCTTCTAGTGTACTTAAGTCCAGTTTCGACAATGAGGTTGCCCGAAGAATATGATTCGGATAGGCAGCGTTTGAGGTCGCTGAACACCCCATGATCACCATCCATGAAGATTATAGTCTGAAGACTTTAACCAGTTCTGTTACCAGTGATGATTTACGCCACTGAGACGTAGTCCATAAATGCGGCCGTAATAAACAAGCTCACAGCTGTACGTGCTATTGTCGAGCTATGCATAAAGTTTTTTTGTGTTACACAATCCAAGACGTGAAATTTCGCAACAACCAAAGTCACCGACGTAGCTATAAGTATTTGCAAGACACTTCGCTGGTTATTTCGCCCGATGAATCGATAACCGATGAGAAACAACGGTTCTCAAGTAGTTACACCGGAAGATTAGATAGGCCTTCACCAGGTGGACTGACGACATCGTTAGAGTCGTGGGTAGCCAATGTTTACAAGTATACATGAGACATTTGTTCAACAGTGGACGACTTCCAGCTGATGATGATATCATTATTACGGCATACCCGATCTGCGTCTGATCAAAAGTAAGACGTTCATCGAACAGACGTTATAAATACAACTAGAAAATATGGAAAGAAAACCTCGTCCAAACTTTGAAATATTTCATTTGTTTGCCTCCAGACGGATGTGGTTGGTGGTGGAAAGC
Source organism: Plagodis pulveraria (assembly GCA_963890685.1). Taxonomy (NCBI): domain Eukaryota; kingdom Metazoa; phylum Arthropoda; class Insecta; order Lepidoptera; family Geometridae; genus Plagodis; species Plagodis pulveraria. The sequence goes on from OY982968.1 coordinate 622,290, forward strand.
TTCACTGCAAATGTTTCGAAAATATTGCTAGAAAGTTGTCTCTACAGCGGTTACCATGAACCATGGAATAATAAACTAATACATTATAATCGTAGATCTAAGGTAAAATTTGTAACAAATTTAAGTGTAGGCATGATTTAAATTTTGTATTGTTTTATTCGTTTTTAAAATAAATTAAGGATAATATAGCTTGAAAATGGAACTCAACTTACATAAATTTAAAAAGTACAATGATAAAACAAACGTATTATTAAAATTATTTGTAAGTTTTGTCTATTTATTTGCCAGCGTTTTTTTGGCACAAGAATATTTTATTCAAAAATTTCTTCCCTTCTTCTTTAAAGAAAAAATAGTGAAATCACTTGTTAAGTTGTTTTTTTGTTTTTATGCCTGATATGTTCCATCTTAAGACGTCAACCGGGACCGACAGCTTAACGTGCCCTCCGAAGCAGGAAGCATCCAACTCATGACCGCGGCGTTGCTTAACTTTGCTGATCGGTTTAGAACAGGTAAGTACACTTCGCTAAGACCGCTTCAAAATAGTACCATGCTGATGCAAATATTCCTAGACACTTTGGCCTATATTGCCTGTTTGAAATAATCATATCTCGTTGTAGCTATTATTGGTAATATATTATAGAGAAAACAGACGGATATTTTTTTCAGTAAATTAAGTAAAAATAAACTGCTTAAGCATTAGAACAACTTCTCCTCATAAACGAAAATATGATGTGTCTGAAAAACAGATTGATATCCTCAATCAGAATCAGAAGACATAACGGTTAACGTCTGATCTGCAGTAGACAATCTCGTATATAGATCGGCTGTGCAAATTCTTTCACCTATTGGACTTGCTCCTAATACCGCATCTACCTCGCAAGTGTGATGCTTAGAGGGTAAAGCGTAGCCGGTCAATATTAATAATGTGGCTAAATAGTGTAACAAAATCAGCTCCATTTGAACTATACTAAACGTTCATGTCTGAACTAAACCAACCATAAAACTATGAATACCAATTTATAAACATAATACTGGAACCCTTGGGTAAAACATGTAATAATATAAGTTAAGATTCCAGATTGCCCAAGCAGGGATTGTTCAGCAGAGGCGCCTTCCACCTGGACAATCTGTTTTGAATGCTTAATAACCGGCGATTTGCCGGGCTGAAAGGGACAAGGAAAAAAATTACACGAAATTACATACAGTGTGATGCAGGGTTTTCTCCGCTCCGTCGTTGATCCCTCTAGCCTATCGTGCCCTAGGAATACCTAACTGACCAGCTAGTTTCTACTAGGGTCACTCACGATTACGGCTGAGGGCTCGATGTTCATCCAGTCCTTTGAGATTCCAACTTCAGAACACGGCGCCGTCACAAATTACACAACACAGTATTGACAATTTTATAGATCAAATCGCAAAGTAACAAATTATTAAATCAAGGGGAAAACCAACTAGTTTTCCAACAAAAAACAGCGACCAAGTACAACTTTCAAATACAAAAATCAAGAATCAAGTTATTTCAATTACTTCAAAATGTACAAGAGAAAGATTAGCAAACACTTCACATACAAAAATCCACAGATCAAAAATAGACGACTAGCAAGGTGCGTTCGACAACTGCCCGATAAGTTGATCGGTCCGAACAATACCTATACGTATATGTTATAATATATATATATATATATATTATAACATATACGTATATAGTTTCTTTTAGGGTAGCTTTTGACTTTATATATATATATATATATAAAGTCAAAAGCTACCCTAAAAGAAACTATAATACAAATATATATATATATATATATTTGTATTTTTTTTATTCAACCTAGACAAGAATGATTGGATACTTCGAAAATTCGAGTGGTTTTTGAATACGAATTCCGTTGCGGAACCAACGCGGCAGAAATAGCTCGCAATATCAATGAACGCACCGTGTGATTTTGGTTTAAACACTTTTGTGATGGAAACTTTGATTTGAAGAACGAACCACGTGGAGGACCGCCCACACAGGTGAACAACAATGAATTGAAAGAGATGGTGGAAGCCGATCCGAGCCAAACTACCCAGGAATTAGCGATATGGTTTAACGTTACCTAACTAACAATATTAACTCATTTGCCTCAAATTAATAAAATAAAAAATATGTGAAACATGGATGCCTCATGATTTCACTGATTTGTAGAAAGAAACGCGTATTGAAATTTGTGTTGCCTTGTTGATTCGATACAGAAATGAAGGAATATTGAATCGAACTGTGACATGTGATGAAAAGTAGATATTTATAAATAGATTCTTTACGACAACCGTAAGCAAACAATGCAACTGGCCTGGCTGACCCCGACTCAAGCGCCGTTACAGTGTCCTAAAGCAAAGCTTACCAATAAAAAGGTTCACTATAGGTCACTACGCACTTCATACTCACTCGGTCAATAAATAAAAAAACGTAGTAGGGAACCAAACATATTAATGTTTTTTTTATATTGTTGTGTTTGCAAGAACGCCTGCTGGACGGATTACATTACACAATTACAAACTCACGAGAGAAAAAAATATAGTCATTGTCATGTTAGCTCAAGCGTTCAGGAGCATACCCCGGCTGTAGCGGTGGATGGACGCGGGTTAGATTCCCGCACATGACTATAATTTTTCCCCTCGTTAATTTGTAATTTTGTAATATTTATGTTTTTTTTTTTTATATTTTTGGTTTCAATTTCCTAAACTGCTCCAACCCCAACGAAAACAAATTTTGAAGTCTACATAATGTAGTCAACTACGGCTGTAAAATTTGTATCATGGTGACCCTACCCGTTGTTTATTCGAAGTGTTCACAAGAGAGCAATGAGGGCGGGACATTTCAATACATCACATTATTCAACTGCGATGTTGCCGGCGACGGCTTCAAGTGTCGACCGCGACCGTTTCGTTTTTTGATAGTTTGTGGATGCACTTAGGTTCTGCGTACACTTTGCAATAAGTCTTGCCAACTATTTCTATTTTAAATGTGGCAGCCACAAATCAATCTACTGTCAAATCATTCTGTGTCGTAAAGGCTTAATGGAACATTATAAACTGTCGACGCGTCGTAAATCACAGCTTGATCTCATTTATTTAACAACAAAACATGATAATTAATAGACTCAACTTGTGGAATTTTGTTAAAACCCCTAATTGATAATATGATATAATATTTAAGTAATGTTTGAAAATAAAATAAAATTGATATATTTTATCTCTGACTGCGACTAAGATTTTCAAACTCCAGCAACAATATAGTTATTAAATGAATGAAGGGATTAAACAATACCACATATGTATTAGCAACAGAAAAAATACACTTTTTTCAAAAAAGCTTACCAAACATAACGTCAAGTCACAACACGTCCTTACACCATTATCCACCACAATCGAGCCACTATAAAGCCACTTTCGATCTAGAATGTTCGCAGAGAAGTACTCATCGATGCGTAACAGACAGCGGTGGTACAATAAAACACTGCATCGAGCAGCCGCGTATTGCGATGCCGCGATGCACTTATTGTTGTTCAGTACAGTGAAGTGCTCGGCTACTGTGCTCCTTGTTTGTAAGGGGTTTGTACATTGTTCCTGATACTAGAACACAAATTTGAACACAAAAGTTATACGGTAACGAAATAAGAAGATCGTAGCAAAATAACGTATCTATTTTTATAAATAGGTTGGAATAGTCAACCATAAGTTATCATTTTCCTCTCCATTTCCCATGGATATGAGGAGGTTGTTGCAATAGTAGATTGTATTACAAGAAAGATAATATTTTTAAGGCTAGGGCGCCATTTTCAATCAACAGTGGACTTAAAGAGCCTACATCGCATTAGCAAAAATATTTCTTCTCTCTGCGAACAAAACATTATTTTTTATTAGGTTCTATATAAAATATGTACTTAGAATCAACTCAAAGAACAGCAAAAAGTGTATTCAACATATAAGAATATATTGTCCAAATATTTGGTTTCAAGTCTATCATCGGCGACCTCGCTAAAATTAACCCTGATTGGGCACGCAATTCTCCAAATTTAAGATCCTGACTTTTCCATGTCTATATATTTACAAGATATCGCTATTTGTTAGAACTAATCTGTACCTTTATGAGTTCGGGAAAGGTACAAAAGAAGAAATAAGTTGCAAGTTCCTGCACACAGAACAGCATGGTTTAGAAAAGGTGTGTGCGGCATGGGTCCTAAGATATGCAATCATTTGCGAGAAACAATATTAAAATTGGAGAATGTCACTACATTTAAAAGAAGTTTGTTTAATAATTAAATGACTAAAAATATGCATTAGATATAAGCACATTATTATTGTATGTCCGAATGGACTTAGCTGTTGGTATTATTTATAATATTTAAGAACTATATGTAATCCAAGTTGTCCATTTAAAAACGTAAACAACACATGAGAGAACTGTTAGAAAATAAATTGAACTGTTCAGTAACTTTATAATATAAGGATAGGAATTCAAATGTAATGTACATTCAAACAAACAGTTTTGAATTGCACGTCAAAAGCAGCCAGTTAGCCGCACGGCACGAGTAGATATCGGCAGAAGTGCGGGCGGTGCCGCGGCGGTGCATGCCGTCAAACAAGGCTAAATGTGCCGCGGGCGTGTGCTCCGACTCCGACCCGCATCAGGCGCGACCTGTGCACAGGGAGGTATACTGTAGAACTGCCGTTATAACTTATTGCTGTTTTGACATTGAATATTTTTCACTAACTCCTGCGCCTTAAAAACTGCCCTTGTGAGAGTTAGGCCTCGCTATTATTGAATTAAATAAATATATTTTATAAAACCGGTAAAAGCAAACGTTCTTGTTGGTTTTGATCACATCTTCAAGGCCACAATTGGTGTTTTCGGTATTTGTTGAATTAATAGAAGATATAGTGGTGCATAGCATGCAGATATTTATAAACATAAATACAAACACTATCGCGTACTAAACAGAAATTACATTTACAAATCATTAGCGTACAAAGTTTTGCCCCGGGCGGGATCAAAACCGTGTCCTCCGATTTACTACCGGAAAATGGTTGCCGTTTTTATTTCGTATTTTTTCACTTAGCAATCGATATTAATTGTAATTATATTTAAATATATAGAAGGGTAAGAAGGGTAGTGACATCACTGCGACAGTAAGTGTTTGAGAAAGCACTTCTTTCAGTCAGATGAAGTCTTGTAGTCTGGTCGATGGCCGCACCATCCTCTGTGACGGTTAAAGTAATATAATTAGTGGTGTAGGCACCCAGCGCGAAATATCCAGGGGTTCGATTCTCGCATCTCGACTAGAATGACTTGTTTTATGCACTCGTTGTACAATCTACTATTATTTGAATTGCTAGGCTAATATTTATCTTTGGAATAACGGTTTACACCAATGTAAAATTTTCAGTCATTCAACTCATTCCGTTGATGAGCTTGAGATCCTCGACATACGTATGGACGAACAGGCAGACAGGCAGTGGAATCGCTCTAATTAGTTTCCGTTTCGCCCTTCCAGTACGGAGCCTTAAACATACAAATTTCGCAAATAGCTTTAAACTTGTAATGCATGAGCAGGGGGTTAACTCTCACCTCTTTTGTAATAGTAATTTAATCTTATAGGTAAATTTTATACCTTCACGTCAATCAAGCAATCTTTTAAAGAATAATAGAATCGCTCGTCGTTTTGATGACGTCACGAGAAATTGATCACTCTTTTCGCGAACTCCGACGTACGAACTATTACTGTTCCAGTGACAAATCCGTCATATTTGTCCATCTTAAAAAAGTTACTATCTAGCAGCGGATTTAAACTTGTTTAATTTTTTGGTGTAAATGGATTTAATTAAAGTATAAAATACGTGCAATGTTTTTATTTCTATTATTCTTTAAAATAAATAGCATACTATAAAATGTAAAACTATGGTAAATCCATTCCATAACATCGTAGTTCGGAACAGTGCGAGCGGGATAACGGTATATTATAAACATCTTGTATCTCGCTTGCACATCCGTGATACATATTTCATTCATTCTTTAAGTAGGATCGCACAAAAGTTGCTTCATGCGGTTGTGGGTCGGTGATAGTTTGTGTCTACAAATGATTATTTTAAGCATGAAACGAAACGGTCCTTTTTTATGACGTATTCGTAAAAGGTGGGTATTGGCCCCCTGAACTGCTAAGAGAATAAGATGAATATCTATATTATGTTATGTCCATTCTACCTGCACAGATAGCAGCAGTTGTAGTCACGATTGTTTGTTGCAGCCTGTATGTATTTGCGATTAGTGCGCGGCCCGCAGCGTGCGCTCACCTGTATCACTGATCGGGGTCGCTACTTACGGTTACCAAATAACTGATTATGATGGATCAATTACTTATAAAGGGTTAATGGAAAAATGTTAACAACCACTTATGGTTGACTTTTGTTAATCCTTATAATGATATTTAGTTGTATGTTCTTATTATTAAGATGTTGTATTATTTCCATACAATAATTAATATTTTGCTCGATCTCGAGTTAAAAAAAAAGAACACTCTCCATTACTTGCCAGTGTAATACGAGTAGCTTATGAAGTCTATACGTTTTATTTTATTCGGATAACCATAAAATAACACGCCAATTTCTTAAAAACAATTTCTTCTTCACTCTATTTGAACTTTCTTCGAACTTGCTGGATTCATGAAATATTGGAAATCAATAGTAGACACCCAACTCATCGCACTATTCATTTCAGTGGAACATTCCAGTAGTTTACAGGGCAATGGTAAGCAGAACTTCGAGAGATTGGTGCAGTTAGCGGTATGGTAAACATGTAGTTGTGAACATTGCTTGCGGCTGAATACTACCTAATACTTGAGCAAGGATAATTGAAGCTGCTGCTGAGCTGTGCGGTAACATTACATTTTTATTTAATGCCAAAGCTCATGAAGTTTTCAGTACTGGTTACCGTTAATTCATTATTGACGATCAATAGTATACACCCAACTCGTCGCGTTGAATCAGTAGAGAAGTGTATAAGGAGGAATATTCCAATAGTTTACAGCAGATGGTAAGCACAAGTTCGGGAGTTTGGTGCAGTAAGGAGGGGAGGGGGTAAACATGCAGTTGCTGAATGTTTTGTTATACTTCGATGAGAATTATTGAGACGTATGTTTAGATTGAAGAACATATTTGGTAACTAACCTTACAATATCTTAATATATATTAAGAACGCTCTTCTAAGGAGCCAGCATGCCACTATTCACGTTGGCTCAGTACGGCGTTGCTTCACGCCTATATTAACTCGTTTACTGCCAACATGGCCATAACTGAAAACCGAAAACAAAAAACGTAATTGTGTTCTTGTTTGTTTTTTACAGACAGTATCCCCTCAGACCTATTAATTGTCACGAGTTACGGGAAGAATAGACGTCACAGTTGTTCTTGAGTAATTCCGCAGCTGCGCCTGCAGTGATATTCACCAATATTACACAGTTGTTTTAAATACATAAACGTGTTATCTACATTTTTGGAAACTAGATAAAATTAACAAAAATTTTCAAAACAATATTTTATAGTTATTTTATGTATTTCAGGGAAATACAACAGCGAATTAATATATACAATATCGAAGCGCTCGTGGCGAAGTTTACTTAGCTGTTCTTAACCGATCAACAAAATGAAGCAATGTCGCCCGTGGTCATGAGTTGGATGGGTGACCGCTAATGACATTACTACCGAGCGCTTCCGTGCTTAGGAGGGCACGTTAAGCCGTCAGTCCCGGTTGTTATCTTACGATGGCAGTCGTTATAGCATGGTGGTAGGGTAATTTACGAATGCCCGCCTGGCTAGCTACCACCCTCAAGTAGAAAATCTGTCGCCAAGCACCTAACGGTGTGTTTCGACAGCTGTCCTTGAGAGCCAGTAATTCTAGGTTAGTCTGAACAACATCTTCGACCACATCATCACTTACCATCAGGTGAGATAGTGGTCAAAGGCTAACCTATCAAGCATAAAAAAAAAAATGAATAAAATTTTTAGTAATTTGTGTTTTTTTTTAGTATATCCACTCCACGCATATATTTTTACAGAGTATGTCAATTTAGATAATTCTATTTTATTGAAAAGGTCTGAGGTGGATCTATTTAAATTTTAATTAACTCGGTTTAGTAGTTTTTAAGTTACACTCAACTAACTGAAAACTTGTCATACCTAAATGACTTCGTAATTGCGAGTTCTGTCGATGGTGACCAGTATTGAAAAAAATTTATAAATTACCAAAAATACTTTAAGCATAACTTGCATAAACAGTGCAAAATATATTAATTATTTATTGTATTTCTAATATTTTTTATTCTACATCTATTTCATCCAAAACTTTGATTTATGTTCATAATAATTTGATTGGTAAACTATACAATAGAATAACAGCTAAATTAGTTTAGATGTGGTTAAGAGTAAATTTCAAGTTATTTTCCGGCCAAAGAAATTTTGCGCCAAAACGTATGGAATATGCCTGGCAGTAAGTTTTAAATTTGTCATGTTATGAAATATTTTTCAAGCTGTTTTATACTATTATTGGTCAGACAAAAAAAACATTACATATACACAATAATATACATTCTTAGAGACTCCTTTGTGTTAGAAAACCATACCGTATAGTACCCACATACGGGAGATAAGGGTACGTAAACAATAAATACAATAATAATGAGTGCAAGGTGAAATTCTGTTCCAAAGATTGGTTTACGAAATAATATGTAAGTCAATGCTAACATTCTGTATAGCTATGCAGGGTAACGATTTAATAAAAACATAAAGATACTGGTATGCATTGTACAAAAAGAATAAAGACATTAGTATAACATGTAAGAGTGCTCCCCAGAATGATGTAGTACAAGCGACTCGAGCTGGAAGGAAGCCCCGGAAGGGGCGGGACAAGGCGACAACAACTACTAATATATTACTCGACGGTCGTGTTTTGTAAGAGCACTAACAGACAGGCTACGAAAATACCGCTACTTTACTCTTTGCTATATAGTATATGTATATATATGACTCGGTTTATTATAGAAACGAATCGAAACGAAAGCGGCACTTGTAAACCTCTGTTTCTTTATCAAATCTCGTTTTACAGATTTTAAGCCTCACAATATTGAATCAAATTTAAAAAAAAATAAGGAAGGTTCTCTCGCTTACATATATTCTATAATGTATAGCTTACTTTTAAATCATGTTAGCTGATTTATAATAAATTATACACTTTTACAGGACGGATAGATCTACATGTAGAGACTGTTGTTGTTGTATGAGTTGTTGTGGACGGCAATATTTTAAGAGAATCATATCGGAGACGTGCTGGTTACACGGTAACTTGTACCATGTAAACGGCATGTCCGCGACGTGGCTTCAGTTCGCGCTCCGTTAACGAAATATTAACGTACTATGGTTTCTTTAAAAGAGGAGCTGGTGAACAGAACCAGCTTAGTCCGCGAAAATAAATTTTACACTCAGGCTAAAAGAAATAATTTCAATATATGGAGGTGATCAACAACATAACATTGCATTATTATATGTAGGTGGATTAGGTCTATTGTTGCATGTGTAACTATTTTGTTATATACTTTTATATTCAAGAAGTTATTAAAGAAATAAAAATGTACTAAACCGATTTGGTATGAAAACGGTGGACTTATCCGGTTGTGACTGCAAATGTGTGACAAGTCCGGATTATTAGTATCGGAAAATACTGGTTTTGTATAAAAAAGGAACTTAAAATGCAAATAAAAATTATAGATATGAAGGTTAATTGTTTTTAGTTTAAAAAAAATAGATAATAACTTCGGTCAATTTACGTTTCATACATTCGCAATCGTCAACGTCATTACATTCACCAATTTCATCAATCTTAATGGGATCTGTAGATCCAGATTTTGGATGCTCTTTACCTAACTTCAGATTCAACCTGGTTCGCTATTAGCTTTTATATTATAACCCTTTCGGTATCACGAACACATTTCAGTTTTGAACGAACACATTTAATGAGTTTCCAGCCCTTTTGTGTCGAATAAATTCCAATCCTTGACTTTGCCATGCTTTCGATAAATTTTATGACTTTCCTGGGGTCTGACCAATAAAGGCTTTTTCGTTAATCTTTCTCAAACCTGCCAAAGACCCTATCTGCAGGCTATCTATGCACTCGTACAGGAAGAGTCACAATAATTCTATCGAGATTAGATGGAGCATTATTTTTGAGCCTAAAGATTAACGTATGTACCACGTAGGAATTTTTACTTTTTCCTCCGTATTTATCAGCAAACTGACTTAATACTTCTATCTCATTTAAGTCGAGGACTCAATAACGTTGATAATATTTCTATACATGAGTTTTGTGTAATAAAAAAAATTAAATGTTTATGTTGGATATCGGACTGATCCGTATCCGTTTGAAAGTGCACTTTTTAAAGCCTTTATTTGTCTACTTAGAGCCCGTTTTGTGTGAAAATATTAATAGGTATCGACGAAACCGGGTCAAGACGTCACGATTCGAAAAAAACTTATCTTTTAAATTATAGTGGACTACTCCGGTTTTGTTCGCCAGCTCCTCTTTGTAATATGCAGTGGGTCGAGGAAAGCGCTCGTTAAGAGATTGCAATCACTTCGTCGTAAATGAAGTTGCTGATTTCATCATTCATCTAGCAGTGATAATTTTGTATGTTATATTAACTGGTGTTATTTGACAGATCAAGCGCAAAGTGCGTGCGACGCGTCTCTTTGTATGGTGGATGTCCGGATGTTCTCCTCTACAGGTCGAATTTCCCAGCAGTGAAATTTTATGAGCAGGTTTGATAATTATATGGAACTGTTTGTCGATTCAGTTTTTGGATTTTTTCGTAGCGACGCAAAATGGTAAAAAACTTTAAAAAAACATTAGCGAGGTTAAACATAATTTCTAATGTTTTCGTAGGTTTCTGTATATTTAATTTTATTTTGTTTATTAAATAATAATTTCTAAAGCGATATTTTCGTGGCCCAGATGGAACGATACAAAGTTGGCAGAAAACCTCGTTTCGTGACCGTTACTCACTTTTGCATCATAATTCAAACTTTTGGTGCCATTACACCCTCAAAGGCTACAATAATTGTATTAAACATAGTAGTTCCTATGCGCGGGTTTAAAATAAACATACATACAAGCGCCGGTACACGAACACTTGGCGAGAAAAAAGTACGATATTGACAGTTTTGATAATATTTCATTATATTAAATTTGTGTTACGTTGATTTTTGATGAGTATTTTGTATGTGTACTATTAAATGTGAAGTATTTATAACTGCGTATTAGTACTAATATTTGAAGAAATGTCACTTTCATGTTCTCGTCCTATTTCCATATGAAGTATTAGAAGAATTTATTCACACAGTCTTATCTAAACATAACTGGAAGTGAATATTATATAATCTCGCATATACAGACTATATTTTGAGAGATTTGAATATATTATAATATTACAAAAGTGCAACTAGAGGAAAAATAAGGAAATAAATCAGCGAAAATGGTGCCGCTAAATCTCTTACTCGCACACTATTTCTGTCCATTAAGTTTTTTTTATGGAATTGTGACGGAACACCCACCCGATGTTTTTTTTTTTTTTTTTTTTTATTCATAATAGGTTCGCGTTTGACCACACCCTGCCTGATGTTAAGCATTGATGTGGTCTAAGATGGAGCACGCTTACCTAGAAGAAACCTATTTACTCTCGATTTGAAGACACCCATGTTGTATCCATCGGGAAAAACTGACGACGGTAAGGAGTTCCACTCCTTCGCAGTACGCACGAGAAAAGTGGAAGCGAAGCGCTTCGTACGAGTCCTGGGAATATCAACCATGTACGGATGGCGCCTCTCCGTTTGTCTGGACGTCCGATGGAAAAAGGGGGAGGGCGGAACCAAGTCGTGCAGTTCTTGTGAACATTCTCCGAAATGTATCCGGTAAAAGACCGATAGACAAGCGACTTTACGGCGGTGCTCGAGGCTTTGCAGCCGAGACTCCCCTAGAAAGTCGCTGCCTATTAACCTCTTGGCGCGTCTCTCAATCGACTCAAGTGCCTCAAGTTGGTATTTGGCAGAGCCATCCCAGAGGTGAGAGCAGTACTCAACACAGGACCTTACTTGCGCTTTGTACAAAGTAAGCATTTGTTCCGCTGTGAAGTACCGTCTCACCTTTGAGAGGATGCCAAGTTTTTTAGCGGCTCACTCAGCCTTTGACTCGATATACGAGCCAAAATTTAGAGTCGACGATAGAGTAACACCAAGGAGGTCTAGGTGGTCTGTGACCGGCACGGATACATCTCGGAATGTGGGAGACAGTTGGAATGGTCTCCTTTTGGCGGAAAACAGACACGCCTGGGTCTTGTTGGCATTGAACTTGACCAGGTTGGCATCGCCCCAATCGGAGACTGCCTTAAGGGACAAGTTCAAGCGTTCGACCAAAGCTTCTCTGAGTCTCCGGATCTCCGGCTCACTGGCTCGCGCGGTAGAAGTATAGCTCTCTACAACCGTGCTGTCGTCTGCATACCCAAAGGTACCGGGCTTTAGCAGATCGTTGATATGCAGCAGGAAGAGCGTCGCAGAGAGCACTGACCCCTGGGGAACGCCGGCATTAATACCCATTTGATCAGACGAGCAGCCGTCCACGACTACTCGTAATGATCGATCCCTCAGGAAGTCCGATATCCACGCACAAAACCCGGTAGGCAGGCCGTATGCGGGAAGCTTGCTAATAAGGCCGTCATGCCAAACCCTGTCAAAGGCCTTAGAGATGTCCAGGGAAACGGCAAGCGCTTCCCCTTGTTTCTCAATGGCCTCGCTCCAGATATAAGTGGCATACGCTAGAAGATCCCCAGTAGACCGATTTCGGCGGAACCCGTATTGATGGTCACTGAGGAGGTCATTCGCTTCTAGGTATGCCAGAAGCCGGCTGTTGAGAATGCGCTCCATACTCTTACAGAGTATAGACGTAACAGATATGGGTCTGTAGTTGGCAGGGTCGGTACGACTACCTTTTTTAGGCACGGGTTGCACATTAGCAAGCTTCCATGATTTGGGCACTGTACCATTCTCAAGAGATAGCCTAAAGAGGCGTGTCAGGACAGGCGACAACTCAGGCGCACAAGTTTTTAAAACAATTGCAGATATACCATCAGGACCACTGGCTTTATTCACGTCCAGATTGCGTAGTGTATTACGAACTTCCTTTTGGCGAATGCGTATGTCATTCATGACAGTTTCGCTTCGTGGTAGAATTGGAGGAGTCGCGATACCAGCATCAAGACGTGAAGACTCCGCAAACAGGGAAGCAAACAGGTTTGCTTTCTCTGCAGCGGTGTGAGCCAGCGTTCCATCAGGATTCTGCAGTGGAGGCAGTGAGGGGCGGCAGAAGTTCGATTCAACCGCTTTAGCTAGGGACCAAAACGCTTTACTACCCGTGGGGTACGAAGCAAGCTTGTTCCCTATTCGGCCAATGTGGTCAAAACGAGCCTTCTGTAAGACCTTTTTACTGGATTTGGCAGCCTTGTTAAAAGCTCTCTTCTTTAGGTGTATATCCTTGGCCTTATGCTTACGAGCATCAACCCAGGCTAGGTATGCCTGATGTTTTAACGCCTCAGCGCGTCCACATTCAGGACCGAACCATGGGCGAGCTTTGCCGGACAATGGTACGTCAGAGAATGGAATGAAGTATTCCATTGCTAAACGCAACACATCGGACACGGCATTTGCACATGCGGTAGGATCACCAGAAGAGAAGCACACAGACTGCCAAGGATAAGATGCAAGGAAAGAACGCATCTCATCCCAATCTGCTGATTTGTATCGCCACATCCGCCGAGTGCCTCGAGGACTGGGATCGGGCGGGGAGTAGACGGATACAGATTTCACCAGACAATGGTCGGACTTACCTAACGGTGTACAAACCGACACCGAGTAGCGGTCTGGATCAGTTGTCAGCAGAAGGTCCAGGCAATAGGCCGTGTGAGACTCAACATCGGGTACCCTCGTGGCTCCTTGCACCAGCTGGGTGAGATTTAACGCTAACGCAAGTTTTCGCGTCTCTCTACCGGCATGGTCGGTGTCCTGGTATGGGTGTAGCCAATCCTGGTGATGGCCATTAAAATCCCCCAGAAACACCAGTTGGGCAGTAGGGTACTTCTGTTGAGCTACGTCCGCCACCTCACTGAGGTATTCGGTGAGCCTGGTTGTCCCCTGATTTCCACTATGTGAGCGGTAAACACAAGCATAGAGAATTTTCTCAATACCTGTGTCCACCAACGCCCAAAGTACAGAGAACATGGGGTCTTCAAATTTTCGGAGACGCCGAATGCAGATGTCATCCCGGGCATATACACATACACCCGCGTGCGATTTGAAGTTGGACTCCAGGTTGTACCCTGGGTATGTAAGGTACGACACATCGGATGGACAACCAATCTGCGTCTCCGTGAGAAACAGGAGGTGAGGTTTTTCTGTCTCCAGGTGGTAATGGACAGGGACGAGATTAGAGTGCAAGCCTCTTATGTTACAGAAGTGCACTTTCAGTGAGAGGGAGTGCAGCCGCTGTTTAAACTTTCTCTCATTTTTGTTTCTCTTCATGTTTTGGGAGTAAAAAAAGGTTGATGAAAGCCGGCAGTAGAACGAGGCATTACGACCGGTAGACCCCGCGAAACACAACGAAACAGCACACATCGAAGGGGGACTAGTCTGGAGACTGCGGGGACGCCCGAGCCCCCCCAGAGATGTCCATCTCGTCCTCTCACCCGGTTGCCAACCGGCGTGATGGCGCATCTCTGGGATTTTTCACAGTTGGCGGGACAGCCTTTCATGAGTGGCTAAGTCACAATTGGGTCCCCTACTGACTGCGGTCGGCCAGCGGTGCACCGTGCCTCGGATCCCGCTACCCTCCCGACTAGTCGCCCAATGCGGCCGAACGATGTGCTTCTTATTCAGGCTACTTGGGATGCTACTGTTCTGACCCGACTTTCGTACGGCGTCACTGGACATCGCGCCGGAACACGACTAGGTCGTTTGGCGGCGTGGCTTTGTCCAGTGGGTGGTCACTAGCCTCGGCCGAAGCCTACCACCAGTTTGTCATCTGATTAGCACCACCCGGGGACCACGTGTAGGGAATCGCTATAGGGTACTCTCCTACGGACGCGGACGACTCAGCCCCCTAAAAATGTTAAGCAGTAACCTTTGTCTTTATCAAATACATTTCGTCGAATTGCATGGCGCCCGTTACTTAGACATACAGTTGTTAAGACTCATAATGTATGTGCCTGTAATTTCACGGGCAGCTGCCGGAACATACCGTTAGGTGCTTGGCGATAGATTTTCTACTTGAGGGTGGTCGCTAAATGTCCTTCTCCCATGCGGTTTCAAGCCCGCGGTGGGATTCGAACCATGGACCTGCGGCGCGACAGTCCATAGCCAATGCCACTGAGCCATCGCTGCTTCAAACTTTTTAGTAAAGTGATCTGTGTATGGTCTACTTAAGAAATACAACTTGCTGAAAATAAATGGTAGAATGTGATTGATGATGTTGAGCCTATTTTTCAATCGTTTTTTTAATAATGTAATTTTACTCAGTCTTGTGCCCTTTTAACCATTTTTATAATGACTCTACACTTCTGCCCTTCTGTTAATTATGTCCTACAACTAGCAGTCTCAACTCGACATCACGTCGACTTCATCTGTCCTGTCCGCGATGCAATAAGTAACATGATATAATTAAATTTGGCCGACTCTACCCATCTCTCCCTAAACATTCACGGAATATGATATAAATATAGAATGGCATCATGACACATTTTGAATAAGTTTAACAGAGCAAGTAGATTCCTAAATTATTTCGTTATATATAAGGAAAAAATATTTGAAGGTGGGCAGCAGCATCATTTAAAGAATTGGCATCTTAAACTGCGATCCCCAGGAATCTGCCAAGCGTGGGGATTATGGAAAACTACGTAAGAGGTTTTGTTCTACGTATAGTTCTTCATAATATAAGCATAGTTTTTTTTTTGTTTTCTATAGACTGATGTTGGAGATGATAGTAATCATTAACTTACAATGAAAATTGGCGCTCAAGTACAGCTGGAAAACACCGTTAAGTATTCTACTCCTGGGTGAAGCTAGCCAGGCAGGTATTCGTTACATGACCTACCACTATGTAAAGCGTAGGAGATTACCTGTGACTCTATGGCATCCAAACTGCTCAACGAATGCCATCCTAGATAACAACCACGGACGACATCTTAATATATCTTTTGATGCACGGAAGCACTCAGTAGTAAATGCCACTCATCATCATCAGCATCTTCAGCTGGAAAACGTCCAATGTTGAACAAATGCCTTCCTCATATACCACCACAAACCGCGGCTATTAGCCGCTTGTAAACATTACGATCTACCCGCCACTTTTACGATGTCGGCAGTCAACCTATCGTAGGGCTTACCAAACAAAAAAAATGCTATTAACAGTCACAAATTTGAATAGAGTGATAGTGATAGCCTGATCGGTTACGAATGACTAGGCAAGCTCTACTATTAGCACTTTATGTTAGATCCCACAAAGTAGACATTTGAAAAGAATATCACCTAGTTTCTTGCCTAAGTACAATAGTAAGTACTTGCCACTAAGTACATTTTTCTGCAATAAAATCTAAGATAAAGTAAAAATATATATGTTTTTAAAAACTATGCCAACACTACACATCCATGTGTCCATTTAAAGAGCTTATCTGTATAACATTTATGCATGATCCTTGTAAGCTAACATTGTATAATCTCGTGGTCGTAACATGGAGTATTCGAGTCACATGCGAATTATACAATTCGTTATGTTATCGTGTTACATGTTGTGATGAGATTATGTGGTCGCGGCACGTCGGTAGCGCCGCGCCGCGCCGCCGGCGGTGACTCTACCTCACTCTTGCTACTACATAATAAACATATATGTTGTCTTCGAGATGCCTTCCAAATGAATACAGCTAGGGACTGTACTCTTATGTAGCGTTAAATAAGTACAATCGTTATTATTTTCAATTATGAAATCGGCAGCAACTTCGAAGATTTTTTATTATTGAGTTTCTAGGTTAGTTCACATTGGCTATGGATGTCACTCGATTATTTTACGGTGGTTTAATGATAAAAATGATAGAACATTTTGCAAATGCTCACCTGGCTAACCACCCTCAATTTGTAAATCTGTCGCCAAGTACCTAACAGTGTTTTCCGGCAACAGTCATTGAGAGCCAGTACAAGCACATGAGACTAAACAACTGTATGTCTCAAAGCGGCGGGTATAGTCACTTAGTCTTGTGACGACATGCATCTTTTACAGGCAGCGGTTATAGCTTAAAATCAGGTGGGCCTCGTGCTTGTTCTGACACAAAACCATAAAAAATCACTATAAAATATTTAAAAAAAACATTTTTACACAATCATGGCCACGAAAATAAAACAACATATTTTCAGTATATGGCATTGTTATTTTGAGCTTTGTATAAAAAGAGAAAAAAAATTTAGATTTTCTCTCACCGTATTATAGTTTTTAGATTGTTTTTCCCTTGACATGATTTGGATGAGATTCTAAGTGGGCATAGTATTTTTACGTAATACGTTTATGTCATGTAATTTAATAACGCAAAAAACTACTGCAAGTAAATGATAGTTTAAGAGCAGCAGCAAACTCATATTTTGCCAAAGTAGATACTGGTATATATCTATCAAAAAACGTTTTTACTTATCTTGCTAATACGAAACCGAAGTCACAATCACGATCTTACAATCATCCAATTTTCTTGTTATATTTCGTTACGGTAATAGCGTTGCTTTGAAATACTGAGGAGTTACATCTCGGGCTCTTGCTGTAAGGACCTGGTAAATGAAACGATTTAATATAAAATGAAAGCTCTTATACAGTACCTAGAGTACATATAACAATGATGACGAGCACTAGTCGTGATGGAGTGTTCAGTAGAGCCGCGAGGGTGACGCGCCGCAGATAATTACTGTGAGCAAAAACTCCGCGGACAGAGTGTCGATGAGTCATGACTCAGCTGTGTGACACAGTGCTCAGAATGTTTACTTCATGTTAATAAAGTTTATTTTTAAGATTATTTGTTTTTTTCTGGGTTGTAAGAATAAAAAAGGTTCGTAAAAACGAAGCCAGAACTTTTTACAATACGAGTATGAAAAAATAAATTGGTGTTAAAGTGTATTTTTGTAACACAGATCAACACTGTGGCATGTTCCAATAGAACTTAGAAAATATTAAAGTAGTTGTTGAATTTGCAAGTATTTACGTCAATTTACTAATAATATAATAATTATTTTTGCTTTACCTTTTTAAGACATTTTTTTGTAAAAGTAGGTAATTTATGCGAAATTTTGCAGCACCAAAGACTCTTTTGCGATGTCATCTAGTGATGTATAAGTAAGATACGTATTAATGAATAGATTCAGGCGTTACTTTGCGGAAATCTATATTTAATAATAACAGCGTAGAAGCTTTAGTGCCGTCACATCTTTATGAAACCAACGTAAGGGCGCCGCGGGTACTTCGGCGGAACAACTGAAGCGACGCAAGTATGCTAACCTCGGTAATGGTTAAATTTTAGAGCTGTGAAGACCGGGAGCTCATTGTATTTTCCAAAACTTATCAGAGCCCTTGGTCAATTCGGCGCGCGATCATAATGCTGGAATCTATTTGGCTCAACTGGTATACTTATAGGTTTTCTAAATGATTTCTTTATATTTTATGAAATAATAAGGATAAAATTTAAAGTCAATTGCTCTTAGCAGTGAATCTTCAATCCCATTTCCTCTATAATACCCAAAGCTGTGACACTACATACAAGTCCACCATGTTGAGAAATACATATTGACATATAATAGCACCGATCCATTGAATTGCAATAAGGGTAGCTAGATGATTAGGCTTTAATTTTAAAGTGACGATGACAAGAGAATGGTGAACTTAGAGTTTTATTTTTAGCGGTAACGACGTATCTGACTGTATTTTTCATTCAAAGTTTACCTACAGAAAGCACCAGGGAAATAAACAGGTTTTCAACACCGCAAAATTTTGAAAGATAATTCTTCTCTACGTAGAATACAATCAAAATACTTTGGTTGCCTGAACAATAATTTTAGGTTTTGTTAACTTCATGTCTTGTTGCAAGAGATACAGGAAAAGTCTTTTATAATTATGATGCTTAGTTAGGTAAGCAGTGTGTCACCATTGAGATTATGGAAGCTGCCTACCACAGTCAGAGCAGCGTGAACTAGTACGTGAAGTATTCAATATTCACTAATGGCGGTCGTGTCACGCACACACGTGCAATATCGATGATGCATTATACATTTTCTTTTTCGTGTGTGTATATGTGGCTAGATTTAAATATTTTAATAAAATCTAAGTGGTATTTCTGGATGATACAAAGAGCAGAAAAGCTTGGTATCTAATTAGCAGTGTGTAGCTCCTGAGACAATGGTGGTAGTCCCGAGGCAGACGGGGCGGCATGAACTCGAGCGTGACAAATTCACTAATGACGCCAGTGTCACGCACACACGCGCAATATCGATGGTGCATTGTACGGCTAATATCATGACACATTTTTGTTTAGTTACAAAGCCTTAGCCTTTGATTTTATTCATTTGCCATAAAATAAAAGGCTTAAAATAACTATACTCAATGTTATTTTCATTGAGTATAGATATTTTAAGCCTTTGATTTTATGGCAAGTTAACTAATGTTCAGTGATTTGAATGGATGATATTTGCTTATAAAATACGTTTATTTTTTTTAGTATCAAAAAAAAACTTTTTAGTAAGGTGATAAGAGTTTTGTTTCTTAATATAATCTAATAACCCGTAAAACACTACACATTTTTTACCGAACATGTATAGTCAATTAGTGTGTAAGTACTGCGAAATATTAAGTAAGCTAAAAAATATGAATTTATGACAATAAAAAACAATTATCCATTTTGTGACTAACCACACTGCACCTATCACCCTGAAATATGTCTTAAGTCCCTGTAATTTCACCGGCGCCCATAATCTTCAAACCGAAACACACTACTTCGAAAATTACTGCTTTATATTAATGATATATATGTGTATATCTTGTAACAAAAAGTTTTAAGTCCGCAAGAAGCCACAGCCTAAACATGGAAGTCTCGACACAAGTAGTCTGCTTCCAATCAATACCACTACCCACATAGTTTCTTGTATTTAGAAATGGATCCTTTTTGATAAGAAAACAAAAACATACTCGCAAGATGAATTCATGTTTATTTATCCAATCCTATCGCCATTCCTGTCAAGAAATATAATAACAAACGTAAATACAACACAAAATTCGTAATACACAAATAATAGAAGATAATAAATAGCGTAGCAGAGTAGAAAGGGGAGGATGGGGTGAATTGTTTCGTTTCGTCTGATTGAATGCTTGAATATTGTTATCCAACTCTGAAAGCAATTTATGTCCACTCGTTGTTTTACATCTGTATTGGATACTAATGCAATGCAGTCAATATTTTACTATTTTAAGCTTTCTAAGTGTAGCTCAACGGATCAGCTATGTTAAGCAGCGCCTACTGCGGTCAGACTTGGATGAGTGACTGTTAAGGGCATTACTACTGACCACTTTCGTCCTTCGGAATCACCAAATCGCCTCGGTAACGGTGTGTTCTGGTTGTCCTTAATTTTCAATTCAAGACAACTTTGACCACATCATCCCTAACCATCGAGTGAAAGAGTGTTCAAAGGCTAACTTATTGGCTATATACAAAAATAAAAAAGTTAAGTAATGATTTTTTTTCCATATCATTTTAAGCCTATCTCAGTGTGCGTCGAACAGCAGAATTTTATAATCTTGAGCCGGTGGTTTGATTTCCGGGTAATCCAAATAGAGTTATGTAACTATTAACTCATGTCTGGTAACACTCCACAGTGTAAAACTGTGACCGGTAAATAGCATTAAGCTCGCCCTCAGCAATGCAGGCGATAATACATTATCAATCCAATCTATTACAAGTAAAACATGAGTGTTTAAATACCTCTGCCTACCAGGATAACACATGCGTGATGATTTTATAGATTTGGTATAACGACCTTACACTATCTCGAGCTGTGAGCAAGTGATGGTGTGTTCAAAGGTACAAGACCAACAAAATAGGAAATGAAACTCAAAGACTGTTGCCAAATTACATCGATAAGTGCTTGATAAAATGATAATCGATTTCTGTACTTTATGATGGCACCAAGCATCCAAGTATATGCAAAATTTCCAATCGCTTCTTTTTACAATAACAAGTATGGTTTTTTTTTTGAAGCGCTCGTTGCGAAGTTTACTTAGCTGTTCTCAACCTATCAGCAAAGTTAAGCAACGTCGCGCGCGGTCATGTGTTGGATGAGTGACCGCTAGTGACATTACTACTGAGCGTTTCCGTGCTTCGGAGGGCACGTTAAGCCGACCGTCTCGGTTGTTGTCTTAGAATGGCAGTCGTTATAGCATGGTGATAGGGCATTTTACGAAAGCCCGCCTGGCTAGCTACCACCCTCAAGTAGAAAATCTGTCGCCTAGCACCTAACGGTGTGTTCCGGCAGCTGTCCTTGAGAGCCAGTACTTCTAGGTTAGCCTGAACAACATCTTCGATTACGCTGCCAACTGGTAGTGGGCTGGAGCATTCGGACTGCCTGTGAGTCTGTGATTGTTGTAGCTATAGTGTTGTATGTAGTTCGTTGTATTTTGTTACTAAAAGCATACCGCCGTTAAAAATAAAAGTGCATTATATTATTACAACGGAAAACGAATTTTGCGAATCTTGCGTTCAATAAAAGCTACTTTTCAAGCAGGAAAATTAAAAATAAACTTTACAATTTTACTACAACCATAAAAATAATTATAACACAAAGAATGTATACTATAGACGGAGTTTTTCACTTGAGTGTCAAATTCCATTTCATTGTTCCGAGTAAAGTACAAAAGTACGATTTGCAAAGGCGCAATTAATCTAAGTCAATAATGTTTATTAATAAATCATTCGCGTTTCAAAATGAGGCGAAACTCAACTTTTAAAGGAATTATTCTTGAGCAGTTTTGAAGCCAAATAAAATGTATTGAACTGGTTATCGTGTTGTTGTTCCTATTTTATCTTTGTTCGTTCTGAACTTTGATTATTCAACGTTTATAGTTTGTAAAAATGTCTCGAGTTCAATTTTTGTTATCTTTGATTAAAATACTACCAACTGTAAACAACACTACAGCTACTACAGTAAAAGCATTTAGATACCCATAAGTCATCGCAGACTCACAGGTAGTCCAAATACTCCAGCCCATTACCAGTTGGCAGCGTGCCCAGCATGCTGGCAGCATTGCCCCGTTGAATTGCAATGCTTATTCTCCGATTACATATTTTATATTAGGGTGAACGTTAATGCTTTTTGTGTGTCTAGAAAGTAAGAGCAATAAATTTATATATTGCTCTTACTTTATAGAATAATAGAGGCTCTAATTTCTCATTACCGCAATTAAATCAAAACCAATAACAACACTAAAATACTGAGTGAGCGTTCGAAAACTCTGATATCAGCCATCAAAACCACGATTCAGGAGGAATCATTCTCCATAGTTCATTTCCTTTTCAAAAAAGTGTCAATTTCTTGTTTAGTCAGTATATTATGTCGGAAATAATTTCCAATTTCATATTAATGTTTGCTCAAATAGGCCCGTTTACATTTTGGTCATTATTATGCTATGAAGAGGTAAAACGAACTGCGACGCTCGGCTCCCTTATCTATCCTTACGATCTAGGGTTTAAAATGTCATCAGGTCAAATTATATACCTCAAAAAACATTCATAACAAAAATACAGAATAACGTCTTAAAGCCTATTTTCATACTCGGACTTTATTAAGATAAAAGCGATATCTGCCAGGTTAGTGTTCACCTAGCGCTTTCCATACAAACATAGTTTCACCATATTTTAAATAACAAGTCTTTAAACTCAGTAAAATTTTACTTAAATGTGCCTGTGCCTACAATCTTTGCTTTAATTTGGCAGTTCTTAACTTTATTATTTACTTTATCTAAATTTTAATTTATAACTGTGATATCCCCCACTAAATTATATATTTAAAATTACTTTAAAAATGCTTTATAAACTGACATACCACAAGCATAGATATTACGCTCAAAGACATGCAAGCATACATTCAACGAATTTGAAAAAGTATTACTTAAAATATGACGAAACTACATAGCCACACACAACTATGAAAACGCTGAACAGACACTAACCGAAACTGGAGTATCTGGTAAGAAGGTTATTAAACTATTCATGTACTCTGCTATAGATATTCTACTCGAAGAAAATAGTCCAGGTGAGCACGTAAAAATGGTGGCTATGTTAATATAACATTTAGATACATTATTTAAATCCAAGCACCACTTGCTTAAAGTAAATACGCGGTAAATCATCGCGTATCATACGCAATCTAACTTTCGCGGTTTCTAACCAGATTATCTTTTGTTCTATTATTTAACTTTTGCACTCGGCTGTACTCGAACTCCTTACACAAGACAAATGTACGGGGCTAATGAAATCCACTTCCTTTGCTCTGTGAATTAGTTCACTGTTGAAATTGTGTCAGATTTTTCTACGTTGCTGTATAATTTAGAGAATTTTTCCTCTTGAAGTCTCGTTTAAATGAGGGTTTCTTCTGTAAATGTAACAAGATATTTCACGTCTTAGAATAATTTAATACGTTTTCTTAGTATATGAATATTTTTATATTCTTTTTATTATATACCAAATTTTTTTATTGTTCAAACAATAAAAAATTAGGTATTACATATCTATTTGCACCCTTGTATGAACAATAACAACGTCTAAAGCTCGTTGAGGACAATAAAAAAATGCATTTAAATATTTCCATGTATAAATAAATAATCATTGGGCCGACCAAGCTGCCAATATGAGATATTCGTTATGTCTATCTCAAAAACTAAACCAGCAAGAATCTGAAATTTAGAGTACACAATAGCAAATCATATCTTTGTTTAACACAGACATACTGAATGCTGTCAAGGCCATAATGAAGCTTAAGAAGGTGTGTATCACTTTGTAGTGATTTTATACATGGATAGACTTTTTTAAACATCACCACGAAAAAAATCCTCCACTAATACAAGGTATCAAATAAGTCCTTTGCTGTACTTATAAATACAGCCTCAAATATTAATACCTAGCTTTACTTATGGTCATACAACTGTATTAGACTCAGATGACTAAACAATATTAAGCGTTACTGCGTACAGTAACCATGATTATATTAACTTCTAAAGAGTAATATACTTTAAACTCCACCAAAGGACTACCAAAGAAAGTTTCAACTTTTAAATGTAGTAAGTAAAAGCAAGCAACAAGACTTTACAACGGTAATTCTAGTGCAGGCAACCCTTTGTTCTGGGCGAGTTCATTGGAGCATTGTTACTGTACTGGGGGGTCCATTACCCCCAGTAGTAGTAACAATGCTCCAATTTTCCGCGTTAATGTGATGTTATAACTGTTTTAGGGTTACCTAATTTTAGGTTAGTTAGCCTGAACAAAATCTTTGACCACATCATCACTTACCATCAGGTGAAATAGTGGTCAAAGGCGAACTTATCAAGAGATTAAAAAAAACCTATGTTATGAAGTCAGATATTGTATGTTAAATTCACATCTATGATTTGGCGAAAGGATTGTTTAGGGTTCCGTACTAGAAAACATGACCCTATTACTAAGCCTCGGCGGTCCGTCTGCTCGTCCTGTATATAGAGCTGTAGCTTTGAAACTGTAACAGGTATTCGATTGAGTTTTTTACATAATATGTGTTAGTATGGAGTTATTCAAAGGAAAAAAAAATGTTTCTGATCTATTGTTAAAAACCGTAATACATATATTGTATAGCAACAAATTAAAAAAACACCCGCTAAGTATCTCACACTGTATGAAATTAATAATGATTTTTGGTACATTCTGTATTGGTACGGAACCCTCCATGTGTGAGTCCAACTCGCCTTTTCCCCATTTTTTGTTGTAGTACGGGAAAGCTGTATTTATTTATTTATTTTGTTACATGTACATATTTTCTTTGTTATATATTTGTGATATAATGTCTAATGAGATTTATTCAAAACTGTCCAGGGGCTCGATTCTCTTAGCTATTGAACGGCGTTAACGCAACTTAATTGCATGAAAATTGTAGTTTTTGACAGTACTTGTAGTCTGCCCGCTATTTAGGTTCGATCGCAAGTCAGTGGCATATTTAGTATGCTGTAAGCTAAAACCTCTACATTGATGTTTTGACTGATGCTTTATTGATAGATGTTTTCATTATTATTTCAGTGGCAACATTTGCAAGCCATAGCACGGCCATACGAGAGAGACGCGATTGCTATACAACAGCGATTAGGAGCTAGAGTTAGCAGACTACCGAATTTGACATTAATAGCAGTTCGATCGCAGAAGCATCGCAGTAGTGTGGTGTTTGGTCAATAGCTAAGGGAATTGGGGCCCAGTAAGTAAGTATGTAATTTACTAACTAGACAGTAGGTAATCCTTTTTAAATCTGCTTAGAAAAAAAAACATCGTTCCAGACACAGATAAGAGTTTAGCCGTTATAACATGGTTATAGGAGGGAGGTTCCAAATATATATCCATCTCTCCTTTTGGTATTACATTTTATGAGATAGATATATTTTATAGTCTGTGACACTTAACGCGACACCGAAAAAGTATGCATGTTGCGTCAACTAACTATATTGACAGAGAGAACCTCTTCGATATAAGGTACAGTAGTCCAAAAACGTTGGTTTCGGTCAGCCAACAACTGTTCTACACCCACAGAAACCCCATGGATGTGCCATTCATTGGAGATGTACTCGGGCATTTACTCATCGCGATCGGATTTGTCAGGCGGGCAACGAAGGCTCACTATAAAAGCATAGTCGACTACAACATACAACCTAAACAAATTAAAAGGAAATAAACTTTTTTTTTTAAGTTTTTATTTAAACGCTCTAAAAAGATGAAAATAATCAGAGCTACTTTGAATGTCATCCCAAAATCTTGATTGTTAACTGAATCTCGCAAACATCAAATAAGTCAATTTCCTCATCACAATCTATTCTTAACGAGCAATTATACACAATAAAATTGTCTCTGATGAGCCCGAAATGGCATATTTCTAAATAGCCTTAATCATCAATAAGAGGTTCTAGTACTAACTACTATTTCAGCTTGGCGCTCACTTTTCAATTTACTCTCAATGAGCCCTTTCATTTGATATCCATATTGTAGTAATGCATTAAAAATAACTATTCCGCTACGAATAAATATTATTCGTAGCTATTCTGCCATTATGGATGGTCAGCCATATTGAATTAAGAATGATGTCACACACCATATCGTGCATTGTCATACAAACTAAACGTGTATATAAAATTTCAGCTCAATCGGTTGAAGATATCTACTTGAAAATTGAGTTCAAAGATTCCACCCGAACAAACATTACATAAATACATTGCAAGTTAAATAAAAGATTTTTAAATGGCTATACGAAACAGAAACGAAGAGATTGTGGAGGCTCTAATTATAACAACAACGGCATCGCCAGAATTTGTGGCCGGCCCTTCAACGACAAACTGAATCGGTAAATGTATAACGTAATAAATTAACAAACTAGATATAAGGAGCCCAAAAGCTAGAAACAAGGAGCCCCCCTGATCCCCAAGCCGCCTGCCAAGCGTGGGGAATATGGCAAATACCCCCTTAATAGGGGAGGTTGTGTTATTTTATATTTTAACTAACAGGCTAACTTTCTAACTTTTAAAACTAGGCTTAACTTTCCATCAGGAAGAATATTGATAAGCTGGAGGATGAACTCCTCTGAGTTAAAAAGTATTATATGTAACAAAAAAAAGTAATAATCAAATAAGAGTACGGACCACGAGGATGTAGGGTGTAGTATGAAAAAAAAATACACCTTATTGACGCATTCATTCAACAGTTCTACAGTAACTTAAAAATTTCGATTATTAAAACAACACTAAAATAATAACAAATATTTTAAAAATATTTTACGAAAACATCAAATTAATATTTTAATGAAACTCTCAAAAAATATAAAAATATATCTAGTGACAATTCCGCCTAATTTTCCTGCTAAGCCGACGTGACGTCACAAACGCCACGCAGCCAAACCGGAAAAATTATCGACGCGTTTCGCTTTTACTCCTGAGGTTGCTTCGTGTAGAAGCGAAACGCGTCGAAAATTCTATGGATTTCCGCAAAGTAACGCCTGAATCTATTCATTAACACTAAAATACTCAATTGTTCGCACCTTACAAGACACTGAATCGCACACTGTACTGTAAAAATCCCTTCGCGCTTGAAGCGCTCGGTTTAAAGATAATCGCACTTTATATCGTTTTGAACTTACATTAAGACTTGCTGTTCAGCCGGGACCCGACCTTATTTATACCCAAATGTCATAGCTCCCAGGATGTTAGAATACCAGTCAAGATGGAAAACAATAGGGACTATAAATTACCATTTTATTAAAAAAAAAAAAAAAAAACCACGCATTATTTACTACTAGGTATACTGTGATGTTTACTAATTGCCCGAGATTAATGACGTCCTTTTTTATCACATTGTGGGTAGATTGATTATTCCAGATTGTTCGAGCACTTGCACCGTATCAGTATTCTTTGACATCAGTTTTTAATTTTACAATAACAGCTTCATTTATCATTATCATTCATAGGCTAGCATTTCGCCAATACTTTACCTGTCGATAAGTGATGCTGATGTGCTCGAAGATAACAGCCATCTTACAACTGGTATCAAAAACCCACTTTATGTTTTTTATTATTATTAGTATATTCTATATACTGTAAGCGCAATTTCAAATAACGCGGTGTTTACTCATATAAGAAGATTTAATATTTAATCGCGATTGAAACGTTCACGTTCGTTCCTCGGTACCTGCGCTGCGACGCGGCTTCTTTGCCGTAACTTTCGGAGTGAAACTTAGTTCAAAGGCCTACTTAGTTCACGAAGCTTTGCACGGTTTTAAGTTGTCGTCGCTTCGAATACTTACGAAGAAATTGTTAATTAAAGAAATTGTGTCGTTTAAACTTTCACTGCACTCCGTTTGATATTTTTTTTGTGATATTAACATAGGAAAAAGAAGGTTGTCTGACAAGATATTTTATGTTGGTTCTGCCCATTGCAGAAAATGTCACTTAGAACACAAGTGATGCTTAAGAAATCATATCAGATATAACTAAAGTCTTGCTTGCATGTTATTTCGCTATCATTTGATCGACAAGAAATACTTTTTAATCATAATGTGATTGTGACGACATATGCACGAACCACCTGAGGTTAAGCGGTAACCTCTGAACAGATGCATTTCATCACAAGTTATGAACTGCACTGCGCCCATCACTATGAGACATATATTCGTTATGTCTCAAGTGCCTGTTACCAAATTACTGGCTCTCAAGAACTGCTGCCGGAACACACTGTTTGTTGTTTTCGGACAGGTTTTCTACTTCAGAGTGGTAGCTAGCCAGGCGAACATTTGCAAAATGTCCTTACACCATGCGGTGAAGCTCAAGTCGAAGGTGGGGATCTAACCATAGACATTTACATATTATATTAGTTAAACATCATACAATGATCGATATTAAAGATAGCTAATTATTATAAATTGATGCAATATGTACTTAACGGATAATTTTGAATAATACTGTTAACATTAATCTAAATAATAACATTGATAAAAAAAAAAAAAAAAAATAGTAAACACTTAAAATATATATCTGGTGCAACTCCGCCTAATTTTCCTGCGAATCCGAAGTGACGTCACAAACGCTACGCAGCCAAACTCGAAAAGTTTTAGATGCGTTCGCTTTTACATGAATCATCCTCAGAAGGTCTTGACTCGTACAGCGCACGATCGAGAAATCATTCTCGACTGGCTGCGTGGCGTCACGTTATCTTATCAGGTGGGGTCATTGCTGCGACGAATTTACTTAGCATTCTATGGATTCACCGTGCGGGTGCCGGGTCCATAGCGTTGCAGAGGAAGAGGCCCAAGTCAAGGTGCCTGGGACTAGCAACCCAGTGATAAGGTTACGGGGCCCCTTGATAATGCATCAATGCTCCTTTTCACCGCTCGGCCCTCCTCCCCTGCCCAAACAAATTTGGTAAGATCCTACTAATGCCGCCTTGGGTACACGTTGTTCTGGACTGGCGAAGGTCTTTTAGTAGGTTGTATTGGGATTTTGCTGGTGTACCCCTTGCTCCGACTTCTACAGCATATAAATTAACCACATAACCGTTTTTGATTAATTCATTTGTTAGTCATAATATTTGTTAGTTTTTATTGTGTGGTCTTTAGGTATGTTTGTTTGCCACGGCACAGTGAGTTCTATAAGAAATATACGTTTTAGATTTTTTGATTAAAGAAATATATCTTATCTGGATGACGAAACACCAACTTATTTTATTATTTTTTATGTGTTTTTCTACAATATTAACTGAATGTTATCTTAAAATATTTTTAATATTTATAATGATTCAATATTGATTTTCGCTAAATAAAGCCTGAATCTATTCATTAACACTAATTTTATTTTATTTAAATCATGAAAACGAATGACTTAACCCATTACAGAAAAGGATGCGAAAGAATAAACGACCGTTTAACCCTCCGGTCGCTACACAGGCACAATTACGCCTGACGCGTAAAGAATTACCATTATTATCGTATTACGCGGGGATACGCGGTAATTACGCGTGGAACGCCGCGTATGAAACGCTCGTTTGCTCGAGCCGTTATTTTGTTTCTCTTGACGTGCGAAGGTGTGAATATATTTAGGACAATACTTGAGAATGGAGAAATAATAACTTCAAAAATCGATTTACTAGGGAGTATCGTACTAAATCTATAATTAAACTATTTCGGCAATTGTAACCTCGGACGTTTTGTCCGCTAAACACCTGTTTCTCAGAAAATAAGACATGTGCGTCAGGTTTACATGAAAGTCAAAGCCACTGTAAGAATAATATTTTTTAACGTCAATCTCATGATTTTACTATGATAGAATTCGCTGCGTTCGGCAAAATGCATATAGAGCCACTGCGAGAAGAACTTGTAAGAAACTTGGAGCCATTACTTTTACATAATTTGTAACATAAGTGTATTTACTCCAACATTTATTTACGAAGGTGCAAAGGTTATAGACGGTGACTCGGCGAAGGTGGAACGATTCGAGCATTTTGATATGATTATGACATACCTACCCGTCTCTTGTCACATTCGTAACACCTGATCACGTCTGAGGGTACTCTGGACCCGCAGGATACTTTTTACCCGGTCTTACTTAAATAACCTTCCAGTAACAGAACTTCACGCGTATTTTGTATACTTACAGAAATGTATGTTTGTCGTTTAATCCTAAAGTAAAAAATAAACCTTTTTCACGGAACGAAGTTTCACAGGAACATAATATTTGATTCTAAGAAATTAATGTAAGAACACAATGTACAATAATCTGATGAATAAGCTTGAACAAATTGAATTTGAATAGGTTATTTTTTAATAATATTTGTTAGCTGAATGTATTTTTCGTGTATCGTTATACTTGCTGACCACCACCGTTATAATTTCCCTACCCTGTACCCTCCGAAGTACGGATTATCTATGTGTGATTTAAAGCACTATCGCTTACGAATATATATGAAAATAAATGTAAGTCTCATACTCTTATAGATTTGGTTTCAGAACATGGTCACCCTTACACATTTTTTGAGCACGGTATTTTAGAAAAGTGATATTACGTCAAATCATATACCTATGTTTTCGCCTCAGGGGATATCCCCTAGTATTACTCCTATTACTCGTATATACGAGTTTAATTAAATATAAACTAAGTTGTCTTGAACGAAACTTTTATCGTAGACAGAAGCAAGCATAAAAAATTTCACGAAACACAAAAATAAAATACCATGAAAATTTAGAACACTGGTAATTCCCGAACGAAAAGACAATTAGCTCCACAGTCAATCCCATTTCCATATTGAAATGAGGCAAATCTTCGAAGCATGAAGTGCAGTCAAGTACAGTTGGGTTTAGTCCGAAAAGTGCTGAGTTCAATAACTCAGAGATTTGCTGGGCTTTCGTATTCCGCAAGCAGATCAATGATCTTTCACTAATAACATTAAATCTGCAGCTTTGAGTTAATTCAAGACCAAAAGTTAAATATTAAGAATATAAGTACAATGTACTTTATTTACTTTTGCAAATAATGGTCATGTATTATTATTATAATTTAAAAAAAATAAGGACCTAATCGTCGTAATATACTTGCAGCGACTGCAGGCTACAAAGGGTGTAACAAGTTTCCTTACGCCTATTGAATAAAGATATTTAATTAACGACATAACTGGGTATGCAATTTTTTTTTAAAGTTCTTATTATTCTAGTAAATTCTGGGTTACGGCAAATAGGTACAGAAATTAAAATAATCCAAAATAAATTAATTATACTTTAGAATTAAACCTCACGCAAAAACGGACATATTTGTGATTTTATGCAGCAAGGTAAAGAACACCACACCGCTCCGATCTGTCAAATTTAGCTACCTGACTGTACACTCTCCACCGCACTGCAAAAGGGAAATGAATTCATTGGTAGCTTTAAATCTATTTTTCGACTAAGAGAAAGTGATCAGTGGTCATATATTTAAGCTACACTAAGCAAGACTGTTAAACAACAACACCATTTTTTAATTTTTATTTTGTTGTGACGAAACACTCTCGAGGCCTACCTGATGTTAAGCGGACTAACATCTGCCTATAACAGATGCATTTCGTCACGAATTGCACTGCGCCCGTCACCTTGAGAAGTACTTAAGTCTCATGTGCCTGTAATTTCACTGGCTCTCAAAGATTGCTGCCGGAACACATCGTTAGGTTCTTGCCGACAGATTTTCTACTTGAGGGTGGACGCTGTTTCATTTATCTGCGTTCAATCATATGCGTTCATCGTTGATCAAGTTATTAAGAATATACAATATGGAATAGCTCAACAACATAGAAAAGAAGGGCTAGCCGATATCGATATATAATTTGATATCCATATTGGATATCGAACCCAGGACGTCGAACTTCGGAAAAATACATTTTTAACCACTTGTCAACAAAACGTACATAAAAAATAAAAGTATCACCTTCACACTTAGAAATTCACTCATTGAACTTTGTTATGTTACATAATAAATGTAATAACGTACTTCAATTTGTATAAAAGTGATTGTAAAAGCATCGAGATTGTATCAGTTCTCTTATCGTCCCTAGCGCGGGAGATATCAAGCCATACATTTTCATTAAAATTATGAGAATGTACTCAAGTATCCCCTCTCAAGTAGACTCACGATTATTAACATTACGACAACATTTTACAACTAAGTAATATAATTTCATTTCAAGAAATAAACACATTTTATATGTAACAAAATGTTAACATTGTGATAATATTCAAAACCTTTTTTTGTCTTCTCTCTTATTGTATATTATAACTCTTTGTGTTCGTGCAAATTGTTCTATTAGCTCTATTTACATATCAATAAATTTTACCAGTACACGTGTTTTTTTTATGTTATTGTGACGGAACAAGCTCGAGGCCCACCTGATGTTAAGTGGACTAACCTCTGCCTATAACAGATGCATTTTGTCATAAGTCACGAATTGCACTGCGCCCGTCATCTTGAAACATAGTTATTAAGTTTCATGTGCCTGTAATTTCACTGGCTCTCAAGGACTGCGGCCGGAACACACCGTTAGGAGCTTGGCGATAGATTTTCTACTTGAGGTGGGTCGCTAGCCAGGCGGGCATTCTCAAAATGCCCTTCCACCATGCGGTGAAGCTCAAGCCTGCGCCGGGATTCAAACCATGGACCTGCTGCGCGGCAGTCCATAGCCAATGCCACTGAGCTATCACTGCTTCACACTATGTTACACTAGTGTACGCATTTCAGCATGTTTAATTTGTTATAAATTATTTTAACATTACGCGTCCAGATAGTTGTTTCCTCAGTGGCTGGTACAGTTGAGTTAATTTTATGCAAAGGCAGTGTTATTAATTCCGTGAGTGTCGCCATCGCCGACTGCTCAGATGGCATTCTGGTGATTCGGATCGAAGGTGAAGAGCATTTGGTATTTCTGTGAAAGAGGTAATTTGTGCATAAAAAAAAAACTATCTTCCTATCTTTAGCAATAGAACTCTTTATGCTAGTTCATCTGGGGCTGCACTGCCACCAAACCTATGGGCAAATGGGTTCAAATGCAAAGTGAAGTTTTTACAGGTTAAAAACGAGCAATATTAATTATTTGTTATATTCTAATGCGATCTGCAGAGCATTCGTTTGCAAAAATAAAACTATAAAAATTATAGGATTGCGTCATTATCTACATGTTTAAAGATAATTGCAAAAGTTGTGTTTGTAGTACAACGTAAGTTGAACTATAGGTGTCGCTCCATCTCAATACGATGGTAAAATAAAGAAGTAGAAGAAAAATATGAGTCATGGTCATTTTAACTCAGTCGGTCAGAGCATACTCCGGCTATAGGGTGGATGACGCGGGTTCGAATCCCGCACATGATTATATTTTTCCTCTCGTAAATATGTAATGTGTCCGCAGAGCATACGTTATTGCAAAAATAACTAGTATAAATTATAAAACCCGACTGCAAATTACTTTAAGCGTTTTATCGTTCCATTAAGATTAAATTGCAAGTTAAATATATTTATGGAATTGTTTCCTAAAGCCTTCCACTTCGATAACACAAGATGGGTTGTGTCACCTGCGCTATCAAGACGAATCTAAACATATAACAAACATTAAAAAGAAACTCAAAAACATACATACATAAACCCTGAAAACACAACACTCTTCTTGTAGGTAGTTGTATATAAATATTAAAATTATAAAATGAGTTAAGAGGCCTTTTACATTTTGCAGCCCTCTCACTTGCACTTTTAAAGATTATTTCAAATTGCAACAATATGGTTTATATTTTTTAAAATGTAGTCAATCATTATTTCGCTGCATGCAACCATAGATTTTCTCAACATATTTTTACTTTGTTACATATTGAGAATTAGAGGCCCAAAATTTAAAATAACTAAATTACGCGTTTTGGATCCCCCATAACAGATATCAAAATGAAAATTAGTAGTGAACATCTATAGTTGCATGCAGCAAAATAATGATTGACCACATTTAAAAAAATATAAACAATATTGTTGCTATTTGAAATTATCTTTAAAAGTGCAAGTGAGAATGCTGCAAAATGTAAAAGGGCTCTTAAGAAATGTGCTTATGAACTATGAAAATTTCTAACTTATGAAACTAGCACTTATGAAGGTTTTTTAGGGTTGGCCTGTATATGTTTACTTTGGATATGTTTAAAAATTATCATATTAAGGTATATTAAATTCAATATATAATTTCTGACATAATTTATGTAACAGATCATATATTTTAATAAGTCAGTACTGTATTATTTTTAGGATCATGAATTGTTGCATGCCACATGGTCAAATATGGCAGAACTATCATATATCGAGGGTATTCTGGCAGAACAAAATAAATGCAAAAATATTAAAAAATTTGCTATAAACATAGGATTCTTAGTTTTCGTCGCATTTTTTATCTGGTAAAACCATATAGCTGCCGAAGCTTTAACAACGGTTTTTTTCCTCTGATAAAGAAAATAACTAGCATTTTTTGTCTATAAATTTGAAAGCAAAAGGTGATATGGGCTCTTTAAAAGGTAAATAAAAAGTTTCTTACAGTGAAAACGTAATACAACAATTTATTTTCTTTACTCACAAAAGCGCTTATAGATATTTGGGTTTTGTATTAACAGGTAAAAAAGAATAATTATTAGAAACTAATCTTATTTGATTCTCATTAGTAAAACAAACTGTGTTCTTTGTTAATAAGCTTTTTTCTGACACTTGCTCAGTTCAAAATAGAAACCAATATGTGGCAGCAATTCTTTTGTGGGCCGTTCAGAATATTGAACACTTACAGATTATAGAGCAAAAATTTTTTAAATCAGGACATACATACATGGAGGCCGATTCTATGCACAGTGCTATTGAATCACAAAAGAAAGAAACATCAGTAAGTATATTCAATGCAAGACTGAATTTCAATATGCGAACGTGCAAGGCGTAGGAAAATACATACTGTTCAACAGAAGAAGATAGTCAAGGAGCCATACAAAACAAAAGAGTTTAAATACCATGAGTTTTATGATCTAAAAGATCTGGCTTCTAAGATAATTCATAACAAAGATAAGGACAAGGAAGGAAATAAAGTACAGTGGCTTAAAATCAAACGACTAAGGTTTGTAAAGAAGGAGAAAAGAATTTACTTCAATTATGACATGAGTGAGACTTTTAATTACATTAATGTTACTGGTAAAGAAGGAAAAACTAGAGCTATACGAACAAGAAGAAAGGAACAAAATGAATTTCCAACATAGTTAAAAAAAATGTATAAAGAATCATTACCTATATCCGAAGCAAAAAAATAGGATTTACTAAATTTGGTTAAAAAAAAAATAATAAGTACCAGAAGAATTGGAGCCTTGGTATAAAAATCTGAAGACGGTTAGTGTTCCTGTCGAGGCTGAAGAGGAGAATGAGCTGATGTCGTGCGAGGAAACTCCTTAATTCCTATATTAGTATTTTTTTTCTGCATAATATTTTCAAGTGCTATTTCTCTACAGAATTAAACTGTTTAAAGTTAAGAAAGCTTACAATAAATAAAATAAATATCGCGTATTTGTTTCTTTAATGCAGTAATTCCCACAACATTTACAGGTAG
This sequence comes from Plagodis pulveraria, assembly GCA_963890685.1. Lineage (NCBI taxonomy): Eukaryota > Metazoa > Arthropoda > Insecta > Lepidoptera > Geometridae > Plagodis > Plagodis pulveraria. The sequence continues at coordinate 658,316 of OY982968.1, forward strand.
AAACAGATAACTGAGAAAAAACATATTCTACCGCCTTAAGTGGAATATTATTTCAATTTATTTTAACATCAACTTATTTAATATGGGACAGTGAACTGTTCCTAACATAGTAGGTAAAGATTAACGTGTGTTTAAGAGATTTACAGCTTAGTAACGTATTTCAGGTAAAACAAAATAACTGCAATACCTTCACGCCAACTTTCGCCTTTTTTAAACTTTTTATGACAATTATTGCATAAATTATTGTATCAAGACAGTTTTAGATAATGTATCTATGTACTAATAGTAAAAAAAATTGTAATTATGCTTCGTCATTGACATAATGATCGTCCAAAACTTTAAATCTATTTTTCTCAAAATAACAAAATCGCTACTTATCTGGTTCTCCCAGAATACCCTCGATATACTAAACAGCTTCAAAATTTATATTTCCAATAAACGATTTGATTTGATAATATTTTACTTCTAATTAATATTTTAAGGTTATATTATTATCGAGAAAATTATTGTAATTGAATAGAACCTTAACTGTTCCTCAGTGTATCTCCCAGGTTACCTCCCAATGCTAGGAAATGAATATTATTGGAGACTAACGGACTAGGAGACATAAGTACCGAAGTAAAAGCGGGCACTGGAATGTTCTATTTTATTGTCGACCTTACCTGCCACGGGAAGGAGTCGGTTCTTCTTTTAATTAACTTAAAGCGAATGCTCTTTACAGTATATACAGTATTGATATAATTTACTACTTATATTTTCAGTCTTCTTTATTTGCAACTAATATAAAACTTTTTAGGGATCCATATTGCCGGTTTTGCTATTGATTGGTTATGATGTGGTACAGAATATATCTAAATTTCAGATTACTAAACCGCTTAGCTTTTGAGATAGACCCAATAACAAAATGGTCTTAAATTGTTAACTTTGACGGCCTCAATTTTTTTAATACTTTTATATAGAAATAAATCTGTACTCTACATAAGGAGTTACAACGACACCCTACAGGCAAGGGTGTAAAAAAAATGTTCTAATTATTATCATTTACAATGTCATGCAATTGTGGCTCCTCAAAATAATTTAAATGGTTATAACCATTTAAATTATTTTGAGCATTCTAGCACTCATCTTTGTGTCAAAATAATTTATCAAGATTCCAGGTTTGTGATTCAGTCCATGTTACTAGCTAGAGACTCGTAATATACGGATGAATGCACAGATAGACAAACGGCGAAGTCTCGTTAATAGGGCTACGTTTTACCCATAGTGTACGGAACCTTTAAAAATAGTGCAAGCAATGAATAAATTTACAAACGTACCTATTATTATGATGGGTACAGATAACGTAAATTATGAAGGTCTCATAGACCACCACCTCCCTAACGCCAATTTTCTATGGAAATTGGTCTTTGTTAGTGAATCGTCAGATTAACTAGTGACTAGTGTTCACAGGTCGCCTAATAAGGACGAAGTTTCGTTAGTGAATATGACTTGACAGTCTGTAATGGCTTGCTTATTTAGCACACTGTTAGTCGATTTTCATGACGAGGGAACTAAGCGTACAATAGGAAGAAAATTTCGTTAAAAACGAAAACGACATTCAGTATTCCTTGTTTTCTTGTCCACAACTGAGCTTATTAATTTTTTTTCATATAATGTACGTTAAAGTCAAAGTCACAGTCAGTTATTTATAGTGACGCCCCTATTATTTCCTTTTTTTCAGTCAGTGATTACTACTAAATAAAACGTAACCCTGAAAATCACAAAAAGATGCCCCGTTTTACCACCATTATTATTGGACTAAAATACTTTTTTATATATTATAGAAATTATAGATAGATGCCTAACCTAAATAACTGCTACTTAAAATTACGTATTGTGAGAAATGCTCTTTCTTAAATGAAATTATGGTACGAGGGAGCATTTCTGATTCCTATGTTTATAAGCCATTATAATATTTGTGTAACAAACGACCATAGTAATATTTCAGTGTCAAAGGAGTTTATTTTATACTCCTCGTTTGTTTTGTGCATCTTATTATCATAAACACAAATTTAAACTTTAATTTTTAGCACCATCAAGGATACCGTAGCAAAAACTTGTAAGTTCAACCCATTTCCGTCAAACTTCACAGTTTTCACAAAAGAGTTCCAAACCAACTCCAAGAATAACTTCGAGGAAGCGATGAAGAAACGTTCACACTATTTTATACTTTCCTCTTCCTCCAGGTTTTTTAAAGTGAAACCATAAAAGCCTGACTTTTAAAATGTAAAATGAAATGCGGTAACTTGCACTGGTTACTTCGGCGGAGTTTCACACTTATTGTATTATTTTTAAAACTTTGTTTTGTGTTTTTTTTACAGCGGTATGCCAACATTATGATCATTCGGCGGATCGACCAAGCGCTGATAAGTTTAGTATATTTTTTGTGTATGCCATTACAAACTTTATTATCAGTCGTCTAGAAGCTTTGTAATTTTTGCATAAATGCCTCTTAGTTGTACATCGTTTTACCTCTAGGTTTCGATGGTTAGTTTTTCTTAGGTGTATCATAAATAAGCTTTTTTAACACACGTATTCGAAAATCGGTAATTAGTTTTAGCGGACAGATAGACGGTTTTGTTGATAAAGTAACGTAAAGTTTTTTTTTATACATAACATAAATCGAGGATAGGAAATATATAACTTTACTCTGTGTATTAATAAGTCATATCAATTTCGTGCATTGCAAATTCTTAACTCAAACTAATTCGTTTTGAAAGCAATGATAGCCGAACGTTAATAGCTATGGACTGCCGTGCCACAGGTCCGTGGTTCGATCCCCACCACTGGCTTGAGCTTCACCGCATGGTGGAAGGGCATTTTGCGATTGCCCGCCTGGCCAGCTAATGTCTCAAGGTGACAGGCGCAGTTTAATTCATGACTTGTGATGAAATGCATCAATTATAGGCAGAGATTAGTCCGCTTAACATTTGGTGCATAAATTAAACTTTCTGATGACTAGGTAATTATGTTCTTTGAATATATTATATACTCTTATAGTATCGACGCTTTTTGATTGAGATTTGCGTGTGATTTAGTAATAATTTTTTTGAAGAATTTTAGATACATTGTTCACCGAGGGGAGAACGTGACGAGGTGGGAACGTGACTGATTACTGACGAGGCTGTAGTTTGAGTTATATACACGAGTTGGGAAGTAGGCCCTAGATCCTACCGTTAATCATGTGTTATGTCTAAGCTGCATGGGAGGCGTTTCGCTCTCTCTCGTTTTTCGGTTCGCTCGGTTCCCATCTCCGACAATTGTGTTTGAGAGGCAGCAATTCTAGGTAAAGTCTGATAACCATCCTCGATCACATTATCTCTCCGGCAGGTGAGATAGTGGCTAGTACTTTTGTTTATTGTTATTTTTGTTTACCTGATGCAAAAAATGCGAAAATTAAGACAAATTGAAGTCGTATTAGATTCTATTGGATATTAGTTATTCCTATCGCAAGCATTGATTTTGCGTAAAAAAATGAAAGGTTTCGGTTCGGTTCCAAACCAGGGCAGTTTTAATATTTCGCGCGCGGGTGACACCGCGATTTTGTCCATAGTAGGTTGGTAAGTCCGACTGGCGGACGACGGAACTTTGACTGCTACTAGTAATGTCGAAAAAAAAGGTAGATGTAGAGTTGTGATCAGTGAACGTGTTGGTGGCAACTATTATAAAATTGTTGTTATAAAATTGGTATGCCTGTTTAAAAGAAAAGTTTAGAGTGTTTTTTTATAAGTGTTTTTCAGCCGAAAAGCCCGATCTTTTGTGATCGGACCGGGGTCTGGAGACAAATATCTACACACTGCGAGCACGTGGTTAACCTATTTTCTCCCAAAACAGCGAGAACCAGAAAGTCGGGCGCGCCCGACAAGAAGACGCTGAAGGATAACGTTTGGGACTGGTTCGGTGAGTGACCTTCATTTTAGGTTATCTGTAAAGTAGCTAGTTGATTTCACACCGCGTATCGCGGCATATTGTACGACTTATTGTGCACAGTTTCCATAAAAATACATCTCGCAATATAATATTACGATTATATAAAGAAAGAACCTTAACAATTAGGATATTCATTTCATTATATACTTTAGACCATTATTATTATTTAAATGAATATTCTAATCGTTGTTTTGTTAACGGACTATGGTTTATCAACTACATATTCCAGTTTAAACATTTATATTTTATAGCTAACTTCAACTTGCTTACAAAGCAAGGATGTGGTCACATCCCATCGCATGTCTTAGTCACTTCGGTATCGTAAAATGCGACGCCATCTTTAATTCTTTTAATAACCGACAAGTTACAGATGCAAATTCTCAAGGAAAGAGTTGTTAGACAGGCGGCTGGTTTTTTTTTTGTAATGCTTAGTGTTTCATGGATATAACATTCATTACATTACACCAACAAGAACTAAAATAATCCTTTATCAAAAAATATGTAATGTAATGCAATATATGTAATGCTCCTAGGATAAACGGTATCTAAATATTTAAAGTATCGCTAAAAACCCAAACTCTACAGCGCCTCTAATTTCTCACATGTAAAGCGAGAAAAATTAAACGTTCCTGCACATTCGAGCTCGTCGGACGATTCAAAGCTTTCGATATTTCTATGCACAACTATAAGTGAGGCCCCAACAGAATTAATTCCCGTAGCAGCTTTACCCCAGTGGAATAACTCTCAAAGCGAGTATGCCCCAGTGGAATATTATTGGCAAAGCGTGACTGACGATGCCTCGATGGAATATTATTCACAGCACACGGATGGGCATCGAAATGAAAATTCATGGCCAAAGCGGTGTCGAAGAATCCCCGGATGATTCCGCGGTCAGAACAAAGGCAACGCAAATAGAGTGTGCATTTGAATATTGTGTCGATAGGATTTTTAAATGGTTTGCTTCTATTCCGCACAGTTTTTATATATTTCCTCGTTTGATTTTATCCAATATAGGCAAGAATTTGAACACGATCTCACCTGATGAATAGCATCGATGTAGTTGAAGATAGAGCGTACTTGACCAAAAAGGTACCTCTTCACACTTTGAATATTCCCAGGTTACAATCATCAGGAAACAAGGATGCTGGAAAGTAGTTGTGTTCCTTTGCTGTTTGCATTACAAAAATTGTAGCGAAACACTGTGACGATGATGCTTGGTAGCAAGGAATAGTTTCGGTAACTTTTTGTCCGATAGTGGAAAGACGATGGGGAAATTAGATCGCACAATGCCGTCAAAAACTTTCCAACTTCAGCTACAGACAAAGAGTTGTTGTAAATGAGTCTTGTGGCTCATTTTTGAATGAAGTTGCTATTTAACAACCTACCTTTCCCATATTATATGGCAGCGGTATTCTATGACAAGATTTGACCTGCGCTTGGTTAAAGATTAGAAATCTTTAACCCTGGCGTAAAAAATCACCACTCATCCCTAGGACTAAATTAGCGTGTCCGAGCTGCTAAATTTGCGTTTAACTTGACGTACGAGCTAAAGTTAGAGTTATTCGTTAAAGAAACACTCAACAACTCAAGATTGAATCGGACAGTTGTAGTTTATACATATATAAAGAGTCTGTTTAGCGAATAGACTCGCCAACTCTTGTATGCGTTGAATTTAACAAGATTGGCATTTTCCCAATCTGAGACCGCCTGCAAGTCAAGTTCACGTGATCGATCGTTCCTGCTCTTTAGACGAATGGTAAAAGAGCCGCTCGGGAATCTCGAGCCGAGGTGAGGGTTTGGATGTGATTCCTGGGTCAGACAGTTATTTCGTTTTTGTAACGAATAAAAATAACAAAGGGTTCGCTCGCTATTACATTCGACCAAAACATGTCCGGCGAATCATGTCTAAAAACAACTACATAGCCCTTCGGGTAATATATTCGGTCAGATATACGTTGTTTATTAATTAAAATTTTATCGAAATTATAATTACTGGATCTCAAAGACAGGTGCCAGATAATACTTTTAGATCTTCGCTTTCTGGACTACCCTCAAGCCTGGCTGGAGCTAGCCTTGCGGGCATTCGCAAAATGCCTTGCCACAATGCAAAAGTAGGTTCTGCATTAAATAAGGTCATAATTTTGATTATTCACCTTTGTCTGTGTATATTGCGTTAAAATTGGTAATAACCATCATATTATTATAATAACTATTGCCATACAAATAGGGTCATTTTGTCCAATAAATAAAAAAGGATTCCAACAACAATACTCAATTATTCCAATGAGACATATCTACTTTAACTTTTCAAACTGCTATTTCTTAATAGGCATAATGCGTTAATTATTATATTAATTCTAATTACTATCGATATCGATGGCGTCACATTATTTCCAATTCTAAACCACTAGTAGGCGTTTCCGCAGTTCTGAGGCCGGAGATTGCACTCAAATACATTTTTCCGTCTCCCCCCCCCCACCGCGCACCCCCCGCCGCACCCCTCACTAACGAGCCTTTGTTGCATCATGCCACTGTGCGGGTATTGGAACGATTGCACCACGATGGGTTACCACATTCTTACCTCGTTTAATTTTGTAACGGTATTTATATACTCACTTTGCAAGGGTGAGCTTTTATCCACTATGTGTAAAATATGTTAATCACAATAAACTTCCAATGTGAATGTGCTTAAGGACTGTCAGAATAAACTTAGCCACAGATGCTAAACTCAACCTGCTACAGACCTGTATACACACGAAAGTGAGGCTTAAGGTGAAATTGACATGATCGTTATGCTTATTTAATGTTAGTAAAAGTCAAATCAAATCCAAATCTTTTTATTTTAGGCAAAAAATAACACAAATCTTTTACTAAGCATAAGGACAATTACTTAAATATGCATTATTAGGAATAATTCAAATATTGAGTAGTATTTGAGTTATCCCTGAAATTGTAAATGGGATGGGACCACATGTACATTCCCTGTAAAGAGTTATGAGTTAACACATACAAAAAAACACAGTTGAATTGAGAACATCCTCCTTTTTACTAGCATATTCTAGTCTGCCGACTACAAATTGTGGTTGTCTATACAGAAACACAAGCTAAGTTTCCTGGTTTGGGAGCTTCGATCCAACGATTTGAAAATACCCCCACTGTAACTCCATGAGGCGACAGACGGCATACTGTGTATCCCCAGTCCAGCGTTGTTACACTGAATGTTGTACAATACCTATGTACGTTTTTGCATAATGACATAAAAATCATCTGTGCGCGCAACGGTGAACATCCCTGACGCACTACAAAATTGGGGTCGACACAACAGCACCCTGAAGCCATTGTTATACTGGATACGTAGAGCATTATAGGCTTTCTGCTAAATGTTATCCACAGGCTGCTCGTGTAAAAGGATTGACAAAAGGCCTTAAACAGCCTAAAAACCTTTACCTCCACCGCACCGTACAACGTGCGAACCAGCAAGCCAGCATGTTACATCTAAACGATGCTCTACTTTCCTTCCAGTAGTACAAATACTTAAACCACGTTACTCAAGTGCGGGGAAATTCGTTTAGTGATACTCCCATGATCGAGTAAACTGCAACACCGCACTTAACAAGACCATATCGTCTGCGTTACCTATATTATAATAACACTGTCATTATTTGAGCATTCAATATTTTGTCATATTAAGCTCAAATAAACTATTAATATACCAAAGCTAATAAACTAAGACTAAATTTAATGACAATGGATCTTATCAGCTGACCTTAAACTGAGCGTCAATAAAGCGTTAAATTTTGTTTTATTTTTATAATTACTAGCGTAAATATAAAAATAAAACTTAATAGCTCGTGGATTAACACTTATTGTAAATAAATATTTTCCATAGACTCAGGTAATATAATACTTTAAAAAAATCTCCCATCCCACTACTTGATAAACTGTTTATTGGCGCGGTGTCCTATGTAGAGGCATTTTATAGCACCAGTTAACCAGTCGTCATCCAAATTTACCATAGATCTCATTACAAAAAGCCTCAAATCCAATCAAAGGTACAAAGGACCCCACCAATGCTTAGTTCTTACCTAAATCAATTGAAAGGATCCTGTTTTGACAAATGTCACTTTGTATTATGGAAAGGGCAGCTTTTGTGATAGACTTAGAACAAATCCGTTTAAGCATTACATCGTCAATATAAACGGGGTTGTGGTGCCACACAAAGCGATAACTGGTTAAATGAATAACTATATTTTGTATTGTTATATTGGTAAATATATAATAAATATGTTGTATACTAGCTGTACCTGCGAATTTATTCGCGATTGCCGTACCTGCAGACTAATTATTCACATTTGAGCACTGTTTATATCATATTAAGCAACGCTGTCGTCTGCGGTGAAACACTCCTATTAATGCATAACTAAGAAAATATCTTTTTGAAAACTCCCAGGTTGTTTTTTCCAGAAGACAGTAGGTAACTCAGTGAATTATTTCGCGGTTCGCACAATAAAGGTGCAGGAAGGAAAATACTTTGTGCGTTTCTTTGTAATTTCGATTTTAAAACGGCGTCTTTTCGTCGATGCTCTCCATTTTTGGCGGTAGAACGAAGATATATTAGATTGTGCACTTCCATTGTGCAGTTTCCAAAATGTATCCGGCAGAAGACAAATAGTTAAAAATATCAATACAGTTTTGGCATCAGCATCAGATCTCTCAAATATTTTATTATCAAAATATTTTCATTGTATAGATTTGGATCTGTTACAGTTTTGTTATAAGTATAAATATTGTACCGCTATTGGCACACTTAGTTTATAGCCTACATAACATCGTAGTAGAAAATGAAATTTAAGGTACTTGATACAGTATAAAATATAACACAATATGTTTCAACAACATTATTAAATGAAAAGAAATGAATGAATCTATGAAAGATGATGAATAAAAAAAATTTAAATAGTAAAGTTTAATATAATAATTTAGAAAAAACTAAAATTTATAAGATAATAAGAATTTAGTTATAACCGGGCACATACAATTTATGAGGTCGTTGACTCTTTCTGCTTCGGACGTGGTCCAAAACTAATTTGGTTCAAAATTGGTTGGAGTGTGTGGGCGTTCTTTCAAGCCTCGTAACTTCGTCACAGGAGATAAATCCAGAGATTCCTGGAACGTGTAAAATTAAATATTTCACATTTACTCATCCATAGGATATCGTTCCGATAGCCCACCACGGTGTTACAAAGAAATAGGTAGGTACTTACGTAGTAGTTATGTCGTGGTGGTAACGACTATCAGATCGGAGTTAACATTTTAGTTTTAAGACAGACAGTACCCGAAAAGATATAACGTTATGTATATAAAAAATCAAAATCATTCTTAAAATGAGAGGTTGTTGCAAAATAAATGATGAAATTTCAATGAAATTGAAATGTTATTTTATGTTTCTGCTAATTAAATTGTATTATTACAGTAATAAATGCACCGCGCAACTAGCTAGAGCGCACGGGATAACGCAAAGTGGCGTGGACAAGTTCTCGGTCTAGGGACGCGAGCACCGCATCGAATAACCGTCGCATGCGTCTCCCTGCTCTACGCTCCTAAGGGCCGTTTACACGATAAGAAACGTAATCACCTTCACGCATTAATTCTAATTATATTTAAATGATTGTATATATTTTAGTTTAAAAGATTTTAAATGTTATTACTAATCTGTATTGTTTTGGTTGGTCAGTATATTTATATTATGTACAAAAGATTAAAGATTTCGTTATTCATGTGACAATATAGATTCTGAACACCGTACATTATTTTGCATTTCGTCCAAATAAGGAAAACTTACGAAACATTTTTTTTATTATTGATTGTTGTTCCCGTCACTCCCGTCACGTATCACCAGTTAATTATCGTAACCTTTTATAAGCGCTTGATGTGTCCTCTCAACATTAGGCGTGCTACATCCGCTACCAATAGCACTGCACCCCAATCTGACCGCTGCAACAAAGCAGTCGTTTGAAACGCGCCCTCTCTGACTGCAGGCCTCTAAGCTGATTGGAACATGCTTTCAAGATAAATTCGTTCGGTTTGATGCGATAATCGAATGCTTTTCATAAATTTTATCGATTTTTTCGTGAGTGGTGTGATGAGGGAAATATTTGGGGTTCGTCAATCTCTGTACGAATATTGATTCAGATGTCAGTGGTATTTTGGATATAACAATTTTCATCTCATTAATATAAATAGAATGTACCTAATAGCGTGTTTAAGTAATTACACGATTTGGTCACTTTGAAGCGGATCCTCTTCAAAGGACCATTGTTGTTCAGGAAAAATAAAGATTATGAGACATTTTGACAACAAATCTGAGCTCAAAATTTTAATCATTATTACTTGCATAATATGTTAATATGAATAAAACAAATTGGGACTCCTTCTCATTTTCACATTCAAATTATGCTAAAATAAATTGTTGGAGTATGAACCTACCATGCTGATTCAAAACATTGATATCACATCGTCATGGTCTAATTTTCAAAAGTTTTTTGATACTTTTCAGTACCGTATAATCGCATCCGTTTTTTTTTTAATATATTTATTTCACTCTTTATAGTAATGCTAACTCACTAGATCATTCACTTGAATACTTTTACTATCGACAATCGAGTTGCAATTACCATTAAGTCATCCAGGTTTGTAAATACATTTTTCAGTGACTATAAAATAATTAACTAATATTAATACAAACAAAAACTTTTTTTTACATAGTTAGAGCCAAGAGGGTTCACCGCCACAGCAACGCTGGACCGGGCGCTCCCCTTAAATAGAGTTCTGAATATTTACATCGAGCAAAGTAATAAAAAATATTATATAACAAATGACAGGCACAAAAGACTTTTAACATCAGGTGGTCCTCGTGCTTATTCCGTCACAAACACATAAAACATTCATCTATAAATGTTTTGTTAGAACTAACAGAAGTCAACTCTAAGAGGTGTTAGCATTTTTCCAATAAATCTGTATTAATAAAAAAATCTCAGTTGTATTTTCGTCACAAGCTCCTAATTGATCTCTCTGAGTCACATTTACCTACTGTATAATAATTACACAACATGCAAATTCATTATCGTAGGTACATTGGGAAAGAACCGTGTGATAACTTATTATGAACATAATAATCCAATTGACTGCTAATTGTCGTGGTCCTTATATTACAGAATACTGCATATTGTAATATTTGTATACTTTGATTGTAACTTATCGCTATATCTAGTTACCTACCGCATTGTGAGAAGAGAACATAACACAACACATACAGTGCGAGATAACTAAAGACATGCGATTATTTTAGTCACTTTTAAGTAGTTCATGAATTTGGATTTTGTTTACCTACATCTTTGAAACTAAATTCCATCTTTTGTATAGCTAAGCATTTGGCTGTTCTTCTCGCAGCATTTAAGAACAATAATGTTTCACTTGAAGTTTTTTTTGTTCAGCATATGTACATTTTCTGTAATAGTATGAGGACTGATTTCATTCCTTTTTGTTACATGTTCATAAGAAAGAAGGGAACGTACCACCTACGTACCAGAACGTACCAGTCAATTGGTATATTGTCGTAGCATAGGACAAAGCTTAACAAATACTTCTAGTATTATAAAAATTGCCACTTACATCCACAAAACTCACAGTGTACAAATTCACATCATCATGCAATTTAAACACCAAAACTTAGCTCCAAAATCCATCTAAAACTTTCATTAGGTGATTAAAAGTAACACGCCAATAATCAATTTAATTTAATGAGTATCGTCGTGTAACTAAAATTCCTGACGGGACGCTGAACGATTGGTTTTTTCCCCTTAACCCTTTTTGAAACAGTTTATATTCTGACAGTTACCCAAGTTTGTCGTTTTCAAAAATTCATATTACCTAGTTATCAAATTAGTACTTTTAAACGTGTCCCATAAAAGGTTTGTTTTTTGTAAGCTTTCTGACTATTATCTAGTAAGACAAGTAACCACGTGGTAGAACATTTCAAACAAACTAAACTTATAGAATGGTTACTGGCCCTCAAAGGCAGCTTTAACAAACACATTGGTGACATATTCTACTTGAAGGTGTAAGCTACTCGTCGTCATTAAATGTTCTATTCAAATCAGTGGGTGGCGGAGCTCGAGAATGCGGTACGATTAAAACCATGAACCACCTGCGCAGCGTGCATAGCCAAATGGACCAACATTGATTCACCAGTTTATATAGAAAAATTATTAATTAAGTACATTTTAGTGTTAATTCTGTAAGAATTATCTTAATTTTGAAATGCTCTAAACTATAGTAGTTCTCATTTTATTCACACTTACGTCCATATTCATGTAACACTAAGAATGACAATTTTAAGGATAACATTACTCTATTCAATTGTGAGTAATTACACGACTGTCCAAAAAAAGGAGTGTAATGTCTTCAGGGTTCATGTATGTATGCTTGTGAGTTAGTTCTAAACGACTTAGCCGTTTTTAATGTATGATATATCATTAGATTCGTCTTGATAGCGTAGGTAACAATAGGTACATAACAAAGAAAAAAACTTGAAGATACTAGGCGCCATATGGTAAGTAAAAAAAAAATATTCTCTCCCAAATCCCTTGACTCTTGAGTGGGGTATGAAAATGACGGGCTTTAAGTAACGATTCTGTAAGTATATATAACTTCCACTTTTAATTTCAATGAAACAATAAAACGCTTAACGAAAATAAGTTATATTTACAGACGGGTTTTTTAATTTTTAATTAATTTACACTTGTTTGACATCCATTTACCACAAAGTGACTTGATCACAAAGAACATACCCACAACTGAACAGAATTAACAAATTTAATAATTGTGATTCAAAAACGTTAAACGAAATAGGATTAAGGTTAGAAAATTTATTTATTTATTTATTAGGTACACAAAACAGGACAGCGTCAATAAAATTATAGAAATTAATTTAATTTATTACAGAAAAGAATAATAACTACTAGAACATAGCACATTATTTAAAATAATCTTATATTTTTATCTAAATTATTTAGGACATGAGATTCAAGGTGTGCTTAGTCATAGTGGGTACAACCAATGGTAGCGCTGTTAACATGAATGTGTTTTGAAGACCATGAAACCAGTGAAATTGGAGAACCATTACACACAAGAACAGCTTATCGTGTAGCAAAAGCAGTACATGCAGAACATTTGCATGATCTAAGGCGTTGCATGTACAACATCAACAGCCAAAACTTCCACCGTTGAACAAAAGCGAGTTAAAAGTCAAAATAATTTATTCAATTTATACGATGCTCTTATGAAGATCAATTACAAAATTTTACACGGTATTGCAACGTTCAGCGAAAAAAAAATATAGAGCCACTCGAAGAAGAACGGGCAAAAAACTCTGGGCCATTTTTTTTAAATGTCTAACATTTGTAACATTACAAAATTACAAATATACGATCGTAACAATTAAGTCATTACAGAAATTATTTTCGATTGTATATTTGTAATTTTGTAGTGTAATCCACATAGCAGGCGTTATTGCAAACATAACAATATAAAAGTTTGCAACATACTTACAATATAAAAATTTATTTCAATATTTCTTTAAATTAACTTGAATTTCTTTTTTGTGAGCGTTGTTAAATGTTAGGGAGCTTGATTATAAAACCGCACACAATCACCTAAGAAGGTCCGTTTATTTGTCTTTGCTAATCTAAAAACTGGTACAGGTTAGCAGTTAGGTACTGGTGATAGGTTAGCCTTTGACCACTATCTCACCTGATGGTAAGTGATGATGTGGTCGAAGATGTTGTTCAGGCTAACGTAGAAGTACTGGCTCTCAAAGACAGCTGCCGGAACACACCGTTAGGTACTTGGCGACAGATTTTCACTTGAGGGTGGTAGCTAGCCAGGCGGGCATTCGCAAAATGCCCTACCACCATGCTATAACGACTGCCATCCTAAGACAACAACCGGGACCGACGACTTAACGTGCCCTCCGAAGCACGGAAACGCTCAGTAGTAATGTCACTAGCGGTCACCCATCCAACTCATGACCGCGCGCGACGTTGCTTAACTTTGCTGATCGGTTGAGAACAGCTAAGTAAACTTCGCTACGAGCACTTCATTATTACGCTTATTTACTTATGCCATAATACCCACGTTTGGCAGGCGTCTTTGGGATTAGACTTGGTAGTATATATAAAGATGATTTCATCAGAGTTATATATGTATATACAACAGTATGTGTAAAGTTTCACCTGAGTTACTGACTTGAATTCCACGGCATTTCTTGCTAGTACCTCCGAATTAATTAATTTGGTGAAACAAGAGCCCCGCAAAAAACTCGATAAGTGCCCTTGGAGACGAAATTACAAGCTGACGGTTTTTGGTTAACCCCAAAATAAAATAACAAAAACTGTAACGTTTTTTGAAACGGGCAAATTGGACAGCGTTGGAAATTGTTATTGGCAGAAATTTAAATATTGTAGAGAATTTTCTTTACAACAAAAAGCTCTCAGGCATTATACTTAACAACTAATAGTTTATTCAATGCTTCCATTAAAGAAAAATTATAACAGACGCTTGATTTTTGTTAAAGAAAATCCAGCCAATGCTCTATTTTGGGTGTCCCGCATTCCAACGAATAGTGATTTTTTGTTGAATTTGATCATATCTCAAAACGTAAATTGTCATTTTTTTTTCTTTATATGATTACAAGCATTACCGCGTGGTTAAGCCATTCAAGCCATGGATGGTATAACCACGCGATAATGATTATAATGCGTAAAAACGGGGGGCATGGTTTCGATTTCTGCTAGCGGTAAGAAATTTTGTAACCTAACAAATGTTCTTACTACCTACTTTCGTTACATTTGTAAATGTGATTTGTCGGCTGTTTCAGTATTTTTGATTAAATAGAGAATCTGGTATATAACATACGAAACTCTAGTTTTTTTATATAAATAGAGCCATTACATTGTTCTCTTCTTTACAAGTTCTGAGCAATGATATGACAGATGCAAAAAATGTGCATTTAGTTACCATCTCATGTATTGGACCAACCCTTACAACAATACACCCCAAGCGGGACGTCAGTGCAGGACATATCGCCCCCCAAAATTGGACCAACCCTTAAAAAACATTTACTTGAATTTTTAATTGAATATTTGTTTTTAGTTCAAAATTTATGACAAAATAATTAAGATTCAACCTATACTTGCTTTTATTTATATTATTTAATGTACAACAAAATAAATGAAAAATTACGAAAGTTTAGATTTCTGTATTTTTGGTCACCTCCAGTTTGAGGCTAACGTTTCAGTTCCCGTAAGCCACCGTCTGTGTTTATTAAGAAGGCTGTTAGATACAGTAATGGGCCCCTTCTTGTTCCTCTTGCTAAGAGGTGGTCGCGTCGTCTTGAATCTTCGAGTGTTTTGTACCAAATGCTCGACAGTCTCTTACTTAAACGTTGACAAAAAATAGTTTTAGACCCAACAAGTTTTTTTTACCTTTGCCTACCCTTTAAAACATATACAGACGATGTTTACGTAATAATCTAGGAATTTTTAAGTTACTTTGGTCCGTATATAAGCCTTAACGGCTTTGTGATTGTGAGGGATTTTAGTGGCTTTCATTATTCACTACATCACTACTACATGTCTTCGGAAATGTTCGTATTTATATTTTGTATTCATTGGTTGAGTCGCCTCGGTACTACTCACGTCTTGTAACAATGAAACCACTGTTGTAGTTTGGTACGTGGTATGTCCATTCAGCGAACGTCAACAGGTACAAGGCATTCAGTTGGCACTTGATCCCATATGCACGGCACCAGCGTCTTATGTAAAGAGACTACGAGTACAAACACGGTGAGGATCTAAGCGCAGACACCGGTAGAGATAGGTAGTTTAATTGTTGTTTGTCTGAAGAAATATTTATAAATAATCTAGGTGGTGTCAACATTTAGATAGCTTAAGAAGAGATACTAACACGCAAGTTTTCAAAGAGTTAATCGAATATAAGTTAAATCTACGCAACTTTATTTCACCTCAAAATTTGACGGTATATAATATTTTAAGAAATATAATCACATACCAATAAAAAACAGTTTTGCTCAACACGTTGGCTACCCGACTACCACAGGCTGAGTAATTTCCCGTTCTTAGCAAAATGTGTTGCCAAAAGTTATTATCATTGCCAAAAGTTACCTTTTTTAGAAAAAATATGTTTTAAAATAATCTAAAGCCTGGAACGATTTTTGTATACCAAGTAGGTAGCAATGTGTATTGCACAACATAAAGAATCCTTGATCCATTCTGTACACAATCGATCACGATGTCGGTCAAGTGGCAAGCACTCACTGCGTGCATTCAACGACAAGTGCAGCCGACCGACCGACGTCGATCTACTAACAGGAACAAAGAAGACCATAATTACCAATATATTATTATATCGTTTTACTGTAGATAAATGAGAAAATAAAAAAATAGGCTTTTGAAATTCGTGTTTTACGAGACCAATACAACACAAATTATATACGTATATAAATAAAATGTTAGATTGACCTTAAAGATTCGATCGAGTGCATAGGTCAGAGTATGATAAATTTAGTATTTTCTATCGATTATATTTTCGATTTGGGTTTAGGGCTACATTTAGTAAACTATCATAAATCAACAATAATTATAATGTTATATATAATATTTATATATATCTAGTTAATTATCTAAACAAAATTACAGTTGATTAGTAAAAAGCCGTTAAAAACGTGACCCCACAATGCTGTAAATTTTAAATGAAATGTTCATACTCACGAGTTGGCATGAGTCAATATTCGTGTCATGATCTTAATTTCAATTTAAAATTAATTATGACTCGTGCTGACGATTTGAAAGTCACTTACAAAACATACACCAGACAAGGACAGCGCTTTTAACTCTTAAATAGTAGTAGGCCTTGCTTTATTGGAATTCTGTAACGCGATAACTAACAATATCAAAGATTTTTTTTATATAACCTATAGTTCCACCACAATCTCACCTGATGTTAGCACTCAACAGTAAATTCCACTAGCAGTCACCTATTCAAGTAATGACTGCAATAAGCCACCCTATACGTATTTCTAACGACGTGTTGATTTACCTGGTGTGAGAGTTCAACGTGTCAATGACGTGATAGTTACAACATAAAACAAAAATATATTTCAACTGCAATATACATATTATCTACTACTATCAACCAACAATTTCACTTACGTAGAATTAGGTAAAATTGTGCTTCTAGAATATATTTTATGATATATTTATTTATATAATATAACTTTCACCTCCCAAGCATAAAAAGTATAATTTATCAGCGAAATATTTGAACAACAAGATACTTAAGTTCACTTTGTTTCTAAAGTGTGTTTTGCTCGGTAGCAAAGCTTTTTAATTCTCGTATCTTTAAAGCCATCGTTACGCTCAAGATTGTACTTTTTAACCATTCGCTGCTTAAGATTTCAATACAAGTAATCACATTAAATAAGAACTTTAGAGTCTTGTGTATAAGAAATAACTTATACACATGTCCTGCATAGAAAGGGCTGTTGGGGTGTTCCAAATTTGAATTTCAGCAGAATTGAAAAATTATTCGAATTTCAAACATCAACTTTGATTTCTGGGAAAATAAAAAAGACAACGTGATGACTTGTACAATCACTATTTGATGTACACCTTTAAGTACAAATATTCAATATTACTTACTTAAATTAAAACTATAAATTTCACTTGATTTGTTTTTAACGTACTAATGAATCTAAACTAATATAATAAAGAGGAGATTTGATTGTTTGTTTGCATTGAATAGGCCCTGTAGCTACTGGATTGATTTGAAATATTCTTACAACTTTACAATCCTACAGTATCCCTGAGCAACATTGGCGATAAAATGTTTTCAACATTTTTTTGTTTGTGCTGCTAGTATTATACATATAAAGCCTGTTCAAAACGAAATGAAATAAAATGAAATATTTACTGTTACGAGAGTAGAATTGGTCAAAAGGAGAACTAAAACTATGACTTTGAAATGACAATCCGCGGCTGCCAGCTGTCACATCGTCGTATTGTCGTGTTTAGTAAATTTACATGTTATTTCTTGAGATATTTGTATGAAAAAATGCCGAAACGTGGAAAAACTTTACAGAGTTACAAAACACAAATAATATATAATATTATTCAGTTGTTGTGTGTTGTTGGAGGTACCTATTCACTCTTGACTTGAATAGTCCCAGGATATACGGACGCTATTAAGATGTTCCATTCCCATGCTGTTCGCATTATAAAAGTAAATGTGAAATGATGTGATGGTAACGTTTAATATCTAAGAATATCGACCATAAATGGATATCGAGTTTCTGTAGGGAAAGTCCGTAAACCAACTTGTTTGTAAATCACCGCTATGTGAACAGTAGATCCCATCGTTAATAATCTCCTCGATGCTGATGTCTACCGAAATCCAAACTAGCAAACTGAGGTCTTCAAGATTTCGAAGACGACTGCAGCAGATGTCATCGTGAGTTCACATGCATATTTGCCAGTACGCTGCTTGACTTTTTGCTCCAAAGCATAGCTAAGGTATGAGAGGAGATGTGATGCATCAGCCGAATATCTTATTTGTGTCTCCATGAGGTCAGCAGGTTAACTGAGTCAAGATTCCTGTTATATTCGTGAAGGGAGAGGATGTGCTCTTATTGTAAAAGCCGTTTTTTGATAATAGTCAATTTCATAGTTTGATACGAATTGGTACCAATAAAACAAGACACAGTAACAAATTTACTCAGTTTTTGAAGTCTGTACTTGCACCATAAACAATTTTCACACTTAATAAAATAAATAATGATAATTAAAATATCTTAAATTGTACCAATTTTTAACATAATAAAAAATGGGGTGATGAATGGTATCAAGCACACAACAAACCTACATAATATTATTATTATCAATCCCATAAATCTATCGATCTCAAAATTTTACCAATATCCTTTTTAAGTGACTGCCATTACCAAATTGCGTGATTAATGTACCAAATGAGTGAAGCCTAAAGTCTTTGTCTCAGCTCCACGGTTTCTCACATGCAGGTCCTTTGAAAAATGTGGCCATTGTGTAGGATGTGTGTTACGGGCGCGGGACTCGACGACAGAGGACAAAGCGGTGCTGCTCCGTGTTACAGAACATGTGGTTAGACAAACTCAAGGATGGAATTAAAAATAGTGGCTGAGATCAGCTTGCAGCCGCTTTATATGAATTGGAATTAAATTTAAGCTAACTTCTTCCACACAAGTTCTTGAGAATATAATTGGACTTTAATTATACTAACGAAAAAATTTACAACTTTAAGCTATTACGATGCATTGCCTTAAAAATGTTTATATGACATGCGAAGGTTTGATTATTGAACACAAGAATCGTATATAAGAATCTGTGTTACTGAGGTAGTATTTAAACTGTGTTACAGGCGACAAAGCCCTCCGTTTGTAGGAAACTGATATTTTACTATTAATTGTATTCATTAGGGTTTCAAGGAATAATAGCTAAACGTTAATAATTATTAACATGCATATGCCTGTAGTTTATGTTAAAACAGATGTGGAATCATGTTGGATACATTAATGATTAGCCTATTAAGGAGGTTTACTACTAGGTAACAGTTACATCAATTAATAATTTACGTATTTGATCAAATAGCGTGATCAAATGCAAATTGAATTATAAACAATTTGAGGTAGGTACATTTTCTAACAGTAAAGTATACAAATAAAAAAAAAAACTTAAGAATAAGCATGCAAAGGGAGATGTTTGAGTGAAAAGTTGGCGCAACTTTATAAAAGTCTCTGTAATAAAAAAAAAAAAGAGTTATAATTTTTTTTTTTTTTTTTCCCGAGTAGTCATGAGTAGGTCCATGCACCGATGCCGGCTTATCGTTGAATTTTGGGACACGGTGTATATTTTTTTTGTTTGTGTTATTCTTTCCATCTACAATCAGTGGCCACTTTAAGCAGATGTGTTGTGGGCGTATTATCAGGTAGAGTGTGTCCTCCAGCGAGTACATCTCCTCATTTTGTTATTGACTGTCCTTAACACTTAACGGGTTACTAGGACTTGTTTCCGATTTAATCTTCTATTATAACCCTGGGTAATCAATTGGGCTGCCAAGGTGTTTGGGTGTTTCTTGAGTCGTTGGTGGTAGGACTCACTCGCATTCCCAATTTCCTCTTTCCCTGTGCTCATTTTCAGATTTTTGTGTATTTCCGTGTTAGTGATATACCATGGTACATTGCTTATTGTGCGTTAGATTATGTTTTGCATTCTTTGCAGCTTTGAGATGTATGAGTTACTTGCAGTGCCCCACAATTGCATTCCATAGGTCCAAATGGGTAAACAGGTATATATAACAGGTATACAAGGTATATATGTATATAATAAATATCTAATATATATTTATGTAATATATATCTAATATATATTTATGTAATATATATATATTTATGTAATGTATATATATAATATATATATATAATAAATGGTGTAGAATGCAAAATTCCAAGGAGTTTGAACACTCACTACTGTCAGCATGTATACAGTTCTCTTACAATCTCGCACAATTTCTTTGCTCGCACATTGCACTAACTTTCTGCCAAACAATTCTGCACCTTTAACGTTTGAGTAAAAGTCTAGATTCTATTAAAACTATGCAATGAATAAGCGCGCGATATATTTGTTGCAACCGGCTTCTTCATCCGATTGTCCTTTATATAGGACATGGAGGAGGAAATTGGATCATTATCGAGGACAGGACGGCGAGAACAGGTAATAGAAGCCGATTTTACAACATGTTCAAATCTGTCTTTGGTCAGCGCAATTCCTAAGAAATGTCGATTCTAGTAAATTGCTTCGGCGGATCTCCGTCGGCGAATGCATTTTAAAGAAACTGTTTAGCTCTTCCTCAGAGCTTTTTTTTTTAATAAAATGTATGGAGGTAATTTTTTTTTTATATAATGACGTAACAACTAGTTATCCTCCTGAATGCTAAGATACACATATATACAAGTTATTAGTAATTATTATATAGGGCTCATAAAGTTCGTTATTTAAACGCAACTATTAGAATAAGCCGATGATAACAGATTAGCGGGACATCGTATTATAACTTTAAATCTAAAAACAATACATGATTATTATTTGTTAATGTTGCGGGTAGTATTTGAAGGGCACAAGGCTACAAATGAAGTTAGTCCAAAAAGCACCAATTTATTTTTTAAATGTCTATGGTAGTATGTAGCGAACTTTGTATTTTGGATCACAAATGAATGCTTAAACAATGATAGTCACGACGCGAGTTATTAGAATAAAACCAAAACGTGTGAACTGTTATAATACTGAGAGCCGCAGTAATGAATTGCTTTTCCGCTGACAATCACTGAGTTTGCCATCCGTTATATAGCTGACGGATTATAGTTTTGGTTATGTTTGACTGTTTCAGTTGTGCGTGTGGTGCAGTGTTTTTCTATCATTCAAATAATTAAACTAGTGGCTCTGCGAGCTGAAGACTTCTGTACTGGTATACGATTTTATTTACGTTTTAAACCATTATATAATTTCAGACGTTTTGAAGAATTTCCTTAAACTGAATAAACATAAAATATTTAGGTATCGAACATGCTCACACACAACAAAATTTCATGAGAATCGGTTGAGAAATGGGACTTGTAGAGGAAAACAGCCAGACATCCGCAAGACATGAAAGCATTTTTGCTCAACCTGAAACGGAGACGCTTCTACCGAGCGATCGCGCTTTTCGATCGCTCGGTCAAAAATATGGATAGTAAGACAACCAAAAAAACACGGAAAAAAAGAAAAATATGCATCATTTTAGAGTCGAGGCCATACATCGATATCCATCTCGATTTACACTTTTTGTGCAATAGTTACTAATTATACATTTCGTAAGTGATTGTTGAACTTACAATTAATAATTCGGGAGACGATTCATTGTCTTTTTACCTTTATCGTACTCATGTGGGTCAAACTTCAAACCAATAAGTTGCTTTAACAATATTAAGAACAACACTTATGTTTGTGTAATATATTTCTTTAGATATATTTGTAAAAAAACCGGCCAATTGCAAGTGGGACTCGCGCACGAAGGCTTCCGTACCATTATCTGTAACCTAATCTTGCAAGTTACAGACACTTCTCGCAGTGTTCGGTAGGACTCAGTAAAAGGGACCCGTTTTTACCCTTTGGGTACGGAACCCTAAAAAGTTCAGTTTAAAGGTCAGCCACCTGTTTTTATAACTTGGAATTTCGAATTACATTATGTCATTTGATTTCTGAAAAATATGCTAGCAAAGTTCTTATTTTTACAAATTATTTAAAGAAAATTCCCGATTTAAAAGCCAAAATAAAACTCTCTTTACAAACAATTAAGTCAACTTAATACAGAGAGTAATAAAAAAGAAACCACATAATCATTTTAACGACGAACATAAAACAAGGGCCAAGTGTTGTTTTGCGTCAAACACATTAAACCCCTCTGGCAACTGACTAGACGCATCCTTTGTAATCCTACTATAATATTTGAAGTACGTGTGGGTTTTTTTGACCAATTATTATCACAACAGCTTAACAGATTTTGCTAATAATCACGAAAGTCAAGCACATAGGAGTAAATCAGTAGGTATTTGAAGGTAATCCTAGAACCTGGGGAGCTTTTGAACCTCATTCAGTCAAGTATCGCGATAATCCATACAATAACGTTTATATTGTGCATGAACTGCCTCACTAAGTAGTAAGACTCCTAATGTTAAAGGCGTCTAGGTAACTACTACTGATTTATCCAGTAACAAGATTTTGATGAATTTTGAATAACATATAGCTAAGATCTAGAGACTTCTGTTATATTTGAAAAGACCTTTCATTATCGTCGCGTTAATAATAGCCATTTATGTACTCGTATGTACGTTAGATAATAGTAACTGAACTATCGCGATTGTAAAAAGCGAGAAGTGATCACCGGGTTTGCAGTCCCTAAAGGCAGCATAATAATCGGGAACTCCATTTTTGACAAAGTTTAGTGTCAACAAGTAAGTTTGATTGGTTAACCCATTGGCATCGGCAATACTGATAGCAATTGATTTCATTCATAACTAGGACGCCGGGGTCTAATTTGATAACAACTGATTTATTGAACTTTGTTTATGCAGGTTAAAACTGATACGAATATGCAATATATAATAATATAATAATCATTACACATTATTACATATATATATATATATATATATATATATATATATATATATATATATTGCATATTCGTATCATTTTAAATTTCTTTAGTAGCAATCAATTTAGTAATATTTTAGGGTCTAATCTGTTTATTGTGTCAAGGGATGCTGAAAAGGGAAATTGCTTATGTTTAAGACTATTGTATACCCAAAGGAACATTAACGTATAGGTGTGTACAAGCAATAGGGAAGGGATGCCTAATGGCTTTGTTTTACGACGACGCCATTCGGGAAGCTGCTCTGAGATTTAATGGCCAGGAAGTGGTTCCATCGTGCCTACAATACACACCCTGTGTACATCTAATCTCACGATACATCTTGTATCTTATCTGTTTGTATACATCTTGTGTATTTTAATGGGTTATGGAATTTTGGGAAACATGGGTTGTATCGCTCTGTAGATATTGCAGACAAATAAGTGTATCTCAAAAGATAGTTATTGTAGGTATTTAATTTTGTTTCCAGGTACTTAGTTTTGGGTCTGAATTACACCTGCCGGTTTTTATTTTAAGTTTATAATGTAAGTTATCCGCTAGATTTTATGACTGTTATTTTTGTGTTGGGATCCCCTTGTTTTCTTCCACCGGTTACATATTATGACGGATAAACGGATGGCGTAGATTTAGGAACAGGGTCCCGTTTTCTTGTATGGAATTTCTTTATAAATGTAATCCACAATTTTATTTCCACTGAGTAGTTTAAACACTAGTTTCAAATCTATATTTAGAACAGGTATACATATTTTACAAACAGTTTCGCATCTAGCGGTTGAAAGTAAGTTCTACTTGAACACTCATACAGAACTGATAATACAGGTTTGAAATAATATGTTAGTTCTAGATATTATTCCGATCTAGAAGACGCCTGCCAAGCATGAAGATTATAGCAAATTACCTACGTACACTAATCAGAACTTAAAGAAAAAAAAACTCGGTAATTTACGTTCGTAGTCATTTCATCTTCTTATTATTTTAATACATTATTATAATAATTACATTAATAATAATATCAGGAGCTCTTTGAAAATATGCTCTTCTTCATATACTTTAGCTTACATGATATTAGTGAGGTGGAAAATTGAATTTTGGCATATTAAAAAGAATAATAATCCTCACACCTAATATAATTTTGTTTGTGGTGTATAATAAAGTTATTACGGCCATTGTAATTAAACGGAAACTTATTATCACATTTTTGTGCATATTAGACTTAACTGTGTTTTTTAGGTGAATAGGCTTTATAGGTAAAGGTTTAGTGGTTAAAAAAGTGTTTACATAACTACTTTTTTTACACGACTGCCCAAAAAATGGAGAATTATGTTTTCAGGTATATATATGTTTGAACTATGCTTGTGAGTTTCTTTATTCCACCATATTAACTTCTAAACGGTTTAACCGATTTTTAGATATAGTTAGATTTTCCCTGATAGCGCTTGTGACACTACGTACATAAAAATAAAGTAGAAAATTAACTGGTGGATTTTAGACGCCATATTGTGAGATATTTTTTTTCTTCCAAGCCATAATAACGATTCCATAAACATATATAACTTTCTGTTTTAATTTCAATGGAACAATAAAAGTTTAACGATCATAAATAATTTGCAGTCGGGTTTTTTTATATTTTTAACTAATTTATACTTGTTCTTATATAATTTCAAGCGCTATTTCAGAATATGCTAATATCGCATTTACTAATTTCTTAGCGCACAATTTTCATCTCAAGCGGTATTCAAGCCGGTCTCACGCACCGGGTGCCATATCCAGTCAGCCGAAAAGACTGACTCTAGAAGATGCAAATTTTCTGCTCTAATTTTATTATTTATAACCGTCACTGGGGACGATGCGGCCTTCGCCGGACTACAAGACCTCATCTGATCAAAAGAAGTGCGTTTTTAAACACTTAACTCTCGTACACTTCTAAGAACTAATTTTAAAAAGCTAGGATGAGATCCCTAGCTTTTTATATCCTATGTATCCTATACGAGGACAACTTTAACCTCTGCAACTAATAAAATAGGTTTTGTCACCATAGGCGTCTAATGATTTTGCAGTATTTTAAATTGTACATGGTGTTGATTTTTAAGAAATTTTAAATATGGCTGTATCGAAGCAAAAACCGTACTCAAGATTAAAAATTATACGGTCAAATTTGGCAGTATGCCTTCCCTGGACTAAAAACACCATATTGTTGATGAGGATTTGAGATAAATAACGTAACACTTTTTCTATAACCTTTATTTAGCAGTTCTACTGTCACTTCACATTTTACTTGAAACCACAATAAAACTCTGAACTGTTCGCACTTTACCAAAAACTAAATATTACACTATACTGTTTAAAAATAGTTTTATACAGAGTAGTGTAAGATTTAGTGTTTCCGCCAGTTACGCGCTTGGAGCACTCGGTCCAAAGATAATCGCACTGCATCTCTTTTCCAACTTAAAGTAAAAAAGACTGGTCGGCCCGGACCCGACCTTATTTATACCTAAAAGCCATAGTTCTCAAAATGTTTAAATATTGTCTAGATGGAAAAACAATAGGGCCAATATATCACCTTTTTAATTTAGTTAAACATCTTTTTATGAAATTCCACGCAATACTAACTACCACTAATACTGTGATGACTACTGAGTTTGATGTTTAATAGTTGCCCGAGAATAATGACGACTCTTTTTTTCGAATGTTATCTACATATTCTACTAAATAACATTGAAACTTGAACTACAGAACTGTGTAGCTAATCTCTACTGATGGTAATTAATGATGTGGTCGCAGATGTTTTACAGGCTAACATAGAATTTCTGGCTCTCAAGGACATATGCCAGAACGCACCGTTAGGTGCTTGGCTACAAATTTTCTACTAGAGGTTGGTAGCTAGCCAGGCGGGCATTCTCAAAATGCCCTACCACCATGCTATATCAACTGCCATCGTAAGACAGCAACCGGGACCGACGGCTAAACGTGCCCTCCGAACTACGTGCACACTCAGTAGTAATGTCGCAAGCGGTCTATGCAAGTGATGACCGCAGTGGAAGTTGTTTAACTCAGCTAATCGGTTAAGAACGGCTAAGCAAACAGCTAAGATATTGTATTTCTGGTGCTGCGTTAAAAGTGCTGCCTGCTAGAATTTCTTAGCAGCCAATAAATAAGACTGTGTTTTCTAAAAATGTAATCGATATTTTAATCACCAAATCTCTACCAAACTCAATATCACCCCGCAGGAATTATTTTTATTTTAGAACGCGTTATTAAGGCCCTCTATGTCCTAAAGTTAATCTCCGAAGCGTTAGTACAGAATACACAGTGTACTGTCACAGTATTCAGTTTACCGTCTGGCGGCTCGACGTAAGCTTCACTTGGACGCTTATATCCTTTGAAAGGCCCAAATTAACGGCACGTCAAAAGAGGTATTGCGCTGTTTAGCATTTTTGTCGAGGCCTAGACTTCATTTCGTCGTAAGCTGGGAGGTAAATATGTGGAGCATGGGTGTTTGTTTGGAGTTCTTATGAGTTTTAGTTGAATTTTGTAAAGGAGAGAATAATTGCATTCACACACAATTATATTAATAAAAACTGCATGATTAAATCATTAGTAACTAATTATTATAATAAAACATATTATAATAATTAGGAAATTTGACGATTTTTATTTTTAAACAGTCGTTTGTGTACCATATCTTTACAATCTACAGTACACAACATAGTACTTCTAGGTTAGCCTGAACAACATCTTCGACCACATCATCACTTACCATCAGGTGAGATAGTGATCAAAGGCTAACCTATCAGGAATAAAAAAAAAACACCTTTTTATTGCAGCATATTGTACTATTGCATCAGATTATTACTTATCATTCCATCTTATAAGCTGGCTGATGACCTCTTTGTAAGTAATGATATCCTTACATAGTAGCTAGCTCTCGAGGACAGCTGACGTAACATAATAATATGTCATATTTTACTAACTGACAATGTATTTACCATTGAGTGTCTACTTGTCACGAGTGGGTTTACAAATGCTGAACTACCTTTCTTTAGAGCTAAAACCTGTGTTCGGCCTTGCATATTTCAAATCTGCCTGCCACTGAAGCGATACCTATAGCCTAGTAACTATAATCGCTTTGTACCTAACTATGTAATTTTGATTCAGCAACTAACGTTGTGAGGTACACCAAGTACAGTATAAATCACGATAAGTTTGTGAGTAGATGGTAAGGGAATTATGGTCGCCTGTGTTAGCTCGTAGCTTTTTTAATCACGGCCCATCAAACGCTAGGTGCATTTGGAGAATAAATAAATAATGCTTCTGTGTGTTATTTTTTATTATATAGAGGGTTAAAAAGTCTCGTACTCTGCCCGGTTAATGTCAATAAAATAGTCATCTACCAAACAAGAATTCAAAAATCTGTCAATACAGGAGGGCCTAGGAATCTGTTTTAAATATCACTAGATTTTGATCCTGATGTAGCAATTTTAAGTTCGAATCCTTTTGTGTGTTTGTACTTTATAGTAATGTGGCGGAACATCTTTTATACATAGTAACCGGGCTAGCTCCAAGCGGAAAATTGGTCACTAAGCAGTAGCAATGATATACCACAGTGCTACCTAATGTGTTCCGAAAGTCGTTCTTGAGACTGACCTCTCATTTCAAATCAAATTTGCCTACGCATATAACTACGGGCAATAGTGGTCAAAACCCGTAAAGTGTGCCGTACGGAACAACATTCTCATGATAACATTTAACTAACACGATGTTATTTTACAGTAGTGGTGCGGTGAGCTATCAGATTGGCGCTCGACCGCACGTTTTAAAACAATATTAGATGAAGCCGATACATCATACGTTGCGAGGCTGTGGTTAGGACAGGACGATGGATTTTGTCATAACATTGTACAGATAAGTAAATAGAGTATAGACTGGACATGAAAATACATCGTTTATGTCGTATTTTGAAATGACAGACAGCAAAAATAGTTCCATGCAGTCTGCCCACAAGCAGTGCAAATATTAAATCGATAGATCGATATTCACTTCTTCTCTCTTTTTTATAAATAATCTGCTAAATAGTTTGAATTTTTTTTGAGCTATCAATTGCTTAAAAATAACTCAGTTAGTGCGTTTCATTTTGTAATATCGCACAGTTGCATAAATCTTGGGCGACATCTTCCTTTTACAGTACGTACACTGTACTAAGGATACTTTTTTAGCAATAAGTATGAAAAATATAAATATGTTGGACAACAAGGTGACAAAAGTAAAAATACCAGGAGATGGGCAGAAGCGCTTCGTGAAAAACTACCCTCCTATACTGCAATACCCGATACAGGATTGAGGTAAATCCCCCCCAAAGGGGTAGGCAATTGATGTGATGATGTTAATATGCTTATATTCGTAGTTATACGTGGATTGAAGCAAAATAATCCCTGAATCTATTAATTAACAATATACTTTAACTACAACCTCCACTATCAGGAGTAATCACTCCTGATTGGTGGTTAATGTTACCTTTAGAATGTCAAATGTGTAGATAGCATTAACATTTTGCAGGTAAAATACACTTACTACATCGGCGCGGTGACCCCAGAGTGGGTTTGACCTCCGGCAACAAAAGGCGCCGCCCGTTGCGGTGCTGCGCCACTTCTTGCCAATCACCTGGAGCTCGCTCAGATGCAGAGGCTCCACGTCTCTATTCACGTACTGATCCTCCTCCCTCCGCGCAACATATCTGCGGACTGGATCGATTATTTTTCGCAGCACCCTTCTCACAATGATAAGAAGTTTCTTCTCTTCTTCCTATGTCGGACTCCAAGTTTCGCATCCGCACATTTTTAAAGTCCGACCAAGCTTGATATATAATATAAATATAAATATTTTAAGCTTCACCATTCATAGAAAACATTGTTTGCTAAAGTTCAGCCAATCTCAACCAGAACAAATCCCGCTAGGAAAACACTAGACCGTTGACCTTTTCTGTCCCCTCCATAGTTAAAACATCAGCTATTACAACAACTACCTGAAAGCAACTCTTTATCCGATGAAGTGGACAGAGTAAATACTAGGAGTGAAACAAAGAGCGGGCAACGTGTACGTTTGCCGGTGTCCCGGGCAAAGTGCAAACATCCTAAACAAACCGATGTTAGATATCAAACCGGGTCGGTCACGTAGAAACTTTGCATTTATACGTCACTGGCTTCTTTTGAACCCGGTTGTCGATGTCCGCTTGTCTTCAAAGTTGCTGGTTAACGGATCATGATGTTACTTCGACTTTGTTATTTTAGCTGAGACATTTTGAAGGTATTTTAAATTTTGGAACAAATCTTCACCGAAATATTGTTTATTGCTTTGTTACAGGTGTGTGGCTGGTTTGATGACTAAAATTTAGTTTTTTGCCATATAAAATAAATTTATAACATAAAAGTTTTTAATAAGCAATAAAAATAATAATAATTATTTATTTCTTGAAAAAGGCAATTTTACAAAAATTAGTTTAATACAAACTCCTGATTCCTAAACTAGGTTCTCAAGAACCCGTAAAATAGTTACCAGGACCTCACAGATTTGTTGTTTGCCTTAGCAGTTACAATATATATAGTTCATTTATAAGCAATAATTATAGAAAATACAACAATCATTTTAGATTACAATTTCATAATACTTTACACTGTGCGTGTGCCGTGTGTGTGTGTGTGTGTGTGTGTGAGTGTGTATAGGTAAGGTCCCAGAAAGGTAATATATAAAGTATAGATTTCTTAGCGAATGTAGTGATCACTATTGGTACTGTAACAACGTTGTGGGAAGCACGTATTGTTGCAATTTTTTTATCGAATTTGCTTGATCTGTTTTGACGTAGTACAGCTTGTTGCACAAAAAGTTGTCGTACAGTAAGCACTTGACATTCTCTATGAAGGTCTGCAGTGGGATATCTATATGGTCGTTTCGTGCTACATTTCAGAAGTCCTCTTTGAGCTCGTTCAAGTGGCAGGAGATGAGTCTTATAAGTTCCTCCCCATGACACTATACAATAAGTTATGATAGATTGGCATAATGAGATATAAAGAAGCTTTATTATATCCCATTCCGCACTATCACGAATTAATTTGAAAACGGCTGTTAACTTTCTGACTCTAGTTTTGATTTCAGTTATGTGAGGTACATAAGACAGTCTATGATCGATGATGACCCCGAGATATTTAATAGAAGTTACTTTTTTTAATCATTTAGATAACATGATCCTACGAACTGGTTAAGGGAAAATAATAAATTAAACAGGCAGCGATGATAAAGTTTGACCGAAGGGGACTTCTTGAAGATTTAATATAATTCGCGTAGCAGGTCATTCATTCATGAGTGTTCGCAAAAAGTCACCTTCCAATATAATTTTTACATCATAAACTCATCTACTTTTACTTATTTGTATATCTTAACTTTATGGTGCAAAGACATGATCACAGACCGAGGCTTACAAAACCAAACTCAAGATTTTTTAAAGAGTAAAGTGTTTGGAAAAATTCGTTGGATTCAAAATTCTGCGATTTGTTTTTAAATGAGCATAATGTAATCTGAAAAGAGTGCAAGCAAGAAATAGCATGAAAATTTATTTCTTTAATAAAACTAATATGCCATTACCTTTAGATGAAGAAAAAGAATGAGCAATGCTGACTGCTATACCAGGGACCCATGAAGTATTGAAAGAAGTGAGTGAAAAGACAGACCTTTACCCAGCAGGGGGACAAATCCTGTAGGTCACTATTTTTGCAGCTTATAGGTCGATTGCTTAGTTGATTAATGGTATTGTGACGTAACAAGCACGAGGCTTACCTAGTGTTAAGTAGTACTGTACTGTACAGTAACAGCCGACTCATCCACTGCTGAACACAGCCTCCCCCATTAAGGGGATATTTGCCATAATCCCCACGGTTGGCAGGCGGTTTGGGGATCGCAGTGTAAGATGGCAGCTCTTTAGAAGGTGCTGCTGCCCACTTTCCAGTATTTTTCCCTTAGTCGCTTCTTACGACACCCACGGGATGATATGAGGAGGTGCAATTCTAACCCGGCACCCTACGTGGGAGTTAAGTAGTAACCTCTACATAAACCAGATGCATTTCGTCACACTCACAATTGACGAATTGAATGTTACCCATCACCCTGAGACATAAGGTTATTAAGTTAGTTAGCTGTAACTTCACCGGCACCCATACCTTTCAAACCAGAAAACGGTAATGCGAACATAACAAGCAGTAGCAGTCTTTCCCCGGATGGATTCATTCACAAAGAGTTCTACAAATTCAGTTTTTTTTGACTTAGTTATTATTAGAAGTAAATAAAACTGAATTTATTTAATTGATGTAAGTTCTACCTTTAAGTGTAAAATCGCCAAGCACCTAACGGTGTGTCTATCTTGGAAAACAGTCATTCTAAGTTTGCCTATATTACATCTTTCAACTTCAAGGCTCATTTGGTAACTATTCACCAAAATTCAATATGCTCACATGTCTAAGTAAAAAAATCACCATAAGTCGTCAGAGTAGTATATGGTAGTATTTTCCAAAGTTCCATAGCCACAGAAAACATCGATTTAAAAATCATTTTACAAAACCATTAGGCATATGGTGATCCATCCTCATCAAAAAATGTTTCATCCAACTAAACAATTTATTGAGTCGCGTCCGCAAACGGACATGTTTGACCAATATCAATCTCCGATACTCCATCAAACCACCCGCAAAAAAGCTATTAAGCAGCTTTGTTTGACATCAAACCCGCATCAAGAGACTGACAGGCCAAACATATTCGTCAAACAGTTTACACGTCCAAACATCTCGATCTGCGAGAAGACCCTTTGAGAATTTTTCGTACAAAATAACTTTATTCCTCAAATTTAACTTCTACAACTTTATTATGATTGGATTAACTTCGCTTTTCCTTTGTTTTCTTCTTTGTGATCAAGCAATGGTAAAATTGTTAGGTAGAGATATGTTTGGCTTGGATTTTACGATACCAAGACAATTTCTGATGTTAAACATGAAATGTTTCGCTACATATTGTACTGCAATGATGTTGGGCGTCACTTGACTCGTTTGTGAAAGAAATGAGGTGAAAACCTCTCAATTTCACGCCAATAAAATAATGAAAATCATGTGTATACGGTGAACTGATTTTATTGACTTTTTTATTTTCTTATAGAGACGTTTGCTAACTAGATTAAAAAGGATACTAAAGTTTCATCTTTGTGAATGTTGAACACAATATTAGCATTATACCATAGTTTGAAGGTAAAAATCGTGTTAATTCATGGTAAGTTTTTATGCAATTATGTGTAAAGTATAAAATTATTTGTATGATATATAAATAAAATGTTCCTTTGTTTTGCTAAATGAAATGGATGAAATGCACGCTTGTAAGTTTTTTTTAAATTTTATATCTAAGCCTACATCAATACTTTGCTTTATAACATTTACATAATTGTATATGACACTGCGTCAACTTTTAGCGTTTTAATAAAATAAACTTTCATTATACCCCATATTTTTTGAAATCAGTAAACACAATTAGTTGAAACTTCTAAAATATATTTTAACGCGCGTGACTTAAATTATGTTTGCGTGATAAAGACCTGAACAATAATATTTATTTTTCTCCTCACAAACTAGAAAAAGTTCTGTCCGTAAAAAAAAGCACATTTGAACACAGATTTCTAATGAGAAATCTGTGTTCAAATGGCCTTTTTTATCTAACGATGTGACGGAATCAACAAAATATTATTTAGCATTCCCATCGAATCCAAAACGAAATCAAGGAACCAAACAAACTATACCGTTGACATATAATATTTTTAAAATGTGTATGATATTATCGTCGACGTAAGTGTTAAGTAATCTCCTTGAAGTTTATGATCGCCTGTTAGGCACTTACGTATAACGGTATATAAAATAGCCACAAATGACCAAACACAAGCGAAACTAAAATCTCATATCATAAGTTTTCGAACAAAAATAGCTATTCAAACGTGTCATAGTTAAATTCCTGAATTTGACAGAATAACACATAACAATGCAGAAAGTCACTAAGAAATACGTATTCTGTGCTGAAATAAAAATGATTCTGTTATAAAATCTTTATATGATATTCTAACTTAAATTCTAATAATCATTGGCAATTATTAAATTATAAGATTCAGGTGCGCTTCGAACTTGCTCCAAAAATAGATAAAAGTATTTAAGAGCTGTGCATAACATATAACCATTTTTGTGGTTTCTGCTGTAAACTTGATATCTTTCAATATGGCATCACTATTTATTTATTTTATAATTTTTTGTAATTTTTTCAATGGTTTAGGCCAATGTGAATTAACAGATTTTTCAGAATTGGTGTTCATGCATCTAATGGCATCTGAGTTTATATTTTCTGACACAAATATTACAATTAATTTCACTTCATTAATAAAAGAAAAACGAACAATAATATTATTTAAGTGTATTCTTTTTACCAATTTAGCAAAGTTGGATTGATATATTTACTTTCTTCTAAACTTATACTTTCTTTTGCAGGTCTAGAACTCTCAATTCCCAGCTGCCCATTTCTTATTACCCTTTCGCAAAACTGACATTTCTCAAACTCTACATAAAACGCGAATTTAAGCCGTATTTTTAGAAAAATACTCAACGCTGTCGTTTCCTTGTCGCTCAGGCTTACCTGTGTGTAACAAGTGTGTACTTCACTACAACGTCTTGTGATTTCACTACCACCTTTATTACTAAACTTATAAGAACTATTTTTGAATGCTGAAAATAAACGTGATGCCTAAAAAGACATGTAAGAGCAACAATATCTAATACATACTAGCAAGGCTTTAAAACAAACAGCTTTAAAGTTATTTTTCGCAATGCAAGGTGTAAATGTATGATTGTAAAGTCACAAGTGGTGCTAGTACCACAATATTGCGTACCTACTATGTAACTTTTATTTCATAAGGTTTAATGTTCTGTTTTTGGAAAAAGACTTAATCCGTGCCATTAAAAATTTTTGTGCCTCTTCGTTACAGTCAAGAGCCCTATGAAAACGCTTTGGAAAATAACGCGAGCACTGTTGAATGCACATTAAGCAAGGATTATTTTATTTAATGTCTTTTTAAGAAAGACATTGATAAATATATCTGTACAACAATTATTACATACCATTTTTAAGAATAAAAAAAATAACATCACAAGATCCTACTTATCACACCAAAGCGAATGAAACTATCCTCTATCCGACTTTTTCGAGCATTTTTTATACATATTTTCTTTCATTTTGATTTTTTATGTTATTGTGACGTTACAAGCTCGAGGCCCATCTGATGTTAAGCGGACTTACCTTAGCCTAAAACATGCATGTCATTACAAGTGACGAATTGCACCCGTCACTTTGAGATACAGTTGTTAAGTCTCATGTGCCTGTAATTTCACTGGCTCTAAAGAACTGCTGCCAGAACACACCGACAGATTTTTTACTTGAGGGTGTAGCTAGCCAGGCAGGCAATCGCAAAATGCCCTTCCAACATGCGGTAAAGTTCCAGCCGGAGGAGGGAATCGTACCAGAAACCTGCGGCACGGCACGTCCATAATATATACGGCTTGGAAGGTGGTTCCGTCTAGTTGTTCACTCTTGAGTGGTGATTATCAGGTTTGACTGTGTCATTCACTAACAATATTGTCGGTCTATTGCGAGTTTTCCTGATGATGGACCGCAAGCGAGTTACCGCTGATTATGCTGTTATGAAGCAGTGATAGCCCAGCGGTATTCTGCGAATGCTAGACTGGCTAACTTCTAACCTCATGTAAAAAAAATCTAAATATTTCAATCCACTCCCAGCTGGCAACGCTTTTTTTTATGCCTGATATTTTAACCTTTGACCACTATCTCACCTGATGGTAAGTGATGATGT
Source organism: Plagodis pulveraria (assembly GCA_963890685.1). Lineage (NCBI taxonomy): Eukaryota > Metazoa > Arthropoda > Insecta > Lepidoptera > Geometridae > Plagodis > Plagodis pulveraria. The sequence continues at coordinate 693,570 of OY982968.1, forward strand.
GGTCGAAGATGTTGTTCAGGCTAACCTAGAAGTACTGGCTCTCAAGGTGAGCTGCCGGAACACACCGTTAGGTGCTTGGCAACAGATTTTCTACTTGAAGGTGGTAGCTAGCCAGGCGGGCATTCGCAAAATGCCTTACCACCATGCTATAACGAGCGCCATCCTAAGACGACAACCGGGACCGACGGCTTAACGTGCCCTCCGAAGCACGGAAGCGCTCAGTAGTAATGTCACTAGCGGTCACCCATCCAACTCATGACCGCAGGCGACGTTGCTTAACTGTGATCGGTTGAGAACAGCTAAGTAAACTTCGCTACGAGCGCTTCAAACGTGCCCATTATGCTTGCAAAGTTTTTTTATATGCTTGATAGGTTAGCTTTTGATGTTGTTCAGACTAACCTAGAATTACTGGCTCTCAAAGACAGCTGCCGGAACACACCGTTAGGTGCTTGGTGGCAGATTTTCTACTGGAGGGTGGTAGCTGCCCAGGCAGGCATTCGCAAAATGCCCTAACACCATGTCATAACGACTGCCATCCTAAGACAGCAACCGGGACCGACGCGACGGCTTAACGTGCCCTCCGAAGCACGTGCACGCTCAGTAGTAACGTCACTAGCGGTCACCCATCCAACTCATGACCGCGGCGGACTAAAACGCTTCAAAACTAGCTTTTAATTTAGGTATTGGAGCCTCACTTGAAAATAATTTACTTAATTGAAAATGTAGACATTGGGTCAGTCTTATACATACATAAAATAACTAAATTTCAGTTTTGTATCTCTGTTGTTTACGAGCTAGAGTAACCGTCGCGTACTTGGACAAACATACGGACAGATAGCCTGACAGGAGAGTCTTATTACTAGGGCTCTGTTTGGCCCTTTGGGTAGGGAAACAAGATTAGATGATTCAATTAATGTGTCATCAAATCAAACATTTAAAATAAGTTAACAATTGAGACAAGAAACTTTCTCCTCTTTGTTGTAAAGCAGCTAAAATAATGTGAAACTGGTTAGAAAACTAGCACTTGGCTGTTATACAATGTCCAACTAAACGGCAGTAATGAGCGGTTCCATTCTCATTAGTACAAACCGCCGCCCACTCTACTCACTATTAAATTATTAAATGTAGCACGTTCTAATAAAACGGACATTACATTTATAGAAATACGTGCTTAATAGTGTATATTTGGAACATAAATGAGCACGTATGGTTTAGGTACGAAGCATTTTTACTATTATTTTGTATCAAAAAAACTTTCAATTATCGCTTTTTGAGCGAAAACCTTCGTAGCGGAACCTTGTCGTTCTTAACCAATCATCTGCGTTAAAGAGGGAATGCAGATTAATTAGGAGTAAGGAGATTGTAACGGAAAATAAAGCAATATGTGGATTAAACAAAGTTCAATCTAATATTATTAAATCTCACGCAGCAGGTCCATGTTGCGAATCCCGCCGCAGGCTTGAGCTTCACCACATAGTGGAAGGGCATTTTGCGAATGCCCGCCTGGCTAACGACCACCCTCAAGTAGAAAATCTGTTACCATAAATAACCATAACCATAAATACTTATAGATTATCCTTTAAAAAATCGTCAATATTGTAGTAAGCTTTCTCTATTGACAATTTGTTTAATGCCTTTTGAAAGAATTTTGAAAGCCACCACATTATCTTCAGCACTTAGGTATATTTGTTGGAATTTTGTTATATATAAACAACATGCAGAATATGCTTTTGCGCTGGAGAGTTGTTTTGACCGGTAGGTGACGCTATTTCCCCTCTCGCCGACTACCTACAGCATAATGCGCAAACAAGTTCAGATTTTGTTTTGCAAATGTAGCAACCTCACTTATATAAAATGATGGCATGGTTAAAATTAGCAAGTTTTTAAAATGTTCTTTGCATGAGTTTATTTGTTCTTTCCTTCCTTCTATTGGCCTTCTATTGCTCTGATGCATCGTTAATCAGCAGTAAGTAACAATCATTATTTACTGCTGAGTGTATTCGTTGTTCGTGTCGTCGGACCCGGTCATTATCTTAGGGTGGCAGTCAAATTGTTAGGCTCTGTCAGAGGCCATCGGATAGTGTGAAATCTCCAGTCAATTTTGAGGCAATGATAGCCGAGTGGTTATAGCTATGGACTGCGGTGCCGCAGGTCCATGGTTCGAACCCCACCGCCGGCTTGAGCTGCACCACATGGTGGTAGGGCATTTGGCGAATGGCCACCTGGCTAGCTACCACCATAAAGTAGTAAGTCTGTCGCCAAGTACCTAACAGTGTGTTCCGGCAGCGGTCCTTGAGTGCCAGTAAAATTACAGACACATGAGACTCAACAACTGTATGTCTCAGGGTGACGGGCGCAGTGCAGTTCACTTGTGATGAAATTCATTTATTATAGGCAGTGGTTACCGCTAAACATCAGGTGGGCCTAGTGCTTGTTCCGTCACAATAACATTTAAAAAAAAACATATTTTTATAGTCATTATTTATTTCACAAATTTATAGATCTTAACTTAAGTTATAGGTTACGTTGCGTTGACGTCTAGTCATTTGCATTGACATGTTGCCACTTAGGCTGCCTTCTGATACACGTCAAAAGCGATTTTATCGATTATAGCGAACATTAGTTATATACTATATTAATATTTATTTTGTGTAGGTACATAATAATATTTACTTGGCTCCAACTCCAAGCTGTAAGCAAAGTTTTGCACTTTGCACTCTCAATTTAAAAGCAATCAAAATATACGTGATATAACCAACCAGTGACATAATATGAAATAATGAATTTAATAGATTCAGGCGTTACTTTGCGGAAATACATATTTAATAATAGCAAATATTTTTAATTTATTTTATTAAAATATTAAATTAATTTTTCACTTAAAAATATAAAAATTATATCTTTGCTCAAAATATTTTAAAAATAATTGATATTATTATATAATATGAATGTCACATTATATTTTTAATATAACTCGCAAACTCACTCATCAAATTTAAAGGTAACTTTCAATTAATCAAAAATTATGAATTTTATAAGAAGCAAGTTAAGAGTAAGTAAGGGAAAAAATAAAATACAAAAACTCATAAAGGAGAATAATATAATTTTAACAAAAAAAAAACATTTGCGATCGAAATTTCACATTTGCATAGCAATTAGTTTACAGGATTTAATCGCGATCAAAACTTGTAAATTGTTTACTTTACTTATATTATGATTTAAGTCAAAGAGGTTGGTATACATCCTTGTGCTTGGTAGAATACCATTTCTCGTATATAAAACAGCTATCGCCGACACGTTTAGGAACAATATTAAAACGTGCCTGTGACAAACAGTTATATAGAGGTCAATGAATTTTTAAAATCTCTAGAAAGCTGTAATGAATAATTAAGCACTGCCATGTGGTACGTGCTGTTACAATTTGACTATAAATTGATAAAACTCCAATAATGATAATATTCCAATTATATTTTTGATTACTTAGTTACTTACATACTTATTTGGCATCTAATGACATTTTGTAGTAATAACTTAAATCAAGAAATTATCAAATTATATATTTCTTTTCCAATAATTTAATAGTAGATTATGATACAAGTGAGCTAAGTTGCTCATTATACAAGAGGATGGGTGTTGCAGCCCGAGCCGTAGACGAGGACGTAAATCAGCCGACTGTATAATGGGCAAGTTGCTCACGAGTTTCATAGGCACTTTTTCACCACTCTTGCGAGGAAAAATATATATATATATTGCACAAATGCGATACAAACAACATACGAAAAATATGGAAAATGGCGCGAAATTTTTTTTTGCCCGCTTTAAATATCATATGGTTGATTACATATAAACCTCTTTGATGTTACAAATCTGTATTACCCGGTTTACTCGCATATCATTTGCAGTTAGGTACTAACTTAACTTTGTTGGGATAATTCTATTACGCACTAGTGTATAATATTATTATGCACAAGGTTGTTATAGTTCGGTTTATGGCCCTAAGAACGATATAATAAAGCTCACTTTAAGAGCAAGGGTGTTGAAAAATATAGTAACTATACGACTTGTAACAATAGTGTGATTAATATATTATTTGTGTTTGTATATTGTTAAAGTTACTATTCCATATGCGTTTAGTTACTTATTTTAGTTATGGTATCCATTAAACGTCAAGGTACGGATCCCTCGGCATGCAAAGCCGACTCCTAAGTTGGCGCTTTGTGAACTAAGCCATTTTGTTCTGACTAACTGACAGTTAAACAATGTTTTACTCAGCAAATACAATTTATAATTTTAACGACGTTAGATGACGCAGCGTCGCGACGTTGATGACTTAACAGTTTTGGATATTTGATACTGACGCCAATTAATTTTTATATAATGAGGGTGCTTGGGGCGATTAGAAATGACGGCTTGTAAGATAAAAAGGGCAGGTAGCAGAGAGGAACAATTTTAAATATATATATATGGATTTTTATTTTTGAATATTATATGCCTACTATTCATTGAGTTCAAACTGTGTTACAGACAGTTTTTTTGTGTGTTGTCAACGAAACTTATTTATAGGAATTCGAATACTTGCTATAAATGAAGATGAATGTGTTATATTGAATGAAAACGTTTTTTTTATATTATTGTGACGGAAAAAACTCGAGGCCGATCTGATGTTGAGCGGACTAACCTCTTCCTAGAGCAGATGCATTTCATCACAAGTGACGAATTGCACTGCGTCCAGATTAAGCCCCTCGAGACATAGTTGTTAAGTCTCATTTGCCTGTAATTTGTTTGATTCTCAAGGACTGCTGGCGGGAACACACCGTTAGGTGCTTGGCTACAGATTTTCTACTTGGTGGGCATTCGCAAAACGCCCTTCCAGCATGCGGTGAAGCTCAAGCTGGCGGTAGGGATCAAAACAGGGACCTGCGGCACCGCAGTCCATAGCTATTACCGCTCGGCCATCATTGCTTCAGAATGTTTCATCTGTGCAATTATATTACTGAGTTTATTTATATCTATAGTTTACATTACATGTAGTTTGTGGGATAAAGAGACCCCCAATCTGAATTGTTGTCGCAGTACGTATTTCGATTATCATTATTTAGATAATGACGAGATCAATCGGTATTATGCTTTATTTTGGACCTAAATCCTCAAATAAGGGAGTGATCACCCAACGGCGTTTGTATGGAGAACGGGCCGGCCAGTTCACCCTTAAGTGCTTGGCGACAGATTTTTTACTTGAGGGAGGTAGCTAGCCAGGCGGGTTTTATCAAAATGCCCTACCACCATGCAAATTACTAGTTCTAGAGGATACATAGCGGCACATAGCGTTAAGTGCTTGGCGGCAGATTTTTTACTTGAGGGAGGTAGCTATTTAGGCGGGTTTTCTCAAAATGCCCTACCACCATGCAAATTACTAGTTCTAAAGGACTCATAGCGGCACATACCGTTAAGTGCTTGGCGACAGATTTTTTACTTGAGGGAGGTAGCTAGCCAGGCTGGTAATCGCAAATTGCCCTACCACCATGCACAACTACTAGTTCTCAAGGATACATAGCGGCACATAGCGTTAAGTGCTTGGCGACAGATTTTCTACTTGAGGGTGGTAGCTAGCCAGGCGGGTAATAGCAAATTGCCCTACCACCATGCAAAATAACTGGTTCTGGAGGACTCATAGCGGCACATACCGTTAAGTGCTTGGTGACAGATTTTCTACTTGACACATAGTGGTAGGAAGCCAGGCGGGTATTTGCAAAATGCCCTACCACCATGCCATATAACTGGTTCTAGAGGACACATAGCGGCACATAGCGTTAAGTCCTTGGCGACAGATTTTCAACTTGACACATAGTGGTAGCTAGCCAGGCGGATATTCGCAAAATGCTCTACCACCCTGCCAAATTACTAGTTCTAGAGGACTCATAGCGGCACATACCTTTAAGTGCTTGGCGACAGATTTTCTACTTGAGGGTAGTAGCTAGCCAGGTGGGCATTTGCAAAATACCCTACCACCATGCAAAATTACTGGTTCTGGAGGACTCATAGCGGCACATACCGTTAAGTGCTTGGCGACAGATTTTTTACTGGAGGGAGGTAGCTTCTAAGAGGGCACTGCTGCTCACTTTCCGGTATTTTCCCTTAGTTGCCTATTACGACACCCACATTTAGTAATTGGGGCGTGACATAGCCCGGCACCCCACGGGCAGTCCGTCACCCCACGGGCTCGGCTACACTATTTACAGCTCACTGAACTAAAATAAGTGAATTGTTTAGAAAACCATACTGTACTTTTTATACTGTGGCGCGTGAAAACAATGCCATCGAGAAAGTATTTTTTTTATTTGGCATGGTTTGAAATGACGTACAAGACACTCGCCTGATGGAAGATTCACGCCAGCGGATAACCATAAATGTTGCAGTGTCACCATTCTGCTAATAATAATTCTGTTTATAAATATTTCTAGCTCGTAATCGACGGAGAGAATTTTGCTGGAGAAAACGACACGCGTCCTACCTCGATGACGCCTAGGCGGGTACTGAATGACGTGCGCGAGAGCTTGAATCTTTAGATTTGTAGTTTATTTTTTCTTGTTAAAAAACTATAGCTAAATTTGAAAATGTGCCTTTAAACGTTACTAATAAATAACAAGCTCTATCCATTGGTAAAACTTCCACATAGTTTCATGATAGTATCTTTTAGTTCTACCTGATTTAAGTAGCGATATGGTGTCATGTTTGACATTTTTTTTTATCGAAGAAATTGTTCATAATCACGTTTTTGACTTTGTACGTTCCTGGAGAGTATGTTCAACTTTATATAAATGATTTTATATATTCTAAATTTTCAATTCTATTCGAGTTACAGATTTTAAAAAATGTCTTAAGTAGGTACAACATCGCCTTAAACATTTTTGAATCGTTCCTAACATAATCATGCAACTGCTTGCAAGATATTAAATTTTTCCTGCGATGTCACAGCGAGTCTATTTTGTAACTAAGAACAGATATTACTTTCACGCGTTTATAAATAGGTAGGTTTATAAAAACCTACCACTAATTGTCAAAATAAGTCTGAATATGCGATGAAATTCATTTCATCTTTATATTTTGTCTCTTCGGTCGGTATTGAAAATGCCATATTTCCTCGTATTTTGCCACTGATTTCCATAAATAGCCAGTGTGCCTATTATATTGTTATACAAAAATAAAACAAAAAGCAACATAGTTTCTGAGCTGTTTTGTCTTGAACTCTGCAAATGAACAACAAATCCTCGAAACTTACTTAAGTATTGTCTTGTTATAATTTTTATTCTGAGAACTGGCAACCCCCGACGTTGTACGACCAACTTCGCTAATACTTATTAAATCTCCCGAGTTCTGTGTACTTTGCGATCTAATTTGTGGAGATGTGTTATTATTTTGAAAGTTTGGAGATGAAGGTATTATGAAATTGAGTTTTGTTGTTTTAACGGCTCGTTTGTTATCTTTCAGAATAATTTATATATACAATTGGAAAGACAATTAAGAACGTATTTCTATTCATCTGCTTGATGCGACGTCAAAAGTGACACAATTTTAATGAAATCGTATATCGTTAAATGCGTAGAGTATCTAATGTTACATCATCGTTGTAGTCTCTCAAATTTAGTCTGAAGTAAGGCAACATCTTCACAAAAATTAATTAGAAGAATTGTTTCTGTAAAGGATATTAAATTGTAGTCAACAGGTGAAGTGATGGTTGCACCCTGTTAGTGAATAACGATCTGGTTAAAAACGGTAAGCGATCATATCCTTGAATTATCTAATTGACAAGCTCTCAAAGACATCTGCCAGGACAGTTGCCAACAGATTGTCTACTCGAGTTTGGAAGCACTGTACCGTAGTTTTACTTAACCGATCAACAAAGTTAAATAACGTCCGCGCGTTCATACGTCATGTGAGTTAGTGTTTAAAAGCAAGTCAAGAGTATAAATAATTAAATACTAGCCAGACGTGTACTCACAAAATGCCCTACGGCACATAGTTATAGATGTTTTCAAGACAACCGTGCTCCGCGTTCAAAGTCGTAAACAATATCGTCACTTAGCATCAGATAATATTTCAGTCAAAAGCAATTCAGTATAACGGTAAGAAACACAACCATAACCATTACCTACTTCTATTTAAATGTTACCATAACTTCAATGGAATCTACATTCAAAAGCACTACATTACTCTAATATCCCAAAGAAACCGGGTTTAATAACATTGAATTTTCTTAGAGAGCTTTCGGATTTGCAGCGCACTCGATAAATTGATAACCTACTGCGTCGCAAGGCAAGGCAGGTGTAAGGCTTGGGGTATACAAGTAGTTAATAGTTAAAACTGTAATAAAATAGTTTCGTGATCTCTCTTAGAATAGAAAAGAGCTGAAAGTTACTTAGATAGAAAATATTTACCAATGAAACACTAAAATGTACAAAATATTTATTGATTCAAGCAGTGATTTTAAGATTCTATTACACGAAACCAAAAATTAAACATATATTCTGCTTAAAGGAAGTGTTTGGAATTGTAATGTATTTTATAGTACAAATAACGAAGATTTTTCTATGAAAAGACTTGCCAAGATAAAACTATTTAATACACAGTAGAAATCGTTTATTATAGTGCCATTACAATAATTTAGACTTTTAATTCTATTGTGGCTAAGCTGAAAATATTAAAGATTATGTATAAAGTAAAAAAAGGAATGAAATAATATTACTAGTCTCATAGAAGTAAGAGGAACTCTCGGGGATGTTTATATTCAGAACACATAGTGGAATAAAATAGAAATAATTTAACTTAATTATTTTGTATGATTTTGTATGGATCTATTTGTGCCTTATATAATAGTTATTGTTGATACTTTTTTTTTTGTTGTTACCACTACTACTTATTTTTCCTTTAAAAGCAAGCATTATTCCCGCACCGCTCGATAATAGTGCACGCTAGTATGCACTCTCAGACTTGAACATCATAATTGATGGTTCATGTTAGCCAAGACTGGTAGTCAACCAACACTGCCACTGTTGGTCGAATACTCATTAGGAAGTACTAAACACATATCTTGCAGCAAGTTATATCAGCAAGCTTATATGATAAAGTATTTTGCGAATGCACCTTGTTATAGTAATACTATGCTTTTAAGTAAAAAACCTATCAAGAACCTCAACTAGGTTCTTGGTCATATAATTTGTACTGTCTGTATACAAGCAGCTATCCAAAAGGTTTAGTATTTATTCTGATTACCATCTAGCATCTTTTCTAACATAGATTTTCAAAAGGAAAAATTAAACTGTAAAGGAAGGAATGAAAAAGACCACGATAGATTTATATGTGTAACAGGCCTAACCCGGTGGGTGCGCGGCGTGGGCGGGCGGGGCGCTGCCGCTGACGCGAATATTTCTAAAAGAACACAGTAAAGTGTTAGTAAGGAGTTTCTTGGAAGAAGTGTTAGTCGAGTGTCGGAGTAACAAATTGATTCAAGCCTGTCAAACGCAACTACTCGCGATAGAGTTGGTTAACAGAACGAGAATTAATGAGCTACTCATATATAATATATAATTTTCAGTTAATCGTGTTATAATATCAAACGAATACATTTTTTTTTATTTGAACACACAATTATCCGTTATCCGTTTACACGGATTATACGGACAGGGTTTATTTAGGCAGGTTTTAGTTTTTGCTGATAGATTTGCCTTGACCACAATCTTACCTAATAGTAAGGATAAAATGTTCGAAAGTTGTATGCATAGTAAATGGGTTTCGAAGAAAAAAAAATTGTTGAAAGTCACCGTTAGGTGCTTTGTAACAGACTTTCTCCTTATGAATTTTAATTACTTTCATCATCATATCAAAAACAAGGTCTCCCCAAATGGGGGGATTTGCCATAATCCCCACGCTTAGCTTCTTGGAGATCTCAGTAGAGTTGTACTTCAGAAGGTACTGCTGCCCACTTTCCTGTGATTTTCTCTTAGTGGCCTCTTACAACACCTACGGGAAGGAAGGAAGAAGTGACATTCTAACGCTGCACGTCACGGTAAATTTTAAAATTACCTTACCACCATGCAATAATGACTGCCATTTTAAAGACAACAAACAAGTCCAGCGGCTAAATGTGCCCACAGAAGCATGGAAGCGTATAGGTATCTAAGTATGTATAGGCGTCAGTAATAAATGCCTCTAGCGGCCACTTCTCACAACCATGATCACAGCAAACAGTGGTTAACCTAGTTGAATGTTTAAAAACTATTAGACACATTTTTCAAAGTGCAAAGTAAGGTGTGGACAATATCGTCGCGAATTATTTATGGATCTTTCGACTTATGCCTCTGCATGATAGTAATACTATTTTATGACGGCTGCCGATTCAATAAATGTTGATTATATACAATAAAAAAAAACATATACTTCCGAATCAAATGATAAAATATTTTGTGTGAAATGCATCAATAATGAATATCATATGCAAAAATGAATATCTTAAATCAATTACTACCTATACGATATACAAAGCCAACTGTTCATTAAATATGTAAGTAATATTCCGACCTACATTCTTTTATTCCGAAAAAAAAGTGTATCACGTCTTTGAATTTTATTTTCAGTTTGAATAAAATGGCGTCGGCACGTTTTAGCTTCGCGACGAACGAAAATATTTTTATAGCAACATACGGAGCGGAAGGTGCGCTTGAAGATTTTATTAAGTTCAGTTTAAAGAATTTATACAGTCTCCAAAATATCTATACGTGTCATAAAAATAAAATCGTAATATTTATGTGGTTAATAATAACAATTATATGTGCCGCCACTTAGGTTTTCGATATAATTGCTTACACTCAAACTTATTAATTATATAAAACAAATCCAAAAGATATGAAATAATCTTACCCGCCCAAAAATTAAAACGTTTCTTATAATTAACGTATTAAAATCACGACGAATACTTCTTAGAAAAAGGAGATTGAACTCAGAATTTCTTACGCTTAATTAATTTCAAAATTACACCGTTGTTTTCACAGACGGACAGAAAATTTATCGCACGAAAATAAAAAAGAATAATTTCATGAATATTAAAAACAAACAGACCTGTCAAAAAATGATTAGTTTGTAATTTTGTCACGCGCTGCGGTCGGGATTTAATTAAAACCAGCTTTTGATACGTAAAAAATAATTACAAAACCGGATACAACTGGACGTATAACCGGTGGAAACCGGTCCTGCGTCTGTGGGTTGCCACTTATCTGATAATTATGGTAATTATAAAATGTACGCTGTAGCGGTAATTAATCGTATTACATTTGAGATAATATGGTTTTAAATTACTGAATGTATTATGTGGCTAATTTGTATCTTATGTTGTTGTGCGTTGTTATTTTATCGTGAAGTAATGAGATCATAAATTTTCATTTTTATGTGTATCTAACTAGATTCTTTTGTTATCGCCAATATGTTAATTTGTTATTAAGAATCCACAGAAACTTTTGTTTTCGCAAAAGTACTGTCTACATAAAATATTGTTATACAACATTTTTTTTTTGTTTAAGGTGGCGAGAAGCAAGTTATCAGCCGGGTATTAAGCCAAAATCGCCGCTTATAAACTGCAACATCAGTAGTGCAAATGGTTTTATGTAGCCTAAAGAGAAATGCACATTTTAAAACGCTTTGCATTGCACTGCGGAAACAACTACAGTCAGTGAACTGGTTAGGTCACATCCTGCAGATCCTCGGAAGAAATGATTGAGGGAATCAGACTAAATGTGGTTTTTCCAGTTTTGCAAGATGTGCGGCGTGCCTTGTTATGCTATATCTACCCGTGAAAATCGCCCACATTCTGAGCTGCGTCATCTGAAGAATTGATATCTTATACTTCATTTATCGTCAAATATTCTCATGGCTTCTCGCTGTAGGAAATTGAGGGGCTGAAATAGCATGATTTGCTGGCGCTCCATTCCATCCATTCATCATCACATCCATTGATAGAAATACTCTACTCAGAATTCGCCATTTCTTTGTATATGCTATATAAATATATATATGTGCTTGAAGTATCGTTTTTTTTCTATTAAGTACTAGGAGCTTCTGATAAGAGAATTGGCTTTGGCCTTCAAGAGAGACTGATATTTTAACTTTTCTGAGTCTGTATATATTTGAAAATATTATGTATGTTCAAAAAATGTGTGTAAATTTAAATTAAATAGTAACCATTAAGATAACAATACTAGGAATTAAGATGATATAGCGGTGCCAGATTTTAGATTAGCAAAGATAAAAAAGGTTCTTCTTAGGTAATTGTGTGCAGCTTTATAATAAAGTTCCCAAACATATTACATCTTTCACAAAAGAAAAATACAAGTTGCACTAAAAAAAATATATTTTGAGTATGAAATCCACACACAGTTTGTGATTTCTTATACGACAAACATGCTTTGAAAATTCCGCCATTGCCAAACTTTCACGTGTCACCTACGTAATTAGTAATTTTAACAAATATTAAAATTATTTATAAAGTTAAGAGACATTTAAAAATATTATGGCCCCGAGTTTCTAATCCATTTTTCTTGTAGTAGCTCTAAACATTTTTTTGTTAAACGTGGCAGTACAATGTAGAATATATCAAAATTATCATTTGTTCGGTTCCAAACCAGGGCCATGTTTGTAATTGACCTTCATAAAAGCGTTGTAGACGCTTAAATTGAATAAATTATTTTGACTTTGACTTAGAACGAAATTTAATAATCATCTAATTAGAGATGTTGACGCCAACATCTCCAAATTGTTTGACACTCCTAAACAAGTAAAAATTCATTAAAATAGTAAAAATCCCGACTGCAAATTATTTATTTTTGATAAACGTTTTATCGTTCTTTTGAAATTTAAATTACGAGTTAAATATATTTATGGCATACTTTTTAAAGCCCTTCATTTTGATAACTCAATCAAAGGATTTGGAAGAAAAAAGAATATAACACAGTATGGCGTCTAAAATCGACCAGTTTGTTTTTATAATTACTTTTTTATACACTTAGAGTCACTTGCGTTGTCAAGGCGAATCTTAACATATATTATACATTACAATCGGTTAAGCTAGAATTTAAGGTAAAATAAAGAAACAATTACAGGAAGGAATCCTGAAAACATAACACTCAGTTTTATCGGCAGTTGTGTAAAAAGACCCTAAAATCGCAGAGTGGCAAAACTGAGAGCCGTTTATGCGGAAAACACACAAACACGTGTCTTAAACATGAAATCTTGCACTTCGGGAAATTCTCAAGCATCTCTGTCTAGAAAAACTCTGTCTAAAAGTTGTCAAGCATCATCAGTACTGTCATACGCATTGCCAAGCATGTTGCTTGCAGCAAGTTATTGATAAGCAAGATGAACAGTGTAGGCAACACCATTGATCCCTGGGGGACTCCAGCATTGATTGGCATGCCATCGGAATAAGTTTCATCAACCACACTCTTGATATTGCGTCCAGAGAGAAAACTGAACAACCAGGTGCAAAGGCTTCTCTGTACTAAAAGAGAATTCGACTAACAAAGGAAAATAAGAAGAAAATACGATCCTCTGCATAGCTATAATTGTGTATTATTTACCATTTTTAAGATTCCTACGCCATGTCGCCATGAAAGATTTCCGATAACCTTCTCTATCTCTCTTTTAGCAAATAATTAATATAAACTTTAACCAAAATTAATTTTGCAATAACTTAGTTTTCAACTCATACTCTCATATCACAGAGTCAACAGGTAATATGTTGCCTCGCAGAAGTAAAATAATGAAAGAGGGTTCGTATCGAGTGTTTATCTTGTCCTCGTGCGATGCCAATATGGCTGCAATTACCTTAATGTGTCATACAGCGTAGACGGAAAAGTCTAATTTTATTGGCGATGTTTTTTTTTATTGTATTGGATATGAGTTGCACATTTCTTTTCAAACAAATGAAAGGTAGAAGATAGTATTAGTATCAATAAAAATGAATAGTGTGTAAGCAAGAGCACATAAAATTAAAAAAAAATCATTGATACACGAATATAAAAAGACATTTGTAAACGACCATGTAGAAGATAATTATACAGGCTTATTTGAAAAATGCCAACAATTTCTTAGAGATGACTTCTGTTTGTCTTAAAAAATCATTTTTTGAAACATCAAGTGGGTAGCCGGAGTTAGTTTGTTAGGAGACTGGCAACGCTATGACTTATCGACGTTATTTCTAGTCTTGTGATCGCTGCTAGTCTATAGTCATTTTAAGTCTGCGGTACGTACGTCATTAGACACTGCGATTGACTCGGCACTTTTTTTACCGAATGCCGAACATTTAACACATATGAGTCGCGTTCATACCGCCGACAAGGGAAGTCGCTTCAAATATCAATTAACGGCTTCTCCGATGCCGACCTACTTTCCGCGCGGCGCACCGTTTACGTGAGCGCTGCAAAACCGTGATGGCGCAATCTACGCGCTCGGACACCCTCGTGGTCAACGAGTTGTTGGCCTTCGTGCAGAACAAGCTGGACGTCATGGACTAGCTCAGTTTGCAGCAGATATGTCTGTCTAGCTACCAGGAGACAGACATCCTCGCAGCCAAGAAGGTCTTAGCGGACACTGCTAAGACGTAGACTCGTCTAGGAACACGTCAAAAAGATTGAAGTGGCAAGAAAGACCTACAAGACATCTTCAGGGTTTTCAAGGAAACGCTTATCGACAAAATGCTCGACTCAGCAGTCCCGCGGAATCAAATATCACCAGTTCACCGCGGGGCATTGACCGAACCACGCCACCGATCTCGATCATCGAGACTTATGTCAGTTATGTTTTCAGTTAAGTTATGATTTCTTCCGTCGTACTACCAATATTCGGGAAGCAGAAGAAATCAAACGCACAAGTGGCACATCGTAAACAGTGTTCGATACCACTTACAAAGAATGAGGGTACGGGGAGGCCTGCCGATATACGATAATGAGGGGTTCACTCTCGTGAAGAGAAGTCGAGAGTTCGACCGACGCGCAACCATCGTGGCACAGCTACGCCTACAGCAGAGAAGACTGTATGTACTTGTACTTCATGCTGTGGAGCCGACCATCGCTATATATGTCTCTCGTTTGGACCCAACAACATCCGGGAATGATGTACTGCAATACATCAAACAGAGTTAAAAGACGTCGAGTACCATTTGAAGCGGCGCTACAGCGGTTGGAATCCAGCCGGGCGAAAACTTTTAAATCCTACGTGCTCCGAGTTCCAGCGAAGGATAAGGATGCGTTCCTAGTCCCCGACTTCTGGCCAGAAGGCGTAGTATACAGGCGCTATTGGGAGGCGAGGCCGAAAATGAATCCCAAAACTATTTAAACATGTTTTTTTTGTGTTTTTTTTAATATATGTGTAGTCTGTAAGGTATATATTTCTATGTGTCAGTGTTTATGTAATCCTGTTACCTGAAATAAAGAGATATTATTATTATTCACTTTACCTATAATATTATCCAACATAATTTTTAATTTTTTACAACATTATTACAAAAAGTAAATATATTAAAAACCTAAAACTAGGGTGCTGCTGGTAGCGGGGAGCAGAGCCCAAGCTACCAGTAAGTTGCATATAGATCGAGTAGATAATTTCATCATATTGAAGGTGGTATTAGGTGGTTATAATAGTTGGTAGACTTGTTAGACAGTAATATTGTTAGTCTAATAAGCTCAGTAGGTTAGGAGGTAGTTATTAATGACATGTCAATAATCAAATCAGCACGATGACATAATATTATTTATTACCTACTGTATTTTAATCAGAACTTCGCATAAATGCAACATTGATAATTATTCAACAATATGAATTGTACCATATTCAGGTCTTGAGATTCCATTTAATCGATATATGAATACTTATCAGTAAGTGAAGCTCGAGAATAATTATTACTGAGTTCAAATAAGAAAAAAGAAATTAAGATATATGTACAAGTTCAAGAAAAATAAATTCTGACAAGATCAAAAATGCTTAGATAATGTTGTTACAATGTAAAGTTCTAGTAACCATCACAAAATCAGTTTGATGGTCCAGGAACCATCACAAAATCAGTTTGATGGTGACATTCTAGTGTATTATTATTAGAACTTGGGTTAATTTGAGTTCCTTAAATTACATAACATACACAAATGTAACTTATTGAAGCCCGGGAAATATATAAAATGCTTTGCAACAAATCGAAATCTCATCGTGATTACGAACAGGCTTTTCAGCCTTTTGTCGTCAGATTGTGCAATCGCCACTTATTGGCCTCACTGTTGCTCGTCCGAAAATATACGAAAAAATTGGAAAAGACACATACAGCTTTGTCCTGTGTTCCCACGCACCAACTTTAGACCTTTTGCAGTAAAAATAAAGTACAATTTACATTGTCAAAAGAGTTAATAATGAAAGAAAGATTGGTAAAGTTTGTTGACACGGTCGGGTTGAATGTAATCTCTTTTCGAGTATTCATTTTGTGTATTCAAAGATCGAGTGTGTATGGAGGGTTTGCATTGTCACTTTGGTTTCGCCACTCTCGTTTTCCCTAAATCAGTTTTGAAGAGCGGATGCTCTTTTGTCGTGAGTAGGTTTGGTGTAATCGGGGAAAAGTTGCGTAGAAGAGAGTTATTTTTTGAGGTTATTTGTTTGGGCTAGCGAGGGTTGTTTCTTGATTTATTTGCTTTAAGAAGTCTTTTTGTATGTGTTTGTTTATAAATCTGTTGTCTTTTTTAAATTTAAAGTAAATTCAGGCTTTGGACACGTAGTACTTTAATGAAATGAAATGAAATGAAAATTAATTTATTTAAGACAGTACATAACATTAAATTGACACAATTAAAATAATATGTTACACAAAAAAAAATAAAGTAATTAATAAAATAAAAATGAAGTATCAATCCAATGCTAAGCTGTCATAAAAGGGATCCATCTCAGCGTATCCTGGTTGTGAACCAGGGCTGATCTTCCGATGGGTCCATCGTGTGACGTCACAGAAACATAAACATATATATCTACCGGTTTAATTGTGACCGTGTTCCTAACAAAATATATAAATCTATATAAAACTAGAAAGTTCACACATAAATACACAGATGCATAAGTATTAGAACATTAAGGTATTGATATTTAATATTAAGGAGGTAATGTTGGCAATAGCTGTAAAGCTATGTATACAATAATTTCTACCATCAATGTTTTATAGAAAATAGAACTATATTAGAACTAATAAATAAATATAAAGTGAATATTAACGACTCATATAGCGCTCGTATCATGCCTTAAAGGTTCCTGTTGTCTTTGATGTAGAAATAGAAAGACTTTCAACCTTAGTCTAAAAGCATTAACACTTTGCAGGTTCCTTATCGGTGGTGGGATGTTATTCCAGCATTTGGTTGCTGCGTAGCGAAAACTACCTCTAAATGCCACTGTTTTGTGACTTTGTATACAGAGGTGCATTGCGCACTGCCGGCAACCAAACGTCCTTCGATTAGACATCCAGGACAACTTTTGATAAAGATAGGCCGGCGCTTTGTGTTTTATGATTCCAAATAGAAGGCAAGCCAAGTGGAGTTTGCGGCGGTGTTTCATTTTAAGAATATAGTGTCTGTTCAAATATGGGCTCACATGAGCCCTAAACGGTATGTCAAAGCAATATCGGGCACACGCGTTCTGAACCCGCTGAATCAATTTTTGTGTTTTTGCAAGGAGACGAGGGCCAAAGACTACATCCATATAATTTAACTTCGATAAAATAAGTGATTCTACTAGCTGAATACGCAAAGTTTCACTTACAAAAGGCCTCATTCTATACAATACTTTTAGTTTATAGAAGCAATTTTGAACTGCTCTTGCAACATGCTTTTCAAAACGTAAGTTAGAATCCATATGCAAGCCTAAATTGCTTGCTACGTAAACACGCTCTATTGAATTGTTCATGAGCAAAACATTTGCCGATGGGTTCAGACCCGTTAGTTGGTGTGGACTGCCGAACACTAAGTATTTAGTTTTAGTAGGATTTAGTAGTAAACAGTTACTATTTGCCCATGTGGCTATACTTGAAAGATCCCTATTAAGTTTGTGAATGGCACTATCAATTTCATGTGGTTTGCAGGAAATATATACCTGTATGTCATCTGCATAAATATGAAATTGACAGTGCCTAATACACATTCCTATGTCGGCAGTGTACAATATAAACAGGATCGGCCCCAGAATAGATCCTTGAGGCACTCCTCTATTAACCGTTTTTTTTTCAGATTCTAATGATGTGCCGTCATTAGAACTGAGTTTTACAAATTGACAGCGATTGCTGAGGTAGCTATTGAACCACTGTATCGTTTTGCAGCCAAAACCATAAAAACGCAATTTAGACAATAACAAATTAATATTTATGGAGTCAAAAGCGCGGGAAAAATCTAGTAGTACTAGTAATGTGCACATACCTTTATCCTGAGAGCAAAGAATATTATCAGTTACATCAAGTAAGGCAGACACGGTACTTCGCCCTTTTCTGAAACCTGACTGAACCTCGGGCAAAATACAATTTTTCTCAAGATAGCTCGTTACCTGAGCACAAACTGCTTTTTCCATAATTTTAGATAAACAGGGCAATATACTGATCGGCCTGAGATCTTTTAATTCAATCGGATTAGATATTTTAGGCAACGGCTGAACGATAGCCAGTTTCCAGATATCAGGGAACACAGAAGTATTTATAGACGTATTTACCAAAAAATGAATAACGTCTATTGTGGTTGGAAATGTCATCATAAGCATATTTAAATTAATATTATCGCAGCCTTGTGCATTTGATTTCAAACCAATAATTATTTTTATTAGCATCTCTAAGCTGATAGGCTCTATATTGAATACCGCATCACTAAATCTGTGACATTCAAAATAAGTCAGCTGTGAGATACCAACATTGGAAGAGTTTGGTACATTTAAAAAGTGGTTATTAATAGCGTTGGATCATTAAAATGTAATGGAAGTTCTGTAGTTTTTTTAGGCAACAAGTTATTTTTTAGATTTTTCCACAAAGCTTTTGGCTCCTTTATTTTATTATTAATGTTAAATTTAAAATAATTTATTTTTTCCTGAAATAATGCTCGGTTTACTGTAGATTTAAGTTCCTTATAATATATTTTTTTGCCGTCAGATTTGGTTCTATGGTATTCCGCACAGGCTTCGTCGCGTAAACTCATCATTACTTTGATTGTATCGGTAATCCAAGGAAAGGAACGATCCTTAACCGTAACTAACCTTAGAGGGGCATGAAGATCGAATAGGGATATGATAAAGTGATTCAAAATATTAATTATTTCGTTAACGTCTGTTAATGCTAACACCTTGTGCCATGTCAAAGATTGCAAGTCATTGTTGAAGTTAGCCAAAGTAATATTTTTTATGGGCCTATATGTCACTACAAACGGTTTAGATTTGACTCGTCTTACATTAACATCACAAACTACGAGACAATGACCTAACAAAGATCCTACATGGTCTAAAGTGATTTTTTTAATTTGCATATCAGTGCAGACTATATCTATTAAAGTTTGGCTGGTATCAGTAAAATGTGTTGGCTCATTCACCACTTGTGAGAGATTTAGAGTTGCTAAAAATGTTAACAGTTTTTTTGTTTTACAGTCATCTTTACATAAAAAATGTATATTAAAATCACCCATTAAAAATATATTGGCACAATTTGGAATAGAAGTAATTGAATCTGTAAGAGCATCAAAAAATAAATCGATATCTACCCATCGTGGTCGGTATGCGGTACCGATTGCAAGCTTTCTTCCGTTTAGGGTCATCGTGAGCCACATTTGCTCAATGGACTTGTGTAGAGGGTCCACTGGATGGTGCCAAGTACGTACACTGATATTCTTTTTTATGAAGTAACCGACTCCACCTCCCTTAGAGCGGGAACCTTCTCCTCTTGGCAAATGGCGAAGTCTAAAATTGGGAACCACTGGAGCACGCCCTTCCTCACCTTCTCTAAGCCAGGTTTCATTGATAGCTAATATGTCAATGTCATTCCGAATTACAGAGGCAATAAAGTTGTCATGTTTAGTGCCCAGGGAGCCTGCATTATACAAACCCATTTTAAATAGCGTGTTAACCATTATGATTTTTGGAAAATGTTACAGAATTGTGAGTCAGACACGATGCTATATAGTGAACCATAATATGGTCCAATAATTCATTAAACATATTATTTAAAATTGTAATAACTTTGCACAAAATGGAATACGTATGTTCATAGTGTGAATTACAGCTAGCTATATTATTGTTCATATATATACGATTTAGGCAATGATTTAACATTATTATTTCTTTCCTAGCACAATACAACTCATTAATAGTATTCGAAAATAAAATGATAATAAGATAATAAGAAAATACAATAGTATAATACATATAAGTAGACATTAGATTTTTTATAGACCAACTGTCAACATACTCCTCAAACAGTTGTTTTTTCAAAAACCCGGTCAAAATCGGCATCTGAGTGGAAAATAAACACCTGCTTTCCGTCGCTTTGCCGGGCAAAGATGCGACCTCTTTTCGTCCACGAATAACGCCATTGGCGCTTGCGGCATTCCTCACGAACCCGATAAAAAAGCTGACGATTATTTCTCGTTAAGCGTTCATTTATGAATATTTTTCGCGGCGGTCCAGGCAGCCCGATGTCGACCGAAGTGAAGTTGCGGCGCACCCGCGCTGCTCGCAGTAACTCATCCCGCAAGTAGCGGCGCGCCAGCCGCACAACCACCCGGCGAGTGCGCCCTTGCACCTGTGCCTCGCCAGCCGCACCACTACTGCTCGACTCGATCACTCCTACACGCTCAGCAAACACTATATCTCGTTCGTCTATTGGGACTCCTAATTTAGCAGACAAGATAGTAATAGTGTGCACCACATTTTCACCATTCTGCTCCGGGAGATGTCCTATGTCGAGATCGCATAACAACGCTTCCTGATCTCGGTCGTTCAGCTCTTGCTTAAGCTGGTTCACTGATTGCTTCAGTTCAGTAACCTCGGTCAACTCGAGTGTCTTCTTTCCCTGCTCAATCGCCTCAAGACGCTGCTCAAAACCGTCCATTCGCTGGCCCATGCTAGCCAATGAATCACGCATTTCCTTGCGGAATTCACGTGCCTCAGCCATATATTCCGCGAGTTCTCGCCGCATCGCTCGGATGTCCAAGTCGCTTATGGAGACGGTCTCAACGGACGGTACTGAAGCGTCTCCCTGAGGCGTGTCAGCGCTTTCACGGGTGGGCGGGGGAGTAGGAAACTCGTTACTAGTTTTTACCGGGGTACAGCTGCTATCTCTTTCGCGCAATGTTTTTTTTTTACACTCATGACAAGACCAATCCTTAGATAAAGCTGCGCTTTCAGGAACAGCAACGCATCCTCTATGGAAAATGCAAGAGCAAATCGTACATGTTGCGACACCTGCCGACGGTCTTAGGAACTTGCCACAAGCAGTACATTTAGCCATCGCTAGGATATTTTTATAACGACCAAATGATGTAAGCTACGTGTTATGTTAGTGCGGGTCACAACCGCTAGATGGCACTAAGATAATCGATTAGTCCTGTATTTTAATTTGTAGATCACGATTGTAGGCTATAATCTACCCACTTCCAATAAAAAAGATTTTGATATCACTGATCTAGATATCACGCAATGAGGCACTAACCCCCGCACTCAGACGATCACAAACACTCGCACATACGCTTTGGAGGTAAAACAACACTTTCACAATACTTTCGAAGATAACAAGAGCGATTATATATTTTTGCGGTATTAAAATTGAACGTACGCACACTGACTTTATGCTGTCTGTGACGTCACCTTTAAGGGTAAGTGTTCTCAAATTTAGGTAACAAGCCGATAACGCTTCATGTAAACACGAGATACAAGTAAGTCTTTATAGATATATAGTTAGGAGCTCCCTATGTAAAAGAAAAAGAACCTGCAGCATATTGCAGACCCATACTCTATGACGACAAACTCACCCAAATAATATATGCTTCCCGTTTGATACAGTTGGAAGCTGACTACAATATATAGTTGTATATTTACACACTTCAGGTTTTATTTCAATTGTTGGACCAATAATAAGAATTATGAAGCAATGATGGCCGAGCGGTATAGCTATGGACTGCCGCGCCGCGTAAGTAACCAGTACCCTGGTTCGATCCCCACCGCCGGCTTGAGCTTCACCGCATGGTGGAAGGGCATTTTGCGATTGCCCGCCTGGCTAGCTACCAACTTCAAGTAGAAAGTCTGTCGCCAAGCACCTAACAGTGTGTTCCGGCAGTAGTCCTTGAGAGCCAGTGAAATTACAGGCACAATGAGACTTTACAACAATGTCTCAATGTGACGGGCGCAGTGCAATTCGTGACTTGTGATGAAATGCATCTGTTTTAGGCAGAGGTTAGTCCACTTAACATCGGGTGGGCCTCAAGTTTGTTCCGCCACAATAATACAAAAAAAAATATGTCTAAACGCTGGAATCAAATGAAAGGAAATCTTTTATTTTAAGTGGGAACGATACCTATTCCCCTTTGTGTCCTGATAATGTCTTCCAAATGCGTGGATAAAAAATTCTTTGGGAATGATTTTTTCAAAAAGAGTTTATAGTTTAGTATCAAGGCTCGTATTATTTTATTATGTATAATAAAATAATATGAGCTTCGGTAAATCTTTTCAAATTTGTCTGGTGATCCTCCGGACATGACGGTAGAACGGGACATTTTTAGTGATATTCAAGGTTATATTTTCTGTAGTAACAATTAATGAAAATAAAAATTATGGACAGGAGCCTGTCTATGAAATATTAGAGAAGGCGGCGTGCGATTCTCCATACAAACATGTATGGAGAATCGCACGCCGCCTTCTCTCTTAATGCAAAGGTGTTAATAAAACATAAAGATTTATACAGTTATATTAACTTGTTTAATAATGAACTAGTGATGGCTCAGTGGCATTGACTATGGACTGCCGTGCCGCAGGTCCATGATTCGAATCCCAGCGCGATAATAAGTATTCATCACGCCGTTATAAACATTCTAGTTTCGCCAGGTGTATTTATCATTCATCAGTGGGTTATTTTCTAGACTCCAGGCTGCTACTCAGCAGAAAACCCAGCAGTCGTCTGATACGGGGATTGGATTCTCGACTTTGAGATCCCAAAGCATCGCTTTGTCAACCACGAGGCAGATAAAAACATCTGAACTGATTACATATTATATCTACAGTCATAACTCAAACTCGGTCACAAATTAAATAAACCTTTACACAGGACTGAAAATTGTATTACCGGAGAATGTCTTTGATCCGCAACTCTAGAGGTATCTATGCTGGATCAAACGGGTCGGAATCGTTAACGAAGGGTCCTATATAGGAAAACTCTGGACTTTGTGCAGGTCGGGGTTTAAAGGTCATTATCTGGTTTGCTTTTTTTTGATTTTTCATAATATTTTCGAAAACATAATAATACAAAATCAGTCAGCGTAACAAAATATACATTGTACTCATAAAATGTGCAATTTGTGACCCTATACTAGAAAAATTTAACAGAGCGTCACAAGACTGCACACGGAGTGAAATTACTTTCAATATTTACGATGGTATATTTGCTGGGTGGAAGTTTTTTTTTAATTAATGTAAGTCTGATTTACATAAATCGTCTGCCTCAAACGGTAATCATACCAATGTGAAGAAGAAAAAAGTATTTTACGATAACAGTGGAGACTACAAAAAAACTCAGTTACTAATGATACAATTATTTAAGATCTACGTCTTGTCAATCCGTACTGGAAAGAAATACTGATGTATGACTGAATAACACATGATATAAATGATTCACTAACTTAACTTTTTTTTCTATTTAATCTATATAAAATTTTTGTACAAAAATGGCTAATCTTATCTTACTCTATATCTAAACTACTATAATAAAGAGGACATATTTGATTGTTTGTTTGTTTGCATTGAATAGGCTCTGAAACTACTAAACCATTTCATACTAACCATTAGGATGAAATTAGGCATGGAAATAGTTTGAGACACAGGAAAGGATATAGGATAGTTTTTATCCAACTGCGCACAAAGAGGTTAATCATTTTGCACGATAACCGTTATACCCGCTGGTGGAGCTGCGGCCGGAAAGCTAGTATAATAATATTATAAATGCGAAAGTTTGTGAGAGTGTTTATATGTTTGTTACTTCTTCACGCTCGAACAGCTAAATCAATTTTGTTGAAATTTGGTACGAAGGAAGATATCACCATGGAATAACACATAGGCTACATTTTATTCCATAAAGGAAAGTGTGCTCTTGGGATGAGTATGGATTTCTGATACATTTGTTTGCAATCATACCAAGACAAGGATAAACCAATTATACAGAAATTTGGTTCGGAGGTAGCTTACACTCTGGGTTGGCACTTACGTTACTTTGTTGGAGAAAAAATATGGTGTTTCCAGGGGTAAAGTGCGGAATCCTACTAATTCTATTATACTACTATATATATCTTACTTCTTACTAATAATATAAATGCGAAAGTTTTTGAGTGTGTTTATATGTTTATAACTTCTTGACGCTCAAACGGCTAAATCAATTTTGATGAAATTTCGTACGCCAGTAAATAATACCCTGGAATATCACATAAGCTACTTTTTATTCCGAAAAAAAATTGTTTTACCGTTGGATGAGCGAGGAATCTTACTTAGCTTTTATGTAAAACAGCGGGTAACACCGCAGGGCGCAGCTAGTTATTTTATAAATTAAACGTCCTTTTTATTGTTTGTTTGTGGATTGTAAAGGTGTAATATTGGAGTAAAGGAATGAAATTTCCAATTTTTTTATTTAACGTGTTAATTCGTTTCTGTTTTTTATTTACCATATTTATTTAATCAACATAATTACAATTAATATCTATACAATGCTGCCATCTAATAAGAAGATCATTTAAATGACTGCGATAGAACTCTGGCGATCTAGATAAGACAATTTGTGTGAAAGCATTTTGTACTGCCTCCTGTGAAAAAAAAACTTTGCTACGTAGAAAATTGTCCAAATCACAAAGAAAATGGTAATCCGTTGGAGCAAGGCGAATACGGAGGGTGACGAATGGTTTCTTATTGCAGTTCCTGTAGAGATAAAATAGTTTCTCGTACTGTATAAGGTCTTGCGTTATCATGGAGCTATAATGGTAAAGATCGATTCATGAGTCTGGGCTGTTTCATTGCTCTTTTTGCTATAATTGTTCGGAGTTCGGTACAGTAGACATCTGCCGTTATTGCTTGACCAGATCGGAAAAAACTTTTGTGAATAACACCTTGCTTAGACCATCTAACAGTTAATATCACCTTTTTATTGGTAAGCTTTGCTTTAAGACACTGTGGCGGCGTTTGACCGGGGTCAGCCATTGAATTTTTTTGCTTACGGTTATTGTAAAGAATCCACTTTTCATCACATGTCACAATTCAATCCAATATTCCTTCGTTTCTCTATAGATTCAACAAGGCAACAAAAGTTTAACACGCGTTTCTTTCTACAGATCAGTCAAATCATGAAGCAACCATTTTTCATTATTTTTGTATATTATTGATTTGACGAAAATGAGTCAATATTGTTGGTTAGGTAACGTTAAACCTTGTCGCAAATTCCTGTGTAGTTTGAATCGGATTGGTTTCCACCATTTCTTTCAATTCATTGTTATTTACCTGTGTCTTCCGCGGTTATGTTACCTGGCGGTCTTCCACGTGGTTCGTTTTTCTTATCAAAGTTTTCACCACGTAAGCGTTTAAGCCAAAATCGCAGGGTGTGTTCATTAGCAGTCCCTTCTCCAAACGCAACATTGATATTGCGAGCTGTTTCTGCCGCTTTAATTTGGCGACGGAACTATAGTATTAAAAAATTCACTTGATTTTTCGAAGTATTCATCTTTTTTGTCTAAGCTGAGTAAAAATAACAACTGAAAGTCGGTGATCGCATGTTGCACATTTTTTTAAAATAAGAACTTCATATGTACCATGTGGAATAAGTTTCACTCAAAAATCTCAAATCATGAAGGTTCTATGTTAATTCGGAGTACCTATTACAATAAATCGGCGATTTCATACCTTATCCCCTATTATTGATTTACAGATGATAGGCTACTGTTTTACCACTACCTCACCTGATGGTAAGTAATGATGTGGTCGAAGGTGTGTTTGAGGTTTACCTAGTATTACTGGCTCTCAATAACAGCTACAGGAATACACCTAGAGGTGCTTGGTAACAGATTTTATACTTGCGGGTGGAACCTAGCCAGGCAGGGTTTCGCAAAATGCCCTACTATCATGCATATAACCACAGCCATCCTAAGATAAAAACCAGGACCGATGGCTTAACGTGCCGCCGGAGCTCGGAAGCGCTCAGTAGTAATGTGTACTAGCGGCCACCCATCCAAGTCATGACTGAGTCGGATGTTGCTTATCTTAGCAGCTGATCAGTTTAGAACGGATAAGAAAACTTTAAAATGATATAATTTAAAAGTAGCAACATAGTACATGTAATGAGAGATTAAATAAACCTTGCCAATCGAAAGATAAATATTCGTGATAGACTTATTGTGAATATGTTTTCAATTTCTTATAATGTTTAATTCATATAACCGGCGTACCGTCGTTCTTATGCGCCTATTATAAGAATATTTTGTATATTTTTGAGCAAAACCGTGTTCGTGGACCAACCACAATCTACAAATAAAAAACAGGTCTTGCTTAACAATACTTATTCATGTTTCTCATTCAAAACTCATTACTACAAAATATAGAAGATACAAATAGCGCTCGCGCATATTGAGAAAATAACCACTGCTTTAGGAATATATGTTAACAAGCTTTCAGCATGTTATTCCACCACAATCATTACCCTACCCCCGTAACAAATTGAATAAACTGACAAAAACAAGTCTGAAAATTATATTACTGTAGAATTTCTTTGATCCGCACTCCGCGAGTATCTATCCTGGATCAAACAGGTCCGGACCGTTGCGGAAGGGTCCGAAGTAGGGATCACGGGTTTCAAACTTTTTGGGGCTTAGAGGTCATTCATCTTTTATGTCTTGTTTTCTTTTTCACACCTTATATTCTATAAGAACAAATAATTATTAAGCTAGTTTTGAATTAATTCCACGCGGAGTAACAAAAACCAAGATATGAATCAAAAGAAAAAAAAATGATTTAGCGAATAGAGTAAGTAATAGAAATGTTACTTTCTTCCCGAGATTAAATAAACCCGCATGGAGTCGGTTGTACCACAGTACTTTAATAAAATAACAAACAACTAAATAAACTAGATAATATGTACACTAGCAACTTAACAAAGTAAAAACCTTTAGAATGAGAAGCGTAATATCTAGAGGTAACTTAAACCCATGTAATGCCAATTATGCTGTAATACCATGTACATAAACAACCATAATGCCAATTATAGGTACAGTTTCAGACTCAGGAATATTACATTTACAAATTATTAGACTAATAATTGACCTGTCCCGTGCGGGAATCGCACCTTTTTCTGTCTTTTAGGTGCACAGCTGGTGCAAAAAAAATATATTTGTGGTGGCACAAAAGGCGTACACGGTTTCGTTACCTATAAAAAAAAACTGTGCAAATAATTTGTAAGATTTATTTTCGCTAGCACTTCTAATTCAGCAAATATACAGACTATTATTTTTACTATGTAAAATTTACACTTATTCTTACCAAACTGACCAATCTTCTAAAAATGCTATTACAGGACCAAAGATCGGGAGTTTAGCTCGGACATATGTTTAAAATAGCGGTTCGAAGGATGAGACCTTTTCTACGCCTGAGGAT
This sequence comes from Plagodis pulveraria, assembly GCA_963890685.1. Classification (NCBI taxonomy): domain Eukaryota; kingdom Metazoa; phylum Arthropoda; class Insecta; order Lepidoptera; family Geometridae; genus Plagodis; species Plagodis pulveraria. The sequence goes on from OY982968.1 coordinate 721,488, forward strand.
TACTGAGGGCTTCATCTGTAAAGATCAGTGACTAGACAAGGATCCTTATATGGACGATATATTATTTTTTTACATTATATCCAAAGATGCTTATCATTTAACTCCTCTTTAAGTTTTTTTTTAATGAACAGTTTAATGTTGTCAACCCGGCAGGTATTTACCCTATTGGTAAACTATTCTTCTCTCTTGACAAGCACATTATTATGTACAATTCAAACACTTAAGTGTTCTTTAAATTTCGGAATAATTGATATGCGTTTTTGTATCTCATGGTTCTGTTCCCTTCAAGTATGTGAGAGGAAGAGAGAGAGAGAAATAGTGTATAAAAGCGCCGTTTTGGAGGTCCTGAGTTCGACTTTTATCAGTCCCAAATTTAATAGTGCCCCCAAGGTGACCCTAACCATATTTTCGTGGTACATTTTAACTGAAAATCAGTTAAAATGAATTAAGACACAGAAATTCTTCGTAACTAAAATTGTGTCACTCAAGTTTAGTTTCACAAGTTGACACAACGCTCACCTAATACTACATACACCTTTACTAATCAAAAACACCTTTTTACCTACACTTTAATTAAAAGAAACAAATTACAGACTTATTAGATGTAAACAACAGGCTTTTACGGTTCGAACAGTTTAAATTTATAAAGTAATAAAATAATTGACTTCCAACACAAAACGTATACCCATAAAAACGTATGAAATAACTTGTTGAAATCAGTTCCAGACTGAATCAAAACACTGGACATTGTTGTGCTTAGATAGTGCTTATGATTTACGTTTCTTTTTTAATTGCTTTAGTTACCTTTTAACCACATTATCGTGACCAAAAGTGTTAAAATACTTAACCTATAATTACTGGATCTCAAAGGCAGCTGCTGGAACACACCGTTAGCTACTAAGCGATAGATTTTCAACTTGACGGTAGTAGGTAGCCTAGCTTGCATTTGTATATGCCCTATCACCATTCGATGAAGTTCCAGCTCGCAGCGGGCATTCGAATCATGGAATTTCTGCGCGGAAATCTATAGCCATTGCCACTGAGCCATCACTGCTTCTAAAAGATATGAGTATGGGAATTCATACAGATATCATTAATAACTTATTCCCAATTACTCATTTTCAGTTTTCCTTCACATGGTTAGTAAAATACCTTGTTTTTTAAGTGTGATAAATGCATTTACGCATTTCCGTCCACCCCGGGGAAGGTGGCCGGAATATGTCGGGCTCGACACCAACTACTCCCACAGCAGCAAGTGCCCCTACCGACTAAATAACACACGGTGTTCCATCTCTACCTCTTCTCGGCGGCACGCTTTAGCACACAACCACGAACCCGCCACGGCTGTCCGTTGCTGGAGCTAGCTTTAAATCATATCAGTAACATCGGATATTAATATACAAAATTTTACCTCTTTATAATATGTATTAGTGTAGATAAGTACGTTATCGCTCAGAATATAAATGGCGTTCCTTAGAAACCTCAGCACTGACGCTACACTATAATAGAAAAGTTGCAGCTCCGATACATTGTGACGTTGGCAGAGACGAATGTGTTAGCTTCACTATGTATTATATACTCTGACATATTCTGTGGATCCAGTAACAGTTTGAAAGGGTAAGTACAAGTAAAGGGAGATATTGTAATAAAAAAAGATATGTATAAAATGTCTCAAATATATTGATGATCTATTTTAATTATATTATAATTCTCCATTAAAATATCAGATTGTTATAATTTGCCACATGATATAAGTAGCTCTTAAGTTTGAAAATTCTTTTCTTCCCATGTGAGGGATTGTAGCTAGTCTGTAACTTTCAGTTTCAATTAACTCGAAGATATTTGTGATCTGCGCAACTTAAGCAGGTTGATAGATTAAAATTAATGTCTTCTTAAATTAATTCTTTGATTTGTCTTACTTGCATGAAACAAGATGATAGGTGCCATACATTATGCGAATATCGTCCTCTGTCATAGAATCTTTAAAAACATGTATTATAGGATTCCAGCAGACAGCAATTAAATATTGTATTTGTTATAAGAAACCAAAAACATGAAATATACCTAAAAACAGGTTTATTTCAGCCTGAGGCAAGTGAATCTGCAAGTTGCAGCTGGTAAAAATAAAACAGTGTAAACATTTGATATACTTAAAACCAAAGCAAGGCAAGAATAAGCATTGCAATTCAACGGGGCAATGCTGCCAGCATGCTGGGCACGCTGCCAACTGATAGTGGGTTAGAGCATTTGGACTCCCTATGAGTCCAAATGCTTTTACTGTAGTAGCTGTAGTATTATAGTTATTACAGTAGCTAGTAGTGTTGTATATAGTTTGTAGTATTTGTTTAATAAAGGCAAGTTGAATATCGAAATGCCAAATCATCTTTACAAAAAAAAATCTTAAAAAACGACTGATTACCATACAAAAATATCCCTAACTATTGAAAACTCACGGACTCTTCATTGGCATCTTGTTATGAATTGAAGTTTGTTTACTTTGAAATTAGTATCTTCATTGAGGGGAGAAAATTAACCATTACCAACGCCGGGGGCTTAAAACACGCGAGTTAGAATACACACTTTCTTCGGAGTGATACATCTAGTGATTTAAACTATACATACGAGGAAAATAAAGGCTTAAAAATTTACCGTTATTAAGACTAACTCTCTCGAAGCGGAGCTTGCCTATATTTTCTTTACCAATCTACTAGTTTACGTAACGTTCGTTGCGGTCAAGAAGCGGATGGAACTCCTTTAGTGGCATTTACTACTAAGCGCTTTAGTGCTTCGGAAGGCACGTTAATCCTTCCGTTCAGCCTCAGTTGTTGTCTTAGGTTGGTACTTATTACCGAATGGTAATAGCGGATTTTGCACGCGCCTGCCTGACTTGCTATTACACTTAAGGAGAAAATCTGCGGCCAAGCAAGACAACGATAGCACTAAAAAGAGGAGCTGCAGAACGTTAGATGCGTTGTATTTCTGCAGCTGTTTTTTAGAGGCTAGTATGCGCAACATTATCTTCGACCGCATCATTACTCACCATCAGATGTAATAGTTATCAAAGGTTTGCCTATAAAGAGATAAAATAATAACAAATAATGAATCGGACTTTTGCTTATAAGAGATTAATGTTGGTTTGAGACGTTTGAGACAATGCAGAAGATATTACGCCCAGCTGCAGTGCAGTTAAAGTGCTTTGGGATCCCAATTGACTTATTATTATGATTGGTCACAGTTAACAATGATTTTTAGATTTTGGATTAATAGATTGCTTAACACGGGCAAAGATCATCAATTCCTACTCGGAATATCGCCGGCCCTGCTGCGCTCGAGCGTCATAATACTTCGTATTGTATGGAAATTGATTCCTCTCGATCCTTGTATAACAATCTACTAAATTCGTATATTATGTATGTAATTTATAGCGTAAGATGTAGCAATCTCGTCAAATGCGTCAATGGTGCTAAGTAAAGCTGGATTGAACGGATACCCACCATAGATCAAAAATAGATGGTACCAAAGGTGTTGGTATGTGAAGTCACGCACCATGGCAAGCCAGCTTATGACGTCAACGTGAGCGTCCTGAGCTCTCATTGAAAAAGACCACCGAACGAGATGGCAATAATTGGAGGGAGCTATTTGACGTATTCACGTTAACTATTCCGTATTATTCACTAAAACGAGTCAACGGTAGTAAGTCAGGTTTCTGTATCGTAGTAATCACAACGAGTCGCTATACTCGTATATGACAAGGTTAAATTGAAATTGAATCAATAATTCCCAAAAAACAACATATAACCTAATTTCACGCGGAGAAAATTACGGTTACAAAATTGTAATTTACATTATTATCGTTCAGCTAGCAGTCAGTAATGTAAGTTTTTTGAAGCTATTCTGGCCCAGTGGCAATGTTTAGATTGCCATATAGGTACATGGACGGACGTGGCAACCACTCTCCAGTACCTAATCCGTAGTCAAAAACCTAACGGTTTGTTCCAGCAGCTGCGCTTGGGAGCCAGTAATACTAGGTTAAATATGTTAACACCTTCAACCGCACCATCACATATCAACAGATGCGAATGTAGTTTAAAGCTAAAATAAAAGCAAAAAAAGGCTATGAATAGTGGTTGCGACCAAGAAGTGAATCACAAATATCATATAAAATGTCCTACTATTCTCTGAAGACCATTTTACAGCAAGAAACTCTAGGAATCAAATAAAAATTCCTTGTTTCGCTGCCTTCCTCGTCCTGACAACTCCGTCCGCACCCCGGAGCATTTATATTATATATAAATTCTACAACAACTGTTCCTTTATAATTTCAATTGTACAACTTTTATTAGCTGCCAGCTTAGAAAACAGAAAAATGAGGTTCTCGTCTGAGCTCCTGAATTAGTTTAGTGCTGGGATTGTCATAGAGAAAAACGTTTACACGTAAAGTTTCATTCGTAGAGTAAGAGTGTAATGTATGCTTAAGTTAATTTATAATTATGTAATATCCAACCTTTATTTAGTATAAATTCCTAAAGTAGTACTTTAAACATAATAATGATTATTTGTTATGTAAGGCTGCAAAGTTGTTATTTGGCACGAGTATTTGTAATGCAGCCTGAGGAAGCGAATGGTTCTAAGATTTGAAGCAGTGATGGCTCAGTGGCATTGGTTATGGACTGCCGTGTAGCAGGTCCATGGTTCGAATCCCGCCGCGGGATTGAGCTTCACCGCATGGTGGAAGGGCATTTTGCGAATGCCATCCTGGCTAGCGCCCAGCCTCAAGTAGATAATCTGCCGCCAAGTACCTAACAGTGTGTTCATAAAAAACACAACATTTTTCGCTTCACTTCAGCACAGAACATGCGTAGAAAATAAGAAAAACTTAAATAAAATAAGTTATTATATTAAATTAGGTACCTATATGAATTAAAAGTAGTTTACAATTGTTAATATTACAAATATACCTTTTTTTTTTACTTTTATATATGTTTAATATATTTTTGTATTTTCAAAACCTTTTCCACGCTAGAAGATAAAAATCACTTTCAGATTTCAAATGATATACTAAACCTTTCTGAGCTTGTCAGGTAAACTTACCTGTTTACATGTTCAAACATATATTCACAACAAATATTTCACCTTCGACTGGTGTTGAACTACCAGACTCGTTTCCATCTCCAACCGTCAGCAGGATGCTACCTCCACTACATTATTTAATAATATTCGTCGAAACAAAAGAAATGTTTTGACATATACTTACACTTTTGTTAGGATGTCCACCAGATTTTTTTAAATATTTTTCAAACACCGTCATAACATGTTTGGCAGTTTTATCATAATGTGTCTGATGTTTATGTGGAAACGACATTTTTTAGTTTAGCGAAGAGGGCTGACAAATTGTCTATAGGTGCCTATATTCGTTCAATTTGACATCTCGGCTAGATTGACTGAACATTTTCAATTTTTTTAACAGTTTTACTCTATAAGACTTGCTTGCACATAAGTAGTACAGTTTTGTAATATTGTGTGCGTTCTCCCGTAAGAGATGTTCCTTAAGTAGAGAAGTATCATTATGCATTATATCTAAGGTTACAAAAACGTAATAACCTAAAACAGATTATATTAAGTGTGCCATCCACCTACAAGTAGAAAATCTGTCGCCAAGCACCTAAAGGTGTGTTCCGGCAGCCGTCCTTGAGAGCCAGTAATTGTAGGTTAGCCGGAACAACATCTTTGGCCATATCATCACTTACCATCAGGTAAGATAATGGTCAAAGGCTAACCTATCAGACATAAAAAAAAACTACTTTAAAACGAACTGATCTAAAAGTAAGAATTCTTGAATTATTTCGCTGTAGTGAAACACTTAATATTAGTACATAATATAGTTGTAGAATATTTAATCTAAACACACAATTTATTTGAACGCATTGCTAACACTTTGATATATGCTACGTGCTGACCGGTGGCAATCCACAGAAAAGAGGAAAAATCCCATAATACACAATGTTGCAATTCAGACGTGTTCAGTACCAACATTATACATTTCCAGCCACTCCCCATATTTAATTTCTGAGTAAGTCAGTAATATGCCGGTTCTTCGGGAAGTTTTCAGTTTATTGTAATATTTTTTTATATGACATGCCGGCGGACATCCCGAAAATGCTTTTTCAGTATGCGCTGAAGCTCAAGCCGGCGGTAGGTATCGAACATAGACCTGCGGCACGGCAGTCCTTAACTTTAACCTCTCGGCCATCATTTCTTCGAATTAATAATAGTTATCAAAACTTGTTAGCCTCAATGTGGCCAGATTTGAAATAGCTATTTTGTAAGGAATGTTATTAATGTTGATTTTTATTTTTGAAAAATTTTACCACATAGTTCCATTTAATTTATCTGAGTTGCACCCGCCACTGACAACATCTGCGCCTCTCCACCAGTGTTGCCAGTATTTATCCTCGGCTCATAATTTAAAAGAATGACAGACAATCAGTGTGTTATATCTGCGGTACAATGAGACATCCATTATTGTGAACGAGCCACCTGAGACGCGATGCCACAGGTTAGGAAGCAGTTACTACACGCTGTGTTTGCGAATTGTGGCAAACGTGAACATAGTGTAATAGTGAACAGTACAACGATTTACAATAGAATCAAAGTCATGTTGGGTATGGATACTATAATATGGCAATAGTATAATAAGGAATTAAATAATAATATAGAGTATTTAAAAAAAAAATTGACTACCCTCCAAACAACAATGGCGAACTACAACCATGTATGGGAAATAAATGGTTTTAGTAAAAAAAAATGTTGCAAATTAAGATGAAAAAAAAAAAAAATATAGCTTTACGTTTCTGATTCCAATGGTAATAGAATTTTGGACATAAAAAGCCTAGATACAAAACGAAAACAATTGTAACAGTGAACATATAAAAATCATTTTAATATGTTCACAGTAATTTTATTTTGTTCACATCGTTATTTGTTTAAAATTCGTTTAGATATTTATCTTATCTTAGATATAATGTAGGTTAAACATAGGTTATGTATATGTACTCTAAGATAAACGATTACACATAACCTAGGTTATGTATAGTCTAAGCATATTATTCTAATAGTAGTTATGTAAAAGTATCTATATAGTCTTTACACATTGCTTTTTTATTGCTCACACCACCACCATCACCACCTTCGACGATTATTTTATCTGTGGGTAAGTGATAATTTTGTTCAGGCTAGGCATATAATAGGAACTGGTTCTTCAGAACACAATGTAGGCGCTTACTATACATTATATACATATATACATTTGCAACGTAGGACCAACATACTTAATTATGTTTACCTGAGTAATTGTTAAAAAGGCTATTTTGTACAATTAAATAAGAGAATATAACTACCAAGATCTAATAAAACAACAATAAGTGATACTTATATTAATTAATACTTATTTTAATTATTCATCATCTTTTCGTATAATAAAATCATCTAAAAACATTGCTGGCGCTAAAGACGCAAAGTCGGAATCAAAAAAGCGAGTCACATTAACACGTTAGGCAAAAATCAAGAATCCAAGGGCAAGCACAGGTCACAAATGAAATACGAGTAATCAGCGTCAAGAAGCAGTTCGGGTCAAGTAAAAAAAAAGATAAAAGACGGAAAACTTAGTAAATCATGAAAGAAACACAACACATCACACAAGCAAAGAAGCTTTGTGGTTTGTTTTCTGTCATGTGATGTGATATGTCTGTAGGGACGATCGATGATCATCGATTTTCGATAATCATCAATGTTAGAAGGCTAAACACCAATGTTCCATTTGTAAAACATCGTAACATCGATGTCACGCACACAATTGAAATTCCGATATGATTTCCGACTTTGTCTCGTTCGTTTTGATCTTTGGACTGCTGTGTCTGTCCTGTTAATGTGCGACGTCTGCACCGTTCATCCGTTGAAAATGAAGTTATTGTTAATTGGTATTTACATTAAACTTAGTATTAACAACATGTAAATAACTACACGTAAATCCATATAAAATATCGTAATAAATAAATTACTAGCGATACATTCTGGATATAAAATTCAAGGTCTAAAGAGACAGACTACTTGAGAGCTTATAACTCTTGTCACATTTTGATTATATCAAACTGAACACTAAAAACTGAATGAATATCTATTTACTAATCGATACTGGCTTTCTTGATATGGGGCAGCTCTAAGGTTAGAGGTGTATCAGCCATTGTTGAAATATGTAACTATAACCCTAATGAAAACCTTAAAATTATCATGTTAACTGTATAGAGTAAGTAAACTGTATAGACTGGTACAAGATTGTAAAAATATGTATGTGTAATTTGTATCTACTTTTACACAAATATTATATTGTTTTTTTAATATAATTTAGAATATTTATTTTAGTAGGTAAACATGAACAAAATCTAAATGCAGCAAATATCAAACAATAATGTTGTGTAACGCTCAATTTTAAATCAGAACTGAATTCATCTCTATGGATAACAACATTCTATATATTTTTTAAACCACAACAATATAAAGTATGTGGTTCAATTTAATTGACCGAGCGAGAACTTAGTTCGAGCGAAGCGTCTCTGCTTCAACTTGGACAAAAATGCATTGGTATGTCCGGTTGTTCTCCTCTACAGGTCGCATTTCTCAACCGATTCTCACGAAATTTTGTATCACGAAGGTTTGATAAGTCCATAAAATATTATTGTCGATTCAGTTTTTGGATATTTTTCTATATGGCGGAGATATACATGACAATATATTGAAAGTATGGACGCCTGTGCTTAATTTAATGGCAATGACCTGTGTACGTCAGTTGTCTAAAAGTGATAGACTCTCTCCCTCACTCGTATAATAAATTATTTAATATCCATGATTTTGTAGCCAGTATATTAACACGAGATAAATAGATTACCAAGTAGGTATGTAAAATTATTGTATATATACTACTTACCCACCTATTTCTGATACAACTATCCTTCGCTGGGCCCGCGTGTTATTTATTTTCAAAATTAAAGTCAAAATCATTTATTCAATTTAGGCGTCTACGACGCTCTTATAAAGGTCAATTACAAATTTTAGTATTGAAATATTCTACATTGTACTGCCAGACATAAAACTTTCTTAGACATAAGTCCAAGAAAATCATTTATTATTTACATTGCCTATCTAGATTTTTGGATTTCTTGACGCATTTTTCTATTAGCATGCGCAGTGAACCTTTATTCAATTGTAAGCTTTGCAAAGGCAGACTCGCGAGGTCTACAGCTCGGAGAGCCACTAGTAGTAGCTGACTAGTTGGATTTAAAGATTAGTACCGTAGTATTTAAAATACTCATCACTTCACTTCAATCATTCTGTTAGTTTTACACTGTGACAGACTGACTGACGCCTCAAGACAAATTAAAATATTCGAAAGGACGCCCCAACAAAGCAAAGCTGACAAATTGAACGTTTTGTAACAATCACAATCCAACGCTTTCAGTCATTTGCAATCACAATTCACGGTCTGCAATCACTTTGATTACTTTTCTTTCAAATAGAGATTCTTTGTCATTTTGTTTTTGGTAGGTGAATGATATTTGCAGAACATTTCCAATATATTAGTATTCAATATTTCTAAATATAATTTTAAGCATCACAAACTAGGCCAACATTACCCAATTTGAGAGTTCAACATTTTCACCTTGAGCATGAATTGAAGCCACATCCCACGGTTTAGAAACAAGTAAAAATCATTTATTCAATTTCGGCGTCTACGACGCTTCTATGAAGGTCAATTACAAATTTAAATTTAATTTAAATTTACTCAAATTTTTACGAAAATACACCCGGTGCGTTAAGGCGGTCTTTGTCCTTTGGTGAACGCGGCATGTTGCGCTCCGCAGTACCCGCCGGGAGCTCGCCGGGGTGGCGCAGCACTCGCCCTGATGATAAGCATCTGATATGCTCGAAACCCGCGAGGCAAATCCGATCCTCAACGCGAGTGTTTTTGCCGGTTTAATTTATAATATTTAAATATGTGTGATACTCACGAGAATTTCATTTCATACAGACTTGGTAAAGGTAAAATAATAATTTCTTTAAAATTATCCCTCAGAGATTCCTTAGAATCCATTTTATATATAGCTTACCCGCTCGATTATCGAAACATGCTGGGTTTTATAATTTTAACCTTAGAGAACAAAGTCAGCATGAAAATCTTTTATTCAATTTAGATGTCTACGACTCTCTTATGAATGTCAATTACAAATTTTGATATTGACATATTTTACATTGTAACAGGTTTAACCTAGAATTACTGGCTCTCAAGGACTACTGCCGGAACACACCGATAGGTGCTTGGCGACAGATTTTCTACTTTAGGGTGGTCGCTAGCCAGGTGGGCATTCACAAAATGCCCTTCCACCATGCAGTAAAGCTCAAGCCCGCGGCGGGATTCGAACCATGGACCTGCTTCACGGCAGTCCATAGCCAATGCCACTGAGCCATCACTGCTTCACTGCTTTAAATATTATAATTATTGATAAAAAAAATTCGTCGACTTTTCAGTGTATTCGAGTTTTACACAAGATGCTTCACTACTTTGTAAATGATTTTGTGAACAAAATACTACGAACTATATACAACGCTACAGCTTTTACGACGAACACATTTACAAATACAAATCTGTATTCATAACACCATTGTAATACCTAAATAAAATTAATAAAATATTACGTCAAATGTGTTTCCAATGTAAATATATTATGTACCTGCTAGTTACTATATGTGATGCGAAAATTACAAGAAACTTTATTGTAAATATGAAAAAACAAAACTGATTATATATAACAGCTTCATGATATCGACCAAAATCTAATCAAAAATAACCTTGGTATTTATTTTACAATACAATACAAAACACTTTTTTGTACACCAATAGTAAAATACAATAAAATAGAATTGTTTTGTAATTTTATTTAATCAATAATAATGTATGTGATCATCATCATCATCATTACCCGGACGACGTCCACTGTTGAACAAAGGCCTCCCCCATAGAACGCCACAAAGAACGGCTAGTAGCCGCTTGTAGCCATTGCCTAACCCGCGACTTTAACGATGTCGTCAGTCCACCTAGTGGGGGGCCTACCAACTCTACGTCTTCCGGTGTAGTGTGGTAACCACTCGAGAACCTTTCTTCCACATCGGTTATCAGTTTTTCGAGCAATAACGTGTGTAATTTAAGTAATACTGATTCTTTTCATACGATAAAGGTAATTTACTTGTGTATTCGATTTTATGCAAGTATAATTTAATACATTCGGGTAATTTCAAATAGTTGTTAATATTGTAAGAAAACACTTATTGATATTTTAATAAAACACTTAATGAATATATCTAGTGACAATTTTGCCTAATTATTTTACTAGCCGACGTGACGTTACAAACGCCACGCAGCATTAACCGTAAGAACTTAGGCGGAATTGTCACTAGATATATTTTTTAATATTTTATAAGAGTTTTATCAAAATATTTATTAAGTGTTTTCTTTATACATTTTTAAAATGTTTGGTATTATTAAACATGGATTTCGCAAAGTAAAATATTGATGCTCCGTCAGCCAGGTCCTCAAACTTATTCTTATTCCAGGCGGTGGGAACTGCACCACGTACGTGAATTGGTACTCGGTTGTAAATATCTGCCACTAGTAGGCATGTACACCGACCTATTTGATTTGGTAAGCTTGTATAGCGGTACTACCAGCTGCTCCTTATTTTTGTTGCTCTGCAGATTTATCGTTACGTTTTCGCCTCGCTGTCGGAACTTATTCAAATGGGAGTGTGTGAACCGGGCCAGTTGATAAATGAGCTCGCACGGCAGTAGCAGTACCTACTCGGATTTTTGTAAACAATAAATATCAACACATGAGACGTCGTATTGAACCGAATATAATGTCTCGTTTTTGCATAAAAAAACTCTATTGATATCGGCGGCGCGAAGTAGCGGGAGCGCACGGCGCTGCGGGCGGCAGCGCTCGCGACTCGACGGAGTGCGAAGCAACGGCTGTCAATGTGCATCTCCCACGACAGCGCGTTGTCAATGTGGAAACTTAGTAACTTAGTGCTATGGAGTTGTTGGAGCATGGTATTGCCGACTGCCACCCTATGCCGTTTTACCGATCTACTATTGAGGTTTAATGTCATATAATGTGTTTTTTCTCACGACCCAAAATATACATACAAATAAAGCTCTTATTTTCAAAATATGCAGTATCTGTGCTACTTTACATTTATTCATATCAAAGTTATCGCAACTCAAATCAAACCAAAACTACATAAACACGAAACTATCTGGTTCCCCAAACTTTTATTGTTAAACCTATTATCTACTTTACAAACAAAAATCCCACTAAACCTTCCCTTTCGCAATATAACTACGGTATGTGCGACTTTAAATCCCTTAAATACTTATTCGGCAACTTTAACCACTGACTGACTGAGGGTGCTCCGGCTATCCATCCAGATTACGATCACTTAGGTTACAGACTACAAAACCACCGTACAAAACTTTCATCAAACAGATAGAATGACAAATTATATACAAGAGAGTTGCTAGTCTGTGTCGTAACCTCAAAGTGTGTGCATGCAATATGAACTTAGTTCGCGCGAGTAATTTGGGCAGTCGATATGTCGAAGGTGGTCTTTAAGACAGTTTGATTAGTTGCAAAGTTCCTCGTGCTCAGGAATGCTTGAGCAGGGGAAACAAGGGGCTGTAGCTAAATAATAATACATTAGGGAGGCGGAAGGTAAGCACCTAAAATAGCGGCGGCGTTAAGAGCCGGTTCATATTTTATTCAAATAGTAGGGTGCAAGCTTGGTCGACGTATAACTTTGTAAAGACATGCCTAATGATATAAGGACTTCACGATTACATCAAATGTAAGCACTCTCACTTACTTTACTAGGCAAATATTTTTTTTATATATATTTTGGTTCTGTTGCTAGTTCGTCTGACTATTTTAATATATCACGTAATACGCGAGGTTCAGAAACGATTATTTATGATATATATTATATTATTAATTTATATTATCTTTTTGAATTGGTTACATTATTTACAGGTAAAAGTAATTATACACTATTTTTATATGTAAGTTATGGAATTGTATGAATTGGTGTTCAATAACTTCTGCAGATATTTCGTAAAAATTACCTGTATTAAATATATAGCTACCTACAATCGCGATAAAACTGATAAAATTTTGTATTTCCCGCCAAAGTAGATGTCAGTTTCCACTTTGAGTATATTTGCCTAATTTTTGAAGTACTCGTAGCGTCGTTTGCTAAGTCTATGTTAAGTAAACTCCCCCACGGTCATAGACGGGTGACCGCTAGTGACATTACTACTGAGCGCTTCCGTCCATCGGAGGGCACCTTAAGCTTTTGGTCCAAGTTGTTGTATTAGGAAGGCAGTCGTTATAGCATAGTGGTACGACATTTACGAATGGCCACCTGACTAGCTACCACCCTCAAGTAGAAAATCTGATATAAGTTATTCATGGTAAAAAGCAAACCAAAATAAATTAGTAGTGTAAGTTTACACAAAATGTAATAATCGCGAAAACCTAAGACAACATAGTGTAGTTTATGATTCAAACCATTGTGATATTGAGAATGATTTAAAATATTTGCAGTTAATTGGCATTATTCGGGTAATTTGCGGTAAGTTTTTTGAAGGCGAAGGTTTAAATAAAAATTAATTTGTATCGGTATACTTGTTTTGTAATCCATATCCTTGAATAAGATATCATTCTAATCTAGGCTTTCGTCTGGGACTCAAGTGCGATCACTTTTCAATGCAACCGGATCAGACGCTTTGAGGGCTTATATTAGGAGAAGTATTTTAGAAGTAAATATTTCGTTGGTATAACATTTAAATTGAACTCACAAAAATCCACCCTAATACAAAAATAATTATGAACTAGCTGTACCTACGACTTCGTTCGCGATTGCCGTACTGGCAAACTAATTATTCATATTTGAGCACAGGTTATCTCATATTAAGCATCGCTGTGGTCTGTGGTGAATCACTGATAGTAAAACATAGCTCAGAAAGGAGCTTTTTACTTTGGGTTTAAAATGTCCGGATTCCATTTTCTAGAAAACAGTAGTAAAGTAACTCAAGTAAGTTCCTTCGCGGTTTGCACAATAAATGTTGAGGCAAAGTACTTTGTGCGTTTCTTTGGAATTTCGATTATAAAACGGCAATTTTTTGCCGGGGTTGTCCTTGTTTGGCGGTGGAACCAAAATATATTTAATTGTGCACTTCCATTGCGCAGTCTCAAAAATGTGTTCAGCATAAGATAGATAGCTAAAAAAGTGATTGTGGCGAATATTCCAGATTTAAGATTTTATCTTAGCAAGCTTGCAAATCTAAATAAAGATGCTGGGCTGTCCATGGGGTGTCAAGCTGCCCATGGGGTGCTGGACCGCTCGTGGGGTGCTGGGATGTCCGTGGGGTGCCGAAATGCCCGTGGGGTGCAGGGCTGCTGGTGGGGTTCCGGGATCACTCGTCACTATTCTAACAAAAAAAGAATATTTAAATATTATAAATTAAACCGGCAAAAAACACTCACGTTGAGGATCGAATACGTCGACCCAGGTTTCAGTGCCCGCAGGGAGCTCGCAAACGCAGCTGCGCACTCGCCCTGATGATGAGCATCTGATATGCTCCTAACCCGGGAGATGTATTCGATCCTCAACGTGAGTGTTTTTTGCTGGTTTAATTTATAATATTTAAATATGTGTGAAACTCACGAGAATTTCAATTCAAAAAGAATATTTGAAATTGGACTTCGCGTTAATAAATTACAACTACGTGTACATTTTGACTTTCATCCCCTTTCCTGAGGGAACCGTGCTGAATTTTGAGATAAAAAGTATCTACCTTCTTCGTAGTATGAACTCAAATCGTTTTCAGTTTCATTGAATTCCATTCAGTTGTTTTGGACGGATGAAAGACTATACAGACATGACATGACGTGACGAATACAGACAGACAGACAGACAGACAAATAAAAATACAGTTTTAGCATTAGTGTCAACTACAGAGAGCTCTCAAAAATTATTTATCAAAACATTTTCATGCCACTTTCAGAATAAGGTCTTCTACAGTTTTATTATAAGTATAGATTATCGGAAAAAAGAATGCCAAACCATATTATATGCAAATACTCTTGTTCAATATTTTCTGCTGTAAGAATATTTGTAAATTTATATGTATTGTTGATGAAGGTAACTTGTATTTTATCACTAAATTTAAATTTCTTGCTGCACCACGGCTTAGTCAATAATATGCTGTAAACAGCAATAATAATAATAATTAAACTAATTTTAGAAATGTTTTTGGTGACGTAGTGGCAAAAAAAGTATCACTATTCTTTGGAAGCTCGAGTTCGATCTTGAATTCGATTTTAAAGCGCTCGTAGTGAAGTTTGCTTAGCTGTTCTTAACCGATCAGCAAAGTTAAGCAACGTCCGCCGCGCTCATGGGATGGGTCACGGATGGGTGACCGCTAGTGACATTACTACTGAGCAATTCCGTGCTTCGGAGGGCACGTCAAGCCGTCGGTCCCGGTTGTTATCTTAGGATGGCAGTCGTTATAGCATGGTGGTAGAGCAATTTGCGAATACCCGCCTGGCTAGCTAACCCTCCAGTAGAAAATCTGTCGCCAAACACCTAACGGCGTGTTCCGGCAGCTGTCCTTGAGAGCCAGTAATTCTAGCTTAGTCTGAACAACATATTCGACCACATCATCACTTACCCTCAGGTGAGATAGTGGAGGCTAAACTATCAGGCATAAAAAAAACTTCGTTTAGATAAGTTATTTTATAGCTGATGGGCTATTATTTGAATACCTACTATCTCGTCTGTAAGTAATGATGTGATCGAAAAAATTGTTCAGAATAACCTAAAGTTACTGGCTCTCAAGTACACCTAGCAGAACACACCGTTAGGTGCTTGGCGACAGATTTTCTATTCAAGGGTGGTAACTCTTCAAGCGGGTATTCGCAAAATGCCCTCCACTCTACCGCCATGCTATAAGGACTGTCACCCTTAGACAGCAACCGGGACCAATGGTATAACGTGCCCATCGAAGCACGCGCACGCTCAGTAGTAATGCCACTAGCGGTCACCCATCCAAGCCATGACCGCAGCGGGCGTTGCTTAACTAGCTTAAGGTCAACAAAAGTTATTGGAGTATTATGAAAAATAAATTTCCAGTAGTACTTTGAAATCTATATACTATGCCTGGTAGTTGTCAATAGGTTCGCCCCTATTTTTATGTTATAATGTGATGAGACGGACAAGACCCTCTCCACCTCATGGTGCTTTGTCGAGGCTGTCCATTATAGACACAATTCTCGTTTTCCTCAACACTGCACTGAGCTCGTCACTCTTAGATGTTAGTTACAATGTCTTGTTTGCCGAGTTTCACTTGGAAAAATAATACATGCGTGTAAACATATACATAAAAAACTCACATAGAAAAAGGTTAATCAGGTAAAAAAAAAAAAATATGCCCCGTGGGGTGCCGGGCTAGAATGTACTCCCCCCACCCATTGCTACCTGCGGGTGTCATAAGAGGGGACTAAAGGTAAAATGCGGAGGGTGGGCAGCAGCGCCTTCTGAGGACGCTTCATCTTAAAATGCGATACCCAAGACGCCTGTCAAGCGTAGGGGATTATGCTAAACCCCCCCGATATAGGGGAGGCTCTGTTCAGCAGTGGACAGTCCGTCTGATACAGAATTTCAAGACCCAATTGCCTACCAATTTAGGAGATACAGTTGTGATAATATTCTAAGTTATCAAAATCAAAGTCAAAATCATTGATTGATAAATATTTTCACTAATCGAATTCATTTAATTGCTTAAGAATGTAAGCTGTACATATATCTCAAAATTAAATTAAGTACTATATACAATCTGCCATATACAGATGTGTGATATATAATTTACAGGTAGTTATCTAATTACTTTTAAATTATTATATTATATCCATATCATTGAACACACTCAAGTTAAACACTGCGTGAAGAACGGGCTAAAAATTTGAGCTATAATTTTTCCGATAATTTATACATTTTCAATAATGAAAGGGTCTTGACTGGCAGGTTTTTTGTATGTTATTTTGATGGAACTAGCTCGAGGCTCACCTGATGTTAAGCGGTTAAACCTCTACCTAGAACAGATGTATTTCATCACAAGTGACGAATTGCACTGCACCCGTCACCTTGAGACATATTTTTTAAGTCTCATGTGCCTGTAATTTCACTGGCTCCCAAGGACTACTGCCGGAACACACTGTTAGGGGCTTAGCAACTGATTTTCTACTTGAGGGTGGTAGCTATCCAGGCGAGCAATCGCAAAATGCCCTTCCACCATGCGGTGTAGCTCAAGCCGGCGGTGGGGATCGAACCAGGGACCTGCGGCACGACAGTCCATAGCTATTACCGCTCGGCCATCATTGCTTCAACAGGTGTCAAAGTGACATACTAAGTAAGTGAGTACATAATAGTTGTTAAGATTCCAGATTGCCCAGGCAGGGATTGTTTAGCAGAGAGGCTTCTGCCTAGACAATCTGTTTTGAATGCTGAACTCCGGCAATTCACCGGGAAGGCTGAAAATAAAAACACGAAATACACAAGCAATCAAGTAGTATATATGGAACGTACCATACGTGAAGTCTCGTCAATTTGGACGAACCAAGCTTAGGACTACCTATCTAATCAAATCGGCCGATGTAATTAGAATAGACTTGCCTAGCCGACGAATGTGGTTCCCGCTGCTGGTTTGCACAACACATCAAAAGTCCAAATGTCTTGAACACGCGCGGATCGCAATCGCGAGGGTCGATCAAAGCAGTTTTCAAAAAAGCAACACAACACAAAAACATCAATTTAAATACCGCTGACCCATATCGTCACAGAATTTTCAAGAAAAGCAATCAAAATCAAAGGCAAAAGTTACAAATTAATTTCACGTACAAAAATCCATAGATCACAAATAGACGACTAGCAAAGCGGTGTGTTCCAATTGCCCGCGAAATTGATCGGTCCGAACAATAGTAGTACATACTTGTACCTTTTACCTTACATTTAGGCTACTTATCAACTCGAAAATATAATTAAATTATCCTCATACTTTTACTTCTGTATATAGTGTGCAAGTGAGAGTTAATGATTATTGGCACCATTTTAGAGTCGATTCTTTATTCTACTGGGTTATAACTTAAAGTCAATTTACACGTGGCTGAATTTAGCCAAATCAAAAGGCTGCAGACAGTAAAACTCCCTAATTAGACAATCAGAGTTGTCACTGACTGTCTTAATCAGTTAGCATGGTGGTATAAGAAATGTGTAAAGATTTAGACAATTTATGTGTGCAGTTGTTCCCCACTAGCCGCTGAATGCTTACGAGTAGCTACAAATAAATAAATAATTCTTAATTTTGGTAGGTATAGGTACATTATTAAAACTCTTTTTTTACTAATTTATTTTATTTTATTTATGCATTTCTTAACAAAACACGATACAACACGAAATCCGTGGCTATTTTTGAGTTGGCAGCTAATTATACAAGGGGTGAACAACAAGCACTGAATTCCCCCTTTTTTGTCTGAGTTCGGTGCACTGAATTCAGCCTTATGTAAATGGGCTTTTAATAATTGATTAATTGCAGTTCACAAGTAACTTTTGAGGACTTGTCAGATGACAAGTGCTATATAAGTTATCGGAGAAATAGTAACAAAAGTGTAAAGAACAGAACAGTCCTTCGGCTCCGATGTTTCTAGTCTGGTGGTCATCTCTAGAATGCCCGCTCTGCACTTCGTGTCAACACTCGTTTTAGCGGGAAATCACTCGGCCAATAACAGGCGTGTCGTATGTTTTATCCCATCAAATGGTGGCGCTCCTGTCGCTTTGGTGTTGCCATTACCAACATCCGCCAACTCATCAGTATTAAATATTTATTGCCGTTCAATAACACCATAATTTCGAACGAAAACATAACAAAAGGTTTTTTTTTTAACTTCCATGTATCTTGTTCCTCATTTAACTGTCAATACCACACCTACATTATGCCCACTATATCCACACAATACAAGCATCACACAAATGGGTTTATGTAAGTACACTCGACCTGTTACACCCACCACTATCCTCCCCTGTACCCTTTCTGTTTCGAAGTAACAAACGCCTGGCTAATAGTTTGAATAACACTAATTTGTAAGGACATGACCCTCTGATGAGCCGTACAATACCCCACACGCAACCCTTCCTCACTATAACTATCGCTTGTAATATTTCAAAGGGATTGACGGACCGCGACGATGTTTCTATTAAAGTTACCGCCCGCAACATTGATCATCTGGAATGTTAGAAAATTATATGATATACTTCATATATTTTATACATATTACACATTCCGCCTTGCGCCGCCACGCCGAGCGCACCTCTCCGCAGCTGCAAGTGACCCTCCAGTGAGACCGCAATAGTCCCCGCACTATTGCCGTCTCGCCTGGACCATCGTTCCGACGCTAGTTGCTACAGTGCGCATTGAAGAGCGTGATCCCGATTCAGCTTGTGTTTGTCTGTGCAGGAGCTGAGAGTTTCGTCGAACGCCGTGCGACGCGAGCTTCGTGCTTGCTGAGGCGGCGCTCCACCGTCGAGCAACCACCGCCCCGGACAAGCCCGGGTCGGTGTTGCTGCGTTAAACTGCACTGAAAAGTGCAGTTTATTTCTTGTTTCTCGTCTTTGTTTCTGCACGAACAACAACACCCGCTCAACAACACACTTTGTGCTGTTAAGCGGCATCGTTCAGGCAGGTGGAGCCCTACCGGGTTAAGCTCGCTCGAACGATCAAATCCGCCATTTGCTGCGGTCGCAGAGTGATCCCTAACGGTGCCAACTACCTCTGTTGATTTTTGGTTTAACCTTGTACCGCGGCCTTTTCCCGCCTCACGGGATCAGCCGAAACAAGCAGGTCTCCGGGGCAACTGGCCTTGGGGTCGCCCCTAGTCAATCCCGGAGTCGTTAGGACACCCCTTCGCCGCCCCAGAAAAAAAGTGCGGATAGGGACACACACCTAGGGATACACAGTAGGTACTCACTCCCTCTCACACAGTGAGCTCACAGGTTGTGCGAGGGAGACACTACCCTGGTTAGGGCATCCTGAGTGCACCCCTCAGGATGCAGCCCCGCCCTACCAATAGTGAGGTAGAGGTCCTTCAGACCTTTGCCTTACGGTACCCCGAACTCTATGCTGCTCATCAAGCAGCCCTCACCTCAGACGCAGAGAGTGCCCGCCTCACGGACACTCCCATTGCTCCCTCCGGGACCTCCGTCCCCACCTACGATGACCCTCCGGCGCCATCCTACTTACAGGAGAGCCCGGACTCCCCCGCCCCCGGCCCTGATAACAGGCGCGCGGTAGTAGCCCAACCCCGTTCTCGCTCTCGCTCACCTATCGGTCGGTTTGCGAGCATCGAACCTGCCTATGTCGTTGTCGAGTCAGTTTCAGACTCGGAAACGGACATGGAGGTCGACCAACCCCGCGCCTCACGCACAGACTCCGAAGATTCCGACAACGACGGCTATACCGTCGTAGACCGCAAACGCAAGCGCGCCCCTAAGGCCGCTAACTCCGGGCCTTCCGCCCCGCCCGCTAAGGCAGCCGCCAAAGCACCTACCGCCGGCAATAGGCCGACCCCCGCCCCGCGCCCCGCGTCCCCGCCTTCCGCAACCGCTTCGGCTACAGCGCCCTCTCAGGACGCTAACGCACGCCGCGAAAAGCCGCCTCCGCCTTTGTTCATACAGGACAAAGGCAAATGGGATATGCTATCCCGCCTCCTCACTGATCGTAAGATCAATTATACTAACGCCCGCTCCACGCAGCAGGGCATTAAAGTCCAAGTCTCCTCAGTTAACGACCACAGAGCGTTAACCAAACTCCTCCGTAAAGAGAGCATAAGCTTCCACACTTATGCGCTCGAAGAGGAGAAAGTCCTACGCGTCGTCATACGCGGTGTCCCGAAGGAAGTCCGTACAGACGCTGTACTTGACGACCTTAAAAGACAGGACTTCCCTGTCCTTGCCGTACACCGCATGTACAGTGGCAAAGACAAAAGCCCATACGACCTAGTACTCGTAGTACTAGACCGATCCCCGGAGGGCAAGACCATCTTCAACCTGAAGACGGTCTGCGGCCTCTCCGGACTAGATGTTCAGCCCCCATTCAGGAATGGCTCTCCTTCACAGTGCCATAACTGCCAACTATACGGGCACGCTGCCCGCTACTGCTTCGCTCGTCCTAGGTGCGTTAAGTGCCTAGGCGATCATGCCACAGAGAATTGTTCTCGCACGAGGGACTCACCCGACCCACCCAGCTGCGTTCTGTGCGGCACCCAGGGGCACACCGCCAACTACCGCGGTTGCCCGAGGGCGCCACGCACAAACCGCAGGGTGGCAACGGAAAGGAGACCTCCGCCACCTCCTCGTCCCACCTATGATAGATACCAGCGGGTCAGCCCTAAGCTGACAGTAGCACCTGCCTCACAGGTGACTCCCGCTCCTCTCCCAGCTAGGAACGCGTGGTCAAAGCCACCGAGCATGGTTAAAACCATCGCTCCCACCCGCGCCCCGGCCCGCGCACCCGTCCCCGCCCGTACCGCGGCCCCTGCCCGCGCACCGGCCCCGGTCCGCGCGGCACCCCCGGCACCTCCTGCCCTCATTCCACGCGCCGCACCTCGCGTCGCCCGGCCCGTGGCCCCACCTCCTATGCCACTGATGGACTCCTCTCTTCAAGAGGATATAGCGCTAGTCAGCGACCTTGCTATGTCCATCAATATAGATGAGGTCCGTGCTCTAGCACGCAAGATGCACTCCGCACAATCACCTGCGGAAGTCATCCAATATACGCTGGAACATGCCAGCCTCCTTAGCGCTCTAAAGCGCTTCGCCCCCCAAACTCCCCCTCAGTACACCCACTATGGGTAGTACAACCTTAAGGAATAAACCGCGCTCAGTTTCGTTAGCGTCCTTCAACGCTAACGGCCTCTTCAGACAACGTGACCTTGTACACGACTTTTGTAATACCCACCTGATCGACATTATATGCGTGCAGGAAACCCTACTAAAACCGGGGAAGGCGAACCCCAGGTTTGCCAATTTCAGAACGGTACGTAATGATAGAGTGACCGGTCGTGGAGGAGGCACTCTTATCTATTACAAAAGGTCCCTGCACTGCATCCCCATACCTACCCCGACTCTCACTACTATGGAAGCATCTTGTTGCATGCTAGCCATGACGGGTCATCAACCCCTAGTCATAGTTTCCTGTTACCTACCTTGTAAAAAGCGTGTCGCCCGCGCTGACTTAGTAGCACTTTTCTCACTAGGAAGCGCCGTCCTTCTGATCGGTGACTTCAACAGCAAACACGTCCTGTGGAATTGTAATGTCAACAATTCCAACGGTGTTGACCTTGAACGCCTAGTCGCTGACTTAAACTTTGACATAATAGCTCCACTCGAGCCCACTCACTACCCCTACTTCGACCACGGCCGTCCCGACTTACTCGATATGGCACTTTTCAAAGGCGTAACACTTCAGTTACGCTCTATGGAGGTGTGTCACGAATTACATTCTGACCACCGCCCCATAATACTGCGACTAGGCCCCGACCCAACATCTGACGTACCCTGCCCGACCAAGACGATAGTGAACTGGAAGCTCTTAGGTGAATCCCTAAAGGCTATCAGCTCACCCGACCTTGACAAAATCCCTGACGACATTGTGACTAAAGATGACGTATCCCTCGCTATCGACTCTTTCACTAATCACCTCTCCACCGTAGTAGGTGCATCCGCAAAGGAAGTCATAGTGCCGGACGACCGGCGCCTTGTCATTCCAGCGGATGTGAGACGATTAGTGACTAAGAGTAAAGCAGTGACCCGACATTACGACTCCTACCCGAGCAAAGTAAACAAAACTCGGAAACGCCACTTTGAACGCATGGTTGAAAGTCGCATGTCCGAGTTGCGTGATCAGAGCTGGGGCGACAAACTTTCAAACCTCGTGCCGAGCCACCAGGCTTACTGGCATCTCGCTCGAGGTATGAAAGGTGTCGGACAAAGCGACATGCCCCCCCTATACAGACCTGTCCCCCTCGTCCCAGCGTTCTTTGACGAAGACAAAGCTGAGTGCCTAGCCGACAGCCTAGAGGCTCAATGCTCCCCCAATGTCGATCACGTAGACCAAGCTCACCTCGATACGGTGGACGCTGAAGTCGAACGTAAAAGCTCTGTGGTCATCTCTGAACTCCCCCCACTCACCCCAGTATCCTTCGCTGAGGTGACGAGACTGATCAAGGACCTCAAACAACGTAAAGCCCCCGGTGCCGACGGCATCTCTAACAAGGTTCTCAAAACCCTCTCCCCCCCTCTCATTCATCTCCTAGTCAGCATCTTCAATGCGGCTATGAACCATTGTGTGTTCCCTGACACCTGGAAATGTGCAAATGTCATTGGCATTCACAAACCAGGCAAAAACTCCTCTGATCCCACCAGCTACCGTCCCATCAGCCTCCTCAGCGCCCTGGGGAAGCTCTACGAACGGATCCTAGCGAACCGACTTCAATCCCATGCCCGGGAACACCACCTTATTCCCGATGAGCAGTTTGGCTTTAGACCCAAACACTCATGCGTCCAACAGGTGCACCGCCTCACGGAGCACATCCTAGAGGGTTTCAATAAGAAACCCAAACCCCAATCGACGGTAGCAGTCTTCCTCGACGTAGCGAAAGCTTTTGACAAAGTCTGGCACAATGGCTTGATTTACAAGCTATACCACTTTGGCGTGCCAGAGCGTCTTGTGCTCACCTTACAAGACTTCCTAAGGGACAGAAGCTTTCGCTACCGCGTGGAAGGCACCCTTTCCACTCCTCATCCAGTCAGAGCCGGAGTCCCTCAGGGCTCCGTGCTATCACCCATCCTTTTCGCACTGTATACCAGTGACATCCCTCGCGCCCAACCCAAAGTTTTTATAGCCCAATACGCGGACGATACCGCCATTTATTCCACTGGCTGGCATGTAAATAGACAGACATATTTCGTCATTCAACGGGCCATCACCGAGATCGGTGACTGGTTCCGAAAATGGCGCATAGCGGTCAATCCAGTTAAAAGCACAGCTATGTGCTTTACTGAGAAAACCCGCCCCCGCTATCCGAAGCCACTAATTCTGTTCGATGAACCCATTCCCTGGGTGAGAACAACCAAATATCTTGGAGTAACCCTTGATCGGAATCTCACCTTCAAAGATCACATTAATACGGTCCGTAACAGGGCGGCCTTTGTCATGGGTCGCCTAAGTCCCTTAATCTGTAAAGAAAGTAAAATGTCTCTTAGTAACAAGAAGACACTTTACACTGCTTGTATCCGCCCCATCATGACGTACGCATCCGTAGTGTTCAGTCATGCTAGTGAGGCCCACCTACATAAGCTTCAAGCCCTCCAAAACCGGTTTCTTCGCAGGGCAACCGGCGCTCCCTGGTACGTCCGGAGCGCCGAGTTGCACTGCGACCTAAACCTTCCCTCTTTAGCGCAGTTCAATAAGGGCTGCGTCTGCCGACACTTTGATCGAGCCCCCCACCACCCGAACCCTCTGGTTGTCCAGGCAGCGAACTATTCGACTGCCTCTTCCGACCCATACTTCAAACCCCCCCGTCGCCGACCACGGCAGGTATTGGACGACCCGGATGACCCCATCGCAGCCATTACGTTGGCAGCTTTAGCGTTGTCCGCAAGTCGTCCTGGTAACATCCCCAGGTGTGCGGTAATCAGAGGTTACACAATCAAACACCGAGCTCGCCGGCGAGCTCGAGGCAAAAATAAAAACCCGATTAGTGTCTCTCCAAATAGTCACAGAGCAATATTCAATAGGGCCCATTCTCAACGGTACAACACTGCAGTTGTACCGGGGCATTTAGTTCCGATTCCCCCTTTGTCTCTCGGCAGCGAGACAAGCCGAGGTCCGAACCACAGTGGTGCCCTTGAGCTCGCTGTCACCCCTCCCGATAGTAGCGTGGCGTTTTCGGCGCCCGCAGGAGACGGAGGTATAAGGCGCTTTTCGCCTTATACGCCCGTCTCAGAAGAAGTGCCCTCAGCGCTTCTTCCTCCTGGGCTATAAGAGGGCCTCCCCTCGCCCAAAGTCCGGTGGAGCTGTACGTCCGTATAGCGGTAGACAGCATCTATGTCCTCCCTAAAAAAAAAAAAAAAAAAAAAAAAAAATATACATATTATATTACGACATACTTTCCTGACAGAATATATACTGAACCAAACCGCAAAATACATTTTTAAAGTGAAATTTTTGTTAACTTCATATTTTAATAATATTCCTTATCGGGAAAAACACTCATGTTAGGGATCGAATACGTCTCGCCGGATTTGAGGATATCAGATGTTCATCATCAGGGCAAGTGCGCAACGTCCAACGTTCCGGCGACGTCCAGGAGTTGAATACAACCATGGCTAAAGCATTCGATCACCATCGTTAGTGTTATGCCGGTTTAATAATAATTTATATAATACAAATTATCCAAATATTAGTAAAATAGTGCCAGTAAAAGGGAGAATAAACCATCATAAGTATTAAATGCATGACATATGTGAAACATGAAGCTGTTTTATTAAGTTGCCATATTATAATAATTATTTGCCTTTTGCATTCATCAGCAACTCTAGCAATGTCATGGTCAGACAATACAACAACTAATCTTAAACAAAAAGCTAAATTAGAGAGACATATTTAATTGTCACGTGGGGTGCCTGGTTAGAATGTAACCCCCCCTCCCCCATCTCTACTCGTGGGTGCCGTAAGAGGCGACTAAGGGAAAAATATCGGAAGGTAGGCAGCAGCGCGTTCTGAGGAACTGTGTTACTGCGATCTCCAAGACGCCTGTCAAGCATGGGGATTATGGAAAACTCCCCTTAATAGTCTCCCATTAAGGGGCTATGTTCAGCCGAAGACAATCCGGCTGATACAGTAACAGTAATTAAATTAAGGCTGACGATATACATATAAAGGTCAAGCTCTTACCACCAATTCCATCGCATAAATAATGAAACACTATTGAGAAAAAGGGGCAAGAAAATGGGAGCCATCCTAACTCAAACAATGCTCTCTCATGCTCTCAAAATAATAGTCAGACAAGAGTAATATCTTGACGAGAAACATCTGGAATATATTTTAAGCTCATGTGTTTAATTTATTAAAAATAACTTCAAAATAGCCAGTTTAATAACCGCCTAACACACAACTACCGTTTTGCTATAACATGAGTTTTCCTATAATCCGGACTTGACGTCGAACTCAATTTTCCAGCTCCAACTTCGCCCTAACACGTTTTCCGCCAAACGAGCGAACAAAAGCCTGACTCTGATGTTTCTGAATAACTTCTCACATTGTAGGTACTGATAAGTACATAGTCAAAACAGCCGTATATACTAATACTGTGCTATAGTTAATTCCACTCCGGTGGTCTTATAACTAAACTTAGTTGTATCCGATCTTGAATCTGAAGACCTTGTTAATGAATTATTTTTTTTTAATTTTTTACCCTTTTGTATCAAATAGGTTTTAAAATATTTCTAAAAACAAAATCAACATAAACATTCCATATAATTATAGAATCTGCTCACAAAATTTCACGAAAATCTGTTGAGAAATGCTACCTGTAGAGCAAAACAATCAAAAATCCAGAATTCCTGATATACATACGAAAGCATTTTTGCCAAAGCTGTAATTACACACACATATTACATTAACAACTTTAAACGGTTTAAATCTATCATTATTTTTGTCCCTACGCTTGAACACTTCGCAGATAGTCACCCCGTGACCAAGATCACTGCAAAGTGTATGAAACATCGAAAAAAATATTATGATAGATTTAAAACGTTTAAAGTTGTTTAATTACTATGTGAAACGTAGATAATTTGCTCGCCCTTCGGACTACGGCCAATTAAGATGTGGCAACTTTTAAACAGAAATTCGAACTGTAATCGCAACTCTTTTCAGACTGGGGATTGCTTGTGAAGAACCTGGATGTTGATTACCTTACCACCTTTTTTTTTTATCCCGCACATGACTTAATTTTTTTTCCTAGCGTATGTTTGTGATTTTGTAACTTACCACCTTTTCTTTGAAAACAGCCGCGAAGCAGCCGCATATCCATTTTCTATTAAAGTTACAGACACGTGAGATATGAGAACTGATTACTCGAGAGCGAACGCAATAAAACGTCGTTAAGATGATGTGTATATCTTGTTTATTATTATGTTAGTTATTCGCTTCTTCCAAGACTTTAACATGAATATTTTTATAAGTGCCAAGTTGTTTTTTGGCGCGAATACTTTTATTGAAATCTGAGGAAGCGAAGGATTTCAGAAATTAACTATGAGCGAAGCGAGTGGTTTAAAAGTATAGTAAAAGTAAAAAAGCCTTTTATTCAACTACACATTTACAATCTATTTTACAAATCTGCTATTCATTACATTGCAATACATTTTTTTTTATTATTTTTTGATATTTATGATACAAATTATACACTTATATGATAATATTATTATATGTCAAGTTTCGTAATTCGTGTTCATTATAATTTATTTAATGGGTTACATACTTATTAAAAGTACTAGATGCAAAATAACTTTGACGCCGAGCAAAACACACAATTTCTCACTACAACTACTACTAGTTTGTAGTTCGATAAATTATTGTTTTAAATTAGAAAGGCTATTTTATATGTCATCCACTTGATAAAAAGATAGGTACAAGACCTCTATAGCTCAGGCAGCGTAGGCTATGTATTACGATAGTACCTTTTTGCGGACGGAACATTAAAATATCATTGTTAAAACACATTGTCATTATTTCTACATAAAATCTCTATACAAGATGCAAAAGTCCACTTTAAATTCAAAACACAACAAGTTAAACACGTCCAATCGCTCACTAAACATACATACGCGTCATGAATACGGACTATAGCCGACGGCTTTTACCCCAATATTTGGGAAAACTAAACTCGTTTAAAATTCACGCGGTTATGTTGGCACAAATGCGCCGGAAGTCCCCGAGTGGCCAACATATTAATACCGACGTCAAAGGGTTCGGTGTCAAACTGTTGGGTAACTAGCGACGCCAACTACCAACTCCGCTTGTGAGAGAGAGCTTTTTGAACTGCGTGACGTTATTTTTATGTTTTTATGTTATGTGATTTCGGTTAATCTGGAGTAAACTGAATATGCGTCAAGTGTTTTATTTTTATTTTAACGAGGAATCACAGTCTACTGATTGTAACACATACATCTAAAATGGATATATATAAACCCATATTAAGCACTTTATTCTACGTGATGTTTAGGCTACTCTCAAATAGAACTTACATATTTACAAGATAACAAAAGGTAGCTTCAATGAAACACAAATAAAACAATACACTAAGGGCTTGTTTCAGAATGTTCGATTAAGTTCCGGTTTTACTAGCCAGAACATAAAATAACTGAATGATAAAAATTACAGTTAACATGTAGCGCGTTTCAAGCTTTAAGCGATGGATAGACTAAATCGATGACTGTAAAACGCAAAGACAGTATTTTATTTATTAAAAATGTTCTGGGTTTTATAACCGAAACTTACTCAAACATTCTGAAACAGGCCCAGAATATCATATGTGCAAACACAGTAAGTTATAAAAAAAAACTGCGTTGTAGTGACATTTGTGGAAAAATAGAATATTTAAGATTTTGTGCGTGTTACACTGACAGGTGTTATATTATTGGATGTGGAATTATATAAGTAATATATTGAATGAAATGAGTTTTGAAATAATTGTATTATATAAGAATTGAAATGAAAATTTTCAGAACCTTCACCTTTTTTTTATGCAATGCGTTGACCAGTAAAATAACACATCATTTTACTTGTATTGTTCTATATTTTCCGAATAAATATATACTGCCAACGTAATGTGTACATTTGTTTATTTCTTTATGATCAAATGATTTATATTGCTACTTATATATTTTACCCGGCTCACACTTTTGAATAACGGAGTTGAGTTGGTTTTAATTTGCCACGTGGTCCTGAATGACCGAGACAGGGAACAACTTTTTTATTTTAAGACTGATTGTGTCTATTTTAGGTCTCAAATTTTCTGTTACATTTAATTTTAAACTTATATTAACAATAACGCTGTGTATAAGAATCGAAAATAGCGCTGACTTATTTTGAAAATGTGCCACAATATGCCTCGTTGCGCTAGAAAATGTACAAACTACTCGTAACATATGAAACGACGCAGCAATAAAGGCACATTCACACTAGCGGCGTCCGCGACGCATCGGCGTGGAAACAAAGAGGCCGTTTACAAAAACTGCGTTTGTTTTTACAATAGCAACACTGATTGCTCGCTTGTTACCGCTATGATAATGAAATGGAGGCTGTTACGCACACGGTGAGATAAACGCAGCAAGAATACGTTTTAACCGATGCTGATATAAGCGAAGCATCATCACGAATGATCGAGGAAGATTTTGTTCAGGCTTACCTTTTACTAGCTCTCAAAGATAGTTGTCGGAATACACCATTCGATGTTTGTTATCATAGTTTCTACTTTACTTGCCAGGCGGCCCTACCACCATGCAAATATCCCTAGTTTTAGAAAGTAAACAGTGTTATATGACGGAATTATTAAATAATGAATAATATAATTAAAAAAAACATTCCTCGATCGCAAGATTGATTTCTCTCAATTTAGTGCTAAAGAAGCTAAAACATTTAAAAATACGTTGTAGTTAGAAGCAAAACCAGTCAAAAACCTTTCCGACCGGGCTACGTATGCCTTTTTTAATGCCACTTCGGATTAGTAGGAACAGATTGCAAGTTATTTTAAGAAATATAATTTTAAAGATATATGTTGTTATTAAGTATGTATGTGATATGTGAGAACATTATAACTTTCCTATCATTTTTTTTTTTTTTTTATGCCTGATAGGTTAGCCTTTGACCACTATCTCACCTGATGGTAAGTGATGATGTGGTCGAAGATGTTGTTCAGGCTAACCTAGAAGTACTGGTTCTCAAGGACAGCTGCCGGAACACACCGTTAGGTGCTTGGCGACAGATTTTCTACTTGAGGGTGGTAGCTAGCCAGGCGGGCGTTCGCAAAATGCCCTACCACCATGCTATAACGACTGCCATCTTAAGACAACAACCGGGACCGACGGCTTAACGTGCCCTCCGAAGCACGGAAACGCTCAGTAGTAATGTCACTATAGCGGTCACCCATCCAACTCATGACCGCGCGCGACGTTGCTTAACTTTGCTGATCGGTTGAGAACAGCTAAGTAAACTTCGCTACGAGCGCTTCAAAAGCTATCTATTCTGAAGCATTGTTAATTCCAGAATGTTTTTCAAAGAAATTAGAGAATCAGTGATGGCCCGGTGGCAATGGCTGTACGGTTTGCTAGACAGGGAGATTATTGAATGACGTTTCAGTTCTCTATGCCGCGTAGAAAATTTTGTAATTAAGCATTTGATAGTGTTTGCTGGCAGCTATCTGTGACTGTCAGTAATTCTAGAATTCGTTTTAAAAAAAAATATCCTGCGTTATGCCTTTATTAACAAAATACTACTAACTATATACCTACAACATTTCAGCTACTACAATAAAGAATTAGACTATCTTATATTGCAGACTCTAGTTAGTTAGACTACCAGTTGGCCTGAAAAGGATTTGAAAACGTACATTATTATATAATATAATTTTAATTGTAGCTCACAATTTCAAAATGTATAAATATTTGATAATTGATATTTTTTTCTCTGTTATTATTACGATTTATGGGTTTTTAAAGTTGGGGCCTGCTTTAAATTGCTGCACTAAATTTTATTAAGTATCTTTGAATTAACCATGTAAGAATACAAAAATACTACGGCGTTCCATCTCCGTCAGTGATGTGAAAACCCGCACGCGATACAAACGCGAGCGCGCGGCCTCGCCTGCACAAACATGATTGGAATTCCACAAGGTCGACAATCTGGTTCACAGTTTGCTTTGTACTACGTTTCCTACATTGTTGTGGGGAGTGAAAAAACTATTGACAGTGCTTTTACGGAATTTTCGGTCAATGTTTTTTTGTAAATCTCTCAACCAAAGACCAAACAAACGACATTTATAGTGAAGGCTCGGCTGCAAAATAACAAGTAAAGCCTAAAATTAATAAAGTTTTATAAATAAATATTATAAATATCGCTCACTTCTATTACTTCTTGCTTTCTACTCTTCCCTTTCTTTTGGTACATTTTTACGCACTATAATCCCAAAACTAGACAAATATATATGTGATTCTGCTTCCGCTTTACTTTTCTGAAAACCTCTTTAAACGTTTACATTAAATTAATGTTTTAAAAATGAAACTTACAAATACAAACGTTTTAAATATATTTTGTGACAAAACTTTGTCTACTTTACGTTTAATTTTTTATTAAAAGTCAATGTGACGTCGAGAATCAAGATGTTTCGATAGTGCGCTCGAAGAGTCAAGACCTTCTGATGATGCTTCGCACAGTAATAATGTACGTACACGTATATTTTTCTAATATTTTTTTTGTATACTCGTAATTAATTAACAAATAATATTTTTCACTTATTATTTATTATTAAATAATAACTAAAATGCCATCGGACTTATTCAGTAATAAAGTTGAACTCGGAAAAAGAATTGTTAATCGTATTTGGGCATATTAATCGAATTGATATATTAATATTTGGTTATGAAAGATTGGGATATAAATTTATAAATATTCAATTTTCTATACTTTCCGAGCAAATTTATAATTTGTAGTCGCTCTTAAGCAACTCTACCTACTTTTAATGTTTTTAATAGTAGTAGTAATATTTCTATCAGCAAGTTACCAGGCCCTATCTCTTAGGAAATTCGTCTGACAATGGCGGTAGCGAATTATAATATTTCCCCCAGATTTTATTTACTTGTAATATGGCATGTAGGAACCGAGATTGTGAGACGAATTTCTGCAGAGATGGGACCTGACTCAACTATGAACATTATATTATATTATTCATCGTTCAGTTTAGTAAGTATTTGTAATTTTGAGCATGATCTCTGAATCTACCACCTGATCATCAACAGCAAAAACGTCTAGTGTTGAACAAATGCCTTCCCCATTGTGAGAGGTACACCATAATCCCTACGCTTGGCAGGTGTATTGGAGATTGCAGTGTAAGGTAGCGTAAGAGTTAGGCCCTTGTATTATCCCTCATCGTCTCTTGCAACCTCCACAGAAAGATATTGGAAGTTAAATTCTACCCCTGTACACCACGAGGTTTATAATAATTAATTAAAACACATAACTGCCCTATCATTTAACATAATATAAAATACTGATATAAGACAAAAAGATAAATATTTCTGTTGCCATCATCATTCAAAACAGGCTCAAGCTATTACAATTATGTGCTTGTAAATGATGAAGATCTGAAATAGAACAATCACCCACTCGATTATATTCGTCACGTCTATTTAATAAGGATTCAATTCTCTTTGCAGTCATCATTCTCGTTATACATGGCACTGCACTGCGATTGTCACACCGAGACGTTAGTTCTTATGTCTTTTTCGCTATGTTTAAATGTTCGTAAATATATGAGGATAATCCATTGCTGAAGTTCAACCTGTATTTATTGATTTTTAAATTAAAACAGATTTTTGTTTACAAAATGATAGCAATTTACCAGTTACCCATTATTTATTGTTGTGTGTGTTAATGTATCTTCACTTACATATACTTTTGGGCAATACATACAATTAATTCAGTATTTCACTTGAGCTTTTGGTGTTCTGATTTACAGTATTATTTAATGTTTACTATGAACTAAATTTATATATTATATTTGTTATAAGTTAAGGTTACAAAACGATTAATTTACTGCTCCATTTATATAAATATAAACGAACAACATACACTTTCAGACATATACAGTGCAATAAAACTTAAAAAAAAATTAAAATATTTGTGTTTATACACTGGTACAGTCTTCTTCAACACCGTGGGGTGCCAGGTTAAAAATGCACCCCCCCCCCATATCTCCCCGCGGGTGTCGTAAAAGGCGACTATGGAAAAAATACTGGAAGGTGGGCAGCAGTGCCTTCTAATGAACTGCCATCTTACACTGCGATCCCCAAGCCGGTGCCACAATCCCCCATAATAGGAGGCTGTGTTCAGCGGTGGACGATCCGGCTGATACAATATAGTACAGTCTTCTACTCCTAACTATGGAAAGTATGAAATAACCATGAAATTTAGTGCTTATTTTTTTATTAAACATAATTATTTCATACTATTCAGTGTGAGAAAACAGTACCGTAGTTTTAAAAAAATATTTCTATGCTCTTTTTCCAGTGATGGTTATTACTTAAGATAGTTATTTTGTACTCGTCCTCCATACTGGTCACCACTGAAAAGAGACTGATTATTATAAGGTCATTTTTTCATTAATACAGTGGTAC
Organism: Plagodis pulveraria; assembly: GCA_963890685.1. Taxonomy (NCBI): domain Eukaryota; kingdom Metazoa; phylum Arthropoda; class Insecta; order Lepidoptera; family Geometridae; genus Plagodis; species Plagodis pulveraria. The sequence goes on from OY982968.1 coordinate 755,153, forward strand.
TTAACAAACTGCTGAATCGAAATTAATGCATTTTAATGGGAACAAGTTGCAGGCAATCCTCACTTACACCTACATTTAGTCTGGATATATTAAATATATTTTTAGGAAGTCAGTTCAAAATATCTCAATTCTTGTTTTGTCCATTAAAACCCATCAATAATATATTTAAGGACTAATTTATAGAATATTATTAACTGACAGTGTGGCAGGATTCCTAAGCAAAATAACAGCTTCCGAAAGGCAGCAAAATTATAAGTAGCTAATTCTCGATCGTGTGCTCAAAGAGTCACCTCCTATAAAAGATACGCGTCGTAACTCCTTCCGGTTGGGTTTGGTTAGCGGCATTTATGTCGTCACCTCGGCTTTGCAGGAAAATTAGGCGGAATTGTCACTACTTTTTATATTTTTAAGTTTTTTTTCTATAATATTAAATCAATTTTGTCTTTTTTATATATATGTTGATTGGAAAAATAACTAGAACCAATTTATTATTTTCTTAAAGAATATTTTAATTGACAGTTTACCAGGGTTCTGCAGCATTACCAGTTATACAAAAATTATCTCACAGACAGCAGAAAAAGGAGAAAGTTGCAAGATCATGTCACGTAAAAAGAAAACATAAGTCACAAAATTTGTGAATGTCAAAGCTATTTCAGCACAATAGATAACTAAAGCTTCTATACGCTCCTGTGATCTAAACCACAACCTACAGCCAAATTAAACCGACAATCACCAACCGCCACATCTATAGTTACAAAACTAACAAGTTCTCAAGTCCTGATCAAGTGTACCACAACGCTGTGTTCACTAACTCTCCGGGAGTGGAGTTGCGAACTCACCCGGCAATCATTTTAATTGGCTATCTCGACTCTGCTCATTATCTCTTAGATTACTAGGGACTATGAATATTTCCTTCAGCTAATGGCTCTAACGCTCTTCGGGAACACACGGGCTGCGTTTAGTGGTGTAGTTGAAGCGTGTTTGTAATGGGCAACTTTTGTCGTCCCGAAGAGCAACTTTCAATAAAAAAAACACGGACGAATAATTGATCTGGAACAAAAAAAGGTTATGTTTATTATACGAGTGCCTTATTGGTATTGTGACCGTGATATCTTTTTTTTTATGACAGTAATATGTCCGGAACCTAAAACTATGCCCAGTAAAACACAATGCTCGCTTCATTATATGAAACCAAACAAATATATTGAAATAAAAGTATATTTTACTGTGATATGCAGGCGTATTAACATAAGTTGCTTATTATACGAATAATGTTTTTTTAATTTTGGATTGGCTGTGATAGATAGATAGATAGATAACTCTTTATTGAATACACCATAATAACAACATTAAACTTATTACTAAAACATACCTTAAAACCTAGTGTATCAATGGGCGGTCTTATCGCTCAGAGCGATCTCTTCCAGACAACCCATCAATAAGGGATATATTCAAGATATTGGGCGGGGTTTGTTAAGGTCTGAATATATCTATACATAAATATCTGATGTTACCAAATGATTAACTAACTAACCAAAACTAAATAAATATATGAAAACACACATATATAAATATATAATAAATAAATAAATACGACATAAACATACATATATACCATATAAACATATATAGTTTACAACGTGTTAAACACATAATTAAATTAAAAAACGACGTTTTTACCGTAGTGTCCCTTATTATAGAAAGTTAGAGCAATAGATAATGATTTTTGACTTGATCCTTGAAAGATTTCAATGAAGGAGCACGTTTAATTTCTAGCGGTAGTGGATTCCACAGTCTGACAGCTTCAGCGGCAAATGAACAGTGGTAGAAAGTAGTTTTAGTTGCAGGTTGTTGTAGCGTTAAGTTTTCTAATGACCTTAACGACAGAGAGTGGGTAGAATGAAGATATTTAAATTGTTCCTTGAGGTAGCGCGGGGATAAAGGATGGAACAGAATACTGTAAAGGAGAGATAATATATGAGCATTCCGGCGACGACGAATAGGGAGCCACTTGAGCTTGTTATGAAAATCGAAGACATGATCTTATTTGCGTAAGCCATATATAAATCTTATACAAAAATTTTGGAGTCGCTCAAGTTTATTCAATTGCTCCTCGGTTAGGTCAAGGTAGCAGACGTCAGCATAATCAAGAATAGGGAGTAAAAGGGACTGTGCAAGCGCAATTTTAGTGGTAGTAGGTAGAAAGTTTCGAAGTCTCCGTAAGGATCCTGCGGATGCAAACAACTTACGGCTAGTGAGAGCTATTTGAGGATCCCATGTTAGGCTTTGGTCAATGGTAATACCTAGATTTTTGACAGTTTTACTAAAAGGGACGACCACTCCATCAAACTCCAGTCGTGGTAGTGAGTCCCAATCTACCTTTGAAATTAAGCGAGAACTACCTACTAAAATAGCTTGAGTTTTAAGTGGATTAACTTTCAGCCCGTAAGCTTTGCTCCATTCCATTATTAGAGACAAGTCTTCATTAGTTGCTTTCACTGCATCACATAGGTTAAGCAATGTTGCTTGTCGGTATAATTGAAGATCATCTGCATAGAGGTGGTAGGATGACGAAATATTTTGAGATATTGAATTTATAAAAATGGAAAAAAGAAGAGGAGATAATACGCCACCCTGAGGTACACCGGCAGAGGTGTCACACCATGAAGAGAAACGATCTTCAATGCGAACACGTTGTCGGCGACCGTACAGGTAAGAATGAAACCAGTCAATCACCGTTGGAGATATGTTGTTTGATCGAAGAATTGCAAGAAGTATGTCGAAGTCAACAGTGTTAAACGCACTGCTAAAATCTAAAAGTGTTAAAACAGTTAACTGGCCGTTATCCATCCCTAGACGGATATCGTCAGTTATTTTGAGGAGTGCAGTAACTGTGCTATGTCCCGGACGAAAGCCAGACTGAAGGGGGTTTAAAAGATCATTGTGAGTAAGAAAAGTGTTAATTTGGTTATAAACTAATCGTTCAAGTACTTTCGATAGGAAAGGCAGTATTGAAATTGGGCGATATTCTGAATGAGATTTGGGATTAGATTTTTTTGGCAAAGGGATTATTTGTGCTTCCTTCCATAAGGAAGGAAACTTACTATTTAATATGGAAAAGTTAAAAATATAACACAGTGTTGGAAGAATAACGTCTAAAATAGGAACCAGCATGTTTCTACTGATTCCATCAGTTCCAACAGCATTTGAAGATATAGAGAGTATGCTTTTCTTAACATCACAAGCGGTGAATTGACTAAAGACAAATAAAGAAAGGTCAGGGGTTGTAATGTTAGAAAGAAAATTTAAAGTATCATCTTTTGACGAATCGTCTATATAAGACGATGAGACAAAGTATTGGTTCAATGAATTAATATCCAAATTTTTCGGAGTAGATTCTTGGCGAGATTTACCAACCCCTAAAGACCTAAGGAACTTCCATACTTTCGCTGGATCCTTTTCTTGAACAGACTCATGAATATGGCGCCTTTGTGCATCTCTACACACCAAATTGCAGTGATTACGTACCCTGGTGTATCGGGTTTTGTTCCCATCTGTAGGATTACACTTATATTTAGTTTTCGCAACTGTTTTATTATGTCTTAATATTTTTCTATCCTCAGTAAGCCAGGGCGCAGGTGTATGTTTTATTTTGATGGATCTTAATGGGGCATGAACGTCATAGAGTTGGGTGATAAGAGAATTAAATATTGCAATTTTGTCGTCAATTGAATCAGAATCTACAACTGGGGGGGACCAATCAATATTTTTAGCGTCTTCTAAAAATGCATCTTGATTTATACCACTAAAATTACGCTGCAGAATAATTGTTGGTCTAGATTTAGGAGGACGAATCTTGTACGATAAGAATATCAAATCATGGTAGGAAAAATCATCAGCTGAACACTGACCATGCTTAGCAACAAGCTCTAATGACGACACCATAATAAGGTCCAAAAGTGAAGGGACTGAATTTGGAAAGTGATGAGTCGCGCCTAGTGGGAGGATATGCATATTGCTAGCTTTGATAAGGGTCTCTAATGAAGTAGTGCGACTGTTATTCTTGAGGAGGCAAGTGTTGAAATCACCCATAACTATTGTGTGACTATAAGCCGGAACAATATCTGTTAAGAGCTTTTCAAAGGACGAGAAGTAATTGTTGCTATCTGAATTGCTATAGTAGACTCCGAGAAGTACTTTAGAATGGGAGAGAAGAACTTCAATGAAAAGGTGTTCGCCAGCATTTGGGGGAGGTGGTTGAGTTGAGGTGCTTATTACAGTGAAGGGAATGTGGGCACGGATATAAATAGCTACACCACCACCGCGGCCTAATGACCGATCATTGCGAATGAGATTAAACCCTGGTAAGGTGTATGAAACTGAAGGAAGAGATGGCTTCAGCCAAGATTCGGAGACTAGAATAGCATGAACATTCTTGTTATGAAATGACGTCAGCATATCAGGGAAATGAGCCGGAATGCTCTGCGCATTAATATGAATAACGTTAAGGTTTTTAGGTACATCAGAAAAGTGTGAATCTAAAGTTTCAGAAAGAGAAGGGATACTTAGAAAACTGTCATTACTACAAGACGATGATAAAGATAAATAATTGTCATTATCAATATTATCACTCAATATGTTTAACATTTAAAAATTATATAAAATATATTACTAATACAAATATATATAAAATAAATAAAATTATATTATATATATAAATCTGCAAGTAGGCGGTACCTACTTACTCAAATACCGTACCTGCCGGTTTTTATGACAAGACTATTTATATATAAAAAACAATCAACATCCTACTATAAAAATAACAAAGTGCTTCAAAATAATTGACGAACTGCAAATGTACAAACTGTTCGAGTCTAAAAATAAATTTATGGTCACATATTGACAATTAAAATTGATGATACTGACATAACATTGTTGTCAATGACAAAAAAAGACTAAATATTAATCTGTAAACTGTCTTACTTTGTTTGTCAATGTCAATGTCATTGAGAACGAGGGCTACCTTTTTAATTTTTATTTTGGAGTTTTAAATTCACAAAGTTTTAAGTAGGTACCCACAGCACAGCAGAATAATTATTGTTTACCAAGATTCAGTTCGTCAGTGAAATTATGTTATGTACTGTTACTTTTTGGTGACACGTCTTGTACTCGCTGATGCCGAAGGTTCTTTGAGTACTGCCACAGTCGGTTCCCTTGAGACGACGGAGCTCGTAGCGGCCTGCACGCTGATTTGCTCAAGATCTGTTGCACATGATACTCGATGCCGCACACCGTCGCCACCCAGCACGAAGACAGAGCCCTCATGTGTCCAGCACCTAGAAACACCAAACTGCTGCCGTGCCAGCTTGAAGGTGTCGTGTCGTGGCTTTGTGGGGAATTCCGACAACGTAATACCCGAACTCTTGAGATGTTTCTTGGCAGCCCAGACCTTCAGCCGCATTGAATAATTTGTCAGTTGGAATAATATAAGCCTAGGCCTGCCATTATCCGACAACCGACCCATTCTGTGGCAACGGGACACCTCTTCTGCCTTAAAACTAACCGTTTTAATTTATGCACCATTGTCTCAACTATGACAGCTGAGATGTCAGCCTTTTCCTCAGATACACCATGCAAAAGAAGCACCTTTCTACGGTTGTACATCTCTAAGTTGTCAATTGTCCGTGCATTTATCTCAACTTGTGCCTGAAGTGTACGGAGAGCACTGATCACAAAAGTCTTGAAGTTTGAGAAGTCAGCAGTTAGACTAGCATTATTTATTCTGTAATAATGTGATTATTATTACAGAATAAATAAATTTAAATTATTATATTAAATAAATATATAAAGAACCTGGATTATATTATATAAGCGAATAGTTTAAACATTGTATTCAAAAAGTGTTCCAGATGTTTTGTATATTACACATAAAATATACTGTACTAAATGTATCAGCCAGATTGTCCACTGCTGAACACAGCCTCGCCATAATCCCCACGCTTGGCAGCCTGCTTGGGCATAGCAGTGTACAAAAGCAGTTCCTCAGAAGGCGCTGCTGCCCACCTTCCGGTATTTTTACCCTTAGTCGCCTCTGACGGCATCACGGGAACTGATGGGGGTGACTTTCTAGCCTGGTACCCCACGGGCATTACACATGTACTTTTATATATTGTGATTATTTTAAATTCTATAGGCTCTCACTCAAAATATGTGCCTCTAAACGTTTTTTAGCCATAATAACTGCCTTCATCTGCATATTATTTCAATTGAGTTATTTGATTATTATATAAAAGACAAGTGAAGACAGTTAAGAGTATACTTTTGATATGTTATAGTAGGAATGTAACTCAAAACTCTATTTTAAATTTAATACTAAGCTTAGAGTGAACTCAAGTATCGTTCGTGTAAAAACCTAATTAGCTATAATAATTAGTCTGAACATGACCTTGTCTCATTTCTAAGAGATTCAATTAAGTTCAAACTCAGATAATTTGAAACTAGCTCTTAAAGCACTAATTGCCTTTTAGCTTTCCATGATTAGTGAAAATGATTGCATATTAAAGAAATAGCTTACATTTTAGCGTTATTTTAGTACTTTTTAGTATATAAAAATGTACCCGTGAGGTGCCGGGCTAGAATTTCACCCCCCATATCTACTCGTAGATGTCGTCAGAGGCGACTTAGGGTGACTCACCACAAGGTAGGCAGCAGCACTTTCTGAGGAACTGATATCTCAAACTGCGATCCCCAAGCACCCCGCCAAGCGTGGGGATTATGACAAATATACTGTGTTCAACAGAGGACTTTCCGGCTGATACAGATATAAAATTTTAGTCATAAGCGAGTTGAAACCTAAAATTAAGTTTACATCATTATCAGCCATAACGGCCACCGTTGACCAAAGCCTTCCCCGTTGGCAAGTTTTGTAGTATAAAATGGCAGTTTTGCATAAGGCGATACTGCTCACATTTAGGTATTTCTTCCATTCGCCGCCTGGTACGACTCGCGTAGAAAGATATGTGGTTGGGATAATTCTGGGGCTGGTATGTCAACCCTCCATCACTTCCCGTGGGTGTCATAAGAGGTGACTAAGGGTAAACATACTGGGAGGTGGACAGCAGAGCCTTCTGCGGAACTGCTATCTTGTGCGGTCCCTAAAATGCCTGTAATGCGTAGGAATTATGGTAAGCTCCCTTTAAAGTGGGAGGCTGTGTTTACACTCTGAACACGGGAATTCTTAAAGAGTTCGCTAATAGCTATGTTTCTGAAAAGAGATTATTAGTAAAGCATAGGGGGCCATTTTGAAAAGTGATTTATCGTAACAATATTTGTAATTAATGACTGACAGTGATATCTCAGATGCAGTGGGTTTGGACTACCATGCAGGGGATCCAGGGTTTGATTTTCACCACGCACTTATACTGTATCATGCAAGAGCATTTTGCGTCACCTGGCTAGTTCCTACCTTTATTTGAAAATCAGTCGCTAAGCACCTAACGGTGTGTTCCGGAAGCAGTACTTGAGAGCCACTCAATTATAAAATAACACGCACATGGACGATGAGCATGATGGGTGTAGTGCAGTTCGTCACTTGTAAAGAAATGCATCTATTATAGGCCGCTTAACATTAAGTGGGCCACATGAGATCAAATGTCACAATCCCTTAAAAAAAACGTATGTGATGTGTTCCAGCAGTCCTTGAAATTCAGTTCCCGTCCTAGGTTTTAACTGTGCATTCACTTCGATACCAGAAATTAAAGCAAACTATTTTGAAGTGATAGAAAACATACCGAAATCTATTGGAAGGCTAGACCTTGAATAAAAACTTCTTTAAAGATACTGTTCATAATTGAATATCTATACTTTTGTGAATTCCATATAAACAAAAAAGATTTTTTTTCAATGAAACGCTTTAATATATGCATTATTTTTATCATAAATTTAATACGATAATCTGAAGACGACAAGAAAAGAGCATGTCAAGCATGATTTAACTAGCCCCTGCCCGCCGCGGCGGAAAGATTTGAATATCCGGTCCCAGGCGAGCCGGAACCGGATTTCATTAAGATTTACCGCGATAACAGAACTTTTAATGAATTATTTACATAGATAGTTAAATAATATCACTGGTTCGTAAAATTTAATTTATATCATTTAAATGTTTTCATAAATCCGTGGGATTCGTGAGAGGCGTCAAAAGGAATATATCAGAAGGAGAGCAGCAGAAAAACTGTCTTCTTTCACTGTGAAAACGCCTGCCACGCGTGGTAAATGGCAAATATATGCAAATATATATAAATATATCATGGCAAATCCCCTCTTGATGGGGAAGACTATGTTAAGCAGTAGAACGTCTGGCAGATACAGTACATTAGTATAGATTCTCATCATTTTGTTACCCCTATACAAGGCATGATGAGGCATGATGTTTTGAATTGAATTCGTTTTTCAAAAAAACATTTTTTTTTTAAGAAATTGCCACAGATTTGAAATTTTTCGCCATCTGAGGAGCTGATATCTTAAATTGCGATCCCCAAGATGCCTGCTAAGCGTGGGGATTATGATAAACCACCCATAAATGGGGGAAGCTTTGTTCAGCAGTGGACAATCCGGCTGATACAGTACAGAACAGGGTATTTGTGGTAGTCCAGACTACTTTGTCTCTCGCAGCGAAATTGTAATTTGCTTACTGTTTTCCAGCAGCAAAATCTGCTTGTATGAACTACTGAGGTCTAAAACGGAGCCTTATTAAGTGATTTCGTTGTCTCCGTAAGTCACAAGTTCTATTTTACAAACATGGAATGGGTAAAACGTTTGCCCAAAGATTGGACTGAAATCATTTAATACATTTTCACGTCTCATGCTTGTCAAGTTTAAGTGCACGGACTAATACGGCGTGTTGTGCTCTTGTGCACAGTAGCCATTTTATATGCACAAGTGCATACAAATGATTATTTTTGTTCAATATAATTACGTTTTTACATAGTTTATTTGTTTAAAAGAGTTCAGTTTGAAAGAGTTCACGTAATAAATCACGTTTGCCTGAGTTTTTAATATTTTTCTATTATTTTTTTTTAAGAGACAATGACACTCAATGTAGATCTTTGCACATATATCAGTTTCAATGTCAGATATATATCACTAAGATTCTTTACTTCCCTTGCAATTGAAGTGAAAATGCGAGATTATAACTCGATCATAACACACTAAACTCGACTAAAATAACAGTTCGCCTGTGGCCTGGTCTGTTAAACGTATAATGTTACTTGTTTTATGCACAGTTCTAAAAATGAAAAAGTAGCCCAAAGATTACAAATTAGCATTTAGAGTGCCATATTCTCGAGCTCATCATCTAACAGTATGTTTATAGTGGAAACTAAACGATCATATTTATGTTATCTAAAAATAGATAGGATCAAATATCCGTCAAAAATTAACTTTAAACCATTTTTGAGACCTGTTTCGAAGAATGGAACTGGTCATTTTTGCTAAGGGGTCATATCGAAGAATTGAAGTGGTAGGAATCTGAAATTTGGGCATTTTATCTAGTGTATTCCTGTACCCCATGGGGTGCCAGGCTGCACTCTTCCCTCACATCTTTATGTGAGAGTTATAAGAGACAACGAAGGGTAAAATACCAGGAGATGGGTAGCAGTGCCTTCTAAAATGCTATCTTGGACTGGGATCTTAAAGACGCTGTGTTCTTTTACGATGAACATATTTACATTGTTAATGTGATAATGTGATTTTTCTATGTGATTCCAACTCTCACTGAGCCTATTTTGTTATAAACACATGTAATATCATGTAACAAGCATGTCTTTAGTAACGTGCAAACTATATACAGTGAAAGGATCGCTAAGTGTACTGAACAAGCTGTTGGCAAAATACTAAGTAACATGTACACTGCGGTACCAGCAAGTTATATTACTTTACCGCAATCCTAAAACTGGGACATCATTTTAGTGCATTTAGTAAACCAGCACAGGATACGATAAGGACAGGGATGGGAAATAAATAGTTCAAGTCGATAAAACTGAACCTTTAATGCTACTACTAGGTTAGATGGTACTAAGACATTTTCGGCCCTAATTTCCGATAGATTATCATGAACTAGCTGCGCTCCGCGGTTTCACCTTCATAAGACATATTGAAAAGTGATGATGTTGTTGGAGATGAATTGTAGAAGCAGGCAGCTCACATGGTGGTAAGTGATCGTTGACGCCACGGAAAATCACAATACCAGAGAATGGAGATTCACAGATTTGTTTCAGCGTAAAGAAATGAATTTTTCTAAGTGTGTATGGTTGTTTTTACAAACAAACATACACACTTATAAACATTCGCATTTTTAATATTAGACCTGATGTTGGATTATATTTCGGTGTCAAAAAAAGTTGTTGGTATTTTTTTTTTTCTTTTTATGTTATTGTGACGGAACAAGCCCGAGGCCCACCTGATGTTAAGTGGACTAACCTCTGCCTATAACAGACGCATTTCGTCAACGACGAATTGCACTGTGCCCGTCACACTGAGACGTCCAGTTGTTAGGTCTCATTAGCCTGTAATTTTTCTGGCTCTCAAGGACTGCTGCCGGAACACACCGTTAGGTGCTTGGCACAGATTTTCTACTTGAGGGTGGTCGCTAGCCAGGCGGGCATTCGCAAAATGCCCTTCCACCATGCGGTGAAGCTCAAGCTCTGGGCGGGATTCGAACCATGGACCTGCTGCGCGGCAGTCCATAGCCAATGCCACTGAGCCATCACTGCTTGGATTGTAGTTTTAATAACAATTAATTCTCAATCGTAGATCATGGTGCGTAAGTATGGCCGGTAAATGGCAATAGGCTCGCTATCTAATACGTGGACCATAAAACATAGCTGGTGAAATGTAGTCGCTTCCTTCACGCAGCAGTTCAAAAAAATGAAATCCCGTCACAAAAGGAACATTCCTTTCCTTTGAACTAGTCAGCTGAAATATAACAAATGACATTTTTTTTTGCGGATTGCAAATAAAACTAATAATAATTAATTCAATAGACAAAACTTAATAGGATTCCCCGAAGAAAAAATATACTTTCAACGTTTTTACTGAGTACCTCAAACAAAATTAAAAAATAAAAATTATTATAGTAATTATGTAGGTACAACAATTAATGTATTGTGTGTTTATACGGAAGCATTAGTGTACGAGTTCAGCTCACTTGGCCAGTTAAATTTAATCGAGCTGTTATTGTGAAAGCTACCCCATCACTAGCTCATTTCAAGAGCGCGTAATGAGCGAGTTCTCCATTCCAACAAAATCTCGCCTAACTATTTAATGAGAACGTAACATTTATACTAAATACACGAACTGTTGAAATGACCTGTTTACAACGATCAGTCATTCTTTATGTATCATAAATACATATATGGTCACCAATGTATTCTCCGAGAGAATGGGTAGAGGCTTTTCCTTTAAAGCTGATAGGTAATGCATGATTCAGGCGTTACTTTGCTTTGTAAATTCTCGAGAATCTCTCGGAGAAATTCTCGATCGTGCGCTTTTACAGTCAAGACCTCCTGAGGATGCTTCGTGTAGAAGCGAAACGCGTTTAAAATTCTTCCGGTTTGGCTACGTGGCGTTTGTGACGTCACGTCGGCTTAACAGGAAAATCTGTCATTGGATATATTTTTTATATATTTTAAGTGTTTTATTAATATATTAATTTAATGCCTTCTTAAAATATGTTAAAGATATTTGTTACTATTGAAGCTGATAGCTATTTCAACTATTGGTAAGTGATAATGTAGTCGAGGGTGATGAACCAGACCTAACATAGAATTACTAGCACTCTAGCACAATTGTCGGCATACGTCGTTACTTACTAGATTTTCTACTCGAAGGTGTCCAATGTATGCACTTTTGAAGCAATTATAGCCCAGTGGTTATAGTTATGAACTGTGATGCAGCAGGTCCATGGTTCAATTTCCACCGCCGGCTTGAGCAAAGCTTTGTACGAAACTGGGAAACGTGGTCGTATTATTGAAGAACGAAAATATCATTTCCAAGAATGAAAAGTTTTATAAAACTTTTGCGTGGCACTGATGCGCTCCTATCTTCCTCCTTCCTATCTCTTTGCATGGTGGAAGGGCATATTGCAAATGCTTGCCTGGCTAGTTACCACCCTCAAGTAGAAAATCTGTCGCCAAGCACCTAACAGCAGCCCTTGAGAGCCAGAAAATGACAGGCACATGAAACTCAACAATTGTATGACTCAAGGTGACAGGCGCAGTGCAGTTTGTCACTTGTGATGAAATGCATCTGTTAAAGGCAGTGGATGAAGCACCACTAAGCAAGGAATATTCTGCTGGCTTTTTTTACCGGTGGTATGCCTTATGGATTGAATGGTAATTGCAACGCTTTTCGTTAGTGTACTAGTATAAACAATATTGTAAGCAGTAGGTATACAGACTAAAAAAAATTAAGACATTTTTTCTAATAACGGAAACAACCTCCCCTATAAAAAGTATGAAATGGTAATGTGATGTCAATTTTTAGAATCAGCATGATACCGACTTCAAAGTAATTTCATAATTTTCATTCTTCATAATTATGTAGACAAATATCTCTAAACATATACCATTTTGAATTCTATCATAGAAAAATAAAGCGATACAAAATATTTTCTTACTTTAAAATAAATATAGAATTTGGCAAATATCAAACCTCACCAGGCATACATTGTGATTTCACTCGACTAGACAAGACGAGGGTTAAATTTAAATAGGGGTGTGTGATTAGTGACTCTGAAACTGACAAAATAAAAGAGCTATTTAGTAAAAAAAAAGAGGCATATTATTTATCCCGAACCCTAACTCGTAACACTAACGACCAATATAGATATACATATAATATAACGTACGTATTTGAAAACGGCTCTAACAATTTCAATAAAATTTATGTATGCCCTAGTACGTCGCCTAAGTATCTCTTCAAAGTTTACTTATTTAATACACTTGTTTATAGCGCAATGCTCAGCCATCCAAGTATTAAAAATATTAAGGGACATGATATCAAAATATATATTTTATTTTGCTTACAATGTGTAATCTTGTAATAAATGTAATTTGTGCACATACCAGGGACGCAGAGACGTTTGTCAAGGTTGATAAAGCAGTTGCGAGATGTGAGCCACAGAAAATAAAAAGTAAACAAATATTTATGTTAAATTTGTTTCATATAACATTCCTCATTCCTTAAGCTATATTTACACCAGTATAAAAATATAAAAGTTATTGTCGTCACTTTTAGTAACAAATAACTCATACAACGATTTGAGATGGTAAATCGATATTTCATACTAAAAACAACGATAATGCTCGCAAGAAGTAGCAGTTCTATTTTTCAGCATGCAATTTATTCATTTATTTTATATATAACGCTTTATCCAACCCAATTTATCTGCACACTATTTTTCGCTCGTGGATATTAAAAATAATAGAACCATTAAATGTTTCAGAAAACGGATGCTGAATTTTACCTACTGTTTCTAAACTGTGGTAACTCGCTTAGAGAGATACAGCCCGTGTGATACAAGACGCGTACAAATTGGCACCTTGTCAACTTGTCGCTTCCTGCCTGAAGAGACGTTTCAAGGTACGAGCCCCTTTATATTTATCTGTATAGTCCTTGGAGAATCGTAGGTGTTATGGTAGCAAAGTCTTGAGTTTATACGCGTTTTGATAAAGAAAGAACATAACATACATACGTGTTATCTCTGTGTACGTACGTGTTATTTGTTGATATTTAGCTTAATTATTAGCATATATGTATTGCAAACGTTAAAATTTAGTAGCAGTAGAACTCTTTGTGCGAGTTCGTCCGGGGAAGTACCGCCACCATACCTATTTCTGCCGCCAAGCAGTTATGTTCACATTACTGAGTTCTGGTTTGAATGGTAATAGGGGCCTGTGATATTAAAGGCACATGACACTTAACCGCTTTATGTTTCAGGGTGATGGCAGTGCAGTTTGCCACTTGTGACGAACATGTTCCATCACTATAGCATATAAAAAACCGTTAAACTATCAGTTATTTCGTATAACTGTGTCACAGGTAAACTGATAGTTTTACTGGAAAAAATGTCGCGCCTTTATATTGTTGTGTTTTTTTCAATATACTTAAGTTAGATAATAATTTGTACTTAGAAATAGATTTTTTTTTCTTTTTTCTTACTTGTATTCGTGGAGCTTACAGCTTTCATTACAAAGTGATATTGAAACAGACAAATAAAAGCCATTTACAAGCCTCCACAATTAGAAAGTTATTACAACAATATTAGAAAAGAAGTATATAACGCTAAAGTTTACTTCTTAAAAATGCTTATGCTAACGACTATCCAAAGGAGTGGGATATGGCTACAATAATATAGTATTTATGGAAGCCACATTACTTTTAGGTCTATGAAGGGGTGCGATTTCATTATTCTGTTAAATGCGTTTGACGAGCGTAATATGAAGGAATTTCGACGATAGTTGGTGCGTGCGTGGAAAAGATAATGCAAAAGATTTCTGAGTTTGATTTAGCATAGTGCTTATTATTTTGTTTTGATATTAATCAATTTTTCAGATACCGAGAAATATCAGTACATTCAATATAATAATTTCAATTGTGATTGCTACGTTATCACGATTGCATAAATAAGACTAAGTATCAATATGAAGCACTTTTTAATATACAATAAACTAACAAATGTAAAAGAAAAAACAAACAAAACGTATAATTTTTTATGGCACTAATACAAATATCAAGAAAGTATACAAGTAACCGAGCACAGTGAGTTAAGTAGATACAATGTAAGTTCGCATAATATTATCTGTGATATGACACAAGTTCTGCGCAGGTAGAAGACAGTAGCACCATAATTATTCACAAATGTGGTTGTTCCACAAGCGAGGCTGTCAACAATACCGTCCGACCCAGTTTTGACGAAGCGACCCGCACCTTTTGTCTGCGGGCCTCGAAATAATATATTATAAACATTTGCCTTGACTTTGTACGTTTGTAGAAACAGCGATGAAATTGAAGTAGGTTGTACGTTTGCGTCATAAAACAAAATTACTGTTGTTCTGAATTTATAGAACAAGTACAGCATAGAACAAATATTTATTTAAGCCTAGCGGGTAAAATATAGGTACAATACAATAATGTGTTGATAAAATTATATTTACTGGCCTAAGAACAAACTGTCATTGTTATTATTATCATAAAGATTGTCCCGCAGCTAAGCAATGGCCTCCTTCCCTCCTTCCTACTACTTCGGACTATAGTAGAACAATCCTTGTCGAAGGAGTCAAGCTCATCTCTCCACCTCCGTCTAGGCTAGCCAAATGGCCGTTTAACTCTCATGGGACCATGGTGGTTGATTTTTTCCAAAATTCTTCAAACATGCGGTGTACGTGCGCTGCCCAGTCCTACTCTAGAATAGCAGCTTTTCGAGTTACATCAGTAATGTTTGTCTTTAATCGCAGTATCGCGTTCAATTTGACTCCTCGGATCTCTTTTCATAACTAGAACAAGTAGGTAATTGTAAAAAAAATATATAAACGTTATTACATTATCTTATTTCACTGTCACATAATATGACACATTTTAGTTCTGATGCGAAGTATATTTTATGATATTTTCAGATATCCGACACTACACGGTGCGTAGTGCGTTGCATAGTCAATGTCTAACGACTAGCATTAAGAAAAAGATATTGCTTTTGTTGCAAGAACGTTTCACTACTGTGATTTTCACATTTCTCTTTTTCTCACGTAATACAGAAGATTCAGGTAATATTATACACAAAATCTAATTTTGCCACCACCAGTTAACCATTAACCAGTTTATCTGTATGACGGTACGCATTATAACTCTATGAGATAAAATTTCACACACAAATATAGGAATGATCTGCACTCTAATCTGCTTGACTTCAAAACCTCTATTTTTGACATCGAACCTTGATAAATTAGGAGGGAAAAACTTCTTATATAACGTTCAGGCTTTGCTGTACATTGGGAGCATAACAGGTATCTTATTACTAACTCATCTTATGAACTAAACGGTTAAACATTCCCCGTAAGATGGTCCGTCATCTGGGAGTGGGCTGAAGCCAAATCCTGATCATAATATGTATGTGTAGAAGTGCTTGTTGAGCTTTTGCGTTACCTGGTTACTCCTATTTTAGTTACGATGTTAATTATATTAAGTAATGGGATCGTGGTTACAACCGAAAGGTGAAAAACGTTCCACTGCAAATAAGATTTTTTTTCTGTATCAGAATCAAACAGTTATATTTAACCTTTACATATTTGAACTTTTAACTTTACAAACGAGAAATTATTAATCATGTTTTTATGAAATATATAGAAATTATTAACCTGATGTCTTTTAATACGCAGTTCAGGCCGGTCATCGAAGAACAATAAGCATTTCCGTAAAGCTCAAAAATATCGACTAGTTTTCAGAGGTTAATCGGTTTCAGCTACATACAAAATGTCACAATATATTAATTTAAAAAATGCTTGAAATACATTAGGAAATTGCTATTTTGACGTTTTTTTTTATACATGATAGGCTAACCTTTGACCTCTATCTCACCTGATGGTAAGTGATGATGTGTTCGTAGATTTTGTTCAGGATAACCTAGTATTACTGGCTCTCAAGGACAGCTGCCGGAACACACCGCTTTGTGCTTGACGACAGATTTTCTACTTGACGGTGGTGGCTAGCCAGGAGGCCATTCTCAAAATACCCTATATTCATTATAGATTAGAGAGTCATTATAACTATGTTATAATGACTCTCATCCTAAGACAACAACGGGGCTGACGGCCACTGCCCGCTCAGTAGTAATGTCACTAGCGGTCACCCATCCAACTCATGACCGCGCGCAACGTTGCTTAACTTAGCTGTACGGTTTAGAACGGCTAAGCAAACTATGCTACGAGCGCTTTAAAACGATTAAGCAATTTATAATGATTTTCATATTTCTCTTTTTTTTTGGAATGTGTTGTACTTATACTACATTGTGGCATCATAATGTTAATATAAAAGATAGAAAACTAGTTACACACAAACAAACAGCACTCACAGTAATTAATTTCAGAACCTGTAATCCATTCGGAAGAATCATTCTTCCGTGCCACCATTATCTGTAATCACCGAGGTTTGAGGCCTAGGCGCGGAGTAGAAGCGCTTTAATTAAAAACCCTCGCTCTGGTTGCTGTTTCACGACTGCTCCGGTATGGGGACACCAGTTCCGGTTATTTTCCGGCCATTATTGTATCAAAATATTAATACAAAAGATAATTTATTTACTCACATTGAGTGAATGCGACAGAAAAGACAAATCTAGTGGCTCTTTTGGAGATCTTACATGCCTATTAGTCTATTTGTTATTCAATTCAAACAGATCAGGTTCAAAGAATATTATGAGTTCTTTAATGTTTTATTTATATATATTGATGAGATCTTTAAAAGCCTTTATTGACTGATTTTAACAATATGAACCATATATCTCTAATTTCAGCCAAATGCTAACCTCGGTATGGGTTACATTATTATTTAAGCCGTTGGGTGTAAAGCCGTTGGGTCCGTGGGGACCGGGAGCTCATCGTATTTTCCAAAACTTATCAGAGTGTTTGGTCGATGCAACGCGTAATCAAAATGCTGGCACCTATTTGGCTCAAAGAATATGCATTACAATTCAACGGGGCAATGCTGCAACTGGTAGTGGGCTAGAGCATTTGGACTGCCTTTGAGTCTGCAATTACTTAAAGGTTGTCTAAGTACTTTTATTGTAGTAGCTGTAATGTTGTATATAGATCGTAGTATTTAATTAATAAAAGTATGTCGGCGATGATAAAAAAAAAATCAGCCACCCTATTTCTAATTTCATGTCCACTATCTGTAACAGAAGTTAAGTTACTTTTTTGTATAATCCAGTGCGCATCGTTGTCAAAGCGGTACTACTTGCATCGTGGAGAAAAGGTAGTGGATTTGATGAAAACCGGTCGAGATCGAACTACTCGGCTGTATTAACTTAAGTGAAATCGGTTATAAAATTGTTTCAATAGGTAGTGGATTGTCACTTATCGATATTCTAGTTTTTTTTTATGTCATTAAGTGACGAGACCGCCTAATGGTAAGTATCACGTCTGTCCATTACAGTCACAATTAATATGGTCACGTATAACGAGAACGGTAATTCGTAACACTTCACTGCGCTTGTCACTCCGATACATTAAATCAATATTTTTAAATCTTATTGAATTTGTATAAGTAACGTAATTCCACAGTATTAATTAACTTGGTGTGGGGAGCTGTAACTGCTACTTACAAAAGCGTGCAATTTGTGCTACTTTTTTAAATCTGAGGGTTGCCGCAACTGGTAATGCGTTTTTATTTTAATTTAGTCATTATTGACGCATTCATTAACCGTTAACATTCAAACTTTCATTTCTACGAAGCCATTGAATCAAGAAAGGCCCATTACATAGCTTGTAAATGTTTAGATAACAAAGATGGCTGAATTATGGCGCCTCTACCACCTGTAGCCTATATAAACAAATATTGTAATATATATTTTATAATACATTGTTAAAACGCATATAAATATAATGGCCTAAAGTTTCTTGATTATCTCTCTATAACCCTTTTTGAGAGTTTGAAGTAGAATGTAATATTTTAATAATGTTAATTTTTGTTAATGGCCTTCAATACAGTGTCGTCGATGCCCAAGTTGAATAAATGATTATGATTTTGACTTTTGATCTTTAAATAATTGCATACCATCCGGACAAAACGTCCTGTGATTTCCGATAGCATCACTATCACCTCGCTCGTCTAGTTGTTTTTTGTCGGATGACGAAATCATTACTGTAATTAATAAGAACCAGGTCATGAAGGAATAGACTAGATTTAAAAAATATTATACGAGTATTTAAACAGAGGCAAAATGGCAATGTCAGTATATTGAACATGTTCAGAGTGTTATGATGAAAGAATTAAAACAGGAGGTGCTGGTTCCGCTTGTTTAAAAAAAACCTGATCTGATGTATGCAATATGCATGGAATGAACATAATATACACACAAGCGACTTTAGATTGTACCAAGAGTTACGTGGGAGAGATTAGACGCAACATAGCTACCTACCGACCAAGTATATTAGTAACCATAGGATATAACAATTTCTTAAGTATGCGTCAATATTGTCAATACTTGGAACGAAGACCACGCAAGGTATCGTATTTAAGTACAAAAAAAAAACAAATCTTATCCATTGCGGGCGGGTTTTTTTCAATTTGCGGCAACAAGAACGGACAAGAAACGCGCCGGCAATGTTGTGTGGAAATGTATTGCAGGTGGGCTAGCGTGTCATTTGAATTAAGCTCTCTTCCTCGATCTTGGTAAAAATGGCCACAGATATTACCTTAGGACTAAGGCCATTAAAAAAAATTGGCGGGGAAACAAGGAGGTCTCAATTCTATAATATTGAAAAAAAATAGTACTGACGGTATTGAAGGTTAAATGGATATTGCATTGCAATCAGATCTAAGAAGCCAATTAGCAAAAACCTGCTTACAGCGAAGTCAAAAGAAAAATATATAAAAGTTTGTACTTGTGATAAATAAAGCAGTAGAGTTCAGATGATGTTTATTTAGGACAAAGGTAAATTTTGTTATATTTTGATTTCCTTGCATACTTTTTAATTTTATTTATAAAATCCTGTGTTTATAAATGCACCTGCAAAGTTATTAAATTAAAATATATATATATATATATATATATACACCGTGTCCCAAAATTCAACGATAAGCCGGCATCGGTGCATGGACCTACTCATGACTCCTCGGAAAAAAATAAAATAAAATTATAACTGTTTTTTTTTATTAATTACAGAGACTTTTATAAATTTCATCGATATTCGATACCCATTATGCTATTTTCAACTACCATGACCACAATTTTTGACATATTTTTGATATTTTTTGTGCATTAGCAACCTAAGAAGGACGGCTATTTACCACAATCCTTTAAAATTACAGAAAGTCTGTAGTTATTTTACAAAAATCAGTAAAAAAAATTTTTTTCTTATAATTTTCATAGATTTTAACATTCTATGCACTTTCTATAGTCTGGGTTAAAAAAAAAAAGTATGGACACTACCATGGCATGTTTTATTAAAAGTTGGCGCAACTTTATAAAAGTCTCTGTAATTAAAAAAAAAAAGAGTTATAATTTTTTTTTTATTTTTTCCCGAGTAGTCATGAGTAGGTCCATGCACCGATGCCGGCTTATCGTTGAATTTTGGGACACGGTGTATATATATATATATATATATATATATATATTACAAAAATACAGTTTCGTAGAAGAGGTTCCTAAAGTAACAGACAAATACGATTTAAAATTACCTAGGATCAGTCCATCATTATTGTGAGTTACTAATAATTTCATCATGCAAATTAAGAATAAAAATAGCATATACATACATACGTCCCGCAGCGATGCCACATGGAGGGAAATTACCTTGAATATTGTAGATGGAACATTTTACTGAAAGAAGACATTATTTGAATTTAAAAAACAATTTAAACTGCATTCATAGATATTTAAATAATTACGTAGTTGAACTAGGAATCAAACCCGTTACAGGTGAAAAAAAAATCTTTTAATCTTTTTAAAAAAAGTTTTATCGTACCGATCGAAAGATTTCATAATAAGGATTATTTTTTGCTAAATAACTTTGTGTCAGAAATAAAAGGAATACCACGAATTTTAACGCGCCGTGGGACGTCCTGTATATAGCCCTCTAATTCAAAGTAAGTCAATCTCAATTCGCCCAAAAAAAATAGAAATCCGAGGTCTGTTAGTGAAATCACAAATCCTCATGCATGATACGCCAGCTATTCCCACGGTCAGCACTTCCCCATTTGCCTCACAAAGCGACCAAACTGAATATGCATTTATCATTTTATTGTCTTCAGTCCATCAGCACTGATTGATCAGATATGTTGGTACAGTATAGAATAGACCCGAGAGTCGTATGAAGTTATAGAAGAATACAGATTATTACAATGTTATTTATCATTTTACAATGGTAAACCACTTATAAATTTTTACTTTACCACTTATAAGCTCCAAAAATTTATTTGTTTCGTACCTAAATTGAATTTCGTTTTATTGGTAAATGACGTGTAATTATTTATTTTTTTAGGTTACTGTGACGGAACGAGCTCGGGGCCCACCTGATGTTAAGCAAACTAACTTCTGCCCATAACAGGTGCATTTCGTCATAATTCACGAATTGCAATGCGTCCGTCACCGAAACATAGTTGTTAAGTCTCATTTGCCTGTAATTTCACTGGCTCTCCAGGACTGCTGCCGGAACACATCGTTAGGTGCTTGGCGACAGATTTTCTACTTGAGGGTGGTTATGGTATATATGAGTTGCGTAATTTCTTTTTGAAGTCAGTTCTTTAGTAAATTCACAGTTTATAAAGCAGAGGTTGGCCGTATAACAACAACCAAACAAATCTCACAAACAAATCTCGAAATGTATCGAAAAATACAGAATAACCTTATGTTCTGTATTCTCGTATACAAGAAAACTCAATAATGTACATGCAGGCTAATAAAGTCTAATACAATTGGGCCTTGCTTTTTTTAGGGTTCCAAAATCATTTATTCAATTTAGGCGTCTACGACGCTCTTATGAAGGTCAATCACAAATTTGAGTATTGAAATATTCTACATTGTACTGCCACGTTCAGACAATAAATTGTATAGAGCCACTGCGAGAAGAACGGGCAAGAAATTCGGGGCCATTCTTTTAAGCATCTTTTAACAATGTGTTATATTATGTAGGTGACAGGCAATAGCTTAGCAGAGGCGGAATTGTCCAGCCATTTTTGTCATTTAAGTAATCAGAAACTGTGTAGTAGGATTTTTTAATCCATATGTTTTTCACGTGCAACGTGACGCACCCCCCATATTGGGGGAGGCTGTGTTCAGTAGTATACTATCCGGCTGATACAGTTATACCATCACTAACAACTTAGAAAGAAAGAATTTACAAAAAAGATAAAGTAGAACCGATAAAAAGAACCGCCATAAAGTTCAACATTTAGGAGAATTGGGAAAAATGTGATTTTCAAACATCAACACCTCAGGGGAGGTTCCATCTCATAGAAAGGTATTTCAAGGAGGCGAGAGGTAGGTCCCCGGTAACTGTAGAGATGTGACTGAACTAGTGATTTCTTTTTAAACTTATTGGCTTATTTGGTGTAGTTTTGTTAACTTTTAATCATTTATAGGAAATTAAGACCTCAATTCAATTTGTATTGTGACGAAAAATACACGAGATAAGTACATTTAAAATAACTATGAACTGACGTCTTATGATATTACATAAAAATATGTTATAAAGCTAAAGTAAACGTAAGAATATTTACATTAAGTTCAAATTTAACAGTTAAATATAACTGAACAGAATTACATTTACTTTAGATTCGATTGTTGTAATCAGTTTGTTAATTATCAATTTAAAAAACCGTGTAAGGATTTGCAGATACTATAATTATAATTATCTACATCTACACTAATATTTTAAACCGGAAATATTTGTATTTATGCAACGAATAAACTTAACAACTACTGGACCGATTCGTAAGATTCTTTCACCATTAGAATCCTACACTATCTTTGATGGACATAGGGTTTAGCATATTATCAAAAAGTAAAAGAATAAATATGTACATACCCGTTTTTTGAAGCCGGGGCGGGGCGTACCTCTTGTATATTATTATAAAACTGCAAACCATTACTGAAAGTTTATTTAAAGCTAGGTTATCTATTGTTAAAATCATTTCTTTTATAAACGTATATAGTTATATTATTAAAATCATTTCGTAATGTACGATATGCGTTAGTTTTAAAATGATAATTGGTAATGTTTCGATTATCAGAGACAGTTCATTCAACCTCTGTTGGTCAAGCGGAGAGCGTGGCTCGCGTTTAAAATGTTGAAAGTTTTTATGCGATAAGAGATTAATTGAATGTTAAAATTGAGTGTACAAAATGGTTAAATGAATTAACGAACAAGTGTTTGTTACTTCGATTACTGTTGCATTTTCAGATAAATAAGTGTAATGACTTCGCAACTCCACGCCATCTTGGATAGAAAAGGCGGGCTGCGGCGAGAACACAAATTTTATGAAGACAAGTGGTGTTTTTAATTTAATTATTTTTATTTTTCAAGGATTTTCTACAGCCTTCTTATAACCTTTTTTACTAAAATATCTTAAGAGTACCATTACAATTATTGATTCGAAATTGTGTTTACTATTGTTAGAAATAATTCATATTAATAAATAATATAGATAGAAATAATTAATATTGCCAACCTTCATTGATTGAAGAGGCACCAAGAGAAGAAGAAGAAATAATTCAATATATTGGCTGTTTTTATTATTCGAATGAATGAGCCTATTGGCAGATATGGTGACGTCGCCATTTCTAGAGACACGAATGGTTCTAGTACTCCGTTACATAATATTTTGATGATGTGGAGATCATACTCCTTCAAAGTCTTTCTATTATGCCTTAAAGCTGCATAGTTTTTTTGTGGTCTACATTGCTCATCGGGTAACCTTGACACTATAATGTATATTCCAGTTAATATTATTTTATTATTAAGTGAAAAATAACATTACACAATCAAACGAAATTGTTATAGCACCAGCCCAAAACCACACTATTATCGATCGACTATCGGTTCATAAATCTCTGTTATTAAAATTATTTTTATCACATCTATTCGAAAAGAGATTTTTTATTCCTCGTAAACAGGGATTAATATAGCTTTTTAATCCTTGTGGGACAAAAAGTGATTTAAATTTAGAATGTGGATATTTTTGTATAAGTTTCAATAACCAAAGTGATCAATCACAAACATTGTATGAACAAGTTGCAGGTTGCTTTTATTAATTATTTTTTTTTCAATATAAAAAAATAATATAGTTCTTTTAAATACTACGTACTGAGACGAGGTTTTCTGAGTTTATTTCTAATTCTCAAGCTGTTAATAAATCGAAAACTGTAACGGATGGTAGTGGTAAAATGGTTACGATGCACTTCCTTAATTGTTCAAATATAAATATTAGCCTCTTATTATTTCTATACTATGTCTTATTTTTTCTCATTATATCTAAATAAATAAACGTACTATTTATTATTCATAAGTTGCACTCACATATTTTCTCATAGTAGAATGTTCACCTTGGGAGCCAACAACTATTTTAACCTCGAGTAACTTTGAATCCCTCTCTGCACAGGATTCCACTTTAGAATCCTTCGTTCCGCTCCGGATTCAAAGAAACAGTTTGCTCCCTTCGTAAACGATTTATTGTTTTACTTACATTTGAATATCCCAATCATAATTTTAGGTGTAGTGTGTAAGATTGAATTATAAGAATTGTAAGTTTTTTTTTAATAAAACAACTATTGATACACTCTCTAACAAAGAAAGTTGTCAGTTTTATATTATATCAGCACCTTTATTCTTTTTTTAATTTTGGACCCCTATGTGTTTGTTTCTATGGGTGTCTATGTGCTTGTTTATTTATTATAATTATCAAAATTCCTTAAACTTTCAATGAAATTTTTATTTCTGTAATGTAACGTTTTAATTTTTTGCCCATTAAAATCTCACAAAACGATTAAAATCATAAAGTATAGTAATATTGATTCTTTCAAAATTTCATAACATTATATTTCAATGTAATATGGAGGTCGACATCCCCTGACATCGAAGAGACCTTTGCTTTAACATTAAACATAATTTTTAATGCAGTAAAACTTAATGCTAGTTGCAAGAAATATTACTATTATTTATTCGATACCAGATTTGAGATTTTACAGCAATATAACTGATATCTTATTAAAGTGACATTTTTCACATCCCTTAAGGGGAGGTATTCAAGTGTAAGGGGTGGTGCTATCAAAAACACATGTCCTGTTACTGGGCGGCCTATCGGCGACTTCGGCGGAATCTTTCAATCGTTATCTTTTATTCGCCGCTCATCACTGATGCCCGTCTGATGATGCCGTACAAGGGAGAAAATAATAGCGAATCATATTTTTTGTCAATAATAAAAATCATACCATTTGTTTGAAAATTATTATGACAGTACTTGAAATAATAAACATTTAAAACGGCTTCAGTCAGGGATGACTATCTGCAGGTACTATATGACAAGGATGACATATCTGATGCTAGAATTACTTTTAACTTTAGTATCATTATTTGTTAAACATCATTATAGGTATTTCCTTTTCAAGTCAAAGCAGCTGCTACTATGGGCGTCACACACGCTTGATACCTACATAAATAAAGTGTAGTTTGTGATGGCTCATCAGAATTAAAGTTTAGAACAACATTAAAACATACAAACAGTATAAAACATGTAGAAGTTACAGTATGAATGACAATATAAATAGTAGCATTTAAAGTTTCTCACGTTCAAACTTTTTAAAACTTAGGTAACTTGCCAAATTATCTGAGTATACTAAATTTGTCTACATTTGTAGATTAGAAGAAAGGTAAAACTGCATTTGTGTACATTAGTTCGTTACTCACAGCTACATAAGTAGCAAGTGCTATTCTATACGAAAATAATACTTTGTCTAGATGTTGTGTATGTTAAAAAACCCACTTACGGATTTACCGTCTCTGAATCTCGAAGAAAACGATACTGATGACGACCATTTGCATTAGTAAGACTTCCTTGTTATCTTAAGCCGCGTTGATAAAAACGCTACCAGGATTACATAAGCTGACAAAGCTTAGACTCAACAGCGCTTCAAACTTGATCCGTACTATGAAGGGAGGGAGAGGCGTTTACCGAATTTATAGCGGTTCAGCGCCGCGCGCCTGCAAGAGATTTATGAAATGGCGGTCGTCTACGTCACTCGCAAACTTACACTTTTTGCGACTATCAGTGACGCGTTCACACTTCACTGAGGTACTGCTACAGAGGGAGCCGACTTGACTATACTTACGTATATATATATATATACATATATATATATATATATATATATTAGGTATATATAATGTCAAATATCTCTATTTAAGTGCCTGAAGCATTTTTATAACTTCAAGTGGAAAATAATACAAGCTATTAAACAACTCAAAAAGTTTAAATGAAAGGATATTTGGAGTTTGAACTCATACATTTTATTTTCGTTTTGGTATATTTTGTAAGCTTATTTACTTGGCAAGCGTTAATGTACTAAAAAATAAAACAAAACGTTACTACAATGTGTACAACATACACATATACTGTACTGTATCAGCCGGATCGTCCACTGCTGAACACAGCCTCCCCTATTAAGAGGGTATTTACCATAATCCCCACGCTTGGCAGGCGGCTTGGGAATCGTAGTTTAGGATGGCAGTTCTTACCCCTGTGGGGTGCCGGGTTAGAATTGCACATTCCCATATCATCCCGTGGGTGTCGTAAGAGGCGACTAAGGGAAAATACTGGAAGGTGGGCAGCAGCGCCTTCTAAGGAACACATATACAATACAACAAATTTTATAATAAATTATATGTGCTACGATTTATATATATTATATATGCTATACTTTATAACAAATTGTCAAATCTGTCAATAATCGTGAAAACTGAAGAAAGTATTACTTACAAATGTATAGGTACAATTTTTTTTTACGACTGATAGGTATTCCCCTTTAATTACTTATTGGTAACTGGTGATGTGGTCAAAAATATTGAACAGGCTAAACATAAAATGAATACTGGGAAACTGTCGAAACACTTTTAGGTGCTTAATGATATATTTTCTACTTGAGGCGAGTATAGAGAACTAGAAGAGCATTCGTTAAACCGTGTCGACAACTGGCTCAGGCCTGCAGGATTCAAACCATCGATCCTTCTGTAAGACGCGGCTGTCCTTAGTCTCATTGCTACAATTAAATTGAAATACATTAAGTTCGCCCTTTATTTAAGTAAGTCAAGTTCTCATAAAGAGTGTAGATAGTTCGCCCTTAACGTATTTTTGTTATAGAACAACACCTACACCTGCTTTTTCTGGAAAATAGAAAAACTCCTAATATGTTATTACTTTTTTTATAGCGGCGGGCAAAATTACTGCTGACTACCATCGTAAGACACCGACCGGGGCCGACGGTTTAACGTGCCCTTCGAAGCACAGATGTCACTAGCGATCACTTATCCAAATCATGACCGCGGCGGACGTTGCATAACTTAGCTGATCGGTTAAGAACGGCTAAGCAAATCCCGCTACGAGCGCTTCAAAACCTCTAGCAGAAAAGTTTACCATTATTAGAATAAAGAGATTAAATATTTTTCATGACATTATTATAAATTAGATAAATAAAGATTTACCCCCTTAATTATAAGAAGTCCCCTAAGTAGTTGCTAAATAATGGATACTTAAACAGAGCTCAAGTAATGTTTAAACATTTCTTACTTATAAACGCTACTTAGCACCTATATTATTTTGAAGCGCTCGTAGCGAAGTTTACTTATGTGTTCTTAACCGATCAGCGTTAAGCAACGTCGCCCGCGGTCATGAGTGGGATGAGTGACCGCTAGTGACATTACTAATGAGCGCTTCCGTGCTTTGGAGAGCACGTTAAGCCGTCGGTCCCAGTTGTTATCTTAGGATGGCAGTCGTTACAGCATGGTGGTAGGGCATTTTGCGAATGCCCGCCTGGCTAGCTACCACCCTCAATTAGAAAATCTGTCGCCAAGCACCTAACGGTGTGTTCCGGCAGCTGTCCTTGAGAGCCAGTACTTCTAGGTTAGCCTGTATAACATCTTCGACCACATCATCACTTACCATCAGGTGAGATATTGGTCAAAGGCTAACCTAACAGGCATAAAAATAAGAACTATAGCTAAGCAATGCATAATGAAGTCAACCGTATTTTATACTGACAACATTGAACTAAAAGGTATTATGAAGAGCCAAATTTCCAAAAAGCATGAATCTTGTGCTAAATATCTCGAATATAAAAAGTATAAAAATGACTTTTCCTAGTAGAAGACTTCTGTAGCGAGTTTTTATCGCAATATAGTAAATTTAAAGTGTCCTTATACTCTATGAATTCGATTGGACAACAATCGATTCTATAGCATAATTGGAAAAGCATTCTGGGGTTACGGATGTCACTTCAGAAACCAAGTCCCACTGGAATTTTTGTTTTTCCATCCGAAATAATTTCTATGCCTGATTATATCTACTTTTTTTTCCATCAATATTATTTAATATTATAGCGATTCCTTGAATCACTGTAATAATAATAAGGCCGTAATATGTTCTTGTGTTTCTTTCAGTGGGTTAGAGAAAACATTTTTTATGACCCTGAAACTGTGCCCGGTGAATAACAATAAGCTCGCCCCATGGGACCAAAGCCCAATTGGGGAAACGTGGGTATTTACACACCTCTGTCTCCTACCCCTTCGAGGAATACAGGCGTGATTATATGTATGTATGTAAAGTTTATCTCCTAAAGCCGTTAAAACGTGAATAGAAGACAAAAATACATACACTGTTTTTGTATTCTAACCACGTTTTAACGGCTTAAGGGTTTGGACGAAACAAAGGAATAGTTGATTGAGGTTTTCCAAACTTTTCATCATCAGAATCAGTTTATATCATTGACTACGCGGGTGAAACCGCGTGGTGCAGCTAGTAGATAAGAAAATTACAATGAGTTCGATCACCAGTTCGGATCACATATTGGATTTTCAGAAAAAGTGATTTTCAGGAACAGTCCGCTGTCTAATTTGGACCTGTAAATGGTAATAAACGTACCCTATCAAATTAATTTTAATTCGATATAGTAAAAAAAAATTATATAATGAATACAAATAAGAATATTTGGACTCCTAAAATGAAGTTTATTTTTCTGAACCGAATCCACATCTATGCTGAAATTCTCATATAAGTACTCAACTGTGCTATTAAATTGAATCTCTAGTTATATTATTTACGTCTTCATACCAGTTTTCTATGCTTTAGCTTCTCAACTATTTTATCTTCCTACCGTAACAAGGATTATATATTACCTACAATTATAAGGCTACAGACATATATCCTCTTAAGGGTCCCCTGTAGGGTCAACAAATATCTCAGCTATATCAATACAAAGGATAGAGAAATAACATGTTTAAAATATTTATTCGCTAACAACACAAGAACAAAACTGTAAAAAGTCTTGGCTTCGATTTTATAATCGACAACCAACTTAATTATTAGCCAGTATACCCGCTACCTTTCGGGCCATCATTGTGAAATTAAGATTATATGTAAAACTGTTCAGCAACATCCTACTCACATAGGTAGATTACGGAAAAACGTACATCACTTCACGTACATTGGCCGCATTAATTCCTAAGTTGCCTTTTATTACATCCAATACGAAGATATGGCACAGTCCTTATATTCTTCAGTCAGAAACTGTACTTGTGGTATACTCATCATTGTGTGTTTACATTTTGATATATTTTTAATTTTGTTAAATGTTGTGTTTATAGTTTTGTGCGCCTCCTCAACAATAACCTCAATAATAACTAAATCAGCTGATCAGAAATTTGGGCGCTAACTTGTGATTTAAGAGTATTAACAAGTGTGGGACGGTGTTTAAATTGACAGATGATTTAAGCAGTACTTAGGTACTCGATAAAGTTAAGTAGCGTTTATGATTAACAAATTTTGCTAAACAGCGGCTACGTAATGCTTAAAATTTTAGTAGCGTTTATAAGTAAGATTGTTTGCTATTGTTTTTAATTAGTTTGTTGACTTTAATTAAATTATAACAGTGCTTTTTTTACACATTTTCACCTGAGCCATTTCAAGAGGTCTGGATTTTATTCCAGGCTAAGCTGAACGCACTTAGTTTT
Organism: Plagodis pulveraria; assembly: GCA_963890685.1. Taxonomy (NCBI): domain Eukaryota; kingdom Metazoa; phylum Arthropoda; class Insecta; order Lepidoptera; family Geometridae; genus Plagodis; species Plagodis pulveraria. The sequence continues at coordinate 785,140 of OY982968.1, forward strand.
ATCTCGCAATATCTGATAAATAATCACACCTAATACGTATAATACAAGAGTAAGTCAAATAAGGAAAGAAAGGGTACTCAGATTTCACATCAATTACTCAATGAAAGAAAGTGGACGATCTCTACTCACTTCGTCTCTATTCACCAGTGTGACAGTGACAAAACGTAGCTCTCGACAGAGGACCAGGGGGGGAAGGGGGAGGGATGGTGGACACTTGCAGATGTGAAATGAATCGGTTGGATACGAAATACTTTAGACCTCGACGTGTCCATTAGCTGACAAGACTTTTACATATCGTTTATGTGTCAGTACTCTTAAGGTTTGTAGATTATTTTATTCGTAAGTCAAAATATCAACGATGATGTTGCACCATTAAAAACCTGTCGAGTGACTTTTGCATAATATTTTGGAAGTGATACATTGTTAGCGAAGAACAAAAAAGATTCACGACACAAAACACTACGTAATTCTTCGTCTTAAAATAAAACAACAAAGAATATTTAAACTACAAACATCTTCAATGTTCTAAGCACCTTCTTTTAATTTTGATAGGTTAACCATTATCGGTTAAAGGTGGTAAACACGCCCAAACTATTACTAGATTGGGCTGGCTCTTAGGAACATCTACTGGAAAATACCTTAAAGTGTTTGGTGACAGACTTTCTTCTTCGTGGTGGTAGCCAGGCGGGGATCGCAAAATACATTACTGACCAAGCAGGGTTTATTATTTTAACCGTGGGGTGCCGGGCTAGAATGTCAGCACACCATCTCCAGCCGTGGTTGTCGTAAGAGGCGATTAAGGGTAACACACAAAGTTTTGAAGCAGTGATCAGCTCAACTTGCTCGAAGTCGAGGTAAATAAATATATACATGTTTTATCGCGATTAAGTCCCGTTAAGTAGTAATAAACTATGTATTCAAGTCGCGAAAGTCTTAAAGAAGGGTAAAATACCAAAAGGTGGGCAGCTGCGCCTTCTGAAGAACTGTCTTTCTACACTGCAATCTCCAATATGCCTACAATCGTGGGTTTTTATTATAGCTTGTAGGCTAACCTTTGACCACTATCTCACCTGATGGTAAGTGATGATGTGGTCGAAGATGTTGTTCAGGCTAGCCTAGAATTACTGGCTCTCAAGGACAACTGCCAGAACACACCGTTAGGTGCTTGGTGACAGATTTTCTACTTGAGGGTGGTGCTAGCCAGGCCGGAATTCGCAAAATGCCCTACCACCATGCTGTAACGACTGCCATCGTAAGACAACAACCGGGACCGACGGCTTAACGTGCCTTCTGAAGCACGGTAGCGCTCAGTAGTAATGTCACTAGCGGTCACCCATCCAACTCCTGACCGCGGCGGACGTTGCTTAACTAAGCTGATTATGGTAATTTGTTCAACGCTGGCAATGACGTTATCATCCACATTAGCATTTCCATGAGGTTGATGGTATTGATGAATTACTAAGGTAGATCAGATTGAGATATAATGTCCTAACCCGAAGGACGGATCGATCGCGTGCTCACCCCCCTTCTCGTGGTACAAACTTTTCTTTTTATTTGTAAACTACAATTTAATCTGCGCCAAAAGTAGTGCGAGAAAAGATAAATGGATTATGTAGATGTCGGTTTTTGTGTGAAGTCGGAACGCGCCGCTTTATCCGCGTCCCGATTGTTATGGAGATTGTTCTTTATTCACACTTATCGTGTTTTTTATAACACAGTATAGCGAGTATGATTTATTTGGATTAAACATTCCGTGGGTAATGTTTGTATTTTGGCAATGGAAACATTTATCATCTGAATTTATTTTGATGAGATATTATCTGAAATCCTATATATACAAATAGCCTTTAAAATTACAACGAAAGGAAGAATTTAAACTCCGAGCGGGATTCGAGCCCGTATTAAAATTTTTCGTTGTATTTTATATTCGCTAAATTTATTTATTTTTTTGATGTTATTGCAATGGAACAAGCGCGAGGCCCACCTGATGTTAAGCGGTATCCTCTGCCTATAACAGATGCATTTCATCACAAGTGACGAACTGCACTGCGCCCATCACGCTCTCAAGGACTGCTGCCGGAACACACCGTTAGGTGCTTGGCGACAGATTTTCTACTTGAGGGTGGTCGCTAGCCAGGCGGGCATTCACATAATGCCCTTCCACCATGCGATGAAGCTCAAGCTCTGGGCAGGATTCGAACCATGGGCCTGCTGCGCGGCAGTCCACAGCCAATGCCACTGAGCCATCACTGCTTCAAAATTATATATATATAGTAACAGTATAGTATAATTTATAGTTATTTGCAGTGCGGAAGTAGAGTCTAGTAGACAGCAATCAACTCACCGCCCGCTTACTAGACTTAAACATTTGGAATAATAATATGCCCATGCATTCTGTGCTGTTTATGTTACTGTAAATGTAAAGTTTTTTTTATTAGTACTATGGCCTTTCACTAAAAAAATACTGTATAGACGTTGCTCTGGGATAAAGAATTTCAGCTTTTCGGCGCCCGCAGGAGACGGAGGTAGAAGGCAAACAATCCGGTAGAGCTGAACGACCGACAGCGGTAGAAAGTGTCTAAGTCCTCACAAAAAAAAAACACACAGTACCTATGTATATTCTATAGATTATTACAGTGTCTGGGTTAAGAATATAATTATGGAGATTAAGATTATTATTTTATCAAAATTATAAATTCAGATCATATAATAAGGTGTTATTAATATATTTAGAAGTGATCCATATTTTCCGATTGGCTGTGGTAAAAGGTGGCTAATTTCTCCACTCACACACCTACCAATAGTAATTGTTTAATATAAGGGACACAATACAACTAATACTGTAACAGTCGGATTGTCCACAGCTGAACACAGCCTCCCCCATTTGGGGGAGGGGGATTTACCATAATCCCCACGTTTGGCAGGCATCTTGGGTATCACAGTTTAAGATATCAGTTTCTCAGAAGGCGCTTCTTGGGTAGAAGAAGGTCCGCTTTCCGGTATTTTACATTAAGTCGTATCTTACGACACCCACAGTAATGGGGTGGCAATGGGGAGGTGACATTCTAGCCCGGCACCCCTCGGGGTTATACAGGGAAAATACTGTATGAACGAATGTATTGTTAGTTTCACAGTTATAATTAAGTTTTGATATAAATCGTAAAATTCGATAATGTAGTTACAATACCTATCGTAAGTTAATACAAATATATTTACAAGTACTCAAATTTTGAAGACATATATAAGATTGACCAATATAGAATTAATCTGCAGACTTCTCTGAAAGCTGTGCCAGGTCGCAGTTAATCCGATTTGAGTAAATTGCATCCAACTCGATCGGGCGATCTTATCGACCCGACCTTATCGGCTCGCTAATGACTTGCGCGATTGTTTGACTAATAGCTGAGCTTCGCTACCGAGTTGCGGTTAATAGTTCAGATTACATTGGACTTGTAAGTCATCCCACTTGCGATTTCCTCCCGGATATAGGTCGGAATTACTGTGAGTAGCTAGAAATTACCTTAGAAGATTTCTTTATCAAACAACCTTAAGGTGTCTCAACAAGATTAAAAGAAGTTATGTGTTGTTAATGTTGTTGTTGTTATTCAATTGTGGCATGTATAGCTACTTAAAGGGATCTTTCATAACGAACTATCAAGTTAATCGACTGGATTTCCGAAAATGGATGTCCACTTCTGAACACAGTATCCCCCCATTAAGGAGGATTTTGCCATAATCCCAACGCTTGGCATCGTAGTGTAAGACAGTAGTTTCTCAGAAGTCGCTACTGCCTAAGGTGGAACACCTTTGTATTTTACCCTTAGTCGCCTCTTACGACACCTACGGAAATTATAGGGGTAACATTCTGACCCGGCAAGGCTAGAGTGTATTATAGTATAGTATATAGGCAAGGATACAGTATATAGAAAAAGCTTCACTGGATTATACAAAAGACTAATCAGTATACACGGTCATTTTGTTTAGTGTGTGTAGACTATGAAAAGGCCTTCATTTGAATGAAAGCCTGGGTCAACAGTCCCTTCAGCAATGCCTGATTAAGTAGGAAACTATTGAAGTGCTGAAGTATTTGTATAGAAACGCCACCACGTGATTCGATAACAAGACAAAGGAGGTGTATTTTTGAGTTAAGTGTTAATTTATAAAACTTTTGTTTTCGATTACGGCAGCTGCTCTGCTGACGTGTACTTTTATTAAATAGTACTAGATGGATTTGTAAGTACCCAAGATTTAAAGTAAGCTCTTAATATCCGGAAGTAAGGGAGTAACGTCGCATCCGCAATAATCTCAGCTCCGTCGGTTTGTGGAAGTAGAAGACGTTTAAATATTAAACTTCCGGTATTCTGTCTGAGGCTAAGACGAAATAATGATACGAGACGCCGCCAATTTTGTTATTTCTAAATGTTTATATATATTTCAGTTCTGATTATTATTGGTTTCGGTTTATGAATAAAAAAACTGTTACTAACATATTCTTATGTCAAAATTCGAAAAAGCAGATGGAAAAATATGTGAAAAAAAACTAATATTGTTAAAAAGTTCCGAGTATCAACAATATTCCCAAGGAAAGTTAGGATCAAGCAAATCAAACGCCGAAAAAAATATGACTAAATTGGAAAATGTCAATTGTAATTACTATCACAAAGAAACGACCAGAAGACATTTGAGGTACTTAGCAATTTAAAATCAAGTGAGAAGTATGCCTCTTAAGTGAGAGTCCGTCATTGTGCGCACCTAGATAAAATATATAGTGAGTATAATAGGTTAGCTATACTTATATCGAAATTTCAGATTATAATATTCGTTTTTGGAGACTCTATAGGAAAGATACAGTAAAGTATTTACCTTTTTTTATAGCCCCATATATTTTTATAAGGATTAACAAAACTTCTCATATGCCCTTTAAATAATCCTTTAAATTGTAGTTTAATATTTATCTTTCGGTCAACGTTCATCAACTTCAGGTTTGTAACTCATTCGTGTACGAGCTACAGACACGTGCCTTATGTACGGATGGACAGACCATCACGGAGTCTCATTGAAAGGGCTTCGATTTGCCCTTTTGTGTACGGAACTTTGAAAATTCGAACAATCCGTGGTGTACTTACTGTATCCGGTTTAAAGGATATGAGTGCCAGTAAAACTACAGGCGCACGATATTGAACAAATGTATGTCACAGGGCAATGAGCGCAGTACAGTTTGAAGCGGTCGTAGCGAAGTTTACTTAGCTGTTCTCAACCGATCAGCAAAGTTAAGCAACGTCGCGCGCGGTCATGAGTTGGATGGGTGACCGCTAGTGACATTACTTCTGAGCGTTTCCGTGCTTCGGAGGGCACGTTCACCCGTCGGTCCCGGTTGTTGTCTTAGGATGGCAGTCGTCATAGCATGGTGGTAGGGTATTTTGTGAATGCCCGCCTGGCTAGCTACCACTCTCAAGTAGAAAATCTGTCGCCAAGCACCTAACGGTGTGTTCCGGCAGCTGTCTTTGAGAGCCAGTAATTCTAGGTTAGCCTGAACAATATATTGGACCACATCATCACTTACCATCAGGTGAGATAGTGGTTAAAGGCTAAACTATCAGGCATAAAAAAAACACCTGAGAAGAACTGCATTTGGTATAGGCAAAGTTTAGCGCTAAACACCATGTGGGCCTCCTGCTTATTCCAAGACGATAGATCAAAAATAACACAATAACATTTAATGATACACACCCTGTCACAATAACTTTATAGCCTATGTGTATATTGGGTGTCTACTAAAGTTATCTATTCGTCCATTTCCTGTAATAAATGAAATTCTCAGTAAAGACATCACTACTGCTAAGCTTAAGTCAAAAGATTTCTTGTGAAAGTATTTTGCATATTAAATTACATCCACTGCATACATTTCTATCCGAAATTGTTTTTATTCCTGAAATATAGTAGCAGACTATCTTTAACGCATATCTCGGGGACAAATAATGCGAATGCCTATTGATAAACTCGAGTGGCGAACGTAAGAACGAATCGTCAGATTACTTCCTCGTTCAGTGCGGTCTATTCTTGAATTGAAAAGAAGCCGTATTTTAATATTAGACAGAGCACCTCCTTGTTTTCTTTTTCTGTAGCTTAGAACCTAATCGCATACTACTTCTTTTATATCCATAAATTCCTCCGTTGAATAGAGCTCTTCTCCATTATTTGCCATCAATATTTAACCAATCTCCATGCTTGGCAGACATCTTGCGGATCAGAGTGCAGTTCCTCAGAAAGCGCCGCTGCCCACTTTTTGGTATTTTTCCTTTCGTCACTTTTTACGACGCTTACAGAAGATATAGGGGAGGGGAGGGTTCAATACTAGCCTGATAACCCACGGGGGGTCCCCCGTCAGCATTCACTAGTTTGTAGCAGAAAAAGGTAAAAGTCTAACCTATCTCACTGACTCCGTTTAAAAATAACAAACCAAAACCCCAATATATCTCACTCAGCACAATAAATTGAACGAAAATATCAACGAACATTTTATCCAAACCCCATCCTCGGGTATCTCCCATACCTGTGTCAATCGCCCTATATCAAGTTGTTACACTAACCAACTTAATTTTACAATTATTTCAGTCTAAATTCAATCTTGTTTCCACTGAATATGGTTCAATTGTGTTGTAAATAAAATGGTCGATATTAAAGCTAGTGACACACCTGTGATCGGACCTTGTAATTTATACTCAGTACGTAAACTAAAATTGTAATTAGGGTCTTTCTTAACCGACCCGTTACCGGTCTGCAAGTTCTACGAGATCGGGGGTCCAACTTCAGCGCCAACGTTGGTCGACTGTTAGCAAGGTAGTGTGTATAGGTTTTGATATTAAAAAGAATTTGCAGGAAAGGTTGGCATTGATTGGCCAAAACTTTTATAAAGGTACTTAAATGTCAAAGTTCCAACTTAAAATCAAATTTGTACACATAGAAAAAGTTTATAATTTAGTTTTCAAACGGAGGCTATAATACAAATGTATTGAAATTTCAGCTTCCTAGCTTAATTATTTAGATAAACCCTATAGTAAGAATGGTCGTAAATTTACAATTTTGGCGGCTCCCTCAACTTACTTATTTTTTGAAGCATTAAAAAAAATGTATGAACTTTATTTGTTCTCTACTTTAGCTCTAGACGATGACACCCTACAAGCTAAGATGGAAAACGTTTAATTTTCGACTTCCTTCTCATGTATTTGACGTTCACGAGCTGGAGACTCATGACAAACAGATGGACGGTCGTACATAAATAGAGAAGTCTGATTAACATTGCTCCTTTTTACCTTTTGGTACGGAATCCTAAAAATTTTCACGGCATTCTACTATTACTACTTTAATTTTACTACTTTAACAATAATCATTAGTTTTTTTAAACCCTATCTGTTGTAGTTGTTATCTAGTCCAATTCATAAGTTTATAGGTATATATTTATCAAATTACAAAATTTATATATTTTTATCAAATTATCATTGTTATGTTTATTTGTATAACAATTGCATGATTTGTATCAAGAGATTTGCTTTTAGTTATGTGAGCTTGTAAAAATGAATAAAATAATTTGTTTCTGTAGGCAACTTACGGCGTCTATCTTTTAATCATCGTTATATTTCTATCTATGTTTCATAGATCAGGTAAGTTCGCGCTGTTGGCATAAAAATAAAACTACACCGGATTGTCCACTGCTGAACACGGCCTCCCCCATCTACGTGGGGTTTTCCATAATCCTCATGCATGCTCCAGGTGTCTTGAGATCGCAGTTCAAGATATCAGTCCTCAGTAGGTTCTGCTGTCCACCTTCCGGTATTTAACGTTTTAATTATTATTTTTAGTTGCCTCTTATGACACCCACAGATAGAAATGGGGGGTGACATTCTAACCCGGTAAAATAAATTAAATACTGATGTACTATGACTGACTTGCTCCATACGATAGCTCGATTGGCATAGCATATCCCGGCCCGAAGAGTTGATGGCCGTGGGGCCCATGGATATGGCATACCGGGTTCGAATTCCGTAGTAATTAATTTTTTTCCCTTTCGTTGTTATTTTGTAAGTCTATCAGCTTATTTTTTTATTTTATTTTATTCGGAAAACATACAGTGTTTACATAGCAGTTTTGACTTTTGGTGTTAGCAGACATTAATGCAAAAAATACAATGTTATTAATACAACTTGTACAGCCGTCTTTCTTTTTTTTCATATAATGAATCTAGAATAAGTTTTGCTTTAGCAACTAAATATTGATTTTGACTTTGACTTTGTTATAATAAAGCTCACGAGCAAGGGTGTTGAAAAATAATTAAAAATATTTAAACTACAATGTTAAAAAAGACTTGAGTAGGTACTGCTTTCCACCGACAACTCTGACCAGTCATCCGTCAACCGAAAAAGCGAGTGTCACTATCCGTAAATGTTATTCGAATAAAATACGAGTTTGTAACTAGCGTGTTGTTGTTTAATAATATATTATATCGCTGTTATGTTATAATATTGATAGTTTTACAATTGTTTGATATGTTATTAGGTCGCTTGATTGGATGTCTGTTCAATTTATTTGCTGGTCATCCTGATTTATTTTTGGAATGTTAATTTAATATTAGATTATTCACGTGTGTATCTGACTGGGTAAGTTTCAATTTTAGTTAAAATTTTACTGTGAGTAAGTAGTCGTACCTATTCTCATAATGCATCTAAATCCTTTAGGCTCGTTCACTTACTGCACCTTAACAAGTCACGTGGATAAGGTTATCTGCGGTACCAAAAAGATGCTAAGGCCAGAAGGATAATTACGATATGGTATTCATTATAATCGATGCAACCACGAGAAACTTCAACGAGTAATTGAAGCGCTCGTTTTCAATTCAGTTTCTGTGTTTCGAAAGGCACCTTACGTCATCGGTCCCCATTGTTGCCTTTGAATGTCTGTCGTTATGCTAAATCAGAGGGATTTCAAAACTCCGTCACTTAGCATAGTGGTAGAGCATTTTACGAATGTCTGCATGGCTAGATACGACTTTCAAGTAGCAAATTGGTCTAAAAGTATCTAACCTTGTGTTCCGTAAGTTTTCTGAGTGCCTGCGCCCATTCTAGGTGCAGTCTGTTAACTGTACCTTCGACTTTACCGTCACTTAGGCACGTTGTCCCAGCGCCGGCGATAAGCAAGTAGTGCAAGTAGTAGTTCTCATAGTATTTCGCTAAGTTATTACCCAATGAACGAGTTTAACAGGAAATTTATCGCTCACTCGCTTGGTGAGGCCCACTAGTATTCAAATCTACCAAGCAAGAGTGTTTGACCACCGACAGGCGATATCGATCAAATATTATAATGTGTATCTCTTTTGTTGGCACGGCATCTGTATGTATTGTACGTTTCTCGAGCGGAAAATAGTACTTGAAGTAGTAGTGAAAAATAACCTCTCAGCAATAATAAAAGTGAATGAAGTAGCTAATAATAATATGACAAAATCTTTTTGTTCTTCTACTTTTTATTCTTATTATTTGATTTAAATTTTGAGCAATTGTGAGGCAAATACATTCCAGCATTCCAACCTAAAAATAATATCAGATTCCATTAGTAAATATTAACTCTTTCCCTGGAAACAGAGACAAACATATTCGTTGATACTACTAAGTACCAGGTAGGTATCTTAAGCTAGGGTTCATCTTGGTTGTGGTAGCCCCCGTAGTGTGCATGGCTAGATCATCTATCCCCGCAGTCGCAAACATTCTATCTCAAAGCTGTAGTGTACAAACACTTCTTTGATTATATGTAAAGGGCATTGTAGCAAATAAAACTACTGGGCAAACGAGACCAGAACTAACGTGTAGTAGTGCGGTGCAGTGTCTAGCAAAGCGAGTAAAGTCACAGTTGACAATTACCATGTGGGTGACTTGTCCATCTTATCACTTCATAACCTTTAAAAAACTGGAACGTAATGTTAGGAGTTTGGTTCCTGAAACAAAGAGGTTTAGGGCATGAATAATGAAAATAGCACCACGAAAAAAACATCAAGAAACACTTGTACATAAAACATATACTTACGTGTTTGAAATAGTAGTATTTGTTGGAATACTTTATGGAAAAAATACTACGTTTCATCACTTTATGTAGATCGTATGTTCAAATAAAAAACGTAACACATACACTCATTATACACGCCAGTAATTCGTTATTCATGTTACAATATACAATGTTTAATACCAAATAAACTTTAATTATAATTCATATAGGAGAACAAATATAAAACGTACAGTTGATCTGAAGCAAATAGAGCGTGTAAGGTTTATTCGTTAACCACGCTAAAACTAAGAAAGACATTTTATTAAATTAAACCATTAACGTATCGTGTTTTATTTTCACAAAGTTTAAAATACTTTATAAGATAAATTTAAAGATTTTTAGTAAAACATATTTTTAAAGTAGTAGCTAACTCATGTTAATAAAGTTATAAATAAGCACCTGTTTAATAGTTTGATATGAAATTATGTTTTGGTATCATTTTGGACATCAAGTGTTATTAGGTTAAGACTATTCTAAGTTAATTCTAATGTGTCTCTATTTATTTGTAGTTGATAAGCTAGCCTTTGACCACAATCTCTCCTGATGGTAAGTGATGATGTGGTCGAAGATGTTGTTCAGGCTAGCCCAAAATAACTGGCTCCCAGGAACAGTTCAAAGTTCAAAGTTGTTTATTGCTTGCATGAGTACATTTGATGGATACAATATTTAACAGAACATACATGAAACCCATTTGGGCGTAGCATCATTTTATACAATCAAATACATGAAATATTACATATTAAGTACATATTACCAACGTGAAACAGACCTATATTTGAAGTTGAAACATTGTCAATTTATTATAAACAATTTTATTCATGTGTTTTTTTTTTATCCTTGCTTGTATTATGTTAAATTATATTGATTATTAATAAAATTTTGTTGAATGTCAAGAAAAAATATTTAAAAATTATGTGAATTTATCATTATAATATTCTGTTAGATTGTAATAGCATTTCTCTATTAGTAATGTTTTAATTTTATTTATAAATTTGTTCGTATTTGATTCACCTCTTATCTCGTTTGGTAAATGGTTGTAAACTTTTATCGCGTTAACATAAGGGCTATTTTTATACATATTGATGCGGCTTTTAGGTTGGGCTAATTGATTTTTTTGGTTCATTCGGGGGCCGTATACTCGATTTGGCTTTGTATCTTTAAATATGTTTGGATTTTTTCTAACAAGTTTACATAATTCTAAAATATACATGCTAATTATTGTTAAAATTTTTAATTGTACAAAATGTGGTTTGCATGAGTCAGTATTGTTAATATTCACTATGATACGTATTTTGCTTGATTAGTAAATCTTCGATGTTAGTACCATTTCCCCACAGGATAAGTCCGTAATTTAACCAAGAGTGAGCATATGCGTAGTAAGCTGTAATTGCAGTTTTTTTATCTGTACTTACTTTAAGCTCATATAGGGCGTATGCAAATCTAGACAATTTTGATTTTAGTTTTTCAATGTGTGTCTTCCAGTTCACATTTGAATCTATTTCTATACCTAATAGTGTGCATGTACTGACTTTGCCTATAGTCTTGTTGACAATTTGTAATTCTATGTTTAATGAAGATTTTTGATATGGTAAAAATTCAATTAATTTGGTTTTTGAAAAATTTACCTTAAGGTTATGGTCTGCTAACCATTTTATCACATTACACAAAGTATCTTTTACGGTTTGGTTGAATTCAGATGTATTTTTATATTTAAAGAGAAGTGATATATCATCCGCAAAAAGAACACATTGAGTGTCTATGATTTTAGGTAATTGGTTTATATAAATAATAAAAAGTATGCATCCTAATACGCTACCTTGGGGAATGGAGGAGTTTAATATGAGCGGCTGAGACAAGTAGTCCTCAGTTCTGTGTGTTCGATGGTTATGGTATTGAATTTTAACATATTGTACCCTATTTTTAAGGTGGAATCCAGCCACTCATATGCAATACCTCTTATGCCTGATTCATAGAGTTTTGTTAGGAGGATATTAAATCAGCTGCTGGAACACACCTTAAGGTGCTTGGCCACAAATTTTCTACTTAAGGATGGTAGCTAGCCAAGCGGGAATCCGCAAAATGTCCTGTACTGTACTGTATCAGCCGGATAGTCCACTGCTGAACACAGCCTCCCACAATACTGGGGGGTTTGCCATAATCCTCACGCTTGGCAGGCGGTTTGGGGATTGCAGTGTGAGATATCAGTACCTCAGAAAGTGCTGATGCCCACCTTCTGGTGTGTTACCCTTAGTCGCCTCTTACGACGACCAAGGGTTGAGATAGGAGGGTGACATTCTAACCCGGCACCCCACGGGCAAAATTTTCCGTACCACCGTGCAAAATCTAATCAGATATTAAAAAAAATCTAATAAATTAATGCTTTTTCTGATCTATGAATTTTAAGAATCACGAAATTGTTTTGTTCTATACATCAACATATTATAAAAATAAGTGTTTATTACTAGGCCCGAAAATATAAATGTGTATGCGGATGCGGGTGACTTATAAGTTTTATGTAAAATGCAATAACGGAGACAGAAACCTAGGGGATGAGCTAGTCCACATCAAATAAAAGAATGAAAAGCCAGGGCTAAATGCACTCACCGAAAGCCGGCAAAGATCCAATCCTGCTAGTCGTTCCTCCAGGTGCCCACGCGTGGGCTAACTTTCTCCAGCACTGTCTTTAATAACTACAATTTCTTGAAATTCACTTTTGAATGCGGGAACTATCAAATTATTATAATGCGATGCGTGCAAAGGTGCAACAAGAGAAGAATGACGCGGTGATAATGAATGTCTTTCCTTCGTGGATGTTCGGCCAACTTCGGTGTTCCGGACAGTTGTCATTGCAAGCCACCTTGCCGACGCAGCGTGCGATGTTCCGGATAATCATTGCACATACTTGCGTAGTTCATGCAATTCACCCTAGATGGCGAAGTCATACTAATATTTGATGTGAACAAAACGGCACAAACATCCTCCCCGGCTTGAAAGTCTATAAGATTTTCAACGGAAAAATAATGTGAAAATGTATATATAATGCGACAATAAATTAAAATGATCAAAATGGACGCGTTGTGAGTATAATAAATATTCAGATATAATTTTATATAGTATACAAATGAAGTAGGTAATATATATTTTATATTTATGCGGATATAAATTTATACATTATGCGGATGAAAAAGGTAATATTATATTAACTTATACAAATAAGGACAAAGAGAGTAAATTATTGAGATGGAAGGGGACATAACTTTACAACTGGACGCTTGAATATGCCCGTTGCAGTACGCACTAACGCGACACGAGTTATTCCGTCTTTACCAGGATATGTTTGTTCAATTATACCAGTAGGCCACCTGAGTGGCGGCGTATCATCTTGATGAATGAGAACAAGTGTACCTGGTTGAATGGGAACATCAGGAGTATTCCATTTCTGTCTTAATTGAAGTGTGTGTAAGTAATCTACGTGCCACCTTTTCCAATAGCTCTGGACTAAACTGTCCAAAAGCTTCTTTCTATTGTAAAGACTGACTGATTTATCAACTTCATATGCAGGTAACGATTGTAAAGGTGTTGTATTTAAGAAATGCGCGGGTGTTAAAATTGTGTGTGGCTCATCGGACAGCAAACACAATGGACGCGAATTTAATAGACATTCAATTTGGACTAAAACTGTTAAAAGTTCTTCATAGCACAATAATTGTTTGCCAATACAGCGGAATAGGTGAGATTTGACAGACTTAATGTTAGCTTCCCAAATACCTCCCCAGTGGGGTGCTCTAGGTGGTATCGTGACCCAATGGATCCTGCGATTGCTTAATTCAGCTTGGAATGCGGTGGAAGTGTCTTTAGAAGACAAGAAAGTGTATAGCTCATCCAATTGTCGTTTAGCACCAATAAAATTGGTTCCATTATCGGAATATATGCACGATACTGGTCCTCGTCTAGACAGAAAACGTTTAAGGGCATCTAAAAACGTTTCTGTACTGAGATCTGATGCAATTTCTAGGTGTAAGGCTTTCGTACTTAGGCAAATAAAAAGGCAAATATAAGCCTTTTGGCTTTTAACACCACGTTTGCGCGCGAGAGTAATATGTATTGGACCACCAAAATCAATACCAGTATTAGTAAAAGCTTTAGCTTCTTGCAGGCGTGCGGGAGGAAGGCTAGCCATTATAGGTGACGGATGCATAGGCGCAACCTTGAAGCAAAAAATGCACTGGCGTATTCGTTGGCGAATAATGTTACGAGCGGAGATGATCCAGTAACGTTGTCTTAATAAAGACATGAGCAGATGTGATCCAGTATGACAATTGGAGCGGTGACAATCGTCAATTATTAGATCAACTATATGATGGCGGCGGGGAAGCAGAATTGGATGGCGGTTTTCATATGGTATATTAGCATTAGTCAACCGGCCACCAATGCGGATCAGTCCATGGCTATTATCTACAAATGGATTAAGTTTTCTTAAAGCAGGCGAAGGTAAGTTGCCCCTTTTTATATTTTTGATTTCATCAGCAAAGTATTTACTTTGTAAATAGTGAAGAATTACAATTTCTGCGGCCTGAATGTCAGATACTTCAATTGAAGGTGAGCGAGGCAGTTTACCTGCAAAGCGGAGAACGTAAACCGTAATGCGTAACAATTTTTTCCAGGAAGATACCCGGAGAGCAAGCTCTAGAAGCGGTGAGTTATCCACATTGGATATAGCGGTAAGAGTAACAGTGTTTTTTATTTCAGGTATAGAACCTTCAGAGCGAGAAGTATCAAATGGCACGATAGGCCATTCAGCGGTTGGAAGACGAGTCCATGATGGACCATGCCACCAAAGCGGGTGGTCATTCAATTGCGAGGGTAGTAAACCTCGTGATATGACATCACTAGGGTTATTTGTTCCTTCTATGTAGAAAAAGCGATCAGGAGGTAGAAGCTCCTGTATTTTACTAACGCGGTTGGCAACAAATGTCTGCCATCGATGCGGAGATGACTGAATCCAAGTCAGAGCAATCGTGGAGTCAGAAAATGCAAAAATATAATTTATGGGATAGCGATCATTTAATGCGATATGTACTTGTTTAACAAGTTTAGCGAGAAGTAGCGCAGCACATAATTCGAGCCTTGCTAGCGTAACTGTCTTGAGTGGAGCCACTTTCGACTTGGAGCATATCAAATGGACTGATATGTCGTGGTTTGGGTGTGTCACATGTAAATAGAGCACGCATCCGAGGGCTTTAAGACTTGCGTCTCCAAATGCCACAATGTTAATGACACAACCTGCTGAAATACCTAAATGACGAGATATTTGCAGGTTCGAAAGCAGTGGTAATTCATTTTTAAATTGAATGAAACGTTGTACAATACTTTCAGGTGGTTCCTGATCCCACTCTACCTTTGCGAGCCAAAGCTCTTGCAATAAGAGTTTGGCATAAAGTATGACAGGCGCAGCGAATCCGAGCACGTCAAATAAACGAGCGATAGTCGACAGTATTGCACGTTTCGTGTTACCTACTGAAGCGTTAGATGTAGTGAACGAAAACGTATCACTAGTAGGTGTCCATTTAAGGCCTAAAACCTTCAATGTATCACTGTCGTCAGTGAACTCAATAGACGCGCGATATGATTCGGGTAGATGAACGAGAAGTTCAGGTGAGTTGCTAGCCCATTTGGTAAGATTAAATCCACCGGCTTTGAATAATGCGACTAACTCGTCTGCTAAGCGAATGCCGTCATCAACAGATTGTACTGATGTTGTCAAATCATCCATGTACAGTTCTTGAGTGGCGACTTCTGCAGCAAGAGGAAAGCGTTCGCGTTCATCTTCAGCTAATTGGCGAACAGTTCGCATTGCCAAAAACGGACTAGATCGAAGACCGAAAGCGACTGAATTGAATTGTAGAATGCGTAAAGGTTCAGTCTCATTAAAGCGGTACAATATTTTCTGATATTTGCGGTCATTTTCTTTTAAATATATTCTCAAATACATTTGTTGCACATCAGCAGTTATGGCAACTTTGAAACAGCGAAATTTTAATAGTAGTGCAAATAAGTCAGCCTGTAGATTCTGACCTACGTGTAACAAATCGTTAAGCGATATGCCGGTGTTGGTTTTAGCACTAGCGTCTAAAACAATGCGCGTTTTTGTTGTTGCCTTGTCCGGACGAACAACGGCATGATGCGGTATAAAATAGCCTTCAGCTATAGCAGCTGAAGAATAGGGTATTTCCGTCAAATAACCCCTCTGTATGTAGTCAGAGATGACGTCATTGTATGCTTGACGAAGTGCGGGAAGCGCATTAAATTTACGTTCTAAAGCAGTGAATCGTCGTTGCGCGTGCGTGAAAGAATCACCCAAAGACATAGGGTCACCTTTAAAAGGGAGCGAAACAATATAACGCCCACAAGAACTTCTTGACTTTGTTAAGTTATACATTTGTTCACAATCATGATTTTCCGGACTTATAGACTTAACGGAAGGCACCTCTTCGAGCTCCCAGAATTTCACGATGTTATTATTTAGTTCATTCACCAAAGGACCGAAGGACCAGACTATATTATCAGAGTTGATAGCAGGTATCTCTCCCATGACAATATAGCCAAGCGTTGTTTTAAGAGCATAAGGTGCACAGCGAGCGGTATCCGAAGAATCAGCTGATCGAGTAAGCGAGGGTGGTATAATTTTACCGCCTAATAAAATAAATGCAAACATCTGAGCACCGAGAATAACGTCTATATCCCCGGGCGAGTTCCAACATTCATCAGCAAGTGGTAAGTCCTTAAAATAATCCACCATGGAAGCGTGGACCACGCGCGTAGGTAGTTGATCAGTAATATGATCAACGACTAGCAGCGTCAAATTATATTGAGAGTCAGAAACGCGCGATTGAATAGTGAGTGATACGTAACCTTTAATTGGTGCCGCTATCGACCCAACGGTTTTTAAAGAGGTATTTACAAGCGGATGAATATCTAAATTTAATTTATGGCAACATGCGAGCGTAATAATATTATTTTCAGATGCACTATCTGTCAAACATCGTATAACAATTCGTCTTCCATTAATAGGCACAAATACTTGCGCTGTAGGTAAAACAAATGTTTTATCTAGGGTTTGTTTATTAGGAATATTATTATTGCATGAATGCAAGGTAAGTGTGTCCGAGCGTT
The DNA here is from genome assembly GCA_963890685.1 of Plagodis pulveraria. Taxonomy (NCBI): domain Eukaryota; kingdom Metazoa; phylum Arthropoda; class Insecta; order Lepidoptera; family Geometridae; genus Plagodis; species Plagodis pulveraria. The sequence continues at coordinate 802,402 of OY982968.1, forward strand.
TATTATACGCAGCGTCAGAAACGCGTGGAGCGCTCGTATCTGGAATGTTAGTGTGCGCCGGTGGCATAGTGGCTGGCTGCGCGCACGAAGATAGCTTGCGGTCCGTACCGGAGCCGCGAGCCATTGCGTTTGCGACCGTCGCCGGCGATCCATTCTGAACCCCGTCACTACGGTACGATGTTAGCTGATTATCAAAATGCAATAATGAGTGATGTTTTTTATGACACTGTTTGCAAGTGTTATGCGAACCACAATTAATTGTTGTATGCTTTGTACTGAAACAATTAATACACAGTTTGTTGTTTTTAATGTAATTAAAACGTTCTTTTACGGGTAATTTGTGAAATGCTGTGCATTGATATAAATGAATATGATGCGAAGTGTTACAAAACATGCAAGCGGGTTTGTCTTTGTTATTTTCCGTAATAGCAAAAGTATGCGTAAATTTTGATGATGACGTTGGTTGGCGTGAGCGAGTTGCAGAATTCCCCTGCGGCTGGGATACATTCTGCCGTACAGCAGTCGTGCGTTCCAACACCTTTATATGATGACGAATAAAACTCACTAAATCACTACTTGTCGGTATATCTTTGTCGCGGACGGATAGCTCAAAACTTTGAACTAATTGAGTGTCTATCTTTTTAAGTGCGAGATGCGTAAGAATGAAATCAGTTAAATCAATAATTTCTAATTGTTTTAAAGCGGACATAGAAGAATTAACTCGTTCAATAAAGTTATTTAATTGCGTAGGTGAACTAGAAGTAGGTTTAATATCAAGTATGTTATTAAGGTACATTGATCCTAGTAACCTCTTATCTTGATATTTATCGACTAAAGAATTCCATATCGTGGTATAATTAGATTCATTAGGTATAATTCCTGCGAACACATTCAGGGCGTTTCCACTTAACTTTGCCACTAAATATTGTACTCTTTGTGCGTCAGTTAATGAAGCGTTATCATGAACATTGGTCTTAAAACTATGATAGAATAGCGGCCAAGATTCAGGATTACCAGAAAAATCTACCAAATCCAGTGGCGCCAAACGACAGTTGTTCGAGGTAGGCTTATCAGTTGCGGAGATAGCACGACGAGTTTCTATTAAACCCGAGCGAGTGTGTTGGATGAATGAAAATAATGTTTCAAATGCATTCCAATTACTAAAGTTAAGTTCATGTTTAGGGTTCACTTCTAATAACAATGTATTGTGTTGATCACATAAATCATTGAAATTGCTATATAATTTGTCAATATTCGACGAAGCGGCTAAAAAGTCCTGCTTACATCTAGTGTCAACATCAGCTGATGGCACTATTTTCTTAGCGGAATTATATAAAGTATTAATATGCGCGAATATTGCTTCTTTTTTAGCATGTACAATTTTTATTTTTGCCTCCGAAGACATTTCTAAAAGTTTTTAAATATAGTTGTATCACATGAATAGATAATGGTATGATTTCGACACGAACTTGGAATGTGGGTAGAATCGGCTTCGATATACGACGATTTATTTAATGAAAGCGTAATTTTATGTAATGTAATGTTTTAGGTGTAATTAATTAAACAAACATAAGCGTTAAAGACGTATAATTTATGGAACTTTTATACAACTAATAGATATAATGCGAAAAATAAGCGATATGCGTACCGTAATTTTTGCGTACTGCGAAGTTACGGTATTACTAAAAGGTACAGTAACGTGCTAATTAATATTCTAAAGGAATTTATACGAAATTGTAGCTTCTGTTATAATTTATATGGGTATATATGTGTATGATACTTATTGAAAGTTATGTTCCAACGATAATAAGTGAGCGTTAGCTGGTTATATCCGGTTCGTAACGGGCCAAAAAACTATGTGTATGCGGATGCGGGTGACTTATAAGTTTTATGTAAAATGCAATAACGGAGACAGAAACCTAGGGGATGAGCTAGTCCACATCAAATAAAAGAATGAAAAGCCAGGGGTAAATGCACTCACCGAAAGCCGGCAAAGATCCAATCCTGCTAGTCGTTCCTCCAGGTGCCCACGCGTGGGCTAACTTTCTCCAGCACTGTCTTTAATAACTACAATTTCTTGAAATTCACTTTTGAATGCGGGAACTATCAAATTATTATAATGCGATGCGTGCAAAGGTGCAACAAGAGAAGAATGACGCGGTGATAATGAATGTCTTTCCTTCGTGGATGTTCGGCCAACTTCGGTGTTCCGGACAGTTGTCATTGCAAGCCACCTTGCCGACGCAGCGTGCGATGTTCCGGATAATCATTGCACATACTTGCGTAGTTCATGCAATTCACCCTAGATGGCGAAGTCATACTAATATTTGATGTGAACAAAACGGCACAAACAATAAAAGTAATTAATTATGTATATTATTCTTTAGGTTAATTTTTCATTACAAACAATAAAATGTAATGCAGCCATTTAAATTGCACAAAGCTTATACAATAATCATCATCATCATCATTTCAGCCGCAAGAAGTCCACTGCTGGATATAGGCCTCCCCCATAGATTTCCAAATAGAACGGTTGGAAGCGGCCTGCATCCAGCGTCTTCCTGCGACCTTAATAACGTCGTCCGTCCACCTTGTAGGTGGTCTTCCGACGCAATAATGGAAGGTATATTTTATATTTAGAAGCATTATTAATAATTTAACAAGTACGTCTTTACTTGACAATAAATAACTAGGAAGGAAGTTTAATCACTAAAAACATTAAACAATCTCTTAAAACTTGTTTAGATGGAAAAAGATAAAATAATTTTATTATTATTTTGACGAGTCATAGTTGGTTGGCAACAAACTCGTAGCAGTTATAGCCGTAGCTTCGTAGAGTTAAGCTACGTGACGTAGCAGTCTGCGATAAGCTTAACTTAGTTTTGTAAGCGTATTTAGCCGAGTTAATTAGAAAGACTTTTAGTGACTAGGATTTAAGTTAGTGGATCACAAAACAGGGTGTTAATTCTATAATTAAAAGAGTTTTTTATTTATTAATTTAGTTACTCCACAAGCTTACGTTAGTAGTTTGTATGAAATAAAAAAAATGTTTACTTTACCTTATAACCATTTGTTGATGAATTTTATTAAAAATGTATTCGTGCTTGAAAATTGCCTTATTACTTTTATATTATCAGGCATCATTACTGTTGTACATAAATGCGGATATAAAAAAATGTATGGAAGCTGTTGTCTTACTCACTAGGGCTGTTGGATAGAATGTTTTGGTGGGTAAAGGCAAATCGTGAAACATAAAAATATAATCTGCGAAGTGCTACTGGTAGCATTATCTTGAAAACGAGGTATGAGGTAGATGGTGCTGACAAAGTCGTCCCTAAAAATATTTTGAATCAGTGATGGCTCACTGGCTATGGACTGCTGCGCAGTATGACCCTGGTTCGAATCCCGCCACGGGCTTGAGCTTAACCGCAGGGTGGAAGTAGAAAATCTGTCGCCAAGCACCTAACTGTGTGTTCTGGCAGCTGTTCTTGACATCCAGTAATTCTAGGTGAAGCCTGTTAACACCTTCGACTACTTCATCACATACCATCAGGTGAGATTGTGGTCAAAGGCTTACCTATCAGCAATAATAAAAATAAGAAAAAAATCAGATTGAGGGCGTACATGACTACACTGACGTGCGGCTCGTCTGATGTTTTCATACATAGCCTCATACATACCTCTTCATCTGGGTGTGTCAAGGTCGGGGCCAGACATCTCTACACGCACGTTGACGCTACTGCCCACCTCCTGCCTGTAGTATTTAGCTACGCCTTGTTTAGAATGGTTAATGCCAATTATGCTCTCCACAGACTTGCACCCGTTGTAAAGAGAGATGCACTTCTAACATCATACCATGGTCTAGTAGCATCAAACTTACGGTACGGCTTAATTTTTTGGGGCAACTCAACTCACAAAGATTTTGTCTTTAAGGCACAAAAACGCTGTATTAGGTCAATGTTTGGACTCAAGATAATTGACAGTTGTAGACCACTTTTTATTGAGCACAAAATCCTAACACTTCCATCTCTATATATATATGAAGTAGCTTTATTTGTCAAATTAAATCAGCACTATTTTCCATCTTTATCTGACCAAGTTAAGCGTAATAGACGTGATAAATATAAGCTCTGTATGCAATCTTCCAAAAAGAGCCTTATGAATAATAGCATTTTCTGTATGGGACCAAAAATATACAATCAGATACCAAGCTCCTTAAAGGATCTAAATAATAATATGTTTAAAATTAAGCTTAAGAAAATATTATTAGAGAAATGTTATTATAGCGTAAGCGAATTCTCGACTGACAAAAATCTGAATTGAATTTATATTATTGACATTAATATTCGTGTTTAGTTTATATCCACTTTTTTGTATGTATCTAGAATTGACTTTTATAATGGACATTGTATTGACATTATATTGAAACTTGTGTGAATTGTTCAAGTGCCTAGAATCATATTTTTCTCCTTTGCTATTGTTAAATTATCTAATTGATTGCCGCCTCTCAAAAATTTGTACGCCTATATGGGCAAAACATGATGATCACTACACTTAATTATGACACCAATATGCATGCGTTTGTTATGTATAATACTCATGTTTTATGCAAATAAATGATTATCTTATCTTATCTTATCTTATCTTATCTTATCTTATTATTCCTTATCCTGTCACTCCGTTAAATTAAATTCTTTTTAGAAAAACGTACTTAATTGTACTCATAAAACTTTTTTTCTTTAGTTTAGCATCAAGTGCGATAGGAAATGCAGGTGCGTATGTTTATAAAATCTACTTTTTACTTTGAAAGAAACGTGAGTATATAGGTACAAAAAGCTCAGCAAAAAAGCCCCCGAGCACTTCTGTCAAAACACTAGCGATCGTGATTAACGACGCGCGCGTTGACGCGTGACGCGCTGAGTGTCACGGCGTTACGTCATAAATCAGCTGTTTCTTCCTTCTTCCTATACCGGTTATTTGTGGGTTTGCAGCTTACCCTCCAAAATATTTATATTTTTAGGTTTCTTTCTAAAACATCGTGCTGAAACGACAAAATGAAATACTATTCATTAGCCTGTCTGTCTGACAGTGCGTTTGTTACCGGGTGTTTAGCTTACATACGAAATGAGTTATTCAAATTAAAAGAAAGTTTTTAAATAAATACAATGTTATTTTTTTTTTCACTAATATTGTATTGGTGAATGTCATGTGACTTGAAAGTACAATTTGACTGAGCGAGCGCGTAGAGTAAAACACCATCTTAGTTTCAACTTCGGCAAAGTTGCTTTCGTGTGTGTGTCTAAATTCCGAATTTTCGGTTGTTCTTCTCTACGAGTCGCATTGCTCAACTGATTCTCGTAAAATTTGTAAGCATGTTCGATAATATACTGGATTTATTTATTATTATTAATATTGACTACAAAAAATCTAAATGGCGGTAATATGGAGTTAAACAAGTAAAAAACAAATAACAAAAACCCAACTTGAAACAGAACATGTTAAACAAATAATGTAATATTAATTAAATAATCCAAGCCATATTTTACAGTTTTTATGTTAATTTTACAATGAAAAGTAAAAACCAGAATGTAGTTGAACCCAATTAAATACGAATTATCAGCGATAACTCAAATACTTATTGTCACCTCACTGAAATTTTAATAGGACTAAGACAAGTGTCATGACATATCAAGCTTTCGAGTATAAAAAAATCATCAAGATAGGTACATCCTGATAAAGATTATGAGGTTATAACCCACACAAAAATAAAGTCGACATGACAACATCCACCTTTGTTTAAAGTCCGTTTAAAAAGCATACATCTGTAGCCACGTCGTCAACCCAAAGAGCCATTAGTTTAAATGTAGTAGTACAATGTCACAAACAAAATGACCAACATTTTTTTACCGTACAAAATCGGATAACAACTTGATATAGAATAACTATTTCGATATACCTACATTTAATTATGAATCATAAATATTTACAGTTATTACAGCAAATGAAGAATAAGGGTGAGCTGCAGGCCTATTCATCGTTCGTGTCGCTCCACGCCGCTTTGTAGTTGCCATTACCGTCTTTTTGTCGTGCGACGTTACGTGTAATGTTCGCATTCGCGGGATATTGTTACAGATTGCTCGGTTATTTTTCATACGCCACCGGAGCAAGCATTGTTCGAGATATTAAAATGAAATGTTTCCATCGTCGGGTTTTTAGGTCGCTCATAATGTGATACATGTGTCTGTTGCTAACGAAAGGCACGTGTTTTTCATGTAACTTTAGGTTGAATTCATCCGTAAAAACGATCAAAATTATTGACAGATGGTCAGAGGACAGATGGTTACGTATATTTTATAATAATTTAGTTACTAGTGTTAAGATTCCAGATTGCCCAGGCAGGCATGCAAGGCAGAGTCCTCCACCCGGACAATCTGTTTTGAATGCTTAACAACCGGCGATACACCGGGAAGGCTGAAAAGAAAGGCTGAAAAGGACAAGTTACAAAGGGTTACATACATTTATAATCGGTTTCCTTGTTCCGTAGTTGATCCCTCTAGCCTATCGTGTCTTAATAATTTACTGGCCAGTTAATCAATAGAGAACTTACGATTAAGGCAGGGTGCTAGTTCTTCATCCAGTCCTTTGAGGCTCCAACGTCACAACACATTATCACAATCACAATATTGTCAATCTGATAGATCAAATCTTTACAAACAAACAAGTAAAATCCGAGTTCTTTTAATTACTTCCAAAAATGCAAAAAGGAGAATGAATTGCAAAAATTTACCAAGATAATTTCACGTACAAAAATCCATAGATCACAAATAGACGACTAGCTAGCGGGCCGTTCAAGACCTAGGGGGCCGTTCAGGACCTTGCCCGTGCTAAGTTGATCGGTCCGAACAACTAGCAATAGCTTAGATATACCGAATGGGGTGCTGGGCTACAACAGAAGTGTACCTCCATAACTTTCCGTCGGAGTATTTAGTGGCGATATTAGGAAAAATACTAGAAGATAGAAAGCAGTGCATTATGAAGAATTATCATCTTACACTGTATTCCTCACGAGCGTGGAGTTTTAACTTAACCAACAGTTTGACCTATGGCTATACCTAAATGTACTGGCTCTCACGGATAGTTATCAGAATAAAACGATAAGTGATTAACGTCAGATTTTCTACTTGAGAATGGTAGCAATCTAGCTACAAAATTCCTTTTCCACTTGCTCCTGGTTCTCAGGTAGGAACAGAACACAAAATTCAAACTACGACTCATTATCACGACAACTTATTTAGTAGAGCATGTTTCTTAAGCATAGGGGTAAGCTAACACTCTGCTCCCAGTGGAAGCATTATGTGATATTCTACTTTTAATTGGTTCTTACTGCTGCAGTGATTAACGTGTTTTTTTTTATGTTATTGTGGCGGATCAAGCATGAAGCCAACCTGATTTTAAGCGGACTAACCTCTGCCTATAACAGATGCATTTCGTCACAAGTCAGGAATTGCACTGCGCCCGTCACCTTGAGACATATTTGTTAGGTCTCATGCGCATGTAATTTAATGATGTAAGTGCAACGACTATCAACTACTGCAAGAGCTTAACTGAAACTTATCATAATAACGGGCTCTTCTTAAACGATAATTAAACAAAGATTAACGAGTCAACCGTTAAACGCCATTTAATATACTAGTCAGGGAGTTGATGACTAGTTTTACTTATCTTTATGCTAGTAAAAATCATATACTATCATTATCAACAGCCGTCTTCACCGTTGAACAAAGAAACTCGTTAAGAAATTAGTAAAGAAGTTATAAAATAGCCTAATGACTGTTGATTAAGAAAGGCTCATCATAATCCCCACGTTTGAAATGCGTCTTGGGGATCGCATTTCTTCAAAAGGCGTTGCACTCACCTTCCGATATTTTTCCTTCGTCGCTTATTACATCACCCACGAGAAGATATGGAGGAGTGCAATTCTAGTCTGCCACCCAATGGGTGATATTAAAAACTAACAAAGGCATTTTAAAAACACTTAAAATACAAGCTTCTTCACTAGGTTAAATAAATGAACTATCAACTGTTTTGAGTGTTTCTAATAAAATTGGCTAACAAAATGTGAAAATAAATCTAGTCTGTAACTTTTTACACATCATGTATAATAGCTCTTTACCACCATCTTACGTTCGGTTAGTGGTGATGTAGTTGACAATAATAAATAGGCTGACTGACTGTATCTCTACTTACAGTCAGCTGTCTTTAAATGACAAATTTTATGTGTAGTAGCTAGTGAAAGGGGCATTGACAAAAATGATCTACCACTATGCGGTATTACTCAACTGATTCAATGTAGGATTATCGTTGCTATCACAGTTCCTGCTAATCATACTTTCTCACTTACGCTCCACAGATTTCCACAAGCTCCCCGACTACATCCGGCTTGGCAACCGCTAATCACATCTTGTGTAAACTTCAAATATTAATTAACCAGCGGTTATCTTTGATGCGAGCTCTAATTAATAGCGTTGATTAAATATTTTGAAGCAGCTTCCCCTCAGCGGCGCGATCAAAGTTTTATCTTGCTTGGATGCTCATGCATAGTTCTAAGATTAATTTAATAATTCTTTGATGAATATTATTAAAGTTTGGTATTATACGTACAAAGCAGTTTAAGCAAGTTTCGTTAGTAACAACGTAATGTTTTTATTAGGATAAAATGTTGGTATTATTATTTTTAAGCGTTATTTGGCGCAATAAAAACAATTATCAAAATTGAAAGATGAATCTAAGAATATCAATTCAGTCATGTTCGAAATATCAAGTTCCTAAGTTCTATTTCAGGGCAGGGTAGAGACAGATCTATCTGAAAAATAATTTTCCAGTAACAGTCGTTGGTCCGGAACATTGCTCGATAGATGTGCTTATCCTATATTACATGACACCAAAACAAATTCGACGAAACTTGGGGAATTTAAATCTTTGCCTACTAGAGTATATAATGTTCTGAGAATATGTAGGTGTTTTAAAAGGAATGGGAAGTGAAGCTTCTACAAAAAAATAGGTATTTTAACAAAGTGATGCTGTCTCGCCGCTAAACGCCCGAACAGAATAGTGCGATAAGGACAATTGCAGCTTCTTCAAGTTTTGACTTAAAATTTGCGTTCTGGGAAAAAACTTTTCTTGTAGGAAAATTCGAGACCTTTTTCTAGTCTTAAGGAGACATTGGATAATTCAGATTTGCTTAAATATAACTAAAAGGAAAAAAATATATTGTTTACAGTAAAGTCTATATTGGTGTAAAACCTATAGATTATAATTCTTTGATTGTAATTTATACTGTGTGATAGCAGGTAATTGTAGGTAGATTTAGTCGCAATATAGTGCCAATTATTTGACTTTAAATTGAATAAAGATATTAAAAATTTAACGTTGTAATTTTTGTACTAATGTCTGTTAAGCAAATAAGCTTACAAAATTACAAAGAAAGGAAAAACTTTAACGAGTGAGGTCCACATCGGTGACCATCTATCGCTATTGTGACGTGATCTGCCAATTGAGCTATCATAGTGAGTAAGTCGTAGCTTAAGGTTATCATTTCGTTCCTATTGTATAACCGTCTGTAGGGGCTAGACTGGCGGCATCTGCAACAAAACAACACTAATTTTTCAATTAATTTTAGACTTATCTACGATGACGGTGTAATACTTTCGGTATAAATACTTTCAGTGTCATTTTGTTAACAGAAATATTTAAGAATTATTGTTGATATGTGTAATCACAATTAAGATTTAACTGTGATGGAAATAAGAACATTCATACTTATTTTAGTTACTTTCTGGTGGATAGCACATCAACATATAGCAGGTGAAACATTGTTGCAAGGCCGCACTAAGGCTAAAATAGTACCCATTCATATCTCTCATACTTCGAATCCTACCAGCTAATGGCAACAGTATAACACACGTATCTCAATCCTTTCCGGTATGTGAAAGACCTTGTCTTTGTATTGAGGTTAACGAAAGTACTGCATGATGGTAGCATTTGCATGGTGGTAGGGTATTTTGCGAATGCCCGCCTGGCTAGCTACCACCCTCAAGTAGAAAATCTGTCGCCAAGCACCTAATGGTGTGTTCCGGCAGCTGTCCTTGAGAGCGTGATGGGCGCAGTGCAGTTCGTCACTTGTGATGAAATGCATCTGTTATAGGCAGAGGATACCGCTTAACATCAGGTGGGCCTCGCGCTTGTTCCATTCCAGTATTTCTAGGTTAGCCTGAACAACATCTTGGACCACATCATTACTTACCATCAGGTGAGATAGTGGTCAAAGGCTAACCTATCATGCATAAAAAAAAAAAAAAAAAAAAAATACACAGCAATAGGTAGGATAAGATAAAAACAACGGAAGGACGTTTTTACTTCACACCATAAATAAAATAATGTTGCATAACATACTACCGAATTTATTTATTGAAACATAAATATAGTTTTAATATTGATAGGTTTGCAATAACGCCTGTTGTGCGGATTACATTATCCCGCACATGACTTAAATTTTTATTATCGTATATTTGTGATTTTGTAATAAATATAGTTCAGGAAATATTAAAGAAAATTATATATTTTTATCAACTACTTCATTTGTTGTAATGTTTATTGGAGCTATGATCATTATATTATATGATTGTTAAGTCCATTACTCGAGACGTTGAATTTAAATCAGCGCCGGACTCATTAGTTCTGTAATCTACCCCCAGTTTTGGCAAACAAACGCGTCACGGCCCATATCCTTGGAACAAAGGTTCTTGTCTCGAGTGCTAAGTAGAGCACTATTTACAAAGCACCGTCATTTTGACCACGATGAGCTGATCTTCTTTCTTTTGATTTCGAGTACAACTGAATAAATAAATGGTTGATCACAGTATTCACAGTGTGTCATATACTAATTTGTGACAATTGTTAAACAAAAATCTGTAGAAAGAAAAAAAAACGTTTTTATCGAGCAAACCTTATTGGTAATAAAAAGTCAAATGGCTTCTTAATTATTAATTTTATGGCTAACAATGATACTTAATAATGAGACATTCTACTGTCTGTCTATTCGTCTATCCGCCCGACCCTCTTCCCGTATTTCAGTACCAGCAAGTAAACTGAATAAGCTACAAGTCTGAAATTTTGATATTATTTGTAGAACATTCGCCTTATGATATATCGTGAATTCAGGGCTGCTGCAATGCATTAAAAGGAATCCGAAAAAACTTTTAATACCTAGCATGTAGATTATTGTCATTCAGAGCTCATTATGTATAATGAAAATATGTTCAAAATAATAAGTTAATGCCATCTAATTGTAAATTTAAGACCATTAATGTTGCGGGGTTTATCTCTAAAATATTACCAGTTAGGAATCTGAAATTTTGGACGGAATATAAGTTCCAGTTCTTTTTATTTAATTTCGCATGGTGGTAGGGTATTTTGCAAATGCCCGCCTGGCTAGCTACCCCCCAAAAGTAAAAAATCTGTCGCCAAGCACCTAACGGTATGTTCCGACAGCTGTCCTTGAGAGCCAGTAATTCTAGGTTACCCTGAACAACATCTTCAACCACATCATCACTTACCATCAGGAGAGATAGTGGTCAAAGGTTAACGTACAAAGAAAAAAAACTGAAATCCTTCATTTATAATGTAGTCTTAAAGCTGTAATCAACCCAACAATTTTGTTTTACGATCTGTTGCTTGCTTGTTTTAACCTAAAAGAGTGAGGTCCGATTCATTTTTGGCTAGTTTTTATAGTTTTTTGGCGCCAATCTTAGATAAAGCCTGTGTAATGTCAGTACTGAAATTTTATCCAAATTTTCCACACACACGGTTTTTAAAAAAGTAATTTTTTTTCCTGTTCTTTGCCTGATTTTAACTAAATTTGGTTCAAACGTCAAATAATGCCTACACAAGTTTTTAATTGGCGATTGATCACTCAACAAGCCAAATCTAGAATAACAACCTGGTTTCATGGATTGCTGCCGAAAATAACTTTTAGAGTCAGTTCTGTGTATAACGCAAATTTTGTACAGCTTATTTCCAAACTTTATCATAATTAGTATTACTCACAGTTCAATTGGTATATACGAGTAGGTAAATATTTTTCGTCAAGTAATTGGAACTGAGAAAAATATTCTAAACTATTTAAGAATTATTCGCAATAATTATGTTTTCAATTCATTAGCGTGGTGAAGCTATAGAGCTGCACTTGTAGCGTCCTGCCTGTGTCTCTGAAGGAGCCATTAGTGGAACTGAATACGTAGTACAGGATTAAAATTCATCTTTGCGTCTCCATTGCAGTGGAGAGGGGCAGGTTGTACTGACTCTGTTTGCTAATCAACAGTTTAAGTTTATATGGTCAATGCTTATCTATTATTTTATCAAATTAAAATATTGTATTTTTATATTTTGTATTATATTGTGTAAAAAGAAGGCAGCCTTACAAACTTATTTTCAGTGTATCTTCATTCTGTATAAAAATTAAACCCATAAAAAATGTGCTAGTAAGAAATTCATGTCAACTCATTAATTATATGGGTGAATCCCAAAATAAATGAAAATACACAGTTTTTTGTATTGTATTTACAAACTATGGATAAATGGTTGGCTTGTATAGCTTAGCGTGCGATTCTGACTTAAACTTTAACTGTTTCTTTTATAATCCAGTTAATCTATCATGATGAAGTTGGACATATAAAACCACATGAAAATATGAGAAACTTTTTTTAACTACTTACAAAAAAGATTATATTTTGATTTACTACAGGGTTGGAGTTAAAACTTCAATATGTACGATTGCGTTCCTGCCACAAAATTTAAGTTCAGTGAGGCCCTTGCAATAAGGCGAATTCTGAAGCTCAGCACAACTTTGCAGCCGGTAGAATGTTAATCAATGTTACAAATTACTCAGTGCCAGTACTGTGCACAGTGCATCTTAGATACCCTCCTTAATGGTAGAGCACAACCATTAGTTTGTCTTTTTGTATAACTCAAATCAAAAAAGGAAAGTTGCACAAAGTTGCAACTACTGATCTGGTTTTGAACAGTCATACAATCGTAGCTATAATTTCAGGTTACTCGTTATTTTATATTTTGTAAATTTTATATTATGTAACGTGCGTGAAACAATAAGCTAGCTACGAGTATTGTCAGCAACTTTTTGTCACTTCTTGTCACGTATATATGAGGAACTCCGTGAAAAGTGTCATTGACTTGATTTTTTTTACTTATAAAGTTTATTGCAGAAAACTGGAATAAAACTTCGTTAAAATAGATATTGTAAAGATTAACACCAGAATTTAACTTAACACGATCCATTTATTTTAGTAAATCCAACACGAATGTACAAAATAAAACCAAATTTTCAAAGAAAAAAAATACTGGACAGTCTTAAATACAAATAAAGATTTGTAGTTAATAAAGTAAAAAATCATCTAACCTATCCATATTTTGTTGGATAGAAGATCTAACTAGAATCAATTAAAAGTAACTCAAAGAGAAAAAAACCGTAACAGTTCTTCGAAGCATCGGCCCTTTGAAAGCACAGCGCTAAATACAGCATCACGTTTATCATACAAATGGATTTCCGGAATTAAAACCACTCTGTCTCCGTAATATTAATTAAGAGTTTTCATACTTTTCAGTCGCCATGAGAATTCTATTTTTGTTTCGGATTAAAACTTATGAATTTTTATGAAAACTAAATACGGTAAAAGGGTTTGTATCTCTTTAATGATATGCATGGCATGCATATTTTAATTATTTAATTGTTATAAGAAAAGTTTTATGTAGATTTAAATGTTAATGATAAAAAATATTAGATTATTCTTTGTTAGTTATTGCTTAACATACATTATTTATTTATAAACGTTTCCAAAACGAAACAAAAGCTAGTTAAGTGCGAGTTGGACCTTGCTCGTTATACATCGGCGTTGTTTTTTTTATGTTTACATGTTGAATTGTATGGTTCATTATAAAAGTATATTTGAGATTTATTTCCAGTTTAGTTAAAACAAAATTAGTCTAAACTTTAGAACTTTGTCGGCCCTCCCTTTAAATATATCTGTATACAAAAATATATATACTTAATATATTTCTACTCAATTCTAACATTTCACGCGTCATTATGATGGTAAATATTTTTTGGCTATATTTTCATATATTGGAGCCCTTAGTGAAATAAATTTCTATGTAATTAGATAGTCATCTTTGAGTCAAGGTTTTAATCAAAATACATATTTTTTTATTTTGTAATCCGTGAAATATAACCGGACAGACAAACATACAAGCAGAGAGATAAATAGTGGAGTCTCATCCTTTGTCTACGGAACCCTAAAAAATCTAACAGATCCCGGACACATACCAAAAGATCCTTTACACATTGATCTACGCGTTTTATAAATTTTTCAAATAGTTAAATATTTTTACAACTGAAAAACGTGTTGGCAAAAAACCTTTTCAAATTGTAGACATAAACATTTGTTTCAACTGTCTTCAAGTACAAGTGTTTCACCGATGGTGTCTTGGCAGACGCTGGAGAGAGAAGCAATAACGATAATAATTATTGTATCGATAACAATGTAATAACAGTTTGAAACGAGTTCTGAGACGTGGTTTGGCTGCTGTACTCGAAGCATTTTACTTCCTTTTCTTCTGAACTTAAATAAATATATTTTTTTTATTTTATAATATAATACATTTAGTGTAAGGGCATTCATTCATTGTAGTGGAAATGGCAAAGTTTGAAAAAGTTTTAGTCTATTTTATGATACCCAATTTCCATACTAGGTTACATAAAAAAATGTTGGATACATTTTCATTAATTAGAGTACCATCCCATAAAAGTATAATATTTGATTTCTAGTTTAACAATCGTTTAGGTTAAAAAATTTATACAAAATGTCTCAATTTCAGGTTTGTAATTAATTCATACCTACCGTTTACGAGCTAGAAAACTATATCATACGCCGGACAGATGCACAGACAGATCGATATATAGACTGACAGACGGACAGTGGAGTCTCATTAATAAGTTGGCTTCGTACTGGACCACTATGGCCTAGTCATAGTTATGAATGAAATTCTGTTGTTATCATTATCGCCGATGCCAATGGGTTAAAAGGGCTCCGTTTCGCTCTTTGAGTACGAAACCCTACAAAAACCCTAAAAGCGTACATATACGAAAAAATTGATATCATTAACAACAATAAAAAGAGATATGCTAATATAGTAGCCAGTGAAAATGCATGATATCTTCCTACCACTTAAGAAGCCAGGCTGGACATTTTAATCATCAAGGGTACTAGAAAATATATTTGCTACGATTTATATAAGTTTGTTTCTGAACATTAAGGCCAAATTGTGTTTTGGAAGACATTTAGCTACGTTAAAGTTAAACCTGTGTGCACAACGATCGAGTCGTGCAATTTAAAGCGAACAGTGTCGCTCTAATCGGTTCGACGCGGTTCGACAAATGAGCCTCGACTGCGTCTGTTAGCGAGGATCGAGTTAATACCGTCTGTGCTGGCAGAGTGTAGCTTTACACTAACCCAGGGTTACATTACTAATTTTAATTTAAGTTGTTGGAGAAATGATGGAACTACAGCAGAATGCAGAAATAATTTTATTGCGAGTTCGTCGCCTAATTCTTAAACGTGGCCTTGTGCGTAGAACGTAACGGATGAATTAAATGAACTTCACTGTAAGTTCTTTGTTCGTCCTTACATTTACGAAAGTAAATTACTTACATAAACGAAAGTACGTCAAACAGTAGGTAACTATGCTGTTGATAATGATGATGCAATTCTAGAAATTACTTACATCAGTTTGGTTTCTTTAATGTGTAAGTCGATAGTTCTTTAACTATCGACGTACACTTTAGGTGTAAAAATGACGTCACTTCTAATGCTACATCACACACCCCCCCTTCCCCCCACACCGGGGTCAGTGTGTTGGTGGTTTTGAATCCCATTCTATAAAAACGAGGTTATTTTTATGAGTTAATAATAAATACGTAAGTAAGTAATATGTAGGCGTTTTAATTTAAATCCTTAGAATAACTTAGAAAGGGCTCTATATCAAATAAGTATTGCAACTTAATTTAATTTTAAATAAATCATATTCATTTAGTACTGGTAAAAAAAAAGGTACCGAAAATATTTAAGGGCTTATAGGGCGATTATAAGAAATTTTTGGAGGTAATATTTGTTAGGGTAGGTTACTGGCCTGTGACCATTTCTATGCAAATTCTCCAGCGAAATATGAATGGCCAATTAACAAATTCTACGATTACAATTGAAACTTTAAAAAAATTGTTTTATTAAAGACAACGTTAAACTGTTGCACAATGTGGAATGGTGAAGAGGGACCGATGAAATGTTCTTATAATGTATATGAGATACAGAATTATATGAATGGAATCTGTGCTGTCAATCTGAAAAGTTCCCAATCATACATCCACAACAGGAATTCAACTGTAACATTTTTTTATTGATTTACTTTTCTGTTCTTGTGCGTCGTGAGCTATGCTGCTGCTTTTAAAGATCATTAAAAAGTTCTCTCAATTATAAAATTTTAAATTACATAAAATGTAACAAAGAACAGGATAAACAAGTATTTGTTGTTTTTTTTTTTAATCTGGGTTTGGAGCATAGAAAATAACATTACTGTATCTATCAGAGACTCCACTAATGTTGATAACGAATTGAAAAGTTCTGTAACGCGGTATCTCAAAATAACTACGTTCCATCAATTTAAATTTATATTATGATTTTTGGCTCTGTCCTGCATTAGTCGTGATTAATAAATAATATTCCATATCTATAATAATTGCGAAATAATTACATAAACTGTAAGCAATGTAAAAACGCTATATCTACTGTTTCTGGGCTCACATTTATATAATCACGTGAGCAATGTAGTTAAAATCTCGTATTACAGACAAACGGTAAACTTGAACTTGACGATTGACTGATTAAACTCATCTTGAAGAAACAGGGTAATTCTAATAACACTTGTCACTTGTTTGTACCTCACTCGTATGATATCCTTTTTTCTCATTTTGTGTCTAACATACATAATATCCCTATATATCCCTATTTTTTTATTGCTGATCGGTAAGCCTTTGACCAGCCTTTTTAGCCTGATGGTAAGTGATGTGGTCGAAAATGTTAAACAGGCTTAACCTAGAATTACTGGCTCTCAAGGACAGCTGCCGAAACACACCGTTAGGTGCTTGGTGAAAGATTTTCTATATGAGGGTGGTCGCTAACCAGGATGCATTCACAAAATGTCCTACCATCATGCGGCGAAGCTCAAGCCCGCGGCGGGATTCGGAACCTGGACCTGCTGCGCGGCAGTCCATTGCCAATTTCACTGAGCCATCACTGCTTCAATTTTTTTTACAAAGAGTACAAAGCATTTTCATGTTACATTTTATTGATTTATTTAGGTATGCAGAGCTTAAAACTGTTCTGAGCGTAAACTGAAGAAATACTTAAATTGAAATACATACTAGCCACGGCTTTTTGTAAGAACGAAATAAAAATAACCTAATTTAGTTTGTCAGAAAATTATATATTATTTAAATGTAATCAACTATTATAACATTTCGTTTGGCCGAATAATGTTTCAAAGCTGGAATGATCTAAGATAAAAATGAAGTTTGTTTTTACCTCACAAAAACTGTAAGCACAACCCTTTGTAAATATATTTTTTTCCGAAACAAATAATTTCAAAGCACGTCAGAATCAATTGAGACAACACAATTCTTTAGCTGCCAAAGCGATTACAGTCAATCCCAAAAATCCCAAGAAAATACAAGTGCCCATTTATCAGCGCTCAGGTGGTGTGCAGGGCACCTAAATATAGATGTAAGGGCGTGCGAGACCCTTTCGAATGCTATATTTTATATGAAACTACCTTAACAATCCTTTACTAAACACAAAAGGCAATATAAACCCTGTGGAGTCAGGTTTAAGGTTTAGTTTGTAAGATTTTATATGAAAATAATAATTTAGATTTTTGTATAGATGTTCACAAAATTTTAGTAAATCTTAATCGCATTTCAAACTCATTTTGAATTAATTTTATCCATTGTTCCATTTATTTGTTTCAATTATCTCAAAGTACTTATACAACATTAAAAACAAAATATATATATATATAAGAAAAGCTCTAAGTTACTGCAGATATACAATATATATTATACATACTATGTCTCATTAGTCTTTGGACTGAACATCTTTAAATTTTTTTTGGTTCATGTTGCGTATTTTTTTTTCTAAAATATAATTACAACATTTTTTTAAGAATACATTGGTTTTTAAATTGAAATTTCATCTTCAGATAATTTGAAGCACTCGTAGCGAGGTTTGCTTAGCTATTCTTAACCAATCAGCAAAGTTAAGCAACGTCAGACGCGGTCATGACTTGGATGAGTGACCGCTAGTGACATTACTACTGAGCGTGCTCGTGCTTCGGAGGTAACGCCCGCCTGGCTAGCTACAAATGCTAGCTATGCTATATAGTTACAAATGTATAGAAGTTATGTTAAAAATTTAAATTGTTTTCAACGTATGTTTGTTTAACTTTAAATGAAAACTTTTTGAGGAGAAGAATTCATAGTATTTAAATTGCTATTTAAGGCTCCAAAAGGGTGTAAAATTATTTAATGAAAATTGAAATCTTGAATTGATAGCAAACTTCTATTCGGCAATCTAAAGATTGCAAGTTTATTAATTCAGTGGCATCATACTATTTACATTAACGTACCACTCTTCCTCATTCTAACTTGCTACTTAAGTAGCTATGTAATCAAGCCATGGCCAGTAAACCACATTATATAACATCTACAAAAGGCTACGAAAGAGCATTAACTGCCGCCTCAGCATCACTCGGAGCAGTTTATCTTCCAGTTCAGGCCTCTTTAATTAGGACACTGGCATCGGGGCGGCTCGTTTGGCGGTGATCGTCCAGACCCTATATTTGATCGCGTAGTGACGGGACGTAGTATCCAGTTACGGTCAATTACGGAGTTTTAATAAAGAATAGATTTGCGTCATATCGTATTTGTTCTGTACCAAGTGTTAATGGTGCATTTTGTGTAAGCAAAATAAAAATATCCAGTATTTAAATAGGAAAAAGTTAGGAAGTGAGTTATCATAACAAAACAACTTAATATGCAGTCCCTTCTGAAATATTTTGATATGAAAATCAGTTCAATCATCAACTGAGCAACCTCTTGCTTGGGCACAGCACACATGTAATGGTTAAAGTTGCCAACAAGATTTGTTCACAAAGACAACAGTCTCATCATCACTACATTACTACGAAGTTATGTTTCTCTACTATATTATGCATGTATTATACATATACACCTTCCCCTTGACTCAGTATATCTATAAAAGAAAGCATTTAAATCCGTTGCGTAGTTTTAAAAATTTAAGCATACATGAGGACAGACAGCGGGAAGAGACTTTCCCGCTCCCCGTGCCTGTGTCTATCTCTTAGGGATAACCCACAACAAACCATTTTTTGTCCCTACTTTTTACGAGAAATAGTGGCTTATTTACGAGGCAATTTTAAGCAATGTTTCATTAATCCTTTTCCAATGCAGTACCTTAAGTACATTGTAGATTTAATAAAGTTGAATATGGCCCTGTACAGCATGTAATTTAAATTAATATTCTCGAAGATATTACAGATTATTTAGTATCAGCAAATGCAGCCGTGCAAGCCGGGGCGCGTCGCTGGTAAATAATAAAGTGTTAGATGCCCGGCGACAGATTTTACTTGTAACCCTTCAACTAGTCTTCCCTGTTCTGATCAAGTTTTGATTGTTGTTTCATTTACAAATTAAAACTTAGCCTTGAACTGATGGTAGGTAGTAACTTCTATAAGCTATCCAAGCAAGCATTAGCCAAATAGTCATGTATCTTATTATGAAATTAAAATCCCCAATATATGATCTTACCATGGACTCATTTATCTTTATGGTTGCAGAAAAGATCTCTACAAATAATAATTGTTTCCGAAGATTCTTTGTATTACAGCTCCAACAATTCGTTCTTCTAGACTTACAATTAAAATATAGAAACTATTAGCACTACAAGGAAACCCCGGATAAAAATTAGTGAGTAATATAGTGGTTTTATCCGTAACAATCCGTAATCACCATGTGTGGAAGTGTTAGACACTGTGGCATCTCTATGCAATGCAATCCTCTCAGTTGGCTCATGCGGCTCTTGGCAGCGAGTGAAGCCACGCGCAGCATCTTAAGCTATAACCATTCTACGGACGTGGTGTGGAAATTTATAAGGTAGACATTAATAAGACATTTACAAACTTTATATAATATTTTATTTGTATTGACATATAGGTAGTATGATGTGGAATTGAACAAGCATTGTTGAGGCAATGATGGCCGAGCGGTAATATCTATGGACTGCCGTGCCGCAAGACCCTGGTTCGATCCCTACCGCGGGCTTGAGCTTCACCGCATGCTGGAAAGGCATTTTGCAATTGCCCGCCTGGCTAGCTTCCACCCTCAATTAGAAAACCTCTCGCCAAGCACCTAACGGTGAGTTCCGGCAGCAGTCCTTGGGAGCCAGTGAAATAACAGGCACATGAGACTTAACTATGTATCAAGGTGACGAGCGCAGTGCTACTCATGACTTGTGATGAAATGCATGTTATAGGCAGAGGTTAGTCCGCTTGACATCAGGTGGGCCTCGAGCTTGTTCCATAACAATAACATATAAAAGCATACGAGCTGTTTGGAGCTTAGCAGACATGATA
This sequence comes from Plagodis pulveraria, assembly GCA_963890685.1. NCBI lineage: Eukaryota > Metazoa > Arthropoda > Insecta > Lepidoptera > Geometridae > Plagodis > Plagodis pulveraria. The sequence goes on from OY982968.1 coordinate 823,234, forward strand.
GTAGCCAGAAATGATGTTCCAAATTCAAACCAGTAGGTCAGAATCTCGGATATAACTTATATATCTCTTGAAACTTACCAAACACACACCCCAAAAGAGTGTGAAGGAACCACTTCTATACGAAGTTGTGCATATAATTATATTATTATATAAAATGATATTAACACATGGCTCCCCAAACTTGGTAAAGTTATGGCAGATTCAACCCTAGTTACACAACAGAATACTATTTAAACTACAGAAGAGTTATATATATTTGATTCCCGTCTCTAGCATGCAATGGTTAACTCTATTGTCATCAAACTAAAACACATTTTCTTTATTTTCAAGATTGTGTGCAATATACTACACGGGGAAAGAGAAGTTAATAAGATTGTTTTAACGCCCGATCTGGTGTAAGACTTGTTATTATCTGCAAGTAATAGACTGCATTTATAGTTTATCTGCTAAAAAGAGCGTGGTAGGTCTATTTAGCAAGATTCCGTCTTGGTGGGTACCACTGCAGTCACTCTACAGTATTCTACCTCCAAGCAAAACACAAGCTCGCGCCGGTCTAATACAGTTGCAGTGCTTACCATCAGCAGGTGACTTATCAGTCTCGTCATTTCTTAACATAAAATGTTGATTTTTAGATTTTATATATTAGAGTATTAAAATCTAATATATAATTTATGCCATACATTTGCATTGTGGGTCTTTTTTCAAATACTTGCCTGGTGAGCTACTACCTCCAAGTATACAATCTGTTGCCAAGCACATGATTGTCGAAGTTAGCCTTACTACTGTGTATTACCGATGACAGTTTTACTTACCAAGACTGCTGCAAAAAAAGTCCTCGAGATTTATAGGTTTTAGAGTCAGCTAAAACTTATAACTCTTCCATTCTAGGTTTACTTGCAGCTAGCATCATTGCCCACAGCACTATTGCTAAGACTTGTGTTTGTCTTACTTACATTTGAAAAATTTAACGGAGCAAATAATTAACTTTATTTTACTATTAGGTGAGATAGTGATCCAAGGCTATCTAATCAGTTACTATAAAAAATAACCGGCGACATTTCCTGACTCTGGACCATACTTAACATAACATAACATTCCTTTGTTAGAAAACCTTGAAATTCCAGCAGTGATTCCAGTTTCAGATTTCAGTAGGTGTGTTCCAGTAGCGTTTTGGAACACAAACGAGATATTTGTAATAACAACTTGGTGTTTTTAGTATTTGTTATTGTCGGGATATTGGCCTTTGCTTCATTCTATCTCATATTTTTTAGAAAATTTCTTTCTAGTAAATATATAATTTGCCACTATAAAATATTTACTTTAACCGTTACTGAAAAAACATAATAAAATTCTAACCTCAAACCAGGCACCCTCCAAAATCAAACCTCATTCTAACTCAAAAATAACCCTTCCCCGCTCGGTTGTCACGCAACTCACAATATGACATCGAGTGACGCGGGTCGCAGCGTCACGCTGCGGATTCATCATCGGCCCTTGTTATTGACAGCGTGGCCATAGATCATGTAACAGTTAATGAAGGGTTGGAAACCGGTAAAATACCGGTTAATACCGTTAAGGTACCGGGAAAATAATTCTCATTAATTACGAGTAAATTGTGATAAACTATACTTGAATTAAATTGTTCTATACTCAGAGACATAAAATTTGGTATGTTTAAAAACTTGTCGTGATAATAAAATTTGAAGAATCAGGATTCATTTGCTTTGTTTGTACAGATAATTGTACAGATAAAGTGCGCATGGTGGTAGGGCATTTTGCGAATGCCCGCCTGGCTAGCTACCACCCTCAAGTAGAAAGTCTGTCGCCAAGCACCTAACGGTGTGTTCCGGCAGCTGTCCTTGAGAGCCAGTACTTCTAGGTTAGCCTGAACAACATCTTCGACCACATCATCACTTACAATCAGGTGAGATAGTGGTCAAAGGCTAACCTACCAAGCATAAAAAAAAAAAAAAAAAAAAAATTATAATTGCAGTGGCCGTTATTTTACTATCCACCACAAATAAAATAAAATTATGTTACTTAAGAAAGTTCTTATTCTGTTAACGCTAAAATCTAAATTGGTATAACAAATAAGAACGATAATACTAAAAATTTAAAAGTTTATATTTAAATGAAGGTCAGGAAAGAAAACAAAAAGAAAGTTACGAATTTAGAGTAGCACTCATTTATTTTTTACTAGTGCCTAAGATTGTACAGAAGTTTATAATATAATATTTAAGCGTTATACCAATTAGGACATAAGGTTGAACAAAATAAGACCGTTTGTCTTACGATGTTACCTTTGTTTTTGTTGCAACAAAAAATTAAGTCCAGTATTATCCTTTTTAATCGTGTGTTTATTATATCTGATATGTTGCAGTTGCAATCTGTAACGTACCGTATTATATTTCATTAAATTATTCAAATACATTTTTAATGAAATATATAATATGTGTAATCATAAGTCATATAAGCTACAATACATGTAAAAAAAAACTGTTAACTTCTTACAGTTTCTTTGGTTTTATGATAAAAAAATCTTTTACCGAAGGTTAGGTATATAAGTATTCCAGTTTCCATCCCTCGAGTACGACCATAGAATAAATAACGGCTTCCATAAACGTGACACTACGCTGAGTGCGTGACAGCGGCAGGACGCGATAGTTTTTGTTGACGCGTCTGTTGTGACGAATCGTGCTACGTCACAACTGGGAAGGACAATTTATAAGCCATATCATTGTTGGTTTACTGTGAAGTTATTACTTTTGCTACGAAATGCTTTCCAATAAGATTTCTACCGAGATTTTATTACATTGCAACAATTTTTATTTCTAGGCGATAACGCCACTATTGAAATAAATAGAGTTTTCTCAATATAGTTTCTAATAGTATTTGTAAGTCAAAACTACAAATATAATACGTAGATTCTGCTAGTTTTGAAAAATAGATTTAAAACGTTAAAAGCAAAATGTTTACTTTTAAACGTAGGTATAGCACACCACGTAAGCCTTGTATACCTAGCAAAAACCTAAATTCAAGATTCAAAGTCAAAAGTCAAAGTCAAAATCATTTATTCAATTTAGGCGTCTACGACGCTCTTATGAAGGTCAATTACAAATTTTTGTATTGAAATATTCTACATTGTACTGCCACGTTCAGCAAATAAATTGTATAGAGCCACTGCGAGAAGAACGGGCAAGAAACTCGGGGCCATTCTTTTAAACATCTTTTAACAATGTGTTACATACATACTATATAATAGAGTTATTACAATATTTGTTTAAATTATGTAGGTGACAGGCAATAGCTTGGCAGAAGCGGAATTGTCCAGGCATTTTTGTCGTTTATGTAATCAGAAACTGTGTAGTAGGATTTTTTAATCAATATGTTTTTCACATGCAACTTGAATTTCCCTTCTGTGAGCGTTGTAATATGTTTAGGAACTTTATTATAAAACCGCACACAATTACCTAAGAAGGACCTTTTATTTGTCTTTGCTAATCTAAAACCTGGCACCGCTATTTTATCTTTATTCCTAGTATTGTAATCGTGATTGTCACTGTTTAATTTAAATTTACTCAAATTTTTACGAACATACATAATATTTTCAAATATATACAGACTTGGTAAAGTTAAAATATCAATTTCTTTAAAAAGATCCCTCACAGATTATTTTAATTTTATTCATCAAATTACCCCATTCTTAACATGCCTTCTCAAAATAATACCTAAGCAAACGAACATATTTTATTTAAGAAACCAATTCCTACACCCCATAAAAAATTCAGCGCGGAATCCCACAAGACACTGTTTACAAACACAACACAGAAGATGATTACAAGTTATTTGAGCTCCGACGATGTTTGTTTAATATCAAACGAGAGGTATGGAGGTATGGTACACCCATTACACCTCGAAATGGGTGTACAATAGGCCAACGTTAAACATGGGGGTCTGTGCCCCGGGGCAGCGCAGCCGGCGCGCCGCCGCGCTGTCTTCATTACACGGGTGTAAGTGACCATTAAAATTCATTTTTAGACCCCCGGGGTCAAATTGACCCGTCCGCCTCACACGCGGCAGCTGTGCGGGATACCGCGTGTGTAAGCTAAATTACTTACAAATTACTTTATGGTATAAGTTGGTGAGTAATATCGCTTGAGTGAGTTGTAGTATTTGTAATATGAAACACGTAGGCGTTATTTTAATATAATGAGCTAATATTAAAATAATCTTGTAAATGGAAATGAGCTTTCAAATCCGAACGTGCAATGAAACGCAATTTTGATTATTCCTTGCTGAAAGTGATGATGTAGTTGAAAGATAGAAAATCAGAATGAACCTGGAATGTGAACTAGCGTTTAAGGACTACTGCTGGAACAAAGCGATATTTGCAGCTTATTTTCTTTTGAAGAGTGAGTGTACAGTAGCTAAGTATTTAAACAACTTTAAACGGTTTAAATCGCGTATATTTATCATTATTTTTGTCCGTCGTTTCAAACATTTTGCAGTGATCGTGGTCACGGGGTGACTGAGTCACTATCACTGCAGTCGTTTAATAACTATGTGTAATAATCGCGAAAACCTAAGATTACATTATGTACAGTAGCTCTCTAGCAATTCCGTACCCCGACCGTGTGGTACATGACGCTGGAGGCTGTGGTTGAAATCGAACCGCGGACTCATCATCCTCATCCTTGCTCTCGTTTTTACAAAATAACAAATGCTCTAAAAAAGACAGCATTATATCTCTCAATCCACTTACAATATGAAACAACTACTGCAAATGTATGTTCAGGTGCTTTTGGTTGAAAAGATATAATAAAGATAAAAATAGTTATACACCCTATTCTAATTGTACATTAATAAAAAAACTGCGGAAGGTATAATGAAGCAGTCTGTAACATTGTTACTCGAGAATGTATTTTATAGAATAGAGCGTTTTACGACTGTTATATGAAATGTGTATCGAAATAAAATATACCTTGATAAAATAAAATACGTAAATTAATTTGTGAAACACATTGGCGTGTAATAACGTTTATGACAAAAACGGTATATAGATAAATTTTACACTTGCAACAATCCTATCATACACGCTCACATAATCATCCAAGATCAAGCCTAACTTCGATCTTATTAGGGATACTGCAGCTATCCGAGATGGTTTGACGTACTACCAACATAAAACTTTTTTCTTCTAGGTTAGCCTGAACAACATCTTCGACCACATCACCACTTGCCATCAGGTGAGATAGCGGTCAAAAGCTAATCTATCAAGCATAAAAAATATCGCCATTGATATTTGAGCAAAGAAACTTGCTGGTGACGATGTGTATTTTAGGCTATTAGCAGTGCCACAAATATTGATACAAAGTTGCCAGGTTATCAGTTTTTACATTCTTCATTTTAGAGAATGTGTGATGCAGCTCTTCATATCCATATTTCATGATCACATTCCTTTTTTTTGCAAACAGGCCTCGACCACCATCTCACCTGATCGTAGGTGATGATGCGGTCGAAGATATATATGCAAAACTTAAATATATATCTATTTAAAACAGCAAAATATCGAACATGAAATGCAGCGTATGCTGCTCGATAGTCGCTAATACGCTCTAAGCGTTTATGAATACCATGCGTACAGTTATTGTACTTACAAAACGCCCTGACAGAGTACCTCTTTTATATACATTATTATAATCTGAGAATCTCGATGACTAGAGTGAATAAGTATCCTTTTGGGTTTATATTAGGTATTCCTAGTAATGCTTTAAATTTCGCAATGAAGATTTACAGTAGTGAAAGTTTTGCTTCGGTTTTCTTAACAACTTCTACAATACTATATTGTGGTACCAAGGAGACACTGCTTCCCACCTAAGGGCGGGAAAAACTGATAATAAATGCTTGCTTCTCTAGGGCCGGCATGTCTCGAAACCATGGTAACCATTGTTGTAAACAAAATTAGATATCTTTTTGTCGTTGTAAAATAATCTGCTGCAGTAAAACAAATAATTACAACTACGTTTTTGTTTATATAATGGCTAAAAGAACTAGTTTACATACTAACATTAATGACTTTCTCAGGTTAGTGTATGGTATATAAAAATTTTAGTCACTTTATCTGTTTATGAGTAGTGTGTATTTAAAAAAAACCTATTAAGCGAGATTGCCCCCGGGGAGAAGCACTGTGTCTCATATTTAAAATTTTAAACACTATGTAATTAGGCGTGGCGTACTTACTACGCTTATAAAAAAAAACTTTTTACTTACGTTTTACAAATTGTTCTAACTCCTCAATTTATTATATATATCTTTATGTATCTTCTACTCATATTATCATTTTCAGTAAATATTTTATAAAATTACAAATGTTTTACTTTGTTCATATTTTTAGTAAAAAGTAGAGTATTTAACACGGGTAAAAGTCATCAATTCCTATAAGGACTCTAGTCACCCGTAAATATTCCAAAAAAAATAACCTTAAAGTTCACAAAAAGTTCTTACATATTAAGTAATTCTAAATACTGTTAAGTATAAGTGCTCCTTATGTTATTACTATTACTGAATAATTTAGGAAAAATGTACTACGTTTTACGTTCCTTATATTCGAAATGAAAATAAGAGTGTGTAACACGGGTGAAATTCATCAATTCCTACTCGGACTACAGCCACCCTCGCTGCGCTCGGGCGTCTAAATACCTCGCATGGGACTTGATTCCTTTCGACCCTTGTATAAAAATCTACTATTCAATTCTATTTCTTTGCAATTCATCGGGGCAATGCTGCCAGCATGCTGGGCACGCTGCCAACTGATAGTGGGCTAGAGCATTTGGACTGCCTATGAGTCCAAATGCTTTTATTGTAGTAGCTGTACTATTGTAGTAGCTGTAGTGTTGTATATAGTTTGTAGTGTTTGTTTAATAACGGCATACCGCCGGTAAAAAAAAAAAAAAATTTTTGAAACATATTCACTTTAAGTCACTTTAAAAAATACCAATTTAATTGTTTAATTTCCTCTCAATTAAAGTGAAAATTAAAGTGCAGAACTTGTGCATGTAAATACATTTTATCCTCGATTTATATAAACCCTCGCCTTTGGCTGTTAAATATCTAGGAAAAAAAATTATTTTATGTACAATCTACTATTTACTATCTAGGTGTTGACTCTGAGTTTTTAATCAAAACCTTGAGCTATTTTCGTTCGCCCAGGTATTATGTATTATATTATGCTAAATTCTGAGCAGTGTCATTTGTCAGCTGGTCTTGAATGTTTGCCATTTGTACGTCCATTCCTATCAAAATACATGACATACTAGCACGGCGATATGTCTTGTTCCATTTACTATAATCACCACATCACATTATCACATCCACACTAATATCACAAATGCCAAACTAAGTATCTACGAGTATGTGTGTTTATTGTGAAACGGCGGCATGAGAAACTTGACAGTAATATGTTTAAGCCCCCGGATAGGACATAGAATACTTTGATATGGCCAAGCAATATAAAGAATTTTCACGTAAGTTAAAAAAAAAGCCGCGGACTTAGTCCAGTGTAATAAAGAATTGAACAAGTTAGCTTACAACTCTCTATTTGTTGACGATGTGTATACAATTTCACAGAATCCATTCCGCAGAGGGTAATAGGATCATTTCAACCCAACTTAACCAAAAAAAAAAAAAAAAAAAAAAAAATAACAACCCCAAGAATTACACATTGAAATCCTCATTCGCTCGTTAAGAATTCATTACTTAACCGCTGAGAACGTTTCCACAATCTGCACTCCTTTGACTCTATGTTTTCAGTAAACAGGAGGTTTCGGATACAAGTACCTACTTACTTAACGCTCACTTAGGGCGTGTTCAAGACAAACTGGCTGAGTGCAAGTCAGACTCAACATATGATATAAGGGTTCTGCACAAAAAAAAGTGCCGCGCAACGAAAATAAGATACATTTGATAAAATAAACTTTCTCAATAATTGGTTCTGTAATTGACAAATTTGACGGCCTTTGATATTTTTATAGATAACAGCAATATGGGAGGGGAAGAGGGGAGGACCGCACCCCACGGGGGAAAGCCTATAGCTTATTCTATTTTACTTTCTCTATAAAAAACTACTCGTGCCGTGACTTTGTTCCGTTACCGATGCGACACGGCGTTGATTAGTCTGCGTCGTAATATCGAATTCTATACAAAGAATAATGAACGGCTCAAATTGAGGCGATGTCGATAGGTTTCTAGATGGAAAAATGTGCGCCAAGCATTACGTCATTAAGTCATAGTATGAAGGTGAGTTTTAACCAAGTAAGAGTATTGAAGATGTATAAACAAATGTAGAAAAGTTTTTGACGCGACTTCCCAAATAAATTATGTATGTCAGTTTTTTTACTCCACCATAACTTGAGCAGCTTTGGAGATATGAGGTATAGTTGGTTTTATTTTTTTAGGCAAGGCTATCGTGTTTTTAAGCGCTTTCATCTGATAGAAAAGTTAAAATGCTTGCGCATGCTTACAAACCAGCGGTGTCCCGCCTCTGCAGTTTGTTTCTCAACCGATTCTAAGGAAATATTGTGAGCAGTTTCGATAAATAAAAGGAATTGTTTCAACAATTTAGGTTTCGATTTTTTCTCAAAACAGTTTAAGTAGAATTTAAAATATTATTCATCTTGTACTATATCATAACTGTTAGATTTCAAAATGTTAGCTTGTTTCAAACTCCATCCTAAGGTTGCCTGGTAGAGATCACTTTTAGTGATAAGGCCGCCCATGGTAACACTTCATTACTTATTTAATTGTTTTAGTCAACATGTATTATAATGAGTATTCTATTCTAGTTATTGAGATTCGAAACTAAATAAAACATATAACATATCTGCCGCGAGCTCTATAGCTTAATGAACCACTTAGTTACAGAATGAGTTGTTCAAAGAAAATATTTAATGTATAATAAAATGTATCATTATAATGAATAGATTCAGGCGTTACTTTGCGGAAATCCATTTTTAATAATAACAAATATTTTAAAAGTATTTTAAGAAAACATTTAATTAATTATTTAATAAAACACTTAAAAAATCTTTATAAAAATGATATATATCTAGTGACAATTCCGCCTAATTTCCTATTAAGCCGACGTGACGTCACAAACGCCACGCAGCCAAACCGGAAGAGTATTCGACGCGTTTCGCTTCTAAACGAAGCATCCTCAGGAGGTCTTGACTCTACGAGCGCACGATCGAGACTAAACGTCGGCCAAACACGCCTTTATATAGGGACGATCATGCAACACGGCTCTTTGTTCGTAGCTTACAATAGAAAAGATATACGTTTTTAAAGTGACAATTACATAAAAATGGTTTGTGAATTGTTTAAGTATTATTTTTAAGGTATATATGGTATGAGTCGTGTTTGTAAACATGTGAAATATTGAATAATATAGTAAACAACATTAAAAAACTAGTTCTTAACTTAATATTATGCACAGAACGGCGGCTTGCACGATGAGTCAGTCACAGGACCAGTTTGCAGCTTTTCGGGACACGTAGGGATGACACGGTGAGTGGCTTGACTGGCAGGGTGACGTCATCACTGGTTGCTGGTTCGGCGGGTAGCTTGGCTCGGCAAGTTGGCGGCTTCCACGTTGAACCAGTCACAGGACCAGTTTGCAGCTTCTTGAGGCACGTGGGGATGACACGGTGAGTGGCTTGACTCGCAGAGTGATGTCATCACTGGTTGCTAGCTCGGCGGGTAGCTTGGCTCGGCACGTTATGAAAAAATAATAACCGAAAATTACAAAAACATATTTAACTAGTTTGTGGCGGCAAATTATCACTAAAAATACGTAAAAGTGGGGATGAAACCAAATGAGTCTGTTCATTCAGCAGTGAAACGCCTACACTATGTTTTAATATTTCTAACTGTTCCAATACACACAATCTAAACCCCTTATCACAACAATGTAAGATTTTAAATGTATTACTATCAAGAAGTTGATGACCGCTTTCAATCAAATGTTTTGCAAAGTGAGACTGTTCGGGATGGTAGTTCCTAAACGCGGATTTATGTTCTTTATATCTGATATCAAAATTACGGCCAGTTTGACCAATATAAACGCTATTACATTCGTCACAGGTAAGTTTGTAAACACTAGATTTTTTATTGTTTTCCACTCGATCTTTACCGTTACATAAATGACGTAGATTTTGATTTGTACGAAAAGCTACATGGACGTTATTTTTCTTTAATATATTGGAAATTTTTTGAGAAATTTGCCCTATATACGTTAAGCTACCTACGTACTTGATATTTCTATCAGAAGGGCAATAATGTATGTATCATTATATTGTTAATTAACTTTATGAACAAGACTTTAGTCTCATTCCATGTCCCCATTTGTTAATAACAAGATAGGCGCGACCGCGAACGTCGTCGAATGGAATAAGTGCCGGAAGCAAATACGTTGCTTGTGCTCGAGGCGATGCTTTATCCTTATTTTGTGGATGTTGATTTTCATCAGTATCTTTTATCTCAATTCCCACGTTTCTGTGGTCAAGATAGGGCACAATTTGGCTAAATTTTCTTTAAAAAAATTAAGATATAAGAACCATAATGCTGCTTATTTGGTGCTTATGTCCCGTAACCACCTTTTACGACATCACACAAGAATGTTAAATAGAACAGTAGAATATTAATATGTTTATACATAGCAAATTCATATACACATAATTTATTTGGTTGCTTAAAATATGGCGATAGATGTTAGTAAATTAGATTTAAAATTAGTCTGGTCCACCCAAGCTTGCTGCCGGCTAAGTGCTTGTCGAAAGGTTACGAAACCCCAGGCAAGCTTGAAAAATCAAACGTTAGTCTTTTATTACAGTTTTGTCACGAAGCCGGAAGCAGTTATTTCTCTCACGCAAGGGAACCAATTTGTACCCATTTACTGAAATTGGGAAATTCTGCACAAGCTGATAAATTACTTATCAATGAAATTAATGCATATTTATTAGTCGTTTGTATCTGTACATAAATCACAGATATAAACCGGAATTTCATTTCGTTTTTCTAAATAACATAATTTATACACAAAATGAACTTACAAATACAATTTGAAAACAATGGGTGATGCTATGTTCTTCTGTGTTTAGTTTTGTACAGATTATAGATAACGTATCGGTAGTCACAAACATGACTTAGTAAAATAGGAAATGCATGATTCGAATATCGTAATTAGTTTACTTAAAATATGTGCAAACTCATGAACAAAAGGACCATCTGATGTGAATGTTTAGTTATTTTTAAGTAACACGGTGTATATATGAAAAGTAAATTGTAGGTTAGCCTGAACATCTTAGACTATATCATCATTTACCGTCAGGTGAGATAGTAGTCAAGGGCTGACCTATTAGCTATAAATAAAAAAAAAAATCTTGCTATTGCACTGTCTGTTTATACTCGTGTATATACGGTTAATGTATCCATAACTAATATACCTGAAATTTGAAAAAAAAAACAAATACATAACACAAAATAACACAGCATCAGACAAGTTAGTTTTTCAATTTTAACGCTGAAACTCCACTGAGCGTATACCATAGAGTTGGTCATTTAAAACAGTATAATTATAATGATCATTTCGATTAAGAGACAGAACCTCGAATCCCTTCTGGACCCCAATGTTGAATATGCAAAATGTTGGATTCTCATGATGTTGAATTCGCAAAATGTTGAATCCCAAAATGTTGAAGTCGTAAAAATTTTAATTTACTGGACACACAATGTTGAGTTCGCTAAAAGTTATTATGTTGAATCCCAAAACGTAAAAATTAACTCCAGTTTCTGGAAAGTATATATATGCCTTCATTAGTTGACAGATCACTGAACGCTCATTGAAAAATGTTATTATATGATGCGAATGGGACAGGTCCTATGAGCGTTCAGTATTCAGAAAAACGTTCCAGTAGCAACTGCGGGTCAACTTCTTCACCGTTCCTGAGAACAATCGCGTACTAATCACGCTAGTATATCCCCGAAGATCTATGAAGGGGTAGCTTAGCACTCTCGTTCTGTCTATATCTTTAAGTACTATTTCATGGGACGCGAGCCTATTGCCATCTACCAAAGACAGTTTTACACTTCGAGAACTATTTGTTAGAAAATATCATAGCAATTTAACCCAGGGATCAAAATCACGCTTACGTTCTTTCTTGGCAATTTCAACACAACACTGGACGTCACTCTACCTGCAAGTCAGACGTGAATACACAAAATTGCATCATTACAAGTATACAATCTAAATACATCAAATATTTTTACTGAACAACGCTTTTGTTGCTGAAGTACGGAGCGCGTCAGAGTGAAATTGGTTTTCTGTGTTTTTATTTGACCTTTATGCTCTTAGTTCGCACAAGACTTAAACTACGTATTTATTGAAGCGTAATTATTCGGCAAAAGTCGGAGTTTTTCGTTAAAAGTCGGTATTAGTCGAATCTGATTGGCGTGAGGCGAACGACGTCGGTGGCGGTCTATCGCCGATTACACCGGGTTCACGACACGTTTATTCAATTAGACTTTCAAATATTTAGCGATCTGTGGAAAGAGACGCAGGGACTGTGAGTCAGTAGCTTAATTTGAGGAGGCGATGCACATCAACTATGAGCTCGTGTTGGAAAATAAAACAAAACATAAATTAAATAAAGTTTAATCTTAATACGTGCTACATACTACACCTGGCAGCTATGATCTTTTGTTTGTTTGAAATGCAGGAAAATGAGAGATAATAATAATCTACACATAGTTGTGACTGGATGATTTAAACCAAAATGTTGACAGCAAATAGATTTTTTTAGGGATATATTTAGCCACATTTAGTGTAGGTCACATGTTATACTTAATATCGAGAAGATATGGTTAAAAAAAACGTATTTAAAACAATTGCACCTCAGTTTTTTTTTACATTTTAGTTTCCCATTAATATTAACTAATAATTAAAAATTATATTAAAAAAAAAGTAAAGGGTGTCCCCATACAAAAACTCTTAACGTTTACGAATTTGTTTTATTGTAAAAATGGTCATGTTAGGGTCAAACTTAGCTACACTAAGAATCCAGTCCAGTATTGAAAGTATAACAATAAACTATGCAACAAGGCATTTTGTGCTAGTATGACTTACCGCAAAGATCTCAAGCTTTATTTATTTTATTTACATCTGATAGACTATAGACTTTGACCACTATCTAACTAGATGGTACATGATCAAACATGTTATTCGAGCTAACTTAGAATAACTGGCTCTCAAGGACAGCTGCCGGAACACACCTTGCTGCTTGCTGCCTCGGTGCTTGAAGAATATTTTAAGATACACTCATGACATAACTAGTAAAACCTCCAGATCAAAACATTTTCGTGTATAACTTTTTACTTAATTTCAGGTACTGTCTCGCACTCCACGAAGTCTCAGAGGGGGACGTTAATGGGAAAAACGTGGTGGTCCATTTAAAAATTCAAATCGTGGCCACCTGCTCCGAAACCACTTGGACAAGTTTAATTCTCGCCGTGATGATGCTCAATGAGTTCAGGATTAGGTTTCTTTGGAGATTATTTTATTGTTTTTGAGAAGTTAATTTACTTTTATTATTGAAATATATTTTCTTAATAATATAATGTTATTAAATTTATCTATTATTTAACGTGATATACTTATAATAAAGCTTTTATTATGACTACTTACTATGTAGTTATATTACAATATATATAAGTACATATGTATAGTTACTCTTGCATTCCCGAGAGGGGTATAAATTAGTGTCTAAACACCGACGTTTTGCCGATTCTATTGCCTTCTTTGGCAACATGCGAATATATATTTGATTAAGTGTCACTCTCATACAGTCACCACTTTGATTTTAAACTCATTAAGTTCATAATTAACAAAACTCGCACAATCTTTAAATTCATTTGGATTGGTTAATTGATTTGACGCTCATGAATGATCGCGTTCGATTGGTACCATCGCGGTATGTATCGCATTGTATAATTTATAAACCATGCCCGCCGCGGTCAGGTTTGCGTTCTGCTGTTTTAGAGCTTGACTTATATTTCGGGCCGAGAATCCGCCCGCGCGTATATCGGTTATAGCTCAAAACAATGAACTCCTTTTCGCAGTTGGATAAAAACTATCCTATATCCTTCCTTGGGTCTCAAACTATTTCCATACCAAATTTGATTTAAATCGCTTTTTTTGCTTGATATGGGTTAACCTTCTAATCACCTGAAGGAAAGTGATGATGTGGTCGAAGATGTGGTTCAGGCTAACCTAGAGTTACTGGCTTTCAAGAACAGCTGCCGGAACTCACCGTTAGGTGCTTGGCAATTTTATACTTGAGGGTGGTAGCTAGCCAGGCGGGCATTTGCAAAATACCCTACCACCATGCTATAACGACTGCCATCCTAAGATGACAGTCGGAACCGACGGCTTAACGTGCCCTCCGAATCACGGAAGCGCTCAGTAGTAATGTTACTAACGGTCACCCATCCAACTCATGACCGAAGCATGAAACTTTGCTACGAGTGCTTCAAGATCCAATAGATTTTAAGTTTATTCGTTGCATACAAAAATACATATCTTTGCTAATTATAATATTAGTATAGATTGGCAACTCATTACTGAAAACAATAATGACATCATCAAAACCTGTATATACCTTTAAAACTAAGTATCTAGATATAGGCATATGATGCGGGCAAAAATGGTATAAAAACATCACAAGATACTAAAGAAAAATATTCGGTGATTGCACTATGCTACTTGTAAGCAGCAGAAGAGGTATTGCTATGTACATCCGGTGCACAATTAAATAGTTAAATTTTCCCATTTGAACGCCCTTATACACCGACATATTATGGCGGACTTAATTCTAACTGAAAAACAAATTTTTTTTATAAAAGTTGAAAGGTCAGCTAATACTGAAACATGAATAGAAAAATTAATTTAAGAAATAGAAAACTTTAAACCAGTTTGATACCTACAAGTAATTTTATTTTGTTGTCACACAAGTTTGCTCTATTTTTTTAACTAACATAAATCAGCAAAAATCAAATTAAAGTTAACCCAAGACGTTTTACAATATGTTCTTTTTATGTGGTTAAAGAAGACATCATCTATACCACTACACAAAAATAAAAAGGCCGGAAGATGATGATAGTTGTATAGTTACGCTACGTATTCCCAACAATTATTCTTCTGTAAGTTTATTCGAAATCCGCAATGATAGAAAAATGAAAGCATTTTAACGTCGACCCTTTTAAAAATAAACCAGTAAAATAAAATTCAAAGCAACAATCACAATCCTTTCTATTAATAATTTCAAACTCATTTTCAGCTCAAGCATTGGCTCAAGCCCTACAAAAATATTTAAACGAAAAATGTATTTTCAGGTACATAAAAAATTAAAATCTGGGTTTGAGCCGTTTCACCATTCTGTGAATTACTCGTGAAGTAGGTAAAGCTAAAACAAACAAATTGTTAAAGGCGGCCATCTGCCCTTAAAGGAAGGGCAGCGAGATGGTCCCACAAAAAACCGCCCTACCCACCCTTTGTTTGGATCTAAGCTTGTTATTTCACCCTTGCCTTATATTTTCGTCTTTATTGTGTGGTGCAAGTGATGACAAAAATAAACAAAAATAAAAATGGCTTTGTCCTTTGGAGTAAACAAGGTATCATCGTCATAGCCTAATATTTGACATTTATCGTTTCATGAATTAAGGTCAATTTTGAGTCATAGAAGATAGAAAAACTAAAGTATATCTCATTTTAGGAACGCAGTACAGTGCTACAAAAAACGATACGTATTCTTAACGACCAGGTAATGTTTTCAAATCACATCAAATTTTCGAACAAATCTACAAGTGAAGATGTAGAAATTATGAAATCATAAAACAAGAATATAACGGCTTTACAGGGTAACCGATTGAATATATTATTTCCATGCGGAAATTGCCTTCACGCACGGAAGGTCGTGTCATGCTTATTTCTATAACTACCTATGTATTTATTACCTGACGAAGGCCACGTACTGTGGCTTTCTCTTGCACATTTCATCCAATTATTTACAATATAATAATTTAATTAGTACAAAGAACATATAGTCTCAGCAACATTTTGTCCAATGGTTGAGAGCCCTTTCTCAACCATTGGACAAAATGTTGTTCTTGTTGTCTTGCGGCCCTCCGCAAGACGGGAAAATTTGCAATGTATCTTTGCACACGCTACTGCTAATCGCAAGCAACCTCTGAAACTGTTAGTATATTGGAAAGGCGAGTTGCATTTGATTTTAGAAGGCTAGTTTATGAACGTTATCAGAAACATCATCATTAGAAAAATCGGTTAAATAGAACTTCACTATTGCACCACGCAATATAATAAATAATGAGTGAAATCAATAAATTCAATGAAAGTGTTTCAGATTAATTAAGAAATATTTAGTTGAAGTATTCGATAGTTATACATTTGCTTTTAGCTATATATCAAATTTATAAAACGGAAACATTGTTGTATTAGCATGAATTGATGGTAACAAAAACAAAATACCTGATAGTTATTGGAGTTCCTTTGACGTGTTTAGTTCCAGTAGCGATGCGGGCGTATCGGTAAATTGTCGGAACTCCGATCGTAGCCAACGTCAATGCTTGCTGCGGGCTTGGAACTCAAAGAGATTTAATAAATGCCTATTTTAAATAGCCGGCATAAATAAATTAGATTTTCTTTTTACTCTTTGATGGACTGATAATGCCCCTCACACCTTGACAGTTAGCAAACTGGTTCTAAAATGGAATCAGACTTTTGCTGGTATACACCATGAAGTATTATGTTAGATATTTTTACTTGATGATGTTTAGTCAAACGAACAGCATTTGCAAAATATACTTCTACAATGCACTAAATCACTGATATACCTATATAAACTAGTTTACCTATGTGCATGATTCTGTCCAATGGTATTGAAGTTCCCAAATTGTCACCTTACCTTGCTTGACGAAAATCTGACCAGAAACTTATAAAACACAAAAATTTAAGCATATCCTGCTTAACGTAAAATATAGCTCTAATAATTATTGAAATTCAATAATTATTAGAGCTAAATAAAATATTTATTAGGCCATGGTACTGTAGAGTTAGAATTCAGTATGGGTTTTCTTATAAGTTTTAAATAAATTACTCGTTTAATCAATCAATGAGTTGGCTATCCACATAATGTGAAGTTGTTGCTTGGCCCGTAATAAGTGTTTTTCTCTTTTATCTGCAATATATGAAATTATGTAAATTATATTCGCCTTTGATGCGTACTCAGTGGTTTGTTTACTGGAAACGTTTTATTTGTGGTATCTATAATATAATACTTAAGTAGGCTTTAGTTTTACCGTGCTCAATCAAAAAATATCCTTAAGCACTTTAGTAGTCACAACACGATGAAAAACGTTTTTTTAAATGTTATTGTGACGGAATAAGCACGAGGCCCACCTGATGATAAGCGGACTAACCTCTGCCTATAACAGATGCATTTTGTCACAAGTCACGAATTGCACTGCGCCCGTCACCTTGAGACATAGTTGTTAAGTCTCATGTGCCTTTAATTTCACTGGCTCTCAAGGACTGCTGCCGGAACACACCGTTAGGTACTTGGCGACAGATTTTCTATTTGAGGGTGGTCGCTAGCCGGGCGGGCATTCGCAAAATGCCCTTCCACCATGCGGTGAAGCTCAAGCCCGCGGCGGGATTCGAACCATGGACCTGCGACACGGCAGTCCATAGTTAATGCCATTGAGCCATCACTGCTTTGAACGTGAACATAAAAAACCGGCAGACAAATTAGTAAACAGAAAAACCATATATTACTAAGGCCTTACAATAAATCATGAGACTTATCATAAATAAAACAGAGTCAATTACCACCAACTCCATTAAAATGACACAAGCAGTGTCTCAGTGACGAGTGTTTAATTATAAGGTTATTTCTAAAATAGTGTAGTTGGCACCTATCTATTTATAAGTCTAAGGCCCACTTGTGCCAACGAGGAAGGTTAAACTCGAATTAAGTATAGGTAAATTTTCCTTCAAAAACCAAACTACGAATTTAGCTCTCGAATTTACGTTGGTGCACCAAGCACTAAGATACTATTGTCGAACCCCTATGTGAAATTTTTGGTCAATAAATATTTTTACTATTAATATATATATTTATGGAAAATTTCACAAAACAACTTTCTTGCCTCACTTAATTATCAGTATGGAAACTTTTCAATCATTTGTTGTAAGAGTTGTTCGTAATCGAATACTATCTAGGCGACGTTCGTTTTTGGAAATATACAGTATTTCAGTATTCAAGTACCTGGTGTATAGTCAAAGAGATACAATGTTCTCCCAAAAGATACAAGTAGTATTCAGTATGTCGCACACGTTTTGAATTAAAAAGCAGCCAAAACAAACTAACTTAGTTTTTAAACCGCAAACGAAACATATATTTAGCCCGAACCGAGCCCGGAGCTAGACCAAACATAGCTTCCGAAATCCGACGTAACTCAAAGATAGCGCTGTAATTAGGATAATCTAAACAAAGCAACTGGGAGCGCGGAGAATGCGGGTACCCTTTCAGTATGGAAAGTCAGTAGATAAGTCTGCAAGGTTCAAAAGCTTTAGGAGAAAAACTTTACGTGTTTATAAAGCTCCATATATAGCCCTTGTCTTATATTTGTGAGGTGGGTACTACGAGTATTTCTTCATAGAGAAGAACACAAGTTACCTCTCGAGTAATTAGAGTGTGGGAAAAGTAAGAACACATGATGTGCGTCCAACACGTAGAAACACTCCACTCACATCGGCGTGATGCCAGGCATGCTGCTCATTTATCACATTTTTTCCTCCAGTATTATTTTGTAACATCCTACAGGCGGGTGTGGAATAGTCATTTTATTTTCAAAGCAGTATCGGTATGGAAGCTACAGGTATGTTAATAACAGTTTTTCTCGACTTAATTTATCTGGTGGTAGTACACACGCCTCTCTTAGGTCTTTGCTGTTCGACTAGCCTTCAATAGCTCATCCACTTGTATAATTTTATATCTACAATGATAATACATAGCGATGATCGATTGGAAAATGGCAGCATGTTTAACTGATGAAAAATTGCGCCGGCGGACTTTACTACAGATTTTCGCTAGCCTATCGAGCATTCAAGAATTCTTATCTGCATACAAACAAGGTCAGCTAGAGCCTAGATCTGACCTACCGTGATAGGTACAGCTTTATTGGTAATGTGCCCTCAGTAATATATAATTATATAATCAGTAATTGTTAGTAAACAGTGTGCATGGGTAACAGTCTTCGCGATTCAGTACAATTTTTAGACACTAGGTGATATATTACCACACTGTCACTTGCCATAAAGTGAGATTTAGGTCAAAAACAAAAATATGAAATAAAAATTGTACTACCAGTCCATATCTCAGTTTCTTTTAACATATCTCATAATAAGGGAGAGCGAAGCGAGCCCTTTCACTATCCCACAACTTGAACATTTTGTGGTACACTTTACTGAAAAACTATCACACCTATAGATTTGTGCTTTAATATTAGTAATTTAATTTCATATTTAGTTGTGTTATCTATATATTTAATTTTATAAACTTTAAAAATGACGACCATTAACAATTTTGTATTCATTTAATAGAATGTCATTGGACTAGTACCGCCAACTATTAGAAAACAAAATAGTTGACATCGCTGCAATGAAACAAAACTCAATACTCAAATAATTTGTAGGTAGTCTACTAAATACTACATGACACCACTAGAATCAGGTTGTAAAACAAACGCGAGCCCTCACAAAGCTTAGCTTTTTGCTAGTATATAATGAAATAGGCATAAGTAATATACTTGCCACAAACCATAAATACAGGTCATAACTAAAACAATTTGTAAAATAGAATGTAACTTAAGTCTCCGGCTTACTAACAACCAATATCGAGGAATTCTCTAATGTTTACAGCTACTTCAACATTACAGATTGCCTTGAAATGAGTAAAGGCAGGTTGTGGATGAAACCAAAGTGAGCTCTGTCACTGTCGTAAAGTATTCCCTATTCAAGTCCGAGCACAGTTCCCGCAACAATGTAAAGAATAAACCAATAAAACACAGTGTGTGCGGGTTATTCACTTACCCAGCGGCCACACGAGTGCCATAGTTAATTAAGCCGTAGGAATGAAGGAACTAGAATAGGTTAGAGATCTAGATGTGTATGATATATATTGTTAGAAAATGAAACGTTGCATTGATCAAAATGCCATTGAAGTGTATTTTAATGCTATATAGGCTAGACTTCGAAAAGAATCTCACCTGATGATTAAAAGATATCGTGGTGTATATTGAAAACAGACATGAATACGAGAAGCGTTTAGGAAACTGCCGAAGTCCTCTTTACGGCTTCGTGATATATTTGAAATTCGGGAGCCGGAATATCTCATATTAGTTTTATTCAACAGTAGATGTTCCGTGTAACCCGCTTATATTCCGATTAAAATTATTTTCAGCTCTGATGACTATTTTACTCTTTGCAAAAAACATTATCCTTTCTCTTTTAAGAAGGGGAGAAAGAGAGAGACAAAGCAGATTTTCTATTTAAATTTACTTCTGACCTTGTTGATTGTCCCACGATATGTGGCATGAGCTAAATCTAACTAAATTATTATTTGTTAAGTATAAGTAGAAACTTCATTGACATGTATGGACAAGGGATAAAGCCCTTTACTTAGTTTGTACATGCATTGTATTGATTAGCTGATGACCAGAGAATTCATCTGCTCAAGTATTATCAAACTGTCCAGACGAAGTATGAGTTTCTTCTTTTTTTAACTTTAATTTGTTTATAAATTAGCTAGCCAAATGGATCTGTAATTAGTTACATGTTCTCATCAATTATGTCTTAAAATTGTGGATGAGCTTCCATTAAACCTTTCCTATACATCCAAGAAGTAGGTAGACTGTTGTAGCAGTAAAAATGCAAGATGTCAATAATCACAAACCATCAGAAATTTCTATTATTCTGTGTTATGTATGCCAAATTGTGTATAATAGTTTTAAAATGACTTATGTAGTCTCTAAAGCCTTTCTAGATCAGATACATAAAATCGATTAATTTCCAATCATTTAGCTACTCTAGTAGCTGGCTCATCCTTGCATTTAATTCTACAGAGTCACGTCTGCTTGCTATAGCGACAACTAGCCGTCTCCTAGGACCACCATTCTATTCGCTAGTTACTTACTCTCGTAGGTACTAGACAAATGTTCAGCTAAATAATTGTGCTATATATTGCAACGGACTTATTTTTTAACACTGTTTTACTAATCATGCCTACATACGTAATATCACGATGATTGATCATATCATATCACGACTGAATCACTCCTTAAGGTCGCGATTCAGTCGTTAGATTTTTCACTTGCTCGTGATTTACTTAAAACCCACGGTTTATATCGGTCCTTTGTTCACTAATTGCATAATTGCATATTACTACGCTGCTCGGAACGCAGTTCATTTTTTGAAATAATGTAACAAGTGCGTCACTGCTGTAGTAAAATCGCGCGGGAGTAAAGTGACCAACCGAGTTCGAAATTTGTTTAAATTTAAACTTAAACTTATATAAGTGTAACTGACGGAACGCTACTAACTAATCGTTCTGCTTCGAGCTTGGAGACTAAGACTCAAGTCCCGCAGCTAAATAAGATATACTTTTAACTAGTTAAATAAAGACCGAGCGCAGTTTATGTTGTCTTTGCCAAGGTTTAATGCAGTGCCTTCATTACTCATCGAATTATTGAGTTATAAAGACAGAGTGAATTAAAAAACATTTTATTTCATTAGACATGAAAATAGCCCGTGGGGTCCCGGGCTAGAATGTCACCCCCCAGCTCTACCCGTTGGAGTCGTAAGAGGTGACTAAGGGTAATTGTTGATATCAAAAACTAATACTGTAGTATTCGTTGTGTATTGTGTGCAACTCTAACCCAGCATTGGGTTATATATATAAATATTAGGTAGTGTGTTATATATTAGTGATAATTGACTAAAAAAACAATCGGGGATTACGGATACGATTTTTTGCGTAGAATTTTGATTCACATATATACATATTTTGAATAAATAGACATGTCAAATAGATGAATTTAGTGATTACTGGGAATATAATGTGGTAGTAAATGACGGTAGTATACAATTGTCTCAGTGTGTCAGTAAAAGTATAAGTTTGTGACATAAATAGAAATATTTAAATAATAGAAGATTAACAACACAGTAAACATTCTGATTTTAGGGGTATACTCAAAGTGTATACATTAAAAATTTAAAAACAACGTATAACATATTATATGAAGCAGTGATGGCTCAGCGGCATTGGCTATGGACTGCCGCGCAGTAGGCCCATGGTTCGAATACTGCCGCGGGCATGAGCTTCACCGCATGGTGGTAGGGTATTTTGCAAATGCCCGCCTGGCTAGAGACCACCCTCAAGTAGAAAATCTGTCGCCAAGCACCTAACGGTTTGTTCTGTGCATGAGAGCCAGTAATTCTAGGTTAAGCCTGTTAACACCTTCGACCACATCATCACTTAAATCAAGTGACATTGTGGTCAAAGACTCACCTATCAGCAATAAAAAAAACCATATTAACTTGCCATTAAACAAAATGTTTGATTATTTTATTTGCTAATTTATTTAAGTATACCTTATTTATTATCGACATAATATATAAATCGTAATTTATAGTTATAACACAAACTATACAACTGCGAGCAAGAGTTAAGAAGATTGAAATACGCTTCTTATAAAGATAAAAAAACTCATACATCATACACTCATTGCACCCTTCCACAGTAGAAACAAATAAGTATATTATTTTCATACTCGTAGAGCGGTACACAACCTGACAAGTTTGTGCGCTGGCACAAACGCTATATCACGAACTCGTATACTAGGACACTATTCTTATAAATAAGCTTAATTCACAATTCTATTCTATGAACGAAATTTCATCAAACATACACATAGTATATAGTCTACTGATAAAAACCATATCCGAACACATATATTTTTTTACATAAGTACCCATAAAACTTTTGCACAGTTGTAAGGTATTTTGCAAAAGCCCGTGTTGCTTGCTACTCCTGAAAGAAAAAATCTGTCACCAAGCGCCAAGTGTGTGTTTCGGCAGCCCTTGAGAACCGGTATCCATTTTTGTAATCCTAAAAAAACGTTTTTTCATATTCGTTCACATCATCTATCAACCAAAAGGGCAAGTCTTCTACAATAATCTTAACAGATTATGGTCGCCTAAATTATCGGCAATAAAAAAGCCTTCGAGATAGTAGTCAGCTTTTTAAGTCTCGCACGGGCCTCGGGTTGATATACTTTGACATACTTTTGTACAGTACACATACAGTGTATACTTTTCTATTTTTGCTGTGACCCTACTAAGGAAAACAATCCAGTTAGAGCACTGTAAATCACTGTTATTGAATTGTTCTCAGCGTGATGTCTTTTAACGCGAGTGACTCGGGAGTCATTCCCTACCCTTTGCACTTTATTTATTGTTATCGTTTAGAAATACTGGATTGAATTTATATATTCTGAATTTAATATTAGCACGTTAGAAATCGTTTAATATAATGTTACTCTCTGATACTGTCAAACATAAAAAATATCTTCTTTTGCCTTTTTTTTAATTAAAACCTATTTCTTTCATCGAAAATGTTGAATTAACTTCTTTTGCCAGAATCAAGAGTAGGCTGATTGAAATATCGTTTTCGTGATGTCATCATTTTCAGTGTGGGACGTCAGTTTCATTTATTTTGAGTAATGTTTCGGTGGCTGTCATTGAGAGCCAGTAATTCTAGGTTAGCCTGAACAATACCTTCAACCACATCATCACTTACTCAGGTGAAATAGTTGTCAAAGGCTAGCCTACCAGCTATAAATAAGTTCAAGCTGGAAGAAGGTCGAATATGGAAAAAAAATCACAGATTAAACCATAGTTAAAATTGGTGCTATCCAGCTTATGTTAATAAAAATAAGCAACTATCATGTAATCTGTGTCTCCCCTAGCAGTTAAATACATACATCTCCAGTTAGAGGGTGGTGAAGTATTGACAGGGGTGCATTTATTTCGTTAATAGCGGCTAACGACGTTCTGTTCACGACTCAATAGTCAATTACAATAGAAAATGATAAGCTCGAGAAATTATATATGTTCCCAAAGATAAATTCAGACGATACGAAAATAAAATATATAATCTTTGGAAATGATAATACATTTTTGAAAATGAAATTGAATGAAATCCATAGTCAATAATGACAAATATTTTTTAATAATATGATGTCTCTTCTAGCGATTAAACCTGAAGATGTTTCGAATAGTATGCGTTTAATAATATATAAAATATTATATGCGTTGAATAGTATTTGGATAGGCTACACGACGTTTATGACTTTAAGTTGGTTTAACATATTTATTTTTTCCGGAATTGTTATTGTCACTTTATTTATTTTTTGTTTTTGTATTATATTAAAGTAATGTTTTCTAACACAATATTATAATTTTATTAATATATGTTCGCTGTTTTTCCGCAGCTCCGTATTACGATATCTTCCAGTTATAAATGAAATTCTATTGTTACTGTCTATGATGCGCATGGGGTTTTAAATCTGACAGGTTCCATGTCTT
Source organism: Plagodis pulveraria (assembly GCA_963890685.1). Lineage (NCBI taxonomy): Eukaryota > Metazoa > Arthropoda > Insecta > Lepidoptera > Geometridae > Plagodis > Plagodis pulveraria. Next base: position 848,006 of record OY982968.1, read on the forward strand.
TCAAAATTCATAATGTGTTATTTGTCAACAACTTGGTCGTTCCAATCTTGACTATGATGCGAGGCTGATCAGATTTAATGTTCATGAGCTGGGAAATCGGCGAAAGTATTTTGACTTCATCTATCTGTACGAAATAATTCAATACAAAGTAGACACCCCTAATTTTCTCTCTAATATAAACTTTAATGTAGGGACACATGCAACGTGAGCGCAATGTGATGATATTGCAAAAGTAGCCTCATGCGCTCAGTTACCCTCCCGCATTTGTACCGAACGTCTGTACTTTAGCCCACCTTATAGTGTAACCTGATATGTATCTAAATTTATGTACTTAATTTTGATGAACAATAATTAACGGTGATCACCGAAATGTAACATTATTTACCCTTCTCAGTAGACAGTCAAGAACACGCATATGGAAGAAATAAGGGCGCACATATTAACCTTGATAGGTGACGTGCGTCATGATATTAGATAACACATAGAACCTTACATTTAATATAAAGAACAGTGCACGTAATTCCAACAAATCTAATCTTATTGCTTTACAAATTTATAAAAATAACATCTCTTTCTATAATCCCCGGGTAAGGATGGCTCGTCAGTATAATGAACTGGCTAAGAACAACGATAAAATCGACATTATTTTCCGCTAAGCTGAGATCTTATAACAATGTATTAAAGATATCCTTTATCACCTTTATCACCAAACCCAAAATAAACAGACCACATACAAATCCGTGTTGAGTGTGGCTTCTCAGACTGGCAATTTACTTTGTCAGTGCTGTGTGCACATTCCTTCGAAGTCTGCTTTCGCAGTTGTGTGTATTCGGTAAAACGTAATGTCTATAAATAAATATTATCTGCCTATTTCATCCTGTTTTTATAATAACACAAATTTGCGGAATACAATCCAGCTCAAAACGGTATTAGTTTAAGTCCTATTTCTAAATTAATTATAATATACTGTCTTGTGTTTATATAAATAAATAAATTTGTTGATATTATTTAATTTTTAAATAATAAAATATTTGACATATTTTTTTACTTTACGCCTGTAAAAATTGATAACTCTGGCTTTATACAATAAAGGAAGTAATTGAATTTATTTCTTCTTTGACGTTTTCGCGCTTCTATTCAGTTTGTCAAAAGTGTTTTTATATATATTTACATAGATAACGATATAGGCACTTAATATTTTACCGCATATCTATACTTTTACAATACTCAGCAGTATAATTTTCTGAATGCGGGTACGAAAAAAATTTTATACTTAACACTTATTAAATAAATAATTCCAAAATGCTTTATTTATATATCATTGGAACAATAATCGATTTAAAAAAAAAGCCGATCTAGGTTGTCACCCTCCATTGCTACCTCTGGGTGTCGTAAGAGGTGACTAAAGGTAAAATACCGGAAGGTGGGCAGCAGCGCTTTCTGAGGAACTGGAATCCCCAAGACCCTTGCCAAGCGTGGGGATTACGGCAAACCCCCCCTTAGGGGTTCCGTTGCAAACATTATTAAGTGTAATCAATTTTATGGTATCCCATGGGACCTAACCCATTATTTGAAAATCATTTAAACTACAACAATACAATTCTCCCCGTCATCATCAAACAAAATAATATGTTAAAATTGCTGATCAAGAACCAATTAGGAAATCTAAAATTGCAATTATAAATTGTAATTTCTCATCCCTCTCTCTAATTGGGCGAGATATGTTATCGCAAAACAAACATGAGGGACGCCTAGCCCCTGAGGGACCCCTGAGGCCTTTAGGCGTACCTTTGTAGGAAGGCATAATTTAAATGTATACATGCTTCAAACAGTTACAAAACTGTAGCGTTTGGTTTCTAGTAACTATTACATATTTACTTTAAAAAATTGTATTTTGGTCATAATTTGACAACTTTTTTGAACCAAGTTGATCTTTTTGCGCTGATCAAATAGGCGCCAGCATAGTTGTATGGAAATTGATAGCTGGTGAGTATTTCAACCTACAAATAAAAAAAACAAAAACCTTTCGACCACATCATCACTTACCATCAGGTGAGATAGTGGTCAAATGCTAACCTACCAAGCATAAAAAAAAAACCTTTTAAAATGTATTACACTGTTAGTCGAGTTTCGTTTGAAAAATAATCAGGCGTAGAAATATTTTATTCATATTTCAGTTACATAAGTAGATAAGTATAGTAAGTAAGGCAATACAACTTCAAACTTTGACCAAGATAGAAACTCGAAGCAGTACAAGCATTATAGACAATTTAAAAGTGTGAGCAAAGTTGGGACTAACAATATTTACATAATAACAACAATACAAGACTGATAATTAATAATAACAAATATTTTTAAATATTTAAAGAAAACATCAAATTAATATTTTTATATTGTTATGATTGCAATAACGCCTGCTAAGCGGATTACATTACAAATATACGATAGGAATTTTTTTTTTAAGTCATGTGCGGGATCCCGCACATGACTTAAAAAAAAATGGCGACATCTACCCAATTAATGTGAACTACTTACGCTGGTCGGTTGACATTCGATTAACACTTAACATATTTCAAACGCATAAAAATATGGTAAAAGTAATACTAAACATTATTGTTTCACAAAGTCGAAAGATAGTAAATTGCGCATTTTCCTACATTTTATTCTGTACTTGTTTTCTTCTCTACAACCATGTAATCAACTTGAATGATTAGTGAATGCACTTTCTGCAGTCCGCAGTCCGTAGAGTAATCGACGACGGCGGTGTAGTCGTGGTACAGAAATCAATCGCATTGCACTTCTAGGGGGATGCCAAAAGCGATCAGACATTAACGAGATTCACGATTTGATTTCTTAGTAGAATTTTCATAATGTTTGCAGTTTTATTTCTACTGGTAAACATTACAAAAGATTATGTTTGGTTTTTCTGTACGCTACCTTAAAGTAACGCTTTCAATACATCTGATTTTGAATGTCATATATTGGTTTTATGCAGTAAAAATGTTTTAAGTTTTTTTCAAATCATAGCCCACTATCTCAGCAACTGGTAAGTAGATGTGGTCAAGGGATAGTATACTCACATTAAATTTATTAGAATCAAATATTACAAGAACAAAGGTTGTGAAAATTTCTTTTTAAATTGTTTTTTTTTACAGTTTCCTCGAAATATTGACAGCACTCTGCTCCAATGAACAGGACTGACGACTCGTTTAAATATTTGTGGTATATAAGAAGAAAATTTATTTAATACTTATTAGGATTATTATCTGTATTCTTTAACTTTTCCTTTATATTGGTGAGTAACACTGCAGTGTTAGATACTCAGCTCCGAAGCAGTAATGTGCGAAAATTACTATATTTAAGCGTAAAGGGCACTTTAGTATAGTTTGAAGTGAAAGCGTGAAAAGCAGAGTAAAACAATACAATTATAATGGACCGGCGTGACACTTAACAACAGATAGGTGACTGGTCTGTCTCATCACTTAACAACAATTAAAAATTTATTGTTTTACAAAATCGAGTCATAATTGGTTTTACACGCATTATACAATTTGATTGGTTATTCGTACCTAAGAAGTTGCCTCTGTCGTTAAAGATACAGTAAAAATATCTCCAATTTCAATAAGACTTGAAAGAATGAAGCTTCAAAAAGTCATCATTCATAGTAAATAAAAAAAACGTCTCAAACTACATACGTACAAACATACTTGTAACGAAAAAGAAATAATTTATTTGTGAAAGCTAAATACGTGAAATTCATATTTTTGAGCCTATCTGTGGTTCTGTATATTATTTGTGTCAATTCATACTCCACCAATATTGTAAAATGATCAGAATTTTAAATATCTGTATATTACTTGAAGTGATATAAAGATATTTGTTCATATAATATATACCGTAAAAAGTAACATAACGCACCATCCATTATTTTAATATCACCACCAATTCGGAAACAGGTTCTCTTTTTTGCGGTTCTCGTCTCTAAAATGTTTAGTTTTTAGAACCAAAAATATCAATGGTATTTTAATTTCCTATTTTTAATATTCATCTGCCTAAAACATCTGGTTGACAACAGATACATATTTTAAGCTCAAAAAAGACAAACGCCTTTGTATTTGTTAAATTGCTTCGCATAATTTGAACATAACTTAAAAAAATACACTTACGGTACAAACAACTTCAAGACTCTGTACCGTTAAATGTTTTTTTCTGAATAGTTCAGCGAGTGGAGAGGCTGGCTTTAAGCCAAATACACACTCCACTAGTTCACGTCGGTTTTTTCTGTTTTGTAAGGATAGCCTTCTTCGTTCTCGTTCGTTGAACGCACGATTTGATTTAATCTGTTATATATTTTTTCTTGTATAAGGAACTTCAAAACATTATTTTTCTGATTATTATTATTTTTCGGATGGGTAGACCCCCCTATGAAGGGTAACTTGCGGTCTCCCCCCTTTCAGAGAAATGTTTTTTTTTAGTTTATAACCTCACTATTTTCAGTCATCGATTTTACGGGGCCTCCCCGGTTGGGGTAAGGGTAGACATCTCAAGTCAAGGAAGTTGTGACCCCCCTCCTCCCTTCCTAAGATATATTTTTGATTAATTTCTAATCTCACTTATCATAAAAGTTTCACTTTTTTATGATTAAATTTGACTCTATTATGGGCTCTCGCCAAAACTCGCTATATCGCCCCTGAGTGTAACTTCACCCACTCAACCTCGATCTCCATAGCGAGCTTCTGGCTCCGCACTTTTTATATACACTCTAGGGGTAGGGACCACAACACCAGGTGGAATTGGTAAGCTCTGTGTCGCATCTGTGACTGACTTTGAAACTAACCCAAACCACTACAATAATAACATAGGCTTTAGTAATTAGAACTACATTATCTACCTACCTTCCCTTTTACACGCCCCCCGGCTCTACCCTTCCCCCACACCGCCTCTCAACCCTAAAATCAAAGTCTGACAATAGTGAGATTATAAATTAAAAAAAAAAACAAATCTCAGAAAGGGGGGGGGATCGCAACTTCCCCATCATAGGGGGGTCTACCCATCCCCCCGCACCCGCCCCTATCCACCACCCTTAAATCGATGTTTTATAATCCAAACTAAAGCCAAACGTTTACATATAGTAATATCAAATTGTCTATATTAAAAATAAAAGTTATTGATAAAATCATTTCCAATCCATTAATTAACATGTTATTAAAAACAAAGTTATTTTTGATAACGGGAGACATTTCAAACTTCATTGTTTTAGTGAATTCAAAACCGTAATCTATATAATAGTATAGGGGAAAAAATTAATGGACAATTAAATACACGTTATGTATGCCTTTTCCAGTGTTTAGTAACTAATTAATCCATAAGCTTCTTTTATATTTTCAGCGATCAGTTACTTCTCTACAGCTATGACAGAAACAAACCTTCAAAGGACTGCTAGCACAATTTGCTACTCAACTTCATCAAAAAACAACAAAATTCAGTACTTAAATCTACTAGTAAATGAAGGAACAACTGAGCATTTCTCTCCTGAGAGCCTCGGGATTTCCTTTCCGTTCTGATTACGGGTTCATTCTCAGTACTTAACTGTACATGAAACTGTGTAATAGTATAATTCAGTTAAGCGGACATTTTCAGCCCTCAGCGAAATGTTAGCGCAAATCTAGGTCTCCTCACTAGTGATTGTTCACACTGTGCCTTTTGCACTTGCACATTTTTCTAAAGATATCAGCTACAGTACCTATTTACCTATATTACATTTATGGAAGGAATGCAACTTAAGAGTCGTTGCGCGTTTGTAACTGATGACAACTGACACAATTAATCTTGAATAATATGAAATATAAATTAAAATTTGCCTAAAATAGATGCATTTTATCACAAGTGACGAACTGCACTGCATCCTATATTCTGAGCCATACAACTGAATTTCATGTGCCTGTAATTTCAATATTACTTACTGGCTCTCAAGGACTGCTCTTAGAACACACTCTTAAATCTTGGCGACTGAATTTTTACTTGAGGGTGGTAACTATCTATCTGAAGCGCTCGTAGCGAAGTTTACTTAGCTGTTCTCAACCGATCATCAGCAAACTTAAGCAACGTCACGCGCGGTCATGAGTTGGATGGGTGACCGCTAGTGACATTACTACTGAGCGTTTCCGTGCTTCGGAGGGCACGTTAAGCCGTCGGTCCCGGTCGGTCGTCTTAGGATGGCAGTCGTTATAGCGCGGTGGTAGGGCATTTTGCGAATGCCCGCCTGGCTAGCTACCACCCTCAAGAAGAAAATCTGTCGCCAAGCACCTAACGGTGTGTTCCGGCAGGTGTCCTTGAGAGCTAGTACTTCTAGGTTAGCCTGAACAACATCTTCGACCACATCATCACTTACCATCAGGTGAGATAGTGGTCAAAGGCTAACCAATCAGGCATAAAAAAAATAAAAAAAACTAGCCAGGCATTCGTGAAACCCATTTTCGCCATGTGGTGCAGTGCAAGCCGGCAGTGGGGATCAAAACATGGAGCTGCGGCACGGCAGTCTATATCTATTACCGCTCAGCTCGTGCTTAGTGAATATTACAATCACAATCGAACCATCCCCAATTACGGTTAATATAATAGCAATAAAATGTTGCTTAGTTGAGCCAGTCTCGATACCCCAGTAGTAAAGGCATTCGGTGCGTAATACTGGGAGACGGGGTTCCGATTCCCTGAAGAGATAAAAAATTGTCTGCACTAAAAATGTTTATGTGTTATCTTGAATACGATATTGAGCAGTATGTTTAAATTGGCATGGTCAAAGCTTTTAGTTTTAGTTTAATACAGAGCAAATACAAAATTTAATACAGACAAGATTTTTTTATTTTTTCTGTAATAATCCTTATTCATTTTATATAAAATTGATAGGAATATCTGATTTCAAATTAACTTTCATCCGACTTTGTGAGAACAAGCCCCAAGTGCTCAGTATCACTCCACTAGTTGCGAGTGTACCGGGATGCTCCCTCCACGGGGACGCTTCCTCCGCCGCCATCATTTTAAATGTTTCATGAAGAGACCTCGTGCATACTTTATTACAACCAAACCTACGTATTTCCCGAAACGGTAATTGAAATGAGATTAAATTTAATGTAATGTTTTAAAATGTTCTAAATGAAACGGCCAGAGGAACAAAAACTTATTTCGTTAAAACTAGTGGAGTCTTGTAAGGCAGATGTTTAGTATTATTCGTTATCTTACTACAATTAATGCGGATAATCAATATTTTGTGTAGACTGTAGTCTTATAGTATTTATTTTACATATGTCATATTCGTCTGTGACGAATAATGTATGACGAAAAATTTCAATATCGTCTGTGACGAATAATGATCTAAACTGAATTAAGAATGAACGAAATTGAAATAAGAGTTAATTTTGACTTTGAGTTTTTATAACAAATACAGAATGGACAATATATATAAAAAAAAAACACTGCAGAGAACACACAGAGAAGTAAACTTTAATATTTCGTACTAGTATGTCAAGTATCCATCACTTGGTGATGTGAGGGTGACGTGTTGTCGGTGAATCAGCCACGTCAATAATGTAATTGTGTAGAAGACACATTTTGTAAAACTTGACCGACAGTCACCGCCACAGCTTGCGCTCACTTGCTTATCAGTGACTTCGCATTGACGTGAATGTTAAGAATTTGCTTAAGTAATTACTGACTTTAGTGCCATATGACCAAGCTAATGTTAAGTTCCATTCGAACGAAACCACGAATAGCAGCTAGTTTGGAATAAAGGGACTTTTTGTTAAACTGAACAGTCTACAAACTTTCCTAGTCGAACAGCATTTCAAAACTAACGAATACTTTTAAAGCTTTTCAATAATAACAATCAAACTTTAAAACATTTCAACAATAACGCGAAACGAACTTTCAACAGTCCAACGATTCGCATTGTTGCGAGGAAAACTGCAAAAATGGTTGAGGCCGATTGATTTATTGAATTACCATTGAACGGTACCTCACATTGCTACAGTGTACTTTAACACAGTTACAAAGCTAAAATGTTTTTACTTTAATCTAACGTCTACGGCAGGAATTACAAAATTCTACATGTTTATTCGCGCTTGTAGTTAGGTGCGGTAACAATTCTACATGATTCGCGAATTAATTTTGCCTATATTTTCTTCAAATGAACATCAAAGCACACAATTCCATGCGTACTCCTAAGACAGTAAAATGTCATCTTTATCGTTCTGCCCGATACTGCACTGCATTATAAAAATCATATTCATGTGCGGGATTCGAACCCGCGTCCATCCATCCCTTTAGCCGGGGTATGCTATAACCGATTGAGCTAACATGACATAATGACTCACAACTCTAATTTTGGCTCACGTTCTTCAACCCGATGGTTGAAGAACGTGAGCCGGGATGGAGCGACATCTATAGTTCAACTTGCGTTTTACTACAAACAAGACCAATTTTGCAATTGAATTTAAGCTTGTAAATTATGACGCAACCTTATAATTTTACACTGCATTGCATTATTTAAAGACGTTAGTTTTTATGTCTCGTTCACCCTATAATTTCACTAGCTACAGTGTTCCTAACGCAATATTATAGCCGAGTGGTAATAGCTATGGACCGCCGTGCCACAGGGCCATAGTTTAATCCCCACCGCCGTGGCCAGCTTGAGCTTCACCACATGGTAGAAGGGCATTTTACGAATGCTCGTCTGGCTATCTACCACCCTCAAGTGGAAAATCTGGCGTCAAGCACGTTAGCAGTCCTTGAGAAACTGTTTTTATGAAATTAGAGGCACATAGGACTTCATAACTGGGTAATGGGCGCAGTGTAGGCCGTCATTTGTGTCGAAAAGAATATTTTATAGGCAGAGACTCTTACCAGAATAGGCCTAACTCTGCCATCACAATCCCATAAAAAAATAGAAGTGCTTGCAGACAACTGATTCAAGATGAACTCACGATAAAACGAACTACCGTCTAAAAGAATCGGTACAAACTTCTCTGTGCAATCATAACAAATCTATTTCCCCAAAACCAAACAGCTGTATTCCTCAACATCCCAACATTACCCTTCCTTTTCCCTTCTCCCCCATCCTTGGGGATTTCGGGGATTAGGGTCCCAACAATACTTCCAATTGAACCTTCGGAAAAATTTACATAATCTTGGCTACGGTATTATGACCGTAAAATCCTTGGAAACCGCTTTATAACTTACAAAACGGTAGGTAAGTTAAATATTGCCTTTTTGGAGTTTAGGGGCCGATATACCAAGGCGGTTGTTAATGATTAGTGAGTTGAAAAAGTTGACCTCGTATATTTTCGTTATATAGTATATAAACCGCTGGTTTGAGCTTCCCCGCATGGTGGTAGGTTATTTTTGGCTAATCAAGCTAGCCACTCTTAAGAAAAAAAATGGTCGCCAAGCACCTAATGTTTTTGTTTCGGCAGCTATCTTTCAGAGCCAGCAATTCTCGGTAATGGCTAATAATACCGTAGACCATATCATCACTGACACTGTCAAAGTCTCGCATTAATGTAAAAAAAAATATCACGTCAAAAATCAAATAAACGTAATTTTGGGAAATAAAGTAATAAATACCATTTTATAAAGCAAAAACGTTATATCAAAAAATTATGCGTTATATCCTAATTATGTGTTATTAGAATAGAGTAAATATTAAATACTAAGATTGCAACAGAATGTCAACATGAATTAACAAGTATTCATCAAAAATTAAAAAATCCGACTGCAAATCATTTATTTTTATTAAGCGTTTTATCGTTAAATTGAATTTAAATCTGCAAGTTGTATATAATTATAGAATCGTTTCTTAAAGCCTTTCATTTTGATACCCCACTCGATGTATTTGGGAGTTTTTTTTTTAGTTTATTTGGTGTCTAAAATCCGCTAGTTAGTTTTGTTTTTACTTTTTTTTATGTACCTCATGTCACTGTGCTCAAGACAAATCTAATGATATATCATACATTAAAATCGGTCGCGCCGTTTAAAAGTTATGGTGAAATAAAGAAACTCACAACATACATACATGCACGAACGCTTTTTTATGTTATTGTGGCCGCACAAGCTCGAGGCTCACCTGATGTTAAGCGGACTAATCTTTGCCTATAACAGATGCATTTCGTTACAAGTTACGAATTGCACTGCGCACGTCACATTGAGATATAGTTATTAAATCTCATGTGGCTGCAATTTCACTGGAATTCAGGGACTGCTGCCGGAACACACCGTTAGGTGCTTGGCTATAGATATTCTACTTAAGGGTGGTAGCTAGCCAGGCTTCCACCATGTGGTGAAGCTCAAGCCCGCGTCGGGATTCGAACCATAGACCTGCTGTACGGCAATCCATAGCCAATGCCACTGAGCCATCACTGCTTTAAAACCCTGAAAACATAACACACCTTTTTTGGGCAGTCGTATAAAAATAACGGTCGAGCACCAACACAAAACGTTATCCTATCAAAAATTTAGCTCGAGATCCTTAGTTGGAGGACGACCCGCACTTCCCCAATTTTAGTATTCATTGACATGCATTGGGTATTGTAATATAATTATACTAATTCTGATGGCTTGTATAAACTACCGTTTATAAGATCAAACAAAAATTAAAAGCGTTAAAAACACGACATTCGTCTGGGAACCATCTACTTTTTTGTTATTATTATTTTATTAGGCAATGCGCTAAACTAACACATCCTGTAAATGAAAAAATTTCACCTGACTTCCTGTTTTGGCTTTTAAGATTAAGCCCTTAAAAGTCGAAAACGGCGGACAGACTTACTCTTTTTATGTTATTGTGTCGGAACAAGCTCGAGGCCCACCTAATGTTAAGCGGACTAACCTCTGCTTATAACAGATGCATTTCATCACAAGTCACGAATTGCACTGCGCCCGTCACACCTTGAGACATAGTTGTTTTAGTTATGGCTTGAATAAATGAAAATTTTACAGATTACTTAAAAATACTGTCCATAATATTTTATTTTTCTTAATGTTATACAATGGTAATACAAACAAGTACCTTGTCGCAGTGAATGTTACTGCCCTTGGATTGAACATGTATACCGTTCAAAAATCCACTATACTATATATAATATTATAAGCATACACATGATATAAGCTCAAAATTGCTATATAATTCAAGTGGAATCTTAGTGGAAGTCAGGGGTCAATTCTGGGACCTTTGCTGTTCTAACTGATGATAAACGATCTACCTACGATCATAAAACATGCAAAAAGCTTGCTTTACGCAGACGACCTCAAGCTCAACATGGAAATTCGATCGGACGCCGATTGCTTTGCCCTCCAAAACGACGTAGACGCTATTCATGACTGGAGTTTGAAAAATAGACTGGAGTTTAGTATCAATAAATGCTTCGTTATGACCTTCGGTCGAATGTGGTACCCAATCACTTATGACTATAAATTAGGCAACCAACTCATAGTTAGAACTGGCTGTATGAAGGACTTGGGTGTCACATTTGACAGTCAGCTCACATTTCATGACCACATTAAAATATTGGCAAAGGAGTCTTTTAGGCGGCTTGGCTTTATCCTGAGAAAGACACGTGACTATAAAAAATATGATATTATCAGGATAATGTTCAATTCACTTGTGTGATCTAAGCTTGAAAGCAGTGCATGCGTTTGGAATCCTCATGAAACAACCTATGCGCTGCTGTTGGAGAAGGTACAGAAGGCTTTCTTATGGACCTTGTACAAGCGGCAGTATGGTTACTACCCTTATTTGTATCCCACCAGTTTTTTGTTGAGTTGCTTGGGTTATAACTCTCTCGAAGTCCGCCGGAAAAACGAACAAATCGTTACTGTTTGTAAGATTTTAAGGGGAATCATAGATGCACCGAGCCTGAGTGACGAGCTGTGTCGACTTTATACCCCCGACAGGTATCTGAGAAACAGAAGGCACCGACTTTTTGCGGTACCTAATTTCAGCACCGTGGCCCATAAAAACTCTTCAATACCACGTACCCTCTCGGCACTCAACAATCTATTGGAGACCTACCCTGAAAGTGATTTGTTTGCGGATGAATGGAAGGTTATATTGTTTGTATGTCGAAGGTTTTGTGAACGTGATGTTTGAGTGGATGAGTGAGTGGGTCTGCGTGAGGTTTCACTTGTATTAATGCTTCATTGCCATTGTATAATCGTGTTTTTAATTTATTCTCATTAATCTATAAATATAATGTAATATATGACATAATATTTGTAAAATTTAATTTATAATGAATTATATTGAATGTGTGCATGTTTAATTAATGTAATTGGTATACCGTTTTAATTAAATAAATAAATACATAGTATAATGTTCTCTACTAGAGATCATATATTTTTTCTGATACTAATACAGTTCCGTATGTATAAAGGAAAAAACGGATCCTTATATGGAGCATAATTTTATTGTTTTACTGCCTTGATTTCATGGGAATGGCTATAGGTTTGGGTAATCGTGAATTAATATCAAATTAAGATTGCGGTCACACAGACGAATAATTAATAAAATAATCAAGTTTACGTCATCACAATCTACAGATTTCGCCATTTATGTTGCGTATTATTCTGATGCTTGCCGGATCGCTCATCAAACCTATGGAATAATTCAACCATAGAACATGATATAGAAACAATAAAAACAATGTTTCACACCATGATTACAGAGAACAAGTAAGAAAATGTAAATTATAATAATATTGTAACCCAGAATAGAAACTAGCTCTTAATAACTGCTCTCTCAATATATATCGAAGTGCTTGGCGACATATTTTCTGCGTATGAGGATAGTACAGCTAGCCAGCCTAGCATGCAAAATGCGCTAATAATTTGCAGCCTAAATCTAATACATGGGTAGATTTTATAGATCTAATATTTTTTATACATTCTTGGGTAAGCAAGGAAGCCCGTAACAAGGGTGCCCAATTCTTTTTGTGAGCCCACCTCGACACAATCTGGCAAATTTTCATCTCGGCAGAATTAACAGTCTTTCCCTGAGAGGTCACTTAATGGGATTAAACGGTGACCCACATTTACCCTCTGTAGGGCAACTTGTAATACATGGCTACACCGCACTGCAACTCAGTAGCCAAACTCTTAATATTCAAAAAATAACTAACGTTTATATGAATATCGCATTAATTACATTGGTACGTCAAAATGTAACCTTTGATGAAATTTGTTTAGAACAAAGCATCATAAACACGTCTATAACTTATGTAATAATAATGATGGTAAAATATATTGTAAAATTTTAATATGTCTATGATCTTTGACAGTATTATTAAAACAATCATACGTTGTCTGTGGCACTAATACCTCTGTAATTCAATATTAAAATCATTACCATAAATGAGCCTTGTGAAAATTATCTGTCCTAAAGCAGTGCTCTTTCAAACACTTAGTATTAGTAAATGACTTAAGCGAGTGCGGAATTACTGGCACCATACATATATCTACCGCCAAGCAGTAATGTTCACGTTACCATATCCCGGTTTGAAAGGTATGGGTGCCGGTGATTATAAGGACATGAGACAACTGTATGTCTCAGGGTGACGGGCACAGTGTAGCTCGCTACTTGTGACGAACTTCATTTGTTTTAGGCAGATATTACGGCTTAACACCAGGCGGGCGTCGTGCTTATACAAACTTGACAGCATTAAAAACATAAGTAATTTTTTATTGATGTCATAATTCATATTCCCGCTCTAATTTGTAAGCATTGAAGGATAGCGACCCTTCTATGATGTCTATAACAATCACATATAATGTTTATATATATTCGAAGACATGGGTACGAATCATATTTGTATGGTACACGTGATAGTATCATATCTTTTCTAAAATTTAAATGGAGCATTGGCTGTAAATTTCACTAAAATTTGTTTTGTTCGGAAGCTTGTTTAATCCACAGGGTTAGTGTTGTCAACTAAATACATGCTATATAACTTCAAAAAATTTAATTAACTGATGCTACTCGTATATGTTATCAATTGACATTATCTGATCTTATAAAATCTAATAATTATATTTCAATGTAAATCTTTTGTGACATTTAATCTATACTTATTTAGCTTAAGACATCACTAATTTTGCGGTATTGTCTTAAAGTTCAATGGAATATGTAAACGTTAAAATAAACATTATAAAGTAATCAAATTAGGATATGATTTAGAATTGGTAAATTAATTATTTACCAATGTTACACACTTTTCATGATTACTATGAAGAACTATGAACAACCTACATTCTAATGCAATAAATGAATTAGAATTTGAACTGCCGGCATACTCCCTTTATTAAAATTATCCGATGTTGCATAATACACACAAGTATTGTATCATCAGGCAGTCTGCCTTTTTATACTTCTTACGTATTGTTAGCATATTATACTGTCCACTTTTACTAAATGAAACCGAGAAGGAAAATGTCACCATCTCTGTCACTCAAGTGAGAGTTACACAAATCTTTCTCCCGTTAGTGCGTGTGGAGAAATTATTGTCACGCAAACTTTTTGTTCGCGAACATTAGAATGTTTGGGGCACAGATTAGTTTACAGTTTCTACGCAAACAACATTCTATTCAGTAGCAAGTATCTCACCGAATGGTAGTATTCCTTCACAGGACACTACCACATAGTCCTTGTTCATTAAATCAGGCAATGCTATATTGTTGCTATATTGAGGCACTGGTGATTGGTACTTATTTCAGAATGTTGACTAAACTCGTAACGTTCTTGCTACCATCTCATTACATACATGCAAATTGACTCCACAGTGGATACAATGTGTTTTACAGCTACACAAAATATGATACAAAAATATATTGTATAAAAGTTTAATCCTTATAATATGGCTGATTGTCTGCATGACATATTATCAATAATTAGGAAAGTTCTTGTTGGTAGTCGGTATACTCATTACTTTCGTCTGAAGAGCATTCGGATTGTAATTGTTGAAGCAGTCATGCCCCAGTGTTATAAATATAGACTAACGTGTAATATTTACTAAGTACAGCTTGTTGACAATCCTCGACCTCATGATTACATACTAGCAGCTAGAAAAAGTGGACGGTTGAGACTAGCTCTAAAAAAGCACTTCTTGTACCGATGCCCAAAATGCACCTGCTAACAACGTTAAGTAGTGGCATTTGTTTATTGATGTGGCGCATTCGCCGCAAAAGATTTCATGGAGAAATCCTTGCCCTTTTTAACGACATTCATTATGCGGATATGAAATATTAGGTATTCATAGATAAATAAGATGTAGTTTTTTTCATTGAAAATTACAAGTATAAAGCATGACTCGACTTGACTATATATTTTATTTTTAATTATCCATTAGTGTACGCTCCCCAGCCAATCCAGGGAGGTTGGTGAGGCGTGTAAATAGCCTACACCTATTGTGTACTTGCGTACCGTTAATTAGCTGGGGTCAATGGAGCCTAAAATTATGGCTGACCAAATTGATGAACCTCCCTACAAAAAAACACCAATACATACACAATGCAGTAGTAAATAGCCCACGTACCTTAAGCAATCCTTGTTGTGCCTACAAACCCTTCAAGTTGGGATTTACAGCAGACATCGTTCTAGGCGTTCTTATATGGCGACCGGCCGGCGACACACAAATTCCAAATAATCGGGAGAAACTCTTGCACAAAAGATGTTACACTGCACTGTGACGTTCATACAATATTGGTTGTATTGCAAGTGTTATTTCTTGCGTCTTCAATTGTTCAGTTATTATTAAAAAAAATAACACTGAGCGGCGATGTGCTTTTTTTAGCGAGAGAAAAATGAATGAATAATCCACACATTACCCTCTATACAAAAATATTTGCTGTGAGCATCTTGTATGGCTTCTGTAGGTATATAGATTATAACACCAAATATTTACTAATCGATACTGCTAGCGCCATCTCTGGGATCTGTTGAGCTAAAAACTCAGACAGCAGGCGATACGATGGGTTCTGCAGCATATTGGCGCTATCCTGAGGGTTCATCAATTTAGAACTAATATATATTATATTTATATATGAGAAAATTGATAAGGCATTGACGTTCCACCAGAAGTTTTCCTGAGGGTTTGCCACAGGTCTACAATTCTAACAAAATTATATATATAAAATTTCCGTGTAATTTCACAGCACTGTGCTATCCCTAGTTAATCACAGGTAGATATATGAGCACTTCACTTTGGCAAGAAATGGTTTTTCACTGGGTATGATGCACGAGTTATAAACTTGAGATTTGAGAATAGATATATCACACACGATGCATTTACGTGCGCTTCGGAAAGGTCCGGTTGAGACTGGCAGGCAAACCAGTAAGAGGAATATGATTTATAACTACCCTCTATTGAGCGACGTATCAAAAAATTATTTAAAACGAAGTACCCTTGAAAGATATCGATACCAGTTACTAAATAATAATTACGTAAATTGTAAAGATCGGAACAAATTGTACAAAGTGGGCTACATAACAGTAAAAAAGTTTTTAAAAATAATTGCTTAGTAGTAGCAGCTACAGATGTCATATATTTTCAAAATTATCATTCACCTTATTTAACAAAGAATGCTGATGGGCAACGGACCAAAAAAAATCATAACCAAATAATTTCACACAAGAAATCTTCAAAATCTCAACCATTCAATGCCGCGGGGGAACTTTCTCCCGTTTCTTAAATCGGTAATGTTTTGGACAAGACATTACGTCTGTCCGAGCCAGCGCACGCCGTCAGTAGCTGCCGCTGATTAATGACCTGCTTCTTATAGCTTTTTATGTTCTGCTCTACTCGCGCTACTCGGATATAGAGTTTAAAACAAGTTCTGTTCACTTGTTTTGTCAAAACCTTACTTGATCATTCAATAATTTTAAAAGGCCTCAATAAAAGTCGTAAAAATATAATTTTAGCAATTAAATTATTATTGAATTTCATAAGTATTTCGGTTCTCTAATAGAACACGAGATTGTCACAAGACATCAATTGTCATAACGTCCACCGTGGAAAAAATGCCTCCCACATTAGGGGAGAATTGGTTTTGTAGCAGTGATGGCTCAGTGGTATTAGCTATGGACTGCCACGCAGCAGGTCCATGGTTGGAATCCCGCCGCGGGTTGAGTTTCACCGCAGGGTGGTAGGGGATTTTGGGAATGCCCGCCTGGCTAGCGCCCTCAAGTAGAACATCTGTCACTAAGCACCTAACAGTGTCTTACGGCAGCTGTTCTTGAGAGCTAGTAATTCTAGGTTAAGCCTGTTAACACCTTATACCACATTATCACTTACCATCAGGTGAGATTGTTATTAAAGGCTTACCTATTAGCAGTAAAAACAATGTATACTATATAGCCCGCGCTGTCAGGCATCTTAGGGATCGCAGGGTAAGATGGCAGTTCTACAGAATGCAGTAGCGCCTGCCTCCTGCTACTTTTTCTTTCGTTGCCTCTTCTCCAACAGAAAGATATGGGGATTGATATTCTAGCACCACGCCCGCTTCGAGGCGTCGATATTAATCAATAAATTTTCCATAAATTTCTATTAAAACTTAGTTATATACTGAAGATAGTGAATAGATTCAGGCGTTACTTTAATAAGAATCATAACAAATATTTTTTTAAATATTTTAACAAAACACCAAATCTAGATTGTTTCTCGATCGTGCGCTCGTAGAGTCAAGACCTCCTGAGGATGCTTCGTGTAGAAGTTAAACGCGTCGACATTTTTTCTAGTTTGGCTGCGTGGCGTTTGTGACGTCACGACGGCATAACAGGTAAATCAGGCGGAATTGTCACTAGATATATTTTTAATAATTTTAAGTGTTTTATTACAATATTGATTTGGTGTTTTCTTAAAAGATTTTAATAATATTTGTTATTATTAGTTATATCCCGGTAGGTTCTTGAGGACTGATTTGATTTTTATTTATATAACACATGTTTATTAGATACTACGAACAATTAACCGTCTGTGCAGCAGCCTACAGCTATTACACTAAGCAAGCACTCATTCAGTGGAATTATCATTGAATAGTGTACAAATATAGATATAAAAGACATCCAATTTACAAAATAATACCCAAGGGAGGGTGACTAATAAATTTAAGGGCGGAAGGCTGATATATAAATAATAAGTCTAACGTTTAAACCTAAAGGCAGTTTCTATATGTTCGGATTTACAATAGAAATCCCAAGTGCCACTTCCAGCAAGACATTAAAACGTCATCCCAACCCTTAGGTAAGTATTCATCGTGAATTATACCCTTATTCTTTCGCCGTTAGCCTCCCTGTCTCTGCTCTACTTTAGATACAATCTTACATCTACATTTTAGTGCTTTATCACAATAAGCTTCTTCTAAATTTCCTTTGCGTTCCAAACGAAATGTTATTTTCTTATTGCGGCAAGGTATCAAAGTGATAACCGTAAAGTGTTGACTTCACAATCTTGTTTTTCCTGGGAATAAATTATCTCTGAATGTCTTCTTTTGTTTTCGCACTAAATATTTATTAGCCATGAGTTTTTGTTCAAATATTCACAAAAATATCTGTGTTCTTAGTATAATATATCTAACAATCTAACCCAGTGAATTCCTGAGGCAAATAATACACAAAACTTATTTGATTATCAGTGACAGCGTGTAAATATTACTAAAATATGCCTTTTTTATTAATTAAATATTTTTTCACAATAAATAAACGATTCACATGAAAGAGAAAGAAAATAATTTAAAATGCAAGAAAAAGCTTGTTTAAGCAGCAGTACCATGCTGATTCGAAACACTAACCTTACATTATCACCTTATTAGTGTTGGAGCTTTTTTTAACTCTATTTAGTGTTGAATACTGCTTACAAGATCATTATCGATACCGTTTAAAATACTGTTCACCAACAAGATTTGCAATAACCATTAAATCATCCAGGTATGCTAATACTTCTTTCAGTTGAGTGAATTTAAAGGTCGATTTTGCTACGAAACTGAAATGGGACTATCTTGGACGTATATTCAGCTCAACCTAAAAATATTTTTTAAAATTAATTTATAATTGGAAGAGTGTGTGATAAACTACAAAAAATAATATGCCATTGCAGAGAAGCGTCATATTTTCTACGGAGCTCATAGCGAAGTTTGCTTAGCCGTTCTTGACCGATCAGCAAAGTTAAGCAACGTCCGCTGCGGTCATGACTTGGATGGGTGACCGCTACTATTGAGTGCTTCCGTGCTTCGGAAGGCACGTTAAGTCATCGGTCCTGGTTGTTGTCTAAGAATGGCAGTCGTTAAAGTCGTTAAAGCATGGTGGTAGGACATCATGCGAATGCCCACCAGGCTTGCTACCACCTTCAATTAGAAATTCTGTCATCATCATTTTCTAATCATCTCATCACATGCTGGAACACACCGTTAGGTGCAAGCACCTAACGGTGTGTTCCAGCAGCAGCCTTTGAGAGCCGGTAATTCTAGGTTAGCCTGAACAACATCTTCGACCACATCATCACTTACCATCAGGTGAGATAGTGATACTAGCCTATCGGCTATAAATACAAATAAATAAATAAAAGGGTCAGTTTTTTTTTCTAGCCCTTGAATGAGGTTTTTCTCCTAAACCTGTTTTCTAAATCCACAAATAAAAACCGGCCCTGGGTAATTAGATAAGACGGCCCTCTGTAATTTGATGCAAACCGAAGTATTTAATCAAATGTTAAGACGAGAAGGACGATTTAACTATCAACGGTTCCTTAATGAATGATTTACCAAAACAAAATTTCTGAAAAAATTTTAATTCCTCAACTTTTTTAAAACCACAGAGAGTGTAAATAGAATGAAATTGTTCATAATGAAGTACCTCAAAGGGTTTGAATTAGGGTAAAAACTTTTAATTGTCTCCCTGTGGAGGATATTAAAATGTAGATTTTTTGAAACGATAGAACTCAAGACGGAAGTTTAATAGGACGGTAATTATTAACTGTTACAAAGAAATCTGAATTAATTAAGGTTTTTCAAAGTGTTTGAAGGTTTTCTTTGAGGTACTCCATTTTGTAAGATCGATGTGCTAGTATGGCACATCGTCACGTTGTATCACATATCGTATGATATACGAGATACGTGTGTAATTAATTCATATTTGGCAGATGCCAAAGAGTCTCCTGGATACTATAGTTGTGCCCATTGTTGAGTCCAAATCTGGTGATGCCTCCGACATGTCGAACTACAGGCCGATCTCGCTGGCATGTATAATTTTCAAAGTGTTTCGGTAGACGGTTTCTTTGGCAGACAGCTATGATAGCATAGTACTATTAACGTTGTACAGTTTGGCTTCAGACCAGGTTTGTCGACTGAGAGTGCTGTTTTTTTGTTTGAGGCAGACCGTTTCGTACTATACTGAGAGGAACAGCCCGGTTTACGCGTGTTTTCTGGACCTCTCAAAGGCTGATTGATTTTGTTTACTATGAGGTTCTTTGGGAAAAAGTACAGAAAAATACAACCACAATCACTGCAGTGTTTGAAACGTCGGGACAAAAATAATGATAAATATACGCGATTTAAACCGTTTAAAGTTGTTTAATTACTATGTTTAATAATCGCAAAAACCTAAGACAACATTATATATATTAATGACTTAATAGAGGAGCTCAGCAGCACCAGGGTTGGATGTCACATAGATGGAGCCTGCCTGAATAACATAAGCTACGCGGATGATATGGTGCTGCTGAATCCGTCGGCTGGGGCCTTGAAAAAGCTATTGGCTGCATGTGAATCCTATGCGGCTGCACATGGCCTCAAATATAACGCCAGGAAGAGTGAAGTCATGGTTTTCAAGGCTCGCTCCTAAGACTTACAAAGTGCCTGAAATTAGTCTTGGTGGAACTGCACTAAAAATTGTGTGACAGTTTAAGTATTTGGGGCATTGGATGACCGAGGATCTAAGAGATAACATAGACATCGAGAGGGAGCGCAGATCGTCACCCGTAGTAATAAGTTGGCCCGAAGGATTGCACGATGTACAAAACAAGTGAAGACAACGCTTTTTAGGTCTTTTTGCCAATCTTTCTACACATGTAGTCTCTGTGTTAACTATACGCAGCGGGCATACAGCGATTTGCGTGTCCAGTATAACAACGCATTTAGGGTGCTGATGGGGTTTCCGCGTTTCTATAGTGCTTCCGGCATGTTCGTTGAAGCAAGGATTGGTGGCTTTACTTAAACGGTTTCGTGGCAGTACTAACACCGTCCTGACAGTGTTGGAGGACCGGTGGGACAGCCAGTATCTCGCTCACTGGACGCAGTTACATTCAGTGCCACAGTCATTATTACGAATGCATTGATCACTTATTTATTACAAAAATATTTTATTACGTTTGAAGCTTGTTTTTTTATTTCTAAAACCAATTTATTATTTTTCTTTATTTATATTAATAATGCATTGTTCTGATTGTTCTAATATATGTGATTGTTCTTATTATTTTATGCTTTATTTGATTATTTTTTAAGTCACGAATATGTTTTCCTACATGGGTCATTATACCTGAAAAATAAAATGATTTGATTTGATTAGTGTTCAGTGCAGTTGCTTAGTGTTTAGTACTAAACTCGTTTGAACAGAAACTAATGGTACTAAAAGTAGTTAGTATTTGTATTAAGTGACCGTGCTTCTAACACGTTCTATTTTTTGCGACTAGTCGCGTCCTAACTTCAACTTCACTGTAATTGTCCCCGGCGCCCACCACTTGGACGGGCAATTGTTTGCAGATAGACGCTTGTAGCACAGCTTGTAGGTAACATGACATATGACTCATAAATCTAATTTGTGCTATCATTCTTAACCATCGTATTGGGATGGAGCGACACCTATAGTTCAACTTACGTAGTACTACAAACAAGACTAATTTTGCAATTAGCTTTAAACTTGTAACAACATTATTTGGTAAATAACAACCATATAATTTTAATATTTTTATTTTTGCAATAACACATGCCCCGCGGATTTTATAACGCGGATTTCGTTACTCAATCAATAATTAGGAACATGGTGACTGGCATTAAACTGAAGAACAAGATTTAATATTGATTTCTAAGGGAGTAAGATCAGCAGTTTTTTTTTAAGAGACAATTATTAATATCTCCTCAGATAATGTTGCTTCAATAAAGGAATCAGATCTTTTAAGAACTTCTCGAATAAAGAAAATAATTGACACGCGTGAGTGGCTATAAGCAGAATTTTACCCAGTGAACAGGTGGTAAATGCCAGTATCATATCGATCTCAGTAGTGTGTGCTCCTCATTAGGTGCACATCATAGCTCCGTTAGTTCAACGGTTATGTGTTTTTTTAATACCAACAAGTTATAACTCACTGAGAAACTATAAGTACTGTTCTTGAATTGCTTAGAGCAAGTCAGTAAGTGAGTTTAGAGTAAGACGATGATAAGGTTTCACTTTAGTTGAAATATCCACATAAAAACAAAAAGTCGTACCGAAATAGAACGATCTTCCAATAAATTCTACCTAATATTTGACGAGTAGCCAATGGTCCTAATGGCTCTTAATAGCTTTCAATAGCCCTCAATAGGCTTTCCAAAACAGTTTTAATCAAGAGCCATCTCAGTTATCGACAGAAACCTGAGATTGAACTATCAGTATAAGTTTGACCGAACCGCAAAAGTGGCGTTGGTAATTTTGACAATTTGTTTTAGAGCAATATATAAAGTTGTTCTGAAAATTTTAGCCAAGGATTAATTACAATCTCTTTTTTCTTGTAACTTTATTAAAGTCACCGCTAATTTTAATACAAATCTCGTTGGTGAAAATCATTAGGCACATATTATGTGTAGTTTCTTTTTTATATTTTTAAATGCTATCTTTGACTTTTATTTGCAACAATAGGCATTTAGCGGGAAGATTGTCATGCTATGATTTGTTATGAATATAAATGAAGAGCTCTAAGAAATCTCACGAAAATTTACAAGCTGCATAAAGGGAGTCTGCTCCCGTGTTAGCAACAGTTACGTAATGAAATCTAAACATGGACGAGAGAATCTAAATATTAGGTCCTTACATATGAAATTGGCGTTTTTCGTACTGGCCACTTTAATCACGAATTTCTCCTCTTTGGTAAGGAATTCCAAATTCAAATTTGTACAGCTATAGACTCATGTATTTGTGCTTCGATGATCGTCATTCATTTGTTTTTTTTCTTCTGTTTTTTTCTGTTTGCGTCACTCATTTTACAAAATGGAAAACCTTAAATATCGCATTATTTACAAATATACTATATAAATATAACGTGATAAAACTGTTTTAATTCACTTGAAGCAAATTGGGAAGATTAAAAAGCTTGAAAGGTGGGTACCTCACGAATTGACTGAAACAAACCGGCAAACGCGCGTCGACTGCTGCGTTACATTACTAAACCGGCACAATAATGAAGGTATTTTAAACCGAATCATTACCTGTGATGAAAAATGGGTTCTTTACGATAATCGGAAGCGCTCAGCGCAATGGTTAGATCCTGGCCAGCCAGCCAAAACCTTTTTTTTTTTTTTTTTTTTTTTGGCGTGGGGAAATGCTGTTACGCATTGCCGTATGCGGGGGGGGCATACGGGGTATGACGGACTCGGCTAAAGGCGCCCATACCGTCTAAAACCCCACGGTGTTCCAGCGTCTTCGACTGATGACGGGGGGCGTGGGACCGAATTATTCTTACCACAGCCCCCGTCGTCGCCGCTGCCCGCTGTAAAGTGGCGGGCCCTCCTCGGTGAGGGGTGTCAATAGGAACACCCCTCCACCTCGTGTGATGCCCCCCGAACACGGAGGGGGCATCAACATCGCGAGAGGACCTATCTCTGAAGGGTGCCGGATGCCCCCGCATCCGACGGCCCAGGCCCTCTCAGCGGAGACGGAGTGCGGGCTCGATTAGCCCGCACCCGTGTCCGCGCTCTCCGGAGCGGAAGAGAGAGAGGGTCTCTCTCCCTCTCACGCTCCGCCGCCTCCCTCCGCGAGACAATAATCTCACAGAAGGAGGCTACTGCCTCCCAACATCTCTCATCGGCGACCATCCTGGCTAGGATGGTCGGCAATGAGAGATCCGTCCCAATGACCGCGACCAGAGCTTGTCGCGGTTCGTCCTCTCCAGGGCATGCCTTCAGCGCGTGCTGGGCAGTGTCTACTGCACAGCCGCACTGATGGCACGCCGGGGAGGCTTCTCGTCTGGCGATACGATGCAGGTAACTCCCGAAACAACCATGTCCCGAGAGCACCTGCGTCAGCCTAAACGAGAGCCTCCCGTGTCTCCGTTCGATCCAATCTCGGAGAACGGGCTGGATAGCGTCAAGGAGTCGTCGACTGCTATCCCCCCTCTGAGTGGACCGTTCGCGGAGTCGTCCCTCCCACCTCGCGAGAGCCAACGCCCTAGCGTTGTTGCGCCAATGCGCCAACTCTCGCGGCGCCGGTCGCTCGTCCCGCTCCCGCGCTCGCACTCTGCGGCGGTAGACCGAGGCCAAGACTTCGGCCTCAAGGTCCCAGGGGAGAAGGCCAGCGAGGGCGCATGCCATCTCGTGTGAGAGTGTCCGATACCCCCGGCACACTCTCACAGCCATGGTCCGTTGAGCTGCAATCAGCAGGGCGGTCTCCCGCCGATCGAGCCTCCCGGACCATATGGGGGCTCCGTATAGGGCCATCGAGCTGACCACCGCTGTATAGAGGCGGCGGCAGCTGCCCTCTCCACCCCCGATATTGGGGAGGAGGCGACTCAGTGCGCCGGCTGCCCCCAACAATTTGGGGGACAGCCGCCGCATGTGCGCCTCGAACTTCCACCGGCTATCAAGGACGACGCCGAGATACTTCAACGTCGTCCTGACGGGGATGGAGGTTCCTCCCACCACTATGGATGAGCCTGCAGGTGGCGCCCTGCGGGGACCATGAAAACAAATGGCCTCCGACTTGTGGAGCGCCACCTCCAGACCCAGCCTCCTGATCCTGGCCACGACCATCGCGACTCCGGCCGTGGCGAGGATTGCCGCATCCCTGTAGGTATCCCCCTTGGCGGTGACCAGCGTGTCGTCAGCGTAACAAACGACGCCGACGCCACGCAGGCCAGCGCCTCGGAGGGCCCAGTCGTATCCGACGTTCCACAGCAGGGGCCCTAAAACAGACCCCTGAGGGACGCCGCGCGCCATGGGGCTCCGACCCTCCCCATTCGTCGTCGGGAAGACTACCTCTCTATAGGAGAGGTAATCGCCGACGAGCTGGCGCAGGTACAGCGGCACTCGGTGGTAATCCAGTCCACCGAGTATGGTGGTCCAGGGCAGCGTGTTGAAGGCGTTGGCGATGTCTAAAGACACCGCCAACATCACGCCGCCGCTGGAGCACGCCTCCTCGGAGAGATCGCGGACGCGGGAGATGGCGTCCAGCGTCGAGCGACCTCTCCGGAACCCGAACTGGGTGGGCGCCAAGTCCGGTCCCGACGTCTCGAGGTGCTTGACAAGGCGGGCAGCGATCACCCTCTCCAACAGCTTACCCGCCTCGTCGAGCAGCACAATGGGGACCCCCACGCCAAGGATTTGGCGTTGAGGTCCCCCATGACGATCACGGGGCGTGGGCGGGTCTGACCTATGAAGGTTCCCACCTCGCCGAGAAGAGCCTCTAGCTCGTGACGGGGCCTGTTCGGGGAATGATAAACACCCACGATGACGACAGGGCCCACACCTGCCGCCACGAAACCCCTGCCTCTCGCAACCCCTACGAGAGGGGGGGATGTAGTCGGCGACTGGGTGGTGATTGCCACCAAGCCGTCAAGGCCCCCCACCCAGTCACTCCTGGGTGGGACCGTGTACGGCTCGGCAACCACCGCCACCTTGATCGACCGCTCCGCCATGCACTGCAGGAGTAAATCCTGAGCGCGGGCGGAGTGGTTGACATTCGCCTGGAGGAAGGTTAGGGCCATACTAACCTACCTCCATGCTGTCCGCCCGTCCTTGTTTGGAGGGAGACGGTCGCGGCTGGGCCTTGGCCTCAGTCGCGACGGCCTTCCGCCGAGCCCCTGACTTGAACGGGGGCTTGGCGCATGCCTTGCCCCCGGAGAGGTGGTCTGCCGGCTTACCCGCAGCCGCACAAAGTGAGCAGCGGGGGGCGGCAGAGCAGTCGCGGGCCTTATGGGCCTTTTGACCGCAGCGGTAACATTCGTCGCTACGGTCAACCTCGGTGTTGCATTGGGCCGCTACATGGCCCAACGAAAGGCAGCGGAAGCAGCGACGCGGCCTGGGGTCGAGGATGCCGACTCGCGCCGACACCCAGCCCACCAGAACGCGCCCACTGGCCGCGATCTTCTTCGCTGCGGAGACGGGGCAGCGCACAAACGCCGTCCCCATCCCCGCTGGTCCTCGCCGTATTGGTCCGACAGCTACTGACGCCACGGGGCATTCGCCCAGAGACGCCAGCGCGTTCGCCAACTCCTCGGAGGTGGCCGAGTCGTCCAGGCCGGTGACCCTCAAGTCAGCGGTGGTGGTCGGCCTGGAGATCTTGACCTCCGGTCGGTCCCGAAATACCTCCTCGAGTTTCCCGGCGAGGACATCCGCTTTTGCGGCACTGTCCGTTCCGGGAACCTCCAGGATCCGAGCCCCAGTGGCCGCCGTTCGGATGGTTAACGGCGGCACTTCCAACTCTCCTAACTTTATCTTCGTCTTGGCCTCGGCCAAGACGTCGCCGTAGGTGACTCCTTTCTCCGCTGCCCCCGGTTGCAGTGTGATTACTACAGCTGCAGTCCGGGGGGAGCGGAGTTTAGCCGTGCCTTTAGGTTTGGGCAGGGACGGCTGTGGTCTCATTTTAGCGGGTGGTGGTGGAGGTGGGACCGGTTTCGGCGTCGGTGCCGGGCGAGCGGGTCCCCGCTCCTTGGTCGCCACTCCCCTGTCCCTCCGCTTCTCCAGGCCACGTCTGGCCACCACGTGCCACGCCTCGGTCAAAGGAGCCGGGGCAGGGGCAGGCAGCAATACGACGGGCTTAGGAGTGGGGTCCTTCACAGCCTTGCTCTTGGGCTGAGGTTTAGCCGTTGAGCCGGCCTTCTTCTTTTGCCCCGGGGTGTTCGCCGGGGCAGCTGCGCGACTCGTGGTCGCTACCGGCTGCGCCCCAGACTCCTTTCGCCGATCTACAGCGAGAGGGGGCCTGAGGGTTTTCGCCGGCAGCAACCGCTCCTCCAAACCCTCGAAGCGAGCGTTGATCATGGTGCCTACCTGCACCATGACTTTCCGCATCGCTTCGTCGCCCAAGAGGGGCATGGGGGGCTGAGGAGCAGGGGCCGTAGCCTGAGACTTCCTCATTTCGTCCATTTGGCGATGGAGCTCCTTCAGCTCCGCCGCCAGCTGCTGGTTTGACTTGACCAGCAGGGCCATCTCTTCCGGGATAGAGCGGGCCCGCGATTCCTGGAAGGACGCTTTGATCGTCATCGCAGCGTCCTTCAGGGCCTTCACGCAGGTCCCCTTTAAATTCTTGGACTTGGTGGCCACCGTTAGGACGGTGTCCACCGAGTCCAGAAGTAACCTTTCTAGATGAGCTGCATCGCAGTCGCCCAGCCTCAGACTGGTAGCCGGAGGCTCCGGCACCTTCAAAAACTGGGCGGCCGTAGTTGCCGCTCTCCTCTGCTGCAGCTCATCCGCCAGCTCCTTCTCGGCGATAAGGCGCAGCTCCTCCTCCCGTGCCCGGTTCAGCTCGGCCTTAGCTTTCGCCAGGCCGACATACTGGCCGGTCGTGGGAGCCCTTCCTTTGGCACGTCCTTTACCGCGTTGCGCGGTTGGGACCTTTAGTGACGGTGAGGGGTCACTAAGGTCTCCATCGACCTCCTCCACTCTCCGTTTCCTCCTCTTGGGAGATCCGCGAGAAGACACGGACTCCCAAGCCATTGCGTCGGAATCCGTCTCCGATAAATTCGGAGACGGAATCCGAAGCACTTCGTAAAGTGGGGTCCCTTCTGCGCCCGCTTCAGACGCAGAAAAGTCACCCGCTGCCTCCTCCTCGCTCACGTTCATTGACGTGGCGCTAAGATTGCGCTCACGCCCTGTCGCGGCGTCCAGTTTTTGAGTGCCTGGTTTGGCGCTACTCAAGCGCTCCAGAACAACTCGCGGTTCCCGTTTCGCAAACGGGACCAAATCCCTGCACCGAGATGGTGCTTCCTTCTCGGAGAAGTCCTTTAACTTGCTGTTGTCGTCGTGTGTTGTAGAATCGGTGTCCTTTTTGCAAATGCCAGAGTCGTCGGTGCGCGGGCCAGAGCCCGCGAAGCGGTTGTTGCCCCCCCCAGATACGGTGGGGCAGCCTTCTTTCGAAGGGTGGGATTTACCCACCTGGGGATTTTTTACAATCGCTTTACTGTTCATGGTTGGTTTTCCTTTTTTATGGGGTGAGGTCCCCTGGTGGTGCCCTCGTCGCCGGGTTCCCCCCGACTATACATCCCCTGTGCGGGCACCAAACATCGGGATTTGGAGTCGCATTGAGCCCGACAGGGTGGCCGAGTTGACCCTCCCTGCCGCGCCGCGAGCCTTGAAGGCCCGCCATCCCACGACCCGAAGGTCCGCTGCAGTCGCTATAATACGACTGCCGTCCGAGTGTGCCCGACAGGGCGGCCGAGTTGACCCTCCCTGCCGCGCCGCCGGTCTTAAAGACCGGCCATCCCACGACCCGAAGGTCCGCTGCAGCTGCGGTAAAAAGGCAGCTGCCTCTCCAGATTTGCCCGACAGGGTGGCCGAGTTGACCCTCCCTGCCGCGCCCACCGTCAAAAGCGACGCCGCTCCTCCTCGTGCACGACAGGGGGAAAACCTGTCGTGCCGCCAGCCTTGCAGGCCGGCCATCCACCGACCCTACGGGTCCGCTGTCCCTTCTCGGGACCCCACCTCCGCGGATGAACCGCCTGCTCATCCACTGTGCCCTATGCTAGCTTCATAGGGACACGCGGAGAGCACCTACACGTCAGAATTTTAGCCAGCAGCCAACAAGATCCCATATAGAGAAGTTATTGACTGCTGCCCAGGGTGCACCGGCCCAAACGCTTCTGTACTCCCCGGATAAAACGTATCCGAAAGAGACCAGTAGCATTAAGGCACACGTGGAGGTATTCTGACCAAGCACCCCAGCCAGCCAAAACCTTTTT
Source organism: Plagodis pulveraria (assembly GCA_963890685.1). Lineage (NCBI taxonomy): Eukaryota > Metazoa > Arthropoda > Insecta > Lepidoptera > Geometridae > Plagodis > Plagodis pulveraria. Next base: position 877,174 of record OY982968.1, read on the forward strand.
TTTTTTTTTTTTTTTTTTTTTGACCCGGGAAAATCCTTTATGGATACCACCCGGCTCCGGGGGGAGCAGGGTGGTTATGTGGGAGTCCTCGCCTGAGGGGCCTTACTACCCCCACGGGGGGGTAGTAAGTGAGGTTACCCACTAAAAACCCGGGATGAGCAGTCTGCCGCCTAGACGGGGCGAGATGGGGTAGCGTTAGCAATCACCATCTCGCCCCGGCGGTTGGCCCGTCACCAGTGACGGGCCCCGGCCAATGGAGGGATGACCCAGCTCATCAGGGCCATCCCCCAGACGTGTGGGATCGTGCAAGCCAGTGGAGAATCCCCCGACTCTCCACCGATGATCCGCACAACACTAGGTAAGAGCGAGAAGGCGCCCGAATCGCCTTCTCCTTCCCCCAGTTCGTCTACGCCGGAGCGGGTCTGCGAGGACGTCGTCCTCCCTCGCCCGCTCCGCAGCCTCTTTCTGCGCCATCACCTCTTCGCAGAAAGAGACCACCGCCTGCCACGATCCGTCGCTGCCGAGCATAGCGTTAACCACGCTCGGCAGCGACAGATCTGCGCCTATGACCGCTGTGAGGGCGCGCCGCATGGGACTCCACGCGGCGCACTCCTCCAGCGTGTGGAGCGCCGTGTCTTCTGGCGCTCCACACTCGTGACAGGCGGGGGTCGCCTCACGTCTTGCGATGTGATGCAGGTACCTTCCGAAACATCCGTGTCCGGAAAGCACCTGCACCAATCGGAAGGTGAGCGACCCGAATCGCCGCCCTACCCACCTCCGAAGGACCGGGCGAATGGCATCCACCGTCCTCTGTCCAGGGACCGGTGGAGCCAGGTCCTCCGTCCACCGCCGCAACAGGGCGGCCCGCGCCTGCCGTCGCATGCGCGTGACCTCCTCCCACGCTGGAGGCTCCCCGCGGGATCTCCTCGCCGCCACGAAGTGGTACACTTCGGCGAGGATCTCCGCTTGGAGCTCCCAGGGGGGATCACCGGCCAACACGCATCCCGCCGTCCAGGACACCGTCCGGTACCCGCGTATCGCCCTCGTCGCGATGACCCGCTGCGGACGACGCAGCAGGGCCTTATTGGCGCGACCGAGGGCGTCCACCCAGACAGGTGCCCCGTACAAGGCCATACTCCGGATCACTCCGGAGTACAGGCGACGACATGTGGCGCTCGGGCCGCCCACGTTGGGCAGCAGCCTCCCAAGGGCGGCAGCGGCGCCTATGACTTTTGGGGCCAGTTGAGTGAAGTGGGCCCCAAAAGTCCACCGCCCGTCCAGGATGAGACCCAGGTACCTCATCTGGGTCCCAACCCGGACCGGGACCCCGTCCAGGTCTATCCTCGTTCCTGGAGGGGGTCCCCCCCGAGGCCCATGGAACATTAGGGCCTCGGTCTTGGAGAGGGCGACCTCCAGCCCCAGGGCACGTATGCGGCCGACCACGAGTGTTGTGGCCACCGTGGCCCGCCGCACCGTCTCCCCGAGGTCCCTCCCCTTGACCACGACTAGGGTGTCATCCGCGTAGCACGCAACCCGCATACTTGCGGGAAACGTGCCGCGGAGCACCCAGTCGTAGCCAATGTTCCACAGGAGCGGTCCCAACACCGACCCCTGTGGAACCCCGCAGGACACGCGACGTCGCCTCAGACCGTCGCGTCCCTCCACCAGGACCTCGCGGTCCCGGAGGTAGTCGGCCAACAGCCCACGCAGATACAGGGGCACTCCGTGATAGCGAAGCGCCTCCTGTATTGTTCCGTGTGGTAGGCTGTTGAAGGCGTTGGCAATGTCAAGCGAGACAGCCAACGCCTTTTCCCCCCCGCCGACTGCGTCCTGCGTCCACCCCTTGATCCAGAGCAGGGCGTCTATCGTCGACCGCCCTGCCCTGAATCCGAACTGGGCCTCTGAAAGGTCAGGCCCAGTTCCCCCCAGGTGCCGGATGACACGGGAAGCCACAATTCTCTCCAGCAGCTTCGCCGTGTCATCCAGCAGCACGATTGGCCTGTATGCGGCGGGCGAGTCTGCGTCTCGCCCTTCCTTCCGCAACAGGCACAATCGCCCGTCCTTCCAAAGCTTCGGGAACTGACCCGACGTGAGGCACGCGTCGAACAGTTCCCGAAGCTGACCGCCCATCTCCCTAAGGGCGATCCTGAGGACCCGCCCGGGAATCCCGTCTGGTCCCGGGGCAGTCTTCTTGCCTCTCAGGCGAGAGACTGCTGCCTCCATCTCCACCTCTGAAATAGGCGGAATGGAGGCTGGGTCCTCCTCCTCCTGGAAGGACGGGGTGGCCATCGGTGGAGGGGTGTAGTGGGGGTCGGTGTCGGGGAATAGACCCCCCAGCACCCTCTCCAGGAGCTCTGGCTCCAGGGACTCCGCGATAGGGGGCGCTCTGCCCCGGAACTTATTCCGGGCAGACTTGTACGGGCGCCCCCATGGGTCCCTGTCGAGGCCCTCCAGCTGCTCATTCCAGCCGAGGGCCTTAGCCCGGCCGATGGCCAGCTTCAGCTCCTGTTTGGCTGTCTTCACATCACCATACAGGAGCTGCTCGGCCGCCAGCTGCTCCGCCGGCAGCTGGTCGTCCGTCCGGCCGTGACGGCGCCTCCTACAGTGATAGTAGAGGCGCCGCGTCTCCGAGCATCGCGCTCGGAGATCCTCTATCTCCGAGCACCACCAGTAGACTTGGCGGCGCTCGGGGTGGCGTCGGGACCTCGGCATGGCGGCGTCGCAGACGGCCGTCACCGCCTCCCGGAACCGGCTCGCCGCGACGGCCACCTCCGGGTGCATGGGGCCGGCAACCCACGAATGCACCATAGCCGCCTCTTCAGCCAACTCGGCATCGAGGCGACCAATCGCCCAGCGCGGGAAGGACGCCCTCTCCACGCGCCGAGTCCCTCCTTGGTGGGAGGTGGCGATCTCGAACCGGATGTAGTTGTGGTCCGAGAGAGTCTCCACGTCCTCCACCACTCTCCAGGCCTGGACACGTGCTGCGACTTCCGGGGTGGCGAACGAAACGTCCACCACGGACCCCCCGTTGTGTCGCACGCACGTGTGGACTGACCCTCTGTTGAGCAGGGTCAGCCCTGCGGCAACCGCCCACTCCCTGACAATCTCCCCGCGAGTGTTAGTGGAGGGGTTGCCCCAGGCCTGGGCCTTGGCGTTCAGGTCCCCCATGAGGAGGACCTGACGTGGCGCCTGTCTTCTCACCGCCGCGGCCAGGAGGTCTAGATAGACCTCCAGCTCCGCGACGGTTCTATTAGGGGAGAAGTATGTGCCGACTACCGCATACCTCTCCCACTTGGCCACCACGTACCCCGAACCCCTCTCTGACACCGAGAGGGGGGGGCCGCCACCGGCACGTCCAATTATGGCTACGGAGCCGTCCAGATCCCCAGCCCAGTAGGGATGGGACTGGGGAATATAATATGGCTCCGCAGCAACCGCCAAATCGATTCGCCACTGCGCCAGGGACTGCATTAGCAAATCCTGAGCCCTGACGCAGTGGTTTAAATTCGTCTGCAGGAGGTTGTGTTGTCCGACTTGATCCATCAGTCAGACGTAACAACCTCCATGCTCGCCGCGCGGCGAACAGCCTCAGGAGCGGCGGCTTTGGCTGCCGGTCGGGGGATGGCCGGGGTCCTGGCGGCCTGTCCCTTCGTCTTTGGCGGAACACAGTTTTGTCCCCCCATCCTGTGCTCGGCAGGTCGCCCCGACTCTGCGCATATCGCGCAGTGCGGGGCCCTCCTCTGGCAGCTTGCCGCCTTGTGGCCTGCGCCTCCGCAGCGGAAGCACAGGTCCCCCCTGTCTGCCGACGAGGGACACTGGGGGCGCGTATGCCCGAGTCCCATGCACTTGAAGCAGCGCATGGGACGCGCTGCCAGTGCCACCACTCGCACCGAGCTCCACCCCACCAACAGCCTGCCCTGTGCCAGCACCACTTTGGCTACTGGGATTGGGCAGGATACAAGGGAGGAGCCGGTCCCGCCGTAGCTGCGACGTATCTCCCCGACTTTGACGTGGAGTACGTCACAGCCGCCCACCTTGGCGACCGCCGCCGCCACTTTCTCCTTTGTGGCGGCGTCGTCCAGGCCCGTCACGTGCAAATCCACGGACTTTACGGGCCTCGCGACGTTGGCCACCTCGGACAGGACACCGCGGAGCTTCCTCGCGAGCCTGTCCGCTTTGTCGCTGCTTTGGGAGCCAGGAATTTCGAGCATCCTGGCTCCTGTGGCCGTCTGGCGGAAGTGGATCCGGTCGATACCCAATCCTTGGAGATCGACCTTCTCCTGCGCCGTCTCGATGATGGCGCTGTAGGTAACCCCCTTTTCCGCGGCTTCGGGCTGCAGCGTCAACACAACAGCCGCGGATTTCGAGGGTTTCAACGCCTTCGCCTTTTTGGGCTTGGCGGCAGCGGAAGCCTTATTTGATTTAGGCTTCACGGCGGAGGGGGGGGCACGGGCACGAGCTGCTGGGACAGGAGCGGGAGCGGGAGCGGGCGTTGCTGGGGAGGACGATTTGCCCTTCCCTTTACCTTTCCCCTTTCTTACTACTGTTGCCCAGGTGTCCGCCTTGGCAACAGCAGTTGGAGTCCTTCTTGGGGGGGCGATGGGAGCCGAAGTCGAGGGGGGGGCGATGGGAGCCGAAGTCGAGGGCGTGGCAGCAGTAGCCTGCGGGGCCTGGGCAACCCGCTTGCGAGGGGTCGGTTTCGGGGGTGGGGGCGCAACAGCTACTGCAGCCTTCTTGGCGTCCGCTCGGAGAGGCGGGCGAAGAACCGGCGCTGGCAGGAGGCGATCCTCGATGCCAGCGAGTCGGGCATTGAGCATTTGCCCGAACGTGGCAGTCAAGGAGCGCGTCATCTGCTCCACTAACTCTGCCCCCACTACAACAGCAGGGGGGGCCGGCGTCTCGGCGGCAGCGGCTGCTGCAGCAGCAGACGTTGCGGCAGCCGCTTGGGTCTTGGCTTCGGTGAAGCCTCGACGCAGCGCCTTCACCTCGGCCTTGCTGGCCTCCATTTCGAGGCGCAGGCGACTGTTTTCGGCTCTTAGCCGCCGCGTCTCTTCGGCCTCGCTCCTGCAGGCCAGGGCGTCAACTACTTCCCTCAGGGTCGACGCGGATCTCTTCAGGCGAGCGACAAACTCGCCTTTTAGGTTGCCAGACTTTTTGGCAACCTCTAAGATGCAGGCGAGCATCCCTCCTGCTTGAGCCCTCAGCTCTTGGGCGTTGAGCGTGCTGAGGTCAGTGAATCCGGAAAGGACATCGGAATCGCTTCCGGTGTCGAGAAGACTTCCGACGGACACAGCGGCCGGCCCCTTTTTGAATTTCCTGCCCTGCAGGACCTCAGCCAACTCCTCCACCAGTGGCTTTGGCGGTGGCTTCAAGAACTCGTCTCGCGTGGGGCCTCCTTTGGTGCCCTTCGCCCTTCCCCTCCGCGCCGTATTGACCTTGGCGGCCGCGGTCCCCTCGGTCTCTGTGTCCGACTCTAAGTAGCCGGGCGCGTAGAATGAGGAATAAGGCCGCTTCCTGCGGCTGTCCCCCTCGTCACCCGACTCTTCAAACACGGACTCAACGTCCGACCTCCTATCGTCCCCCATGGAGACCTCCGACGGATCCCGCGAAGGACCCCGTGGAGTAGCATGGCCCTGAGAAGGGTCGTTTTTCAGGCTCTCAGTAGTAGTACCGCTCGAGCGGTCCTCAGACAAAACATTAGCATTGGGTTGGCCCTGAGAAGGACATTTCGCAAATTTCCCTTTCGCGTCTCTATTCACTTTCGACATTGGCACAGATTTAGACATTCGGAAAATTATGGGGAATAATTGTAAACTGTGACCATAAGCAAATTTTTGGGGGAATGGACAGGCTTCATTCTTTCTACTCAAGCCTCCGGAAGTTTAGAGTTCAGAAGACTGACAATACCTTGGAGGTATTTTCCCGAAGTCTAAGGATACACTTATCATCGGGGTTTTGGAACCAGTCCAGCCAGTTTGTCCCCGCCTCCAATAACGTGAGTCATCGGAACAGGGGTCACTACCAAATAAAAGACAGCGGTTATTTTCGATTATGTAACAATATGTTTGACGGTAGTAGGCGCTGGTGTTTGCCAGTTAGAGGGGTCCCTATTTTAACACACACACCGCCAAACTGTTTTTCATCTACTCATAAACATGACAAATTATCTGTAGCCTTGCCTTAAAACTACAATTTATACACCGTAAGTCTATTTTGTCATCTGTCTTACAGAGGTACTAAGCACCTTAGCACGTATAATACAGATGACAAACAGTTAAATACGGCCCCGGTCTGTACCGAGCATTTTACAATTTTGTTACTAATAAGGGGTTAAATAGCCCTGTGAACTAAAATATATACACATATAATACTAATATATACAGAGACAATATATACATATACTTACACATATAGATAACAATACACGCGGCGCCTGACGGTGTTCTGTTGCGTATATTTCGGAAGGAAATAAACCAATAACAGGCAGCACCACGGGAAGGTAACCGTCAGACTTGCCTTGGGGATCATCACGACCTGCGCTCTCCCCCAAGACCCTTGCCTCCTTACCCATCCGGGATGAGTAAGGAAGGCCTGAGTTTATCCAAAACAAGCAGCGCGAGGCATGCAAGCTAGGCAAAGCAACTATTAATAAATAAACCCAGACCCGCCCAGCCAGCCAAAACCTGCCCCAAGCGAAAATTAACCCCAAAAAAGTTACTTGTAAGCGTTTGGTGGACTAGTGCCGGTATTGTTCATTACAGTTTTTTTCAAATCTGGCCAGACTATTACGGCTGATGTCTATTGTCAGGAATTGCAAACCATGATGGAAAAGCTAGCGGCTAAACAACCTAGGCTGGTCAATCGCTCCACGCCACTGCTGCTTCACGACAACGCTAGACCACACACTGCGCTACAGACGGCTACTAAATTAGAAGAGCTTCAATTGGAAAGTCTAAGACATCCTCCGTACTCCCCGGACCTTGCTCCAACAGATTACCATTTTTTTCGAAATTTGGATAACTTCTTGCAAGGGAAAAAATTCAACTCCGATGGGGCAGTCCAAATCGCCTTCAAAGATTTTATTGATTCCCGTCCGACTGTTTTTTTTAGTAAAGGGATCAATGAACTACCTATGAGATGGCAAAAGTGCATAGAAAATAATGGTTCATACTTTGATTAATTAAATATATTATATTAAAAAATATTCGACTTTTTGTTCCTCCCATACAAAACGCCAATTTCATATGTAAGGACCTAATATAAACCCAGTACCAGCCAACCCACAGAGAAGTAACTCATGAAAATGCCATAAGAGTGGAGTGACTATTGAAGAAAATAAATACACTACACATCGAGAGATTAAAGTTTAAACGAATAACTTTTTTAAAAAAATATGTAAATGACAATTAAAAAACAAAAATGCCGTTTCATACATACCTCTAGTGGCGCCAAAATTCCTTTAAAAAGAGGGCGTAAACATCATACAACGACTTTTATACTAATTAGCAAAGCTGGTATAACTCCTGTGTATAGACTACTAGTATATAATCAGATTAAAAGAAAACCAAAGTCGAAGACGAAGGAAACAGTTTCGAAATAAAATAAGCAACCAAAAATAGTTTTCCACGCTTTTCCATAGTGTTTTAAACTCTTTTTCCTGTCTGACCTGCACTTGGCCGGTTAACATTATTTGAAGTTTGACTGTAGAGATGGTTTGGTCCTTCCACCATGTGATGAAGCTTAAACCCGCGGCGGGATACGAAACATGGCCCTGCTGCGTGGCTAATGGCCAATGGCACTAAGACATCACTGCTTCAGGTTTATGGGTACAAATAGATAATTAAATTTTTGAAACTTGAGTATTTTTCCAATCATAAATAATTAAGTGATTGATTAAGTGGACTAACCTCTGCTAATAATAGATGCATTTCGTCAACGATGAATTGCACTGAGCCTGTCACGTTGAGACATTGTTGTCTGGTCTTATCTGCCCGTAATGTCATTGGCTCTCAAGGATAGTTGCCGGAAAACACCGTTAGGTGCTTGGCGACAGATTTTCTACTTGAGGGTGGTCGCTAGCCAGGTGGGCATTCGCAAAATGCCTTTCCACCACGCGGTGAAGCTCATGCCCGCGGCGGGATTTGAACCATGGACCTGCTGCGTGGCAGTCCATAGCCAATGCTACTGAGCCATCACTGCTTCAATGGTTATATCTATAAGAGGCACTGTACATGATCTTAAAGTTTAGCGTTTATTAAAAAATCATAATCATTCACCTACCTATTTATACCTATATTTATTACCCAAATACATAATAGATACAACACATATGATGCAATGAAAATAATACCTGTACCACAAAACATCGCCAATCCAAAAAAAACGTACCCAATAAAACATTAAAAATACCTCCGCTTATAATCCGAAACTCTCGTTTTGAAAACCTTTGACCTTTCCTTCCTATTAATCAAACAAGGGAAAAAATGTTGCCATTCGTGAATAGTAAAAAATAATTTATTTATCATTTCTGTTTGCGAACCTGTGTTTTGTTCTGGCAACAATGAATACAAGTTATTGTGATGGTAATGGCATGCAAATGTGGCCTACTGCTGGTCAGAATACTGTTATATTATATCTATGGATAGGGCTATAGCAACTTGTACTTTTTCTAGGTATCACATACATTTTAATCATCATTAATGAATTAAATTTTAGCCCACTAAAATATATATGTAGTGTAGTGCATTTAGTAATAGTGAGAAAGCGAGTGGATCGTCACTCCTCGCTCAATCTTTGATTGTTATGTTACCTTTTGGAATAAAAATGATATGATGAACTAAATTTTATTGTGAGACTACGTTGTAAATATGTAAGGCAATGGTAGTCAAAATTATATTATTTCCTAAGGTCATTGTAGGACATGTCCGTACATAAAACATTGTGGTTTTTGTGAAATTATGAAAAATAACGGTTGTGAGAGTCGCTGGCCGACGAGCGATGGTTCCGTACTTCCGGAAGTTTTGAGAGGCAGCCAACAGGCATTTATTATTTAGGTAGATGAGTTTTTTGACCCCTAAGCTTTCATTTTTTTATGTGCTATTATTGGACTTTGGAACTAACTTTTTTAGGCCCAATAATGATAATGTTTGGACAAGTAATATTTGGGTTACTCATTGCGGCGAAGAGCTCTTAAAGTGGCCAAATAAACCATGTTTTAGGCTGATATTCAGAGTCAAGCCGATCTTAAATAGAATTTTTTAATGTACTGACCTCAAAAAAGGAGAAGATATATGCGCGGACATATATTCGACATTGCATGACAACGCATTACTTTTTAAAGAGTAATCCGATTTGTATATTTTTATATGTCAGCAGTACGTCTTGAACACTACTATTGAATACACGTATCAGTCTTTGTCATCTAAACAAGTGATTCTCAAACTTTTTGTAAAATGAAGTGCTCCTCGTGTGGCAATGATTTTAATGATGGGGTTCAGTGTGGTGCTTGTCGGAGGCACCTGGACTTCGGCTGCGCTCAAATAACGGAAGTTTCTTGGAGAAAACTTGGCCCAACCAAGCGTGCCGCCTGGAAGTGTGCCCTCTGCAGGTCATCATCACCAGCCCTTTCCACGGACCTGTCATCGGTTGCTGTTGTCAGTTCTGACCCTGTGACGCTAGAGACTGTACTTAAGAAAATTCAGGACATAAAATCTCAGCTGTCTGGTCTTCCAGCCCTCATAGTGGACGTTCGCGCAATTAAAGATGAAATCTGTGACCTTAAGGCTGCGAATGAGTTTAATAATAGCAACATTATGGAACTCTCGGGGAGGGCCACTGTCCTGGAGACCAGGATCTCAAATGTTGAACACCTAGGTGATAAAGTAGACTCCTTACAAAGCCAACTGGAAGCATGTAAATCACAGATATCAGCGACTGAACAAAGATCTCGGCTCAATAATGTTGAAATAAAGGGAGTGCCGACAAAAAATAGTGAAAACTTATTTGCTATAGTCGAGGCCCTAAGCAAAACAGTGAATTGTCTCTTTCCTAAAGCTCAAATTAATTATTTATATAGAGTTCTACAACATAACTCTAAAGAAAAATCAATTATTGTTAGCTTCTTAAACAGATATACAAAAGAAGAATTTGTTGCCGCAGCTCGAGCGTGCAAGACATTGACTGCAGCCGATATTGTCTTTAAAGATTCGCACCAACGTGTCTTTGTGAACGACCACCTGTCTGGGGAATCGAAGATCTTGCTAACTAAAGCTAAAACTAGAGCAAAGGAAAAAAATTATAACTATGTGTGGGTTAAGTATGCCAAAATTCATATACGGAAAAATGATACATCACATATTATGGTTATTTCCAAAGAATGTGATTTAAACAAAATAGTGTAAAATGTGTCCATATTAAGTTTATTTCCAAATGTTTGTTTATTATTCGTTCTAAAATCATTTTAAAAATGCCTCAACATTATTGTTACATATTGTCGCTTGGTTTACTTGAAATGTTAATAGTTTTACCACCTAACAATAATTTTACATTCTCTGTCTTGGCTGCTGCCCGGCCGATGCGCTTTTGTTTTGAACAGGTTACCGTCTTTTATCTTGCCTATGACTTACGTATTGCTCATCGTCGAAGTTGTTCTATCTCGCTCGCACTCGTAGACTACGCCAACAAATACTATTGCCGTCGCTTATCTCTGCTTTTGATTTGCTTATTCCTGGTACAATTTAGTTTCTATTGTGGAACTTCTAATGTAGTATTTCTATTATTTATTCGCTTTATTTGTAGCTCGAGCATATCATTTAGTTCATGTTATATTAACATCATTTTTGTAGTGCTACACTATACTCAATGCTGCGTTTATCGGTATGTCAACTTTCCAAAACTAAATTTATCTTATACTGAAGTTATTGTGGTTCTATTACATAACATTGACAATGGATAATACGGGTATGGGTTTATTAAATATCTATTATCAAAATACTCGTGGACTGCGCACGAAAACAATAGAGTTTTATAGAAATCTCTGCCTCAGTTCGTATGACGTAATTATTCTGACAGAAACATGGTTAGTGTCCAATATTTGTAATTCAGAACTGTTCGATGATCGGTATATCGTTTGGAGACGTGATAGATCCTACGAATTGACCCAAGAAACAAGAGGAGGTGGCGTGGTCATAGGAATTCGCAAGGATATAGCCTCCAAGATACAGCCGCAATACCAATCTACAGCTGAAGATTTATGGGTGACTATAACACTAAAACAACGTCGCTCTAATCAGTGTCTTAAAGTTCACCTCTGTGCTATTTATTTATGTAAACAAAATCTTGGCTTTTCATTTTCTGAACAATTACACAATTTTTTAGATAAACTTAATGAAATAATTTTGAATAATCCGCACGACAAATATTTATTAATTGGTGATTTTAATTCTAGTTCTATATTATGGACGCGAAGTAGTGACTCGCAAATTATGCTACCTTCCAATGTATGTACTGATGACCATAGGGACCTAATTAATGACCTTCTTCTATTAGATTTATGCCAATATAATTGGATTGTTAATCACCAAGGGAGGATTCTTGACCTTGTTTTATGTAATGACCATGTGTTTGTCGCTGAATGTGATGACGCATTATCTAAAATTGACCCCTACCACAAGCCGCTTTTGATAACGGTGGGGTTTGTTGATCTACCGTTACTGAAGCCGCTGTCCCGCGTCAAGTTTCACTTTCATAAGGGAAATTATGATGCAATTAACTGTGAATTACTGGAAATTGACTGGGATAGTGAGTTCTCTTTACTAAATATGGAAGAAGCAGTAACATTATTTTATTCACAACTTGATAAACTCATAATAAAATACATACCGAAAAAAACTGTCAGAGAAGATATCTATCCTAAGTGGTACTCACCTGCATTAATTAAATTGCTTAAAGAGAAATTTAAATACCTAAAAAAATATAAAATCTATAATAATTATTCGGATCAGTTAAGTTACTTTTTACTGCGCGATAGAAGTAAATTATTGGAAAAACAATGTTATGAGAAGTATATAATTAGTGTAGAAAATGCTATAGAGCAAAATCCAAAAATATTTTGGTCATATGTAAAATCAAGGACGAAGTCTAATAGCATTCCCGGTTCAGTACACTATTTAGAACAAGTAGCGTCCACTGGTGAAGATATTTGTAATGCGTTTGGAACCTATTTTAATTCAACATTTCTTACCCGAGACAGTATACATATAAACTCAACATCTGACGTTATCGATTTACCTACCGTAACATCTCACTTAGCTAACATATCCAAAATTTTTATAGACATTGGTGTTGTTACTAAATTATTATTGAAACTTGACCCTGCTAAGTCAGCTGGACCTGATCGTATTGGGCCATTATTTTTAATTAACTGTGCAAAAACCATTGCATTACCTATAGCTCTTCTTTTTCGAAAATCTCTTTCACAGTGTGTATTTCCAAAGATATGGAAGTCAGCCTTTATTACACCAGTGCACAAGAAAGGATCTAAAAGTGATGTAGTAAATTATAGACCTATTTCTAAGCTGTGCATTATCGCAAAAGTATTCGAAAAGGTCGTCTATGGTCAAGTGTATGGTGCGATTAAGAGTTCATTTCACCCCTCTCAACACGGATTCCTCAGAGGGCGCTCCACAGTCTCAAATTTAATCCTGCTGAATGAATATCTTACTGATGCTATGAACAGTGGTTACCAGGTAGATGTAGTATATACCGACTATAGCAAAGCTTTTGATCGCATCGACCACAAAATACTTTTATCGAAACTTCAGCTTATTGGCATCTCTGGTGATCTATATCGGTGGTTCTCGTCTTACATTGACCGAAGGACTCAAGCTGTAGTGGTCAAAAACTATATTTCTAGCTGGGTGACCATTCCCAGTGGAGTTCCACAGGGATCACTAATGGGCCCGTTATTATTCACGATTTTTATAAATGATATTTCCACTTGCATTTTAAATTCTCATCTGCTGTGTTTTGCTGACGATATGAAGATATTTAAGTCGATAAGATCACTTAATGATGTTGAGAGCCTTCAAGCTGACTTGATTCGCCTTGACAACTATTGTCTAGTGAATAAGCTTGATCTCAATCCCTTAAAATGCTCAGTTGTTACCTTTACGCGTAAACTTAACTCAATATCTTTTATTTACAAATTAAAAAATCATGAGTTGTCTAAGGATACCGTCATACGCGATCTTGGCGTTATTCATGACTCCAAACTATTGTTTGATGAACATATAGAACATATAGTTGCGAAGGCATCTAAAGCTTTAGGGTTTGTCATGCGTTCCTGTGCTTCATTTAATAAAATAAAAACATTTAAAATACTATACTGTACTTTTGTACGCAGTATAATTGAATATGCTTCTCAAGTATGGAATCCACGATATAATATCTACGTCACACGAATTGAGAGAATCCAGACTAAATTTATAAGGTATTTATGTTTTCGTTTAAAAATTCCATACAGTTCTGATGACTATCTTACTCTATGCAAAAAATTTCATTTGCTTCCTCTCTCAAAAAGGAGAGAGATAGCAGATGTTACTTTTCTTTTAAAAATTACTTCTAACCTCCGAGTCCCGAGCTACTAAGCATGGTAAAACTAAATACGCCTTCTGAATTGGCGTTGCGATTCAATCCTCTTGTACATGTTCCTCTAGCTAAATCTAACTACAGGCAAAATTCCTACCTGTTACGTGTGAGCAGAAATTTCAATGAGATAGACAAGAGAGTTGGCCTAGACTTATTTTGTGCAAGCATTGCATCGGTTAGGCAGTTGTTGAGCACAGAGTTCTTCGACTAACTGTTTGAATTTAATTATAAGCATAATGTTTAGACTTAGTTGTATTCTGGTGTTCATTACTTGAATGTTATTTATAAGATAGCTATCCGTGAGGACCTATAATTGGTTATCTGTTGCTATTAGTTATTTATAAGATATTTGTAATACTGTTGGTCTTCCTAAGATATAAATAAATAAATAAATATTTTAATGTGATACTCCTTCTAATTACAAAAGGATAGTGAACTTTCGTCAACATTGGTTAAGTAGGTCAAATAACAGAAAAATGTTTTCACATACCTAGATGATTACCAAGTTCACAAAGTTAGTCGTCATCGTAGAGTTGAAATACATATTATTATGGTATTTGAATTTATTACAAAATCACAAGTATTTGAATTTGCCGAAACTACGTATGCATGGAATGCGCTTTGTGTAGATTATGTAAAACCATATTAGTAAGCCCATTTTTTTTTTTTTTATGCCTGATGGATTAGCTTTTGACCGCTATCTCACCTGATGGTAAGTGATGATGTGGTCGAAGATGTTGTTCAGGCTAACCTAGAAGTACTGGCTCTCAAGGACAGCTGCCGGAACAGTTTTCTACTTGAGGGTGGTAGCTAGCCAGGCGGGCATTCGCAAAATGCCCTACCACCATGCTATAACGACTGCCATCCTAGGACAACAACCGGGACCGACGGCTTAACGTGCCCTCCGAAGCACGGAAACGCTCAGTAGTAATGTCACTAGCGGTCACCCATCCAACTCATGACCGCGCGCGACGTTGCTTAACTTTGCTGATCGGTTGAGAACAGCTAAGTAAACTTCGCTACGAGCGCTTCAAAATACAATGCAAGATGAAATTTAGCAAAGTTCATCTTGCATTGTACCACCGCTATTCCTGTTAACATGTTTTAAACTAATTTTGTACTTGTTCATATTTAAAAAGAACCCTAAAATTAAAACCGACATAAAATTCCGAAAGTCGGTCAAAATTTATGAAGCGAGTTTGTAGAGTAATAAAAATTTGAAATGCTTTCAAAGAGAAAGAGCCGACTTAATTCCTTTTCGGAACTCCTTGATGGTGTTATCATGTTTTCTATTGGACGGAATAAAGCTCTTTTCACAAGTTTATTCTGAACGATATCCTTATAATCATCGCCATTCAATTCTTGTCTTATTCATATAGGGTCGGGTACAATATGTTTTCCTAACATTCAACATGAGAACATAATAAACATATGTGCGCGAACAGAACACAAGACAGCGCAAAGAAATGATTTTGAAATAAATATAGCGGCTAGCACTCACGGTATTTAGTCGAAATCTCCGACCGGTGTTCGAGCAGTAAAGATGCTCATTCCCAAGGAATGCGGTCAGCATCGAGGGCTGCTAGACGCGCACGTCTAGAAGAAATGATTTGTTTAAAGTTTTGGCTTCTGTGTTATGGTCAGCCGCCTGCTTGATGTCAACTTATCTTGGATTTATTATCGTTGGCAGCATACCCGTAACATTTCCAGTATCAGGGTGTGGAGATGGTAAGATACCCTACTGTGCGCCTCATGTGCAATACCTCTCTCACATCGAAGTGGCATTTTCCCTTCATGTCGCTTTTTACAATATCTAACAGAAGGACATGTTTATATATTAATCCGTCAACTGTGTTCGACTAATGTGTCATAAAATTATGTTGAAATCTATTTATTTTTTATTTCTTGCTGATAGACTACTTTCATTATTATCTCTTCCTGGTGATTATGTATTCGAAGGTGTTGTTTAAGCTAACTTAAAATTACTGGTTCTCAAGAACAGTGGCCGGAACATTCTGTTAGGTGCTTAGCGCAGATTTTCTACTTGAAGATGGTAGGTAAGTATTAGGTGAGCAGTTACCCTGCCAGCATCCTCAAACAATAGAGGCATCGATGACGGCTTAACCTGCCACGTGTGCGCTCAGTAGTAGGTAATGCAAGTTGCAGACGTTGCTTCACATAGTTTATTGGTACGTTAATATTTTACTAATAGTATCCAATTCATGGCCGTTTGAGTAACAGAAACAAGGACACACTGACGAGTGGCCTAAATGGCTGATGTAGGAAATAGTAAGTAGAGCGAGCAGTTGCCCCTGCGTCTCGGTGCCGCGTGACCACGCCTCAACCCAATCTAAATTTGGTACCATGTGCTTATCAATACTGTGATAGTAGGTACTTTTAAGTGTTAAAGTCGGTTCCATTTTTAGTTTAAAAAAATACAATACATAGAGCACGAACTATAATATTTATCATATATCTCTAAGTACTGATCCTGTCACAAATACATACTATTCCTCGTGTCTTCGTGCTTTCTTATGTGCACTTTATTTGAGTATTTTACGATATGGCTAAGCTCTACAGACTAGTTGTTTTAAGCTAGAGCTCAGCCATATTGTAAAATACCCAAATAAAGCAAAGTTGTATTTACAATTTATTTTAATGTAATATATTGCAATATAATGTACGGTTAGCAAGTGAAGGTTGCGTCCTCACGCTCCTACTGAGTTTTCCTACAACACGAAGACAAGAAGAACCAGCATTTATTTATAAGGGCTTAATGCCGTTCATAATTAAACACTACAGCTACCACACTGAAAGCATTTAGGCAACCCAAATACCTTTGTCCTGCAGGTAGAATAATAATGACTATTGATATATGAAGGGAGGAGTTTAAAAACATATATCACATGTTTTTTTATGTTATTGTGACGTAACAAGACAAAATGCCACTAAGCCATCACTGCTTCATGATATGTTGTTTATTTCGAATATACCGAAATGATTATTTAATTAGTCAGTAGCCTCTGCTCAGTATGTACATTAGAGATGTTTGTGTTTTTATCAAATTCCATCCGGAGTATTTTAAGAAGCGCAGTGAAGTAATGACTAGACAGAAACTGACGTCACGGACGGGGACTGACGTCACGGACGGCCATACGACAGTATACGCTCGCATAAATTTAATCCGCAAAAATATAAAATTGTGCTCATTCGTTGTGAAAGTGCTATCATTGAAGGCTATTTGGAATATATCGTGTGTGGAAGTGTTTGTGTATACTCGGATACATTGGTTAGTGCTTTAATCTCCGATATATATTAACATAATTATCAGTATAGTGAATACTAAATGTGGGTAGGTTACTGATCATATATCGCGATCGATAACCCTGCTCTCTCTCTAATCTTGTAATAGCGTCATCTAGCGAAAAAATCAAGAACTAACATAGTCGACTTTTGCTATGGCTAAGTGTGCAGCTTGCGGGAAGTTCCTCAAGCCGACGGTAGGCGCCGCCACATGTACCCATTGCCCATGCATATATCATAAAAGCTGTGTAGGGATATCTGACGGCTCTAACATACCCAAGAGCTGGGTATGCCCCGAGTGCAAGAAGCAGCGAAAAGGCAATAATTCTAGCACACCTGCAAAGGACATTAGCGAGGCTCCTTTTTCCCTGCCCGCCGTTGAAAATATAGTGTCCGGGTTGCCCCCCGCAGAAAATATATCTAGTCTTCCCCCAGGATCACCTCATGTTGGGGACTCAGATTTCCAGGTTATGCGCCGAGAACTTGCTGATTTCATGACTGAGCTACGTGACTTTCGCAAAGAATTTCGTTCTTCCATTGAAAGTATTGTGCATCGTATGGATGGCCTAGAGCGGAGGCTTGAAGTGGTCGAGCAGAAAAGGTTGGCGGAGGAAACAACCGAAATGATTGAACTGCGACAGGCAGTCGTCCAACTGAAGCAAAATCTCAATGACCGTGATCAAGAAGCCCTACTAACAGATCTGGACATTGGCCATCTTCCGGAGGAAAATGGTGAAAATTTGGTACATACTGTAACAGTCATGGCTGCTAAGCTTGGGGTCTCCCTAGAGAGTCGCGAGATTGTGTTTGCCGAGCGAGTCGGAACCGTGGGCCCAAGTGGCGCTGGCGCCAGCATAGGAGGTACAGCCGGGGGAGGGGTGAAGGGGCGTGCGCGCCGCGTCGTTGTGCGGTTGGCCCGACGTCATCTGCGTGACGAGCTTCTGAGTGCTGCACGCGTGCGACGCCATTTCACTACGGCTGATATCAGTCTGTCGGGACCGCCACAGAGGGTGTATTTAAATGAAAGGTTGACGAAGGCAAATCGCCTACTTTTTCATCAAGTTCGGGAGGAAGTTCGTAAGCGCCAGTGGAGGTACTGTTGGACCAAGAAAGGTCGCATCTTTGTTAGGCAAGGCGATGGTAAGCCAGTGTTTATGATTCGATCAGATGCAGATTTCTGTCGTGTTTTTGAGGCAAGCTCTGTTTGAGTTTTTTGCCAAAAATAAATTTTATTTTATATCTGTATCATACCAAACCATATTATCCGAAATTACTGTTTACTTTTTAAACTGTCGTTTTTATAAGAGCAATCATGCTCAGTATAAGTTAATTTTAGTAAATATATTAATTTTATTACTTTTGTTGGCAAAAACATAATAATTACATTTTATTCTCGCAGTTTAACTTTTTTAATATTTTTTATATTACTGTCAATGTATTATTACTGTGTAAGCTACGTTAATTGTATAGTTTTTAACAATATAGTCAATTATAGCACATTGTGTTGGTCACATCCTCTCAGATCTTGTTTTGAATATTATAATGGCTAACAAACAATTAAAAATAGGTTTGTTTAATGCGGGTTCCCTCGGCACAAACCACGATAATTTTATAGCTGCAGTCACTCGAAATGACTTAGACATTCTAGCAGTAAATGAGACCTGGCTCAGAACAGGTGAGGAAGGTCGTGCACCCGTCCTTTCTGATTATCGTATCCGTCACTTGCCCAGAGGGGAAGGCGACCGGACGCGAGGGGGTGGTGTCGGCTTTTACATTAAACGGAGCGTGAGCGTACGCACCTGGCCACACCCAGTAGATCCATTGCACAGTACAGTTGAGCAAATGTGGCTATATCTGAACCTGAATGGCAAAAAAATTGTAATAGGGACTGCTTACCGTCCGCAGTGGGTAAGTGTGGACCTATTTTTAGACGCAATTACAGATTCCATCACATGCATACCTAGATATGATAACTTAATTTTAGTAGGTGATTTTAATATTAATTTATTTAATAAAGACGATGGTAATACAATAAAATTTAATGCATTTTTATCATCACTAAATCTGTCACAGTTGGTATCCGAGCCGACTCACTTTACTGACACAAGTCAGACTCTAATCGACCTCGTTTGTACGGATTTGCCCGCAAAAAAAATTACTTTGGAACTGGTAGGTACTCTTTTTGGACATTGCCTAGTGTCTTGTGAGTTCAACGTGAAGCGCGTAAAGACTTTGCCTTGTACTATAACTTATAGAGCCAAGAAAAATGTGAATTTAGAAGCATTAAATATTGATTTAGAAGCTATAGCATGGCATCATATATCGGAATTGGGTGACGTAAACGACGCAGTTTACCTTTTTAGTCAAAACATTTTAGCTATATCCAATTTGTATACGCCTTTAAAGTCTATTGTTATCAAAGAGCGCTCCCAGCCTTGGATTACTGACACAATTAAATTAATGATGAAACTACGCGATGAAGCTTCAGCGGTTTATCATAAAACTAAATTAGATAGTAAAAAAGAATATTATAAATGTTTAAAATCAATAGTAACCGTAGCACTCTACCACGAAAAATCCGCATACTTTAAATACAATATTAACTGCCATATCCACAATCCGAAACAATTATGGAAAAATCTGAGAAATACATTATTACCTAAAAGTGACATTGAACTGCCTTCTTTCTTTAATAATCCCAACCTAATAAATAATGTTTTTCTGGATATATCAAGCCCTTCAGGCGTAACTATTTCTCAGCTGACATACTTCGAGTTTCATAGGTTTAGCGATGCAGTATTTCACATAGAGCCTATTAGTTTAGACAAAATAATAAATTTAATTAAAAGTATACAATCAAATGCAGAAGGGTGTGATAATATAACTTTAGACATGCTAATTATGACTTTTCCATATACAATAAATACTGTAAAAGACATAATTAATTTATCAATCTGTACATCCACATTCCCTGATACTTGGAAGGTAGCCGTTGTGCGTCCTTTGCCTAAGCACTCGAATCCAGTTGACATCAAAGACCTCAGACCAATAAGTATATTGCCGTGTTTGTCTAAGGTATTGGAAAAGGCAGTCTGTACTCAATTAACTGAGTACATAGAAAAAAATAATATATTACCCGAAGTGCAGTCTGGCTTTAGAAAGGCCGCAGCACGGCAACTGCTTTATTGGATGTCACGGATAACATACTCTCTTCTCAGAGTGGGGGAATGTGTACTTTGCTTGTTTTACTCGATTTTTCTAGAGCTTTCGATTGTATAAATCTTGATCTTCTAATTTCCAAATTAAGTTATTATGGTTTCGACTTTAAGGCTATAAAATGGTTTGAAAGTTATCTAACTGATCGTTTTCAGTACGTTAAACTTAGTCGTAATGACGGTACTCGATTGGAGTCTGACAAGGTGGCTGTGAAGAGAGGCGTTCCTCAAGGATCGATACTGGGACCGATTTTGTTTATTTTGTATTCGGCCGATATAAGTAAACATATCAAACATTGTAAATTTCATATATATGCAGATGATATACAGATGTACATTTCCTTTAAGCCTTCGGAAATTGATGATGCAATACGTGCTTTAAATATCGATCTCTCTAGTGTATCTGCATGGGCATCTCAAAATGATCTTGTACTTAATCCCACCAAAACAAAATACTTGCTATTTGGTAGTAAGTACCAATTAAACAGCTTGAGTCCAACGGTGAGTGTTATGCTTAAAGATGTGCAAATAGAACAAGTTCATGAAGCGCGTAATCTGGGTTTACAGATGGACTCTGCACTACGCTTTGAAAAACATGTAGCAAATGTAGTTAAACATTGTTTTTATAAACTAAAAGTGTTGTACAGAATGAGGCCATTTATAAAGGAAGATTTGCGTATTCAGTTAGTCGAGTCACTTGTTCTGTCAAAATTGAACTATGTGGACGTAGTTTTTGGCCCTCGTTTGCTAACAAGGACCGAGAAACTTGTTCAGAGAGTTCAGAATGCTTGCGCACGGTTCTGTTTTGATATCCCTTTTAGAGCTCATGTGACCCCATACCTTAATAAAAATTGTATACTGAAAATGAAGCATCGTCGCAAGCTACACTTGGCCACTCTTCTTTTTGGTGTAATAAAACATAAAACTCCTATCTATTTATTTGAAAAATTATCCTGGGTATCCAATCACAGGTCATTTGGACCGCGGCAATGCGCAATTCAACTTTCTACACCACAGCATGGGTCTGCTTCTTTTCGTGGTAGTTTTCGCTATGCTGCGTCCAAATGCTGGAACAATATTCCACCACCGATCAGGAACCTGCAAAGCATTAATGGATTTAAAACAAAACTAAAACAATTTTTATTTAGTCATCAAACAACCCAGGAAAAACAGAGACATGATACAAGTGCTATATAGGACTTACTTCAAGGTTGTTAACTTACATTTTAGTAAGGTTTATATTTATTTTTTAGTATTATGTACTTGCCTAAAAAGTTGCGCTAGCATTACTGTAGTTTAAGTTAAAATTTAAAGGCCGTTTTCAAGTAGGTAAATTTAGAAATTAAAAAAAATATATATGTAAAATATGTAAAAAAGTATATATAAAAATTATACTTTTTCTATAGTTATATTTTCGTTATATATATTCCTAATTCAGTGGATAACTATAGCATTGGTTGACATTGTTATATATCTTTTCGGATTCTTTATTTTATTTTTTTCCTCTGCAATTGTATTTCTAGTAATAATTTAATGGTTATGTTGTAAAATTTGAGCTGTTGTATCATTAATCCTCCGTGACGTCACAAAATGGCTCCAACGGAAGACCAGCGCTAGTTTTAAATAAAACTAGCACATGCTGAGTTGGGGACCAATTTATGATGTAAAGCAATTATTTCTATGTCTGTCAAATGTGCCTTTTATGTAAATATTCTGTTGTAAATTGCTTACGTCGTAAATAAATTAATTTCATTTTATTTCATTTCATTTCATTTCATTTCAGAAAAGAGAAAAGTTTGTGAACCTGATGTATCAACCTCGCTGTAGTAAAGATATTTATAAAAGAAACGCGTATAATATGTGTATATATTTGTATAACAAGCTTCCAAGAGAGTTTTTATTAGAAGGACATAAATTTAAGAAATGCATAAGTGACTGGCTCATGCATAATTGTTTTTATGACATTAAGGAGTTTGTAGTTTATTGTGACAAACATGTATAAATATTTGCACGTCTGCATGCAGACTGATTACAATGACTAATGTACTCTGTAAGACCATTCCACGAATATTTGTAATATTTGTTAATATTTGTACTACTGTGTAATGTAATCTTGCAAATAAATGTTTCTTATTCTTATTCTTATTTTGAGTTAATTTATTTATAAACCAGCACCCTGCAGGGTAATTAATTAATAAAAGTAACCAAAAAAGTATTTACCTAAGTCAACTAAATTTTTATTATATTACTAGCCCGTGGGGTGGTAGCAGTTTAATTTGCAGCCCCCTCTTTTCTTCCCCTCTTCCTATCTTCCAGTAGGTGTCGTAAGAGGCGACGAAAGGAAAATTACCATAAGGTTGGCAAGCAGCGTCTTCTGAACAACTACGATCGTCAAAGCCCAGCATGGGGATATGGCAAAACGCCCCTAATGGGTTGTCATGGCTGTTGATGAAGTATTAAACACTTACGAGCTTGGCGCTGCCGTAGCCGAGGCGTGCCCTTTTATTTCATATTTCAAAAGCGCCATGAGGGTGCTACATATTATGTACGTATAATACTTACGGAGTCCGCGGCTGTACCGACTTAGCTTATTAGACAAAATGTCAACAACAAGCTCTGAATTCCCTCGCTTTTTGTAAGCCTGTGTAAATGGGCTTTAAAGTTACAAATGTATTAGCGAGGGTTCGACTCCAGATTAAACAGTTGTTTTGAGTCAGATTTTTACTCACACCTGATGATTTGTGATATTGTCGTCGAAGGTGTTAACAGGCTTAAAGTAGTATTACTGGCTCAATTGGCTCTGGCTAAGAACGGTAGCTAGAATTTACTGCTAGGTTTTTGGTGACAGATTTCCCATTTGAGGATGGCTAGCTAACCAGGTGAGCATTTATAAAATGCCCTACCAGCGTACTGTGAAGCTCAAGCCCACGGTGGAATTTGAACCATAGACGTTGACACTGCTTCGTGGGTGTTCAAATGGGTGACTAACCACTTCGTAGAATTACGGATGTGGTTCTTTCTATGTGTAAGGAAATAAAAAAGTACATAACTGAAAACCTTAGTCCAATATTAACAACTAAAACATATAAAGGAATCTTGTTCTTATGGTAATATCTAATTTATTTTCCTTAGGTGTACCAAAGAATATCTACAGACAGTTGAATATGCAGCATGCATCGTCGTGCCGCCTCCTCGCCAGCATTAGTGAGTCGTCACAGTATAATGTTTGTAAGGAACCTAAATCTCTAGATTTATATTATGATTTCCTATTTTTCTATTACCATACTTATTTTAGTACAAGAAATAATCATTTGGCCACCAACGCGAAACCTGCTGATAAAGGATGATTTTTTTTATGTTATTGTGACGGTTTTAGCTCGAGGCACACCTGATGTTAAGCGGACTAACCTCTGCCTATAACATATGCATTTGCACTGAATTGCACTGCGCCCGCCACCTTGAGACATATTTGTTAAGTCTCAGTGCCCGAAATTTCACTGGCTCTCAAGGACAGCTGATAGAACGAACACACCGTTAAATGCTTGGTGACAGATACACATTTGCAAAAAGCACTTCCACCATGCGGTGAAGCTCAAGCCCGCGGCGGGATACAAACCATGGACCTGCTGCGTGGCAGTCCATAGCCAATGCCACTGAGCCATCACTCCTTCGTATATGATAAAATAACCATGTTACTTTATCAAATACCTTATACCTTAAATATTTTGTTGTTATATCCTTTGTTATTGTTTTTTCTGTCGCTGGTATCTTATAAAAACTATCAAATAGTGCTCAAAAGAGCAACGGAAATATAAATTAGCTTAACCCGTTTTCGAAAGAGTTGTAAGACCGCAATATTACCAAAATGCTTTCCTTCAGAATGCGGAAGTAACATATTGAAATAGTGTATATTTCATTGAAATAATTATCTACATATGAATTTTCACGAAGGCACCGTAGAGAAACAACTGAATAAATGCTTTTGAATTAACTGAGATACGGTTGATTTCGAAGATTACCCACTGTCTTACATTTATCTGTGGCATGACTACGACTTCGCACACTCAATACCAGTTTTATAAATACAGAATGCTACATGTAGGCTTACCCGCTTCCAGATAATCCCCACTGGCTTAGCGAGTAGTCGAAGACTTTTCTTTATGGAAATAACTATAGGCGATTAAGTATACTTACGTTTTCTTGTATTACACTTGTATTTTTTTATTCTGGTACCTTTAGCATGTGTGACACAAAAAATGTTGCTAGCTGTTAATGGTGCGCCTTTTCTGCTTTCCATTACATACACAGGTTGCACACAACATTCGATCACCAAGTTCTTTATAAAAGTACCTAGTTGTAGTTGTGATTTACCCCTGACATACTTTTGAGGCAGTTCTGACCCAGTGGAAATGGCTATGTGCTGAGGCCCGCCCCCGGGGGCTTCCGCACGAGGCTTTTTGGAAATGCTCGCCTACATTTTTACAGTAAATCAGCGTTATACTCTAAACTGGTTTGTTTTCTCCCTCTCTTTCATTTGTTGTATTATAATTGTATTAGTGAGCTTAGTTATGTATTGATCACTGGACTGTTTTAATTTTTTTTCTTGTTATAATATCATAGTTTTTTTTGCTCTTGTCTTTTTAGCAGAAGCCGTCGGTGTTGTACTCTGTCACTCTTCTCTATTTTGAATAAATTGAGTAGTTATTAATATTTAGAGAGGCACTTATTTTCTTCAAGACTTCGTAAGTAGTAGTAAGTAGAAGATTATTCAATCTGTTTCTGACATCACGGCGATGAACTCTGTCAAAAGTTTTGAGAAATGATTACGAAATATTACTTTAGTTATCACTAACTTTAGCCCGCGGTTCAATCAGTTTATGTCGTGAACCGTGAATAAAAAGTTCCTATAACTTTTTCTGAAACTCAGTAAATTGAGATAATTGAGATTACTCAGTAAATTGAGATAAAACGTATTCCGTCCTAATTCAGTATATTATAGGTATGTTTAAAAATAAATTTAATTTAAATCTGTTGAGCAATCTCGGATGGATCTAAGGGATCCTCTGGGAGAGGGCATTCCGGCTCCATAAACGTGTGGCTAGAGTTATCATGAGAATTCCCCAAGATACCAGCATCAGAACATATTTCAAGAAATTGGGAATCCTTACACTACTATCAAAAGTGATTTTCCAAGTGGCGGTATTCGTGAGACAGAATCTAGATAGTTAAAACTAGGCGATACCCACTCTTATTGTACGAGAAATAGAGGAGTGTAGGCTAGCAAGTCCTGCTCCCTAGGCAAGTTAACGCTCATCATGGGTCCGTCATTATACAGAGTTATTGGTAAAATGCTAACAACCTCGTAGGGTCGACTTCTGCTAGTTCTAACAAACATTTTGAAATCAAAATGTTTTTTTTTGTTTATTTATGTATCTATGACGGAATAAGCACGAGGACCACCTGATGTTAAAAGTCTCTTGTGCCTGTAATTTATTATTTCATACTTTTTATTAGTTAGCTCGATGTATATATGTTACTCGATGTGTAAATATTCAAAACTCTATTCAAAGGGAGCACGGCGCGGTCCAGTGTTGCCGCAGCGGACGCTCTGGGTTGGGAAAGACACATTTCAAAAAAAACAAACTTGTATACCACTTTTAAGTACTGTGTCTCATAGTAAAAGACAATGCCTACTCCGAGCCAAGAGCGCCCGCCGCGGAACACTGGACCACGCTGCGCTCCCTTTGAATAGAGTTAATATTTACATCGAGCTAAGTAATATATAAAATATGAAATATTAAAATATAGGCACAAGAGATTTTTCACATCAGTTGGTCCTCGTGCTTATTCCGTCATATACAAATAAACAAACACAATAAAAAAAAACTTAAAAATAAACATCTCATAATGTTAGCAGAAGTCAATCCTGAGAGGTTGTTAACATTTTACCACTTGTTGTTATAATCAAATTCCAAATTATTTCAAACTAGCGGTAAGATTAAATTTGTTCAAAACGAGGCGCCAACGCTGACTGGCTTACTGGGCAATCATTCTATAGCTACAATGAATTCTTGGTATTTAAAATAAAAAAAATTCGTGTGTAATTTTTTTTCTTACAAACTTAAGACATATTTATAATATTGAATGTACATGTAATATGATTTTAATAATATTATTGTTTAATTTTATTTCGTTTTATTATTATAGTTGTTTCTTTTATTTTCTTTGATTTTATGCTACATATAAATATATATACAAGCAGAAAATACTTTTTGTAAAATAATGTATTGTTGACGTTTATTTTGATATTCGAACTATGAAGCATTTTCCTACAATTGTGCACGTTTACAAATACTTAACAACTAATACCCCGCCATTACTATAAGACGTCGCTCTAATACAACGCATTAATTGTTACTCGTATGACTAAATGAGATGCCAGCAAAAATAGAAAGAAAATTAAGTAAATCAACGATTCGAATTGTCCTGTTTTCCCTCCAAAACTCAACCAATTCATCTAATTATAGATTCTAAAATTTAAAGATGAGTATACGTAGGCTTCTATAAATTCTTTTATATTCAAAAAATGTCTGGTTGTCCTTTGAACATGTTGATAAAACGAAGCAGTTTAGGAATTTTCAGGGTTATACTTTATTGTATTTGATGTATTTGCCATCAAATACTAAAAATAAAATAAAATGAATATTTAAGGTGGACTCCCATACAACAAACTTAATTTTTTACCGTTTCATGCTCGATTTTAATAACGGTGCCAGGTAGACGCTTTCACTATTTACAGAATATTTAGGTACGGAACCCTTCGTGCGCGAGTGCCACTCGCACTAGTCCGTTTTTTTCAATTTATTGTTTTTTACCGGGGGTATGCCTTTATTAAAAAAATACTACAAACTATATACAACACTACAGCTACTACAGTAAAAGCATGTAGACAACCTATAAGTCATTGCAAACTCACAGGCAGTCCAAATACTCCAGCCCAAATTAGTTTGTTTTGTCCCTAAACGTGAAAATAAGAATTCCTATACCAATCGATTTATCCGAATATGTTTTAAAGTACTTAATTTTACGTAAAACTGGTAAACTGTACAGACAATAGCCTCCAGGACATGCACGCTAAATTTTACCGAGTTTGAACCCTCAGTATTATTAATATGACGAAACTATGAACACTTATATGAAAATAACTACGAAGACAATAATCTTAAAAAAACACTGTTATTTCAAATTGTACATAAACGCCTGCCGCCTTACCGTCTTAGTTATTGTTAATAAAACGTACGTACGTATTCGTACTTATCAAAAATTATTCGCTTAAATTGACACAGCTACAGCATATTGCATCACAGGGTTGGTCGCAGATTAATATCACATTCATACAAAAAAGTTGCATTATAATAAAATATACACGTTCTATGTGGATCCCTTTATTTAAAATATTTGTTTAATTTTTTCAATTCTGCCACCATACTGATGCATATTCCGTGGACTTTTTAGTTGGCTACCAATTACAAATTAATAGCCCTTAGTCGGACGGAAGGACTTACAGCGGAGGATTAGTAAGAGGGTCATGTTTTCTATAAAAATTGTATTAATAATAGCAGTCTAATAAAAATCACGGTACTCTAAAAAAATGACTTAAAAATATAACAATATATAACGGTAAAGAATACTTAAAATATTTATTCGTAGCTGGTTACGAACTGCAGTTCGGTAACAGCTAGTTGTTAAAAAAGGAAACAAATATACCTGATATTTAAGCTCATTTATGAAGTTGCTTTACGTCTACAATATAATTGTTTACCTATGTAAATAGGAATTTGTTTGAGACTTTCAAAAGCGATCGCTATAAAAACAAAGTCGCCGAGTTCCCACATACGTCTGCATTGTTTGGTAAAAGCTTATTTGGTATGGCTCCAAAGTTATTCAACCACATACCAAAATCGATATTGGATTCTGATTGCGTTATTACCTTTAACCCGGCGAGGATGTGGTAGGGTCAATTTGACCCTGCTCATTTTGTTTGATGTACAGTTTTTTTACCTGCAGCCGCATGCTGTCGAGTTTATCAGTAGCTGTAGTCAATAAAATACCCTCTCTTTTTCCCACCTCCACTTAGTCGGGTGCAACACGTGCGAGCAGGTAAACGTGCGCAAACTCAAATAGGGCAATTATGACCCATATATATAGAGATGATTAGTAGCCTAAAAGACTGGATAATTACTGATTTTGTGATAAAACATGCTATATCATATAAATTCCTACCAAAAATTACCAATTACTTGTAATAATATTTGTATGTGTTGTTTTTTTTAATTTATGGCAGAGTCCTGCTAAAGTTGATTAAAATAAGACTTTTTGTATAATTGAAATATTGACACATTTTATTTTCATAATAGTGTTTCTTTTCATGAAAATCCTTATATAAATAACTAATGCGTAAGTTAACTTCCTATCCTATGTTAAAAAATTGCAATGAATACTTTTAAAATATGAATTAAATACAGGGTCATCAAGACCCTCCACATCCTTGATGTACCCTTTTTGTACCACATCCTCGCCGGGTTAAGAAAAGACTTTATACATTTCTAGTTAATAAAAGTTATTACACAGTTAACGAATATTTAGATGACCGTTATAATTAGTGTTCATGTTTTTAATCTTGTTAGAACTGTTAAAAGTGTAGTTCAAATTGTCATAATATATTTTATAATCTATGCTAATTGCTATGTAAAAATATCTATCATTGACACCTTGAATTGACATTTATATGTAATGAAATGACTAATGTAACTTAAGATAGAAATTTAATTTATCTGGATCATATTTTTATGCATAGTAAATAATGTATGTCAATAATGTAATAATATGTCTGAAATAACTTTTGCATACCATAAAGGTGGAATATGGACAAACTTTGTATAATTAAGAACTTTTCTACCACCCATGTTCATGCAATAAATATATTTGAATTTGAATTTGTTTTAAATATTTCAGTGATTGTAAATATTGTCAGTATACAAAGTAAATAATCTCCGAAATCTTATGTCACATCTTAGACATTATGGCCACAGTAACTTACATTAACAAATTATATAAACAAAATCACAATATAGGTACGAAAATAATTAAAAAATAAAGTAAATTTTAGAAGTCTTATCAACAATATTTTTTCAGTTAATCGCTTAACTAATATAGGTGTATTTTAGGTAAAATGGTAAAAAATCCTATATAAAACAGAAAGTATTCAATTTTTTATATTTTTGTATAAAAAAAATATCCTTATCCATATTGTACTGACAAAAACAGATCAGAAAAATCACAGCAGAATCGTTCAAAGAGATTTTAATTAGTACCTTTTTTTGTATTATTTGCAAATAAAAATAAACTTATGTTTAGCAAATGCATAGTATCTTACGTAACATCTTATATTATTCTCACATGAGTGCAAAATTTTTAGGTTTCATGCTTTTAATTCTCACTGTGTTCAGTAGTGAATATTCAATTCCAGACTGTTTTGATAAGTCTGTCCTCGTACAAACAAACAACTCTGCGCACTTAATGATAAACTATTTTTTTATAGTCATTCAAGTTCAACGTTCTATTTATTTCCTAACGATGTTTTTTTTTGGTAATTGTAACGGAATAAGCTCGAGGCCACCTGATGTTAAGCGGACTAACCTCTGCCTATAACAGATCCATTTCGTCACAAGTCACGAATTACACTGCACCCGGCACCTTGAGACATAGTTGTTAAGTCTCATGTGCCTGTGATTTCACTGGCTCTCAAGGATTGCTGCCGGAACACACCCTTAGGTGCTTGGCGACAGATTTTCTACTTGTAGCGTAGGTATCTTTGAGAATTAAGTTTGCCAAAGGCCACTGAAATCCCTTAACATATCCAATTGATTTTTTACATTTATTCTCTGTCCTTGTTTTGCGCTTCTTTTATAGCTTCACAATAGGACGGTGGCGATCCATCAAGCTCTTCTGCTTCAATACACGGGTCAATACTGCCCTTTTGATCTCCAATCAGTACGGTAATCTCTTTTGTGGCATTTATATGTGGCATTGGCAATCTCACGGTCACTTTTACCTTGTACGTCTTTGAGATAACGTTTGAATCAATTACCGAGTATAGTTCTGGAAGGGTTGGAAGTAAGCACGATAGCTCTTTCTCTTCTCTCTCTAATACACTTGATGTTTCCACCACGCAACCATGAATCTTCTCGGAAAATTTGTTAGTTCTGCCGCAATCCGCCGTGTACTTCGTGTAGCAGTACAGCTCTGTCTTCACGGAAGTGATAACTATATCTGTCAGGTTCGACACCAAGAACGACAAGTGGATATTCTCTCCTGGACTCACGCATTGTTTCTCTATCGTGACTGTCAGATCAACAACGGGCGTCGCTGGTGCAAATGGCGCAAACAATGTTTTCTGCATTCCAAAAATTATTGGTCCATCCGTCCATGGTTTCATGTAACTATATACTGGTATTTCTGCATCGAACACATCGTTGAAACTGAAGAAACTAGCTTTTACTAGTTTCAACTCTATGTAGTACTTGATAGAACTGTATCTGTCTTGGTATGATCGTGGAATGTTTTCTGGCAAGAAAAATTCAAAAGGGTACTCGTATTCGCCATTAAGAGTTATAGATGTGTCCGGACTCTTACTGCATATATTAACAAGTGTTGTAACGTATTTTTCTTTGCCTTGGTAAGTGTGACGTTGTTTGTTCGTCCCTTGCGTCCATTTGCATTTTCCTTTACCGAGAAACGATAAAATCACGTCTTCATATTCTGTTGGCTCGCTCACGTAAAACTTCACTCTCCCGGTGACCGCTTGCCCGGGTTTATACACATCTTTAACCTTATTTATCAATATCTGGCACGACACACCCATTGTTAAACACAATGTAAACAAACACACATTAAAATAGCACTGACTATTTCTTCTTGGTCACAGTCACACCAATTTACTCTGCAAAGCACAGATAACAAAGCGATCGTTGATTAATACTCGTAAAGTAACATATCGGAACATTTTGCACCAGTCTCTATACGAGATTCGCTATATTTGTTTCACTCATTTTTGGTAGGAGGGAATGAACAAGCGATTGTGGTATCCGATGCGTAACCTTGATGAGGTTGACCTTACATTCGGGGTATTTTTAGAAGCAGATTTTGATCAATTATGCATAAAGTTTCTCCTCAACCTTTTATTTATCTGTTTTTGTTGGTGACTGTAATTAAAATTAATGTATAGCAAAGATGCGCGCGCTTTACTTAACAATAAATTTTACTAAATAACACAAATACAACAAATATTCTTGTCCACGCGTACGCCTGTCACTTTTACAACAGCAATATTACTTCGTGTATCGAAAACAACGGATATTGACTGACCACTCTCGTTAGTCCGTTGATTGAAACATCAATAAGTTGCGCCTGTTGTAATGGTTGCTTTTGAACATCGCACCACAATTTTTTTAATAGGGTTGTGCTTGTGAAGGAACAAGCACGAGGCCCTCCTGGTGTTAAACGGTAACATCTGACTATAACAGATGCATTTTATCACTAGCAACGAATTTAACTGAGCCTATTATGCTGAGAAATAAAGTGATTAAGTCTGATGTGCCTGTGATCCAGACCTTTAATAATTACTTAATACCAGAACACAGTTGCTGCGAACATTACACAACAGCTTAAGAGTAGAAATAGGTATGAAGGCAGTAACTTCCCGGAAGTGACTCGTTCACAAAGAATTCTACTGATACCTGTACAGTAATCAAAAAGCGTACAGCAATCCACTTGACTTTACTGAAATAACCTCAAATCAAGCCATTTAGTAGTTTTCGTATGAAACTCCATAGTACAATGCACTGCACTAACCACGCCGTAACAGCATCGCTTTGCCTCAGGAGTTCAGGGCAAGCTCGCAAGTAATGTCGGCGTAAGAATAAGTCGGAAGCGACGCTTTTACAATACTGAAATTATAAGTCTGCATTGTCCTTTATACCGCTGGCTGGTAGAAACCCAAGCATTGTAAGTTTCCGACCTTAAGGACTGCTGGATGGTTAAAAGAAATACAGGTATATAGTTTCATCTCCAGCGCGATGCCTTTACCTTCTCAGTTTCTACTGGAAAAATACACCAATCAGTTTACTGGAAAATTGAAACTGTAGATTTTAGAAAATAATAGGGAGTAACTCACGTGTGTATGTCATATAGCTCCGACTATAATTATATATATAGCAGAGGGATGCGAGACGTCAACGCGTGCGTTCTGAGCTTACAGTAGTTGGAGCTATCTTTTTTTTTATTGGTTTTTGGTTATCTTTTGACCACTATCTCACCTGATGGTAAGGGATGATGTTGTCGAAGATGTTGTTCAGGCTAACCTAGAACTACTGGCTCTCAAGGACAGCTGCCGGAACACACCGTTAGGTGGTTGGCGGCAGATTTTCTACTTAAGAGTGGTAGCTAGCCAGGCGGGCATTCGCAAAATGCCCTACCACCATGCTGTGACGACTGCCATCCTAAGACAACAAGCGGGACCGACGGCTTAACGTGCCCTCCGAAACACGGAAGCGCTTAGTAGTATGTCACTAGCGGTCACCCATCCAACTCATGACCGCGGCGGACGTTGCTTTACTTAGCTGATCGGTTAAGAACGGCTAAGCAAACTTCGCTACGAGCACTTCGAAATCTGATTAATTCGGGTGAGTAATATCTTAATTTTTACTAAAATTAATTAAAACCACGTTGGTTTGTATTTTTTGTATGCTATCATTATACCATCGGGCCCGCCTGATGGAAAGCGATCACCGTCGCCTATGGATATTTTTAACACTCGGAGCATCACAAATACGTTGCCGACCTTTTAACGACTCAGTTGACGCGCCATTTTGATGGACCTCATATTGTAGCTGCTCGGAAATGCCGTGGGAGGAAGCCATTCCATATTTTGCCGTTATAAGGAAGAATTAAAAATAATGAATAATAAATATAAAAAAGAAAATATGTGGATGAGCTTTATGGCGATGGCAGCTAGTGCGGTGATAAAACCGCGAAACTGGCATGTGGTTTAATAATTCTTCAGAACACTCCCCGTTAAGAATGAGTTTTCTAGATTTCAAGTTTTAAAGATATAGGAACATTCCATATCACTCATAAAAAGGAGTTGACAATACGGGAATGACGTTGAATAGCAGATTGCCAGACCACCAGCGTAGAGACTTGTTAACGTGGTCGAAGTGAATAACTGTTGGCAGTTAGTATTAGTTCATCAGCAACAGGGCATAGAGATCTTTACTATCTTAATATGTACGTATTTGCAACTAAGGAGATGTATACGCTGGAACGTGCTTAAAGGGAAGGTACAGAAGGGTAGGACTCACATGGGATAGACGCTTGATGGCACGCTGAAACTCTCGACGGGGCTCGGAGCGATGATGCACTGCCTGCTAACTTATCAACTATATGCACTGGTGTTCTGTAAGCACTGGTTGGCACTGGATTTTGGAGGTTCTAATTTAGGGCTAATCTTGCACTGACTTCGACTGCGTCGACGATAGCAATAGGCAAGGACACGATGCGTGCCGGGTGAGGTGTCGAGGGGTAGGGGAGGGTGTATCAGGGGGAGGGGTAGGAGATGTCAAGAGAAGGTCATTAGGGATGGGACACATCGCACAGCATAGGTACACAGATGATAACAGTTTGGCGGCTACATTTCCTCCGCCCTAAACACAAGGTGTTTATGAAAGGGTCACTCTATGGGAAGTCGAACTAATTTTGATAAGGAACGAGTCAAAACTCCGGTAGAGGTACGTACATCAACTACACGAACAATATTGTCATCCCCAGGATACGTTTTTAGGATACGACCTCGTCGCCACTCAAGAGGAGAAAGATTATCTTCCTTCATAAGCACAAGTTCACCTATCGATGGAGGTTTACAAGGGTCAGTCCACTTCTGTCTGGATTGGAGGGTTGAAAGGTATTGGGTATGCCAACGTTTCCAGAAATGCTGCGTGATTTGTTGAATCAGCTGGAATCTATTCAGCCTAGAAACGTTCACATCCGACAGAGGATATTCAGGTAAGGCGTTAAGGGGTTGACCAATAAGGAAATGGCCAGGGGTGAGGATTTCAACATCACTGGGATCATCAAACGATACAGGACACAAGGGACGAGAATTTAATACCGCCTCAATCTTTGTAAACACGGTTGTAAGTTCTTCGAACGTTAAGGGGGTTTCACCTAGAACTCGCTTCAAAAGAGACTTAGCTGACTTCACGGCCGCTTCCGATAAACCGTTCCAATTCGGGGATAAAGGAGGGGTAAAGATCCACGTTATACCACGTTTAGACATTTCATGTCCAAGGGAAGCCTGATTTTCACACATAAATTTATATACGTCCCGTAAATAATGATTTGCTCCGACATAGTTCCTACCATTATCCGACCTAATATGATCAGGAACACCACGACGTGACACGAAACGTGACAAGGCTGCTATGAACGCGTCGGTAGTAAGGTCAGACACGACCTCCAGGTGGACTGCCTTCGTCGTCTGGCATACCAGGATGCAAAGGTAAGATTTTACAATTTTCCTGTTCCTATAGGCCTGAACTCGAGTATAGAAGGGACCTGCGAAATCGGTTGAAACCCTTATAAAAGGGCGGGCTTTGGTGACACGGTCTCGGGGGAGGTCGCCCATTGGGGGAGTGGAAGGTTTAGCAGTCAACCGGTAACAACGTACGCATTTAAAAATTACATGTCTTATAAGACGTCGGGCAGAAAGTATCCAAAAGTCTCGGGCTAGGATTGCTTGTAAAGTATTAGGGCCAGCGTGCGCATTTT
Organism: Plagodis pulveraria; assembly: GCA_963890685.1. Lineage (NCBI taxonomy): Eukaryota > Metazoa > Arthropoda > Insecta > Lepidoptera > Geometridae > Plagodis > Plagodis pulveraria. The sequence goes on from OY982968.1 coordinate 912,225, forward strand.
CAACGTGAAAATGTCGCACAAGTAAGTTAACAAAGGGTCCGTCTTTGGGTAAAAGGTAAGGATGGCACGAATCATAGGGTAAATCAGAATGGCGAATGCGGCCGCCTACTTTAATCGTGCCAGTCGCATCAAGGAAGGGAGATAGACGTCGTACTGCGGTACGAATAGGCTGATTACTTCGCAAGCATTCAATAATGTCAGGGAAGGCAATTCTTTGTACGATTTTAATTAAAAACAACAAGGCATCCTTGCGTTCAAGGGCAGTTAGGGAAGGATCCGTACGACGTGAACTAGGGTTTTTGGCATTATGAACAAACCTTAACATAAACCCTACCACACCAGTTAGCTTATGGAAGGAACTGAAACGTTCTAAAAGAAATGAAGAATCCAGAAGGGGAGTTTCCGGAGCTACCAGCAAACAGCGAATCCCGGGCAAGTCATAAGGTAAGGATGCCTCATCAACGGGCCATAAGCTGGGGGGCTTAGCTAACCAGGGAGGACCCCACCATAGGGAATGTTCTTTTAAAGAAGAGGCTGGCACACCACGAGAGGAACAATCAGCAGGATTTTGGTCACCAGGAACGTATCTGAAGGTTTCGTGTAAGTTTGCACTGATTATTTGAGAAACTCTGTTAGCTTCAAAGGTTTGCAAGGTATGAGGGGGGGTCTTGATCCACGCAAGGGCAATTTGGCTATCCGTCCAGCAATGAAGAGAGTCTAGCACAATCGACTTCTGAAGGCAGAGGACTATGTGCGAGAATATTTTAGTAAGGAGCACAGCTCCCATCAATTCCAATTTAGGAATTGTCAGACGTGTCCGGACGGGGGCAACTTTAGTTTTCGACATCAGGAGATAGACGGAGCCATTGCCATTGGAGTCTTCTGATCTCAGGTAGCACACAGACGCAAACCCTGCCAAGGAAGCATCGCAGAATCCGTGCAAGGAGTATGAAACACTGTCAGGGGGGAAGATACGCCGAGGTAATGATACTAAATTTATGTGAGGTAAGTCAGTAATAAAAGAATTCCACTCTTGTAATAATTCAGGGGGGAGGGGGTCGTCCCATCCAATACCTGATAGCCAAAGTTTTTGAACAAAGACTTTGGCTTTAAAAACTACGGGGGAAATCCAACCGCATGGATCATAGGTGCGAGCAATAAGGGACAGTACAGTACGCTTAGTAGCCTGCGTTTCAGGTACTGAAGAGAATTTATAGGAAAAGGCATCCGTCACGGGATTGTATTGTACACCTAGTACAAGTACAACTTGGGGATTTTCTGCATCAGCAAATTGGTGGGGGTTTTGAAGATGTTCACTAGGTAAATCGTCTAAGAGCTCGGGGCAATTAGAGGTCCATTTTCGAAGCTCATAGCCGCCAGATGCCATTATACCTTCAAGTTGGGACTTCAATTTACGAGCTGATGCCAGGTCAGATGCACCAGAAAGGCAATCATCAACGTATAGATCGTTAATCAGGACTTCAGCCGCTAAGGGAAATCTATGCCGCTCTTGTTCCGCTAGCTCGTGCAAAACTCTAATGGCGATGTAAGGACTTGACCTTAAGCCGTAGGTGTTGGTATTAAGCTCGTAGGTGAGAAGAGGATCTGAGGGGGACTCACGCCATAAAATCAATTGGTACATACGATCCTCCGGGTGGATCCATGACATTCTGAACATCATACGAATGTCAGTCACAAATACCACAGAATGCCTTCTAAAGTTTAACAAGATAAGGGTAATATCATTTTGTAATTTAGGGCCGGCGTGAAGGCATTGGTTTAGAGTAACGCGATTCGTAGTAGGGGATGAGCCATTGAACACTACTCTTATTTTCGAAACATCGCCAGTATTTTTGAAAACGCCGTGGTGAGGTATGTAGTAATGTTCAAGGGAAATGGTTTGTGAGTCACGTGATAAAGGGGTCATATGATTTAGTTTTATATATTCACGCATAAAGGCTATATATTTTTCCCGAAACTCTAGATTACGTAACATGCGTTTTTCAAGGCTAAAGAATGTGCGTTCAGCAGTAAAACGGGAATCACCTAGGGTAGGTCGGTCAGATAAAAAGGGCAGGCGGGTAGTAAATCGACCTAAGTTATCTCGGGTAGTAGTTGATTTAAATATCTTCTCACACTCATCGTCACGAGGGTCACGTTTGGGGGGTTCAGGAGGTTCTTCAACCTGCCAAAATTTCTCTACTACCTGTGACAAAGACACAGCAGCTTGAGGGCCCGGCTGTACCGCCGCGACACCAGGTACGGGTCCAAATATTAAATATCCTAAGGCTGAGTTAAATGCCGTAAGACCGCATGACGTTAGTTCAACTTTATCCGTACCGAATATGGCGCCGCACACATCTGCGCCTAATAAAATATCTATGGGCCCGGGCTTATTAAAGGCAGGATCCGCTAACGGTAAGGAAAAAGGAATTAAATGTTTAGGCAGCTCAACTTCAGGGTGTATACCGGCAATAACATCAATAATTAGGGCTTCCGCAAAAAACTTAGGGTAGGAACTAGACAACGATTTAAAGGTAAGGGACACAGAACCGCAGGCTCGGGTAGACTCCACATTGCCTACACCGCGTACGGGGGCAATCGAAGCACACACATGTAAATTTAAACGAGAGGATAATTCACTAGTAATTAGGCAACCCTGGGCTCCGGTGTCACAAAGTGCGCGAGCTTCAACATCATAACCGGATGAAGTTTGTATACGGATAACTGCGGTAGGTAGGAGGACTAAGCTTGGGTAACTGTGTGTGAAAAAGGTAGGAAACGATAAGCTATCTAGCTATGCGGCACGCTGATGCCGCGCGCTTATGGCATCTCTGCTAGGAGAGTCAGGGCGGGGGTGGTCTCGGCTAGGGGAGTCAGGCGCATAGCGCACAGTGTTATTTGACCATCTGGGAGGTGACCTGCGAGGGGGTGATTTATTCTGCACTCGGGGGGTAATTCGAGGGGAAGATCGACCGGATATATTTACTGTACCTCCGCCCATGGCGGAACCTGACCTATTATTATAATTATTGTGACCAGGGCCGGACTGGGAACCACCGCTTTTATTGAAACACAACAATGTATGATGCGTTGTCCGGCTACAGGAAGAACATTTATAATTTTTAGGGCACGATTCAATTCTGTGCTTGTCTAGGCAACGGTAACAAAGAATTGAAATCCTTACAAATTCCGAACGCTCATGGGGCGATTTAGCCATAAATTGACTACACTGACGCAAGTAATGAGACGGGCTAGAACAATAATAACATTTAGGCCATGAAGTGGGCGTGCTTGCAGGGGCATCGACCACATATGCACGACGGGGCAATGGAGATCGCGCACTCTTATTAGGGGGGCAGTCGACCACCGTATTTCCCACTGTTTCATGATGGCGACACTCTTCTTCTAAAAATTCTATCAATTGGCTAAAGGTAGGTAGCTTTGTAACGTCACGGCCGTAGTGACGTTCAAAACGGGTCTTTAATTCCGAGGGTAATTTATTCATACATATGTGGACCAGGAGATATGACCAATGTGAGACAGGAAGCTCTAGCCTATCTAGTGCCCTATAGGCCGACAAAAGGGGGTTAAGGAACGACGAACGAAGTCCTGTAAGGCGAGTCGGTATTTCGGGTAAGTTAAGCAGTTGAGCTATGAGTATATCGGTCTGAAGACGTAGGTTGTGATAACGATTCTTTAGTAGGTCACGGGCAATTTCATAATTCGAATCTTCGATTCTTAAATGCTGAATTAGTCGACGGGGCTCATCACTCAAGGAGCCGACTAAATATTGCAGCTTTTGGGTAGGGGTCAAATCAGTCCTTCGATGGACAATGCTGTCAAACTGATCCTGGAAACTAATCCAAGAATCGGGTCTCCCGTCAAACCTAGGTGTGGATAGCTCAGGAAGAACCGAACTTCTAGGGCGCGGAGCATCGCAACTATACGTGGATAAGTCTTTCTGAGGGGTACTGTATGCGCGTGGGCTTGGTTCCGCTTCATAACGTTTCAACTTTAATTCGTCGACGATTTCGCGCGCTGACTTAATTTTCAACTGTAAATCGTCATATTCGGATTTATCTATTATAGGGTCCAAATAACCCATTAGTTTCGCGCAGGCATCGCTAAATTTTGCATAATTAGAATCAAGGTCACTCAAACGCATTAACAGTCGAGTTATTGGAACTTTATCTATTATTGAAGAGGAGTCGGCCAGCCAGTCGTAAGTATATCTAAGGAGACCGAGTAGGTGTTTATATTCATTAGACTCTGTAAATATAGAATCCTGTCTATGGGCCATTATCAAAATTCAATAGGTAGGTACAAAACCTACACCTTACAACAGTGTTTACAAGATTATTTTTCAAAATTACGCACAACAATAGGTAAACAAGGTTCGTAACGATCACTTGGGCTTATGAAGTAGATATACAGTTAATGCAAGGTAAAACACAAGCACAATAATATAATATTAACATAACATACGGTATTTTACGTAATCCGGAAGACGTCAATGTATGTAGGTCAGCTATGCAAAACACGATAAGGAGAAGTTCAATGCATTAAATGATACATTCACTGGAGGGTAGGCCAAACATTCAGAAAAATATGTTCGGAACAATTTATCTTGTGATTTACTGCTATTAGAACATTATAACATATAAAAGGGCTAATATTTAAGGGCCGTTAGGTGTTTATAACTATAACAAAACAGTAGGTACACTGGTAACACGATTATATGATTTATCGTTACAATCGATGTGACACCGCGGGCCGGAGGAATGTATAACTTTAATAGGGTTTTAGGTATTAAACCACGAAAATTAAAGGCCGTAAACCACGCTCTGCTACCAAAATGTGTATACGCTGGAACGTGCTTAAAGGGAAGGTACAGAAGGGTAGGACTCACATGGGATAGACGCTTGATGGCACGCTGAAACTCTCGACGGGGCTCGGAGCGATGATGCACTGCCTGCTAACTTATCAACTATATGCACTGGTGTTCTGTAAGCACTGGTTGGCACTGGATTTTGGAGGTTCTAATTTAGGGCTAATCTTGCACTGACTTCGACTGCGTCGACGATAGCAATAGGCAAGGACACGATGCGTGCCGGGTGAGGTGTCGAGGGGTAGGGGAGGGTGTATCAGGGGGAGGGGTAGGAGATGTCAAGAGAAGGTCATTAGGGATGGGACACATCGCACAGCATAGGTACACAGATGATAACAGTTTGGCGGCTACAGGAGATACGAAAAGCAGGTATCGGCCTGGTCAGCCATATAATCGAAGCTAAAACTTTTACATATGTAATTATCATGTTTAGTTAGTGAAAGATGTAACGAATTCACCGCAGACATAGAACGAAGGAAGGAAGATGATGATAAGAACCAAATTTCCTTGTTTAGTGATAGTTTAAAATAGTATAATGAAATAGAATAAAAGAAGCGGTTGGCTTACCTGCTAAATATTCATATATTATCACATTATTCTACACCAAGGACTTATAATGAAACAATTCAATAAAAATCTCTATAATGTTTATTACTCATAATGTATACATAAACATAGTGATAGGGATAAGTAAGGGCGGGTATACACTAGCGAGATTACTATAAATATATAGGTGACACGATATTTTGGTATTGCCAATTCCATGGCAAGGCATATTTGTGTGTGAAGGAAGATTTTATAAGCTTGCCTTTGACATAAATTCACTGATAATGTGATTGATGATATTAACAGTTCAGATCTAGATTAGAAACTGACTCGCAATATATGTTTTATTCACTTTAACGAAACAAAAAAATATGAAGCTATCATTTCTGTAATTAAAACAAAAAGTTTATTCATACCTGTGAATTTTGTGAAACCAGAAAAAGTATCTAATACTTCTTTTCAATCAAAAAGGTAAAACAATTTGGAAAAAAAACAAATAGGTTAGGCATAAACTTTATTAATGTTTTAGTAAATAATACGGGATAACTCACGTAAATAAGTCAGATAGCTCCGACTATAGTTTCAACCACATCCGGTGGTCTTTTTCAAAGAGAGCTCGGTACGGGTGCGTTGACGTCTCGTTAATGTTATGTATCACCTGCATTTGTTTAATATATTTTACTTAAGTATATGACATTATTTCTAATACTATTTGCGTAGCTTAGGTAGCGTAGATTTACGCGCCTTTTAGATTGTCACGTATACATAATTTATCCATGGTTAACATAAATAATGGAATATTTGCCGTATTGTACCTTACTGAGGTTACGAAAAACAAGAAAGGAAAGTCTGCTTATATCCTGTTCATTGCAATTGTTTGCCGCCGGAAAGTGCCAGAATATCATAAACTACTCAAAATATCGTATCATAATGTTAACTTGTAACAAATTAAAATCTTAATAATAACAAATATTTTAAAAGTATTTTAAGAAAACATTTAATTAATTATTTAATAAAACACTTAAAAAATCTTTATAAAAATGATATATATCTAGTGACAATTCCGCCTAATTTCCTATTAAGCCGACGTGACGTCACAAACGCCACGCAGCCAAACCGGAAGAGTATTCGACGCGTTTCGCTTCTAAACGAAGCATCCTCAGGAGGTATTGACTCTACGAGCGCACGATCGAGACATTTATTAAAATCTTCTTCACAACACACTAGTATGCCTTTTACCTAACATACAATTTCTAATATATTCGAAATATTATAATTTTAAAACAATACAATACTTAAGTTAAAGTATAATTTTACAGTTATTGCTGTTTTTAATGATTAAGAGGTAATTTTACACAGGATTATTATTTAAATTAAGTTCGTATAAAATGTTCATCTATTGACTAAATTTGTTTAAAGTAATCGTTGTCTTAATTACCCATATATTACAATCACTTAAAGTTAATCGATCATTATCATTTCATCGAATGTTGCTGACTAGATTACTTTAATTTTTTAAATAAATAAATATAAAAATGTAAAATTAATATAAAAATTCAGTCTTATACACACAACAATTAAAGAAACATTTATTATTAATTGTAACAATAACTGAGTAAAAACAAACTTGTTTCATGTTTGTAAAACTGACATGACGATATACGAAACAAATCGAAAATAACACATCATTTGATTTTCAAAGCTTTTTACAGCATACTTTTAATTATTAATTATTCTCCTGAGTATTTATTCTTATTAATTTTAAATATCGTATATATGTACATAACAGTTATTTTTAAATATAATCACAAGTAGATGATAAAGTGATTAAATTATTCATCTAAATTCAATATAGCGCACTTAAGAGTAGAGTTCACGGAGCGCTTTCCATACAAACGTTTTTTCCCTATATTTTAAATACTAAGTGTTCAAAATCGGCGAAACTTTGAATACCTATTTTTGAACCTAATATCTATGTTTTCGGTTTTCCAAGTTCCCTAAAATTAATTATTTTCATAAACAATTCGTATAATTGCTATGTATAGGATTGTTATTTTGATATTAAATAAAATTAGTAATAAATCGAAAACTGGCAAACCAGAAACATAGATATAAGGCTCAGCAATATGCATTACAATTTCACCGAGTTCGAACACTTGGTATTTAAAATATGATGAAACTGCGTTTATATGGAAAGCGCTGCGTGCACTCTACTCCTAAGCAAAGATGCAATAAATTATAAAGTGTAAGATTTACAATTATCATAATCATTCTAAGATAAAAAAATGATGATCATAATTTCTGTTTGCTACTGTTCAAAAAAGTTCTGAAACATCAGCCATCACGTGCTATCTTGACGACTTTCGCCAATGAAAGTGAAACAATAAAAGCAAATGTACAAGAGCAAGAGCGACATTAGCTTGTTGACACAACTGTGCTGAATGTAGGGACCAGTAAAACTGACTTTTAACTTTGCTTTGCGTTGTTATTTAGAGTGACATTTTTATTTATGTACTGTAATGGTATGTATATCATTGACCTTACAATTAAGAAGGTTGGGAGTGACCGTGACCTTTGTAAGAACTTATCTTTCTTCAAAGATTTTTTTATCATATAATATTAGACATACACACTTCGAGATGGTTCTCAGACGGCAAATATCTCGCTAATTATACAAACATACCTTTAGACAGCAGCGTCTTAAGGTATGTTTGTATAATTAGCGAGATCCTTGCCGTTTTTGTACATTGAGGTGATGATAGGATCAAGGTTGTGATACTCTTTTCCAGACCGAGGCCGCAAAGTGGTTGTAGCTTGACGCCCAAATCTGAAAAACAAAGCGACACATTATCACTACTGATATTTTTTTTACATTACAGAGCACAAATAACACAGAAACAGTCCAGATCGATTACCCGGACTTGATTTCTTGTATATTAAAAGCTAAATCTTTCGTGTTCATAGTTTTACCCCTATATAGGATTCATATTATATAAGACTGATTAACGTTTGAAATTTGGACAAGGCAGTAGGTCAATTCAGATTCAAAAGTCCACCACCAATCCAGGATCAATAGTTTATCTGATTTCATGACTACAACACAAATTGAGGAATATGTATTATTATTAGTTCTTTATGGAAATAATTGCGTGAAAATATTGTATATAACATGTCGTTATGACTGAGTTGCATTGATCGTAGGATTGAGCGCTCATGCAGACTCATCAAATTCATTTCCAAGTGGTAAATATTAACGTTTCAGCTTGATTCAATCTCTTCACAATGGTGGCAATAATGACGAGTATTACCTGATGCCACTAGGTCCGTCTGAAGAAGAATGTGATGACGTCAACGATAGAGTTTCAATGTAATCAGACATGTCCGACGTGCCACTTGATGTACTGTGCGTGTCCATAACACCTGAAATGATACAGAGTTAAATAAATAAGTAATACGCAATAAAGTTCAGAGATAAAGTGGGTATCATGTCGTGACCAGGCGGTCGTTTGTTCAAATCCAACTGTAGCTAGATTTATGTTCATACCAAGGTTATAAGACATTAAGCACGCCCATCTGGCTAGTCAGTACTCATAATATTAAAAACTGTCGCCAATCATTTAATGGTATCTTAAACTGTCTTCAAAAGCCAGAAACCAATATAGGTCTATTTTATTAGACGTTTCTAAATTTTTTATGGGATTGTGACGGAACAAACACGATGCCTATCTACATATTTCAAAACGTACAAATCGCCTTAAATCTGGCTTTATAATTCATACGGCTGAATTACGGAACACCCTACCAGCGTCTCCATTTCCCGATAGATATAACTTGGAAGTCTTTAAGTACAGAGTGAATAGGTATCTGCTAGGCAAGCATATTCCACTGTCAACCTGAACATGGCTAGGCCGTTTAGTGACATGGCTTTGTCTGATGACATACCATGGTGACAAGCCACGGCCAAAGCCTACACCACCAGATGTTTATTCCCAGTTTGCACCATCCAGTGATCATCTGTAAACCTATGGACACGGGTAAGATAATCTCTTAATACTACCGGAAACCAGATGAGCCTGGCCTAAATGTCAAGACTCAAAAAAGAAAGTTGGAATAACGCTCCATATTATTATAATCATCGATATAAAAGTGATTTATTTCCCATTCAATTGTAAGTAAATAAAGAGGACAAACACGTTTTTATAAAAGTTAAATTTGTTTAAATTCTACAGAGCTCTGATATTATTACTACAATTGACAACAGAGCTCAACACAAAACTCAGTAATTCAATACAGAAACACGCCTCCTTCATTCGAGCTAACTCGTAAGTATAACATAAAGATTTAATCGTTAATGAGTTCTTGACATTTGAGAGCTCTTTCGATCCGGTCAATTGCCCTTAGATCTGAGCCCATCGCGAAAGGGTCACATCATTTCCGCCGGTTCAGCTTTACGGTCTCATTTCTTGTATAAAAACAGTTAACATTTCAAATGAGATGACTGTATTATTACTGCTTCACGGTGTTTTCCTTCGTTTTAATTTTTTGGACAATGCGTTTTTTGTTGAGTGGGCACATTAACAAAGAAATGTACTCGTGATGCCATTCGATAATTTGTCACACTACTTGAATATGCGAGTTCTAACATACTTTTATTTATAGTATTTATACAATCAATTTGTATAATAATAAATTGACCAACTGACCAATTTCCTAAAAAATCCAAGGAGTTATTAAGGAGTTACTGAATACTCTCCTTTTCTCTTTCTATATGATGATTTTATTACAGGAAGCTAGTAAGTAATGACGAAATTACTAGCACACGAGACTTAACAACTGTATGTCTCAAGGTGATGGGCTCTTTGCATTTCGCCACTTGCGGTAAAATTCATCTGTTTAGGTAGGGGTTGGTGCTTAACATCGGGTGAACATTGTACTTGTTTCGTGACAAACACATAAAAAATAACGAATGGTAATTAATAGATTCAGAAATTACTTTGTGCATATCCATATTTAACAAAAACAAATTTAATAAGATAAATTTAAAAATAAATTATTATATTAGAAATACTTTCAAAATTATGAATTCCGCCATATTTTCCTTTAAGCGGCCGTGACGTCATAAACGCCACGTAGCCAAGAATTTCCAAACCAGAAGAATTTTTGGCGCTTTTTCCTTCTATACGAATCATACCCAGGAGGTCTTGAATCTTCGAGTGCACTACGAACACAAGAAAAGTCAAAACCTTCTAAGATGTATAGATTGTTTTTTTTTATAAAAAAAATATTTTTATTTACTAGTGTTATTTATTTATGACGATGTATAATTTTTACTGGATCATCTAATCGTGACGACTTTTTAGTAAGGTAACCTATCTAATTAAATAGTTACATTTTGTCCAGTATTTTTTAAGTTACACTCAATTAACCCAAAAAAAGTATTTGTCAATATAAACCTGGTGACCAGTATTTGTGGGTGAGTGACAAACAATCTTGTAAGCACTGAATAGTTTGCAATAACAGGTGAAAGTTGGACCAAAAAATTGCAAATGTGAGCTTTTAGTGTTGTGTATGGTATTGATTACTACATTTTATTTCATACTTTTCAGCGTTGAATGTTGGTTTTGTGTTCTTTTTTTACAAACTGCATTTCTTACCTTTGAACTGCTTTGGTGGAAGAACAGGAACCTCAGCTTCTGCTGACGAAGATTTAGCTCGAACATTAGCTTTATGAATCTGCATGGTCATATCTCTTAAGGGATCCGAAGACTTGGATTTCCTTGGCAAAGAATGAACACAGCCCGTCAGACTTCCTCTCATTTTCTTATGAATCATATAGTGGTACCTAGAATGACCTGACGTTAATGGCATTTCAAACTCGTTGAATTCTCCACCACCACCTTGTTTTAGAGAACAACTGGATACGCCCGAGTCATTTGAGCTTGAAGAATCTCGATTGCCTCCAGATTTACAAGGAACACTCGAAGATCTTTTAATTTGAGCATTATCCATATGTTTGTTCCTCAAATGCGGTGTCTCTTTCGATGAACTTTCTGATGTTTTATTTTCAGAGCCAGAAGATTTGCAGCAGTCGTAACACTCTGCTTCATTATCGCAAGGTGATGATGTTCTTCTATTTTCTAAAGCTAAGTTTCTCAAAGTCTCTAGTGAAGATGAAGTGGCGTGACTGCCAATGCTACTGTCAAATTCTTTTAAATCTTCGAGTAATCTAGCGGAGTCTACTGAGCTAGATCTTTTTTGAAATGCTTCTCTATTATTATTACCTGGATGATAGTTAAGTATTGTTCCACTGCCATTCAGGGTGGGAATACTAAGAGACTTTTCAATTTCTGTACGATTGGCCTTGTTCAGTGGATATTTCAAACTATGTGACCAATTTGGATTTGGAGACATAGGAGTGTATCCAGGATTTGGTGCAATAGTTTTACAAAATTCTTGTTTTCCATCGTTTGTGGGCTCCATCAGTAAGTATTCGTCACTTTTGTTCCTTCTAGTATCATGAGGTTTGCAAAGAGAAGTCTGTGAATGACCGCATTTTAAACAAAATTTGGACTTCTTAGGTAATGCTGTCGCTGCAATGTCTAAATTCACGCTAAGTGCATCTAGTTCAGTTTGAGTCACTCCAGCTTTTTTTAATAAATCTTTGGCATTTTCATAATATTCCAATGATAAAGCAAATTCAAGGTTCTCGTAATTAGCATATGGATCTTCAAATTCTTTAGCTTCTTTTGTTTCTATATTTTGGTAAATGGTAAACTGTGAATCATTGTCATGTGGGATATCCTGGTCTGTCACACTTTTTCTATTTGTTTTTCTTGATACATCAACAGTGGCATAAATCGCCATGTCTTGTGACTTCTGGTTTGTAAGTATTTCAGAGTTAATGTTATCATTTGTACTTCGTTTGCAATAGGGAAGACTAATCAAAGTATTTGCCCAGTTTGTAACCTTTTGACAAGGACACTCAACTGGTTGTACACTTTCTTCACATTCTACTATGACAGGTTTTTTCTTTGATGCAAATTTTAATATACATCCACAGTTTTTCTTGAGCACTAGATTACCTGGGGCTGTGTTTTTAGTAACTTGAAAAAGTTCTTCTGATAAGGCTTGCTTTAACCTTTTTGGAGTGTCGTAGTGTTCTGAATTATCAATCTGAAATCAACAGAATAATGATATTACATTAATAGTTTTAGTAGTTTGAAGCGTTCGTAGCGAAGTTTACTTAGCTGTTCTCAACCGATCAGCAAAGTTAAGCAACGTCGCGCGCGGTCATGAGTTGGATGGGTGACCGCTAGTGACATTACAACTGAGCGTTTCCGCGCTTCGGAGGGCACGTTAAGCTGTCGGTCCCGGTTGTTGTCTTACGATGGCAGTCGTTATAGCATGGTGGTATGGCATTTTGCGAATGGCCGCCTGGCTAGCTACCACCCTCAAGTGGAAAATCTATCGCCTAGCACCTAACGGTGTGTTCCGGCAGCTGTCCTTGAAAGCCAGTACTTCTAGGTTACCCTGAACAACATCTTCGACCACATCATCACTTACCATCAGGTGAGATAGTGGTCAAAGGCTAAACAATCAGGAAAAAAAAATATGAAATGAGAAAAGAAAACAAATTTAAATCACAAATACAAATACTTACCTCGATATGTGTTGCTTTAGGTACGTCATAATTTTCATAGGGTCCAACTTTAGGATTGTTTATGTTGTTATCATTCACACATGAACACCCTTGTAAAGGTAATGGCATCGGAGCTTTTTTTAAATCCATATGTGATGGTTTTGGCGGCCTGTCTGGCGGTTTGTCACACTGACATGCTCCTAAAGTTTTCCTTATCGCTCTAGGAGTAAGATATTCTGTACTATTTGAGGAGTTGTCTGAGCTACTTTCAGGAACAGCTTCCATTGTCCAGGCAGGATTGAAGTGAGTCCCTGGAGTAATATCTACAGTAGATGATCGAGACATGACGCCAAGTTTTGTAAGACAGTTATTACATCTTTCTAAAGTAACATGATCAGCGCCACTCCAAGGAGGTTTTGCCCCAATATCTGCATCATTCATTCTACAATCGTGATCATCATAGCCTCGTCTTTCGTCTGAGAGCCAGTACGGATCTCTGCAATCTTCTCCAAAGAAGTTTTCTTCATACAATGCACTAGCATTATCGGCCATAGATGTATCAACTGTGTTGAAATCAGACATACGGGTGCTAGGTCTTCCTTTATCTGAAAAAAATAAATAGCCTAAATGTTCGAGTAAATAATAAAATCTACATGGCGACAGTGTATTTAGGCAAACTTTTGTATAAATTTAATATATAAACTACGTTATGAATACTAAATAATCAAATAAATTTTGCTATTGGAAGCAAATGGTCAAATATCGCATGCGCAACTTTGACCTGAGCATGAGGTCAGATGCGTTTCTATTTTTGTAAAAAATGGATCTGACATTTACAACGATTGTACTTTAAAATCATATATGGATTTTATTGTTATGTTTGCAATAACGCCTGCTCTGGGGATTACATTACTTGGAATTGCAGACGATGAAAGACGAATAAAATAACTTTTTCGGTTCGTCACTAAATTTTCAATTCCAAGGATGTTCGGCATCATATGACTAAAGCAAAAAACTTTCTTCAGTATGTTATAATGACATCCTTGGTGTTGTTAGAGAAAACATTGAACTGAGGTAACCCACATGCGATGAGTGTAAGAAGATGATGATTGTCAGTAACCAACCTGTACTCTTCCTGCTAGTCTGCGTCCTCTGCATAGATTGGTTCCCCTGGGCGGCCATGTCGAAGGCATGTGTAATCTCCTGTGCCTGATCAGTGATGAGGAGATGGAGGCCTTCTCCTTTGCCACAGTGGGAGCCCCCTTCAAAACAAAATCGACTTTCTACTACTCCGTAGCGCCTGTGGGAAAAACGATACATATAATTAATATTTGCATGCAGATATATCTGTGCGAAAATCAATTGTTGTAATCAATAACTATGGAGTAATTGATTACAACAAATAATTTTTAATGACAAGTCTGTCCATATTTTCCATCTTATGCAGGCCGATGTGATGTCGAAACGTCTTAAGAGCATGGTCGAGGTATAGTGAAATATGTTGTTTAGTTTAAGCCTCGAATGAAAATCAGCTCTCAAGAACAACTGATGGAACATTTTTATTATTGCCATCCAGCGGAGAAGCTCAAACCTGCAGCATAATTAGTGCCATGGTTCTCTGCATTTCTCTTTCTCTTCATTTTTTCAGCTGTCGATAGCGACTGGACCATCATTGCTCCTAAATATATAAATTTTCATCTTTCTATCCAAAGAGTTGGTAAGTGATTATATCTTCAAAGTTGTTGATATACCAATTACTAATAATTTACTCCCCCAATATATTTCCAATTTAAATTAGTGAATCTGCGTCTATACTCAAACTTTGTAGTTGAATCTTAAATAGGAAGTCGTTACTGATGAGCTTTTTGTCTCGTGTTTAAACATACTCACACATAAAACAAATAGTTTTAGAAACAGCAAGTACAGTTCTGCTGCATGTGGTTTGAACACTCATGTGGAGTTAGAAGTTACTTGTTCACTAAACATTTTACTATTGCAGCGTTAGACTGGACAGTGCTGGAGATTGTGTTAGAAACTTATAATATACTAGCTTTTAATTCGGTTTCGTCGCGCTCCCTCAGATAACTTCACACTTGATTAAAGTAAAAAGTGTTTATTATGTTATTTCGGGACCCAAATCTAAAACTCCAACTCTTACGTATGTTTATTATTTTTTAAATTATTTTAGTATACGAGTATAATAATTATGATTACATATCAAGCCCGTATATCACCGAAGGATTAATAAAAGGGGACTGGGACGTCTCGACAGATGTGTAAGTCTTAGTAGTTAGGGGATGCACTGTGGGGTGCCGAGTGCCAACCTAGAACTGTACCTCCCATATTATGTTAATGTGGGAGTCGTCAGATGTGAAGAAGGGAAAAATACTATAAGTTAGGAAGCAGCGTCTTCTGAAGAACTGTCTTATAATGTATAAATGTCTTACACCACGGTGATGTTGTACGAGTTTCAGTGGCATATAAATACATTTTCAACATATTATACACTAGTGCGTAATAGAATTATCCCTACAAAGTTAAGTTAGTACCTAACTGCAAATTATATGCTAGTAAACAGAGCATTTTTAATTTAATCGGGTAATTTATCCCTACAGAGTTAAGTTAGTACCTAACTGCAAATTATATGCGATTAAACAGAGCATTTTCAATTTAACCGGGTAATACAAATTTGTAACATCAAAGAGGTTTATATGAAATCAACCATCATACATTTGCCGCGCGCAAAAATAAAAAAAAACTTGCGTGCTATTTCCCATAATATTCGCATGTTGCTTGTATCGCATTTGATTTACGTCCTCGCCTACGGCTCGGGCTGCAACACACAGCCTCGTGTACAATGAGCAACTTAGCTCACTTGTATCATAATCTACTATGATTTACTTAGTAAAAAAATTGAATAAACCCAGTAAACGCTTATGTGCTAAGGTAAATATAAATATTGTTTATACATCTGGTAATGAATTCCCGAGGAGCTGGCTAAATATATGTATATGTAAATTTTAGCAAATCCATAGCGTTTTCAATTTGTTTTTTATTAACATTTTTATGTTTTTGGAACACTTTAACAGTGAAGACTTTTTTTTAATAATAGCCATCCTTGTTTACCTTTACATATGTGTGAGTAATTTTCAAGTTATTATTGAGTCCTGAGCATATCATCCAACCATTAAAAGCTGGAGATGTCATAACGACGCCAAAATAATTTTACGAATTCAGTCATAACCCCAATGCATCCAGAATACGACCCCATGAAGTCAGATCGTTCATAAGTATGGCGTCTGTTAGAGATTAAACTAAGTTTATGGTGTCTGGGTCATCACAGGAGCACACAATATTTAAAGTTCGTAGTGAAGGAGTTGTTTGCACAATATCTTTTTTTAATGGGGTTTTGTTGAAATAATCACGAGGCTGACCTGGTGTTATATGCTAACTACTCTTTAACAGATGTATTTCACCAACAAGTAACAAACTGCACTGTTTCTATCACCCAACAAGACAAAATTGATAAAGATATAAAGAAGTTTTATTAGCCCTTTTGTAAATTATTTACCGGCAAGTTAAGGTACATTTAATATATATTTATACTACTTAATCATATTAAATTCTAATTACGTTTATATAAATCATTGATTAAAATTTAATTATTATAATTTTTAATACATAATACAGTTCAATAAAATTTACAGTTATCACGTTTGCACTTATCGTAAGAACAAAGATTCTAAAAGCTGCATTGACATGAATTTTTATAATGTGTAGAAGGGATTGTTTTTAAAAAAGTTCTTAAGTTTTAGTTTGAACAAACTATATTTTAAGGTGGTCACACTTTTTGGTAATTTATTATACATTAGTATTTGCGAATAACGACCTTGTTTGTAATTATTATTTAGTAACCGGCTAGGACTCACGTAATATTTACCGGATATTGCTCAGACGCTCCAGACGAAGAACTTCGAATAAGTTCGAAACTGGTCGGAGCAATATCCGGTAAATATTACGTGAGTCCTAGCCGGTTACTAAATAATAATTATGGACCTTGTTTGTGTACTTTAGCTTATCTGATTTTTGGTACAACCCGAATTTCATTATGTTTTATAATTCGCTTTTCATTATTACGCAGATTGTAAGGTAAAACTTTTTTCTATTTTTCTATAAGTATCATGTGCTTGTAATTTCACCTGTACCTTTTTTCAAACCCCAACATAGTAATGCGAACTTTACTGTTTGACGATAGATATAGCTATGGTGGCAACACTTCCGCAGATGAACTCGTTCAAAAATATTTCTTCTATTACAAATCTGCTACTGAATTATAAACAAAGTGAATTCTCAACAAACGGCCCAAGGGATTACTCTTGTAAGTCTTAATTCTCACATTAGTTTCTAAGTTTTGACCCTCATCAAAAACACAAATGAATGGCATGGAAGTGAGAGACGAAATATAGATAGTTAATAATAATACTCCGTGGGTGTCGGGTTGTTTTTCGGTTAAATTTCTTCCCGTGGGTATCGTAAAAGGCAACTAAGGGGAAAATACCGGAAATTTTCCGCAACGTATTCTGAAGAACTGACAACTTGTACTGCGATACCCAATACACCTACCAAGCGTCCCCAATCAAATTCCCCAATGGGGGAGACCTTCTTCAACAGTGGACGTTCCGGTTGATTTGATTGATGAATTATAATAAAAAAAAAACATTTTGTAAGACCCACGACGGACATATCCATTGTCATTGAAAATACATTATAGTATAAAATTTTCGATAAACCCCCGACTCAAGAAAAGTAACGGATAATAAAAATAAAACACATTTTAAAAATAGTTTATTTAATGCCAAGCAGAAGAATACATATAATGACGAACCCAAGAAAACCGGATGGCTGCCATTACCATCTCTGTTTCCAATTGAAGCAGTGATAGCTCAGTGGCATTGGCTATGGACTGCCGTGCCGCAGGTCCATGGTTCGAATCCCGCCGCGGGCTTTAGCTTCACCGCTTGGTGGAAGGGCATTTTGCGAATGCCCACTTGGCTAGCGACCACCATCAAGTAGAAAATATGTCGCTAAGCATCTAACGGTTCCGGCAGCAGTCCTTGAGAGCCAGTGAAATTACAGGCACATGAGACTTAACAACTATGTCTCGAGGTGACGGGCGCAGTGGAATTCATGACTTGTGACGAAATGCATCTGTTATAGGCGGAGCTTAGTCCGCTTAACATCAGGTGGGCCTCGTGCTTGATCCGTCACAATAACATAAAAAAATAAAAAACATAAAAAAATGTATATTAAACAGTATTAAACAAACGCATAACATTTATTTTTGAAATAAAATTCTCGTGCGTTTCACACATATTTAAATATTATAAATTAAACCGGCAAAAAACGCTCACGTTGGGGATCGAATACGTCGACCTGAGTCTCTGCGTGGTCTGCGAGCTGACGGGGGCACTGACGTGCCCGCCGGGAGCTCGCAGACGCAGCTGCAAACTTGCCCTGATGATGAGCATCTGACATGCTCGGAACCCGCGAGACGAATTACTTTTTACTCATAATATTGCAAACATTTGAATCAGCTCATTTCGGGGCACTGGATGGCAGCCCCGACGTATTTTCCTGACTTTGTTATTATAATTCTTCCACATAGCGACAAGTCAACTTTTATGAAAATACGTTTTATTTTCACTTCCCGTTTCTACCGCTTAACACCAGGTGAGCATCGTGCTTGTTTTATCACTCAAGCATAAAAAATCTCTCTCAGCTGATGGTAAGTGATGATATTGTGAAAGATGTTGTTCAGGCTGACATAGAACTACTCCTCTCAAAGACAGCTGCCGGAACACACTGCTTGGGGATAGATTTTCTACTTGAGGATGGTAGCTAGTCAGGTGGATATTCGCAAAACCATCCTGCAAATTCTTTGCATCAATATTTAGTATCTTTTTAATATTGTTAGGTTTGCAATAACGCCTGCTATGCGGATTACAAAAAAGAAATCCTATAGTATATTTGTGATTTTGTAATGTAATCCGCATAGCAGGCGTTATTGCAAACCTAACAATATTAAAAATTATAAGGTTGCGTCATCATTTACATGTATAAAACCAATTGCAAAATTGGTCTTGTTTGTAGTACAACGCAAGTGGTACTAAAGATGTCGCTCCATCCTAAAACGATGGTTAAAGGACGATAGGAAAGATTCGAGTTATGACGTCATGTCATGTTAACTCAATTGGTAAGAGCATACCCCGGCTCAAGGGGTGGATGGACGCGGGTTCGAGTACCGCAAATGACTTAAATTTTTCCTATAGTATATTTGTGATTTTGTAATATTTAGTATCGATTAAAGGTACAGTATAAACACAAACAGATATTTCTAAAAGCCGTGATGCTTTATTCGCTACTACCACCTCAATTAATATGTTTCATAATAGTTATAAATAAAATTATAATTGGTCTGTGCAGAGTTTACGAGTTCTCCGGCTGGTGGACAACGGGTTAATGATGTTCAATTCCGCTGCGGCGCACATCCTAGACAGTGTTTTGGAACGAAGTTGCCGTACATTTCCCTACATTTCGTACTTCCTATCTCAACATTTTCTTACCCCAGATATTGTGTAGTAGAACACAAAGGAAGACGCAGGAAAATATTAAAAACATATTGGCTCAGGGTTTTTTCGGCCGCCTGTCTGTGGTCAACTCTCCTTGGGAGTGTCCTTGTTCGTAGCGGTACTTTTCCGTTAATGATAGCGTAAAGACAATAAAACTACTTGACGTGCGTTCAATATGCTTTCACGTCGTACGTGCTTTAAAATGCTGATCTTGCAGTACATTATTTCACATAGCCGCCTTTAACGATATCTCATAAAGGAGAAATTTTATCCAAGTAATGAGTAATGTTTGTTAAAAAAAGAGACTGACTGAAGTTGACTCTCAAAGTTCAATTTTAGACTGTGTTGTTACGAGTCTATTTCAAAATCTGTGACCCAAAAACCTTTTTTCTTTTACAGGCTGTTGCTATGCGGTACCTTTAAAAAAGCCTGACTTACATTTGGCCAGTTTTTTATTACCTAGGGATATATTTTTAGTCCCTTAGCAGATTGCCTTGTGCAAGTATAGTTTATTATAGTTATTACAACATAAATATTTAATTGGCGTTTTGTGATGGAGTATTCAAAGTATTTATTTAAAGACACACAATGCTTTTAATCCTTAGTTTTGAGACTGTGGCTTAAGTATAAGTTTAGTGACTGTGGATACATATGACCTCTTGAAAAATACACATTATTGTAATGTTCAAACCATCTTTCAATTATATTTGCTGTAACTAATTTTTAAGAATTGCTAGTAATGTCAAATAAATTTTACAACACGTTCAAAGTCTGTTATTTTCGAAATGTTTTGCATGCATCCGCTTGGCAACCACCAAGTCCGGCTTAAAATTGTAGCGTTCTAGAATTCTTGCCAAATCTGCGACGCGTACATCCATAAACCTTATGACGGAGGTACTTAAATCATTCTAGAACAGCTACCAAAATTCTGCTTTTTACGGTACATTTAAATTTGTTCTGAATATCTTTTGGCGGATTAATAATGAATTATTAGACAATTGTGTTCTTTTTTAAATTTATAGATAAATAAATAAAAATCTGTCGCCAGGCACCTAACGGTGTGTTCCGGCAGCTGTCCTTGAGAGCCAGTACTTCTAGGTTAGCCTGAACAACATCTTCGACCACATCATCACTTATTATCAGGTGAGATAGTGGTGGAAGGCTAACCCATCAGGCAGAAAAAAATTTTTTTTTTTTATTCACAAAAATAAACGTTGATATCTGATTTATGTGCAGCAATCAAATGCTAAAAATAGAGTTATTAAGAACTCGTTTATAAATAGGCGGTTCAATGCAATTTATTCCACAGCCCCCCTCTTTGCAATCGTTATAAGGATCCCTTTAATATTGCTGACAGTATTTTCTTTTTTTCTTACTCGTAATTCGGTTTATAATAAGCCATTTACACAAAATAGTGGTAGTAGTACATAAATTAAAACCTTACCTCAAATGAGCCAACTCCCAAAGCCCCAGCAAGCGTGGCGGTACTCCACTTGTGAGTGCAAACCTTCGTCCTTGAAGGTGCAGCCTCGCTGGCCCTGCCGGGAGCTTTCGGTTTCCTCCACCGATCATCACCAGGAACTCCTTGGAGGAGCCCAACTGTGTTCCAACCTAGACACATTTTTTTTATTGTTACAGATAGCTGAAGACTTTGACCATACTTACACCTGATGGTAAGTGATGATTTGGTCGAAGGTGTTAACAGGCTTAACCTAGAATTACTGGCTCTTAAGGGTAGCTGCCGTAATACACCATTAGGTGCTTGGCGACAGATTTTCTACTTGAGGGTGGTCGCTAGCAAGGCGGGCATTCTCAAAATGCCCTTCCACCATTCAGTGAAGCTCAAGCCTGCGGCTGGATTCGAACCATGGACCTGCTGCGCGACAGTACATAGCCAATGCCACTGAGCCATCACTGTTTCAAAATAAGAAACAATTCAATATGTTATACAAATGATTGCCCAGTGGCAGTGAGTATCAATATCAATGCGGAGTCCTTGCTTTAAATCCTATTGTGGGTTTTAGTTTCACAACATCTTGGTGGATATTTTATAAGTGCTCGTCTGGATAGCTCTCATCCTGAAGTAGGAAATCTGTTACCAAAACCTGGTGCATTATCCAGCTTTCTTTAAGAGCCATTTTTAATTCTAGGTTTAGCCTGATAATGATTTTATCCTTATATATTTACTTAGAGTGCAAACAACGCAAAGTAAACCAATGATTACAAAGTTAAGTTGCTAGGTGGTCAACAAAAGAAAATTTTATTTTAGGAAGGTGTAATATGACAACAACAACCATCACTGTATCTGCATGAATCTTCGTCTACGGCGCACTTCCTAGTCTACTAATATATTAACCGTAAGATAGCATGACTATGATTGATAAAACTGATGTTTTGTATTTAAAAAGAGGTATTACAGAATACCAATAGTAACATTTATATGTATTCTTATTTATTTTGGAATTTACTAATCAGATATCTTGTTCTTTATAAATTTTTTTTTGCTATTGCCAATTTTGTATAATTTATTTTATATTGTAAGTTTTTCGTCTATATTATGTAATGTATTTAATGAAGTATATTTTTGCTGTGTAATCTATACACTCGTATTATATATATATATATATTCATAAAGGACTGTTATCGCAAACAACCTCCGTGATATCACAAAGCCGGCTCCAATAGAAGACCAGCGCTGGTTTTAATATAATAATAATAATAATATGATACCATTTTACTTCATGTAGCGACTACCTTATTATTATTCTATTTATAAAATATTTTATCATCGTTTATTTGCTAGTGTTATAAATGAATTATTTCGTTTTATTTTATAGAGCTAGCTTATCAGTAGTAAAACAATCATGAATCCTTACCTTTACTTGCCAAGCAATAAGCCTCTCTCTCGTTTCAAAAGCCAGGACCACTGTAACATCCTGGCAAATGATGGCAATGGTATTGGATTCCTTGTCTAAGGTGAACCCTGACTCGAAGCCCAGGAAGTGTTGGAGGGAGAGAGACGCCTTCGTTTGTCCTTTTTTGTATCTGTCCTTTGGATCCCGGTACAGTTGGAGATGGAGACAATCTGGAACAACGGACAAAGAGAACTCTGAGTCAATTGAGCATTTGTTGCAATAACATACATAGAATGTTATATTTAGTGTCTGTCACGGTATTAGCATAGCAAACGTATAGTACCTACCCTACTTATCTATGATAAGGGTAGGAAGATATCTATTTGTCAACAACCAACGGGTAAAATGTTCTGACGATGCTTCGGAAAGAATCAAACTCCAGTTTTTTTCCAGAACTTGTGTTGGAAATTCAGAAGAAATCTTAGTAGGTATATGTGTACCGTTAGATCCTCTGTGACAGATTTTCTACTTGAGGGTAATAGCTAGGCAGGCAGGCTTTCGCAAAATGATCTGCCACCATGCTTTTTACAACTGTACGGAACTGAATCAGCCGGATAGTCCACTGCAGTCCACTGATGTTCAGCAGTATGGTAGCATAATCCCCACGCTTAGCAGGCAGCTTGGAGATCGCAGTTTGAGAGATCAGTTCCTCAGAAAGTACTGCTGCCCACCTTCTGGTGCGTTTTACAACTACTGCTATCGTAATACATAAACGGGGACTTCCTCGCCGAAGTTCGGATGCACTCAGTAGTAATGTCACTAGCGGTCACCCATCCAAGTCATGAGCAGACGTTGCTTAACATAGTTGATTCGAACGACTAGACAAGTTACATTACGAGCGCTTATTTACGTACAAAAACCTTTCATAGCATGATGTAACGAGATATAAAATTCCGATCAAGAGTAAAAATGATACTCCTACCTCATAAACGGAGAAATTTTTATTTTATATGGTTACGGTGCTGTGGTTTCATAACGTACTCAATATATCAACAGTTTATGAGAGTGATTTGCTTTGATATAGCAGTTTGGTTCTATATGTTGCTACTAAAAGTCAAGTTAATCTCACGCCGTCCCTTTATTACCTGTTCCGATAATAATCCTATGTGATTGCTTTTTACATCGAAACAGCTTCTTCTACTCTCTATAAAATACGTTGAAGTTGGATCATATATGCAATAGTCATTTATAGGTCTAAAAAATTTTTTAGCCAGAAATTGAACCGCTTCAATACAAATGCATCAAATGTGTCAAATGACTTGTTGAAGGCGGTACCATGATGGTTAAAAAGTACATAGTATCACAATATTGTGAGCATGGTATCGACTTCGACAAATTATTTGACACATTTAAGTGTTGAAGTCGGTTCAATTTAGTGGTGTAAATTTTTTTTTACCCTTTTTAGTGACCGTTTCTAGTTATGGGATCGATTGTCATTCACTGTCAATGATTTTATCATCAGGATAGGAAAATACTTTTCAGTTATTGGAGTGTAATTCAAAAACGGCCGGACCGATTTTGATGAAATTTAAATGGGACCACACGGCAAGCATCTGCTTTCAAATAATAAACGAAGCATCAAAATCCGTACACCCACTCAAAAGTTCTGAGGTATAAAATATGAATAAAAACATAAGCGAATTGAGTGCCTCCTCCTTTTTTTGAAGTCGGTAGAAAAACGGTTACTGTTAAATAAATAAAAATTAAACGGAACCTACTTTCAACACTAAATGGAATAGAATAACTAGTGGGCGTCGGTTCAAAACACTCTAATCTCACATTAAAAAAAGTTATCGTTTAGATAAATAGATAATTATTAATTGTTACACCACTAAAGTGCCCGTGGGGTGCTGGGCTACAGCACGTCACCCCCATCTCTACCCTTGGGAGTAGTAAGAGGCGACTAAGGGTAACACACCAGAAGATGGGCAGCAGCGCTTTCTGAGGAACTGACATCTCACACCCCAAGACATTTGCCAAACGTGGAGATTATGGCTAACCCCCGCATAATGGAGAAGGCTGTGTTCAGCAGTGGACAATCCGACTGATACAGTAACATCACTAAAATACAAATTTTATTCTAACAAGAACTTAGACTACAATGTCACAATGGGCGGCCTTATTAGTAATAGCGGTCTCTCAGGCAACCTTTGGATGGAGTCGAATTAGAGGAACTATGTTGAAGGTGTACATAACTGAAATAGACTATAGAATAGACAAAACTTATTTACAATTTATAATATTATACTAACAAATTTAGTGCTAAAAGTAGCTAATGTTTTACAAAAGGAAACAAATTTCTTCACTCTTTTCAGTAATACTGCTTGCGGGATCGGTATCATCAGTCGTGACACCTACAATGGGCATGAGTTGGCAATTATTACGTCATCCAGGTATGGGCATATTGGCAAATACTTTTTTCAGCGAGTTGTGTTCCGAACCTTTCCACTCACGAATATGCCCCTTCATTTTTTTGTTGCAACAGCTTCTAGCAACCCAAGTGTTCATATTATATTTTTTTATTACTCTGTGTTCCATTAACGTTTACACCCACACAAAGACGTTGTGTACAAACGAAGCTGTAGCTGTACAAATGGGTTTCAATAATAATTCAGAGTGGAGGGGAGTGCCTGAGGTGGGTCTGTACCAACTCCTACTTGATGTTTTTTTTTTAATGTTATTTTGACGGAACAAGCTCGAGGCCCACCTGATGTTCAGCGGACTAACCTCTGCCTATAACAGCTGCATTTCTGCGCCCGTCACCTTCAGACATAGTTGTTAAGTATCATGTGCCTGTAATTTCACTGGCTCTTAAGGACTGCTGCCGGAACACACCGTTAGGTGCTTGGCGACAGATTTACTACTTGAGGGTGGTCGCTAGTCAGGCGGGCATTCGCAAAATTCCCTTCAATCATGCTAAATATAACCAACTTCGAGGTATACCTTACGTAGCAAAACAGAATCATCAATATAATTCAGTAAAAAAATATAGTCACAGTACATAAAACATATAAGTATATATACGTGTCGACATGACAACATTGTTCCTTTTTGGTTGTCCCTTAAAAGATAACATTATGTCTAATCCATACAGATATTTAAATTAAATCACTGTATTCTTATTTATATATTTAAATGTTATTGACGAGTTAAATTTCCTGCCAAATGAATGAACCTTAGTACTTTACAATTTACTTTGTGTTCAGTTTGCAATAGTCTAACGAAATGTTTTTAGTTTCGAACAGCCTGTTACTCCATATCGAAGTATTATTTAATATTTTACAGTGTTTGTGTTAGAAGTCAGTTCCATTAATATATATTAAATTTCCAGAACATAACGCTTTTTATATATTATAAGATCTGTTGTTGTAGTTTCCTGGCGTAACAGTTGTTGATAACCATATCAGTCACTTATTTAATTCGAAGGTCTGGATTCCTTCATAACATTGTTTATTAAAATAGGTACTAGTCCCGTTTTTGTTGTCTTTAACGTGTAATTCAAATGAAATCAGTAATTAATCTTTTAGGAGTTTCACCAAATTTCATCCCAATCGTTCCAGTAGTTTTTAAGTTTATTCGTTGCATACAAACAAACGTTTGTATGTCATTGTTTTAGTAATACAGCCACAAAATTAAAATGTCAACACGAAATCCCAATATTAACTTAGAAATTTTTGACTGCGATCGGTAGATATACGCAAAGTGAACAATTACAAAGTCACTGGCAAAACAAAGTAAAAAATACAAAATATATCATATTCGATAACCTATTGACGTTACGGCTGCCCCATCACTACATTCCCGATAGCGAATGAAATTAGCTGATATCACAACGGCGCGCCGGTTGCCGGCGCCACTGAGCGATCGTGCAACAATGATTGTATATTACTTAATGTATATGTTATTTCATGGTGGGAGGGTATTTTGCGAATGCGCGCCTGGCTAGCTACCACCCTCAAGTAGAAAATCTGTCGCCAAGCATCTAACTGTGTATTCCGGCAGCTGTCCTTGAGAGCCAGTACTTTTAGGTTAGCCTGAATAACATCTTAGACCACATCATCACTTACCATCAGGTGACATAGTGGTCAAAGGCTATCAAATAAAAAAAAATTTATACCTAATTGTATAATATATTTTATATTATTTAATAAATATATTTTTATGACAAACTTTCTGTTCTTTTAACTTTTTTTTTCATGCCTGATAAGTTAGCCTTTGACCACTATCTCACCTATTTTGTATTTTTATAACATGAAGATTATGTACAAGTCACTTCTTTGGTATATTGTTGTATTAGTAGGTACATTAATATAGTTTTAAATAGGTGTCAATCATAGCCTGTATAAAATATTGTAAGCTATATTAAACTGCATTTCATTTTTATTTCACGTTGAAAATTATTATTTATAATTTTTTTAAAGAAAGTTATATCAAAATCACTTTAAAGGCACCGGTGAAAGTAGCTTACTACATATTAATCACCTGAAACGCGACAATCCATTTAACTTTTCACAAAAGTAGGCTTAAATATTTCCTCTTTCCAAATGAAACTAGAAATCCTTCCAATTCAGAATTGAACCAATTAC
Organism: Plagodis pulveraria; assembly: GCA_963890685.1. Classification (NCBI taxonomy): domain Eukaryota; kingdom Metazoa; phylum Arthropoda; class Insecta; order Lepidoptera; family Geometridae; genus Plagodis; species Plagodis pulveraria. The sequence continues at coordinate 939,431 of OY982968.1, forward strand.
GAACCTAGAACAGTTCAATTAACGAGCGCAAAGACTCGGATTGCCACAAAGGAATTCTCGGATCGTGAAATAAAACTTGGCTAAGCTTCGATAAAGGTTCCAACTAGATTACACATGACCCCACAAACCAATACGAAATACTCGTTATTTCGGTCTTTTCCGACTTTACGAGAGAATTAAATTATACTAGTAGTTCGATGCCAACTGCGGCTTGTGATTATTGTTTTAATATAAAGTTACTACAAAATGCTAAAGTTCACTGAAAACGAAGAAAATGAATTCTAAATATACATGTATAAAGAGCGCTACAGCAGGATCCTGAAGTAATCATCGGTAACAACCGGAAGACGTTCACTGTTAAACAAAGATCTAAACCATAAAACGCTACAATGAACGGCTGAACTTTTTTATTTTAGGGAGGATATAGATGCTGACTACAGCTAAGCGGATCCAGCTCCACCGGGTTAGAACGGCTGAAAGATGTCTTCAGTCCACTTAGTCTTCCAGTGTAATGTGGGAACCACTTGTAAACCTTTCTTCTGCATCGGTTATCGGTTCGTCAAGCAATGTGATCCGCTCATTGTCACCTTAACTAGTAAATTCTTAAAGCTATGTCAGTGACCTTGGTTCTTCGGATATTCCTTGTTCCGAATTTTATCGCTAAAAGTAACTCCAAGCATTTGCCCCCTCTATGTAACTCGTTAAACGACTTTGAGCATCCCCATAGTGGCCCTAGTTAAGGAATATGTCTCAGTGCTATAAGTCATCATATGCAACACATTCTGGATGAAGACTTTAGTCTTCAGCTAAAATAATCTAACTATTTTATGATAATCAACGGGTAAAATACAAACTAGTTTTATAAAAAAGGGTCATGTTATTTAGAGCTGCAATTGTAACGTGTTGTTTGTTCATCGTCCTACCCACAAAATAAAACTCAGCCAAGCCTTTCCTCGGCTAAAAGCAGGGCACGACTTCGAATTTTATGACCTTCTTAAAACAAAGTGCGTTGTATTTCTTATCACGTCTTGAAAGAAGATGTCTGAATTGCTATTGGGAGGCATAAAATGAAGTTAGACTGTTTTGTGAGGCAGTAAAATGAAGCGAATCAATGAATTTGGCAGCCGCTTTGAGTTTATTGTCATTTGAGTTAGCCACGAGAATAATAACAACGTGCCGTTTTATACATGGTCTTTATTTGGGTCCGTATCTTTGAATACAGAACGCTATTTTAATTAAATTAAATTAAATATATATGTATACCTAAATATTAAATTAAATATATATGTATAAATCTTAATGTTAAGATAAGGAAGAGCGGGTCTACCTGGCACAGGTATTCTATACTTAAAAGGTAGTCCCCACCACAAATTTGTAAAAATGTTCAGATAAAATAAAAGATTTATTATTATTATTATTATTATTTATAAATTTTATATTATACCTGCTGCCACATATATATTATTTCTTATAAAGATTACTTGAAATACACGATTTATAATTTTACCTGGCTACCAGGAGGTAATATTTATAAATTATGTGTATAGATATATACATTTAAAAATTATATGTGTTTCATTCAAATTTACGTTTCAGCAAGAGTCTGTCTTGATTGGTCCGCAGTGTCAGATATTTTGATTTTAAGCAATTTGCAAACACAACTGCCTTAGCATGAAGGGTACTGTAGCAAATTAAATTACTGGGCGAATGAAACATTATAATAACTAATGTCTCGGATTGATGAGCACAGTGCAGTGTCAAGAACGACGACGACGACGATGACACTTAATCTATAATGGCTTACAATAAGGCCACCTTGCCATTATCATCACAATAAAACTTAATAAAAAAATGGCTTTCAATGTTTTTTGTTTATATGATCACTATTTTCATCAGGCTCTATCCAGACCCTCCTAGATATAATAAGATTAACAAAAACTAACAAAACACATTGGGCCAAACCTAAACTAGATAGCCATATAACCACTAGGCCCTAAGGGCCTGCTCAAACTGAAATTGCGGTTGAATCTTGAATCTCCAAATACATACAAAAGTTAAAATTTAATCAAAAAATACGTTTCTATTATTTTAAATTCTTTCGTGGGCAAATAGTGAATCTTCTTACGTTTCCTTTTAACATAACTTAGTCCAACTCAACATTATTATGTCTTTGCTACAAACCCCCGCTTGGGGAACGCTGGGTTCTGTCGTAAAGTATTCAAGTACATGGTCCCGCTTTTATCAGCTTTCGGCGATATTGAGTAAATCTGTGATCTTTATGTGCTCAAAGGGCTAACGTTCAATGCTTAGGGGATGGTCTTTTTCTATGCAAGTATTTGTGAATATTTAAACAGGCTTATTTCAGATACGAACGATAAAATACAATTAAAAAATCCTGACTAAAACCTGTCGACTTCTATAACAATGTATTAGATTAACAAAGACGACGAAATACTAACAATGACAGTGGTACATATGACGCACAAAGGGTTAAACAGTTATTTTTTGCGTTACATTAGAATATATTATATAAATATATCAAATTTTTACTTATGTGCCTGGAAACTGTTACTACTAACTACAAATACAAAAGAATAAACGTGCTACCTTTCGTTAGGGTCGGAAAATTGGCGGGTCATACAACTGAAGCCATATTTTTTACCATTTATGTGGATTCATGTGTTTTCTTTCCTGTGCGTTTAAGGAAACCTATGATTATGTTTTTGTGTTATTCCTTGTATCGTTAGAGATGACATTATTTTACCGAACTCAATGGATCGATGGAATAAGAGTAGGAAAATGTCAAAGAGCTCAAAAGAAGACAGTTCGTTAATAGAAAACGGGTATTGATTTCGTATTTCATTTTATAGCTTATCTTTATCTATGGAAGACAATCATCAGGCTTACTGTTTTATGTTTGCCGTAAAATTATGGCCAATCTTTTATTGTCTTTTTTATGGTCAAATCGTTAAATTTTACGATTTCAACAGTAACAAACTCGTTTAATACTTTATAGTACGTTTTGAGCGTGTTTGCATATTATACTTCAAGTCCGAAAACTAATTTTGGATATCATAATACCCAACGACCGGTATGAAATTGTAGGTCGACAATAGAGGTCGATGAAAGAAGATTGAGAAGTTAATATAGATTCCCAATTGACATTGGATAACATAACATTGCTGATTATTGTACAGTATTTAAATATGTATGAAACTCACGAGAATTTAATTTTCAAATGTTTAATAGTGAGTTAATTCAATGGCCGAAGCTTTATTGTAAATACTATCAAGATTTGATCTCAGTTCAATAAGGAAAATCAGATGGAGTGAGGAGCACGATACAAGTGAAGTCAAAAAAATATGCTGTTCCTTTCAACAGTATGGCAAACCCGTGAAGCATGAAAGGGACACTATAATGAGAGCTTGTATTTAGGCTCCTATTGAAAAGTTTGCCGTGTTCCATTAATTTTTTTCTTCACTGGAGCATTTGATCTTCAGGCTGGTCTATGTTAACGGACACATATGTTGACTGCAGTGTCGTGGAACGCAACGAAAAATGTACGTCACATTTCACAAAGATAATATGTAAGGTGTTCCAAATTTTTGACATAAGTCCCATATACACATGTATATTAGTCTCATAATATCCAAACACGCCGCACTGTCACCATAAATATCGTAGCAAGCAATAAATCGAAAACAAACATTACGCCCGAACAAACTTCGCGGTGCGCGTTACCGGATATACAGTGGTTAAGCTTTGTGGCGTCTAAATTTGCTACATTTCTTCGTATATTTTTTATTGAGCGATGTCTACCATCTGTACAAAACTACAACGCAAGAAACATATTTTACCACAAGCAGGGTTATGTTATTTTTCTCCATTTTATTTTCTGAATTTATTAGCAGCCAATAATGCACATAGTACAATATAATATTATTCCAAAATATTTTGAAATGGCATTAACGGATTCCAGAACATTATGTATAACCAAAATGAGTACATAATATTATATCGACTTACATGAAACAGTGGGGAGATTGATTTGAAGAGGAAAATTGATGATTTTGTTTACCCATTGATTGCTGGTTGAAACTCATTAATTTTGCTACTGGTCTGAATTAAAATTTCAAAAATATCACTGACAGGTGCTCAGCCTTAACGATAACTTTTGAATAGTTTATCTTCATAAAAGGCAAAGAGGTAGTTTATACATGGCATACCAATTTTGTTTTAGTTTTAACCCGGCGAGGATGTGGTACAAAAAGGGTACATCGAGGATGTGGAGGGTCTTGATGACCCTGTATTTAATTCATATTTTAAAAGTATTCATTGCAATTTTTTAAAATAGGATAGGAAGTAAACTTACGCATTAGTTATTTATATAAGGATTTTCATGAAAAGAAACACTATTATGCGTATAAAATGTTTCATTATTTAAATTTTACAAAAAGTCTTATCAACTTAAGCAGGACTCTGCCATATATTAAAAAAAACAACACATACAAATATTATTACAAGTAATTGGTAAGAATTTATATAATATATCATGTTTTATCACAAAGTCAGTAATTATCCAGACTTTTAGGCTACTAATCATCTCTATATATGGGTCATAATTGCCCTATTTGAGTTTGCGCACGTTTACCTGCTTGCACGTGTTGCACCCGACTAAGTGAAGGTGGGAAAAAGGGAGGGTATTATATTGACTACAGCTACTGATAAACTCGACAGCATGCGACTGCAGGTAAAAAAACTGTACATCAAACAAAATGAGCAGGGTCAAATTGAACCTACCACATCCTCGCCGGGTTAACTGTGACCTGCATTTGTTTGAAATTGTTCAAAAATTCAATGATCTCCCATAATTTGACAGGTAGGCTGTGTTTGGTAGACTCTTCTAAGGGAGCTTTAAATAATTTAGTTAATAAATCACACCCATTTTGTATTTTTCGATGGAACTGAAAACTTTGTGCTTGTGAACTTTAACTCGTTTTTTGTTTAAGAGCAGCGGCGAAATATCTATACCTTGTGAGGTTTTCTGTTATTCGTACACTTTGTGTTCTGTTACGCAGCTCTATAAAATATGAATACGATTCAACCCAGCGTGAGTTACAAAACTCTTTGAGACCGATATAAATAAGTCACAAGCATGGCTTTACTCGTAAATAATTTACAAACAGTATAATCTTTCAAGGATTTTTCGTATGATGGCAGGTCATTTAGAGAAGTTCCGCCTTGGTAGTTACCACTCTTACCTAGGTAACGCATATAATGGTGTATTTTTGCAGGAGTCTAATGAAAATAAAATTTTATAAAATATTTAATTGATCATAGACCGCGGATATTAATTTTTTTTTGTGGTATTGTGACAGGACAAGCTCGAGGCCCACGAGATGTTAAGCGGACTAACCTCTGCCTATAACAGATGCATTTCATCACAAGTCACGAATTGCACTGCACCCGTCAGTTTGAGACATAGTTGTTAAGTCTCTTGTGCCTGTAATTTCATTGGCTCTCAAAGACTGCTGCTGCAACACATCGTTAGGTGCTTGGCGACATTTTTTTTACTTTTAACTTTCTTCCATCTTGACGTACCTCCTTGATTTAGGCTATTTAGCATTTGTGTGCTGACCCCACGTAAGTGGGTTAGTGGCAAGAAGGTGAAACAATTTAAATACGTAAACCAATCAACTAAAGTAATTCATTCACACAAACATTTACTTCCGCTCTTAGCTGTGTGAGTGACGTAAGACTTGTGAAAGCTAATTAGCAAAACTTTTAAGTGCTGTAACTGAAGTTGTGTATAGAAATAAGTACACCTTTACATTGAATACTTCATAATACTCTCGACTTCTTGTCGTGTGAAATTTGTTAATTTGGTAGAAGTTGATGTAGTCTAATAAATGTTGGTAACAGTAAAACTGTTGGTTTTTTTTTTAATTTGACTGACTAATAGCAGTTTTCACAACGCTATGGGGCTCCATAAACAGAATTAATATAGGGTTGCAAAGGCGATAAGACAAAATCATACCAAGTCACGAATTAGACTGCGCGTGTCACCCTGAGATACAGTTGTTAAGTCTCATGTGCCTGTAATTTCACTAGCTCTCAAGGACTGCTGCCGGAACACACTGTTAGGTGCTTGGCGACAGATTTTCTACTTGAAAGTGGTTGATAGCCAGGCGGGCATTCGCAAAACGCCCTTCCACCATGTGGTGAAGCCCAAGTTCACGATTCGAACCATGGACATGCTGCGCGGCAGTACAATTGCTTCAAAACTTATTTATATCTTATAGCAGCCCGCCCCGGCTTCGCACGGGTATTAAAAAAATAATTATAATAATTTTTACACAAACACAAAACCCTTCTATTTAAGTCAGGTTACTAAGAAAAGAAAATAATAAAGAATGTTTAATATAATTTTTTTTAAGAACTTTTGTTTGTATTTTTTTTGGTTCTAATGTTTTTTTATCGCGCAAAATCATTAACATTTTTTTGCGCAGTTGGAAAAAAAACTATCCTATGTCCTTCCCCGTGTCACAAACTATTTCCACACCAATTTTCATCCTATTCGGTCGTGTAGATTAGTTGTCGCGCAAAACCATTAACCTATTTTTTTTTTCTTTTTTTTTTATGCTTGATAAGTGAGCCTTTGACCACTATCTCACCTGATGGTAAGTGATGATGTGGTCGAAGATGTTGTTCAGGCTAACCTAGAAGTACTGGCTCTCAAGGACAGCTGCCGGAACACACCGTTAGGTGCTTGGCGACAGATTTTCTACTTGAGGGTGGTAGCTAGCCAGGCGGGCATTCGCAAAATGCCCTACCACCATGCTATAACGACTGCCATCCTAAGACAACAACCGGGACCGACGGCTTAACGTGCCCTCCGAAGCACGGAAACGCTCAGTAGTAATGTCACTAGCGGTCACCCATCCAACTCATGACCGCGCGCGACGTTGCTTAACTTTGTTGATCGGTTGAGAACAGTTAAGTTAGCTTCGCTACGAGCGCTTCAAAAATCTTTTTGCGAAGTTGGAGAAAAACTATCCTATGTCGTTCCTCGTGTCTCAAACTATTTACTTACGTACAAAATTTAATCCTAATCGGTCCAGTAGATCGGTTATCGCGCAAAACCATTAACCTGTTTTTTGCTCAGTTGGATAAAAACTATCCTATGACCATCCCCGTGTCTTAAACTATTTCCACACCAATTTTCATCCCAATCGGTCCAGTAGATCGGTTATCGCGCAAAACCATTAACCTCTTTTTTGCGCAGTCGGATAAAAACTATCCTATGTCCTTCCTCGTATCTCAAACTATTTCCTTACCAAATTTCAACCTAATCGGTTGAGTAGATCGGTTATCGCGCAAAACCATTAACCTCTTTTTTGCTCAGTTGGATAAAAACTATTCTATGACCATCCCCGTGTCTCAAACTATTTCCACACCAAATTTCATCATAACCGGTCCAGTAGATCGGTTATCACGCAAAACCATTAACCTCTTTTTTGCTCAGTTGGATAAAAACTATCCTATGACCATCCCCGTGTCTCAAACTATTTCCACACCAAATTTCATCTTAATCGGTCCTGTAATTTCAGAGCCTATTCAATGCAAACAAACAAACAATCAAATCTTTCCTCTTTATTATATTAGTTTAGATATATATAAATAAGTTTTGAAGCAGTGATGGCTATATTATCAGGAGCAGGTGATATTTATTAAATAACATAAACGGTCGTTGCTATAGCTAGCTATACGTAGGTATCGGCGTACGAGTCACTATTTGAATAGTGCTTGGATCTTTTTCTTGGATCTTCGACAAAGGCCTCCTGGAAACATTTCCAACTATCTCTATCTCTCGCAATCCTCATCCATTCTGGACCGGCTATTCGTTTTAATTCATCTTCCCAGCGTTTTTGTTGACGCCCTTTACTCCTATTACCTCCTTTTTTATATAATGCAGTATAAGTTATATAATGCAAGTTTATTTAAGTAATTTGTATGCTATGATATTAACTATGAACTTAGGTATGTTTATATTATGTGTTACATTTTAATGCAATTATTTCTATGTTTCCGGTGCAGAGTACGTCACACGTATATGAGTATGGCCGCCAAAAATTGTACAATAACAGTCGTGAAATCGTAACACACCGTAACATACGTGAATGATAGTAACATACGTGATTTTGTTAAGCCTAGTGTACATTACACTAATAATGCAGGAGATTTTTTTTCTGTATTATTTATTTTATTGTTAATTAAATTATTTGATGAAATTACTTTAAAACTCAATAAAACAAATTGTACATTACACTAATAATGCAGGAGATTTTTTTTTCTGTATTATTTATTTTATTTTATTGTTAATTAAATTATTTGATGAAATTACTTTAAAACTCAATAAAACAAATTTAAATGTTAAAGAAAAAGTTTTATAACTCAAATGTCAGTCTTCATTAAATCAATAAAAAACTAAACTCAAAATATAAACGTCTTTGTTACTTATTTCTTACAAAAAATATAAGTTATGAAGCTTTTTAACCGACTTCAAAAAGAGAAGTTCTGTGTTCGACCCGCATGTGTGTATGTAGAAACTAAAAAGCTTGATTTATTATTTTTTTCACAAAAAGGGAACAGACTTCTTAAACCACAAAGTGAAAAATAACTTTAAAATTTGGGAAGTTGGTGGCAAGGCACTACAAAATTACAACACAATCAAAGCACCAACTTCCGAAACATGATAGTTTTTGAAGTGTAAAAAAGTTGATTTATAACTTTAGATTCTCTAGTGAGTACTACCCCTAACAGCCGATCACGAATGTTACGTAACACAATAGTAACACATGGTATCTTTCGTGAATCAAAATATGGTTGGACATAACCTAAAAAGCCTTTATTCGTCAAAGTGTTGTAGTAATAAGACGCCGCATAGTTTGATTTGTTACTAGAATACTAAAGCTACACACATAATTTTAATAATATGGTAAATTTGTATTCTTACCTTGCATAATTCTTACTCTAAATTATTAAAATGTTCCGAGACAAAAATGCCGACTACCTTACCAATCAACTTTGACAGAAACAAAATGGCGATTTTTTTTCTAAAGGTTGGCCAACATGGAATTGGTTCTGCCATTACTTAAAAATATTTTTGTGGCTTGGATATCTAGTTATTTAAGGTGTTATTTTATGGTAACTTGCGTGAAGTATCATTCGTGAAAAAAAGTGTGACTATTGTTTGAAGTAAGTTTTATATTTATTTTTTATGTTATTTTTATTAGAACTTGTTAAAAGTATCCACAAGTTTACAGAATAATTTAGAAATACCAAAATTTTACAGGTATCAATAGATTTGTGCATAATTTTGTGACTTCAAAGTGTGAGATGACTAAGTGGGACACATGACTCTTGTATGGAAACTAAAATAAGCATTTACAAAAAAAAAATATTGAGCTTGTTAAATGCACTCAAAATGAATTTAAACTATTAATTTAATAATAAATATAACACAGTGAACCTGAAACTATTTAAAAACGACCATATTTACTATATAAAAAAACCTGGTGTTATATAAAATGACAAGGACATTTTTTTTTTCTTGAATGTACAATTTTTGGCGGCCATACTCATATAGGTCCGAACCACAGTGCCCTTGAGCTCGCTGTCTACCCCCCCGATAGTAGCGGAGCGTTTTCGGCGCCCGCAGAAGAGGCGGAGGGGAAGCGCTTTTCGCCTTCTACGCCGTCTCGGGAAAAGTGCCTTCAGCACTTCTCACTCCCGGGCTGTAAGAGGGCCTTCCCTCGCCCAAAATCCAGTGGAGCTGTACGTCAAAAAGCGGTATACAACATTTAGGTCTTACCTAAATGGTACCTACAATGTTGGGTTCGAACGGCAGCGTTGTGCTATGTAGCCAACGTTTTTAATGCCTTAATTACCACATAGTCGGACATTAACGTTAACATAGGTGAAGCAGTAGCATTATAAAGACAACATTTTATATTTTATAGCATAATAAACAATTTGTAACATTCGTCACAAAACCCTTCTCTCCCACAAACGAAAGTTAATTCTCAGTAAGTCGAGACAAATCTACTTTTATCCCATTTCAAAGGGAGTTGGAGTGCGAAGCTTACAGGTTCTAATTATTTACGTGAATTAGTAAATAGATTAGACACGTGTAAAGACAATTTGCCTTTTGAAGAGAGGATTTATGAATAAGAGTTATTTGCTCATTTTGTTTCTTATTTTAATACCTTATGTTATGTTCCAAGTCCATGAACATGACACTTGAGTGAACAAAAAAAACTACACAAAGAATTTTTATCAGGGATTATTTTATATACATGAATGATATTAATAGTTTTGTATGGGCAATTCTAAGAAAATTTATGATGTATTTTTTTTACGTTTTGAAAATAAGCATTTTTTTATTTTTCTACTGCAAATTAATTTGTCTCTAATTTGAATAAATTTCTTAATTTTTGATATATATGTCATATTTACTTAATATATGTTACTTGAATCTTTAAAGGAACAATTTTTTTAAGGATTCATTTTCTACTGGAAATTATCTTCTTTATTAGCATTAATGCTGTTTAATTTTTTAATATTTTTTTTCTGGTATCCTGACTCTTGGAGCCTTGTTACTCCAGAAAACGCTCACATGCACCTTGCAAACCATTCAACCTTGTACACCATTCACCTTACACACCTTTCATATACTTAACTAACTCATAATTATGTATAATAACTCTTTAACACAATTAAGTTCACCTCTCTATCTATGTCCTTTATTGGTGTGTGCCAAAAATAGTAGTTTGTTAGTATAATAGTAGGTAGTTTGTTTCATTTTTTAAGTTTTTTTATTTTCTAGAGTGCTGCGGGTACTATGACAAAAAAAGAAAAAGAAACACTATCCACTACCACCACCAAACTTGTTACAACAATTGACACCGTTGAATTAAGGCCTCCCCAGTTATAATTTGCCATAATCGCCGCGCTTGGCAGGTGTCTAAGGAAGTATAAGACAGTGGCAGTAGGGCTCTGTACCGTTTACCGATAACTATTTAAATTTATGATCGAGAATTTGAAAATAAAAAAAAAAATTTTCGCACCGTTCTCCTAGCGAACAGTGTTTCTGAAACCGTGCGGGGGCGATGGCAGTTCTTCAGAAGATGCTACCTACCTTGTCATATTTTTCCCTTCGCCGCCCCTTACGACTCCCATAGAAAGATATGGGGGTGAAGTAGTGTACTTGGTAATCAATGTATTATTATAACATTTTTCCTATTATCAGAAAATTTAATTTTTTTAAGGAAATAGGTAAACAATAAATCCATTAAGAAGTAATAAAAATAAGAACATGTTACCATTAATAACAAATAGGGGTATTAAAAGTTTGAAGCCTGTGTAATAAATTTATTCTGTCTATTTTGTCCTCATTCTTCAAATCGAATCTTTTCTCAGCTTCAAATCGATTGAACTAATTACAATACTGTTCTTTTTATTCGAAATCAACCTTTAATTCGGAGACACGTAGTTGGTAGGTCTCTTTAGAAAGATGCCACCCTGAGGGGTACCAACGCAATGTGAGATATAAGACACTATTATTATTCATATTTTTGATATTGAAGGGATACTTGCTTTTGGATTATCTTAACCAAATGAAACAACGAACATTCAAATCAGATTATGTTATAACCAATGTGCAAAGACCAGAAAATTATCTGATTAAGTCTCTAAGCCTTTGTCTGTTTGCCTCTAGGCATTTGCTGAAACTGAAATAATCATTTGTAAGCACATAACAAACCATGTAAAATTATTAATCAAACTGTTCACAAACTTTTGTTGTCTCTAAATAATAATTTACTTCGACATGTTAGATAATTTCAATTCAAACCCCAAAAGACACAAAATAAGGATCCGTATAAATAACAAATTAGGAACTTAACATTTAGATATGTTTCGAATACCAAACAATCCATTGACGAATTCCCAAACTTGTTTCCATTAAGCAACACCCCGGCTTTTTCCCCCGAGCCAGCCTTACGACTCGGCTTTGTCAAACTTTACGAATACATTAGCTTTGAAAAGCGACAAAACTGATAAATTCGACTCGACAACCCTGTTCTCAAAACCCTACATCACAAACGCGGAAACTTGTCAATATTCTCAACCATTGCGTCTTCAAGTTTAACGAACTGAAAAGTTTGTGAAACTTAACCGGCGATGGTTTGTGATTTGAGCTATATCTCGTAACCCTTTCAGTGGTTTTGTATGTGGTACTGTGCCCGTAGCTTTGACACTCTACTCTGAAAGGGACTGTCTCCCTGTAATTGTGGATCGGGAGTCAAATTAAATCTTTCAAAGAAACTCTGTTTAGTTTTTTGGTAGAATTTTTGTAATGATTTGTTTCTTTTTTGTGAGAACAAAGGATTCGTTATCTTCTTTTGTTATAGGTTTTATATCTTCAAACCACAAAAGTGTAACATTTTTAGAAATAACTATATTGTTGTAGTTTTTTAAACTTGCTCGATAACTTAGACTGAGAGAAAAATCATTTACAATATTTGTTAAAATTACGTAGGTGATAGACGATAGCTTGGCAGAGGCGAAATTGTCCAGGCAATTTTGTCGTTTAAGTAATCACAAACTTTGTAGTTTGATTTCTTAGAATAGGAAATGGCTGTTAGTCATTTTAATTATAACAAACGACACGCCATGCATTTCCATGGGCACATCTGAGGGCCTAGTGTGAGTTTTACTCGTAACACACCGCAAACGAGTAAACGCGATTATGTATGGCAAAATGTTTGGTTCCCTAACGCGACGCTAGAGGCGCTGTGATTTTGCCATACACATTTGCGGTAGCGCGTTTATTGTGGAGATAACTTATCATTAGTTAAACATGCTTCATCAGTAACAGTTTTACAATCGAATATATAGCTGCGCTCTTAAAACCGTAGCGTACTGTACTACAGTGGTATTAATTTAAGATAAAATCTATGGCAGTATTTATTCTTAATTGTAAAATAGTTAAATAATTTTCAATGTATACAAATATCATTTCATGATAAGTTTAAGTTATCTAATTAAAAATATAGTCTTATAAACTATTAATAATAGAGTTGTTGACCTAATCATAAAAGCCAGAGATAGAAACACAAAAATAGCCCATTTGCATAATGCAAGCCTCTTTTCTAGGTCTAGGATATTTATACAAAATACAAAATTCAGTGTAATCAAAGCATTTTATTTGTAGCTATTAGATTACTACATCGTCAAATAACAAAATATAATAATAATACTTAAAAATAAAATATGGTTACGCAATGTAACTCAGTCAAATAAACCCCCGCGCAATGGCCTTTGGCCAAAGGTACCCATTATCCTCGCCGCATTTCCTCTTTGAATGGCAAGAGATATGTGCCGGCTTAAGAAATAGCCAAACTGTGAGTCAGAGCCATTTTCCTTCAGACAACACCCTATGGCATGAACGATTTTTTGTCTAATAGATATTGTTTGGATGATTATATATATTTTCCAAATATAGTCGTAGTTACGCAAAACTATCTATTTTCATCATCATGCAAAACACAGGGATTTGTTAATACAATGTTTACAGGATATTTACCTGTACAGAACAGGCAATGTACATCATACAAAACAAATTAATTACAGTATCATTCACGAAAATTGAACGCAAACTCTAATCGCGCCGATCATTTCGATAGTTACCCGTGGGTAAATAATGTTCGCTCGAAATATGAGGGCTTTTAATGTATTCGCCAAATAATAGCTCGCTGATGGAGATAGCAGGTAGGTTTGCAATGCATTGTTGCGAGGTTTACTTTTACATGTTTGTACTAGTGTATGTGATTTGCTGATCATTTGTATTATTTGGAATTTGAAAGTATGAAATGATGTTTCTAAGAATTAGGACTAGGCCGTAATATTAGGTCCGTATAAATAATATTTGCGTTTTTTCGAACTGGCCACTTTGATCTCAGGTATCTGGCGTTTGGGTATGAATATCAAATTCCAATTTATTTCAAATTTAGCCTTCAGTATTTTTGTGTGTTTCCAATTCATTTTTTATCGCTATCCATTTCAATTTTCTTTGACATCGCTTTACCTACAAATAGAAAACATACAATATCGGATTATTTACGAAAAAAAAGCAATTCCTATGAGGTTGATATAAAACTGCGTTCAAAGATTTTATTGATTCTCGCTCGCACACCTTTTTCAGTAAGAAATAAATCAACAGCCTTAATAAGGAAAATTACTATAGGCGCTTGTTGTCCGGCTGGCGGCTAGATATCAAACCAAAGCCAAATCCTTTACATTATGTCCTTTATTTTCCATAAAATATATTCCATCGACCTTACAAGCATGGAATAAGAGTAATAGTAACCTTAGAAAAAATTAAAAATTAAATCATTTTGTTTTTGTAATTTTGATGGTCGTAAATATTTAGACCTACCATCAAGATGAAATAAAAAAAAAACGAATTTACAAATTTAGCAAATATCATAATTCAGCAAATCAGTGCCAAACCGACTACGAAAGTACTCTGAGATATATGTAGGTAATCTAAGAAAAATACTTTAGTAATAAGTAGTGATCCTCGATCACTAATTAATCGAGTGATAGCATCTTACCGATGAACAGAACATAATATCGGTATGGTAACCAAAAGCGTAAGCGATTCTTCAAACAAGTTTTTGAGTATAAAACAATTCTACCTAGATACATAGAACACAATGTAGAGCGAATAAACATAATTGTGCTCGCTGTTTGCTCGCCAATTGAATAGCTCACGAATAATCACGCGCATTTGACTATTAAGTCTGCTTATCAGATCATCGTCCATAAAGCTTTATTCTACTCTATCGCGATTAGTGAAACGCCTCACAGGGTTTTACTAATTACATTATTATTATATTGTGTAATTTTTGCATCGCAAATTTATTTCGCACTGAATGGGATCCGAAACCATTAATCTCACCTTTCGATCAATGTTTCAATTCAACATCAAGAATACATTTACTTACATTGAAGGAGAACTAACGAATACAAACTTCGATGTAACATTATATAACAAAATATACCAATCAAATGAAGTAATAAAACTTTTTTGATAAAATCATACTCGCGCGTATATTATATAAAACGTCTATAGCTAAAGATAGGGTAGCTTAAATACATCATAACATCCGAAACATTAACCCATATCTACCAAAAACCCCATTACGATATCCATCTCCGTATAATCGGATCAGCATAATAACCGATATTATTTGCCTAAGATAAACTATGATACAAAGCCGGTACAATCTACCCTGATCCAGTTATAGCTGGATGTAATCGGTATAGAAACGATAGGGTTAGTTGTGACTAAGCCAGTTAAGTGACTTTTGGATGGTGTGACGTATAGGATAAATAGATTATATTGTTTTCTTTTTTTCTTCGTAAAATATTCAGTTTTAAATTAAGCTAACCTATTCATAATACGAAGTATGAAGTTAATAAATAAACTATCGTTATCACCTCTAACCCGTGCCTACTCCATAAATCATAATAATAGATTGAATTGTGTAACTCAATATGTATTCTCATATTATTACGTTCTTCATAAAACGTTACAATTCCGTTACAATAGTTACATAAGTTACTGGTTAAATAAACTGATTAAAGGTCAATGTTTATTAATCAGTAACAGTATTGTGATATGAAAGATTTGTCAACATATTCTTAGTAAGACTTTTTAATTAAATGTATGTGTTAACGAGGATCTTTTGTTCATTTACCAAAATTTAAGAAGTGTTTTACAAAATGAGATACAAAATGAAGCAGTGATGTGTGGCGGGCACAGTGCAATTCGTCGTTGGCGAAATGCGTCTGTTATAGGCAGAGGTTAGTCCACTTAACATCAGGTGGGCCTCGGGCTTGTTCCGTAACAATAACATGCTGTATGTGTAGGTTAAGAGGATATTGTACATAGGTACGTGGCCCTTTCATGGCTACCATGGTCTTTCTCCGTGTATTTTTTTTATCTTATCAGAATATTGATATTATTCAATGAATTGTTAAGAATATCACATGTCTAAAAAATGTATATACGAATACTTGATTAACACTTATAGGTTACAAATAGTGAAATGTCAGTTTTGAATGAGCGATACTGAACATTTGTATTAACAACATATTTTTTTAGAACATGAGGAAAAATTAAAGTCATGTACGGGATTCAAACCCACGCCATTTAATTCTATAGCAAGTGAATGCTCAAACCATCTTCACACGATGGTTAAGAACGTACGACAAATTAGAGTCATACGTCATATGAAATTTTTGAAATGGAATTCCCGTGAGATTCACTCATATTCAAATATTATAAACTAAACCGACAAAAATCATATCAGCATATCAGATGCTCATCATCAGGGCGAGTGCGCAGCTGCGTCTGCGAGCTTCGAGTCGACGTATTCGATCTCCAACGTGAGTGTTTTTGCCGGTTTAATTAATAATATTTAGTCATATGAAATTATGGTTTAGCGCCCGATGATACCCAGCTATAAGGGTGGATGGCACGAATTAGATTCTTGCATATAACTATAATGTTTCCTCTTGTTGTAATTTAGTAATCTAACAACAACCTGCTTCAAAATTTTATGTAAAAAGAATACTGACTTCATTTACTCAATAAACACAATAAATCCAGTTTCCGTGTCGAATTCGAGAATTGCACACTAAAGTATTTGATCTCGGAATCAAAGAAAACAAACCAATACAGTCTCGTGGAAGTTCCTACGCTATCAATTTACAAGTGCCCAGACAAACCGAGAGACGTAAAATAAACAGAAAAAACAACTAGGAAGCAACCCTACCGGAATGCGCAGACGAACGCATTTACAACCAGAAAACAACTTCAAAACAACTAACATAAAACCCCTTTTAGTTGCAACAAATAGACTTTAAAAAGGTCGCGAAGCCTACACTCGCGGTCAAACAAAACAGACTACAAAAATAAATTCACTTCGTTAAAGCAAATTTACATTTTTCTCGGTGGATTTATTTCATTATTTTCATCGCGATACTCTTTTAGCGTGCCCGGTTAACTTGAATAACGTTGATATTTTATTGGGAAATAAATTATTCGTTCGATTCTGCGCTTAATTTGATTGAGGAATTCCTTTTTTTTTGAACGGTTTGAACGAGGTCTGCCCTGTTTTAATTAACACTCTCGCTGCTTATTGATGATCGCCATTATACATTTCGACTTTCACTTTATACTTTTAATTAATTTCCTTTTCCGTAATCCATTTTTAGTATTGATTTTTTTCTCATTCCCTCAATACCAGATTCTCTTTGATTTGTGATTAGCCAAATATTAAGTCAGTTCTACCTGACGACCAGTACGTGTCGCATAAATAATTTGACCAGATTGGGGAATTGCTGAAATAAAAATGCAATATAAGAAGTTATTGAACTTTGATGAATTATCTATCCGTGACTAATAGAGGTAACCATATAATTTATGTCAAGGTGTTTCATACCGTATTAGGTGGATTTTCCAGACAGGATGTCAGTAGTAGAGCTCTTGTGGTAAGTATCGATTTGTTAATCATTCATATTTATATTTTTACCCGTGTAAATCGAATTTAACTATCTGAATCTTAATGCGACGTACCTAGTTATATATCTCTGATAATTACAGGTTTTTGTTATTGACATATTCAAACACCTCAAATAAAATCTATCCCCAAAAACTGATATTATAAATTGCAAAAAATTTCAAGACGTCTTTAATCTAATATAGAAGCCAAAAAATTTTTCAATTTCGAAGCGCTCATAGCGAAGTTTACTTAACTGTTTTTAACCGATCAGCAAAGATAAGCAACGTCCGCCACGGTCATGAGTTGGATGGGTGACCGCTAGTGACATTACTACTGAGCCCCTCCGTGCTTAGAAGACGTTAAGCCATTGGTCCTAGTTGTTGTCTTAGGATGGCGGTCGATATATCATTGTGGTAAGGCATTTCGAGAAATTCCGTCTGGCTAGCTACCACCCTCAAGTAGAAAATCTGTCGCCAAACCCCAAAGTGTTCCGGCAGCTGTTATTTAGAGCCAGTAATTCTAGGTAACCCTGAACAATATCTACGACCTTTTACCTACCATCAGGAGAGATAGTGGTAAAAGGCTAACCTATAACTAAGGAATTAAAAAAAAGAAGCCAAGATATAATGAAGAGATAAAGGTCAGCTTTCACCCAAACGTGTAAGGATGTAAGCTATTTTTTTTTGGTACATTATGCAAAATTATGGTCCAAATCATCTTAAAAATCGATAATTTAATATAAGTAATATTATCAGCTTCATTCTTTTGTTGGATAATATCCTGTAAAATAGATTATATTATATTTATAAAAGATAGGGAAAATATCACTGTATCACCGTCAATACCAATTCAGTAATTCAGGCTAAGAAATATACATATAATTATTGTGATTTGTATATTTTATACAAATCACAATAATTTAGTTGGATATACATAATGTGCACTTTACTTTTTAGGGTAAGCAATCCAATTTTTATACTACATTATACCATTACATTAACTTTAGAGTAGGCATTAAGGTTTCAAAAGAAGTCGTGTCATATTTAGTAATAACTACTAAAATACGATTACAAAAACTCATCATAAAAAATTTCACGATTCTTTATACAATACGATGACAGTAGACCAAGTCACGCGAATTCAGTCATGATTAGAAATATTATTAGGTTTATTTGCTGGAGCGTTGTCGTTGCCTGTAGTCGTACATTTAAACTATTTTGCGTAAAATGTGAATAATTAAAATATTAGTTTCAAGTGAGTTTACAGCTAATTGTGTTGTTTTTAATACAATTTAATATTTTTAATTCAGCGCGTTCATTGATAAAAGATACACAACTTAACTGTATAAAATGCAGTTTCTTTTATATAAACCACAGTTTTCAGCTTTTTACTTGTGAAATCAGTTGTTTCAAATCTTATTGTTAAGTATTAAACGTACTAATATTCGAACATTATTTTTAGTTATATTCTACTTCAATTCATATTATTTCTATCTGACTTACGCAACTTTAATATTTTCAAATAGTTGTATAATATCGTTGTATATATAATGTCTTAGTATATTTAATATTTTTTCAAATAGAATATATAATAACCCAACTTTATTAGATGTGTAAAACATGCCCCCAATATTGGAATATAATCATTACGTAACACGAAAAGCAAGGGATGTATATTTATATAAAAATTATCCCGAGCGCATCGAATCAGTCTAACTTGAATAACAATCATCATTTCAATGCACATCCACATTGGGTCACTAAACCTACACACCAGTAATGCGCTAAGCGCGACAATCAGTGCGTGTGTACTAACGAGGCTCAGCGCATCGATCACGGCGCGGATCGCTCGCTAACGATCTGACACCGATACTACTACTACTGTTTTGGCCTACACTGTATAATATATTTACTAACATAATTTTGTTGAGTTCGCACATTGAAATGCTGACTATTGAATCAAGATTTTGAAATTATGGTGTAAAATTCAGAATATAAGAAGGGTGTTGATACTCATTAGCTGAAAATAATCTCTAAACCATTTAATACTTTCATTAACCCCTTGGCATCCACGTGAACGATTTCGTCCAATTCTGAAAGAAATTCTCGTTATCTAGGTTTTTTTATGCCTTTGATCACTATCTCTATTGGAAAGTGATGATGTAGTCAAAGATGTGGTTCAGGTTAACTTAGAATTACTGGCCCTCAAGGACAGCTGTTCGAGCACACTGTTAGGGGCTTCGCGACAGGTGGTAGCTAGCCAGGCGGGCATTCGCAAAATGCCCTACCACCATGCTATAACCCCTACTGCCATCCTAAGGCAACCAGGACCGGCGGCTTAACGTGCCCTCCGAAACACGGACATGCTCAGTAGTATTGCCAAGAGCGGTCACCGATCCAATTCATGACCGCGGCGGATGTTGCTTAATTTTGCTGATCGTTTCAGACCGGCGAAGCAAACTTCGCTATAAGTACTTTAAATGATGCACATGGATTAATCTAAAAGTAACGAGAAGTTTTTAATACCAACCATAGCATTCACAAAGAGGTATGACATCAGGAAGACCAAAAACCCGAAGTGAAAACTTTCAACAATTATGTTAGTGTTTTCAGTGAGATGTTAGTGAAAACATATTTTTAATATGTTGTCTTTTGTAATTAGAGAAGACATTTTGTAACCCCTCAATGGACGGTATAAAGGCAGGAAGATGGTGATTGCAAACACATCACTAAGGTAATCCCGGTAATCCAACTCAAGCAAACCTGTGTAATTATGCTAATGTATTGCTTACTGTCACGTTTGTGTTACGGGTTACGTATCGAATAATGGACTTGACTGTGATTGTCTGATGACAGCTGTTTGACAGGCTAATGTTGTTGTCACTAACCAAGTTAATTACTTGACATACCATTACTAACCAAAAGCGTCACTACTAATATACATACAGGTCAGATTCGGACCCTTCTCATTTTTTGACAGGTTACTGCTCCATGGGGTGCCGGGTTACAATTGCACCCCCCCCTCCCCCCGCAACGCCCGCCGCGGTCATGATTTGGATAGGTGACCGCTAGTGACATTACTACTGAGCGATTACGTGCTTCGGGGGGAACGTTAAGCCGTCGGCCTCTTAGGATGGCAGTCGTTATAGCATGGTGGTAGGGCTAATTGCGAATGCCCGCCTAGCTAGCTACTACCCTGAATTAGAAAATCTGTCGCCAAGCACCTAACGGTGTGTTCCGGTAGCTGTCCTTGAGAGCCAGTAATTCTAGGTTAGCTGAATAACGTCTTCGACTACATCACCATTTACCATTAAAAAAATGTAATATGTAAGACGGTTTCAGGGGATATTTATGGAATCATGTGCACTGGTTGTGTTGCAAGGTAATACCAGCAATATTATATATTATTGCACCTTCTGAAGAAATACCTCCCTGACTCATGACGCCTGCCAAGCGTTGGGATTATGGCAAACTGTAATGGAGGAGAATTTGGTTCAACAGTGGAAGTTATGGCTGATGAAGTCAAATATTATTGAAGTTATCTTATAATAAAATACAAGACCTGCTGTAATATCTCAATCATCGTTAACCGGAGCAGACACAAGACGACATTTCACGCACGACAATATTTTCACAAAGCAATATTAAAGAAATTCAAACGACAATTTTCCTTTCATCTTTTATTCGTACTTCTAGCCAAGAAAATATATTTCTCTGTTTTCCTGTTTCCTGAAAATGAAAATATTTAAAACTCTTTGACACTTGGGAACAACAATAATGGCTAGTAAAAATTCATAAGGCAAAGTATCAAGTTCGCGTTGACACGCTCGCACAATTCTATCCTCTCTGAGTAACTAACTGACAGGGCTTTCACCAAAAACCGTATCATGCTTATATCCTTACGTTATATTTTAATATGCTGCACTTATCGTAATAACAATCATTGTAAATAATCTTGTATGTAAAACTTGTAGGTATGTACGAGTATGTATAATATTTAATAAAGCAATAGTATGAAAAAGTTACTTTTTACCAAACCTATGTGGATTTTAACCGACTTCCAAAAAAATAGAAAGGTTCTGATGTCAAACGTCAGTATGTAAGTTGATGTACGCTAGAAATAGAAATTGTCCTTATCCTTGCAAACCTCCCATTTTTTTATGAAACCTCCAGAAGATATAACGTCATTTATTCTTAATTTTGTTTATTACTCGTATGCATCCATTTTTTTTCTGGATAACACATAATATAATTTTTATCCCCATTTACTAAGAAGTTACAAATATCTGACTGTACGAATAAAACAGAAGGTTCTCTATCTGATCTATATTGAAAAACCCATAAAAATATAATGTTCCTGTTTCAATTTTAATATAATTATTCAATGGGCCCGTAATTCATTCCCCATTTTATTTACTTCAATCATTTTAAAATATGTAAAATAATATTATAATAATGAATAAGTAATTTGTGGCAACCCTATTAGAAACTTTGTCTACCCGCGCCATTACTCGGTTTAAACGTTCGTTAGTCACACTAACTCGTACGGCACAGCCCTACAGATATAGTTACACATACGCATGTCGCATAGCTTTGCGTTACAAATGTAGAGTATACATTTATAATATATTATGTTTAAATAACGTACAACAAGGCGCGGAATCGAAAGGTTTTCGTTTCGACAAAAAAACTTTGTAGTAACTTACTATAATAGGCAATTATTTTTATTTTTTTATTTTTAAACCATTACTCCAAATAATTATTAATGTGAGAGCGAAATAAATATTTGAACGTAGATAAAATAAATACAACTCAGCTGTTTTGTTGTAGTGACTATGACATGTATTATGTAATTAAGATATTTAAAGTATTTTTTAATTTCTTTAAGGATATAATACAACATAACAAAACAGCATAGTTTATTTTTTCTGTTAGTTGCCGTGATGACTTATACATACTTAGGAATAGTTATGGACTGTCGCAGGTCAACTGTTCGATTCCCACTGCCAATAAAAAAAATACTATTGATAATAATAAAAAAAAACGGACGAATTGAGTACCTCCTCCTTTTTTTGAAGTCGGTAGAAAATAAAAAATAAATTTTTAATGGAACAATATATTATGGTAGAAAAAGGATTAAAATCTAATAGTTGCAGTTGAGATGACAGTTTTGAGAAATAAAACACATAGTGAGGAACAATGTGATAAGCATGCAATGCGTAATGAATTAGGATATTGTTAGTATATATGTTACTTTAGAGCAAAATATATGCTAAGGTGGTTAGAGTGAGTTAAGAGTATCAGGATAGAGCGTAGACTGAACAGTTAGAAGGTTAAAGCACCGTCGAACGTATCCTGATTAGGTAGTTGATGTTCCAAAATAAGCAGGTTCCGAGTACAGACCTTTTCGCTCAAGAAGGCACTCCTTACAGTATTTATCCTCATAGGAGAAAAGCAATAGAAATATTATGTCAAGATTGGTTAACTGAAATTATATTATGTACGTTTAACATAAATAACGACTTAAACACAGTTCATATTTATTGGTAGGTAGAGTCTGTAGGAGAGCTAGTAATCCGCCACAACGGCCGTTGTCCCCGTTCGGGCGCTCGTTACTCTACAATCTAATTGGGACGGCGGAGACCGACTCTACCTTATTAGTGGAGATGTAAAGCCCTGGGGTAGGGCCTCGACGATTATAGTTCCTTTGACGGTTTCAATTAGTTTTATACTGGGCTGTGTTTAACGTGTTTTAATTAAATTTTAGTATAATAACTTATAATATATGTTCTTAAGATTTCTTTGTAATTATAAAGCAGTTAATCACGCAACTACGTTTTTTCAAATTGTTTTCAAGTATATTAAAAATTGTGACCAAAATAATTTTTCTAACATTGTAATTATTGCAATCATACCAACTAAACCAACAAGCTTTATTAGTAGAAATATTGATGCTAGTTTGTCCGTGAGAGTACTGCCATCAAACCTATTTCTGCCACATGTGACGAACTGCATTTGATATAGCCACAAGTTACCGCTAACACACCTGGTGTTAAGTGGGAACCGGTGCTTGTGCTTATTTCACCAAAATAGCATAAAAAACGAAATGGAAGTTTTTAACCTTAAGCGATATTCGAACCCACATCCCTCCGTCCGTTATATTTTAGCATTATAACTATTTGAATGTCAACTTTTACCAGAAATTAATGCATTTTTGTTTACATGTGTTAAAAACTAATCGGCAGTAAATATACAATAGAAGAGGAACAATTAAAAATAACGACGTAAGTCTATATTATGTTGATAGGTTTAACATAAAATAATGGTACTATATTAATATTGTATCATTTTAATATAATACAAATAAAATAAAGCAACAAAACCAGTAAGACATTGAGGTGGTTATGTGTCTTAGATTTTCCAGGGTATTATGACTATTAAAATTTACCTAAAAGTTGGGTTTCAACCGTTTTTGCCAAACATACCTTTGTCTAAAATAGTCAAAATATTGAACGTGTTGATGCAAACGAAGCATAATGTTCAGTTAAATGTTCTGTCAACCTATAAAAATGAGTATATATAGAACATTTCAATTCACGACTTTCTATACGTTATGTAATCAACTTTCATAACCGTACCCTCCTAAATCTCTCCCGATGTAAATCAGCTCAAAAACAATAATTCCCTCGGAGGCGCTGTGAAGGCCGTCACTCGACGTTAAGCGCCAACCTCTATTACGGCTATTAGACAACCCTAGATTAGGTAGGGTCAGCAAGCGTTTGAATTTTGAATAAAATTAAACTCATATTTTTATTATAAGAAGTGGTTTTTTTTTGCTAGATAATATGTAATATAATTATGGAAAATGAAATCTTATTTGTTTTCAATTTTGATTGACATAATAGGCACCTAATTTGGTTTTATATATACTGAAAGCCGAACAGAACTAATCCTTTGGATAAACACAACACCACAAATCTATATACCTATTCAATATAAGGAAGCGAAGGTTTTAATTACGAATAATATGAAAAGAGATGTGCTAGCTATGAGCTAATATCTATTTAGAGCTTCAGATATTTGTGTTCTAGTTCTAGTTTAAGTTCTATGAAATATAATAATGTTCAGTAATGGCGAAATTTCAAATTATATTTTCTGATACTTGTAGCATATAACACTGACTTACCACGATAGTAACTGAGGCAAGGCAATTATAATAGTAATTAAACAACTTTAAACGGTTTATATTTGTTTAATTACCATGTGTAATAATCGCGAAAACCTAAGACAACATTAAGGCAATTATAAATTTTTTCGTCATATATGGAATGCTTTGTATAATATTAAGGCCAGTTTACATTTTTTAATACGTAACGTGATGTTAAGATTTGGTATTATTTATATTTTTAATCTCAATAATAAGTACTTAACTTTATGACATTATACAACTTAATGGGAAAATATTTTGATATACATAATAGTACGAAATCATTTTGCTATTTGGTTTGCCAACTGAATTTTTCAATTTGTACCTTTATGTGTAACGTGTTCATTAATATTATTATTTAAAAAATAATATTTTATACGTATACATTGAAAATAATTAAATATATTGTAAGACGATGGTCTCCCTAATCTTAGAATGTGCGGCCGCGTCGAGCGCACTGGCTTGTGCCGGATCGCGGCGGATTAAACCGGCTCCGACCGGATACAACCGGACGGCAGTTCGTACGGGTACCAGCGCTTACCTCCTTAATCTGTCCGCGTTTATTACACAGATTTCATGAAAATACTCTTTGATGAAAATTTAAATTTACTTACGTTGCAGTGTCGTTTGCATTTATTTATAAAAAGCTTCATCTCATTTCGACTTGTATCGCGATACACGCTGGGTATCTCATGGGCTGGAATCTAGGGGATGGTGGACGGATACAGTTACAGACGGAAAAGGTTTTTAAAACTCGAACCTCTATATGAAAGCTAATTTAATTTCAATTTTTTTTTTAATATAAAATACGTTGATGGAAATATTCACTTGCATTTAAATCAAATTTGATCCATTCTTAACTTGCTACGGCGTAATTTGTCCCAAGAAATCAATGCTTGCTCTACAATCCAAGGTGCGGTTGTACCCGCAGACTTTTTGCTGATCAAGCGATAAATTTGTAATGGAAATGATAAAACCTGATAATCTCTAATCGGATGTGGCTGGACGAAATCGGTTCGTGCAGAACGTCGTCCCTCATAAATCTGTCGACGTTTGTTACACATATTTTTATTAAGACTTTTTATGAGGATCGCATTCAGTTTATGGTAATATTAAAGCTGTGGTAGTGAATGACGGCTGCGTTTAGCATCCTACCTCGGCATTAAGCTACAGAAAGAACCATTTTCCAATTCAGATCTAGCCTGGTATCATCATACCAAGGACTTCAAACTTTTTGAATATAAAATAAAATTCAAATTGTATGCTACCGCAGGTGCATGTATTTTAATGCACCTGCAACTTTCTTCCCGTTACCACTAAAATTGTTATAGTTAAATATCTCTTACTCCGAATTCTCGGTTATATTGATGTCTGCTACACAGATCTATTGTATTTTTTCATTTATGACTGACATCAAGCCTAGCCAGCCTTTGACCGCTATCTCACGTGATGGTAAGTGATGATGTAGTTCAGGCTTACCTAGAATTACTGGCCCTTAAAGACAGCTGCTGGAATACACTATGAGGTGCTTGGTGACAGATTTTCTACCGAAGAATAGCTAGTCACAGTTAAGGGTCTTCAAAACTTCCGCATAAGATTTATATTACGGCTTTAAGATGATAAGAAGTCGTGGTTTGCTGCGCATTAGGCACAATTACAAGCTGCCGAAACACTCTACTTGAGGGAGGTAGCTATTAAGGCGGATATTTGAAAAATACCCTACCACCAGGATATACGACCGCTGTACTGATGACAACCACCTGGACTGACGGTTTAACGTGCCCTCCGAAGCACATGGCGCACTCAGTAGTAATGCCATTAGCGGTCTGCCATCCAAGTAATGACCGCAGTAGACGTTGCTTACCTAAATTGTTTACTGACTACGCTATGAGTGTTTCAACAACTAATAATAATAGCGAAGAGCCACGACCAACATCTCAAGAGCCTATCGCTAGATGATGGATCAAGGGTCGGATGCAGAAGGCAGTGATACTGGACACAACACGCATTGTCCGGAGATTCCTCTCTCTGCAGCCCTAACCACCGGTAGCTTGGGCTCTGCCCCGCTAACAGCGGCACCTTAGTTTTAAGTTTTTTATAATATTTGTTTATGTAATAATGTTGTTAAAAAATTAAGTGAACAATTAATAATAATGATAATGTTTTTTGGTCTTTTGTTTTTTTGTCTTCGGCCCCGGGTAGTAGGTATAAATACCTACTCCACCAGTACACGAACGCAATGCCTGAAAAAGGGGCCATTCCACCTGCTAGGAATTGTACTTAGGATGTACATGCAAGCATGGAACCCGTCAACGCGTGCTTCGGCAAACATGTGGGACGCACTGCAGAACCGCGGGAGTCCCAACATCATCCTAAATGCATTATTATACTGGATACCAATAGTGACGGATTATTTAGTATACGTTTTACTAATACAAAATTTTGATAAACATTACTAAACTTAATAAACAAAACGCTTGACGCCCACTCCCCTTGGAAAAACACTCGTTTGTTTGGTAGGTAGTATAACTTTTACTTATCAGCAAGTACAGAAGGGTGGTACAGAAGATGCTTTTTGAGCATGCCTAATATACAGCAACCCTTCATGACTAATATGTTAACTTTTGTAGTAGTTTGAATGCTGCCGTGCCGTAGGTCCATTATTCTATCCCCACCGTAAGCTTGAACTTCACCGTATGGTGGAAGGGAATTTTGTAAATGTTTGCCTGGCTACATACCTTTTAAGTAGAAAATCTGTCACCAAGCACCTAATAGCGTGTCCCGGCAGCAGGTCTTGAGAGCCATTAACTATGAAATTCTGTAATTAATAATATGTGTTAGGCTTAGTGCAGTTCGTCAGTTATGACGAATTGCATCAGTTATAGCAGAGGTAAACACTTCACGTTAGGTGAGCCTAGTGCATGTTCAATTACAATTCTATAAATAAAATTAAATATGATCACGTGACATCACAGGTGGGATTGTGGCCAAAGACTGAATTTATTATCACTACCGGGCATGTATATCTTCCAAGTGTGTACTTTTGTAAAAGAGCATGAGGTTTTGTATAACTTCTTTAAAGATAAGCTCAATTCTAGGATCCGAAGAGATCCTACTCTTATTATTATGCCTGTTAACAAATCTGCCTTATTTTCAAGAAATAGTCATATAATGTCAATGAGAATATTTAATAAAATACCCAGAGACATACGACAATTGACACTAAGACAATTTAAATTTAAACTTTTCCAGTGGCTTCATGACAAAAATTTCTACAATGTATCTGAACTACTAAACAAACAATGGACATGTTAAAATATCTAATTATATAATGTAATAACATAATGCTTATTTTAATTGTAATTTAATTTTCTATTCTACCGAACATTTTATTTTGAAAAATGTGTTCGGTTAGTGTATTGTAATTGTATTATGACATAAGACATGCTAAATATCTAATTATATAATGTAATGACATAATGCTTATTTTAATTGTAATTTAATTTTCTATTCTACCGAACATTTTATTTTAAAAAATGTGTTTGGTTAATGTATTGTAATTATATTATTATATTTTGTATGCTCAACTAATTAATTTGGTAATTTTAATTTTGCATGTCAGATTTCTGACTAAATATGTGAAACTACTCATTATTATGACTTGTACAACAACTTATAACACCATATTTTACGCAATAAATCTCATTTCATTTCATTTCATTTCATTTCATTTCAAATGCTCACCGACCAGCAATAAAGTATAATTGCATCCTCTTGACTAGGTTCAATTTTATTTACTCTCTTACGACTACCTCCGGGTAGGTAAGCAGAAAAAGCAATTTTCGATCATTATTTTCCGTAGACAAACATTTTCCTGTCCGTCCACGCCTTTAATAATCCAGAGGGCCTCAACAAACAATGTTCAGCGTTATTAATGCCTCTCTTACATTCCCCGATATCATCTGCTGACATTTTCTCTCTGACAGGAAAAGGAAACAATTTGTCGGGATTTTTTTGTAGCCCTTTTCTGGTATTTCAACTCCTTTCCTGTTTAATTGTGAACGAAGTATATTTCTGAGATAACATTTTGATGTGGTGTGATCGAGCGGAAGTTTGTCTTTATATATGTGGAGTTAAAACCAAAAATCGTAAAATAAATCATATTACTGTTATCAGTTCTCGGTTTGACAATATTAGGAATGTTTTTTTATTTCATTGAGACGGAACACAGGATGCAACTGGTAAGCTCTGCATATATGTAACAGATGCATTTAGTTACCATTGATGAACTGCACTGAGACCGTCGCCCTTAAACATAGATGTTAAGTCTCATATCTCTGTAATTTTACTGGCTCTCAAGGACTGCTGTGAACTTTTAGTTCTTTGGTGACAGATTTTCTACTTAAACATGGTAGCTAGCCAGGTTACCATTCGTTTATTACCTTTCCACGGTGTGTGAGCAGTAAAAATGCCCATTATCAAGGAATTCGGGCAGCTTTGAGGGCTGATAGATGCGCACTCCATAAGTACTCAATAAGCAGGCCGGAACAAGGTAATTTAAGTTTAAGTAGAAAGTTGCTTATTTTCCACATTTAACATGATTTGGTATATCATCCTTATGTAATAGAATGCAAATATAAATCCACAGTGTTCACTATTACCTGCGGATAATTTCAGAGAAAAACTAATATCACTTACACCCAGAAAACGTATTCAGAACTACGCTGTACTAATAATTTTCTTCGCCAAGAGAAATGCTTTTTAAGTTCGGTACTGGTACGGTTTGAGTATACTCTGGTTTTTAATTCGAGATCAAAAATGTAAACAAAGGTGTTAACCGTGCAAAAAAATTACAAGTACTTGGTAATTTTTCTAATTTTGGGAACGGATGGAGCATTTAACGTAAGAATATATTTAATGCTATAATTTATTGCATTATTATGAAACAATAAAACACTTTTATATGCGCGTACATATTTACGCATATATTCAAGCCTGAAAAAAATTGTGTAAGATTTTTTTGTTTTTAATAGCCACACTTGTGAGAATATTTTTGAAGAAAAACTATTGAACACCCTGACTTATCAGTTTGACAATGACATATATTGACATTTCTTTGTTTACATTTTTGATCTCGAATTAAAAACCAGACTATGAACGGACATTGGCAGAATTGTGGTAACATTAAACCGCAGAAGCCATTAACAAAGAAATAATAAACCAGACTATAAATGTTTACAAAAAATAGAATTCATTGATTTACTTTTCTCATATCATACACATTTTAATCCCCTTACATAATTACTCGTAGCTTAACAATATTGAATTGGAATTAGGTTGTAATTGCAAAACAACGGAGCATTCCGTTTCCTTAGCCCTGATATTTAGCCGCAGGCCCAGGGTACCATTCAACTGTTATGTAGAGAGCAGACGTTCTTCAAATTACTTTTTATAACTCTATCGTGATTACGTTAAATCTAAATGAACTAGACGAAAATGATAATATTTTGAAGCAATGATGGCTCAGTGGCATTGGCTATGGACTGCCACGCAGCAGATCCATGGTTTGAAACCCACCGCGGGCTTGAGCTTCACCGCATGGTGGAAGGGCATTATGCAAGTACCCGCCTGGCTAGGGACCACCCTCTAGTAGAAAATCTGTCGCCAAGCACTTAACGGTGTGTTCCGGCAGCTGTCCTTGAGAGCCAGTAAAATTACAGGCACATGAGAATTAACAACTATGGCTCAAAGTGACGGGCGCAGTGCAATTCATGACTTGTGATGAAATTTTAATATTGTTAGGTTTGCAATAACGCCTGCTATGCGGATTACATTACAAAATCACAAATATACGATAGGAAAAATTTAAGAAAAAAAAATTTTTTATTTCAAATCCTTTCTTTGACTTGAATTTTTCCTATCGTATATTTGTGATTTTGTGATGAAATGCTTCTGTTATAGGCAGAGGTACGCTTAACATCAGGTGGGCCTCGAGCTTGTTCAATCACAATAACATAAAAAAAAGATAAATATAAATGTAAATGATAAATATTATCAATATGTTTGTCACCAAATATAGTAGGATTCTGTTTCTCGTAAGAAACCATTCAGTAATCCACATAGTCAATTCACAATTTATTTCTTAAGTGTGCATAATTTTAATTTTTTTACTTTTTTAAGGTATAAGTAATTATAATTTGTACAGTAAATATAAAGTAGAGAACACGTCAGTCAAATTAAAGATTTTATGTAATTAGGTACATTATAATAATATTTTTCACAAAAGTAAAAAAAACATTAAGTTTACTTATCTCATTTATCGTAATTAATAATATAATTAGTGAAATTGACAATAGCCGTACAAATAATGTGAATAAATAATAAATCTTAGAGTTTGAACGAGAAAAATAGTTACAGTAAGTCTACTAAGACAAATATTATATAATTTATTTCACAAAGCAATCTGTAACTTAACTGATACAAGATTTTTTCTTTAACTAATATCGGTACTCGAAAAATTTCATCAAAAGACTAGTACACCCTGACATTTCAAGATTGACCTTCAATTAAGTTTCTACTTAAAGATCACTTTATTCTTAAATATAATCTCTGGATGCCAAATTTCCACGAAAAATACAAATTTGCGAAACATACAATTTCTGTTTATTAATAATGATATTATTTTTTCCTAACAAGTCAAAATTGTCCTTTGAAAATTATTTCTAAAAGAAGTCCATAAAGTATTTTTCACAGTCTCTGTTTATTGGCTCTTCATTAGATGTAGGACCATCAAAAGGCAGAATTAGGGATAAACATAAATATCATGTAAACAAGGCAATGTTACAAGCGCTTGTAGGCCGTCCTTAAGAGCTCAGCTGTTGCTGAGAAATGAGGGTGGTTGTAATAAAATGTGTCCGTTGTCGCCATGTACTGATTTATAAAGCTTTTAGTAAATTTCAAGTTCTGAGGTTTGTTTTATTATTAATAATTTATCACTTTATCAACTATTTGTAAGTGTTAATATGTTCGAATATATGAAAAAGTTTAATCAAGAATGGGCAATGCTTATAAAAAGCAGCTTCGAGAACAACCTTTAGCCGCTTGGAAGCAAAGATTTTCGAATAGAAGGAAAAAACATGACAATTATATCGACATGGCTTCTGTAAAGAAAATCCAGTCATTATAAAATTCGCCGACAGAGTCGAGTTTTGTTATATATACAGCTTTTTAATCACAGCATTAAATCAGTTATTTTAGCCAACTTGATTCGGAAAAAGTATATGATAATTTGCTGTAGTATTATTGTTTTTAGGGCTCTTTAGAGTGATGCAACTAGCAAAAAGCCCGCGTAATATATATATAATAAAAAATATTGCTCAGCAGTAATTAAACTACTCATGTTTCAACAATAACGGCCTTTACAGAACACGTTTAGTTTTTATACAGCCATTTTTACAGTTAGTTAAACACATGACGATATCCGCAAAATTTTACGAAATTACGGCCTTAATGATGGAAATAAAATGTTCGTAAAATGTGCTTGAAAAAAGTTGGATAAAGCATTTTACGAGATAAAAAAATTAGGAGGAAATCCCGCAGGCCCAAGGACGAGGGGGAGGGGGGTAGGTAATGAACGGGCTCACAGCTCCTGCCCTATTATTTTATCCACATTTTACCCTTATTTTTTTAGCTTGGACCCTTCTATGGTGTAAGTTATGAGTATCAAGCAAATTGTTGAAGTTTTCGACTATTATATAAGTAACTGATAGTCTTAATTGTTGTTTTCAATCGGACCAACGGTAAATTAAAGATTTTATAATTATTATTTTTTTGTCTGTTTGTTCGTTTGTGTGTGATTCTTTGTTGTGACGTTGTATCAAATGAACCGATGCCGTTTTTTTAGAATTATTAGAAAATCAGTTATTATGGCGAACGTAGGTAATCGTAAGTTAGACAATGAAAATGAGGGCACTTGTAATCAGCACGGCAACGATTTAATTAAATTATTCCATACTTGCAGCAGTCATGGCTCAGTGGCATTGGCTATGGACTGCCGCGCAGTAGGTCCATGGTCCCAATCCTGCCGCGGGCTTGAGCTTCACCGCATGGTGGAAGGGCATTTTGCAAATTCCCACCAAGCTGTCACCAAGCGCCTAACGGTGTGTTCCGGCAGCAGTCCTTGAGAGCCAGTGAAATTACAGGCAAAATGAGACTTAACAAGTATGTCTCAAGGTGATGGGCGCAGTGTAGTTTGTCACTTGTGATGAAATCCATCTGTTATAGGCAGAGGATACCGCTTAACATCAGGTGGGCCTCGTGCTTGTTCCGTCATACATACATAAAAAAAAACTTTTCAGTTAAATAAATCTCTGTTGTATTAAAAACAAATCTTGTCCTCTCAGTGCTCACGCTTTTCACAGACATTATATTATATTGTATCAAACTCGATCCAAAATAAACACAAAATCACAGTGTGCAAATGTAGAAGTTACATAGGCTCGTATCTACGACTTGTGCTACGACGCTACGAAATTGTCGAGACAAGAACGATGCTTTAACATTTGCGGATGTTTTTCACAGTAGCAAAATATAAAAAGTTTATTTTGTATTATTTTATTGTAAAAGAAAAATTTCTTATTACTTGTAGCCTAGGCCGTACAAGGCGCGTCGGTCAGCCATATTCACGATCGCACATCGCGTAGATTGCGGCGATCGTGGTTCGACCGTGTTCACCGCTGCGATCTCCTATCTACCTAATTTATAGCGGACAGTATGATTAGGTGAAAATGTGGAGTTTGTGCGTAGGGCGTACTCTTACTGAAGGTGGTTTAATTATATCGTTATGATATATTTATATAAACTGGACTTACTTTGAGTAAAAGACCGCAAAAATCGGCGCAACTAAAGAGAAATGCTAAGTTTGTTTTGTATTTAATGGGTTGAGTATATGTTCATGAATAAGGGACTTTTTTGTAGTATAATATGGGTACTTTGCGACACGTTAAAAAAAGTTACAACGTAAATAGCAAAACAAATGGTGGAATATGGTATTAGCTATCTAAGATATTCAGAACTATTGTCCTGGACCTGACTGTAGTTCTATGAAATATTTTTATACATTGTTTGAATTAATTCATTTTATATACCTAGATATGAGGATGCAACTAGTCTTGAAGCGGATATTTAAAACAACCTTCAATCGTTCCCTGTGAAAAGCCAAACTTTGTGTGTTTTGATGTAACTATTGAGTCCTTTCATTTAATAACCCACGCGATAAGTTTCTAAACCAGTACAATACTTTTTCATACAATTAATTGATGACGTCAATAGTGAGAAATGTATCAGATGTTCTTTAATTAAGTCTTAAATACTTACTAAGATTCCTACTGCGCCTGAAGAAAAATATCCATTCGTTACTTTTCGCAAAAAAATCCAGTCAGGTCCCGGATTAGTGTCCAGATATACCATATGACTGATTCGGTTATCAAAATAATTGTTTCCTGGAAAATATTAGACTGTAAAATTACAGGCACATGGCACTTAAAAACTTCATCTCTAAGTGATAGGCGCAGAGCAGTTCACTTATGACAGATTGCATATGTTATAAGGTAGAAGTTACCTCTTAGTTCTTGATTGTTCCGTGACTATAACACTAAAAATACTTACTCGTATGTACAAAATGTCCTACCACTATACCCAAGGTTACTGCTACGACAGAACTAAGTTTGTCATATTTAATATGAAAGTTGTAACTAAATACAAAATGGATTCAAAAATGATCCAAGATCAAGAGTGGTCATAAAATATTATAAATATGTAATCCGATGAGCACGCGTTATTGCAAAAACAAAAATATAGTACACAATAAGCGAGTAACAGGTTTATTAGTGAGTCTATTAGTTGTTACTGTATGCAACAATTATAGTTTTACAATACCTACTATATGTGAGTAGTAACATATCAGACCTGTAATTTAGGTGAAGACCGTTTTATCAGTCTACGATCGAATCCTTAAGGTTAGTCATAAATACTTATCGTACTCGTATACACAATTATGTGCGCGATATTAAGCTAGATATTCTCTACAAAGTCACAAACTACAAAATCACAAATATACGATAGAAAAAATTTAAGTCATGTGCGGGATTCGAACCCGCGTCCATCCACCCCTTTAGCGGGGGTATGCTCTAACCAATTGAGCTAACACGACATGACGTCATAACTCAAATTTTTCCTATCGTTCTTTAACCATCGTATTGGGATGGAGCGTCATCTATAGTAGAACTTACGTTGTACTACACTAATCAAACTACTTAAATTACAAGAATAATTTTGCAATTGGTTTTATACTTGAAAATGATGACGTAACCTTATATTTTTTTTATTATGTTTTTGTGACGGAACAAGCCGAGGCCCACCTAATGTTACGAACTAACCTCTGCCTGTAACAGATGCATTTCGTCAATGACGAATTGCACTGCGCCCGTCACAGTGAGACGTACAGTTGTTAGGTCTCATGTGTCTGTAATTTTACTGGCTCTCAAGGACTGCTGCCATACTGTTAGGTGCTTGGCGACAGATTTTCTACTTGAGGGTTATCGCTAGCCGGGCCGGTTTTCGCAAAATGCCCTTCCACCATGCTGTGAATCTCAAGCCCGCGGTGGGATTCGAACCATGGACCTGCTGCACGGCAGTCCATAGCCAATGCCACTGAGCCATCACTGCTTTAAAAATAATATTGTTATGTTTGCAATAACGCCTGCTAAGCGCCAGATATTCTCTTTTTGAATATTAATACCACTTTTAAATCTAAAATAAAGCAACACGTAGTACAAAACCACAAAAGCAAACTAAACTTTGTGCAACATTTAACTATCTTTCAGACTTTATAAAGCAATGCACAAAGGGAAGCACAAAAACTTACAGTGAAACAGTTCCTAGTAAGGGAAGTTTCACATTCTTCCTCGACCAAGTTCGTAATAGCGCTTTCTTCAAATACTTTGCTATAGTTTCTGTAATATTGCAATGGAAGGAAATAGTTTAAAGATATTCTTAACTTTGAGTTTTAAGTTTTGGAAAGTGCTTTTATTTTGGTAATGGATCAAGGAAAGAGAAGGACTGCAGTTATGGCTGGACTTGCTTTGATCATTGCATTATCCGCCAAAGAAAGTATTTTAAAATATCATTCTTTGATACTGAAAAAAAGTTTTTATTTCTTTTGTTGTTGTGACGGAACAATAACGAGTCTACCTGATGCTAAGCGGTTATCTCTACCTATAACAGATGCATTTGTCACAAGTCACGAACTGCACTGCGCCCGTCACACTGAGACATACAGTTGTTAGGTCTCATGTGCCTGTAATTTTACTGGCTCTCAAGGATTGCAGCCGGAACACACCGTTAGGCGCATGGCGACAGATTTTCTACTTGAGGGTGAACAATTGCAAAATACCCTTCTACCGTGCAATGAAGGTCAAGCCGGCGTTGGGGCTCGAACCAGGGACCTGCGGCACGGTAGTCCATAGAGCTATTAGCGCTCAGCGATCATTGCTTCAATAAGTTATTATCATTGCTTAAATACGTAAGTTAAATTAATTTACAATCTAAGTATAATTTAACCAACCTATGTTTTTACGTCTGTCTGTCACGAGGCTGTATTTCATGAGCCTTAGTAGAAGTAGTTTTGTTATATTTTAAATACCTAGTGAAATTTAGCATGCATATACTTGAGCCTAGTATCTATGTTTATGGTTTGCAAGTTTTCCGTACAATTAAGTATTTACAAACATATTGTTCGAATAAATTTTGCGAATGGCCGCCTGGCTAGCTACCACCCTCAAGTAGAAAATCTGTCGCCAAGCACCTAACGGTGTGTTCCGGCAGCTGTCTTTGAGAGCCAGTACTTCTAGGTTAGCCTGAACAACATCTTCGACCACGTCATCACTTACCATCAGGTGAGATTGTGGTCAAAGGCTTAACTATCAGCAATAAAAAAAAAAGTTTACTATTGTCCATCGATTTGGGTTTCTATTCAAGCAAACATTCTCCGCTGGAAATTCAAGTCAAAATACTGAGAGCATCTACAATGCATGATGCAAAAATACACATTGTATGATTAATAGGTATAAGTCTTAGTTTGCGGAAATCCATTATTTACAATAACAAATATTTACGAAATTATATTAATATTTTAGACAAACACTTAAATATATGTGTCAATTCCGCCTTAGGTATGTTAAGATGATTTGGGCACGTAGAGAGAATGAATAAAAAGAGAAGAAATGTTAGAAGGGTAACCTAGGCGAACGTATCGAAATCAAATTGAAGACATTCTGAAAAAAAGCCAGGTCAGGAGTAGCCTAAACTGATGCTTATGTATGAAAGGATTGATGTGCGTAGATGAAGCGAAAGACATAAGCTAGGATCGCAGCAAGTGGAAATCCGTGGTCTCTCACCCGTAAGGGAAAGAAGCGTGATGGTATGTATGTATGTATGTATTAATCTCGTTTATAAAATCAGATATTCAAAGCCAATTCATAACGTACTCGTATACCTGAAAGCATAATTTCGCCAATACAGGTAAAAAGCGATGATAAACAAACCATCGCGCTGTCAGTGTTGACATGAGATTTATTTGCCTATTTCCACATCGCCTCGGGGTAATCCTAAAGTCAATTTCTTCGAGGAAAAGTATAGGTTAGTTTGTTTTGACAAATAGACACATGTGGTGGATATATCTTTCACAGAATGTGTTGTAGTACATATGTGAGATTTACTTTGGATTGCTTGTGAGATGAAAGCCAAAGAGATGTGTACTCGTAAGTATATTTTATGTAGTGTTTTTGTTACTGTCATAGCTCTTTACTCTTTTGTTTATCCCACAAAAAGAGGTGTCGTAACAGTATATTATTATACAAGGTATGAAAGATACCTATTTAGGCACGAGATGGTTTGGCGCACGAGCGTAGCGTAACGAGAAGGCGCAAATAGTTCGAGTGCCTAAAAAGAAAAATATGCTGTGGTAATGTTATATAACGTAGCTTACTTACAAACGCAGCATACAGTTTAGTGGAATTGTTACCTGAAAGAAAAGTAAATTAAATTAATAAATTAAATTATATAATAATTTAATGATATTCCATTAATATTTTGGCTAAGCATTTGGTTGTAACGTCGGAGGACCAAAAAACTGGTACATATTTTGCACAATATTAGCTTTGCTATTTAGCGTGGAAAACCAATCCAATAACTTTATAGGTCAATTTACCTTCAACTTATATAATGCTCGTACTTTTTGCTAACCATTTACAAAAAAAAGTAGCGTCTATTATTTAGCTTTATATTCTGTAGTTCTATCTATTATAAATCTTAAATTATTTACTTTTCTGAAATAAATAAAAAATATTAAAGTACATACAATTATGATAAATAAATAATATTTTTCTTTGAAGTTAATATTATTTTGTCTATTTTATATTTAAAGATATAAAGATGTTAATACATATTTCATGAATTCTCCTTCAGTATATACGAGAGTAGTATTTTTAATCATGTCACAACACTTGCAACGATCAAAACTAAGCCGTGGCGCCATAATAAATGGCAACTTAACAGTAACATTAGTTTCAATGACTTAATAAAAAGTCCAATACGAAAATGCAATATTAAAAACTGAACATAAAGATTTCCGGTTCAAATATTTGCGTTTCCCACTTGACTCACTTCAATTGGAAACAAAAGCGAACAGTCCATGCAAAAGGTGAACTGCAATAACGGCACCAATAACGGCCTTCGTGAAAATCGTGAAATCAATTTTTAATATCGTCCAACATAGATGGAATATTTTGCTTGGACGTTATTTTAGTACAGTATAAAGTAGCGGAAATGTATTGACTCCAAATTATGCATATTGGTACCAATTAGTTTTCAAACTTTTTATGTTTTAACTAGTTATGTGCAATTAGTTTTAAGGAATTAAAATTATAGATTAAATTACATACAATAAATATATATAAAATTACAAATTGCACTCACTTTTATAAATTCTATGAGCACGAATTTTAAGTAGATTATATTTAATAATTTTAAGTAATCGAATGGGACAAGGTATAAATTATAATTTAATCATTTAAGATGCTACATCATAAAATAATATTTATTTGTGCATTATTGTCAAAACATCACAGTGGTACCACATGCATTCCTGAGAAAGCGGTGAAAATGTACAATTATGTAGTAACTAACGTCTTGATTATTTTTCGGTCTTCGCAATAGAGACAAATTATTTGATGATTTTGAAGCAGTGATGGCTCAGTGGCATTGGCTATGGACTGCCGTGCAGCAGGTCCATGGTTCGAATCCCGCCACGGGCTTAAGCTTCACCGCATGGTGGAAGGGCATTTTGTGAATGCCCGCCTGGCTAGCGACTACCCTCAAGTAGAAAATCTGTTGCCAAGCACCTAGCAGTGTATTCCGGCAGCAGTCCTTGAGAGCCAGAAAAGTTATAGGCTAATGAGACCTAACAACTGGACGTCTCATTGTGATGGGCACAGTGCAATTCGTCGTTGACGAAATGCGTCTGTTATAGGCAGAGGTTAGTCCACTTAACATCAGGTGGGTTTGTTCAGTCACAATAACATAAAAAAAAACGCAATTACGAGTATAATAGAGAGTTATCAATAATCTAAAATTTATTTTTAATTACTTTGTGCTTCGATAGTACTAATGAGTTATTAAAATAAAGCCGAAATGTATCATCACCCTTTTTATTACTGAATGGGAATAGCAAAGGTGTTTAAGCAAGTTACACCAATTATGATAAACATACAAATACAATTCTAGGTTTAGCCCGTTACCACCTTCGACCACATCATCACTTACCATCAGGTGGGATTGTGGTCAAAGGTTTACCTATATGCAATAAAAAAACGTATATATAGATAGTTCTATGTAATACAGCTAGCAAGCGGACTTCTGCTGTTGAAAACGTATTAGGCAGATGAAACTGTCTGACTCCATGGACTAAAGACAGGATCTAGAGCTTTCTAAGTGAGCTTTATATACTTGACCAACAATACATACAGTAATGTTCTCTATAATCATATCCTTCTAAAATAATGTCGTTGTTGTCCGATCATTTTACCGTTCAGCTGATTCAGCTGCTCTCCGTAGCGTAGGCCGTTTGCCGCTTCAGTATTTTGTATCGTATTCGTTTCGAATTCAACTTGTTAACGGGTTGTATGGTACGAAAAACAAGCAACAGCAGATTATAATCTGAATTGTAAAATGTTGACTACAATTTTGTTACTTTATATAAATTAAATTAAAATACGCAATAGTTGCTAAAGTTATTACAAATATAAACAAACAATTTTTTTGTATTTTCCATAAAATATAAAAGCTTATTAATATATTTAATGAATACTGAGCATTTATAAAGTTACCTCACAATCAATGCAATATTTTTGTAAATAAAATCAAAGTGCCAGTAAGTTTAACACTGAAATATATTTTATACATCAGTTTACATAGTGTATTTTGAGGAAAACCCCTTATTGAAGCTTAACATAACTTCAAACGTAAATACACATTAATTTATATAAAATTATTATTACTCATATTATACATTTTTGCTATAATATACTCTAGATTTTTTTTATTTATTTTATGATCTCTAAACTAAAGAAATAATGGGATCTATGATATCGGATGGATATCGCTTTCGCTTAGAACTATGCCCTCTCGACGTCCGAATGTTCGTGCCCAAATGTGCATAAATTATATTCGTTCATTAGATACGTACAAAAAATGACCTACCCTCCCTTTGACGTATAATGTAAATTGCTGCCTCACCGTGTACTTTTTTTTGTTGCTGACTGTACATCTAACCACCTTTGTGCTTGTTTTCATTGTAACGTAAAATTGGGTGGTTTTATCAGATAGAATTGGACTGCCACGATGGCGTGTGTGTACAAAAGCACTCTTGCTTTGATATCTTGAGGTCCTGGTTTTGATTCATGGGTCGGGCAATTTATTGGGCTTTTCTGACAATAAAAAACCAGTTACGATTTGAACAATTACAGTGATATTGGGTTCATCTGTGCTAATAACCTAATAACTCTACAATTTGAGCAGTATACATTCAACCAGATCGGGATTAGATCTCATCTTATGTTTCATGTGTGTATGTAAGAATGTAGATATTATGCATACCTATGTAATTTTCATCTTTCACACCTTTTTGGTGCAGTGTAAGTACATTTGTCTCAGTATTTTGATCACCAATTGGACGATTTTGTATTAATGCTAATAAAATAATATAATATTAATTATGTGTCAATATTTAATCTTACGCCACTTAACTAAACCATTGATTAGACTCAACTAAAATATGACACATAAGTACTTCGTAGCTCAGATTTTTTTTTATACGAAACTTTTCTTCTACTTCATTATAGTCTTCAAAGAACCATAACAATTTAACCAAATTTGACATGGACCAAGTATACACGCCATGCCCTCACCTGGTTAAGAGTGCACGTACGACTTCACTCCATGAAGAAGTAACTCTTAAAGTCGCGAAAACGGTCACGAATAATTTATTCGGAAAAACAACAGAACGAATATCAGTGAAGTCAATACTTAACTGATTAATTTCTAAAGATCGAGCGTACAAATCATATGCAAAATCAGATGTCCATACCAAAGTTTGAAACAAATCTGTATATAATGGAAACAGTTTCTTCATTGTCCTTCCTTTCTGCCCCTTTCGACCACTGTTTGGTATTCAAATTGCTCATTTAGACTGACCGTGTGCTTCTACTCCAAGTTGGCAAATTAGAGACATTTGCGAAGTAGGTACAGTAGGAATGAGCGAAATGCTATTTGGAACCGACAGAATTGTAAGTTATTTCGGATCTATCTAAACCTGAATAATGAATATATTTTTAACGTTAAGTACAATGTGAATATTATGTCGACAACGAACAAAAAACATCGATAACTCCACAACATCTTTGAACTGCCTTTGAACAAATTACTCAGACAAGACAAGTTACGCGTTATACCCATGTATAAAGCATTGTCAATGTACCCAAATCTCTAAAAGCTTGATCGTTTGATTTATGTCATTGCAAGGATTTCTACAGCTCTAAAATTAATCAAATTATTTTCCTTCAAAATGGTCTTATATCAGAACAATTACATGTTCCAATGGTTCCAGCCTTACGTAGCCTTCAAATCCCGTGGTTTGCTTGTTTCGTTAATGCATTGTGCTCTCCCTGGAGATATTCCATATCCGTCTATCACGTTCCCAGTGTTGTAACGTGAGATTTCTTCTCATAGAGAAATAACTATGTGCCATAATCCACCACACAGGCCCAGTCTGCCATGGTAGATAGGATAGTGGCCACCCCAAGTGCTGAAGGTTTCAGGTTGTCCTAATTCGTCTGACAAAGCCTAATGACTTCCATCCTATGACTTAACCTAGTGTATAGGTTATGCTCATAGCGAGCTTTTTGTTCAATATTAAACCTTATTCACATTGCTAATCAATGTGGACCATATTACGGTGACGTAAATTCCCTTCGCTCGTTAAATGATTAATATGTTTGACTTTTAGTTTTACTCGATGTATTCCGAGCTCTGATTAATTAAAGACCACCTCTACGATGCAACAAAACCGAAGTTAACAAACACTCACAGTGTGGAGTGAGTCACGGAAGAGTGGCGTTATTCAAATTTAGATTACGAGTTCTCATTCCGCACATGACGTAAATTTTTCCCATCGTATATTTGTGATTTAGTAATAAAATTAACGATGTATAGCTTAGTAATATGCAGCACTTTAAAAACTGGCCAAGGTCGAATCAGGCTTTTTTTCAATGCAACAGCCCCAAAACAAAAACATGTTTTTCGGTTTTGATCACAGCTGCTCTTCTCCCTTTTTCAACTACATTATAAATTGTCATTTTTAGTTTATACCGATGAAACAGAAGACATGCTACATAATGTATAGGTACCAAGATTTAAGAATCATACATATTTTTACACCCTAATATAAAACTATAAAAATAATATTTATAACCTACTAAATAAGTTCTAGACGAATCATCGTGTCAATCTGCTAGGGACACCAACGGTCGTATTAACGTCACAGGTTTAAACCAAGTCTAGAGCTAAACCTAACTTTAGAACCAGTTCTAAGAAATATTCCTATTATCGTCGAAGGTTTATCTGTTAGATCGGGCCTAACAGTAGATCTATCTCTAAACCAAGCACACCCCTAGTTTAGATATAGTTTAAATATGGCGGCCACACCAGACATCAGCTGATTGACTTTTGTTTGTCCGTGTTTGGTCTGTGGATTTGTATCGTTGAGTTCATGAGTCTGGCGTTGATCGTAATCGTTTCGTGTATTAATAACCTTGTTATTGCTTTGCTTTCAAAATGGAAATTGATTTGCTGGACGATCTTGATTTGATCGATTCAGATTTAATTGAAGGTGAATCAAATATCCACAGTCGGGGTCCGAATAAAATCCGGATTCGGCGAAATCCATTCGAAGATTCTGATGAAGATTTTAGGAACAAATACCGTTTCTCAAAATCTTACGCAGCAAGAATTGTCGATCTTATTAAAGATCAGCTAACCAGTGAACCCCGAGGGTGCAACATATCGCCGCAAATACAAGTGACTTGTGCATTACGCAACTGGGATCGACATGAAGTAAGTTATTGAAATTTATTCTCTGAGGATGAACCGGTTCATTTTATTGACTTTGTCACACTTATCAGGGCCCAAACGTGTAGCTTTATAATTTTCTTTAGCTAATTATAGAATATGAATTTAATACTTTTGTAAGATATAGAAATTTCAAATAATTTTCTATCATTTCAGATACAAGATGATTCAGCTGATTTGCATGGCATTTCACAGCCATCAGTAAGCATTATATGCAAAAATGTTGCTGAAGCTCTGGCAAGATTAGCTCCAAAATACATTCAAATGCCTTGACAGCTCAGGAGGAAAATATGCACAAGTTTCGTGCAATTGCAAACTTCCCCACCGTCATAGGAGCCATTGATTGCACACACATAAAAATTAAAAAAGTAAATGAGGATGGTGGTCAGACGTATATAAACAGAAAAGGCTATGCATCTTTGAATGTTCAGGTAAAATAACTTGTTTAAATTGAATTTATAGGCTCATATTTTTCATCATGTTGAAGAAGTTGTAGGTTTATTAAAATAGCATTTGGGCCAGTGCAACTTGGTTGATAATTGATGGATGGCACATGTCCAGAACTTTGTGCCCCTACTCTGCTGATTGCAACAAGCAATATACAAAATATATATCCATCAATAATCACAGTTTTTCAATTATAAATTACACATTTAAACCTAAAACATTGAAATTTTAATATATCATGCACTCTGTATTTTTTTTTAATAATTCATCATATCATAATGTATGAAAAATATATTAAAAATCAACAATATTACACAGTGCCAGTTGAGGTATATCTCATGCAAGATAATTTTATATTTATAATAATTAATTGATCTCTTCATAATTTTAGGTTGTCTGCAATGCAGATTTAAAAATCATGGACATCGTGGCAAGGTGGCGTGGGAGTGTTCATGACTCCCGCATATTTCGAGAAAGTCGACTAAAACAAAGATTTGAGGCTGGTGCATTCAGCGGTATTTTATTGGGAGATAGTGGATACCCGTGCACTCACTATCTTTTCACACCTGTACTCAACCCACACACAAGACAACAGGA
Organism: Plagodis pulveraria; assembly: GCA_963890685.1. NCBI lineage: Eukaryota > Metazoa > Arthropoda > Insecta > Lepidoptera > Geometridae > Plagodis > Plagodis pulveraria. The sequence goes on from OY982968.1 coordinate 984,058, forward strand.
AAATTATAATGCTGCACATATTAGAACACGCAACACAATTGAGCGATGTTTTGGTGTGTTAAAACAGCATTTTCGCTGCCTCTTGAGAGGAATGTTTGGCAGCATTGAAACTGCAAAAAAAAACAATAGTGGCAATTGCAGTACTGCACAACATTGCAATTGATATGAAAGAAGACCTCCCATTCAATGAAGGAACAGAACCAATGGCAGAAACTGCACAAAACTATGTGCAGCAAAATACTGTCCGTGGAAATGTTAGACGAAGACTTTTTATAGAAACACATTTTTAAATAATTTATATGGACATTTTGTTTTATTAAAAGGAATATCACAGTAATCAACTTAATTATTTTTAAGGGCAAAAACAACAGCATTATTACTTTAATTTAAGCTTTTCTATCTCTAGTTGCAGCTTGACCATTTTTAGTTCTGCAACTTTTAATTTTATTTGGTGTTCTTCTTCCATCATTGCCATAACTCTATCCTTAAATTCTATGCTTTTGGTAAGCAATCTTACTTTCAAATCCTCTTCCTTTCTGTAACAATAAAGCAAGAATTAAATTATAATAATCGCACTATTGATAATTGGATTACAATGTATATAAAAAAATTACAGACCGTGCTTTCTTTTTATCAAGCCTAGTAGAGCTAGTCCTCAGTACTGTACTTACTGAAGGAACCTGAAAAATTAAGATATTTTTTTATTAATAAACAAATAGGAATTTGTTATACATATGTACCACAAGTATTTATTATACATATGTTCTTTGAAGTTTATTCTATCAAAAATAACTACTACATCCCATTTCTTACAGTAAGAAACAAAAGAATAAGAAAGTAAGAAATTACATCATAAACCTATCAAAATAAAATACTGTTTTATTTTGAGATAAGATGGAAAAATTGACAATGGTAAGCATCACAACTGCTTATTACGGGTGCAGTGTCACTGTCCTCATTATACTTAACACAAAACTATGCTTGTAACTTCAAGATGTCTTATTCGCTCAGTAATTTCACTTGCTACAGTGCACTTCACTTTTAAACACACCAGCGTTGACACGAGGCAAGATATCTGACACTTCAGTGATACCCATCAAGATGGACTCTAAATGAAGAGACATACCAGTTAGTATGAGTTTAGAAGGAAAATTAATATCTTACAATATGATTTGCTTCAGCTTCTATTGTAGTTGGTAATGAAAATAATGTCCTCAGGAACAGGATTCCTTGATTCAACGGTAACCTATAGAAATAACAAGTTTTTTCATACAGGACCAATACATACATAATCTTAGCAAATACATAAATCAATAATTACTTGCCATTACACTGTCACTGTCAAATGCATTTGTTTCATATAAAAAATCATGAGGGGCAATAGCCATCACCGCCTCATCCTCTGCTGATGGTGATGGCGGTTTCTCTCCACCGCCTGTTTGCACAGAGGCAATGCGGTGTGCAGATATATTAGCCTTGGCGTTTAGTTTCATTCGCTTCCATGCGAGCTTTACCTCCAGATGGCTTCTGCTTTTGGCAGTCAAAGCACTTAGCCTAAACAATAAAAAATATCTCAAATGATTATATACATTTTTAGAGAGATCACATTGGGCAGTGTGACAGGAAAAAATGTCTTTTAAAGATAATGTAATGATAAAAACACAGTTTTATTGTTATTATTACCTGTTAGCAACATTTCTCTATTCATCCTGTTTTTTTTTGGTAATGGAGGATACATTACTTTTATTTTCCAATACTCCTGCTGAATTGGCCACCAGTTCGCGTAGAATATTCTGTCAAGAAATTAGTTTAATTAGGAAATTATGTTATGAAGTGACTAGATGGACAAGTCCACCTGATGGTAAGCGTCACGACTGTCCATTACAATTATTGCAGTGTCACTATTCTCGTTCTGCTTACCACCGCAAGGTTCGTTACCCCGAGAGTTACCTATTCACTTGCCACAGTGCCCTTCACCCCTAAACACAAGTGTGCACATTACTGAATTGAGGTGAAATGTTACTTGCTCAATGCCTTCAGGCAGAATATCTAATATTGAGGTGGAACCCACTAAGAAGTACCTAGTCTTGGTAAAGAGATCTATAACTTAAAACACATATTCGCCGTATTTTCCATTTTCTTAACATAGGCTTTACACTGAGAACGAATACTTACTTTCTCTTCTTCGCTCCAATTTTCACTACGCTTTTTCTTTTCAATTCTATTCATTATATTAATTGTTTTCACTTTTTATGTAAAAAACCTGCAATTTACACTTCAAATGTATTCGCGGGAAAACTGACTGCAACAGATTAGAAAAAGTAAAAACACATCTTTTTTTAGTACTAAACGTTAGATAGATGGCGCTATATTAAATAACTCATCCGATTTTTAGTTTAAATGAACGCAGGAATATTTTATCTATGGAAGAAAATTTAAAACACTGGTCTAAACCCGAGACTTTCACGTTCTAGTCTAAACTCGCGACATTTATAAGATTAGGTTTAAGTCCGAGGTCTTGTTTTAGACCAGAACGTCGTAAACCTAGGTTTAAACCTTCAACAATAATAAGACTGCAAAAGTTTTATTTTTTCGTCTATCTTTTCACGTAACAACAACCGTTTTGAGTCCAAGTTTTACATAACAACCTAAATTTTAGGTTTGTAATTCATTTCGTTTACGACCAAGAGCTAGAAATTACGTTAAGACTATGTGAACGACTGTAGTATCTGAAATACCTTATGCATTGAGAGGGCTGATGGTCAATGTTTTATGCAAAAATGTAAGGTAATAATAATAATTGGTCATATGTAAAATATAAAATCTAATCATCTAAATACTGTTGCAACTCGTCTAGACTCTGCTGCTCAATGATGCGACTTGTTCATGCCTCATCAGTATGTTATTATAGGATCCTTAGGCCAAAATAATAATAATATATGATTGCAAATTGTACTCAGACTAATAAAGCTTATAAAACTATGTAATAGTATTTTAATATAACTATTTTTTGTTTTTTCTATTATTAATAGCTGATAGGCTAGCGTATGACCACTATTTAACCTAATGGATAGTGATGATGTTATTCAGGCTAACTTAGAATTACTGGTTCTCGTGGACAGCTGCTGGAACACTACGTCAGTTTAGGTGAAGCACCTGCTTTGGGATTCATTTTCGACTTGAGGGCTAGCTAGCCAGGCAGGCATTCGCTAAATGCCGTTCCATCCCATGTAAATATGCACTTGTACTTATTCATTAAAGAGTAACTAGGCTTTCCGATAAATGTAATTTCTTTAATCACTACATCAAACGCGAATGTTAAATTATGAATAAAAAACAACCAAAGTCGTGTTAAAGTCGAAGATTGAGTAAGCCACAATTATTTAACATAACTTATACGTAAATAAAAGTGTGTAATTCCTAATTACCCTATAACTTTTAGGCAGAGTTTTACTGGCATATTATTCTGCTACTAAGTGCTAATCTTGAACAAATTTGCCTAATCAACGTATATAGGCGGTAATTATTCGACATACCGTGCGTTATGTACATTTATTTTGTGACTCAACTCACAATGCACCTAACACTACCCAAGCTACTATCAGTCTAAGCAAGAATATAAAAACGTATTGGTTTTTAACCGACTTTCAAAAAATTTGGAGCGTCTTAATTGGACTGTATGTTTTTTTATATAGTTGTCACGTAATTGTTTCGGTAAAATACCGGATGGTGGACAGGAGCACCTTCAGAGGAACTGTACCTTAAGCTGCAATCGTATGTACTCCGAGAAGAAGTGACTTCGAAAGTCATTAAACCGAGTCGAGTCTAGACTACATAACTTATGACAAATCCCTAAGATTATTCTTTTGATTTGTGTCAGAGTTGCGCAAGTTTTAATCACGACTTGCACCACACGTTACCGCCATAAGCTTACGCTTATTAATCACGGCTGTGTACAAGTGGCACAGACAACGTGCACCTGGTTTGTGCACGCCGTGTGAACACGTATGAACGAAATTGCGCTCCACCTGTTTCCGTGTGTACTGTACATAATTTCATTTGAACGATAAGTGGCTTGTTAGTTTTTGCACGCGAATATTCTGATAGTTTGAAGAGCTTTCGTATTATGACTTTTTTGCTAGTTTGATGTATTTTTTTTAGTACGAGATAACTGGATTATAATCTCAAAATTGAATTACTAAGCTTGCGCCGCCTTTCCGTCTCTGATTCTGTTTTCTGAACCGTTATAATAACCTGTAAAATTTTGACAAATAAAGCAGATATCCTAACAAATGTAAAAAACACTCCCACTGGGGTGGGTAGAAAATGGTTTCTTTGGAAAAACAAAAAACTTTTGAAACAATGATAGCCGACCTACCTACCTACCGTGCCGCAGGTCTATGGTACGATCCCCACCTCTAACATGCGCTTCATTGCATGGTGGAAGGGCATTTTGCAAATGCCCACCTGGCTAGCTACCACCCTCAAGAAAATCTGTCGCCAAAAACCTGTAGTGTGTTTCGGCATCAGCTCTTGAGAGCTAGCAGGTAAGCATTAGCAGAGTCTCAACAAATGTATGTATCAGGACGATGGGCGCAGTGCAGTTCATCTTTTGTGATAAAATGCATCTGAATACCGCTAAACATCAGGTGGGCTTCGTGCGTGTTCATGCAAAAGTTTTTGTAAGCTGTGTGTTTTGAATGACATGAAGAGGGCTGACTTATAATTAATTGAACTACTTGAGTTATGTATTTCTTGCTACATCTAAAATCTGCCTCAGAACACCAAACTTCATAATGTTCAATATACAAGATGGGATTCAAACCCGTAATATCGAAAACTAATCCAACAACATCAATTGACCCAGGACCTTATACAAGTTTGTCACATTTTATGAACAACTACCAAAAGTTTATCGCAGTACAAAGCCAGTATTTACTACGAATTATCGCAGTAACTTGTTACGAAGACAAGATTCTCCAAAACTCCTTCAGTACTACAAAGACTTAAGTGCTCGTATATCTAAAAGTAAGACTAGACCTTATTCTCGTAGTGATTTTGGTAAAACAATAATGAGATAGTTTAAGAATGTCCTATGTAGGTATATATCCTTAAGTATGTATAGTGCTATTATTAAAAAAACTTAGGTACATTACATAAAACATAATCGTTATGCATATATTCCCTGAAAGGGGAGGTAGATGTGTGTTGGATTTAATATGTAATAAATGTGGCCTATTGCCATCTACCATGTTCAGTTACAAACTCCGATCGGTCTGCTACTGCAAAAGTATTTATCAAAAAAACTTTACGTTGTTACGTGATCAATCCGGGGAATAAGCCCTAGTCGTGTGTATGTTTGACTGTGTGTATGAGTCACGGGCTCAGTATTACAAAGCAGCGCTCGTAAATATGGTGACTGACTAAATCGTATTATAAAATTGAAAAATTAGCAAAGTGCCAAGATTTAAAACGAATTTATAAACTGGGGTTCTCAGTATTTGTTGGTCACAAATTAGGATGTGGTACATCGTTTTTTAGGAAGACGCCACTACAAAATGTGATCTGAAATTATCTACTTCCATGTCCTTCTAACATTTTTTTTCTAAATATATATATTTTATTAATTGTTTTACACTACTCGACAAACAATGACGTCCAATTTAACGTGCAAAAAAGTTTATTGTTTTTGGCTAACATTTATTGTATTGGAGCCCGCTTGAAATAAGTGTTGAATTCCTACTTCCATATGCATATTTTGGTCAGTGTTCTGCAATAGTCATCGCTTCTTGATTCCATCTTTGATTCTCATAAGGTGATGTCAAGTCAGATTGATGTTAACATATAAAAAAATCGGATTTGTAAATGATACCGTTTACAACCTAAAACCCGTGGTATTTCGACGAAAAATTATGCTCAAACAACTACTATCCCATTTTAACAAGCATAATTTATTAAATGAGAATCAGTTTGGTTTCACCAAGAGCAAATCCACAACAGATGCAGGTGTTCAATTGATGTCGCATATACTGGAAGCCTGGGAGAGTTCACATGATGCTATTGGCGTATTTTGTGATCTTTCCAAGGCATTCGACTGTGTAGAGCACTGCACTCTGATTCGTAAACTTTCCCACTATGGTATTCGTGGGAAAGCTCTGAATCTTATAGAGTCATATCTGTCAGACAGGCTACAGAGGGTTGGAATAAATGGCAATACTTCTTCCGGGTCATTGGTAAAAATGGGAGTACCACAGGGATCAATTTTGGGACCTTTTCTGTTTCTAACATATATTAATGATCTGCCTTGCATGGTCAAAGATTTCTGCGATATTGTTTTATTCGCAGATGATACCTCTCTGATTTTTAAAGTAGATAGGAAAGACAGTGAACTGACGCATGTAAATAATGTATTATCTAAGATTTGTAAATGGTTTGCCGCTAATAATCTTCTCCTAAATTCAAAAAAGACGAAATGTTTAAAGTTTTCTTTACCAAATGTTCCTTATGTTGAACCAAACATAAAGCTTGGCCCAGATAAACTCCCTATTGACAAAGCGACAGTCTTCCTGGGAATCAAAATGGATTCCACTTTACAATGGGATCCACATATACATGATCTCTCCGGAAGACTTAGTTCTGCTGCATATGCAGTTCTTAGGATAAGACAGTTAACAGACGTAGCTACTGCTCGGCTAGTTTATTTCGCGTACTTCCACAGTATTATGTCGTATGGCGTATTGCTGTGGGGAACTGCTGCTGAGATAGAGACAATCTTTATCATACAAAAGCGTGCAATTCGAGCCATATATAAAATGGGTCCTAGGGAATCTGTGAGGGATCTTTTTAAAGAAATTGATATTTTAACTTTACCAAGTCTGTATATATTTGAAAATATTATGTATGTTCGTAAAAATTTGAGTAAATTTTAATTAAACAGTGACAATCACGATTACAATACTAGGAATAAAGATAAAATAGTGGTGCCAGGTTTTAGATTAGCAAAGACAAATAAAAGGTCCTTCTTAGGTAATTGTGTGCGGTTTTATAATAAAGTTCCCAAACATATTACAACGCTCACAGAAGGGAAATTCAAGTTGCATGTGAAAAACATATTGATTAAAAAATCCTACTACACAGTTTCTGATTACATAAACGACAAAAATGCCTGGACAATTCCGCCTCCGCCAAGCTATTGCCTGTCACCTACATAATTTAAACAAATATTGTAATAACTCTATTATATAGTATGTATGTAACACATTGTTAAAAGATGTTTAAAAGAATGGCCCCGAGTTTCTTGCCCGTTCTTCTCGCAGTGGCTCTATACAATTTATTTGCTGAACGTGGCAGTACAATGTAGAATATTTCAATACTAAAATTTGTAATTGACCTTCATAAGAGCGTCGTAGACGCCTAAATTGAATAAATGATTTTGACTTTGACTTTGACTTTGACGAACGGACGAACGGACCTTGGAGTGTCATTAGGGCTTCGTTTATATCTTTAGCACACAACAAAAATGTAGTCACTTTAACTAAGTACATGTTGATTTTTAAGGTACGCTAAAAAGTGACTTCATTTAGGTTTTGTTGTGTGCTTAGTGCTTACATAATTTACGTAATTATGTATCCGTAGTTGTTGGTATTATATTCCACATTTATTTTAACACTGAAAAAAATATATCAACATCTGCCTTTATACAATTTTATTTTAGCGATTTGTTGCTGATAATCTAGATGCTTAGTAAGAAATACAGACAAAACATATTAAAACAGCAAACGCCTCTTAAGTGTGACCATCATATCAAATCTCAAGGTTGATAATGCATGAAGTATTTTTAAAAGACAATTAAGACAATCCTGAGGATTATCCTTTTATTCACAACGAAACTCCCCTGCTCATATTGTGTTAAACTCTGCCTTTAATCTTAAATCCTGGAACCAATTTCTCAACCTAAATAGAATTTCAACTACATATTGTCAACCTTACTCCAAAGATATACGAGGTTTCTTGATAGCAAATCTCCGATTAAGATATTACATTGCAGTGCATTCATCTTGGTACAGATTATGTTCTAATCTCAGTGTGGATGCAGATTGCTTTAAGATGTACAAGATTTGTGGCATTATACTGGTTGGTACAGCCCTTTCTCTGTTCTGGGATTGCAAGTTTGATTATATCTTGTACAAGGAAACAATTATTCTACGAAATTTAACATTGCTTCATAATATACTTATTAATACGTGAGATATGGAGCGCAGTAAAAAACTTACCGTGATGTAAGGGCAGGGAATAAAAGAGTGTCCTAGATATTAGTTTTACAGATACCAGCCTTTTTTATTTTATAATATTATTTTGAGTTGAAACCAAGGTATAACTACTATATCTTTATTGGGGTGAAATTGTAGTTTCTTTAAACTCCAACGGAAAATATGATATTGCATGATTATTAATATGATTCAATCGTAGGCTTGAACTGTCAAGAACTCCTGATGCTTCGTGAAAAGGCGAAATGTGTCGAAAATTGTTCCGGTTTGGCTACGAGGCGTTTGTGACGTCACATCGGTCTAGCGGGAAAATAAGGCCGAATTGTTACTAGATATGCATTTCTAAATATGAGTACAAGTACTCGCGTGCTAAGCGAACATCACATTTATAAATTATTGAAGCACAACATTTTTTTTTGTCCCGGGCGGGTATCGACTCCCCTTCCTCGTATTTTGCGCCGGATGCCTAGATCACGCGGCATCCGGCTATGATTTTAAGAATTCCCGATGTGTGCTCAAAGTGCAGCACTCATCAATATGAGTTGTGGCTCGATGGACTTATTTACTCTGAGTCGCTTTTTACATCATTCAATAGGAGGATAAAGATCCGTCTTTTTAAAGCTTGCATTTTTTTACAGCTGACAGGACAGACAGGATATCCCTATTTTACTATCTCAAGTAAAGATGTTCAGGCTAACCTAGAATTAGTGACTTTCATGAACAGCCTTTTTAACAGGCGGAAAATGATCTACAGTCCTAGAAATCTATCGACGTGATAATATTTCTTGTTATTCGTTGTCTTAAGGTTGAACTGGCCGGTCACTTCTCCATACAAACGTTGTAGGGTGATCACTCCCTTATTTGAGATTTTAGGTCCAGAATTAAGCATAATACCGATTGATATCGTCATTATCTAGGCTTGTATGATGCCAAAATTTTAAAAAGATAATTAATTTGTAAGTTATGGGCCTCGAAAACTTCATATGAAAATGTTTCAAGTCTCATAATTCTCAAGTTAATTATTTTATTAATATTTCGGCATCATACAAGCCTAGATAATGACGAGATCAATCGGTATTATGCTTTATTTTGGACCTAAATCCACAAATAAGGGAGTGATCACCCTACGACGTTTGTATGGAGAACGGGCCGGCCAGTTCACCCTCAAAGCACATGTAAATGTTTATCTAACAATAAACATTCTCCATCTAGATTTCTCATTTAATTATATTTCAAAACAAAATTAACACAAAACATACGAAAAGAATCAGATTTACCATACAATAATTCAATTTCACCGTCTTCAACATTTTCCAAAGAAGTATCAAATAACTCCAGAAAGGATAATCCGTCTTATTTATACAAAAAAAAACAAAGAGTTGTCGCTTCATCCATCTTAATACTTCGAACCGTACAGCGCGGCGGGTGTAAAGTAGATGTGATAAAGGTACCGAGTCTTTAGGGACTTCGATCACTAGATCCATCTAAAATGGTTCGTTTGTTGGAAGCTTTGAATATTTTAAATGAGCAAGTGAAAATTTAAATATTCCATTAGGGAATTAGGTCCAGTGCCGTGTATTTAACTTATAAAATCATCAACATAACTGTAAGTAATCAAAGCTTATGTAAAATATATTCAAGTTGCAATCTTTTATATTGCTATCTCATATATGAATAGATAATTTGTTTAATTTTGTTTTAATTTAATAAACCAGTAGTTTACCGTTATCTATGACTAAGAGTAGTACTGAATTTTAAACATTTTGGCTGATAACAAACCTCTGAAGCCCAAAAAATGGTTTCTATGAAGCTTGAACTACTTTTGTAAATTTGAAAGTTTAACAAAGTTTTTAGCAACCCACTTTTAAGCCTTCATATCAAAACAAAATCAACTGATTTAGTTCATACACAAACTAACAAATTAATAAAAATATTAGGAATTGAATTTTTTTTTTTTTCCGATTATTTAACATAAGGAAGGTTTAGTGATATAATAAATCGTAACCTCTAAACATAACACCTACTAACTTCATAGTGTGAACAGCTATGATGGGATTTTCTTACATGAGAGTGAGTTCCTTTTACAAAATTCTAAGATACATTTTAATATTTTAGTAAAACTGTAGGATACATTTTGATATTTAGTTCTCTGATTTGGCGCCGGCGCCGGTGCGAACGCGGGTTCGTTATTCGCCCGGGGCATAAAGTTTTGTGCTCCAATAATTTGTAAAATATAATTTTCGCTTAGCACGCGATAGTGCTTGTAATCATATTTAGAAATATACATTTTGATTTTATGAAATGCAAACTTAGCTGGCGACAACCTTAAAATTTATAGAAATGCTTCACTGAAGCCTTATTTGGATTGACAAAGGGTTTAACTTGCTGCTTGCGATTTAACTCATAATGTTCTATGGACGCCAATGAACCGACCACTGTATTCGTTCAGTTTCAATTTGCACTAACCGTATATTAGATATTTACAAACAGTGAAAATTACCTAAAAATCTTGTTTCACTGAAACGTGACTCTTGGCGTCTAATACATGTTTCATGACCATAATATGACAGCATCGTGGCAAAATCCTCTATATGCCAGTTACCTATTTGACAGAGGGCCAAAATACATTTAAATACTACTATTATTGCGCAGACTGACAAACGATGGGATGGGCAGTTCATACCAGGACGGGTAGCACGGCATAGTACTTAGCAATAGAATTTAAGTCATTGTGACAAACGCCTGCTAAGTGTAATGACGCCTCACTTAGACTCGTGAAATGGGAAATGGCTCATACTCAGTATTTTTTTACTGGTCTCAAAGGTACGGACTTTCAATATAATGATTCTATTACTATGGAAAAGGTTCCACTTGTTGTAAGCCAGGTTTAACGAAATTATATATGAAAAACTTTTGTATGCATAGCAAAATAAAATGCGATTTTTGTGAGAAACCAAGAAAATATTGTTTTAAATATTATCATCATTACAGCTGGAAGAAGTATGTAAAAAATGCCATCGTTGAACAAATCATGGAAAATCTCATCCCATGCTAGTCAGGCGTATTCAAGATCGCAGATTAAGATGTCAATTCTTCAGAAGGTGTTGTTCCCCACCACATAATAAATATCAGATTCCAATACTTTGATTTGTTGTATTCCCGGGCTTCTATAAAATTGCCAAGACGACGAAGCTGCGATCAAGATCATCAAATATGTTTTTCATCTGATGAAGACGGTGATGAACATAAAAATAAATAAAGCAACAATAATTAAGTATATCTATGTATGCAACGAAAGCTTTTGGATAATCCAGAAAGTTTAACTACTATATAACAAGCAAATTACAGGCACATGAGACCTAACAACTGTACATCTCAGTGTATCGGGCAGTGCAATTCGTCGTTACAAAATGCATCTGTTATGGGCAGAGGTTTGCCCACTTAACACTAGATGGGCCTCAGGTTTGTTCCGTCACAATAACATAAAAAATAAAGATAAATCCTGCTATTACTACTACCTCACCAGATAGACTAACGACATAGACGAAGTTCGAAGGAGACGATGGAGGCAAATGGCCACTAGCCGTTCCTTGTGGCATGATAGTGGAAAAGGTTTTGTTCAAGGATAGATGTATTCCGGCTATTGATGATAAATCCTACTGCATTATAACATGCACATTATAATAGTAAAACACTCATATCAGTAACGAATGAGATAGTGCGATATGACTTTGTTCCACGTAGACTTCAGCGCGGGCAGAAACTCGTACACCATGAAAGATTATTTAATTAACACACTTTGTCTTCCTTTCACTTATTGCACGAATTCTAGTAAAACTCCATTTACATACCATCTAGAGCAGAAACTTATCTCAAAGACATGACCTCAAGTCAGATCCTAAGTTCCGTCGATAAAGATTGATCTCAAAGAGCTGCATCCGACATCGATTGCGTCACGGAATGCACACAAAGCCATCTCTACAATGGCACATTTGTTACGACTACGTGACGACGCTGTAACGACTGCTACGCTGTACTGTAGACACAGTTAACTAGCTTCAACTGTTTTCTTGATACGTTGAATAATTTGGAAATGTACATTTTTTGTTGCCCATAGACCAAAAATGGCCGATTTCTAATTGCGCTCGCTATGAGTTTATTACAGCACTACAGACGGCATTACATTGAAAATGGATGAGCAAACTTTTTATATTCATTATCTGCCTATGTACTCCTAATGCGAAGTTGATTCAACAGCCAGTCATCTGGCTGACGCAAACCCTCATCGGTCGTATACCTGCTACTAATTAGTGTATATAAGTAAAGAAGATAGTAATGATTGATCCTTAAGAAGTTATGAACATATTTGATATTATTGAACTGAGAAAAAATTATATGAATTCTAAAAAGTTACTTTAAGGTTTATGCGACTTGAACACGTAATTGTATGTATTTAAAGAGAATTAGTTGTGATAATAATAATAATATTTATTTACCTCGACGTTCCGACCAAACTGACTCGTGAGCCATGCAACTTGGCCGAATCTTCGAAATTCCGCTTGTGACCACGACCAATACAATTTCATCGAAACCTCACGGTAAATAGTATATATGTTTTTATAGTGATTAAATCCTGTCGAATGTTTATAATTTTACTTACGAAAGTTGCAAGTTTATGCGCTGTTCGACACACATATACTATCACTCGTTATGTCTTTGTTACTGGTACGTTTGATAAAGTACATCCGGATCTCTGTAAGATCGATCTCGTTGCAGAGATCTTTCACCCGGTAATAGTGAAGTCTCTCATACATCTTTGAAAGATGGATTCTGGAATAATAAGGATGGCTGCATGCACTTAAGGATCGGTATGGAAATGTGGCGGATTTTGTTGACGTCTAACGCCCGTAGCACACCTCCGCTGCGAAATACGAGTAGCGAAACCGCTGGATGAGTTCCGCTGCGATTAAGTGTAGTTTGAGTAGCGGAATTGGCGTCCCGAACGTCACGCGAGTTAGTTGCCTTGAAACAATCGAAGTGAAATGTCGTCGTTATCAGAATCCGAGGAAGATCGAGAATTCGAAGGAGAATTATTATTATTATGAAATAACTACATACATTCCTTATTTAATTCCTTCTCGATTTCTTTACATGACTGCATTTTTTTTTCAAATTATTTGTATAGTCTGTATGACTTATAATAAATAGAACCAAGGTTTATTTTTGACAAAATAAATGCAGTTTGGGTCTGTTATTTTTGTCGACTTTTACAAACACGCGCGGCACCGCAACAAAATGGCGGCCGAAGCGCGGAAGTGGGGCTTGCGTCGGAGAAGATCGACGAATCCGCGCGGAGGAAAGAGATAGTATTATAGGCAACCTATGCGTTGGAGCAGGCAGTTTTGCTAGAGTTCCGCTTCTCGTACAACGGACAAGACATTGCGAAATTACTGCGGTTCCGCTGTTATTGTTTCGCAGCGGAGATGTGCTACGGTAGATATATTTGAAAATGTTAATAAATAATATGAAATATACTAATTAGATTATCAAGAACTAGCTCATTTATAAAAATACATTAATTTCTCTGCATTTACATTAAGTATAAAAATCATATCGGAATGCTTCTATTCTTAAATACGATATAATATGATCAACAGTAACACCAATTAGTCTAAGAGCTGGTGAAGATTGACCTTCACCCATCAAATAACTTGACGATACATATTTTTTATCAAATATAATTTATTAACAAACATGCCTATGATAACTTGCCTATCGAAAAGTTTTCATAGCTATTTTTAATTGAATAAATTGTAATATTTTTTATTGCATGTACGATTGTATGCAGGCAATCCTAAACGATTGGTTGTGTAATTAAAATATCTGATTTATGATATCAATTTCGAAGGGCATTTTGTGAATGCTTGCCTGGCTAGCTATGTACCTCAAGTACCCTCAAGTAGAAAATCGACAAAGCACCTAACGCAGTGTGTTCCAGAAGCAGTCCTTGAGACCCAGTAAAATTACAGACACTGCAAAAGAGTATTAACAACTGTATATCTCAGGGTCACGGGCGCAGCGGGGTCGTCACTTGTGACAAAATGCATATGTTATAGGCAGAAATTACCGCTTAACATTATGCATGTGGGCATTTTGCTTGTTCCGTCTACATTTCAAGGCTTATAATCGGTTACGTTAGTTTAAAATTTTCATGTTTTATATATTTGGTTTTCTTTTGGCTACCGACAGCATTAACAAGTTTTATTTACGTTTACATTTTACAACAATAATTTAGGCAGTAATCAAATATAGGTAGGTTCATCAACAGCTCTACAATTATAAAATCGTTCTCAATTTTTTTTTCCTGAAACACAAGCATATCCTCATTTGTAAAGAATCGAAGGAACGCGCTTATTTCGAGGCTTACTGTCAATCAAAAGCAGACTTACACGCGCTTCGTTTCGTAAAGAACCGGCGTGGGTCGGATAAGATCCGGTGCGAACTGGTTCAAACCGGATAAACTCAGTCCTAACGAGTACCGCTCACAAAGGCGGGACTCGATTATTCGATTATACGTTCGATTCTGACGATCGAGTCATTGTTGTGAGCCGAAGTGAGTAATGCCTATCGCGCAGTCCATACATCAAGGGTTTGTGGATTTTTTTTCTTGGCACAATACGTGTATTGGACGGTCTGAAGTAACCTTACATCGTTTGCTTTTCCAGGTGGTTGAATATAGGTCTGAAATCAAGAAGGTTTGCATATATATATATTTTATTTATATCTTCTTTTGAATCAAATGGTTATGATTTCTCATAGAATATATTAAGTAGATATTATATTAAGCAATCAGCGAATGCCAAACATGGTCACCAAGCACATAGCAATGTCCTCTTGATTGCCTAGCTGTCAAAAGTCAGCTCCCATTAAGCTTATTTTCCACTTTTTGACACAACCTCATCAGCCAGCATGCGGGGCATGGTAGTAAGCTGGAGCATTTCGTTTGTAGCTTAATGTCTTTGTTTAAGTAGTTTTAATATTTCACAGAGTAGTGTTTTATTAATAAAACATCCTAAAATAAAAACACATAATAACAAAGCAATATATACCTTTAAGATAAACATCAAATATATATACAAATATCGTATCTTTATCTATCTATTTTTGTCAGAATAATTGTACTAATAAGACATACAAATTATGACTTGCAAGTAATTAATTTAAAGAGTAGGTACGGATACAAAAACCTAACACAAAAAAGTCCGTCCCAATTGCAAATTTATCAACATCATTCCCTAAAGGAACATTTTGAAGGAAAATAAAAAGTTTGATCTACCCTCAAAGTTTCAATTGATTTTGCTTCATTTCGAGAGCTCGGTTCGTTTAACTTCTTTTTAATTAAATTAAAGCCCTAATCGTGGCCCCGAAGAGTCATTCTTTGGTATTTATAGCTTTCACGACTGAATCAAATATTTGAAATGGTCAAATGATTTTAGCGTAGGATTACTTGGTAATTTATAAGCTTTTGAACGCGTCCCTCATTTGAAATTGTGTCTAGTTTATTTCATAAAAGTAGGGTTGGTAATAAATCTTTAACCTACACCTATGGCAGTCTACCACTATGTTGCCTTAAAGCATCTTAGAGATCTGGAAAACATATTGCAATAATTATCAAATTTGCCAAAGCCAAGGCAACGGCAGAACGCATTCATAAACCTCAAATATATCTGAAATAAAACGCTCTGATAGATACATCAGTTCTCTTTCGTTACAAAATCAAAAATAATAAAAATGCTGAGTAACGAAATTGATGTTAATCAAAAGTAAACGTTAATGACCAACACATATTGGTAGGTGCTGATGCCATCATTGGTGGTAAACAATACTAATCTAGAATGGGAACTCTGTAGGAGACCTGCCAGTACACACAGGTGCTTAGTGACAGATTTTTTAGTTGAGGGTTTGAGGTACATCGGCGGACATTAGCAAAGTGCCCTACAACTATGCAGTGTCGGAGTTTTCAGGCCACTTATTATGTTTTATTAATTACTGTGTAAATTAAAACTGTTATTTTTATAAATTATATTAAAATATTATTAAGTATTATCATAGCCAATTCACAACATACGAATTTTCTGCTTAATTAGTTTTCAAAAAGTTTTTTAATAAGAAGATATAAATAAAATTTCACCTATATTTAAAAACGTCACGGCAGCCGCGAGCTCTCAGATAGAACCCTGGGGTTTCACAGACCCCTAGAGGTCACAAAGGACCCGGGGCATTAAAACCCAATATTATTCCAACCCTTTTCAGAATTATTTGATGTTCCTCAAATGTGCGCTTTGAGTATTTTTATATTTATTTTGATATTCGTATAAAGATTTTGTTGAAAATGTTTTGCGGCTAAATTAACTGAATAAGTTGTTGTGGTTTAAATAATTTTCTGTTGGTAATTTAATAGTAATATTTAATATCATATGTAAAAAAGGACTCGATGTCATAAGCAATATTATGAATGTAATTTTATAGTTACTCATAATTTTAAATTGTCTCATCGTGTCATCGTTTATTTAGAGAAATAGTAACAACAGGTAAAACAATGTCCAAAAGTTAGCTTTATCATATCCAAATTATGTCACTTATAGGGGTCGGTAAAATATATTTTCCCAAATAGCATTTTTTAAGCATATGTACCTAAATTATAAAAACTTCGTCCTTATCGTGGCTTTATCCCATTTTTTAAAATTAGTTTTACTAACCGGTATGACAGCTTTCGGACATAATTTTACCTGATGCTACAAGTATGTGATCCAAAATTGTGAGCAGTTCTAACTTGAAAGTGAGCAATGGAAAACAAATAAAGCTGTTGGAACACACACTTGGCGACTTTCTACTCGATATCTATATGGTAGCTAGTCTGGAGGAAATCCGCAAATTGACCACTATGAAAAAGTTTATTTTATATACATTTTGTATGGACAAAATCCACACAAAACCGACGAACATTAGTGATTGCGCAAAAATATTTTCTACAAGAAGGCAGAAAAGATTTTACGCCTCAACTACCACGAAATATCACAGAAATCGCGTACATTTCCCCTCAAACGTGAACTAGTTACCAGCTTCAAAAAGCATACAACGTAATGACTAGTCACAATTGGACTACGAGACCTTAATGCGTAGAAGTTAAGGTTCAAAATTCTGTTCTGTTTGTATTCAATGGAGTAAAGCGAATGTACGTGAGCCTCATTCAACGTGGAGAAGGGAAATGGCCGCCATTCTGGCGGTTTTCAACTAAATTCACGAAATAATAGTGCTAAATAGACATGTCTTAGGTCAGACAGATAAATTGCGGCGAAAATTGGTGCGATTATTGCTGCTCCGAGAGTGAATATTAGAAAAAGTAGGAAACTCTTTATCATATTCGTTCAAGTATAATATTTCTTGCTGGTAGATTTTTAACATAAACATATATTATAAACGTAATGAAAGTTTCAGCTTTCTTAAGGCGTGTGCTGCACCGCCTTAGCACTTTTGAATTGAACCTCTTGTGAATGACGTAAGTGGGGCGAAGTGAAAAAAATACCAGAAGGTAGGGACGTGCGGCTTCCTAAAATCTACCATTGTTAAGACGCCTGCCAAGCGTGCGGATTATTTTATTGCACCGGGGTAGGGGGGACTGGGGACCCCTCCCCAGACCAGTCCAGTCCCTAACGTCTTAAAAACTTAAGACTGAACCAACCCCCTAAGGTGTAGGCAGATTTTGTTTCATGTAGGCTGTTGATGTGATGTGTATTACCCAAAAGGATAGGCTTAGTTGTCTAAAAGATCCATGTTTTTGTAATGATATTTTGATCTCGTTAATACAGAGGTACTTCTATTACAGATTTAGTACTGTTGCACTACTGATCATTTGTTTAAAGTCCATCCCGGTGATCGAACCCAATTATACACACACACCAACGAGGTAATTGTTATGTCGTGTTTGCATCGTTCGGAAGTCCAATTTTACCGACCCTACAAGAGTGTGACAAGAGTAGGAAGAAATATATGAGAACATTATAAAACAAGGGAGTGAAAATAATATTTTTACAGTGAGGGTGTACTGTGTATTTTTACACTAGGTGTTATGAATTCAGAAGGAAGGAGTTTTAAAGATGAATGTTGAGCTGTGATTCAATAATACAAATCACAGGTGGAAAAAAAAAAATTCAGCCAAATGATACATATTAATTTTCAAAAACGCGAGAAGCGAGCACGATTTTATTTTTTTACCTATTTTACAGGGTAGAACGAATACCATATACACTCGTCCCTTTGATTTTAAAATGCTTTAGTACCGCCCTATTATTGTTCAAGTGGATATAGTTTGTTGAAATTTTCACAGTGTGTTTTTGGTTTTGCGTTAATGTGGAAACGGTAACTAAATACACATATTGTACGGTAGTCCAACCCATATTTAGCTTCTTTTATTGAATTCAGCCCGCGAATGACCCTTTTACTATACACTAGAACTATACTATCATTCATATTTAAAACTCATTATCCACACCCGCTATGACAGTGGCTTGTTCAATCACCGTTTTTGAAAATTGCATATTTTTTTATATACTGAGCAGGGTTTCGACTTTTTTATTATAATAAAGAGTTATCTAATTGTCTATTATAACATACATCTTCCACTGCACTTGTGATTTTATATCACCGCAGCAATCAATTAGCACATGACTTATGCACGCGTCCGCGTAAATGAACCTCGACAAAGAGCACTAAAATCATAGATAGGCAACACGGGCGCGGCGCACTATCTTCATATTTTATTCACTCGTGCCTGTGTAAAAGCGCTTGCCAGCAAAATTCAGCGCTGTACTCGGCTAAATATTTTTATTTTTTCAAGTCCACGGCCCGGTAGGCGCATGTTGTCTCGCTACTAGTTCGAACCAGGTTTTTTATTTATTTACAATAGTATTTTTTGGAAACGTGTCGTGTCGTGAGTTTTGCGGATTTTCTGGTGTAATATTTGAAGGTTTTGTATACGTTTTATTAAATGTGAATAGATAAAAAAAGCGTTTGCAACTATTTTGCTACAAAAGTTCCGAAATATTTTCCTGCATAAATTTTTACATATATTTTTATGTGACCTAGTTAGTTATTGTGCTGCTTTCGTTCAATAAAAAGTGCAATTGAATATATTGCAGGTGACTTTTATTATATGTTATTTTATTTCTAGATGTGTCGCTATTTAGCATAATACATAAGGAATATAGATTTTCTAATCAAAAACATTCTGTTTTAGAAAACTCCTCATCCACGCCTTAAAATTCATGTACGGCCAACGACTACAGCGTCTCATCATATTTTAATCCCTGTCCTCTCAGAGGCTATTTTAATATTGGAAATATGTTGGTTACCTTGCTCTTAGTGCTCCACTGTGTATGAATATGGAGGATACTCAGGTAATCCGTAGTACCTGGACACTTCATTAATTGCATTAACGGTGGACCTGTGAGCGGAATTATCTTGATGTAATAACAAAATAATTGGCTTCGCCATTTCTCATTTCCTGTAAATTTCATAATTTTGTTGCGTAATTTTCATGAAGCTACTGTTATGGTATACCAATATACCATAACAGTAGCTTCATGATCAAGATGTTCTATAATGAACACTACGATCACAGAAAAGAGTTTCCATGATATTTGTGGCAAAACGACTTTAGGGGATGGTGTTGATAGTCTTTTCTACGACATTGACTGTTATTATATTTTTGGGTAAATATGGTTACGTTACGTTTTATGCATGGTTCTCAATTAAGACACAAAACGATGAGGATCTTGTTATAACAGTTAGTAAAATCCTGTAAGTATTATATAGCTCTATCCCTAGTGCAGTTTTCCAGCATATATACTTAACTGCGCGCATTTTTTTCACTTTCCATTTTTGACACTATAATATGATTTACTGCACACAAAAAAATCCATTAAAAAAATATATACTCAACTCCTTCCTCAACTCCTTTTTAAATAAAATCTATATTCAGCCAGTATTATCTTATATCGGTTTCAAAGTATTTGTGCATCATTCTCGCTCTATATCTCGCCCTTCGTGCATCACACTAAATATAATGTTAATTAATTACAAATTACTATACTGTAGTGCTTTTTTGTTAAAAATAAAGTGATAGAATAAAACCAGCCGAGTGAAAGTCAGTCCTCGCTTCATAAATTTAAGAAAAAAGTGTTGTTAGTTTTGATCATAGCGTAAAACATATGGACAATTACATACTACTCGATAGAGATTTTTACGACTACGTTTTTATATACCTACTATTACATAATATATAAATATTAACTGATAAACTCAATACGGATAATATTAATAAAATGATAAACGTATAACGCGCCTATATTTGTTCAAAATTGTTATTCAGTTCATAAGTGGAGAAATTGTTATATTGTTTTGAAATAAACCACTGCACTATTTTCCCAACAATCCCACTTAAAACAGGAATATTTGGAGCCGTTTGTAAATTCATTGTTTGTAATCGGAAACAAACAAATAGAGTAATAGCCGTAACTGTACTCTCACCAGTTTAGCAAACAAATTACTTGATTGTTGATTTAATGTCAAGTGATGCGATGGGTAATTTTGCATTGATTGTTCTTTTTAGGCAAAAGGAAGAACAGCCAGAGCCTTTTCGGTATGCAAAAAGCTCTATAAAAGAGACTGCTGTCTGTCTGACTATCCGTCCGGAGTTTTTAGCTCTTGAAAGGAATCAGATAAACCAAATTGAATCAATCACTTACAACATATTATAATTTTTAGCTATTATATTATAATAGCTAAAAATAAGTGAAAATATTTTTTTAATATAGTATTATTGATTAAAGCTTTAAGTCAAAATAAGCAGGTCCATGGTTTGAATCCCGCTGTAGGCTTGAGCTTCACCGCATGGTGAAAGGGCATTTTGCGAATGCCCGCCTGGTAAGCGACCACCCACAAGAAGAAAATCTGTTGCCAAGCACCTTACGGTGTGTTCCGGCAGCAGTCCTTGATAGCCAGTGAAATTACAGGCACATGAGACTTAACAAATATATCTCATGGTGACGGGCGCAGTGCAATTCGTGACTGGTGACGAAATGTATCTGTTATAGGCAGAAGTTAGTCTGCTTAACATCAAATGGGCCTCAAGCTTGTCCTGTCACAATAAGATTTGTTGCTTTTGAGCTAAGAGTAGTAACATTTAATTAAAACTTTTGTAATTAGTAGACATATTTAAACAATTTTGAATCTGATTTCACTTACGTTAAATGCTACGGCGTCTATATGAAAAACTTAAGTATCTGGATTTTCAGTTTAAAATGTATCATTATCACTTCTGGGGTCATCATTAGCATTAGCTAGAAGACGTACACTATTGATCACATTATTGTAATTGAAACATCCCACAGGAAACCATACCTTAGCGTACGGTTTCCGGCTTAGGAACTTCAGGATATGTCTATACCCATATTGAATGTAGTTAAAGGCGGCTATAACTTGCCATAATATCACGTCGATGTCATTGAGACGTGTTGCTGCACATTGGGACCACAAACAGATATATTTAGCATATTGACGCCCTGATTACCTAAAAGGTGTAATACCAACAACTGTATTTCCAAGAAGGGTTGACGGTCATGTAGGTACATTTACAATAATCTTTAAATTATCTCCTGATAGTTTGGTGTAAGGTATCAGATAAAACAATGTTATTACAAATTATTATGTTCTAATGAGAGTTACCTATAAGTATAAATTTAACGGGACATCATTTCTTGAAATTATGTAAATAATGTACATGTTTTTATACAAGCCAGCATGCTGGGCACGCTGCCAACTGATAGTGGGCTAGAGCATTTGGACTCCCTATGAGTCCAAATGCTTTTACTGTAGTAGCTGTAGTATTGTAGTAGCTGTACTGTTGTATGTAGTTTGTAGTATTTGTTTAATAAAGGCATAGTGAGCTAAGTTGCTCATTATACACAAGGCTGTGTGTTGCAGCCTGAGCCGTAGTTTAGCCGAGGTTTATATGTAATAAACCATAAAAAAATTTAGGCGGTCAAAAAAAAAAAAAAACTTGCGCGCTATTTTCCATAATTGTCGTATGTTGTTTGTATCGCATTAATTGAGCAATATATATTATTTTTCCTCGGAAGGGTGTTGAAAAATTGCGTATGAAACTCGTGAGCAACTTGCTCATTATACACCCGACTCGTAAATAATGAGCAACTTAGCTCACTTGTATTATTATCTACTATTATAACTACGTGTTCAAGTCACGAAATACTTAAGTTACCATGTTCTAGTGAAGTCTTTTGAGAAGTTAGAAATGCCATATTAACCGACCCCATATGTGTGGGATAAGGCTAAAATAATGATGGACCCTTATATATTATAACATAAATCAATTCATTGTTGTATCTAATATGTGACTGACAATATGAAACCTGAATGTCACCTGCCAGTTCAGTAAGTATATTACGCAAAAGTTTATAACTTACTAACTTATTAGTTTGAATACCTCTGAAAGCTAACTTTGATTCGATTTTTCGTTGACAGGAACTTAGAACTTACGGAACTTCAAGCGTGTAACATCGATTTGTAAGGCATTTTAGACATTATGTTCTAGCCAGTATGGTTCAGTACGGGACCGATGGTATGTGGAAAATTTGGTGTATAATGTACAGGGGAATTGCAGAAAAGTGTAAGCTGGGGCGATTTAAAAGCAGATTATAGAAAAAAATTGCTGTTTCGGGTCATACCATGTCCATCTGTATGTCTACTTCTAGCTCAGGATAACTGCTAGTCAGTATGTCACGTGTCTTATATTACTAAGATGCAAAAATCTGCAATTCTTAAAATTGGTAAATAAATTATTATAGTATATTTTTCATTTACTACCTACTGATATATATTTGATACCTTTTATATTGTAAAATTGCTTGTGTGAATTATTTAAAAAAAATGTATTCGTTGTTACAATAAATAGATGCTGAAATGGTGCGAAAAAAAAAAGAGAAACAGGTGTAGTTATTTTTAACCCTCGGCGTGGCGTGTAAATAACCTATACCTGATGTGTACTTGCGTATTATTTTAATTGAAAACACGTTTGGGTCAATGACGACTAAAATTATGGCTGAACTTTATGTTGAATCGATAAACCTCCCTTACCTTAAGCAATCCGCGTTATGTCTACAAATCATTCAAGTTGGAATTTACAGCAAACATCGTTCTTGGTGTTTTTATATGGCTACCGGCTGGTACACACAAATCTCAAATAGACGGAAGAAAGTCATGCCCAAAATATGTCACACTCACTACACTGTGATGTCCATACAATATTAAGTATATAGCAAATGTTATTTAATAACACAAATTAATAAAATTAACACAAAGCGGCGACGTACGTTTTAAGGTTGTAGCGGAGATTACAATTATTATGAGTCCACAATCTACCCTCATTTGATAAATATTTGTAGCGAGCCTCTTGTATGGCTTTTGTAGGTACATTATTACACTACCGATTCGATACTACTAACGCCATCTCTGGGATTTGTTTAGACAAAACTCAAGAAGCAGCTGATACGATGGGTTTTGCAGCATATTAGCATTATCCGGAGGGTTCATACATTTTGAATTAAAATAAGAGGTAATTATTAAAGTAATATGCATTGAAGATTCTTCAGATTTATTACAAACGTTTAATGGTATCGCACAATTGTTAAAAATCTCTATGATTTTTAGTTTTAGATTTTGTAGGTACCTATTGCGTGGTTCAAGATTTTACACTTAAAGCATGTTTAAAAAACACACAAAATATAAACGCATACAATTTCGTTGACATTTCGTGACACCGTTTTTCTTTTACTGGGAGCGGTATTATAAAGTTGAAAGTACCGTAAAACGGGGTGACATTGATTAATTTTAAACTTCAAATGGATATCACGCTTGCAATTTCAACTATAAAAATGTGAAAAATATACAGTATTGAAGACTCATTACGTAAATTAATTATTACTACAAAAAAATATTTATTTTTTAATACTTTTAATAAAAATAAATAAAAACCTGCTTATCAAAGTTTTATTGATAATGGGGCTAATTTGATATGACACTTTTTTTTCATTTCATCGTAAAGTCACCCCGAAACATAACAATAATCAAAAAGAAAAAATTATTTAGTAATTAAGGTTTAGATTTTATTGCGTTTTGTACATTTTTGGGGCTACTTTGAGTCAAGGGGTGAATTTGATAGCGGGTATTACAACGTAAACAATCGAGATGAGAATAGTAAGCTTTAATCAGTCTAAATAACCACTTATCAGATTAATCATTTTACCACTTAAAACTATTACAAGAGTCTCATTATAATTAAAATAAGTATAAACCTGAAATAAATACGCCAACGCAATCAGAAAACAACTAATATGGTAACAGTAACTCAACATTATTTCGAGATCAATAATTTTTATCACTTAAAACTACTCGTATTATAACAGTCTCATAATGATATATATCTGTTTATGAAATAAAAACCTCAAAAATCAACATGTTTAATATAGCAAAAATAATCTACATTGCTTTGATCATCACGTCTTTGGGGAATGAGTAGCCAAATTTTATATTGAAGTGATTCAGCATTAATGGATAATACGTTGTTTGTGATTTTCTCTATTGCTTCTTCCATTATCGCCTCTGTGTAATTTTTATAATTGCGGGCTGTCTTTTTGTAGGTGCGAACCATGAGGCAGCTAGAACAAAACAAGCAATAGGGGTTAAATTGACAACATATACTTTACACAATATAAGGTTAGACCCAACCGTCATTGGGGTGAAATTGATAGCTATCAAAGTCACCTCGTATACCTTATCAATTTAGCCCCGTTAAACTAAAGTATTCATGAGAAATAAAATAGCGGCCGTAAAAAAAAAATGCTGACAAGCTCTTAATCTTAAAGAAACCTATAATTAAAATAGTGAAAAATTATCAACCAAACAAAAATACTTACGGTTGTACCACTGAAGTTATTCAAACAATTTTTTTAATGGTATTTTACACTAAAGTTTAAGATTTTTTTTACTGGGTTCTTACAATAGTTACTAGTCAACGCTTCGGCAAAATATGGCAGACATGTCAGTCTGGCCAACAGAACCAACAAAAATTTAGTTGCATTCAGTGTCACGCATTATATACGAAAAAACTTATCAAGATTAGCTATCATCAAAGTTACCCCAGTTCGCAAAGTAACCCCGTTTTACGGTACGCATTTTGTACTGCAACAAGAACCTTATAGGTTGCTAGTTGCTACCAAGTTCAGCAGAATATTTAGATAACAACTATCGCCTCTACTTTAGACCACGACATCATGTGATGTAAGCTAGCGTTAAATTGTCAGAAGCAGGTCTGACGCCCCGCGCTGTCAGATTAGTCTGATGGACGTCTTCACGGAACCTCTGTGAGGTTTGCAGGTTTTGGATGTTTAAGCTCCGTCTGGAAGGTAACAAGTCCGTGTCAATGATACTTAGTAACAAATATTTTAGAGACTAAATAATTATAATAAGAAAAAGTACTACTAGTAGCAGTAGATCTTTTTGTATAAGTTTTGCCGGGGAAGTACTGCTACCATACCTATTTTTACCGCCAAGCAATAATGTTAACATTATTATTTACGGTTTGAAGGGTATGGGTGCCAGTGGAATTGCAGGCACATGATATTTGACACTTTACGTGCCTTTACGATGAGACTTTACGTCGAGGCGTAATGCGCGCAGTTCATTTTGTGAATTATGACAAACAGAATCTGTAATAGGTAGAAATTACCGCTTAACACCGGATGAACCTCGTGCTTTTTCCATCGTGATAGCATTAAAAAAGCATGGACAGCGGCATCGTTAGAGTTTTGGCTAGAGGGTGGAAGCAAGGCATGCGTGTTCTAAAAAATAGTCCACACTACCATAACAATGGAAATAAAAGTTATGATTATTAAAATTTATGTGTTACTATTTGTAAATACATTTCTAAAAATATGATTTCATTATTCCATGCATAGCCAATAGCATTTTCAAATACTTTTTTCATACAATGTTTGCCATTGGGTGTTGTTTTGAACCCTCTTCTAACGCAGACGGTAGATTCATTACTTTTATTCAGACGTCACTGCGCGCCACTGCCACAATCACTTCAAAGTGTTTAAAACAACGAGATAAAAATAATGATTTATAAACACGATCCAAGGCGATTAAAGTCGTTTAACCGTTACAGTCGGTATCTAACTCATAACAATAGAAATTTGCTGTTATCTTGTGAATATATTCAAAACTCCTCAGTCCGTTAATTACTATCTATAAAAGGAGTATAATATGCTGCAAAGAGTGGTTTCCATGGTTCTAACTGTGTTGATTCTGTCTTTGTTTTATTCGTTAAGGCTTCATTTGTGTGAGAGAGATGTCAATGTAGAGATGTTAGATGACGTATAATACAAGTACGAGTTACAAAACAATATCTACACTCCATAGACCAGGTAGCAAGTACTGTACATCGACAGTTACGTAATCCACTTTGCCATCGCCATCATGCATCCAAGTAGATCCAGGATATATCCAGGTAGATGCAGGCAGATTTATTTGTCTGGAGCGCGACAGTGACGGACTCAGGTGGCTGACGTCGGACCGGAGGGATTATAGCTTAGGGCGCTTTGAGAAACAAAGGAAGGATATTGCATTTTATTTTATAGCCTGATAAACGCCAAGGTTCTTAGTATAGCACACTACTAACGAGAGAACATTTTCTAATGGGTTTAACATGAGCCTGTCTAATATAAAAAGTTTTTACAATTATGGCAATAACGAATTCTCGAGATCGCTGATGTTGCGAATGTTCGTGGGTGATAGTAATCTGATAACTCAACACCAGGTGAGCCTCATGCTCGTTTGCCCTCATACGCCATAAATTGTAATATGTGCTATTAAAGAATAAGACATATTGTACCGACCCTACAGGAGTTCGATAAGGATAGGCAGATGATGACCTTGATGAAATTTTACTCTACAATTTAAAAATTTATGTATTATTGATCTTAAAATTTAACAGAAGGTTATCATTCACAAATCATCACACATTATATCAACAAAGACTAAACAAAACTGTTTTGGATCTACGGAGGATACGAGTAAACTAAGATTCCAGTTTGCTACTGATTCTTTTAGTCAAATAAACATACAATAACAGTAACCTTCTGAAATGGGGATCAAATCCAAGACCTAGAGAATCCAAAGAACTGTTTTACGCTACTTGACCAACCAGGTAGTCCTTAATTTATATCTAAACCAGATGTTGTCCGCACTTGCTTGAAAATTTCTCAGCAAATAACTATCAAATAAAACGATCTTTAATCTCTAAAGTATCAAAGAACTTGTTGAACTCAGTACTATGCTGATTCAAAACACTCTAAGCTCATATTTCATGGTCCGACGTCCACAAGATTGTATACTTTTCAGTGAAGGCAGACGGCTCCGTTTTTTTCACTTGCCCACAATAGCGGTCACCATCGGCACGTGTTTTAATTATAATGTGATCTAGACGTTATATTGGTAAGTATTTTTTAAGTTTATTGAAAAAAAACAACAAGGTCATATGATGCAGTAGAAAATTATGCGTGCTCACTGCTCATGCGTAGGTATATAGTGTTGACAAAATCCTCTATTTTTAGACGTCATCTTAATACAAACTTTAAACTATAATAAACAATATATTCAGTAGTTAAAAACTATATATATAAAAGTAACATAAATAAATTGACCGGGTCAACGTTATCGATCCCCAACGTGAGTGATTTTGCTGGTTAATGTATATTTAAATATGTCTGCACCTCGCAAGCATGTCATTTCAAAAATAAATAGAGTAAAATAAATAATTGGTTCTCTTTTTGGTTTCTATGTGTATGTCAACGAGTCGTGATAGATGCTTCGCTTCGCCGCAGCCAATCGTCTTATAGAGAGTCGTCGTTGTACCGCGCCCGGGACATGTTTTCTCTCATTGCTAATTCAAATATACATATTTTCTTATCACCACACCGTGTTTTCTATAACGTTTAACGTCTAAAACGTTAAGAGTTCTTTCATTTCAAACGTTAAGAAATCCATCATCAAATTTTATATTCGACTATACTACTAACTTTTTTAACTACGTGAGATTTGTGAAAGGTGACCGCAACGCGGCCTCTGCAAGGGTGAGACTTTGGCTACGGGAGATGTTGGATCAAACTATAGTATATACACATACATTTTAGTGGCTTCAATTAATAACCTCCTTTGTGTCTGGGAAACTCCTATGTATAGGTCCCCTACTCATACCTTCAATTACTACAAACAACTATCTAAACCAGCTCCTAACCCGCGCGGTGGACTTCCTTTTATTATGAGGAGTATTTTTTTTACAAAGTAATCCCACCAAGTATACTGTATTGTATGAGTCGGATTGTCCACCGCTGAATACAGCCATTGAAGGGAGGTTTGCCATTATCCCCACGCTTGGCAAGCGTCTTGGGGATCGCAATTTAAGGTATTTTTCCTTCAGTAGCCTCTTAAGACACCCACAGGTAGAATGGAGGGTAACATTCTGGCCTACCACCCCACGGGGCTGCCACCAAGTATAATTGTAATTTTAATATTGTTTCTTTTATAATTGTAATAATAATAACTTATGTTACAAATCATTAAGGATTAAAAATATATAAAAAGACTGATCTCCAGTTTCTTGTCCGTTCTTCTCGAAGTGGCTCTATTGGTACACTTTTTGCTGAACACGGCAGTAAAATTTTGTTATTTACCTTCAAAAAAGCGTCGTAGATGCCAAAATAGAACAAATTATTTTGACTGAGATACTATTTAACTCTATAGCAAATCTTTTTGTCATGTAATTCAAAATGTTTATTAATTCAATTAATATTCAAGTTTTATATACATAAGAAAATATCATACGTATGTTTTTAATTTGTGCAGAAAGATCTCAAAAAATCTTCATCAGTTGAAATATCTTATTTATTAATATCAAACCTAACAAACTGGTGCTAGTTAATCCAAAAAATCCCATTGATTAACTCCGAATCTCAATAAACCTGGCAATATTCTGCGTTTTCCTTATTGCCTTCTGGACGGGACCCTAATGTACATAGCACATTATTATAATGTATAATAGATTTCAGTACCCTTACTCGTAACAAAATGTACTTACGAGTATATTTGCTGTATTCAATATCTAAACACGAATGTATTCAATTGGAAATTCGTAGTCTTCTATGTTAAAAACAGTCAACGTCAACAAAGAAATGTACAGCTGTGCATGTTTAGTCAAACATTATATAAGTGGTCGATGTGACGCAGTTTTAATAGTCGTAAACTGTTGGAGTATATCTCAAAAACTAACATATATAAAAACTAAAGGCTTAAAAGACTTAGTTTGTTTTTTTATGCTGCCATGATGCAAAACGAGGCCTACCTAGTGTTAAGCGGTTAGTCACAAGTAGCGAACTTTACTGCGTCTGTCGCCTTGAGACAAAGTTACTTAGCAGTAACTTACCATACGCCCCATACAAACGTAGTTCCAATCCAGTTTAAATAATAGCGAATAAAACCAAATGATTTTTTTACCTACGTAATCACGATCCTTATATCTTGGTTCATTGACTTGCAATTAAGCGGTTTTAAATTGTATCATTTATATTGCTCGTGAGGTGCTGGGTTAGAATTGCACCTCCCCATATCATCCCGTGGGTGTCGTAAGAGGCGACTAAGGGTAAAATACTGAAAGGTGGGCAGCAGCGCCTTCTAAAGAACTGCTATCTTACACTGCGATCCCCAAGCCACCTGCCATGCGTGGGGATTATGGCAAATACCCCCTTAATAGGGGAGCCTGTGTTCATCAGTGGACGATCCGGCTGATACAGTAAATTGTATCAAATAAAGGTACTGTGTTGTTCACTACTGTGCACCCTAAGCGCGGTACAAAGGGTTCGATACAATGGCGGTATCAGGAAGCTGTTAATCGACATCGCAAATGGCGCGTAAAGATAATTAGTGCGCGGGCGACGCCGGCCGTAATCACTAGTCGTGATTTGCTACAGTGTTATTTATGGACGAATTCGGAGTTGAGAGATAGGGGATTTTGAGACTTAAATATTTTGGTTCTGGTTACACAAGCACAGCAGCTCAGTAATATTCCACGACCACGAGGTGGATCACTTGATCTTTTGTCCTCCCACCAGAATTTCGATTACCATGTACACTCATCAGCACACGTCAAAATAACTAAAGAGGTGAAACTATGGATGCTGGAGCTAAGATAATCAGGACATGTGGTAGCGCATGGATAAAACCTTCTTGTGCTTGGGACTAAAAACAGTATTTTAGCATTCCTTGAAGAACATGTGTGAACACAACATCAGCACGAGTCAAATTCATTAAAAAGATCATAAACTTTAAACAACTGTACAAGTTGGATAGTGGTCAGGATAATTAGGGTTTAATCGAGTTTTGTACATAATGTGAGGTATAATGATACTTAAATTCTTTAGTTTCGTCTGTTTTAGAATGGTGGTGGGATATTTTGCGAATGCCTTCTCGCTAGCTACCACCCTTAAGAAGGAAACCTGTCGCCAAGCATTTAAAGGTGTGTTCCGGTAACTGTCCTTGAGAGCTAGTAATTCTAGGTTAGCCTGAACAACATCAGGTGTGGTGGTAGTGAAGGGCTAACCCTAGTTATAAATATATAATAACCCAAGCAAAAATAATTTATTTTAACTGATGAAGCCAGCTCTTTTTTTCAGTGTTTCATACGATCATCATTATTGTCCGGATACAGATAAAAATAATTATCATCACTTTTAGATGCCACTATTATTTTATCATTTTCATTTATTCATTTATTAGTAATTTGATTACAAGTCATAAAATCGAGTTACATAAAAAATAAAAATGTTATAGGTATATTACATAAGTATACAAATCGTTGATACATTAGCAGCTCTATTGATACATTATCTATCTATCCATGTTAGACTTAATGGCTCTTGTTTTGTTCACAAACATAACACCTAGTAGATTATGTCAATAAAATGTTGATGATCAACAACTTGACAGAAAAGGAGCTCTCATAAATACGCCATCCATTTATATATAATATGATGTGAAAATTTTGTTTGAAAGTTCCTGAGAATATGCGACCCGTGACAATATCGACCAATACGCGTGAGTACAGCCGGTTATTAAAAACATTAATATGATATGGAACGATAAATAACCCATAATAGACTTCCCAAACTATAAAGTCACGTCAATTTTCTCCTCTAAGATGTCATAAACTGTAGCCAAAATGTTTAAACTGCGTTGTTACTGGGTAATGTTAGTTCAAGCAGAAAGGATATGAAGTATAAAGACCGCACCCTACTATTTCATTCTGTGGCAACACAAAGAGCACAGAACTTGTGAACATATGAACGCTTTATGTCTGAACATACCGTTACGTGGTATAAGGGTAGGAAGAACGCCGTTTTATCAATAATTTTATTATTATATCTTCATATAATAATAAAATTATTGATAAAACGGCGCAATTTATCGTAAAACAACCGCTGAGTCAGAAGTCACATCAGGTGCCGTCAGCATCTCCGAAATTGAATTCCACATAACTTTTTGACGCACAAAGTCCCGCGAAACAATAAGAGACATTATTTCGAAATTTTCGCAACAATTTTCATCATTTTCGACGTTTCTTGGGATTTCATTTACTTAGTTTGTGAGAACAAATCAAATTTCCTTTTGTTGCGTCGCCTTCGGGTGGATTTGATATGAACTATGTTGTCCGTATTATTACTTCTCCTTATTGTGTTACTTTGAAAATCTAGCTATTTGTAATTTTGTGAGCGTTATCATGCTTTGATATACAAGGTTATTGATTAAATGTTAACAACCTCTTATGGTTGACTTCTGCTAGTCCTAACAAACATTTTGAGATGTTTTTTTCAGTTGGAAATAAATACATATTTTTTTATTTTCTTTTGGGTTTTAATGCCTTCTCCGAGTCAAGAGCGCCCACAGCGGCAATACTGGACCGCGTCGTGGTCCCTTTGAAAAGAGTTTTAAATATTTACATCGAGCAAAGTAATAAAAAATATAAAGTAATATATTACATTTTCCTCGTGCTTATTCAGACAAAAACACATAAAAAGACACAAAAAAATAATATTAAAAATATTACGAGAAAAAAAATTCAAAACAAAAAAAACATCTCATAAAGTTTCTTAGAACTAGCAGAAGTCAACCCTAAGAGGTTGTTAGCATTTTACCAATAACCTTGTATACTAACTCGTTGAATTCTAACAATAACATTTTTACTTACAAATCACTGAATTTACAGTTCAATATTTGTCATCGTTCATAAAATATCTAAATGTCTGTAATAGTAAAGGTTTGTAACTCAGTCTGTTTACGAACTAGAGACCCTTGACATACTTGGACAAATAGACAGACAGAATGCAGTCTCATTAATAGGGCTCCATTTTCCCTTTTTGGGTACGGGATCCTAAAAATTATCAACCCTTAATTTACTCTTCACTGCATTTTAACAATTTTACAGTTAATAAACTTTTGTCGTATAACAAGAGACATTTCATAAAGTCGGTGACATGGCCGTGGGGAAAGACGTTCATATATTTTTCTAACCAACATTGTCTTTGTTTGTCTCAGAGATTCAATTTGAAATTCTTTCAATAACATACTTGTTTTGTTAGTGATAAAATTTGATATTGGATTATGAAGTCTTTTATAGAAGTTTATTAAAGAAATAATAAAAATATTAGGTATAAAACGCACACTTATTTATTTACAATGCTATCCTTTGTTTTCATTTTCACCTTATTGTAAGTGATGATGTGGTCGAAGATGGAAAATATTAGCTAGAATAGGAACTGGATCTCAAGGAGAGCTGCTGTTGAAACAAACTGTGTTCCACAACATCTCTGAAAAGAACAGATAATCTGTCAAACAGGTGCTTGGCGACAGATTTTCTGCTTGACGGAATACGCTAGCATTACGCTATAATTTATTCATTTAAGGCATTTAAAACGCTAAAACTTCCATATATCGAAAATTAGTGTCTTACTCAAACAAAAAATAAGGCTTACATACTATTTGCTTTAACTGTTTTTTTATCAGAAAAACCTAATACGAGTAATTTTATTACTGTCCCCGTTTTAGCGACGCTTTACTTCCTATAACCAACAAGGTAACTTAATGGAAATACTTCGAATATATTATTTTCATTTAGAGATTTCACCTGGCTAACTATAAATCAAAATAAAAACGTTTCCTATTTTACTAAACATATCTATTCAAAAATCTGGCTAATTTTAAAGAAGTCACACGGGTCAATAGAAAATATGTAAGGAAGACGGGATAATTTCAGTTCACAATTGCACCGCTGCACCTTTCCAATCCAATTGAATCATCCTAGGAAAGATTGTCGCCTCCTTTCGAAACGAGAGAATCGAAGGAAAATGAAAAAAAAAAGCGAATAAAATTTTATTTCAACGAATAGTAGATCCGCATCGAACACCGTCTAAGAAATTAATGTATTCAGACTCGGATATCATCGGAATTAAGGAATGCTTTTGCGCAGGATGTATTATTTTGATAATAGCTTTCTTTGTAAAGAATCTTTTGTTGTTTGATTTCGTAAATAAAGTTCCGAAGGCTTGACTTTTCCCACCATAATACAGATTTGGGGTGCGAATTTTTTAAACCTTTTGTTCAATTTGAGGGTGTCGCAACAGACGACTAAAATAATTTGGAAACAGTTCTTTTGTTATGTATTTAAATTTTTTCCTATCCTTATTTTACGTAGGGTCGACACAATAACTATTTTTTACTATATTTTATAGATGTCATTGTAGTACAGACCTGTTCACTAACGACGACGCGCTCCTCCACGGTAAATTATAATGCGCATTTGTACGGGTAGGCCTTGTTTGTAAATTACGTCGTGGTGTGTGTGTAAATGCTAATCGTACATTCATAAAAACAATAAAATGTATTATATGATCGTGTGTGCAGGTGTAGTACCTGGTTGTAACTACGGTAAGAGTCGCGGGGAGCCGATGTATATGAGTACAAGTGGCCAATAGCCTTTACTGTGGCATTCTATGGAAGAGGTATTTGTCATATCAACTGAGGAGTTCACGCTGAAGATATGCCTTCTTGAGCATTTTTTTACCATATAATGTGGTACATTCAAATTGAAGCAATGATGGCTCAGTGGCTTTGGCTATGGACTGCCACGCAGCAGGTGCATGGTTCGAATCCCGCCCAGAGCTTGAGCTTCACTGCATGGTGGAAGGGCATTTTGCGAATGCCCGCCTGGCTAGCGACCACCCTCAAGTAGAAAATCTGTCGCCAAGCACCTAACGGTGTGTTCTGGCAGCAGTCCTTGAGAGCCAGTGAAATAACAGACAAAATGAGACTTAACAGGTATGTCTCAAGGTGATGGGCGCAGTGCAGTTCGTCACTTGTGATGAAATGCATCTGTTATAGGCAGAGGATACCGCTTAACATCAGGTGGGCCTCGGGCTTGTTCCATCACAATCAATTAAATAAAAAAAACTACTCTTTTAGTCATATATTGTTCTTCAGTTTGCCACATAACATGCCGCTATCACTGTCTCTACTAGTAAGCTCAAGCTTCTTGTGAAATACACAATCATAACATTGACCATTCTGATTATACAAGAGTACACGTCACTCAGATGTGAATGTGTGTATGCACGAGTGGACCACTCGTGCATACACACTGTGTGTACGAGTGGACCACTCGTGCATACACACATTCACATCTGAGTGACGTGTACTCTTTTTTCATTCACTATATCGTTTCCCAACACTTAAATACATAAAATCAGGTCTTATAATGCTGCATGGATGTGGCCATACCCATTAGTATGTATCTGAAAGCGTTGCTGAGTATTGAGGTTCTCGGTTCGGTCCCGGATCGGACAAATTACAGGATATTTGTGACGAATAAATTTTCTTTAATCTAGAGCCTGGAAAAGTGCCGCGCAGATAATCATAGGCTCGTCCCCTTAACGTGGGAATTAAACATGTCTATAGAAACATGAATGATTACACTCCTCTGCACATCCCTTTAGAGAATACAATCTTGAATATTTGTTTTTAAGCGTGACTGGAACATAATTAAAATTTAGTTTTACAGTGTATATGCGAATTTGACGTAGATATTTTGATAGTGACTGCACTAAAGTCTTTCAGTTCAAATTAGCTTGAATTAAAACAATTATTCAACCAAGTTAACCAAGGAAGTGTATTCACAGCGACCTCCATACAAAAGTTGTGTCGTCATATTTTTAATTTATTTTACCAATTGTTCAAACTTTGTGAAATTTTGCTTGCAAGCTCTTGAGCCTTATAAATATGTTTTTGAATTGCCAATTTGTATGTAATACATTCTTGATACACACAATATCCACAGATTTGATTTCCGTGATTGTTAATAATTATTCTTTTCATATATCATAAATGGTGTGAATGACGTGTCTCGTGCGTATGGGGGTGCACACATACAAGTTGTGTTTCATACCGACCGCTCTATGATAATGTTCTTCTCTATGTGTCAATAGAACGGTTCACTTACAGTTCTACTTGGGACTTAATAACGTTTTTGGTTATTACCTCTCTGCATTATGGTTATCGTAACATTGCCATACCACAGGTGTGATGATAGCAAAAAGCTGGACTATCAGCGATTAAATAAAACATGAAAGATTTTCCTACCATTTTATTTACCTTTACACAGTTTACAAACAAAATACCTGTATTTTTTTATAGCAACGCAACAATGGATATTGAGGCGTGCCTGCGGCAGACGTGAATCGAGTTGAACATCTCGGGAACTCGTTTCGCGTTCGTATCGATTACACTCTGCTTTGTGTACACAATGATTGCAGCATTGAGGTTAAGATGGACTTGAGCAATAGCCTGCGATAGTATTTGAATGGTTGCAGTGGAAGCTTAAGTACTGGCGTTTTGTAATGAACATTTGTTAGTTATAATTTATATATTTATACAACTACAACAAATAATAGAACTTGTTACAAAAGAAAGCGGTAACACAAATTATTTCAATAAAAACAAATCTGTGTTCAAAAATAATAATAGCATTCTACCATATCAGTTATTTACTTTAATACCACAATAAAAGAGTAAGTAAATACACAGTGTAGAAGTAAACTTTGTATTTACTTACTCTTAGTATGATAGAATGCTATTATTTTTTTGAAACAAAAAAATATTTGTAAACTGAGACTGAGCATGTAGCAGAAATATGTCAAAATTTAAATGTCATTACGTATAATACATTCACCTTACTAGCGTGACATTGAAAGTCATTATAGTTCAGCTTCTATCAACTTAAACTTAGTTAAGTAGTTAATTTATTTTTAAGCTAGGTATTATTGAAAACTACTGCTTTGTTTTGTAAGGAGGCCTTAATCAAAATTATAACAATATATTATAGTTATTACGATACCTATAACAAAAGATCGAGTCGAATCTGCGATATATGTGAATCGAGTTATAACTTACTTAAAAATAGTTAAACGAACATATTTTATTAATTAAAAACTTGTAGTATAATAATGACACATACATTTTGTTACGTTATCTATATATTAATGAAGATAATTTCATGGATTTTCTTGAACAAAATATACACAGGAGTTTTATAGAAAAAGAACATTATTAACTATCTTGTATCATTTGTTATATTTTGTTTTTAATTTGATAACCGATATAATTCAACTTGCTAATTAATATATTATTTTCAAAGTAGTTAAGTAGAATAATAAGAGAGACCTATGCTACATTTAGGCAACCATATTTTGAATATAGTATCATGTCCGCTAACCATCTTCTGGCCTCCGTGGCATCATACACAAAGCTTGCAGCTTGTACGTTCAGCTTATATTAACAGTTGGAGCCAAGACGACGTATGTATGGCCAAAAGCCAAATCTAGGTTGAGCTTTATTTATGTCCTGAGAGTTAAGGACTTAGACGTTAGGCCAAACTAGGTGAGCTTTACATTATCAATCGCTAGATGCTACCCACACACACAGCTTTTTACGTGTTGAATTTTGTCACATTAACTGACGTTGGTGTGGTAGTGTGTGTAAAAGATAAGACAGATCGAGATATACTTTCAACGTAATTGTACTAAATAACACCCGTATTTCAATGTCGCTACTAAATTGGCTCACTCTATAGTAACATAAAGTTAAATCAAAATGGAACGACTTCAACACTTAAAAGTGTGATATAACTCGTTGAAGTCGGTACCATGATAGTTCAAGAGTACCTTTTATCACAATTTTGTGCGCATGGTACCGACTTCGACAAGTTATTTAACACTTTTCAGAGTTGAAGTTGGTTCAATTTTGAGGTAAACAAATTTTTTCACCCTTTTTGGTGAACCTTGTTACTAAGGGCATCAATTGTCATTCACTGTCATCATGAATATAGGTAAACTTTTAAGTTATTGGAGTGTAAGTCAAAAACGACTGAACCGATTTTGATGAAATTTAAATGGCACTACACGGGAAGCACCAGTTTTCAAACAACAAAAGAATCATCATAAACATATAACACAGTCAAAAGTTCAGAGGTAACTATTATAAAAAAACCGGACATGTGCGAGTGGGACTCGCGCACGAAGGGTTCCGTTACTAAATATTCTGTGAATAGTTAAAGCGTCTACCTGGCACCATTATTAGTATCGAGTAAGAAACGGTTAAAAAAAAACATGTTTGTTCTATGGAAGCACCCTTAAATATTTATTTTATTTTATTTTTAGTATTTGTTGTTATAGCGGCAATTAAAATACATCATTTGTGAAAATTTCAACTGTCTAGCTATCACCGTTCTTGAGAAACAGCCTGGTGACAGACGGACGGACGGATGGACGGACAGCGAAATCTCAGTAATAGGGTCCCGTTTTTACCCTTTGGGTACGGAACTCTAAAAAATAATAAAAATACATAAGAATTGAGAACCTCCTCCATTTTTTGAAATTGGTTAAAAAAATATTGTCCTAAGGTTTGTTGTTTTCGCCCTTATTTGCAGACATCCGCACTGACCAATAAGGTTTCATTCAAGTTAATCACGAAAAAAAAAAACAGCATCATGTTATACAACTAATAGGAGCTCATAGTCGGCACTTGTATAGTGGCGCAGTTTGACCACATGCTATAATGAAATCCATTATTCATCAACTTGTAAAAATGATGATAAATTGCCAGCCCATATAACAATCTACTTAACATTCACATAAAGATTGCTTATTGTTTGATGCTGAAATTACCTCTGTATTCATCAGGAAACCTGTCAGTCAATCAAGCCTCTTCAAGTCCAGATTAGACAAAGTAAATATTAATGGAATTCAAAATGAGCATTCGAAGTAATTATAAACAAGATAAACAAGCGCAGCGAAGAAACTTCCGGAACAATTTTCGAACAGTTTGATAATTCGTTGGAATGAAACTCTTGGTCAAACGGAAGTTTCATGACAAACGGCTTGAAGCCCGCGGTGGAGACGTGGCTTAGTAAATATATTTTACCGTTCGTGCAGATATATGAACAGTATAATTACTTCATTACTTATAAATATATGTACTTTTATTAGAACACAAAGTTGTTACTGGCATGTTCTCTTTCTATGTGATGATTATATTGCATGGACGCTTCGAACTGATGGCCGAGTCGTAACAGCCATAGATTGGCGTGCCGAAAGTCCATGGTTCAATCCCCACCGCAGGCTTGAGCTTTACCGTATGGAGGAAGGGCATTTTGTGAATGCTCGCCTGGCTAGCTATCATATCACCTAAACCATTATAT
This sequence comes from Plagodis pulveraria, assembly GCA_963890685.1. Taxonomy (NCBI): domain Eukaryota; kingdom Metazoa; phylum Arthropoda; class Insecta; order Lepidoptera; family Geometridae; genus Plagodis; species Plagodis pulveraria. The sequence continues at coordinate 1,023,319 of OY982968.1, forward strand.
CACCCACAAGTAGAAAATCTATCGCCAAGCAATAGTGTTCAAGCAGCAGTTGATTGCATAGACGACTGTCGGACTATACATTTTTCTTTCGTTAAATGAAGTTGCAAATCCTGAAAAATTTGGTACTCCATTTTTGACAGAGCGCATTATGTAGTATTTTTTATCATACAAAACATGTAACTTCAACAAAAATTGGCTAAATTTTTTAAAGTTGTCAGCGTCAAAGTTGTAAATTTTCTAAAAGGGTCTATCTCAAAAATCTAGTTTGGGTCACGTACATTTCAAAATTACACAATTAAAGTCATGTGCGGGATTCAAAACCTAGCCCTCCACGCCCTGTAGACGGTTCATATTTTGACCTTTAAGCTTATATGATATATGACTCACAGCTATAATTTTTCCTACCTATAGTTCATACCTATATTACGTTGTTCTACCTCACCTACATTTAGTCACCAATAAGAAGAATAGTAGTTAGGAATATCATGCTTCGGTATAACATGACATGTTATAACATTCTTTACAAAATTACAAAAATACGAGTGTAAAAATTTAAGTCATGTGCGGGATTCAACATTGCAATTTACTCGTTGCCTGAATTAACTTCATTATGAAATATTTCCGTTAAACCTATTGTGAACATGGGTTACTGATCAAATATTATACGGTTGTAAGCCTCGAGGCAAATCTTGAACATAACGGGAAGATTATTGTAATTTTAAGCACATCTTTTCATAAATTGAACACGTTATTCTTAGATAATTAGAAATACTGTTCGTTGTACAATTTTAGGTTCTCTGTTCTTGATTCTATAAAGATGAAATATTTATGAAACGACTCCCAAAAGGGAGAAAGAAGGTTTTCAATTATACGCGTAGAGTTTCCATTTTTGCGATAAAGATATATATTTTATCCATATAAAATTCCAATTCTTTGGTAAATAATATAGTGTTGCAGAGATATTGTTCGTCGTAGAGTTTACGGTGCTCAGTTATTTATTGTTAATAAAATATGAATTAAAAGACTTCTGTAATTAAAAAATCGGTCAAGTGCGAAAAGGACTTGCACACCGAAGGTTTCGTGCCAACACAGTATGTACCAAAAAATCTTGAACAGTATTTATTTAAATACTTAGAGATACTAACCGGGAGTCCGACCCAAACATAACCAGTTGTTATTATTTATTATTGTACGATGGGTATTGCTGTATATTTATACCAAATTTGACGCTTGTATGTATTCATGTTTTTACGATGTAGCAAAAAGAAAACGAACGTTATAAAATAAGTGTTCTTGTTTTCCCTTTAATTATTTTGTTATTATTGTCCGAACTATTATCGTTATTTTGTATATACCGGACGGACATACGAGGCTTAGTATAATAGAATCTAGTTTTCTACTACAGATTCTACTAAATAACAAGAACTATAGTAGGTACAATATACATAAAAAAACAGTAATTCCGTATCGTATAAAAACTATTTTAACATAAACACTGTTGAATTGTATTTGCGATTCGACCTATTATCTGATTTTGATGGTTATCAAAAAGTCATAATAGCCTATAGATAATATATGATATTTTTTCCAACTAGATTGTTGTAAAATAAATTGCTAAAAGTAGGTTGAAGCCACATTTACATTTTAAATATCGATATAATAATACTTTTTGTGTTATTGGGTTACTGTAAAATTGTCACATGCTTCTCACATGCTAGTCATAATGTTTGTTCTAATACATGAGACTTAAAAATATATTGTTCTAAATCCGGTGTAGTACAGTACGAACTTAATGCCATGTAGGGTACATGGCAATAAGTTCGTGGTGTTCGAAGAGAAACAGAATTAAACAAGGAAATGCTGCGGAAAACATCTGAGTCAGATAATTCTCATAACTGCTGTCTGATCGCGGAATCGAACCCAGGACGCCAATATTATAAAACAACGCTTTACGCCCCTCTAATAAACGAGTCAACCTTACTTGGTTAAACTTACTAATATGTAATGAAATCTTAATGAGAAAATCCGAATCAAACCATAATAAAACAAAAACCCTGTTGCAAATTTCTTGGCATCAAACCAGAAAGAGGCAAAATTTGATAGTGATGAATTGTAGCACCATAAAAACACGGATCGTAAAGGAAGTTAGCAAAGAAATTCAAAGTTTCTCAAAGTGTTATCCCGAGCCCCTTACAGATCGATCATGTTCCCCCATTGCCCCATCGACGCAATGGGGGAACGAATAACTCACCTGCATTACTTACACCTTTAGCGTTACGAGCCAATTGAAGGTAGGTAGGGTAAAAAATATTTTTGAACTAAGTTTATTTCGATCAGCAGGAAAATTGCTTATATGCCCTTGATCACAATTTCACCTGATGGTAATTGATGATAAGTTTGAAGATGGTTCGTAGGATCGTATATGTCGAATTGTAACTAGCTCTAAAAATCCGAATGCACTTTTGTAGACAGCTTGGCGACAGTTTTTCTACGTGATGGTGGAAGCTCACCAGGTGGCATTCACAAAATCATAACTGAAATGCATATTTTAACAAACGCTCTCAAATATTTTAATAACCTTTCAAATGACCTATTTAATCACACTAAAACATTTTTCATACTAAAACTGCATCGACTATCGCAAAAGGATTAAAAACCCCATTTTTAATAATTGGTTATCGTACCGCTTTCCGGGTGAAATGGAGGAGGGTTCGAGGGGTATTCTTTTGATTTAATAACGGCCCCGACACGGGATTTTATTAAAATTGTGGTTTAGCCCGCGGCTTCGCCCGTCTGCATTCCTAGATAGTTGGTATTTTGCTTATAAGTAGAAGATTGTTTTGAGGGACGAGATTGCCGTGATGGAATGTTATATTAAAATGAGTTGTCTAACAAGAATTTTGAGTAATTTAGTGAATTTTTATTAAATATGCGGTGAGTTTAAATTTTATGATATTTAAGTTACGTCATAAGTGATTGTAGTTTTGAATCAACCGTAGCGTAAGTTTTCAAGGCATTCTTAACCGATCAATTAGTTAAAGCAACGTCTGCTGCAGTCACCAATTGGATGGGTGATCGTTTGAGACATATACTTTTGAGCAGTTTCGTGCTTTGGATGGCACGAAAAACCGTTGGTCCCAGTTTTTTGTCCTAGGATGGCCGTCGTTACAGCATGGTGGTATACCATTTTGGGTCGCTAGCTACCAACCTCATATATAAAATCTGTCACCAAACACCTAATGTTGTGTTCTAGCAGCTGTTCTTGAGAATCAGGAACTCTGGGTAAAGCCTGTTAACACTATTATACTTACGTCAGGCGAGGTTTTGGTCAAAGTCTAACTTATTAGCAAGAAAATAATATAAAAATTGTGCATATGGGTTCTATTGCTGGATTTAATTATTAGTCGAGCTTAATTTGGAATATACAGTTAGATTACCACATTTACATTTGCTGTGTAGGCGGCATTGTGATTAAAATAACCCTTTGTTAAACCACTTTTCGCATAAAAGCCTAATAAAACCACCACAAGTTAAAAACTCTTCTGTTTTATTTTTAACTACTGATACAATCTTCTTTGGACATTAACTTAGTTGTCTTAGGTTTTCGCGATTATTACACACAGTAATTAAACAACTTAAAATGGTTTAAATCGCGTATATTGATTGAAACATCGGGACAAAATAATGATAAATATAGGCGATTGAAACCGTTTAAAGTTGTTTGATTACTATTAACTTAGTTGTTATTAAGTAATGATGTGGCCGATGATGGTAAATAGGGTTAACCTTGATTATAAACTGGCTCTCACGGACAGCTGCTAGGATATACTGGATTTGCTACTATGCCTTTATTAACAAAATGTTACGGACTATATACAACCCTATAGTTACTACAACGAAAGCATTTAGACAACTTACAAAATTTTCCAACCCACTACCAGTTAGTTTTATAATTAATTTAGTAAATGTTCTAACTTAATTTTCCTCGTGAATTTTGTAAAGTGAGCATTATGAAAATGTCCTACCAACATCACTAAAGATGTAACACGTGATGTGGTTAAAACCATGAACCCCTTTTTGCGGCACCATTTCTAATGCAGTAAGTAACATATTGTGTGTTCTCAAAAGATTATAACTGGCAACAAATTGTTTAGGTTAAAGATAAATACCTTATAAATGTTTTATAACATCAAAGGCATAAAAAATTTATAACAAAAACTAATTACAAGTGCTAAAAACATGCATAGAGTCAACTTGGGTACCATTGGGTAATTTTCGTACACCTATGTTTTAACAAAAACTAGTTTGACGATTCTTACTTCTTTTTTCAATTAAAAATGTCTAAAACGTCCACATAATTAATCTGGCGATCAAATGGTGTAAAATTGTAAGATATATTTAAAGGTATATTTTTCATTATGGGTATAACTGAATTGAAAGTTTGAAAGATGAAAATATTTTTCCACCTACTAATAGCTAATATTTCGTAGATGAACTATATATTATGTGAATATCTAAGTTGTGCAATATGAAAATTTGATTTTGTATTTAAAATTACCCCGACTATTTACATATAGGTTTATATGCGTTTTTCAATGTTTTTATTCGATTTTTAATGGTATTCTCGGTAGTCTGAATTCAAATGATTTCACAGCAAAATGTAATTTTTATCACTGTTTTTCAGCAGCAAAACCTACATGCTTGAGCTGCTGAGAAAAAAAATAATTTAATTTCATGAGACTCATCGTACATACAAACTCTTTTCTCTATACCTTTAGAATCTAACCAGAAGAAGATATTTGAAAGAAAGTCATGTGATGGTATTAAAATGTTATCCATCTGACAGATTTGTAGTTTAGATTGAAAATCGGAACTCTTAAACCAGACGTTGGTTGCACCGGTGCATATTTATGGGAGAGTTTGAAATAGTATGTCTATATTTTATTTTTAGAACTATGACTGTGGCAACTGCTTATAATTTTCTGCTTATTCTTCTTTATATTTTTTTATATATTATCACGTTCTATAAAGTTCATGAAAGTTTTTTTTTAAATGTCTTTGACTCAGAAGATTGAGCCAGAAATCAGAATATTTACGCACCATTATAAGAATGTTTGTTACACTAGGTAAGTCATTTACATAAGTATTGCGATACCATAAAATAACCAAAAAATACACCATAAATATGGCACTTGAGTTGTTACCACACAGTACATTTTGTATGTAAACATAATAAATGTACTAGCTAGCACTTACGGTGTTTAGACGTAATAATCATAAAATAATACAATAAAATATATAAGAGGAATCAAACACAATGCAATTGTATGTATACGAGTACTTTTTTAATGTAACGCCTGAATTGAATAGAAATTGATAAAATTTAAATTTTTTAACACATACAATTAAACATGGGAATGTTTATTTAGAACGTCAAGTGTGTAAGGCAATATCAGAATCTTCACATCCTATATATCTTAGATAAGGTTAGCAAATATTCTATAGATCACAAGTTTCCCTTACATAATGACAATTTGTCGGCATAAAAGCACGTCATCGTTTTATTTTAACTCTGTTCTAATTTTCTTGACTCTTTTAAGATATGTTAATGACAAAACACAATTTAACGTAATTAATAATAGTTGTATGAGGCAAAAACGTGAAAGCTTTGTACATTAATTTATAAGAGTACGCAGAAAGATGTGACACTTTTCTAGCTAGATCTAGAGAAAATAATTTAATATACTTAAAACACATAATTTAGTAATACACGCTTTTACGATAACTATCTTTTTGACGATGGAAAATTGATTAGTATTTCACTCTTCCGTCATAAAGTTATTAACAATAATATCAACTCTCGAAGTGAGTATTGCATAATGTGTTTGTATTGTAATATGTTACTTAAGTTACTGATAACTTATAATAAATATTTATTTGATCAGATAAAGAACATTCCAACTAAATAATTTCCAGAACTGGTACAGAAATAACAAATTATTCTAACTACAATAAAGTCCAGCGATCATTACATCACAAGTTAACTAAATGGCTCATCTAGACATTGAACTATCCTTGTGAATCTGCAATGAAGCCAATTTGTTGAGCAAGCACTCGCAATGTTGCTATCACGATTAATAGATACGTCTATAAATTAATACCGGTATTTCGAACCGGTACCGCTTTCATTCAATTCCTTGATTCAATTAAAACCGGTATTCATATGAAAATTGATGTTTTAAACTGGATAGTGGCTGTAAAGGTGCAATCAGTCGGTCGTATTGGTTTTATATTGATGCACATAGGGAGGTATATGCTCTGTATTAATATTGGTTTCTTTGTATTGTTTGCGTTTCGAAATCACCGCATGTATTAATCCTTAATATCGTAGGAGATTTACCACTAGCAAAATGCTAAGCTTTGTGAGGGCTTGAGTTTATTTAAAAACCTGATTCTAGTGGTGACATCTAGTGTTGAGTAGATTAACTAAGATGTATTAAAGTATTGAGTTTAGTTCTGTTGCAGTGATGTTAACTCTTTGGTTTTCTAACAGATGGCGTTAGCAGTACAATAACATTCTATCCAATGTTATTTTTTTTAATAGTAGCCTGCGTAGAATATGATGAAAAGTGATGGTGTCGCTCATAATAAGTATATTAGATATTAGTCCAGGATCCAAACTCTCCGAATATTAAGTTTCATATAATTCGGTTTTGCCGTTTCAGCGCGAAAGAGTAACAAACATATAAAGTCACATCTTTACTCAGTTACAAACATTTGCATAATTAGTGAGATAAAGCTATGCTAGTTATATAACAACTGTATACACCTGGAAAAGGGAGCGTTAAGGTCAATTAACCACTTACAAAATACATTTGAAACAAATACGCGTTGAAGTCACAATTATTTCACCGAATATCTGAATTTATGCACGAATGCATTCGAGAGTTATTTATTTATTTGATAATGTTATTATATTTTGTATTTACATATTAAGGATGCGTATTCACATTTTTTCTGTGAAATTTAGATATATATTAAATATGAACGTTTGATGAAACTGTATCTTCGTGGTAACAAGATTGACTGTCATTCGCCAACAAGATGTCACTGTGACAAGAGTTGAAATAACCATTTAGTCCTGGTATAGGCATATTGACAAATACTGTTGTAGTTTTCTAACATATACCCGTCGATTTGAGAACCTTTCTTTATTTTTTGGAAGGCAGTTAATGAAGAAAACTACTTTGTTGGTATTACTGCTAAGGGCACTGTAGAAAGTGCAACAACCCGACAAACGTGACATTAGAACTTAAGCTTCGGAGGGACGAGCGCAGTGCAGTGTCATGCAAAATAAGGATGCCATCCACCAGTAATAGTCAGTCGTGACGCTTACCATCAATCAACCATATATAATAGACTCATTCGTCTCCTCACTTCATGTAATAAAAAAGCTTGTATAAAATATTACATATGAAAGGACCTGATAATAACTTATCCAAACAAATATTTTTAAGATATTTGCTTCTGCTCTTAGGGTTTATTATGATACTTTGAAAAATACTCAGTAAATCAGGATAAAATGTATCTTATGTTCTAACCTACATTGTGCAAAATCTACTGTCTAATGTTCTAACCTACATTGTCCAAATTTCATCAAAATCAGTTAACCTCCTTTGTAGGTGAGTAGCAACAAACACATATACACACTTACTCATATTTATTATAAATAATAAAGGTAATGCTGAAATAACGTAACCCCTCACACTCGAAGAACTTTCTTACAAATATATCGTAAAAAAAACACTTATAAATTCAAATACATTACAGAAATGACATACCAAATACGTAAGCGAAAGGCAAGTTGAGTGACGCAACCGTGTGGTGTCCCTCAGGAAATGAGCTCCATCGTTCTCGCTCTACGCAATACTGACATACACTGTACACGATCAGGCAAAGATTGACAATTCTACTGATAAGTTTTGGTCTTACTCTTTTTCAGTAAACATTACGGGATAACTCACACAAATTAACCAAAATGAGTGAAAATTACGTTCTTTTTTATAATGAAAAAGATTAATGAAGTTTCTGAAAAGTACCCACTGTGGGCTACCTTTATTACAATTTATGAATATATCTTGTAATAAGTTTTTGTTTTGGACATGACTATTCCGACATGGGTTTGGTCTTTGCAATACTGAGTATATTGTAAAGATATAAATTTTTATACCTTCTAAATAATAAAAAAAAATCAACATCACTTTTTAATGTCATTAAATATTTTTATGGGATTGTCAAGAAACGAAGCCCACCTGATGTAAAGCAATTGCATTTCGTCACAAGTGACGAACTGTCCCTGAAATATTTAATTGTTATATCTTATGTGCCTGTAATTTCATAATTACTTACTGGCTCTCATTGACTGCTGCCAAAACACACTGTGAGATGCTTGGTGACTGATTTTCGACTTGAGATGTAGCTAGCCATGTGAGCGAGCATTCCCAAAAGGCCCTTCCAATATGCGGTGAAGCTCCAGACGGTGGTGGGGATCGAACCATAGACCTGCGGCATGACAGTCCATATGCCGCTACTACCGCTCCGTGATCATCGCTACAAAATATCCCAAAACGAGTCTAGATGTATATGTAAAAAATCACTCCGATCCGCTGTTGCGCCGTTGTTGCGTAAATTTCAATTTTATTGAACTAAGTATACATTTGTTTCTTGGGAAATTCTAGAGTTTAGTTTTCTACATATGTTCCCCGTAGGGTGCCGGGTTACAATTGCACCTCCCCATATCTTCCCATGGGTGTCGTAAGAGGTGACTATGGGAAAAATACTGGAAGGTGGGCAACAGCACATAAAGAACTGCTATTTTACACTGCTATCCCCAAGATTATGGCAAATACCGCCTTAATGGGGGAGGCTGTGTTCAGCAGTGGACAATTCGGCTGATACGGTACGGTTGTCCCTAAACTATAAATTTATTAGGTGTATTGTTAGGTGTACTGTAATACATTGTGGTGGATTACTTAAAAAATATAAACTCATTACAACACATTTCCTGAATGCTCTAAAAAATTTACAATCAAATCAATTTGATTGTCAAAAATATTTCTTTATATTTGATCGTGTGAAGAGCACTTTACGAGTACATTTTGAAATATACATCTGTAAATACGTCTGTATGATCAAGGCGGAAATTCGAGAGCTCAATTTTCCGACATACACATTAATTAAATATTCAAATATGAATTTAATATGAAACATATGACGTTTTAAGTGATTACTGTTCTTAGATGCGGTTTTATTCAATTATATGAAGAAATGGTTTTTATATATATATGGTTTTTATAGATAACTAAGACACGTATTCATAATTGTTGAATTGTTGTATCTTAATGGTGAGAATGATCTCAAAATGCTATATTCGACAGAAGTTCAATACACTAATCGTCAAAGCTGCATATTAAGCCTGCACCGAAGTAGCGATACGTAATTATATTAATAATTATGTTTCGTTTGCATCTTTATTTCTTTATTTTGAGGTATGCAATATATATATATAAGGATTCATTCTATAAATCATACATTTTAGAAATACGATTTCTTAAAGTTAGTACGGCGTAAATACTTTACGAAAAGTCATCAGTTTTTGAATAATAAGAAAACAACCTGTTTTCTATAACGTATTATTTTTTTTTTTAAATAAGTATTAGTTTTTCTTAGATGACGTAAGTAGCTAAATTCACCCATTTCAGCCAGAGCTGCGATGCTTCCTCCCTGTCTCATTTTAGTAATTCTTCGGTCATCGGACGGGAACGGATGCTGGCGGCGTCCCTTACTCACGCACACATACGCGGCGCGCCTAAAAAGCTCGGTGCGCTCTTAAGATTGAACTTGACTTTGAAATGCATTTATTAATACGTGTCTTAGTCATACAATTTTGGTATTCCAGTTTATAGTTTAGGGCTTAGCAAGTAAATAAAACAGCACTATGTTTTTGTACGTAATTTTAGCTCCCGTAGCAGAAGAACAAAAGCGTTACGTGGAGGTTTTGTGCCACATATAATTTATCATGGTATACTAATTATCACAACAAAAATAATGATACCTTTTTATGATATCAAATTGAAACTCTGTGGTTATGTGATTAATGAATGCCAACATAAAATCAGTATTAAAATGAAAGCTTTTTCGTAATTGATGACAAACAAGATAATTAATCATTTCGTTTATATGTTTTATTACTATAAGGCAACTTTGAAAATCAAAGGACATAGAATTCGTTTTCATTTTGATCATAATGATCATAACTACTTAATTTATTTAAATAGTTAAGCGCTGCCACGTCGTCAATAAATAGAGTATATACTTAAATAACCTTTCATTATTATTCATGGAAAGGTGATATTTACCCGTCACTACAAATTCACTCCTTGACTCTTATAACAGCTTTAACAACATCGTTATTTCATCATTAAGGCTGACCACACACAGTCAAGTGTTTACACACCTCTCGTACTGCGTTGTTCCGAAATAATGAGCACTGAATCGGTGCCCCTGTCGATACGTTGACAGATATATTATGTCAACATATCGACATTCACGTGCCATTGCGTAAAAACTCTCAAGCGAGTCAATATTTTCCGCAATTTCAGTCATGTGCGGGATTCGAACCCGCGTCCATCCACCCCTTGAGCCGGGGTATGCTCTAACCAATTGAGCAAACATAACATGACGTCATAACTCAAATCTTTCCTATATTTCTTTTTATTAAAATCATAATATATTGTGCTAAGTCCGCTAGTATTTTTATTTTATTTTTTATATGTCTATGTCACTTGCGCTATCAAGACAAATCTTCGAAGTTATGGTGGAATAAAGAAACTCACAAAAATATAATCATGGATCCTAAAACATGACATTCTTTTTATTGGACAGTCGTGTAAAATATGTCAAAACATTGAAAACCAATAATCAAAACGAAATTTGTTCTGATTTTTGTATACTTATCAATAATAAAGAATACTACTCGAAATTATTCCAGAAATGTACATAATATTCTGTACAATAATTTGGAACGTTTTATATTGTCTATCTAAAGAAAATTTCTCGAGACAAAAACGTGTTCGTGAAATGATTGTTATGCTGTTAAATACAGTTCGTATCTACATCTAAGCGACATTTTCTTGAAAATGAATATTATATTTTAATTTAAAAGCTCTTTCCAATGTAAGAAGTTTGGTCTTATTTTCTCACAATTCATACAAAGCCATATTTCTCTCAGTCATGTCAAAATCGTCTGCTGATATAACCTTTTATTCAAAAACAGTTTTAGTCGTTTATTTTTATAAAGGCATTCTGGCTGGAAAGGAGTTGGTCATTTAGAAACCAAAGCATGGTGGAATTTACTTGCAAAATGGAAAAGAAATTAATAAATGCTTACCTAATTAAAATTCGAATAGAAAATTTTCTCTAAAGTCCCAACGATGTGTACCATTATTGAAGCGCACGCAAGTATCACCTTTAATAAAATTTTGTAAATGCAGCTGCTCCCCATTGTTGAAAGACTCGAGATTTTATGGTTAAGAATGACCCGTATTTGTGTTTGTGGAGTTTTAGTGTTACCGTCCTGAACGCTAGGTATGTTTCAAAAAAAGTTTATAAAACTCTTCGGTACTTCTTGTACATACAGTGATAACTGTATGTACCGAGAATGCGCGGGCCAGTTAAGTAGCAACCGCTTCTTCACACACAAAATGTCCATAACCAATAAACGCTCATTTTAGACGAAAGAAATCAGCGAGATGATACCAGAATTTTCTAAATAATCCAATCTTCGTAATATAACATCAATGCGCTGAATAGGTGCAAGCAATCCCAAAACATTTCTAGTAGGTATCGCAAACAGCCAGTGCCAATGTATTCGCGTGCAAGTATTGCGAGAGCTCTGAATATTGGACGGAGCAGTCAGCTTGCGAGCGCTCGTGTGTACACGCGCTTAGTTTGCCTTTAGGGATGCTATCTCTATTAATATGTGTGAAAAATTTAAAGGTTACTAGCAGTAAGAATCTCAAACTGGAGAATTTTTATTAGAACTAACAACTAATAAGAAAAAGAAGTTAGGTCTATTTTTAAATTTTCAGTTGGAATATTTCCTATTTGGGGCATTTTATTTGAAAACAGAACCTGTTTTGTTATATGATGTCATTTAATGCTTGTTTATAATTCCTGTTCAAGTTTAATATAACAATATGTTAATGAATAAATCTAAATTGCTTAACTTAATCTCTATTTTGTGCTACTCTTCCTTAACCCATTGGCATCGGCGATAATTATAACAATAGAATTTCATTCATAAATTGGCCATTGTCCAGTCCGATTTCAACTTATTAAAATCAAAATGTAAGTAAATCATAAATTAAAAAGTTGACGAAAAAGTCACAGCAAAACATCAAGATCGAAGTAAAATTTCAAAGTGCCATCCCTAAATCTCTAATCGAGCACTCGCGCCATTGACGTGCTGAATTTTTGAAATACCCATAGGCCTCTTCGCTGCAGATATACGAGAGTTGGCAAATTCATGAGCCTCGCCACATGGCGCCTGGGAGAGCAAAGTTAGTGTTGCACTTCGGGAGATTTTACCAAAAAAATAGGAAGGTTTTAAAACAAGGCAACTTTTGAGCTTTTTAGCGTGTTGGGGGCCATTTGTTAGGTGTTGTTGAAATGTTAGACGTATATGGAAAAGACGTAACATGTATTGTTATAATAAAACATAACCATATGTATTGTGTGATTTGGTTCAAATAATCTAAGTACTTGGTACTACATATATATTTCTAACTAGCCATGTCTTGAGTCATAATTAATTAATGACGCACAAAATATAAAATATCTAGAATAGACTTGTCAACAAGGTATGACGCAAGTACATAATCACCATATAGCGTTTTGAACATTTTTTAATATATAATTACAACAATAAACCTGTACATTATTTCACTTCATTCATTACAAAAATGGAGACAATACTTTGAAAAGTGTTAAATCTAGCAACACTTTTCTTTCGCTAGTACAAATGCCTATCTTATCACGTGACATCCAAAGTCGATACGATTTGTGTCTGGTTCATAGCACATACCAACGTTAGGCTTTTGACTATAGATGAAGTCACGTTTGAATTATTTGTGCATCAAGAGGATTTATGGTATCGATGAATACTGAGCCCACTGAGGGTTCAATTTGGGCGTGATCTAGGATTTGTATCAAATGTGATCGGAGATTCCAATTTTATATATCAAGCCTTGCTCTTTTTATATATCAAAGCTTAGAAACTGAAATTTATATGTCACTTAAAAATGGTTTATTTAAGCGTGGCTTTCACTTAAATAAACCATTTGTTCACTATTGTTTAATACCGACCTTTATTGACTTTTTATTACTAATTCCGCAGAAAATTAAGAACATCTGTATCTTATCAAAACCATTTTACCGCCAAAACTTTACTTCGAATAAGGTCAATTAATAAACAAAATCTTAGCCGTTTTACATTGCTAAGCGCTGACTCGCCACCCCGAGAATCTTTACCCCTATTACCATAATCCCGTTTCCCGGGGTAAGGGGTAAGTTCGGAAAATCCTCAGGAACGTGATAAGATTATTTTGCTTGGGATTGAAATGAGTGGAATAGTAAAATGGTACTTATAAAGGCTCTAATAGGTCTGAAAATTAATTTTAGTGCTTGTCTGAAAAGTGCGAGATCAGTAGAAAATAATATGAAATAATCTCAAGAAACTTTTAAGCCTAAAATAAGCTTTCGTTGGCGATTAGAACAAAAATTAAACAAACGACGGTTAATTATACATTCATATAAGTAATTAGATTATCAAAGTCAAAGTCAAAATCATTTATTCAATTTAGGCGTCTACGACGCTCTTATGAAGGTCAATTAAAAATTTTAGTATTGAAATATTCTACATTGTACTGCCACGTTCAGCAAATAAATTGTATAGAGCCACTGTGAGAAGAACGGGCAAGAAACTTGGGGCCATTCTTTTAAACATGTTTTAACAATGTGTAACATACTGACTATACAATTGAGTTATTACAATATTTGTTTAAATTATGTAGGTGACAGGCAATAGCTTGGCGGAGGCGGAATTGTCCAGGCATTTTTGTCGTTTATGTAATCAGAAACTGTGTAGTAGGATTTCTTAATCAATATTTTTTTCACATGCAACTTGAATTTCCCTTCTGTGAGCGTTGTAATATGTTTGGGAACTTTAATATAAAACCGCACACAATTACCTAAGAAGGACCTTTTATTTGTCTTTGCTAATCTAAAACCTGGCACCGCTATTTTATCTTTATTCCTAGTATTGTAATCGTGATTGTCACTGTTTAATTTAAATTTACTCAAATTTTTACGAACATACACAATATTTTCAAATATATACAGACTTGATAAAGTTAAAATATCAATTTCTTTAAAAAGATCCCTCACAGATTCCCTAGGACCCATTTTATATATGGCTCGTATTGCACGCTTTTGTATGATAAAGATATAAAATAGATAAGATGATTAAATATAAATATAAGATTTATCAGAAAATATTGCAATACATGTCAATTGTTACCTTGATGTATAATATTGCTTCATGAATGTTTTTTTCACCAAATTGCATATACGAATACTAATGGTATCAGGCAAAATATCTGACACTGCTCTTGTGTCTATCTCTTACGGACAGCTACCGGAACACACCGTTAGGTGCTTGGCGACAGATTTTCTACTTGAGGGTAGTAGATAACTACCACCATGCTATAACGACTGCCATCCTTAGACAAGAACCGGGACCGACGGCTTAACGTGCCCTCCGAAGCACGAAAGCGCTCAGTGGTAATGTCACTAGCGGTCACCCATTCAACTCATGATCGCGGGCAACATTGCTTAACTTTGCTGATCGGTTAAGAACAGTTATGTGAACTTCACTACGAGCGCTTTAAAACATTCAAAATTCTTATAAAACCTACACATAAACAATTTATAAAATACTAGCATTCCGGCCGCGGCTCCGCCCGCGCATATGTCGGTTATCGCGTAAAACCATTAACCTCTTTTAGCGTAGTTGGATAAAAACTATCTTATGTCCTTCAATGGATCTCAAACTATTTCCATACCAAATTTCATCCAAATCGGTCCAAAAGATTTTAAGCTTATGCGTTGCATACAAAAATACAAATCATTCCTCTTTGTAATAGTAATGTAGATTATGATATACACATTATGTAGGTACATCTAGATGTAACGAGTAGATGAAAATATCTTGAATCTAAGCGGCAATCATTAAAATCTCATCATCGCAAGATCGCGACGTATCTGCAGACGAGCTGCGGAAGAAATCACTGGAAAATTGCCTTAAAGGAACTACTACGGTAACTCGATCACATATACGCTAAGACCGCGTCATTTCAATGAAGATAGTTCGATCACTGTTGTAGGATAACACTAGAGCATATGATATAGAGGTAACCAGTCTTCCTTAAATACACATAATTCAATATTGCTTTAGGAGTTGAATGTAGAATGAATCTCTTAACACTGAAATGTTCCCTAACAGAATAAACGCTAATCCCTCATCGCCTAATTATCTATGAAGATTTACAGAACTTAACAGGAGAGAACTAAGTGTCAGAAGTACAACTATGTGGCGATGTAAAAACAGGAGCCTATTGTTTAGTGGCATTTAGCAATCTACTCCTGACGTTTTCTATCAAACTAAGGTTTTCTTTTGTCTATGACATAATTTTGATGGCGTATACTTGTAGCAATTGTATTACGAATAATGTGAAGTACATTTATGAATTATAAACATTTATATCTTTTAGTATAAATAATTAAGTCGTAACAAATCCTTCAATGACTGCAGCGTCGGAGTACGAGTGTGGCTCAACATTTTAAAAGCATCCAATGCTTCCGGTCACTTGAAATATGAATGTATTTGTATTTGTTTTATGTCTCAAAAAGAGTTCGTACAATTTGAATAAAATAGAATAAAAAAATTAAAGATATTAATGACAAAATGCTATTGATGACTTTTTGAATGATAAAACACTTAACATCATTTCCAATAATAAAATTTATATTATGATTGAATGATTTAATCTGAGCAAATTTGTTTGAATTCTAGTATGTAATAAACATATTATATAATATTGTACGCCGCATCAGGCAAGATATGGAGGACACTAAATCTCGATTAAGACCATAATATTGTAACCCATAATACAATAAACATTCTTGATTCATGAAAATTATTATACGAATTTAAAATACGAGTAAGAAGTAAAAAACAATACGTAATTATATAATTTGGAGCCAGCAGAATATCGATTACAAAAAAATATATTATGTAGAAAACTCTCAATTCGGAACCTTTCGCTGACACACCTTCACTGAATATGCTATAAAATATTAGATTTTAAGGTTGCTGAAGTTAGTGGCTTCTCAAGTAGATCAGCTTTAAAACTTCATAGGAATAAAAATTGGAAATATTCAGACCAGGCAATTGTACGTTACTAAATTGTCAGGAGAATCTTAATCAGGAGATAACACTGTAAGGATAAGTATAATTAAATAAATTCATAGAATTGCAGGCGCCGTTCTTATAGAACCACATGTGAGTTAATCCCAGTTAATTCAATTTATGTATAAGAATATATCATAGATAACCTAGGAAATATCCATCATTTCCTTATTGTATATGGGAATGTCTTACTGCTTAGCTTATATCTCGTTGACGTTTCTTGTTTGGGTACTGCTTCAATATTCCTATTCTTTGCCTGTCATTCTTTTGCCAGTTTAGTGTCAAGCCAATGAATTTAAGGTTTGCGGCTGGGTGTTGAATTGTGCGACTGGTGGGTGAGTGAAAAATGTTCTAATAAGATCAGGTTGCGTTATTACCACCGAAAAAATGAAATTCCTCGGTTTTTGAGGAATATTACCATGAAAAACCGAGAACCGAGAGATGTACACAGCAGTCAAAATCAAAACGACAATATGTCTTTCTTCCTATATTTACTGTGACATTTGGCTAAATTCTACAATGTTTGTTAGCATTTAAATGTACAGGTGTACACTGTGTTAGTAATCTCATAAATAAACAAATCAATTCAAATAATCCTAGGAGATATTAATACATAAATAAATTAATATCTCCTACTTTTCGCTATCATATAATTGTATGCATATCTGTTATCACAACTCAATTTGTTGCACAATGCCGGAATAGACGAACCCTTATCTTGATTTGGAATTCGACTAAATGAAGCATAAACCCATAAACTTTTTTAGATCGTGTTATCTTGCTCTTAAGTGCGTATTCGCATTTGTTTTTATTCTTTAGCCGTACTTAGTGTAAAACGTTGATGTAAAGCCCAAGTACAGCACACACATTTAACGAAATAATATAATAAATTATGTTAGTTTTTTTTTTTTTTTATGCCGATAGGCTAGCCTTTGACCACTATCTCACCTGATGGTAAGTGCGATGTGGTCGAAGATGTTGTTCAGGCTAACCTAGAAGTACTGGCTCTCAAGGACAGCTGCCGGAACACACCGTTAGGTGCTTGGCGACAGATTTTCTACTTGAGGGTGGTAGCTAGCCAGGCGGGCATTCGCAAAATGCCCTACCACCAAGCTATAACGACTGCCATCCTAAGACAACAACCGGGACCGACAGCTTAACGTGCCCTCCGAAGCACGGAAACGCTCAGTAGTAATGTCACTAGCGGTCACCCATCCAACTCATGACCGCGCGCGACGTTGCTTAACTTTGCTGATCGGTTGAGAACAGCTAAGTAAACTTCGCTACGAACGCTTCAAAAGCTTAGTATCATAATTTCTAAGAAAGGATGTTCCTACATAGGGAAATACACTACAAGTAATTAATAGTTGGTATACGGTTCTGTTAATGAATTTGGAAGACCTAATTCAGTACAAGCTTAAGTACTATTTAATTATCGACGCTCCCTTTCACAAAGAAAATTATAAAACTTGGGAGAAACACATTTTCTTCGAAACTATAGAAAAGTTTAAGAATGATGACGCAAATTCTATTGAGCCGAATATCTAGCGAGTAACAGCAGTAACATCTCAAAAACAGAGTTTTAGGGTAATCGCCCCAGTTCACGACAAATAGGAACTTTATTCAAATCAGCATCAATTTATTTGGCCCAAATGACGACGTTGGAAATTAATGTATTTTGTGTTGAACCACGACTTCCTCTTCTTCCAACTTGGCGGAGAAAACAGCGGAAATAAAAGGTAATAACGGAAATTGCAGTAAATTTGAGTCGAAATACGTAAGAGTTTTATAAAGTTCAGTCATAAAAACAGCACTTATATACATTGTTTAAAATAAAACCAAAGAGTAATAGAGCAGCATCATTAAAAAAATAGGAAAGACAATTATTTAGTTATTTTTTATATCTAATAATTACATAGGATTACAAATATTTCGATAGATTCACTACTTTTATCAACAATATTTTTTATTATCCACGAAAGTTATAATTTTTTTATAAACCATAACAACTTAAATACCCATAAAACACGCTACAAACAGACGAATATTCTTCCATAAATAAGAACTTGCCTTGGTAATGTCATCCGCCACCTATTGCCATAGACAGGAGTTTCATAGTAAAATGGTTGTTGCAAGTGGTTAAATATTGCTTGAACTGCCATCTTGTAGACGTAGCCAAACCTAATGAAACGACAAGCTTGCAACGACAGCAGAGAAGAACTAGTTATCGAGAACACCAATAGATGGCGCGCTTTCAGCTTCACCGACATTGCTGTGCAGCGCCATCTAAATAGAGCAATCTGAACTTCTGACTGGATGGTATTGAAGAAGGCTTCATTCTTGAAAGTTCAGAAGATACAGCACAGATGGCGCTATCACAATTTATCTAAATTTAGTATCAAAAATTTTGTATATATAAATTCATAATACCTAGTTTTTTTAGTATCATTTTAAATCGGCGTTGAAAAGGTCTCTCTCTTCTTATAGCCCTGGAATTTTGTTAAGGCGTGCTCATGGCGCTTTCCATGCAAACGCTGTTTCGTAATATTTTGAAATCTAAGTGTTCAAACTCGGTGAATCTTTGCATGTATGTCGTCGACCCCTAATATACATATTGGAACACATATACATATTAGAATACATATACATATATACAGCTTAGAATACATTACGTAATTCGTCTAATACCTACAGTTAGACCGCCTTTGTTTTACTCAACGTGCGTACGTTAGGTACACCACCTCCTAGGTATACTAATGACGCGAATACTTTTATTTTATCCTGAAAAAGCGATGGTCTATAGGATGGAATTTATAGTGAAAAGTACAATTACTAATATTGAAAGTGAATTACTTTTTCTAAAACTTTTATGGAGGTTCGAATTTCAAAAACCTTTTCCGCGCTAACGGATAAAAATCTCTTTTCAACGCAGATTTTGAATGATAAACAGCATCTTTCCGAGCTTGTGACGTGAAAAATTATTTACCAACATTCCTGGATAGTTGAATAAAAATTTCTAATCTTTTCTATAGTGTGAAAATTGATCTTGTGAGCAGTATATGTTACTGAAAAGTAAGAAATAATGTTTTATGCAATACACATCTTGTGCTTGTTGGACCAAAACGGAAAGCTTAGTGTTTTGATTCTCAGCATGACACCGACTTCAACAGGTTATTCCATACTTTTCAGGGTTAAGTCGGTTCCCTGTTTCTTAAATTGATATTGTTCTTTTGGAGTACCAAGGTGTAATTTTCTGAATTGAAAATTTTCACAATTGGTCCATATTTCAGTAGGTCCAAAACAAATTCTCATATAAAACTAAATTACCTCATCTTCAACGTCCCATCAAGTTGTTAGGTAATTGTCGATTGTTGTGAGCTGGGAACTCAAAAAAATGAATTTGAATGCGAAATAAAACACTTAACTTCAACTTCCTAGTGTCTAGTAGGTATTTGTTCGTAACTGCGTGTATTGCGGAATCAAGTGAGTGGCACATAATGAGGCGGTCTGAGTGCGAGCGAACACTGCACTCCAATGTAAACAGGGATGTCGCTTGACGTTGGACTGATTTTATATAAATCCATTTTTAATATTGCTTACTGAAAGGCCTTTCGACAACCGGCTCTCCTGTAAGTAAGTGATGATGTGGTTTAATATGATCATCAGTCTCAAGGACAGCTGCTGAAACTAACCATCAGGTTTAAATATGTTTACAAGCACTATCAAGCGATAAGCAGCTCAGTAGTTAAGGCACCCAGTACGTAAAACAGGGGGACGTGGGTTCAATTCTGACTCGAGGTGAAAATTTTTAGTGATCTCACATTTTTAATGTTACCGTTAGGTGTTAAGTGAATCATTTGCTCTGGATTAACTTGGTAGCTATCCAGACGAGCATTCGCAAAATCATCTACCGCCATGCATATATTAATAGGATACCTTAAAAATGTAACATCTCTGTAATTTTATATTTTCTAAATATGTTTCAAGCGCTATCGAATACTTAGCTAATATTAGACCACACAGTGAAAATCGCCAATAAAATACTAGAAATAAAGTTAAAATATCGGTGCTAGCTTTTAGATTACCAAAGACAAATAAAATGACCTTCTTAAGGAATTGTGTGCAGTTTTATAATAAAGTTCCCAAACATATTACAACGCCCACAAAATTCCAGATGCACGTAAAAAACACCCCTGCCATGCTGTCACTTGTCACTTAATTAACTTAAACAAACATTGTAATTATTTTATATTACGGTTTGTAATATTATATCGTTTAAAGACGTTTAAAAAGAATGGCCCCTAGTTTTTTGCTCACTATTCTCGCAGTGGCTATATATTTTTTTTGCTGAACGTCGCAGTACTAAGCATAACATTTTCATAAGTAAATTATGTAACTAACCTACTGAGCATCGTAGACGCCTAGATTGAATAAATGATTTTGACTTTGACATAATTTTATCCGCTATATTGATGGCCGAACGGGATGAACTCCTTTATAAGTAGATAGTTTATTAATCTGAGTAAGTTCTAGCACGGATCAACGTCTTATTAGAAACATGAAGAGAGTTTATTCAAAATAAACTAATTGATGATTGTTTTTTTTTAATTACAAACTGCCAATTATTTCGAACAGTTGCTCTCCGTAAGTACATATAATACGATCCCTGCGTGCATTGCGGAATAACCAAGTGGTACTTAATGAGGTCGTCGAAGAGCAAGCAAACATTCTGACCGACATGATACTGTAAACAGAGACGGTTCGCTTTTCGAGTGATTCCAATTCAAAGTTTCAGAATGTTTAGGGTTAACCTTTACTCTTTTGCGTCGGTATGTGTATGAATGGCGTGTCCATGTTTGATTTTAAATTATTGTTTTATATTAATTTGTCGTAATAACATTTAAGTTATGGACTTAATGTTAATTTTGAGTTTTTTTTTATGATAAGCAAGCGTTTCACCGCAATCTTACCTTAACAACGACGTGGTCGACGGTTGAACCTGCTTGCCAAGTAAATACCTATTCGCTCTGTTCTTGACTCCCAAATGTAAATCTGATCCATTTAGATATGTACCTAATGCAATTTTTTCTCCTTTATAGAGTTCTGTAACCAATAGGCACGGAACCCTATTATTGAGACTCCTCCATCTGTGTTTCGGTCCATCATCCGTATATCACAGACACTACCTCAAATATTGATATTTTGTGTTGAACGTTGACTCAAATAATATCATTGAACTAAAAATTCCACTATTCGAATTTCCTATATTTGTATTCTTAAGAAACGTATCCAGTGATTTTTTTTATAGAGTGAAAACCCTATCGTTCCGAACAATTTGTGTAGCAACCCTAGTGCGTAACCACATTTGAGTGCATCACACACAACACAACGCTACGCTTACGTTCCAGTAATTTGCGCCGGAAGCGACGCTGAGTGCAATTTATAAAATGCAATGTACCTAAGTAAATATACTTCTCTCCTAGGTTTCACTGCTATTTTACCAAACTCATATTTTTAATTTTGTTGTGTGTTTCGACTTCGGGTGTTGTAATTTTGGAGATGTTATTAAAATGCGTCACGTGATGCGTATCATATTATAAGTTTGCTACACAATTTAAGCAAATTGAAGCTAGATATAATTATACCAACCCGATTTTATTAAGTCGCCCTATTATTATGTAATTTATACGTAAGCTCTATGTATTTCGATCACTACTACGTCTTACCAACGTTTTTCATTTGTATGTCTGGACCATATGTAGAGTAGCAATAATGGGATGCCATCATGATGTTCTGACGATGGAGCTGGTGCTAGTGGGTAAATTAAGGAAATCTTGAATTGATACTAACTAATAGACAAATTGAGATTCGTACCAAAACCGCACACAACACAAATTCAAGTGTTGAGACGAGCATCTGGGCATGTTTTTTAGTTTTTATCTTTTTTTACTTTTTCCAGCTCTACTACGAACGCTTTAGAAAAATCTGGTTACACATACCGAGACAAAGCTGTAGCAGAGGTATCAAATAACCCGTTGTGCAGATTTAATTTAGGGCTAGCCTAATGCCATTTACCGGGATCTATTCTCGACTGATACTTAGAATTTATTTGTCAGACTCACGCAATACCTACCAGTTTTAATTGATTTCAAACTCGGTATCGAACCCAAGATTTCGACATTCCAAAGTGACATGCAAAATTGTAACGAAAGGAAAAATTGTAACAATAAATTTATAACGACAAAAAATCATGTCGTTTTAAGTTTGTCTATGCTTATTAGTTTCGCAGTCGTCAATCTAAGAATTACAATGTTAAAACTCAAAAGTGACTCTTTTATAATAATGGAGAGGTTTAAGCCTTATAAGGTAGTTTATGTTGTTGAATTTATATGCAGAATATATGTACCAAATATCAATGATTATAGTTCAGATAATATTATATTCCATCCTCGGGACAATAAGGCTGCAAAAGTTCTGATGTATATTGTGACAAAGTTCCACAGTTGCACTCGTCAGGGAATCGATTGTCAAAGTTTTATTTATCGGTGTCTGCTTACAGAATGGATGGGAAATAGTTGAAACTATAGTCCTTGTCTCAAAGTTATATATATTTCAACGTCCGAATGAGAAATCATTTTTCACTAGGAAAGTTTCATAGAACACTAAAAATCTTACAATGAAATATGCTTTTACTATGTTTATGCTTCAAAAAATTTTTATATCATGTGCGGTTTGTCTCTTTAGCAAGAGTTCGTCTTGATCAGTACCACTCTAGTGTCAGATTCTGCTTGGAAGCATTAGTGTACAAACACTATTGTGTTTAGGCTTGAAAACTACTAGCATAACTACTAGTACTACTGTAGCAGCTGGATTGTCCACTGCTGAACACAGTCTCTCCTATTAACGGGGGTTTGCCATAATCCTCAGGCTTGGCAGGCGTCTTAAGGCGTTCCTCAGAAGGCGTCGCTGGCCATCTTCCGGTATTTTGCCTTTAGTCGCCTCTTACGACACCTACAGGTAGCAAATAGGTGACATTCTAAACCCGGGGCACGGAGCAAGGAAAGGCACTATAATAAATTAATGGGCAAACGAGACATTAGTACTAACGTCTCGGAGTGACGAGCGCAGTGCAGTTACAAGTAGAACGAGGACATTGACACTGCCACTGTACCATGAAAGTATTTTCTTCAGTCTGCTCGTGACCATAATAAAGGCACCGTGATAGAAACGTCAAGATTAGTCAAAAGTGCAATTCGAGCTTTTACAACTGATAGGTTTGCATTTGAAAGCTATCTTTTCTATTAGTAAGTGATGTTGATGATGATCTAGGCTGATGAACTGGCTTAACCTAGTAAGGCTGGATCTCAAACAAGCACTTATTGATATGTTTCGGTAGCTAGAACAAATCGATAGATGCTTGATGACAAAGTTTATTCTTGAGGGTAGCAGGTTATTATTTAGAAAATGCCCACATTTTTTGTGTCAAAAGCTTCATTCCTAGTTCGTATTGCCTCGGTCAATAAAATACGGGACAACCGCTGCGCTGCTGCGCTAGTCATAGAGTTATAACAAACAGACTTAAAGTAGCAATCCAAACTTTCACATGTGTGTTATGAAAATGAACGTGAGGTTTCTACTTGCTTTTTTTTTAATTGTGATTGATAAAGATACATTTATTGTTCAAAATTTGTAACGGAACAATTACGTGGCCCACCTGAATTTACCTCTCCCAAAGTGATCAACTGCTCTATGCTCATCACCCTGAGACATAATTGTTAAGCCTTGTGTGCCTGTCATTTACCCGGCAGCCATACGCTTCAAACTTGGCATTAGAAATAGTTTCGAAGCAATGATAGCCGATTATAGCTATAGGGACTGCGGTGCGCAGATCCATGGTTCGAATCCCACTGCCTGATTGAGCGTCACTGCATAGTGGAATAGCATTTTGCGAATGCTCGCCTGGCTAGCTACCACCCTCAAGTATAAAATCTGCCGCCAAGCACCTTACAGTGTGTTCCGGCAGTCCTTGAGAGCCAGTAAAATTACAGACACATGAGACTCAACACCTGTATTTCTCTGTTATAGGCAGTGGTTACCGCTTAACATCAGGTGTGTCTCGTGCTTGACGCGTCACAATAACATTAAAAAACAAATAGGAATTGGTATGGTGCCGGTACTTCCCCGGGCGCACTCGTTCACAAATTGAAAATAAAAGTAGTAGTAACAGTAGAGAGCTCTTTGCTCTCTACTGTTACTAAAACTTTTATTTCCACTTTCTGAATCCTGCCAAAAAGTACTGTAAACTATTTAAGACTCGTCCACACATCCCTAGAGGCTCAGTTTGCACGGAACCGAAACCGGTCCGACGCGACGCGTCTTCTTTTCGGAGGTTTTATTTCGGACGGACAGTTTCATTAGAGTCGTATTGTTGGAACCGAGATTAGATTCTCACAGATCGTCTGTGATGTTTGCGACCTGGGAACAAGCTATCGTGTATTATTTAATAGAAAGAACTCTCAAAAACGTATGTAAAATTTGTTAAGGAAGTTTTTATTTATTAATGATATTGTTTAAGTTTTTCTTCTAAATGAGTTTTATTTTATGTATCGATTCGTCTTATATTATGTTGATATACAAAGTAAAATATTAAATTATGTAAGCAAGTGAAATCGTAAGGGATATTCTCAGACTTTTGTAGAATTGGTAAATATAATGTTTCATTATAGTATACCATATTTTATACACAAAATTAAGTTAAATATCAGTTTTTTTTATGCCTGATAGTTTAGCCTTTGACCACTATCTCACCTGATGGTAAGTGATGATGTGGTCGAAGATGTTGTTCAGGCTAACCTAGAAGTACTGGCTCTCAAGGACAGCTGCCGGAACACACCGTTAGGTGCTTGGCGACAGATTTTCTACATGAGGGTGGTAGCTAGCCAGGTGGGCATTCGCAAAATGCCCTACCACCACGCAGACTAACTGAATTATAGATATATTGAACACAAATACTATGAAACCAGATCAAACATAATCTGATGAGGTTATAATACGCAATACATTGCAATTGAGTTCACTTTGCACTTCTACTGTAGAATCACGGTTACGACTATGAATATACTGATTACTACTCGTACCTTGTACAGTAGTAAATAATAGCACTCAGCAGTTCGTGCAATATCGCGAGAATTTGTTTACGATTATCACCGCAAGTGTTGTTATAAGTTAAGCGTTACAAACTTACAAATTAAATAAAATATAGTCATATGCGGGATTCGAACCCGCGTCCATCCACTATATACCTATAACCGGGGTTAGCTCTAACTGACTGAGCTAACATGACAACGTACTACAAACAAGACCAATTTTGCAATTGGTAAATAATGACGCAACCTTATAATTTTAATATTGTTATGTTTGCAAAAACGCCTACTCTGTGAATTACATTACAAAATTACAATTTTCATGAAGTCATTGTCTTGTTACCTCAGTCGGTCAGAGCATACCCCGGCTGTAGGGGGGATGGACGCGGGTTCAATCCAGCACATGACTATAATTTTTATCTCGTAAATTTGTAATGTAATCGGCAAAGTAAGCGTTTTTGTAAACATATTGATGTTAAAAAAAATTACTTAAGCGATTAAAAAAATAAGGGTTATTTACCAACACCGCCTCGTTGATTGCACTAATGAATGTTAGATATTTTGTCTACTGATATTTGAACTAGAGCAGCTGAGAGCTAGTGAAGAGATGTTATTACGTATGTGATGTGATAACTGCTGGGATTTATATAGATACAACACAGTTCCGCATATCTACAGGAGTATGTTTGATTTTAACAGGGTTTTTTGATAATTATCTTAACATTTTAGTCGGTATGTCGGTAATTCCCTTATGTAACAGGTTTTATTACACAAATCGTTGCCGCAGTTAGATAATTTAGCTCAATATATCTATTGTGTCGTTACTTTAAGATGATGATATATAAAGCGTTTTTTAAATAGATTCCAAATAAAACAGGTATCGTTTGTAATTAATAAATCGTTTACTTGAATCCTAACAAGTCACAACTAATGGTTTATTATCTATGGTAGTATATTAGCTACCTTTTGCACATCTTGCAGTACTCTATATGAATGTTGCTTAGCATCTGAGCTATTAAAATTTTGTATCAACATGTTTCGTTTCGCCAAGTGTCGCTGACTTAAACCATCGCCCTATTCAGACTTAGTAAATAAAACGTGGTTCAACACCAGAGTTAAGGTCATTCGTAAAACTCATATGATCAATTCTACCGGCCGTTCTATACAAATATATCGTTCTTGGTAACTGTGACCCGCCCCATGAAACCGGGCCCGAAGGGTTATGATGTAGAGACGTCATTGATTCATGGGTTTCATTTGCACCTCGTTTGCGGAAACAAAACGAGAATGTAGAGCTCTTTCAACCCTCTGTAGCCCAAGCACAAACATTTCGATAGTCCGTAACGTTATCGTATCGAGTTCACCGCCCGTTTACGCAGGAGGCAATGGTTGACAGTACGCCGCATCGTTTGCTGGCTAACGTGAGCTCGATAGGATTACAAAAGTGACGTCATCCAGCGTAAATCACAACAATCATACCTTTTTTCTAAGACCTAACAACTCATTCGAAAAGAGGTTTTAAGTCTTATTTTGCCTATAAAAGTTCCTCCCACTGAGCAAGTAATATTAAGAGTTGGCACGGACCTTGTTGCTTTGAAACTCAGATTTGAAGTTATTTTATACCAACCATTACAAATGAAAACTATATTTCCAACACAATAATAGTGACATTTGTGAGTGTTGTACTACTGATTCCCTAAAATCGATTAGTTACAATGAAATCGATTCCATTATAATAGATATAGGAAAAAATGGTAAGAAGGTTAGGTTTATAAAATATATGTTAAGGAAATATAAAATAAAACAAATATTTCACACAGATTTATTAATTTATTCAAAATCATCAAAATATTTTATCGTGCGATATATCTTCGCTAGTATCGAAAACCGTATTATTGGGGTATGTATACATAGTTCCAAAGTAATTTGTGTACTAGAACATCTTTACAATACATATTTTTCATTGTACATAACAGTTTTCAATACATAATACTTATTTTCTAACTGTCGTATATGTAACAGTAAAAAATACTGCACGTAAGTTGCACTAGTAAACTTGTCATCAACTGTTAACAATTATTATTATTTGTAGTTCAATCATAAAATGTAGTATTTCTGACGCACCTTTTTTAATTATATATAGACTGTTGACTTTTAAAAACTTTTTTGGTGTAGTTAGTTGAATTATTTAGATATTTAATTTAATCTTGCAGCTGATCTATTTCATTTGTATTGCAAGAAGCTTCTTCAGCACTGATTTGTTTTATTTATTGATTCAATTAATATTTTTCTGCGTAACATATGCATATCTGAAATTACAAAAATAGTTTATTTAACTGCACTCGAAAGTTGGTTAATTTTAAAATCAAACAATGTAGAGTATAGTATTATAAGTATTTAAATAATTGGGATTGTATGTTGATACACATGTTGATTTTTATATAGTATTGAGGTGACATAGTACCTTAAATTCCATGCCATAGCTCTATCGATTCAGCATTTACTTTGAAAGTATATATGCGACGGAGTTTTGTTTAAATGAACTGAAAAAAACAACTCAGATTATTATCACAAGCATAGATATGACGTTATTTACGCTATTTATTATTCATTGTATAATATTTAGGTCGATTTACATATGTTAGATAATAAATATTGCTCTAGCCGTTCAGTTAGCAAGTACTGTGCCAGTTATGTAGAGAAAAATTGATAATACCTGGTGTTTCAAAATGCTTTTGAGCTAAAGATGTAAATAACAGTCCCTAAAATACACATGTTAAGTTTCGTGGCATAATAAAACATTCCGCGTGATGGTTTATGATCACCAGCATCGAATATGATATTTCCTAACTTATTGACACTATGAAAAAGTATATGTACCCATACCACTGACATTATAAAAAATCGATACTACAAAGGTATCGATACTTTCCTTGAGCAATACTAAACTTACTTTACGTTACGTAAATATTTGTAATTTATATACAAATATATGTAAGTACAGCAATTCGCATGATAACACATACCTACTTAAATTTCAATAAAAACCAAGCGATCATTAGCTCTGAAACAATAATGTAATTTCAATGACATATTTTCATCAACTCACCGGTTCTGGATCTCGTGGAAATCTATTGTTTAAACATTTTTATTTGTGTTTCGACACCACAGACTTCGCATTTTCTTTGCGATTTCCGTATTGTATTGATGTTCACTATGAAATATTAAAATTTTTGAATAAAATGTATTTGAGGTGATATATTTACTAAGTGCCATGACATACATTATGACATAGTGAAATGTAATATACCGGAAACAATATGATTAGTCTATAGCCATGACAGTCCAGTTGAGTTGTCAAGGTGACAATGACTCGTATCGTATTTGGTAATTTTGGACAGAAATCGGTACACCTGCAATACTTTACCTTATTTAAGGTTGGTGACGCTGGACTGGTTCCTCTATGATTGATATTCGTCAAATTTAGCTTTTTATTTGGTGAAAACCAAACATATTTTTTTCCGGTACCTATGTTACTTTTCTCTATGCGTTACTTGCTCAGTGAACCAAATTTTATTGTAACATCATTAGAGGTATTAAAATAAAACATTATATATAAATTATGAGCTTAAAATTCTCAAGCCAAGAATCTACGCCACTGGTAATTTACTATATGAATTACAAACAGCTACTATTACACCTTTAAACAGAGGGAGGAGTTTCAAGAAACCCTGAAGGGCCGCCAGCCGGTGTGAAGTGTATTTTGCGCTACATTTTATGGTGTTTCAGCAGAAAAATAGGCTATTGAGTTCAAGCAGTGCATTCTATAAGTTCTAATTGTTCACTAAAGGTGATTCCCGACAGAACTTTCGTCTCCAGCGGTATTTTACCGTCTGTTCTGGGAAAGAAGAATGCTGTGAAAACCTGGAGTGCGTAGTAATGTACCTACCTAACAGTTTTGCAAAGACAAACCACGTAGCATTTCATGAATGCGCCGTTACTACAAATCAGGAGTGCTGTGACTTGTAACCGTCTAGGCTTAGTGTTGTTTTAAGTTTATATTAATTTTAGGATAATTAAAGCGTTTATTTTGTATTAGTCATCTTATGGTTGGTTTTTTTTTTGGATTATGATTGTGTCTGTTATTACATTACCAAAAATAAAGAAATTACTTAACTGTTGGTGTAGTTTTGTCTTTTTATTCATCTACTTTCCTTTATTTTTATTAATAGTGTGGCAAACGAGCATGATATCGAACTTACCTAGCCTATAAGATCAGAGGGGGAAGAAAAATGCTTCTCACGGCCCTGCTATGGGTTCGCCACCCAATAGTCTTTTATGCGCCACCAATAGAAGCACACACTGATCCATCTTATCATCACTGTTGTATGCTCAATGCGTGGCAATATCCCACTCAAACCGACCTTAGTAGTGGCATGCTGCCACGAATTTTGTCTTAGTCACGTTTCACAACATCCAACGAGATATCCTATTATCCCTAACCCACGAACTGTTCGGTATATAGGTACCAATAAATGAAACGCACAATTGCACTTCGTTTATTTTTATTAAGAACCAAAAGTCCAATAACACAGCTTCCACGTTTCACATTAAAATCTTCTTCTTCGTAGTGGTTAGAATGTTGGCGTGAGCATGGTCATCACCTCAGAGTTCGTAGGTAGTTAGTCTGACAATCCGTTGGTATTCCTTTCGTGTCGCTGCCTGTGTTCTTCTGGTGCATTTGTTGACAGCTTTGGTTGATCTTGAAATCTTGAATGGATAGGTGATCTTCTTTGAGCCTTATTGTTTTCAATTTGACCATGCACAATAAAGAATTTCATAGCAACATTATTGCACCGCAAGACATATCCAACGAGCGAAATTGGTGTAAATGTGGGCTGGAACGGTGGAATATGGACGCTGTTTGATGCAGAGTTTTGGAAAATGTCCTGAATTGGGTTCATCGTATATTAGCATCACTTCCCCCCAGTGCCATAAAGTAATAAATACCTACTTTGCGCCTGGTAAACGACATGGTACAATACTACTTCTAATCTTGCTGCCATGTTTGTAACTCTTTTCATAGGTAAATTATGAATGAACAAACACAATAATAACATGAATTTTCGAAGTTTTACCACAATTGAATACGTTACGTCAGCCATCTGACTGAAAATTTCTCAGTGACATGACATTCGTAGATTTTTGACAGATCCTCGATAGCCAGCCTTCGAGCTTACGTTAGAATTAGGTTCGTGCTCGCGATTTCATACAAAACTTTTTACGTGACAAAACATTCACGTTAGAATCTCGACACGGTAGTTGTCAAAACCTTTTTTTCTGTCAAAATTTAGTTCCTTTTACGCACTGTAGAGGCGCTGATCAAATCCTATACAAAATGGTGACATTTCGATACGTTTACGAAACGGTTACGATTTCGCAAGTTATTCGTGCTTGGGCTACTGTTGTATTTTACTCACTGTTGAATGACGTTGAATGCGCTGGGTTGGTGTTTTTTACCTGTAAAAAAGAAAATGTTGGGTTTCAATATGTTTCTAAATCAAATATGTATGAATAGAAATAATATTTGAAAATACGAGTATATATATATCTACTAGGATTAAAACTGAGTTCAAACGTGAAAAAAATGCAATGCTGGGTTTAGGACATGTTAACATGAATAGTAACATCATCATCATCAGCCGAAAGAAGTCCATTGTTGAACAAAAGCTTCCCCCATAGAAAGCTACAAAAACGGCTATTAGTCGCTTGTAACCAGTAGCTACCCGCATCTTTAACGACGTCGTCAGTCCAGTAATATAATACAATAAAATAGAGGTTCAACAAAAATATTTCGGAAATCTGGTAAACTAGGAGTGTAGAAATTACACTCAAGGGCATGAAAACAAAAAATTCACAGATGAAAAAAAATATAGCTCCAATCATAACGAAACTACCGTCTGTATGGAGAGAATTAATTTCAAGTAAGAATTTATATATATGGCTGTTGAGTAAGTGCGTTTTTGCTTAAAAATCGACGGGAAAATTAATGTTCTGCAATTGTAAGCTTATAATCAACCGTTACAATTTAGTTTTCAACTAGTGTAAAAAATTTCACTCATGAAGATTCTAAAAACTTGCGACAAATCTGAGTAAAATATAAATCCTTTTCAAAGTTCAACCCGTCAAAAATCTCCTATCCTCAGTTACGTCCCAAATGTAACGAGAAGTGTGTCAATTCGTCCCGGATATAACACGACACCCCCTGGGGGACTCGCGATGTCACTTACAGCTTGACACTCGATACTGTGCCGTGGGGAGGAACCACTTTAAAAGATTCAAATTTTATATTTTTCCTACGACAGCGGTCATATAAAAAAACACAGCTACTAACTTAACTTGATTTGCGTTGCGCTTGTAATTTTTGCATGCATGATAACATGAGTAGTCACGGGAGCAAATCACACTAATGTTGTAAATAAGAAAGTTATTAAGTTTTTTTTTATGCCTGATAGGTTAACCTTTGACCACTATCTCACCTGATGGTAAGTGATGATGTGGTCGAAGATGTTGTTCAGGCTAATCTGGAAGTACTGGCTCTCAAGGACAGCTGCCGGAACGCACCGATATTTGCTTGGCGACAGATTTTCTACTTGAGGGTGGTAGCTAGCCAGGCGGTCATTCGCAAACTGCCCTACCACCATGCTATAACGACTGCCATCCTAAGACAACAACTGGGACCGACGGCTTAACGTGCCCTCCGAAGCACGAAAACGCTCTGTAGTAACTCATGATCGCGCGCGACGTTGCTTAACTTTACTGATCGGTTGAGAACAGCTAAGTAAACTTCGCTACTAGCGCTTCAATAAGGGAGCTAGTGAGGATGTGAGGATATGAGTGAGTATCTGAGTCCATATGCCTTGTTACTCTTCCACGCTAAAACGGGTAAACCGATGAATATGAAACTATAGAAGTACAGATAGTTTAGGTCCTGGATTAACACATAAAATAATCTTCATCATTGTCTACGTGAGCTGTAGAACAACGGGGGATGGCAGCAGTTCCAAAAACTGAGTCGACAAATAAAACCTTAAAATTATCGAAACTGCTCACAAAATTAAACGAGAATCGGTTTAGAAAAGGTATCGTGCGCTTGAAGAGTCAAGACATCCTGAGGATGCTACGAGTATAAAATGCATCAAACATTATTTTAGTTAATATCGGAGTTGGTACAATTTTGATATTACAGTTGGTTTAGATAACTTATTTGTACCATTGGGAACCTCTGCTACCCACACAAGTTCTCATTCGAGCCTGTATAGCATATAGTGGGCCTACAGTAACAGTACAATGTCACTTTAATCTACTAACCCTACCACAATATTAGTTATATTATCGTTATTGTGCTACTTCAAAAGTGAAAAGTTCTTAAATAGCTACAACTACAAAACGTGCAGCTAAAATATATATTTTTTGCTATTTATTCTACTAAGAGACATTTATTGTGCTTTGCCCACCACTATGAACGTCTAAAAGGAAAATTTACTGATAGCACTGTCCATATAAAACTGGCAAATCAGAAGCACACACAGTAGACTGAAAGACATGCGTGCAAAATTTCACTGAGTTGGAACACATAGTATTTAAAATATGACAAAAGTACGTTGTTATTGAAGCGCTTTGAATACCTTGAGCTAAATAATTGTTATAAGGCATTTCCTTGACCTATTAACGTCAGGACGTCGTTAAATAAACTGAAATTGAAGTAGTAAAAAAAATTACAAATTAAAATGGGTGAATACACATTTAAACATGTTTAGCGCACAAAATTTATATCTCTGGCGGGAATTGAACCCACGTCTTGCGGTTTTACGCACGGTCTAACAAGACGGAGACACATATAAGAACTTTGTGCTTTACTTTATTAATGGATGAATACACTTAGACGAAAGATTTACATTGATTTTGTTTAATAAAACATTTAGAAACATCATTGTGCAAACATCAAACCACATGTAAACATATACCAATTTAACTTATAAACTGTGGTTTACAATACCCAATTCAAATCCACAAACGTCACAGTTCAGTTTCAAACTACTCAATATCTAGGATTGGATTAATATCTTAACCCTAAAACCCCAAAGGGGTCCTATAAGATGTACCGACATATATGGCACGAACTACGAATAAATTATTCGTAGGGCACGAAGCATAGACTATCATTGTACTGTCAGACTTTAGGCGATGTAGTTATTTAGGTTATTGCCATTTAATATCACCATCAAAGATGTTCGGATCAATGTAAACCACAATGTCAACTTTCAATGTAGAAAAAAAAACTTGTTTGAATTAGGAATGAAACTTACAGTATTTTTGAGTTCTCCACTCAAACAAAGTACCCGAGTATAACTATGCGGGACTGGAACTACCCTGTTTCTGATGGATATATCTGTTTATGTTTCTGACTACCAGTTTGTACCCACATTTCAAAGTTCTCCTTCCGAAAGTTTATGATTTAACTAGTAATATATTCTGTTTTTAAATTTTGTTTTCGGAGGGTAAGAAATTTTTTTGAATTTGCAAAAGCATTATATAAACAATTTGTCAAGCTTCATCGCTTACGAAACAAAGAGAAAGTTCTATCTTTTGAACAAACCACGGTAAATATTAATTAAAATAAAGGGTACAGACTTAGACACGGCCACTTTTTTATATACAAAATGTTTTAGTTTTAGGGTTGCCAAATGGAAAGGGTAAAACAGAGCCCTGTTAATGTTACTCTACCGTCTGTATACCCGTCAGCGTGTCAAGGCTCGTAAAGGGAATTATGTATTTGGAATTTAAATATGAGTAGTTTGTATAGAATTTTGTTGTTGTTTGAAGTTCGGCAACACATTCCTGAGTCCTCTGGTGTTGTCCGAGGGCGACTGTAATCACATACCACCAGGTGAGTGGTTTTAAACAGGATTAAGAGAATATAAACACATTTTCCAGAAGTGAAAAGGTACTATAAGTAAATATATTCTAGGGTATTTTAAATTCGTTTTTGAGGTGGTTAGAAAGTAAGAAAAAAAATACAATGGACATATAAACATATACATGGTAATAAATAGATTCAGGCGTTACTTTGCGGAAATACATATTTAATAATAACAAATATTTTTTAGTTTTTTTATGAAAACATCAAATTAATATTTTAATAAAACACTTAAAAAATACAAAAATAGTGACAGAGCGCACGATTTCAGGCGTTACCTTGCGGAAATACATATTTAATAATAACAAATATTTTTAAAATATTTTATGAAAACATCAAATTAATATTTTAATAAAACTTACAAAAATAGTGACAGAGCGCACGATTTCTCGATCGTGCGCTCGTAGAGTCAAGACCTCCTGAGGATGCTTCTCGTAGAATCGAAACGCGTCGAAAATTCTTCCGGTTTGGCTGCGTGGCGTTTGTGACATCACGTCGGCTTAACAGGAAAATTAGGCGGAATTGTCACTAGATATATTTTTGTATTTTTTAAGTGTTTTATTAAAATATAAATTTGATGTTTTCATAAAATATTTTAAAAATATTTGTTACTATTATATACATGGTATGTATAAGTTGCACTGTGACACGGAACCATGGTGCTACAAGTCAGACTCGCACTTGACCGTATTTAATTAACTTCATTGTAAATTTATAAATATGAGAATAACTCAATGAATACAGTTATTATTACAAAATTATAAATTTACGAGAGAGAAAAATATAGTCATGCGTGATTCGAACCCGCATCCATCCACCCCTTTAGCCGGGGTATGCTCTAACTAATTGAGCTAACATAAAACAATGACTCATAACTGTAATTTTTGCTCTCGTGCTTCAACCATCGTATCGGGTTCGAATCCCGCACATGACTATATATTTTTCTCTCGCTTTGTAATTTTGTGATGTAATTCGCCAAGCAGGCGTTATTGCAAACATAACAATATTAAAACCGTAATTCTTAATATATAATGAATAAATAATAAGTTATGTATGTTGGAAACTTTGATTTTTAAATCATTTACAATCAAAATAATTTAAATCGTCCTGTATGTTTATTTGGTCTTGATTTACGATTTACACAAGCGATTTAAATCTGGTTCTACTTCCTGGCTACTTAAATTATATTGAAAGCTTCTGTAAAAGTTTACAAGCAAAGTTTGATCGCCTCTAGTGTCGGAACGTTCAAAGTATTTAATAAATTCGTTATTTGAAACTTCCGATTGCTTCGTTTGTTTATATTAAGTTTCGATATCGCACAAGTTAGCTTTAGATATTCCAGTTAAGGAACTTGCACAATATAGGTTAAATACAGACTGAAATACATATTGAATATAGCTACTTGCTTTTAAGAAATAAGTTATTATTTACGGAGCACATGTAAGAGTTATCTTAAGTAACTTTGTCCCAGCGGCAGGTGCTTTGCTTCATTCTAATTCAGAGTAGTAGCCAAACGAGCATTCGAAAAATGTCCTATCGCCATGCTGTTGGGCCTGTTGCCATCTACAGGGCATGTTTTAAAATTCTTGACTGCTACTGATATTGAGTTACATTTTACGACATCTAATAGGAGGGTAGTAAGGAATAATGTACCGTTAGATGAACTAATAAAATAAAAAAAACTGTACTGATATTTCGAAGCAATGATGGTCGAGTGGTTATAGCTATGGACTGCGGTGCCACAGGTCCATGGTTCGATCCCCAACGCTTCCTCGCATGGTGGGAGGGCATTTAGCGAATGCTTGCCTGGATAGCAACCACCCTCAAGTAGAAAATCTGTCGCCAAGCACCTTACAGTATGTTCAGGTAGCAGTCCTTGAGAGCCAGTAAAATTACAGGTACGTGAGACTCAACAACTGTATGTCTCAGTGTGACGGGCGCAGTGAAGTTGTGACGAAATGCATCTGTTATAGGCAGAGGTTACCGCCTCACCAGATGGGCTACGTGCTCGTTCCGTCACCGTAAAAAAACATTGAAAACTGTGTGTCTCCTCAAACCAAAAATATACTCGCGGAAATCGTATAAAATGTGGTCTCTTTTATGGGAACAAAATATTCTGGGCATTCCCTACAAAATGAGGTTCTACAAAAGGCGAGTCAACTGCACCCTCAAAAATCGGCAACGTATTTATAATACCCCAGTGCCTATAATATTTATAAGCGTCTTGCATGAAGTTGTTTCCCAGCTTTCTCATAAAAAAAATATAAAATTGTAACGAAACAAAAATGGAGAAGATAAGCAGTATATTCCAAATTCATCGTTTCGTTGTTAAATGGGCGGGTGACATATTCTATAGTCAAAGCGAATTGAACAACAAACAAGACTAATTATCAATTGGCTGCAAAACTTGTTTACGATGACAGAACCATGGGGTTCCGAAAATATAAATAAATTACCAAAAAAGCTTGACCACCTTAAAATATAGTAAGTATGTTCAAACACTTTTTTGAAAACAATCCCTTCTACACATTAAAAGAATTCATGTCAATGCAGCTTTTAGAATCTATGTTCTTGGGTCAAGTGCACAGAAAAAAAAAAGACTTCTTTAGCCAAGAATATACATTGTCTTAATAAATTCAAGACAATGCTGTATTACAACAAGAATATATTCTGAACTGAAAAATAATCGAGTCTTGATATTACACTCGAATATTCTTAGAAATATTGTTTGACCCAAAAAATATTTCTTCACATAAAATATTCAAATTATTATTTCAAGATAACGAAAATATTCTTCTAACAATAAAATAGGATTCTTCTGTTAACATTTTATTCTCTAAATAAAATTTCTATATTCTTTCTTGAAATATTTTTAAATATTATTGTTCGAATGTAATTAAGGTGCTTCACTTACCAATATTTATGGTAAGATTCTTGGATTCAAAATTAACCATATTCGTATTTAAACACTAACGATTTCTCCAAAGAAGAATGCAATATATACTTTGATTCAAGAATATATTCCTGAGAATATTGTGTTCTGTTTTCAAGAATATATTGTTTTCAATATATATGAATCACAAATATTCTTGAATAAAAACACACTGCGTTGGCTCAAGTATTCCTTTTTTTCTGTGTGCAAACGTGATAACTTTACATTTTGTTTAACTGTATTATGTAAAAAAAATATTATGATTATTACAATTTAATTAATTATTTACATAGACGTAATTAGAACTAATATATTTAAGTAGTATTAAATGTACCATGACTTGCCTGTAAAAAAATTACAAAAGGGCTAATAAAACTTCTTTATATCTTTAATTGTAATAATGTAATTTTGGTTTTAACAACAGTTACTAAATGATTGCTTTTACTATTTTGACTACAGATGTTGCTCCGTATGACGGTTAAAAAACATGAACAAAACGACAAATTTGAACTATGACTCACCATAACCACAGTAGCTCTAATTTGCACAGCATTGTATGTATGGACTTGGGTTCGAATCCCCCTAATGGCTTAATTGTTTTGTATCCTTGCAATTTTATGAGCTTATTTGCTTAGCCGGAGCTAAATCAAAAATTACTTTCTTAAAATAGTTGTGTTATGCTAGGATGCAAAGTTATTATTTAGCGCGAGAACTGGAATTAAAACCTAATGAAGCGAAGGATGGAACCACGATCAAAACGAGTGGTTTCAAAATAGTGTCCTAAACGTAGCGATGGTTTCATAACCAGAAGACGGAAAATAACTTTGCTGCCGAGTGTAATACACTATTTCTCACATCTGCTTTCTGCTAGGTACAGGAAAAACAACTTATTTAAATAAGTAAATTGGTGTTTATTTATATTGAAAATAAAATTTTATTTTAGGTACCATTTTCTTTAATATTGGAAGTTTAATAGTTTTTTTTTTTTATCTTTAAACAGTTTTAAATTATTAACAAAAACTTTTCCACGCTAGCGGATAGAAAAAACATTTCTTCACAGATTTCAATAAATAATCAGATGAGGGGTTCGAGCTAGTGAGGTGAAAAAAACATTTATTAGCCAAAAATTGTGATATCAACTAATAATTAATAAAGAAACATCTAGTCACGGTGTAAGGTTACGCAACAAAATTGATTAAAACATCATTCTATCTCCCCTTCTGAAGAAACCCTGAAACTTTCAGAGATGAAAGCTGATACCAATAACGTAGTCGAGTAAAAAGTTGCCAACTATGCATAAAATGTACCCAAAGTTCCGCTTGAAGTACCTTGCACCCTTAGCGGGGGTTGCGAAGGGGTTAATAGATACCCCTTCGTGTATTTAATCAAATGAATTTTGTTATATTGGTTTTCTAGCATATTTTGTAATAAGAGAATACAGCTTTATTACCGATGCGCATCGTAGATAATTATAACAATATAATGGACGATATCGTCCAATGCGGATGCTAAGAGGTCACGGGTTTGTTTCTCGTATTTGAACAGAACAAGCACGAGGCCTACCGGATATTCAGCTGTACCCTCTGCCTATATCAGACGCATTTCGTCACAAGTGCCTAATTGCATCTGTTCTGGAAAATAACCTAGATAATCGTCAATCCCCGGTGCAATGATGGTTGAACTAATAAAATAAAAAAACTGTAAGTACTGACATTTTGAAGCAATGATGGCCGATCGGTAATAGCTATGGAATGCCATGCCACAGGTCGCTGGTTCAATTCCCACCACCGGCTTAAACTTCACCGCATGGTGGAAGAGCTTTTTACGATTGGCCGCCTGGCAGGATGGTAGCTACCACCCTCAAGTATAAAATCGGTCACCAAGCACCTAACGGTGTGTTCCGGCAGCAGTCCTTGAGTGCCAGTGAAATTACAGGCACATGAGACTTATTAACTATGTCTCAAGGTGGCGGGCACAGTGAAATTCCTGTGATGAAATGCATCTGTTATAGGCAAGGGTTAGTCCGCTTAACATCAGGTGGGCCTCGAGCTTGTTCCGTCACAATAATATAAAAAACCTATGTTGTTAATACTAACGAAAAAATGAGATTCAAATCTATCTGTTCATCTTGTCCCAAATATACACAACACAAAATCAGCATATAAATTCCCAGAAGCGCCCCGCTTGTCACCGTGACAATGACACGCTTGCTTCAAAACGGGACAATACGGGACAATTCTCATATTTGAATAGCATAGTGGTGGAGTCATAATGGTATCATAGTGGTTTATATGATTTATTTTCTATAAAATTAAAATATAACAAGATCGTTCGAATGATGGTAAGTGACAGTGCTTGTTTGTGTTACCACCATTGTCGCCGTCTTCTTTTTTTTGACACTGCACTATGCTAGTCACTCCGAGATGTCAGTTCTTATGTCCCACTCGCCTAGTAATCTTATTAGCTACAGTGCCATTCATATAAAGCACAGCAGTGTTTGCACACTACTACTAAAACGCAGAATATTGGATATTGCGTTGGTGTAATCCACGACGGACTCTTGCTGAAGGACCTACCACATTGTAAACCATAATATTATAATTTTTTAATTTGGAAATTTTCAGATGTTGTTGGTGAATTAAGTATGATTATTTAGTGAATAAAATTATTATTATATAATATCGTATTTGTCAACTGATTTTTGTTCCGGATTTTTTTCAAAACGGTAGGGATATGGGAATACCAAACGAAAATAAATTATAATAAAAAATCGGTCATAACATCTTCAATTGACAGTAGCTTTATTTTTTTTTTATTTCTTATAAAGTGATCAATAGGTCGTATACTGCAAGTTTTTCTCAAGGAATGCGACGAGGTTATCACAAATTAGTATGGCAAAAGCTCAGTGCCACAGATTAGCTACAGCGCCGTTGGCAGCGCGTTAGTAAATAAAAAATTATGCCATACAGCATCGCATCTACGCGCTCGCGGCATATCACGAGAAAAGCGCAAACCCAGAGAAGAACAAGTCTTGTTTGAAGATAAGCGGTCACGCTTGTTATCTCATTCTGCTTGACACTTGACCACGTTCGTCATTACAAGACGTTCTTATGTCTCGTTCGCCCACTCCTAAACAGTTTTGTTTGTATACTAATGCTTTGAGGCAGAAAATCTGACTCTGCAGTGTCACTGAGCCACTAAAATAAACACTTACTGAATGGATCTACCACTTTACACGCAAGTGTGCTATTACAAAGTCATAATAACCCAAAAATAGGAGAATTGAGGATAGGACAAGAATGGAATCAATTCCTCCCCTCTCCTGGGTAAAAGTTTTTTTATTTACCACCGAGTGACTTTGACGAAGGACCCGAGTTTAGAATAAAACTTTCAACCGGAAAATAGTAGACAATTTATGGCGTTCGTGGCCTACTTTAGGTTTTGAAGGGAGATTACACGTGCGGTTTTGAGGACGGCGGCGTCGCGCGGCATTTGATAAAATACCTTCTGATAACAGAAGAGTAAAATATTTTTCGTTTTATTTGTTAATATACAAAAAAGACTACATTTATCTTAAATCTTTATATTTGCTTTTTTCTGTTTTTTCCTTAGGTTAAGATTTCAGTACTTATATTATATGTTGAACACTATGTTTTTAAGAGTTCCGAACTAAAAAATGAGACGCTATTACTCGGCTGTCTGTCCCTCTGTCCCTCCAACCTTAAAAGGGCTGTATTCGTATCTTCGGAATGGAAATAGTATGGTGGATTGGCTTTAATCAACAATAGGTCAAAAATAAAAGGACTAACCCACACAAGCAAAAGAATTTTTTTTTTACATATACTCATTTAATTGATGCGTACTGGTCACGAAATCGATTATCACTTCCTCAGAATATTAGACAACATCGATAAAAATTGCTATTTCCATGTCAATCAGTGAAATGCATATTAGCAAATACAAGTACGTAACCGATGTTGATGAAATTTAAATAGAACCTACTTGACGCTCATCAAACCACTCTACCTGATATGAAGAGAAGCTTCAAAATTGAATGTTTCAGTAAAGTTCTATTTGGTCATAAAATATTTAACTGTTATATATATGCATCGATTTGAGAACCTTTCTACTTTTACTGGAATTTGGTGAAAATGCAAATATTGGTAAAAATTATCAACATGCGGTTAGTAGACGTATTTTACACCAGAATAAAAGACGTCTGAGTTTCTTTATCTTC
Source organism: Plagodis pulveraria (assembly GCA_963890685.1). NCBI lineage: Eukaryota > Metazoa > Arthropoda > Insecta > Lepidoptera > Geometridae > Plagodis > Plagodis pulveraria. Next base: position 1,065,199 of record OY982968.1, read on the forward strand.
ACTAGGTTTTTTAATTAAAATTTTGGTCTCCCAACGATGACGCGTTTGTCATCTATCAGTTTGTTATCTTCTTAGATTGCTTACTAATTCTTTTTCCATGCGTTATTAAAACTTATAACCATTAAATCTATCTAAATATTGTTTCAAACAGTTGGGTTAGGTCTATTCTTGCCGAAAACTTCAGCCTTTTTATATCTAAATTTACCTTTTACAGAAAAAAAACCTTAAACAGACCTAATTTTGTTTACACACTATTTGCTCTTGTATATTTTATTGACACTTACTTTTAATTGAAATTTCATTTTTCAGAACAAAAAAGTCTTGACATTTCAAAACAAAATTTCCAAGATTGTAAAGAAAATGCTTAGACGACGCCCGTGTGTATAAAGCATAACTTGGACGGCGTTTTCACAGCGGTTTCTCCGCTGATTTATTCACCTTTCCGATTTTATTTTGGAATCGCCGCCCGCGGGGATGCGTACTACATTTTACGGGGAACGTCTCGAGTTTGGAGTTTACGGAGAAAGTTTAATTTTATTGATGTAAATACTTGGAGAACATCGATTAGTTTGGCTGTACTCTCGCTGACCTTAATTCATGATGGTTGTTGGTTTCCTTTGTATAATTCATGGCTTAAGAATTAATTTTATAATGCCTTTTGTTATACGGCGCTAAAGATCTGCGTATATTAAGCTGTACGCAGTTCTATTGCGGCGTATTGGTCGTAGAGTCGGAAGAGGCGAATAGAATCACTCCAGAAAGTGGTCAGCAGCACCTCCTAAGAAAAAAAGAGCTGCGATCCCCAAGCATGGGAATTACGGCAAACCATTCCGTAAATGTGAAAGGCGGTATTGAGCAGTTAACGATCGTACTGATAAAGTACGTTACATACTATACACTAGGCTATATATACTTCACTTGTGTGCTGCTTAACAATTGTTTATATCAACCCTTCCATTAAAAGGTTAAAAAAAGGTATTCTATCTTCTTCCATCAAAAGATCGCTTATGGTGATAAGGTCACTTATTGTCACTCATAATGACTTTTCATTGTTAAAGTTTTTAAGGTTAAGCTTTAAGTCTTTAACAGGCAACCAGCAATATAAACGAATATTTTTTTTTGTAATTATGTCCTTGTATATAATCTTTTATATGTTCTTTTGTCCCCTATAATGTTAGAGAATAAATAACTGCACCGACTCCACGTGAGTTAGATTTTGCGAATGTGACATAACGTGCCGAGAGGGATAAGATTGCGAGTAGGAAAATGAAACTCAGTAGTATTTTCTTGCCTCATCAGGCAGGCGACTCAATTCTTAATTTTAAAAAAAGATGGTAAGCGTCACTGCTAACCATTACAGTTACAGTGTCACCTTTCTTGTTCTGCTTGACACTGCACTGCTTTCGTCATTCCGAGACATTAGTCCTTACTTGAATATCATAAAGTAACCGGCAAATCATTCACGTTAGGGACTCTAACGCTATGTCACTAGGGTCACAGGACCCTATTATCTAAACCCAGATCGACCCCTAAGGTGAGTATTTTATAAAGTTTTTTTTTTTAAATATTATAATGATCCAAAAGACACCTGCCATGCGTGAGGATTATGGCTAAACCCCTCTAAATGGGAGAGGCTGTGTTCACCAGTGGACAATCCGGCTGTTACAGTTTTATATTTTAATATTTGTATATGCGTGAAACTCACGAGAATTTCATAAGTTCTTATGTCTTATTTGCACAGTAATTTCACTTTATACAATGATTTTTGCACATTCCATGGCCTTACAACAAAATTCTATATGTACATTAATCTATCCATTATAAGAATTAAAAAAAAAAAAATAAGAACGAAGCCGAAAGATGAAGCCAGCTAAAAGCTTTAAAAAGAATGTAGCTGTTTATACACCTCTACCTTTCTTTCGGAAATATATATATATACATAAATAACGGATGTCCTTTACATTCTTCTTCGTCAATTGCAATCCTCATAATCAGATTAAATCATCCTCTCTTAAAAAATAAACGGGATTTATAAGCGATTAGAGACACACCAGTTCCTTTGTCCACTTAATTAACCTTCCCAACGTTGAAATCAAATACGGGATGCAAAGAGGAAACTGACCCCTCAGTTTAAAACAAGCGCTTTGAAATCAATTGACCCCTAACAATCATCCGTACAGACATCCCCTTGATAATTTTTTTGTATGGATGCGGTTAACGTTTCAATAAAAATGGGGTTAATGTTTGGTTCTACATACTGATTTCTTATTATATTTAGTACCGATCTGAATTTAGAAACTGTTATTTTTATTTGGTATTATTGAATTTTCCATTCAAGATGAATATCATAGCGAAGATAAAAAAACGTTTCAAATTTAAAAGTTTACGTATAAATAATGGCCAATATTGATTTCGTGCGTATTCAAGAAAACATTTTAGATAGATAGATAGAAGATAGAAAACTCTGTATTGTTACACCACTGTTAAAATATTAAAGTTTACATATTAAATAATGATAACATAGTGTTATAATGGGCGGCCTTATCACTAAAAGTGATCTCTACCAGGCAACCTTAGGATGGAGTTGAACTAACAAAACAATTGGGGCGGGTGTAGTCCAAAAATAGTACATACTCAAATGTCATAAAAATATTTTAAAATAAAACGTATTTTAGTGTAACTACCAAACAAATATATAAAAATAGAATACTTATAATTTTTTATAATAATTAAATAAATACTATATATATACGTGTATATATATACCAACATACATATATAGATAATTATATATACATATCTAAATAATATATAAATTATATACAAGAAATACATACATATTATAATATTATCTCATTTATAGCCTAGACATTGACAAAAATGTACTGTTAAATTAAGGAGACAAGTTAAACCTTTTAACTTGATCTTTGAACATTCTGAGAGTCGGTGCTTGTCTGATTGATACAGGAAGAGAATTCCACAAGCGGGCAGCCTGAATAGTGAAAGATTTAGTATAAAACGAACTCGTATGAGGATGGATTTCAAGTGTGAGATTTTCTGATGACCTTAAAGTGTATGAAGTACAGTGAAGGAAATCAAAGCGTTCCTTGAGATAGCGCGGGGATGTAGGATTGAACAATATATTGTAAAGGAGACTAAGAATATGAGTATTCCGGCGAAAGCGTATTGTCAGCCAATTGAGCTTAGAACGAAACTGAGAGACGTGATCATATTTGCGTAAACCAAATATGAATCTAATACAAACATTTTGAAGACGCTCAAGTTTATCTAGCTGTTCCTCCGTGAGATCTAGATAGCAGGCATCAGCGTAGTCAAGAATTGGAAGTAAAAGAGATTGAGCTAATGCAATTTTAGTGGCTGTTGGAAGAAAGTTGCGCAACCTTTTTAAGGATCCTGCTGCGGCAAATAGCTTGCGACTGGTTATTTGTAACTGTTGATCCCACCTCATATAGCGATCCATTGTTATTCCAAGATTCTTTACAGAGCTACTAAAGGGAATAGCAATACCACCGAAGGAAACTTGAGGAAGTAATGTCCAGTCTATTGTAGACAGTAATCTTGAGCTACCAATAACTATTGTTTGTGTCTTAATGGGATTTACTTGTAACCCAAAAGAGTTGCTCCATTTAGCTATGCGGTCAAGATCAGCATTAACAATCTGAATGGCTTCAGATAGTTTATTCACTGGGGCCTTAGAATAAATCTGTAGATCGTCTGCATATAGGTGGTAGGAAGAAGTGAGGTTGTGAGAAATGGAATTAATAAACAAAGCAAACAATAAAGGAGATAAGACGCCACCTTGCGGGACGCCTGCTGACGTGCTACACCACAAAGAGTATTTATCTTCAAAGCGAACACGCTGCCTGCGCCCGTACAGATAACTGTGAAACCAATCAACTACCGTTGGAGAGATGTTAATTGAGCGAAGGAGAGCAAGAAGAATGTCAAAATTCACAGTGTTAAAGGCGTTGCTAAAATCTAATAGAGTTAATACAGTAAGTTGGCCATTGTCCATTCCAAGACGGATATCATCAGTAATTTTGATGAGAGTCGTTACAGTGCTATGCCCAGGTCGAAAGCCAGATTGAAAGGGATTTAAAAGTTTATGACATGATAAGAATTCGCTGATTTGGTTGTAAATAAGACGCTCGAACACTTTTGACAGGAATGGAAGGATAGAAATAGGTCGATAGTCGGAATAAGATTTGGGGTTTGATTTTTTAGCCAATGGAATAATTTGAGCATCTTTCCAAATTGAGGGAAATACTCCATCAGAGACAGAGTTATTAAAAATGTGACAAAGAACAGGAAGTATAACATCTAGGATGGGCATAACCATGTTACGACTTATGCCGTCGACACCAACAGCATTGGAAGTGATTGAAATTACGCTCTTCTTAACATCGCAAGCGGATAGTTGATTAAAAATAAATGGAGAATGGTCGGGAATCGGTAAAGTTGAAAGGTAACGTAAGGTATTGTTTTTATCTGAGATGTTAATATCACATGACGAAGAGAAATGTTGGTTGAGAGAATTGATATTTAAATCATTTGGAATAGACTCTTGTCGTGATTTACCTATGCCCAATGACCTGAGAAATTTCCAAACTTTGGCAGGATCCTCGTTAGCGACAGATTTGTGAACATGGTGGCGTAAAGCATCCCTACACACCATATTGCAGCGATTGCGAGATTTAACATACACAGCTTTATTTTCATCACATGGTCGACGCTTATATTTACCTTTAGTGAGTACTTTTCTATGCATTAACACTTTTATTTCATCGGTTAGCCAAGGAGCTGGAAGGTGCTTTATTTTTATAGCTCGCAGAGGGGCATGCTTATCATACAACTGTGTTAACAAGGAGTTGAATATAGCAACTTGGTCATTCACAGACGCTGCATCATATACCGGAGACCAGTCGACTACTTGGGCATCATTAAGAAATGCTGCCTGGTCCATGCCACTAAAATTGCGCTGAAGTATGACTTTAAGTTTGGCTTTAGGAGGACGAATTTTATAAGACAGGAATATCAGATTATGATACGAGAAGGCATCGGCGGAACATTGACCGTGCTTAGCAACATACTCGGTGGATGATACTATAATCAAGTCAAGAAGTGAAGGAGTGTAATTTGGGGAGTGATGAGTAGCATTTAGAGGCAGAATATGCATGTTGCAGGAATTAATGACAGCTTCAAGTGAGGAAGTACGAGAATCACGTTTGAGAAGACAGGTATTGAAATCACCCATGATAATGGTGTGGATATATGAAGGGGTAAGATCTTCAAGGATCTGTTCAAAAGATGAGAAGTAATTATTACAAGAAGAATTGCTATAATAGGCTCCGAGTAAGATCTTATTATGTGAAAGAAGGACTTCCACAAAAAGATGCTCACCAGCATTTGATGTAAGCGGTTGAGATGAGGTGCTGACTACTGAGAAAGGAATATGTGATCTAAGGTAAATAGCCACCCCACCCCCGCGGCTGTCAGTACGATCATTTCGGATTAGGTTAAAACCGGGCAAAGAATATGATACAGAGGGTAAGCACGGCTTGAACCATGTCTCGGAGACTATTATGGCGTGAATATTTTTGTGATCTAGAGATGCCTGCATATCGGGATAATGTGCCGGAATACTTTGCGCATTGATATGAATCACGTTAAAATTTTTCGGTACATCAGAAAACTGCGCGTCGAGAGTATCATTCAACGTTAGAATGCTTTTGAAACTCTCGTCACTAGAGGAACTGTTAGAAGACAATGACAAATACTCTTCACTATCACTATTATCTGTATTTTTAAATAAGTTTAATATAGTTTTTAATATGAGATATAATATATATATATACCAATATATAATAATAAAATATATATCTATATAAATATAATAAAATATAAGAGAGGTTTTTTTTTTATAACTCTCCACCTGCCAGTTGGGTATCAGTAGATCCAGAAATACAAAACAAACACGCACAAAACACAGATACAAATTTTCATACACAGAGAAGATAAACGAAAAAGCAATACACACATAGTCACAAACTAACCACATCAAATAAATATACATCTAATATATTTTATGAAGCGACAATATTTTTTTTAAACATATTCAGTGTGATCGTTTTTAGCGCTTTCAGCGAGTCCCACTCAAATGGTACGCACCCCTAGTGACACTCTGGGTACGTACCATCTGAGTGAGACTCGCCAAAAACGCTAAAAACGATCACACTCCCAAAAAGTTTTCCACATGGGTCTTGGCGTTATTTTCGCCTTAAACGCTGCATCTAATGTCAAAAGTGACAGAAGTGGCAAATTTTAGTGGCATTCTTAGCGTTCTTATCCAAAAATGGAACGGGGATGACAGTTACAAACGATCACGTGATCACAACCACAGACGCAGAATGTGATCAAAATTATCGAAATTTACGTTCTTAGCGACTAATGGAACATACCCTTAATCTATGGTTTGATGAGAAGTAAAAAAAACGTCAACGTCAAAACAAATCGCAAATGTCAAAACTGTTTGATACGAGTTAGTGAAATTTTATAAAAGTTATATGAATGGTGCAAAATAAGGACAAAAGCTACTTAATAACTACCTACTTACAGTGTGAAAAATTCAGAGAAGTAGAGAGGGTACCCGAACACGAACAAACCATTTTGCAAATAAAATTGTGTAGTAATTATACCCTCAAGAAACAGGGAGATTAAAGCAGTCATGTCATCGCTTTTTGGAAGCAGCTCGTCTCGGCTTGGCTGTAGCTATCGACTCCTTGTGAGCATCATGCACTGAAATCGGCGCTTCCGTACCACCAATCTTCTCGAGCTCTGCAAGAGAGCTGATACGATGTCTTGTTCCGTCAGCACCCGATATGAACACGAAACCGTCTTTCGTCCAACATTTGCCAATGCCATATCTTTGGCGAGCCACCATAAATGTATGATGCCGTGACTTAGTTAAAAACTCAGATAGTGTTAAACCTGATCCTTTTAAACCCGTCTTTGCGAACCAGATGTTGTTTCTCATCTCCAACGTACGCAATTTGAACAGGATCGGTCTGGGTTTATCAGGAGTGGACGCACGACCCATTCGGTGACAGCGGCTGATGTCTTCAACAGTAATACTTATCTTCGTGTGAGTTGCCACGGCCCTGGCCACTACGGATGCAGTCTCTTCATCCTTAGATTCCACAAGGCCATGGAGCAGCAAGATCTTACGACGACTACGCATTTCCATGGTATCCTGCTGATGAACAAGCATACCCACCTGATCTTGAAGGCATTGGATGGCAGTCATGATAAAGGAGCGGAATGCAGTAAACTCCGATGCCAAGTGGTTTACATTGGATGAAGTTGTTGCAACTTGAAGCTCACCTTCATAAGCATCCATCCGCTGCATAAATAACTGCTGGAGTTGGGCCATTGACTGTTGTACTGCCTTCATGTTGAAATAAATGTGTGTGCAATCAATACCAGTATATCTCAGTTAAATTATGTTTATAGTGACTTTGTGATAAGGATAACACCCACTGGCAGGTATTTTGTGCTAAATTTTAATTATACATCAAATTTAGACATATAGGAGAAGATTTACTTATTATTTTAAAATAAATTAACTCAGACAAAATTTGATTGATGTTTTTCACTCTCCTACCCGCACAGAATTCATATTTAAGAATATATTAAAAATACAGTAGGCCGCTTGAAGAGTATTGACCTCCTGATGATACTTCGTGTAGAATCAAAACACCAAATTCTTCCATTAAGGTTGAACTGGCCGGTAACTTTTCCATACAAACGCCGTAGGATGATCACTCCCTTATTTGAGGTTTTAGGTCCAGAACTAAGCATGATATCGATTTATCTCTTCATTATCTAGGCTTGTCTTGGCACCGATTTGTAAAAAAAATCTTCACATGATAGTTATAAGCCTCGAAACATCCCTGTAATATCACAAATTTTAGCGCATGTTTAGTCGTAAATAAACGACTTATAGAGCATGAAATCCCTAAAATTATTTACATAGAAGCATAGCTCAGTTCATGATCATTTTAGATAACATTTTGGAAAACAAATACATCCAGTAGTATAATCATAAACATCCTAGAGCCAAAGGTCGGCACACATAGTTTTGCGCGCTAGTTTTTCGTTCAAAATATTGGGCATCTCATGTCAATACTTCCATTCCGCGGTGAGGGAAGCGGGCGGGTGGGTCTCATGCGCAGCACACTAATATATAATTAACAAAACGCACACTACCAAAAGTCACGTGCACCGCGCCGCGATCTTAGAACATAATATTATATTGTAGGAATGCCCTGTTGCTTTTTGGTGTGCACGTATGTATACACTACCAATATGTAGTGCCTATGCCTACTTACGTACTTATATATATATATATTTACATATGTTGGGAGTTGGGGACCGGATTTTCTTTCGCATTTGATTAGTTTGTGCGTGATAGTAAGTGTCGGACGCCATAATCCATATAGATAGGTAGGTACTTGGGTAATATAAATACGTAACTATGTCTAGGTACTCACCTACTCTCACCTAAGTTAGTACCTAGTAGGCATCAGTCAATACGCAGGTCATGATAGCTATGGTGAGTACCTAATCATTTTAGCAACACTTACGACAATATAAAAAGCTGCATTTGGTTAGATGTGGTATGGACGTAGGTAGTCCGCATTCTTTTTAGAATATAGTCTAAGCTGTAATATAGCTTCGAGAAAGTACCTACCTAACACAAAGTAGTAAAGGGTTAGAATTAGAAGCTCAATGGAAGATACCTACCTATCTACGATATAATTATCATTTATCATATAGGCCTGCCTAGGCACGCAACTGTCAGCGATGTCAAATCGACATTCGCGGGCGCGCATTACATTGCATACCCATCTACATAGCTATAAGATCACAACAAATAATAAAGTTAGTACTATGTATCTACCTACGTAAATTAGTAGAATAAGTATGTATATTTGTAGTAGGTACTTATACCTAAGGTAGTACGAAAGTTTATATGGTAAACTTAGCGATGATTGTAGGCACTTACCTGATCAAAAATAACCTATGATTAGTTATTGATTTTTATTGGAAATAATTTAAATCCGTTACGGGTAGGTAGAGAATTTTTATTCCAAATGTGTTCTACCAGGATTGGTAGATCCATCATGTCATCGTACATTACCGCTTAGAGACAGATTTTGAAATCGGTACGACATTTTGGCTCTCATCTCAAAGCTCGCTAGCCGGGCGAGCATTCGCAAAACAACCTTCCACCATGCGGTGAACCTGTTGCGCGGCAGTCCATTGCTAAGAGCCATCACTGCTTCCCGTTAAGTGTTAAGTGACAGAATTTCTACTTGAGGGTGGTAGCTATCCAGGCGAGCATTCGCAAAATGCTCTTCACCAACGCGGGGAAGCTCAATATCGTGGCTGGATTCGAACCATGGACCTGCTGCGCGGCAGTCACTAGCTAATGCCACTGGCCCATCACTGCTTCCCGTTAGGCGCTTACTGACAGATTTTCTGCTTGAGGATGGTGGCTAGCCAGGCGAACATTCGCAAAATGCCCTATGCCCTTCCACCAAGCGGTGAAGCTCGAGCCCGCAGCGGGATTCGAACCATAAACATGCTGCGAGGCAGTCCATAGCTAATGCCACTGAGTTCACGTTAGTTGCATGGTGACAGATTTTCTACTTGGGTAGCTATCCCGGCGAGCATTCGCAAAATGCTCTTTTCTTATGCCTGATAGGTTAGCCTTTGACCACTATCTCACCTGATGGTAAGTGATGATGTGGTCGAAGATGTTGTTCAGGCTAACCTAGAATTACTGGCTCTCAAGGACAGCTGCCGGAACACACCGTTAGGTGCTTGGCGACAGATTTTCTACTTGAGGGTGGTAGCTATACAGGCGGGCATTCGCAAAATGCCCTACCACCATGCTATAACGACTGCCATCCTAAGACCACAACCGGGACCAACGGCTTAACGTGCCCTCCGAAGCACGGAAGCGCTCAGTAGTATTGTCCTAGCGGTCACCCATCCAACTCATGACCGCGCGCGACGGTGCTAAACTTTGCTGATCGGTTGAGAACAGCTAAGTAAACTTCGCTACGAACTCTCCACCACGCGGTGAAGCTCAATATCGCGGCGGGATTCAAACTATGGACCTGCTGCGCAGCAGTCCATAACCAATGCCACTGAGCCATCACTGCTTCCCTTTAGGTGCTTGGCGACCGATTTTTTACTTGAGGGTAGTAGCTATCCAGGCGGGCATTCGTAAAATGCTCTTCTACCACGCGGTGAAGATTAAGCCCGCGACGGGATTCGAACCATGGACCTGCTGCGCGGAAATCCATAACCTATGCCACTGAGCCGTCACTGCTTTACAAAACATGTTGTAGTAAAAGCAGTAACTTGCTAATTATGTAATAAATAATTATTGTAGGTAAATATTTACTACATCAATATGAAAAGAACAAACTAATACATTTACTATGTACCTACAAATCATTGTACCTACTTACTAAATATTTACCTACTATAGGTGAAATAATATCAGTATGTTATTATAAAACGAACGAAAATTATAACAACAGGTACCTACTGCCCGAACCAAAATGTATTCCTCTGTGAATATATATAATATTATTTTATAAGAAATACCTACACACGTCTTGACGTAGCTTGAGACACTATCTCCGTCCGTCGTCAAACATCGTAATTCGTTCGGCATGGTTCGGCTTTCATTGATATATCGCAAACAAGTGTGCGTAATTAGCGTAGATGCAATACGGGTGTGTGATGCGCGATCACTATCTTCGTACTACTCATCACGGAGTCTTACCCTTTCCCACAAAGGTATAGGTGAAATAGCATGCTTTGTAGCCTCGCCCGCTGATAAGTTCTAGCCGTCGGCAAGTGCATCCTTAAGGTTACGTGGCGTTTATGACGTCACTTCGGCTTAACCGGAATTATCCCTTATATATATTTATAAAACTTTTAAACATTTTGTTTGAAAGTATTTATTTTAAGTTTACTTAAAACCCTTTCATTTCATATATTATTACTGACTATGGATTTCTACATAGTATCACCTAAATATATTAATTGGTTAACAAATTATATACATTTATATTGAGCAAAATAAACTCTGTACTGTATTAACTAAAATTTAAGCTACAACATTATATTGGCTTTTTTTTGTACTAATCGTTACAGTCTTTTACACAATGTATATCAAACATTTACATGAGCTTTGGTTTGTTCCAATTACATCACTTGCAGTAAACTACAAAATATATTTTTTGTAAATAACTACGCGATACAAAAATGAATACCTCAAAACCCACATCCTTAGATATTATATCAGTAGTCACCCTTGTCAAGCAAGCGTAAAGATAAGCAAAAACTCATTACAACACGCTGAACGGTGCAAGGGTAAGTTGTATTATTTATCTCGGTGAAGAATGACGTTTTATCATTCATAGCAACAGGAGTGGTGTGTCATGTTCTTGACACTTTTGGGCACCTCATTTCCTTATGAATTTTCATCTTCATGAACGCGTCATTTAAACAGTAAGCAGTAGTGTAAACAATTTTGACTTGTGGATCACCACGGCTGCCAAGAAAATTAATTATATGTAATGTAGTTAATGTAAATATATTAGAGAGAGTGACCTCTTCGATTACTTACTTACTAAACTAACAAAGAAATCTCAAACACTACTTGATCTATGAAGCTGACACTCATCAGGTAGTTAGTTTAAAGGTAAGAGAAGTCAGCCAAAAACTAATTTTGGAACAGGATCAAATAAATAAGTCCAACTTAGGGCTCTGATTTGTATGAAAGTCTAATGTTCTTGAGGTATCAAAATTTGGCAGGTAAGCAGTTTATAAGTAGGAGATGTCAGTGTCAAATGGATTTTGCAACATGGACGAAGGTGGTCAAATTGTAGCTCAAAATTTGTATAAAAATCCTATGTTTTTAAATTAAGAAACATGAAATTTTGTAGGAAGGTAATTTCTAATTTGGAATAATCAGCTCAAAATGGATTTTGCATCATAGTCGAATAAAAGAGGTCTAATTGAGGCTCACAATTTGTATGAAAGTTTTTAAAGTTATGAACATAAATTGTTGCTAGGTAGTTTTTAGGTAGGAGACCTTAAATAAGAACTTTCCAACCGAAACAAATTAAAGGGCTCAAATTGAAACTCTAAGTTTGTATGAAAGTCTTGTGTTTTTGAAGTCAGGAGCATGAATTTTAATATAAAATGGTATATATTAAGTTATAAACGGCAGCTCAGAATTGATTTTACAACGTTTGCATTGCGGCTTTATATGTCCAATATTGTTAAAGTGGAAGGTGAAAATATAAAATTTTCTCCTGAAGAGCTATTTGTTTTTCACCAGAGAAGCTTGGAAAGACGATTCTTATCATTAGAAATCTGCGTGTAAAAGTGTTTTCTATCCACTAGCGTGGAAAATGTTAATGAAATTCGCTTTGCTTTGGTTCAATTCTAGAACCGTTCACTTCCTCTGCTTCATCAAGAGTACTGTACTGTATCAGCAGGACCATCTACTGCTAGGCACAGTTAGGGGGTATTTGCCATAATCTCCACGCTTGGCAGGCGGCTAGGATCGCAGTGTAAGATGGCAGTTCTTTAGAATGCGCTGCTGCCCACCTTTCAGTATTTTTCCCTTAGTCGGTTCTTACGACACACACGGGATGTTATGGGCAGGTGCAATTCTAACCCGGCACCCCACGGGGAACTCATCAAGAGTACTCGCCCCAAATAATAACTTTGCAACCTTGCAGCTAACAAAAAAGTAAGGCTAATCCTAATTTATAACAGATGATTATAGTCCAACACTCTTATTTACAATCTCTCTATAAGTTTATCATACGTCATTAGAGCTGCGCAAAAGAGTTTTCCTTTGCGCAGTGCTAATGACGTTTGTTAAGCCAATCATAACGCTATGGAACGATTATGAATAAGACAGCAAGAAGATAAACGGTCTAGAACCTATACTAGAAATTAGCTCCCAAGATAGACAGTTTTATTCTCAACGACATCGTTTGAAAAAGAATGACTCCGTATTTTTGCCCATTATCGCAGGAATTGGCGCTTAAGACATTTATTTCTGAAGGTGGCGGTAATATAGTAAAAAAACATTATTAATATTTGTAATCGACCTTGATGAGGAAGTTATAGAACCCTGATTTAATAAATTATTTATAATAACAAATATTTAATAATCATATATGGCTATCCTTATCCCACTATATCACCTGATAGTGTGTGCGACAGATTTTCTACTTGACAGTGGCATGAGTTTAATGCCCTACCAATACGCTATATCTAGTGCCATTCTAAGACAACAAATCGAGGCGGCTTATTGGTCATCTCAAATACTGGCACGCTCAGTAGTAATGCTAATAGCGATTATCCATCCAAGTCATTAGCAGGAGATATTGCTTACTGCAGTTGATAATCAAGCGACGCTGCAAGTGCTTTTAAAATATCTACATAAGGGTCGGTATACGAATAACTCGTCCAAGGCCAAGTCTATATACTAAATAAGTTTTTCATACCGAATCCTCAATTCCATTAGTTCCCCACGGACGTCCTGTACTTCAAACATTCGGAGAGCAACACTTCCCATCTCAGATCAAGACAAGTCCTGCCCGCAGAATTCATTAGCACCTCTCGGGTCTTGCTTACCCATCAGTTGACTTGTGAGATCACCACAAGTTATTTCTATTCCGGACATATCTGATTTTGCTTTTAAATTAAAAGATCAACGACTCGACTCTGAACGAATTCCTTAATGGCTCATGAGACTTAACAATTGTGATGAGTACAGTGCAGTTTGTCACTTGTGACGCAATGCTTCTATAAAGACGAATGCCCAGTAATAGGTCTTTTTGGTACGGAACCCTAAAATTTACTATTATTTTTGTACATTTTGTATTGCTACAGAAACTTCAGTGTGTGAGAGGACTCTATCGCACTCGCACTTGGCTGATTATTTTTAATTTTAACAGCCTTACATAACCTACATATTTAAACACATATATGTATTTATATAAATTAATATAAAATAAAACCAAAAATTCAACGACAGTAAACATAATTACTATTTACAAACGAATTACTTCCAAAGTGATAAAGCTAGTTCATTTGTAGAATACTAAAATATGGTAACCCTGGGTCTGTCAGACCAAGTTTAATATAAACTGTTCGGTCAGGCAGACCGCACGTGACGGACAGTGAAGTGTCAGCTTGTTTGATACAGTGCACGGTGGTGGGTTGAATACTTCAAGTAACATCAGTTTAGTTGCTTTGCTGCACTTTGTATGCTCGCCTTGTTCTGCCTCCCTCAAAAAGAAACTCTGTCGTTGAGAACAAAACTGTGTGTCTTATAGTATCTCAAGAACAGCTGTCCTCGGAATACTATAAGACACACTAATAATTTATTAATATCTAACTCATTAATAATATATTAAATCAAACTTCTATAACTTTCTCATCAAGGTCGATTACGAATATTAATTTTGATTGTTTTTCTCTATATTACCGCCTGTAACGTATTCAATAAAATATCCATCGACTCATGGGCGTGTGTACAACACTACGTGACAAGATCACAGATGTAATCGAGACCGTGCACATCCCTAGTTCCTTGCGCACATACAAAAAGAGCTCAAAATATCATTTAATTCGTAAACCTGTGAAGTTAAAAATAAGTGCGACTTGGTGCTTAGTCTCCTCGATCCTGGTAAGTGCATACCTCGAGCAAACACCGCCAGCCTCAGAAAAAAAAAAGTATTAAGTGCCGCTGCGATAATGGCCAAAAATACAAAGTCATTATTTTGAAACGTGTATTATCTATGTATTACAAAGTATAATATACAATTTTTACTATATTACGTAGGTAACAAGCAAACTTGGCAGAGGACGAATTGTCCAAGCAATAATCTGAAAAGACGATTGTTGATCACAATATTTTACATATTTTTCAATTTTCTTTCTGTAAGTATCACTGTACTTGCTTCCAGATAACAAATTGTGTATGTTGTAAAACAACTGACATCTGAGATTTGAAATACTGCAGGTGAATACTTAAACTGCCAAGCACCCCAACTATAAAATAACGAACACACCTGGTAAAGTTTATTCAACCTGTACAAAAACAAAACGCAGAGGTATCAAATACAAGCAGTTCCCGTGACACTATAACCTCACAATCTCTGTACGACCTCAACTCCATCCGCGAAAATAAAAATACAAACTGCGGACAATAAAACGAGTTCGTACGTGATCGAGCGAGCTTCGATATAGAGAGTATCCTGAATGTTCTGTGAAATGGCAACTTAGGGGTACAAAGAAAATTGGTTAGACATCTTCACGTGTCTGTTTTTATAGGCTACATAATGTGACAATATATGATGTTGATGATAGTTACACTGCAGTGTAACCTTCCAAATTTAATGATTGTAAAACACGGGTCATTACAGCATAAACAATTTATGACCAGTTTATGTCACGAACGACGATAACGATGTCAAACGTCTGAATCAAGATGCAAGCAACGCGTTCAGCTGCGTCTGCGGTGCCATTCAAGGTTCCATGCCTGGTTTTTAAAAAAGCGTTTCATTAAAATGTCCTCAATAAACTAAAAATCTTAATGAAAAGAATTGATGGCCACCGCGAACGCCACTGCGGACGCAGCAGATCGCGATGGTTTACAGGCGCAGTTTATCATAAATGGCAAACTGCATTAGTCCAACCAGTGCAGGGCTGCATTGGTGCAACCCTGCACTGTGCCCATCACCCTGATATATAATTTACATTTTATATGAGCATGATGGTATGTTTTATTTTATTCGGGGGGCCAACAGCTATCATTACTAATTAACATATACTTATAAAATCGAAACGCAAGCATATATAAGCCTCCGCTAATGACAACGATATTAGATCAGTTATACAATATTTAAAAAGCAGGTAAGATATACACATTTATCAGTAGACAATTTTTTTTTATGTTATTGTTATAGTACAAGCTCGAGGCTCACCTGATGTTAAGTGGACTTACCTCTGCCTATAACAGATACATTTCGTCACAAGTCACGAATTGCACTGCTCCCGTCACCTTACATACGTAGTTGTTAAGTCTCATATGCTTGTAATTTCACTGGTTCTTAAGGACTGCTGCCGGAACACGCCGTTAGGTGCTTGGCGATAGAATTTTACTTGAGGGTGGTCGCTAGCCAGGCGGGTATTCGCAAAATGCCCTTCCACTATGCGGTGAAGCTCAAGCCCGCGGCGGGATTCGAACCATGGACCAGCTGCGCGGCAGTCCATAGCCAGCCAATGCCACTGAGCCATCACTGCTTCACAATTAAACTAATGTATTATTGTAATGTTATAAAAGTTCTATTAATAAGTATATTGTTTTCCAGATAAAGAGCCGATCACCAACAGAGTTTCCAACTTTGACAATACGATCTACAAACGACAGTTAACTGAACAACTTACATTGGAACTGCTCCGTAAGCTTGAAGTTCTATTTAAATGCACGACGGAACGTATCGCGATTTGTGGGGTGGCGGGATAGCAACAAGTATATTTTATATATCGATAGTCTTCAAGTTCGTGGCTTAGAGATCGGAACTGTTTTATATAACTCGAGGCAGGACGTCTTAAAAGCCAATTTATGTTTCAAGGTAAATTATTTTCCACAGCTTTGCTTTTACTTAAGTGATTAAATTGAAAGGAAAAAAATAAGAAAAATATCGAGAGAAAATATTTTTTATGTACCTAACGGTATTCCCCATATTCATCACAGAGGTAAGCAGAAGCGTCTAAACACCATTTTTTCGTGAAACATCCTTTGATCCCAAGTATTTAGGGGCCAGCCTATTGACATCTCTATAGTTCGAGACTTTCGACTTCTACTGAAATTTTTTTAGTCAAAAACATAATTTACAATACAATTTACCAAACTTGAAAGCGAACCCAGGACCTAAGACTACAAGGTACTCTCTAAAATTCACCAACGAAGCAGTTACGTTATAAATACCATTCTGGTAAAAGCTCTATTAAATTTTAAACTCTATAACTTCAAATTCAACATCGAAATCAAAACTCCAAACTGTCGCCAGAACTCATTCCAATATTAAAATTAGTTTAAAACTATAAACGAAGTCACGTATTACATTAGAGAAATAAAGGGAATCCTAATTTTCTTTTTGCGGGTGAAAAAATGCGGGAAAATGGCTGAATTTAGAATCTCATTTAGAAAATTGGATCGGCCTTCACGAGGATTAGGATTGTTTGAAAATAATAATCTCAACCAATTCGAATAGAAGATCGTTTGGGGAAATACTTGTATATTAAAACGGAAATACAGCTGAGCCTTTGCTTAACGTTTTTTATTCCTACAGGATTTAGTGTAATACTTTGAACAAAATACATGCGGTGACCGTTATTGTACCGCAGCTCATTTACCTGAAAGCTGGTGGTAGGGTATTTTTCGAATACCGCCTGTCAGTCGCCAAGCATCTAACGGTCTGTTCTGGCATCTGTCCTTGATAGGCAGTACTCCTAGGTTAGACTGAACAACATCTTCGACCAAATCATCACGTACCAATTATGGGTGAGATAGTAGTTAAAAGCCGACCTATGAGTTATGTTAAAATAAGAAATGTAAAAGTAGACTGAAATGTATGTTTTATGTTATGGAATGACTAGACGGACATCGATAGGTAGCGACCTCGTCTGTCCGTTACAGACACAGCGTCACCATTTTCGTTTTGGTTGACTTATTTTAAAAGTTCACTTTTGTATTACTTATGTTTAAAAATTCGCTCACGCCATTTAAATTTTGTGTAGTTCTGTTTCACTTACTCGCATGGAAAATTAATGTTTCTCTGTCCTTCATCCTCAGTCTGAAATTTTGCAAAGACCAGTTTGTCTTAAGTCATATTTGGCACCAGCCCAAGACTTATATGCAGATGTCTATGAACGAAATAATTATACGAATCTGTCTACGCACTATAAAGTAGTACTAGTATTGGATAAAACTTTTGAATTTATATTTACGTTACTCCTACATACTTACAAAGAAAGGATACAAAAAATCGCTGGGCATAACTTTTATTAAATTGAGATAATATATTTCTTAAATTAACATTTGAAATTTTCAATAGCACGTATTTCTTCTTTTATTAGAATAGATGAAGACGATACTATTTTCACTACTTATGAACAACTTTGAATCCCATTTTATAATTAAGTTGTTTTATTAATTTAATTGTATAACACTAGCGGTATACAGTCAAATAAACTGGCTTTGTGCGAATTGGGCCTCAGTTTTCATAACAGCTTAAAACAACATTACAAATCGTAGATTTTAGTAACATCGATATTGTTCATAATATAATTTCAGCTTAGCAACAATTTTAGTGTGGCGAAAAAATTTCCTAACAATAAAGGCCCAAAATTAAAAATTTTTCATTGTTAGGACTTCGCTTTGCCCTTTGGATATAGCACGCTAAGCACGTTATAGCACGTCTTATTCTGTACCTAAAATGCGGCAAAATACCATTAAATACGCCAACGACGCAAGCAATAGTAAGCTGTTCAGTTCCTAATATGTCCTGAAAAGATATGTATTATTCGTGATTATTTAAGAAAAATAATAAATAAATAAACTTTAAAATTTTATTTCCATTACTAGTACATTACTAGTAGCAAAGGCTGTGAAATAGACAATTACAGGTCGAGTATGAGTTTGAAGGTTGCTAGAGCGTTGTAATGTTCCAAAATCAAATAAAGCTCCTGCAATGTATTCGATTTTCTTTATCCTCAAATTCGATACTTCACGTGTTCTTTTTTCGTAAATAATGTAAATATTTCCATTCATGTTTAAGAAAATAAAATTGTATTTAAGTTGAACTGGTTTTTAGATTAAACTCGTTAAAATTCATATCAAGTAGAATAGATCTTTATAGTATATTTTATTTGATTGTAAAACAAAAGAAAGCACTAGAAGTGTGTGTAGCCCGCTGAGACGATTGAAATGTCTCGTCGTTGCGGCGCCGGACCACCCACGTACTTATGTAGTCTAGTGTAAGGCATATTCTGCTTGCTTTTGCCTACCAACTATGTTCACTTGTTTTCAAAGGGCTGTAAATTTGGATCCATTATAGGAATGTTTACAGAATAACTATGTGTTAATATGGCGGATTGAAAATAGTCTTTTTTTTTTGCTATTTATATAGTTATAGTTTAATATCTGATGTATAACTTCACAATAGAAACTGGCCAAGTGGGAGTCGCATTGCCGTTGAGGAATTCGAAAAAATGAAAAAAAAAATGATTTTATTACTTACACGCTCTGTTGGTACGGAACCCATGGTGTGCGACTCCAACGCGCACTAGAGAGGCTTTTATTATTCAGCATTATGAATTACCATAATTATGGTACTTTTCACTTGAAGCCTCACCCAAGTGAAATCCCTTGGTAACTATTATATAACTTGACATAGAAAATAACCAGCCCCAGGGAAGGTTTTATTTATTTTTATTGTGACAAGAACGAGGCCTACCTTATGTTAAATGGAAACCTTAGCCTATAACAGATACATTTCAGTAAAAGTGACGAAATATACTGCCCCCGTCACCCTGAGACATACAGTTGTTGAGTCTCATTTGCCTGTATTTTTACTGGCTCTCAAAAACTGCTGCCGGAACACACTGTTAGGTGCTTGGCAACAGATTTTCTAGTTGAGAGTCGTAGCTAGGCAGGTGAGCGTTCGCAAAATGCCATCTCACCATGCGGTGAAGCTCAAGCCCGGCGGTGGGGTATCAAACCATGGATCTGCGGTGCCGCAGTCCATAGCTATAACCTCTTGGCTATCATTACTTTACTATATTACAGTGTACTCTTGGTTCAATTATATATATTTATGTTTTTATGTTGTAAGCTTATTTGCTTAGCAGAGAAGAGGGCTTGTGAAATTCTCAATATCCCAGGAACGTTAGTGCTGAAGGCACAATACCTGCTGCGATGAGAGAAGTTGACGAGTGGTTCAAGTCGTCGTCGCCAGATTAGATTAGTGAGATTCGGAACTTACAAGTTGGATAGGATTGTACCGTTGCGAATGCACCCTACGCTCTGTGACTATTTAGAGGGACAATCACCGGGACTTTGTTTTTTTTTCTTTGCTGATAGGTAAGCCTTTGACTACAGTCTCACCTGATAGTAAGTGATGATGTGGTCGAAGGTGTTAACAGCCTTAACCTATAATTACTAACTCTCAAGGACAGCTGCCGGAACACACCGTTGGGAGCTTGGCGACAGATTGTCTGATTGAGGGTGGTAGCTAGCCAGGCGGGCATCCGCAAAATGCCCTACCACCAAGCGGTGAAGCTCAGGCCCACGGCGGGATTCGCACCATGGATCTGCTGCGTGGCAGTCCATAGTCAATGCCATGGAGCCATCACTGCCTCAAAACTACTTGTGCTTGCCTACGAGCTCGATGTTTGTCTGTGCAACCTCGGAAAACTTTGAAGCTTAGCCGGCTTAAGCTAGGCGTTAGCTATCACTCTCAATTAGAAAGTTGTCGGCAAGCACCTAACGATATGTTATTATAACAATATGGGTTACGAGCAGTATTTGATCAATCACTTCCATTTAGTTAAAATAACGGCCAAAGCTTTAATACATTTTTGATGATTTTTATTAAAATTACTTGTATATAACAACCTTTTAGCTTACCAAGAACATAACTGAAAATCTAGTTTATTTTATACGTCCGCGCATTTGGTGTATTTCAGCATTGTAGTCACGTCTGCTCTGAAAACGCTGAGCTGGATGCGGCTGAATATTTCATAGGATATGAGTTTTCAGCGAAATACGAATATTAAAATGTAAAAAGATTTTTGTATTATATTTCTCAGTCTTAACGGCGGGGCTTTGTCTGCTTCAAGTTCCGGTAATATTCCGATATAGCGCTCGAAAAATGTAATATTTAAGCTTACCTCTCTTAAGGTATTATTTCTAGGTATAGAATAGAGCGGTAATACGAGCCCGTGGTCCACTTGATGTAAAACCACACCTGTTCATTACAGGTTCAAATTATATTAACTTATTTGGAACCGGCTAGGACTCGCGTTATCTTTACCGGAAACATTCCGACCAGTTTCAGACTGTTTTGAAGTCTTTCGTCTGGGAGTCACGATTGCGCGAAGCGATGAGCTTGGCCCTCAGCGCGTAACTCGCTCGCCGTGGGTAAACTGGATAAAACTCGCGATAATTTTCCAAGTTAGGTTCAAATCATATTATCAAGTAAAAAATCTCTTGATCTAAAATCCGTCTTGGACAATACCACTGAAGTGTGTATACTACCTCAAACCAGAAGTGTGTAAACATTACGGTGTTTACATTTCCGGCTACATAGGTACCATCACTTTCTATAAATAAATAAATTATGTTAGGCTAATATCTATATAAAATAAATACAAAAAAGGTTTAGCAATGTTAGCGGCGGTCATTATTTGAAAGGATTACCTATTACTAGTGACATTTAACACTGAGCGCTTGCGCGCTTCGGAGGGCGCGTTAAACCATCAGCGGGCCTGGTTTGTTGTGTTGGGATGACAGTTGTTAAAGCATTGTGACAGTCATTTTGCAAACACCTGCAAATCTAGCTGCCTCGCTGAAAAAAACGCCTGAAAATCTGCCGCCAATCAATTAATAACGTTTAATTATTGAAATGTGTTTGTAAATGTAAGATCGTGTCATTGCCTTCGAAGAATTTCTATATCTATAATTATACATTATTATAATCTGTAATAGTTTGCAGAATTTAACTTCAAACCTATAAAGCTCCTTAGCTTAGAACACAATTTTGCTTTCAAAACAAACCGATGACACAAACAAAGCGCTGTACTCAAGGAAATTGCATCTCAAAGCTTAACCCAAGCCAATAACTGCACGTTCGAGAATATTCTATAAAATGACCGCAAAATACCTCCCATACATCACAACAGCCAACAGACCGAGTCGGTGAGTCTAGACTCAAGTTTATCATACACTGACACAAACTTATCACTTACACTATCTTCAAACCTAAACACAACAGTTTAAAGGTCATTTTAGAATAAATCAGTGAAAGACCATCATAAACTTTCCGCAAAGTTTTGTTTACCCAAGCTTTGAGCTTTATTGCAAAACTATATAGCTTACTTTAGAGTAACTCTGCGTAAATGTAAGGTTCGGATTAAATGCTTGAATATCGCTTGCATTTTACATCACATTTGTGACGATTCGATGCGCAGGACTATTTATTATGGTGACGTTCATTTATGGCTTTTTGAAGTTGATTTACATGTTTTTCACTTTCTTTGATATTTACTTTTGGAAATGGTAATATTTTTATGTTGGTACACTTGATTATAACTCAGGAAACAACTATTTCTAGAAAGAACGCAAAAAAAATACAGAAAAGGCTATTTTAGGTCTTAGGCTATAAAAATAAATACTTAGGTACCCCATAAAAGGTATGTTAATGTAAGATACGAGTACGTTACATTAATAAAGATAAAGATTCTGCTCGGTACGAAAATTGCGATTGTGCCAAAATACCTAGTCACTACTTTCAACTTGTAATGTGAAGAATGAAGACGCTTACAATAATTAAAAAAAAAAATTTGACCCAGTGTTACTGGCACATCCTTTTAAAGTGGTTTAATATCCCTTTTTGTTGAATTTATCAGTATAACATTAATTTGTCATTTTTTAAAAATTAAATTGTCCTATGTAACCTTTACTATGGAAATACTAAAATTGATTTTGTTATGCGGTTACTTATTAATTTATATAAAATTTCTAAAATATTAATTGAATATACGTGAGAAACGATCGATTCGACCAAATAATTCTGATCTTTTTAGAAGGTTTTAGAGCTGGACATACATTTCGTTAGAAAATTATATCAAAGGGTGAGCACAGTATAATTACAACCCTGTTCAAACGAAATCTTACGTGTGAAGAGGGCAGTAAGCTATACCTTACTTGTGAATGAAAATTTGAGTTACTATTTCATAGAACTTGCACTTTTTATACTGTAATTCACACTAATGAACAAAATTGTATATTTTTTATTAGTATTTAGGTTACGATTGGACCGGCATGCAATTCTATAAGAAGTCCCTGAATAATTAAGATAAAAAAGTCTCAAGTAATAAACACAAGTAACATGAAAGTAATTTTCTATCCCAGATGACAATAGTTAATGCAACTCTTTCTAATAGTGACCATTATTGTGCGCGAGTGATAATCGATGTTATAGCACAATACTAAAAAAAGACAACATAAAAAAATATTTAAACAACGCGCCAAAAAAAAAAAAAAAAATGGGATGAGATCGAAATTTGAGTTGCAAGATTCCATCTGCATCGCCAGCTATACAGACAAAAGAAAAAATGCGTGTTTTAATAAAAACGTGGTAAAAATATAAAAATGGACCCGACCTCAAACACTAAAAATGTATGACATAGCTTGTGAAAGTCGGACCAACAAAATTTGAACACAGAGTATTTTCAATCAGCATTGTACATAACTTATTTCACACTACAAAGTTTTCGAATTCAGTTCTTTTTAGGGTTCCGTACCTCAAATGGAAAATAAGGAAACGCTTATAGAAGTGATCCTATTGTTTGTTGTTATCAAGAATGGAAAGAAGAATGGGAAGAGGAATCAAGCTGAAACTTAGTAATATCATATAGTTTATATATTTTTAATAATTTTAATATGTTATGGATTTCAATTAGCAGGTTTGTACGGCACCCTCGGTGTGCGAGTCCGAGTTGCACCTAGCCGGTTTTTCTTATTCATACTTGATATTCAATTTTTATAAAAGCTAAGTTAAGCATGAATCTCTCGAAACAAAGATGGAGAGAGAGCCAAAATGCCAAAAGTTTCAATACTTTTGAACCCTCCCTTCATGTAACTCGAAGGATGAACGTTTTCATTTTGCTAAGTGATCTGGATGAATTATATCTCTACACACATAAAGCACATACGTGTTGTATAGATTTAGATATTTATACTTATAAATACATATAAGCATTGCTGGATTAATCCTCGTTGGTGTGTGTGAAATCGTTGAATACAAATCTTTAGTACAAGTCCGGGTCGACCAGTTTTTCTTAGAAAATCTCAGTTGTAGCCTGAAATGAGCTCTGCCCTGAATATAGGCTCGCATCATTTTACATTCGACCTTTGATCGTTTAGACAACTCTGTCTACAAGAATAGAGAAGTGATGGTATGTGCTTGTATGCTGTTGTTATAGAAGAGTTCTAGTTCTTCTCTGATTTATAGATGTTATAGTAAAGTTGTAGGTTTGTGTCGCTTTTACGTGCATATTGTAATATTTAATTTTGGGGTGATTATTTGTGGCAGTTAATTAATGTTTTATAGTGTGTTGTGTAGCAATTAAATAGTGGAGAAATACTGTTATTTTTGAGGTTTCTAATGTGATGTCGTAAATAATTACATTTTTTCCGCTTACATTGCAAACGCAGGCTGAACCCTACGAGATTTATCAAAATAATTTACTAAGTATTGTACACATGGAAAAGGTCTACAGGAAACTCCGCTATGGTATATGTCTATCTTTCATAGATATCCCACAATAAAAAAAATGTTTCATTTATTTTTAACGACAAATAATGGCTAATTTTCGGAGCGATTTAAACAATACAGCATTCATCCTTATCTAGTTAAATACCTTAAATACATTGTTGATTTATTATAGAACTAGATATGATTTAAATGAATATTTTCCAAAATATTATAGATTTAAAAAAATAAAATAAGTAAAAATGTAGTGTATGAATTTAGATATTCCAAAGATAGCAGGAAATCTTCATGGCTTCGGGAAAGAAGAATTGTTTTACTCTAAATTTAACGCGTGCGGGCCACGGGCAGTAATGAATAAATCAAAACTACTGGATCGATTTTAATCATTTTTTCAGTGAATGACATATATATTTTATACTCGTGCGAAGCCGGAACGGGCCGCTAGTACTGTATAAATAATTATTGTAATTATGAGACTACCGCCTACTTAGGAAATTACAAAGAAAGGACTAATGAGCGACTGATCCATCCCTTCAGCTGGGTATAGTCTATGTGTATAATATCGTGGGGTTTTATAATAAGAACGAAAGACAAACTCAAACTAGAACTTATTACTACAGGAGCTCAGATTGGCTTACGCCCCGACCTCAGTGATAGATTGGAACTCCAAAGGAAGTATAAAATCCAAACCGTTCATTTGACCGTAATAAAGCAAAAAGACAGCGCAATAATAATTCACAAAACAAGGCCTGTAAACTCCATAGACAAACATAATATTCGCAGATATCTTAGAACAAACTAAAAATATAACACAATTCCAGTAAATACTGCTCATTCTCTAATAAAATGTGTAACTCAGATTTGCCGTTGTCTGCTATTTCGATTTGGTTACTATTGCGTGAACATAAAGTAGTATTTTGGTTGATGGGCAATATTTTCTGAGTTCCCTTGCATACCTGTCAAAACTATACTGAGGCTTCACTAGATATTTGGATATATCACCGCGTCATCTGCCGTAGAATAGTCAGTAAAGGACAGTGACTGAGCTTACATTTCTTCTAATGTAATTTTTTTATTGCTGATGTGACATGGTCAACAATTTAGGCAACTTGGAATAAAAACTGAAACGAGATTTCCGAAAGCGTCGATTCATAAAATACTTCTAATACTTTTGTGATGCCCGAGCAAGTGTTAATGACCGCCGAGCAAACGAAAATGTATGTCTGTTTAGTAGTACGACCACATCTCCACTTACAATGAGATACTTTTGTGGTCAGAGGTTGGCTCCTCTATCGTCACAGCTATGGCTTAAATCCCACCACGGGCTTGGACTTCTCTATCTATATAAAAGTGGGTGGTTTTGTTCGTGTTTGTCAGCACAGATTATTTACTTGAGATTGGTATCTAGGCGAGCATTTACAATCACCTACTTTTATATGTAGAAAAGCTCAAGCCCATATCTGCCAAAAATAGCATAAGACATTATGTACTGCAAGGATAAATAATATACAGTCAGTAGCAAAATGTTTGGTGCCAATGGAAGCGTTAAGATAAGTTGGCGCCTCGTGGTGTTGTCGGTTATCTGTGAAGTTGTTAGTCTGGGGCTGAATTTGGTACATTACATTACTGCATGATATTGAAATTGATATTTTCTCAAAAAATGGTATGTAATGGTCGCCAGAACATCTCTAAAAAGTATCCAGTGAGGTGAACTCTACCGGAGACTTATTCAGAACTGTCCAGTAAGAAGCGAGATTTTAAATTTGGAATCTCCTACTGTCCAGTAAGTTAGTATGTAATTTACTTACTGGACAGTTTAGAAAAAAAAACAAAGTACCTGGCACAGATTAGAGTTTTATATGAGAGAAAGTAGTAGCTGTAGTGTTGCATACATTTTGTAGTGTTTTATTAATAAAGGCATACGATATAATAGACAATAACAAAAAAAATACAAATACAATGGACCAGGCCAATTCCTTATCAGTCATAAAAAGTAACTGTCACCCCGAAACAAGACAACATTCAAAATGCTAACTTTTAATCATAGAAATGTCACATGCGTGTTACTTTCAACTTTATCTATAAAAGCTCAAAATGACAAGTGTCATGTGGGAAGAGAGGAAGAATGTGTTTGTACTGTGTTAGAAATTCAATGAATTTAAATATATTCATTAGTTAAGACAGATAATTCGTGAAAGATACATAAAAGATGTTATGGTATATTTAATTTTGCAAAAGCAATAATATTTTTTTATGCACATTTATACAAAAACTAGAGAAGTGAGTTTTGGACTCGGATACCCTGGCTTCCAACCATTCGCACGGTACCGACTTCAAAAAGATATTTCACACGTTTCAGTGTAGAAATTACAAAATTTCACCTCTTTTTCGTGACGGATAGGATTTTACTTACGGAATCGATTGTCATTCACTGTCAATGTCTATATAATCAAGATACGAAAACACTTTTAGTTATTAGAGTGTAACTCAAAAAAGGTTGACAGATTTTAATGTTTTTTTTTAATTTATCCTTACGCTAAGCGTTAGCTTTCATATAAAAAAAACCTCAAAATCGGTTCACCCAGTCAAAAGTTCTGAGTTAACAAACATAAAAAAACAGGCGAATTGAGTACCTCATTTTTTTTTAAATTCAGTCAAAAATATACAAAAAGCATCTGTTACTATTCCATCTAAATACATTTCAGCACCTCCCTACATCACGACTCAACAGTTCCTAACAAAACGTTTCAAAAACTAGTACAAACTACAAAAATCACACAATAGGCAACAACAAAACGCAGCCAGACGCAACATTTGATCGGAAACGTTTGTTGACGTGCGACAAAAGAGAAAAATAACTATCAGCTGGGCCAGGGAATAATCGCTTCTAGAAATTTCTCAACAGATGAAATAATGACTATGTTTCGTATAAAGCTTAATCATAGAAGAAACATACATATAACCAGTAATATGTAAGAAGATACTTTTTTATATATGACTGTCGCGTACTAAGCTAAAATCACATTACATTTTTTTAAGGCGTAACATTTTTCAAATCGAATGGGTATCGAACCTATGTCTCCCGATATAACGCACCCACTGGGCGGTGACAGTCAAAGTAATACAATTAGAGTGCGACATTTTGGCTGAACCGAGCGATCTTTGATGCCCAGTGGCTAAGGCACTCGATTCATAAATTCGGAGGACGTGGGTTCAATTCCCATTGGAGGTGATACATTTCATGTAAATGGTTCTATTGTACATTTTCTGGCGGAATCACCCCCAAAATACCAAATAGTAATTTTACCATTTATATAGCTAAGTGTGATTATAAAGATTAATTGATAATTATATGTTTTATATTTTATAACTGGTAGGCTAGCCTTTGACCAGAATCTCACCTGATGATAAGCGAAGATGAGTCCGAAGATGTGGTTCAGGTTAATATACTGAAGCAATGATAGCCGAGCGGTTATAGCTATAGTTTCACCGGATTTTGAGCGAGGGAAGGCCCTATTATTCCGGCAGCAGTCCTTGAGAGCCAGTAAAATTACAGGTACATGAGACAAAACAAATATATATCTTAGGGTGACGGGCGCAGTGCAGTTCGTCAATTGTCATGAAATGCATATGTTATAAGCATTGGTTACCACTTAACATCAGGTGGGCCTCGTGCTTGTTCCGTCACAATACAATTACTGGCTCTCAAGGACTGTTGCCGGAACATATCCTTAAGTGCTTGGCGTCAGATTTTTTAATTAAGTATAGGAGCTATCCGGGCGGGCATTCTCAAAATGCACTATGCTATAACGACTCCCATCCTATTAGAATAAAAGGGGGTGTGCCCTCGGATGCACGTGCACGTTCAGTATTTATTTATTCAAATAGCACAATGTAACTTACTGACTAAGTCCAAGACATTACACTAAGATAGACATTGAATTTTTCTTGAAATTTGCTCGCGCGCATCTTATCATAAAATATATCCAAATCAGGTTTATGAGCTAGCATGTCATTAAATAGTGTTCTCAATGGAGATAACCTGAGGTGTAGGGGCACTATGGGCACGCACAGAGTGTATGTCCGCGGGTGCAGCAAACAGACGATGTCGTCGGCGCAGGCCGTGTTCGGCGCCAGCCGCTAAGCATGTCATTTGACGGCACATTCAGTTGCAACTCTTCTAACGCGGAAGGATTGTCAATATTATTTTCAAAACAAATGATAATAATGCAAGATAAGTAGAATTTTACGCCTTAATTTAATGTATTAAAGCCGACCCTACCAGAGACGTATAATGAGGGGTACATGTATGGATAGTATCTATTAGTAATGTCATTAGCAGTCAGCCATCAAACTCACGACCGCAGCGAACGTTGCTTAACTCAGTTGGTCTCTTAATAACTACTAAGCAAACTACGATACGAGCGTTTCAAAAAAATATAAGGCGGGTTTAAATTTTGTGGAGGTATGCTATGTAAACAATGAATATATTGAATATGTTTTTCCTATTTAGTAACTGTACAGTCATTATCGAGTTGTATGGTCGGTACGTGAAGCGACGTGAATCGTGACGTGAATTTGAAATGGTAAAATTCTGTGATGTACGATGATTGAACCTAGAACTACTCGGTTTTTTTGTCAGCGGCGTTGGCCTAGCGTCCATGAATATTATGGATTGGCATCAATTTATTCTGATTAACAACCAAAAATCAACGATAAAAATAAAACTGACCAAATTGTACTGAACACAAACCAGGGTGGATCTTTTGCTTGTTCCACCACAATGGCATAAAAAATGATTTATATAGGTATTGCCATACTCAAACCAAATAAGGTATAGTAAAACAAACACTGCACTGTATCAGCCGGATTGTCCACTGCTGAACACAGCCTTCCACAGTTTTTTTTTTATTGCTAATAGGTAAGCCGTTGAACACAATCTCACCTGACGGTAAAAGATGATGTGGTCGAAGGTGTTAACAGGCTTAACCTAGAATTACTGGCTCTCAACGACAGATGCTGGAACACACTTTTACATGCTTGGCGACAGATTTTCTACTTGAGGGTGGTCGATGGCCAGGCGGAAAATGCCCTTCTACCAAGCGGAGAAGCTCAAGCTCACGGCGGGATTCGAACCATGGATCTGCTACGTGGCAACCCATAGCCAATAACACTGAGCCATCACTGCTTCTAAATTTAAGGGGTTTGTCATAATCCCCACATTTGTTATGTCTGTTCCTCAGAAGGCGCTCCTGCCCATCGGTTTATTACGTTTAGTCACCATTGCGACACTCACAGGTAGAAATGGGGGATAATATTCTAACCCAGCAACCCACGGGCCCAAATACACAACATTGAAAATAAATGTAACGGTGAAACATGCATATGTTGCAGGTAAAGAAGCAAAGATAAGAGTTTAACTCTGTTGGCTGCTGCGACTGTTTGTTTTGTCACGTGACACTGTTTTTCTTTTACCTGGTTCTGATTTGATTTCCAAGTTATTGAAATTTCCATACTGACACATTTTCTATATGTTTTAGGATTCCGTCCGTACCAGGTAAGGGTTCTGTCCATGCTTTATTGAGCTTCTGATAGCGTACAAATGTATTTTACCATTAGAGATTATTAGTGAAAAGTGAAAACCTGTAATTAGCTTTTTGTTTTATTTACATAATGTTAAAGTAATGCTGTTGCTTTTCCAAATATTAAATTAACAAATTAATGTTAATACAGTTAATTGATCAGCTAAACAAGTTCAATATACATTAGTCAAACTTTGAACAAGGCAATAAAGTTGGTAGAGGTGATCGCCACCTCTGGATATGTCCTCTCTCTCTACTAAGTGAAGCAGCAAACATTGCTATCTGCTTCCGTGCTGTAGAAGGCACATTGAACTGTCGGTCCCGGTTGTTGTTTAAGGATGTTAATCGTAAGGCTTTGTCGTAAGGCATTTTAGCGGCCTGGCTTGCCATGTCCACCTTGCTAGCTAACACAATCAAGTAGAAAATATGTTACTAAATATTAACTATAACGATTGGTGACAATTGGTGACCGCTGTCATATAGAGGTAGTTCCCATTCTAGGCTAAATTCGTTGTAATTTTTGGTCAACGACTAACATATTAATAATGAATACAAAAAAAAAAAACAGAGCGCAAGATTTATACTATTTCTAATAAATCTAATAATACTGTGTCAATGTTTAGATGGTAAGTGATTATGTGGTCGAAGATGTTGTTCAGACTAACCTAGAAGTACTGGCTCTCAAGGACAGCTGCCGGAACACACCGTTAGGTGCTTGGCGACAGATTTTCTACTTGAGGGTGGTAGCTAGCCAGGCGGGCATTCGCAAAATGCCCTACCACCATGCTATAACGACTGCCATCCCAAGACAACAACCGGGACCGACGGCTTAACGTGCCCTCCGAAGCACGGAAACGCTCAGTAGTAATGTCACTAGCGGTCACCCATCCAACTCATGACCGCGGGCGACGTTGCTTAACTTTGCTGA
Organism: Plagodis pulveraria; assembly: GCA_963890685.1. Taxonomy (NCBI): domain Eukaryota; kingdom Metazoa; phylum Arthropoda; class Insecta; order Lepidoptera; family Geometridae; genus Plagodis; species Plagodis pulveraria. The sequence goes on from OY982968.1 coordinate 1,096,404, forward strand.
TCGGTTGAGAACAGCTAAGTAAACTTCGCTACGAGCGCTTCAAATAGAAACACTCCTAGCATAGAGTTGTTTGTCTATATCATTCTAACTAAAGAAGATTCTCCATCTTAAAAAATCATATATTCTTGTTAAAAGAACTGTATATAGTAGGTAACTATATCAATTTGTACTGTACACGGAACACATATCTGCTTTGCAAAACAACAGAACACTAAACTACTATATAGACACGCCGGCGGGTAACATTACAGAATTTTGACAATTGCAATACAGTAATATCATACGAGATCTTAAGAAGCAGTTGACATTAATATAACAGTATTACAGTATTTATAATATTTATATACTATTGGACCAATAGTCATCATTACAACTGATAAGGAATGATGACTATAATAATTTATATAATGTATAGGTGATAGCCAAGACTCAAGTGTTCTTGAAACTCTCAAGAGCAGCTGTTCGATAGCACTACTAGGTACCATGCAAAAAATTTTTTAGGGGTAGCTACGACGAACGTAAGCGGGTGGATATTCTCTCCACCATAATGTGAAGCCCAAACGTATCAGTAGAATTACAAAATTGCTAATTGCAATCAGTGCCAGTTGAATCTGTGTTGTGATGGCCAAGTTACAGTAGCTATGGAATGCCACGCAGAGGGCGTTGGTTCAAATACCAATGTGGCCTTGAGTTTGACTGCACGGTATGTCATTTTGTGAATGTTCACTTGGCTAGCTCAGCTTCAAGTGGAAAATCTTACTCTAAACACCTAGCCATGTGTTCCGATAGCTGGCGTTGAGATCTACGTCCCATTTTATGTTAAGCCGGTTGACCATTATTGACCACAGCGTCACTAAACAAAAGGAGAGATAGTGATCAAAGGCGTGCAAAAAAATCCCAATATGATGGTTAAAGAACGAAAGGAAAGATTCGAGTTATGACCTCATGTCATGTTAGCTCAATTGGTTAGAGCATACCCCGGCTCAAGAGGTGGATGGACGCGGGTTCGAATCCCGAACATGATTTAAATTTTTCCTATCGTATATTTGTGATTTTGTAGCGTGCGAAAAAAGTTCATAAACGCCTCAACGAATAAATTATTCTGTTATTTCAATTTTGTCTACCGCCGCTAATTCAGCTGCAAAAATTAGTGCCTCATCTTATAAACTTACTATACGTCACATTTCAAATTATATCTTTTCGTTTTTCGTATGGATATTGAGCAAAATCTAATAGCTGTTCCATATCACACCACCATTCTTTATTTCATTGCGCTATTCTGCGAATCTCGTGCAAGCAATATTTTCAAATCATTTACTTTAGAATGGACAGGTTTAAAGCTTCACTGCCGACGTGGAACTCTGAGTTGTGCAGTTTTTAGCAGTAAATGGACACTTTTGAGATATATTGCTGGTGCAGAGCAATGTTTTACTACAATGAAATTCGAATTTCACGATTTTACATTTGTCATATATTTATTATATCAAAACTCGTCTACCTAAAGAACCACAGTATATATTAAATTAACGAGGTATTGTATTTTGCGGATTACTTAGTTTCATAATTCTAATTCCAAATTCGAGCTAAATGACTTAGAATGCTATTGCCAAGCTATTGCCTGTCACCTACATAATTTGAACAAATATTGTAATAACTCTATTATATAGTATGTATGTAACACATTGTTAAAAGATGTTTAAAAGAATGGCCCCGAGTTTCTTGCCCGTTCTTCTCGCAGTGGCTCTATACAATTTATTTGCTGAACGTGGCAGTACAATGTAGAATATTTCAATACTAAAATTTGTAATTGACCTTCATAAGAGCGTCGTAGACGCCTAAATTGAATAAATGATTTTGACTTTGACTTTGCATGACCTGCGCGCCGCACTCCAGCGGCTCAACCCTAAGCATTCTGCGGGCCATGACAGTATACAGCTTTATATTTTAAAAGACTGCCGCTTTGCTTTTGAGGAACCGTTGTTTCATATAATTACATTTGGAAATATATGCAACAAGGGTTTGGAAGTGGAAAATCACTCTCCAGTTCAGACGTGAGTGTATATAGATCAGCAGCAATACGTTCTGCGGTAACTAAAGTATTTGAATACGTACTGAATGAATGTATTTATACGTAAGCGAGCTTTAAACTGTCTCATACACAGCATGAGTTCCGGCGGGGCCGAAGTATGGGGAGTAATCTGCTCTCATTTGCGTCATACCTGGCCCCGGTAATCGACACCAAGTGCAAGTGGACACTGCCTACTTCGACTTCCGAAAAGCTTTTGATACCGTAGACAATGATATTATATTAGTGAAGTTCACGCGCCGCAATTTCTAAAGTTTTTTTATATATACATTGGACATAAAATGCCAGTTGATCTATCTTGCTAAGTCAGGTATAGCTTAATTTATCCTTTCTTTCCTACTGATTAACGTATGCTTATGATAAATGAAAGAAAATGTTTGTTTCGACCATAGATTAAAGATTCGCGGTGTTGTATAGTTTTTCGGCAAAAATATTTGCAGAAGATGCGCCTTAAAGAGACATACTCTGTACAATTTAAAGTTTGGGAAATGAAAATCTAATGAATTTAATTGCTCAATTAATTCATACGAGTAACTTGTAATAAAATGATTGCAAAATCCTTAGAAAACACTATAGATAATACCTATGGATTACACGAGAAATACGGCGTGCTGTATTTTGTACTATCAAAAATATTAACTTAAAATGATATATAAGCAATCATTGGATAAAAGTGGCCAAAACATTGTACAGTAATAATAGCTTAACGAACGATTTGATTTATAAAAGAGCACAGGGTGAACAACACACACAGTCCACAATTCAGTCCACAAGTCACTCTACCAATAGACAAAAAATCATTCACGCAACACTATATTTCAAGTCTTAATTTGGACTCGTATAGTTTGTAAAATTGCTATTATATAAGAAAATATGTTTCTTAAATACAAATTCCAGTAGTTGTCTGCAATCAGACTGTTTAACATTATCTAACATCTTCGACAAAACATAATCTATATCATGGACTAAACTATCAGCAATAAAAAGCACCAGAATTTCAACGTTTATTTACGACCAATAAACAACAAACATTACAAAAAAAATCACATCAAATCCCAATCAAACCGTCCAGAACTATCAAAAAACTGCGAATCCATCCTAAGCCCTTTCTAACCACCATTTATATATGCGGGCCGCGTATCGTTGTGAAAAACACGCGACTCGCGATCCGTTGCGCGTCGCGTACCGCATGCAAACAACCTTAAAATGAGTGAAGCTTCAGTGTATACAGCTATAGTTATAGCTTTGTAATGGCCGATTTGTAAGCGGAGTTTGGTGTTCTGTAAATTTTTGCGCGCATTTTGTTGATAAGGTTTGAAGTTTGGGGAAGATGCTTGTTAGGAAGGTATTTTTTTGGTTTTACGGTACAAAGTTATTATCATACACCTTAGATTGAAAACACTATTTTATGACATATTGAGGGTAAGAAAAAAAAACATTTGACACTGAAACCAGCATCCTGATACCACCGCTACGCTTGCCTTAATATCCTTTATGATGTAAAGGAACTGCAAAACATGTATTTAATATGTAAAAAATACTAAGCATGAGCTCGAAATGGCAAGACGTCCTGAAGGTGCTTCTTTTAAAAGTGACAAGCGCCTAAAGCCATTCCGGACACGGTAAGAACGTGGTGTTTCTGAAGTCACATCGGCTTCGCAGAAACTTTCGCGGGATTATTGTCACTAGATGTTCTTTAATATGAGTGTTAAATATTTTACTATAGCACATACCTTTGATATCAATTCAGTACTTTTATCTTCTTATATATTCAAGACGCTTACCTGAAAACAAAGAAAAAATGTTAGACATAGTTACAAATTATGCTATTTTAGCTAAAAGTAAACATAAACAGATATTTCGCCCACAACTGTTTAACGAAATCAAATCCAGCATCGAGTTCCCTACAAGTAACTGTTAACTAATCTGTGCTAGCCTTTGAGATGATGCCAGTTATTCCATCTATTAAGAAACAATTCCACAATACCACAAACTAGCCTTAATAGTGGCTATGATCTAATCTGCGATTGGTCCCAACTCCCAAGTGCACTCCGTCCGCTTGTGTTCTAATTCTAATTCTGTTTGCTTCCTTCGGGTACACCGGTATACCATTACCTGGGGGACTGTGGAATATACCATACTGGAATGACGTCTTGGAGATAATGAGACTAATGGATAGTGAAGAGCAGATACGTATTCATTGGGAATATAAAATCATTTTAATATTGTTAGGTTTGCAATAACGCCTGCTATGCGGATTACATTACAAAATCACAAATATACGATAGAAAATATTTTTTTAAGTCTAATTTAAGTCATGTGCGGGATCCATCCCAATACGATGGTTAAAGAACGATAGGGAAGATTCTAGTTATGACGTCATGTCATGTTAGCTCAATTGGTTAGAGCATACCCCGGCTCAAGGGGTGGATGGACGCGGATCCTGCTCATGACTTAAATTTTTCCTATCGTATATTTGTGATTTTGTAATATAAATATAAAATGATATATAATTAAAATGATATCATTCCACATGGTCGAAAAGTAGGTTATATTTAACTCAAAACGCGATCCTTAAAATTGATATCATACTCCCAAAACGATGGAGATTTGCCTAGAAAGGTAAGTAAATTTGGCCAGAACAGGTTTTCACCAGTTAAAAGGTAATGAGAGAAGAGGGAAATATTACTGATTACGGTACACGAGTACCGACATCATTACTTATCGTCAGGTGTAATGCTGGCTAAGGAACTGCCAAAATGTCTTTGTTTTACAATTGTTTGACTATGTTCAAGAATATAGTCGACTAATAAATTCGAGATATTAGAAAATATCGTCTTGAATGCTGAATCCATTTAGCAGATTGCATTATTAAATTCTCCATGATACGAATTTGAAAAATTAACATAGTATAATACTACACTGGGAAGTTTCCATAGCATGTCAAATATTGCGTAAAAAATTAAATTAATATACTATGATATAGTTATAAAAACTCCACTTTTTATTCGTTTGTTAGTATCTTATAGGTAGGCCTCCCACTAGGTAGACTGACTTGTAATAGTCGCGGGTAGCTAATGTTACAAGTGGCTAACAGCTCATTGTAGCGTCCTAAAGGGAAGGCTTTTGTTCAACAGTTGACGTCTTTCAGCTGATGAGGACGATGATGAATCATCTTGTTAATGGTCAAAAAATGTTTTAGGGACAAAAAGCAGATAGTATACAAAACGTGACAAGTTAAGTACAGCAAGATATATAAACAAAAATGGTGGCTTTCAAAACTAATTTGTCCACTTTCCTTTTGTCGCAAACAACCTTCTAAATGAAGTAACTTCGCAGCATTTACTGAACATAAACGTTGAACAAACAAATTTCTGCTTTTCGCAGCTCTCAAAAATGAAGCTGAATATACAAACAGCGACTCAATTTAGTATACTTCTTACAGTATTAGCAGTATGAACATAACATCCACTTTGTATTTAAAAATATCCCGAAATGAACCTTTCATCAATATTTTAATCGTACGTTTCAATAGAACGAGTAGACAATATGTACAACATTGAGTTATGAGGTTTTTGAAACGTTCATCACACAAATTTAATATGAGAGAGAGAGAGAGAGAGGAAGAGAGAGATCGTACATTTTATTACGTGATTACTAAATGTACATATTGGCCGATGGTACATTTAGTTTATAACCTGAGGTATCATTGATTCAGCAAAATACGTTATAATATAATATTGCTGAATTAGTGATTCTTACGAATACATTTGCTATTATAACAATATAATTTTTTTACGCAAAGCAAGCTATGGTGCCTAAAAATCATATTAAGAAACGTAAAAATACACTTACTGTGTACATAGTTTACTGAACACTACAGCTACAGTATTAAAACGATGCTAAAGGAGGCTAGATTTTCCTTCAGTCCTTTTGTACAACAAGGTTCGTTTAACGACAAAGTGCCTGTGGACACAGCTAATATATCTTTGGTGAAAACTTCTTTGAGAGTGCTCTTGGAAAAACGGAGATTTTTAATTCTTTTAGCAGATAAAGGAACGTAATGTGCCTGTAATAAAACCTTATAATGGTTACTTGGTGCAAGTGGTGTTCCATCAATTAGCAAAATGAATAATATGTACTGATACTGATTCTCTGTTCTTCTTTATTAGTCAGTCAAGAAAGTGATTGGATTATAAATATAAGTTTATGACGTCACGTCGGCTTAAAAGGAAATTTATGCGGAATCTTCGCTAGATATACATATATATATATACATGTAATGGGATTATGGCAAACCCCCCATAATGGGGGAGGCTGTGTTCAGCAGTGGACAATCCGGCTGATATATTAAGCGATACACATATTTATATACATGTACGTATTAAATTGTATTATATTATATTCAAGAGCACAAAATTTCATTTCAGTCGACCAGTACCGTTAAACCAATGGTTAAGGCGATACCTGGTGCTAAAAATAAAGGAAATCGAGCTCAAAAAGTTAGTAATAAAAAAAAGTTAGAGGTGTTATTTACGCTTAGCACGCGATAGTAATTGTATATATATATTAACATATATATTATTAATATGAATTCTTTTATTTGCCTAAATATGTGTCACTTGAAATATTGCAAATCATTTATGTACAAAGTACTTTTTACAAAATTTCTTTAATTACTTATTATGACTACAGAAACAATTGATAAAAATTCAGTGAGTCATATTTGTTTGATTTGTTACTATATTCCACCAGTTCAATGTTGAAATCAACTACCTTTAGGTTTATTACGGTACTATGAAGATAAAGAGCCTTACCATGCGCCTAATTGGCGAGTACTGTTGTGCAGTTTTACCTTAATTTAAAGGAACATATAAGTTCGTAGTTTTGAAATTCGAAGAGTGTTTAGTTGCCCTTCAATAAAAATCTTTTTAACTTTGTAACAGAGCTAATACACTCAGGGCTATAGAGAGTCAACTCACCGTCTGCGATACGCATTTCGGATACAAAGGTGGCAAACTTGCTAAGCAGTGTAAGCTTATTGCAGAAGGGTATCTTATTGTTTTGATTTGAATTTACCAACAGTGAACATTTGCGTGTTGGTTTATTTACTCCAAAAAATTTAAACGTTGTGTGGCATAAACTAGCAATAAGGTATACATCTGATCATGTCATCACGTCTGTAAGTTCTCAAAATGGTAGGCAGCGGGTACTAAACACATACGTTTTGTCAGATATGTCCAGTCCCAATGTTATAGATCTCGAGCCTATGGCTACCGTTGGGCAATGTTCTAGACTCCAAACTGTTATCAAAATTTTATTAGCAGATAAGATCTTAATACGTTTATAAAAGATGTATAATTGATAGATAATGATGTTCAATTGATAGATTTTAATTAGACGCTATCGAGTATAACATTTTTTTTTACACGTTGTTTATTTAAATTAAATTGTATTTAAAACTCAAATAAATATAGAATTTTATTCTTTACTTATGTTTAGTTATGTATACGTTGTTTAAACTCTTACTTATATCAAGGGATTTAGTAATCAGGCTCAATTCTTATTGGCGCATAAGCTGAAATGAATGCAAATATCGTAATTTTACAATGTAAATCCAACGTCAATCCTGACATCGTAAATTTTATTATTGAATGGAGTTTATAGCTTTAAGCAATACAACGCTGGAATACGCTCGCAAAAAGCGACATATTACACGCACATTTATTTAGAGTATCTATACCGCTGATGAAAGTACTTACACACTATACAGTAACCGCGTGAATATGGACGTTTCGGTATTTCGGTCAGAGGCTTCAATATGATGGATAAAACATGGGTCAACCGCAATATACCTACATACTACGTTTATTACGGCTCATATGGGATTATATAAATGCTACTATTCAGCTTTGACTACTATTTAAGACTACATTTGCAATGAAGCCAACAGCTAGTAACTTTTGTTCCCATCTTCCGCTTTTATAATAGTCGCGTAAACACCATAAATAAAAACCAAATCACAACACGATCTTGACCTACTGACATTGTATGCACTATGTCCGCTTCCGGCGCAGACGAGCCGGGTGCCAGTACAATGGAGACCGTTTTTATTTACCGCACAAATTGTACTCTTAACTGTGGAACTCTACCGCTCGTGTTATGAAATTATCTACTCGGTTTTATACTCTGTTGCAAAATTTCACAAGCTGAGTTTATAGGTTTATATTTTCAAAATAATGTTTCTGCATCACTACATGTTGGGTTTATACTGCTTTTATCTTACACCTCGTTATTACTTACCCCTTTGTAGGGAAAATAGTGTTCATATGCTAGCCTATCTGGTAAAAAGTGCTAAAATAACTTAACTATATTTTAATCAGGATCTTCAAAATACTGCTGAACCAATTTTGATTTTAGACTATTTTTATATACCAGAAATTTTAGACTTGTTTTGATTCGGGGCGTATCTCAAAAACTTTACTAGTTAGGAACTCAAAAACTTTACTAGTTACCTTATCTGAAATTTCAGAACGTTTTATACATTATTATCTTTAAACCAAAACATACTGAAAAAGCCAACGGATAATATGGTTTTGAAGTTGTAATCTCATCATCTAACAACATAACTATTTTGTCAGTAACGGGCTCCTTATATAAGGTGGCCCGACACGCAATTATTTTGTTTGTAATAACTTGTTTATTACTGAGCCTGTCTACTCGTCGTAAAATACTAAATAGGGTTTTAATATCTACGTCAGCTATCGGAAAACACTGTAAAGTTACCTTATTGAGGCTGCTAGCTCTTCAGGCGAACATTATCTAAGTGGTAGTAAACAAGCCAAAGGAAAGGGAGGTATAGATAGTACTTATTCTAATCACGATAACAACGGAGCTTTGCATAAAATTAATATAAGTGAGATGTCTGATGGCACTGCAGTTGTGTTTATCACCCAAAAAGTTTTAATGCTTTAATGCTGCTTTTTGAGGCAAATTGTGAGACAGATTTCCTATAAATTAGAAGAAAATACCAAAAGGCTTGTATTGACGTTCATAAAAGAATAAGCGTTGCTACGCAATAAGTCAGCCTTTTGTGTATCCTTACATCTAGTTTACATACGTATCAACAGTCAACATAGTTTTCATACTTATTAACAGATTTTAAATCTCTATCTAAATCAGCAAAATATAGTAATTAAACAACTTTAAATGGTTTAAATCACGTATGTTTATCATTATTTTTGTCCCGACATTCCGAACACTTTGCAGTGATCGTGGTCACAGGGTGACTGCAAAGTGTTTGAAACGTCGGAACAAAAATAATGATAAATATACGTGATTTAAACCGTTTAATTTAATTACTATGCATAATAATCGCGAAAACCTAAGACAAAATCAGCGAAATTTTTTTTTTACCGTGGATGAGATTTAAATCCTCTACCAACCGTCGCTTGGGCCGGGACAAGCTCTGCCAATATGAGCTACCATATGTCATAAAGGTAAGTCATAGTTCGAATTCGTTCTTGTTGTTTAACCGTCTTAAGGGAACGGGTGGTCACGGGTTCGAATATCACTCATGGTTAATTTTTTTCTTTTCGTTGATATTTTGCAACCTTCGATCCGCAGGTTTAATGCAAAATTAAAATGTGAGAATTACCATTTATGTCCAAAGAATTATATTATTCTCTGTTAGTACTACTACTGTTTGTTTTTGATACTAAAATAGTGCCTCGATATGAAAAATAAATAAATAAAACGGTAAATGATAATAAACATTGTAAGTTGAGTAAAAACAAAATAGTTTTACATTTACTGAAAAGTAAATCAATACTTGTATTCTTTAATATTACTGAAATTGCTTTTGGAATTACTGTGCACCCTTTTCAATTACGACGTTAATACAGATGAAATAATAATGCGTATGATAATACAAGAACATTTTAAAGATATTACGTAGCCCAGCATCCCACGGGCCTTAGTCTAAAAGGAAAATTGAACACACAAAGTCCTTGTTCCACACACGCCTACATACGAGAGCTGTCGACAAACACAAACGTCTTAAGTGCGTAAATAGCCCGAAGCGATACATCCAAAAACGCATTGCGTCTGTGTCGTCATTCTGTCGCGATAACAACCCTTGTTGAGAGGTAGCCTCGGGGTCCTATTACTTCTTCGACCCTTTGTTACAAGTTCCTGTAATGTTTTTTCACCTGTGTTAATGGAATAAGTATCTTCTTTAAAAATAAGGAATGATCATAAACGGTAACTAAGGGAAAATATTAAGCTGCATACCACTACTTAATTTCAGTGTAATTTTATGGGCAGTTAAAAAAATTTAGTGCAACAAATACAATGTTAGAAAAATATATGCTAGAGACTCAGTACTGAGCGCTTTCGTGCTTCAGAGGGCACATTAGGCAGTCGGTTCTGTCTTCGGCTGTTAGCCGTTATAGCATGGTCATAGAGCATTAGTTTTCTACTTGAGGGTGGTAGTTAGCCAAGTAGACAAAATGGCTAACTGGTTGCTCCATTATGAGGAAATTTTCCTAGAATGTCCCTTAAATTAAGTGGACAGAAAAAAAACTACTCAAACAATTCTGGAACTAAGTGTTTTCAGTTAGTTCATTCGGAAACAACGAATAGCAAATATTCAAACCTCCAAACAACGAATACATCAGTTGCTTATCTTAACGAATTGCTGTGGAAACAGTAGTGCGATGCAATTTTAATTTATTTTGTGGGCGGTAGTGTAATTTGATTACTATACCAAATATGACGTATTTACCTTCCACATTTTTTTTTTAGTCCTGATAGGTTATCCTTTGACCACTATCTCACCTGATGGCAAGTGATGATGTGGTTGAAGATGTTGTTCAGGCTAACCTAGAAATACTAGCTCTCAAGGACAGCTGCCGGAACACACCGCTAAGTGCTTGGCGACAGATTTTCTACTTGAGGGTGGTAGCTAGCCAGATGGGCATTCGCAAAATGCCCTACCACCATGCTACAACGACTGCCATCCTTAGACATCAACCGGGACCGACGGCTTAACGTGCCCTCCGAAACACGGAAGCGCTCAGTAGTAATGTCACTAGCGGTCACCCATCCAACTCATGACCACGGGCGACGTTGCTTATCTTTGCTGATCGGTTAAGTACAGCTAAGTAAACTTCACTACGAGCGCTTCACCTTCCACATACATGAAACAAGTTTAAATTTAATTCACTACCGAGTGATCTCGTAGTGATTATATATTCCTTGAAATACTTTATACTGCATGAAGTGTTTCTAGTCAAAAGTGTTTCAAAATATATAGAGTTTTCTATATATACATTATCAATACATCAAACTTCACTTTCAAGGAAGAAGAAAGAAAACCATCTTCGATAAAAAAGACAGTCCTCAAGTGCACCTACAATAACCGTTAGCTGTTCGTTAACAAAACGACTTTGAAACTGGAAACACCAGTACGTTACTTGGAACTACGTGGGGGCGGACTAAGGGCAGATAAAAAGCATAAATTGGCCCCAAACAGGGTTTGACGCGCAAACTTGGGGCATTACAGTCTCAAGGAAGAAATGTCATTCTTTCGAGTTATAATCATTTCCTGTTTGGGTAGGGAGAGTATGTGTTTGAAAAGCGATGGCGGATAATGAAACAGGATAATTAATACATTCATGCGTTACTTTGCAATAACAGATACTAATATTACATCGTTATAATGAAAAAAAATATTTTGAAATATATTTAGTGTTTTTTTTCCTAATTATCCTGCTAAGCCGGCGTGACGTCGTAAATGCCACGTAGCCTTATCGGAAGATAATAAATAGATTCAGGCGTTACTTTCCGGAAATCCATATTTAATAATAACAAATATTTTTTAAATATTTTATGAAAACATTAAATTAACATATTAATAAAACACTTGGAATAGTCACTAGATATATTTTTGTATTAATTAAGTGTTTTATTAAAATATCAATTTGATGTTTTCATAAAATATTTTTAAAATATATGTTATTACTTACCGGAAGAATTTTCAACGCTCTTCGATTCATTCCCGATAGTGCAATCTACACGATTCTACATGTATATCTACGTCATGAGGGCTCTTGGTCTTGATTCCTGGAGCGCACGATCTAGATTTATTCAGCGCACTGTCGAGAATGGATTGAAATACTTTCAAAATTCTTCATGTTTGGCTTCGTGGCATTTATGACGTCACGACAATCGTCGTCAATCCTCCATATGAATGTTTGGTGTAATTATATAATAATAATAATGTATCTGTTTCTTATCGGTAAGTGAGGTTTTAGATTAAAAGCCTTTACATACTCCCTATGTACGGCAACATCCTACCAAAATCTAAGGAAGTAGTATGCTGCGCAATCGGAGCTTTCATTTCTTTAGTCGCCCTATACGAAATTCGACCGAAGCAGTATAATAGGCCTCATATTCTAGAGCCAGGTACTGTACTAATAAGTACAATAAAATAATCGCTTATCTCTTCACTCAGCTGCCTCCCCAACACAACCGCAAAAGTGTCACCTCAGTCAAAGTGATATTGCTCCACTGAAAGAAAACAGATGTCGTGTTTCCGTATTTACAATGAGTATTTTTCTACAGGGGATATTTTTGGCTAAGTACCTTTCTATCTTTATGTGGCTTTACTTTTGGAGATAATGTACTTTGTATAACGGGATCTTTAATGGAAATGGGTTGGTTGAGTTTTAGCTATGAAAATACAGAGTTGGTTGGTTGTTTCTTCAGTATTTCTTCTTTGAATAGAACCAAAAGAAAATTATATATTTTTAAAAGTGTTATAAGTCCATGTTCGTTAGTAATACTAAGTCAAAAAAATATTCGTATCTTGTATGCTGCACTTTTTCATCCCATCAGATAAAATTATAGTTGACAGACTATTTTAAGTGTTGTACCTTAATAGGTACCTAATATCATAACATCGATTTCACATGGAAAAAATGCTAAGAACGCATTCAAGACCTGAAACGTGACGGGCGCAGTTCAATTCGTGACTTGTGCCGAAATGCATCTGTTATAGGCAGAGGTTAGTCCACTTAACATCAGGTGGGCCTCGAGCTTTATCCATCGCAAATATCCATTTGACATATTATGTTTCACTGAAACTTGGCTTAGAGCAGATAAAATGTTATTTAATGTTAAGAATTTTAGTGTGGGTAGTTCGTTTAACAGATCATCTGCAGAAGGAGGAGGGTGTATTATAGTTGTAAAAAATAATTTAAAATTTAAAAAACGACGTGACCTGGTCAGATGTTCTGTCGAACGTGTCTGTGAGGTTGCTTGTGTGGAGGTGGACAGGCATCTCGGGTTGTGCGTATATCGACCACCAACAGTTGAAGATCGTGCTCAAAATTTTACAGAATTTTCATCTACTTTGGAAAATATACTACAGAAAATTTCAAAATACAAAAAACCCATATTTGTATGTGGTGATTTTAATATAGATATATTATTGAATACTAAAAATAAGACTGATCATATTTTATTGTTTAAGTCATTTAATTTGAAATTTCTATTCTGTGAGCCCACTAAGATATCAGACACTTCAGCTACCTGTATAGACAATATATACTCAAACTGTAAGACTAAAGAAAAGTCAATAATGAAGGGTGTTAGATTTGATCATGAGGGCCTGCGATAAAATTTGATGGAATCAGAAAAACAGAGAGGTATGAAATTGAACATAGACCATTAACAACTAGTAGGCTGGAAATACTCAGTACCAACATAACAACAACAGAAAAACTTGTAATGCCAAGCTAGGCTTGGCATTACAAGTTTTTTCATAGTGACCCGAATGACATTTATAATAGCTTATTTTCTTTAGAAATACACTGAGTTTCAAAAAGTATGTCCAAAATAAAAAAACAAATAGATGGAAAGTTGAAGTTCGGTGATTGGGCAACAACAGGTATTCGAAAAAGTAGAGATTATTTGTTTGATCTGTATCGCAGGAAAAATTTAACATCTTGCAAACAGTTTCATGATTATGTTAGGAAGTATTCAAAAATGTTCAAGTCGGTTTGCTTGTGTGCTAAATCTCTTTTTATTAGAAACAAAATTAGCAAGTCTAAAAATAAAATAAAAACCATTTGGAAGACTATAAATAGTGAAACTGGTAAAAATAAACCTAGAGATTCAACATATGTCATAACTATTGATAATAATCAAATCTCTGATTCAATACAGGTGGCGAATATATTTGAAAATTTTTTCTCTACCTTGCCCCTAGAAGCCACTAAGTCATTGGATTCTTGTCCCAATGTAGCAGAAACTCTGTTAAAACATAATGTTCCCAGCAAATCATCGGACTTTTCTTTCAGACACACCACAAGATTTGAAATTATAAAAACATTTCAAAGTTTAAACATAAAGAGTACTGAAGACTTGTGGGGTATGTTAGTGAAAGTGGCAGAGTCTATAATTTACATTATTGCACCATATTTAGAAACAATATTCAATCTTTGTGTCGATAGAGGAAACTTCCCCGATTTAATGAAACAAAGTAAAATCACTCCAATTTTAAAGTCGGGGTCTACATCTGATCCTAAAAATTATAGACCTATTTTCATATTACCTGTTCTGAGTAAAGTATTCGAAAAAATTATGCTCAAACAACTACTATCCCATTTTAACAAGCATAATTTATTAAATGAGAATCAGTTTGGTTTCACCAAGAGCAAATCCACAACGGATGCAGGTGTTCAATTGATGTCGCATATACTGGAAGCCTGGGAGAGTTCACATGATGCTATTGGCGTATTTTGTGATCTTTCCAAGGCATTCGACTGTGTAGAGCACTGCACTCTGATTCGTAAACTTTACCACTATGGTATTCGTGGAAAAGCTCTGAATCTTATAGAGTCATATCTGTCAGACAGGCTACAGAAGGTTGGAATAAATGGCAATACTTCTTCCGGGTCATTGGTAAAAATGGGAGTACCACAGGGATCAATGTTGGGACCTTCTCTGTTTCTAACATATATTAATGATCTGCCTTGCATGGTCAAAGATTTCTGCGATATTGTTTTATTCGCAGATGATACCTCTCTGATTTTTAAAGTAGATAGGAAAGACAGTGAACTGACGCATGTAAATAATGTATTATCTAAGATTTGTAAATGGTTCGCCGCTAATAATCTTCTCCTAAATTCAAAAAAGACGAAATGTTTAAAGTTTCCATACCAAATGTTCCTTATGTTGAACCAAACATAAAGCTTGGCCCAGATAAAATCCCTATTGACAAAGCGACAGTCTTCCTGGGAATCAAATGGATTCCACTTTACAATCGGATCCACATATACATGATCTCTCCGGAAGACTTAGTTCTGTTGGATATGCAGTTCTTAGGATAAGACAGTTAACAGACGTAGCTACTGCTCGCCTAGTTTATTTCGCGTACTTCCACAGTATTATGTCGTATGGTGTATTGCTGTGGAGAACTGCTGCTGAGATAGAGACAATCTTTATCATACAAAAGCGTGCAATTTGAGCCATATACAAAATGGGTCCTAGGGAATCTGTGAGGGATCTTTTAAAAGAAATTGATATTTTAACTTTACCAAGTCTGTATACATTTGAAAATATTTTGTATGTTCGTAAAAATTTGAGTGAATTTAAATTAAACAGTGACAATCACGATTACAATACTAGGAATAAAGATAAAATAGCGGTGCCAGGTTTTAGATTAGCAAAGACAAATAAAAGGTCCTTCTTAGGTAATTGTGTGCGGTTTTATAATAAAGTTCCCAAACATATTACAACGCTCACAGAAGGGAAATTCAAGTTGCATGTGAATAAAAAAATATTGATTAAAAATCCTACTACACAGTTTCTGATAACATAAACGACAAAAATGCCTGGACAATTCCGCCTCCGCCAAGCTATTGCCTGTCACCTACATAATTTAAACAAATATTGTAATAACTCAATTATATAGTAAGTATGTAACACATTGTTAAAAGATGTTTAAAAGAATGGCCCCGAGTTTCTTGCCCGTTCTTCTCGCAGTGGCTCTATAATGTCAATTTATTTGCTGAACGTGGCAGTACAATGTAGAATATTTCAATACTAAAATTTGTAATTGACCTTCATAAGAGCGTCGTAGACGCCTTAATTGAATAAATGATTTTGACTTTGACTTTGAGCTTGTTCCGTTAAATAACATTAAAAAAATGGAAAAAATACGTAAAATACAGTCTGAGTGTGAAATTATATCTGAGTTTTTATTTCAAAACCTATTCCAAAATACATCCCGTTTCATTCCATAATTGCATTGTTTTAGAGCCAGATTCAATATTTTTTGCAGCATTGGTATTTTATGACAAAATTCTATTTTTCGGTCTTCTTTCTAAATGAAAGAGGCTCTGTCTACCTACGAAACGCCAAAAAACCCAGCATAATTACAACACGGGACAGTAATGCATGTAGTTTCAAGCAACGAATGTCCCCCGAGGGACTCGTTCTACGGAACGAGATGTTCATTCAATCTGTATGAACGGACAAATTAGTCGCAAGGTGTATCGTGTGCTCTTACAAATTAGCTTTTTATAAAATGTGAGCAGATATTTTAAAGACTACCTTTGATGCTAAAGCTAATTTGTTCCCGTCTAGGCGTGTCGTAAATTTGGACTTTTACATCTGTATTTTCTCTACTAATAAACCAATTTACAGCCAAAACTGAAAAGTATAAAATAACGTTCAATATGGTACTAGGTCGGACTAAACATTTAATCTGTAAAGAAAAAATTACCTGCCTTTGAACATACTATATCGTCAATCGGTTACGTTTGAATTTTAAACGAGATAAATATGTAATATTCCAGTCGCATGGCGTTTGACTCATAGAAGCTAAGTAATACGTTTTATTAAGTGGCTTGGCCTTTAGGAGACAAGGGGATTTATTTTATTATTTTCTCTGGCGTTACCGGTTGGATTCGTATGATTCAAACATGGTTGGGCATCTACGCCGTTAGTCATCTACTCTGACTTTAAAGTTATCAGTCTATGACATTGGAGTTGATTTCAAATCATAATATTGCACTAAGTCTTTCGGCTTGGACCTAGGTGTGCTTTTCCAGTCGGTCATGTACTTGCATCCCACTCCAAGTTTATGTTTTCTGTGCTTTTGTAACATTATTCTTTTAAGAGAGAGAATGTTCACTTAACAGCCGTTCAAAGGGTTGCATCACTGTAAAAAATATAAAATTAATGCAAATTTAGCCTTATTTTGAAATCAATTCACGGTGACTAATAGATTGTAGAAGTAGATCGCACAAAAGGCAGACTGACTGCAATATGGCTCCGTTATACTCTTTGGGTACGGAATACCAAAACATGAGACGTATATCACAAATTATTTCGAATTAACGAAAGGTAATCAAATATGTTGGGGTTCTGAAATATCGCTTTCTGTTTAATGTCCTGTTTCAGTCCAAGATTGAAATAATTTCTTCAACCTATGCTCTTTTCACAATCAATTACAAAATAAAACATTGAACGATTCTGCGCTCTATGCCACTTTCAGAAAAAAAGTGTTAGTTTCCCACGCTAGTGCTTCATTTTGACAAGTAGTACTGACTATTTAGCTGCACAGCACATATTAAAGTAAAACTTACCAAATAGATTCTAAAACATCTTGATAAAAATTACAAGTAAAATACAGACAGTGATATATGCAGATACAGAACTCTAAAATGGTTTAGTCTTATGTTGCTTTTCAGTATAGAACATGGAATTAAAACATTTCATTTGCAACCAGCTTCGCCTCACAATGGTTGTCTAGTAAATATATGGGGCTGGGAGGTGAAAACTTATGGGGAATGTGCTTTTGTTAGGCAAAACTAATCGGGTGCATACTGCACACTGCAGAGGATTTCAAACTTTGTTTCTTGTGTGGTAGTACATAAAATTGCATGCTATTGCGATGACTTACTTATCGCAACCATATTATCGCTGTTATATACTACTAGCTTCCTCTAACGCATTTTCAACCAAAATTCTACGTTTCGTTTTTTTATGTTATAGTGACGGAATAAGCACGAGGCCTACCTGATGTTAAGCGGTATCCTCTGCCTATAACAGATGCATTTCATCACAAGTTACGAACTGCACTGCACCCGTTACCCTGAGACATACAGTTGTTAAGTCTCATCATAAGCCTAACAACTAATCCAACAAATTATACGTAAACACTTACAATTAGGTTTTCCAGCGATGCCCCCTTCGGGATCCGAGTCACTGGTTAAGTCGAAGATCAAAGTTGTGTGCCATAGTCAGATTCCGAAGCCAAGAACGTCGACTCAGAAGCACAACAATACTTCGCAACCGCAGTGAAAAATTTTGTTATATAATTATCACAAACACTTAAATTAATTTTAAACTACAACTTATTAACACAATTGCACCGCAAAAAAAAATAGCTTATATTCTATCAAGATACACAATGCAATGAATAAAAGGCAATTTTACAACAAGGCCATCTTAAGCACAAATTATAACCTTGATTAGCAAAAGTGCAAGCGAGTAAAAACCACAATGACTATTCAATGGAAATTTGACAACTAAACAGAATGACAGCTCTATGCGTTCCGGTTCAAGCGCTAGACGCGCAAAATGGTTCGGAACAACAAGCCGTTAACATATATTTAAAATCTTTTGATTGGATGTGTTGATGTGGTAAGAGACATCATAACAAACAATACCTAATAACAAAATATTATTTAAAGGACGTTGCAATGCGGAACCAAAATGGAGGAAATCCTTACTTGCACATAGCTTGTTTTTTTAGGGGTAGGTAAAGACTTATAGCAGGTAAAGTTAATAGTCCTTGGGAGATAAAATACTATTTTTAAACTTGTTTAGCCAACTTATTCGTTAAAAACATTTAATATACTACTTCGCACTGACAGTATAAATAAAATAAAAAAATTATGTCAGTACAAATTTGTAATTTTAACAGCAGTATAATTTCTTATGAAAAATTCGTCCAGGTAAATTGTACACTTGTAAGAAAATGCATCTGTCAGCAGGGTTTACCGCTAGGCATCGGCCTTGTTTCATCATTATCCCATAAAATATATTTCTTTTTCTATTACAAAATCCTCGACTACTGGTAGAATGTTACCAGTATCAGAAGAATCTGTCTCATTGTTCTCTTCATTAACTCGCGTGTCAGTTGATGAGCTTTACTGCTTAGTCCATCTAGTACAGGCTCAGATATTTAACAAAACCTTTGTAATGAAAGATTTTTTACAAAGAAAAAAATAATTTTGTGTTTCCTATATTATCTTCCTTTTAGATAATTTTATCTATTGGTATTTTGTGTGATAATATATTATATTTGTGATATTTGAAGGTATATTGAGATTTTACCATTTTCCTACATATACTTAAAACTGCAACCCTTAACAAGTAGGGGTTCAAGTAAAAATATGTCACCAAGCACTTAACAGTGTTTAAATATAAATAAGCAGCTGTCCTTAGATGACATTTTCCATAAAAGTTTATGACTGATTGTATATATTTCGACCACGACATCAGTACGGTACTAACAGTTGTGATATTATACTATTTATATACACTTTTAATTTTAAGACCTTTGACTTTTATTATAACAACAAATTTCTCACAGGAAAATAATATACATTTTTTTCATATTATTTACCAGCAAAAAACTTTATCCATGTAAAAATCTCTTTCAATACTTTGCACAGTAATAAAATTAATGAAAATAGAGATGTCCCATTTCAGAATGCGGGACACTTCTATCTTGGTTTTCCCGGGACACGGGATAATTATTTTAATAGGAATGTACCTCACGCTAAATTAAATTAGAGGGGTTCATTCTAATTAGCAGCTGTTAGCTGTGTAGGTATTTAATTAATTCCGTGGCTTGGGATTACATCTGGTGGCTTTTCATATTTACTTATAATCATCATGATTAGAAAGCAAAGTGATGGGAAAAGTGCAAATTTTTATTCTCAGTGACATTACAACTGTGCGTTTCCGTGTTTCAGAGGGCACGTTAAGGAGGGTGTCGGTCCCAGTTGTTGTCTTAGGATGGCAGTCGTTACAGCATGGCGGTAGAGCATTTTACGAATGTCCTCCTGGCTAGCTTCCACCCTCAAGTATAAAATCTGTCGCCAAGCACCTAACGGTGTGTTTCGGGAGCAGTCCTTGAAAGCCAGCAATTTTAGGTGTCCTTAACAACATCTTCGACCGCATCATCGCTTACCATCATGTGAGATTGGGATCAAGTGCTAGCCTATCAGATAAAATAAAATAAAAAATATGAGGGATATTATTAGAGACCCAAATTATTTCTTGCGAAACAATGACACTAAAAATAGAACATTATTCAAATATCAATTTCAGGTTTTATTTATAGATATATGTACTCTATCTAATGTGTCAGTGTATAATTTTTCTCGCATTTAACTTGAAAATCTGAGTGTATAACTCGTGCATAAAACCCATTTTAGCCTAGACTTAAATACCAGTCCTTGCTTTTGGTTCGGGATGTTAAACGGCTCAGCTAAAACGACTTGTTTTATACACTCTACTTTTTTAACGTAACACGTAAAAAAATATACAAATGTGAACCGCTATTGATCAATTATAGAAAAACCTATCTGTCAACGTTAAACAAACCCTGGATTCACACTTCGATCCCAAAACCCGCACTAATCCGTCAAACAATACGCGAATAGCCAAAAACAAACAAAAAAATACAAAAGATTAACTTTTCACAAAAATATCCCGTATGGATAGTAGCGCAGTGGGTTCAAACCGCACGAAAATCCCGGGACAGAAAATATGATAAAAATATTTTCTGCTCCATTTCTCGATACATAAAGTCAAGCTTAGAACTCGATAACCTGTAAAATTGACTGCGGCTTACCGTGTCAAAATGTGAAATGTGTTTACAATAATTTCCACTGTAAACAGTTCACCAAATCCACCTCTATTTTCTAGAGGGTAAAGCCTTAAATCCACTGACAGATCGAATGTAGTTAGGTCTTTATGAGGGGGTTAAAACCTTCGACCAGATGTCATAACTCAGAAATGTGATTCAGTTCTTGACAATATGAAGCCACTAGTTAAATTGAAGACTAGTTTGATACTGTACCTTTTATTTGTATGATCCTTGAGTTCTGGCAGTTAAACAGATTTAATTTGTATTATTTTTATTGCTGTTAGGCTAGCCCATGCATCATGCGATCGCAAATATATTTCAGACTAACCTAGAACTACTAGCTTTCAAGGACAGCTGCCGGAACAGACGATTACGTTCTTGGCAAATAATTTTATTCCTTATTTTCCTGTAAAATAATGTGATAGAACACACACAAGGTTCACCTGATGTTAAACGATGACCTTTGCCTATATAACAATTTCGTCAAGTGACGAACTGCACTGCACCCAACACCCTGTGACATATACTTGTTACGAGTATATTTCATGTGTCTGGGATTTGGGTTTTCAGCGCGTATCCTCTGTTGAACAAAAGACTTATATTATATTTTTGATCTATAGCTCAGTGATCTTTCCAACATTAGGCAAAAACTATTTTTTTTAATTTTTAATGTTATTATGTCGGAACAAGCGCGAGGCCCGCAAGGGTGTTAAGTGGACTAACCTCTTATGAATTTTAACAAATGCACACTTCGCCACAAGTGACGAATTGCACTGTGCCCTTCATACTGAGACATACAGTTGTTAAGTCTCGTGTGCTCGTAATTTTACTGGCCCTCAAGGACTGCCACCGGAACACACTTTTGGAAGCTTAGCGATAAATTTCTACTAGCAAAATGGCCTTTCATCGTGCGGTGAAGCTTAAACCAGCGTCAGATATTGAACCAAAGACCTGCGGCATGGCAGTCTATAGCTATTACCGCTGGGCTATCATTGCTTCAAAATAAAGGGTCACAAGGCATGCATTCGCAAAATGGTCTTTCCCAAGCTGTCAGTGTGTGCTGGACAAACTTTGTTTTCGTTAATGGTAATATAACGTAATTTGAAGCGCTCGTTGCGAAGTTTTCTTAGCTGTTCTTAACCGATCAGCAAAGTTAAGCGACATCCGTCGCAGTCATGAGTTGGATGGGTGACCGCTATTGACATTACTACTGAGCGCTTCCGTGCTTCTGAGGGCACGTTAAGCCGTCGGTCCCGGTTGTCTTACGATGGCAGTTGTTACAGCATGGGGGAAGGATTTTTGCGAATGCCCGCCTGGCTACCAAAACGGTGTGTTCCGGCAGCTGTCCTGGGAGCTAGTAATTCTAGGTTAGCCTGAACAACACCTTCGACCACATCATCACTTACCATCAGGTAAGAAAGTGTCCAAAGGCTAACCTATCAGATATAAAAAAAATTAAAGTATTATACATTAGTAACGAGATTGTGGGGAAACTTTTCCTAAATACTGACAAATTAAGCAATCTTATACATGTGCTGTGAAGATCACCTCAGTAACTAATTAAATATAATTCAATTAATATTTTTTTGTCGGGGTCCTGCACTTAAATCAATCACCTTTCAAAAAGACAAGAGATTACAAAAAGATAAAATATTAAACACTGAGTCAAACGGAAAACTTTCACAAGAAAAACATTATTCACAAAAGAAGCTTTCAAATATTCAAGCGGCCATACGTACGGGACCCTCGTATGATTTATGGTAATCGCCACCTCCTCGCGTCAAGTTCCCAACTATCTTGTATTGTTGCTGATCCCTAAATTATGCGGGGACTTCCCCGATTGATATGTAAAACAACTTTCGGACTTTTGAATTCGAAAGGGGGATTTGGAGGTATTGTTGTTTCGAATTGTCAAATTGAAAGAACAAAAATTGTATGATATATATACGGATATATTTGTTCCTATATTATAATTTTTGCGTTAACGTCTGCTAAGGGAACAAAAAAAAGGAAAAAAAAATACACCAGTGATTGTGAAGTAGATTAAAGCAGTGAGCCGTGTGTTAAAAGCTGTGGACTGCCGTACTGCAGGGGGATTTTCTGAATGCTCGCCTGTGCTTGCCTACCATCCTCACGAAAAAAATCTGCCGCCAAGCACCTAACAGCGTGTTCTGACAGCAGCCTTTAAAAGCCAGTAAATTACAGGCACAATGAGACTTAACTGTAACGAGCGCAATACAAGTCACTTGACAAGAAATACATCTGTTATCAGCAGAGCTTACCGCTTAACATCAGGTAGGCCTCGTGCATGTTCCGTTACAATCCAATAAAATCAAATAGATATACATTACGGGTTTTTATTTCGCCCTTAGGTAAGATCTTATTGTGGCTGTGATTATATTAGCTTATATTGGTTTTTATAATTAGGGCTGAAGACAAAACTATTCTCTGAATTTAGAACTGTCTACGACTATTTTACATAATACGCTCTAGCGCCACGTTCAGCAATACCTACTACAGCTAAGTATATAAACAGTTATAAAAACAGGCTTCTTAAACAACCATTTAAAAATAAAAACACAATGTCTGATTTACGTATCATATATTTACGTATCGTCTAATATACGTCTATCTTAAAGGTTCAAAATTGCAACTGTTCTGTCATGTAGTTCCGGAGTAATTCGGCCGTATACCGTCAGAAATTTTATTTTAATCACAGCGTTTCCTATTCTCGCAGCAAATGCTCACAGTGTCCAGAGGTCAGGTTTGTGTCGGCCTTGGGATTTGATTAATTTGATAACAGGATTCCAAGCAGCTTGCCAACCATCACCTCTATTGAAATTTGGGTACTTTTTGATTTCAATAGCCTCGCGTAACATTCTAGGCATAAACCGAGTCTTTCTGGTTAGGATTTGTGCATTGACGAACCGAATGTAGTGGTTGGGTTTGTCCTGAGCATGTTCACAAACCTCAGACTTGGTCGAGCGTCTGTTCTTCATGTCAGCTATGTGTTCTTTTTCCCAGATCTCAACGCTCCTCTTTGTTAGCCCAATGTATGACAGTCCACATTCACAATCAAGCTTGTAATCTTAGGATGGCAGTCGTTATAGCATGGTGGTAGGGCATTTTGCGAATGCCCGCCTGGCTAGCTACCCTCAAGTAGAAAATCTGTCGCCAAGCACCTATCGGTGTGTTCCGGCAAATATTTATATATATTTATCAGTATGGGTGGGTTTCCTATACACTGTATGACTAAGAGAGTTGTCAGGATTGCTGATGACTAAATCATCAAGAAAAGCTAAGCATTTATTGACCTCAGGCTCCATTGTACATTGAATTTTGTTATTTAAGGAGTTTAGATGGTTTAGAAATACAGAATCATTATTACTGGGGAGGATGGTAAAAGTATCATACATGTACAGGTTTTAGATCTTCGGCATAGCCACAGCTGTGGAGTGAGCTCTCTCTTTGAAGTCCTCCTTGATAATAACGGTAACAACGGAGGAGACTGGAGAGCCCATAGCTATACCATCAATCTTATTTTCCCAGATTAAATAACCAGATGTTAGGCAATGTTCCAGTAGTTCTGCATATTCCACGGGAAGGTCATCTTCACTAAGTCTATTCTTGACCATTTCAATGCAATCATGTACAGGTAGGCTGGTGAATAACGACTGTACATCAAAACGGACCATAACTTTATCATTAGTCAATTGTAGATTTTTCATTTGACTGACAAACTCGTAAGAATCCTTGACACATGCAATAGTTTGACCGCGAACTGGAGACAGTATTTTTGCAATGTGTTGAGTTTGTGTGTATGTTGGCAAGTCAATTTGGTTTACAATTGGGCGCCAAAGAACATCTGTATTTTTGATAAACCATATAGTTTTGGTGGATTCACACACGAAAGTACCAGTGCCGTGACATCTAACCCAAGAGTATCGTAATTTAATAATTATTTCCTTAGTTTTTATAATCATTTTAGCTGTTGGATTGCTTTTTACTGGTACATATGTGCGCTCGTATTTTTTATTTTATTTGTAGGTGTCCGACGTATCCATGATCACGGTGGAAACCTTAATCTGCTTTAACAATGGTTATGTCTGGCTACTTGCGTAGGTTAGTATGTACAATATATTGTTCACGAGGTAGATTCGGTGTGGGCGCTTTACTCCGACGCAAGACAAAGATTTCTTGGCGTAACGCCTCCAAATATTTTACACAGAGCAGATTATCTCTTCAAATGGAGGCACTGATCATAGCGAAACCGCGTAGTTCAATCCGTTTTCGAGGACCTGAAGGGCGACTGGGTTTAGTGCTTGTTTGGATAGGTTTATGACACTATCAGATGTTTTTGACGGTTGCGAGGTTACTTTTAAAAACCTCGCGACGCTGAATTTGGCAATAGCTTTGTCGCAAATTTTTCATATGTTGTGATTTTACGGTTTTTGAACTCGTCACATTTTTGAAAAACCGATGCTGATAGTGCCTTTTCTTACTCAATGGATTTTAATTACTATGTGTAATAATCGCGAAAACCTAAGACAATATCAAGTCTGTTTATATTTTATAATATTAATTATGTTCGTTAAAATTTTAGTATACATAAATTAAGCAGTGACAATCACAATTATACCACAAGAAATAAAAATTTAATAGCGGTGCCTGGTTTATCAAATAAAAAGTCCATCTTAGGAAATAGTGTGCGGTTTTATAATAAAGTTCCTAAAGATATTACAACGCTCACGTCTACGCAGCTTGCACGTGAAAATAATTTTAATTAGGAAATCTTACTGTACCTACAGTTTATGATTACTATACCATAACTACTATTTTGAAGCAGTGATGGCTCAGTGGCATTGGCTATGGACTGCCGCGCAGCAGGTCCATGGTTCTAATCCCGCCCAGAGCTTGAGCTTCACCGCATGGTGGAAGGGCATTTTGCGAATGCCCGCCTGGATAGCGACCACCCTCAAGTAAAAAATCTGTCGCCAAGCATCTAACAGTGTGTTCCGGCAGCAGTCCTTGAGAGCCAGAAAAATTACAGGCTAATGAGACCTAACAACTGGATGTCTCAGTGTGACGGGCACAGTGCAATTCGTCGTTGACGAAATTCGTCTGTTATAGGCAGAGGTTAGTCCACTTAACATCAGGTGGACCTCGGGCTTGTTCCGTCACAATAACATAAAAAAATTATAAAAAAAAAAAACACTTGCTGACAAAAATGCTTGGACAATTTCGTTTCTGCAAAGTTCACCTGTCACCTGCGTAATTTAAACAAATATTGTAATATCTTTGTAATATAGTTCGTAACATTACAAAATTACAAATATACGATAGGAAAAATTTAAGTCATGTGCGGGATTCGAACCCGCGTCCATCCGCCCCTTTAGCCGGGGCATGCTCTAACCAATTGAGCTAACATGACATGATGTCATAACTCGAATCTTTCCTATCGTTCATCAACCATCGTATTGGGATGGAGCGTAACACATTACGCTTCGTAACACATTGGAAAACGAATGACTCGATTTTCTTGTCCGTTCTTCTCGCAGTGGCTCTATATTTTTAGCTAAGCATGGCAGTATATTGTTGAATATTATAAATATTCAAATTTGTGATTGACCATCAAAAGATCGCCGTAGACGCCTAAATTGAATAAATGATATTTGGTATAATAGTGACGAGTGACTCCACGGACAGCCCGGCACCCAACGGGCAGCACGGCAGCTTTGCAAGCTTGCTATGTTAAAACTCTATATAAAATCTGGAACATTCGCCACAATCAGTTTTTTTAACTATCTATCTTTTTCCGGATATATTTTGGAGACTGCGCAATGGAAGTGCACAATCTAATATATTTTCGTTCTACCGCCAAACATGGAGAGCATCGGCAAAAAGACGCCGTTTTAAAATTGATATTCCAAATGAAACGCACAAAGTACTTTGCATCAACATTTATTGTGCGAACTGCGAAGGTACTCTCTGAGTTACTTAAGTACTGTATTCTAGAAAATACAACGGAGTGTTCAAAGCAAAAGTGAAAAACTTCTTTCTGAGCTATGCTTTACTAAGAGTGCTTCACCGCAGACCACAGTATTGCTTAATATGAAATAAACTCAAATGTGTATAAATAGTCTGCAGGTATGGCAATCGCGAACGAAGTCGCGAAGTCGCAGGTACAGCTAGTTTGAAATAAATTGATAAAAATAAACAAACAAATGCACGTCACGTTTGGACAATAAATTCTTGATTAAAACATAAAACACCCAGTTATAAACCCAACATAATTGAAACGTGCTTAAGTCGATCGTGCGATGACGTCGCAAAATCCTGACTAATGGACTGTCAAACTTACTCCGCCTTGAATACCGTCAAATAATTTTATTAGGTATTGAGTAAAGCAAGTTCATTTCGTGGATTAGGAGTATTAAGGTTTGAAACAAGGAGAAAAGTTGTTCTTTTTGTAAACAGCTGGCTACGTACGATATAGAGATTGAAGCATGTTAATATATATTTTAACTACAACGTCCCCGTTTCATCTCTGGACTTCAAGGTCGGTACGTTACATCATTATCATCAGCTGGAAGACTTCCACTAATGAATATATGCTTTCATTTGGAGCTCTTTGGGTGCCTCTGAGCTTCTTCATAAGGGTCACAGTTATGGACAACGTCTACGTGTTGCCAAAGCTAAGAGTCGTCATTTTACACACTTAGAACATAATAAAGCATTTTTTTTCTACTATAATCATATGAGCACATGCCGCCTCTCTACTCTTTCGGAGATCTTTAACCCAAAGAAACTACGTCTGTTTTGCATTGTTAAATAAATTAGTGTGTCAGTTTTTCAGGTGATCACATCACATCAACAAGCAGAAGACATTACCAATTCATATTGTTTATTTGCATTCCTTAACATAGCTTAGAGGGTAAACATAAAGGCAATAATGGACTCTGTCAACAAAATAAAGTAGAGAGGGTGATTGTGTAATCTCGAGTAAGAAAGTTTATCGCAAAGAACTTTAATGTAATTTTTGTTATGAGAAGAATATTTTTTTTAAATAACATAAGTTATCATGCTATTCAGATTACATAAAAAAAATCTTTGTTTGATAAAATCGTCTTAAAGCTTTCTTACTCGATATTAAAAACAACCTGCCGTCCTCTCTACTATATATTGTTAATTCTGTGCCCGGGACCCAAAGTTTCAATCGTTTGCTAATAATACATAAAGTTCATAAGTAAATAAAATTACTGAATAAATTGTTGAATATGCATAATGCATGGTATGCCCCAGAGCAAAAAGACTATGTGTCAAGTTTTAACACATTTATCATATAGGAAAATCTCTTCAGTAAGAAACCGGCTTGGTGGATACCACCGCAGAATCAGATATTCTACCTCAAAGCAGTGGCCAACGAGACAGAAGAACTATCGTCTTGTAGAGATGAGCGCAGTGCAGTATCAAGCATTTCGCCACAAGTGATGAATTGCACTGCGCCCGTCACACTGAAACAAACAATGGCTCTCAAGGACTGATTGAAGGTTTGTAACAATAAATCTATTCTGGACAAACGTGACCGCTTACCATCAGGCGGACGACTTATCGACCGTCTTCACTTCACGTTCACGTCACAATAAAAAAGGAATGTATGAACATTGCTTGAGTCCTGCGTTAGGACATTGCATCTTCTTTATTTAACGTTATATAATGAGTATTGGTTTCGACTAATCCTATTATTGGTCAAAAAAATAAAATGAAATGAAACGATCTCGAAATTAGGGCGATAATATCATTTCTCACTGAGCAGTGAGTTGTGAATGGCGCTTAGCTTTTGGCTTGAAGCCAGTGTGGGCGTCATTCGATGAACATAGAACTGAGAAAAGTACACACTTCACGTGTTTTACTTTAATAGCAGAACTTGTTAGATAAATCTTTTTTTTTTTTTAATTGTGACGGAACAATCTCGATGCCCACCTGATTTTAAGTGGAGTAACCTTTGCCTATAACAGATGCATTTTATCACGAATTTCACTGCGCCCGTCACGTGAGACATAGTTGTTAAGTCTCCTGTAATTTCACTGGCTCTCAAGGACTGCTGCCGACACACACCGTCAGGTGCTTGGCGACAGATTTTGTACTTGAGGGTGGTTGCCAGGCAGACAATCGCAAAATGCCCTTCCACCATGCGGTGCAGCTCAAGCCGACGGTGGGGATTGTACCAGGAACCTGCAGCTCGGCAGTCCAAAGCTATTACCGCTCGGCCATCATCGCCTAGTTTATTTCGCGCACTTCCACAGTATTATGTCGTATGGTGTATTGCTGTGGGGAGCTGTTGCTGGGATAGAGACAATCTTGATCATACAAAAGCGTGCAATTCAAACCATATGTGAAATGCATCCTAAGGAATCTCTAAGGGATCTTTTTAAAGAAATTGATATTTTAACTTTACCAAGTCTGTATGTTTCTGAAAATATAATGTTTGTTCGTAAAAAAACAGTATATTTAAATTAAACAGTGACAATCACGATAACAACACAAATATTAGATTAGCAAAGATAAATAAAAGGTCCCTCTTAGATACATAATTGTGTACGGTTTTATAATAAAGTTCCCAATTATATTACAACGCTCACAGAAGGGAAATTTAAACATATTGATTAAGAAATCCTTTTACACAGTTTGTGATTACTTAAACGACAAACATTTTTTTTTACCTAATCCCGGGATCAGTTTACATACAACCCATAACATAAAGTTCGAGTAAATAAATTTACCAAAAATATTTATTTAGGTAAATATTAAATGAAACGACCTTTCTACTGTCATTTATCTTCAAGCTGGAGCAGAACATAAGCGCGAAGCTGCGGATATCCTTTAGCTAATAGCCCAGCTGTCTTTTATGAGTTTTGGAGAGCTTTCCAGATTTCCGGGATTATCGTTTACACATTTGTAATGCTTAAATATGTTCATGACCTGGTTTCTCTTTTAAATCTCTAATCTGATTGAAAGACGTTCACCAACGTCTAGCATTTTATCGGAAAAATAAGTTGGTTAAGCTAGTTTATATTCAATAATAATTTTGTAATATATGCATTACTGTACTGTATCAGCCGGATCGTCCACTGCTGAACACAGCCTCCCCTATTGAGGGGGTATTTGCCATAATCCCCACGCTTGGCAGGCGGCTTGGGGATCGCAGTGTAAGGTAGTAGTTCTTTAGAAGGCGCTGCTGCCCACCTTCTAGTATAATTATTCCCTTAGTCGCCTTTTACGACACCCACGGGATGATATGGGGAGGTGCAATTCTAACCCAGCACCCCACGGGGAAAAATATATGCATTAAGGCTTACAAAATTATGACGAATGTTTTTTTTTATAGTACTATGAATCTCGCTTAAGTAATAAAAAATGTAGATTTACTCTTTTGTAACAGATTATAGATTCTATTCAAAAAACCTATCAAAAGGGCACATACTAAAAATACCTACTCAAAATTAAAATTCCAATAAAACATAACCGCACAGAGGTCCGAGTCCAAGCGCTCACGGACAAAAACTTATATTTCATCGAGAATGGATTTTTCATCTGAATTGCAATAAATAAAGGGACCCCTTACCCTTACAGTTGAGAGTCCCGACGGAAAGCTTGCTCCGGTCCTGAAACGAATTTGAATTTTCCCTTTTTTCTCTTTGGGACGCTCAGAAACCGTGAATGCCTTTTGAGCTTAGGGATTTTAAGCCATTGACTAGTACAAAAACGATATTTTGATGTGATGTTAAAAGGATATCGAAATATTTTGGTATATAAATTTATTTTATAAACGGCTTAGGCAGGTGCTGTTTATTCTAAGCAAAATAAATTTAAATTTTCTACAGCTGCCAAACTGTTCTTTGAACACTATCTGTGATGATATGCCTAAGCACACTGGTAGGTGCTTGGCAACAAATTTTCTACGTGACAGTACTTGTTTGCCAGGCGAATCAGAATGAAAGTACCGTACTATCATACATGGAAGCTAAAGTGCGTCGCAAGAAATACTAAAGGGCAGTCGATGATAAAAAAGGCTTAGAATTTTTTGCACGGTTTTTATGGCAATACCAGTACGATTGATATCAGAAAAATAAAAAAACATAATTATTATAGCTGTAACTCATAATTTTATTTTTATATTTTGATTATGTCTTATTTTCAAAATTTATTGTTACCGAAGAAAATAAGTTCGAGCTATATTTTTACAATTAGCTGTTAAATGAACATACCGTAGGTACTTATACCGAAAACCACCTTTACATCGAATAAAAATTACTTCTTCCACTGACCTTCAACCCTACTCCACACTTACAATAATTCCACCATTACCGCCATCTTAACAACACAATGGTATTGTTATTGTGTCCTTACACAACTTATGCTTGAAAGTAAGTGAATTCCTATGTAGCCTATCCAAAGCTACTTTGTGTGAAACCGACTGGACAAAAGAAGAAGGGTTGCCATGAGAGCAGATACGAACCACTGTGTAAGTTTGACAAATTATGGCAGGACAACAATAACTTGGCCATTTTCTTTTATATTTTTATGATGATTACTGGATAACTCCCAGAACATGACTGACATAGTCGCCACGTTATGTATTAGGTTGTGTGGTATTATTGTATGAAGTAGACGAAATTGCATTTTATTTTTTGAAGCAGTGATGGCTCAGTTGCATTGGCTATGGACTGCCGTGCTGCAGGTCCATAGTTCGAATCCCGCCGCGGGCTTGAGCTTCACCGCATGGTGGAAGAGCATTTTGCGAATGCTCGCCTGGCTAGCGACCACCCTCAAGTAGAAAATCTGTCAACAAGGACCTAACGGTGTGTTCCGGCAGCAGTCCTTAAGAGCCAGTGAAACTACAGGCACATGAGACTTTACAACTATGTCTCAAGGTAAGGAGCCTAGTGCAATTCGTGACTTGTGACGAATCACCAAATGCATCTGTTATAGGCAGAGGTTAGTCGGCTAAACATCAGGTGAGCCTCGTGCTTGATCCGTCACAATAACATAAAAAGAATTATGTCATAATTCAATTTATAAGTGAGTGAAATTCAGTTCATTACACTGTACTGTGTTTATTATATACACAATTTGATCCAATAAAAGCGTGTTGTAAGAAGATATATTACTGTTGTTTTCAGTGGAATGGTATGGAGGGGACGTATTAGAACTTCATATTAGACCAACATTTAATGAGAGTATTTATATATTTTTATTTCAAACTATGAATAGCCCTTAATTAAGCACCAAGTGTGAATTTATCTATAAACATTTTTAATAACAATTATTTATACACCTAACTAGTTATGCCCCGCGGTTTCACCCGCTTGGTGAAGATTGGTAATGATGATAAAAAGTTTATAGGTACAGTGTCTCATCTATCTGGATACCAAATTATATAAAAGGTGGTCCATCCGTTTGAGCGTGAGTAAGTAATAAACACACAAATACAGTCACAAACTTTTCGCCTTTATAATATTAGTGTGATGTGATAGAATCCCACACACTCGATTTCAGGCATTTAAGATTTATGAACGAAATTATATTGTTCTCACTATCTGTAACGTGTAAGGACCCCTTGTCTGGTCAAACTAGTGCAGTGGGCCGCTTGCAGGACAGTCCGGGTTATATTGAGATTGAGAGAAGAATTACAAAATATTTTTTGTGAAATTTAACCAGATGATGGGCAGCACCAGAAAATGGGCAACAACACCTTCTGAAGGTACTGCTACCGCAAAAACGCCTGCCAAGCTTAGGAAATATGGGAAACCACCCTTCGGGGAGGCATTTATTCAATGGTAGATGTCTTCTGGCTGTTGATTGCGAATGCCCGCCTGGCTAGCCACCACCTTCAAGTAGAAAATCTGCCGCCAAGCACCTGTCGGTGTGTTTCGGCAGCTGTCCTTGAGAGCCAGAACTTCTAGGTTAGCCTGTACAACATCTTCAACCACATCATCACTTACCATCAGGTGAGATAGTGGTCAAAGGCTAACCTATGCATAAATAAATGAAGAACTTAATCTCTAAAGAAAATCAGCAATATTCTTTACAAAAGCTATATATAGGCCAATTCCTACATAAATTAATTTACTAAGACGTCACAAAAGCAGACATTCAATAAATTATCATATACGCGATAGTATGAGACATAAATATGTAGATTATAAAGGCTGAGAACTCACCTCTCTGTTTGAATTTACGATACGCACGTCATTTCCTGTATGTTTCGCATAATATCCTGCATATGGATATCCCAGCTACCCCTTGCTACTCTTCGTTGAGCCACGACGTCGTCGCCTACCAGCATACTTACAGTGACGGAGATTTATATATTGAATTAAAGAATTCCGATAAAAATTTTACCATTCACGCTAAAATAAAATGTTTATGTCTTTAAGCATATGTTTATTTTTTCAGGTTCCTTTAGCAAGAGTACCTGGATGGTACTACCTGATATTCCGCTTCAAAGTAGTAGTATGCAAACACTACTGTGTTTAAGTACGAAGGGCACTGTAGCAAGTGAAATTATTGGGAAAACGAGGCATGCGAAATAACGTTTCGTAGTCATAAGCGAATAATTTGTATGGTGGTAGGGCACTTTGCGGATGCCCGCCTCTCTAGCAATAATATCATTTTTAGATTAGAATCATTCTACCGCCTACACCATGGTACAAACACAAAGTACCTATTATGATTTTCAAGAGCAGTGACATCCGAGCGGTGATAGCTATGGACTGTCGTGCCGGGGGTGCAGGGTTCGATCCCTACCGCAGGCTTGAGCTTCACCGCATGAAGAAAAGGCATTTTGTGAATTCTTGCCAGTACCACCCTCCAGTAGAAAATCTGTTGCCAAGCACTAATGGTGTATTCCGGCAGCTGTCTTTAAGGCTAGCTTTAACAACATCCTCAACCATATCATCAAATCAAAGGCAAGCTTATCTGTTATAAATAAAAAAATAAACTGTCTGAGTTGATTTCCATAATTTCATTTGTAATATAGTAAAAAAAAACTCGAAGACGCTTTTAATTAGACAAGTCCGCTCAAAATCCAATACCAAAATCCACATCATGTTCCGTAGCCCTGACGGTAGCTACCCTTGGCTACCCCTCCCCGGCGGCCGAACGTCTTGAGACATGAACCAATTTCATTGGGGTGAAATTCGATGTGTGTATTTCCTTAGAATTTTAATAGACTATACTCCCTATGGGAACGCTGAGATTTCTCAAAAATAACTCATATGCTGTTTTATGGGATTAACATCAGGGAAATAAAATAATTTTACACGATTTTTTGAGACAATTTTTAAGTTTTATACATTACTTTACTCAAACGAAGGTGAAATAACGATGAAACTAATAATTCAGTTTGGAATTTGAAACGGTAAATAAGCTCTGAAAATTAACAAAAAAGTGTTGTCCTGAAAACAGAGTTTTTTTTTAAATTAAAAGGCATTTTTTTTTAAACTTTAACATGATTGGGCGGGGCAGTTCCTATGGTTATGTTCTTGTGAAGTCAAAGTTTAGCCAAATAATAACTCAAATAACGGTTTGATACACCAGAGTACAACCTTGCAGAAAGCTACTTCCCATACTACCCATTATCACATCATTTGACAAAATAAAAAAAATACTAAAGAATGGATGTGCGCAAGGTACCGACTTTGACAAGTTATTTCACACATTTAATTGATAAAATCGGTTCCATTTTTTGGTAAAAAAATATATTTCTATTTTTTAGTGACCCTTGCTACTTACGGGATCGATTGTAATTCACTGTCAATGACTATATCATCAAGAAAGGAAAATATTTTTCAGGTATTGGAGTGCAACTCCACAATGGCTGGATCGATTTCGATGAAATTTAAATATGACCACACAGTAAACATCAGGTCATCAATTCTGAGGTAACAAATATAAAAAACCCGTCGAATTGAGAACCTCCTCTTTTTTTGAAGTCGGTTAAAAGTCAAGCTTTAACTCGTTACAACTGATCACATTGGCACTGTTTGCAATAGGATACATGTAGCGCGACTTGCTATCGCAACGACTGTTGATGACATGCAGTTGCAAGCCGTGTAGTCGCCACCCAAACTTTGTTATGTCAATGGAGGTAACGTTCGAAAAAATAAACTTGAAAATCTATCACCAGCGAGTTTTGAATAGCTGTACTTAGATTCAATTTCTATTTTAGGCTAACTGTTTTATTAGTTTAGATATAATGGTCTTACACTTTCCTACCTGCTAAAAACAATAGGATTACATTTTCTTAAATTATATACAAGGAATCAGGAGACGTACCACTGTATACTTGCGCTCGGTGAGACACTTCCGCGAGGTTATGAGACCAATTGTACGAGCATCAGTTGCAATACAGTTGGCACCGTCCTAAGCCTAGTAAGTCCTAGCCAACTAGTTCAAGTTTCGTTACCATCACCCCAAGTCAGAAAAGACTTACAGTCTCAAAAAATGTAATTAATAAATATCTCTATCAGCACAAGGTCCCGCTTCAAGATGATCCGAACAGTAGGTTTTCATTAGCTAATTGAGTTGCTACGAGACCTCCCCCCTCGCTCTCCTCTCCTCTAGCCGACGCTCATCATTCTGTATAAACGATATTACCAGGCGAAGTACCATAAATATATAGGGCTGACGCTTTAAGGTGAGCCTGCATTTTACATTGTTTGTCTCATAAAATTATCTACACCATAGATTTATAGAATAATTTATTATAGGTATTATAGGGTAGGTTTGCTTATAAATATACAATAATATATACTATATAATATCATTATACAAAAAAAAACCTTTGAACAGTAATACAATTGTATATACGTGGTATTTATTCAGTAATTTCCTCTCTCGCTCGGCTTCACTAGCGTCGAAATTGACCATAATACTTTGGAAACTACCTGCATAATAAATCAATACATAAGAAATATAAATCAAATCATCAGAGTGATTCATAGATATAGTTATGTAACTAAATTACACATGAAGCACATTATGTGGGTAAATATCATCTTACTCCCAGTCCAACCATATTTGTTTCAGTAATTCTCTTCCATTTCAACTATCCACAATTATCAAAAAATGAATTGAAAACTTAGATACTCCAAAAACGCCACATAATTACTAAAAAACACAAATGTATCTATTTATCTGTTAACTATATATCTCCACAAAAATTTAAGTCTTAATATAACACAGTTTTGTCAACCCTATATTTATTTACAGAATGTTTCAAGCCTGGCGGCCGCGTATTTTCGTTTCTTCTCAGCTTTATGTTAATTCGATGCGATTACTGATGCGCTTTTAACGGCGTTCGTAAATATGCGATCATTTGCGACTCGGGATATTTTTGGGAAATACTGTCTGAAAAATTATTATGTCGAAATAAACATCACGATCGACAATACATTTTTATTATCTCGGAATAAAAACGTGAAAATAACTGCTTTTAGTTTTTATTTTTTTGGCAATCTATGAACTTATAGTCTAGCCTGTTATTTTTCTATTTTATGTGTTGTTAAATAAAGATAGTGTTCAAAAATTGTAGGCAACACTAAAATAAAAACTGACCGCCAAAGACAGTTGTTTGAGAATACGTTATGTGCTTGGTGTTAGATCCAGTTGCGGTTGGAAGGTTGGCATAAATGGGGATGTAAAACACCCTACCTAGATTACTTTTCGAATGAAATTTACGTACACGAATTCAAACCTTTGATATTAGTGAAATACGTCGTGAAGCCAAGACGGCTAATTCGCTTTAGTAGATTATTATGATACAAATGAGCTAAGTTGCTCATGAGTTTCATACGCACTTTTTCAACACCCTTGCGAGGAAACTAAATATATATTGCACAAATGCGATACAAACAACATACGAAAATTATGGAAAATAGCGCGTAAGTTTTTTTTTTTTTTGCGCGCGGCAAATGTATGATGGTTGATTACATAAAAACCTCTTTGATGTTACAAATCTGTATGACCCGGTTAAATTGAAAATGCTCTGTTTACTCGCTTATAATTTGTAGTTAGGTACTAACTTAACTTTGTAGGGATAATAATTCTATTACGCACTAGTGTATAATATTATTATGCACGAGGGTGTTATAGTTCGGTTTATGGCCCTAAGAACGATATAATAAAGCTCACTTTACGAGCAAGGGTGTTGAAAATATTATTATGAAACAGTTCGTAACAAATTCAGCGCTTACAAAAAATAACATCAACATTATTAAATATATCCATTATTGAATTGTTAGTAGTCTTAGGGTTGAGATTTTGTGTAATTTTTTTACACTTGATTATGTTTTTTTTAAAAAGGACATTTTAGGTAAATTTATGATATTTGCATTGTCATAACATACTCGTATATGATCCTATGGACATAACGGGTGAGTCTATCGCTAAAGTAAAGTTAGGGTAACTGCTACAGTTAAGAATTGTTTATAACGAGATTTTGTTTCTTGTCACAAAAACAAATGTCACCATTTACCACCTTTGATCCCAAACAAACCCTGTTGTATCGCGCCATCTCTCACCTAACAACAACCCTGCAGATAAATCTCCTCCGCATCGGTTAGCTTGTGTTTTATTGTTATGGCGGCCCTACTGCATTGTTACTGTGACACCGCTCTGACGGACGGTAACTGGCTGGTATCTCCAGTTACGGCTTTTATTATAAAACTTGCTAAATAATAGGAAGCGTGAAATGCAACGAACTATCGGATATAGGCAAATTTTAAAAGTGATAGCTTTTAAGCTCGCGCAGCAAAGCTTGCAATCATTACTAACTGATCAACAAACAATGCAGTGATTCTCCGCGCTCACTTCTTTGATGGGTGATCACTGGTGTTATTTTGTACTAAGCACTTCGGTGACTGTAGCGCCTTGAAGGTAACGTTAAGCCGTTGATTCCGATGGTTGTCGAGTTGGAAGAGTAGGATAGCAGATGTTTAGCTATATTGGAGGCCTTACAAGTGGTTACGAATAGTGCAAAAAAAAAAGTTATTGTGTTATCGCAGACGTGTTGAGTTTCTCGATCATCATTGAAGCAAAATGCCAATGCTTGGGGATGTATGGGTTGACAAAAAGGAGTCCATTGTTTGAATCCTGACGCGGGATTAAGCTTCAGTGTCCGTCTGATAGAATTCTATTAAACTTTCTCCAAATATATACCGTACAGTGTATCCAGAAATTATCCCTAAGAGACTCTAGATTTAACCTGTTAAGACCTTCGACCACATCATCAAATACCATTAGGCGAGATAATGATCAACCGCTAGCCTATCAGCAGTAAAAATAAGTTGAAATGTTATATTTATAATGTCCTTCAACTACAGAGAAGAAGGCATATATTTCAAAATTACTCAAACTTAAAGTGAGGAAACTTTTTGCCCGTCCAATAAAATTATAGCACCATGCCATAAATCACAACAAAAATAAAAGCGCACGACGACGCAAAATGACATTCGCAAAATCAGATTACTGCTCCAAACTTGCGTATAAAACTTGTTAAAATCATACTAATGAATTTAATTATCCATTTTAATTAATTCTACGCCAAATGCCGTCGTTCCCAAGTGAAAAGGGTTGGAACATGAAGCTGCAGCGCTGCCTCAAATTATGGAAAACCCAGTTTATGCAGATTTGGTTAGATGTATCTGTCTATGGCATTCTGTTGCTGCTTGTAGGGAGTTATCAATTATTTTATTATGTCATCAACATTACAGTAGGTCATTTTGCGTGTTTCGAAATTCATAATTTTATGTTTTATTATAACATTTACTATATTATATTATGTTCATTATCTAGCTTAAAGATACACAATTGCAACGATATTGTGTAAAAAGTAGACTGTTCTATTACGGCACATTTTTTTTAAATGATTCTGGAGTAGAATCTAATTGCAGCTAGGGCTTCAATACTTCTGATTCTGCTTAAGGCCCCAGGTAAAAATAAAATTTGTGACTATGTGGTTCACCTCTACTTTTCATCCCATCATGAGAATAATAAAAATGAGATTTTTAAATAGCATCATGAATATAATAAATAAAATTTCTATATAATACAATAAAATAATTCTTGAATAACAAATTTTTGTTTATTTAGGAATATATCGTGTTCTTTTATGTCCCTGCCTTTATCGCATTTTATGCGGTCTGTTCGGGGCTAGCCACATTGCAAGGAAATATTATGATGTTCTTAAAATCCGAGTTCATTTTGGTACATTGGTTTGGAAGTGATACCGTCAAGGATTCCAGTTCAGATTCAAAGCAACATGTCCTTGTTGTAAATCGTCTGAATCGTCATCCGCTGGGAGAGAGACTTATTGGTTATTGGGATCGAATGACAATTTATAAAACGGGTATAGACTTGTGGGTCTTGTGGCATTCTTAGGAAGAGCCTTTACAGTGAGATTTTTGCTTTGGTTTCATGGTCAGCCGCGTGTTCAACCATCAAGTACCAAATACCTATTCGTACTACTTTTCAGTTGATTAGGGCATTTAGATTGTAAAGATTCCTCTAGAACGCGCAATATGCTGCAACTCCTCAAGTAGACGTATGTCAAATAGTACATGCAGCTCATTCGGCGATTCTATGGAAAAACATAATACACCAATGTTTCTGACTTAATTTTACAAAAAGACTCATTCCCCCATTGCTTAGTTTACAAATACCGCAACTATCGCTAGTTTGAACGCAACACACACAGCCGCAGTCACACCGTGGCGTGCTAGAGCGCACAAGTGTGTTGATTGTGAAGAGCACTCGCAACTTTGATGCGATACCCGAGTTGCGGAATAAATCACCTCTCGTTGCGGGAAATTGCTGACTTGTGCTTGCACGATACGGCTTAGGGATATGGCTTGTATATTTTATCGACATGTTACGATGATGGGTAGATCTTATTAATTAATGATTTATAGAATCAATTTAAAACAATTAATTTTTAAATCAGATCGTCTTAGTATACATTATCGAGGAAGTAATTTTGTGGAAAAGCTAGATAACAATAAAGTCTGTAAGTTAAATTAAACATAAAATTATTTTTGTAATTTTAATAAGATTTTTTTATGCCCGGAACGATAACTAATTAGTTTTTAAAGTTTTCACAAAAAAATAGAAGCAATTATTCTTTTTTAAATCTTTTGTAACTGTTTTATACTTATATTACCAATCACATAAACAGTAGCATTACATATTTTTTAATTTCTGATAGGTAAGCGTTTGACCACAGTTTCACCTGATAGTAAGCGATGATTTGATTCAAGGTGTTTACAGGCTTAGCCTAGAATTAATGGCTCTCAAGGACAGCTGCCAGAACACACCGTTAAGTGATTGGCGACTTGCTTGGTTTTCTGCTTGATAGTGGTCGCTAGCCAGGTGGGCATTCGCAAAATGCCCTACCATCATGCGGTGAAGGTCAGGCCCATAGCGGGATTCGAACCATAGACCTGCTGCGCAGCAGTCCATAGTCAATGCCACTGAGCCATCACTGCTTCAACATTTTAACGATATTTATCTAAATCGCGTACTTTCTTTGGACCATTTTTGGCCTTTGGGTAATACAAGTACTGAAAATAATATACAAGATTTTGAAAGAAGCCTGAAAATACTCTCATAAAATCATATCCATAACGTATGGTAATTTTAGCAAATCGTTAAGTATCAAAATAGCATGCGTCGGGTGCATTGTTAAGAATATAATTTACATAACACAGAATAGTTAAAAACATCTTTAATAATATGTTTAATTGATATGTAAATTTATGTCAGAAAAGAAAGTAAAACAATTAAAAAAAAACTATATTTTACTGCGTACTTGGTATCTACGGTTTTCAAAGTTGTTATATAATGAATAGGACATTATGAAATTAAATACTCACCACTACAGAAATAAAAGACAGATCAGCTTGTTATTTCTATGAATAGAAAATAATTCATCACTTTATATAAATATTAATGTAAAAGGATAAAAAGAATACTTATGCAAAGTGCCGTATTGTCTATTTTATAATTTTTTTTTATCTTAAATGAATTTTTTAGCCATCACAAGATATAAAGTTACAACCTTTTATAGGGAAAAATCACTGAACAGTAGTATGTGTGACTCGCAACATTAATAAATTGTTACTGATGCAATAAAAATGTATTTGTAACTTCAACTTGCAACATCGACAAGATCCCATCACTACTCTCTCTCTCGCTGCGTCATCTAATTTCCGCATCGCCCCGTAGGAAGCCTCGACGAATGCGTTGTCAAACTCTGGTCGCGGCCGCTACATTATAGTTTAAGTGGTGGCCATACACCTTATCACAACGTGATAAAGCTCATTCTTCCTTTTCCATTTAAGTGACAGAAAGATAAGTTGAGCTAACGACCTGTGAAGGTAAATGAATGAGAAACCGTTCGTGTGAAGTTAACTTTGTACGAAAATGATTTTGGAGTTTATGGGAACATATATATCGACATGGATTTCCACCATTACATTTATAACATTATGCTTCGTAGGTAAATACTTGTAAAGAAATAATTACTATTAGACAGTAAATATTTTACAACAAAAACTTATAATATATTCACAATAAACTAGTTAACATTTTCAAAGAAATCGTTGCGGTTACAATTTTTCTCATGATGAATATTTTTCTAATACTCTCTGGTCAATACACAATTACAAAAATACTGGTTATTGAAAATTAAAGGTATTGCAGCATAATAACGCGAGAGAAAATTAAAGTCATGTGCGGGTCATGTGCGGGATTCAAACCCAGGCCATCCATACCTATAGCTGGGGTATACTTTGACCGATAAGCCAATATGACATAGGACTCATAACCCTAATTTGTCCTCTCGTTTGTAACCTTCGTATGGGGATAGTAAGCCACAAAACATGTGTTATTGCAATAATAAATATTAAGATAAAGTCGTAATAAATTAACTTCTTTAATTCGATTTTTTTTGTGTAACATTTTCATAGATTTATTATTATTTATAGGTATATAACATATAAGTTTGTTATTTTAAAGGATATTTGCACGTCTTCTTGCATTGAACATATTGTATCATGTTTTAATTGTAAGATTTCT
Source organism: Plagodis pulveraria (assembly GCA_963890685.1). Taxonomy (NCBI): domain Eukaryota; kingdom Metazoa; phylum Arthropoda; class Insecta; order Lepidoptera; family Geometridae; genus Plagodis; species Plagodis pulveraria. The sequence continues at coordinate 1,138,586 of OY982968.1, forward strand.
TTCATTCTGTTCTACCATACAAATGATTTGATTTGATAAAAGCTAAAATGATAATAATATTTTTTAAATATATATGACATAGTGTATCTATGCCATATATATTTAATCGCTTATAATGAAAGTAATATATTATATTTATAATTTAGGACTACCGGTTTCATATTTAAAATTGTTAAATGTATCCTACAAAGTTAACCTAAACATCGTTAACTCCAATTAATGCGAATGTGTATCCAGTAGCAAAGAAAATATCTAATGTTATGGCACTTTAGTGAAGTCAGTAATTCTGTGTATAAGTTACCAACGCCTACGTAGCATCATAAACTTAGTCCAATGTTCCAAATGTTATTCAGCTTATTTTCCTCATTTTGCACGAAGCGTTTATGAGTAAGTGGGTGGGAATAAACTTAAGAAATCTTAGTATATATATCTTACTGTATTTTAGTTCTAAAACATGCCTATGGTATGTACTAGCACTCTGAAACCTACCACGTAGGGTTTAATTTTATTTATAGCCTTTGACCACTATACTCGTATCACCTGATGCCCGGTCGATGATGTTGTTTTTAGCCTCACCTAGAATTACTAGCTCTCAAGTATAGCTGCTGGAACACACTCTATTACGTATTAATGCCAGATATTCTCTACTTGAGGGTGGTAGCTATCCAAGTGGTAGATAACCATTCGCAAAAAGCCCTATGACTATTACTATTATATACTAGATCCTATCTAACCTGCATGGCATAGAACACTGCAAATTTTTTTGGTACGTTTTCTTGGTCTTTTAAATAATTATACTTTAGAATGATAACATGCAATATAATTGGGGTTCGGAAATTTAACTTTCTCTAATCAATCAAACGGCAATACAAGAGCGTATAAGAAATATGTTTTTTAAACATATGCATATCAATTTACTTTTAAGTTTTTCTTAAGCTGCCTGCCTGACTACAATCCTCGTCGGGAATGCTTTTGATAAAATATTTTTTTGTTTTTTTTTTTTAAATATTTTTGCTTTGTTGCGTGCTAGCTACGAATAAACGTATTCATAGAGTGCTAGGCTTGCATATGGAACAACAAGTTTATGACACATTAAAAATTCATATTAACCCATCGCACGGTTCAAATCAGCCAGTTAACCGTCCCTTTTTGCAGTGCCATTCTAGGGTGTCCTTTTGCAGCGGCGCGCCGGGCTCGTCTCGGTCACGGCTCGCGTAAAGCATAGCCGATACGTGACGTAATAACGCCTTTTAATAATGCACAGTTGGCCCTCGAGGGTTACACCGGAGTGGACGAGAGGAGATAATGCAAAATGGATATGATTAAAGTAAAATACTGTTATGTAGATAATAGAAACGAATTTTCTTAGTAGGTTTAGCTTGTAAGCAGTTTCAATTCCAGAGTGATTGTGGTAAATAGTTAACCTTAAAACATATTATAATCACGCCTGTATTCCCCGAAGGGGTAGGCAGAGGTGTGTAAACACCCACGTTTCGCAAATTGAGATTCGGTCCCATGTAATAGGGGGCGAGCCTATTCCCGAGTACAGTTTCAGGGTCATACAAAATGTTTTCTCTAACACACTGGACGAAACACAATAGTTTTTTTTATGGGATAGGAAGCCATTTGAACAGGCGGCTCACCTGGTGGTAAGTTATCACCGTCGCCCATGAACATCCGCAACACCAGAGGTCTCGAGAATGCGTTGCCGGCCTTTGAGGAGGGAATATGCTCTTGAAGGCGCCTAAATCGTATCTGTTCAGATATACTTCACCAGGCAACTGGTTCCAAATTGTGGCAGTCTGAGGTAGGAAATGCCGTGAAAATTGCAAGGTTGTGGACTTCCACACATCGACATGAAATTGATGAAACATCATGCTTTGTCGGGACGTCCAATAGCATATTACGAATAATTTATTTACGCTAACAACATATAAGACAGGAACACAAGAACATATTATAAGAAACCCTGGTAGGGCACTAAGATGGTATACAGCCCTGTTATACGTTCAATGCACACAACACCCTACTTACATTCACGTGAGAAGTTGCATGCTGCTTATTTAACGCACTTTTCGCTTAGTCGCCCTTTACGACACCCACGGGAAGAAATGGAGGGGTGACATTCAAACCCGGCACTCCACGGGGTAGGTAGCAAAAAAAATAGTAAAAGTTAACCTATTAGCAGAAAAGTGTGTGTTATGTAATACTGCTGTCTGTTCGTCTGTATAAGGGTGTGCAGCTTCATAATGAGTTACAAACCAAAAAATTGAATATCTTTGTAGAATTAATAACACAAAACCAAATATTTTTTTGCAATACATAGCTAAAATATGTTTTCACATTCCCTGTCATGTGCGGCGTCCCCGTCTAAAACTCAGTTATCTATATAGATCAGTGTTTATGGAAACAATGGATTGTATTGTTATGGGGTGCAAATTTTCATCAGCTGATGTTTCGCATGGCCTTGGTCAAATCCGAGGCCAAACCAGTGCGTTCAACCTGCTTTCGTGTCACGTGAAATACCTTTGTTTGAGTGAGAAGACATAATATAATTAATAAGCCGAAATATTGGCACACCAGTAGTATAGATATTAAGCTCATGCACAATATTTTACCAAATTTTAACACTTGTTTCTCAAATATGGTGAAATAACGCCATATATACATAATATTTATTTATCCTTATATTGATATTTTATTTTTATTTGTAATACATAGTATTCTTATTATTATTTATCATAGAACGACTTAGGAGCCTTAAGAACGAAAGCATATGCCTTCCTCAAAGGTCGGGAATGAATCCGTGAGACCTGATGAAAGGAATGCAACGCAACCTTGAGACCTATTGAAAGGTAAAGCGCTCGTAGCGAAGTTTACTTAGCTGTTCTCAACCGATCAGCGAAGTTAAGCAACGTCGCGCGCGGTCATGAGTTGGATGGATGACATTACTACTGAGCGTTTCAGTGCTTCGGAGGGCACGTTAAGCCGTTGGTCCCGGTTGTTGTCTTAGGATGGCAGTCGTTATAGCATAGTGGTAGGGCATTTTGCGAATGCCCGCCTGGCTAGCTACCACCCTCAAGTAGAAAATTCTGTTGCCAAACATCTAACGGTGTGTTCCAGCAGCTGTCCTTGAGAGCCAGTACTTCTAGGTTAGCCTGAACAACATCTTCGACCACATCGTCTCTTACCATCAGGTGAGATAGTGGTCTAAGGCTAACTTATCAGGCATAAAAAAAAAGGTCGACCGCTACACCATCATGACATAATATGACCAATAACACTAATTTGTTCTCTCGTACATAACCATCGTATGGGTATGGAGCAACACCTATAGTTCGACTTACGTTGTAATACAAACAGGATTAATTTTGTAATGTTTTCTAGGGCAATGCGTTGTTGTAAAAATTAAAATATTAAAATTATAGGGCTGCTTCATTATTAACAAGTTTAAAGCTAATTGCAAAGATAAGCATTGTTTGTAGTACAACGTAAGTTGAACTGTAGATGTCGCTTCATCATACAATGGTCATAGGCGTTGATGGTGTGGGTGCAATTCCCGCACATAACTATATTTTTTCTATCGTTGTAACCGTTGTAACTGTGTGATAATGTATTTGAAATGTTCTTTTTCCGTTTATATAACAGGAAATAATATATTTTTTCTGATTTTTTTTTTTAATTCGCTGATGCTTCAGCAATATTGAGTAGCTCTGTTTTGCTCACTCACTTGCAAAACGAGGTGAATTCTCACCGTTAGAGTCCGATTTATAGAGTTTAAACAATTCAACCACTATTTAAAAACAATAATATACTTCCCCTACCATTTAAAAATTTAAGAGATTTATGTATCTTTGTAAAAGCAAATCCAAAGAATATTTTTTTTATTATATTCATTGCAATTGCAATGCTGCCAGCATGCTGGGCACGCTGCCAAATGATAGTGGGCTGGAGCATTTGAACTGCCTGTGAGTCTGCAGTGGCTTGTTATATGTCTAAATGCTTTAATTGTCAGAATAAAGTTGTTTATTTATTAAATGTTTGTCTTGAAATATGAAATACCTAAAATAATTGAAATTATTTATTATGGATTTCCGCAAAGAAGGGCCTGAATCTATTATATTATGATATTTTCTTAACATGATATATATCGAACATCGAAATCATATAAATAATTGTTTTTTACGTTTATTATCAAAAATAGTTGTGTAACTAGGTAAACGTGTAAATTCAAGAGATAAAATTCACTCTTTTGCATTTTTTAACATTCCCACCCACAAAGCGTACCTAAATCCAAAGCCGGAATTGTAAGAGATTCAATTACACCGAATAATACATCCCGTAACATTCGGCATTCACAAAACTTGCAGAAAGTTCCGGAAAACTTGACGAGTATTTTCAATTTTTGCGAAATCCTCGCGAAACGTATAAACTCTTTTGTGGGACATAAATTGGTTTATAGGTTTTTGTCGTACTGGGTGTGTTCGCGCGCTCGCTTATGTGTGTTGTATTATAAGAAAAGCTTTTTTTTTATATGAGCGTTAAATGAATATATTTTTTTTTAACGTCAGATTTAACTTGATTGTACAACGAGAGCATAGAACAAGTTATAATAGCCGAGAAGTTTAACAGATCGAGCCAAAGGCGAGCACTGATATAAGTTGAGTCGCACCAAAAACTTAACTTATTTGAACAATTTAAAAATAAATACTAGTATTTATGCACATGAGCTTAAAAAACAGGTTTTTGCTGCCCGGTGTAAGTCGATAAGCCCAAGTGCACTTGGGCTTATCTGCTTACAACGGGCATAAACAAGAACTTATGGAGGATGAGAAGTGGCAAAAATTCTTTAACTTTCATGTATTGGAACCCCGCACCACTAAATAATTAAATTATTACGAGCTTCTTTACGAGCTCCAGACCCCTGACATATGGACTAATGGACAAACAGACACAAGAGTCTCAAAGTTTGGCCCTTGATGTACTGTACTATATCAGCCGGATTGTCCACTGCTGAACACAGCCTCCCCCGTTCAGAAGGCTTTTGCCATAATCTCCACGCTTCAGTCTGCATCGCAGTGCAAGGCCTTCTCCTTAGATGGCGCTGCAGTCAACGTTCTGGTATATTTTCCTTTGTCACCTCTCACGACTCCCACAGGAAGTTATGCAATATTAATTCTAGCCCAGCACCCCACGGGGCATTGGGTAAAACAAATCATTTGCTTCGGCAAACTATAATATCTATGTAAATAGGTATCGTATCCACATCTATTTCGAGAGTTGTATTGAGATACCTTGTAAAAAGGTTTTTTTTTTTCATTATAAGTTAGCCTTTGACCACTACCTCACCTGATGGTAAGGGATGATGTGGGTGAAGATGTTGTTCAGGCTAACCTAGAATTACTAGCTCTCAAGGTCAGCTGCAGGAATACACCGTTAGGCGACAGATTTTTTACTTGAGGGTGGTAGCTAGCCAGGCGGGCATTCGCAAAATGCCCTACCACCTTGCAAAAATGCTGAATGATACTATTGTATTTAATAATTTTAAAGACAATTTCTAATTTTATTAAGTCAAGACAAGTTATACGAGTATTTTAAGATAATTTTAATTCCGTTTCCATCCATTGTGGAAGTGCTCAGTGCTCGAGTGCTGATTTGAAAAGTTGTTCCTTGCGATGCTCCTACGATTCCGTATTGTATTGAACTGAAGCAGTAAGGGTACTTATAAATCAACCAAACTTAGTATATGCGGATATTTTTTTTCATGCAGTCGATCAAACGCGGGGCATCAACGAAAGCGGTATGGAAAAAACAAGGCAAACTCTGATGCTGACTATAAGGGTTCCGTACCTCAAAAGGAAAAAAACGGAACCTTTACATATTATGATCACTTTGTTTTCCGTCTGTCTGTCTATCAAGACAAGTTTTTTGTAGGAACGCGGGTAGGTATCAAGCTGAAATTCGTATCAAATACTCAGTTTTACTGTCCCTTGGAGCTGTGATAAATCCAAACTTCTACGCCAAAGCAATCAAAATATACAGCCATTTATGCCGCAAATTTTCGACACGACAAAACTTACTACTACAGTACTTCCCGTGAACTCAGAATCTTAAAATTTGGTACAAAGCAACGTCCTAGAGCACAGATGAAGGAAAAAAAATTTGTATTGAAAAATTTGAAAAATTTAATCGATTTAGTCATTTTTGCATAAACTTCTTTTAAGTGGTCTCACAATTGTTGAGTTTGTCCATTGTAAACAAATTGAAAAACAAAACAACTGGTTTTTAGGGCAACTGAAATTAATACCTCATTCGGCTGTTAAGTAATAAGAAAGAACTGATAAAATTAAATTACGACTCACTCACCACAGTAGTTTATATTGGAGATGTATATCCCTGCCCTAGAAAGAACGCTTATGGGTTGGATATTTTGCTCAAGGTATTTTTGTTATTTTATTCAAGCCACATTATGTTAGGATAGCCACATATAAGACCAATATAGACTTATTTAGCCCATATCTACACATAAAATGAATTTAAGATTCCTTTTTAACGAAACCATGAAGGTCAGATTAGGCGTTAGAAAGTTATCTGTACTCGTTAGTCATAAATAAAGGGGTTTTTAACAAGAACTTTGTTTTCTTAAACAAGGAATTTAGATGAAGATGATTCAAATTTTTTCACACATTCAAGGCAATTAATATAGTAGTGAGAGTTAGGTATGGCAGAAAATGCATAAACATTGAGAAGCATGAGGAAACGACGTGGTGTGAATGAGGATGTAGTGACAAAAATCAAGAATGGTATGCTATGATGGTTTGGACATGTAGAGAGAATGAATGAAATGAGAATGATGAAACAAGTGTACATGGGACAAGTGAACGGAAGTGTTGGAAGGGGAAGATCTAGGCAAACGTTCCGAAATCAAATTGAAGACGTACTGAAAAAAGGTCAGGTCAGGAGTACCCTAAACCAATGCTATATAAAAGGTTTTATGAGTCTAGATGAAACGAAAGATATGCAAGGATTGATTGATACTGGCTATGCAAGACGACAAAAATACAACAATGATTAAAATTTTGTTGCTTTGTTTATATTGACCATATTTTAGCCGCCGTTTTTCAGTTATGTAGCATGGATTTAGATGCTCATATAATTTGATACCTAATTTAGCACCTTCTTTTGTACCTGTAATTTATAAGTCGCTCTGAAAACAATAATAGTTTATAGAACTCTGTTTGACCCCTGAAGGGTTTTAGTGGTTGTGGTGTTGCTAAATCAAACACATAAAAAACGAAATCTTGTTCCAACACCGAAAAGTAAGAAATAACTTGTCGATTTTGTTTACCATGCTGATTCTAAACACTGACCTCACAATTTTAATCATGGCCCTATTAACACAACTTATTTATGTTTAGATATTTCTTTCAGTTTTTTAAGTGATGCTTACTGTTTAAGTAATCTTACACTCGCCTAAAATACTGTTCATTATAGATATGAGTTTCAATAACCATTCAATTTTCCAGGTTTGCAAATACTTGTTTCAGTTTATTGAACTTAAAAACTAGTGGACTGATGTTTAATTTTATTACCCTACAAATATAAACCAAGGAAATCATTTTTTTCACAAAATGTCGGAGTAATCGCATTAAAAACATACAAAAACATTCTCCTCCCCTTTTCTGGAAGTTAATTAAGTAGCGAGTAAAATTTTAATCCTATCCAACTGAAACTGACAAAACCGAACCCTGAAAGGATCACTTTGTCGTCCGTACCTCTGTCAAGACTCTTTTTCTCTGGAATGCGTGGAGGTATCAAACTCAAACACTCAAGTCTACTGTCCCTTGGACCTGTGAGAAAATCTAAATTCTAAGCGTACACAATCAAAGGATTCAGCCGTTTATGCCGCAAATGTTCGACACTCGCCAGGGAATCGAAACCTACAGGGAACCCGCGAACTCAGAATCTTGAAATTTGGTACGAAGCGAATACAAATTTGTCTTATAGCACAAATAAAGGAAAACTTGCGAAAAACATAAATTTTTAGTTACATTATGTAATAAAAATATTTTTAAAATGTTATGCATTTCATTTTGCAATAAAAATACTTTTCTTATATCTACAGTTTTGTACGGAACCTTCGGTGCACGAATCAGTATCGCTGCGCTTGGCCAGTAATTTTTTCTGTGGACCTACTTGACCCGTTTGCTCATACTGTATTAGAATGATTGACTTCTCAAAATGTATAATGTTAAATCGCTCTTCCTTGTTCAGCTTGTTATTTTTAAAGTAATGAGAATTGTCTGCTTTCTGTTCTCACGGCTGATTGTCTATTGAAGAGTTTCTGAAGGCATTTGTTACAATTTTGAGAAATTTGTTGAGTTATATCATTTGATTTAATAATCATCATTAAGAGCTGCTTCAGGTAAGGGATCGCTTTCTTCTTATTCGAATTATAATTTTCTAGATAAAACCAATTTTTGGAATGAAAGTAAGTAATAGTACGAACAATTTAGAGTAAATATGTTAATACGGCACACGTGTTACCTTTATAAAAAAAAATTATCACCCTAATATAATCCCAGAAATATATTAAAATAAATATATAATAAATATATAGTAGTAAATGGTCACTAAATCTCAAAGCCATGTTTAGGTGTGACGACGAGCGAAGCGAGGAGGAGCGTTAGGTTACTTATGACCACAACAATGCGCGAGCCGAGCGAGCGTAGCGAGCGTGCCGCGGCAGCGGCCGGCGATGCGCCAGAAGAATTACAGCAAATTTAATTTTGGTGATCATTTACTACTTTTGGTGATTGTTATATATATAAGGGATCCTGTGGTACTTGCTATAAATGAAAGTCTTCACTTGATATATGTATTGTCCTTTGAACATAGTTTAGGTTACACAGCACTTAATTTACTATTTTAATTAATTTATTTTGTAGCAACAGTTATGGCCTGTTGGCTGGTGTAAGACGAGAGAGCGAGACAGCTTTACTTATTTAATAGGGCAATATTAAACAGAGATCATTTACTACTTTTGGGTTAAGGATGATTTATTTTGAGTAATTTTGCTTAAATAGGCTAGCGAGATGTTAAAACTTTGGATATAAGTTTACATTAAAATGGGGGTTAATTTTGGTGATCATTAACTATTTTTGTCTGTTATATGTTACTAGATCTGGTGGTAAGTTAAACATAAGCCCATAAGTAGGGCCCTAGCAAGGGTCACTAAAAAGGGTGAAATAAATTTTTTTACCAAAAAAATAGAACCGACTTCAACACTCAAATGTGCGCACAATATTGTGATGATAGGTACTTTTGAACCGTCATGGTACCGACTTCGACAAGTTATTTCACACATTTGAGTGTTGAAGTCGGTTCTATTTTTTTGGTAATTTTTTTTTAAGTTCAATTAACATACCTATTATTCGTTTACGGCCTGTTACAAAGCGGAATTTTAAAAGAGCGAGACTTGTCTCTCTTTTAACCGTTTTTATTACTGATAGGCTATCTATAACCACCATCTCGTTTTTATTTGACCTTTAATGGATTATAATATAAAGGCGAAAGTATGTAAGTTTGGTTGTTTGTTACTTCTTAACGCTTAAACGGCTGAACTAATATTGATGAAACTTGGTATGGACGTAGGTGAGGCGCTGTAACACATATGATATTTTTCATTATCATCATCCATCACCACTCGGGTATAACCGGGGACGCAGTAAGTTTGTAAATAATAAGCAGCTTATAAATGGTATGGAAATAATACTTCGGCTTATCGCTATATGATAAACTTTATGGTAATAAACATATGGTTTCGTACTAGCCTTCTTTTATTTACTTTCAACCTATTTTAATTATACTAAATTTGGTTTCGTAGTAATTCAGACAATGTTCGTTAAAAAGTTAATTTGCGGCGTTTATAACCAAATGATTTAAAACGTCTTGGGGAGCTTGCATGTCCTTCATAGCACTACGAGGCAAGCTTCGTCCGCTGTGGTCATTATTGGAATATAAGACCGCTAGCGGCATTTTTTACTGAGCATGCACGTGCTTGAGTGTGCACGTTAAGTCATCGATCCCAGTTTTTGTCTTAGGATGGCAGTCATTATAGCATAGTGGAACGGCATTTTCCGAGGGCAGTCGCAAAATGCCCTACTACTATGCTGTAAGGTAGCTTCCACCCCCCAAGTAGAAAATTTGTCGCTAAACACCTAACGGTGTATTGCGGCAGCTGTTCTTGAGACCCATGTAATTGTAGATGAGCATGAACAACATCCTCATCAGAACGCATCTCACTTAAAAATATGAGATAGTATTCAATGGCTATAAGCAATAAAACAGAAACAATCGAACACATTATAAAATGTATAACAGTACGTAAAGAGAATAAATAACTATCAGTAAAATTTCAAAGCCTTCTGGAACCCTCCAAAGAGTTGGTACTATTCCTTATTCTATGTCGTAGGGGATGCAAATTCAAGGCAGATGCAATGCTAATCCTGTACAAAAATATATGAATAGAGGATGGTGGGGTGCACTTCAAAAGGAGGTTGTATAGAGCTCTTCTTTTTTGTTATTTGTACGGTTGGCTCACGGCAGGATCTTGAGTTTCTTTGACGGATATGTTTAAATTGATGCTTGAAGGAAGTTGGCAATAATATATTATACACAGGGAGGGAGGGTGAGAATTGGTTACTTTTTTTATCGTGGGAAAAATAGGTTGGCTTTTCGATTAAAGATTAAGTTTTCGTTAGCCTTTTTATTAGGTACATAAAAATAAATAAATACTATTGTATTTATTTATTTAAGTAATCATTTTACTATTTCAGGGTTTTGTGCGTAGAAATGACCGTTCGTCCGTCTTACTGCACTGTTTTTTTAACCGTAATAACCAGTACATTTTTTTAAATACTACTGTGTTTTTTCTAAGATATATTATAGAAAATTTAATGTATAAATGTATAAGGAGTCCTGATACTAGAACCACGTTTTTTTCAACGTCTTATATAAAAGTAATGATACAAACGTCCAACTCAGTGCGGTTATAGACAAAAATCTAGGTTCAAACAAAAAAAAAATCTCATAGACTCAAGCTAAAGATCCCAAAGTGAATGAAAAAAATAATAATCTAAATTGTGTTGGCACGGCACCATGAAGTTGGACTTACTTCACTTGTTTAATGTATGTTTGTATGAAATTTGTTAGTGACCTCTGTATATATGTCATAAAAGATAATCTTAATATAGTGGTATAGGAAGCTGATCTCTTTGACTAAATTCCAGATCCAAAACAAACAATTTGTTTGGTATTTTCCCAACGAAAATTTAGTATGCCCAATTATTTTGATTAATAAAGAATCTGTATAAACTGAAATACACAAAACTTTTTCAAGAAAATTTTTGTGCGCAAATTCAGACACAGCATATATATATAGCCAATGTGGTTTGATGTACATAGATAGAGTTTTGTATATTTTCAAAATTAGATAAAGAGAGTTAAGGATGGATCATATCAAACACGCTGTCACAATACGGCGCAGCGTGCAGGCTGTGCCAGAGGCCAGTCATGTGGTTAAGGTTTTTAGACCACTCGACGACTTTCATTGAATATATATGACCAAAATTGGGACCGATGTCTAAATGTGCCAGCCGAAGCACGGAAATGCTTATTATAGTAAATGCCACGAGCTGTCACCCATACATGTAGTGATCGCAGTTGCTTCATAATGCAATTGGTTAACAACGATGAAAGCTGCACTACGAGCATTTCATAGTTAACGTTAATATTATGTCATTTATAGTTAAAACGTTAATTCTCGATCGTGCACTCGAAGACTCAAGACCTCCTACGGATGCTTCGTGTAGAAGTGAAACACGTCTAACATTAATCCGGTCTGACTGCGTGGCGTTTATGTCGTCACGTTGGGTTAACAGGGAAATAAGGCAGAATCGTCGATAGACGTATTTTTATATTTTTTAAGTGTTTTACTAAAAATTTAATTTAAACCTTCTGAAAATATTTTAAAAAATATTCGTTATTATTAAATAGGGATTTCCCTTAGTAAGCCTCAATCTATTAATTAACTTTTTTTTAATATATTGTTTGGTTTGCAATAACGCCTGCTATGCGGATTACATTAAAAAATCACAAATATACGATATTTCTTTTTTCTTTTTTTATGTTATTGTGATGGACCCCGAGGCCCACCTGATGTTAAGTGGACTTACCTCTGCCTATAACCGACGCATTTCATCAGAGATGAATTGCACTGTGCCCGTCACACTAAGACGTCCAGTTGTTAGGTCTCATTAGCCTGTAATTTTTCTGGCTCTCAAGGACTGCTGCCGGAGCACACTGTTAGGTGCTTGACGACAGATTATTTACTTGAAGGTGGTCGCTAGCCAAGCGGGCATTCACAAAATGCCCTTCCACCATGCGGTGAAGCACAAGCTCGCGGCGGCATTCGAACCATGGACCTGCTGCACGGCAGTCCATAGCCAATGCCACTGAGCCATCGCTGCTTCAAAAATATTGTCTCATAGGTTAGAAGTCTCACTCTTTTCAGACTTTATAAAGTCTGAAAAAAGTGAGACTTCTAAGTCTACCACTGTAGTACATATACTGTAGCGTGGATATTTAATGTACAGACGAATGAATACATCCAATACGGCTTGTAATGTACATAAAGACGGTTTTATTCGCAGAGAGCGACGTCCGTTCGCGGCGAGGCAATGCAGACGGCAACCGACGAAAATGGAGAAAACTCCATTCTAATGCAAATACCTTTCGCCTCGGATTTGCATGTGTTTAGCGGATACATTCAAATTTAGGGATGTGTTAATCTTAATGGCTATATTTTACCAACTTTTGTAAATCGTTTTCCTTTTAAAAAAAGGGGGAAGATCTCAATTCAGCTGTATGTTTTTAGCATGTAAAATACTGAAAAGCCCTGTTATGTTCAGCAATTCTAACAAAAACGTAAGTGGTCTTTCATGGAGCTCACTTTTTTAGGATATTGTGACGGAACAGGCTCGAGCATAGCTATTACCGCTCTATCAATGCTTCATTATCAAGGTCCCGTACCCAAATAATAAAATTCCACTGTTTGTCCGTCCTTATTTCACGGCTTTGTTCTCGTAAAGACTATGAGTTAGACCTTTTTTATGCAAGTCAGTTAATCAGTCTTTCCACGGTAAAATGATTGTCAAACAAATACTCCATTTTATTTTTAATATTGTTAGGTATGCAACAACGCCTGCTATGCTCCATGCAAATACGATGGTTAAAGAACGATATGAAAGATTTGAGTTATGACGTCATGTCATGTCAGCTCAATTGGTTAGAGCATACCCCGGCTCAAGGGGTGGATAGACGCGGGATCGAATCCCGCACATGACATCGTATAGGAAAAATTTTAAGTCATGTGATTTTGTAATACTACATTTTACTTTTCTTGTAGCTTGGACTTCAACTCCTTATGGTTGTACAATTTGTAAATGCTCGACTTACTAATATCAACCTTCAAATACTTATCTGTCGTAACATCTTAGGACAAGAAATAAGCAATGATAGCCGAGCTGTTACAGCTATGGACTGCGGTGCCACATATCAATGGTTCTATCCTCACAGCCAGCATAAGCTTCATAGAATGGTGGTAGGGCATATGGCAAATGCTCGCCTGGCTAGCTACCACCCTCAAGTAGAAAATCTGTCGCCAAGCACCTAATAGTGTGTTGAGGTAGCAGTCCTTGAGAGTCAGTAAATTACAGGCACATGAGACTTAACAACTGTTAGTCTCAGGGCGACGGGTGCAGCGTTACAGAGGTGCAGACACTTGTGACCAAATACATCTGTTGTTGGCAGAGGTTACTTAACATCAGGTGAGCCTCGTGCTTATTCCGTCAATCCCATAAAAAAAGAGAGAGTGACGATGGGCGATGAAAATCTCGATACATAGCAAAGAAACACATCAAAGAAAGGTTAGTGGAAAACAAAATATTAAACTGTCATTACTTCTCCCAGTAGAGTCAGGGCAACTTTTCTATCACAAAGCGTACTTCGTCGCACTTCGCCACTAAATCTTTGTGTGTCACTCGGCTAACTTAGCCGAACCTTCCAAATGGAATGTTGATACGCTCCGAATTAACCGCATACTTTAGAAGAAGGAAATTTACTATGGAAGTTTTTAGTTCAAACTAACTTTAGAATATCATGGAAACATAATGTATAGTTGCTAAAAGACGAAAAAATATCAGGAAGCATCAAATAAGCAACATGCTGCTACTAACTTGAATTTTCTCCTCGGGCGGAATCGAAGCCGCATCTTTCTGTGTCATATATACTGGATGCGTTGTGTCAGATATTCTACCTTGAACACGAGCGCACGAGACATTAGTCTCGATCGTGCGAGAGAGTCAATACCTCTCGAGGATGATTCGTGTAGAAGCGAAACGCGTCGAAAATTCTTCCGATATGGCTACGTGGCGTTTGTAACGTCACGTTGGCTTAAAAAGAAAATTAGGCGGAATTGTCATTAGATTTTTTAAATATTTTTAAGTGTTTTATTAGGTTATTAATGTAATGTTTCCTTAAAATATTTCTAGAATATTATTTGTTAATATCAAACATAGATTTCCGCAAAGTAACGCCTGAATCTATTTATTAGTATACAAGTATTTTTGTGTTTATGCGTAAAGGGAACTGTAGCAAATGAATTTGCTGGGCAAACGAGATAAAAAACGAACGTCTTGGAGTGACGAGGACAGTGCAGTGTCAAACAGAACAAGAAAGGTGACACTGCTACTATTATCGAAGGCGTATCGCTTATGCGGGCGATTTACCTGTCTCATCACATTATCACAATTTAAAATACTTGATGGCAAAACTGTATAGTCTGTAAAGTGCTGTCTAAGTATATAATGTCAGCCAAAACATATTCAAGTCTTATCTAATTAAACGAGCCAATGGACTACTACCAGTTAATTCTATCAAGCAAGTCGACTTAAAGTTTGTGTCAGCGACATTGCTCGTTAGCTCTCAGACACTTTGGTGTCAGCGATTAGCTCTTATTGAGGCAACTGCTTCTACGAAGTCGCACGACCAGTCTAGGCTGTGATTGGATACTAAGTTTCTTGTTGATTGCATTTTAATTTAGGACAATTCCGCCAAATTTTTGTAAGTTTGTGACGAAAGAAAACGAGGCCTACCTGATGTTAAGCGATAACCTCTACCTATACCATATACATTTCACACAAAAGGGATGAACAGCACTGCGCCCGTTACCCCGAGACATACAGTTGTTGAGATTTGCCTGTAATTTTACTGGCTCCCAAGGAATACAATGTTAGGTGCTTTTCGACAGACTTTATTTTTGAGGGTGGTAGTTAGCCAGGCCAGCATTTGCAAAATGGCCCTTCCACCATGCGATGAAGTTCAAGCTGGCGGAGAGATCGAGCCATAGACCTGCGGCATGGCAGTCCACATCAACAAAGGGTAGGCCACTATTGTTTAAAAAAATGTTATGCTCCATAACGAAGATAGCTGATGTCAGTCAAACCAGAAAGAAAAATGGGACTGGGCTTGCAACGTATGTCGCATGCTCCACATGACAGACTACAAGGGCTAAGATCACAAAAAAAAATATGGACGCACCAACACAGTCAGCTTAGAGAAGGTGGAGTGACGATTGAGACTAAAATCAGAATGATTAGACCTCCATAGCAATCAATCGGAAGAAGGAAAGGGATGCCTTTGCTCAGTAGTAGGACGAACCAGGCTAGTATTAATAAATTGACATAAAGCCAGCACAATGAATACACGAACAAAAAAACAAAGTGCGAAGTTAAAATTTCCTGAATAAAGTACCCCTGGAGCTTCAAATCTGTTCTCTAACCTAAAGATCTAACCCCAGACCATTACAGCCTCACAAGTTTCCAAACGACTCAACCGAGATATTCAGTTTGACAACTCTTGCTACATCTTGCCAAATAAAAAGTTAAAAAAGACAGTTCGTTCAAGTTGGTTAATTTTGTTGAAGATGGAAGAAGTTGTTGTTTCAGCATGTCATTTAACTTTTATATGCTAAATATAATTTCATGTACTATCGCATGGTAAGCGAATATGACATTAACACATTTTAAACACAGATGAAGTTCCGTAGTGTGATGGAAAGCATCACCGTCTTTATATATATGAAGTACCTTTATTTGTGAAATTAAATCAGCACTACTTTCCCTCTTTATCTCACAAAGTGAAGCGTAATAGATGTGATAAATATAAGCTCTTTATTTTCGAAAAAGAGTCTTATGAATATTACCATTTTCTATATGGAACCAAAAATATACAATCAGATACCGAGCTCCTTAAAGACCTAAATTAAGCTTAAGAAAATATAATTGGATCAATATTTATATAGCATAAGCGAATTCTTGACTGACAAAAATTGGAATTGAATTTATATTATTGACATTTATTTGTATTTACATTATATTATATTTTTGTATGTATCTGGAATTGAATTTTACAATTGACATTATATTGAAACTTGTGTGAATTGTTCAAGTACCTAGAATCATATTTTTCACGTTTGTTAATGTAAATTTTCTTAGTATAAATATTAGTACGGCAATACATGATGATTACTATATTTAATTATGATACCAATATGCATGCGTTTGGTATATAGAATACTAATGTTTTATGCAAATTAATGGTTATCTTTTCTTATCTTGCCTTTCGCTATGACATTTAAAATAATAAATTACAAGAGCACATCACTAGCAATTTCATTTTGCCGTCGCCACATGACCGAGGAGCTAAGGTGCCTAGTGCGTAGCATCGGTAGAGTCGGGTCCGATTCCTTCCCACCCGAAATGAAACATATTTGTTTATATTGTTGTATTGCTATGAATAAATGTATTTCATTTCATTTCAATTATATTACCTTTAATTAAAACAACCTGTACCGACCACACATCATGGACATATAGATTTTATAGATCCATGCCTCACGTACATGGGATAAGCGTGAAAGTAAAGAAAGATGATGACTTTTTACGACATGACAGTTTGACAGTAAATACCATAGATAATGATACTGGAAGTAAGGATTTAATAGACTATAATTCATTGAACATCAACAGCTAGTCAAATGCATCCAAATATTTCATTGCCCGTGTAAAATGAATTCCGCCGAATTCAAACACATGCATTGATTGCGTCCAATACGCGCTCATCCGGGTTTAGTGAACTTAATCGCTGTTTATACGTACAAATTCTGTCAACGCATACTAAATACGTACTGTAATAAATATGTAAATTTAGGTACGCTAATTTACGTGCTGTTAGTGTGTGCTTTACAGTTCGATTTTGTCTGGCTCGGCGAAAGACACGAGGATTTACAAAATCACATTAAAAGCAAACATTAGAGCCAAAAGCGGGGATCAACTATAGACAGTTTGATAATAAGAAATTAAAGGTTAATTCAAGCTAACGAGGCATTAATACTTTATCTCTGATAGTAATAACATGAACCAAGTATAATATATCAAGACTTTACAAGCTTATTACAATATTAAAATTACATGTAGGTACATAGTTGTCCTTTTCTATTACGTTACGCTGATAGCATAGCCGTGACGTTGCGGATCTAGTCATATTCTTGCTTATGAGTTTCTTGTAACACCTGGATTAAAATCTGTATTGAATTCTTATTCTCCTAATTGCTTTAGAGTAAATTTAAACACAAAATTAAAACTTTTATGCCTCTCTTTACGTCAAGATACACAATATTTGTCAGTAAAACTTTACTGCAAGTTATCTGATTTTTTGCGGCTTATAGCCAATTGAAGTATATATTCAGTATGAGCAGTGTTGACAGTACTAACGGGATATCTCGTTGAATGTTGGCACATTGTTTGCTTTAACAGTCATAAAACTAAAACTTTGCCTTTGCTGGGGTAAACTATATGCTGATATATTGATGAAACTATATAAGAAGAAATCGTGTAGTTTAACAATGCACGCTCCTCCAATGTACACGCAATATAGAATATATTATACGCAATACACGCAACGTCATTGGTTATCCAGGCATCGTGCTGTGCGATGTGCGTAAACGTGTCCGAATTCACAATAAAATCGCACACATAATTAAATAAATGATCACGTTTAGTGCAAGCCCTGAATTTGCGTACATTTTTATATTAAAAGATCTCTAACTGCCTATACAAACACTGCTATAGAATAAGACGTACTCACCTAAATAATGTTTATAGAGGGTAACATTATCATTACGTAGTCACAAGTAGACATGAATTATGTACCTGTAACAAGAAACAATATTTTATCAGATGCACGATAATTTTGAATATATCGATAGAAATGGTACCTTTTACTTCAAACATAATATAAATATTGGCAAGTTATAATTTCGCGGTTTAATTTAGTATACAGTGTTTCAGCTATTGGATTTCCATAGCAGCTGGTCCACAAGTATAATACTGTAATGTTTTTCCCCACCTTCGCTTTTTTAACTACGCTAAAATTGGCACTGGCACACTTGTCTTTTTATGCCTATTTACAGTTTCATCGCCGGACTTGTAGTGTTGCCAACGGAAATAAAAGTACTGCGATAAATTGGGGAGTTGCAAGTGGGAATCGTGAAATTAATCTAGTTAGTTGTAATACCTATGGTCCTAGTTCGCTAATATACCTAGTGTATTTACAATTACAATTTACAATCACTAACTGGGAGAGATTAAACATTCAGGCTCGACTTTACAATACTTGTTCACAGGTCCTTCTATTAATTGCAAATATATTTTACCCGAAAACTTTGCGTAACATCTAAACTTCTTGAGATATTCATTTAAATATATTTAAAGATCAACCACATCAATATTTGATTCGGTGAGGGCTCATAAATATTAACCAAAAATGTTGTTGCTACGTAATATATACATACTTTCAATATATATATTATACATATTGTCAATAATAATATATGATCAAACGAACTTGAAGTGAAGTTCGATCGATATTATTTGAGTCAATTCATTCGATAATTATAGTATAATAACCAGGTAGTTTCCTTTAGTTTACAGGCAACACTTGCACATTTTCAGAGAACTCGATTAAAACATCGAGTTGTATCGATATTTTTCCCCAACTCGTGTCCGTCCCTATCGAGTAGTCTCATTTTTTTAGAGTATCTATTCAGAAACAAAGCTTCCTATCATGGGCGCAAAACTAGTACTTGACTAAGTTTATTTGGGTGGGTTGGGTTACTATAATTATCGAATGAATTGACTCAAATAATATCGATCGAACTTCACTTCAAGTTCGTTTGATCTTATTATTATTCGTCAATTCATTTCTCAAATTATAGTATAATAACCAGGTAGATGTTCAGAGAAGGAAAGTTTGTTTTCCTTCTTATTATAATTAATAGTTTTCATTAAAATCACAGTTTTATCTCCTGATAATTTTGTTTATTGAACATAAATTAAGAATCATAAAATGAATTATTTTGATATATCTAGTTCTTGGCATCAAACGTAGGTACATAATTGGCCTTATTACCTTAAACAATTATCTGTATAGATATAATATTATATTACGAGAACACAACGCCTCTAGCAAATTCGCTCGAATTAACCTCTAGTATTAGTCGCTTGTAAAAACGGGCAAAAACGGTAGACGTGCCGGTCCAGCCGGCTGTCTTACGAATAGTATCTACACTGACGCCAGTGGCGCTGGCGGCGGAAGTAGCAACATGTCGCGCGCTGTGCGCACTGAAGGTGCGCGTGTCGAAACCGCTCGCGGACATCACTTGCTTAATCCAGCGGCTGGTCGACTGCGCTGTGGCGGCTCTGTGTGGCGGTTTTATAGTCAACTGTAGATTACTCGCGTTCAAAGTTCTGAATTGTTCGTTACAAAAATATAATCCTTGTGAAGAGAAGCGGGACTGATATTTGGTTTAGCGATAGGTTGGTCTAGCCCGGGAGCCAAGGTCTTGACTGTGTCCGTAATAGCTATCGTAATACCGTCTGTTTATATTGTAATATTGTCTATTGAATAAGCGCGAAAGTTTTGAATCTATGCGCTGTGCATAGTACAAGTATATAATAAAAGTATACACATGTATTTATATATATACATATATTTTTAACTGTCCCTTTAATTAATAATTCTTTATTTGGGTACCATACAGATAAATAGTTAAGATCAGTTTGAGGGTCCCAAGAGGACGTATATTTGTGACGGTGGGGCTTGATCTTGTAAGCACCCATAAGTACGCGTTTAACGCAATAATCACTGATGTGATCACTAAAGAAAAGTGACAATGCCAAACGGTGACTATTAAGAGACTCATACGAACAACTGTTCTTGAACTGCCCTGTTAAAATATTTAAAACTAATATAATGGAGTCATTGAAAACTTCACTATCGTTATTCATACAAAACTGCCACCAGACCTTTAAGCTAATGCTTCAGTGTATTGTCGGCGAGTGAGGAGAGCAACAAGTCAAGCGCCGTGGGTGGGCAGCCACGCCGCGCTAATACTGCCGCAGTGCTTCACGGCACCCAGCAAGGGTAAGTTGCGCACCTGGTGGATGGTACTATCTCAAATGCGATTGTAACAAGCATTTACCAAGGTTAAATAAATGTATTTTAGACACCCATAAGTTGTCTAATAAGGGATACCACGCCTGTGATTTCCAATGTGGAAATATAAGTTGCCGGTCGCTTCGTCGTTGACTATTATTCGCAAACATTTTAAAACTAATGAAAATGGCGGAAAGGCATATAAGTTTCCAAGTTCTGGTAAAAGCGACGAAAGCGTCCGCGTCGGGTATCCATGATACGAACGTTTCGTACTTGGCATTTTTACGAGAGGAAAAAGATAGATTTCTAGATAACCGAAGAGGTCAACTACTGTTTGGGAAGGGTTATCTATCAGGTAATTTCCATTCGGTGTTTGGATATATTATTCTAAAATCCAAATCCGCTGAATTTTCTTTATTGACGGAAGAAGCAAATATCTAAATATTTCTCATCTCGAACCATTCCCAAATATTTTTTTTTTGCGTTAAATTCTTAAGGTGTGGGAATTGAATTCCACCCCTTCCTATTCATATAGCTTATAACTATGGTGTTATCAAAACGTAGCAATACCCCACAATTAGATTAATTTTTAATGAAACATTTTAAACCTAAAATAGAAACCAATAATTCTAGATAGTTGATGTGGTGTTCCTTCTCAATGGCCTTCCCGGTGCCGTTTGCTCTATTGCTTCCACAAACCGCCCCCAAATTTGAAAGAGAAGCGTCAGTAAAGATTTCGTATATAAACACGACCTTTTTGGAAGTGTTGAAAGGAACTATGAAGGGTTAGCATTCCACCAATTTAAGTCATCTAAAAACTCCTTTGTGAGTTTTATTTTGGCTTCATAATTATTGTTATACTCTTGTAACGCTAAAAAATTTTGTTTTTCCAAGACTTTTATGTACAAAAGCCCGTACGTAACGCCGAGCATGCTAAGACCAGAACATCAATCAGTTTTGCAAACTCGCGAATGTTGCATTTTGGTAAACAAGATTACTTACTGAGTAATTGTTGATTGTGCGCTTATTTAAGGGCAAAAATAAGGTTAAATCATGGGTACCAAACATAAACCCTAAAAATTTGGCGACCTGTTTAGGGTATAGGGAACTTTTTTCGTAGTTAACAACGAAACCCAAACAATTCAGTATTTGTAAAATAAAGTGTACAATCTTCAAAGCTGTCGCCAATGTACAGGGTGTCATCAAGGTATATTACCGATTTATAACCTTGTGAACGTAGGATAGTTATTACCTCAAATTATTTTAGTAAACACCCTAGGGGGGAAATGAAACGTATGGTATAGATACGAATTCAAATAAATAACGTTCAAACTCAACTCTAAGTTACTTCCTATCAGAGAGGTTAATAGGATCGGAAAGGTAGGCTTCTTTTAAATAAATAGTAAAGCCACAAACCATCACGTGGTATGAGTTTGGATGTCGTCTTATAATCCTCCATTTTGAAAGGATTATTTAAAATAAATTTATTTAGTGGCTTTAAGTTGACTATGAAGCCTTTTGGTTTCGGAGCTAGGAATATTGTAGAAATGTATTGGTCATGACATGGCTTACAAGGTTTAACAGCACCTAGTTCGCTTAACCTTTGAATAGCTAAATATATATCATGATTGTCTTTGTGACTAATCGTTGAACAAGGTATTATGGATTGTGAATTTATTTCGCAAATTTGTATATGCCTTGCTTTATCCAAGTCAGGACTACACTATTCCTAGTTATGTTTAGCCAAAAGTTATAGTGTAATAATAAACAGCCAGCGTGTTCTTACCTGCATCATTGTTAGTGCTGTGTGTCGGCACGAGGCTTGGAGTGACTTAAGTTTCTCGGAGAAGGCAGTGCTTGATTTTTTGTCGCAGTCGTCAGATAGGCTTGGCGACCCTCACGGCCTCCTCTCCTTTGACCTCCCCGCCCCCCTCGTGAAGGCGAGTAATGAGGTCCCGTCCAGTTACCTAGTTAGCGGGACGATTGACCGACCATTGCTGAGCTGAGGAAGTTGTAGGTTTTGAATTCGTTCGTTTACGGATCTCTTGACCTTGTTTCTCAATAGCATTGCTAGCCTTAAGTTCGTCGGCAAGCGAACTGCCCAAGAATGTTTCGTCTCTCTCAGCATCTTGAATCACGTGTATAAAAATTTTATCTAGGCTATGTGTGCATAATTTTTTCCTATCACACGAACACGAGAAATGTAAGTCTGTTAGGAGACGACATCCATCACACAAGGATTTGAGAGCACGGACCTTGTTTTAGCATTTTTAGCAATATGTCCATGGCCCGATTTACTGGTGTACCAGCATTTGGAAACTTTAAAGTTTTTTGTTCCTTACAATGTCTGCTTTTACAATTTTGGAAACGGCAGCTGAGATTTCAGCCTTGAGCTTTGGTGCTTGTAATAATTTACAATTAGACAAAACTAAATATTATATATATATATACCATATTACCTGCATTAGATCGGACTTTTCTTCCTTGGCAAGACCTTTCCTTAGTAAAGGGTCCCATAACTTAGCCAGACTATCATTGATGGGCTCACCAAAGTACGGAGTATCTGAGGTAGAAGCACCCAGTGCCGATTAGAATCCAGCATCAAGGCTTGGATCCGGCGTCGTGCGCCGGCACCACTATGACTTGGGGCAGCATTCGGTCTTCGTCCGAATTGTCTGCCAGTAACGCATTGTGCGTTATATACATGATTTTATCTAAAATAAGAATAATCACGTATCGTTCGATACTTTGTAAGAACAAAGAAACGAAAAAGATATTCAATGTGGGTACTTTGAAATAGTATTGTCTCGCAGACTATACATGCAGATAAACGTGAAATTCCATTAGAATCCACGTATTTTCTGCGTATAATTATTACATAATTATCACAGGTAGCTCGCAGCTACCTGTGTTATCGCAATTGACTCGCAGTCAATCCCGATTTTACCCAAAGAAAGTCTTTGTTCACAAGAACTTATCAGCAGAAGTTTCACCGTCGGACGTGTCTAAAAGACGTCGTCGTTGTTTTGTTTTCTTACAATCTTCTTATTTTCCGTGTATAATTCACTATTTCATCCTCAGCACTGTGTTTTGAAATTTTCATGAAGACGCGTGCGTTCGTTGCCGTGCACAAAAAAGGAATGAGACTACTCGATAGGGACGGACACGAGTTGGGGAAAAATATTGATACAACTCGATGTTTTAATCGAGTTCTCTGAAAATGTGCAAGTGTTGCCTGTAAACTAAAGGAAACTACCTGGTTATTATACTATAATTTGAGAAATGAATTGACGAATAATAATTATGAGTAGTCTTAGTAACGTTTTAACATAGTATTATTTTATGGTTGTTGCATGTATAGTTATATTTTGTAGCTCTCATAAATAAAAGCCGTATAGTTTAAGAAGCTTGGACTGATACTATGGCAATTACAATTTTGTATACCTACGCAAGTTTTGATTTTAAGGATTATTATCAGATTTGTAGATTCCAAGAAAAGTTGTGGTATATCCATATTTGCGGTATTCCGTCCTTAGTATGATCCAATAAAATATTTGTTATTTTAATAATGTCTGAAAATTAGCCCTCAAATATTGTAGTGTATATATTGTTATTGTCCTAGCTGCGGTTTTAATAAACCACTTCTTACGAAAAAAAAGCATTTTCAAAGAACCATGCATTTTTAATAATATCACATAGATTCATGTCGCAACATTCTCGAATAGCTTGTCATTTTACCAAAGTTGGCACTGTCACAGATATCATGTTTTTTGGCGTTTTTGCATTTTTACAGCTGCTGTGTTGCCAACAGAAATAAAAGTCTTCGAATAATGGTGAGGCTGCAGTTTGGACTTCGGATTGGAGAAATGAATCTGGTTAGTGGCCGCACTAGTATACTCTGCGTCCGTTAATAAGTCGAGGTCGTTCACACTTAATATAGTATTTTGAAAGGATACGTTTTAACCTATTTATTTTAATGGTTTTAATAGAAAGAGTAGGATTCCGTAAGCATTTTAATTTAGTACGTTAGTTTTTTTTTCAACATCATTAAATATGATGATAATTAGCTTTGTTTACATTTAAAATTGAACAAATACAAGTATTAATATTTATGGTATAGCCGGGGTGTATGCTATGACCGACTGACCTAACATGACGATGACTCATAAGTCCAATTTTGGGATACAATACTAGGAAAAATTGGAGTAATGAGCTATTGGATAAATGATTTTATCTTTGAAAAACAAAACGTTTGGCAGCTTATAAGTTACTTTATTAGCAGCTTATTGGCAGCGACCACGAAACTTAAACTCACCACCATTAAAAATCATTTACACTTATTGAGCTCAAACGTGGTAGCTATTTAAAATAATATATTATTCAGAAGTAGGTAGGTACTTCGAGAGAAACAATGTAACCAACTTATTATATTTTTTGTTTACTTTTCGTTAGATATTGTGGAAATTGATTCAAATACATATATGGTTATCGTTATATAGTATGAAGAAATATATTTTCGCATGCATCGTGTTTAGCTCATAAAAATCAGAATGCCTCATCAGAATGTATTCACTCATTCACTGAACACCTTCGCCCTTGAATGCCGATATGGATGTCAACAGATGATAAACGTTTTATTACGTTTATCATCTTTTGACATCCATATCGGCTCCCTAAGTCACACAATATCGTCAGTGCATTTGGCTTTTATTTGATAATTTTCAAATCAGCGTTATGTATGAATTTGGATTTGAAGAAGATATTTTTCAATTCGTAAAACTTTAATACAAGACATGAATGCACTCACCTTATTGTACCTAAGGCACTTTTAATGAAGTCTCATGAAAAGTACATCAAATAGTTCTGATTTCTTAAATATCTATTTAATGTCACTAAAAAATGATCACCTCTTCGGTCATCATTACGAAGCCGTCCCCAGCACCTCACCGAGGGATATGCGATCAATCAATTAAACGTGACGGCTGAACTAAGTGCCGCTTTATTCTACCAGGGCTGGACCAAGGATGTGTCAGAGATAATGAATGCGTACTTCAAGAATAATGGGGTATTCTCTGGGGATACCTTGGCATGTGGTTAATGAATATGATTAAGTAGGTAGATGTTGTAAGTAATTAATATAATTTAATAAATTAATAAGTAATGTATGCTCATTCGTTATATCTTATTAAGCTTCATTTACGATTTTGTAGCTTTAATTACTTATCGAGCGATCCATCGGTTGTTTTATTTATATCAAAATCTTGATTATATAAATAAATAAATAATAAGTTATAATATAATATGTAAAAAAACTATTTCAATAAATAAATAAATAAATGATTTCATAGTTTTGCTTGCACGTTTCTTTGTGGTCTTATATTAATTGTCAAGAAATTAAATAACTTCAATTGCAATTTTGTAAGTAAGCAAATATTTAGTGCAATAAAGATTTTTTTGTAGTTACGTAGACATGGTTAAAATAAATATTTTCTACCAAACAAATCAAATCCATTCAATATGAAAACAAATAACACCCAAATAAAATGCTACTCGAACCTCGAGCCGACCGAAACCACTTTCACAAAATATTCTGAACAAACTGTTCTCATGTTTATAAATCAGTCACAATCATACCGGAATTTGTAGGGCTCGGTTACTCGTTACGACCGGTTACGGCTGGATCCGAGCAGTTCCGACCGGTTGCAAGCGCCTCAAACCACAATCGATCAGAATGTACCCGTGGTACCCCAGGTGAGGTGACATGGTTTTGAACGCAATCCTGAGTGCAAACTCTTGTTCTACAAAACTTCTGCGCAGATAGAAATAAAATAGGTTTTCAAAGTTACAATAACATTTTATTTAAGTACATTATTACGTATAATTAAATTATTTTCTACAAAATTAAAAATGTATAAAGTTAAGGTAACCTAAAACGTTTTAAAGCTATGTATTTCGAAGTAATACGTTTGAGAGTGCTAAGAAAGCATAAAAATATAGGAATTTATTTGCATGATTTTGAAGTGTGGCAACAGTATGATTACATCAGTAAAAAACTTAATAAAAGCTTGTAAAAACATTAGAGATGAAAAAGAATTAACTCGTATCGTTCGGTGTCGAGGTTTCCTAGTAAGTGCACTAATCTGCATTTATATGACAGTATTGGGACCAATCCTGATTTTGCAAAACTGACCTTGAAATTTGAAAATAAAATAAACTTGTATTAATAAACAAGGCTTTGTGTAAAGTATGTATGAAAATCAGATACAGGTTATAACACATCCTCTTTTATGTAAATCAATGCCAGCCACAATATTTTAGTCTTTATCGCCTCTAATGGCAGCACAAAAGCGCTAAAGTGAAATAAATTGACGACGAGCACCTCCATTTCCACTACTTACTCAGGGTTTCACCTGCGTTTGGAGATTTGAAATAACTGGATGTGATTATTGTCTTTTTTAAATATCAGGAAATAAACACCACTATATTATACTCTTCCATCAAGCAACCGATAAGAGATTTTTATCCGGGAAACAGTTTTTATCAAATAATTGACTAGGAAGTTCTGTTTACCCAAGTGCCAATAAAATTTTCTTACAAATATTTTTCGTGCGAATCTTTTATATATGTGTGTGTTTGTAAAATGATTTATTACATCGTATCCTCCAAACGGCTTGATGAACTCCAACAGTTAAGGTACATGACTTAAATTTTTATATAAAAGTACATGACTTAATATTTTAATCCCGCACATGACTTAAATTTTTCCTATCGTATATTTGTAATTTTGTAAAGTTAAGGTATAGTTATATTTTTCACAAACATCCAATAATAGGTGTTTTAAAAACTCATCATCAACAAACGCCGATAGTACCTACATCTCAAAAAAACTCTTATTCTTCTGCGACAGTATTTAGTATAATATTTTTTTTAACAAAACTGCAACAAAGTTTTCATTTTAATACGAGCGGGATTCGAACCAATAAAGGGATACATTTGAGCTATGACTAAACTCACTACGATAGCTCAGTGGCAGAATTTGGCCCGGCTATAGGGACGGATGGCCGTGGGTTTGTTTAATTTTTCGTTCGTGTTATATTTATTTATTTGTAATTGTGTTAGCTTATTCACTTAGCTGGCGTTAATGCAATTATTACAATATATAATTATCGAAAATGCATGACAATACATACCGACAATGGGCAATTGACACTTATGTCGATAGACACTGGCGCGATTCTAACGGGGCGCGCCGACGGCTGGGAGGATAAAAAAATCATGGTTGTATTGATGTGTATGAAAACGTGTCACCGTTTAACGTTGTATGCCTTCAATGGTTCCCGAGAATGGGACCATCAGCACAAGCACAAAGTCAACAGGTGAGATAGTGGTCAAAGGCTAGCCTGTCTTGTATTTGCCATCCCACTTTTGAAGCGAGTAGACGAGTATGTTACTATAGGTTATAACTAAATACTATTTATTAAATTCTTTAACTTAAAAATAAATATTGGCGGAATTATCATTAAAAATATGTTTAATATGTATGATTTCTGCAAAATAACTTCTGAATCTATAAATATTTTTTATTTAAAATTAACATGCAAAGTTATATCATAAAACGCCGGAAACACAAGTGTTTCATATCCTTAACATTGGAAGCCACAAGCCACAAATACTCGTATCCCATTCAGTATAAACTTTTTAAAATAAATATGGCAACATTTATTAATATTAAGTATTTACTAGAATATTTTTAAATAATATAATTGTAACATGAACGCCTACTAACCGGTCCGGGCCCTTAAAACGGTTGTACAGTAGAAACCATAGACTTAGGATTTTTCGCTATGGTAGAAACAAAAGGATGATTTTGAGCTATGACTCACTTAGCTCTTGCAGCTCATTTGGCAGAACATCTCCCAGCTCAAGGGGCGGATGGTCAAATCCCGCTCGTGAATCAAACATTTTCCTTTGAATGTAATGCCAATATGTTTAAACTAATATTTGAAGAAGACAGCAACTAAATAAATACTTTCTATCAATTTTACATCGGTGTAACGGTATCCTCAAAGGTTCGCTTTTTACAACCGGAACCGGAAACCGCTCGAGCCTTCAGGAAACGCTCGCGTGTTTTCCCGCGCTTGTGACACACCGAGACAAATTACACTGCGGACCGGGTTACGGATAATCTGGGTCAGTTGACGATCGCTTACGCTGATTGACAGGCAGGACGGGAAGAAAAACTTTACAGATCAGGTATGGTTTATGAATTAATGATTTATTGTCCCTACTAAGGTATGATTTTTAATAAGTTGAAAGAAAAACTGTTTGAATTTATCTTATAATCATCAATAGTACGGACTAATATATTGTACTTATTTATTTTATTTTTAATTAATGTAATATTACTTATAGATTTTTTTTAAATTACGGAATTCAAAGAAAGTACATATCGATATAACGCAAAGAGGCAATGTTGCCAACACCTTGTGTATTATACTGCTAACTGCTTTGAGCTAGAACATTTAAACTGCCCGTAGGCCTGCATATGGTTTAAGGTTGCACAAATGCTTTATTTACTTGATGTGTAGTTCATAGTATACATGTGTACCTTTTTTGTACTGTTTACATTGGGGCAATGGCAACCGAATAAAATTTCTTGATAAAATCCAGCCTTTATCATAAAAAAAACAGTTTAAATATATATAAAATAAATGTAACATAAGTATATATAATTATTATTTAGTAGTATTATTTAGTTTATGAAGCGCTCGTAGCGAAGTTTACTAAGCTGATCTCAACCGATCAGCAAAGTTAAGCAACGTCGCGCGCGGTCAGGGGTTGGATGGGTGACCGCTAGTGACATTACTACTGAGCGTTTCCGTGCTTCGGAGGGCACGTTAAGCCGTCGGTCCCGGCAGTCGTTATAGCATGGTGGTAGGGCATTTTGCGAATGCCCGCCTGGCTAGCTACCACCCTCAAGTAGAAAATCTGTCGCCAAGCACCTAACGGTGTGTTCCGGCAGCTATCCTTGAGAGCCAGTACTTCTAGGTTAGCCTGAACAACATCTTCGACCACATCATCACTTACCATCAGGTGAGATAGTGGTCAAAAGACAACCTATAAGGCATAAAAAAAAAAAAAAAAAAAAAAAGTAACCGGCTAGGACTCATTGTGCACAATGCACAATCGTGACTCTCAGACGAAGAACTTCAAATAAGTTCGAAACTGGTCGGAGAAATATCCGGTAAATATTACGCGAGTCCTAGCCGGTTACTAAATAATAATTATAGACAAAACTCGCGAAAGTTTTTTAGCTAGTATATTTGTTTAGTCACTAAGAAGTAACACGCAAGTTCATAATAAAAGACATACTGACTGACTAACGTCCATTATCAATTAATTGTACGAATGATTGTACTGAGTGTACCTCCACCTTAACTAATGATTTCGACGTTCGTGCACAATTCGTCGGAACACGACTAATGATCGTGTTTAGATGTTAGCGCCGTTTTGTTGCGCGCTATCGCATAGCTGCATCGCACTTGGTGTGTTATTACCTTTATACCTTTTGTTTTCACGATTTATTGTTTGTTTTTGTGTGTTATAACGTTTTCATTTTGTTACATATATAAAAAAATATAAATGAATATTTTTCGCATAGCTACCGGAACAGGCATCTTCTGGTAGCTATCCTTCATACCCAGGTCACATACATTTAAGAACGGGTGAGGTAGTAGTCAAAATCTAGCCAATTAATATAATAAACAAACTTATATTATCATACCTGTACATCTATGAATATGGTGTGCATAGGTAAAAACGTATTGTCAGATAGGTTCCGTATAAGGATTGCATACATGCTAAATTAAAGAAACGGAAATCAAACAAATGCTCGTTGAAATAAGGAGCATTTTAGCGCACCCCACAAACTGATGAAAATTACTAATAAAACGTCTGAAATACACGAATAAAAATATGTATATATAATAAGTTTTTGTTCTATCGTAAAAACGGTAATACATACAAACCACAAACTTAGTCCTATAGTACAATATCTTGCCTACAAGAACAAATACAAAAAACTGGCCAAGTGCAGGGTGGACTCCCGCTAAAGATGAAGTATGATTAGTATATTCTGTGTAAGTCTTAAGCCCTCGGTGTGGGAGTCCAAAACTTAGCCGGTTGTATTAAAGTTTATCCGAAACGTTTATCCGAGAAAAATGTTATCAATAAGAATATTAAAATAAAAATTATTAAAAAAAAAAAATATAACCTAATCTTTCCTAGCGTATTTCGTAGTGAAATAGAATAGTTTAAAAAAATCCGTCATAAACGTCAGTGTTCAACTTAAGGTGATATTAGAAATTACTCATCTAATTTGGTCAAAAATGGCTAAAACCTCCTTTAACCTTGCTTTCGAATTAAATAAACAACATACAAATTGGTTCAGTGAATTTGGAAATACGGACAGTTTTTTTTACTTATGCTAGCTAACTATAGGTGACTTTTGTATCCCTCTGGCGTTAAAGTGGCGCACCTTAGACGACTGGTCTCCTGCCTTATTAAAATTCTATCTAAACGCCTTTCAGATGACCCTCCCAGACCAAAGTAACTTAGATGGGAGAAAGCCACCGAAAAGTCTTGCGGTATTTATCGGGAGCCGATCGGTACAGCTAGTCGACACGTCGATTTTGTAAAAAAAAGGGTCATCTATAAAATCTAAATCCAAGCCTTACTTCATCTTAGGCGCAGCTCCCGATTGGACTCTTTTGATGGACACGTATGAAAAACACTACAAAATTCCGCAGGATGTTGGTGTTTCGTCTTCCGGACCAGACATATTTCGGTACTCAAAAAATATAAAACGCATAGTACATATCGAACTTACTGTGCCGTGGGAAACAAATATACCTAAAGACCACACAATAAAAACAAACAAGTATTATAACCTAACAAATGAATTAACAAAAAACGGTTATGTGGTTAATCTGTATCCTGTAGAAATTGGAGCAAGGGGTATACCAGCGAAATCCCTGTATAACCTACTTAAAGACCTTGACCTGTCAAGAACAACCGTAACTTCCATCCTAGAACGTGTATTTAAGGTAGCATTAGTAGGATCCTACCAAATTTGGTTAGGCAGGGGAGGAGGCTCGAGCGGTGAAGGGGAGCATTGATGCATCATAAAGGGGCCCCATTAACCCTACTCCTGGGTTGCAAGTCCCAGGCCCCTCTGATCTCTTCCTCTGCAACGCTATGGACCCGGCATCCGTGAATCCATGGAATGCTAAAAAAATTCGTCTCTTACAGTAATGACATTAATAAGTCTACTCGCTTGGTTGTAAGTGTTACGCTTGTCTAATATAGTTACAAAATCGCCAATCTCGTTCTGCTTGACTCTGCACTTATCACTCTGAGATGTTACTTCATATGTCACATGTAGAAATTTCACCTGCCACAATAAGTGTCTTCACAGCGATTTCCTCACTAACGTTGTTTCATAATAATTTTAATACCAAGTGTCCTAACTCAGCGAATGTTTGCAATCATGTCCTTGAGCTAATATATGTGATTCTGAGTCAGTTTACCGTAAAATTATTTTCTATCAAAGTATTTGGTGTAATTGTTTTGTATGGAAATTCTTTCTTTCATTTATATAGATGAGATAAATATTTTAAATGAAAACTGACAAATTATAAGTATAATATATAACATTAGGCTTATTGACATGCATGCAAAATTGAACAAGCTTGTACACTGGTATTTAAAATATGACGAAATTGCGTATGGAAAGAGATACGAAGATACTATTTCGTACCTTAACCAGTTGAGTCTTTTCACAACAACTTTGAAGCTTCAATTATGACACTAAGGGTGGTACCCACTCAAACGGACTCTTGCTAAAAGAACCTACCATGTAGTTATTATCACACACTTACAAGCACTAAAAAATATCAGTGCGACAGTCATAAAGACACTCGCAAGTCATCCAAATTACCCATCAAAACCACAGATTACCTACTACCCCAATCTCTGTGGCTCTTCACTTTACTCAAACACTTTATCCTACATTTTCTTGAAAAAACCACATGTGATTCTCACGTGTCCTCGATTACGTTGGTAATTCCAGTAATTTGTCCTCAAGACCCCGACGAGGCCCCTTGCGGACCCCTGGAGGCCCCCCGAGCGGTTGAAACATGATTGTAATGAGAATTACGTTATAACCGCTTATGACGTACGTGCTTATGAGAGCTCGATGACAGGTTGAGATGATGGCACGTTTTAACAGTGTTTTTATGAGTTTACATTTTATGTATCATGAAAATTCAAGTCAGTTGGATTTTAAATTGAAAATGTTGTCAGGATAAAATAATATATATATCTCAAATTTAGTGTTTTTTTAATAGTATCGCATTCAATTATCATATACTTTAGTTATGCATATGTGGGTTAACGTTTATTTCTACAAACCGTTTTATTATGTGTTTTATTTTAATAAAAATTATTCTGATGATTAAAATAATTTGCCATGTGGTTTAACATTGCCATCCGGATACCAAACTTATAATTTTCAATAAGGGGCTGACAATAAACAACTTTCTAAATGTTTTCTAATTACGTTGCTGCATTTTTATTAAAACACGGAGATACCGATATATAAAATAAAATAAAAAACTTTAATACGTTATTTTAATAAAAATTAGTATTATATGTTCATTTATTTGTTTAAATAACAATAGTAAATCGTTGTTAAATAAAAATACAAACATTTAACCAGCAACTTGTATACATAACTTCCCTTTAAAATTGTAAACTATTTTACCAAGTTTAAAGGTTGACGCAGGCTTTGCAAGACAAAATTAAGGCACACCACAGCATATGAAAGCGCAGTATAACAAGCAGTCAAAGTTATCAAATGTTGCGCTAAGTTTTGTGCTTTACGTCTCGTGTGCGCGGCAAATTAAATAACTTAGTGACGGCCTCAACTTTGCCTTCGCGGTACTGGGACCATGTAATTTAAGAAAATTAAAAGAATGTAGTGGTACTTTTATTATTGTCTTTTGTGGGATGTCATGTTGGGACGTTAATATTTTTTTTACAAAGAAATATATGCAGTACATAAGAAATTCCAAATTCACCCTTTTCAATATCTAATCAGTGAAAATCATACTTCTGGCAGGGATCAAACCAAAATTTTCTTTTATACAATTCAGAAAGTTATATATTTATGAAAAGCACAGCTTTCTCACTGAGATATATGTTAAACTTATCACTTAAATTTTGATGAGATTCTTAAATGTTACTTAATTTCAATTAAATGCTATTCTCCTAAAATATTTACCAGTTAATAAACAGATTCCCAAGAATTATGGCTACCCTACAGCGCGAAACTTGGCGAACAATAACCCACGCGTCAGATGTACTTAACCGTTTTGATTGATGTGCCCTACTGCGTATGACTTTTATGTGGCGCGAAATAGAGAAGAAATAAATTATTAAGTACTATTGTTTTGCTAACATTAGTCTATCAATGTAAGTAACACAAAAAACCTACTATTTGGAAATAGATATGTGTATTTGTATTTTACTAGGTTTTTGTCTAGTGACAAATAATAGCAACGTTTTTAAGCACATTGTTCATATTAGTACCCGTGGAGTGCTGGCAAGAATTGCACACCTTCCCCATAAAACAGCGTGCAGTGTGATTATTTATTTAAGGCGGAGAACACACATTAAATTACCCATGACTGCCCCGTAGGATGGTAGAATGCTAGAAATATGCTAGAATTGCATCCCCCACCCTGGGGGTGTATCCCCCACCGGGAGCAAGAATCGAAAAGATGCGAAAAATCCTAAAAAAAAATCTAAAAAAATGTAAAATCCTAGAAAAATCCTAAATGGCTAAAAATTCAAGTAAAAATCCATTGCTCATGTTTGGCATCTTCGAGACTCTTACAAGTTTAGTAAAAAAAAATTACTGATAAGTGATCGTGAACATACAAGAGTGTAAGAAGCAGTGATGGCTCAGTGGCATTGGCTATGGACTGCCGCGCAGCAGGTTCATGGTTCGAATCCCGCCCAGAGCTTGAGCTTCACCGCATGGTGGAAGGGCATTTTTGCGAATGCCCGCCTGGCTAGCGACCACCCTCAAGTTGAAAATCTGTCGCCAAGCACCTCACAGTGTGTTCCGGCAGCAGTCCTTGAGAGCCAGTAAAATTAAAATTACAGGCACATGAGACCTAACAACTGTACGTCTCAGTGTGACGGGCGCAGTGCAATTCGTCGTTGACGAAATGCGTCTGTTATAGGCAGAGGTTAGTCTACTTAACATCAGGTGGAGCTCGGGCTTGTTCCGTCACAATAACATAAAAAAAAAAAAAAAACAAACAGTTGAATACAATGAAATGCTACAATTCATGTACTCGCCTAAACTCCCACTAAATTTTAATAATGTAGCAACTACTTTAGTAACACATTACCTAGACAACAGTTTGACTTATTTCCATGACTTCAACATGTCTAGGACACAGTATCTACATGGACTTGATTGTAAACACTTAAAAGCAATTGCAATCTTTTATGTGAAGCATATTGAACAGCAAATAATCATACCGTATGTAAGAATCTATTTTATTTTTATCGCCAATTGATATAAACATTTACGACGTTATCAATATAAAAATGTATATATAAGAGTACATTAACATATAAAATATCCGATACAATGTAATACATTTACTGGTGCTAGGTAAGCCTGCAATCTAGAGAAATGTCTCAGTCCGCACAACCTGACCGTCACGTCGCGAGTGCTGTCACGGAAGCCGGATTACCGGCGACGGCCGGCCTTGACCCCGTCACCACAGAGGAGACTGTCTCCGTTTTACTATGTAAAGAGACATTTATCGGAAACTTGTGTCTTATGTAAGACATTCGATCACTGTACTGTACGACTTCTGAGGAACTGATATCATAGACATTCGATTATTTTAGTTAATTCACAGAGTATTCGATTTCTAATGATGTTTATTTTGTTTGATGTGAATGCTTGCTTAGTGTTGCTGGAGAGAAAGTAAGTCTAGGTGAATCCTGCTCCCCATCTCGACCACATCATCACTTACCAACAGGTGATAGAGGTAATATAGGGCAAAACTGACATACCAGCTGTAAATTTCTTTATTAGCTCGTATTCAGTCATTTAAAAATGGCCCAAGTGCGAGTCGGACTCCTGCTCGAAGAGTTACGATTATTTTATATACATTATTAGACACTATAATAACCTATTTATTTTTAAGTGCTCAAATCCTTGGCCAATTTTAAATATTTGTTGTTATAGCGGCAACGGAAGTACATCATCTGTGACAACTGTCTAGCCATCATGGTTGAGATGCAGCCTCGTGACAGTCAAACAAAAGGACAGTGAAGACTTAGTAATACGGTCCCGTTTTCCCGTTTGGTTACGGAACCCTAATAACCATAACGCCTTTTAATAAGCTTACTTTACCATAACTATATGAAAAAATGTGATTGGAGCGGGTTCTATACAAGTGGAAAATTTGTGCGCTTACATTATTTACTTATGTGATTTCTGCTTAGCATGTGATAGCGCTTGAAATCATATGTAGAAAGTCTAAAGGATTGCAACATCATTACGAGCGTCAAGTGTTTGAAAAGCACTTCTTTTAGTCATATGAACTAACTAATATATAAAATTCAGACAACATTCACACTTCTCCATTTAAATGGTCTAGAGGCTTAGGCACGATGAGTAAAACTAGAGTACGCAGATTTGATTCCAGCACAAGATGATAAGTTTTTGCTTCAAATAATAAGCTTAAATTAATCCAAAACATTCGTGATTCAACTAATTAATATTAAGCATTCGTTGTTTCATTTTTGTTTGGATAACCCAGTATGGTCACTGTACTGTACTGGATCCACTGAATAGTCCACTGCTGAAGACAGCCTCACGCAATATGGGGGTTTGCCATAATCCCCAAAAATAATGTAATCTGGGACACTAAGAAGCCTAAAAATATAAAATTAAAAACCCAACTACACTAAAACGACCGAAACAATATTGAACATTCCGCATTAAGATTAGTAGTAAGCGAGACCGAATTGTAAATTACGAGTACATAAGTCGAATGAAAATTAATGGGCTACGTTTGCAAATAAAGTAAATGTGGAATTCTCAATATTGTTTAGTGCAGGGTTTTTAATTTGTCTGTACTGTACTGTAACAGCCGACTCGTCCACTGCTGAACACAGCCTCCCCTATTAGGGGGGTATTTGCCATAATCCCCACGCTTGGCAGGTGGCTTCGGGATCGCAGTGTAAGTTGGCAGTTCTTTAGAAGGCGTTGCTGCCTATCTTTCAGTATTTTTCCCTTAGTCGCCTCTTACGACACCCACGGGATGATAGGGTGGAAGTGCAATTCTAACCCGGCACCCCACGGAGGATTTTGTCTAATTATATTTTATTATTTAGTTGAGAGTGAAAAGTTTACGTTACAACAGTTTTTGTATCAACAAGATGGAATGTTAAAATTTTAACAAAAACAACAGTTCTTACAGAAAATATATTAAATCAAAAATGCATTAAAAAGTAAATAAACCAAATCAATTTATATAGTTTATTTTTGTTCTTCTTACATCGACAAGTGAAAATGAAAACATTATCAATGTAATCGAAGCCAATTTATTATAACTCAAATTACTCGTCAGATCTCACTGAAATTTAAATAGGAATATATGACAAGTAACGGCTGTAGAATATAATAAAAATAACAAAAAACTGTCGAATTATGTTTTTTTTAAGCCGGTTAAAAACAATGGTAATGTCATAAATTTCAATTGTAGAAGCAAAAACAGAAAACGTGCCGGTTTCTCGTTAATCAGGACAGTATAATTAAGTGGAATGATTAGAGGCATTAGCACCGCTCCGAGCCATGCAAATGTAATGGCTGATGGATTAGCATATTTCGGCTGTTTCAGCTGCCACGCCAACCTCACTACGGAATGCAGTTATTGAGCTAAAAATGGTTTACTTTTTTGTGTAAGATTAAAGCGTGAATATTTCTAAAGGATCCGCGTAGGATTTATATACTGCACTTCTTTGAGACCTACATACTTAATATGTAAATAACTGATTTTTAAGGTTCCGTACCCAAAGGGTAACAACAGGACCTGTTACTGAGACTTCGCTGTCCGTCCGTCCGTCTGTCACCAGGCTTTATCTCAAGAACGATGATAGCTATATCGTAATATAAGCTCATAGAGTCAAGACCTCCTGAGGATGCTTCGTATAGAATCGAAACGCGCTGAAAATTCTTCCGGTTTAGCTTCGTGCTGTTTGTAATGTCACGTCGGCTTAACAGGAAAATTAGGCGGAATTGGAACTACATATATATTTTTAAGTGTTTTATTAAAATATTATTTTAATGTTTTCTTAAAATATTTGAAAAATATTTGTTTTGCTAAATATGGATTTCCGCAAAGTAAGGCCTGAATCTATTCATTATAATAATCCCATTAAGGTCGTAAATATGAGACATAACATACTGACACTGCTTTATAGAAACATTCCCATAGTTTAGTTGTAGGACTGCAAGTGATGTGATTTAGCTGAGCTAATTCGGGTCGAGACGATTGAAAATTAGGTGTGCTGCTTTTGTTACAAACTTTACTGTTATATTATTTTTATTGAAATTAAAGAATATATTAACGAAAGAAATAAATGAAATAGGGTTTCAACATTTTGAAATTATCTCAGCCTGAACAACGTCTTCGACCACATCATCACTTACTATCAGGCGAGATCATGGTCAAAGGCTCCCCTATCAGCTTTAAAAACACATCAAAACCGGGACATCCTGTTAAGAGATAGGAGGTAACACACACAAAAAAAAACTGTAGAATTTAGAACTTCCACGTTTTTTATTTAATTAAATAGCCACCAATGTATGTACGGAAATTAAAATTTCATAAAAAAAAATACAAAAATCGAACTAACTTTTGAGTGTTGAACTTGGTTTCATGTTTTGGTAAAAAAATGTCTAGTAACCCTTGCTTACTTATGGATTCGATTGTCATTCATTGTCAATAAATGTATCATCCAGATAGGAAAATGATGGTGATAGATAGGTGATATGACGTAGGGGCATACTGCATGAAGAGAGCATATTCCCTCCTCAAAGGTCGGCAACGCATCCTCGATACCTCTGGTGTTGCGGAAGTTCGTGGGCGACGGTGATCAGTTACCACCAGGTGAGCCACCTGCTCGTTTGCCGTCCTATGACATAAAAAAAACTTCTGTCACGATACGATTTTTATGAAATTTAAATGGGACTCGGCAAGCATCAGCTTTCAAATAAAAAAAGTATCATCAAAATCGGTTCACCCAGTCAAAAGTTCTGAGATAACAAACATAAAAAATAGGCGAATTGAGTACCACCTCCTTTAAAATTTAAATCGGCTAAAAATGTCCTTTAGTATGTGTCCAACGTACGTTAGTTTTAATCAATTATTACCACCTCCTTTAATGAAGTCGGTAAAAAACGGTATGATACAGCCCAAAACAACACTTTTCGGCAAGCTCCTGCGTAGCTTGGCAATTTTCCATGACTAATTGTCATTAGCTAATATAATATCATAATATTATATTAGCTTTTATTTCCTTGAAACGTAACAATGTTTTTGAAAAGAGTGACAATAATAAACATCAATTTCCATATAAATTTTGTCATCATCATCATCACATCAATCGGAATGTCTAACATTGAACATGGTCTCCCCTTTGGGGGGATTTGCCATAATCCCCATGCTTGGCAGGCGTCTTGGGGATCGCAGTAGAAGTTGCTAGTTCTTCAGAAGGCACTGCTTCCCACTTTCCAGTATTTTTCCCTTAGTCGCAATTACGACTACCACTGGAAGCAATCGGGAGGTGACATTCTAACCCGGCACCCCACGGGGTAGCCCAGCCCAAGGGCACATTTCATAATATAAAAATACCCGGGACTGTACCTTTGTAACTGTTAACTGAATGTATCTTTGTATTTTCAAGTCCAAAACACCCTGTGTATCTGTTCCCAGCACTACATCTCTTGAGCCTGTATTAGCTCGGTCACAGCGACCATCAATGGTCACTCTACCCATCTAAATATAATATTGACATAAAAATCTATGCTAGTTTTTAGAAGGTACATTTAGGTAACCCTATATTACAAGTTATGTAAATATATAAGGTATGTAATTATGCTGTGTTCACAATTATTCTACTGTTCTGTAAGTGTGTGTGACTGAGTGAGTATGTGTGTGTGTGTGTGTGTGTGTATGGCTTTGCGTGCTTTATTGCAGCTTCTAATTATTGTAATTGCAAATTCCTCAATTGAGCTGATTTTACCATATTAATGCCCTTTATTTTATATGGTCTATATTTTACTTGACTAAAAAAAATGTCCAGAACTTAATCATTTTTCCGTTCAGTATCTTTGGAGAAAATATGGTATATTTATGTATATGATTTAACAAGGGATCCTATTTTGTAGCTTTAGCGGTACCCTAAAAACAACTGTATATTTCTTCAAGGTAGACCCAGCTTACCTTTACCTAGAAAACCCTGCCTCTTTTACTTAATTAGTCTAGCCGAGGTCGGTTTTTATGTTATGAAACTTTGTAGGTTTAATCTCACAGTAATTAAGGCAGCTCTTTCATCTCTGGAAATAACAAGTAAATTAAAGTAACATAAATCCCAGGAAGTTACAGATTTTATGACGGTGAATAGTGTTACGGTGGTGAGGTTATTTTTATTACTATGATAAATGTATAGAATAACAAAAAGTACGTGATTAATGGTCTATAATCAACTTTTATTGTGTCAACTTATGATATATAATATTGTTTATTTATATATTGCTTTCCTGTTTGTTGTATGAGTTTTATATAGACAAATGAAAATACTATTTCTTATAGGAAGGCGTCTTCAAAGGTACAACCACTTTGTTTTTAATGTTACCAGTAAATTGGCAAATATGATATTTCTGTGTTCCAGGTTTAAGGAAACGATAACTAATATAAATCTAGGTTCGTGAAAATGGCTCGGGTGGTGAAAGAAATAACTATAATTCGGTGATAGGGCTCTTCGGCAAGAGCATGTCTTGTTTTTTTTTAAATATGTTGCGCTCTGTTTAGTTGTGAGGGTCCGGCCCGCGATCAAAACCTATCCCTATTGATTTTGGGATACCATTAAACAAATTTATTAATTTCTTCAACCATTACAATAGTTATTTTCTAACGCAACTGATAACTCTCTGTATTACGTTTGTTTTATCCCATTTTTATTCATTCCTACTTTTAGATTTAGGAAAAAGAAAACCTTTATATTTATTTTATTTCAAGATGATATTATCAGTTGTCTTTTTAAGTTTATATTAACTAATTTATAATTAACATAAAAATAATAATTGTGGAAGCATGCATGTTTTTCCTTTTTTTCCACTTAAATATAGCAAAGCAGGATTAACACAATGTAAATTGAGTAGAGTTTGGTACCCAACAACGGATTCTAGCTAACCACATTGTTAGATATCCTCGAAGCAGTAGTGTACACTGTAGCAAGTGAATATATCTACTGGGTAACTGATACATTAGAACTGACGTCTCAGAGTAACGTGCTCAGTGCAGTTTCAAGCAATCAACGACACTGCAACTGGATAACCCATTGACGCTAGCCTGTTAGTGCAAAGGTATTTTTGTGTTAGCAAAGATTACATTTTAGTGTAGATATGTATTTCATTATAATTGTCATATTAAAACCAAGTAGCAATCGGAAAATTATTGTATAAGCGCATACATATGGCAATGCGTAACGAAAACTAAATAAATCGATCGGCGCGGTGGTGGTGTCGTTGCATCATCTTAAAACGGCTCGCCTGATGGTAAGCGGTTATGGTCACATATACATTCACAATACCATTATACTTCCTGTGTGTACAGTCCCGGGTATTTTTATATTATGAAATGTGCCCTTGGGCTGGGCTACCCCGTGGGGTGCCGGGTTAGAATGTCACCTCCCGATTGCTTCCAGTGGTAGTCGTAATTGCGACTAAGGGAAAAATACTGGAAAGTGGGAAGCAGTGCCTTCTGAAGAACTAGCAACTTCTATGGACAGGCGTGACGCTTCCCAGCAGGTAAGTTGC
The DNA here is from genome assembly GCA_963890685.1 of Plagodis pulveraria. NCBI lineage: Eukaryota > Metazoa > Arthropoda > Insecta > Lepidoptera > Geometridae > Plagodis > Plagodis pulveraria. The sequence goes on from OY982968.1 coordinate 1,180,398, forward strand.
TTGAAAATCTAATCACTCAATATTAATAACTATTGCCGTGCACACCACTAATGTACTTTGAGTAGTCTGTACCCTGTAGTAGCTGCGTCTCGATCATATTAAAACAATAAGTGAAGCTCCTGCTTGTTTCGATAGTATGAAATATCCAATGAATGTACATTTTGAGACAGACCCTAAAGGATATGCTGTATTAACCGGATCTTCCACCGCTGAACACAGCCTCCCCACTATTTAGGAGTATTTTCCATAATCCCCGCGCTTTGCAGGCGTCTAGGGGATCGCAGTGTAAGATGGCAGTTTTTTAAAAGGCGCTGCTGCTCACTTCCCAGTATTTTTCCCTTAGTCGCCTCTTATGATACCCACGGGAAGATATGGGGAGGTGTAGAGGGTATATTTATTCATAATCATGAAAGAGAAGATAGATCATAACGGAGAACTAGGTTCGCCCTTGTTGGAGCCATAATTATAATTTAAACATTGTTCATGTACATATCTCGCAATATAGGATTATATCCAATGTACCCACAATGGTAAGAAAAGGGTTAAAATCCATAAATCACAGTAAATACAGGATTCAGTGCTATAAGTCACGATTTTTAACCCTCCGTGATTATAACCCATTGACGCTAGCCTGTTAGTGCAAAGGTATTTTTGTGTTAGCAAAGATTACATTTTAGTGTAGATATGTATTTCATTATAATTGTCATATTAAAACCAAGTAGCAATCGGAAAATTATTGTATAAGCGCATACATATGGCAATGCGTAACGAAAACTAAATAAATCGATCGGCGCGGTGGTGGTGTCGTTGCATCATCTTAAAACGGCTCGCCTGATGGTAAGCGGTTATGGTCACATATACATTCACAATACCATTATACTTCCTGTCGATGCGTTGCCTATCCCTTAAGGACTCCGTTGATTCCCTTTATTACATACATAGGAAAACGCTGGGATCGACAGTATTACATTTGATGTCTGTTGATGTGTTTAATTGTACATGTTGATATTGTTATAATTTTAGCAATCTTACCTTAGAGTTTTTCGTGTATGATACCTTTTGCGTATTAATCAATACGCATATCTGACTATTTGTGGATCTGACATATGACGTTGTTTCTCTACTGCGATTCAGACATTTTGCTTTTTCACTAATTGTGCTGCATGGTATTTTTCGGCATACATGATCAGGACATTGTGCGCATAGAATATGCTTATCAAATATAAAATAAAAGGCAATCATTGAAAAAGAAATAGCTTTCTCCTCTTCGAAGCTTTAATCTATGACCACCCTTTCGAATTCAGACGCCCTATTCCGCTAATTTATGCGTCCTACGTCTGGCCGGCCCCTAACTTTACTCTACGGTGGTAACTCGTAAATTTACTAGTGTTCCGTACAAATTGAAAGGGGCCCATTGTCAGTGGTATGGATATGAGCGGACGTTCTTTATGGGTTTTAAACCGCAACACTTTAATGTATGCAGTGACTTGGCTTCGTATATCAACTACAAGAAACGTATCGTTTAAAGTGAAGTTTTTTTTTAAATTTACAATTACATGTACCTACTATTAAAAATTGTATGGAACCACGTTGTTTTTTCTGGAAGATTTTGTTGTTAAAACAGTGCACAGTCTTAGATACTAATGTAAGAACGCAGAAAAACTTTAATTGATTTCACATTAGAGAGTAATTAGAATTTTATTAATATTTCTTTGTTAAAAAGTAGTCACAGTAAATCTAGTTATCCATGTTACTCATTGGTATTTTTTTTTTAACAAGGAGTTATACTGTTACTTTTTGGATACCCATTAAACCTCTATAGTTGTTATTAAAACTAGATATTATATAAACTTACTTAGCTATTGCAAGTATCTAACGGTGAGTTCAACAGATCTCCTTGAGTAACACTAATTCTAGGTTAGCCTGAACAAAATCTTTGACCGCTTTATCACTTATCTTCAGATGAGACAGTAGTTACAGGCTAACCTATAAGCAATAAAAAATGGCATATTATGTCGAAGCTAACCAGCTTTTGCATTTTAGACAAATCCTGTTACAATATCAGAAGAAAATTATAAATGATTTACTCTGTCACGGTCGGTTTTGCATAACGTGGGTACCTTAGCTACTGTTAACCATCATAGTCATATCAAGGCAGAAATTTTATGAGATTTTAACGGCGATGACAGAACCCTAATTTTATTTATGTCCCTAACACGATGCTTTTTGTGTTTGCTTTTTAAAGATTTGCTGCGTTGTTTGATAAGGGTTGTGCGAAGATATAAATAGCTAAGGGTTAAAAAGAATTAAAACGTCATAAATATTATGATTATTGGCTGTGCTTAAGATTAAAACAGATAATATTTTCAATAAATATACACTATTACCCAGCATTGTAACTTTTTTACGATGTTACATCGCTTATTTGTATAGTTGACAGCAGTTGAAGTTAATTAGTTAATAGTTTAAACTTTAATGAGTGTTGTCGTATAACAAAAATAATGTGGCTTAGTTTCGGGGTAAACTATTAAGAGTTATTTATGTAATAATCAAAAATATATGTATCTGTAGTAACAAATATATACGTATCTATAGCAACGGAATTTGCCTAGTTTTTAATCGATCAATTAGGTAAAACAATGTTCCCTACCACTACTTAGATGACTAACCACTGTCACAAACTGTATTTTCAGTGATATTCACAACAGTGCACTTTTTACTACAGAGATCACATTAAAGCGCTGACAAGTGCTAAATAGCTTCAATAGAACAGATTTTTATCAAAATATGTTATTATCAATGATATTTTAACATTACATAAAACTCTTAAACAAAGTCCAGTAAGTCTTTAATAATTTCTTGATAGAATTAAGTTGTACATATTTGATCATAAATTACGCTTGTAACGAAAATATTGTAATTATTTTTGCATGTGCGTGTATAGAATATAGCACTTAAATAGCAAAATCCTATCAAGTTCATTCACTACTTTGATTTCTGTAACTATTTTGTTTATAAGCTTTATTTAGTTTTTCACCAAAACTGATCGCGATTTTACCAACGCTGCCTCTCTACGCCGTTAGATACTGCTGGAGTTTCAGCATTTATCAACGTCTTAAGCTGCATCTCAGTTAATTCTTGAGGATGGCGGTGGTCAGGAGATATCGGAGCGTTGGGAGTGGTCTGGAATCTCTAACACGGCTGATCAACTAGCCTATCCACCAAGTCTTGATTATAATTACACTAAGGTTGATTATGGCACATACTTCTCACTTTCTGAGAAGAAGTCCCGTATCCGAGGATCATTTTAAAAACATGAAAGATGATGAAATGTGATATAAATTTTAAATATATCATCTGCACGTCACGTTGTTACGAAACATTTGCATAATTAACATTTAGCCGGCCCGACGAGCGGTACAAAAACTAATGACCGCGATTAACATTTTCCGACATCAGACACGCCGCCCTATAGCACGCGCCGACCGCTGTACCCTATTGATTATTATTGTCATTAGATATAGGTCTACATTACACCGAATCTGCTGTAGGTGTAGGTATTATAAATATTTTATTCATATTTTTACATAATTATTACAGACAGGCTAGCTTTTAGCCACTATGTTACTTTGACTGATAGTAGTAAGTGATAATGCTGTCGAAGATGTTGTTCAGGTTAACCTGCATAACTGATTCTCAAGGATAGCTGCCAGAACATACCGCTGTTGATAGATTTTCTATTAGAGGCTTGTAGTAGTTATAGCTAGAACAAGGCAGGTGGGCATTTGCAAAATGCCCACCTGCCTGCACATGCCATGCACACTGTTGACAGTTCGCATTTGGTGGAACGCTGTTTGTGTGTTTTGAAAATTTGTTTGATGTTTTCTTCAATGGAGAATATTTTGTTTGACGAATTTTAATGATATGTAAACAGTGCATAGAAGATTTAAAAAAGTATGAGTCACAAATATATGATTTAAACCTTTTTGAGTTGTCTACTTACCATACCCACTAAAGTACATATATTATTAGTACCCACCAGAAAATATACTCGAATATTACGGTATAAAGCTTTTATATTATATAAAATAATATGCTTTTTGGCACGCTACAAGAAAAGAATAAGAATATGAACTGTTACAAACAACAAACCAACGGGTGAGATAGTTGTCAAAAGCTGATATGCCAGCATTTAATAAATACCAAAAGACCTGACTTAAAAGCTCGTAACGTAGCTTGCTGAGTCGTTCTTGAGCAGTGACTCTCCTATATATGACTAAGTCACTTATCGTCAGGTGAGTTCAAAAGTTAGCTATAAAATAATCTGGATACAAAGTTTATTTTCAAGTTTAATTCATACTCAATAAATCATACAACACCGTATCACAGTGTAGGTCTAACGGAGAATTGTAGCACTGTGTAGCATATTGTAGCTTCCCGTAGCATCTCCTAGCTCCCGTAGGTGCATAATGTGTAGATTGGATGCAAATCGGTTGGCTCCGACTAATTTATCCGCGCGTAAATTCGGCCCGTCCGCCGCGTAGCGCAACCGAACGTCCTGCCGAGGAGAATTGCTCTTATTGAGGACAGACTAATTCATGCTGTTGTTGCTAATAACAAAGTATATAAATTTCATACAAGGAACACAGATTACTTCATTCAGTTCTGAATAACTTATCGCTACATTCCGTTTAATCTTTAGTTTGTCAGTTTAGTATTTTATTATCAAGGTAAATATTTTAGAAGCAGTGATGGCTCAGTGGCATTGGCTATGGACTGCCGTGCAGCAGGTCTTCTACCATGGTTCGAATCCCGCCGCGGGATTCGAATCATGGTGGAAGGGCATTTTTGCGAATGTCCACCTGGCTAGTAACCACCCTCAAGTAGAAAATCTGTCGCCAAGCACCTAACAGTGTGTTCCGGCAGCAGTCCTTGAGAGCCAGTAAAATTACAGGCACATGATACCTAACAACTGTACGTCGCAGTGTGACGGGCACAGTGCAATTCGTTGTTGATGAAATGCGTCTGTTATAGGCAGAGGTTAGTCCACTTAACATCTGGTGGGCGTCGGGTTTGTTCCGTCACAAAAACATTAAAAAAAAAAGTTTTTTTGTAAGCCAGTCTGCCAGCAACGGATCCTTAGCAATCTATGCTTGATTTTTGGAATCTGATGGGTAGCGTGGTTTATGTGAATGTTGGTGTTTTTAATGCTAAGATTAGATGTATTAGATTAAACGAGTACTGCAAGGAAGTATTGAACCAAAAATTATTTATTATTTTATTGCAAGAGTCCACCTTTTCCAAGACTGAGATGTTTTTCCATGAATATCAAATGCAGGATGGATTTACATGTATTAAAATACGCTTATAATTAGATACCTTAGTCATAAAACCAATTCATATAAACAAATTGAAGATATCATGTGTAATAGCTGTAACAAATCTTACACATTTCGTGACATTCACGGCACCTATGACTTACAAAAAGTTGATTCTAAAATTGACATTACAAAGAAAGTATTGAATTCATTTTCATTAACAGGAATACCACACATTCTGCAGTGCGAGGGTCCCACAGTACCGAGCGCGTAGATAATGAAATTTTCATATGAAATGGATACGTTGGACGCCGAAACTTCGACGTTAAATTTCGCCCATTATTTTTTATCGAATGTAAATAATGGTTTGTTTACCTCACATATGGGACACCGTGGAATTGGGGAAATGAATTAACGGATGCTATTATAATTGAGTTTTATTTGTGTTTAATTTCTTGATAAGTGTGTTAACATAATTTTTGAAATGAGATAAAAACAATTACAATAAAATCTAACACTACCTAGCGTATAAGCCGAATTGTCTACTGCTGAACACAGTGCCTATTGTGAAGCGTTTGCTATTATCCCCACGCTTAGCAGGCATCTTGGGGATGGCACATAGCAGTTTCTTTGATTGCACTGCCCGCCTTCCGGTATTTTTTACCCTCAGTCGTCTCTTACGATACACACGTGAAGAAACGAGAGGGCGACATTCTTGCCTGGCACCCCACGGGCAAAATCTAATAAAAGCACTAATAGGTCATAATAGGGACTAATTTTCATACTGGGTTTAGACCAGTTGAAACAAACACGCAAGACATACGATATATTATAATAGATCTTGGTGGCCAAGATCAAAAAATGAAAAGCTAGGAGATGTTGATTCGATCCCCGCGAGCTACAATTGTTCTTAATGATACATTATATACATACTTAGGTATTCAGAAATTAAATAAATGATTATTTTTTCTGAGTTCGGGATCTTTAGCGGAAGTCCGACCCACACTTGGTCAGTTTTTATTATTTGTAGTTATGTGTTAGATCATATAACGATATATATATATATAGTAATTCCAGGTTAGCCTGAACAACATCTTGGACCACATCATCACTTACCATCAGGATAGTGGTGAAAGGTTAACCTATGAGGAATAAAAAAAAAGCTTAAGTTGCTCAACGAGATATGGAGAGAGCTAAACTCGGAATTTCTTAGCGCAAAGCCCAGAACGAGAATATTCGCCGGAGAACCAACGTCTCCGGCATAGCTTTAAGAATTAGCAAGTTAAAGTGGCAATGTGTGCCTGCCCCCACACATTGGTTAACGAACCGATAGCCTAAGGGGAAGGAAGTGTGGTTACCGCATTACACTGAGACAAGACGTATAGCTAGTATGCCTGCCCTCTAGGTGGACCGACGACATCATAAGAGACGCGGGCTTAACTAATGATTAAAAATAGTTAGTAGATGGCTACAATGTGAATTTCTGTGGGGAGACGTTTTATCTCTTTAGGCTGATGATGATGATGTTTACCAATTATTATTTTTTCACACTGTAGTAGTCAGACAGAAGGACGGATGAGCGGACGGACGAACGAACGGACAGACAGACGGACGGAAGGAAGTTGCCTAGTTATTACTCAGCCTCTTTTTAGTAGAGTATTTTAAAAATGAAAGCTCTATACGACGGCGTATGATTTGTGCCCAAAAACTAACTCGCGCCATGCCGCGCTATTAATGCTTGGCGACTCAAAATCAGCGACATTTTACTAAAAAAAAGCTCAAACATTAAATATTTGAATTCACATTGTATACAAGCATTTTATTTTATATTTAATCTAGTTGTGCTATAGATAATACATTTAAAAACCTACTAAACCTTTCCCTCAAATGTATACTTTTGTTACCCACACGTCACCCCCTGCAGGGCACCAAATTAATCATTCATCAACCCAACTTTTCCAGCATCCTTTCCCCTTTTAATTTATAGCTGCAAAAACAAAAGAGCGCTATAATCTAAAACAATAGTTCCCTAACAATTAGCTTCCTTAATTCAGACCCTATAACGGCCCCCTTTAATTGTGAAAATATGTAAATGTTATCTCATAGGGGGGACTTAATTGTTTTATTTTAATCTACGTTACGAGAGATAACGGATAATCTGGCTGTGAGCAATGTTCATGAATGCAGGTTTTTTTGTCAAAGCAATCTCAATTATTATAAAAATCAATAAGCAAAATACTATTCATATTCATTACGTGACCCAAAAAATATATATTTGGACATTTAAGAGACCAATAAAAAGAACAGTTTAAAAAGGAAAGTCCTGTCAGGTCAGGTCAATGAATATAACTTCATAACTTGTTAGTATTGGAATAACTATTTTTAATTAATAATCTCTTCTTTCATGTCTAGAAAACACCGGTTTAGTTATAACGTATTCACATTTGTTACCAACTAAAGCTATTATTAACTGATGGACTTCAGATATGATAGACTGAGTTAGTAATAAAAGTAAATAGATAATCGCCATACCACCATTTTCTACGAATTTAACCTAATTGTGTTTGTAAGAAACTACATTATTGGTCAACAATTCACCTACAAAAATATTATTCTTTGTGTTTATTTTTTAATGTTATTGTGACTGAACAAGGGCGGGACGTAGATGTTTTTCATTACAAATTTGCGAATTCCACTGCGACTGTCACACTGAGACATACAGTTTTTAAGTCTTATGTGACTGTAATTTTACTGGCTCTCATAGACTGCTACCGGAAGATGCTTGGCGACAGATTTTATACTTGAGGCTGGTAGCTACCCCAGAGAGCATTCTTAAAATGCCCTTTGACTATGGATTGAACATAAAAATGAAACTCAAGACAGTGGTGGGGATCGAACTATGGACCTGTAGCACGGCAGTCTATGGCTATTACCCCTCGGCTATCACTACTCTAAAAATACGTATCTATCTATCTGAGAACTTTGTAGTTATTTGGAAATTTAAAAGAAGTTTCATTTTTTTTTTATTCCTGATAGGTTAGTCTTTGACCACTATCTCACCTGATGGTAAGGGATGATGTGGTCGAAGATGTTGTTGAAGCTAACCTAGAAGTACATGATTAGAAAAGAGCAGAGTCTGTATAAATATTTCTTGTATAGTTCATAACAATTTATATAATGTATTGTCACCCTAGACTAGATATTAAATAAATTGGCATCCTTTTATTCCAAAACATTAAGTAGATAATCAACACATGACGTTATCTCTTTCCCACAATGATTTCAACCCTCCAATTTGCAGTTTAATGAACGATGTTCAAAAAATTTCAATCAGATACCCTATGCATATCATAAACTTACTGATCATAACACCAACCTTACAATTTTACTCCCTAAACTTATGATATTAAGGCTCTAAATTCCATAGAATGTTAGTCTTATAGAGCAGACTTTTAGCGTCGACTCCTATTAGAACCAAAATCAGTAAAATAAACAAAACCGGCCCCTAACCGGGTTGAAGAAAAAAATAAGCGTAGAATACAGTATGCAGGGACACACAAATATCCATTAGCGAATGCACTAACGGCTTTGATCAAATGTTTGTGCCAGGTCTATTGAATTACTATGATCCAGTGTAAGGTATATATACGTATACTTCGACTATTATTATGAAGATATTTCTCAAACTTTTTAAGCCTGGGTTATCATAGTAGTAAAAACATGCTCGTAGATAAATTGAAGAAAACTGTAATTTGTAGTTCGAAATTCGAGTCTTATATCTTACATAGTCATTTAACATATACATCCGTTCAATATATAAAAAAATCTGGTACAACTTCATGGACTTATGTATATTACATTAATTAACTAGCCAAGTGCGGGTCTGTTCTCACTTTTTTAGAGTTCTGTATTACGACATCATATAAAAGAAAAAAATCCTTTTTGAATATGATCACATCTTTAAAACCACAATATAAATCAGTGTTTTCTTACTGATGTTCGAAGGTGTTTTAAGTATTGTTGTTAGTTGAAAATAGAATACGGTACATCATCTGAAGAATTTTTAGATATTTTAGATATTAGATAGAATTTAATGCTATTACGTAGATAAAAAAATTCAAAGAATATTTTTATGTTATATTCAACGAGCTTAAGACGACGTGACGATGCCAAACATGCTAGGGTGCAAAACAAGTTAATTTTTTTTGGTTTAATTCCTATGTATTAAAGCCTCCCTGAAAAATAATTTATTTCAATATCTACTCAATTTTACTGGTTTATTTTATTATTATATGTAATATAGACAAAAATGGTCCTAATAAATTGAAACGTTCGTCACGACCAGATACGTGTAAGTACCACAGGAATATTTTCCGATGTCAGATTGGCTCAAATATTCGGCCACCCTTTTTAACCAATAAGCCAAGCTAATGGCAATGCATTTTTCATGTTCACTGCAGTATTGAAAAGTCGAGGCTTTCATCACCGAGTCCCTGCTGTACTGATACTTTCCATACAGTGCCGTTCTTCTTAGCGTTTTGTAACTCAGCACCATATTACTCAATATCGTCGTATGAAGTCGAATATATCGCGTGCTAAGCGAAAATATATTTAACAAAGCGGGTTCGATTCCCGCCTTGGGCATAATAAAAATCGCACTCCAATAATTTGTTAAATACATAGTTGTTAAGGCTCATGTGCCTGTAATTTCACTGGCTCTCAAGGACTGCTGCCGGGATACACCGTTAGGTGCTTGGCGACAGATTTTATTCTTGAGAGGTGGTCGCTAGCCAGACGGGCTTCGGAAAATTCCCTTCCACCATGCAGTGAAGCTCAAGCCCGCGGCGGGATTCGAAACTATTAAAAATTCGAAGCCAATGCCACTGAGCCATCAATGCTTTAAAATTTATTCAAATATTGATAATATAGAATAAATCATCACAGATTTCACAAAATTATTGGTATATTGTACATGTATAATGTATATTGTACATGTATAATACCCAATGATGTGTTCATTAGGTGCTTGGCGACAGATTTTCTACTTCAGGGTGAATCAAATCTCCCGTACACGATCAAAATCACTGCTTTCAGTGCACGCACTAGCTCGACCGTTTATGTTGACCGCTGAGATGTTAGTGTAAGCTTATAAACTGATAACTAATGTGGCAGTCCAATGTCATCAATGACATTGGACTGCCGCTACTGAGCTATTGCGACTTCATTTATGATTGTAAGTTTTAAAACATCTTTAACTTATGAAATAAGGTGAAATACTGGTAAAACGTGACAAGAACAGCTAACGTCTTGGTCACAAACATCGTATGGACTTCCTATCTACCAAATAAATAACAAAGCACTCGAACATCACTCTGCGACGCGGACAAATTTCTTCAAGCAAAACTTTTTATGACCCGGGAAACTATACCCTAACTATATCTGGTAACTAAACCGGATTTAGGTTAACTAGTTCCGGACAAATCACCGAAGTTGTCGCCCGTCGCTCTTCCACAATCACGCAGAAAAAGTTTATTATTGCAAAAAGTTGAGCAAGGGTGCAATTCTACAAAACTTGACATGATATCTCCAACAAAGTTTATATGAAACGTAGCTTGTGGACTTTGACCTAAAATTAGTAGTTTTTTTTTTATATGTGCACATAATACTATCGATCCATCCTTGCCCATCGAGCCTTGAATTTTACATTCCTCTTTCAAATCCCTATACATTCAACAATGTTTTTTTAATCAGCGGTAGCTATGCCTTCATTAACATAATACTGCGAACTATATAGAACACTATAGCTACAATAGTGAAAGTATTTAGACAACCTACAAGTTATTGCAGGCTCACAGGCAGTCCAAATGTTGCCATTATAAGTTGCGCCCAGAATGCTGGCAGAATTGGCCGTTACAAAAAAACATTTATTAAAAAATCTTAAATGCAAAAACGTTCAAAAGTTTATGTTATTATAAATGCTTTAAAATTAATGCTACAATAATTGTCAACGCGGGAAAAAATATTGGCCATCTTGTGAAAAATGCTTTAAACAAAATCTAACTACATCGGGTCAAAATTCGTCTTAAATGTAACCCGAAAATTAATTCAATTAATATTCGTATCACAAAACTAGCAGGCCATAAAGCAAAGGGCTTATAATTGAATCCGCCATTAATTCGTCCCATGGGTCAAACGGGGGCGATAACTGACCTTTGGGGGTAACCTTATCTTAGTTTGACTAATTTATTATTTTACACTGCCTCATTGGTGAGTGGTGGAAACGTCGTATTTGAATCTTGAAGTGCTGGGTTCGACCCCTGGATAATACTTTTGGGGTTTCGTACCCAAAAGGTGAAAAGGAACCGTTAGCAGGGCTCAACTGTCTGCCAATCCGTCCGTCCGTATGTTACTGGTAGCTCGTAGAAGAAATGACCTACAAACCTGAAATTTTAATACTTGGTGTAAAACTTTGAAATTATTTCTTTTTTGCAAATTATTTCTCATTATGCCTTATTATTTTTCAGGGAGGCCGGGGGGCCTGAAAAATAATAAGGCATATTGAGAAATAATCTGGCAAAATAATGTATTTACATGCCAGTGAAAGTGTCGTCTAGAGCTAATCGTGCAAAATACAAAAATAATATTCATATAGTTTTTTTTTTAATCCTGTATAGATTAGCCTTTGACCACCATCTCACCTGATGTTAAGTGATGATGTGTTCGAAGATGTTGTTCAGGCTAACCTGGAAGTACTGGCTCTCAAGGACTGCGGGACACACCGTTAGGTGCTTGGCGACAGATTTTCAACTTGAGGGTGGTAGCTAAACAGGTGGGCATTCGCAAAATGCCCTACCACCATGCAATAACGACTACCACCCTAAGACAACAACCGAAACCGCCGGCTTAACGTGCCCTCCGAAGCACCGAAATGCTCAGTAGTAATCTCACTAGCGGTCACCTATCCAACTTAAGACCGCGCGCGACGTTGCTTAACTTTGCTGATCAGTTGAGAACAGCTAAGTAAACTTAGCTACGAGCGCTTCAAAATCTTAAAAAATAAGTAAATGGGGCATATCTGTCTTTGTAAATGTTACATATTTTTTTGTTACGGGTCCTTTGGTATATTATATACCATATAATACTCTGTTAAACAAACAAATACTGAAAACGTCCATTTACAATTTCCGATGTGGTTTTGAAGACGTGATAAAAACCAAAGATAACAAACCCGAAACCTAGGTCAACAATTTGACTTTTATAATTGAGTATAGCTGATTATGTATTACATTAAAATGTTTTATACTCACGAGAACTTTCAAACTTAAACAGCAATTTTCTATACGACTGTATTCCATGACTCATTTCAAGGTGGACCAAACATCTTAAATAAACTATGAATTCAAATAACTTTTTAACCTCATGAGTATACTAGACGAATAGTTACGTTTTTTTTTTTTATAATGTTATTGTGAAGGAACAAGCGCGAGGCCCACCTGATGATAAGCGGTATCCTCTGCCTATAACAGATGCATTTCATCACAAGTGACGAACTGCACTGCGCCCATCACCTTGAGACATACCTATTAAGTCTCATTTTGCCTGTTATTTAACTGGCTCTCAAGGACTGCTGCCGGAACACACCGTTAGGTGCTTGGCGACAGATTTTCTACTTGAGGGTGGTCGCTAACCAGGCGGGCATTCGCAAAATGCCCTTCCACCATGCGGTGAAGCTCATGCTCTGGGCGGGATTCGAACCATGGACCTGCTGCGTGGCAGTCCATAGCCAATGCCACTGAGCTATCACTGCTTCAAAACGTAACAATACAATACAAATACAAAACAAAACTCTTTATTGCACACCATTATTTTATACAGTAAAACAATCTTATGAATAGTATTTTCTTAGACTATGGTAGCAATGGGCGGTCTTATCGTAACGTAACGTCAGATGGATCATTTTGTGTGAATCATGTGCCATCATGTATACCACATTTAACTTATATTTCTCCTTTTCCCCGTTTATAAATTAGAAAAATAATAAATATAAGTCATTTGATGTTTTTGTATCAGTAAAGTCAATAAAAGTATAATCTTCATTATAGTCATAATGAAATCTGAACACAATCTCTTAAACTTAAAGTCTTTTTATCTGTTTTGTGATAATAAGAAAGATTAAAATCATTGCTAAATAGCATCCAAACTTATCGTCATTTTATCAAAAACGTTGGCATAAAACCAATTCAGATTCCGAATAGAACTATACACTTAAGCGAGAAAAAGGTTTCATAAAAATATTTACAGAACCTCAACTAGTTCTAAACTAGCGCAAAACCATTATAAAAAACCATCGGAGCAAAATGAGCTGAGCGAGCGATTATGAAAAGAGCGCGAGCGAAGTGAATAGGGTCGGCCATTTTTAGTTTTATTTCTCTGCGGTGAGCGATGAAAAGTTGACGGGATAGCATATGGAGCGTAATGGTACGCTCGTTCGTAGAATTATGTCAATTTTACAATATGTTTTTGCACGTAAGCATTTCTATTACTGAAAACATTCATTGCCCGAGTTTAATATAATATTTGCACTCTCTTATTACATTGGCATATTGTTAGTTGAAAGGTTTTTAATGGCAGTACATTTACCTGCCTTTTTAACTTTTAAACCATAGCAGTGGTATTGGTATTATATGACATTATCTAGAAGAGCAAAATAATGTCCTTTTTTGCTTTATGCTTTCGCTTCAATTCACTGCATGGTGGTAGGGTATTCTGAGAAAATGCGACTGGCTAGATACCAACCCCAAATAAATAATCAATCTGTCGCTGAGTATTTGTTGTGTTCGGGCCGGTGACCGTGAGATCCGGTCCGTTCTTTACTTAACCTGATCCTGAGAAAAAGTTATAAATAATTAATGATAAAAGTCCCTGTTGATGTTTTTAGGGAATCACTTCTTGATTCCTAAGAAACTTTACTTTTGTAATGTACTGAGATTCCCCGTCAATGAGGAATTTAAAAGTTTTTTTCCTAAAACCCCACAAGCTGCTGATCGAGTGTGCACCTATTGGAATAACTGCTCTAGTTTAAGACCAGTTTATGAAGTTTCACATCACTACGCTGTCTCGTTTCATTCTCAGCCCGGTATGTAAGGGTGATAGAAAAAAGACCGCTTACTGTTTTTTATGACAACGAGGTAATGACGAGAGTCCACGGGGGCTTTTTTATGAACCTGAAGCAGTTTAAACTGGTTCAAAAGCGTTATCTATCCGATGTGGTGATTGACACGATATTAATGAATATTTTATTCATCCGTTCTTACCACAGAAGCCACTGTGGCTGTATACTTTTTTCTGTTGGACGCGATAGTAAAATTTTTAATATAACTTTATAATTAGTTAAGCATAACGCTTGGGTGCAAGGTGTTATGTTGTACGTCACTGCCAGTGTGTTACAGTGTGTGCAGTTGACCAACTTGGTCACCATGGCCTCTCCTGCTCTCAAAGTGCTGGTCGAATTTCCCGCCACGCCAGCCTTAATGATATCATTCGCCGGGCTTTTACCAGCGTAAATGTTGCAGCTGTTCTTGAACCGAACGGTCTGATGCGTGACGATGGTAAAAGACCTGACGGCAGCACGGCATGACTCTGGTTCCATGGAAGTTAGGACGGCCCTTATTGTGGGACGCTACATGCGTAGACACTTTAGCGCCGTCACATCTTTCTGAAACCAACGTGAGGGCGCCGCGGCTACTTCGGCGGAGCAACTCAAGCGGCGCAAGTATGCTAACCTCGGTATGAGTTACATATTTGAGCCGTTTGGTGTAGAGAAGTTGGGTCTGTGGGGACCGGGAGCTCATCGTATTTTACAAAACTTATCAGAGCGCTTGGTCGATGCGACGCGTGATCAAAATGCTGGCACCTGTTTGGCTCAAAGAATAAGCATTGCAATTCAACGGGGCAATGCTGCCAGCATGCTGGGCACGCTGCCAACTGGTAGTGGGCTGCCTATGAGTCTGCAATGGATTATAGGGATCTAAATGCTTTTATTGTAGTAGCTGTAGTGTTGTATATAGTTCGTAGTATTTTGATAGTTAAGCATTAATTGCTTATATGTATCGTAGTAGCCAAAACTTAACAATGATTTGGACACTAAGTTTGATTACAGACATTAAATTCAGACATCTTTTGCGCTCACGGTACCCATGTTAATCCCAGCACCACTTGCGAATAACTTGTTGAAATAATACCGACACAAAAAATATCAGACAAGCGGTAATGAAAGGCGGTATTCTAAAATACGTTCAAAGTCAAAAAAGGAAAATCAATACACAATCAAAACTTTGCTTCAGCTCGTTGCAAAACAAAAATCCGTAAAACACAACTTTCTAACCATTTTTCAATGCAGTTCCACCTTTATTACAAAGTTTGACGTCAGAATATCGGCATTATTGTTTACTATACGTTCACTTATTGAGTGAACAGTGAAAGAACGATAAACAATCATTATAACTCAGTCTGCCTATTTTTCTTGTGGTTGTATGACCTTGCGCCGCTCTAAGTAAGGTAATGCTTTGCATAACATGACTTTAAAAACCACTCAAAGTAAGTTACAAGGGACATTTGCTTTGTGGTGTTACATGTGATTGATACTTTAGTAGCAAAAAAATCGTAAGGCTTTCATTCATTTAGGCAACGGTTCTTATTTGTCATTAATCAATAAGAAATATAAAACCAATATACAAATCTACGAAAATCTACTTTTAGTTCTTTAATACGTATTATATAATATTTTTAATATAGAAATTGTATCTGAAGACCCGATTTCTAGGTAAAAACAATTTGTGAAATCAGATCTTTCCTTTGACTACCAAGACATTGTTAAATAACAATATTCGTAAAAAAAACTCAAGCTTTGATCCAGTCATTCGACGTAGGTAGGCATTGAATAAGTCTGCTATATTACGAGAAAGTAGCATTTTTTAAATAATAGTCCGTGTAAATAAATTAAAACGTTAAAATTAACTTTATTTGTAAGCTTTTGTATAGTCTTGGTGTTAACATTTTAAACATCTAACTACCAATTACATGTTAAGTAAAGTAATTTATTCCAAGAACCTCGTTTACAAATTAAAACGTTATGTTGTTATTGTTTATTAAGTTGTTTTACTTGATAATAAGATTATTTGATAATGGCAAGCATATAACAATTTAACCTATTAATTAACTTATTACAAATTTCCAAGTATCATTTCATGCTAAGTAACCATTACATTTACACATATTTAGAGTACAATATCTTCTACGCTCCGTTCGCGTAAAACCGAGGGAAAGCGCGGGTTTGAATCCAGTTCAAGATCTGGAAATCTTGAAAATAGTGTCTAAATATAGTACACCACATAGACGCCAGTCCACATGCTATCTTCAATAGACTGGTCAGATATGTGATCTGTTTCTACTGTCCTAGATCATTCTGCTAAGAAGCCTGAAACTATTCATTGCCTGAGACTTCTTTCTTTTATTATTGTACTGTACAATAACAAATAATCAATAAACATCTTCTACGCGAGCAAACTTATGGTCTTTCTCCCTCATTATTACTTAAAAATAGAGCAATTTAAACTAGCGCAGTGTAAATGGTTTTCTGTACCAATATTGGTATATATTTTTTCTTGTAGACACGAATTTGTTGATCTCAATTTTGAATATTTGTCATTGTTTGAGGCAGGATATTACTTGAAAAGGTTACTTATGTAATATATAATATATTTTTATGTGTTATCGATAGCTTTACACGACAATATCGTTTAAGCTTCTATTTCAAATGGATATAAGGAACATGTGACTGAGCATTTCAAGCTTTTGAATTTATAATCACAGTAACATTATTTCGTTTTTAAAACGTGGGGTAAAAATCTTTGTTGAATAAAATTATCCGTAAGTATAATTAAATGTGACCACATAAAGAGTTTCCATTTTAGCTCTTCAACTATCAAGTATCATGTTATTTGTCCTGTGCAGCCGTATATGACATGACAGCTTTTTTTTAATGTTATTGTGACGAAACAATAGATGAACAGATGCATTTCGTCACAAGTCACGAATTGCACTGCACCCTTCACCTTGCGACACATTTGTTAAGCCTCATGTGCCTGTAATTTCATTGGCTCCCAAGGACTGCTACCGGAACATACCGTTAAGTGCTTGGTGATAGATTTTCTTTTTGAGGGGTGGTCGCTAGCCAGGCGGGAATTCGCAAAATGCCCTTCCACCATGCGGTGAAGCCCAAGCCCGCGGCGGGATTCGAACCATGGACCTGCTGCGTGTTAGCCAAAGCCACCGAGCCATCACTGCTTCAAAATTTATATATAGCATAGATCATCGCAAACTTCACAAAAATTATTGGTATATTGTACATGTATATTAGAACATGTACAATAATAGGGAAATATGAAAGGTTTTCTCCAGAATTCTATTATAACAGCAAAAATGCAGAGAGACAGAGTTAAAACTGATGACTATCTAAAAAAACACATAAACAAATTTAATTAGAACCGTGCTTACGAATGTAATATATTTATATTTATTTCTATATATTATGTTAAAATGTCCATCTAGCTTTAATTTTAGAGTTCCATATTATTTAATTAAGATAATATGAAATGAAATATGCAATTTAACTCTCTACTCGTCAAGATTAAAAGAGATTAACGAACTCGTCAACAATATTCCCAACATTAATATCATCCGAAACACACGCTCAAGCACGGAACTCTTAATCCAGTGTTATTACAGTACAATTAAATTAATGAAAGCCACATGACGATGTTCTGTAATATAATAAAGGGAGTACAGATTTCATTACTTGTTCATATATTATACAGTACATACCTGTTCACTCACGAAGTCGCCCCACTCCACAGTAAGTAATTGATACGTACTTGTAAGGGTAGGCTTCGTTTTTGCACTTCGTCTTAGTGTGGGTGTATATACTAATGTTTAATATAGTAAAACAATAAAATATGTTTGAAACTCCTAATATTCTCGTTCAGCATGCGTAAATACTTTACAAATATGAATATAATTCTAATACAAATATGATTGGTTGATAGGCAGTAGTAGTAATTGGAATGGTATGTATCGTAATTGCTTTTTTATGTAGATATATATAGATATATATAATCATTATAATATGGTTAAATAATACCGACAGAAAAAATATCAGACAAGCGGTAATAAAAGGCGGTATTCTAGCAATGATGACCTAATGGCAATGGGTATGGGATATCATGTAAGTGTATATGCTGGTAACTTGAGAATGAAGGCATTTTATGGGTTCTTGTATGTCTAGCTACCACACTGGAATAGAAAATGTGTTGCCAAGCACATAAAACAGTATTATGGCAGTTGTTTTTGAGGGTCAATAATTTTAGTCTGTCTAAATAACACTTCCAATCATATCTACACATACAAACAAAGATAGTGCTCAAATTCTGGCCCAGCAGCAGTAATATATTATGTGACACAAAATGGAAATAACATTTTTTATCAGTTGCAACGAATACGCGTAGCTTCGTAGCACCGTAGCATCAATGTCTACAACGTAGAGGCGTAGTCTCGTAGCGGCTGCGTCTGGGGAGCCATAACTTGTGTAGGAAGTTAAAAATACTGAATATAAAGAGTTTCGCCTTAGCATGAGCTTGGTGGAATTCTTTGGGGAACGTTGGAAAAAATGAACAAGAAATTGATATACTCGTGCCTTATGCGTTTTTATACATTTTCGGATAGGACCTTGGTAGTCATTTCACCGGTTGAAACGTTTTAGTAAATAATATAGCATAATTCAGATAATTCCGATTATAGGCGTAACTTAGGATCTAGGTTCGATATGAAGTCTTACTATACATATAAGTATTTTAGTTAATTTTCTTCAAACGGTAGTTTTTTGAATTCAAAACGCTTTTTCGATCGGCCATAATAACTACAATACTATTTAGATGAGTAATTTTACTTAACACGTAGTTAATAGAGAAGCGGAAGTGTCACTTTAAAATCATAATGTTCTGAGTTAGAAAATTCTCAGTAGAAGTGCAAGCCTGCTAAATGACTGTATGCACCCCGCCCTACCAAAACATGTCCGGAAACATGAAGGTGCTGCCACATCCTTCGGGTAACACAGGGATGTTGATATTATTCCATACTTATACAGACGTTTTCTTACATCGAATCACATCATTTATCATCCTATTATCACCTCTCAGGTGGAGTCGGTACAATATATATTTTGCTAGCCCAACATGCACGTAGTATAAAAGTTTTAAGCATATGAAGGTTAGGGGTTAGAGGAAAAATTTCTTTTATACCTGAATGGCTAGCCCGTGACCACTATCTCACCTGATGGTAAGTGATAATGTGGGTGAGATGTTGTTCAGGCTAATCTAGAATTATAACTGGCTGTCAAGGAAAGCTGCCGGAGCACACGTTAGGTACTTGGCGACAAATTTTCTCTTTGAGGATGGTAGCTAGCCAGGTAAATGCCCTTCCACCATGCACAAGCTTAAAAAAGGATGAATGAACTGCGTGATGAATGCATTACCAAGCACCTAACGGTGTGTCCCGGTAGCTATCCTTGAGAGCCAGTTATAATTCTAGATTAGCCTGAACAACATCTCAACCACATTATTACTTACCATCAGGTGAGATAGTCAAGGGCTAGCCTATCAAGTATAAGTAAACCTTTTACCTTCAGGTCTTTAAAACTTTTACACTATCTTGTACATATTTTTTTATGTATGCAAAAATCTAAGTAGTGAAATAAGTCTTGTGCTTACCCAAGTAAGCGTGGGATATGGGCAGTATTTAAATTATATTGACACCAGATAAGATTTTTCGAATATACAATCTGTTAACCCAACCCTAAGCTACAAGTACCAGGCTACCAGTGTATGGATACATACAGCACCTCAACAGAACCCAATAAAACTTAACAAGGAAGTGCCTCGTGTTTGAAACTTTCGTGTCTTGGATGCGCCCCGCGCAGCGCCGCTGCTTTCTCAAACTTTTTCTTACCTCAAAGAGCTTATTGTTGTTCTTTTGTTTCTTGTATACGTCATGAAATTTTAAAAAGCGTCCTTCAGAAAGAAAAAATAGTGATACTAAGTTAATGATGCTCAGGTTGATAGCAAGATAACAATTGATTTATATTTTATTATTATTATAGTTTCAATTATTTACAAATTTAATCCTTAGGGGATAATTAAATTTGCTTGTTGATATTTCGTATCGTGATATTATAAGTTCGCTCTGTGATTATTATTTTAACGATGTGAATATTTTAAATGAAATGATAATTTACACCTATAAAATGATAATCATTATTTTTATTTTATCTCTTACTAGTAATTCTACCAACTAACTATTAGAAATCAGTTACTTTAAAACTTTTTAACTTACCTACTTACTTTACTTATAAAGACTTAGATGTTTTATTAAGATTTGTAACTAAGATTCAGATAAGCCCATCTGAAGTGATACAAAAAATGGCTCAACGAATAAGCATTGCAATTCAACGGGACAATGCTGCCAGCATGCTGGGCACGCTGCCAACTGGTAGTGAGCTGGAGCATTTGGACTGCCTGTGAGTCTGTAATGACTTATAGGTTGCTAAATAATTTTATTGTAGTAGTATTTTATATAGTTCCTAGTATTTTGTTAATATAGGTATACCGCAAATGTTTTTTTTTTTTTTAATAAACACCCTCGCAAATACGAAGAAATTGTAACTTAGATTATGAAGATGTCAGATTCTTAGTTCCGCCCCTATCAGAAACTCCTCGGATCTTCAACACAAAGTTTTTTATTTTTCCTTTGATGGGAAAAGAAATACAAATCCATATATATATATATTAATGTTATAAAAAGTGCCTCGCTAAATTCTTATACTTGCTTACCAATCGAGATTGATTTACAGTCTCTCTAAGGCGGCAAATATCAATTTATTTCTTGATATCCGAATTTGAGACGACCAAATTACAGGGCTAGAGCAATAAAAAAAATATTTCACCATTCCATGGATGACCAATGCCATAGTACATTATGGCTGGTTTTTCAGATTAGACATGTGAAATAACTTTTAGTAACAGTATAACTTTAATTGAATTCATCGACAATTATTTACCAACGTATTTATCGTACATAATAAAATGAGCCTAAAAGAACAGTCAACCCGTTTACCTATTTTTAGTACTACAAAAATCACTACAAAACAAACATACCAAGTTGAATTATGACAACTAGCTGCGTGTTGCCGACGTCGGCGCAATTTGTCGATTTTTGTTCAAACAAGAATCGTCAATAATTCCAACTGCAAGCTTGTATCAATATTGACTTGAGTTAACGAGTCCTCCAACTTGCCAAACGAAAAGATGCCCTATAATGGACAAGTTTAAGGTATAATTTAGTATAAAAGTCATACTAATTATTTTATTTAAATATTTGTCAATTACGGAAGAGAAGTGATTTGTTTTACTTCGCGTATTCTACAGAAGGAAAGTGCTACGAAATAATTGATAAAAAGTTAAGGTCGCTTCTATACATTTTGTGATTTTTTGGCAACCTTGAGATTGGAATTTCTTAGTACTGAGAAGGCATTATTTTTAGTTTTTTCTGATTTTACCCTTCCGTGATGTCATTATATCACTGTTTATAACATTGCCTGACCTAATTATTGGACAAGTTTATGTTACACACCAGGACGATTTTCCTTCTACCACCACTTTGAAAATATATTTCAAGAGATTTGAAAACTATTTTAGGGAGAACTTTTGGATCTATAAAGTACAAATAAAAGCTTAGTTAACCAAACTTAAAAAACTGTGTGTAAGAGACGGACGTCCAGACAAACGGGGAGGCGCCATCCGTACATGGTTGATATTCCGAAGACTCGTACGAAGCGCTTCGCTTCCACTTTTCTCGTGCGTACTGCGAAAGAGTGGAACTCCTTACCGTGGTCAGTCTTTCCCGATGAATACAATATGGGTGTCTTCAAATCGAGAGTAAATAGGTTTCTTCTAGGTAAGCGTGCTCCATCCTAGACCACATCAATGCTTAACATCAGGCAGGGTGTGGTCAAACGCGAACCTATAACGAATAAAAAAAAAAAAAAAAAAAGAGAGCCGTTTTAAAATCTCCAGGTCTTAAGTTCGTTCCAAGGTTAGAACACGTTTTTTTTTGCCAAAATAGTTTTCTATATCTGCACCGAAGTCTAGATCTGTTTCCATTAGATAGCAATGGGTAAACTTCTATATTACATGCAGCCATTACATGTGGGGCGAAATGTAGGTGCTTAGATACTTTCGACTACCCATACGCATGTCATGTCATATGTATGATGTTTGTTTTGCATATAATACCTAATAATATCATAACAACTAAAACCAGAGTTTCACTTGTAAATGTTATAGTTTGTGTGTGTGTGTGAAGCAGTGATGGCTCAGTGGCATTGACTATGGACTGCCGCGCAGCAGGTCCATGGTTCGAATCCCGCCGCGGGCTTGAGCTTTACCGGGTGGTGGTAGGGCATTTTGTGAATGCCCGCCTGGCTAGCGACCACCCTCAAGTAGAAAATCTGTCGCCGAGGACCATACGGTGAGTTCCGGTAGCTGTCCTTGAGAGCCTGTAATTCTAGGTTTAGCCTGTTAACACCTTCGACCACATCATCCCTTACCATCAGGTGGGATTGTATAAGCAATAAAAAAAACTTTGTTAACATATTTTAATAAGATTCAGGTCATAGTTTATGTAAATAGGTCTTGGATACACGCATAGATTATCAAGAACCAGCTTTATTTCTATGCAGATACAGCTAATACATAAAATATAATAGCCAAAGGCATAAAATATAATACCTAACGCATTGATACTTGTTGTACAAATACTATTTGCTTGGTTTTCAAGATAAATCATATAATTTAGTCATCCAATTTCTTAACTAACCACTAAAACTAACAAACTGCCTTTTCAAAGTGTTGATCTACTTCCCGTTAAGATAAACAATTAGCTTCTACCCACATAACTGTCAGGCGACCCTTGTAATCGCTTGTGAACCGATACTCGGCACACAGTCTTATGTCTAGAGCACGGGGTTATACTAACAGTGGTTAGCGATTTTAACTAAATCAAAACTTGAAGACATTTGCCTAGTTAACATAATGATTATTTTTTACGTTTACGTTTATTGATAAAAAGTAAGTATCATCGTATCGATCATAGATGATACGTACGTCATAGGACTGGTCCCATATGAGAAGGCCACATAACTATAGCACCATTTATTTTGTAACCATTTCTTTTACTGCTGATAAGCTAGCCCTGTTGGTGGGTGATGATTTAGTCGAGGATGGTATACGAACTAGGTCTAAAATAACTGTCTCAAGGGCTGACACTGTTAGGTGCTTGGTGACAGATTCTCTTCTTCAGGGTGGTAGCTACCTAGGCGAGCATTCGCAAAATGCCCGTCCACCATGCGGTAAAGCTCAAAACGGCAGCGGGGATCGAACCACGGAACTTCGGCACAGCAGTCAATCAATAGCTATTACCGCTGGGCTATCACTGCTTGAAAACCTTTTGATTTAGCACCATTTATGATGTAAAACTATATATGAAGTTAAACAAGTCGTCAATAAATATGATTGTGATAACCTTTTAATTCATACAATATAACGTATTTCTAAACATTTAGCAAACGACATTTTATACATATTACATCAAATATTTTTTACACCTAATCCTAGATTTACTGTGTTCTGGTTTGAAGTGTTTGGGTGTCAATGAAGTTACAGGCACATGAGACTTAACAACCTTATGTCTCAGGGTGATAGGTGCAGTGCAGTTAATCACTTATGACGAAATACATCTGTTATAGGCTGAGATTACCACTTAATACCAAGTTGGCATCGTGCTTGTTCCGTCATATTCCTATAAATGAAAACAAAAGTCTATTATAAAAATCTTGAATTTAAGTTATTTTGTTATTTTAGAGAGTTCAAATAACAAAAAGAATTAAAAAAAAGTATTGTTACTCGGTGTGAAAGACTCGCACTTAGCTGGTTCTTTATATTTTTTTCCTTTATTCATAAAACTTTTTAAATATATTAATTTATATTAAATAATTCAGGCAACGTTTACTTGCAACTTCTTTCAATAAAATACTCTGGAATAAGTAATATACAACACTCAGTAACTTTATATCCTTGCTTTACAATAAAAAGTCAAATAAATAGTAATTAATCGCTATCAAATGCACAATACATTTCCAATGTACCACAGTACCATCGATACCGAACTGTTTGCCCTGGCCCCTATTAGAAACACTGATAAATGGATAACTAACTTGTGCCTATATTAAATTTCAACCATTACTGCGTGGTTAAAGTATGCTAAATAATGGGGGAAGTTTTGAAACGATGGTTGGGTTAAGCAAACGTTGCAATGTTGTTGCTTATTTATGAGCGCGGTTTACTAAATGGTACTTCATTGAGAACGTAAAGAAAAAATTATATATATTCATACGTGGGTATTTTTAATATTTTATATGACACATTTAAATATATACAGTAATAGTATGAGGTTATTCTTTGACAAATATTTATCTTGTTGTTATGCGATTCTGAGGTTAAAAATGTTAGATGCTAAATCAGAAATGTTGCCACATATGTTTAAAAAATGTACCTCGTGAAAAGAAATTGATGAAATAGAAATAGGGTTGCTAGTCGATTATTGACGTAATGCCATTCTATCAAGCAGAGAATCACAAGCACAACAGATTTGAGAAAGTAAACATTGACAGCATAAAAAAATGCATGTTATAATTATGCTCGAGTAGCAATTGGTTTTGGTATTGCTATTCCGTCTCTTCTTCCTTACAAATGAAAGCTATAAATAACATAATATAGCAGATATTTTAGACACAAATGCTTTTACCCGCAATTTGTCAAGAGATCCAAGATATAACAAGTTTTGATTCTCTCTAAATTTTAAAATAAACGTACGTTATCGATAGAACCATTTTATATCCCATATTCTTTAAACGTAAAGTTTACAACATAGCTAAATATATAGCAGTAAGTAACTTTATCCTCTCGTATTGTTATAAAATCGATTCATATGGACCCTTATCAGTCAAAGTCACATTTCTAGAAAGCTATTGTATTATGTATGAATAACATGATTTTTTTGTTTGTTTCTGGTGGTGGTAATAAGTACAGGTGAAAATTATCAAAATCACCGAAAACATGAACGAAAAAATTCATCTATGTGTATAGAATTCAACATAAAACCACCTTTCCGAAATGATTTCAAACATACACACATGTTATATGGTCTATATATAGTCCAGGACTGATCCAAAAAAGGTGAAAAATACATCTTATACAACCAAAATATGCACTTTTTTACGAATATCTCATTATATATTTACAAAATTTCAGTCAGATGTCGTGCAAAAGCTCCATTGATAATAATTAGCTTTTAGGTACTATTTTATTGTATAAAGAATAAATGATGAAAGATCCATAAAATATTAAGTGTTGGCACGAGTGTTCTACACATTCGTACCAGTACCTATTTCGTTATCCTATTTTTCCTACAAAACCGAAGTGTCACCATCAACGCCGGGCAGCCAAACTGGAAGAATTTTCGATGCGTGTCGCTTCTACACGAAGCATCCTCAGGAGGTGTTGACTCTCTAAGCGCACGATCGAGAATCGATCTCGATGGTACGCTCAAAGAGGCTCAATTATCCTTTCGTTTCAACCATAGAGACGGATAGTTTTGATGATTTTTTTAAGCTTACTATCTTAGCAGGCGAAAGTGCAAGAAGTACAATGTAAGAATAAAATACATTTGAAAATAATGCTGCTAGGAGATTCATTATTTTATTTTTTGATTATTAGATATATTTATTTTATTTTATCATTTTTCGATATATGAACTTATTATTTGAATTTAATTCGCAAACGTTTAAGACATACTGGCGTAAAGTAGCGGTAAATTTTATATTTGAATAATGCACATAAAACAGTATTGTAATTTAGTTAACCACACAAAGTTCAACCTTAACCGAACCAAATCCATTTACGGGCTAAAGCTTTGCAACTGTTGCGAACTTTCCGAAAATCGCTGTCCAACTACTCACAGAACACGGCATTTCATTTCTAGTTGCTACGAGTGGATACTCAATATGCAATGTGACTACCGCGAAAACAAGGGTATGAATTGAAATAGTTTTTATTCGCTGGTATAGTTTCTATTGTGATTTTTCGTAGCCTAAAAATGAATATTATGTATGTACCTAATTGACTCCAAATCATTGTCCAATTTTTAACTAGGAACGGTTTTTTGTGTAGAAGTAGATTGTGGTCTGATTTCGACTCTATTGGTGATGGAAATAGTAGGCTTGGAGTAGACCAAACTATATTTAGCGCAGATTGAAAGATTATCACATGTAGTTGTGTTATAAGCAAATATATTGCAAGGCTCGTCCTTTTTTTATATTTTTTTGGCGACAGATTTTACTACTGACGGTGGTAGTTAGTTAGGTGGGATTCGCTAAATGCCCTACCACCATGCTGTAATAACTGAAATCCTAAGACAATCTTTTTATTGACTAATCAAGCTACCCACTTGTGTACTGTATCAGCCGGATTGTTCACTGCTGACAGCCAGCCTCCCCCAATATTGCCATAATCCCCATACTTGGCAGGTGTCTTGGGGATCGCAGTGTGAGATATCAGTTCCTCAGAAAGTGCTGCTGGTGGGCATTCATCAATTCGATAAATAAAATAGATACAATAATTAACCAGTTAGTAGGGCTTAGGCTAAAGTGTAATAAAAACGAATTCCAACGCTGAAAAGTAGTAAATAATTAGATGAAGTTGGTCATGATTTAAAACATTAGAGGCTAACCTAGAATTATTTCCTCTCAAGGACAGCTGCCGGAACACACCGTTAGGTTCTTGGTTACATATTTTCTTGAGGTTGGTAACTAGCCAAGGGGGCATTAATGGCTGATTGCTTTTCGGCACTGGACTCCTGAAATGCCGAAAAGCATTAATTAGCCCTAGCTAGGAAACTGTGATAGATAATATTTTTTAATGTTACGTGAGGATACGAACAAGTTGCACACCTGATGGTAAATCCATTATATATCCATCCATTATAGTTGCAGTGTCACTGTCCTTGTACAGCATGACACTGCAATGAGCTCGTCACTCCGAGCCTTGGTTCATATGTCTCGTTAGCCCAGTGATTTCACTCACTACCGTGCCTTTCCCGCCTAAACATAGTAGTGTCTGCACACTACTTCTTCGAGGCATAATATCTGATATTACGGTACACACTAAGACGTGTTTCTGATTATCATCACACAAATAGGTTTGTAAGCATGTGACTCCTAAATTGTCATCCTTAGTGCTTTTAACACTTTTTCGCTTTGCAAACAGAACTACTTCAGTTACAGAAACGGTTCCTATGTGATATAATTATACTTTTAATCACATTGACATGATTTGTAACAGGCTGCATAGCTTTGCATTTGCACTTAAAAGATTGAAACGATGCGCTCCTCTGCATTCGGTTCTGGGAGTATATCATGCTTATGTTTGTTCGGTAATTCGTTATGGGATCATTGCTTGGGGAAATTCTAAGCACATAAACAAAGTTTTCAAAGCGCAGAAAAAATGTGTTCGTGCTGTATATAATCTTAAATGGACTGAATCATGTAAGCCTGTTTTTAAGTCAAATAATCTGTTGACAGTAGTAGGCATATATATATGAATTGGCAAAGTTTGTAAGATCTAACTCTTCCTTGTTTCCCGAATATACTAGCTTAGGTAAGAGGACAGTTACACAAGAACAGCTCAAAATGCCAATCCCTAAACTAGAGCTGTTTAGGAATAACTTCATCTACATGACGCCTCTCATTTACAACGCGATTCCAAAAACTATAACAAAGTTACCTAATTATAAGTTCTACCCGGAGTTAAAAAAGTGGTTGGTTAACGAAAGTTTCTATACAGTTAAGGATTTCCTGCAGAAGACTTCAAATCGCTACTTACATTTACCACGTTAAATAATTGATTGTATAATTAAGTAATATATAGATTATGACAATTTAAAAATATATATATGACATCGTTATTAATTCTTAATTGTATATTATATTTATTTGACATTTGCACACCTCGTATGTGGTTGTTTATGGTGAAATTATTTGTACGTCCTACATATTTTATATCTTTTGTATCCGTATTCAAACAAATAAATGAATTGAATTGAATTGAATACTAATGTGTGTCATTTGTCCACTGAAGTCTAAGACCAACATTAAACATTTATAACTATTAAACATTAGTTAAAAGAAACAATTGAAAAACCAGTAAATGAGCAGAATATGCCTTGTTCGGACGTAAACAGTTTGTTTGTAAACAAAGCAAATTAATTACCGTGTAGTTCTAAGGCAGGGATGGATTGAAGTGAATAGTTTGTAACTGAAGGAGGAGATCTGGTTTTGAGCTTTATGACTGTAGGAATAGATGTGATTTTTCAAAGGTTATGTTAAGGGTGCGTGGTATTTGTTTTTCAGCAAATAATATTAATCACACTAATATTGTAAGTGCGAATGTTTGTGAATGAGTGAATATTATGCATTTTTGTTATTAATGAATAGATTCAGGCGTTACTTTGCGGAAATCCATATTTAATAATATCAAATATTTTTAAAATATTTTACGAAAACATCAAATTAATAATACTCTACGAGCGCACGATCGAGAATAATTATTCTCTGCTTAAAAATATCTGGAGTAATGAGATGTTTTAAAATGTTTTTCGGAATTCCTCATAACTATATTAGCCAGATTATTCACTGCTGAACACAGCCGCCCCCCATTATGGTGTTTGCCATAATCGCCACGCTTTGCAGGCGTCTTAAGGATTGCAGTTGTTTAAGATAGCAGTTCCACAGAAGGCGCTGTTGTTCACCTTTCGGTATTTTTACATTTAGTCGCCTCTTACGACACCCACAGGAAGCAATGGAGGGGGGTGGGAAACATAAATTTGACTAATATATCCATATCAAAACTATGTAGACAGTAGCTTTTGGAATGAAATAATGCTATTTATGTCACAAGTATTATTATGTCTAAAATTCGCTAATTTGGACATAGATTTGCCACCATCTCACAGCGCATATTAAACAATAACAAATTTACCTATTTACATATTTGTGGGAATACGTTTAGCAGACGTAACACACGTTCACCTAGTACGGCTGCTAATAGAAGGTAAATATACTGTGTATTATCTTAGGACTTTAGTTTTTCAGTAATTATATGTATCCTGTTTGTTTTTATAGGAAAATAAACAATTTGTATTTGTTTTTATATTGAATGTAATATAAATGGTGTTTTGGCTTATTTTTCTCGACTGAGTCAACCCCGTATTTAGGTTGCAACGTAGAGCATTGATGAGGTTTGAATTACTAAACAAGACAGACATAAGTAATACTGCCTTGGATACTACCTAGTACATGCTGTATAATGATTTGTCGTGGTGTGGACAAAACAACCGATATCGATAGGAATCGTTTTCATTATTACAACGGGGTATCAACGAAATTGAGTACAATATGAGTACAATAGTATTTGTTTGTTTGAATGAGTGACTATCATATAGTGAATATCATATATATAGTTCCCTGGTATCAAATAAACCAAGTACCCCAGTAACCAACTAACAGTTGCTCAAAAGCTGCGGTATCTATCTCAGCGGGCTCCATCCGAAACAATGTCTTAGCACAATTTACAGAGATTGCTGCAATCAGTTGCGGTTATGACCGCCACCGCGACACCAGCTACAGCGGGATTTGTTATCAAATTTAGTTCGTACAAGCGTAGCTCCTAGTATTTATTATTTATAAGGTAAATTAATTACGACAAGTTAACAATATATACCAAGTTAGAAACCATTAAAACTAACTTTTAAACTATACAAACCAAGTTTTAACTCGTAAAAACCCTAACTATGAAATACATTTTGAGCTTTACAATTCTATTTTTATCTCAGAAAAGGAAAATAGTACGTAACTACGTCAAAAATATTAGTTTTAGACTATTTTTGTCCGACGAGGCCTTTAGGCTACTTAAGTCTGTGATATCTGCATATTGTGATCCCTAAGCTCTATATGTTTTTTTTTATCCTTGATTGGACTACCATCTCACCTGATGGTAAGTGATGATGTGGTCGAAGGTGTTGTTCAGGCTAACCTAGAATTACTGGCTCTCAAGGATAGCTGCCGGAACATACCTTTAGGTGCTTGGCGACAGATTTTCTACTTGAGGGTGGTAGCTAGCAGGCGGGAATTTGCAAAATGGGTGCCATGCTATAACGACTGCAATCCAAAGACGACAACCAGGACCGACGGCTTTACGTGCCCTCCGAAGTACGGAAGCGCTCAGTAGTAATGTCACTAGCGGTCACCCATCCAACTCGTGACCGCGGGCGACGTTGCTTAACTTTGCTGATCGGTTGAGAACAGCTATGTTAACTTCGCTACGAGCGCTTCAAAAAATATTAATAAAATGCAAGTTTTGACCTGTGATATAAATATTGTTTCATCTACCTGGTTGTTTCGATGCTGAATCCATGTATGACAAAGCCTGACTGGCACTTGGGCATTATTTGACTAAGGCAAAATAATTATACTTAAAAAAATTTTTAGGACATGCAAGAAACACTCGTTCAAGGAAAATATTGAACAATGATCTCATCACTCGTCATAACAAATCTTTTTCGAGTAGTATCATAAGCTTTCGTCTGTCGACGGCGTGGAAGTGAGATACTACTTCGAGAGCGTGTCACAGCCGTGAAGCAATGTGGCTTAAGTAGGATTTAAAAGTAAAACGCATGCCATTTTACTCCCAAACCCTTTTTTGAAGCAGTGATGGCTCAGTGGCATTGGCTATGGACTGACGCGCAGCAGGTCCATGGTTCGAATCCCGCCGCGGCCTTGTGCTTCACTGCACGGTGGAAGGGCATTTTGCGAATGCCAGCCTGGGTAACGTTCACCATCAAGTAGAAAATCTGCCACCAAGTAACCACTGCCTATAACATCACAAGTGACGAACTGCACTGCACCCGTCATGCTGAGACATACAGTTGTTGAGTCTCATGTGCCTGTTTTTTTACTGGCTCTCAAGGACAGCTGCCGGAACACACCGTTAGGTACTTGGCGACAAGTTTTCTACTCGAGGGTAGTAGCTAGCTAGGCGGGCATTCGCAAAATGTCCTACCAGGTGATGTGACGACTGCCATCCGAAAATAACAACCGGGACCGACGCGACAGCTTAACGATCCCTCACCCATCCGAGTCATGATCGTGGCGGAACTTTTGCAGATCGCTTTAGAACATTTAAGCAAACTTCGCTATGAGCGCTTAAAAAAAACGGCTTAATACTTTTAATATTTTTGAAGCAGTGATGGCTCAGTGGCATTGGCTATGGACTGCCGCGCAGCAGGTCCATCCATGGATCGAATCCCGCCGCTGGCTCGAGCTTCACCGCATGGTGGAAGGGTATTTTGCGAATGCCCGCCTGGCTAGCGACCACCCCAAGTAGAAAATCTATCGCCAAGCACCTAACGATGTGTTCCAGCAGCTGTCCTTGAGAGCCAGTGAAATTACAGGCACATGAGACTTAACAACTATGTCTCAAAGTGACGGGCGCAGTGCATTTCGTGACTTGTGACGAAATGCATCTGTTTTAGGCAGAGGTTTGTCCGCTTTACATCAGGTGGACCTCGAGCTTGATCCGTCACAGTAAAATAAAAATAAAGATGCCAAAACATTTTGAAAATGACAATTTCTTTGTTATTATTGGTACAATCCAAGATGGCAAATTCTAGCTTGGCTCCGGTTGAAAACCAAGAAATGATTTTCAACTTTTCCAACTATCCTCATCTCTCGTCACTCCGTAGAGTAGATTTATTGCCTTCGTCCGTCGACGGCACGGACGTGAGATGCGACCTCGCGAACGTGTCACAAACGTGATGCAATTTGAACTTCGGCTTTTGAGGTTGAACGGAATATGAACGAATTTCACAGATTGCTACAAAAGAAATATCAAGAATTTCGTTCTGAAATCGACAGGCCGTTACTGCACGAGGTGGTAGGAATTTTAGCAGGAAATATGCCTTTTTAGGGTTCCTTGTGAAAACGCATGCTGTCGTCCGTCCATACTACTTTGAAAGGCTGTTGCCTTCTGAAGCGCTCGTAGAGAAGTTTACATAGCCGTGCTTAACTGATCAGCTAAGTTAAGCAACGTCCTTCACTGTCATTACGTGGATGGGAGACCGTTAGTGACATTATTACTAAAGGTCACCGCGTACAGCGTGCACTTATTACGGAAGTCAAGTTAAGCCGACGGTCCCAGTTGTTGTCTTAGGATAACAGTCGTTAAAGTGTGGTGGTAGGGCATATTGCGAATGCCACTTGTCTAGCTACCACCCTCAAGTAGAAAATCTGTCGCCAAACGCCATACGCTGTGTTCTGGCATCAGTCCTTGAGAGCTAGTCATTCTAATTTAGCCTGAATAACATCTTGGACCACATACCATCAGGTAAGTAAATAAAATATAACATTATGTATATACTTAATTGTGTTTCGAGAATTGACCTAAAATTATTTTATTGAAACTTCCTATGCATCCTCCACATTCGGAAACTATGATCATGACATTTTGCATATTAGGTGAACATTACACACACATATATACATATATTGTAGTCCTGAGTTTTACGACCTATGAATTTGCGCCTCGTACATATTTTCATTGAAATCTATACATAGAAATAAATAAAAACACACGTAGTTTCACATGTACAGCTAATATCATCAATGCGTTACGTACGTACCGTACATAGAGAATTCTGATTTATATACTTCAACAATATAAAACCCATCTTTCTATTTCCACGGAAAATCCCACACAATGCAAAAGTTCCTGCATCCGATACACTATTCAACATAAGTTGCGGATATTGAAATATCCGCGGGTAAGTAATCCGCGTGGAGAAATGTTAGCGGACAAGTTTGAATTTTTCAAAGTTTCACGTCTCGACTTGAACTTGCGAGTTTGGAAAACGTTGAGGGATTGCATATAAACAAAAGTTGAAGAAATTCAGACATAACACGCCGTCAATATTTACAATTGGTAGAGTCTCATCGTTTCTCTTGTGTAGTTTACAACGTAAATAAATACGTTCTCTATAGTTAATGAATAGATTCAGGCGTTAGTTTGCAGATATCCATCTTGACTCTAGAGTCAAGACCTCCTGAGGATGCTTGGCGTAGAATCGAAACGCGTCGAAAATTCTTCCGGTTCGGCTGCGTGGCGTTTGTGACGTCGCGTTGGCTTAGCAGGAAAGTTAGGCGGAATTGTCGCTAGATATATTTTTATATTTTTAAGTGTTTTATTAAAATATAACTTTGTTTGTGTTTCTTGTTGTTGAATTGTTTCTTAAAACATTTTAAAAATATTTGTTATTATTCTCTATAGTTCCATTAGCTGTTGCAAAATAATATAGTCTCAGGCTCACGTTCAAGAATACCGTACCTTCTTGGAAACGAAATGTATTGAAGTAGTAGAACCTGAATGTATTGAAGTAACTGGCAACAAAATGGTTCTTTTTATCGTTTGATTGTGACTGGACTACCACGTGAACGTGCCAGATGCATTGCACTATGAAATTGCAAATATGTCAGGTATCTTGAAATCACTCCGAAACCTGTGGAGCAAGTGATGGCTCAATGGCATTGGCTATGGACTGCCGCGTAGAAGGTACATGGTTCGCATCCCGCTGCGGGCTTGAGCTTCACCGCTTGGTGGAAGGGCATTTAGCGAATGCCCGAGCACCCTCAAGTAGAACATCTCGTCAAGCACCTAACAGTGTGTTTTGGCAGCAATCCTTGAGAGCCAGTAAAATTACAGAAACATGAGACCTAACAATTGTACGTCTCAGTGTGACGGGCATTATAGGCAGAGGTTAGTTCACTTAACATCACGTGGGCCTCGAACTTGCTCCGTAACAATAACATACAAAAAAACGACTCACACTTGGTTAGTTTATAATATTTGTTCTTATACGAATATCAGGATTTGTACGCCAGATGATATAAAAATTTGGATTTTGTTACAGTGTTTAACGTAATATAGTACTGTAATCAACCCTAGGCACCCTTTCCGGTATCATTACTGTTTAATCACGTTCCCACTCGATGATATTGATGACGTGGTTAAAGACTGCTTGACAACAATCAGAATTGTTTCTCAAGAACAGCTGCTGGAGCATATGTTATGTGCTTGGCAACAGATTTCTAACTATGGCGATAGCTAGATTGGCGAGACGGAAACGCGTTTGAAGTAGTGATGGCTCAGCGGCATTGGCTATGAACTGCCGTGCAGCAGATTCATGGTTGGAATCGCGCCGCCGGCTTCACCGCATGGTGGTGGGGCATTTTTGCGAATGGCCGCCTGGCTAGCGACCACCCGCAGGTCGAAAATCTGTCGTCAAGCATCTAACGGTGTGTTCAGGCAGCAGTCCTTGAGAGTCAGTAATTCTAAGTTATGCCTGTTAACATTTTCTACCGCATCATCACTTAACATCAGGTGAGATTGTGGTCAAAGGCTTACCCATCAGCAATAAAAAACATGTTCTGATACAATAAAAAATAGACAGCACATTGTCCTAGACCAAGAATATGCGTTGGCTATAATGAACAAGTTAGTCATAAAATACCATCTTGTATTAGTTAGTGACAGTTGTGGCCAACAGATGGCACCACTTGGTTATTGGTCGCATTAGTCAGCTATTGTAATGTAAGGTGGGTATATTATCCACGTATTACCTAATTTGTGATATACACCAATTAACTAGCAGCGTGTTCTGTGACATGGTATCTGGGACGTAGCAGCAAATTAATTGGTAACAGTTGTCGCGTTCAGTAAGTGGTATAATGAAGTGCTTAGTGGCTGGCTCTCGAGGACAGATGGGGCACACCAAGGTGACAAACTTTCTACGTGAGGCTAGGGTAGCAATCCTGACGAGGAGAGAGATACCTTTTTATAGTATAAAATAAAGATTCAATCACTAAAATATAAGTAATGTATGTGGTAGCCAGCCTATTTACTTAATAAAAATGTTTTTATATTTATTAAATGAATGGAGTGAAAACTTTTATGTGAGGTACTAACAAAATCGAACAGAATTAGCAATTTTTAACGGTTTGAATAGGTAGAAAATTATTTATAATTGAAGTGAATTAATGCGTCTTTTAGCAGATATTAAGTTACTCTGCCACAAAATGTTTAGTAGCATTCAAAAGGCTAGACCTATTTCATACACAAATTGACAGATGCAAAATGTTAGACTATCTATTTTTATCTTCTATTTTTAACTTTTTTGTCAGGTAGTTAAACTAAAAACAAAAAGGCAAAAAAGTGTTTCACCGCTTTTTAACTTAATGCTATGTAGTCGAAGGAATTGTGTCTCAATGACATCTGCCGGCGGAGAAAAGAGAAAACTAACTAGCCAGGCGGGTATTTTTCAAGTGCCCTAGCACCGTATGCTATAGCACGTACGTAGTATTATTATATGTTCTATGGCTATAGCGTCAGCTATCCTATGACAACAACAGGAACCGACTGCTTAACTTGCTCTCTAAAGCACGAAAGCGATTTCTTTACTGCACCTGTTGTACTTCCAATGCCTTTCATCAATCTCACCTGATATTAAATGAAGATGTGATCAAAGGTGGTAAATAAGCAAAACCTAGAATGGGAGTTGGTTCTAATTTACAGCTGCTAAGACCATTAGGTATTTCGAAACAGATTTTTCTACGAAAGGGCCTTCGCAAAATGATCTTATGACTAGCGGTCACCCATCCAAGTAATAACTGCATTGGCCGTGGCTTAGCTTGGTTCACTGGTTAAGACCGACTAGGCAAATTCCGCTACGAGCGCTAAAAGACATATAGGGTGCGTATGTAGCCACTACCTCCATCGAAGAAGTGTTCAGTAAAACATCCAAAGCAATCTGAATAATTTGTCGGTTGGTGTGAGACTTACTTTTTACTGTACTATATCAGCTGGATGGTTCACTTCTGAACACAGCCTTCTCCATTAAAGGGGCGTCTACTATAATTCCCACGCTTGGATAGTAATTTAAGATATCAGTTCCTCAGAAGACGCTGCTGCCCACCTTACGGTATTTTACCTACATTCGCCTCTTATGACACCCACAGGTAGGAGAGAGGGGTGTCATTGTAGCCCGGATGCCCACTGGGCCTTTTACTTTAAATAAAAAGAAAAGTGCCCTAATGAAAAAAAAAATGGAATACAATAAAATAAGCATTTGCGCAACCTTACAGCCGTTGCAAGTCTAAAGACAGTTAAATCTGAAACAATTGAGTTGAACTGTAATACAATCCTTAAGGTGAAAACTGATACCCCGAAAAATTAAACTTATCAGTTAAATTAATACCTAGCAACCGGCTAGCACTCGCGTAAATTTTACCGGATTTTTCTCCGACCGAACTTATTTTAAGTTCTTCGTCTGTAAGTCACGTTTGTTATAAAATAAACATATAAAAGGTGTGCTGTGTCGCAATTCCAAATTCAAAAAGTTTTATTTCACCTTTAGCTACATTTATAAGCTCGTATATAATATGAAAGCAACAAAACAGAAACAATGGCAAGGAATTCTTTACAGTTCTGAGAATGCAATAAGCTGCATCGATTCCCGATGGCATGCATGCCTCGCAGATATATATTGTACTAGGCTGGTAAACATTTCCTGTATTCATTCAAATATTTTAACTTAACAAGTTTTTATGTGACATACAGGCGGTTTTGGACACACCATTTCCATCTATTTAAGGCGACCTCTTTTACCTCTTTTTTTATATGCCTGATAGGTTAGCCTTTGACCACTATCTCACCTGATGGTAAGTGATGATGTGGTCGAAGATGTTATACAGGCTATCCTAGAAGTACTGACTCTCAAGGACAGTTGCCGGAACACACCGTTAGGTGCTTGGCGACAGATTTTCTACTTGAGGGTTGCCACCCTCAAGTAGCTACCGCTAGCCAGGCGGGCATTCGCAAAATGCCCTACCACCATGCTGTAAGAACTGCCATCCTAAGATAACAACCGGGTCCGACGGCTTAACGTGCCCTCCGAAGCACGGAAGTGCTCAGTAGTAATGCCACTAGCGGTCACCCATCCAACTTATTACCGCGTGTGACGTTGCTTAACTTTGCTGATCGGTTAAGAACATCTAAGTAAGCTTCGCTACGAGCGCTTCAAAAACGTTTGTGTACGACATAACGTTTATTTGTTGTTTTATAGGGCTCATGTAACATATCTGTGGCCTCCCTTCACACAATTAATACCTCGTTTCTAGTTATAGTGCAAGTAATCGTGACAGTTTAAAACTTGTAGCTTGCCTTTCGGTATTCTATCGTATACATTTTGGAGTTTACGCAGGAATTACACGGGCTGATTCCACCATGCCCCTTTTGTCATCGAGCATAAATATGCTCTCATGGCCGTCATTCTTTTTAGGTTGACATACCTCCAGTTCGCTCGAAGCGTTTCGTTTCCACATTTATCATCCGTACAGCGAAGGATTGGAACACATTGGCCGCGTCTTTGTTTCCCAAACAGTATAATTTGGAAGTCTAGAGTAAATAGGTATCTTCTAGGCAAGTATGCTACTTTTACAGCCGCATCATCACTTACCATCAGGTTAGACAGCGGCCAAATGCTTGCCTACATGCATAAAAAACAAAATATACTTAATGGCATTTGTTGTTTTTTATCACTGTCTCATCTGATAGCGGTAAGAGATGAAGTACACGCTAAGCTAGAATAATGGCTCCGAAAGACCGCTTTCCGAATGTATCGTTAGGTGGTTGGTGACAGATTTTCTATTTATTTTATTTTTTCTATATCTACTTGACGATCGTAACTTGCCAGACGGGCATTTGCAAAATGCCCGTCTATAAAATAACAGTCATGATAACATATATAGTAAAATAAGACTTTCAGACCGTTCGAAGTCAGCTGACTAAACTCAATGATTGCTATCTTAAACCGACAACCTAGACCGACGGCTTTAGATGCCCTCCGATGAACCGTCACTCATCTGTAGATTGTTTAAGAATACCTAGACAAGCTCAACTCTGTACGATTTTTATTTAAGCATTCATATTAATAATTATACTCTCTTGAGAGAAATTTAAGGGTTTTGTGTGGCGGCCATCTTGAAACCGCAATTTAAATTTTTTCACAGATGTCATTTGACTTCGCTCACGATTCTCTATGTGCAACACTTGCCACCGACATTCTGAGCGTCGCCTGCAACAGATGAGTGCAAATGAATTACAGCCATTTATTGTGACTACTTTGGGGGAAAGAATATATTGTTCAACAGACGTCTTTGCCTGTTAATGATGATAAGTACAAACAACTATTTGAATAAGTATCGAACATTGTGTACCTATCTTATTCACAGTAGGTACGATACGGCCAAATGCTCTTAGTTTCAGTGCATAATTAAAAGACAAACAAACCGCAGCACGCGTAACGAAGGCAATCCGCCCAGTGGTTTGGCACCACGACATTTCGGGCGATACAGTTTCAGAAAATGTTTCATATAACATAATATATATGAGTAAAATAGCTTACATTTAAATAGTGGTAGGGCATTGCATAGTAATAGGGTCTTGTATTGCCGTAGGTCATATAGCGAAAATCCGCCTGAAAATCCATCGTCCAGTACTTAACGGTGTGTTTTGGCGACCGCCTTTGGCAGCCAATGATTCCTGGTAAGCCAAAACAAGATCTCCGATCATCACCTTACACCAACCATCACAAAGATATTGGTCAAAGACCAGCTTAACAAAATGTAAAAATATGCTTTAGGTACTGGGCCATACTTATAATTATAACTGTCACTTATTGACAGTTGATGTCATCTTAGCTAACAAAATATTACGTATGTATACAAATTTCCAGTAATTACAGCATTGCAAAGTGGCTTGTTAGGCAGAAGATAAATTATATATGTGATTGTTAGCTAATTGTTCAAATTCACGATAATGTATTCCGTTGCATAATTAAAAGACATCCGAACACAGCACAGCTATTCCTAACGAAGGCAACGCGCCCAGTGGTCTCGCCTCTGTTCGCTACCGGACATGTAATAAATGTATTTTTCTAATATTTACGATTTAATTTCCGCAGGCCATTACCAACCGGATGGTAAAGCGTAAATTGTGAGTTTAGTTGCGGATTAATTAATATTCTATTTGATTTGTTTTTTAATGAGGACTGAAATTTATGTTCCTGTATTCTAAGCACGAAAGGTTTACGATGTAAGTTCGTACATTGTTTTACATATTGCCTAGTGTGTAATTCAAAAGATATTCATACATTATACGTAGGTATCTATAAAGTGTTATGCCTCTTCTTTTTTATTTTGATGTTCTCAAATTAACCCCAATTCAATTATTATGTTCCCAGATTTATCGTTGTATATAGTTAAGGCCAAAGAAAGATTACATTTACTTTATTAGTTATTTTTGTTTTTTTACCGAGGTAACTCAATTTTGATATATTTTGACATACTATCCAATTTTCGGGTTCCGTACTTGTAAACGGGACCCTATTACTAAGCTTCGGCTGTCCGTTTTTTCGTCTATCCAACATTTAATGGACTGTGTCAAAACAGTTATAGGTAGCCGTTTGAAATTTACATGGAATAATGTGTCAAAGTCAAAAAAAAAACCTATTATTTTAGATTTTTTTCTTTTTGCATTGTGTATGTACATGCAAACTTTGTATTTAGTTTGGTTATAGTCCTCATGTTTCACTTATAACCACTGTGCTAGTATAGCAGCCGGATAGTCCACTGTTAAACACAGCCTCCTCCAATATGGCGGGGTTTGCCATTATCCCCACGCTTGGGGATCGCAGTGTGATATATCAGTTCCTCAGAAAGTGCTTCTGCCCATATTCTGGTGTGTAACTCTTAGTCGTCTCTTACAACACCTACGGGTAAAGATGGAGGTGATATTCT
Source organism: Plagodis pulveraria (assembly GCA_963890685.1). NCBI lineage: Eukaryota > Metazoa > Arthropoda > Insecta > Lepidoptera > Geometridae > Plagodis > Plagodis pulveraria. The sequence goes on from OY982968.1 coordinate 1,220,901, forward strand.
AGCCCGGCAATACGCGTACAAACACAAATACTGAAAATCAGCCATATGTGTATAAAATAAAAAAACATATTTATTTCGCATTTTTGTTGGTACGGAACACTCCACGTGAGAATCTAACTCGCACTTGGCCGGTTTTTTAGGGTGGCCTTTGAAATAGAACATCTTTCGTAGGTATACATATTTCGTATCTTTAGGAGCTAAAGATAAAGATAAAATTGTCTTTTAAAAACATCGCCCGCATCAATACTCGTACCGCCTCGTAGGTACGAATCGAACCCACTTCTCCCAGTTCTACGCACCAGAGAAATTACTGTGTTTTACCACTAGTTTATCGAGACTGGCTCTACTGAGTCGAAATTTTGTGCAGTTATTTTATTTTTTAACCGTACGGTGCCTCTTAGCACCTGAATAAAGAACTTTATATTTATTCATGTGTTCTTAGACCGACTCGAAACGAAAGTTTTGTGTTCTAAAAATTTGCAAATTTTATTTTCGTTTAGCACGTGATGGATCTTGTAATCATATTAAGAAATAAAATGTTGAGCACTTACATGACGCACGCATCGTTTCATTTTTTTTTTTGGAACCAATGATATGTCTATCATTGGACAACAAACATGATACTTTGCAACTCAGACACAGTGCTTAGCCACTAGTATTTATGTATGTATTTAATTCATGTGTTAAAATATCATACGAACATTCTTGAAATAAATACACACAACCCACACCATTATACGCCCTCCCAGGTTATAAACCCACTCCGTTATTGCTCAAATTATTATTTACCCCAAACAGACCTGGATGCTAACAATTCCTTTTTCCTTCTCTCCCATCACTTGAGCATTATGACTAACATCGGTCGTGCAGTGTATCAGTGAATCAGCTACATTGCTCTATTTCTATTTGCTGTCGTTACTTAGCGTTCCGTACCTACCCAAAGGGCAAGACGACCCTTAGTAACGAGATCCCACTATTTGTTTGTCTGTCCTTCCGTCCGTATGTCATGACTCTTTATCTCGTTAATGGAATGAATTACAACACTGGAACGTTGATATTGTTTTTATAGAAAGTTGAACATAAATAATATAAAATATTTTTATGAGCATTTTTAACTTTTTTATTTCATGAAAATGTAGCCGAAAAATGTTAACGTTCTGCACTTTTTACTGTCATGTAATGTGTCATTGGAAAGAACTCAGTGAGTAGAGTCAAAACAATTTACAAAAAGCTTGACAGCTCTATTGACGAGACAATATATATATATTTTTTTTCATTACGAGTATTATTATTTTTTGCTTTAATTATTTTATATATCTTGACAATGTTTAATTTATTTTATTGTTAATTTTTATTTTTATTAACATTTTTATTATTTGGTTGTTTAAACATATTCATTATAATATCTCATATTTGACATTGAACATTATAAAATGACATAGTAAGCAGTTTATGAATTTCAAAATTCAATAGTAATGTTGATGGACATAGTTTGTAGTGTATTACCTTTTTTCGGTTTATTGTGAGATAAATGTAATTGAACCTGTGTCGTTTTCATCTCAATATAAAATAAATAAATAAAAAATATTAATATAAAAATGGCCGCCAAAGTTGTAAATTGCAGTTTTTTTATACGCAGTTTGTCAAACACAAAACTAGTTAAGATTCTAAAATTCTACTGTATTAATAATAATGTCATATTAAAACAACAAATACAAAACACCGATTTATAATGTAATTCTGAAGTTGTGATCAAAACCAAGACAATTTTCAATGCGGAATCCTAAATGAACGAAGCCTGATTTGCACGTGACCAGTTTTATTTTATGATATCGTTTAGCCTTTGACTATTTCATTTACTTGAAGTGTTGCTTGGAGATGACGATATGATATAATGATGATAGAAGATACTAGAAGGCGAACTAAGAATAAGGAAATACACTGCAGGGTACGCGTTTTTATAAAACGAACAGTAAGTCCAAGTTCGTAAGTAATGAACCTTTGGTCTAGTTCAGATCACTTTTTATTTTATTGGCCTTAACTACGAATAAATATGAATTTCTTCGTAGCCTTATAACATCTTTTTTTAAACTGGGCCAGTCAAATCTTAGGTCAATTACATATATAATGTGTATAATATATAATGTGGAATATAATGTGGTCAATTACATATATAATGTGGACATATATGTAATTGTCCTTCTTGTTTATCTTATAAAACATTACATCTAATAGAAAACCAACATCTTCTATACAATTTAAACAACATTTTTTTTCAAATTTTTAATAGGCAAAAAAATACTTACATCTTAGGATAGATGATAGACATAAAACATGATTAAAATTCGAAAAAAAACTATTGAATAGGTGTCACGCTAATAAGAAAAGTAGGAGAAGATTAAAATGTTATACGACAAATTTCATTTTGTTATGCGCAGTGCAGTGTATTTAAATGTAATAAATTTTACATGATAACGAAGAATGATTCTATAAGACACATTTCCCCAAACTTATACAGTGAATAAACAGGATGAGATTCAAAAAAGGATGGAATTGCTTTGATCTTGTATCTGTGGAAATCAGATCATGAAAAGGTGAGCTTTTAGAGTTAGTAGCTACACAAATGAATATTAGGATAAATGGCTCGAATTCAAAATCCGTAGATATAAAATCAAATAAAGTGTACCTTTTTCAAAATTTATTTAGGCCTCAAGTAAGTCGGGTGAGTTATGAGCTTGTATAGAATGCATATTCTATATTATATTTTGGACGCGCTTGTGTAAAAACTCCAAGAGAAGCTTAATATATAAAATTCAAATGTCTGTGTCTAATGATAAAAATATTACAACATTTTTGACACGCAAGTGAAACTGTGCCCTCCAAGGTGGAATTTCACCCACGCGTTGCTACCTGTGGATGCCATAAGAGGCATCTAAAGGTAAAATGCTAGAAGGTGGACAGCAATGCCTTCTGAGGAACTGATATCTTAAACTGCGATCCCCAAGACCCCTGCCAAGCGTCAGTAGTAGATATTCTGATACAGTAAATAATATTATTGTCTTAAGTTTGATAACTGACTATGAAGTATAGGAGTCGAAGGGAGGATGTCTGCAAGACAAGCGAGTGATAATGGGAAGAAGTGCGCCATAACAATAATGTTTATTCATAATTTACTGCGGGCTATGGTGTGATGGTGTGACTCATACTTATATATAGCTACCTAGATACTATGTGGAGCGTTTAGAGAGATTAATGAAGTTATTCTTCATTGGTGCTGGGTGCTTAATAGTGAGATATTGAGTCATGATTTCATCTTGAAAAGGGAAGCAAGTTGGGTATTTTTTATAAAAGTCGGGTTCTAGTGGGATGAAGAGTTTTGCTTATTTATTTTACAGTTAAGAATTTTTTGTACCTGTACATTTGAAACGACTTCCATAAAAGGAGATTCTCATTCGTTGCGTTTATGAAATGTATTAGTCTAAATGTACAAAACGCGAAATAATTTTATGATTTAAAATAGTTTTCGAGACTAAGGAGTTATATAATATTTTTACCATTCTTAAACAATCAGCTAAGTTAAACAACGTCCGCCGCGGTTATTAGTTGGTTGGGTGACCCCTAGTGACATTACTACTGAGCGCTCCCGTGCTTCGAAAGAAACTGGTTGGTGTTTTAGGATGGCAGTCGTTACAATATGGTGGTAGGGCATTTTGGGAATACTCACCCAGCTATCTACAATTCTCAAGTAGAAAATCCGTCGCCAAGCAACTGTGTGTTCCGGCAACTGTATTGGAGAGCTAGTAATTCTAGATTAGCCTAAACAACATCTTCGATTCCATCAGTTGAAATAGTGGTCAAAGGCTAGCCTATCAACTATATATAAATATACAGAGCTACATAAAATTTATAAATAAAAACAAATTTTTAACCGGGCACACTTGCAATTGCGTTACCAGAGGGTATTATAACAGTACTACAGTATTTGTAAAACTGTTCTGTATGACAATTAATATTATAAAAAAATATGTTTGGTCAATGGCAATAAATAAAATATTCGTAAAAGAAAAATATTGCCTGTTAACTCCTATGTTTGTGACTTGCACCCACTATTTTAGGTCTCTATTCATATCGTTACACATAAGCCAAATTAACACCCGCCATTGACCGCATATTTTCCATCTATTAATTTTAATCTTATTGCTGATGTGAGCCACGTGCTTGTTAAAATCATTATACTACAACAGATCAAATAATAATCCAAAGGCAAATATTCCCACAATCCAGATACCGCAACAATTAGTTTTTATGCATCGCATGCACTACCATACTGGCAAAACCCGTAAATATAAGCTTACATGACAACCAAGCCATACTCACTATAAGTAAAGTATACTGTCTGTGCTAGTATGTCCGCATTGTGTACGAAACGAAACGCAGTGCGGGGGAATTGCGAACATACTCGTAGTAACAAAACGTTAGGAGTGCGGGAATGTGAGAAAACCGTGCCAATGAATTTGGAATTTATTTCAGGTGTTTGTTTGCTCTTGTTTGTGGCTCTTTTAACATATTTAAATTGTGGTTTTTCAGTGTGTAATGCTAAATTTATTCGAACATGGTGCTGCACACTGCATCGTTTGTATTTCTGGTGAGGCAAGTGGTGTAAAGCGTCAAGTGGTGTATATCTTCCATTTTCGATGCAAGTGTCAGACAATGGCATGACAATAATGGGTCGTTGTGACAAAGAATTGTACTCGTAGTCTGAAGTCTGGCACTGCACCTGGTGCTATCAATAGGCTTGTCAACTATTACATTGGTACCATCTGGTATGGAGTCGCATTAAAATACATCTACGGGTCTTTTGCAGATATAAAAATGTACGGATATGAATAAATGATTTCTACTTCGTGTAGTATACTTTATCAGATGTAAGTAAAAAAATTACGCATGTTATTTAGTAATCATTTACCTTACATTAATCTTCTTTGAAATAAATATTTAATTGACATGCACATAGCTATCTACACATGGTTTGAGTCAAAATTATTATTGAAATATGTTGAAATACTTCATTTTTAATACAATGAAAGCTCAAGACTAATATTCAGATAACATTTCTTTTGAAAAGACAGGTTATTAAACACAATTTATTATTAATATTATTTCTACAATTCACAAAATATGATTAATTGGAAACTTAAGTGGCATTACAATGTTTCCAAAAATCTGAAACATCCAACAGGAGCTTGCTGACAATTGGACACACAATTTGTAGAGCGTGAGCGAGCGTGCCAATGTTTGTCCACTAAGTAGTACTTATTAAACTTGGTGGTTGTTTGTACCACGTTCTGAAGAACTAGTGTAGTAATGGAATTTCTTTTTTGAATACTGTTAAATATTTAAAACATCTCTGCTGAATAATTTCAAAGCTCTTCTTTAAACTAAAGTCATAATATATAATTTATATTTTAAAATTGTAATATAATATTAAATCCAGATAGAAGATTTATGACGAAAAAACGTTCACGATTATTTTAATTACTTATCTAATCGAGGAAAACGTGGTTTATATATAATTACTTTAAGTGTAACTAAGTATTAAAAATGCCCCGCGAGGTGCTGGTTAGATTTGCACCCTATATGTTGCTGCGGGAGTCGTAAGAAGCGAATAAAAAAAAAAAAAACACCATACATTGCGGTCAACAAGACGCCTGTCAAGCGTGAGGATATGGCAAGTGTCCCTAATAGAGGAAGCCTTTGTTGAATAGTAGACGTTACTGCTGTTGATTAATAAAGCACAAACCCAATAATTACGAAATCCCAAAAACGTACGTTAAAATCTATCAATTAATATAACATCCAGAAGCAATATGTACAAGATGCTTGAATGTAAATAGACACAGTACGTTTAAATTTATATCATATATCAAAAAAAGGGAATATATTATGTTACCGCGGGTCAATTCATTTGGCTTCTAAAGTTAGTGAATCGAACCGTTCGAAAAATCACTTTCTTTGTTCAATTTATATATATTTCAAATCTTACAGCTGAGGGAAAAGTCATATACAAAACGTGCTGGGAACGGGACAAAAGCGGAATTTTACTTTGATTCAAAGTATATATATTTTTCGAAGATTACCGATTACTTTTATATTATACCTACTAATAATAGTAGATTACATGAACGTAATTACATATACAAAATATGCGGGTAAAAATAAATAAAAATCTATTGACGCCGCGCTGAGCGGGCAGAAAAATATATGAAAATCCATACCATTACGTAATATGCGATTAAAATAAGAACAGGACGGGCTCTCGGCTAACTTCACTCATATTCACTCTAATAAGTACGATCAGCAGAACAAACTTAAAAATAGAGCAGTGTTATATTTTTATACGTAATTTTAAATGAGTGACCCGAAATTGTTAATTTTATAAATTCTAATTTTTAAGGTACAGATCCCATCTTGGTTTGATGACAACGCGGGCGTCAGGGTCTTTTTTCTCCGACAGTGTACTACTACGCGTTTCGGAGTACTTATTGATTTGTTTAATTTGTTTTTGGTGATTGTTATATTTGTTTGTTACCCGTTACGATGATAACGATGAGTCTAACTTAGTTGGCCATCAGGACATGCGGCATCGAAGAGCTAAGCGGTTCAAATAAGATTCAAATAAGATATACAGTTCAAGTTCAAATAAATACAAAATAATGCTAACAAATAAAATCAGTTCAAATTATTTCTGTGTTTGCTGTACCTACAGTCACCTACAACTTCTGTGTATCAAAATGAAGGGCTTTAAAAAACGATTCCATAAATATATTAACTTCCAGTTTTCATTTCAATAGATCGATAAAACGCTTAACGAAAATAAATTATTTGCAGTCGAGTTTTTTATTTTCTTTATCAATTTATACATGTTTTATCATTTCTTTTTTGCACACTGTACGAAGTTCTAGTTTTGACGTCACAACATGGCGCTAGGCCGATCCTATTCTTATTTTAATCGCATTGTACAGTAATTTATTTATATAAATTACATTTTGTTTGTAAATCATTTTAGAGATGTAATGCCAATACACAAAATCACCTTTAAGTACGTAAAATGATACTGGCTATTAGCTTTCAGAAATGAAATAAAAGAACGAATAAGGAGCTGAACATCAAGCACGCGCGAATTAAAGTTGTTTTTTATTATAAGGTTTTAACTTAAGTTTCAATTTGTATTCGCTATAGAAGTGCCTAGTGTTATTTTATATAAAGCACTATGTATAGTATGTAAGACTAGGTTGAAAGTGCAATTCTCAACTTGAGTATGTCAAGGCCAAATACCCTATAATAGGTAGCAATGGGGTCACTGTCTCCCCTCGGTGTACGGACCCGGACAGATCTCCACTGCGCGGAACCGCCCGCGAAAATATTCGGTGAAAAACGGCTGCGGCCGCGCACGCGAATCTCACCATTTTGGCGGAGCGTAGTGACACCGTATAAATACGCGGTATGGTGCCTCCCGTCGAATTCCACGTGCCGTGACGTGAATTTTGTGTGAAATCGCGTGTTATAAGAGCAATAGATTTTTATGATGCTACCTAAATTTTGCCGAATACATAAGATGTCTGACCAGAGGTATCAGAACACCAAAATTGTGATCTCTCCGTACTCAAGTCACCGTAATTATGGTCAGGTGTATTATTGGCGAATATCAGGCCGATTTCCGGACACAATACCAACTGGACTATCACTGAAAATTACATTGTCCAAAATCTAATGATTTTGATCAATCTGGAAATCGAAACCTAGACCTAGAAGTTCCAATGAGATTCTTCCAATAATGCACTAAATTTAGTCACACATATTTTACATAAACAATTTTAAACAAAAAAATGGTAGTGGGCTAGAGCATTTGGACTGCCTATGAGTCTGCAATGGCTTATAGGGATTTAATGCTTTTATAGCTGTAGTAGCTGTAGTGTTGTATATAGTTCGTAGTATTTTGGTAATAAAGGCCAAACGCCGGTAAAAAAAATATTTTAGTAGTTACCTGTTTCCTTTCCGCTTTGATTCCACTACGCTTTGTGTGTGATGTTTGTTTAAATGTGCACTGCAGTTTATTATATCTGAGGAAGACTGGCTCAACCATCGAGTAACTTGTTTGAAACTCGCGAGCTTTGTTGAAATGTTTCACTCCTTTTTTTACTTTTATCGTAGAAATGTTGTCTTTCACTTCACTTTCAAGAGCTATTATTGCAGTTATTTATTGGCCCAGAATTTGGAAATATTACCAAGGCTACGTGTTTCTTTTTTGCAGTAAAATGGAAGTGATTAAAGCAAGCTATAGACAGTCCAGTGACACACAGGTGATCTATGATTTGAAATTCAAGACAGTCTTTGGCAATAGGCTTGAGTTTAAACGCATGTTGTTGTAATGTTGTCTTAGATTTTCGCGATTATTACACATGGTAATTAAACAACTTTAAACGGTTTAAATCGCGTATATTTATTAGTGACTACGATCACTGCAAAGGTTTTGAAACGTCAGGACAAAGGTAAAGATAAATATCGATTAATATAATAACCTCATGTTGATATTTTGAAGCCGGTATTTCTAATCTACAACGATATTTTCACTTGCAGATATACAAGATCGTGGCCAAAGGTCTCGCAATCAATATTAAAACCAATTGCAAATTGGGCTGGCATCGTGATGGTTCATGCTATCAACACAAAGTGTTATATAATAATCGTTATTTTATTGTATTAATAATTTATTGTAATCGTTATATTTGAACCAGTAGAACACTTTATGACAGTTTTTCGGGAAAGTACTGCTACCATACTTATTTTTACCGCTAAGCAATTATGTTCGCTTTACTGTTTCTATTTTATGTTGTTTTACGTCAGATTTTGAACCTTAATCACTCCAAGTTTTACATTTGTGTGTATTACCGTTTTACAATAGAGATTTTTTAAACAAAATCGGAATCTATTTTGGTACTGACAATTATGAAATATCTTATTAGCATGAAAACTGGGGTTCAGCTGAAGTGCCACTTTTTTGAATACCATTGTATATCGATATAAAGTCAATCTGATAACAGGGCGTATGCATATTTGGTCGGACAGCTATTTAGCCCTAACGTGATGTACTCATATCGAGATTTGGTCTCAAAACGATTTAGTAGTCATACCCGCTGTCTATTCATATTCATATTTTGAAGCAATGATGGCCGAGCGGTAATAGCTATGGACTGCCGTGCCGCAGTACCCTAGTTCGATCCCCACCGCCGGCTTGAGCTTCACCGCATGGTGGAAGGGCATTTTGCGATTGCCCGCCTGGCTAGCTACCACCCTCAAGTAGAAAGTCTGTCGCCAAGCACCGAAAGGTGTGTTCCGGCAGTAGTCCTTGAGAGCCAGTGAATTTACAGGCACAATGAGACTTAACAACTAACTAACTCAATGTGACGGGCGCAGTGCAATTCGTGAGTTGTCATGAATTGCAACTGTTATAGGCAGAGGTTAATCCACTTAACATCAGGTGGGCCTCGAGCTTGTTCCGTCACAAAACATTAAAAATAAAAAAAAAGCATTGTAGTCATAAAGCTTCTAACCTTATAAGTCAGTCTCATCGTCACTGTTTCAAAACAGTCTGAGATGACTTTTTCATGGTCCGACTTCAACAAGTTATTTCAAACTTTTCAGTTAGTTTTTTTTTCAGAGTTATTTTTTTTGTCGTTAAGAATAATCTTTTTTAGAGATAATTACTGGGTTATCGATTTTCACTCACCTACAATACTTGACACCATCGACAACACTTGCCTAGTCATCTAGGTATATCAAGCATTATTCAGTTAGTTGAGTGTAACTTAAATTAAAAACTACTAGACTGATTTTGATGAAATTAATATGGAACTGCCTCAGAATCCTCCTTTGCAATAAAATTAAAGATTTATTAAAATCAGACTACTATGTAGAAAGTTATGACATACATAAAAAAATATATGTGTCGTATTGAAAACCTGCTTCTTTTTTATTTACCAGGCAAGCCGCCTTATTAACACAGTCTGAAAAAAAAATAACCAGCTGTTTATGACGGGTCCAAAGAAATATACCTTTAAAGTTGGAACAGCCATATGGACAGTCCTAGTAATCGCGTTCCTGTTTTATAGTGCAGAACCCTAAAAAAAACTAAAATAATAAATTAACCTTATATAATAAACAAGCATTCACAAAAATAAAAATTGCAAACACTTGAAGCGGTTAGTACTCAATGTTTGATGAAACATTGAAGTTTGTTTACAATATTCCCCTTTTAGCAAATCAAACATGTATAATAGCTTGCGCAGCTTTAGTCTAAGCTAAGGCAAAATTTCCCAACCGTTTCATCCTAAGGCAACATTTCTGACTACAAGGTTGACTTTCCACTGAAGCTGAATAATTACAATAGGGCTTAAACATCCAAGCCAATGCTATTCATCCCCTACAACTCATAATACAATTTGGCGTAACAAGCCGTCGGCAAACAATGCATAACGCCGTCCAATACTAGCCAAGTAAAACTGGACTTTATATCAAGGTCATAAAGTGCAGTTAAGAATTGAAATATTGGTTATGTGTTGCTGTGATTTAAAACTTGCCAATGAGAATTCAACTTATTGTCTATAAGTATAAGGTTGAAATTAATTGGGTTGTAAATGTGTGTATCTTTGACTGAACATGGTCACAGATTACGCGGGCTGTTGGTGCATTGTGTATGTTGGCATACAGTCTTCCTTATCGTTCTGGCAAGTGTATCGCATAAATGTGTTTATTTAATTTGTGGCGTCACCGCTGCTTTGTTTTGAGGTTTTATTTCGTTCATACTATCAGCCGTATCATTTTCGACCCCTTATCCCACTCATGTGGAGTCGTTACAATATAACTAATTTAACAACACAAAAGCCCATACAAGATCGGATTAAAACATATTGTCGCTAAAATTAAAAGACATAATTGTAAATTGGCTTGTTGACTACTATCTCATCTGATGGTAAGTGATGATAAAGTCGTAGATGTTGTTCACGCTAACGTAAAATTTCTAGCTCTCTATTATCGCGCCGGAATACGCTAGTTTTTGTCGACAGATTTTCTACTTGTATGATGTAGGCAACAAGCTATAACGACTGCATTCCTAAGACAATATAGTCTTAGAAATCCAGATTGACCCGCACCGATGGCCTCCAAAACACAGAAGCGCTCAATAATAAATGCCATTCTTCGGCAACAGGACATTGTTTAACGTAATTGATCGGCTAAAAATGACTGCTATATGTGCTTACAGAGATCATGTTTACCATTTGTATTTTTAAAACGCTCTTAGTGGAGCTTGTCTAGTGGTACTGAACTAATCAACGACCGCTGCAGTCACGACTTAGATGGTTGACCGCTAGTGACATTACTACAGAGTTAAACCGTCGGTCCCGGTTGTTGTCTTAAGATGACAGTCGATATAGCATGGGGATAGGGTACTGTGATATTTTTTTTCTGGCTAGGTGCCACCCTAAAGTAAAGAAGATCAATTGCCAAGCGCGTAAGGGAGTATTTTGTTTAGTTTTCCTAGAGAACCAGTAATTATTCTATGTTAGCCTGATCAATATCTTCGACCTCAACCTCACTGGGTAAGATAGTGGACAAGTGAATAGCCTTTGGCCACTCAAAATCATAAAAAAACTACATGTAGATTTCTTACAGGTGTAACTACCGAAATGTTTCTCATCCGAAAACCATGCCTATTACAAAATCGTAATAATAGGTATTCAGTGATTTGTAAGTGGCTCACTGTGGCTTATAAATAATTCCACGATAATACCGCATAGTGCGCTGTTGACCTCAGTCACCCTATAATTTGATACCGCTTTACCGCACCCAACGAAAAGTGTGGAGGAAGTGGAGATAGGTTTTATTGTTATCAAATGGTTGTAGGTATTGATATTACAGCGTTTCACGTGGGTTTCATGCCCACAGGGAAAACATAACGCTATCAATGTCACTATGGTCTGTCCATCTTTTTGACAGGTCACTATTAAACAGAATTAATTTTAAAATTGACAATTACTTAAAGTGTAGTGGTTTAAATAATAACCCAAGCATTTTATTACATTAGTCATTTAGACTAGCTCAAACAGCAACAAATTAGTTTTTCATAAATATAAAATTTTAGTCAGTGCGGGCCGCTCAAGTTATTAGATTCTAACTATTTGCGTTCTAAAAATGAACTATTAGTATAATAAAATATAATCCGAAAATAATAATTTCTTTATAATGGTATGAAACACAAAAAGTATCTTGTAGAAACTACAAATAATAAATCCCAACGATATGTGTTTTTTGTATTGTTTTATATGGGAATATTTTTTAGTTCTTTCTTGCCACAGTCTACGAATAAATTTATATTTATTCGTAGGCCAGAGTATATAAATACGAGTAATGTTATACATGTAACTGTATCAGTATTTTTATTGAACGTTTCTTATCATCATTCAATACAATACCTTATAATCAAACAATGTCATGAGAGGTCAAATATTTATCTTAGCAGGTAATACGAGTACAACAGTTACAAAAATTATGTTTATATATTATTATTAGTCAAAACAGAGTCAAATATAATTATAATACCTAAAAATAAAATATAGTTACTTAATGTAACTCAGTCAAATAAACCCCCGCGCAATGGCCTTTGGCCAAAGGTACCCATTATACTCGCCGCATTGCCTCTTTGTATGGCAAGAGATATGTGCTGGCTTAAGAAAAAGCCAGACCGAGGGTCACGACCCTTGTCCTTCAGACGACACCCTATGGCATGAACAAGTTTTTTGGCATCACTGCTCCACGGTCCGGCTGTCTCGACGGCAAACGGCACAAAGTCATATACTGATTTCAGGCATGAGTATTTGACGTGTTTGCCTCTTGCAGCAGTCTCTGCACCCGCACCTGCACTCTGTTGCGTGCCAGGAAGGTGGCAGGATGCAAACGTGCAGACACATGTCGCATCCCAAATAAGGCATCGACCTCTCTGCCATGGGATTAGTGTTAACCCGTCCGGCCGCTTGCCATCTGAACGAGATAACCCTGGAGGTTCCAACACACAAGGTATTTCCGCTGAGACCAGGGCTCGTCTGATTACATCATTAATGGCGTGGTGGCGGGACATTCGCCCAGCACTGCGCATGCAACTTAGCCCGTGATGCCCGTTTGCATCAACTTCTGTACCTTGTATTATATGTTCATGTAACTTGTATTATATTTACCTTATCTCGAACACGTAGATACAGGACATTCTGAGAATAGTTTTTTTACAATTATTTAATGATATATATTACTTGTATAATTAAAAACAATTACTTAAAAAGTTCTTAAATCTATTTTTTTTTAAAATCTGTCACACCATACCATTCAAATCGGAACACAGTAATGCGAACATTAATGCTTGCCAATAGAAATGGTCGCAGTACTTTCTCGGACGAGCTCTCACAACGAGCTCAATTGCTATGAAAACATTTACACAGTGCATTTTAATCGCACTGAATGTACCTCCAAAAATATATTTTGATAAAACACGGGGACGCTTGGGTTCATAGAGAAACTAAATGAAGCGCGGATCCAAACTTCCCTAAATAAATCAGCGCTCTGCATGAAACTAAACACCTGCTACAACATGCATAGTAAATTGACATCAATATAATGGGTTAAACCAATTTAAGCCATTTATTTCATTCACAGCTAATGTACTTCTATTAAGAAATTACAGCTACCTCCCATTTAACCCTTCATGTTAAAGTAACTCAACACTAAAACAGTCGTACTATTTATTCTCGTAATACTGACCTGTAATTAAGTTTTACTGTAATTTTCCATCAATTTTGTCTTGGTATCTATGAAGCTCAAAGTAATGGCAAGTTCCAGTTCTACAGACAACAATGTATAATTATGTATAATTTGAATATAGAACTGTGAGAGAGCTGCAGGTGCAAAGCGATACGGAGGTGTTGTTTCAAGGGGCTCAAAGATTAAATGTTTAGTGATGTTATGTTACTGTATATATGTTTGTTTTTAGATATGAGTTTTATTTTTCATTATTACATATGCTATTGCTTGTGGGGTGCCAGTCCATGTGCAACATCAGGACCAAGATGCGACTAAGGGAAAACTCCGGAAGGGGAGTAGGTAGCAGCGCTTTCAGTGTAACTACTATCTTACTCAAATTGCCTGCCAAGCGTAGGAATTCTGGTAGACCCATCCCAAAATGGGACTGGCTTTCGGGGAGGATGTGTTCAGGAGTGGACAAATCGGCTGATACAGTAAAGTAACAAATTATATTTTAAGTATTTCTTATCTTAAAACTGGACCCTATTCCTAACTTCCGCCATCCTTCCCTCCAAGGATTGAATCGTTAAAATCGTAATAGGTAGTCAGTTGAAATTTTTACAGAATAATTATTGGAGCACATTTTTTTTGATGTGGACTGAAAAAGGACTCCCGCGTCCGATTTCACGCCGGATCTTATTCCTCTCGGACACCATTACCTTACTCTTTCGGGCTGAAACTAAATTGTAAATGTAATTTCAACGCTCAGCACGCGATAGTGTTCATAATTAAATCATATATTTTTTTACCGGCGGTATGAATATTAAAAAAAAACATATATAGAAAATAACGGTATGTGCTAACATCACGGATTGCCTAAAAATATTATAAGCTTTTGATCTATCATAAAAACGGTAACATATAAGCGTCAAAGATGGTCTAATTAGCGTCCAAAGCATAGAACATATACTACGTCCAAAGTCTAATGTTTATATTTAAATTGTAACCGATCAAGTATCAGTCAGGCTTGCTCGAGGGATCTCTAAATTTATGGAAAAATATATATTCCTTTGGCACTGGCCTTTCCTTGTGTATTGGCTAGGTATCCCTGATGTGTTTGTTCAGCTCTTCTAAATGGTAGGTACGACATACTGTATTTCACTACCTAATACCTCACTGTTAACAAATTCATAAATACAGTCCATTTTACTCGTAGGTATATTTCAGTTTCATCTCTTTTTTATATAGCTGATAGACTAGCTTTGACCACTGTATGACCTAATGGTAAGTGATGATGTGACTTCAGTCACATGTTGGACATGCTAATCAAGATATACTGGCTCTCAAGGACAGCTGCCGAGAAACACCTTTAGGTGCTTGGCGACAGTTTTGTTTACTTAAGGGTGATGTGCTAGCCATGCATTTGCAAAATACCCTAATATCATGCTATTACGACTGCCATCCCAAGACAACAACCGGGATTGACGACTTAGGTTTTCATATGTAGCACGTGCACGCTCAGTAGTAATGTAACTAGCGCTCACTCATCCAAATAATTACTGCGATGGACGTTGCTTAACTTAGCTGATCGGTTAAGAACAGCTAAAAATACTTCGCTAAGAGCGATAACACAAACAACTTTAAGCCCAATTTAAAAATTAAAAACAAAATTGCATTATGTACAGGCATAGAACATATAATAATACTACGTATAGTATGGACACTTCTCACCCCCCGCCAAAACGAGCCTTCCTCACACCGCCAGCGATTCTGAGCTGTCGCTGGGCTGACTTGAGAACGGGACGCGCAACTCGCGCACGATGACGTGACGACGAAGCGTGACGATTGTACGATTATTTTAAAGTTGAGAATGGGGTAATCTTGTGCTGTTTACGGTTGCATAAACAGTACTTCAACGAAACAAGAAATAGGATAGGAGTTTTTATAGATTCCCTAAGGATAAAACGAGGTAAGTCATTCTTAGTAACCTACACTAAGTACCTACCTATTTGTCGTTCTTCAGTTATCCAGTAGGTAACTTATAAAAACCGGTAATTTACAGTAAGTACCTATTGAAAAAAATACATACATAATACTTTTTCTTTATATTTTGTTCAAACTGCTATTCGAATAATTATAATTAATAATTGAATAATGATAATTTTAGAAGATTTTCGTTTGCAAAAATTAACCATGGATATCGACTTCGTTTGCAGCGAAACAAGTGTCTTTGTAACCAAACCTACCATAGAGAAAAGCAATACACATACCGACCTTCGCCACAGTTGACACGCGGCACACTTCATGATTGTTTATTATACGAGAAGAACAAAAATTATAATTGTATTTATTATCATTACTTGTATAAAATGTGAACTTGGAATCATACTTTTTGTATAGTGTAGGTATCTATTATTACTACTTCGTACATAGAGTTGGATTTTTGTGCTTGTAAATGTTTCTGAAGGTAGGTAAGATAACCTACGAAATCTAATAAGTCATATTAAATCATAAAAATATTGTTAGGTAGGTAAGTACAACAATTATTTATACGATGACAACCTTAGACTTCACGCACACATTTACGCGTGTACGAAAACAGCATTTGTATAGCGTCTGTGCATAGGTAGTTAGAACGCGGCTTTTGTAAAGATAATGAGTCGAGTGTCCAGGCTGTGGTACAGGGAAGTTTTTATACATAACATATAATTATTGTATGATCTCGAGCAATGACACATAATCTATTCATAAAAACTAAAAGCAAAATAATATGGATATTGTGTAGCCATGACACGTTTTAAGATACGTAACTTTATGAACACTCTAAATATTATTAAAATTTAATGTGAAAGTTTTGTAACTTTGCAAATTGCTGAATGTATAACAAAATCTTCCCCTACATAAAATTACAATTCCCTTCATAATTTTATATCAGAACACCGTAATTTAATTCGCAAGATATTGCATGTATATCACGGAGAGATTTCCCGACGTTTTCCGAATTATTTCGTGAGCATCTTAGGCATCTAATTAAAGGAACGCTTTTTCTTTGCATCCGTCTAGAAATGTACGAGTAGTTAAATTGTACTGCAGTTTTTTATATACTTACAAAAGTAATAAAATTATGCGCGTACATACATCACGTCCAACCAGATTCCTAGTGGGTAGTTAGAAAATATTTCTCATGGGAAAACCTGGCCTGACATATTCATCTCAATCTTCATACACTTTTTAAGTGCTATCAATTTAGAATGCATTTAAACTGATTTTAACCCGGATAAAAAATATATTGCAATCGTTTGTGATGCTGTTGTTTTGCCGATTCCAATAATTAATCTTTGATCATAAAATTGAATGGCTTGAAACAGTAACGTATGAGCTTCCTACTATAGCACAACGTCCGATCGTATGAAGCAGTTTTTGACAGATATTCCATACATTAAACGGCACTCAGCATCTTAAGATCGATCTCAACATTAAGATATATTAATACGAGCTTCAAAGGCCTATTTATTACGAATACATATAGATAAATTACTTTCGATTAAAACATATAGGTATACCTATATATAACTTCTGATAGGCTCGTCTTTAATCACTATATTATCACGTGATGCTAAGAAACGTTGTGGTCTAAGATGTTGTTCAGGACAACCTAGTATTACTGGCCCTCAAGGACATCTGCTGGTTTGCAATGAAAACGCTTCAGTTTTTTTTTATGCCTGATAGGTTAGCCTTTGACCACTATATCACCTGATGGTAAGTGATGATGTGGTCGAAGATGTTGTTCAGGCTAACCTAGAAGTACTGGCTCTCAAGGACAGCTGCCGGAACACACCGTTAGGTGCTTGGCGATAGATTTTCTACTTGAGGGTCGTAGCTAGCCAGGCGGGCATTCGCAAAATGCCCTACCACCATGCTATAACGACTGCCATCCTAAGACGACAACCGGGACCGACGGTTTAACGTGCCCTCCGAAGCACGGAAACGCTCAGTAGTAATGTCACTAGCGGTCACCCATCCAACTCATGACCGCGCGCGACGTTGCTTAACTTTGCTGATCGGTTGAGAAACGCTAAGTAAACTTCGCTACGAGCGCTTCAAAAACTACATAAAAACTACTACAATACATTCTGGCTAGATTAAAAAATATAAACGCAAACATTACGAGTACTGCATTGAACTGAATAAGTACACTTATGAAACAATAAAATCATTGTAATATATATAATACTAGCGGCCCGCCCTGGCTTGGCACGGGTATTTAACAAAATTTATAAATTGAAACACACAAAAAATGATTATTGTGACATAACTGTAATAAGACATATGTCATTGCAGACTTTTTTGTAGATTCTGATGTCCTTTATAAAATTTTAGTACATCACTTTGCTCTATTGTCAACAAATTCTGCGTATGCAATATAAGGATTTTGTTGGTATTTTTTTCACCCTTTTGGTTCATTCAAATACGGATTCCTAAGTTTTTCAAAATATTCTATAATAGCCTATGTTCATCAGGGATAGTGTATGATTCTAATGGTGAAAGATTTTTCAAATCGGTCTACTAGTTTATTCGTTACATATAAAAATACAAATATTTCCTCTTTAAAATATTAGTTTAGATCTAGATATAGATAGGTGTAGAAATGTCTCATATCGCATATTGCTCGTGTTCGTGTCTACTGTATGATCTGATAGCAATAAATCAGCACTAGCATGGCGCCGACACTAATGCCGACAGAACGCCGCGAGCTAATGCTGTAAGTTATACCAACACGCCGCAGGGCTTCAACTGATGCCGTAAATTGTAACGGCTTACATACTAGTAAGCGTTTGATGGTTGAGAACACTAAGCACTGCTTGCATCTTGTTTTCATTATCTGCTTAAGAAAGCGTTTTTGTTTATATTGCGACGTAATTTAATGTTCAGCTGGCCTCGTAAGTAGTTCAAGAAATTTTGAAGAGTTTGTTTTTTTAATTCTCAGATTTATTTGTGGTTAAAATAATTATTAATATATATATATATTATTAATTCATTATTTTTTATAATCATTCAATAATATGAAAATTTATTTTTTTCCTTTTATGTATTTGTCAAAGCACCTAAAATCTTCTTTTATTAAAATAAATCAGCGCCATCATGGTGCCGATACTAATGGCAATAAAACAAATGTAAGTAAGCTTAGTACTTCGGGGAGATATTTTAAGAGCCCAACGGCTGAGCATAATTTCTTTAAAGTGCGTTCGAAGAGTCTAGATCTCCTCAGGATTCGTGTAGTTTTTCCAGTTTAGCTAGATGGTATTCATAACGTTATGTCGGTTTACCAAAAAAATTAGGTGGAATTGTCACTGGATATATTTTTAGGTGTTTTTCTAAAATATTTATATATGTTTTCGAAAATATTTTTGAACATTTGTTATTATTAAATATAGATTTTAGCGAAGTAACACCTGAATCTGTTCATTATAATTTATTTGCTCAAATTAAGGAGATGCAAATCTTTTCTACAAATTTTTATGGCACAAAATGTATGCTTTCAGTGTGGTCAAACCCAATCGACCGGCTTGGACTTTGGACTCGTTGCAATCAGCAATCACTGAGATCGACTTAGTTGTTAGATCTCGACAGCAGAGGCACGAGTTTTGTGCTCTATATTTTTTTAATCTCATAGTAATATCATTAACCAGAGTTTATCACACTATATAATATATATAACACACTTTATCTGAAGAGTAGTATATACAGGTACAAGTATTTTTTAAAACACATATACCTTTGTAAATATGTCACAGCCTTTCATATTGATTTTGAATTTTAAATAAATACGACAACAAATACCTCTATTCGTCATCAAATGTTAAAACATCATTATCAAATTATCTGGTAAAAGAGATTAATATAAAAATTGTTGCAAAGTTGGATAAAGTAACAATGTCATATATGATAGTACATGTAGATACGTTGTATGATCCTGGATCTGCACATAATCCGTTCCATACTTAGCACCACTACTCACGATATCGGAAACTTGGCATAATCAGTGTCATAACTCACACTAAACCCTGGTTCTGGTTCGAGCTCAACCAGTTAGGAAGCTAAGTAGTAACTCAACCGACGCGATTATCCAAGGATTCTATCTTCTAATAAGCACAAAAAGCATGTTTTATACTAAATATGTAATAGTTAGCATTTCATCTAAGATTTTTTATCAAAATAATGAGCTTCTTTAATGGTTTTGGTTTCTTGATCCAACGTGCTTGATTAATAAAATTTTGATTTATCTATGATAATTATTAAGTGCTTTCGTTGTTATAGCATTAGTGTTTAATAATTGTATGTATCGCGGAAAAAAATATGTGTCACTACAGATATTTTCATATTTATATGACAAGCCAATTTGAACAAAAACCAAAATGAAATAAAAATAAAATCGGCTAAGCGCGAGTAGGTCTCGCAAACCGAGAGTTCCGTGCCAACACATAATAGAACATAAATCCTTTGTTTTTTTCATACAGTTCCAGATACTTATCGTGTCCGACCCGCACTTGCCTTGTTTCCATGATTTTGTGATATACGTTAGATATAAGACTAAAATGATTATACAAAGTTTGACCTTTGTGTGAACGATAGAGTTTACTGTTCATACGATAGAGCCAAACTAAAGACGTTTTATAACCAAAAACATTTTTTACAGTTTTTACAATAGACCTAAAACCCAAATGGTTATGTAGTTGTACATACATACATAACATCACGCCTCTTTCCTGTAGGGGTAGGCACACGCCACGGATTCCCACTTCGCTTCTTTTTTACTTCATCTTCACTCATCAATCCTCTCATACATAAGCGTCGGTTTAGGAAACTCGTGACCTGGCCTTCTTTCAGAACGTCTTCAATCTGATTGCGGAACTTTCTCCTAGGTCTGCTCCTTCCAACATGTAGTTGTTTTGTGTTTTTTTAACGTTTGCAATAATATTTATTCCCAAAAACTGAAAACATAAGTGAGATATTGCGGGTGATTGATTACTACAAAATTGAACCTAACAATTAAAACAGACATCTGTGGAAACAAATATTGGATGAGGCAATTAACAATCAAAATAATTCCGTCATGGACAAAAAAGTATCAAATAAAATTGGCCTATGCCAAATATCCTTCACTAATTAATCTTTTTCATCATATTATATATATATTTGCATCTTATTTAGGAGGTGTGTAATGCTCATTTATTTCATAATTCGTAAGCTTAGTATTTTCCTATTTACACGACTGCCCAAAAAAGGACAATTATGTTTTCAGGGTTCCTGTATGTATGTATGTTTGTGAGTTTCTTTATTCCACTATAACTTCTAAACGGCTTAACTGATTTTAATATAATATGATTTATCGTTAGATTCGCCTTGATAGCGCAAATAACACTAGTTACATAAAAATATAAAAAAAACAAGCAGGTAAATTTTTGATATCGTCATTGCCATATCGTGAGATAAAAAAAAATCTTCCAAACCCATCGAGTGGGGTGTCAAAATGGAAGGTTTTAAAAAATAAATCCAAAAATATATACAACTTGCAGTTTGAATTTATGAATGATAAAATGTTTAACGAACACAAATAATTTGCAGTCGGGTTTTTTCACTTTTTGAATTAATTTTTACTTGTTTATATACCCAGAACATTTTGGTCGAATATTCATCCTTGCAAGACAAAATAATGATTAGGTTATATCAAATAGTCTATATAAGCGGAGGAGTTTTGTCAGAAAAGTATGTGGAGTAGTTACTTACTCCTAAATATTCTTCATCCTATTACCAAGCAAATAATTTCTACTGTATATTTTTAAGATGGCTTCTTTAGTAAAGAAAATACTGACTGAGGTTAGATTTGTGAAGTTGTCTTACTGATTTCAGCGCAAAACTGAGACTAAACTGCTGAGTCGGCAGATCGATCATTTAGAGCTGATTGGGTTAGGCCAAGCTTGATTCACATATGTTGAATAGGCTTAATTAGGATTTGAAATCCTTCATTTAAATTAAGATAACAAAGCTAAATTAATATTGTAAATTGTATGATTTTAGAAACAGATTTAAAATGTATAAATACGTGACCATCGAAACATTGCATTCAAATATTATTTCAAGTCAGGCAGACACATTTTGTTTAATATGTTATTTGTTTAAGTAGGTTAGGCTCGTAAACCGTCAATATTTTCTTAATAAATGTAAGCCATCCGCATCTAGACCAATTTATGACAGTGGTTAAATGTGGTTGTTCGAAGTGTTTTTTTTTATTCAGAACTTTTTTTTAGCGGAACAGCCTAGAAAATACTACAAATGGTTATAATTTGTGTATAACATCTTTGAAGCATTAAAAGCCATATTAAAGTTTTTTTTATGTTATTGTGACGGAACAAGCCCGATGTCCACCTGATGTTAAGTGGACTAACCTCTGCCTATAACAGACTCATTTCGTCAACGACGAATTGCACTGTGCCCGTCACACTGAGACGTACGGTTGTTAGGTCTCATGTGACTGTAATTTTACTGGCTCTCAAGGACTGCTGCCGGAACACACTGTTAGATGCTTGGCGACAGATTTTCTACTTGAGGGTGGTCACTAACCAGGCGGGCTTTCGCAAAAAGCCCTTCGACCATGCGGTGAAGCTCAAGACCGCGGCGGGATTCGAACCACGGACTTACTGCACGGCAGTCCATAGCCAATGCCACTGAGCCATCACTGCTTCGAGTTATCAAGGATGCGGACCTTTAAAAAAAAACTAAAAAGCCGGAACTTACAAATATGGACTTATACGGCCATAAACAATATCTTTTATCCTTTACCTTTAGCACAACACCAACTCGTTTATATTTTAGGCTTGACGTAAACAAACCGCAAAAATGTTTTATGCCCGCCATAGGTTACCTCTTAAAATATTCATGCTAACATATTTTCTCATTATCCAATGTTCTGAACACGTAGAACAGCATAAATGAAAAAATACTTGTGTATTTGCGAAAATATGTAAGAATACAGCTGCTGAGGTTGTAAGACGGATTTGTCGTCGGATCGTGAAAAATACACCAATATCTACACTAGCTAACGGTTGGTATTAATATAGTATAACCTAAACATACAGATGACGCATTTGAAATTTTACTTTTTTATTTTACTACCTTCACCAATTGGTAAGTGATGATATAATCGAAGATAGTTAGGCTTAACTTGGAAATGGTTTTCAGTAAATTTACAAAACTTTTATTAATTATTTACCAGGCAAGTTTTGGCAAAATGCCTTACAACCATGGTGAAGCTAATACACATATTTAAGTAGATTCCACAAGACGACCTACTTTTTATGTGTGAAGAATTGTTGGGATATATTAAATAATTTTAAGGTTGTTTCTAGAGTACAAATTCCTCTTCAACCTGGTATGTTTAGACTTTCAACTAATAAGTGATGGAATAAATTGTTGTAGTAGCGCCAGGTACATATTAAAGACATCCTTGCCACGGAAGTCGAGTTGAACGAACGCCAAATTATGACGTAGTGAATAAATGAGAATTTAAAGTGTGAGTATCACAACTACGTCAAGGGTTTAAATAATCACGAATTATAAAATTACGTAGTAAGATTGCTATCCTAAAGTTTATCTGATAAGTGATTAATTAATGAATTAATGAGATGAAAAATCATCTGCGGGATTCGAACCCGCGTCCATCCCGCTCATGACAATATTTTTTCCCTCGTAAATTTGTCAATTTGTAATGTTATCCGCAAAGCAGGCGTTATTGCAAACACAATATTTGTTGAACGAAATGCTTTATAATCAATGTTACCATACCCAATCGTAATTTACATACATACATACATAAAATCACGCCTCTTTCCCGTAGGGGTAGGCAGAGACCACGGATTTCCGCTTACTACGATCCTTACATATTTCTTTCGCTTCATCTACTACACTCATCAATCCTTTCATACATAAGCGTCGGTATAGAGTACTTTTGACCTGGCTTTTATTCAGAATCTCTTTAATCTGATTTCGGAACGTTCGCCTAGGTCTTCCCCTTCCAACACTTCCGTTTACTTGTCCCATGTATACCTGTTTAGTTATTCTCGTTTCATTCATTCTCTCCACATGTCCAAACCATCTTAACATACCTTTCTCGATTTTTGTCACTACTTCCTCATTCACATCACAACGTTCCCTTATCACACTATTCCTTATCCTGTCACTCCGTTTCACTCCAATTATGTTCCTCAATGCTCTCATCTCCACTGCATTTATTCTACTTTCATGCTTTTTCTGCAACACCCAACTTTCACTACCATACATTAGTGTCGGAACCAACACTCCCACATGAACAGCCAGACGAGCCTTTTCAGACACCTTCTGATTCAATTTAAATTTAATCATAATTTAACAATCAAATAATACATTTAAGCAAAGACGGCCAAGCAGCTATCGCTATGGACTGCCGCGTGCCGCAGGTCCCTGGAGTAAAAACTATCGCTTTTATTCTATATTATACTTAATAATTAAATGTATATTCATACATTCTAATCCATTATTAATCGTAATGCAACTGAACACATCGTTAGAATTTAAAAAAAATATCATGCCGTAACGAAATGAGCTTATCAAAACGATAATAATAAAAACTTCAATTATGATGTTGGCTTTAGACAGCAGCTATCGTTGTAGATGAAATTGTGGTGATAAGGCAATGACAATCGTAAATTGTTTTCAATGTAATCACGATGAAATTTTAATGGCTTCATAAAATTTTATGATAACTCAATTATTATTGAAGTTAATAGAATTGTTCTATTGTATTTGAATACAATTTATTATATTACCAAGGAAATTGCAATAGTCCGATATGTTCTTTTAGTTTATTGTAGCCGTTTGCTACTCAAAATGTGTTTATAACGTTATAAATATCAAAGTATGCTTCTCGGATTGTTTTTTTCTTTTGAACAGCCGCTGAGCTACTGCGAGCTGTTGCAAGGCATACCAATATCACAGTTAGATAGATTAGACTAATATATAGATAGGCCAAAGATTATTTAGACCATAAAGGTTAAAAATATCAGAGATCAAAACAAGGATTTTTTTATTAAGATTAAAGGATAGGCTATACAAATAGATATGAATACCAATATTTTGGCGCAAATGATAGTAAATATGTAAGTAGTTCTAGAGGAAGTGCGATAAACAGACCACACGGACCAAATTGCAAGAAGAACTTATTAGAAACATTGGGCATAGTGCGAGTTTTTCTCATACATCAAAAGCGCGTAAACGCAAATTTTTGTAGCGAAAACTAAGCGCTCCAGTTAACTTATCACGGTGCGCCAGTGAATAAAACAGCGTCGCGATCGCAGCGTAATACGAGAAAAACTGGCACAAGGCCCACAGAAATTTAATAAAAACAAATATTTTTAAAATATATCTAGTGACAATTCCGCCTAATTTACCTGTTAAGCCTACCGGAAGAATTTTTGACGCGTTTCGCTTCTACTCGACTTCTGCGACTCTAGAGTCAAGACCTCCTGAGGATGCTTCGTGTTTTTAAGTGTTTTATTAAAATATTAATTTAATGTTTTCTTAAAATATTTGTTAATATTAATTATGGATTTTCGCAAAATAATTTCTGAATTTATTCATTACCCACAGATATTTGTAAAAATCGCACGAAAACAAGTATAAGAAAGATTTTTTTCTGTAATACATCTATTTGATATAATATTAGATCACGTTTCTTTATTTTTACTATTAAATATTACATATATTTAATAGTGATGAGCTAATCAAACAACCTTTAATAATACTAACCAATCAATTTACGAATAAATAAATATTTGAAAACAGTCACTCATTTTAAAATGTCATCTGTAGGTTGTGTTTATTGGTTCAAATTATGTTTCTTCTGTATTATTCCCATATCCACGGTAATCAAGGCCGAGGGCGGGGATGACTTACACGCCGTAACGTACGTTATGACGACCGAGCACATCTGCGTGTGTGGGACGCCTTACTCGCTAATACGGCAAACACAGTAGCTTGGCGTTTCAAATTAGAATTGAATAATAAAACATAAAATATACTTGAATTTATAACTGTGTACACACCGGCACTCCTATTTAGAAAGGAATTATTTGACTTCTGTTTAGTGGTATGATTTTTTTTATGCTTTTTTGTTAACTCTTGTCACAGTTTGGCAACCGAATTTTCTTTTTGATTATGTTTTTCTTAATTTAAATTAAAGAATGTTATTTGTTTAAATATCGTTGTATTATTCTTCTACGTAATTACTTTTATAAGGGGATCTTAGAAGGAAACCAATAAATTAAAACAAGGACTCAAATAGCATCGATATAATATGTCACGTCGCAATCAGATCAAATTAACAAATTGTCCAGTGATATTACTAATATCACTAACCTTAATCACTCGATGGAGGTTCATTGTAGAATGAATAATTACGGATGTCAAAGTGATGTTTGACAGATGTAAGTTGGCAGTGAAGATTTATTAAGTTGACAAACAGGATCGCGTTCCCAACGCCGCGGATAAAAGTCACGGTGTTTGTTACACTTTTGTGGGTAATGTCCATAGGTAGCTATGGTTCTCTTCAACAGTTTTCATAGAATACGACTGGACCAGATGTTTTAGGGATAGGTAAAGTCAATTGAAGCGCTCGCTCTCTCATTAATGAACTTACATAATTGTTTTAGAAAAGCAACAAAGCTAAGCAACGTTTTGTGGGGTCACTAAGTTTTATGTTTCTCTTCCAACGGGTCAATGAGTACATAGAGAAAAGGGTTCAATTGAACAAATATGAATTATTGTAGAAATAATAAATTATTAATCACGCCAATCACCTAACGGTGTGTTCCGGCAGCAGTCCTTGAGAGCCAGTGAAATTACAGGCACATGAGACTTTGTCACAAGGTGACGGGTGCAGTGCAATTCGTGGCTTGTGACGAAATGCATCTGTTATAGGCAGAGGTAAATCCGCTTAACATCAAGTGGACCTCGAGCTTGTTACGTCACAAAAACTTTAAAAAAATTGATTACTTTATATATGAAACCTTGTATCATGTAGCATCTGTATCAATTTATTGTATTCCTACGAGCATTAGAATATTCAAGAATATTGTGATTGATAAACAAGAACATGTTTTTATTCGTTATTTATTAGTACGCTCTATAGGTATACCTTCAAAAACTTTATCTTAACAATGACATGACTGTGATATTTATCAACTTAGAAACCGTTATTGTTTGTATTCGTTATTCAAATTCAGTAATTTCTACAGAGCTTAGGTACTGTGATATAACGGAAATTATTTATTACACGCCTTTTTGCATTAGACGCAGGACGGAGTAAATACGGTACCCCTTTTTAGTAGACGGAAGGCGGTTAACGGCTGTTAAGGGATGGTTTTAGTGACCATTCCCAGAGGGTTTTTATCCCGTGGCTGTACTAAAGTTATGTACATTTAACCGATGTGGTTTACTTACATTGTGTTTTATTTTGGGTGATACTTTTAAGAGGATTTGTCTAATTTTACTAGTAGAAAATCAGGTTATGCCATATAGGACGGCCGAAAATGTACTATAATAAACTAAAATAAGACAAAGATATCCGCATAAATGTTTGGACTTTGTTACAGATGTTTGTTTATCAAGGGCAGCTGTTTGATTTTATACTAAAAGGTAACTAAGCTGCAATTTGCAAAATGCTGTTGGAATTTTAAGGCTACACAAAGACACAGCCCAACGACTCCTACTAAGTCAACAACCGGCCGCCACGCTTGCATTTTAAAGCACGGAAGCAATTAAATTAGTAAATTCCACTAGCAGTCCAAACTGTCCGATTAATGAACACAGTGAACCAATGTTCTACAATCAGAACATAGTTGATCAGTTTAGAACAACTCGCAAAGCTACGGTACATGTGCTCCTAAATACAATTTACGTGAAGTAAACAATTGAACGCTTTTAGAAGATCATACTCGTAAGATCAGCTTTTTTATTCTTCTTAAAAAGTAACTTTATCAAAATGCGTAAGCTCGTGGGTCTTGTTAGTGTCTGGAAAGAAGGAAGGAATAAAATGCAGTTTGCATGCGCTGAGACGACGAGACGCAGCCGCGTTATGGGCCGTGAAACAAGATCTAAAACGGGGAACTTAGGATTACAGTGCAGGACATACTTGTAGATATGTATGTACATTTTATACTGCAAAATGTATTTTACATCACAAAAGGAGCCCTAATGTTCACTGGTGATAAAAAGCATCCACATTAAGTAGGGTTTGCTATAATCTTGGCAGGCATTTTGGTGATCGCAGTGTAAAATGGCAGTTTTACATAAAGCACACCTTCGATTATTTTTCCTTTCATCTCCTTTTATGTTTTATATAAAAGGGTGCCAAAAATAAGCAGCATTCCACTTCTTACGTGGATGTGAGCAGGTTGATATGTGCATTAGACGCACAAAAGGGCTGTAAACCATCTTAGTGCTCTGCCAGGATTTCATATAATATATTCTGATGTTCCTGTCTTATATGTCGTTAGCGTAAACATATTATTCATAATATAATAAAAAGTAGATATTCTGACACAACTGTAATAGTATTGCATAAGGAATTGCAGACTTTTTGTAGATGTATTTGATATCCTCTATAAAATTGTAATACTTCACTTTGCTCTATTGTTAACTTTATAACATAAGTATAGATTAATTAATTTAATTTATTGAACTATTTAAATATGGCTGCATACGTAGATACTTATTTTTACTACAACAACAAACTCGACTTGAAGAATGAAAACGTTAACAAGGTCTACATTTAATGCTCACTACAGCTATCTTATCATTTATCATAGTATGAGGGCTAATGATCAATCTTTCGAAAATGTTTTATTTTCTCTGCAACAATTTATATATAATTTCTATTCGGTTATTATCAGTTGTAATATGTACAATGTTATATTATATACTTATATTTTTAAATACCTAAGCCAAGATGATATGTTTTGCTAGGTTTGTATGTTTTTGCGAAATAAACGTATTATTATTATTAATTAAATAAAAACTGATGGAATTAATTTCTATGCTGTAGAAGTTGGAGCAAGGGGTATACCAGCGAAATTCCTATATAACCTATTTAAAAACCTGGGCTTGTCAAGAACAACCGTAACTTTAATCCTAGAACGTGTATCTAAGGCGGCGTTAGTAGGGTCCTACCAAATTTGGTTAGGCAGGGGAGGAGGCTCGAGCGGTAAAGGGGAGCATTGATGACATCTTAAAGTCCCAGGACGCTTGGCCTCTTCCTCTGCAACGCTTTGGACCCGGAATCCGCACGGTGAATCCATGGAATGCTAAGAAAATCGTCTCCCATCTACGTACGACGCACAGTTTTAAGACTGAGAAACTTTAATTTGAACTTAAAGATATGTGTTATTTTATGAACGTAAGTGTACGTCTAATAGTGCGCTTCATTCTTGATACATTGTTATGGTTACGAGAGTACAATGCAAATTATGCTAAGTATAGCCTCGTAGCATACACATTAAGATTAAGAAATGCATTTGTTTATACAGGAACAGGTGTAAAAACTATGGCCTCATAAATAACCAGTGAGATAGTAACTGTATAGTCAAAACCATATATAGTAAATATATCAAGGCATTACTTTGGGAAAATGCATCTTCAATAAAATAATATTAATATGTATTTAAGACAAACTCATGCTTAAGGGTGAACTGGCCGGACGGTTCTCCATACAAACGCCGTTGGGTGATCACTCCCTTATTTGAGGATTTAAGTCCAAAATAAAGCATAACACCGATTGATCTCGTCATTATCTAGGCTTGTATGATGCCAAAATTTTAAAAAGATAATTAAGTTATAAGTTATGAGCCTCGAAAACTTTATATGAAAATGTTTCGAGGCTCATAATTCTCAGGTTAATTATTTTATTAAATTTTCGGCATCATACAATAATAATAATAAGCATTTATTCAAGAAAAAGCACAAATTTACAAACATAAATATTGTTACGCCAGAGAAATTTAAACATTTTGCTTCTTGGGTATCTGCTGCCGAACTAGGCTTGTGGCCTGTATTTCAGCATACAGCGCCCTCCCCTATGGTAGTGCTAGTCTAGCATAAAAATAATATCTTCACTTTACAACAAAGCAGTAGTGCTATAATAAAAAAAAAAAGAAACAATTTCAATGCTTAGCTTTAACAGTAATTTTTTTTTACGTTTTTTATTTCTATATTTGATTACTGTTCCTCTTTTTGTGTTTAATGAGAATGTGTGTGTGAGCGGAAGAGGGTGTATCATTGTGTTGCCTAAGTGCTTGGTTATGCAAAAATACATTTATTTTAGTTCCTTTTAATTAATTTCCTATACCTATACAAGCCTAGATAATGACGACATCAATCGGTATTATGCTTTATTTTTGACCTAAATCCTCAAATAAGGGAGTGATCACCCAACGGCGTTTGTATGGAGAACCGTCCGGCCAGTTCACCCTTAAGAAAAACATATAAAATATATCAAGTGATAATTCTGTTTAATATTCCTGCTAAGCCGACGACGTGACGTCATAAGCGCCACGTAGCCAACTGGAAAGAAATTCTTTGTATTTCACTTCTACATGAAGCATCATGAGGAGGGCTTGACTCATCGAGCGCACGATAGAAAAAAAACATTCGAAAAAATACTTCTGATGCCAGTAGCCGTCCTTTAGAGCTATATCCCATTCTAAGTTAGGCCTGTTCTTCAACTGCATCATCACTTACCATCCTGTGCGATCATACTCAATGGTATTTTTAAAAGTATTGAAACCTTTTGTTGTGAGGACTTCATTGAAAAATTAAGCTTGCAATGGCAACAGACGCACGAATAATTTCGTATTTTTGAAACAGTACATAAAGCTGTATCAGCTGGATTGTCCTGCGCTGGACATAGCCTCCCCCATTTAAAGGGAGTTTGCCATAATCCCCAAGCTTGGCAGGCTTCTTGGGGATCGCAGTTTAAGATTTCAGTTCCTCAGAAGGCGCTGCTGCCCACCTTCCGGTAAAATGCCTTTAATCGCCTCTTACGACACCCGCAGGTAGCAATAGGGGGGGGTGACATTCTAGCCCGGCACCCCATGGGGAGCATAAGGCTGCTTTATTAAAACTGTTAATATGTTCTTTTACAACAACTATTGTTATCAACTTTTTAATATTAAAGGATATTATAGTCATGCGTGGGTTCGAATCCCGCACATAACTATATTATTTCATTTACTAGTACCAGAACATACCCAATGAATTTAAAATATTGTAGTTGCTTATCTTATTAGACATAACAATATTAATTTTACGAAACATAGTTGACCTATCAGATTTTGCTAGTTATCCAGAACAAAATTATAAGCACACAGTTATTGCTTATTGGCAAATAAAACCAAACATTATACTCCAGAGTCATCCTAGCATGAAAACAACACACCAGGTTTCACCTAAAATCTAATGTCAAAATAATGGGTGCGTTATAACTGCAAGCTGCCACTAATTACTGCTGAAAGCTAGCTTTGTACCGTTGCAATTATATTACTATTCGATTTTATCACATATACATGTTTCTTCTATAAGCTCCTGTTGGATGTTATCAAAAACACGTTTAGGGAAAGAAAGCGCTGAATGAACAGCACGCACTACTAATATCGAGATGAGTGTTGCTGCACATTAGCGTACAATATACGCTCGTAATGGAGAGACTAGGTTAAGGAATGTTCACTGTCGGTTACTGTCGGAATGTTGAACGATCCTTACTTGGATGGGTGACTGATAGTGGTATTTATTACTGCGTACTTCTATGCTTAGGAGTCATTGGCTATGCGAAGGAGGTTATCGGGCAGTCTGCAAACTCCGATACGGTTGTAGCGCATTTTTGGAATAGTCTTAGTATTTAGGCTTAGCCATGCTAGCTTACCACTTTAGTGTGTAAAATCTGACGCCAAGCCTATCGTGATGGAACAAGCACGAGACCCACCTGGTTTCAAGCGGTAACATCTGTCTTAAACAGATGCAGTTTGTCACAAGTGGCGAATTGCACTGCCCAACATAAAGTCATTAAGTCTCATGTGCCTGTAATTTCACCGGCACTCCTATCCTTCAAAACGGAATACAGTAATGTTCCAATTACTGTTTGGTTGTAGAAACAGGTATGGTGGCTTCTGCAGGAGAACTAGCACAAAGTGTTCTACTGCTACAGCATCAAGCATCCTGTCCTTCAGGCACATAATCTCTTCCCATTACTTTATTGGGGACAAAAGCTAGCTTATCAGATTAAGGAAGTTTTGACACAGGTCAGCAATAAATATTTTTCTTTATTCAGTCATTGTATCCGTTTTATGGACCTTACATACGTTAATGGTAAGGAAATATCATGACCGTATTACAGCTATCTCATAAAAACAGCAAGCTTGGTTTCATGTTATGAAATTACCTTTAATTTTAAACTTCCAATCTTTTCTATGTACACTTAACTCAGAACAAATACTTCTGATATACAGCCATAACGTGTAAACTGGGTTATACTACGTGACGGGGCGTTCTACTTAAAAAAATGATTAAAACTAGATATTATTCTGAAAGCTTTCAATATATCTATACTTAAGTGTTAGTATAGATGTTCGGTTCTCAACCAGAGGCCATATTTTTTAAAATTCGCGCGCCAGAAACTCCGTGTTTGTCTTTGGCAAGGTCTGGTTGGCAGAGGGAAGTACCGAGGCAGAAAAACATGAACTTAATGGCGGATACTGCATTCGCAGCTTAGGTTTTTATATTATGTTTATATTAGTGCGGTATAGGTGATTTTGTGTGTATTTTTTGGAAGCCGC
The DNA here is from genome assembly GCA_963890685.1 of Plagodis pulveraria. Lineage (NCBI taxonomy): Eukaryota > Metazoa > Arthropoda > Insecta > Lepidoptera > Geometridae > Plagodis > Plagodis pulveraria. The sequence goes on from OY982968.1 coordinate 1,253,663, forward strand.
TAAAATTAGTAGGCAAACACTAAAGGCGCAATCGATTGCAGTCAAAACGGTGCACATTTGGAACAATTATTGTACATACATACATGCGGCTAGCACGAGGTTAATATGTCCCAACTAACAGTAGGAACCAGCAGGTTGGGCGCGCCTGGCATACTGATGTATGACGAGGTGATAAACGTTGGGACTGATGCTGTAAGTAACTTTTCTATTAATTTGTGACCTTAGATTTGTAGAAATTTGTAGGTCACCTCTAGATCTTAGGTATTTAATTTAACACCGAGTATTGCGGCAGATTGGCGAAAACGATTTAGATTTCGTACAATAGTTCCATCTTATAATAACGAATAACTTTAATCGTCAACTATAACGTTTGTGAAACATTAAGCCTGGCACTAAACTAAACCTAAGTACACAGTCAAACAGGATACAGTAGGGCTTAAACTTTGCTTTAGTACGTACTAAAATTGCTGAAATTCTGTGATACCCATGTGATAGCGTTGTGAATTTTAATAGGGTATAACTAGTTATACTTCATTAAAATTCACAATGCTATCATAGTCAATGTCAACATATAATTCTCAATAATACGCTGGTTCTAATGGTATTTCGATCCAATTAGTATTGGAGATGAAAGCTCTTAGGTATATCACATAGATACGAATTATTTAGCTGTTGCCGTGGATTAATCGTACGGGTGTCGAATCCAGCGCGTTCAAGCCAGAGTCATACCTGCTACACGTATCTTGACCCACTGCCCACTTACAAAAATTAGATGACTCCTCACTAAAGGAACTGCAGATCAAAATGTTTGTTTTGACGCCAAGTAGCTACAAAAAGTTGGGTTTTAATTTTGCACCCTTAGAACTTTTGACTGGATGAACCGATTTTGATGGTTCTTTATTTATTTAAAAGCTGATGCTTGCCTTGTGGTCCCAATTAAATTTCATCAAAATTGGTCATGCCATTTTTGAGTTACATTCCAATAACTGAAAAGTATTGCATTTACACACATTACAGTGAATGACAATCAATCCCATAAATAGCAAGGATCACTAAAAAAGGTGAATTTTTTTTACAAAAAATAGCACCGACTTCATTATTCCAATGTGTGAAATAACTAGTCGAAGTCGGTACAATGCGCACAATATTGTGGTAAAAGGTTCTTTTGAACCCTCATGGTACCGACTTCAGCAAGTTATTTCACACATTCGAGTGTAGAAGTCGATGCCTTTTTTTCGGAAAAAAAATATTATTGCTATTAGTTGAGCCTTGTGGCGTTTCGAGTGTTCCGGCAGCTGTCCTTGAGAGCCAGTCGGCTCTCAAGGACAGCTGCCGGAACACACTATTAGGTGCTTGGCGACGGCGAACCATGGACCTGCTGCGCGGAAGTCCATAGCCACAGAGCCGCCATCACCGCTTCAAAATACACACACATGTGGCAAACAACTATCCTGTACATCGATTTGCGGTTTTTCGACGATACTGGGTGTTGGAACATCACTAATGTCACATCCCTATGTGACATATTATGTACTTTGTCTATGGTTTTTGGCAAGCTCATTGTAATGTTAATTGAGAACGTATTAAATGTAATCTTCAGTAATAAATCTTTCATTTTATAAATATAACATCAAATATAGTTTAAAACATGGCGCAGTCGCTTTTGGTAAAGACACCATAATATCTATATTTACAGCACTGTTCTGTTTCGTAATCTACGCAAAGTTCTAAGTTTAACCTAAAACAAGATGGATGGCCACGTGAAGTTACCACATAATTTAGACATTTCGAAAGAAAATGCGGCATCAGAGTGGAAATTTTGGTTGTCAAATTTTGAAGATTATTTAGTTGTAACGGGCAAAGACAAGAGTCCAGATGCAGTGAAACTGTCTTTATTACGCAATATGATGGGCCCTGAAGCAGCAAGAATTGTGTCAACCATACCAATTGCAGAGGCAGATGGAAAGTATAAAAATGTGATCAGTGCCATCACCGCTCATATAAATCCACGAACAAACGTAGTTTTTGAAAGATTCAAGTTTAATGAGCGCAAGCAGCTCGAAGGTGAACCATTTGATACCTATCTAACAGATTGCAGGCATCTCATTATGTCATGTGAATACCAAGCTATGGAAGAGGAGCTAATGAGAGATCACATCGTACAAACTATATATGATAAATCTACACAGGAAGCCTTATTACGAGTTGATGACTTAACATTAGATAAAACTATCAAGTTTTGCCAAACTAAAGAACAAGCGTCAAGGCAAGTATTGGCAATGAACCCAGTGTCGATTGAAGCGGCCAGAATAAAAAAGTCATCAAATCAGTCATTCAAATGCAGGCGGTGTCAAACTGAACACCCTGCTCGTTCATGTCCAGCCTTTGGCAGGAAATGTGCTAAGTGTGGATTGCTTAATCATTTTGCAATCAGTTGCAGAGTAAGTAGTAAAAAACAAGTGCGTGAAGTGAATAAAAAGTCAAACTCTGATAGTGAAACAGAGAGTGTGTATTGTGGGGAAGCAAAAATTATTAACGGAATAAAATCTGAGTGGTTTGAAAATATTGTTATTGAGGACTGTAAAGTTAAATGTAAACTTGATACAGGTGCAGATGTAAGTATTATGCCCATCAAATTGTTTAACAAAATAAATGAGAACTTGAATTTAACATTATTACCAACAAATATTAAACTAGAATCTTTTGAAGGTAACCAGGTTAAACCAGTAGGCATGATTAATTTACAGTGTCAGTATAAAGAAAACAAATGTTTTGAAAATTTTATTATCGTTGATTGTAAATCTATGCTACTCGGTTTGCCAGGGTGTGTAAGTTTGAACTTGATAAAAAGGGTGCATAGTGTGACATTGTGTGAGCCAAATGTACTTAAAGAGAAATTTATTAATGATAATATTGATGTCTTCCATGGAATTGGCAAAGTGCCAGGTATTTTTGAAATTCCTACCAGATCCCCTTATGACTCAATATGTCACCCTTCACCTAGAATACCACATTCGTTGCTAGAACCTTTAAAAATTGAACTTGACAGACTTGAAAAAAGAGATGCTATTGTAAAAGTTGAGAATATAAATAGCAAGGCCTGTATTAATAGAATTGTGTTAGTAGAACGCCCTAACAAAAAAATTAGATTATGTTTAGATCCCTCTGATCTAAACAAAATAATTTTAAAAAAGCCCAAGATGTTACCTACCCTAGATGACTTAGCGACCAAGATGAAAGGTAAAAAGTTTTTCTCAGTATTAGATCTTTCTGAAGGTTTTCATCATTTAATTTTAAGCGAAGAATCTTCTTGGAAATGCTGTTTTGCAACACCATTCGGCGTCTATAGATATCAAGTCTTACCTTACGGATTAAAGCATGCACCTGAATTATTCCAAGAAGTACTTGATTTTCATTTTGGAAGCTTGCCTAACATCATGGTTTGGGCTGACGATATCTTGGTTATGGGCAGTACAATGCAGGAACATGATGTATCGCTTAATAATGTTATAAAGAAAGCTAGAAAATTAGGTGTTGTTTTCAATAAAGATAAGCTACAGTATCGCCAACCTGAGGTTAAATATGTTGGCCAAACATTTAGTGCCAATGGTATGTCAATTGATAAAGACAGAGCTGAATCCTTAATTAATTTAGAATCACCAACGAACAAAGATCAACTTAAAAGCATAATTGGCTCTTTTAGCTATATAAGGCGGTATGTTCCTGATATGGGGGAGTTAATGTCTCCATTGTGTAGACTGCTCAAAAAAGATGTAGATTTTACATGGTTACCATGCCATGAGGATGCTTTTAAAAAATTGAAACTTAAGGTTAGTTCAGCTCCAGCACTTTGTGCGTTTGATCCTAAGAAGAAAACTACACTACAGTGTGATGCATCTGGAAATGGTCTAGGATGCTGCCTATTCCAGAATGATGATAAAGGTATACCTAGACTTGTTGCATGTGCATCACGCACTATGAATAGTACTGAACAGAATTATGGTCAGACAGAGAAGGAACTGCTGGCCATATATTTTGGTTGTAAGAGATTCCACAAATATATATATGGCACTGATATTGATGTTCAGTCAGACCACAAACCTATCACAGCAATAATGTCAAAGCATATCAGCAAGGTAGGATCACCAAGGCTTAGGAGGCTAAGGATTAAATTACTGATCTATAATTTAAATGTGTACTATGTGCCGGGCAAACAAGTTAACTTTGCCGATATGCTTTCTAGGAATAGCTTAAAGGTTACAGAACATGACAATGAAATGCTACAAATGGTCCATTCTGTATCAAAATATCTACCAATGTCAGATGAACGTAAGGATATTTTTAGGAAAGAAACTAACAATGATCCAATTCTTAACAAAATCTCTAAATTCTATTACAGTGGTTGGCCAAAATCAGTACCTGTAGACTGCAAAAAGTTTGAAAAATTCAAGGATATTATATATATGCAAGATGGATTATTGTTTGTTGGTAACAGACTGGTAGTACCAGTTTCACTAAAGTCTTATATACTCAATATTTTGCATGAAGGCCATTGTGGTATTTCTAAATGTATTTCCAAAGCAATGCCCTTATTTTATTGGCCTAATATGAGATCTGATATTCACACCTATGTAAGAAAATGTAGACCTTGTGAGAAGTATAGTTCTAAAAACTATAACGAACCCTTATTGCCACATAAGATTCCTGTGGAACGTTATATTAAAGTGGGATGTGATATATTAGATTTTAATGGAAAGTCCTTTTTAGTGATTGTAGACTACTTCTCACACTGGATAGAACTCCTGCCTCTCAAGGACAAATCAGCTAAATCTGTAATCAACGCTATGCAAGAGAGCTTCACTCGGTTTGGTTATCCTTTAGAGCTTATTGCAGACAATGTACCCTTTTCCTCTTACGAGTGTAAAACTTACTTTAAAGCTAAAGATATTATTCTAGTAACATCAACACCTAGATATCCTAAGAGTAACGGTTTAGCAGAGAAAGCGGTACACATTTGCAAGCAAATTTTAAGAAAGAGTATGGAGGACAGCACTGATTACAGAGATGGCATACTACATTACAACAACACACCTCTATCAGGGCTAGATGTAACACCTTCACAAATGTTGAATAGCAGGATGGCTAGATTAATGCCATGTAATATTGATGTGTTGAGACCTAAAGTACAGCAAGGTGTTTATAATCAATTACTATTAAGACAATCATTATATAAGAAAACATATGATAAAACTGCTAGAAAGAAAGAAATTGAATATGTACCAGGAGAAAATATTGTTTTCAGGGAAGGTAAGGTATGGACTAAAGCTAAGATAATTTGTAAGTCCAAGGAGCCTCGTTCATACATCATTCAAAAGAATGATGGTAGTGTGCCCTTAAGGCGAAACACTTCTCAAATTAAAAGATCTTTTTCTAATGTAAGTAAGGGTGATAGAACTTTTGTTGATAGCTATGACAATGATGGAGATATGTATGCAGAGATGATTCATAACAGAAACACTATGTCCGAACATCGTCTTCCTATAGATAATCATTGTAGCCCTAGTTCACAAGTAAAGCAGTATATAACAAGAAGTGGCAGAGTTGTAAAAAATAGACAAGTTTTAAATTTATAACAGGGTTAAACTTAATAAGGCTAATTCTAAGGAGGAAGATGTTGGAACATCACTAATGTCACATCCCTATGTGACATATTATGTACTTTGTCTATGGTTTTTGGCAAGCTCATTGTAATGTTAATTGAGAACGTATTAAATGTAATCTTCAGTAATAAATCTTTCATTTTATAAATATAACATCAAATATAGTTTAAAACACTGGGTTCATACGCCGGCAACTATGAGCGTGATAGATTATTTGAAAATTGGCTTACTATTTATTGAAATATTTGTTCATTTTCACTTGATTGGCTTTAAGCTGATTTAAACAACTGGTGCTATAATGTGACATTCTAATTTCGTTATAGAAATACTCTGTGGTTTTAAGATGAAAATAAGTATTGGTTTAATTATCTGTGTATATTTTATCTGTGGTGTGAATTTAATACTGTACCTATCTAAAGTTCTTTATTGTGAGATAAAAATCATATATGGATTCTCGTGATGACTGGAATCATTATTTAATGATATTTTTACAATAAGTATATCTTATAAGTAGTGTAACAGATCATGTGAACAGTTATAAAGATACTTATTTAAAATAGTTGATATTATGTACTTTATTTCTATGTGTAAAAACATTGATGATTTTATTATAGTTATTACCATATGTATAGAGCTTGAAATCACATAATTATTAATTTAAAGAGTACTGTGTTTGTGACGGTAGTCGCTTCGTCACCTTGTTTGTTCCTTCCTGTAAAAGGGGTAGTGTAAAGCGAGTAGATTCACTTTTAGTCGGACCGCCGTGCCGAGCAGACCTCCAGTGGTGTTGAAATAGTGTTTGACGACGAAGTGCTGCTTGATTCAGTTTCGGTTGGACCGCCGTGCCAAGCAGAGCTCCGGGGGTGTCGAAATATATTTGGAAAGTAGTCTTTAGTGACGAAGTGCTGCCCGATCAAGATGTTGTGAAGTTAAGTAATTTATTATTATCTTTTCTGATATTACATAACGATAAACCTCGCTTAAATGTAATGGTCCTTTTGGACCATTACATGGTTTGTTAAAAAGGTTATGACAATTATATATCGAATAAGAAAATATCTGTTTATGTAAACAATGACTTTATATGTTAATTAATAGTTGATAATCCAGTGACAGTGTAAATAAAGTGTATATAGTAAGTATGTAACACATTGTTAAAAGACTTATAAAAGAATGGCCCCGAGTTTCTTGCCCGTTCTTCTCGCAGTGGCTCTATACAATTTTGTTTGCTGAACGTGGCATTACAATGTAGAATCATTCAATATTAAAATTTCATCAAATTGAATAAATGGTTTTGACTATTGACTTTGTTGTTTAAATCCAACTAACAAGCGCATGACGTCCGCGTCTTGTAAATGTTAATGAATGTTTTGAATTTTCGTGTCTACTTTTAAGATATTTGCGAGAAACGAAGAAAACACGAGAGTAAAAATTACCAATAATTACTATATAAAGAGAGGTCAATGTAAGTCATATTACATCTTACATTGACCTCTCTTTATATAGTTATATAGTATGAAATTTGTGTGTCGTAATACTGAAGATATTCAAGATGCAGCTGGGAGATCATTATTGGCTTTTGGCTGGATGTCGTAAACGGTAAAAACGCACTTTTTTACGCATGTATGTTTGTCTTTAACGTATCTAAAAAAGAAATTAAAAAACATTACTGTTAGGAAGAGAATAAAATATCGATTTTAGGTTCCAGTACTTCAATTAGCTTCAACGAGATTAAATTCCAAAGGCAATATGTACGCTATAATTGTGTAAAATCTCTCATTATCGTTTCCTTGGTATACTATTAGTACAAATATACGATAGGAAAATTTTAAGTCATGTGCGGGATTCGAACCCGCGTCCATCCACCCCTTGAGCCGGGGTATGCTCTAACCAATTGAGATGACATGACGTCATAACTCAAATCTTTCCTATCGTTCTTTAACCATCGTATTGGGATGGATTTGGCGTATATTTGTGATTTTGTAATGTAATGCGCATAGCAGGCGTTATTGCAAACTTAACAATATTAAAAATACTATTAGTAGTTAGTGAGTAACTTGAAAAAACATGTCTAAGCCACGCTCCCGCTTTTTGCCATTGGATTTGACCAGTGCTTTATAGGTTTGCGAAAATCAACAATGAGTGCATTCATTTATAACTGTATCTGCCGTATTGTCCACTGCTGAACACGGCCACCCCCATCATGGGGTTTTTTTGCAATAATCCCCACGCTTGGCAGGCGTCTTGGGGATCGCGGTGTGAGATATTAGTTCCTCAGAAAGCACTGCTGCCTACCTTCTTGTGAAGAAGTTGTTCCCTATATGGCCTCCTCCTCCACGATGCCCACGGATAGATATGGGGGGATGACATTCTAGCCCAACACCCCACGGGCGTTCGTTCACGCGTGCACTTATAAAAATTATATATTTTTCCTAGTAATAATAAATACTGAAAACCGGAAAATCAATAAGGAATGAATTATGGTGAACACTTTTTGAAATTATTATTCCCAAATTTAAATAATAATTATAACAGATAATAACATAAATAGTCACTAACATATTTAAGATTTAAGACAGTTTAACAGGCGTACATAGCGTCAGGGGCTATGTTATTATAAAATCTATGATTATTCTATGTATTCTATGTAGCTGTATGCTGTTCAAAATAAATAAAATAAAATATTTCTAAAATGGCTGAACCGTATGCTATTTTACTATGAATACAATATGTACTTGTAGTATCTCTAGGAAGACCATTAACAATCATAACCTAAAAAATTCCCTACTAAATTATAATTTAGAGAAAAAAACGAGCGCGCGATTTTGAGGGTGTATTTTTGTTTGTGCATTATTATATATGTGTGTATAAAATAAGTTTAGTTACCGCTAGATTTGTCTTTGATCAGTGTGATAAAAAGCACATCGTCGATGACGTCATTATTAGAAAAAAGTTTTCAATTTCAGAGTACAATTGATATCAATTCCACTTATATAAGCTTTTAAAACTCAATATGTGTACTGTGCCAATTCCATGTGTAAAATGCTAACAAATCCGACTCAACATTTCAATTACCTACTAAATAACCCCAATGCTGACTAAATACTTTTTAACGCACAAACTGTACATAAACTACTCATTAATATAATTGCAGCATCATCATTAACCATTATTATTTCCGCGTGACAAAACAGCCGTTGGGAATAATTCCTGCCATAATGTCCGATTTTCAAACGAATGATGCTTAAATTTGTGGCTTTTGACCTCAAAACTCACGATAAATGAACGTAAATAATACTGTTTTGAAGAGATTATTCAACCAGGCCTAAAGCCAACGGAAAGTACAGTTACTACTTAAAACTGAGAACTTGAGTCAGCAGGGTTTTATATCAACGCTAAAACAAAAAGTCTGCATTTTCTGTTACTTTCAGCATTTTTTTAACTATTTTTTTAAAACTAGCAATGTCGGTGCTCGCTTTTTGAGGGTTTCGTATTTCAACAATTCATAAAAAAAATATTTGTTGATTTTGTACAGCTTCAATATGTTATTGTTATTCGGAGATTTCTAGTCCAATGTATGTCTTTGTATCGACACCCTACTTATAATATCTATATTTCATCTATACTCACTTCGTTCACGTACTAGAGTCATGGCATGCGGACGAACAGACAGACAGTGGAGTTTTATTGATAGGGCTCTTTTTGCCTTGTGTGTATGAAACCCCATCGAAATCTTCCTTCAAAATCATAGTTGTAACATACAAACATGTCCATGAAAACATATACAGAACGAATCGTCGTTTTCAGTATTTGTGGTATAAAAAGAGTTGTTTTCCTTATGGCACGCTTAGTTGTGTAGTTTTTATATGAGTGAGTATACTTATATTCATACTCAACATATCGTTATATGTATTTGACCTGTCCTCGTGACATGTCTGTGCCACGCTAGTCTTATCCTTAAATTTTTCTGTCACTGGTAATAGTTTCAAGCTACGTCTGAAAAATTAAATCCGTACTTTGGCCATTCCAGTTACATACACTAAACATTCATGTAGACATTTAAATCTCCACAACATACGTTGTCACTCATCCACTTCTTACGTTGCCGAGCATTACGGCTATATAAAATGTTATGACATAATATAGAAATTTCAGATTCCTAATTCTAGCATCAGTATTCGAGATAGACTCCGTCACAAAAATAATCTTGTAATATAACCAATCAACAAATTAAGTTCAATTAGTTAAGTAATAACTTAAGTAATAAAGCTAACCAATAGCTCCTACAGCTTGACTGTTAAAGGACGTCAGCTGTCATGCGGTCACACTTTATATCGGCGCGGCGGTGGATGGCGCGAACAGTTGCTATTGTCGGTGACGAGAATTATGGCACTCGGTGGTTACCGCACGTGGCAATAGGCTACGCGGACAGTTGGCAGTTTAATCACGATTTCGTAACGTCGTTTTCAGTTATTTTAAACACATTAGATATATTATTTTAAACTACTGATAGTTGTAATTGTAAGTACCGAGCGGAAAAACACTCATCTAACGTGGCGCAAAATTATATTCTCCCACGGAAGCTATTAAAAAACACACCTAAAAATATTGTAACTATATTTTAGGACACATTTGAAGTATGTTTTTCAGTGCTGTAAAAGCTAGTGATTGCTGTCGTCGTTTATATAAATGAATATCAAAACTGCCCATTCACCATTTAACAGGGTTGGAGTGAAACTTATGCTAATTACCGCCCATCACTCGGGTGGTACAGTACAAAGTTGAGTAGAAAAACTTCAGCATATGTTATCGGAAAGTTTAAGCGTTGACTTTAGTTCAATGTAGTTCAAAAAATATTATGTAGACTCTAGTTAGTTGTGAAATTAAAATATGTATCTTTTCAGATAAAGTAAAATTGACTTTTTTTTCTTTATAACATGTTATTATTATTATTAGCCTTTATTGCTGATACTAAACAATGATTTTATACACAGTAACAAATTATTTTAACTTAAATCTAATACATCGGGTTTCCCGGTTTAGTGGTCAGCGTGTTCAGTGACACATAGGCCTCTTCCAGCTGTTTCCATTCTTCCCTATCGATAGCTTTTCTAGACCAGAGTGTCCCTCCAATAATCTTGATATCATCTGTCCATCTTTTAGCTTGTCTGCCTCTTTTTCTTTTGCCATCACGTGGCTGCCATTCTGTTATAATATTAGTCCATTTCATTCTGCTTTCCCTTGTCATATGTCCTGTCCATCGCCATTTTAACCGTCTTATTTTCTTTAGTACGTCTTCCACCTTTGTTATATATCTAATGTCTGCTGCTCTTTTGCGGTCTTTTAGCGTCACGCCCAACATACTCCTTTCCATTCCCCTTTGACACGATCTTAGTTTTAAAAGATGTTTTTGAGTCAATGCCCATGTTTGGCATCCATATGTAAGACAAGGCAAGATGCAAGAATTAAACACTTTTTTCTTGGCTGTCATAGGAAAGTGTTTGCTTTTAAATACCTCTTTAAGAGACCAGTATCTTTTCCAAGCACAGGCCACTCTGCTTTCTATTTCTATGTCTGTCCGGTCTCTAAAAGATATTAATTGCCCTAAGTATGTATAGTTCTTAACATATTCAATATCATCATTGTCTACTTTTATGGATAGTTCTTCTCTGTTTGTCATTACTTTTGTTTTTGATTTATTTATCGTAAGACCAACTACTCTGCTTGCCTCAGTTAGCTGTTGTAGCATATGTTGAAGGGTATTCACGTTGTCAGTTATTAGGACTAAGTCATCAGCGAATCTTAAGTGGCTAAGTTGTCTACCGTTGATATTAATACCAAAATTGTCCCACTTAAGAACTCTGAATATGCTTTCCAAGACTGCTGAGAAAAGTTTTGGCGATAGCGGATCTCCTTGCCTTACACCTCTGGCTATTGGGAACTCTTCGCCGGTTGATTCCAGTTTTATTTGCGCTGTGCTATTTGTGTATATATTTTTAATTATACGTATGTATTTTTTTGGCACTCCCTGCTGGATTAGAGCCCTCCAAAGCGAATCATGTTCTATAGAATCAAATGCTTTACTATAGTCAACAAATGCGATGTACAAGGCTTTACCGTATTCTTGACATTTTTCTATTAGCTGTTTGATGACATGCATGTGATCCGTAGTTGAAAACCCCGCTCTGAAACCAGCTTGTTCTATAGGTTGTTGTTCGTCCATTATTCCTGTTATTCTGTTCAAAATCAATTTGGAGAACACTTTATAAATATTCGACATAAGACTTATAGGCCTGTAGTTTTCTATGATGTTTCTATCCCCTTTTTTGTGTAATAGTATAATTGTGCTCTTAGTCCATTGCGGTGGTATACATTCTGAGCTTAAAATAGAATTGTATATTTCCGTGAGTTTTCTTAGCTTTTCCGGTACTCTAATTGAGATTTTGATCATTTCATTTGAAATCTGATCTGGTCCAGGAGATTTGTTGTTCTTTTGACTGTTGACAGATTTTTCTATCTCTGATTGAAGGAAAACTGGTATGTCTTCGTTCATGTCGTCATCATCGAGATTTATAGTTAAGTCTCTAGTATTTCGTTCTGATGCATAAAGTTTTCTATAGAAGTCAGTTGCTGTCTGTATTATAGCTTTCCTTGTCGTGTGCTGTTTTCCTGCTTTATTTTTAATGTTTGGGATCCATTTTTTCGCCTCCACCAGTTCTTTCAAAGCTTTTTTAACTCCTCCTGTCTTATTTATATGGTAATTCAGTACATTCGTTCGTTTCTTAGTTCTGTCTTTTTTGATGCTGTTACTTATTTTTTTACTTAATTCTGATATGGCTCTTAAATTTTCTTTGTGTTTTCCAAGTTTTAAAAGTTTTCTTCTTTCTTCTATTAATGTTTTAGTGTCATTTTCGGTATGGGTTGTCTTAGGTTTTGCGAATTTGTTGAACAGTGGACCATATATTTCTTTTATCTCATTGTTATATTTATCTTCTATTTCATTTTTAGGTGTATTTATGAAACACTGTTGTTGTTTATTTATAAAGTTATCATTTATATTGTACTTTTTTCTGCTCTTTTTCGGTTCAGTGATATGTATTACTGCTCTTACTATCCGGTGGTTGGTATTAAACTCAAATTGGTTTAAAATGTTTATATCATGAAAAAACATTTTTTTGTTCGTTGCTATGTAATCTATTTCGTTTCTGTATGATCCATCTGGAGATAACCAAGTCCACTTCTTCTTCGGATCTTTTTAAAAAAAACTGTTCATGAAGGCAAGATTGTTTTCCAATGCTAATTTAACCATTCTTTCTCCATTTTTACTTCTTCTACCGTAGCCAAATTTACCTATTAAGTGTTCTTCACCAGTTCGTTGAGACCCTATTCTACCATTAAAATCTCCTATAACCATAACGTTTTTGTGTGCATCTTGTAAGACTGATGACAGCTGATCATAGAAGATGTCTTTAACCCGTTCGTCATGTTGTTCAGTGGGAGCATATACTTGAATAATCGACCATTTGTGTCTGTAGCCCGGCAGATGCATATTGAGTACAGCTATTCTCTCTGATATGCCTATAAATTCTTCAATACTTTTTTCTAAGCGTTTTTTAACCATGAAGCCGACACCATAACTTCCCTTTGTTTCCCCTTTATAGTATAGGACGTATTCCTTTCGATCCTCAATGCTTTCACCTAATCTTCTTACTTCACTTAAACCTATTATGTCCCATTTTATTTTTGAAAGAGCTAACTCTAATTCGGTAAGTCTCTCTTGTGTTCTCAGTGTTAAGCAGTTTAATGTACAAATATAAAGTTTCTTATTTTCTTGTATTTTTAGTGTTTTGGTATTATTGGTATTTCTTTTTATTGGAGCTGGAAGGGATTGGTCGATATCCCCCACGGTGACCAGCCGGCTTGGGGGACGTATTGTTGTTTTGTTTGTCTTGTTAATTGTTTTTCGTTCATTTGTTCTGATCTTCCGGTTTCCGATGTGTGTTGATTGCTATTCTTTATTTATATAGGATGTTGAGTGAGCTCTGCTCCTGTACATTTTTTCAAAGGCATTTATTTTGTTTATTTTTGGCGGGGCGTTTGCAGTGTCATTTGTTGTCTTTGGTGAGGCAGATTGGTCTCTCTTCCTTTTATCTCGCATCCCACTTGCTTCACCTCTAACAACAAGTTTGTCGTATTTTATATATGATATACGTCCCTTTTTTCGCTCTTCCTTTAACTGAGGTATTAGTTCTCTCCGTTTTTCTAAAACTTCTTTACTGAAATCCTCTTTAACGTAAATATTTTTTGGCAGCTTTTTCTTATTTCGTAAAACCTCTTCTCTCTTCCATGAGTTTAGCATATTAATTAAAATTGGGCGTGCTCTTTCTTTTACTTTTCCAATTCTAAACGCTTTGTTAATATCTGTTTTATGCACTTCGATACCCGAATCGTTTAAAGTTTTTGATACCATTTCTACTATGTTTATATTTTCATTAGACTCCTCGAAGCCGTAGAAAATTAAATTATTCTCCTTTTTTCCAAGTTCTAGGCGTTTTATTTTCTCATTTAATTTCTCTACTTCATTTTTTAGAAACAAATTTTCTTCTATAATTGGTGTTAACTTATCATCCATTTCTTTTAATACCGCTTTTGTGATTGAATCTGTTAGGGTTGTTGTTTGTTTATCCATTTCTTGTTTTATTTTTGAAAACAGTAATTCCATTTGCTCATCCATTTTAAATTTATTAAATTTATACGGATTTTAATAACAAAACTCCCTTATTTTGTTAAATGGTAATACTAAAATAATTTGGTAGAAATTTATTTTTAAGTGTGGCAACACTTGAACCATAGATTGCGTGTAACGAAACGTAATGTTCTGATCTCTGATGTTGGTAGCACTGTTATTAAATGTCGGACTCAACTATTGTTTGTAGGTTATATTATTACAAAGTTTTTGCACTTATTTTGTTCGGAGAAAAATACACAAGTTTTTCACCACTTTATTTGCACTATTAGTCCGTATTATTCGATTCACTTGCACAGTTTATAGTTTTGTTCAGTTTTTCAACAATTATGTTTTTATATTCTTGGAGCAAAATTTGTGACGTTTGTACTATTAAACGATCCAACCGAATGTCAACATGTTATTACCTACAGCTAAATCTTGACGCACGCGATATTAAAATGAAATTGACTTTGTTTAGAAACAATAAGTTAATGTGAATTCAAAACCATTAAACACTAATATGATAACCTGGATTGGTTTTTTTTTAGTTTATTTAGTGTGATATTCGAAATAATGGGATAGCTGATATTTTTAATCAAAAGTGCTTCTCGAAAAGATGAATGATGTTATTGTGTAGCAGTTTTAGTTATGATCATATTAAAGTGTTTGCATCAACATCGGGAAGCACAAAAGTACCTCTGACATCGGAAAAACGCGAATAAGGCTCGGTAAAGTGACCTGTGACAGACGTTGATATCACGCAAGGCCGATATTGGTCGTGGAAAATTTCGAGCCTTATATCTACCGAACCGGAACATTGTGAAAAAATTCTTGAGAGAATGAATCCAACCAACTAAAGAATGTATATATGTTAAGTAAATAATTAATACTAATTCCTGGAATTTTTACTCAATATGTCAATATGAAGGCCAGTAAACTCGCGCTATTATGTATTATGAGTTTACCCATATTTCAGCTGTTTAAAAGAAAATCTGATATAAAGTTTTAAAAAATATGATCACTTGCATAATACGTTATTAGCGACACCTGATAAGTTTTTTGTCAAATATAGCAAATAACTGTTGCATTTATACATGTTTTCAAATAAAAAAATTAAGACAAAACCTGGTTAAAATAGTTGTTAGCTATAAGATTAAATAACACTGTGAGACACAGGCACTGATATCAAATGTTTATTTCCCTTTTAGATTAAATTTTATTTTCCTTAAGATTTACTCTACCGTTGAACTCCTAGAACTGTGGCACTGGCGAGCTCTTCTATTTATAACGATTTTTATGGCTAATTAAGAGAGCAAAGAGAACGCATTTTTAAACTAAAATATGGAAAAAGGATTATTTCGACAACAGCTCGCTTTATCTGCTAATGATTAAGTGGTTATTCCAATAGATAATAAAGGTTTACGTTTCCATTTTTTTTAAACTCAAACCAAATTGCATTACCCTGGTATGCTTCACCAACTACAACAGAAATTTTAATACTACTGACTCATATAAACCAGGTTTTTTTAACCTACTCGGGAAGCTACGAAAAAATAACGGTAAAAATACTTTATTATAATGTCAAAAGGTTGGTTTCAGTTTCAAGGATTGAATTCTCACTCGCATAATTATTTTTGACAACGTTCTACACAAAATATTGCAAATCATTCCATATACGAGCTAGAGACTCGTGACATATTGAGGGATGGACAATCAGATAGACAAATAGCGGAATAGGGCTCCTTATTGCTCTTAAGGTACGGATAAAGAAGGAATATGAAGAGGTTTATCCAAAATATGGAAAGTACTGTAGAGATGTTATAAAAAAATATTTATCTCTAATACAAAACATATACGAATTAAAGCCAGCTGTTTGACGCCCCTTCTTTGGAAATATACATATCTACTATTAAAATTATCGGTTATTATAAAATTAAGCAAATATCACAATGAAAACAATAGGATTTCACTACAAGTAGATAAGTCCTATCAATCAATCAATCAATTTATTTCAGATAAATTACAATCCATAAATAAATACCTACATTATTACATTCAATCATTAATAAAAAATCATTATATATCATTAATTAAAATTGATTGAGTCGGTAAGTTTGTTTATGGTTACGTACTAGGAAACGGCACCGTATTACTAAACCTCGACTGTCCATCAGTCCGTCCGTCCGTCCGTCTGTCAGACATAGAGCTGCATCTTTGGAAGAGAAAGAGGTAGTTAGTTGAAATTTTCAATGAATATGACTTAGTATAGCGAATTACCTCACATATAATAAAAATAACAAAAAGTTTAAAATAAACGGGGCTTCCCATACAGAAAACGTGATGTTTGAACGGTTTTGGTTTTTGCTCTATTGGTAAAACTTTAGGACAAAAGTCCAATATCTAACTTATAACAACTGACTAAATGCAAGACTCCCGCTACAGATCCCAAAATATATGAAAAAAAGACGTGTGGCACTCGGAGACTGCCGCGGTAAAGCTATAGCATAGCATTTTTTATCAACTTATGCAATTATAATTATTTATGCCACCAAGAGGCGAGTTGCTAAACTAAAGAGCCATGCGTGATATTTCAAAAAGTTATTAAAGGTATTGCTATTCATCGATAGATGGCAAAACAAAAAGTATCACCGCTGTGCCGGTCGGAGTGGGGGTGTTAGGTTATTTTCGTTACGGAATTTCTGGATTCGGTCTCCACGCTAAATGCCCGCGATAGAAGCTATGCATTAGCTTAAAAATATTTGGGAAAACTGTATTGTTAAGAAAACCTTATTATGCGTTAGTCTAACTCGCGCTGGGCTAGTTTTATTTTGATACATAAAATAAGTTTCACTATAAGTACATAGTTACTTGTATAGTCTATTTGAACTGTGTTTCATCAAATACGAGGGTCCGACTAATGTTGTTATTCTGGCGGAGACATCATCTCGCCTGTCGTGTTGCTTTTCAGCACGGCTCCTGATAACTGACTTGTTTATGCAGTACATTCGCTTAAACACGGTGTTAACAGTTAATTCTTTTTATACATAAAAATTAAAAGCTATTTGTTGTATGCAACACAAACTGTTTGTAAAATTTTAACCTGAGCTGACAAATTGATTGACTTTCTTAGATCTTTTAATATTGCAAACATAACAATATTAAAATTATGAGGTTGCGTAATCATTTACAAGTATAAAACCAATTGCAAAATTGGTCTTGTTTGTAGTACAACGTAAGGTGTACTATAGATGTCGCTCCATCCCAATACGATGGTTAAAGAACGATAGGAACGATTTGAGTTATGACGTCATGTCATATTAGCTCAGCTAGTTAGAGCATGCCCCGGCTAAAGGCGTGGATGGACGCGGGTTCGAATCCCGCACAGGACTTAAATTTTTCCTATCGTATATTTGTAATTCCTTAGATCTCCTAATCCAACTTAAAGTAAAATACATAACATTTATATCAAAAGAAACAAATTCATAAATTTAAAACCTTTGTAAGAAAGTAAATAAAACTTTCAAAGAACCTAAAATAATTCTACCGAGCAGAAGTTCCGAAATTCATGTTAAAATTCCAGCCTTATCAGAGAGAAACCTACATTAAACTTTGCATATTTAAATGAAAAGGCAATAAATTCCCGACAGAATATTCTAGACCTATTCAAAACACTGAAAAGCACTCCCCGAGAGTCGATTCTTTAGACGCGGAGATGCTTTCGTACATTTCGACAAGACGTGCCTTTTAAGCTGTATTTTCACTGAGCGCTCGAAATATGACAAATGACGATGAGTTCAATGAAAGCACGAATTAAAAAAAATTCAAAGGGGACAATCGTTAAGCTTTTGTTTTACTACAGTACAATTCAAAATGTGTCTTCTAAACTTTGATACAATTATTTCCAACAGACAAAATCATTCTTTACATGATATTGTCTTTACTTTTGTTTATATATTTACATTAAAAATATAAAAATTACACAAATCAAATAAATATTACCACTTTTAACAATGACCGGTTCCTGCGTAGGGTGTTGGCTCCAAGCTGTTGCCTTAACGTTGCGTTACTGTTATGGTAATACAGATGGATTAATTTTGTCATTTTCCTTTGAAAACGATGCCCATTAAGGAGATCGAATTCCAAAATAAATATAATTTTCGTTGCTATTCAAATTCTATAAACATACTCATAGCTTTTTAATGGCAGTACCAATATAGCAAGTGGCCAATTGGTTGCCCCATAAAATACCTACATGTAAAGTGTATAACTATTTAAAAATTAGAAAGGTGGTCAAATCGATGCAGATATTTTTTAAGTTTTTAAAGTACAACTACGCATAACTTTTTGTTGATAATCAATTTTGATGATCATATTTGGTGCGTAGAGTAATTTCAATAAACGTTGTCGTTGTTTTTAAGTTGCACAAATATTTTTTCAATATGCCTATATCGGCATGATTTAATGGTGATCGCAAGTCATGTTGATATTAACCCTTGTAGACGAGTGAGAATCATTCATGTAAGCACTATGCATCTCCGAAAATAATAAATTTATATTAAAAAAAAACGGAACCAACTCCTTAAAGTTGTGGAAATTGGGGCGTGAAGATGTCAGTAAAATATAAAGTACTTGGGGCCCAAGTATTTTGAATCGGCAGTTCGATGTAAAAAGTCAGTACCGTTTTTTTTAAAAAATAAAAACCTTTTTCCATGATTAAAATGTCAGTTACATGTTACAAAACCGCACATTTGTAAAGCTGAGCATTCATCTGCCGAATGCATTGTACACAACATGTTGAATTGAAGGCATTTGCATTGCATTAAGGCGAAAAAATAAACAAGTTTGTGTGTATAGTCACCCTCTACTACATCTTACATGCAGGGTAAACAGTATCATAGATAGTCCACGGTGCATATTAGATTTATGGCTATGGAGTGTAGTTTGAAGGAGATTTTAGTGTACCTTATGCGCTACTGAAATGAAAGAAAATCAACCTTAAAGACTATAAAGGATCATCTTATTATTATTATAATTTTAAAATAATTAACTTATATCAATAGACTACTCTCTCGGACTCCCTGTTTTGGAAAATCTTTTAATAAATAGATGGATACAAATGTTACAAAAAAATTAAAGAATAGGAATAATAAAACAGTTTTTTTCTTTTTTTTTCAGTTCTTGTGACGGATCAAGCACGAGGCCCATCTGATGTTAACCGGACTAACATCTGCCTATAACAGATGCATTTCGTCACAAGTCACGAATTGCACTGTGCCCGTCACCTTGAGACATAGTTTTTAAGTCTCATATGTGCCTGTAATTTCACTGGCTCTCAAAGACTGCTGCCGGAACACACCGTTAGGTGCTTGGCGACAGATTTTCTACTTGAAGGTGGTCGCTAGCCAGGCGGGCATTTGCATAATGCCCTTCCACCATGCGGTGAAGCTCAAGCCCGCGGCGGGATTTGAACCACGTACCTGCGGCACGGCAGTCCATAGTCAATGCCACTGAGCCATCACTGCTTCAAAGCTTCATTTATAAAATCCATCGCATGAATGATAAAAGTGTGATAATACGAACAGACGTCTGTGGAAAGCATCTTTTTACCTCAGAATCAAATACAAAAAAAAGAAATGTTACATACACAAGTTTGATGACCAAATTACCAAGAAAGATAATTCTTTTTATTTAGTGTGAAAATGTTTGTGTGAAAATAAAACTACGTCAAGCTAATTATAGTGTCGTATAGATAGAATGTTTATCATCGTAAGAGCACGACATATTAGTAATTCAATGGCGCAATCAACTAGACACAGAAACTATCGCGTTATGAGATCAAATAATATATTTTCATGATCATCATGAGGTCAAAACTGGTGTCGATTTATAAGGCGTAAACAAGAATAACGATCTAAATAATGTACTAATCAAGAAATACTTTAAGTTCTACAATAAGATCCTAGGGGGCTTGAGTGTTTTAGCCGTCTAACTTAAAGTAGAAGATCTGTCGCCAATCACCTATCAGTTTTTTAGGCAGCTGTCCTTGAGCACCAGCTTCACACACGTCCTACATCACATTACTAATTACCAACAGGTGTAGCCATTTTTTAATTTTTTTTTTATTCATTGTAATTACCAATAGTACTCATAGTCTAACCAATCATCTTTAAAATGTCACCTCGCAAACGTTTAATTTTCTAGTGGGTAAAGAAAATTTTAAATTTACATATTTTAAATACTAATCTACCACAAACAAGACAAAGACAACATATACCTCTTCTGACATCTTTAAACTGTTTTGTTTATGCAAATTCTGTATTTTAATGCATTTACAATTTTAGTTTTGCATTTCGTGGGGTGTTTGTTGAGACCCTTAATCCTGAGAAGTGACATTTTGGAACTGTTTCAATTCGTTGTATTAGATTATTTATATCATTTTCAAGCTTTAACACCTGGTCAGAGACCGAACATACATAATATTAAATATATCGTCAAGTCTATGGAAACTGACACTGAGACTCAACTCTCTTAAAACTATCAAAATAGCGCTGTAGCAAAGCAACTATTGACACAAAAACATAAAGTGGAAAATTTTCGATTTATTTTTTGGCCGTTTATTTCCACACAAAACTTTTCTAGTCTATGGTCGAAACTATATGCAGACCCGCTTGACTTATTCACTTGAGTTACTCTCTATCATTTACTAAAATAAGTGGAAAACTACATAAGTATACGTTTTGTGACAGGGGGCTGCAAGAACTTATTCTTGTTTTTTATTTATTTTCAAATTGGTTTGTTTTTGTTATGTATTTGTCAGTTTTTTGTCATAAATCAATAGTATTTCTATTCTATTTAAATATTTATAAAAAAGCAATTATTTCATTTTATTTTAAACTAGCAGCCCACCCCGGCGTCGCACGGGTGTTAAACAAAGTGTTAAGATATGAAACGCATAGAAAGTAGTTATTGTGACATAACTGTAATAGTTAGACACATTGCGAACTATTTTGTTGATACTAATGTAGTCTATAAAACTGTTGTACATTTTTTTGTTCTATTGTCAACAATTTCACGTTGGGTTACATAATCTAAGTTTTCAAACAGATCCCTAAGTTTTTGAAAATATTCTATGATCACGAGGGATAATGTAGGATGCTAATGGTGAAATATTTTATCAAATCGGTCTATTAGCTTTTATAATTTATTATTATGACACACAAAAATTTAAAATGCAAAACTTTCCTCTGTATAATCTTAGTAGACATTAAAAAAAATATTGTCAGTTAATAAATTCTTTGAAAGTTTTTTTCACATACTTACCACGTCTTTTAAACCGTTTTAAATAAATAAACAAAACTCAGCATATTATTATAAGATTGCATATCCGCAATAAACTGGATCTTGCCGCCTTAGCTGTTCAAAGTACAATATTCACATTTACGAGTCGCACCTGACTCGCATCGAGCCATGGAGAGCTCGTAACGAGAACACATGGGTGCCCCGCACTACCTTGTGAATAACAAATAGTACCCTTGTACGATTTAGAGAACGAGGGAAGGTCGTGCTCTTTAATGTGACGAATAAATTTATGGTGACGAAATAAGCTAACAGTCCACGTGGCGCAGTCTTTGTACCTGGGTATAGCAAGTACATACCGCTTTCTACGGCCTTTTTTTGTTGATATGCTAACCTTTTGACCACAATTTTACAGTGGCTCATGAGCTGGACTCATCATATGGTTGAGGGTGGTAAATATGCATAACCTAAAATGGCCAATGGCACTCAATTAAAGCTGTTGGAAAATATCATTAGGTCGTTGGCCCAGAGTTTCAGTGTTAGGGTAGGTATACCCAGGGAATTCGCAAATTCCTTAAGCACCATGCTATAACAACTGCCATCTTATGACAATCGCGACTGACCACTGATTAACGTGTTCTCCGAAGCACGGAAGCGCTCAATAGTATTACGCTGAGAAGCGTGGATACTAACATAATTTATGTCCAACAAAATAGAACCCTTCTAAATGTGGACAGTACTTGCAAGACAGCTAGTAGAAAATATCTGGACGGCCACGAAGAAATGTTGCAGTACGAACCCAGGACCTCGAAATGACAACTTAATGTGTACGCTTATTAAAATCATTATAAAATCAAATCATAACATTGCAAAATAATGTTTATATCATTCTATACTAAACAAAAAAATTATTGTGATTTTTTCGTACTTCACTCGTAAAAGGGTGCTTCCCAAAGCCACTTGATGGTCAACCCCATCAATAATTTCAGAATAGGATCGTAAAGGGGGTTTCAATATATGCTCCGAGAAAATACGGGTAGACGTTATTTCAAATGCATGAATGCGCTTCAGGATTGCATATCATGTATTTTAAGCGACTTGTGACAGTATATCTTTTATTTGATATCCAGTTGTATAATGTTTCAAACATGATAGGTACAGAATTACAAATATACGATAGGAAAAATTTTAGTCATGTGCGGGATTTTTCCTATCGTATATTCGTAATTTTGTAATGTAATACGCATAGCAAAACATAACAATATTAAAAATTATGTATAGAACTAATGTATAGAACTACAGGTAAACTGCGTTTACCTGAAACGCTTAGATCGCAGCTTGCCTAGTCGTTCCTAGGTCATTACTTAGATAGGTAATCGCTAGTAATATAATACTACCTACTAAGAGTTTCTGTTCTTTGGAGTGGTTGTCTCAAGTTGGCAGGTATGGAAAGGCATGTTGTGAATGTTGTGAATGGTCGCCAAGCACCTAACAGTTTGTTCAGTTGGCTGTTCTTGACACCCAGTTCCCATTTTAGGTTATGGTCCATGTGAACCAGTAAATTGTAGGTTAGCCTAAATAACGTCTGTAACTTACCATTAGGCGAGACAGTGGACAAAGATTAGCGGAAAAGTAGTAACATAAATGTATTAAGCTTATGGGAAAAAATATAGGGTCATTTTTTATTTTTATTGATTAATAATAAGAATTAAAATGCCAAACATTTATGAGTACCTAATTAGATAGGTATATACTTGATACGGGTAGGGGTTTACCATAAAATGAGCCATCTGCTAGTTTTGACGTCAATGTAATTATTGTTGGGATTCTTATTGCAATGCGTCAATGATCTTGTAGCGACACATTATTGCACATGCAGTGAAATTTACTATCGTACAAAACCATTGCAAGTTGCATGAATCGTCACCCGGAGGGCATGGTAGGAAGACAAATAATTAGATTGGTTATACTATTTTTTTCAAACCAGCGGTTTGCCTTTATTAACAAAATACAACGAACTATATACAATACTACAGTTACTACAATAAAAGCACATAGACGACCTACAAGTCATTGCAGACTCTCAGGCAGTCCAAATGCTCCAGCACGCCAACCAGTAGGCAGCGTTCCCAGCATGCTGGCAGCATTGCCCCGTTAAATTGCAAAGCTCATACTTAATTACGAAATCTTGTAATTTCCATGTTAAATAAAATACCCGTGCTTTGTATAGTTGACACTCTATTTTATCACCTACATGGTGATAAGGGCTAGATATACCTATATAGATAGTATAGTGGTAAAATCTAACTTCGTTCAAAGAATCCGGTCTTGTTCGGTCCAGCATGGAAAAGTGTTTGGTATAGTGAAAATAATTTTTTTGAAGTAAGTGGGAATGCTCACATTTTTTCATATGATTATTTAAAAATATTTTTTAGGCTTAAAGGCTTGCCTTTTACCACTACCTACCCTGATGGTAAGTGACGATGTGGTTGAAAATGCTTTCAGAGTAACATAGAATTATACTATCTCGTAAAAGGTATCTGCCGTGCCGCAGGTCCATGGTTCGAATCCCGCCGCGGGCTTCAGCTTCAAAGCATGGTGGAAGGGCATTTTGCAAATGCCCGCCTGGCTAGCGACCACCCTCAAGTAGAAAATCTGTCGCCAAGCACCTAACGGTGTGTTCCGGCAGCAGTCCATGAGAGTCAGTGAAATTACAGGCACATGAGACTTAACAACTTTGTCTCAAGGTGACGGACGCAGTGCAATTCGTGACTTGTGGCGAAATGCAACTGTTATAGGCAGAGTTTAGTCCGCTTAACATCAAGTGGGCCTCGTGCTTGATCCGTCACAATTACATTAAAAAAAACACCGCTAAGTGCTTAGCGTAAGTAGTAGGCCGCTAATTAGTTAATGCCACTACTTAGCGGTCACCCATTCAACGCATGGCCGCAGCGGACGTTGCTTATGTTTGTTGATTGGTTGAGAAAGACTAAGTAAGCTACGCTTTGAGCGCTATTTGATAAGACACTAAGTACATGTTTTTCTTCATATTTCTGATTTTGCCCCAAAATTACTCCTAAAAACTTTATTATTCACGCCATACTGCCGTCAATGGGTAATCTACGAGTAATTAATGTAATATTATTTAATCTGTGCCCATGCGGTGCTGGATTCGAATGACATCCCATCGTCCCTTCCCGTGGGTTTCGTAAAACGCGACTAAGGGAAAAATACCGGAAGGTGGGCAGCGGCATCTTCTGAGAAATTTACACATATCACTGCGATCCCCAAGACGTCTGCCAAGCGTGGAGATTATGAGGGCGACTATTTTCAACAGTGGACGTCTTCCGGGTGAGAAGAATGATGATAAATCTTTGCTGTTAAATTATTTTCGTCCCATATATACGGACAATATAGGCTGTGGAACAAACAGACAGACATGCGAGTAATCTCAATAAGGTTTTTATGGATATACGGAATCCAAAAATAAAAATGAAAATAAAATACTATAATTGAGAGCACTTCTGACTCTTGCAAAAAAATTTACAAGAAAATCCCCTCAAGAAAAATTGAAAAGTTTAGTTGATCAACTTACGTTGGAAATTGGAGGAAACATTTCTCCCTTTTTATTACATTTTTTCATCTCATTACTGGATTTTTCTGGATTTATTTTGGAAGCAATTTTTCATTAGGAACAAAGAGGGGAATAATCGAGTGTCACGAAGTGGGAACCCAAGTTATTAAGGGCGTCATTGAGTTTGTGTCCCGATGATGTAAGATATGATTATATTTTCAAACAGCCTTTGAAGATTATTCAATTATAATTTTCTTACATACATACATTTTAGTCGTTATAAAATCCTATAAATTCCTCAAAAAAATATATTAACTACTTTAGCTAGTACAATTAGCTTCGGTTTCTCGGGAATTATATATGTAGTTTTTTTTTATATTGTTATGATTGCAATAACGCCTGCTATGCGGATTACATTACAAAATTACAAATATACGATAGGAAAAAATTAAGTCAGCACATGACTTAAATTTTTCCTATCGTATATTTGTAATTTTGTAATATATATGTAGTTCATCGGGAAAAAAATATAATAGATGATTTTGAAGCATGCATGCTTTGTAAATATATCAACCAAAACGTTTTTTTACAGTTTTTTTAATCGGTTAAGTAAGATTTTTTAATAAGATTTTTAAAAGTTTTTTGTTTAATGTTGTCTTAGGTTTTCGCGATTATTACATATAGTAATTAAACAATTTTAAACGGTTTAAATCGCGTATATTTATCATTATTTTTGTCCCGACGTTTCAAACACTTTGCAGTGATCGTGGTCACGGGGTGACCCCGTTTAGTTTTTTGTTTAGTTAATGTAATGTTCATCTTAGAATAAATGTAATACATAATGTTATATAAAAAATGTGATATAAAATTAAATTAATAATGCAAAAATATGAGAAACATATTTTGTTAATATCTTTATTAATTAATTTCCTAAATTAATAGCTTAACTTTTTTTATCTGGTTCAGGTTCAATTCCGCATCTCCCAATTTTTCTTACAGAGGTGCCTTACTGTGTGTGAATTACACTTAACATGCGATACTGCTTGTTTTCATATTTAGAAATTTATCTTGCCTATGGTAATAGGTTGTTTGTCCTATAATAGACATTTTTATTCTTAAAATTAGAGTTGCTCTACAGTAGCCAATGATCACAAAGTGTCTATAATCACACATCGTGGAGCTATTGAGTGATTGAACCTTAGCTATTTGTATCAAACTCGACATTATTATGTGGACGAAAAATAAATGGATATACTGCGACAAATAATCTGGTGGTAGAGCATTTTATGAATGCCCGCCTGGTTAGCTACCACCCTCAAGTAGAAAATCTGTCGCAAGTGAAATGAAACAGAAGATATAGGGCACGAAAACTTAATCTTTTCTATGTCTTGATGGAACCAGAGCGCTGCACGGAATCAGCCTTCAAAGCTGCATCTACCTCTTAATGTCATCTTTCTTTGTGGAAATCAAATGAATTACTTTTAAAATGAAATATTCAATATGCGAATCTAAATAGTTTCAGTCAATTGAACACCTTTTAAATAAATAGTATCAATAAAAATACTGAAAACATGAGACAAGCACCGAACTGTGGGTTGCAGCTGTCTTTGAGAAACAGTAACCATTAAGGGCAAGTCGGCTTACCACTGATGACCACATCATCACTTACCCATCAGGATATTACACCATCAGGTGAAACTATGATTAAAAGCTGTACAAAAGTTATACATTAATTTGTCTGTATTTTAAGTGTTTGTTTTCTTTTGTCAAAGTGCACAGGTGCTCCGAAGCCGCGATCATTGTAACCCTACAGATTTCGTCTCCTCAAACTCATCGCTCCCTTCAAACTGTGCTCCGTTTGATGGAGCACATTAAAACTTTAACTGTTGTTTAATTTTTAATCCCTTTCCTAATATTTGAGCTGCGGTTAGATTAATTTCGTTTCGAGGTGGAAAAGTTTCTAATGATTTTCATCAGACACTTGAAGAGACAAAGTGAAGGGAAATTTTCAGACAGCGTTTAATTTAGAATAATTGATGTACATATCAATGAAAATAGGTAGACTTATCATTGAATAGGCCAGGCTCTAATCTGATCCCAATACGTTTTTCAGTTAATTGACTGTAACAAAAAAAACTACTCGACCGATTTGGTCAAATTTATATGGGACCAACATGGAGGTAATCTTTACTCAACAAAAGACAGAACCATCAAAAATTATAATTGATTAACCAGGTACCTACTGATTACGTATATCTTTATCATGCACTTGAATTATAATAGGGAAATGATTTTCAAGTGGGTTCATTTATTAGTAATAGGTACTTAAGCTAATGTCAGTTGTATGTCCTTAAGGCAATGACAGCATTTCATTTTTCTGAACAAAATTTCACATCAAATGTTAAAATTTGTTATTTAGCAAAAAATAATTCTTGTGATGAAATCTTTCGATCGCTATGATAAAACTACCTGTAGTTTTATTATAGCGATCGATTTTTTTTCTTGTGTAACGGGTTCGATTCCCAGTTCAACCATGTAACTATTTCAATATCTATGAATGCTGTATATATATATAGTAGTATATATATATATATACAAAATCATCTTATATATATATATATATAAGATGATTTCATTAATATTATATAAGATTGTTGTGTTATTTTTTACAGCTGTATAGATTTTGCTATGACCGCTACCTCACTCAATCCTGCATTTTCTAAACGTGACTATTTTAAAATATTTTTTAATTGTTGTTTAGAGCTGAAAGACCACAACCTCACCTGATTGTAAGTGATGATGCGGTTAATCACTACCTTACATGATGGTAAGTGATGATGCGGTTAAACTTGTTGTTCAGGTATAACTAAGAATTACTGAATTTTAAGGCAAACACACTTTTAACTTCTTTGTGACAGATAAGCGGACATTCGCAAAATGCCCTAACACCGTGCTATACCTACTTTTCGGAAGGAGTCCTAAGACTAACCAGTGTCGACGGCTTAACGACTTCAAAGCAGGAAGTAAACGCCATTAGGTATCTCCCATCCAAGTGATGCCTGCGGCAAACATTGCTTATGTTAGTCTAGGCAGGCTCCGTTACAAGCGCTTTAAATTAGTACCATAATTATCATGATTGCTTGGTTTTCCTGTGACATTTTCTTTACGTTTATTAATTTACTGAATTAAAAATTAATTTCATTAAAACAAACATAAGTAGTATGAAGTAATATCTCTTGTATTATAATTACCAATAAAGAACTATGAACTATTCTGACCAGATTGGAGACCTTTAGGATAAAGGATAGCTCATGAATAATTGAGGTAAACCAATGAGCGCGTTTGAAAAGTGAAATAAACAAGAGAGTAGCAGTGAAAATTTGTGTCTCTGACTACATCTTCTCAAATAACGGCGTCAACAAGCAACGAAGGCCATCTGAGCTAGAATATGTAAACAAAAGTTACATTCATACATACATTTCCTATAAATACAAAATTTTATTAGTGCAAAAATATACCAAGTACTTTTGAAACGTTTTGCTCGTGGTGTCGTGGTGAGTGCAGGGCCAGATTGTCGCCCCTCGTCTCTTCGCGTGAATGTCGTAAGAGGCGACTAATGGTAAACACGCTAGAATGTGGGCAGCAGCGCCTTCTAAGGAACTGCTATCTTACACTGCGTGGGCATTATGGAAATCTACCCTAAATGCGGGAGGCTCTGTTCAATAGTGGGTAAGCCAGCTAGTCAGCTAAGTTTTATCCAGATTTGTTTAGAATAATAGTTTTAACAAATTGCATACAATGCGCTCTACGTGACTCTCATAATGACGTCAGTCTATTTAGTTGGGAACCTAAATGCACTACGTCTTTCAATATGGTATAGTAACCACTTGAAAACCATTCTTGTTCATGGTATCGAACAGCACAGTCCCAGCGTTTCACATCCTGTTTCATATTGTGATCAGCATAGGAATGAACAACTTGACAGTTTACTCATATATTGATGGCTGAAGCCTAAGCCTAGAGTGAACAAGTATCTCTTGGACAAGCATACTTCGTCTTTGACCACATCTGCAGGTCAGAAGGAGTCATTGTCAAATGCTTGTCTACTTTGTATTAAAAACCAGCTATTGGTGAGCTTAGTGCTAGGTTTTCTCACTATACACCGCGAGAACTTAAAAGCTTTGTATGGCATAGCAACTCTGGCGATGGGTTACTCAATCAAGCATTTTGGCAATACCTCGTACAAAATAGCCTTTACGCGCTCGCGGCCATATAACAAGACAAACTCACACAAGACCGTTTCTTAAGCGATGTGGCTTAAATATATAAACGTAAATTCTGAAAGCTGTCAATGGCAGTTCTTTAGCGAATTTCTTCCTTTCATATATCAAAACGCAAACATACTCGTGTGCTCAAAGAAACGCATGTCTCGTTTACATGTTTCATTGTGTTATAATACATTTTAAGTTTATAATATACTTTAAACTTATATAAAAATATCACAGTTGAAAACAATCTCAGTTCTTCACTAAATAGAAGTATAATATATAAAGTCTCATTTCAGAGCATTTTGAACAAATTTGAAACATTTCTCCGACGAAAGAACTTTCCTGTCTTGCACAAACAACTCACCCTTGTAAACGAGTTGTTTGTCTGACAGCAGCTCAATCAAATAATTAGCAAATATTTGGCCAAAATAATTAGCTTGCACAGAGGGGAGTGGCTCATGTAAAATTTACTGCACATTTGGGTTATTGGTACTTTGCAAATTGACATTAAAAAACCGGTTGAAATTCAACTCTGTTCGTGTAGTAGTAGACTTTGAATGATTATCAGAATCTTAAATATAGAATTGGTTGAACAGCGTGAAGCGTAGCTTTTTTAAATCGTCAACTCCTAGGTTCTAAAGCCGGTGTGTTATTACTTGGCTTTTAATTATGTGCTGGTATATTATAATACGTACTTAACTGCTAGTTCAACGTCCGTTGAATAATACTCCAGGTATATAAGGCACAAATGTAATTAGTCAATCCACAACACATATACTTCAGAAGGTCAGTAAAACACGTAAAAATGCACAGAGATTACAATCACTACTATAACTGTCAATAGGTATATAGGCGGCTTAGGCACTGAGCGCGAGCGTGTACGAAATAGCAGGGAGCGATCGAGCGTGCGATCCGCGTCAGCTTGTAAATCGGACTGCCGCGACATTCATTTGCCCGCTGTGCGCAAGCGACGCGCCGCAGCGTATATAAGCTGTTATGTACCCCGGCGCGTTAGGGATGGGGTAGTGTCGATGAGTTTAACTTATCGACTGATATTATCGACAAGCTGATCGACATGTGGTATTGTATAGTTAAAATATGTGTAGCTGTAAATAGATAAATATTATGTTATGAAATAAATATATATTATGGAATAAATATTTTATATACTACAATTACAATATAATACAGTATGTATGAGTAGGGAAAGGAGCCTACAGTTCAATGCCCAGGTTGGAGAGTAATTGAGATTTATCGACGATTATCAAGTAATATATTTAAATTGGCCAGCATATACTCGTATTGAAAAAATGGCAATAGCATCGTTGCGTATTACATGGAATTCAACATTATCTGGCGTGACGTGTTTTTGCCAAACAAAACACTGGCTAATACAAACATTGTCAGATACGAGTAGATCTATCTGACCGTCTTTATGGTGTTCATGAATTTAAAGAAAATAAAAGTAATAATAAAGTTATGTAAGATATAAGAATCATTTAAATCGCAATGTAACTGTATGCCCTATTTGCACGTCTGCTCGCAGATACAGTACAACTGTGTGTAATTAATTTATTAAGTTGTTTTTTACTTCTTTTCTTACAAATAAACAATAGGATTTGATTTGATAACGTTTTGAATTTCTGAATTTATAATGCAGTTACGTCGTTTTTTTTTTTCACTATCTCATCTGATTGTAAGTGATGATGTGGTCGAAGATGTTGTTCAGGCCAGCCTAGACTAGACTATTACTAGCTCTCAAGCACTGCTGCCGGAACACACCGTTAGGTGCTTTGCGACAGATTTTCTACTTGAGGGTAGCTAGCCAGGCGGGCATTCGCAAAATGCCCTACCACCATGCTGTAACGACTGCCATCGTAAGACAACAACCGGGACCGACGGCTTAACGTGCCCTCCGAAGCACGGAAGCGCTAAGTAGTAATGTCGCTAGCGGTCACCCATCCAACTCCTGACCGCGGCGGACGTTGCTTAAATTAGCTGATCGATTAAGAACGGCTAAGCAAACTTCGCTATGAGCGCTTAAAAAAAGCTATTACATCACGGGCATTGTATGTTAATATATTTTAGCCCTTGAAAATTTAATTTCCAGAAAGTACGAGTAATTATCTGTATGTCTACAAAAACCCTTTCCTAAGTCCTTGAAAGGTCAATGCTCTCGGGGTCACTAAGACGTCACGTGATCCCAAATGTCGTGTCCCAGCAAATTAAGACAAATGGCGGGCACACAGGCCTAGTACATTTGCGACGTAATTAGTGTGGACGCAGGCATTTCATATAAGACTTCATTTGTAAACGTTGAACCCTCTTCCTCTTGCGCTTGTCCTACTATAAATGGGGTTGACATAACATATTTTATTCTTATTCCGTTTTCTGTTATCACAATAATTTTCATTTTTAACATACTGTATGTTCTTTTAATTTATCTACAATTTATAAGATTCCTGATGTAGTGAGAAAGAAAACCTGAACCTTAACGCATCCTTTTGTTGCCTATTTCTCTCCATCTGATGAGGTATATTTTTTCAAGAACGGAGAGTGGATATTAAGGTATAGAATAAGTATCGAACAATATCAAATTTAGAAAGTCTATGGTCCCTTGGAGCCATAAAAAAGTAAAGCTTCTATTTAGCACATATATTCAACTTGCAAACCTAATCATTGAAACCTAATATAGAGTACTTTTAGTTGACCTAAAGAACTATTGTTTTACGGCACATCAAGCAATGGCTCAATATCTCGATACATTCCAACTGCCTCTTATTTTTCCATCTATTATCCAGTCCAAGTTGTTACTCCCTAATTCCTCTAAGACACTGCCGAGTCCATATCGTCGTGAACCCTCAAATGAAGACAGATTGCTGGCACGCGTTAATTCGAGCTTAACAACCTAATTACAAAGATAATTCTTCGGGTATATACATTTCGTATAATTTCCTGAGCGTATTTTGAGATAATTTGTCGGAAATATTCTGTTTATGTTTATGGAGATAGCTGTTTTTGTTAAGAAAGATTAATTAATGTGGATGTGATAAGAGAATGTCTGTTGTTGATTGTTTAGCTGTTATATTTTCTTTTAGAATAGGTAGAATATTATGTATTGTATTGTAATAAGGTTAAACTAGTTATTTTCGTTGTTAATGTTTTAATCGACTTCAAAGAAATAAGTAGTTTAGTTTAAAAAACTACATTTAATTTTTGTACTCGTTATGTACTAAGCGTAACTCTTTACTGGATCACAATAGTTTATTGGTTTAACTAAAATTTCTAAACCATTATAGTAGCAGTTTTTCGTTTATAGATTGACCGAAAAATTGGTATCTGCCAATACGCCTTACTTTGATTTGATAATGTTAATGATTGCAATCGTAGTAACTACAAAACACTTATAGAAAATATTATATCCTAAGATCCGTTATCCATTCATAGAATATAATCATAGAATACCCTCTACGATTCTTTTGATGTGCAAATCTATCCTTATATTATGAAGAGGAAAGATTTCTATTTTTGTATGTTACGAATAAACATAAAAAACACTAGACCGATATGAAAAATTCTTTCACCATTGGAGTCCTTAATTATCCCTGATGACCATAGGCTATATAATATTTTCAAAAAATATTATGTTTTTTTATTGATATTTTTGTTAAATACCCGTGCGAAGACGGGGCG
Source organism: Plagodis pulveraria (assembly GCA_963890685.1). Lineage (NCBI taxonomy): Eukaryota > Metazoa > Arthropoda > Insecta > Lepidoptera > Geometridae > Plagodis > Plagodis pulveraria. Next base: position 1,286,882 of record OY982968.1, read on the forward strand.
GTCCGCTAGTATATTTTAAGGAGGAAAGGTTTGTATTTTGTATGTAACGAATAAACGTAAAAACTACTGGACCGATTTGAATTTTTTTTTCAGTATAAGTATAATACATAATCTTTATTATTTTTATTTTTGAGGGGGGGCCTTTGCACTGCCAAGTCCCACTGAAACCCCCCCGTGAGCAGTCTTCCGCCGATGTGGGGCAAGATAGGGTCACGTTAGTATTCACCATCTTGCCCTAGCGGTAAGCCCGTACTTAATTGAGCCTCTGTGCTTGTGAGGGGCGACCTTACTCACCAGGGCCGCCCCCAAAACGTGTGGCGCCGTACAAGCCGGTGGAGTACCCCCGATTCTACCCCCACTACGGAGAAGGGAGGAAGCGGGCGAACTGCCACCTTCTGGTCCTCGTTCGTCTGCGCCGGAGCCTTCATCTCGGACATCGTTCTACCTGACCCGTTTCGCAGCCTCCTTCTGCGCCATCACCTCATCGCAATAGGAGACCACCGCCTGCCAAGATCTCTTCCCGACGAGCACGTTTACCACGCTCGGCAAAGAAAGATCCCCTCTTATTAAGACAGGAAGCGTGTGCTGCTGCGGGCCCCATGCGGCGCACACTTTCAGCGCATAGAGTGCTGTATGCTCCGGTGCCCCACACTCGTGGCAGGCTGGGGTCACCTCTCGCCTCGCAATCTGGTGCAGGTACTTTCCGAAACATCCGTGTCTGAGCCTGCACCAGTCGGAAAGTCAGCGACCCAAACGGCCGCCTCACCCACCTCCGCAAAACCGGGCGGATGGTTTCCCGTCCACCACCCAGGGACAGGTGGAGCCAGGTCCTCTGCTCACCGCTGCAACAGGGTGGCCCTCGCCTACATTTGCATGTGCGTACTCTACTCCCACGCTGGGGGCTCTTCTCGGTAACTCTTCGCCACCACAAAGTGGTACACTTCGGCGACGATCTCCGCTTGGAGCTCCCAGGGGGGATCACCGGCCAGCACGCAAGCCGCCGTCCACATATCGCCCTCGTCGCGACAATCCGCTGCGGACGTTGCAACAGGGTTTTATTGCGCAGTTAAGGGCGTCCACCCAGCGCCCCAGTGTGCTGTTGCCAGGTACAGGGCCATACTCCGAATCAATTTGGGCACTATAAGAATCCCACATTAACCCTGACGAACCTAGGCTGTAGAATATTATCAAAAAATATGTTTTTTTATTTTATTTGTGTTAAATACCCATCGAAGCCGGGATGGGCTGCTAGTAAGATATAAAAATAGGACGGTGCGATCATGAACCAGACTTTGTCTGACCAAACGAAGTGCTTTTTAAACACTTCTAAAAACTTAGGTTTAATAAACATTATATGTGAGCGTAGTACACTCGTTACCAATACAAAATATTATAATAACTTAATCAATTAAAATAACTCAATGTGTTTTTTTGTACACATAGTGGCCATAAAACAAAATGCTAAGAAACTTTCAAAATCTACACACTGGTCAAATTCCCTTCCGAACACTGCCATATTAAATTTCCTGTGAGCTATAAGACCGTCAAAGTCTGCAAGCAAACCGCTCATGTGATGCGATCCGCAACTACTTTAATACTAAATTCTTTCTTGTGGTAAGATATAAGCGGAAGCGATAAATTCACATTATCATGAAGTAATAAAAATGAATTATATGCGTTCCTAAGGTTTTACGGCCTGCCTGTTGCTAGATGTCAACACTCTTTGAAAATTCACGTTGATGGTTCGATCGCTACCATCAGGCTAATAGAAGGTCATATATAACGTAATGAGTGCTAATGTGAAATACTTCGATGAGTATAGCAAATGGCGTTGGTGTATTATCTTTCTTCATTATGTATTTACAATAATCCAATCGAGGAATTCAAAAAGGTAACGTAGTTTTAGTAGCAGTAGAACCATAACTATTTCTACCGCCAAGCAATAATGTTCACATTATAGTGTTCCGGTTTGAAGAGTAAAGGGCGCCGGTGAAATAACAGGACAGGACAAATGTATATCTGAGGGCGATGGGCGTAGTGCAGTTCACCACTTGTAACAAACTGCATTTATTATAGGCAGAGGCTTAACCAGGTGGGCCTTGTGCTTGTTCAATCACATTTGCATTAAAAAAAATAACACATTTTCCGATACGAGAATTTCCTAAAAAAAAAAAACTTACACAACCACATAAATATTGAATATTATTCAGCAAATATTCACTATTATTCATCAAACCTCAAACTCCTTAAGTTTACACGAAGGTACCAGAAAATCTTCAGCGTACACAAAGGTACACGTAGAGGAATGCAGTAAGGTAAGAAGCGTTTGGTTTTAGATATCTAAAACCAAGCGCTCGACAAGTGCATACAATTTTCTTTCAAAGGACTATGTAGATCTCAGTATGTAGTAACATCTACCTTTCGCATATTCACCGCATATTGAAGTTTTTGGGCTTACAGCACTGCGTTATATCAGCTGCAAGATATTTTGTGTGTTTGTTGATTACTTATATAACTGGTAAACTAATAGTTTTTTAACCAACTTCAATAGAAAGGATAAAGATTCTCAAAGCGACGCGTATATTTTATTACTTTTCTCGATGTAAATATTCAAAACTCTATTCAGAGGGACCACAGCGCCGTCCAGTGTTACCGCGGCGGGCGCTTTTGGTTCGTAGTAGGCATTAAAATACAAAAAAAAAAAAAGATTCAGGTGTTCCTTTGCGGAAATCCATATTTAATAATAACAAATATTTTATGAAAACATCAAACTAATATTTTAATAAAACACTTAAAAAATACAAAAATATATCTAGTGACAATTCCGGTTTGGCTGCGTGGCGTTTGTGACGTCACGTCGACTTAACAGGAAAATTAGGCGGAATTGTCACTAGATATATTTTTGTATTTTTTAAGTGTTTTATTAAAATATTAATTTGATGTTTTCATAAAATATTTTAAAAATATTTGTTATTACAAAAAAAAACATCTCAAAATGTTTGTTAGGAGTAGCAGAAGTCAACCCTAAGAGGTTGTTAGCATTTTACCAATACCCTTGTATATTTTTTAAATGACCATGTTTTGTATGAATAGATTGAGGCGTTACTTTGCGGAAATCCATATTTAATATAAACAAATATTTTATAAGTATTGACAATGACCATGTTTTCTTTTTCTTTTAAAATGCGATCTGAATGCTTCTATTTTTACACGACTGCCCAAAAAAAGGAACGTTACATGCTTTTGTGAGTTTCCTCATTCCAATATAACTTCTAAACGGCGTAACCATCTTAATGTATGAGATATCGTTAGATTTGTCATGATGGCGCAAATGACATTAGGTACATTACAAGAAATATAAGTCGAACTGGCGGATTTTAGACACAATATTGTGAGTTATATATATATTTTTCAAACTATTGAGTAGTATGTGGTATCAAAATAAAGGGCTTTTAAAAACAGTTCCTTAAATATATAAATAACTTGCAGTATTAATTTCAATGGAACGATAAAACGCTTAACGCAAATAAGTAATTTGCGGTCAGGTTTTTACTTTTCTTAATTAATTCATACTAGTTGTATATATTTCAGATACTCTCAATGAAGTCGAAAAACAGTAATACATACCTCAATAACCTGGAAATTGCAACTTTTGGCAATGGTGATCATTATTGGGAGCTCAAAGTGTTTGATTTTACATGGTCTATACTATACTTCAATAAGTTATTATTAAATTTTTAGTATTAGAAATCCTATTTTTACAGTTTTAACAAATGGTAATAATATTATAAAAACTTATATTTATTTTATGTTTGAAAATACGGGTGTTTGAGCGTGAAACAACTTACTATGAGTCGTATGTTGTCGATAGTGATATCGACTCATAGTAAATTGTTTACGATCAAACACCAGTGTTTTGAAACAAAATCTGTTAATCATTTGTTTTTATTCGAAACAGATGTCATCCAGCGCGACTTACAACCATAATCAATGAGCTTTTATTACGAGTATTTCAGAATCAGTTACCTGATTAAGTGATTATGTACCAACTGGAACATTTTCCTAAACTTCAAATCACACATCAAAACTAATACAAATTCAAATATGTTTACTTAATACATAATGCGATACATTTGACTGCGATTGTGTCAATCGCTGCGTGCGGAATACTCATCACATATAAATATATATGATATATATAAATATATATGATGAGTATTCCGCACGCAGCGATTGACACAATCTCAGCGTCACAGTGCACGCTGATATAGACGTTATTTTTATAGCTATTTCTCTTATTTTCGTATTTTCTGTTAAAGAACTGCTGATTTTACGACTTACAACGACTCTAGATTGCACAGATGTGGCACTGAGGATAAACTAGGATAACCAAATATCTGACTCCTTTGATATTGTAGTATTTTCCTTAACTTGTGTCTGTTTGAGTGTCGATGTGGAAAATTGCTATACATTAACCGTTATGGTGATCGTGAACGTCCACGTGTGTCCACGCGTGTGTGTGTGTGTGTGTGTGTAACAAATACCACGATAGCAAGAAACATTCCCTTACGTATCCTCGATTAAACTTACTCTAGTAGTGTATTAGCAACATATTTATCCACCATAATAACCACTTTACTTACCGGCGGTATGCCTTTATTAACAAAATACTAAAAACTATATACAACATTACAGCTACTACAATAAAAGCATTTAGACAACCCACAAGTAATTGCAGACTCACAGGCAGTCCAAATGCTCCAGCTCACTACCAGTTTCTGTGCCTAACATGCTGGCAGCATTGACCCGTTGAATTGCAAAAATAACACTACACTGAAATACAAATGTAGCTTAATGCCAAGACTTTTTGAGTCAAACGGAACCATGACTTAGCTTCAAATTTCAAAGAAGTGACAAAGGCTGAAATTCACTAGAACACTTTTTGGACTGCATATAAGTAAAAAAGTGACAGCAAATCGTTATCTGTTTTGGTGAAAAACGAAAGAAAGCTAACCATCTACATTTATTGGATTATATATTAAGAAATAGTTAATAATCAAATCTATATAAATTCATGAGATGCGGTCTAATTGAATGAGATTAATAAAAAAAAGGTTTCGTGATTTTTTGTAGTGTTTCGAAAAAAAACTTTCGCGGTTAACTTTGAAAAGTTGACAACTTAGGCGGAATATTCAAAGTTTCATATAGTTTTGGTTTTGTTCCTATAGATAGTCTTATTCTTATTCTTATTCTAATTGGGGGCGATATGTCCTGCACTGACGTCCCGCTTGGGGTGTATTGTGCATTTCCCCCGCCAGCTTCTACCCAAGCCATCCCAACTCCTTAACGTAGCGGAGAAGGACTCTGGGTCGCTGGCATAGCTGCTCCAGTGACGTGTGTGGTGGTGGAAAGGATTTTGATGGTGAGAATGGCTCACATAGACCCGTTTCAACTCTTATTTGTTCCGTGGCTTCACAGTGCAATAGGACGTGCTCCACGGTCTCTTCTTCACGCATACAGCCTCTACATAGAGGACTGTCTGTTGCTCCCGTTTTATGCAGAAAGTAGTTCAGGTTGCAGTGACCCGTAAAGAGGCCTACAACAAGGCGCAATTCATCCCGCTGTAGCTTTAGCAAGTTATTTGTCAGCTTCTTGTTTAGAGTTGGAAACATGGCCTTCGTATGTTTACAGTCTTCTAACTTATCCCACAGGTTTTGTTGTTCTCTCTCGGTGTGACGACGCAATAGTTCTCGTATTTCCATTACTGATGGTTTGCAAAGGCTCTTTGCGTCATCACATACCTGTTTTTTTGCCCCGTCTTTGGCCAGAGTATCTGCCATGGTGTTACCCGGGCACAATGTTATGGTATGTATATGTAGATAATCTTATTATTGGACTCAATCCGTTAAAACGTGAGCTTTGAAGAAGAGTTTTTACATGATCTAGCATATTCCCTCCTCAAAGGCCAGCAACGCATCCTAGAGATCATTGGTGTTGAGAATGTTCGTGGGTGCCGTTGATCACTTACCACCAGATGAGCTGCCTGCTCGTTTGCCCTTCTTACCCATAAAAAAGTATATAATCAATTTTTTTCTAAATTCATTTAATTTCTAAACTTTTTACGGGTAAACCTAATTTTTTAAATAGTGACGGTGTCCCATAGCTGTTTGAGATAATACGATCAATATCATTTTACTAATACCAAGATATAGAAGAACGTTTACGAAACCTAGCTACGAGCGTGATAAAACTGTTTGTTAGCGCGGCCACCAAGCTATATGGCAGAGCACGCCGAACTACGGGCGCGGGTTGAAAGGACACTGGTAAATCGAAAGAATGCGGAACAAGGTGATGAAAAGTGGACTGTATAGGAAAAGGAGCGAAAAACGAGCGACTAACCTGGATATCCTCGGGCTGACGAGCACAGCTGCGGCACTCCAAGGCGTCCCGCTGGTGTCCAGATGTAGTGGCTCTTCGAAATATTTCACGCTGTTGTAGACTCGCGGCGCGAGCGCGGGAAGCTGTTAGTACACAGCTCCAAAGAGACGATCGCGGATATCCCAGTTTGATGGGGCACACACGAAAGCAGCGCGAGCGCGGTTAGTAACAAAATGGCGGTTTCCTTGGCTTCGAGGGAGCTCACAGGAACAGACGCATCTGCCGTCAACAAGGGTCGACCGCAGACTACTTGCAATGACAAGTAGGTCACTCATCAGCCACGAAATGTCAACCGTAGATAGTCGTCGTTTTCGTGGGAAAATGAGGGTAGGAAAAGGTAAGAGGTAGAAAGAAAGTGCCAATAGATGGCGCGAACATTGCCCCCGGCCTAAAAACCATTGGTTTTTAAAGGTAGAGAAAGATTGGATAAGTTAATAGAGCGGGTATATGAATAGCGGGTTGACCAGGGGGCAAGTACGTAAGTTATTGAGTGGGTAAAATGCACAAACGAACGACCGGCCGTTTGTAAACGGAAGTCGCTGTTCGCACTAGACATACTCTACATATTCCGTCGGCGCCTAGAATTGTCTCTTCGACAACACCTAGGGGCCAAGATAGCGGGGGAAGATTGTCTGTGATAATAAGCACGACGGAACCTACTTTGATTGGATTAGAAAGTGTATTCCATTTTCCTCTAGATTGAAGCAGGTGAAGGTACTCTAACTTCCATCGTTTAGAGAACGATTGGATCATCTTATCCAGCAAAGTGTAGCGTTTAAGAAGATGCGCGGGCTCGTCTGAGATCGCGCACGCGGGTAAGTGTTTTAGCGGTGCAGCCATCAAGAAATGCGCGGGCGTTAGTGCAGTGGGCTCAGAGGGATCCTCACTCAATAGCGTTAGCGGTCGCGAGTTTATGACGCTCTCTATTTGCGTAAGCACGGTTAACATTTCCTCATAGGTGAGTAACTGTGAACCTATTGTTTTAGCTAGGTGACCCTTGAAAGCTTTCACGAAGATTTCGTAGTTTCCGCCAAAGTGTGGGCTTCTTGGTGGGTTAAATTTCCAAGTTATGCGGTTGGCGGATAACTCGTCTGAGAGCGACTTATTATACTCCTCTGAGCTTACGAGTTTATAGACGTCAGATAGGGCATTTCTTGCTCCAATAAAAGTGCGGGCGTTGTCCGAATACAAGACAGAAACGGTACCGCGACGAGCGAGAAAGCGTTTAAAAGCAGAAAGGAAACTGCAGCTGCTTAAATCTGTCGTCAGCTCTACGCTTACCGAACGCACTGACATACAGACGAAAATACATAAATAAGCCTTAATAGAGCGCACACCTCGTTTTCTAATTGGAATAATAGAAATTGGGCCGGCGTAATCCACAGCGGTGTGAGTGAACGCTTTAAATTCGTTCACGCGGCAAGCGGGTAGGTCACCCATAAGCGGGAATGTAGGTTTAGGTTTTGCCTTAAAACAATAGTTACACTTATGTATAACCGAGCGGACGATATTACGGGATGCGAGTATCCAAAATCGTTGTCTGAGAATCGACATCAAAGCGTGCGGACCTGTATGACAGTTATGACGATGGTAGTGCTCAATTATCATTTCGATTATGCGGTCTTTACGCGGTAACAAAATGGGATGCTGCTGATTGTACGATAGATCCGCATTTCGGAGACGTCCTCCGACTCGTAGGAGTCCGTCGGCGTCTAGAAAGGGCACGAGTCGCTGTATAGCGTTTGAACACCGGGTGTTGGTTTTAAGGTTCTGAATAATGTCCGCAAAGTAATGTCTTTGTACAGCTTTCAGGACTTGAATTTCTGCGAAATTCATTTCATCGGCTGTGAAGTATTTAGAACGCGGCAGCTTCTTGATGAAGCGATAGATGCGGACGGCTATACGTAGGAGCATCAGCCATGAAGAAACGCGGGTGGAGAGTTTCAACAGCGGGTTGGAATTCTCCACGGCAGGTTGTGTCACAGGAAGTGAAACGATTTTCTTCGACTCAGGTAGGTTTAAGTCAACCTTAGCGGGAGCTACTGTCTTAGCGGGCCAAGCAGCAGGCTCTTGGCTTAACCAAGCGGGGCCGGTCAACCACAGCGGGTGGTTAACTAGCTGAGCGGGTGACAGCCCTCGCGAAAGTGCATCAGCACAAGGGTTTTCCGTTCCAGGTATATGACGGAAGCTGTCAACGGGAATAGCGGAAGTAATTTTTGTTATACGAGTAGCAACAAAAGTTTTGAATCTGTGCGGTGAAGCGGTAATCCACTGCAACGCTACCATAGAATCGGTGAAGCAATATACTTTGTCTATGGTATGACGCTTTTCGTAGGTGTCGAGAACGCGGCGAACCAATTTTGACATGAGCAAGCAGGCGCAAAGCTCTAGCTTTGCAATTGAAATTGTTTTCAGTGGAGACACTTTTGACTTGGCGCATACTAGACGAGTGAGCGGAGTTGAGTCATGGTCAGACTGAGTTCGAATATACACTACAGATCCATATCCATGCTCGCTAGCATCAGAAAACGCAACGACGGTGATTTTCGAATTTTCTTCCACTCCTAGGTGGCGAGGGAATCGCAGTTGCTGAATGGCGGGAAGTTCGCGAAGATAATTATGCCAAATATCTACCACTGCTTGCGGGGGTTGCTCATCCCAGTCAAGCTTCAAAACATGAAGCTTTTGTAAAATTAATTTAGCGTACAAGATGACAGGAGCTATGAGTCCGAGAACGTCATACTGACGCGCTATCACGGACAACATATTGCGTTTAGTCGCAGGCCGACTTTCGACGTTCACGGTGAACATAAATGCGTCCGAGCTTGGCAACCACTGTAGCCCTAAAACCTTCAAGTTCGAGTCTGGCTCATCGAAATTGATAACTGCGGATTGCCGATCGGAGACCGGAAGCGATTCAGTGAGCTCGGGTACGTTACTAGCCCATTTCACTAGCTCGAAGCCGCCGGCCTTGAGCAACTCGCGGAGATCATCGCGAAACTGTACGCTCCCAGGCATGGACGGCATGGAATAGCACACATCATCCATGTAAGTATTGTTTTCGATGACAGACGCGGCGTGCGGGAAGCGAGCGCGCTCGTCAGCGCACAGCTGGCGTAGCACGCGCATCGCGAGAAAAGGACTACTGCGCAGGCCAAAGCAAACACGGTTGAACACGTAAGTGCTCAGCGGCGAAGCGGGATCAAACCGATATAAAAACTTCTGAAATTTGCGGCTCTCTTCGTTGACAAGTACCTGTAGATACATCTGTTTTATATCGGATGTGAAAACGATTGCATAAAAACGAAATTCTAAGAGAATAACGAAAAGGTCATTTTGCAAATTATCCCCAGTATGCAAGACGTCATTCAATGATAAGCTCGAATCAGTTTTCGCACTTGCATCCATGACCATGCGCCATTTAGTAGTGGTTTTATCCAACCTGGCAATCGCATGGTGCGGAATGTAGTAACCGGCTAAACTATCGTCGTTATTTATCAGCGAGACATAACCTTTCTGCAAGTATTCCTGGATAATTGCATCATACTCCACGCGCAGGGGAGGTGAAGCGACGAGCTTGCGTTCTAAATGCATAAAGCGCTTCTTAGCGGTAAGAAAAGAATTACCCAAAGCGGCAGCGGGGTCGCGGGAGAAAGGCAACGCTACAGAGTAGCGGCCCGTAGAATCGCGGGAAAAATTATTTGTAAAAATACGTTCATTTTCGAGAGCGGTAGGACTTAAGGCCGGTGTGCATTGCACTTCCTCAAGTTGGCAGAATTTCTGAAGAATGATATCCAAGCGCGGTTGTTCTGCGAAGGCGCAGAGAGATATTCGGGAGCGGTGACTATCATCATTAAAAGCGGTATATGTTTGAGCGGTCGCAACGGGAGCGGTCCCGATTACGATAAAACCGAATATCGATTCGAAAGCGGTAGGTGCACCAGGCGGACCAGCGGCACGACCCGATAGCAAGATATCCGCAAACAGCGGAGCCCCAATAAGTATTTCTATCTCGGACGGTTCCGAGAAATCCTTATCAGCAAGCGGCAAGCCGTGTAGATATGCAAGACAAGAGGTATCAACTCTCACAGACGGCAGGTTGTCGGTGATGCGGTCAATAACAAAAGCGTCGACCGAAATAAAATTATTATCAAGTCGCGAATGTAATGTGGTTGAAATTACACCCTTAATTGGATTTGACGCGGAACCTATGCCCTTAACAACGGTATTTGTAACCTTGTTGCATTTTAAATGAAGCTTTGCGCAACAATTCGCTGATATAAAATTACTCTGAGAGGCAGTATCTATTAAAGCGCGCACTACATGCTTACGACCGTTTGAATCAGTAGCGTAAACTTGCACGGTTCCCAGTAAACACGTAGTATCTGCGGTCGGTTGCGTAACAGGGCACACGTTATTGCAATTGCATAGAGAAATGTTTTGTTGTTGCGACTGATAAGCGGGAGGCTTCGGAACATCTGCAAGCGGGCAGTGAGCGGTAACAGAGCGCGGGGCGGAAGGCAGGGGCGCGCGGGCGGCGGCGCCGGCGGCGTTGTCAGCTCGTGCGCGCGATGACTGCGCTGGCGCAGGATTGCGCGCGGATGACGCGACGGCAGCTCTATTGAGAGTGCGGGTTCCTTCCCGGGAAGGTAAGATTTTACGACATAACATTGAATGATGTTTACATCCACAATGACGGCAACTATATTGCGAGTTGCAAGTGGTATAGTTATGCGAAACACTTAGACAATTAGTACAACCTTTATGTTGTTTTATACAAGACAACCTGTCCTCTGTGGAAAGCTTATTAAATGCAGGGCATCTATATAAATTAGCGTGATCAGATTGATTACAAAGCGGGCACTGTGATGCGCACGATGCAGCGAAAGAATGCGTAGACTTAGGGACAACCTGTTTGTTATTGTTGACATCAGAAGTGCGGCTAGCGGGCGCCGTACGTTCTAATATCTTACTCTGCTCGCGAACAAACTTAATTAGATCGTCGTACGTAGGCATACTTTTACCTCGCATATGCATTTCAAACGAGCGGGCGGTACTCGAATCTATCTTCTTCAAAGCTAATTGTAACAACATAAAATCCGATAAATTATCGAGCTTGAGCGAATGTAAGCTTGACACTGCTGTGCAAAATTTATCTAAAAATAGCTCCAGGTTTTTAGCGGAAGCAGTAATGCTAGTTGGTTTGAAATCGAGCAGCTGATCGAGATAAGCGGAACCTAAGCTACGCTGGTCGTCGTACTTGTTGACTAAAGTCGACCAGATTAGATGGTAATTATCTGCGTTTGGAACAATACCTGAAATAACGGATAATGCACGACCTGACAATTTATTTACTAAATACTGTATACGTTCGTGGTCAGTTAAATCGGCATTTTCATGAATTGTGCGACGGAACGATTCATGGAATATTTTCCATGTCATTGGATTACCATCAAAGGTCATCAACTCCAACTTAGGTAGTTTGACAGATTTATGTTGCGGTGTAACATGCGATTCCGTACATTTGACGTTCATAGCGGGAGGGTTGAGTTTATTGTAAACAAACTTACAGCGGCAGTACATGTCTTCAAAAACATTAATTGACTGATAACTTACGGAATACGTGGGATCGATTGTCAACTCGGTGACATTTAAATCGTTTACAATGTCATTAAACTCAGATTGTAAACGATCCAGTGAAATGATTCCACACAGAAATAAGTCTTTCTCAGTATCATCAGTGAAAGCGTTCAACGAGCGGTTATAAATTTGCTGTAAACGAGCAAATATGGCATCACGTTTGCCGATTAAAGTTAAACGTTTGACCGCCAAAGCATCAAGAGCCGTCGCATCTTCGAACTCGCCTACTTCTTTGCCCTTAGAACGAACACTTTTAGTATTAGTGCTCGCCATTTTTAAAGTGAAACGAAGAGAACAATGGGTCAAAAAACGTTAACGAATACTCGCAGATTACCCTCACACAGAATGAATTTAATTGTAAAGAATATAATTTTTAGATATAGCGAAATTAAATGCGGTTTTGGAAAACGGAATACACAATCTGATATGCAAATAATACTAACAGGTTATAGAATGTAATTAATGTAGGGACAAAAACGGGAATTACGCGGGAACACAATATTTTAGTACAAATATCGTGAAATATTAGGCCTTTTTAGAATAATACGGCTCGAAGGAACCAAAAGAATGTTAGCGCGGCCACCAAGCTATATGGCAGAGCACGCCGAACTACGGGCGCGGGTTGAAAGGACACTGGTAAATCGAAAGAATGCGGAACAAGGTGATGAAAAGTGGACTGTATAGGAAAAGGAGCGAAAAACGAGCGACTAACCTGGATATCCTCGGGCTGACGAGCACAGCTGCGGCACTCCAAGGCGTCCCGCTGGTGTCCAGATGTAGTGGCTCTTCGAAATATTTCACGCTGTTGTAGACTCGCGGCGCGAGCGCGGGAAGCTGTTAGTACACAGCTCCAAAGAGACGATCGCGGATATCCCAGTTTGATGGGGCACACACGAAAGCAGCGCGAGCGCGGTTAGTAACAAAATGGCGGTTTCCTTGGCTTCGAGGGAGCTCACAGGAACAGACGCATCTGCCGTCAACAAGGGTCGACCGCAGACTACTTGCAATGACAAGTAGGTCACTCATCAGCCACGAAATGTCAACCGTAGATAGTCGTCGTTTTCGTGGGAAAATGAGGGTAGGAAAAGGTAAGAGGTAGAAAGAAAGTGCCAATAGATGGCGCGAACACTGTTTAAACTATGAATTTCCCGCTAAAAGCATGAGTTTCCTTAAGGAATCTAATAATAAAAATAGTTCAATACATTTTGTGCTGATTTAGTCAGAATTCTTTGAAGGAGCGGAATATAACCATATCTCATTAGAAACAATCAAACGTTACAAATATTTTAATAAAATAGGCATCTCACATAACAATGGTCATAACTACGTGCTATGGAGTCGTAGACCACTAAACAATCCTTCAACCACATCGCCCCACCTAAGGCCCTCGGCGCACGTGCCGGATCAAATATTTAAATCGGCCGGGTGCAAGAAATCTCATTAATATCTGAGTGAACACCGCAGGTATGCCGAGTGTGCGTGAGGTTTTACTGCGCTAGTGTTTATACTGATAACTGCCGGATTTTTTTACTATTTGTTGGAGAGTCCGTAGTCTTATCTTCGGTAAGTATTGGGTTATTTTCCTAAAATTTTTTAACAGTTTTTTTTGTTTGTTTTTGTGACGGAGCAAGCTCGAGGCCCACCTGATGTTAAGCGGACTAACCTCTGCCTATAACAGCACTTCATTACAAGGACGAATGGCACTGCGCCTGACACTTTGAGACATAGTTGTTAAGTCTCATGAGCCTGTAATAAGGGACATGCCAGCTGCTATATCTAGCTCTAGTAGAAAGTCTGTAGCCAAGCAACCGACGGTGTTTCAACCGCTGTCTTTGAGAGCTAGTAATTCTATGTTTGCCAGAACAACATCTTTGACCACATTTACACATCACATTACCATCAAGTCAAGGGCTATCAGTAATTTAAAAAAAAATTTTAGGTTTTTGGCCATGACCTGATTGTTGACCGTGAAATACGTGTGGGCATGGACGACTAATAGCAATACCTACAATATCATAAAATATTACTTTTGTGTCCTTGCTTGTGGGTTGCTGGGTTGAAATTCTGTCTCAACGACAGAAGCAGTAATTGCAGTTCAACGGTACGCAAGCGTTAGTGGTGGCACCAGTACAATTTGAAACTATGGCACCAGTACTATTTTGGATTGGTTTTTATCTCTGGAACCATCCTATATTATATAAGTATCCTATATATATAAAAATACGAGAAGCAAAAAGAACATACTATTTGAAATCTTTTGAAAATTGTAAGAAAAAACCACTGAAAATGTGGCAACTCATTAATTCTTTAAGTGTTAACAAATTTAAAACTAATAATTTTCCTTCGAAACTTGAAACACCATCAGGCAGTTACACTGAAGTTCACGACATATGTAACTGCTTCAATGACTTTTTTGCTACTGTCGGTTCTATACTAGCTAACCAAATAGCATTCCAATTTCATGACATTGAAACTTACAACATCTTATACCCTAAAAAAACTGAATCTGCAGAGTTACTCAATTTTACGCCGGCTTCGTTAGGCGAAGTAAGCAAAATAATTGACAATCTTAACACAAACACCAGCATAGGCCTCGACGGTATATCTTGTAAAGCTTTGAAATGTGTTAAATATTTAATTCTTGAGCAGTTAACTGCAACCATAAACGCTTGTCTAGAACGCGGCTACTTTCCGGAATCACTGAAGGTAGCTAAAGTAACTCCCATTTTCAAATCCGGTAATCAAACTTATCCAGGAAATTACCGACCCATCTCAGTTCTTCCTATTATATCAAAAGTTTTCGAAAAGATTATTTACAGTCGTCTAGACCAGTACCTAAATTCAATTAACTTTTTGTATGTAAAACAATACGGTTTTCGATCTAAATCAAGCACACTTTCGGCTTGTTTGGACCTAATAACAACTCTAAAAACAAAACTAGACAAAAAACAAATAGCATTAGGCTTATTTATCGATTTAAAAAAAGCTTTCGATACAATCAGTCACAAACTACTTCTACACAAGCTTAACACTCTCGGTATCAAAGGAACAGCACTAAATATGATGCAGTCTTACCTCTCCAATAGACATCAGATAGTAAAAATAGGTGACACATCAAGCAAGCCACAATTAATTACTTACGGAGTGCCACAGGGATCAATACTGGGCCCCCTACTATTCCTGATCTATATTAACAATATAAAAGAGCTCAACTTGACTGGTGATACCACTTTATACGCTGATGACACCTGTTTGTTTTATTTTGGAAAAGATATACAAACAGTGACTACACAAGCTCAATCTGATCTAAATATTTTAAACACCTGGTTTCAACACAATCTTTTGACAATTAATGTATCTAAAACGAACTACATGATTTTTAAAACAAGAAATAAAAAAATCACGAACTCAATTCCACTATACATAAACAATGAACAATTAAAAAGAGTTAAAACAGAAAAATATCTCGGTCTTACTCTTGACACCGAACTTACTTGGAAACCACATATAAAGCGAGTACGATCAAAAATATCTGCCTTACTCAGTGCATTAAGGAATAATATTCGTTGCTACCCAAAATCCGTCCGATATTTAATATATAACTCTTTTGTTAAATCCCATCTAACCTATCTAATAGAAGTGTGGGGATCAGCAGCAAAAACCAATTTAGTAAAATTACAAAGATCCCAAAACAAAATAGTAAAGTTGCTCTTTCACCTAAACTACTTAGCACCTACAACTACAGTCTATGAAAAAACTAAATTAATGACATTAACTCAATTATATCACTACAATACTTGTGTGATTGTTAGAAAAATCTTAAAAAAAGACATACATACATCAGTAACTTTTACTATAAAATCGCAAGTACAAACAAGATCATCAAGATATTCCAACAACATTTGCTTACCAAAAACTACACCAAGAACCAAAAATTATGGATCAAAAAATA
Source organism: Plagodis pulveraria (assembly GCA_963890685.1). Lineage (NCBI taxonomy): Eukaryota > Metazoa > Arthropoda > Insecta > Lepidoptera > Geometridae > Plagodis > Plagodis pulveraria. The sequence goes on from OY982968.1 coordinate 1,302,912, forward strand.
TTATGTATGAAGGGGTTCAAATATACAATAAGCTACCGGCAGATATTAAAGATATAAAATCATCGTTGTTATTTAAAAAAAATGTTAAACATTTTATACATAATAAGATCACAGTGTAAGTTTTTAGTGCAGTGTACCAATTATTGTTGATAAATAATGAAAAATCTCTTTTAGTTTGTTAAAATTTTAATATATATATTTTTTTTTTTCTTAAATAATGTAATAACTTTACCTTTAACATATAGATATAAATTGAATAAAACATTAATGATTAAATATCAAACCGATATACAAAACAATATATTCAGAAGGAAAAAGTAAAGAAATAAACACCAACCATAATACAACTATTGCTATCATGCTATAAATAATCACGACACGTAATAGCACCCGTTTATTTGTTAATTTTTGCACATGCACCATTTAGCCTACTCGACAATGTTTACGTCAGTTAAAATATTAGTCAAGTTACATAAAATAATTGCTGGCGCTTTTTACCTACTTAGAAATGAATTATATTTACACAATGTTTTATGCCATAGATGTACCTATGAAATTTAGACAAAACTTCGTAAATCGACCAAACGTAGTAATTGAATAATTAGCAACTGTTTAACGTTTTTTTTATTGTTTAACGTTTTTTATTTTTCTACAGTTTAATATTTTACGTATGTTAATACTGTATAATAATTATATGAATAATATTAATTATTAAGTCCGTTTCTATGTTTGCAATACAAATGTATAAATTAAGGAAACTTGTAATTTCTCTGCTAAGTGAATGTACCTATATTCTTAAGAGAAATAAAAGTCTTAAACCATATATATATATATACGAGCTTTGGACTTGTAAACCTAGCGATTAAATGAAAATTTACAGAACCTGTGAATAGCATACAAAGACTCAAGCCGATTGGAATAGGTTCCTGCAAACAATTGCGCTCATTACTATTCATATCTTAAGGATTTGATTGCCCGAAAGATAGCGTGTATACTCGTACAAGAGCATGTACAAGGAAGGTTGGCACTGGATAAGCGGCTGGCCTTAATATCAAATCCAAAACTTATATTACAGATATTACATATCGAAAAGGCATAACTATGTTCGTGACTTCCCATGAGTGGAATAAAATGAAGACGATGAAGAGTTCACCTGTTATTATCTCGTTATTAAAATGGGCAAACAAATTCCATGAAACAATCTTTACAAAGCAGGGCCTAGTGGAAAATTTCACCGAATTTACGGAATTTCTTCATAATTTTGACATATTTTTAACTCAAACGTTTTAGATGTCGGAGTCGCCTGGAGCTACGGAAAGTCACTACGAAGCTTTGAAGCTTGCTCACGTAGCGCGTAGCAGCTCATAGCTTTATATTGTAATTCTAGGATATCATATAGGTTTATCTCTATTTTTAAAGCAGATCTAACTTAAAATTACCCTATTTATATATCATATCAAATGTCTTGAATTTTTCAATTTTACTCGTTTTAATAAAATTCACCTTTATTTTGTGCTATTAAAAAATATTATGTTTATTTAGGCTAACAGAACTTCGATGTTTATATCGTTTATTGGTTTATTTTTCTTCTCCATTATGCTAATGCTAGAGGCGTCTTGTTAGACAAGCGTATTTACCAATTTTCCGTGCTTGTACACAAGCTACAAAATACGCCTTCATCTTCGTCCTTTGTCATGATAGGAACGATACAGTTTTATGTAAACTGCAAGCGATATTTTGTGTAATTTTTCTATGACAAGGTTGTAATATGATTGTAGATTTTTTCGTTTTATTTTCCCCTATGCCCTGAAGCTGCGATCATAAATTTGTAATAGGCTGTTGAAGGGGCGACGTGTTTGAAGTCGTGTATTAAAAACTGAGGGTAGTTTTGACCGTGGAGTTTAAAATAAATAGCTGAGGGCTAGTGCTTTTTTATGCACTTTTTGTGTGTGACGACTTTCGCCGTGAGTATTTTTTATTGCTGATAGAGCAGCCAATCATATGGTGGAAAGTGATGACGCGGTTTAATTTGTTGTAGAAAGTTGTTCAGGCTAACCTATAATTACTAACTGACAAAGACAGCTGCCAGAATACACTGTTAGGTGCACTTAGCACCTAGGTTTTCTCGCGAGGGTGTTAGCCAGGAGAGCATTTTTAGTATGCCTTATCACTATGCGAAGGTTACAAAATATTTGAGTTAAAATTCAAATATCGATATTTTGTGTAAGATTAATTATGAAATAAAAAACAGTAATAAGATCGTGTACACGTATAGTGCAATTTTGTCACAATTTGCCGATGTATTTTTTGGATTATAGCAACATGGTCTCTAACAAGAACTTCATCATTGATGGAGTGACAAAAAGCATCATTTTGAAAACACAACACACGAGGTTCAATCCCTAGATCAAAGAGTTATCAGGTTTTATGAAAAACTCTCTACTAACCCTGTCACCCAACATGAGAGATAGCAAAAAAAGCTTATAAAATATCGTCCGTAAAAAACAGTCAAAGTTAAGAGTATAAAATTGTTCCCAGTAAGGTAACAGGCTAGCCGACTATTTCATGAGACTAACACATATCTATTGACACGTATTAGTTTAGTCACTTTGAGTGGCATTTGAGAAATGAAGGATTTACATATTTTTTTACTTGTACCTTATAAATACGAGTTACATATTAGTTACATTATGGTTAGGACGGCCCTTAGTGTGGGACGCTACATGCGTAGACACTTTAGCGTCGTCACATCTTTCTGAAACCAACGTGAGGGCTGGCGCCGCGGCTACTTCGGCGGAGCAACTCAAGCGGCGCAAGTATGCTAACCTCGGTATGGGTTACATATTTGAGCCGTTTGGTGTAGAGACGTTGGGTCCGTGGGGACCGGGAGCTCATCGTATTTTCCAAAACTTATCAGAGCGCTTGGTCGATGCGACGCGTGATCAAAATGCTGGCACCTATTTGGCTCAAAGAATAAGCATTGCAATTCAACGGGGCAATGCTGCCAGCATGCTGGGCACGCTGCCAACTGTTAGTGGGCTAGAGCATTTAGACTGCCTATGAGTCCAAATGCTTTTATTGCAGTAGCTGTAGTGTTGTATATAGTTCGTAGTATTTTGTTAATAAAGGCCTACCGCCAGTAAAAAAAAAAAGTTACTTATACGCTTTCATATTTTTTATTATTTTTAACCTGATACGTAGAGACCTACTTTGTTACCTATAGTCCAAGGAGTGGTAGTTTCCAAAACTTATGGAGCTGATGAGTAAGGATTCAACGTCAAATTTCAATGACTCGTATTGAGTCAGCATAATAGGGATGTAGGGTTAGAAATTATTAGGAGATGTGGATAAACGAATGTGCAGAATGATTATGTTATTGAAAGGTAGGTACTAAAATGCAGTTAATAAAGTGGATCAATAGTTACGTGTAGTGCCATTATCCTTTATTTGAGTGAAAAAAGAAACAAAAATGTTAACGATACAAGGGTAAAATGAACTGTGTAAAAGCTAAACAAAGCAATAGGAAAATGTTCTAGATGTTTGAAGGAAACTATTTTACACTAGGAGTTTTTTTCACAGTTATAATTCACTCTGATCAGCTTTTGATTTCAATATCGTATTCTCATCGAAGCTATAATGTTACTTTCCCAATGTCATGTCTTAAATAAACTACCTAGATATGAAAATAATCTATTATCATACATTATATACGATCAGGTACTAAAACAGATAAAGAAGAACCAAAACTGTATTAATGGTTAAACTTCCACAAATTTCATAGACAATCTCACCAGGATTTAATGAAGATGTCTGGGTGGCCTTACCTACAACAGTTGTTTAAATAAGTTTCACATGGCTCAAGTCAAATCCGTCAAATTATATTCATCGTATTATAATCCTGGATCGAGAATGACTAAGGAGATAATAAAAGCTGCCAGAATTCATATAACATTGAATATCAACAGTCGAGGAGTTTGGCGAGGAGTATGGGCCATAAAAAAGGCGAATTGGGTCCATCATACTTTAGCAAAGTTATCACTTCATAGTCAAAATCAAATTAATCCATCAAATCTAGGCATCTACGACGCTTTAATAAAGTTTAGTTACACATTTTAATATTGAAGTGTTGTACATTTTATGTACAACTACGTTCAGTAAAAAAAATTTAGACATCCACTGCGAGAAGAATGGGCAATAAACTTTAATTTTAAATCAAATAATAACGTAATGGTAGGGCACTTTGCGAATGCCCGCCTGGCTAGCTACCACCCTCAAGTAGAAAATCTGTCGCCAAGCACTTAACGGTGTGTTGAGAGCCACTAATTCTAGGTTAGGCTGAACAACATCTTCGACCACTATTCAATATTTTAGCCTTTGTCCACATCATCACTTACCATCAAGTGAGATAGTGGACAAAGGCTAAAATATTAGGTATGATAAAAAAAAATTTAGTTTTCAAGTTCTAACTAAAAAGAAAAGAATAATATTTATTTGCATAAAATGTTTATACATAAAGATGGATAATATATTTACTATGGTATAGTTCCTAGTACATTTTGCCGCATAGCGGCGTGCAAATAATGGATTTATAAATGAAAATTGCTTTTTATTTCATACAATTAAAATTTCATGAATCCTTAGTATCTAATAAATTTTAACATATGTGTCTATACACATTTGGTAACTCTGAGACTGAGTAAAATGACCTCTCTATCAGCCATAATTTTAGCTTACTTAGGAATCTACGGGTAATAAGTATATCAAGCAAAAAAAAAAAAATTTTTTTTCTCAATCTTCAACAACTGCCGATTTACTAGCCCCACGGATATCTTAATGCTGTTTTCTCAGGCGTCAGCTGGCTCCAAGCTCCTTATTGGCATTGATATAAATTTCGATTTGCTTAGCTTCCATCGCTTTACCTTTGAAATAATATTTCAATGTTGCTGTTATGCCAGTATCAGGCGATTGAGGTATAGGGGAAATAAAGGCCTTTCTTTGCTTAAATGCTCAGGAGTGAAAAAGAGTAGAAAATTGGCTAATGATAGTGATGTTTTCATGCTAAAATAGACTTTGGTATATTTAGTTTACCCTAAAGCCGTTTAACGATAGTCTCTTGTGACAACAGACACAAAGGTTATAATGCAATAATAAATCATTGACTATTACTCAAAATTTAAAAAAAAAACTATTTTATATTTGTGTTGATGTCATGGGGGCAAGCTTCCAGAACCTTCGACGCGAGATAAACGGATGCATGTCAGGCAACGCGCTGTCACCTCTCATTCACTCTTCTATTGCCACTGCGCAAAGCTGTCGATGGCCTCATAGCTTAGTTATAGTTATTTCATATAAACCGCAAATAAACTTAGCATTATTCCGCTACTACTCTACTCCGATCTATCACGGACCTACTCCTTAAATGTCATTGTGCAAAAGCTGTTTTTACTAACTATTGATTGTTGAACCAACTACTAAAACTATAAGAGGAATATTACGAGTTTTAATAATATTCATGATTTTCTTCCAAGTTTTCATTTTGACTGACAAAACTCATTTTTATTATTTCTGTCATTCGAACCTCAATTTTAAAACCAGAAATTAATTAATTAAACCTTGAAATTACTCAAGACATCACGAGAAAGAATGAGAGAAACATCGAAATCGGTTTTCAACTCACGGCTCGGAGATGACGTCTTAAATACCTACATACTCGTAATAAATAAAAGTTTTACTGCCCATTCAGCCCTTAAAATTAAATATATTTTATACCTTTATTTCTTCGTAGCTTTATATACACTAAATTGAGCACCACCTTATTTTTAGGAACGTTAATAACACAAGCCACATGATATATTAAAATATATAACACCGAAGTACCAAGAAATTCTAATATCTTACTTAAGCAGGCAGCGTCAGAGCCACCGCAAATCTTGACATACGTCACTTTATTCGGGCTTTCGTACGTCTTAAGACAAGAGAATATGGCACCATAAAGTTAAGATGCGAACCGGTTTAGCTGGTGTATATAGCTCCTACTTCATAAAAGCACTTATGTGATAGATACTGCGTTTTTCAGTACTCAAGATTGCGTCTTTGACGTTATATTGGATTGTGTTTGGCCATCGATAATAGAAAAAAGCTTGAACCATGAACGGAACCGTCTCGTGGGATGTCAATATGAGCTGTCACAGTGAAGATAAGTCCAGTTTCAAATATATCCTTTCATTCTTTACCTATTATTTAACTAGTGGGCTGCGCCGACTTCGTACGGGTTTTTACAAAAAAAAACCTTCTATTTTTAATATTCTATAGTCTACGTTCATAAGGGATAATGTAGGATTCTAATGGTGAATTAATTGGTAAAATCCTTCGTGTAGTTTTTATGTTTATTCGTTACATACAAAATACAATTATAACCTCTTTATAATATTAGTGTAGATGTAGATTATCATTAAAGGACGGATCGAAATCCATAGCCAAAGTTAATAGAAATACAAGCGAGAATTGAGCCATGGTCACCCACTTAATTTAAACAAATACTGTAGCAATTTTTTTAATATTGTATGTAACAAGAAGTTTAAAATAATGGCCCCGAGTTTCTTGCCCGTTCTTCTCGCAGTGGATATATATATTTTTTTGCTGAACGTGGCACTACAATGTAGTATATTCAATTTTCAATATTAAAATTTGTAATTCATCTTCATAAAAGCATCGTAGAATTTGACTTTTTTTTACTTAATTACTAGAGGAAATTTTATAGTAATGTGCGGGATTTAAACCCGCGTCGTCTACCCATAATAGTCAGGGCATGCTCTGACCACTAAGCAACATGACTAATAACTCATAACATTAATTTGCCCTCTCGTTCTTTAACCATCGTATGGGGATGGAACGACATCTATAGCTCAACTTACGTTGTACTACAAACAAGACTATTTTATGCAATTAGATTTTAATTTTTAACGATGACTATGTTTTCATATAGTTTATTTTTCCTAGACTGTGTTAAAATTAAATTAAATTTGTTTATTGTGAATAGAAACGACTTTAAAATTAATTACATCTACTACTCCGATTAGAATTAACATACAAATCAAATCAAAGCAAAAATATCTGTGTTTTATTATTCAGTTTTGTACCCAGACAAAACGGTGCTCTACTTAACCGATTTCGATGTTTTCCTGTCTGTCTTATAGTACCATAGGTATCTAACTCTTAACGAAATGAGAGAATGGAATTAAATTTATATGTCATGTTGTTGTCTTAGGTTTTCGCGATTATTACACATAGTAATTAAAACAACTTTAAACGGTTTAAATTGCGTATATTTATCATTATTTAGTCACTCCGTGATCACGATCACTGCAAAGTGTTTGACACATCGGGACTAAAGTAATGATAAATATACGCGATTTACACCTTTTAAAGTTGTTTAATTATTATATGTCATGTGAAGAATATTAACACGGAACCGAATATTTAATTAGAAATTAATTTAAATTATATTTACCTTACCCATATCAAGTTAGAAAAAACGTTACATAATACTTTGAATCCTCTGCATCACACTAAGCCAGATTTTCTTTTACAAAATTAATATCTATCACTGTTATACTTTACACTGTGCTTATAGGATAATCTCTAGTCCAAACATTGGCCGGGCTCGGCAAGATTTTCAGACTTGCCAGCACCCAGAATATTAATGTTTTCAAACGAGAACTTTATAGCGTCGGAGGGTCGTTAGTTTTCTGAAACTCAACAGATTTCACCGAAAAGATAATGGAAGGGCTAAAGTAATAAGATCTCTTGATAAAGATGTTCCGACTCGGAGACGATATTTTTTTTCAAATGACTAAAATAGTGCTTTTGCGAATGTTTTTAATCAAAAAAACCTTTGATAAAGGTGATGATCTTTTGAACATTTTGTACATCTATAATCAAAACACATCTTTAATTAATTTCAATTTTGATTTACACTTTTGAAATTCAAAAGTTATATGAATTTAAATTTAAATGATAGTTATAAATCACTGATATTGAATGATCTAGTAAAAAGTAATATCTTTAAATAATTTAAAATAATGTTCGTCTTGAAACTTATATATTTTTGGATTTTGGTAAAACATATATATAGATAAACGCCATTAACGGGGCAAGGCCTAAGCTACCGGTAGTTAGAACTACAGATTGAGGAACCTCAGGATCCTGACTGTGCGTGCCATGTCGAGGAGAACTGTTTTCTGTATCTGGCTGATGAATAAACCGTGAAGAGAGAAGCCTCTTAAGATGTTAGTCGCGGCTTTCTGCTACAAGGCCATTTGCCGGAAGAAAAGATTTCAAATATATATGCTTTAACTCTGTTAAATAAAATATTAATAGCTATTTAAAAATATAAAAGCTAATACTAGTATTAGCTTTTTATATATTTGATAGAAATGATCCATATGAAATAGCTGAGGTAAGATTACCTTTAGTAGCGGAATTGAAAAAACAGAATAAAATTATTACAGTATAATATAGGCTATAGGTTTTGTGTTAAAGGTTACCGCATTGTGGGACTGACGATCATTGTCGTTCGTTATAACGATTTATAAAGATTACTTGTATTATTAGCATTTACGTATATTTTTTTTAGAAAAGTCCTACTCACTTGTTGAACTTACATAGTAAATATATATTAAAATTTCCAAAAAACAAGGAAATAATTATTTATAATAACATTATAAACATAAATATATAACGATGTCTTGACGTTGAAAGTGACGATTTAAAAAAAATAAGAATGTTTTTATTTTAAATATTTTTGTTCTAAATATTAAAATTAGCATATATAACGCATCACAAAACCAAAACTCAATCAACTACGTTTTTTTTTTTTTTCATGTTTCGTACTTTATTTCGCTTTTCGAGAGCGTAAATATGCTTTATGATCCACAATGCGGCTCCAAACGCCAGCAATCATACACAATACGTCTCTATTGGTACGTATCTAAAGTTGATTACTTAATATTCGCGCATTCAATAATTTATTTCGACGAGTAATATAAAAAAATAAATTGCCCCAAAATTGGAATAACAAGATAGGCACGGAAATAATTCTCATTGTCAAGGGACTCGAACTTATTGAGGGAAACCAATTTTCTCTAGAAAAATCCAGTTTTTTCTTGTTCATTCTGCAAAGAGGCTTTTTTGTGTTGTTTCATTTTGAGAAAACAAATGTACTGGCTGTCTCGTCGCAGTGGATAGATGGATTCTATTTCATTTAGAGAAATAGTGTAACAAAATATGGTAAGTATTCTTTATTCTTCTGGCAAATCTGATAGATGAGAGGATGTTTCAAAGATTCGGATAGTAATTTGTTCGACCATGTAATGTCAGTTATTTTATTTTATAGGTTTTGACTTCGATTTGACTGTGACTTAATAAGAAACATATTCATATTTAATTCGTTCAGTTGTCATGGAGGTCACACGTTTGGTAATAAACGCACGCACAAACAATGTTTCGCAACTATGTTAATATTACCTATTTAAAATCTAAAAACGAAAAATCTTTAAAATGGCCCCCATTCTAAACTTATACAATGCCGGAACCCGATGATGCATAAAACTCTCTCAATATGGCCCTATAAATTCCGTAATATAGACAGTTGTCTTTTCCATATCTGCCCCTTCACACCCCCTCTGCACCCCATTGCACCCGATTGCACCCCTACACGAACTATCCCGAGTAGTGCCAAGTTTATGCAAAACAGCGCCGCTGCGTTTTATAGCCCCGAGTCGTCGCAGGAGGGTAAAAACTTAACTTGGTCACAGAATAAATGACAGTTTGCTTGACCTCTACGACTTTGAAGTAAGAATTTTGATGTCGATTTGATTTCAGTAGTTAAGGTTTAAATTGCCAAGCACTTTATCGTGTTAAGAATTTTAGTTCTTGAACTTTGTAACATAATTCATAGATTTTATGCTTGATTCATTACGTTTTTACATATCTGAAGGTTTAATCATATATGTTTTAACACCCACGTTTCACTAGATATTTTGTAGTATTATATATTAAGGGGCAAGCCTCTTGAAATCCACCGTCCTCCAGAATTTTCACCAAAGTCGTTCAAGTAAGCTTTTAATACCTGGCTTATCAATAATATTAAAAGAGTCATAGCCAAAGATGTCCACCATGATGATCACACTTCCCAAATGCTTATCAGACCAGCTGCCAAACTCGAATGTGAAATGTCACCAAGTATTCAACGGTGCATTTCTGCAATAGTCTACATGAGGCTGTTCATATTCTAGAATTAGCCTGATAAAACCTTGAACCACGTAATTTTTTACCACATGGTAAGATAGAGGTCAAATGTTAAGTATTATACAGATATAACAAAAAAAAAATTCAAACATGTATGCGATCATGAAAAATATCTTACTAAAGAAAAATCCTACCATGTATGAAATTTTGTAGAAAATGCTGTTGATACATATTATACAGACATTTCACATTTTTAATACAGTTTTGAGATACATCCCGCCACAGAGTTGTTTATAAACTGATAACTTTTAAGGTTTCCATATTTTTTCTTCCTTAGGGTAAAAATAAAATAATAAATATATTGTTATGGACCTCAATGTGCACTAGATGAACCTGCTGAGCTTAAACATTTATATTCTGTCCATTTTAATATATTTAATTTTAACACCCCTGACAAAACTTAATCGAAATTTTTAATCAATACTTAGTATAGGGTTGGCATTCTATATGAAAAATGTAAATTTCAGGTCGTTAACGTTTATTGTTACGAGCTTGAGATTCGTTACGTATAGTCGATCTGAAAAACAGATGACAACGTTATACCAAATATAGGGCTCTTACTTGCCTATTGGTAAGGCAACCCAAGAAAAAAACTATAACAGAAACAGAAGTAACTAAAGATAATATAACTTACTAAAAATATCATCGGATATAACATACTGTTCAAATTATTCCTGTAGTGTGCAAGATCATAGTTTTGCACTGCAGCTTCATTTTGTTAAATTTTAATTAGCCGTGGAGGGCCACTACCGTCGTTTTTACGCTAAGCTTAAAATGGATATTATTTTTCCCCACAGCTTCTTCTACGCAGCCGTTATTACGAAATACTGTTTTAGATACAGTTCTTTGGAGGTTTATTCTTTGAAAACTGTTTGTGACACGGTCTCCGGCTCTCACAGCGCCGCCAGTACAATTTTGATCGCGCCGGCGTACAGTCGATATCATGGATTATTTGTTGATATACACAGAAAAATCGCCTTATATATATATAAATATTATTGACTTTATATAAGTCATTAGACATATCCCTTAAAACGGGTCGACATTGGACTTCTAAAATGACACGTTCCGTGTCAATAATACTCATTATTATCAAATTATGAAAAAGAATGTACAAGGACAAGCACGGAACGTGCGGCACGGTAAACGCAACGGCGCTCACTGATTTCCTAGAAACATCTCCGCTCGCGTGCTCCGTCACACGGATACCCGTCGCCCGCGCCGCGTGCGACGGGCGCCCCGCTGCACGCAGCGCTCATCTATGAGATTACATGAAACAGCACGCCACGCGGGCGCCCGCGCCGTGCGCACGGCCTTAGACCACAACAAGTCTTGTTGCCATCGGGAAATTTAAGATTTGATATCTTTTGTTTTTAATAATGCAATTTAAGACATTAGGAAGTCTCTGATTGCCATCATAGACTTTTATTTAAAAAAAAAATAACATTTTAGTGATTTTGACTTTGAAAACAGTAAAGTAGTAAAAAATAACTTACAGTATTTTCTTGTTCTTCTTCTTATTGCACTACAAACTGAATTATCAGTTTCTCCCAGCGTAGCACTTCTTGGCTTCCATGGAACAGTTTATGTCACGCTCCTTTGGGAACAACTACGTAAGTCGGGTAGCAAAATACACACGTTTGTTTTGAATGTTTATAGTTATTTTTTCAACAAGTTAGTGAAATATATACTTTTTTTTCGTCTGTCGACCTTAACGAGCGTAGCAATTCATTCTAATGTAGAATACTACACAGTGGAGGATGAACATATATAAGTCCAAAAAATTATTGCTATTGTCCTCATTGCCAAGGTTTTTTCTGACCTGGGCAATAATTGTTTATACCACTGAATACCATAAAAAACTATAAGTTTACTCTTAATGACAAATATTACCTACTTGTATTAAAATAAAAAAATCTTTCTAATTAAAAGTTTATCGCAATTTTTTTGCAGTTCTGCAGGTCAAAAGGAACAGTTTAGTCCGGGATCCACTTTTCCTGACGGAGGACTCCATTTTGCTGCGAGTTTTGAACACCAAATCGGTTCTTTTCGTGCTGAAGAGGTGGAAATAATATTATTTTTACTTGACATAAACGCTTTGGATGTGAAACAATACCAGCAAAATCGAATACAAAAATTGAATTAAACAACTCGACAAGTATCAGTATAATCCAATTTTCTTACTCAAAACGGATTAGCCATAATGACACAACTCCCATTTCCCGTTCATGAACCATAACACCGTAATGATGATTCAGCAGACATTAAAGCGAACATCCAGACATCTTAATCAAATTTTGCTACCATGTGACGCAAGTACGCACATCGACCTTATACACTGTGATGTTAATAAATAGAGACGCAATATCGCTGGATAATATGACCTGAAAAAACATCAGTGAAAAATCACTTACAACAAGAAAATGTGACCACTTACAACAAGAAATTGTGATACTTTGTATAATATCAAATTAGCCTTAGCTAGGACTAGGAGTAAAGTTAAATATTTTTTTATTTTTAATGGTTTTTAGTTATGCTTACCAACCGATTAACTTAGTCTGTGTACATAATAAGATAACTAGGTGTATTGATCGCACGGTAGTCCTATTTTTGAGTTCTGCACTTGAGAACTGGATCATGTTACTAAGCCTCAACTATCCGGCGTCTACCGGTCTAACATTTAAAGGGCTGTAGTAGCTAAGTAGCCAGGTGAAATTTTCACAAAATATGTGGCAATATGGTTGATTTCCTAAATATATATATTATAATATATATTTAGGAAATATTTAGTATAATATATCATAGGAGGTTCTATTAACTTACACAAAGTTTTTTTTTTACTTTTAATTTTTGCTCTATCGTGATGCGATAATACTCATCATCGCATCTACGACAGAGCGATAATAATATTTATTTAATCATTATATGTAACTTATTGCAAATATATTTCGCCACCAGGTTTGGGGCCAGAGCTCTCATATCGTAGGCATACATGTATGTGGGTATCGCGGAAATGAGATGAAACGAAATCTTTAGCTCACTCTCAATAATTTTTTACTCTTACACTCTCATCATTAGAGCACATCAAATAGATTGTTGCTGTCATTCTCCAAAATATACTACCTAACATTTTATTTTTGTCTGTTACTTCATTTATATCTGTCTGGAAAATAAATTCCATCAGAAATCAAAATCATTCCCGGCAAAAATAACATCATTTAAAAAAAACGGTTTAGAAACAAAAAATATGTAATGTTTGTTTCTAAACCGTTTCTGGAATGCCGATTTAAGTATAATAAAATGACTTTAACATGCATTTTGTTCACGTTTGTTTAATTTAAATAACTGAGTGTTCTCTATTGGAATGATAGCTCTACGCACACGCAGGGTATACGGATCCCCCATGTAGAGACATTAAACAGATTTCGTGCTCATAAAATCCCTAATTCGAATTCCTTAAGACCCACGGAGGGTTTGTGAGTCCGTCGATGAATAATGAAACTGCTGTGTGTGTATGTGCGTTTATTGCACAAGGAATTTTGTTACAGAACGTCATCATGTGTTGGGCAAAAAGACGGGTTGGAATAAAACACAATTGTATTTTTGGTGTGAACTAACCACTTCATTATTATTGTACAGTACAATACCTTAAGTGTTAGATCAAAACCAATATGTATGACATCATGTGTCATCCTGAGAGTTATCACATCATATATAGTTCCAGTAAAATTTAAGTAAATCACAGGCTATATTTGAAATCGAAGCTTTATAACACTTCATCAACTGTCACTTTGACAGCTGTCAAAATTAAAACCACAAACGATGTGTAGATGGAACCGTAGAATACCCAGACGTTGCTGTTCCACGGTCAAAAACTGGTTCTAAAATGTTTTTGTACTTTTGTTATTGTAATCATTGTTGATAATTTAAATTTGCAAGCAAATCCACAGCACAAGCCTAGCTTGAACTATGGACAACGACCACTTAAGGTGAAAATAAGGACAGAACTTCACCAAAGCGAAGACACACTTACACGAGTATGTCAAATGTATGAAAACCAATGAAAACACATCTCTTTAGTTTGGTGGGCCTCCGCCTTAAGTCTAAGAATTGGTTCGGGGGCCGAAGGGAAATTTTATTTATTACATCATCAAGAGGCGACGGTCTGTAAGTAATATTATTCCTTTAGATTTTTACGATGCAATATTAGGGAATAGAAAATTATGGTAACTTTTTGGATGACTTAACTTTGTTATAGTCTTTCTACTATGTGCGAGGTGATATATGCGTTGGAAAAAAAGTGATGGTAATATTTTTTTAATGCTTACATTTGACTATAATCTCTTTTGATGACATGGTAGTAGGGTATTTTGCGAATGTCCACCAGGTGAGCTAACACCCTCAATTAGAAAATCTGTCACCAAGCACCTGACGGTATATTCCGGTAGCTGTCCTAAATGTCCTAAATCAAGGTTAGTCTAAACAACATCTATGACTGATGTATCATCAGGTGAGAATGGTAGTGGTGAAGGGCTAACTTATCAGCAAGAAGATATAAAAGTTATAAAGATGTAGCGGTACATGGTAGTGGTAGGTGGTTAAGCAGCTTTTACCTATAGTAAGGGAATGGGTTGTGTTGCTAATTTAGGAGGGTAGCTATCCAGACGAGGATTCACAAAATACCCTATGGTTCGAACCACGGAAGAAATTTAAAAAATCTGACCTTTTTATTACCAGAGAAATAGCAGAGAAATGAACAGTAAGTAACTGCATTTAATTTATGATTTCACAATTTTAAAACTTGTTCAACTTGATAACTTTTTATATCATGTTTAACCTAATATTAACTATCTGTTCCATCCTGCGTTTTTGACTTTAGATTAGGAATTATGTAGAAATATTTATGAGTAATGTTGTCTGAAGCTATCTATGTTTTTTACACAATAGGATTATCGCTACCTCGTGCGTGACGAAGCAAACAGCTTATCTAGAAGATACCTGTTCAATCTTACTTTTTTAAATAAATAAACACCGAGAGATTACATTTGCCAGATATTTATATTTTAGAATCAATAATTATGATAACAAAGGAATGGCTTATTTAAAAACTTTTATTGAAAAACGGACATGGTGAATATATAAAACCATGAAATCGTATCTTTTAAAAAATATGTGATATTTACATTTGATTATGTCACGAAACAAGCACAAGGTCTACCTCTTTTTAACTTGGTAACCTTTGCCTCTAACACATGAATTCGTGACAAGTTACAAACAACATTCCATCCTAAAGACAACGTTGTTTAGACTCATGTGCCTATAATTAAACCAGTCAAACCGAAATACAGTAATACGAATATTACTGTCAGGCAGTAGAAATACGAGTTTGTAGAGTGGCAGTACTTCCTGGGTGAACTAATTTCGTAGAGCAATTTCTGATTCTCCAGTTTTTTGCCATCTTCTTTTTTGTTTGGTTCTGAAATTTCACAAAATATTAATGAAATCAAGTTTTTCAGTCCCATGCGGAACTAACATTCCTTCTAACTTACACTTACTAAACATTGCAGTTCCTTACTACCCATCCCCAAGCGCTCAAGCAGTGTTGTGGTGTAAAACTCTTAAAAGTTAAAATATCGATATTAGGTTTTTAAATCAACAGGATTACCGAATACCTAACTTAAGAGTGAAACGTTTACATCCTACATCCACGACTGCATTCATCTACATCACGGCAAACCTTGCTAGCGTAAGTATAGTCTTTTATTCAAAATGGTCAGCAAACGTTACAACATCATATAGTTTTTAGATGTTTGTTCATATATTCAAATGTAGTGTTTGAGGTTTAATATGGTATAGTTGTAGGCTCAAATTATGGAAAAAATACTCTATTATTTAGGGATACTGTGCCTGAAGTAACTATATATTAGTAACAAACACGTGAGTATCTAAACAATTTAAACAATTATCAAGTATTTATTACAACCATATGAAGAATGTTTGTGACAATAATTTTCACGTATGCATCCATTTCAGTTGTTACCAAATATTATATTTCATAAGAACCCATGCTAATAAGGCGAAGAAGGATTAAAGACAAAAAATATACAAAACGATTACGTAATGTAGAAGGGTGATAATAAATAACCTTGATTTAATAAACTTTGACTTTATTTTAGGTTGTACAGAAAAGCTAGACCTTAAACCTTAAGAGTGACAGACTTTAGTGAGTGAAAAAATTACAGATATGCGAGGTATCTCATCTACAAGATAATGATGGATCAGATATTATGTATATCGATATTCAAAGACAACTATCGACGTACATCACTATCTAGGCGTCATGCAGCGTGCAATACAAGCCAGTCGGACTTTTTAATTTGTTCCCGTTATTTATTGCAGCGGCGCGCCGATGAGACGCAACCCCCTCCCCCTGCCGTTTCTGCCCCCTACACATAGCGTCTTGAATTATTGCGTTACATGATACTTGCATGTTAAGTTTCGGAACAGATTTAGCATATTTTGCTTAATTTAAATGTTCATTTATATACGCTGTTTCATTTCAACGCACAAGAACTGTTATAATGTTTTACATAATCATACGTCTATGTATACGAAGATAAGTTTGACGTTAATTCATAATGATAAAAATATAATTTTAATTTCGTAAAAAACATTTAAATAATCCGCTTTTGTTGACCAAATTCATGAAACAAACGGAGACGAGCACTTTGGTTCTGGTCGACGATCGTTAGAAATTTGTTAATTATTTTTAAATCTGCTCTATTGATACATAAATTCATGTACAGTTACCATAATGCTATAATGTTTCCTAATAGTTACCCCACTGACTACAACTTTACCTCATTATAAATTTTACTACTCCAAAACCTCATCACTGGTTTAAACGGAATCATATTTTAAGTTCCCCTTGACAAATGTAATTGTTTATCTAATCAAGTAAAACCACAATAAAGAAGTGTTTAACACTAATGTCCGTACACCCTTTAATGCGCACGAAAATTACCGAAAACGGGGGAATATTTCATGAAAAATCACGGTTGTAATGTGCGGGATAGGGCGGTAGGAAACTTTACTGTTATGGTACAAATTACAAGTGAAATACATAATATAAATAACATAATATTTCTTGTATTTTAAGTTTACAAAGCAAGCGTAAATGTAACAATTGACAGAGCAAGAGCTTGCAGTATGCATTCGAACCTGTGAAAATGTTTAGTCTGCCAGATAAAAAATATATGAAACAAATACGCCTGTTATGATACCAAAAAAAATCAGAGAGATAATATTATGTTTAGAAAACAGTTGGATATGTAGTTTCTGTCTTATGCCGACGCTTTTGGGAAACAGCATCGTAAGTGTAAACATGTCCGCACAGAACATAGCTATAATTATTACTTGAACAGTCCTATGTTACAACAATCGGGAAATAAAACTGTTGGCCCCGGTTGTTGTCTTAGGATGGCAGTCGTTATAGCATGGTGATAGGGCATTTTGCGAATGCCCGCCTGGATAGCTACCACCCTCAAGTAGAAAATCTATCGCCAAACACCTAATGATTTGTTCCAGCAGCTTTCCTTTTGCCAGTAATTCTAAGTTATCCTGAACAACATATGAGACCACATCATCACTTACTATCAGATGAGATAGTCAAAGGCTAGATTATCAGCATAAATCTAAAAATATATATTATAATTGACGAAAATATATCTCGAACTCTATAATTTTAGTATTTATTGATTTTCATAGGTTGATATTTAATACGATCGATAGTCTAAGGATATTTGAAGTTTGATCAGTTAAATGTTTCAAGTACAGTTACTTTATAAGGCCCGTAAATACGTCCAGCATAACTTTAGTGGATAACTAAGTTTCCGCTCATCGCTTTTGCCTTCGACCAATCCTGCACCTCCTGCCTTATCTACCCTCAATCTCGCTTCTACTTAACACGAAGACTTAATGCTTCTGCTTACGGAACTTGAATTAAGTGGTAACTCACGGAAATTCACCTATAACTTAGTGGCAGTTCTCACCAAGTCGTCGTATGGGTCCGCGTGAGGGTGGGAGGGACCTGAGCATTTCCGTTCAACATGTTTTTCAAAAGATACCTATTCTCCTTGCTGCCTATTTGCTAGGCTATGTGAGATCGGCACAACATGTATTTTCTTTCACACCCATTCTTCACCACCAATCTCGTTTCAGTTCAGGCAGTTCTTCACATGGCGTTGCTACCCATCATCTGCCATTTTGAACTGACTTCAAAAAAGGATGAGGTTCTCAATTCGACTGTATTCTTTGTGTGTGTTACCTTATCTCTTTACATGGTGTACTGATATTGATGTTTTTTTTATATTCGAAAGCTGATACTTGTCATGTGGTCCTATTTAAATTTGAGTGAGATTTGACGGTAAGTACTCAAGTTAATCCTCATAATGCGTAGTTTATGTTTGAAATCGTTTTTTTAATTATTTTCTAGTAGCTAGTTTTTAATCACAATCTCTATTTCACTTTGGAAACTATCGCGAGTTTTATCCATATTAACTTATTAGGAACCGGATAGGACCCCCGCGTTATATTTACCGGAAAGATTCCAACCAGTTTCTTTCCAGAATCTTTCCGGTAAATTCCTAATAAGTTTACAATCTTTATTTTTTATGTAGAAAATAGAATATTTCAATATTTGTAATTGAATATAGTTATGTATTACAAACGGGATATTTACCGTGTTTTGATTGATTTTGAGCTCTCAATATTTCGGCACTGTTGCAAGCACTACGAGTATGCGAGTGGATGGTCGGCACTAAGAGCAGACGAACCGGTCTACGGTCATTGTTGTACGTTTTTTCAACAGAGCTCAAAATCAATCAAAACACGGTAAATATCCTGTTATTAATAAAAACTGTTATGTAAATGACCATGACAGTTTGAAACCACATTTTGTAATTGACTAAGTAGAAAATCTGTCGCCAAGCACCTAACGGTGTATTCCGGCAGCAGTCCTTGAGAGCTAGTGAAATTACAGGTACATGAGACCTAACAACTATGTCTCAACGTGACAGGCGCAGTGTAATTCGTGACTTGTGACGCATTTCGTCACAAGTCACGAATTACACTGCGCCTGTCCATCTGTTATAGGCAGAGGATAGTCCACTTCTTATCTCGAGCTTGTTCCGTCACATTAACATTAATAAAAACCCTTCGTAAGGGCGTCGTAGGCGCCTAAATTTAATAAATGATTTTGACTTTGACGTGGTTGAAGGTACCAGACTTAACTTTGAATGGAACTGGCTTTCAAGGACAGCTGCCGGAAAGGACGGTAAGGTGTTGGGCGAAAGATGTACTACTTGAGGGAGGTAGCTAGGTAGACCAGCATTTATATATTGGCTCCACTACCATACGACAGGTGCTAGGTCGATGATAATTATAAGACATAACTGTTGAGATTTACTCGTCTGGAACATCAATCCTTTGGTTTGGACACTATTTTATTAGTTAGTTAGTAATTAGTAGTAATCACTTCATCTCGATTTATTCAAGACTATGTTAATCGAATGGCATACACTGTCTCTTCATTATTATAACTGATTGGCTACCCTTTGACCACTACCTCACCTGATTATGGTCGAGGATGTTGTCCAGACTAACTTAGAATTACTAACTCTCAAGGTCAGCTATTGGAACACACCGTCAGGTTCTAAGCGACAGATAGTCTACTTGAAAGAATTCTTAAATTTCGTATGCTATAATGACTGCCATCCTAAGACAACAACCGGGACCGATGGCTTCACCGGGACCGGTGGCGCGCTCAGTAGGCAAATGGCATTACATTATATAAAATATATAAAGTCATATAATTACCGTATAGTCACAGAATGACCGCAGTGGACGTTTCTTAACTTAGTTGATCGGTAAAAAAATAGCAAACAAACTACGCTAAGATCGCTCCAAAAACTATAACGATTCAATATAATGTACTAAGCACTAAATTAGCCCAAATAATTTTTCATTGAAGTAATAATATTTGGCTGAACGTATATTGACACTTGCCTATTGATGTACAATGATATTTTTGTATAATTTTAATAATAATATAGTACACGAGTAACTAAGTGGGAGCGTGGTCTTTTTGGTCCCATGTCAAGTTTTACGTATACGTAATTTTTGGTGAAACTGGTTGGGTTAAGTTAATCATAAGTTTGACCATTTCATTTTATGAAAATTGGGCGAATGTATAAATATAAAATTTAAATAAAAACATGTGACAAGATTACAATCTGTCGCAGAGTAAAATCTAACTGGATTTCTTTTTTGTAGAAAAAAAGTTTATTTCTTCAAAGTCAATATCATTTATTAAATTTACGCGTCTACGACTCTCTTTTAAAGGTCAATTACAAATGTCATTGTTGAAATATCCTACATTTTTTTACATGGCAGTACTCTGTTACGTTTAGCAAAAAAAATGTATACAGCCACTGCGAGAAGAACGGGCAAGAAATTCGGGGCCATTCTTTTAAACGCCTCTTAACAATGTGTTACTACATAATAAAATTATTAAAATATTTGATGATTCAATTACGTAGGTGGCTGGCAATAGCAGGGCAGAGACGGAGTTGTCCAAGCATTTTTGTCGTTTAAATAATCACAAACTGTGTAGTAGGATTTCTTAATCAAAATGTTTTTCACCTGCCATTGAACTTCCCTTCTGTGAGCGCTGTAATATGTTTGGGAACTTTATTATAAAACCATACACAATTACTTAAGAAGGACCTTTTATATGTCTTTGCTAATCTAAAACCTGGCACCGCTATATTATATTTATTTCTAGTGTTGTAATCGTGATTTTCTTCATCTTACTACCAGTGTGTACGTAGTAAAGGAAGTTTTGTTGATAAAAATTAAAATAACGGTATTTATTGACGGTAAAGTAACCTGCCTGATGGTAAACATCACGCTTACACAATATAGATGCAGTATAAGAATCAGAACTCTGAAACTTTAGTTCTTATATCTATTTCGCTCAACAAATTCGTTTTTTTTTTTTTTTTTTTTTTTTTTTTATGTTATTGTGAAGGAACAAGCGCGAGGCCCACCTGATGTTAAGCGGTATCCTCTGCCTATAACAGATGCAATTCATCACAAGTGACGAACTGCACTGCGCCCATCACCTTGAGACATAGTTGTTAAGTCTCATTTTTGCCTGTTATTTCACTGGCTCTCAAGGACTGCTGCCGGAACACACCGTTAGGTGCTTGGCGACAGATTTTCTACTTGAGGGTGGTCGCTAGCCAGGCGGGCATTCGTAAAATGCCCTTCCACCATGCGGTGAAGCTCAAGCTCTGGGCGGGATTCGAACCATGGACCTGCTGCGCGGCAGTCCATAGCCAATGCCACTGAGCCATCACTGCTTCAAAATTTTAATTTTACTTGTTGCAGCGCTATTCACTGTGTTTTATTCTTTTCAGTTCTAAAAGTTTATATGCGGGTGCACTGCGGCTTTCAGGCAGAATATTTAACACTGTGATACTCATCAAAATAGTCTCCTGGAAATTCGATGTGTTAAAATAATGAGGTTCAAGGTAAAGAGGTATTCAGATTTTTTCATTGTAGTTAACTTAACCAATGCGCCTCATAGAAAATTATAACAATAGAAATTGACGATATCACCCAATGCGGATGCCAAGGGACGCGTTGTCAAAAGGCAAAGCATTAATTAATTGGGCAGGAAACATATCAAAACACTCACCTGCGGCTGGAGACAGTTTCGTGACGACTCCCCATCGAGATTTCCACTGCAACAAACAAACAAATTATTTGTTAGTTTTCAAGGCCCATTAAGAACTTAAAAACAAAAACAACAAAAAATAGCAAGCAGTAACAACTGCTAGACAGCAACCGGGACTAACGGCTTAACGTGGCCTCCGAAGCACAGAAAATCTCAGAAGTAAAGTCAATAGCGGTCACCCATCTAAGTCATGAGCGCGGTGGACGTTGCTTAACTTAGCTGATCGGTTTAGAATGGCAAATCAAACTACGCTACGAGCGCTTCAATTGTTGTATTAGTAGTTTAGAGGAGGTATTTGCCATAATTCCTATGAGTGGCATGTTCGCAATGCAAGCGTTGATCATACGATACTGCTGTGGTCTTCTGTTTTACTTTATCCAGTATTAACGACATCTAAGAGAAGCGATGTATGTCTTCCGTCCATACAAAAGTATTGAGACATAAACATCCTGAAAGTAGCCTAGCTGTAACCCAGTTCGTTAAACTGGGATATAAAAGTAATGAGTTAGAGAAATCGTATTTTACATCGTTGTACGGGCCAGTAAATATCAGACCTTCATTCACTTTATGCATTGCACTGGTGGTGCAAGTTATAGCCTAAAGACCTACAGCGTTCGGTATACCGTACCCAAAAATAATACTTAACTGTTTACTTTCTATTTTTTTAGTTGGATACGGTATTAGATGTATTTGAAACAGATGTGCGAATTCGCACGCCCGAGTCACATGGTTATTACAGATTTGAAATTAACTTAAAATGGGACCTAGTGGACGACCGTGGTCAACGGTTGCCCAATTGGAGTCCAAATTTTGAATTAACTCCGAAATAGGATTAAACCTCGATATAAGTGAATACATATAATATATACAACATTAAATTTATTGAAATTGAGGCTTTCCATAAAAAAGGTTTCTTTTTACAATGACAACAATACAAGGGCGTTTACAAATATATATATATATATATACGCCCCGTGGGGTGCTGGACTAGAATGTCACCCAATTCTACCTGTGGGTGTCGTAAGTGGGGACTACAGGTAAAATACCGGAAGGTAGGTAGCAGCACCTTCTCAGGATCTTCAAATTTGCTATCTTAAACTGCGATACCCATGACGCCTGCCAAGCGTGGGTAAGCCCCCCTTAATGGGGAGGTTGTGTTCAGCAATGGACAAATTTATTGGAAATCAAGTTGATATATGGTCCTTACATATGAAATTGGCGTTTTGTATGGGAGGAACAAAAAGTCGAATATTTTTTAATATAATATATTTAATTAATCAAAGTATGAACCATTATTTTCTATGCACTTTTGCCATCTCATAGGTAGTTCATTGATCCCTTTACTAAAAAAACCAGTCGGACGGGAATCAATAAAATCTTTGAAGGCGATTTGGACTGCCCCATCGGAGTTGAATTTTTTCCCTTGCAAGAAGTTATCCAAATTTCGAAAAAAATGGTAATCTGTTGGAGCAAGGTCCGGGGAGTACGGAGGATGTCTTAGACTTTCCAATTGAAGCTCTTCTAATTTAGTAGCCGTCTGTAGCGCAGTGTGTGGTCTAGCGTTGTCGTGAAGCAGCAGTGGCGTGGAGCGATTGACCAGCCTAGGTTGTTTAGCCGCTAGCTTTTCCATCATGGTTTGCAATTCCTGACAAAAGACATCAGCCGTAATAGTCTGGCCAGATTTGAAAAAACTGTAATGAACAATACCGGCACTAGTCCACCAAACGCTTACAAGTAACTTTTTTGGGGTTAATTTTCGCTTGGGGCAGGATTTGGCTGGCTGGCCAGGATCTAACCATTGCGCTGAGCGCTTCCGATTATCGTAAAGAACCCATTTTTCATCACAGGTAATGATTCGGTTTAAAATACCTTCATTATTGTGCCGGTTTAGTAATGTAACGCAGCAGTCGACGCGCGTTTGCCGGTTTGTTTCAGTCAATTCGTGAGGTACCCACCTTTCAAGCTTTTTAATCTTCCCAATTTGCTTCAAGTGAATTAAAACAGTTTTATCACTAACATTGCAGCCTGCAGCTAACTCGGACGTGGTTTGCGATGGATCCGCTTCCACAATAGCCTTCAACTCTTCATTATCAACTTGAGTCTCAGGCCGTCCACGGGGCTTGTTCTGCAGGTCGAAATTTCCAGAACGAAAACGTTGGAACCAAAAACGAACTGTGTTTTCTTTTGCAACACGACCGCCATACACATCATTCACCCTTCGAGTTGTTTCCGCAGCACTAGTGCCACGGCGGAACTCGTACTCGTAAATAATGCGATATGTAAGGTTTTCCATTTTGTAAAATGAGTGACAGCAAACAGAAAAAAACAGAAGAAAAAAAACAAATGAATGACGATGATCGAAGCACAAATACATGAGTCTATAGCTGTACAAATTTGAATTTGGAATTCCTTACCAAAGAGGAGAAATTCGTGATTAAAGTGGCCAGTACGAAAAACGCCAGTTTCATAGGTATATCTATATATATACCTATATATATAGATATTATATCAATTTTATAATTATTATTATTATATTTTTCGTATACTATTTTATTGAAGGTGAGAAAAAAAACTTGCTGGCTGCTTTTTCTACAAATTCAAATACTTAGCTAGTTATATAGCTATTCACTAGATTATACATAAATAATATTATATATATATATATATATATATATATATATAATACATATATATATATATATATATATAATACATATATATATATATATATATAATACACTATAAAGTTTATGTAGTATTTTTTTTACTACCAAACACCAATTGCACACACTGACTTGCAGACGACTTAAAATAAAATAACTTTTTCTGCACAAACAATCCACCTATATGCAATGTGGATCGACTTACAAATAAAACTATATTATTGGTGTAATTATAAACTCATTCGCTAGAGAACTTTGCTTCAATTAGATCGCTTTAATGTAAAAAATGCAATGTTAGAATCATTAAGTTGCAACATAATGTCAGAAATAAAAGTGTGATTAAAATGGTAATGAAAATAATTGTATGTTTCATGGCTCCATTGAAGAAGTTGGTAGACTAGGTAACTATGTAATGGAACCTTTAGGCTATAACCGAAAAAGCGCGATAAAGCTATCCTCTCATGCTTCACACCGCGTCAGAGCTCGACGCATCAGACAAATAGCTCCGACCAAGTGCCGCTATAAAATCTAGAATTTTACCGCCCGGTAACACGCTTGCGCACCGTTTATCACTTTTTGCACGTTTGCACTATCGCGCACCCATCGGGAGTGAACACTAATTTATTAGGTAATTAGTAATCCATCTTCTCCATCTCAAATTTCATTACATGAATTGGGTTCGCGTTTACCAGGTGGCAGGCATTTTTAGCAAGATTTCGTGTTGGTACCTTTGAATTGTCAGATTTATAGCTTTGAAGTAGTATTGTGCAAACAATGTGTATATGCGCTGTCACCTGCCTACCTAAGGTTGGTAGAAGGGAACATAAAATAAAGAAGAGAAGAAATCAGAACACAAGTATATTAGAGAGAAGGGTCGTGGATCACAGACAGGTTTGGCATTTGACAAGCTTCCTTGTTTAAGGACTTATCTCCGGTCCGCTAGTATGAGTCGATGCTCAGCAGCAGGTCTGCCGTGCAGTGGCTCAGCTCCACACCGCCGCGCCCGTAGAATATCCCAGCTAGATGCTTTTTTATAACGGATTTTTAGAACGGTTACAGCGCGAAGGGCACAAGTAAAATATAGCAGACAAAATTGCATGTAAATATAATGATTTTGTAGGGCATTTACGTTCACCGCACGGTAAAAGGGCATATTGTGAAAGGTCGCCTGGCTAGCTTCTCTACCCTCAGAGTAGAAAATCTGTCGCCAAACACCTAATAGTGTGTTCAGCATAGTCCTTGAGAGCCCATAAAATTGCAGACATGAGACTTAACTACTGGATGTCTCAGGATAACGGGCTTATGCATCTGTTACAGGCAGAGGTTAACGCTTAACATCTGATAGGCCCCGAGCTAGTTCCGGTACAATCCCTAAAGAAAAAAATATGGTGGCAGAGCATTCTGTAGAAATTCATTTTATAGCTAACAAATGCCTCACATGCAAAATCTATCTCCGAGAACTAAAGGTGTGTTAGAAGCTGTTTAGTCTCAGCTTGCGTTTAAGGTTATGGTAATCGTGGTTAAAGTCAATCAAACCTATAAAAAGAACGAATTTAACGATGACTATATTAAAACGTTTAGAAAATACATTCAAATGGGGTTCGCCAAAGGTCTGCATTGAGGTTTAATAAATTGTAAGTCACTGCTATGCATTGACGTATATATACTAGATGCGAAATCTCAAACAAGCATAGTTGAACAGTGCAAAGAAGCCAGCCGGCATCTTCTCACCTACACGCTACTGGGCACTCGTAGAGATTACACGCGCATTTCGTTCAAATATTGCTTATTCATAATGCCATCATGCGTCTTAAGATACTGCAAAAACCATTCGGAAAGAACAAATAAAAGCAATGGAATCAATATTCACAAGTAAATTCAGGTTTTGGAATTAAACACGCCCTATTACATTATTATTTTGTCGATTTGTAATCGCACAAGGCCATGCTTTACAGCACAGCGTAGGCAGCCATGTTCACGTAGTGGAATTCATAGATTAAGTGGACAGATATGATAAATAGCAACATTGAGTTAATTACCTATTTTTTACTCTCAACGAAAAGGAAGTTTGTCACAGGTAAAAATTCTTTCTGTTTATCATCGTAACTTCCAAATGGCTGGACCGATTTGGACTTGGCCAACTGGTCGTGGGCGGGAGCATTGGGATTACTTTTAATTTTCGTAACTCACGCTTGACAATTTACTCCTCAGTTTTATTTATCTAAAACATGAACATCATGAACCATCATTAACAGGTATAACGTCAACCGTTAAACACAGGCATCCCCCGTTATTGGCAAGCGTCTTGGGGATCGCAGTGTAAAATTACAGTTCTTTATAAGGTGCTGGTTCCCACCTTTTGGTCGCTTCAATTGTTTCTGATTAAAAAACAATTGAAGAGTATTAGGTATTTAGCTATGTATGTCACTTCTGTAGTCGGTTCACTCTGTGAGAGCGACAAGTCGTAGTAGACAATTGAACGAAACGCGTAAGCGCCCGAAAATTCCCAGTGTTTATGACCTTTTGGGCGCGAGAAAACTGTACCTTAAAAGCTCTATAGCACAGTGTTCCTATAGAGTCTAATTAGACACCACTAATTATGGTCTCAGCGCTGCAGCGGCTTTAAGTTTATTGCTAACAGAATGGAACATGACGATTGTTTAGAATAGGTACTCTATACGTTAGTAATAATATCTCGATGCTGCTATGTGACTTACAAATTATCACACACGCTGGAAACTATAAAAATAACTTACCAATGTTCATGTATTTCTGATATCAACGTTAAACAATTATTAAATAATAATTAGATGACTGCATTAATGATAGTTAAGCGCCACTATAGAGTCCGGAGGACTTGGGTTCAACAGACATGACATCCACCGTTGAACAAAACCTCCCCTATTAGAGGATAGGGAGTTTGCTATCCCCATGCTTGGCTAGCGTTTTGGAAATCGCGGTGTTAGATGGCAGTTGTACAGAAGGTGCTGCTGTCCAACTTCTGTTCTACCTACAAATTTTTCAGTTCTTGTTTTTTATGACTCTCACAGGAAGATATGTGGGGATACAATTCTTGCAGTACATCACGTGATTTAACTCCGGATCAGATAGTGATTAGGTTTTTCTGACAAAGAACTCTACAGTCCGGAGGCTAAAACTTAGATGTAAATTTCAATGAAAAGAGAATAGCATAAAAGTTTAAATATCAGTTTTAAGTTGTAATGGATCTATAATGCTACATCACCATTAAAACACCACACCTCGCTAATGAAATCAATCATAAAACACATCAGGGACTGGAAAAATGACTAAGAGGATCATAAACCATCGGTTTTAACGATAAGAGTGGCCAAGCACGTTAAAATTTCAACATTTTATCCTCTACACTGAGGAAATATCAATGTTTTCCATATTTTAGCTACGGGTTCTGTATTATAAATGGAAATACTAAAAAAAAAATCACTCCGGCGATAAATAATGAGGGAGGCATTTGTTCAAGTTTGGACATGGCTTTTCATGTAAAAACAACAACTCTTAACTTTTAAATTCATTGGCAACATGATCGAGAGACGAATAACTTTGATGGATTCACCTTGCGGTTGCCACGTCCATCGGGTTGCAGAGCAAGAGCATAATAGGGTGAATTATGTGTAAATTTAAATTTCATGCTTTATAAGTTATACAGACAGTCAGACTGACGTACAGTGTTTGTTTAGGCTCCCGCTTGAATGTTTACAATTTAAAGATGCTCTATACAAATAATCTCGAAGCACATTCTATTTTATCAAAATACAACGCTTTCTCTGAAGTCAGTATATTTATATGTAAGTTACCCTACTTATATCTTTCATCGTAACAGAGAGGGTAAAAATATATGTTTAATTAGAAATTATATGAATCATAAGAATTATTTTCCTGAGAAATGTTACACTAACAATTGATTGTAACACGAGCCACTTTCATTAGTATAGACCGAATAAGATTTTACAAATTTACTAGAGGAAAAATTATAATCATGTGCAGGATAGGAACCCGCGTCATCCATCCCTCTAGCCGGAGTAAGCTCTGACCGACTTAGCTAACATGACATATGACTTATAACACTAATTTTTCTTCTCGTTCTGTAAACGTCATATGGGGATGACCATAATTTTTCCTCTCGTATATTTGTAATTTTGTAATGTAATCTGAAGAGCATGCGTTATAGTAAAAATTTAAATACCAAATCAAATAATCTTTTTTAGTATTTTTAAGAACTCATATTTTTTTAAGGTTCCAGCTCTATTGCAGACTGATCTTGTGTTGGAGTCCATCAGTAATTTTTAGTTCCAATTATCAGAAGAACGTTGAATATGCCGCCCACAACACAACCTTTTGTAGTAATACGTATACTGGATAATCCAGAACGTTCCATGTGAAGCAAGCTGATCTGATATAATATCAGGTATAAAGTCCATCATAAACTCTGCCATGCTTCGCCATTTTATTCTCGAATCATAAAACTGTATTATTACATTGCTTTATGGCCCAGTTACTTATGTTTTCATTTAATTATTATTTTCAGGTAAAATATAGGGGTTTTGCGGAATAGCTTATCGAATAATAAACTGTGTTAATAACAAAGCTTGGTATTACTTTCATTGGATTTTAAGGTTCAAAGATTTATGACTTTAATAACTGAATGGATAATTTTAAAGTGCTTCTTATCTTACTCGTGTGGGATCGGTACAATGTCTTTCTAACAACACAGAACAACACAAGGACATCATTTGCAAAAACTTCAGTTTTACGGCTGGCTGCGGCCTATCTGACGAAGCCTTCCGACGTTTTTTTTTAATGTTCTAGTGATGGAACAAGCTCGAGGCCCACCTGATGTTAAGCGGACTAACCTCGTCCTAGAAAAGTTGCATTTCATCACAAGTGATGAATATCATTGCTTCGAAATCATTGTTTTTTTTACAACCAGCCTTTAACTGTAATCATACTTGATGGAAAGTAATGTCTCACTTATTTATTTTCAGAAACGATGAGACGAGCATGTTATTCAGCTGGTGGTCGGTAGGGTCACGCCTGTCCATTTTAGATGCAGTGTCGTGATCCTCGTTCTGCATGACACTGCACTGCGCTGGTCACTAGGAGACGTTACTTTTAAGTCTTGTTCGCCCAGTAACGTTTCACTGATGGATATATGATATCATGATGGTACATGATATCTTTTATAAACCCTGTTACCTTTCGTTTAATGTGTCCCT
The DNA here is from genome assembly GCA_963890685.1 of Plagodis pulveraria. Classification (NCBI taxonomy): domain Eukaryota; kingdom Metazoa; phylum Arthropoda; class Insecta; order Lepidoptera; family Geometridae; genus Plagodis; species Plagodis pulveraria. The sequence continues at coordinate 1,332,935 of OY982968.1, forward strand.
ACTTACGTCGAAGTGGCAAGCTGCTCATTTAGTGCATTAACTGCCTGAGTGACCTTTTATGACATACACCCAGAAGATGTGTACCAAAGGATGTTCTCCCTTTATTCTTAAACAGGGAACTATATTGTGATTATCTTGTTTGTTGGTTCGAGCTACAAACTACTAATAAAGTACAGGTAGTACTTTATTAGTAGTTTGTAGTCACCTGTGGCTGAAGGACCGTTTTGGTATTTCATGATCTTAGTTTCGATCTCGTGTCAGACAGTAGGGATTTTCTGACCAAGAAATTTTCTCTTCCAGCTTAAGTGTGTAGCTGTTTGAACCTAAATATTCGTATATGTATAATTATCTCGGTAATGAAGATTTCCGTTCTTGGTTATCTACCGAGAAGAGTTCCATACCTCCCACTGCTGGTGAGCTGTTAGTTGTCACAAAAACAAAATAACGTTCCAAGATAATCGAACCGAAGACCTCTGTATTCCAAATCGATACCTTCACCATTCTACAGAAACCACAACCAGAAATATTACATTAATAAAAACACAGTAATATCACATCAAATTATAAATACATCCGTCTGTGGTAAAAGTAAGTTCTTGATTGCGACAAAACAAACATGAGTTGGAACCCGTTTCATTTGTCTGTTTGTTTGTTTGTTTTTAATTGAGACTTCGACTTCCGAGATTAAGTCTGAGCTCTCTGACATTGTTACAGTAAGAGCACTCAGCAACTGACAAGCAAAATGAAAGGCGGATTTTTCTCAAGTCAGAGCGTACATTATGTATGACCATGCACATATTTTTTTTTGGATCACTCTGGATTGTTATTTTGTATTGAATACTTATACCTCAAGATATTGAGTGTGGTACGTCCGCCGCGGTCGCGTCACGTTTCACACTGCGGGCGGCAGCTCGCAAGTAACCGTAGAACAACAGCAGAGAGGGCAGCAGCATACCTTCCATTTATCAAGGGGGTGACGGATAAAATCGGAAACTTGCTACGCCGTAATTTTTCAATCAAGACGATATTCCGCCCTCCCTCACAAATTAGGCAATTGCTGCGATCTCCGAAAGATAAGGACTCACTTGGAACCCCAGGAGTCTACATGATACCATGCGATTGTGGTGAATGCTATATTGGAGAAACGAAAAGGAACGTGTCCACAAGGCTCGGAGAGCACATTCGCTCCATGAAAAATGCGGACAGCCATCAATCTGCTGTGGCAGAGCACGCCCTGACATCTGGTACGACGCACTACATCCGTTTCGACAAAGCCCGGGTTTTAGCCAAGGAGAAGCTTTATGTTCCGCGTAAAATCCGTGAGGCTATCGAAATTAGTCGTCGTCCTAACTTCAACAGAGACAGAGGGTGGGCGCTGTCACAAAGCTGGAGAACTTGTCTTCATGGAGGTTTGAAGAATGTGAAGCAGGAGATGGTGGACACAGTCAGTTTTGCTTGTCGGACTGCGATAGTGTCATCTGAAGAAAGCAGCAGCGATGAAGAGGGTGCATCGCATCCTGTACTGAGAACGCAGCATTCGCCACAACACTCCCCGCGACGACCCCCGCCGCCAGCGCCGTCGGCTCGAGCACAGCGAGCTGCCGCCCGCAGTGTGAAACGTGACGCGACCGCGGCGGACGTACCACACTCAATATCCTGAGGAAGGCTTCCGGTAGAAGCCGAAACATTGTCGATAGTCATATCGACTCACAGTAAGTTGTTTCACGCTCAAACACCCGTGTTTTCAAACATAAAATATAAATATGAGCGTAAGTTTTTATAATACTTATACCTCAAGTTAATCCCGTTTTTTTAAACTTTGCCTAAAAGTATTTCAGTTACATTCTAGAAAATGAAACATGTATATACCAGTACGCCTATACTTCGATGATATAATAGTTGTAACTATTTCAATCAAAATGTTAGCTTGGAGTGTTTTAATAGTATACCGACTTTATATTTTTAATACAAGTCACACCCCGCGTTTTCACTGACGTAGACGATGATTAAAAGTAATGATAATGATGAAAGTATCCTATGTTTTAATCCTGGACCTAAGTTCTAAGTTTGAATCGAATTGGTTCAGCCGTAGGAGTAAAAAACAAAGACACTCACATCCTCACATCACCATGTCCACACAGACATAATTTCAAATTTGTATTATTAGTATGATTTATCAGTCTTCAAAGTCAGTGTTGCTATTTCCAAAATCTTCTCCACCAGCTACCTCACAAAATACCCATACTGATATTATTTAGTACCCCTTCCGGCTACTTACTTTACTTAACTACACTATTATAAGCAAGGGTTCCGAAGTGTACGGTTCGAAGATAAGTACTGGACGTGATCAGTAGATGCAGAAAGATCTTTGACGCTAAATAAAAATAAAGATCCGTATTCTCGACATTTGAGTATTATTTTTCAGTGGTTCTCGTATTTCCTTTTTATTTGATTTTACTGATTGGTCATTATATTTTAGCATTAAAATTGTTATCATCATCATCCCGGTTTCAAGTTAGACTCGTAAACAGTTTATTTTATATTGATAAGCAAGCTATTGATTGTAGTCAAAACAATGAAGTAGTCGACGAAGGAACATACTTGTATTATATAGTAAGTATGTAACACATTGTTAAAAGAATTGTTAAATTGTAAAATAGTGTTACAGGACGTTTAAAAGGATGGCCTCAAGTTTCTTGCCTGATCTTCTCGCAGTGGCTCTATACCATTTTATTTGCTGAACTTGCTTGGATTGCTAGCGGATAGCTTGGATACCAATTCACTGTGTACTTGAAGACTCTATATGGGAAATAGAGACGGAAAAGTTACAATTATGTCATCAAGGTATAGACCACTGATAACCGGAATTGATATCTAATCGATATTTATAGTATATCAGCACAATTCAAAGTAACTGAAAAAAAAATTGTATGTAAGCCATCGTTCCTTGTCTGGAAAAACATTACCCTTATTTTGAGCCAGTAATCGGTTTAAAATAAATAATTCCAACGCCCCTTTACTTACCCCAGAATTAACAATGTACCGAGTGCTCCGTTTAATTGAATGTATGAGTTTCTGTACGGAGATTGTAACTACCCCTTGGAAAATAGTAATCTTTTAAGAAAGCTGGATGTGTGTTTGTTATTGTATAATGATGTAGTGTTGGCGCATAGGCAAGTATATCGACTGCAATGATGTAGATTCGTGGTTTGAGCCCTGTCGCGGACTAGAGCTTCAGAGTATGATAGTAGGGTATTTTTTGAAAACCTAGCTAGCTACCATCTTTAAATAGAAAATCTGTTGCCAAACACTTAACGTTGTTTTTTGTTGTTTTTTAGCTTTCAGTCCATATAATATGTCATGTTAAAGGTATTTTTTTACCTAATAGCGTAATAATTGAACTTTTTTTACATAACTTTTACATAGTTATTTAAATATTATAAATTAACAGGCACAATCATTTACGTTGGGGATCGAATACTTCGAGCATATCAGATGCTCAGCATCATGGTCCACTACCTGCCGGGAGCTGCTCGAAACCCGGGTCGAAGTAATAGATCCCTAACGAGTGTTGAGTGATCAACTGCGACCGTCACGGGTGCAGTGCGATTTATCACTTGCAACGAAATGCATCTGTTATAGGCAGAGGTAAGGTTATATAACAATCACATAAAATAAATGTTTTCATACGTATGTATACAATACAAAACATGCTCTATAACGTTTTGGCTTTGGTTTTATGGCCAGCCACGTGTCTGACGCCAATCCAACTTGAAAACATTTTTGAAGGCACCTGTCGATTTATAAGAGCAGCGCGGCGTTAAGAAGCTAAATATCGTCCAATGGGCAGCATCTCTCTGTTTATGACAACGTGAGTCATGACATAGGTATCGCTCATTAGGTCTTGCAATGTTTCTCATACAAAGACGACTTATTTTTCACGGTCCAAATGGTTTCCTTTAAAGAATATTCTCAAGATCGCTTACGGAACCAATCTATCCTTTGCAGTGACTTGCAGAAAGTTTAAAAATAGTTCTAACGGTGACTGTACACTGTGCACTCGCAACCACTCAATGATTGATCACGTACCGTTGCAACCACAACATCGTCGTGTGGTAGATTGATTTCTTACTTCACAGTACAGTGGAGAGGGTTCTATGAAGCTAAATATTGTATAGAAACCGTAGTGCAGATACGTTAGTAAAAGCTGGACTCTAATTTTAACCTAATATTTACGAGTACTTATAATGCTATTATACCATTTGAAAATTATACAGACCTAAACATGGTGAACACACGTGCCTCGTTGCAGCAGTCATTATATTTTAAAATGTGAATATATTCCTTGTTCTTTTTCGATACATACCTACTTATTTATTAAATGATATTATTATGCGTATATGTATTGTTCATTATAATATTATTTATTATTATGTATATAATTATATATTTAATATTAATATACATTTATATTTATTATTATTATGTGTATATGTATTGTTCATTATAATATTATTTATTATTATGTATATAAATATATATTTAATGTTAATATACATTTATATTTATTATTATTATGTGTATAAACAGTGTTCTATATTGAATGAATTAATGTCTCTTTAATAATTAATCGTGTATTTATTATAGTAAGTAAGCTTAGTAACTAGCCAGAGCTTAAACACAATATTTTTTTATTTCTTAGGGTCTTGGCTGAAAATCAGCGCTATTGTCTTAGACAATAAGCATTATGCTGAGACAAGGCTCATTCAATACTACTGGACATCTCACTAACGAATATATATTTAAGAAAATTGTTAACATTGTATAACTTTATAGGATTAAGTTTAACATGGTTTATAATATTTTTTTTGTAGTACTGAATAAACTTCTTTTCTTTCTTTCTTTCTTTCTTTCCACAGTTTCGAAAATACACGCAGAGTTCCTTACTTATCGGTATTTTATAGGCTACATTTGGAGGCTTTGGGGATGCGAACGATTTTCACAACTTAGTACCCCATCACCTGTTTTTCTTCAGATAACAAGACGCACTGAAATACGTCATCCATTAGCATGGTTGAAGGGCATATTGCGAATACCCGCCTGGCTAGCTACCACCCTCAAGTAGAAAATCTGTCACCAAGCACCTAATGTTCCGGCGTTGTGTTCCGGCAGCTGTCCTTGAGAGTAATTCCAAGTTAGCCTGAACAACATCTTCGATCACATCATCACTTCCATCAGGTGAGATGAGTGGTCAAAGGCTAACCTGTAAAGCATAAAACCGTTTATGGTCAATGTTCCGAAAATATGCACTAAGAGCTTTAAATCCAGCTTCATAATGCGGCTGAAGATTGGAACATCCGATCAACGTCTCTATTTACCATATAGTCTTCAATCACAGTGTAGATAGTTTTGTAGTGTCGTTTCTTTCTGCGCTAGTTTGGACGAAAATTCCTTTAGTCGTTATTGCATCAATTACTCTCTTTTTGTTTTATTTTATCTTAAGCACGTGGCTAACTGGATGTTAAGCGGGAACCTCTGCCTATAACATATGCATTTCGTCACACGTGACGAACTGCACTGCACCCGTCACCCTGAGACATATAGTCTTGAGTCTCCCTTAATTTTACTGGTTCTCGAGGACTGCTGCCACACAATATTTTCTTTGAATTATTTTAATTACTTTCTTATTGACTTTCTACACAGAGGTGGTAGCTAGCCAGGCGAGTATTCAAAAATAAATTTGTCTTCGTTACACCCTGTCACTTATAGCAATCCTTACATGTTGTTTTTTGTTTTTATATGTTTTTAAATTGTGTTCATTCTCCTTAAGCGCATCTAAGAAGATTTTCTATATACGTAAAGTCGGAAGGACGAGGGTCGGTAAGGCTTATCGGATTAACCAGTGTTCGCTCGCCGGGGTGTCGGATTAGCAACTGTGTCATTTTGACTACATAATATAAAAATCCAGTAGTTATTTAGAGATTGTAAATGCTTTTATATAACACTAGCTGCTGTACCCGCGACTTCGTACGCGATTGCCGTACCTGCAAACTAAATATTCACATTTGAGCACTGTTTATCTCATATTAAGCAACGTTGTGGTCTGTGGTGAAGCACTATTAGTAAAGCATAGCTCAGAAAGGAGCTTTTTACTTTGGGTTTGATAACTCCTAGCTTGTTTTTCCAGAAGACAGTAGTTAAGTAACTCAGAGAGTTCCTTCGCGGTTCGCACAATAAATGTTGAAGCAAAGTAGGTACTTTGTGCGTTTCTTAACAATTTAGATTATAAAACGATATCTTTTTGCTGAGGTTCTCCTTGTTTGGCGGTAGAACAAAAATATATTAGATTGTACACTTCCATTACGCAGTCTCCAAAATGTATCCGGCAAAAGGCAAAAGATAGATAGTTAACAAAATTGATTGTGGCGAATGTTGCAGATTTTAGAGTTTTTTCTTAGCAACATGGCAAATCTAAATAAGGATGCCGAGATGCCCGTGGAGTGCCAAGCTGCCCATGGGGGCTGGGCTGCCCGTGGGGTGCCGGGATGCCCGTGGGGTTTTGGGATGCCCGTGGGTGCCGGGCTGCCCTTGGGGTGCCGGGTGGCCCATGGGGTGCCGGGCTGCCCGTGGGGTTCCGGGCTCGCTCGTCACTATTCTAACACAAAAAGAATAATTGAAATTGGATTACGCGTTCATAAAGTACAACTTAGTAACATTTTGACTTTCATCCCCTTTCCCGAGGGAACCGTGCTGCATTTAGGGATAAAAAGTATACAATAACGTTCTTCGTGGTATGAACTCAAATCGTGTTAAGTTTCATTGAATTTCATTCAGTAGCCCATGGGGTGCTGGGCTGCCCGTGGGGTGCCGGGCTGTCCATGGGGTTCCGGGCTCACTCATCACTATTCTAAGAAAAAAGAATAATTGAAATCGGACTACGCGTTCATTAATTACAACTAAGTAACATTTTGACTTTCATCCCCTTTCCCGAGGGAACCGTGCTGAATTTCGGGATAAAAAGTGTACAATAACCTTCTTCGTAGTATGAACTCAAATCGTGTTAAGGTTCATTGAATTCCATTCAGTAGCCCATGGGGTGCTGGGCTGCCCGTGGGGTGCCGGGCTGCCCATGGGGATCCGGGCTCACTCATCATTATTCTAACGAAAAAGAATAATTGAAATCGGACTACGCGTTCATAAATTACAAATAAGTAACATTCTGACTTTCATCCCTTTTCCCGAGGGAACCGTGCTGAATTTCGGGATAAAAAGTATACAATAACCTTCTTCGTAGTATGAACTCAAATCGTGTTAAGTTTCATTGAATTCCATTCAGTAGTTTTGGAGTGATGCGCGGCCGGGATACAGACAGACAGACAGACAGACAGACAGACAGAAAGACAGACAGACAGACAGACAAAAATAAAAAAAAATACAGTTTTGGCATCAGTGTCAGCTACAGAGTGCTCTCAAATTTTTTTTTGCAAAATATCTCTTATGTACAGAATTGGTCCTGTTACAGTTTTATTATAAGTATAGATATGAAAACTTTGATAGTGGTCAAAGTGTGTTTGTCATTGATAGAGACGAACAGTGTTATGATATCAAACCTACGGACCAACAAATTGTGACGCAAAATCGTTAGGCTAGATATCTATATCTATGTTTAACCGACTTCCAAAAAAATGAAGAATGTTCTCAAGTCGATGCCTACTTTTAATATTTAATATTTTGAAGCAGTGATGGCTCAGTGGCATTGGCTATGGACTGCCGTGCAGCAGGTCCATGGTTCGAATCCCGCCCAGAGCTTGAGCTTCACCGCATGGTGGAAGGGCATTTTGTGAATGCCCGCCTGGCTAGCGACCACCCTCAAGTAGAAAATCTGTCGCCAAGCACCTAACAGTGTGTTTCGGCAGCAGTCCTTGAGAGCCAGAAAAATTACAGGCTAATGAGACCTAACAACTGGACGTCTCAGTGTGACGGGCACAGTGCAATTCGTCGCTGACGAAATGCGTCTGTTATAGGCAGAGGTTAGTCCACTTAACATCAGGTGGGCCTCTAGCTTGATCCGCCACAATAACATAAAAAAAAATAAAAAAAAATATATTCTTGCAAGGCTATGTGTATAATTGTGTGAATTGCGCAAGGGCATTTTGCGAATGCTCGCCTGGCTAACTAATACCCTCTAGTAGAAATCGCCAAGCACTTAACAGTGTGTTCTAGCAGCAGTCCTTGAGAGCCAGTAAAGTTATAGGTACGTGAGACTTATACCAACTGTACGACTCAGGGAGACGAGCTCTGTGCAGTTCGTCTCCAAGTACTGTTGACGAAATGCAGACAATATAACAGATAGGCAGAGGTTACCGCTTAACATTAGGTGAGCTACGTGAAATTGTTTTCATCCTTATATGTTAGACTTTGCCCAAGATCTCACCTGATAGTAAGTGACGATGTGGTCAAAGATGTTGTTCAGGCTAACCTGGAATTACTGGCTCTCAAGAACAGCTGCCTGAACACACTGTTACGTGCTTGGCGACAGATTTTCTATCTGAGGGTGGTAGCTAGCCAGGCGGGCATTCGCAAAATGCCCTACCACCATGCATGCAATTTATACACATAGTTCCCTAAAAATATAAGATGTAACCAGGTAACACATGTTTTTATTTTTATTGCGTACTAGGTAGCACTTGACCACTATCTCACCTGATGTTAAGTGATGATGCGATCAATGATGGTAGCGCTTACCCAGAAGATACCTATTCACTCGCGTTTTAAAAACCCCCATATTGTAATTAACCGGAAACACAGACTCAGGCAGGGTGTTCCATTCCCTAGCGGTTTGTATGATGAACGAAGCTTCGTTCGGATAAATGGAACATCCACCATATAACGGTGGCGCTTCTGAGTATCCCTGGATGTCCGATTATAGAATGGGGATGGTGGAATCAAATCATGCAGTTTCGTGGCACACTCCCCGAAATTTATCCGATAAAATACCGATAAACATGCGAATTTACGGCGATGCTCAAGACTCTGGAGTTTCTTGCGTACAAGAAGGTCGTCGTTAATGAGTCGCTTGGCTCTCCTCTCAATAGCTTCCAGTGTCTCCAGCTGGTATTTGGCAGAACCATCCCAAAGGTGAGAACAGTACTCCAAACACGTCTGGACTTGCGCTTGATAAAGATTAAGCATCTGTCCCGGTGTGAAGTACTGTCTCACTTTAGCCAAAACACCAAGCTTTTTTGAGGCTAGCTGGGCTATCGTGCCAGACCCGGTCGAAAACCTTCGAGATGTTGAGAGAAACAGCAAGCGCCTCTCCGTGGTTCTCGATGGCCTCACTCCAGATGTGAGTGGCATACGCTAGAAGATCCCCAGTGGACCGGTTTCGGTGAAATCCGTATTGTCGATCACTGAGGAGATCGTTTACTTCTAGGTATGCCAGGAGCCTGTGGTTCAGTACACGTTCCATCGTCTTACAGACTATGGAAGTGACTGAAATAGGCCTGTAATTGGCAGGGTCTGCGCGACTACGCTTTTTGGGTACGGGCTGCACATTTGCTAGCTTCCAGGACTTAGGCACTTGACCAGTCGTCATAGACAAGTGAAAGAGGCGAGTCAATATTGGAGTCAACTCAGGCGCACACATCTTTAAGACTACAGCTGGTATACCGCTGGTATACCGTATAGCTTTGTTCACGTCCAGATCGCGCAACGCTTTGCGTACTTCAGACTGTCGAATGCGGATTTCTGCCATTACCGTCCCGCAATTAGGCAGACTGGAAGGTACAGCATTGCCAGCATCTAGACGTGAATACTCTGCAAACAGAGAGGCAAATAAATTTGCTTCCTCTTCAGCAGTGTGCGCTAGTGAGCCGTCGGGTTTCAGCAGTGGAGGCAGTGAGGGACGGCAGAAGTTCTCTTCGATCGATTTCGCCAGGGACCAAAACCCTTTGCTCCCTGAAGGGTAAGAAACAAGTTTATTCCCTGTTCGGCGTATGTAGTCGAAACGAGCATTCTTGAGAGCCTTTTTGCAAGACTTGGCGGCTAGGTTAAATGCTTTCTTCTTTTCGCGTACATCTCTAGATTTGCGGGTTTGAGCATCGGCCCAGGCTAAGTAGGCCTCATATTTTGACGCTTCGGCATCTCCACATTAAGCATTAAACCATGGTCGAGCTTTGCTGGACAGTGGGACGTCAGAAAATGGTATGAAGTATTCCATACCCTGACGTAACACTTCTGTGACAGCATCCGCGCAAGCTGAGGGATCGCTCGAAGAAAAGCACACCTGCCACCAAGGGTAAGACGCGAAAAAGTATCGCATCTCATCCCAATCTGCTGACCTGTATCGCCACACCCACCAGGTGTCTTTTGGGCTGGGATCTAGGGGGGGTGTAAACTGATACAGACTACACCAGACTGTGGTCGGAGCTACCCAAAGGTGATGAAATCGTCACCGAGTAGCGGTCTGAATCTGTTGTTAGCAGAAGGTCCAAGCAGTTGGCTGTGTGGCTCTCAACATCTGGTATCCTTGTAGCTCCTTGGACCAGCTGAGTGAGGTCTAGCATCAAGGCAAGCATGCGCATCTCTCGACCAGCGTGGTCTGTACTCTGGTATGGGTATAGCCAGTCTTGATGGTGGGCGTTGAAATCCCCCAGAAGCACTAATTGAGCAGAAGGATACCTCTGTTGGGCCACATCGGCCGCCTCACTAAGGTAATTGGCGAGCCTAGTCGTCTCCTCATCTCCGCTGTGCGAACGGTAGACAATAGCATAAAGAATTTTCTCTATGCCATTATCCACCAGAATCCACATCATTGAAAATTTGGGTTCTTCAAGGTTGCGGAGACGCCGATAGTAAATGTCGTCGTGGGCATACATATAAAATCCAGCCCTGGCTTTGAATCTATGTTCTAGAATGTAACCGGTGTAGGCAAGGTATGCCGCGTCAGTTGGACATTTGATCTGCGTCTCCGTGAGAAACAGAATATGCGGTTTTTCGGTCTCTAGATGGTGGTGGCCCGAGATGATATTTGAGTGCAAGCCTCGAATGTTTGAGAGGTGCACTTGGAGGGAGAAGACGTGCTCCCGCTGTTGAACATTTATTCTGTTTTTCCTTTCATTTTATGGGGAGTGAAAATAGGTAAAGGGAAACGGAAGTGGAAACGAGGCGCACACTACCAACCCGTGATAAAAATTAAGACTTTCCACCCAGTGGGAACCAATCCTGGAGACCGCGGGGACGCCCGAGCCCCCCCAGAGGTGTCCATCGAGACCTCTCGTCTGGTCGCCAACCAGCACGATGGCGCACCTCCAGGATTTTTCGCGGGGCAGCCTTTCATGAGTGGCTGGCTCACTACTTGGGCCCCCAACTAACATGAATGTACGGAAAAAGACTGTGGCGCTGTATTTAGATTCGAGTAAAGCTTTCGAACACGTAAATCACAAAATACTTCTAAAAAAATTATTTACGTACGGGGTCAGGGGAAATGCGCAGGAACTAATTAAATCATATTTAAAAAATAGAAAACAAGTAACCCAAATAAACCGACTATGTACACTAACAAATACGAAGTAATGTTTCAATCAAACATGTGCACAGTCAGCTGTGGAGTACCACAAGGTAGTGTTTTAGGACCATTATTATTTTTATGTTACATAAATGACTTTCCAAATGTGACATGTAATCATATGACCCTTTTTTGCTGACGATAGCACAATTTTGTTTGAAAATGACGACTATAATGGATTAGGTATTGACATTAACAACACACTTACAACACTAATTCAATGGTTAACTGCAAACCACTTAAATATTAATTTGGACAAAACATATATAATGAATTTTAAACAGCAACATTCAGAATATATTAACCTCGACATAAATTATTTAGGAGAAACAGTAAATGAAATAGACTACACAAAAATTTTAGGATTAATCATTGACAATTAATTGAAGTGGAAGGAACATGTTGAAAATATTTGCAAAAGGCTACATCAATATTCCTACGCTTTGTATAAATTAAGCAGAGTAGTAAATAAACAAACGGTATTGACAGTGTATCACGCCAAGGTTGCGTCAATCTTGAGGTACGGAATTATGTTTTGGGGTAATTTTACTGACAAAATACAGGTATTTAGGGCACAAAAACGATGCGTCAGAGCAATAGTAGGTATAAAACAAATAGACTCATGCAAAGAACATTTTAAAAACTTTAAATTTTAACCACGCCATCTCTTTATATAAGTGAGCTTGCTACATTTGCGAAACAAAATCTGGACTTGTTTGCGCATTATGCTGTTGGTAGTCGGCGAGAGGGGAAATTGCGTCACCTACCGATCAAAACAACTCTCCAGCGCAAAAGCATATTCTGCATGTTGCCAATTATAAATAACAAAATTCCAACAAATATAAGCGCTGAAGACAATGTGGTGACTTTCAAAAGAACATTAAACAAATTGTTACTAGAGAAAGCTTACTACAATATTGACGAATTTTTAAAGGATAAATTATAAGTATTTGTGTTCTTGTTTTATTAAAGTGTAATGTTATTATTTGTTTAAATATTAGGTAATTTTATTGTTGTGTCCAAATCAATAGTATCAGCTGGAAATTTTATGTATATAATGAATTATTCGTTAAAATATGGTATGTGTAAGGTAGTCATAATAATTTCATGTTTTTTTTTTAAGTTTTTTATGTAACTATCTTGCATGCAATGACAGCAGAGATAGCGGACAAATATTTTTTTTAAGACCATTTCTTGTAATGTATCTATTCTCGCAAGACTATAAATGAATAAATGAATGAAATGAATGAATAAATGAAAACTATCTGCGGTCGGCCAGCGGAGAACCGTGCCTCGGATCCCGCTACTCTCCAAGATTGGCTGCCAAGTAAATTGACCTCAGATGTATCACGACTGGCTATAGTAATACGCGCAACTGTTTCCGACCCATTCCCCATAATGGCTTCACCAGACATCATGCCGTAACGCGACCGCTTGGCGGCATGGCTTTGTCTGGTGGGTGGTAACACGCCGCAGCCTAAGCCTACCACCTGAAAAAGTACTACTCTTTTGGCGCCACCTAGGGGACACGTGTAGGACATCGAGGGCTAAATCCTACGGACGCGAGCAGTATAGTCCCCCAAAAATGTAAGACAAAACTGTTCAAGATATACTAGGTTCGACTCCCAGGTCGGACAAGGTATTGGTATTTTCAGACAAAGACATTTTCAGTAGCAGTTCAGAGTCTAGAACGGTGATTGGTGGCCATTTGTTCACCTTTCATTACAAGAGACAAAAACATGTGCAGCAAAACGTGGGTTTTTAAACACATTCTCCATAAATGCGTGTCGACAAGTTTTTTTTATTATGTTTTACAAGTAAGCTAGACAATATAAAACCTTTGTACTGAAACGTAGAAGGTTTTCATATTTATTTATTTATTTAGATGCACAAAACAAATAACAATCATAACATCAACTAAGTTTACAATATATATATATAATAAATATATTTAGTTTTGAACTGGATTGTGATTTAAACATATGTGCATTCAGCAAAAACAAAAAGTATCGAACGGGCACTTTTGTGCTCTAATAAAATAAGAGTAATGATAAATTTACAAAAAGGTAATTTATAAACCTGCAACTTAATATAATGATGCTTATGGGGGCAAACGTGCACGAGCGAGCAAACAAGCTAAGCGATATGCTTCAAACTATGTAAGAAGACATATTTTTATTTTCTTGGTTAATAATAATCATAATTATCCACATAGCTAGCAGCACCAATTCAACCACTACGTACATACATGCCCACTCACGTTACCTATATAATATTATTATTGATAATTAACTAGGATCATACGGACACGCCTCACCAGACGTGACCGAAATTTCTGTTTTGGGATAGAGGATATCTTTCACAATTTTAATGTAACCGCTGAGTTTAGGATAGAAAATATCTAATTCTGGATAATTTTTTGATAATTCATTATATTGACGGAACATTCTAACTAGAGGGTTGAAGTACGAGATGTTGTTTGTGCAAACATTGAGAACAAATAAATTAGTAGTGTTAGACCGACGTCGGCTGTATTTAATATTCAGGGATATATTTGAAAGTAGATCAGGGGTGTCTGTTATAGAGTGAGTAACTTTATAGAGATAAATAAAATCAAAATACTTACGGCGCGACTCTAAAGACTGAGTCCTAAATTTAGTCAGCCTCATAGCGTAATTGAGGTGGGATCGCCCCAGCTTCTGACGGTAACATAGTATTTTTAGGCATTTTTTCTGTACTCTTTCTATATTATCTATGTGAATTTTGTAATACGGAGACCAGATCGGGCTTCCGTATTCCAAAACACTTCTTACAAGTGCAAAGTAGAGATACAGAAGACTTCGAGACTTTTTAAAACCTTTCGTCGATCTTAAAACAAAACCGAGAAGTTGGTTGGCTTTATTTGTTATATGTTGGTAATGAGGACGGAATGAAAGCTGTTCGTCAAAAAGGATGCCTAAATCTTTAACTACATACGACCTATTCAGCACCTGTCCGTCGATAGTGTAATCATAAATGATTTTATTGCGCTTATTAGTAAACGATATAGTAAAGCATTTACTGACATTTAAGAACATATTATTTAACTTGCACCAATTTGACAATGTATTTAAATCTTTTTGCAAAACATAGCAGTCGTTTGTGCTAGTCACGACGTTGAAAATCTTTAAATCATCAGCGTATAAAAGACACTGACATGACAGGCGCTCAATAAGGTCATTAATAAATATGACAAACATGAGGGGCCCTAAATGAGACCCTTGTGGTACCCCTGAAGTTACCTGTATAGGAGACGAAACATACCCTCTCAATGCAACCAATTGACTCCTGTTATCGAGATAGGAACATATCCAGCGGTATAAGCTACCGCTGATTCCATGCGTAGCAAGCTTACTACATAGTATTCTGTGGTTAACCTTATCGAAAGCTTTAGAAAAATCCGTGTAGATAGAATCGACTTGACCTCCTACAGCAAAGCTTTTACAAAGATAATTCTTATATTCTAAGAGGTTAGTAATTGTTGACCTATTTTTGACAAAGCCATGTTGTTTGGTGGAAAGGATTGGTTTGAAGTGATTGTATAAGAGGTCGTAAATAATTGATTCGAATAATTTCGCAAAACAAGACAGAATACTGATTGGTCTATAATTCTCGCAACGTGATTTATCACCATTTTTAAAAATCGGTATGATGTGTGCGGTTTTCCAACATTTTGGGAATACGCCATTTGAAAGCGATTTATTAAAAATTATACGTAAGGGAACAGCCAATTCTTTGCCAAACAACTTAATAAAAGAGGCGGGGAGTAAGTCAGGACCAGCACCTTTGTTCTTATCTAGTTTTTTAATTTTGATTATTATATCTATTTCTGTAATTACCATATTTGATATCGAGCTATGGAAGCAATTTGCAAAATCACTTGAATACATGTTAGATGTTAGGTGTTCATCGCAATAAATTGAACGATTTGGATCATCTTTTTCGAAGACTGAACCGAAATATCGAGAAAATAAGTCACAAATACCTTGGCCATCAGAAGACACGGCATTTCCGAATTTCATTAAATGTGGAATTGACGTTTGACCCTTTCTACTGTTCACAAAGCTCCAGAATAGTTTAATATTTTTATCAATAGAGTCTTCAGTTGAAGCAAGATATTTATTATAACAGTCTGTTGCCATTTGCTTGAATCTCTCGCGGAGTAAAGAAAAGGTGTCATAATCACGGGGATTATTATATTTTTTATACAGCTTATGGTACTTGTTCTTTTCCTCGTTGCATTTAATTAAAGGTTTACTGTACCAAATTGGGTAAGACAAAGACTTTGAGGTCATCATTGGAGTGTGTCTATTAATAATGTCAAATAATTTATCATAGAAATTCTGAGTGCATATATTGATATCAGAAGAAGACAGAATGTCATACCAATCAGTTGTATCTAGTTCTGACTTGATGCCTAGATAGTTACATTTTGAAAAATTTATACGTTTCTTGTTGCGCTTATTTAGGCCTTTTGATGAATTTGTCAATGGCAGTTCTACAGAAAGAGCAGGATGATGTTTGTCTATTAAACTTAGGGGAAACGTGTCACTGACAGTACCATGGTCAAATGTTGTAAATACCAAATCGAGTAACCTTCCATTTGTGTTTTTGATATTATTAATTTGTTTCAAATTGCAAAACGCTATTAACTCTTCAAGTAGTAAAAGTTTTTTAGATTGTGACGAAGTAGAAGGTAAATCAGCGCTTATATTCATGCTCATTGAGAAGTCAGGGGTATTGAAATCTCCAAGTATTAGAAATTGGTCTTCTGAGCGGTCATTCAATAATAATTTATGACAATTAGAGTAAAATTCATCCAATTTAACAAGACTTATATCGGGTGGTAGATAGCAGACACATAAATTAAGAAATGGCATTTCATTTGGTGTGTCTGGCATTATAGTGATCCAGATATCCTCCATCCCGCTTTCCCAAGATGCCTGTCGGATAACCTGAAATCGCTTTTTGATAGCGACGAGCACTCCGCCGCCCTCACGTTTGGAGGAGGCGGTGTCCTCACGATCACGTCTGAATACATTATAGCGAGCGTCAAAGATTTCACCATCAAAAACACCATTGTTTAGATTTGTTTCCGTCAGGCATAGAATATCGAAGTTAGAGCTAAGTACATTCACATAAAACTGTGACAACTTACTACGAAATCTATTAACATTCTGATAGTACACGTTAATCATTAATAAGTTTTAGATATTATTAAATACAAAAGCTATATTTGTTTAGAAAGTATATACAAACTCATTATTGTTGCAGCTTATTTAAGATTTCCAAGCTTTTTATAAGTATAGCCGGGCTTTGTTCATTTTTACGTACATAAACCTGACCAAAACGCACCCACACAAACTTGAAGCTATTTAATTTGCAGAACTTTCTTGCAGAGCTATGTATTTCTTTGATTTCAGGAGACAAATGTTCAGATAGGTATATCCTGTGAGTTTCACCCGTGAAACCAATGTGAGTTGAAGCCAGTTTATCAGTAGAATGGGCCTTATTATATCTCGTAGCCGATGACAGAATGTGATCCCGTAATCTTTGTGATGAAAGGGTGACAAGAATATTACGAGGCCGTTTAGATGAGGGGTCCATTTTCGCGACACGGCGGCAAGCGCTTACATCATTGTCTGGTAGCACGATTTTCAAGCACTCGCAGAGTTTTCTGAATAAGCTCATCACATTCTCGTTTTTATTTTCTGGCACTTCGTGAATTTCTAGGTTACAATTACGTGAAATCTTTTCGATGGCTGACATTCGCGTTTCTATTTTTAACAGCGAAGTTTGCGTCTTATACAGCTCCGATTCCAGATGTTTGATTTTCAAATCCTTGTCATTTATATCCGACCTCATATCCTTTTGCTCCGCAGATATATAATCCGTCGTAGTAGTAAAGTCACTTTTGAGCTTTTGGACCGCACGACTGACCTCCGCGGAGACCATTTGCTCAATATCCTTTTTGAGGGCAATTCTCAAGCCAGTCATTATATCAGAGTCCGGTGACAGTTTCAAATCAAATAGTTTACTGATGCTTTCCATGGTGACGGGTTCGGTTTGCAAGTCGGCGCCTGTAGAAGTGTGCATAGCAATACTTGTGTGCAATTCGCTAGACGTTTGAGAAATGTCCATCGTCTCATTAAGGGATTGCGCTTTACGCCGTTGGCGGCAGGGAGTATTATCATCATTTTTACGCCTAGTTACATTTTGGCAAAAAGGGCAGTTTAATGCCGCCCTTTGTTTCATGTCTAATCTTTTGTAAGTCTCGGCTGATATATTAAGGCATTCACAACAATATTCGGAAGCGCAAGTATTGCATTTTAGTGACTTAGAGTCGCTAATAATGTTAAAACAGCCGTGACACTTCATTGTGCAAATTTGCTAAGTTATAATAATTGTATTCTGTACACTAGTGCTAATGAGCACCAGACTCAGGCAATTACGAAAGCTTAGTTGCACAAATAATAATCACTACAAGTTGATTAGGGTGACGAATTGCACGTCGTAATTAAGTCTCAATTTCGACACAGCAGCTCCCGTCAATGTGGCTCAAGTATGACAGCAGGTGACTTGCAATCCGCAGGTCAGCGTTCGGTCCCCAACTCAGGCGCAATTTTTGTATGCTCCTCTTTGATCACAGCTTGCGGTAAGTAAAATAATATAATACTGTCAAATCAAAACGCACTCACAAACACGGAGACAACTTCAGGGGGCAGCGCACCAGCAGTTTTCAGGTGAAAGGTCCGACACCGTTCAAGATGGCCGCGGGTTCCAATGACAATTGTCCCAGGGTAGTAAGAGAGGAGCCGATGTCCAAACGAAACCCGTCGAAGTTGAAAAGTGCAACCGAAATTATATTATGCAATAAAAATTAAATATATCTATAACACACGTCCGTTCGGTAGGAGAGTCCAAAGTGAAATATGATATTTCAGTAGATGATAAAGTCGGAAGAACTAGGGTCGGGGAAGCTTATTGCGGATTTAGCAGTGTTCGTTCCCCTAAGAGTTGGATTAGCGAGTACCGATACATTTTTAGATAAATTGTTTACCTTCTTTATTTTGTATCTGTTTTAGGAATCAATAGTTTTCTAATAGTTTCTATCAGTGACCGAGATGACTCTGGAAATTATTGATAATAATGGCAGCGACTTCTAACAATGAAAAGAATGAAATAACTTGTGGAAGCGGACCATGAAAATAGGAGCTCAGTGTGTTTTGAATCAGAATAATACTGACATATACCAAACATAAACAATCTTTTTCACCTTTTTCTGATACTTACTTCTTACAAGATTCATTTTCATTCACCCACAATACTGAGCTATATTGACACAATTATTGCAGTTACTGCCACCATGTCGAGAGTTATAGGCATACAGACAAACACTTTTTTCAGCTATTTGAGTGTGCCTTAAAACTAACACTTAACCAATTTTGATGTATTTTAAATGAGACTAACTTGGAGGTATACTCAACCCAACATAAAAATAATCAATGACATTGAATGATCCAGTGGAAAGTTATACGTCATACATATTTAAAAAATAAAAACTAAATAACTCATTTCATACATTTATATGATTTGATTATCGTTCTTTTTTTTTAATGACAGTTGAAAATTGCTGACTGTCTAGTTCATGTGTGTGTCTTTCTTATCTCGAGGTCCTCGATTTTCTAACAATTCGATACCTGTTGGAGGTGTGGAACTGCAAAGGGTAGGTGACAATAGGTTCGCCCCCTAAAACGTTTGACAAATGTGTTTGTTCTTTTTGTAATTTCATTGCGATGAAACAACGACGAGGTCCACCTGGCGTTAAGCGGTAACTTATGCCTATAACAGATGTATTTCTTCACAAGGGACAAACTGCACTGCACCCAACGCATACTACAAGTGTGTCTAATAGGCAGGCAGACCTGTGTCTAGTCTTTTGGGGAATTCAGGCAGATATGTTTTTTTTTTGCGTTGCTACTGATATTGAACGTATGAAACATACTTATGTATAATATATAAATTTCAGTGTTCTGAGAAATCCTTACACTACTTTTCGATATAGGATAAAAGGAATGGTTTCTCTCACTAATGCTACAAACTATAACACTTTCTTCTGTTTTTCAAACAAGTGTTTGTATCGGTTCTACAGAACACCAACTACGTTTTTATTTTCACCGACCGGAAGTTCACCTACATTCACAATCTAGGCAACAAAAAATTTAAATACAACAAGAAAATACTGATTTCATACTCCAGAAACACAAAACAGGTTCGCGAGTCTGAATAAACTGCCGCGGCATTATCACCCTCCTATTGTCTGCCTCTACAATACTCTACAATGCTCGACACTGGTAGAGAATGGAGGAGTCGCGGGGACTGTCGACGCCGGGAGGTCGATTTGAATATACTCGATATAATATCTATGATAGAAAAATATTACACACAGAAGTTATGAGTGGCATCGATATTTTGCAAGTATTTATGCGTAATATTACAAAAATATATTTTTACTCTGTGTCATATATTTTTTAACATGATAATAAAATACAGAAAAAGAAATCGCTTAAAGCTTGTGCGATTCATTTCTTCGTGCATTAATCTTTTCTATTCTTTTATATTATGCTTTGATGACATCTTGACATTTTGTGGTACACATTTTTTAGTTACTTAAAACTCATTTTTTTTAATACGATATCTAATAATTTTTCTACGAAATAAAGAAGTTAAATAAGTAGAGATGTAATTCTACACCGATTATTATATCGAGTGTAGTACAATAGCCCCATCGCGCTTATCTAGAGCTGTCAGTAGCAGTTGCGAGATTTTTGAAAGAAAACTCTGTTAGCTTTTGTTGATTTTACTAATTATATTTTGGGGTTGACAGGATCATGGGATAATGACGACAAAGATTTTTTTAGGACAAAAGCAGATGTTCAAATGTAAAAAAAATAATACGACCTTTCAAAACCATTATTATTCAATACTATAAAACATTTTCAGAGCTTACTTTTTCATAGTAATTGACTGTATCAACGAAGTCTTAAATTTTCTATTTATTATAACTGATGGTTGCCTTTGACCATTATTTCAACTGATAGTAAGTGACGAGAGATTCTGTAAGAACATGTTATTCAGGCTTACCTAGAATTACTGGCTCAAGAACAGCTGCTGAAACACGCCGTTAAATCCTGTTGTGTATAAGTCGTATTTGGTATAAGAAAAATAATATAGCAATTTAACTGTCACTAGAGAGTTAATATCAAAAAAAAAAACATAAAAGGAATTGCCTTCCAACCCTGAAGTACGTCATAACTTCTTGACGTCTACCATGCTGGCTCAAAACACTGACATCACATTATCATGGTCCGACTTCCACAAGTTATTTCATACCTTTCAAAATTAGAAGTAATTTTTTATTAATATTTTTTCTGTCTTTTTTGTGATACATACCGCTTACATCGCCCTAGATACTGTTCGCCATCGACAAGAGTTGCAATTACCAAATCATCCAGGTATGCAAATATTTTTTTCAGTTAATTTAATAAATTTTAAACCACTCAACTAATTTCGATAAGCCGGAAAATGTCAACGATTGAACAATTGCCTCCCCATAGAACGTCACAAAGAACATCTATTAGCCGCTTGTAACCATATTGGCCAACCGCGAATATCTTCGTTTTATCGCGCAAATAAACTCCGAGCATAGTTCTCTCCATAGCTCGTTGAGCGACTCTGAGCTTGTCCATAAGGGCTCCAGTTAAGGACCACCTTTCTGTGTCGTAAGTCGTCGCAGGCAGCACATACTGGTTGAAGACTTAATACAACTTGGAGGTATAATCCAAAAAAAAAAGCAGTTCATAATTGTCGGATTAATTATAATAAAAATCGATTTTTATTATGAAAATAATAATATACAGTCGAATTGAGTACCACTCCCTTTTTTAGAAATCGGTTAAAAGTCG
Source organism: Plagodis pulveraria (assembly GCA_963890685.1). Lineage (NCBI taxonomy): Eukaryota > Metazoa > Arthropoda > Insecta > Lepidoptera > Geometridae > Plagodis > Plagodis pulveraria. The sequence goes on from OY982968.1 coordinate 1,354,505, forward strand.
ATATATTTTCTATTTAATGGTGGTAGCTAGCCAGGCGGTCTCACAAAATGGCTTACCACTATGCTATTACGAAAGCCATCCTTAGACAACAACCGGGACCGAAAATGATGACATATATAACATAAGCCGTTGTATTTGTAGTTTTATTTACGAATCCACACGCTTACTCACTCACAACTAACACACCCTACCCATATACACAAACTTACACAGAACTCTAACTTAATTTGCTCTGTTGTAATTTTAATGTAATATTTATGTTTCTTTATAATTTTAACTCCTTTTGTATAAAAACACTTAGTTTCTCTTTCAAGCTCTTAGACTAAGATTTTGTTTCAATCACCCAATTTCTGAACACAACCACTCATTGCTTTGTATAACTGGTAGGTATTTGCCTGAAATATCGCACTCTGAGTCTCAAGACACAGGTTCTCGCCTAGTTTGAGACTCACTGTTAACATAAGTTGATTTATAATTATACCTTAAAGCAGTGTAACCGTAAATTAAGTCATGAGTTTGTTAATTTATTTTTGGAAATAAACATTTATTATTATTTATTCCTGCTATTTTGCTTTGCTGGTATGAATTGTTCCTTGAAATTAAAACTAACTACATATTTTAAAAATAAACTATATCCGGTACATTTCACAAATTTCATCAAGAAAGCAATAAAAATACTAAACAACGCTAAACAACCTTTCAAGTGAAATCTTAAAGAAATAAAAGCAAATAGTACGTAACTTCAACCATTTCGTCCCTACAATAAATCCCTTCAAAGTGTGCTAGTTTTTGGGCCTGCACTGCATCTCACACTGTTTTACGACTTTAAACTTTAACATTACGTCGCACAGTTCATTTCATAAGACAAAAACTTTCGTAAATCGCCAACACATATCGTGTTTCTTCAATGGCAGTCGTTTGAATTAAAACTTTGATGTCAAAGGTTTACGGTGTACTTTAGTTTGAGAAGTTAAAAGATAGTTTAGGACAGTAGTATCTCAGTTTTGTAGAGAGGTTCGAAACTTCTCGCTGAAGTAAGAATTTAGAGCCAAAGGGGAGGCTGTGAGATAAGAACTCTGGGAAATGTTTCGGTGTTTAGCACCACGATGTTTGTGATATAATATATCTGGGAAACTGCTTCACAGTATTTTGGCATAAATAAGCGAACTGTGTAATTTTACTTAGCTAGCATTAAAATTAAAATTAGAATGAAAACGAAACAAATTCTAAGGTTTTTGTGATTATTACACGTAACAATAAACAATTTTAACAGATTTAATCGCATTAATTTTTTCATAATTATTGTCAACATTGTAGCCGCCAAACTGTTATCATCTGTGTACCTATGCTGTGCGATGTGTCCCATCCCTAATGACCTTCTCTTGACATCTCCTACCCCTCCCCCTGATACACCCTCCCCTACCCCTCGACACCTCACCCGGCACGCATCGTGTCCTTGCCTATTGCTATCGTCGACGCAGTCGAAGTCAGTGCAAGATTAGCCCTAAATTAGAACCTCCAAAATCCAGTGCCAACCAGTGCTTACAGAACACCAGTGCATATAGTTGATAAGTTAGCAGGCAGTGCATCATCGCTCCGAGCCCCTTCGAGAGTTTCAGCGTGCCATCAAGCGTCTATCCCATGTGAGTCCTACCCTTCTGTACCTTCCCTTTAAGCACGTTCCAGCGTATACACATTTTGGTAGCAGAGCGTGGTTTACGGCCTTTAATTTTCGTGGTTTAATACCTAAAACCCTATTAAAGTTATACATTCCTCCGGCCCGCGGTGGCACATCGATTGTAACGATAAATCATATAATCGTGTTACCAGTGTACCTACTGTTTTGTTATAGTTATAAACACCTAACGGCCCTTAAATATTAGCCCTTTTATATGTTATAATGTTCTAATAGCAGTAAATCACAAGATAAATTGTTCCGAACATATTTTTCTGAATGTTTGGCCTACCCTCCAGTGAATGTATCATTTAATGCATTGAACTTCTCCTTATCGTGTTTTGCATAGCTGACCTACATACATTGACGTCTTCCGGATTACGTAAAATACCGTATGTTATGTTAATATTATATTATTGTGCTTGTGTTTTACCTTGCATTAACTGTATATCTACTTCATAAGCCCAAGTGATCGTTACGAACCTTGTTTACCTATTGTTGTGCGTAATTTTGAAAAATAATCTTGTAAACACTGTTGTAAGGTGTAGGTTTTGTACCTACCTATTGAATTTTGATAATGGCCCATAGACAGGATTCTATATTTACAGAGTCTAATGAATATAAACACCTACTCGGTCTCCTTAGATATACTTACGACTGGCTGGCCGACTCCTCTTCAATAATAGATAAAGTTCCAATAACTCGACTGTTAATGCGTTTGAGTGACCTTGATTCTAATTATGCAAAATTTAGCGATGCCTGCGCGAAATTAATGGGTTATTTGGACCCTATAATAGATAAATCCGAATATGACGATTTACAGTTGAAAATTAAGTCAGCGCGCGAAATCGTCGACGAATTAAAGTTGAAACGTTATGAAGCGGAACCAAGCCCACGCGCATACAGTACCCCTCAGAAAGACTTATCCACGTATAGTTGCGATGCTCCGCGCCCTAGAAGTTCGGTTCTTCCTGAGCTATCCACACCTAGGTTTGACGGGAGACCCGATTCTTGGATTAGTTTCCAGGATCAGTTTGACAGCATTGTCCATCGAAGGACTGATTTGACCCCTACCCAAAAGCTGCAATATTTAGTCGGCTCCTTGAGTGATGAGCCCCGTCGACTAATTCAGCATTTAAGAATCGAAGATTCGAATTATGAAATTGCCCGTGACCTACTAAAGAATCGTTATCACAACCTACGTCTTCAGACCGATATACTCATAGCTCAACTGCTTAACTTACCCGAAATACCGACTCGCCTTACAGGACTTCGTTCGTCGTTCCTTAACCCCCTTTTGTCGGCCTATAGGGCACTAGATAGGCTAGAGCTTCCTGTCTCACATTGGTCATATCTCCTGGTCCACATATGTATGAATAAATTACCCTCGGAATTAAAGACCCGTTTTGAACGTCACTACGGCCGTGACGTTACAAAGCTACCTACCTTTAGCCAATTGATAGAATTTTTAGAAGAAGAGTGTCGCCATCATGAAACAGTGGGAAATACGGTGGTCGACTGCCCCCCTAATAAGAGTGCGCGATCTCCATTGCCCCGTCGTGCATATGTGGTCGATGCCCCTGCAAGCACGCCCACTTCATGGCCTAAATGTTATTATTGTTCTAGCCCGTCTCATTACTTGCGTCAGTGTAGTCAATTTATGGCTAAATCGCCCCATGAGCGTTCGGAATTTGTAAGGATTTCATTTCTTTGTTACCGTTGCCTAGACAAGCACAGAATTGAATCGTGCCCTAAAAATTATAAATGTTCTTCCTGTAGCCGGACAACGCATCATACATTGTTGTGTTTCAATAAAAGCGGTGGTTCCCAGTCCGGCCCTGGTCACAATAATTATAATAATAGGTCAGGTTCCGCCATGGGCGGTACAGTAAATATATCCGGTCGATCTTCCCCTCGAATAACCCCCCGAGTGCAGAATAAATCACCCCCTCGCAGGTCACCTCCCAGATGGTCAAATAACACTGTGCGCTATGCGCCTGACTCCCCTAGCCGAGACCACCCCCGCCCTGACTCTCCTAGCAGAGATGCCATAAGCGCGCGGCATCAGCGTGCCGCATAGCTAGATAGCTTATCGTTTCCTACCTTTTTCACACACAGTTACCCAAGCTTAGTCCTCCTACCTACCGCAGTTATCCGTATACAAACTTCATCCGGTTATGATGTTGAAGCTCGCGCACTTTGTGACACCGGAGCCCAGGGTTGCCTAATTACTAGTGAATTATCCTCTCGTTTAAATTTACATGTGTGTGCTTCGATTGCCCCCGTACGCGGTGTAGGCAATGTGGAGTCTACCCGAGCCTGCGGTTCTGTGTCCCTTACCTTTAAATCGTTGTCTAGTTCCTACCCTAAGTTTTTTGCGGAAGCCCTAATTATTGATGTTATTGCCGGTATACACCCTGAAGTTGAGCTGCCTAAACATTTAATTCCTTTTTCCTTACCGTTAGCGGATCCTGCCTTTAATAAGCCCGGGCCCATAGATATTTTATTAGGCGCAGATGTGTGCGGTGCCATATTCGGTACGGATAAAGTTGAACTAACGTCATGCGGTCTTACGGCATTTAACTCAGCCTTGGGATATTTAATATTTGGACCCGTACCTGGTGTCGCGGCGGTACAGCCGGGCCCTCAAGCTGCTGTGTCTTTGTCACAGGTAGTAGAGAAATTTTGGCAGGTTGAAGAACCTCCTGAACCCCCCAAACGTGACCCTCGTGACGATGAGTGTGAGAAGATATTTAAATCAACTACTACCCGAGATAACTTAGGTCGATTTACTACCCGCCTGCCCTTTTTATCTGACCGACCTACCCTAGGTGATTCCCGTTTTACTGCTGAAAGCACATTCTTTAGCCTTGAAAAACGCATGTTACGTAATCTAGAGTTTCGGGAAAAATATATAGCCTTTATGCGTGAATATATAAAACTAAATCATATGACCCCTTTATCACGTGACTCACAAACCATTTCCCTTGAACATTACTACATACCTCACCACGGCGTTTTCAAAAATACTGGCGATGTTTCGAAAATAAGAGTAGTGTTCAATGGCTCATCCCCTACTACGAATCGCGTTACTCTAAACCAATGCCTTCACGCCGGCCCTAAATTACAAAATGATATTACCCTTATCTTGTTAAACTTTAGAAGGCATTCTGTGGTATTTGTGACTGACATTCGTATGATGTTCAGAATGTCATGGATCCACCCGGAGGATCGTATGTACCAATTGATTTTATGGCGTGAGTCCCCCTCAGATCCTCTTCTCACCTACGAGCTTAATACCAACACCTACGGCTTAAGGTCAAGTCCTTACATCGCCATTAGAGTTTTGCACGAGCTAGCGGAACAAGAGCGGCATAGATTTCCCTTAGCGGCTGAAGTCCTGATTAACGATCTATACGTTGATGATTGCCTTTCTGGTGCATCTGACCTGGCATCAGCTCGTAAATTGAAGTCCCAACTTGAAGGTATAATGGCATCTGGCGGCTATGAGCTTCGAAAATGGACCTCTAATTGCCCCGAGCTCTTAGACGATTTACCTAGTGAACATCTTCAAAACCCCCACCAATTTGCTGATGCAGAAAATCCCCAAGTTGTACTTGTACTAGGTGTACAATACAATCCCGTGACGGATGCCTTTTCCTATAAATTCTCTTCAGTACCTGAAACGCAGGCTACTAAGCGTACTGTACTGTCCCTTATTGCTCGCACCTATGATCCATGCGGTTGGATTTCCCCCGTAGTTTTTAAAGCCAAAGTCTTTGTTCAAAAACTTTGGCTATCAGGTATTGGATGGGACGACCCCCTCCCCCCTGAATTATTACAAGAGTGGAATTCTTTTATTACTGACTTACCTCACATAAATTTAGTATCATTACCTCGGCGTATCTTCCCCCCTGACAGTGTTTCATACTCCTTGCACGGATTCTGCGATGCTTCCTTGGCAGGGTTTGCGTCTGTGTGCTACCTGAGATCAGAAGACTCCAATGGCAATGGCTCCGTCTATCTCCTGATGTCGAAAACTAAAGTTGCCCCCGTCCGGACACGTCTGACAATTCCTAAATTGGAATTGATGGGAGCTGTGCTCCTTACTAAAATATTCTCGCACATAGTCCTCTGCCTTCAGAAGTCGATTGTGCTAGACTCTCTTCATTGCTGGACGGATAGCCAAATTGCCCTTGCGTGGATCAAGACCCCCCCTCATACCTTGCAAACCTTTGAAGCTAACAGAGTTTCTCAAATAATCAGTGCAAACTTACACGAAACCTTCAGATACGTTCCTGGTGACCAAAATCCTGCTGATTGTTCCTCTCGTGGTGTGCCAGCCTCTTCTTTAAAAGAACATCCCCTATGGTGGGGTCCTCCCTGGTTAGCTAAGCCCCCCAGCTTATGGCCCGTTGATGAGGCATCCTTACCTTATGACTTGCCCGGGATTCGCTGTTTGCTGGTAGCTCCGGAAACTCCCCTTCTGGATTCTTCATTTCTTTTAGAACGTTTCAGTTCCTTCCATAAGCTAACTGGTGTGGTAGGGTTTATGTTAAGGTTTGTTCATAATGCCAAAAACCCTAGTTCACGTCGTACGGATCCTTCCCTAACTGCCCTTGAACGCAAGGATGCCTTGTTGTTTTTAATTAAAATCGTACAAAGAATTGCCTTCCCTGACATTATTGAATGCTTGCGAAGTAATCAGCCTATTCGTACCGCAGTACGACGTCTATCTCCCTTCCTTGATGCGACTGGCACGATTAAAGTAGGCGGCCGCATTCGCCATTCTGATTTACCCTATGATTCGTGCCATCCTTACCTTTTACCCAAAGACGGACCCTTTGTTAACTTACTTGTGCGACATTTTCACGTTGAAAATGCGCACGCTGGCCCTAATACTTTACAAGCAATCCTAGCCCGAGACTTTTGGATACTTTCTGCCCGACGTCTTATAAGACATGTAATTTTTAAATGCGTACGTTGTTACCGGTTGACTGCTAAACCTTCCACTCCCCCAATGGGCGACCTCCCCCGAGACCGTGTCACCAAAGCCCGCCCTTTTATAAGGGTTTCAACCGATTTCGCAGGTCCCTTCTATACTCGAGTTCAGGCCTATAGGAACAGGAAAATTGTAAAATCTTACCTTTGCATCCTGGTATGCCAGACGACGAAGGCAGTCCACCTGGAGGTCGTGTCTGACCTTACTATCGACGCGTTCATAGCAGCCTTGTCACGTTTCGTGTCACGTCGTGGTGTTCCTGATCATATTAGGTCGGATAATGGTAGGAACTATGTCGGAGCAAATCATTATTTACGGGACGTATATAAATTTATGTGTGAAAATCAGGCTTCCCTTGGACATGAAATGTCTAAACGTGGTATAACGTGGATCTTTACCCCTCCTTTATCCCCGAATTGGAACGGTTTATCGGAAGCGGCCGTGAAGTCAGCTAAGTCTCTTTTGAAGCGAGTTCTAGGTGAAACCCCCTTAACGTTCGAAGAACTTACAACCGTGTTTACAAAGATTGAGGCGGTATTAAATTCTCGTCCCTTGTGTCCTGTATCGTTTGATGATCCCAGTGATGTTGAAATCCTCACCCCTGGCCATTTCCTTATTGGTCAACCCCTTAACGCCTTACCTGAATATCCTCTGTCGGATGTGAACGTTTCTAGGCTGAATAGATTCCAGCTGATTCAACAAATCACGCAGCATTTCTGGAAACGTTGGCATACCCAATACCTTTCAACCCTCCAATCCAGACAGAAGTGGACTGACCCTTGTAAACCTCCATCGATAGGTGAACTTGTGCTTATGAAGGAAGATAATCTTTCTCCTCTTGAGTGGCGACGAGGTCGTATCCTAAAAACGTATCCTGGGGATGACAATATTGTTCGTGTAGTTGATGTACGTACCTCTACCGGAGTTTTGACTCGTTCCTTATCAAAATTAGTTCGACTTCCCATAGAGTGACCCTTTCATAAACACCTTGTGTTTAGGGCGGAGGAAATGTAGCCGCCAAACTGTTATCATCTGTGTACCTATGCTGTGCGATGTGTCCCATCCCTAATGACCTTCTCTTGACATCTCCTACCCCTCCCCCTGATACACCCTCCCCTACCCCTCGACACCTCACCCGGCACGCATCGTGTCCTTGCCTATTGCTATCGTCGACGCAGTCGAAGTCAGTGCAAGATTAGCCCTAAATTAGAACCTCCAAAATCCAGTGCCAACCAGTGCTTACAGAACACCAGTGCATATAGTTGATAAGTTAGCAGGCAGTGCATCATCGCTCCGAGCCCCTTCGAGAGTTTCAGCGTGCCATCAAGCGTCTATCCCATGTGAGTCCTACCCTTCTGTACCTTCCCTTTAAGCACGTTCCAGCGTATACAAACATGTTTCAAAAAATTATCGGGGTTTGGATCGGTGATTTTGAAATGACTACAAAAAATAAATGTGATCAAATCCGCTACAGATATTTATTATATCAAAAATATAACATTCAGTAGGATGTCAAGGTATGCCTTATTTATAGTTACATTGTTAGTCATCCCCAGGGTTAATAATGCATTAATGCATCTTGTACCAACAAAAAGAAGTATATTCAACTTCAGTCGGTTATATATCATAATTACTACTTTTCGGTAGTTAGGATGCCATCACAAGACATAAAAAGCCATCCATTGAAGCACTCGTACCGTTGGTCGGGTAAAAAAATTGACTAAGTCCGATGCGGTTATAACTTTGAAGGGTAATTACAAAATTACAAATATACGATAGAAAAAAATAAGTCATTTGATGGGTCCCATTATGGTATACAAAGTGGTATTACTACTGAACGCTTCCGTATTTATATAGGAGGGCACGTAAAGCCATCGGTCCTGGTGGTTGCGTTAAGGTTTCAGACGTTATAGCAAGGTGTTAGGGTATTCTGCAAATGCTTGGATAGCTAGCTATCAATTTCAAGTAGAAAATCTGTCACCGATCACTTGACGGTGTTTCCAGCTGTCCTTGAAAGCCAGTAGTTTTTGGTTAGCCTGAACAATATCTTCGAACAACTCACAAATTTCGAACTTCGAACAATCACTTACCATTAGGTGAAATGAAATGAAATGAAATGAAATGAAATGAAATGAAATGAAATGAAATGAAATGAAATGAAATGAAATGAAATGAAATGAAATGATAGTTTATTTGTCAAAAACATGGGTACACAATAATTATATAAGATGTTATAAAGTGGTTTTTAAGTTCCAGCATGTTCTGCCTTGCGGCGTACAAATTTTGAAGTATGTATATAAAATATATCAATTGTTTGAAAATTACACAATATTATTTTTAAAGGGTTACCTTAGAACATAATTAAAGGTCAGGCTTAATATTAAAAACTGGAGATTTTGTTTGAAAATAAAATAATAGATCGATAAAAATTACTACAATGTCAAAAAATATTACATTAATAAAATAATAGATCGATAAAAATTACTACAATGTCAAAAAATTATTACATTACTATAAACAATATTACATAAATTATACTATTAGAAGTTAAAAGTATGTCATTACATGTCAGATTGTAAATTAGTAATTACTTTAGTTTTATACTTAAAAAAATCTTCAAGGGAATAAAAGGAATTCTGCAAAAGCCAATCATGCAATTTAAATTTAAATTTATTAAACGGCAAGTTTCTTAAGTCAATTGGAATTTTGTTGTAAATTTTTATCGCCATACAATAGGAATTGTTTTTAAATAGTGCTAGACTGGAGATAGGCATTACCAGATCTTTCCGATAGCGCGTGGATCGTTGAACATCACCTTTTATATCGAAAAAATATGGGTTTTGTTTAACAAAAGGTGAGGTAGTCATAGGTTAGTCTATCAGCAAACAATAAAAAAATATCCCATAACAGATGTTAAAATGGAATATTCAAGATGGCCGCTGTACAAAATGTTTCAGCCACAAAGAAACAAGTCCTTATTTCATAAATATACAGGTACACAATACAATTCAAAGCCACAAGGTATATCAAAACCCTTTAATCATCCGGTTCAGTACAAAACGTAACATTTCTTTCATCCAAAGTGACCATTTATTTGTACCTTTACGTGTTAAGTATCATCGTGTGCTAACGGTATAGAGTACGGTCATTGGCAATCTTAACATGTTTTTATGTTTTGTATATATTGGGAAACCTTTGAAATCGTTGTTCTCTTTGTTCAAAAAGTAATATAACTTTAGGACTCGATTTTAATTGATTCCAGGTTAATTAATTTCATTATTTGCAAAACTAGAGTGGTTTGACTCATTTTACTTTAAAATACAGGTCTACTTATTAAAATAAGCCGGATAGATCTTATATTAGTTTTGAATACAAAGGTGTTATTTCAAGGAAAAATCAGCCATGCGCACCGAAGTCTCAGTCTCGCGTCGATATTTGATAGTTTTGACTAGTAACAAAATATGAAGTACATTTAAATATGATTTATTCACGATTTGAATCCCGATGTAATGCACACGTAATCCACACGGAGGAAATTTCTAACAGGATATCAGTGTACCTTAACTAAAAATATTACTATAATTTTATGATACTATGTTATTTAATATCAACTGCCTCAAATTATCGCCTATTTAATAGCCATTGAATTCAGTAGCTGAAAATATAGGCAGGTTATTTATATATTACGTTATGGTAATCCAATGATGTATTTTGACAAAAGTAAGTGATTGTAGAGATGAGTGCAGTGAAATATTAAGAATATTTTTTATTTTCAAATATCCACCTGCTTGAATATAAGGTTGATGCTGAAACATATTTGTTTACATTCATTCTGTTCATTAAATACTTATAGTTTATACATAGAGAATCAGAGCTCTGGTTGGTGGTCCTATGCGTTAGTCATGCATCATATAATTCAAATGAAATCTGTTATATAAAAAATATCTCTACGTTTGATCTCTACATACCCATTCTGCAAGCCTACGGTAAGTAACCTGCTCTACCCAGTAATGACCACATTTACCACCACACTTATCTCGGCAACATCTATATAGAGCTACCCATAGACTTATAGAGCAATTCAACACTCCTATGGAGTCGCCCTCCAATTTATTGGACTCGTCCATCTCGCCCCAAAAAAGGGTCTTGAGATTCCTTTAGATCTCACCTCACCTCTTCAAGGATGAAGAAATATATGGAGTGGTTGAATGTGATATAATATGATGAATTTGATGTGAAATTTTTTTACACAAAGCTTATAAAAGGCCAATAAAAGGTATTGTTAACTGTTTTTTGGTCTCACTATAGCTTTCTCCGAACTGGTCAATCAATAACGGTAGATGTCTGTGCCGAACTCGAACAATGATAGCAAAACTAGCAGTAAAACAGCCTCGATTATTGCTCCACGATAACGAGAGACCACATACGACGCACGAGAAACCGTTTTAACTCTTCAGGAACTGCAATTAAAAACCATTCGTCAGCCTCCGTATTCGCCAGACCTTGCTCCAACGGGCTTCCATTTTTTTCGTGTATTGAAGAAATATTCTACGTTTTAAAAAGTTTTATTTCCAGGAGGCAGTAAAAAATGATTTTACACCGTTTGTCTAGATCATCAGAGATATATCGTAAAGATAAAATGACCTTCCTATTAAATGTACTACCACCTAAAATATCGTCAAATATAATTGTAAACGAAAGTTTTGTATGGGGTGAACGAAATGAGGAACAAATCAATGTGTATACAAAAGAGTGTTGTAAAAACTTAAAATTAATTGATTTTCCTTCGGAATGTATAAATTGTGCTGACTGCTATTGTTCTAACTCAGCCCACAGGCGTATTCTTGATAGGCTTTATACTGACATTGTGTCTGCCCTTCGAGACGCAGCCGTTGTCGGTAGGGGGAGCATGAGTAGGGGGAGGAATGGTTCGCGTATAACTGGGTGGAACCGGCATGTGAGTGACGCTCACAGGAGGGCCAGGGACAGGTTTAAAGAATGGGTATTTTGTGGGCGGCCCAAGTCCGGCCCTGTGCATACAGAAATGTGTGAGAGCAGAAGAGTGTTCAAATCTCGGTTAAAATGGTGCCAGAATCATCAGGACCAGATAAAAATGGACGCTCTTGCTGCAAAACATGCTAAAGGGGACTTTCGCAGCTTTTGGAAGGGTACCAGTAAGTGCAAAGCAGGACCTGGCCTTCCTGCGAGCGTTGATGGCATTAGCGACCCAAGCGAGATCGCTAATTTGTTCAAAAAACATTTTTCTGTTAAGTCTCCGCTAGGACCTGCGTATGAGGTGCTCAATGCTGACATGAGCAGCACCACAGTTGAAACGACTTTCCTCGCGAAAGATGTAGGCGAAGTTATTCGGCATATGTCGCGAGGAAAGTCCCCGGGCCATGACGGACTCAGCATTGAGCACCTGCAATATGCTGGACCGCACATCTCTAGGGTATTGGCTATGTTCTACTCATTATGCGTTAGCCATTCATACTTACCACACGATATTATGAAAACCGTGGTAGTGCCTGTTGTGAAAAATAAAACTAGTGATCTCACTGACAAAAGTAACTACAGGCCCATATCGCTCGCTACGGTAACGGCTAAAGTATTTGACGGTCTGCTTAATGCACAGTTGAATAAGCACATATTACTGCACGATAATCAGTTCGGGTTTCGTCCTCGGCTGTCGACTGAAAGTGCCATACTGTGCCTTAAGCACACCGTCAAATACTATACTGAACGTAAGACTCCAATTTATGCATGCTTCCTCGATTTGTCTAAGGCGTTTGACTTGGTGTCGTACGACCTTCTTTGGAACAAGCTGAGGAGCACTGATTTGCCCCATGATGTCGTCAGTATGTTCCAATATTGGTATGCACACCAGTCAAACAGCGTCCGATGGGCGGGGACAATGTCGGATCCATATCGGCTTGAGTGTGGTGTCCGGCAGGGTGGATTGTCTTCCCCCACGCTATTTAATTTGTATATAAACGACCTCATCGTCGCACTAAGCAGTCAACACGTTGGCTGTCACATAGATGGAACATGTGTAAACAACCTAAGCTACGCAGACGACATGGTGCTGCTTAGTGCGTCGGTCTGTGGCTTAAGAAAGCTGGTACGGACCTGTGAAGAGTACGCAAGTGGCCATGGGTTAATATACAATGTCACAAAGAGTCAATATATGGTCTTTGAAAGCAAAAAGGCGAGATGCCCCCAGAACGTACCGCCAGTTCTCTTGAATGGTGTTCCCCTTGAAAGAGTCGAACAATTTAAATACTTGGGACACATAGTAACTAATGAACTCAAGGACCACGCAGATATTGACCGGGAGCGGAGGGCCCTGTCTGTAAGAGCGAATATGATAGCCCGCAGGTTTGCACGATGCTCAAATGAGGTCAAGGTAACTCTTTTTTAGAGCCTACTGTACATCGCTCTACACGTGCAGCCTGTGGGCTAATTACACGGAAAAAAGCTACGGTTCCCTCCGCGTCCAATACAATAATGCGTTCGGAGCGGTGTTGGGGTTGCCCCGGTATTGCAGTGCCTCAGGAATGTTTGCGGAGGCGCGAACAGATTGTTTTCATACGACTATGCGAAAACGTGCTATTTCTTTGGTACGTCGCGTGCGGGCCAGCTCCAACACCGTTCTGGCGATGATTGCGGCCAGGCTCGATTGCACTTTCCTTCGGCATTGTTGCAACAGACATGTTCCTGTAGCAATGCCGAAGCGAAGGTATTAAGCTTATTACATTATTTTTATAAGGGGTATTACATTATTTTTATATTATGACATTTTAATTATATTGTATTTTATTATTATTTTGATTATTCTGGTGACATTGTTTATTCATTAATTTTATTATTATTCATTCATATTTAAATTTTCGGATTATTACATTGACATATTGTTGTACTGACCACTTCATAAATTTACTATTTAATTATTTGATTTTTATACATGTTGAAAAGATTTATGGGTTATTTTACCTGAAATAAATGAATTTGAATTTGAATTTGAATTAGATGGCAGCAATGTATAGATAAAAGTGGTAATAATTTTGATGAAATATAGGTATATGTTAAATTAAGAATAAAAACTAATTTCAATTTTTCAGTACAAATCGGCAATTTCATACCTTCACCCCTAATAATAATATATTTTTGGTTCAGAAATTTTTAACAATGTATGGCTTAGATTATGTATAAAAGAGTTTTCAATACAAATTAGTTTTCATAAACAAATTTGCAATGAAAACTACTACTGTTCTAGAAACACAATACTAAATGTGCATGTTAAGACATCTCTTCATAATATATATGTACATGTGATGGTATGTTCTTATGTTTTATGATCATATTATCATCTCTATATACTTCAATTTCTTCGAGTCCAGTCCACCATCAAATCGTATTGCTCCGTTGGATTAGAGCGGAGTGCGCACTTATCTGAGACTTTGCTTGTTTATAGCAGCATAAAGCTATTATCGGCGAAAATCAACATCTTACTACGAAGGAATTCAGGATTTTAGGCTTCATTTTGGAGATGTTAATGTATGGCATCATTAAGCCCTAACAGTCTCTGCTTACTAGGTAGGTAATGGGACTTGATTTAAATAGTAAAATTGGGTACAATGACGGGCATTTTAAAGTAAGCCTTACCGAAGATTGTTTTTATTTTTATTCCTTTAGGTAAACCTTTGACCACCTGATGGTAAGTGTGATGATGTGGTCGAAGGTGTTACCAGGCTTAACCTCTATGAATAAGTATATTTATTCGTAGCTTAACCTAGAATTACTGGTTCTCAAGGACAGCTGCCGGAACAAACCGCTAGGTGCTTGGCGACAGATTTTCTACTGAGGGTGGTCGCTAGCCAGGCCTAATGCCCTACCACCATGCAATGAAGTTCAAGCCCGCAGCGGGATTCGAACGTGCACCACGATATCGACGCGTGCACCACGATAACAACGAGACAGTCATAAAAATGAAATTGATGACTATTGTAGGAATAAACAACTGAAATGGGAACAAGGCCTATATATTTTTTGAAGCATTGATGGCTCAATGTCATTGGCTATGCTCTGCCGAAATAAACAAGGCCTATTTTTAACAGGTACAAAAACCTGCACATGTTCTGATTTACATGTCATATGATCATTCATATCATAAGCCTGTTACATTTCCCCTCTCTGTGCGGTATTGGCAAGTACTTGCATGAAAAAGCTAGTCAAATCAGCTTCAATAGGGGAAGCACACTGGCGTAATGATAGCAATAGGAATCGGGAATGGATAAAAGGTGTAATTTATGTGTTCATACCCCGAAACGTGGACGCACAATTACGAGTGTCGGGTAAGACTAGAGATGGGAAAGAATATTGTTACTGAATTCATAAATAGAATTAGAAAGTTTTCCCACTATAAATTACTGAAGTTTTACCTACGAAAGGTCTGGTTAAAATCGCTTAAGGCGATAAACCTTTCGCTTAAATTTGGCTGTTGTGGTGTATAGTTGTTTAAGTTCTAATTCAAGGTGTACATCTTATAAAATATATAATATATTACAGTTTTTGTAATATGATTACAATATATAAATCCCTTAATCAATCTAAAGCATCGCCAATATGTTTTTCTGACAAAAAGAAAATATATAGCAATCTGGAATATAAAACTGGTCCTGATAGAAGACAATAAACTCATCCCCTATAAACGTAACCAAAATATGCCTAGCGAAATGTGGTCGCTTAGACACTATTTTATAAATGAATTACATAGTAGACAGTATGAGATATTTTTTTCTCGATTATTACATATTTATTTAAATAGTTACCCTAGTCATATGTAAACGATTGAGTCAAGGATAGTCTTCCCGTGATCATGAACATTGCAAAATTTTTAAAACGTCAGGACTAAAATGTAGGCGATTGAAACCGTTTAAAATTTAACAATTAATAATATATTCCTATTATCAGTGACTTTTTGAGGTATGCAATTATTATTGAAATACCTTAAAAAGATAGATAAATAGCCCAGCAGATAATTTACTATCACCGAAGAAATTAAAAAATTAAGCCTGGACAAATGAAGCTATGGACTGAGGATGTAATCCATTCATTACAGTGTTTTTCGATATTCAAGGATGCATTATCGAAAACATGATTTCCCCTCCCTATTCAACTTTAGTTAAATACCCATTCCATTGTAGAAAATGCTAATGATTTCCTCTCAAGCACCGCCGTTTTAAGGTAACGTCGTAAATTTAATGAATATTCCGTTTTAGATATCCCCAACAATGTAATATAGGAGAGCTATTGTTTGAAGCTTTGAATGTGATAACTTTTGAAATGTCTTTGATTGTAATAATTTTTGGGAATTTACGGGCCATTGTTATGAAAATGCAAAGGTTCTTTACTAACGTTATAATTCTATTATCAAGAAGTTTGAACACAATAATTTAATGTCCTTATCGTATATCATCAACATCATTACAAAATGATATTGATGGTCTTCTGACGTGGTGCTATCTCTGTTTACAGAAAAATAGCAGTAATAGTATAATTCCACTACCGCCATCTCATGGGAATTGCGGGCACTATTTCCACCTGAAAAGATAATATAATACGCGTCGCATTATCTATAAACTAGCTATAAAGGAAAAAAGTATGCTATGGGTGGCTTGCCAGAATTTAATATATACAAGTATCAAAAACTTCTAAAACTATAATGGTTACCGGCACTATACTTCTTAAAATAAACTTAATATACCACGTGTTTAATATTCAATTTAACAATATCGAAAAGGATTGTAGTTCAAATTAACCATATTTACTTTAAACATACTTCAATTCAATGTATTTTCTAGACCTATTACGAGTATCTATCACAGATGAATTCATATAGAATTACAAAGTTTTAGTCGGCTTATCTCTTTCTTATATAATCTTTATACATTCCATTTAAGAAAATTGACTTCAAGAGTCTACATTAGGAACAGATGCTATCTTAACCGTCAGAATGCATACACTGTTAAATCGTTCAAAATCACACCTTAACAATAAGCTTTAAGTTGCAATATAGGTTGCTCCCTAATATTATTAAGCTGCGTACATATGGGCTAAGGCGCGTGACAAATGTACAACGGGACATCCTTAAACGTGTCAGCTTAGATTAAATGCAGCAGTCGTGGCAAATTGATCTACGTGTGCGAGATGTGAGGAACATGCTATATATGCTATATGGATACATTTAGAGATCTGAGCTTAAACTAGTATGGTCATTGTGTTTTGTCAACACTTAAGATTGCAATACGGTTTTGAAATGTAAGATGACATATTAGGTGATTCTTTGTTTGAGTTTACAAGTATTCAAAACTGAATGTATGTATATTTTGTTTCTTTTAAAACCTCTTTAGTTACCGGGTACTTGCCCATTGAAGTAAAAATACAAAATGATTTTTTTTTCAATAAAAACAAACAGGATACAATAATAACTTGAATAATAAAGTTCTAAGATGATACACAGTTAATCTACCTTCTACCTTGCACAAAACGAGCCTATGAATGATTGTTGGCTAATACTTGAAAGGATTCGAAAATGTACCATAATTCAGGTATTTAAAAGATGACAAAGAAATTGATTAAATATTATAGAAGCGAAAGAGATAAGCATGTAAGGTTCGTAGTAAATGGAAATCTGTGGTCTCTGCCTACCCTAACGGGAAAGAGGCGTGATGGTATGTAAGTATGTTCTATTATGTGCAAACTTTGGGAAGACGCTGCCTTTTGTAACACAGTTTTATAACTAAAACAAAAGGCAGAGTACTACTTAAAATTTGTAACGTAACTTAAATTTTACAATAAAACATTTGTATTTGTATTTGTATTAAACATTCCTTTCCTATAAATTTCATCAAAACCAGCTCCGTAATTTATGTCTGTAAAAGGATACGTATATACAGACGGGCAAACACATTCGTTTATACAATAGTAGTAGGTATTTCTGTGTTCCCCTCTGTGGGAGACAACCTAACGTGTATACCGCTGGTGTAACAGTCGTGCTGACGCGGCTCTAATCCGGAACAATCCGGTTCTACCTAGTTCATAAAACATTCAGAGTGACAAACGTGACAAGACATCTCCATTTAGTCGTGCCTTTAAATTAAATGTTTGTAAGGGTTTCGCCGAGCGCATTGGTACTCACAAGATGTTTCATAATGGTTTAAAATTGAGATGAATTTTCTCATTATGTTCCAAGTTCTATATTATTATGATGCTATAAAATTAAATAGAGCGCAAAATTCTCGCTTTGGCTATTGGTTTCGGTAACTCAAATGTAAACTACTCTTTTCCATCTATACACCCAGAAGATATTGTACGAGTATCTCCTTTTCATAAAAAACGTATTTTCATACAAAATGTTTCGAGGCTCAGGACTTTCAAGTTTGCTATATTTTTACAAATTTGTAGCTTTGATAATGAAGAGATAAATCAACATCATGCATAAGTTGGCATCGTCAGACCACTACGTCCTTGTTATGAATGAAATTCCATTGTAATCATTATCGCCGATGCCAATGGGTTAATTCTGGACCTAAAACCTCAAATAAGGGAGTGAACACCCTACCACTAGTGAGGACCGCCTACTAATCAGTCTACAACTGTGCTATCGTGTAACCATACTGTAATTTTAGCTAGTAATATCAGGAAGCTATTGGCATAGGCCTATAAAGGAGGAAGGTAATCTTATTACGTGGATTACACTAGGGACACAACATACTGCATGCAACAGTGTTGATTAGATGACCTAACGTAACAAACCTAAGATAATGAATAAATTCAGGCGTTACTTTGCGGAAATCCATATTTAAAAATAACAAATATCATAAAATATAATTAAGAAAACATTAAATTAATATTTTAATATAACACTTTAAAATTAGAAAAAAGTATATTTAACAAATTATTGGAGTACAAAATTTTATGCCCAAGGCGGGAATTGAACCCGCGTCCTCCGATATCGCGTCGAGGGGTATAGGCATCCAACGCGAAATATATTTCGCTTAGCACGCGATAGTGCTTTTAATTATATTTAGAAATTATAAAAAAGTATATCTAGTATCTCTTGATCGTGCGCTTGTAGACTCAAGATCTCCTGAGGATGCTTCATGTAGAAGCGAAACGCGTCGAAAGTTCTTCTGGTTTGGCTGCGTGGCGTTTGTGACTTCACGTCGGCTTAGCAAGTAAATTAGGCGGAATTGTCACTAGATATATTTTTTTTTAAGTGTTTTATTGAAATACACTCGAGAGCAATGAATCCGGGTCACTTAAAGAATGTTAAAAATCTCGGAAACTAAAAATGATAGGTTAATGCAATAAATTGTATTTAATAGACAATGTAATACTCCTTAAATGAAAGTAAAAAAAATATGAGTCACCATACATTTTATTAACACAAAATTACATAAAGAAAAAAACTGCTGATCTCTCCTTAAAACAAAAATAGGAAACATGAAATTTTTGAACTTTATTACGATTTTCTTGAATTTTAATACTTCGTATTGCCTCCTCGTGCTTCCATTACTGCGTTTACGCGGTTTGGCATGCTGTACACCAAGTTCCTTATACGATTTTGGGGAATATTCTCCCATTCCTCTGTGAGAGCAATTTTGAGCTCACGAAGCGTGATTGGGGGAGGGTTTCGTTGTTTTACGCATCTGCCTAGCTCGTCCCAAGCATGCTCGATCGGGTTGATATCCGGGCTGCGCGCTGGCCACTCCATACGAGTAATGTTCATCTCTTGAAGGTAGTCATTCACAATCCTACCTGTATGAGGTCGGGCATTGTCATGCATAAATATAGCATCCTCACCTAAATTGACCATAAATGGACCAACGTGATCATTGAGGATTTCTTCCACATATCTTACGCTAGTTAAAGAGCCGTTTTCTATGATCACCAGCTCTGTGCGACTTTCAGAAGAAATTCCGGCCCACACAAGTACAGACCCACCACCGTAGGCTACTTTTTCTTCGATGCATGCTTGCTTGAATCTTTCCCCTGGTCTTCGATACACTCTGTGTCTTCCATCGTGCTTGTAGAGCATAAATTTTGATTCGTCGGAGAACATAACTTTTGACCAATCTTCAATACTCCAATTTACGTGGCTCTGGGCATATCTTAGTCTCGAAATACGATGCCCACGCTCCAGTTTAGGGCCGTTTGCAGGTCTAAGGGGTTTTAAGTTAGATTCAGCAAGCCGACGTCTTACTGTCCATGCACTTGGGTTACTTCCTCCGAGGCGTCGAAACTGATTGGTGAGTTCAGTTCCTGTGAGAAAGCGATTTCGAAGCATGGTGTTCACCAAGTATCGGTCTTCTCGTGCTGTGGTACACCTGGTTCTGCCCGTTCCTGGTCTGCGTAGGTTAGAACCAGTTTCTTCGTAACGTCGGAGAACTCTTTGTACTGTTGACAGCGACACACCGACAGTCCTGGCTGTATCGCGCTGACTCCGGCCGGTTTCCAGCATTGTAAGTATTCTGGTGCATTCTTCAGGCGTAAGCGACATAATTTCAGCTTGAATAATGAATATAGAGCACTATCAACATGGTTTATGTACCCACATAAATGACAGATTACAAACAAAAGCAAAACCAAATGCTGTAATTTCGTAGTTCCATCTTCGAAAGTGGCCCTTTTTCAAATTTGATTTTTTTATGATATAACTTTACAATAACTAAGAAGTTTTAATACCTTCATTTAAGGAGTATTACATTGTCTATTAAATACAATTTATTGCATTAACCTAGCTTTTTTAGTTTCCGAGATTTTAAGGATTCTTTAAGTGACCCGGATTCATTGCTCTCGAGTGTATATTAAAAATATTTGTTATTTGTAACAAACCTAATATATCAGACATCAATAGTTAGATTATGAAGAGTGCGCTCTGAAGGCGAGGATTGGGATGACTATCGGGGAAGGTTGGAGGTCAATGGGAGTTGACTTAACATGCGGTTTGAGAATAAGCAGTGTAATGATTTTGCAAATTTTTTTTTTATATTTCTCATTTGCTCGATACCTTCATATTTACTCACATTATTATATGCTGGCCCTATACCTGATGACGAAATTATTAATTCTGTCATTTAAGTATATTTTTTATTAATTGATATACATAGCTTCTACCTATAGCGGTACTGATAAAAAGTACGATAGTAACTAATAACAAAAGTTCCGCTCTCTCCGCACTCAATACCAACCCGCTTAGATCCGGTACTGCCTAGTTCATAAAATATTCAGAGTGATAAAAAAGTGGCAAGATATTTCCATTTGGTGTATGATTGGAGGATTGGAGGTCTAACATGAAATATATTCATCGAGGGATTCTTGAGAAAGTCGGTGTACGAGGTATGTTCAGAAATAACTACCTATACATTTTAATGGAATTTAATATTAATATTTTTGTGTAAATAGTGTTCAGTACATGAGATAGGTAAATAATCTAAACTTATCAGAGCGCTTGGTCGATGCGACGCGTGATCAAAATGCTGGCACCTATTTGGCTCAAATAATAAGCTTTGCAATTCAACGGGGCAATGCTGCCAGCATGCTGGGCACGCTGCCAACTGGTAGTGGGCTAGAGCATTTGGACTGCCTATGACTTATGGGGATCTAAATGCTTTTATTGTAGTAGCTGTAGTCTTGTACATAGTCCAATATATTTTGTTAATAAAGGCATACCGCCGGTTAAAAAAATCTAAACGTAAAAATTGTCATCACGTTTTGTTTTTCTCGAAACTCATCATTTTGTGGACTCGATCGAGAATAAATATGTATTAATTAATTTGATCAATTCTAAAATGAAAGTTTATTAGAGTGATTCATAAAAATGCATTTGGCCTGATTCGTTGGTAGGTGATGATGATTTGAAAATGGTGCTCACTCTAATCCTAAAATGTTTTTCTTGGTATCCTCCTCTGCACAGCACTTTTTTTGTAGACGAAATCCTGATTATATCTCATCTGTGGAATGAGTTACCGTTATCCATTAGACAAGCTCCCTCTAAGGAAGTCTTCAAATGGTGAGTACGTGATCATTTTTAAAATTTGACACTATTATTTTTTTAATATTGTTAGGTTTGCAATAACGCCTGCTATGCGGATTACATTACAAAATCACAAATATACGATAGGAAAAATTAAAAAAAATGTGATTTTGTACTATTATTTTTGTTATTTGTCACTTATATGTGTATAAAAAATGTTTATTTTAATAATTTTTATTTTATAAACATATTATTATTACTTTAAATATTTTTATGACAACGTGCATGTAATGCAGTGTTTATGCGTACAGGTATATTATATTTTATATCTCTAATATTCTGTGTATTTGTTCTTTGGAGTTTTCTGCTTAAAATGTATTAAAATTTTGTATGCACGCCTACACACCTACGTCCTTTTCTCTTTTACTAATGTGTGGATGTCTGATATAAAATGCTCTAGCATTAAGTCAAGTAATGAGTTGAATAAATAAATAAAATAGGATCTGGGACTTGAGGCTAAATGCCACACAATGTTAGGGGCTTGGCACCAGAATTTTCACTTGTAGTTAGCACTGGTTCATCAATGTTTTGATGTAACAAAATGTATCATAATATATTGTATATACTTATACATTTTTGTTGAGATACAGCTCTAGGCAACTAATCACTAAAACTGAATATAGTTTAATAAATCTAGCTTCAATTATTTCAAATAAATATACTGAAACCCACCTGCACGTTAACCAAAAGCTAAAAAATCTACTTTAATTTCAAACGATTAAATCACGATTATCCATTACCGATTTCGTTGCACTACCAAATAAACCAGGTCAACATTGCCGTCGATGTAACTAAACCAAATCGTTAATACCCAGGCCACGTTCAAAACGAGATATGTTTAGGTAGCGGCCGCAACGGGCCAAAGCTGCCATATAAAACCTTTATAAAACAAATTCACCACTCAGGTCCTTTGAAAGCAGGCTTTTTAGGTAATTAAAGTGATTCTGTATTTTATAAAAAGGGGTTTAAGCATTTTTAGCTTCAATCGAAGTTTGCCAAGGGAATGGAAAAAGAGATTTTGCGTGGGATGGAAAATGTGCTGCTTCAACGGATTGATAAAGAACTTTAAGAAGAAATGACAAATTCCAGTTACGGGCTTCTTATCTTAAAAGTTTTAATTTTTGGTTACACGTCATTGACGTGAACACACTTAAGTAAAAATTACAATACTAGAGAACTGGACAATTGAGTTCGAAATAATACGTACATAGACGCACATACAGTTTATGCCCATAATTTTAGAAACGCAATATTTTATATTACGTATATGGTCAAACACGCAAAATGTTCTAGTACTTTCTCTTCTTTCATCTGTTCACAATAGCTCTTTTGGGCATTAGCAAAAGCCGAAGTATTTGAACATCCACATCTCGCACGATATGTTTTAATAGGATTAACAAGTGCAGTGAGCATTTGCCAACTACTGGACCCAGAAGTAAACTCCGGACTGGTACTGAGACTTTGTCAGAGAAATCCAATTCTGTTTGCACCAAGAATCAGAGCAAAGTCCTTGAGATACCAAATTGAGGTTATTTTTCCTAGATTATAATATTTAAGGCTCAATTGTACCAAAAATTTACATTTATATAATACTTCCAAGCAACAAAGTTATGGATCATGTATTTTAATTATTGATAAACTAACCTTTGTCCTTACGATCTCATGTGTGTCTTTTATCTATTTAAGTAATTTGACATTGGAATATAAATAAATAAAGAGTTCAACTTTTCGTGACTATCGTTTGAAATTACACAAAACTTTCATAAAGTTATATGAGATTGCTTTGTGCAGTAAACATTTTGAACAATGATGGCCGAGTGGTAATAGCTATGGTCTGCCGTGCCGCATGTCCATGGTTCGATCTCCACCGCCGGATTGAGCTTCACCGCATGGTGAACCTACCACCACTACCACCCTCAAGTAGAAAACCATGGTGTGTCCCAGCAGCTGTCCTTGAGAGCCAATAATTCTGGGTTAATTCTGTTAACACCTTCGACCACATCATCACCTAGGTCAGGTGAGATTGTGGTCAACGGGCTTACCTTTTTATATGTTGTTGTGTCTTCAAGCCCAAGGCCCACCTGTTGTTAAATGGACTAACCTCTGCCCATTACAGATGCATTTCGTCAACGACGAATTGCTCTGCACCCGACACACGCACCCGAGACGTACAGCTGTTAGGTCTCATGTGCCTGTAATTTTTCTGGCTCTCAAGTTCTGCTGCTGGAACACATTGTTAGGTGCTTGGCGACAGATTTTCTACTTGAGGATGGTCGCTAACCAGTCGGGACTTCGCAAAATGCCCTTGCAGTGTGCAGTGAAGCTCAAGCCCGCGGCAGGATTTGAACCATGGACCTGCTGCATGGCAGTCCATAACCACTGAGCCATCATTGCTTCAAAATCTTATCAGTAATAAATAAAAATAAAAATATATTCCGTTTATCTTGAGGCTGAAATCTTATGAACCTAGATACCTAAAGCAATACCAGTAGTACTCTTCGTAAACGAGTTCTCTCGGGGAAGTACTACCATCATACTTTTTTTACCGCCAAGCAGTAATGTTCGCATGATGGTTTGTAGGATATGGGTGCCTAAACAACTTTATGTCACTTCTACGAAATGCGTCTGTTATATAATAAGACGCGGTCTAATGCTGAAATTTTGTCATCAATCAAAAAAAGAGGCATTATTAGGTTATTTACGTTACTAGCTTAGTTTAGAGTCATTAGTAATTTTACTCTATCAAAAAAAAAAAAAGAAACCATGTTTCAGACTTTACTTGACCATAGACAATATGATCAAGATTAACATATAATTATATAACTGCTACAAACTAAATACATTTGGCTAATAATCTGTTTAATTAAAGCGAACCGCTGGGCCTCTAGCTTGTTCCGTAACCTAATCACAATAAAAAAAGATTACATAAATCCGTAAGGTGTTATTTTACCGCCATATTAGAGGGTTTAACCGTTAAACAAACAACTAAAATTGTCAGAATGAAAGAAATGTTTATGAAAACTTTCAGACCTTAGCTACCTAGCATTTTTTGATGATAAAATTTTGTTAAGTATATATTTTTACTGCTTAAGCTGGTTGCTTCGTGGACGTAAAATTATTTTTATGAGTACGCGACTCCCTACTCTCTGACATGTCACCGCCATGGGTAGACCGCTATTACTTCACTTTTTTCACCCCTTACCTCAGAATGAGATGAGAAAATAAGGGTAAGTGGGGGTGGGGTGCAAGATTGATTACGTGCTCACGCACAGTCAGACATGAGAGACCGTAATTAAATATAATGATTGTGAGAAAAGGAGATTTTTTGTGGTTAGGTGGCATTATTCACGAGTTAAGGCCAAATGATTATATGCCACTAAATCAATATCAACCAGTTATTGGTAAATCTTATTAATGTTACGGAACGCCTGTAAAATGATCTAATTAAAACTGTTCTATTCACTTAAAAACGGAACGTTTATATATTGCGTTCCGTTTCCGGCTGAGAAGCCTTATCTGTTCCATAACTTTTTATTCGACGATCGTAAAAGGCGACTATAAGAATATTGGTAGGAATGAAGAGATCGTGACTACTCTGACTTAAGTAAATTATTGCTGATAATTATACCTACGATAACTTAACGCTCCCGCTAACCAAGAAGTAACGTGATCATATCCAAGGAGTGTACTTGTAGATTTATTTTTAGAGAACGGTTGTTTCTTTTTTGTTATATTTGGTTTTGCGCCGTCCGTGGTGTGATGACCACGTACATTTGCGAAATAAGAGTAAGAAGATATTAATGGTATAAATTTAGAATTTTGGACTCAGAAAGTATAATAATAAACATATATCTCTTGCATGAAAAGGACAGTATTGGTGTTTTAAAACTCGCGGCAAATCGATGGGTTCTAGCAAACTTATTATCTAATATTGCCATCACTATTTTTTTTGCCCGGTATTTTCTCACTAGTAAAGCTGAAAATTTAAACGTTTTAATTTTTTTTTGTGTAATTGACATGTTAATAACTATTAGTTTTATACACATAATTTTAATAGGATTCCTTTTCTGGATTATTATTTTTTATTTTATATATAATTATTTACTATTCACGTCATGTTTATGGTTATAAAAGAAAACCGTTGGAAGATATCAAGATTATTAAAATTGTAACTTATGATTATCCCTTTTATGAAATATTTCCACCGACTGCTACATACAAAGGGCGCACAGATAATGTATTATTGTTTGAAAATCATGCCATTAATTTCACACTCGATAGGCGTAAAGAGGACTACCACAATATAATTACATACGACGCGCTTTCAAATTCCGCTACACACGTACAACTTTTCCAAAAGTATTGATGAAGTAAAAGTTGGAATTGATGACAAAGGTCCGAAAATAAACGAGATTGTCCGCTTCATAAGCCGTGTAACACGTACCATCAAAGTCCCCCATTCTCCAAGATACCTAACAAGATTCACGAGCACTTTCAAATTTTTCCCGCATCCCGAACTAAGGAGATTTAGCGATATTCCACTTCATCCTCAAGACCCTTGTTTCCTCTATTTAAGTGGCAAATAAAAACGTTATCAATCGCAACCAACTGCGTAGAGGCTGGGCAGGATTACGCCCGCATCGTGGCAGCCCTAGCGTTTGTTTTTGCGCTTTGAGTTTGTGTGAGTGCGGTTTACTTTGTGCATTATGAACTTGTGTACTCGTGTTCATATGTATGAGTGCAAACTGTATGCACTGTGTGTTAGGGTCGTGTGTTTTTTATCGGATGTGTTGCACTTGTGTGGTGATTTCTATCTCCGCTTTGACAAATTAGAAACGTTCGTGGCGTGGTCGCGCCTTTTGTTGCGGGGTTCTGGTGACAATTGTTATATTAAAACTTGTTTACTATAGATAGATATATGACTCTTTACTCCTATAGCATTTTATATCATTGAATTATATTGTATACTTAATACATTTTTATTGGATTCTATCCTATTATTGGATAGCAGAGATCAGTGTTAACACTGATCTCTGCTATCCAATAATAGGATAGATTTGAAGCAAACTGCCAAACAAGCAAATTAATAAAAAATAAACAACGCGTCTAACCTGCCAATAAATTTATAGCCAGTGGCTATAAATTTATTGGCAGTTCTTGGCTGAAAATCAGCGCTTTTGTCTTAGACAATAAGCATTATGCTGAGACAAGGCTCATTCAATGCTACTGGACATCTCACTACCGAATAAATATTTCTGTTGTAGTATTGAATAAACTTCTTTTCTTTCTTTCTTTTCTTTCTTTCAGTGTAAAATCTCTGAAAAAAATCTCGGATTGGTGTAAAAATTTTAAAGATCTAACCCATATCGCAGGAGCTTTAATCTATTAAGTCATTTAACATACTTTTGTACAGATGATCTATGATGACCTATCCATTCGAATATATAGAAGTGACGTATATATCTAAGTTAAAGGATTAAACAGGGTTCGTCTTATTAAATTGTATTCTCGCCATTCCCATCTCAAGGCCTCCATACAATTCCAAAGGCAAAAAGACAGAAATATTCAAAATTACTTTCCACAAAAGCGTTCAAGTGTAATCGAATCGGCCCACATCCCATTCATCACAACACTGACCTACTAAAGCAGACAATAGTCCACAAACGTCAGCGCCGACAGAAGTTATCTACAATGAATAGAAATATAGCGGTTTTGATCTTCCGTGGCGGTTTTCACTTTCAGGAATTTAGATATAGATACTTTTGTACAATGAAATTGTTATGATTCTTGATTTTTTTAATTCCCGACGATATAAAAACATTTAAACTGAAGTTTGGTTCTTTAACTTTGTATTCTGATCCCATTTCTGTTAACTTGGTGCAATGCATGTCTCAAAAAAGACAGCATTAGCAGATAAACTCTTTGTCCTAGTTCGTCCGGGGAAGTAGGTACAGTCACTATACCAATTTGTACTGCCAAACCATTTGTTTTTTTTTAAATGTATAGGATGCTAGTGAAAGGACAGGCACATGAGACTTAACAACTTTTTGTCTCAGGGTGATAAGCGAAGTGCTGTTCATCAGCCAGACACCATGCAAAATCGTATTCTAATCTCGCTCTTGTTAAATCGGTGCGATACGTGAAATGGAATATATGTATCACATAACGTCTTAAATGAATTAAGATACCTTTATGGAGATAAGAATAAAGAATATTGTATTATATTATTGTTGTATTGTATATGTTTTCACTAACTACATAATTGCATGCTCAAATATATGTTTCGGCTAACAACACACAGGACAACACATGATCATAATAATTGTCTATAAATGATTTGTTTTATGGTTGGTGAGGTGGCCAACTTTGATTGAGTATACTCTCGTTAGCAGTATTTGGAGCCGTGTAGTGCGCCCTATGTGTAAACAATACACAACTTTCATCGACGTAAGTAGTGGCAAGCTGTTCCCTGGGCGCATTATTTCTCATAGTAACTTTTTACTATAGCCAACATCACTACATCACTACATACTCGTAGTATAAAACAAAGTCGCTTACTCTGTCCCTATATCCCTATGTATGCTTAAATCTTTTAAACTACGCAACGGATTTTGATGCGGTTTTTTTAAATATATAGAGTGATTAATGAGGCAGGTTTATATGTATAATAACATCCATTAGATGGTGGAAAATACTGTTATTTTTGAGGTTTCTAATGTGATGTCGTTAATAATCTCTTATGGATATCCCATAATTTTTTTTTTGTCATTTACTTTTTACGACAAATAACGGCTAATTTTCGAAGCGATTTTAACCAATACAGCATTAATCCTTATCTACTTAAATACTTTAAATACATTGTTGATTTTATATAGATATGGCTCTTTACAGCGTATGATTTAAATAAATATTTTCGAAGATACTACAGATTTCGAAATTGCGGGACGTAGCGTTGGCGGCGGTTCCGGCCGGCCCAGCGGCGGGAGCGTGTAGTAGTGTAAAAATGTAAAATTAAAGTAAATAAGTAAAAATGTAGTGTATGAATTTAGATATTCCAAAGATAGCAGGAAATCTTCATGGTTTAGGGAAAGAAGAATTGTTTTACTCTAAATTTAGCGCGTGCGGGCCAGGGGCAGTAATGAATAAATCAAAACTACTGGATCGATTATAATCATTTTTTCAGTGAATGACATAGGCTATATATTTTATACCCGTACGAAGCTGGAGCGCGCCGCTAGTTAGATTATAAAACAGCGCTTGTAATTGATCTGGTTTAAATTTATTTAATTATTCATCGTGTTTTATGCATTCATTTATTTTCAATTCATGTCTAACGACGATTATTTTAATGGTTTAGCAGAAACACGAATTCTCTAAACACACTACTAACGCTTTAAGCGAACAGAGTATACAATGTGATAGTTGTGACAGCAGCAATCCAGCATATTTTTATCAATGAGATTAATTTTCATAAAGTACTACTAATTTGAAGATTCTTTAGAGCCCGTAACTTTAGGATAAGAAGCGTATTTATCGTCGTTATCCATATATCATCGCTTATTAAATGGTGGATAGTGGCTAGAAACTAACTTATCATCAGTAAGAAAGGTATAAAGAAGTAGTTTTTGGCATTATATTTTTTTTTGCATGTATTGATTTTATTAAATAGTTTATAACATGTTTGCCACACACTTACCACACCCACTCAAAAAGCATCTCATAACTCGTCCAAAAACATGTTATAAAGTTCGTCATTTCTCCCTTATACGGCGCGAAAAGTTTTCCTTTCCTTCGTTTTCATTCCCTCACTCCATAGCAGTGAAGGAACGTGAAATCTATGCCTGCTCTGGTAGCGTTCTTTTGTTTTTTAGCTGCTAACATAAAAAATACAATCTCAAAAAGGTGTAATATCAAATAATTAGAAAAACGAGGTGTGACTTTTATTTGTAATCGATTTTCAATGAAAGGAGGTTGGCAACCTTTTTTTGCACTACGAGAAAAAAAGCGCGGCAATTACAGTTTGGTTAAATTTGTTTTTTTATTGAATTGTAATTTTATCAGTACGCGTTTAAATATTCTAAATAATTTTCCAAAATGTCATCTGATAGTGACGATTGATGACGCCACCAGAAATAAGAAATGCAGCTCAAGAATTCATAAAGAACTTACTGTCTGAGAAGTCTCAAAATAAGTACGAGAAAACTTATAATGACTTTATTTTCCTCGTAGGTATAGTATAAAGCACCTTGTATCACTTGGGAGAAAGTTCTATTTCTGTTCTCGAGTTGCCTTAAACAAACTCTCGAACAGAAATAGATCGTTTTCTCCCCTCGAAGTACAATGTACTATTGTACCAAGAGCAAGATTATTGCATACAATAATCTTGGCCTCAAACAATGCTCCTGGCATCATGAGAATTATATATTTCTACTTCAGGGGAATCACGTCTCCATGGTATAAATTACTCGCGACGATTGTCGAGAAAATAATAAGCTTTGATATAATGTGAGCCGATGTTAATTTCAAGAATGAAATCAATTTGCTTGATAATATTTTGTATATATGTAGTTTAATATGTAATATCATTATCGTCTATCTCAAGTATATTTGACGTAATATTTTTCCTCCAAAAATGCCACAGACAACCTAATTTTTTTTTTGTTTTTTTTTTTTATGTTATGGTGACGGAAGAACGACGCCCATCTGATGTTAAGTGGACTAACCTCTGCCTATAACAGATGCATTTCGTCAACGACGAATTGCACTGTGCCCGTCACACTGAGACGTACAGTTGTTAGGTCTCATGTGCCTATAATTTCACTGGCTCTCAAGGACAGCTGCTGGAACACACTGTTAGCTGCTTGGCGACAGATTTTCTACTTGAGGGTGGTCAATAGTCTGGCGGGCATTCGCAAAATGGCCTTGCAAAATGCGGTGAAGCTCAAGCCCGTGACGCGAGTCGAACCATAGACCTGCTGCACGGCAGTCCATAGCCAATGCCACTGAGCTGTCATTGCTTCAAGACTACTCTAAAAAGTTTTCGTTACGGTATAATGGCCGGCCTACATCGTGACACCAACTCTCCTTGCGTAGTGCTCTATGGCCCGACTTATGTATCGTTTAACCAATAATTTCCCTTGCTTTAAGTACTGTTCATGTCAAGACACTGGAGTGTCGCACACTACTGCTTTGACTCCAACTACCTACCATTTTACTAAAACAATCGGTCATAGTGTAGGTAAGATACTTTATCTCTTGGATATAAGTCTAGTCAGACAATTGAAAATAACACATATCGTCTTGCACTTTCATAGTATGTACCTATTCGGCTTTATTTTATAATAAACTAATAAAATAAAGAGGAAAGATTTGATTGTTTGTTTGTTTGCATTGTATAGGCTCTGAAACTACTAGACCGATTAGGATGAAATTTTGTATGGAAATAGTTGAAACACGGGGAAGGGCATAGGATAGTTTTTATCCAACAACGCAAAAGAGGTCAATGGTTTTGCGCGATAACCGATCTACTGGACCGATTAGGATTAAACTTGGTATGGAAATAGTTTGAGACACGGGGAAGGACATATGATAGTTTTTATCCAACTGCGCATAAAGAGGTTTTGCGTGATAACCAATATACCCGCGGGCGGAGCCGCAGCAGGAAAGCTAGTTAAATAATAAATTTTAATTTCGCTTATTTCACTCACAAATCGCCAACAGTTCAGTAATCTAATCCCAACAAAAAGTCCGTTAATCTCTTTTGTCGTCAGGAAAACAAATTGAAATGTACCCCAAACGCCGATGCAAACAAAGAAAGCCATAAGTCCACACACGGGCGGTGCCGACTGTCACCGACTAATGTATGCCAGTCAGTACTGCCCTTTACTTGTTCACGAGATTAGCTTAAGAATGTCGAGGTTTGGAGCGGTGATTTTTGGAATGACTACAAAATTTTATTCTGTGGTATACAAAGTATTGGTATACTATGTTCACTTGTTTTTGCCTGAATCTTCAGATGCGTAGAATCATGGCAGGACATTTCGCATTTTATATAATGTGTCACTTTGTCACGGAAGACGCTACTCAGTTGAGTTCAACGAACTTTAAGTGTATTTTAACATAGTAAATATAGCATTCTGTATGTATATTCATAGTTATATATATAAAGTGTTCCAAAATATACTCTTTTTTTAACCGACTTCAATGAGCGACTGTATTTTATTTTAAGACTGTATTATTTATTTTAATATGTTTGTTACCTCAGAACTTTCGATTGGGTGAAACGATTTTGATGATACTTTTATTAGTTGAAAGCTGGTGCTTCCTGTGTTGTTTATTTTTACCAAAATCGGTCAAGTCGTTTTTAAGTTGCAATAACTGAATAGTATTTTCATATCTTGATGATATAGTCATTGACAGTGAATGACAATTTGATCCCCTAAGTAGCAAGGGTCACTAAAAATGGTGAAATAATATGTTTATCTCATAGTGAAACCGACTTAAACACTCAAAAGTGTGAACTAACTTGTTGAAGTCGGTACCATGATAGATCAAAGTACCTATTACCACAATATTGTGCGCATTTTGAGGTAATTTTTTTATGTTATTGTGACGGAATAAACACACGAAGCAAACCTGATGTTAAGCGGTAGCCTCTACCTATTACAGATGCATTTTGTCAGAAGTGAAAAACTGTACGATGCCTGTCACCTTGAGACATAAAATGGTTAAGGCTCATGGGCCTGTAATTTTACTGGCTCTCAAGGACTGCTGCTGGAATAATGATTTTCTAGTTAAGGTGATAGCTAGCCAGTCTAGAATCTCAAGCCGGCGGTTGCGGTGGGGATTCAGCCATAGACCTGCGGCACGACCGTCCATAGCTGTTGCCGCTCAGCTTTAATTAATTCAATAGTTATCGTTATTCATAGTTTATTCAACGGTTTACTCTTTAAGCAACCATTTATCCATCTTTATTATGATTTTTAGCTTAATCGCCTGGCTAGTAGTTGTATTTGATTAACAAAGGAAAATAGACACTATATCCTATAAATAGCACATACGTCAACCTGCTTTCATATCATAGACGTAGCCTCCTGCCCACTAGCGCACGCTTCGTTAGCTCACAATCGCACTGCAGGGGCCGTCCGTGCGTTCGCCCCTCAACGTCAACTCTGCTTAACGTTCCCGAACGTTTTGAATTTTGTTGTACGACATTGTTTTCAAATTATATTTATATAGTTTCTCCGTTTTAACTCATTTTATGACTAATTTGCATAATTCCAAGTTCAAATCAACAAAACAACTTAGGTAGTTTTACTTTATATTGTTATTGCTTTTTTAAGTATGACTTTGAATTCATATTATTTTGATTCATCGTCCCAATTACACACTTGTAGATCAGGAATGTCACTCATAATTATTCACTTGAAAAGTATTCAATTTGCGCCCATTGACCAATAATGTTGAGTCAATGGCAGTGACTACGAACTGCTTACAGAGTGTCAATGGCTTGAACCCTGCCACGGTCTTTAGCTTTACAGCACGGTGTTAGGGCATTTTGAAAACAGGTGCGATGACGGGGCGAACAGACGATCTCCACTCCAGTCCACTGCTGAACACAGCCTCTCCTATTTAGGGGGTATATGCCATAATCCCCACAATTGGCAGGCGGCTTGGGGATCGCAGTGTAAGATAGCAGTTCTTTAGAAGGCGCTGCTGCCCACCTTCCAGTATTTTTCCCTTAATCGCCTCTTACGACAACCACGAGATGATATGGGGAGGTGCAATTCTAACCCGGCACCTTTCGGGGAACATTAATTATTATATTTAAATATATTTTATTTATATAACACAATGATGCAAAAACTTCCATGTTCCCAAAATTATCCAGTTGATTTAAGCGCTCGTAGCGAACTTTGCTTAGCCGTTCTTAAACAATCAGTTAAGTTTAGCAACGTCCGATGCGGTCATGAGTCGGATGGGTGATCGCTAGTGACATTACGTACGACTACATGTCCGTGCTTCAGAAAGCATGTTCAGCCATCGATCCCAGTTGTCTTAGGATGGCAGTCGTTACAGCTTGGTGGTAAGGTATATACCGAATGCCCGCCTGGCTAGCTACCACCCTCAAGTAGCATCAAACAGTGTGTTCCGGCAGTTGTACTTTAGGTAAACCTGAACAACATCTTCGACTACCCCTTACCATAAGTTGATATGGTCAGAGGTTAGACTATAAGCTCTAAAAAAGGTGGTTGGTCCCTTTAGCAGAAGTCCGTTTGGTAGACACTATTGTAGTATCAGATATTCTGCCTCAAAGCATTACGGTGCATACTCTGTATTATAAACATTGTAGTTTATGCGTGAAGGACACTAGCTAGCGTAATAACTGGGCGCACGAGACATAAGCACTAACGTCTTGGAGTGACGAGCACAGTGTAGTTTTAAACAGAACAAGGACAGTAACAATAACACATATTTTAAGATCTTTGTCTTAGTTAAGATTTTTACGAAATATCTTCTTCCAGTCAGCCGCAAGTCAAATATTATGTACACAAGGTTGTCACATTTATCATTTGTATAAGCATAAAGCAGCACCTCACGCTTCGTTAGTTCACAATCGGCTTCGTGTGCACAGGGCAGGGTGGGGGCGCCACTCGTGCGAACTCCCCTTAACGTCAGGAAATATACTTTGATTTTGAAACGATTTGTGTTTCCGTAATTTACCTAAATATTAGTTTTATCTAATATGTAAGCAAAGCATTTATATCTATTACTGTTGCTTACAAAAATCAAACCACTTCCCTAGTTTCAATTTATTTAAAATGTTGTCTAGCCAATGCGGAAAATAATTAAGATCTGAAACCAAAAAGCAAAGTCACTTGCAACAGAATACAAAACGACACCACAACATCTGCTACTTAATCTGTGTGCCAATGTAAGGAGCTAATCAGTTTTGCCGTAAGATTAGTGTGCTAGAGCCACACTATCGTAGCGGTAACGTCGTTACGTCGTAGCTCACCTGCTACGAGCATTGCTACGCCGTAACCACAACCGTTACCGTCTACTCCGTTCGCTACGTTAATTAGATCGTAGCTACGTTTGGTGTAATTTATTTAATTTAATGGATGATTTTCAACGTTTCAAACCGTAAAAAGTTTATACATTCTAGGAGCTTTATGTAGATAAACGTCTATTAAATAGTATCGACATATATTAATATAGTTTTTTTTTTATAATCTGTTCAGAATTATCAGAATGTACTATAATATTGTTCTCTATGGAATGTACCATAGATTCGTTATTTTGTTAATACATTTCAAGATCCTTGGCTGGAGTCTGTAATAATATATATATAGATAATATAGAATCAAGAAATATATCCACAATGATATTAAAATGGTAATATTGACATGGTTCAACAAATTTGATTATGATATCACGGAGGAGGTGATAAGCGCTATATTTATGTAAATTTTATGATGTTATTGTAATTATGATTCGTATATGTAATCTGGCTTAGCAAAGCTAATAACTTTGATCTTTAATGTTCATAACTAGAATTGATGTATAAATTGAATTTTAATTAATTTTAACTTTAACATTGATTTTTATATATGAATAGATGTATGAATTTTAATTTATTATTTTTTATTCATAACACTGATATAGTAATAAAAAGTATTTATAACAAATTTTCTTTTTTTGACCATTTTGTCTGAAGAGGCCTAACCTGGAGATATAGATAAGACAAGGCTAAAGGGGTGTTTTTTATAGCTGATAGGTAAGCCTTTGATCACTATTTCACCTGATGGTGAGTGATGATGTGGTCAAAGATATTGTTCAGGCTTATCTAGAATTACTAGCTATTAAGGACAGCTGCCGAAACACACCGTTAGGTGCTTGGCAACTGACTTTCTATTAAAGGGTAGTCGCTAGCCAGGCGGGCAATCGCAAAATTCCCTTCCACCATGAGGTGAAACTCAAGCCCCAGGCGGGATTCGAACCATGGACCTGCTGCGCTGCAGTCTATAGCCAATGCCACTGAGCGATCACTGCTTCAATGGTATAAAGACATCAATAAGAAGAGGCACAATTTTTTGTGATAAGTCATCCCTGAGGGGACGGTTGTTATCTGCGCAATGGTAGTAATGCTATAACGAACAATTAATTGCTAAGTGGCGCCGCAAGTCAAGTCGCTTTGTAGTTGCAATTCAGTCTCAGTTGTCTGGCTAGACTCCATATCCACGATATTTGCCTGCAGGTAGTGTATAGCTAGGGATGGTTTTATTTGCGCAGTCGTTGTTGGTATACAAACGTAAAGGCATATTTATAATCCCGCCCAACATATGGATTCAGACTCGCACACCAAAAATGTCACTAGAATATGGTAAAAAAAAACTGTTCTAAATTTCAAAGCGGTAACCGTATGCATACATATATACATACTATGGCTAAAATGTTTTTACAAACATTAATGATGACAAATTATTATTCTAATTTTAATTGAATTTAACTTTTAAAAAGAAAATAAGCATAAATAGGAAGTACATATACAATAAATAGGGATAAAGAGAAAAAACATAATCAGTCAATTTTTATAAGTTTTTTAAGATAAATTCTTGGACAGTTTATTTTACGCCTAAATATCGTAAAAGCATGGTATAACTGAATTCTGCCTTGAAAAGTTGTGGGTGTGCCTACGTAAATAAATAAAACTGGTGTAGTTTGAGTCGGATTCACATGCCGACAATTCCGTACAACTAACACACACTAATAAATATTGCTTTCGTATGTATACCTACTACAAACCCTTTTTATTCGTTAAGTTCAATTTGCATTTACAATTTTATTATTTTTGGTCAACTTGAGACTGCGCTATGACCAAGTTTGGAACTTACATTTGTAACTTACTGTTTCTATGATAGAGCAATAACAAAACAAACGTAGAAAAAAAAATTCGTGCTGACGCCTCTTTATTTCTGACTTTTTGTTTTCATTATTAATATTTAAGTCAAATGCGTGTAATCTACTTAAAAAAAAAAATATAACATATCATAAGGTACCTCCATTTTATAGATACAGACGGATGGATTTACGTACAGTGTGCGCTTACTAATAGTGTCGTATTGTCTCGAATAGGAACTTAAAAATGTCTGTATTTATTGTAGGATTAGTCCTATCTGAAAATCTTAATGAAAGCCAAAGTTTTTTTTTCGCCCGAAGAATACAAGACCGTTTTTGTAATCAGTATCCAAATTATTTACTATTATTAAATGTAACGTAAATTTAATAAGCCATTCGTCACTTAAAAAAAGCACTATCAATTATAACACAAGCACTATTTCCATCACAATTGACGTCATAGCTTCCCAAATCAGGCCCAAACAAATCCTTCACATCGGCTCAAACATTTTGACGCGATTATTGCCAACACGCTCGTCACAAAATCTAACTGCCCCTCCAACCTTCACTATCTCATTGCAATGCACATTCAATTATCATCATTAAATCCTGAGTGGCACAGTTCAGAGTTAATTGGCACGTTATTGCGTCATATGACATCATGAGTAATGAAATCAGTGGCATCTGCGTTTAAGGGCCTAATGTAGACTATCTATTATCGACCTTATTGTGACGGCTTATGTCTCATTTTGGCGTTTAGAGCAATGATTGAATGGTAGTGTCTGGTGGAGACAATGAACCATAGTACAATAGCTGTTATAGACAATATTGCGTAAAATCTAGATGAGGTATGATTGGAGCCGCATCGAAGCGATGTAGAATTTATTAGGCAATATTTGGTTAGACCATATTGGCTTCCCTTGTTTATTAAGGGTGTAGGTATGTTTGTTCCGGTTGTTTTCGTCCTTGTACTGTTTTATGAGTGAAAGTTTAGAGGAGATTTATCGGTTGTGAAATAGCAGAGTTGTTTTAGGGCGCCATTTCAAAGGATTATCTGGCGTTTGTAAAACAGGATTATGTTTTGGTAATCTGGATAAAAATGTTTTGAAAGGCGGCCTCACTGGAATGTATTGTTATTTTTTCTTTGTTGAACACGCGATCAGTTCTGTCTTTTTTCCATAAAAGTCTCTTGCTAAGCACGCACATATTTTTTTTATTTCAACTGGCTTATATCCCTGGTTGAATATGACTAGTACTAGAAGATTTATTTTGAGTAAGTAGTTAAAAGATAAAACAATTAAAAAAACTTAATATAAGGACTCAATCATGAAGAGCGAGTTGAACTTGCATTTTGAGTGTTCCATACTTATACAGAATATGAAAAATCGTTATGTTTTCTGTTATAAATGCTCATAATTCTAACAAGAGTCCAACCGCACTCGGCAGGTTTTTATTTTTTATTATTATACGTTAGATATTTCCGTTTGTTAGATCAGAGAGCTAGAATATATTTTTTTAAATAACTAAAAATGTAAACGACTTAAACACTGAAATGTGTGAAATAACTTGCTGAAGTTATATACAAAAAAAAACATTAAACCTTTTAAAAAATATTACTTCACAGGTGAATAATTTATTTCAAGCCCGGCCTAAATTGCCAATGGAACAATGCTTTTGTGGTTGAACCTCGGAAAGTTTTAAACCCAGAATTTTTAAGCAAATTTCCTCTGAATCTCCATCATTAAAAGGAACAGTTGTATAAAGTACGCCTAATTTCCCATTCACCAAATTAAACCGCCATCAAAAAAGTCACTGTAACCGGCAAACGGCCAAACTTCTATAACAAAGTTAATTAATCACTTTTAAATTAACTTCAAAAAGTCACTTTATATTCCGGCTTTTGTAACCGGTTAGAACTGGATCTGACCGGTTACATTTCAAACGTCACGGGTGGCGCAAAAAGGTCGACTGACCGTCTGGGACAAAAAAGAAATAAGCGGAACCCTTGTGTCCCACCCATTTTTTTCATCGACCCTTAGTTTTTTAAGAATACCTATTGTTCCAATTTGTTTATTTTACTTGTGTTTGGGATTATTTATTCTAACCATTGGTAACCTAAGATTTTAAATACTTCAAAAGAAGTCTACCACATAGAACAACTCGGATCACCAATCCCTTTAGGAGTGGAGGTCCGTTTCCAACATGACCTTGACGTAAATATTTTTTAGTACACCACCCATTATCCATTACTTATCGAAACTATTACTGACTAACTGCGCCCCGCGCTTTCCCCTTCTGATGATAATTATGATTAAAAGCATACTTTGTGGTGATCCTGGACGAAAATTATGTATGTTTAAATTTTCATCCATATCGGTTCAGCTATTACAGCGTGACCACTTCTCTTAAGAATATCCTGGGTTCTCTTGCTGGATTGATATTTATTTGTTTTTTTTTTTAAATAGAAATATTTTTCTATGATGTTTGCTCCAACTGAAAAATAATAATATAATAACTGTATTATTGCTAATTAATAATACAGCTGTTATATAATTATTTTATACATTTTATACAATTCGTCTTTTTATTTTTTCTTAGATTTTCTACCAAGTTTATTACATCTTCACCTCACTGGGAAACTATGTCGTAAGTAGCTATAATTATCTGTAAACATAACAGTTGTTCCTAAGCTATTATCAATTCCTAAATCAATACCACAATAAACAAACACAATCTAATCCCGTCCTTACATAATTGCATTACAGCGCCGCCCTGCGGTGGAAAAGGATAAGTAATTGTGACGTCACAAAGGCATTAATTCGATTCTTGTATGATTGAATTTCGTTATGTTCTTTGTGGTTATTGGAGATAATTTAGTTATATGGTAGGGGTTAGGGTGTATTTTGGTTTTTGTTAGGGTGGATGCATTTTTCAATGTAGGTACTTGCA
This sequence comes from Plagodis pulveraria, assembly GCA_963890685.1. Classification (NCBI taxonomy): domain Eukaryota; kingdom Metazoa; phylum Arthropoda; class Insecta; order Lepidoptera; family Geometridae; genus Plagodis; species Plagodis pulveraria. The sequence goes on from OY982968.1 coordinate 1,394,132, forward strand.
TTGAAAATGCTTCCACCCTACTTAATTACGTTATTTTTGGTTTCGAGTTTTAGATAAATAGATGAATCTTTATTATTTTACTACATTCAAACTAATACACAAAAAATGTATGATGCAATAGTCAGAATAGGCGGATTTATCAATCACATGCGATATTATTTCATTTGTGTAGTTTTTAGTTTTGTAATGTCTTTAATTTTAAAATAAGTAAATCGTCACTGACTGATCTTTGGTAAAGTCAGACGATACCTAGTATATATATATATACATATATATACATACAAATAAATATATTATAAGATATTTTTTTTATGCCTGTTAGCTTAGCCTTTGACCACTATCTCACCTGATGGTAAGTGATGATGTGGTCAAAGATGTTGTTCAGGCTAACCTAGAAGTACTGGCTCTCAAGGACATTTGTCGGGAACACACCGTTAGGCTTGGCAACAGATTTTCTACTTGAGGGTAGCTAGCCAGGCGGGCATTAACAAAATACCCTAGCACCATGCTATAATGACTGCCATCCTAAGATAACAACCGGGACCGACGGCTTAACGTGCCCTCCGAAGCACGGAAACGCTCAGTAATAATGTCACTAGCGGTCACCCATCCCACTCATGACCGCTTGTTTTTGCTCTATTAGGCGTCAAACTTAGTGTTATAGTGGTCTAATATTTTATTACTATTTATTACGTAACACAAATACGCTCAATAATTTGAAACAATACACATGGGTACTTATTTCCTCAATAATACATGGAATGACACTGCTCAACGCACCAGAAGCCACAAACATGGCATCTGAATTTCTCCAATAGATTTAACCACACACTTACCTATATTTACAAACAATCTACACACTTGGCTTGGCTTGCGGCAAATTGGCACGCCACTGATTGCTGCATTGTATAGAAGCACCCTTGAAATCCATCGGCAAAAGATATCGAAAATCACTACAATGTAATATAAACTTAATTTTGTTAGAAATACGTCTACAAATTGACTACTTCCATTTTGTGAACAAGGAGATACTTTCCTTGCTAAAGTAAATTCAACTTTGATTTTGAATTGATTAGATTGATTTTAGCGTAAAGGTAAATCGAAGTGTTTATAAAAGCTATAGACGGCTTTTGTTAATGGAAATTAATTGTTCTGCCATTGATTTACGTTTCAAATTAGAATGAAGAAATGCGATTATGTTTGACAATTGCTTCAATGAAAATGTTGTTGATTGCACTGATTATAAGGTTCAAATTTCATTGGTTTCGTTACATTAAACTGAGCAGCCTAGACAAGGTGATTGTTCAAAGTTTTAATAGGACAGTAAGCTTAAATGGACGTTTGATGGAAAGGCCATCGAAACTTACTAAAATACCTTTGAAGCTTTAAAACGTTCAGTACCACTTACTGCTATGAAATAATTTGAAAACTGCTACGTTAAATGTATCTGACACTACATGGAAGTACAATAACGAGAAATAAAAGGTCTCTTTAAATAGCAGTAATGGAGCAGTGGCAATAGAAAATATAGAGTATACTTTTATATAGTTTGATTGTATTGTCTTTAAAGGAATGATAAAACCAATACAAACTTGTAATTTTTTGAAGCACTGATGGCTCTTTGGCATTTGCTATAGACTGCCACGCAGTAGGTCCATGGTTCGAATCCCGCCGCGGGCTTGAGCTTCACCGCATCGTGGAAGGACATTTTGCGAATGCCCGCCTGACTAGCGACCACCCTCAAGTAGAAAATCTGTCGCCAAGCACCTAACGGTGTGTTCCGGCAGCAGTCCTTGAGAGCCAGTGAAATTACAGGCATTTGTCTCAAGACATGCGATATGAGAAAGACTTAACAAATATGTCTCAAGGTGACGGGCGCAGTGCAATTCGTGACTTGTGATGAAATGCATCTGTTATAAGCAGAGATTAGTCCGCTTAACATCAAGTGGGCCTCGTGTTTGTGCTGTCACAGTAACAAAACAAAAAGACACTTCAAGATAATGTATTATTCTCTTCAAAGCAATAGTCATCATTATTAGCCGGAAGACGTCCACTATTGAACCAACGCCTCCCCTACAGAACGCAACGATGAACGGCTATTAGTCACTGGTATCCATCAGCTTCCCGCGACTTTGACGATGTCGCCAGTCCACCTTGTAGGACTTACCTACTACTTCTGCCGGTGTAATGTGATGACCACACGAGAAATACCAAGAGTACGTTACAAAGATAACGTTTATTATCATCATATCCCAACTAAAACAAAGTTTATTTCTCAAAGTTTTAGTCAGTTACAAAGCCTAAAATAACGGAACATAACCTAACTACACAAGGGACTGACTTAACTCAAACTTAGTTAAACTATTCCAAGTTATTGAGTTGAATTCCGAAAACTTAGGACAAAAGGCAAATAGAGAATGCCCAGCAAAATAGCTTAGTGTTTGCTTTGATAGCATTAACTTGGCTTATACAGTTCCCGGCTTTAGAATCAGGAGTTTTACATGTTCTCCCTACTGGGTGTCTTAAAAGGGTATTTCAAATTAAGTAATTTAAGTATTCCTGGATTTAAACATACATTTTTTTTGTTGACGGACGAACTTAGTCTATTGCTTAATGTATGTTGCAGTAACTATATTTTAAAGTGATTAAAGTGTGTCTTATACATAAACATAACGCTTCTAAAGAATATTACAAAATAACATTTACGCCAAATAAGCGGCATGCTGCTCTTTGAGTCAATGTTTTAGTGGGCAGTGTCTACGTTATATACTGCTGCGTATTCAGAATAATATTACGAATTCACTGCATCACCCTGTTTAGTAGTTTAGCATATGCCTTTTGCGTCATTTTTAGTGTAACCAACTGATTGTAATATATATTGTAGGTACCGCTTCGTAGCACTAACTTGCTTCCGTATTCGCCCTGTCGTTATACAATAAAGTTTTTAACAGCGGCTTCACCCACGTATTTTTTGAAATATTGTGAACACGGAATGCATTTTTATACTTGATCATTTGTCATAAGTTTTTGCAGCGCTCGTAGCGAAGTTTGCTTAGTCATTCTTAACCGGACAACTAAGTAAAGCGAACTGCGCCGCAGTCATGACTTGGATGAGTGACCACTAGTGACATTACTACTGCACGTGCTTCGGAGGGCACGTCACGTTAAGCCGTCCGTCCTGGTTGTTATCTTCTACCTGGACCGACGGCTTAACGTGCCCTCCGAATCACGCGCACGCTCAATAGTAATGCCACTAGCGGTCACCCATCCAATTAATGATCGCAGAGGACATTGCTTGACTTAGCTGATCGGTTGTGAACGGCTAAGCAAACTACGCTACGAGCGCTTTTATAAAATTTGATTTCATCCCAACAATCTATAATTTACTATTTTAGACATATCAAGCATAGTTTTGTAAAATATACCGCAAAGTTGTAGTTGTAAAATGCGTTGTCAAAAATGAGAATTTAGGCAACGTCAGATGCCTAATGAGATGTTGTTACAAAATAAAGTATTTTTTAATTTCTAAGCTAATGGTTAAAACCATTCAAATTGTATAAAATAACTAAGTTTTATCCCTAGAGCTTGCAAACAACATTTATATGACAGAAAAAAGACATAGTGGGTCCACACACCGTTTTTGTTGGCCAAAATATCCCCGCACTAAATCATTGCCGACGCCCGCCGCGGTCAGCGCGCTACAAAAGGTTATGACTCTAATTAGTTTTTTTGTCCCACTGTGCAATATTTCACGTTTTCGACCGCATCTGTAATAATTTTTCAATTAAAAATGCTTTTATATTTTTAACGGTTGGCAGCATTTACGCGTAAATGGACATGTTATGAATTCGTTGTGAGTTTTATTGCAGAATGTGGCGGAATGTTTTTTTTTTCACTTACGCAGTTCCCATGCGGAATGATAATAGCTGGAACTTACCTGAAAATAAAAGAAATTGAGTTGTTAATTCAAAACAATCATCTATTTACAGTTTTAAACATAATTTACCAGGAGATCGATAAAAGTTATGTATGTTTTAAAAAAGAAACACCTACATGAACTTTTGATTCCATTTTATAGTCACTTGCCTTTTTAACGCCAGCTACCCCCTTTGTTTATATATTTTGACTCCTAAAATATTTTTATAGTATTTGAAAACTTTTCTATCGGTTTTTAGTTTAATAACTAAAATGAGAGATGCCAGTACTGCTTCACGCCCTTAACTAAATTGACTAACTGCTAATGGCCCAACCATCAATGCTTTAACTGTGTAATTAAAACTTAATTTCTTCTACAAATTGAATAGCCTTATTTAAATTATAAACACGACATTGCTCTTTATTTGTTGTACACACATTTTATAAAACATATGTGACATGTTGAGATCACCCTTGATCAGTTTTTCAATACCCGGCAAGTAGGTAAACACTTAAGTTATCCTTCTTTATATGTATTGCTAGAAAATAATTCTCAAAACTCGAATTTACTATAGAATTATCTGCCATTTTATTTCTTAATCATTGGTCGTTATGGCATTCACCTTTTAGTGAGTGAGTGTTTTTGGTGACAACACCTTGCAGGCAAATCCGCTTTTTGACATTGTCCTTTACGGTGAAGATTTCGTAGCACGATGCTTACTATTGCTCTTAGTTGAAAAGCGGTGTTATCTTTCAACCTAACATATACAACTAACCTTTTTACGTAAAGGTAATGAGCTAAACACCCGTTCTATCCTCTATGACACGGGATTCTTTTTTCCAAAAGTTTGGTTCTCATTCCACAATGTGGAACCTGAGCTCATTGAATGTCCTTATATTTTGTGTTTCTTGTGGTATCGTTAGCGATATTTAAGCAATAATATTCATTTAGTAGTCTCATATTTATATGTAGAAATACTAGTCTAATCAATTTAATAGTATTATTTTCTGTTAGATCTAAAAGTCTAGCTTTTGGTCACAATCTCATCTGATGATATGCAAAGACGTAGCGGAAGGTATTAAACAGGCATAACTTAGAATGGTCACCGGCTCTCAAGCAAAGCTGCCAAAACACACCGTTGCTAGACGACAGATGTTCTACTTGAGGATGATGTACTTTGCTAAACGGGCATTAACAAAATATTATATACCATGCTATAGCGACTGTCGTCCTATGACAACAAACAGGACCGACGGCTCAACGTTCCCTCCGAAGCACGGAACCACTTAGTACCTAATAAATGGCATCTAAGTAATGACCGCAACGAACATTGCTTAACATAGTTGATCAGTCAATAACCAATAGGTAAGCTTCGCAATCCATTTTTTTTTCAGTTTAGTTAGCATTACAGAGGTAGTTTATAATCCATTGGTCAAAATTAAGGCAGTTCAATGAATTATAATTATGCCAGAATCAATACAAACAACATTGATATCATCCTTCACCGACACAAAAGCGAGTAGTCGCAGAGTACCTACTAACCCAATTGACTTAAACTTTTCTAGATATCACTTGAACACATATGCTCATTTAGTACTTGTTCACAAGTACAGAATGTAAGTGAAGAACAAAGCATATGCTGATTGTATTCAAGATATAATTTTATACTATTACGACATTAAGACTTGACACAGCTCACTGTACTACACACACCTCATACGCTGCTGATCACAGTTTCCCTCATTAAGGAATGTTTTGCCATAATCAAGTAAGATAGCAAAGCCCTGCTACCCGTTTTCCGGTATTTTACCTTTACATCTTACGACACCAACGGGAAGTGATATGGGAGTAACATTATAGCTTGGTACCCCAAGCGAAAAGAAGAATTGCAAATCACATCTTGTGAGAGTCATAAACTAACTAAAGGGGGCAAGAAGGTTAGCAGCAGTTTGAAACGCTCGTAGCGAAGTATGCTTAGTTGTTCTTAACCCATCAGCAATGTTAAGCGACGTCCGCCGCGGACATGAGTTGGATGGGTGACCGGTAGTGAACTTACTACTGAGTGTGCACGTGCTTCGGAGGGCACGCAAAAGTAAGAGAAGCAGAGGCTTAGTAAAAAACATACGTAGTAGAGTTAGTAACTTATCATTTTAGGGTTACTATCTAAAAAACGTACAAGGCAGCTTGTTGATATTTATTAGAAGGCCTTGTTTATGCCTGATAGGTTAACCTTTGACCACTATCTCACCTGATGGTAAGTGATGATGTGAACGAAGATGTTGTTCAGGCTAACCTAGAATTACTTGCTCTCAAGGACATCTGCCGAAACACACCGTTAGGTGCTTGGCGACAGATTTTTTTACTTCATTCGCAAAATGCCCTACCACCAAGCTATAACGATTGTCATCCTAAGACAAAAACCGGGACCGACGACTTAGCGTGCCCTCCGAAGCACGTGCACACTCAGTAGTATACACTTACCATCAGGTGAGATAGTGGTCAAAGGTTAACCTATCAGGCATAAACAAGGCCTTCTAATAAATATCAACAAGCTGCCTTGTACGTTTTTTAGATAGTAACCCTAAAATGATAAGTTACTAACTCTACTACGTATGTTTTTTACTAAGCCTCATGCTTAGTAAAAAACATACATAATTTTCCAGATGTTTAAAACTGTTGAACAAGTGCGCGTCACTAATTAAACCATTAAAGTTACAGAAGGGACTCACGTGCGCCACACACAAATTCACTTAACTGTTGGAGAATTAAAATTTTACATTTAAACTTAGAGACACTATTCTTATTCCTACCCATATCCCACCTGTGCGTATTCAAGACCCGTTGGGAGTTATCCTATTCCATACCAAAAAATTCTATATAGCATCAATAGCCACTGAATTGATTAAATATGTAACGCATAAACATAATTTTAATGTTTGATTATGTAACTATGTACATTTGCATTCAATATTTTTCAGCATAATACGAGCAATTTCATTTTAAACCCACAAATACCATGATATTGAAGAAAAGTTACCAAGCATACCTACCAACGCGATAAAACTGTTTTAATGTTGAATTTCCCGGCACATACGCAATGAACTCATACAACTAAATAATTCTTACCCAATAACTACTAAGTAATCTGATAATGGAGAAATAAATCTATCTAAGAGAAACCTACGAACAAAGTACTTACTTCCAGACTAAACAGGACTGAACGATAAAAAGTATGGAGTAACTAGTAAAAGCAACGGCAATTCGTCAGGACTCCACAGTCTGTGACAAATTGGTGCTTTCTTTGAGACGGATCTTAGTCGTAGACTAATTTATTGTATTTACGGCTTAGGTAGCCTTACTACGGCTTAGCCGTAGGTTTAGGTTTTAGGGTTTAGCCTTAAGGTCCTCTAATTAGCTTAAGAATAAATGTTATATACCAAAAAAAATTATGCTAAAGTTTGTTGTCTTCTTTTATTGTGACACCAATGGCCAGGCTAAGTGATGGTTACTAAGTTTTGATATTTTATTCTTTTTTCAACCAACTAAGAGAATCGTATTCATAGCGCTTTCCATCAAAAGCAGTTTCACATTTTAATTGCAAGCAAGTGTACAAACTTACTGAAATTTTTCATGCATGTTCTTAAGCTTATCTATGCTTTTGAAGACCAATCATGTAATTTGGTATTAACAAAATCGTATCGATGTTAAAGAAAAATGGCGGTTTCGAGTTAAATATTCACATTTATCACTAACTGAAGCTATTTATAAGTAAATTTCATTAGTTTTCCATGGTTCGAATCCCGCCCAGAGCTTGAGCTTCACCGCATGGTGGAAGGGCATTTTGTGAATGCCCGCCTGGCTAGCGACCACCCTCAAGTAGAAAATTTGTCGCCAAGCACCTAACAGTGTGTTCCGGCAGCAGTCCTTGATAGCCAGAAAAATTACAGGCTAATGAGACCTAACAACTGGACGTCTCAGTGTGACGGGCACAGTGCAATTCGTCGTTGACGAAATGCGTCTGTTATAGGCAGAGGTTAGTCTACTTAACATCTGGTGGGCCTCGAGCTTGTTCCGTCACAATAACATAATAAAAAAATAATAATAAAGTTATTAACAGTGTAAGCACAGAATCAAAGGACTTAAGTTAGTAACAAATTCGAACTGATACTCGCGAAACTGATTTTTTTCTATGAGTTCAATCAGATTTTGTTAGTAACATATGTGCCTTTGTGAAATATTAGTTAAATACAGAATTTTTTATACACTAAAATTTACCTTAGGTATGGTATACCTTTTAACTTTGTTAGTTCCGAATGTATGAGAAGTGGTCTTCTCATACATTCGGAACTGACAGAGTTAAAACCACATTATACAATAGCGTGTAATATATCAAAACTTGCGTCTCCGGCTGCACACCACTAATCTGCAATTAAATACACTTGCTTAGACCTTAAATTTTACACCCGACAGCAAATAACTGTGTTGTCTTAAAAAATAGAGTTATTTTTCTGCAGCGAAACTGACTTAAACTTCAAACAATACAAAATTATCAATTAGCTTAAAACTGGTTTACGGTATCGCAACATGAGCCTGCTAGCGAATAAAATTTAAAAAAATATAGTGAAAGGAAGTTTTTTACTACAACCGGGAGCCGAACTCGCGACCATCCGTCCTTATGCTCTTCCAACTGAGCATTCGTAGGGAGTGAATCATAGCTCAAATCTCATAATGCATTCGCTTCTATCGTTTAAGAGAACGGAGCGACATCTGCAGACAAACTGAATTGAACCACAACAAAACAGTCTTAGGTTTTCGCGATTATTATACATAGTAATTAAACAACTTTAAACGGTTTAAATCGCGTATATTTATTATTATTTTTGTCCCGACGTTTCAAATCAAATCAAATCAAATCGTTTATTTAATCTGAAATGGCACCGAAAATCATTCCCCTTCACTTGCACACTACAGACAGTAATAGTGTGGAGAGAAGAGGTAATGAATTTCGGCGTTATTCATTTTATCTTCCCTTATCTACAAAACCGGTAAAAACTCTATACAAAAATATGTAAGTATGACACGACCTTTACTCCTCTTCTAAACTCACCTTCATAAAGTGCCAAATGAAATAATAATTATCCAAAAACTGCAATTTTAGCCGCATTTCTCATAACTTTCATAAAGCAGTAAAGCCTTATTACGTTGTTTGATTAGATTCAACGCAGTAAGGTCGATATTGTGTTACATAAAATGAAATCTATCCCATATAATTCACAATTTTATCCTAGATCAAATTTAGAATTCTAGTCAGCGAACTTTGCTCTTCTTAAGGTCATAAGAATTTTACATTGTAGTATTACGATACTGCAATAACATGTAACGAGCATTTTACTACCGTTTCTAGCATCCTAGCATTCCGGCATTTTACTGCATATCGGAAAGAAACCACATTTTACAGTACGGACTTAATAATAGATTAAACTGGCGCAGGGTCGCTAGTTAAAATATTTCATGCTCTTGCGAACTAGTGATGTAGTCAGGTGTCCGGTTCGATCTAGAGTATTGATAATTTTTTTGTGAATTAATAATGTCAACACATCTTTGATTAAGAAGTATCAGAACAGAAGAGTTGTGATAATATCTGGTGCCTTTTAATAATCAAATTGAAATTAGTACATATAAAGCTACTAATTCTATCTATCGAAATAGTTATTCTAGCAGCTTACTTAAAAAGCTAATAACGTATCCAATATTTTATTAATATGTATATACGTATTTTCATGATAGGTTTCTTTATTAATAGCAATTGAGACTATTACTTAAGTTATCTTAAAGTTTTCCGTGGAAGTTTAGTTGTGCAGTGTGCAGAAACCAAAAAGAAGCTTCAGTCTTTAGAACAAAAATGTATCGGCTAGCACTCACGGTGTTAAGTTGTAATATGCGACCGATATTGGGGCAGTTAAGGCAATAATTTTCAAGAAATGCAGGTACCTTCAGAGGCTATCCGCTAGAGCGTACTAGGGGCGACAGCTCGCAACGCCATCTGTAGAGTCTTCTTTGAAATTGTGTTAAACATGCTTTGGAAGTCGACTAGCTTTCTCTACAAACGCAATTTTGTTATACTTTAAATACAAATTGCTCATAGCTCAATAATTGTCATTTATACTTTAAATACAAATTGCTCATAGCTCAATAATTGTCATTTATTGAGCTATGAGCAATTTGTATTTAAAGTATAACGAAATTGCGTTTGTAGGGAAAGCTAGGAAGCTAGAAGACTTGGAATCTGGAAGACCGGCTAAAAACTTTTAGCCGGATATTGACCGTCACCCGCCACAACACTTTTGGCAACTTTTGTAGCGAGCGTATTAAAGTTTTATCCGCTAGTGTGGCGAACTGAGTTAGAAGTTGGACATTATGTCCGCTACCTAGCGCGCTCACCCACTGGGCAGCTCTGATTCAATTTATAGTGGCGAGAAATTACTATAATTGCTTTATTATTTTGTACAGAATACGTGCTTCAGTATTAAGATATAATAATTTTGAAGTTCATGTTAGTTTTATATTATTATGGGTGGCCCTTGCTGTGGGTCGTTACGTGCTTTGACACTTTAGCACCGTCAATTTTTTTGAAACTAACGTCAGGGCTTGTTCATCTGCTACTTCGGTGGAGCAACTCAAACTGCGCAAGTATGCTATCCTCGGCAATGGTTAAATATTTGAGCCGTTTGGTGTAGAGACATGGGGTCTGTAGAGGCCGAGAGCTTATCTTATTTTCCAAAACGTATCAGAGCACTTGGTCGATGCGACCTGTGATCGAAATGACTTATTACTTACTATTTGGCTCAACAAATAAGTAATACAATCCTACGGGGTAATACTGTCAGCATACTGGGCATGGGCATGCTGCTAACTGGTAGTGGACTAGAGCATTTGGACTACCTGTGGGCCTGCAATAATTATACCCTTTGGATTGCCTAAATGATTTTGTTGTTGTAGCTATTGTGTTGCATTAAGTTTATATTATTTTTTTAATGGTGGCATACCCCGGTATAAAAAAAGTTTAAAATTTGATTTTGTCTTTGATTCTTCGCTATTATTCTAGGCTTGTTAGTACAATAATTTTAAGGAACATCTTTAGTTTACAAACTTAGACTAAAAGGAAAAGTTTGAATTATAAGCGCGATTTGAACTCACTACCTCGTTCTCACTACGTCTCCATGGGGTTTGGGAAATCCTTGTGCAGTATGTGCTTTTGTAGTAAGTAAGTCGTTGGAAGAATCCATCCTCATTTCTCCTCTTCAATATTTTTTTTTAAAACTTTTTAAACTATCATGGCTTACTACATAAATATTATTATCACTTACGGGATTTGTACTGTGGCGATTTTTATTTTTAAGCTCCTGATATTTCGACGAATCTAAAATCGACGAATCGAATATAAAAATCGCCACGGTACAAATCCCATAAGAGATAATATTTTTTTTTTATCTAAGGGTTGGGTGTTGTTTATAGTCTTATAACATATTAAAATAAGTCTAAAAAGTATATTATACTATCAAGCTAGTGTAAAAAGCTACTTTTATTGGCATCATGATCAACAAATCAACTGCGTAATTTTACTGGACTAATAATAAAATACTAAACATAATTGGCTAGACTTTATCACAATTAGGGATTAACGCAACAAATTGAGATAGATCATATCCAATTACATGGTTCATGAAAGGTTGAATATTTAAAACCGACGCTTATCATCTTCACTTAAGGTTGAACTGGCCGGTCGCTTCTCCATACAAACGCCGTAGGGTGATCACTCACTTATTTGAGATTTTAGGTCCAGAATTAAGCATAATTCCGATTGATCTCGTCATTATCTAGGCTTGTATGATGCCGAAATTTTTAAAAGATAATTGAGTTGAAAATTATGAGCCTCGAAAATGTTATATGAAAATGTTTCGAAGCTCATAACTCCCAAGTGAATTATCTTATTAAAATTTCGGCATCATACAAGCCTAGATAATGACGAGATCAATCGGTATTATGCTTTGTTTTGGACCTACATCCTCAAATAAGGGAGTGATCACCCTACCACGTTTGTATGGAGAACGGGCCAGCCAGTTCACCCTTAAACTTGTATCTCGAAAACGACTTAACCAATTCGGAAGTATCCGAACAATCCAAATACTTAATTCAGAAATATGCCCTAACGAGTTGTGAAACAATGAATCTTATTCATAAAGCAGCTGACAGCTAGGATGAAATCGAGTTAAAGTTATGGCAGTAAATATCTGTCTCTGAAGAAATAAGGAATGGTTTGCAGGAATGCAAAAGATTTATTCCCATCACATAATGGTAAGACCTGCATTATTGCTTGCTACCACACAGTGTACAAATAAGTACTGTTACTTAGGTAACTAGCAGCTTCGCTTGGAAAGTATTGTGAACTCACATAGTATTGTCGTCCTTTACATGGGACAAACAACAAATAACAGCATAGACAACATGACGTTTACATGGCCCCATGTTTCACATGAGTCTTAATTTTTATATGACTTTAAACCATTTGAATGTGATTGCGCTGTTACGGAAATTGAATTTTTGACTGTTATTATTACATCAGATGAAGTCCCTATGACGGTTGAAGTAATAAAATTGGGGCACGAAATTTCGGCTTGAAAGAGCATGCCCTGGTGGCCGAGTAGTTTAGGCATCCGGCGTGATATTGGGGGACGTGGGTTGGATTCCCCATAATAAAAAATGTGCTCCAATAATTTGTAAAATATGATTTTCGCTTAGCACGCGATAGTGCTTGTAATCATATTTAGACATATAGAAGGATAGCGATATCATACCGAGAATTAAGTGTTTGAAAAAGCACTTCTTCCCATCAGATGAAGTCTAGTAGTCTGGTTGATGGCCACGCAATGCAATCGGAATTGAAAAAGTAATACAACTGCAGTACGAAATTTTGGCTTGAAAGCGTGCCCAGGTGGCCGAGTTTAGGCATCCGGCTTGAAATCGGAGGATGCGGGTTTCATTTAAATAAAATTTTGTGCTCCAATAATTCATTAAATTTGTAAAACCTGCCCATTCTAAAATTCAATAAAGAATCATTTCTTGAAGTTTGTTTTTGTTCAAGCACAAACGTCGAGGTTTGAGCCACGCACTGACTAATTAAAACCCTGATAATGTTTAACTTGCTATACATGAACCTTTATAGTTCTTCAACTAGAAACAATTTCAAATATGTGTCAGTCTTTCGACTACCGCTGCGATAGGTATTTGTGTAATTTTCAATTAAGCGCTAACTTTGCTTACAAGTAAACTTGCTCCAGCGCTATAGGTTCAAAGTTCTCTTTGTCGGTTCCTCTCTATCAAAGAAGTAAGTGAAATCAGAGGACAAGTTTCAATTGTGATTAACAAGCTTACAGCATTGTTGCTCAATGGTCTGGTATATATCCTCTTGTTGTATGCCACAAAGAGCTACAATGGGAAAATATGCCTAATGAACAGAACTGACTAATTTTTGCCATAAACCCTACATTCCGCCGTTTTCTTATAAGGTTCAATTCAAAAGGTAACAGCCCTTCAAATATAGGATGGTCGGAGAGCATAGACTTAGCAAAAGGGCCTCGTTATCTCCTGCAGAAGCATAAAAACCAGTGAGATAAAAGGCACTAAAATGTGACATACACAAGACCAAAACCATTGTGATAATATATAAACCATATTCCCCGCAACATGAGCTACAATAAACATAATCTTAATGAGTAAGACCATTTCCGAGAAATATTGCTTAGAAAGCGTACTATGAATATATCCCATTTCGTTCGCTTCGTAGATTCGGAAGTATCCTGATAGGATTTGCCAGTGGATGGACATCTGAATTGATGAGGAACATTAACGTGGGTAGATATGAGCTACGGTAGGGTTTTATAAAACAATAGTAGTCAGTGTGTGCCACTATAAACACTGAACGGCACCATCTTTGATATCGCCAAACTTGAAGTGTTGCAATGAGACAAGTAGGGTAGTGAACGACACTTTCGTCCATGACAGTGCATTGTCACCGTTCTTGTTCTTCTTAACACTGCACTGTGCTCAACATTACAAAACGTTACTTTTTATGTTATATTCAGTAATTTCACTAGTTTATTTTTTTGTGCCAGCCGCAACCTGTGCTATACCAGATCCAGTTCATCACAAGTACTAAACTGCACTGCGTCCATCACCTTGAGACATAAAGTCGTTGTCTCTGACTTCCGATAATCCCATGACATCCCAGCGTAACTAATCTAGTTTTTCTTCCAGCTCGACAAACTAGTGGTCCTCCCTGACCATGCGTGCGGTGTGTATTGCCAGGGCCAATGGTCACGTAGAAAAATCACTTTAAGAGTTATTATATACGGTATTGCACCTCTTGCTTCACCGTTACTTGGCCTGCCACCAGGGCTGGGAATAAAGAAGCTGCCTGGGACTGGGAGCCGTAAATATTTTGTGTTATAAAATAATCCCCGCACTTAGTAGCCTAGTTAATTAAAAAGCTTAATAATTAGTAACACACACCAGAATTTTTGCACTTTCAAAATTACATAAACACTTTACCAACTACTTGCGAAATATCTAAGCAAAACTGTACAAAACCACCGAACAAAACTGTACAAGTTTAACACAATAGTCGGAAGTAAGTTTTCTCCACTCCAAGAGCGTTCCAGTGTTCCGTGAATATTTTATAAATCCTTTAAGATTACATAAAAACCCTCTTTAAATAGGTACGTCTCTCTGGGGAACCCCTGTATCGACAAAATACCTATTCAATAATTCTGGAGTAATTCCACTTGTCTCGAGCCCTCACTGAGTAACTATACGGTATCTAGGTTATGTATAAGTATATGAATATTTTATAACACTAAATCATATGCAGGGATATGATTTGTCTTATTATCTCCTTCGTGTTCCGATAGAGCCGGTGTTTAGTGGACTATTAATAGGTTAAAAAAAGCCAAGTGCAATTCGGACTCAACGGACGTTATTTATTATAGGATATGATTGTTTAATAAATACAAAATATAATAGCACCTATTTACACCAAGGCAAAAAAAAAACTGCATATGAATTGAAATAAATAATCCTAGGCTAGCCTGAACAACACCTTCGACCACATCCTCAATTACCATCAGGCGAGATAGTGGTCAAAGGCTAATCTAACAGGTATAAAAAAAAAAACGCGTCAAGTTTATTTTATATATTAGCTTCTTCTTGGTTTTGCTCGCAAATTTTTGTTGGTGCTCTACGCAATGAGTTCTAGTCGTTGAAACCCCAAATGCTAGGGTGAAATATTTCTTTATTTCAGCAGCCATTTCATTTTTGGAGCCCCCCGAAAAATATCTTAACTTAGTCCAATATTATACGCATCTTTGGGTCAACGTTTTACAAAAAAATATAGTGTTATTAAAACTAACTCGGTTTTCAATAATTTTAGTTCATTCGGAATAACTCACGTGGATTAGTCGGACAGCGCCGACTATAGTATCGACAATAATTAGTGATATTTTCCAAGGAGAGCTCGGGATGCCCACGTTGACGCCTTGCTTCGCACTCTATCTACTCACTATATTTCTTGTTTGTCAACTACTCCATTTTGTAGCTAGAGAACAGTGATATTACAGAACTCCAAAAACAATTTACAGGCATGTGTCAAGCTATGTGTCAAGGCGACGGGCGCAGTGCAATTCGTGACTTGTGACGAAATGTATCTGTTAGGCATAGGCATGGGCAGACGTTAGTCTGCTTAACATCAGGTGGGCCTCGAGCTTGTTCGGTCAAAATAACATTTAAAAAAATATATGTAAATTACGTTAAAATTGGTCATCCAGTTCAGAAAAAGATTAACGTATGTTTTAATATTTTTATTTTTACAATAACACATGCTCTGCGGATTAGATTACAAAATTACAACTCCCCATACGATGTTAAAGAATGAGAGGAAAAAAAAGTTATGAATCATGTCATGTTAGCTCAGTCGGTCAGAGCATACCACGGCTATAAGGGTGGAAGGCGCGGGATCAAAAACCGCACAAGACTACATTTTTTTCTCTAGTAAATTTGGAATTTTGTTATTTCTGTGTGTAACTCACAATATTTATATTAAAAATTATATTTTACTCCGCCTTTTTGTGCAGTCCAAAATAGGTTCCAAAAATATTTGTATTCGTGTTCTTTTTCAGCACTGGCCCGGTTTCATTCACCGGAATAATACAATTATAACAGCCAGTCACATTTCTCAGTGTAACAGGAAGATAAATTACTTGCCACAAATCTAATCGGGGCCTAATTTCGGTTTTTAGGCGCGAAGAGATTTATTATAAGGGCGTGTCTATTCGTTCCGGCGCGGCTCGTGCTGCGGCCTTAAGGGCAGTGTATTCAAACCAATTTCCATTCAAACGTTGTTTCATCTTATTTTGTATTTAAATCAATCAAAATGTATATACGATTCTTAAGATGACTTAAGCTAATAGTATTGTACTTAAATCTAATACATATCTGGTGGAGGAAAAAGTGCTCAGAATTGTGGCTGCAATACGGCGCTGGATATTAATACTATTTTTTTTTGGCCGAGCCAGCATACAAGCCATATAAACCAGCACTTTGTTCACGTGTCGCCTTCATAAAACGCTTAGATAAATCGGCTTCGTAAAAATTGTTTCGCCTTAGTTGCTTAATATAAGAAATTGGTAATGGTTCTATACGGTTGCAAGACATGGACTTTTAATAAGGCAATTCGCAAAAAAACTGGAGGCTATAGAAATATCCAACGCATTATACTTATTGACAAAGTCACAAAAGAGATCTTACGACGTGTAAGTCTGGTGAACTCCTAACTTTTTTAACGCAAGATTTTTGGAACATGTGCCTAGATATGATAACAACCACCTTCTCCAAATAATAATGATGGAAAACAGTTACATCGGTAGGAAAAGAAAGTCGTAGCTGAGGAATGTACGAGAACGGACTGAAATCGTCATGTTGAAATACTATTTCGCAGGTGATAAATAGAAAAAATATTGTCGAGCTGACAACCAATGCCGTAGGGTGCCGGGTTAGAATTGCACCCTCCATATCTTCCTGTGGAAGTTTTAAGAGGTGAGAGGGAGAGGTGAGGAAAAATACCAGAAAGTGGACAGTAAAGCCCCTTTCACACTGCTATCCTCATAAAGCCTGACAAGCGTGAAAACTATGGCAACCGATTGAATTGCCAACAATCCGCAGCGGAGAGGAAATGAGAGAAGAGAAGAAGACGAGTTTTTTTTGTTAATGTGACGGAACAAGCTCTAGGCCCACCTCGTCTGTTATAGGCAGAGGTCAGTCACCCAAGTAGACTAATCTCTGCCAATAACAGATGCATTTCGTCACAATTGCACTGCGCCCGTCACCTTGAGAAATATATAGTTGTTAAGTCTCATGTGCCTGTAATTTCACTGGCTCTCAAGGACTGCTGCCGGAACATACCGTGCTGTGCTTGGCGACAGATTTTCTACTTAAAGGTGGTCACTAGCCAGGCGGGCATTCGCAAAATACCCTTCCACCAGGACAAAAATCGTGGGTGCCAATAAATCGCACGTCTGCTATAAAAGATGACCCACAAACTTTTTGAATCGCTCTCTAGGTTACGATACCTTTAAATACTTGTTACTACGTACCGCGGTTTCCTTTCCGATTCACTGATAAAACGCCGCCAGTGTGTAAAGATCCTGAGATATACACGTAAAGCATAATAAATGTTTTAGCAACTTGTAAAAGGATTTGTGAAGCTTTATAGATATGGGGAGACAGATTTGAAAGTCTTTTTAGCTAGAGCGTTGTGCCAGTTAATATTTCCATTATAATGTTTATGATTAAGCAGTTATTGTTATGTAGCTTTGGTTGAGAAGAAATTATATAGTCAAAATTGACAAACAGGCTTAAAATAGAGTGTGAACTGACTTCCAAATACAGCTACTGGAACATACTGTGAGGTGCTTAGCGACATATTTTCTACTTGAGGGTGGCAGCTAGACAGGCGAGCAGCCAGGCATTCGCAAAATTCATGGCACCATTTTATTACAACTGCTGTCCCAAGAGAACAACTGAGATGGACGGTTTGACGTGCCCTCAGAAGCAGTAGTAATGCCACTAGTGTTCACTTATCTAAGTAACAACCGTAGAGAATATCTAGTTCATCGGTCTTAAAATGACTTGGTAAGCTCCACTTCGAACGCTTCTAAGGTTCTAAGGGGTTTATTTTATCGATGGGCTAGCCTTGGACCAGTACATTACATGATAGTAAGTGATGATGTGATCGAAGTTATTGTCAGGCTATCAGAGGGAAAGAAAACCACGGCTGTCTGCGCTTAATGACGAGCGGCCGGAATCATTGGTATAAAAACTACTTACCTATACTCATCATCATCATCAGCCGGAAGACGTCTACTGCTGAATAAAAGCCTCCCCCATAGAACGCCACAAAGAACGGCTATTAGCCACTTATAAACACTGGCTAACCGCGACTTTCACGATGTAGTCAGTCTATCTGGTGGGGGGCCTTTCAACTCTACGTCTTCCGGTGTAGTGTGGTAACCACTCGAGAACTATGTGTATATGACTAAATATTTTATAAAACTATCTGTTACTTTATATAAGTAATTCTCAAGCAATGAATTAAGCCAATGCCGCAATAGGACTACTCCAATCTTGTCTGCACTACTATAACCGCCATCCACATTGTTTCAAACCCACACAAAGTAAACGGTCCCTTTGTTTAGTCTCTTAGTTCTGATACCGTGAAATATATTGTTTTGTAGAGAGAATAATATACGGAGAGTATTTTATTGAATCCATGAAGATTGTAAAGATTTTTTAGTAGCCTTTGGCCACTATCTCACCTAAAGGTAAGTGATAATGCTGTAGAAGATGTTGATTTACCTACAATTACTTGTACTCAAAGGTGGCTGTCAAAACAATAAATAGCTCAAGGCGCGAGCGATATTTTTTAAATAAATTATACATCAAAGTAAGTTTTACGTTTAAAAACGAAAATAATCTTTCAGGTACTGTATTATAAGGGTCATCCTCATCATCATCATCAGCTGAAAGACGTCTATTGTTGAAAGCCATAGAACAGCACAAAGAACAGTTATTAGCTGCTTGTAGACATGGCTACCTGTGACTTTTACGATGTCGTCAGTCCACCTAGTGGTACCTACTAACTCTACGTCTTCCGGTGTGGAAAATCATGTGGCTGGTGAATATAGAATAGAAATAAAATCTTTGTATTAAATGAAATTTGAAATGATATACTATATAGACACAAAACTTTATTAAACTGAAATTTAGAGCAAAAACTTTTTTTTTCTATAGAGAGAAATATATTGAATTTATGTTGTTTATTATTGTGGAACGAACAAGTCAGAGATGTTGTTCTCAAATCTGGATCAGAATACAAAATGTAAATGTTTTTCCCTACAAATGGATGGCTGTGCAAATGTGTTGCTTACTTAGTGATATATACACATTGTGTAAAGTTAATTGTACTTGGAAATGGAAGAAGGAACTTAGAAATTCCTTCTTCATATCGTAGTCAGGTTTGTATTTTGTATTTTTGATGCCCGCTGAAACCATGTTTGATGTATCGATCTCCACTTCTGTAAATACTCGTATTACTAAAAGATACGAACCTCTAAATTGTTGTCCCGACTAAAATATAAGTACATTCTATCAGTCTTTTCGCAGTTGTATGTTACGATAATTTACAACATTCTGCCAGCCACCGACTTGTCGCTTTTTTCTCGTCTAGCTAAAGACAGTCTTTACTTGTTCACAAATAAGGTCTCCATAGATAATTTCTCATTTTTTGTAATCAATGTTCATGTTTGTTACCTTGATGATCTAGTATTATAATTAGTGATTAAGCAATGTAACTTTTTCATTAATAAACAAATTTATTATTATTATTATAGTTGTGTTTTCCAATCAAGCCTAGTTTTTGTCATAATATCATCAACAATATATTATATATTTTATTCATAGCAGGAATCCGTGCTAATTTTAAAAACATGTTTAAAACTTTCCTTATTTAGACTGACTTACCTTACCCTTAAGGTGTTAAGGTCCTTGTTGTCCTTTGTAATAAACCGATCCTAGTTGTGACCTCAACACCAATCCCAGCTGATATGTTGTCTTGGTAATCTTAATACCATTGCTAATATATTTATACACGCATATCAAAATTATTTCAGGTAATGGTACTCAAGAATCAACATCTTAAAAATAATCTTTTTGATTCTATTTACATTATTTTTGAAGCAATGATGGCTCAGTTGCATTGTCTGTGGACTGCCGCGCAGCAGGTCCATGGTTCGAATCCCGCCGCTGGCTTGAGCTTCACGGCATGGTGGAAGGGCGAATGCCCGCCTGGCTAGCGGGTATTCGCCACCCTTAAGTAGAAAATCCTAACGGTTTGTTCCGACAGCAGTCTTTGAGAGCCAGTGAAATTACAGGCACATAAGACTTAACAAATATGTCTTAAGGTGACGGGTGCAGTGCAATACGTGACTTGTGATGAAATGCATCTGTTATAGGCAGAGGTTAGTCCACATAACATCAGGTACGCCTCGAGCTTGTTCCGTCACACTAACATAAAAAAATACTCAAGAACGATTTGATACCTTAGATTGGTTCGGTGTATTAGCTGACAACGTAGTCTCAAATGTTATCTGGGGATTAGTTCATTGTACGGCCAACAAAATTAGAATGGCTCATTAATACGGACCTAAAGAGAAACATATATTTATACGATAAAGACAGTTTAATATGTAGGCATATAAATGTCAGAGTGCCCGTGGTTTGCCTTATGACTTTCTAACGGAAACTGCCCAGAAACAAAATCAGATCATTATAAGCCAATATTACTTTCTACCTGAAAGCAATCACGTCATTAAATTCCCGATAGTTCCGAGGATGTCTTGATTCGGAATGTCTGACGTCAGATCGGCTGTAAGTCCTTCCTTTACCGTCATCTTGTTATTTCTTTGACGTCTCCGTACAGATCTAATTGAAAGGAAAGATAAAGTTCTTTTGTTACATCTTTGTACCAGACGGTGTTTTTTAACAAAAGATATATTACGACTGGTTTTTGCTTAGTTTTAATTACATATACCTCCTCAATTGGTAACGACGCGTTACGTTTGTTAGATACAGAATTAAATTGTTTAGAAGCTTCTTGCTGCTGTACTTATATTTGTTGGCTGAATGATTTCTTGTCCTTATAATTTTTCAACCCTTGTCATGGGTGTTTTTGGTCGGTATAAAATGTTTTCCCAAATAAGAAACGCAAGAGACAAAATAGGATAGTCTTCGTGGGTCGTTTTCTTGATGAAATACCTCCTTAGGAATGCTCTTTTCTGTAGTGTATCCGTTCCTTGTACCCATTTGGAAAATGAACGCGGTGACATAGTTAAGAGCCACGTTGTGCACAGCAATACCAGACTCACTTCGTGGTGACATGCTGCATATCTGGCGCCTTTATTAGTTAAAAGTTTACTAAAGGTCTTACAATTATGGGGTGGTTCTGCCACCCACTTCATTTGCCAGACGGTGCTGCTGCCGTCCTTCTGGGATATTTCTCTTACAAAACCCATGGAAATATTTGAGAGTTTGCAATTCTAGGAGTAAAGGAAAATTCATATTGAATTATTTCTACTACGGGCCATCTTTTATGATCACTCGAGAGGATTGTGAATGATCCTTGCTTTTATAAACCAGTACGAGTATTTAAAATAAATCTAATTACATAAAGGTGAACTACGTTATAACACCATCTTGTATGGCATGGCATGGCCGTAGAGTTCTATATTTATTTTATATTTAGGTGCATTAACACGATAGGTTGTAAAATGCTAGACCGTAGCCTCGCTGCTTCAGGCCGCGTATTCATGCCATATGGCGAATGTGCATAGATCGTGGTGCACCAAGTTACAAACAGTAACGGGTAATATCAATAACTGTTCTACTATAAAAAAGTCCAAATAATGAATAACTTTCTATCATCATCATCAAGGTCCCTTATAGGGAGGGCTTGGCTATAATCCCCGTATTAGGGGCTGAAGTGGTAGTTCTTCAGAAGGCTCTACTTCCCTTTTGGGTTCATTCTAGCCTGGCACCCACGGGCTTTTAAATTTTACAATAATCAACATCCTGCATGTATTTTGTTTTACGGCGATATTGTTAATAACACACACTACGAACTATGACGATAGGTGTACATCAATCGAAAACTATATCAATTCCGAAAAACAATTGTACTGATATCAGGTTTCCTGCATGGAATTTGTTTATCTGTGTACTAGTTGTTTAATATGCTTGTGTAAAAGCTACTTAGTAAATTGAAGCAACAAAATAATCTGATGTATCAGGGCTATAAAACTTAACAAATTTATTTACAATTCATTCCCTTTACTGACATACTGACTTAACTACAAATACTGACTTAAATTACGCATAAAGTGGCGGAAAGAACAGTACACCCGACTAAGGTAACCCTTGGTACCTGACCACGACAAAAAACAATTATAGAGGTTCTGTACTTCAGTTCTAGTGCAAAGTTTAATACTGCACAATTTCATAGAACAGCCATTAATGTTATTAAACCGCTTTCGCTTTTGTTATGGTCCAGAACCAAAATGGATTATTCAATTGGCAGTGCACTTTTTGCCCCTCCATTCACTACTGCACTCTATCGCAACGTATTTGAACAAGTGGGTCCATGAATGCGTCGAACTAAATTCCATTTTAGGAGAAGTGTTGAAAATCAAATTGATGAACATATTCGATCGTGACGGGTAAGGTCGGTACTTAGATTTGTTTGATAGATTTCAGTACGCTTGTATATTTTAAACGACTGTCTAAAACGAGTGTAATGATTTTAGGGTGTATGTATGTAGGGTTCATGAATGTATGTGTGTATGGTTTTTATATAAACCACCATAACTTTCTAATCTCTGAACAGGTTTGGATATTTAGGGAATCGTTTCGATTATGCCAAGGCAAAACTATTACACAATTATTTTGGCAGATCACTCATGTTTTAAATTTTTCAATAAATAAGCTTTATTTTTCGGGTTTGATCAGCTTATTAAAAACAGTCTTGCTTCAGCTTAAACTTCTCTCTAATCTCTCTAATTTCTTGACGCGAAAATAATACATACATCTAGCCGCCATAAAATCAACTCCCCGAATATCATACCATGTTAAATTAACAAATCGCGCGACTCGCGGGTCTGCACTGTTATTGGTCGGCGCAATCATACTATGCGATGTATTTCAGATTACGCAGCTAACGTATGGGTGAATAACGTTGCCTTGTCTCGACCAACACGTAAAGGAAGCTCCCGCACCGATTCACCCGCTACAGCTTGTTTCTAACATATTAACATCTAGTTTTTGTATAATTTTTGCATTGGTATCTAAGCACTAACATGTCACTAGATGTTTTGCTCTCATATAATAGAGGGCAAGCCTGTCTTCACCCACTGGGTACTGGGTATAGACTGGTGCCTACATTTTATTATGGTCGAATACGTCTATTAAGACCCAACCCGACCTTCAGGTTCCAATTTGATGCGTGTCCCTTTCAAGCAACGAGGCTTTTTATAGACATAATTAGCGACGAGTGTCACGTTAGACAGACATATACAGTGATAATTACCAATTAATGGCAGTATATCCCACATGTTATTTTTTTTTGCAATGTAATATGTATATCCGCAAATAAACGTATCTGTTAACTTAACAGAAACATAATTACATCAAAAAATAATAATGTAACCCAGCGCTTTAAAACTATGCGCGTAGTAATAATATCTGACTTCATCCGCCCCACACCAACTGTCAAACAAAACAGCAATAATGTCAAAACTGACACGTCTCACAGCTAATCAGATTACGTCTGTCTGCCTGTCTGTCCCAGGGGTCGATGAACCCGGCTATCGTAGCTTCATTGAATGTTACAGTTTGCAACAAAAGGGGATTTGTGTTTTGTACTTGGAATAGTTGATGGTGCCAGCAGCTTGGGGTGCACCTTGCCATGATCTCGTGGTGATCATGTAAGCTAGTTATTTTTAAAAGTAAGGAGAAAAACCGGCTGCGCTCTGTCGTTTTTGCTTTTTAAGGTTCCGTACTAGAATAAGGGACCATATTATACTAAGTTTCGACTGTCTGTCCGTCCACCTGGTCATTAATATGAATAATATGAATTTTGTCATTTAACGAATTTATTTTGTAGGTCAAAGAAGCGCTAAATCGATTCCGATATTGACCAACCTGGTACCTCACGTCAATTACATTACATAAAAACTACGGAACAGATTGTTTTCAAAAGCCTGACATGGATGAAGAAACTAATGAGCTGTCGAAATAAAATTTCTTGAAAAAAAAATACAGAACAGAAATTGAGAGGACGCAAATTGAGCGAGTTACTGTTTTACAAAGGGATAGTTGAGCTTCGAAGAAATTTGCTAATGGCTTTAAATTTTGGGAAAATCATCAATCGCCGCCCAACCACTAGCGCAAGTATTGTAAAAGCCTTATTATAAAAAAGAAATGTTTCAAGCGTAGTTTCAATCAAGCACGGCGTGGACATTGCTGTAAAAAAAACTTTCAAAACAAGAAAAAGTGGAAATAAATCCTTGTATGACTATTCACTGATGGCGAAAAGCCATTTCTAGATACCACACCAAATGGATTGATCGAAAATAATATGATTGCCGAAATTAAATGCCCCATATCTGCTTTTAAAATGCCTATTAGGTAGGCTGTGAAAAGTTAAAAACATCACCTCCCAGAACCATCTGAACCTGGATCCTCAAAATTACCATGCGCGCAATTCTGCCCCGATATATCTACAGGTTCAGCTTCTCCTGGATTATTACATTACACAAATGAAAAACATATTTAGTCCATTGATGGATACAGATTTATAAATAAATTGTATGTCTTTTTGGATATATGTATATTCAATAATCCTTTAATATTGTCTGATGGTCTCCCAATCAATCCTTATTTTTACAATTAAATTTAATGTTAATATTGATTCATATCTATTCTTAATATTATTTATATCCGTTATAAAAGTAAAAATATCCGTTTTAATAGTAATAGTAAAAAACTAATTAATAATAGCAAATACTTTTAAAATATTTTAAGAAAACATCAAAATTAGGCGGAATTATCACTAGATATATTTTTATATTTTTTAAGTGTTTTATTAAAATATTAATTTGATGTATCCTTTAAATATTTTAAAAGTATTTGTTATTATTAAATATGGATTTTCGCAAAGTAACGCCTGAATCTATTCATTATCAAAAAACTAATTAATTAATATTCTCAATCAATTTCAAAAAAGGAGGAAGTGTTTATATGACAGTATTTCTTTGTGTATTTTACGTGATTATTCCACTAAATATGAATTGATTTTGATGATTCTTCCGAATGAGTTTTATCAAAATAGTTCCGCTAGTATGTTTTTTTTTAATCCAAAAAATCTGGAACAATACCTATGTCATGCAAATAGAAGTAATTTTCAGTAATAGAAGCCGTTTTTTAAAGATGGGTCATGAGATGGATGGGTGACCGCTAGTGACATTACTACTGAGCGTGCACGTGATTCGGAGGGCACGCTCAGCCGTCGGTCCCAGTTGTTGTCTTAAGATGGCAGTCGTTATAGCATAGTGGTAATTAGCTACCATCCTCAAGTAGAAAATCTGTCGCCAAATACCTAACAACGTATTCCGGCAGCTGTCCTTGAAAGTCAGTAATTCTACATTAGCCTGCAAAACAAATTCGATCACATCATCACTTATCATTAGGTGAGATAGTGGTCAAATGCTAGCCTAGCAGCTATAAATAAAAATAAAAACAAATGATACGAAAATGCGTTTGAAAAAGATTATTATCAAATCGCTGATTTGAAATTTCAACCTCGGAAAATCCCTTCCCTCCAAAAAGGTTTCACCTTATCAAGCAATATTATCTGGAGAATATTATTAAGTCTGACAAATTAATATTAAAAATTCCGGAAGGCTTAACAAGTAATTGAGCTGATCCCAACAGAATTGGCATTGCTGGTGAGCCTTAATAAGTCCGAGTTCAAGCAAATTGGATTTTCTGATGTGCAAATTTAGTTGGTTCGTTTATCGGTCCGATCAATGGCGAAACCTGTAAACGAGACCTAAACAAAGCCGAGTCGAGGCACATCAGCGAAAATTTCGCATAGACGACCATGTCCAATTAAAAGTGGTACTTTTAGGGTACCGTCGTCGTAGAGAGAACCGGCATGGTTTAGTTATTTATTTTGTTTTTCTGAGGCTGGTTTTCTTGTGTTCTTCTTCTTGTCCTTATACCATGCTAAATGGGGTCAAAATGTATTTTTCTACTCTGTTCTATTTCTCATCATCTCATTTCGCACATCTTTCCCACAATTACCATCTGCACACGCTCCATCCATATTTTGTTTGTGACCTACCCCTATATGTATTCTTCGTCTTTCATACTGAATGTTAATACATGCAACGATAAAGCAATTTGTTGATACTGCAAAAGCTGTCTCATGTGCTCGAGCACGTTTGAATGTCCTCTTTGATTCAAATCACAACATCAGGCAGAAGCACTGGTAAGGCTGGGGTTTTTTTTTCAGGGTCTACACGTATGGCTGGAGTCTTAGAATCGCAATGAAACATGGCAGATGTTCAGTAGGCTTGCTGCCAATCTTCTAGTATTTTCCTTCATCGCCTCATATAACTTCCACTGAAATATATGGAGGCATGTGTAATTCTAGCCCTGTAACCCACGCTGACATGCGTTATGGAAGCAGTTACAATTACATTTTACCTTTCGTTCCCATATCACACTAATTTCCTACGCCTTTTCTTTCACTGATCTACCCATTCCTTATAGCATCCATTTAAATTACAATAAATAATGTTATTTTTTTTTTTCAGGATTGTGATAGAGTTCGTAGTATTTTGTTCAATATTCATTATATAATTTTCAATAAACATTCAAATTTGTGGAGCAAAAATTACAATGGATCTTTGAACACAGCATTTTAAAGAATGGCCGGTATTATTATACAATACATACTACTACTATATACTACTGCTTTAATACTACTTTACTACTACTACTAGACTACTCTAGGCACACACGTAAAAGTATATCTACAGAACCCAATAAAAATATCATTCATAGAAGTCCAACGAAAGTTTGACCGCTTCGTTTATTTTTCAATTAAAAAACCTGAGCTTCGGGTCAGCACAACGAAAGTTTGCAGCTCTTTGAAAATGTACGGGAAAAGGGCTTCTTTGATGGTTGAAGTTAAGAGAAACGAAGTGAAGAGGACAAAGTCTAGCTTTTTATATTGAGTAAAACTAAAGTTTGTTCGTAAAACAATATTTTTTATAATTATAATGCTTAATCACCCATTATGAAAACATTTAACGAAATTAAAAGAGTTTTAATCAGGCATTTTTCTTTTTTATACACTACTATTTGAGCAAGCGTGTTGAGGTCCACGTGTTGTAAGAAATACAGTAATTGTCATACAAATCTGCTGATGAGCTCATGCCTTTGTCCGCCATAAATGTTTGCTTATCATATATTCAGGACGTAGGGTTTAGTTACAAAATTACAAGAGGAAAAATTTAAGTCATGTGCGGGATCCGCATAGCAGGCGTTATTGCAAACATAACAATATTAAAATTAGTTTAGTATTCTTAAATATATTTATACTACTGTGCTTACCGCAAAGCGTTTCCCTGTGTTAAATTATTTAAAAAATGTAATTTTATTTTGTTTTATAATATTATTTTATATATTAAAAAGATATAACCAAACTGGTTTCATAATCGCCACAATAGTAGTATACAAGTATGGAATACCCGCCCAGTGTCTCTATTTCCCGATAGATATAATCTGGGCAAACATTTTCCACCGTCGACTGCGTCGTCACTTTCCATCAGGTGAGATAGTAGTCAAAAGCTAGCTAATCAATTAAAAAAAAGCGAAAATTGTATAGTATAAGGGAAGTTAACTCATTCTAAGTTTGGGTGAGAGTGAAAGATTGTTATATCATCAATTCCTCGTTTATCGTAGTCTACTCAGACATAATTTAAACTGTGGCAGTGGTATTCTAGAATGGAGCAGCAGTCCGTAAATAGGAAGCCAAGCTCTTTACAATACCTTCTTGTCCTGCTTATTTATTAAAAACATATTGTATTTACCCCTATTATGAGGTTGTAATGTAAGTTTTTTTTATCTTGACCATTATCACACCTGATGGTAAGTGATGATGTGGTCGAAGATATTTTTCAGGCCAGCCTATAATTACTGGCTCTCAAGGACAGCTGCCGGAACACACTGTTAGGTGCTTGGCGAAAGATTTTCTACTTGGTAGCTAGCCAGGCGGGCATTCCCAAAATGCCCTATCACCATGCTGTAACGACTGCCATCGTAAGACAACAACCGGGACCGACGGCTTAACGTGCCCTCCGAAGCACGGAAGCGCAGTAGTAATGTCACCAGCGGTCACCCATTCAACTCCTGACCGCGGCGGCCGTTGCTTAACTTAGCTGATCGATTAGGAACGGCGAAGCAAACTTCGCTACGAGCGCTTCACAAAATAATGGTGGAGATATAGTTTACACTTTCGTGGTAGCATTTTAAAATAATAATAGGTGTATATTGCGTAGCATAAAACAAGCTAATGTATTTTCACATATTTCATTAAGAATTTGGTATACATTTAAAAATATGTAAACCAACGCCAAACCCTCACGTATTCCCTTTAAAAATTTAATCAAGATTTCTCTGAGGCAGTTTTTGCACTGAAATAGTAAAGCAAAAGGTGAATTTCATAAAAACTTGACGCGTTTAAATAAATTAGTTTCGCAAGGAAAGCTTTTTGAAACAGAGAACTTTGATGGCGCGATATTATATTTTTTCCTCAGCAGTTGGTGAACCGACCCTGACTTGATTTGTTAGAACCGGTCTCAATTAGGTTTCAGATACAATAATATGAAATGAAATTATTTTATATCTTTTAAACATAGCGTGTGTTGATTTCCGAGATTTATTTTATATTGCAGATAGGTAATTATAGAAAAAGTAAGTAATAATCATACATTAAGGTATAAATTTCCAAAATCAGAAGAATGCAGTATCTAGAAATCGAATAGTTAAAAAGTATGTTAGATTTCTTAACCTGTTTTGTACACATTGCAATGAATATAACATCACCAATACAATTTAATTTTAGCATATTGTGTTGGTTTTCTGGTTTTAGTAATACACTGTTATTGTACTGAAACATGAAAATTGTTAAAAAATATATTTTTAACAATTTTAATGTCTCTACTAATGTCTAGTCACTTGGTACTTTGACATAATTCCTTCGCATTAAGTTTTTTTTAATAATCATAATACAGAGTACGAGTAAGCTATGAGAATACATTTTAAGAAGGTAAAATATTATTACTTAGATAATTATGCAAACATACTTATTTTAAATAAAAAAAACACGACTGCACGACTAAAAAATTATAGCTAATGTTACTCGGAATAATATGAGTCGTCTTGGTATAACCGATTCATATAAATGAGTTCACGTATTTAAAAGTTGTGGTTAAAAAAGTAAATTCACATACATGATCCCTAAGAACATTACTTCCTTCTGAACATGTGTACATAAAGTTTAATAGTACTTAGTTGTTGTATAATTAGGAGTTAACTTTCGAGCGTAGTAAGGAATATTTTTAGTAACCCATTTGGGTTGTTGAAATTTTATATATTAGCTTTTATATAGTAGTTTTAGAAAGGTTATATTACTCGAAGAACTTTCTACTTCTTGTTTAATAAATCCAATAATTGAATATTTAACTATAGAGATGGATTCATATTACGGATCTGAACATTGTATAAATGAAACATAGGCTTTGGTTTTCGTATATGATGAATGTTGGGAGCACTAATTAATTCTGGCACATACTTGCCGCTTTTTGTAGTTTATCATAACATGGAATCGTCGAAAGCAGGATAGATAGATAACACTTTATTGTACTTTCTTATTACAATTAATAGTACTCACAAAATATTTAAGACACAAAGCTTTCGAGTAGGTACGTTTACGTTGACTTTCTAGGGGCAGATTGCGGAGAATAATTTCTGAGTAGTGATTTAAATCGCTTTTGATACCCAATGTTGAAATTAAAATGTGAAATAAGTAAGTATGGAATGTTATAAATGTAGAGACAGAGTTTTTTTGGAATACTTATTTTGTATGTTTCTAATAGCACCCATATGGTTTAAGCATTAATTCGCGGTTGTGTTTAACTTAATTACTTATATGCTCTTGACATAAATGAGGTTTTGCGATTATTGGTATAATGAGTAACTAAGGTAAAGTTTGCACTTCTAATGTGACATTTATTATCAGATACAAGTAGCATGAGTAAGCGTCATGCCTGCACGTAGCAATTCAACCCACGTATACAAATTTGAAAGGCCAACACCTTTAGATCTTTTCTTACATAAAAATATTTTTGCATTGTCTTATGTGCCCATAATTTCAAGGCGCACGAGAAAGGTGCCCTCTTTTCACTATATCCAATTTTAAACACAGTATTGCTTACATAATCAGCTTAAAATCAGAATATCTGTCAATGCTGGAGTGCCACTAATTGCTGTTTGCACGACATTAAGCCATTTGTGCATGCCTAGGTACCATCTTCGAATAGAAAATCTTTCACCAAGCAACTAACGATGTGTCCCGGCAGTTTTATTTGTTACACAGGTTTAATCTGCTAATACCATTATTGATCACCATCACTTCACCTTCATCAACCAGCAGGTGACATTGTAGTCCAAAACTATACCATACCACCTGGTACAGCAATAGTCACTTTTATAATCACTTACTACCCCTCCACCCTTTCCAAATCGCCTTACCGCACTCCCCAATCGAACGAGTCTTCAATGTCAGCCATTCGAATCTGTTATTAAATTCGGAGACAATCTCTCAATCTCCATTTTTTTCCGCATTTCTCGGGCCCAAATGCGAATCTTTTCGCTTCCTCAAGGAGCCCCAGTGCGGAATTCCTCCAAATGAAAATTCTATTAATTTCGAGGAAATGAAAAGAGTATTTTAATGATCGCTTCGTCCCTTTTTGTGCGGGTTTGATGAATGGATTGCGTGTTCGTGTCGTCGCATGAATGTGGTTATATTAGAATAGCGAGTTGAAGCCGCACAAAAAATGTCTGTTGTTTTATTACATATAGGTCAAAGCGACCGCTGAGAACACTTGAGCTGCTTGAGGTACATAGGTGTTTCATTTGCTTAAAGATTTGGTTTAGTTCAGTCTTTGAACATCGTGTAAAAGTAAGTGACGATGGGGTGTAATACACAGGTAAAAAAGAAGTTTCAAGGAAGCTCACAGTTGCTTGGCAGCAGATTTTCTACTTGATGGTTTGAGGCTAGCCAGGCGAGCATTCGTAAAATGCCGTACCAACATGCAAATCATACTTTGCTTCTTTAAGTTGCTTAGTAAAATTAATAAAATGTTACTTTATGACAGGCAAACTTTTTTGTTTGAATGGTGGTTAGCTCTGTTTTTTTTAATAGGATATGATGGCAAGAGCTTGCGGTTCACCTAGTGGTAAGCGATCACCGTTGCCCACGGACGAACATCCGCAACGCCAGAGGTCGAGGTCGAGGATGCGTTGCCGGCCAGAAAAATAAATATATTTTACATTGCTACCAAATTTTTCAAGTATCTTTCTACCTTTTTCTTTAGCCTATTTGTGTCAATATCTGGACACAAACTCTCCTTAGTTTTGTTTCAACGAAATTTCATTACAGTGGAAATACATTTGCAAACAAACAGCTCTATTGGTCGATAAGTTCTTTGCTGTGTTTGATTATATCCAGAGGTCATCAACCTGTTACAAGCCGGTAAATAGACAAGTTTACCGCATTGCAACATTGCTGCACCCAACGTGTAGTACGATGGATCGTCGCCAAGATGTGTGCAAGGCACTGGTGTTTCGTGCAGCCATCTGTACATAAGTGCAACCAAATGCCGTAAGAATCCAACTCGTAGTAAAAAAAATCTGTTGTGAATTTTAGTGCTTAGTGGTGAAGAGAAATTGTGATCATAGTAGTTGCCAATTGTAATAAGTTTTTAAATTACCAACTATTTAATGTAGCTTTCCGCGCGAGCGCGAAGTGCAAGCAAAGCATCGCCGTTTCGGATGTCAGACTAGATTCCGGATTTGCGGTTGCTTGCGGTTGAGGAATGCAATCCCTACAAGTCCCATTTCTCAACCATTTTTGTGAAATTTGATGAGCAGGTTCGATAATTCATATGTTTTTTTTTGCAACTGCGAGGATTAACAGAGTTCAAAATTAAAAGTTAATATTTCAGTCACGAGGTTAACACCTCACAAAGCCTCTTGTAAAATGTTTGAAACGGGTAATTCATAGGTATTTAAGCATGTGATACAGGGTATGATCATACCCTCTCAAGACCTCAAAGAGAGCAGACGTACAAACACAAACAAAGTACTTGGCGGTAGTTGTACCCAATACATTTTAACTTCAAATTAAAGTACTTAACTACTTAATCAAAAATGACTAACTGCAATGGTTGTGAAAAGTCGATAAAAGCCTCGGAAAAGGTTATTTGTTCGCGACCTTCCTGCGCTAAGCATTACCATTTTGTGTGTGTCAACGTAACGGCTGAGGCGTTCAAAAAAATGCGTTCGTGGGTGTGTCCTTTGTGTATTAGCAAACAACCAAAAGGTGGCGATAATTCCAACACGCCTGTGAAACTGACCCTAGCACTGCCGACGGATGAGTCGGAACGTGCGAATGTAACGGTCAGGAAAGGCACCCCGACTCCAACGTCACCTCACGACGGTAACGACAATCCCAGAGCTGCTATACTAGAGAAGGTTAGTGTCGAAGAACAAGTACCCATGGCTAGCTTCATCAAAAATGAAGTCACCAAGGCCATAAATGACGCAATAACGGCTCAGTTCAAGGCACTGAGTGATCGTATAGCTGGCCTCGAAGTGTCCGTTAACTACCTAAGTGGTCAGTACGACGATATTTTTAAGTTTTACTCCAGCACTAAAGCGGATATAGCTATTTTGTGTGACGAAAATAAGCAGCTCCGGGAGGAGCTAAACACATTAAAAGTGCGTACGAAAACACTCGAAGACGCACAGGCCCGCAGTGAGCAGTGGTCCAGGGCACAAAACATCGAGGTGGTCGGTGTGCCTGAGGCCAAAGAGGAAAGTACGGTGGATGTTATCATCAAGGTCGCCGCTCAAGCTGGAGTCATTGTGCAAAGCGGTGACATTGAGTTTGCGCACCGTGTGCAGCCGCGCCGACCAGCCAGCACCGCCGCCGGAGCCCGGCCCCTCGGCCGCGCGATCGTCGCCCGCTTCAGGCAGCGCGCCATGAAGGACGCCGTCGTAGCCGCCGCGAGGAGGCATCGTAATATCACATCTAGGGAACTCGGTATGGGAGGCGAAGTACAAAAGATTTTTATAAATGAACATCTAACAAAAGAGAACAAACAATTATTAAAATCTTGTAAATCCAAAGCCATTGAAAGTAACTATAAACATGTTTGGACAAAAAACTGCCGTATATATATGAGGAAAACCGACAATTCGCCACCCATACCGATAATAAGTTCTTTAGACTTAGGAAAAATATAATTAAAAACACAATATTGCGTCAGCTACAACCTTTAATTATAATATTATATCTTATTCACATGTTTGTAACTTTGCTTAACCTTAAATTACACACACATATTATACAAACTCACTTTATTACTAAATCAGAGAAAACATTATTACTAATTTGCACATTACCTACAATAATTGTAACCATAATGAAACAACACAATATATCTCCTAGCATTTTACTACATCACCGCTTCAATTTAATATTAACAACATATTTCGTTCTTATATCAGTATTTAATGTAAATCATCACTTTGTGCTACATACTTTCACTGTCAGTATAAATAATTTAAACAAAGTATATTTTAAAAGAGTTCATACATTATTATTAAAATACGTAAGTACCCACTCACTATGTCTACATAATTCAATTGAAACTGCAATTAGTGATAAGTCTATCTTAGTCTTCATATGTCTTTACTTTTTGCGTTCTATAACGCCACATAACATACGGTGCACTATAACACTTGCTCACAATGATGTCCTGTAGATTGCAATTTTTATACCAAAACGTGCGCGGGCTCAGAACAAAAGTCAATAACTTTTACAATAACACACTGATATGCGAAGCCGACATGATCCTTTTGACAGAGACTTGGCTATGCGATGGCATTCTCGACTCCGAACTGACCACCGATAAATACGAGGTATTCCGAGCAGACCGTCGCTCGCTCGGTGGAGGAGCCATGATAATGTGCTCGCCGGGGCTTGCTGCGCGTGCGCGCCCTGAGTTTCAACGCGAACACCTTGAAGGCATATGGGTGACTGTTCCCAGGCACGCGCTTGCACTCGGCCGCGCTGCGCCCGGTCTCGCTTCGGCCGGTTTCCCTTCCACGACTTCGCGTCATGATCTACACGTTGGTGTTGTTTATTTACCTCCTGATAAATTGATACCCAAGCGAATAGATATCTTACTAGATGTATTGTCGGCTATTATAAATATGCACCCAAATGACTATATTCTTTTAGCGGGAGATTTTAATCTGCCATGTATTCAATGGTCAACAGGTGACGCGGTAGTTTTGAAAAAAGGTTCAGTTGATATGCAAGCT
Source organism: Plagodis pulveraria (assembly GCA_963890685.1). NCBI lineage: Eukaryota > Metazoa > Arthropoda > Insecta > Lepidoptera > Geometridae > Plagodis > Plagodis pulveraria. Next base: position 1,428,948 of record OY982968.1, read on the forward strand.
AGTGCCTCACATTTAATAAATAATACATCTTACTTAGGCCTAAAACAGTTTAACAATTTTGTAAACTCTCATCAGAACACACTTGACCTAATTTTTGCTAACTTCTCATTGGGATTGAGCAAATCAGAGAGCCCCTTAGTCAAAGAAGATACATTCCACCCAACAATTGACATAAATGCCACTGATATTTTAATACCTCCTCTAAAAAGAGCTCCGCAAACAATTTTATTATTTCGAAAAACAAATTACTCAGCTGTAAATGATTACTTTTTTAGCATAAATTGGTCTGAAAAACTATTAGGCTGTGATGTGGAAAAAGCTGTTAACAATTTTTATGCCGTTTTAAATGAAGCTATTAATCTATTTGTACCTCATATAACGAAATCTTGTAAATATACATACCCAGTCTGGTATAACAGGGAATTAATCAAGTTAATAAAAGAAAAAGTTAGAGCTCACCAAAACTGGAAAAAATATGGCAACAGATTAGAGTATAACTTGTTTTCCTTTTTGCGATCAAAAGTGAAAACTTTACAGGATACATGTTACAAATCATTTATAAAATCATCGGAAGAAAAAATAAAAACGTGCCCAAAGTTTTTCTGGTCGTATGTTAAATCAAAAAGGAAAAATAAATCTGATTTTCCTAAACTAATGTACTATGATGACAAAGAGCTAACGGACGAAAAGGAAATATGCCTAGCGTTTAATGATTTTTTCTGTAAGAACTTTAGTCAGCCATCTCCAAGTCACAATAGTATCTCATCCACCAGCGCAACCAATGCGGACTCTTTAAACAGTATCAATGTTAATGTTCATTTTATAAAAAAACTTCTTAAAAACACTGATCCTAATAAGGGTGCCGGCAGTGACAAAATTCCTTCTTGTTTCTACGTTAATTGCGCTGAATCTCTAGCAACACCCATCGCGTGTATATTTAATCGCTGTTTTCACGAAGGTTATTTCCCGACTACTTTTAAGATTGCGCATATTATCCCAATTCACAAGAAAGGCACAAAGACACTGATTGAAAATTACCGGCCGATCTCAATTCTGAATACGCTGAGCAAATTAATGGAAAAAACGGTACATCACCACCTATATCCATTTATATACAAAAATATACCCGTTCAACAACATGGCTTCATAAAGGGCCGTTCTACTAATACGAATCTAGCCATATTTACGAACGCTGTTCTTCGCGGTATGGATGGTGGCAAGCAGGTTGATGTGATCTATACGGACTTCGAAAAGGCATTTGACCGTGTTGATCACATCATCTTGCTACGCAAATTGCAAGAGTTAGGAATATGTGGTGATCTACTAAGATGGCTGGAATCGTACCTACGCAACCGCTGTCAAGCTGTAATCGTGGGTGGACATCGGTCTGATGTTATTAATGTTCCCTCGGGCGTCCCCCAGGGATCTATTCTCTCACCGTTACTCTATGCGGCCTACTTATATGATATCGGAAAATGTTTCAAATTTAGTAATTATCTTATGTACGCGGATGATACTAAAATTTACTATAACGTGAAAAACCAAACTGATTGCACAAAACTCCAGCAAGATTTAGACAGACTTCATAATTACTATGACGACAACAGAATCTTTATAAACATTAATAAATGTAGGTTCATGTCGTTTACAAGAAAGACATCACCAATTAAATTTGAATACAAGTTTAAAAATACTGTTGTTCAAAAAACACAGCTCATTAGAGACTTGGGAGTTTTATTAGATCACAAATTGTCCTTTAATGAGCATATTTCCGATATAGTCAGTAGCTCGTATAAAAACCTAGGTTTTATCCTAAGAACATGCAAACCATTCTCGGATATCAAATGTTTAAAAATACTGTATTTTTCATACGTTAGAAGCATCCTTGAATACTGTAGCAATATTTGGTGCCCTCAATATATTACCCATACCCAAGATCTTGAACAGATACAATGTAAATTTATTAAACATATAAACTATCGGACGCGACACAATTACATTGACTACGAAGAGTCGTGTGATTTTCATAATTTATTGACTCTCAAAGATAGGCGCACATTGTTGGACATGCTTTTTCTCCATAAAGTCTGCCATGGTGACATAGACAGTACAGACCTCACAGAACTGTTCCTACAGCTTGCAGCCCCTGAGCTCCGCACCAGACATACTAATTTATTCTACATACCGCACTCGTATACTAAGTACTCCTCTAATTCTGTAATCATTAGAATAAAGAAGACATATAATGATAGATTTAGTTCAATAGACCTTTTCAATAGCTCAAAACAAAGTTTCAAACATGAAGTACATAAAAGTCTTGTGATGTAATAAAGTGAGTGTATTGCTTCCTATTTCGCTACACTATTTTATTTGTTATTTTCACATACATAACCCCCCCCCCCAAACCCCTCACCTCCATACACTATAACAAGTTCGTTTAAGTACATACAATAAAAATTACATTTTACTAACTTTTAAGTTCCTGCTCTCTTTAAAATTAACACTATATAATGTAAATCCGTAATTGGATGTATGATTTAAATATTATGTTATTGTTTACAATAATTAAGATCTGTGGATTTTGTGAAATGAAATAAATAAAAATAAAAATAAAAATGATTTAAGTATATTGAAAACGATAGCCCTAAAAATTTTAAGGATAGTGATATATTATATTTGAAATATACATTACACATTGACATTATAAAAACAGGAGAAACGGCACCCGTACCTCAAAAATTACAATGTCAAATCAGGCGACGTCTCACTTGTGTGCATTTACTTCATGTTTGTCTTCCTGTCTTTATAATTCATGAAAACATATCAAAAACAATTAAAGTATAGCTGTATGCTTGTGTTACATTTCCACATTATATTGTGGTGATATTAGGCGAACGCTATCTTCCTTTTGTATATTAATCGATGACACCACATTATTATTTTTTCTCATTCCTTTGCGTAGGTACTCCCGGTTTATTATAACGTGACGTTTTGAATTAAATAGCAAATATTAATTAAACAAAAACTCGCCACAAGAGTTTAAAAAACGTTCACACGATAAGTCCTTGTTGATGACGATTATGATGTTCAGGTAGTTATCATCGACAATGGCGATGACAAGTGATGAGTTTGTATTGTTCGTAAACAAAAATAAATAACACTTGAACAATATAATCACTATATTAGTTCGTTGCTGTACAATTAGCTTCATAAATAATTAAAAATGTACCCTCTTACCCTACATAAATGCAAAATCAAATGTATCAAATTGCTTCAGTCATTATCCTATGAAGATACTAAAGAGCTCTTGATGGTATTGAAGTAATCGCTTCACACACACACTCTCACACATACACAAACACCAACACCTTCACACACACCCTCTCTCGAACATACACCCTCATGTATTCTCAACTCACACTCATACACACTTATTCAAACATATTTTTCTGTTTGTATTTTCCCCGTTCCATTTCAGTTTTCGAAGCACATTTTATATTCGAATTGAGGTGTATATTTAATTAATACTTTGTTCACTGTTTTTAGAAAAGAACTATGACAAATTTTCGGAGGAGGGCGTTAACATCTGTGTTGTAATCACACTTCTGCAGGTATCATCGATTATCATATTATGGTAGTAGCATTGTTATAGTTCCAAAAAATGATTTATTATTTAAATTTATTATTATTTCAATAATTTTAAAACCAATTTCAGCCGAATAGTTTCAAAATCGTTGAAGCATCTCTGAAAGTCGCAAAAACGGTTGAGATCAAACTACTCGTCTGTTTTAACGTAAATGAAATCGGTTTTGAAATTGTTCAAATATGTGTACTACTTACGAAAGTTTTAATCAAATATTATTTAAATCTCAGAATAATAACTACAGTATTGTTCTCAGAATACAACCCAATGAAACTTGCAAAGTTAGAACGCAACGAAGAGCAACGAATAGTTTAAATATTGGTAATTTATATGAAGCAATGGAAGTATAGTATTTTCTAGTATCTTTAGATATGGATAGTAAGATAGTACGAAGCATAGAATTGTAGTATAAATACTACAATATAGTACGAAATCCAAACCTGATGTGCTAGTTTATATTCTATTCCACTTATTCTAGTTCCATTTCTGTTCGCTGTTAATCTTTTACGTAAACCACACTGATTAAATTACAGTTGACGATTATCACCACATAATTGTGGTTACAAACACTGTTCGTAATATGTTTCGTGTTAATGAAACTATAATAGGTATACATCTGTGCGTCACTAAAGGTCAGAGCTGAAAACCAGCGCTGGGGATTAGTCCACACCATTGGGCTGAGCCCACGCCTTTTCTGGCAACACTGCATATTACAGCACCAGTGCTGTTAATTCATAATATGTAAACGTATTTCAACCAATTTCTGTTTATCATGTTGCTATATGAAGTTCTATCTGTAATACTCATTTTTCTTTTCTTTCTAGATTATGTTATTTAATATAACTTGGATACTAATTAGTTTGTTATGAAGTAGATCATACAGAATATCATTATATATATTAGATCATATAGTATTTGATTATTTTTAAGACCCCGTACTAAAAAATATCAAAAAACATCCGACTGTAAACAGAAAGTATTTTAATACAAAAAATGCACTAAAAAGTAAATTAACCAAATCATCGTATAGCGTTTGATTTTATAAATTTTACATCGACAAGTGAAAATGAGAACATCATAAATGTAGTCGAAGCCAAATACACATTATAAGGGATAACTCATATACTACTCGTCAAAATACACTCAAATGTAATGGGAACACAGGATACAAAATAATAAAATCCAATTTAAAATTAAAATAAATATTGTACATTAATGGTAAGTACATCTCGTAAAGAGTAACTATGTAACACAATAAGTAATACTCGTCTGTCCGTCTGTCCATCCGACTTCATCTTAAGAATAGTTTATTAAGTAATTCAGCATCTTTGTCTTTTGATAGCATGTCCAAATCAGATTCCTTTTTTATATGTAATAATGTTTAGCGATTAAACGGACAAATTGCCGTACCAAAAGATATCAGGTGCATTTCGTCACAAGTCACGAATTGCACCGCGCCCGTCACCTTGAGACATAGTTGTTAAGTCTCAAGTGCCTGTAATTTCACTGGCTCTCAAGGACTGCTGCCAGAACACATCCTTAGGTGCTTGGCGACAGATTTTCTACTTGAGGGTGGTCGCTAGCCAGGCGGGAATTCGCAAAATGACCTTCCATTATGCGGTGAAACTCAAGCCCGCGGCGGGATTCGAACCATGGACATGCTGCGCGGCAGTCCATAGCCAATGCCACTGAGCCATCACTGCTTCAGATCATCAACAGCCATCACTGTTTGTTTTTTATGTCTCGTTCACCCAGTAATTTTACTTGGTACAGTACCCATCACGCCTAAACACAGTATTGTGTACATACTGCTACCAAGACTTGCTGATGAGACCTACCAATAGGTAAAGTTTACCTTACTTATTTTTAATTTATTAAAATTTTGAAGAGCTCCTAGCTAACTTTGGAAATAATCGCGAGTTTTATCCATATTAACATATAAGGAACCGGCTAGGACCCGCGTTATATTTACCGGAAAGATTCCGAACAGTTTCGGACTGTTTTGAAGTCCTTCGTCTGGGAGTCACGATTGCGCGCTGTTACTGATTGTATCAGGTACGCGCTGAGGCCCGTGCTCGTCGCTTCGCGCAATCATGACTCCCAGACGAAGGACTTCAAAACAGTCCGAAACTGGTCGGAATCTTTCCGGTAAATATAACGTGGGTCCTAGCCGGTTCCTTATAAGTTAAGCTCCTAGCTAAGTTTACTTAGCTGTTCTCAACCGATCAGCAAAGTTAAGCAACGTCGCGCGCGGTCATGAGTTGGATGGGTGACCGCTAGTGACATTACTACTGAGCGTTTCCGTGCTTCGTTGAGGCCACGTTAAGCCGTCGGTCCCGGTTGTCGTCTTAGGATGGCAGTCGTTATAGCATGGTGGTAGGGCATTTTGCGAATGCCCGCCTGGCTAGCTACCACCCTCAAGTAGAAAATCTGTCGTCAAGCACCTAACGGTATGTTCCGGCAGCTGTCCTTGAGAGCCAGTATTTCTAGGTTAGCCTGAACAACATCTTCGACCACATCATCACTTACCATCAGGTGAGATAGTGGTCAAAGGCTAACCTATCAGGCATAAAAAAAACCTTTCCGGTAAAAGCCGTGTATTCAAACTAATTAAAACGACTTACTATCTCTACGATCTATATGATTATATCAAATCAATATCTATTTAAAACGCAAATAATCGTTTTATAAACAATTTTAATTGAAATTAATATTCTTGCCTTTACATTAATTTTCACTCAATTCAGTTTCCAAACTCAGCGAGACTTTGTATAATTTCAAGCCGCGATTCGTTCAAAGATATTAATTTAAATTAATGTTCACCGCCAAAACTCAAGCAACATTAATATAAATATAAACAGTAAGTAAGTATTACGCGGGTTAACTCAACTCACACAGAAGCAAGCTATAAATACGGGACAATCCTATAAGTTACAAGTCTTTTATGTACCTACTCTCTTTTTATAAGTTATAGGCTAGCCTTTGACCACTATTTCATCTGATGGTGATGATGAGGACGAAGATGTTGTTCAGGCTTACCTATAATTACTGGCTCTCAAGGACAGCTGCCGGAACTCACCGTATAGGTGCTTAGCAAAAGATTTTCTTTTTGAGGGTGGTAGCTAGCCAGGCACACATTCGCAAAAGCCCTACCATGCTATAACGACAGTCATCCTAAGAAAACAACCGGGACCGACGGCTTACCGTGCCCTCCAAATCACGGAAGCGCTCAATATGTAATGCTACTAGCGGTCACCCATCCCACTCATGACCGCGGCGCACGTTGCTTAACTTAGCTGATCGGTTAAGAAAGGCTAAGCAAACTACGCCACGAGCGCTTCAAAAATTAAGATGATGACCTTTGTTGATAGAATTTAATGCCATATTTGGTTTTGTTTATATGCATGATATTTTTTTTTACCGGCGTTATGCCTTTATTAACAAAATTCTACGAATTATATACACCATGAGTCATTGCAGACTCACAGGCAGTCCAAATGCTCCAGCCCACTACCAGTTGGCAGCGTGCCCAGCATGCTGGCAGCATTGTCCCGTTGAATTGCAATGCTTATTGTTTGAGCCAAATATGTGCCAGCATTTTGATCACGCGTCGCATCGACAAAGCGGTCTGATAAGTTTTGGAAAATACGATGAGCTCTTGGTCCCCACGGACCCAACGTCTCCACACCAAACGGCTCAAATATGTAACCCATACCGAGGTTAGCATACTTGCGCCGCTTGAGTTGCTCCGCCTAAGTAGCCGTGGTGCCAGCCCTCACGTTGGTTGTGTTATGTATAAATAACAAACATACTATTAAATTTTCTCTCATTCTTCTGTAGACTTATTTAGCGCTGACAAAAACTACACGAGTAACACCGAGTAAAGTTGGAAGGAAATCCAATTCGAAGAAAGATTAGGACAGTTTCTTTCCTACAAAGTTATTTTCTACCAACTCTATTCTACGTGTGGACTCGGTAGGTAGGTTGATCCTAGATTAACGTGGTATGCGATAAAAAATAGCAGCCATTTTATTGTACCAGGCTCACAAACTGTTTATGTCTATTTATATTAATAATGTAAAATGTTTATATAAACCAAGATCAAGCATGTTTGTCTGCTGAAAAACTTTTTGTTCCGTTTGATTTCGTTAATATTTTATGTTTATGTTCTTACCTGCGCAAAGGGAGGTTATCTCGGGGCTGTTTTATCAACGCTCACAGTGGAGAAAAATGATTTAAGTGCGATACTTTCAACATAATGACTAAGTGTGCTGTTATTGAAAAAAAAACATACTGGATTGCTTGTTTAATGTGACGTGCTACGACTGTGCTCTGACGTAAATGCTGACTTTTGATTGGCTAAGCGCTGTGTATGAAGCTGAGGCTGTAAAATTGTAAACAATTTCTAGCGGTTTTTTTTTGTTATATAGTCAAATTGACAGAATAAACATTACAATGTCCTCTTGTTTAAAAATAAAATAATTATTTGATAATTTTTATATAGATTCTCACATATATCTTTCATATATCTTTCACTGGTCAATTCAGTAACAATTAGGGGATAGAAAAAACTCTACAAGGTATTTAGGGAATTTTTTACCTCTACCCTCGACCTTTGCTGCACTGCACCTTTTGGGCCCACCAAAATCTACTAAATCATGAAATTCTAAATGATATATTTATTACCTGCTTTTATTATGTCCAATTTCTTTTATATATTTGTAGGTGCAAGTATGTGTGTACAATCATGTGAAATACAAATAGCATAATAAATATGTAATAAATAAGGCCGCCCATTATAACACTTTGTTAATTTTATTCAATAAGTTTACTTAAATATTTTAAAAATGGTGTTACAATAAAAAGTCTAGCCATCTATAAAACACATTTTTTGTAATCCTTTGATCGTCGGTACCAAAGTAGTATTTCTGTATCGCCGCAACACTGTGTCGCAGCGACGTTATCTCTTTGTTTTAGTTGCGATGAGTGTCGAACCCGCAGTACCGGTGAACAAACAGCTGTTTCATTACGCTTCGAAAGTAGGTCGTTACGGATCGGATCGGTTAAGTTACGGAACTTAAATTGTATACAAAAGTAAATATTTTTTGCAGGATTTAGTTTATAAAGCCAGGGTTATTTGAGGTTTGTAGTGTGTGTTTGCGGTGATAACTGATATTCTGACATATTTCTAAAATACAGGAAAGGTATACAGGTAGGTACCAAAAGGTACACAAGGTTTTTTTTATAAGGTGGTATATAAGTAAATAGAATATATGAGGCAAGTGTACAAAAGCACTTATTACCAACCTTAATACCAAAAACGAAAAAAAACTGGAATGTAGTATAAGAAATATATTTTGTTATCAAAAAAAATAACCAATGGAACGAGTGTTGAACACTCAAAGGTGTGAAATAACTAGTTGAAGTCGGTACCATGATGGTTCAAAAGTACCTATTATCACAATATTTTGCGCATGGCACCGACTTATTTACGTCTGTATTTTTTTTTAATAACTCAGGACTTTCGACTGGGTGACCCGATTTTGATGATCAGAATTATATATAGAATATAATTCTGATCATATAGAATATTAGGAGAATCGGTTGAGAAATGTTACCTGTAGAAGAGAACAACCGGACATACGAAAGCATTTTTGTGTTAGCTGAAGCAGACACGCTACGTTCGCACTGCGTGCGCTCTCTCGGTCAATAAAATAAATACCAATATTAATATGATAATATTTTGTGAGAGAGTATAATTAAGGGCTTACTACCCTTAATTATAGTTTCCAGTTTAAAAATATCAGAACTGTTTTTTACACTTCTGTTGGATGTCAAAACGTAAAACTGTTCACATCGGTATAAGTGGGATATGCTGCTGCATATAAAGCGTAAAAAAGGGAAACTTACTACGGGATGAAGCCCATTTGTGCGCCGTATGTGCAGTAACATTAATGCTCTGATTACCTGAGGAGGTAGTGGATACTATACCAACTGACCAGACAAAGCCAAGGTGGCTAGCCACAAAACAAAAGATAAAACTTTGTACAATGGTAGGCATCGTGTGGTAGTAAAGTATTGCTCAAGAGAGTAAAGAGAGTAGCTAGCCAAGAGGCTCGCTACCACTCTCAAATAGAAAATCTGTCGCCAACCAACCAACTGCCAACTTGACGGTGTCCCGGTGGCTGTGTTTTAGAGTTCTTAGTTTGCGTAAACAACATCACTTACCATCAGGTGAGATAGTGGTCAAATCAGTATAGCATATTACAAAAAAAACCTATTTCATTCCCTTATTTTCATAGAGAAAATATATTGTAATGACCCTCAATGACTGAGATAGGCGTAGGAAGATGGCATTACGAGTATAAGGGGAAAACGATGCAGTGATAGTTGAAAAAAAGTACATCAAGAAAGTAGACTATTACCAATATTTCGCAAGGCTAATAAATCTTTCAATCTACTCGTATTTAGAAATCATCAGCATGCCGTATTGTATTGAGCTGTAAGCTTCGAATTAGGTGTACGATCCGTCTGTCAGTCACTTCATGAATATTTAACAGATCGGTTGGTAAGGGCCAATCATGCGAGTAAACCCAGGAGGCGGGATTAGCATACAGGTGAGCTGTCATGGGAAGCCTGAGGAGGGAATTGTTACCAAGATATTTTTGTGATACAAGTTATTATTTTATTAAAAGATCACCTTTCAGTCGGTCTCTCTTCTTACGGTCAAAAATATATATAAAGGGCTTTCAAGGGCACCTACCAGCACCCCTTCAGGTTTGAATGACCTACACTAAGCAAAGTTCTTTAGGTTTCAAGCCACCCGAAAGCCTAAGGATAACCTTAACACCGCCATCCCTAGATAACAACCGGCACCGATGCTATGACTGAACATGCCCTCCAAGCCGCACGTAAACAGCTATAACGTTCACCTTTAAACAAATTCCTCCCCAATTACAAGGTGTTTGTTTGTTTGGTCCCCAATTACAAGGTGTTTGTTTGCCATAATCTCAACGCTTGGTAAGCATTTTGGGAATCGCATTGTAAGATGACAATTCTTCAAAAGGCACTGCTGTCTACCGTCTGGAATGTTTCAATTCATCGACAGGAAGATATGGAGGGGTGCAAGTTTAGTTCAACACCCCACGGAAGCACTCAATAGTAAATGTCAAGTTATAACCCCAAAGAATGTGGCATACAATTGAGCATTTAACAACAACTAGACAATCTCCTTAAGTGCGCTTGGTGACCGTTTTTCTACATCCAGGCGAATAATCACAAAATCCATATCAGCATGCAAAAAAAATTTAACCCACTTTCTACACTCAAATGTGTGAAAACTTATTGAAACTTGTTGAAGTCGGTACCATGATGGTTCAAAAGTAACTAATATCACAATATTGTGCACATGGTACCGACTTCGACAAGTTATTTCACACATTTGGGTGTTGAAGTCGGTAAAATTTTTTGGTAAACATTTGTTTTTCACCCTTTTTGTGTCCCATGCTGCTTATGGGATCGATGGTCATTCACTGTGAATGACTATATATCATCGAGACCTCCTTGTTTTGAAGTCGGTAAAAATGCTCTACAACGATGACGTCACTGACCTGTCACTATTCAATACGCCGCGCCGTATCATCATGAATGCCTACCTCCATGCAAATCGAACATTTCGAAAGATTCCTACGTCCCACACAAAGCTTTTTGATACTCAAATACAATGTTCACAAGAAAATGTTAAATTCAGGCAGTTAAGGCTCCTCATCCCTCCGAATGTGAATAATAGAAAGACAAACAAATTAGGGAACAATTAGAGAGCGCCGCGATGTAAGGACCCTTATTCAGTTTGCACAGTCCTTAAGAGTGTTGGAGCCGATACTGACTTCAGAAATAAGGTAAGTACAATCGGATAAAAAAATATTATGATTATATATAACGGTGCATTTTACAATCATTAATACCAGCTTGTATTACTGCAATAAAAGGCAGCCGCCAAGCATAGTTTTGCATGGTATAAGTGTATTTTGCGATTGCTTTCTTTGTTAACTACCCTAACTTACCCTCAGTAGCAACTTTATAGCTTATGTCCTAACAGATCTCTATAGGATATTTCTATAACTTTAGTGTGGCAGCTGTTTTTCAAAACAACCCCTTGGTATCCTCAACCACACCAATGATTTAACGAACGATGCTGGTAAAAACCAAAACTATCAGTTAAAAAAAAATAGACCATTATATTTGGCTACTACAGTACTGTATCACCTGGATTGTCCACTGCTGAACATATTCCTCCCGCATAGCCCCCCTGGCTTGCCATAAACCCCACGCTTGGCAGGTATCTTGGGGACATGGGTTAATGATATCAGTTCCTCATCAATGATATCAGTTCCTCAGAACGCACTGCTACCCACCTTTAGTCACCTCTTGTGACACCCACAGGTAGCGTGGGGGGGGGGGTGACATTCTAGCCCCCCACGGGGCTTCACACTGCCACATCTACTACTCTCTCTATTAATTCAGGTGCTACGTGCGGTGTTAAGATTGCTGTGTTACGCATCAATCACTGTACTAATACGCAAGTGGCGTAACATAGGCTGTGTGAATGTGATACAGACAGAGGTGTATTTGCGAGGATTGATGTTGATATGTTTGTTGGTATTCGTAAAGAAAACACAGTTCGTTTTTGGTTCCAACGTTTTCGTTCTGGAAATTTCGACCTGCAGAACAAGCCCCGTGGACGGCCTGAGACTCAAGTTGATAATGAAGAGTTGAAGGCTATTGTGGAAGCGGATCCATCGCAAACCACGTCCGAGTTAGCTGCAGGCTGCGATGTTAGTGATAAAACTGTTTTAATTCACTTGAAGCAAATTGGGAAGATTAAAAAGCTTGAAAGGTGGGTACCTCACGAATTGACTGAAACAAACCGGCAAACGCGCGTCGACTGCTGCGTTACATTACTAAACCGGCACAATAATGAAGGTATTTTAAACCGAATCATTACCTGTGATGAAAAATGGGTTCTTTACGATAATCGGAAGCGCTCAGCGCAATGGTTAGATCCTGGCCAGCCAGCCAAATCCTGCCCCAAGCGAAAATTAACCCCAAAAAAGTTACTTGTAAGCGTTTGGTGGACTAGTGCCGGTATTGTTCATTACAGTTTTTTCAAATCTGGCCAGACTATTACGGCTGATGTCTATTGTCAGGAATTGCAAACCATGATGGAAAAGCTAGCGGCTAAACAACCTAGGCTGGTCAATCGCTCCACGCCACTGCTGCTTCACGACAACGCTAGACCACACACTGCGCTACAGACGGCTACTAAATTAGAAGAGCTTCAATTGGAAAGTCTAAGACATCCTCCGTACTCCCCGGACCTTGCTCCAACAGATTACCATTTTTTTCGAAATTTGGATAACTTCTTGCAAGGGAAAAAATTCAACTCCGATGGGGCAGTCCAAATCACCTTCAAAGATTTTATTGATTCCCGTCCGACTGGTTTTTTTAGTAAAGGGATCAATGAACTACCTATGAGATGGCAAAAGTGCATAGAAAATAATGGTTCATACTTTGATTAATTAAATATATTATATTAAAAAATATTCTACTTTTTGTTCCTCCCATACAAAACGCCAATTTCATATGTAAGGACCTAATATAATATATTTTTATATTATTTAAGTATTTTCCAACTTATTAATTTACTGTATTCTTAAAATATTTATATCAAATTGGTGTTTTTAAATATGCATTTCCGCAAAGTAACGGCTGAATTTATTCAAATACATTTGAATAGATTCGTTAGTTAAATTCAGTTAAATTGCAATTACTCACGTTGAATTATTATTATATATATTAATTTTATGCCTCTTTTTCGGTACATTGAGTGGAAAATACTGATTAGGCAACTCCTAGTTGCCTAGACCCTTGAGTGGGGCCCATGTTCATTCTGCCACTAAAACAAATAATATTAAAAACTGACAAACCACTTTACTGGATGACCGTACCCATGAACCTTTTGCTGAAATTTTAGTACAAACTGTACCATGCGACGCTAGTACCTAACAGTTACTACAGCAAATCATCAATTCGCTGTAGTACGTTTTTTCGATTCTGTGGCTTTATATTCTCAGAGGGATTAAAATATAAGACGCATGGAAACATTCACGATTCCTCTTCAAAGTTTGAGATTGTTCAAGTTGTTTGTTATACTTATTTTTTCGTTCTTCCATTGTATCTTCGTATTGGATGCTTAAATGTTTTAACAATGTCTTCAAAGTTCGGAAAACATTGTTATAACTATTCGCAAACGGTATGTTTTTGTGATCACATCAAAAAGTTTCAAGTTTATTGTTACGAAGAAACGTAGCGCTTCTTATGATGCCCAACAACTTTAACTTAAACTTTTATTTTTAAACTAAACGAGGCAATATCTACTCATAGTATGTGTTCATATGGCGTTTATGACAATAATTGTAATCTGTTGATTTTCCGTGTATGATCTTAAGAGATTATTAGCATATAATATATAAGCAGAGTAATGTTTATTCGCTGATAATACACACATTGACTTGAGAGACAAAAGTAAATAAATTTGACAAAATGTTATGACTTTATTGAAAGAAAGCTTTCATACTAATGGTATAATTCATAACTCTGATAAAAGCATTGTAATGCATCATCAATCGCGGCTAGACATTTAGGGTAGTACGCCTTCGACGTTCAATTAAATATATTTTTAAGATATATATTAGAACAATTTGTCACAAAGCGCATATTGACAAAATTTAAAAAAAATGGCGAGCGGAAATTATTCTCTTAAACTAAACTTAATTAACTTAGTCTAGTTATGGAACTAGACCACTCACATACCCACACACTCACGTGTATATATGATGTGGTTCTTAAATGATATTTTTTATTTTTATAAACTTATTCATAGTATTCTCATCAACCATCATATTTTTATTAATTATTGCATTGGTTAAGAAAGAATGGACAAATAAGTCATGCGCCATATGCCACGGTGGCTTAGCGGTTAGAGCATACCTCAGGTATATGGGTGGATGTCACGGGTTCAAATCCCACACATGACTATAATTTTTCTCTCATTGTAATATTTTAATCATTCATAATAACTCGTAATTAATATAGAAGTATGGTGCTGAGCTAGAATGTGTGTCGTAAGAGGCGACTAAGGGTAAAATATTGGAATTGAGCAGCAGAGACTTCTGAATAATTTCCTGAACAAGTCGCTTGCAAACGTGGGGACTATGACTAATGTGGGGATTATCCCTAAGAAGAGAATGAATGTGTCTTAGTAGTTCACTTTTACAGGCAAGTGTTTCTGCACTTGTGCGAGTAAAGTCAAATCTAATAAGATGTGTAATTTATCGTGTTTTTTTTTTTTTTTTTTATGTTATTGTGATGGAACAAGCGCGAGGCCCACCTGATGTTAAGCGGTATCTTCTGCCTATAACAGATGCATTTCATCACAACTGACGAACTGCACTGCGCCCATCACCTTGAGACATACCTGTTAATGTCATTTTGCCTGTTATTTCACAGGCTCTCAAGGACTGCTGCCGGAACACACTGTTAGGTGCTTGGCGACAGATTTTCTATTTATCGCTAGCCAGGCGGGGATTCGCAAAATGCCCTTCCACTTGCGGTGAAGCTCAAGCTCTGGGCGGGATTCGAACCATGTACCTGCTGCGCGGCAGTCCATAGCCAATGCCACTGAGCCATCACTGCTTCAAAATTTATGTTACTTTTATCGCACAATCTCTTTATCAACTACAACTTCTATACTCGTATCACACTAATTTTGAGTATTAGTAGTCATAATCAATGCCCAAACCCATACAATAATTGAATGGTAAAATACGACTTTCACATTTTTTAAATTTGTGAACTTCCCATAAGTACCAGCTGTTGCATTTGATAAACTGGGTCATATGATTTCGAAGAGATTGTCTTCAAACCCTTGCTCGCTTCTTCTAACAAATCTTCTCTAAATTGAAACTAATACACCGACAAAGTACAGGCTACTATACTAGATGGATGATCACATACGTTAGCGAGTCAACACAAATAAGTCGCGACGTTGAATAATGCGTGGCTGGTGCAAGACGAATTAACACGACCAGGATCATGTTACGTTAATGCTTTTGGAGACTATTTATTTTGTTGTAAGCGATTTAAGGGACAAGATTTTCGGTCAACCGCAAATTTGACTTGTATGTGTCAGGTTTTATGTGTGTTTTTGGTCTGCTGCTATTTTTTATTTTTAATAGAGCACATTTTTTTGTCCCCAGCGGGAATAGAATCCGCATCTCTTGGATTCGCGTCGAGTGCCCTCCTCAAGACTATCAGAACAAGCTCTACAATAAAGAATCTTTTGCACAATTTTTTTTCATCATCTGATCGAAAGAAGTGCAGTTTCAAACACTTAAATCTCGGAACGATGTCGCTACCTTTAAATATTTCTAAATATTATTATAAGCACAATCGAGTGCTAAGCGAAAATCATATTTACAAACTATGGGAGAACTAAATTCTTGTCCCGAGCTAGAAACGAACCCGCATCATCCGGATTCCTCTTGCCTATTCTTATTCTTCTGCTTTTCTTGACAGTTTGCCTTTTAGCACTTCAACAGGGTGTCCATATGTAATTTATATGGTGTAGTTATTATCAATTTCTGCTTTAACTCATCATTGTGACAGAAATAATGAAAATTTGCATGGTGGTAGGGCATTTTGCTATTGCCCGCCTGGCTAGCTACCACCCTCAAGTAGTAAATCTGTCGCCAAGCACCTAACAGTGTGTTCCAGCAGCTATCCTTGAGAGCCAGTACTTCTAGGTTAGCTTGAACAACATCTTCGACCACATCATCACTTACCATCAGGTGAGATAGTGGTCAAAAGCTAACCTCTCAGTCATAAAAAAAAAACAATGGACAATTGACCTCTTTTTATACATACATGAACTATACACTATTAAATCAAAACAATGACAGGTAAAAACAAGACCTCACATTTAGTTAAAATGACCTCAGCTTGACTAACGAACTAATGGATGCATGGATGAGTCTGTAGACGCTTACACTGCATATTACAAGCCTACAGGCATACTATTAATTTGTCAACAACAAGTCCAGTGTACCAATACTAGTCAGTGGACGGCAACCAATTTTGTCCTGTAGTTGATTACAATCTTCCAATGTCAAGATTCATCATTTTATTGCCAGAGGTCATTTCTTCATGCCTTAATTACAAAACCGATATCATGAAATTTTAAAAAGAACCTACCAGCGGTAATTATTTAAAAGAAAGTTTTAATTAATCTTATATACAGGAATCTGTTCAAATATCCATTATCAACAGTTCGTGTCCTCCATTGAACAAAGTTGAATGAAGCCGACACCACCAATGTGTTCCCGCAGCAGTCCATGAGAGCCAGGAATTATGAAATTACAGGGTCAACAATGTATGTCTCAGGGTGATGGGCACAGTGCAGTTTAAACATGCGACAAATTCTAGGCTAGCCTGAACAACTATCATCGACCACATCATCACTTACCATCAGGTGAGATAGTAGTCAAAGGCTAACCTAAAAGGCATAAAAAAAAAGAGACAAAAAAAAATTTAAATAAATTCAAGCTTTTTTACAGGAAGACTGGCCAAAAAAAGGAGTGTTATGTTTTCAGGGTTCATGTATGTATGTTTGTGAGTTCAAACATTCCGCCATAACTTCTATACGGTTAAATTGTTGTATTGTATGAGATATATATTTGTTTCCGGCGGTATGCATTTATTAACAAAATACTACGAACTATATACAACACTACAGCTACTACAATAAAAGCATTTAAATCCCTATAAGCCATTGCAAACTCATAGGCAGTCCAGATGCTCTAGCCCACTACCAGTTCGCAGCGTGCCCAGCATGCTGGCAGCATTGCCCCGTTGAATTGCAATGCTTATTCTTGGAGCCAAATAGGTAGCAGCATTATGATCACGCGTCGCATTACTGACATCGCTCTGATAAAATTTAGAAAATACGATGAGTTCCCGGTCTCCACGGACCCAACGTATATATCATTAGATTCGTATTGATAGCTCAAGTGACATAGAGAAATAAAAAAAACAAACTGACGGATTTTACACGCCATATTGTGTTTTTTTTTTATTTCAAACCCATCCAGAGGTGTATCAAAATGTAAGTCTTTAAAAAAGATTTAATGTGCAGTTTTAATTTCAATGGAGCGATTTAACGAAAATAAATAATTTGTAGGTGGGTTTTTATTCTTTTAATTAATTAATACTTTTTTCTTATGTCTCTGTAACGTTCTTAAAGTTTCCCATCTCCCAGACTATCTCCCGATATTTAGAGAAGAACATTCTCTCCCGCTCCGTAGCCTCCCCAAGATTAAGATCGATGAGCAGGCAACGTAAATAAATAGCTTGAGACATTGACAGCGGGAGACGTATGCGATAATGTCCACATTAGGGTAGGACGGGAATGGATTATTTATATAGCGTCAGATTACATGTAATACGGATGTTTAAAATATTATTTGTGGGTTTGTTGCGATTGGTCAATTTTGTCAAATTACTTACCAGTTTTGATGTGGAAGTTAGAACTTGTTATTACCGTTTCGTAAAAGTAATTATCTATATCACTAGTATAATTTATTTTTATGCTATTGTGATGGAACTAGCCCGGGGACACCCTGGACACTCGACTCATTCTCTATACAAAAGCCGCGTTACAACTAACTATTACACAGACACTACACAAATTTTCATCTATGCCCTTCAAACCGGAACTCAGTAATGTAAAAATAACTGCTTGGCGGTAGAAATAGGTATGGTGGCAGTACTGCCCCAGACGAACTTGCACAAAGAGTTCTAATGCTACTAAATTTACTATGTTAAGGGCCTGTTTCAGAATGTTCGTCTAAGTTCCGGTTATACTACCCAAAACATATTTAATAAATAAAATACTATCTTTGCGTTTCACAGTCATCAATTTTTCCTATTCATCGGTTAAAGCTTGAAACGCGCTGCATGTTTACTGTAATTTTTATCATTCAGTTATTTTATGTTCTGGGTACCTAGTATAATCGGAACTTACTCGAACATTCTGAAACAGGCCCTAAGTGTTTAAAGGCACTGTAACAAGTGCAATTGCCGGGCAATTGAGACTAAAAACGAACAACTCACAGTTACAGTGTACTTACATTATCCATCCATTTCCATGGTTCGAATACCGCCGCGGGCTTGAGCTTCTCCGCATGGTGGAAGGGCATTTTGCGAATGCCCGCCTGGCTAGCGACCACCCTCAAGTAGAAAATCTGTCGCCAAGCACCTAACGGTGTGTTCCGGCAGCAGTCTTTCAGAGCGAGTAATTCTAGTTAAGCCTATTAACACCTTTGACCACATCATCCCTTACCATCAGGTGATATTGCGGTCAAAGACTTACCTATAGGCAATAAAAAAAAAACAAAGTTAGCGTGCTATAATAATATTTATTTTTTTTGCACGTTTATTATTATAATAATAATAATAAACGTGCCGAAAAACACCTTGCTTTTAGGTTTTCCTCTTTCTATTTGCCTTAAAGAGCGAGGCTCGAATTGCACTTGACAAGTTTGTATATATTTTCGGTAAAATACTTAAAAATCATTTTTAAACGAGATATTGTTCCCGTTCGTGCTTCATAAAAGCATAACAAAAATTACCACTGTATTACTTACATATATAGTTATTTGTGTAAAAAAAACAGTACAAAACCGTTATCAAACACCTAATTGCGCTTCCCGACATAGACCGCTATTGAGAGCTAACGATCTTCGCGTTCTATCAGAGCAGGGGGCAGTGCGGGGTGGGGGGGGGGGGGGTGATTAGCTCCAAACCCATTTACAGAGCTTTTATAGTTCTGTGAAATTGTCCTTTATTTTTAGCTAAAGGGAAACTGGCTTGAAAACTAGTTAGATTTTTTTCTTGTTGTATATCTCTAGTAAGAAGTAATAGCTTAAACTAGCTTTAAACGGGTGCTTATAAATCATTTTCAATTATATATTAAATGAATTAATATTATAAAATACTTAATTACATAACAAACATAAGCTCATTTTCCGAAGGGGATTTGCGAAGCGCTCGTAGCGAAGTTTGCTTAGCTGTTCTTAACCGATCTGCAAAGTTAAGCAACGTCCGCCGCGGTCATGAGTTGGATGGGTGACCGCTGGTGACATTACTACTGAGAGCTTCCCTGCTTCGAGGGGTCCGTAAAGCCGTCGGTCCCAGTTGTTGTCTTATGATGGCAGTCGTTATAGCAAGGTGATAGGGCATTTTGCGTGTGCCCGCCTGGCTAGCTACCACCCTCAATTAGAAAATCTGTTGCAAAGCACCTTACGGTTGTGTATTTGTTAGACTGTGACATGATGAACTATTAGCCTGTCTGATGGTGAGTCTCATATCTGTCCATTAAAGTTACAGGGTAAATATCTTCGTTCTGCATGACAAGTACTGCGCTCGTCACTCCGAATTGTCAATTTTTATGTCTCATTTATCCAATTATTTCACTTGATACAGTGCCTTTCAAGCCTAAATTTTAGCGTTTGCACAATACACTGCCTCGAGGCTCAATAGTTAAAACTGTGGTTTATAGATTTTTCTCCCACCACGACAGATTCTAGCTAAAAACCTTACCTTGTAAAAAGAGAAGTAATAGTGAGTCAGAGGGATTTATGTTAAAAATTCAAAATGGCGGATTCAATGTGGCCGCCGTATTTAGATCCATTTGAGAGTTAATAATTTATAATTAAATTTTGTTTTGTGATAAATGGCATTATATTCATAAATTGCTACTGACATTTTGTGAACAATGTGATACTTTATAATTATTTTTAATATTCTTTCTTGACATACTTGATCTATATAGTTTAATTTTTAATGACATTTGATTTGAAATGCATTTTCATAATTTTTCATTAAAAATGTTTGTAGTCAATTTATTTAATTAAGTAACGTTGTATAATAATGATATTGTTATATATGTATCAAGTTAAATGAATTGAGTCAATCTTATGTGTGCTGTATACTTATAACAATGTATAAATTATGATAATAAGTGTAAGTGGTAACTGCCGTGCTTATTATAATAAATAAATAAATAAACGAGAGCTGATATCATTTTATTACCTTCTTTGCTATCACAACAAAAAATCTACATTTATATGTTTACCACGTTATTACAATGCGATTAAAATAAGAATAGGACGGCTCTCGGCTAACTTCACTCATATTCACTCTAATAAGTACGATCAGCAGAACAAAATCAAAAATAAAGCATTGCCATATATTTATAGGTTATTTCAATGAGTGACCCGAATCACCACCATCAATCTTGGATTACAGATACGATATTAATTTCGGGCGTAAAACAACTAATTTTATTCTTGTCGGTATTGGAAGTCGCTTCATTTTATTATTTAACAATTTTCCAGTGCATTTACGTAATGAATCCCGTTTTTTATTAAAATTTTATAATCATTAAAATGAGGTCACGTCTTTTAATATACGTATGCTTGTTAAACTCTTTTATAACTATTTGTACTGGACAATATAAATAATATGTCACGTTGCCTACTTATTAACTTTATTTGTTGTGTATACATACGCAATATGGAATGAATGAGACAGAACTTTCTGATTCGTAGCGCTGAGACTTCGTTACAAAACCGATAAGTTTGAAGGCAACCTATTTCTTTGATATTGAAGATACAAAATAATTAATATTGACACATTTGAACCATAGCAAAACTAGAAAATTAGCCTGACTGGAGGCCCGTAGAAGATTTAAAAACCTATTCTAATCTGGATACGCGTATCTCTAAGTCTTATTGGCATGCCTTTATTAACAAACTACTACGAACTATATACAACACTACAGCTACTACAATAAAAGCATTTAGATCCCTATAAGTCATTGCAGACTCATTGCAGACTCATAGGCAGTACAAATGCTCTAGCCTACTACCAGTTGGCAGCTTGCCCAGCATGCTGGCAGCATTGCCTCGTTGAATTGCAATGCTTATTCTTTGAGCCAAATTGGTGCCAGCATTTTGATCACGCGTCGCATCGACCGAGCGCTCTGATAAGTTTTGCAAAATACGATGCGCTCCCGGTTCCCACGGACCCAACGTCTCTACACCAAACGGCTCAAATATATAACCAATACCGAGGTTAGCATACTTGCGCCGCTTGAGTTGCTCCGCCGAAGTAGCCGCGGCGCCCTCACGTTGGTTTCAGAAAGATGTGACGGCGCTAAAGTGTCTACGCATGTAGCGTCCCACACTAAGGGCCGTCCTAACTTCTACGGAACCAGAGTCAAGCCGTCAGGTCTTTTACCATCGTCACGCATCAGACCGTTCGGTTTGAGAACAGCTGGAACATTGGCACTGGTAAAAGCCCGGCGAATGATATCGTTAAGGCTGGCGTAGGTGGAAATTCGACCAGCACTTCGAGAGCAGGAAAGGCCATTATATATTACATATTGGCATATATGTAATATATAAATATATATAAAATCAAAAATAATTCGTATCTACCTACAGGCACGACTTTGTACACGCTAGATATTTGCCATAGTGTGCATGCTCTATCACGTCCCTACGGGCGCGCACACCGCTCTATGAATTCAAACGACTTGTTTGGTTTTACTATGTTTGCACTCTACTTATTGACATCTAGCTAGACGATGACGCGCCAATTGTTAGGTTTTTCTTTGTTTTGCTTTAGGCTGCCAACCTCATTTCTTAATTTCTTATACATCAGATATAGACATAGAATAGAGTGACGTTAATAAGGCTACGTTTATAACCTCTGACTATTTGACATCAATAAAGAAAAACAATGATTATGAAGCTGTGATGGCCGAGTGGTAATACCTAGCTATTACCTGCTGTGCCGCAGGACCATGTTCGATCCCTACCGCCGGCTTGAGCTTCTAAGCATAGTGGAAGGGAATTTAGCGAATGCTTATCTGGCTAGCTAGAGTTATTGGTAAAGGCAATAAAAATGAGTGTCGAAAGTTTTTTCATCTACAGTCTATTTAAAAATTCTATACCTACAATAAGGTATTGTAAAAGCGACTAAACAACATTCAATGCTCCTAATTCCCGATAGTAAATTACAAACAATTATCCACCTCCGCTAGTCCATTCGGCAAACACAACACTATTTGTCTTTGTTAGCGGCTGATTAATTCTAACTGTAATTGAGTTATAGCCGAGACGTACTAAGTAATCACAGACACCAGTTTGTTGTACCCGATATAGAGTACTTGAGGTAGTCTGGTATACACTCAGGGTACCTTATTTAATAAAAAAACACCGTTAGGTGTTTGGTAAAAGATTTTTTACTTAAGGGTTCTAGCTAGCATGCGGGTATTCGTTGCAGTTTTTGAGTTTTCAGGCCGCTATTTCTTTAGTTGGATAGCATAATACGTCATTTTTATCAAACGCCACTTAAGAGGGCCCTTCCCGGTCCGTCTATCGTCAAAGCGAGCATGATTGAAAAGCTTGTTGCTCCATCTTTATTCATCTTTAGCGCTTGGCATTCAACTCTCCGTCTCACTCCATCCCCCGTATACCTCTTTCTGCCACTTGGCTAACAAGCAAGTGAGAACGAGATAACATTTAACGAAAAATAGTGTGCGTAAACTTCATAAAACTAGGTCCAGGAATTACGTGTTTTGCAATAAGCTTTGTAAGTATGTAAAATAAATGTATGTCATTTAGAATCTCCATTATATTTGCAAGGTTTCAATCAAAATATGTTCTCTACTTTGACAATAGTGAGTACATTCTGAACGCCCAAATGTAAGGTAAAATTTGTGCAAAAAAGCAGATTTTTGGAAGCTTATACTGAAGTTGTTTCTCCAAATTTTACTTTTTTGTTTGCATATAAACCTAAATATAGTGCACAAGATACCTATTGCATCAAAAGTTACAAAGAAAGATCTGTTAAAACGTCATAATCACGTACGAGCGTTTGTATGAAAAGTAAGACGGGTTGGCCGCTCTTAAGTGTAAAACATAATACAAAAAAACCGAACTCCTCTGGTTGATCACTGGCGTTTGGGTGGCAGA
The DNA here is from genome assembly GCA_963890685.1 of Plagodis pulveraria. Taxonomy (NCBI): domain Eukaryota; kingdom Metazoa; phylum Arthropoda; class Insecta; order Lepidoptera; family Geometridae; genus Plagodis; species Plagodis pulveraria. The sequence continues at coordinate 1,452,750 of OY982968.1, forward strand.
GCGTTTCCGTGCTTTGGATAGCACGTTAAGTCGTCGATCCCTGATGTTGTCTTAGGATGGCAATCGTTATAGCACGGTGGTAGGGCATTTGGCAAATACCCGCCTGACTAGCTACCACCCTCAAGTAGAATATCTATCGCCAACCACTTAATAGTCTGTTTCGGCAGCTGTACTTGAGAGCTGGAAATTTTAGGTAAGCCTGAACAACATCTTCGAACACAACATCACTTACCATAACGTGAGATGGAGATCAAAGGCGCAAGCTTCTTAGCTTGCAAACAGTTGCATGTGAGCTAAAAAACCTTTTTAAACAGTAACTTAACAAAATGCCAAAATTTTATAGATGAATGAGATTGAATGGCTTGTGTAAAAAACGCAATACCAGTCCGAAATTACTGTGTAAATTACTGTAATAACTGTGCTCGGAAAATGACAAAAAGCTCGTTTTTAAACTTATCAGAGCGCTTGGCCCATGCTACGTGGGATGAATATGCTGGCACTTATTTGGCTTAACGAATATGCATTGCAATCTAACGGGGCAATACTGCCAGCATGCTGGGCACGCTGTTAACAGGCATTGGGATAGAGCATCTGGACTGCCTGTAAGTCTGCAATGGCCTGTATGTTGACTAAATGCTTTAGCTGCAGTAGCTGTAGTGTTATACATTGTAGCTTGTTGTCAATAAAGATTTACCTAGAAAAAAAACAACAAAATAAGCCTGGCTCCTATTGTATTAAGTAAAAATGATTTCACACACCTCTGCCTATTCTGTCGAGCATGTACCGGCACGTGATGCGATTATGGAGACATTTTCATTTCGAAAATTAAAAGATAACGTATGATACCCTAAAACATACTCTTGATCTTTTCAACTAAGCACAAGTCCTTGATTCCACTCGAACGTCACCAATTTCCTTCCAATTGTTTATTGTAAAAACATCTCGGAGTCAGCCATTTCGCTTTGTCGTAAGAGCTCTGTCAATATTGAAGCGTCGAAAGGGTTGACGTGAAGGGTAATGCCATTTATCTGTAGAGGCAAGCCTCCCTGCCCCTGTAAGCAGTTTTCGAGACTTTCTGGAGTTCCAGGTAGCGGTTTCAGCAATGTTTGTTCGTAATTGAAATGTACGAACATAACTTAGTATCGCCGTTGATATGTATTTTTCTTCTTCTTGCTCTTATCCCAAGCAAAGTGGTGTCGGTACAACAAAGTATTATGCCCCGCTCTGTGCTACTTGTCATCTCAGTACTCACACTTACCAGGTCTTTTTTATAACAGTATGTCTTGGTAGGTACCACCACAGTCTCAGATATTTTGTAGTTTGCAAATACAACTGTGTTAAGGAGTAAAAGGCACTTTAGCCAATGAACCGACTGGGCAAACGAGACATATGTACAAACGTCTCGGAGAGATGAGCGCAGTGTAGTATCATAGAAATTACTTACGGGCTGGAATGAGCTGATGCTATAAAAGTAATAATATAATAATAAGATAGTAATAGAAATTATCTGCAGACGTTTTATATGGACGCGAAGCTCGTTGAAAAACGTCCTAGCTAAGTAATAAGTATATTTGCGTTTCTGATGTGACATCACGAATTAGCACTTCATTATAAAATTGTGTTTGTATTTTTTAGTATAACAAAAGTGTATAGAACTTGTGGAGCCATAATCGAATCATAAACCCTATTCATATTTGATGAACTAGCCACATCTTCCGTATCAAAAACACCTTCCGCACTAAATTCATTAGATCCGGATGGATACACCGCAAACCGGTTAAACGGTTAACCGGCTGAGCGTAATAAATCGAGTCCAACTTGGTCCACTATCCAACCGTACAATCCTATGCAAACCCTTTCCTAAATAGTGTACCCTTTTCTAAGTAGGGGACTACTACTGGTCTGTGAAATTGTAACAGTATTACTGTAAAGATCAAGTTAAGTACAATGGAATTAGGATAGACTGGATATCTTACATACTTCTGTCATTTTGAAGCAATGATGGCCGAGCGGTAATAACTATGGACTGCCGCGCCGCAGTATCCTGGTTCGATCCCCACCGCGGCTTGAGCTTCACCGCATGGTGGAAGGGCATTTTGCGATTGCCCGCCTGGCTAGCTACCACCCTCAAGTAGAAAATCTGTCACCAAGCACCTAACAGTGAGTTCTGCCAGCAGTCCTTGAGAGCCAGTGAAATCACAGGCATATGAGACTTAACAACTATGTCCCAAAGTGACGGGCGCAGTTAAATTCGTGACTTGTGATGAAATGCATCTGTTATAGGCAGAGGATACCTCTTAACATGAAATGAAATGAAATGAATGAATGAATGAAATGAAATGAATGAAATGAAAGAATTTTAAGTTGGGTGCTCTACGTAGCTCTTTGTTACGCCATATAATTTTTTTGTACCATGTAACTGGGGGCTATTGCCATATACACAGTTCTAGACTCTAAATTGCATGAGAAGATTGATATGTCGAAACCCAATACTTTATTAAACTTTATTTACCAGGGATCAGATACGAGAACTTAAATATTCCAAAGCAACGCTTTACGCTACTTTGTTAACTATTCTTATCTATTGGGAAATTTGGAATGCCTATGAGTCTGCAGTGGTTTGAAGCTTGTCTTATTGTCTAAATGCTTCCACTATAGTATTTTTAATTATGTATATATACTCGGTGCTAAATAGCATGGCAATAGATTTCGTATATTTTAGAGTTGTTTACGAGTTTTATGAACTCGTATCGCTAGAATTTTATGTTACAAGGCATACAAGGACGTAACAGTACAAATAAACAACTCTAAAATATACGAAATCTATTGCCATGCTATTTGGCACCGAGTATAGTTCGTAGTATTTTGTTAATAAAGGCATACCGCCGGTAAAAAAATAATAAGCAATTTAAATAAGCTGGTACAGTAGTAGCTCCCCATCAACATGATATCCATTTATCTCGGGGAATAGTGACGTCACGGCGTCAAAGTAACGTCCCGCGCACACCTGACGTCATCAAGCCCGCGTCAGCTTGATGCGGGTACAACGTGAAAAATGTAAGTTGCCGTTGTTTTGTTTGCGGAACCCTTTTGCCTGAATAGTTTTTGTCCCAGCGGGTAATCCTCTTTATGTGTGATTTACTGTTTGGTTTTCATGTATGTTTGTAGCTACAAATTGTATGAACATATATATTTCTTTATATCTAAACCAACACTACTAATTTGTTGATTAATAACTGATAACAATATTATCAACTATCCTAATGGCTATTTAACTTGTAAACAAAACAGTTTTTTTATGTTATTGTGAAGGAACAACCGCGAGGCCCACCCGATGTTAAGCGGTATCCTCTGCCTATAACAGATGCATTTCATCATCTGTTATAGGCAGACATTTGTTAAGTCTCATTTTGCCTGTTATTTCACTGGCTCTCAAAGATTGCTGCCGGAACACACCGTTAGGTGCTTGGCGACAGATTTTCTACTTGAGGGTGATCGCTAGCCAGGTGGGCATTCGCAAAATGCCCTTCCACCATGCGGTGAAGCTCAAGCTCTGGGCGGGATTCGAACCATGGACCTGCTGCGCGGCAGTCCATAGCCAATGCTACTGAGCCATCACTGCTTCAAAATTTTGGTTTCAAGGTTATGAACTTTAATTGAAACAATATTACAAATCTACACTATAATACATTTAACTGTAAAATTGTAACTTATTATACTTTACTTTCAAACACTAGATATTAATCTAATGTAATGATTATAAAATATGCTAACTTGGTCGTTCTTGGTTTCAGCTTGAGCAAAGATGTTTTCCTTTGTCTGTTCAGCGGATGTACGGCTGTTCTCCTCTACAGGTCGCATTACTTAATCGATACTCAAAAAAAATTGTGTACAGTTTTCATAATAATGTACATTTTCGTTGATGATTCAGTTGTAATTTTAAGACTTTCGCGACTTGAACACATATTTATAAGTATTTAACGGGACTTAATCGCGATAAAAACTTCAGGAGACACTGAAACGAAACGGCTACAAAAACAAAATACTTGGAGGTCCGCGACACAGACAGAAGGGGAAGAAAATGGGAGTGGAGAGTCTACCGGCTTTCTTGCCATATATAAAAGGGGTAACGGATAAAGTTGGAACAGTATTAAAGTCCTTCTCCATTAAGACTGTATATCGTCCGTTATCAAAGTTGGCAAGTCAGGTCACCCAAGGATATTATTCCTCTTCAGACACCTGGTGTATACAGGGTAGAATGCAGCTGCGGTAGTTCATATATTGGACAAACCAAGCGAACTATAAGTGAACGGGTCAAAGAACATATCGCAGCTGTGAAAAATCGCCAGGTGGAGAAGTCTGCTATAGCAGAACATCAGCTAGAGTCAGGACCTGATCACTGGATTGAGCTCCACGACCCGAAAGTCCTCTCAACGGAACGTCACTACCACTCCAGACTAGTACGAGAAGCTATTGAGATAAGGAAATATCGTAATTTCAATAGAGAGGATGGTTTTAAGTTAGCTGCATCCTGGAATCCAGTGATAAGGAAATGCACCAAACGCGCTTTACCTACCTTAAGACCTGTGGATGTTGTCAGTGTTGTGTGTCGAGACGATACATTTTTAAGTCAAATGCGGGTACTTGGAGAAAATACCCGCCTTTCAAGACGTTGACACGCGCCTCTTCAGTCCGCTCGTGACCACGACCAATGCAACTTGGTCGAAACGTCGAGGTAAATTTTTATCGCAATTAAGTCCCGTTAAATACTTATAAATAGATGATTCAGTTTGAAGAAATTTTAAAACGGTGGGTTTTGAAAATTGAAAAAATCAAATAACAGTAACGCGGTCTCTACCTCTCAGTGCCACTAGCATTTTATACACTATAATAATGAACAATGTATTGATTTTACTGTTTGTATAATCTAGGGATCCGTTCTTAACGCGTGTTTTCTCACCAATGTCACACTTATCAGTCACTCAAATTCTTCTGAAACGAGATCAATGCACTCTCTAAATATTTTTATTTTTATTTTTTACAAGCACTATCGCGTACTAAGCCAATATCAAACAAAGAAAAAATAGAAACTGAGTCTCAAGGACAGCTGACAAAATATACTGTTAGATCCTTGGCAACTGACTTTGTACTTGAGGATCCGAATGAAAGATGGCGCCATGCAAACAGGTAGCTGTCCAGCGTCCAATTGTATATTCAGCAGTTGATTGCATCAAAATGGCTCAACAGTGATAACTAATTTTTTTTACAAAAATCTATCTTGGTATTTGCAAAATGATTATACCACAATCCACAAACTGGTTACAATGTTACACAAATTGAAACATATATATACGTATAACCAGCGGAAAGTAAGCATTTTATAGTACAGTCAAAAATCTTTTTATGAAATAACTCAGAGACTTTGTCAAAAGGCGTTATCTTTCAGAGTGAGTGAACACATTATAAGGCCCACACGCACTGTCTACTAAACGTGGGCAGTCGCGCGTTAACTCCGATACACTGATGTAAGGACGTTTTGTGTTCGTACCATTATTTTTCTGTCGGGTCCGGAATTTCAAAATTCCATATAATATTTTAGCGCTACATTTATTGGACTTACTTTTAGTAAATTTATCAATAAACAAGAGATTAACTTAGGGGAAACATTATTACCGAAACCTAAAGCGATTTATTGAACCAACACTGATACAATTCAGTCATATCTATTTCTATGAGCAAACATTAATGATCGCCTAATTACGTTCCTTGCACATGACACTTTACGACTTTATGTCTGACAGCGACGGGCACAGTGCAGTTTGACACTTGCAACAAACTGCATCTGTTATAGGCAAAGGTTATCGCTTAACACCGGATGGCTTCGTGTTTGTTCCATCACGATGGCATAAAAAAAGTTATTATCTAACAAAATACTAACTTATGTAAATGGAAGATTATACATCTGATTCGGCGTTATCTTATCCAATTATTTACATTAACAACTTATTAACATACATACATAAAATCACGCCTTTTCCCATAGCGGTAGGCAGAGCACAGATTTCCACTTGCTACGATCCTTACAAATCTCTTTCGCTTCATCTACACTCATCAATCCTTTCATACATAAGCGTCGGCTTAGGGAGTACCCTAAACCGACGTTCTGGAAATCGTCTGAAAAACAAAGACGTTCTGAATAAATGCAAAGTCAGGTACTCCTTAATATTATCAATAAGAACTAATAGCCTAATTTTGACCGCACGTAATTATAGATACACATTTTATATATTTTGTAATGTATCAGGATATGTTTTTTGTAAATATTCTACTTTCAGAATAAAATATAAAAAAGGGTTTTAAAAATAAAAAAGTATTATTGTATTTTATTATTACTGTTTATTGTCTCCTGCTTCTTGAAGGAGATCTTCTGCTCTTTTGTCAAAGACCAAGTCTTCGCACCGTATGTGATAATTCTTTAAAATCTGACAGTAATTAAGTACACAACAAATATATATCAACCAGGCGGGTTAGTTTCAGCCTAGAACACGTCATCGTCGGTTTGACTTTTCCCAATGTTTGCTTTTCTGTTTAATAAACAAATACTGAGCCAAAACATCAACTTCAAAAGAACACCAACCAACAAGCATACCCCTCTCAACTCGATTAAAAACACTCCTTACACGAAACAGGCAGTTTGTTTGCATGTAATTGAGCGTACATTCCATTACGCCATAAAGCATCTCCCTCCAGGGTACAGGGGTAGGCAAATATTGCGAGACCCCGATGCATATTGAGGGCCCTTAAGTACTTAAGTCCGTTTAAGTTAAGTTATGGAGCTAAGACGTCTGGTAAGTGACTGGAGTGATTTAGAAGGCTTAGAAATCAAATTTAGAGTAAAACAGAAGGTTCTGTAGAAAATCTGTTTTTTAAGAATATAAACATTAAATCTATGTTGATCTTTTATACGTGCTTATTGAGAAAATCAACTCGTACTAAACACAAGTATGAAAATAAGTCACTACATACCTATATTACTTCTTTAAATCTAAAACAACCTCGTGAATCGCAAATACCAAAATTGTTTCTTATAAAAATTTTATGGGTATACCTTCAAATAGCAATAATAAAAGTCATAGCATTTTCCCAACTATTTTTTGTCTTGAAGGTGGTCGTCAGATTGGTCTACACAACCACCATGCTATGATGCTTCAGCCCTCGGCAGTATTTCAATCATATGCCATTGATATTGATACTTACAAGAAGTCTCTTTTCTAATAATTTTAGTTTTACTTATTGTTTAGTGTCTCACGCATATATCCTACTATGGTAGAAGTAGTAGTTTTCAAAACTTCTATTTATGATAAAAACCCAAAATACTATTCCAAAAGAAGTCGAAAACACAAAACGATATATTGTATGTAACAAAAAATAACAGTTGTTCACTCCACTTTTAAAATAAAAAAGGGAAAATATCAACACATTGTTAATAATATGAACAAAGCAAACAAGTGGAAAATGTCAAATGAAGTGAAGCAGTCAACCAGACGTCGTACTAAAGACAGCTGACATCACCATTTTGTAGAAATAAGCTTTTAAAATTTCGCTCTAATTAAGAGAGCGGATTTATTCAAACCGTTAAATCTGGGCGGGAAACAAAACGTGATTGCTTGCCGACTTATAATTTAATGCAATTTCCTTTAGTATTTTGAAAATGAGCCACGAGCATTAGCGGGAGCGGGCCATTTAAAAGTAACAGAAAAGTTGACGAAGACGTTACAGTAGTATTGTTTGGAAGGTTCTCGAAATTATAGTTATGTTATTGTGTGACACTTTTTCCGGTGATTTTGCGTAGAATTATGCTATAACGGTAACTACTTAGTAAATATGTATGAAAAGTATCATTATTTTATAAGACCAAACATTTTAGAAAAACCAATTAACAATATCATGAATGTTTGTCTAATTTTCTAATATTGAATTTATGAAATTTTTCGAGTATATTATTTTGTAGATCAGGGACATCGCTTGTCTTCTTTAACTACTACTATACCCAAAATAAGAGAGGGTGCAGAATCCTCTTATTGCAGTTCGTTGAAGCGCGGCCCCCTTCGACGGGCCTCGGTTCGTTACCGTAATACCTCAGCCCAACTGATGCTGCACTTTTGGGGACGGCAATCGGTGGCGAGATGTCTCTTTTAACTGTTTTGGACGGGCCGAACTTTCGTTGAACGACGTTTGCTGATAAGACAATGTAAAACAGAGGTCCATGATCACTTCCTAGGGGTATTCCAGATTAGTACATTACTTGTATGTTGTTCAATATCGCTACTTGTATGTTGTTATTTAGATGCAATATTTAAATATGAATTAAGGAATATTTTTGCATTCTAGTATAAAGGAAATAAATAATAGGAATAATAGATATCTAAAGTAATAGGTCTGACATAATAATATATTATAAGATTTTTTATATTTAAAAAACAACTGAATTACATTTAACTAATTATTGGAGTACAAAATGTTATGCCCAAGGCGCACCGGTACTATGACGGTTAAAGTAATACAATTGGAGCGCAACATTTCGGCTAAAAATGCCAAGTCCAAGTGGCCGAGAAGGTTTAGGTATCCGACGCGATATCGGAGGAGGCGGGTTCGATTCCCACCTTGGGCATAAAACTTTTTACTTCAATAATTTGTTAAATATATTTTCGCTTAGCACGCGATAGTGCTTGTAATAATATTCAGAAATAACTGAATTACATTTGTAATAATTAAACAAATACACTACAGAAATAATGATAAATATATGCAATTTAACCCGTTAAAAATTGGTTACTTACTATGTTGCAAAACACTAACACAACACAAATTTGTTTATTTTTTATCAAACCGCTCGTAGCATGAGTATCGAAACAATAATCCAAATTTATGAAGGTATCAAACCTGATTCGCATAACACTTTAAAATTACTCTTAGCATAAAAGTAATCGGCAATTCAACCCTCGGTACCGATCGTTGTATAAAACGTGCAAGTTTTCAACAACGCAGTCCTTCATTAGCCATTCAACGAACGAAAGTGGAGGAAAAACTCATCCAACTAACTAATAACGACTTTGATACTTTGAGATCTTTGGAAATATTAAAGTTCTACAATGATAGTGGAAAATATAATAAACGGGTTCAAATACGCATAGTATGTTTAAGGTATACAAGATAATTAATTTGATTTCTAGGTAAATTTGGTTGATTAACAAAACCAATATCGTAATTATCGCCGTTAATCGTATTTTTTTTCTTTAACACGAAATTTATTTATATAATCCCAACATGTTGCGGTAATATTTTGTTTACCCCAATGATCTACCAATATTAAAGACAAAAACCCCATAACATTGATCTTTATACAAAAAACCCTTTTCAATTCTAAAACACAACGTCTATGGTTATAATAAAGTCACGTCCACATTTCCAGATTAAAATGTTCGCAACATTAATTGGCATTGTTATTTTGTTGCTTTAAATTCATGGCGCGAACTGGAGTTCAATCTGTCAGGTTCATGTTGCATTACTCAATGTTGAAAATACATGCGTCATCGTGACCAGAAATTAAGTCATAAACTTTGACTGCTTTATTCAACATGACGTATTTCATTATTCCTTGTTTACGAATTTATTCGTAGTTCCTTGTTTAAATTTTGTGAAACGCTTTTTTATTTCTCGTTATGTTAGGAACTTTTTCATTCATATAAATACTCGTAAAGCACTCTGTATCAACTTTGAGCCTGAGCCTGCCATCTAGTAAGTGTAATAAAAATAGTACCTATTAAATAGTAACACATAAACACATAAGTTAGTACTTTACGGGTTCTCAAAAAGATTAAATTGAGCTGGGCGGCTTCCACGGAACTTTTTCGAGTGTTATTATTAGTAATACCGATAAATACTCAACAGCATGTTTTAACGCCGTTATACTTATGTCTGACATTGTAACGAACAATAATAAGAAAATGGTTCAATAACATCTTCAGTAAGTGAAATACCCAACTGGTCATTATTTACTAAGATCAAGGTTTATAAAGTGTAAATCTTCGAAATTATTAACCTGTTACTTCTCTCTAATAACCTTAGATTATTGATGAGTCTCCGCATGAGTTGGCCGCTTTTTCAACATCTAATTATGTACCTACGTGTAATTGAGAGAATCAAATATTTTCTGGTGACTTAAAAACTAATAAGATATCTGCTATAATACCACATATACTAAATAATTTACAATAATTTTAATTGCCATAGTTACTGTTCTTAATGTACAAACATTTCAAAGTAGAGCAACCAAACGGGGAGAGAGAGAGAGAGAGAGAGAGAGAGAGCACAGCGTCGGCTTAGTAAATAGGACTCCGTTGCTTCGTACGGAATCCAAAAATCGTGACAGTGGATACAATTCCTTGCTCACATTGAGAGAAACTAAACATCGAGTCACGGCAAAAAATAACAATTATCAGCAAATAAAATTCAAGAGGTACAATCACCCAAATTAAAAATCCAAGGATATTACAGAACAGTGAAAATTACTGTAATCGTCTACGAGCCGCTCCTTCGTCCCAAAATAACCAACGTTAAAAAGCCTCAAAATACTTTAGACAATGTTCTAAGGGCTCTTACAGCATCTTTATTGCGTCCTTCAAGTTTCAGTAGTAACCTCACGTCCTCAATTTCCTTTAAACGGTGCGAACAATAATCAACATTTACTTAATATTCATAGCCGTAGATGCTTGGATGGACCCCTCTGTCGCCGCTTCTTAAAGGATTAAGCTTGTTTATGAAGTTTGTTTCTATGAGTTTATATGATTTCTGGTTGAAGAATTTCCAAGTTATATATATAACAAACTGTTAAAGAAGTTATAAATCAGAATTAAGAATTAAGTTATTATTTAAATGAAAAAGACAAAATAAACTGTCATGAGTCCGTGGTTCCACCAGGGCTTGAGATTTGAGATCATGTAATCACTCTCTAATAAGTAAAAAATAAGTGGTCACAGGCCAATCTAGGTTATTCATGTAGTCCCTCAGCTCCAATAACTTTTTTTTATGCATGATAGGCATACATTTGGCCCCTATCTCACCTGATGGAAAGTGAAGATGCGGCCGAAGATGTAGCATGCTTGCCTAGAAGATACTTATTCACTTTAGACTTGAAGACTCTCAAATTATACTATACGGGAAACAAAGTCGCAGGCAATGAGTTCAACTTCTTCGCTGTACGGATGATAAATAATGTGGAAGCGAAACGCTTCGAGCGAACTGGAGGAATGTCAACCATGAAAGGATGACGGCCATCAGAGCGTCTTATTGTCCGATGAGAAAAGGGGCATGGAGGAATCAGCCCATGTAATTCCTACGCACACTCTCCAAATCAAATGTATACGATAGAATACCGATACGCAAGCGACCCTGCGACGATGACCGAGACGCTGTACTACTTTACCAAAGAAGTTATAAAACTAAACACTGTTTTAATCTCTTTGCAAAAATAATGTATTAGAAATATTGGCGGCAGTATAATCACTTAGTCCTGTTATTAGACAGATCATATTGCCGATAAATAATGATATTGTCATCTCACCTATTCGAAAAAGGATGTTTTGTTAACAGATAAGTGTGAGCAAAGTAAGTATTTTCTTCACTAGACTTTCATGGAGGGTTGTAATGAGTTTTGAATTTGGAACATGAATAATTTTTAAATGACCCTTGCATCTTACAAGATCAAACATAGTATAACATTTTTTTGAACATACATTATAAATCAGCTACATACTGAGCAATATAAAACACAGCGCACCAGCTCTATTAAAAAAATTACAATTAGTCAACACAGCGGAAATTACGTGATACTACTATCGAAGTCTCGTTATGTACTTTAATAAAGAATATTGTACTCTGTGATCATTCACAGTGCAATTATATCAAAAAATTAAGTAGCCATCGCAAAGAGTGTCATAGGTGGACCCGAAAGCATTATTAAAGAAGCAATATAATTATGATTAATATGTATATTCATAATTTGTATCTACAAGCTTCTATTTCGCTTTTCTCTCGTAGAGGGGGTTGAAAAGTAGAGTGTGGCGGCTCCAAAATTATTTTTCCTAGCTTTCATACACACATTGAATCCCTCGCTGCGATCAGAGATGTACTTTAGAATACACTTAGGAATCCACTATAACATGCTTCACTTAGCTCAGAATTAAAAATGGCCGTAAAAATATTTTGTTCCCCATTTATGTGTGAAAGCCTCACTTCAAAATGAGACACAAAATATTGACACTATTATAAGAAACAGGTAGTTATACCATTACGAATTGATGCGGATAAATATTGCATGAATCCCAGTGTTGTGACACGTTTAATTAGCATGTGCTTAGTATTCAAAGCCGAGTGATTCATTCAATGGAACCCTCCAAATTGTAAAGCTGGTTTAAGTAAGACCCCTCTGTTGCCACTTCTTAAAGGATTTAACTTATTTACTGCCTTAACTGTGTTTGTATTTGGGATTGTCATTGTGTGTGTAGATACAATAGTCTTTATTTGTGTTTTGGTGAAGATATTTTATCCGTCCTTTGTGAGGTCAATGAACTTTAAGTTAATATAATATTCCTTAGATGGCACTATATTGACCTTCCTTTTCCTGAAGGGATTTGATTATATCACGATTGGAATACAAGTTTAATGTTTTTGTTTAATCTGGGTCTACGTATCTTTATTCTATATTCGAATGAATCTGTTTATGTAATTACTAAATAAAAAGTAGAAGTTATAACAAACATACTGAAATTTCCGTTAATAATTCCAAAATATTATAAATGCATGAGTTTGTGGGCCGGACTTCAGTAGTATTTTTCACGTCCACTTTGGTCAAGTTGACCGCTTTGGTTGAGTAAAGTCGCTTGATTTTTGTGGTAAATATTTTGAATGTCGTGTATGACAGTCTAAAGTTCTACTAAAAATTAAGTTTTTGTAGCAATCCAGAATCTGTAACAGTGTGTTTGAACTAAATTATTCATTCTGCCTACCAATTCATAGAAACAAACGGTATGAAAAATATTTTTCATTATTCTATGTACAGTTATATATATTAACGTTGAGTAGTATGATTTATAAACGTAGGTACATGTATACATTTCCAAAACACTTACGTGTACGTCCATCTCAGAAGAAAATGTTTAAGTTTGTCATGAAACTTAACAAAGTTTCTGCCCACGCAGAGTACTAAGTTCCAACCGTGATTAAATGTAGAACTGTAGGGTTTTTTTATGTCTTTTTTGTTAAAAAACATTATGGTAATATATTAGAAAAACACTTAAAAATATGATGTTTTGTGACAATTCCACCTACTATTCCTGTTAAGTAGGTCTTGAGGATGCTTCGTGTAAAAGCAAATGCGACAAGATTTCTTCCGGTTTGGCAACGTGGCGTTTTTAACGTCACGTCAGCTTAACAGTAGCCCAAGCACGAATAACTTGCGAAATCGTAACCGTTTCGTAAACGTATCGAAATGTCACCATTTTGTATAGGATTTGATCAGCGCCTCTACAGTGCGTAAAAGGAACTAAATTTTGACAGAAAAAAAGGTTTTGACAACTAACGTGTCGAGATTTTAACGTGAATGTTTTGTCACGTAAAAAGTTTTGTATGAAATCGCGAGCACGAACCTAATTCTAACGTAAGCTCGAAGGCTGGCTATTGAGGATCTGTCAAAAATCTACGAATGTCATGTCACTGAGAAATTTTCAGTCAGATGGCTGACGTAATGTATTCAATTGTGGTAAAACTTCGAAAATTCATGTTATTATTGTGTTTGTTCATTCATAATTTACCTATGAAAAGAGTTACAAACATGGCAGCAAGATTAGAAGTAGTATTGTACCATTTCGTTTACCAGGCGCAAAGTAGGTATTTATTAATTTATGTCACTGGGGGGAAGTGATGCTAATACACGATGAACCCAATTCAGGACATTTTCCAAAACTCTGCATCAAACAGCGTCCATATTCCACCGTTCCAGCCCACATTTACACCAATTTCGCTCGTTGGATATGTCTTGCGGCGCAATAATCTTGCTATGAAATTCTTCATTGTGCATGGTCAAATTGAAAACAATAAGGCTCAAAGAAGATCACCTATCCATTCAAGATTTCAAGATCAACCAAAGCTGTCAACAAATGCACCAGAAGAACACAGGCAGCGACACGAAAGGAATACCAACGGATTGTCAGACTAACTACCTACGAACTCTGAGGTGATGACCATGCTCACGCCAACATTCTAACCACTACGAAGAAGAAGATTTTAATGTGAAACGTAGAAGCTGTGTTATTGGACTTTTGGTTCTTAATAAAAATAAACGAAGTGCAATTGTGCGTTTCATTTATTGGTACCTATATACCGAACAGTTCGTGGGTTAGGGATAATAGGATATCTCGTTGGATATTGTGAAACGCGACTAAGACAAAATTCGTGGCAGCATGCCACTACTAAGGTCGGTATGAGTGGGATGTTGCCACGCATTGAGCATACAACAGTGATGATGAGATGGATCAGTGTGTGCTTCTATTGGTGGCGCATAGAGGACTATTGGGTGGCGAACTCATAGCAGGGCCGTGAGAAGCATTTTTCTTCCCCCTCTGATCTTATAGGCTAGGTAAGTTCGATATCATGCTCGTTTGCCACACTATTCCTTAAAAATAAAGGAAAGTAGATGAATAAAAAGACAAAACTACACCAACAGTTAAGTAATTTCTTTATTTTTGGTAATGTAATAACAGACACAATCATAATCCAAAAAAAAAAACCAACCATATGCTGACTAATACAAAATAAACGCTTTAATTATCCTAAATTTAATATGAACTTAAAACAACACTAAGCCTAGACGGTTACAAGTCACAGCACTCCCGATTTGTAGTAACGGCGCATTCATGAAATGCTACGTGGTTTGTCTTTGCAAAACTGTTAGGTAGGTACATTACTACGCACTCCAGGTTTTCACAGCATTCTTCTTTCCCAGAACAGACGGTAAAGTGAACAATTAGATCTTATAGAATGCACTGCTTGAACTCAATAGCCTATTTTTCTGCTGAAACACCATAAAATTAAGCGCAAAATACACTTCACGCCGGCTGGCGGCCCTTCAGGGTTTCTTGAAACTCCTCCCTCTGTTTAAAGGTGTAATAGTAGCCGTTTGTAATTCATATATAGTAAATTATCAGTGGCGTAGATTCTTGGCTTGAGAATTTATAGCTCATAATTTATATAAAATGTTTTATTTTAATACCTCTAATGATGTTACAATACAATTTGGTTCACTGAGCAAGTAACGCATAGAGAAAAGTAACATACCGGAAAAAAATATGTTTGGTTTTCACCAAATAAAAAGCTAAATTTGACGAATATCAATCATAGAGGAACCAGTCCAGCGTCACCAACCTTAAAATAAGGTAAAGTATTGCAGGTGTACCGATTTCTGTCCAAAATTACCAAATACGATACGAGTTATTGTCACCTTGACAACTCAACTGGACTGTCATGGCTATAGACTAATCATATTGTTTCCGGTATATTACATTTCTCTATGTCATAATGTATGTCATGGCACTTTGTAAATATATCACCTCAAATACATTTTATTCAAATATTTTAATATTTCATAGTGAACATCAATACAATACGGAAATCGCAAAGAAAATGCGAAGTCTGTGGTGTCGAAACACAAATAAAAATGTTTAAACAATAGATTTCCATGAGATCCAGAACCGGCGAGTTGATGAAAATATGTCATTGAAATTACATTATTGTTTCAGAGCTAATGATCGCTTGGTTTTTATTGTAATTTCAGTAGGTATGTGTTATCATGCGAATTGCTGTACTTACATATATTTGTATATAAATTACAAATATTTACGTAACGTAAAGTAAGTTTAGTATTGCTCAAGGAAAGTATCGATACCTTTGTAGTATCGATTTTTTATAATGTCAGTGGTATGGGTACATATACTTTTTCATAGTGTCAATAAGTTAGGAAATATCATATTCGATGCTGGTGATCATAAACCATCACGCGGAATGTTTTATTATGCCACGAAACTTAACATGTGTATTTTAGGGACTGTTATTTACTCGTACATCTTTAGCTCAAAAGCATTTTGAAACACCATGTACTATCAATTTTTCTCTACATAACTGGCACAGTACTTGCTAACTGAACGGCTAGAGCAGTATTTATTATCTAACATATGTAAATCGACCTAAATATTATACAATTAATAATAAATAGCGTAAATAACGTCATATCTATGCTTGTGATAATAATCGAAGTTGTTTTTTTTTCAGTTCATTTAAACAAAACTCCGTCGCTTATATACTTTCAAAGTAAAAGCTGAATCGATAGAGCTATGGCATGGAATTTAAGGTACTATGTCACCTCAATACTATATAAAAATCAACATGTGTATCAACATACAATCCCAATTATTTAAATACTTATAATACTATACTCTACATTGTTTGATTTTAAAATTAACCAACTTTGGAGTGCAGTTAAATAAACTATTTTTGTAATTTCAGATATGCATATGTTACGCAGAAAAATATTAATTGAATCAATAAATAAAACAAATCAGTGCAGAAGAAGCTTCTTGCAATACAAATGAAATAGATCAGCTGCAAGATTAAATTAAATATCTAAATAATTCAACTACCTACACCAAAAAAGTTTTTAAAAGTCAACAGTCTATATATAATTAAAAAAGGTGCGTCAGAAATACTACATTTTATGATTGAACTACAAATAATAATAATTGTTAACAGTTGATGACAAGTTTACTAGTGCAACCTACGTGCAGTATTTTTTACTTTTACATATACGACAGTTAGAAAATAAGTATTATATATTGAAAACTGTTATGTACAATGAAAAATATGTATTGTAAAGATGTTCTAGTACACAAATTACTTTGGAACTATGTATACATACCCCAATAATACGGTTTTCGATACTAGCGAAGATATATCGCACGATAAAATATTTTGATGATTTTGAATAAATTAATAAATCTGTGTGAAATATTTGTTTTATTTTATATTTCCTCAACATATATTTTATAAACCTAACCTTCTTACCATTTTTCCTATATCGATTATAATGGAATCGATTTCATTGTAACTAATCGATTTTAGGGAATCAGTAGTACAACACTCACAAATGTCACTATTATTGTGTTGGAAATATAGTTTTCATTTGTAATGGTTGGTATAAAATAACTTCAAATCTGAGTTTCAAAACAACAAGGTCCGTGCCAACTCTTAATATTACTTGCTCAGTGAGAGGAACTTTTATAGGCAAAATAAGACTTAAAACCTCTTTTCGAATGAGTTGTTAGGTCTTAGAAAAAAGGTATGATTGTTGTGATTTACGCTGGATGACGTCACTTTTGTAATCCTATCGAGTTCACGTTAGCCAGCAAACGATGCGGCGTACTGTCAACCATTGCCTCCTGCGTAAACGGGCGGTGAACTCGATACGATAACGTTACGGACTATCGAAATGTTTGTGCTTGGGCTACTGGTGGTCACTTGTCTCTAAATATATTTTTTATATTTAAGTGTTTTTCGGAAATATTACCTGTTTTTTTTTTTATATATTATTAAATTAATATGGATGTTTGCAAAGTACCGCTTGAGTCTCGTTTTCGGAACTATATATGTGTTATATTAGTAGAATTCTTAGCAGTTTGTGTTTGTTATGAGCAGGGTTAGACGCTTAAACACATTACCTTACCTCAAATGCAAAATTAAATATGAATTAATTTATTTAAGTTACAACGAAAGGAATCATTTATTTAATTTGAACGTCTACAAATTAAACGCCTATAGAGGTCACTTAAAAAAATGCTGAATAAACTTGCTTGCTACCCTCGAAAAATACTCTAGTCAATAATACTCCCTTTAAATTGCTAAAATTGTCTGTGGTAAAACCGATGCACCGTTGAATTTATAGAGAAACTTTGGTCGTCTGCAAACTTTCCATGTCGAACACTTGAACCAACCTTGTAACTACACTTTGCGTAACCATGGGGTTTCTGTGATACTTTGACTTAGGAACTATAATAGCTGTTCAGTTAATAAAAAGTTTGCTTTATTTGGCTTAAATGCTAGGACTCACCATAACCTTTTAAAAACTATCAGGGAAAATGACAGTATGAATGTCAGCTTAAAATTTTATAACCTTTTTTTCTATTCTCTATCGGTTTGCTTCTATTGAAAATACACTAAAAACTATATTCAACACAACAACTACTACAACTGAAGTATTCAGGCAACCTAAAAGATATTGTTGGCCTACAGTCCAAATGCAAGTATCACTTTCGTTTGTACCATGACCGTTATGAAACAAGATTGTTTATATCTAGTAAGTATCTTAAGAGCCATTTCACAAAATCACGCTACTAAAGTTTAGGTAAATGCCAGCACATCGCTTACACAAGCGAAAGAAGTGACGACGGAATAGCGAGACTGTGAGTAACATATTTTGATACTGCACTCATTAATAAAGAAATCTAAGTTGCGAATTTAAAAATTGTGTGATTGGCATGAGTAAATAATAAATTTCTTGTCGATTACTTGCTAATGTTATAGAAAAGAAGTAGGCATGTACATTAAATAGTCAACCTGCATCGTGAATCTTTTATTTGAAATTTCATCCTTGATGAATAAAAATAGATATGTTTGAATCATTTATTGTAACAAAAAACTTAAATAATTAAAAAATTATACGGCTTAAACGGCATTGATTAAAAGCTGCGGACTAAAAGCTCTTTCTTTGAAATTTTCCAAAAATTGCTGTTTTCCTCGTTCACACTCTTCAGTATCTATATCCAGTCGTTAACACTGTCTGTCATAATGACCATGCATAGGATTGAGGTTTATTTTTCTGTGCATCCGGAAAACAACTTAGTACCAACCACAAACGTCCCATGACGTTTTTGGTTTTCCATTACTTTAACATGTCACCCTCATATTCCCATACTATATCACCTACACCATTAAAAAAATTACATTTTCATCCATTTAGTTTGAGTAGACCAAACAGCGAAATGTAAATATATATTTACAGATTTTGAGGTTTTTTTGTTTTTAAATCGAATATCTTTGATGCAATCTATAATCAACATATTATATATGCTTCCGAAATCAGATTGAAGACGTTCTGAAAAAAGGCCAGTTCAAAAGTACCCTAAACCGACGCTTATGTATGAAAGGATTGATGAGTATAGATGAAGCGAAAGAGATATGTCAGGATCGTAGTAAGTGGAAATCCGTGGTCTCTGCCTACCCCTACGGGAAAGAGGCGTGATTTTATGTATGTATGTATATACTTCTTGGTACCAATGCAATCCTCACTATATACTCTTATGCTCACTATTTCCTCTATAGAAAATAAATGATAATACACCTTTTTATACAAAAAAATACTGGAAATGGGGTTTGAACACACGACAAAAATGGTGGGAAATAGTAATTTAATTGCTATTTCTATTTTTTCGTAACTAACTCACCTAGAACTTCGATCTTCTTTTAATATGATAATTTACTATTGTTCTTTAGCCATGAATTGTTACAGATTTTTACGCCAAATATTTTAAAGTAACAAAATTAAAACAACCCAATTGTTTAAGAACTTTGGCGGGAAAACTGTATTGGAGAGCAATTATTTTTTCTGAAAAACTACACACCTACGGCTTTGGTCCTTCTTTAATATTATTATTTACATGAAATTTATACACCTGTATTATTTCAGATTTTTTGGTTTAGAAGTTTAAAATTAGTTACGAGATTATTTAATACGCAAATTTGCATCGGTAAGTGTTTGCGTTGCAAAATATATCGAGTGAAAAATTACTTATACATATGCAAAATTGCGGTTTTCTAGATTTATAACCGTTGAAGTAGTTACGATATTAATATGAAATGACGTAATATTTTGGGGCCAAAATGTAATTTGTGCTGGTTTCAAATTTCATCAAAATATTCAAAATACTTCCTACTTCATACGTTATCTCAGAAAAATATGGATTTTTTCTTGTATGGGCAAGGATGCATCCTTTTGAAAACCATTTGGATTATGAAACGGACTTACGCAGATTTATGGTAAATTTGTAAATACGACTATCGACCGCTAACTGGTATCCCGGTTTGTAGAAATGATGGAAAAGCCGGGAGGCCGGTTTGTACAAATTTTCAATAGAAGGTAGTTTAATTTCCAGCTGAAGTTATCGCTGTGTTCACTTATAGACATTAACTGAATCCAAAAATATTGGAAATCAATTATTCGCCTGTCATCTAATCCTCCTAAAACAAAAGTTATAGTGAGTTACTAATTTAAACTAGAATAATATAAAAACTAGCAGACCAAAAAGAAGAAGTCAACCCTGTGAGGTTGTGAGCATTTTTCCAATAACGCTGTATAAGGCTGCATAATTGTGACGTTTCCTTTTTTTAACACAATGGATGAACAGAAACTAAAGATGTTGTTACTTAACAAGACAACAATGCTTATATTATGGACAACAAAAATAAAGTATAGTTTGTTACTTAAAAAAAATATCGACATGATCAAAACTCTGTGGTCGCACTATAAACTTGCATCTAAGCGTTCCGCGTACGAGACGTCAGAGCAAGGAAAACGAACACAGGTCCTACCTCGATGGGCGCTCGCGCGGTACTGATCGCCTCGCGCTTGTACATTTCAATTTATGAGCATTTCGAGTTATGTTAAATATTTTTTCTTGTCTAACAAAACAGAGTTAATATCACAATTTATTAAAGATTAGATTAATTAAAGAATGAACTTTCTTTTTATATAGTATCTGTATGGAATTACACTTTATTAAACGCAATATATGGTGGTAAACTGCTGATATAATTCGTGGAAATTGGCGCAAGATCTTTATTTTTTTTTCTACAATGACGATTAATTAGCGATATTCTAGTACACTATGTGTCAACAGGATTTTATGGCTGATGCACAGTTTTTTTTTTAGTTAATTTGATGAATCTTTGTACAAGAGATATAACTCTGAAGTTGGCTATGTGTACTTTAATTCGTAAAACAAGGTGCGGGAGATTGGTCACTACAAAATAATTAATGTTATGTTTGTAAATCTGGTACATTAACTGAAAAGAGAACAGATTATTCTATTTTTATTAGTTCTTAAACAACTTGTAGATATTTCCTATGATAGTAAATTAAGCGCTTAAAATCTTCGTATACCGCATTAAAATGTGAAATGCCTCTTAATTTAGAGTTTGGTCACCGTCGCACGGGTATAGGAGGGTTTAAACAATTACATTTTTGCACTGATATGTGCCGTTCAAATTATCTTTCAGCGCATATAGAATGTCAGAATGAAAAAGATACGGAACACTGAAAACACACCACATGCAAATTGATTCTCAATAAATATATCCCGCAAAACTCTTAAAATTTTCTACAATTGGAACAGAACACTAAAATGCGACTGAAACAATCAGTAGGCTTCAAAACAGGCAGCGAGTTTTACGACTGACCGTACCGGGTACCGAAGACACATTGTGTGAAGTGGCAACCCTGTCTCACATTGAGCGAGTGGTAGCTCCGTGTCACATTGTTGCGACACCCCTGCGGTGATCAGAGTGGGCTCATGCTGGCATCAGACAATGGAGTGTCGCCGATGGATTAAAAGTTTAGCTTCAGTTGGACGGGTGATGTAAGCTACTGTGCCTTTTATTTAACTTCAGTATTGCTGCTATATTGGACGTTGAAAAGTATTTGCTTTGGAAATCATGAAAAGTGAATTTACTTTAACATTTGCCTGGTCAAATCATAGCTAAATAGCATTTTAATATTTAAAAACATGGCCGTATTAAGTAACTATTTCTATGAATAAATATATACCAATATACAATGAATGCATATTGGCTATTTAAACAAAAAAATCAATTGCTTTTAAATTATTTGGTAAACATTTTATTAGTCTGATATGTTTTATTTGAGAAAACAAGCCTTAGTCAAAATGTAGCCGTTTATAAAGACTATTTTAGGAATGGAGTCACCCGTGTCCTTATGCAATTTTAAACTATTTTGACCTTGAGTTTCTGACCCGTTCTTCTCCCAGTGGCTCTTTACATATTTTTGCTGAACATATCAGTACAATATAGAATATTTCAACATTAATAAGAGCTTCGTAGACGCCTAATTGAATAATAAATTTTGACTTTGAGTTACAATGGAAATAGTGTCAGTCTATTTCATACGCATTAGAATATCATAGAATGTTAATTAGTTTCAGAAATTATGTTACATGTAGGTACTCTCTGTTACTACTGAATCTAATCAAATTCAAACAGGCAGGAGACCTTGTCTATTTTTTTTTCGAAATCCAAAATATTAATCATAAGTCATGTCAAGTTTTGTAAAATAAATCAGCAATACTTGTATAAGTAACCTTTGAAAAAATAAAAATAACAGCGTGGGATACATTTTTTGCACACAGTTTAATTACTCAAATTATCAATATATTTTTTTTGGCGGTGGGTACCCACTAGTAGCCAATTTGTCACCAAGCACCCATTTTGTTTCCAACCAAATTTTAGCCTATTAACACCAAGGAACACATCACTAATAACCTTCCGGTATAATTCTGATATACAGCTTACCAATAAAAAATACCAAGCATGATACCATACAATTTTGAAACAAGTTTGTACTGCTCACAATAGCTAGCGTATAATATACTTTCCCCTGTTTTCAGTAATCGTTTGATAAAGTTTTAGAACTCTCTTAAGGGAGGAAAGTACTATCACATTGCCTCACTAATTGTAAGGCATCTTTTAAATTGATAATACTAAATATAATGTTCATGTTGAAAATACAGGATAGAGAAAATTATAGTGAAAAGTTGTATGCTGACTTGTATTAGATAGAAATAGTGGATATCCACGGAGCTTACGTCATTGCAAAAAATTATAGGGTTGCGTCATCGTCAACAAGTTTAAAGCTTATTGCAAAAAAATAGTCTTGTTTGAAGTACAACGTAAGTTGAACCATAGATGTCACTCGATCCTCATACGATGGTTAAGAACTAAAGGACAGATTAGAGTTATGAGTCATATTATATCAATTTAGCTTAGCGGTCAGAGCATACCCTGGCGATAGGGGTGGATGGCGCGTGTTCGAATCCCGCACATGACTATAATTTTTGGTCACAACATAACCAAAAATTTTTATAGTTAGTGGATATAGTTTCACTTGTAGTTAGTGATAATAGTTGTAAACGAGGGTTCGAAAAGAATGGCAAGAATTATAATATTATAACTTACGAGTGTAAACGATCTCAGTATCACTGCCGTCCCAACGGTGATTGTAAATTAAACACGATGATCCGTAATAATAATTCGTTATAATATGACTTCCAATCTTAAATACAATTTGCTTCACAGAATGCGTCCGCACAGTTCGGTCGTCCAAGTAAGAATGAATCACACTGCCCGCGCTCTGCCAAGCCACCGTTCCGACTGTGTTGCCCGTAGTTTAACTGCTAAAAGTTACAGAATCGGTTGTTATTGTCAAAATGGCCAGTGTTGCCTTTAAAATGGAGTAAAATTATTAAAAGCTTACACGAGTATGAACCAATTGGGAAATTCTAACAATTTTTTTTCTTAACAAGAAGTAGAACCCCATTTTCAGTACTATCACTGATAAAAAGTTCCAGATTAACTTATTATTCTGTGTCTGAAGCAAACTTTTCTTACAATAGGCAGAAAAAAGTTCATCAACAACATCGGGTGGCAGAAAAAATGTCGACTGCCAGCGAAAATTTCGAATTGCAAAAAGTCATCGGGTGTTAATAACTTCGTCCCACCATTGTGCCAATAGTGAGACATTTTTAATTAAGAAAATCGGCAGCCCATTGTCATTCAAAGGGAGTGTTATGGAATTAAAGTCAGATGTCGGATTTCGAAAAGCGTAAACCGTCTGATGCAATTGAACGGGTTTGTTTATCTTATTCGGCTACGTGAATAGTTGATGTGTTGAATTTTATTGTACCCATATTTATCCTGTCAAAAAAATAAAAGTTACAAGGACGAATAAAAAATATAGAACAAATCTATTTTCCCGGTGAAGTCATATTTTGCCATCCGTATTATTTTTTATGTTTTCGTTTAACATTCCTCATTCATTATATTATATATTATAATATATATAACGGCGCGTTATATATATTATACTAACAATTTAATGGAGTTACGAAGATTAAAAATGAAACGTTATGATTAATTCGATCACTATTATGTTCAGTACTATAATCGATATTGCTTTGTATTCGATTATTCATTTTTAGAGCGGGTAACACCGAATGGAGTTGTAGGTGTCATGGCGGCCGGATGACTGTCGAATTCGTTCACTTCCTCTCTGATTTTTGAAGTGTGCGCACTTCTTAACGGACAACCGAACGTGATGGACGCGTGCAAACCCATTGGCTTTTAATCCAGTTTAATCCACATGATACTATGTAGTTTTGCTGTAATAAGTTTCTTGTGAATTACAATTGTGATCATACGATATTCTCTGGGTGTTATTTTGTGAAAATCTGCACGTGCACGCCCATAATGGACGACCAACCTGAGTACATAACGGATCCGTCTCCTGGGATGACATACCGACCCGTCTCGGCACTCACTCCGTCATATATATATATATATATATATATATTATATGTACTAATACTTACATATAATATATATTCTATCATTACATGTCCCACTGGAAGTTATCATTTCCATCTGTAATAATTTCTATGTTTACGCTTAGCATGCGTCAATGCTCTTTTAAATAAAGTCAAAAGATATCTAATGTGAATTCTGTATATTTGTTGTTACAGGGATATAAAAATTGTGGATGGGCTACATTTTAGCTCCGCACAGCACACATATTGTGTCCTTGAAGTTATATTATAGAATACGTCTTTTTTAAGATTTTAAAAGCGCCATGCCATCTTACCTACTGTTTCAACGTCATTGTCGTCATTCAAACTCAGCTATGTATAGAGGGAGAACGTCCGTCAATGATTTCTTCGGCTGCCTTTGTTTTTGTCGCGGATTGACGAAACTTCCCTTTGTTTCCTTAATAGATGCATTACGGAATGAAGCCGTTTGAATTGGAGCCGTCGTGAATAGCTCCCTTTGCTTTGTTTTAGTGAAAAGTTTGTTGAATGATTACTTTGGGGACTGTGGACTCAGCATATTTCAATTTGATGAAAAATTTGTGTGATATAAAGAATTCATAGTATTGACGTGAGTACAGTATTGTACTATATTAACGGGATTGTATACTGAAAACAGCCTCCCTGATTTAGTTAGGGTTTCCTATAATCCCCCCGCTTAGCGGGTGTCTCAGAGTGAGATAGAGATCGCAGAGTGAGATAGGAGGATTTCAGAAGGCATTGCTGTAACCTTCTAGTATTTGACCCTTAATTGTCTCGTACGACCCCTGCGGAAAAGATGGGATAAGCTTATAGGCATTAAGGACTAATAGTTATTATTTTGAAACATTGTTTAATATTATGAGAAGAAGGTACTGTGTAGTGTGTGATCTATGTTCAACCATCAAAGTTTACAAAACTACAACGAAAGGAAAAAAAATAACCACGAGCCGGATTCAACCCGCGAACCAAAGCCAAACTGAATTGAACTACAAACAAGACTTACTTTTTAAAGACTTCAAAATCAAGAGGAGGTTATCAACTCGATTGAATTTTTTTTGTGTGTTTTACATGTCATAAAAACCTGTTCAATTTTAGTAAGTTATGAGTAGTATTTAAGTAAATCCTTAATAATTCGTATTTTATGACTGAAGTCAGTTGTTTTTTTTCACAGAAAATATCAATTAGCTGCCTGTTTACGATGACGCAACCCGATAGTTTTAATATTGTTATTATTGCATAAACGCCTACAAAACCAAGAATTTTACAACATTATAAGGAGAGGATAAAAGTTTTTATAACCATCACCATCATTCTCATCAGCCGGAAGACGTCCACTTTTGAACAAAGGCCTCCCCCGTAGAACGCCACAAAGAACGGCTATTAGCCTTTTGTAACCATGTAAGAAAAATTAGAATATATATATAAACATGGTTAAAACTTATATATCTAAATTCAAATTTTTCTTTCAGTGTTAATTTGTGAATTAAAAATCGTTAATGCACAAATTACAATTTTAAATATCTAATATAGTAATATTTGACCTGCCATTCCATACAGCTTACTAAATCCTGGCATTCCAGAAAGCATTCTTATAAATATGTGAATCACGTGCCGAAGAGTAATCTGCTCACGCTGTTACATAGTGTTGTTCTAGTACCTACTGTTTTCTTGTTTGCATATTTTCTTTGCAAATTGCAGTACGTACAAACTATTTTGCATTCTCTTTCAGGGTTCCTCACCCGAAAGCTTGCCAAATATTCAATATGCACAGAAACATTGGATCTCTTTGTGTCTTTTAACCTATTTATAACGGGGAGTGTTTTGAAAAATAATTGAACCTCAAACCGTTGCGGTGTTATCAACGCACTAGCCGCCATCGCCGTAAATATCATCTACCTCTCATCACCATAATGCCTAAGTTAACACATTGGCTAAAGCAAAATGATTTTGAAATATATATAAACAAACAATTTTGTAACGAAACAATTCTTCAGCAGTCAGTCCGTTCGATTTTTAAAGGCATTTGAAACGGTAACATGTAGTTCGTTTACATTTTCACACAGTATTCATATTTACATTTATTAATTAGTATTATTCCATACACGGCATCATTTTGGATGTTGGTCATTAGATTATGTGTTATTTTGGCGGATTGTGTTATTTTTAAACATAATATCGTTTTGCTGTATCGTAAAAATTGTAATATAGATAAGCTTTAAACTCGCTAAGTTTATAGTCCAATGTTTAACGTATGATAATATTCTGAAAACCAGTCAAGTGCAGGTCAAACTCCCACTTAGTACTTCAATCTGTATGAAAAATATTTCTTGGTACATTCTGTGTTGGTTACGAGCCCTCGTTGTGAAAAGTCCTAATCACATCAGTCTGGTGTTTTAAGTATATGCACCCAAATGGCCAATTTTTGACACTGATAATATTAGTCACTCTATAAACCCTCATAATATCTGAAAAAAACGATCGGAATGTTACTAAAAAAAAGATTGTAGTTAAAAAATGAACTAAATTTGCCTATTGTAGTAGATGTAGTCTTATTTATAGTTCGTTGTATTTTGTTAATAATCGCATACCAGAAAAACAATAAATATAAAATATACTAGATATATTTTTCTTAAATTTGTTAATTTTTTTTTTCATTAAGTACTATTGATCTTAGGCGTGAAGAACTCTGTATTTGGTGAAATTTCAGCGAACGAGACATAAGAACTATAACGTCTTAGAGTGACGAGTGCAGTGCAGCGTCATGCAGAACAGCATGGTGACATGACAACTATAATCGACAGCCGTGTCCCTTACTATCTGGCGTTGTCCGTTTCGCACGTCATGACATAAAATATCTCAATGTCATAATAATTTATCATCCATTTCCTTTCTCACATTATTCGAAAAAAATAGCAAAGCAAAGAACGCGGTGATGTTGCAAGCACTACGATTAAATTGGAAATTTGCCAAAGTGTCCAGATCACGGCCATTGATCGGCCGACAATAGGACCAGTTGAGAGCGCACTAATCTTTTCATTAAAAAGCGATTATTCGCTGCGCGGCCCGCTGCACTAATAGGAATAAAGAAAAGACCAACTCAACACTGCAGTTTCAAACTACTCTATCTCCAACATCTAAGGATTAAAGTCCAATAAATCGCATATAAATAAATGTGTGACGCCAGCCCTCTACAATATGCCACGCAGCACTCGCGGCAGACGCGATGACATTTCAATTTGAATTCTTGTTGCGAAATGCGGAGATGTTATTAAAAAAAGTTTTTTGTTAGGAAGAATTTACGGTTGATTAGAATGGCGTCGCGGTTGAGCGCTTATAAAATAGCAGATTAACATTTTGTTACACAAACGAGATTTTTCACTTAGCCGTTTTTCTTGTGCATTTGTTATTTTTCCACCGTTTGGGCTGAATATATTTACTGTGTAGTGTATTCTCACTAAACTCACGGGCCGAGTGGTTAAGGCATCCGGTGCCAAATTGGAGGACGCGTGTTCGATTTCCGCTCGGGGCATAAAATTTTGTGATCCAATAGTTAATATGATTTTCACTTAGCACGTGATAGTACTTGTAATTATATATAAAAAACTGACTCTTATATTATAACAATACACACTTTTTTTATTGCTGATAGGTAAGCCTTTGACCACAATATCATCTGATGGTAAGT
This sequence comes from Plagodis pulveraria, assembly GCA_963890685.1. Lineage (NCBI taxonomy): Eukaryota > Metazoa > Arthropoda > Insecta > Lepidoptera > Geometridae > Plagodis > Plagodis pulveraria. The sequence continues at coordinate 1,481,229 of OY982968.1, forward strand.
GATGATGTGGTCGAAGGTGTTAACAGACTTAACCTAGAATTACTGGCTGCCGGAACACACCGTTATGTGCTTGGCGACAGATTTTATACTTGGGGGTGGTCGCTAGCCAGGCGGGCATTCGCAAAATTCCCTTCGCCTTGCGGGGAAGCTCAAGCCTGCGGCGGGATTCGAACCATGGGCTAGCTGCGTGGCAGTCCATAGCCAATGCCACTGAGTCATTCAGCTTTGCGCTTATGTTTATATTTGAAAGAATGGGTTACTTAAACGTAAACATATACTACACTATACTTACAAAATGACAGTATCGCTATCAGCAATCGCTTTGGACTTCTACCGAAAGCTTTTATGAGGATTTTTTACTGTTTCTTGCGAGTCAGATGCTACACTTGATGAGGCTACGGTGGACGTACAACACTCAAGTTGCTGATGATGGCTTGACTTGATGGATAAACAATTTGTCGATCGTGATATTGAGTCTCAATAAGTCTTTTAACCTTAAAAGTATTTTTTAAACATTGTTTGCTTTTATTACAACAATAATACAAAAACTAGCATTGCTGATATAAAAATCTGATTGATATCGAATCTGGGGTCCAACTCCCACCTTTTAAAAATTATATTGGAAACCCAACAGCATTACTTCAAACTTAAAATATCGATACTAAGATTCGTACCACGGCCGTCACGAAACCATAATGTCCATATAATACATATTTTTAATAAATGGTACATAGAGTCACGAAATTATAGCCAAGATAATGTAGTTAAATTTTTAAGGCATTTATCAGCCCTTACATGGATGGATGTGTATAATGAAACTAACTTAGATAGAGCATTTAATATTTTTCACGATCTTTTCTGTCTCCTATATAATTTGTGCTTCCCAATAGAAAAACACAAAGTACAGAGTAATTCAACATCCGCTAAATGGATAACAAAAGGCATCAAAGTCTCTGCAAAGCGTAAAAGAGAATTGCGGTATCATTGCTATAAACTGAAAACATCTGACAGTAAAACAATTTATCAAAAATATAGTAAAGTTTTGAGACATTGTATCAATAATTCTAGAAAAAATATGAACCATACCTTTTTAACTAACTCAAAAAATAAGTGCAAGGCAACGTGGCACATTATTAAAGACAAGGTGGACTGTGAACGTACTGTGGATGGTATGAGTGCAATTAACATAAATGGACATACGACAAGAGATCCAATTCAAATAGCAGAAGCTTTCAATGACTACTTCATTAGTCTCTCTAACAAACCTAAGCCAATTAACACTAATACACCTGACAATTTACTAAATGGTAACCAAAATAGTTCAACCATATTTATGAAACCTGTGTCTGATATCGAGGTGATCAAGCTGGTTCTTTCGCTTAATAATACCAATTCAACGGGTTATGACGGCATTTCTAGCTATCGCACAAATGTCTTGATTCATGCTTGCAGCCCGCTCTCACGTTGAAGTTCTAATGTAAGTTTAATATAGTGTCATGTGGGAGTGCAATTTAAAATTATTAATGTAAGGTTAAAATAAGACTGAATTAAGAGATGGGAGTTGGCCCCCAGGACACACAAAGTTGATGTGGTTCGGTTGGTTTCACTGAGCCAAATTATTATAATTTTTTCCTTGGTTTAGTATCGGTTTAGTGGAAGGAACGTGACGTCCGATTTACGATGCCCTGGATTGAATACAAGTGACGGTGCTATTTTTACTGTCGCCTGTTATCTGTAGCCAAAATTTTACGTGAGTAATAATGAACTTTTTTATTTTGTTATATATCTAATTGGCCTTTGACCACTATCTCAGCTCTGGGTTAGTGATGACGTGGTCAAAGATGTTATACAGGCTAACCTAAAATTACTAGTGCTTAAGAGCCATTTCACAAAATCACGCTACTGAAGTTTAGGTAAATGCCAGCGCATCGCATACACAAGCGAAAGAAGTGACGACGGAATAGCGTGACTGTGAGTAACATATTTTGATACTAGCACTCATTAATAAAGAAATGTAAGTTGCGAATTAATAAATTGTGTGATTGGCATGAGTAAATAATCAATTTCTTGTCGATTACTTGCTAATGTTATAGAAAAGAAGTGGGCATGTACATTAAATAGTCAACCTACATCGTGAATCGTATATTTACATTTCATCCTTGATGAATAAAAAATAGATATGTTTGAATCATTTATTGTAACAATAAACTTAAATAATTAAATAATTATACGGCTTAAAATTATATAAATATTTGACGTAACGGCATTGATTAAAAGCTGCGGTCTAAAAGCTCTTTCTTTTAAATTTTCCAAAAATTGCTATTTTCCTCGTTCACACTCTACACAGTATCTATATCCAGTCGTTAACACTGTCTGCCATAATGACCATGCATAGGATTGAGGTTTATTTTTCTGTGCATCCGGAAAACAACTCAGTACCAACCATAAACGTCCCATGACGTTTTTGGTTTTCCATTACTTAAACATGACCCCTCATATTCCCATACCACAATATATCACCTATACCTTTAAAAAATAACATTTTCATCCATTTAGTTTGAGTAGACCAAACAGCGAAATGTAAATATACACCGTGTCCCAAAATTCAACGATAAGCCGGCATCGGTGCATAGACCTACTCATGACTACTCGGAAAAAAATAACAAAAAAAATTATAACTCTTTTTTTTTTTAATTACAGAGACTTTTATAAAGTTGCGCCAACTTTTAATAAAACTTGCCATGGAAGTGTCCATACTTTTTTTTCTAACCCAGACTATAGAAAGTGCATAGAATGTTAAAATCTATGAAAATTATAAGAAAATTTTTTTTTTTTACTGATTTTTGTAAAATAACTACAGACTTTCTGTAATTTTAAAGGATTGTGGTAGATAGCCGTCCTTCTTAGGTTGCTAATGCACAAAAAATATCAAAAATATGTCAAAAATTGTGGTCATGGTAGTTGAAAATAGCATAATGGGTATCGAATATCGATGAAATTTATAAAAGTCTCTGTAATTAATAAAAAAAAACAGTTATAATTTTTTTTTTTTTCCGATGAGTCATGAGTAGGTCCATGCACCTATGCCGGCTTATCGTTGAATTTTGGGACACGGTGTATATTTACACATTTTGAGGTTTTTTTGTTTTTAAATCGAATATCTTTGATGCAATCTATAATCAACATATTTACTTCCTGGTACCAATGCAATCCTCACTATATACTCTTATGCTCACTATTTCCTCTATGGAAAATAAATGATAATACACCTTTTTATAGAAAAAAATACTGGAAATGGGGTTTGAACACACGACAAAAATGGTGGGAAATAGTAATTTAAATGCTATTTTTTTTTTTCGTAACTAGACTCACCTAGAACTTCGATTCTTCTTTTAATATGATAATTTACTATTGTTCTTTAGCCATGAATTGTTACAGATTTTTACGCCAAATATTTTAAAGTAACAAGATTAAAACAACCCAATTGTTTTAAGAACTTTGGCGGGAAAACTGTATTGGAGAGCAATATTTTTTTCTGAAAAACTATACCACCTACGCCTTTGGTCCTTCTTTTATATTATTATTTACATATTATTTATACACTTGTATTATTTCAGATTTTTTGGTTTAGAAGTTTAAAATTAGTTACGAGATTATTTAATACGCAAATTTGCATCGGTAAGTGTTTGCGTTGCAAAATTAATCGAGCGAAAAATGACTTATACATATGTAAAGTTGCGTTTTTCTAGGTTTATGACTGTTGACGTAGTTACGAGATTAATATGAAATGACGTAATATTTTGGGGCCAAAATGTTATATGTGCTGGTTTCAGATTTCATCAAAATATTCAAAATACTTCCGTTATCTCAGAAAAGTATGGATTCTTTCTTGTATGGGCAAGGATGCATCCTTTTGAAAACCATTTGGATTATGAAAGTCGGACTTTTTTTTTTATTTTTTTTTATGTCATTGTGATGGAACAAGCGCGAGGCCCACCTGATGTTAAACGGTATCCTCTGCCTATAACAAATGCATTTCATCACAAGTGACGAACTACACTGCGCCCATCATCTTGAGACATACCTGTTAAGTCTCATTTATGCCTGTTATTTCACTGGCTCTCAAGGACTGCTGCCGGAACTCACCGTTAGGTGCTTGGCGACAGATTTTCTACTAGAGGGTGGTCGCTAGCCAGGCGGGCATTCGCAAAATGCCCTTCCACCATGCGGTGAAGCTCAAGCTCTGGGTGGGATTCGAACCATGGACCTGCTGCGCGGCAGTCCATAGCCAATGCCACTGAGCCATCACTGCTTCAAAACTTAAACTTACGCAGAAAACACTTACGCAGATTTTATGGTAAATTTGTAAATACGACTATCGACCGCTAACTGGTATCCCAGTTTGTACAAATGATGGAAAAGCCGGGAGGCCGTTTTGTACAAATTAGGAAGGTAGTTTAATTTCCTGCTGAAGTTATCGCTGTGTTCACTTATAGACATTAACTGAATCCAAAAATATTGGAAATCAATTATTCGCCTGTCATCTTATCCTTCTAAAAGAAATGTTATAGTGAGTTACTAATTTAAACTAGAATAATATAAAAACTAGCAGACCAAAAAGAAGAAGTCAACCCTCTGAGGTTGTTAGCATTTTTCCAATAACGCTGTATAAGGCTGCATAATTGTGACGTTTTTCCTTTTTTTAACACAATGGATGAACAGAAACTAAAGATGTAGTTACTTAACAAGACAACAATAATTATATTATGGACAACAAAAATAAAGTATAGTTTGTTACTTAAAAAAATAAGGACATGATCAAAACTCTGCGGTCGCACTATAAACTTGCGTCTAAGCGTTCCGCGTACGAGACGTCAGAGCAAGGCAAAACGAACGCAGGTCCTACCTCTATGAGCGCTCGCGCGGTACTGATCGCCTCGCGCTTGTACATTTCAATTTATGAGCATTTCGAGTTATGTTAAATATTTTTTCTTGTCTGACAAAACAGAGTTAATAGCACAATTTATTAAAGATCAGATTAAATAAAGAATGAACTTTCTTTTCATATAATATCTGTTTGGAATTACACTTTATTAAACGCAATATATCGTGGTAAACTGCTGATATAATTCGTGGAAATTGGCGCAAGATCTTTATTTTTTTTCTACAATGACGAATAATTATCGATATTCTAGTACACTATGTGTCAACAGGATGATATGCCTGATGCACAGTTTTTTTTTTTAGTTAATTTGATGAATCTTTATACAAGAGAAAGAACTCTGAAGTTGGCTATGTGTCCTTTAATTCGTAAAACAAGGTGCGGGAGATTGGTCACTACAAAATAATTAAGGTTATGTTTGTAAATCTGGTACATTAACTGAAAAGAGAACAGATTATTCTATTTTTATCAATTATTAAACAACTTGTATTAAACAATTTCCTATGATAGTAAATTAAGCGCTTAAAATCTTCGTATACCGCATTAAAATGTAAAATGCCTCTTAAGAGCTGCCGGAACACACTTTTAAGTGCTGGTCCGCAGATTTTCTACTTGAGGGTGGTAGCTATAGCCAGGTTTTACTGTCACACTTCGCCCTACTACTGTGGGAATACAGACGTAATGACACAGTAACTTAATCCGAAAAATGTCATAAATAAACCAGACAAAATGTAAATATGACTATAAAGCAGCAAACCAGCCTGATTTGAGTGTGACCTAGAATAGACCGCAATTCTAAAGCAAGCCCAGTAACCGATGTAATCCAATATAGACATCAAAAAAAGCCAAACTTTTCGGCTCCTTTCCAATTTGTTATTCCTCCTACGTCTGACCAACAAAAATACGAGTACTAAGCTTAAATGAAATACCCAAGTAATCTACTGAGTGTTCTTAGAATGGCGCTAACAACATTATTAACAATTAATGGTTTTAGTTATGTTACTGGGAACTTTTGTTTTGTGGGTTCAGCACCTAGTTTAATAATCGCCTGAACTTTTCAGGATTGATGAAAAGTTTGATTTTTAAACAATTACGTATTTCACTAACAATGTAAACATCGGAAGCATTCCGCAATCAGGGAAATGTATCCAGTAGACGGCAACCGGCTCGCCCCGTATTACAGTATAATTGATTATTATTAATATCAACCTGATTTTTTTTACTGCTGAACATGGAAAAACCTCCCTTCCTTCCTTCTAACTGCTTCGGTCAATAGTTTTGGTAGGGTAATCAAAATAAAATAAAAGACCTCGTGACAAGAGACAAGTTCGTCACCCCCCTCCGTTTAAGTTGGCCACATTTACTCCCAACTTATTACTTCCATTGGGACCCAGTCGCAGATTGCTTTTGCCGAAAACTCTTGCGCTATATGGTGTACGTACCATGTTTTATCACATATACTAAAATATTTTGAAAAAAACGTAGGTATCTAAAACCAGGCACAGCAATTTTATTTTTGTTTCTAGTGTTTTAATCGTGGTGTTTACAGTTTAATATAAATTTTCCTAAGTACTTACGAGACATCCCTCGTAGGGTACGTGGTTATAATGTCGTCCCGCCATTTGTACCTATGGGCGTCGTAACAGGCGACTTAAGGTTAAATACCGGAAGGTACGTAGCAGCGCCTTCTGAAGAACTGATATCTTAAACCGCGATCCCTTAGACGCATGCCAAGCATGGGGATTATAGCAAAGCCCCTCCAAATGGGGAAGGTTAGTCTGAGATCAGCAGTGGACAATCCGGCTGATATAGTACAGTTCTTTCGAAAAAACAATATATTTTCAAGAATTTATTTTCAAGACTTGGTAAAGTTAATATGCCGATATTTTTTTAATAATCTCTGAGTGATTCGCAAGAACCCAATAAGATATAGAAATGGTCTATAAATTAGCCGCCGCTCCGCACAACAATACAGCATATATTATAATATTATGCTGTGGAAACATCTGAAATAAACCAGCCGAGGGCGGATATCGTAGGCTTAATAATATCGGCGGACATCGTAAGCCTCCGTTTTCTTATGCGGAACCTTAAAATATTACATCTAAAGAACAGATTTACCCTCTTATTCGCGTAAATTGTTCCCTCCAAATAATACAAGACGAATGTAGGTACTCTTGTTCAATCTCTCTGTAAGTATGTGCTCGAGGAATGTAGTCCGAGAGCCAGAGGCGATTATTATCGCTTCGTATTGTGTACTCAAGTGTCGAGATTGTAGAATGTGTCGAGTTATCGAGTTGTCAATCTGTTTGAGGACTGTTCAGATGCGGTGGTTAGGTTCCAGAGTGGAAATTGAAAATATGGGGCATTGTTAGTGTACATCGGTATTCTATTTTTAGGAGCGTTCAATGTTATATTTTATTCTCTAACAAAAAAAAATCTTATTATTTATTCAATACATACAGAAACACATTACTGAACTATAAATAGATAAACAAATGAATAATAATCAATGACTATTAGTAGTACATTTTTTTTATTGTGACATAACAAGCTCGAGACCCTCCTGATGTTAAGCGGACTAACCTCTGCGAAATGCATCTTTTATAGAACAGATGCATTTTGTCACAAGTCACGAATTGCATTGCGCCTTTCAACTGAAGACACAGTTGTTAAGTCTCATGTGCCTGTAATTTCACTGGCTCTCTAAGACTGCTGCCGTAACACACCGTTAGGTGTTTGGGGACATAATTTCTACTTAAGGGTGGTCGCTTGCCAGGCGGGCATTCACAAAATGCCCTTCCGCCATGCGGTGAAGCTCAAGCCCCCGGCGGAATTCAAACCATAGACCTGCAGCGTGGCAGTCCATAGGCTACTATGGACTGCCACGCTGCATATTATATGTAGTTCATAATGCTACTGAGCCATCACTGCTTCATGTTTACTACATATACAATTGTACTTGCTTTTTTAGATGTTGACCGTTGAAAGTGTATAAAATCTCGTTTCTCCACATGGGTAAGGATACAATGATATATATATATATATATATATATATATATGAATATCTTTCTATAATATATTTACACATTTATTCGCTTTTTGATATATTTTATCCGCACAATAACCCAAATTCAGTTTAATAATGACAAATATTTAAATGATGTGATGAACTTCAAAAAAAGGAGGAAAAAATCATTTAAGTACACAATATTTTACAAATAAATGCATTGTGTAACTTACTAATAACCTAACTTACCTGCTAAGCTGACGTCAAAAACGCTATGATGCCTAACCGAAAAAAAATCGATGCAGTCTACATTTACACGTAGCAACATTAAGAAGTCTTGACTCTTCGAGCGCACGATCGAGAATTTGTGACTCTCGGGCTACGTGGCGTTTTTGACGTGAAGTTGGCTTAGCAAGAACATTAGGCGAAATTCTCACTAAATAAATATTTACAAATATTTTAAGTGTTTTTGTATAAAAACATCTCATAATGTATTTTTAGTTATAAAAAAAATATATTTAGATGTGCGCAAGTAACGCCTGATATTCTGTTAAAACTTTAACCAGTTATATAATATAACGTATCATTAGATATGGACAAACAATTAAGAGTTAGTGATAAGTCCCGTTTGCATGAATAAAACTAATTAACAACCGCAGCGTACGTAGTTAAATACATTGCATAAATAGAGTATGTACTTTAATATTAGAGTAACAGAACACTTCAGTTTTAAATGACTATCACTAGAATAAAATACGAAACAAAGTAGCTATTTTCTAATCAGTAAGCGACGCTCCCAAGAACATTAAATGTTAAATGGAACGTAACACCTAAAACAGCCATAGTTTATGACAACGCACGGGCAATTATTTGACAATTTGCGGCGACAATGTCATACGATTGTTGTCACGCCACTCACGGGGAGCAGAGGGAGGGGGGTGATATAGGGGTGTCAACTATTTACTAGATTTTATTATAACTTTTATTTTGTTATCTGAGATGCCTACGCAAGAATCATTTGATAATATAATGTGTAATGGAACTCCAGTAGCCTGAATAAATATTGACTGAAACAAATTACTATATCAGTAATGCTGTATGCAGAAATTCGATGCACAGAATGTTCAGTGTATAAAAATTTCATGAAAATTACTTAAGACTTAATTAGTTACTCTACTATAGATTATGTTTGTTTCTTAACAAATAATCGAAAAGTACATAACTAATCTCGGCTAAAATAGAAACTAACGGTATCGTTTAAGTTGAAAGTGTCGCCTTGTCCTTTTAAAATCACTTCAGAAGCACTCTGCCTCAACTTGTCTTTACTCGGCCATTAATTGCTTTATTTCAGGCCTTGACAGTAGAGTAGTACGTGCAGTTTTAATGGTCAAGTGTTACGTTTGCATTTATTTACCGATAATAAAGCTTGTTTGTTGATAGTTACACAGTAAAGATTAATAAATCAAATTGTTCAAAAAAGTATTTGTTAAATTTGTGTATCTGTTATCGTTAAACGTTTTCAACTCATGCAACCGGAAGATATGGATCCCATTCAAGGCGATATATGTTGCGTTCCAAAAAATATGTGACCAGTTATTATAATTAAGTTCAAACATATTATAAACTTACGTACGTACGTTATTACAAAATCCAACATAATTTAGCTTATGATGTGCACTTTCTAGTAGAAGTATTTAAATAGTTCTAGATATGACTTATATCGTCAACTTCGGTTAAGACTGAACTATACTTGCTATGTTAAATCATGACGTGTACAAATACTGTGGAATATACGTCAGCTCAGAACCAATATATTCCTTTTTTTAATTTAAATCTATTAACTATATTATTTTTTGTGCCCTAATAAATAACAATGGTTGTACTATTATTGATATGATTGAACTGGTATTTGATTCTAATAGTCTAATCTTTAACCATATTCTTGCGTGTTTAAAGTGATGATATGGTTGATGATGTTGTTCGGCCTACGACTAGAAAGATTTTGGCCCTCAATGGCAGTTTAGTTGTTACATTTAACTGCCAAATTATATTGTTACAACGACTTTTGTTCCTAAGATATAGATTTATTCACTATCACAATACAAAACTCAAAGTTAAAATCATAAATTCAATATTGAAATGTTCGACGCTCTTATGTAGTACAAATCCAGTATCTATTACAAAATTTTATAAACAATATAATATATTACGATACGCTTTACAGATTAAGATACACTTATGTGACAAAAAATTATCTTCTACGGACAACCCTAGTTCATAACTATAGTGGAATGAGAAGATGTGGTATTGGTCTCATATCTCGAAGGCATGATTCGTGTCTTGTTTGTGGAGCAGTTGAACTATTGTTCAGCATCTTGGCACAGAGTACAGAATTCCTTCCCTCAGGGCTTATATAGGCTGAGTTCGGAAATAAGCGATTTCTCACCAGAGCAACACGTGTAAGTTACTCAAAATAGAACATCATACATGTATCAGCAAGTTAACGATTCCAGACGGGGGTCGAGTACATACGAGTAATATTTGTACTCTGTCGACAGCTAGATAATTCACAGTACAATTATTTTCCACAAATTGGTTCATTAAGCATTGAAATATAATATTTTCAATTTGATAATGAAATTATACTTCTGGTGACCGTTGACAATATTTTTAAAGACCAGGTTATCCAAAATCAACGAATTTTGATTCACCCTGTACAAGCAAATATCCATTATTTTGATGAGATAAAAATGTATGTTATAGTTCCATATTCTTGCCTAATTATATTCTGGTTTAAGGTACGTTCACTACAATTTTACTCGATCGTAAAAAATCACGAAAAGAGTTCGACCGTTTTTGAGGTCGTACGCTTTAAATAAATATGTCAATATTATATATTTATGGTTACTTTTTCTCAAAACAGTTGTATTTTTTGTAAAGCTATTTGAATCACGCGGCTTACTGACGCAGTGACTGAGGCAGCGCTACGTGGCTACTGCTCAGAAATGTACTAGCCTTCAGTATTTATGTTGCGGCAGGCTTATAATCAGTACAGTAACCTATGCCTGTGCGGCAAGATATTCAGTAAAAGGTAAACATTTAAACATCACCCGGACCTAAGGAATCATTATACCACAAATTCTCCGGATTAAAATCCCTTTATATCATCACAAGAAGTACATTCTTAATTTTTTGTGAGGTAAAACGTGGCAAAATAAGAAAGAGGCTGATTTCAATTTAAGCTCCTACAAATTGTTATGTATAATTGCCTAACAAGGAGAGCCGTTCCGAATACATAAAATTTAACACCGTACTGTATTGCTCGCCGCCATTCTAACCATTCGCCCTTATTAAAAAATGATCCCTATTTAACTTTAAATTAGTATCAAATGATCTTCGGGTTTGCTCTTGAAAGTGTCTTTTTTACATATGACATATCATGAAAACTGTTGGTAAAGGATGATGTGGCCTATAAAATCGTTAAAAAATTCAGACATTTTGAAATTAGGCCGATTTGCTAGATTGCCCTACTGATACAGAGCGTTTAGTGTAGATGGATGTTGTTCAATATAGAATTACTGGCTCTAAAGGAAGGCTGCCGCCGAACACCTCATTAGTAGCTTGGTGACAGATTTTTTAGTCAAGCATGGCGCCTAGCGAACAATTTCCTGGCTAACTGCTATGAGGGATTTTTTCTCGAACCTTAAGAGAAACTATATAGAATTCGAAATGTTAGCCGTAAGTCGAAACCTATGTGTTTAATCTCAAACTGCCACTTGCTTATATATGCTATTCCATATAACAATAAATAATCTAAATACCTATAGGATGAAAATTGCATGAAGCTGATAATTTTGCCTATATAACTTTATTTTTGTTGCTGATAACCAGCGTCTCACTTCTCTCTTAAATAGTGATGATTTGGGTATAGATAATTAAATTACTTTTATAATTAAAACCGACAGTCAAACGGAACATACCATAAGTTCCTTGTCCTTTTTAGAAGATAGGCTCAAGCTCGCAGTAGGACTTCAGTCGTGGACCATCGCACCGGAAGTATCTCGGTCATACATTGAGTCCAGGGCTAAATTAGCTGCGAAAAAACTGGGTGTTCTCTGGAAAGTGCGGCGGTATTTCAAATCGGGACGGCTTCTAGACCTATAACAAGATTAAGTCCGGTCTTGTATAGAATACTGTAGCCATCTCTGGGACAGTTAGGCAAATACCAGCTCGAAGCCTTGAACTCGATAGATAACCGAGCAAAGAAGCTCATTGGTGACGATGCGTTGGTGGAGGCTAGACTCCAAAGCCTCGAGCATAGACGCTAATCGCCAGTTTAACGGTTTTTTACAGGCTACACTTCAGAGAATGTGCGATCGATTTACACAACCTCATTCCCTCTTCTCCTTTTTATCATCGGACAACAAGAGGCACAGGAACACGGCATCCATACATGGTCGATATTCCGAAAATACGCACAAAGCGTTTTAAATCTAGTTGTATAATGCGTACGGCCGAATTACGGAACATCCTACCAGCGTCTCTATTTTCCGATAAATATACATAATCTAGAAGTCTTCAAGTACAGAGTAAATAGGTAACTGCTAGGCAAGCATGTTCCACCGTCGGCCGCGTCGTCACGTTCCTTCAGGTGAGACTGCGGTCAGATGCTTGCTTATCACAATAAATAAAAAACTGCGCATAGTCATTGCCACTGCACACACACACTTTACTACTTTAAGTCCCCATTTAGTTTCTTTTGAGCACAGAATCAGCAAGTAAAGCCACGAGCGGGCCGTTATCTTTAATTTATACGATTCATAGTTATGTATGCAGTACCACAATCTGTTAGCTTAGGATCCCTTTTGATTGAAGTATTTATAATTCAAGAAATTGATTTGAAAGATAATAAATTATTATTAAAATTACGTTTGGAATGATCTTTGCCTAACTTGCTTTAGAGAAATATTATAAAGGGATGTTTACAATTTCAAAAAATCACAGAGTTGAACGTTGCTGTAATTTTTCATATATGTTTATCTATATTACCTGATACAGCGTATGCCTTTCGCTGGGCAGAAGCACTAACTATCCACGATTACCCAGAAATGTTTTGGTCCAAGCATCCTATGTAATAGGAGGCCATCCCATCGGCCACGCCCACATTATATATCGGTCATAGTTCCAGACTTCAAACTGCTGCTTAAAATGTCTTTAAAGAAGTCTGGGATCGAAGCAAGTACTTCAAGATTTTAAATTGTTGCTATTACAGATACAGTAACGAGACAGTAATTTATTGAATTTAGTTATTACATTATGGAAAAAATTAATGCAGGGTGTATGAAAATGGTAAAAGAAGCCAAAGCCTGGATATAAGAAAACTTTTAGATACTTAACTTTAATTCTTAAATATTTTTAGCAGGTTTTGTTTTCAGCAGTGAGTAGATAAGGTCCCAACATGTACTCCAATCCTTCAATGTTTGCAACTATTGCTAATGACAATAAAGGTAGTGCGGCCATGACGATAGTATCATATGAACTTCTCCTCACACTCTTGTAAAGAGAATGGGGCTTTAGAAACCAAGCATGAAGTACCTACAAGCTTTTTTGGATACTTACAAAATTAACATACAAAACAACAAATACAACAAAAGGAAAAATTGTGTGAGTGAAATAGGCATCTGGCGCGAAACCGGATGACGCAGGTTCGATTCCCGTTCGGAACAAAAACAATTGTACTCTACTTTGTAACTGTATAATTTGTAAGCCTATGAATAAATGATTATCATAAAGCAATCACAATTTTATCAAGCAATAAAAAATTAAGCCAAAACAAGTATTTAACACAAAACAGACAAGTCCGCTTGTTTCAACTCGAAGTGGTTCGGTAAAGTTTGTCTAGCTTGGATCAGTGGTGACGGTTAAGTTATTAGCATATTGTACTAACCAAGTTAGAGATGGTACAACTTGGGGTATAATTTTGCGAATGTTCGCCCTATCGTTGACCGGTTACTTGAGAACTTGTTGTCTGAGGTTCAACTTTATGGATAGGGTCACGGAAACGCATTTGTATTTCAAAATATGATTTTCCAGCAATATCACAATACATGCTTACAAGTTTTTGGATGTGACTGCATTCAAAAACTTTTAAAACAAAATTTCTATTTTATTTTGGTGATACTTAAAATATAGTTCGAGTACGAAATTCACGGGAGCGATAGGGTCCAGTAGAAAGTATGAAAAAGGCATAGGGCGCATATTCCAGGAAGACAAGGAGACACATTTATTTACACATAATTATCCAAGTTTATTTTTTTCAGGAGTCCAACAATAGTACTCAGTTCTATATACCTTGGTATTCATTAGCAACGGAAGCATTGATCTATGTTCTTGTCAGGTTATACGAAAATATGTTTTATCAGAATCTTAAAGTAACTTACAAAAAAATCCATACAATTTAATTGAAAGCCTCCTCATTTTTTAAATTGGTTAAAAATAAATGAATAAAGTAATGTCAGGTCTTTATTGTTATTATGTTATATCAATATTTAAGTGCTTAAAGTGTTTAAAGTTGGTACCTAAGGAAACTAAGTTATCTGACTTAATCAAGTTGCACGGTTGCTATAATAGGTGCGGCATAGTCTACTCTTGGATGTTGATTTACGTTTAGTTAGAACTTACTTTTGTGGCGGTTTGTTATACACGACTAAAATGTTTACAGAGATGAAATTCAACTAAAAAGAAGCGCTCGTAGCGAAGTTTGCTTAGTTGTTGTTAACCCATCAGCAAAGTTAAGCAACGTCCGCCGCGGTCATGAGTTGGATGGGTGACCGCTAGTGACAGTACTCTTGAGCGTGCACGTGCTTCGGAGGGCACGTTAAGCCGTCGGTCCCGGTTGTTGTCTCAGGATGGCAGTTGTTATAGCATGGTGTTAGGGCATTTTGAGAATTAGCCTAGCTAGCTACCACCCTCAAGTAGAAAATCTGTCGCCAAGCACCTAACGGTGTGTTCCGGCAGCTGTCCTTAAGTGACATTAATTCTAGGTGAGCCTGAACAACATCTTCGACCACATCATCACTTAGCATCAGGTGAGATAATGAGATTGCAATTCTAACCCGGCACCCCACGGCTTAAATAAGTATTAAATAAGAATTAAAATTTAAATGAAGTTGACTAAAATTCTTAATATTTAATGTAAATTTATTTTTCTCGACATGTTGTAATGCTTCGAATTTTAAAAAACATTTCTATGTTAGCGGATAAAAAGCACTTTTCCACACAGATTTCGTATGGTAAACATCGGATTATCAAGCCTGTGAGGTAAAAATTATTTAATTACAATATGGTACAAAAGCAGACCACAATCACAGTACAAATCACACAGCATTCTTGCAATGAAAAAACACTTCCATATAAAAAACACAGTTTCAACCTTTTTCTTTTTTTCCTCGTGCACGAGGCGACAATCCCTGTCACTCAAGCGGCTTAATTGCGAGTAGTAAAACAAACGAGGGCGGGCGGGAACCGCTCGTGTGAAGTGCCCGGGGCGGACAGACGGGCGGGCGGATAAATAGATGTAGTACCTTGTTGTTATGTAAATGTAAAGTTAAGTAAAATGTTGATTTTGAGATATAGTTTGCTAAATGATTTTGTTTACAATAAATTTAGGATATTTTAGGAAGTTTCCAAATACCATTATATTCATAAGGGATTTTCAAAGATTTTATTGCATGATGGTAGGGTATAATATACCATTTTTTTAATAACATGAAGTTTTATTGAAATGTGCATATAATTTGAGCGTAGATTTGTAGTCAGGAATCAAATGTATGTTTACTTCTCATGCTCGTAATGTTCTTGTTTCTGGCCAGTGTAATCGGAATAAAACGGATTTTATGCTCTAGTAAACAATTGCCTGTTTCTTAAATATACATTAGGTATTATTTGTTAAACTAAGTTCAGGTTTAAATACATTTCGTGTAAGACATTTGCTTGGGTATTTAATAATATTCCTAGATGAGGGGGCCAATATTAAAGACCCAGATAATTATTTTTCGACACAATGACGCTCAAAATAAAACATTGTTCAAATAACAGTTTAAATTTTAATTGAAGATTATGTATTACTAACAATATCATTGTTTAATTTCCTCACAAATGAAGTGAAAATCTGAGTGTATAGCTCATGCATAAAACCTATTCGAGGCTCGACTTAAATACCAGCACTCGCCTTTGGCTCGGCTTTTCGTTACGTTAATAAAGCTAGCGATTAAAAAACGCGGCATGGCACCCGCCCGTGTGCCGCATCTCTCTCTCCACTGGAACCCACAAATTCAAAAGCATGGAGACTATAACCAACTCCCTCACCCGTACAGTTCATATATGACAGTAATTCGGCTGGCTCTCGGAATGGCCAATCAAATTTAAACGGCACGAGCTGTAAAAAAGCTACAGAGTAATGGTTTTTGAATCCGCTTTATGATACGTTATTGAATCAGGGACTTAGTGACTTTAGATGGAAATTTGCTTTACTGGAAATTGTGTTCGGATTTTAAATTATGTTTACGTTTATGTACAGCACGAAAGGCAGTAGATACCCCGTAGCACCCGTAGTACCTACTAGTTTTCATAGTTAACGTAGCTATATAGAGGTAACGTTTTCTCGAATACGTGTGTTTAGTTTGCCAAAGATTCCGCTAGGGCATTACTAAAAAAATAAGAGAAAAATGCTAATTTTGTTTGAGTAACGTATAAAATTATGTACCTACTAGGGGTAGAGAATAAGGAAAGAAAAATGAAATACTAAATTATCTATTCAAGGGTATAATATCTATATAAGGGTATTAAATACGACTGGTATATTAAAAGTATTTTTTTATATTAAAAGTAACTGTAGTTTTCAACCAGGTACTTGAAATTCCTTACATTATTATGTCTGATTAATATATACATATGGCAACACGAAAAGCAAAACATTAAAATATGCCAGCGCGCTATGGAACGGAGTATTTTAACCAATAAACAAAAAAACACACAAAAAATTATTAATTAGCAAGAAAAACCAAATTAATAGATGATTTAATTTAATTTTCACCAAAATTGATGTGGTAGTAGGCAGGCCATGCGGCAAGATGACCTGACGAAAAGTTATCCAAGCAAGTAGCGACGTGGGCTGAAATGAAAGGATTTCGCCTAAAGAAAAGGAATACCGCAAAAGAGATGTGCTGACGAAATTGTTAAAGTTGCTGATCAGGGATGGCTTTCACTTGCAACGGATTAAAAATGTGGCTCAAATTGGAGAAGGAGTTTTAACAGCGCGAGCTACGAATAAATATGATTATTCATAGAGCGCAAGTCTTTTTTTTTACTTTAGGGCTTGCGTCATATTCAATTCGAATGCGGTGCTTGAATATTAAACGGATAATACGATAGAGCAATAAAAAAATACGTTTACTTATCCTGCGACATAAGTTTTGTGTTTTTTATTTCTTTTCGTTTTTAACTTCTTCACTCTTGAGACAAATTTGAAGAAATTTTAAAATCATTCATGTTAAGAATTGACAGGCAGATGGCTGGTAGACGGACGCTTGTATCCCATTTTCTCGTCATAAATCGAGCCTTCCCGACCATAATTATTCTGCCATAATCAATTATATCGCGTTAATTAAGATCCATCGAAAAAAAAATGCAAGATACGCATTTTTTTTCGATGTCCATACAAATATACATTAACTAATCGTCACCTTTCTACCTTCAATTGTAATCAATGATTCAGGGGATACTTTGAAGGATTGCAAAATAATAAATGATGTTTAATAAAAGACTCCAGCGACTATCACGTTCAAGACCACGACCACAATCGAAACAATAATAATTCGGTCCTGTGCTTAAACAATAAAGACCTCCTGAAGATGTTTCGTATATCAGCAACACCCGTCGATAACAATTCCGGCTAGGTTATGTGGCATTTCTGATGTCACGTCATATGTTCTTGTGTCAAAACAGAGATGACACAAAAACATACTGGAAATTAAATAAAAAAAAGTATGCGGCCTCCTTTCACTTTCACTTTCAGTCACTTTTTGTTAGTAGTATGCTTGTCACTGTTCGTTTTTGAAGGTGTTAAGATGGTTATAATTATATGGTCCAATTTACAGCAACTACATACATACCTCACTCCAAGGAGTAGTATGCTGCTGATTTAGCGTATTTTTCCCTATGTCGCCTTTTACATCCAACCAAGAAGAATAAATTTGGAGTGGGAAATATGAAACGGTATCTCTAATAATCACATGAATCATAACTTAGATTAAATTACATTTTCGTGCCTTGAAACGTAATTCTGTAAGTACTTACAAAACTTCGCCCGTAGGTATTTTAATAGCTGCAAAACGTGCTACCTCCAATGCCCTCTCAATTATAGCAATATTCAACTTCAGAGCCCCAACTCCCGTAATTGGTTAAGTACATGCAGTTAACTTTGTATTGTTGTAACTTGTCGACCGCTTTACTGAAGCGGACTGTAAGTTACGGTCTTGCAGATAACTTAACGATGTTGTAGTATTTTGTTTAGGGTATTAGACAATACGTAGAAGAGACATACTATTATTTTCTAATGTATTCACTATTCTTAGATATCCGTACCAAAAAGACAAAACGGAGAGCTATTCATTATTGGTTACTTGCCTATCCGATGTCACGGGTCTGTAGCTCGTGAATGTAATGAATTACAAACTCAAAATGTCCCTGTCCATCTTTGGTTCTATTAGATATGATTTGGTAGAACAAATATTGCATGCTTAGTGAAATTATAGCACATCATTCTCGACCCGAGCGGGAATTTAAACGGTTAAAAAGATAGGAAGCATCGAACTTGGTGTAAAATCAAATAATAAAAGATCCTATTCCAGTCGGTCCCCGCTAGAGAACTCAAAATCATAAGAAAAAAAATTGGTGCTATATTGCTACGGAACACATATAAATACAATATATTTTTTATATTTCACCTCATAATGTATAATACATTAGGACTATTGTTGATGGTTAAAGTGTAGCTTTGGAATTTTCAGATCCGTGGTTCAATGCCCCGGTCAGGTTTTCTGAATAAAATTCTTTAGTAGCAGTGCAGTAAAACTTAACATGGATAATAGGACGTTAGATAAGTGAGAAATCTCTGTTATTGATAATTACCAAGAAGTCCCGACACTTTTCATGCGACAGCTCTAATGCTGGGAATTTTCAAACCTCTATAATTGAGTCTTTACCTCTATAATTGAGACTTCGTAGCTCAAAAGCCCGTATAAGCAGGACAATTTATCAGGTTCAGACAAATTTTGACACTACCTCTTTATGTTAAAAAAAAAACATTTCGACCCCTCATGCTGGAACAGTTTATAATTAAGACAGCTGTCACGTTAACCTGGGGGGTAGGCCTGTTGGCTAGCACTGTCCGAGTCGCTGATCGGTCCGCTGGGCTTTCCACCAGTGGGATCAACCCGGCGTGGCCTGATCGCCCGGACGCATGGTGCGAAACCGGCAGGAACGCCCACCACAGACACCAAGACAAGCACAAAAAGTGCTTTAGCAAAGCCGGCCTGTTGTAACAGGCTGAGACGAGCCAAGGGCAGAGGGCGCGAAATGCCCTGGTCCCTTTTCCCCGCAGCACAGAAAGTGTAGCGAGAAGATAACCACACGTTAACCTGCCTATTTGGGAAACTCCGTTAATGAAAAGCCTCAATAAGTGTTAAAATATAGGTCCATTCTGATCTAAACTATCCAGGTTTAAGTAATTAAGGGATATAAATCTGTATTATATAATTATAATAAATCTGGACAAAGTCAATAACATTCGAAATTATTTTGCAAAGGTAATATAATGATACGCTAATCTTTAAGTAATGCGTTTATAATGGAAAAACACAACAATGTTTATGTTTATAATTTTATTAAAACTCACGCTCATTTTTGATTAATTGATTAGAACAGGTTATTCACGTGATATTTTACACTTACGTGTTGTCTATGTAAAACGGGCCGCGACAGCGATCGAACCGCACTCCAGATCCTGAAGATCTTATAAAGCTTCCTTATAAAGCTGAAACAATTGTCGATCCTTACATCGACAACACGTAAGTGTTAAATATCACGCGAATAACCTGTCCTAATCAATTAATGTTTACGTTTCCTTAAAATGCACAGAAAGCTTTATTAACCCAAAACGAAATTCTCCTATCTCTCCAGTTCAATGAAAACTAACGAAACTTTAACTAAACACTATTTAACATACAAACCAACCTCGCAGAATCAATGATCCAGTGACTGGAACTCATTCAATATGAGCGTGCAGTGAATCCGTGAGTTAGTTGGATTCATTTGAACGGTGCGCGATCTAGTTCGATCCGGTTTGAACTGCAACTTTTGAATTCAATTAACTTCGATGTCACACGAGCCGCGAGTAAGTGAAAGAAATAGTTTTCGTTTGTTCGATTTCTTAAATTTATCTGTTAATTCAAATTTTTCTTCGACACGTCTACAGTTTAAAAAATTTAGAATTATATTTGCAATTTTAATATAAAATTGTTATCGTGATTCCACTTAAGAAATCATAATTTTTTTTACAGCTTTTCACTAGCTCTTTTCGATATTTTCATGGATAGAAAAATATTAAATTATTATGCTCTATATAAATATAATCTTCGTATTGCACGCTAATAAATGTTATGAAATAATTTGCATTTGGACGTCTGTTACTTAAACCTTGAGTAATAATTTCAATAATTTAAAATTAAATTCCAGCCTGTCCCATATTACAGATATCCGAATTAAAGAAGTCAAAACTTAATAATAATAATTTCTCGATCGTGCATGCGAAGTATCAAGGCTTGATGATGTTTCTTGTAGAAGCGTCACTCGTCGAAAATTGTTTGGATTTATAAGGATTTGGACGTATAGAATGTTACTGCCGGGGCGCGGCGAGCGCACACCAATATAAACATAGTCTGCCTATTAAGTTTTGTATGTCACGACAGGTCATGACACGGTGATGATGTTTTTTTCTTGAGACATAACTTAGAGTTATTTTGTGAATAACATATTTCGTTAAAATATATTATAATGATATAATTCAGTTTGATCAAGTATTGTAGTTTGATGATTTTATGTTAAACTGGGAATAATAGTCACAAATTATTTTGCATAATATTAAAATAGTTTCTAGATTTGGGACACCCACGGTAATGATATTTTGACACTTTTATTTTTTTATTTAAATAGTAGTATTTTAAACTTTAAACAACAATATACTGCTCCCTAGAGAAAAGGTCTATTTTAGCACAATAAACATAGGAAAAACAGCATACAGCAAAAGATTAATGAAATATTTGTCCGGACACCGATATTGCATATTTGTCAGGAATTACCCCATCACGTCGAAATAACAGAAAAAAATTGGCAGAATTGTCAAAAATCTTTCTTCTTCAAAATATTTTTATTTTTCCAAAATATAAGTTTAAAATCTTCTAAAAAATTTGTTATTATTTATTGTGGATAGAAAAATAACGTATAAATCTACCTATTAATTAAGTTATAAACATCTTGTAGTATAGAGTGCAGTTTAAAGCACATTAATTGATCATAATGATAAGATTCAGATGTTATATTGCGGAAATCCATATATAATAATAACAAATATTTTAAGAACACATTTAATTAATATTGTGTATTGAAAGCTCGAAGAGTCAAAACCTCCTGAGGATGCTTCATGTAGAATAGAACGCGTCGAAAATTCTTCCGTTTTGGCTACGTGGCGTTTATGACGTCAGGTTGGCTTAACAGGAAATCAGGTGAAATTGTCACTATTGTCTATTTTTATATTTTTTAAGTATTTTTCTAGCATATTAACTTAATAATTACTTAAAATATTTTAAAAAAACTTTGTTTTTATTACATTTGGTGTTTTTTTTTATTTGCGAGCGAGATAACTTTCTAAAGGGCTCTTATGAATCAACAAGAAAATGACGAAAACATTGGTAATTTAATTAATCTTAGAGCAATCTTCACAAAACCCTGTTTAACACCACACATGCCTCATTAGGCACTAACCTCGGCACGTGTCGTTAGGGCGCAAATGAAACAACTCATAAGATATATCTCGTAAATATACGACATATACCCGCCATATTGCGTCGTGTGTCGGGACCATTATTTTCGGATCAGGGACGGACGACGCTCGTGTGTAATTAGCTTTATTAATCTCATTCAATATTTTTTGGTCTTTGATTTGATTTTGGGGTGCAGATGTCGATGTGATCTGTCCTTTTCGTTATTATATTATGTAAGAGGTAAACGGATGAAGATGAAATTATTGTCGCCTTTCTTACAAAATTGTGTTATGATTATGGTTGGTTTTGTCATCGAATTTTTAAACAAGTAATAATTTGTGGGTGGTGGTAGGGTATTTTGCAAATGCCCACCTGGCTAGCTACCATCCTCAAATAGAAAATCTGTCGCCAAGCACCTAACTGTGTGTTGTGGTAGCTGTCATTGAGAGCCAGTACTAGGTTAGCCTGAACAACATCTTCGACCACATCATCACTTACCATCAGGAGTTAAGTTTCGTTAAACGTTTTATCGTTCCATTGAAATTTTAAGTGCAAGTTAAGTACATTATTGAATCGTTTTTTAAAGCCCTTCATTTTGAAAACATACTCGATGGGTTTAGAAGAAACATTTTTTTTATATGAAATAATGGCGTCTAAAATGCGCCAGTCTGTATGTTTTTCATGTGCCTAGTGTCAGTTTCGCTATCAAGACAAATCTAACAATATCTCATACATTAAAATCTGTTAAGCCGTTTTGAAGTTATGGTGGAATAGAAACTCACAAACAAACATACATACATACATGATCCCTGAAAATATTACACTCGTTTTTTGGGCAGTCGTGTTAAAAATGTTAAAATACCCAGAATTAATAAGAGTTAATTTATTACCCAGAATTTATTAGAGGCGATGAAGGGAAAAATACCAAAAGGTGGGCAGCAGGCAGCGCCTCCTGAAAAATTGCCATACTACGATTTAGTTCCCAAGACGTCTGCCAAGCGTGTGGATTACATCTTACCCCACCAAATAGGGAGGCATTTGTTCAACGGTGAACTTCAGGTTGCGATGTGCAACAAAAATAAACCTTTCAGTAAGGATTTGAAATCGATTGAAATTAAATTATCTATTTTGAGAAATCAAGGAACACATTGCCAATAAAAAACGTTAATTAGGTTTTGGTATATTTCAAACTAATAACCTTATACATAGATTGTAATGGCCAGTGAAGCCTTAACAGTAATAGTAAAAAGACAGTAATAATTTCGAAATTAAATAAAAACAAACCACTCCTAAGCAGCCTTGCAAAAATTACGTCCTAACGGTAATTTCCGACATTGTTGATCACACCTGTAAAAGGTGTCCACAAAAGGGCTCAATGGCGTCATTGTTGCAATCCCAAGTAATTAAAAATCGCAATCTCTGTAAACAAAACACTGCTGTACACCACAACGAGCAGCAAAGGTCACCCGCATTCTGGACCCATTCATTTGAGTCCTTCCTTTTGTCACCACTGGTCGTATTGCCTATTGTTACCTCACAGATTTACCTATGCATTTTATCTACCTTTTATGGTGCTAATATTATGGGTGATATTTGTTTGAGTTTTGATATCGTTGTGGTAAAATTTGAAAACCAACGAAAATGAAGCGTTTTTGACCGTTTGATGCATTGCCGGGTCCGTAAAGGATTTTGTCGTATTGTTTGGGTTTATATTAATTTTCTGGTGATGTGGGTTGGGTCACGATGTGTCGTTGGCTTTGTGAGAATTCATTATGGTTCTGATTTTGATTATGAAATGGTCGTTTGGATTTCAATCTACGGTTTTTTTATCGGAAGTTTTTTTTGCCACAGTTCGTAAAAGTGTGTGCATTTAGGTTTTCGAAAAATATGTAACCATACATTTTGTAATTTAACTTTGAGAATGTAGGTAACTGTTACCAATGTTAGATCTATATACAAAAAAACTCATGTTTGACAGATGCCCGACCTTCTAGACCATTATTTCCAATATACGACACAAAAATCGTTTTATACTATGCGTATCTGAATGACAGCAGTCATGGGTAGCAAACTACGAATAAATATTCATATTTATTCGTAGGTAGCAAACCATAGTGACTAAATATCTAAATCGACTAAATAGTAGAATGTCAACATCTTATAATATGTTTCTATTTTAGCCATGAGGCTTAGTAGTAGAATGTCAGAATTATATAAATTATATAATTGACTTTTTATACGAGTAAATAAGGTTACATAATGAATATTTTCAATCAATTTATTCTGTGAACTGTGTGTCCAAAATGATGTGTAATATTTTTCTATTACAATTACTATACATAAGTCTTGTTGAACATGCTGTACCTATATTTGAGTCGTTATACCATTCAGTATGTTTGTGCTAGTTACGGCAAATGCAATTACTTAACCAATGAGTTTTTCATAAAAATCGTGTCGTTTCACATTAAAATCCTCCATACACGCCGTAATCAAAACGTTATTTATAAACCGTCTAAATTATAATGTCGGCTAACATAATGACCGGCAATTTGAATATATTATACGAATATTTTGGATATTCGCCGAAAATTATAGCATCTAGCGCTTGGGCGTAATCAGGGTCATCAAGAGGGTATAGAAATGTACCACAAAAGAATAGCTATATTCAAAATTTTAAAGTTTCTTATTTTATCTTTCATATCTCGACTGGATCGCTGGTGACTTGTAATACAGGTTTTTATTCAGAACCTACTTCAAGCACCAGTCTTCCACAAAGCATGTTTGAAGAAGTTTTTTGATCTTTGCATATCTACCTACGGAATAGTTATAATTACTACTAGTTCATATACCTTTTAACTAAAATACCTTTAATCAAAACTGTAACATAACCTTTGTGAAAGAAAAAAAAATGCTTATTATTATATCTAATAGGTGGCGTCATTCAATTAGATATTTTTGTTGGTTATTAGTAGTTTACCCATATTAAAATGTTCGTGCAACTCAAATATGATAATCTAACTAAATTATTTTTCTGAATCTCAAAACACTATTTTAAAGGTAGGAAGGTTACATTTGTGAAGATTTTACTCATTGTTAATACTAGAAATAATGTGCATGAAATGTGTAAGAATTTAAAAATCGAGCATGCGACTTAGTTGCGGAAATAGTTGTACGGGCAACAGGTGAGCAAATTTGTAAAAAAGAATTGAGTAATCACTAAATGTAATTTGTGTCAATACTATTTCGTGTGAATACTTTATCTCGTCGTTGTATAATGGGATTGCGTGATCACTATCTCTAGTTCGATGGTTACTATCCCGCAGTATTGTGTGTGAACATTTTATGTTATTAAAAACCGTGCATATTAATGTGCTCCACATCAGGGTATTCGAATTGTGTATCCGACGGGAGCTTGAATGTAACAGCAGGGCATTGCTTTTAGCAGGATATATTTTTTTAGCGGAAACAAGGAATCCTTCGAAGGAATTTCACATCAAATGTTAAAATTCACGGTCTCCGTTTTATTTCTGACACTATATTATTTAGCAAAAAATAATTCTTATGATGAAATCTTTGGACCGGTATGATAAAACTACAGGGTATTTTTTTTCTCGCGTAACGGGTTTGATTCCCGGTTCAACCATCTAATTATTTAAATATCTATGAAAGCAGTTAAAATTGTTTTTTTAGATAAATAGTATCTTCTTTCAATAAAATGTCTCATCTACAATATTCAGGGTACTTTCCCTCCATGTGGCATCGCCGTGGAACGCCCTGTATTGCGCGTAGATTTTTTTTAAATATTTCTTAACTCTTAGAAAAATAATTAGTATCACCGAAACGGTCTAAAGCGTAAAAATTAAAGTTTTACCATGCGACTGTGAATGAACCTATAGCATAAGCATCTGGATCTCTGTGACAGAACATAATGTTTCATTGAGTTCTTTCAAGAAAGTAAAATGTTACGCGTTTCGCTTCTAAACGAAGCATCCTTAGGAGGTCTTGACTCTACGAGCGCACGATCGAGACAGTCAATCAGTCTCGATCGTGCGCTCGTAGAGTCAAGACCTCCTGAGGATGCTTCGTTTAGAAGCGAAACGCGTCGAATACTCTTCCGGTCTGGCTGCGTGGCGTTTGTGACGTCACGTCGGCTTAATAGGAAATTAGGCGGAATTGTCACTAGATATATATCATTTTTATAAAGATTTTTTAAGTGTTTTATTAAATAATTAATTAAATGTTTTCTTAAAATACTTATAAAATATTTGTTATTATTAAAAATGGATTTCCGCAAAGTAACGCCTGAATCTATTCATTATCTAAAGTA
The DNA here is from genome assembly GCA_963890685.1 of Plagodis pulveraria. Lineage (NCBI taxonomy): Eukaryota > Metazoa > Arthropoda > Insecta > Lepidoptera > Geometridae > Plagodis > Plagodis pulveraria. The sequence continues at coordinate 1,507,607 of OY982968.1, forward strand.
AAATGTTCATTGTTTTATTTTTATGTTATTGTGACAGAACAAATCCGAGTCCCACCTGATGTTAAGTGGACTAACCTCTGCCTATAACAGATTTCATCAATGACGAATTGCACTGTGCCCGACACACTGAAACGCACAGTTGTTAGGTCTCATATGTCTGTAATTTTAGTGGCTCTCAAGGATTGCTGCCAGAACGCGTGTTCCGGCAGCCGTGTTAGGTGCTTGGCGACAGATTTTCTACTTGAGGGTGGTCACTAGCCAGGCGAGTCCTTCCACCATGCGGTGCAGCTCAAGCCCGCGGCGGGATACGAACCATGGACCTGCTGCACGGTAGTCCATAGCCAATGCCAATGAGCCATCACTGCTTCAAAATAAACATATTATTGCCGCCAAGCAGCAATAACCTATAAAACAGCAAATGTGTAATTTATCCTTTAATTTTGTGTACCAGCTGCTGTTATTTTTGATTATTTATTAAGTGTTAAGTATATATTTTAATAGATGTTTGTAGTAGTTTATTATCAAACGCTTTTATTCAAATAATAATTAATAACCTCCCTGGTTTACTTCATCCTTATTACGACCACAATGCACATTATTCATGCGAAAACGTAATATTGGTTACGTATTTTTGTGAACACGCGAGCTTAAAAATAACATTTGAAAATAAGATTAGGGTGAGCAAGTAAAGGTTAATGTTATTTGGGACGGGTCGATTTTTGGTACATTTACCTCTTTGCTCGTTGATCCGTGGGAGACAAGAACATCCTTACTAATATTATAAACGCGAAAGTTTGTAAGTATGGATGTTTGTTACTCTTTCACGCAAAAACTACTGAGTGGATTTTAATGAAACTTGTCAATAATATAGCTTACAGATTAGAATAACACATATAATTTTTAAAGATATTGCGTAAATTGTCCAAAATATAACGTTCAACAAGTAGATCCTTGTCAAACCAATATTATAAAGGCGAATGTTTAAGGGTGTGTTTGTATATTTATAACGTCTTCATGCTCAAACGGCTGGACCAATTTTGATGAAATTTGTTATGGAGTAGATATGTCGCTGGATTAATACATATGACACTTTTAATCATCATCATCTATCACCACGCGGATGTAACCATGTATAATAAGGTGTATAATTTGTTGACTAGTTTTAGCAAATTTTTAAGTGATGACGTGGTTAAAGTTGGTAGTTTTTTTTTTTTTTTTTTGTTTTTTTTTTGTTTTCGCTGGGAAAAATGCATTACGCATGCCCCTCCATCGGGGGATGGAGGGGGGATGTGGGACTCCCCGGTGTGACCGGTATACCCACTAAACGACCCAGCGGCATTCCAGCATCGTCTGTGTGGAGAAGGACTGGGAGACGGCCAGAGCCTTTGCGTCCAGTCCCTCTTCGACGACCGCCCGCTTTACAGCGGGGCCTACACGCCCCTCCAGGCAAGAGGGGCCCGGGAATGACCAGGAATGCTTGGCCATTCCCGCCCGACGGAGGTGGTGAATAGGTGCAATGCGAGAGAAGGTGCCCCCGCGCCTTTCTCTCGCTATTCACCACCGGGTGGGAGAAGATGTCGATTATTCAATCGTCTTCTCCCACCCCTTAAAGTTGGTAGCTGGCTCAACCGCTGGAACACACCGTTAGGTGATTGGCGGAAAATTATCTTTAAAAGGTTACCAGCTAGCCAGGTGGGCAATCGCATATTACTCTTCTATCACGTGCTGAAGCTTAAGCCCCCGATGAGATTCGAAACATACACCTTCTATTTGACGATACATAGCCACTGTCACTAGGGCATCACCGCTCCAAACTCCTTCTACAATTCAAAGGTTTTACGAAAATCGTTTCGGTAACATAAAATTCTTCAATCTCAACCCATTAAAATTATAAGAGCAAATTGTTTCAAGCATTTTACTTATCTCAAGGTTGCATAAAATTTTAGTTTGATAAATAATATAAAGTGCAATTGAATTAAACTTCTTGCCTTGATTTTGCTTCTCCGCTCAACAGCAATGAAGGCGTTGACTCGGACTGGCGCGCCAGTTCGCTAGCGCGCAGAGAGCCAACATAAGCATAACTGTTCCTACTGACTAGGTTACGCTGTGGTTTTGAGGTCACGTTTCCCCGGAAAGGCTAATATTTTATCTTCTTATTGAATACCAATTCCGCAAAGTATCTCTTTTTCTTCAACAAATTATTTTCAAACTATGTGTGTAGAAGTATAAAACATTTTAATACCCCAATCTATGGGTATGAAATAAAAAACAAATAATATGGCGTCTAAAATCCACCAGTTAGTTGTTTTTTTTATTTCTTTTTATGTATCTTGCGCTATCAAGACGCATCTAACGATATCTCATACAAATAAGCCGTTTACAACTTACGGTGGAATACAGAAACTCACAAACATACATATATGACATAACACTCCTTTTTTTGCTTGATAGGTTAGCCTTTGACCGCTATCTCACCTGATGGTAAGTGATGATGTGGTCGAAGATTTTGTTCAGGCTCACCTAGAAGTACTGGCTCTCAAGGACAGCTGCCGGAACACACCGTTAGGTGCTTGGCGACAGATTTTCTACTTGAGGGTGGTAGCTAGCCAGGTGGGAATTCGCAAAATACCCTACCACCATGCTATAATGACTGCCATCCTAAGACAACAACCAGAACCGAAGGCTTAACGTGCTCTCTGAAGCACAGAAGCGCTCAGTAGTAATGTCACTAGCGGTCACCCATTTCACTCATGACCGCTGGCGACGTTGCTTAACTTTGCTGATCGGTTGAGAACAGCTAAGTAAACTTCGCTACTAGCGATCAAAACCTATTTCAAACGATTGAATTTAAAACCCTAATCACCTATCGTAATGCACAAAAGAGTAATGACAACCGTCGTAGTCGAAATCAAACGGCATTGTGATTGTAACAGCGGCCGCGCGGCGCGGGGGGGCGGCGGGACGGGGCGGGGGACGTGGGTGTAATCTCACCCCACACCTACATTTACATTTATATGAGTGCCACTGTGTGTTTAAATGCAGTGAGAAGACACGGCCCGATAATAGCACATTTTATACTGTGAGAAGTAAAAAGTTGTGTAATGGTTTAGAAGTAAGACCTGGTTTGGCTGTGAGGAATGCATTTTGTATGAAAAATATTTTTCTAGTTTCTAATGGAAGTCTTTTTGGGTTATACATATATTTTATACCACACCCACTCAGAAAAGGTCTCATTACTCGTTGAAAGACATGTTATAAATTTCGTCATTTCTCCCTTATAAATGTACGACGGGGAAGTTATATGGATTTTCATTCCTGAACTCCGTAGCAGTGAAGGAATGTTGTATGAAAATCCATACCTGCCCTGCGGGGCGATCACGTATCTTCTGTAGCAATGAATTGCTGATTGCAACAATCAAAAATGACAGTTTGTGGCAATGAAATATAAAGTCAAAAGACAGGTAACAGACCTTCATGCGCCCAAACGTTAGTCGCCGTCTGTTTGTTTTCTTTTTTACCTGAGACGATAACTAGCATTTGCAATAACATAGTATTTATACAGGTTGTACTCCCATGGTCAGTATTTCCTATTATTTCATATAATTATTATTGTAAAATCTAATTAGAGCAAAGTGGATGAAGATACATTTTGGGCTAATTTGTGTTAAAGGAGGTAGAAGAAATTACTACTTATATTTTAAAATAAATGCCAATATACACTTAAATCTTGTTTGAAATAGATTTTAGAATAATAATAATATGAAATACCTGTATAAATACTATGTTATTACAAACTCTTTAGTAGAATGGATAGTACGAAATTTTTTATTCGTTCAAAGTATATGCCAGTTATCGTCTCAGATATAAAAGAAAAAAAACGGTCGGTGACTAACGTTTGGGCTCATGAAGGTCTGTTACCTATCTGTCTTTAAACTTTTGATTTCATTGCTACAAAACTGACATTTTTGATTGTTGCAATCAGCAGTTCATTGTAGCCTTAGGCGCGTATCCTCCGGTCTGCCGGATTTTCTCTTATGTGTCCCAACCGGCCTGCCGGTTAGCGGTTAATAGTCGTGTTTACATATTCACCATAAAATCTGCGTAAGTTCGATTTTCATAATTCAAACGGTTTTCGTGAGGATGGATCCTTGGCTATGCGAGAAAAAATCCATAATATTCTGATATAACAGAAAGTATGTTTAAAATTGATATGAAATCTGAAACCAGCTCAAATTACATTTTGGCGCCAAAATTTTGTATAGATTTATGTCATTTAAAAATAATCTCGTAACTACTTCTAAAGTAATTAACCTAGAAAGCTGTAATTTTGCATTTGTATAGGCAATAAGTCAATAACGATGTTAAAAGAAATTAAAAGGATAAGGATTGATAACTTTTTTTTTTATAGATTTTTTTATTTGACCCCTGTTTTTGTTACGGCTGGAATTCCGGTGGTCTAAAAAAAAGGTTTAGTGTAAAGCTTGTATTTATCCGATCGTTATTATTTAAACGTTGTTAGTAAGCTACTATCATTGGCTATACAACAAAAAAAACCGCATTACTCCATGGTAACGAGAAGTTACTCAAATCATGAAATGAAAAAAAATAACTTTCACTCGATGCATTTTGCCGCGCAAACACTCACCGATCGAAATTTACGTAATAAATAATCTCGTAACTACTTTTAAACCTGTAAACCTAAACATCTGAAACAATTCAGGTGTATAGATTACATCTGAATAATCATATCAAAAGAAAAACCAAATTCGTAGGTGGTATAGTTTTTGAGAAAAAAAATAAAATCCGCTTATGTACAGTTTTCCCGCCAAAATTCTTAAAAAAAATCGCGTTGTTTTAATCTCGTTACTACTTATAAAATATTTATCCTTACAATCTGGTATTATTCATGGGTAAAGAACCATAATAAATACACACATTAAAAAAAAAACAAAGTTGTAGGTGGAATAGTTTCGGAAAAATAAAATAAAAAAAATATATAAAAAATGCCGTTTCCCGCCATTTTCGTCGTCTGTTCAAACCTATTTTCCTGTAAAATTTTCCATGAAAAGGTCTATTTTCATTTCTTTTCCCGTAAAGAGAATATGATGAGGATTGCATTGGTACCAAGAAGTTTATATGTTGATTGGAGACTGCCACAAATAAACTCGATTAAAAAACAAAATACCTCAAAATCTGGAAAAATATATTTTTATTCGCTGTTTGATCCACTCAAACTAAATGTATGAAAATGTTATTTTTGTATGGTATAGGTAATATATTGGGGTATGGGGATGTTAGGGTGACATGTTTAGGTAATGGAAAACTACTTAGTACTACAAAAAAACGTTACGGGGCGTCGCGGGATAAAAAAACGTGAGCAGTTTGGACGATTGTGTCATAGGAGGTGGACAGATTGGACGCACGAGGGAGATACACGTGATCGCCCACCAGGTAGCGTTCTGTTGTTTTTTCAGCAGCCAACATAATAAAGTACAATCTTAAAAAGGTTTTACATCAAATAATTAGAAATATTAGTGGTGAAGGAGAGCATTGATGCATCATAAAGGGGCCCCTTAATCCTACTCCTGGGTTGCAAGTCTCAGGCCCCTCCAGCCTCTTCCTCTGCAACGCGATGGACCCGGCACCCGCACGGTGAATCCATGGAATGCTAAGTAATTCGTCTCTGTGATTTTTATTTGAACGTGATTTTCAATGAAAGGAGGTTGGCAACCTTTTTTTGCAATACGAGAAAAAAGCGCGCAAAGTTGTTATGTTTGGTTAAATTTTAATATTTATTGAATTGATAATTTAACAAAACTCTTTTAATTATTCTAAATAGTTTTCCAAAATGTCATTTGATAGTGAAAGTGACGATTTTATAATGATGACGCCACCAGAAATAAGAAATGCAGCTAAAGAAGTCATAAAGAACTTACTGCATGAGAAGCTCGAGATAAATACGAGAAAACTTACAGTGTTTTCTCGTACTTATCTTTTATTTTTCTCGTAGGTGTAGTATAAAGCACTATGTATCACTCGGGAGAAAGTTCTATTTCTGTTCTCGAGTTACCTTTAAGCCCTCCGCTGTGCGTCGAGCTTAAACAAACTCTCGAACAGAAATAGATCGTTTTCTCCCCTCAAAGTACAATGTACTATTATGTTCAGAAGTGAAAGAAATGGAAAAGTTGCTGCCTGATGGTATGAGTCAAGCCTGTCATTACAGTTACCGTGTCGTCATACCCATTCTTCTTGACACTGTACTGTACTTGGCACTTTGAGACGTTCGTTTTTGTCTCATTCGCTCAATTATATCTCTAGCTACAGTACTCTTTTCCACAATAATCTTAGCAAATATTAGTACCTACCTAGTTTTTCGAGGAAGAATATGAATATTTCGTGTGATTGCTATTATTGACGGATGATTAATATTATTGGGGTAACCCGGATGTTTAGACATTGCTACTTAAGTAATTAACATCCTAAAAGATATCTGTGTTTACTCCTTAGGTTTTGTTTTTATGTTATTGAGATGGAACAAGCACGTGGCCCACCTGATGTTAAGTGCTAACCACTGCCTATAATAGATCAAAAGCCGGGTGTAAACAAGATATAAAAGCTGCAGTAGGCCGCTTAAAAAGCGTATTTGTGTACCGTATTTTATATTTCAAAATTGATCCTGCCTGAGTAACAGTATGGACAAAAAATGTATCTTGATTAAATCTTATAGTTCCACTACAATACGTTGCTACATAAATAGTTATATTACTCACGTCCCCACATCTCCAAAATGTCATTACAGGGACCCTAAACAGAGGGACAGTAAATTATTTTCATCAGCGCCCCCTACCGGCGGATAGTGGAAGTAATCGCGTCTGATTGAAAATTACTATCCTTGCTAAATCATCGTCGTCTACTATATTATAAGTAACAAAAATGTGTTACAAAAATAATGTGGCTTATTTCACAATATTTATAATAAAAAGCAGAAGAGAACATCAGTAAAGAATATGCGCTAAAAAATGCAAGTTAAAAATATTAACAAAAAAAAACCGACTTCGACCATAAATATGCGTTATTTGTGATAACTTCACACAACCTCACAAACACTCGTCAGATCTCACTTAAATTTGAATGGGGCCACATGACACACACCAGCTTTTGAATTGAAATCTGCAACACAGTTCTGCAGGTGTCATCGATTCTCATATGTTAGTAGTATAATATTGTTATGGTTTCAAAGAAAGAATTTATTTATTTATTTTATTTAGTACAAGAAAACATCACACAAAAAAATTACAGTCGAATTGAGAACCTCTTCCTTTTTTTTGAAGTCCGACTTATGAAAACCCAATAACTCGTCTCTCCCGGGGATGAAACACAGGAACTTATGCAGGTCCATGGTTTGAATCCCGCCGCGGACTTGAGCTTCACCGCATGGTGGAAGGGCATTTTGCTATTACCCGCCTGGCTAGCTACCACCCTCAAGTAGAAAATCTGTCGCCAAGCACCTAACGGTGTGTTCCGGCAGCAGTCCTTGAGAGCCAGTGAAATTACAGGCACATGAGACCTAACAACTATGTCTCAAGGTGACGAGCGCTGTGCAATTCGTGACTTGTGACGAAATGCATCTGTTATAGGCAGAAGTTAGTCCGCTTCACATCAGGTGGGCATCGAGCTTGATCCGTCACAATAACATAAAACTCGAAATCACAATGCGATGCTTTAACACACGCCTACCAACAGTGGCAGTCACAACACTTTATGTTATTATGTCTATGATAAGCGATTTTGGTCTTTGTAAGCAGGCGCATAGGATAAATATGTCTATCGTAGTTAGGATAATGCCCCCAAATGTCTACTTATATGTCTAATACAATGCATATTAATGGGTGTCCAATGGGTACGTCACAATGATTTTGATTGCTGATAATGACTATGATTGGGTATAATCAAAAGTTAACTATTAAACGGCACGTGCAATCTCGTTCGAGAATGTTCCCATTAAGTTAATATAGGGATTCATTGTTTTTAAATGGGCTGCCAGTAACTGTGGATGAAAATCTGAAGAGTACCGTGCTTATGAGTTAATGATCACGGTATTGTTTGGCTTTAGGGTATTGTGTAGATGCCTGGCTACAATTACCCTTAAGTAGAATGTCTGCCGTCAAACAACTCATGATGTAGTCCGGTCAAATTAGACCAAAAAATAAGAGTAAAGCTACATACATTCCCAACAAGCTGAAAATCTGAGTGAACGTTTCCACCCTGTATACATCTCTACAGTTGTGTAGTGTTTTTGAATCGTTATATCTCAAAAACGGTGGCTCGTAGAAAAAAAGTATAGAGACAATTTTTGTAGATAGTTTTATGATCTACAATTTTTATTTAAAGAGTTTTTATGATAAATCTTGCTGTTTTGGTGAGAATCGCGAAAAACTATTTTTTTTGACCTTTGACCTTGAACATTTTTATTCCATACAGGGGTAAGATGGGGAACTTTCAAATTTTACTTTTAATAGTATTTTAAACAATCTAACTGATTTTTAGCTTGTTGGGAATTTATGTAGCTTCGAATGTCTAAATTGACCGGACTAATGTGTCTTGGTAGATTGTATTCCATACAATCCTACTTACCTACCAATCCATATCGTAGGAATCAAAGATAAAAATCTAGCAATTGTTGATAATAAAACTAATCTGATTGTACATAAATTAAAACAATGGTTTGAAACTAATGGCATAATTCTAAACGCAGATAAGAGTACTATTTTAAACTACACATGTAAAAGAAAGAGTAAAAATGATATTATTAAGGAAGTAACTTTCTTAGGATGCACTCTAGATTCTACTCTAAATTTTAATATTCATATAGACAAAATTTGCAAAAGATTAGCCAGTGCCAATTATGCGTTATTTAAGTTGAAACCTATAATTGATAAAGCAACACTTATATCTGTTTATTACGCATACTGTCACTCGATTTTAAGTTACGCCATAACAGTTTGGGGAAATGCTACTAATATCAAAAGGGTTCTTATTTGTCAAAAGAGATCAATTCGAATTATTCATGGATTACAACGATTAACGTCTGTCAGACCTTATTTTAAAAGATTAAAAATATTGACTGTAGTTTGCCTATACATATATAACTCTCTAATGGAAGTACATTCCAAAAAGCACGAATTGCCTATGAAAATGCACCTACACGATTATAATACCCGAAACAAAGAAAGGTTACATGTACCAAGAACTACACTCGTTAAAACCTATAAACAAGGTCTCTGTCTTAAACTGGCTATGTATAATAAATTACCTTTGGAAATAACACGTCTATTTAGAGGGCTAAATAAATTCAAAATTATACTCAAAAATTTCTTTGAAAGCCATCCATTTTACCATATCAACGAGTACATGAGTTGTTCATTTTCTGATTTGCATGCTTAGTTAGTTTTTGTTTTTATATATGAGGATGTAAAGAAGTTGCTTATTTGAACTTGATTGTGACATTGTGTTATATTTAAGACATGCTTTAAAGCTATGTATTTCTTCTGTACCGATTTGACTTACCAATGTTACGTAATGTAACGAAATGGTTAAATAAATAAATAAAATATCACTTACCTATATTAAATTAAATCTAAGTAGGATAAGGGTAATATCTATATATTACCCTTATCCTACTTAGAGATAGTGTTTGACTATTTTGCCCTCATTACCCAAAAAGTATCATATATTTTATCCCACGTGGTAGGCCTCTTCAGCAAAGCCCGTCTTGGTGGGTACCACAGCAGTGTCTGATATACTGCCTTAAACCAGTATTATGCCAAGACTACTGTGTTTAAGCATGAAGGGCACTGTAACAAGTGAAATTACTGAGCAAACGAGCAAAGGTAAGAACTAACGTCTCCGAATGGTAAGGGCAGTGCAGTGTTAAACAGAACAAGGATAATGACACTCATCGTTGACAATCATCACACGCCTCATCACTCCATAACATAAATAAAATAATCTTTCTTTAAGAGAATCCCCAAGAAGGGTTGAAGTACGGCCGGCCCAAAACCAAAACTTTATGTTCTTATATCATTTTATATGTTGTTAGCAAATGGAACATTACGATACAAGTGCGTTAAGTGAATTATTCTTCGTAGAGGCTTCGATGTTGATCGCCAGGGCCGTAGCAAGTGTTTACTAAATATTTACCGTATTTATGCCTGCGCCGTAGGCAAGGGTTATAATTGATCAAGCCGAGATTGGAATAATTAACGTAGCAAGAGTGTCATTCCGCTGTTTTCTATACACCCATGATTAAAATTTAGAACATTCTTACGAAATATCTAGTTGAACTACAAACACGTCGCGATGAAGAAAACTAAAGCTAATGTGTTTGGTCACTAACCACACCTGGCATCAGTAAAGAGGTCAATAGGTACTTCGTACATACCTTAAACTTCATAAGTGCGAAACTCTTTGGTATGTCTTTTAATTTTCTAAGGAAAATTAATAAACACAACAAACTTCTTGATGTGAATCTGCTGAAAACTAATTAAAACTCAACTAGAAATTGAAAAGCACGTATGCGAAAACAACCACATTTCACTACTGCAGTATTACGCTTCGATAGTAGTGTAATACTTTTCCGTCGCTTGTGTGCCTACGTAATAGAGCCTTTATGAGCAAGTATATTAATATAATTATTTTTTATACAAAGCTGCAAAGTTGTTATTTGCTGGGAGTACTTTTACTGAGAGTTCCCGCGGGGTGCCGGGCCAGAATGTCATCCTCCCATCTCTACCCGTGGGTGTCGTAAGAGGCGACTAACACGTAAAACACCAGCAGGTGGGCAGCAACGATTTGTGAGGAGCTGATATCTCACACTACGATCCTAAGACGCCTGCCATGCGTGGGGATTATGGCAAACCCCTCCATAATGGAATATGAATAAAATGACTATGACTTGTAATTTGAATAAAATGTATAAAATTTGTAATATGAATAAAATGACTATGACTATGACTATGACTAATGGGGGAGGCTGCGTTCTACAGTGGACAATCTGGCTGATACAGTACAGTACTTTTATTGGAGACCTAACCTGAGGAAGAGAAGGATTCGAGCTTTACTCGCATTACTCGCTTTGCTAGTGGATCAAAATATACAATCTTGAGCGTACAGAAGGTTTCGAAGGCACGAGACTCGATTGTGCGCTCGTGGAGTCAATACCTCCTGAGGATGCTTCGGGTAGAAGTGAAACGCGTCGAAAATTTATCCAGTTTGGCTGCGTGGCGTTTGTGATGTCACGTCGGCTTAACAGGAAAATTAGGCGGAATTTTCACTAGATTTTTTTTAATATTTTATAGTGTTTTATTAAAATATTAGGTCCTTACATATGAAATTGGCGTTTTGTATGGGAGGAACAAAAAGTCGAATATTTTTTAATATAATATATTTAATTAATCAAAGTATGAACCATTATTTTCTATGCACTTTTGCCATCTCATAGGTAGTTCATTGATCCCTTTACTAAAAAAACCAGTCGGACGGGAATCAATAAAATCTTTGAAGGCGATTTGGACTGACCCATCGGAGTTGAATTTTTTCCCTTGCAAGAAGTTATCCAAATTTCGAAAAAAATGGTAATCTGTTGGAGCAAGGTCCGGGGAGTACGGAGGATGTCTTAGACTTTCCAATTGAAGCTCTTCTAATTTAGTAGCCGTCTGTAGCGCAGTGTGTGGTCTAGCGTTGTCGTGAAGCAGCAGTGGCGTGGAGCGATTGACCAGCCTAGGTTGTTTAGCCGCTAGCTTTTCCATCATGGTTTGCAATTCCTGACAATAGACATCAGCCGTAATAGTCTGGCCAGATTTGAAAAAACTGTAATGAACAATACCGGCACTAGTCCACCAAACGCTTACAAGTAACTTTTTTGGGGTTAATTTTCGCTTGGGGCAGGATTTGGCTGGCTGGCCAGGATCTAACCATTGCGCTGAGCGGTTCCGATTATCGTAAAGAACCCATTTTTCATCACAGGTAATGATTCGGTTTAAAATACCTTCATTATTGTGCCGGTTTAGTAATGTAACGCAGCAGTCGACGCGCGTTTGCCGGTTTGTTTCAGTCAATTCGTGAGGTACCCACCTTTCAAGCTTTTTAATCTTCCCAATTTGCTTCAAGTGAATTAAAACAGTTTTATCACTAACATCGCAGCCTGCAGCTAACTCGGACGTGGTTTGCGATGGATCCGCTTCCACAATAGCCTTCAACTCTTCATTATCAACTTGAGTCTCAGGCCGTCCACGGGGCTTGTTCTGCAGGTCGAAATTTCCAGAACGAAAACGTTGGAACCAAAAACGAACTGTGTTTTCTTTTGCAACACGACCGCTATACACATCATTCACCCTTCGAGTTGTTTCCGCAGCACTAGTGCCACGGCGGAACTCGTACTCGTAAATAATGCGATATTTAAGGTTTTCCATTTTGTAAAATGAGTGACGCAAACAGAAAAAAACAGAAGAAAAAAAACAAATGAATGACGATCATCGAAGCACAAATACATGAGTCTATAGCTGTACAAATTTGAATTTGGAATTCCTTACCAAAGAGGAGAAATTCGTGATTAAAGTGGCCAGTACGAAAAACGCCAATTTCATATGTAAGGACCTAATATTAATTCAATGTTTACTTAAAATATTTGTTATTATTAAATATGGATATCCGCAAAAGTAAAGCCTAAATATTTTCAATATCATAAATATTAAAAATTACTAAAATTTTTATATTTCAAAGTAAATTAAGTTTTCTGGAACTGTTAAATAGATTCAAACTTTAACACGTTTTCCAAGGTCGCGGATAAAAAGGACTTTTCCACACAGATTTCGAATGATAAACAACCTTCCCGAACTTGTGAGGTGAAAAATATATTTTTATATATTCCCGTGTTTTCTTGTGCACCGACTGCACCGTCGCCGACACCGATTCTTACCCAGACACGTAGTATTTTGTTGAGAGAATAGTCTACGAGATGGAAAAGACAGTGTAATTCTTAAGCCACTTACACGTGATAACATCTTTCTTTTTAACAATAACAATACTCGTAAAGGAAGACAAAAAGACTGAAGTGATCTCATTGAATATGCAAGTCTAGTACCTATTACTCTATAGATAAAGTTGATTTGCATTTTATGAGCATTTCACCTCTTTCTAATGGCATTCCTCGGCTCTATCGCATTGTGTATACGTCACTGACTTCCGCGACGACACAGCGTACTGTGACCTGTTATTTAGTTAGCTACGAGTCGTAGCAATTATTGCCTACGTACTACATCTACGAAATAAGTAGCTTTACACGCTAGGGATAATAATTATGGGCTGTGCGTCATAATTATTGACACGCCCTCAAACAACGTAAAACCTTTTAAACCAATATATGAAGACTGAGTTTATTATATTTAGGGCCTGTTTGAGAATGTTCGAGTAAGTTCCGGTTATACTACCGAGAACATAAAATAACTGAATGATAAAAATGACAGTTAACATGCAGCGTTTCAATCTTTAAGCGATGGATAAGCTAAATCGATTACTGTGAAAAGCAAAGATAGTGTTTTATTTATTAAATATGTTCTTTGTAGTATAACCGGAACTTACTCAAAGATTCTGAATCAGGCCCTTAATATATAAAAAAAAAATATGTTCAATAGCCAAAGCAAAGAACGGAGAACTATAGAAGTCACTCTGCTGTTAGCATCTTGGTCCGTCCGTAAATCTACGGGACTCTTATTCATATCGTGAACAAAAAAACTAAATTGAGATAATTTGTGTAGAATGTTAACCTCAAACCAAATTTTATTCAGAAAATAAATTTAAATATTGTAAAAAAAAGTTTTTATGCTTCCGAGTTATTCGTAGGTTTTTATCATATTCAAGCTTTTGTGGTGTAGAACTTGGTGGTGAGTAGATTACCCTTTTTAACTGTAACAAATTGTAACAATGCTTAAAAAATGGCCTTAAATATCTTGCCCGATCATCTCGTGTACCTACCATAATATATTTTTTCTGAACGTAGTAGTACTTTTAAATTATTAAATTTGGTGACACAGTAGCAGACACCAAAATTTAATTTTTAAAAAATGTCTGTCTTTTTGTTCATTGTGTCTTTTTGTCTTTAAGGTTTTTTTTTACAAGCTTTTATTTAATTTATAGGTCCCGATGTTTGTCATCAAATTTTGCAAATTTATTTGATCCACTTTCTGGTTACCGATTGAGCTGAAATTTTGCACACATGTGTAAATCGCGTGACAATGCAATATTATGATGACATGGTGCTGATCTGATGATGGAGTTGGAAGGTGGCGAAAAGAAATTCGCAATAAAACGACACAACCTCATCGAGTTGGGGTTTATTAGAATAGTCTTGACGAGTATTTTTTTAAATATTTTGTCCGTTTTTCTAACAGAAACATAATAAGAGCTTGTAAAAAGTTTTTATTGAGAATAGCTTGTTTAACCTGTGCTAAAACACTGTTTTATTGAATATCTGTGCCAACATCACAATTAGGTATGTAGGCTAGCTTCTTATTGCGTGGATTCTAAAATATCTAGATATTTTTATTACTAAATATTGCTGTCTACCCATTTCTCGCTATGCAGGCGTGATGATATTTGTTTTGTTAGACAGATTGCTGGTTATATGTAACGATCTGTCGAGAACACCACATTTCAATTTGGATGGACATGGACCGTAGTAACTGTCACCTATTCTGTGCCGTGACTTCAAACCGGATTAGGGCGGTTGCCACGAAACTGCCTACGAAGTGGTAACTGCTGACTGTGGTTAAGTGACTTGGATGTGGGAAGATTCGCCTGTGATACGTGATTAATAATGTTTATTCAATAGCATTTACATATAATATTTCAGTATAGTAACTTAACCTTATTATGAAAACACTAAATAAATCTTGTCTATTTCGTCACAACTGCATTACGTACTTTGGGACACTATATGATGGAGGTGTTGGAATACCAACGTTTTGCAAAACGAGGTCCCATGTAAGTGGGGTGAGTGAGAGAGAGTGAATGAAAAAATCTGTTACTCTCTAACCCTGACATCAAACCCACAACTTCAATATTTCAAATCGAGGTTTACCACCACTCGGTCAACAAAGCCCTAAGTTATAGACAGGTGTTACACATTAACATCAGGTGGGCCTTTTGCATGTTCCGTCACAATCACATAATACAGGATGTCCCAAGAAGTAGTGATATACTGAAGCTGGGAGGTAGAAGACCTAGATGGCTATCTGAATTACCCCCATGAATGTTCCGCGATTTTAAGTATTTACGGAGTTATGACGTTTTTTTTAAATGTTTCACTTATCGCCGAGTACGATGAGATTTTTATTTATGGTGACGTGAATTATTGCGGTAGATGCTTGATTTTTTTTTCAAATCAGAAATCTAAATGTGGTAAGTGAAAAATTTTCAAGGAACTTTTCGTTATATTAATTAAATCTTACAAAAAGGACAATGATTGTATAAGATTACTTAGTATGTTTTCGCGCAGAACCTACACTAAGAAAGAGATTTCTTGTATTGCAGGGTCTGCAATTCCTTCAAGTGTATTTTAAAATGTTACATGATATGACCGTGCGATACATGACTATGTCAAGATATTAATCAATGATATGCCTTTATTAAACAAATACTACAAACTACATACAACAGTACAGCTACTACAATACTACAGCTACTACAGTAAAAGCATTTGGACTCATAGGGAGTCCAAATGCTCTAGCCCACTATCAGTTGGCAGCGTGCCCAGCATGCTGGCAGCATTGCCCCGTTGAATTGCAATGCTTATTCTTTGAGCCAAATAGGTGCCAGCATTTTGATAAATTTTAATCAATGTGTTTTTGAATATGAATAATATTTATATTTATTGCTTTAAAAGATTTACAATACATGGTCAAATAATTAACTATAATCAAATAATCCGCCCCTCACTGAACCTGGCGCAAAGGTGCCCATAACGCTGGCTGCATTGCCTCGTTGGACTGCGATGGCCAAACTTTGCACCAGGTATTAATTACATTATACAAATAAACATTAAAATAGATTCATTAATTTTTAGAAAAGGTAAGTATACATTTAATATTTTTAGTTTTTACATCATCGATATAATATAACCTAATGAATAATAAAGTAGTTTCATTTGATAGATCTTTGCATTAGTGTTCGGGAGGTAAGTTGGCAGGTTATTTCCGGTCCGGGAATATGGTCGGTGTTTACCACTATGACTATACAAGTATTACATCCAGGTGAAGAACCCAAGCAGAGCATGGGGCTGTACCCTTAACAATCATTAAGCAAAAGACAAACAGATGTAAGATTAAAATAAATACTTTTTATTTTTTTCGAATATTTAGCCTTAATTGAACCTCCTCCAAAACCTTTCAATCCTCAACGCATCTCTTGATATGTTAATTTCTTCACTGAATAAATAATTCATACTCGACTCGTATCATTGCGTCATTGTTTATCTCTCCATTTTACGCTAAAATTAAACTTATATGTCAAACTTTAAAGCTTAATTTAGCATGTATTGTTCAAACCTACTTTGTTCATAGTCGAGTCGAGATTCGTGTAGGCACTATTGTAAGCACAATAACTATAATGTAATCTGTGCTTTTGTCTCGGCGTATTTGTACTGAGACAGAAGCTTTGAATGAGTAATGGTTTTGCTTTGAGAAAGGATTTAAGTGAAATGTGGTGACACTTGAAAACAATTAAGGGTAAATCAAATTTATTCTATGTATTGTTGTCAGTCTAATCGTTTTATGTATATAAAAATCATCTCTATTCCTTTAGCCCCGTGGAGTGCCGGTCTAGAGTTGGATCTCTCTACATCTTCCTTTATGGGTCAAAAATATCAGAAATTAGGTGAGCAGCAGCACCTTTTGAATAACTACCAACTTATATTGTGAACCCCAAGACAACTATCAAACCTAGGAATGATTGCATTCTCCTTACTACTGGGGGAGGTCTTTGTTCAACGGTTGACGTTATTGCTATTGATGTGATGCTTGACACAACTAGCCCAACTGCTATGGGGCTGGTATACAATATATTTCGCATCCATCCATGGGTTCCATGCCATAATTTTTTTGTTACTTACTATATAATTATGGTAAACGAAACCTACTGACCTAGACTATCCTGAAATTGACATAGTAAGGACTTTAAATAGCCCTTTGGCTACTGGCACGGGTTGCAGAAATCATGAGGTTCTTATATTATATAATATTAAAAAATTAAATCCAAATGTATTTCAAATGATTTCTACGATTTATTCTTTAAATAAAATTAAATTTGTACATGATTCCCATAAACTAGACATAAAAAAATAATAATAACATTAGTCTATAGACTTAAACATATATATGTATATATTAACTTTTATAGATATATTAAATAAGATACAGACTAGATACAAACCTGCAAGGCGATCACGTACTGTGACATTGCGTGTAAATGTCAAAAATAATTTAGGTTCATTAATATCTATGAATACTCGTACGCTGAACTTGCAGTTGCAATATTATTTTTATTCCTGAAGTCTTGCTCAAGGCAATATTAAATGTATATGAAACCATAGTAATTAAACAACTTAAAACATTTTCAGTCGCGTATATTTATCATTATTTTTGGCAAAGTTTCAAACACTTAGCAGTGATCGTGGTGGGCAGTCACTCTGTGACCACGATCACTGCAAAGTATTTGAAACGTTGCCAAAATAATGATAAAAAAACGCAATTTAATCCGTTTAAAGTTGTTTAATTACTATGTGTATTGATCTCGAAAACCTAAGAAAACATAATATGAAACCATTACTGCATCAATCAGTTTGTAAGCGGAAATGAGGTAATTCTTATATTAAATTTACTTCACTGATGGTCGGTTGGAAAATTTTGTCTTGATTTTGGGACTCTAATCATGTCCAGTATGACGAGTATGTAGGTCAATTTTGCCATTGCAATGGGGCTCGGTTGCTCACTAGCGTTGTCAGAATAACGGTTTCAATCAGAAATTGTAACTAACAAAACTACATGATAACCACACTGCTCACACATAAAGGCACGCCCCATAAAAAATACCTGTAGATTTGTAGTTGTAGGCCTCATCTGTACCCGACGAGCTTTTGTACTCTTAGGTGGAAATGCTAATGGACTGGACAATAAATATATAGACTGAAAAGAAGTCTTTGCCACAATTTTGAAAATTGCAATGTGTACCTATACTTATTATTGCAGGCGACAATATAAACAATAAAATATACAATTTGATCGCTTGAGAAGTCGGTAGTAGTTTGTACAACACTAACAAATATGGAGGGGCGCGCTTTCGTGAAAAGGTCTTTACACCAGATAATATAAAATGTGTTTAATTTCAATATATCTTTGAAGCGCTCGTAGCATCGTTTACTTAGCTGTTCTTAACCAATCAGCAAAGTTAAGCAACGTCGCCCGCGGTCATGAGTTGGATGGGTGACCGCTAGTGACATTACTACTGAGCGCTTCCGTGCTTCGGAGGGCACGTTAAGCCGTCGGTCCCGGTTGTTATCTAAGGATGGCAGTCGTTATAGCATGGTGGTAGGGCATTTTACGAAATCCTGCCTGGCTAGCTACCACCCTTAAATAGATAATCTGTGTTAGCCTAAACAACATCTTAGATCACATCATCACTTACCATCAGGTGAGACAGTGGTCAAAGGCTAACCTATTTATATTAGAATTAAAAAAAATCTATTAAACACAGCTATGAATCATAGAATATTTTTATAAGAAAACGATGACTTCCATCTGGACATAAACCTTAAACATATAAAATTGTATATTTCAACGTTTTCCCTACTGACCTAGTGAGAAGAAGTGAAACGAGAAATCGAAGCCTATACAAGGTGTCTGTGACAAATAGCTCCCGTCTACATCCGACAGTAACGAAGCGCGATGGCACGCGCCAGGCGTTCCGACGACCGATTGGCTTTCCATCCAAACACGAAGTTTTGAATTCTTCAACCTAATAGGGGTTATATTTGGTTGAATACATCATTTCAGTCACATTTGAGATCGAGGGTTACAATTTAGACTCAATTATGGGGAAAAAACGTGCTGGAAAAAATGTCACAGGATTTTCTAGTGCAAAACGCCAAGGAATTTGCAGAAATATACCGGAAGGTTCACGGATTAATAACATAGAGACTGTATCATAACTTTATGTTAAATGCTGTAATAAGGGACTTACTAAGAGAAGAAAAAGCTCAACCTTTCATCTTGTATGATCTTGTTTAAAATACACTTTTTGATATCTAAACCAAGGAAAGGTATAGAAGTATCATATATGTTTATATATGTTCACAAGTGAACAGTAGACGGTCTTATCGATAATAGGGAACTTTTCTAACAAATCCAAAGTACAAATTTTCTTAGAAAAAATTTGGACGGAAGGAATTTTGATAAGATAAAGATGTTGGTGCAGCAATAAAATGTACTAAATTATATACTGTATCAGCCGAATCATCCACTGCTGAACACAGCCTCCCCTATTAAAGGGGTATTTGCCATAATCCCCACGCTTGGCAGGCGGCTTGGGGATCGCAGTGTAAGATGGCAGTTCTTTAGAAGGCGCTGCTGCCCACCTTCCAGTATTTTTCCTTTAGTCGCCTCTTACGACACCCACGGGATGATATGGGGAGGTGCAACTCTAACCCGGCACCCCACGGGGACATATATATATAGGTACTGTATAAATGTTATAAAACACTATAAGTTATAAAATCATGGCTAAAACAAGATTTAAAAAAAAAACAAGACGTGATATTTTCTCTGGTTCAGACCAGATACTACTGCTTCGCGAATTACATTACAAAATTACAACGAGAGAAAAAAATAATTCGCCCACATGACTATATTTTTTCTTCTCGTTGTAATTTTGTTATTAAATTTCAAATTCTACAGTCTAGTATTTGCGATTAACATCGTAACAAAAAAAGTCTTAAATGTACCACTTTGATGACCCTCATATTTTTTAGAAATATCTTTATCTACACAATGAGCCCTAGATATTAATACTCTACATGCTAGGTTTGGGTTTTTAAGTATAGAAGCGCCTCAAAAATAGCTTTAGTAATTTTTTTGTCTAATATTCGTCTTTGAGTCACCATTCTATACAAACTATCAAAACTCTAGATCTGTGTGTTGTAACGATTAAGAGCTAGACACACGTGACATACGGACAAAAAGACATACAGACACACAGTGGGGTCGTTCATAGGGGTCGATTTTGCCCTTTGATTACCGCACCCTGAAAATTTTAATTTATTTAAGACAAATGCGAAAACTTTTGCTAAGAATCCCGAAGAGAAAAATAAATTTAGTATTCTTACAAATCTAAAACCGTGGTGAAACCAATTCTCAGTGCTTGAGTCCTACTGAAACCAATGTTTGATCACTGACCACAAAAATGGTTTTATTTTAGTTATAATATTAGAACATACTGCATGGATACGCTATCACTAAAATAACCAACATACTAAAATTTTAACAGTCCCTCTTCACTCATTATATCCTGGTACTTCTAACCTACATACCTTCGCTGCTATAACTCACTCCAGACGCTTGCATTGCTTCATAAATGTTTCATCTTAGCCCAGGTCGACATCCCAAGGGCACATTTATAAATCCATTTGACACAATTTCATCTATATGTCCAAGACACTAAGGTTCAAACTCTTCTAATTGGAAGGAGAGTATTTCACGAAGTAAGTCTCTGGGACCTTTGGACAGAGTAATATATTTCGTTATTAGAGTTTTGTTTCTTACACCTGCTTGTTTTGAATAGTTCTCTGTAGAGAATTCTAGACAGATGTTCTATTTTGAAGTGTTAAATTTTATTTTTATGGAAAAAATACTGTCTCTTGTATTATGATATTATAAAGGTCGAAATGTTACCACTGCTTTTCATATATACGTTTCAAAAGTAAAGGAATGGTACTTATTTCATACAAACCGTTAAGGTAGTCGACAAAGTTGGATTAAGGACTTGATCAGTAGGAACCTATTATAATGACGCGACCATCTAAAATTCACAAGTTTAAAAAGTGATGAAAAAAGACGCAGGTATAAGAATTTTCCCGTATTTCGTTTCGTCTTGATTCGGGAGATAATGTCACCCGCCATTACCTCCAAACCAAAGCAATAGTCAAAACCTTACTCTACTTTGCCTCACATTACCGAAATGGAAAGGATTCCCCCATCCAGCCCAATTCGTCTCACAAAACGCTACATTTAAATTGCTAATGTCCCAGACTCGTATTTTTCCCGGAAGTAGAGTCGTGATAAATATTAATACGTTCAGATGTAGCGTTTAAACTTATGTCTTTTTCTACGCTTTGCTCTATGGGGAGTTACTACGAAGACCTTAAAATTGTAGAGCTAAACTTTTAGCCTACTAAGGTAACAGACTCGAAGGGCAATTCTAGAGTTTGTGGTAATATTTTTTAGATAGTACTATTGAAGGAGCTTTAGTGACGAATTAAATGCATGACAATGAATGTTTGGTATGGCAGATGAAAGGTAAAAGATAAATAAATGCATTCGAGATTATAGGTGTGACTTTGAAAGGTAAAGTAAGGAGCAGTGTGATAAGAAAGCAAAATGAAATTAATGAACATATTGTGACAGTAGTCGAAAAAAGTATTCTGAGATTGTTTGGACATGTAAAATAGATGGAAAAAATAAGATAAACGAAGCTAAAGGGTTTAATCTAACATTAAGTTCAGAATGGATTTGTCCATACGAAGGCTTGTATTTTCGGTGTGTTTCCTAAAACATGTTACGAGACCAACTGCGTTATGAGCGACCTACACTTAACAAACCACTTATTTTGGACAAACTGCGATCTGCTAGAGCAGGACTTGGAATAGACGAACGGCGTGGATGTATTCAGTATATGGGCGAACTGCTTAAATTTAACTAAATTCATGGCTACTTTGTTTGTATCAATTGGAAGGTAATGAAATTCCTAGCAAAAGCTTATATTCAAGCCAGATTAAAACTTTCTGAAACAAGACCAGGTACGAATATCCTACGCATGGCGGGTATGCAGTGAAGAACATTAGATAAGAGAAGGAAGCAAGAGACATCGTGGCAATAAGAAATATGTGGTCTATACCTACCCTTCCGATTTACAAGCGTGGAGTTTTCAAGACCTAAGCGTATTTGTTATTCCAACTTTTTTATTGTTTTTTTTATGGGAGATAGGAAAAGTACACGGGCCGTCGGCTCACCTGGTTACCTAATTTTTCATTGATTATTAGTTGTATAGGACGTTTCAAGTTTTTATGGACGTGTACTGGCCATCAAGGTATCATTAATTGTAGTATTTTGAATATTATATTATTATATTTAAATAATAACAACATATATTGGAATCTACTGTATTTCTTATGGGGTGCCGGGCTAGAATCGCCTATACCTCATATCTTTCTGTGGGTGTTGTAAGAGGCGGTCAAAGGAAAAACAAGCCGAGCAGACGGGTAGCTGTGCCTATCTACACCTAGATGTATACTGGATGTTCATGATTTTGATGATAAATTAATGACGATAAACTATATTCATACATTGATTGAACGATATTTTTGTTATGAAGATGTCTAGAAGCGTTTTAAAGTTTTATACACTGTAATAAATTAATATGACACGATAATTAGAGGCTGTAGTCATTGTACGGAGTGGAATAATATCAGTTGAAGCAGAATCGCCCCCCAGTTAGCTTCTATTGCAATATTCAAAATATAGAGATGGTAGAGCAAGCCAGTTCATAATTGATTAGATTATTTATCATGCCCGAGGAATAAAACGTGTAGCCAGACATTTTAGAACTTTTTTGTATTACTAGAAGTAAAGAGTGTGGGGTAAATATAAGACTATTTTTGAAGCTGTGATGGCTCAGTGGCATTGGCTATGGACTGTCGTGCAGCA
The DNA here is from genome assembly GCA_963890685.1 of Plagodis pulveraria. Taxonomy (NCBI): domain Eukaryota; kingdom Metazoa; phylum Arthropoda; class Insecta; order Lepidoptera; family Geometridae; genus Plagodis; species Plagodis pulveraria. The sequence goes on from OY982968.1 coordinate 1,530,634, forward strand.
GGTCCATGGTTCGAATATCGCCGCGGGCTTGAGCTTCACTGCATGGTGGAAGGGCATTTTGCGAATGCCCACCTGGCTAGCTACCACCCTCAAGTAGAAAATCTGTCGCCAAGCACCTAACAGTGTGTTCCTGCAGCTGTCCTTGATTGCCAGTAATTCTAGGTTAAGCCTGTTAACTCCTTCGAACATATCCTCACTTACTATCAGGTGAGTTTGTAGTCAAAGGCTTACCTATCACTAATTAAAAAAAACATCATTTTAGTTACGTGCAAATATCGTGATTCGCAGTACCGATTTTTTAATTTTTTTTTTATGTAATGGATTGGCAAGCAAGCAGACGGCCCACCTGATGGTAAGCGCTTACCGTCGCCCATGGACATTTGCAACACCAGGGGCGTTACCATAGCGTTGCAGACCCTGTAAAACTCTTTTAACACCTTTTTTGAAGGAATCCATACTGTAGCCCTGCGGAAAAACGCTAGATGGAAGATCATTCCACATTTTGCAAGTATGCGGTAAGAAGGAGCGCATAAATCGAGCTGTGTGAGACTTCCAGGACTCGATTATGTGTGGATGAGCTTTTAACCGGTGACGCGAGGAACGATGATAGAATCGCGATACCGGTATAAGATCAAACAGCTCTTGGGAGCATTCCCCGTTATAGAACCTGTAGAGTATACAGAGTGAACTGATGTCTCCACGGAGACTCAGTGGCTCAAGGCAGTCAGAGAGCTCGGGCTCGACAATTCATGATCATGTAGTACTGCGCATCTATCGTGGTAATCAGCTATACATTACATTAATTGCTTATAAGTACTCTCTGTTACTACTGTAAAATGCTTTGCGAGTATCATCAGTTACCAGCCTCAATTTCAGTCTGTAATCTGCCTTAGCCTAGTTTTACAACCACGCAAGATACCACGTTACCAAGCGACGGAGCCATACACTCCCCCAACTATATAACCATTGTCGTTTTGCACGGTGGTAGGGTATTTTGAGAATGCCCGCCTGGCTAGCTACCACCCTCAAGTAGAAAATCTGTCACCAAGCACCTAACGGTGTGTTCCGGCAGCTGTCCTTGAGAGCCAGTAATTCTAGGTTAGCCTGAGCAACATCTTCGACCACATCAACACTTACCATCAGGTGAGATAGTGGTCAAAGGTTAACCTATCAAGCACAAAAAAAAAAAAACTTGGCCATCATTGCTTTACAATACTATCTAACTTATTTATGTTAAAACTGGGTGATTATTGACTACGAATCACCTCCAAAACGAAAAAGGAATATAAATAAGCTTACGATGCGCTCGTAGTGGAGCTTGCCTAGTCGTTATTAAGTGATCAACTAGGTTATGCAACGTCCACTGTGATCATGAATTGTTTAGGTGACTAAACACGAGGTAAACGAAGAGGGCACGTTAAGCCATCGGTCCTGGTTGTTGTCTTAGGATGGCAGTCGCATGTTGGTAAGGCATTTTGCGAATGCTCGTTTAGCTAAAACCACTAAAAACCTAACTTTTAACGAAAACATTGTAATAAGTTTGGCGAGATATTTTCTTGAGAGTGGTTTTTTTTTTTATGTTATTGTGACAGAACAAGCCCGAGGGCCACCTGATGTTAAGTGGACTAACCTCTGCCTAGAACAGACGCATTTCGTCAACGACGAATTGCACTGTGCCCGTCACACTGAGACGTCCAGTTGTTAGGTCTCATTAGCCTGTAATTTTTCTGGCTCTCAAGGACTGCTGCCGGAACACACCGTTAGGTGCTTGGCGACAGATTTTCTACTTGAGGGTGGTCGCTAGTCAGGCGAGCATTCGCAAAATGCCCTTCCACCATGCGGTGTAGCTCAAGCTCTGGGCGGGATTCGAACCATGGACCTGCTGCGCGGCAGTCCATAGCCAATGCCACTGAGCCATCACTGCTTCAGCACTTGGTTTTAGCTAAACGAGCATTTGTCAGCTGTCCTTGACAACCAGCAATGCTAGGTTAGCCTGAACAACGTCTTCAAAATCGTTATCATATACCATCATGTAAGATAATGGTCAATGGATATAATGATTTTCGATACAGGTAAATATATAAAAAAATGCTAAAATTCAAATCCTGGTAATGAATTTATTGTCAAAATTTGAGGATATACCATATCTTCAAATTTTGACAATGTAATATTGCTACGTAAATGAATATAAATGAAATGTCAGTAATTCATTAAAATTTTCATACAAAACTGTTTAAGTATTTTCCGAAGATCCTAGGTTTTATCAAGAGAAGCATTTTTTTAGTGTTAAGAAATATAAAAGCATCCGCAGACTGAGTGTAACCATTCAATTGCCGTTATTATTGCCGTTTGTTCAAAGCCGCTCGAGCCGTACCTGGTGTTCAATGAGAAATTCCTGTCATTCCGAAGAGCTGAACATTTTCACGTAGAAACGTAAAAATACGTCGTCTCCAGACGAAACACTAGGTGGTACATGGTATGAGAGAATAGCGTATAACTTGACGTTGTTTTGTTTTATAAGTACAGAAATACCAAGTGAAATGCGTATTGGACTCGTACAACATTCCAGATATATTTGGTGTTATGAGTTGTTCAAAAAAATGTGTTTTCCATTAAGTTATAGCGCGATGTTACTTATATTTATTTTATTTTGTCATTTTGGAAATTTGTTCATTAATCATACCAAGTTACCACTTGTCCTGCGTTTCTGCCGTTTATACGTTATAAATAACTATTTAGTCCTATCAAACAGGTTTCTTTATTAATTTTATTATGCTTGCGTTTGTGAATTAAAATCTTGTATTTCTTTGTTATTTACATTTGTTATAATTTTTCTCCATATTTCCTTATTTTTTTTATTTTTTTTTTGTGTACTTCGCATTATAGCACAATGGTAAGTATTCTGTACTATTTTAACTCTCACCCAATTACTGTCCAAAATAACCCTTAAACAAGTGAAATAGTTTCAAAAGACCAATAATAAAAAAAATAGTGTTTAGAAATTTCAGCCTACCACTACGTGAGGGGAATCACAAAATCTTATATGTTGGAAAGTCTGATGTTCCTAAAAACAAGGTCGATCAGGCCACTAGCGTTCTCTGGCGTATACTCGTATACTTTGTAATAGGATAAAAAACGTTGACCCAAGCTGTTCATAATTCTTGTGTATTATCCAAAAAGCATCTGAAATCTTAAGTCTGCCAAGCGTTTTAAATGTCAACTAAGCTGTTGCTTTATGCGGATGCCCACCTGGCTAGGTACCACCCCCAAGTGTAAAATTTGCCACCAAGCCCATAACGGTGTGTTGCTTCAGCTTTTCTTGAGAACCAGTAATACCAAGTTCACCTAAAGACATTGATGACCGCTTGATCACATACCATCCTGTGAGATAGTGGTCAAAGGATAGCCTATCAGCTATAAAAACAAAACTAAAACGTTTATCGTTACCCAAAAAACATCCTTCTAACCAAGAACCTTTCCGTCAGCTGTTGGACAAAGATATTGTGGTCTAATATAATTTGATCCCTTGTGTTGAGGGCAGACAGTGTTTGACTGTGTTTATTACGATTTCCGCTATTTCCTACAACTTGGACTTTGAAACAGCAGATGAATTATCCGCTTTTTGTTCGTGAATCATTGAAATAATCCGCCCGAATGAATATGAAATTATTCTCATCCAAGCAATCAACGAAGCGTACGATATAAGGAATAATATTTAAATTAATCAGGATTTTAACATTACTGTTCCCGGCTTAGGAGTATACGGACTGTTTCATATCTTTCTGTTGAATGTCGTAAGGATCAAATATCTTTCTGTCTTCTTCTTCTCTTGGTGCCTCTTTAATCAATGAAGGTTGGCAATCAGCTTTCCGTACCCGTCTCTATCCATGTCGAGGCGAAAAAGTTTAGCAGCACTCGCAATCCCTGTCCACTCTCTGATTTTTCGCAGCCAAGACTTCTTCCTGCGGTCAGCTCGTCTCTTTCTCGCAACTTTTCCCATCACTATTAATTGCAGAAGGCAATATCTGTCATGTCTAAGTACATGGCCCAAATATGCTACTTTTCTTTCTTTGACAGTTTTCAAAACCTTTCTGTAAGATGTTGTAAGGTACAAATATATTTGTGTTGGCAGCAAATAACGGAAAACATGTGCTTTATGGTCAGCATACCACTCATATAGATGTAAGTGGGAAGTTGCTGCACTTTGGGTACACAAGGTGGCTTCTTACTATATAAACGATTAAAACCCCAAAGATAGAAGAGAACAAGAACATTTTTAAGGAGGCTTTTCACCCAGGCGGATGACAATACGATCGAAGTCAAAACTTATAAATTTATCGTTAAAAATTTACAATAATAACTTTGTGTCGTCCTTTGTGCTATTAGATATGAAAAACGTACTGATCCTACCACCAAGAGTGGGTTAAGGTAAGAGAGACAGTGTTAGAGTTAGGTTCAGCCTTTAGGCAGTGCTTCTTCTGAATGTCTTATTCAAATTTTGGTTAACGATAAGTTCGCAGTGCCACAAGCTCGTACGGTTACGCACTCGTACTCCCCTATCTCACGCTCTCTGAGTGCGTTCAATGGCCTCATGGCTTGGCCACCTGATTGTGACTTATTTACTGACGAATGGAAGAGTATGAAGTCAAAGTGACTGGAATACAGTGAGACCTACATATAAATATTCGTAAAAGAGTGAGACGATAGCGGGTAAGAAAAAAGAAATGAGTGACTTTAATTTTTATTTTTTTTCGAAATTATCTGACACAGTATCAAAATATAAATTGTCTGATTGTCCTAGTCTACTAAAAACATAAGGAAACAACAATTGTAAAATTACTAATGCTCCAACTGAAATTCGTTTATTTTTATAAAATAGTCATTCTGATAGACGTATACAATTTTGATTCTCACACACTTAATTGAGCATAAATCTTCTGGCATCCGAGATAGCGAGAACAATAGAATTTAATTTATAAATGGCCGATATCTTCAAAGCTGATGCCAAATCCTTTTTTCTTAAAAATTTGCCATCAGTTAAAAGAGATCAAGTTCAAGTAGGACAAATACCCAGAGAGAGTTCCGTATAAAGTAAACTTTTATATTGCGTTCCTAAGGGAGTGCAATTAAAGTAAACACCCGCACGAAGTTGCGGACTGAAGTTTCAAGCTTCGCGGGCAGATAGCACAAAGTTCACCCTTGTTTTAAAAACCCTTATCGTCGTGTTCTTTTAGTCTATATATAAAATAGTAATTTGTAAGTCTGAAGATCCTCGGTTCAGTACACAGGTCGGACGAGTTACCTAACAAATATTATTTCAGTAGAAGTCCGGGGCTAGATATGTGCCTGGTAGATAGCAATAGGCTCGCCTTCTAGTATATGAGAACCAAACATATCTGTCGAAACATGGACAAACCTACCAGTTCGTGTGAGATAGTTGTAAGCGTGTGTGTGTGTGTGTGTGTGTGTGTGTGTTTTAGATATGTTAATTAATTAAATTTGCATAAAGCTCTGTATAATATTCCTTTCAGTACTTGTTAATGCCCTTTCATAATTGCTGTAACGTCAAACATTTGATTAGAGAGCTGCATCATTTTTTCTGGCTCACTTCACTGACTACTCGTTCACGGTTACAAAGATGTAAACTGTCTTGTTTAGAAAAACAATAGTACATATTTTTCTTGTAAAAAGAACATTGGAAACATTTCAACAACAGTAGTTTCCTGGTGATCGTTTGAACTCGCTCGCATCGCTGGCAGATGAAAAACTCACTCGTGGTTACAGAGATGTTCCTAACTTTTTGTTTATATAGTGCAGCTGTGGAAATAGGTGGCAACGTAGGTAGTTTTCTAGTGCTGGTTTTATTTGAAATTGAATTTATCCAGACTACCGAAGGCTCGTTCATTAATTCTACATGGACAAGCGATGTCATATGATTATCAACTGTGCGCTGCCAAAATATATATAATAGCAATGATAGCCTAGCGGTAAAAATACCTGTGGACTCTGGTGCCGCAGGTCCATGGTTCAATCCCAACCGCCAGCTTGAGCTTCACCGCATGGTGGAAGGGCATTCTGCGAATGCTGGCTAGCTACCACTCTCAAGTAGAAAATATGTCGCAAAGCACCTAACAGTGGGTTCCGGTAGCAGTCCTTGAGAGCCAGTGAAATTACAGCCACAATAAGACTTAACAACTGTCTCAGGGTGACTCGGGGCGCAGTGTGGTTCGTGTTCGTAATTGTTTACCCTTAAAAAACAAATCAAATGTCACAATAAATTTCTAAAAACGGTAATTCTTGAATTGTTCTGCTATATTATTACCATTTTGAAACGCCTGATATTTGCTTGTAGTAAAGCTTCAAAATTACGACAGCAAAATATACACGTAACATTGTATAGACCATATTTGTTATGAGATATAATATACGGAGGATCCGTGGAGCCTCGCCATCTGTTTTGAGTACTATTCGTGGTGCAAATTTTCTTTTGATTTAGTTACGGAGCTTTTAGTTGATACTAAGTCAAACAACACTCTGAATGCAAAATCTAACACGTGTGAAATTTATACTTAACCGAAAAAATATCGCTCTGTCTAGAAATCATTGTTCAATATCACTAACAACTCTCAATACGGTCATTTTAGTTATTGAGAGTTGGGCAATCTGTACGCAATATTTCCCATTACCAATACCGGTCATGTTGAAATTAGGTAATTGCCCGGTACGGCACTAAACATATCCCTTAAATCCGTGATCATTGGTTATTCGCCAAACAGGCCACTAATGAGCGCCATTTGCCTAAACAGACCCGGGATCTGAATCTAATCGGAGCATTCACCCATGTATTTGGCCGGCCATGATTTACCGCATGTCCTTCGCATAGGCATCATACATATTAGTTACAGTATAGTAAGTTAAACAACACTTTAGTAGAGGAGTTCTTGAGTGGATTCCATGTTTGGGTAAACGTAGAATGCCTTACAGACAGATGGTGAAACGACCTGTATTAGTAAACTGCTGTGTAAATGTGACTGGCAGTAACTGGGTGTGGAAAAGTGATGTTCGACTCAGTGGCAAGAAATAGCAGAGGCTCTCCGACATCCAGCTGTGTACGAGCGTTGACTGAAAGAAAGGTTCTCTTTATGTTTATTTTTCTTATTTACAGAATACAAGTCGATAACGCTTTTATTTACACTGAAATTTTAGACAGACTTCAGCTCGAAGGTCCATACATATTCTAAAACAAATCAGCAAGAGGCGTGCACAAAAGAACCCCTATTACTCAACAACGGGTGGACTACTGATTATACAGAAAATTGTAGCTCAATATAATTATTATTCTGGTGGTAAATAGCCTTTTTTATACGAATTGTTGTATGTAGATCTGCTGAGCGCATAGGTTCACAGAATGGTGGTAAGGTATTGCATACTTGCTTGGTTAGCTGAACCCTGATATATACATAACCGCAGAGCATCAGCAACAGCTGTTCTTGAAAGCAAAATCCCCTTAGAAGCCCATTGTTCAAATTATTTTAAACTGGTAAGAATTCAATCCCTATCAACCGTCCCGGTTATTTAGTCGTTATTTCTGACTGCTTAGGCAGTATAGTTGCACTTTGTCATACTGGTAGAAGTGACTCTTTAACAAAGATTTAATATAATATTTATTTTGTATTCTAAGACAAATAACTATCTTTGTTAGACGGAAGAGATCCAATGCATGAACTCATGCGTTACCATACAATGCCGTAATTATCAAATATGTGACATTTGAAAACTTCGGTTCCCTTCATATAGTATAATGCTCATAGCGTTTGTTACTTTGGCAAATGCTTTACTAATGAGTATATGTCAAGACTAAGGATTCAATGCAAAGCCTACAAAAGACGAAACTATCTGAAACATATCCACGAACATGTCCTTACTGATATCTTGTCATAACGACGACTAGCGCAAATTGTCCGCTCATTTGTCCTCGCCTAGGAAGACAATTCCGGATAAAACCGAGATAATCTCTGTGATAAAGACATTCCTGTTTTTTTAGTATCTCTTCCCTAATAATTCCTTAACTTCGCCTGGACAATATCAAGTTTTCACATGTACAATATTATGCAACAGTAAGTATTCGTTACGGAATGGTGAGCGGAGCGAAGTGTCTGCAGCGAGTTCGGGGCCTGAATATTCGTATGCTTTTTATTTGTACTTACTATATTTGTAAAACGATAGCTCCTAATTTCCTGATTAGATATTCAAGACATTTTCTAAGGTAGTTTATATAATATTCTTTACATGTTTGTATGTGAGGTAGCAGTTGGCAGTTGGAGGCTCATTATAATACAGTCCTAGGAAGCTTGCAAGTTTCATTGACAAAAAAACTTCATTCTATGTTTTACATTTTACATTTAAAATGTATCGAGTATGTATCAATGTACGAGTTCTCAGCATGCGAGCTAACACAGGGATGGAACACTATAAGTTGTATGATACTCGTATAAATGTTAAGAATATTACTTCTCAAAGTTGCATATACATACTTAATTCTCTGCAATCTAAATTAAAGTATTTTTAAAACCCAAACACAAATAATGCTTGCTACAAATGCTGATCACCGGCTTGTCTCGCATATAAAACCAACTTGCATAGATTTTTGCGAAAGTAACCATATTATTTACATCACGCCTTTAAATTCCCGAAGGAAATGTCTAACCACCTTTTAACTTTTAAGCTAAGTCATAAGTTTAGTTGCCAAATAAATTTATTTATTTATTATTTATTTATTTTATTTATTTACCTACGACGCACCGGATAATATGTGTTCTTGTTTCATATAATAGAGGAAGAGCCTATTGACATAAGCTAAACCTTTTCATTGAATTCGCGATTTCCATCGTGGTGAGAGACAGTATTGAAAATGTATTCAACTTACCTACATATATGTATAAATTTTCAGGAATTTGTTTTATCGATATTCTATATAAATATCGGTTGTAGGTGGAATATCCCTCCTCGAAAACGCGTGGCAATCGCTCAGCTGACCTGTTCCAGAAAAACCTTTACAAATTACGGGACGCCCGTCTGTTTCACATTTTTTACTGTCCTCCGAAGATTATCAGTCTGTCCTTGTTACTTTATAGCGTGCAATAAAGGACAGATGCTCTATTTTGTTGAGGGCTTTCGGTGATGTTCGCTAAATTGAGGAAGAGTATTTTGTGCAAGTCCATTGACTATAAAACGGACAAGTGACGACTGTTTATAGTATTGTGTAAAACGGACCTTTTTTCGTATTATGACGAATATAATCATTTATATTAGGTACTTACATACATGCCTGTATTGGAACTTACCGCACCAAGTTTTTTTTCGTTCCGATAATATATTAAGATACAAGGGGTTGGTGTTGGTCATTACATTAGAGACTGTGTAGATATGTATACTATATCAGCCGGATTGTACACTGCTGAACACATCCTCTCCCATAATGGGAAGGTTTGCCATAATCCCCACGCTTGGCAGACCTCTTGGGTATCGCATTTTGAAATATCAGTTCCTTAGAAAGCGCTGCTGCCCACCTTCTGGTGTGTCACCCTTAATCGCCTTTTACGACACCCACGGGTATAGATGGGTGGGTGACATTCTAGACCGGCCAGATACGTGTCTTCTTATTTGCACGATACCCACACGTACGCCCTCGTTATGAGAGCTTTGCCATAAAACCTGATGATCTCGAGAAGAAATCCCTTACTTGCTATACTATCTACTATCTCTCCGACAAATTTATAAAATTTGCTATATCGTACATTGAAATTAATTTATACCTTGCCCAAAGACAGGCAAGGTATTATCTTATAAACCATAGTAAATAAATGATGTATTTGATTTCAAATAACACGGTAAGCAATTATAAAGCACATTTTTAGCTTTGACTACAGCGTTGCAAATATATAATTTAAAACTGAAAGTAGTGAATAGCTGCGGAGATACCCAATTGAATACAATCATTAACTATTTTATTTGAAAACTTAATCTCAACCGCGGTTTTGTTTGGATTATTGCAGTGGAATTTAAAGAGACATTTTCAGTTAATCAAGCGACAGTTCTGGACATTTATAGATAGTGTTTTTTTAAAACATTAAATTAATGTTCTTTAAATATGTTAAAAATATTTGTTATCATTTAATAGGTACTCGCAATTGCCGTGTAGAGAAGCACGGAAGCGATCATCAGTAAATGCAACGAGCGGTCACCCATCTAAGTAATTGTCGGTTAACCTAGTTGATTGGTTAAGAATGATTAGGTACGAACGCTTGAATATACAAACTATTGTGTTACCGCAAAAACAACAACACTCAAAATTTTATTTACAATCTAATGCGGAAAAATGTGCAAAAGCACTCGCTTTCTTAACCTTAGAATTTTATTATTTTTACTGTTTGTATTTCCCGAGCTTATCTTGTATTTTAGTAATTGTGTTTTTTACGGCTCCAGTAGCAGCGAGTCAGTACTTCAGTGGTGGGGAGTTTGTATATAGAGTCTGGTTCCGAGCACAAAATGCTTGTACCTATTACTTTGATGTTTGGTAGTGATGGGAAGTATACATGTTTCATATCGATGTAATTATTTCGATTAGTAGGCACCCTATTTTATATTTGGTAGATACTATGGCATTAAATTGATTCATTTTTACTTTTATAGTGGAAGACAGGACTTACTTGTTTTGATTGCCTAAGTAGTAAAAAAAAATTTTATATGGGTTATTATGTTTTATTGTATAAAGTATTTATTTTATATTGTTTCAGCCAAAAGAAAATAGGGGAAATTAAATCTTACAACCCAAATTCGTAGCATTCTAATCAAATAATCTAAAAAAATGCATGGCTGAGCTATGTCATGCATGTGAATTCTGAGGTTAATATAAGTGTTTAAGCTTTTCAATGACACTAAAAAATTTTATCGACTATACCTCACCCCTACCACGCAAGGTGAAAAACCCTTAGCCCAGTTGTGGCACACTCAAGGCCCTCAACGGTGCTCTACCGACTCTACCACGCTTTGCAGGACCCATAGACGATACGGGAGAGTAGGAGTGAACGGGAATGAACCGGAGCGAAGGAGAGAGTTCACCTCTGCGCTATTTAAGGCTAGACTTGTAATTAATGAGCGCGCGAAACCGAAATGAAAGTGATTTTTTGAGAGGCGTGTAATGTTGAGATGGAGACTTGTGAATGCGTGTGAATTTATCGCTTCTTAAAAAATTTAATAACAAGTTTATCAAGCATTTTTCGACGCGAGTCAACCATATCTTATGTAACGTTAGATACAAAGATAGAATGAAGCAATAAAGAAAATGAAATGGCTACTTCAGTGGCTTAGCCAAATTTTTATGTACTAAATGTGTGAGTTACTTACTGTTAGGCTGAATACGATAACAGCTAACAGCTCTAGTCAGCAAATCACTCAATCTATTCCAACAATAGTTTTTTTTTATTGCAATTAGTCAATTACTTTTTTAAATAACTTATTTTATAATTTACTTTGTTCCAAGGATACACTCAACATCCTTTAAAAAAATGGCAATTGTAAAAGCCACTTGTCTGTTTATGTGACCAAACACGAGAGTGAGCCTATATTCTTGAAGTTTACTTGTTGAATTACATACTACATAAGTTTTGTACATACGAGTGTAGTTAAGAAATTTGGTGCTGCATTCAGACGTGACCACGCAGCCTAGCAGGTAGCTTGGAAAGCGGTTCCGGCAGCAGACAGCCTGCACGTGCCCGTGCCCGTTGAGTGCCACGTTGAATGCGCGCGTGTATACGCCATACTATGCAATGTGGCATATTAGATATTTTATTAGTACCTCTATCAAGTGTTGTAACACTTATGTTTATGATATTAATGGCTTCCTTATGAAATACATAAAGCTGTTTTTATTTAAATAAAAGACACTCAATACGCCTAGTAAATGTTGTGCCAACACTTGTGATTTCTGTGTTAATTTACTAATAAATATGTTTGCATATATATTTTTTTATTGTTTGTGTAACCTGTAAATCAAATATAGATGCCACAAATAAATTGCACGCAGTTTCATAAATATAGTTAATGGCTTATGTTATTTGAACCATTTGAAAACAACACAAGTTTTGATGAAAATTAAAATTACTTACCCGTTTGCTGTCCCGGAACTTCAGCCAGCCACTGATGACACTATTATCCACATCACTACCTTCCTCCACCTCATCATCAGCCCTTCTAGACAATAACGGAGAACCCCCAGGACTGTCGAACAGCTCTCTCCTCCTCATCACAGGAGTACATTGCTGAGAGAGCCTCCCTTCGTTAACTGCATCACTTCTTCTACCCAAAACTGGAGTGCCATGAGCTGACACTCCTCCTAAAACTCCGCGTCTGGCTAAAAATGGGCTGTTCCCTTCCCGCATAGACCTTTTAGGGCTGTTCTTGCATTCGGAATGGACGCAGAGGGCGTCAAAGTTGGCCAGTTCTACTGAGACCCTGGTTTGGAGACCACTTGGATGCGTAGTAAGGATGGTCTGTTTGGCAATGCTGCATCCATGACGGTGCAGTTCTTCTCGCCTCTCCATCTTGGCGCTTTTAAGTGCCCATCATCTGAAACAAAGAGGTTGTTATTAAATTTTAAGTTAAAAAAATATCTTTTAATTTGTAATAGTTTTGTACTGGCCCGTGGTTGACCTTGTGATTTCCTTTATAAAGAGAAATTTTCTCAATCGGGCAAGAGTTTATCTACACCGCTACCGCGCAAACCAGATTCCAATATGGGATAATTTGAGAAAACACGTTCAGAATACGGCTTATGCTAGCCCAATGGACATAATAATAATAAAGGCAACATAATAATAAAGGCAACATTTAAAAAGGGAGCAATATATCCAATTTTTTGTTAATGCAAACCCATTCTTAGCGCAAAACTTTCTTCTTTAATTATTTTCATACTAGCTCCCACCCGGAAAAATAGTTCATCACATGTGGCGAACTGCACTGCTCCCATTACCCTCAGACATACATGTAACCATACCCTTCAAACCGCAATACAGTAACAATACTGCTTGTCGGTAGAAATAGGTATGGTGGCAATACTTCCCCGAACAAAATCGCACAAAGAGTTCTACTTAGGTTTTACTACTACAAATTTACTGCTACGTATATATTGTCTTGTTTCCGATATAGCACGATATAACTAATAAACACGTGGGCAAAGCTGCGAGACAGGGCTAGTTTTAAATAAAAATCAAATTTGATACACAGAGTCGCCAGATAGAACCTCTTAAGTATCATTCAAAATATAACTGGTACTCCATCCCGGTCCATTTTAATTGTACAATTAAGGCGAAGTCGCACACTCCGGTATTTCGCGATGAAAGGGCCTTAATTGACGTTTTTAGATCGGAATGAGGCTTTCATTGTAATCATTCTCGAGGTCATGGATCCGAGTCATTTGTTATAGGCTGAGAGCTGACAGCTACTTTAACAAAGTTTTTATGATAGGGCAAAGAAAAAACTATTCCTTCTCGATATTTACCTTGATTATTGTGTTTCGATACAAATGGAAGTTTATTTGAATACATACATTTTTTTGTCATGTAAAGGATAAAAACAGTTATTGTAACTCTGTAAACGTAAACTTTATAGGAGAGTTGCAGTTTACTTAGCAATCATATGACTTTTCCTTTCTCCTGTATTTTTATATTTTTTATTGCTGATGTGTAAACCTTTGAACACAATCTCACCTTATGGTAAGCGATGATATAGTGGAAGGTGTTAGCAGGTTTAACCTAGAATTACTGGCTCTCAAGGAAAGCTGCCGGAGCACACTGTTGGGTGCTTGACGGCAGATTATAATTCTACAAGCTATTTTATATACCAAGGCGAGTACTACCTACAGATTGATGGTGTAGCCATGGGCAGTCCAGTTGCTCCTGTGGTAGCTAATATATGGATGGAGCATTTTGAAGAGTTAGCTATCTCCACTACATCTATCCCCATCAAGCTGTGGAAACGGTATGTCGATGACGTGTTTGCCATAATAGAAGGAGATGAACAATTGATAAAATCGTGTGTGGCACATTTGAACGAAATTCATGGCAAAATAAAGTTTACCTATGAAATGGAAAGGGAGAGAACAATTGGTTTCTTGGACGTAAAAGTACAAGTTCGTACTGACGGTTCTATAAGCCACTCAGTGTACAGAAAACCGACCCATACTGACCGGTATCTCCATGCAGACTCCCATCACCATCCAAGACATTTAAACTCTGTGGTAACAACACTAGTAAACCGCGCTTATGACCTCTGCGATGACGAACATCTAAACGAAGAGTTATCACATATACAAAAAGTCTTGCAGGATAATGGTTACAAAGTGAAACAAACACCAGTGCGTCATAATTTCAACAAAACCAAGAAATACATTGTTGAAAGAAAACCAGCTTATTTGCCATATGTGAAAGGAGTGACTGATAAGGTCGCAAATATTTTAAACAAGTACAGTATAAAAACTATCTTCACCCCTTTCAGAAAAGTAGCTCATATGCTGCGGTCACCGAAGGATAACTTTCCTTTGGAAAAGCCTGGTGTGTACAAAGTCAATTGTAGCTGTGGTGAGTCCTACATCGGTCAGACAAAACGAACAATATCATGCCGTATTAAGGAGCATATAAGGGCAGTCAAAAACAATGATATTGAAAAATCTGCCATAGCTCAACACCTTTTGGAGTCTGGTGCTAACCACTGGATTGAGTTACACAACCCACAGGTACTCTCGACAGAACGCCACTACATACCGAGAATGGTAAGAGAAGCAATCGAAATTACGAAATATCGAAACTTCAATAGGGAAGATGGGTTTCAACTGTCGAGAACCTGGAATCCAGTGGTTAACCTATGCAAGAGCCGAAGAAGTGTTCCAAATAGTTCACGATCTGATATCGTTAGTTTTGCATGTCGAAATTTAAATAGTGGTGTGAGTGACAGTGACAATAGTAGTATCGCCTTGCCGAAAAAACGTACAAGGAAGAGGGTAGACCGGTTCGTCTGCTCTTAGTGCCTACCATCCACTCGCATAGACTTCAGTTTACTCGTGATCATGGCGCTTGCAACAGTGCCGAAATATCGAGAGCTCATAAACAATCAAAAACACGGTAAATATCCCGTTAGTTATAATAAGTATAGATTATAATTCTACTTGAGGGTGGTAGCTAGCTAGGCGGGCATTCGCAAAATGCCCTTCCACCATGCGGTGAAACTCAAGCCCGCGGCGGGATTCAAACTATGGATCTGCTGTGGGGCAGTCCATAGCCAATGCAATTGAGCCATCACTGCTTTAAATTGATAATAGACTACCATTGACGACTATCTCACGGGTAACAGTTAGTAATTGACTACGTGCCTGTGGATGTAGTTGAGACTAAATGATAACTAGGAACTAGTCCTTAGGACAGCTGCCGGGACACAGTCCTGAGTACTTGGTGACAGATTTTCACTTAAAGGTATTAGTTGTAGTTGGCTAGGCAAACATTAAATGAATGTTTCTCTAACAACATGCTGTGAAGCATAAACCTGCGGCGGGATTCATAGAATTATCCCTACGCGGTAGTGATTGCATTGATATATTCGCTACTTGTTTATCATTACTGTAAAATTGTATATCAAATAAATGTAAATTATCTATAAATAATTTTATATTTAAAAATGTACCGCGCTCAAGCACCTTACGAATTAAAGCACAAACCTCTCTGACTAGAAGGGGACTTAATCTAAGAATATTGGAATGAAAGTGCCGTTTCTGAGAGTAGCCGGTTGTTTAATGAACTCGAAGACTCTTCATAATTGTTGAGGGTTTGAATTTAGAATGTCATAGTCGTTTATTATAAGCATTAATGGGGTTATTTTTGGAAATAAATTGCTCGTTTATGTCTAGTTAGTAGGAAATGGAAATGTTTTTGCATAATAAGGTGTTTTGTGAATTATTGAGTTGTAAATTACGTAGTCCGTAGAGCCCGTAAAATATCGAACCTCTGCGTATATAACAAATGCATTTCATCATAAGTGATTACCCCGTGCCCATCACTCTGTGCCATAGTTGCAATATAATAATTCTACTTGAGGGTGGTAGCTAGCTAGGCGGGCATTCGCAAAATGCCCTTCCACCATGCGGTGAAACTCAAGCCCGCGGCGGGATTCAAACTATGGATCTGCTGTGGGGCAGTCCATAGCCAATGCAATTGAGCCATCACTGCTTTAAATTGATAATAGACTACCATTGACGACTATCTCACGGGTAACAGTTAGTAATTGACTACGTGCCTGTGGATGTAGTTGAGACTAAATAATAACTAGGAACTAGTCCTTAGGACAGCTGCCGGGACACAGTCCTGAGTACTTGGTGACAGATTTTCACTTAAAGGTATTAGTTGTAGTTGGCTAGGCAAACATTAAATGAATGTTTCTCTAACAACATGCTGTGAAGCATAAACCTGCGGCGGGATTCATAGAATTATCCCTACGCGGTAGTGATTGCATTGATATATTCGCTACTTGTTTATCATTACTGTAAAATTGTATATCAAATAAATGTAAATTATCTATAAATAATTTTATATTTAAAAATGTACCGCGCTCAAGCACCTTACGAATTAAAGCACAAACCTCTCTGACTAGAAGGGGACTTAATCTAAGAATATTGGAATGAAAGTGCCGTTTCTGAGAGTAGCCGGTTGTTTAATGAACTCGAAGACTCTTCATAATTGTTGAGGGTTTGAATTTAGAATGTCATAGTCGTTTATTATAAGCATTAATGGGGTTATTTTTGGAAATAAATTGCTCGTTTATGTCTAGTTAGTAGGAAATGGAAATGTTTTTGCATAATAAGGTGTTTTGTGAATTATTGAGTTGTAAATTACGTAGTCCGTAGAGCCCGTAAAATATCGAACCTCTGCGTATATAACAAATGCATTTCATCATAAGTGATTACCCCGTGCCCATCACTCTGTGCCATAGTTGCAATTTCTTCCCGTAACTTTGTCACACGACGAAAAAAAAAATTGTAAATTTCAAAAAAAAACAAACGACATTTGGTATTCGACTTATTATATACGTAACTGTTTTTAGCAGATAAAAGCATACTGCCGGTTTGGAAAAATAAATGTATTTACTTATTTTTTAACGTGATGTATCCGTACAGCAAAAATCAAGAGTATTATTCTATGTGAGTTCAGACGTGGGCCTAACGCAGCAGAAACTGCTCGAAATATCAAAGCTCTGTTTGGAGAGGAAACGGCTAACGAACGCACCGTGCGTTATTGGTTTAACTGCTTTCGTCGTGAAAATCTCTATCTGAAGAATAAACCACGACGAAGTCCAATTACTAAAGTAAATAACAATGAATTAATTGTGATGGTGGAAGCCAATTCGTATCAAACTTCCAAATAATTCTGTGCACATAGTTTGACGTTAGCATACCAAAAATACTGCCTCATTTGCACCAAACCGTTAAAATTTAGAAAGAATAATGGACGCCTCATTATTTTACTGACATGCTTTATAAAAATAATGTGAAATCTGGTTAAACACTTATCGCGCTTATCTGGATGAATGAGTACATAATTTGTTTTATTTGTATTTTTTCCGCTATTTGTTTTTTTTTCAAGAAGCTATACAAACTGCCCTCCTAAAGTTTGTCGAGCCCAGGACCACACAGTTCTGTCAGAAAGGTTTAAATTATCTTCCTATTAGATAATATATACAGTAATACATAGACTATGTGGAAAATTCTTGGACAAAATAAATAGATTTCATCCTTTATATATAAAGATTTAAATTTTTCACTAGGAAACGGCAATTTCAACCCCTAATACCCATTATCATAACAAGCTAATACACGATAGAGTTGAAAGATACCAAAATCAATAACAAAGAAACTGGACAAAGGAATATGTGAATACATGTATAATGCAACAAAGACAAACCATTTAAATTATGGTTACGTTAACCACCGCAGTTACTGACATTAGAGCTATTACTGTCATTACGTCAACTGTCATTATGACAGTGGGCAGCTTAATGATATGTTAACTCGAAGTCTGGGTATTGTGAGGGCTAGTTAGGTAGCGATGCTTATAGCTTTATAATTTAATATATTTTCAGACTATGCAATAAAGTTATAAACTGAATCAAATATAAAATCATATGGTTTTGTGAGTTTTTATAATTGTGACGTAATACGCAGGACCTGATGTAAATCGACAATACACGAGCTGTACTGCCTCCATCACACTGAGACATACAGTTGTTAATTGTCATGCGCCTGTGATTTCATAATTACTGGCACTCAAGGACTGCTGCCGAAACACAATGTGAAGAGCTTGGCGATAGATTTTCTACTTAACCCATTGGCATCGGCGATAATTATAACAATAGAATTTCATTCATATATTGGCCATAGTGGTCCAGTCCGATTTCAACTTATTAAGGGTGGTAGCTAGCCCGGGGAACATTCGCAAAATGCCCTACCCCCATGCGGTAAAGCTTTAGTCGGCATTTGGATCGAACCAGGGACCTGCGGCATTGACGGGGGATCGACTCCTCACCTTGTGGGTTACCTACCTGAGTACTTTAACACTTCAACCCTTTCAATAACAGTAAAACGCGAATAGCAATAATGACAAATACTGAATTACACAGACATTATCTCATTAGACGCAATGATGGCCGGTAATAGCTATGGACTGCCGTGTCGCAGGTCCCTGGTTCGATCCCCACCGCCGGATTGAGCTTCACCGCATGGTGGAAGGGCATTTTGCGATTGTCCGCCTGGTTAGCTACCACCCTCAAGTAGAAAATCTGTCAACAAGCACCTAACGGTGTGTTCCGGCAGGAGTCCTTGAGAGCCAGTGAAATTACGGAACATGAGACTTAATTACTATGTCTCAAGGTGACGGCCGCAGTGCGATTCGTGACTTGTTGTGAAATGCATCTGTTATAGGCAGAGGTTGGTACGCTTAAAATCAGGTGGCCTCGAGCTTGTTCCGTCACAATAATATATAAAAAACTAACATTTTCGCGGCATTACTCCTTGTACTATACATAGAGCTGGGACTCTAGTTTACTCGTATGTTTGTTACAATATCATTTTCAAATTGCAGTTGTGACTCAGAAGTGTTATCATACCTGACTGTCCTGCCCAGTAAGTCACAAGTCTCTAGCTCGTATATAGAATGAGTTACAAACCTGCAATTCAGTAAATTTGGTTTCACGTTGTTCCATAGACATAAATAAATTATATTAAATTATAAATCAGTGGGGCTCCAATAAATAAAAAGACGTAATAAACAAAAATTGTGCATCTCAGCAGGTAATTTACTATCGTTTTGGGATCCTTTGGTCGAGTAAACATAATATCTTGTAATTTTAATCTTTATAAAAACAAGTGATAGTTGTAAATTTTGAGATAGATCAAAACTAAACTTTATTTATTGGGATTATTTAATGCGGAACGCTAAAATTTACTTGCCGTTTTTCTTTTTTTTTTTCTACTATACTCATTTATTATTTCTTTCTTCTCACATAAAGTCATAAACGCAATGCATTAGAACATTTACGTATTTTACAAATTCAGGACTAACTATAGACAAATGCTGTAACTTATCATCAGAAGAGCTACGTGCCTGATTTGTCACTTAAAAACATAAAATACAGTTTTAAATTTCCTATGCGATGTTTAAATCAGATTTCATTTTAGATATACTCGAATGTACTCCAAACGCCATCAGCACGCTTAATTGAAATAATTTGTATCAGTCTCATTACCGGCCAGCAAACAGCGCGACAACTGAAAATAAATTCAATTCTCCGCATTAACCGACACAGTTTAAAAACACAAAATGTCCACTCGCATGCAAATACACACGATTTAATTCTACCGTGCCGGGCCCGATCCGTGTCAGACTTGTAACAATAAATAATAAAATTGTCATGATAACCATAAGATCAGCTTTTTTTGATGGTAATGTTTTAATTTGCTGCTAATAGGCTTGCTTTTGAACTGATTCTAGTAAAAAAGTATCACCTAATGGTGTTTTGACGGTTGTCCTTCACATCCGTTTCCCATTATAGGTGGATCTTATTTACCGTTACTAATCTCGTAATCGATTACAACCTGTCATCCGTATAAAAATAAAAATGCATGTACTGTATGCCCAACAGATGCGATCCAGTAATTTTTCCCTGTCGAAACATGAAAACATCTAGAAAAGTCAAAATTATAATGTCATTCAGTATTGGCGTTGACGACGCTTTTATGAACATCAATTACATTCTTTTACTAATAAAATAGTCCTCCACCGCGTTCAAAAAGAATAGCATAGAGCCACTTCTAAAATAACGGGCAAGAAACTCAGAGCTATTCTTTTTATATGTCTTTACTGTTTTATAACTTGAAAGTACTTATATGTTATAGTCGTGTAGGTGATTGGCGGTGGTTTTGCAGAGCTGGAATCTATTAGGTATTTTTCTCCTTTAAATAGTCACCACTTTTATAACATGCTTCTTTAATTAAAAAAATATTATTATATATTTACTTGTTTTATTAAAAAGTAAAATATAGGTATGATGATGTGGATGATTTTAATTTGGTTATGGTAATTATACAATTGATTGAGTTAAATCCAGATTTGCACTCTTTAGGTACTCGGATCGGAGAGAGCTCGGATCCGGCTAACGACCACAAATCATCCTTCAAAAGCAAGTGTGAATTAAACCGGATATTGACGCCGTTAAAGTGCTCTGCAGTGTAATCCGATGAACGCCCGAACAGTTCATTTAGTCGAAAATGGAATGAAGAAAGAATTTGATTGATTTTATTTTGTCAGATATTCACAAACAACATAGCATTGACAAATGAATTTAAATTAAATAATACTTGATAAAATATCAGGACGGTCATTTTATCGAAACACAGGATAGTACTGAAACATAACTACTGTGAAATATTTTGTACTCGGTTTTATGGCTGGCCTAACGCCAATAATATCTATTCAGGTAATAGCAATAATAAGAAGGTAAGAAGCTTTATGATTATTAATTAGCTTTATTTTTAGCTGTATGATACCCTTTTACAACTATCTCTCCTGTTAGTAAGTGATGATGTGGTCGAAGGTATTAATTAGTTTAACTTAGAGTTAAAGGTTCTCAAGAACAACGGCCGGAGCACACAGTTAGGTGCTTGGTGACAGATTTCCTACTTGGTAGTTCTAGTGACTGGTGTTAGTAGCACCCATGCGGGGAAACTCAAGCGACGGTATTCGAACTAAATATCTTCTGCGTGACAGTATGTAGCCAGTGCCCAGTGACGATCACTGCTGCCCGTTCTGTTTACTATGGCTGTTTCTACCGTATTTCTAATTTTAATATGGCATATTTGACCAAGTTTACTACAAATAAATAGATTCAGGCATTACTCTGCGGAAAGTCATATTTTATACACACAAAATATATTTTAACAAACTATAAAATTAATATTTTAGAGAAATACTTAAAAAATTAAAATAATGAAAACAAAATTTGTTAAGTGTCTGATTACTTAAATATTTATTTAATACTAATTATTATTATTTATTTGTTACTAAACCAAAATAAATACATTCAAAAGATCATATGAAATAACAAAATACCTAGAAATACCCTAATTATTTAAATGTTTTTTTAAAATGTTTCTAAAATACTTGTTATCATTAACTATTACGATTATTAATGTAATGGTGGATATCAAATCTTACTCTGAACTGTAGGTCACAGGCGTACTAGCACAAGAATAAATAACCGTACATTTATTCATGTGGTACTAATGATAATACTATTGCGTCAGCTGTATAATAATTACTGGCAGGTCTCCAGTGAACAATCGCAAGTTTTCCGCTAAAATAGAACGCTGTAACGATAATTAAAATCAATTAAGGTTGCCCAATAAATCCAATAAATACCCACAATCGAACCGAGGAGATAATTGAAAAGATACCGGGAGAATTATACCTTTTCTTCTCTTTCTCACGAATCTTCTGGAAGTTACGAACCGGAAAAATTGGATCGTGAAGCTTTTGGAGTTATTAGGAATGTGTTTTTGAATAAAATTGTTTTCAGTTTGGTTTACCACCATAATATAAAATATTTTCATCAATGTCTTACCCTTGGCCCGCACCGTGGTGGGGTCGGTACTAAAAATCAATAGGTACCTTCCATAAAATCATTTATTTGGAATAGATTCTGGCTTCAGTTTTATGATTGACCAACTTTCTGATGGCAGTCTACCTCAAAATTCTCGTTGGTGGTATAACCGCTAACATATTATATCACGAGACTTCCAAAATAAGTGGATGTTGTCTCGTAATTACGTACATTTACTGAAAGATTTTTACATATAAAAGAGTATTTTTAAACTGATAGAATATACCTCTACTCACGGGGATTGAACCTAAGTTATCAATATTACAAAGTGAAGTGAGTGCAGTGACTACACCAACGAAGCAGTTGTATAAGATTATTCTCCTAAAGTCTTTATGGAAAACAAGGAAAAGCGTGGGACTGTATCAGCTTTTATCAAATAACCGCACAACGCCAACCGGATGGCATTCGAAGGAAACACAAGAGATTCTTTGGTTTTCTTTATCTCGAATGTAACGATTTAACATTGATTATTCAACAGCAACCACTGTCTGTGTTTTAAAAACCACAGTCACAGATTATATAAAAGCTACTAAACTATTCGATAAAATGTACTCTACTTTGCCATTGTTAGCATATTGACATAAAAAACGTAAATGATTATTAAAACCCACAGTATATAACGTTTATCAAGTTTTTAGAATAAGAATAAAAGCCGTGTAGCATTGCTTAACTTTTGTAGCTGATCAATATTTAGTTACAACGTAGAACATTTCGTAAATTTTCATAGTTTTATTAAAATTCAGTAAACAACATAGAGTTCATGTTTCAATTGTGCTAAAATAGCCCAAAAATAATATTATGACATAACGAACTGGTACATGACTTCACACAATTAAATGTACTTTCAATTCACTACTCTGTGTTATTTTAGTAAATACCCTGTTCTGAGAGGAGGGCGTTGGCATGCCTTAACAAAGGTTTGTCCTAGTTTGGGTGCCAATGATCTCCCTAGGAATATTAACTTTTTTATACTTACTATAAGCTCTTTTAATACCCAACTAAATACTGTGTGTAAAGTTATATTAAGAGATAAAATAAAAATAATTTCATTTCATTTCAATTACAGCATGGCAGAGGCATAATAGTCGTTATTGTGTACAATTTTAGGATGTTATTTACCAATTCTATGATTATTTTAAACTATTGAAATAGGTCTTAATAAGTCGATTGTGTAACAAATAATACAATTTTCACTTGTCATGCTCTTAAAGTTCTTTTTAATGCCCGGTGTAAGCGGTCTAAGGCGGCTTTTTAAGCTCTAGTGCATGAAAGCCAGCTTTTTGAAGCTCAAGTGCATAAACATTATTAATTTATTGAAAATTGTTCAAGAAGGTTGGTTATATTTAACATATTTCATTTAAGAGGTTGGATTGGGTTTTTAATAATACCCACAGATTAGGGGTACTAATTAGTGACCCTATATTTTTTTTTTCGAAACAATGACTTTTGAAATAGAACATTACACATATATTAATTTCAATTTTAATTAACGTTACCTATATATGTTACTTACAATATCGTTATTGAATTACTTCGAAATTGAAATGAAAATCTGAGAGAATAAAAAACGTGCATAAAACCCATTTTAGCCTTGGCTTATAACAACCCTCGCCTTTGGTTTGGGCTGTTAAACTTATCACCTTAAATAACTTGTTTTATGCACTAGTTGTACAATCTACTAATTAGAGTGTCCTAATAATAATATTTTAAATAAAATATAAATTTTAAATCGACTCATGTGTTTCTAAATTATATGGCCTGAGGCTGTGTTAAGCAGTGGACAATCCACCCGATATAGTATAGTTACCTCATCGAAGTAGGTAAAATCACTCAATCGTAATATGTGATGAAGTGTTTTTTGCGATTCCTGGGTTTACGGGCATCCAAAGAATTTGTGTCCCTTGGTTTCAATAGATTTCAGAACAAAACACAGTATTAAAATGATAAAAAATGTACATAAAATACCTCTAACACAATGAGATATCTTTCAATTCTTATACCAAATTAAGTAAGCTACACAAAAATTTCCCCTCAAAACCTCTTCTTTGTTAAAGCAGAGTCACCATGTCAAGAGGGTCTCACCAATCGATCAGAGTTCAGGCCAAAATTTCATGATATCAATCAAAGCATCCGCTGGATCTTCTCTTTCTCACAAATAGAAACACAGTCCACCCTTGATTAGTGTGGGATATATTGGTTACATACCAAAAACAACAGTTTTACACCATCCGATTTAAAATCGCATCACCTTCTTTCTAAGAAAAAGTATATTTCAAAAGAAGATTTTTCCACGGGTTTCAGACTAGCGCAGTACATTTTCTCCAACAATGCAAGGTACGACAAAACAACATAAGGTTTTAGTTTCAGCTCTAAGGCCGCGTGCCTAAATGAGACTAGCCTTTCTTGGGAGTGTATTTCTTATATGTAATCTTTCAACAATTATTATTCCGTTACTTAACAGATTGGATCAACTGATTGTGTGATCAGATCATAGCCGATCACGACTAAATGTGACCACCTATCACACGCAATTTTCCGGATTTTTTTTCATTTCATCATTAATTATTAGAAATGACCGACCCCATTACTATATTTTATTGATTACATGTATAAAGAACCGATAGCATTAAATACTGTACAAATTGACATCCGTCTAGCAATGTCTCTAAGTTGAAGTACCAGCGCCGAGAACATGTTATAAAATTGAACCTAACGTTGTAAATTGCTAAATGCAAAATTTAAGGCGATACCTAGTTTTATTTTGATTTTGTTTTTGTAAAATACAGAGTACTGCCACGCTACGAGTGACCAGTACTTGTTATAGACGGAAAGCATGCCACCAGACAACTAAAATAGCAAAAATATTAATGTTTCAATAACCGGCTGTACTCACGCGTATTAGTCGAGATTGTCGATCGGGCATGTCCAATGCCCTTCATCAGGTGAGTTCACGCGTCGACGATCGCGGCGACGACTCCGCGCAACTGCTCGTTCTGCGCGGCGCGAGAGTGGAGGCGCGGGGGGCGGAGGGCGCGGGGGCGGGCGCGGGGACACACAGTGGGCTGGGGGAACGATTTAGACGCGAACTCACCTGATGAAGGCCATCGGACATGCCCGAAACCTAGGTTGACAATCTCGACCAATACGCGTGAGTACAGCCGGTTATTGAAGATATTAATATGTCTCATACTCACAGGAACTTTCAAACAAAAATAACATGAAAAAGTATATTTAATTTGGTCGTATCGTTCCGTATAAACAGATGTGTGCCCGTAGCAACGCAGGGCACTGGTAAATGTTCGATGAGCGCATACCCTACGGACTAACCGGCTTGTCTGATCGATACCGTGGCGGATCTGTTGGATATATCCTATTGCTATGGCCTATGGCTTAAAAACTTACTTTAAATATAAAATGTTAACAACTGTGTTTTTGGGTAACTGTCGTCTAAATTTTGGTTAAAAGCTGTGGTCTGCAATATTTTCTGCGAAAAATATTGGTTATGTATGTACACGTAAATAGCCCGTGGGGTGCCCGGCTAGAATGTAAAGTGACCTTCATAAAAGCGTCGTAGACGCCTAAATTAAACAAATTACTTTGGCTTTGAAAATGTTAAGAAGATAAATCCTGGTCGCGAATACAATTAACTGATTGAAACGATTTAAGATAACAATACGCCCGATTAATTATCAGTTCATCACAGAATCTGCCCCTTACAATTAAAATTCTGATTTGTGAAGCGAAATAAAAAGTGAATAAATATATGAATGATTCGTTTATAAATGATGTTTGAGGTGTAAAACTGTATTTAACATTTACTATTACTTCAAATTTATCATCATCCGCTAGACTCACGTATGGCTCACGTCTGGCTGACCAAAAATAAGCAACAACTGCAAGCAAAAACATTTCAGGGGGGCTTAATGGATTGCTACAAAACATGGCTTTGAATCAACAAAGAATCTTTTCAACAAAAACGTGAAGCAAAACTACTGAATATTAATTAAACATTTCGACAAAATGTATCAATTACTAATTATGTATTCTAGCACTGTGTCCAAGTAACACATTAATATTAATATTAATAAAAATATTAATCTCAGGCGAGAATCAAATCCCATCTCCCAGTATAGCGCACTGTTTGTACACCATTCGGGCTACGAGACTGGATTGAGACGTTAATGTCGCGCTCTAACTTTTTTTATTTTTATGTCTGATAGGTTAGCCTTTGACCACTATCTCACCTGATGGTAACCTGATGGTAAGTGATGATGTGGTCGAAGATGTTGTTCAGGCTAACCTAGAAGTACTGGCCCTCAAGGACAGCTGCCGGAACACACCGTTAAGTGCTTGGCGACAGATTTTCTACTTTAGGATGGTAGCTAGCCAGGCGGGCATTCGCAATATGCCCTACCACTATGCTACGGTACGATTGCCATCCTAAGACAACAACCGGGACCGACGGCTTAACGTGCCCTCCGAAGCACGGAAGCGCTAAGTAGTAATGTCACTAGCGGTCATCCATCCAACTTATGACCGCGTGCGACGTTGTTTAACTTTGCTGATCGGTTGAGAACAGCTAAGTAAACTTCGTTACGAACGCTTCAAAAATTATCCCATAATGACGGTAAATAACACAACAAAATTCCTTCGTGAGCAAACAAGTTACAAACGGCAACTATTTTATTCTATGATGTCTTTCTTATAAATAAACAACACACTGAATGCTCGGATTTGAGAACAATGCCTCAGCTTCCATTGTATCATATATTAACGGAAAACATTATGATAATTTACGTGTATACCAAAAGTTCGGCACTTGAAAAAGAAAGCAATTTCCATACAAAAACTTCGAAAATTTCATATAAAAAGTTAAAAATATTCATATAACCGGTGTCGTGTGCGTCGTAGAGAGCAAGTTCTCTCGCCCCAGGCGGCGCTAAGTAACAAACTTAATTTTAAACTGGTCTTTACTTCCACAGAGCTATTTAACTTACCCACAGTTGCAGAAATGGATACCGAAATTGGACTCGATTGAAGTTTCCAATCTTTTAACAAAGCCGCGGAATGTTTCTTAAGAAACTTTTTGAATTGAGAACGTTAAGTTAATACTTAAGACTTGTACGTCTGCGGGACTTGGCTCCTATTAATTATTAACTGTAACGATATACGCGGAGTAAAAAGACGAACGTTAAAGTGTTGCAGAGGCGTTATTTCTTTAAAAATTCATTTACTTCTGTTTTTTATGTTATTTCCCGAGTGGTTCCGTTATAATAAAACGATTCTTGGTTGCAATGTAATATGACAAACAAAATATTTTTTTAATTCTATCTTTTTTTTTGTATGCCTGATAGTTAGCCTTTGTCCCTATCTCACCTGATGGTAAGTGATGATCTGGTCGAAGATGTTGTTAAGGTTAACTTAGAATTATTGTCCTTATAATCCTATCGTGATGGAACAAGCACGAGACGCAACTGGTACTAAATGGTAACATCGGCCTATAACAGATGTAGTTCGTCACAATTTGGTAACTGTACTGCGCCTCACCCAGAGATATAAAGTTGTTAAATCTCATGTGACTGTAATTTCACCGGCACCCATACCCTTCAAACTGGAACACAGTATAGTGAACATTAGTGCTTGGCGGTCGAAATAAGTATGGTGGCAGTACTCTCCCTCACAAACTCGCACAAAGAGTCCTACTGCTATTATGATGTAGTACATTTTACGTTTATTAATTTAGAAATAAACAGTTGATCGAAAAAACTATACGAGCCGTAATTAACTGACAGTTCTTAAATATAATATACAGTTTATTTATATTGTATTAGTAACAATGAAATTGTTTATATATATACAGTAAATTTGTGTTAATAGCACACATTTACTCAGTGCTACGAAGCCATGATGCTCATAAGGTTGCGTAGCGTTACGCTACGGATGGCTATATCGTAGTGCTACGAAACTTGTGTCACGTTGTATTTAAATAGATAAGTAAACCACAGCTCGTTGATATCCAATCTAGAATCCCCCCTCCCCAACCTGCTCTCCTCTACTTGTAATACTCGCAAGGTACGATTAATGCACACAGAAAGCTACTTTTGAAAAATTATCTATGTTAATTTATTACTAACATTGCTACCTTACAATGCGATGCCCAATACGCCTAGGAGAAGCTTTTCTTCATGGGTGCATATATTTTCCAGCTGTTGATATGACGGTCGGAAGAAAACAACTAAAGCAATGCTTTACAAACTTGTCGGTTTTACTTTTCTTCAACTATCTGTACCCGTTGTTTCCACCTATGTTAACAATCATAAAAACAATAGTGACAATGACAACGAAAAGTACTTTTTGTCTTAATCCAACACCTGAACCATCTACTTCCATACTTTCATAGAAATTAGTTCAGCCGTTTCAGCATTTAGGAGTACCACTCGTATAATATGTTCATTACCTCGTCGCGCTGCGTTGGACTCACAACCTCACTCACTCACTCACAACCTCACTCACTCACTCACACACTCAAAAACATTTGCATTTATAATATCAGGTTTTTTATGTTATTGTGACGAAACAAGCACGAGGCCCACCTAATGTTAGCGGAAACTTCTGCCTATAATAGATGCATTTCGTAACAAATGAAGAATTGCACTGCGCCCGTCACCCTGAGACATACAGGTTGAGTCTCATGTTCCTGTAATTTTACTGGCTCTCAAATACTGCCGAAACATACTGTAAGGTGCGTGGCGACAGATTTTCTACTTGAGTGATTGAAGATATGTTATGTTTTCGGCTATGATGAAATAGTTATTAGTAGTTATTAGTTATCCAAGGCTTATAAGTTGTTATTTAGCGAGAGTACTTTTACAAGTGCGAAATATAGAATCCTGACCGTAACGAGGGTTTCAAAGTACGAAATGAAACAAAATTTTGTTGCTGAGCAAAACACACAATGTTTACCTCACTGCAGCAAGTAAAATGCAGCTTCAATAATTTTAGTATATTAGTGTTTAATTAGTTTAAAAATTAAAAGGAAAAGTACTACATGAAAGTAAATTAAATTTTGCTGGAACTTTTATGGTGGTGCGAGTTTTTAAAAGTTTTTCCACGCTAGCGCATAATTTCACACAGATTTTGAATGATAAACAACACCTTGAAAATCTGTCGCCAAGCACCTAACGGTGTGTTCCGGCAGCAGTCATTGAGAGCCAGTGAAATTACAGGCAAAATGAGACTGAAGAATTATGTCTCAAGGTGATGGGCGCAGTGCAGTTCGTCACTTGTGATGAAATGCATCTGTTATAGGCAGAGGATACCGCTTAACATCAGGTGGGCCTCGTGCTTGTTCCATCACAATGAAATAAAAAAAAAAAAAACCTTTCCGAGCTTGTGAGCTGAATTTTTTTTTATGTCATATACGTTATCGTTAGCCTTGGACCACTATCTCACCTGATGGTGAGTGATGATGTGGTCAAAGATGTTGTTCAGGCTAACTTAGAATTACTGGCTCTCACGGACAGCTGCCGGAACACTCTTAGGTGTTTGGCGACAGATTTTCTACTTGAGGGTGGTAGCTAGTCAGGCATTCGCAAAATGTCCTACAACCATGCTTGAATGACTGCTATCCTTAGACAACAACCGGGACCGACGGCTTAACGTGCCCTCCGAAGCACGGAAGCGCTCCGTAGTAATGTCACTAGCGGTCACCCATCCAACTCATGACCACGGCGGACGTTGCTTAACTTTGCTGATCGGTTAAGAACAGCTAAGCAAACTTCGCTACGAGCGCTCCAAAAATATATTAAGAATATTGTGAATACATGTGAAGGATATTGTGGTAGGAGTAAAAATTCGGTTTGATAAAAAAACTAATCGACGATGACTCGTTCGCACAGTCAAATCACTTGCTACAGTGTCCTTTATGCCTAAACACACTGTTTGTGCCACTGCTTCACGGCCGAACATCCGCGGTGCGGTGGTTTACATCATGACCGATTCTTCCTAAAGAAACAGACCTGAGATATAACTGCACTGAGATAGTAAGATAAAGAATAATGACAGAAGAATACTTGTTACGATTTAACTAATCGGGGTATGAGTGTATATTTTTCTTATTCTCCTTAAATGTGATAACTAACTCATGGTAGCTTATTGAAAACTTATGTATGGAATTTTCTAAAAATGGGAAAGTACCTCATACATTTTGATAAATTCAAGTTAATTTTAAGGGTATTTAAGATTTAATCAGAAGAGTAAATAAACCATTTTCCTCGTCGTTTCAATGACCAATGAGTCATGAAGGGAGTTGTTTGCCCCAACAAGGGCGTGTTGACTTAGGAGCTGGTCAAACGTAATCGACTGTTAACAGGCAGTTTGGTCCATTTGCCGGTAGATGACGCGAATGATCTGTTTATATTATTTATTACCTTTTATTGTTTATCGATAGCACATAATTTATAACAGACTCTTTTTAATACATAAAATAAAGAAACAACAGACCGATATATCTCTTATATATAAAATTCTCGTGTCACAGTTTTCGTTGCCATACTCCTCCGAAACGGCTTGACCGATTTTGATGAAATTTTTTGTGCTTATCCGGTATCTATTAGAATCGGCCAACATCTATTTTTCATCCCCCTAAATGTTAGGAGTAGTCCACCCCTAAATTTTATTTTTTATTTTTAAGACAACATTTTTAATTTCTATTTTTTTATGATACAAAAATACATACAATCCACAATTTTCACCCTTCTACGATCAACCCTTATTTTTAAATAGCCAAAATTATTTATATGGCAAAGCAACGTTTGCCGGGTCAGCTAGTATTACAATAATTGTAATGGGTTAGCTTGCTTAGTTGTTCTTAACCGATCAACTAAGTAAATCAATGTGCGTTGCGGTCATGACTTGGATGGGTGATCGTTAGTGGCATTACTATTAAGCGCTGCTGTGCTAGCAGGCCACGTTGGACCGTTAGTACCAGCTGTTGTCCAGATGTCAGTTGTAATAGCATAGTGGTAGAGCATTTTGCGAATGCCCGTCTGGCTACCTACCAAACTCAAGTATAAAATCAGTTGCTTAAAATGTTTTCCAGCAGTTTTTCTTGAGACTACACCAACGAAGCAGTCTTATAATATTATGTTCCTAAATGTCTTTATAGCGAACAAAGTTTTATGTTTGCTTAGCTGTTCTTAACCGATCATCAAAGTTAAGCAACATCCGCCGCGGTCATGAGTTGGATGGGTGACCGCTAGTGACATTACTACTTAGCGCTTCCGTGTTTCGGAGGGCACGATAAGCTGTGGGTCCCGGTTGTCGTCTTAGGTTGGCAGTCGTTACAGTATGGTGGCAGCAAAAAAAATAATTGTAGTGGGGCATTTTGCGAATGTCCGCCTGAATAGCTACCACCCTCAAGTAGAAAATATGTCACCAAGCACCTAGCGGTGTGTTCCAGCAGCTGTCCTTGTGAGCTAGTAATTCTAGGTCAGCATTAAAAACATCTTCCACCACATCATCACTTCACATCAGATGCGATAGTAGTCAGAGGCTAGCCTATAAGCCAATAAAATCTAGTAAGAGAATTCGAGAGTTGAATAACCTATAAATTAAGAAAGAAAGAAAAACGAAAATTGATTGTGTTTCCGAGGTGTTCAATGCTATCCATTCCAAAACGATTCAATCGCATAGATATTATGGCAGGCTTCACTTAACTTCGTGTACTTGACTTTTCAATGTAACTACACTCAGTGTGAAACTTTCAACAATTGAAACGCAGTTTATTAGAGATAGTTGCCTCTCTTACTCATGTAGTGTCCGTATCTTCTTTCAAATTCATTGGCGAAACGTTTAATTATAACGTAATTGGTCTGATTAATTCTGTGTGTGTGGTATACTATCCTCATGCAGATAATTAGGCACCAAGCACCGGAGGGTGTGTTCCGGCAGCCAGTGACCTTGAGAACTAGTTACGATTCTAGGTTTCGCCAGTGCTCTTTTACACTCTATTTTTTCATCCATAGATTACTTTGTTACAATCCAGATTTATAATATGCCTCTTAATTGGGTCGCCCCTTATTACCTGGTACCAAAAATTTACTGTAAAATGTCGGTGTATACCTCTGACTACCTTTTGCCAATATGGTAAACGATTTTTTTAAGTCCATCTCTTTTTATGTCTCAAGAAAAAGAGTGTATTATATCAAACCGAAAGATTCGGTTTAATTCAATTCAAAATATCTTTAGGAGACGACCTCGTTTTTTTTCTCAATGCCAGAGATCGGTCTCGGGTCACTTGGTTTCTATTCAATTTTTCGCCACTTCCGCCTGTAAAGAGAGCCCTCTCGGGTATCTTATCTATTTTGATCTGGCCGCTATCAATATCCGGTTTCTGATTTCTTAGTGATAATCTTAACAAGCAAAGATTTGTTAAGTATTTGCTCTTTCTTTATGAGCTGTACGCGGAATATTTATGTTTGTAAAATAAGTAAATAAAACGTTTAATACTTTTACATCAAATTACAAATTTACGTTGGAAATTGTACCGCTAAATTGGTTAAATAGTATTCGTAAGACAACAATTTTGAAACAATGTGACATTCAAAATGTTAATTAGCATAAACATTTTTCAGTTAAAAACACTAAACTTTTTCGATTATATTTCCTGAAAAAATTTTTTTGTAGTTTTTTTGGCATATCGTATTTCCTATCATTTCATTTAATGTGACATCTTGGATACTGCGCTCCATCACACGCTGGCAAACTTCTACAAAATAAAGCTTCTTCAATAAAATAAATTAAATTATTTTTTACTTAATGATAATGGTAAGAGGAGGAAGTAAGAGGTAGTCATCATTCCCATATCAGCATATCATATAGAACACATAAAAAAGAAGAGAAATAATTAACCATTCACACCTAAGAGCTATAAATACTATTTTTTGACTGCGGCGGTACCCATTAAGACGCCTAATGCTTAAAAGGTAATAGATGGACAGACCTTTCCACTCACGAAGGCGCGCCCCTCCATATTTTCGAATGTAGTTGCAACTACTACTTCCTGCTCAACCTATAACTTATAATTTTTACCAACCGACTTCTAAAAACGGAGGAAGTTCTAAGTCCAGTATACCCACATAAAATTGTAAAATGCTTGACATGCCGAGATGACTTGGTAGTTACAAGTTTTGGCGATGGTGACCAGTATTGTTGGTGAGTGAAAATCGATCGTTTAACCAGTAATTATAACTAAGGGTGAATTCATTTTTTTAACAAAAAAATTAATTGACTTCTAACACTGAAAACTATGAAATAACTTGTTGTACTCGGACCATGGAAATGTGATCTCAGAGTGTTTGAAACATGGGGCCGATTTTTTCTTCATTATTTTTATGCTAGATAGGTTAGCCTTTGACCACTATCTCCCCTGATGGTATGTGATGATGTGGTCGAAGATGTTGTTCAGGCCAACCTAGAAGTACTGGCTCTCAAGGACAGCTGCCGGAACACACCGTTAGGTACTTGGCGACAAATTTTCTACTTGAGGGTGGTAGCTAGCCAGGCGGGGTGTAACAAAAAGATAAAGGTACAATCAAATCAAGACATACATGACTAAATCAAACTAATAATAGATCATTAACAAGTTATTTCATACATTTCAATGTTAGAAGTCAGTTTAATTTATCTTGTTTTACTATATGTACCATTAGTATTTACACCTACACTAAGACGTCGTGTATAAACGAGGCCTACACTTACAAATGCGCGCCTTCATGAGGGAACAGGTTTGTAATAGTTATTGCTATCTTTATTAAGTTACTACACTACACCGGAGTTACACGTAGAGTTGGTAGGCCCCTCACCAGGTGGACTGACGACATCTTGAAAGTCGCGGGTAGCCAGTGGTTACAAGTGGCATAGCCGTTCTTTGTGGCGTTCTATGGGGGAGGCCTTTGTTCAGCAGTGGACGTCTTCCGGCTGATGATGATGATGATGATCTTTATTAAGTAATATCGAGTACTAACACAGATACAAAGTCTGTGTTAGTACTCACAAGTAGACTTGGCAGGTAAAACATCGCCTCAGTACAACGTTTGAATATTCTAGTGAACAATTACGAAACTATTATATCTGCGAAACCCGTATGTCGTGTAGCCGTATGAGAGAATCCGTTTGATGTAGTTATAATTCAACATCTCCGTTAGTGTTGCCAGTTCTCGATCACAGCGCGATTTATATTCATAACGCGGCCGTTAGTCGCTTAATACTGTCAGATGGTACAAACTAAAAGAGACTGACATGAAAATATCGTAGGAACATTAACAAAAATTGAGGATTAAAGTGTCATAATATTTTCGTAATAGGACTCAGTTGCTGTTATTTTTAAGATTCCTATACATTATTAGTTTTCAAAATGCGTCGTTTAACCGAAAAAGAGTAATGTGTAATATAAAATAAATATATTGACACATAGTTATTATTCATATACGCGATTTTAACCGTTTGAAGCTGTTTAATTAATTTGTGGAATAGTTGCGAGATCCTAGGAAAACATTAAATATAATGAGAATTGATTTGAAAAAGCAATTATAAAATTTAATCCAAATTCATACTTGAAATAATATATGGTGGTGAATGGTAAAATAAAAAATGTTTATTAAATGTTTCCATATTCACACTACCCAGCTTATACAGAAGATCAATTTTCCTATTAGATCTCTTATATTGTCCAAAAATTAAATAGTTTAGACTCCACTGTACAAAACCTGATCACTCATGACATTTAGTTTCGCCGCTCCACTGTAAATAATATTATAATATGATACAGTTAAAATATGAACTGTATTGTCCATCCCTTCCCCAGTTCTCGCGGATAACAGACGTGTGTCACTTTGCTCTGTCAACTTGTCATCAAGCAAATAATAAAACTGAACTTTAAAATAGTACTCATAAAGATCATAATTGTAGTATTTCTTTTGTAAATAAAATACGAATAAAAAATAAATATTCTGACGTAACATAGTAAACGTAAAAATACGATCAATCAAAATGCTGCGATCTCCTACTGAGGGCCAAAAAGCATCATCCCATCCTGATCTTACTAAGGCAGGTACCATTGTTGCCACTCGGAAGCGTAAAGTGAACCCGGCAAGTGAAGAGTTCTCAGAGTTTAAGTCTACAATTTTGGACCTTATGACTAAAATGAAGGAGGATCAAGACAAAAAATTAGATGCTATCACTGGAGCCATAGAAGAAGTGAAGTGTCAAAATGAGACAATTTTGAAAACTCAGAACAAACTCGACGGAATTTGTCAACAGGCTGCGGAAATTAACACTGAAACAAAAAAGCTAATAAGTCAAATCAAAACCGAGCACAAAGAGGCATTATTAAAGATAAATCTTCTTGAGGAACAACTCGAAGATGTGCAAAGAAGCCAGCGGGCAAAATGCATGGAAATTACTAATCTCCCTATAAGTGAACCAGAAGATTTACAAGACATGGTGAGTAAACTGCATAGCGCACTTGGCGTTAAATTTAAGCCTGAGCATATTAACAGCATACATAGAAACAAAAAATCCAAAGGAAAGACCGTTATCGTGGAGTTCCAATCTCAGTATTTAAGGAATGACGTTCTAAAGGCTGGTAAATCATATAACAAGACAAACAGAGACAACAAGTTGAACACAAATACTCTAGGTTTTTTAAATGACAAGGTGCCAGTGTTCTTAAACGAGCTTCTAACACCCAAAACTAAGCAAATATATTATCAGGCCAGAATGAAAGTTAAGCACCGTGCTCTAATGTTCTGTTGGGTAAATAATGGCAGAGTTTTTGTTAAAAAGGACGAAGGAGATACAGCGGTAAATATCAAAACTCTTTCTCAACTGGAACAACTACAGGGAGACATAAACATGCTAATGTGACTAGTTAACAAAACAAATAACAAAATTCAATTTAGTCCAAAATTACTTTTCTATACAAGGCTGTTTGGTGTAATTACCGTATATAATTTAAATTTTATTTGTACGTCATTAGGACAAAGTATGGTAATATCACCGGTAATTTTGTGTTCTATTGGTATTACTGATTATTGTTTTAGTTTAGTATACTGCATGTACTTTTGTTATACTACACTACATATGCTATTATTTATTAATAATTTTATCAACTACACTTTATACTTTTTCATTAATAAATTTTTTTTATATATTAAACATTTTAATTATTTTATATATGGATCATTACGTCTTATTTATATGCATAATACAAACTTTTAAGTCATTAACACAATCACACTCAAACACACACATAATTCACCCACTCAAAAACATGTCAGTCTGCAATGTTCAATGTTACCATTACTTATTTTCAATACCTATTTATGAACCATATGATCATGACTGAAGTAAAAGATCTTGCCGTTGACATTGATAGTAATATCAATGTCGGTAACGCGGTATTTGAAGAAATACCGGAACACTGCAGACAGCATATACACAACACACAACCTACTATTAACATAATTTCACAAAATATACGTAGCCTTAATCATAACATTGAAGATTTCAAAATCCTTTTAACGAGGTTAAACCTAAATGAGGATATCATTGTCCTCACTGAATGTTGGTTATCGAAATTACCCAACATACCCAAATATGATGATTATAAAATTTATCGTACTCAACAAACATATAATCAAAATGACGGTGTTGTTGTTTACATCAAAAATGCAACAGATTATGAGGTCTATGAACCGATCAATACACAAGAGTTGAACTGTCTAGTCATAACTCGTAAAATGGAACTAGCCGTTGTTTGTGTATACCGACCTTGGACATTTACTCATCTTGAAAAGTTTCTTGATTCTATTGATGCTATACTCAAGGACTTAAAACATTTTCAACGGATAGTTGTCACAGGAGATATTAATATTGACATTAAAAATCAAAATAATGCTAACAAAGCGTCACACTATCTTAATCTTCTTGCTTCATACGGTCTCTTACCTTCTCATACTTTTTCTACGCATCAAAATAACTGCTTGGATCACTGTTTCATAAAAACAAATCAACCAACTACAACTATTGTTTGTCCCACTACAGTTACGGACCACTCAACAGTTATTCTTAGTTTATCCAGGAACGTCAAGCAAAATATACCAAAGCCTAAAAAATATAAGAAAACTGACTATGGTGCTGTTCTGGATGAGTTATCTAAGATTGACTGGTCGGTAATGCTTGAAAATATGTGCCCAAATACTGCTATGAACGCATTGATTTTTACCATTCAAAATACAATGTCTAAATTTACAACTTTTGTCACTATACCTCGTAATAAAAGAACTATAAAACCTTGGGTTACCTCTGGATTATTAAAATGCCTAAAAAATAGAGATCGGTTGCACAAAAAGCTTAGAAATGACCCTCAAAATGTAATATTAAAAATCACCTACCTACGTTATAGAAATACCTGTAATAAAACATTGAAAAACCTGAAAAATGCGTATTTTAGAGCAGAAATGAAAAAATACAATATGAATCTTAAAAAACAGTGGGACTGTATCAAAACTCTCTGTAACATCAACAAAACAAAAGAACATAGCCTTAACTTACTTAATTTAAAATCAACACCTAAGGATTCAGTTAACGAAGTAAATAATGTTTTTTGTAGTGTAGGCAGGGATTTGGCCGAGAAAATTATTGACAACTTTCATAATAAGCAGCTGCGGAAAGATGAAGATAAAAAAGTAGACAACCTTCAGTCTTTTGTGCTACTTCCTACCGATGAAGGCGAAGTAAAATCAATTATTCTTGGTCTAAAAAATGGTACTAGCACAGGCTGGGATGGAATCCCAACACTTATTTTTAAACTAGGTGTGCATTATATTAACGACTCCTATCACAATTATTTGTAATATGTGTTTTAGTGAAGGATGCTTTCCTAACGCATTAAAGCGTTCTTTGATTATACCGATTCACAAGTCAGGGGATACAGATAGTGTATCGAATTACAGGCCTATATCTCTCTTACCGACGCTCTCTAAAATATTAGAAAAACTTATTAACTTCAGATTAAAATACTATTTAGAAAATAAAAATATTTTATCACCATATCAATTTGGTTTTCGAAACAAAAAGTCTACATCAGATGCAGTTAAATTGTTGATTGAAAAGATTGTAGATAATTTAGATAACAATAAAAAATGTATAGCGATCTTTCTTGATTTGGCAAAAGCCTTCGATACTGTTTCGGTGCCCTTACTTTTAAACAAATTATACAATATTGGTATACGCGGATTGCAACATAAGCTTTTCAAAGACTACCTATCAAACAGAAGACAATCAACACAAATTGGGGAACATATAAGTAATGAATTAAACATTGAATACGGAGTTCCTCAAGGAAGCATCTTGGGTCCAACACTGTTCCTAATATATATTAATGACATGTGCAATCTTACTCTAGATCATGGCAATGTTGTGACTTATGCGGATGATACCGTTGTCCTCTTTTCGGGTGACACATGGGAAACAGCAACTCAATATGCAGATCAAGGCTTCAAAAAACTTACAAACTGGCTGGCAAATAATCTTTTGACCCTCAACGTACTTAAAACGAAATACTTAACATTCAGCATACGACAAGATACTCAACCACCCCCTTCTACAATTAAGATAAAAGCGCACTACTGTAATGATGACTTTGATTGTTCTTGTTCTGAAATATCTTCTACGCGTGACATAAAATATCTAGGTGTTATATTGGACAACCATCTTAACTGGAAAACTCATGTTAAAACTTTGTCAGGACGCATTAGGAAATTAATTTTTATTTTTAAAACCCTCAGGCATGTTTGTGAAACAACGCAACTGGTAAATGTCTATTACGCACTGTGTCAATCTGTTCTAACATATTGTATAAGCTCTTGGGGAGGGTGTCCAAAATCTACACTTATTTTACTAGAAAGAGCACAAAGAGCCGTGCTAAAAGTCATGCTTTATAAACAATTTCGTTATTCAACTACAAAGCTATACCAAGAGATAAATATACTTACAGTTAGGCAAATTTATATAAAAATACTGTTGGTAAGTCAACATAGAAAACCCGCTGACATAAGTCCAAAAAGTAGAAGAAAAGACAGAGTGTATGTTGCACCTCGGCGCACAACAACTTTCGCTAAATTTTTTGCAAGTTTTATTGGTCCATATACTTACAATAAAATAAATAAATGCATTAGCATAAAAAACCACAACGTATTAGAATTTAAAAAAGATGTAACTTTATACCTTAAAACTCTTGACTACGCGGAGACCGAAGAATTAATAAGGACGACTGTGTGATAGGTTCACGTATCAAATATTTAAATTCATATGATCTTAAGAATAACACGTGACATATATATATTTATATATATATAAATTAATCTAATATAAGGATTATTCAACAAAACACTATTTCGTAGCTTTAACAATATTTAATAGCTTTCTTATAATTTGGGCAATGATAAAAACAAATAATAATAGTAATAACTGGTATATAGAAATGATTAATAAATACACAAAATTAAACACAAATAAACTCAATACACTACTTCAGTAACACTTACAACATAATTTTGTATTATTAATATTAGGTTAACACCTTGTACACTTTTTTACTTATTTACTTAGAGTAAAATACTTGTATGTTATGTTTATTTTATTTATATTATAATTAAAAGTTAATTTTATTTATAATATATATTCTATTTATTCTTTTTTTTTATTGTTTATTTTTTATTTATTTTTTATAAGTATATATTCTGGGATCGTGTAATTACTCTAAAATATATGTTTGTACTATGTGTTGTGTATGTATCTACTATACTTACTTAATTACATTCTTACATTCATACGTAATAATAACATTTCATTAGGTTATAATCTTAATCAGAAAAAACATGTTTCTTAATTGATATATTTAACCAAGTTCTTAGTGTTATATTTAACTCATACAAAAATCTTATGTAATAAAACTCACCTATACATTAATTTAATTTCTGGTAATAATAATCTATTTTTATATATGTAGATGTAAACATGTTTAACATGTCTAATTATAGACTAATATAAAAAACGGATCGATTTGTCTGATACATTTACGTATACTACAAAGTTGTAAACAAAGATGGCAATATTATCTACATCTCTATCTACACAAGAATGCGAAAGCAATATGCGAGGAAGCGGAGCACTGCCACCGAGATACAGTTTTCGAACTAGTTCGGAGGGTAGGATGAAGTTGAATTGTATACGAGCCTGTAGTAATTCTATGTACATACTTAAATTAATACGAAATTCATCTACTTAGGTTCATGTTTGTTACAATAACTCATCAGTTATTGTATTGTATAGAAAGTGAATATGAAGTGAAGTGATACAATCTGTCTCCAGTGCACTTTAAAGTTTGTGTATCTACATTACTTCACCTACAAAAACATGTTTTAAAAACTTTCAACAAATTTAAAATTTAAGTTATAACTAGGTATGTACATAATATATTAATGTAAGATATTAAGGTTAGTTAAGCAAATATTATAGGCTAAGATATTTGAAATAAAATATTTGTATTTGTTTTTGTATTTGTATTGTAGAGATTTAATGGCACCAATTTGTTTTCGATATCTTTTAATTATATTAATTCGGACTTAAATGAAAAATATTTCATTGTGACTTATGTAAAATGTACATTATCGTTTAATAATTTTCTTGAACAGTATTTATATTATGTTGTCTTAAGTTTTCGCGATTATTACACATAGTAATTAAACAACTTTAAACTTACTTACTTTTTAACTTAGTGTTTGAAACGTCGGGACAAAAATAATGATAAATATATGCGTTTTTAACCGTTTAAAGTTGTTTAATTACTATGAGTATTTATATTATTTGTTCATTACAAATAATATAAATA
Organism: Plagodis pulveraria; assembly: GCA_963890685.1. NCBI lineage: Eukaryota > Metazoa > Arthropoda > Insecta > Lepidoptera > Geometridae > Plagodis > Plagodis pulveraria. The sequence goes on from OY982968.1 coordinate 1,571,843, forward strand.
CTGTTCAAGAAAATTATGATGATTTAATTTAAAATTTATTGTAAACATGACTTAACCCTATAAAAATGTAACAGTCTCAGTTATAAGCCCAATAAATATTTAAATTTGAATTTAGACTATTGATGAAATTTTCCCTGTCCCTTTATGTTTCAACGCCAAAAGCAAACATTGTAAAACTAAACCAGTTTATAGGTTGAAATCGGACTATGTGTCATTAAATTCTTTTGTTTTAGTTCCTGTCGTTTTCTCTCCAAGATTGTACCATACTAAGATGTTCATATAAATAACGTATTGTATATACATGCGACCTACTTGACATATAGCATCAAAGGACGCCGTATCACCGAGCTCGCGACACGCATTCACTATCAACGATAACATAATTATTAATATATATTACTAGCTGAATTAATCGCTGTACGAATTAAACTACACTGAAGCGTGGGAAAAGTTTGAAAATTACGTGTTTATAACATAGAGATATCAAAAATCTAAAGTCTTCTTACGTTGTCATTAAGGAAGCTGAAAAGGTTGGTTTGAATATAACAATTTGTAATATCTCCAGAATTGTTGATGAATACGCAGCTCACTTTGATGCCATACTACAATATATCTCCAGAGTCGACAGAGTTGGTAGCTAAATTGTCATTCCTGCTGGTCGGTTCCTAATTTGGTCACGTTTTAGATCAAGATACCGCGCAAACTCTATGGCCTCTCTTATTTTTTACATGTAAATATTTCTTGTGCTGCATGGAGGCCGAAATGGAATAAACTTGTTTAGTTTTTTTGCATATTATAGGGGTGATGCTACTGCATGTTCTCCATTCTTATTTTATGCTCAAAGGCTGGTTGTGAAAATAATGGAAAAACCACGAAACTTTTTTTTTATTGCTTATATGTAACCCTTTGACCCCAATCTCACCTGATGGTAAGTGATGATGTAGTCGCAGTGTTAACAAGCTTAACCTTGAATTACTGGCTCTCAAGGACAGTTGCCGGAAGAAATCGTTAGGTGCTTGGCGACAGATTTTCTACCTGAGGGTGGTCGCTAGCCAGGCGGGCATTCGTTAAAATGCTTCCACCATGCGGTGAAGCTCAAGCTCACAGCGGGATTCGAACCATGGACCTATTGCGCGGCATAGCCATTGCCACTGCCACCTCTATAAATTTTGATGACGACAGTGATATGAATGATCTATTCAATGTCAAACCTTCTCCGCTCTCATGGGTGATGTTTCAGAGATGTTTGGAAAGGTTTTATTTCCGCCGGTGACGCGTCAGCTCCCGCATTGAATAGAATGGACGAAGCGACACGCCGTCTGCATCTACGGTTACAGGAGCCATTAACTGTGCCCCGATTGCTGATGACGACAGTGGGCATTTTTGATAAAGGTATAAAACCAAGGTGACAAATAGAGTAAGGTTCTGAAGTCAATGCACAATTTATCGATGTTTTTTTTGGTAAATTAACAGAATTAAATAATTTTGTCCATTTAGGTCATGAATACATAATTGGAACTATCACTGTTGGTGTCAACTATTATGGGAGAGTAACACAATCCTGTACGATAGATAAATCGATAGTGTTGATGTGGAACCAGCTGCGATGTGAAGTATTTACGAACCGATACGACTTAGGAGCTTTCGAGAAGAGAACATATCCTTCAGAGGCTGGCAACGCATTCTTGAGACCTCTGATATTGCGGATGTCCGTGGGCGTCAGTGATCACTTACCACCACGTGAAGCGCCTGATCATTGGCCCTCCTATCCCATAAAAACCGCTGCAACTGACTTCTAACACTGAAAAATATTAGGTTATTTAAGACTTTCAGTATTATATTTCAGATTTCGTTAAAAAAATATCAATTCTTTCAAAACATTTTATATATATCTAATGTAGGTCTTCAAACGCATTTCAATTTCTTGCTTCAATCTTGCATACATCAAAACCAATTTCAGTTGTACAAAACATACTTTCATGACAAGCGCAGTAATTCAGCTTCAATTTATTCGTGTTTGTTTCAAGACGAAGTTTGTAGGGTGGTTGTAAAGTGCCATCAATATTGGGTTTGTGCGGTCACGCGATACATTTAGTTGAGGCTTGAACGTGTGTCTGCAGTAAGGAGGATACACACCTTGTTTCATTGCAGTCTCTAACGATATAAAAAAATATTCTAAGCATAGAAACGTTTTAGAAGCGGTAGTGTCTAATCATTCTTAACCGATCAATTGCCGCAATTTTTTGACCGATAGTGGCATTTACTAATGACTGCTTTCGTGCCTCGAAGATCACATAAAACCGACGCTGCATTTTGCTGTCTTAAAAGATAGTAGGTGTTAGGCAATGTCAGAGGCCTTAAGTCAGCCTTAAAACATTGAAGCTGTGTGGTAGTAGAGCATATTGCAAGTGCCCGCATAGCTAGCCTCAAATATTAAATCTCTTGCCAAAAGTACTTAGGTTGCCAAAGGTACAACACGAGTTGTACCAGCAAATTCAAATTTAAGTTAGTTTACCAGTCGAACACTCAGATTCAGATTGTGGTCAAAAGCTATCCTATCTAAGAAAAAGTCCCTGATGTTAAGTGTCACGCCGGAACAATACAGTGGCAGTGTGACTCTGACTCTGAGACATTAGATCTTGCGTCTCGTTAGCCCAGTAATTTGATAATCACAGGGGTTAATAAAATTACTGGGTTACCTTCACGCCATTTTTTTTTTTTTATAGGATTGAAACTATCGTACAGGTCACCTGGAGGGAAGTGATCACCTTCGCCCACGGTCATCCGCAACAACAGAGTTCTCGTGTTGCCAGCCTTTGAGGAATGAATATGCTCTCTTCTCGAAGTCTCCTATGTCGTATTGGTTCGGAAATACTTCACATGGTAGCTGGTTCGCTATTGTGGCAGCAAATTTAGTGTTAATCGCAAGGTTGTGGACTTCCGGTTGTTTTTTTTTTATGTAATTGTGACGGATCAAGCACGAGGCTCACCTGATGCTAAGCGGACTAACCTCTGCCAATAACAGATGCATTTCGTCAAGTCACGAATTGCACTGCGCCCGTCACCTTGAGACATAGTTGTTAAGTCTCATGTGCCTGTAATTTCACTGGCTCTCAAGGACTGCTGCCGGAACACACCGTTAGGTGCTTGGTGACAGATTTTCTACTTGAGGGTGGTCCTTTCACCATGCGATGAAGCTCAAGCCCGCGGCGGGATTCGAACCATAGACCTGCGCGGGAGTCCATAGCCAATGCCACTGAGCTATTACTGCTTCATAAGGTGCTATCGAATTATTATTACATGGAGATTTTATCTTGCCATTCCATAGGTACTTGAATGATTTGTCGGAATACTCCTTTTCAAAATGTTCCAGACTATAAGGCATCTGTAGCATTACTTTATATAGTCCAACAAATTGGAGCATCTGACAACGCCTTACAAAATATTTGTGGTTGGTAGGGTTTACCGCGTTTTGGTTGGCATGTTCTACTGTATGCATACTGCATCACATTAATTACGCATGACCACAGTAGTAGTGAAACCCACCACAACGGGTTTTCACTGGAGATGCTTAAAAGACCTGGTTAAAATAACTTGGCCAGACATCAATTACTTGTATCTGGTTCTAACGCATACCTTACATACTCGTATATCTATGAATTTATATTGCATACGCCAACAAACTTGTTTGCATAGTGACGGCACAGATTACATAGTACATTACACCATGGGATGAAACATTCATTACGAGTTCGGAGTAGGCATGCTTCTGTGTGCATCGCCATTTCATGTGACATGCCCGCTTCCATACCATCGGCTACAAACTAGTGCCCTTTGTTTCCCTTGTACCATATTGGTTGAGCAGAACCAATCTTAGGAATAAATCGTATTAATTAGAGTAGGCTATGTGAACTGCAGACGTCGACTGAAATATTTTTCAAATCATGTATACAAAGATATAACGCGCCGTTTTGAAAAAAAAGACGGGTTGCACTCCGGGAGTGCCGGCAGAAGTGAAAACTTGATTATTAATTAACGTTGAGCATGTTTGATATTTTGGAATGGTTAGGGAATAATTTTGCACCAATTGCTTTATCAGTATAAAAGTACTATCATTTATGTGGTAGATATTATTTATTATCATTTATGTGGTGATAGGTATTCATTTATTGCGCTATCGTACACAAACATGACAATTTATATTACATTAAAAATTTAACACTTTAAAACTATTACAATTATTTTACATTAAAAAGTTTATCTCTCCGAAAAATCAACTTTCATCCATAATTTCAACGACTTTTTCACCATCATCATTACCAGAACTATCATCGCCAATCTCTAAAACTGATACGATAGGTTTATGGTAGCTGAAGTAAGAAACGAACAGTTTTGATTCGAACCTATTTAAATGTCTAATAAAGACCGCATCAATAGTAGTTTTGTATTTCGTTGTGCTAAGATTGCGATCATTCGACATAGTTAAACCAAATTCATTATTTAAAAATTCAATTAATAGTTGATTTTTATCGTCTGCGAAGTTTATGATGAAATCTCCACTCAAAATCATTGGCAATTCATCAAAGCTTTTTCCAATTATTTTTTTAAGCCATGCAGATGCATCATGAGAATAAATGAATAAATTTTCATACAAGAAGTCTCGTATAGCACGCAATGACTTATCTGGAGAGATGTAAACGGCAACCATAATTATGAACTGATTATCACCAGAGTGGCAACGACTTATACAAATATCACCGATATCAGAAACAGTGGCATTAAACATGCTGTTGTATTTCACATGCACATCCATATAATTTGTGCAATAATGAACTGTGTTCATATTTTGATAAATAGCTACTCCTCCCGCGGGACGATTATTTCTTCTGAAACTCGCAACTAAGTTGAAATTCGGAATGTCAATTATTTCATTGTTACCCATATGAGTTTCTGATAAAATTAACACATTCATCTTTTTAACAAGAGCGACAATTGCTAGATCATCTACATGCGTATATATATATATATATATATATATATACATACATACGTAAAAAAAAAAAAATATATAAAAAAAAATATATATATAAAAATATATAAATATATATACATACGTACTGTTTATGTGCGCTCATGCAATGACTTAAGTGTGTCCGCGCCGTAGAGAGGGGATAGCTGTCTACTCTCCATCCGTCTTACGCTTTTTCGATCAGGTCACGTGTCCTGACGCGAGTTTAAGATTTTATACCCATTACAGAAAAAGTGCTCAACGCCGCTAAAGAAGTTTTCACTTCAAAAAAAAATATATATATAAAAAAAAATATATATATAAAAATATATAAATATATATACATACGTACTGTTTATGTGCGCTCATGCAATGACTTAAGTGTGTCCGCGCCGTAGAGAGGGGATAGCTGTCTACTCTCCATCCGTCTTACGCTTTTTCGATCAGGTCACGTGTCCTGACGCGAGTTTAAGATTTTATACCCATTACAGAAAAAGTGCTCAACGCCGCTAAAGAAGTTTTCACTTCAAAAAACCCAAAAACTGAATTTGAAAAACAAAACCTTATAATTATCAAATTCAAAATTTGAAGCAGTGATGGCTCAGTGGCATTGGCTATGGACTGCCGTGTAGCAGGTCCATGGTTCGAATCCCGCCGCGGGCTTGTGCTTCACCGCATGGTGGAAGGGCATTTTGCCCGCCTGGCTAGCTACCACCCTCAAGTGTAAAACCTGTCGCCAAGCACTCAACGGTGTGTACCGGCAGCCGTCCTTGAGAGCCAGTAAAATTACAGGCACATGAGATCTGACAACTGTACATCTCAGTGTGACGGGCACAGTGCAATTCAACGAAATGCATTTGTTATAGGCAGAGGTTAGTCCAATTAACATCAGGTGGGCCTCGGGCTTGTTCCGTCACAATAACATAAAAAAAACCTGCTCACAAAATCGGTTGAGAAGTGCGGGGTGCAGAGGAGAACAACCAGATTTCCGAAATCCGGAAATGAAAGTATTTTTACCTAAAACAGAGACTATAAGGAAGGATTCCCATAATCCCCACGCTTGGGTAAGATGGTAGTTCTTAAGAAAGCGCTGCTGCCCACTTTCTGAGATTTTTCCCTTTTTTGCTTACGATTCCCACTCACAGGAAGATATGGGGGGTGCAATTCTCGTCCAGTAGCTAAGGTGAAAATTAAAAAATTTATAAAAAAAATTAAACAGATATTTGAACCTAAATTAACGGAAATAATATTTTGACGGCAATATCGCGCTAATCCAAATTTCAACAAGTTTTTACATATTTTTTGAAGTTGTAAGTCGGTTCTTTTTAGTATGATTACAATCCATTTTTTACTTTACAATTATTTCATTGGGATTCTAGCTCCTAACATTCATTGATCGAACAATAAAATTTTATTTGTGAAAGAAACCTATAATTCAGTCGAAATTTACTAAACATGTAATTTGTAAATACGATTACATTGTAAGCTGATCAAAATCGGTTCTATCATCATCACCACTATCTTATGTTTATCACTGACGACTGGCGTTGAAGTAAAGTCAATTAAAGTTTTCAATATAAAGAGGAAACATTCGTTTATTAGTAGACCAACTAGAAAGACATGTTAACTATTAGCAAGTTACATAAATAAATATACATCTGTTTTGAGCGTGTGATACAAAGTCAGTCTACCGAAAAACTATTACAGTTTGAAATAAAAAATATTGTTCTAACGACGCGAACGCTCGCAGCGGAACGGTTTAATTGTTTGTTGGTTTTTAGTTACAAGCTTTTGTAAAAATACACAAGTTTAAATGGAAAGCTCGTGGGGTGCCGGGCGAGCATGTTGACTCGTTTATGAAGAAGATGAAGAGGTTCATGGTTCGTATCCAGCTGAGGGCTTAAGCTTCATCACATGGAGGTTCGAAATTAAGCAATGTTCTCCCAGACAGCCATTCTTAATGACAAATTCTGTCGCCAAGCACATAACAGTATGTTCCGGAAGCTGTCCATGAGAGCCAGTTCTCTATCTAGGTTCAGTATGAATCATCACATACTTAAGTGGGATAGTGGTCAAAAGCTTACCAATAGGCATTGAGATAAGGAGATCGGCCAAGGGCAAGTAGAACTCGCAGACCGAGACTTCTGTACAGAATAATCAATTCAAATAGTTTATTTGCAAAATTATAAGTAAAACGATCTTAAAAATATAATTACTCACAGTTTTACTGTCTGCGAGCAAAAGTGCAAATATTCCATACAGTTACATTGCAATTTAAATGCGTCTTATATTACTTACATAATTTTACTATACATTTATTTTCTTTGAATTCCTTAACACTATAAAAACAATTATTATCTTTTTCACATTTATTTCCAGAAAGTATTTTTATGCTACTGGGTTATAAATTGTTAAAGTTATAAATTGATTATGACGTATAATAAGCGTTTCGCTTGTATAAATGCTTTCATGCAGGAGGTTCAAATAAGAGATTTACAAACTTACATCTTTTTTGACGGGTGTATACTACACTGCGTTTCAGAAAATAGTTAGGGTTATGTTTAGCAAAAACATACTTTTTGGTGACGCCAAAGCTTTGCAAATAGTATACTGTAGATGTAGTGTAGTTCTAAGAAAAAAAACATTGAGATAATATAACGTTCGTTGAGAAAGGATGATGAAGCTTGTTACCTTGGTAAGTTGTAGGACGCTGACGCTGGAGACTGAGTCAATCCATCACTTGAAGATAGGTAGGCACTTGACACAATCACATAGTCCCCTACCGGCCGGTATTATGCAAAAAAATATGTATATACTCAATTAACTGGAGCGCGCGCGCACGTCCATGGCCGACGAAAGATTAGTAAGCAGTGGTTGTCACTACATGAAATGTAAATGGTCGTATTGCCATTACAACAGATAGTGACCCACCAAATCTCAAAGAAAACAAGACTTCAATGTTTTGTTTCCCTCAACGAACTGAATCAGAAATAATAGCAGTAAAATTAATAATAATAGCCATGTGGCGTAACCACTTTTAATATACAAACATGGTATAGGAAATAGTTTGCATTTTTTTAAATGAGCTTTATAGCTGTCTAGAAACCATGTACAGGGTTATTGGTAAAATGCTAACAACCTTCTAAGGTTGAGTTCTGCTAGTCTAAGAAACATTTTGAGATACAAAAATTTGATTTGAAATTAGTTTTTTTTTATTGAATTTGTAATGTTCTTTTTTGTATTTTTTTAATATGTTTTTGACTGGATAAGCACGAGGACCACCTGATGTCAAAAGTCTCTTGTGCCTGTAATGTATTATTTCATATTTGTATATTATTTCTTTGCTCGATCTAAATATTCAAAACTCTATTCAAAGGGACCACGGCGCGGTCTAGTGTTGCCGCGGCGGGTGCTCTAGACTCGGAGAAGGCATTAAATTTTTTTTAAACACAAACCTTTCATAATGTTTTATACGACTAGCAGAAGTCAACCCTAAGAGGTTGTTAGCATTTTACCAATAACCCTGTACATATAATAATATAAAAAAAACATACAGAAAAACATATTCATCAATATAATATCTCGTACAATGTTAATAATGAAGTCTCTGGTCATCACTTAACACTGTCTTTCGAAGACCAGATGCTTCTCCCATGTGTGACTAAAGAAAACAGATATTATGCCCTAGAAGTTTTTTTTTTTATAAATACATTTCTGATTGTTTTGTATGTGTGTGGATGTGGATTTGTATGCATTTGGGATAGTGCGACTGGTATTTTGTGAGTGTGGCGAGTTTTTATTGTTAATAGGTAATCAAGTATACTTTCCAAATCAACAAAGTCCAATTGGTTGAGCTATGTGAGTACCTATAACTTTTTAATATTATTATTGGAGTATTTTGTAATGTACTAAAAATCTATCTTATTCATATCGTGATCCTGGACTAAATGCGAGTTGAACTCCCGCAACTCGCATTTGACTGGTTTTTACTATTTGTTGTCACACGACTGCCCAAAAAAGGAGTGTTAAGTTTTCAGGGTTCATGTATGTATTTTTTTTTAAATTCTGATAGGTTAGCCTTTGACCACTATCTCACCTGATGGTAAGTGATGATGTGGTCGAAGATGTTGTTCAGGCTAACCTAGAAGTGTGTATGTTTGTGAGTTTCTTTATTCCACCATAACTTCAAAACGGCTTAACCGATTTTAATTTATGGTATATCACCTTAATAGGGCAGGTGATACTAAGTCCATAAAAAACTGTCAGATTTTAGACGATATTGTGTGATATTATTTTTTCTCTTGAACCCAGTGGGTTATTAAAATGAAGGGCTCTAAGAAATGATTTCATATATATATACCTTGCAGTTTTCTATTCAATAGAACGATAAAACGCTTAACAAAAAAAAAGTAATTTGCAGTCGGGTATTTTTAATCTTTAATCAATTTGTGTCATCATTTACAAGTATAAATCGAATTGCAAAATTGGTTTTGTTTGTATTACAACGCAAGTGGTACTATAGATGTCGCTCCATCCCAATGCGATGATTAAAGAACGATAGGAAAGATTCGAGTTATTCCGTCATGTCATGTTAGCTCAATTGGTTAGAGCATACCCCGGCTCAAGGGGTGGATGGACGCGGGTTCGAATCCCGCACATGACTTAAATTTTGTGTTTTTGTAATGTTGAATCAATTTATACATGTAAATAAAATAAATAAATAATCACAGCTTCAGAAATTTGTAATGACAAATCATTGCCTGCCTTTCTAGGTACCACCCTCAAGTAGAAAATCTGTCGCCAAGCACCTAACGGTGTGTTCCGGCAGCTGTCCTTAAGAGCCAGTGAAATTACAGGTACATGAGATTTACCAACTGTGTCTCAAAGTGACGGGCGCAGTGAAATTCATGACTACAAAATGCATCTGTTATAGGCAGAGGTTAGTCCACTAAACATCAGGTGGGCCTCAAGCTTGATCCGTTAAAATAACATTAAAAAAATCGGTGCGTTCGAAAATAGCTGCCTGCAAACATAATATGTTCTAATATGAAAAAGTATTCATAGTATATCTTTTCTATTGATTTCTCACAATATAAAAACATAACGCGATTATGTTGCCATCGCGCTACTGGCTTTGTGTAAAATAACTACATATACACTCTTCAGTCTTCAGTCTGATTGCACCATTAAAAACTGCATACAAACTGGTATGACGTCATAACGCAAGAATAATGACGGTATACGATAGTGACTAAACATTTCGCTACAAATAGTTATCCAGTATTGAAACCAACATCCTACCTATTCTAAAAAGCATTATTAAAAGTAGAGGAGACGTGGGAGATCGATCTTCAGATAACTATGAAGCTATGAAGCGCTCGTAGCGAAGTTTACTTAGCTGTTCTTAACCGATCAGCAAAGTTAAGCAACGTCGCGCGCGGTTATGAGTTGGATGGGTGACCGCTTGTGAATAAACATTATTATTATTATGGTGGTAGGGCAATTTGCGAGTGCCCGCCTGGCTAGCTACCACCCTCAAGTAGAAAATCTGTCGGCAAGCACCTAACGGTGTGTTCCGGCAGCTGTCCTTGAGAGCCAGTTCTTCTAGGCTAGCCTGAACAACATCTTCGACCACATCATCACTTACCATCAGGTGAGATAGTGGTCAAAGGCTAACCTATCAGGCATGAAAAAAATAATAATAATAATAATAAAATATTGAATAAATGATTTTGACTTTGACTTTGCTGCTGCCCACGTTCCGGTGTGTTACCCTAAGTCGCCTCTTACGACACCCACGGGTAGAGATATGGGGGTGACGTTCTAGCCCGGCACCCCATGGGCAGTCTTGCTCGTTTGAAATTTAATAATTTCTGGCGAATTATGTATATTCTTGTTACCACGTGTTTATTAAGTCACTTTCTTGTTTGATTTTGACTTGACTTTGAGACATATTTTTATAAAATATAATTTATTAACAAACATGCCTATGATAGCTAACTTGCTTATTAAAAACTTTTCCTAACAATTTTTAATTGAATTAATTTTAATCAATTTTCTTTCATCACCTTCACTCTTTTCATAATCGAATGAGTTTAATCTCAACGTATAGTTTTTAACACACAGAATATGCCTAGGTAGGCTTGCCTACTTATATATGGCTACCTGGCAAGCAGATGTGAACAGGTAAGGTAATATAGGTATCAAATAAAGTAAAATATTTTAATAACAAAACCTTTATGTTTTCTTTTTTCTATTTATTATTATGATATTTCTTACTTTACAGTTGTCAATTTTCTCATATTAATTAAGGAGTATGCATGAGCATCCACAACAGACCAGTATCCGCGGGCTGCACCCATTCACGAGTTGACCCGTGCATCATCCATCGCCCTCCTCAACCGTATTTGTTGGAAATATGGCGACCCGACACAGCGCCGCTGCTGTGTGTCGCTCACTAACATATTTTCGCGGTCATGAGTGTTATGGATGCTTATACAGTCTCATCTGTCGTACTTAACAGAAATACAATAAGGGATTAAATCGTAAATATAACGTAGAATTAAACTAAATGCTGTATCATATACATGGAAAACGGGAGGCAAATTGATTACATTGGAAATTTACATTAAAACAATTTTATGTTTGAGGGGATTACTTCAAATTAAACAGTTATGACTTAATTTAGGAATTTTACTCCAAAAGTCTAAAGTCTGATCCAAAGACCAAATATTAAACATATAATACTTTTATTGTTTTTCAAAGTAAATGCACACTCAATTTATACATTCGCTAGAACCATTGTAAAAAGCAGTTGGACAAGGTTTCCATAGGGATCTCTTCAATGGCTTTGTGGATTGCATTCACCGCCGATTCAGGGCTCGTAAAACATGCCTCACTGTTTGTCTTTAGGATACAAAAAGAATTCACAAAGAACGAGGTCTGGGCTCTATGACGCTATACGCCTCCATTACCTTGGCGAATTGTGAGGACGCGCTATCGTGGATAACGATGACAATGCTTCGAGGATGCTTTTCACGAACGTTTTCTAAGACTCTGGACAAGGCAGAGTAGACGTACTAATCTACAGTCACTCATCGGTATCCAAGCGTTACTGTTGTCTAATGTATATCTCAAAGACTGGAGTTATAACAGCTGTTGGAGTGAAGAAGAAAGGTGTTTACAAGGTAAAAGGCCTATAGTACGCCTAATGTGCAGCAAAACACAACTTACATGACATGCTACTCATTGCTCACATTTTTCCCTTAGTCTCATCACGTGACATCCATCAGGAGAATACGGAATAGTACATATATTAGTACGCCAGAAACTATACGGATTTGCAAACTTCACCGCGTATCTTTAAAAAGAAACCTGACCAACTGCCCTACACCGCCGCCGCCGTCACAGGGACAGTCTGTAATAGTTTCCGGGTTGGCGCACGCCCTTATTACACCCCCTTCCGGGCGAACAGTCTCCATCGAGATGGTGATAATCCATTACGTAACAGTTAATTGAAAGTGTTCCGCGATCGATCTGTGTGAATAAGGCCTTAGAAAGCTGCGGTGATTGGGAACCTGATTAAGGTTATTGGGTTGTGGTGGAGACATTTTCTTTTCAAGGTGTAAAAGGAATCAGTATTGGTAGTGCAATAGGAAAATGTAAGAATGTTTCTTCCCTTTTTGCCGTAATTAAGTATCTAGTAGAATTATCGGCTTAGGAATAAAAGAAATAAAATGCACCGAAAGAGGTATTACCTAACTTCGAGGTGAGTAGGAATTTGCTTTGCTGCATGCAGCATAGACGAACAATAAAAAATTTCGTGTTTTTGCCAACAAAACCCGAATCATTTTCTGAAACGCAGAGTACATAGTACATGTAAAAAAAGGGCTACTTTGTAAATGTTTTATTCGAATCTCCTGGCCGAAAGATTTATAAAAGCGAAATGCTTATATCGCAGTCAATTTATATCTGCTTACCCAATAGTATAAAATACTGTCTGGAAATAAATTTAAAAAAGAGTTGACGGTATGATTGCTAAATAATTGTATTTGTAGCGTGAAACTAAAGTCATGTAAATTATAAGAATCGATTTAATGTAATTGCATGAAATAATTTGCAGGTCTGCTTGCAGACAGATTACAACTGTGTGTAATTATATTTTTAAGATCTTCTATACTTATATTCTTGCAAATAAACTATTTGATTTGAATTCTTCTTCCACATTGACGAAACATTAGCAGAAATACTACCCATAATATAGCATTCTCCAAAAGGATTCTTCGGGTTCAGGTATTTTGCCAAAGAAAATTACCCATAAACTTTTTACAGTAATATTCTTGTGAAGTCTATTGTGATTCACTCGTTACTTTGCAGAAATTCATATTTAAGAATAACATTTAAAAATAAATAAAATTGTATCATTATCAAGTGACAATTCCGATTAGTTTTGCTGCTCAGCCGATGTGACGTCGTGAACGCCACGTAGCCTAACTAAAAGAACTTTCAACGCGGTTCGCTTCTATACGACGCATCATCATAAACAGATTTTTTATTGTATCATGCATGGTGGTAGGGCATTTTGCGAATGCCCACCTGGCTAGCTATCCTGTCGCTAACCACCGGACGGAGGGTTACGCCAGCTGTCCTTGAGAGCCGCTAATTCTAGATGAGCATGAACAATATCATCATTTACCACCAGGTGAGATAGTGGTCAAAGTATAGCCTATTTGGTAAAAAAAAACATATGCAAGCCTATTATAGATGCCGCAACAGGTGAAATTCTTTAGTTATCAAGTCAATGCAATAAGCAGTTTAGGATGGTGACAGGTTGCGTGATCAGTTAAAATCATAAATAGGTATACTAAAAAGCCTTCAAACGTTTTTATTTATTTTATTTTATTTATTTTTTTATTGAGATAAAAACGACACAGGTTCAATTACATTTATCTTACAATATAGAACAAATAAAAGGTAATACAATTATGTCCATCAACATTACTATCGAATTTTGAAATTCGTAAACTGCTTACCTACTATGTCGTTTTATAATGTTCAATGTCAAATATGAGATATTATAATCAATATGTTTATACAATACCAAATAATAAAAATGATTATAAAATAAATATTAACAATAATATAAATTATAGAATGTCTAGATCTAGAAAATAATTATTGTAAAAAAATAATAATAATGAAAAATAATAATAATTATTATAACACAATCGTCAATGTCAATAGAGCTGTTAAGATTTTTGTTTCTGTCCCATTGATCAAGTAAATTTTCGCAATATGTCATAAAAACAGCCACAATAGTTTTCCAGTTATCAAACGTAATATCACAATCAGTATAGCATTTAAATTAAACGGTGTATTCGGTAAATTCAGAGAACTTGCAACATTTGTTCCCATGCAGTTCTGAGCTCTAGTTTAGTTACTTACTATCTCTGGTATTATAATGACTTACCAATAAAACTGGTAAAAAGAAATGAGTAGTAGATATACTACTCGTAATCAGCTGTTACTATAAAACACATAAGTGCTAGATCAACCTGCGCCTTATAAATTCCGTAACAACATACCAATATATTTAGTGGTATCTGCATAAAAATCGTTATATTGTCATTTATTATACATTCAAATATCCCTATTGGTTCATATCGTAAAAAGAAGTCAAAACTGGTCAATCGGCCATTGAAACAATTTTGATATAGTTTTTTACTTTAAAGTTTTCTACACCAAGTTTGAAGTTTGTTTATATTACCAATTAGTACAAAATTAAAATATGTTGAGAATCCGCAAATTTTTATATAAGGTTCTTTTACAATTTTCATCTTATTGTTTTTATTTATTTAATGTAAAATTGTAGGACTACGTAGCCTTTTTTCCGTTCGGAACCCTAAACAGATTCATAAAATTTTAGTGAACCTGTTTGCACTCAAGTACCATTTTCAAAACCATCCCATATCGAGAACTTAACCGCGGAAAACTAGCCCTTTCCAGCACAATACTCACACAGGTAGTGTACCTATAGGGTAAAGCAAACGGATGTCACTCCTCGACCGGAGATAGGCGAAGGTCGGAAGTGGGGCCGTTACCCTTTTACACTACGGACTACCCACCTTTCGGCTCAACCCCGGAATGCGAATAAAGTTATTTTTGATTTGTATATCTGTGGAGTACGCACGAATTTAATCCATTGTTACAGCGTTTACCGCCCGTTAGTAAAATTAGATTTGGATTGTTCACTACATAAGTTAATGATGTGCCAATTTAATGCATGCATTAATTTCCATACAATCAAAAAATTGCTCATACAATCGTAAAACATCTTTTATGCTTAATTGGATATAAAAAATCGCCTAACTGTATTTTCAAGTTGATTTCTTTGAGAAGCAGTTGATGAGAAATCTAGAATAACATTATTCAAGACTTTTTTAAGAATATTAATTAATACAATTCTAGGTTAGCCTGAACAACATCTTCCACCACATCATCACTTACCATCAGGTGAGATAGTGGTCAAAGGCTAACCTATCAGGCATAAAAAAAACTGACAAAAGTAAAGTTAGTAAAAATGATTGCCAGATACTGGAATAGATGAGTTGGTAGCCGGCCTAGAGGGACTGATGACGTCGTAAGAGTCTCAGGAAGCTCATGTATACATTACGGCTTACAGCCGTAGCACAAGAAGAAAATCTAGTACCGAACGGTGCTTCTGGCATCTGCCCTTGAGAGGCAGTAATTCTACGCTAGCCGAAACAACATTATCGAGTGCATCGTAACTAACCATCAGATGAGATAGAGGCTAGCATATCAGCTAATAAAACTCGAGACTCAGTTACGCGCTGAGGCCCGTGCTCTTCGCTTCGCGCAATCGTGACTCCCAGACGAAGGACTTCAAAACAGTCCGAAACTGGTCGGAATCTTTCCGGTAAATATAACGCGGGTCCTAGCCGGTTCCTAATAAATTAATATAGTTACTACTTACCGGAAAATGTACATTGTTACGTTATGAAATTTCAGTTGTAAACATAATATTATTATTTTCTTTTCAGAGTTACCCAGATTGGCAAGTGATACTATTATACAACAATAGTAGTACAGTTCTTTATATTGCATTACATACATACTGTATCAGTCGGATTATCCACTGCTGAACACAACATTTACCGAATACAGATAGAAACTGAATAACTGAAATATTTCAAGTAACAATATATACCGAATACAAATTGTTACTGAAATATTATTTTTCATTAAAACAATCATCCTGACATGATGCAACGTATTAATGTTACTTTAAATTAACTGATGTTATGTGTTTGTTGTTTATCTTATACTGTTTTGTGCTGTCATCAATAAAATTATTTTCTTTCTTTCTTTTAAAACCACAATTGTCAAACCATTATTTTCAGGAACAGGCCAGTCTGTTCTAAATAATATAAGGCTGTAATTATAATAGAATCTGGTGGTATGTTTCGTCAGCAATAGTCTGGCTAGGTGGGTACTCGACCACCACCGCAGTGTTACACATTCTGACTCGAAACTCGTAGTTTGCAAAGTACACAGTATTAGGCGTGAAGGGTGAGAGAAAATACTACGTGAACGAGACATAAGAGTCTAGTAGTGAAGAACACAATGGATAGTGAAACTAGCAGTGCAATTGTCGTGACCTTTAACGCAAGGTGGGCGATTTTTTATGTGATAGTGACGGAACAAGTACGAGGCTGATGTTAAGCGCACTAACCTCGGCCTATAACAGATGCATTTCGTAACTAGTGACGTGTATATAGTAGTAAGTAGACGTATACAATTGTTAAGTCTCATGTACCTGCAATTTGACTGGCTCAAGGCCTGCTGCTGGAACGCACTGTAAGGTGCTTGACTACAAATTTTCTACTTCAGGGTGGTATAGCCAGGTGGGCATTCTCAAGATACCCTCTCACTATGCGGTGAAGCTGAAGCCGGCGGTGGGGAACCACGGACCTGCTGCACGGCAGTCCATAGCTATTACCGCTTGGCCATCATTGCTGCAGATTTGTTTGTCTAACCCTTAAAATAGAACCAAGGTTTTCCGGATAACAATGACAACGAACATAATAGAGTAAAAATAAAAATCATAAATATTGCATTAAGTGGTATGAAAAAATTATATAAACAGTCTTATTTCAGAAAAAGAAAAATTACACAACATTATTCATTCG
Organism: Plagodis pulveraria; assembly: GCA_963890685.1. Lineage (NCBI taxonomy): Eukaryota > Metazoa > Arthropoda > Insecta > Lepidoptera > Geometridae > Plagodis > Plagodis pulveraria. The sequence continues at coordinate 1,589,060 of OY982968.1, forward strand.
CATTCACAACGAGTAGGTATGTAATTTAGCTGATAAATATACCAGTACCTAAGTGAAACACCTAATTAAACCGGACCGCATAAATTGGCCGGTTAAAATGAAAAATGGCCGACTGGGTTGCAAGGCGCGCCCTCCTCCTCATTACTCATTTTATGCTTATAATTAAATGTAATAACTATGTCTGTTCCTAACATAATATTCTTAATGTAATTTTCTATTGATATATTTATATGCGAAGGTACTATATTTTTATTGGTGATAAAGAAACTTGGTTGTTTTGATTTGATCGTGCAATGCAATATTTTCAATAACGTGATCGCACCGTCCGCTTAGGGAGCATTACAGATCAGTTTATAGCTGATAACGAAAAAAAAAATGAAACAGTTCTTTCTCGGCGATATCGATTACGACCTTTTGTGTATCCAAAAAAAACGCGAAAAATAGAGAAAATCCACTAATATATAAATCGCCTCAATCGAAGTAAATCACACCGCGTGGTGCAAAAAGTCCATGCAGAACTTATTGAATAGAATATACAAGATTTTTTCTATAAAAAACCTAGTAGAGTTGTACTGTCGCAGCAGCAAACAACCTTCTCCTCCTTAAAATAAATAAATAGGGAGCTACCAAAGATATTCGCAACGATCAGCAAGATAGTGCAGAATGATGAGACACTACTTCTGTAATATACAGGCATGTCGCTTACCATTAGGCACACGATTTGTCCATATCATCACTTCATAGCATAAAAAACACGTACTGTAACTTTGGTTTCAGAAAAGTAATCTGGAGATTAAGTTATTATTGAATATTCTTATACGCTTACGAGAAAGGATTTTTTCCCATGGGAACATTTTCTAATCCTCGACATTTATAATCCTATTCGTCATATCTACAGCTGTTTCCCTATACACTCGATATGGGTTAGGAATGTATGCCGCCATAATTCTTCGGAAGCCGGAGGAAGTTCTCCCTTCAATATTAATAATATCGATTAGAATAACTCCTTTCCATGGGATTATTTTTATCCCTTTCCGTTATAACCCACCCAATCACTCATAATTCGAATTTTGTTTTGATATGAGGACATGGAATACAATTGGAAGGATATTGTTATCTTGTTGTGTTAGTGGGTGGATTTGATTTCTGCCACGAATTTGCGCTTTATATATACTTTTTTTATGCCTGATAGGTTAGCCTTTGACCACTATCTCACCTGATGGTAAGTGATTGTTTGGAACGCAACTTAGCGTAGTCGTCTACTTTTTGTCTATGAACAATTTTGAGTTGAGAAAGAAAAAATAGCGATTTTGGGTCAGCGGTTAAAAGTAGTTTGTTTGATATCTTTGATTAAATTGTTAAAAACCACCGCCCTTGAACCCTCGCGAGTGTTTAATTTCTCCATTTTGATTGTGAACATTTGATATATGTATTACCAAAATTGGAGTGTTATGCGCAGCGGAAGAAAGAAGAACTGGACCCATCCTCCTCGCCCGGGCAGTAAGTACCGTCCTGATAGAATCGGCCGATTATATTAGGTAGGGAAGCGCTAGAGGGTGAGATCGTCGAAGTCGATGTGACTTCAAACATTGTAAGTTGTTTGTATTTATTTATTGTTTTCAGCCCCGCGCCATCACCCATCACCCATCCAACTAATGACCGCGCGCGACGTTGCTTAACTTTGCTAATTGGTTGAGAACAGCTAAGTAAACATCGCTACGATTCGCATAATATCTGGGTAGGCATTATGCGAATGCTCGCCTGGCTCTTTATAGCTTCTATTCTCAAGTTGAACTTACATGTCTTAGCATCTAACCATGTGTTCTAGTAGGTATCCATTAAAGGTGGTTTTCATTTGAATATTTCCTTGAATGAAAAGAGTTGAATATTACACAAGAAAAATCGGCGTGTGCCGATAAATGCCAGCAATTTAGATTTAGAACAAGAAATGGCTTATATGGAATAAGGAATGGCTATTTTTTCATTCGTTACACAGTACAAAATATGAATTACCAGGTGGTAGTCCTTTTTAGCAAGGTCTGTCTTGGTGGGTACTACCACAGTGTCGGATATCATCCCTGATAATAGTAGTGTACCACTTACACAGTAATGTTTAACTGTGTTAAGGTGCGATATTTTTGAGCGAACAAGACTTAACAAGTGATGTCTTGGAGTGAAGAGCGCAGTGCAGTGTCAAGTAAATCGAAGACGGACACTGAAACAGAACTGTAACGGATGTTCCGCTTACCATCGAGGTTGACTTGGCCGTCTCATCACTTGATGATTTAATAAAAATAGACATCTATACCCGTGAATTTTATTGCTAAGCAAAATGTATTCAATCCTAATTAACTTGCGAGATGTGACCATAGCCTATTAGTATAACACATCATTTCAATTTTTGGCTATCAGATCTTAAGAAAGGTTGTCTATGTACTAACTTACATTATTTTGCTGCTGAATAGTCACAATCAAAACAATTTAAAAAGAATTACCAATTTCGAAATAAATTAATTATACATATCAGAAATCTATATCCTACTTTACCATAATATGTTACACATCGTGCCTTAACTCTGTATCCATCACTTCATCATTTGGAAAGAAAATCGATACTTCTGTAATCGAATGCGTGCACTTAATCGATGTATCGAGTCCAAAACCAAATGTGCGTGATAGATTCCCCTCCCTACATTACGCAGTACAGTGTAATAAGCTTTATTATTTTATTATAGGTTTAAAGGCAGCTAGATGATGAATTTATTTATTTTATGATAGAATGTTAGGTAGTTAATTTACAATAATAAGTTTATCGATGTATTAATTTATTACTATATTTAGGGTACCGTACCACAAAAGAATAAAACGGATCCCTTATACGATCACTTTGTTTATTTATTTGTTGTCTGTCTGTCTGTCAAGACCCTTTTTCTCAAGAAAGCTTGGAGGTATCAAACTGAAACTCATATCTATTACTCAGGTCTACTGTCGCTTGAAGCTGTGAAAAAATCAAACTTCTAAGCCAACGCAATCAAAAGATACAGCTGGTCGCCGCATTTTCGACACTCTCAAGGGAATCAAAACCTACACGGTACTTCCCGTGAACTCAGAATCTTGAAATTTGGTACTAAACAACGTCTTATAGCACATATAATGGAACAGTTCCGAAAAGCATACATTTTTAGTTACATCATTTAATAAAATTAATTTTAACATGTTATTATGGATTTCATTTAGCAATAAAAATACCGTAACTTTTACTTATATACCTACAGGTTTGTACGGAACCTTCGGTGGACGAGTCTGACTCGCACTGGGCCTGTTTTTTTTATATGATCCGAGAGTATGAATTTTGGTTGATGTTTACCGGTTTATTTTCTATAGTATAACATAGTATAACAGAAATATAAGGGTAGTGAATACTAATAAGCATAGAAGGAAATTCATGTTACTGGTTAGTTAAAGGTAACTTTAGTTTTTTTTTTTTTACCGGCGGTATGTCTTTATTAACAAAATACTACGAACTATATACAACACTACAGCTACTACAATAAAAGCATTTGGACTCATAGGCAGTCCAAATGCTCAAGCTCACTACCAGTTGGCAGCGTGCCCAGCATGCTGGCAGCATTGCCCCTTTGAATTGCAATGCTTATTCTATTCTTTTCGTTTAAATTTTATTTATATTATTGAATTAGTATTTTAAGGTTCCATACAAAAAAATGGGACTCTATTGACTAAACATCCGCTATCTATCTCTGTATATTCTGGGACCGTAAGAGGTACCCACTTAACATTTTCACGAAATAAATGTTAGTTTTACGGATTGTCTAATAAATAATGAATAGATTCAGGCGTTACTTTGCGGAAATCCATATTTAATAATAACAAATATTTTCAAAATATTTTACGAAAACATTAAATTAATACACTCGAGAGCAATGAATCCGGGTCACTTAAAGAATCCTAAAAATCTCGGAAACTAAAAATGCTAGGTTAATGCAATAAATTGTATTTAATAGACAATGTAATACTCCTTAAATGAAGGTATTAAAACTTCTTAGTTATTGTAAAGTTATATCATAAAAAAATCAAATTTGAAAAAGGGCCACTTTCGAAGATGGAACTACGAAATTACAGCATTTGGTTTTGCTTTTGTTTGTAATCTGTCATTTATTTGGGTACATAAACCATGTTGATAGTGCTCTATATTCATTATTCAAGCTGAAATTATGTCGCTTACGCCTGAAGAATGCACCAGAATACTTACAATGCTGGAAACCGGCCGGAGTCAGCGCGATACAGCCAGGACTGTCGGTGTGTCGCTGTCAACAGTACAAAGAGTTCTCCGACGTTACGAAGAAACTGGTTCTAACCTACGCAGACCAGGAACGGGCAGAACCAGGTGTACCACAGCACGAGAAGACCGATACTTGGTGAACACCATGCTTCGAAATCGCTTTCTCACAGGAACTGAACTCACCAATCAGTTTCGACGCCTCGGAGGAAGTAACCCAAGTGCATGGACAGTAAGACGTCGGCTTGCTGAATCTAACTTAAAACCCCTTAGACCTGCAAACGGCCCTAAACTGGAGCGTGGGCATCGTATTTCGAGACTAAGATATGCCCAGAGCCACGTAAATTGGAGTATTGAAGATTGGTCAAAAGTTATGTTCTCCGACGAATCAAAATTTATGCTCTACAAGCACGATGGAAGACACAGAGTGTATCGAAGACCAGGGGAAAGATTCAAGCAAGCATGCATCGAAGAAAAAGTAGCCTACGGTGGTGGGTCTGTACTTGTGTGGGCCGGAATTTCTTCTGAAAGTCGCACAGAGCTGGTGATCATAGAAAACGGCTCTTTAACTAGCGTAAGATATGTGGAAGAAATCCTCAATGATCACGTTGGTCCATTTATGGTCAATTTAGGTGAGGATGCTATATTTATGCATGACAATGCCCGACCTCATACAGGTAGGATTGTGAATGACTACCTTCAAGAGATGAACATTACTCGTATGGAGTGGCCAGCGCGCAGCCCGGATATCAACCCGATCGAGCATGCTTGGGACGAGCTAGGCAGATGCGTAAAACAACGAAACCCTCCCCCAATCACGCTTGTGAGCTCAAAATTGCTCTCACAGAGGAATGGGAGAATATTCCCCAAAATCGTATAAGGAACTTGGTGTACAGCATGCCAAACCGCGTAAACGCAGTAATGGAAGCACGAGGAGGCAATACGAAGTATTAAAATTCAAGAAAATCGTAATAAAGTTCAAAAATTTTATGTTTCCTATTTTTGTTTTAAGGAGAGATCAGCAGTTTTTTTCTTTATGTAATTTTGTGTTAATAAAATGTATGGTGACTCATATTTTTTTTACTTTCATTTAAGGAGTATTACATTGTCTATTAAATACAATTTATTGCATTAACCTATCATTTTTAGTTTCCGAGATTTTTAACATTCTTTAAGTGACCCGGATTCATTGCTCTCGAGTGTATTTTAATAAAACACTTAAAAAATATAAAAATATATCTAGTGACAATTCCGCCTAATTTTCCTGCTAAGCCGAAGTGACGTCACAAACGCCACGAAGCCAAACCGGAACTTTCTCGATCGTGCGCTCGAAGAGTCAAGACCTCCAGAGGATGCTTCGTGTAGAAGCGAAACGCGTCGAAAATTCTTCCGGTTGGCTACGTAGTGTTTATGATGGTCACGTAGGCTTAACAGGAAAATAAGACGGAATTGTCACTAGATATTTTTATATATTTTTAAGTGTTTTATTAAAATATTTGTTATTATTAAGTATGGATTTCCGTAAAGGTACACCAGAATCTATTATTTATTTAATAGGTGTTTTTGCTTTCAGCTAAGTTTTTAAACCATTATTCAAGATCATGATATTTGTGAGATTAAAATAGTATATTTCGTTTTATTCAATTACCCCTGAAATCGTCAAAAATAAAAGAAAAAATATATGTTTACAAGTAACAAACGTAGTAAAATTTTGTTAGTATACGAATATACTCATTAGATACTTTAAGGGCCTGTTACAGAATGTTCGAGTAAGTTCCGGTTATACTACCCAGAATATAAAATAACTGAATGATAAAAATGACCGTTAACATGCAGCGCGTTTCAAACTTTAACCGATGGATAAGCTAAATCGATGACTGAAACGCAAAGATAGTGTTTTATTTATTAAATATGTTCTGGGTAGTATAACCGGAACTTACTCGAACATTCTGAAACAGGCCCTAAGACTTTTGTGACTTGAACATATGCGTGTGCCGAGACGATACATGTCTAAATCAAATGCGGGTAGTTGGAGAAAATACCCGACCTTCAAGACGTTGACACCCGCCTCTTCAGTCCGCTCGTGACCACGACCAATGCAACTTGGTCGAAACGTCGAGCTAAATAAATAATAATCATATTTTTATCACGATTAAGTCTCGTTAAATACTTAAAACTACACTTATTCGATATTGTAAAAACATGATGGCCGAGCGGTAATAGCTATGGACTGCCGTGCCGCAGTACCCTGGTTCGATCCCCACCGCCGGCTTGAGCTTCACCGCATGGTGGAAGGGCATTTTGCGATTACCCGCCTGGCTAGCTACCACCCTCAAGTAGAAAGTCTGTCGCCAAGCACCGAAAGGTGTGTTCCGGCAGTAGTCCTTGAGAGCCAGTAAAATTACAGGCACAATGAGACTTAACAACTACGTCTCAATATGACGGGCGCAGTGCAATTCGTGACTTGTGATGAATTGCAACTGTTATAGGCAGAAGTTAGTCAACTTCACATCAGGTGGGCCTCTAGCTTATTCCGTCACAATAACATAAAAAAAAAAACATATTTCCGATAATCAGCTATGGGATAAAAGTAGGAAGAAGACAACATTATAGTTAAAACTACTTGTGTTCACATTACTACGCATATCCTCTTTTGCAGTTGTTCCGATTATCTCAACTAATCCACGCCACGCATATCATTACTGTGCGCCTATGGCTTCTGTATCACATGGACGGTAGGGCACTACCTCCGCCTTCTAGATCGATTCCTGTTCGCCCCGGATAATTGCGCCCCATTAATCCGCGTTAGCTTGATTACTGGTAATTAAATATTTTGGACATTTATTTTGTAATATTGGGCGCTCGGCGTGAGGCTGGGGTCGGTAACATGTGTTTCCAAACTACACGAGCGATTTCGCAATTGTTTCTGTGGTTTTTATATCGGAATTAAACTGATAGACGACTCTTTGTGTTTTATTATTTCCTGGTACAATGTTATAACAGCCTAGCTTTTGACCAATTTCTCACCTACTGACAAATGATTATGCAGCCTTTCAATTCAACAACAAAGGAAAATCTCAAGTTGGGTTGCCGTCAGATACTTGGCTCGCCATAAAACGAAAGTATAAAAGATATGAAATATAAGTATTAGTTAAGTATACATAAAACACGCTCTTTAGTTTAATTGCAACATGTCCAAACGCCATCAGTACACGTTGTTTCCTTTCATCATAGGCATGTGTAGCTCGTTGTGAGCGAGCTCGTCCGCGGATGGTATGCCATCATGCCTATTTCTACCACCACGCATTACTGTGTTCCGGTTTGAAAGGTATTGGTGCCGATAAAACTACAGGCTCAACTTTGTCTCAGGATTACCCTCACGGGCATAGTTATCGCAGCATCTCTTATAGGCATCTGTTTCGAAGCGCTCGTAGCGAAGTTTGCTTAGCAGTTTTTAACCGATCAGCAAAGTTAAGCAACGTCCGCCGCGGTCTTGAGTTGGATGAGTGACCGCTAGTGGCATTACTACTGAGCGCTTCCGTGCTTCGGAAGGCACGTTAAGCCGTCGGTCCCGGTTGTCGTCTTAGGATGGCAGTCGTTATAGCATAGTGGTATGGAATTTTTCGAATGCCCGCCTGGCTACCACCGTCAAGTAGAAAATCTGTCGCCAAGCACCTAACGATGTGTTCCAGCAGCTGTCCTTGAGAGCCAGTACTTCTAGGTTAGCCTAAACAACATCTTCGACCACATCATCACTTACCATCAGGTGAGATAGTGGTCAAAGGCTAACCTATCAGGCATAAATAAAAAAACAAATATATAAATCCATTTCGCGCCATTTATACCGCCATATTGTATATTTACTATACACTATATTTCATTTGTTTTGCTATTTGATTCCGCTCCTTGGTTATCTAGAGTAGATATTATAGTTTAAGACGGCACAAAGTGAGATAGTAGTATGAAAATGATGATACAAATAAATATGCACACATGTCTTGGACTTACTAAGCAGCTTACAGGCTATGTTTTCACTTAGCAACATTACATTATTAGCTCAACGCAGTATAAAAGCAGAACGCAAATAAAACAATAAAAGCGCGTGCCTTCTCCGTCCATAAACAATATTACCATATCGTTTCGCAATACGCTGCCACGAAACTAAGTCACGATACTTTTTGTTTGACTACTTGATGTGTTTACTGTTTATATTCTTCGTACAGGCAAGTAGTCATATGATTTCTAAATAATATGATTTCAACAACACATGTACATATCACATGTGACGCGAATTTTTTAAGTTATATGTTCTATGCTATAGTTTCTTTGATGAACTTAATTATTCTAAAGAACTTCTTTTCTCAACGTGCATAAAGTTTTGGCTCTAAAAATATGATTCCGATGCGGTGGCCGAGTGGTTTAGGCATCCGGCACTCATTTATTTTTTATATATGCATGATAGGTTAGCCTTTGACCACTATCTCACCTGATGGTAAGTGATGATGTGGTCGAAGATGTTGTTCAGGCTAACCTAGAAGTACTGGCTCTCAAGGACAGCTGCCGGAACACACCGTTAGGTGCTTGGCGACAGACTTTCTACTTGAGGGTGGTAGCTAGCCAGGCGGGCATTCGCAAAATGCCCTACCACCATGCTATAACGACTGCCATCCTAAGACGACAACCGGGACCGACGGCTTAACGTGCCCTCCGAAGCACGGAAACGCTCAGTAGTAATGTCACTAGCGGTCACCCATCCAACTCCTGACCGCGCGCAACGTTGCTTAACTTTGCTGATCGGTTGAGAACAGCTAAGTAAACTTCGCTACGAGCGCGACGAATACATACGAACAAGTGAACGTGCAAAATATTTTACAGTTCAAGTTTGTATTTTACGATAGTTTTAGATCACTTTTCCTTTGTTACTGTACTGTATCAGCTGGATCGTCCACTGCTAAATACAGCCTCCCTCATTATGGCGGGATTTGCTATAATCCCCACGCTTGGAAGTCGTCTTGAGGATAGCAGTGTGAAATTTCAGTTCCTCAGAAAGCGCTGCTGCCCCGCCTTCTGATGTGTTGCTCTAAATCTCCCTCTTACGACACCCACGGTTAGAGATGGGGGGTGCCATTCTAGCCCGGCACCCCACTAGTGATGTGTTTTACTTTAGAGCCTAATAAAAATATCTTAATTATATAAAGTATAAAATATACATTAAGAAATTGTATCAGCCCTTTTCGTCAAAATGTTTACAGGCAACTCAAAATTGACTAGGGGAATTACTGGTAGGTGGGCAGCGGCACCTTCTAAAGAACTGCCATCTTACACTGCGATCCCCAAGCCGCCTGCCAAGCGTGGGGATTGTGGCAAATACCCCCTAAATAGGGGAGGCTGTGTTCAGCAGTGGAATATCCGGCTGATACAGTACAGTACAGTACATTTTAGTGTGTAGAATGGATTGTTTTCAAAAAATTCGTTCCTTTAATTTGAACAAACTATATCTTAAGGTGGTCAAGGTTTTGGGAATTATACATCATTATTTTCGAGTAACAAACTTATTTTTGTAATTAAGCTAATCCGTTTTTCGTTATGACGCAGTAAAACTGTTTCCTGCTTTTCCGGATTTTTTATATCATCATGAGTTTCGAGCAAACTGTTATGTATAAGGAGAAATAGTTTGAATGATATGTGAAGATGTATGTGCTTAGGGTTTTTTTATATGCTATGTAGAAATGAGACGCACAAGTTGCTCACGTAATGATGGGCGATCACGCCTGACTATTACAGATGCAGCGTCACCAGTTCACCGTCCTCGCTTTGCTTGACACTGGATTGCGCTCGTCGCTCCGAGACTTGTATGTAAGTTAAATCGTCATCAAACGTAAAGATTTTGTGAGATAAGTAAACTTGAGATTTAAATAGAATAATTACCTGGAGATAGTATTTAAGTTTCGACGATACCTGATGATTGTTTACTCGGACTACCTTACCGTTATATATAGACATATTATAATATGAAGTGCATAGTGTGTACAATTACGTGTTACAAGGGGACCAGTTTATACATAATTAGTATAACTTGTATATGCCATAACCAGGGTTCTCCTGCGAAACGTCCACTATTACTCAACGGTTTATACATCATTTTGTTTTATTTTTGTATAATTTTGATTGCTCTAATGTCCAAATAAAAATAACAAATTTAAAATTCATCGTTTGAATGTTCGTGTTTATGTCATGTCTTATTGATAAAGCAATAATTGAAATTAAACTATTTCATGGAACTTGTAAAATAATAATTTGCTAATTATTGATGTACAAAACAACATAAAGCCGGCGATGGGTTCTCTAATGTTGTCCAAAACAAGTCAATGCTCCTTTAAATTTTCAGAAAATTTATTTGTGAGGAAATAAATCTCAAAAACCATACCTGAAAATTAAACCCAGAACCTCAAAATTCCAAAGCGGCGGTGATTTGACTATTTATTTTAATTTATTTATAATTTCTTTACTTTTAATACTCTAAATACACAACTGTAAGATGTCACAATTTATAATAAGTTTCAATTAATTCTGTCAATATAATTTGATTATTACCGACTGATAATGTGGTCGGTGCGCACGCATATATCATATATATGTACTCGTGAACTTACGGATATATTAAAATCTTCCAGGTATTATCACACTCAACGAATTTCATCATCTCACGTATGATAAAAACACGACTTCAACGTTTAATCTAACACTGCATCACAAGTAGAAATATATAACAACAACCAAAAAAAAACCTCTCGTATATTTGTAATTTTGTAACATGTATGCAATTCATTCAACATATGCAAATAATAACTTAAAATGAATCTATATAAGAATCATCTCTTCAATAGAGCCTTTGAGCGCCAGTAATTATAGTGAGCCTGAACAACACATTCGACCACATCATCGCTTACCATCAGATAGTGGTCAAATGGTAACCAATTGGCTGGAAATAAAAAATTTAAAGCTGAAATAAAAATATTTGTATCAGAAAATTTATCTTACGCACCTGTGAACTAGCCAATCAACAAAACATTATTTTCACTTTTACACAACACTATTTTTGAAAATCAAGTTCTGATTTGATAAAACTATACAATTTCAACACGTCTAATTCCCACTGCACTGTTGTACTTCAGTTAAAACTTTTCCGGAAAGTCACTAGGATTTTTTTATATTATGCAAATAATGTCAAATCTTCGTTAGGCTGAATAAGTTCCTACTTTGCCTCGGTACAGCAAAGTTTAGAAAACTTATGCACTGCACTATAGAAACATTCGCGAACGAAAAAGCGGAGATAAAATCGCCACCCCACAACACGACCGCTCGTCGCAACCACGCGACACATACTGAGGCATTTCTAAACAGCCCTCACCGTTTTCCGCGAGGGACCGAGACAGAAAATATCAACCCCCGGAAAATGTACAAGAGAAGACGAGAGGGTGATAGGAAATGTTTTTCGTCTCGCGGCGATGCGGTCATTGCAATGCTGACTACGGTCATTGCCATGGTGTAATCATTCTTCTAATCAAGGGTTAACCCTTCTATTTGTGTTTTATAATGCGGTAGTGAAGTGTAGTGATTAGGGATGTAAGTACTTAATAACCCTGCTTATTAGTTTAAACAAGCTTGAACGACTTTGGACAACCATCAGTGTTTCTTTTTCTATTTTACTTAGGTCTTAGGAAGCAGTACTCTTTTTGCAAATAGTAAACAAGTAACCAACAAATCTTAGGGGCGTACTATTTTTTGCTCAACTATTATGTTTTTATAGCGGACCGTTTCTAGATGTTCTTAATCAACTAGGTTAAACAACGTCTGCTGAGGTTGTCATTTGGACGGGTGACCGGCATTGGCATTTACTACAGAGCGCTTACATGCTTTGGAGGGCACATTAAGTCGTCGGTCCATGTTGTTGAATTAATCTTTTCGAATGCCCGCCTGGCTAACCATCACACGTAAGTAGAATATCTATTATCAAGCACAAAAATGTGTGGTTCCGGAGGCTGTTCTTCAAATACAGTTCTCATTCCAACCTTGAGACTGCTTAAAATCTTCGATCACACCAGCGCTCGCTGGTGTGTGTAGTGGGGTAGAGGTCATCGGGTATAAAATAAACACATCAAATCATTTATTTAAGATATCACCCATATCATACATAATTTTCCACACCATCATCATATAATGAAATCTTATTGATTACATAATTATTGTAACACTAAATAAAAGATGAATAAAAAGTTATTTTTGTATTAAGTTTTTCTTGTGTGACACGATTTGGGAAAAATTTAACTTAATATTTATGTTTATAATTTTTAGGTTTCCGTGCGAGAAAACGAGACCCTTTATTACTTAGACTCGGATGTCCGTCCGTCCGTCCGTGCGTCCAACCTACAAACGGCTGTATCTTTGGAACAGTAATAAGTGGCCAATTGTTTTTTTACAGAATATGGTATTTGTGTGGCGGACTGCATAACAAATAATAATAGCAAAAAGTTAAAAATAAAAGATAGTTCCGTACTATAAACGTTATTTTAACGTTTTACTCTATCGTAAAAACGGTAATAGGTACATAAAAGCGTCAAAATTAGTGGGATAATAGTCCAATATCAATTGCATTGCAACAAATGATGAAAACCGGCTAAGTGCGGGATGGACTCCCGCTAAGGATTTCGAACTGATTTAAAAATGACGATTTTACATACATATATACACTCATTCTGTGCCGGTACGGAACCGAGGGGAGATTGGCGAGTCTGACTTGCTCATAGCCAGTTGTATTATGTAACTAGCTGCGCCCCGCGGTTCCCCCGCGTGGTGATGAATGATGATGATAAAAAGTATCATATGTGTTAATCCAGCACCTCATCTACCTTCATAATTTCATCCAATTTGGTTCAGCCAATTCACACAATATCTTAATAAATAATAGCCTGTGTTATTCTGATGTGTAACCTATATTATTGGAAAGTTATACATTCATACATCCATACTAACAAACTTTCGCGTTTATTATATTATACATAATATATGAATATATATAGTAAGGAAAGGATTTAATTCAGAGAAAACAAATGATCGCCTTGATGGTAACTACTGCCCCTATCAATTACAAATTACAAACCATATAAATACATATACGTGGCACTTTATTGCGCTCGTTCGACAAATATTTTATTCTGTTATATAAGCGACAATTTAGAGGTAATTCAGCACTTACAAACTAATTTCCAGCAAAAAAAAATGTACACAAAACTACTAATCATAAAGACATACTAAAATTTATTACGATATAAAAAGCATTATTGAGTATACAGATACATGGTTAATTTACGTTTTTAACATGAAGCGCTCGTAGCGAAGTTTACTTAGCTGTTCTTAACCGATCAGCAAAGTTAAGCAACGTCGCCCGCGGTCATGAGTTAGATGGGTGACCGCTAGTGACATTACTACTGAGCGCTTCCGTGCTTCGGAGGGCACGTTAAGCCGTCGGTCCCGGTTGTTGTCTGAGGATGGCAGTCGTTATAGCATGGTGGTAGGGCATTTTGAAAATGCCCGCCTGGCTAGCTACCACCGTCAAGTAGAAAATCTAACCTAACGGTGTGTTCCGGCAGCTCTCCTTGAGAGCCAGTACTTTTAGGTTAGCCTGAACAATATCCTCGACCACATCATCACTAACCATCACGTGAGATAGTGGTCAAAGGCTAAACTACCAGGAATAAAAAAAAAATAGTATCAGTTATGAACAATATAGACCATCGTTATTATTAAGCCACAGAATTTCCAATACTAGTCTTGTGACGACATGTCAACAACTAATTACTATGACAATAGGCTTTTTCTCATTAACACGACCACAATGTGTCAGGAACACTTATACTCCATTCCGTTATCAGTAACGGGAAAGACATAAAACTTTTACAGCGGTTATTTGAATAATGTATTATAACATGCCACAGTAAAACGCAGACAGAGTAAGGCAGGCAATATCAAAATGAGTTCCTATGTTACTTATAAATGGGAAAGTTTGGGTGTATGTTTATTACCATATGTCCAAAATGGCTTACGTAGCATGGCATTGATTATATAGAATTACATCCCCTGTGGGCGTGTGGCGACTACAGGAAAAAGACCAAGAAAGGTAAGGTGGTCAGACCTTCTGAATGCCATTTTATACTGTGACTACCCCCAAGCCACTGCCAAGTATGGGGATAATGGTAAACCCCCCTAATGAAGGAGGCTATATTTAGAAAAGGATGATCCATCTGATACAGTACTTTAGTACACATAAATGTATGCTAATATATTTTATACCAAAAAATATGACACTTATTGCTGGATCAATTCTTGAAAATTTAAAACTTTTGGTTGAGTAATAATTTTTCCAAGCTAGCCTACTATATCACTATACACTATGTCGATATTAAGGTGGGGTAGATTACACTTAGTGGGAATAAAACGATTATTTCCGAAGTATAGTTAGACTTTTCTATAGTCAAAGAGTGTTTTGGTTAACTGAGGGTGGCGTATTAGCATTTAATACTAAAGATTTATTTTTTGTCTAAAATGTTTGTAACAATTACTGAATTGTAAATTAGTATGAATGGGATGTTCTTTGGAGAAGAAACAGCCAACAAACTACGACTACATAGGACTTTATTTTCTTTTGGGTATTAGGGAAAATTATTTGTTTTCCGAGTGCTTCCATTGATTTAATAACCATTGCTATAGAACATCTAGTGAGCTAGGGATACTAACAAAATTGTGCGTAGTACATTTATTCTACGCCTAACCAGATTATTTCTGACAAGACCTCTACTGTTATTTATGGAGCTACGAAACTTTGTAGTGTAATTGGCTACGCGCTACAAAAGTTCTACGAACAACAAATGGACGTAGCTTAACTGTATCTGCTATAAAATTCAGCTATAATGTTGCCACTATTATATTTTTGCTGTTTGTTTAATTTAATAATTACACCAATCTATCACAAATATGGAACGCCAAGACCACTTGAGTTGTCTGCGTAGCACGAACTCCATACCTGAGAATATATTTATTGGCCCTATAACACTGATTGGCATACTGAGCTTGACTTGTCATGGTAGAAGATAATATAAGGCAAGTAGATAATCTGTTGCCATGCACCTAACGGTGTGTTCCGGAAGCAGTCCTTGAGAGCCAGTGAAATTACAGGCAAAGTGCAATTCGTCACTTGTCATGAAATGCATCTGTTATAGGCAGAGGTTAGCCCACTTAACATCAGGTGGGACTTGCGCTTGTTCCGTAACAATTACATAAATAAAAATTTGCGGATTTCTAATACCAAACCATTTTTATCATTGAATTTTATTTCCAATTATAAATTCAATCGTCATAAAAATTCCTATGGAACGGCGAACCGTTGTCTCTGAGCGAACCTCTCAATTATAAAAAATCAAATTTCACGCTCTACATACCTTCCGTCTGAAATCTAACAAACGGAATAGACATGACCGACCGTAGATCATTCAAAACCGTTCAAAAAATGGAATCTGACCGCACCATGGGCAGAATTTAAAGGGGAAGATAACTCGATGAGGGCACAAGAGGCTTTTGATCGGCGAGCCGTGTGCGCCCTGACTTCGTGGAATACAGTAGCTAAGGTTAAGTATATAATTATTTTGAAAAAAATACTTGTAGACTTAAAACTATGCACTGGTACTGAAAGTAAGGCATTTTGTTATGCCTGATAGGTTAGACGTTAACCTCTATCTCACCTGATGGTAAGTGATGATGTGGTCGAAAATGTTGCTCAGGCTAACCTAGAATTACAGGCTCTCAAGCACAGCTGCCGGAACACACCTTTAGATGCTTGGCTACAGATTTTCATAAATCGTCGCCATATTCTTTTAATAAATCTTTTTCTTTTGTTCTAGCTCAAAATACTCAGTAAAATGATATAAAAGTGTCCTGTTTCTTCAGCAACTTAAGTAATCTATGCACAATGTATTTTCATACTTAATTTAGCGTAGAAATTGTGAGTAGGTAATACAGAATTACTCAGAAATACTCCTTCAAGAAGAACTCCGAAATTGGGTACAAAAAGAATCGTATTTCCTTATCCAAGTAATATATATACTTAATTTTTATTCTGGTTTTTCGAAAGGGATAGAATATAATTGTTTATTAGCCTTATAACCTAACTATAGTAACTATACTAGGCTAGTACATTTACAGTAAGCTTGATATTAGCATAATAAAAGAATAC
The DNA here is from genome assembly GCA_963890685.1 of Plagodis pulveraria. NCBI lineage: Eukaryota > Metazoa > Arthropoda > Insecta > Lepidoptera > Geometridae > Plagodis > Plagodis pulveraria. The sequence goes on from OY982968.1 coordinate 1,605,643, forward strand.
AATATGGTTGGCTATACAGAATTAAAATAAAAAACAAAAAGTTATAACATTAAGTAATAGAAATAAAATAAAGTGTTTTTTACGATTAATAATAATATCAGAAATATTTTTGACAGACAGTATGTCAACCACTATTATTAAGTTATTTTTATTACATTATTATTATTATACTTTTCCATCCGTTATAATTTCTGTTTTCGGTTAGCATGCGTCGATATATTCGATGATACCATGCTTTATTTTGACGAGTATTATTTTATAAGAACATTGATCTTATAAAATAGTACTCGTCAAAATAAAGAATGGTATCATCGATTTGGTGGTCCATTGGTTTCCGTGTCGATCGTATATCCTACATAGGGCTCAAGTCCCGCTGGAAGTTATCTTTTTCCATCGTTATAATTTCAATTATTATTACGTTAATTAATTAATAATTACTTGAACTTGTCAACTATATAAATTGTAAAATTCGGTTAACTGTCACTTATAGCATGTGAGATGGTTTCTGCTTAACACTCGAAATTAAGCTGTTTTATTCATTAAACGAATTTATTAAAATGCGTCTAATAGAATCTTCATTCTTACAGTAAATAGGTGACATGTTGATGTCACCTATTTGCTCTGAGACATCACCATTTGGTCATTATTTGCGGTACCACAGCGCATCATACATTTAAGAGTTGTGTTCACGGAGCGCTTTCCATGCAAACGTAGTTTCGTCATATTTTAAATACTGAGTGCCAAAAAAGTGGTTTAAAGTGGTTTGCCAGATTTTTAACCGACATTTAAAAAGTTTAAGTTTCTATATCCGTGTTTTTTTTAGATTTAATATTTATTTTATCCCTAAATGTCAAAATAACAATTCCTATACATAACGATTTTTAGAATTATTGTTGAAAATAATACAGAAGCATAGTTATTACTAAGCTTAAAGACATACATGCAAAGTTTCACGTAGTTTTAACACTTAGTATTTAAAATATGACGAAACTTGATTTGTATGGAGAGCGACTCTGCTATTTATCTCAAGCGTTCAAATACAAAAAATATTTATTTTGGTAAACTTAATCTAATTTACATTTTATATATTTGAGACTCTCTTTTAAGTATTGACATACCTGTGTTAGAGGGTCTCGCTCTTCCGTATTAAGGTAATTGTGGTTAAGTAATGAATTACATAGCTATTAAAATTTGTATGTGAAAAAATTCTAGTTAATTATATCAAGCATATATTGACTAGCAACATTATATTAAGCATTATTATATCATATTCCACATGTTCGTTTATTGTTAGAAATAATGTAAAATTTAAGGTAAGAAATGACTTGAACAATCTGTCTTTCGAAATGAACTGCGAGCTGTCAGCAATTGAATTGAGATCACAGAAAATAGTTATTGTTGCAATGTATAGACCTGATAAAGATCTTGATCTGTTCTTTGACATTATTTCTAAAGTTTTACATGTAATAACTAAAGAAGGCAAACGTATTGTAATAGCCGGTGATTTCAATCTAAATATTCTAAAAATTAATAAACGTATAAATAAATTTAAGAGTATTTTAGCCAGATTTCAATGTAAATTGGTATTAAATGAACCAACAAGAATCCAGGGAAATAGTTCTACATGTTTAGATAATTTCATTGTCAATTTTACGGACAGTACAGGCACAGTATTAGATAAGAAGCTATCAGATCATAATGTAATTAACTTAGTAATCTCCGTCAAACATGATGACGATATTGGATATAAAACTACTTATGTGGCTAGAAATTTTTCTCTAAATAATAAAGGCTTTTTTAACTTTTTGTTTAACAATAATTACACTAAACTGAAAGTAGATCTAATTAACTGTGCAGATTCCAATACAAAAATGAAGATTCTACAAGACGCAATACTTTTTTATTATAATATTGCTTTTCCAAAAACACATAGACAAATACGTACAATAAATAACAAGTGGACAACAAAAGGTATTGAGATATCAAAGAACAACTTGATAAAAATGGAATGTTTACAAAATGTTGACCCAAGTGACAACCGTAAAGATAAAATTAAGAAGTATAAAAAGGTTCTGAATAAAGTTATGAATGCAGCAAAAAAAAATCAGTATCACAACAGAATAGCTACATCAAAAAATAAAAAAAAGAAGCTTGGTCCATTATAAACCAACAAGTGAATCGAAGTAAGAAACAAAATGCAAAGTATATAACAGCAGTAAAAAGCAATAGTGGAGTAGAGGTTAACGATACTCTAGCCATAGCAAATTTATTTAACGATTTTTTTTTGTAATATTGCACACAATTTGACCAAAAATATAGAATTCAATAAAACTAATTATTTGACATACTTAAAAAAGGTTAATAGACCACACACAAAGATAATTTTTGACCCAGTTGATTATAAGGAATTAAAGACGATGGTCAATAACATGAAGCAGAGTTATACTTTGGACATCTATGACATAAGCACAAAAACTTTACGAAATTTAATATTACATAATGACTGCATAATAGACCTTCTGCAAATTGTTTTCAATTCTTGTGTGGAAGAAGGTATATTCCCTGATGTTTTAAAACTTGGACGAGTCATACCATTGATTAAAAAGGGCGATTCCACGAATCTCAGTAATTATAGGCCTGTGTGCATTCTTCCTACCTTATCTAAATTATTTGAAACAATTATTAAGAGAAGAATTGTTGATTATTTTGAACACAATAAATTATTTGATATGGCTCAGTACGGATTCAGAAAAGGTCGTTCTACAGAAATGGCCATTAGAAAGGTTATCTACTTTGTTCTCGATTCCATGGACAGTTCGCAGAAGTGTGCTAGTATCTTCTGCGATCTGTCTAAAGCATTTGATTGTTTACGACATGACATTCTTATATCTAAGCTTCAATATTATGGTTTTCAAGGAGTCGAACTAAACTTGATGCAGACTTATTTAAAAAATCGTGGTCAAATAGTTACTGTAAATTCAGTCAATTCAGAACAAGGGATATTAAACATTGGAGTACCTCAGGGCTCTATATTAGGACCAGTATTATTTCTCATATATATGAATGATATAACTAATTTCATGCCGGACTGGGCAAATATAAGCTTGTTTGCCGATGATACACATGTAGGCATAAGTGACATAGACAATCAAAAGCTAGAAATTAAAGTTATGAACACTTTTAATACACTCAGGGAATGGTTCGACGCGAATGGTATAGTTCTTAATGCTAACAAAAGCATAATTATGAAATATCAACCAAGACTAGGCTTAGATAAAGAGGAAAATATAAGAGAAAATACATTCTTAGGTTACACAATGGACCACACTTTAAGTCACTCGGCACACATAGAGAGAATTTGTAAAAAGATATCCAGTGGAAACTATGTATTATTTAAACTGAAATCGCTACTAAATAAGCAAGCGTTGTTAGCAATATATTATGCTTACATACATTCCTGCATAAGATATGCTATCACTGTTTGGGGGAATGGTGCACAAGTTCAAAAAGTCCTGAAATGTCAAAAAAGGGCCATTAGGACAATGAATGGTCTTAAAAGAAGATGCTTTGCAAAAGAATATTTTAAGAGAGATAGAATTATGACAGTGGTATCACTCTTTATTTTTAATAGCTTGCTGGAAATACATGAGCAGAAAGAAGACTTGCCAAAAAATAGTGACATGCATTCATATAATCTCCGGAATAAAGACAAGATGTTTTTACCAAAAGCAAGATTAGCAAAAACTAAAAAACAAGGCATGTATTTAAAAATTAAAATGTATAATAAATTGCCTAAAAGTATCACAAATTTAATTCATATTAGGTTCAAACACACCCTCAAATTATTTTTCGAATATAATCCATTCTATAATATTAATGAATTTTTGAATATGCAATTAACAGAATCTTCATTTATGTACAACTGATATACCAATATGTAATTATTCAAAAAATATTGCTTTCAAATTTGACGACAAACTTTTTAATTTATTTTGCTTAATTTATAAGCGATAATTTTTTATATAATTTTAAATATTTTTACTATTTTTCACAAATGTTATTGTTGTATTGCCAACATGTCTTAACAAAATTGTATGCTGTTTATTATAATTGTATAAATGAAGTTGTTTTCATATTATTTTCATTCATTACAATGCTGAGTAATATTTCGATGAATATGATTGCTTTTATGTACTTAGTTATTGGGTAATTTTATTTTAATTGAAATTATTATGGAACCAATGTATTATTTATTATAGACTAATGATATTTAAATAATTATATAAAAAAAAACATATTACATTGTATACCGACTTGCCTAGAATAACGTTCTTTGTTATTATGGTCAATAAATGATTCTGATTCTGATTCTGATTCTGATACCTTTAACAACACTGGGTGCTATCAAAACCACTGTAACAATGAACATACATTTCTGCTACGATTTATGTTGGCTCGTCTCTTGATAGGTAAGCGCTTTTCGTGCTACATTTAGCGCTGGATACAAAGTATTTGGGTCGTGTGTGGCGTCTTGTTGGAATATCTAAGCGGCATGGCTTTAATTATTTTTAGTATCCTATACATTTATATCATTAACTACATAGAATAACTAACTGTTCAATCAGTAACAGCACTACTTGAAAAGCGAACAGTTTTCCGGCGTCGTTTTTGAAAGTCAGTTTAGAGTAATGCTTAACTGGCCTGATAATATCTTTGAACAGATCACCAGTTATTATATTTGGTTTAGTAGTTAAAGGCTATCATATCTTTTATTAAAAAATCCGGTCAAAAATTAGTCGTAATCGCGAGAGAGAGAAGTGAATGGTTCCGTACTTGGATTACATATCATTGCATTACCGTTATTGCACGAATGTCCACAAAGAGTGTTATCAATTAAGCTACTGATATTGTGAGGATATCAGTTTCTTAATTTCACTATAACTAGTAATTTTTAAATACTGGGTTACCTTAAAACCCTTAAATCATTCCGACTGACACAGGTTGGGTTTTTTTTTAGTGGGGTACTTTGTTGTTCGTTGTAAATTTATATTGCAATTAAGTACACACACTTTTCCTGTTTAGGTTTAGCCCATTAGATAGATAGGTGATAGATAGATAGATGAACTCTTTATTGATATATAGGCGGTCTTATCGCTCAAGCGATCTCTTCCAGACAACCCATTTGTAAAAGAGATTGCATAACATAAGGTGACTCGGTGCCTTCACAATATTAAACATCTAACAAACTTTAACTAACTAAACTCAAACTTTTAAAACATTTCAATACATATATAGACTTTATTAGACATTATCTAGGCTTATCCTAGAAATTTGAAGATACGATATTTAAATAAATAAAATATATATCTATAAAATATAGTCCCGTGGGGTGCCAGGTTAAAATGTTACCCCACCATTTATACCTGTATGTGTCGTAAGAGGCGACTAGAGATAAAATTCCGGAAGTTGGGCAGCAGCGCCTTCTAAGGAAATCATATCTTAAACTATCATCCCCAAGACGCCGGCAAGGCTAAAGCGGTGGGGATTATGGCAAACCCCCCTAAATGGGGGAGGATGTGTTCAGCAGTGAACAACCCGGCTGATAAAGTACCTATATATTTAGATACAGATTTATATACTTCAATTACTTATATAAATATCTTGTAATTTTTTGACGGTGTTGTTTTATCCTACATTTATCATGTTTCAAATAACTCACTTGAAAATACAAATAACACAACATTAAGTTCTCGCCGGCAATCGATGGAATATTATTTATGTATCTATCACCTGTTACTAAAACGTAACTTTCTGGTCAATATATAATCACAGTTGTGTTCGACAACTGTGACTAAGTCACACGACTGACACTTAACTGTGACTACTTTAATGCAATATTATTTTTATAATTACTTGCGTAATGGCAAAAGTACGAACCGGAAGAGTCCAAATATAGAAAGAAATATGTATGTATAAAATGTATACCAACCAAAATCAATCGATATAACAGACACAAGAGAATCAAAATCATTTGACGTTGAGATTTTCCACGTAATGAGAAGAAAATACAGACGTCAAGTGTTCGGCAGGTCCTTACCCATCAGAACTGTATTAACGAGCCCAACGCGGCGTGAGAACAGCTGGGACGGGTACACGAGCGTTTTTGTGTTATATATCCTTGCTCTGAGAAACGCTAAAAATAGTAGTACATTAGAATTAAAAACTAATAATGTATTGGAAAATAAACATCATCGTCACACTAAACGGAACGTCCATTATATGATACCAAGAATGAGAATGGTAGATAGGTAGGTAATAAACTTACTTCGACCTGAGATCCAATCCTCTCAATGCCTTTTCGCTGGTGAACACTTTGCTGACACTGATATATAGGTAGGTATTTGTTTTTATTTTTGATTTGTTACTATTTGTTATTATTTGTTAATTTTAGTGTTATAAGAATTGATATATGGTCCCATTAAAGTAAAGATGGGAGAGTTTACCACTTTTATTTCACTTAGCACAAGAGCGAGCTTACAGACAGACGTATATGGTATGAAGTTTTCTTTCTTTCCCGCCGTGGCGCCACCGCACGTCGTAGCTTGATATTGATTGGCGCGCAATTCAAATCTTCTTAATCAGGTTGTGTTTGGCTGAGGTGGAATGAGGATAAGGGAAAAGATCGCAAGCTTTAACATCCGCCGTTTGAATAAAGTTCACCCCCGTTAGGGGTGATTTGCAATAAAAAAATGCTCATCCTGATATTTTACCTTTCGTTGCATATTAATACTTCCACAGGAAACTATGGAGGGGTGTAGCCTAGCCGGGAACCCAACAGGCTAAAAAATATATATAATACGTACTAATCAAAGCCCTCAGCACTCTATTATTTAGAAGATAATGGCCCCGACTTTGAACAAAATATAGTTCCCGGTTAAATATAGTTATCTTGAACGTATAGTTCCCGGTTTAAGAATTTAAGTATTTTTTCTATATTGTCCAGTTGTAAAACGAGCTGCATGCTTAACTATGTGAGTAATTAACGTCTATGTGAGTGGCGTGTTGCTGTAAGTTGGGCGCACAAAGGGGCTTGCTACCATCCTAACGCCTAGTTTATCCGAATGGTAGCCGGTATACTATCAATGAAAGCATTCCCAGGGAGGGTCGACTTTAGGAAGGTGGCTGGCTATAAAACCGAAGCTAGAAATGTACAATTAAGTTTTTCTTGCAGTATGCTTTTTTATTAACCAAATACTTCGAACTTTATACAACACTACAGCTAATACAATGACAACATTTAGACAACCTACAAGGCATTGCATACTCAAAGGCGGTTTAAATGCCAGCCCACACCAGTTGGCAGCGTGCCCAGCATGCTGGTAGCATTGCCCCTTGAATAGCACTGTTTATCATTCTTATTTTGCTCTTGGTGTAGTTATGGAAGACATAATATTCTAACGCTACATGGATAAGGTTACGAAATTGTCATTTTAGAGTAGTATCAAATTCCTACTCTAGATTACGTGTAATATGTAATAAAAAATATTTCGTTGAAGTCAAAGCCATTATCGTGTAATGGAGAAATATTGTTTCAATAGGCACCTGTTTATATTTTTTTGATGGTAAATATGCATAACATTTCTGTTACTGGCATAAAAATAGCGCTGCCGGACACACACTAAAAAAAACTTGATGATAGATAAAATCAGTTTTTTTTACGATAATGTCAGAATCATATGTACGAAATGTCGTTAACAGTTAATAAGAGGAGGCTCCTTTATCACCACAACTCGTTATGTGCCGCAAGCACCGGTGGAATCGAAATCATTCAGAAATGGTAACGCCTCTATGTGCGCCGAACGACCCGCATTTGTATAATAATTCTATGACTTCGGCGCGTGTTGTGTGGCTCCTGTGGCGCGATTAGGGGATAGAACTAATCATTGAACTTTTTGGAGTACTAAGTAAGCTTTGCAACAGTGTTCACTTTAAAAACCAATATGTATCACGGTATAGAAAAATTGTAAAGGTAAGGCATTATTATATTCAATTAAAAAGCTATTAACTTTAAAACAATCGTTCATAAATCGCTCACGTGAACGAACCAGCATCCCTTTAGCCTAAGGGCTGGTGTTCACGACGCAGGGATAATAGTGGGAATGCCTCCCTTTGCTAATAGGGTCACAGGAATTCGGCGGGACGGAGGATGCTCGCTGCAGAATAAAAGGGCCGTGTAGGGACCGCTTGTTTTTGCTAGATGGGCTTGACCCGATTTTCAGTCGCTTTTCTATTGCTGTTAAGTGATTTTGAAAAAGGTTTTTGCTAGAGCTTGCCTAGACGTTCTTAACCAAACAACTGGGTTTAGCAACTTCGGCTACGGTCGTTACTTGAATGGGTGTCCGCTACTGGAATTTACTACTGAGCGCTGCCGTTTGTAGTGTACGTTAAGCCTGTTGTTGTTGTCTTAGAATGGCAGTCGTTATAGCATGGTGGTAGGGCATTTTGCGAATGCCCATTTGGAAAGCTACCCCCTCTAGTAGAAAATCTTGTTACCAAACAACTCACGGTGTGTTCCGACAGCTGTGCTTGAGAGGCAGTACTTCTAGGTTAGTCTGAATAATATCTTTGACCGGATCATCACTTACCAACAGCAGATAGTGGTGTAATGCTAACCTGCCAACCATAGAAAAAAATAAGCAACAATAATGAATACAGTTTTACCGGTCGTAGACTCGAAGAGTCAAGACCTGAGGATGCTTCGTCTAGAAGCGAAACGCGTCCGAAATTTTTCTGGATTGACTACGTGGCCTTTATGATGTCACGTCACGCCAGCTTAGCAGAAAAATAATTGTTGTATTGATATATTTTTATGTTTTTCTTAAATAGCAAATCTGACGGCCTTGCTTCAGCGGGGTTGGAGCCCTTTGTTTGGCAGCTATCTTGATTTCCGCCATTTTGAATTTCTCATAATGGACAGTTGACTGCTCTCCCGTTGCTTTTTATGTTATATGCCTCTAATTTCACTGGCTCTCAAGGACTGCTGCCGGTACGCGCCGTTAGGTGCTTGGCGATAGGTTTTCTACTTGAGGGTGGTCGCTAGCCAGGCTGGCATACGCAAAATGCCCTTCCACCATGCGGTGAAGCGAGCAAGCCCGCGGCGGGATTCGAACCATGGACCTGCTGGCAGTCCATAGCAAATGCCACTGAGCCATCACTACTTGAAATAACATCTTTCCCTATGACATTTGTTGGACACATATCTGTTACTGTTTTCGCGTTACGCCATTACTTGATAGATGGCATTTTTACGGTTTTCGGTTTTCCCAAACGAATGACTACGCAAGCTCCGCTACGCTCGCAGCTGAACTCGTCTTAAGTGCTAGATTTTATTTTAAATAAATTACACCAAGAAGTAATCTTAATCTTTTTAATGCCAATGGGTAGTGCTTCTAAGTTTAGCAATAATGGCCCAGTGGCAATAGTAGAAGTAGACTATCTACAACCATCGGTGTGTACCGGCTGTTGTGTTTGAAAGCCAGTCATTCTAGATAACTAGGTACAAGCCTGTAGCTTCGACTTATTTATTACTTTCTAACATGTGGAATTGTATTAGCAGTAAAAATAATGTTCCTAAAAGTTAGATGCCGAACTCATGCAAATATTTCGTTTGTTAGTACTATTATTAATATACAAACCGTTCCGAACACGTAACATGGCAGAAGGAAACTCAGCTTGAATATACTTTAAAATTTCCTCGCTCTATATAAGTACTGAAGACATCACCAACACCCCGGCAAGTTGAACAAGTTTCAAAAAACAAAAACATTCACCAAGTTCAGTGTCAGATGTCAGAATCACGCGTTACTTGGTCTTGCTCTTCAAATTTGCTAAGGATTGTTACGTGACGATGCTCGCTATGAAACCAAAATAATGATGTATATAAATTTAATAATATACATATTCATCATCTATCTAGATGCCAAGGTCCTTATCGATCCTAATTAATCGTTGAATTATCTTACGCCACTTGTTGTACGCTGTTGGGGTTTTCCCGTGGGGTGCTGGGTTAGAATTGCACCTCCCCATATCAACCGTGGGTGTCGTAAGAGGCGACTAAGGGAATTATACTGGAAGGTGGGCAGCAGCACCTTCTAAAGAACTATCATATCTAATTTTCTTGCACTGCGATCCCCAAGGCGTCTGCCAAGCGTGGGGATTATGGCAAATACCCCTTAATAGGGGAGGCTGTGTTCAGCAGTGGACGATCCGGCTGATACAGTACATTACAGTACTCTTGAAGACTAGGTAAAAAAATTACAAGTCTATTGGTGAGCTGCTTATCAAGCGCATTTTTAACTGCTTTTATTTAACAAGTGACTTTTTTTTATCTAGATTTGTAAGTCTTCCTTCGGTAGACTGACGACATCGTGAAAGTTACCGGTAGCCAATGGTTACAAGCGGCTAATAGCCGTTCTTTGTGGCGCTCTATGGGGGAGACTTTGTTGAACACTGGACGTCTTCCGGCTGATGATGATAACTATGATGGTTATTTATGGAAGAGGGCGACAAACCTACTACGTTGCGCTCCTGGTGGCTATAATCACCCTGTTCAATGGACATTTGCAACACTATATAGGTATCATCATTATAGAGGTATCAAAGATGTGTTGTCGGTCTTTAAGGAAGGAATACGTTATTTTATTGCAGGTTTGAAGTCGTATCGGTTCGGGAATACTTCAGTGGCATCTTCCACATTGTAGAATATAAAAGGCCTAATATCCTTAAGGTTTCATGGCCCTTCATTCAAACGTAATTTCGTCATATTTTAAATACTAAGTATTCAAACTCGGTGATATTTTGCATGCTTGTGTTTGAATCCAAAATCTATGCTTCTGGTTTGTTTCAACCAATCAGGAAATTAAGGTGAATTTGTAACGAAATGGATATTATAATTGTTTTATTACAAATTTACGAGAGAAAAAATTATAGTCATGTGCGGGTTTCGAACCCGAGTCCATCTATCCCTTTAGGCGGGTGCAACGCAAGTTGAACTATAGATGTCGCTCCATCCCGATACGATGGTTCAAGGGCGAAATTAGAGCTATGAGTCATTGCATCATCTTAGTTCAATTGGTTAGAACATACCCCGGCTAAAGGGGTGGATGGGCGCGGGTTTGAATCCCGCCCATGACTATATTTTTTTCCTCGTAAATTTGTAATTTTGTAATATAATTCGCCAAGCAGGCGTTATTGCAAACATAACAATATTAAAAATATTATAATAATAATTGTTATTTAAACGTTTAAAATAATTATGAATATTTATAAAGAATCGCCTGAATACACAAAACTATATTATTATACTTACTTATAGACTAAACTTGATTTTGTCCGATATTTTAATGAAAAATATATATTTTATTTCATATAAACTGACGGAAGTACCATAGCAGATAGATATATTTACAAGCACAAGGGTAATTTAAATATCAAATCAAGTATTCGTACTGCGTCTCATGGCGGACAGCCGCGCCAGAAAGTTGTTTTGTATGACATCCGCGGTGCTGACTGTTCCACGCTTGGTTTACTAACTTGGAGAGACGTCAGATGCTGTGACATGTATCACGACTTCCTAATTTGTCATAATCGTTATATTCCTACCTATATATTTTATATATGGGGTCAGTAAAATATGTTTTCATAACTCATACATAGAAAGTAGGCTTGAAGTTACCTGATTAGAAGAAAACAGTACTTTTCGTCCCTAGGAAACGATATTCCGTGATGTAGAAATAATTTAAAAAAATACATATGATAAAGTGGCTGTTTAAAACCCACCATTGGCGAATCTCTCCCACCATGCGATAAAGCTCAAGCTGGCGATGGGTATCGAACCATGGACCTGCGGCACGGCAGTCCATAGCTATTACCGCTCGGCTAACATATAGCTTCAAAGTACATGAACACAATGCTCATGATCACCCGCGGTCTTATTCCGTTCCACAGTTTGGTATAAAACAGGTAGTGCACGTCGAGGTACTGAATTATTTGAATGTTGAATGAAATGAAACTCAAGGTTCGATTAAAATTGTACCATAAAACGAAGCACAGAGTATAAATCCATGTTTACTACAGTTTCCTCTGCAAGTAATAAGTAAAGCCACACGCGGTATACAAAAAGCTTTGATAAGCCTCAACGAAATAAAACCAGTATGGAATTCGTCCAAACAAACAGAACGACTCTCAAATATCCATAAAAAGTAAGTATACCGTTCATTTTCAAGTTTACTGCCATTGACTCCATTTCCCCGACATCAAACAATAAATTTCATCGACGTCGTATTCTTTACATAATTTTAGCTGAAATAATACTATAAAATAATTGAATGTTTGTCAGTCGTAAATTTTATGCAAGAATGGAGTTTATTCATCTTCGTTCTTATAACATCGTCATCTTCCCACCCTTATTCTACGTATTTGGAGTCCAGAAACAATAAGGGCTTATATAAAATAGCTTCGTAGTTCGTTACCATAAGATCAAAGTTTATCAAACGGCATTAGTACTGCGCAAAGGAATACTCTTTTGTGCAGTACCGTCAGGCGTTAGCAAAACCTATCACAAAATTTTATAGAAGTACATAGTTTATTTAAGTGAGCATTTATAACTTGTTATTTTATTTTTGGTTTTAACAATCGTAAAGATATTGGTATGATTGTTAAATTGGTAATGGTATTGATTATTAAATTATGTTACTAAAATTCTTAGTTCAATACAGATATAGTTTTAAAAATTTGCTGCCAGTTGTAATGGTAGAATGTTAAGGCATATTTTCGAAGCTTTTCTAAGCATTACCGCCTGCTGTATCCAGACGTCATTGTTTTAAATAAATGAATATACAAATTCGTATAATAACATAATGAAACGATTATGAATAATGTGGTAATGTTTTTTATTCAAATAACGAGACATAAAGTTATACCACAACACAAATAATGACACAAAAGCATTAATTGTACCGCTGCTCTATTCGGTGTATTCCAGTCTATTAGTCCTTAGGGACTCACTGAACCCACACAGCATTTTTATAAAATAAAAGTGTGACTGAACACAAAAATGTATTCAGTCGAAAATTTCAAGATCTTCCCATTGAAATCGGCAATAATGATAACAATAGAATTTCATTCATAAATTGGCCATAGTGGGTCAGCCGATGCCAATGTGTTAAAAAAAAAATCATAATTAAAGGAGACCAAAATTTAGTATGTTTCCTAGGAAAGAAGAAGTTTGCATTCCTACGAATAACATATTCGTAGCAGCATCCATATATTTCTTTCAGAGCTACAAGCAGAGTCGTAGGCAACACCTATCTCTAAACTGAAAACTAGCGCCACAGGCTACATACACCTCAGGCACGATCCTTGTATCGCCCCATCTCTTTCTGGCGTGGACGGTGGTCAGCCAAATGAAGCTATCGCGTGATCCGGAGCCATTCTTCAATAGCGATACAGGATGTTAATAATGCAGGAGAGAACCAAGAGGCGGGGCTGGAGAAAGTAACTTGGAAATATAGAATAGGGAAGTAAAACTTGTAATTGTTGGTTAACTTTGAATGGGTGAAATAGTAACGATGTGGATAATGTTTTATTTTTCTAAGCTAATTTACTTTTAATAAAGTTATAAATTTATATTTCCTGCTACCTAAAAGAAACCGGCAGGTGATAATTAGATTTTTGTTACCCTGTTTAGGTCAATAATTATCACTGTGTGGACTAGCAGATAGCTGATTTCACCACCTTGCGATTTTTCTCAGCTAGGATCTGCTATTGGATCCGTTTAGTCAAAGTTCACTTCGTATGTCCAAAATACGGACTAATGTCTGAAAATAAATCTGGTCCTTGGAGATTTTCCTTATAATTTTTTACATTCTTGATAGTGAGGGTCTATAATACTTTTCCAATTTGGTCCGTTACCTCGTTTACTTATTTTTTTTATATATATCTGACTAGCGGTCCGCCCCGGCGTCGCACGGGTATTTAACAAAAAAATAAAAAAAAAGATATGTTATTTGATAACGTTCCAAAGCCTATGTTCATCAGGGGTAATATAGGATTCTAATGGTGAAAGATTTTTTCAAATCATTCCAGTAGTTTATTTGTTGCATACAAAAATACAAATCTTGCCTCTCTATAATATTAGCATAATAGGCTAGCCTTTGACCACTATCTCACCTGATGTTAAATGGTGATTTGATCGAAGTTTTTCAGGCTAACCTAGAATTACTGGCTCTCAATGATACCTGGCAGAAAATACCGTTAGGTGCTCGATGACAGATTTTCTACTTGATTCGCTAAATTCTCTACCACCATGCTACGATCATTACAACTACCATCCTAAGACAACAACCGGGACCGAATGTTTAACATGCTCTCCGAAGCACGGAAGTACTCATTAGTAATGTCACTAGCGGACACCCATCCAAGTCATTACTGCGGCGGACGTTGCTTAAATTAGCTAATCGGTTAAAAACGCTTCAAAATATGTCACAAAAGCAGGTCGCCTCCAATCTAATATTCTATTTCCTTTCGGATCCGTTCGGATGTATACTGATCCGAACCCCCTTGTCTGATGGTTTTGCTGTTCAATAAGGAAGAGAGAATCGTTCAAATTGTTTAAAAAAAATACACATATAGCATATATCATACATAAAACAACGCAACCTTCTCCTTTTTGGAACTTATTGAGTTAAATGAACAGTGCATTCTGCATTTTAGGTGGGGTATTACGTCCGGTGCAATATGTTAATCTTGTCTGGTAAAAGCTGGTGTAAATAGCACTGATTAATTGAGTTTATCTGTTCCAATCTAGTTACCTACGCTAATGGACCGACGACCAATGTTGCTGCTAAGTGCACTGTTAGTAATGTGGATTTACCTTATTAGTGATGTCACAGAGCCATCATCCCTTGTCTCAGTAATATCGGGTTAGTACAATAGTATGTATTTTTCACTCAAGCAACATTTCTTGTATGAAAAATGAAATATAAAAACTTTGGTTCAAATGTTACGGACGTTAAGTGAAAGGCCACGTATCCACTAAAGATTTTCGAGGAAGCTGTGCGGTACGAGGATGTGTAGAGAAGCTGTGGAACGGTGTGTTGCTGGACGGTGCAAGAATGCCTAGTGGACTCTCTTTAGCTGTGCGGGTAAGCAAGCGCTTACATATAACAGGTAACCTTTGCCTATAACTGAAGTATTTCATCACTAGTGACGCACTGCACTGCGCCTGTCACCCTGAGAGATATAGTTAGTAAGTGTCATGTGCCTGTAGATTTCACAATTGCTGGCTCTGAAGGACTGCTGCTGGAACACACTGGTCGATGCTTCGCAACAGATTTTCGACTTGATAATGGTAGTTAACTAGGCAAGCAATCGCAAAATACACTTCTATCATGAGGTAATGTTCAAGCCAGTGGTGGGGATCGAGCCATAGACCTGCGGCAAGGCAGTCCAAAGCTATTACCGCTCTGCTATCAATATATCAGCTATCGGCTTCTGATCTAACTATCACTATCTAAATTCAACAGATTATCTGTTCAGTAATTGTCTCTTGAATAGTACGAGATAAAATGTATCCCTTACCTCGTACGGCTTCCATAGTTATATCAAATGTGCAGGCCTTTAAGAAATCAAATGGACAAGCTTTTAGGCAATCAAATGGACAAGCCTTTAGGTAATCAAATGGATAAGCCTATACGTAAACTCAAATACACCCATTAATAGCAACGCACCTAGTACTACTCGTAAGTCGCCCTATATCTAAATTGGTACAGGTACGCTGACGTGCGACGGTTAAAAACGAATTACAACGGAGCTCCCTGCAGCCATTTGTCATGGCCCACGCCTGCATAAGCGGGGAGACAGCGCACTATTAATTAACAGTATTTGTGTAGGGAAGGAATTGGCAGCATATTAATTGTAACGATTGATGAATGGCAAGTTTGTTATGACGTGGGAGATGAAATAACATACTAATTCGGTTTGTCTGTTTTATCAATAGCAAGTAAGTTTTGCAAATAAAATTATAAACCAATTCTTGTATCAATTATAAAAGAGCACTGATTATTAGCATATTAATTACAGAAAGTGATGAAAATAACACAAAGTCATATCGTCCAAATGCGCTTTATGCATGTACACTGAATGTGT
Source organism: Plagodis pulveraria (assembly GCA_963890685.1). NCBI lineage: Eukaryota > Metazoa > Arthropoda > Insecta > Lepidoptera > Geometridae > Plagodis > Plagodis pulveraria. Next base: position 1,621,849 of record OY982968.1, read on the forward strand.
ATACTTAATGTACTTGTTGTGTATATTTATCAAAAAATATGTATTTTTCTTAATGAGCCAAATTCACAGAATGTATAAGGTACTTTATGCTAATACATAGCTATACATTCGGTCACTAAATGCTGTAAAAAACAACCTGTTTTATTAAGACTGGATGGATATACTATGTAGGCTTTAATTAAGACTGGATGAATGGACTGTGTAGGAACCCATCATCGCGTAATGAACAGTTAAAAAGATTGTAATTTTAATTTATTTTTGTGATTCAAACATTTTAGTTGCATTAACGCCTGCTAAGCGAATAAGCAAAAATAAATAATAAAAAGTCGTTTATTTTTCAAAACAATTACATTGTTACATTGAAATAAAATTATTACATTTAAGGCCTGTTTTAGAATGTTCAAGTAAGTTCCGGTTATACTACCCAGAACATATATAATAAATAAAACACTATCTTTGCGTTTCACAGTCATCGATTTAACCTATTCATCGGTTAAAACTTGAAACGCGTTGCATGTTAACTGTCATTTTTATCATTCAGTTATTTTATGTCCTGGGTAGTAAAACCGGAACTTTCTCGAACATTCTGAAGCAGGCCCTTAAAGTGCTATTGCAGGTAACTTTCTGGACACGTTTTCTACACTTATCTAAACGTACGACTTTAAGGGTGTAGTTAAACTTCTTAACTAGATTTACATGTCAATTAAGTGCAGATCGTTACCAATTTTACTTTTTATTACCAACTTTCAAAAATGGTGGAGGTTTTCTTTGTATGTTTGTTACGTCATTACTCCGACAATGTTTAACTTATTTTGATTATTCTTTTTGGTTGGGTAAAACATACCTTCAAATGAGTCCCATATAAATTTCGTCAAAATCGGTTAAGTATATTTTTAATATTATTATAAAAATTCACGTGGTTTTCAAACATTTTATGGAATGGATCTCATGTGGTTGGTCAACAGTAGAGTAATCTTGTAAGAAGTATGTATTACTAAAAAGAATGAAAATAAAATATTTAAAAAACGGACATGACTTCCAGCGCTAAAAGGAATGAAATAACTTGTGAAAGTCAAGCATTAAAATCAAAATTTTCAATCAGCATAGTACCGAATTCAACAAGGTATTTCATACTATTAAGTGATAAAGGTCGGTACCGAAGCTTTTTATTTTTTTATTTTATATAGGCCTATGTTTGGTAAGTGACGTTATGGTCAAGCATAGATCAAGACATTATAAAAGAAATTTACCAACTATAGCCTTTCAATCATCAAGATATTCTTATGGAAAAACAGGTGACAAGAAGTTCCATGAGTGGGCTGCACGTATTAAAACCTGGGACTAAATCGTTGCGTTCTAATTTTTGTAACTTCTGCGAGTACCGTCTTACCGGGGTACGGGTTGTAGCGCGCCGTCGTTTTGATATAACAGAGCTATTAGCTCATTAATTTCATGGGATACAAAGTTTCGGCAGAAAATGTTCAAGAAGGAGTTATTTGACTGTGATAATGAATAAAAATGAGTTTTTTTTTTATGTCCATGTTTATTATCAGTCAGCTCCTAGTCTAGAATGTAATCCAGATGTTAGAAATCGCGTTTTTTTAGTTTCGTGCAACGCAGAACAAACATGGGGCTATCACCGCAATATCAGCTAAGTCATTTTTAATTACAGTCCTAATTGGATTTTGTTTGTTATTTATTTAATCAGAATTTATTTATTTACTTTTAAAATAATGGACAATGGTTCAAACACACTGGTGTGTAGATGAGCATAGGCAGGTTATTATAGGAAACCGGTCATGCGTATTTTTTGCAACATTTTACATAATTTGCTGGTTTTGTATACACTGTTTCAAAGCTTTTAAGCTTTAATACTAGATAATAATGTTAAATGCTTGTTTTTGAGAACAAAAACTGCCAAGTGATTGAGAAGATACAGCGCAAATTTGCTAGGTATATCTATAAAAAAATTACGGTTACTACTCGTATTTTTCCATCTCTTTTTGTAACTGGTATAGTCATGCTTTACACCCTAGTACTCAGACGTAAGATGCTTCTCGTCATGCATTATTATCAAGTGGCTCATAACAAAGTTGATTATCCGGTAACGCTAGAGCAGCTGGGGCTGTTTGTTCCGCCGCACTTTGGTCGCGGTGCTAACGCTGAGCACGGTCCGCGGCGCCTCCGCCAACTATTTGCCACGCCCAAAGATCTGCACACTGTTCGTGGTAAGAATGCACCCACAGCTAGAGTATTCACGTTGCTCAACGGTATGTTAGCTCAACATCCAGAGATTGACATATTTTATGATATCTATAATATATTTCGACAGAATGTTAGTCACCTTAGTAGTTTGTCTTTTTAATGTGTTGGACTTCATGTCTGTGAATTACATATGAGAATGAATAAATAAATAAAGTGCCAGTTGGACCTAGAGTTCTGCACCGAACACAGAATGATCAAAAGCCGTTATTTTTATACAGTTCGATTGCGGGAGTCCAACGCGCGCTTTGACGGTTTTATTGTTTGTTATTATATTTATTATTTGTTAATGTACAATTGTTAAACCAAGTTTGACACTTGTATGTATATATGTACTCGTACATACAAGCGTCATATATATATTATGAGTATTTGTCGAGCAATCCACTATACTAAGACAAATTTTGTATATAATTTCAACTGGCTACCTCTTACAGTTCTAAAGATACAACTCTATAAAGGTCGGACAACTGGACAGGCAGACGTACAGACCGACAGCCGAGGCTTAGTAATAGGTTTCTGTTTTCATGTATGTAACCCTAAAATCTGGTCAAGTGGGAGTCGGGCTGTGGTTATGCAACGCAAAAGCCCGTAAACTAAAAAATAAGTTCATCAGTATGCTTTTATTAACAAAATACTACGAACCATATAGAACACTACTGCTACTACAACAAAAGCGTTTAGATAACCTGCAAGTGATTGCAGACTCTAGGCTAGCCTGGCACTACCAGTTTTGTTGGCTGCGTGCTCAGCATGCTGGGAGCATTGCCCCTTTGAAACTAAAAATAAATATAAAGATAATGAAAATAATTTTTTGTTGGTTTAGATCATAGATTCAAAACAGCTTTTGAATCAGCATTTTCAGTATCTGCTATTTTTTTTTAATGTTATATAAATATACATGCTCTCTACTTATATGTACTTAACTAAAAACGATGGCACCGTACTCTAAGGTTATATTTTGTTTCAGCTACAATTAACTGTATTGGAGACCTCGTGACAAATAATTTCTTTGAATTTCTAGTACAATATTCATCGTTTGGACAACGCTCTACATAAATTTAGTACTATTCCGTTAAATATCCGTATCCGTTTACGAGCTTAAGAGCAATGACACACGGAAGCATAAACCGACAGAAATCAGATCCTCATTAATTGAACAGCATTTTTTTCTTTGGCTACAAAACACTTAAAATAAAATGTGGTCCCATACAATGCAGCGGTCATATATGAAATACTTGAACAAAACCAACGCTGGCGAAGCCATAACAACCTAAGAACTACCTAAACAATAAGTACCTATAAGAACCTAACGCCAATAAAGTAGTATTGGAACATTCGCTAGTTCTGGTAATGTAGTTGCCGATAAACGTTTTGTTTATTTCGTTGATTACACACAATCGTGCAATGTCCCGGTTTCGGCAGTTCATTCATTCCGTCTGTTCTTAGCTAAATTATTTCTTAACGCCATAAACGGGGCTCGCGCCATTACGTTCGCCATAAAATGATGGAATTGCTCGTAACTCACCCCGTGAATATACGGGTAGGTGTAGGACTGTACGATGGCGTAAATGAAACCTTGTTGTATACAATTTATGGAGGTATCCTCAAGTCTCAGTAGGTAACTATATCTTTAGGTTAAATAAGCTCTGATTAAATGAAAATTGTTTTGGAGAACAAGTATATATAACAGCTTTTTTAGAATATTTTGTACAGTAATTATTATATTATATTTATACTTAATGTATATTAATATATTATGCGAAATAAAATATACTTACTTAAGGGTTTAGAAGCGCTCGTAGCGGAGGTTGTAGCCTTTTTTATATCAATTCATCGTTCGATCAAAGAGGTTGCATCGTCCGCTGCGGTCATTACTTAGATGGGTGACCGTTAATGGCATTCACTACTGAACATTTCCATGCCTTGAAAGGTACGTAAGGACGTCAGTCCCAGTTTTTGTATTATGATAACAGTCTTTATAGAAGCTTGTTGTATCTAATTCATAACAATAGATTTTTTGTATGAATATATTCACAGTCAATCCTCAGCCGTTATGTGAATGCCTGCCTAGCTTGTTACCATCCTCAGGTATAGAATCTGTCAACAAGCATCTAACAGTACGTTCCGGCAGTTGTCTTTGAGAGCCCGTCTCCAATGTAGCGTATGACTGCTTTACGCTCTTCAAGTACATCATCGCTTAATATCAGGTGAGATTGTTACCTCTAGCTTTAACTAGTCACTTTCGACTGCTGATAAGCAGTATACATAATTATGATGATTGCTGTTTACAATGTACAGCTTTAGTAAACGAGCATTCAAGTTTCTGACTTTTTGTCGTGAGCAAATTGATACTAACTGTTTATTACGGTGCCTGCTCCTTTGACAGTGTGGCTCAAGCGTCTCTTTGCAAACTCAATATGTTGGGTTCAATGAACCAAGCACAACAGTTCTAAGTTTTTCTGATAGCTTAGTAGTAGTCCGGAATCTGAAAATATGGTCTGTGGATGTATAGCAGATTATGTATTATATGTTGATAATACCCCCGTATTTATAAAAACTGAATGAAGACGATTTGGAACAGTTTATTAGTAAATTATAATTGAACAGAGTTTGAGGCAATGATAAGTAGTGAAATAAATTATAGAACCAATCGCGATACCAAATTGTTAGGTGATAATCTAGTTTCTTTCACAGTATAACTTGTTGTCCCGCACATGACTTAAATTTTACCTATCGTATATTTGTAATTTTGTAATGTAATCCGCATAGCAGGCGTTATTGCACATCACAGTGCTTAGTGACAGGTTTTAGTCCTACGTTGTATGTAAATTTCCTACTACCCTACCTACTACCCTGTGAAAATCACGTAAATCTCCCCCACCATACTGTGAGTCAACCCGTTGTTGACACTAAAGACGACCTGTAACTACCTAATCAACTCTAACTACCACAAGGCTATCCTGCCACAAAAGCTTCTGCAAGATAACGACAAGACATGACATTTTTATTTACTACCTTACAATCAAATTTGTCCAACGCACGATCCAAGGAAAGTGACGACACGTAAGAGGACGCACCTCGTGGCTCAAAAATCTTAGGCCGCGGTTTAACATATAACATCCCTATTCCGCGCAGCTGTGTCGAAAGTCCGAATAGCCCTCACGATAGCCGACCTCAGGGAGGAGACAGCACCTTAAGAAGAAGAATTAAGGTCAGTGACTCGCCCTGACATAGCAGAGCCGGTCATTTTCTTTGGTACGAGTACATCCCATCAGCGCTTACCACTAGTTTAATTACGCTCATCCTATTTCACATAAATACTCATCGATATCAGATCTAACAAGGTAATCCACGCTTCATTTCCATTGAGTAGCACATTCAAATCTCAGAGGCACAATTAAAACTGGCAATCAAAATCGAGAATAGGTCACGGGTTGATTTACCGCATCACCAATTGTATGGTGCGTACAGTCAGCATAATCATAAATTTTGATTGGATAATATATTTATTATTTAGTAGGTATATATATAATATATAGGTATAAGTGGAATTACAATAGTTTAATGTGAATCTTTACGACCATATCAGCAGAAGTCTCAAATTAGACATTTTACGATTATGTTCTTAATCATCGTATTCCTTCTCTTGTTCCACTCATATGGTGTCGGTCATCTCTAATCACACGTAAGACAGCACTACGATTTATATTAAAAGTATGTGTTCGTTAAAAATACATTAACGTTATTTGTAAATAGTTTTGACATCGGTTTCAGGATTATGTGCATTTTACGAAATCATGGAAATAGAATTCACCACGTCTCTCTTTTTCCCTCCGTTGAATATTTTTACTGTCTCTACTTTACGAGAGTTGAAATTTAGTACATGCCTGTATAGGTTTACGTGACCCAATCACGATCGTGTAACACTTTGTACACGAATAATGATTTTAGGGTGCAAAATAAGAAAATTTAGAGTAACTTTTGTTTAGTTCACCATATTGTTATACGATATCCATATCCATCCTGTGAATGGAAAGGGTGCTTACGCATATGCAATAAGTAATAGTATTACTGTAGAATGCATAAGGTCAAAGATATTTATGATCTAACTGATCGACCACCGACATGGGCGAGTATCAGAAAATAATTACACGAATATTACTAATAATACACAATCAAGAACCTTTTTGATATCCGCTACAAGTTTGTTAACGCCTTTGATCACTATCTCATCTGATGGTTAGTAATAGGGAATAACTCTAGTAGTATTTTAATATTGTTATGTTTGCAATAACGCCTGCTATGTGGATTACATTACAAAATTACAAATATACGAGAGGAAAAATTTAAGTCATATGCGGGAATCGAACTCGCGTCCATCCACTAGTTCGAATCCCGCACATTACTTAATTTTTTCCTCTCGCATATTTGTAATTTTGTACAGCTCTAGTAGTACTAGACAACTTCCAGAACCGAACCTTAGTGCTTGGTAACAGATTTCCTACTTGACGAGAGATGGTTACTAGCCAGGCGAACATTTACAAAATGCGCTAGTACTATGCATTCCCCATACCATCGAAACTGTTGAGCCGAATCATAATTTAAAAATATTGACGATTTTATTAATTTTAATAGATTCATGAATTCTCGATCGTGAGCTCGCAATGACAAGTCCTCTTGGAATGCTTCATCTAGAATTATAACGCGTTAAAAAATATTGATGACAGTCGTTATAGTATGGTATGGCATTTCGCGAATGCCCGCCTGGCTAGGCTACCAAGTAGTAATCTGTCGCCAAGCGCCTAAAGTTGTGTATCGACGCAGCTGTCCTTGAACTCCATTAATTCTAGGTTAGCCTGAACAACATCTTTGACCACATCATTAATAAATAGTAGTCAAACAGACCAGCCTATCAGCTATACATAATATACGAAAGTTTTTCAATCAAATCATTTATTATCTTCTTATATGTTTGTAAGTGTTGTTACAATTTTATTGTGATATTGGCGTTATTTTTTTTTATGTTATTGCGAAGGAACAAGCTCGAGGTTGAACAACCTGATGTTAAGCGGACTAACCTCTGCCTATAACAGATGCATTTCATCACGAATTGCACTGCGCCCGTCATCTTGAGACATAGTTGTTAAGTCTCATGTGCCTGTAATTTCACTGGCTATCAAGGACTACTGCCGGAACACACCGTTAGGTGCTTGGCGACAGATTTTCTACTTGAGGGTGGTAGCTAGCCAGGCGGGCAATCGCAAAATGCCCTTCCACCATGCGGTGAAGCTCAAGCCGGCGGTGGGGAACCAGGGTACTGCGGTGCGGCACTCCATAGTTATTACAGCTCGGCCATCATTGATAATAATAACAAATATTTTTAAAATATTTTATGAAAACATCAAATTAAATATTTTAATAAAACACTTAAAAAAATACAAAAATATATCTAGTGACAATTCCGCCTAATTTTCCTGCTAAGCCGACGTGACGTCACAAACGCCACGCAGCATAACCTGAAGAGTATTCCACGCTTCGCTTCTAAACGAAGCATCCTCAGGAGGTCTTGACTCGACGAGCGCACGATCGAGACATATCTCGTCTCTATCGTGCGCTCCTAGAGTCAAGACCTCCTAGAGTCAAGACCTCCTAGAGAGAGAGATAAATATAATTTTTATAAAGATTTTTTAAGTGTTTTATTACATAATCAATTTGATGTTTCTTAAAATATTAAAAATATTTGTTATTATTAAATGTAGATCCGCAATGTAACGCCTGAATCGATTCATTACAATAGTAGACTCTACGTACTCAGAACGTTAACATACAGACAACAGTTTGTTCAGGCGTTATATTACTGACGTCATTTTGTGAAACATGTAGGTATATCCCGGAAGGAAAATACTCTTGTGAGGGAAGTAACAAAGTCCTTTCACTGACTGTACCGAGGATTGGTGCCATAAATCAAGTCAGTAATCTGTGACGCTGCGCCAAAAACCATAACACATCCACCGATTTATTGCAACGGCTCTTTGTTATTCAGACGGCTTTTTGGTTACAACCATCATACCTAGTAGAGACCCATACATTTTTCTTCGCTCGGATACCATGTCCAACAGTAATGGTTAATTATCCCACTAATGCCTTGAAAGTTCCAGCAGAAACACGAAAATCTTCCAAAGTGTTTTTCTTATGGGATCATGCCGGAACACGCACGAGACCCACCTGATGTTAAGCGGTAACCTCTAATTATAACAGATGCATCCGAACTGCATTGCACCCATTAACCAGAGACATACAGTTGTTAAGTATCCTGTGTCTAATTTCAAAATTACCTTACTGACTCTCAAGGACTGCTGCCGGAACACACTGTTATGTGCTTGGCGACAGATTTTGCATGCGGTGAAGCTCAAGCTGATGGTGGGAATCGAACCTTGCACCTGTGGCAGAGCAGTCCGTAACCACTCGGTTATCATAGCTGTACAAGTACGAGTAGGGCTTCGTCCGTTTTTGTTCCGCATTACAATAAACCATGAAAGGAAAATGATGTTTGTTTTGATTACAGCTTTGGGGCTCTAAGATTGAATTGACATTGACAATTGTGTTTTAGTAAATTATAATTTAATAAAGTTGTTTAATCTAATAGGAGGGGAGCCTGTTGTGATCTACCATGGACAGACTCCGGACTGCTACTGAAAATGTATAGTCAGGACAATTAAAAAACCTGTCCGACCCAGAGGTCGAACTCAGGACCTCCAAAGTACAAAGCCGTGCTTTTACACACTCTCTAACAGGATAGTACTATTATTTTTGTAATAAAGCGTTGTTTATGAAACAAATTATATTTTAAAATTTAAGCTTGAAATGTCACATGTGTGATACCTGTATGTAATTTGTAGTTGTTTGTGTCAAAGAGACCTTAGTAGTTGACAATCATCTTTTATCCAACGTCCCGCGGGAGAAGTCCGCAATATGTCAGCAGTCCGACGAACGTAAAACAAAGCAAATGCAGTACAACATTAATTACCAGTATGGACTTTTGGACACTTTGATTTCTTCAATATTTTACTTTGAAAGGTTAGGACTTTTAACATCACAGTACAGTCCTAACGGCGGCTTTTAATAATGAACCTAATAAGGCGCATACTAAGCACATTTCTCACATTAACACTTCTAGATATGAAGTTAAAATACTATGTTAAACCACAAATCTATAGCCGTGATATTTTTTCGGTAAGAGGGGCCAGAAAATGTTTAAGTTGTGGGATAGTGATAATTGTTAAAAAAAATTGTGTGTCAAGTCTGAATACACTTCGTCTATTTAAAAGCCAACTTTCTAATCAAAGTTTTCTAACATTCAACTATATCATCAGAAAATTTGGATTTGTTTAGACAGGCTAACATATGATTAGATAATCATAGATTGCTCTGTTAGCAATTAAAAAATCAGCGATTTTCCATAGCATGTGTTGATTTTGTACCACAAGCACGGAAACTCATACTCTTTTAGCTACGTTTAGTCGCAAAATAGAGCGAGAAATCCTTTCTTTGTGCTTAGAAGCCCTAAGGGCTTGGAGGAAATTGTTTTTTTACCCGCGTGCGTTACCGGAGGCTTTAATTTTTTACTCCTTTGTGCTGTGCGGCGAATAAAGTATTAAAACTTTTCATTACGTGATATTGTTTAACAAGGAAGTGTGTGTATATATACTGTGATCTCCTTGATGCCTTCCCCTATTATATTTGAGCAAGCAATAAAAAATAATATGTAGATTAACATAACAGGCTAATATTTTGTTGTTTGTTGGTTTTCATAATATTACAATTTATTACCCAACCTATTTAAAAAGATAAGAAAACTTATGTAAAGAAAAACATTTTAATATGCTCATGAACTTGATTTAGATAAGTTAAAATAAAAATAAATTAATCATAATCATTGTAATTATAAAAGCGATTAGATACTTTCAACGTACCTATACAGCATAGCACCTAATCTTGAGGCTCAAAATAATCGCGTCGTTAATAACGAGATAACTGCCGTTAACGAATCGAACGAGATTGTAACACCGATAAACGGAATAATATGGTTGTAATCTACATTACGTTAATCTCCGATCGAGGACCGCTATGCTATATAAAGGCTTTGTCTTGATATTTTCCGTTATTCTAGTCATCAGAGTCTTTAGAAATCTTCAAAATGGTCTCCGACTTTAGGAAAAAGAAGCTGCTTCACGTTTTCAACGCATTTATTGATACAGACAGAAGTGGTTCCGTGGAGAAAAAAGATTTCGAGGAGGCTGTGGATAAAATTGCTAAGCTGCGAGGATGGAAGGTTGGAGATGCCAAGTACAACGCGACAAAAGAAACCTTATTGAAAGTGTGGGAAGGTCTACAAAGCCGTGCAGACGCTGATAACGATGGAGAAGTTTCAAAAGACGAATGGATTGCACTGTGGGATAGCTATGCTAAGAACCCCTCTTCTGCGCAGGATTGGCAAAACCTGTATTGCAAATTCATCTTCCAGTTAGAAGACGCCAGCAATGATGGCGCTATAGATGTGGACGAATTCACTTCAGTTTACGTTTCCTTCGGCCTGGACAGAGAAGAGACGATTGAGGCTTTCCACAAAATCTCTAAGGGTAAGTCGACAGTTTCCTGGGTGGAATTCCAAGAGCTATGGAAGGAGTACTTTACTACTGAGGACCAAGATGCACCAGGGAACTTCATTTTTGGTTGCTATATCTGCAGCTTGTCCAAACATTCTCACTCTCATTCACACTAGTGCTAAATACTACTTATTCTAATTTCTCTGAAATTGTATTAAATTTTAGTGTGAGTAGTTTCTGCGTTATTTTTTATTGGTTAACGGAATCAAAGTTTTACCAATTTAACTGAAGCACGGAAACCGCTGGTTCCGATAATTATCATACTGTATATGAAAGGCTTTTGTTCACTCCTTCATCTATAATCCACAAATGTATATGTAATGCAGCCATTCGCTAGCATTTTTTTTTGTATACGTAATGTTATAATAATTATAGCTCTAAACCAATAATTCACGAAGTTAATACATTTTAAAAATTGTTTTTACACCAATAATGTTTCTCTCAAATTCAATTAAAATATTCAAACAGTTTTAATGAATATATGATCGGAATAATTCCATATCGTTTGCCCTTCGAATTACCAAAAAAGAATGAAAATAAATGTTTTTACTAAAGATTAACTTAACTACATTTGTATGGTTATTTGTATATCAGATCTATATTTAAATCTAATTTTAATCTGTTTATAAGTTATTAAAGCTTAAACAATAAAAGCTATTAATATTATATCGACCGTTTTATTTACTATGATACTGCTGGCACAATGATTTGTCATTTCTAAGTTTATAAGTGTGTTTTTTTGAAGCAGTGATGGCTCAGTGGCACTGGCTATGGACTGCCACGCAGCAGGTCCATGGTCAAATCCCGCCGCGGGCTTGAGCTTCACCGCACGCTGGAAGTGCATTTTGTGATTGCCCGCCTGGTTAGCTACCACCCTCAAGTAAAAAAAAAAGAAAATCTGTCGCCAAGCACCTAACGGTGTATTCTGACAGTTGTCCTTGAGAGCCTCTAATTCTAGGCTAAGCCTGTTAACACCTTTGACCACATCATTACTTACCATCAGGTGAGATTGTGGTCAAAGGCTTACCTATAAGAAATTTAAAAATAAAGTACATATTTTTAATAATTAAATTCAATAGTTTCCAAATATTGGTACTTGGCTAGGTTAAGTGGCCTATATGTCTATTAGCAACATAATAATATTGTATCTAAGTACAAAATTAGGCAATAATAAATCTTTATTCGAAACATCAACATATGAACAAAAGCAAATGAAAACGATGATACTCGCGACAGTTTAAGATAAAAAACTGTGTTGCGAATATCAACGCCCTCCTCCTTAGCAACTAAGGTACAATTAGTTCCACAGAATACATAGAATCAAAAAGTCTTAAGCATATTGTTAATCTAATTTAACTATGTGTGTGTTTGTGTGTGTGTGTGTGTGTCTATGTGTGTATGTATGAGGGTATGTTTTGTGTATGTTCGTTTTGTGTAGAGTGTTATGTGTTATATTGTGTCACAAGATAGTAGTAATAGCTCTTAAATTTGAAAATTCACAATCTGCTCAGTTTCGTCGTATGTGAGAGATTGTAGCCTGTAACTCTCAGTTTCGATTTCTTTGATTGAAGTGGGTAAATATTTAGAATTTGATTCAATCTATTATATAAAGAATTACTTATACAATAATAATGACGGGATGCTAATGTAGTGCGATGTGTTTCCACCTTACAGACCCTGTCAGATCTACGCTTGGATTGAACAAGTAGAGGGTCATAATTTAGTTCCAGATGCTTTCGCTGCACAGTGCTCAGTATGAATAACTGTCTGACGGTAAGGACCTTGCAAAACGAGTATAGATCAGTTGTTGGAAATCTGCGAGGTTTTTTTGAAATCACTTTGAGGACTGACCTTTGTGCTCTTTCAAGGTTCAGCATGTATGTTTTAAAAGCTCCACCCCAAGACGTTATGCAATATGCTAGGACTGATTGAGCCAATGCAAAGTAAACAATTTTGAGGCATTTTAGATCGGTTACATCCCTAAGGTTCTTAAATACGTACACAAGCTTTCTGATACGGGATACAGTTGCGTCTAAATGCTCTTTCCAAGTCATGGTGCTACCTATTATTACACCAAGATATTTTATATTGTTAGCTCTGTCTATACACCTACATTGGCAGTCTTGTGAATATATAATCTGGCAAGAGTGGGCACGAATTTTAAAAGAATCGGGTGGCTGGGACGACATTTTAGCAGAGAAAGTAATATATTTCGTTTTGGCTACGTTCAATGTCAGAAGATTGGTGTTTAGCCATTGTATAACGATTGATAACGCACTTTCAGAAAATTCACACACCTCTTGCCAATTTGGACCTTTGATTAGAAGAGCAGTGTCATCAGCATACGTAATTATTTTAGTGTTTGGAATAGTGAGTGAGCATAGTTGATTAATGTATATAAGAAAGAGAGTTAGTCCGATAACGCTACCTTGGGGTACACCGAAGTGTATTGGTTCCTCTGCACTAACGAACTTGTCAATTTTAACACATTGCGAACGTTGTGTTAGATAACTACAAAAAATAGAGTGGGCAATCCCTCTGACACCTATAGCTTCCAACTTATTTAGCAATATGGGGACAGAGACAGTGTCAAAAGCCTTAGAAAGATCTAAGAAGATTCCGATCACTTGAGGCTTTTTATCGATAGATTTAACGATTGTGTCAGTTAGCTCCAAAACAGCGTCCTCAGTGGACCTCCCAGTTCTAAATCCAAATTGGTTATTTGACAAGATATTGTTGGCATTGATAAATTTAATCAGTCTGACATTCAAAATTTTCTCAAATATGTTTGATAGTGCTGTTAAGACTGAAATAGGCCTGTAGTTGTTGACACTGCCTTTGTCCCCACTCTTGTAAATGGGATGGATGATGGTTTTCTTAAATACTCGAGGGAAAACTCCGGTATTGAGACAAAGATTGAAAAGAACAGTAAGTATGGGGATGAAGATGTGTTTAGCTGCTTTGATAACAGAAGCCGGAATGCCATCCCAACCAACGGCACATTTGGATTTTAGGTTTATAATAGTACGTTCGATTTCATCGCAATCTGTACTATACAAGGCCATAGAGTTCAAAGGGGGGTTGATCTCGAGCTACTTGTAGCAGTAGGTAGCTGCAGCGAGTTATTCGTATCATGGTGGGTATATAGGGTAATAAATTTATCGGCTAGAGTTTTTCCTATATTTGCAAAAAATAAATTAACATAGTCGACAAATTGGGAGGGGCTATTTGAAAGTTTTAATAACTCAGCAGAGTATGTTTTCTTTGTGTTTAGGTTTGCGATTTGTTTAATTAGTTTCCAGGTCTCTTTTGGATTCCTTGAAGTTTTCTGAAATTTACCACGTACGAAATCTCTTTTTGTGTTTTAAGTAAGTGATTGCAGTAATTGTGATATCGTAAGTAATTTTATTCTAAGCACAGAGTCGAAAGCTGCATAAAAGTTATGCGGGCTGATATAATCATAGCTATTTGTTGGTGTGTGCATGTGTTTGGTGTGTGACTTATGGTGAAGGTTTAGTCCGAGACTTGTGTGTGGTATGTGTAAAATGTGAGATGCTTGCAGACTTAGTTGTGATATAACAATAAAACATAAGATATTAATACAATATAAGTGAAATGATATAGTATAGAACACAATGACAATAGTCCAGAGAAATGTTACGATTTTAGGTAAAATAAAGATATTATCAGACGCTGCGGCTTCTAATGTTAACCAGGTCAGATTCATTTTGCACTCGCACCAAGGCTTCATTTTCTCGTTTACGGAGGTAAATTTTACCATGCGATACCCAACAGTATTTAAAATCATTGACCTTCGCAAACTCTCTAGTCTGAAAAAACAGCTGCTTCATTTTTGCCGATAGGTTTTCGGAAATGAATATAGGCAGAGCGGGGCCGCTAATCTTAAGATGTTCCGTTGTTAATTGGTATTCTCTTTTGAACTTACGGTACAAACTAATGATTCTCTCTTTAAGTAGAGAGCTAGTTAACTCTACAACAATTGTCTTGTTGGCAGGCACTTTAGTTTTAATGCGGAAGATATCTTTGACTTCAAAAGGCTGTATATCGACATTTAGCACCTTTCCCGCACTGATGACAGTGTCTAAAAGTGAAGACTTTGTTTCGTTCGGTGCTACAGGCACGTTCCTTATTTCTAGACAGGTCGCCCTAGAATTACGCTCTAACTGGTCCAGTTTTTCCTCTAATATCTTCATGTACTTTTTATCCTCGTTCCGCTCATTTTCTAGTTTGGCATATTGAGCCTTAAGATCTTCATATTTCTGCACCATAAAATCGACCGTTGACCAATGTTGATTGACCAATGCTTGATATACACATTATATCTGTGCCCTAATTAGACGAAAAAGCATAGCAAAGACGTGTTTATATTAGTAGTGGCTCAATCATCTTATTTCATGAAAACAGCCTATATTTTTCATTATTTTTGGCGTCCAACAGTACTCGGTATTCATATTTAAAAATACTAATATTTATGCATGAATATGTTTTTTCTCAATCAGGACAGTCCAAAGTACACTTATGTTTAATCTGATCATCTTTATTAGATTCCATCAGTACATTACTATTGGAGAAGTTTTGTGTGTAATTTTTATAATAGGGTTTACATTATTGTTGTTTGGGATAACAGTCTACTAATGCTTCTTTTGATCAACATAACGTCTCAGAATAAATAATACTTCATACCTTTCTTTTTAAGAGAGAGAGAATGAAGTCGCAGCAAAATACTTAAAAAATATGTTGTAACTATGCAGCGCTAATTCCAGAAACTAGGTACTCAAAACGCTATCGTAGTTTTTATCGTCAACATTATTAATCGATTAATAATATAACAACAAATAACTACTTTTGATAAGATATCTCTTACACAAATAGAAATAATCATTATCGTATATGAAATTAATCCCGAGTCGATGGTAAAATGGCAATAAAGATATTACGGAGCCTTCTCCGGTGAAGGATCCTAAGGCATGTGAATTAAATCCTAAACCTTATGCGGCAACTATAAGTTATATGAAACACTCTTTCAAATATTTTTTTTGTAGTATACTATGTTTCTGTTTACGAAATAAAAGTATCGAATGCCTTTTTTCTAGCTAAGTTTTTCATTTATACATCGAGTTTAATGCTTAGCATAAACCAAGAGTATTCTAGTAATTTGTATCATTTTTTTTATGTTATTGTGACGGTACAAACACAACGCCCACCTGATGTTAAGAGGTAACCACTGCCTATAACGTATGCATTTCATCACAAGTGATAAACTGCACTGCGCCCGTCAACCTGAGACATACAGTTGTTGAGTCTCACGTGCCTGTCGTAACTACCTATAACCGCTCGGCTATCATTGCTTCATAAATATTGTCTTCTCATTTTCACAATACCCACGATTTGCTTATGTATTACTCGCGTTTGTTGTCCTAACAGCTGTTGTAATATTTTATGCCTTAGCATTTTTATCTACATCTACACTAATATTATTTATATTTGTATACAAAAATACTAATTGATGATTTGTATTTTTGTATGCAACGAATAATCTTAAAAACTACTCGACTGATTTGGGTGAAATATATATTTTTTAAATATTTATCTTTATTCCTAGTGGTGTAATCGTGATTGTCACTGTTTATTTTAAATTTACTCAATTTTTTATGAACATCATAATATTTTCAAATTATAGACAGACTTGGTAACACTAAATTATCATGTTTTAAAAAGATCCCTCGCGATTCCCTAGGACCCATTTTATATATGGCTCGAATTGCACGGTTTGTAAGATAAAGATTATTTCTATCTCAGCAGCAGCTCTTCACAGCAATACACCATACGACATAATACTGTGGAAGTACGCGAAATAAACTAGGCGAGCAGTATAGCTACGTCTGTTAACTGTCTTACCCTAAGAACTGCATATGCAGCAGAACTAAGTCTTCCGGATAGATTATCCATCTTTGAATTATTGTTTTCTTAAAATATTTTCATATGAATGAATAAATTATTTATTTTTCAAAAACATGGATATTATACATAGGTCTTGTTAAGTTATGTCAGTATTTAAATGTTTCCAGCATGTTCTGCCTTGCGACGTACAAATTTTAAATATATTGAATATAACAATAAAATATAATATCTAAAAACGAATAAAAAGCGATACAATGTCAAAAAATATAAACATAATAGAAATATACTAATTTAATTATAAAGCAGTACGTCATGAAATTGTGTCAGAAGGTAAATCAATTAAATTACAAATTACTTTAGTTTTACATCTTAAAAAGTCGTCAATGGAATAAAATGAATTGAGTAATAGCCAAGTATGCAATTTAGATTTAAATTTACTTTGGTTATTTATATTGGTAAGTCTCTAATATCTATTGGGATATTATTGTCAATTTTTATTGCCATACAATACGTATTGTTATACGATTTAGATGTTTATATAAAGGTAAGTTTTTGCAGCAAGTGAATACTGGGCTAATGAGAAAATAAATAATGTCCAAGAGTGATGAGTGCATTCCACTTCACGCTAAACAGATGCACTGTAACTGTTAGGCAGATAATATGATGCTTTACTCATGAGGCAGTTGGTCCGTCTCTTTACTTTATTTCATTAAAGATAGGGTAGGCGCGACGTCCTTCCAATTAGGTTGTAATTAATTTTTTATTTCTAAATGTCCTTATTGTCGTGAGACATAAAAATCAACTTGAAGGTAGATTTGTTTCTCACTGTAATGGTTTTAGGAAACTAGAAATGACTTTATTCCTCACGAATACTAGTACTACTGATAGCAATCATTGTATTTCTTTTTGATATTCCCGTCGAATACCAGTCAACTTTTTTTTCATTAACAACATACTATAAGCTAAATACAACTCTACAGCTGCTACAACGAAAGCTGTAAGGCAACTTGCATAATGTTGCAGGTCTACAGGCAGTCCAAATGCTCCTGGCCACTTCCAGTTGGTAGCGTGGGTATATACGCTAGCAAACTGCTACAAGCATGGTGGAAGCTGGCATACTGGTTTACTAAACTATTAAATTTAATTTAATATATACTGTACATAATTCAACTTCTTGTTTCGTTATATTCACTTTCATCAAGCTTGTTTTGATCAAGCTGGTATCTAAAAATAAATGTTTATTCGAAGACTGATACGTTAGATTTTAACCACTATCTGCCTTGATGGTAACTGTGTCAATATACATTCATTAAGGTCATTGGTGACTTCATATAATATTGTATGTAGCGCTTTCCTTTACAAATTTATATTTTTACAAACGTTGTCATCATCACATCACAAGAACGTCGACCGTTGAACACGTCTCCCCGTTGGGGCGATTTGCCATAATCCCCACGCTTGGCAGGCGTCTTGGAGATCGCAGTAGAAGTTGTCAGTTCTTCAGAAGGCGCTGCTTCCCACTTTCTGATATTTTGCCCTTACTTGCATCTGATGACACCTATGGGAAGAAAATGAAGGGAAGGTGACATTCTAACCCGGCACCCCGTGGGATAGACACAAACGTAGTCACGTAATATTATGTTTAAATGCTGCGAAATTTTGCGTTCAAGTCTTTGAGCCTGAATCCGTAATTCGCATGGTTATTATGTATTTCAAAGCAGTGATGGCTCAGTGGCATTGACTATGGACTGCAGCGCAGCAGATCCATGGTTTGAATCCCGCCGCCGGCTTGAACTTCACAGCATGGGCATGGTGGAAGGGCTTTTTGCGATTGTCCGCCTGGATAGCTACCACTCTCACGTAGAAAATCTGTCGCCAAGCACCTAACGGTGTGTTCCGCCAAGAGTCCTTGAGAGCCAGTGAAATTACAGGCACATGAAACTTAACAACTATGTCTCAAAGTGACGGGCGCAGTGCATTTCGTGACTTGTGACGAAATGCCTCTGTTATAGGCAGAGTTTAGTCCGCTTAACATCAGGCGGGCCTCAAGCTTGTTCCGTCACAATAATATAAAAAAAACATCACATCACAGGAACGTCGACCATATTGAGCTAGGTCTCCCCATTAGGGCGATTTGCCATAATCCCCACGCTGGGCAGGCGTCTTGGTGATCGCAGTAGAAGTTGTCAGTTCTTCAGAAGGCGCTGCTACACACCTTCTGGTATTTTGCCCTTAGTTGTATCTTACGACACGTACGGGAAGAAAAGGAGGGTGACATTCTATATAACCCGGCACCCCGCTGGATAGACACAAACGTAGTTACGTAATATTTTTAATACCAAATGTTTAAATACTGTGAAATTTTGCGTTCAAGTCCTTGAGCCTGAATCCATAACTCGCATGGCCATTATATATATATATATATATATATTAGGTCCTTACATATGAAATTGGCGTTTTTCGTACTGGCCACTTTAATCACGAATTTCTCCTCTTTGGTAAGGAATTCCAAATTCAAATTTGTACAGCTATAGACTCATGTATTTGTGCTTCGATGATCGTCATTCATTTGTTTTTTTTCTTCTGTTTTTTTCTGTTTGCGTCACTCATTTTACAAAATGGAAAACCTTAAATATCGCATTATTTACGAGTACGAGTTCCGCCGTGGCACTAGTGCTGCGGAAACAACTCGAAGGGTGAATGATGTGTATGGCGGTCGTGTTGCAAAAGAAAACGCAGTTCGTTTTTGGTTCCAACGTTTTCGTTCTGGAAATTTCGACCTGCAGAACAAGCCCCGTGGACGGCCTGAGACTCAAGTTGATAATGAAGAGTTGAAGGCTATTGTGGAAACGGATCCATCGCAAACCACGTCCGAGTTAGCTGCAGGCTGCGATGTTAGTGATAAAACTGTTTTAATTCACTTGAAGCAAATTGGGAAGATTAAAAAGCTTGAAAGGTGGGTACCTCACGAATTGACTGAAACAAACCGGCAAACGCGCGTCGACTGCTGCGTTACATTACTAAACCGGCACAATAATGAAGGTATTTTAAACCGAATCATTACCTGTGATGAAAAATGGGTTCTTTACGATAATCGGAAGCGCTCAGCGCAATGGTTAGATCCTGGCCAGCCAGCCAAATCCTGCCCCAAGCGAAAATTAACCCCAAAAAAGTTACTTGTAAGCGTTTGGTGGACTAGTGCCGGTATTGTTCATTACAGTTTTTTCAAATCTGGCCAGACTATTACGGCTGATGTCTATTGTCAGGAATTGCAAACCATGATGGAAAAGCTAGCGGCTAAACAACCTAGGCTGGTCAATCGCTCCACGCCACTGCTGCTTCACGACAACGCTAGACCACACACTGCGCTACAGACGGCTACTAAATTAGAAGAGCTTCAATTGGAAAGTCTAAGACATCCTCCGTACTCCCCGGACCTTGCTCCAACAGATTACCATTTTTTTCGAAATTTGGATAACTTCTTGCAAGGGAAAAAATTCAACTCCGATGGGGCAGTCCAAATCGCCTTCAAAGATTTTATTGATTCCCGTCCGACTGGTTTTTTTAGTAAAGGGATCAATGAACTACCTATGAGATGGCAAAAGTGCATAGAAAATAATGGTTCATACTTTGATTAATTAAATATATTATAATAAAAAATATTCGACTTTTTGTTCCTCCCATACAAAACGCCAATTTCATATGTAAGGACCTAATATATATACATATAAAATTTCACACAACATACTGTCTCTTTTACTACGCAGTGCGTCTAACAAAAATTTCTCTCACTGATCACTTCTTATGTCAACTTACTGATCTGTAAATCCACATATTACTTGAGATACACCAGAAAAATCTATAATGGTGAAGTTTGGCAAATGAGGCATCCTCGTCCCTCCTCCGGCCATTAGAGTGCTCTTTTATCGCATTAGTGTACCCCAGATGTGAACGTAAGGGGATATCCAAAATAGAAAAAAAATACAAATAGAGAATTTGGACTGCCTGTAAGTCTACAATATATTTTTTTTATACCTCATAGGTTAGCCTTTGACCGCACTATCTCACCTGATGGTAAGTGATGATGAGGTCGAAGATGTTGTTCAGGCTAAACTAGAATTACTGACTCTCAAGGACAGCTGCCGGAACACACCGTTAGGTGCTTGGCGACAGAATTTGTACATGAGGGCGGTAGCTAGCCAGGCGGGCATTTTCAAAATGCACTACCACCATGCTATAACGACTGCCATCCTAAGACGACAACCGGGACCGTCGGCTTAACGTGCCCTCCGAAGCACGGAAGCGTTCAGTAGTAATGTCACTAGCGGTCACCCAACCAGCTCATGACCGCGGCGGACGTAGTAGCTGTAGTGTTTTATAGAATTCTGAGTATTTTGTCAAAAAAAGGGAAAAATTGGATGCCTGATAGAAACTTTATTTCCAAAATCTATCGACCTATTTATCGTGACAGTTTTATTCATACGTGGTGATGCTCAATCTAAGTGCCCTCAAGTTCATTTCTTAAATTTAGAAATACCGAAATCATAGAGCAAGTTGAATACAACGAGTTGTTACAGTTTCAATCGAATTCCAAAAAAGGAGTTCCAAGAATGGAAAGTATTGTTTCAGGCGTCCATCTATACTAATATTATAATGAGGAAAGGTTTGCATTTTTATAGGCAACGAATAAACTCAAAAACTACACCATCGATTTGGATGACATTTGTTATGAAAATAGTTTGAGACCCGGGGAAGGACACAGGATCGTTTTTATCCAACTACGCAAAAAGAGGTTAATGGTTTTGTGGATGAGAGGTTAATGTATGGGCGGAGCCGCGGCCGAAAAGCTAGTACTTAATATTGACAAAAAATGAAAAAATATTTTTAGAAAAATAGTAAACCTTATTTAAATAACATTTAGATAATAAAGAGAAAGTTCCACCTAATTTTCCTACCTTACCGAAGTGCATAGACACCTACGTAAATCGATCGTAACCTCACCGAAAGAACTTTCGATGCGTTTCGCTTCGACACGAAGCTTACTTGACCGAGCGCTTGAATAGCACAGACCACCTGATGATGCATGTGTGTATTTTTCTGGTATCTCCGTAAGCTGTGAATTGATTTGAATTATTCCTTCTTTGTTCTACACCCCAGAGTGACAACCTTAAAAAATTAATTCAAATCTAACAGCATTTATTTCTTTTTTAACCTTATCAGGTGATATCATAATGATAGATCTAACCTTCTCTACGTACCTACATTAATGGTTATATGAAGAAATGTTATATTATACTATTTACTATTAAAAGCAACCAAGCACCTAACGGTGCGTTCCGGCAGCTGTCCTTGAGAGCCAGTAATTCTAGGTTAGCCTGAACAACATCTTCAACCACATCTTCAACCACATCATCACTTACTATCAGGTGAGATAGCGGTCAAAGGCTAAACTATCGGGCATAAAAAAACTAAATTATATTATTATTTATTTATTATACTGTTATATTTAGATGTAGGTATTACTAACTATGTTCATCAACAGACCATATTCTAATTGCTATTGTATTAATCACAGGTGTTTCCGGTAAATTAAATTTCTTAACTGCTAGATACAATATAAAACAAGACCTTTTGGATTCCAAATTGTGAAGATACTTTTTAATGGTGATAGCACTTTGAATAAAAGTATTAATTTAATTTCCTTCAACTTCGGTCAAGCCGTGTTGGAGTTATTCCCGTCTTTCACTCTGTATTATAAATTAAGTATCACCCAAAACGCCTAAGTTTAAATGAAATATTCTGTAGTGAATATTGCTCATGGTGAAGTTTATTGTTGACAAAACGCGCAGTTGATTTAGATGATTGTTTTTCGTTGGATGACTAAAAAAAACCTCTGTAATAGAAATGAGCAGATCTTATGGCTCATTTCTATTTCATCAACATCTGTTGAGTAGTACCTATTTTGTATTCGTATCTGGATGATTTAATTGTATAGCGGATGGTGAACAGTATTTCATGCGTGTGACAATAGTCTTGTAAGAGGTATACATAATATTTTATACCACACGCACTCAGAAAAGGTCTCATTACTCGTTCGAAAACATGTTATAAAGTTCGTCATTTTTCCCTTATAAACTTCATGCCTTCGATTAATATTAGACGTTATGCAAGAGTCTAGAAAAATAAATTGGCAGGTTTAAATAAAATGTTACTTTCAAGTATAAATATTTATTTTCACATGTTTTCTAACAAAATAACGAGCAACTGTGAGATAATTAATCAGGCCACCGTCCACTTGCGTCACAGTAACATGTAATCAGATAATGATATCTTTTGATTATTTATTTACAATGAGACATAATTATATGTTTATTAAAATAAACATATATTTTGTCTGAACGTAAAAATGGTTACCGTCTACATTCGCGTTAAATATTCATAAAAACTAAATTAAAATTATGCGTAAAAGTGAAATGAGTTTTATTTAACTGTCATGTTTTATTATCATAGATAGGCTAGCCTTCAAACACAAAATCATGGTAAATGATGATGTGGTCAAAGTAACAAACAGGCTATACCTTTGGGATAGAAACTGGCTCTAAAAGCGACCGAAACACATAGAAAAGTTTTTTACTTGAGGCTAATAGCACATGACAACGCCTGAACTGTGGTAGTAGCTAGCCAGGCGAGCATTCGCAAAACGCTCTACCGTCTTTCAATAGATACTCTTTATATACTATGCATGTGGGATGCCGGGCTAGAATGTCACCTCCCCATCTGTACCCGTGGGTGTCGTAAGAGGCGGCTAAGGGTAGCACACCAGATGGTGGGTAGCAGCACTTTCTGAGGAACTGATAGCTCGCACTGCGATCCCCAAACCACCTTCCAAGCGTGGGGATTATGGTAAGCCCCTATTTTGGGGGAGGCTGTGTTCAGGAGTAGACTATCCGGCTGATACAATATATACCATCCGGTAAATTGGGCCATTATTGCTAGTATTATTATATGCTCTATGTTATTGCATCAAAAATCCTAAAAATTAAACTTATACTTTCTATATCCTTCCAAACGAAAAGAAGCGTGACATTAATGTTGACTAGGTATAGTGTTAATTACTGCGACATTTGAAAAACTTATACTGAAAATTATTAATACCATAAAATATTATTGAATAGTTATTACGAGTATTCAAATTTTATTTCTCATACAGCATTGAATTCAAAAAAGGTGTTTTGTTCAACGATAATAATGTCTATAGTTCTATAGTTACTTTGGAATCATCTGCGAGATTGCAATATTTTATGCGTTTACCGGGGGCAATGAAATGGAACTCCAGTGGAACTCGTAGGATGGAACGCACTAGTCCTCGAGTTGTTTTACGTTCTAACTCCTCCCAGAGGCAGATATTTCCAACTTGCGTCCTCTTTTTTTATCTTTAAAAAGGTCAGTTTTAAAAAGCCTTAAAATGTCTCTACATGCCACCATTCATGATTTCCTATACAGCACACCCGAAGCCTCATATGTTTTTACTCTTCCTAGTTACAACTGTATATCTCAGGGGGATGGGCGCAGTGTGCTTCTTCACTTGTGAAGAAATGCATAATATGTTATAGTTAGATGTTACCGCTGGGCCCAGTGCTAGTTACGTCAACCCAATCCCATAAAAAAACGTCTGTTCAAAGTCCTCACTCACGACATGTGGGTTGCCGTAGGTAACCTACTACTGTATCATGTGAATACTCCTAATGAAGCCATCAAATACCGTATCCACTAGTGAGTAGCTCCTAGATGTAGTATGTGCAGGAGACAGCCGGATGCGGTGAGTGATGCCGCCATCTGTCAGCACGACACAGGGCCCGCCCGGGGGACACGGTGCTTATTGTATGTTACGATATATTCAATAATCTTGCAAGAGATCATATCAGTTCTATTAGACCATAGATCAAATTGAAAAAGGGAGACTAGGGCCCATAGTTTGAAGTAGTAGTCAAAGGACATTAAATCGATAAAAAAAACTATAACATGAGAATGAAATTACTAGCATATATACTACCGCCGTATCCGACAATTTTATCAATATGAGAATTTGTTAGCACGATTGTCCGAGGTTTTTATCAAATAATATACAAATTAACCTACCGAATTTCGCTGGCTTAATGATTATGTGGCTTAGAAACTAAATATAAGATTAATTAGATAACATTCATTACTTAGAAGATATCAGTGGCATGTCAGTACTTATGAAGTATATTTTTTACATATATTTTAAACCAGCTATTTTTTAAACAAAATACTACAATTCTTCTTAATAACTCATGTGACAAATAAAACCAATTAGTCACCCCGTGACCACGATCACTGCAAAGTGTTTGAAACGTCGGGACAAAAATAATGATGAATATACGCGATTTAAACCGTTTAAAGTTGTTTAATTACTATGTGTAATAATCGCGAAAACCTAAGGCAACATTAAAATACTACAAATTATATACTTTATTGAAAAACATATAAGGTACAAAAATTTGTTGTAGCTCTGCCTTTTGTTTTAGTAAATCTGTGTTACAAATGGCAGTCCCTTCCATAAGTTACTATAATGTACGCATTTGTACAACCTAAAAGTCATTGTAGGTTGTCTAAATGCGTACTCACACATACAATAAGACGACAACATTACAATACACTCCCACCTTTGCAACTCACACAGCATAATTCAATAGCCACACTACCACACATCCATTACAAGACCTCGGGCTAATATTCTCTATTCACCCTACCCCCGTTATAAAAAAGTGCATATAAATTTATTGATGGTGTGACACACGAATAATGAATTTACAGTTATGTTGTTTAAATTACCAATTAGCAGAACTAACCTATGTTAAAGTGATTTGATAATAATGTTCACACAATACGGTATTGTGTATTGTAACTGTTACAAGTAATGTTTGATGTGCAATCTACAATTTTAATGTTTGAACCACAGAAAAGAGAAATAGTATTATATTTATCTATGGTTTGAACCTACGACACTTTTAAAAGTGCAATCGTTATCGCTGGAATAGAATTGGATATGCTCGTTTTGTAAGTACCTTTTCAGCTAAGCAACATTAATATATTTTGCTGATTATCCTCCAGGTAATGACAGTAGATTGGAGTAAAAATAATCGACAGAAGTAAGAATAATCGAAAATAATCGACAGGTGTTTATATCAATAAACACCTGTCGATTATTTTCGCAATATCACTTCTTAAAGTGAGTGCTTGTTAACGTCAGTACGCACTTACATCAACATCAACATTTTGAATAGAATAACTTATGAGTGAGACATGTAAGAGATTGTTTACATAAAATTACAAAAGCATACAGGATGGTATAAATACATTTTGTTAGTACAACCATGTCCTTGCCTTATTTGGCGTACAAATATCTGATTAGAATTTACATTATTATAAATAATTAGAGGTACTTAATATTAAACATTATGTCATACTTATCAAAGTTACATTATTGTACAATTATAAACGTCACATTATTTATCAATTACATTTGATGTCAAATTTATCATTACTTTTTTTGAAGTCAGTTAAACCGTAATAATATTTATTCATTTTTCTTTTATTAGATACAAAATACGCCCACTTTAATGCAGTGACTCCGATTTTTATGTGTATTGCCTACCTTAATATTTTGTATTAAAGGACTTATATGACAATACTTATTAACAAATATGTACAACAAATAAGTATTATGCACTCGGAAGAGACTAGTGATTGAGATAGTAAGCACCACATGATAATTATTTGTACTCAAACTACGAAAATAAATTAATAGTTTACCTATAAATGTACTTCAATAACATAACAGTCTAGCCTAGCCTAAAGGTTACTAAGTAACTGCATTTTGACCTAAACTGTTAAATAGACTTTTACTAAGGATGTGTCCATTGACAGCTATTTATCGTCTCTTTAAATTAGTTAATATATATATTATGTATAATAAATTATCATGCTTCTTACCATGGCAAGTTCACAAGGAAGAGATTGAACCTCACGACACAGGTCCTCCTAGTGTGAGGTTTCAAAGAACCATGTTTAAATTCTCAGATTCGAATACCTACGAAGTGATCATTGTAAACATTAGCTCTTGTTTTAGAGATTAATCCATTGATATTTGCGATAATTATAACAATAGAATTTCATTCATAAATTGGCCATGGTGGGTCAGCCGATGCCAAAGGATTTATTAAAAATATTATTATTATTATTATAGCAGACTCACAGGCAGTCCAAATGCTGCAGTCCATTACCAGTTGGTCTTTAATTTTATATATACTTATATTAAAATGAAACAGGTGCAAAGAACATTGCAGATATTTTGAAAAGAAAATTGAGAGCACTCTGTACCTGATACTGATGCCAAAACTGTATTTTTTTTTATTTTTGTCTGTCTGTATCATGACCTCGCATCACGCCAAAACTACTGAATGTATTTCAATGAAACTTAGCAAGATTTGAGTTTATACTACGAAGAAGGACATTGTATACTTTTATCCCGAAATTCAGCACTGTTTCCTCGGGAAAGGGGAAGAAATTCAAAATGTACACTTAGTTGTAATTTATTAACACGTAGTCCGATTTCAATCATTCTTTTTTTGTTAGAATAGTGACCAGTGACC
This sequence comes from Plagodis pulveraria, assembly GCA_963890685.1. NCBI lineage: Eukaryota > Metazoa > Arthropoda > Insecta > Lepidoptera > Geometridae > Plagodis > Plagodis pulveraria. The sequence continues at coordinate 1,649,378 of OY982968.1, forward strand.
CCACGGACAGCCTGGCACCCTTATATAGTTTTGCAAGCTTGCTAAGATAAAACTCTTAAAGCTGGAACATTCGCCACAATGAATGTTTTTAACTATCTGTCTTTTTCCGGATACATTTCGGAGACTGCGCTATGGAAGTGCACAATCTAATATATCTTCGTTTTCATCGGCAAAAATACGCTGTTTAAAAATCAAAATTCCAAAGAAATGCACAAATTACTTTGCTTCAACATTTATTGCGCTAACCGCAAAGGCATTCTGAGTTATCTTTCTGGAAAAAAACATTTAAGTAATTATATATATTTTGTTATTTGATATGAGCCTTATGCAGCTTGAAATAAATTTATTTGAACTTGAAAACGCGACTAGAGGCGCGTCTCCTGTCAATGTTTTTCGAAATATAATTTATTCCATTCTCTTTAAATAGGTAATAATATTCGTAGCGGGTATTTGTCTTTGGCCCATCAAAAATCTCATCTTTTAGCGATTCAATAACTTTATTTTGACAACATTATCATTCATCCATCACTTACCAGCTGGTGAGATAGTGAAAAAATACTAGCCTAGTAGCTGTATGAAAAGTACTTTCTTGGCTGAGAATCACGTCTTCTTATGAAAATTAAAAACTAAACTTATTGTAAATAGTAACAATGCCAGTAACAAAGTAAATGAAAACTCAAAAAGATAGCACCGAGAGGATCAGTCATCGAACAACAAGCGAAAGATTATGTTATCTTTTTAAATAAAAAACAAATAGTGAAAAAACAGTAATTATAACTCTCCCTGCAATGCAGCATGATAGGATAGTGCGCACGTCAGAAGATTAAATGATAATGTGACAACAATTCTATAGTTTTTACTATCAATACTCAATTTTCCTGAAAATATAATTAATTGTCTATTTGACAGCTATCACATTTTACATGTATGATTCACTAACTGAGCGATGTACTTATTATATTGTTTAGCCGTTTTGCATACATAATTAGAAGTTATGCTTGATAGGCGTTTTGATTGTATTTGTATACTACCTTTGCCCTTCTCATGTAATATTCATAAGATATATCTTTCTTAAATAACAAACATCACATATCTCGAGGCAAAAAAAATGTTTTTTTGGATGGCTTCTGTCTAACGCCAGCCCTTCTTAAATTTACGTTATATACTGTATTGATGCGTTTTCAGCACAACAACATCCCATTGATACAGCGTCGTATTTGGCGGCATGCCAAAAAAATATAATTAATGTAAAATGTGAAAATAATTATCAACTTGTCGCTTTACCTTGTTAATTGAAGGACCATATTGTCAATTTATAAACAGGCCTCGGATGTATAGCTGGATGCTTTCTTACCGCCAATACTTCCTGAGAATGTTCGTTAGTAATAGGAATAGCATACTGAAATCGGTAAATTTGTTGGAAGCGTCAGCAACAATTACTAACAACACCTGTATAAACTGTCCTAATTGCAGAATACGTGCCCGGCTATCTTGAACTGCAGTCTTCTATCATATAAAAGAGCTACAATCAGGCATTCAATCACAGTCCATAGCTATCACAATACAAAATGGTGTCTGACTTCAGAAAGAAGAAGCTCCTCCACGTCTTCAACTCGTTCTTCGACACGAACGCTAGTGGAACCATCGACAAGAAAGACTTTGACTTGGCCACCGAAAGAATCGCAAAACTGCGGGGATGGAAATCAGGAGATGCTCAGTACACAGTATTGGCAGAAACCCTTGATATAATCTGGAATGGCATCCAAAGTGCTGACGCAGACAAAGATGGCTCAGTGTCTCAAGAAGAATGGATCTCCTTATGGGATTCTTACGCCAAAAACCCAGCTGGTGCCAGTGACTGGCAGAACCTGTACTGCAAGTTTATCTTCCAGCTTGAAGATGCCAGCCTCGACGGGTCAATTGATGCCGAGGAATTCTCTACAGTCTACGCTTCGTTCGGTTTAGATAAAGCTGACGCTGTAGCCGCTTTCCAGAAGATGGCCAAAGGTAAAACGACAGTAAGCTGGGCTGAGTTCCAAGAACTGTGGAAAGAGTATTTCTCAACGGAGGATGTGAATGCTCCAGGAAACTATATCTTCGGAAAGACCAGCTTCTAATTATTGAACTTTAGTGTAGGTTGTAGTATCATAAGTGATGTGATAAGACTCTATTCGAAATGGCTGTATGTATACTGAAATTTTTAAGTGATTAGTAAAATAAATTATTTTGTTGAATTACATACTCGTATTACCGTTATCGTATACCTAAGTTTATAAGTTCCTTTCCTTAAATACTATATAATTTCTATTTTAGATCTTGAGCACGTAGGTACAACGTACGTAGGTTCTTCAACATCTAATTTGCAAGCTTGATCTTTAGAGGTTAATTACAAGCCTTAAGGAGTTAAACTTGTTCATACAATAACTAAAGGGATAAATAGCTAGCCCTTTGTTGTAATACAATTAAGTACATGTCAATCAACAAAAGAAAATCTGTTTTCTGTTATATAAGTTATTACACATAATATATAAATTAATTAAAATTTAAAGCATAGTTACGCACTATGTATTCCATAATAAGTTTGACTGCAACAAAAAACCAAATCAAAATACTAAAAAACAATTAAATATGATCGTATTTCTTTCATTTTTAGTAAAACTTAATAATACCAAATAGACGTTACTATTTCGTAAAATCGTTTATTCATAACACGTGATTTCATTAAAACAAGCGAGCTGTCATCTCAAAAATATTGTATACATTAAACTGAGCATAACAGCAATAAATATGATCCTTCATAAATGCGTTCATATCAAAACTTCCCCGGTAAATATTTTAATAACGGCCCAGGTAAAACCCGAAGTACTGCGTACTCGGCGCAAGTATTAATAATTATTATAATTTATTCTCTGAAAACAAACTTGAGAGCAAGAATAACAAGTCTGGCCGCTCTGTGGCGATATTGCTAATGAGTTTATGTATTTTTAACCAGCTTCTATTAAAAGTACAGAGAAACTATGGGAAATGCGGAAAAACAGACGATGGGAGAAGTAACCAACAGTGGAAAATTAATTGATTTTAATTAGCAGATCTTATGAACTTCAAAGATTGTTGTGGTGATTCGGTCATTAATTAAAAATGAACAGCATTTTTCTGTTCGTAAATCAAATAACAAAATAAAAGTATACTTATCATGTATACATATCTACAAGTAATAAAGCCAGCAACAATAAATAACATTAAAATCACCACATAAAGCAATAAAATTTGTTTTAGCTCTTGCTAGTCACCTGATTTTTGAACAAGCGTCGGTTGCTAGGTAATATGTATATTACGAGTATTAACCAATTACATACGGATTCGAAAAATATTCACTACAACTTGAGTTTTATCACTACTTTCAGATATAGGTCTTCCTATGCATAAAAATGAACTTAAACATTTCTTACTCTCCAGTAAATATATATCTTAGCTATATATAAATAGAAATTCAGTTCATAAAATAAAGAAATTCTATAGAACATCTTCAGAGGTAAGAAACGACAGTAAAATCTCAATGAATAGTACCTTACGGTAACATTTATAAAATAAATTTAAGAAAAAGTTAGCTTAGGAAAAGTTTTCCGAAAATTTGTAACGAAATTGTCTACGTCTTCCGTAAATTTCGAGCAACCAACCGAAGTATTTAGGACACATTAACATATTTTGTCTAACGTAATTATGTCGTAAGCCATCCCTTACCGAAAGGCTATAAAATGACATTAGGGAAGTTTTTATTACAATTTACCTAACTTAGTTAAAATAATCACATTTAAGGGTACAGTTTCATAAACGGAAAACCAGCGACAATAAACGGGTGTAAAGATTTCAGCCGCGATTAAAAACGGTCGTTATAAATAAGAATGGTACGAAATATTCGAAATTAGAAAGGACATTTTTGTCCGAACACGAATTACGAACGGTGCTAATTATGGCTGAATTATCGTGTTCAACCCAAAACTCAGGTTGTTGGTGGTAAGATTCAATGACGATAGCGATTAAATAAAATAAAAACTTACGAATACATTTTTACGCACATGGTTCCTCACCAATTTTTTTATTTTTATTTCATTTTATGCCTGATAGGTTAGCCTTTGACCACTAACTCACCTGATAGTAAGTGATGATGTGGTCGAAGATGTTGTTCAGGCTAACCTAGGAGTACTGGCTCTCAAGGACAGCTGCCGGAACACACCGTTAGGTGCTTGGCGACAGATTTTCTACTTGAGGGTGGTAGCTAGCCAGGCGAGCATTCGCAAAATGCCCTACCACCATGCAAAACCATTTATTATTACTTGTATGACTATTCCTACTTATTTTTTTCAACTATTTTATTGTCAATTTCTTTGTCCACACTAAAGATACACGCTATTTGTGTCACCTATCTTTAAAACCACAAACCTCCAACCCCCAAAAAAATAAAAACTGTTTTCGACTCGTTATAATGGACAAAACTTGAGATAGTTTTCTAAGCGAAGTTTTTGAGTACTCCAAGCTTCAACTAGGACCAATTATTTCAATGTTAGTCCTTTATGACGAGAGGTATCTTGCTTTATGACTTAATGACTTTTTATTTTCCAAAGCTATTTTACTGCGTATCAGCCGGATCGTCCATTGCTGAACACAGCTTCCCCTATTTAGGGGGTATTATCCCCACGCTTGGCAGGCGTCTTGGGGATCGCAGTATAAGATGGCAGTTCTATAGAAGACGCTGCTTACAGTATTTTTCCCTTCGTCACCTCTTACGACACCCTTAAGAAGATATGTGGAGGTGCAATTATTACCCGGCACCCCACTGGGGAAACTATTTTAGGTATTAAAATTATGTACAAAATAAAACTTTGGATATAAAATCTTTGAAATCCATCTTCGAAATCATCGAGTGATTTTTTTATATGGAGCCCTAATCAAATTGTTTCTAGATAATACCTAGTTACTATCAAAATGTAATCCAATTGTCGTCACAAAGATAAATAAATTCTGTAGTAATCAGTTCTATAAATAATGTTTTCACACTAATTTCCGTATAATTTTTCTTCGAAAAACATAACTTATAACGAAGTACTAGTGAAAGGTGTCGACACCCGCTGTTTCTAACTAATAATTGCGAGCCTTAAACAGATAGTTCAGGAACTTGACTTTCACAAAGGATACTTTCATTATCATCATCACTTTTCATAATTGTTTACACGTGTTAATCTACGGGGCACAATTAGTAAATTATATACTTTTATGTATTAACATTTTAATGTATTTATCAGATTCATTTTTTAGTACTAGCAAACAGGAGTCTTTTACAAAACTTTGGCTGTCCACCTGACCTTAAGAAGGATCTTTGGAAAACAGCATGTTGTTTTTTTTTTACAGAATATGCGTTAGTTTGGCAGATTACTTGACAAATATTAATAATAACAAAAAGTTAAAAATAAAAGGGGGTTCCCATACAAGGAAACCGTATATTATGTAACACGTTTTTATAGATAGCAATAATGCTCCATAGTAAAAACCATTTCTCTTTTCTGTGCTAAAAACAGTAGGTAATACATACAAGCGCCTTAATTGCTATGATTATAGTCCAGTATCTAACGCAAAATAACAAAAATCCGGCAAAGTGCCGTTCAGACGCCGACTAAGAATATCGAACTGTTTTTAAAAAAATACGGGTTTATGGTACATTCAATGTTGGAACGAAACCTTCGTTGTGTGAGTCCTATTCGCACGTAGCTCTTTTAATATATTTCCAGTAGGATTAAAAGAAGAAGAAAATGAATACACGTTTGAAAAAAAACTATTATTAAAAAACTTATTATATCATACTCTTGACGGATTCCTTCAAGAATAATGTAGTATATTAATTATTTGAAATAGACCGGCCCACTCCTCACCAACCTTGCTACACCCCAATAGCGTAATTATGTCATACCTATTTTATACCAATTAAATATTCTATAGTAGAATACACCAATTAAATATGAAACCTATAACATTGTGTTTATTTAAGACCAGCATGTAAAACCACGTAATTCAGCAATAAACGATTTGATTTGAACTTAACTTTTGAAGCGTTCGTACCGAAGTTTGCTTAACCGTTCTTAAAACCGATCAGATAAGTTAAGCAACGTCCCCTGCGGTCGTGACTTGGATGGGTGACCGCTAGTGACATTGAAACTGAGCGCTTCCGTGCTTCGGAGGGTACGTTAAGCCGTCGGTCCCGGTTGTTGTCGTAGGATGTTATGGTGGCAGGGCATTTTACGAATGCCCGCCTGGCTAGTTACCACCCTCAAGTAGTTAATCTTTCGCCAAGCACCTATCGAAATCCTTGAGAGGCACTAATCTTGGGTTAGCCTGAACATTCGGCTACATCATAATTTACGATCAGGTGATAATATTTAAATACTAAAATTTGTAAGGGACTTTCATAAGAGTGTCGTAGACGCCTAAATTGAATAAATGTTTTTGACTTTGACTTTGAGTGTTCAAAGTTATTATATAGCTATATATCTATAAATAAAAAAATTAAAACTAGTCAACCCGTTTTTTATGTTATTGTGACGGAACAAGCCCGAGGACCACCTAATGTTAAGTGGACAACCTCTGCCTATAACAGATGCATTTCATCAATCAGTTCTTAGGTCTCATGTGTATGGAATTTTTTTCTTGTCTTATTCTTACTAGTGGTATATGTACGACATGTTCCTATTTATTATATTCACGACATGTTCGTATAACTTGCACCACCATAAACAAGGCACCCACCTCGCGGGCTCTCCTGAAGTGGCTCAACGATATTTATTACGGCGTTATTACCGTAATCACCGTTAGAATCGCCAACCTTTATTACATGATCTCTACCTTATTAACCCTCAAATGAAAAGTTGGGCGAGTGACCTCGCTACCTCGCTACCTCGCCAACGTTTTTTGCTCAATATTTTATTTTTTTGGGTAATATTTCTGGATGTTTTTTAAATAAATTAAAATTGTGAAGGACTTCTGAGACGGATAAAATACTTTTCTGCTTAATTGAATGGCGTATCTTTTTGGGTTATTATATTTTTGATGGACGTCCTTGATGTAGAATAAATTCAGAAATACTTAATATTATAAAAATTCAACTTGAGCCGGTTCTAATGATATGAAAATATTGTGCTCGAAAAACTTGTAAATGCGATATTAACTTACAATGCGATAGTACTCGAATTTATATATAGCAATTACTGTAATCAGCCAGATAGTTGCTCACTCACTGCTGAACAGAGCATAATCCCTACGCTTGGCGGCTCGGGAATCACATTGTGAGTTATCAGTTCCTCAGAAAGTGCTGCTGCCCATCATCTGGTGTGTGACCCCTAGTCGCCTCTTACGACACCCACGGGTTGGGTTGGGGGTAGAGCATTCTAGCCCGGCACCCCACGGTCATCTATATTACACAAAAATAAATTGACATGCAATAGATTAACTTGATAAAAAATCAATCATTAAACGGAGAAATACTTTGTGAAATACCTACCTGCATTGATTATATTGCATAAAGAAGTTTTATTCAGACTGTCTCGTTGGTCAAGTGGCGTGAAGCTTTTTTTGGAATCCCTAAGTCCTGGGTTGCACACAGTTATCGGAATAATCTGACAAAAATCTGTAGTAGTAATCTGGCGCTGTGCCCTGCGTGTAGAAACAAGCTCACCCCGTAATATTATGTTATAAGGTGTTTCTGCTGTACTGTATCAGCTGGATCGTGCACTGCTGTACACTTACTTTTTTGCTGGTTTTTTATTTTACAGTTAATATTATAATACTCACTACGTTATTATTAAATATTTTTGCTCTGTACTTTATATGTTTAATAAATGTTTTAATTGAACGTTAGCTTTTTTAAGTAAAATGTTTAATTTCCCTGTTAGATAAAGGTTTTGTATGGCACCAGTTATCCAGAAAGCATTATTTCTTATAAATATAAATTTTCAGCATCTGAAAAACAAATTGCACACCAGCTATCAGCATTCCCACTTCGCATTAGAATACACAACAAATTATAAAAAACAAAGTATTGCTAGATGTCACCACAAGCTGCGATTATGCACCCTGCTGCACCCGGAGACGCCTGCAATATTAATAGCAGAGGGGACGGCAGACATGTAATTGCTATTGATTTTATACTTTCTTGGTGTGGAAAGAAGGAGGAACTGTGTTGACATTTATTATAACTTTTGTGTCTTCCGATCAAAATACCTCTGTCTTTTTATAAAAACTTTTAAGTATCACCAACATTTTGTTGGAATTTAGACAAGAAGAGATCCCTGTCTGAGAATGCAAAGATTATTTAATTTGTTAGTTAGTTGCCGTGAATGGTTTCTAGGCAAAATATACGCGTAATTATCAGCATGCCATCACTCTCCGACCTAAGGAACCACCATACACCACACGCACCTAATGTCTCGGACATGCAATAAGGCATTGCTGCTCATATTACGAGCACAAAATGGCTACCACGGAATTGAAAGGTAGTATACTGAAAGGTAGGAAGTTTTACAAACAATAAAAGCATTCCCAAAGAGAAACTGGCGTCAATGGGAAAATCGAAGCCAAAACTTCTTACTATTATTATGTTCTTGTATTTTCCAGAGTATTTTTACTGAAGACTTAACTAATTCAAAATACTCTTGCGTTGTAAGAAAATACATTTTACTGATCCCATATAAGTGAAATGAAGGTTGAGAGATGACTGTGTAATAGAGAGCAAGCTGTTGTCTGAGGGAAATATTCTAGTATTCTATATTCTAGTATATCATAGTGATTTTACTAAGATTTTTTAGCAGGTAACAATCAAGACTCAAGAAACAAAGAAGTCGTAGTCTAAATAGAGCCTCACGAACTTGTTACTTTAACAATACTGGACCGACAAAGCAGTCAGAACTGACAGCAGCTGTGTACAAATTAAATATGGAAACGTAGGTTGATAATTGTTTTGTCTGACGATATTTATTGGAAAGACCAAGTGCCTGAGATTTCGATCTGATACCAAATATAATATCTCGACATCAGAACCATATGGTCGGATGTCCAATTTTTGCTAAAATCATTTTTTAACATATTTGTTCTTAGTATTTGTTTCTCTTTCTTTCTGTTTAGGTAATATATTTTTCTCTCTCTTAACTAATTATTTGATTTACACAGAAATGGTCGGATATCCAGAGTGTACTAGAACCTTACAGTCTTAAATTTATTTCATAGTATATGGTCATGAGATAAACAGAAACAAGGATTATTTTTGGTCCTATGAAAAGATCAGTAGTACAAAAATATTGAACTGTAGGTCTCGTTTTAACAACTTACCTCATGGCTCAAAAATTATTTGCCTCCGTGAAGGCATTTTTTAACAAAAGTCCTTATGGTTTGAACGAAATTCACAAAACGCACCAAAGAAGAGAAAGAACTATTAATGGCAGAACATGAGAACGAGACAAAACATAAACATGCGACCAGCTCCTCCTAGCCCACCAGCCGTGCCACCGCCAGTTCTGGCATTGTTTTAGACGGTTAGTTGAATCTGATGATTTGATTTGAGTGCTGTTTCGGATTAGTTATTAAATTTTATGTGCAAATAATTGTTTTAATTTAAGTGGCAGTACCCATCAACAATGAATAGTAATAATAGATTTGATTTTAATAGCGATGATAGCGTGGCTGATAAATATTACTGTCCCAGTCTTTCTACATCCGATTCCGAAATAGAAAATAATTAAAAAAGGGATAAAGTGAAAAGGTTCTTATTTAAGGAGGATGCCGATCTTATCACACTTAAAGATTTATTTGAAGTATCTGAGAGCGTAAATGAGTATGCTGGTACATCAAATTTTCCCCAAGATCACACAATAAGCGTATGATCAAGTGGAATCTAATAGTGTTGGAGCATCTGTTGAACCAACAAATTAAGATTATAATAAAACTACAAATAATGTTGGTGCTGATACTGTGTTATTTCAAAGCCACACAACGCATGATCGAGTGAATTTTATTAGTTTTAGGGCCTCTGTTGAACCAACAAATCACGATCAAACTAATACTATAAAAATATTGTTGGTACTGTCTCATTTCAAAGCCCGATAATTACAACGGGTCCACCATAAGAAACGTCGACAAAAAAAGCTGCAAAAAAAAAATAAGGAACGAAGACAACTGGCAATTTTTTTTTTAAAAAAAGCTAGATTGTTAGGAAAGGGATAACATTTGAAAGTTGCGAAGAAGAATATAGAGTCAAAGCAAGGTCTCTTAAACCAGCTTGTGCATATTTATATAGTCAAATGCTATGAAAACCTTAGTGAAGAGGTTAGACAAACAGTCATTGACAATTTTTGTTCTGATTGCAACAGTTGGGAACAAAGAAAGCAGTATGTTGCAGACAGAGTCACTAAGATGGTTAAAGTAAGGACAAGAGTGAACAGCTTTTTTGAAGTGGACAAAAGAAAATTATATTATAACTACAGTCTGAAAGTTAACGACAAAATTTTAAGTGTATGCAAAAATTAATATTTTTAAATACGACATAATAAAAGATTATAATAACGACGATAATAACTGAAAACTACAAGAAAGGAAGAAGTCCCTTTCATACAGAACTAATACTGCCACTGTTCAATCGGTAATAGATCATATTTCTTCATAGCTGAGCTATAAAAGCCATTACACCATGGAAAAGAGTAAGCGGCGTTACCTTGGGCCTGAACTCAACATCGCTCTTTTGTTCAAACGGTACAAACTTAAAATGGTGGAGGGAAAAAAGTGAGGAAGGACAAGCAAAAGAATGGCTCTATAGGGAAATTTTCAACACAAAGTTTAAAATTTCTTTTTAACTGCCTGATGAAGACACTTGCGACGATTGCGATAAATACAAGAGATTATTGAAATATGAAACAGATGATGAAAAAAAAAGGTTATTTTAAAAGCTAGAGAAGATCATTTGAAAAATCTCAAACACGCTACTCTTTAAAAGCACAAGATAAAAATAAATCTTACAATGATAACACAAAAAGAGTCTTATTTTTAGATTTGCAGAAATGTCTGCCTACACTTCGGTATACGAATACTCAATCGTTTTATTTAAGGAAACTGTTGACACTTTACCTAGTTATATAAGATGCATCGACCAACACCACAGAAAACTTTAATTAGCCTGAAAATATATCAGGGAGAGGAGGCAACGAAATTGCTTCCTGCATTTTGCTATGGAGCCAAAAATACCTTACAGATACTACTTCAATTGAAGAGATTTAGACAGATAATTGTGCTGGAAAACCGCAACATTACGGTGGTAGCATGCTACCTATTGGTTTTCTGCAAGTTGCCGTATGTAAAGTGTATAAATCACAAATTCCTTCTTAAGACATACCCACATGGAAGTAGACCATGTGCACTCAATGATTGAGAGAAAAAAGAAACGCCTCACATCGATGGCCTCATGACTGGGCCCAGTTTATAAAAACATGCCGGCCGTAACCCATTTAATGTAAACGAAATGGAAATTAGTTACTTCAACGATTTTACACACCTGTATAAAAGATCATGACCGTACGTTCAACGAAAAAAAATATATATGAGGGAATGATTTCTAAATATCTGAAAGCGTTTGGTGGCAGTTTCGCAGAGAGAAACTTGGGTCTCTATTTTATAAACAGAATTCAATGATGATGCCTTTGAAGAAGTTATTCTCAAGAGCAACTTAAAAAAGAGTGATCTGCCCATACTTACTGACTTGCCAAACATGCGCCAACAGAAAAACCAATCTCATCAGCAAAGTACCGAGATCTGCGAACTTTTACTAATAGGATACCTGTAAAATATCATGAGTATTATAAAAACCTAACACACCAAGAATTGCTTTATGTCTATGCCTCAGAGCATATTGATGAGATCTAAGAAATGATTTAATTTAATTAAGCTAAGTATTGATTTAATAAGATCTTTAATTATTTGTTTTATTACTGTCTACTTAATTCTTATTGTGGCGTGTTGTTTAGTTGTTAATACTTGAATTGAATTTTTGTAATAACAGAATATTATAATAAGCTATGCTATGTTGATAATAATGTTCATTTTGTAATTTGTTGTGCTATTGTTTGTCTTTTTTGCATATAAACTAATTACCTATCAGGGTTTAAACATAATAGTACTGATTAAGAATATACTTAAGTACTTTCATTTTATAAATATCTAACTTATTGTAGGCCTTACCTACCTAAACAATACAGTACAAAGTAAAGATATACGAGACTATTAGGACTTATTTAACAATAGTTAGTAATATTAGTAAGATATAGATGTAATTAATATGATTATATTGTTAATATTACTAGTGTACAGCATCAGCTTTAAATATTTGCACGTCTGCTTGCAGGCAGAATACAGAGACCACGCATTTTACACAAGAACTCAAAATGTACATACATGATTGTATTCTTGCAAATAAATTATTTGATTTGATTTGATTTGATAGACTTTATACTAATCAAACCAAACCAGTACCATAAAGTCTCATGTATAGCATATTACGGCCTTAACTGCAGCGTCAGTAAAAGTGTAATGTTATTTATACGAGTCATATGGTGTTACAATAAGATAAGACCAATGTATGTTTTATTTTTTTGAGATTGTAATGTCTTAGCTATACATAACGCCACAAACAAGCTACATAAATCATTATTTTCCCGAACCATATGATCTGTTGTTTATGTATATAATGTATTATTTTTACACTCCACACATATATTTTGGAACCAAATGGTCTGATTGTAATATTAGCCAGCATATTTTTAAACCTAATATTCATTGTTTGGGACCAAATGGCCTGATATCAACATCGTATACAGATATGACTGTGAGATTCATGGAAGCATATGGTATTTTGTCAATAAAAAATATTTCCGTTGTAGCCAGACCTTGAAAATTGGGTCTGATGTAACTACTTCAGTATATAATAGTTAGTTTTTTTCTGGATTACTTACAGAAATCAAGTAAAAAATAATCGTAAACGAATATGAAATCAACCAGCATATACAATTATAGCGATTTACTCCAGAAACTTCAAAAACATTAAACAATAATTCACATTAAATATTTATTTTTGCTCTCGTGAATAGTTGTAAAATTGGATATCTGACTAAATGGTTCTGATGTCGAGATATATTTTCTTGAAATCCGATCAGATATTGTTACTAGACGAAATAATTTAAAATTGTGTATAGGTACATCTTAGGCGAAAGAAAGCTAGCAAAGCGATGTTGGTAATTGCACTTAATATTAATAATAAAATACGAAGGTATATTAGACACATAAATAAAAGGATAAAATGACTGAAAAATCTGCTTATTACAGAATATTACACACAAGAAGTGACTTTTCAAATAATAAACTTTGATATAAGATACACTTGACACTATTATTATTTTCTGTAAATATATTATATATTTGCAGAAAATACTATATACAGAATATACTATAACTTAATAATATATACAATTAAGTTATAATATATTCTGTATATAGTATTTTATTAAGCAGCTGATTTTAATTACCTATGGTATAATAATATGGTAGGTATCATTGACCTGTGTATCGTAGCTCAATGTAGGTAATGAATAATGAACATTTTTATTCCACATTTTGAATATCACGCTTTTAAAATTGTTTTATTTTTAGTGTAAAAGTGGTCGTTTTACATGTCGGGATTTCGTTTGGCTTGTAATGAACAAATAGGATGTAACTCTTACTAAGAGAGTGATGGACGTGAAATTTCATGGATGGATTAGGTAGGTAAAACAAAAGATAGATGGAACGTCGGAGCACACCGCTGCCACTACTCCGCGGCGCGCTGCACTTCGAACCAGAGCGAGGTCAAGCGGCGGCAGTCGTTTCAATCACTAAGCGATCGCAACGTAGCGGGTGGGTGCGCTAGCGTCTTTAATTCAAAACAGCTGATGCTTTTACTTAGTGATTATTCTTTTTTATTGTTTTGTTAGTGATTCTAAGCACCATACAGTATTGTGTATCACTTAGTATCTCATTGATAAATCAATGCAATGTGAAAAATTCTTCAAAAATAATTTTTTTTTTTTCATTTTTTTTTAGCGTTTGTTATCGATACCCATCACGCCTGTCGCGTATCGCCAGTTATTTAGCAGTAACCTTGTATAGTATATATCAAAATGTTGTAGGGATATTTAAATATTATAAATTAAACCGGCAAAAAACACTCACGTTGGGGATCGAATACGTCGACCCGGGTATCGATCCTATCCGATGTCGATCCCCAACGTGAGTGTTTTTTGCCGGTTTAATTTATAATATTTAAATATGTGTAAAAATCATGAGAATTTCATTTCAAAAAATTTTAATGATTTTAATATGAAGTTGTTTAACGCACTTGCCGCTGAATAACACATAGTGTCCATTTCAAAGCGAAATATATTATACACGAAAACGATAAAATTCTAAATAGATATTTGATGTTCAACTTGAAATTGTTATTACATTAATTCGTCTTTTAACGCGAAGATGGTCGCGTATATAAATAATAGAAAATCGGAGTAATATTGACATTCGAGATTGGATGTAGGACTAAAGCTGCAGAAACTGACGAAAGCACCGCGCGTTCGTTCAACCGTTTTTTTAATAACTTTAACCACAAGAATGACCACGAGGATGAACAGCCATTAAGATAAATAACGATGAATTGAAAGTGGTGATGGGAGCCCATCCCTGTTACCACAGAATTAGCGGCGTGGTTTGACGCAGCATACTCTCAATATTGAGTAATTTCCAGCAAATTAGTAAATTTGAAGAACTTGGCAAAGAAAATGTCCTATTTCTTTATTATATTACCTGTGGTATTCAATATTAAAGCCTAAAAAAATATTTGAACCTAAATATGCACAGTAAAACACATTTTTATTAATTACTAGTCAACTGAAGCGCCTTTGCAAGTTCTAACCGCAGCACAATTCAATCCTATCCGGTCAGCTAGTTACCATATTTCAGTCAGTACTAAAACTCCTTAAATCTACTACGAATTTTCAAACATTTTCCCAAACAATTGGTATGACTTACGTTTGTTACCCTAATGAAGCAAGGGTCTTAGTGGACTGGTTGTACGATTTTAATCCAGGTGCACCTAATAAATAAGACCTAAACGTGTTGACCAAGGTTAACAGGTATGTTGCAACGTGGACAAAATCGCATGGGGTAATTATTATTTCATAATTTTTATTACTTTGCTCGATGTAAATATTCAAAACTCTATTGAAAGGGAGCGCGGCGCGGTCCATGCAGTGTTGCCGCGGCGGACGTACTTGGCTCGGAGTTGTCTTTTACTACGAGACTCAAAAGTACCGTCTAACACTTCTAAGTTCTGTGTCTCGTAGTCAAAGACAATGCCCACTCCGAGCCAAGAGCGCCCGCCGCGGCAACTATGACCCGCGACGCGCTCCCTTTCAATTGAGTTTTGAATATTTACATCGAGCAAAGTAATAAAAATTATGATATAATTAATTACAGGCACAAGTGCCTTTAAACATCAGGTAGTCCTCTTGACGAAATACGTCAAATTCTACACGTAAAACACAAAAAAAAATCTCAAACCTCATCTCAGAATGTTTGTTAGGGGTAACAGAAGAGGTTGTTAGCATTTTACCAATAACCCTGTAAAATGTAATAGACGTCCAGTCAGGTTTCCGTAGTCGTTCAGCCTTCGTAGCGATGTTTGCTTTGCTGTTCTTAACTGATCAGCAAAGTTAAGCAACGTCCGCCGCGGTCATGAGTTCGATGGCTGACATTACTACTGAGCGCTTCCGTGCTTCAGAGGGCACGTCCGATGGCTTAACTTGCCGGTTGTCGTCTTAGGATGGCAGCCGTTATAGCATGGTGGTAGGGCATTTTGCGAATGCCCGCCTGGCTTACCATCACCCTCAAGTAGAAAATCCGTCGCCAAGCACCTTACGGTGTGTTCCAGCAGCTGTCCTTGAGAGCCAGTAATTCTAGGTTAGCGTGAACAACATCTTCGACCACATCATCACCTACTATCAGGTAAGATAGTGGTCAAAGGCTGACGTATCAAGCATAAATAAGGTGTTTTTAGATACTTAAGAGAAGTATGTAGTATTGAATTAGGAGTAAGTAATATACCTCACGATTCATAGATTTGACTTACCTCTGAGCTCGTACACTAACAATTTTTGTACAGTTCTGCCTGTGAATTTCTGCAAGTAAAATAACTGTGCTTCGCGCATACTTATCATACTAGCTTGAATAAGGAGTCGGTGAAGAATGGCGCTGTGCTGCTCATTTGTATATTTTGCACAAATTCTTTTAGACTTTGTGCCGTTCAGAGAACTAACCTTTATTCTGAAGCAGATATACTGCGTTGCATTCCGTGGGCAATACTAGCTGGATCGGACACGTGAGGCAGCATTCATCTATCTTCCACTAAATACTTTTTGACCACCTCACGGCACTTCCGTGTGTGACAGGCATCGAGAACGATTGCCTGCAGTATTGAAGAGGTTGGAATATATTGTGCGCAGTTATAATGTGGATGTGGCACCGTCCAATTTTCGCTTCGTTTAATTACATGCTATCCTGTAATGATTTTAAATAATGTCAAAACGTAGTAAATATATTAAAATTGGCTCAGAAACTAAAAAGTTATACTTAGCAATATAATTTTTATGAAAGGAAAGTTAGAAGTATAAAAGTTTAGAAAGTTTTGAAGCAGTGATGGCTCAGTGGCATTGGCTATGGACTGCCGTGCAGCAGGTCCATGGTTCGAATCCCACCGCGAGCTTGAGCTTCACTGCATGAGCCAGTAAAATTACAGGCACAGGAGACCTAATAGCTGAACGTCTCAGTCACGGGCGCAGTGCAGTTCGTCACTTATGGCGAAATGCATCTGTTATAGGCAGAGTTTTGTCCACTTAACATCAGGTGGGCCCCGGGCTTGTTCCGTAACAATAAAATAAAAAAATATAAAAAAAATATCACCACTCGCGGGCCGCAATCCCCGATCCTAGGAGATTCGATTCGATGTCACCGCTACTTATCTTTTACCGGTTAAAATGACCTTTGGCCTCTTGGCTACGTACGTTCGGATTTGCGCAGCAATCACTAAGGTTCCTCTGTAATAGTGCGTTAATATATCTAAAAGCGGAATGGGTTATTTGAAGTAACATCAAAAGATGGGCAGGAATTTACTTCTAAGTTGCTAGACCTTAAGTACCACATCGCCCGTGCATGTAGCGCGGTATTGCAGTATGGGACGTACGAGTACATCCGCACCGGACCCGCTGTGGTCACGCACAGTTCCGTACATCATGTGCAATGATTTCCAAACATTGAGACATGTAACTACTTAAGTCGTGTCGCCTACCATTTTTTTTCGAAACATTGAACACTAAAACATAGAACTATTGTCTATGGTTGAATCGAAACCTATGTTTTCATGCTTTCCGTGGCAAAAGCTCTAAAGTAATGTACCCCACGCGCTTGTAGAGGGGGGAGCGGGGCAATAGCATTTGAACCAATCACTGAGCAAATTATACCACGTGAACCAATTAAATGTAAAGTGCGAGTTCATGAAACAATGTTTTTGTGGATAGGTCTGACTGACGCGAAGCAATATTTTGAGAGCAAGGTTTTTGTGGGCAGGAGGCGTATCTTTAGTCTATCTAAATTTGATATCATTATCTTTATGTACGCATATGCCCCAAGGAGCAGGCAGAAATTACATCGACATATCGCCTACCGACCATCGACCCATGAAAAAAAATTTTAGATAGTGGTAAAATAATATGTCGTACACAAAAAAACCTTCTAAAGAACTGCAATCTTACACTGCGATCCCCAAGCCGCCTGCCAAGCGTGGAGATTATAGCAAATAACCCATACATAGGGAAGGCTGTGTTCAGCAGTGGACGATCCGGCTTATACAGTACAGTACACAAAAAAAAGTAGTTTGCAGTAATTTGGAATATAGAGCAAACCTAAAGTAAGCTTACACATTAGCATTGAGATAGGAGTTGTGGCGGTGCATACATTCATGGTACGCGTGTTTCCACGCGTACCATGAATGTTTGCTTAAAAAATGTCGTAAGAAATATAATATTTTTCTACGTAGGAGGTACCTAACTCACATTTTTATAGCATTATTATATACTAACAACATAGAAAACAGCACAAGCACATAATTATAAAGTTTTCATATCGGTATTATGGCCCGATATATAAAAACGAACAAAAACGCAGAAATTTTTCACTACATTCACGGATTTCTCCGTTAAAACTGTACGCGATCAATTCAAGCTAAACGGAGTTCAAGTTTAATTACCAACGAAAATTGAATAAAGTTAGCTATATATAGCAATTTACATCTACGAAGCCTCTTTATATGTAAAGACTAATCTCAGTCAATATAACAGTCTACATAGGGATAGGCATAAATCTACGCTTCGCAATATTTCCTGTCGAACGACTTTGTATGGTAATAGCATTTTTATAATGGGTACGAAAATTTATAACAATTTGCCACCCACTCTTAAGGACATTAATTTTATAAATGTGTTCAAATACAAACTGAAATGTTATTTGCTAAATAAGGTATACTATTCCATTAATGAATTTATGAATGATAAAAAAATGATATTATGACTACTAATCTTTTTCTCCAACATTAGTTAATTTTACATAATTTATTCTATTGACATAAATTTATTTATTAGGTTCTTTGGTGCATGTAAATGTTTAACTGACATTTAATTTTCTTGTGTTTGCAATGTAAATTTTGTTTTTATTTTAAACAACTAACACAAAAATTATGTGATACATATTCATACATATGTGATACAATTTATTTTGCACACCCTAATAGGGTTGAATGTAGTGAGCAATTAAGGTTTATTTACATCTTAACCATTTTATGTACCTATGTTCATGCATTAAATGATTTTGAATTTGAATTTGAATATACCGAAGTCAAGTTCTTTGTAGTTTAGTATAACTACGCTTAAGACCTTTCACTGTCATCAACAAATTGTAGCCAATCGCATGGGATATGCTTAACCATAGAACATATAATAATACTACGTATAGAATGTAAACTCCTCACCCCCCACCAAAACGAGCCTTCCTCACCCCGCCACTGATTCTGAGCTGTCACTGAGCCGACTTGAGTACGGGACTCGCAACTCCCGCACGATGACGTGACCACGAAGCGTGACGATTGTACGAGTATTTTAAAAGTTTACAATGTAGTAATCTTGTGCCGTTTACGGTTGCTTATCAACTAAATGAGAAAAGGATAGGAGTTTTTTTAGATTCCCTAACTAAACTAAGTACCTACCTATTGTTCGTTCTTCAGTTATCCAGTAGGTAACGTATAAAAACCGGTAATTTACAGTAGATATTGAAAAAAATATAAACATAATACTTTATCTATGTATTTTATTCAAACTGCTATTCAGATAATGATATTTTTAGAAGATATTCGTTTGCAAAAAATATCCGTGGATATCGACTTCGTTTGCAGCAAAACAAGTGTCTCTGTAACCTATACCTACCATAGAGAATAGCAATACACATACTGACCTTCGCCACGGTTGACACGCGGCACACTTCATTATTGTTTATTATACGAGAAGAAGAAGAACATAAATTATTATTGTGATTGTATTTATTACCATTACTTGTATACAATGTGAACTTGGAATGATACTTTTTGTATACTTATAGGTATGTGAGTGAAATGTGAAGTAATGTTATCTACTCGGTTGTGTGTTGCATATTCCTACGTCGTACATGGAGTCGAAATGTTTCTGAAGGTAGGTAAGGTACGCATAGCCTACAAAATCTAATAAGTCATATTAACAGCATCAAAAGATTGTTAGGTAGGTAAGTACAACAATTATTCATACGGTGACAACCTTAGAGTTCACGCACACATTTACGCGTGTACAAAAACAACATTTGTGTAGTGTCTGTGTAATAGGTAGGTTGATGGCTGGCACGCGAGTCAACTCGTGAACGAGTGCTGCTTGAGGACACTGGTCCGTTCAGAATGCCTGTGCAAACCTGTTTGTATCTGATTGTGATAGTTTATATTGGGTATAATTAGCATCCCTTATAGCTGTGTTTCCCCCTAAGTATGTGAAAATGTTCCCCGTAGTAATATAATTGTTTAATTAATATCTTAGTTATCTTCAAAAATGGCACGGACCCTGGAGTCTGTGGAAAATCAATAAATTCTTATAAAAAAAAACTGCTGTCTTGATTTCAACTAACCTTTTTGTGTTGTAAGTGTCTTCGAACATATGTTTTATCAATCAAAAATCATGTTACTTTGTGTACCTTTGTTGTGTTATTATTATGTACCTTTGGCTAATTAAAGCGTAGCCAATAAAGTTCTTCTTATTCGAACCCACTATGATTTGGCTACTAAATGCGCCAAGATGATTGGGGCACTGCAATCATTGAGCTAAATGACTGTGACAACGACTACTATGCACCTTTTACGTAGCCAAGCCTTGCTCACACATTAATTTCAGTAGTGAAATGCGTATGTTATTTTTCCTTGGTTTTTATGATCAAAATGTTCATGCAATGGGACGAAGTGAAACACTCGTAACGTGATTATTTGGTTCATCTCTTATCAAGGCATATTTATATCTGGCCTCAGAAACTTTTCAGTGCTTAAGTGAAAATTTTCATCGGAGCGGCGAAGTAGTTAGAGCGGCGCGGGCCGTAATCAGCAGCGGCCTTTGATCTCGCCGGTGCGCGCGGCTTGCATCAAAGGAACGCGTGTTACGGTGTCGATCGCTCCAGGCAGCTGATTAAAGATACCTGTTTGGATAGTTTGGCATTAGGGAAATGATTTTGAGTGATTATGTAGAGTTGAAACCGATTATGAGTTAAGTAAATTGGACTTTTCCTTTTGAAAGCTATGCTCGGAGTTTCTTTGCGTGATGAACTCCGGGACCAGGAAATTTACCAGACATAGAGTTGGTAGGCCCCCACTAGATAAACTGACGACATCGTAAGAGTCGCGGGGAACCACTAGTTACACGTGGCTAATAGACGTTCATTATGGCGTTCTATATGGGAGAGAATTTGTTCGACAGTGGTCGTCTTTCGGCTGATGATGAAATTAATTCTATGTATTATTTCCCTTATCCATATATGATCAAAAGACTGGAATATTTTTGATATATATACACGTAACATCAACCAATATCATCAATCAATTAATCAAAACACAGATATCACAATATTTAAAGAATCATGCATTGTGTAAAAATATTGGCCTGTTAGAAGTAGGGTACACCTTCTGAAGGGTGACGAGGAAATAATGACGTAGATATTATACGTCATCCACACCTTGCGGATCTTCGACGGATATTGAACACATACGAGAGGTACAGGGGTTACAAATAAATACTGACGTGTATCCAAAGTTGTCGCGATTTGCCGTCAAAAATAAACACTTAAATAAACGTGCTTTATTTATTTTAGGTTATTGTGACGGAACACGGCCCGAGACCCATCTGATGTTAAGTGGACTAACCTCTGCCTATAACAGATACATTTCGTCAATGGCGAATTGCACTGTGCCCGTCACACTGAGACATACAGTTGTTAGGTCTCATGTGTCTGTAATTTGACTGGCTCTCAAGGACTGCTGCCGGAACACACTGTTAGGTGCTTGGCGACAGATTTTCTACTTATCGCTAGCCAGGCGAGTATTCGCAAAATGCCCTTCCACCATGCGGTGAAGCTCAAGCCCGTGGCGGGATTCGAACCATGAACCTGCTGCACGGCAGTCCATAGCCAATGCCACTGAGCCATCACTGATTCTCTCTCTAAAGATTTATATCTATAGAGAAAGAATCTTATCTCTCTTTCTCTAAAGTTTTAAATTCTATTATTTGTGTATTGGGTTGTAGAGTATTCGGGTAGCTATCCGTAACAGCAGGTTTACTGTTAGCAAAAATAACACCCACGAAATCTTTAAAATAATGAACTTGGGCGTTCGATTTGAGACGACAACGCGTTGTGGGCAAAAGTTGCGTGTTTGACACATATCCCAGGTTTCTAGTGATGGTTTTTTGTAAATTGTGAGTTTAATAGTTGAACTTAGGAATAGAAGAATTTTATCATATGATAAAAATCATAGTTTACGCGATTAAACATATAATAAAACCTAATTTTTGTATGTCGTAAGAAAATGTATACATATTGACTTTGTTCGCATGAAATACTGCTTTATAATATATACATTAAATCAAACTAATTTGGAGCTCACTCACGTTTTACTTTAAGAATGACAGCTATTTTAATAGTAGTGTTGTATCGTTCGATTTGGGTAAAATAATCGGGGTTCAAAAATAAGCAAAGTGGTTTATATGTAATGAACCATAATACAATTGCCGCGTGCAAAAAAAAAGTTGCGCGCTATTTTCCATAATTTTCGTATGTTGTTTGTATCGCATTTGTGCAATATATTTTTTTTCCTCGCAAGGGTGTTAAAAAATGCGTATGAAACTCGTGACCAACTTGCTCATTATACACTCGGCTGATTTACGCCTTCGCCTACGGCTCGAACTGCAACACACAGCCTCGTGTATAATGAGCAACTTAGCTCACTTGTATCAGAATCTATTATTATGTGCATTATAAAAAAATAAGGTTATTCTTTTTATCTATCTCACATAGACAACTTAAGCGATGATGTCGTCAAATACTTCGGCAAGATAATCCTGAATTGAAAGGGAATATTATTCTTGAATAAATATAATTAAGTACAAGGAGGCGGTATTCATTATTTTAATTAACTTACATTATATTTAAAATGTATGTATACAATTTTACCTTGCACACTTACTTTCCCTCTCGTCGTTTCTTATTTGTAGCTTTCATAGAATATTCACTTCCGGACCATGCAGGGATGCTAAATTTACAGATAGGCAAAATTGATAACAATCCGGAAAATTGTACGGGAACATTAAATTATTTAACCGCTAACGAATGCGAGGCGCGTCGCGACCGCATTGTGTTCGTACGACATAAATACTTATACAACTGATTTTACTGTACAGGAGGAACATTTTGTACAGATAGAATAAATACCTACTTTAGGATTATTAATATAGGGTGCGCTTAAGTTATTTTTTATTTATTCCTAATAGGTTAGCCTTTGACCACTATCTCACCTAATGGTAAGTGATGATGTGGTCGAAGATGTTGTTCAGGCTAACCTAGAAGTACTAGCTCACAAGGACAGCTGCCGGAATACCGTTGGGTGCTTGGCGAAAGATTTTCTACTTGAGAGTGGTAGCTAGCCAGGCGGGCATTCGCAAATTGACCTAGCACCATGCTATAACGACTGCCATTTTAAGATAACAATCGGGACCAACGGTTTAACGTGCCCTCCGAAGCACGGAAGCGCACAGTAGTCAGTAGTCACTAGCGGTCACCCATCCAACTCATGACCGCGGGCGACGTTGCTTAACTTTGCTGATCGGTTAAGAACAGCTAAGTAAACTTCGCTACGAGCGCTATATCTGTCACATGGGTTTATTATATTTTGGTGGTAACAGCAGGCGCGTTCCGTTTTGCGCATTTCGAAAGAAGATAGGTAGCTGTTCCGATATGAAAAAATTATCGACATTACCGACACTCATAGAAGGGAAACAGTATGTCTACGTGGGGTTTATGAAGTAACGTCGGCTCAATAGAAAAATTTGGCGGAACTATCACTGAAATATTATAATATTATTAAGTGTTGTCTAGGATATTAATAATGTTTTATTATACATTTATTGTTTGCTGAATGTGGCAGTAAAATATAGAATGTTTCCATATTAAATATTGTGATTGACCTTCATAAAAGCAACGTAGACGCCTAAAATGATCTAATAATTTTTACTTAACTTTTTTTTTCTTCAAATATTTTAGAAACAATTGTAATTATTATAGGGAGTATATATTGATTTTAAAGTAACGCCTGAATCTTTTATATTAAATATTATGAAATACATTAACTCGTTAATGAAACATTAGTTCGTGTTTTACTTTTAGTTTTGTAAATCAAATCAAAATTAAATAATTTATTTGCAAGAATACAATAATAGCATTGCACGAACCAGAGCACAGCAGTAACAGCGTACTATGCATATGCACATTCCTACGGTATTATCTTATGGGGAAATGGCACGGATGTGGATGACTTATTTAAAAAACAGGTAAAACTAAAAAGAATAATTTCCAACATTGACAATATGGATTCGTGCTGGCCACAATTAGTTAAACATAAAATTTTGACCTTAACATGTATGTATATTTTGGAGTTATGCAAATTTGTTCGAAAGAATAGTACAATATTTGAAAGTGCTAAATCCAGCACTACAAAACGTTATACTGCAAGAACAGACCTTACAAACAAAATGTCCCTACCAAAAAGTCGCTTAAAATTATATAGTAAAAGTCCTTATGTCTCTGCTATTAAAGTATATAATCATTTACCAAATTATATTAAAAGTGAAGAAAATATGAATAAATTTGTAAATAAAATAAAATGTATGCCTATTAACAAATGTTATTATAATTTGAATGAATATTTTAATGATAACTTGACCCATGATTGAAGATTAAATTTTAAATTGACATTGATATAATAATGATATAATCTACAATAATATAATAATACTTAATATTTTTCCACCATCACTGTTTAAAAATCAATGTCTGTTACACGCTCAACAAAAATACATCTTAAATATGTACCTATCAACGATACCATGTATGTCCTTTATGGTAGTATTGCAATACCCAAATTGGTTTTATGTATTGCTGCTCTTTAAATAATGTTTCTATCATTTATTGCATTCATGTACTCATGAATGCAATAAATCACTTTGACTTTGAATATTTTATTTACATTTTGAGTTGTAGTGTAAAATGTATGGTTTCTGTATGCTGCCTGCAGCAGAGAATATTTGCAATATTAAGGCTAAAGCTAAAAATTCACTAAATATATTAACAATTTGATTTAATTAATTATATATATCACTCTAAAATTTCATATATTTTTAAATACTATAAAAAAAGATTTCTAGTAATAACAGTTTTAATTCTTCAGGTAATTTATTATAAACAGTTATGCACATGATATACATAATGTTTTTGGCAGCTTGGTTGATATAGTAGATAAGTTTGATAGAGGTAGCATTTGATAATTTCCCACTACTGGGTATTCTATCCCATTTTCTTCCACGCATCTCTATCCTTCGCCATTTCTTTCCATCCTACTTGATGGACGCTCAAATCGTCATTCCAGATTTTTCGATGACGACCACGACGTTGTCTTCATTCTGTAGGCTTCCTTTGTGTGACGATATTTGCCCATCTCGCGTGATGCATACAAACCACTTGCTTGGCCTAGTCCCATTTCAAGCCTACGCTTTTTACACCTATGTTAGTGACTGTCTTTGAACGAGTAGTGTGGTATTCCGAACTCGATCTGTTATTTTTACTTTGAGGAGGCGCTCGATGGCTCTTTTTACTCAAATCTTGTCTAGACTTTCTGCTTCGGTAGATCACTTCTCAAATTTGAAATTGATCTTAAAACTCAGCATTTGACAGATATTCTATTAATTAAACGGCAAAATTGCATCTCAAGATAGATTTATCATATTAACCTTGAGATGCGTTTATTTATACGAGCCCTAGTTTTAGCTTGTCTATTTTTCAACTTTTAATCCAACAGTTTATTCTATGTTTAACACGTTAAATATATTACTTTGTGGCAAATTAATAATTTTTTCAGAGCCAAACGTTGCTTCCGAACCGATAGAAAATGTTTGGTGATTCATTCAGTGCGACTCACTCAATTAGTGAATGATTACCTACTTTGTGATCACTGAATTGTGCACATGAATCACATTGCAACCACATTGGAAACTCATAAGTTCTGAATATTTTGAACCATTGTTATAGTACATTGTGAAATAAGTGCGGTAAGTTGAAAATTACAGCCGAGGCGATATTGCCGACTATGCTTACGAGAAAGCAGAGGCTGTAATTTATCAAAGCGCACGTATGTCATACGACGTTTTGCACACTTGCGAGGAATAAGTACGAAATTTCAATACGAAAATATTAACTTTATCTTTTTGATAGTAATAATAATATCTGATTAAGAAGGTTTATAATTATATCTTCTAAGATCTACTTCAGTAGGTTAAAAAAAAGTCTTTGGTTTGTTTTTTATGAAAAACGAATGAAACAAACTACAATCTCCTTTGTGAGAAGTGTGGAAACGTTGTTTTTTTTCTACTTAAAACACACGTGTGGTAAAGGTATGAAAAGATGAGGTATGAAGGCAATAGTGCGTTATACACTACATTAGCTATGACACCTAAAACCGGTGCATAGGCCCACTACGAGCTAGTGTGTTGAAATAGTAGATTATGATACATGTGAGCTAAGTTCTCTACCTCTCCGTAAAGGTACAAGTTGGTAGCGGACGACATGAAGCTGCAGCAAACGACGTGTCGCAGCGACACTACTGGTCTCTACGTATTTCTATGAAATTCCCTCCGTAGTTAGCGACATGAAGCTAGCGACGCGTCGTCGAGTGGCAGACGGCAGTGTCGTCCGACCGCAAATCGTGCCGCTGACGTCGGAGCAACGACGACGCGTCGTGCGTGTTTCTTTTCAAAATGAATTTCTTTCATATCGCTTTTCAAATGGTTTTTGATCAGTATTGAATAAGTTCCCTCACTTGCTTTGCATTTAAGCATAGGACATGTAGCTTTTCGTCTTTTTCAGTACTTATAATAAAAACAAATCATCATCGTCTTCTTCCTCTTCTAATAAAAGATATAAAAAAATGCGATCACTATTCTCGAACACGTCAGACATCTTGTTTGACGGAGCCCTCAAAACCAACTGGTTGCCATCTGCTGTTGCCGTCTGCAGTCGGGTTCGAAATCATGACTGCAGCGACATGACGCAACGAAGTGTCGCGACATGAAGCGACGACATGTCGTCTGCTGCTGCTGCGTGCAGTCGGCTACCAACTTGTACCACTCGGCTGATTTACGCCCTCGCCTACGGCTCGGGCTGCAACACATAGCCTCGTGAAGGTATAATGAGCAAGTTGCTCACGAGTTTCATACGCAATTTTTCAACGCCCTTGCGAGAAAAAAATAAAATACACAAATGCAATACAAACAACATACGAAAATTATGGAAAATAGCGCGCAAGTTTTTTTTTTTTTTTTGCGCGCGGCAAATGTTTGATGTTTGATTACATATAAACCAATGTGATGTTACAAATCTGTATTATCCGGTAAAATTGAAAATGCTCTGTTTGCTCCCATACAATTTGCAGTTAGGTACTAACTTAACTTTGTAGGGATAGTTCTATTACGCACTAGTGTTATATTTCGGTTTATGGCCCTAAGAACGATACAATAAAGCTCACTTTATGAGCTAGATTACGAAACATTAGATAAAATGTTACAATTTAATTAACCTACCTATTTATATATAATTTACAGCGCGTGTGATACACAATCAAGCTCCCTTGGAAACTATGCATGTGTATGAAGTGCTCGTAGCAGGACTTACCTGCGGTCGTACTTTACTGATCGACGTTCTCTGCAGTCACTTCTTGAATGGGGTCACTATAAGCTTTTAGGTAATTCTATGCTTTGGGCGGCAAGTGAACTGTCAGTCCGGGTTGTTGTCTTAGAAGCAATCTGAAGCATAATGTGGAGGTGCAAAACACAATATGGTATTGTGTTTATAATTATCAACAGTGTAGCTTAGATGACGGGATGGTACTAGACTACTATTATATAATATAGTGAACCAACGTCCCTATAACACAATCTTAACTTAACCCATTTTAATTAATTAATACATTTTAGAGTAGGAAGTTTTCGCTGTATTACTTTTCGTATTCGACCAAGTAATGTTTAAATATAGAATTCTCAGGATAAATTATGCAAATAGGTAAGTCTTTAAAAATTCAAGTCATTGTGCTTAAATATTAATATACCTACTATTCAATGCAAGTTGAACCACGAACAAATTAAAATTAAGTATATCCTAATGTGGTGGCTAGTGAGATTTATATAAATAAGACAGAATTATACAGTTCATATCGTAACTAGAGATGGCAATCGGAGTTGTTCGAGAGGCATAAAAACTTTGACGTTTTGTTAATTATCTTTTTGGAGCGCTCGTAGCGAAGTTTACTTAGCTGTTCTCAACCGATCAGCAAAGTTAAGCAACCTCGCGCGCGGTCATGAGTTGGATGGGTGACCACTAGTGACATTACTACTGAGCGCTTCCGTGCTTCGGAGGGCACGTTAAGCTGTCAGTCCCGGTTGTCGTCTTAGGATGGCAGTCGTTATAGCATGGTGGTAGGGCATTTTGCGAATGTCCGCCTGTCTAGCTACCACCCTCAAGTAGAAAATCTGTCGCCAAGCACCTAACGGTGTGTTCCGGCAGCTGTCCTTGAGAGCCAGTACTTCTAGGTTAGCCTGAACAACATCTTCGACCACATCATCACTTACCATCAGGTGAGATAGTGGTCAAAGGCTAATCTATCAGGCATAAAGAAAATAAAAAAAAATCTTAGGGCAAGTAACCACCCTTAAACTGTGCCTCAAGTAGAAAATTTGTCGTCAAGGACATAACGGCGTGTTCCATCAGCTGTCATCGAGAGCCAGTGTCTATTCCACATTGAGTTTGTTTAAAAAGCTTACCAAAAAAGTAATATTGCAAGTTTACAACTGAAAGCAAATGAATTGAATTGAATTGAAGCAAAAATTTGAATTTTATTTGTTCTTGGTAACATCAAAACAGAAATATCTTTCTAACGAGGTTGCTATCAAGGTTTCCAATTAGGAAATGTTTCTGAAAAATGTATTTTATTAAACTAGTGGCTCTGTGAGCTGAGACCTCGCCACTGAAATATATTTTTTTACGTTTTGTATTCCATTACTGTACCCTTTTGAATTTTTTTACAAATTGAATAGACAGTAAAATTCCGTATAATTATTGAACCTGCACACAAAAGTATTTTATTGTAGCAAGTCAAATTGCAGGGTAACTGTTACTTAAAAATGAATGCCTCGGAGTGTCAAGCGCAGTGCATTGTCACACACAATGATGACACTGTAACTGTAATGGATAGACGTGATTCTTAGCATCAGGCACCAGCTTGTTGGCTAACTCCCACTAAGTTAGCAAGATTCAGTGAAGCTCCAACTCGCTACAGGATTTGAAACCACTATCTCCCAATTGGCTATAAAAAGACTTATCATAGCTTCAATCTCTTCATATACGTCGCAAATACTTTACATGAAAACGCAATAATAAAGTACACAGTACGCACTTATGATTTCAAACTACCCTGTCCAAAACAAGTTCAGACCAGTCAGAACATGAAGCGCTCGTAGCGAAGTTTACTTAGCTGTTCTCAACCGATCAGCAAAGCGCGCGCGGTCATGAGTTGGATGGGTGACCGCTAGTGACATTACTACTGAGCGCTTCCGTGCTTCGGAGGGCACGTTAAGCCGTCGGTCCCGGTTGTTGTCTTAGGATGGCAGTCGTTATAGCAAGGTGGTAGGGTATTTTGCGAATGCCCGCCTGGCTAGCTACTGCCCTCAATTAGAAAATCTGTCGCCAAGCACCCAACGGTGTGTTCCGGCAGCTGTCCTTGAGAGCCAGTACTTCTAGGTTAGCCTGAGCAATATCTTCGACCACATCATCACTTACCAGCAGGTGAGATAGTGGTCAAAGGCTAACCTATCAAGCATAAAAAAAAATATCTTCTTCGTTATGCGTACAACATTGCGTTCGCCCACTGAGACTCAGTTTCATCTCATTTCTCTGTGATTTCACTGGCAACCATGTTTGGAACACTGCATTGTAATAACGCTGCTCTTTTTAGATAGATTTATGAACAAAGTGGTGGTAGGTATATCTATCCATAAGTCTTCTTTGAAATGTCTACCACCTGGTAGATAAACATAGATAATTTGTTTCATTTCTTTTTCAGGAGCTAGTAGAGCTAACATTTTCTATATTATCTTTGAAACACACATAGATGTGAATAGCCTTCTCTCAAATAGAAAGGGTAAATATACATTATTGATGTATTCGAGGGATTTTCGAGGATAGCGGACACTAACCAAAGATCACTAACCTTCTTTCTTATGGTTCTTGGACTTAGATTTTGACTTTCAGTGTTTTAAAAAGTTTTTGTTTTATATCCCCTTTTCCCGTTCATAGAATGTTATTTATATGTAGATTTTTGCATGGTAGTGCACTTTGCTATCGCTTACGCTAGCTACAACCCCCAAGAAGAAAACTTGTCCCCACACACCTTTCGTTGTGTTCCGGCAGCTGCCCTCGAGTGCCAGTTATCTTTTGAGTTAAAGCGTGTTTACCTACTAACTTCGACCACAGCACCACTTACCGTCAGGTAAGATGGTGAAAAAGGATAACATTTAAAAAAAGAATGTGTTGAGGAATTTTGACAGCATAAGGTCTCAAAAACCCATCATTCTTAATAGTGTCCCTATCTGACCTTAAGCAACAAAAGAAGCTGTTATTCAAATACATCTCATTTCGATGTTCCCTTGATTTCCAAATCCAATGCCGGCTCATTTGAATACTGCACCCTTCAAGCTGAAATGCAATCTGTTTCCCCTACGACATATTCCACGTCCGAACTCCATGCGTAACGAATTATGACTGACGTATGACACGGCTTCAGCAGCGGGCA
Source organism: Plagodis pulveraria (assembly GCA_963890685.1). Taxonomy (NCBI): domain Eukaryota; kingdom Metazoa; phylum Arthropoda; class Insecta; order Lepidoptera; family Geometridae; genus Plagodis; species Plagodis pulveraria. Next base: position 1,680,252 of record OY982968.1, read on the forward strand.
GGGGAAATAGTTTGAAGTAGAGGGGTGCCGTGAGATGTGATTGTTTAAATTAAATTCTTAGACGAATATAAAGTTGTGGAGTGGAACTGATTATCTTATTAGAGATTCCAACGTGCAAATGTACATACTGTAACTGGTACAACATATTATAATTATATTTAAAAAATTACTTCATAATAGACACAGATAATGGCATTTGGAAAAGACTATAATTATTTTTAAAAAGTCTTAACACTGAGATATCGGGGGGGCTGCAATTCTAATCCCCCGTACTACCCCGTGGGTAGTTTATATAAGTATCTAAGTACATAATTTTGGAAAAGTTATTTTGTGTTTAGCATAAAAGTACTGATTTAAATGATTAATTTATTTTAACCAATGCGATTAAATGCATTCCTTTAAAACGTCAAAACCTGAATGAACCTGAGTACCTGGCGGAGTTCAAAGAGCAATATAGTAATGCAGTACAGCTTTGATTCGGGCAACCAACGGTAAGACTGGGGATATTCTATTCAACCAATCGTGTCAAAATAGTACAGTGCACACTTTGAATGTCTGGTGGTACCGCACAAAACTATGTTGAGATCAAATTATGCATATTACTGTTTAATACGTGGTGAATGGTTTCAAATAAATGAATTACAAAATTAGCAGTCGATAATGCAAAAATTGCAATGCTAGAGTTTGGTTTGTTTGAAAGAATGGTCTATATTAGGTACGCACCTCTTACATAAATTAGCTCAGTGGGTTTGTCTCTGAGGCAGCGGAGTTTTTACTTACAATATAGGTAGGATATAAAATAAATACCCGAGACCATCATTCCGGGCTAGAATTGCACTCTCATATCTTCCTATGTTATGAACGATGGCAGTTATGAAAGGGCAGGAGCTACTGTTACAAATATTTAACAATAGGTAATGCATTTTATAACCATAATTAACGGGAGATAATTTAAATTCCTTTATTTAGTAGAATAGACCCAACCTGCAAAGTTCGGAAGCAGAACCCATTTGGACGGTAAATCTCAATACAGACAAACGCGTTCAGACTATTGGCTGACGGCCAATTCTTTTACTACTTTAATACTGGATGAGACTAATAAAGGTACATTCGTGTAACTAAAATTGTATTTCTCGATGAAAATCAGTACTATTCAAAGATTAGCCTGTTTAACATCCTAGACAACACATCTACAAATTTAAATACACGAAATTTTCGCAACTTGTAGGAATGAAATCCGTATCGTCCAGCTATTCGCGCCGGATGTGTTTCAATTTTCGCTATGGAGAACAACAGCAGATTTTGCAACAGCATGGCGCACTATACAATTGAAGCCAAAAATAAAACCATGCTCCTATCATGCTGTGCCTTTCAATAGTACGGCAAACGGTGAAAGGCGATTGGAGTATGATATTTTTGGCTTCACTTGTATCGTGCGCCGTCGTAGTTCATCAGAACTTTTTTTTGGGGTGGTGCGGTCATCAACTAGACTAGATTTTTGATTGATTTTAAAATTCCTTTATTTAATAAAATTATATATATAACAATGTTCAACATACACAATTTAGAAATGCAGTTAAACAAACATTAGGTTATAATATTTTGTACAGGCTACGATTTACACCTATTTAAAACTTTGAAACATGTATTGGACATCGATTTTTATATGAAGTAACAAAATAGAAAAATATATACTTCTTGATATAGATATATGTGCAGATAGATACTCCACATTTTAAAACCTTATTGTACCATAAAACAACAAAATACCAACAAGAGGTAATTTATACATAATCTGCTTGCTATTACTAAATAGTTTAACAGATAATTTCATAATGTTAATACAGAGTTGAGTCTATAATAGTTAATAAACAATTATTGTAAAGTTTTAGTAAACAATAATGCATCGTGAATTGTGGAGGTAGATTTGTGTAAGCCAATAGTTTAACTGCACGATCGCTCGGTACTCGCCGGCAACCGGTCTTGCGTTATCATGCCAACGTCATTCGCAATCGAGAAAGTAGTGATGGGGCAGTCGGTATCGACAATAGGTTGTCGAATATGACACGTTTTTTAACTTGGTTGTACCAATGGTTGCAATTAAGTGGTTTTTATGATGACGATTTTTATATAGGTAAAATTTACGTGACAACTGTAGTATATATTTTTTAATGGAGGGGAAGTTGATTTGATCATGAAGTTTAGTTAGATTTGTACGATAAGAAGTGTTGTAAGATATTTTGATTGCCCGGTTTTGTACTATTTGAAGTTTATTATAGTTTGTATTACAAGTGCTGCTCCAAACTGGTGCAGCGTAACTAATACATGGTCGTATAAGAGTTTGATATACATATTCTTAATTTTGTTTTGGAAGTAAGCTTGGAGCGACGGTTTAAGATTGGCAATAGTGTGTTCATGGCTTTTATTCCTTTTGTTTGAAAAGCATTCGTATTACTTGTCCAGTTGATTTTGTTATCAAAAATCAAGCCCAAGTATTTAACAGTTTGACTCCAGGGTATATGGTGAGCACCAATTTTAAGCTGCCTGTCAGGAAATGATCGTTTTCTTGTAAACATTATGGCCTCTGTTTTGTGCGTATTTAACTTAAGCTTCCATTGAGTGAAAAATTTGGTGAGCTGATCTAAAGACCATTGCAGACGTGTAATAATACTATCTATATCGTGTGACGACGTGAAGCTGGCAGTATCGTCTGCAAAACCTGCAAGATGGGTGTGAGGCTGTTTGGGGATGTCATTGAGATAAATAAGAAATAGGTATGGACCAAGTACAGAGCCTTGAGGCACGCCAGCAGGAATGGCACGTGTATTTGAAGACAAGTTGTCAATATGAACAGAGAAACGGCGATTATTTACATATGACTGGATGAGTTTAGTAAAATGTAGGGGAACACCAAGCAACAATAGTTTATGTAGCAAGCCAGAGTGCCACACAGTATCGAAAGCTTTTTCGACATCTAATAAAACCATGCCTGTGGATTGGCCTAGGTTTAGATGATGTGCAATATGTTCTGTTATTCTAGCCATTTGCTGCGACGTCGAGTGATACTTCCTAAACCCAAACTGTTCAGGGATCAGTTTGTTGATTGTGATTTTAGTCAACCTTGAAGTTATTATATGCTCAAAGATTTTTCCTAGCGATGGTAACAGACTAATTGGGCGATAATTAGAAGCAATGGACGCGTCTTTGCCTGGTTTTTTTAATAGCAATAACTTTTGCAATTTTCCAGGCATTAGGGAAATATGAGTACTTGAAACAGTCATTAAATATCTTAGTAAGAAGAACAATACATTTTAAAGAAAGATTTTTAACCAACAAGTTGCTAATGGTATCAAGACCTGGAGCCTTGCGATACGGAAGCTTGTGAATAAGCTTTTTAATTTCATATGGAGTGACTGAAAAAGTTACCTCATCGGGACAATTTAAGTGATTAAGATTAGCTACCGAGGTAGTGACATCACGTTCTGTTTGACTGTCGCTACTCCAATGCGACGTAAGCTTCATGTTTTCTAAAAATGCACTGGCCAAAACTTCACATTGTTGAGGAACAGAAGCTGTAAACTGTCCGTTTGTATACCGAAGAGGAGGAATGGTAAATGGTTTTTTAGATACAGATTTTACAACACGCCAGAGATCTGAACTTGGATTATCTACTTTAGCAAGCTTATTGTCCCAAATTCTATCATTATAAATGAGTATTTTTTCCTTAATAATCGACTGGATGCTATTAAATTTAAACAGGAGATATTTCCTGACCTCACGTTGTGTTTCTTTATGAGTAAGTCTACGGTAGCGGTTCTTTATTATTATTAATTTATTGATATATTTAGGAAGCTTATTATTAGCTGGGGAAACTTCGAGTTTTGGTATATTGCGTTCACGTACAGCAATTACGATATTAGTAAGATGATCTATAGAGCAGTCAATGTCGTAAGAGTTAAGGTGAGTGCAGGCAGTAAGAGTTATATTTTCGTCAAGAAACTTGCGATAACCAGGCCAATCAGCGTTTGAAAAGTCAACTAGACTAGAAAACCTGGTCTAAATTAAAGAAATCTTTTTACAAGCACTCATACATGCATAATGATATCGATTCTCTTCTAGTTATCTATATAAATATGATCAAGCAAGTGAATTTGATATTACCTCGTGATATATTACCGCCGGACTAGAATTGTACTTCTCCCCATATCGTCAAGTGGGTGTTATAAGAGGCGACTAACGGAAAAAATACATGCAGGTGGGCAGCAGCGGCTTCTGAGATACTGACATCTGTAACTGCGATCCCCAAGACGCCTGCTGAGCAAGGGAAAACCCCCATATGACGGCGACGTTTGTTCAACAGTGGACGTATGCCGGCTTATGATGATGATAATGAATGGCATATTCGCTACGAATACTTTAAAATATTAAGAATTCCAGTGTTCGAAAGTGAACTTATTAGCAACTAAAAAAACCTAATGACTTCCAACCCTTTGACAATTCTAACTCTCTGGATTAAAATTTTGGGTGTTTCACAGTACTGCGGGTGACACCGGGGTATTAATGATATTATTAACTACTTATAGTAGTAGCATTGAAAGTCCTTGACACTCAACTTTTGTCCGAATTGTTCAATTTTTAGACTGTGAAGCACAACTCCAATAGGATTGATGTTTCGTTTTATGTTTATAGGTATGTACTTTACTACTTTATACATTGTTGTTGCAGAAAGTTTACACATTGGTAATGCACACAGCTAAATTTTTCTTTTATTAAAATAAATAATAATTAGCTATAAGAAAAATACTTATTTAATGGAATTTCTCGATACCTATAGGTACTTAGTCAAAATAATCTGTAAACTTGTAAAAATGTTCTCATCCATTTGCATTCATATCTAGCGCCGTTCTAATCCACGTGGCAATTGAAGTCGAAACTCAACGGACGTTGAAGTCTTTCCGCGAACGGCAGCTTTTTCCACCCGCCAACAGTCAATAAACAACTCAACAACCAATCGGGAAGTTCGACTCAATTCGACTGCAATAGACGATCCGATGAAAGGAGTTAAAACGATAGTTTTAAACGATTGTTCATTCACGATTCACGATTATATCAAAGACTATGATGTTGAGTGTCAAATATAGTCAATACCTATTTAAAACCTTGATGAACAATCGTTTAAAACTATCGTTATATATATATATATATATATATATATATATATAATTAATTGGAAGACCAACTGCCAATATGTGGATAGGAAGTATATTGGTATATAAAGCAATAGGCCAAATAAAGGTCCTCACGGATATAAACAATTTACATTAAACAATGACAACAAGTAGCTTTAACTACACTTGAGCTCTTGCATGTATTTGATACTACTGATATTTTGATATAATATCAAAGACTATGATGTTGAGTGTCAAATATAGTCGATACCTATTTAAAACCTTGATGAACAATCGTTTAAAACTATCGTTATATATATATATATATATATAATTAATTGGAAGACCAACTGCCAATATGTGGATAGGAAGTATATTGGTATATAAAGCAATGGGCAAAATAAAGGTCCTCACGGATATAAACAATTTACATTAAACAATGACAACAAGTAGCTTTAACTACACTTGAGCTCTTGCATGTATTTGCCATTATAAATGAAATTTCAAAATATTAAACAATTAGCCAAAAAAATCCCTGGCTCATTCCTGGAAATCAAATCACGACGTTTTCTTAGTACATTAAAATTATTGGATGCTCCTAACAAATGTTGCCCATAATTAAAATCTTTGGAACATTTATCAATAGGTCTTATGAATTTAGTCAGGGTATTGAGTCGAACTTTATCTTAAAAGTTCGGGACAGTCAACAATACCTGGTAAGTACTATTTTATAAGATATGTAAGATTAGCAATTTCCCTTCTAATAGAAAGAAAGCAGATGATAATTTTTGCATAGACTTAGATAATCATCTGATGTGTACCATTATTTTGTATTTGCCACTCCTGAGTGTTACAAAATTAAAAGGAGAGGATGAATTATAGTCATGTGCGGGGTTCGAACTCGCGTCATCCACCCCAATAGCCGCGGTATAGCTCTAATGAACTCCTGGGTGTTGTTAAATATTAACGTAGATATTTTACACTCATCAGTGTTTAACTGACTGTAGATATATGAGATAACGAAGCGATGCTTATCTTTTTGTTATGAAGTCATAAGACAGACCAACCTGGCAAGTGACCACGCCTGTCCATTATAGACGAAGTGCCACCATCTTCGTTCTGTTTTACACTGCAATGCGCTCTTAATTTCTAACGTTAATTCTTACGTCTTGTTTGGTCAGTAATTTCACTTGCTATAATGCTCTTACACTAAACATAGTATACGACGGCATCGACCCGGAACATCTGAAATCGCAGAGGTATACCCACCAAGAGACAAGACACCAGATGGACTCTTGCTGAAGAGGCTAACCACCTTGTAAGACTATATCAAGTTATGAGAGTCTATGTTTGTCTACTTGTATGGGTGTTTGTATGACTATAAACTTCGAACGTCTGTGCTTACCTTATCATCAGGGTCAAGTGTTTACAAGAATATTAGTACCTACCCTTATCGCAAGGTATTGGCATATACTCATCACACTAATATTATAAAAGTTTAATTTGTGAGTGAGGAAGCTAGCGAATACCTATGTTTGTTACTCCTTCACGCAGAAACGCGTATACCGATTTAAGTGAAACTCGGAGTACAGATAGTTTAGGTACAAAAAACACTCTTCACCATCAGGATCAACACTTTTCACCATCAGTATTATCACTTTTCATCATTCTCTACGCGGTTGTAACAGCGAGATCCAGCTAGATGTTATAATTTAAGGATAGATAAAGGTAAAGAAGTTTTATTAACCCTTTAGTATTTTTTTACAGGCAAGTCCAACGTACATTTGACACATAAAATTAATAGAAGTAGGCAGGTATTTCGTTAAACTTATTTATCAACTTGTGGAAATGGAGTGGCGTAAGCGTCAACTTTGATTCTGCTTGATCATAACCCATAGTCCCATAGTGATAGAGATTTGTTATCAGTAGCAGTACATGAATGAAGAAAGGAAAAATACCATTCTTTATTCAATTAGTAGCAGTCAAAACTTTAGATGTTGCCTATAATACAGATTACACGATAGCTATAGTGGCAAGTAAAGATAATAAATCATTCCTCTACCGTACAGAGTAGGTGTACAGATCACAGGAGATCACGGCTCGCGTCGAGATCATGTCATACCAAGATAAAGCCTCGAGCTTTACCCAGTACAAGAAAAACAAGCAGAAGGATAACTCTAACTCTAGCTGATGTCAAGACTGATTGCTATACAATCAGTTTTGACTGCACACATTTATATAAGTAACTTTGAACAACTTCCGGTTGGGCACCTACGCACCGGAAACAGCTACACAATTAAATGTCATTAATTTCCTGACTCATTAAAGCACTAATCATTAGAGCACTTTAATTACGTTAGTTTTTTACTTAATTAAAAAACGGATGTTTGGCGGCTGAATGCCAGAAAAGGCGGTGGTACACATCTCAATTATTTTTTCACCATGAAAGATACGACCTAATTCAGAGCTGCTTTTAGTTTTACCTCTAAAATATAATAAAACTGTTTGCCTAAAACTAACTAACTACCTACTTTATTCCATATTTCTCTGTGTCACTGTAAAACCGCTGGCACACTGTTCGCGAGGGTATTATTTTTAATCCGGCATACAATGGCGCGCAAGCACGAGCGTGCACACGGCTAATCCGAGAAACTTGGAATTGTTCCCACTGTCGGAGACGACGAGAAATGCGAGAGAATAAGGGAAATATCTTGAGATTATTGTAGTTGTTGTTTCATTTCCATTCTCCTTGTGTTAGGTATGTTAGGTAATCACGTGTAAATAGTGCGTTGGGAGCGTAATTTGGTCACTAGTAATTCATAATTATTAGATAGTGTCGGGTGTTTCAGGATCTTAAGCGATTATTTGCATGACATTGTTATGGCTTCTGGCAAACATGAGAGCTCGCTATGGATGTAAATAAATCAACGTATCTGGCACTGTATATAACATGGTGAATCTCTATCAGCTGTGTACTGAGAGTAATGGTTTAAGATTTTAATGTATATTTTATGGAGATAATTAAACAGCTCGTTGCCTAGTATCAAACAAAATTTCGCTGACATAAGGTTCAATTGTTCAATGCAGTGTAAAATTTTCACTGTTTGCTTTTATTTATTTATTTGTTTGCTGAAATAGGTACAATTATGGTCTTATATGATAAAATAAGTTTAACTATATTCAATCAGAATCCTGATGTGCAAATCTTGATTCATTATTTCATATCATAGACATATAATATATAATCAAATCTATGTCCCATAAATAAGAATAGGTATTATGAATGCTACAATGCACTTCCGTAGACGTAGAAACGACATGACGTTTTCTTAAGAAATTCTTCGATTGTGTAAAGCCTTTCCTCTACCAGCCAGTTCTTCAAATTAGAACAAAATCGATTATAAGGGAGGTTTACTATGTGATGAGGTATAGTGAATCGTATATTAATGGCACCATGTAGGAGTGTAATTTTAAGTGATGATTTGGTTAGATATGATGGTTTTTAATTCTAAATTGAAAAAAACTTTATATACCTACACGATGTAAAAGTACACATGCAAGGTTCACAATATAAATTATTAATGAGGACATAATTTACTTTGCGAAAATTTCGAGATAAGAGATTCTTTTCAGTAGTTTTGGGATAGTTTGTATCCCACAGCGGCGACCTATAAAGGCGATTCCATTATTTTAATGTCAAGGCAGTTTCTGCTGCAAGCCTAAGCAATAAGCGTTTTGTTGTGAGAGTGAACCAAGGTTATTTGATTATTTAGAATACCACGAAATAACATGAAAAATTAAAACATACGAAACGTTTGAAAACAGATAGAACCTTATTAATTATAAGTAAATCATGTGCGTAGTTTTCAAATTTTAAAGGAAATTATTATTTATTGAAATAATGGTAAAAACCCCGTTACCGTGGTGCATGTAGCCTATCAAAGTTTATATGAGCGCCTTTAAGTTAAACGCAATTCTAATGACACCTAATTTATCTATGTACATGAGGTGTCATTAGATTGAAGCTCGATAGTTCAACGCTCAAATTCTTAAAGTTTCAACATGAAAGTCATAATATGCATCTATAGAAAAAGGCTCACACATTCACGTCACACAATGGAAACTGATACCATAACCACGCAGCGTTCACCTTAGCGATCGTCAGGGAACAATAAGGCCACGTCTTATTTAGTTTATGCATCTATCCGTGCATATTTTTATAGTTACCTTGTGATTCATATCCAGCCAAAGGTAGATTATATTAGACAGGGTCAATGAGGATTAAATGGCAAAATCTTGAGATTTGGCTATGGCAAATAGAGAAAAGTGTTGTAGGGATATGAGGCCTCAATCTTCTAGACTATAAATACCTAAGTACCGGACTTAGTGTTTTTTATATGTCATCAGGTAACTGGTTTGTATCATTATGATCTTCAATAGAATAAAACTGTTAAATATAGCCAGCCCGATGGAACGCCAATAATAGTTATTTGCTACGAATAAAACATTATTTATTCCTAGGTTATTAGTTATGCAAGGTTGCAAAGTTGTTATTCCGTGGCAGTACTAGTAGAGAAACCTAAGGAGGTGAAGGATCCTAGGATAAAATATAGGATCGGGATCCTATGTGGATCAGGAACGTTCAGGAGCGTACCTAAGTTTATAAAAGTACGAGACCCAAAATAACTTTAATGCCGAGTGCAAAAAACGATTTTTCACCTCACTTCAGCGACGAAAATGTGTTAATTATTATTACAAATTAGAAGTAAAATTAATTAAATTTGTAATTTTTTTTCTGGTATGTAGGTTCGAATTTCTCAATCCTTTTCCATGCTGTCGGATAAAAAGCACTTTTGCACGCAAATTTTTAGTGACTAACATTTCCGAGCTTGTGAGGTGAACTCACGTTTTTAAAATGTTAACAGAAATGGTAACTCATGTATATAATCTCTACTATCTGTACATAAATTAATTGGATCGCTTCATCCACATAACCTTTCCGTGGTGTGCCGGGCTCTAATGTCACCCCCCTATTTCTACCCGTGGGTATCGTAAGAGACAACTAAGGATAACATACCAGAAGGTGGGCAGCAGCACTTTCTGAGAAACTGTTATCTCACACTGCGATCCCCAAGGCGCCTGCCAAGCGTGATTATGACAAACCCCCCATATTGGGGGAGGCTCTGTTCAGCAGTGGACTATCGGGCTGATACAGTGCAGTATCCACAACAGATGGTCTTTTTAATTGTAGTCCGAGACGTTCGCGTGTTTAAAAGACTTGACTCTCCGGCTACCTATCACGGTTAAGTAGGTACAGTCCTTTAAAATTAGTACTCACGGAATTTAACGGAAGACCAGAAACTTCTGCGTGTCGTCAACTGGTGCAGTAAAATGATAAATAAAATGCATGGAGGACATTCATTGGTTAAACACTTTTTTTAATTATCACGGTTTACCAGATAAATATTATTATTACTTGCGGGATTTATACCGTGGTGATTTTTATTTCGATGCAATTGCATGCATCATGATCGCGGGGTGACTGGAGAAACGAGCGGTTGACAAAAATCAAGAGCAGACGAAACGTCTACCCTCTTTCTTTTTCTTTTGCTACGCGTACCACTGGAACTCGCACTCGACTGAAAGTTTAGACAAAATACACTCACAGTATCACTGCACATGTTATTAGAGTCACTTTTATGCGAACGTGTAACATTTTTCGAATCTCCTAATACTGGATTCCACGTGCCGGACAGTTTAAAGCCCTTTCACTATTGAAACCCTTGCATTTGGATATTTCAATCGCTTCCTTGATTAATCCGGGAATGTAGCGGCGCTCCCTAGATAGAACCTGTGGATTATGAAATACGATCCAAAATCAAATTCGATCAAAAACAAAAATCACCAAGGTACAAATGTCGTAAGTAATAATAATATTCATTCATTGGTTGTCTATAATATCATGACAGGTGACAAAACCTAGGTGTTCAGCTTTGAGCCGGAAAGAGCCAGTCAGCAGACTCTTTCCTTTTGAAGATTTACCAACGAAAGTTACGAAAAATCGAAGCAATGGTATAATAATGGTTGAGTCTTTTTTCGGCAAATCAGTACATTATACAACAGTATCGCTTGAGTCTTCAAAAGACAGTGACCGCAAACTAGTATACGTCAACACTTGCATTTCCATAGTCTCAGAAAAAGTTCGTGAAAAGCTTCCTTGACGCAGTGTCCTTCTTCACCATGATAACGCGTTCTCACAATCCGCCAAGGTAACGGAACCGTAATTGAAGGCTTGAAATGTAGAACTGATGCGCCATCAGCCCAAACCTCGGAGCTTACAGTATGAATTAAGTTATATTTATAGGTAGACATGATAATGTGGTTTAAGGCAGAGTAAATGTGGGAGAAGTATGGTGTATCTATAGCCATAACTATAGTTGGGACGCAGAAACAAAACTCAAAATACTTAGGTATAACGCCTTCGTCGATGACGCGATTCCTGAGCTCAGATTAGCCAATTAACAAGGTTTTGATATGCTATTAGCGGTGCGCATGTAACCTATCTACCTCTTTTTTCTAATTCCCTACATTGGACGTGAGGCAATATTGTTCATGGACGCATTGGAAGACGCATTCAACGGACTATCGGACGGGAAAGATAACTGCATCAATAAATATGGCAAATACATTACTCACCTTCGTTTTGCCGTTGATATGTTAATTATGGCTCTGTTGATATATTAATTATACTCGCTTGAAGAGCTCAGCAACCTCAGTTGAGTTTCTCAACAGGTCGTTTTTGAAATGAACATGACAAGACAAATGTCTGTTACACCCGTACTAGTAGTTGTAGGAAACGATTCTCCCGAAGTTTTTGATAGTTATGTCGGGACTGACTCTTCATGTAGCTAGGTCTAACTTGGACAAAGAGGTCACCCGAATATCCAACTCGGATGAACAGCGTTCGGGAAATTACACGACTCTTCTCGTCGAACATGTCGCAGAGCCTGAAGACAAGCACTCAACCAGCTGACAGTAATGAAGTACCTACGGCGCTAAAACTGTAGCCATTTTAAACAAATTCGGGGTAGCACAACGTGCCATGGAGTGCGCCAAGCTTGCAGTTCCTATGCGCGAAAAAAGACGAAAAGAGGAATTTCACCCGAGAACCAATGTCACCGATATCTGTAGCTCTCAGATTTTGCAAATTGAAGTGGCAATTGGCTGGCCATATCGCTCGGCGGACCGGCAATCGATGGGAAAGACAGGTTCACGAGTACTTGAAACGGAACGGAAAACAATGAGTGGGTAGGCCCATCACTAGGTGGACTGACGACATAGAGAAGGTCCCGGAGTTGCTAATAGATGTTCTTTGGTCAAACTTGGACGGTGATGAAAGGGGGAGGCTTTCGTTCTAAAAAGTTTATTAGTGACTAATACTTCATAAAAATAGTGCCCCGTCCCGTTTTCCCATACGGAATCCTAAATCTTTTTTTATGTGCCTATTTATGTGCTAGGTGCTCTAACCATTACCGTCGCAGCAGCGTGCAGTTTACCATCCGCAATCATCTCCGCGCCATTTCGATAATCGTCGTAGAGCTTTCTGCGTAATCGCCCTTTTAGTTTTAAAATGTTTTCGCTGATGGGTTTGGAGTGTATATTGCGAAGGGTTTTTGTGAGTGGTGCAGTTTTTAGAGAAAAATGGTGAGCCTAATTAATGTCACTCTGGAGTCTGTTTTTTTTTTATGACGGAACAAGCTCGAGGCAAACCTGATGTTAAGACATACATATTTGTTAACACACCTGTGCCTGTAATTTCACTGGCTCTCAAGGACTGCTGCCGGAACACACTGTTAGGTGCTTGGCGACAGAGTTTTTACTTGAGGGGTAGCTAGCCAAGCGGGCAATCGCAAAATGCCCTTCCAGCATGCGGTGAAGCTCAAGCCGGCGGTAGGGATTGAACCAGGGCACGGCAGTCCATAGCTATTCAAATTCAATTCAAAATTATTTATTTCAAGCAACCAAGGCTCATCATGACATTCACATATAAAAATGACGTGCTTAAATTATTCATTATAAAATTAAATAGAAAATGTCAAATAATAATAGTAATACAATACATAATAAAAATATGTCATAAAAAAAATATATTAATCAATCAAACACGTTATTATAATTATTATGTCAACAGAAATATGTGAAAAATCTAATTGTACTTAATATAAAAACCTACCATTTCCTAACCGGCATTGGGACTGGTACAATTACCGCTCGGCCATCATTGCTTTTGCAAGTCTTTCAAGCGAAACTATGTATTGTAGTAGGAGACGAGGTAGGAGGACGAGGAGGAGGAGGTAGAGAGAAAGTCTAAAATGGTTTGACAGCAACTGCCTTTGCTGTGGATTGAGCCGTAGCATCGTTGACTACTTCCCTGGGCTGCGTTCCCGACGTTTTACAGCTTCTTTTATTATCTTTAACTTTTGAAATAGTAAAAAAAAACAATCGCTTTATCAGGCCTTAAATTTGCAATGCCAATTTGAAATTTGTTACAATATTAAAATTGCTGTGGCCGATATAGGCCAGCTTTTCAAAAAGTATTGTCGTGGTTTTTTGGGACTTCGTATGGTCCAAATACCTATAAAGTAAACTGAGAGCCGGTGTAATTTTCACGTCCTTATGGGGTGGACAAAGTTTCACAGGCTTTAATTTGACAGCTATATTGTTTTATCCTTATGTCTGCTCGCTGCTGCCAATACGAAATGATGCCAAACCTTAAATTGTTATTTTTTGTAGTAAGTTGAAAATTTAATGCTAATATCTATGTACATAAAGGTATATTTTTGTTATTTTACTGCTAGTTATTCAGCCTTAGTTCACAATTTTTTAAGTGATGATGTGGTCAAAGGTACAGGATTCTAACTGCAGTCCAGAAGCTATACATGCTGCTTCGTTGGTTCATTCGCATAACAGTGCGTCGAGTCCAAGCGGCAAAGTAGAGGGTTCGACTAGAACTAGTAATTTTCCTACTAGAATCATCAGTAACAGTCGGGAGTAGGTATGGCTGTGCCTCGAGAAATACCAGAAGGTGGACAGCACCTTCCAAGACGCCTGCCAAGCGGCGATCATGACGAACCCCTCCTAATGAGAGGCGCTTGTTCGACGGTGGACGTATAACGGCTGTTGATTTAATGTGATAGATCTTAATAACATCTGGTATCTATACAGGAGTAGATGTAAAGATAGTAATATAAAAAGACGGCGGCAGCGTGACATTATTATTTTTTAATTATACATAGTGTAGCTTACATTACCTTATAGCCAGTATTAGGGTAAGCCGTACTTAGACCATTATGAACAGCCTCGAAATGGGTATAGCAGTTTCATAGATACATTTGGTAGTTGTTGGGGAAAGGCCTCTCTCTCTTCAGTAAACACGAAATGAAACAAACGAACAATATTTCTAAAAATATATTTTCTTTATTAATAACATTACTTTCATACATTATTAAATTATAAATACAATTTATTAGTACAGCAAACATTACAATTCGTGTCAAAAGTCTGTTACAATACATACTAGGGCAAAGACAAGTCGTCTTTGGGCCATACATATTGGTGATCCGATATAGAGGTACCATTTTGCATTTGTACCCATTAAGTAAAAATATTTAGTTTATAAAATATATTAATTTACCTTAATAATAAATCGGGTATTTATGTAATCAATTTAATAATAATTTAATTCGCATAACAATACATGAGTACAAGAAACAAACCCGTTAAAATAGTATGAAATATAAAGAAAATTATCGCTTCGCTATACACTATAGTATTATGATTTTTTTTTTATAATTTTCTATATTTTTACTTTATTCAAGCAGTCTAACTACAATTGAATAACATATTATAGTTTTGTAATAATTGCATTTATATTTTTATGGCTTCGAATACATAGTCTAATACGAGTTTTCCCAATATTAAAATATATCCTTTTATTGTTTTTATATCATAATTTTTTGCTTCTGCTTTAATTCCTTCTGATACATTTCGTAGAAAGATAGTTCATTTTAAATATTAAGTAAAAGCACCGTGTCAGTACAAAATCTATTTTACTATTTATAGTAAAGTTATCATGTACAAAACTTTAACAGCAATGGCATTAATCTATTAGGCTCAGTGCAGGCCGAAGTAGGCGCAGCTTCAAACCATTTCCGACTTTATCTCATATCACTACAATGTACAGAAGTAGGTTGAAATAGTTGACGGTGATGTCTCGCGGGCGGCGGCACGACTTTTGCAAGTCTATCAAGCGAAACTATGTATTGTAATGGTAGAGAGAAAGTCTAAAATGGTTTGACAGCAACTGCCTTTGCTGTGGATTGAGCCGTGGCATCGTTGATTACTTCCCTGGGCTGCGTTCCCGACGTTTTACAGCTTCTATTATCTTTAACTTTTGAAATCGTAAAAAAAAACAATCGCTTGATTAGGCCTTAAATTTGCAATACTGGAATTTGGAATTTGTTGCAATATTAAAATTCCTGTGGCCGATATAGGCCAGCTTTTCAAAAGGTTTTGTCGTGATTTCTTGGGACTTCGTATGGTCCAAATACCTATAAAGTAAACTGACAGCCGGTGTAATTTTTGTGGAATCACCACACTAAAAATATGAGAACCCGACCTAACGAGAAATGTTTTTTTTCAATTCAAAGTAAATACTTTATATATTTAGCATTTTCTGAATATACTAAAACGTTGGGAACGCAGGACAGACGCTCTATAATATGACGACGTTACATTTCGCATCACTTTGTAAAAAGAAACAACAAGTTATGTTTAAGGAGTTTCGTAGTAATTTTCCTAGATGTGAGTTTCATCAATTACTATTTTGTATTAACGGATATTAACCGTATAATGTTACAACGAGTACAACAGCAATTTATTTCATGCTTCCAAACTCCATACGTAGTTTGAGTTATGTTTTTTTTCACTTTACTTAAACATTATTTGAATGCTATTTATCGTGCTATGACAGAGTCAAGCGCTTACACACTTTATATGTAAATTAAACTTGTAAACCATATAACTTGACTAATGGCAAATGTACGAACCGTACGAATCCAATAACAAACTAAAAATGTATAAAAAAATAACAGTACATTATATAAGTCATACCAATCAGTAGAAGCGGGTCTCTATTCGGTATCTATTTTTGGAAATGAACAAAATCTCGAATAAGTCTCAAAATTAAACACAGGAGATCAGTGTATCGCTTAACAACACAATAATGAAATTGTCTTCGTACTTGCATTTAAATAATCTTAAAGCTAAAAACATAGGTATATCGAATTAGCTTCTATAACGTCATAGAACATGTAATATTTTAGATTTTTAGCCGATAAATTTTGATGAACATCGACAAACTTTCCTTATGTTCGTGGTATTATTGAAATGCTGTACAATATTTGGTCGAATAAAAAAATATATTCCATACATATGTATGGAAGTACATTTTTTATTCAAAATTCATACAAATTTAAAAATTATCTCATGTTGGGCACAATTTAATAATTAAATAAAAGTCTTTCATTTATTTAAACAACACACATGTAGGAATTCGTTTTGATTGACTCACTTGTGTATTTCTGACATGAAATATCTTTGGTGTTGAATATCTAAAAAAATATTAGGCACATGAAGTCTTTCATTTACATCGGCTCACCAAAAACCTTATCTTATTTTCCATAAGTGCTTTTTTTAGGAAATAAAGAATAAGTTTTGACATGGATTTACAAACGTTAAATCCTTGAAATTAGTATAGCTTCAGCAATGTTACAAATCCCATACCATATTATGTTATTAATAGGGCTGGGTTTTTGTAGGTATTTCAAAATATATTTGCATGTTACTGTTCAAAAAATTAAATAGGTAGATTGGTGATTAAGATTAGATTATTATTAAATAAAAAGTGTTTAATCTTTGTATCATAAAAGCGTCGTAGATGCCTTTGTCAAATTCAAAAAATGAGCTTGACTTTGTCTTTGTTCGGAATAAATAGAAGGTCCATCGGAAATGGCAACATTTCGAAAAAAAAACATAAGCGAACTGGAAAAGGTAACAACGCAAATGTCTTTAAAAGTGCCAGTTCTAAGCATTTTAAAATATTACTTACGAAGCATGTCTCTGTTATTGCTCAGCGACTTGTAAAATCAGCTTAAGTATGGGTAAGCTTATACACAATTAGAATCAAAATCGTCTGTATTTATCGCTTGGGATATACATATGAAAAGTTAGTTAATGTTCAGGGAGCACAAACTGATTTATAATGTAAAGTAAGGTAGGTAGTGTAGAGTTCTCTTAGGTGACGTAGACCTGCAGCTGATGCGCGAGTTGCAGCAGCACCTTGAGTCCCGGCAGGAAGGAGGCGGCGGTCGCGAAGTCTGCGCCACTCGCCAGTGACGTCACCACGCGCAGTGCTGCACTGTGGTCGCGCGCCTGCACGCACTGCACGCACGTGTGCAGGATCTGTGTTGCACTCTCCGATAGCTGCGGAGGAGATCAAAATCGTTTTAAACTTACATGAGTTACCTAAAACATAAAAATACGTTTGACAGTTGTTCGTATTGTCGTTGATAACTCTTTATTGTATATCAAAATAACAAGCATTATAAACAATACATAAACTTAAGTAATGTTTTACTATTGGCAGTTTTATCACTAAAAAGCGTTCTCTTTCAGACAACCTATAATACCTATAACTAGAAATTTGCAATAAGGAATATTTATAGATTATTTAAATGCCCGAATGACTCAATATTAAGTAATGAAATTGCCTATGTTACTTTGAACTTGGGTAAAATATTTATCAAACGAACTGTCAAACGCAATCACCGTCCAGACACAATTTCCTTCCACCTCCCCTATTTAAGGAGAGGTTACATCCACAGTGAGCACAACGCAACTGTCTGCTACGTTACTGCTCCCACTACATCGAGGGCAGTAACGTAGCAGACGTGCTTTCCCGTCTTCACTGCACTATGCCTTCTGCTGTTCGAACGATATAGCGCAGGAGCAACGATAAAACTACTTATAATACCCAAAGTGAACGTAAGCCCATGTTACCCAATAAAATAGATTCTGTACCTTTTATTTCTCCTGCCACCTAAAACCTTCTATGAGCTCTCGCGATAGGCAATTGGCAATTAATCAATAAGTGAAGAACTTCACAGCGGTCATCAAACACAGACATACAGTTGTTAAGTCTCATGTGCCTGTAATTATTTTGTGGCGTACTCCACAATCAGCTATTCGACCAAAGTAAGAACAAATGTCATTTAACCCTTCTAATGTGAGGACTATAAGTTGCGGTTTTGGTCTTGTCCATTCCGCGGCCGGGTATTCCCCGCCCGCTTCGCGCAGCGCACCCGCAAGCACCTAGCCGCTGCGACTGGGAGAGATACTGCCGTAGGCCGCGCTCGGTTATCGTGTTTGCTATTATTGTTATCAGCTCCGTATCATTAATTTAAAACTGTTTACTAAGTTATACCTACACCTTAATAAAAATATCTTTGTGTTAAACATAAATGATAACTGTTCATTTCTTTCGGCCTAAATTCATTTCCATATATAAAATAATATCAGTTTAAACGTGGTGTCGCATCTCGACCCACAATTTATATAAATATTGTTTTATGGGATAGAAGGGCAAACGAGCAGGCGGCTCACTTGGTGGTAAATGGTCACCGTCGGCGACGAACATCCGCAACACCAGAGGATGATCTCGAGGATGAGTTGCCAGCTTTTAATACTTCATGGCTCTCAAAGGCTTACTACCGGTACACTCTGTTAGGTGCTTGGCGACAGATTTTCTATAAGAGGATGGTAGCTAGTAAGGCGAGCATTCGCAAAAAGCCTTTTTAACATGTGGTGCCATGTGGTGGAGCTCAAACCGGTAGCTGGATCGAACTAGGGACCTACGGCACTACCCTCGCCTATCATGTACAAATACTAACCTTGTATTCCCGCAGCATGTCGTAGAGAGTTTCTAATCTTCTCTGTACATCTTCTAATTTTCTCTTCATTTGCTGTAAAATAAAGGTAAAAATATAATAAAGATTTTTGAAATAATAACGTACGTAAGGTAACAAGTAGGGAAAATCTACACGATATCGGTGAAAAAATTAAATACAAGAGTAAAAACGTGTGAAAGTGTTGGAAGAAAACGTACAAAGTACAATTTTTGTTATTGTATCATTTTAACGTTCCTTTTGCCCGTTTATTAATATATGACTTTTTTTTTGACAAATAATACAACAGTTTAAACAACTGTTTCCCCGCCGTATTCATTACTTATAAAACAAAACTATTATGGATTTGGTTTGTTTTTTTTTATGGTATCGTTGTTCAACAAACACGAGGCTCATCTGGTGTTAAGCGGAAACCTGACAGACCTACTAGACTATTATAATAGCGGAACAGCTGCTGTTCATCACAAGTGGTGAACTGCACTGCGCCCATCGCGACGTAATGCTGTTAAGTCTCATATGCCTGTTATTTCACCGGCACCCATTCCCTTCACACAGGAACAAGTATTGTGAACATTGGCGGAATTAATATGCAGTACTTTCCCGGACGATCTCCTTTACAAAGAGTTCTACTGCTACTATAATTTAAAGATTAATCTTGTTTGTAGCTCCATTTATACTGAATAGAGGATATGAGGGGTTCAGTCTACAAAAACAATGTATATTGTCACGCCTGTATTCCCCGAAGCAGAATGCATCCGCATTTCGTTTTCATTACATCTGCTTGAAGCAAAAACAAACGTTTGCCATCTGCCAGCAAGACCTCTGCCGTTATTGCTTGACCAGATCGGAGAATGCTATACTGACTAACACCGTGCTGAGGCCAACAAACAGTTACCATTACCTTTTTATTGGTAAGGTTTGGTTTAGGACACTGTTGCGGCATTTGACCTGGGGTCAGCCATTACACTTTTCGCTTACGGTGATAACCGTACGATAGTAAAGAATCCACTTTTCATCACATGTCACAATTCGATCCAATATTCCTTCATTTCAACAAGGCAACACAAGTTTCAACACGCGTTCTCATGAGGCACCCATTTTTTATTTTATTGATTTGACGAAAATGAGTCAATATTGTTGATAAGGTAACGTTAAACCATGCCGCTAACTCCTGGGTAGTTTGGATCGGATCGGTTTCCACCATCTCTTTGAATTCATTGTTATTCACCTGTGTGGGCGGTCATCCACATGGTTCGTTCTTCAAATCAGTTTCCATCACGAAAGCGTTTAAACCAAAATCGCACGGTGCGTTCATTAGCATCGCAGTTAATTTACTAATACTAGTTGACACCACTAGAATCAGGTTGTAAGATAAACGCGACCCCTCACAAAGCTCAGCTTTTTGTAGGTTATATTGAGGAGGAGTTAGTAACAAGAATATGATTACTTACACAATGTGAGACAGTAATAAAACTTCTTTTATCGTGAAAGGTTGTTTCTACTAAAATACCTAACTCCCGGCATCAAAATATATATATAAACATTTAGAAAAATCTTGTAAAGAACCCCAGATGTGGTCGATACTATATCCGGAACTACTGTAAGTAATTATCCCTTATTATTTACAAAATTGAATGAAAACCGAATTAGTTTTTACAATAAAAAGATGAACAATTACAGCATAGATAATAACTTACGGGGTTGAGTGCTTTCTCCGTGCACTGTGTCCGCATGAGGTCGAACACGTGCTGCAGCACGACGTGCGGCTCGGGCACGGGGGGCTTCGCCACCGGCGCGGGGGGCTCCGGGGCCGCGCCCGTCTCCGGCTACAGGACGTCATTGCACATTATTACACATGAACAGTATTTGTTGAAGCGCTCGTCGATTTGTTTTTCTTACTAAAATGCTAGATTTCCTTCGATGTACTGAGTGAGGTGAAAAATTGTGATTTGCTCGATAGCAAAGTTATTCTTCGGGAATTGCCATATAGTAACTTTTCATTGCAATTAACAATTTAATGCAAGGCCGTTAAGTTACGCTTGAGGATAAAAATCACTTTTATACGCAGATTTCAAATTTAATATTCAAGGTTTAGGCATCCGACGGGAAGTCGGAGGACGCGGGTTCGATTCCCGCCCGGAGCATAAAATGTTGTGCTCCAATAATTTGTAAAAATATGATTATCGATTAGCACACGATAGTGCTTGTAATCATATTTAGATTTGAAATGGTATGCAAAACCTTTCCGAGCTAGGGAAAGCTCGGAAAGGTTTTGCTTACCAT
The DNA here is from genome assembly GCA_963890685.1 of Plagodis pulveraria. Classification (NCBI taxonomy): domain Eukaryota; kingdom Metazoa; phylum Arthropoda; class Insecta; order Lepidoptera; family Geometridae; genus Plagodis; species Plagodis pulveraria. Next base: position 1,701,727 of record OY982968.1, read on the forward strand.
TTGATTCGCGCGCTCACTATCGTATGGTCAAAATAACTATTATATTAGTTCGTAGACCAAGAAAATAGTGTTGATCTGTATTATTTTGATTTCGGCGACTAAAGACTATACTCTATGTAATTCTAGGTTAACTTAAGCCTGTTAACACCTTCGACCTCAATCATCACTTACCATCAGGTAAAATTCATCAGCAATAAAAAAACATAAAAAAAACTGTGACAATGTATAAAAATGACGACTTTTACAAAGGTACCAACACAAAGGCTTTGTACGCGTCTTTACTGTCGCTTCTGTCTGAAAAGGGTATTATTGAGTTTAAAAAAATAAAAAAATATTGTGTGTATTTAAACGGGTCCGTTTAAATACACACAATAATTTTTTAATTTTTTTTATGCCTGATAGGTTAGCCTTTGACCACTATCTCACCTGATGGTAAGTGATGATGTGGTCGAAGATGTTAACCTAGAAGTACTGGCTCTCAAGGACAGCTGCCGGAACACACCGTCAGGTGCTTGGCGACAGATTTTCTACTTGAGGGTGGTAGCTAGCCAGGCGGGCATTCGCAAAGTGCCCTACCACCATGCTATAACGACTGCCATCCTAAGACAACAACCGGGACCGACGGCTTAACGTGCCCTCCGAAGCACGGAAACGCTCAGTAGTAATGTCACTATAGCGGTCACCCATCCAACTCATGACCGCGCGCGACGTTGCTTAACTTTGCTGATGGGTTGAGAACAGCTCAGTAAACTTCGCTACGAGCGCTTCAAAATTTATATATATATACATAATTTATTAAAACAAAAAGGAAGCACAAATTTACCAGACAAGAACAATGTGGTTATCAAAAGAATAAGCCCATATCTTTAGCATCTTTTAATGTAGTGACCAATATAACAGTAAACTTAGAAGGCTTCTGACAAAGGCCTTATTTTTTGACACGACAAATGCATTTGACTTTCTATCTCATGACCTATACAACGCATTGTTGTGAACCTAAACAAAAATGTATCCTCGAAATACTAGAAATAATCAAAGATTAGTTAATAAGTACGCTCACAAGAGGGTATGGTACCAGAAAAATAAGTTTTTTTTTTTTAATTTTTTTTTTTTTTTCAAGTCGACAACAGACCCATAGACATTAAACTCTTTGAAAAAATGATTTTGTTTTTTTTTAAATCTTTGAACATATTTAATAATAAATTTAAAGTCTGGTTGCTGCATCATGCCTTCTACTCTCCCGATGAATATTTAACTTTAAAATAAAATACTTTCATGTTTAAGAAATTACTTTGTGACCATTTTTTTAGTTCAGCATATTCTCTTTGTAAGCTCAGCTCAGCACATCTTCACTTATCAACAGTAAGGTTGGTGGTATAAGGTTAGCCTATTTGCTATATAGCTATTCCAGGTATCTGATTCTGGATTCAGTTCGCCTTACCTGCTGTTGATATCCCTGCTGGTATTGCTGCGGATACTGCTGCTGCTGGTCGTACTGTCCCGGATACTGTTGCACCGGCGCCTGTTGTCCCGGATATTGTTGCGCCGGGTACTGTTGCTGTCCCGGATACGGTCCCGGGACGGGCGCCAGCGGCACGTGTTGTGGAGGTTCCACTCCGAATAGAGGGTGCGTGATCGGTGCCTGCGATTGCACTTCTTGTTTTGGCTAGAAAAGTCGATCGGTGTATGGTATTAGTAATGATAATTTCTAAGCGAAAATGGACCAAGTGTGAATTGGACTCGTTCAGTTGTAAAATACAATAATAATGTTATTGTACTAATTAATCTTTTACACAGTTCACGATCTTTATCTCCATTCATAATAATTTATAAGGAAACTCCAAATTTTATAGGAAACCTGTACGTCATTTACGTGACAAAAATATAAAAGGACAAACAAATGTTAACGCCATTTGAACTGTGCTAATTATAAACTGAGTTCTAAGTCGATATTTGACCTGTTTTAAGGTAAACTTGGTTTAGTTAAACGCGTTGAGTATTATCGTTTCTTTTTTGGTTTTCAATTTTAAACTCGGAATACGTCAAAATAATTTCACTGGTAATATTTTTGATCACGTTTAGTTTCCATGGAAACGAATATTGTGATTGGTGGAATGTAAAAGGATCTGCTATGCGATTGGCTGCAATTCACTGATGACAGTCAAAGCTCTTGAACGAGTTGAGCTGAGCTGAATGTCGCAAATAGGGCGTTTACAAGTTAATCTTGGTTAAACTTGAACTTGGTTCAAATTATGTTAGTGAAATTCAAACTGTTGCTTTGAACTCAGTCAAATGCTAGAATTTCGTTTTGCCGGAATTAAGCGCGTTCAGTTTCAACGGTAAACTCCACCCTAAGTGTTACTCAACTTTTTTATTACTTTCACCGTTTGTATTACTCAACTAAGGCCAGATTTAACGAGTTCAAATGTCGACTTTGATCTTAGATCTCGTCAAACCGATTTGTAGAATCTCAAAGATCTCCAATGCGATTGAAATGAAATGAAATGAAAAATAATTTATTTACGACAGCAGCAAATTACACCAAGTGAGAAACAATAGTTATAAATAAAATATACATGAAAAATTGGAAAGTAATCGCTACGTGTCATAAATCGGTCCCCAACTCAGCATTTGCTAGTGTAGAACCAGCGCTGGTCTTCCGTTGGGGCCGGTTTAAAACGTCACAGAGGATTTAAGTAACAACAGCTCCAATTAATAAAATAAAAAATGTACAATAAGACCACACAAACAACTATGTATACAAAATTATATATGTAAAGATCAACACCACAAGAAAATTTTACAAAATGTAGCATAGTTAGAATATAAGAAAATATCAATTTATCATACACGTAACAAAAAATAATATAAAATATAGTTATAAAAAAAAAAAAAATATAATAAGTAATCTTCTTTAATGCTCACGTTATAGTTTTAAAGTGTATATACATTACCGTTTTGTATCAACAATACATTTTTGTCAACACTGTCACCTCAAGCATTTGCAACGTGCAATTGCACAATTTGAGAATTAATCAAGCCATTTTATAGATGTCATAAGGATTTTTACCACTACAAATGGTAAAAATCAATCAAAAGGTGAGTTGCATTAAAAAATAAAACGCCAGTTTATAAAGCACTTGTGTCATGCCTTTGATCTTCTTGGCTTTTTTGGTGGTTAAGTATGAAATGCTTTAACTTTGTTTTAAACAGTACAAGATTTTGCAGGTTCCTGATCGGCGGTGGAATATTATTCCAGCATTTGGATGCAGCATAGCGGAAACTACCACGAAACCCAGCAGAACTATGACGTTCAGTAAAGAGCTGTTTCGCGCATTGCCGCGATCCAAATGACCTCCGGTTTGACACCCATGATAACTTTTCATACAAATATATCGGAGTTTTATGTTTTATAACACCAAAAAGAAGACAAGCTAAGTGCAGCTTGCGACGATGTTTCATCTTAATTATAAAGTGTTTATTTAGGTACGGAGTAACATGAGCCCTGAAAGGAATGTCAAAACAGAAGCGGGAACAAGCATTCTGGACTCTTTGAATAAGCTTCTGAGTTTTTGCTAATAGACGAGGACTATACACTACGTCCATATAATTAAGTTTAGATAAAACCAGTGACTCCACTAATTGAATACGTAAGGATTCTTTAAGAAATGGCCTCATTCTATATAAAACTTTTACAGCCTTACTTATAAACGCTACTTAAATTTTAAACATTACTTAGCCGCTGATTAGCAAAATTTCTTACTCATAAACGCTACATAACTTTATCCAGTTCCTAAGTACTGCTTAAATCAGCTGTCAATTTAAACACCGTCCCACCCATGTTTAAATATTTAAGTAGCAAGATGGCGCCCATATTTCTGATCAGCTGATTTAGTTACAGACCCACCAACTTATCTGTTCAGGTGGCAGAAAAAAGAACTACAACATTCCTTCAAAGTGTGACAGTTCGTAGTTGATTTCCTTGACCAGTAGCGCCCTCGAAAACTGCACAGTTAAGTTGGTGGTACTATACAAAGAAAAGTATTATATTTACTTTTTAATTTCAAGATATTTAGCACTAGATACATGCTATTTGGCCATTTAGGTCATTCATAATACTTTTTAGTACAATGTTGTCAGTTTAAAATACGTTCGACCTCATTATCCATTGCTTAGCTAAACAGGTGCTATGTAGCGTTTATAAGTAAGAAATATTTAAGCATTACTTAAACACTGTTTAGTTATCCATTACTTAGCAACTACATAGCGATGTTTTTATAAGTAAGGGGGTTAGTTTATAAAAACAACTTTTTACTGCATTTGCCACATGCTTTTCGAATCGCAGTTCAGAGTCCATATGCAAACCCAGGTTGCGGGCTTCATAGACTCGCTCTATGGGCTCACCTTTAAGCATTACTCTCTCGGATGGCCTCATATTAGTTATTTGATATTTACTTCCAAATATTATGTATTTTGTTTTGGTGGGATTAAGTAAGAGGCTATTGTTAGTTGCCCATATAGCTATACTTGTAAGATCGTTATTAAGTGCACATATTGTATCATCAATTTCAGATGGTTTACAAGAAATGTACAACTGAATATCGTCTGCATACATATGGAACTTACAATTTTTTATGTAATTCCTTATATCAGCCGAGTATAAAATAAATAAAATTGGCCCCAGTATCGATCCCTGAGGGATGCCTCTCTGCACTGCTACTCTTTCCGACTCTAAACGAGAACCGTCATTTCGACTGAGTTTAACATACTGCATACGATTGGTGAGGTAACTGTTGAACCACCTTATAGCCTTCGAGTCAAAACCATAAAAACTTAACTTAGATATGAGAAGATCTAGATTTAGAGAATCAAACGCCCGTGAAAAGTCTAATAATACAAGCAAAGTACACATTCTTTTATCTTGGGCAGAAAGTATGTTGTCAGTAACATCTAGCAGAGCAGTTGATGTACTGCGCCCCCTTCTAAAACCAGACTGGACTTCAGGTAAAATGTTATGTGTTTCAAGAAATTGTGTTAATTGAGAACAGACAGCTTTTTCCAAAACCTTAGATAAAGATGGTAAAATACTTATGGGTCTTAGATCTTTCAGGTCGGCTGGATTTAAGTTCTTAGGTAATGGTCGCACAATTGCAAGTTTCCACATGTCTGGGAATGTCGATGTTGCAATGGATGTGTTGATTAAACTTCTTATAGTCTCAATAGTGTTAGGAAATGTCATTATTAGCATGTCTAAGGTTATACCATCACAGCCCTCTGCATTTGATTTCATGCTTCGTAATATCTTGATAATCGTGTCCAAGCTAACAGGTTTGATGTTAAATACTGCGTCACTAAAATTATGAAACTCGAAATATGTTAATTGAGAGATAGTAGCACACGAGGGACCTGGTATATTCAAAAAATGATCATTAATTAAGTTCGGGTTATTAAAAAAAGTGGGGAGTTCGATGTCGGTTTTAGGCAATAATGTATTTTTGAGATTTTTCCATAAAAGCTTCGGGTTGTTAATGTTACAATTAATATTATATTTAAAAAAAGCCGACTTTTCATGAAATAGTGCCGCATTTACTGTAGATTTTAAGGTTTTGTAATAGTCCTTTTTACTCTCCAACTTGGTTTTATGATAAACTACTGAGGCCTCGTCGCGTAAACTCATCATGCATTTAATTGTATCAGTAATCCAGGGATAAGAGAGCTTTTTAATTACAACTGACTTTAAAGGTGCATGCGCATCGAATATAGCTAAGACGTTATGGTTGAAAAATTTAACAATAGCATTTACGTCTGTAAATCCCGAAGCTTGACGCCACTCTATTGTTTTTACGTCTTTCTCAAAATTTCTGATACAAATATTTTTCATCGGTCTGCATTGTATGGTAAAAGGCAAAGTCTTAACACGTTTGATATTGAACTCACAAAAGACAGTGCCCAAAAAGAGTACCTACCAGTTCCAAACTAAGTTTTTTAGCGAGCAGATCAGTACAAATAACATCGATTAGAGTCTGACTAGTATCAGTAAAGTGGGTCGGCTCAGTTACCAACTGCAACAAACTTAGAGATGACAAGAACGTCTTAAATTTTCTCGTATTTTCATCATCATTGAGTATATTAATATTAAAATCTCCCAATAAAATTAAATTGTCATACTTAGGTATACATGTAATGGAATCCGTGATGGCGTCCAAGAACAGGTCAACTTTCACCCACAGAGGCCAGTAAGCCGTACCAACTACAATTTTTTTACCGTTTAGAGTTAAGAATAACCACATTTGCTCAACGGACTTGTGTAGTGGGTCTATCGGGTGAGACCAGGTGCGTACGTTAACATTCCGCTTTATGTAATAACCGACCCCGCCTCCCCGCGTACGATCACTGTCTCCTCTGGCTATATGACGGAATCGATATTCAGAAAGCACGGGGGCACGGCCTTCCTCACCTGTTCGGAGCCATGTCTCATTTACTGCTAAAATGTCCAAATTGTTCCGAGTAACTGCGGCTATGAAATTATCATGGTTTGTACCGAGGGAACCTGCATTAATCAAACCTATTTTAAAAACTTTATTAACCATTGTGATTTTTCAAAGATCGGCCATATGAAATGTATGAGACTATATAAACTACAAATTATTAAAAAAATTGAATATATGCAATTAAGGTTGATAAAAAATGTATACACTAAATTAACTAAACAAACAAAGTATGAATTTGAATGAAATGTCGTGATGATGGTGACCATAATATTAATATTAATTATTTTGCTGAACAAAATCATGCAAACATATATATTAAAAACTGTAATATAATTGCTGTCATATAGACATGTTATACATACATAGGTATATATATTTTGATTTTGAAATAAACCCTCAAACATTGTCAATTCCAAAAACACGACGTAGGTCAGCATCCGAGCGTATGATATGCACCGGCTTTCCATCAGCTTGCCGCACGAAAATGCGAATCTTTACGAAACTCACGCAATTCGCTCATGTATAGGGCGAGCTCTCGGCGCATTTCTTGAACATCCGTCGTATCACCGATGGAGGGTGCAGGGGGAAGGGTTTGCATTTGATCTGCTGAAAGCGGGCCCGCGATGAGTGTCTCAGCTATCGATAGGGAAACTGCAGTTGTGCAGATGTCCTTGACGGAAGTACTACTATCGTCCCCTTTACATTTTTTTTTACATTCGGAACACAACCAATTATCACAAACAGCATTTTCTGGGATCGATACACAATCTTTGTGAAATATACATCGGCAGGCAGTACATGTGGCGGCACCTGCTGATGGTTTTAAAAACTTTGGCTTGGCTTCAATTATTATATGAAACTGTGAAACTGAGACTGTGAAAGCGCTAGAACGCGTTTAATTTAACTGAAAGACTCAAACCAGGCTGTTAGATATTATTCTAGATTTAGATTTGCGTTGATTCAATTTATGTTTTTGAAATTTAAACTGGAACTCCAAAGTCAGACAAACGTTAAAACTCCGTTTTAATTGAATATACGAGGGTGAATCAAAAAGTTCTTAGAAGTGCATATATATGAAACCTTTTTGGATCAAGTTCGATATTCAAATTAAAGAGTGTCTATCACACTATATTTATGCAGACTGTCACTTATTTTTGTCAGTTCGTTCGCATGTAATAAATTTTTTTTTGCAACGAGTTGCTAAAAAGTCAAAATTATGGATAAAAGTGAGTTACGTGCGGTGATAAAATGTCTCAGTTTGAAAAAAATGTCTACGAAGAAAATTTTTTGGACATTCAGCAGACATTAGGGTGTGATGCTGTACCCTATTCTACGGTTGCGTACTGGGTGGCTGAATTTAAAAGAGGTAGATCAAGCTGTAAAGATGACCCGCGTTCTGGGCGGCCTTCAACCTCCGTTACAGAAGAAAATGTCAAAAAGGTTGAGAATCTGGTTTTGGAAGACAGAAGAATGACTATAAAACATATAGCTGAGATCCTAAAGATATCTTTTGGTAGCGTTCAATCCATTTTAATTGATTCACTGGGGTTCAAAAAAGTGTCTGCAAGATGGGTGCCACGAATGTTAACCGACGAAAACAAAAAGCGACGTTTGGAAATTTCCAAGCGTAATCTCGAAATGTTCCAGCGTGATCCGGATAATTTTTGCCGTCGTCTTGTCACCATGGATGAAACGTGGGTCCACCATTTTGATCCTGAAACTAAAAGACAAAGCATGTCTTGGAAACGACCATCCTCTCCATCCATTAAAAAATTTCGAGTTGCTCCTACCGCTGGCAAAGTTATGGCCTCTGTGTTCTGGGATAGTGAAGGAATCCTTTTTATTGATTACATGCCAAAAGGCCAGACGATTACTGGACCCTATTACGCAAATTTAATCCCGAAAGTGCGTGAAGCGATTAAAGAAAAACGTCGTGGAAAACTGTCGTTGGGCGTGTTGTTCCTTCAAGATAACGCTCCTGCTCATCGATCGGAAGTTGCGGTCAACGCAATCCGCTGTGCTGGCTTCAATCTCCTTGACCACCCACCATATTCTCCGGACTTAGCCCCAAGTGATTTTCACTTGTTTCCAAAATTAAAAGAGGAAATTCGTGGAACAAAATTTCACGATAATGACGCGGTTATAGCTGCCGTAGAGGACTTTTTCGAGAGTCAAGAAAATAATTTTTTTTCACAAGGAATAAGGAAGTTAGAAACGCGTTATTCTAAATGCATTGCATTAGAGGGAGATTATGTAGAAAAATAAAATATTATTATTTAAATCTTTGCATTTTTTAATATTGATTCCAAGATTTTTTTGATTCACCCTCGTATAGCGTTCAGTTTGTAAGCTGAAATCCGCCCTAATACGTAACAGTCTTTGAGTGAGGGAGTTATTTGTTACAGAAACAGCACACACTAACACAAACACTGTACATGTAGTATTTATTGATAAAAAACCAGACAAATAATAGAAGTAACAAGTTGTATTAGATTGCATGCTTTATAAAGAAAATCAAAACACTGACACACTTTGCTGTTGTATGAGTGATGGAGGCGACTTGTAGGGCAGCTGGCGGGGGAAAAGCACAAAATACCCCAAACGGAACGTCAGATTTGACTACCGTCCTACTAAGAATAACATGACTGAAGCTGCCGCATCATACTACGTTTACTTGGTATTAGTAGGTCTGATGTGTACTCTATGATAGTATTATTAATTCTGAATCTGAATAATATATGCAATACTATTACCAATAATAATTGTTAGAGTGAAAATATTCATAACTAATCAAGCTGAGAAAGGAATTCAGTTAAAGCAGGTAACGCCTACAAAGAGGCAGCGACCATCGAAAGTCATTTATCCGCTGCGGTCAAGTTGCGCCGGTGGGTGCCTAAGGTTGTAACATCGTACCAGATTAAAGTGAACCCCGCGCGCAGCTCCCGCTAAACAATGCTTCGACGGTAACATGCCTTTTATATACCTACACTGCTCTAGTGAGGAACAGGAAGAAATTGCGAGTCAGTTTCAGTATAATGGATGAGGCAACACAGAAGAGTAACACCATGTTTATTTATATTAGTGTGTAAAAGTCATATTTGAAATCTTAGTTTTATATACAACTAGGTCTCTCAAACAACTATTTCAGGGGTGAAAGAAGGATATTTAGATTTACAAATGGTACAAGTAAGTAGCATGTTTGTATTAGTGTGTGCCAGACATTTCAGCAAATCTTAGTTCTTACAACTGGGTCTTTCAAATATTCACACTTGAGTGATAAATAAGGACATTTGGATACAAAATCACACGGATAAGCAACACAGCGCAGTACCAGCATGTGTTGTATTAGTGGGGAGTAGATGCCACACGAGTACCTCAGTCCCGCGGCGATGCCCCATGATGTGTCCCCACCGGCGCGTGCCGGCGTGCAGTGCGGACATTTCCGAGTTTATGTGCGGATCTAAGTGCTGAACAACTATTACTATCACATACCGAACATTATCTTTCTACTGAAATACAGCATCAAGCCTCTATACATCATATGTATGTGCAAGAAAGATGACCTGTGTGCGAACAAAAATCCTCCAATAGGGTCGCTGCACCCATGCGAGGCTAGGAAAATGGAGCGATCCTATTGGTGTATTTCTTTTACTTGCACACCGCTCATCTTACTCGCACATTTCTGGTGTACACGAAATTCACTTTTGTGCATTTTCCAATTACATTTTTGTTAAGTTATCGATTATTTTAATATTATTAAAAAAAGAAAATATTACTTTTCGCTTACATTTTATTTTTTGCTTAAAATTACGAGAGGAAGAATTATAGTCATGTGCGGATGATGGTGACAAACAAGCCTGCGGTCCACCTAATGGTAAGTGGTCACCGCCACCTATGAACACCTGTAATATCCGCAGCATTACTGGTGCGTTGCCTACCATTACGAGAAAGGACTCTATTTACGCCTCTTTTGAAGCGGTTCAGATAGTACACCTGAGGAAAAACCTCAGGTGGAAGGGCATTCCACAATTTCCAGGTACGTGGCAGAAACAGACGATTAAATCGAGTTGTACGAGACTTCCACGTATCTATAATGTGAGTGTGGCCTCTGACGATAGCGGCCAGTCTCAAAATCTCATCAGAGCATTCCCGGTTATAGTATCTGTAGAACAAGCATAGCGAGCCGACATCACGACGCACTCTCAGCGATTCCAGCCCCACGGTAAATTTTGGGTCATCGACATGTCTAACGGCTCTTCTCTGTAAGGAGTCAAGTGGGTCTAACAGATACTTCGGTGCACCGCTCCAGAGATGAGAGCAGTACTCCATATGCGGCCTAACCTGCGCTTTGTATAACAAGAGACGTTGGTTAGGCGTAAAGTACTGCTTGGCTCTATTGAGTACACCGAGTTTTTTAGAAGTTAGTCCCGCTTTGCTCTCCAAATGACTCCTAAACTAGACCTCGCTGGATATGTCGACACCCAAAATGCTGATTTTGTTCGTCAAGGTAAGGGGAACGCCCTGAAAACGTGGAGTGAGGTAAAATGCACTTTTTTTAGCGGTGAACGCGATGGCTTGAGTCTTTGAGGGGTTAAATTGCACCTGGTTTCACTACTTAGCTAGACGGCACGATACCAGAACTGTAGGAAAGAGAGAACAGACGCGATAGAACGGGCGACAATTCCGGTGCGCATTTTTTCAATACGATGGCCGGAATGCCATCTGGCCCACTCGACTTCCTTTCATCAAGAGTCCACAGTACCCTCCGCACAGCCGTCTGCTTGATGCAAATCTCCTGCATCGAACATGTGCAGTTAGACAGTGAGGGAGGCACTGCACCCACGTCATCGAGGGTCGAGTTCGAGGCAAAAAGAGAACGAAGAATATCGGCTTTCTCTTTTGCGCTATGGGCCAAGGAGTCATCCGGTTTGCGTAAAGGTGGCAGCGCAGATTGGCAAAAAATACCCTCCGCAGCCTTTGCTAATGACCAGAAACCACGACTGCCAGAGGGATGACTTGCTAACTGATCACCTATCCGGCTTATGTGGGCGCGCCTTGCTCGATTAACGGTTTTCTTAGCTGATCTGGAAGCGGGATTCAGTATTTTGTTAAAGTCATCAGTTTTTGGATCTTTGCCCATCGACGCCGTAGCCCAGGCTTTATAGGCTGCGAGCTTGGCTTTTGCGGCGTCAGCGCAAGACCTGTTGAACCACGGCTGACTACGGCCGCCGACACGCACTCTGGAATTAGGAATAAAACATTCCATTCCTTGGAGAAACGTCAGCAAAAGAGTCAGCACAGGTAGAAGGGTCATTTGATGCGAAACATAACTGAAGCCATGGATATGAAGAAAACAACTCACGCAACCCATCCCAGTCGGCAGATTGATAATGCCACACCTGACGCGTTCTGAGAGGTACAGCGTCAGGCACAGTTGTTCGTACCAGGCAGTGATCTGATGAACCAAGCGGTGCGTCTACCGCTACCCAGTAATTGGCTGGACATGTAGTCAACAACAAGTCGAGTAGGGAGGGTTCGTGGTTGTGAACATCCGGCAATCTAGTAATTCCAGTGACCAACTGAGGAAGACCATAGGTGAGTGCGAGTTCGTGAGCAGCTCTCCCCGCGTAATCGGTTTTACGTGATCCTAACCATTCGGCATGGTGACCGTTAAAATCACCCAGTACCACAATTTCAGCAGAGGGGAACTTTTCAAGCACTCTGTCCAAACCGCTTGAGATATTAAAATAAATAAAGACGAGTAGTCTCCGCGTCGCCAGAATGCGACCTATACACACACACGTACACACGAGATTGACCACCATAGTCAACACTTGCCCATAAGGTGGAAAAATCAAGTGCTTCAAAACCGCTTAGGCGGCGACAGCAAATATCGTCCCGGACGTACATGCATACCCCAGCGCGCGTAACAAACGCATGCTCTAGCTTATATCCAGGGTAATGCAGATTATGAAGTGTTGGTCGGGCGAGAAATTTGCGTCTCCGTCAGGAAGAAAAGGGATGGCTTGGCCGTTTCAAGGTGGAGGTGCAGGTCGTTAAGGTTAGAGTGGATACCGCGGATATTACAGAAGTCCACTTTCAATGTGAAATTTTGGCCCGCTGATGAAACCGATTTCCTTTTATATTTACTAGCAATGAATTTGTAAATTAGAGTACTAGAGATTAGATGATATACTTCCTACTAATAACTTCAGAACAAAAAACAATAGTGATATAAAAAGCAACTGGAGAAAACAGCAAGGTGACTGATTGGTGTGGGGTACGGAAGGGCCCCCGGTCTCCCCTGGAAGAGACTGCCGGGATCCACACCGATCTCCTACTCCGGCACGACAGTCACTTCGCAGGATTATGCGCGGAATGGCAGGACAGCTTCCCTGGGCGGAGGTAACACGTGATCCCCGGGTTCAGGTCCCCAACTATCCCGCGGGCGGCCAGCGGTCAACCGTTTCACCGGGTCTCCCTGGACCCCACGCCCACCCTTCACAACTGCAAACAACAGCCGTTCCCCAAAAAAAGACACTCGGTCCCAAAGTATTCGCCAGTATAGTATATCATCTGGGGACTGGTTCTCCCGCAACAGTGGCGGAACACGTAGACACAAATGACACGGGAGGGTGGTAATAAACAAGGCGGGCATCCTAGGATACCCTACCACCATGAATGGTTTCAAGTGGAGTTGAGGCTCTGACAGTACACAGGCAAAGCTTGTATGCTGTCAGGGCCTGCAGGGGATGCGGCGAGCACGCCTCCACGGTTATCCCCCTGAATTTTTCCTCTCATTGTAATTTTCTATTTATATATGTATTCTTTTGAGAAAATTTCAGGCATACTATCCAATGTTTTACATTTACAAAAACTTTAGAGCACCCAAATTCCCCTCTGTCAGACACCAGACGCCTTAACTAGGTCACCGAGATGGGAGGAAGTGTAAATATTGTCCTCTAATCCATTACTGCCGTCATAGAGGACGGTGAGGCTCTCAATGAATTCAATTGGCCGAATTCTATTCGAAATATTGTACCAACCATTGTAAATTTTGAATCGATGCGCATCATAAATAACGATAGCAATTTAATTTAATTAATAAATCGTCTATATCGGTTCCGCGCGATACGTGAGGGTATATGATTTCTATTGCGTGTTCAGGAAACATCACATTAACAATTCTGTTGGTGACCACACCGTCCGTTTTGACGGTTAAAATAAATCAGAATAAAATAATCGCACCTCCTCCTGCCATCTTGGCGACCAAGTGGTTAATGGCATCCAGTGCGTATAAACGAAAGTCGCGGTTTCGATATAATTGAGCTTTAAAATATTGAAAAAATAGTACGTATTCATTCAAGCTAACAAAAGTATTTAAAATTGTAACTTAACAATAAACTATTCTATATACTTACTGGATTGTTAAGTTTCATTTTTTTATAATTCAAAACGTTTATTTTTTATAACGAAGTGATTAGACTGACTAATTACTCCACCTGATTGGCAAGCGACATGCTTGTCTATTACAATTGCAGTGTCAATAGTCCCGTCCTGCTCGACACTCTGACACTTAACGTTGGTTCTGATGTCTCCCAATAATTTATACTTATAAGTTATAACAGTGGTATTTACGCTTAAACACACTAGTGCTTAGAATATCTGACACAGCAGTTGTATCCAACCACAAGGACTCTTCTTAAGGTGGTAAAAAACCTGATTAATATGTAAAAAACTCACCTTAGATTTATTGGAGGAGGGCATCGGTGGATCGTTCCATCCTGCTTGCATGGGCTTGTTCTGCAACTGCGTCGCTTGCATCGCCGGGTCTACCTGCTGCTGCTGAGGATTGTAGTAGTTTCCATTCACGGCTGGTTGAACTGGGTTTACAGGGTTAAGACCTGGATTTACTGGATTAGGACCTGGGATTGAGGGGTTAAGAACTGGATTTAAGGGGTTTAGACTAGGATTTAAGGGATTAAGATTTGGATTTAAGGGGTTTAATCCTGGGTTAGGATTTATAGGAGCGAATGTATTAGGGACGCTCGAGTTCTGGTATTGGTCTGGTAAAGGACTGTTGTAGCCGTAGCTTTGTGGTTGGGAGACGATGGGGTTGTTGCTGTATTGATATTGGTTGTAGAGGGGGGATGCTTGGACCGAGGGATCCACCTTGTACTTCGAACGGGAGATTGGCCCACCTGGAACAGAGTTATATATTCTATAAGAAAATAACCATGACTTGTGATTACAAAGAGGTTATTTTATTTTGTTTAGTTCTCGATATTTTAGTAATGTTGCAAGCTACGTTGTCACGAGTGGACTGGAGTCTTGACACCACACGTGTGCGCGGTTGGTAAGAATTGCTCCTGGAGGGGGGGATAGGGTTTAAAGCGTCATCCCTTGTCAAGGTTTGCTAAGGGTAGTGCGAAGGCATTTTCCTCAAAGAAAAAGAGGTGAAAGGGATAGGATGAAATTATTATAAATAAGAAAATACTCGGTTAAGATCTCGTTTAGTTCACTTTGATAACAATGAACGTGACAGTTTAAAACTTATCATTACACATGCTCGAAAATGAAGTCGTTTACCAAATGCAGAGAGTAAATTCGATTTCCCGCTCTGGGGAGGTTGCAAATCGCCATAAGGTTCAAGGTAAGTGATTGGTTGTGATAAGAGGGAAAGTGTTGTGTGTGCCTATATAAAATGAAGACAACATAACGCAAAAAAAATGTTATTACTTTTTAAAATAAGTTCACCATAGTAGGCCAGCATTAAAATTTAATGAAAAGGGAGATTCAATTTTTTTTAATCCTTTAATCTTATGTAGGTAAGATCATATTATTTTTTATTACTAATCTGGATTATCGCCTAGAGATGCGAAAGACCGTAAACGAAAAACACATTTGATTAAGTATTTAAGCACGTACTAAAATTGAGGCCATTTATATATATATATAGCACTTTCATACATAGCATTTTGAATTTACTTATATCAATAGCATCCTGGCGTGTATGCAACGTGCACGCATATTTTATTTTGAAAAGTATTTATACGGTACACGTTAGGGGTAAAACAGTACATTATCCATGCTTATAATAGAAAAAGTAAAATACAAAGCAGGCATAAGGGGCTTTTTCGACGACTAGAATATTTAGGGGCTTGGGGATAGCAGTGTTAGATGATATTTTTTTAGAAGGCGTTGCTGTTAAGGGTATTTTGTCATGCATCGTCACCCAGTAATTTAAAGTTAATATTTAACAAAGCAGTATTTTAATATCGGTAAGGTTATTGAAAACAAGTATTTTAGAAGGTATGACAATAACCTTGCGGGCCGCTGCTGGCGGGCCTTGGCGGCTGCACTGGGTGCTGCGGGCCGGCGGGCGGCGGCGCTGCCCACGTTGGCTGCGGCGCGTTACTCCACGGCTGCTCGTAGCGGGGCTCTGTGGGAGGTACTCACATGCTCTGAACATTGTCTAATACATAGTCTGCAAACGTGTCCTTGCCAATGTTAAGGACACGTAAAGTGGAAACGTAAGTTGTACTAGACTCATATAAGTTTGTTAATCTTTATACAGACACATTTGGAAGATATCCCAGTATATTAATGCACAGTTCTATTTCTTAAACTCCCGTGAACTAAATTCATGTTTAAATTACACTTTCGTCTATTCGCGCACACAATAAGCTAAACTCAATGTTTCCATCAAGTCATCGATTGTAGCCAGGAGCTGACTGTAGGAAGGTCCAAGTTAGTCACAAATAGTTCATTTACATTAATTTGTGAGCGAGTGAATCCAAGATCATGCACAGTTTTACTCATAATTTAATAGCAATTTAACACACTAAGAAATATTGTAAAAAATTATGAAAACGACTAAGTTTTGTCTATATAGTCCTAAGCAAGCTTATTTATTAAGAAATAAAAAACATGACTATCCTTTTTTATAGCCAGTATCACTGTCACAATTTCAATTCAAAATTATTTGTTTCAGGCAATTGATAAGTTTTGCTTATAACAGTTGTATACGTAAACCTTTTAACAAAGGCCTCCCTTCTCCATAAGTAAAGGGATTTCATCATAATACCCAAGCTCTTGGTTGGCGTCTTCAAGCCAGTATAGATGGCATTTCTCCAGAAGGTGCTGCTGCTTACCTTCTGATATTTTTCCTTTCGTCGCCTCTTACAACTCCCTTTAGGAAAAATGGGGGGAGAAGGAAATCGCAGTACAAGTTGTTGTTCTTCAGAAGGTATTTTTCCTTAAGCGCCTCTTATGACACCCACAGGAAGAACTTATGAACCTCCTGCTCTTTCGTTATTGAAAGTAATATTTACCTTGGTAACTGCTGGCATTGTTGTGCCCCCCGTAGTGCCCCTTGTGCTGTGAGTGAGTGCTCACTGTGCGGGCCCGAGTGCCCGCCGGTTGTTGCTGTGGCTGTAACGGAATGTCATACATTTTCTAAAACATTCTAACTCGTATCTCTTAAACCATTCAAATTTAATTCAAATTCAAATTTATTTATTGTGATAAAAAACGTACATATTATTACAATTACAAATTATCACACATTAAAAATAAAATAAAAGCATACATTAAATCAATCAAATTAATCTGTAATGTCAATATAATCAAATAATTAATATCGGACAACATTAAAAATCCAATCAAATGTCAAAATATTTCAATTCTTAATCCAATTACAACAAAAATATAATCAAATGTAGTCAAAATATAATCCAAATAATAAAATGTCAAATTTAATAAATTCATTGCGAAACAACAATTTGTATATTATATTCAAATAGATTTAAACATAATGTCAACAACAGGGTGCATCCCACTGGTTTTTGAGTCCTTCACAATATCGCAATAACGTACATAAAATAACATTCCATTTATCACATGTCAAATCAATTTCGGTGTTGGCGTCGAGGAGCGCATTAAAATGGCGACGGATTCGAATCAAGGGAGATTCAGAGCGCGCCACTGTGTTATCCCGAGGGACGTAAAACAACGCGTGTCGCCGGCCGCGCGTGTACATTGGTGGAACATACAATGTGTACAAAAGACTGAGCAACTGCATGCATATATGTATATGCCATAGGCACGTATATGTAGACGAAGCGCGTAGTGCTGGTCTTGAAGTTAATTTAAACGTATGGCCATGTATGAGAGCGTTCACGCAGATGCAACTAGCGTTGTCCGAAGCAACAAGACAAATGTTCGAATGCAAAAAGACGATCATGTTTATTTTCTTGAGGTCTAGCCTCAAGAAAATAAACATGATCGTCTTTTATCGGGCGTTAAGTTGGAGTAGCAAAGTGAACCCCATTTGACAGCAACACCCCTTACATCAGTGATGGCTGTTCATCTGTTCATGAAGCACATTTTCCCTTTGTCATCTTTTAAAACATCCTACAGGAGGATGTGGAAATAGTTGTTATATTCTTGAACCGAGAACTATACGGATTATTTTTTTATGTATAGATCCTTTTTTTCTGCCAAATTTTTTGAAGTAGTTCTTTGCTTTATAGGCAGCTCTTAACTAAGTTCACAAACTCACTCTGCCTTTATTTTTAAAATTTCAAAGTAAACAGTAGTAATTAAGTGAGAATAATTTAATAAAAACCCGACTTCCTACATTGAAAAGTATGATATATGAAATTTTTTTTACTGGGATGGTACATGTTTTTCAGTAATTTTGATTAAAAACTAATTAACCGATTTAGATTAAATTCCCATGGGACGAATTTGAAAGTGATTTAAATTTTATACTAATTCTCTAAACTTAAAATCTCTAAATTATGATATCTAGATCCTATTCTGTTCAAACTAAAATCTTAATTCGTTTATCTGTTGCGAATGAAATTAAGTTCTTATTCTGTTCACATCGAAATAGAAATTCGTACAGTCCCACCAACTTATCTGTCCAGGCGGCAGAAAAAAGAACTACAACATTTCTTCAAATTGTGACAGTTTGTAGTTGATTTCCTTGACCAGCAGCGCCCTCGCGAACTGCACAGTTAAGTTGGTGGTACTATATAACGTATGCGAATGATAGTCCTTAATATGACGTTTGTGTTCAATAATTGTAGAATGTTTTACGCAAATTTAGTCATCATGTATCTCGGTGCCATAAACTGATGTAAAATTCCCTACATATAAATAGAATAAACCTGTTTTTAAAATAAACATTTTAAGTATTATACGAATGTGGATTTTAGGGTAAACATAATAAAAACTGTCACAGTTTAGAGAATTTAAAATTTAGAGAATCTGTTTAGAATTGAAACCATTCTACACTTTAAACTTTAAAAGAATTTTCAAAATCGGTTTATAAAATTATTAAAGTTCTGAGGTAACAAAAACAAGTACATTCAAAATGAGAACCATTTTTATTGGTAAAAAAAATAGTGTATTTTAAAATCTGACCTGTGCGCTCTTCTGTTCCTGTATGAGGCCCAGCGCGTGGCTGAGCCTGTCGGCGAGGTCGGTGTGCGCGACGCCGGCCAGCGCGCGCACTGCGCTCTGCAGGCAGCCCTGCGCCGCCACGCGCCACGCGTACTGCACTACCACCGCCTCCAGCGACCCGCCGCACTGAACAACGTACAACATACACTAATATTAGGATGGAACCTTCTACACAGAGATGCCTATTGACACTTATTAAAACATGTCATGCACACAGTAAATTAAGAACGAATTAATGCTATCTCATTAAGAAACACTCGTAGCGGAGCAGCTTCATTCTTATCGGATACGTCCGCTGCGGACAATATTTGCATGGGTGACCGTTAGTGGTTCGGAAGGTACGTTAGGCATTGGACACGGTTATTGTAATAAGGTGGCAGTCGAACAAACTTAGATTTCGGACTTGAGGGTGTTAACCTGGTTAACCTCACGGGCATTCGCAAAATTCCCTACCACCATTCAGTGTGCTATGAACCTTCTGCGTGGCAATTTATAGCCATTACCACTGGTTCACAACAAATTGGGTAAGTTCTAGCCGCTGTTCAGATAATCCATTGTTACTGTTAAAAGCATACAACCCCCAGAAGTAGGTATTCAACATTCAAGTTTCACCAAACTTGTTTCGGTCCCATCGAATAAATGTAAGCCTATTGTCTACCGGACATAGTACCAATCTCCAGACTGCTACGGAAAATCGTTTTCATATAATCAATGACTGCCCGTCGTGGTGTCAAAGCCAAGATCCTCGTGACGTTCAAAGCAAGGCTAATTTCTATAGTTTTGCCACTAGACAATAGTTCAGTCTCTAGTAAGAATACTGTTTAATCGTTATGAATATGATACAATGATATAAGTTGCACGGATACAACGTCATAAATTGTAAGGACACGTCGTTCACATATAAGACATTGGAAACGTTGATATTTTAAGTACACCCATTGATGTAAATGAATACTATGTAGTAGCTTCTGTAAAATTTCAACCGCATGAAATTAGGTGTACTAATAGTACCACACAATAAAGACACAGAAAATGGCTGCGATCATTCAACTCTCAGCAATATAATATTATGTTAACTAACTTATCTTAGGCAATCCTAGGTCATTTTGTCACATAAAGATTGTTTGACAAAAGGAACAAACTTGGTGAAGGATAAACGCACTATTTTATGTATAGATACGAGTAAGATGTGTAATTGACCTGTATCTGCCTGCCTCTGTGCACCGCAGCCCGTCGCGCCAACAGTGCCAGTGACGTCAGCTTGGCGAGGGACGTGACGTCACTGTTCCTGGACTTGTTCCACCGCGATATCAGGGCGTCGGGAGATATCGCGATCAGGTAACAGATAGTAGCCGCTTCTGCCAGGGCGGGGTCTGACTCCTGGGCGAGCTTGTCGCCGAGCATTTCTATAAAGTGATAATTTATTAATTTTACAATTATATTAAGGTTACTGAACTATCCAACAGGTAATTTTGTTAAATAAAAATTCGAGACTGTAATTGTTATTATTTAAAAGTGTAAAAATTTACACATGTACATCACGTGATCAAAATGTGATTTTGGCATTATAACACAGCACATGTAATAGTTAGTACGCAAATGACTTCGACAGTGGCAGTTGTAAGAAACTCATTTTGGAAATTGAAACGCCTGAAATACGTTTAACTAGTCTGTGGTGGCATAACGGTGTCACATGCGGTAACGGTTTAGTTGGTAATTTAAAATTATTCTGAAAGTTCAAATGTCAAGGTGTAGTTTATCCAGTATAATGTTAGTTAGTGAGCGAGGGTGTGTGGGTTGGTGTGTGTACATACCGCAGTAGTGTGCGAGCGCCTCCCCGGCGGTGTGCGTGAGTAGCGCAGCGAGCGTGTGCCGCCAGCAGCGCGGCGCGGCGCCACCCACCAGCCGCTCCCACTGCGCGTGCAGCACGCTGCCCGTCAGCAGCGCCACGGGGTCGCCGCTGCTCGCGTTCAGGTGGTACTGCTGCACCTTGTACAGGAGCTCTTGGCTGCCTGAACAGTATAATTATATTGTAAACATCTAGTAAACAGCCGAAGCGCGTTGCTTTACACTATGTGAAGCGGTTTTTGCGATTAAACTGAAGTCGGAAATCTTGACCAGCTCCAAGAACACATATGTACTAGTTAAGTATGGTGGGGAAACTGATGTCATATGACAGGTGAAGCTGGAACAGGTAAACCAGGACTATATATATTTAACCTAATAGTTTGTTAAAATTTAATGGAGAAAAAATATAAATAATGTAATATAACATATAACCATAATAATAAAAGTAGGGAACAGTTTAAAATTAAAATAAGAATAAAATTCTAAGTTGATGTCAAAAGATATCGCCTATAAAACAATAATATCAATTAACTAAATTATCAAAAAATTGCCACAGCGAGAACGTAAACACAAGTGACATAGCTAATAAATAGAAGATAAAAGGCGATTTGTATTACATATTTCCACCCTAATATTTTTTTATTATTTACCATCTTCCATTAATTAGCATAAATAACCCCTAAAGAATTCTTGATACATATATTGGAGCGTACAGTTATTGAAACACAACGATATTAAGAATAACGTGAACTCACCCAAAGATGCAATGATCAGAGCGTCAGCCACCCTATTAGCGTCGAGACATATTTCCACAGCTTCTTCGAGATTACCGCACACAAGGGCGCGGCAAATTATACTTGTGGAGTCTGGAAATAAATGTGTTCATTAAAATTATTCTTATGGGGCGAAATATGGGATATATATATATTAAATATATTGGGCGTTTCTTAAACGGTAAATATAAAGCACGAATTTTGGATCATCACTACAAGTCAACACAAATATTAGTAGTATGTAAATATGTAAGTGAATGTTTATATATGACATGAAATTAGTATTGTTCAATGTACACCGCAAATTTAAAGTATACGTATGTTAAGTTAGTTAAAAATATTGTTAACTATACTAGATGATTATTATTTAAATTAATATTCTTTGTTTCAAATTATTAATTATTTAAAATGTTTTGTTACAAAAAAAAAAACTCACCATCTCCATTAGGAATCACGACATTGGATACCTCTTTTACTATATCGAGGTTTGCCAGTTTTCTTTCTATGAGGGTTGTCGCTTCCTGGAAAGGAAAACACTTTGTACAGCAAAACATTTTTTTTTTTGTTTCATTGTATATCAATTGTTATAGTATCTGAATTAGGTCAATATTTTGTTTAACCTAATATTTTTTAATATATCAAAATCAATTTAAAAAATTTTGTTTTTTAGGCTCGTTTAATATATGCATCTCAATTTGAGGTCGATCTTAAGATGTAGTTTTGACATTTGATGTATAGAACATCTGGTAAAAACCGCATCTATCAAAGATCGCTCTGAACTTTGGGGTGCATTTATTAATACGTGCCTTAGATTCGCAGTTTTGGAATTCATATTTGTATATCTGTGAATCATAACGGTGATCTCTCATATCAAATAGACTAGAAATAATTTTAGCAATAGGCAGACGTTAACTGCGCACTAAGCGAAAAAGCTTTCCGTAACCAACCCCGTCACCATTAACCTAGTGCGTCACCTGACAGGTGTCAAAGTCATGCATATGTCAGTGTCAACTCACCGACATGTCAGTACTGGTGTCCGTGGAGAGTTCCGCTTCCGTCTCCGTGGACTCCCCCTGAGAGCGTGTTAGTAGACCGTATAAAATCAGTACCTAATAATGTGAAATAACGGCAGCAATAGTCCAAACAAGTCAAACAGACATCTGACTTAAATAACAAGTCATTGTCTTACGTATTTTTTTGGAATATCACTCAAAAGTGATTTAAAGAATCAACAGATAGCGTTTATATAGTCACCACCACTGGCACTGTGATGAAAACAATATATTTACACGTACTGACGTAAATTTTGCCCTCTATTTCAGTATGTTATGCAAAGTTATCTATACGTGTTAGTGACTGATAGAAAGTGTAAGATATTTGCGTATATACAGTGTAGAATAGGAAGTTAACAGTGGTGTTACCAGTAGTTAAGATAAGAAAGAATAGAATATTGCTAAACGTTAGTATGTTTGTATAATATATAAGCCCCAACAATAGGGTAATTTTTTGACATGAAAATTTTATTCTTGTCTGACAAATCTGATGACATATTTTCTATGTCGTTTACAAGATGATGGACATTTTTCTGGGTTCATATAAAAGTGGAACTGTTATTTGAACTTGAATTGTATGAATATATTAGCGCAGTGATATTACTTACTAAATAACATGACCAATTGGCATTTTTACTATAATTCATTAGACGGTAGAATCTAAGAAAGAAAATTAGAATCCAAGAAAATTTCAAAAGTCAAAGCAAACAAATTATTATCCTAGTAACCAATGTAACATTTGGCTAAGCTGCAGTTCAATGACCTTTCTTATTACCAGTCTAATATTATACAATGCAGCAGCGACTGGGTAATGGATAGCACTTAAGATTAGGTACAATTTATACAATATTTCTTTAGAACTTTTTTGTAAAAGAACAGACACCCGTTAAAAGAAAAGTTAAAGGGTTTGCTAGCGTACTCAGAGATGTCAAATAAATTAATGTGGTTTAATTTATTCTATCAAAACAGCTTTTTACAGTATTTAACGATAGTTAGTGTCAATTGGCGTCTCTGAGTCCGGCAATTAGTGTGTAAATATAACGTATACTATGCTTACCCGACTCAGGCCGGCGGGGTCGGGTTGTGTGATCGCCTCACCGACGTTCGGGCTTTTGAACTTCGACGGAATTTCGTCTTGCTTGAAACCTACACATATAAAACCTTATTTATCCCAGGCAATTCATCCACATAAAATAATTAATAAAATGATTTCTTTAAAAACGAAGAACTTAATCACATCACTCTAATATTATAAATACGCAAGTTTTTCAGTGCGTGAGGTGTACGTTTGTTACTCCTTCACGCTGAAAGGGCTTAACCGATTTGGATGAAACTTAGAATATAAACAATAAAGGTCCGCGGGGCGCAGCTAGTTGAGAAATAAAAACAAAGGATAACACAACTTTTCGTAAAGGAAAACCTCGTGTTATCTCTTTAACCGTTAATAACTTTAAGAACGTTGCCGGAAAATGGCAACTTGGATATACAAAAGTGGGCCAAATAAACTTATAGATATATCCATCGCCTACGAGATTCTAGTATATCTCCCAGGCGATGGATAAAGGCATTTAAGACCCTTTAACAGTATCAACATCCGAAATACGTCTATCGTTGAAAAAAGCCACCCCCATACAAGCTGTTTGCTTTAGACACGCTTGGCAGGCGTCTTGAGGGTCACACTGTAAGATAGAAATTATTTAGAAGGCGCTGCTGCCCACCTTTTGGTATTTTTCCCTTCGTCACCTTTTACAACTCCTAGAGGAAGATATGGCAATTTTAACTTGGCACCTATGGCCCAAAACGTCGTCTCTCAAGGCCCTTACTCACCTGTAATATCTAAACCTGTTAGTCAGACATGGTATAAAATAGTGCGAACATCTATGCATGAATCCAGCCTCTGGGTAAGATTTGCTTTAGTCACTAGACATTTAGAACATCAATCATTCTCAGAAAAGACGAATTTGTTATTTGTTCAAAATAAGACCTCTACAATCTAGAAATCAGTCATAACAGACAGAAAACAAGAAAATTTACTAAGAATAAGTCTTTCGGTCCGGTACATAAGTGTGCCCTTGGATCCCCAACCATCAAGTTGGCAGGGACAACGTATTTCTACTTGCACAGAGTCCCACACGAGTCAATTACAGTGAGTATATGTGTACCTACCGAGCAGGTTGAGTGCTTCCGTCCGGAATGCGGGCAGGAAGCTGGCGCGCAGGAAGAACCACGTGGAGCGCTCGCTCTGCTCCCCGGCTTCGTCGCCGCGAGCCAGGCAGTACCTACAGGATACATCAATCAAGATATTCTTTTTAAGTTGCAACTTTGAGTCCCCGTTGGTGCCGGGTTAGTATTTACTCACATATTGCTAATGTGAAGGAACAAGCCCGAGGCACACCTGATGTTTAAGCGGTATCCTCTGCCTACAACAGATGCATTTCATCACAAGTGACGAACTGCACTGCGCCCATCACCTTGAGACATACGTGTTATGTCTAATTTTGCCTGTTATTTCACTGGCTCTCAAGGACTGCTGCCGGAACACACCGTTTGGTGCTTGGCGACATATTTTCTACTTGAGGGTGGTCGCTAGCCAGGCGGGCATTCGCAAAATGCCCTTCCACCATGCGGTGAAGCTCAAGCTCTGGGCGGGATTCGAACCATGGACCTGCTGCGCGGCAGTCCATAGCCAATGCCACTGAGCCATCACTGCTTCAAAAAGAGGTAAGTGTGAAGTGGTAAGAAGTGTATTCAACAAATGAGTAGGTAAAGGTGTCTCCCACGTTTGGCCAGATAATGTGGTCCCTTGTAATAGGTAGCGAGCCTAATGCCATCTACCGAACACAGTTCCAGAAGGAATTCCCAATAACTGTGATCCTAATGACATCTACCGCACACAGTTCCAGGTGAAATTCCCAATAATTGTCCGATCCGAACATCGAACCCACCATCTCGTGATTCCAAAGCGGCGCTACCAGACACCCATCAAACAAGGCGGAACATCCCTTCACGTAAAAGTTGTAAAAGGCGATAAACGGAGAGCAACAGAGAATATCTTAAAAAATACTTTTCAATTATTGGAGTGTAACTCAAAAACGCTAGGTCTAGCTAGTCCCATTAAATTTCATCAAAATAGGTCGATTTTGATGAAATTTAATGGGACTACACGGCAAGCATCAGCCTTTGACCACTATCTCACCTGATGGTAAGTGATGATGTGGTCGAAGATGTTGTTCAGGCTAGCCTAGAAGTACTGGCTCTCAAGGACAGCTGCCGGAACACACCTTTAGGTGCTTGGCGACAGATTTTCTACTTGAAGGTGGTAGCTAGCCAGGCGGGCATTCGCAAAATGCCCTACGACCATGCTATACGACTGCCATCCTTAGACAACAACCGGGACCGACGGCTTAACGTGCCCTCCGAAGCACGTGCACGCTCAGTAGTAATGTCACTAGCGGTCACCCATCCAACTCATGACCGCAGGCGACGTGACTTAACTTTGCTGATCGGTTAAGAACAGCTAAGCAAACTTCGCTACGAGCGCTTCAGATAAAAGCTTTCCAATAAAAAAAGAACCATCATAATCGATTCACCCTGTCAAAAGTTCGGAGTATATTAAAAAAGAATTAAAAAACAATGGAATTAAGTATCTCTTCCTTTTTTGCAGTCGGTCAATAAATGAGTGGAGCACGGTCCCCGTTACTACTGAAGGATAAATATATGCTCTTATCATACTATCTCATTCAAGCTGCACGTGTTTGCCATGCTGTTGAAAGGGATGATCAGTCTATCCGAGGCTTGAAAGACAAAAATAATATATACTGACTGTGCGAGCTTGTCGGCTGCATCCGGTTCGTTTGCGAGAGTAGCTGCGAGCACTGCGTCTAGCTCTGTCGCACGCGATACCACTTCCGGTTCGCTCACCACCTGCCGAACGGAAACATTTACTGTTACACTTCCTTTGCATCACACCTCTTCCATTATGGAGGTTTTGTTATAATTGTCACGATAAGCAAGTGTTTTGGGGATCACATTATAAAATGGTAGTTCTTCAATCGTCATCAATTCGTCGTACAGCTCCTGGCTTAGGAATATAAGCACAGGTCCACACCCTCGTATTAGAAATATCATCCTAGTAGAATTATATGACGCATGTTAATGATAATTGGGTTTTGCAGGACAACAGGAATATTTAACATCTTTACAACTTGATAACTGAGAAGTAGCGGGTTATGTACCAACGAGAGCATTCCAAAAGAGGGTTGGAGTAAGACAGGCAAACGACAAAAAACCGAAGCCAAATGATTTTATAATTACGTCTTAATGTTGTTATAGGTGTTAGCGAAACCATACTTTGATATATTCGTGTTTTGCCAGAGAAGATAATGTACTGAACCCAAATAAGGAAGATAAGGGTATGAAAATGATGAACTGTGGTTTAGGGTTAAGGAACTTTTGATACTGCACCTGGCTGATGTAGACTAGATTCTGTGAGCCGGCTTCTTGTGGGCTGCGTTCGAATGTGACGAGCTTCCCTCCGAACTGAAATTATATTATACAATAAATAAGCGTTTTAATAATACATACAATATTGCCAATTTTAAATTACTAATATCGCAACTACTGTGTAAAAAAATTAAAAGCAAATATAGAAAATGTTATATAATATTTTGAAGCGCTCGTAGCGAAGTTTACTTAGCTGTTCTCAACCGATCAGCAAAGTTAAGCAACGTCGCGCGCGGTCATGAGTTGGATGGGTGACCGCTAGTGACATTACTACTGAGCGTGCACGTGCTTCGGAGGGCACGTTAAGCCGTCGGTGTCGGTTGTTGTCTTAGGATGCCAGTTGCTATAGCATATTGGTAGGGCATTTTGCAAATGCCCGCCTGGCTAGCTACCACCATCAAGTAGAAAATCTGTCGCCAAGCCCCTAACGGTGTGTTCCGGCAGCTGTCATTGAGAGCCAGTACTTCTAGGTTAGCCTGAACAACATCCTCGGCAACATCATCACTTACCATCAGGTGAGATAGTGGTCAAAGGCTAAACTATCATGCATAAAAAAAATACATATTAATGGCAGTGGAAGGTGCCACTGAGCTCTGAAAAACAATACCAAATAAATTATGTCGAATATTTTGCTTTAATCATATGAATGCGGGTTCAAGTTATTATACGATCGGAAACCGGACGTCCGCTCGTCCGGAGAGTCGCTTTATTGCTGAGGCTAAGAAAACTTCTTCTTCGACCTACGGCTAATATGCATGGCCACATATTTGGCATTCAAGGTATAGCCAATATGCATGAACATATAATACGACTTCGACCTATTGCCAATATGTGTGCCGGCATAGTTTGTAGACCTACGGCCAATATGCATGTCCACATAATTCGTCTTCGATCTACGGCCAATATGCATGACCACATAATTCATCTTCCAATATTAACGGCCACATAAGTTATCTTTGACCTGCGGCCAATATGCATGACCACATAATTCATCTTCCAATATTAACGGCCACATAAGTTATCTTTGACCTGCGGCCAATATGCATGACCACATAATTCATCTTCGAACTGTGTCAAACACAAAAATACAAAATAGAAGTCGCGATCACTTTGTACTTTATAGCTGCAAATAGTTATTTACAAGATAACTAATAGTTTATAATATAAAGCGATGAGACGGTCGCCTGAAGCTAAGAGTCACGCATGTCCATTAAAATTTAAGTGTCACCTTCCTCACACTGCACTGCGTTCGTCATTCTGAGAGATTAGTTCATATGCCTCGTTCGAAATCCAAATAATTTCACTTGCTACAGTTCTCTTCAGACTTTAACACAGGAGTGTTCGCAAGCTACTGCTTCCAAGTAGAATATCAGACATAGCGGTGGTACCCTCAAGTTGAACTCTTGCTAAACAGACCTACCTTCTGGTCTACTCTAAACGGGCGCACCGTCACGAGTGCGAGTCGGCAACAAAGCTGGCAGTCGGCTGACTAGATCTTTATGTCGATATATGAATCCCGAGTGAGAGATGTAATGATATATAATACATATAGAGTAGTTACCGAGAAGTTGGCCCGCACTGGGCGCCTGAGCCAGCGCGGCGCGTGGGCGAGGGGCGGGGCGCGCGGGGCGCGGGCGGGGGCGGCGCTGCGGCTGACGGCGGGCAGCGCGCTGAACGACGCCACGCCGCCGAACGAATCCATTATGTTGCTCTGGCTCTGTGTGCACTACACAAGTACTATATATTACAATACAGAAAGGAACACCTCCTGGAGCCTCTAACTAAAACAACAACGGCATCGTCGGAATCTGTCCCGGGCCCTTCAACGACAAACTAAACCGGTAAATGTACAACGTAATAAACTAACCAACTAGATATAAGGAGAAAAAATATTTATATATATAAGTATGTACTCACTTCAGCTCAGATTAAATTATTATATGTAACAAAAAATAAGTAAAATCAAATAAGAGTACGGATCACGAGTCTGTAGAGCGTAGTATTTAATAAAAAAAATATAATAAATAATATTCAACATTACTTTTAGTCATAACTCTTCTGAAATTTCGTACCTAGGAAAGCTCACGTGCCATTAGAAACGCTAAGTAGCTTTTATAGCCCCGAACAGATCTTCACGACACAACGCCGAGCCGCGAAAATATACGTCGATAGGCCGCTGCGGTAACATCGTCATGCGCGCGAATCTCGCACGTATCCACAGTGTGCCACGGCGGAGATTAGCGTGCGCGACGTCACGCCGGCCTGCTCTACGATACGAAACGCCGCACCGTGGAGATTTGTCCGTGCCCTTAATTAGTTATTAACTAATTATGATACTTACATTTGACATTAGTCAAGTATAATATTACAAGTAGGCAAACCATAATTATTTTAAGTTTTCATTAAGAAACGACTATTACATACTTAAAACTGTAATTTGATTGAACTGACCGACTCGGGCTTGGAGCCCCCCAGTAAGGAGTATACGTTGACTTGCTGGTCGAAGGAGGAGGACACCAGCACGGAAGGGTTCCGCGGGCACCACGCCACGTCGAACACCCATTGCTGCTGCTCACTCACTTCCGTTAGCAGCTCGCCGCCCTGCACGCATAGATGGATAGTTATATAACTCAGTGTTTCAACTCATATTTTAGGTTTTAACTCAATGTTCTAACATCGTCAGAATGGACAATAACCTATAGATATCTAATTTCACGTTGATACGTGATCTTACAATCAGAATCGAGAGGGTCGTACGCGATTCTATAGATAAAATGACTGGCCAAGCACGAGCCCGATCTAGCTCTTTTAGGGCTCCGCATTACAGCAGCCCATCATTAATATTTTTTATATAATCTCATTCGGTAATATTCTAATTATGAAATGAAATACGACTTTTATTGGCATATTTTATTTACATACTTCTTTAAGAAAATAATAAAGTTAAATTAAAGCATTATTCTCCCAACAAAACAATGCTTTAAAACATTTTTTAATTATTAAAGTACAATATGTCCCGACCAAGGAGGTTTCAATTCAATTTAAGTACACATTATCTGTGGTGAGCGCTGGTTCCAAGCCATAGACCAATAACAGACTTTTTCTATTTTAGCGCTATTTCGTACATACGAATTTGAGTGATATTTTGTTGGATAAAAATTTTATTTAATGTAGCCACCTATAGCCATGAGATTTATGGTATATAATTCCATATAAATTGAATACCTAGGGCGATTAGGGCCATTTTCGTTTTTACAAAAAGAAAATACGGGATTGTATTAGTACTCATGGGCACCTCCCCAACAAACTGTTTGAACCTCTTTCTTTCTCGGTTAAGTTTACATCTTATAATTTAAAAAAATAGCGGGCCTTACAAAACTATGCAAAGATGACGTGAAAACTCACCGGTTTAGTATTATTAGGATTCCAGCACAGCACTCTGCCGTCCTTACCGGCGGATAACATCAGGTCGGGGTCCTGCTTGCACCACGACAGGGCCATCACGCCTTTGTGGTGACCTTCCAACGTTACTAACGGGGATGCTGCCAATCTGACATTGGAATTAGAACATAATATCAGCTAAAATAAATAGTCATATATTTCTTAACTTTACCTTTAAGGTCTTTTCCATAATGTTTTTATTTTACTGTCAAAGTCAAAATCATTTATTTAAGGGCCTGTTTTAGAATATTCGAGTAAGTTCCGGTTATACCACCCAGAACAAATTTAATAAATAAAACACTATCTTTGCGTTTCACAGTCGTCGATTTAGCCTATCCATCGGTTAAAGCTTGAAACGCGGTGCATGTTAACTGTCATTTTTATCATTTAGTTATTTTATGTTCTGGGTAGTATATCCGGAACTTCTCGAACATTCTGAAACAGGCCCTTAGACTTCAATTACAAAACTGTTGTTTAGATGTGGCGCACCACAAGGCTATGATTGCTCTTAAAGCCCACATTTTCCGAAGAAGTTACGAGTACCAACCATGGCATTCCTATAGCGGATTTGCGTAAGGAAGGCACACCCAAAACTTTTTTACGTAAAGTACCATGTTCTTTATTCATATCCATCTTATCAAAACGTCTATTTTAGAATATTTGTATTGTCTGTTATCTTATTAGAGAATACATTTATAACCATATTAGTGAAATTCTTAGTTGAGTAGGAGAATGTTGATAAGCTAAAATAAACATCTCTCATATGGGGACATACCCAAAGAGTAGTAGGCATTTGAATTGATAATAGCCTTTTATCAATTGGTCTCCACTGCCGGACAGCATAACCGTAATTCAAATACTCAATAATTCAAATCTCTAGAATGAGCTTCTTTTTTTTATTGCTGATAAGTATGCCTTTGAACACAATCTCACCCGATGGTAAGTGACGATGTGGTCGAAGGTGTTAAACAGGCTTATGCTAAAATTACTGGCTCTCAAGGACAGCTGCCGGAACACACAGTTAGGTGCTTGGCGACAGATTTTCTACCTGAGACTGGTCGCTAGCCAGGCGGGCATTCGGAAAATGCCCTACTACCATGTGGTGAAGCTCCAGCCCGCGGCGGGTTTCAAACCATGGACCTGCTGCGCGGCAGTCTATAGCCAATGCCACTGGGATTCTCAAGATAAACAGTTGGTACATATCGCGAATGCTGGCATGAGTAGCTCAAATATATATTTCTAAGCATTGTTAACCCTATTTAAGTCAGCATTGTCAACTTCTTTATTTAATAAGATAGTTATTCATATTCCTGTTAGCTCCACCAAAATGTGAAAGTTATGCAAGATTATGATGGTGGTGGTCTCACCGCAAGTCCCAGAGCTGTATAACAGGCACCTGGTCGTCTTCAGACGCGATGCAGAGCTGCGTGGCGACGGAGGGATGCCACGCGAGGGCGCGCCATCGGGTGCGGGACTGGGAATCACTATAACAGGCAAAACATGTTTTTTTGTAATATGTATAATAAGTAAACATTGAAATAAAGGAAAAAATATCTTTAACAATCCTTTTCTCTTTTGTTGTCTGGAAGAAGATGATGTAATTATTAGACCATTGTATGTTCCCATCCATCACCTCAATGCCCAATAAAAATGACCGCACCTGGTACATATAACCATCTCATGGTTCTCAAGGAGGACAAAATGTTGAACTCTATATATGTTTTAACTTGCTATTTGATATTGTTGATAATCTCATACACACCTCAGTTTCATGATAGGCTCATTCTTTCTGAGATCCCAAACGACACAGCGTGTTGCGAATGTGGAACCAAGAATGTGTTGCACCTGAAAAAAAATATATCAATGTATTTGCTATTGGTATAGTTATATGTGCAACAAAAAACAAAGGTCAATATTGAATCGAATCCTGGGTAAGCAAAGTATTCCATAATTTAATCAAGTAGAGAGAACATACAGATGGTACTAACTTTGTCATTATTTCATGAATGCATGCAAAGCCTTTACTTAAGACAGTTAAACAATAGGAATGTAATTCTAGGTTAGCCTGAACAACATCTCTGATCATCACATTCCATCATGGTTCTTATATATAAAATTAAAGATAGTGGTCAAAGGCTGACCTATAAAGCATGAAATATAAAAAAAAAATTAAAGGATAAATTTGAACTATTTCTCATATGACTTTTCAGCCTTTGTGGAATTCTGATTCAGCATTTTTAACTTGTTTCCATTCATCCGGTAATAAATTGCAGTTTCACTGGACTCGCTCATATTTTGATATTAATTGTTTTCACTGCAACTATGATTTCCAATACCTTTTTAAAGGTGCAATCGGAAATTGCAACTATAATATTCTATTTCACTATCAGAGTTTGGTAAAACTAAAAATAATGATAAAAATGATAAGTACAAGTTGTAAGAAGTTATTTCTTTAAGATGTTCCTTATATCAATACTATAAAAACAAAAATTATATTAAAAACAAACCATCAAATTTTAAAGTTATATGCATTTTTTAAATGTTTATTAATTGGTTGTCATGGTATTCATAGAAATCAAAATTAAATTCATTTTATCTAATTCTTGCAGCAAACCCTCCAAGCTGCTGACGTGAAAAATATATAAATTTCTGTCGTAACCAAGTATGGGCATCATACATCAATAGCTAGAAATATACACTAACTACCAATTCAAGCTACATCACAATAATCATCAAAAGCCATAACGATGAACAAAGGCCTCTCTCAAAAGTGAAGAGGGGTTGCCAAATCCACACTCCCAGCATTCGATGTAGATGTACAAATTCATCGCAACTTATATTTTCTTTCACAGACATATACAAGTCAGCGTCAGCAGTAGTGACAGCACAGAGGGAACAATTAACTGTTCCAGCTGCCTGTAAGAGGCATCTCCATGTAAGGATAACTCATAAATATCTCCATATATTGTAATTTGCTAGGCACAGTGGACTCTAGATTATTTAAATAGTGAGAGAAATAGTGAGCAGGATAATTTAAATAGCTCACATACAAATATATATAAACACAGGTACTAAAAAAGTAAGCGTCAATGTGTTGGCCTACTCTTTTATGATTAATAACTTCACTTTTTAAAGATTTAGGAATAAGACTTATAAACATCTGCATACCTTTAAGATCCTAAAAAGGTAGGCCAACACCTACCAAACCTAGTGCTAAACTCTTGAATGTTACTAAGAATTTTTAATTGCCTAATCCAGGATTATTTTCCTTACTGTGGGCTAGACTTTGAGGACTAAGTACAAAGGATATTAGATCTCAAGGACAGCTGCTGGAATTCAATGTTAGGTGGGAGAGAGTCCCTGTCTCACTTTGAAAACTACATACCTGTTGGTTCCATGCAAGCCCTTGTACATGATCATATGGCTGGCTGCGGTTGCCAGGAGCCATTGGCTGACTTGTGTTGTTCAAGTCCCATATAAATATTTCACTCTCTGATGCTCCAGATGCAAGCAAATTTTTCTGGTATGGGTTGATGTCCAGCGATGATACATTGCCTGTCAACATCAGATTTTCATATTTTGCATTTATAATTAATCACAATATTTGTTTGAATAGTTATTATTACATGGCTAAATGACACTGTAATTTAGGGTAGTCTGTTTCTTCTACTTTTAATTTCAGAAAAGACTCAGTTTACTCATAATTGTGACATTTTATGGACAATGGTGAAAAAAGGTTGAGATATCAAAAATAATAATTCATATGGAATATATTGTTAAATAAATGTTTGTCCAGTTCTAATTCAGAGATAAGAAATTATCATATAAACAGTCTCTATTGTGTTAAAGGTTATACATATAAGGTACATTAGTATATTTCATTATTTAATAAACTTTTTATTTCCACTACTGTACAGAAACCACAAATAGATGGGAAATAGCTATTTTACAATAATTCAAATATTTTATTATTTCTTATTCATCATATGTTAGCCTTTGACTACTATCCCAACTGATGGTAAGTGATGATGTGGTCGAAGATGTTGTTTAGGCTAACCTAAAAGTACTGGATTTCAAAGACAGCTGCCGGAACACACCGTTAGGTGCTTGGCGACAGATTTTCTACGAACAATACTAATGTTAATTGTTACATTTGATATTGATAAATACATCAATAGGGACTTAATCAACCAATAAATAGAATTTTATGAAATCTGGAAATTCTGAAACGTGTTGCAGTAAACAAGGTAAGTAATTGATATAAAAGTATTTTTCTACTAACAACAAATATTTTTTAAAATATTTTATGAAAACATCAAATAAATATTTTAATAAAACACTTAAAAAATACAAAAAATACATCTAGTGACAATCCCGCCTAATTTTCCTATTAAGCCGACATGAAGTCGGCGCACGATCGAGAATCTTTCTCGATCATTTAAATTTTTCCTATCGTATATTTGTAATTTTGTAATGTAATCCGCATAGCAGGCGTTATTGCAATCATAACAATATAAAAAAAAAAACTTACCATTATGTTTTGTGCTACTTCCAAGGAGACAATCTGATGCATTACTGAGCAATTTCTCTGAACTGTAGAACTGCAGTAACCCTTCATCGCAACCACCTACTATTATTTCAGATCCAGACCACACTATCTTTTGAAATCTGGAATTATTAACAGTTGTGATAGACTCTACAGTTTAGCTAAAATCTAGAAACAAGGTATTAAACAATAAACATATTAATCAGGACAAAATATTTCCCTATGATAGCTGTTTAGTCATTTGTACAAATTCTTAGATAATAATAAGACCTTTATACACATGCATACATAGACATAGACCATGCCTATTTCCTACCCCAAGCAGTATTGTTCACATTACTGTGTTCTGGTTTGATATGTAGGTATGAATACTGATAAAATGACAGACACATGAGACTTAACGAGTTTATCTCTCAGGGTGATGGCACTACAGTTTGCCCCTTGTGACTTGTGCTTAACACTAGGTGGGCCTAGTGCTGGTTTCAGCATGATAGAATCAAAAAAAAGAAGCAAGTGAATCTATTGATTTATATTATAATTCTTAATTTTATTATGTTGTTGTATGTAGTGAAGCCATAACTATATGATATCCAACAGAGTAGATAGTGTGATGAAATATAGGTCATTCTCAGAGTACTTTGATTAAATGGGAAGATAATGAACTAGTATTGGTTAATTTGAATGTTTAAGTATTGTTATTTAAATAGTTGTATATCAAAGGTGTTCGGATATGTCGAAAAGATGCCACATCCCCACTACATTGCCATTTTAATGTTCAAACACCCCCACCATATATCTAACTACATTTACTTTATTTTGTAGAGGTATCAAACTCAATTTATCTTACTTCTGCTGTGTCTGGAGACTTGATTTCAACTCCAGATCAGACCCAGGGTCTTCTAAATTCAATGAATACAGTTCTAAACATGAACTCGAGCTGAATGATGTGTCGACTTGCTGTGCCGCCGAGCCGGCCGCTAGAGTAACCGGATAGTGATCCTCCGGCGACCAGCACACATTTACCGTCCTCTTCAACTCCTTCAACTTCATTTTGAGGACGCAATTTCACTACAACAACCACCAAATAGTTTAGAAAAGCCGATGTATTTGCTTAATTATGTCACACTTTTCGAATGCTTTTTGTGGTGTATCTAATGAACAAACTGATGTCTGGATTAATTGATTTGAACAATGAGAGTTTTTCAAATAGTTTGTTTGGGTTTTCCACTGTAATTCAATTGAAAATTTTCAAAATTTACCCTAAAAACACCAACTAAGCACTTCCAACGTGGCTGACGTAAATAATAATTCGGTTTTGACATGACACTTGACAGCCAGCTGTCTGTCATCAGCCTTATTACGTCAAACATTCGTTCAAAACTGAAGATACCTAATTAATCGATACCATAATAGTTTAATTATTATTATTAATTAATTGGAATACTCATATAGAACAAATAAAAAGTAAGTTAGTAGCACTTCGCGGTGCACAACGTAACATTGCTCGTTGCAACCCTTATAATTTACGATACATAATTTACAATGCATTAGTAAAACCGCAACTATTGTACCTAATCGAAATCTGGGGATCTGCTACAAAAACAAGGCTAAATAAACTTCAACGATTTCAAAATAAGGTTATCAAAACTCTTTTTAACTACCTACCACTATTTAACGCCAACCAAAAAAATCTTCGAAGAAACAAAATTAATGAGCATCATAAATATGTATAAGTACATTAGGTATATGTATTTTTATTCGAAAAACTTTAAAAAATAACATTCATACGAATTTAAAGTTCACAAAACAAAAAAATGTTCTCGACCGCCGAACTAGACGAGCTAGCTATCTTATCATTCCCAAGCATCGAACGACTTACGGCAAAACAATGCTTACTGTTGAAGGAGCGCGGCTATATAACAAAATACTTACCCTCACCATAGAGAAAGAACTAATAAGAGTGACAAAGACCATACATGACAGCGTACACCGATAACTAAATACCAGCTTCGGCGAAAGATGTCGCTAAATGTATCAAATCACATAAAATAACGAAATAACATTTTTAATGGCCGTCGTAAATCTCAATAAGGCTACTCGCACTCGTGTTGGAACGAAAACAAATGGCTAGATGGCGTTATTTGCCATATATTTTACATGCGGTGCAGCGCCATCTATCAATAAACTTATGAATAGTGGTAAATTATCCATAAAAAACAAATTTATTGGAGCAGCATTTTAACACAATATTTCGTATTAAAAAAAACATGACATCTTTCGGGCCTGTTTACCATCGATGAAATTCAAATTTATCGGCTTTAAGTGTCGAAGCCAACACTTCCAGGCTACGAGTCAGCGCCATCTGGATATAATACAAGATTTGAGCTCATTCCTGCGTACGTTGCGATTGAAACTCTTATTAGTACTTTCTCTATGCCCTCACATATAAAAAATGTAAACTCTTTTCATGCATTTAAAAAACTACTTTATGAACATATTATTACCAATTAATCATGTTAATAAGCAAGACGAATGTATGAAAGAGGTCATTGTGCATGCTTAGAACGCTAAATAAGAGCTGTTATTTCATTGTACTTTATTTTATGTTATTCACATTTTTGCGATGACGAACACATATATTAAGGGTGCATACCATTTGAAGATTCGCTAAAAACGCTAAAAACGATCACACTCCCAAAAAGTTGTTCCACATGGGTCTTGGCGTTATTTTCGCCATAAACGCTATGAGGCTACTGGAACAGTTTGAATTCCCTACATCTAATGTCAAAAGTGACAGAAGTGGCAAATTTTAGTGGCATTCTTAGCGTTCTTATCCTAAATGGAACAGGGGATGACAGTTACAAACGATCACAGTGATCACAACCACAGACGCAGAATGTGATCAAAATTATCGAAATTAACGTTCTTAGCGACTAATGGAACACGCCCTATGTAATAGTTTAATTATGTTACCACGTAAGTGACAGTTTGTCTTTGATGGTAATAAAGTTCATTAAACCGAAACCGTTTAAATTATCTAAACTAAATAAGAAACTAAAGAAGATTTGATTGTTTGTTTGTTTGCATTGAATAGGCTCAGACACTACAGGACCGATTAGGATGAAATTTTGTATGGAAATAGTTGTTGCCCATTTGACGCTACATCTAGAACGTTTCTAGGGTTTTTAGTGCTTTTTTCTCATTACCACACGCTAAAAACAACTAGTGAAATCTGGCGGAAAACATGATAAGTATTAGTTGGCAACCCTAGTTCTATTGTGAGATTTTTCGCAGTCTCGCGGCAATGGACGAACGAGATAAACTGACTAAACATACACACGATTTCTTCTCTGATCAAAATAAAGTTGAAGGACCTGAGTAGTTTTGACTTTCACAAATTCCTGTGGGAAAAGAAAGATCATATTGGCAA
Source organism: Plagodis pulveraria (assembly GCA_963890685.1). NCBI lineage: Eukaryota > Metazoa > Arthropoda > Insecta > Lepidoptera > Geometridae > Plagodis > Plagodis pulveraria. Next base: position 1,740,282 of record OY982968.1, read on the forward strand.
AAATTGGATAAACATCTGATAAATACCGAAATAAATAAAAAGATCTTGTGCTCGTAAAAATTTGAATTTGTTTCTTAGGTACTTTTAATTAACACTTAAAAAACAGTTTTACTGTTCCGGTTACTTAATCTACGTAACCTGGCTTAATTTTTTTTAATACAATGTTAACTATATTAGTGGTTACTTGATTATTTATAAAACCAAACATTTTTGTTTTTTTGTTTGATGCCAAATAACAGTGCTCCTCATAATTTTTATCACCAGATTACCTCAGAAGAGTGTATAATTTTGATAGTAACACACAAGTGAAAAAAAAACAATGTTTTCAAGAGTGTCCGGGAAAAAACCTCAATTTCTCCCAAATGTCCGGGTTTTTAAAGGTTTTGTCCGGCATCGGTGATTAAGGTGATAACAAACCTGATACACTCTAAGAATATAATAATGTTCTGGTTAATACATAAATAACATTAATATTTTTCAACACACTTGCTCGTAAAGTGAGTTTTATTATATCGTTCTTAGGGCCATAAACCGAACTATAACACCCTCGTGCATAATAATATTATACACTAGTGCGTAATAGAACTATCCCTACAAAGTTAAGTTAGTGCCTAACTGCAAATTATATGCGAGTTAACAGAGCATTTTCAATTTAACCGTGTAATACAGATTTGTAACATCAAAGAGGTGACCGACCCGTGGTACAACTGCGATGTCCAACTGGTTGTACTACGGAGAAGTAAAGTTACCCATGGTTCAACTCTTTTTTTATATGGTTCAACTAAATATCTTTACCAATGATTCAACTCGAGTGAGTTATTCTTTCCTTGGTTCAACTAGTTGTACTACTGGGAATTGAATTTATCTATGGACGACTAGTAATTTATTTATCTATAGTCTAGGGCAAAGTCATATTTAGGTGCGACGACGAGCGAAGCGAGGAGGAGCGTTAGGTTACTTGTGACTACAACATCGCGCGAGCCGAGCGAGCGAAGCGAGCGTGCCGCGGCAGCGGCCGGCGATGCGCCACATAAATTTAATTTCATATACTACTTTTGGTGATCATTTACTACTTTATCCCCTTAGTCCAACCAGTTGGACAGTTGTACCATGGATCATAATCATAAATATATAAAAAAAGAGTTGAACCATGGGTAACTTTACTTCTGCGTAGTACAACCAGTTGGACATCGCAGTTGTACCACGGGTCGGTAATGATCAAAGAGGTTTATATGTAATCAACAATCAATCAATTGCCGCGCTCAAAAAAAAACTTGCGAGCTTTTTCCATAATTTTCGTATGTTGTGTTTGCATTTGTGCAATACATTATTTTTTTCCCCGCAAGGGTGTTGAAAAATTGCGTATGAAACTCGTAAGCAACTTGCTCATTATACGATCGGCTGATTTACGCCCTCGCCTACGACTCGGGCTGCAACACACGGCCTCGCGTATAATGGGCAACTTAGCTCACTTGTATCATAATCTACTAATATAACCATAGGCTTAGGATGTACAGCGAAAAAATCCTAGGTCTGTGAATATAACATAATAATAAGCAACGTAAGTTGAATTATAGGTGTCGCTCCGTCCCCATACGAGGGTTGAAGAACGAGAGCAAAAAATAGAGTTATGAGTCATAATGTCATATTAGCTCAGTCGGTCAGAGTATACCCTGGTTATAGGGGTGGATGGACGCGGGTTCGAATCCCGCATATGAACATATTTTTTCTCTCTAGTAAATTTGTAATTATGTAACAATAATTTTACAGTCTTAAAATTGTTTTCACTCAATTAATTTTATATGCTTAATATGTTTCTTCTACTCACGTTATCATTATCAGTAAATATAAAAAAAAACTACTATCTTTTAATTTCTTCATGATTTAAATGAAAACTAGAGTGTTTTACACGGATGTCAGTTGTCAATGTATACTTGGGCTACAATGTCCTTTCTATTATGCGCTAGAACCAAAATAATTTGAACTACCTACTCAAGTTATTATTACAAATAAATATTAGAGTAAACTGCCACTTTTTATTTTCCTTGTATTCGTAGTGAAATGTAGAGTGTTTAACACGAATGAAAGCCATCAATTCCTATTCGGACTACCGCCCGTAAATATTCCAAACAAAATTTAACCTAAAATTTCACAAATCGTTATAACCTCTCAATTAATTTTGAATGCATTTCATTATTATTAATATTTTAGAAAAGCTACTATTTTTTACTTGCCATATATTTGAAATGAAACTCAAACTCCGTAGAAACTTATAGAAAATGTTTTTTGTTATTATTGAAGTGAAAACTTCTTTAGCGGCGTTGAGCACTTTTTCTGTAATGGGTATAAAATCTTAAACTCGCGTCAGGACACGTGACCTGATCGAAAAAGCGTAAGACGGATGGAGAGTAGACAGCTATCCCCTCTCTACGGCGCGGACACACTTAAGTCATTGCATGAGCGCACATAAACAGTACGCGGCCAGAAGCTTGATCCGTACGTATGTCCCTGTAAAAAATATTTTATTTACGATCGTGGCCATTGAGTGCAATAAAAATGCCTACATGCGCCATTAAATGGTGCGGGAAAAATAGTAAAATATCCAATTACAAAACAGATGGAATTACCTTTAATATTGAGAATCGGGAGAGCAGTCGGATGACATTTGTCAAAAATCCAAAATGGCGGATTTCAAAATGGCCGCCATACAAAATCCTTCGATCCCTCAAAAAAGTAGCTGGTTCTACCAGAAAGAGTTGAGTACGGTTATAGTAATGTATTACGAAAATGACTAAGGGGCTTAGCTGAGTAGGGGAAAAATTAAAAACCCTAGAAATGACGCCTGCCAAGTAAAGCTGGACTACGTATCTCGAAAACGGTAAGAGATATGTTGGGGGTGTTTGAACAAATGTCATAGGGAATAGGGAGAGCAGTCGCATGACACCTGTCAAATGTGCTACTCTCATTCTTCATACATTATTTGGAGTATTTAACCTCACAATGTCAACTGTATTAGGAGTGTTTGTGGGAATTTCAACTCAATTTAGAGTAATTGTCCTACTGTCAGTGTAGCGAGCCCGAAGGGCGAGCTTTTGGTGAGGCCGAAGGCCGAACTTTCGGGCCGCGAGGCCGTAGGCCGAGTGGACGGTGCGCGAGCCCGCAGGGCGAGCGCTAGGCGAGGCCGCAGGTCGAGCCGTCTTAGTAACTTGCGAGGCCGAAGGCCGAGCTCAGACTTGCACCGATTTGGCTGAAAATCGATATTTATGTGGTTCTGGACGTCCTTATTCTAAATCAAAATATTTTGTTTCGATGACGTCTGCCAAGTAAAAAAACATACTCCGATTTGGCTGAAACTCGATATTTAGGTGGTTCTGGGTGTCCTTATCACAAATCTAATTTTTTTTTTCGATGACGTCTGCCAAGTATAAAAAAGTACTCCGATTTGGCTTAAATTTTATATCTAGGTTGTTCTGGACGTCCTTATTCCAAATATGACATTTTTTTTTCGATGACGTCTGCCAAGTAAAAAAAAGTATTCAGATTTGGCTTAAATTTTATATCTAGGTTGTTCTGGACGTCCTTATTCCAAATATGAATTTTTTTTTTCGATGACGTCTGCCAAGTGCAGATAAATCACGTATCTCGAAAACGGTAAGAGATAGGTAGGGAGTGCTTGACCAAATGTCATAGGGAATCGGGAGAGCAGTCGAATGACATCTGCAATAAAGAATCTTGAATCTTGAATCTGTCAAAAATCCAAAATGGCGGATTTCAAGATGGCCGCCATACAAAGTGCTCATTTTTCGACCGTATTAGGAGTTTTTGTGGGATTTTGGACTGAATTTGGAATTATTGTCCTATGATAGTGTTTAGCAAGCCCAAAGGGCGAGCTCCTGGTGAGGCCAAAGGCCGAATTTTCGGCTCGCGAGGCCGAAGGCCGAGCGCATGGTTGGCGAGGCCGCAGGCCGAGCCATGTTAGTAATTTGCGAGGCCGAAAGCCGAGCTCCGACTCAAGAGTATTTTCCACGTCACCGACTGGTCTCCATGGCAACTGCCCGCGGTAACCGAAGCACCTACGAGTGGGGTTCCTAAACAAAAGTGACTCAGAATCTTGGTCCCATTCTGCCCGTACCACCTTTTTATGGCAGTAGGGTGAATTTGCTTTTGTGGCTACAGTATGGTTCTTTATTGTATTGAGAGTTTATATGGGATTTCATACTTCTATTGGAGTTTTGAAATATTTTTATTTTAATGTAAAAGGTGTTTTGATATAGTTTAAAATAAAATTAATAATTAGTTCACGAATAATAAGGTTAATGAATACAACAGTACAATTTTGAACAGTTTGAAAATAAAATTGTTTCATTGGCATCGGATGTTTTCGTTGGTTGTCATAATGCAGAACAAGAAAATTTTGTAAGGCAAAAGTTACATAAAATGAAACCTGACGAGACTGGTGGATTACCTTATGAACTAGTTCTAGTTCCTAACCGACCCTATATGATAACCATAAACATAGATGTCGCTGATGGTTTATCTAATGGCACTGTAGGAAAATTACTACTCATAGAATCTGATAAAAATGATGAAATCACAAGACTTTGGTTCAAATTCTCAAAATCCATTGGTCAAAAACGTGCAACAAAATTTAGAAGCGACATTGCACGCTTGAAAATCGACAAAGACGCTGTTCCAATTTCTTTACAATCATCGTCAATACCACTCAACAGAAATAAAACTATAGTGGCAAAAAGAAAACATTTTCCACTGATTTCGGCTTTGGCGATGACAATTCATAAATCCCAAGGAGGTACGTTTGATGCTATCGTTTATGAATACAATCGTTCTCATTCAAGAGAATTGGTGTACGTTGCGCTATCAAGAGTAACTAGTATAGAAGGTTTGTTCTTAGTCACTGAAGACGACACAAGGGCGAGCTGGAAATTTCATCATGGCAGAGTAGGAAACGCACAGGTGGAAGATTCAAACGCAACAAAAATCAAAAGAGATCAACAACTCATCGAGAAGATTTATCAATTGAATTGAAACGTTTACGTGAAAATCCTTTGCAAACCATCACCAAAACACTTGTAGATTTTATTTCTAAGAATAATAGATTGTCTATTTTTTCATTCAATTGTCAGAGTTTACGTGCGCATGTAGATGATCTAGCAATTGACGCTCTTGTTAAAAAGATGAATGTGTTAATTTTATCAGAAACTCTTAAGGGTAACAATGAAATAATTGACATTCCGAATTTCAACTTTGTTGCGAGTTTCAGAAGAAATAATCGTCCCGCGGGAGGAGTAGCTATTTATCAAAATATGAACACAGTTCATTATTGCACAAATTATATGGATGTGCATGTGAAATACAACAGCATGTTTAATGCCACTGTTTCTGATATCGGTGATATTTGTATAAGTCGTTGCCACTCTGGTGATAATCAGTTCATAATTATGGTTGCCGTTTACATCTCTCCAGATAAGTCATTGCGTGCTATACGAGACTTCTTGTATGAAAATTTATTCATTTATTCTCATGATGCATCTCATTGCTTAAAAAAATAATTGGAAAAAGCTTTGATGAATTGCCAATGATTTTGAGTGGAGATTTCAACATAAACTTCGCAGACGATAAAAATCAACTATTAATTGAATTTTTAAATAATGAATTTGGTTTAACTATGTCGAATGATCGCAATCTTAGCACAACGAAATACAAAACTACTATTGATGCGGTCTTTATTAGACATTTAAATAGGTTCGAATCAAAACTGTTCGTTTCTTACTTCAGCTACCATAAACCTATCGTATCAGTTTTAGAGATTGGCGATGATAGTTCTGGTAATGATGATGGTGAAAAAGTCGTTGAAATTATGGATGAAAGTTGATTTTTCGGAGAGATAAACTTTTTAATGTAAAATAATTGTAATAGTTTTAAAGTGTTAAATTTTTAATGTAATATAAATTGTCATGTTTGTGTACGATAGCGCAATAAATGAATATTGTATTCTACCACATAAATGATAGTACTTTTATACTGATAAAGCAATTGGTGCAAAATTATTCCCTAACCATTCCAAAATATCAAACATGCTTAACGTTAATTAATAATCAAGTTTTCACTTCTGCCGGCACTCCCGGAGTGCAACCCGTCTTTTTTTTCACTATTTATTTATACGTATAAATTAAAAATATGATATTGTTTATATAAAAGAAAAATCTATATTGATGTGTCCATGGTATTCTTTTCGCTTATCAAAAATGTTTTTAAGTGAAGCTTAAATGTGTGAAGTGTTTATTGTTTCCGGCGGGTGGCGGCAGACTATTCCAGCTCTTCGTAGCCGCATATCGGAATCCACCTTTACAGCCAACAGTTCGATGTCATGGTATGGAGAGTTGCAGAGTTCCATGTCTACGCGGGCGCTGGCTGACATCAGAAACCAAATTGAGCCGTATTTTTCCGGTTATTTTATATTTTATTACTTTTCTCTATGAACTGAGCTTAGGAAATAGATACGGGGATTCCGATGTTTATATAAAAAAGGTGTTACATGGCTTCTAGGAGCCATGTAACACCCTTTTGGATATTTTTTTTATTGAAAACACCGTAATAACTACAATAAACTTATTACTAAAACATAACTTAAAACAAAGTGAATCAATGGGTGGTTTTATCGCTCAGAGAGATCTCTTCCAGACAACCCATAAATAAGATATATGGTCTAACTAAATATTGGGTGGGGTTTCATATGGTCTTAATAATTCTATAGGATGACATTTTACATTTTGTTGTTTTAATGAAGTACCAATTGCATTTACACCCACACACCACAGCCTAAATATGTGTGCTGTGTCTAAAAAGTGTTCAAACGAGGCCTACACGCATAAATGCGTATCAATAATTTACTGTGTTGGTGCGTAACTGCGTACCTTCGTGAGTGAACAGGTCTGTTTCAAGGTATTGGCATTTATAAAAATTAAACATAATACCTACCTACCTACTATTTATTTCTTATTAAGATATATAAAAACCGGCCAAGTGCGAGTGGGACTCGCGCACGAAGGGCTCCGTAACTAAATATTCTGTGAATAGTTAAAACGTCTACCTGTCACCGTTATTAGTATTGAGCAAAAAACGGTAAACAATTCTTTTGTTGTATGGGAGCCCCGCTTAAATATTTATTTTATTTTTAGTATTTGCTGTTATAGCGGCAATAGAAATACATCATCTGTGAAAATTTCAACTGCCTAGCTATCACCGTTCTTGAGATACAGCCTGGTGACAGACGGACGGACGGACAGCGAAGTCTCAGTAATAGGGTCCCGTTTTTACCCTTTGGGTACGGAACCCTAAAAAGTGACGATTAAGTTTATAATATATCTTAGTGAATATACTGTTGTTTTTAGTGGCAACCTTTATGTGAACGAGATCGTCTGGGTAAGTACTGCCGCCATACCTATTTCTACCGCAAGCAGTAATGTTATATATCATCGCTGTGTTGTGGTTTGAAGGGTATCGGTGCTGAAGGTGCTGGTGAAATTACAGACTGAGGGACACAGTGCAGTTCTTCACTTGTGACGAAATGAATCTGTTGAGCAGATGGTAGGTACCTTTATACACTAGTTGGACCAGGTTATTCATGTAACATACTCGTAATAATCCAAACAAAACAGTGCTCATGGGGCAGGTACGGTTCTTTTTTATAACCAATTCCACTAAATCTAAACTTTCGAGAATTTACTAATGAATATACTTTAGTAATGATAAAAAATCAGGCTAAAACTGAAAGCACGCTTCTTTGTCAGATGGTCAGATCTCATTCTGCAGTGAAATGTTTTCAAAAAGCTGTGTGAAGAAAAAAGAAAAAGTGCGCTGCGCCATAATACTATATGACAGGGATGCTGACGCATAACTGGCATCCATACCTATAAAGATTAAATTCACGTAAATATGTAGGTACTGTAGGTACTGTATTAGCTGGATCGTCTACTGCTGAACACAGCATACCCTATATACCACAATCCCCGCGCTGGGCGGCTTGGAGATCACAGTTTGAGATGGCAATTCTATATACAGAAGATGCTGCTACCTACCTTCTGGTATTTTTCCTTCAGCCACCTCTTACTACACTCACAGGGAGACGGTGGAAGTGCAATACAAGACAACACACAAAGCAAGTAAAATATAATTAATGTATAGTGCCGTTGCTAAGGATTTTCATAAGTAGTTAAGTGTGCCAACAATGCAACGACCAAACGAAATATTTTTTTGTTGCCATGAGACGCTGCATTAAACTTTGCTGCATTTAACTTCATAGGCATTATATGTAACTTGGAAATTATCAATGGGTTGATGCTTAATTAGTGCTCGGAAGAAGGGTATGTATTCATTTTTATAATATCAGGAATGACTATCTATCTTAGCATTCAAGCGTTTCAGATGATAATAGGTATTATTTCATAACCTTATTGCCGTCCTGCTTCATCGACCAGTGACCGCCCCACATAAAATCACATCTAGTATTTATTTTTTATTTAGCTTTAGACCATAATCTAAATAACAAATGCACTAAATCATGATACAAGGCGCAGTATATTATTGTATCATGCCCTAAATGAAGCAAAGGTATAGGTAGGGAACATAAACTTTAGAAAGGTTCAACTGGTGTAACCTCTTTGTGATATAACCACAAAGAGGTTTTTTTCCTCTTTCTCTTTTATTCTGAAGACTTTGTACCTAATCTTTGGTCAGCACGGAATTGACATACAATAAATACACTTTTTCACTTTTCTTTGTATATTTTTAATTATTTACGGAATTACCTTGCTGTATATAATTTATAAAATCTGAACTCCATTATCTGCGAGGAATCTAGATATATCAGGTAAAATTACCTCCCCTTCTACAAAGTAGGTATACCTACATGAAGGTACATAATAATGTCACGCCTGTTTCCCGGTGACTATACAGCTTTCCACTTGCTAGAATCTCGAGTTAACTCCCTTGCTTCCTTTTCTACATTATCGATACTTATATTTTTCATGCGCCGAGGTCTTCCCATTTACACACGCCTTCACTTGCCTAGTGAATACATTTTCTCAACATGTTTTTTTACCATGCGGTTACCACCTACCAACCGAGCAGCAGTGTAAATGCTTCTGCCCTTTGTTTATATTTATTAGGACCTAGTTCTATTACACTAGACTATTGTTATAAACGAATAAGAAAGAAAGAAAGAAAAAGGCACAATAGACTTATGAAAAGTTGAGATTCTAAGCCAATTCTATTCGTCAATGTTCTAGGTAGACTTGTGTCCGGCGGCAAGCGAGTCAGGTTCTTGGCATTTGACGAGAAAAATGTAGTAGATGTGTCTGGCTTCAATATAGGATGATTTAATGCATTAATAGCTAACAATGTCATGGCTATGCCTTTTTTGGTCATTACGAAATACTGTAATCCAACTTTATTTAAGGAGTAAAAGTCCTGACTTTTTTAACATTTATAACAGTAGAGGTATAAGGATTAAAGAGACAATTAACCCAGCTTGAACAGCATCGACACTTAAGGCAGCGTGCACGTTTCCATACAAACTTAGTTTGGTCATTGTTTTTTTTTTAATATGATGAATATGAATTTAAATGTTCAAACTTGGTGACTTTTTGCATGCATGTCCTTGAAATGGCAAACTAAGAGCAAAACAGTTATTACGCTCAAGGACGTGCAAAATTTCGACTAGTTTCAACACTTGGTATTAGATAATATACCAACATCTGACATAATTACCACTGGCAGTGCCACTATTAGCTGTGTCGCTTTATGGCCTGGGTAAGTATACACATATTGTCTTTCAAAGTAGGCTTACCTTTGAATGCACATCTTGCATCTTACCTATGCGTAGCGCTTTCCATTCAAACGTAGTTTCGTCACATTCTCTACAGGAAAACAATGCCCATCGTACTCAGCAAAGAGGAGTTGGCACGCATTCAGCGATGGACGACGGACCGCGAAGATCCAGACGTGGCGCGCCGCCGCGAGATTATCAAGCAGATGGACGACACCAGCAAGGCCATGACCAAGACCTGGCCTAACTCTGTAGAGGTATCTACTATATCATCTATATCGTTTACTGCTAAACGTAAACCTCCATATCGGATCGGTGATTTGTTGTTTTGTGTCCCCACAGTATAGGTATTGATAGTTGTGTAGAAAGTTTTCTATCTCCTTTCACTATATTATTGACCGAGCTAGGGCGAAGCTCGGCAGAAGGGGTTTTAGCATGGGAAAGAATGCTTTCGTTTATCTGTCCGGATTTCCAGTTGCTCTCCTCTACAGATCGCATTTCTCAACAGCTTCTCGTAAAAGTTTATAAGCAAGTTCACTATGTTTTTTTGTTGAATAAGTTTTTGAAAATGTCTGAGTTATGGGGGTTGAAAATGTATAATAGTACATTGTACATCGAGGGGAAAAAAACGATCTATCTCTGGTCGAGAGTTTGTTTAAGCCCGACGCGAAGCGGAGGGCTTAAAGGCAACTCGAGAACAGGAATAGAACTTTCTACCGAGTGATACATAGTGCTTTATACTAACACCTACGAGGAAAATAAAATCATAATACGTTTTCTCGTACTTACCTCGAGACTTCTCAGGCAATAAGTTTTTTATGACTTCTTGAGCTGCACTTTTTATTTCTGGTGGCGTCATCATTATAAAATCATTACTTTCACTATCAGATGACATTTTGGAAAACTATTTAGAATAATTAAAAGCGTACTGTTAAAATATCAATTTAATAAAATACTAAATTTAACCAAACATAACAAATTGCCGCGATTTTTTCTCGTAGTGCGGAGTGAAGGAATGAAAACCCATTTAATCAAGATATTCCAAGTTTCATCCAAATCGGTTGCGCTGTTTCAGAGCAAAGTAGTAACAAACTTACACACTCACACCCGCTCACAAAGTATCGCATTTATAATAGTGTGAATGTGACGTGATCATTCCCCTATCCTTATCCCATTTTTGTAGGGTCGATGATTTGTCTTTCGCTAAAAACAAACCGCTAGAGGAACTAAGTTCCGTCGTGATAAAGTTGCGGCCGGAAACTATAGTCTGTTGAACATACTGGGGCTGCTTTTTAACCGACTTCAAAAAAAGGAGGAGGTTCTCAATACGTTTGTTTTTTACCGTCTTGGTTTAACCATCGGAGTGCCGTAATCTGTCTCGAAATCGTAGTTTGCAAACTTTTAAATGCGAATGGCACTGTAGCAAGAGTTTACTGGGCAAAAGAGACGAAAGAAGTAATGTCTCGGAGTGATGAGGTTTCTTGTCAGGTTTGAACGAGGATGGTGATACCGCATCTGTTATGGACAGGCGTGACAACAGTGACAATCAAGCGGGCGCCTTGCCCGTCTCACCACTTCATAACATAAAAAAGGTGTTTGGTGAAAGGTTTGTTTTCTTCAGGGATTTTAGTCAGCCAATTGAACGTTTGTAAAATTTCCTCCTACCGTCTACTGTAAATTATAATTTAACATACTATATTCCATCTATCTATTATTCGAACCCTATATGATTTAATTGATAAGTTAAAGCATATCTATTACAACAAATTTTACCAAAAAAATCCTATTCGAAAATATACAGGGTTATTGGTAAAATGCTAACAACCTCTTAGGCTTGACTTCTGCTAGTCCTAACAAACATAATGAGATCTTGAATAGATTCAGGCGTTACTTTGCGGAAATCCATGTTTAATAATAACAAATGTTTACATAACATATTTTAAGATAACATCAAATTAAGTCAAGACCTCCTGAGGATGCTTCGTGTAGAAGCGCAACGCGTCGAAAATTCTTCCGGTTTGACTGCGTGGCGTTTGTGACGTCACGTCGGCTTAAGGTTGAACTGGCCGGTCGCTTCTCCATACAAACGCCGTAGGGTGATCACTCCCGTATTTGAGACTTTAGGTCCAGAATTAAGCATAATACCGATTGATCTCGTCATTATCTAGGCTTGTATGATGCCGAAATTGTAAAAAGATAATTAAGTTGAAAGTTATGGGCCTTGAAAATGTTATATGAAAATGTTTTGAAGCTCATAACTCTCAAGTTAATTATCTTATTAAAATTTCGGCATCATACAGGCCTAGGTAATGACGAGATCAATCGGTATTATGCTTTGTTTTGGACCTAAATCCGCAAATAAGGCAGTGATCACCCTACGGCGTTTGTATGGAGAACGGCTCGGCCAGTTCACTTAGTTCACAGTGCAATTAGTCGTTGACGAAGTGCATATGTTAGGTATAGGCAGAGGTTAGTCCACTTAAGACCAGGTGAGCCTCGGGCTAGTTCCATCACAATAACATAAAAACACAAAAAATAAAAAAACCTGTAAATAAATTATTCATATCAAAATGTTTGTTAGGACTAGCAGAAGTCAACCCTAAGAAGTTGTTAGCATTTTACCAATAACCCTGTATATCTATGCATTATTGGGGATAGCTCAAACACTACTTATTCGTCAGATCTCACTCAAATTTAAATGGGACCGTATAACAAGCCCCCCGTGGGGTGCCGGGTTAGAATTGCACCTCCCCATATCAACCCGTGGGTGTCGTAAGAGGCGACTAAGGGAAAAATACTGGAAGGTGGGCAGCAGCGCCCTCTAAAGAACTACTATCTTACACTGCGATCCCCAAGCCGCCTGCCAAGCGTGGGGATTATGGCAAATACCCCCTGAATAGGGGAGGCTGTGTTCAGCAGTGGACGATCCAGCTGAAACAGTAACAGTATAACAAGCACCGGCTTTCGAATGTAAAAATCATCAAAATCGGTACCATCGGTACTCTGTAAAGAGTTATAATTTAACAAACAAAAAAACAGTCTTATTGAAAACCTCCTTCTTTTTTGAAGTCTGTTAAAATATGGGCAGATACTTCTCGCTTTTTTGGGAAATAGAGCCATGTCTCTGTTTTGTTAGCTTGTTTTGTCCTATTGTCGATGAATGTATCTTTAGAACGTGAACAGACGCAACGAAGAACTCCGCCAAGCCCGGATCCACATGGCAGAACAAGCCAACACAAAGTTCTACAAGCGCTACATCAAGCGGAAGAAAGAGGAACAGCAGCGTTTATTGCACAGCGCTAGAGACACCGTGTTCAAAAACAAGGACGCGCCTAAATTGTTACTCAGGTAGGTACTTTATTTTTCTACACTAAAGCGTTTCACAGACGACAGCTATAATATACAGCTATATATTTATAGCTCGATACATTTCAATACATCTCAACACATTTTCCATAGAAATTGACAAGTGACAACACACGGCAGCTTTAATATATGAATAAATAAATGAAATAAATAAAAATAAAAAATCAATTTATTGCCTTCACCAAATTTACACGAAATAATACTTAAAAAAAATGATATAATTTAACTTTGGGCAACAGGGTTATGCTCAGCTTGTGCAACTTTAGTCCCTTTTCACAGGAAAAAAAAAGCTGCGCTGTTTTTCAGCATAATCCTACTCGGGCAGATGTTAGCCGATATACATAGGACTAAACAATAAAATAAGAGCTGTGCTGTGTAGCTTAGCTTATATAGCTTTACATTTTCGTTTCTTATTACCGACAGTTATGCTATAATATATATTATAGCTGCCATCTGTGTACTTCTTTAAATTATAAAGAGGGGAAAGATTTGTATTTTGTATGACACGAATAAACTTAATAACTACTGGACCGATTTTAATGAAATTTGGTATGGAAGTAGTTTGAGACCCGGAGAAGGACATAGGATACTTTTTATCCAACTGCTAAAAAGATGTTATTAGTCTTGCGCGATAACCGAAATAAGCGCGGGCGGAAGCTGGCCGGAAAGCTAGTATGTTATAAAATGACGAGATGGATCAGTCGTATCGTACGCCTGATGGTAAGCGTCATTGCAGTTGCAGTTTAGCAAGCAATGATAGCTGAGCGGTAATAGGACAGCCATGCCGCAGGTCCGTGGTTCAATTCCCATCGACCAGCTTGAGCTTCACTGCTTGGAGGAAGGGCATTTTTCGAATCCTCGCCTAGGACCCTTAAGTAGAAAATAAGCACCAACAGTGTGTTCCGGCAGCAGTCCTTGAGAGCCAGTTAAATTACATAAACACGAGACTTAACAACTGTATGTCTCAGGGTGACGGGCGCAGTGCAATTCGTGACTTGTGATGAAATGCATCTGTTATAGGCAGAGGTTAGTCCGCTTAACATCAAGTGGGTCTCGAGCTTGTTCCGTCACAATAACATAAAAAAAAACTCGTTCTGCTTGACAGTACACTGCCCTCGTCACTCCGAGTTCATGTGTCTTTGTTTGTCCAGTAATTTCACTTCATACGGTAAGTATGCCCTTCAAATCATGCTTCAAGGCAGAATATCTGAGACTGCGGTGGTGATAACAAGACGGACTCTTGCTGAAGAGAACACAGCCTCCACCATTAAGGAGGTTTGCCATAATCCCCACGCTTGGCAGGCGTCTTAGGGATCGCAGTTTAAGATTTCAGTTCCTCAAAAGGCGCTGCTACCCACCTTCTGGTATGTTACCTTTAGTCGCCTCTTACGACACCCACAGGTTGCAATGGGGGGGGTGACATTCTAGCTCGGCACCCCACGGGCACGGGACAACACACGCTGCTACCAAAATATAATCCTACCAAAGTACCCGAAGATCAATAGTTCACTCTAGATTCATGCTTCAAATTACATTCGTGGAAAACTGCATTTACAAAATGTATTATAGAATACCTACGATTAGAGTATCACGTACTTTCGTCCTTACGGTGCAGCGGTGTTGCTATAAAACTTAACGTAGATATTACACCATGAAGTACATTGTGAAGCAGTGATGGCTCAGTGGCATTGGCTATGGACTGCCGCGCAGCAGGTCCATGGTTCGAATCCCGCCCGCTTCACCGCATGGTGGAAGGGCATTTTGCGAATGCCCGCCTGGCTAGCGACCACCCTCAAGTAGAAAATCTGTCGCCAAGCACCTAACGGTGTATTCCGGCAGCAGTCCTTGAGAGCCAGTGACATAACAGGCAAAATGAGACTTAACAGTTATGTCTCAAGGTGATGGGCGCAGTGCTGTTCGTCACTTGTGATGAAATGCATCTGTTATAGGCAGAGGATACCGCTTAACATCAGGTGGGCCTCGCGCTTGTTCCTTCACAATAATATAAAAAAAATAAAAATAAAAATGAAGAAATAGTCCTATTGATCTTTTCTAATGCATGCTCACGTTGGAACAGTAAATGCTAATAAAATATATGTTTCCTTCCAGCGCTGTTATAGAAACTTGTGTCCAAAAGGAGCGAAGCGAGCAGTTGAAGTTCATAAGTGAACGACGCCGTGAGGCCGCCGAGCGAAAACAGAAGGAAGATGATGAGATCGTCCGCAAAGCCAAAGAATGGCAAGAGCTTATGGAGAACAAGCGCAGGCTGCGATTTCAAGAAGACAAGAAGTATCAGAAGCTAATTCTTGACCAGTGAGTATTGACCTTGTCATATTATTGTATTTTTTATACTTACGACTCGGAGATCCCTGATATTATTTACCTAGCTTACTGCTATGCCATGATTTATTTTTAGCCTTCTTAAAAGTTTTGGTTGGAGTATACCACAGATCTCGAGAGATTGGTCATTACGCCTCGTTTTAGCTGAGACCTAATGTTCCACGAAACTCCCCACTTAATATCACATCTACACGTAAACGCCAATAGTTACACAATTTGCACTTACACAGCCACACAAGTTATACCTTGGTAATGGTCTAACTAAAATATTGCAAGCTATATTTGCGATTATTACTCTAAGCAGTTTTCGAGGCAGTGATGGCTTAGTGGCAATGGCTATGGACTGCCGTTCAGCAGGTCCATGGTTCGAATCCCGCGGCGGGCTTGAGCTTCACCGCATGGTGGAAGGGCATTTTTTTATACTGAACTGGGTTGCACTTGACCACTATCTCACCTGATGTTAAGTGATGATGCGATCGATGATGGAGCGCGCTTACCCAGAAGATACCTATTCACTCGCGTTTTGAAGGCCCCCATATCGTACTTAACCGGAAACACAGACTCAGGCAGGTGTTCCATTCCCTGGCGGTTCGTATGATAAACGAAGAAGTAAATCGCTTCGTTCGGGTAAATGGAATATCCACCATAAAGGGGTGGCGCTTCTGTGTATCCCTGGAAGTCCGATTAAAGAATGGGGATGGCGGAATCAAATTGTTAAGTTCCATTGCACACTCACCGAAATGTATCCGATAAAAAACCGATAAACAAGCGACTTTGCGGCGATGCTCGAGACTTTCGAATCTCTTGCGTACTAGGTGGTCGTCGCTAATGAGTCTCTTGGCTCTCCTCTCAATAGGTTCCAGTGTCTCCAGCTGGTATTTGGCAGAACCATCCCAAAGGTGAGAACAGTACTCCATACACGACCGGACTTGGGCTTGATAAAGATTAAGCAACTGTCCCGGTGTGAAGTATTGTCTCACTTTAGCCAAAACACCAAGCTTTTTTGAGGCAAGCTGGGCTTTGGACTCAATATAGGAGCCGAAATTGAGATTTGGTGTTAATGAGATGCCAAGAAGCTCGAAATGGTTACTTACCGGCACGGACAAATCCCTGAAAGTAGGAGCCAGGTGAAAAGGGCTCCGTTTGGCGGAGAAAAGACACGCCTGGGTTTTAGCAGCATTGAACTTAACTAGATTGGCATCGCCCCAATCGGAGACTGCCTGCAAAGAAAAGTTCAATCGCTGAACCATCGCTTCCCTATGAGACTGGATTTGTAATGCACTGGTTCGTGCGTTAGATGTGTAACTCTCCACAACGGTGCTGTCATCTGCGTACCCAAAAATACCGGGTTTCAGCAGGTCATTAATATGCAGCAGAAAAAGTGTTCCGGCATTTATAGCCAATTGGGCGGAAGAACAGCCATCGATGACCACTCGAATCGACCGATCCCTCAAGAAATCTGAAATCCAAACACACAAACCAGTGGGAAGGCCGTATGAAGGAAACTTGCTAATGAGGCTATCGTGTCAGACCCTGTCGAAAGCCTTCGAGATATCGAGAAAGACAGCAAGCGCCTCTCCATGGTTCTCGATGGCTGAGCTCCAGATGTGAGTGGCATACGCTAGAAGATCCCCAGTAGACCGGTTTCGGCGAAATCCGTATTGTCGGTCACTGAGGAGATCGTTCACTTCTAGGTATGCCAGGAGCCTGTGGTTCAATACACGTTCCAACGTCTTACATAGTATGGAAGTGACTGAAATAGGCCTGTAATTGGCAGGGTCTGCGGGACTACCTTTTTTGGGCACGGGCTGCACGTTTGCAAGCTTCCAGGACTTCGGCACTTGACCAGTCATCATAGACAAGCGAAAGAGGCTAGTCAATACGCTTTGCGTACTTCAGACTGCCGAATGCGGATTTCTGACATTAATGTCCCGCAATTTGGTAGACTAGAAGGTACAGCATTACCAGCATCTAGACGTGAAGACTCTGCAAACAGAGTGGCAAATAAATTTGCTTTCTCTTCAGCAGTATGCGCTAGTGAGCCGTCGGGTTTCAGCAGTGGAGGCAGTGAGGGACGGCAGAAGTTCTCTTCGATCGACCTCGCCAGGGACCAGAACGCTTTGCTCCCCGAAGGGTAAGAAGCAAGTTTGTTCCCTGTTCGGCGTATGTGGTCGAAGCGAGCCTTCTTGAGAGCCTTTTTGCAGGACTTCAAAAAGGGCGTGAAGAGATTTCTTCAGGGTCGGCAACGCGCGAGTGATACCCCTGGTGTTGCAAGCGTCCATAGGCTACGGTAACTGCTTACCATCAGGCGGGCCGTATGCTAATTTGCCACCTTTGTGGTATAAAAAAAAAAAAAAAAAAAAAAACTTGGCGGCAAGGTTAAATGCTTTCTTCTTCTCACGTACATCTCTAGATTTGCGGGTTCGAGCATCAGCCCAGGCTAAGTAGGCCTCATGTTTTGACGCTTCTGCATCTCCACATTTGGCATTAAACTATGGTCGAGCTTTGCTGGACAGCGGGATGTCAGAAAATGGAATGAAATATTCCATACCCTGACGTAACACTTCTGTCACAGCATCCGCGCAAGCTGAGGAATCGCTCGAAGAAAATCAAACCCTCCACCAAGGATAAGACGAGAAAAAATTACGCATCTCATCCCAATCTGCTGACTTGTATCGCCACACCCGCCGGGTGCCTTTTGGGCTAGGATCGGGCGGGGAGTAGACTGATACAGACTTCACCAGACAGTGGTCGGAGCTACCCAAGGGTGATGAAACCGACACCGAGTAGCGGTCTGGATCTGTTGTCAGCAGAAGGTCCAAGCAGTTGGCTGTGTGGCCATCAACATCTGGTATCCTTGTAGCTCCTTGGACCAGCTGAGTGAGGTCTAGCGTCAAGGCAAGCTTACGCATCTCTCGACCAGCGTGGTCTGTGCTCTGGTTTGGATATAGCCAGTCTTGATGGTGGGCGTTGAAATCCCCCAGAAGCACTAATTGAGCAGAAGGATACCTCTGTTGGGCCACGTCATCTGCCTCACTGAGGTAGTTTGAGAGCCTTGCTGTCTCCTCATCTCCGCGGTGCGAACGGTAGACACTCGCATAAAGTATCTTCTCCATGCCGTTGTCCACCAGAACCCACATGATGGAAAATTTGGGGTCTTCAAGGTTACGGAGACGTCGATAACAAATGTCATCGCGAGCATACTTACAAACTCCTGCTCTGGCCCTTAAGCTATGTTCAAGAACGTAGCCCGGGTAGGCAAGGTATGCAGCGTCAGCTGGACATTTGATCTGCGTCTCCGTGAGGAACAGAATATGCGGTCTTGCGGTTTCAAGATGGTGGTGGACTGAGTCGATATTGGAGTGTACAGCTATAGTAATAAGCGCAACTGTTTCCGACCCGTTTCCCATAATGGCTTCACCAAACATCATGCCGTAACGCGACCGCTTGGCGGCATGGCTTTGTCTGGTGGGTGGTAATACGCCGCGGCCTAAGCCTACCACCTGAAGAGGTACTGCTCTTTTGGCGCCACCCAGGGGACACGTGTAGGACATAGAGGGCTAAATCCTACGGACGCGAGCAGTATAGTCCCCCAAAATTACATGCCAAACGGGCATTTTGCGAATGCCCGTTTGGCTAGCTACCACCCAAGCAGTTTTTCAAGCAGAAAAACTGTCGCCAAGCACCTAACGGTGTGTTCCGGCAGCAGTCCTTGAGAGCCAGTGAAATTACAGGGGCCCCTAAGTCGTATCCGTTCGGAAATACTGCACCTGGCAGCTGGTTCCATATTGTGGCAGTGCGAGGTAGAAAATGCCGTGAAAATCGCAAAAGTGGGCTTCCAGACGTCGACACGAAATTGATGAAAAATCATGCTTTATCGGGACGTCCGATGGCGAAATTGAGCTGCAGGTAGTATATCGAACAGTTCCTCGGAACACTCCCCGTGATAAATGCGGTAGAAGATGCAGAGTGATCCAACATCTCTACGTAGTGCCAAAGGGTCGAGCCGGGCGGAGGGAACTTGATCGTCAACGATTCGAGTCGCTCTGCGTTGTATGCGGTCAAATGGAAGAAGCTGGTATTGGGGAGCTCCCGCCCAGAAATGAGAGCAGTACTCCATGTCAGGCCGAACCTGCGCCTTATAAAGTTGCAAGCGATGGGCCGACGTGAAGTACCGCCTCGCCTTTCCAAGCACACCAAGCTTTTTAGAGGCTAATTTAGCCTTATCTTCCAAGTGACAGCGAAATTAAACGACGCTCGATATGTCGACGCCAAGTACTCCGATGCTAGTTGAGGGGGCAAGGGGAGTGTCTTCAAAACGGAGGGATACGACAAAGGGGGATAATTTAGCGGTAAACGCACAAACTTGTGTCTTCTTGGGGTTAAATTGAACTAAGTTCAGTCGGCCCCACTTTGAAACATTAGACAACATGGTTTCGACTTCAGACACAAGTTATTTCCGACTCTCCACAACGTTTTCCCGAGAAATTTTAGCAAGGCCGGTGTAAGAGGCTTCTCCGGTACTGTCATCCACATAACAATGAATATCGCTGAGCTGCAGCATGTCATTGATGTGCAAGAGAAATAGAGTCGGAGATAGCACACAGCCTTGCGGAACGCCAACGTTAATTGGCTTCAAGTCGGAGCATGCACCGTCGACAACGATCTTGATGCTCCGATCTGCCAAAAAACTGGAGATCCACTTGCACAGTTTCTCGGAAAGCCCATAGGAAGGAAGCTTCGAAAGAAGCGCTTTATGCCACACCCGATCAAAGGCCTTCGCTATGTCCAAACTAGCCGCCAACGCCTCACCCTTGGAATCCACCACCTCCACCCATCGAGGCGTAAGTTATACTAAAAGATCACCAGCTGAGCGACCGCGACGAAAACCGTACTGGCGATCGCTAATCAGCTGGTGCTCCTCTAGATACTGCAAGAGCTGGTTGTTAATAAAGGATTCTATTATCTTGGAGAACAAAGACGTTATGGGTATAGGGCGGTAGTTGGACGGATCTGAGCGGTTACCCTTTTTTAGGGATCGGGTGCACCAAGGCCGTCTTCAATGTTTTTGGGACAACGCCTGATGTTTAGCAGAGCCGGAAAAGACGCGTTAGAACCGAAGTCAATTCTGGAGCACAAGTCCGCAGCACTATCGGAGAGATGCCATCAGGCCCACTCGACTTATGAATATCCAAGGAGAACAGTGCTTTACGTACAGCAGTACTCGATGCCGGAAATTTATTTCCGGCATCGAGGTATCACACCGTGGTACAGTCGGTGGTGAGTTCCCCTGGTCATCCAAAGTCGAGTTTGACGCAAAGAGAGCGCCCAGAAGATCGGCTTTCTCCTTTGCGGTGTGGGCCAGTGTGTCATTCTCTCTGTGCAGGGGCGGTAGAAATGACTGACAAAAATTCCCCTGGACAGCCCTGGCGAGAGACCAGAACGCACGTGTTCCCGAAGGAAGGCGGGCTAATCTCTCGCCAATTCTGCCGATATGCTCCGACTTCGCTCTTGCGATTACTCTTTTGAAGGGCCTGGAGGCAAAATTAGTTTCCTTTTTGAGATCGCTGGTATTTAAATCCTTAGATGCCACTGAGTTGGCCCAAGCTTGGTAACGCTCACGTTTTTGGCCAGAGGCCATTTTACAAGTACGACCAAACCAAGGCTAGGACCTGCCTCTGATGGGCACTGCAGAATATGGAATAAAGAGTTCCATACCTTGAAGCACTACATCAGCAACATAGTCGGCAGTGACATCTAGATCATCCGGCAAGAAACAAACTTGCCCACATTGGTAGGATGCAAAAAAGGACCGCATTCCGTCCCAATCTGCAGACCTATAGTGCCACACGCGACGACAACCTACAAAACGGGGTCGAGTTGGGCGTGTAACCGGCACTGAACTCCGGATCAGTCAGTCAGTCAGGCAGTGGTCCGACGAACCGAGAGGAGCGTTCACGGATACTGAGTATTTGTCCGGGTGAGAGGTCAGCAGAAGGTCCAACTGCCAACAGGGAAGGTGTATGATCATCCACATCTGGGATACGCGTAGGCGAGGTGACCAGTTGTGTAAGATCATATGCCAAAGCGAAGTCGTGAACAGATCTCCCCGCATGATCGGTGGTGCGCGAACCAAGCCATTCGGTATGGTGGGCGTTGAAATAGCCAAGTATCACGATCTCTGCGGTGGGGATCTGCTCAAGCACGGAATCTGTAGCCATCTGTAAGTGCTCCATGAATTGATCTATTTCCGCATTACCATTGCTATGGGACTTATGCGCAACCAAATGTCAGATAGGCGACGAGCATAGATATCCTCTCTGACGTAAAGACACACCCCCGCCCGCGGCAAAATTTGGGCCTCCGGGTCTCCCACAAATCGATCGAAACGCAATGGCAAGCCACTACTTCACGATATCATGTGGGAGAGTGATACTTCCCCGGTCGTGCCGGCCCATGCAGCTGTAATATAACCCGAAGAGCTACAGCGTGGCACTACCAGCAGGTTTTCGTTCTAAAATACTTTGCTGTATTATAAAAACGAATTACGACTACATTTGTGTTTAGTAAAGGCTAAAACAACTAGTTTATAACAGAATTAATGTGAGTCTCTCAAGTTAGTGTATCTTATATAAACATTATAGTCACGTACTATGTTTATAAGCGTAAATTAAAAAAAAAACTAAAAGACACCTTTTAAGTGGGATGGCTCCCGGGGCAGAAGCGTTGTATTCCGTGTTTAAAATTTAAAAAAGACAAGATATATAAATTGACAGGATAGTAAGAAAAATTATAAGGGAATTATTAATAATCTAACAAAACATATATACTTACTTAAATTTCACGAATTGTTCTAATCCCTCAATTCATTTTATAAGTATATGTTTCTTTGACTCATGGTTTTGAGTAAATATTTTAGTTTTTTTTTATAGAACTTTAGAAAAACCACTATTTTTTACTTTTTTCATATTTTTATTGAAAAGTAGAGTGTTTAACACGGATGTGAGTTACCAACTCCTATTTCGACTATAACTACATTAATTTTAAATAGATTCTACTCATGTTCTTGTTATCAATAAATATTAATAATATATAAATATTATAGAAAATCAATTTTTATATTACTCATATTCGTAGTGAAAAGTAGAGTGTTTAACACGGGTGGTGAAAGTCATAATTCCTATTAGGACGATGGCCGTCCGTAAATATTGCAAGAAAAATTTAACTTTAAATGTCACAAATATTTCTAACATCTCAATCACTTCATTTTAAATAAGTGCCTATTCATGTTATTATTATTAATGAATAATTTAGAAAAACTACTATTTTTTACTTTCTATATTCGAAATGTAAAGTAGCTTAACACGGGTGCAAGGAATCAATTCCTTTCAAACCTTGTATATCAATCTACTATTGATGTAGACTGTAAAAATTCTGTCGGTAACTCAAATAATTATGTCATGACATAAGTAACAAATAAAATCCACTAGTCACCCCGTAACCACGATCGCTGAAGTGTTCGCAATGTCATCGACGGGATAAATTATACGCGATTTAATCAATTTTAAGTAGTTTTGTTATGTGTCTTAATGGCGAAAACTAAAGTAAATTAAACTAAAGTAAATTATGAATTATCATATCATTATGAGTATAAGAACTCGCATACATATGGTATGTTTAACGTCTTATAAATGCTTACTTTCACTGATTAAAAACAAAAGATCCTAAAATATTTGCAGTTTTATTAAAATACTAAATATATACTTTATGGCACTGTAAAAGAGACTGATTTTCCTTATATAAAGTAGTGGTCGACAATTGGTATATTAATGGACAAGTAGGCAAAATGGCCGAAAACGCGTCAAATCACTCTTTTTTACTTAATTATTCTATAAAATTATTTAGCTAGTTTTTTTTTGTGTTATGTTTTAATCTGCGATCAGTCCCCAGACTATGACCAGGTCTATTGTAAGATTTCTGGCATGTCGGAGAAGTGATCCAATGAGCAGATCTCCTTTATTTTAGTAATCACTTCCATCCAATTCCATGATGTGTTGTCTGCGTAGCCTCTTTGGATAGCTGATGGCAGTTAGCTGTGTGGCTAAGGGTTTGGGTGCATGGTCAGTCGCTTTTTGTAATGAGCTGAAAAAGTGTTATTTCATCCTTGACTGTTTTAATTTCCAATTCTTCATGAAACGCGTCAGTTCTCAGGAACCATGGACCATTTGATATGTTTCTTAGGATATTATTCTGAGCTCTTTGTACAATTGATATATTTGTATTGCAGGCTGAATGCCATAACTCCAGATGGGCTTTAGTATGACTTTACAGATTAATAGCTTGTTGTCTGTACTTAGGACTGAGTTTCTACCTATAAACCACAAAAGGTATCAGTACCGGAAGTTAAGTTCATCCCTTTTTTCTGTAGATGTGTTCTCCGTGTCAATTGACCGAGTCACTATGTGGTAAGGTATTTGCTCCCACGTGAACGGGTGGGCAATTATCTTTGCGAAGGGTGAATGTAGCATGTGTTGATTTTGACTGAGAGACTTGAGACGCTGACTTTAATCCTCCACATTATCAACCACTGGATGGACAAATGGGGATTTGTCCAACCCCCTTTGCAGTCTGTGATGCCACACTAGGGTCATTGCTACTAGAGAGAATGGCAGTGTCGTAAAGGTAGCAGTTGTTTCAGGTAAGTCAGAGGTGAAGATGGTGTATAAGACAGGGCCAAGGACTGATCCCTGAGGTACTCCTGCTCGTATTTCTTGAAAGTTGGAAGTGTACTCTACATCCTTTACCTGGATGGATATACATCCTTTAACGTTCTTTCCGAGAGGTATGACTTAAGTATTCCGAAGAAAGGGTGTGGCAGGAGGTTCTTAATTTTAAAACAAATTTGTTACTACCATATTTGTTCTATAAGTACAACATATTTATTTTACACTAACTGATGTTGCTTCTGAAAATAATTTAGTTAAATTTCGTATTGGCGTAAACTGGTAGTAAAGGGGTCATTTCACCCTATCACGAAACGATTAGATGGTTTTTAATTAAAAAAATACTTTATATGTATGCATTCGTTCATTCAGATAATAAATTAAAATTCCATTAGCCAAGAAATACCTACCATCACAATCATCTTGATTACTAACAGTGATACCACATTTCCCTTCCTACTTTGGGGGCTGAGGACCGGCAAAAATATTTAGTATCAAAATATTTTTGGCGTAGTTAAAAATGTGGTATCACTATACCACAAGCAGCCTGAAAGCTACTTAAGACGTCAAAGAATGACGTAGTAGGTATGCATGCAGTAGGAAAATTACAGGAAAAGCCAGTTTATATACAATAAAAGTAGGTAAGTATTCTGATATGTAAATAGTAAATACCTACATATACAGTGTGCATGCAATAGTATAGTTTAGTAGTATAGTTAGTTCAATAAAAAAGACAAAACCATAGTGATTTTGCATGCATAAAAAAAGGGAAAGTTCATGCATATTGGCTTGATGAATATACCCATGCAGTACCCATATAAAAAAAGAGCTTATTAACAGCGGCTTCATGCAAATAAAAGGAAAAAGTTCATGCATATTGGCTTGATGCATATAGCCATGCAGTACCCATTTAAAAAAAGCTTATTAACAGCAGCTTGAGACATAATAGTTCAGTAAAAATGGACAAAAATTGATTATTGTAACAGGCAAATTGTCTGCGCTGCTATCTTTGGAAAATAAGTAAGATGTATAATTATTACTTGATATTACATTGACAAACAAAGGGTTAATGTAAAAAAATTGCCGTCTCTGAAAAGCCAAAGGATTCATCAACAAAATGTGTTAATGCAAATGTGAAATTATTTCCGCCACTATTTAGCGGCGTGAGCAATTTCTTGAGCAACGGCAACCCCGTAATTTTATACCACGCTGACCCAGCCCCGGGTACACCCTGTGAATGTCTCTTAATAAACGTCTGAACCGGGCAGCATCTGACGGCAACTCCTTGAGAATATTTTGCCAGTACATGTACTCCCCCATGTACCGTTTTAGTCGCCTTTCACTTCGACACGAAAGGCAATGGCGCTTCAACTCACGCCATTGCCGTTCAATGGTGTTAGTATGCACTTTAACTTTAATGTCAGATGAACCGGGGACCGGTGTTCCCAAAGAAGAATGTACCGGTATATCTACAGTTCCATTAAGAAATTGTTGCCGATGATTGACAACTGCATGGCCACTCATCCCCAGCCGCAAGTGCACGTCCGTGTAGGCTCTATGCGTATCGGACATGATAAAAGAGCCTGGCTCAACATTCATCTGAATGATTGGGTCTAAAGTATCGCGAGTTTTATCGGCAATAAGCTCGACGTGGATTTTTCGAGTGCGCCGACTTAAACACCCGAAAGTCCACGTTTGACGTTGTAGAAGTCGCCCCCGATGATATTTTCTGGTAAACAGATATGTTTCATCAACTTCCACAACGTCATCATCTCCACCAATCGGAGATCTGTCGTGTGCTTCTGCAATTTCGCAAACTTCTCGTAGGAAGTGAAATATTTGGACGGCGGTTTTCTGTGACACACCGACTTGACTTGCGGCAATTGAGACTTTTTTCTTTGAAACAAAAAGAAAAATTAAACGTAACGTGTCTAAAAAGGACACATTGGAGCGCTCAAAAATAGTTTTGGCAAGAGGGGAAATTATTTTGAGGCAACCAGCTCGACGACATCGCCACCGGAAACCTAATTTATAAGTTGGTTTGGCCTCTTTATTCAAAGGGCTTCTACAGCTAGGACAATTGGGAGTCTGACTTGGAAATAACAACCAAGCTTTTGCGGCAGCAATAGCGTCGGCCTCATTTCGGATTGCTGCGCTGAAATTCCAAATAGTGAAATTTCGGGCCAGTATTAATTGTAAGGGTTCCATTTTTACTGAACAAAACTCTAGCCTACTAAATAGGTACCTATGTATGTTACAAACTACTTGTATGCACTACACTTCTTTAAAACTATAATAGGTATACACTTACCTACGCCTAAAATAAAACAATATATAGAAACAATAAAAACTACCACTAGCTACTTACACAAATATGTTTTACACAATAAGAGTAAGCAAACACTAAAGTACACAATTATTAGCCGTCACCATCTATTCCATCTACCTAATATCTATTACTCTACCGCGAATGCGAAAGGAGCGTTTGTTTTAAAATGGCCAGTGTGACCAGATTTAAATTGAACATTCTGCTAACTTTATTTTTGATAAATGCCAAAATTCTGCTATTGAATGAAGACCCAACAAAACGAATGTTATGTATACAAAACAAAACAAATATTTTATGAAAAAATATATATGATTGAATAGCACGAATTAAAATATTTTTATTGTTACGTAGGTACTTTTAATTTTCTGTGGTGTACATATTATTGTACCTACAGAAGCGGTGAGCTTTGAGAGTCCTCTATCATTTTCTTTGATGTCGTAAAATTTACTTATCTACCCTGATTTTTCATTGTCTGGTTCACATGTAGAATTGCAGCAACATATTTATTTTTAAATTTATTCTGCAGGTCAGTTTTATATTGTTCATTTTCGGAAAGTGTCGCTCACACACTGTATTAGACATAAATAAAACCAGAATGGCCTTTTCAAAATCGACTAAGTGTGGGCACTTGTAAGTTCCATCGGCATTTGTTATTTTTTGGAATATGATCCCAAAACCTTTTAGTGTTCCTTTGTGTGTCAGTCAACTTCCTACTGATTTCAAAAAAATCTGCTACTGGTTTACCCAATATCAATAATGAACTCCCCATTTTCTGAGTAAATTGCTTGTGCATCATATTCGTATACCAAATTTGAAAAATGAGAAAATGTTTATGATATACAACGATTTGTAGGTCAAATAATTGCACTTGCTCAAACAGTTCATTAAAAGGTAGACGAGACTGTTTAAGAGCCCTTTTACATTTTGCAGCCTTCTCACTCGCACTTTTAAAGATAATTTCAAATAGCAACAATATGGTTTATATTTTGCTGCATGCAACTATAGATGTTCTCTACTAATTTTCATTTTGATATCTGTTATGGGGGATCCAAAACGCGTAATTTAGTTATTTTAAATTTTGGGCCTCTAATTCTTATTGGACTCAACATGTAACAAAGTAAAAATATGTTGAGAACATCTATAGTTGCATGCAGCGAAATAATGATTAACTACATTTAAAATAATATAAACCATATTGTTGCTATTTGAAATAATCTTTAAAAGTGCGAGTGAGAGGGCTGCAAAATGTAAAAGGCCTCTTAACACAAAGTTAAATCAAAAATATTGAATTCTGAGAATTCCCCTAAATTGTGCCTACTTATGACTGCCAGAATAGTAAGAAGAAATCGTACATCATTCATGCATACACATATTACAATAAAGAATATCTGTCTAGCACCACAACCCAAGTAAAACATAGTTAATTTGCTAGTTCTTCTTCATCTTGATAAGTTTATGCGGATATTTTATAGAATTCTGCCAAAATCTACTAATATTTTAAATCTGCGACACAATCTGGTAGATCCTAAATTGGAAATCAAATTATGCTAAAATCGCAGAATTCTGCTAAATCTGGTCACACTGAAATTGGCGTCAATCCAAATAATTCGGGTGCATACCATTTGAAGTTAGATTCGCCAAAAACGGTAAAAACGATCACACTCCCAAAAAGTTGTTCCACATGTGTCTTGGCATTATTTTCGCCATAAACGCTATGAAGCTACTGGAACAGTTTGAATTACCTACGTCTAATGTCAAATGTGACAGAAGTGGCAAATTTTAGTGGCATTCTTAGCGTTCTTAACCCATATGGAACAGGTGAGAACAGTTACAAATGATCACAGTGATCACAACCATAGACGCAAATGTGATCAAAATTATCGAAAATAACGTTATTAGCGTCAAATGGAATATACCCTTAGATGCTCTATTAAGGGGAAGAACGTAGGTAGGCAACTGTTTCGGGCGGGGCGCGGGGGTTAAAGAAATGGGTGTAAATGAAATTTTGGCTATAGTATTGTGGTTTTTTTCTTCTTCTTTGTTTTGTTTAGTTTATATAATAAACAGGTGCAAAAACCTAATTTAAACTCAACTTTTGTATGTTTTAAGATGTAGGGGGAAGGGGGTTTCAAAAAGAATAAATTGTTAAAAAATCGATCGGTTTGACTCGATTCCAAAATGGTAGGAATGAGTTGTAGATTAAATAGAGTAGTAATAGCTGTGTAGAACGAAATTTGGCTGGCAAAAAAACGCAAATCGAACTTAATTCGTTTTTTTTTCTATTGAGGAAATTAGTCTTTTACGTAACAAATTATAAGTATCTATACATATGTAGATATATTTAAGAACGTTTTTACAAATCTGGCACAAAGAATACTGAAGGATAAAAAAACAATCACCTAAACATTGGTTAAAAATATCGAACATATTATATATATCCTAGGAAAACAACTAAAAAGTCCCGGCAAAATGTTTACACGTTTTGCTATTAAAAATTTATCTACATAGGGGGAAAATAAACCTTAATTTCTTCACATTATACTTTAAATTAATATTATATTATAGATCATCTACAAATCAAAATAGCCCGACCCAGATCTAGTCCAAAGATGCCCATCACACTGGATGCATTACCACGCTCTATGGCGATGGCCAGCCTTTAAACGAGATACGACCCAGAGCGTTGGTCGCGACCCCTCTCTCTTAGGTGACACACAATCTGCCATACGAAGGCCTTCGCCTCAGCACCTCTACTCCCCGCCGTCTCAACCGCGAGAAGAACAAACTCATATCTGCAGGCGAGGGGGTGCAATAGGGGGTATTAAGAGTTATTTATTTGGTCACTGTCTGGATTTATTGCCCATTAAGCATAAAAAATTACAAAGAGAGGAAAACAAATCGCGGTTCGAATACCGCTCGTAGTTAAAAAAAATGGATTTTAGTCATTGAGCCATTTAAGTCAACGAGAGTGAAAGGGAAAGCATCATCAAGATATATTTTCCTTCCTTTTCACTCTCCTTTATTGGATTGATTAAATATCTAGTAGTACCTAGTAATGAATTTAAATAATAAATATAATCACTTTGAAATTCACTGTCTTTATTTTATTCGCACATTTTGAGATCATAGTTTAGTAAACATGCGACGGCCTTGCCCTTAATATTATAGATACAATAATGGTATAGAAGTAATAAGGGTATATTCCATTAGTCGCTAAGAACGTTATTTTCGATAATTTTGATCACATTCTGTGTCTATGGTTGTGATCACGTGATCGTTTGTAACTGTCATCCCCGTTCCATTTTTGGATAAGAACGCTAAGAATGCCACTAAAATTAGCCACTTCAGTCACTTTTGACATTAGATGTAGCATTTAAGGCGAAAATAACGCCAAGACCCATGTGGAACAACTTTTTGGGAGTGTGATCGTTTTTAGCGAATCTCACTCAAATGGTAAGCACCCTAAGTGTCCTATGCTATGGTGCGGACTCGGTCCGCGACTCCGCGTCCCGCGAGGATCGGCGGGCGTGGCACGCCTTTTTCTCGCGCCCAAAAGGTCATAAACGCTAGGAATTTTCGGGCGCTTACGCGTTTCGATCAAATGTCTACTACGACTTGTCGCTCTCACAGAGTGAACCGACTACAGAAGTGACATACACAGCTAAATACCTAACACGCTTCAATTGTTTTTTAATCAGTTACAATTGAAGCGACCAGAAGGTGGGAAGCAGCGCCTTATAAAGAACTGTAATTTTACCCTGCGATCCCCAAGGCGCTTGCCAATAACGGGGGATGCCTGTGTTCAACGGTGGACGTTATAGGTGCTGTTAATGATGGTTCATGATATTAATGTTTTAGATCAGGGGTGGCCAAACTTTTTTACCTTGCGGTCTACATTATGATTTAAAATAGCTCCACGGGCTACCGTGAGTGGATAAAAAATGCCAAACTGATTGTTTATGATTTTGTACAATATTAGATAACTAAGTTAATTATAAAGTTTTCATAGCAATAAAATATGTACCTACTTCACTTATATTTTTATAATTCACATTTGAACATATTGAGCAACAATATCCTTGGCTATATTTTTGGCGCTGCACAGTTTCCACAAACTTATCATGCTACACACTTTATGAACTAACTGCAATGCGCAAGCAGGAAGTCAAATGCTCGTCTGACTGATGTGTCGTTTATATGGCATTGATAGTTGAAAATATTCATTCTCAAAGATCTAAAATTCTATTAGAATTAAAAAAATACCGTCAAACGTATTTTCATAGGCATAGAATTTTATATTTGATGTATCAGTTCCTTGTCTGTATTTTCAAATTCTCTTGCTTTCCATAGGATGTCTCCCCTAATTGCCAATTTCTTCCTTGACCGAAACTGATTCAGCAGCGATTAATTCGCCTATTTTAATAGATAACATATCAATATTCATGCCTTTAATAAATGAAAACACCATAAACCAAGAAAAAGTAAGTGTAAATTGTTCTTGGTTTTAATTGAGTTGACATTTGCGATTAATTTGTTCCTGTTTATTGCAAGGTTACTATATGCAGCTCCTCACGGGCTACCGAAAATGCCTCCACGGTCGACCAGTCGACCGCGGTCGACGTCTTGGCCACCCCTGTTTTAGATAAATAAAACTGAGGAGTAAATTGACAAGCGTGAGTTACGAAAATTAAAGGTAATCCAAATGCTCCCGCCCACAACCAGTTGGCAGTGTACCCAGGATGCTGGCAGCATCGCCCCGTTGGATTGCAATGCTTAAAATAGTAATTAACATCGCACGTGATCACGTCACTTTTCAAATATTTAATCCCAATCGGTCCAGCCATTTGGAAGTTACGATGATAAACAGAAAGAGTTTTGACCTGTGCCAAACTTTTTTCGTCGAGAGTAAAAAATAGGTAATTAACTCAATGTGGCTATTTATCATATCTGTCCACTTAATCTATGAATTTCACTACGTGAACATGGCTGCCCACGCTGTGCCGTGAAGCATGGCCTTGTGCGATTACAAATCGACAAAATAATAATGTAATAAGGCGTGTTTAATTCCAAAATCTGAATTTACTTGTGAAAATTGAGGTGTATTCCCGATGTCCCCATTGACCATATCCCCATTGATGGGGACAGTGGGAATTGAATAAAAAAAATGAAAAACATTCCCGATGTCCCCATCGCCCAAATCCCCATCAATGGGGACACCGGGAATAGACCAAAAAGTTAAAAATCATTCCCACTGTCCCCATCGCCTTTGTATTTATCAATGAGGACATCGGGAATTAAACAATATGTGAAAATAGATGCCCACTGTCCCCATCGCTCGTCTTACCGTCAATGGGGACTAACATAAATAGTTAAATTGTTATCATTGTTGCGATAAAATTATTATTTCGTTGTCTCACAGCCATATATAATACTTAGGTATTCATAATCGTTTACAATACATAGGTTTTCACTTACTAACTATTTCACAACTTTTTTTTTTAAATATCCCGCCCATGACTTAATTTGTTTCTATCGTATATTTGTAATTTTGTAATATTTTACAACTGTTTTTAATTTATAGTTTAATTAACTGTTTAAAAAAAAAAACACTCTATTATTAGACGTATATAAATAGTTTTGTTGCGCTGTCACACATTTAATAATGCATGACCTTCAACGTGGTGGATTGGCGATTCCGCCGCTATAAAACAATATTGCTGATTGCATCGTTCTAATTTACTTAGCTAGCTCTCATTGGTTCATTCCAAGTTCCAACCCCATTCCAGAAAACTTTTTCTACTCGTCATTGCCCGTGATGTGAATAATTTTAAAATTTTATATTTTAAAATTATTTATATATTATTATTGTTAGAAACTGGTAAGTTCATTTTAAATCTTTAAATTGTAATGTTACTTTGAAAGGGTGAATTTAGATAAAATACGCGAGTAAATATGTAAAAGTTAAATAGTGTGTATTAAATGGTATAAAAAATGTCTAAGTAATTATAAGGTTCTTCCTAGAACTTTGTCTTTTAACCTATTTGTGATGACATATTGATATAATATTTATATACAAGAGCGTATCGCATGTTGGTACTGTATATATGTATATGAAAATATGTTGTTACGAATATATTATATATATTCACTTATTTTTTCACTAACATCATTGTCACAAGAGCCGCTGCCTGGTTCATCAGAGATGAATAGTGATTCAAGAAGTATACGTTTGTAAGAAGACCGTATACGTACAGGATTTCATTACACGAAAAAAACGGCCCACAAAAATGGAGTAACGATATCAGCATGTCACTGAAGGAAAAATAATGTACTGGATCGGTAACAATTCATCTAAGTATTATTTACTACTCCCAAAATATTTTCTACTGTTATTACCGTTATAAAAAAAATAACCAGTATGAACTCTTTCTGTATATTTTTGATTCTATTATTTTATAAAAAATTTAGTAGTGTAAGCAGAAATTATTTTTGATTAGGTTATATTTTGTACAGTTTTTATATTTTATTCAATCTATGAGTTGTTAATGTCATTTTTTTTTAAATTGCAATAAAAGAATATCTTTAATTTTATTTTCCATTAAAAATTCAAAGTATTTTCAACTAATTTCTTGCCCGTACTTCTCGCAGTGGCTCCATACATTTTTTTTGCTGAACTTAGCAGTACAATGTAGAATATTTCTATATTAAAATTTAAATAAGAAATTACGCTCTTATGGAGGTCAATTGACCTTCATAAGGGTGTAGTAGACGCCTAAATTGAATAAATGATTTAACTTTGACTTTGATTACTAAAACCATATTAAATAAAACATATTTTTTAAGCATTAACCTAGTTTGTCTATTGTTTGTAAACACTTAATGAAATCATGTAAGGGTTTAATAAAAAAGTTAAATTTTCTGAATGAATACAAAAATGATTATTAATGATTGTTTGATTGTTGTATAATTTATCGCGCTATGTGTGGTTGACCTAAAGAATATTTGAGAAAGTAGGGTAACATAGTAATAACAAGGAGGTGAGATCCGTTCTTAACAGTGGACCATACATGTAGAATACATAATAATTATTTTATATGACTTAAAATTCTTTGGTATTAAAAGTGATCAGTCAATCAATGACGACAACGGGAATAAAATTACCTACTTCTTGCTGTCCCCATTAATGGAAACAGACAATGGGGACAACGGGAAGACAAATAATGTCGTCTCGCTGTCCCCATCAATGGGCCAGGCCAATGGGGACAACGGGAAGAAAAAAAGCTATCGTCTCGTTGTCCCCATCAATGGGGATAAGTCAATGGGGACAGCGGGAACACACCAAAATTGATTCCATCGCTTTTATTTGTTCTTTCCGAATGGTTTTTGCAGTATCTTAAGACGCAGGATGGCATTATGAATAAACAATATTTGAACGAAATGCGCGTGTAATCTCTATGAGTGCCCAGTAGCGTGTGGATGAGAAGATGCCGGCCGGCTTATTTGCACTGTTCCACTATGCTTGTTTGAGATTTCGCGTCTAGTATGTGACGTGGGTGACCCTTTCGGCTAGCTGGCCTGGGTCCCTCGACCAGGTGGATGTTCGTGCTCTTGCCGCGGTCATCACGGGAAGAGATGGATCATCCGATTAGGATTGTCTATTGAGGGTGATGGTCCAAGGAAACGCACAATAACAGGTTTATAGTACATAGGTATGTATTTCGGTTGTCTACAGGTTGCTTAGGGCGTCTAGATAAACCTTAACTTATCCTGAGCTTACAATAGATTATTATCTGCGGGGTGACGGACTTCGGGACGTCGCGGTCGCGGCGGAACCTCTAGCAGGAGTGCGACGGGCTGCGAGGAGAATCGCGTGAGATGGGTTCGCGGACAACGACGGGCGGCGGTTCAGTTAGTAAGTACGGGAGTAGTAAATCAGGAGAGTCGGGAACGAGGGCCTTGCAGCGTGGGCGAACGGGATACCTCCGGGATCAGCAGGGATCAGGAAAAGGGTTGAGCCCTTGCAGCGTGGGCGGACCACGCGCACCGGTTACCTCCGGTATTAAGCAGGAGTCGGGAATAGGGGTGAGGCCCTTGCAGCGTGGGCGAACCACGCGCACCGGGTACCTCCGAGATTAAGCGGGGGTCGGGAATAGGGATGAGGCCCTTGCAGCGTGGGCGAACCACGTGCACCGGGTACCTCCGGGATTAACCAGGGGTCGGGGATAGAGATGAGGCCCTTACAGCGTGGGCGGACCACGCGCACCGGGTACCTCCGGGATTAAGCGGGGGTCGGGGATAGGGATGAGGCCCTTGCAGCGTGGGCGAACCACGCGCACCGGGTACCTCTGGGATCAAGCAGGGATCGGGGTGAGGACCTTGCAGCGTGGGCGGACCACGCGCACCGGTTACCTCCGGGATTAGCAGGAGTAGCAGGGATGGGATTAGAGTGGAGGACCTTGCAGCGTGGGCGGACCACGCGCACCAGTTACCTCCGGGAACAGGGATCGGGATGAGAGTGGAGGACCTTGCAGCGTGGGCGGACCACGCGCACCAGTTACCTCCGGGAACAGGGATCGGGATGAGAGTGGAGGACCTTGCAGCGTGGGCGGACCACGCGCACCAGTTACCTCCGGGAACAGGGATCGGGATGAGAGTGGAGGACCTTGCAGCGTGGGCGGACCACGCGCACCAGTTACCTCCGGGAACAGGGATTGGGATGAGGGCCTTGCTAGTGCGTGGGCGTACCACGCGCACTGGTTACCTCCGGGTTGGTAGGGAACACCAGGGTAGGGCGATTTGATGGAGGCTCTGCGAGCGATCCGGTGAGTGTGCCGGCACACGTCCGTTCACCGCGGGAGCCTCGAGCAAATGTCAGTTCCTCACGGGCCGCGCCGCTTTATATAGCGTATGTGTTATCGAAGCGTACGATTGTGTGCGGGCGATGCGGGTGGGCTTGAGCGCGTCGGTCGGCGGTGCGGTAGGTAGGTAAGTAGCTATCGTCCCTGGTCCGTCACAAGTATATATACGTCAATGTTATTACCTATCTAAATATCACCTCGGCATAGTAGAAAGAGAGACCTCGGTATTTTTATTTTATTTTATTTTTATTTTTATTTTCATCGGAAAACTTACAGCCTAATTATTACAAACAAATTAAAAATAATCTAAGGAGTTGAAAACTGGGCCAATTACAAGTTTTCACCTTTACATGAGAATATAAAGTAGTACTAAATAATCATTAACACATTGTAGCATATTTGGATACAGAATGTTATCAAAATAACAAGTAAATAATTAACAATATTGACAACATATGTTAATATGTGTCGGGAAATTGTGTTGAAATATTAAGTTTGAGAGCCAAAAAATTCAGAAGCAAAACTACGACTAATTGAACGCACACCATCTGAGAATATATCAAGTTCACTATTACTTTTCATGAATTCGTTTATCAATGTTGGGGTTCTGCAAAAGAAAGTGTTTTGTTTATATTTTGTCTTAACAGGTGGAGTAGCTAGTAGAGGCGTAAAACGCGAATTAAATGTTGGCACTCGAAGATAGATATTTTCCAGCAATTCAGCACTATCAACTTGTGCGTTCAAAATTTTTAAGTAATACATGACATCTGAAACATTTCGCCTTGTTTGGAGCGGCAGTAAGTGATGCCGTCTACAGCGCTTTTCATAAGTGTCATCATAACATCGCGAGCGGTGTTGTAAGAATCTTACGAATTTCTTTTGAACTTTTTCGATGCGGTCTATATGACATGCATAGTGAGGACTCCAGACCTGTGAGCAATACTCAAGCACAGTACGAACATAAGCACAATACAGGATCTTAAGCGTCTTGATGTTATTAAAAGGTACAGATACTCGCATAATAAAGCCAAGAGTATTGAGCGCTTTAGTAACTATACTATCAATATGATGTACGAAGGTTAGCTTAGAGTCCTGGATTATACCCAGATCACTTATGACCTCTACACGGTTCAAGTTACTAGTTTTAATTACATAATTATAATTGATATTTATTAATTTTCTTGAGAATGTTAAAATAAAGCATTTATCTACATTCAGATCCAGTTTATTTAGATAACAATAGTTCGTAAATCTATTGAGATCCTCTTGCAAGTTCAGGTAGTCTATAAGAGATTTGATACGAGTCAGAATCTTTAAATCATCAGCAAATAGATAAAACCTTGAGTGTATGAAACAGGAACTGATGTCATTTATAAAAATTACAAAAAGTAAAGGGCCCAATAGAGATCCCTGGGGAACCCCAGATGGGATATCTATCCACGCCGACCTAAAGCCGTTAAGAGCAACAGCTTGAGTTCGACGCTCAATATAAGAACTATACCACCTAAAGAGATCACCGTGAATGCCCATAGACCGCAGTTTACATAAAAGCACAGTATGATCAAGTCTGTCGAACGCTTTACTATAATCTGTAAATATACCATCTACCTGGAAGCCCGCAGCCATCTGGTCATTAATATATTCGTTAGTAAGAAGAACATTGGAAGTTGTGGACCGGTTCTTAAGGAAGCCATGCTGCTGGGGTATAAGTAAAGTCCTAAACAAGTTCCTAGTATCCAGGTATCAACGCAAGTTCCTATTTTAATTTTACATAAACTGTTACCTTTTGTGTCACTAATTACAGAAGATACTGTGTCCATTATAGCACGCAGGCCACTATTTTTTAACATTCCCGATCTCAAAAAGAACATTTTGTGGTCAAATGTCAGGCGTGAGTTCGTGTCAAAGATTAATGCATATTGATGTGTCATATTATCTAAGTAAAGCAATTTATTGAATATGTCAATCCTATTATTAATATGATTTAAATTGTACATGATATTACATTCTGCTGTATATTTATATGTAGGGACACATATAATGAAATTTGTGTTATTATTATCGCAGAGAGCTTCCCGCAATTGACTTACGAGTTTAATATAGTCGCTATCAACCTTGAAATCTTCCTCACCTATAAATAAAATGCAATAATCGTTCACAGTAAGTTTTTCTACCTTCTTGTCTATCCCTTGCACTAGTTCCCGAACGCCTCCGTAAGGTATAAGATAATGTCGGAGAAAACTACTACCTCTGGTGCCGTTTAATGTTTGTTCTGCTGTTTGTAATACATTATTATGTTTGTTTGCACTGATTAAAATAACATCACTAGATCTCTCTTCAGTTTCTTCTCTATTTGTAATATGTACTGGTATGTTGATCTATTCATCCGTAGTTTCATCTAATTTTAGTTCCTGGTTTTCTTTATTTTGTATTTGTTTTTTTCCCTTACGTTTACTCACTTTCTTCTGTTGTAAAATGGGCATTTTATCCGAGTTTTCTTGTTCTGTTTGTATATTTTTAGTACAGCATATTTTATCATTGAAGTTGTTGTCCGTTTGTGTTTGTTTACACAATATTTTATGTGACGTGTTTTGTTTTGTTAGTGTGTGGTGGCGTTGTTTCTTTGCTGGACTTTGTGTAATATTTTTATATAATTCATTTTTCTTGGTCAGATCGTTATTTATACATTTAAGTTCAATATTTTCTAACGTCAGTTTATCTATTTCTAAATGAGCGCTATTTAATTCAATCAACATATTTTCTATCTTGTCCTTTAGTTGTTTTACTAGATCACTGTCTTCATCATCTGATATATCTGGAAGACTACTAGTAGTGGCGTTTTGTGTCTCAATCTCACTTTCATTATGTGTCTTAGAATCAGATAGTGTTCGCGTACGTCTAAAAGTAATATTTTCCAGGAAGTTCATTTTGGACTATATTATATAAATTATTTATTCTTAATGTAATATGAATAGGTAGCACTATTGCGTCTCAACAATGGAACCTGTACCTATATGTAACCTAATTTGGTTGCTGTGTATATCGGCTGCACTCCTGACCGATGAGACAATAAATAGCTGTAGGATGTTTACGTACTGCGATATACGGTACAGCGCTAGTGCTTCTGGCTATGACTCACGCGTAACGTCCGGCGACGGCTTCGGTCGCGGCAGGAGCCCGCGGGTGACGGGTGACGAGCGGGCGGAAGCGCTCGCCGGCCTGTGCGGTGGATCGGCACTCGTTGATGAAGCAAAATATTTAAAATTAAAACGATGATATCTCACTCATTTGTTGGCCAATTTTTACAAAAAAACCACCAGAAAACACTTTATACTTTTAGCTCAACAATTATACAAGTTATACTTTGAATACCTATATCACTTTTCACCACTATTTGGATTAAATTTTTGAAGAGTAAATTGAATACGTGTTGACATGAGCGAACGGGTACGACCAATCCACATGCTGGTACACATTAACCCATTGGCATCGGCGATAATGATAACAATAGAATTTCATTCATAACTAGAACATAGTGGTCCTGACGATGCCAACTTATAGACATAAAAAAAACTTTGAAAATTTCATGTCCTATTGACCCCTGTTTTTTTGTAGTTTTGGGTGGAGGGCACTCTTAGCTACTAATTCGGTTTAGGTGACCCCCACCACAGACTTCTACTTCTCTATATCGGTAATTGGTAATAATAGGTAATAGATGTGTACGAGGGATGCGAGCGAGTACGTGCGCGTAGCAACACCTCGTAAAGTTGAAACGAGTCCGTTACGAATCAGCTACACACCGTGCTACGCTTCGCTACGCATCCTCGTACAGCTCAGCTTCCGCATATGTCTAGTGGATACGCTGCGTTCACACGCGCTCGTTCAATGTGGCATTTAACGGGCACGTGCACGAGCGTGGGAACAGTGGCCCCACACGACACCGGGCTGGGATGACGCGCGCCCAGCTGCTTCCTAGGGTTTGTGCCAGGTTGCATGGCACGCGTTTGAACGCATTGAATGGTTCGCTTGAACAGCAGACGCGCGAAGAACTGCCTCCTGAGTCGCTTGCCGGGCTGCCTGCTAAGCTACGCGGCGCGCCTGTTAATGCAGCATAAGCTACGTATCTACCAGAGATGTGCGAGAGAGACGAGCGGTGTGCGGGGAAAAAATCCACCATTAAGATTTCTTTTCGCGCATTTTAGTGGAAAAATAAACCTTTCTGTTAATAAAAAAAAACTGTAAATCAGTTCAAGAATCAACTCGACAAATATCTTAATGTTAAAAAAACTAGTAGAGAGTGGCAGGATACAGGCAACTATCAGTTGTTACAACTGTCTGCCTGATAATAAATAATAATTATAATATATTAGCGCTTTATTTGATCCTTTACAGGTTTTGCAGATATCTGATTTTGAGTTTATTGAATACGCCTGAGCTGAATAGCCGAGAATTGTAACTAAATATTTATCATTGCCCTGTTTAATAAATATATATGTCTATTGTTCATCATCATCATTCTCATCAACAGCCGGAAGACCTCCGCTGTAGAACAAATGCTTACCCAATATAACGCCACAATTAACGACTATTAGTTACTTGTATCCATCGGCTCCCTGTGACTCTTACGGCATATAATATACATAAGAAATATTGACTAAACAAAGCACTTGATGCCTCTAACAGAGCTAACGAGATAGCCGAGAGGAACCGCATGGAGTACGAGGCAGAACTGAGCATGCAGAAGCTGGACAACTTGAAGGCCAATCAGCAAACTGAAGCCCTCAAAGAATTCGAAACTGAATTCGTGAGTATTTTAATTATTTCCGACGCATCCTGTGGTAGTGTCCATAGTCTCCCGAATAAAACACTTTATGACCGTAGTTTCGCTTAAAAAATGTGATCATTATCTTCTTGTACCCTTAAATCTTTTATTATTAAGTTTGACAGTATGCATGTCTTCAGTGGCAACACATGAACATTTAAAAACAAAAACCGGTCATGCGGACAATGGATAATTTTTGAAGCGTAGTTTGCTTAGGCGTTCTTAACCGATCAGCTAAATTAAGCAACGGCCGCTGCGGTCATGAGTTGAATTGGTGACCGCTAGTAACATTACTACTTAGTGTGCACGTGCTTCGGAGGGCACGTTAAGCTGTCACATCGGTCCCGGTTGTTGTCTTAGGACGGCAGTCGTTGCAACATGGTGGTAGGGCATTTTGCGAACGCCCGCCGGGTAGTTGCGTGTAGTGCAAGTAGAAAATCTGTCATTAAGCACCTAACGGTGTGTTCCGCCAGCAGTCCTTGAAAGCTAGTAATTTTAGGTTAGCCTGAACAACATCTTCGACCACTTCATCAGTTACCATCAGGTGAGATAGTAGTAAAAGGTTTAGCATATCAGTTTAAAAAAGAGCCTATTTATAAAACATATTGCAGCTGCAAATTTATGGCTTTGGCCGGATATTAGACGCCAGCCCTCATTGGGATGCGCGGTCGTTGTCAGTTGTTGGTAGCACCTTCAGGTAATGAGAGCGTTAAGGTCACCTTTCTCGTATCGACGTGAGTAGTGTCATGCTGCTCATTAGGCACATTTTCATATTAAATACAACAAAACGTCTAACAGACGGGTATGGAATTGATAAGTATGACTCGCGCACTCGTTATATGTGGCGAGCTCACACACTGAGGGTGACGGGTACTCGAAGCGCCGAGCGAGAGAGAGAGAGAGAGAGAGTGAGAGATACGTGTCCCACTCGCCCAGGCGCGCGCCGGTGTGTACCCGTCTCGTAGAACGCTTCGCTTGTTCCGACGAATAACTTGGAGTGAAGCAGCTCTTGCACTAGGCACTATGTTGTTCTGTATCCTAGCGGCGAGGGGGTCGAGGAGGGGGACTCTTGTAGTCCCAAATAAAACCCACACTTGTTCACAGTAAGGCTTCTTGATTGGCTGACCAAAGCTTCCTTTTTTCCTTGCTTCCTTTTCTTCCTTTTCTTGAAGGCTTAGAATGCCTAATTTTTCTGTGACAATTTTGCGTGTATTGTATTACGTCAACCCTTTCTGGGTCGGAGGGGGCATCGAGCCAGGGCTCATGGCCTCTACTGAGCCTCATGAGGCAACTACCTCATGGTATCTCATCACTGCGCAGGCTACT
This sequence comes from Plagodis pulveraria, assembly GCA_963890685.1. NCBI lineage: Eukaryota > Metazoa > Arthropoda > Insecta > Lepidoptera > Geometridae > Plagodis > Plagodis pulveraria. The sequence goes on from OY982968.1 coordinate 1,781,893, forward strand.
CAGGTTAGATGCCGCTCTGCGCAGTGTATGTCTGCACTTATTTGTGCTTTATCTAATGTGTCTTCTTATGTTTTCATGTTTTTTAGATGTGCCCCTCTTCACCCGGTACTAGGAGTTCCCTAGGTAGGGGGCGCCATCTTGCTCTGGTATCAGGGGGCCTTGCATGGAGCGGAGCAATTCCATGCAAGTGCTGATGGTGTCCATTGTCCGCCGTGTCGAACATTTTTCTTGCAAGGCGGACAATGAACTCTTCTACTGTTACAATCTTCAGCCCTTGGCTGATGGTGGAGTTCCTGACATAGGTCCCGGCATTGGTGATCACTCGGAGGGCGACGTTCTGCTGGGCCTGTATTCTCTTCTTGTTGGAGTTTGAGCAGAGGTTGTACCAAGCTGGGGCGGCGTAGGTCAGATTTTGCAGTCAGTTTGTGTCTTCAACCCTTTCTGGGTTGGTTGAGGCATCGAGCCTGGGCTCATGGCCTCTGCAGAACCTCATGGGGCCTCTACCCCACGGTATCTCTCCACTGCGCAGGCTTCAACTTGAATCAGGCCGCTCTGCGCAGTGTCTGTTTGCATTTTTTCATATGCTTTTATTTATTTGGATGATTTTGTTACGAACATTCTTCTTCTTCTTCATGAAGCAGAAGAAGAGGCTTCCGGCCTAATGGTATGCAGCATGAATTGCGATTCCAGATGCTTCGCTAGAATTTCCGCTCTGTCCCGCGGATGGTACTTCCTTTCCCCTTTTTCATCCCATAGGGGATAAATGGGTTGTGGTGCGTTGGTTAGTTGCTTATTAAGGCGGTGAAGATTGGTCATGTGTTCACCAGCTAGGTCTATAACCTTTTCCCAGCCTGTTCCACGCCATGTCCCCACATCTTTAGACACCTTTTCTGCTAGTGCATTCAGTTTCCTTTTGATAACTGGGCACCTTGTTTGCGCCCAGCTCTTCCTCAGGAATCTTTTCTGCTGCAAATCTCTTTGCAGTGTGAGAGGAAGTTCAAACTTCTTTCTTGGAGTTGTGCATATAGTAGTTGCTTCTTCTTTGGCTTTAGTTAGCTGTTCTGTTATAAGCCTTGTTTCCTCTTCAATTTGTTCTGGTGTGCTGACTGGGCCTCCTTCCATGTCCATCAACATGGTTCTATAGAGCTCCCAGTTAGTCCTGGTCATCGGCCTTCGTGACACGGGGGTCACTTTCTGGGAGAGCGTGACCATGATTGGTAGATGAGGCTCGTCCAGATCGTACATAGCCTCTATTCTGATTGTCCCTCTGATGTCTTGGTACGCTGCAATGTCCAATACATCAGGTCTGTAGTTTTCGTTCGTTGGTATGTGGGTTGGCTCGTCCGGGCCAATAACTTCAAAGTTGTGGTTCTCTGCTGCTTCGTACAGTGTTCTACCGGCCGGGTTTACACTATGCGAACCCCATGCTGTGTGTTTAGCGTTAAGGTCACCCACTAGTATTGCAGGTGACCTTCCGTCAAATATTGTGGTGTAATCAGAGGCTCTCAATGTGGGTTTAGGCGGTCTATAGCCTGCGTAAACCTTGAGTTCTCCTTGATTGGTTTTAATTCTGATTCCATTCGCAACCAGATCGGTGAGATTGGGCAGGGGCAGTTCTTCATGCATTATGTCCCTCCGGACTAGTGCCGCCGTCCCCCTGTATGCCAGGTTCAACGGTGAAATACAGTCTTTTCTGTATACCTGGAAGTTGGGAATTTTTAGTTCCATTTTTGGTCGCAGCTTGGTCTCCCCCAGGAGGATGATATGCACATCCTGCGACTGGGCGAGCATTCGTAGCGACTGCAGCTTCCCCTTGATGCCTCCGGGGTTCCAGTACAGAATGCGTAGCTCACAATCCATACTGGAACCGTAGATTTTGCACTGACTGATTGCATCTTCAACCCTCCGAAGTGGGTCGGATAGGGTACCGGGCTATCGCCCCTAACCCTTGCTTATTCTCAAGGGGACACTGCCCCTTGGTATGTTCTCTTCACGTAGGCTACTCAGATATGTGCCGCTCTACGTGAAGTCTGAATTGCACTCAGTGCTTTGTCTTCTGTTTGTGTGACATTGTCACTTATGATATGTGTAGGTTCTTATTATTGTTGAACTTTGTTCCTCATGGCTCCGTCTCCTCCTCAGGGGCCGACAGTAGTAGCTCCCGGGGAAGCGGCCGCCATGAGGGCCGTACTTCAGGTGGTCTGGCGTGTAGCGGCGCCAGGCCATGGAGGTGAGTGTGTGGTCCGTTGTCCGCCCTGTCATACATTTTCCTTGCCAGGCGGACAACGAACTGCTCCACGGATTCCAGCGCCGTGTCCTTAGAGATGGTGGCGTTACTGACGTATCGGCCAGCTCCTGTGGCTATTCTGAGTGAGATGGCTTGTTGTCGCTGTAGCCGATCTTTATTCGTCTTGGAGCATAGGGCGAACCAGGCCGGGGACGCATACGTCAATCTCGACCTTATGTATGTTTTATATATCCCCAGCTTGGTTCGCAGCGGCAGTCTCGATCCCAACACCGGTCGGAGCAGGGCTCTGGCTGTTCTAGCCGAGTGAATAGCCTTGTTGGTGTGGGCAGTCATGTTCAGCTTCTTATCGATGGTGACGCCCAGGTACTTGACGCTGCTCTGCCAAGCAATCTCCTGGGCGTACATCTTCAGCTTCGTTAGTGGGTCCCTCTTCCTGCTGATTAATATGGCTGCCGTCTTGGCCACATTAACAGCAATGCGCCATTGATCGAGCCATTCTGGCAGCATGTTGAGTTGTAGTTGCATTGTCTTTATTGCTATCTCTGGGTTGCCCGCGGTGGTCATGAATGCGCTGTCGTCGGCATATAACGCCAGCGTGACTCTTTCTTCGTGGTGGTGCCATGGTTGGTCCGTTAGCTTGGGGACGTCGTCCGCATAGGCAGCGTATAGTAGCGGAGAGAGGCAGCTGCCTTGCGGGACGCCAGCCAGGATGGGTTTGCTGCACGAGTCCCTTTGCTCTACTGTAACATAGAACTGTCTGTTCGTGAGGAACTCGTGCAGGATTCTCAGGTATTGTCGATTAAGCTGCGTCTTTGCCAGTTTGTAGAGAAGGCCCTCGTGCCACACTCTGTCGAAGGCCTTCTCCACGTCAAGGAACACGGCTACCGTGTGCTTGTCTCTGTTCATTCGGTGCGCCATTAGGTGTAGAACCCTCGTCAGCTGCAGTGTGGTTGAGTGGCCCCTTCTGAACCCGAACTGTTCATCCCTTATGCTGATCGAGGGTCTGATCCTGTTGAGTAGTAGCCTTTCAAACAGCTTGCCCAGGTGCGGCAGCAGCGAGATTGGCCGATATGATGAAGGCTGCCTGCGGTCTTTGCCTGCTTTAGGGATCATTATCACCTTGGCCTTTTTCCAGTCTTCTGGGTAGTGGCCTGTACGTAGGATCCCGTTGAAGAGGCGGGTGATGGTGACAATGCCCTTCCTGGGGAGCTGGTGCACCGCGGCGATCGGTAGCCCATCGTGGCCTGCTGCCTTCCTCCTGGGCAAGCGTCTGATCCCTCTCCACGTCTCCGTTGGGGATATGAACTCCACCCCTTCTAGTGATGGCGGTGGTTCGTTCCTGTAGCTGGCCGCCCAGGATTCCACAGTCTCGTGGTGGGTACGGGTGGCTTCACTTGTATTTGGCCGTACTGGGTGGAGTACGAATTGCTGCCCCAAGTGCTGTGCAAACAATCTAGCTCTGTCATGGGGTGCATATTTGCGTACTCCATCCTCCAGTAGTGGGTAAACTGGTTGTGGGCGTTTGGTTAATCGCCTGTTTAGGTGGTGTAGGTTGGCCATTTCCTCGCCGGCATGGTCGATTTCTTTTTCCCAAGATGCCCCTCTCCAAGACTCCACTTCCTGTGCTATTGAGTCCTTAAGAGTGTTGAGCCTTGTCTTGAGTGTGGGGCATCTGGTACTAGCCCATTGCTTTCTTAGCAGCCTTTTGGCAGTAAGTGACTGCTGTAACTTAATGGGGAGCTCCCATCTCCTGGAGGGGGGTAGTGTTACTTTGGTGTTGGCCTCCTTTGCATCCTGAAGTCTTTTAGTCACCAGTTTGGTGGCTATTTCGATCTCTTCCGGTGTGTCCAGGGGGCCCACGCTGAGGTCTTCCAGTTCCCTGGCATAGGCTTGCCAGTTGACTCTCAACAGCGGGTTCTTGGTGACTGAGGTGGCAGCGAGGCTGATGGTGATGAGTATGGGGAAGTGCTGTTCATCCATGTCATACAGCACTTCCACGCCAATACTGCCGCGCAGCCCCTGGTAGGCTACCACGTCCAGGACATCAGCGCGATGATTCGGGTTTGAGGGTACATGAGTTGGCTCATCTGGCCCTATGATTTCGAAGTCTCCTCTCTCGGCGGCGTCGTATAGCGTTCGACCTTGGGGTGTGATTACTCTAGAGCCCCAGGTCGTGTGCTTTGCGTTAAAATCTCCTGCAACGATGGTTGGTGTCTCGCCATCTAGGATTCTGCTGAAGTCCTGTGGGATGAGCGTAGATGATGGTGGTCTATAGGCTGCGTAAACTCGTAGCTCTCCCTTGTCGGTCTTGAGCCAGATGCCGTTAGCAACCAATTCGACTAAGTTCGATATGAGTGGTAGTTCTTCATGAATTATGTCGCGTCGGACCAGCACAGCCGTGCCTCTGTACGCTTCATTTCTGGCAGATAGGCAATCCAGTCTGTAGGTGAAGTAATTGTTTACTTGGAAGTTGATGGTAGGCTTCAGTTTAGTTTCACCCAGTAGCACTAGGTGAGCCTGCTGTGCGTGTACGAGCGTTGTGAGTGCTGACTTCTTGTTCCGGATACCTCCGGAATTCCAGTATATTATTTTAAGTTGTCTATCCATACTGGATGTTAGACAGCATGGATAAACCCCTCCTTGCGACCTCCTGGATGTTGCCACCGGAGGCCAGGGAGACAAGCAGGTCCGTCAAAATCCCAATGATCGCGACCAGAGGGTTCATGCCGCTGCTTGCTGGTATAAATGTGTGCGTAGGAGGTGTTCCTCGGTATTGTTGTTGTTGGTATTGGTGGTATTGTGGCCCCATAGGTTGGGGGGGGGCACCTGGCATTGCTTGTCTCGCTTCTGGTTGTGGGGCAGTGCCCCATGGGGCTCTTGCTGCCCATACTGGATATGTCTGCTGTCTGGTCCATTCTTGTCTGGCCTGTATTTCGTGCTGGAGTAGGGGCCTGCGTCCTAGTGGCGGCTCTGCATGTTGGACAGGGGGGGGAGGGAAGGGAGCCCTCCTTTCCCTTGGTTCTTCAGTGCGTTCGCCGTGATTCCTTGGGTCCTGCATTTGTTGCGGGGCCTGAGCGGGGGCGGGGGTGGGGGCAGTGGATTGTTGCCCCTCCCTTTGCCCTGAGCGGCTTGCCTTAGGGCGACGAGTAGTGCGGCTTTGCACCTGAATCGGGATGAATTCATGGGCCGCCGGTGCACTCCTTCTGATGATTGGCTCCTCAGGTGCCGTGACCCTTGCGCCTTGGTCGGGCAGTGGTGTCGATGCTGCTGAGGGGGCTGATGGTGCTGGTGTCTTTCGTCTCCTAGACTTGGACCTCTTGCGCTTGCTTTTCTTCTTCTTCTTACTGGGTAGGGGGGCCCCCCTGGCTGTGGGGGGATTTGCCATGACGGGTTGAGTGATACCGGTGTATCGTATACCCGGCCAGGCGTTTAGATCACCTGCTCCGGGTATTGGCGCCGGTGTGTACTGGTTTGGGAGGGTCCTCTTGGGTCGGCCGCCTGTTGTCTGGCTGCCGATTGGCCTCTGTTGAAAGGTGGGGGTACTCGTACTCCCCTCCTCCGTGCCTCCCTTAAGAAGTGGGGGCAGCGCCTACTGCACGCCACATGGGGGCCTTTACAGTTGACGCATGTTGGTTTTTGGCCCTGGGGTTTGGGACAATCCCTGGCACTATGTTCCCCTGCGCACTTCACGCATCGTTGGGGTTTGTGGCAGCCTCCAGATGCATGCCCAAATTGTTGGCACCTGTGGCACTGGGGTACTGTGCCGCCTTTGGGTGCCCACCCCTCGATGTTGACTCCGGGGATATTGAGGATCTCTGTTGTGGCGTACAGTCGCGTCCGCTCCGCTTCTGTTAATCGCTCTAGCGAGACAAAATACACCGGACAGGTTTTGCCTCTTTTGGGCGGGATTTCCTTCACATATTTTGCGGGGAAACCTTTTGCCTCTAGATCCTTCTTGATCTCTTCTGGCTGGATGAAGAAGGTGAGGCCTTTTATTGCTACCTTCAGTGGTAGCTCCTCTTCAACTGCATAACAATGCCAAGACACGGTTCTATCTGTCTCGGCCTCCTCGGTTAGGCATTTTTGTATATTGCGGAATTCTTCCGCGGTACGGGCCGCGAAGCGGAACCCTTTACCTATTGGTTTAACACTCAGTGAGTGGCCCAGTTTAGCCTTAATCTTAGCAAAAACTGGGATCCAGTTGGTGAGTGATTCCACCATTATGGGCGGATACCCTTTTAGTACCTGTGGTTGGGTTCCGCCTGGCTGATGTTGGTTCTCCCTGGGGCGCAGATGATGAGCCCGCTGTTGGGGAGGCCGGTCTTGGTTTTGCCGGCGAGGTGATGACCTCCGCGTACGACATCGCGGCTTCCTGCGGCGGTGTCGGCGGGGTGGGCATAGGAGCCGCGTATAAAGGTACCGGCTCGATGCCCGCATACGACGTGGATCGGGTGTCCCGTAGTTGCTGTTCATCCTCCCTGTCGGAGTCTGACGAAGATGGCGGTGATGAATATGATGCTGAACTGTCAGCTGTAATGTTTGCCGGCAGTCCGCTCGATGATGAGGCATGCGAAACATGCTGTGACGTTCCTGGGCCCATTTGATCTGAGGGTCGTCGGGGTCGGTCATTTTTTTGGATGGGTGTGCGTTTTGTGATGGGTGACCGCTGACCTACTTTTGTTGGTGGGGTCAGTGATTTTTTGATTTTGATGCGTTTTTCTTCTCCGCCCGCTTCTGTGTCGGAGTCGGAAGAGGTAGGTGGCCGTCTTTGTTTACACCTGCGAGCTGTATGCGCCCGTTCGGTTTCGCCTGCGGGTGGGTACTCAGACCCACCGGCCGCGAGTCCTATGTCGGGTGTAGGTTGCGAGGGGTTGATGACAGCCTCCTCTAATCGTCTGCGGGGTGATCCCGCTTGGGTGGTTGCTGGACCGAGTGGGGCTGGTGCGGTTTCACTCCCTGCGGTGTGCTCAGACTCCGCTGATGTGAATCCTTCCGCCTTTTGTTTGCGGTCCCTGGCTTGCCTAGGCGCCTTGCGTAGGCCTAGTGCGGAAGCCGGTATGATTACGGACTTTGACGGGTCCATAAGGTAGCGGCATACAATGCCTTCTTGTTTGTCAGGGTCCGGATCTTTCCGGGGCGGGGGGCGTCCTCCCTCCGCCATGGTAAATAATGGTGATACCGGGTGTTGGTATGCAGGTGATCACGGGGTGGTGGTGGTGATCACTTAGGATGGTGATACGTTGCTCTTTACCTACAGCTGCGTGCGGTTTCCAGAGGCGGTTCGTCCCCTACCGGGGGAGATCCCGTTCGGGAGGGCCCAGTAAGGCGACCGCGCACAGATTCCGACACGCAGAAAGTAGGATGGATAAGGGTTCGCAGTGTATCAATTTCGATTCTGAATCTGACAATTTTATCATAAAATTCCAAGTCAGAATCTACTCGGTCTCTTACCGGTGCAGAGCGGCGCAATACGATTGCAACACTCGATAATTGCCGAGCGGGGGTGGTAAACACTACGGCGTACGGGGGGGGTGGTGTGTGGGAGCCTCAACGCTTACGCGGCGACTCGACCACAACAACCAAATGGTACGCGGTAGTATTTAGGGGTTGAGGGTTGGGTCATACGTGTGGTCCCGGTGACGTCACGACGTTGCTCCTCATGCAAGCCCGTGAAGATGTTGATGGGGTCCGTTGTCCGCCGAATCGAACATCTAGATTTTGCAGTCAGTCAGTTTGTGTCTTCAACCCTTTCTGGGTTGGTTGAGGCATCGAGCCTGGGCTCATGGCCTCTGCAGAACCTCATGGGGCCTCTACCCCACGGTATCTCTCCACTGCGCAGGCTTCAACTTGAATCAGGCCGCTCTGCGCAGTGTCTGTTTGCATTTTTCATATGCTTTTATTTATTTGGATGATTTTGTTACGAACATTCTTCTTCTTCTTCATGAAGCAGAAGAAGAATGTCGCTTAACATCACACCACAGATTTAACTGTGGGTTGCGGTGTGTGTTCTTCTAGTTGTTTTGTCTCTGTCTTCTTATTGGTGGGGTGCTCCCGGCACACATTCATCCTCCGGAGCTTCCACAGCCTCCTTCTGTGCTATAATTTCGCGGGGGAGAGTGCGCCAGGTCTTCTTGGCTTCTGGTGGTCTGGCATGGAGTGGAGCAATCCCATGTAGGTGGGTATGTGGCCCATTGTCAGCCCTGTCGAACATTTTCTTCGACAGTCTGACAACGAACTGCTCCACGGACTCCAGCTCCATGTCCTTCGCGATCGTGTCGTTCCTCACGTAACGCCCCGCGCCTGTTATGACACGGAGCGCTATGTTTTGTTGCGCTTGTACTCTTCTTCGATTTGTTCTTGAGCATAGGTGGTACCAAGCTGGGGCAGCATATGTCAGTCTGCTTCTGACATATGTTTTGTAAATCCCCAGCTTGGTTCTGGTTGGCAGATGAGACCTAAGAACAGGCCCGAGTAGCGCTCTTGCTGTTCTCGCCTGTCTTATCGCATTTTCTGCCTGTGCCGCCATTGATAGTTTCCGATCAATTTCCACACCAAGGTATTTAACCGAACTCTTCCATTCAATTTGTTGACCTTGAAGTGTAAGTTGTGGTGGATGTTTAAACCTGCGACTGACTAGCATAGCTGCCGTCTTGGTTACGTTTACTGCCATACGCCAGTCGTCCAGCCATTCTGGCAGTATATTTAGCAACTTTTGCATCCTTTTGGCTGCCCCTTTTGGCGTTATGGATGATGATAGGTACGCGCTGTCATCTGCGAACAAGGCCAGCGAGACATCCCTCTCCTCTTCACGGATACGGTCGGCCAAGGTCGGGATGTCGTTGGTGTACAGCGCGTACAGTCCTGGTGATATGCAGCTGCCTTGGGGCACGCCTGCTTGGATGCTTCTGGTTGTTGAGTCCGCTCCTTCAACCGCTACATAGAAGGTGCGGTTCTTCAGGAACGACTCTATGATTTTGATGTACTGGTCCGGTGTTTTGGTTTGTAACAGCTTGAAGAGAAGGCCCTCGTGCCAGATTTTGCATTGGACCTAGCTCGTTTAAGTACCTCTGAGTTTTACCGTACAGAGAGCACCGGTTTCGCCGGCGCAAACTTGACAATTTTGCCCGCAAGTTTCACTTTGGTCAGCCAGGGTTTTTAGCCATAACTTCTTTATTTATTTACCAATTTACATGATTCTTTCTTATTTACTTAGTACTATTAAAGGCCTACCTAAATATGTATAATTAGTACACATAACCCTGCCTGATGTTAAGCTATCGTGAGATTTCTAACTAAAAACCTAGTTTTTGGGGCAAACCTAAACAAATAAAAATTCACCCTGCCTAACCTACTTTCGATAAAGGTGTCAAATATTTTTATTAGATAATATATACTTAAGCCTATTATTTAAAAATATTTACTATTTCCTATGTCTTATAGTTTTTCTAATAAAAATCTAAATATACTAAAAATTTAAAACATACAAAATCAACCATATTTTCTAAACTATAAGACCTATCAAAAAACTGTTTACACGTTTAGAAATCTTACTATCTAACCTATTTTTTCAAATATAAAATTAACCTTAACTATAACTTAAATATTTCACCTAATAAAATAGGCTACCGTGCGGGCGGTGTAGCGCTATCTCACTCGCACCCGTTAGGGTAGCGCTTACCATCCCGCGCGCACCTTAGCCTTACATAATTTCTAAGTTTCGTCGCCAACAGGAATATTCCTTTTATTTCTAAACCAGGAACTGTGTTTAATAATTAATTTTATAAATGACACGTGTTAATTCAATCGAACGATTGCTAAAATTTAGTACCCTGATTAATAGAGTCAATTTAATGTAGATGCTACTCACACTGAGAAGACATTTTCTATATCTAAACGAGAGGATGAATGGCCATTTTGTAGCATAAAATCCATTGTAATGGCACGCTGCGCATTTTAAGCATTTTTTTTTCTCAATTTAGTAACGCTGCGCTCATAAATTAATAATTATAAAATTTATTGTAGGGGTGCTTAGCATAAAATTGCTTATTTTTATCCATAAAACTCTACAGAAAGCAGCTGAAAAGGTCCGAATCTGGAGGGACATGGAGCGCGCTAAGCACGACGCGGTGGAACGGAAGAAGGAACAGAAAGCACGAGACAAAATGGACGACAAGCTGATGGAGGTCCTCGTCAGGTCCAAGGCAAGGGTAGAGAAGCGACGCCTACACACTGAGAAAGCAGTAAGTACCTGATAATGATACATTGACTGAATGCTAGACATGAACTAGAAAGAACACCATAGTTTCCGAACACAGGTATGTGGCAAAATTTTTCACTGTAAACATTTACTCGTATGCCAACTTTTTAATACAAGGTATGAAATAAATTTAGGTCGCAGAAAGAAAATGAACAGGTGCATTATAATTACTATCCTAACAGATAGCGCTAGGTTTGAGACTTTTGAGGTTTTGTTACTTTATGACTTCAAATTAGTGTAGCGATAGTACCTATTTTATTGATTTCTATTAGTACCTATAACCTATATTTCTATAAAATTATCCGAGCAAGCTGTTTATATAGATTAAGTCAGTCGTTACGTGCAGAAAAATAATATTACATAGAAAACACAATAATATGATACATAGTGATACTTCACCGACGTAGCGTCAAGAATGAACAGCACCTACCTACTGAACGATTTTGAATCAAATTCTTTCCCTAGTCACGATCCAGGTATGATATTTTTCAAGCGTAGGTAGGTATTAGATATGAATTTATTTATTGGGATACAAACGTTAAAAAGTTACATATACCTCACATAATATAAGATAACAAAAAAAAAGTTCAAATTCAAAATAATAATTATTATTCATGAAACTCAAAATGAGATACAAAAATTAGATGTTTAATACAATATTTACCAGTCAAAATTAGTCATAATCAATGGCAAATCTCGCCTTTTGCAGCTATGTTATTGATCTAGAGTCTAGACATTCACAATATAGTCCGGCAATTTAGACATCCGAGGGTACAACATTTCCCAATCAACTGAAAATTGGTAGGCTTGTTCAAAACACCATTATAAATAAATACTAAATAGACCTCATCGATCTGGAAAAAAAGTGTTCAAAGGTTACAAAAACAAGGTTTTTCACGATTTACAGCAAAACGGTAACTTTTATCATAAAATTTGCCTTATCAAAAATTGTAGATGAGAGAATTATCTATAAAAATATCTCGATACTTTCTTTCCTAAGAGCCACCGTTTTTGATATATAACAATTCAAAAAGTTAAAAGAGTTGTAATCGTCATAATATACACACATTTCTACGCCACCTTTGAGGTAGTGTATTGGTAGTGCATTGGCATGGAAAGCGCTACGTACTACTTCCCTTAAAAACATTCTCAAAAATTTTGAGCGTCGATTTTATTTTTGTTGTTTATATACTTTGAGCTCGTTGTCATTCTTGTTCTTCTCAATGGTATTACCCTTTTTCTCACTTCACCATCATTCCGGATGTATAACAAAAGAGACTTTTCTATGTATAGTAAAGTCTCTAATAATGTTTTACTCAGCAATGACATCTTATAACTAAATGATTGAATGTAGGTGTTATCAAGTAAAAGTTGTTATTATTATTGAATTATGTCTGATGTCCATGTTATTAGTTAATTGTTTGGAACGATACGCTCTAAGTTGTCGATCATTATATTTACTTTGGACAGACTGTCCAGTTAGATTAACATTCAACACATATGTCGCGCGAAGAATCCTTCTCGGATGAGCAGCGTTCGGGAAGTTACGAACGAACATCCCGCAGAGCCTGTAGACCAAAGTCTTCAACCAGTATGTGTTGCCAGTTATGACTTATAGCACTGAGACGTGGTCCCTAACTGTGGCCCTTATGGACAAGCTCAGAGTCACTCAGCTATGGAGAGAGCTATGCTCGGAGTTTGTTGGCGCGATAAAATTTGGAACGAAGATATTCGCCGAAGAAGCAAAGTCACCGACATAGCTTTCAGTATTTGCAAGTTGAAGTGGCAATGGGCGGGCCACCTTGCTAGACGAACCCATAACCGATGTAGAAGAAAGTTTCTCGAGTGGTAGGACTCGTACTAGGTGGACTGACGACATTGTAAAAGTCGCGGGTTAGCCTATGTTTACAAGCGGCTAGTAGTTGTTCTTTGTGGCGTTCTATGAGGGATGATTATGTTACTATTATTGGCACTTACATTTTAATTTGAAGATATTTTATTTAAAATATGAAATATTTTAGTCCACTACCTTACCAAATCAAACTACTCCCACTAAAATTAAATACTATTTTAAACAATGGAAGTAAAAACTTTTAGTTAATGATGTATAATATCATAAGACATTCTAATATTTATAATATAATAATATGTGTAAGTTACACTGACCGATATAATAATATTTTTATTTGTATTAGAATTTCAGTGATGAATATTATATACGTGGTGTACTTATACATACATAAAATCACGCCTCTTTCCCGTAGGGGTAGACAGAGACCACGGATTTCCACTTACTACGATCCTTCTCCTTCTGCCTTTTTTCTGAACGTCTTCAATCTGATTTTCGAACGTTCGCGTAGGTCTCCCCTTCCAACACTTCCGTTCACTTGTCCCATGTATACCTGTTTTGTCATTCTCATTTCATTCATTCTCTCCACATGTCCAAACCATCTTAACATACCTTTCTCGATTTTTGTCACTACATCCTCATTCACACCACATCGTTCCCTGATCACACTTTTCCTTATCCTGTCACACCGTTCGACTACAATCATGCTCCTCAATGCTCTTATCTGCACTGCATTTATTCTACTTTGATGCTTTTTCTGCCATACCCAACTTTCACTACCATACATTAGTGTCGGAACCAACACTCCCCCATGAACAGCCAGACGAGCCTTTTTAGACACCTTCTGACTGTTCATAAACGCGTGCAATGCTCCGTTTACCATGTTTCCTGCGTTCACTCTCCTTTCTGTACCACATTCACACTCTCCATCTTTTGTAAACATGGCTCCCAAGTATACAAACTCTTTCACTTGTTCCACTTTTCACCTCCAATCACAATATTGCAATCGGTCACTCTATCATCTCGTTAAAACACCATCACTTTCGTCTTACTTACATTTATTTTCATTCCCTTTCTTTCTAAAACCTCATGCATAACATTTACCATCGCCTGCAACTCTTTTACCTACGACGCAAGTATCACTTGGTCATCAGCGCAGCGTAGAGAATACGTTTGATGAGTAAGTAACTGATCTCATCTACAATTTTTGTTTTTATGATAAAATTTATCGTTTTGCTGAAAATCGCGAAAAAATCCGTTTTTGTGACCTTTGACTTCGAGTTATAATTTTTTTACAGGTGTCGGATCGATGAGGACTTTTTAAATTTTATTCATAATGGTGTTTTGAACAATCATACCCATTTTCAGCTGGCTGCGAATTATTCTAACTGTATTACTATTTTTGGTCTAAATTGACCGGACTAATATGTGAAACTCGATGGCATAATCCTCGAGGGTATTATAAAAAACGTACAGGATCTCGAGAGCAATTTGTAAATTTAATAATTAATAGATTAATATATACTCACGGTTAGAACATATGAGATGTAGCTTTTATGTAGCAACGGTTTGCACTTTTCGTCTGAAATTGAGTTTCAGCACGGTGTTGTATCCAGTATTTTTCGAAACTTAATAACTGATGGTTTCAAGACCAGTGTTTGCCGGTAGGTAGTTTCACAATATACCTAAATAAATATTACAGATTCACCGAATGTTTTTTTATTGGCATTAAGGAATATTTAGGTAGGTACCTTCAATGTTGCAAATATCATTTATAATGAAGGACCTCTATGTTACATCGTTGTGCGCTACTGAGACATTAAGGAAAATATTGTTTTATTATTATTTACCTAGACTAGTGTAAGTGCACGAAAACAAATAATACCAATTATCCTTATTGTTTTACTAGCATAAAAACATAATAAGGATGACCACCTATATATGTATTATTAACATATAGATATGTTTATACTTGTACATACTTAAGTGACCTTATTAAGAAGATGATACACTGACGGGCGGAACATCAAATCAGTAGAGAATTTATAGTCGTGGTTTATAATAGGCATTTGTTTATGGCTGTTATTTAATAGCCTTCTGGCATTTACATATTACGCAAAAAAATAATAATTGTTTTCCGAGCAGCGGTTATAATAATAAATCATCTATTTATACCTACTTGTATTGAATTTCAGCATTTCTCTGAATAAGATGTCCGTAACATACAGATGTGCCTGTATGCAGACAGACGGAGCGACGGAAACGGTGAAAATGTAACCCATAAAAGGACATTCCGTTTGCCGTATTACTGCATATAGGCGTCAGTTAAAGACTAATAGGTACTCGTGTATGTGAATTGATCAGCTGCGATATATATATATTGATAGTTATATGGGTTTCCTCAAGCATCCGGACGACGAATAGGTAATTCCGTAGGTCTGTCATAAGGAAAAATAATATTTTGTAGCTTTAGCATTTCGTAATTCTCATTTTCCTTTGTAACTTTAACAAATATCATTAAGTACAATTTTAATTCATTCCGTAAAATGTTCTTTCCGAATATGTTGATTTGAGATCCGCTATGCGTGATATAATGCTTGTCAGTTATATTTAGTAGCCCTCTTGTTGAAGGCTGTCGTCGAAATCAGTCGATTGGGTTCTTCTCGTGTATGCCTACCACACACTTAACAAGGCTATTGAAAATCATGGAGTGGCTTTAGCTGTTTCTCTCGAAATCTCGAAATGTTTTGATAGGGCCTGGTACCAGAGCCTCATCAACAAGCTTCCATCTTACAGGAAGCTTGGCTTCTTCTCTTTGCTCATTAATTAAGGACTTTTTTGAGGGAACGGTCGCTATTAACGATAGTTATTTACGTCTGCTTCTCGGATTGGCAATTAACGCCAGCGTTCCTATTTTTGCAACTCTTTTGTTGTTCATAGTTATGCAGTACCTATGTGAACACACCGTTTGTAAGCTCGGTAGGTATCCACTGGATGGGTACTGGCACATATACACCATCGCTGGATTGGAGGGATGGAGTTGTTCTTTCTGAATAAAAGCTTCCTTTCAGTATTTGCTTCCTTTTATTTCCTTTTTCTTCTAAATGATGATGAGATGTTATCCCTAAGAAGGGTGGTTCGGTACTACATGCTCTCTGCACAAAACGTTCCTACTTATATACAAAACTTCACGGAAAAAAAAGATTGTGTCAAATCAAGAATATATCTATTGGTCAAGACATTCCGTGTTTCATATATGGGGAAAACAATATATTCTTGTGATTAGTAAATATTTGTCTTGTTAATTATTTTTCGTGCAAGTATTTATATACTAAAACTAAGATTATTATTTTCTTATTAAAAAAAAAGTAGTTATGTCTCTGTCTAAGTAAATCATTGTTCTAATTTAGAGAATCTGAAATTCTCAAATTTAAAACAATCCTTACTTGAATAAATGAACTCATACGTTCACTCATTCATTAGATTCTAATAAGAAAAAAAAATATTTTACTATTAAGTACATAAATAGTTCAGTTAAGATATTATTCTTACTTCTAGTAAAATATATTCTTCTGAGTATATATTTTAATTAGACCAACAACAGTTTTCTTCGTACAAGAAAATTACTTTTAGGTAAACAAAAATCTTCTTATCTGAATATTGTAACTTATTTAAATTAAGAAACCATAATTCTGGCTTCAACACGTACATGTTTTCATACGGGGATCAGTTTACATAGAACGAATAATGAATGTTCTCCAGTGAAGAATTTTCAGTTCTCATTTCAATATTAAGTGTTTTACTGTAAGTAGTTTTGATCTTAGTATTCTAATGGGTGTTTTAACCGAAAAAGTTGTATTGATTGGTTCAAAAGAATTTGTGCTTGCACGAAGATCGAATTGTCTACGGATAGAATATCAGATTTCTTGACTCGACAATGGAATTTCACTGGAAGAAACCTCAGTTCTTGTTCAAAATAATTACATGTTTTACATTTAAATTTTAGTCGTCTTGGTAAAATAATAGTGAGTTTTATTGTAAGAAGTCTCATTACTTGGTTCAAGTCATTACATGTTTCAGACGGAAATCAGATAATATATTGATAAGACTATCCGTTTTCTAGCTTCAATAATAGTGTATTTTAGTAGAAGGAGTCTTAGTTCTTGGTTCAACTCTCTAAATGTTTCATACGGAGATCAGATTATATAGTGTGAAAAATATAAATTATCTTGGTTCAATAATAGAGCGTTTTACTGGAAGGAGTCTCAGTTCTTGGTTCAACTCATAAAAGTGTTTCATATGAAGATCAAATAGTATTTTGTGAATAATATCAATTATCTTGGTTCAATGATAGTGCATTTTACTGTAAGAAGACTCAGTTCTAGGTTCAACTCATGAATTTTTTCATACGGAGCTCAGATTTGTTTCATCTGAACTCCATATATTGTACAACATATTAATTACTTTAGTTCAATTATAGTGTTTTGATTGGAAGAAGTCTCAGTTAATAAATATATTATAAATTACAGCAAACTGTGAAATTGTTAATGAAGCACGCAGATTTCAAGCAAGATATCGTTGTTCTTCAAAGTATTATTAATACCGTACTACCTAGATAACAACTTCTTTATTTGAAATTGAAACTTCACTGAAATACAAATAAAACTAACAATTACGTTAGATTTTCCTTAGTATGCAATGAGATATACCTACACAAAAACCTTTTATGAATAAAAAAAACTCGAATAAACTATGCTTCTAATTTCATCATTGAAATAATGAATGTGAACAAGATAATTGATATTTTCTACTATATACAATAAGATATTCATATAAAACTTGTAGTTAGTCAACAAGAACAAAAACTCACTTACAGAAAATAAAGCCTGGTGCACCAGATCTTCCAGATCTTCCAATCTGATCTCCGCCTTTCAAGTCTGCAAATAACGTAGGTTAATAATTGAGTGTAGTTCTAAAAGGGATCAACTAACAAACATCTATCATCGTAAAAATAAATAAAATACAATACATATTTTCTGTAAAAAATATTTATTTATAAAATAAATTAAGAAGCATACAATTTTATTTTATCATTATCAAAAATATTATACATTATTGTAACAATTATGTACTGCGTCCCGCGGTTACACCCCGCGTGGTGATGGATGATGATGAAAAGTATCCTATGTGTTAATCCAGTGCTTCATCTACCTCCATACCAATTTATATCAAAGTTGGTCCTACCATTTGAGCGTGAAGAAGTAATAAACATACAAACACACTTACAAACTTTCACCTTTATCTACCACCAAATAATATTATTTTTTTCTCATTATAATCAGCACCACATTTTATGTTACGTTATAATATAAAGTATGGTTGAACACTTTGCTTGTTGAGTAGAGCCTTTTCTTCACCTCCTCCACTTTAGTTTGGATATCTCCAGGATCCTAAAAAAAAGAGCTACAGTGAAAATATTGCTTAATCCATAAACTTTTTATAGATGATAGGCATATTTTGACCACAATCACATATTGTTGAGTAAGTGGTAAAATATAGCAAACAGGTTAGACCTAAATAAAATTAGAACTGTCTTTAAAAGTCAGCTTCCAGAAGGCCCCGTTAGATGATTATCACACATAAATCATCTAACTGCAAGTTAGCGGTTAATCATTATTATAATCTTTACAGAGTCATGAAATATGATTAGGCACACTTTTAAAAGTTCTGTATACTAACTACTATGCTAATATAAAATACTGACTGTGTATATATATATATATTATATTATAGTATGTAATAGATAATTTGATGAGATATCCTAACATCATAAGAAAAATATATGATATAATATTTTTTTAATTGTTTAAATATGTGTTTTATACTTGATGAAATTACCTGAAAAACAATAACAAAGTTCATAATCTGCTCCAACGTGGAAAAAAATCTACTCTTGTTTAGTTTTCCTCATGGGGGTATTGAGTAGCGTAACACTTGTGTTTCATTGGTAAAATTTTGATCTGGAATGGAAAAAAACACATGTATATTCTTGAATGTAGGTTTATCTAACAAAAAATCTATGTGTATATAGTGTAGAGAGGATAGGTAAATATATATACATCGAAATTCATTCTGAATAACTAACGAGGAACAGACACATAAACAAACACAAACATACATTCGCATTTATAATAATTATAATATTTAGCTGTATTAGCCTGCTGTTGATCTCTATCATAACATAAAGAGTTATCTTTAATTCTATATATTAGTAGGTATGTAATACAATTATGTATTACGAACCTACCGTTCGTTAACTTGGCTGTACCAACTTAGTGTAACCACACAGCACGTTCCACGCAAAAAAAATCTAGCAGCCTCTATGATGGATATTTTTGACTATCTACAGTTATTTATATAGTAAGGAACAAGCTTACCTAAATGAACACTAGTTAGGTTGCTATCTCAAGCACAACTTGAACAAATATTCACGTTATAACACTATATTAAACAAAATTTACGAAAATGCCATTGGCCATGCCACGGCGCGTGTACCTTTCGCTAGCAACGCTAATTGTGTTGTGTGTAGCCAACATCGCCCTTATAAAGTCCCGAAACATATTCGTATCGTGATTATTACCAAATGAGCACATTCGTATAACTTTTCATTTAGGTTGACGATTTGTGATAAATACAGCCAGTATTTGTAAGAAATAGATGATTACCTATGTCTGTTTTATTAGAGAGTCTGTACATATTTGAAATTATTATGAAAGATCGTAAAAAAAAAACAGTGACAATCACGATTACAACACAAGAAGTAAAGATAAAATCGCGGTACCAGGTTTTACATTAGCAAAAACAAAAGTAAAATGGTTAATTGTGTGCGGTTTTATAATAACATTCCCCAACATATTACAACGCTCACAGAAGGAAAGTTCAAGTTGCACGTGGAAAATAATTTTGATTAAGAAATCCTATTCCAGTTTGTGATTACATAAACGACAAAAATGCTTGAACAATTCCTCTCCTTCTCTCCTCTGCCAAGCTATCACCTGTCACCTACGTAATTAAAAGAAATATTGTAATTATTTTACTAAACAGTATGTAAAATATTGTTAAAAGACATTTAAATTATTGGTCCCGAGTTTCTTGCCCGTTGTTCTTGCAGTGGATCTGTAATTTTTTTGCTGAACGTGGCAATTCATTGTAGAATATTTCAATATTAAAATTTGTAAATGACCTTCATAAGAGCGTCGTATATGCCTAAATTGAATCAATGATTTTGACTTTGACTTTGATTAAATATCATAACTTAACGAAATTTCTGATTCATCACAAGTTTAATTTTTGAGATAGACCTCGTGAGTATTGTATAGGCACCCACTCTTAACAAATAGGTCTTCTAGGCCTTGGCCTTCGCCACTTATGGCGGTGAGTATGAACTGCTACGTGGGTAGTCCATGGGTTCCAGCAGCGGGCTTAAGATTCTGTGCATGGTGATAGGGCATTTTACTAATGTTCACCTGGCTAGATTTCAAACCAATATGAATTAGGAAATGAGAAACCGAGCACCTAAAGGTAATAATCGGACAGTTTTAAAACACTAGCACCAGCCCTACTTCAGATACGAATCAATATATTGGGACACTAGCGGGGTTCAAACCCTGCCGCTTTGCCGTTGTACTATAAGTATATTAGACTCCCAGTCCATATTAGCTGAGTAACCTTATATTTTTCAAATAATAATTTACATATTTTATTCTTAATATGAATTGAAACAAGCTTATTCAGCATGCAATATTGCTTATAATGAATAGTATTCTTAGGTTCAGTAGTTTCCCCACATCAAGGGAGAACTAGACAAAACTAAAATATTGCAACACTAAATAAAATCGGGAACGGAGAAAACCATCTCAAACTAAAAACTGAGTACTTGGTCTGAAAATACACATTTTTAATGGAGATATAGTTATTCTTGACTGGAAATTTGTCTGTTTACATTAAAATTCATGGTTTTGATTGAAGAGCCAGTGAAGAAAACTGTTTTTTTTTAAATATGTTTGTTTTTGGGGTGCCGGGCTAAAATGTAACCCCCCATCTCTACCCGTGGATGTCGTAAAAGGCGACAAAGGGTAACACACCAGAAGGTGGGCAGCAGTGCCTTCTGAGGAATATATACCTTAAACTGCAATCCCCAAGCCACCTGCCCAGCGTGGGGATTATGGCAAACCCTCTTAATGGGGGAGGCTCTGTTCAGTGGACAATCCGGCTGATACAGTATGTTGTATATCATTTAAAAGTATGTAGATATATATTTGTTTGACTTCTACATTTAATGGTTCAAAACTCTTTTCAAAAGGTGGGGAAAAAACAAAAGAAAAATAAACATTTTGAAATGTTTGTTAGGACTAGCAAAAGTCAACCCTAAGAATTTCTTAGCATTTTACCAATAATCCTGTATATTTGTAGACCAAAAACAAACATTTTTAGCCAAGACTGCTTTTCTTTATTGAAGATGAGTAACTAATGTTACAATCTATCACTTTGCATTGAAAACTTTAATATTCTTCATGTAAGATACCTAAGTCACTCTCTACAGTAGAGATATATTTTCTTGGTTCAACGCAGAATATAGTTTGATCTGTTAATCTATATTAGATTAACTCTTAACCTAAGAATGTCGTATCAAATATCAATCAAGAACATCTTACACTTAAGTTCAGTATTCGTTTTCTGAAGTGAAGATGAATAACTTCAACAATTAACAATATATCATTATTGACTCAAAAACTTAAAATTCTTCATGTAATATGAGTCATTCTCTGCAATTGAAATTTATTTTCTTGGTTAAATAAAGAGTACAGTTTTGCTGTGATGCTAATGCCTCTTAACCTAAGAACAACTTATCAATAATCAATCAAGGATGTTTTTTCTTTACTTAAAATGATTTACGTTAGCAATTTAGAATTATTCATTATTGACTTGAAATATTTTATTTAATATAAATCACCCTTTGTAATCGAGATTTAGTTTTTTAATTATAAAATAAAATTGTTTTGCTTTAACACTCATGTCTCTTTACCTATTAATACCGTAACAAATATTAATCAAGAATAAAGGTTTAAGATCAAGATTTGTTTTCTTTACTGAAGATAAATTACTATAACAATTAAGAATATATGATTATTAGCTTGAAAACTTTAAAATTCTTTTAGTTAGATAAGTTTCTGTCTATAATGGACATGTATTTTCTTGGTTCAATAAAAGATATTGTTTTCCTGTTGATCGAAGATTCTTAACTAAAGAATACAATATCAAATAAATATTAAGAACAATCAAACACAGATCAAGATTTGATTTCTTTACTAAAGATGAATAAATACAACAATTAACAATCAATTACTTTTGCTTTGATAATTTTAAAATTCTCTATCTAATATAACTCACTTCTGCAGTTGAGATATTTGTCTTGGTTATATCAAGTATATAGTTTTGTTGTAAATCCAATGTATCTTAGCATGACAATACAAATTCATAGATTAATAAAACAATATATGTCTCAGATTTAGAAAACTGTAATTTTTAGGAGGAGAATAATTTTCTTGCTCGGATATATGTATATCCTTGTCATTTACTTCTCTCAATTATTTTATATGAACAAAAGAAATATCTTGTATTAAGCCCATTGTTGTTGAAAGAATGGAAATATTTTCTTAATCCAATAAAACGTTTATTATTCTTGGATAAAATTTCAGATTTCTTACGCTAACTCCATACGTAATCAGAATGAGAATTCATAAAATATTTCATTCAAAAAGATACTATTTTCTATAGTTAAGAGCAAAAATATTTCTGACCAAAAGTTATACTCTTGATGTAAAAATATATGGTGAGAATAATATTATTTATCTTAGAGAAAATGACCTAACTTCACTCAAGAAAATATTTTTATTTTAAGTAAATATATACTTGAGATTAAACAACACTCCCGAGAATAATATTATTCTTGGATTGACACTTTGTCAGGGCCCATTTTTTTCCGTGTTGGCCACAATAAACCTTTATTCTTATTTGCTTACTAATCACGTACGACTAATCAGAGCTATTTGAATCTGTTTCTGTCGTACCGACATAAACAAAGGTCTAACATAACAAAGTTCTAATATAATTATCATTATTTTTGTCCCGACGTTTCAAACACTTTGCAGTGATCGTGGTCACGGGTCAAGGGTCTTTTGTTGCTGCAGATTAATGACAAGCTTAATCCCGGTACCTGGGGTATGCAGATGACAGTATAGTTGTGGAAAGTAATGGAGGCTTTGGGAGAAGGCATGATTGAGTGTATGAATGTAGTTTAGAGATTTTTCCATCTGGGCCACCGAGAACTTATAAATGCAACAAGCAATAAGACTAATTGGCGATGATAAATTTACCGTCAAAAAAGTTCTGATCCTCGAGCACCACCGCGGACTGGCATATCTGGCCATCTTCTAACGAATGCCCAAGAGCTTTACCATGTTACTGCCTTCTTCTACAAGACAGGCAAAAGTACGGCGAATTTATATAAACCCCTACCGCCTTCTGTTTTTCTGATACAGTCTTAAAGCTTAGAGGATATAGATTTAGATACATGCTCAATCATTTATTACGACATTCCGGCACTAAGATACGAGTTTGGTGTAAGGTCAAGGCGAACGAATTGAGCTGTCATGGCAGCAGTGCCTACTGAAAAACTGCTATCTTATAATGCGATCTCTTATCAAGGGTGGGCAACCTCCTTAATTAATTTATTTGTGAAAGTAGGAATGTCAGTTTTGATTTGCTATATTAAGTTTAATTATTTCAATAAATTATCTCTGCCAGATCAAAGAAGAGAAGATGAAAATCCTGGAAGAGATCAGCTCGAAGCTGGAGTCTGGAGAAGCCGCACGCGCAGCGAAGGAACAAGAGATCTTAGACAAAGCGATTAGCGATAAGAAAGCGCTGTGAGTTTTACCTTTTTTCTTTCTTTTGTATGGGATTGGGACGGAACAAGCACGAGGTCCACGTGATGTTAAGAAATCACCTCTGCCCGCTCGTCATCCTGATACATACAGTTGTTAAGTTTTATGTGCTTGTAATTTTACTTGCTCTCAAGGACTGCTGCCGAATCTGTTAAGTGATTGGTGACAGATGTTCTACTTGAGGGTGGTAGCTAGCCAGACGAGCATTCGCAAAATGCCCTTCCACCAGGCGGTGAGCTCAAACCCGCGGGGTGGGAATCGAAACCATCTGCGGCACGACAGTCTAGAGCTATTATCACTTAAAATATAATTGCCTAAAGAACATTTCAATATATATATCGCATAGTGATAGAGCATATTGATTGTACCTGCCAACGTAGAAAATCTATCGATAAGCATCTAACGGTGGGTTCCGTTAGCATTCCTTGAGAATTGCCATTATAGACTGTTTACTATTTTCAACCACATAGACACTTAAATTGAAGTTGTGGTAAAAGACTGAATTATCGACCATTAATAAAAACACGCTCCTATATCCCCAAAAGGCAAAGGTGTTTTGTTTAAACCACACGAATAAAGAAAGGAACATAATGAAAACTACGAATTTGTCCGCTCATTGAGCTGGTTCAAACCGGTTCCGTTCCCTTGCGGGCGCCGCTGCAGCCCCCGCACGCCTCGTCAGTCAGTAGTTACGCACACATAGCTGTGCGGGTAGTAGTGAAGCTTTCATTTGTACCGTGCTTTGTTCATGTGGTTGAAACACCCTCATTTGTTATCTCTACCGGGACTACCTGGTATTGGGACTTACAGTTACCAAAATACTGTGTGAAAACCAATAAAAAAACCAACAAGCGCATATATCCGACTCCAATGTACGGACTATAAGTATCTTAATCTTCCTACCCATAAGTGTGATCGGTACAATACCTTCTCTAATATCGCAGAGAAAACACAAGAACAAATTAGAATAAATGTTAACCCTCACAAGACACAGGATACCAGATGGACATAATACCTATGTCTGTTTACAGTTATTGTAAACAGTTTTAGCAAAGGTTTTATGTCCATGTAGCCGTTCTGACGCTAACACTCCTTGCTAGTTCTCGTTGAAGGTATACCGACCACCTTTCGAGTTATCAGAGGACGGTAGATGATAAGGAACCCTGTTGTGCACCCACTGTACAACTTGCATTTCCTAAAAGGCAGCAGTGATACTACCAACGAAAACATAGTCATATGTATAGGGTATAGAAAATTACGAGTACGTACGTTGTTCTTTAGACACACTGTACCGACAACACCATGCGTGGGATAATGGTAAAAAGATGATAAAAATATTTTTACTACTGACAGCATCTTTTCCCTTCTTTCCTGTTAAGTATCATATTCAAGGATTAGATATATAATATTGCACAAAGCAATCTTTATTTATCTGTTCCAGGGCTGAAGACTTGCGCAGGAAACAAATGGAGAAGGAAGCGGAAATGAAGCAAGAACGCATCGCTCTGCGCCAGAAATGGCTCGAGGAGGAGAAGCAACGGCTGCAAGAGTTCAACACCATGCGCCAATGGGAATGTATGAACAGGTGAGTAGAACTCCGGCTCATCACAATAAATTCGAAGCAGTAATAGCCCAGTGGCAATGGTTGCTGACTGCCGCGCAAAAAAGACCACGGTTCGAACCCCGCGGCGGGATTCCGCTTCACCCCATGTCGGTAGGGTAATTAACGAATACCAGTCTGACTAGCTACCACTTTCGATTAGAACATATGTCGCCCGATCCCTATGATCTGGCATATTGGCATCTAGAAGACAATGTTCCAGATTCCCAACTGCTGCTGAGTTATCTGCCCAATATCAGGACCTGAACGTCCGTTTCGGTGAATGTACCCAGTACGCTCGAAATAATGAAGACTTTCTTTTGGATTTTTATATAAAAGTAGTCATATTAAGCAACGGTAGAGAATATACCTACGTGTTGCCAGTGCTTCGTCGCAACACGCAATGTACCGATTTTTTTGATAAAAACCTACAAATGTTTTTCATTCTCATGACAGATTCAAGAACATCGAACTTTATGAAGACTTCCAAGTACAACAGCGCGAAGACAAAGCGCGTAAGATAAAGCAATATAGAGAAGACATGCTGCGGTTGTGGGTAAGTTCTCGTTTTGCCATTGAATTATCTATACTTTGTCAGTATTTTGTGATTATATATACTGTAAACTACTTGTAATGTGGTCATTATTTCGACATCATCTTTGAGCAAAGTCGATCCTTCCGCGCTAATTGTATAGGCGCCAGCTTTTGTATGGATTTTCATTGTTAGTGAGGTTTAGTCACCCGCAATTTCCTTTGAAAATCTATAATTGTCGAGTTAAGTAATAATTATAATTAAAGGCAGGTAAAAAGATTTTGTTGCTTAAAAATCCTCCGGAAAGAGACAAAATCGCGCGGTAAATTTTTTTTGATGTTCCAATGTTTGCGATAGACTATCATAATATTAAAAGAAAATATAAAAATGAACTTTTGAAGCGACGAACCGTCCAATTCAACGTGTTTATCACGAAAATAAACAATCTAAAGGAAGCAAAATTAGCAATTGAAAATGTTAAAACCACCGAAGTCAAAGGAAAATACTAACTTGCGTACGGAAAGTTTGCACAAATAAGGACAATTTGCTATACCTATCGGAAATATAGCCAATATCCGGTCAAAAAGTATGATGAGAAGCGAAGGAGACCCTTGATTTTATTCATATATATAGGCCTCCATAACCCATAACAATGCAGCTTCCAAGCTTCATGCTCATGGGCGTACACAGAGGGGGATTTAGAGCAGCTGCCCCCCGCAGGATTTGTACTTCTGTACTGATGTCGACCTAAGTATTAGTCAAATTATTTTTAGTTCTAAATAGTATAATTACAGGCATTATAAATAACATTTACATTTAGAGTACTGGATTCCTCACCTCGAACCGGAATCGAACCCACGTCCCCGATTTTACGCACCTCTACTACCGGGCCATCGAGGATCACTTGGTTGACCTGAATTTTTGTACACCAATCTTACTGAGTACTTCAACCGTTATAGAGGACGGTGCGCGGCCATCAACCATGACTGCTAGACATCCCCTGATCTAAGGATGTGCTTGGTACTCTATAGATGTAGACAAGAAGTACTGTTTTAGTGGCTCATACCCATATGTTATCTTATCCCACATATTTCGCTCTGGCCCTTTAGCAAAATGTCAGGACTTTTAATAAGAAATCAGGCTTCTTGTCAAAATTCCTTGCATACGCGATGGCAACCCTAGTTTAACAAGGAGAAGCGAGTTCGAATCCAGCAAGAAGCGAAAATTTTCGTGGTTCATTCATGTGTCTTTTCCTTTAATTGTTAGAATGAGCGCGAGGAGCGCGAGGCCCGCGCGCTTGCAGAGACCCGTTACTTCTACGGCGCGGTCGCGGAGAGCAAGCTGCGCGACGCAGACAACAAGCTGTTAGAGCACGGCGCGCGCCTGCTGCACGAGGCGCGCCTGCACCAGCGGCCTGAACACGCGCTGCGGAAGGCTCTACATGTCAGTACACGACACGACACTGTGCGCCCGCCGCGTTTGACGATTCGTGTTCCTATTGTCGTTCTCACTCATAAATGGAATAATATATGCAATAAAAAATATTTTACACATTTAAATGCCCGACTGACACAATAATATACAATCATATTGTTTGTAACCTTGAACTGGGGAAAATATTGATACAACAAAAATCAAACTTCTCTTTTTATCAGCCTTTACTAACAAAATAATACGAAATATACTATACAGCACTACAGCTACTGCAATAAAAGCATTTAAATATGTCATTGCAAATTCAAAAACAGTTCAAATGCTCCAATACCAGTTGGAAGCGTGCCCAGCGTGCTGGCAGCACGCTGGGCACTTACTTTGATCCAAATAGGTGCCAGCATTTTTATCACACGTCGTATCGACCAAGCGCTCTAATAACTTTTGGAAAATACGATGCGCTCCCGGTCCCCTCGGACCGAACGTCTATACACCAAACGCCATACTCGGCGGAGAGAGATCGAAGCAGGCGGTGGTCTCATTGTTTCGAGCTTGTGTTAGTTTCTTGTGTCCATAACAGGCTAAAGATAAGTAATAAATAAGGGACTTATAAATATTGCTATCAAGAACTCCTAGTTGTGACTAGTAGAGTAGAGACTGAACAGTGTAAAGACAAAGTAGGATTAAGATGGTGCGGTTATTGACAGAACTACTGCACAATGCACCGCCTGTACCCGATGCCCGCGCTGCCTCCCTCCCTCCAGGAGCACTTCGAGCGGTACTCCCCCGCGGACCGGTCCGTCCCCCCGCCGCCCGCCCCTGCCCCGCCGCCGCCCGCGGGGGAGGGGAGGGACGGCCTGCAGGACCCAGCACAGGTGAGCCTCAATCGACATGTCTACATTACAGGTTACAATTATATGTTCGCATTACGCTGTGCCATATTCTGTGGTTGTTCTGAATTTTATAGGCTTATTCCAGAAATCCCCTTAGCAAATCCCCTGCGAAGGGGATTTCTGGATTTTTTGTCCAGAAATCCCCTGCGCTTCGTCTTTGAGTGCTGGAAGGGGATAATTGGACAATGAGTCCAAAAATCCCCTTGGCCATTTATTTGCATTAATATTAAATAAAAATAATTGATTAGTTAATCAGTTTACAAGAAGATCTACAATAATAACAGTTTATTTGTACAATATTATTAGTCTATATATTATAAAACCAATACTGGCAGCGTCAAAAATGATGCATTTAAATAACGAACCAAAACCAAGTATAGTTTTAATTACAATATAAAAATATATCTGGTCATGCAAATATATTTATTGGCCAATTAAAGCCCCTTTTGAATGAAACCCTATTTGACCTTTTTATGTTTCTAAAAATGCCAACCTTCTGTATAAAGCCTTTTGGACCGGACTAGAATGCAATATTAATATGCCACCCATATGGTAGTGTAAGTCCTGTGGTAGTCAATCAGTAACGAATAATTTTTATAAAATACCTTCTGGTATTTTTAAAATTCTTCGTTATATCTTACGACTACCACAGAACTTACACTGTGCGCCTTCTGAAGAACTGCCATCTTATACCTACTGCGATCCCCAAGCCGCCTGGTAAGCGCAGGGATCCAATGGGGGAAGCTTGTGTTCAACAGTAGACGTATAACCGCTGTTAATGTGATGTAGCTATAAGGGTTTAAATTTCAACAACTTCATTCAACCTACTAACTTCACTTATCGCGAGTTTTATCCATATTAACTTATTAGGCTTACCGGCTAGGACCCGCGTTATATAATATTTACCGGAAAGATTCGGATCAGTTTCTGACTGTTTTGAAGTCTTTCGGCTGGGAGTCACGATTGCGCTAAGCGACGAGCACGGGCCTCAGCGCGTAACGCAAAATGAAAACAGTCCGAAACTGGTCGGAATCTTTCCGCCAGTAGCCGGTTCCTAATAAGTTAACTACTACTAAATCAGATCAGCTCAAATATGATCGCTTTGTTAGTGATTTGTAATAGTTAGGTGTAATGTAGTATGGATGAGAGAGGACAACTCGTCACAATCCAATAAACATGAGTGGTAGCATGGCGGCCGGCCACTGCACGTAGGTATTTGGCAGACACAGTGACCGCCCATCGTCCGTTCGATATGCATCCATGTACCTACATGATATGGCTGATAGGCTAACTTTTGACCACTATTCAACTTGATCGTAAGTGACGATGTCGTTGAAGGTGTTGTTGAAGCTAACCTAGCTTACTGGCTCTCAAGGGCAGCTGCCAGTACACACCATTACGTGCTTGGTGACAGATTTTCTACTTGAGGGTGGTAGCTAGTCAAATGGGCATTCGCAACATGCCCTACCAACATGCTATATCGACTGCCATCCTAAGACAACAACCGCGACCAACGACTTAACCTACTCTCCGAAGCACGTGGCGCGGTCAGGTCAGTAGCCACTAGCGGTCACCCATCCAACTCATGGCCGCAGCTAACGTTGCTTAACGTAGCTGGTGAGCAAGCTACGCTACGAGCGCTTCAACAACGTATCATGAAAGCAAAATTACGTTATCTGGGTTATTATATATCATCCCTTCAATACCACGCACGTAGCGTCTAAACCTCCCTTGGTAGACCATCTACCATTACCACGTTAATTGGTTCTTATGGCTTGCAGCTCAATCCAAAGCCCGTTCAACTAAATGTTACTAAAGAAAACGTAGAAGCTGCGGCCGATTACAAGAGATTGAACAAAGCTAATGGGCTGCAAAGAAAGATGGAGGTACGGTGTGTCGATGTACTTACTTACTATTAAGAGCTGACTTTAAAGGTCAAAAACAATATAGTTTATGCAATCAGAAGTCTACAAGGTGACCTAAGAATGTTTAAGTCTATACAGCCATCTTCAGCAATAAGGCAAATAGACCAACCAAACCAGAAGAACCCGAATACTCATCACATATTAAATCAAGATAAGCTATTTATCAAAAAAAAAATAGTTTAACATTATAAAAAAAACAGTAATTACGCGTGTAATTCTATTGTACTATATACATAATATATTTTTCAACACACTCGCTCGTAACGGGCCTTTAAATCATAGAACTTAAAATAATACTTTAAATGCACCGAGTTACCTAAGTGTCATATAGTCTATTACGCACTCGTGTTTTTTTTTTTACTTTACCGCACTAGTTTTTTCTATAGAAAAAAAAAACAACACTTCTCACCACGGAGATTGTAGTTTGTTTCGTTCGTTTTTCATATAAAAACAAACCAAAGCGTTTCTTACCTACTGAAGTAGAACTTTAGAAGATTTAATTATAAACCTTCTTAATCAGATTATTATTGCTATCAAAATGATCAAGAAAATATTTTCGTATTCTTTCCTCGCAAGTGTGTTGAAAAACGTCGTATGAAGCTCGTGCGCGATGTTTATTACAATCTCTACTCCATTTAGGCTTTCGATCCTCGATCTCAGGCCTAAAACCCGTGTCGATTGTAGTAATAAACAACTTCGCGCACTTGTTGCATAATGTACTATTTTAAGTTCCTATATATTATTATTTAATTTATAGGAAATACTAATATCGCTGAAAAAAATAATTTTATTACTTAAATATTTAAGTTTATCCATCACCCTGAGACATACAGTTGTTGTGCCTGTAATTTTACTGGTTCTGAAGGACTGCTGTTGGGACACACTGTTAGGTGCTATACTATGCTTGGCTATAGATTTTCTATTTGAGGGTGGTAGCTAGCCAGGCGAGCATTCGCAAAATTGCCCTTTCACCATGCGGTGAAGGTCATGCCGGTGGTGGGGATCGAACCATTGTAGGTACGGCGTGCGGCAGTCCATAGCTATTACCGGTCGGCCTTATTTTGCCTTTTTTTTATTTTTTTTTTATGCCTGATAGGTTAGCCTTTGACCACTATCTCACCTGATGGTAAGTGATTGTCTAATTGTCTCAATTAAATTACTGCTAAGTATGTATTTTGTTCCGCGCCATCTAGCATCGTATTATGTCATTATCATGTGTTGTGTTAGTTCGTTGTATTACACTAGATGGCGCTGTTCAGTGCTAAAACACGCTAACGATGTTTTCATTGAGTTGTAGTTAAGGTAAAATTTTGTATGCTCATTATGATCTGAATACATTTGTCCGATCTAAACTGCCTTGCTTTTTTATTCATACGTCAGGGCTTTTTTGGGCTTTGTACATGGTCCTTTGTATTGCCGGAAAAACGGCGACACTTGGTTGACTGTGACATTGACCGTTGCAGCACAGAACACAATAGTGGATCGCTATTTGGTGCTGCCATAAGTAGTTGGTGGCAGAAGTGTTCTTCTTAACCAGCAGCATAACTGCTGAGTAGGGAGTGCATCACTGCGAAGGAGTGGAATGTCCCTCCAGCTCTGGGTGCTATCTGGTGGAAGCTCCCAGTGAAGGAGTACATAGTCATTTCACTGCAATATATTTGTGTGTGTGTGTGATCCACACCGCGCCCCGAAGTTAGGCGCAAGCGGAGTATCGCCGAAAGTCGGAACGCCTATCCCATGCGCCAGAGGGCGCCCTAGCTGCAAATGCTGCCCAGTGACGTCAATGGAGTGACGTGAAGGAAGCGTCATAGTTGTGACGTCAATACAAGTGAAGTGTATGGTCAAGCGTAGGTGGTAATAATTTGTGAGTACAATTATAATTTGAACCTTATTCTCTTGAAGATTTTAACTTAAAAGAAATAGTGCATGAAGATTTACTTTGACAAAGTTCTAGACACTTAGTAAAATCTCATTGACTTTATCTTGGACTTGTAATTTTTTTCTGTGTGTGCATGACTTAGAATAATTTCGTCAAAAGTGTATATACGGGGAATCCATGCCCAAATGTGTATAGAATTGACTGCGACAAGGTTCTAAACACTTAGCACGAATTTTAAATATTTTCATCGACTTAGAAAAATTGCGATATATTTTATGATTACAACACTTAGAATATTTTCAACTTGTTTTTGTCTTGTCGCTTTCATTACTATTATAAATTATTGTATCATTTGTGGTTTTGAAACATTTAATTGGTGAGCAATTTTTATATTTTCACTATGGCAGCCAGTTATTTTAGGCTCCAAGAAAATATTGCAGCACAAATAAATAAGTCTAAAATAAATTACAAGAAATCCTCAAAGGAAAGAATAACTTTATCTTATGTCGCAACACGATTAGAAACATTAGAACAGCATTGGAAAGAGTTTCAAAATAACCATCGTAAAATTATAGTTGAAGTTCAGAGTGAGGAATTGCAGAAATCCTCTTATATGTTAAATGATTTGTATGATGCAACTGAAGAGTCGTATATGGAATATAAATCTATGATGAAGGATGTTATTGTGAAACTAAGACCAGATCCTGTAGCTTCTAATCCAGCTGTGAGACAGGGAACTGAACAATTTAATGTTAGATTGCCGAAAATTGAAATCCCTAAATTTTCTGGAAATTATTCCGAATGGGTTAGTTTCCGCGATTTGTTCACTTCCTTAATCCACAAAAATGACAGCATTGATAATGTACAGAAGATGCATTATTTGAAAAGTTCCATGACAGGAGACGCTGAAATTTTTTTGCGGCATATCCCGGTTTCTTCTAGTAATTACCAAATCTGCTGGACTCAGCTAGAAAGCAGGTACAATAATAAAAAGTATTTGGCTAATTGCATTTTAAAAAAATTAACATCTCAAAAGACATTAACGTCTGAATCTTCTAGTGCTCTAAAACAATTGTTAGACACTACTAAAGAATGTCTAAGCGCTTTGAAGAATTTAGGGGTCAATACTAGTTCATGGGACGTAATAATAGTTTTCTTAATTAGCCAAAAACTTGACTCTGAGTCCCGTAAGCTTTGGGAACAAAAAGTTACCGAGACCGTTTTAGACTTGCCTACATTGGCTTTATTTGAGGAATTCTTAGAGAATAGGTTCCGGGCATTAGAATTCTTAGATCCAAAGGTTCAAAAATTGGATAAGAGCAGCTGTGCCCACGTCGCTACTACTTTTGTATCCTGTTCTTTTTGTTCAGAGAATCACAAAACATGTAACTGTAAGAAATTTGCAAAGGAAACCACCGACACCAGACGTAATTTTGCTCAGACGCATCACTTATGCTTTAACTGTTTAAATACTGACCATACAGTTTTTCAGTGTACCATGTCGACCAGGTGTCGTTTATGTAAAAAAAAACACCACACCTTATTACACCCCAAAGGCCAAAAATCCACTACTGACAATATCAAGGCTGATCAGCCTGTGAATAAGACTGTTGTTGCTACAATTACGGCATCAACATCAGGTTCTCCAAGTTCACAGGCTCCAGGCGAAAGATCAGATTCATCAAAGATCACCACCTGTTTTGTAAATTCGCCCAGTCAAGTCCTGTTGGCTACCGCCTTGGTAAAAGCGCAATCCAACAAGAAAACGACTGTTGTTTTAAGGTCTCTTCTTGATCAGGGATCTCAGGCGACCTTTTTAACAGAAGCTGCAGTGCAGCTATTAGGTCTTAAAAAGAAATTTGAGACTGGTTTAGTTACCGGGCTAGGCGGCGACCGAAGCTCGACTGTTACGTCGAAGCACACTGTTTTGTTGACAATCCAGTCCCGTCTTGATCCAAACTTCACCATCACGGTAAAGGCACATGTGTTGAATAAGCTAACGTGCTTTTTACCTAGTTCAACGCTGCATGATTTGCAGGGTTTACCAGCACTTTCAACTATGGAATTAGCAGATCCATCATTTGGCACACCAAGTAGGATAGATCTGCTACTGGGGGCGGAGGTGTACAGCCAGATCTTGTTGGATGGTTTGATCAAAGGTTCGCTTGGGTCGGTGATTGCGCAAAACACTAGACTAGGCTGGATCTTATCTGGAACTGTACACTCTGCTGGTAGTACCAACCATAGCGAACAGTGCCACAGCATTGTGAATATGCACCTAGCGCATATTGATCAGCAGTTTGAAAATGAACTGCTTAAGAAGTTCTGGGAGATGGAGTCAGAACCATCCTCCCAGAAGCAGAAGCATTTGACCCTTGAGGATCAAAAATGCGAAGAGTTGTTTGCTAGAACCACCACTAGAGACGAGTCAGGTCGTTATGTGGTCCGACTCCCATTTAAGACAAACGACCCACTATGTAAGCATGGAGGTTCCAAGAACATTGCTCGCAAACGATTTCTCATGCTAGAGAAAAGGTTGAGCAAAACTCCCGAACTTAAGAGTGAGTATTTGAAGGTCTTAAAGGAATATATTAGCCTGGGTCATATGGAGGAAATAAGCAATCCCGATAAATCGGATGCCTTTTACCTACCTCACCACGCCGTTGTGAGACAAGATAAAACTACCAGCAAAGTACGCGTGGTTTTTGATGGATCTTGTTCTGGATCAAACGGCGTCTCATTAAATGATGATTTGATGACTGGCCCCAGTCTTCAACCGGAGTTGAGACATTTAGTGATGCGTTGGCGTTGCTACCCGATATCAATTGTTGCAGATATCGTCAAAATGTTCAGGCAGGTGAAGGTTGCGGAAGAAGATATTGACTTCCAGCGAATCTTCTGGCGCGATGATCCAAACGTTGATCTAAAGCATCTACGCCTACTAAGAGTTACGTTTGGAACATCATCAGCACCATACTTGGCTGTGCGTTCTCTGCAACAGTTAGCCAGGGATGATGGCGACGATATGCCATTGGCTCAAAATCGTGTGCTGACCGACTTCTACATGGATGACCTCATGACGGGTTGTCATTCTGTAAGGGAAGGAATCCAAATCCATGAGCAAATGACTACTCTTCTTGGTCGTGGAGGTTTTCCCATGCAGAAGTGGTCAAGCAATAGTCTTGAGCTGATGGAACATATCCAAGGTGAATGTCAATCAAACACTGATGTAGAACTCAAGACGGATGGAGTTATGAAGATTTTAGGCCTGACATGGAACAAGGAAGCTGACACCTTTCAATGTACGGTTTCGCTTCCTCAGATTGAAGGCCCATGCACCAAACGTCGGGTAATATCGGACATAGCTCGACTTTATGATCCTTTAGGATGGCTAGCCCCGGCTATCACAACGGCTAAGGTTTTTATACAAAGACTGTGGCTATCCGGTATTGGATGGGATGATCCACTTCCATCGTCTTTGCACAAAGACTGGCTCGAATTTCGCTGTGATTTAGAGAAACTGCAGAAAATCCGCATACCACGATGGATCAAATCGCACAAAGATGATATGTGTCTAGAGCTCCAGGGATTTTCAGATGCCTCCAGCGTAGCCTACGCCGCAGTGATTTATTCGCGCGTTACAGATCATGATGGAAACGTGCATGTGAGCTTGGTGACTTCCAAGACTAGGGTAGCCCCCATTAAGCAGGTGTCTATACCTCGCCTAGAATTGTGCGGTGCTGTCTTACTAGCTAAACTTCTTAATGAAGTCGCAGAGGTTTTGAGCGTTCCTAAACAGCACCTGCATGCGTGGACAGACTCGACAATAGTTCTGGCTTGGCTTGGCAGTCACCCTAGTCGCTGGAAAACCTTCGTTGCGAACAGAGTCTCCGAGATACTCACCATTACGGATGCAAGTCAGTGGTCTCACGTCGCTTCGAAGGACAATCCCGCTGACTGTGCCTCAAGAGGAATAATGTCTTCGGAGTTGTTAGAGAATGACTTATGGAATCGTGGTCCAGAGTGGCTGCATCTTAAAGACATTGTCTACAGCAAGGGAGATTTAAAAGACACTTCTCTGGAAGAAAAATCCATCATGAAATGTCATACTACCACCACCACAGCTGATGACGGTGATCCATTCCTTGAAAGGTTCTCCAGTTTAAGAAGATTAGTTCGAGTATTGTCTTGGTGCAGGCGGTTTTATTTACCATCCGGTCTGTCTTTGCAGCCATGGTTAACTGCTAAAGAACTACAAGATGTGTTGCAAACATGTATCAAACGAACTCAGAACCTTTATTTGACTATTGATCTTAAGGATAAGAAAGGTAAATTTTCTTCTCTTAACCCCTTCAAAGACAGTGATGGAGTTTGGCGTGTTGGTGGAAGGCTGCAGAGGTCTGGCCTATCTGAAGGCCGCAAGCATCCTATTTTGATACCACGCCAGTCTCACTTAGCGAAGTTGATCATAGGTGATGCTCATGACAAAACTTTGCATGGAGGCCCGCTCCTTATGATCAACTATATTCAAGCAAAATACTGGATTGTAAATCTTAGGAGCCTGGTAAAATCTTACATCCACAAATGTGTGACTTGTATCCGCTACTCTACTCAGACGGTACACCCACAGATGGGTCAATTGCCTCCATCTAGAGTAACGCCAAGTAGACCTTTTTTCCAAAGTGGCTTGGATTACGCCGGTCCCATATCGGTAAGGACAACTAAGGGTCGTGGTCATCGATCCACAAAGGGATACATTTGCCTTTTCGTTTGCATGAGTACACGCGCCATCCACCTTGAAGTCGTCAGTGATCTCACTTCTGCAACCTTTCTAGCAGCTTTCAGGCGTTTCGTCTCCAGACGTGGACATTGTGCCGATCTCTGGAGCGATAATGGGACTACCTTTGTTGGCGCCGAACGTGAACTAAAGGCTTTACTAATGGCAGAAAGGTCAAGTGTCGCTGTTGAGATTGCTGACTGGCTTGCGACAAATGGAACGACTTGGCATAGGATACCTCCCTATAGTCCAAATTTTGGAGGATTATGGGAGGCAGGCATCCGCTCCACGAAAAATCACCTCAAAAGGGTAATCCATTCGACACTAACCTTCGAAGAGATTACGACGGTGTTGGCTCAAATTGAGGCATGTCTCAATTCGAGACCAATATCACGTATGAGTGATGGATCTGATGACCCTATACCGTTGACCCCGGGACATTTTCTTGTCGGAGAACCGCTGCTTCTTGCCCCGGATCATAATTTTGAAGGTTCAAATGTCTCCAATCTTAGGCGCTGGCAATTAACGCAACGTATGGTGCAAGACTTTTGGAGACGATGGTCTCGTGAATATCTTGTTCAGTTTTTGCAGCGTTATAAATGGAAACATTGCACACCGGAGCCTAATATTGGGGATATTGTCCTTGTAAAGGAAGACAACCTTCCACCAGGCCGATGGCTGTATGGTATTATAACCGAAAAACATTGTGGTTCAGACAATATTACGCGTGTCGCTAGTTTACGTTGCAAGGGTGTCACTATTAAGCGACCAGTGTCCAAACTGTGTACGTTACCTGTTACAGATTAATTCGATTTTTACTTTACCTTAACAAAGAACTTGGTATATATTTTGTAGAATTAATTCATTTATTCAAGATGACCAAATATTGTATAACATTTTTATTAGTCTGATTAGATTATGTTGATCATCAGATGAGTTTAGTACATCCTACATTACTATGTGTTATTTTATAAGCATAAGTTGTTTTTCCCCCTGGTTATGGACATGTGGTCCATGGCGGGCGGAATGTCTAATTGTCTCAATTAAATTACTGCTAAGTATGTATTTTGTTCCGCGCCATCTAGCATCGTATTATGTCATTATCATGTGTTGTGTTAGTTCGTTGTATTACACTAGATGGCGCTGTTCAGTGCTAAAACACGCTAACGATGTTTTCATTGAGTTGTAGTTAAGGTAAAATTTTGTATGCTCATTATGATCTGAATACATTTGTCCGATCTAAACTGCCTTGCTTTTTTATTCATCGTCAGGGCTTTTTTGGGCTTTGTACAGTGATGATGTGGTCGAAGATGTTGTTCAGGCTAACCTAGAAGTACTGGCTCTCAAGGACAGCTGCCGGAACACACCGTTAGGTGCTTGGCGACAGATTTTCTACTTGAGGGTGGTAGCTAGCCAGGCGGGCATTCGCAAAATGCCCTACCACCATGCTATAACGACTGCCATCCTAAGACGACAACCGGGACCGACGGCTTAACGTGCCCTCCGAAGCACGGAAACGCTCAGTAGTAATGTCACTAGCGGTCACCCATCCAACTCATGACCGCGGGCGACGTTGCTTAACTTTGCTGATCGGTTGAGAACAGCTAAGTAAACTTCGCTACGAGCGCTTCAAATCTTGTTTATTTTCTTGTGCTTATATGAGTATGTAATGTAGAGATATTAGGCTCTACAAAACACTGGTGCGTTATCATAACTTAAATAACATCCCTAAAACCTAAATTATTTTTCTAGATCGAGCTACCCTCCATCTCAGTGATGACGTGCAAACAGACCTGTTCCTGCCTTCACAAGAAATAGAACACTTTTTTTGTATATACCAACAAATAGACAATTATTTATATTATTTAAAGGTTTTTTTATTATGTTTATACAGTTGAGTAGTATGTGGCACTATATAGCGTGTGATATGTTCTATGACTAGGATATGTGATGAAAATTGTAAATGTGAAATATAACCAATTGAAACTTGTACTTTATTGGGATACTTTATTTAATGAAAACTGCTGAATTTATATTTTAAGTGAACACCAAATGAGCAATTATATTAATATATTCGACCAACAAAGATCCAGCCAATCCGGCAACTCAACAAATCCAATTACTACTCTTGTGCGGTCGATAAGTAAAATGTAATAACTAAAAGAGTCAACAAACAGTGTTTTCTATGCATACAAGAAACCGTTTTTTACTGATTCGAGGTAATAATATTTAAGCCATTACTACAACTACAAACACAACACACAACATACTCGTATATTTTAATCAATTTAAATAAGTCTCCAATAATATAATCCTTAATTTTATTTGCATTTTTTTTAACAAAATATTTGTCTTTTTCCTATAATATTTGAATTTAACATACGATACTATAGGTATTTTACAAAATCACAAATATACGATAGGAAACATTTAAGTCATGTGCGGGATACGAACCCGCGTCCATCCACTCCTTGAGCCGGAGTATGCTCTAACCAATTGAGCTAACATGACATGACGTCATGACTCGAATCTTTCCTATCCTTCTTTAACCATCGTATTGGGGGGATGGAGCGAAATCTATAGTACCACCAAAAAAAAATGTTTTCCTATCGTATATTTGTGATTTTGTAATGTAATCCGCATAGCAGGCGTTATTGCAAACCTAACAATATGAAAACTATAGGTATTGTTGTTCATTTTTTATTAAATTATGTTGTTTGGTGTTAAGTTACGTACGAGTACCCCAACCAAGGTAGCTATTTGACGCTGTAAAGACGTCTTTTCGCAGTCTTTCTCAACGTATCTGATGTCGACAATGACGACGAATCAATACGTCCAAATATTGCAGATATAGTTAGATAGTTTAAATTACGTCTGTTCAACATCATTTTAAGACGTTTACAGGAACAAATATTTGCCCCTGTCAAGCATGTAAAAACACATGTAATCGGGATGACATTGTGTCATGTAGTTATTTACCATATGATTTTACTCTCCGTATACTATACTGAATAGTGCGTAATCGGAGTCGCAGTTTATTGTTGACTATTCACAATTATATGATGTTTTGGAGTAC
The DNA here is from genome assembly GCA_963890685.1 of Plagodis pulveraria. Taxonomy (NCBI): domain Eukaryota; kingdom Metazoa; phylum Arthropoda; class Insecta; order Lepidoptera; family Geometridae; genus Plagodis; species Plagodis pulveraria. The sequence goes on from OY982968.1 coordinate 1,821,366, forward strand.
GAAAAGTATTTCGGCTATATAGTAAGTCGCCCATAGATATATATGCGCTACGTACAAGTTATTCAACTGCGCGAACATAGAAAAATACTTTGTATATTACGCTTACTACTACTACTTACTAAACGACTTCACGACGTCATTGATGGAAAAATATAGTACCAACATTACCAACCTGCAATATACGTCTTCATGACGTTATTGGCGATAGGCGTAACAATAGACTTTCTTTTAATATTTGCTGATGGCCCAGTATCTATGAACTTTCGTGCAGGAGATTCATGGTTCAAATCCCACCACGGGGGACGGAGCGACATCTGCACCCAAACTGGATTTCTATTATAATATGTACATACTTCTCAAGAGTTTGTGTTAGAATACTACGAAAAACAATATATGTTATTCATAGGTGATACCTATATCGTAAAGGATTATTCCGGAAATCCCCTAAGCCGTCAATCACGTGCGGTATTTGCGGATATTTTTCCTGATAGCCGCCTCAATCAAATCGTACCTATCTTTTGGAGGATTTCATGAAAACTGATTCCGGAAATCATCACAGCACGAAATATAAAATATGCTGCGAAGTAATTGAAAATGTATTGTTAAAGTTTTTATTAGTTAGTACCGACATGCTACACCACTTTTGTCGATGTTTCGAAGATTTAGATAATTGAAGAAAGGAATAAAACACAATGTTCACAAAATAATGATTGTTTATTATTTAACGTGTTTTTTTTCTGTTTAGAGAGCGTATATGGCACCTGTGTGATGTGTAGGTACTATGTAACGTGTGACTAGAGCATGTGGTGGAGATTATTCGTGTCTAACAGAACGAGACTTACTTCATGTGATGTTACTTACAAAAATTTGTACTAATTCTAGCGCTTAATTATTAGACTAATTCTTTGGTCGCGATTGAGTGTAGTTTAGTCTAAATGATACTGGTATTGTACTATCATATTTAAAAAAAAAACAATACATCAAAATCTCTACCAACTGTGGTCCACAAGTAAACTTTTAGTGATAGATATTGCCAGATTAGAACACATTATACAACTAATGTAGCTTCAACTAGCGGGAACATAACAAGCAGTTACATAATATATTTATTATATACTAACCTTCAGATCATGAGGAAAATCTAAATTAATTTATGTAATAAACAGGTCCAAAATAGATTCTTCATTTGAGAGTACAAAACCAGTATATCCATAAGTCTAACAAATAGTGCATACAAAAGTTTGTGCCCTCGATGTTTTACAATAATATATAATAGCGCACCTCAACACAGCTTTCGTAATACTTTCGTTAGTTTTGGCTTTCACATATTGTCTATCGTATTTATAAAACTAACAGTTTGATATTGACCACTTGTTGGGAATGATTAAGGTGAAACAATAAACTGCGTTCAGTTCTGCCAATCGTAAAGGAATGTCTTTATAATATACTAATTTAGTTGCCAAAAGTTTAGACATATTTTATCTTATAAGCTTTTGTTATAATATATTATTATTATTGGATGTGTTTAATTTTAAAACATAATATTTGTTATATCTTTAATAAACAAATGGCAATTAATAATCAATAACAAACTGTGTTACAAACCACAATGTTATTCCAAGTAGCCCCTATTGAGTATCCACCGGTCTGCCGGATTTCCCTTATGTGTCCCATCCGGCCTGCCGGAGATCGGTCAATAGTCGTGGTTACATATTCACCATAAAATCTGCGTAAGTTCGATTTTCATAATTCAAACGGTTTTCGTGAGAATGGATCCTTGGCTATGCGAGAAAAAATCCATAATATTCTGATATAACAGAAAGTATGTTTAAAATTGATATGAAATCTGAAACCAGCTCAAATTACATTTTGGCGCCAAAATTTTGTATAGATTTATGTCATTTAAAAATAATCTCGTAACTACTTCTAAAGTAATTAACCTAGAAAGCTGTAATTTTGCATTTCTATAGGCAACAAGTCAATAACGATGTTAAAAGAAATTAAAAGGATAAGGATTGATAACTTTTTTTTTTATAGATTTTTTTATTTGACCCCCGTTTTTGTTACGGCCGGAATTCCGGTGGTCTAAAAAAAAGGTTTAGTGTGAAGCTTGTATTTATCCGATCGTTATTATTTAAACGTTGTTAGTAAGCTACTATCATTGGCTATACAACAAAAAAAACCGCATTACTCTATGGTAACGAGAAATTACTCAAATCATGAAATGAAAAAAAATAACTTTCACTCGATGCATTTTGCCGCGCAAACACTCACCGATCGAAATTTACGTAATAAATAATCTCGTAACTACTTTTAAACCTGTAAACCTAAACATCTGAAACAATTCAGGTGTATAGATTACATCTAAATAATCATATCAAAAGAAAAACCAAATTCGTAGATGGTATAGTTTTTGAGAAAAAAAATAAAATCCGCTTATGTACAGTTTTCCCGCCAAAATTCTTAAAAAAAATCGCGTTGTTTTAATCTCGTTACTACTTATAAAATATTTATCCTTACAATCTGGTATTATTCATGGGTAAAGAACCATAATAAATACACACATTAAAAAAAAAAACAAAGTTGTAGGTGGAATAGTTTCGGAAAAAAAAAATAAAAAAAATATATAAAAAATGCCGTTTCCCGCCATTTTCGTCGTCTGTTCAAACCCATTTTCCTGTAAAATTTTCCATGAAAAGGTCTATTTTCATTTCTTTTCCCGTAAAGAGAATATGATGAGGATTGCATTGGTACCAAGAAGTTTATATGTTGATTGGAGACTGCCACAAATAAACTCGATTAAAAAACAAAATACCTCAAAATCTGGAAAAATATATTTTTATTCGCTGTTTGATCCACTCAAACTAAGTGTATGAAAATGTTATTTTTTGTATGGTATAGGTAATATATTGGGGTATGGGGATGTTAGGGTGACATGTTTAGGTAATGGAAAACTACTTAGTACTACAAAAAAACGTTACGGGGCGTCGCGGGATAAAAAAACGTGAGCAGTTTGGTCGATTGTGTCATAGGAGGTGGACAGATTGGACACACGAGGGGGTAGACGTTTCTATTTCGAATATATAATATACAGGGTGAATTTCCAACTGTATTTTTTAATTTTTGTTTGGATTAACAGCTGGAGTTAATATTTCTGGAATCTAATATTGCAGTTATAGTTCTCATCAAAATCGGCAGCTAGATTCAGTTCAATATTTTAAGCAATTCCTCCCAGTTTCAGAGACGCCTTATAAAAAATCTCCTTGTATTCTTTGAGGAAACGACACTTAGAATATATAATGTGGAACGTTCGAGAGTATCGGTCGGGACTCGGTCGTCACTTAACTATTACAGACAGCCTTCGAGAACTTTCATAATAGCTATATAAATAAAAGGGTAGGGTTTTCTCTATTTTAGAAACGTTATGTTTGGCGTTAATTGTAAAATTTTATCTTCAAGTTGTAAAATTGAATCAATGAGAATTGTATTAGAATTAAAGCATTGGATTATGGATCTCGAAGACTCGTCCTCACAAACATACTAACACTAACTTGTACTTTCGTGCGTTCATCGTTAAAACTAAACTTATTATGTCAAGAAAAATAACCTAAAATTATTCTAAAATGGCATTAATTTGTGCGGCGCATAGTACCTACTTATCTAGCATGTACAGTACACGGATGAACTAAAAGGGATTTCGATGAAAATGAGGTATTTTCTAAACATACAATTAAAGTCAGTACCTAAACATTTACATACCAGAGTCGTGTCATGTAATACTGTAAATTTACCTTATATATAAATTCAAATATCTATTATACATAAAATATCAATAAATTACATGTCAAAATACATCTAAATAAATCTATTTTTTTATAATAATATCTACACTCAAAAACCACAAAAATATACGCGTTTAATTCTTGAATCTAGTTCAAAAGCGTATACGAATAACAAGATATAAATCTATTGTATAATCCTAAGGCAAGGTCGGACGACTGAAATCTTAGAACACTGAAAAATTTACATCTAATGTTGAATTTAGTGTTCGACCCGAGGAGAGCGCTGACGCGTGCGGCAAGCACAGTGGCAAGTGCTACAAATTTAAGCAGCGCAGCGAGTTGCCAGCGTAAGTTGACCTCTCCCGTCTAAGCACAGCCCATGAGTGCACGGTGTTAGTTTCGCTGGTCGGTGCCTATACCAGCATACTCTGAACACATCAGCGCTCACCGTCAGTCGACCACTCAATCCAGTCTAAGCAACCTCATTTGTTGGGTAATGCTATATTAATAAGTGTGCTTGCAAACAAGTTAATTATGGAATCAAACTTATTTAAAACTACAAAATTCGTCACGTGATATAAAAATAAAATTAATATATATTTATTACCGGTATGTTTACAAGTTACCTACATTTTTTTTCAATGCACCAGACTATTTGTAGCATGAGATTCTTGTATTAATAATACAAACAGATTTAAAGCACAATTGCTGACTACACTACCCAACAAAACAAGTTTACCCTTTACCTTTACACATACTTTCCTTCACAACCACACCAATAAAAAAAAACAAATAGGCGGAGTGAAAAAAAAAAACATGGAATTACGTCCTTCGAAAATTCAACCTTAACCTATAAAATAAATTAAGTAACACAAACTAATTCATTTTGGCACTAACCTAACCTATCTTGGCCAACAATCCGAAATGCATAGAAATAATTTTTACAAAGAAATGCTTACATCATACAATCACTCTCATTATTTTAACGCGGTGGATAAACATTTTGGTGTTGATATTGATATATAACTATATATTATGCTATAGCTTGAAATAGTGAAAATGTGAAAAACGGTAACATTAATAAGGCAGTTTTTGTTAATTCTATCCGCCGAAATCGGACCTCAGAAGGATTACAGAGGTTTTTTTTTTGATGCAAATATATCTTAATGTCAAAATTAATACCATGGCACATATTTTCAGTACTAGCTGATTTTAATAACACTACGGTATCTATGAAGTTTGCCTAAACGATTCTGTGAGTATTTAATGCATTATCTAGTGCACGAGAAAACTTTTATTTCGGAACGATCTTAACCTCGAAAATATAAATATTGATACATCGACTGAACTTGTTAATTACTTTAGCTGTGGATTTGTTTAATGTGATCCCGCAACTACTTGTAACATTATTGAGATCGGCCTTAAGTACACAAAACTGTTCAAAACAATAAGTTTGCTTCAAGTTTAGCAATCCATCCATCTGTCTCCCTCTGGGATCCGATTTCCAACCGTTTTTTTTTCACGACATTAAGCCCAAATACAAAATGTTCTAGTGTCAAATATTTTGTATTTTTACTAGGTCCTGCTTTCCTGAAATGTATTGTAGTGCCGTGTGACCGCGCGTGGGCGGCGATATGTTAGTTGACGTGACGATTCTGTTGACCGTAGTGACGTCACGCTCGGTGACGTCACACGTGACGTTGTGTGACGTCACGGCACGTCCCGCGCGGCGTCCATGGCCTGGTTGAGGCAGCGACTCACCAGCTCCAGCTTGTTCAGGTACGCAGCCGCTACTTCTCCTCGAGGAGAACTGGAAAATACCAACAAGTCATTTACGCTTCGATGGCATATAAGGAATATATCAACCGCGAACTTCATAAGATAAAAATAAACAAATTGTAAACATTTTGAAGAATCTTGTTATTTACGACACGATTAAAAACCGTAAATACCTACCATACAACTTGCACTCTATTTAACTCAACAGCAAAAATAGCATATACAAGGTTATTGGCAAAAATTTATCAACCTCTTAGAATTCACTTTTGTTAGTCTTAAAATAAACCTTTTTTAAATGTGTTGGTGTCGGAACTTGCACGAGGCGACTTGTTAAAAGTCAAAGTCAAAGTGATTTATTGCATTCATGAGTACATGAGGTGACACAAACCATAAAGTAACTTTGTATATACTGAAATAGAGACCAAACTTGACATCCCTAGGTGTTATTAGATTTTTTTGATGACGTCACGGTTAGTAATGTCCGTATATAACAGATGGCACTAAAATAAAAAAAATAAAAAACAGTGCTGCCATCTATTTTTCATAAATGCTCATCCCAGTTACGTATGATTGATATTTGTACCTTAATTTATTTAAATATAGATATATCTATAAGTTTTTTATAGATATACTATATATTTAATGTCTAATATTAACCTGTTATCCTATACATTGCTTTCAAGGAACGTGTGAAGATCATTAACTCTTTTAAATATGGACCAAATCACCAATGCTTCCTGCCACGGGTTGAAACATATAGTATCAAAAGTAAAAGCAGTATTAAGATCCAGCCAAAAACCTACAATGAGCTTGATAACTAAATATAAAAGTCTATAAGTTTATGTATGTTTTATTATCCTAATTATCTACTTGCAACTATACTTAACAAAAAAATATCTTTCCACCTCATTGTAAAAATATCGTATATGACACCAAAACAACGTCCCTATATGATCACAGCTACCATAAAAATAATGCACTATTCACAGCTAACTTTAAACTAAATAAATTTAAATTCCTGGCACAGAAAGTAAACAAATCGGCAAGATGCAAAATCAAATAGGAATTGGCTATAGGAATTAGGGATGCTCGCCATCGATTCAAATCGATAATATAATTACATCAATAATGCACGAGACTAAAATTTCGTGAATTAATTATTTCGATTTGAATTGAATTATTCTTATTTCTTAATAGAAGCTTAAAGTAAAACAAGCCGGGCAACCAAAAATTTGCTGATAAGCCTTTTCCTTTTTTGAATCCAAGGTAGAATAACATTTAAATTTAGTTTGTGGGGACATTGGTGGGCTCTTCTGGGCTTATCACCTCGAAGTTGTACCTCTCAATACATAAATTAAACATACTACACCAGTTACAGTTAGTAAACTCGATTTCCCATCGGTGAGTATTTTGATTTCTATCCGTTGTAAGTTTTACCTTTAATATTAATCATATGAGTCTATCATGTATCGTGATATTTTTTCTTTACTTTTATTATATTCGTATTTCTACGAGTATATTAGTCGCACCTCTATTGTCTCTTTATTTGAAATCACGTCAGATTTGTGTTTATTGCCATAAAGTAAATTTTGTATATTTTTGTACAGCGGATTTTAATAAATATCTTCGTTTAGTAGCAGTACGATGTATATGTACACCCCACACGCTAGGATATGAGAATTATTTGTTGGGTCTCTTCTTCTGTATCAACGGATAAAAAGTTTAATTCTGTAAACTCCGCCAATCCCACACATCCAATTCAATTCCTCGTTGCTAAGTAATTACTCGTTTTTAGTACTAAACACATCACAATCAGTAGTAGCACTGGCAGGACTTTCTCCACTTGAAAGTGAGCAATTAATTAAAAGCTCAATGCCAGCAAAAAATTATATCAATGAGGATCGTACTCAAAGTAAGTATTAGGTCCTTACATATGAAATTGGCGTTTTGTATGGCAGGAACAAAAAGTCGAATATTTTTTAATATAATATATTTAATTAATCAAAGTATGAACCATTATTTTCTATGCACTTTTGCCATCTCATAGGTAGTTCATTGATCCCTTTACTAAAAAAACCAGTCGGACGGGAATCAATAAAATCTTTGAAGGCGATTTGGACTGCCCCATCGGAGTTGAATTTTTTCCCTTGCAAGAAGTTATCCAAATTTCGAAAAAAATGGTAATTGTTGGAGCAAGGTCCGGGGAGTACGGAGGATGTCTTAGACTTTCCCATTGAAGCTCTTCTAATTTAGTAGCCGTCTGTAGCGCAGTGTGTGGTCTAGCGTTGTCGTGAAGCAGCAGTGGCGTGGAGCGATTGACCAGCCTAGGTTGTTTAGCCGCTAGCTTTTCCATCATGGTTTGCAATTCCTGACAATAGACATCAGCCGTAATAGTCTGGCCAGATTTGAAAAAACTGTAATGAACAATACCGGCACTAGTCCACCAAACGCTTACAAGTAACTTTTTTGGGGTTAATTTTCGCTTGGGGCAGGATTTGGCTGGCTGGCCAGGATCTAACCATTGCGCTGAGCGCTTCCGATTATCGTAAAGAACCCATTTTTCATCACAGGTAATGATTCGGTTTAAAATACCTTCATTATTGTGCCGGTTTAGTAATGTAACGCAGCAGTCGACGCGCGTTTGCCGGTTTGTTTCAGTCAATTCGTGAGGTACCCACCTTTCAAGCTTTTTAATCTTCCCAATTTGCTTCAAGTGAATTAAAACAGTTTTATCACTAACATCGCAGCCTGCAGCTAACTCGGACGTGGTTTGCGATGGATCCGCTTCCACAATAGCCTTCAACTCTTCATTATCAACTTGAGTCTCAGGCCGTCCACGGGGCTTGTTCTGCAGGTCGAAATTTCCAGAACAAAAACGTTGGAACCAAAAACGAACTGTGTTTTCTTTTGCAACACGACCGCCATACACATCATTCACCCTTCGAGTTGTTTCCGCAGCACTAGTGCCACGGCGGAACTCGTACTCGTAAATAATGCGATATTTAAGGTTTTCCATTTTGTAAAATGAGTGACGCAAACAGAAAAAAACAGAAGAAAAAAAACAAATGAATGACGATCATCAAAGCACAAATACATGAGTCTATAGCTGTACAAATTTGAATTTGGAATTCCTTACCAAAGAGGAGAAATTCGTGATTAAAGTGGCCAGTACGAAAAACGCCAATTTCATATGTAAGGACCTAATATATGTATTTGGTTCTATCAATACGATCATATTTACTTGCAGCTCGCTCGCAGAATAAATAACGTAATACCATATGTTTACTTGTCATTTTATTTTACCGGAAAAAGGCACAGCACAATACCAGCCGGGAAGTAGTCATGAACCATCTATTCACTCCATTTCATTTCAAAAAGAGAACCCAAGAGTTTTGGTAGCATTGACATACGTGTCTGGTTACATAGCTCGTAAAGCTAAAAATTTTTTTTTTTAAGATTGCACTAAATGTGAAAAATTTTCTTTGGGAAATTCTGATTATATACGGAGGAGAGTATACACAAGGATGGCTATGCACACCCAGCGATAAAATAACAAATGTTGTATCAAATATACAGGATATCGTTTATCATATAAAAAATGATTGATATCAAAATCATGTGAAAATGTACATAAAAACCCTTTGTTTAATATTAATTCATTTTAATGATATCGGGTGCAATGAACATAATAGGAAATTACAAATATTTCTTTTAGACTTCTGTAAACGATTTCTCTCGCATAATTATTGCAAAGACGTAAATAAAATATTAAATGGCAAGCGACCATTAGAAGTAAATGATGATAATGTTAAAACGAGAGCAATGAAAATATTTAAAAGATCACATAAAAAGAAAAATTGAAAGAGCGCATGTTCCCTCATAGAACTTAAACGATTCTGCTACTGATTTGTTCGAATTTAGCATTCGATCACTAAATAAGTGATTCCAACCCTAATTATGACATGGGAAATGTCTGACACCTGTTCTTTTTTTTTATTAAGGTATTGGCCTATGTCTTATTTAAGTTAATGCAATTGCCATATGTATTAACTAATTTCTTCATATTGTATAACAACGCCATCTGTTATTTAACGAAATCCCTAAATTTGAGTGCTATGCTACAAAATATAAAATACGTTAGAGCAATGACTTTGTGTGTATGTCAGATATCTGTTTTATTTGTTTGCATTACATGCTGTCATTATTTCACATAATTATTTATGAGATTGTATGGTCTGACACAAACATTATTTAAAGAGCATACATGAAACCCATTTGGGTATTGCAATATTACCATGAAGGACATGGTATGTACATATTTAAGATGTATTTTTATTGAGCGTGTAACAGACATTGATTTTTAAACAGTGATCGTGGAAAAATATTAGTTATTATTATATTATATCATTATTATATCATGTCAATTTAAAATTTAATCTTCAATCATGGGTCAAGTTATCATTAAAATATTCATTCAAATTATAATAACATTTGTTAATAAGTATGCATTTTATTTTATTTACAAATTTATTCATATTTTCTCCACTTCTAATATCATTTGGTAAATGATTATATACTTGTTAAAAGTCTATTGTGTCTGTAATTTATTATTTTATATTTTTCAATACGTAGCTCGATGTAAATATTCAAAACTCTATTCAAAGGGAGCGCGGCACGGTCGATTGTTGCTTAGCTCGGAGTAGGCATTGTATCTTACTACGAGACACGTGTCATGCAGTACTAGAAATACTTATTGATTTTTCTGACAGATGTTTTAGGTTTTGAGTAACGTCGTAGAACGTCCAGAAGCTATCTGTATATAATTTAGAGGGCTTATAACCCTTAGAAGTAATTAAATACAATTACTTGTAAGGGCATCATCATCATCAACAACGGAAGACGTCCACTATTGTGCTTATATTTCCACTTGCGTCAGATGCAAGCATGAATTACCAGATGTAAGCGTTTAATTTTGTGCTTTTGCGTTATGAGCGCTATCAATACTACATGCATTATAAACAGCGCATGCTTCCAATTGAATGTTACGTAATTTTTGAACTTGTGATTTTATAATATACCTCAAAATAAAGGGTTCAGGTTCCCGCGGTGTACTTTGGTTGTACGGCGACCGGCGGGCGAACTCCATCACTGAAATAATCAAAAATATAAAACAAGATACACAGATCAGACATCTGTCACTCATGTAGGATACACATAGAAATAAATATATTCTAGAATATTAATATTCAATTTTATCATCATTATTCGCCTACACACAAAATAAGAAAAAAATTGAACTTCAAGCGAGATTCGAATCCGTTGACTATCTATCCCTGAGGCGGGACATACTCTGCCGACTGAGCTACCGTGATGCATTTAGTCATAGTTAGAATTTAATCCATCATTCTTTTTATTAAACGGTCTTAAGAGGACGTAGCAATATATATTGCTTAATAGATCACTGTCACAATAATCTAAAAGCTTCATCACTGAGCATGGGTTAATACAAAAATTACAAAATACATAAAAAAAAGTTTCAACATTGGTTGCTTCACTTGGCAAAGCTTGGCAAGGTTCTGCCATCTGTGAGTACGGTCAAATGGTCATTTATGTTAAAAAGTTTGTAATTATATAAACTCACGTGAAGGTGACGATGGTAGGTTGAGCCTCATCTCCTGCTTGAGCACGCGCCGCGAGAGGGAGTCGGCCGGCCGCGGCGTCGGGACCGGGACTGTGCCCGGGACTGTACCCGGGACTGTACCCGGGACTGTACCCGGGACCGGGACCGGAGCGAAGCCGGGACGGTCCCGGGACGGGGGCGATGTGCCCGTGTATTGGCTCGTCCTGGGTAACACAACAAACAGGGTTATTCTTTTTGTCCCCTAAAAAATTATGTGGGTCTTTAATAATTTTTAAGTACATTTTGGAGTATTGACAAATGCCTCTGGTAAAATAAATAATCTGTTTTTGTTATGAATTTTCGTGAACACACTAAAGATTAAATTCATTATCTTACTATTCGTGTACTAAAGCTGTTTAGGTCACAGATTATTCCTGTAGCTTAACCTGTGTTTAGATTTCTGTTTCATTCTACCTAGATTAATTATCAAAAAACTTTGCTTTCTTAATTTGTAACAATATTAACATTGCACGCCTTATGAAGGCAGAATACATTGAACCTATATTTATAATAATTATAACATCTTCTGTACATGTATTTCAGGCAATAAATTATTTGATTTGATTTGATTCTGCTTACATATCAAAACAATATAACACAAAGATAAAATATTAGGTCAAGATATTACACAAAGAGAACATATTAGAACAAAATAGATTTATACACTTGCTCGTAAATACAAATGTGTTGTCATGCGGTATCTGTTTAAAAGAGTCTTTCTAGGGAGCCAACGTATGGCATTTCCTGTATTTCAAATGTCCATATATGATGGAGATAACCTTCCCCTATGTAGGACATAATGTTAAAAAACCATATTTATGTATGAATAAGGGATAGTACAATAGAGTGTGTACTCACGGCGTGCCCTTGTAGTCTGCGTGTTTGCTGTTCAAGAGGCAGTTGGCGGAGAGCTGGCGCACGTGCGAGCGGCGCCGCACTAGGAACGCCATCCGCGTCGCCGCCACCACCGCCAGCGCCACCACTCTGCAAACACCAACATCATCAACTACTTATAAACTATTGAACCTACACACGGTGCTTTTTGTAATCTCCCGCAATACAAATTACTAAAACAATAATAGCATATTCCAATATCATTCCATAAGTTCCCAGCTTTGAAACTCAAAAACTGTTCTATATCTTCCTGTAGAAGTTGTAAAACCCGACTAAGGCGAGGTTTTTTAATCATCGATAAAAATCAATTAATTGTCCTTTTAAACAAGTTAACAAACGAATTATTAAAATTGTTTGTTACTAAATTTATTCTTAGGAATTGTAACTATCTGATGATTGAATAACTAGACCTAAAGGACAAAATGCGCCAAATATGCAGCATGCGACCATTCACGTCGGCGTGAAGGGAAGACACCTTGAACGCAATTCAGAACCCCTTAACATCTTATTGCTTTAAGGCTCATATTAGTATATGCATCTCAAATCTGAGTTCGATTTGAAGACGTAATCTTGACGTTCAATGTATGAAACATCAAAGTCGATCTTATGAAGAAGTCAAAAACTGCGTCATAAGATCGACCGCAACTTTGAGATGCATTTATAATTACGAGCCTAATTATCCGAGATATGGTGGCTAAATTATCATTGAGAGCATTTACAAACAATACTGGCATCATAGGCCGCCAGCCATAAAACCGAAGCCTAATATTTTTATAAATATGTAGTGCTGATCCATGTTATGTTAGACAAAACATATGTTTTAATATGTTCTTGAGTTGTCCTCTATATTGTTAGAGAAGATATATTGTACCGACCCTACGTGAATGGTATAAGGGTGGGAAGATGATGTCGAATACAAGTACTATATATTTAATTATTATTTGCCCCGTGGGGTGTAGGGCTAGAATGTCACTCCTCCATTGCTACGTGTGGGTGTCCTAAGAAGCGACATAAAGTAAAATACCGGAAGGTGAGCAGCAGCGCCTTCTGAGGAACTGATAACTTAAACTGGGATCCGCAAGACGCCTGCCAAGCGTCGGGATTATGGCAAACTCCCCCCTTAATGAGGGAGGCTGTTCAGCAGCGGACAATCCGACAGTACAGTATATATTCAAGTTAGCCTAGAAGAACAATACGAAACTTTAAAGATTCGATTATTAACTTCAACTTCCAATAATTGACAATATTTTTAAAATAGGTTTTGTTACGAGCTTTGTTTATCTTCTAACTTTGTCCAGTGCTGGACGGTGCTATTGAAATAATTCATTGAGTAATTTCAGTGTGGAATATTGTATATATTTTTGTCAGAGACAAAAATAAATATAATAATAATATGTATAAATATGATGAATCATAAGAAAATAATAAATATTGAGAGTATAAAGTAATCTGATTTTAATTTAAACTAATATATTCTAGTAAATAAATAAATGATTGTTAGAATAGTGATGACTGACTTGAATCGTCCCTGCTTAGCGCGGTCCCTCCTGAGGTCGGGCTGCGGCCGGGCGAGCGTCCGCTCGAGGTGCGCGTAGCCGGCCAGCACGCGCTGCAAGTAGCGCTTCTGCCACACAAGCGCCTTGCGGCAACTCTCCAGCCGCAGGCAGCGGCAGTGCAGGAACCGGATCTATACCGACAATACAACCTGCACGGTCAATATACCTTCGGGAAATTGCTAGTTTTAATACACATGCAATAATGTGAGTTTGTTATGCGTTATGTGCAGCTACACCCTACTCAAATCAATGTCATTGGTGAGATCATTTGCATTTTTACCTTAGTAGTATTTTATGACATCCAATAAAATAATGCGGAACAGTCCTTATTATCAGTCATTGATATCTGTCTTAATATTCCCCGTGAAGAGCCGGGCCATAATTGCACTTCCCCATATCTTCTCGTGGGTGTGGTAAGAGGCAGTTAAGAAAAAAATTGCGATTTGAGCAGCGGTGCTTTCTGAGGAATTGTCACCATTTAGCTAAATGTTTTTTTAAAGCCGCTATAGTGTTGTGTATGGTTAGTAGTTTTGTTAATAAAGGCACAGATAAACTAATTATTTCATACAATGATAACGGCAATTGCAATGGACTGCCATGTTGCAGGTGCAAGGTTCGATGCCCACCACCGGCTTGAATTTTTAGTTTCACCGAATAGCAGAAGGGCACTTTGTGAATGTTCGCCTGTATAACTACCACCCTCAAGTAAAAAATCTGTCGCCAAGCACTTAACAATGTGTTGGGGCAGCAGTCCTTGAGAGCCAGTAAGTAAATAAGAAATTAAAGACACATTAAACTTAAAAACTGCATGTCGTCACTTGTGACGATATGCATCTGTTACAGGTAGAGCGGTAACCCGCTTAACATCAGGTGGGTTCCGTCACAATATCAAAAAAAAATATATATATTTTCTTGCCGTTGCTGAAACGAAAATTTATCAAACTAATCACTACAATAATTGTCCTTGTGAAACAAAATTGTTTGTAAACGAATGTATTTAAAAAAATCCCAAACGGATGTTATGCATTACAAAAAATGCAACCTTTATACTACCTTATATAAATACTTTTCCAAAACGTGATTTCATAATAAAAAATAGAACATACATTTCTGACAATTAGCCAATGTCACACATCACATCACTGTGACACTTTACAGATTTCGTAATCCACGTATTTATTTATTTGTAATGTTATTATCAATATACTGATGAATTAAATCCTTTGTATAATGCTATAGAACGAGCTTTGTTGAAATATGGAGCCATCTAAGACCGACCCGCCGAAACTACCAGACATGGTGTAAGTATGCAACTTTTTAAATTTTTAGCTTAAAAGACACGGATTTATATGAATCCATAGCGTTGCAGAAGGAAAGGATCAAGCCATGCCTAGGACTTGCAACCCAGGGAGAAGAGTTATGGGGGCCTTTCACAGTGACATTAATGTATATATGTCTTTCATTCCTCGAGCCTCCTCCCCTACCTAAACAAATTTTATAAGACCTACTCATGCCGCTTTGGATAAGCGTTCTAGGATAGAAGTTACGATTGCTCTTGATCAGCGAAGGCCTTTTGGTATAAGGGATTTCGCTGGCATTCCTCTACTGATCCTCCAACTTCTAAATTAAGTAAAAAACCGTGTTTGGTTAATTAATTTTTAAGTCGTTTGTTATTATTTTGTGGTCTTTAGGCACTTAGTATTGTTTCCTGCAGCACATTGAAATAATTAACTACTTACTAAGTATTTTGAAAGACCTATGGAGTAACAAGCTTAATGAGAAATTGGCTAGTTTAGAACGACCTATTTTTCGCTGCACAAAAGCTTTTGCACCTGATTCGAAAGAAATTTTTAATTCTATGTAATATGTACATGGTGACGTAGGTACGTGGTGAGTCTTGTGGCTAACGTGCAAATGGCGCCTCATTCACGCATATCACTGCCACCTTTTAATATTCGTGCATTTCTAATATTTAATACTGTTTTCCAATGTGTTATGTAAGTATGTCTAGTACTCGTACTTTTCTAATTTGTCTACTCTACACCGTTCACGTATTTCACAACAATCTCTAACACCGCTTG
Organism: Plagodis pulveraria; assembly: GCA_963890685.1. NCBI lineage: Eukaryota > Metazoa > Arthropoda > Insecta > Lepidoptera > Geometridae > Plagodis > Plagodis pulveraria. The sequence goes on from OY982968.1 coordinate 1,837,138, forward strand.
TCCTTGTTCCTTATAGAAATCTCGTTTCATGTGTAAGTAATATGAGTAGTGTGTTCCGCAGCATGTGCGGGGACCACCCCTCCATCACGAAGACGGAGCTCAACGTGAAGGAGGATCGGCCCGAAGAGAAGCAGCTCGCAGACAAAGACAAGCTGAAGGAGCGAGCTCTCATGTCTTATGCGAGGATCTCACCCACGGTCAGTGTATGTCTTAAGAGCGTTTTATAAGTTACTCATTACTTGATTTTTAAAAATACCTGAGATATTTCTAAATAAGTGGTTGATTTTTTATGTTTTGAATGGTGAAAATGTTGAAGGACTTAAACGAAACTAGTAGAATTAAATGAAACTATGATGTTTATAATAAATAATTCAACAAGATGTTGTCCCAATTAGCTTTACAATGTAAACCGACTTTGAAAGACTTGATAAGCGTTACACCGTCATGGATTTGACTATATAAATTTGCCTCTGGGTATGGGGAAGGATACCCTTTTAAATAAACTTCATTGTGGTAATTCTTATAGCACACGTGGTACCCCATGCCCATTAGCCAACCGTGGCAGCGGCCTCACTCGCCCACTTGTAGAAGCTGCGATTTGTTCCAGTCGTCCCGCACGGAGCGGCCGGAGCGGGCGGAGCGAGCGGCGAGCGGCGAGAACAAACCACGCACTATATCCGAGCACGCGCTCCGCATGATGGAGGCGCGGCGGCACGCGCGATCGCTCGAGGTGGCCTCGCGACATGAAGATATTAGCGCACCGGGGAATAGGGCCTTGGTTCAGGGTGAGTCACACTTAGTTTGGTTGTATTGTTTGACATAGTTGTATTCTGACTAACTGGCGCGGCGTGTGGATAAAGTAATCGTACCTATCAGAATTTTGAATTTATCTTGTTTCAGCTAAACCAATAATAAAAAAGTGAGGTAGATGATTATAACCGCAAAACATTATCTAATTTCTCTTCCTTATTTGTTATTTTAATTTAAGAATATTCACTAATTAGTGTGAAACCTTGATATGGATTGCGCCACTTTTCATTTTCTAAAGCATTTATCGTCTCTACTGAGCAAAGATCTTCCATTATATATTCTTATTGAACATTATTCTGACTAGACAGTATTCTTAGTGAACGTTATTCAAAATGGATATTATTCTGACTGGACATAATTATATCTGGGCGTTATTTTAAAGGGACCTTGAATTTTTCAAATATATGTCGTACGAAGGTATTAAACAGATGCAATATTTATGTAATGGGTCCCCAGTGCTGTTTTCTATAAATTTGGCATTGATAATAGCGATTAAGCATGAAATAATGCATACAGTGAGACTTGACGTATATAACTTTGTGGTTTCAGCGGCGTTGGGCAGTTTCCGGTGGCCGCCGTACCTTGTGGCAGTGTGGGTGGTGGTGTTGCTACTCACACACGTGTTGCATTGCCTCGTCACCATGCTGGAGCGGGCGCTGCCGGCGCTTAGGTATGTTGCCGTACCGTACCCTAAATTCCTACTGCTTATTGTGCAATGTGGACTTTAAACGAGTATGCTAGGGATGTAGAGTCATTTGAAGAATCTGAGGTCTTTTCAAATGTTTGGGCAAGTCAGTAAGTCAAAGGTTGGCATAATTAAGCCACTCATCTTGTTAGATAACAATATCTGTAAAGTTCTTGTAATCTTTGAGAATAAATAATATTTTGTATGAAGTTTGTTATAAACTTCATCGCAATTTTGCAGGATTATTTTCCTTTGTCGACACATAGAAGATTGCTTTGCAAAATAAGTTCATACTATGACGTAAAATAGTCTGAACCCGACAATACCCTAATATAATTGTATTGTAATTCCAGAAAGTTAGCGGTATACTTCCGCACATGGGCGGAGGAGTCGTGGAAGAGCGAGACAGAGTTGAACCACAGAGTAGTCCCGCTTGCACTCGGGCTGGCGACGGGGCTGGTGTACGCGCTCTACTGCGGCCTGTACGCTGTGTACGCCGTCGCGCTCTGGGCCATAGAGCCCATAGCGGCTGACGACGACAAGCGGGACGATCTACAACAGAACATCACTAACTATGTCGACGAACTCACCAACAATAATAACTCCACTCTCAACAAATAGACCACTTTTGGCGGACTTTAGTGAGCTTTTGGAACGAGCAATTTTTTATAAATTACATATAACTTTGAGCAAGAAAAATAACAATTGAGAGAAGATATAAAATTAAACTGAGAAAAGGTGATTTAACAAAAATAAACAATACTCAAATAATGTTCTAATTATCTTTTTTAATAATGTGAAACAACTTTAATTGATTGCAAATCTTGCGTAATTGAACAATAAAAACAACATCTAAAAATCGAAAGTTATTTTATTTATATAAATAATATAAGAAACTAGACAATACACCCTATATGAAAATATCGTAAGCTACTTATAACACGTTGTACATCGCTTAAGTTCAAGAGGCTTTCATTTCGATAAGGGCGCGGCTTCGCTTCAACTGCTGATAAAAACAAAAAATTAAACTATGAGGTTACCGAGTTAATGAGTATTTCTTATAGAAACTCTAATGACATAATAAAATTGACGTATTTTAAACCACCATTCCTTATAAGGTAATAAATAATAGCACCGCTAATAAAGTCCATCAAATGTTGCCTACTAATACGGTACCCTAGCCTACTACCCGATGCAGCCGTTTACTATAAAGGTACATTTAGACCATAAGGAACTAATACTTTGGATGGCATAACCAATTGTGCGTGAAATCCATAAGGAACTTGAAAAATATAATCATATATAATAAAACAAATTAAACTTAACCCGTAGATTGGCCATGGGACCGCACAGTCCCAAAGCAAATACCCGTAATCTGACCATGGGCCTGTAAGATCCCAGGGCGGTGCAAACGTCGAATTTCACCTCGTCATTTCATGTAGATAAAGAGTCATTATGCGTCTCAATGGGGTGTAAGTGTGTTAAGCTATATTTAATAAAATACCTAATAAGCATAAGTATAAATAATTTGACTAATTCTGCCGAACGCAAGGTTGGACTGGATGGACTTCTAACTACTATCATGTCGGTATGGATTGAGGTCCTGATTTTAAAAGAAAATCAGGACCTCAATCCATCATCCATTTATGTAGTAGCAAAGATGTGCATCTGAACTTCAGTTCAGATGTTCGGATTAGAAAATAAAAAGAAAGAGTATTAGTATGGTGTTATTTGGTAGTAACTTTACCAATTCGCCTTTTACAAATTTTTAGACAATGCCATACAGTTTTTACTATTTATGCCTAAATATATATTTTGTGTCTCATGAATCTGAAAAACTGATACCTCAGTTCAGATGCATCCTACAAAACATTTCGCTTGGCTACCTAAATACTTTGCAGGACAAATTCTAGAGTGTGTACTATGACACATCAAAACTTATAACAATTTATAAGTGGCTTCTGATTCTAAACATTTGAACTGAGGAGCCACCTGGAACTCCGAAAGTAATGGATCATATCAAACTTTGGTATCATTTAGTAGTAATTGTGTATCGTAAGTATTTCCGATATATTACCTGTCTCTATGGTGTGGCTTCTCAATCTATATATAAAAGGGTGAATTTCCAATCATGTGATCTGTCCAATTAATACGTTCGACTTTTTAATAGTTCGTAGACTCTCGTGTTTAAATTTGTAATATAGGAAAGTTAAAAGAAAATTGTAAGCAGTATGACTAATACAATTTGGTAAAACAACGCATATAAATTGGCTCCTCAACGCTGACGTTTTGCATACAAACAAATTGTTGTACCTACTTGAAATCTAAAAATAAAACAAAAGCCAAACCTAACATTTAGAATTAATGACTACTAAATTATATACAATTCATCGCTGCATATATTCGCATCCTGAAAATAAGTAATTTAAAGTTTTGATTCAGGTAGGTGAATAAACTCACCGTCTGATCCTTGTCGTCCCCTGGCCTAGCCTGCAGCTCCGCCTCCAGCTGGTGCAGCTTGGTCGTGAGGAGCTGCTTCTCGTGCCGCAGCGTCGCCAGCTCACCTCCCGAGCTGGTCTCTGTGAGGCACTTCTTGAACGAGGCTATCTCCCGCGCCAGCTCAGACTTGTGCCCTTCGATTTCAGTCTAACAACAACAAAATATAATGCTAATAATGAACTGTACTTTGAGAGCATTAGCTTGCTACGCGAGGCGATGCGGAATGAACCCAACGTATTGCATAAAATTCTCAACTCAGCCGCATCATCTGAATTATGCAATATTTGATTGTTTAACTCGTCCTACGCCTAAATAGAGCGGTATTAATATTTCTGGACAACCGAATAATAATAGTAATTCAGCTAGTTTGTAAAGATCGTTTCATCTGCTTTTTTATTATTATATATTCAACCTAAGGTTGTGCGTCTTTAACTGTTCTACACGTAAATAATAGTAGAAATGAGGTTTACTGACACCAAGTCACACCTCAGAGGAATTTAGCTGATATGACACCTTATTTACTTTTATGTGTCTGCAATACAATATAGAAATTAAATTTGTTGTAGATACTAAAACGCGATATATACCAAAATACCGTAGCATCTAATATTCGTACTGAGGCAATATTACAACTTGAAAATTACACAAAGACGATCCCCGTAAATAACACTTGTAACGATACATAACATGCACGTAGTAAAATAAGGGAATTCTTGCTAAGAAAACAGCAAAATTCGTCGGCACATTTTAAATTGGTTGACTATGTACACAGGACTACTTTATTTATTTCTAAAAATACCGGCTAATTGCGAGTGAGAGTTGCGCACGAAGGGTTCCGTACCATTATCTGTAACCTAATCTTGCGAATTACAGACACTTTTCGCAATGTCCGATTGAGCTGGGTAGGTACGGCGAAAACCTATTTTATTGTATGGGAGCCCCCTTAATAATTTATTGTAATTAATTATATTTAAAGAGAACATAAAACTAAATATTATGTGAATAGTTAAATCATCTACCTGTCACCGTTATTAGTATCGAGCAAGCAACGGTAAAAAATCAAGTTTGTTATATGGTATGCCCTTAAATATTTATTTTATTTTTAGTATTTGTTGTGGAATGTCATGGAATACATCAGTATAATGCAATTGTCCACAGTAGATCGATCTTTTACTTTGGTTCAAAGGATAAGGTTAGAGGTAGGACTGTCTGAACGACGGACAGCATACAGTAAGTAAATAGAAATAAAAATAAACATTCAACACCCAGATTAAAGGTAATTAAATGATGAGGCAGACCGCCGCCCGGTGTTAAGCGTCACTCTCGTCTATTACAGTTGCAATGTCAACTTTTTTGATATGCTTGACATTGTTTTGCGTTCGTAACTCCTAGACGTTTGCCATAGCCCCCCACGCTTGGCAGACGTCTTGGGAATCGCAGCGTAAGATTGCAGTTCTACAGAAAGCGTTAACACCTCCTGATATTTTTCCATTTGTCGGCTCTATCGACGCTTACAGGAAGATATGGGGGGGTAGGAATAGTAGGCCAACACTACACGGGTAAATAGGTGTCACAGAGAGTGACTTCGGAAGAGGTCCAAGAGCTACAATAATATGAGATGCCCACCAGTGCCTCGTTGATGTTGGGTCTGGCCTGCATCGTCACGTCTGCCAGCTTCCTCTCGAGCTGCAGGATGGCACAGCTCTGCGAGTTCAGCAGCTCCTTCGTACGGACACTCTCCACACTTGACAAGTGCTTCAGCCTACACAACACAACACATTATCATATTTAATATAATTACTTTAAGTACTTAGATTATTTTCTACAAGCGATCGAAAGACTCGAAGCGGACTTTGCCTAATCGTTTTCAACCGATTCAATAAGTAGTAGTCACCCATCTAAGTCCTGACCGCGGCGGACGTTGCTTAGCTGATTAGCTAAGCAAACTACGGTAAGAACGCTTCATATCATGAATATCAACAAAGTTAAGCAATTTCCGCCGCGGTCATGAGTTGGATGGGTGACCGCTAGTGACATTACTACTGAGCATGCACGTACTTCAGAGGGCACATTAAGCCGTCGGTCCCGGTTGTTGTCATAGGATGACAGTCGTTATAGCACGGTGGAAGGGCATTTTGCGAATGCCCGCCTGGCGAGCTACCTACCTAGCTAGCCAAGCACCTAAAGGTGTGTAGCGGTAGCTGTCCTTGAGAGCCAGTAATTCTAGGTTAAGCCAGTTAACACCTTCGAACACATAATTACTTACCATCATGAGATTGTGGTCGAAGACTTACCTATCAGCAATAAAACAAAAAAAAAGACTCCGTAACCTTCACCCCGTTTTTCTAACGGCAATTTCGATTTCTCTTCTCTATTATCTTTCACCTCATCCATACAATTGCCGATCATCTTTCACCATTCGATCCACATTTCATATCAACAAAGGAACCGTTACTGATAGTTGAATTATACCGTTTAATGTCGGCGAGTTCGTTCCTGAGCTGCGTGTTCAGTTCGTGCTTGGCGTCGAGTTCTCTCTGCGCGTGTTGCCTTGTGTGGTCCAGCATGGCCTGCAGGTCCTGGTACCGCGTCCGTTCCACTTCCAGCTTAGACTTCAGGAGGGAGATCTCTCCGGACAGTCGGGAGTTGTTCTCCAACTGCACACAAACATTATATTTGTCTTACTCAACCGATCGATGACCAATGAAAAATTAAAAACCAGTGTTATCTGTTATTATTATTATTAGATATAATATACGAGGTTGCCTTAAATCGTACGTGAAAATCCAAAAGATTTCATATACAAACTATTTGATAATAAAATTTTAGTCTCGAACGGGATTCGTACCTTGACCTCTAAGGTTATTGGAACATGCTCGGCTGAGAGGAATCTTGGGCTGTAATTTTTTTTATTTTATCCATCATAGGGGACGGTGCGCGGCCATCAACCAGACTCTTAGACTTAATCTGATTGGAAAAAGGTGCTTTTTCAAATACTTAACTCTCGCAATGACGTCACTACCCTTCTATATTTCTAAATATGATTATAAGCACTCTAGCGTGCTAAGCAAAAATCATATTTAAAATTATAACATTTTATAGTGAGATCGCAGCCTCGATAAATATAGTTAATGTTTATGGACTGCTACGCAGAAGGCCCATGGTTCGAATCTCGCCGCTGGCTTTAATATCACCGCAAGTTGGTAGTAGGCCAGTTTGCAATATTCACCTGTCTAGCTTCCATTCCCAAGTAGAAAATCTGTCGTCAAGCACATTGACATAACATTGTGTTCCGGTACCTGACCCGAGAGAGATTTATTCTATGTAAAACCTTCTATGACGTATATTTTTTTATGCGGTATAAGAAGTATTTGACCAAGATATCACCTGACGGGACGATATCAGATGAGGGGAAATGACGATGTCACCTTTGATGGAGCATGTTCGTCTGCAAGGTATCAGTTCACTTTAGACTTGCAGGACTTCCAGGATATAAAGTTGTTCCACAATAAGGACGTGCATGTCGTTAAATTCCTTTGGTGTTTGCATATCCCATGACAAGAGATAAAAAGTGTTCCACAAGTATAACCTCATGTTGAAGCTGTCCCGCGAGCGGATGGCCCTCCCCCCCCGGGTGGGGGCTGGTGGCGGCGAGCAGCTGCCGCTCGAGGTGTGCAGCTCGCTCCTTGTGCTGCAGCTCGCGCTGCTGCAGCTCCAGCTCCGACTGCATGCAGCTCTCCAGACGCTTCTTCAGGATGCCGATCATGTTCGTGTCTTGCTTCTGACGAACCAAACATACTCTCTCTATATCACCTTATATTCCACACTGACTGCAGAACTGAGACTAATCAATTAACATAATCTAACTAGCATTAAATCGTTGTTTAACCGTATTTAATGATAATAATTGTTAAATGGCGTCTGTGAGTGCGGCCATTACCCAATAAAATTAATCATTAACCTTAAATCAACAAATATTTTTTTTAATAAGAACGTTTTCTTACGCCAATGCTCCCTAGCGCAAAACAAGTACAAATACATTTATAATACTTTATTTTGTAAAAGTACTAAAACGTTATATAAATACTTGACGTAATTAACATATGAAAATATCTGTAAAATAGTGAATTGGAAAATGGAATTCCTCCTCCATTAACATGGTTGGCCATAATCCCCACGCGTGGCAGGCGTCTTAGGAATTGCAACATTGGCAGCTCTTCAGAAGGCGCTGTTGCCCACCTTCTTGTATTTTTCCCTTCTTCACCTCTCAGCTCTCAACGACTCTCACATGAGGATATGGGGACGATGCATTTCTAGCTCGGTACCCCACGGTGAACCACCACAACTTACATACAAAAGCCAGGCTGCCCTATCTGTCACGGTAACCGTCAGTTCAACCGGTTAAGTAGATCATCAGAGTGTGTGTGTTTATATTTTCCCTTGTAACAATATATACCTGTAGAGTGTGCGAGGTTTCCTTGTGGGTGTCCAGTACGAGCTGTATCCTGGCGCAGTTCTCCCTCTCCGCCTCGTAGCGCAGCTTGCACGTCTGCCAGTCCTGGACCAGCTTGTCGCGGACTCTGTCATACATAACATATATATTATACTAACTATATCAACTCTATTCCTCACCAAATAAACATGTTCATTCAGGAAAATAATATAACGCGCATTGTTTTTTGACAATGAACATCCATAAAAGTTTGAGGTTGATATTCAACGTATGTTTCTAAATCCTAAACGGGTCTTTTCACGCACGAATAAACATCAAAATATTTATATTACGTCGAGGTTAGTCAAAATATAAATATTTTGATGTTTATTCGTGCGTGAAAAGACCCGTTTAGGATTTAGAAACATGAGCTTAGTTCACGAAAGTTTAAAGAAAAGTATTCAACGTATGTTATTGGGCTCTTTGGTAATTATACTCTTTATGCCACGTTTGAACAATAATATACGTTTAAGCTATTTACTTTCGTAAACCTTAGGGTGCTTATCTCTCAACACCTATGAAATCATCAGAAAATATGCCATACAATGTATAAAATCTAATGCGTCATCAAAGTACATAGCGCTATAGAAATACTTTTATAATGTCATTTTCCGAAAGTACTGAATAATTAAGTATAGCAAACTTTTTCTAGTCATAAAGACTAAAAAAAAGAATGCCACGTTCTCGTATGGGTAAGTAACAGATAAACACCCACATTGCATGGTGGGCATTTTTCGAATGCCCGCCTGGCTAGCTACCACCCTCAAGTAGAAAATCTTTCGCCGAGCACTTAACGGTGTGTTCCGTCAGCTATCCTTGAGAGCCAGTTATTCTAGGTTAAGCCTGTTAACACCTTCGACCACATCATCACTTACCATCAGGTGAAATTGTGGTGAAAGGCTTACCTATCAGACATAAAAAAAATAAAAAATACATTTTGGCAGAAAATAATTAGTTGTTACTTATATCGCGAACAGGAGACTACCCTAGCCGTGATAGTTAGGTACAGTATATATAGGAGACCTGTTTAGTTCCGTGATGAGCGCGTCCTTATCCTTAAGCCTGGCCTCGAGGTTGTTGACCTGCAGCTGCAACTTGTCATTGTCAGCACGCAGCCGGTGGACGCGGTCGGATGATGACGAATGGATCGAACTGGACGATCTGAAATCAGAATTACTGTTCTAATTAAAATAATGTCAATATACTGTCCGGTCGTCACATCACGACACGTAACTAAACAAAAGTGCGCTTAGATCTGCGAGCGAGTTGGCCGTGATATATATATGACATCGTTATTATTATTAATTCTTAATTGTATATTATATTTAATTGACATTTGCACACCTCGTATGAGGTTGTTTATGGTGAAACTATTTGTACGTCCTACATATTTTATATCTTTGTACCCGTATTCAAGCAAATAAATGAATTGAATTGAATTGAATTGTGTTCCAGAGTCTTCGTGTTTTTTTTTTTCTCTCGGCGTGATCGACAACACCTATCTGTTCACCTACCAGTTAGTCTTTAATGTTAGATGCGAGTGTTGTAGTGTAAGAGATCTTTCAGTGTAAAAATGCACACCCCTACACGTTACGTGATTATTTTACTGTGAACTCAGACACGTTCGCGCAGAAGATGTACTCCGGCATAATCGGTACTCCCTCCTGCAGACAATCATGATGGGAAATGTACCCAGGAAGCGTTAATCGGGTAGACACAAGATGTCTTGGCTCCCTAATATCAGGGAGTAGACAGGAATTAAAACCGTCGAGCAACTGTTCATATTGGCGCTTGACAAAGAAACATTTAAGAAGCTGACTGCCAACCTTCATTGATGGAGAGGCACTTAAAGAAGAAGAAACAATAAACTAAGCGCAATGAGTTGCGCGGCGTCGTTGCCGCGATTTAGATGCTTGAACTCACCTGATGAAGGGCATCGGACATGCCCGAACACCTAGCTCGACCAATACGCGTGAGTACAGCCGGTTATTGAAAACATTAATAAACCAAGTCTTGATATGTTTTCTTGTCAACTCAAGTGTATTAAAATAATCGTAGCTTTTCTATACTTCCACATTTTATATTTCAGATTAAATTTCAAAGAGTAAAGCGACTCTACTGTCTGTCTGTTCATCCGTGTGTCACAAGTCTGGCTCGTAAAGGGAATGAGTAAAAATCTGATTTAAGATATATCGAGTAGAATGTTGACCCAAAACCAAAATTACTTAGAAATTAAATTATTTCAGAGAGGTTCTAATACATAAAACGGTATATATTTTCAAACCCTAACCTGTATCTTCTACAACTTGTTGAACACTTGGCCGATTTCTTATAATTATAACTAAAACGAAGATTTTCTAAGCGATGATGTCTAGAATGAGCCTGATAAGGTTGAGTAACCCGTAACGGTAGCTTCTGCATGCAAACTTCGAAGTGTCATCATCATCACTCATCACCAACACCAGAAAATTTTCATGTACATGTTTAGAGGCTTCAAGAAAATTATCAACATTATGTTGATGAAAAAATAAATCGATAGCATGCTTAGTTAAACCTAAAACCTCAAATAAGCGGGTGATCACCCTTCGACGTCCGAAAGGAGCACTGGCCGTCTTGTTCAACCATAATGAAGACAAGTTTGACCGTCACTACAAGTAACCAAAGATTAGTCAGATATAGTTGAAACAGATAATCGTAACTCGTAAGGTTTAGTTGAAACGAAGCGCCTGCGGCATCGCGGTACGAGCGCGGTGGGTACGCGGCGGCAGCGCGGCGACCACACCACACCGCCGCTGCACACTGCACACTGCACGCACTCAAACCGCGGAGCTAGCGGCGCGCGCGCGGCATCGCGGTACGAGCGCGGTGGGTACGCGGCGGCAGCGCGGCGACCACACCACACCGCCGCTGCACACTGCACACTGCACGCACTCAAACCGCGGAGCTAGCGGCGCGCGCGCGGCATCGCGGTACGAGCGCGGTGGGTACGCGGCGGCAGCGCGGCGACCACACCACACCGCCGCTGCACACTGCACACTGCACGCACTCAAACCGCGGAGCTAGCGGCGCGCGCGCGGCATCGCGGTACGAGCGCGGTGGGTACGCGGCGGCAGCGCGGCGACCACACCACACCGCCGCTGCACACTGCACACTGCACGCACTCAAACCGCGGAGCTAGCGGCGCGCGCGCGGCATCGCGGTACGAGCGCGGTGGGTACGCGGCGGCAGCGCGGCGACCACACCACACCGCCGCTGCACACTGCACACTGCACGCACTCAAACCGCGGAGCTAGCGGCGCGCGCGCGGCATCCTATCAACGGACCTCAACTGCCTCTGCGACTCGCATATATTTCACATTTGGCACACCATTATTTTTGCCAGAATAACGCCATCTACCAATTTTGGACGGTCTGTACTCTTTTTAAGAATGTCGGTATTGACAAGAGGAGCTAAGATTTAATGTAAGGAGAACCACAATTAAGGTAAGTACATAACTTCTTATTCTGTTCCCGCTGAAAAGCCAAATCGATTTAACACATAAGAACTCCTCATTTTTTTGTTTCTAATAACACTATTAATACCCGCAATATAACATAATAAATTAAATTTTTCAATTATAATAATTATTATTAAATACTGCACCATTGTTGTTTGTAATAACGCCTGCTATGCGGATTACATTACAAAATTACAAACGTACGAGAAAAAAATTAAGTATGTGCGGGATTCGAACCCGCGTCCATCCACCCGTTTAGCCGGGATATGGCCTAACCAATTGAGCTAACATGACAATGAGTCTTAACATTTTTTTTCCTATCGTTCTTAAACCACCGTATTGGGATGGAGCGACATCTATAGTACCACTTACGTTGAACTACAAACAAGACCAATTTTGCTTTTGGTTTTATACTTGTATTGTAAGTGGTGACGCAACCTTATAATTTTATTAAAATCTCGAATCCCGCACATGACTTAAATTTTTCCTCTCGTATATTTGTAATTTTGTATAATATTGTACCAATTGGAACTTTTGTGTCATACTTCATTTTAATTTAGTTTGAGGCGCATAACAGAATTGCGTCCACTAACATAATATGATGATGGTGTAATATTATAACTAAGATGCAATCACGAGTAGCAACCTAGAATATAAGTCTATTTTGTAAGAATATAACAAAAAATTATAATGCGTACTCGCCCTGATGATGAGCATCTGATATGCTCGAAACCCGGGTCGACGTATTCGATCCTCAACGTGAGTGTTTTTTTGCCGGTTTAATTTATAATATTTAAAAAATTATAAGTCTATTTATTCGTAGGTAGCAACACCTAAACTTGGGTTCTTTAAAAACAAAGATGAAATAAATTCCGTATTAAAACAATAATGGTGTCAAGGATTTAGCACAAGTGTGAGTGAGTAGTACTTACTTTGATGTGTTCAAAGCGAGCCGCGGGATGTCTTCGCGCGCTTCATCGCTGCTCGCGGATAGAATCTGTTAACATAATATAATGATACATTAGAAAAATCTACATATACCAAAAATTATTTATGTGTTAACATAATGATATAGTAAAAGTAGCACTATTACATATCCATAGGACGCTGGTTCAAATCCGGCTCGAAGGACCATTTATGTCCTTACATAAAATTATGATATGACATGAAGTAAAACACGTATTAACGGACCGGAGGTTTATTTTGAGACTGATTATTGAATACTGTGCTGTACTGTGTATCAGCTGGAGACATTTTTTAAGGGGGAGTTTGTCATAATCCCCACGCTTGGCAGGCGTCTTGGGAATACAGTTATTGAAAACAACTTACATAAAATTATAAGCGGATGCAGTCGTGCTAAGTCATCAAAATATTATATGGAAAAAATATATGACAAGATAGTGAAATACACTTTAACGTGCGATGAAAAGATTATAAACAAACAACGCGCGCAAATCCAACATTAAATTATTTTCAGTCACGGAATCCAATCAATCGGTTTTTTTTGTGATTTTGACAGAACTAGCATGAAGCCGACATTATGTTTAGCGGTAACCTCAGCCTATATACATATACAGATGTATTTCGTCACATGTGACGAACTGCATTGAGCTCAATGTCCAGAGTCATACAGTTGTTAAGTCTCATGTGCCCGTAATTTTACTGGCTCTTATAGACTGCTGCTGGAACACACAGCATACTGACTTAGTGACAGATTTTCTACTTGAGGGAACGTACTTACGTAGTACGTAAAGGACTGGCGATCATTCGCAAAATTCTCTCCCAGCATCCGGTGAGCTCACGGCGGACATTGTAAGAGCTTAGAAAATGGTTTAACTTATGTTATGAAGTGATGAGATGAACAATTCGCCCTTGCCTTTCTGCTTGACACTGCCCTCTGCTCAGTAATTTCACTTGCTGCAGTGCCCTTCTAGCCTAAGCACAGTAGTATGGTGGTAGGGCATTTTGCGAATGCCCGCCTGGCTAGCTACCACCCTCAAGTAGAAAATCGGTCGCCAAGCACCTAACGGTGTGTTCCGGCAGCTGTCCTTGAGAGCCAGTACTTCTAGGTTAGCCTGAACAACATCTTCGACCACATCATCACCTACCATCAGGTGAGATAGTGGTCAAAGGCTAACCTATCAGGCATAAAAAAGAACAAAAAAAAAAAATTTGCACGTGTTATACTACTGTGCATGGTACCCGTCACGGCGGTCTCTACTGTCATTCCAATCCGTAAGAAACAATAATATCTATTCAGGTATTCTTCACAAAAATACCTGCTATCAACAGCTATATAATATGTTTAAGTTGTTAGATCAACGAGACGAGTTTAAAGCTCAAGGGAAGATTCGGGAAACAGTAGAGAAGCCAATAGACAGCTCTCGGATATGCCCAAACCTTGTCTCTTCATAGACTGTATAGAGAAAATGATTTCAGTATAAGTTAAGGGTGCAGTATAGGTGAGCGCAGTACATAAATACCTGGTCCATGATGGTCTCGTCGAGCGCGTGCGAGTAGTGCAGTTGGTCCCGCACCGCCCGCTCCAGCTCCAGCGTCGGCGACCGCGTGCAGTGCCGCTGCTGCACTGCCTCGCACGTAGCGATACTGCCGCCTCGATGGGACTCGCCCACTCTGTATCACAACAAAATAACGAACATTATTTCGAATTAATACTGTTAGCGTCCTTCCAACGTGCAAAACGGTAAAACGTAAGGTAAAATCCACGTACGGTGCGCAATTTATTCTAATTTGATTATATATTCAATAAAATTCTGTAATATTGGAAAGCTGATGTCAATATGGAGATACTTTAACCTTCTAGACAAATATGCGATTGAACTACAATGCATTAGGAGAAAGAGTTTTTTTTTTTACTAATATGCTTTAAAGTACGATTATTATGAAATACGAGTTTACCTTTTACCTACTATGCTTTTAGATTCCTCTGAACGGCTTATTTAAATTAGTACCTACTAATAACATTTGCAAGTACAAACATATCAATGTGTTTAATCGGAAATTCATACATTATGCACTTGTTATGTGGAAAAGTACCCCCCTTATCCTAACCTGTATACAAAACTAGTTTTTTTTGTGTCGTGCCTCAAACGTATATTAAGGCAAGTACAAAGCCCAGCTGTTCCATAATTTCTTACACACGTATTATTTCCTGGACTGACAGATCACGTGATAAAATGAAGACAATCAAGTCGCCCGCCTGATAGAAGGTGCTACGCCTGCCTGTTATACTTACAGCGTCACTTTCCTCGTTCCGATCGACACTGCACTGCGCTTGTCACTTCGAATATTACTACTTACGTCACGTTTGTCCATTCTTTTAATGTATAGGAACATAAATACTACTTAGTAAAAAGCTTACCTGTTGACTAGTTCCCTCATGTCCTGAAGCTCTGCTTCTAACTCTTGGCATCGTTCCGCCTGCTGCTGCAGCTTGGCTTTCAGCTCTGATACATTTGATTCTTCTCTTATTCTACAACAAAATAACAATACCCATCTATCATGGAATTCAGGGACAGGTAACACACAAACACTATCGATGCACTTGTTAATTAAGGGCTCGACAAGCTGCTTATTTAGCAGCTGCTAAGCGAGCATGAAGATCAAACAAACTACTGTTGAAATAAGGATCATTTCAGCGCTCGAACCGACGTGGGAATTACGTAACATTTTTGTCCGAAATGTTCCAAAATCTCACAAAACAAACACAATATTACACACGAACTTACAGGCTTTAGAAAAAGATATCAGGAAAGATATATTTTACGATAGATTATATTTTTAAATTTCCTATATTAGGGTGTAGGAATCGATCATAAAGCATTTATTGTTATCACGAAATTGCACGCTATAGGAACAAAATATACGTTCGTAAAAATGGAGTCAAGCTGCTGGCAGTTGGAAAGTAAAATGCACGTATGCGTACAGAAGTACAGTTCGATACTGACATCAACTACGAAATAGCTTTTACGAACAAGTGTATAAAATAAATGTCATCCATACCAATCATATGTTTAATATTTACCTAGCTACAATGAGGTCCATTTGTTGCGTCAGCTGCCGTTTCTCCTCCATCAGGTCTTGCAGCTGCCTCTGCAGCCCCTCGCAGTGCAGCCTCAGCTCTGTACTCTGCGCTTCTCTGTCCGCCGCCAGCTTCGTGGCCTGGCTCAGGCTGTTCCGGAGCTCCGTTACGTCTAACTTTGCTTTCGCTAACTCGAACGCCTAAAACATATTAACATATTCTATTATAGTTACGAAGATAAAAACGTCTTATGATGTTTATAGAATATAGAAAATTGCAAGCTAGAGAAATATGATGGTTATCATAAACAATGATAGTTTAGTGGCAATGGATTCTGTATTTTTGATAAGGTCTTGTAAAAGACTCGCTCTCGAGTAGAAGGTTTTCGACAAGCACCTTACGGTATACGTCGGTAGCTACACTAGAAAGTTCCTGTTCTTTGACCACATCATCATTTACGAACAGGTGATATAGTGGCCAAAGCCTATCCTTTCAGTACATAGCTCAATGCTTTACTATTTTCCATATAGCAAAATTTATAATCACATGAACTGCCCTGGTTAGCAAACAATGTAATATCATATTATAAATTATTTTCTTTGACTTTAGAGTGCGAGTAGTAATGATCAAGTTTGTTAAAATGTAAAAATTTTCAAGAAGCTACCACGTTAGTGGGCGCTATAGTTGGGAACCGGGGTACAGTATCTTATCACTTGTGCTACTTATCTTTTCAATTTATTTATACCATTAAAAGTAGGAGGGTATTTCCGCATGACGCAATCTTATAAAACTCAACACTAAGATAAATTTACACGAAACATCAAAACAGAAACGATAGAAGAGACATTTAATCTTTTTTTTTGTTTGTTATTTTGACGGAATAAGCTAGAGGCCCTCCTGATGTTAAGCGGACTAACCTCTGCCTATACTAGATGCATTTCATCACAAGTCACGAATTGCACTGCGCCCGTCACATTGAGACATATTGTTAAGTCTCAAGTGCCTGTAATTTCACTGGCTCTCAAGGGCTGCTGCCGGAACACTCCGTTAGGTGCTTGGCGACAGATTTTCTACTTGAGGGTGGTAGCTAGCCAGACGGGCAACCGCAAAAACCCTTCCACCATGCGGTGAAGCTCAAGCCGGCGATGGGGATATCGAACTAGGGACCTGTGGCACGACAGTCCATAGCTAAAACCGCTGGGCCATCATAGCTTCAAAAAATTTGCTAATCATTTTGAAGACAAGTCAATAACTTCGTAGATTATGATCGACAAACTTTGAAGAAATCAAAGAAGGATGCAATTTTCAGAAGAAAATATATAGAGCTTAATCGATCCCAATTCTATAAGTCTTTTACTGCAATAAAATTAAATGTTTTAGGCTTACCTGATCATTGAGTTCTTTCTTATTAAAGTCCAATTCGTGTTGCATCAGCGATATCTGCTTCCTGATTTTCGCCAATTGTTTCTTGTCTCCATTGACTTGTCGATCTGCGCTCTTCCTGTCATCTCCACTTTTATTCTTGGGTGAAGGACTTCTAGACCCCATCTTCAGCTGTTCTTTCAATGAAGCTATCTCTTCGTTGAAGGAGTTTATATCTTCGTGGAGAATCTCTATCTCAGTCTCTTTGTCTTGTAACTTATGCGTCAACAGTTTCAACTCTTCGATTTTCAGAGTAAGCTCAGAGTTTAGAGAGTTCATTCTTTCAATTTCTACTTCACTACTTTGTAATTTGAGAGACGCATTTTCTTGATCTTTCTCTAGCTTTGTTAGTTTGAGCTTTAAGTCTTTGTTATTCGAGTTCAAATTGTCGTTTTCTTCATTCATTTTTGCTATGTCACGGTTGAGTGCTTCTACTGTATCTTGAAGCTGGAATAATTCACTGGATTTCTCTTCGAAAGCTTCTTTTAAATTATCATACTCCTCAGTTTTGTCATTCAGACATCGTTGCAAGTCGTCAAGCCTATCCAAATGTTGATTTAAACTGTCGATTTGTTGATTCTTCTCACTCACTAACTGCTCTAACTTTTGAAGCTCGGAAGCTTTTTCTCTCAGTTGGTGAATTTCAGATTCACATTTTTCCAAATTATTGTTTCTACTCTGTAACTCGTCAATTTTAACTTCTAATTCTGTCATTTTATTTGTTAAAGTGCGTTTTTCTTTAGCTAATTCTAGTATCATATTTTCTCGTCTTAAAATGTCTTCTTTGAGCAAGTGTAAATCTTTGGATTTGTCATTAACCTCTTGAGTCAGTTCTGTCAATCTTTGTTCTAGTAATTTCTTATTAGATGTGAAGTTTTCCAATTGGTTCTCATAGAACTTCTTGTCATTTTCCATCGTAGCCATTGTATTTTCTAGAAGGCTCTTTAGTTCTTCCACTTCCTCTTTCAACGCTGGAAATTCGCATAGTTGTTCCTCAGCGTTTTTTAGTTCAGACTTGCACGTTTCTAGTTCTAACCTTGATTTTTTTATCTCATGTTTTAATTGCGTCAATATATCTGGGAAGTTTTCTTGTTTTATATCTAAGGTTATACCTAATTCTCTCAGAGAAGTAAATTCTTCATCGTTAGTTTTATTGTCAATAGTAGGTTCTATAGAAAAGTTAATCTTCTTTGGTTCGACGCTGTTGTCTTTGCTTTCGTCTACATCCCTATTGGGGTACATTGAGCAATTGTCTGGTATTTTTTGAGCAGATGAGATTTTCTCTCCAAATTTGTCTAGGTTTCCGAACATGGTTGTTTCGTTGACGTTTCTCTTGTATTCTTTGATGACGTCCTTGTTCTGCGTGGAGGTCAAATGGGCAGGGAGTGAGTCGGCACGCGGCGTGAAACTGGGCAGTTCAAAGTGATCAACGTATTCGATATTCAATGAACTCATGTTGGCCCTTTGCACATCAGGCGGAAGAGTTTTATTCAAATGTGATTTGTCCCGAGTATCTGTTACAAATGGCGCACTAGTAATGCTTAAATTCTGAGCTTTTAACTCCATCTTGCGCATTTGTACGTCCTGCTCGTCGAACTCAGATATAGATACAATATCGCTGAGCGTCCTACCCGACGCTTTGCCTTCAAAGTTCTCACTCTTTTCGTCTTTGTCATCGTCGAGCTTTAAGGCTGTGGAGAAAATAACCATGAATCATGAGCGGGCGTTACTCGCACAGATCTGTCGTCGTAACCTACATTAGCGGTAGGAAGTTGGAGGAAATCCAAATCGAAGTCTAGACAGTGTTAGGTCTAAAACTAGTGTTTAGTTAACAGGGGCTTGTCTTATTAGGCTAGTAATATGGTTAGTATGAAGTTATAACTGTCATGTCTTTATTTACAGAGAATAGTAGACACCGCGCCATTAGTAAAAAAAAATAAGCACACCAAGTGGGCGATTTCGTTTATTATAAAGTATTAACTTATTTTTTACATTTTACATAATAGTGAGCCAGTCGACGTCTAACGATATTATACTAGACAGATGCCACAGATTCAGAGGTACAATATTTTTCCTCACAGTCGGCGTTAAGTTTTACTAGTTTTCCTTCTATGCGAAGAGCGACAAGCGTAGGTACTCTAGCTTACCTATTGCTCTTTGTTTCGCCCTTTTATCATAATGGCTTTTGTTAATGCCTGCGAAGGCTAGTGAATATAACCATACTACAAAAATCTGTGATCATTTAATGAAACGACGAATAAAAATATTTAATAGTGACAAAAGGTTTTAAGAATTATTTTTTTTTGATTATATAAATTATATTTTATTAAATGCATTAAAATATTTACCAATTAATAATACCACAAAATCGATTAGTGATCAGAATAATGATAAACATTCGTACGAAGAAAAACTGTAGGATCAAAGCATAATAAAAAAACCTATTTAGTTGAGCTCACCCAGTAACTCCTGGAGCTGATCCTCCTTCTCAGCGAGCTCCCGGCGATGGTCCCTGAGGGTGGCCTGCAGCTCCTCCTTGTCCAGCTCTAACGTACGCGCGAACTGTTCCAGCTGGGCGATGCGGCTCTGGGCAGAGGACAGCTCCCGTTCTAGGATCAACACTTTGTCTTTCGGATTACCTACAACAAATACATCACTGTCATCATTACGAGAACTATGTACCTACTATGTAACTTTTTAATCATTGTAACGCAAATAAAATGTGAATTGTGTGTGATTTTATTACATATTCTCTATACATATCACTGTAATAAACACAGAGAGGAAACACTCAAGTTGTTTATGAATTGAATAAAAAAGTCTTCTAATATTTTTTTGATTATTTCGATGACATGTTTGGAAAGTTCCTAGTCTGCCAAGCTTTAATAGGTTACGTATGTTATGTAAAAAAATATCAATATAATTTGTAACACATTGTTGAATAACATTTTGAAGGAATTTTCTCGACTATCTTGACCGAAGGTATTTCTTGCTTTGGCTCTAATCTCCTTTTTCTGCTGAAACGGTGTAAAATGTACTGTGATATGATATGATCTGGTTGTGCAGAAAGTATAGATGGAAGACATTTTAAAATCACCTTTGGTTGAACGCTAAAATATATGGCTGGAAATAAAAAAAATATATATTCTTTCTATTTTGCTGCAAATTAATAACGTGTGATCATGACTGAATTAATTACATTTGTGACGTTTAAACGTATTCTTTTTTACTGTTTCAAAGGTAATTTATGGAATCATGTGCAACTGTTCAAGATAATACGAGCAACATTATTTTAAACTCGCGAATACCAAGATCATATAGAAAGGTTATCAAAATTAACGACAAGCGCGATAATACTTAAGAAATATTGAATTAACTGCCAAAGATGTGTTTCTGCCTTAAAGACATATTGCTCAGTTCTGTTAATTAAAACAAATCAAAACCAAGTTCACTTACATGAATTTCCATACAAGGAATGGTGCTGTTCATTTAATTTGTCTTTTTCCTCCAAGTTATGTTTCAACCTAATAAGCTGTTTATCTCTCGAGTCCAAATCTTCTTTTAGCCGCTGGACCTGTGGGAGATAGTACTAGGGTCAGGACGCAACATGATTATCGTCACTTGCTAGATAAGAGGTGTCCAAAATAATACACGTAGAATTAGGTACTGTTGGAAATGAATGTTAAGGTTTGTTAAGAGTTTTCTATCTTTTGCAACAATTTAGAATACGTACTTAAGGATATAACTCAGATTTAATTGTTATAAGATAAAAAAATTGGTTTCCCTACAAACAACTATAACATAAGTTGACAATCATTAAGTGGAGCGGTTAAATGTATCACTAAACAGGGCGTCTCACGGCTGTCACACGCTGGTACAGTACTTTAATTATTGAAAATAGGATATTTTTTTTTTAGGCAAGCTCGATTCTCTTTCGATACAGTAAATTTTTGAAAGGTCTGTGAATGCAGTCTTAAGTATTTTTTTAAATGAATTGAATTATTTAGTATCGCAAACATCATGTGTTTATGGTACCAAAGTACTTGACGTCAGCGTGGCACAGCCTCGGGAGGGGCGGTACAAAGCGTGGAGAGCAGTATGTGTAACGAGAGAGCGTATAGAGTACCTCAGCCCTCGCGTCGTGCAGCTGCACGGTAAGCTGGCTGGCGGCGTGGTGCGCGAGCGCCTCGGCGTCGTTCCGTTGCTGCTGCAGCCGCGCCGACAGCGACGAGAGCTTCAGCGCCTGCTCCGACATGCGCGCCTGCAGCACGTCCCGCTCCGCGCGGACCTCCTGCACACACACACACACACACTGTAGCCCCACAACACACTCACCTCAACACGATCTCAGCTTTGGGTAACCTCTCATTACCACCTCTATTAAGAAGAATCCTGTTAATAAATCGATCCTATTCATGATGTTAACACCTATGACTAGCCATAATAATCTTAAGAACGATCTCAACTTGATGCATTTATTATAAATCAATAAAATCTCATATAATGCCGCTTTCTTGAAGCAGCATCGAAAGACATGCGTTATGATGAACTGAAAACGTTTGACCGGGTTATTAGCTAATAGGAAGGCTCGAATACGGGTTTAAGATTGGTCTACAAAACAGTTTTGCATGTTATGATTTCTGATGAGAAAATACCCAATACTGAGATCGATTTGTTTATACGGACCTAAGTTTTTCAAATCAATTTTGAGCTTATGACACGTACTTCCCGCTTTATATTAAGTTACTGCTCCTGGCGAAGCATTAAACTACAGAGAACTTGTACATGATCTGGCTTCACCATCACTATTGACTCTTAATAAATTAATGTCGAAACCTTAATAAAATATCCTGTAATTTAAATAGGTGCTCTTACTTAAATATGAAAAGAATCTTCAAGAAAACATTATGTAGATGGATTAATACATATACAATATCTAACATAACACATATCAGGTAATAGTTACTTATAAATGTTGCTAGTTTTAATACGCAGAGGAAAATGCACAAAATTATAAAGCATGTCAACTTTATATGCATTACGTGGAAATACACTAAAATAATTTAATATGGCAGTCTAGCAAATGATGAAACATTAAGTGCAATGACACAAATTGAGAGAAAGAATTAGAGAGGGTGTGAATTAAATAGAGAATCATAGATTTCGGACGATCTCAGTGCCTACCCGTTAAATTTTTATGTATTATCAGCTATTTTCATTTTATATTGGTGTGGCATTAACTTCATCGTCATCATAGTGCGCCCGAACTGTCAGGTCTACAATCGTGTTACTTTTTTAATACTTTAATGTACAATTATGTAACGTAACTAATTTTGGATTGTTAAAAATAAAATACATTCTAAAGAAATTAAAAATAATTTTTTTTAGAAATTTTACGAGTTGTGAAACAAAATGCGCCTCATTTTTTCTTCTACGGGATATTGGAAACATCTTAATTTTAAAGCCAACTCAAGTGACTAGATGATGTAACGAATCAAAAAAATGTGTTATTAAAATTTGTTAAAAGTATTTACCCATAAATATTTTTATCAATACTAAAATTCCTAAACCTATTATTACTATTGTTACTTTGTCTCAGCAACGATAGAAAATACAACCGGTTTAGCTATTACTTTAAATTAAAACCTGGCTGATTATACAGTAATTTTATTATGAAGCAATGAAGAATGATGGATCTGGCTAACTACCATCCTCAATCAAAAGATCTGTCAAAATTTGTATTGCCATTTCCCATTTAAGGCTTAACCTAAACAGTAACAACAAGCACGTCGTTATTAACCGGGAGATAGTGGTACTGTTTCAGCCGGTTAGCCCATTGCTGAACACAGCCTCTCCCAATATGGGGGGATTTGCCATAATCTCCACGCTTGGCAGGCGGCTTAGGGATATATTATATTATAGATATCAGTTCCTCAGAAAGTGCTGGTGCCCACCTTCTGGTGTGTTACCCTTAATCGCCTCTTACCACACCTACGGGTCGAGATGAGGGGACATTCTAGCCCGGCACCCCACGGGGAGCCCGGCACCCCACGGGCCTAGTAGATAGTGGTAGCCAATCATACATGATCATTAATAGAAAAAAACCCTGATCAATATATATTTAAAGGTCTTGTCAAACAGACAGCGAACCGATAGCGTGGCGAGGTGTTTTGACGTTTTTACTACTAGTAATACAAAGACAAATTTCTATTTAATTAGTAAAAGTAAGAAAACGAAACAAAAAGACGTCGCAACACGTTCTATCAGGTATAGAAGCTTAAGCGGTTTTTTTTTAATGTTGTCTACATGCAGCAGTAATATTCTTTATTCCATGACAGATGTAATGTAGCAAACGTCGGTAATCGCGTCTGAAAGTTCACGCATTAGTCAAACGTGTATTTTTATCGCGGTCCCGTTCAGAAGCAGGTCGGTTAGATCATTGGGTCAGGCTCTGTTAACTGTTGTTTAGCTTATCAATGAGTTCAGGGCTTCTCGCGATTCCCACTAAATATTTATTGATCGTAGCAAAACTTCCCCGTAAAGATGACTAATGATTTCCTAATAGTATGCTGTTATTTTCGTTTTCTTCTATTTTTGCACGTACGTTTGTACGTTCTTTTAACATGATATATACTAAAGTCCAAATATTTTAAAATTAGTTTAAGAAAACATTAATTTATAATTTTAGAAAAATACTATGCTCTCATATCGGAGGCCAAGACTCACTTCGGGTCGCTGAGCCAGTGGAGAAAGTGAGTAAGTAAGTAAGAAAAACACTAACTTAAAAATATAAAAAAAATATGTCTAGTGAAAATTCCGCCTAATATTACCTCCTGTTAAGCCTCCTGGCGTCGACATAAAGCATCTTCAAAAGGGCTTGAATCTTCTAACGCACGATCGGGAAAGCTCGGTTATATTTTATCTAAAATATTAATTTAATGATTTCTTAAAATATTTGATATATTTGTTTAAATATTGATTTCCGCAAAGTAACGCCTGAATCTATTAATTATTTGAAATTCTATAACAACAATATATACTTGCGAAAAGTGAAACAATTTAACAAAATTTTACGCGACCTGTATCTTGGACAAGGATGTATGTCCTATACGATAGGATATTTTTTTAACCATTTAAGTTGACGTAGACTTGTTGACGTCAGCTATACTATAAATCCACTTCGTTTATCTCATAATATTTACACAAAAAACATTCTAGACTGGAATCTGTCCAAAGCTTTCAAATATTAGGTACTTACAAAAAAATATCGATACGACTGCTAAGAGATTGAAATAATTTATTAGTTATGAATTACTAGTCATAAAAATTTAAATTTATTTCAATATTTTAGCGCAGCATAAATGTCTGCTCTTTGAACCGAGCAAACAGTAAAATTAAGATTTGACAACAACAACCAAAGCGTCAATTGAGCGACACAATCGTCAATATATTCAACAAGAGTCAATTGGACGTAAACGTGCACAATTGAATACCTAAAATTACATTGCAATTGCAGAATAAAGCCGAATGCTCTTGCGCACTTGGCAACCATCTGACAAAAGATCTAGTACATTCGAGAAGAAACTATTAAACAAACATTGTGGATACACAGACCGTGTAGATTTCAGACTTTACCGAGCCTGTATATATTTTAAAATATTATGTATGTTCGTAAACATTTAAATAAATTTAAATTAAACAGTGACAATCACGATTACCCACCGTGGGGTGTCGGGTTAGAATTGCACCTCCCCATATTATCATCTCGTGGGTGTCGTATCCGACTAAGGGAAACATACTGGAAGGTGGGCAGCAGCGTCTTCTAAAGAACTGCGATCTTACACTGTGATCCCAAGACGCCTGCCAAGCGTGGAGATTATGGCAAATACCCCCTGAATAGGGGAGGCTGTGTTCAGCAAAAGACTATCCGGCTCATAAAGTACAGTAATCACGATTACAACAATAGGAATAAAGATAAAATAGCGGTGCCAGGTTTTAGATTAGCAAAGCCAAATAAAAGGTCCTTCTTAGGTAATTGTGTGCGGTTTTATAACTTTCCAAACATATTACAACACTCACAGAAGGGAAAATCAAATTGCACGTGAAAAACAATTTGATTACGAAATCCTTCTACGCAGTTTGTGAATACTTAAACGACAAACACGCTTGGACGATTCCGCCTCTGCTCAGTTATCGCCTGTCCCCTACGTAATTTAAATAAATATTGTAATAATTTTATTATAATTATACAGGGTGGACCACGGAGGCGTACGAATTTAAAATCGCTATAGCGTTCGAACGGGGTAAGGCAGC
Organism: Plagodis pulveraria; assembly: GCA_963890685.1. Taxonomy (NCBI): domain Eukaryota; kingdom Metazoa; phylum Arthropoda; class Insecta; order Lepidoptera; family Geometridae; genus Plagodis; species Plagodis pulveraria. The sequence continues at coordinate 1,862,898 of OY982968.1, forward strand.
GGAGCGCGGGAGGTGGGGAACTGTAGCTCGGTTCACGGAAAATTAGTCGCGATGGAGCAGTTCACGGGTGAACAGCGTGCGTTCTGTGTAAAAAAATATTACAAAAATGCCGATTCGTGCGTTATTGTTCGACGTTTATTTCGCTCTCACTATGGATTGCATGACTTAAAACAGTGTCCGAGTGAATGTTTGATTAGGGCGTGGGTCAGAAAGTTCGAGGCTACCGGTTCGACCCTCAATCAGAAACCTAAGGGGCCCAAAATTACAAAAAGGTCAGAGGAAAACATAAACGAAGTCGGAGCTTCCGTACTACGCAATGCTGGGCAATCAACTCGCAAGCGATCAGCAGAGCTCTCTGTATCAAGAACGACTTTGTATCGAATTTTGAAGAAAGATTTAAAATTGCACCCCTATAAACTTCAACTAGTGCAAGATTTGAAGCCGAATGATCACAATTTACGACGTGATTTCGTCGAAACAATGTTTGAGTGGTTTCGGAGCTTCAACAATATTATTTTTTCAGACGAAGCCCATTTTCACTTAAATGGGCACGTAAATAAACAAAATAGTCGCTATTGGGCCTCAGACAATCCACATTTCAAACACCAAAAGCCTTTGCATTCGCCAAAAGTGACAGTTTGGGCGGCTATTTCAGCACACGGAATCATCGGACCCTTTTTCTTTGAAGACCAGCGAGGGAATTCTGTGACAGTAAATACTGAGCGATACATAGCCATGTTACGCAATTTCTTTTTCCCGGAGCTGTCAGAATTTCAAGGGTACAATAGTGCGACATGGTTTCAACAAGATGGCGCCACATGCCATACATCTAACGAGAGTTTGGCAGTCTTAAAGGAGATGTTTGCTGGAAAACTCGTTTCGCGCCGAGGTGACATTCCATGGCCACCTAGGAGTCCGGATTTAACCCCACTAGACTTTTTCCTGTGGGGCTACATGAAAAGTAGAGTCTATAGTAATAATCCGACCACAATTGCCCAGTTGAAGTCCAATATCCGCGGAGAAATGGGCGCTATTCCGCGCGCCATGTGCGAACGAGTTTTCGGCAATTTGAAGTCGAGATTCGAAGAATATTTGCAGCAGGATGGTGCGCATCTGGATGATGTTATATTTAAAAAAATGATTTTCCCAAATGTTTACTTTAATTTAAAAATAAATTTGTTTTAGTATTGCTTTTGTTTTATTTTTTATGAATTTTTCAAATTCGTAAAACTCCGAGGCCCACCCTGTAGTATGTAACACATTGCTAAAAGACGTTTAAAAAAATGGCCCCGAGTTTCTTAACCGTTCTTATCGCAGTGGCTCTATACATTTATTTTTGCTGAACGTGGCAGTACAATTTAACATTTTAAATTGGTCTTCGTAAAAGCGGCCTAAACGCCTGAATTGAATAAATGATTTTGACTTTGAGTTTTTTTTTCCTTAGCTCCATGTACTTATCGTGTGTTTAGTCAACACATTATCTTCATACTCATCCTATACTGGTCCATCTCACTAATGCAAAGTCGGTACATTGTTGTATTCTTTAAGAGCACAAAGGACAACACAAGAAAAAAATATAAGGCTTCGCAAATAACACACAGGATAAGACTTGGACATCATTTAAAAAAGTTTTGGTTCAAGCAGAACTGGAGGTGGTAACATTGCATCTGTAATAGACAGGCGTGATCGCTTACCATCAGGCGGGCAACTGGTCCGTCTCAGCATTACACAACATTTTGATTTTAACTAAAAATAACTTCTATATCAAATCTGATTATACGAAATTGTATGAACCTACCATATCTAACCAAAAGATTCATCAAGTCTGGTAATCAGGGCGTGATGATAAGGATGTTGAGCATCCAATGTACAACAACACGCCACTCACATCGGTATACCTTAGTGGTGACACGTTGCTCATTAGGTGCATCCACTTAGTCATCTTAGACTTCTATATCTTTCTATTGGCTTTTGCGAACATTCAATGACAACTTTGCCTACGTGACAATAATGTGACACTAAAAAATCACTATAACGTAATCATATGGGACGGTACCTACTAAGGACTTCGCACAATAGGTAACTCATTAATTTATAATAAAATTATAGGCATTTGCCAAGGTATAAGTTTTTCTAATACTACACTGATAAATAAACGTGATTTGGGTTTTTCATATTTTGTTACCTACCTAATTGTTCAAATTCGTTACATGGAAGTTATCTAGCAGCGTAATAATAATAATTGAATACCTACGACAACATTTCAGGATCAAAAGAAAAAATGCATTCAGTTAACAAACGGTTAATTTATGTTTAGTTTATTTAAAAACTAAAACCGCTGTGAAATATATATAACTTCAATAAATAAATCCCAATATTTTCCTCTTTGGACTTTATAAAATGTTCCGTCCTGTACCGTATTGATATGATAAAACATGTACCTAAGTACTTATTAAAAGTATTCTGCCGTCGTAAGAAAATAGGGCACAACTAACATTTTTAAAAAAATTGAGTTATATACATATTTAGAATCAGAAAAAAAAGGCACATCTGCTCAATTTTTTTTAGAATTTTATCTTTAAGGAATTCGGAGATACTGTAGGCTTAAAAGGCACAAATAACACTAATATTCATGTTTAATAGAATGAAAAGGCTCATTTATTTACCATTATATTGAAAAGGCACAAATACGTAGATGTGACTATTACTTCATACAGATTTTTACTAAAAACTACTAAGAAAAGGCATACTTACAACATAATATAAAGAAAAGGCCTAAATTCCAGATGTGCCATGTCTACTTAATTAATGATCCATGCATCTCTCAATTAAATTACGTATAAAAGACACAAATAACCAGTTGTGCCTTTTCTTTAAATTATTTACGATTAGGGGTGAGGAAAAGAGGACAGGGTTCGATTAAAACGCGCCAGTTGTGCCTGCGACGTCAAAGTGACTCCACACTTGTCAGCTGCAGCCCGCGTTAGGTAAGTTTATTTACGTTTTATCCATATTTACATGTTGTTTCTAATTTAAGTATGAAGTACATAACTTTGTAGGTTAGGTCGTACATTATATTATGCCTTAGCTTAACACCTAACGTGACATGTCTTAATAATTTATTAATTAAGTAGGGAATATGATAAACATGAAAGCAGCGGTGGCGCAGTGGTATCAGCCTCGCCTTTGAAATATAAGGTCGCGGGTTTGATTCCCGGTCCTGCCCATGCATCTTTGTGTGAATTGTTTCATTACCGCTACTCATTATCGGTGAAGGAAAACATCATGAGGAAACCGGCATGTCTAAGATCTAATCATTAGTGGACTTGTGACATCCACCCACCCTCACTTGGCCAGTGTGTGTGGATTAAGGCCTAAACTCTCTCAACTATCTTAAGAGTTGAGAGAGTTTAGGCCTTAATCCACACACACTGGCCAAGTGAAGACCCGTGCCCAGCAGTGGGACACTAAAACGGGTTCAAGTGTGATAATAAACATATAGTATCATTCATTTTACTTGTTTTATCCTTAACGTGGTAAAGGGTCAGCAAGCGCCGCTTTACAAAATCTAAAGCCTAAATCTGATATTGACGAACAGATTCCGTGGTCTTAAAAACGCCACAAATTATGATGATTCAGTAGTCGATAAAGATTATGTGCCACCAAACATCATCGGTTCAAAACTTAAATATTTGGGGTCATAATGAAAATTATGAAAAAGCGCTTTTGAAGCGCTCGTAGCGAAGTTTACTTAGCTGTTCTCAACCGATCAGCAAAGTTAAGCAACGTCGCCCACGGTCATGAGTTGGATGGGTGATCGCTAGTGACATTACTACTGAGCGTTTCCGTGCTTCGGAGGGCACGTTAAGCCGTCGGTCCCGGTTGTTGTCTTAGGATGGCAGTCGTTATAGCGTGGTGGTAGGGCATTTTGCGAATGCCCGCCTGGCTAGCTACCACCCTCAAGTAGAAAATCTGTCGCCAAGCACCTAACGGTGTGTTCCGGCAGCTATCCTTGAGAGCCAGTACTTCTAGGTTAGTCTGAACAACATCTTCGACCACATCATCACTTACCATCAGGTGAGATAGTGGTCAAACTATAGTGGTTTAGGCTAACCTACAATAAAAAAAAAAAAAAACATGATTCCAATATTTTATTGGATGATTCTGGCTCCGAGAGAGTCAAGGGAACATTTGTAAAAAAAAATGTTCAGAAAAATTCTCAGAGGATTATCGCAAAATAATCGCGTGGAATAATTTAAAATGGTAATATTTTGTCCAATGCTTATTGTTTTCTATCAGAGTTTTGTACCTGTAGGTGACAAAAGATTAGGAAACCCTACCTGTTAACGACTGTTCAGCTGATCTCACACAAATTTATGAATACTGAAATTAAAGACTATTTATTAAAATAATATTTTAAGTAAAACTGATTAATTAATTTCCTTTAAACTTTTTTATAGCTTTTACCAATATATTGCATTGTGATAATTCAACCAAGTGCCATGTTATGTTTGTTATAGTTACATTTAATTTTTATAATATTAATAATAGTATTTTTTTTATATTAAACTACGAGTGCCTTTAATAATTACGGGTGTAAGCTATTTCCTGTATATGAGCAATAAATAATTAGAATTAGGTCTAATAGAGTAAATTAATGAAGGTTCAAAACCAAAATGTTGTAAAAAATGTGTATGCTCTTCTAATAAGAATTAAGAATATTTTGATTTATTTTTCATATTGTGATTAGTAGAGTAAATATTTTTTATAGATTTTTAAGTTAGGGGTCCCACCTATTAGTAAAAATATTTAATTCTTACATTCCTTAGGTGTCTAACTAACCAAAAAGTGTAACTGAGTTTAAGTATTAGCACTTTTAGTTTTTAATTCATAAGTTCTATTTGTTAACCAAAATCGTAGGTATATGCTTATCCGTAATACTTTATAAATAACTATTGAATATAAAGAACGTTTTTTTTTGTTTAAATGTTGGTGTCCTAGAAGTAGATTTGTTTTGTTTCAGTTATTTGGATAAGCTAACCAAAAATGACATGATAATAAATATGTTTTATAGTTTATTAAACTTTCCTCACATGTCTTTTTTTTATAGAAAACATTAAGTCAATTTACATTATAAAGAAAACATGAAAACATTAAGTCAATACACAATGTGCCCTTTCTTCTAGACTCAATGACCAATTTGCTTGAAATATAAAAAAGAAAGGTCACATTTGGTTAACTATGCCTTTTCTTTGTAGTAAATGGTATTTTTTAAATATTTTATTTTTAAGTTGAAAGGAAAAAATTGAATTTATTTCATAATTAGTTATATATAAAAACTAAAATGTATTAAATATAATAGTACTAACTTTCACACATATATCATCAGTATTATATTTTCTTTAAAGTAATAGGTTTACACACTATGAAGCAGAATATGGTTAAAACTTTAACCCTAATTATCTCAGTTTGACCAAAATGATAGATGTGCCCTTCTCTCGTACGACGGCAGTATTAGCGTCATATATTTATGCTATATTAAGTTTTGTACAGCAAAAATACACAACTTTTATCCGATCTATTGGTGTATTTTGTCATAACATACCCTTCATACACAGCTTTGTTAGAAAATTATTCTGAAGCTTTTACCCAACATCAACAACAAACTTACCGTCAAATCCGGGAGCCCCATACTCAATTGCCTCTTAAAAAAACTCCACACAAACATCACACATCGATGACTAACGCACACATACACTTATTCACACGAGTCCCTACTATTGGGCTCACTACATGAAGTAATTACATTTTGATGAGAGATGAAGAACGGAGATAGGGGTTTAGTAAACAGATGCAAGGGAAAATAAAGACCTTGCGACAGCAAAGCACGCTCTGAAACATGAGGGCGGTGCGAGCCGCCAAAACACCCGAATGATCCCGAATCTGAGACAGACTGAGATGATGTATATGAAACGTGGATGTGCGAAATGTTGTGGGTGTTTGTTAGGCGGGCGCGGATGCGGCAAATTGTGAAATATGCGAGAGCGTTAACCTTTTAACGGAGAATACGATGAATGAAAACGAGCAGATTACGTTTACACGGACGTTGAACTAGATGAAGTATATATGAATATTATAAAACAAAATTCGCTCTGAAGCAATATAATGCACGATCGGTAAAGGTTTACAATAAAGCTAACAAAGATCTAGATTTATATACAAAAAGGGTATATGAATGTAAAAAAATTATGATCAAGTGGGTAGCACCGCTTACATATGAAGAAACTGAAATGCTACTTCAGGTTCAATAGGGTTCAACAATTCAACGCACATACACATAACACACCACCACACCTCCTCGCACACAAACTAACATACAAACAAACAAACCCGCATGCATATATTTTTCACAATCACCAGTAACTCCAAGTTAAAAAATCTATGTTTTGAAAGAGCAGGGACTCCTAACACAGACATTCTTTGCTTAAAAGGAATCTCTGGTCGCTTAATTAGTTTTTGTATATTTTATGGTTATTGAAATAAACATTATTATTATTATATTTTACAGTGAGTGTAACAAGGTGTTTTAGAAGAGTTGATTAAATTACAGACTAGATGAATTGTGATATGATTATACGCCTTATGTAGGGGAATTAAGTTATGACATATACCAAGCACTGACTCTAATACCAGATTAAATATATAAGGATAAGTATATAGTATAGATTATATAATGAATATATAATATACTTAAAATAACTAAAACCAAAAAGTTGTATTCTTCTTGTTCATTTCGTTACTAAACCTCGTAAGTTCATTTATTCATTAGCTAGACAAATGCAACGAAATATCATTTTCTTTTTACATACAATTCGGGATTTATGGCGTGTGTCATACCCGTACTTGGTCCGTTTTTATATTTTGTGATGGAATGATGGAACTCCCACGAGGCTCACCTGATGTTAAGCGGTAACCTTTGCTTATAACAGATGCATTTCGTCACAAGTGACGCACTGGACTGCGCCCACAAACTTGAGACATTCAATTGTTAAGTCTCATGTATCTGTATCAGCCAGATTGTCTACTGCTATACAGGGGGGCTTGCCATAATCCTTTGGCCGGCGTCTTGGGGATCGCAGTTTAAGATATCAGTTCCGCAGAAGTCGCTGCTACCCATCTTCCGGTATACTTTAGTCGCCTCTTTCAAAACCCACAGGTATCAATGGGGTGGTGACATTCTAGTCTGGCACCCCAAAAGTCTCATGTGCCTGTAATTTATAGGCTCTCAAGAATAGATGCCGGAACACACTTTTAAGTACTTGGCGTCAGACTTTCTAGTTAATGGTGGTAGCTAGTTAGGCGAGCATTCACAAAATGCCCTTCCACTATGCGGTGAACCTTAAGCCAGCGGCGCGGTAGGGATCGAACCGCGCACCTGCACGCCATTCCAAAGCCATACCTACAATCACGGATATCACTGCATCAAAATTATATCAGTTTTAATGATAGAACAAAATAAAAAACTCATTTAAAAAACACGTTCCTGTATGGATATTTTTAACTTTTTGCTCACTAGCAACTGTTTGTATGCGCAAACACATTTTAGTATGTATTTGTATTGTTAGTGAAAACATATTGCACCAACATCTACACGAGAGGGATAAAGGTAGGCAGACGATGATATCTTTTTACATGCATGTATATCATATTATGATGCATCAGAATAATGTAAACTAATAAACTAACATACGTTTTTCAATTTGCACCGAGAATTAATATACCAAAGTCAAAATATTTCACGATACTGAGTAAAACTCAATAAAAATATTAATTTGGCGCCTCCACACATTCTTGCTTCCCGTTCAATATCTCTGTATTTATACGTTTCTCGCACACATTGACACTTCACTCACACAGAAGCGGCGGCGCGGTGTGACACATAGGGTTGGCACTGATCTATTTATGTCTTATGCTTGTTTATCTTCCTGCTTGTGTAACCGAGGGTTAATTGCGTACTAAATAGGTTACAGTCTTCTTTTATTGTTCACTTGGGACGCGAGAAGTTGTAACTTTTTAATAGGTTATTGGAAAGTTGCGTAAACACTGGTTCAGTTAATGTGAAATGCGAAACTTTTAATATTTCACACACGTTTAAGAAAAGCATTAAGGCTGATATATTTAATTTGAGGCTGAAATGGGTTTTATGTACGTGTTATACGATCAGATTATCACTTTATTTGCGAGGTAATAAAACTAAGCCTTGAGTAGTTAAAGATATATTATTTTCGTTCTATAACTACATCACTATTGCCCACGAGTTTTGCCTTGCGCAGTTCTAAATATCGTTTAATAAAGTTATAAATATATTTTAATTAAAAGTGGACTACGCGGCACACTAGGTAGCAGCCCTACATGCAAGGCCAATAAAAGTTTATCAAGTAAATTGGAGAGCAGAGAGAGTTCATCCTGCATTAGGGTCGTCGCAAATTACACACACCTAATGTCATATGCCTAGAACAGACAGGTGAGTCATCACGCGTCAACTACAGGGTCATAGGTGAATAGGTAGGGGCATACAGTTACTTAGTTCAGTGGGATGAAATGCTGAAGCAGACATTCTATTTAATTTCCACAACTGAACTTGTGCAAACATTATGTTTATTTTTATGAATCGTAAATAATTGTATCATACGGACTAAATTTTAAGATGACAGAAAAATTATAAACTATGCGAAATAGCGAAAAGATTCAATTTTTTTTTATGGTAATCTTTTGAGATCAATTCACCTGTTGGTAAGTTCTGATGACGCATGCACATGCGTATATATTTTTTCAAATCTTTTACCTTAACTCCACACGATAACGCAGTTTGATGTTTCTATAAATTATAGGTTCGTTATTTTAATTGTTACCCCCATTGCCTAGCCCTCGGTCAGCTCAAATTTCATTCAATTATCTACTTCTTTTGTATCCTGTAGTAACATAGTGGCTAGAAGTTGCAAAAATATAATAAGTATTCGTATTCTGACTAACGGTAAGTAAATTAATACGATATGATCAAAAACATAATTAAACATTACAAAATTACACATATACGAGAGGAAAAATTTAAGTCATGTGCGGGATTCGATCCCGCGTCCATCCACCCCTTTAGCTGGGGTATTCTCTAACCAATTTAGCTAACATGACAATGACGTCATAACTCAAATTTTTCCTATCGTTCTTTAACCATCGTATTGTGATGGAGCTGCATCTATAGTACAACTTGCGTTGTACTACAAACAAGACCAATTTTGCAATTGGTTTTATATTTGTAAAAACTGACGTAACCTTATAATTTTAATATTTCATTACAAAATTACAAATATAAGAGAGGATTTTTTTAAAACATTTACATATAAGTACTTAGTAGTGTGCAAAGTGCCACAACACTGGAAATGTTATAATATTCGTGTATAAACAAACCGCGTATGCCAATGTATTCTAGAATACTTTATTTTTAGTATTTATTAGCAAGATAATCGATTCAGTAAACCTGTGTTACATTATTTTTAAACCAATCGAGTGTTTCCTGCCAAATGTAAAATAAAAGTTTAATAAAATAAAAAAAGCATTTATTTTCTTTTCTAAAAAATCTAGCAAGAGAGCAGAGAGAGAGAACTATAGAGAATTGAGAGAAAGAAGAGAACTATTCTCTATTTCTACATCTCATCGCCATACAACCTTGAAATATATATATATATATTATAATAGTTCATATTTATTAATCAAAATCTTTATTGTAATACTTAACTATTTTTTATCATAACCATGGTTATCGAGCAATATATGTTTGATATTTTGTCTTTAATGAACAATTGCCTATACGTTGATAATCTAAAGAAACGTAGATATTATCCTGATTATCAAAAGATGGAAGAGAAATTGGACGACGTTATGAAACAACGAATGAAGCGACCAAATAAGAAATAAAGAAAATGATGCAGTTCGAGTGAATGCGACTTACACTTCAAAAATCACTCTTAGTACATTAATATAAAGGGGTGAATCAAACGATATGTCTTAATAGTAAAATTTTCTACAGAACCGACTTAAACCATTTTGCGTTTCAGTTGGCAGTGACACACCGAAGCTTCTAAGAAAGATCTCTTGCCAAAAGAATAGTCAATGATATTACATAACAATGATATTAATGCTTTGGAAAATACCAAACTGATGAACTATTTCTATACATATTTTGTAATTATATTTGTTTATGAATACTCTCTCTTCGCATTGGTTTGACTATGTTAATAAATCCTACATTAGACATTGATCATTATTAACAACTTCTCAGAAATCATTCGCAAAGTGTATAAATCCAATGTGATGAATAATGCACAGTTTGACAGGGCAATGCGAACAGATATTAGCTGGATTATATTAGCGTGTGCTGCGCTGGATGCAAACGTTGCAAAATGTTGGTTTAGCTTCAATACGAGGATCGGGATATACTGGGAACTGTTAGCCTACGAGTGACGGGCGTATATAAATAAACATAGCAATTTCTAAAGTTACGGAGTAGGATAATATACTTATTTATATTCGTTCAGTACTCTTTTTGTGCCTGATAGGTTAGCCTTTGACCTCATCTCACCTCAGACTTCACCTGATGGTAAGTGATGATGTGATCGAAGATGTAGGTCAGGCTAACCTAGAATTGTGCGTCAGAGTATTTCATTTCTTTCTACAAAATTGTTATTTCTTGTTCTGTGATGTCTTTCCTGACAACAATCTCATTTCAACTTGCATTATTTTATATGGCAAACCACCTCGGTATACTTTTTGCAAATAACTTTACTACATCTTCATTCATACAAAGTGACCAAATTTGATATGTATCCGATAATACTATTTTAAAATACTTGTTAAACTGATAAACAAGTTTATCATTGTCCCAGGAGACCTCGCTCAGAACAGAATATTGAAAGTGTACAAAATAGTACATTATTTATTGTGCTCCAAATATACGCTTTTGAGTAAGACATACGACCATTTATTGAGTTGTAACATCGAATTAAGTGCACGGACATTTTGGATTCTACTAACTAAAGTACATGCAATTCAGAATTGTGAAGAGTGAAAAAAGAGCATATAAGAAAATAATTAGAAAACATTTCACATAACTTTCTAACTACTTATGTATTGTAGTATTAAGTATCCGAGCTCGATTACCTTAGCAATCTGTAGGTAACAAACTCCACGCAAAATGTTAAAGCGAAACTGTACTTTCGTACTGTATGGCATGCAGCTTTCCACCATGTTGATCGCAAGCTGTACAAACAAGTAAGCAATATATATGAATGACAATATGCTTAGCAATGAAAACAAACTACTTATCAATTTGTAAAGAGATAAAACTGCCCATGACCTTATAGTGCAAATTGATGATATAACATGTATTATATAGAGATAATATTGGGTTCGTAATGGGGGCCAATTATTTTCCAACTAACTGAAGTCTTTTAAGGCTTGGGTTAGAGCATTTGGACTGCATGTGAGTCTGCAATGGTCTTTAGGTTAAATGCTTTCGGTGTAGTAGCAGAAGCGTTCTACATAGTTATATGGTTTGTAGTGTTTTGTTAATAAAGACCTGCCAAAAGCTAGGCACGCTACTATGTGGACTGCCTGTGGGTGGCAATGGCTCTTAGGTTGCCTAAATGCCTTCAGTAAAGAATCTGTAGTGTTTTATATAGTACGTAGGGTTATTTAGGGCCAGTAGAAAAAAAAAATTTTGCTCCAAAGTCACACAAGCATAATATAAATTTTCAACTATTGTAAGATCTGAAATGAATATTTGCCACAGCCCGTAGTTTTGAGTAATCTTAAATGAGTTCCGTGAGTAAATATCAGACTTATTTTTTCATACCCAGCATTTTACAGCATGAGATCATCACAGTTCTAGATCCAAAAGTAATGTACATCGATCCGTACCGCTTCATCCACTATTTTTACCACCAAACATTGCGATATCCATGACAGAGAAAATACGAAAATGTGTGGATGTTGAGTTGGCAATAGGCACAAATAAGCGTGAGTAAGCGTGTTATTGTTTTCTTACAATGATTTGGAAAATGGAGTTGAAAAAGTTGATATATTTCTTGGGAAATTGTAATGTAAATGTCAATATTTAGGATTCATAATGTCAATGAACTGTATGCGTCATATTTACTATAACACTTTATTTATGGATTGTTTCTTTAAATTTCAGTATTTTTTTTCTTCTCGTGACGGTCAATGGAACATGTCAATGTAGTATTACTCCTATAACTTAAGATATATAGTAAATCATATCAATACAAATTTTATTTCTAATTGATTCAGTAGCAATCAACCATTTGGTAAAGTACCTACAAGAATTTTTATTTTTTTATAAAGTTTACTTGTACATGAATTTACTTTCAAAAATTCGCTTACACTATTAAATATTGCGTAGCTCTGTTTCACTCACTCCCATGCAATACGAGGTATCTCCATCCTTTACCCTCAGTCTGACATTTTTCCAAGACCACCTTGTCTTAATAGAAGCGTCAAAGTTAATCAAAATATTACACAGGTATTAATTAGTGCGTTAATAGACCCGTTAGTGATTTATAAACACACTATAAAAGTATTTTAGTGACTTGCTGTTTCCATAGGTAGGTATTATTTACAAGCGATCAGTTGATTTTGGACTTTATTATTATTATTTTTGAAGCGCTCGTAGCGAAGTTTACTTAGCTGTTCTCAACCGATCAGCAAAGTTAAGCAACGTCGCGCGCGGTCATGACATGAGTTGGATGGGTGACCGCTAGTGACAATACTACTGAGCGCTTCCGTGCTTCGGAGGGCACGTTAAGCCGTCGGTCCCGGTTGTTGTCTTAGGACGGCAGTCGTTATAGGATGGTGGTAGGGCATTTTGCGAATGCCCGCCTGGCTAGCTACCACCCTCAAGTAGAAAATCTGTCGCCAAGCACCTAACGGTGTGTTCCGGCAGCTGTCCTAGAGAGCCAGTACTTCTAGGTTAGCCTGAACAACATCTTCGACCACATCATCACTTACCATCAGGTGAGATAGTGGTCAAAGGCTAAACTATCAGGCATAAAAAATAATTAAAAAAATAATTATAAACCATACGGTATACGACTGCAACAAATGATACAAAAGTATGAGTAGATTGTAAAACTAGGGAGGTAAGTTATCCGAGATAAACGTAAATGCGAGCGTAACGAACGGGGATGCTGATGGTTGATGCTTTATATTAATTAATAATATCACCGAGTTCCACTTTTCATATCTAAAAAGGGTAAACGACCATAACCCTTACTAAAAATTATAACATTGTTTTTATATACATTGATTATCTCAAAATTATTCGGTAAGAACACAAAAAAGTTTACGGAAAAATTACAATTGGTTGACATTTTTCCTTTCATTGTGGTACTCTAATGAAACAATGGGCACAATATCTTAAAACAGGATAGAAATCAATCATCAATTTGTCATTGTTTATCATGTATAATTTATAGAGCGTCTTACATCGAACATTTAAGTAAATAGAATGAGATAGATAATTTTATACCTTAAATTTGATTAGGTATTTTTATTCTCTTTAAATGGAATCTATATCATTTTAAATCCTAGATTTGTATGCCTCAAAGGGACTCAAAAACATGTATATGCTAACTACATTATAAAATCACATTGCATGCTAATTTATTGTGTATACACATGCTTACAACTAAATGATTTGATTTGATAAAACGCAATTTGATTTTATTTACTTGGTTGACATAGGATTATTTTTTAGTTACTTATTTTAATTGTAGAAACCAAACTACTGAACTGATTTTAATAAACTCTGAAGTATGGCCATCCAAACAATGAATGGTCAAAATCAATTAATAATTCGTGGAGTTATCGCGTTACAAACTCACAAAATAAAATAAAAACACACAGTATAATTAAAACACTCCTCCTTTTTTAAAATAGGTTAAAAATAAAGAAGTCTTACTGTACTATCCATGAAGAATTAGGTCACCTAATATATATTAGATAAAAAGCGCTATAGTGAGTATGCTCATCTGCTGAAGTATATTTATTTATAATAATTATTATTGTGAAGGCCACGGCCAAAGTTATAAAAAAAGGGTTATAATTACTTGCAAATTTGTCTAGCGAACGTTATAATGTTTGTAGTCGTGTGACAGTCATTGTGAAAGCGTGACGCGGGTCGGTTATCAAAATAAACGGCAACGCTGGCCGCGCGCCAATATTGGCCATTTGAAGCGCCAAGGTCTCCAACAACTACAGGAAATATTATATTGAAATACGTAATTAAATACATTTCATAACACAATTCATAACAATACATTATACATTTATCAATGTACGTAATGTAATATAAAGACCCCCCTTTTAGTATTATTTTTATTAAAAAGGATATACGCATTTTTTTAAATGAGATTGTAATGGAACACGCACGAGGTCCACCTTATGTTAAGCGTTCTGTTCGCCGGCTAAGTTGAGAATACTTTTCACTACCAAATTACAAATTTTCTAGAGAAAAAAATATAATCATGTGCGGGATTCGAACCCGCGTCGACCCGTTTAGCTGGGGTATGTTTTAACCAATTATATATTAATATGTTTGCAATACGCCTGCTTGACGAATAACATTACAAATTTACGAGAGAAAAATATAGTCATGTGCGGTATTAGAACCCGCGTCCATCCACCCCTTTAGCCGGGGTATGCTCTAACCAATTGAACTAACATGACACAATGACTCATAACTCTAATTTATGCTCTCGTTCTTCAACTGTCGTATCGGGATGGAGCGACACCTATAGTTCAACTCGCGTTGTACTGCAAACAAGACCAATTTGGCAATCTGATATATAAATTATAATGTTGCGTTATCATTTACAAGTATAAAACCAATTGCCAAATTGTATTGTTTGTAGTACAACGTAACTTGAACTATAGGTGTCGCTCCATCCCGATACGACGGTTGAAGAAACGAGAGCAAAAATTAGAGTTATGAGTCATTGTGTCATGTTAGTTCAATTGGTTAGAGCATACCCCGGCTAAAGGGGTGCATGGACGCGGGTTCGAATTCCGCACATGACTATATTTTTCTCTCTCGTAAATTTGTAATGTAATTCGCCAAGCAGGCGTTATTGCAAACATAACAATATTAAAAATACTTTATACATTGACATTGTCACTGAATATCTTAAGTTTACAAATAACGGACTATATAATGTTACGGCGCATGGAATCGAACAATCTAGAATAATCCAAGGTCGATAAACAAGTAAAGAAAACAAAGAATGTACCTACACTACACAAAAAAATGTTTAAAAAAAAGGGTCGCCTTTTGTTCTCAGGCAACTAGTAAACAACCACAGTATAAGTAGTAGTTAGTTTCCATTGAATTGCATACAAAAGTTGTTTACGTTAAACGAGTGATTTATGGCCCCTATTGTTTTTCTATCTAGACTAGTATAGAATATTCTGGAAGCTTTGACTTTCGGGTATAAATAGGGTCGGGTCCGGGCCGACGAGTCAGTCTTACTTTGAGTTCGAAGCGAGAAACAGTGCGATTACCTTTGGACCAAGTGCTCCAAGCGCGAATAGTTGAATTGAGTGAAGTGTGTGATTAGTGATCAGTAAAGTGCGAATAGTCAGTGTTTTAGTGTTGTGTTCAGTTAAGTGTGAAGTGACTGTAGAACGGTTTAATAAAGGTGTCAGTTTGCCGAAAACGTATTGCATTATTTATCCCGAACTCTCAGCTCGTAACTAGGGCATGTAATATCGGATGATTTTCGATTCCGGAACTGAGTTACGATACTACTGGTTCGATTCCGGAATTCCGAAACCGGTTCCGGAATTAGAAAAAAGTATAGGAAATAAAAAAAAACAATAAATAGCCATTAAATTGCTTTGTTAAATCAAATCTTTATTATAAAACTAAATAAATCGACAAAACTCTTGACTGAGATCAATTAAACAGCCTTCTATTAGGTTTTTCTAAATATAACAAAAAATAATCAACTTTTCAGCAAAACCAACGTGTGCTAGCTATTTGCAATTTCAATGTAGCTTATTAAATAACTACTACTTATCTAATAAAATTATGATGAATATAAGATTTAACAACTCACAATGAACAATATCAACAAGGTCTCCTCTTCTGAGATCATGAAAAAAGGTTTAAAGAACAAACCTTAAACTTAAATTAAAAAACTCTAAACTTACGTTGTCGTCTTTTTTTGGAAATTGAGATCTTTAAATCAACTTATACTAAAAAGAAATATAAAGTAAATAAGACAAGAGTCACGGCGCTGCACTAGCTCCGCTGACTGGTTGGCGAAATGGCGAGCAAACGAAACGCAAGCGTCGAAAGCTGATTCAAACTTCTCGCGCGGTACGGTACATTTCGCACAGAGTACAAATATGCAAATTTTATTATTGCTGGTAACTTATTATACAAATAATTATATGAGTATCGGATTGCGATATTTACTTCAGTTCCGGAATTGTAATATCGTAAAAAATCATCCGAAATTCCGGAGATACGAAATCTCGGAATTCCGGGATCCATGCCCTACTCGTAACAAATTGGTGTCAGAATTGGGGATAAATAATGCCTGTGCTACCAAAGGACGACATTGAGGGCATCCGAACGAGGAGTCAGCGGCAACAAGACATCGACCAACGAAGGTTTGGAGGAGCTACACCACCAGTGCTCTCCGAAGAACAGCCGATTGCAGAGGCAACGACCGCCACTATGTCAGGAGCCCCTTCAACTACGGCTGCTCCGTCTGCAACGGACTTTGCTGCACTAATGGCAATGCTTCAGGAGCAGGCCCGACGCCAGGAGGAGCAGGCCCGACGCCAGGAAGAGCAGGCATGACGTCTCGAAGAGCAGCTGCAACAAGACAAGGAGGAGCAGGCCCGACGCCAGGAGGAGCAGGCCCGACGCCAGGAGGAGCAGGTACGCCGCCAAGAGGAACAGGCCCGTCGACTGGAGGAACAACTGCGACAGGACAAAGAAGAACAGATCCGTCGCCAAGAGGAGCAGACTCTTCTGATGAAAGACATGCATGCAACATTTGGAAAGAAAATTCAAGTGGTGGAGGATCAGGTGCAGCAGCACGAGAACCGCATAGCAGAAGTAGAAGCTGGGATTGCTGACGTAAAAAAATCTTTAAGCGTTCTCAAAACTGGAGAGAGTATGGTAGCTCCAGTGGCACCCGCACCTTCGCCTCGCGGGTTCAAAGTGCCCCCATTCGACGGAACCTCTTCGTGGTCGGCCTACAAAATTCAATTTGAGGCTGTATTGCAGGCCAACGGTTGGACTAAAGCGCAGGCTATGACAGCGCTTACTCTGGGCCTACGTGACAAAGCCTTAACAGTTCTGGAGGCGCTTGGAAAAGACATAGCGTTTGACCAACTTCTGGAGGCATTGGAGTCTAGATTCGGTGATGCTCATCTGGAGCATGTTTTCCGCGCTCAGCTTAAAGAACGAACCCAGCGAAGCAGTGAAAATCTCCAGCAGTGGGTATTGGAAGTGGAAATGCTCGTACGGAAGGCGTATCAATCATCACCGGCACTCATCGACGGAATCCTACTTCAAGCATTCGTAGATGGGATACGTGACTTAGAAGTGAGAGCTGCAGTGAGGCTGGGTCATCATGAATCGATAGAGGACGCCCTAGCCCATGCCTTGGAGGTGGAAGCCGTACGACATGATCATCGATCGCATCACATTCGAGAGGTTACAACACAACGTTACCGTGATGACAAACAGGGAGTCAGCCCTCGATGTTTTGAATGTGGAGAAAGGGGTCACTTGCGGTGTAACTGCCCGCAGCAGAGTGACAGAAGACACGATAGAACATAGAAAAGAAAACTTTCTACTGGTGTGAATATGCAATGGACCAGGAAAGGAGATACAGTGTCCGATACAAATTATCGAAGATTCAGCCCGAGATGCTACAGCTGTGGAGAAAAAGGGCATTTGAGATCCAGCTGCCCCAGATGGAAGTTGACATCGGAATACAGACTTCGACAAGGATGGAATCAACAGCGCGACCAACTTCACTCTTATATTGAACGCAGCGACATTAGAGAAACTCACGACGGCAAAGTGAAGGAAGTCATACCAGTAAGGATGGTGAGAACAGTTATAACCGACGACTGGAAGAAATCCATGCGACGTGCACAGCAGGATGATGCGAATATCAGGCCTATTCTGTCATGGATGGAAGCTGGCACTGGAAGGCCCAAGTGGAATGTTGTTGCTGGAATGGGTATGTCAACAAGGGTTTATTGGGCGCAGTGGGACAGCTTGGTGATCCATAGTGGTGTGCTGTGCCGCAAATGGGAGAATGTTCGGGGCGATAACTATCACCTGCAAGTGGTTGTTCCGGAAGCTAAAATTCGTGAGATTCTACGACAATGTCACAACGAATGTTCAAGAAGTCACCCTGGAGTGAGAAAGACACTGTTAAAAATACGAGAGCAGTTTTATTGGATCCATTGTCGGAGCGATGTTGTAGACTGGTGTAACAAATGCAGTATTTGTGCTACTAGACGAGCATCTCAAACAAGCAGTGTAAAGGGTTTCATGAGTGACCACCGCAAACAGATGAATATCTGCGAGCGTCAAGATCAATACAGATATGGAATTTCCGACATGAAGAAGACCCGATACAGTGGAGGACTGATTAAACCTGGATTTACTGAAGGGTCTATGGTGTGGCTGCTTAACCCTGTACGCGGTAAAGGGAAGTCACCGAAGCTTCAGCCTAAATGGGACGGACCATACCTGGTGGTGAACAAAATCAACGACATCACGTACCGGATACGAAAAGGTCAACGAGGAGTTTCTAAGATTGTTCATGTGGATCGATTGGCGCCATACCGTGGTTCCAACTATGCTCGGGACGAGCATGTCTTAGGAGGGGCCAGTGTTACGGCGCATGGAATCGAACAATCTAGAATAATCCAAGGTCGATAAACAAGTAAAGAAAACAAAGAATGTACCTACACTACACAAAAAAATGTTAAAAAAAAGGGTCGCCTTTTGTTCTCAGGCAACTAGTAAACAACCACAGTATAAGTAGTAGTTAGTTTCCATTGAATTGCATACAAAAGTTGTTTACGTTAAACGAGTGATTTATGGCCCCTATTGTTTTTCTATCTAGACTAGTATAGAATATTCTGGAAGCTTTGACTTTCGGGTATAAATAGGGTCGGGTCCGGGCCGACGAGTCAGTCTTACTTTGAGTTCGAAGCGAGAAACAGTGCGATTACCTTTGGACCAAGTGCTCCAAGCGCGAATAGTTGAATTGAGTGAAGTGTGTGATTAGTGATCAGTAAAGTGCGAATAGTCAGTGTTTTAGTGTTGTGTTCAGTTAAGTGTGAAGTGACTGTAGAACGGTTTAATAAAGGTGTCAGTTTGCCGAAAACGTATTGCATTATTTATCCCGAACTCTCAGCTCGTAACAATAATATATACATACATACACTGAAAGAAACTATTAGCATAGTAAAACCAGACCAAGGAATTTGACGTCATAGAGCTGTATCAAAGGCGACTTCTTTCTTCTTGCTGATAGGTAAGCCTTTGATCACAAACTCAACTAAGGGTAAGAGATGATGTGGACGAAGGTATTATACAGGCTTAACCTAGAATTACTGGCTCTCAAGGACAGCTACCGGAACACACCGTTAGGTGCTTGACAGACTTTCTACTTGAGGGTGGTCGCCATTCGCAAATACCCTACCACCATGCGGTGGACCCAAGCCCGCGGCGGGATTCGAACCGTGGACCTGCTGCGCGGCAGTCCATAGCCAATACCACTGAGCCATCACTGCTTCAAAACGTTGTCGTTTACGTACTTGTACGTTTACGCAAGTGCCAAAGCATGCACAGTACAGCAAAGCGTATTTAGGTTTAATTCGGTAATATTCTAATTATGAAATGAAATACAGACTTTTATTGGCATATTTTATTTACATACTTCTTTAAGAAAATTAAAAAGTTAAATTTAAGCATTATTCTCTTAACAAAACAATGCTTTAAAACATTATTTTAATTATTAAAGTACAACGTGTCCCGACCAAGGAGGTTTCAATTCAATTTAAGTACACATTAACTTTGGTGAGCGCTGGTTCCGAGCCATAGACCAATAACAGACTTTTTCCATTTTGGCGCTATTTATTACATCCGAATTTGAGTAATATTTTGTTGGATAAAAAAATTATTTAATGTAGCTACCTATAGCCATGAGATTAAATAAAGTAGTGTATGCAACTGCATATAATTAGGTATTAAAAAACTCGTGTAATCTTATTTTGAAACTCGCCTGCAACTCGTTTCAAAAAACTACACTCATGTTTTAATACCCTCTATTATATGAGAGTTGCATAAACTACTATTATGATATCACGTGTATCTTTATTGGTGTATATTAAATGTGAGGTGAATAACGATTAAAGGCTTCCAGGAACTGAAGGCGGGACAATTAAATGTACGGAACTCAGTAAGTCACATAGAAGAGCGCACAGTGCGCGGCGGAACCGGCGCAGCGCCGCGGTGAGGTAAAAGTTCCCGAAATGGAACTTTTACATTTAGTATTACAAATCGCTCAGGATTCCAAACGCGCACGAAATGCATTTGGTATGTGAAAAACTTTCATTCTAAATCAGCTATATGCAATCGGGCAAAACAGTTACAGCATACACAGTACTAACGCAACTGTAACAATGTGACAGTACAATGTAGTATGTGAGTGATGTCAATAGTAATAGAAGGCCCTTAAATTAAAATACTAGTTTCTGGTAATAAATCTTGATCAATAAAAACCTATGTGCTAGTCCAGAATAATTATATCGTTGCAAATTGTACTAAACTGTTTTGCATAGTCAAACACAGTGTGTGAACCGAACGCGAAGCAAAGTGTCTTAATACTAGAAACACGAGAGCAAGAACTATGCCCAATGCACTTCATGTAACCAGACTCTAGGAGACTCCACATCGCTATAAAAACGCTTCAACGCGAGTACGCTTCGCTGCGCTATGTGTTCCGCACAAAGACGAACACAGTGGTAACAAACCCGTAAGTAACCCCGTCAGGTAGCCCAGCAGGTAGGTATGTAATTATAACTGACCTGCGCGACATCTTTGAGCTGTGCACGTTGCATCTCCAAGTCGTATATCCGCTTGAAGGCAGCCTGTTCAGCTCTCCAGTGCGCGTCCAGCCCCTCCCACACGGCCGCCAGCTCGCCCAGCCAGGGGACGCGGGGGGTTGTGTTCTCCTCAGGGGATTTTATCTACACAACACAAACGCAGATAGTTATGTATGTATTCCGCGAAGGGTACGCAGAGACACGAGTATCTAAACACCAACGTTTTGCTAATAGTATTTTGGCATTATAACCGTATTGTCATCTACCGTCACTTTGTTAGGCCAAAGAAAAACACGGTTCACTTCAAAAGCGTTATATTCCACTGGAATATACTAAACATTTAGTCACGCCGCCTGTTTGAGACTATTGAACATTAAAATTGAGTCAAATTGCTCACAAGGAAAATTAGATTGACCTGATTTGAATTGTCTGACGTAATGAGGAAATCAAACCTACGATACGCTCTAAATTACTCCTACCATTTCTAGAAAGTAGAATGATAGTTAGTGTGTAAAATTAGTCTTTTACCTTTTTTGGTAAGATTCAAATCACGGAGTATTTGCTTGGCATTCATTCATCACCAAGAAACAATAATTGCTTAGGAAAATAAAATAAAACATGTTTCAATCGAGGGCTTGGAGACGCAATACTGTTGATGAGGCTGTTTTTATTGTGTTCTATTGATTTAGTTCGAGTTTAAAGAGTAATTATCACCAATTACCGTTTCTGTACTAGCACGACTTTGAAGATCGGTGCCTCGTAGGTCAAGTAGCATAATGCGTAGTTTTGGAATCGCGAAGTCCAGGATTCAATCCCTGACAGCTTTTGGATATTATTGACAAGAAATCTTTAGTAGTAGTATAGAACTGTGCATGATAGATGACAATAATATGGTCCTCTATTACCAGGGCTTTCGTCCCAACCACAACCATACGCATATGATAAAACGTGGGTGTTACGACCACTGTTCTTACACCTTCGGGACTGTACATGCATCAAATATTTTGTTTATACAATATATATATTTTTTGTATATTTATATATCATCTTATAAAAATGGGAGTTATGTACTTTTTTGCATTAACGCCTGCTAAGCAAATAATCGTACAATAATGATAGTCGTTTAAACGACAGATAATCGTATAAATAGAGGGTACTCCTGATATACACTAGGAAAAAGCTGAGCTTTGTGAGCTACGCTAGCTTCGTTTATTTTACAACCTGATTCTAGTGGCATCATCTAGTATTAAGTAGATTAATTACGATATATTTGAGTACTGAGTTTAGTTCTGTTGCAGGAATGTTAACTCTTTGGTTTTCTAACAGATTGCGTTAGTAATACAATAACATTATATCCAATTGATACAAAATAGTTAATGTTAATTTTTTAATGGTTATAAAATGATATATTTTTTAGACAGATAACACATCTAGATATGCAGTTAAATTACTATGTTAAATCACAAATCTATAGGCATTATAGTTTTTCAGTAAAGGGGGCCACACAGTGTTAGAGTTGTGGGATAGTGAAATATAGCGTTTTAAATGAAAGATAGTGATATAAATGAAATATGTTGATAAAAAGTAAATGATATATTAGAACCTGCAGATGATGGTCCCTGGCGTCCCTGAGCGAGACGTCCTCGCTGGGCTCGCTGCAGGAGCCGGCGGCCGAGCACTGCTCGTGTGCCCGCTCGAGGCGCGCAGTGCGGGCGTGCACTGCCGCCTCCAGGTGCTGCGCCTACACATACACATTATGTTGTCATACGCAGTACACTTTCTAGCTCAACCTAACTACCCAGCGGGCACCAAGGCGTTTCGGTTTCTAGCAAGGTCCTATCGCACTTCTGTCTCCCCTCAGGTATCCACTGGTATAACCAGATGGATCCCTGACACACCGCGCAAAATGTCTATCGGTAAAATATCACCACGCGCTTGGAGTTTATTTCAACAGGTATTTTGCGAAGGAACGCTTACGTAACTACATCACCCCAGTGAAATAAATATATTAGACAATATATCAACTAGAAGAACAAAGTTAAGCAACGTCGCCCGCGGTCGAGTTGGATGGGTGACCGCTAGTGACATTACTTTTGAGCGTTTCCGTGCTTCGGAGGGCACGTTAAGCCGTCGGTCCCGGTTGTCGTCTTAGGATGGCAGTCGTTATAGCATGGTGGTAGCGGATAGGAGGTAGTGGTACCACCCTCAAGTAGAAAATCTGTCGCCAAGCACCTACCGGTGTGTTCCGGCAGCTGTCCTTGAGAGCCAGTACTTCTAGGTTAGCCTGAACAACATCTTCGACCACATCATCACGTACCATCAGGTGAGGTAGTGGTCAAAGTCTAAACTATCAGGCATAAAAAAAAAAAAACAGTGGCCAGCCAGATTGTGTGATTTAACATCACTGGATTATTTTTTGTGGGGCTATGTTATGAACAGAGTCTAAACGGAGCCAATCGAGTTGATTGCAGCCTTAAAATTCAAAATCCGTCATCTGATTAACGAAATAGACCCGCCATTTTGCCAAAAAGTGATTAAAAACATTGATGAATGAATCGAGATCTGTCAGCGTGCTCGTGGTGGTCATTTGCCAGATATCATTTTTCATTCATAATTGCCAAACTTTTCTCTTCGCAATACAATAAAAAAAAAACAAAATCAAAAGAAAATACTTAATTCTAATTTTAGAAAATAAATTTCTTCTTGAAAAACCCTTTATAAAAATAGATAACCTATTGACAAAACGAAATAATTTGTACATGCCTACCGATGTTTTGTGCCTATATCAATATTGTTTTTTCACTAACTACTAAACAGCGAACAACATCGTGAGAAAATTGGAAGGAGCCGTGTTGAGTACAAAATTAATTAAACATACCTGTTCCCTAACTTTCTCCATGAATTCAGCCAACTTATCTTCACCCTGCTCGCACTTTAGGCACGTAACATTACTCTGTTCCGCTCTCTCACTCCTTACCGACTCCAACTCTCCCAGCAATGACCTCATCTTGCTGTCCCTGTCTTCTATAGTCTGTTTCATTTGTTCCAACTGTTCCAATATTTCCTTTTCATGCATGGTTTTCTGTTCAAGTTGGTTCTCCAAGTTGGCAATGATGTCTCGGAGGAGGGTGATTTTTTCTTCAGTGGCTTTTAGTTCGTCATCTGAAGATGCTTTTTTAGTTTCCAGCTCATTGATGATTTGGTTCATTTCTCGCGTTTGGGCTTCTAGCTGCTCCACCTGTATAATACAACTTTTTAGTAAAAAGTTGACATTTTCCTTTAAACTTGACTTTTTCGTAAGACGGATTTGATCTTAAAACGTATCGTCATCGATACCCTTTTTTATGTATTACCACAAGGCATTACAATAGGTTAAAAAGGTCTCTAACGAAACAGTCAAATTATTAACAGATTTTTATTGTATACTACGATATTAGAAAGATAATCGATATTTTATAATAAATCAACGTAACAAAGCCTAAGTAAATTACTGTATTAATAATTTGGTGCTTTTCTACAGAATCGGTAATCTAAATTCTAAAATAAATCATTCATACAAGTGCATGCTGAAAAATTTTCAGAGAATGATAGAGACAGGACATAAAAACAAATAAAAGAAAGAAGCTACATAGCGACAGCAACGAGATAATCTACAAGCTCACTATACTGACCCTAATACTACTAAGAAGGTGATTCTCAATTCTGCTATAAATTCACGACAATGTTCGGAAGTAAAATATGAAAAATCAAATCGAATAGTACACGAGAGATTTATATTAGAAATTAAATTAAAAGTTGTTGTGTAAACTTGTACTAATTTAGTTAGATTATAAAACGGGGCAGGATTATTTCAAAATAAAACAAAAAATACCCTCTATTTTATACACATAGAACTCTAACCACAATAGACACTTGTCCTACTATCGGTGATGAGCGATATGCGAGTACAGCTAGAAACTAGGAGCTTGATATGGTTCTTCGAATTACCCTTCAGCGAACGATATGCTTCATCGAAGGCCCGCTAAAACGATGGTCGCTTTTACGAAAAAATCATTTGTCGAACGAACGGTTCGCCCAAACCACTCCTTGACGACAGTTTGTTTTACGAAAGAATCCTCCATTTAAAGGTTTATAGAAAACACTCATTGCCGACAGATCATTCGACGTTTTTATATTCAAAGTTTCGCCGAAACCAATCTTTGTCGACGGTTTGTAACCCAAAAGAATCCTTCGCCTATTAAAATTTCGCCGAAACTGTTCTTCGTTGACGTGCGGTGGACGATTTATTTCACATAACAGAGTGGCGTCAAATGTAACAGCTGGCAAAGTGACATATGCCACCAAAAGTATACTTACATACAAGATTAAATTTTGAAGAAAGATTCTTTCTTAAAACAAACCGTCGTCAAGAGTGGTTTCGGCGAACTGTTCGTTCAACGTATGATTTTTTCGTGAAAGCAACAATCAGTTAAGTTAAGCGTGCCTTTGATGAAGCATATCGTTCGGTGAAGGGTAATTCGAAAAACCTTATCAAGCTCTGTACGACCAGTGAGTAGCGAATAGAACCGATAATAGTTTTGTCACTGCGGTGCTCGAAAACGAGTGATCGAATGCGACGGGCGATTACTCGCCCACCCACTAGTATAGCGTATCTAAACTTTTATTGCTGCATCCCTTTTATTGACGCGTTTTTTATACGTTTCTGGGCCAGGAAATAATAGCTACAAGCTGTCTCGTCTGCAGCGGTAGGACAAGTGCCTTATTCATACAGATCTTGTAAACTTTTTACCTCTAAACCGATGCTAACATTTGATTAAAACTTTCGTAAGTAGTACACATATTTAAACAATTATGAAACCGATTTCACTTACGTTAGAACAGCCGAGTAGTTCGATCTCGACCGGTTTCGCGACCTTCAGAGTCGCTTCATCATGGAGTACGTACGCTCCCGACCGCGTCCGCGCAAGCACTGTTGTTTGGTTGCGCGGCGGCGGCGGCGGTGGCGGCGGAGCGGGCCGCGCGCGCTGCCGCTCGCCTCGCACGCTCCGTCGGCACCGTCGGCGGCGCCGGCACAGGTGCACTATCTTCATCGTCGTCACTGCTGTCACTTATAATCAAACTTCCCGTACACGCCGTACTAATTGTGTCTTGCGACAAGGTGTTTAATTGACTATACTGTGCGGTACTGTTCAGAACTGGTTTCCATGCTGGTGCCAACATCCATCCACGGTCGCGGTTGAAATTGGGATGACGGCCAATTTCTATAGCTTCCCGTACTTTCCGGGGTATGAGGAACTTCTCCCTTGCTAAGACGGTAGCCTTGTCAAACCTTAAAAAATGGCTCGCCTCTTGAGCGTGTTCTGCAACCGCGGATCTACTGATGTCCAAGTTCTTAACACTTTTTATGTGCTCAGTTAGTCTTGTTGCAATGTTACGTCGAGTTTCACCTATGTAACTTTTGCCGCAATCACAGGGGATCCTGTACACTCCTGGCACGTTTAATGGCTCCTTGTCCTTTGGCGTTCGCAACAACTGCCGTAATTGACCGGGTGGGCGATAAAATGTCCGTATGTTATACTTCCGCTGTAAAAGGGCCCCAATCTTATCGGTCACTCCCTTCACAAACGGCAAGTAAATCGGAACACGGTCAACTTTACTGGCTTTTTTGCGCTCTGTGCCATACGCCCAACGCGTACACTGCCGCCACTTGTATCCATTCTGCTCTAACACCTGCCTCACGTGACCCAACTCCGTGTTTATATACTGTGGATCACATAAACTATGTGCGCGGTTGATGAGAGCTTTTGGCACGGACATCAGTTGCGACGGGTGATGGTGGGAGTCTGCTCTCAGGTACCGGTCTGTGTGCGTGGCTTTCCGGTTAACCGAGTGGGTTATATAACCGTCTGGTTCACGATATACCCTTACATCTAGGAAAGGCAAACTCCCATCACATTCTTCTTCAACCGTGAACTGTATTTTCGAGTGCACAGAATTTAAATGGGCGGTGAATAACGGCAACGCGTCCTTGGTGATTATGGCAAAGACATCGTCCACATAACGCCACCAGTAACGTGGTTTTTCGCTAGCGCTCTTCATGACCTGTTCCTCAAAATGTTCCATATAAATATTGGCCACAACTGGCGCTATAGGTGAACCCATGGTGACTCCTTCCACTTGCATGTAATGATTACCCCGCCAAAGGAAATAACCGTTCCTCAGACAACATTCACTTAGCTCTGTGTAGTCGTTTGGCAGACCAGCCCCGTGGAGCAGGTCGCCAATGATTTTTATAACTTCTTCCAGGGGCACGTTCGTGAAAAGTGATGTCACATCGAAACTTACCATTATTTCAGTTGGCAGTATACGTACATCTGTTAACAAGTTAACAAAATGTCTGGAATCCTTCACGTAGGATTGGGTTTTTCCTGTGAACTGTTGCAGGACAGTTGCCAAGTATCGAGACAGTTTGTACGTAGGCGCATCTATCTGACTGACAATAGGTCTTAAAGGCCAGTTGGGCTTATGGACTTTCGGTAAGCCATAGATTTTTGGTGATGTGGGGTTATGGGGGCGAAGACGTGGTAATAAATCTACCTCACTACACTTTTTTAAAAGATTCAGGACTTTTGTGGTCACACGTAATGTCGGATTATAATTGACCTTCGTATATGTGCTATTGTCACTTACCATTTGCGTCACTTTTAATTCATATTGATCCGTATCAACAACCACTACCGCATTGCCTTTATCTGCAGGTAGTACCAACAGATCTGAGTTATTTCGCAACTCCAACAGCGCTTTCATCTCGTCTCTGCTGATATTACCTTTCGGGGCTTTAGATCTTCGCAGCATTGTTGCGATGTCCTGTCGCAGACATTCGGCATCGTGATGTGGTATTTTATTGCGTAACACCGCATTTTCGACACTAGTGATGATGTCTTCTAGTGGAATTTTCTTAGGTGCGGGTGCAAACTTTAGGCCTCGAGACAAAACGCTAACGGTTTCTTCCGTTAATGCATGTGAGGATAAATTTATTACATTGGCACTACAGCCAGTTTTCCCCTTATCAATGTTTATGTCTTGTTGCGAACTAGTTGCAAAGGCGGTATCTTCTTTTAGTTTTAAATTGTGAAACTTTCTATCATGCCTCTTTTGCGTGAATTTAGCAACACTGTATGCTCTGCTATAGGACATAGCATCCAGAATATCCCATAACTCGTCATCCAAAACTTTCGCTAGCTCAATATGTAAATCATATACTTTCCTGTTTGTACACATCAGTTTCTGGCGGTAGTCTGAAATGACTCGACGAAGAAACTTTTCGTTCGCAACACGAAAGAACTCCACGTAATCCCGAATACACTTTACCGGTTTTATGCGTGCAAACTTTGGTATAAGTCCACTATCACGGCACATCACCACATATTGTAAACCGCACTCGAGTTTATTACGTTTAATTCGTAAGCGCGTTATGTGGACGATGTCTTTGCCATAATCACCAAGGACGCGTTGCCGTTATTCACCGCCCATTTAAATTCTGTGCACTCGAAAATACAGTTCACGGTTGAAGAAGAATGTGATGGGAGTTTGCCTTTCCTAGATGTAAGGGTATATCGTGAACCAGACGGTTATATAATACGGTTTACCGGAAAGCCACGCACACAGACCGGTACCTGAGAGCAGACTCCCACCATCACCCGTCGCAACTGATGTCCGTGCCAAAAGCTCTCATCAACCGCGCACATAGTTTATGTGATCCACAGTATATAAACACGGAGTTGGGTCACGTGAGGCAGGTGTTAGAGCAGAATGGATACAAGTGGCGGCAGTGTACGCGTTGGGCGTATGGCACAGAGCGCAAAAAAGCCAGTAAAGTTGACCGTGTTCCGATTTACTTGCCGTTTGTGAAGGGAGTGACCGATAAGATTGGGGCCCTTTTACAGCGGAAGTATAACATACGGACATTTTATCGCCCACCCGGTCAATTACGGCAGTTGTTGCGAACGCCAAAGGACAAGGAGCCATTAAACGTGCCAGGAGTGTACAGGATCCCCTGTGATTGCGGCAAAAGTTACATAGGTGAAACTCGACGTAACATTGCAACAAGACTAACTGAGCACATAAAAAGTGTTAAGAACTTGGACATCAGTAGATCCGCGGTTGCAGAACACGCTCAAGAGGCGAGCCATTTTTTAAGGTTTGACAAGGCTACCGTCTTAGCAAGGGAGAAGTTCCTCATACCCCGGAAAGTACGGGAAGCTATAGAAATTGGCCGTCATCCCAATTTCAACCGCGACCGTGGATGGATGTTGGCACCAGCATGGAAACCAGTTCTGAACAGTACCGCACAGTATAGTCAATTAAACACCTTGTCGCAAGACACAATTAGTACGGCGTGTACGGGAAGTTTGATTATAAGTGACAGCAGTGACGACGATGAAGATAGTGCACCTGTGCCGGCGCCGCCGACGGTGCCGACGGAGCGTGCGAGGCGAGCGGCAGCGCGCGCGGCCCGCTCCGCCGCCACCGCCGCCGCCGCCGCGCAACCAAACAACAGTGCTTGCGCGGACGCGGTCGGGAGCGTACGTACTCCATGATGAAGCGACTCTGAAGGTCGCGAAACCGGTCGAGATCGAACTACTCGGCTGTTCTAACGTAAGTGAAATCGGTTTCATAATTGTTTAAAGATGCTAACATTCTGTGTCCGTTCTTATAAGTGTGGCGTAAATGACAGACATAAGTGATACTTACAATTACTACTACTAACGTTAACTAACCTACTATTACTAATTATTACAACCACACTTTTATTGTTGAGGATCACCTCCTTGTACTGTATTACGATAGGCAAAGAGAGATAGAAAGAAGCGTGACTTACATGTGCGTCGTGTTCGCGACAGTTGCAGTAAGAGAGACGCAGACAGCCCATCTGGGACATCACACACCTCTATAGTCCAGGACAAACAACGCGACACAAACTCGTTCACAATTCAACGTTCCGATGTATTACATTTTTTCAAATCACTTTTAAAATCATCTACTTTCTTTTCTAGCAATCTTCCAAAAAAACATCACCTACATTATGCTTTATATTATGACTTTTGTTGGGGAAAAGTTTGAGCATATCTAGAGCAAGTTATCAAGCGTTTAGCAAGTATTGTACGCAGCCAATACTTCTTTATTTCGACCATGTGACTTTTCTAAGCCCCTTCACTATACTCGCGACAGTGAAATTCAATGGCAGACTAAGTACAACCCAGCCCAGTCCACTCATGACCACGACCAACGCTGTTTGACCAATAAATAATATACTAGTTAATTAATACGATTATGTCCCGTCAAACATGACCTACATAATCTGTGCTATCGCCTGTTGTACTAGAATACATTGGAACGGTAGTCAATGGCAGTTTGTGCCGCGATGAAAGGCGCGAACTATAGTGTTAGTACTCAAATAGTGAGTGGACAAGCGATATGGTGCAACATAAAACCTTGAACATTGTGCAAAATCTACAAGTGTTAAATAGTTAGGACATATATATGAAATTATGAAACAAGTGAGCTATTTTTCATTATTAAAAACTAGCGCGTTTAACTCATTTTAAATAATACGTTAACTGAGGTGAATAAGTCAGATAGCACCGACTATAGTTTCAACAATGCGAAGCGAGATGTCAAAGCGGGCGTCCCGAGCTCTCCTTAAAAAATACCACCGGATGTAGTCGAAACTGTTGTCTATCTTCTTAGAGCTATCTGACTTATTCGCGTAAGTTATCTCGTATTATTTACTAATACAAGTGACCTATGTAGGTGATTACACTCGAAGCTGGATTCCAGCCCAAGCGAAATGGAGACGAAAGTGTAATGACCCACATAGGTCACTTGTAAAGCTCACAAGTTTCATAGGTCAGTTTTCAACACACATGCAAGTAAAATGAGAAATAAAATGTCATACATTTTATTGAGATTAAATAGTTATTTGTTGCTTGCGGCTGCAAAGTTGTTATTTGGCGCGTGTACCTTTATTGAAACTTGAGGAAGCGAAGGATGTAACCATGAACAAAGCAAATATAGAATCCTGAGCGAACTGAGAAGGTTTCAAAGGTACGAGACGCAAAATAACTTTGCTCCCCAACGCAACACACAGTTTTGCTTTTCATTCCAACGAGGAAAATGCTAGATGCAAGCAAGAAAAACATTTCAAATAAAAATTTATTAAATTTATTAAATTTTCATTAATTTACAGTAAACATTAAAACTAGTAAGATTGTCAATAATTAAAGTAAATTTTTTTTTCTGAAACTTTCTCTTGCACTTCCTAGCAGATTTCGAATGATAAACAACGCCTTTCCGAGCTTGTGAGGTGCAAATAAAATTTAAAGTAAGAAAACACTAGAGCGGTAATGAAAAGTAAAAGCACGCGTATCATAAGCTCCATGAGCCACTTTACGAGCAAGTGTGTTGAAGACGAACATTGAACATTAACTGTTAAATAACGAAAAACATTTGTAAAAAGTTTTGAGATTCATTTCTCATTAAATAATCGTATTGAGATTTCGCCACTTTTCAAATAAATTCTGGTACCATTTTATAGAGATTGCTGCAATAGTGTGCCTTTAGATCCGTAAGGTTCAATTCAGACCGAAGTAGCAACGGCAGGGGTAGCGCAGCGGCCGGCAGTTTTACTGTCATGCCATTTTCGACTTTATCTCATCATGATAATGTATAGAATAGGATGTATAGGGGAGGATAAACTTAACTGTGGTGGGCCATGTAACTGGTTTGAATGAAAACGATTTTTCTGTAAAAAAGCCGGCCGTATCCACCTCGGCGTGTATAGAGCGTCACTTTAGCATTAAAAATATGAACATTAATTCGGACTACGTTTAAAAAAATGTTAGTGTTAAATAATAACCACACACTCTACAAAATTAGCTACTTAGCAAATTATAAAAAATAGTAACTTGCATTGTTACGTTTAGTTGTCTTACCTAGTGTACCTAGCTACACTAGGTAGCGTTTTCAAAACAATTAAAATGAGAAATATATTATGACCTCATAAATATAATCAAAGTGAAGACAAAATATTGAATACACCTACTATCCGGTCGAGTTAAAACGACATCGCCACCACGTTAGATAGCGGCCTTTCGCTCCGCATCACCTCCAGCCCCGCGGCCGCCATGCTAGCTCAGTACCGATACATACAGTAGTTACGTACACACGTCTCGTAATATTTTGCGATTACAGTAACGATCAGTGAGATGAAGCATCGCTAACCTCGCTGAGTATCCTGGCGTTGTTCTGCAGCCTGACGGCGAGCCGCGAGTTCTCCTCCCTGAGGTCCAGCACCCTCCCCGCGAACTCATCCCGCTCCGCCTCGCGCTCCGCCGCCTGCTCCTCCACGAACTGTCGCGTCGACCGGAGCTGACGGTTCGCTGCCTCCAGCTGTTGAGAGTTTCGTACATTCACCCACTATTCACGCCCACGTCGGACTCCATTGTGGATTTTAAAGAAGGAGTAGTAACCGGAAAATCTGAATCCTTATCCGAAAAGAATCGACACAATCGAGTACAACGGTTACAGTATCAGATTCTGCTCTTACTACCTCGTTTTCAAATCCAACATGCATACTTCTAAATATGATTACAAGCACTATTGCGTGCTAAGCCAAAATCACATTCAGAAATTATTGGAAAACAATGTTTTTGTCCCGACTCCCGCCCTGTCAGATCCAAGCTCCTAAACTTTATTAGAAAGAAGAGCTTTCTCAAACACTTAACTCTCGCAGTGATGTCGCTACGCTTTTATAATTTTATATTTCTAAATAGGATTATATCGCCTTCTAAGCGAAAATCACATCACTAATTATTGGAGCGCAAAATGCGGCAATCAAACCTGCGCAGTCTAATTTTGGGCGGGAAGAGTATTTCTATTTAAAAAAATGTGCTCAATAATTTGAAAATGTCCACCATATACTCGTATAATCGAATTGGAGTCAGTAATAACAGCATGACTGTTTTTCTCAAAATGTGCATCGTTGGTCTGCACACCTGTAGTCGTCACAGAAAACACGGGTATTGCTACCGCCCTCCGTACCGGAAGTGCCACCTGTACATGGTGGCAACAGATATACAAGTATTTTTTTTGGATTTAGTATATATTAGGGTTCTCTTGTATCGGAGGCCAAGACCCACTTTGGGTCGCTGCGCCAGAGGAGTAGTAGTAGTAGTATATATTAGGGAATAGAAACTACAATTTGTTTTAGTACCTACAAAAATTAAATGTTCACAGATCCTAAAAATTAACAATTATAACATAGATACAGAAACAACAACACGAAGACAAGAAGCCATTCATAAATTAAAACACAATCCAAATGACTGTTACTTATAAATATCTGGTCTCAAATAAAAAACACTAACATAATATCTCTGAGTTGGAAGAATTTCGGTCATTGACCCCGTTGTGTATCTTTGTCTTTTGTTTATAATTTAATTAATCTTATTTACTCAAAGTATTTTTATTGCGTATTTATTAATATTAGCAGTGTGACGAATGACTGACTATAGTATAATGTTATTTCCAAATTTTGTGTTTGAGGTGTTAGGTGTAATGTGTAATTCGACAGATCATAAACCGTTAAGAATTTGTGAACGTGCATGGGTGTAAGTAAATAGATACTCCCAATAAAGTTTTAGTAATGTATCTACCGCCTTAATAAAACATGACTTGAACACGACTGTTACTTATTGACACACTTCTATGTGACTAGGACTTGGCTGTGACTACTTTTATGAAAATTTAACTAGTGTGACATATTATATGAAGAATTGCAAACATTCGAATGTTATGAATCCAATATAAAACTGAAAGATAGTGTATTTTTTGTTCTGTAGGAGAATAAAGCAATATTAATAGAAAGACGATGGAGTCAACTATTGTAATCAATGACCGAAATATATCTGCTGTTCTACAACCATACTTCCAAAATTTCTGAACCACGGGAAAAAATATGTAGTAAAAGCTAGACATAAACAAAAATAAGCCATGCGACGTCGACACAGAGTTCATATTTCTGAAGCAGTTTTACCTTCTCACAGCAGATCTTATGTACTGGCGAGTCTGTCATCCTTTTTACCTGGCGTGTGCAGTGCAAAATAATACATATTGATATAATAGTGTGTTCAATACATAAATAAATAAATAACGTAGCATTTATACTGTGAAGTGAAACGTACTTGTATGTGAGCAAAGTTTACATAATATATTAGGAATGGCATTAATATTATTTACTATTGTATAATCAGTATAGAATTATAGATTAGTTTTCGAGGTAAGAAATAGTAAATAATAAATATTGATGTTAATATACATGTTGTACCGCCTCCTTTCGGAGATTTCATAATTTTGTAGCAGTAGAACTCTTTGTGCTGGTCAAAGCGAGGATGATTGAAAAGCTTGTTGAAACAACAAGCACATCTTTTTTCATCTTCAGCGCTTGGCGTCACCTCTCCGTCTCACTCCGGCCCGATCTCGCACAACTCGTCCCTTGCATACCTCTTTCCGCCACTTGGCTTACAAGCAAGTGGGGACGAGATAACATTGAACGAAAAATAGTGTGCGTAAACTTCATAAAACTTGAACCAGGAATTGTTTGGAAACGTGTTTTCAATAAGCCTTATAAGTTCCTATAATAAATGGTTGTTATTTAGAATTTCCATTATATTTGCAAGGTTTCTATCAAAATATGTTCTCTACTTTTACGATTTATGAGTACATTCTGAACCCCCAAAGTTCTGGTAAAATTTGTGCTAAAAAGCAGATTTTTGAGGCTTATATTGAAGTTGTTTTTACTCAAGTAATTACCAAAAACCTGTGAACGTTGTATATAAGGACATTGTGTAGTATATTTAGTATCAGTATTGCACCCGTGCGAAGCCGGGCGAGCGCTAGTATTATATATAGTAACATGAGATCGGTTTACTAATATGGCAAGTGTAGGGGGTCATACCTGTTGATGCAGATCATCCCTCTCCCTGAGCAGCAGGTCCATATCCCGCTGCAGAGCAGGGTCGGTCCTGGGCGAGCTCTGGTCGGGGGTGAGGTCCCCCCCCACCCCGCCCTCGGAGGCGGCGCGGCGCGGGCGCGCGGGGCCGCACTCCATGTGGAGACCGATGCCGGTGCCGTAACTGCACATATACAACATAATTATGTTATATCCATACTAAAATTTTGTTGCTCGTTTACCAATCAACGTAAACGTTGCCACGGAGACTTGGTTATCATAAACGCAATCAAAATGTTGCTAGTGTAATATGTAGCTTTGGAAACCGATTACACAACTTACATTTTAATGAACTTTTAGAGAATAATACTTAAAAACTATTATAATTTTTTTTTATATAGCTAATAGGCTTAATTTGACCACCGTCTCCCTTGATGGTAATGATATGGTCGAAGATGTTATTCAGGATAAACTAGAATTATTCGGCAGTTGCCGTTTGAAATTAATACTCGAATACTGTATCTCTTACGAACTTTCATAGATTACGAGCACGCAACAACATGAAGTCAAAGATTTTTGACCCATTCATTTTTAGTAGCGATCCAAAACATTCAAGGAAATGCGTCCATACAAAAATACGAAATCTATAAAAACTCATACCATGGTAACATAAAATAGTAGATTTTACATTTAACAAACCTTCTTAGCCGGGACGTTTAACAGCCCGAGCCAAAGACGATGGCTGATATAGATCGAGGTTAAATGGGTTTTGTGGACGAGTTTTACACTCAGATTTTCGCTTTAATTGTGGGGAAATTAAACAACGATATTTTATATACATATAATTAATAAAAATTCAAACAACTTATACAATATCAACTGTCTTTGTTGCTAAAAAACATCAATGGCTTTAATAATACCCCCAATATATGAGTATTATTTAAGATCCAAGCAAACTGTTTACATGAATAATATTAAAACCGTAACCTCCTAGAATTAAGTAACCATTTTATGCACTTGTGCTAAAAAGCCGCTTTACTCCGCCTACACTGGGCATAAATAAGAACATTACGAGCATGACCAGTGAAAAGGCTATTTTAAAAATACATTGGGCTTCCCGACGCCAATATACAAAATATCGTCAAAATCAGTGTCGACTTAGGACCAGCCTTCATGCTTATTCATTTTTATCAAAGTTCAATCATGTCAATGAAAGCAATCGAATATATCCTACTTTCTTCATAGGATCAAGAAATAAAAAAAAAGTTTACTATTAAGTTACATACCAATGCGCTAAGGAGTTTTCCTTATTTGCGCACTACTTAAGTTTGGTACAGTTATGCAACGGTTATTTGCTAAGGGGTTCGGCAGTCGGTGGGTAAGTCAGGATTCGAAGAATAATAAAATTGCATACCCTTCAGCGATGACGTCAGCGTTGGTCATGAGCTGCGCAATCTTGATCATAGCAGCTTCCAGGTCCGAGCGGAGCAGGTTTTCTCGCTGTAGGCATTCCGCCATTGCTTCTTCCATGTTCTAAAACCAATACGGTATACACATATATTTATTTTTACTATTATTAGTAACAATACACCAGGAGTTCACAAAATTTTGAGCTTACAGATTACAATGACGGCCACTACCATTGGCCGCCATAGAACGAGAAAAATACATAGGTTTACATTGCTCTCAGGCTTTGACTTCAAAATCTGCTTCTTAAAAATTGGCACCGCTCGTCATATCCACAATGTTTGAGCAAAGTCTAAACCCCCGAAGACGCGACGACGCGATGTTTAAGAGTTGACTAGAGCTTAAAATTTGGAAGAAAGCTATGATAGTCAATGACCAACGTAATTAGCCGGAAGACTCGGCAAAACCCGCTTGAGGCGTTACATGCGCGCTAAAAATGAGTGAATGCATAACTTCATTATTTTTATTATTACCAGCGTATAAGGTGGAAACGTAAGTCTGTGACGTAAACTTAAAAAAATAAACAGATTCTTTGCTCTTGTAGCTTGTTTTATGCATAGAGACGTCAGCGTACATTTAGCTACATCCCAACTTCAATTCAGACTCGAACAAATGATATTGATAATTCCCACAAGGAACTGTCAGTCCTAATCTAGATTATAGGACTGTACCCGTTGCATAACAACAAGTTCGCCTTTTATTACGCGGGACAAGAAATCGTTGCCTATACAACGTTAAGTATTATTATTTAGTAACCGGCTAGGACTCGCGTAATATTTACCGTATATTGCTCCGACCGCGAAGAGGACAGTACTAGTGTAGAGTGTCAACAATCCTATACCTGTCAAAACGACAGTGACAATCACAGTAATAGTGACCGAAGTGACAGTTCGGACGGAGGAAGTCTGACTTTGACAGCTGCGGCGCAACCGTCTCAACGCCAGTTACGTGCTTCATCCCGCGCTCGCCGCTGTGCACAATCGTGACTCCCAGACGGAGAACTTCAAATAAGTTCCAAACTGGTCGGAGCAATATCCGGTAAATAATACGTGAGTCCTAGCCGGTTACTAAATAATAATTATGGACAAAACTCGCGAAAGTTTTTTAGCTTTACGTTAAGTATACACCTCTATCGATTCTCTCCAGGATATACAGAATGACAATGTTTGTATCGTACCTTCCGATGCAGTTCGCAGTTTTCACAGTTGTTCTTGGCGTCTATCTCGTGCACTAGCTCTGTTATCTGTACACTCGACTCCAGCATCTTACTCTCCTTCTCTGGAAATTACAAACAACGAAACACAATTTAATAAACAGTATAACAACGACTAAAAGAAGTTTCATGTGCTAAAAACCACGTATATTCCTTTAGTAGTCCGTAAGTCTAGTATGGAGAATGTTCGGTAAACTTTTCTAAACATCTTCACGGTGTTCACCAGAAGTGTGCTGGGAAGATGAGCTGTGTAAGAGGAAAATATCCTCCAATAGGATCGTTGCGCTCAGCGATGGTAGGAAAATGAAGCAATTATATTGGTGGATTTGTTGCTCTTGCACCCCTCATCTTCGGTAGATACGCAGCCTAAAGCGCGCACTCATGATGCAACAGAATACTGTAGCAGATCAAAATCCTAGATGATCACCATAAAAAGCCATGCCTTAAACCCCACGTCTCTGCCTCAATGATATACAAATAAATTCTCGACCCGAAGAGTCAAGACCACCTGAGGATGCTTCGTGTAGAAGCGAAACACGTTAAAAAATCTTCCGGTTTCGCTGCGTGGCGTATGTGACGTCACGTCGGATTAACAGGACAATTAAGCGGAATAATTGTCACTAGATTACTAGATATACTTTCAATATTTTTAAAGTTCTTTTTTAACTATTAATTTAACGTTTTCTGTAAATATTTTTAAAATATTTGTTTTGATTAAATATGGATATCTGCAAAGTAACGCCTGAATTTATTAAATATATGTATACGAGTAAGTAAATCCTAATGGTTTAGGATTCTCTTTGAGGGCGCTGTTGTTCGTAAACAACATATTATAATATTGTATCACCTGCTACCCTGATTTTGCTTAAATAACTTTGACCTCGTATGCGTGGGATTGGTCACATTGCGGTCGTCTGAAACATACACTAAATCTCGGTTTGAATTATATAACCAAAAACACGGGACGAGTATGCGAGCAGTATAGAATCCGAAAACATTGTAACAGTTATTATTAGGATTTTGTTTAGAGTTAAGGTTAATAATAATAATAATAATAATGTTTATTTCTTCTTAACAGTCACACATATAAATAAAAGTACAAAAAGAAGTAGTTAACAAACATTGGAATTGGTAGGCTATACAATTTCACAATATAAAAACAGGGCCCCTACCTCACAAACTAGTTTTTAGCAAACTGTATCTTGTGAGACAGTGTTCCTACACCAGCTAAATATAGCAATTAATATAGCCCAATATGCCACACCATTCTTCAACTAAGTTCATAGCAATGAACTTAGTCAAAAAAGGAGAAACATAACGTATGTGACTATGACGGCTTTTATAAACGAAAGTGTATTTGCATGTAATTTGTGTTTGTGTCCAGATATAAATAATTGTTAGAGAAGGTGTGTATTTTTTGCCATGTAAGAGTTTTAAGTTAGTGTGCTATAATATATATATATAAATAACAAATATATGATTTATTTAATAACTTGAATTATTTTTTCCGTTTCGTCGTATGTTAGATTTAGAAGCCAGTTTGTAACTTTAGATTTACATTCGATTTTTTTGAGATTATAAATTTTTAGGAGGCGGTTAGCTCTGTTGAATACATATTCTCCAAGAAAGCAGAGATATTTATGAGAGAAAACAGTTGTAAAAAATTTTGTAACAAAAAGTCTGTCCTTACGTCGTTTGGAGAAAGGTTTGATAACAATTAATTTTTGTATAGAGTGCATATGTAATATTACACGTAAAACAAATAGCTTACGAACAGACAGTACCTTTGAGGTTTCATATAATTTATGAGTGGGAAAACGAAATGGTTTAAAGTAGATCACTTTTAGAACAGCTCGCTGTGCCCTTTCTAAAGTGATCAATGATGTTTTTGGAGCGCCACCCCAGGAGGTAATGCAGTATGTGAGCAATGACTGGCAGAGTGCAAAATAGATTGATTTTAAGAGCTTAGGATCAGCCACGTGGCGTAAATTTTTAAACATGTAGATTAATTTCCGAACTCTGCCAGTCAAAACAGAAATATGTTGTTTGAAGGAAAGGTTACTATCTATTGTCACTCCCAGATATTTGATACTACTGACACTCGATAGTGATGGGCACGCGCAAATACTTCTGTTGGGAGAATCGCATGAATGTACATAGAGAGAATGTACTCCTTCCTCCGGTAAGGTGATGTTACGCATTGCAAAAGGCATAAATTTAGTTTTAGTAGGGTTAATTGTCAAATAATTACTATTTAGCCAGCGTGTGACTATATTTAGGCCATTTTGAGTAGCTTTAAAGACACTTTTCCATGAACTACCAGAAAAAAGCAGGGCAGTATCATCGGCAAATGATATAATCTTACAGTTTTCTATATTTAAGTTACACAAGTGGTTTATATATACCAGGAATAGTGTAGGTCCTAGTATACTGCCCTGTGGGACTCCAAAAGTGATGGGAAGGTCACCACTTACATGATCAGCAATTTTTACAACCTGGGACCTGCCAGTTAGGTAGCTTTGAAAGAGGTCAAGTGGAACTCCTCTTATTCCCACAGAATACATTTTACTGACAAGGATTGGAACAGAGACCGTGTCAAACGCTTTCGCCAAATCGAGATACACTGCTAAGCATTTCTTTTTATTGTCAAGGTCTTGAACAATGTTGTCGGTTAAAAGTTGTACAGCATCCGATGTTGATTTATTACACCGAAATCCAAACTGATTTTTTGAAAGAAGTTCTTTTTGTTCGAGATACTTAATAAGCCTAGCATTTAAAATACGTTCGTAAACCTTAGACAAAGAAGATAACACTGAAATAGGGCGATAATTGCTAACACAGTCTCTGTTTCCTCCCTTGTGAATAGGATGTATGACAGCTTTCTTAAAAACTGAAGGAAAAATACCTGTTTTTATAGACAAATTGATGACAAAGGTGAGAGGGGAGACAATATGGCTTTTATATTTTTTGAGAAAAGAACTTGGTATTAAGTCCCATCCCATTGCACAGTTTGATCTAAGTGACAAAATCATTCGTTCTACTTCGGTTTCGTCTGTCTGTTGTATAGTTGTTGTTGTTAACTTGTTATAATATATTTGTATAGATTTAATTTTAGAGATTAGATGTATTTTTTATATAAATTATAGTTTCTACTATAACCACACCAAGTTTGATGTTCGTACGAATTACAATATACACAATGATGGACAAGTCACGCGCCTGATGGTAAGCGCCACTTCGATCCATTACAGTTGCATTTTCACCGTTATCACTTGACACAGCACTGCACTCGGCACTCTGAGACCTTAGTTGTTATGTCTCGTTCGCGCAGCAAGAACTTATTCTTGTCTTTTATTTGTTTTCAAATAGGTTTGTTTTTGTTATGTTTTGTCAGTTTTTTTGTAATAAATAAAGAGTATTTCTAATTCTTGTTCTATTTCTAATTGCACCTGACGCCTAAATACAGTAGTGTTGGACAGTATTGCTTCCCAACAAGACAGTATCTCGCTAAAGGCACCTAATACCTTAATAGAACAAAATACGAGTTCGTTACATAGTAACCCTACATGGGAATCGCTTTTCAAGCAAACACGGCTCGACGACATCAAACGGTAACGTAGTGTTTATCGAATAGTTAACGTTTGAATAACGCGTTAGTGCGCATTGACGAGTAGGTAGGTAGGTAGTACTGACTGCTAGCTAGCCGCTCGGAGAGGTCGAGCAGCGAGTGCGCCTCGAGCCGCAGGCGCCGCAGCGACACTTCTAGCTCGCGCTTTATGTCCGCGCTCAGGTCCCGCTGCTGCTGCAGGAACCCCACGATGCCCTCCTGTACATACAACACTATCTTATATCAGGGATCATTATTCTAGTTTATCAACAAATCAGCGCATTTTCGAAAGACTCGGATCTATTTTTGTCGGTAATTTAACTACTAAGTTTGATTGTACTGTATCAGCCGGAATGTCCATTGCTGAACACAGCCTCCCTCATTATGGAAGGTTTTGCCATATTCCCCACGCTTGACAGGCGTCTTGGCGATCGCAGTTTAAGATAGCGATTTCTCAGAAGGCGCTGCTGCTCACCTTTATGTAGTCGCCTCTTACGACACCCAAGGGAAGAGATGGGGTGACATTCTACCCCGGCACCCGAAGGGCGACTAGAGATGAGTTTCAGTGTAAATGGCCTGAACACATTTCTCTAATTATTTTGAGCCATCCTGGGGGCTTACCATGTACCAAACTACTAGGCTTTGTCCGATTAAAAATTACAGATATCATATACTACTATACATACTATACACATTTAATTTCGCTGAACCAGAAGAAATACTTAGCAGAGTAACATTTAGTAACATGAAAAATAATCCTAAGTTAAAAAATATTCAATACGTAAGTGTCGAGTTGGTAACCGTACTGACCTCGTCCAAGTCGGTGAGTATAGCGTTGAGATCAGGCGCGAAGTGAACGTGCTTCCCTCCTCCAGTGCCGGCTGCAGCGCGCGACGCGGCGCTTACGTTCAGCTCTAACGAGAGGTTCGGGCTGCACGCGCGGGACTCATCCTCACACAACACACTCCTGGAATTATTATGTTTTATTTGTTATAAACACCAATCAATTTTTACTACTACTCTTTCCGCCCCGATCATATAGATATCTAATGACATGAACATATTTGGATCAAATAGGCGAAGTTTAAAAAGACCTGGACAAAAATACTCCAAACGATTTATGAAGAACTTGATGTGAGAGGTATACCAAGATCGTAGCGAGTGTGAGTGTGGAGTATCTGCTTAACCCTTTGGAGAACAAGCGTGCCTGTATGGATGTGCATCCCAAGCTGTCTTTACGCTAACTGTCGCGATTTTACACCAGTGCGCTTTTCATGGTCTCAACGTTGTCTGTTTACAGAAAATGGGTCTGCAACTATACATTTCACATGTCCTACGAGCATATTGCTATACATAAACAAACATTACCAATTTGTATGTAGCAGGTAGGCCGAATACTATACGTAGAAACGTTCTTAATTACTAAAAATCTCGCTCTACAAACTACCTTAAAGTTCCAAACTTTTACAAGTTTCTTTGCAGGACGCTCATCATTGAGTTGTGAGACTTGAGATGAAATGTTTCACAAAGTACTCTTCAAACATAAGCTATTATGAACATATACATTACCTAATTAACAGCTGTAGTAGGCTATAAAAGTGAATACGTATTCGCGAAACCGCCACGTTGTGAAAAAATGCCTTTCCAAAGCTACAGAAAAAAGGGATAGAGGAATCCCACCGACCACCTGGCCATCGACAAACCAGAGACATAAAAGCACTGAATGCCAAGGAGACGTATACTGAAAATAGGCAAAAGTGGCGCTAAATGATTACGAAACGGACCACGCGTTGCGGGATATGGCGTGGCAAAAGAAGAATAAAGCTTTGAGTAAATTTGAAAACAAAAAACTTTTAACACTTCTTGTTCTCTGTTTCAGGTATGTATATAGTCGTGCACATGGTTCATCCAGTGTTAGCATCCTGCCGCGAGCTACTTCAACCTATACCCCAGAAAAGTGTTGCATATATATTTATATGCTAAGTATGGCTTAGCTGTATTTGAAAGTACACTCATTAAAGCTCAACACTATGGAGCGTTAAGTAGAGGTTTATCTTCTAAATATACTACGACTAGGACCACCTGTCTCCAAAGCGTCTTCATCACTCCATACATATAATAATACCTCATATTAATATCAAAAAGGCCACTGTATTGGCCTTAAGCCAACACTTCAGGACGTTCATAATTTCCAAACCTGTGGGAACATAAATAGCCATA
Organism: Plagodis pulveraria; assembly: GCA_963890685.1. Taxonomy (NCBI): domain Eukaryota; kingdom Metazoa; phylum Arthropoda; class Insecta; order Lepidoptera; family Geometridae; genus Plagodis; species Plagodis pulveraria. The sequence goes on from OY982968.1 coordinate 1,906,638, forward strand.
ATATTATAACAAGAATTGGAAGAGTTAAGCAGTTTAGGTATCGTGTCAAATTGAGGTTTCCGCTGTGATGTGAATAAATCAAAAAGTCATGAGGTTCTGAGTCAAGTTCACAGAAAGGAGAGCGGCGATCTATTTGCATCCAGATGTTACTATGCGAAGCCGGTCGTTGAACGCATGTTATTGTTTTTATTTGTGTTTCGCTCGCTGATTAAGTAAAGGAAACTTACTATAGAATGAGACGAAGAAATCTTAATTAATTAAATATACAGACTTGATAAGGACTGATTACATCACAAACTAGTGATATAAAACATAGTTCTTAGTGACAAGCCCAACCTAACGAGATCCTTGATTGTAAGTATCTGCAGATTGTGTATTTTGTGGTTTAAGTATGACAACAAAGAACCAACTACTTATATTATCTTCAAGGAAGATCTCTAATCTATCTAAAGTATACATGATACATACATAAGTTATGTTACACAGGAGAAAACTATTCCACGTAGGGTAGAACATGCTCGTCTGGGAGAAAGAAATTGACCTCAGACTCATCCAATATGATAGCACAACAACGTCAGAATTGAAAACACAATTCTTATAAGAGAACACATTGTTCTAAATGAAGCGACACCATCAGCAACAGTCGCTCTAGACTTATTAACATCAAGCACTAGAAAGATACACATGATTGAATGTGATACGGACAAATCACTGAAATTCAATTTTATGGACGTGCAATCGTCTCCTACGATGACGTATCACGTATAACAAATATGTACTCTATAACCTTAAGCAAATAATGGTCACACCACAATAATAATAGAAAAGAGAATGTGTGTGTTTGTTACCATTCACTTCATTTCAAGCATAAAAGAAAAAAAAAACACTGATACGGCAGAACAAATTTTAGATGAAACTTGGTACATAATATATTCCTTAGATCAAAACATGTACTACTTTATCCCTACTTACTGTGTTGGTCTCAAGGAGTACAATATAACTATTATCCAAGCTAGGAAGTTACAGTTACAATAGTTGCGCCCTGCGGTTTCACCCACGTAGACTATGGCTAAAAGTTATAATGATGATTAATTGAAAAAAAAGCAAGTGTTCGTGCCCCATAGGGTGCCAGGTTAACTAATAACATAATCTAATAGCGGGCTAACTAAGCTTCTCTGGGTGGAAATAATGTCATCCCCCATTTCTACCAGTGGGTGTCGTAAGAGGCGACTAAAGGTAAAATACCGGAAGGTGGGCAGCAGCGCCTTCTGAGGAACTGGGATCCCCAGGACACCTGCCAAGCGTAGGGAATATGGCAAAGTTCCTTGAATAATAGGAGAGTTCTGTTATGTTCAGCTGTGGGCAATCCGGCTCATACAGTACAGTACCTACAGCATGTGTTCGAATCTATAGCCGGCACGCTGCCTTACTATTATTGCCTGATCGTATTAACGAGCAAACGACTAGTTGGTTCTTAACTCAACTGGTAATTATGTTTTAGCAGGCAGCAGCTTTTACTCTTATAATCCTTGTTTTTAATTACTGTTCGAAGAAATGGACCATGAAAACATTCGTGCAAACTTAAAGGATAATTGATCCTAGTTTGGCACCATCAAATTTATACACCTCTAATAAAATTGTCTCAAATCTTGGTACTTCAATTTATCAAATAACTTTTTTTGACTGTAATGAGGTGAAAATTTTATGATCCGATAAGTTATTTAGCGTCTCATACATTTGAAACCTTTGCTAAGCTCAGGATTCTTTTAAACCACTCGCTACGCTAATGGTTCAATCCTATGATCCTTGGAACTTTGCAGTTTTGTTTGACAAATGATTCTTTCCCTGTAATATTTTACAGCAACCTGTTGATTTACAAAACAAAGCCTACATAGGTGCTGAACAATTTAAAAAATTACTCTCAGTTTGTTAAAAAAAATCGGTTTCAATCAAGTAGGTACATTCTGTGTGGAATACATTTTTATGAAGCCAATCTTTTTCGTAACCCAAAAAATACAATTGCTTTGCATATGAATGTTACTATAGACAGGCGTTTACATCAAAATTGTAAATTATATAATTAAGTACTGTACTCAGAGATTTCAATTAACTTTTAAGTACGCAATTTTTTGGAAGTAGGTACTTTTGACAATTTTACTAATTAGAGTTAATTGACATCTGTGAATGTGTTGAAAAGAAGTATAAGAGAGCTGACCCGTGCGAGTCTTGTTCCGGCAGCAGCCTCCCTAGGAGCTGCGCCAGCACTGTCCTGTTCAGTTCGTCCTCAGCAGTAGCGCAGTAGGCCACCAGCTGGCCCACCACGCCGTGCAGGCTCAGCGCCACGCGCCTCAGGTCGTCTCTGAAGTTACAATATGTACCATCACAATAGTTATTATCACATCACATACTTACGCTACTGATTACATTGTGCCACTAGACAAACCATTTTACTTTACTGAGGATTCCACACCATTACAAAATTAGATATTTTAATAGGTATTCAAACAGCGCTTGGCCGGTATTTATATTTTTGTTATACGTTAAATATTGGACTATAACAATACATATAAGTACATATAAAAAAATATAGGTATCGATAACGCTAAAACAACAAAAAACATTAAATAAAACACTTTTCCCAAGTATTTTTTTTTATCTAATTCTGTTATTTTTAATTAGGCAATCCACCATACTAACAGATATTCTGTGAAAATTTCAACAGATTACATTTCACGGTTGCAAAGATAACAGGCCCCCAAAATACGGGCAGTTGTGGCTTGGTATCAGGGTCCCGTCTTCTAGAATACAGATCCTTTAAAAAAGGAAAAGTTTCTAATGTAAAAGAGTAAATGTTTACTTTACGCATGGCCATTCAAACCTTGATAATTGTTATTATGTTATATAGTATCACTCTGTGCGTCCAAATTGCTCACATTTCATTTTAATACACTACGGGCCGGTTGTTTTTCTGTTATACCCAATTAACTGAAAAGTACCTATTTGCCATTATATCTACATATCTATGTAGTTTGCCATTATATCTACATAACTATCTATGTAATGGTCTAACGATGGCAACTCTTGCCGATGATCCTCATAATCGTGACTTAGAGACACAATAGATCCTGCAAGTAGCATATATTAATGATATGTGACGATTAAAAAATCGGTACAAGCTTCTAACGCTGAGCGATAAGAAATTATGTGCGTCATAAAAATATGAGCTCAGAGAGATAAAAGTTTTAGAGAAATTGTATACTTTTATTTTATCAATTTAATATTTCAGGGTCACCATGTTAAAATACCAAAACATGCTATGTTCGAAAACGATTTATCTTTTATATTGAACGGTATTGATGTTATTCATAGCTCGAAAAATACAAATTAATCATTATAAAAGGCTACCGTATAAGTTTATTTTGGATGTTAGTTTTAGAGTGAAGCCCATTGAAATACATCGCATACAGCATACAGTCGCAGTCGATGTCTTCACAAACATCGACTGCGACTATGACGATAGATATAGATCCATCAGTTCCAGACAGGAGTCCGATACCAAACTTACTTCGTTTCAATTTTGTAAGGCGTTAACGAATAAGCTTAAATGTTAGGATGGTCTACATTATGTAAGGCGTTCATTATATAACTACAGTGTTAGAATGGATCAACGATGTAGTTTTTGCATGATGCCTTACAAAATCGAAACGAAAGAAATTTGAATCTTGAGGGAGTTTCGGAACCGCGTACATCATGTACATCCATGACAGTACTTAGTTACTGTCATGGATAGAAAAAAATAATAACAATATGTTTTCATTTGCTATGACGTAAAGAGGGAGCTTGGCCTACGATGAATTAGCAGAAAGTTCCCGAGATCGACGTTACATAATTTCCCTGTATTTCCTTCATAACCGAGCCACTTACATTTTAGACTTTAAGAAAGACTATATCTACGGTCCTATAATTTTATTTTGAGTTAATAGTTTTTCAAAATTGTCTGGTGTTACTCTGATCGTGCTGGTAAAAAGGGGGCATTTATAATGATTTTCAGTCATATTTTCTTTAGTAATAATCAGTTGCTGAAAAAAGAAAAAGACATTTGTAATTTTCTTTATAGCTGATAGGCTAGCCTTTGACCACTATCTCACCTGATGGTAAGTGATGATGTCAGGCTAATCTAGAATTAGGTACTGGTTCACAAGTTCAGCTACCAGAACACTTCGTTAAGTGCTTGGCGACAGATTTTCTAAAAGAGGGGGTTAAATTTGTATGGACAATCGTACGCCACCTTCCTTCCATATTAACGCCTGCTAAGTAACAACCTTAGTGAATCTCAACGTAAAGTGAAAAAGCATTCCTTTCGTAGAGATTTGTAAGTATATCTTTTGCTGATAATTTTTTAGATAATCGCCTTAGTAATGAGGGAATGTTCTAGTTACCTCTCCTTAGTGACTTCATCGAGATGCCTGTTCTGGTCGAAGCTGAGGTTCCGGCGCTGCTTCCACTTGTCCTCGCCGCTCGCCGACAACTCGTCGCGGAGACTCGACAACTGTACACAAATAAAGAGAATCTATGTTTAAAAATTACATTCCAATTTCGGGAATGCTTCACAGCAATAATAGATATTTTTGTATACAATATGTGCCATAACAAGCAGACCATCCACCTAATGGTAAGTGGCCACCGCCACCTATGAACACCTATAATACCCGCAACATGACTGGTGCGTTGCCTACCATTAAGAGAAATTACTCTATTCACGCCTCTTTTGAAGGGGTTTAGATTGTAGACCTGAGGAAAACCTCAGGTGCATTCCACTTACAGCTACGTGTCAGAAACAGACATTAAGTTGGCATCGTCACGACCACTACGTCCTAGTTATGAATGAAATTCTATTGTTATCATTATCGCCGATGCCAATGGGTTAAATCGAGTAGTACGAGACTTTCACGTAGGTATCTATAATGTGCGGGTGGCCCCTCTCTTGATAGCGGCCAGTTCGGTACTAAAAGTGTAAGGGAAGTATGAGGTCAAAAATTGACTCCATAATTGATCCCTAAAACCGGACACATTAAAAGCAAGACATTGTCTCATTAACTTCAAACTACGATATTACAAAATAGAACACCTATGTATTATTTCTAGGAATAAACGACGGAATATTTAATTCATCATAAAAGCCATCATCTGTAATACATACCATGAATCTCCTTAGAATCACCATTATTGTAACACATTATATTCCACATTTAAGTCTTAAAACAACACAATCGTTCCCAGATCAGTACCAACACCACGATATATGTTATCACTTTCATTTTTATCTACCCTCACTTTTTCAAAAGTCGATTGGTAGGAAAATATTGAACACGTATATATCTATAGATCGATAATAATGTTTATGACTGGTCGACTATCAATAAATTATCATATATTTAGTATTATTAACAACTATAAAAACTTTTGTATCCTCCTATACAATTTGTAGATTTCCAAACTTTCCAAAGCTTCTTTCCAAAATATTGACGAAAGTTTTCTTAGTTTTGTTTACAAAGAGTTCCAGGCGTTTTGTTTTGTTTACTGTTACTATAATTGGCACTCGTGCAATGGTGGAATAGTACGAATAGACGAGAAAAAAAAACTTAGGTATTTCTACACTTCAACAACATTTAGACATAACTGACACGTAACTACAAATACACACATACCAGTTTTAAAAACCATATAAATATATCTTTATACATTCACTGGTCTTCAATATTACTGTTCTTCTTTTCGAAACTACACAGAACTTGAGATAAAATTGTGTAACACGAGTATTCGTCCAGCTAGAGAGACGAAACAAACCGACCCAACTACCCTACATGCAAGCAGACAAAACAAAATGCAGCTGCGTTCGGAAATAAATTAGAAAAAAAATGTAAGACCATGTGTGGCCCGGTCGGAGCACTTGTGCGACTTGGTTAGGGAGTGATTAGGACTGGTATCTTTAGTTAAATTGTCTTGTTACTGAATGAAAGGAGATTCTATTCGTATGATCTTTGATAAAATAACCTGTAATCATAGTATTAGTATGCTATAATTTTACTTCATACAACAACTATTCGAGATTCGAAATGTTTTAACGCCGCGACACTGCAAAGTAGCTTGAATAAGATATGTTTCATGAAAAGGTAAACTTCATTTGTATCATATACAAATTACTTAGCATTCCATGGATTCACCGTGCGGGTGCCGAGTCCATCGCGTTGCAGAGGAAGAGGCCCAAGGCAATACCTGAGACTTTAAAACCTAGAAAATTAGGGGTCCCTTTACGATGTCATCTGTGTTTCCCTCCACGCCTCGAGCCACCCCCTGCCTAACTAAGTATGGTAAAATCCTATATGCGGCTTCGGATACACGTTCTAGGATGAAAGTTACTGTTGTTCTTGTCAGACCAGAGATTTTTAGTAGGTTATATAGGGATTTCGCTGACCTTGCTCCGAACTTCTAAACCATATAAATTAACTACAATACATAAAAAAATACGTAAATAATTTTGGAAAATGACAATTACAGCATCTTAACATTCTCTTGAATAAACAGACCAGATGATCCATATGGACGCCATAGAAAGTGCTCCGAAACTTCCGTGGCAAGGCCGCCTTTGACAGTTCAACAAAAACTTCGTGACAGCCCTGACATGTGTTAACATAAGCTGCGACAGCCCTCCCGCTGTTGCAAGTTCATTATCGTGGAACTTAATAAATATTTTCGTTTGCAAAACGTTGTCTGTACAAAACCAGAACAACTGTTGATGAGTATGTTGCAGACCATACAAACTCCTACACTTTAGTACTGTTTCACAGTAATTTTCATTTCCCGATAGCTGTTCAAACTACACGTACGTTTTTTATTGTGATACGGCATTGTAAATGAGTGTTGATCTGAAAGCTCGTGATAACGGATATGGGCAAGTAAATAGGGAAATGCATTGTCGGTTGCGTTTGGTTTGTTATTGATGGTTTATTTATACTTATTTTGTCGGAATGTATTTCGACACGAGGGTTTGAGTTTCGGAATAAATAACATATTTTTTTAGAACGATTGTTTTCGTTTGTACTGTTCCTAGACAGGAATAACAGACAGACGCTGACAGCAATGTCAATGAATAGTAAATACTAAATAGATTCAGGCGTTACTTAGCGGAAATCCATATTTAATAATAACAAATATTTTTAAATATTTTATGAAAACATCAAATTAATATTTAAAAAAAAACACTTAAAAAATACAAAAATATATCTAGTGACAATTCCGCCTAATTTTCCTGTTAAGCCGACGTGAAGTCACAAACGCCACGCAGCCAAACCGGAAGAATTTTCGACGCGTTTCGCTTCTACACGAAGCATCCTCAGGAGGTCTTGATTCTACGAGCGCAGCTAGAGTCAAGACCTATTAATTGGATGTTTTCATAAAATATTTAAAAATATTTGTTAATAGTAAATAGTAACAAGGGCTCCTACTTTAAATTTGTTTGTTAGCAATACACATACAGTCCAGGCTTGAAATTAATATAAATTATTCGTATAGTAACATAATATCCTCGATTTAAAACAACATACGCTACGAGCGCTTCAAAACGATTTCTTCAAATATAAAAATAGTTTGAAGAAATTTTACGAAAATCTGTCATGCAGATAGCTCAAGAACATGCATGGAATATCTCAGGTTTTGGACACACGGTATTAAAATACCTAGTGTTGAATTTTTAAACACGACGCCAACGATGCAATGTAAAGTGCATATTAACCTTAAGAAGCCTAAACGGCAATGGCTCTTTAGCTTACTGAAATACACTGGTACGTATTCGGCAACAGATTTTTTTCTTGTGGATGGTAGCGAGCCACTATGCTATTGCCATGCATAAAAGTTCTACCACTACAATCAATTTAATAAAAATTCTACCACTGCAAATTTTTATGTTGTTGTGACGGATCAAGCACGAGGCCCACCTAATGTTAAGCGGACTAACCTCTGCCTATAACAGATGCATATCGTCATAAGTCACGAATTGCACTGCGCCCGTCACCTTGAGACATAGTTCTTAAGTCTCGTGTGCCTATAATTTTACTGGCTCTCAAGGACTGCTGCCGGAACACACCGTTAGGTGCTTGGCGACAAATTTTCTACTTGAGGGTGGTCGCTAGCCAGGCGGGCATTCGAAAAATGCCCTTCCACCATGCGGTGAAGCTCAAGCCCGCGGCGGGATTAGAACCATGGACCTGCTGCGCGGCAGTCCATAGCCAATGCCACTGAGCCATCACTGCTTCAGAAATAAATAATATGCTTTAAAATTTAAATTAATACAATATCGACTGCAAAGACAATACACTTTATACTGTACATTTCTCACACCAATCTAAGAGCTGGTAAGACAATACGCGTTACATGTGTTGGTACACACTTGAACCAGCGAAATATATACAAATGAGTAGTTCTCGAGCACGTTCAACGGTCCCCGCACTCAGTTCATTCAATTCATGTCAATATGATCGTAAACCCCTATGTATTATTTCAAGTGCATTTGTACGATACGAGCTACGTAAGATTCTGTCTCCGTAGCATTTTCCATGCACACATAGTTTCATAAAATTTTAATTATACCAAGTGTTCAATTTCGGTGAAATTTTGGATGTTCTTAAACCTAATTTCGACGTATCTGGTTTGCCAGTTTTCCCTTTCAATCTACAGTAATATTACACAGAGCAAAGATTTGTATTTTGTATGCAACAAATAAACTTAAAAACTACTGGACCGATTTGGATGAATTTTGGTATGGAAATAGTTTGAGACCCGAGGAAGAACATAGGATAGTTTTTATCTAACTGTGCAAAAAGAGGTTTATGGTTTCGCAAATCAAAAAATAAATAATTATATTACGAAAAACTATCATGGATAGATTGGCTCAACAACATGCATGCACAATGGATTTGAAGACTTGGTATTATAAAATATTAAAACACTGCGTTAATATAGAAAACGCTACGAAGAATACTCTAAAAACTAATGTTAGGAGACTGTAGCCGGCATAGACAGGTGATGTAGTTTTATCTACGAATATTGATATGTATTAGTAGTCGTAGAAGTTTCTCTATCCGAAGTGACCTTCTTATACGACAGCAATAATGGTAAGAGCTCAGCGATCAGATGTTTGTCAAGACCCATTGCATGGAAACGTGCTTTTGAAAAACAAACACGGCGGCATCGTAATATTCATAATATGTTTCGTCGTCTGAGAGCTACGACGCTACACAATGAGTCAAACTTAACACGATATTTCGTCGGGGGTTCATATAATCAATGGAATAAACAAAATGTACGTCTAGTCAAGGGAAATGTAGAAAAGGCGTAAAAGAGAACAGCTAAGAACTTTAAGGAAAGTGTACGCATAGCGCTTCCAAAACAAACGTAGCTACGACATATTTTATATACCGAATGTTAAAACTCTGAGAAATATTGCATGAATATTCCTGAGCCTTTCCCGATTTAACAGGTTTCCTTTAAAGCTTACGTCTTTGGAAAGATATTCAAAAGTTTAAAAGTTTTATTTAAACAGTTTGGTAACCAAAATATATTCACACAAGAGGCGAATTTGCTAGAAATTGATTGAAATTGGCTGATAATGGTGAAAGTTTTTTGTTTGTATATTTTCACTTTATTCTGACGTGCTTACAAGATGTTTATTACGTTTTTTTTGTAGGTGATAGTATAGCCCGTAACCAATATCTCGCCTACTAGTAAGTGGGCTAACGTAAATTTATTGGTTCTCAAGGACAAATTCCGGAACACCATTAGGTGCTTCGTAATTTATAGGATAAATAAAAAGATATATATATATACATATATAGATGAGAATCTGATAAAATACGCACTCCTCATCGCCAATACGATCAAAACGATCTTGTAAGAGGGATTAATTATGCCATAGCAGGTTGAAACTATGAAAATAAAAAAAAGTAAGGTAATCCGCATAGCAGGCATTGCAAACCTAACAATATTAAAAAAAAAAAGTCTATCAAATATTACTCGTATACCTACTATGAGCAATAAGAATCTTAATATGTCTTAACGCTCGTATATAAAAATATGAATTTGGCACATAGATTATGGTAACAGTTACATCAGGGTCTACAGTACTAGCTTATTCAATTACCAATCAATGTCTGGAGGGTCTCGCAGTGAATGTGATTTAGTGTAGTGTACTATTGCCTATTCTGTGGGTGTGTGTAGTGAATTTAATGGTGTGTGTAACCTTGCCATTGTTAATGTGAAGGGGGAACATCGAGGGGACTTTGAAAGATAAAATATAATATTTTGTAATATAAATTTATGCCATAATGAGGGAGGCTCTGTTCAGCAGTGGACAATCCGGCTGATATAGTAGCATAGTAGTACATGTATAGCGGGGAAAGAATATTCGAAATGAACACTATGACATAACTCACTTAAAGGTGTTGCTGCACATTATGCGCCATTAGGGATCTGTATCATATACTCGCCAAGGAGCGTTAAGAGTCAGGTAGGCTTATTTTGAAGCAATGTCTATGGACTTTACAAAATCACAAATATACGATAGTTAAAATTTAAGTTATGTGCTGGATTAAAATTTATCCTATCGTATATTTGTGATTTTGTAATGTAATCCGCATAGCAGGCATTATTGCAAATCTAACAATATTAAAAAAAAACTATGGACTACCGTTCCGCAGGTCTATGGTTCGATCCCCACGTCAACTTGAGCTTCACCGCATGTTGGAAGGTCATTTTTCGAATGCCCACCTGGCTAGCTACCATCTTGCTTCGGTGGGCACGTTAAGCGGTCGGCTCAGTTGTTGTCTTAGGATGGCAGTCGTTACAGCATGGTGGTACTGCATTTTGTGAATGCCCGCCTGGCTAGATACCACGTTCATGTAGAAAATCTGTCACCAAGAACCAAACAGTGCGTCCCGGCAGCAGTCCTTGAGAGCCAGTAGGTAATTACAAGCATATGAGGCTTAACAACTTTATATCTTAGAAGGATGAGAGCATTGTAGGCAGGGGTTATTGCATAGCCTGGAGCGTGTTCCCTCACAATTCCATAGAAAGGCTTTACTTTTTCTAAAGTCAAAACTTTTAACGATACATGCCCTTGTATTGTTACAGAAAACATGTTTTACCGACCCCACAGGAGGCGGAAACCAGAAATTTCTGCACGTTGCCGTTGTTGAAGAATTTGATTAAAATAACGATACAATTTACAAGAAATAGGTATTTCATTATGAGTAGTTGAACTGTAAAGAACGAATAATCGTATAGAAGAGTAGTTGAACTGTAAAGAACGAATAATCATAATCCGATATAACGATAGGCGGTCGTAAGTTCAAATACCATAAATGCTAAATAGTGGTCAAAGGCAAACTCAAAATTAATGACATTTTAAATTATTAGAGAACAAAATTTTTGGCCCGGGTATCGGTCCCGCGTTCTCCTATTTATCATGCCTAAGCTACTCGGCAGGCACCCGGCGCGAAATCGGAGGTCGCGGGTTCAATTACCGCCCAGGACAAACATTTTGTGCTCAAATAATTTATAAAAGTGATTTTCGGTAGCACGCGACAGTGCTTGTTATCATATTTAGAAATACAAAATTAATCATCTTCCTATCTCTCTGTAGGATTAGGAAAATATAATTATTCTTAAAAAAAACAATAAAATATTCTAAAATATAGTAATTACATCCTGGTCACGGGGTGACCTCGATCACTGTAAAGTTTTTTAAACGTCGGAACAAAAATAATGGTAAATATACGCGATTTAAACTGTTTAAAGTTGTTTCATTACTATGTGTAATAATCGCGAAAACCTAAGACAACATTATTCAATAATATGTTTTTCGTAACAACGCAAACATACAAAACATTTTTTTTATTAAAGTTTGGCTTTTATGACATGCCGCCTGTCCGGCCAACGCCACTAAAAAAATACAGGTCCTTACTAGATACGCGCTATGTCCTAAATGAAATACAAAACCATTTTCAATGATCGACATCACACTAACATCACATTACATTTCTATTCTTTCAATTAATTACCATTAAAAAATTATCTATAGAGGTTAAACTTATTCTTGTTATTTAGATACAAGTTATTTTGTTTATTCCTGATAGGATAGGTTAGCCTTTGACCACTATCTCACCTGATGGTAAGCGATGATGTGGTCGAAGATGTTGTTCAGGCTAACCTAGAAGTACTGGCTCTCAAGGACAGCTGCCGGAACACACCGTTAGATGCTTGGCGACAGATTTTCTACTTGAGGGTGGTAGCTAGCCAGGCGGGCATTCGCAAAATGCCCTACCACCATGCTATAACGACTGCCATCCTAAGACAACAACCGGGACCGACGGCTTAACGTGCCCTCCGAAGCACGGAAACGCTCAGTAGTAATGTCACTAGCGGTCACCCATCCAACTCATGACCGCGCGCGACGTTGCTTAACTTTGTTGATCGGTTAAGAACAGCTAAGTAAACTCGTAGCGAACGAGCACTTCTAATTCTTGTAATTTAGATACAAGTTCGACCATAACTTGTAACTTGCGATAGTATGAAGAGGATAAATCCATCCGATATTCCAGCGCAGCGTTAGAAGCACAGGCACAGGAGATCAAAGCGAGCCAACGAACAACAAAGGGTTCTTCACAAAGATAACAAGACGCCTAAGAAAGCCCCTCTGCACCCGACACGACATTAATTACGTATTAAAATAAACTAGATTGAAGTACTGAATAATAATAAGCATACTAGCATCTGCCCGCGGCTTCGCTTGCATGGGATTTGCTTATCTCTCTCGTCAACTACTTATATGTTGTAAGTATCGAGATAACGAACAGTAGGTACCCTATATGGCCCGAGTTGAAATTATGGTTTTAGTTGAGTTTCGTATCAGTTTAGGACTATAAAATCAATGTACATACATTTTTATCATAACCTGTTTATTCGTTATGGAGGTTTTGCAGACAAAATTTTGGCTCGGCATCCTACGGGGGATTTTCTTAAGAACAACACAACTAATTCTACTATTCTACTAATATTATAAACCCGAAAGTTTGTAAGTATGGATGTATGTATGGATGTTTGTTACTCTTTCACGCAAAAACTACTGATTGGATTTTAATTAAACATTACAATAATATATCTTACACATCAGAATAACACATGGGCTATAATTTATAAAGATATTGTGTGAATTGTCCAAAATATAACGATAAGTGTCGAGTAAGTTGGAAAAAAATCTGCCTTAGGCGACCTGTCCTGGCCTGCGCAATAAAAATCTATGGTATCATACGTACGTAATGTATAACGGAAATGTTTATCTTAAATTGTTCGACGAAAAAGCCCGCGACAGCATATATATATCTATCTTTTAGGTGGAAGCCATTGTCAAAAAATAGTGAACCATAAATACTTACTATAAATTGTCAATTTATTTCTAATGCATATTCGGTAGTAAAAAAAAATATCCTTATATATTATATAGTTTGATATTTGTGAGTGTATTTGTATGTTTATAACTTCTTCACGCTCAAATGGCTGGACCAATATTGATGAAATTTGGTATGGTAATAGATGAGGCGCTGGATATAGGATAATTTTTATCATCATCATCCATCATCACGCGGGTGTAACCGCGGGGCGCAGCTAGTATAGTATAAAGAACGAATGTTCATTGTATAAAGAATAAGTTCATTCGTTTTAAATTTGTTCGTTAAATATTTTTATCAGACGATATATTTTACCTATAGTGTTTGAAAATCCAGTATCCCAATTATGTCATTTGTTACTACTGTTAAACTTCAGAGAATAACAGCTTTGGTTGGTAATAATGTGAATATGTATAAACCGCCATTTTTCTATGATTTCAATCAGATTTTGTTAGTAACCAATTAAATCATTGGGCCACTCACTGGTTTTCCAATCATTAGGTAAAAAAATATCGTCTAATATAAATGTTAATCGCGTCGAAATTTGTGTATCATGACGCTATTTATGTGGACAATAAGTTAATTTGTACTAACATAATTAAAAACACTATCAAGTTTATTCTGGGTAAGACAAAATCATAACAATCATAGTCACTTAGATCGAAATTGATAGTTAAATCTTAACAATTCCTTTGTAATAAATAACCCTCCGAAAGACCATGTAACAAGTTTTCACAAATGCTTTATTTACCAGCCTAAACATTTATACATACAAAAACAACACAATCACGTTCCAAATAGATATTGTTTGATCTGAATACTTAAAAATGGGTCGCAGATGGATGACGCTAGTTTTATTTATAAAACGCGAAGAGGGCAAACAAAACAAATGGATTTCTGAATAGCATTCAAAGAAAGTGTGTACTTATTGTATTATATTTGGAGAACAGTTCGTACAATATTTGGGGTGATGTTAACGAGTGATGAAAGAATTGGTACAACTGGTTATGTTACGGACCTGAATGTTTAGAAAAGTATTTCTGTTCCACTTATTAACCACCGACAGAGAAATAGGAGGGTTATATTATATGAAAAAAACCTTTGTTCTAAGGTTATGTGGTTAATCATAGCCATTGTTTGTTGACGAAAATATAGTAAAGCTATTTCCAAGATAGTTAGGTCTAAAAAACCCTTGAATGGATCCCGGTATTCTCGGTTGAACATTACGCTTATAGTTAGGGCCAATTTAATTTGTCGCTCCAATACGTTATAGTTTTGTTTTTAATATTATTTTTCTTAATTCCTTGTTCAGGACTATTAAAATGCTTACGGTACCACTTTACTACCTGCCTAACCAACTAAATAGGGTACCAAAAGCAATTTTTACAACACCTGCTAAACTTCACAGTCTAAATAACTATTCGCATGATTTGAAAGTCATATTAAGTACTAATAAGTACATAATAATAGTCATGTCAGAGACTTAGGGCGGCATGAAAACTATAACTGACGACGATCAGCCTACGCGGATTGGAAGTACCTAATAAAGTACTTGAATTTCATATTTATACAAATATTTCTCGGTATTTCTTCACCGTAGTCATGTTAGGAATTGAGTGCAAAGTATATCTTTAATAGCAGGTATGTAATAACTTAATAAGTGCTGGTAAAAAAAAAAGTTTCCTTCTTTTGCGTAATTACGAGTGGTTCAGGTTTTTATATTCGCATATATATATATTTTAATCAATGACTGCAAGGATGACGTTTCTGAAATGCATTTTTCTAATCAGTACCTAACTCAAGTCATTGACCATTCATGTTCGCACTCTTTCCCAGAAATAGCGTTGCTTTAGTCACAACAAACAACAAAACAAATTCTATAAAAAAACCGCTGTCAAAAATCTGTATGAATGAAGTCACTACGAAAACTTGAAGTTAATCTACGCTTGATTAAAAACGGTCACTTTTCAAAAAATATTAATTAGTCGACCAATCATTCACTGCTTAAGTGAATGATTGGTCGACTAACGGTTTTTTGAGAATCACTTTGAATAATCCTTATTTTCTGAATAGTAAGGTTCACAATTCACAACTCCAATGCACTGTACCAATAAAGCATTTTTTACCGTACAAAGTTTAGTTTACGCGCTCGTTTTCACGCGGAGTATGGTGATTAACTGATAAGACACCGTACGTCCGACGCGTATGGCGTACGATGCTGCACTGGACTGGAGCTGGGCTGGGGCTGGCTGGAATTGAGATCCAAACAAAGCTGCTGCGGTTGCATTGATGGGGGTTACTCAGTTTTGTTTGTTTACGGTCAACATTCTGCGCCCGAGTGAACTATAACGTTTATCTCGTATTGATAAAAGCAGAGCTTTTTAATGGAGCCATATGGGGGAGATATAGGTACTGGGTGTCGACCTCTTTTCAGTGTTTGTACTAGTAAGAAGTTCGGTAGCCTTTTGTGGACGGAGTTTACGACGATTTACAATTTGGGAACGAAGACATTTTATGTTTCAGCCATTACAGATTTTTTTTAAGGTTTTTGGGACTTTTGGACGTTTGAACCGATGAAAATGCATTAATTTAGTAGGGTTACTGTGCAGATAAGTCTTAATTAAAATATTAAAGGCCTGTTTCAGAATGTTCGAGTAAGTTCCGGTTATAGGTACTACCCAGAACATAAAATAACTGAATGATAAAAATTACAGTTAACATGCAGCGCGTTTCAAGCTAACTGATGGATAGGCTAAATCGATGACTGTGAAACTGTTTATTTATTAAATATGTTCTGGGTAGTATAACTGGAACTTACTCGAACATTCTGAAACAGGTCCTAAAACTGTCAAGATATATCTTAGTTCTGATTACATCGAGCAGTCTTTTGTTGAAAAAATATCGCCATTGAATTACATATTTACACTTCATGCCGCGCCGGATAGCAATGTTGTCAATTTAATGAATTATTTAAGAAAAGGCAACCTACAACCCTATGGCCATGTCTCCTTAATTTCTCACAACTTCTCAAATCAATGTAACATACTAAGTAGTTAAATATTTTTCTAATGTCTATACGACTTTGATGACGCAATGCAAAACCGCAAACATCACGTTTCTTATGAACGAGTATAGTATTTCATCTTCTTGACGCCTCTGACTAATCGAACTGTGAAGTCCTTGTTTTAAACTTTTATTACGACAAAAATTATCAACGATAATATATTACTCTTTATGAGAAACACAGTTTTCAGTATCTTGACTTAACATCAGACAATAATTTACGAACGCCACAAATAATATTGTTAAAAACATTTGTTTTGAAGCGCTCGTAGCGTAGTTAGCTTAGCTGTTCTTAACCGATCACCTAAGTCAATCTCCACCGCGGTCAGAAGTTGGATGACCGCTAGTGACATTACTACTGGGCACTTCCGTGCTTCGGGGGTAACGTAAAGCTGTCGGTCCCAGTTGTTTTCTTAGGATGGCAGTCGTTACAGCATATAGGTGATAGGGCATTTTGAAAATGCCCGCCACACTCTACCACTCAAGTAGAAAACTTGTCGCCAAGCACTAAACGGTGTGTTCCGGCAGCTTTCCTTGAGAGCCAGTAATTATAGATTAGCCTGAAAAACATCTTCGACCATATAGTCACTTAACATCAGGTGAGATAATAGTCAGAGGCTAGACTACCAGCCACAAAAAATAATAATTTTGTTTTATTGGTATACATTAAGTTATTGTTGTGGTTGAAGTATTCATCTGCACATTGTATTTATATTTAGTAATGAAACATTCATTTGTCGTCATGGTTATACAGTCCCACCAACTTATCTGTTCAGGCGGCAAAAAAAAGAACTACAACATTCCTTCAAATTGTGACAGTTTGTAGTTGATTTCCTTGACCAGTAGCGCCCTCGAAAATTGCACAGTTAAGTTGGTGGTACTATACCGTTTTTCATTTGTATTTTTGTAACACCCGATTGCGAAACTAGATTTAAAGAAAAGTTATCACAATGAGGACATTTTATTGGAATAAAGTGTTTATGAACTTAAAAGTTATTAATTATCTAATATATTAGAGGATACATCAAATTATATCTATATATTAGAAGTAGTACTCGAGTATGTATGATTCTAAAAATGATTCCTTTGTCTAAATGTTGTCTCAATGTCATATATCTTCTGAAAATTAACACAAACCACTTTGACTCTCCTTCGATTAAGATTAATTCAAGCCCCAATTACAGTGTTCAAATTAAAAGAAACCATCTATAATGGTAGAAGACAGGATGTCACCAGTTATATTTAGTCCCGTGTCGGTTTTAAATGCGACAGGACGAGAATTATGTCACAAGGGTTCGCGGTCTACAGAATTCTCGCAGTCGAACGAAGGAATGAGGTGACGGAGGATTTACAGTAAAGTATCTTGTATAAAATTAAACTGTGAAAAGTAGTTTCTTCAGTTTGCAAATTCTGTAAAGAGCGGCATCTTCCGTACGAGCTTATAGACGGTCAAAACCATCGTTATATTACCAACTTACGGTGTGTTCCGGCAGCTGTCCTTGAAAGCCAGTAATTCTGGTTCGCCCACATCTTCGACCACATTTTCACTTACCATCAGGTGAGGTAGTGGTTAATGGCTAGTCTATCAGGTATAAAAAATAGATATTTTATTTGACACAAGCGCGGCCCCGGCTATGCACGGGTATTTTACAAAAATTAAAAATTTAAACATTAAAAAGTCGTTATATTGTAAGGTATTTGACATAACTGTAATAGTTAGACATATACTATTGTCTTCTATAAAATTGTAGTTCATCACTTTGTTCTATTGTCAACAATTTCCGCAGCGTACCATGCGATTAAAATAAGAATAGGACGGGCTCTCGGCTAACTTCACTCATATTCACTCTAATAAGTACGATCAGCAGAACAAACTTAAAAATAGAGCAGTGCTATATACGTAATTTTAAATGCGTGACCAAAATTGACAATTTTAATAAGTTTTAATTTTTAAGGTTTGATGACAACGCGGGCGTCAGGGTCTTATTTCTCCGACAGTGTACTACTACGCGACACGTTTTGGACGTACTTATTGATTTGTTTAATTTGTTTTGGTGATTGATATATTTGTTTTTGTCACCCGTTAAGATGATAACGATGAGTCTAACTCAGTTGGCCATCAGGACATGCGGCATCGAAAAGCTAAGCGGTTCAAATTAAGACACCTAAATACAAAATATTGCCAATATCAGTTCAAATTATTTCTGTGTTTGCAGTACCTACAGTCACCTACAACTTCGTTTACCTACCTATGACTGCTTGTTTTTTACACGACTGCCCACATAAACGTGTGTTAAGTTTTCAGGGTTCATGTATGTATTATCCCGTGGGGTGCCCGGTTAGAATTGCACCTCCCCATATCATCCTGTGGGTGTCGTAAGAGGCGACTAAGGGAAAAATCCTGGAACGTGGGCAGCAGCGTCTTCTAAAGAGCTGCCATCATACACTGCGATCCCCAAGCCGCCTGCCAAGCGTGGGGATTATGGCAAATACCCCCTTAATAGGGGAGGCTGTGTTCAGCAGTGGACGATCCAGCTGATACAGTAAAGTACAGAATGAATGTATGTTTGTGAGTTTCTTTATTACACCATAACTTCTAAACGGTTTAACCGATTTAATGTAAGAGATATCGTTAAATTTATCCTGATAGTTCAAGTGACACTATGTACATAAAAAAATATTAAACAAAAGGGTGAATTTTAGACGCCATATAGTGAGAAAAACAATTTATTTTTTCTTCCAAAGCCATCGTGATGTGTATCAAAATGAAGGGCTTTAAAAAACGATTCCATAAATATATTGAATTCCAGTTTATTTTCAATGGATCGATAAAACGCTTAACGAAAATAAAGTATTTGCAGTCGAGTTTTTTATTTTCTCTATTAATTTATACATGTTTTATAATTTCTTTTTTTGCACACTGTACGAAGTTCTAGTTATGACGTCACAACATGGCGCTAGGCCGATCCTATTATTTTAATCGCATTGTACGCAATATAATGATTTTTTTCACATGTTGGGTTACATTATCGATATTTTCATACCGATCCCTAATTTTTTGAAAATATTCTATAGCCTATGTTCATCAGGGATAGTAGGATTGTAATGGTAAAAGAATTTTTCGAATCGGTCCAGTAGTTTTTAAGTATATTCGTTACATACAAAAATAGAAATCTTTCCTCTTTATAATATTAGTATAGACAATAACAGATACCTAGTAGAAATCAGCGGCGTTGACGCTGGAACATAGTTAGGACCACTAACGTATCAAAGGTATACTTAATGCATTACGAACCGAATACCCAGAGCAAGTTTTACTTAAAACCAGCACTTAACACATATAGATACTTACAAGGTTTAGACTATCAACGGTATTAAGGCTTTAATAGAAGAAATATATGAAACCAATAATCAATTTTTTTGTGTTAGCCACAAATAGATTTGTATAAGTCATCGGCCCTACAGGAGTCACGCGTCATGTCCACGATATTTATGTATGACTCGAGATATTTTCGTTTTACGAGAGCACGTTTGCTATAAGCAATTTACTTATACATCAATAGCAGACGCATGTAGGTACGTCTACTATACTGTTGTATGAAAGGTCAAACAAAACGTCACGGAAATATCGCTATGATTTGGTAAACAATACTGGAGAAAGGGCACTCCGGGCACCGGACGCAGGCGCAGGTTGGAAGTCAATCGTATTTACCTACGAAATAAATTATAAATAAAATACGTTTTTAATGATGCTGATGAATGGATGGGATTATTAATTGAAGTAAGTGGCCATTTTGCGTAAAGATCAGAATCCGTAGTTGTTTAAACGGAAAGACCAAAACTTTCACGGCGCTGTAAGATTAAAGACGATTGTATTACGAGCAAAAATATAACTATAATCAGATAATTCAGACACGAGATTATAACATATCTTATAAAACGAGCGAGCTCTGACCGTCTTTCTAAGCAGATAAATTCTAGTTCCATATACGAACACGATTTATTTAAAAGATCTGCAATTGTAGCCCAATAATAGTTGCGGTAATCCAAAAACAGGATGAGTAAAAAAACTGTCGTCCCAAAAACACTCCTCACATCTGCCCAAAAGCAATACGGAAGACAGCATGTTACCAACACAACACAGACATGCAAACAAAACATAGTTACCAACATAACAGAGATGCATCCAGATGCATAAAAAAGCGCTGGTATGCGTAAACATCGTAAACAGACCTCCATGTTACGTTAACTTTACGTTCCTCTATAAATGTTTAATTATAATATAACGTTTGATTATGTACAGTTAGAATCGAACGTATACTTAAGACGATGTCAAATGCTGAAAGTAGATCACTATCTTACTGCGTAGGAGAGAAAGAGAGGCAGCGATGGTAAACTCACGGTCTGTTTCGAGTGAAAAACTAAAGAATGCAATAACACAAAATCTTAAGGCCAAGACCGTAATCAAAATAATTTCTTATTCGGGCGGAGCTAAAAGAAATGGGCGTTAACTTTTAACTCCTAAAAATATTCATTCGCACGGCGGCACTAGTCGCCGTACCACGCGTAGTATCGCTAAAATTGTAGAGCTTCGTGAACTATTAGAAGCGGCAGAACAGAAGTGTAGATATAACAACATTTTTATCTGCAGTTACTGCGAACCGCTGTAGGGTAAGAAAATATAATTACTTGTAGGTATAGAAATATTTAATAGACTAAGCGAAGCGAGGTGGAGGTCTGAGCACTGTATATTTCCCCGTCAATAAATATTGATTAACTGATAAACCTTCTTGAAATTTGGTAGAAAGATACCTCTTTCATAGTAACATAAATTGCAAGTAAGAACCTGTATGAGCTTAATTGGTTGATGGATTGCTGAGATTATGGGGTCCTTTAAACGAGATTAAATTTAAGAGTGAAAATTATATTTTAAAAACTAAAATGTAACCGACTTGTATTCCTGAAAAGGGTGAAATTACTTTTCAAAGTTGGTACCGTGTCAATTCAAAAGTATGATCTCAATACTCTGCTTCACGGTACTGACTTCGACAAGTTCTTTCACTCTTTTCAGATGTATGAGTCGGTTCCACAGAGATCTATAGAGAGGTCCTCTTACGCGGCACGCGAGACACCTATATGCAGCGTCCACGGCATTCACCGCAAATATTACTAAAAACCTGTTCGAGGTGAGTGTGCGAGTAGACTATTTTTATTAAAATGCCGTATTGTTCAGTGATTGTCTGCAAAAATCTAAGCCAACATGTAAACTACAAGAACCAAGTTGTCACCTATCACTTGTATGTATTAAAATTTCAGATATTTAAAGTAATAATCGCTAATATAGCTTGAATTATTTTAGTTAGACCATTACCAAGGTACATCTTATACATATAACGCAAACATTGCCGTTTAGTTGTATAAGAACTTAAGGCTAGCTTCGTTTTGATCACCCAATAAATATCGTTTTAAGTGATTTGTCCACACTGGAGTGTGAATCGAGATAAACACGCTTGTGTGTAACAATGCGAGAACGTGGTAGTGCGTATTTACTAGCAAACATTGAAGATAGCACTCAATTGTGAGTGCTCAGGAATAGGTGACTTGAGTGGCTGTGTAAGTGCAAATTGTGTAACTCTTGTGCGTTTACGTGTGGATGTGATATTAAGTGCAGAGTTTCGTGGGACATTAGGTCTCAGCTAAAACGAGGCGTAATAACCAATCTCTCGAGATCTGTAGTCGGTTCCGTTTCGATTTAAAATTATTTATTCCACCCATTTTAGTGATGTGTGCTATTTATTTTTAAACACTTTTTTGATTTTGTCATTTTTGAGATGTTTTCCCTTTGACAACACATCTGTATCTCGTACCAATAAGCCAGGCAGCCATACTTTCACGCATTAGTTCCTATTTTGAAAAATACCGCATCGTTTTTAGAAGGAAAAAGTGGAGAACAGAACATGTATCACAAAAGATAAATGTTGGGGCACATAGAGAGGCTGGATGAAAGAAGAGTTACATACCAAATTTATAAACCGTTGTGAATAAGCAAATCGGTAAGGGTATATAAGCGAATGTTTGACTTCATGAAGCGATACGAAACGTAGCTTGTATGTTTACACGCCCGTAAGTACGCACGCACCACAACATGCACACTATGATAAATAGTAACCGTTTTCAGTGTGCTAATCGTGGCCGCACTCCAGCACGTGCTTACCCCAAACAAAAGAGTCATACAGTCTAAGCTATTACCTCTTAGCACTTACACTTAACTGAATTTTGTGATACCGCAATATCCCCGGTTTCCTAATTTCCCTGCTACACATATATATATGGGTAAATAAATTTAATGCAGAGTTATAATTTAAGTTATAGAAAGTCATTTTGCAATCGAAAAGTTTATTTACGAGATTTATAATAATACAAATAATACAAATCTAAAAAAAATATAGCATACTTAATCACGTTTCTTATGTAGGGGTTAATCATATTTTTTTTAATTGTTTGTTATGTACTGAGATTTTGTACTTGAGGGTGGTAGCTAGCCAGGCGGGTAATCGCAAAATCCCCTATTACCATGCAAAATTACTGGTTCTGGAGGACTCATAGCGGCATTTACCGGTAAGTGCTTGGCGACAGATTTTTTACTTGAGGTAGGTAGCTAGCCAGGTGGATATTCGCAAAATGCCCTACCAACATGCCAAATTACTGGTTCTCAAGGACACATAGTGGCTTACGCCGTTAAGTGCTTGGCGACAGTTATTCTACTTGAGGGTGGTAGCTAGCCAGGCAGGCATTCGAAAAAGCCCTACAACTATGCAAAATACTGATTCTTACGGACACATAGCGGCACATACCGTTAAGTGCTTGGCGACAGATTTTCTACTTGAGGGTGGTAGCTAGCAAGGCTGGTATTCGCAAAATGCCCTCCAACATGCCAAATTACTGGTTCTCAAGGACATATAGTGGCTTACGCCGTTAAGTGCTTGGCGACAGTTATTCTTGAGAGTGGTAGCTAGCCAGGCGGGCATTTGCCAAATGCCCTACCACCATGCCAAATTACTGGTTCTAGAGGACTCACAGCGGCACATACAGTTAAGTGCTTGGCGACAGATTTTGTACTTGAGGGTGGTAGCTAGCCAGGCGGGTAATCGCAAAATCCCCTACCACCATGCAAAATTACTGGTTCTGGAGGACTCATAGCGGCATTTACCGTTAAGTGCTTGGCGACAGATTATTTACTTGAGGGAGGTAGCTAGCCAGGTGGATATTCGCAAAATGCCCTATCATCATGCTAAATGACTGGTTCCCAAGGACACATAGCGGCTTGCGCCGTTTAGTGCTTGGCGGCAGATTTTCTAGTTAGTAATATAATTATAATCAATATCATATAACTATAAAATCACCGTATCACACGTACAGTACCCTAAAAATAAGAAAATGAAATATTGTACTACGGGTTAAAAATCTAGGTACCTACTAAAATAGGAATTAACAATGCCGTGTCTAAACTTTTATCATCTCGCTCAAAGAACTTATTATAAAGATTTTATAAATCAATATAATGAAAAGTACTTACTCAATAATTTTTTTGATTGGGGGTCAATAATGTATAACTTGCAAACTAACCTATGGTAAAAAATATTGCATTAATTCGTAAAATAAATGCACTAAAATGATGGCGTAACGAACGGCACAGATCCCACGTCCAAACGGCCCGAGCGCTGCGGGCAGACTGATTTTCGTTGCGATTTATTCTTGCGAACAGGGAATTTTGTGCCAAAAATTCTTAAAAATATTTTTAACACAAGTAAGTAGATATTTCATTAGAGTATAGTATAAGCTATTTTATAAAAAAAGAATTGTTATCCTAACTTTAACTAATCCTCTTAAATAAATAAAAAACAGTCCAAAACGGGTGGCCGATTACAATTTATTACAGAAGAACTAATAAGTTCAAATAAAAACGAATTAACAAACTCACTAAATAAAGAACTAAAGATTACGATATATTTATTTCGCATATTTTGAGCTCATAGTTTCAGTAAAAAAAGATTCCAAAAGTGCGCGTTTCACTACGGTGATCGCCTTAACTTATATATCGAAAATATAACTTAACTTGTCCCACTTGATAAGGTTTCGCAATTGTATTAGTATATTTTTATTACATTACATTTGTATATATTAAACATATTTTACTAAAAACCTGTACAAGTAAAGCTATTTAGCAATTGTAACTAACTAAAATCTAGACAACAACAACAAGTAGGTCGATAATGTCACTACTGTTGGTAGGTTACTGAACACCTATACTGATATTGGCAAATTACATCAAAATGGCAGTAAAACGACAGGTTAGAAAATTTTATATAATAAAAATTTTAGCACAAAATTAAATCCGTCGTGCCAGTCTCTGGCTCTGAGGTTAAGACACAATTAGCGTACATAATTCGGCTTAGTCGGGCCGGGCCAGCCTCGATAACCTATAGAGCACCCGGTACGTTTAACCGGGAGACGCGTTTCCGCTAAGGGACCTTCCATTATTCACGTGAGCCTTAGAAGGGGGGTAGGGGATTTGGCAAAAAACACTAAACATCACAAGAAGGGAGGGGTTGTGGTAAGATATCATGTGTATTTATATTATCTTCAAACGCGGGATTTCTAAACCGACAACCGACTTGACTCGTTGTGATCAGTGTGACCAGCCAATAGACGATGTCCCCGCGAAGAATTCAGAATAATATTACATTACACCTTATAGTTATTTTAAATTATCATACCCGTATTTAAAGATAATATTCTAAATATTTTAAGATTCCTTAATTTTTATTAAGAGCTAAAAGTATGTACTAAAACTACACGTGATTTTTTTGGGGGCGGGGGGGTCAGTCCTAAACCTCACCACGTATCACCAAGGGTGTTTCACGTGATTAATGGACGGCCCCCAAGATGAAATAAACAATACACAGTAAAAATTAAGTACTTTTCGTAATCCTACTTGACCCTTAGCAACCAGTTGCACTTGTTATGTTGCTCATGTGATAATGTGCAGCACTTTTTTTTTAATGTTATTGTGACGGATCAAGCACGAGGCCCGCCTGATGTTAAGCGGACTAACCTCTGCCTATAACAGATGCATTTCGTCACAAGTCACGAATTGCACTGTGCCCGTCACCTTGAGACATGGTTGTTAAGTCTCATATGTGCCTGTAATTTATATTTTTTTTCTATACAAACGCAGTTCCGGCGAACGGAATGGAAATGTTTGGTAATATGTTTTATAATATAGACCTATAAACCTAAACAAGGACAAAGATACTGACCGATAGTTCATACTACTTCATACCCGACTACAACCGAATATGAAATGAAAACAGATCGTTCCATTAACATTTCAAGATAACATCGCATTGATTTCTTTAGTTAAGACTCACGCGCAGAACAGTAAATATACCTCACTCACACACGAACTAATGTATTTTTCCCTCGCATTAGATAGAAGCGAAATCTGTTTATGATTATGAGGTCAATAATTGGGTCAGCTCGCGAAAGCACTTGTACAGTCATATACTTACTACGTATTGCGGGAGTGTTTTATATTAAACTATATCTTAAACACTTGTGGTTATTGCTTTGGTTACATTAGTGTGTTGTGGCATACCAACATGACAGAATAATGTTGTCTTAGGTTTTCGCGATTATTACATATAGTAATTAAACAAGTATAACGATTTAAATCGCGTATATTTATCGTCATTTTTGTCCCGACGTTTCAAACACTTTGCAGTGATCGTGGTCGCGGGGTGACAGTCACCCCGTGACCACGATCACTGCATTGTGTTTGAAACGTCGGGACAAAAATAAAAGACAGAATAAGCTAGTTTTAACCGACTTCAAAAAAAGGAGGAGCTTGTCATATCAACTGTATTTTTTTAATGTTTTAAGTTACTTCAGAATTTTCGACTGGGTGAACCGATTATGATGATTCTTTTTTTTCTAAAGCTGGTGCTTCCCGTGTATTCCCAATATATTTCATCAAAATCGGTCAAGCCGTTTTTGGGTTACACTCCAATAACTAAAAAGGTCTTCTTATCTTGATGTTATAGTCATTGACAGTCAGTGACAATTGATCCGCTAAGCAGCAAGGGTCACAAAAAAGGTTGAATTTTCTTTTAACTCAAAATGGAGCCGACTTTTACACTCGAAAGAGTGAAATAACTTGTCGAAATCGGTACCATGCGTACAATATTGTGATAATCGATAAGTTTGAACTGCATGGTACCGACTTCAATTTTACCTGAAGGTAGAATTCACCTTCAATTAAAATTACAAGAAAACTTTAAATACATATTATACTTAGTTCTTGTTAGGTGCTATCGCAGTGTTAGATATTCTGTGTTTGTATATTAAAAATATTTGTGTTTTTGCCAAACAAAACCCTGGCTATTTTCTGAAACGCAGTGAAGTGTATACCCGTCAAAAAAGATCAAAGTTTATAAATCTTCTATTTGAACCTCCTGCCCGAAAAGATTTATACAAGCGAAACGCATACTATATGTCGCTATCAATCTACAACTGTTTACCCGATAGGATAAAATTACTGTCTGGTGATAAATTTAAAAAAGAATTGACTGCATGGCTGCTAAATAATTGTTTTTATAGTATTAAGATGTAGATTTAGAAATTTAGAGATGCAGGGCACCGTAGAAAGTGACATTACCTGGGCGAACTGCTATATATATACCCCTGTACCATGCTAGTATACTTTTATGCAGATAGCTGCACTAAATACTAACTATCAGCATTTATTAATTAGAAAAGTCAGTAAACCATTCCCTGTTCATCAGTCTCCATCCACCCTCTGTCGCGTAAGGCTGCCTTAGGACATAGTAGTAATAATTCATTAATGTTCTCAAATGGGTTTTTTCCTTATTAAATCCTTAATTTCATTTAGTAAAATAAAAGTCCTTTTTAAGAACCAAATCGGCCTGAACTGTATAACAGAACGAGACATAAAAACTAATGTCTCGGAGTCACTCATCATTATGGCCAAATGCTGTAAAAGGAAAATGGCCCTTTGAAAAAGAAGCACATGCACCATGGAGTTCAAATGCCGAATAAAATTCTTTTTCACTACCATACTAGTTACACAAGAAGATCCCAGATGAGATCATTGTCAAATTCGTGTCTGTCATATAATCTTCTAACCCTTATCACACATGTGTGCTGGGGTCGGTATAATATGTCTCTTGTATCACCAACGATGACACAAGAATATAAACGTTTTGGCTTAGTTTCTATGGCCTGCCGCCTGTCCGGCCCGTGGCGTTAATCCTACTTGTTTCTTAATATATATAGTACTGAGAGGAACAATTCTCCCGCCAAGCATCACGCCAGTCCATTAAAGTTTAATTATCCCTGGTCTCTTCACTCCGAGACATTAGTTGTTGTCTCGTACTCCCAGTAATGACACTTGCTACAGTACCCTTCGCGACTTAACACAGTAGTGTTTGCACACTACTACTTCTAGGCATGATATCTGCCACTGCCATGGTACCAACCAGGAAGTTGCTCACGAGACCTAACCTATCACCTGGGTAGTCAAATTAGGAGTGCTAATGTTGGCAAAGGTGTCGCTTATAATTTCACCAGCAATACAATAACAATATACGTAATGATATCAAATATTTGAAAAATATTTTAAGCAATCATTAGATCAATATTTTAATAAAACACGAAATAAAAAATATATCTAGAGACAATCCGCCTAATTTTCCTTTAAGCCGACGTGACGTCACAAACGCCACGCAGCCAAACTGGAAGAATTTTTGACGCGTGTCGTTTCTACTCGACATCCTCATCGGCATCCACAGGAGGTCTTGACTCTTCGAGCGCACGATGGGCTTAACAGGAAAATTAGGCGGAATTGTCACTAGACTATTTTTTATTTATTTAAGTGTTTTATTAAAATATTAATTTAAAGTTTACTTAAAAATATTTGTTATCATTAAATATAGATTTCCGCAAAGTAACTCCTTAATTTATTCATTAACAATATACGTATTCATTTATAATTATACAATAAACGAATGCATACGTCAAGTACATCCAGCGGCAAATGAACTGGATTGTTTCCAGTGGCATATTTAGTTTAATACATTATGTGGTACATTTCGCGGTAATGGACACGATAAGGCTCGTGTTGAATGTCGGCCTGGATTCTGCACCGGGAATGCTGATAGTTGTGTGCGAATGTTCTGTCTTACGTCTCGACAACCAATGGAGTTGCATAATTAGCATTATTTGTTATTATACCACATATGTAAACTAGTCGAACATATTAACTTTGACTGGAAGAGAGGAACAAAGACTTATTTTGTATTACTCACTTTTTCGGCCGATTTTCATATCGGCTAAAAAGTTGAGTGTTTCAGGGTGGCGTACGAGAAAGCGGGACCCTATATTACTGAGCCGTCCATGCGTCAAAAAGGAGGAAGACCTAAATTGGATCGGTGATCGTATTCTGACAAGATGTTTTGGTAAAACGCTAGATTATGACTACTTTAACAGACCGTCGTGTATGATGAGGTTGATGAGTGTGAAGTAAAGAAGAGAGATATGCCAAGACGTAGCAAGTGGAAACCTGTGGGCTCTGCCTTCTAACCTTCCGGCAAGCAGGCTTGACGTTTTATTTGTATGCGGGAATAGTAGCGATAATGTCTGATGTGCATCATACCTACAAATCCTGATCAATACAAAATGCTTATCACAAACTCTTTGTGTCTGTGCTTTCAGGTTATTTTTTCTTATGGATTTGTGACGTAACAATGCGAGTCCCACCTGGTGTTTTGTGGTAACTTCTATATAATAACAGATGCATTTCTTCAGCAGTGACGTAGTGCACTGCGCTCATCACCCTGAGACATAAAGTTGTTAAGTCTCATATGCCTGTAATTTCACCGGCACTCACTCTCTTCACACCGGAACACAGTAATGCGGACATTACTGTATAGTGGTAGAAATAGGTATGGTGGCATTACTTCTCCCTCGTTCTCATCAACGAAATCCTTTCCACCACCACACACGTTACTGGAGCAGCTATGCCAGCGACCCAGAGTCCTTCTCCGCTACGTTAAGGAGTTGGGATGGCTTGGGTAGAAGCTGGCGGGGGAAATGCACAAAACACCCCAAGCGGGATGTCAGTGCAGGACATAGCGCCCCCAATTAGAATAAGAATAAGATGGTGGCAGTACTTCCTCGGACAATCTTGTTTACAAAGTTTCTATACTGCTAAATGAAGCCCAGAGTGTGTCACGCATGACATCCGAAACGAGAGAACCCTATTCCAGCCTGTCTTGATCTAACTCTTACTGTATTGAGCTCATACAAAACCTTCTTGTGAAAATATCTGGGACGCCCATGATGGTCTCGAAAGGCTGGTATGCCCAGGTACGTTCTATTCACGGACCAGTCCTCACCCATTAATTCCATGTGATGTTATTGAGGATGTTATTATTTCAATAATGTTCAGTGGTATAATATGGTTCAGTGACCACAAGTCTTCAATCTCTTGGTCCTCTTCAGCGAGTTAATCCGAATATTTACCGTGGAACTTTACTTTTCGGAACAAATATATAGTTTGGTTTGCCCCTTTAGTGTCAATGTCCAAGTTGAATATCAGAATCATCCTTATTACGATCGATCTTGGTTCTTCTACAGAATATTTAAAAAAACTAAAATTTTATGAATTCCTGGATTATGGCTACATTGCACCCTATGGTATTCTGAATACACATCTCTATTTGTTCCTCACAAGCGCTCGTAGTGAACCTTGCCTAGTCCTTCTTATTATGCCGTCGCGTTGGTTCCGGCTGTTGTCTGAGGTAGGCTATGTCGGAGGCCTTTAGCCGACCTAAGAACTGACTTCTCCAAATCTGTATCCAAGCAACTAACGGTGTGCTCCGGCAGCTGTATTTGAGAGTAAGGGATATTGTGGCAGGTTTTCAAAACAATATTACGTAACCGAACAGAGCAGAACTAGTAGACAAAACAAAAGCATGTTAAATAGGTCCCGACAAAAGACGCGTAAACTACAAAACGTGTGCACTAAACTCGCACAATAATGTCTTTATAACCATTGCATCAGGAACTATCATTACTAAGTGGTGAATTCAACTGTATTGCATACATAACAAGGTTTATTTTGTTATTGTATGTTTGCATGACGTTTTGGTGGTAAAGCAGTATGTTTGCTTTAAATGTGTAGCAGGAAGATATTAAAGTAGTTTGGTGAATTCTTGACATTACTGGCCCGTTTTAGATTGAAATGTGCGCCTAGAATAAATCCAAATACGTTTTAATAGTCAATAATGTCACTTGAGGAATAAAAAACTAACCAATTGCAAGTCAGACTAGAATGGAGGGTTCCGTTTTGTTTCTCCCATGGGATCGTTCTATGAGTTATACACTTACATAAACTCCAAAGTAGGACTTTACATCTACTTTGTTTTTGGAATTTAATAAACCCTTTTTTTTCTATTTAAAACACTAGTGCGGTAAAGTAAAAAGAAAGCACGAGTGCGTAATAGCCTATATTATGACACTAAAATCGGTGCATTTAAAGGCCCGTTACGAGCGAGTGTATTGAAAAATATTTAAATGAACGATATGATATGAAATTGTTATTACTAAATAATAGGCGTACTCGAAACTCGTATGTGTAGAGTTTCGAGTACGCCTTATCTAGTGACGATAAATAGTGTGTATAACTCGGAGTCAAAATACTTTTCACATCACTAGCTCAGAAAGGTGTTGTAAGCATTCATCTGCGCGAAAAAGTTATTTTTATCGGAAAAACTTATATTTAAGGAAAAGATTTTTGAAATTAGAACATCTTTAAAAGTTCCAGAAAAAATAATTTACTTGAAATAATTACCAATTTTAGTTTTAATGTGTGTTATGCAAAATATATAAATTTCAGGTCTGTAACTGACAGCAGTATCATTGATAGAGCTTCGAATTTATGAGCATAGTACCCTAAAATGCAAAGAAGGTAATCAACAATTTATAATAACATTGATTATCTAATAGCTTAACAAACGCCATAGTCATAACCGAGCAACAGTTTGTCACATTTAACGAAAACGTAGATATATAGTTAACAATCCAGAGTAACTGCTATGTCTCCAAGGAGTGACACGTATATCAATAGATTTGAAAACCGATAAATTCTCCGGCGCCAATCACTGTCTCATTCAATAAGTAAGCCCGAGACATTTTACTAAAGGCCCCCACTGCTTCTAACACGCACAAGCGACGCTCGACGCGAAGTTTTTTTTTTGTGTCACTACAGTTGCCGTGCATACGTTGGCTGTTTTAGTTTACTAAGTATTACACGCGGGTTCAAAATTACGAGTTATCGCTGTGCAATCGCAATGCAACTATCTAAAGATTCAATCGCATATGTATGTCTGTCAGTCACCTCAACGAAAAAAGCTGAAATTTGGTCAGGCCTCGCCTTTTTATATTCCTGCATTGCAATAGCCCGTCTGTAGAACTAAGAACTGAATAAATCGGCACTTCTTAACTAAATGATGGATAATACATTGAATATAAAAATTTTAGATTCTTAGTTCAGTTTTTGATATAATTTGCAAACAAATATGTCACAAAAATTGGCTAAAATTGACTACTTTGACGGCCTTCCTTTAGATAAAAAATATATTACATAGTACACATACTCTACTCAATGTGCTATGCTAAGACATGTTTCGACGGCCTCACATGCTAGTTTTTTTCATCTACTTTGGCATGTACCGAAGCCACTCTGAAAAATAAGTAAATTTAATTTCTACTCGTATATGCATCTTTGAGTCAACGTATGTTATTTTGACGGAACAAGCCCGAGCCCCACCTGATGTTAAGTGGACTAACCTCTGCCTGTAATAGACGCATTTCGCCAACGACGAATTGCACTGCGCCCGTCACACTGAGACGTACAGTTGTTAGGTCTCATGTGCCTGTAATTTTACTGGCTCTCAAGGACTGCTGCCGGAACACACTGTTAGGTGCTTGGCGACAGATTTTCTACTTGAGGGTGGTCGCTAGCCAGGCGGGCATTCGCAAAATGCCCTTCCACCATGCGGTGAAGCTCAAGCTCTGGGCAGGATTCGAACCATGAACCTGCTGCGCGGCAGTCCATAGCCAATGCCACTGAGCCATCACTGCTTCACAAAATATCAATATTTCAGATTCATAACTCATTCACTTTTCGAGCTAGAGACCCGTGACATACGCACAGAAACGGACGCCGATCCACCCTTTGGTTACGGAACCCAAAAATACATGCAAAAAAAATAACCCACGCCACGCGGGTTCAAATCGAACATAACAGGTTTCGTTTGTTTTGGACTAGCCTTTGACTATTCTACCTTTTGGTAAGTGATGATGACAGGCTTAAGTCAGAATGGAAGCTGAACAGCAACGCGCGTTTGCCTCGTTGCACTACGCTGCCACAAGACGCCGTATGTACGAGTAAGACGTAGAACTATTATTTATTCTATGATAAGAGCCCTAAAGCACGAAATGCCCGTGAGACCGTCGCCATGTCTCGCTCCTATAAATACCACCTAAGCTCGGATGCCCTCCGGATCAGATGTTATCAATAAAACACCGTGATGAACGAACTGTACAATAGACACTTGACAAACCACTTAATGAACGGATTCCGATTGGGATGAGAGCCAGTAATTCTAGGTTAGCCTCAACAACATCTTCGACCAAACCATCACTTATCATCAGGAGAGATAGTGGTCAAAGGCTATCCTTTAAACAAAAAAAAATTACTGCGATTTGAAAAAACGACGGTGCGGACGAACTGCGATTAAGACGATCTGCGTTTATGAATTGGACGAATTGTTTACTGGGCGAACTGCAAACGATTTGTACAGTCAATGTAACCACCAAATGTTAAAAACTATATTGAACGCATACACCAGTAAGTGGAGGCGATTTCAAACAACTTTGACACCATATCTACTGTACACCTTAAAAAGAGGACGCGATCATGTATCATAAACATTTGGAACTACTTCGCCACGACGCCCTAGGCTCTCTTTAAAGAATATTACGTTTTTTTTTTCTGGCGGCGGCGGTACGGCTTTATTAACAAAACACTACAAACTATACACGAAACTACAGCTACTACAGCGAGAGCATTTAGGTCACTAAAGCATTAAAGGCCATTGCAGGCCAAAAGGCAGTGCAAATGCTGCAGCCCACTACCAGTTGACAGCGTGCCCAGTATACTGACAGCATTGCCCCGTTGGATTTCAATGCATGCATTTTGATCACGCGTGGCATCAATCAAACGATCTGATAAGTTTTACGTATCTTTCTTAACCCCAAAATTATGATTT
Organism: Plagodis pulveraria; assembly: GCA_963890685.1. Lineage (NCBI taxonomy): Eukaryota > Metazoa > Arthropoda > Insecta > Lepidoptera > Geometridae > Plagodis > Plagodis pulveraria. Next base: position 1,940,614 of record OY982968.1, read on the forward strand.
TTAAGTGATCTGTACCCAAAGAGAAGATCGGAGGCCTATTAATAAGACTTTGCGGTCTGTTTGTATGTCTATACAACCGATAGTGCGTCACGAGTCTATACCTCGGAAACAGAATAGTATATTTGTGATTTTGTAGAATAAGCCTAATATTATATTTCTAGGTCTGTGTAGAACACCGACTCAAAATTCTGGATAAAAGTTATTTTTATAAGTTGAGAATGTAGATTTATGAAAAGGTAGCCGAAAAAGACTAATTTGCACCCTAGCATGTGCATGCATGTGGTGTCATCGTCTAGCTAGAGCTCATTGAGCTGAGTGCAGTATGAGTATTATTTTATCTACAAAAATGTATTTAAATGGCATAATCCTAGCCACAGTTATCAAACATTTCGATTATGTACCATTTTAACTAACAAAAGTCAAAACATCGATTTATAATATTAGGTCCTAACATATGAAATTGGCGTTTTTCGTACTGGCCACTTTAATCACGAATTTCTCCTCTTTGGTAAGGAATTCCAAATTCAAATTTGTACAGCTATAGACTCATGTATTTGTGCTTCGATGATCGTCATTCATTTGTTTTTTTTCTTCTGTTTTTTTCTGTTTGCGTCACTCATTTTACAAAATGGAAAACCTTAAATATCGCATTATTTACGAGTACGAGTTCCGCCGTGGCACTAGTGCTGCGGAAACAACTCGAAGGGTGAATGATGTGTATGGCGGTCGTGTTGCAAAAGAAAACACAGTTCGTTTTTGGTTCCAACGTTTTCGTTCTGGAAATTTCGACCTGCAGAACAAGCCCCGTGGACGGCCTGAGACTCAAGTTGATAATGAAGAGTTGAAGGCTATTGTGGAAGCGGATCCATCGCAAACCACGTCCGAGTTAGCTGCAGGCTGCGATGTTAGTGATAAAACTGTTTTAATTCACTTGAAGCAAATTGGGAAGATTAAAAAGCTTGAAAGGTGGGTACCTCACGAATTGACTGAAACAAACCGGCAAACGCGCGTCGACTGCTGCGTTACATTACTAAACCGGCACAATAATGAAGGTATTTTAAACCGAATCATTACCTGTGATGAAAAATGGGTTCTTTACGATAATCGGAAGCGCTCAGCGCAATGGTTAGATCCTGGCCAGCCAGCCAAATCCTGCCCCAAGCGAAAATTAACCCCAAAAAAGTTACTTGTAAGCGTTTGGTGGACTAGTGCCGGTATTGTTCATTACAGTTTTTTCAAATCTGGCCAGACTATTACGGCTGATGTCTATTGTCAGGAATTGCAAACCATGATGGAAAAGCTAGCGGCTAAACAACCTAGGCTGGTCAATCGCTCCACACCACTGCTGCTTCACGACAACGCTAGACCACACACTGCGCTACAGACGGCTACTAAATTAGAAGAGCTTCAATTGGAAAGTCTAAGACATCCTCCGTACTCCCCGGACCTTGCTCCAACAGATTACCATTTTTTTCGAAATTTGGATAACTTCTTGCAAGGGAAAAAATTCAACTCCGATGGGGCAGTCCAAATCGCCTTCAAAGATTTTATTGATTCCCGACCGACTGGTTTTTTTAGTAAAGGGATCAATGAACTACCTATGAGATGGCAAAAGTGCATAGAAAATAATGGTTCATACTTTGATTAATTAAATATATTATATTAAAAAATATTCGACTTTTTGTTCCTCCCATACAAAACGCCAATTTCATATGTAAGGACCTAATATAATTTTAGTGCTGTGATCAAAACTAACTTTTTATTTCTTGTACAGGCAATGCTGTTTCCTAGAAGAAAAAGACCCTATTCGCACACTGGATTAGCCTGTAATAATGTTAAAGACGGTTTCTGGGAAAGATTTATTTAGGATTGTGTACGAAGCGCATGCGCTACAGCGTGGACTTTTGATGTTTAACAGTATAGGTCGTTTAGTAACTTTTTTAACCCATGACGGCAAAAAGTTTTGCTTTAGAATCCTTGTTTTTGTGGTTGTGTGTCATCCCAAACGGCTGATTTGGAAATAAACTAAAATATATTTCAGGCCAAATCAATACATGGACTATGTTATCAAACCTGGTTATATTAGTATATAATTATATCTGTATGTTACTGAAAGATGTATTCAGTTGAGGACTTGTCCATCATCTATGATTTTTGTTTATGGTATCGTGATGGAACAACACGAGGCCTTCGGAGGAGACCGAGGTGGTAAATGTTATCCTGTGCTAATAATAGATGCAGTTTGTCACAAGTGGCGATCTACACTGTGTCCATCACCATGACATGGTGACTGTAATGGTGTCCTGTAATTTCACCGGACCATACCCTTTAAACCGGAACACAGTCATGTAAACATTACTGCTAGGCGGTAGATATAGGTATGGTGGCAGTACTCCCACGGACGAACTCCCACCAAGAGTCTTACTGCTACTAATGAGGTGTACAAGTGTATCGATATCGTCCTTTTTGTATTGTTATTTATATTGTTATAATTATCTATGATGCGCAAGGGTTAGGGCTTTCTTGGCCCTTTCCATACAAACGTAGTTTCGTGATATTTTAACTAATAAGTGTTCAAACTCGGTGAAACTTTGCACGTATGTCCTTGAGCCTAATATCTTTGCTTCTGGGTTGCCAGATTTTCGTAAAATTAAGTTATATCAAAAATGATTCGAAAATAGTTTGGTATGGGAATGGTTATTTTGACAATTAGGGATAAAATTAAATAATAAATCGAAAAACTGGCAAACCAGTAGCATTAGGCTCAGCAATATGTATACAAAATTTCACAGAGTTTGGACCCTTGGTATTTAAAATATGACTTAACTACGTTTGTATGGAAAGCGCTCCGTGCACTCTACTCTTAAGGTGCTTTAGGCTTAATTGAAGTATAAGTTGAACATTTAAATTGTCTGTTTTAGATCTGATTTTTAGACAAGCAACTTCTTTATTATTTTTTTCTCTTTCGCGGAGTATCATTAATCAATAGTGACTATGCCCGCATCGATCATTCAAAAGACTTCTGATTATCAGAAAAATAACTCCTGAATTAATTATTTATATGCGTACAAAGCAACTCAGTATATTGAATTGAATAGTTTAAAACAACAATCGCGAATGCAGTGTCGCTGCTACACACTGATATCAATTGGGAGCGGGTGAGTGACCCGTCTAATTCTGCGCTTAACATTTATACTAGCACGCGCCATGTTCACTGAGCAATTAAATGTCATCTCTGATTTATTGTTAGTGTAAAATTAACTGGTGAGGCAAATTAAATGGAGGAAGTCACAGAAACAAACATGCTCCGAAAATTGTCAGTGGCAACCCAAGATTTTGTTTTCTGTCTTTTTATGCTAATATTTTAGTGTGACTTCCAAGGAGACAACTGGAGAAGGTTCAGAATTCAAGACGTATGGTACTAATGATGGCATTGTTACAATCACTTCGCGATATTAGTATTGCCGCATGTTGGTATTTTATTATGTATTTCAGTAGCAGCAGAAATCTGTTGCCAAGCACCTAACAGTCTGTCGAACCGCCGTCCTTGAGAGAAAGTGCCCATTCTTAATCAAGTAGTTTACCATCCTCAGTCACATCATCACATACGTACCATATAAACTTTTTTAGATTAATCTTGGTTTGTTCTAAGCGGTGAAAAATGCATTGTGATCCATATCCAGAACATCATAAGCGGCAGTTATAAAAATATACCCAAGGAACAGGTGTTTTATCGATTTTCCTATGAGGACCTATGAGGACTTTGGTAGCAAGTTTAGTAGTCCTGGAGGCATATAAATTTTATGACCACAAACCGCTGACGGATGCAAGTTGTTTACTTCTCCCGGAACTTGGTACACCACGGCCGTAAACGTAAAATGTAATAACATTTCACACGTCTGCTTTTCACGTTTACTACACGTACCAACTGCAAAGTTTAGACCTTTTTAGTATGTCGGGAAGATTAAGATAGTATAAATCGTGCAACGTTATATTCTAAGGCCTAAACTGTTATGATTATAATGACACGATGAGAACAAGGGTACATTTGTGCGCCCTATCATTAGAACGTCTTTTCCATAACCGTTGGTCCAAAATAATCATCTTTTTGATCATTTTCAGCAGTTTACATGATAACGACTGTGCTCATCAACTCTGAAAAGAGTGTTCTCCTTCGCCCGGTAATATCACTCCTAAGACAACGCGCTTTGTATCTCATCGTAATAAAACTTGGATAAGTACAGATGTTTTGGATTGTTATTATTTTTTAGACAAAACAAAACACAACTGTCGATTAAGAGGCAACATATGCAGCACGTTGCCATCGTGTGTGAAAAATGTTTTTCGTATGAACGTAACGCGGTGACTTATGCTGAGTGTATATAACCCTATTGCTCGCAAATTGAAGAATCACTATTTTTAATTTTAATCGTATCCTGTTTTTATGAGTTGTGTGTTATATAATAAATAGATATTTCATATAATTTACTTCATTTACATAAACATTATAATTTTATATACAATAAATATTTTACAAGAATTATAAACAATTAAATTTGTTAGCGACAAACGTGGGGGAGTATATAATAATGTGGTAATGTAACTTTTTAACGTTCCTTGAGAAACCAACGGAACCGTCAACAAAAGTACAAAATTACACTAGTAGTGACTTGAAATATCCAACTTCATCGTGCGACCAAATCAGACTATCTACACCACGAAGGGTTAACTGGGTAAGAACAGGACATTTCCGTTCGTTCCGTTCTATTTACGTGAACGACAGGATAAACAACATATCTTACTTTCTTATCTTGAGAAGTATATTGAAGTCACAGATCATAATTAGAGAAGTGGGACACAAAAGGAATCAACGCCACAATTCAGTACTATTGTCATTAGATAATGGTCAAAGACAGCAATCAAAATGATTGTTAAATCAATTCAAAGCTCACTTTTTTCTCTTTATATTTCAATTATAATTTTAGCGCGTGTTGTTATGTTATATGATATCCGTCCCATAAACATATTCAAAATATGTATCGTTCAATGGATTCCGGCATTTCACTTTTACAAAATATATAATCCCAACCACGCCGTTCCAGCTCGGCACAACGGATGTAAGTAAAACCGAGGTAATCAAGCTATAGACTATTTTGACAGACGACAGTGTCAGTTAATTGAGTGTTACTGAAAAAGTGCTTGAACGATATTGATCATTTAATTAGCCCGAATTTGGCAGAACCCAACCAGAAACAAACATCACAATCGGATGATCCGTAAAAAAATAATATATATATAATTAAAAATAAAGTTATAAAACTTTAAAACCTATGCAGATCAATAAGGAGTTTCAATGGAAAATAAACAAAACATAAATTAAATAAAGTTAAGATAAAATAATAGGTCAAATGTTAGCGAAACACATTTAATGTGAAAATTCGTTGTCGTTGAGGTGGATTATAAAAAAATATTTTTTAAACAGCTGCACTTCAAATATGCATGGTGGTAGGGCATTTTGCGAATGCCCGCCTGGCTAGCTACCACCCTCAAGTAGAAAATCTGTCGCCAAGCATCTAACGGTGTGTTCCGGCAGCTGTCCTTGAGAGCCAGTACTCCTAGGTTAGTCTGAACAACATCTTCGACCACATCATCACTTACCATCAGGTGAGATAGTAGTCAAAGGCCAACCTATCAGGCATAAAAAAAAAAGAAATGTTTTATACTTAGAAATCAGGCAGTTATGTAAAACCAAGAATTCAACACGGATTGATGTCAAAACGTCCACACATAACATAAGAAGAGAAGTTGAGGGTTCTTCTTCAAAGTGACCTAAAGCAAGGGGATCGCCCTTAAGTTGGTTAATTATCAAATAATAAGCATAATGCAGCTCATGATCAACACATGTACGACATGTGTTTGCTATAGAGATCAGCTCATTAAGTTAATTAGAGGGTTAATGAACTCAATGACAACTAATTAAAGCTAATTTATTAACCGATGCACTCCAAAATGTTAAACGTGGTTTTATGATAATTGTTAATTTTATGATAATTGCCATAATCCCCACGCTTGGCAACGAGTGCATAAAACAAGTTTTAAGAGACTGATATAACTAAGTCAAGGCTAAAATGGGTTTTATGCACTAGTTATACACTCGGATATTCACTTTGATTGCGAGGAAATGAAACAAAGTTAAGTTTTATACAATATCTGTAAAAAAGTTGAAAATCAACCTGACCACACTAAGGCTGGTATCAATGAATGCATCTCAAAGTTGAGTTCTATCTTGTAAGATGCTTTTGTGACATTTAATGTATGCAACATCAGTACAATACTGCTTCATAAGATCGATCTCAAGTTTGAGATGCATTAATAATACGAGCCTACGAAGTAGTGGTATAGAAAGAAGGCCTACACGAGCAAAAGCATCAGTATTTATTGTGGAGGGGCGCCTTCGTGAGTTAACATATTATGTTAGTGTCAACATAGTATAATTACTGTACTGTATCAGCCGGATCGTCGACTGCTGAACACAGCCTCCCCTATTAAGGGGGTATTTGCCATAATCCCCACGCTTGGCAGGCGGCTTGGGGATCGTAGTGTAAGATAGCAGTTCTTCGGAAGGCGCTGTTGCCCACCTTCCGGTATTTTTTACCCTTAGTCGTCTCTTACAACTCCCACAAGAACAGATGGAACATTCTAGCCCGGCACCCCACGGGGTAGTATTCTTATCATTAACATATTTAAGAATTTTCAATGAAGCACGTACCGATTATGCTTTATTTTCTGTACAGATTGAGGCACACCTCTCTGTTAAACTGGCGCACTCTGTGACGGCAATTAACACTTACTAGATTTAAATACTGTCAAAATTAGTACAAGAAGGAGGATTTATTGCAAGTTAGAAGTTAATTCTGTTCTAGTTGGTCTGGGAGTAGGGCACGGTAGTAAGTTTGTATAGAACAGAAGGTAGACTGACCTCCCTCTCGTGATGCAGCTTGTTGTCTCCGTAGATCCTGTCCCTCAGCGCGACCAGCTCCAGCGGCCAGCTCGACACCTCCGCGTCAGGGTCCGACAGCAGCACCTGAACACAAAATGTTTACAGCTTTCGTGTTTTTCTACAGTGGGTTCTGTATCAGAAAACAGGAAGTTTCGTCTTGCCGTACACGTAACTTCTTTTTTATGGGATTATGACGGTACAAGCACGAGGCACACCTGATGTTAAGCGATAACATCTGCATATATAGCAGATGCATTTCGTCACAAGTCACGAATTGCAATGCGACCGTCACCCTGAGACATACAGTTGTTAAGTCTCATGTACTTGTAATTTTACTGGAGTTTAAGGACTGCAGCCGGAACACACTAGTAGCTAGACTCTCTCTAGGCGGTGGGGATCGAACCGTGGACCTGCGGAACTGCATGCCATAGCTATTACCGCTCGGCTAGCATTGCTTTATAACTTGAAAACTTAAATTGATAGCTTAATAAGATTTAATAAACAACAAATTAAGTGCTGCTCCGATCCTCTGGATGCAAGGCGTAGGTACACAAAATTAAACTTGTCAACCTTTTTTATTTTTGGACTATTGTAAACGACTATAATACATATAAGGGTTAAAATTGACGAGACTACAGTAATTACGCTAAAATAAAACAAAAACTTATTAATATTAGCCAAATATGTGCCGGACACGTGCTAAAACTTTCTAACCGAATGAAAAACTAACGAATGCGCAATATATTTTTTTCTTTTTGGTATATTTGTAACATAAAATGGGACCCTTTTACTAAGCCTCCGCTGACCGTCCGTGCGTCCAACTTTAAATACTTTAAATATTTTTTAATTTCAACCTTAAATGGGTAAGCTAAGGTATTGATTAGCTAAGCTTAAGAATCTTACATTATAGCAACTACAGTACACATAGCAACTACGCCTTAAATCATTTTCACCACTACTAGTAGTAATCGATTGTCTGACACCATGCATAGGTATAAAAATTTACCGTTCTTTTTCATACCCTACCATATGGTTTATCATTGCTTGTTATGTAGAGGCATTAGCCATAAAATATACATATGATGAATATTTTAGACTGTTTTTATTACGGGATCTAGTCAGTTATTATCTAGTCAGTATTTCCGAACGGATACGAATTAGGGGCCTTCAAGAAGAGAGCATATTCCCTCCTCAAAGGCCGGCAACGCATCCTCGAGACCTCTGGTGTTGCGGATGTTCGTGGGCGACGGTGATCACTTACCACCAGGTGAGCCGCCTGCTCGTTTGCCCTCCTATACCGTAAAAAAAAAAAGTTAAATTGAATTTAGTTACATTATCTGTCAAGAAATACTGAAATAATGAATAGATTCAGACGTTACTTTGCGGAAATCCATATTTAATAATAACAAATATTGTTAAAATTATTTTAAGATAACATCAAATTAATATTTTAATAAAACACTTAAAAAATATAACACGATTGGAGAATAATTCTCGATCGTGCGCTCGTAGAGTCAAGACCCCCTGAGGATGCTTCGTGTAGAAGCGAACCGCGTCGAAAATTCTTACGGTTTGGCTGCGTGGCGTTTGTGACGTCACGAAAATTAGGCGGAATTGTGACTAGATATATTTTTATATTTTTTAAGTGTTTTATTAAAATATTAATTTGATGTTTTCTTAATTTTATTTTAAAATATTTGTTATTATTAAATACTGGAATCGCTGATTTATAATGTAGTTTTTAAACTGTGGTCAGAACAAATAAACATTTTTATTTTATTTTAGGAGTTTTTGTGGTACGCATCTATTATAGCTTTCAAGGACACCTGTACAGTTAGGTGCTTGGAGACGGATTTTTAAGTATAGTTAAGGAAGAGTAGGATATAACTAGAAAATCCTACAAAATTTCCTCCCATTATACTCAATGAATCAACCCTTACCTAGCCATAAAATGAACAAATCAATGTCGCAGAAATTATCATTATAAATATTTCTCCTCTTTCTTTGAACAAATCCAAGCACAAAAGATAGAGTCATATTACGTGCACAAAAATATTAAATATTCAAATATTTATTAATTAAAATTAATATTTAATAACCAAAAACCATTATCTCTCTGTTATCAAAATTACCACAGTTCACCGGAAGACGTAGAATTAGGCCCCCAACTAGGTAGTACTAAGTACTAACTACCTAGGACCAACTAGGCTAGACTGACGACATCGTGAAAGTCGTAGATAGCCAATGGTTACAAGCAGCTAATAGACGTTTTTTGTGGCGCAATGGAGGAGGCCTTTGTTCAAAAGTGGACGTCTTCCCGCTAATGATGATGAAAATTACAATTTGTTTACAAAATATACCGACTTCAACCATTAAATACGCATTATTAGGGACAACTAACTAAAAAGTAGAAAATCTGTCTCCAAGTGTGTTCCGGCAGCAGTCCTTGAGAGCCAGAAAAATTACAGGCACATGAGACCTAACAACTGTACGTCTCAGTGTGACGGGCACAGTGCAATTCGTCGTTGACGAAATGCGTCTCTTATAGGCAGAGGTTAGTCCACTTAAAATCAGGTGGGCCTCGGGCTTGTTACGTCACAATAACATAAAAAAAACACCCAGCAAAGAATTATGATTTCCCGGCAACTATAGGTACAAAACTCACGTAAAGATCTCCCATATTGTTCCACAAACTTTATTCGTACTAACACAACAGTTCAATCACTGAATAATCAAATCCTTTCCAATTAACAAAAAACACTGCAAGTCTCCATTCCGCACACGAAGCGAACCAAAATAAGACTGAGTTAAATCTAGAAATACAGTAAGAAACAACAATTAATCACAGATTGGAACATAATTACTTGTTGTCAAGTTTGACCCCAAGTCATCCTTATCGCTTCTGGAACATATTGATACCTTCCAACGCTGTGAGGTATACAAAGAAAAAGCCGTAAACAATACTAAATATCTGTTAAGTATTTGTACACAATACCTTGAGCTACGGTTATACTCATTATGTAATGATATTTAATAAAGTTAATGAGTTTGTTTCAATAGTGTTTACTCACGCTGTGTACAATAGAAAAGGCTACTTTTGAAATTCTAAGAATCGTTCTGACAGCTGCGCATAAAGTACAGGCTCGAACACTAGGCGACTGGCTACATGATAATCTTTGAGTACAAAAGAATGCCCCTGCATATTTTTTGAGTATATGTACAAATATTTAACATTTTAATATTATACTGTATGTAACATTAGCATTTACTATTTTACGTCAATAATTACATTAATTATTTGCTGTCGAATTAGTTCTGTATCTAATGTAATATTTTGGTCAATACTATAAGGGTAGGATAGCTTTTGACCACTACCTTTTTACACGACTGCTCAAAAAAGGGGTATTATATTTTCCGGGTTCATGTATGTGTTTTTGTGAGTTTCTTTTTTCAACCAAAACTTTTAAACGGCTTAGCTGATTTTAATGTATGAGATATCATAAGATTTCGTCTAGACTGCGCAAGTACATAAAAAAACCAAATTGGCGGATTTTACACGCTTCATGTAAGGTGTAGCAAGGTGCTAGGTTAAGCATGACATATAATTATGCGTTCATAATTACAACCTGGTCCCTCACGCGCGCCCATGCGCGCCAGTCCATATTAAGGGTGAACTGGCCGACCCGTTCTTCATACAAACGTGGTAGGGTGATCACTCCCTTATTTGAGGATTTAGGTCCAACTAAGCATAATACCGATTGACCTCGTCATTATCAAGGCTTATTAACTTGAGAGTTATGAGCTTCGAATCATTTTCATATAACATTTTCGAGGCTCATAACTTTCAACTTAGTTATCTTTTTAAAATTTCGGCATCTTACAAGCCTAGATAATGACGAGATCAATCGGTATTAAGCTAAATTCTGGACCTAAAATCTCAAATAAGGGAGTGATCACCCTACGACATTTGTATGGGGGGTGACCGGCCAGTTCAACCTTAAATTGCTGATGTATGGATATGCTTAATTTATACACTATTATTGGTGTGGATGTAAATGCTTATGATACATTGGTAAAGTAAAACAAAAAACATAAAATATACCTATGATTACTTGGTTTGGAGTATTAGCTGCAACTGTACTGTACTGAATCAGCCGGAATGTCTACTGCTGAACACAGCCTGCCCCATCAAACGGGGAATTTGCCATAATCCCCACGCTTGGCAGGCGTCTTGGGGATCTCAGCTTGAATATGAATTCCTCAGAAGGCGCTGCTGCCCACCTTCTGGTATTTTGCCTTGACATTCTAGCCTGGCACTACACGGTACCTCTGTATTACAAGTTGCACCTGCACGCAATAAATAAGGCGGGGCGCGCCTTCGTAAGCGGTAAGGTCTGTATATGCTTACCAATTTTATGCCTTTTATTGGTTATGCTAATAGTCTTAAGGAGGAAATATGGCATGCCTAAGCATTTATGATGTTTTAAGGATAGACTTTCATGAGTACGACCAGCAATGGTATGTATGGCACAGTATATTAAGACTTTAAATGGTATGTCATATGCACCCGAAATGCCCTATTACCATACCATGCTGTGAATTTAATACGACCACTGAATCCGAACCACGGTTCACGGCAGTCGCCACACACAACCAGTAGGCTAGCATCGCTTTAACTACTCATTTCTTACTTTTTTATGAATTCTTTTGTGTCTAGATTCTAGCCTCATCATCGTTTCATTGACTGCGTTACGGCATTTATAACGATTGCACCCTAAAGTTTACTAACAGATCATTGACCTAAATATGAACAAAAATTATTCGGCGAGACAGCGTGGAGCACAAAAACCAGGTCAAACCCGCGAAAAATGTCGCCCATAAGTTGGCGCCAAGCCAGTCCGCGGGCGACAACATTTGAAAATGTCGACCCACAGCCCGGTGACTGTATCCTCAACATGGGCACTTTGAAACCATGACGCGGTAGAAAATTCAAAGCACCTCGAAGAGAACCACATTAAAAACTAAAATGTTTTATTACGATAAGGTGTAGATGATACAATTAGTTTCTGGTGAATGATGCGATGTAAAATTAGATCAGTGAACATTTGTTTAGTTCTATTTCTATTACTGTAAAGCATTGGATGCGTGTTACCGGTTGACAACAGGGAGTTTATAAATATTAAGAAGGTCATCCTCATGACTCATTTTAGAAATTATAGTATAGTTTACTTTAAATTTAAACTGACACTATATCGACTTCGACTCAACTCTCAACTGTTCTCGGTATGGAGCTCTATATTACAAAGCACACTGTAGAACGTCATATAACGGCATCGCATCGCCCCGAGTCGGAACAAGCTCGCAGGTACTGCAGCAAGACTAGGAGATATGTATGCGTTGTAGTTTAAAGCTTGGCGATATATACCACTTTCATTTAACTATTTTAACTTTACCAAGTCTGTATATATTTGAAAATATTATGTATGTTCGTAAAAATTTGAGTAAATTTAAATTAAACAGTGACAATCACAATTACAATACTAGGAATAAAGATAAAATAGCGGTGCCAGGTTTTAGATTAGCAAAGACAAATAAAAGGTCCTTCTTAGGTAATTGTGTGCGGTTTTATAATAAAGTTCCTAAACATATTACAACGCTCACAGAAGGGAAATTCAAGTTGCATGTGAAAAACATATTGATTAAAAAATCCTACTACACAGTTTCTGATTACATAAACGACAAAAATGCCTGGACAATTCCGCCTCCGCCAAGCTATTGCCTGTCACCTACATAATTTAAACAAATATTGTAATAACTCTATTATATAGTATGTATGTAACACATTGTTAAAAGATGTTTAAAAGAATGGCCCCGAGTTTCTTGCCCGTTCTTCTCGCAGTGGCTCTATACAATTTATTTGCTGAACGTGGCAGTACAATGTAGAATATTTCAATACTAAAATTTGTAATTGACCTTCATAAGAGCGTCGTAGACGCCTAAATTGAATAAATGATTTTGACTTTGATTCAGTTAGGGATTAACTAAAATTCATGAAATAATTAATACGTTACGCAAAATTTGTTCTTAAATCTAGTCTATTTTTTACTAAAGAACTTGATTTATTTTTACTATTGTTAGGTTTGCAATAACGCCTGCTATGCGGATTAAATTACAAAATCACAAATATACGATAAGAAAAATTTAAGTCATGTGCGGGATTCGAGCCCGCGTCCATCCACTCCTTGAGCCTGAGTATACACTAACCAATTGATATGTCATGTTAGCTCAATTGGTTAGAGCATACTCCGGCTCCAGGAGTGGATGGACGCGGGTTCGAATCCCGCACATGACTTAAATTTTTCTCATCGTATATTTGTGATTTTGTAACTTGATTTATAATAGTAATAATAAATAGATTCAGGCGTTACTTTGCGGAAATCCATATTTAATAATAACAAATATTTTTAAAATATTTTATGAAAACATCAAATTAATATTTTAATAAAACAATTAAAAAATACAAAAATATATCTAGTGACAATTCCGCCTAATTTCCCTGTTAAGTCGACGTGACGTCACAAACGCCACGCAGCCAAACCGGAAGAGTTTTCGACGCGTTTAGCTTCTACACGAAGCATCCTCAGGAGGTCTGTAATAATTAATTAATCTGTCTGTAATCTGTCGTAATTCAGAGTTAACTTTGCAATTTTATTCACTCGACAAAATTTTCAAAGATACTTGTTTCGCAATAAACTTAGTCTTAGAGAACATGATTCAGATATAATTTACTTACTGCTTTGAACTAAATATATTTTGCTAAAAACCTGTTGAAGTAAATCTATGTAGCACTTGTCAGCGCTTTAACAGTTAAGCCTCATGAGCAAGAAAGCGTTTTGGAAAGTATCAACGCATGTCAAATCTTCGTTCTCTAAGCACTAGAATGCAAATACTAGATACTGTGTTTAGTCTTCAAGGGTACTATAGCACATTATTACCGACGAAGCATACGAAGTCTTGGGCAAGCGCAGTTCAGAGTCACTTAGAACTATTTAGTTCAAATATCTGTATGACATATAACTGTCATGGCTAGAGGGCAGGCGTTATTCTCAATATTAGGCGATCAACTAGCCCGTGTCGTCAGTTTATAATATAAAAATAACCCTTTGAATTTTAAACTGCGAATAGTGTCCGAGAAAATGTGTAACGGCCGTGAATATAATCTGTATTGAAATAAACGTGAAGGACGGCATTGGCCCTGTCAAAGCGGATCATATAAAAATAGGTGGGTGTTGTGAAATTGTATCTAAAATCCCAGCATGAATGTGCGTAACTGGCTACAATATATTTCGCTATTTTATTGTTATAGTCGCATACATAATTCAGTTATTTTCGATATACAAGCATATATTGAGTCAACATTGCAATTTTTAAAATTGAGATAATTGTAATGAAACTTCCTTATATATGGTAATTTTTGAAATAACACAAGCTTAAGAAATAACAACTTTGTTCGTGTCTATTTCTTATTCAAGTTTTCTCTTTTAACATCTGTATATATTGCCATATCTGTATCACATGGTGATACGTTAAAACTTAGTGGAAGATTAGAAACAGGCTACGCTTAGAGTTTATAAGCTCATTTCTGACTTACCTCTGATGTAGAGGTGTGACTTCCCTATCAGGGAAAGGTATATCCAAAAATAAATGGCCAAGTGTTATTCTTTTAGAGTTTTGGATTGCAACATCTCGTTTAGTAATATTCATCATCATATTGCATCATATCATTCATATTTAAAAATACAATATAAATCGGTGTTTTCAGTATTTTTGGTTATATAGAGATATGGTACATGATGTACCGAAATTTCAGATTTATAACTAGTTTAGTTTTTGAGATAACTAGTTTAGATTTTTTTTAATATTATATTAGTAAAGTGGGTACTTTACTAATATAATATAAAAAAAATACACATGGAGTCTAGACCATGGCTTCCCCCCACGTGCTAGGGAGCAAAAAGTTTATTCCATTCTTCTACTTTTTATGTACCTATTAGTACCCCCTGAAAACTTATTAAATTGAATTTCTGGTGGAATATCTACTCGTATATTTTCATACGGTATTTTTTTTGTAATTGTATATATCAATATTTCAGGGTAGTATGTAACTCATTCCGTTTACGTGCTAGACCGTGACATATGGACGGACAGACAGACATTCAGAGTCATCTCATCTCTTCATAGTGATTTTTACCTAACGGAACCCTAAAATGGAAAGTTTTTCATATTTTCTGTTTCAAACTTCCAAAATAATAATTAGACAAACAATACCGGATTCTTTTGACCAAACTTACGGTTGATATTCGTATAATCAATTGTTAACTATAACTTACATCACGCCTGCGAAACTGAAGATGGTTGCGATCCGGCATACCGTTCACATTATGTCCTAAACACCGCACTAAAAACACACTGCACTCCGAAAACGCACAAATGTATCCTTAGAATACTTTAACGCGATAAAAAAATCCAAAGGGTAGCGAACCAGTGTAGTTCCTTGGTCCAAATAGAGAGGATTGAACGTTTGTCTCTTGCCGGTAGGATGATAGTAGGCTTACGCACGTAGGCACGTTCTCACATGGCGTATTTTATTATTTCTACGAGAATTCTTCAGCTTTTTCTTTTTCCCGATTTAAGACTTCACGCATTCTGAGTACGGAACAATGCTCGATTGTGGAAAATAGGCTCGCTGCCATATATGACGTAAATTTAGGTACAACTTGGCTTAGTCCTTCAGTGATAGGTATACTTATTTTCTCTCATATGATATAATGTTTTTTTTTTATACGAAGCCGGTGCTAGCGCTCTGTCGAATACAGTTACACATTCTCGTCTCGTTCATTCAGTAATTTCACTTGTTATAATGCCCTGTACACTTATACAAAGTATTTTTTGCACACTTTCGCCTTGAAATAAAATATCTGAGGCTGCGGTGGTACTTATCAAAACGGGCTTGTTAAAGAGTCAAACAAAATAAAAAGGCGTACCGATATTTCTTTTTCTATTTTGCTCTAGCATGTGGATAAATTTATACCACACCACCTTTTTTCCGAAGTGATGAAGAAAGGATTTTTAGATTTCCTTTGGCATTGCATCAATTTCGATAGGCATCTAACATTCAGGAGTTTATTCGGAGGGAAACTTACTTCTTAGTTAATTAGTAATTTTATTGGTATCTTACTTTTCGTAGTACACTCGTATATTACAAAATCTTCCCTCTAGGTTAAAAGTAAACAGAGGGCGCCGCTGTGGCCGCTGCAACCACATACGCCTTATCAGTGACTAGTTACGCACATATGCTTGTAGTAGTGAAGCTTTCATTCTGTACCGTTCTTTATCCATGTGATTTAACTGCGTCGCAGTCAGCAAGCAACTTAGACCATGGGTAGCTCTACTCTTTATACATAGGCGTTCTGCAGCCATAAGTTACGCTAATCGCCATCCCGGAAACCTATATCTGCTATATCATTTATATCTGCTGCAGCTGCTTTCATAAAAAAAATATGTTTTTTCATTTATTATCTACATTTATTTATTGCCAGATGTAAGTTTCAAACCAACTAAAAATGACAAACTAATTATTTTACACTACACCTATTCGTAATATAAGCCATGTGAGGTCGTGCCTTTAGGATGGCGCGACGCCAACGTTGAGCGGATTCGTAAGCGTGTTTACTTTTAGTACACTCTGTGGCCCCGTTTCTGAATGAGAGTGCGTAACTACTAGCTTTTAGTGTTTATGTATTTTTTAATTTGTCTTTGTGTTTTTTTAGCATAGATTGATATATCGTAACTGATTACGAAGAGAGATGAATTTAAGGTTGTCTGCACATATCCCGCAGCCTTACTTTACTAAGTACATTGCCAGATTGCCCGCCTGGCTAGCTACCACCCTCAAGTAGAAAATTTGTCGCCAAGCACCTAACGGTGTGTTCCGGCAGCAGTCCTTGAGAGCCAGTGAAATTACAGGCACATGAGACTTAATAACTATGTATCAAGGTGACGGGCGCAGTGCAATTCGTGACTTATGACGAAATGCATTTGTTATAGATAGAGGTTAGTCCGCTTAACATCAGGTCGGCCTCGACATTGTTCCGTCACAATAACATTTAAAAAAAAAATTACATTCGTCTCAGATGACGCGCGTGAGTGGTCTGCGTGCCACTGCATTACTTTCGCCATCCAATGGGTAAAAAAAAATCACATCATATCAACAGCCGGTTAAAGTCCAACGTTAAACAAAGAAACAGAATGAGAACTATATAATGGTATATATTTCTCATTAAGAGAATTTGTGTAGAATCAACAGCAACACCCTGGTATATCCCAAGTCATCTTCAATGTTAACCTAAGTCGGAGTCATCATATTTCTACAGAGAAACGCACATCACGTTGAAGACCATTTTTAATGGTTTTATTGCCAAGCGCATCCCTGACGTCAAAACTCCTTGAGAATGCTATTCATGTTCTTATACCCGCTACCATTCGACTGATTATGGCGCCACGTTGGTAAACACCCTTGCTCTACGTCATATATAACGCAACACACATGTGGACGTGAGTAGTGGTATGCCGCTCAGTAGCCGCATTAATTTTGCGCCATCAAACAGAAGCATATGGAACAGTCTTAAAATAATTCTGACGGGAACTGAGCGCTATAAATTTACCGATCATATACGTCGATAGTATTTTGTTATTAAAGAAATCAACTTTTATTTGAAGAGATCAAAGTGCTTCATCGTCTCAGCATTATTAAACAACTATCAACAGATATACTCTATATACAGTTTACCGAATCCCAAACGAGCATCACATCGTAAAGCAAAGATGTAGGTTAAATATTAGTACACACAAAGTAGTATTTGTTTTAGTTAACTGTGCAACGTAAAGTTTATAAACATGACGCAAGTATTCGTAGTTACAATATTTACACGTAGCGATATATTCAGTGATCATTTTTAGGGTTCCGTACCCAAACGGTAAAATCGTGACCCTATTACTGAGACTTCGCTGTCCGTCCGTCTGTCACCAGGCTGTATCTCAAGAACGGTGATAGCTAGACAGTTGAAATTTTCACAGATTATGTATTTTTATTGGCGCTATAACAACAAATACTAAAAATAAAACAAATATTTGAGGGGGCTCCCATACAACAAACTTGATTTTTTTACCGTTTCTTGCTCGTTACTAATAACGGTGACAGGTAGACGCTTTAACTATTCATAGAATATTTAGTTACGGAACCCTTCGAGCGCGAGTCACTCTCGCACTTGGCCGGTTTTTTATTTTTCTAGAACTTTTTCGCTTGGGAATCGCAGTGTCAGATGGCAGCGCTGCTATCTGAAGAACCTTCGGGTTCCTTTCGTCGCTTCTTACTGCTCTGACAGGAAGATTTAGAGTGTGATATTCTAACCCGGCACCCCACAGGGAGTCCCGGTTATGATGGGATAATAATTCAGGCTAATGAGCCCTACATCCGCGCGCACCAAAATATAATATTAGTTTACTCAAATTTAGGGTAACTCAGGTTAGATTGCAAGGTACGAAAACCAAGTAAGATTTTACTGTATCAGCCGGATAGACTACCTACCGCTGAACACAGTTCCCCCAATATGGTAGGGTTTGCCATAATCCGCACGCTTGGCAGGCGGCTTGGGAATCGCAGTGTGAAATATCAGTCCCTCAGAAAGTGCTGCTGCCCACCTTCTGGTGTATTACCCTTAGTCGCCTCTTGCAACACCCACGTGTATAGATGGGGGGAGGGGTGACATTCTAGCCCGGCACCCCACGGGCAATAGTAAATAATAGTAAGCTTTTCGTACAAGAAAATTAGTGTAGCATACTACTAAAGATTCAAGGTCAACACACAGTGTTCTATTAATGGTGTTTATCGGACATTGCGCTTTCTTTGTAAAGCCTGAAAGATATAATCATACAAATGCCAGATGTCTCTTTTAACCCGCCTGTCTAGTTTTTGACATTATTTTTTTGTATCGATCAGGTTGCATCTGGATCTGGAATTTGTCTGTGTTTGACTTTAAAGGTTGCTTTTAAGATAATCACTAATTACATTTTTGTATTTGAGTCTATAAAATCCAGAACTCATCTTTTTTCTCATCGGAGGGGGAAGATTATTCCAGATTTTGGACGCATTATAATTAAAGCAAACTATAAATCGAGTGCTCTTGTTTTAGGCACTCGATTATAATGGGCAGGAGTTCTAGTATTCGATCTACTAAGAGTATTCAATGATTATTATATATTCGTCTTGGTATCTACACATAATTTTTTTACAAGCAGCAACCTACCGCCGTTTACGTCAGGTTATGCCACTGGACCAGCGACATCGGTGTGCAGAGACACTATTTACATAACAAGCGAAAAACATACCTGTAACTGGTCTTGCAAATGGTTCACAACATCCTGCCTGACTTGTTCTCTCACTTCCTCCAGCCTCTGTTCCAGCTGAGCCTCCATCTTCTACCGCCGCCATTTTATAACACCGTCCGCCATGTTTTGACGTCACAGCCACCATGTTACACCGGCCGCCATGTTGTGACGTCAGCGTTTAGTCACACACGAGCGTGTTAGTCGCATTCCATGCATGCAGGAGAGAGAGAGAGATGTATGTATTAGATGGGTATTTACAGGTGCAGTTGAAAATTGTCTTTTTGACACTTACATTATGTATTGTAGGTACATAGTCTTAAAAATGGGTGAAAAGGGGGTAGGTATAAAAGTAATACATGTGAAAATGGGTGAGGAAATATTTTACATTTTTAATTGGTAAAGGAAAATAACTCTAGTTTTTGTTTAAGAATGTTTACAAAGGTACTTAAATACAAAAGAAATATAACCTCAAGCAACCGTAAGCTTTAAAAAAAGGATAGGTATCGTATAAATCTGTCCCCTGCATGCAAAATTATTATACACACCACAAAGAATATCAATATAATACATTCAGGCATATTAAAATTTAACTAGTCAGGTCAGGTCAGTTTTTCTTATCGGGCGATCTCTTCTTTATTTTAGGTCCAGAACTAAGCATGATATTGATTTACATACATACATAAAATCATGCGTCTCTCCCGTAGCGGTAGGCAGAGACCACAGATTTCTACTTGCATCTCTTTCGCTTCATCCACACTCATCAATCCTTTCATACATATGCGTCAGTTTAGGGTACTCCTGACCTGGCCTTGATTTATCTGTTCATTATCTATTTTTATGGTATCGTAAAGTTGTGTTAAGTATCATGTTTCTGTAATTTCACCCTTAAGTTGCAAACCGGAACATAGTAATGCAAACATTACTGCTCGGCGGTAGGAAATAAGTATGGTGGTAGTAATTCCCCGGACGAACTGCTAGAAAGAGTCCTACTGTTACTAAAATCTAGGCTTGAATCGTTATTTTATAATTTTTTTATTATTACTCATAGGTAAGCCTTTAACCACAATCTCACTTGATGGTAAGTGACGATGTGGTCAAAGATGTTAACAGGCTAACCTAAAATTAATGGCTCTCAAGGACAGCTGCCGGAACACACCGTTAGGTGCTTGGCGACAGATTTCATACTTGAGAGTGGTCGCTAGCCAGGCGGGCATTCGCAAAATGACCTTCCACCATGCGGTGAAGCTCAAGCCCGCGGCGGGATTCAAACCATGGACCAGCTGCGCGGCAGTTCATAGCCAAAGCCACTGAGCCATCACTGCTTCAAAATTATCTTATATATCAGTATTTTGAAAGTTATCATATTTTATTTTATTTTCTATTTCAATATTTCGTTTATTATCTTTATACAATTTTGTAACGATACAAGCCTAGAAAATTAAGAGATAACTCGATTTCGTGCTTAGTTCTAGACCTAAAACCTTAAAATAATTGAGTGATCACCTTTCGACGCTTGTATTGAGAACTGCCCGGCCTGTTCAACATTAACTTAACTCATAGATTGTGATAGAAGTGACAAAATACTAATGGTATATACAACTGGTAACTGTTATAGTATTCTGTGAGCGTTATAAAGACTCATTATATTGCAATATTTTTTCCTAATCAGATCCTATGTTGATTCTATAAAACATACTATTATTATGTTCAATTTCACAGTATTTTCAGGCAGTTAATATCACAACATCAAAAGCTTTATTTTGTTATTATTTGTAAAAGGTGCCTGGCTTCAGACATATTTATTTTACCATGGGATAAACTTAACTTCGGTGAATTAGTAATACACAATTTGTGTCATGGTCACTTAATAAACAAAGAAGCTAACCTTTTCGAGCTCCAAATCGATGTCTTGCGGATAGAGAACGTTGGATTCTGAGTTGAGTATGTGCGTTTTCAACTGCGATATCTGTAAATGATAAATAATTACCTTTTTTTTCTGTAACAGCTGCCGGTTAATGTAATAATTTGACCACGGTTATTTTTGTGATGCCGGGTTCGAATTTCACACCCTTTATCTTTCTGTCGGGAGTCGCAAGATGCAACGAAAGGAAAAATTACTGAAGGTGGGCAGCAGCGCCTTCTGAAGACACCTTACACTGAGGTGCCCAAGACACCTGCTAAGCATGGGAATTCCCTTAATGGGGTAGCTTTATCGTACTTTTTCGTATACGTAGTGAAAATAAAAATGTAAACAGTCTTTCAGAAGTGAAGTGTAAAATTTGATTAAAACTTTCGTAAGTAGTGCACAAATTTAAACAATTTTGAAACCGATTCATTCACGTTTAATCTGCCGTACTCCATGATGAAGCGACTCTGGAAGTCGCGAAACCGCTCGAGATCGAACTACTCGGATGATTTAACAACGTAAGTGAAATCGATTTCAAAATTGTTTAAATAAGTGTAAAATTATCAGCAATCTCAATACTATCGCCTGCTTTTTACAGCTTTTTACTGCTTTTTACAGGTTAGGCTTTGACCACTATATCATCTATTCTTCAACGCGTGCGTAATCGTCTGCATGTATGCAGGCAAAAATTAAAAAATTGCTTTGGTTCACGCAAGAATTATACCGTAAAATAATGCAGTATAAAGTAATTCCTCTCTATCATCTTATCTGTGATTTGTTATGCTGCGATGTACATTTCAAGTTCCACGGCAGTCCTTTCGAGCCATGTAATCGTATGCCAGACACTATTCGCTGACCATAGGCAACAAAAGCTCGCCCCAACGCAACGTCCGTCCCGATGCGCGCCGCATAGTAAACTTTGCTTTGGGGGTAAGCTTTTAATGGCGTTGACACGGTATGTATAGTATACCTGTTCTTCAAAAGCAGCAACCGACTCTCGCTGCCTGGCTTGCAGGTCGTCGACGTAGGCGACATGTTCCGCTTTCATCTCTTCTATCTGCTGTTCGTATTTCTTGGCTAACTGCTTCACTGCTTGCGGTGTCGACTGCAATCAAACGTTCCGAATATTAGTTTCACGAGTGTGCCATAACAATTCTGATTAGTCTTGACTATTTTCATTATATATCAGATTGCATCCGCTACGCTTTCCTTATAAAGTTACACTTATTAAGTATTCAATATTAGTGAAATTTGGCATGGAGACAAATGTAAAAGATTGTTGTTTAACATATTTCCGTAAAATTGTGTTATTACAAAATTACAACTAGAGGAAAAAGTATAGTCATGTGCGGGATTCGCACCCGCGCTATCTATCCCTAGAGCCGCTAACCGCCAAGCCAAAATGACGCGTGACTATAATTTATCCTTTCGTTCTTTAACCATCGTTTGGGGATGAAGCGACACCTATAGTTCAACTTACGTTGTACTACAAACAAGACTAATTTTGGCAATTGGCTTTAAACTTGTTAACGATGAGCATGACTGAAGACTGATGACTTGTCATCGAGAGTATCCTACGGACGACGGCGAGGTAATTCACAAACTATTCTATCGTATTTTCTACCATACATATACATTTCCGTGAAATACATAATAAAATCAACATTTCTCGTTTTATCTCCTTGAGATTCAACATTGTGTCATATAATTTTGTCTATAAGACTTTCTCTTTTATTTTAAATTGATATATACCACGCCACGGGCAGCCCGGCACCCTTATTTAGTTTTGCAAGCTTGCTAAAATAAAACTCTAAAATCAGAAACATTCGCGATTGCCGTACCTGCAGACTAATTATTCACATTTGAGCACTGTTTATCTCATATTCAATGCAAAACTAAATAAGGGTGCCGGAATGCTCGTGGGGCGCCGGGCTACCCGTGGGGTGCCGGACTGCCCGTGGGTTGCTGGGTTGCCCGTTGGGTGCCGGGCTGTCCGTGGGGTCACTCGTCACTATTTTAACAAAATAAGAATATTGAAATCGGACTACACGTTAATAAATTACAACTAAGTTTAAATTTCCATCATCATCTCCTTTCCCGAGGGAACCGTGCTGAATTTCGGGACAAAGTATACAATGTCCTTCTTCTTAGTATGAACTCAAATCTTTTTAAGTTTCATTGAATTCCATTCAGTAGTTTTGGAGTGATGCGCGGCTGGGATACAGACAGACAGACAAAAATTTAAGTAATACAGTTTTTAGTCAGCTACAGAAAGCTCTCAAATTTTTTTTTCGATATATCAGCCATGTACTGAATTGGATCTGTAACAGTTTTATTATAAGTATAGATTTCTGTTTTCGCTTAGCATGCGTCAATGCTCTTGTAAAAATAATACTAGTCAATTTCAGAACTATTCAATAACACCATTTTGCACGGGACTTGGGAATTCTTGCTTTCATAAGATAAAATTTGGTGTTACAGCAGAGATATATATATACTAATACAATTCTAAAGCGCGTTAGTAACAGGCCATAAGAAGGTAAAATTAGCAAACTATGCCTCCGAGTTTCTTTCTTATTCTTCTTGCAGTTGTTGTGTATGCAGGGTGTGACCTTACTGCTGAAGCGGTTGTTCGCGGCTGTAGAGCAGCAGTATGTTATCTGATTACACTCTACTGAATAAACTTACGTAAAATCGCCCAAAGATTAATAAAATGAGATTGTATCGCGTCTACTAGCTGAAAGACATAAAGTACCTCCAACGAAAGTGAAGGCAGATCGGCACTGCGCGCCCTGCGCCTTGCCACATCCCCGCCCGCACCCCCGCCGCCCGCGCCCCCCTCTAGCGCGCCCTCTAGCGAGGAGGCCGAGCCCAGCGCCGACGCACACACGCCGCGCCATACCTCTTCGGAATAGCTGGAACACACGACACAGTTTTTTAGGCATAATACGTGGGCGGCCAAACACGAAACTACAGAGACATAATGATTTATTGATTCATACTAGCTTTTTAATTTGCAGTGTGAACATTACTGTCCAGAATTGGATTTTTAGGGTTCTGTTTGGAGTAAACGGAACTCTAATCATTAATAGATGGAAGCAGTCTGTAATAAGTTACAAACCTGGAATTTAGATATTTTGTGTTTAATGCTGACTCAACAACGAATACTGGTCTAATAATAAAATTATTACTTTCAGGGGCCCCGGTACATGAAAAAGTAGCCGAAAAGTAGCTTAGCATGTGGGGTATCATCGTCTTGCGCTCATTGAGTAAAGTACATAGAAGTATATACTGACAAATAACTATATATATACATATTTTATCTAAGTAAAACAATAAAGAACAATCAAAGTGGTCAACTTTAGATCATATTTGTCATAGGATCTATCTCATAAAACTACCTAGTTAAGAATTTTATATACCATATCCTCTATTGGGCTAACAAATGATATTACATTGATTTATATTTTAGTTTATAGTATACAGGCTCTGACTTGGACGGATTTTATATTCTTGTTAATAAACTTTACGGGCTTGATTTATAACGCGGAAAATTGAAATAATTTACCGCAGTTTAAGAATTAAACATCGATACATCGAGTCCGGCGCCGGCAGAATTGTTAGAATATTTTTCTCTTCAGCCACTTACAAAACTGATTGCCGAAACTAGTAGGCATAATAATAATGACTCTTACATCTGAAACCGGTTGACAAATAATAGATGAAATTCGTAGTTTCCGAATTTGCTTTCTTTTCTCTATCTTTATTTCAACATACCATTAAGTCACAGAGTAAAAAGCAGAATTTAAACTTTGAAAACTTGTGTTCTTCTTATAAGTTGAATAAGTAATCAAAGAATAAATAAAATTAAAAACATAACAATTTTAAAATACAGTATCTAACTTACCCTTTCTTTAGCCTTAGGGAGCAAGAAAAAAAATCTTTAGTTAGTTTACATTGTTATCAAATAACATGATCCAACAAATGGCTATGTAGTACAAAACTCACATCATAGTCTTTACTTACCTTCTTTCCATATCGGAACATTTCTTCTCAAAATAAGTCCTAAGATTTTCCATCTCCTTTTCATGCTTGATGCTGAGCTCATTCCTGAGCTCTTCAATATCTGCACTGCCAGCTTTCACAGAGGCCAACAGTTCTCTCAGACGTCTAGTTTCTATAGTAAATGCTTGTTTGTCCTGAGACAGCTGGGTCTCAAGCTCTTTTATTTCAGAATCAAATTCAAACCTCATCTTGCCCATTTCATCACACAACACCTGTATCAAACTTTCCCGCAGTTTATTCCTCAAATTCTCTTCTATATAGTCATCAAATTTACTTATTATTGTACCTATTTTAGTTTCAAACCCGGTTTGGAAGTCATCAGAGCCTTCGGAAGACTTGAGATCAGATCTTGAAAAGTTTACAGTGATTTCTTCTCTGTCGTTGTCTTTTTCCTCGTTAGAGCTGCGCATGGATGAGCCTCCGCTCATTATAGCAGAGTAAAACTTAGTGCTGTCGTCTTTGATCATGCTCTGATACTTGAAGAGGTCCGATAGCTGGGCTTTGATTGTGTCATGCTCCGAGGGTGTCGCCGTGCCAAGGACGTGTTGCAGGTTGCACACTTCGGTGGCGAGGTGCTGGTTCTCATATTTAAGGTCGTCTCGTTCTCGCACGGATCGCTGTAAGGAGACGGTGAGCTCTTCAATTTGTTCATCCCGTTGCGTGATAGCAGCCTCATAGTGGTGCACAAGCTGAAAGGACAGGAACGCGTAAATACATACACGGAAGCAGAGCTCAGCATCCCATATAATGTGAATCAAATAATAGACATGCTTTCAACAGGCAATTTGATAGAAAAAAAGAAAATTTGCTTAAAGAGAAATATGGATAAGTGTGTGCTCTTAGTGAAATGTGGCTGAAGGGGAAATAATATTACTTATATATGCAAACTTAGTGCAATAAGCATATTTTATAAGCTGTTTAAAGTACATATAAAGTTGTTGCAGGAATTACCTAGGTACTTCATAGATAATGACAACTTTGATTACTCATTGTGGCAGTGTTGTTTGCACTGTAATGTTATGATAGAATTTTAGATAATTATGTACTGAAGCATGTTATACTAACACAACTGCCCAGGTGGCAAGTCTCTTTAGCAAGAGTCCGTTTTGGTGGGTTGTCCACCACACCATCATTGACCTATATGTATTTAGAATACACAATTTTCGAACGTAAAGCTCGTGTAATCGCTACGAGTGCCCAGCTGCGTGTGAGGGAGAGTATGCCGGACGGCATACTTGCACTGGTCGACTATCCTCGTTTGAGATGTCGCGTCTAGTATATATATGTCAATGCACACCACATTGTTAGATATTCTTCCCTCGAAATATTAGTGTGCAAACATGACTGTGTTTAGGCGTGAAGGCCAAGCTAGGGTAGCTTAGTGACATTGGCGAACAAAACCGAATGTCTCGGTGTGATGGATGCAATACAGTGTCAAACAGAATATACTGTGTAAAGGCAATCGTGACGCTTACCATCAGGTGAGCAACTTATCTGTCTCATCAATTAATAATATTAAAAACAAGAAAAACCTTACGCCCCAAGACAACAAATAAATGAACACTTTGTGTCTACACTCCAGTAACTGTACACAAAATTTATAGAAGTGCTCTGCTTTTGACACTATTGCAGCACTTCTTATTCAAAGATATCTGATGTATAAACAGCTATTCAAGAGTGCAGTATCTTTGAGGAGTGAAGTGAAAGGATACAATCAGTTTAGGCTTAGTAATGATTATAACAATGTGAGTGCTTAGTGAAACAGTGTTTGCAGTTGTACAGCCATAATAACACATGTTATTGCCTCCATAAATGTAGATGGCAGCTAGGTCTATTAAACACATAAATAACATACTCCTAGAGTAGGTAGGGATAATTTAGTTTCCAGGTTGGTGGAAAAACATGAAGCAAATTACAATGGAGAGTGGTTAATATCTAAATCTTGTGGTATAAATGACGAATGAGGATTTCAATCAGAAATTTATAATAACAAGTTACATGATCCCCCTGGTAGAAAATTAGTATATGTAATGTTTCTAAGAAATTAAACCTAAAAATGATTACACCCAAACCTATAGGTTTTAACTCACCCAAATACATTCCAGCCATCACAGAGACTTATTGAACTTTTTTTGAAATAGTTATATCATAGTTATAAATTCGAAAACCTACTATGTATTCAAGCCCAAACTCCTCAACTGTCAGCGTTAAATAATAGAATATAAGAACCATATCATAATGTTTCTAAGATATCAAACCTAAAAATCATTACTCACAAACATTTAGGTTTTAACTCACCCAAATAAATTCAAGTCATCACAGAGAATTATTGAACTTTAATGAAATATTTTTATTATAGTTTTAAATTCGAAAACCAATAATGTATTCAAGCCCAAACTCCTCAACTGAGCCATATTAAAGCATAGAATATAAGAATCACATCAAAGTTGCTGTAGTCAAAAATAACAAATCAAAGTTACTACCATAGACCTCAGTAATATTAGCATTGTAAACATGCATATTCTAAACACACTTCTTAATTATTAATAAGGCATTTATACATTTGTATAATAACAAGAGGTGATAACTAATTCATCATAGTTAAGTAAGTTCTATGTTTCAGGCAATCTCATTAAAATGCTAGTAGTTCATATTCATGATCTTTATTGCTGATACAATACACTACCCTTTTGAAGTGCAGATGTTATTCAAGCTAACCCTAGAATGGGAACTGGCTCCTAATAACAGCAGTAAGAATACACTGATAGATGTTTGGTACAGACATTCTAGGTGAGGGGTAGATAGCAAGCCAATCAAGCATTCAGAAAATGTCTTACCACCATGAAGTGAAACTTAAGACAATGGTATGATCAAACCAAGAACTATATATCCTTAGTATCACTAGGCCATCATTGCTTCAAAAGCAGTAGTCGTTATTTGTTTGTAGTAAATATATCAGGAGGAAATTTACATATATCTATGCTTTAAAAGTTCCTTCTATTATGGACAAATATTAAATAAATCAAATGACCTTTTTAATACTTATAAGCAGTAACAAAAAACAACAAAAATATTTATTGGAATTAATCAATATCAGATTAAAATTCACAAAATTTAGTTATATATAAATTAACCTATATATTATATATATAGGTTTTAAGCTTCTCATAGATCAGAAAGTGCAGTCTATAAAACATAAGTATATAGCATGCCAATGGTGTTACAAGAAAGATTAGTGTGCAGAGCAGCAGAATCGCACAGAGCAGGCAAATGCACAACACTCCACTCACAAACAGTACCTTGGCATGGTATTCTTCACAGATAGTCTTGTAGTCAGTAGTCATTGTACTGAATGATATAGTTTCCTCGGGAGGTATGGATTTAGGAGGCAATGACATGTCTTCATGACACTCTTTTGCTTTCATCTCTTCGTCAACAGTTACTTCTTCAACCAGTAAGTCGCTCTGTTCAATCTTATCACTCAGACTTTCTTTAGGAGAAATTTCATCACTCTGATCAATTTTACCACTAACTGACTCTTTGAGCGACTGCTCAGGGGTCTCCTCAATTTTTTCACTCAAACTTTCTTGCAGAGATATATGGTCTGACTTGTCAGGAGAATTTTCCTTAGAAGATACATTGAATACTTCTTCAACTTTAATACTGTCATTGGCACCAACAAGAAATGGAGATAACAAGTTTGGAAATACTGGAATTGGTTTCATGCTTGGCTCTATAATAGTACTACCTTCTGGGGGAGGTCCAAAGAAAATTTTGGCAGAGGGAAATGGAAACTTCGGCACGCCTTGACCTCTGATATCTAGCTTTATTATCTCTTCAGATCCTGAACTGTCTTTATCAAAAGATTCATCATTATTATCAGACTTGGCAGACTTTTCTGGGGATTGTTGGGATTCATTAGATCTCTGACTTGACTCATCATTGAGGGAATCCTGATAGGCTCCACTTTTAGGAGAATCAACAGGAGACTCATGGGCACTCTGTTGAAGGGATACTGTTGGTGATTTGTTGTCTTGAGTTCCTTCTTTAGATAAATCTGAAGACAGTGGTAAGTTGACAGGGCTCTCGTTACTGAGATGTACATCTGATACAGCATTCACATCTAATGGCCAAGATGTGCTAAGCTTACTATAGTCATGTGTGCCAGGGTTATCACTCACCGGGGAATGGGCAATAGGAATGTTTCCTGAAATATCTCTTGAAACTTTCTCTTGGTCTGCTTCATCTCTGAATTTATTGTGGTCATCTTTGGAATCTGTGGAGTACTCCACTTCAGAGGGGATATGTTCTGATATAGATTCAGTGATACTCTCCTCAACATCCTGGGTTAAGCCCTCGTTTTGACTCGTGGCAACGTCAATATCTGCCTGTATTTCATCCGTTACGACGTCTCCTATAGTGGGTATCTGTTGAGAATGCACGACATCCGGAAGAATATTCTAAAAATAAATGAAAAACCATAAATAAGTCCCGTGAATTATGAGAATAGCGCGCCTTTCGTGGGCACGGGTACCTTTCCAGAACATGAGTGTAACTTTCAATATTATATGATTTTACCCGGCAGTGGGCCACAAATGAGCCCAGCCGAATCCGGTGAAGAGTTGCACCTATGCATTTCAAAACTATTTTTATCGTAGCAAGGAATAAAAATATCTTGCATCCGAGATTGATAGTAACCGAAGATATATCAATTTATATAGTTCATATACCTTTGTTTCTGCAGTTTGTGGAGAACGTGTGTGGGGATCATCCATAATTTAATAAACACATAATAAAATCAATCCAATAATACATATAAAACCACAAAGTTCGTTGTCAAGACGACGTTTTTCAAACGCAAACAAAATCAAAATACAAGTACCTACAAATGCCATAGTGACTAGTGACAGTGACAGCACAGTAGTACTGACAGTGAGTGTTAGTTATTTAGTTTTTACCGTCTTCTGGGGTGCGTTCCTGCAAGCTTTCGGCCAAGACAAATTTTGGTCTAAGTGCGGATACACGCCGTTCCAGGACGGCGATTCTCGTGCAGTGATATGAATATCATAGTAGATAAATATCGAGAAAATATGGTGAATATCGAGTCGTCTAGTTTTGTGTTATTCTCGCAATATCACTATCGATAAATATCAAGCCCTAACGATCGACACGCAACATTGCGATATCGGGATTATCATTATACCTTCTATACACATGAACACAATTTCATATGAGGACATATTTTTATATCTAACACTCGCGAGAATAGCATTTTGTCAAAAGTCGATATTTTTGGGATATTAATGGTCTATAATAAATATCGAGAATTGATAAATTTATCTCATTTTTGAGAATTGCCTTCCAGCTCTCCAATCGAGCTTAATTTGATCCTGGGGTGCGTTCCCGCACGCCTCCGGCCAAGACAAATTTTGGTCTAAGCGCGGATATACGCCGTTCCAGCACTCCAATCGAGCTTAATTTGATCCTGGCAAGATTTGATCATACCGGTTCCGGGCGACCTGTCAGAGCTAATTTTGCTCTACTTGGCCAAAATTTTACTACCTTTTGAATCAGCCAAATCTTGGCTAGCTGTCAAATGTGACAGATTGTACAATAAATAATAAATTGTGTACAAGCTAGGCCAAGGATTAATGATTTCTATACTGTCTTCGCTTAATTCCGTAATGGGGCTCATTCTAAAACATACAGAAAATATTTGATCACTTAAGAACATCGCTGTCAATTTCATATTGTGACAATAGCGCCAAAAGGTCGTTCCAGGTACCTTGGATCAAATCTAGCTCGACCAATATTTGGCCCGGCCTTACTGGAACGCACCCTTGGCAAGATTTGATCATACCCGTTCCGGGCGACTTGTCAGAGCAAATTTTGCTCTACTTGGCCAAAACTTTACTACCTTTTGAATCAGCCATATCTTGGCTAGCTGTCAAATGTGACAGATTCTACAATAAATAATAAATTTTGTACAAGCTAAGCCAAGGATTAGTGATTACTATGCTATCATTGCTTAATTACGTAATGGGGCTAATTCCAAAACAAACAGAAAATATTTGATCAATTAGAAACATCGCTGTCATTTTCATATTTTGACAGTAGTGCTAAAGGACGTTCCAGGTACCTTGGAGCAAATCTGGCTCGACCAATATTTGGCCCAGCCTTGCAGGAACGCGCCTCTGTGGAGAGAGCGTCCCAGAGAGTAAACATCCTATTTGGGCATTGGGATAGTAAAAATACGAGTAACATTCACAAGGAAATTTTTCGTAGAGTAACTTAGCTGATTATATATTTATAATTTAATTTGAAATGTATATTTTACAACTAATAATATTATTTGTTCTTCTTGTTTGACTTGTAAATATGTGTGGGTTAACAATAAATTGATTATTGATTAGGTATCAATTTATTATATATACCTAATCATCAAGTTATTATATATAGGTACATATATAAAATTGATACTTACATGTATATACAGCAGGGGTGGCCAAGACGTCGACCGCGGTCGACTGGTCAACCGCGGAGGCATTTTTGGTAGCCCGTGAGAAGCGGCCAATCGAAACATTGCAGGAAGTAGGAACAAATTAATCGCAAATGTCAACTTAATTACAACCAAGAACAATTTACACTTATTTTTTCTTTATTTATGCTGTTTTCCTGTATGCGAAGGCATGAATATTGATATGTAATCTATTAAAATTGTTGAATTCATCGGTGCTGAAAATAGGCGAATTCATCGCTGTTGAATAAGTTTCGGTGAAGGAAGAAATTCAGCAAAATTAGGTGAGAATTATTATTGAAAGCAAGTGCATTTGAAAATATAGAAATGAAACAAATACATCAAAAAATAAAATTCCACGCGTCCGAAAATTTACACTATTTATCTTTGACGGTATTTTTTTTAGATCCTCGGATTTTAGATCTTTGTTAATGAATATTTTCAACTATGAATGTGATTTAAACGACACATCAGTCAGACGAGCATTTGACTTCCTGCTTGCATATTGCAGTAGTTCATACACTGTGCAGCATTATAAACTTGTCGAAACTGTGCAGCGCCAAAAATCTAGCCTAGGATATTGTTGTTCAATATGTTCAAAAGTGAAGTATAAAAATGTATAAGTAAAGTAGGTACATATATTATTACTATGAAAACTTTGTAATTAACTTCGTTACCTAATATTTTAAAGAATATAAACATACAGTTTAGCCATTTTTTATCCATTGCTGATTGCCCGTGAAGTTACTTTAAATTATAATGTAGACCGCGTGGTTTAAAAGTTTGGCCACCCCTGATATACAGGCTGTTCCAAGAAGTAGTGATATACTGAAGCTGGGAGGTAGAGGGCTATCTGAATAACTATGTAGTTATGACTTTTTTTTAATTTTTCACCTAACGCCGAGTACGATGATATTTTTATTTATGGTGACGTGAATTATTGCGGTAGATGCTTGTTTTTTTTTTGTGTGCTAAGCTGATAGATAGGCCATTTCAGTATGGTAACATTTACTATCGTTAGATTTTTTAATGGAATGAAAAAAAAATGCCTAGAAAGATAAAATTACCCAGTTCACAACTTCAAGGGCCATTAAAAACATTTTAAAAATACCGTTAGATTTTTAATTACTTGTTCTATCTATCAGGTGCTATCCTAAAAATTACATTTTATTATTCATAAGACTTAAATCAAATAAATGAAATCTAAATGTGGTAAGTGCAAAATTTGAATTGGGATTATTAGGATTTTTAATATGCACAATTCTCACTCATGGGCAATTGAAAATCATAATTTAAAAAGGGAATAGTCCAAGAAGACTTTAGTGTTAACCTTTGGTCTGGCATACTTAGCGCTCAGCTAACCGGGCCCTTTCAGCTGCCAGACAGCTTGGGCAGCAATCACTTTTTAAATTTTCTACGCGTCGATCTGCCCCTGCTGTTAGAAGATGTGGACTTGGAGACACGCAGAAGCATAGTAATGACGTGAGAAACTATTTAAATCAAAGATACCCTGAAAGATGGATTGGTCATTGCGGCCGGGGTGACGCCTGTCTTATAGCCTGAGCTCCACGGTCCCGCGACCTAATCCCCATAAATTTTTTTGTATGGGGATACTACAAAGACCTCGTCTACTCGAGAGAATGCCGCAATTTGGACGAGTTAACCCAGAAATTGAGAGTAGCAGAAGAAACCATTAAATCTTGGCCTCTTGGATTGATGTACTTAAGTCCAACGAAGTGCAATTTTGTACCGATCAATTTTACAATATTATTTACAAAATTTTTGATAACTGCGTTCCTAGGAAACGTCGTAAAAAATCGTCGGATAGGCTCTATCCCGTCTGGTTCACGAGTGACATTATATTTGATACTAAACTCAAATTAAAGCTACACCGTACCTGGCGTAAGACTGAATGCGATACGGATTATAAAGCATTCTCTGATCTGCGAGCCTCCTTGAAGTCTCGTATATCGTCTTCCCACGACTCTTATTTGAAAAGTATCGAAGATGGTATTGCCGCAAACCCCCGGACTTTTTGGCAGCATATCTCAAGTCTTCGCTCCAAAGGGGGCTTTGAACCTAGCGTTAATTATGAAGGTTGTACACTCAGTGGTGTCGAGGCTTCGGAGGCTTTCGCCAAATTTTTTGCAAGTTTTTTTTTAAGAGACGTTCCTCAGTTAGACTCTGAATGTATAAATAATTGCGATAAGACACAATCTAGTAACTACGTAAATATATTTGTACTAACTCCACAAGAAGTAGCATCTGGAATTAAAGGTCTCAAGACAAATAGTTCTGTAGGGCCTGATTGCGTTCCTCCATGGTTTCTAAAACGAGGCTTAAAATTCTTGGTTCAGCCACTATGCCACATATTCAACATGTCCTTAACCACAGGAATCTATCCCAAACAGTGGAAAATGTCAAGGGTAACACCCATTCCAAAAAGTTCTGATAAGTCATCGGTTACAGAGTACAGGCCTATCGCCATTCTGTCATCCCCGGCGAAAACCTTTGAAAGGATCATCCATAGAGAGATCTATAGGCAGGTAGAACAGTATTTGCGCAACGAACAACACGGCTTCAGGAGAAAAAGGTCAGTTGATACAAACCTCCTGGAAGTTACAGATTTTATCTCTGTCCGGTTAGATCGCAGTAGCCAAGTAGATGTTCTTTACTTTGATTTTCGGAAGGCCTTCGACAGAATCAATAATGATCAGTTACTTATCAAACTGAATGCTCTGGGTTTTGCTCCGGGGCTGTTAAGATTTATTGCTGACTATCTTAGAGACCGTCAACAATTTGTAAGGTTAGGTGTGTATGACTCCAGTCCTTATCATACAAGATCTGGGGTCAGCCAGGGATCCATATTAGGACCACTCCTTTTCATTCTTATGATCAACGATCTTCCCGCCGTAGTTAGGCATTCCAAATGCCTGCTTTATGCGGATGATTTAAAATTGATCAAAGAAATAAATTCCCTGGAAGACTGCCACGACCTCCAACGTGATGTAGACGCGGTATGCGATTGGGCAGTAGTAAATAAAATGGAGTTTAATCCATCAAAATGCCATGCCATGACTTTTACTCGAAGACAGTCTCCCATTGAGTTCCAGTACCAGCTAGACTCCAGCGTGATAACTAAATCTAGCACTACAAAAGACTTGGGTGTCATCTTCGATCAAAAACTAACCTTCAATGACCACATTGTTACACTTGCCAAAGAGTCATACAGGAGATTGGGGTTCGTGCTGAGAAATTCGAGAGACTTTCATGGTACTCACGTCATTCAGTTAATCTTTGAAGGTATGGTTCGTAGCAAGCTGGAGACCAGCTCGACAGTATGGCACCCCCATGAGAATGCTTACGCACTGTCTTTAGAGAAGGTGCAAAAGGCCTTCCTTCGCTTTCTATACAAGCGCATGTTTGGCTATTACCCGTTGATGTACCCAACAAACTTTCTCCTAGGATGCCTAGGTTATAACTCTTTAGAAGTTCGGCGAATGCATAACCAAATGAAAGTGATGTGTAAGATCCTTCATGGAAAGATAGATTCTCCTGATTTATTAAAGGAGCTCGGCTGTCCTAAAATAAAACACTGTATACACCAACTCAACAATTTTAAGCTACAGCAGTTTTAGTTTAAGTTTTGTAATAGAGTACTTACTGAATACTTACACATGAAACTTTGTATTTTTTCCAAAGATAATAAACTTTTACATTTATTTTGGCTGGATTTATACCTTTACCTTGCGTAATTTGATAAAAAAATTAAAAATTGAGGATATACAGTGTTCAAAATTGTTGGAATCTCTGAATTAGAATACATAATCAAATTAAATAAACTGAATATGCCTATTATTTTATTGTCATTACCTACAGAGTTAATAAAACAAACGTTGAATAATCTTAAACGTTTATTTGAGCCACTAAAATCATCTCTAATCATCACTTTCAATTTGTCCTTCTACTACCAGATCTAAAACATTGTCCTTTTCTATGAAATTACGCCAAAATTGTTCCCTGTTAGCTGGCATTATTTGCACCAGTTTATTTAAAATTTCTTCTTTCTTCTTTTTGGTAATTCTTCTTGGTGTTTCATTCTCTGGTAGTGGCTCTATCTTTTCATTAAATCTAAACTGCAAAAAATTAACCTCTTTGTAATTTTGATCTCTGAAGCTTTCTTTGTATAACATGTTCCTTGAACCTCGAACGAATTTTACTTAACAATATCATGTAATTTTAAGCTCTGCAAATTATGATCATTTTGCCGTCGTGGTGTCCTTTTTTTCTTAGGCCATTTATGGAACTGTGTAACTTCAACGACAGTCAGATTTCGGCGAGATGTCTTTATTTTATAATCTCTAGCATGTCTTTAAAACCGTAAACATCCCCTTTCTTTTTTATAGCTTGTTCTATATTTCCATGGATGGCATCTGCAGTCATATGCGTGTGTACACGGAATATCCATTATCAAGTTAAAAACACTGTACATCCAATGATATACTGTGTTTTTAATTTGTCAATGTAACATACTTTGTTTTATGTTTGAATGATCGGTTTGCATGGCGTATTCCGTGTTTTTACTCGTCTGTATTCTTGTTATACTAACAGATATCAAAAAACGGATCTTTGGCTTAGACGCAGGCGAATACGGTATGTCCCAAATCGGGATAAACCGTGTTTTTGGAAAAGTGGCATATTCAGTGTTTTATTTTGGGACAGCCGAGCTGTCTCGGCTTCATGTCCCTGATGTCAGAACCCACCGGTGCGGCGGCCGCGTCCAGCAGCTGTTCGCGGTGCCACAAGCTCGCACGGTTGCGCACTCATACTCCCCTATCTCACGCTCTCTGAGTGCGTTCAATGGCCTCATGGCTTGGGCACCTGATTGTGATTTATTTGCTGACGAATGGAAGAGTGTGCTGTCAAAGTGTCTAGATTACAGTGAGACGATAGCGGGTAAGAAAAAAGAAATGAGTGATGATGATGAATGGGCATACTTGTGTCAGTGTGACTATGACTTCTGGTAATGTTTTTGGCATAATAACCATATCTTTGAATTGTTGACATAATACATTTATTTGATTTATATTTAATTTGACATTATATTTTAATATGGTGTTTCGACATTAATTTATTTTCACCTTTTTCAATCTGTATGTAATTTTGGTTTTAATTTCTATATATTAGCACGTTTACTGTATCTTTCAATTGTTGACATGATATATTTTGATTTACATATTTAATTGATATTGTATTTAGACGTTATTTTATTTTCAAATGTATTATTATTATTTTATTTTGTATGTCGTAATTTATTACTATGTTTTATTTTGTTATTTGTATATCTATATTTAAACTTGCATGCACTAGCTAATGTAATTGGTTGTACCGTATTAGTTATGTAAATAAATAAATAAATAATAGAAGTGCATTCAGACGTTTAAAAGACAACTTTTTCCGGCGATGTCGCACTTGCATTAACCAACAGGGGGGCCATTTTTAAAATTTATTGTAATTAAACACCTTGTAATTGGTTTTACTTTGCATGTGATAGATTATTTGAAAATTGGCTCACTATTTATTGAGATATTTGTTCATATTCACTTGATTGGCTATAAGCTTAAGATTTTAACAACTGGTTTAATGTGACATTCTAATTTCGTTTTAGAAATACTCTGTGGTTTTTAAGATGAAAATAAGTATTGGTTTAATAATCTGTGTATATTTTATCTGTGGTAGGAATTTAATACTGTACCTAAAGGTCTTTATTGTGAGACTGTGATTAAAAATCATATATGGATTGTCATGATCACTGGAATCATTATTTGATGATATTTTTACTATAAGTATATCTTATAAGTAGTGAAACTGATCATGTGAAGACAAAGACAAAGATACTTATTTAAAATAGTTTATTTTATGTACTTTATTTGTATGTGTAAAAACATTGATGATTTTATTATAGTTATTGCCATATGTATAGAGCTTGAAATCACATAATTGTCAATTTTAAAGAGTACTGTGTTTGTGACGGTAGTCGCTTCGTCACCTTGTTTGTTCCTTCACTGAGTTGATTCACTTTCTGTCGGACCGCCGTGCCGAGCAGACCTCCAGTGGTGTTGAAATAGTGTTTGACGACGAAGTGCTGCTTGGTTCAGTTTCGGTCGGACCGCCGTGCCGAGCAGAGCTTCGGTGGTGTCGAAATATATTTGGAAAGTAGTCTTTAGTGACGAAGTGCTGCCCGATCAAGATGTTGTGAAGTTAAGTAATTTATTATTATCTTTTCTGATATTACGTAACGACAAATCTCGTTTAAATGTAATGGTCCAAAAGGACCATTACATGGTTTGTAAAAAGGGTAATGACAATTATTTATCGAATAAGAAAATATTTGTTTATGTAAACAATGACTTTATATGTTAATTAAAAGTTGATAATCCAGTGAAAGTGTAAATAAAGTGTATATAGTAAGTAAGTAACACATTGTTAAAAGACTTATAAAAGAATGGCCCCGAGTTTCTTGCCCGTTCTTCTCGCAGTGGCTCTATACAATTTTGTTTGCTGAACGTGGCAGTACAATGTAGAATCATTCAATATTAAAATTTCATCAAATTGAATAAATGGTTTTGACTATTGAACTAACATCAGAAGTGGGATAGAACACGTTATACTTCAGATTGTTTCAAATGCTTTCAGAACGTGTGGACGTGGCTTCTCATGTATCCGGCTGTTGTGGAGGGTCTGCTTAAGGCCATCTGCGACGCAGTAGCTGGCTCACACCATGGGGACGACGTGGTGCTACCACCTTTTGATCCTGAGAAGAATGACAATGGTGCAGACAGCAGGTATACCGCTATTTGGTGATCTGGGCTGGACCACCATCACTACTGTAGCAAATCAGGTAAAGCCTATTGGGCTCTGTATTGTTATTGTGAAAATCTAGGATCTTCAAATTGAAAAGTGGGACCTGTTCAAAGCTACAAAAAGGATTTGTACACCACACCGAAAAATTAAATATAACAGACAAAAAGAAAAAAAAATTACTAGAAACCGGGTAGGACTCGCATAAATTTTACTGGCTATTTCTCCAACCAATTTATTTAAAGATCTTGGTCTTGGAGTCACAATTTTTATCAGTTAAACTTGCAAAAGCTTCAGCATCAGAGGGATAGCTATTCTGTTAACTTCGGAAACTACCGATTCATATGTTGTTATTACGCCAGAGTAAAACTCAGGTTACTAGGAAATAAACTTATTTCACTATTCACAACATATGCTTAAAATCGCCCAAAACCGTTTGAATACACTATTAAGCAGACTGTTAGAAAACACGATCTGCTAAACTAGGTACCTTAAACTGACAATGCCCAAGACCTAATGTTTCCTGTTACAAATTGGCTTATTTTAAATCACAAAGCTTATTAGAAACATATACATACAAGACTATAATTCGAAGACTGACTAAGTATATCAAACATGAATTAAGAATCACGAAATCACAAACGTACAATGCAATTATGTAGCCCATATAGGTCTATGTACGTTAGTCTGAACTTCGTTTTTATTTTTAGATAGATAGATAGATAGATAATTCTTTATTGTTACACCAATAAAATACAAAATAAATCTTAAATAAAATTTTGAATAAAGTGTCACAATGGGCGGCCTTATCACTAATAGCGATCTCTTCCAGGCAACCTTTGTATGGAGAGGAAATACAGGAACAATGTCGGGGGTGTACATAAGAAACATAACTAAACAATCATCGAGATAAAGAAAATTAGTCTACGTTATAATCTAAAACACATAATTTAAAATCTAGTAATACCTACAATATATTTATTATTATACTAATACATATTAATATTACATAATATATTCACACAAATATATAATACAAGTATATAAATAATATTATATATATATATATATATATATATATATAGATAAAGTATATATATAATTTAATATATAAATACAGTCATATAACTAACATATATAAGATGAGGAAGCGGATGTGATAGGTAGTTTTTAATGAAACAGTTCTAACAGTTTGAATTTACTAATTAGACAAGAAAAAATTCTTGACATGAGTTTTAAAAATGGACAGTGACGTGCTCGCCTGATAGAAACCGGTAGTGAATTCCACAGGCGGACAGCTTTGACTAGAAAAGATCGATCGTAGAATATTGTGCCATGTTTTGGCATACAGAGAGAAAGGTTATCTGATGACCTAAGATTGAGAGTATTAGCAGTGTGAAGGAAATTAAAACGTTCCTTAAGATAGCGCGGGGTCAATGGATTGAACAAAATATTGTAAACAAGAGAGAGTATGTGAGCATTCCGGCGAAGACGTATAGGAAGCCACTTGAGCTTTGATCGAAATTCAGAGATGTGATCATATTTGCGCAAACCAAATATAAATCTAATGCAGAAATTTTGTAGACGCTCAAGCTTATCTAGCTGATCCTCCGTAAGATCTGGATAGCAGACATCAGCATAATCGAGAATTGGGAGTAAGAGAGATTGAACTAGAGCAATTTTGGTGGTAACTGGAAGAAAGTTGCGTAATCTTTTTAAAGCGCCTGCGGTGGCATACAATTTGCGACTAGTAGTTTGTAGTTGAGGAGCCCAACTCAAGCAACGGTCCATAATCAAACCTAGGTTTTTCACAGATTCACTTTGTTTCACTTTTTTTTACTTTTATTTAAAAAGTAATGATGTTCGGGTAATCATGATGTCTTATTGTTTCACAAAAGCTGTATTCAAACTTACTATGGCTAATA
This sequence comes from Plagodis pulveraria, assembly GCA_963890685.1. Taxonomy (NCBI): domain Eukaryota; kingdom Metazoa; phylum Arthropoda; class Insecta; order Lepidoptera; family Geometridae; genus Plagodis; species Plagodis pulveraria. The sequence continues at coordinate 1,981,335 of OY982968.1, forward strand.
AAAAATGTGAACAGGGAGGCTCCTGGTGGCACATAAATCGATACCAATACTATTCAACTGCAGTTTTGAACCTTCCTTAGAGAGATAAACACTTTATTGTACATCAAATTTTATCATCCATATGCCGCTGTAATAATAGTACCTTCCGGTCTTAGACTTTTTTTTCGAACCATATTAGGGTACTTGGTCCTTGTCAAACAACCATATGAACTAAAAGGTCATTTAGATTTCGATCTTCAAAACAAAATAACACTATTATTTGGGAAATTATCATCAGTACTATTGTCGTTCTATGATGACATAGGCAGAATATGAACTGGTAAAGTTTTATAACTCTACACGATGATGACTGCCACGTAAGATATGACAAACACTAAACAAAACTAGAAACTACATGAACCAGTCTAATTTACACTTTAACAGAAGATTACTATATACCTAAGAAAACTCTTTTCTTTCAATCGTATAGGGAAATCGGTTTATTACACTTAGATTACTCTGGGATTTTCAGACAATCTGAGGAAGAGTATAACCATATCCTTCTAAATATAGATGAAAATGATTACATTATTTCGTACCCCAAATCTTGTGATACCCAATAAACTTCTCCACTAATAAAGTTAATTCGTCGAAGATGGGGAGTAATGTATTAACATCACACTATTTCTAATATATTTATTTCTCGTAGCAATGGCCAGGTTAAACGTAACGTGGCTACGTTTAACAAATACGATAAACAATTCGTCAGAATAGCCAAACGGTCTGTGGCAGATTCAGCAAACATAACACAACAGTTCTTAAAACAAAAAAATAGTTATTTCCCTGTAAGACAAATAATAGGCACAGAGGGAAATGTCCAACTTAATTTGTTCCCAGGAATATGGGTAGTTTATAAACTTCGATCTTAATTCGATCGAATTATTTTCACAAATTATGTCCACTATTATCTACCCTTGATGGGTGTTAATGGGTGTGCAAAATTCGGTTTACATGTCAGTGAAATATACATATTAATTAATTTATTTCGAAACGAATTACAACAATAGTAAAACAAGGTACTTAAATTAGTTATATAGATAACACTTTATTTACACATTACAAATTTATAACTTAAAACGATAACTAAGAGTAGGTGTGACAATAGGCGGTCTTATCCCAGACAACCCTATACAAAGGGATATTTATAAATAGATATGGACGGAGGTATATCTATAACAATACTGATAATAATTAAAATTAAATAATAATTTCCAACACAAGAATCGGACAATGAATAAATTAAGACGTAAATTACCGACATCATAAAAGTTATCATTTAACAAACCAAAGTACCTTAAAATAAATAATAAATATATAAATAAATAATAATAAATAAATAATAATAAATAAATATGTAAATAAAAAAAAAAGTAAAATGTATAATGTAATAAATAAATATGTATAACTATACATACATAAAACATATGATATACATACTTTATGTAATGTTATATTATTACAATATTTGCAGTGACTTGAGTCCAAACACACAAAACAATGGATGTAGTTTTACAATAGTAGTAGCAGCGTAATAGTTATCAAGAAAGGTAGTGAGTTTTAACCAGGTTTTTGAATACATATATTGAGGGTGCAAGTTTTATTTCAAGCGGCAAAGAGTTCCATAAACGTACAGCTTCAGTGGAAAATTATTCGTCATAGAACTTTGTCCTGTTCTCTGCTAGCTGCGGTCCCCATGTTTAGCAAGTGTCAATAATTATGCCAAGATTTTTACTGTGGCACTATATGGAACAGTAACCCTGTTCAACGTCACCTTCGGCAAGACATCCCAATCAATTCTGCTAACCATACGTGAACTGCCAACAACAATGACTTGTGTTTTTACTGGGTTGACGTGAAGCCCATAAGCTTAACTTCAATCTGATATTTGAAGGAGATCTTTATTTGTAGCTGCTACTGCTTCAGACAATTTGAGGAGAGGTGCTTGGCAATTTAGTTATCATTATTCTATATACATATAATGGTACAAAAAAATATTAAATTAATTTTACAATTTCAATATTGATCACATTAATTAAATAAATACATTGAAGATAAGTTATATAATAACAGTAAACATTGGCCGTGAATCAGATGTCGTATAAAACACACTGGCGTCAATATTTTTTAAACTACGGTCAGTTAAAATTCATCAAATTTTGTAGTATGATTGACTAATGAGGAAAGTTCAATTTTCTTTAAAAAAATGGAAAATAAATTGATATCCTTCGGCAATGATGGTAATTGGTTATACATTTTTATGCCTTAAATACACTTTTCTTTGTTAAGGGTGGTATTACACCTTATGTTACGTAGTGTGGCTTTGTGTGTACTGCTAAACAGTGTCATAGTTTTGTATATTTGACCTGATTAAAAGCGATGCCTCATAAATGTATAGCGGAGGAAATATCGGTATATTAAGAGATTAGTGAAATCAGGTTTACATGTGTAAATATACATCCGTTCAGGCTTTGCTGTCTGACGAAGTAGATAAATCTTAAGAAACAATGATAAATGTAAACTCTAATATGGAACCAGCAGAGCAATGTTGTAAAAATGTTACTGAGTGGTTAAAGGTATATTTCGGCTCCAGCGTAAAGACCAAATTTAAATTGTGAGTGATGTGGTCTATGTCGGTCAAAATCATAGGTGAGAAAATATTTCATACGGAATGATCGACTTAGACACCAAGGCAACACAGTAGTTACAGAAATATTGATGTTGCCAAAGAAGCCATTAATTTCTAGCCCGGTGAATGGGTGGGTCAAAACGTTTATTTTGAACAAGTTTAAGTACAGCTGAAGTATATAAATATAGTAGATGTTATAACATTAAATTGATAATTATATTTTATTATTTGGATTAACCGTGATAGATTATATTTAATGATATTATAAAACTTATATTAATAATTTATATTAGGATTGTTTTCAAATATTGTTAAATAAATTGATTATATACAATATTGATGATAACTGAAAATGGACAAAGTCAATACATCACAAAATGAGTAAAGCCAATACATTGAATAAAAAAACAATATATACATGTAGAAATAAAATATATATATATATACGAGTAAGTATATATATATATGTGGTAGCAAACATTATGTGATGGACAGGTATTTCAAGATTTTGTGAGTGAACGTTCGTGGCAATTTTAAATAATAATAAATATTTTGATAAAGCAATATATTCATAAATATAATGACCATATGACTATATGACTGACACGCTGGTCGGTCTCTGACCTTCCATTAGTCCCGGTAATACCACTGGCAGCGTGTGGTAGGACTAATATACGTTGAAGGCCTGAGATCTTTTATATGACAATACTGCTGGTCGGTCACTGCGCTGATGCTTTACTGGAAGTCATGCGCAGCAGGTGATAGGTAGAGTATATCAAGGCCAGAGACCTCTTATAATGACATGACATGACATGAAAAGAAAAGAATTGAATTGAAATAAAATGAAGTGAAAGGACATGACAAAAATGGAAACGAATTTAATTGAAATAAAATGAAATAAAAATAATAAAAATATAGGTTGTACTTTGAGAGCAAAGTACTGGTCAGTATGGCCGTGATAGATTATTTGAAAATTGGCTCACTATTTATTGAGATATTTGTTCATATTCACTTGATTGGCTATAAGCTTAAGATTTTAACAACTGGTTTAATGTGACATTCTAATTTCGTTTTAGAAATACTCTGTGGTTTTTAAGATGAAAATAAGTATTGGTTTAATAATCTGTGTATATTTTATCTGTGGTAGGAATTTAATACTGTACCTAAAGGTCTTTATTGTGAGACTGTGATTAAAAATCATATATGGATTGTCATGATCACTGGAATCATTATTTGATGATATTTTTACTATAAGTATATCTTATAAGTAGTGAAACTGATCATGTGAAGACAAAGACAAAGATACTTATTTAAAATAGTTTATTTTATGTACTTTATTTGTATGTGTAAAAACATTGATGATTTTATTATAGTTATTGCCATATGTATAGAGCTTGAAATCACATAATTGTCAATTTTAAAGAGTACTGTGTTTGTGACGGTAGTCGCTTCGTCACCTTGTTTGTTCCTTCACTGAGTTGATTCACTTTCTGTCGGACCGCCGTGCCGAGCAGACCTCCAGTGGTGTTGAAATAGTGTTTGACGACGAAGTGCTGCTTGGTTCAGTTTCGGTCGGACCGCCGTGCCGAGCAGAGCTTCGGTGGTGTCGAAATATATTTGGAAAGTAGTCTTTAGTGACGAAGTGCTGCCCGATCAAGATGTTGTGAAGTTAAGTAATTTATTATTATCTTTTCTGATATTACGTAACGACAAATCTCGTTTAAATGTAATGGTCCAAAAGGACCATTACATGGTTTGTAAAAAGGGTAATGACAATTATTTATCGAATAAGAAAATATTTGTTTATGTAAACAATGACTTTATATGTTAATTAAAAGTTGATAATCCAGTGAAAGTGTAAATAAAGTGTATATAGTAAGTAAGTAACACATTGTTAAAAGACTTATAAAAGAATGGCCCCGAGTTTCTTGCCCGTTCTTCTCGCAGTGGCTCTATACAATTTTGTTTGCTGAACGTGGCAGTACAATGTAGAATCATTCAATATTAAAATTTCATCAAATTGAATAAATGGTTTTGACTATTGACTTTGTTGTTTAAATCTAACTAACACATGCATTAATCATCATGTAAATTAAAATTTTGCACTTACCACATTTAGATATAAATTTTTGATTGAAGCTTTATGAATAATAAAATGTAATTTTTAGGGTAGCTACCTGATAGATAGAACAAGTTTTTAAAAACCGAACGATTTTTTAAAAATGTTTTTAATGGCCCTTGAAGTTATGAACATACTGGGTAATTTTATCTTTTTTGGCATTATATATTTTTTTCATTCCTTAAAAAAATCTAACGATAGTAAATGTTACCATACTGAATTGGCCTATCTATCAGCTTAGCACATAAAAAAATCAAGCATTGACCGCAATAATTCACGTAACCATAAATAAAAATCTCATCTTACTCGGCAATATGTGAAAAATAAAAAAAAATTCATAACTCATAAAATACGAAAAATCGCGGCACATACATAGGGGTGATTCAGATAGCCCTCTAGGTACTCTACCTTCCAGCTTCAGTATATCATTACTTCTTGGGACAACCTGTATATATGTGCAACATATAATAAACGGCACCCCACGGGATGAACTGTGTGTTTGTCTCCAGCTTACTCAATTGAAAAATTACTTATTTCTGAATGTGCCAATATTTTGAGCATACAACATAGAACAATTATGAATACGAACTCAAAATTTAAGTGCCAAATAAACAACGATGCTACGTGTGATTATTAGTGTATTAGCTGACGTTATGGTCTCCAGCTGACACATGCTGTATATACGAAACGGCTGAAGATGTGGTTATAACTATAATAATATATACTATTTCCAGGAAATTAGAGCACAGTTTGTGCCAGTGGCACGAAAAATTTAAACTTGAAAGCTGTCGTAGTAATGACCCGATTAAGACGTTTATGCTGGAGACCACGTGTCTACAGCTGCTCATCTGTATATCCTGAACCAATGGAACTTCCACTTTATTCAATATGCCAAAATGTAGAGCACAATTTGTGCCATAGGCACTAAAACTTTTTTGAGTTACAAGCTGAAATCAACGTGTAGCTGGAGACCCATGTCCCCAGCTAGCACATGCTGTACTGTTCAAACGGGAAAGGCTACTATTTAATGGCTTAAAATGAAGGGTATAATTTGAACTATCGGCACGGCAAAATTTTGAAGCCGAAATGCCGCCGCCGCGCAGTCCCGTTCGCTGTAGCTGCAATCTGTTTTGAACCTTATTTCTATAGCGTCTGAACTTAATTTTTGCTTTCACGTTACGGGTAGGTGGATGAAGTTACAAAAAAAATGTACCTGCATAGACTAAGAGCAGGTGTTTTGTAATTTGACAACCATTTTATTCCATTATTTATAAGATATCTTGGTAGATATTTTTTCTCTCAGAATGTTCACCTACATACGAGATCTTTATTACATCCTCTTTGACGGAGATATTGCACTCTAATCTAATCCTACACTCTATATTTAACGGTGATAACTGTTACGAATATACTGTAATTTTATAATTGGATACAAAGATAATTGTACGTAATTATGTTAAGAGTAGAGTTCAACGGAGCGCTTTCCATACTAACGTAGATAAATCATATTTTACATGTCAACCAATGTTCAAACTCGGTAAAATTTTGTACGTATATTGCTGAGCCTAATATTTATGCTTCTGGTTTAAAACATAAAATGAAGTTATATATAAAAGTTCTTATTTTGTTTGCAAAAGTCCAAATTGGTATTGCATTTACAAATTATAATCTAGAAAGTCTAGAAAGACAGTAGCTCTGCAATCGCAACAAAACTAACAGGCCACATTTAAAATGCTTGTATGTGTATCACGCACACAGTATGCGAAGCTACTATTGTTTTTATAAGCGGGATGCATCACTGATGGTAAAGACGTGCTTAGTGATAGGTACCAGATTTTAATAGCTTTCTCATAAAAGTAGGTGAATTACATGTTATGATTTTGGGGTACCAACGAATTATGTTAAATTGTTTTAAATATCTTTACATAGGAGTTTGTGCAATGAATTAGGAGTACAGATTGGCTGTTCTGCATTTTTTCTCGTGTTCTTAGCCCTAGAACTGGCGTTACTGAGTGTAATTAGGTAAATATATATGTAATGAAAAATATGAACAACGTACTCGAAATTGACGTCCACATTATCAGTATATTATATGGATGTAAGCAGACATGGTAGGTCTCAGGTTCCACGCTTACTTGGGTACGGTAAAATTTCTGAGAAAAGTCTTGAAATATACACTTTAGATTATGATTGTATTTATATAATTTGCAATGCTTACGTATACAATTTTCAATGATACTCGTATGGCTAGAATCTTTTATATAAGACGTAGTTTTATATCCGAGCGTTAAGTCCCAATAAATACTTATAACTACGTGTTCAAGTTGCGAAAGTCTAAAAGTTTACTGTTTCATTCGATGTTTTCCTAATATAGTCCTTAATCAGACCTCAGAATTTCATGTACAGATTATAGTGAGTGAGCTTAAGCAAATAAGCCTAAACACGGTTGGTATATTTGCTATATGCATGCACAGGTCCCTACGATCTAGTTCTTTTCCATCATTACACCTCAGGAGTTCATGTACAGAATATGCTCACTGAGTCTAATAAAATAAGCTTAAACACGTATGTGGTATGTGCTGGTGTATATGTGCCGTAGCAGAATAGGTACCTACCAAACGAAGGCGTTGCTATGGTAAATAAATAGATACGGAATGTGAAAGCAGTAAATAATGTGTATAAAAATGTGTCACTAATCCCTTGCATAACTGTAATTTTTCCCCTTGTAATTTTGTTATTTATGCGTACATACTTAAGTATAAAGTCAGTTCATACTAACATTTAATTATTAAATAAAAATATGGGTACGGGTTTTTTTTCTTCGTCCATAGATATATGAGTATCAAAACACTTCACACCAAAAACATCCATTTAATACGTTCCTTTGGGAATACTCGACAACCATCAAAACATGATTAAATAACAAATATATCACATTATCAGATCAGTTGAAGGAAAATATACCTTTTCCTATCATTACCAGAAAAAATGTATTAGTATGGAAATCTTCCATATTAACACACATTTTGTAGAAATTTCAACCGGCCACCTACTACCGTTCCAAAGATACAGATCTATAAAAGTCAGCTATCCATGCAGCTTTGTAATAGGGTCCCGTTTTCTAATACGGAACCTGTTATTTAGGCACTAAAATGTGTAGGTATGTAATCTAATTATGTGACTATTATGGTATCTGTTTACTAATATTTACCATTTTATTTGTTCATATTAACGAAATACATTACTACCTTACCTACCTAAATTAAAAACAAACTGTAATAAAATCACGCTCTAGCAATTAATACGAACAACAGCAAGCTAGTGAAATAGGTATATTACCTGCCATACATTCGAATAGGCATGCATGTAGCAATTCAACACATATAGGACCCCACGAAACTCGAGTGTGCCCGAGTACCTATGTAGCGAATGTTTTCGAAACCGATAGTAGCTTTTTATACCTATACAGCCAAATTAAATAGGCGCTAACTAGCTACAAACGTGTAAGTACTTCCGCTTAATATATCGTTATTCAACACATAGGATTGTCAGATTTCAGAATATCTAAATACATTCATTTTAGAACGAAAACTGAAAAACCGCTATTGCACCGATAGATAGTTTTAAAAACCAGTAACGTTGTAAAATAACCACTCGTAAGTAGTGACGACTTTAATACACACGGAATCCAGAAAGCGTCCATAGTATAAAATATTAGTCAGATTACATAAAGCTCCTAGCCTATGTCCCAACGGCTTTTACTTTGTATGAAAGCGAAAATTAGTTCCAACTCTATAGAAATAAGGTTCCAGATACAGATTGCAACTCATCGGGACGGCAAGGCCCCGCTCAGAAATGTTTTAGCTCAAATATTTAAATACTTTGGCGGGAAGAAATGTTTTTGCTTATTACGCAATAACTATAAGGTCCATTGTTTTGAAAATGTTGGTGCCGATGGCACAAATTCAACCCAACATTTCAAGATAATAAATAGTAATCTAGCCTTTCCAGTTTGCGCTGTACAGCATGTGCTAGCTCGGGACATGGGTCTCCAGCTTACAAATTGATTATAGCTTGTAGCTCCAAAAACTTAAGACTAGAAAATTTTAGCGCCTATGGCACAAATTATGCTCTACATTTTGACATATTAAACAAAGTCGTAGGTTCATTCGTTTACAAGATACAGATGAGCAGCTAAGGACACGTGGTCTCCAGCTTACACGTTTTAACCGGGTCATTATTACTACAGCTTTCAAGTAGGGAGTTTAATTTTTTTTATGTTGCACAAATTTTGCTCTAATTCCCTGGCTATAGTATATAACCACATCTTCAGCCGTTTCGTATATACCTACAGCATGTGTCAGCTGGAGACCTTAACGTCAGCTAACACACGAAACACGTAGCATCGAAGTTTATTTGGCACCTAAATTTTGAGTCGGTAGGTATTCATAATTGCACCAAATATTGGCATAATATTCAGAATTAAGAAGTTTTAATTGAGTAAGCTGGAGACATATACACACGACAAACTGTGCGAGTTCTACGCATTATAGCCTTAGAGTAAGGTAGGTACATTCTCACCGTTGCGTTGGGCTGAAGCTGTTGAGAGGGGAGGCACTTGTTGTATATTGCGGTTAGTCTGGATATTGCCAAGGCCTTTGATCGGGTGTGGCACAGGGCACTTTTATCCAAACTACCATGTGTGGCGTTTATTACGCACCTTATTTTCATATTATTATTTTGTATCACTTTGTATTAGTTAGTAGTTATTTTACCATTAGAATAATTACCTACCATTTTTAGTTTTCATTTACAATGTGTATATTAATATGTTTCCGAACGCAACATTTAAGTTAGCTGTGTCATTTAAGTTACGGCAACTAGCAACAGAGATATAACAACCAGTGGCCGCAGAAGCCATTAACAAAGAAATAATAATAATAATAATAACAACCAGTGGCGCGTTCGGTCGGTTAGATACAAAACAACTGCGCTGCATATTTTATGCAAACAGTTTTATATTGACATTTTAACCGTTATAATTTACATTTATATTAACTTGTGTGTCAACTCATTATCTGTAATACTTTTCATGTTACTTTGGTGTTAAGTTGTGTATTAAATAGTGTGTTACAAATCTTCGGCATTTCATTCATCGAGTATCATCTATCACACGTTAAAAGCAACACGGTACAACAGATAAACAAAGGGGGTTACGGGCTGTACCATCATCCGCCCATATCACCCCCCAAACATGCATCCAACGGCTTGCAAACATATTTATGCACTCGGATCGCCAGCTTCCTATCTGATCGGAGCATTGGAAGTGTTGTAAAGAATTAATCAATCTCATACCAGCGGAGTCACGGTTTTATCACTGTACTAGCCGCCATCGCCAAAAAGCTCATACACATAGTATAGACACGTGGAGATCAAAGTCAAAGTCAAAATCATTTATTCAATTTAGGCGTCTACGACGCTCTTATGAAGGTCAATTACAAATTTTAGTATTGAAATATTCTACATTGTACTGCCACGTTCAGCAAATAAATTGTATAGAGCCACTGCGAGAAGAACGGGCAAGAAACTCGGGGCCATTCTTTTAAACATCTTTTAACAATGTGTTACATACATACTATATAATAGAGTTATTACAATATTTGTTTAAATTATGTAGGTGACAGGCAATAGCTTGGCGGAGGCGGAATTGTCCAGGCATTTTTGTCGTTTATGTAATCAGAAACTGTGTAGTAGGATTTTTTAATCAATATGTTTTTCACATGCAACTTGAATTTCTCTTCTGTGAGCGTTGTAATATGTTTAGGAACTTTATTATAAAACCGCACACAATTACCTAAGAAGGACCTTTTATTTGTCTTTGCTAATCTAAAACCTGGCACCGCTATTTTATCTTTATTCCTAGTATTGTAATCGTGATTGTCACTGTTTAATTTAAATTTACTCAAATTTTTACGAACATACATAATATTTTCAAATATATACAGACTTGGTAAAGTTAAAATATCAATTTCTTTAAAAAGATCCCTCACAGATTCCCTAGGACCCATTTTATATATGGCTCAAATTGCACGCTTTTGTCTGATAAAGGTCTCTATCTCAGCAGCAGTTCCCCACAGCAATACGCCATACGACATAATACTGTGGAAGTACGCGAAATAAACTAGGCGAGCAGTAGCTACGTCTGTTAACTGTCTTATCCTAAGAACTGCATATGCAGCAGAACTAAGTCTTCCGAAGAGATCATGTATATGTGGATCCCATTGTAAAGTGGAATCCATTTTGATTCCCAGGAATACTGTCGCTTTGTCAATAGGGAGTTTATCTGGGCCAAGCTTTATGGTTGGTTCAACATAAGGAACATTTGGTAAAGAAAACTTTAAACATTTCGTCTTTTTTGAATTTAGGAGAAGATTATTAGCGGCGAACCATTTACAAATCTTAGATAATACATTATTTACATGCGTCAGTTCACTGTCTTTCCTGTCTACTTTAAAAATCAGAGAGGTATCATCTGCGAATAAAACAATATCGCAGAAATCTTTGACCATGTAAGGCAGATCATTAATATATGTTAGAAAAAGAAAAGGTCCCAAAATTGATCCCTGTGGTACTCCCATTTTTACCAATGACCCGGAAGAAGTATTGCCACTTATCCCAACCCTCTGTAGCCTGTCTGACAGATATGACTCTATAAGATTCAGAGCTTTTCCACGAATACCATAGTGGTAAAGTTTACGAATCAGAGTGCAGTGCTCTACACAGTCGAATGCCTTGGAAAGATCACAAAATACGCCAATAGCATCATGTGAACTCTCCCAGGCTTCCAGTATATGCGACATCAATTGAACACCTGCATCTGTTGTGGATTTGCTCTTGGTGAAACCAAACTGATTCTCATAACTGATCACATCCTGTAAGATTCACGAGATATTTTCTGCCTTACACATGAATGTGGAATAAGCATCTTCTCACGGTATTTCCGAGCAGCTACAACATAGGGGGTTCTTCAAAAAGAAAGGTTTTAGTTTTATATTAGCAACCTTGCGAAACTAAATAAGAGTGCCAGGCTGCCCGTTGGGTGCCGGGCTGTCCGTGGGGTCACAATTCTAACAAAAAAATAATGATTGAAATCGGACTACGCATTAATAATTTACAGCTAATTGTACATTTTGACTTTCATCCCCTTTCCCGAGGGAACCGTTCTGAATATCGGGATAAAATGTATACAATGTCCGTCTTCGTAATGAACTGCAATCATGCTAAGTTTCATTGAAATTCATTCAGTAGTTTTGGCGTGATGCGCGGCCGGGATACAGACAGACATACAAAAAACAAAAAAATACAGTTTTGGCATCAGTATCAGCTACATAGTGCTCTCAAATATTTATATTCAAAATATCTTCAATGTAAAGAGTTGGAATTGTTACAGTTTTTTATTATAAGTATAGATTTATCATAATCAAGTAATAAAACACCAAAAATTAATGTATGATAATTCATATCTTTATTACTATTTACACATACATTTTAGGAAAAGCCGCTTTAATCTGTACATCACCTATGCAACAACTTAATTTCGAATAAGGCCAATGCACGGTGTCAAATAATATTATATTAATATTACAATATTTTATATTGTTTTTTGTGACAGTACATTCACGTAATTCGGTTCGCAGATTACATAAAAAGCGATTCTTACGCATAGGTCAAACCAATTAAAGATTACGTTTTACGTTATACAGCGTAGGTAATGAAAATATGTTCCTATAGCACGAAAACGTATTTCGTATCGATCCCGTAAACAATGACAAGCACGCCCCATTAACTAATCCCCGATCAAACTGTCAGTATAAATCTGTGACAAACTGACAAAAGCTAAACTAAAATGTATTGCTTACGTGAACGATTCGAATGCATTACTTTAATAATTAATATTCGTGCTACGGTACATGTCCTAAAAAGTTAACATATAAAAGTTAACGTATAAATTAAAACACAAGAAGAGAAAGGGGTTGAGATAGAATTGTCTGCTCATAAACAACCATCATTGATTATCTCACTGCAAGTCGAAATTAGGTCACTTAACATAGGTTATGCGACTGTTCTTGGTCTGAAGTGCCAACATAGAAGCATACAATAACATAACAATATTAAAATTATAAGTTTGCGTCATCATTTACAAGTATAAAACCAATTGCAAAATTGGTCTTGATTGTAGTACAACGCAAGTAGTACTACAAATGTCGCTCCATCCCAATACGATGGTTAAAGAACGGTAGGAAATATTTGAGTTATGACGTCATGTCAAGTTAGATGAATTGGTTAGAGCATACCCCGGCTCAAGGGGTGGATGGACGTGGATTCGTATCCCGCACATGACTTAAATTTTTCCTATCGTATATTTGTAATTATGTAATGTAATCCGCATAGCAGGCGTTATTGCAAACATACCAATATTAAAAGCATACAATAATTTTGTAAACGTAGATATGAATTTGGTTTAAACTTTTAAAGGTTATAATATACGAGTCTTATATAAAACAATCACAGTCAAATAGAAGTGAAAGAACTGGAAGCAAATTTGTAATGAACAAGCAGATCAAATCATACATTTGAGTATCTACTTGACTAGTAGATAATACTTTAGAATCTTAAATTGAATCACATTAGGCTGTATTCAAACGTCTACAACTCTACACACTAATACTTTTGTCGCACCCGTAGTAGTTTCCCTACTGTAGATACCCCTAGTCCCTAGTACCATATTCCACAGTTTACGTAAGCATAACATATTATTAAATAATACGGGATAAATAATGCGGTTGAAACTATAGTCGGAACTATCTGACTTATTCACGTGAGTTATCCCGTGTTATTTACTAAAATGAGTGAAAACCACTTTAGTTTTATAATAAAACATATTATTAGTTGGTTAACGATTCCGCTTGGCAGCGCTGTTCAAAATGTATTAAGATGATATAAATTAACCAAAAAATTAAAAAAAAAATTACATAACCTTCATGGTTATGTAATAACCGCTGCATATGATGATTTGTACCTAAGTAGGTACTTAGGTTATACGCCCCATCCCGCAACTATGACGTATATAGTAAGTACCAGCTTATATAGTAGGTACACAGTTATGCACATAACGATTGTTGTTTATTTGCGCATCCTATTACCCCCGAGGCGATAACCTTTAGAGCTAAGTACTATTATATTACATAATTTAGATATTTATCAGATAACAGTTGAACTCTACACATCGACATTTTAGTACGCACGCATACGCTCATTTTGAAAACAATTCTAATTAGTTGAACAAATTGCATCTGGTAACCTTTTTAGAAAAGAATATAAGAAGTTAAAGGTGGATTCAGACTGCAGTACATGTAGCACTTTTCACGCAAACGTAGTTTCGTCATATTTTATATACACAGTAATTCTAGGTTAGCCTGAACAACATATTCGACCACATCATCACTTACCATCAGGTGAGATAGTGGTCATAGGCTAACCTATGAGGAATAAAAACACAGTTTTCATACTCTGTGTAGTTTTTCATTGCCTATCCCCGCGCCTAATGTCTATGTTTCTGCATTGCCAGTTTTTCAATTTATAATTCATTTTACCCTTAAATCTAAATCTAAGCGTCCGAATACAAAACTTTTTTTTCGATAATTTTTGAAACGACTTACATTAACTGATTACTGGCAAACCAGAAGCATAGATATTAGGCTCAAGAACATGCATTTACATTTGCACCTAATTTGAACCCTTCGTATTCAAAATATGTCAAAACAACGCTTGTACGGAAAGCGCTTCGAAGACCTTAGTACTTAGTAATCCGTGTTAAGAGTAAACGTCTATGACGAGAAACTAAAAATTTCATAATTTTATTGGTTTTGTTGTTGGGTCGTCCATTATAGGTACTTGATCACGTAATACGCGAGATTCAAACAAGATATTTTATTATATCTAGTTCATTATAATGTGAACGTAATTTTTAATATTTCTTACGGTTTCCACGTTCAATAACTTCTCAATATTATTTTAAACTCGCGAATACCATTATCGGGTAGAATATATGCCAACCTGTGCGATATATCTGGTAGTTATGTATTTCCCCCAAACTCAGTTTCTTTTCCTACAAATAGTTATATAATGTCTTATCAAATCAAAATAATACGGGTGCAACATTTTCAATTCAGATGTATCACCGGATATTCACGAGATTGACCAAAGTATTTCTTGCGAACCCAAAATACACGTGAGCTGGGGTATATTCAAATTTCTATTAATATACTGACTTATGAGTATTATTGAAGTACTCAACGTGAATAACTGATTTGAAACAATATAAAATTTTGATTGTTAATTATAGGTAGATATAAAACTTGACCGACCCCAAAATAAGAGCACATATCATCGTGTGTTCTTAGATGCAGTTGTATAGCAATGACTTTTTCTATTATATTATGCATTCGCAAGAAATAAATGCGCTGGGTCTGTCGTACAGACCAGAGAGTATACTACCTAGTAGACTAATAGACCTAGACACAAAAGTTAAATGAATCTCCAGGTTTACTTATGCAACTACAATTTTCCTGAGAACATGTATCTATAAGCCCTGTAATTCTCAAAGCGCCTTATTATATATTTAAATATTAAAAATTATTATCTTTTTACGAAGAACATATTATATAATCTAATTTTACAATTAGTTACCGGGCAAATCCGATATCAGGATAAGTTACTAGCTTTACCAGCCAAACTAGTTCATACATAACATATTTGTCCCTAGTAGACAGGATAAACTAGTTCGCCCGCCTAAAATAGACTACTCAAAACCGACATAGTCTCTGATAGTTAATATTTGTTAACCACATAAATAATAAAATGTACCTGGTGTTTTAGGTACAAAATTAAAAACGGCGGGACCATGCCGCTCTAAATAGGAAAGCGTATACGAATAACTATTTTGGGGAAGGGTAAACTAGTTTGTCCTATATTAGTTTTGGCCAGTAACACGTGTTGATAATTGGGTGTCATATGAATTTTCATAAGCAATGCTCAATGAGACAGGCATGGTTTACTAATCGAGCATACTTTCAGGATCATAACGTATACAGAAATAATGAAATATATTAGCAGTAAGGCTGCGCATCCAGTGGAATTGTGCGAGAAAAAATCCAACAAGAGGATCGCTGCGCTCAGGAAGGCTCGGAAAATGAAGTTTTACTATTGATAGCTTTTTTCCTACCGCTCATATTCGGTGTATACGCAACTTAAATCCCGCATTATCTTACCGAAGAATAGTATGACTCGTTTTAGTCTTATGAAGACTAAAATTTTCATGTACTTGTACCGTTTACCGCAGCCTCGTCAGCTGACAACGAAACAAATCCGATCTGTATAAACTCTGTACAGGGTTATTGGAAAAATGCTAACCACTTCTTAGGGTTGACTTCTGCTAGTCCTAATAAACATTTTGAGATGAAAGTTTTCCAATTACCCTGTATACTATAAAGTCGATCATCGCAACTCGCAACAAAAACTTAAATATAAACTTGAAAGTAATTTTATCTTAATACATTTTAGACATATTTTATTGCGCAACATTCCATTAATCTACGCAGGTACCGATACCATCTATGATGCCTGTTTATTCGTAAATTCGTCGAGTAAATCATGGAACACTGTCTCACAGCGCTTAATGGTTTATAAATCATTACATTATACGTGAATGTAAGTACATTATGCTGATTTGTCTCGATAAGTTGGAATATAAGTATAAAAACTATGTTATAAATTTGCTTACATGTTATATGTTTGTTGTTAGACGTCGAAAAACAAGTTTTTTTTTTATAATTAATAGATACAGGCTTTACTTTGCAGAAATCCATAATTAATGATAAAAAATATTTTAAGAAAACATCGAAATAATATTTTAGAAAAAAATTATAATATAAAAATAAATCTGGTGTCAATGCCTAATTTTCTTGCTAAGCCGACATGACGTCATAAACACCACGTACCCCAACCGGAAGAAATTTCGACCGGTTTCGTTTCTACACGAAGCACCATCAGGAGGTCTTGACTCTTCAAGCATACAACCTTGTAATTTTGAAATATTTTTCTAAAATATTAATTCAATGTTTTCATATAATATCATTTAATATTTGTTATTACTAAGCATTTTTATTTGGTCTCAGAGAATAATAGAACATTCATAAAATACTTAGTAAAAATTTCAGAAACTATAATATTGAAAATAACACCACAATCATTTCTAAACTAGTTTCTCATATTTCCCTCGTAATTTTATAATATACATCACATCGTGAAGGCGCCTTTGCATATACATAAACTATCATTGGCACATAATAAAGAGTACTTACCATTTTATTTTTAACAGCTTGGTTATTTGCACAGAGTTACTACAAAACTATAGTTGCACCAGATGTGCAAGGAGAATGTAAGTGGGGTAAGAGCATAGAACATATAATAATACTAAAAATACACCAATAGGATTGCTTCATTTTCCCAGCTTTAGCATTAAACCAGCTATAGCTTATTTCGCTGTCATATAACTGTATACTCAACAATTATTTTGTATTCAATGCTACCCTAGAAGCTCTATCATTTCAAGGATTGAATTTAAGTTTAGGAATATGTCTGGATAACTCTAGTTAAACATGCTTCTCTAGTTATAGAGTACACAGTGATATTTCAGTAAAACAATAAAGGAATACCTGACAAGAGAGCGTAGCTAGTAGCTGATTGTGTACCTCCAATATTGATATCGGAAAGCGGACTAGAAAGCTAACCACGCAACATGTCGTTACTTTAACTACCGATCTAACCAATTATTTGGGTTGAACCTGTTCTTAATACGTTAGGTAGTTGAAACAATCTCTACTCAGGACAGGAGTAACGTTTGTTAATAGCGCTGTCGCTTTAACTTTATATTGGCCTTAATTAGGAAGCTGAACATTAAAAAACAGCTGGAATATCGGTTAAATTCATGACTAATTAGATTTCAATCATCATCTCTTTTTATATCAATGAAATACTAACTTTTTTTTAAAACTATGCCACGAGAAATCTAAATGAAAGGTAGGTAACTGCAAAATGGAAGCCAGAAAAATGTAAAACTTAAATTAACAGTTTTTTAAAAACTGCATTATTTAACCATTTGAGTAGGTATGTCCTAATTTATTAATCTTTCAATAAAAGACGATGAAAAAATTTATATAAATTATTTCTAACTACGGTACGGTACTTTGAACTGACGAAGTAGTTAGGAAGAATGTAATTATGTGATTATTATCAAAGCATCAAGTAAGTTAACTGGCTTGGTAAGACAGAAGATGCGCCTTCAAAAAGTCAAATATATATCTTTAAATTTATGGATATCAGAGCCATTTTCAAGTTGTTACAAAATATTGGTTCAGTTGTTACTAGAGGCACAGTTAAGGCTACATTTTGTAAGATAAGAACAGTAACCATTGTTTTTCGTAATGATGGCAATAAACTGTTTCTACATAATAAAATCAGACATTATGAGTTTTTTTTACGAAGACTATGATGGCTTTCTTAATGTAACTAATCAAAAATTCATTAAAATACATTTAAAAGATATTTAACGGTTATATTAAAAATTTTTGTTAGTAAATACAAACATTGGTTACAAACCCCATCTTTCAAACTATAGATATAATAAAATATGATATTTATTGCTTTGTCATAGAAGTTATGAATCAACCAAGTGGTGTGTTGAATCTTATGACCCATTTGCACTAAACATAGTTTTAGTGCAGATGTTTTGTGATTAGTACGAAACTCTTGTTGATAACAACTGATTAGTGTAGGTGTAGTATTTGTGTGGTGGGTTTTCAACCAGTCACACAGTGCATTTCATCACAAGCCACGCCTTTGATTGTACTGCGCCCGTCTCTTTGAGACATAGTTATTAAGTCTCATGTGCCTGTAATTTCACTGGCTCTCAAGGATTGCTGCCGGAACACACCGTTAGGTGCTTGGCAACAGATTTTCTACTTGAGGGTGGTAGCTAGCCAGGCGGGCAATCACAAAATGCCCTTCCACCATGCGGTGAAGCTCAAGCCTTGTGAGCATAGTAATTCTCAGAGTAATTAGTTGTTAATTTTCATTAGTTTAATTAGCAGTTATTATTATGTATACTCTCGGTCGTAAGGTACGTTTTAGCTCTTGTAATATTTTGTAGATTGTTATAGCGTTAGGTCTTAATATCTTTCTATGGAGAGCATCTGTTCCTATCGTGTTAGCTGTGACCAGGTCCCGAGGGTCCAGCTCTCACCTTAATTCGAGGTGTGAGCGGCGTGGCTCTTAGACATGCGTTTGTTAGCAGATATATGCTTGTAGCACAGCATGTAGGTAGTATACTATCTCATTGTCATGGAGAAAAGTCAACGTCAAAATTATTTCTTAAATTTAGGCGTCTACAACTATCTTATGAAGGTCAATTACAAATTTTAGTATTGATATATTCTACATTGTACTGCCACGTTCAGCAATTAAATTGTATAGAGCCACTGCAAGAAGAACGGCCATGAAACTCGGGGCCATTCTTTTAAACGGTCTCACCAATCAATTAGTCTAACCAATCCAGTTGTGCAAGATTATAACACACGAATGTCTTTACAGCTGTAGAGAGCCGAAATATTATACTGTAGTGTATAACCATTTATTCGAAATCCGTTACCTGCCAATTTATATTTATTTCAAAGTTACAAGCAAGAAAGTTCATCCATTTAAAATTATTTGCTTGTCCAATGTCGAAGCCGAGAACGATTCTGATATACTAATTCACAACAGTTAAACATTATTAGACACTACTTGCACTAAACACATCCACTAAGCACTAATCGCGAAACAACTGCACTAAACACTTATCAAAGTGCTTTAGTATTTGTTATAGGAACATTTTACTTTAACAACTTCCATTACTAATGGTATATTTCAGAAATAAGTCAAGTTATACAAACATGTCTTGCATCAAACCTATCAAACCTTTATGTAACTAGAAATTTATAAAATATAACCTTTACGGGAATAAACCTACTAAGGGAATACTCTATATTTAAGAACACTTAGTTAGGTACAACCCATCCTACTTATTAATAACGTCATGTGTATAAGTAACACGTCAAACACGCCATTTATCATTACGTACATTGTTAGCCCAATTTCTTTCAGTTATCAATCAAATATTATATAAGAACCCCAACACTGCCAACCAAGGTCTTTGATAGTTTATTTTTCGCTGGTATATATACCCCTTCTTCATATTATCAATCATCAAGTCAAGACCTACAAATAAACAGGTTTTATTTATTCACAACCTCTAACTACAACCTCATCAGACAATTTCATTTCCTGGCTCTAAATCTGGAGTATATATATCCAACATTATAATAAGCATAATGAAGCAGATAAGTATAAGTTTCATGTATAAAAATTATTATTCCAATTTACAACAGAAGAACAAGGTAAAGAAACTGAGAAGTGAAAGTAATTAGTATACAAGGCCGTCCCACGGCGATGCCACATGGAGGGAAAGTACCTTGAATATTGTAGATGGAACATTTTACTGAAAGAAGACATTATTTAAATTAAAAAAAAAAAACAATTTAAACTGCATTCATAGATATTTAAATAATGACATGGTTGAACCGGTAATCGAACCTGTTACATGAGAAAAAAAATCAAATGTTAAAATTCACGGTTTTCCTTTTATTTCTGATACTGTTATTTAGCAAAAAATAATCTTTATGATGAAATCGTTCGATCGGTATGATAAAACTACCGGCTGATTTTTTCTTGTGTAATGGGTTCGATTCCCGGTTCAACCATGTCATTATTTAAATATCTATGAATGCAGTTTAAATTGTTTTTTAAACTTAAATAATGTCTTCTTTCAGTAAAATGTTCTATCTACAATATTCAAGATACTTTCCCTCCATGTGGCATTGCCGTGGGACGCCCTGTATGTAAATGCAAAATCATATACATATAACATGTATTATGTTTGGACCACCCCTAAGCTCTTCATATGGGTACACTATCTTACATTAGTGTTCTTACACATTGATTATGAAAGAGTTACTATGGCAATCTGAACTGCTGCATAAAGGCACTTCCACACCAATAATCATTTGTGTAGTACATTGAAAAACTTTTGGTACAAAATGTCATGTTTGTCATTGTAGGCAAATAATTACTCCTGCAATGTGTCAGAACTATTTGAGACAGCTAAAACATTAAATACAAGGCATTTATTAAAATAATAGGGATATGCCTTTATTGAGATGGTAATACTTAGTGGTATTATACATTCTAAAGCTTTGAACCATGACAGCGACCTTAGAAACCTTTCTCAACTTGACCTTCGATTTAATTCTTTGACTTAGTTACAGAGGTAACATTGACATGGTATGTGGAGTAAGTATTTGATTGTACCATGGCAACTGCAACAGCCATGCCATATTCTACATGTCTCACCAATTAATCTGTCACCATGCTGAAGATGTTATTTCTCCTCTGTGTTCTCTTCTTCCACTCCTTGTTCTTCCTCTTCTTCCTGTGCCATCAACTTTCTTGCTAACTGTAGAGCCTGAAAAATTTAATAAATAGTTAATAAAAGTAAAATAAAACAACGTGTTTTTTTTTCTTTTATGCCTGATAGGTTAGCATTTGACCACTATCTCACCTGATGGTAAGTGATGATGTGGTCGAAGATGTTGTTCAGGCTAACCTAGAACTGGCTCTCAAGGACAGCTGCCGGAACACAGCGTTAGGTGCTTGGCGACAGATTTTCTAGTTGAGGGTGGTAGCTAGCCAGGCGGGCATTCGCAAAATGCCCTACCTCCATGCAAAAGCTCAAGGTGACTGAGGTACCTAATCTAACTCGTCAGATTTGCCGGTTACCAATCATACTGATATTTATTGTATTTGTAATATTTATTATTATTATTGAATAATAGGCGAGCAGCCACAGGCTATATGATGTGCCTATATCTAGGTTGGTGTGTGTTTGTCAATAACGGTTTATAATTAATATTTAAGTACTACTGTTCATATATGATTTTAAGCAATACCACATGCTTATTAACTAACAAAAAGTTTGTTGAAGTGATAAAATATATTTACAAATTTAATTTTCTTTAGTACTCATAATTTTTCACCTGTGAATTTTTTTCTATTTTGGAGTTATATGCAACAAATGCAAGGAAAAAAATATTCAATTGATGCCACATTCAGAGGACCTCAATTTTTCACTTTAGCATTATACTTACTTTCAAAAATATATACTGCTATACTGATCCAATTTTTATCTGGTTTTTTTCTGCAGAAACCAACATTTTGACTACTTTTAATCAAAACATTTTAATATAGATTTTTATTTTTATTTTGTCTGACATATTAGCCATCTTTTCGATAAAGATTAAAGCATAATAAATCACGTATTTTTTTAAAACAAGTTCAAACTTGTTTCCTTCTTTTTCTCAATATAATGAAAACAATACTTGGATTAGTATGGTTCTACCGTCGCCATTTGTACTTATATTTTGTGCTTAAAATGAACCAGAAACAATGTCCAAGTGATATTAACTCATTGAGAAATATTATATTATATATTATATTATCCCAATTAATAAAGGTGTCTATTTTTTCTTTATTTCTATATACAAACTTAACAAATTTTTTTGATATTTTTTTTTATGGAACATTGGATTGACTTATACATTGGTAACAAATGATTTGTACTGTAGGCGCTTCTGTAGTTCATAATCTGGCAACAATTTTTTCTTCTATGCTACCTACATTATTGGTAACACTGGATTATTGGATTTCTATAGTAAGGAAATGTCAGCTAGCTAGGAATAAATAATATTCAGGGCATAAAATCTGTATTAGTTTACCAAATTATTGTACCTATTCATAGATTTTTGCTAATTTCTAGTATACAACATTACTAAATCCCTTTTAACAAAGCTGTATGTAAACATCATAAGAACATTGAAGTCAAGGTTGAGGTTCACACTTTTGGCAAAACCATCTACTTTATTTAGGGATCAAACTTATTTTGAGATGGAATTAATAAAACCATCAGAGCTCTATAAACACCCCAGAGTACCAAAATGCACATCTTATTAAAATGAAACGAAAATGAAAGCTATAAAGTGCATGCAATGAGCTTGGGAATGAAAAGCTAATGGCTAACCATAGGTGAATTTTGTATACCTCTGGCGTTATAGTGGCGCACCTTAACATACGAGTCACCTGCCTTATTAAAATTCTATCCAAACGCCTTTTAGATGACCCTCCCAGACTAAAGTAACTTGGAAGGATGCAAAGTGCTCCTTGATAGGGGTCATTCACGTCAACATGATAGAGTCATCGAAATCCTATGAGAAGCGGCAAGTCTCTCGGTAGCTAGAGCAAAAAAAGTTTGACCACGAACAAACAACACTTCAATTATTTTTATGTAAAAGAAAGGTCATTGTTATGTATACCCGTATATGATATATTGAAGTTAAGAGAACTAAGTTTGAAAACACCGGACTAGTGGACCTGTCAATTAGTAAGCGCTAGATTACCAAGAGTCTTTGGTATTTTGACGGAATACACACAAGGCTCACCTGATATTAAGCGCTACCCTCTGGCTCTGCCTATAACAGGTGCTTTTTGTAACAAGTGACGAACTTCACTACACCCATCACACTGAGATATACATGACTGTTAAATATGTACCTATAATTTACAGGCTCTCACGGACTGCTGCCAGAACACATTGTTAAGTGCATGGCGATAAATTTTCTAGTTAAGGAAAAACACAGTTTAGAAGCCTTTTGTGTGGCAGTAACAATGCACAGTTACACATGTGTAATATACATGAGGGACGAGGTTAAGGCAATCCATTTAGATCAATCATAATGATATTTATATGAGCAATTAACACAATGGCAATATAAATATTTTCATTGGATTGTTGCTAATTAAATATTCAAGACACAACCTACATGAGACAAATCTGAGACAATGTGCTATTATCTACAGGTATGCTATAGAAAAATTTGATCTATAAATACTTCTGGGTAATATTCTAACTGCTAATCATTCATATCTAGTAGATGACGCATAGTACCTACAAGGGAACAAAAACAGAAACATCAAACAAAGTAATTAGACCAATTTAGCCACTCAACACCTACCAGACTATTTATAAGCAAATCTGTAATTCGTATCACCTTTGATTCACACAATAATAAAATCTCACTGACAAACACTAAAAAAATTTAGTACATTCACCTGGAACTCGTTATAGTGCATTTTCCTCTTTTTCTCGAACTCGAGCCGACGCTGGCGCATCTCCTCGGACTCGTCCATGTCTTCATCACTACTGCACGACTCGGTGCACTTCGGCGGCTTATTCATGCTAGCCGCGAGCTTCGCTGCCAAGATATTGGCGTCCAGCTCATCCACCGGCTCCTCGTCGCCATCCACCGCCTCTGAATAAGGCGTCTTAGGCTCGTCTACCTTCATATGTCCGTAATCTTTGTTAGCTGGGTGAAATGTCTCAATAATGTTCATCTCATCGAAACGCTGCTCTTTCGCCCGCTTGCTCGTTGACGGTGCCCCGTCTTGAGCATCGATGCTGCGAGATGTCTTGAGTATGCCCTTAGAGGGCTTCTTCTGTAAATTCTGTGACATAGTAAATATTTTAGAACCACATATTGATAAAAATAATTATTTCAGCTGTTGGTTTTCATAAATTCTGCCAGGAAGCAAGCAAAATCAAATTGTGAGAAAAATGACAAGCGAGCTTACCACATCTGACATGACTGTTGACTTGACAGTGACAGTACAGCTAGTGCTGCCACCAGGGTTGCCAGATATCAGCTAACTCAAGTCGCCTAATTTTGCCTATCAAGTAGCCTAAATCACCTATTATTTTATTTTTTGACAAGTAGCCTAATTCACCTAAGATTTTGTTAAAGTAGCCTATATTTAGCTCAAATAAACCTCTGTTGTAAAAAATGTATATAATGTAGGTTGATACCTACTTAACGTATTATAATTGTTAAACATCTCCTGTTATTATAATTTAATAATATAATAGCATCTGCAGAAACTTCTGCAGATATTCCCCATCTCTATAGACGGGAGAATCCTCATTCCTGCTAGAAGTGGTAGCGGAAGAAGTTGACCCAGCCGCTTCAATCGGTCTTCTTTGATACAAACATTATGTTTATGTTATGTCATACAAAATAATACGCTTGATGTAAAAAATAAATTTTGTCTGTATTAAGGTATTAGGTAATAAAGAATTCTCTCCCATTCAACTTAATTAAGAATTTAGGAAACAAGTGATATAAAATTTCGCGCGCGGCTAGTTACAATTTGTAAATGAAGTTAGTAGCGTTTCTATACTCTCGATTTCGTGATTTGATTTTGAACTGTATCTATCCTACAGCGAGTTAGAATGAGTTACTACCCGGATGAATCTGTCTCTATCTCACTTTACAGATATTAGATGCAATACCTAGAAGAAAGCAAGGAGCATGGAAAGACCCTGATGAAACAACGGTAGACGTGTCTATTACTTTTCTTTACACTTTTCAGTTATTATGAAATAAAATGATAGAATTGTAGAAAGAATTTAATAGAATTGTAGTAATCCTGAAGTAGCCTAAACCGACCGTTCTTATTTTCCTAGGTAGCTTAAATGGCTATTGGTAGCCGATTGGTTTTTTTGGTCGCCATTTGACCCCCTAAGGTAGCCTAAATGGCGATAATTCGCCTCATCTGGCAACCATGGCTGCCACTGCTGCCAGCTCTCCTAGGTGATTTCGTATGAATTTCGACGTAAGGGTGCGTACCATTTGCGTGAGATTCGCTAAAAACGCTAAAAACGATCACACTCCAAAAAAGTTTTCCACATGGGACTTGGCGTTATTTTCGCCTTAAACGCTACATCTAATGTTAAAAGTGACAGAAGTGGCAAATTTTAGTGGCATTCTTAGCGTTCTTATCCAAAAATGGAACGGGGATGACAGTTACAAACGATCACGTGATCACAACCATAGACGCAGATTGTGATCAAAATTATCGAAAATAACGTTCTTAGCGACTAATGGAATATACCCTTATATGTCCATATCCTCGTATATGTGCTGGAAATACCTATTAAATAAACGTGTACCTAGCTAGAGCAAAAAAAGGTTTTATCACGTAGAAACGACACGGTGCTTTGTAAAAGAAGGGTCTTCTACAAAATCTAAATCCAAGCCTTAGGTACTCCATCTTACGTATGAAAAACACTACAAAATTCCTGAGGATGTTGTCGTTTCGTCGTCCAGACCATACATATGTCTATACTCAGAAAGTCTAAAACGCATAGTAGGTACTTATAGAACTTACTGTGCCGTGGGAAACAAACATACCTAAAGACCACACCTGACGACACAATAAAAACTAACAAATATTATTACTTAACAAATGATTGAATCAAAAACGGTTATGTGGTTAATTTACTTGCAGACGGAGCAATGGGTATACCAGTAAAATCCCTAAACGACCTACTAAAAGACTTTGGCCTGTCAAGAATAACCGTAACTTCCATCCTAGAACGTCTATCCAAGGCGGCATTAGTAGGATCTTACCAAATTTGGTTGTGCAGGGGAGGAGGCTCGAGTGGTAAAAGGGAGCATTGATGCATCGTAAAGGGGCTCCTTAACCATACTCACTAGGTTGGAAGACCCAGGCACCTTGACTTGGGCCTCTTCCTCTGCAACGCTATAGACCCGGAACCCGCACTGTGAATCCATGGAATGCTAACTAAATTCGTCTCAAATCTTCTGTGAACCATTGCAAAACCTCTCGGTCATATTATTTCCTACCTATTCAACGCCTGTGTCCGCGAAGACGTGTATCTGACCACCCTTAACGGGTAAAAGTATCTCCTTTGTGCAAGAGCAAAGGGAAAATATCTAGAGACGTATCGACCAATATCATTAGGCCCAGCCATTAGTAAGATCTTCGAGGTAAGACTTAATAAAAGACTTTTATATCTCATAGGAGACTGTAGCGTGCTATCCGACAGGCAGTATGCTTACAGAGCCGGGCGCGTAACAACAGATGTAATGCGAGAGGTGGTGTGGCGTCTCGTGGGTACGAGACTGGCCAGCAAGAAGCGTTGTTTATTATGCTGCAACCTCTCGCGCGCGATTGATACTGCTGACCACCATTTAATCGCCAGCAAACTCAATTTCTATGGCATACGAAGCCCAGTGCTGTCATTGTTGATGTCTTTCATGTCGCAACGTACGCAGACTGTGGTCGGTGACCATGGGCGTGTAAGGTCGTCTGAGCTGGAGAACATCATGGGTATGCATGAAGGTATACATGCCTGTCAAATACATTGTTCAGCTTGTTGCTGAATGACCTACCAGTCTGTGAGCGACGTGCAGATCTACATGTACGCTGACGATGTTGCAGCTATAGTGACTGCGCCGTCAATGCTCGAACTGGAGGTTAATAAGTTGGCATCATCAGCCTGGCTAGCATGTGCAAATAAGAAATATGTCACTCTCGACACGAGAGATAAGTGGCGGACGATAGCAGCGACCGCACCACGCTAAGATCTGTTCATTGAGATTATCTGTGGACGATTCTCCATTGCGCTGTTTGTTGGTTGAATTTCGAACAGTTTTAGGAAATAAGCAGTGATGGACTGTGAACCAATAAAATACCATACTTTTATGAACGATTAAGTTATTTTTCCCGTTCTCGATACTTCATTAGGATTTATGTTAGGTATGATGGTATATGGTATAGACGCAGATTGTGATCAAAATTATCGAAAATAACGTTCTTAGCGACTAATGGAATATACCCTTATATGTCCATATCCTCGTATATGTGCTGGAAATACCTATTAAATAAACGTGTACCTAGCTAGAGCAAAAAAAGGTTTTATCACGTAGAAACGACACGGTGCTTTGTAAAAGAAGGGTCTTCTACAAAATCTAAATCCAAGCCTTAGGTACTCCATCTTACGTATGAAAAACACTACAAAATTCCTGAGGATGTTGTCGTTTCGTCGTCCAGACCATACATATGTCTATACTCAGAAAGTCTAAAACGCATAGTAGGTACTTATAGAACTTACTGTGCCGTGGGAAACAAACATACCTAAAGACCACACCTGACGACACAATAAAAACTAACAAATATTATTACTTAACAAATGATTGAATCAAAAACTTTAATTAAGTTATTTTTCCCGTTCTCGATACTTCATTAGGATTTATGTTAGGTATGATGGTATATGGCGGGCCACGTAGCCTGTTCCAAGGACGATAGATGGACTCTACGGTCGATAACGTGGTCTCGACCAAAAGGCACCAAATCAAGAGGTCAACCAAGGGCCAGATGGGCTGACGAAATTGTAGCGTGCGCGGGTGGAAGGTGGCTAGACAGAGCTAATGACAGAGAAGGATGGCATTCTTTGGGGGAAGCTTTTACCCGAACGGGATCCATGCATTAAATAATTAGGTAGTGGATAATTAAAACAAATTAATAATTAAACTAATTACAAAATAGAATTTATTATTAGAAACAAATTTCATCGAAGTGTATTAAATGTAATTAATTTATAGGTTAATAAGTTACCAATTGTTGCTTACTATGCATGGAATTAAATAAAGCTTTATTATTATTATTAATATTATTAAAATTATGGCTATGAAGGTTATGATTAAAAACTGTTCCCGTTCATTGTAATTTTCAAACGAATTGCCAACTTTTATGCATCAAGTATTTTATTTTTATCTTTTTTAACGATGGTTATGTTGCTATAAAATATTATGACATATATTGTTTAATAAATAACAAATAAATGGGACCCTAAAAACTAGTTAAGTAGCTGTGATAAAAACTTATTTTCCCCACATATTAGCATTCGTCACCAAGACAAACAGCTTATCTGTTTTTCTTTTTATTAAACAATATAAATACCTATTAATATTTTATAGCAATATATTGGGTACGGAACCCTAAAAGTCGTTATTCATTTAGATTACTTTAAATATTGACTGCTGCAAATTTCATTAAAATTTTAATATTTTTTTAGTACCTTCTGAATTACTTACATATAACTGTTTTTTTTAGTAATCAGCAACATACATTATTGTATATAATAATTATAAATAGTTGAAAACAATACCTATCGCTTTATTCAAAGATATTGAATTTAAGCTAAGCACAAGAGTTTGTGCTTGTATTGATTACACACACAACTATTACGGGTCTGCTAACACTGGACGGAAAGTAAATTAGGACTAAATCGTCGATCGCCCCCATTATACTGGGACGCGCGAGATAGACTACAGATTTATCTCGTCCTCAAAAAGTAGGACGAGAAAATTCACGCAAATACTCGCAGATAAGTGTCAAAAATCGATGAAACTGAGGCGCGCTTGTTAGTGTTGGTCGACAAGTAGCCACGGGTAGCCAAAATACAGGTAAACAAGGACGAGTTCTTTGCCCTGCCATGTTAGCACTCGTAGACATAGCGCGATATGTCTATTTTACACGAAATAGAGTGTAGACAAAATTTACTCGTGGTGCGCATGCTAGCCGGGCAGGATCACTATTTGCTAGTTATGAATGAAATTCTATTGTTATCATTATCGCCGATGCCAATGGGTTAAGCTGAATAGTGTGGTTCGAAAGTTCGAGCGATGGTTTAAATCGAACGGTTTGGCCCTCAATAGCGATAAGACCTGCTTTATGACTTTTCATCTTAACGGCACTAACTCACCACCCAGTACTGTGATCGCAAGAAACACCGCACTTCAGATGGTCAACACAACAAAATTACTGGGATTTTACATGTATAGTGGCCTCACATGTGAGGCTCATATAGAAGACCTGTGCTCCAAGCTAGGCCGTACCCGTTTCGCACTACGATAGCTCGCTGGCACCGATTCTCGCATCATGGTTCCGTCGTGCTACTTTGCAACCTTCCACGGCATCCTCACCTACGGTGTGGAGCTATGAGCGCGAGCCATGGATGTCGGGCGAGCCTTCGTCATGCAGAAATGAGCGGTGCACGCAATCGTGGGTGTGTCCGATCATGTGTCGTGCAGAGACCCATTCAAATTCAAGCTGAAAATCATGCCACGCCCCTGTGAACTCATTTATCAAGTGGCTCTTTTCACACACAATAATATAGACAAATTCCAGGAGAGAGGATGAACACTGACCACGCTCTTCAAAGTAACAGGTTCGCTCGCGTCCTTGCCACCCCTATATATTTTCATAAAAACTAACGTGAGCTTACATAATTATATACTAAATATACCGGCTAGCACTCACGGTGTTTGGTCGTAATCTCCGACCGGTGTTCGAGCAGTAAAGATGCTCATTCTCAAGGAATGCGGGCAGCTTCGAGGTTTGCTGATTGCCACTTGATTGATATCCCTATAGGATTAATAACTATTTTTGTCTCGACTGCATACAATATTACTGCATAAAACTTACGAATTACGAATGCATTATTATTTGGTGGAAACCCACATCTGTGCCGGGAAATCAAATAAAATTACAGAATTTTCAAACTTTTATCTAGGTTTCAGGTTTCGAACCGATTATACATGATTATGGTATTAGCAAGTTTTGATTAGAATTGCTCGTATTATCTTGAACAGTTATTGGACACCAATACCGTCAAAAATATCAAAAATTACGTTTACTCGTGACAAATGGTATCTATTATGGTAATGGTTTAATTCGATAAGTATTGTAGATATATATTAGATATTGTAAAATCTCTTCTCCGAATCTAGCGTTTCACGCAATCTAGTAAAATATACAAAAGATTTATCAAAACAGATTAGGTTTCTTTTTATTTCCTGCCAAAGAAATAATTTTCGCCTTAATTCTAAACATAAATGCCGAAAAACGAAACGACTATATGGAAAAAACTTGAAACGTCAAACGTAGTATAATTTTGGACGAATAGTATAATTTTATTTTCCTTGTACCATAATTTTTTGAGGGTCTGAATCCAACCCTGGGGTGCGTTCCGAACCTTGGTTAGAGCGCACTCGGAGTGCAACTTTTCACTCTAACGTCGTTCACAACCTTCGAGTAGAGCGTTCGGTTGTCACAACTGGACCGTTCAAACCTTTGAAGGTTGCAACTTTTTAACCATAAAACACGTGACATGAAATGACTTTGACGTTTATATCGTATTCTATCTGATGCGCTCACCCATATATCTCAAAAAATATAAATAATAATATAATTTCTCATATTATAAAACTTGAATAAAAATGGAAAACGAATTTGTGATAGTGTTAAATAGCAATTATTATTACGATAATGATGTAAGTCTGTCAATGTAACAATTTGTTTGAGGTTATAAAACAACCGGTCGTTCCATACCTCAGGGTAAGTTGCAAAACAACCAAACAACGAAACAACTACACTCTGAGCCTCTGAACGCACTCCTGTCTAGTACTTGCTTTGTTTTCTGTAATTTGTATGAAAATATGATTATCGCTGTTTGTGTTTTGATCACATTCTGATGGTGTAATGTTTTATGGAAGCAAACAAAATGGTTGAAGAGTCTAGTATAAATACCAATAAGCCAAAGGTACAACATTAAGATTTTGATTCTACAATGTGAATAAAGCTTGTCCTTCTTTGGGTTCTAACTAAATATTCAATGCTTTCAGACAAAAACGGCTCGCCCTAAAGCTGTTTACCTGTGGACTGAAGCGGACGTGCAAAAGTGGCTCCGAAGACACTGCAGCGATTACTACAACTTATATTGGGAGAGGTTTCACGAGGTGGGGAAGGTCATTCCTTGTAATTGTGAACATGGGCGATCTATCAAGGACCATAACTTTCCTTTTTCTTATTAATAGTTATATATTATATTGCAGCATGACATCACCGGCAGAGCATTAGTTCGAATAAACGACAACACACTGCTTAGAATGGGAATCACAAACAAAGAACACCGAGAAGCTATTTGGAGAGAAATTCTGAAACTGAGGCTCAAGGCTGACATCGTTGAGATCAGGGACTTGGAACGGAGACACAACTATTTTAATTATGATATGTGACATTCGGATGTGACAACGACAATACAGAAAAACAATCACCCATTGTTGTTGGAGAAACTATCCAGTAATTGTAGCTATAGTATTGTTGAAAGTCTTTGCTGTGCCTTAAATTGTTATAAGAAGGATTAAAAATTAATTTGCTTTGATTTGAATCTTTGAATAGGTACATAATTATAGTAACTTTTGTATAAAACCTAAAACCAAACTTATTTACTTAGATACCATTTGCTGGGGTGGGTATGTGACTGTGATGCTGTCTATGCATGTATTGTGTGTGATAAAAGTTTATGGTATTTGCTCAAGGTAGGTCACCTATATAAAGCTATTTGCTGTGCTCCATTTTGTCACCAATTTATCATGTGTTAATCCAGGACACTAATTTACTTTATTCCATGGATTCATAGTGTGCATGCCACATTTCCGTTTCTGGTTAATTTATAATATTTGTTAAGTTTTTATTGTGTGGTATGTTTGTTTTCCACGGCATAGTATATAAGTACTATGCATTTTAGATTATTTGAGTATAGAAATATATCCAGCCTGGATGATGAAACACCAACATCCTCAGAAATTTGTAGTGTTTTTCATACATGTCCATCAAAAGAGTCCAAGAGAGAAAGAGTTCGGGAGCTGTGCCTAAGATGGAGTAAGGCTTGAATTTCGATTTTGTAAATGACCCTTCTTTTACTAAAGCAATGTGTTGTTTGTTCGTGGAAAAACCTTATTTTGCTCTAGCTACCGAGAGACTCGCTGCTTCTTGTATGATTTCAAGGACTCTTATCATGATGATGTGAATAATGACCCCTTACAAGGAGCACCTTGCATCCTACCAAGAGGTGCCTTGCTGTGCCTATGGCCTCCCGGCAAATGCCGCAAGACTTTTCAGTGGCTTTCCCCCATCTTCCTCAATTACTTTGGTCTGCGAGGATCATCTGAAAGCAGGGAGTGTTTACCGATATGAATATCTGTCCAATAATTAACTATATGATGTCATACCATTATATTCCAGTTATCCAAAAATATCACTACATTTTTTATTTTATGTACTTTTATTCTACCTTTAATATTCATGTAGCGACAAATTTTGTATTAAAATCTTGTATATGGGTATCCATATATTTGAGTATATTTTTTTACTGTATTACATTCATACCTTTATATAAGGGTAGCGTAAAATTACAGTATACATATTATAGATACTCTATTATTATGGTATTCATAACCAATCTCGGTTATTCTCGATTGTCTTCAGAGTTTATATTGAAATAATTTATTACTTTATATTACCTAGTATAATTTTAGTTCTTTTTTTATTGCGGTTAGATAAGCCTTTGACCACAATCTCATCTGATGGTAAGTGATGATGTGGTCGAAAGTGTTAACAGGCTTAATCTAGAATTACTAGCTCTCAAGGGCAGCTGCAGGAAAACACACCTTTAGGTGCTTGGTGACAGATTTTCTACTTGAGGGTGGTCGCTAGCGGGTCGTTCCACCATGCAGTGAAGCTCAAGCCCGTGGCGGGTTTCGAACCATGGACCTACTGCGCAGCAGTCCATAGCCAAAGCCACTGAGCCATCACTGCTTCAAGTTCAAGTAATGAATTGAAGGGGAATAATAATATATTAAAATAAAGCACACGTGAACTATTAATTTGTTCTTGTAAATATTTCGTATCGTATCGTATTTTATACGAAATGGTATACTTTTTTTACATCTGAGACGTTCTTACTTGTCCGCTCATCCTGAAAAACGCTGGAATATACCACGGTCTTTAATATATGAAGCTTACAAATATAATAATATATTGTACAAAGAAATAATAATAACATAAATTGAAATCAGAAACGATGTAACTAATTAACGAAGAAAAATAATTTTACGCGCTGTTTTTTATTTTATAATTTGAATCTGTTTCGAGACATAGCAGTTAAACTATTATGTGACAACGCCACCTTGCTGACTTAAAAAAAAACATCCATTACAAATAATTGCGTATTAAAATACTAAGACTGTGTTTTTGCTTAGCACCCTTATTATATACAAGAACCCTTTTGTCGTGCGTTATCTTATTAAAGAAATACTAATGTATATTAGAGAAATAATATAATTTTTGCTTCCCGCGCTTGGTTCCATCATAGCTGAGTCACGTGCTCATAGATTTTAAACATTTATACAATTTTCGAAAGTATTTTAATACATTTATAAATAAAGAAGAAGACAGTTGTTTTTTCAGTCCATATGTGGCAAACAATCAAACGGGCCGCTGATGGAAAGCGATAACCCTCGCCTATGGATTAGTGACACACCCAGGGCATCCCAAATACGTTGCAGACGTTTTGAAGTCTCTATGGACCCGCAATTTGACGACGATTTGATGACGATTTGATTAACCTCACGTTGTAGCTGCTCAAAAACACCGTGAAAGGAAGCTCATTCCAAATTCTGCAGGTGATCGCGTGAATCGCACAGTATGCGATCTCCACGTCTCTATAATATGTGGATAAGCTTTCTGGCCAATGCGACTAGTGTGGTGATGAAACCGTGACGACGGCGTGAATATTTTAAAATGAACAATTCTTCAGAACATTCCCCTTTCACATGCGTAAAAAAGCCCAATGTCTCAGCCCATATTGAATGGCTGTAGGTGTTTGGAAAGCTTGGAATGGTTGTACATTTAGCTGGCTGTACGTTGTAAAACATTAAGAACCTTAAGCTTTTTTTATTTTATTTATAGAGCTTTTTCCTCTGTTTTTCCTTTTTTATCCTGATCGTAGGGAGGGTTTCAAATGTATGAGAAGCAAAATACATTTTCTAACGAGCAATACACACATGTATCAATTACTACAGCGACAATAATGCTGTAGGGGCAAGAAAACAGCTTATATTTTATATATGTATCTAAAATTTATATAATGACTATAATCGGTAACATTGAAAGTTTAATTGCTTTCTATTGGAACTGATAAAAAGTTCGATTCTTTAAAACCGTGTCCACGCTGGTAGTTGAAAACCACTTTTGCACGTAGACTTTCAATGATGACCAACACCTTTCCGAGCATGTGAGGTAAACATTTGAGTTTGAAATGTTTCGAACAAAGTTGAAAAAGATTAAATGTAATTTTTTTTTGTCAAAAATAATATTGAAATGAATACACATATCGTAAGTAGGTAATTAATTATTTATTTTGTAATAAGTACATTCATTAAGGAAAAAGACGGATTCACAACACATTTTATGCATTTCTTTTTAAATCCTATTTCTTTAATCTAAGTCACGTGGGACAAAGAAATATAACAAAAGCACTTATCAGTTTATGGAGAACGCAGACGTAAAGCCTCAAAAACGGCCACGTATCAACAATGCTCGTCTCATAGTTTTCAAGACTCTTCACACATTGGGCCGTATGTGCGTTGTAGTACGGAGTTACAAAGAGTACTGAGTACTGAACGACTCGAGTTCTTTCTTTTTATCTATTGATAGGCTATCACAATCTCATCATTCAGGAAGTAATGATCTGATCGAAGGTGGTATAGCACGCTTCATCTAGATTAAGAACAGATTTTCTACTTGACGGTGGTAGTTAGCCAGACGAGACGCCATTCGCAAAATGCTCTACCAGCTCGCTATAATCACCCTCGGTTAATACCTTAAATTTCACGATATGTTGAACGATGAATTTTATTATAGGGGGATGCTTAGTTATTTTAAATTAAACGGTCAAATCATCGTATACTAAACCTTGTATTTTAATAAAATAAATGTACAAAGAAGCAAAGGATTTAAATAAAACCGCCTGATTATCTTGTAGTAGACTCTGTATTGTCATTAAACAATCATACAAGAGTGATTATAGTAAAGTAAGATAATGACTATTTATATTATTATGGTATAATCTAAGTATATAATCCTGTAACAAACATTTGCATGTTTCAGAAAGGGTCAGCACTGCCTTTTTTATGCCTAAGGTTAGTCTTTGACCACTATCTCACCTGATGGTAAGTGATGATGTGGTCGAAGATGTTGTTCAGGCTAACCTAGAATTACTGGCTCTGGTTGGTGACTAATGAACTAACTGAATTAATTACGATTAAATAACTAGATGTCACCTCATAATGTGTGTGCAACTATATTTAATGAGAAAAATTTATACAGTCGTTCCGTTGATGACATGAACAACCATTTACTTTGTTTCGTTGATTTTTTATTTCGTATATATATTTTTTTAATGATATTGTGACGGAACAAGCCCGTGGCCCACCTGATGTTAAGTGGACTAACCTCTGCCTATAACAGACGCATTTCGTCAACGACGAATTGCACTGTGCCCGTCACGCTGAGACGTACAGTTGTTAGATCTCATTAGCCTGTAATTTATAAAATATGTAATAAACTAACAATCGTTTTATAGTTAAATTAGACATAAAGGATAAAAACATGATAGATAGATATGATAGATAAAATATTAACTTTGTTCAAATTATTCTACTTGCACATATTTCAATCAATAACAGACAGACAGATATTAATTTTAACGTGAACATAACCAACATTAAGTATTTTATTCGCAAGCGATACACGAATTTAGATTTCAGTGTGAACAGAATAAAACTTATTCGGATTTTAACGTAAACAGAATAAGAACTACCATAAACCTTATAGAAGCCTTATCCGGCTAACCTAACTAGCCTGTGGGAACTAGCTCTTAAGAACTGCTGCTGGAATACACTATTAGGTGTTTAGGCTGGTTATTTACCACTTTGCCTATACTTATATGAGAATGTGTAGTTACTTATGCTTTTTTTAAAATATATTATGTGCCAAAGTACTGACTTTATATTATTGCTCCTGCGCATAACCAACTCGAAAAGTACAGACCTCTCACATCACGAAGATACGCGGTCCCAAAATCTGAGCGCCACGGCATAGTACACGGTCATAACTTTGGAACAACTATAGCGGTTATAGCTATGGACTGCGGTGCCGCAGGTCCATGGTTCGATCCTCGCCGCCGCCAGCTTATGCGTCAACGTATGCGTATGGCTTGAGCGTCAACGCATGGTGAAAGGGCATTTTGTGAATACCCGCCTGGCTAGCTACCAAGTAGAAAAATCTGTCACCATGCATCTAACAGTGTGTTCCGGCAGCAGTCCTTGAGAACCAGTAAAATTACAGGCACATGAGATTCAACAACTCTATGTCACAGGGTGACGGGCGCAGTGCAGTTAGTCACTTGAGACGAAATGCATCTGTTATTGGCAGAGGATACCGCTTAACATCAGGTGGGCATCGTGCCTGTACCATCAATATAACATAAAAAACTGGCATAAAATGTTTCAAGTATAGTTTCACCAACAGTCAGACTCAATTCTGATAATAACTCGTTCGTCTTTCTTTTATCTTTTGCATCGCTGTCCATAATTGCCTTTTATGTGGCTATAAGAGCAGTGATACGTATGGATATACGTATTATTCATAATAAGAAATCATTAAAAAAAATAAAGGTACATAGGTATTAAACACAAGTGCAGTCTATTTAATCTATAATTTATGGCCGCGGCTCTCCCGGGTTAGTATGGTTAAATCACGCCCTTCAGTTGAAAAATCGGCATAAAGTTTATACTAGAATATTTTGGAGAGTTTTGGAACCTTTCAGACTATTTCCGGCCAGTTTCGGTAACTATGGTACGCAATACCCGTCTTTCTGCAATAATTCGTTCACTCGGGAAGGTACGTATCTAAGAGCCATGCGCATGGGCAGTGGGTGGCATGGGTTAGCTACGCTGCACGCACCCACAATGAACAATACTTACTTTTATTATTTAATTACTCCCCGTGAGGGAGTAATTAAATAATAGGAGGAGGAGGAGGTGGAATTCTGACCCGTGAGGGTTAGAATTCCACCTCCCCATATCATCCCGTGGGTGTCGTAAGAGGCGACTAAGGGAAAAAATACTGGAAGGTGGGCAGCAGCGCCTTCTTAAGAACTGCCATCTTACACTGCGATCCCCAAGCCGCCTGCCAAGCGTGGGGATTATGGCAAATACCCCCTAAATAGGGGAGGCTGTGTTCAGCAGTGGACGATCCGGCTGATCCAGTACTTTTATTATGTGTATATTGTAGACACGATAACTTACAATAATAATCCTTTTGTAACCCCGTCATAAGTAGGTACCTACATATCGTATGTATTTGTAACTGCTCACAATTCCAAAACATAAATACATCGTATGCATTGATCTCATTGTCGTGCCAGAAATTATTTGGTCTAAGTGAAAAGGTTTCAGTTTTATTTGTAGTACATATATAATAATATATAAACAAATACATAACAAAACAATAACAGCTGTAAATATAACTACAGCTGTGACGTTTTTGCATTTGTTTATGGTAGTAACCAAATTTCACTGAGACGGAAATACCCTAACCCCTGCAGGTTATTGTAAGACAGGAGGGTGACACAATATTAAAAAAAAGTACCAGTGCCCGTTTCAGTGTTGATTTGTCCCACTAGTATAAGTATTGGAGCACGAGGTCATATCTGTACCAACACGGTCGGAACATACTAAAAGACTTTAGTCTTTCCCTTACACTATGTTACCAGTGGGAGAGTGTGTGCTCCGCCCATTCATAGGTGAGATAGTGGACAAAGGCTAGCCAAGGTATCAGCTCTAAAACAACTCATTGAATTAGCTTTAATTACACGCGAAAGGTAAAACAAAGCTTTAATAATGTCACTCTGTTTTCTCTTTGTCCGCCCGTACGTCCCGTGTCAGCTAGTAAACATAATAACAATATGTACTTACGGGAATTTCAGATTTCTAACTAGCGTTACTTCCATCCTAGAAGTGTATCTAAGGCGGCATTAGTAGGATCGTATCAAATTTGGTTAGTCAGGGGAGGAGGCTCGAGCGGTAAAGGGGAGCATTGAGGACATCCTAGGGCCCCCTTAGCCCTACTCCCTGGGTTGCAAGTCCCAGGCCCCTCTGGCCTCTTCCTTTGCAATGCTATGGTCCCGGCACCCGCACGATGAATCCATGGAATGATAAGATTATTCATCTCTATTTTCGAAATACACTCCGTAGGGGAAATGGTCGAAAAATTCAGTACGGCCTAGACATTAACGGTCCCTAAACGACCCCTATTTCTTCATTTAAGATTTTGTTTTTCCTGCTCAGTAATCTCTAGAGAAATATAATACTATCGTTTCTGTGCTCAAAATGCTAGGGTAGGTACGAAAAATCTTTATTCGACAATTTATTAAATTATTTCCAGTGGCCATTTGAAAAACAAATAAAAATAATAAATTTTATAATTTATTATTTTTGGTTCAGTTTTCAGCTGGAGACTTGCGAAATAAGGAAGAAGAGCAGGATAGGAGACTAACATTTACATCTTAAATGTGGAATACCTATCGCTACCCGCTTATCTCTCATGCCCTATCCCACATAATAGCCTGACGAACGTCGGGTCCCCAGTAACTCGCGAGGCAGACGTTCCGAAATAGCAATTTTAATGACCCTCCTTTGTTTATTATCACACCCGGCTGACACAGCTTTATTACGGCGAACGCTGGAATAGACTCGACGTTGCGTCTAGTTACAGCATTTTAGAACGTTGAATTGAGCTTGTTCTGTCACAATAACATAGATTTTTCTGAAGTTTCCGGCACCCCACGGGGCATCTTTGACTCACAATCTTAATAAATAATTATGTTTTCTCAATAAGATGATGTTTTCCTATCCTTGGAACGCATCTCCCATAACCCTTTACTTAAAAATATACGTACCTACTTATTTATGGTTTCCATATTTTTTTTTAAACCTTATAGTTTAGTCTACTATGATGTTGTTCAGGCTAACCTAGAAGTACTGTCTCTCAAGGACAGCTGCCGGAACACACCATTAGATGCTGGGTGACAGATTTACTACTTGAGGGTGGTAGCTAGCCAGGCGGGCATTCGCCTGCCCTACCACCATGCTATAACGACTGCCATCCTAAGACAACAACCGGGACCGACGCGACGGCTTAACGTGCCCTCCGAAGCACGGAAACGCTCAGTAGTAATGTCACTAGCGGTCACCCATCCAACTCATGACCACGCGCGACGTTGCTTAACTTTGCCGATCGGTTGAGAACAGCTAAGAAAACTTCGCTACGAGCGCTTCTAAAAATTGAGGCATGATTATTTCGGAACTTTAATATATTATTATACCTAATAACGACAACATTAATATGTTTAAATAATTTAGCCTTCACCTAAATTTTTATGAGTTGTACTTATTGGGGTTCCGTACTAGAAAACGGGACCCTAATACTAAGCCTCGACTGTTCGTATTACTTTTGAAGGGCAAATAAATATCTTTGCAACCATGATAGGTAATCGGTTAAAACTTAAAATTTTCACATAATATGATTAGTTAGTATGGCGGAATGCCTAAAAAATAAAAATAACAAAAAGTTTAAACAAAAGCATTCTCATAGAACACGCATTAAACGGTAACACATACATACTCTAAACTTAGCACGATACAATATGTAACGTTCAATAATAAATAATTAAAACCAAGTGCGGTCACCCCTAATGATCATGAACTGTATTTGAAAATTAATTAATCTGTAATCTTGCTGATAGTTTAAAACCTATGGGGGCGACATATCTGCACTACGTT
Organism: Plagodis pulveraria; assembly: GCA_963890685.1. Taxonomy (NCBI): domain Eukaryota; kingdom Metazoa; phylum Arthropoda; class Insecta; order Lepidoptera; family Geometridae; genus Plagodis; species Plagodis pulveraria. Next base: position 2,021,995 of record OY982968.1, read on the forward strand.
GACGTAATCGCGTAAATGGCCTCAAATTCATGTATGTGTACATATGTAAATTATAAGTAGTTCTTCTCAGCCTTCACGCTCCTACCTACCAGAAAAAAAATGGTGTTTGTTGTAGTGGATGGGGAAGCGGACTTGCTTCATAAGTTTATATGCCAAAAGAACAACTCAGTAGAGGAAATAGTAGCTGCTTGAATTATCTAAAAGTTCAACCATATTGGGAAAAACATTTCAGTTGTACTCAATGGCTACTGAGAAGAAGAGGCTGCTACGATTACAAATACAGCAGAGCGGCTATGTCCATATGTAGCTTCAACGTGTAGAGATCGTTTTTGAAGAATCGATATTGATGAAAGTGCGTCATGAAAAGTTATTGTCCAACCAAAGGACCAAGCGGTGCTTGATCAATTTAATCTCCACTGGACTGGATAGGACACAAATGATCAAAGCGAAGCAAGCTCCAGTCCACGCCCACTGCCTCATTGTGAGGACAGCATTGGAGAACAGCGAGGCCTACCTGCAGCAAGCCGTTATCCAAACCTGACATCTTCTCCAGCGATTACGACTTGCGAACTTGGAGGCCCGATGTATACTCTACCCAATAAAAATAGACTCATTTTAATCAGTTTAGTAATGCAATATCAACTTTTAAAGTTTGCTCGTAACACTGAGTTTTAGCAGGAAAATAATAAAGAACACAAAATATATGTACAATAAAATTACAAATTACATACCATATTTGGAGAGATATGTATCCTGTGCAGATTTGCCGAATAAAATATATATATTTTTTTATGCCTGATAGTTTAGCCTTTTGACCACTATCTCACCTGATGGTAAGCGATGATGTGTTCGAAGATGTTGTTCAGGCTAACCTAGAAGTACTGGCTCTCAAGGACAGCTGCCGGAACACACCGTTAGATGCTTGGCGACAGATTTTCTACTTGAGGGTAGCTAGCCAGGCGCGCATTCGCAAAATGCCCTACCACCATGCAAACTAATAGTAAGACAGTGGTAATTGCGTACGGCATTAGCACAGCCTAAACTTTACACTGTGATATTAGCAAAATCACATTGTACTGTTGCCAAATAATCCATGCCAGAATAAGCAGTGCCCTTCGTATGTCGAGTATATCTTCTATATGGATATTACGAAAGTCTTGCGATCCGTGTAAATGATTTTTATTATGTCAAGCTCAGTGCCTCAGTGTTCAGCGGGTGTTCGTTGTGGGAACACTGACTGACGTCAGTGCGTGCAGTGTCTCGGACGATTTCCCGCGCCTATTTTGGCGGCAATTAACTTTTTAATTTGTGCTGTGATTTTGGCAAAGGGAGACGTTCCTATTCTGTGTTTTATTTTGTGTTGCAAGGTTTGTTATTTATGCTTAGTACTTAGGTAATTATTAAACTTTATGGAAATACACGCACACTGTTCTGACAGCAGTCAGATTGGTTTAACATTTTACTTTTGAGAGTAAAAATATATTGTTAAAAGATAATTATGTACCTATGTATTTCCATACCAACAGACACTTAAATTATGAATGACACACATTACTTTTTTATAAGTGGGAAACCGTTGATTGGTAATCGTAGCGATAAGATAATAGAAATTATACCAAAATATAATTTAATTAAAGTCTGTCCATCAATTGAAGACTAGCAACCAAGTGACTATTTTCAAAATGTTGGACAGTTTACTTATACCTAGGTACACCACAAACCGCTAATTTTTTCAAAAAAAAATAATTAAGTACCTAATCATACGTAGGATTATTTTTAAGTTCATTGGGTAAGGGGTTGTTACGATTATGTATAAGTCCCAAAACGGTGTGGAAATTTTTAAAGTTGATGTATGTACAAGTGGCTATAGCTAACTAGGTAACCAGTGTCACAAATTATAGAATACCATTACAGTTACATATTATACAATGTAATTTATTTTAAAAAATGCAACACAGCTTGTTGGTAGTTAGGAAGGCACCACGAATGCAGACTTCACAAATATTTGTGTATAACTTTAGATCCTACAAACGAGTAGGTATGTGTAAGATAATTAGTCTTCAGCGCCTCCAGTAGCAACACTTTTGTGATCCAAATAACTTACGAAAGGATTCCTTCAAAACACTAAGTCGAAGGTATCATATTACCTATAGCCAGGATCGTGTATTGTACAGAGTTGTATGAATAAAAGTGGGTTTGACACAAATTGATACTTACTGCAAATTTAAGTGTTTGAAGACTTGAAATACCTAAGTAGTTTGAAGTTTGAATAAACTTAAAAACTACTGGACCGAATTTGAAAAATTCTATCGCCATTAGATTACTATAATATCCCTGATGAACATAGTATATTTTCAAAAACTTAGGGAACCGTATGAAAACTTTGATAATGTGGTTACTGTAACCACCCCCCCCTTATATATACTAAATATTTTTTTTTTTAATTCTCAATTAAATCCCAAATTAATCCCAATAAATAAATTATTAAATTAACTAACACAGAAACATTACTAATAAAATAATTACCTAAATCACCTAAATTATCTAAATTAAAACTACAAATTTAAACTGAAATTAAATTGATCCCAAAACTGATCCTATTTTTGCTTAAACTTAACGATCGTGCTTGACTAAAAATTCTGATCCCAAAATTTCAAAGTATTAAAGAAGCCTAAAATAATGTAAGTATTAAATATTTTTCTATATTCTAAAATTATTGTGACTTGAAATATGGCATGTGAATCGTCTAGTATAATGGCAGGACCTTAAGAAGTGACCTATTGTAGTAATCCATTTTCTTTTAAGGTACTTAAGAAATAATCTATCTAACCTAACAGATAATACTCCTAAATAATATCTACTTACTGATAATTTGAAATCTATCAAGTTGACATTTATAATTAAAATAAGAATCATAAATATACCTAAGTGTTTATACTTTAGTAATTTTATAGAAAATTTATATCATTTCTCTCTAATATAATTTAGAATATTATTTGTTCACTTGATTATGTAAAGTTATGGAATTTGAATGTATTATTAAAATAACGTAAACATTCCGAATTAGTGAACAGAGAATAATAAATATCTCATAAAATATTGGAATTAGGTATCTAAGACCAATAGTGAATATGAGGGAACCTGAAGTCTAAAATTAGGTAAATCATTGTTAAAGAAGTTACATAGAAGATAATTATATGTATATATTTTATACACCATAAATTCAAAAAAAGTAAAAAAAATAAAGGTACATAGGTATTAAACACAAGTGCAGTCTATTTAATCTATAATTTATGGCCGCGGCTCTCCCGGGTTAGTATGGTTAAATCACGCCCTTCAGTTGAAAAATCGGCATAAAGTTTATACTAGAATATTTTGGAGAGTTTTGGAACCTTTCAGACTATTTCCGGCCAGTTTCGGTAACTATGGTACGCAATACCCGTCTTTCTGCAATAATTCGTTCACTCGGGAAGGTACGTATCTAAGAGCCATGCGCATGGGCAGTGGGTGGCATGGGTTAGCTACGCTGCACGCACCCACAATGAACAATACTTACTTTTATTATTTAATTACTCCCCGTGAGGGAGTAATTAAATAATAGGAGGAGGAGGAGGTGGAATTCTGACCCGTGAGGGTTAGAATTCCACCTCCCCATATCATCCCGTGGGTGTCGTAAGAGGCGACTAAGGGAAAAAATACTGGAAGGTGGGCAGCAGCGCCTTCTTAAGAACTGCCATCTTACACTGCGATCCCCAAGCCGCCTGCCAAGCGTGGGGATTATGGCAAATACCCCCTAAATAGGGGAGGCTGTGTTCAGCAGTGGACGATCCGGCTGATCCAGTACTTTTATTATGTGTATATTGTAGACACGATAACTTACAATAATAATCCTTTTGTAACCCCGTCATAAGTAGGTACCTACATATCGTATGTATTTGTAACTGCTCACAATTCCAAAACATAAATACATCGTATGCATTGATCTCATTGTCGTGCCAGAAATTATTTGGTCTAAGTGAAAAGGTTTCAGTTTTATTTGTAGTACATATATAATAATATATAAACAAATACATAACAAAACAATAACAGCTGTAAATATAACTACAGCTGTGACGTTTTTGCATTTGTTTATGGTAGTAACCAAATTTCACTGAGACGGAAATACCCTAACCCCTGCAGGTTATTGTAAGACAGGAGGGTGACACAATATTAAAAAAAAGTACCAGTGCCCGTTTCAGTGTTGATTTGTCCCACTAGTATAAGTATTGGAGCACGAGGTCATATCTGTACCAACACGGTCGGAACATACTAAAAGACTTTAGTCTTTCCCTTACACTATGTTACCAGTGGGAGAGTGTGTGCTCCGCCCATTCATAGGTGAGATAGTGGACAAAGGCTAGCCAAGGTATCAGCTCTAAAACAACTCATTGAATTAGCTTTAATTACACGCGAAAGGTAAAACAAAGCTTTAATAATGTCACTCTGTTTTCTCTTTGTCCGCCCGTACGTCCCGTGTCAGCTAGTAAACATAATAACAATATGTACTTACGGGAATTTCAGATTTCTAACTAGCGTTACTTCCATCCTAGAAGTGTATCTAAGGCGGCATTAGTAGGATCGTATCAAATTTGGTTAGTCAGGGGAGGAGGCTCGAGCGGTAAAGGGGAGCATTGAGGACATCCTAGGGCCCCCTTAGCCCTACTCCCTGGGTTGCAAGTCCCAGGCCCCTCTGGCCTCTTCCTTTGCAATGCTATGGTCCCGGCACCCGCACGATGAATCCATGGAATGATAAGATTATTCATCTCTATTTTCGAAATACACTCCGTAGGGGAAATGGTCGAAAAATTCAGTACGGCCTAGACATTAACGGTCCCTAAACGACCCCTATTTCTTCATTTAAGATTTTGTTTTTCCTGCTCAGTAATCTCTAGAGAAATATAATACTATCGTTTCTGTGCTCAAAATGCTAGGGTAGGTACGAAAAATCTTTATTCGACAATTTATTAAATTATTTCCAGTGGCCATTTGAAAAACAAATAAAAATAATAAATTTTATAATTTATTATTTTTGGTTCAGTTTTCAGCTGGAGACTTGCGAAATAAGGAAGAAGAGCAGGATAGGAGACTAACATTTACATCTTAAATGTGGAATACCTATCGCTACCCGCTTATCTCTCATGCCCTATCCCACATAATAGCCTGACGAACGTCGGGTCCCCAGTAACTCGCGAGGCAGACGTTCCGAAATAGCAATTTTAATGACCCTCCTTTGTTTATTATCACACCCGGCTGACACAGCTTTATTACGGCGAACGCTGGAATAGACTCGACGTTGCGTCTAGTTACAGCATTTTAGAACGTTGAATTGAGCTTGTTCTGTCACAATAACATAGATTTTTCTGAAGTTTCCGGCACCCCACGGGGCATCTTTGACTCACAATCTTAATAAATAATTATGTTTTCTCAATAAGATGATGTTTTCCTATCCTTGGAACGCATCTCCCATAACCCTTTACTTAAAAATATACGTACCTACTTATTTATGGTTTCCATATTTTTTTTTAAACCTTATAGTTTAGTCTACTATGATGTTGTTCAGGCTAACCTAGAAGTACTGTCTCTCAAGGACAGCTGCCGGAACACACCATTAGATGCTGGGTGACAGATTTACTACTTGAGGGTGGTAGCTAGCCAGGCGGGCATTCGCCTGCCCTACCACCATGCTATAACGACTGCCATCCTAAGACAACAACCGGGACCGACGCGACGGCTTAACGTGCCCTCCGAAGCACGGAAACGCTCAGTAGTAATGTCACTAGCGGTCACCCATCCAACTCATGACCACGCGCGACGTTGCTTAACTTTGCCGATCGGTTGAGAACAGCTAAGAAAACTTCGCTACGAGCGCTTCTAAAAATTGAGGCATGATTATTTCGGAACTTTAATATATTATTATACCTAATAACGACAACATTAATATGTTTAAATAATTTAGCCTTCACCTAAATTTTTATGAGTTGTACTTATTGGGGTTCCGTACTAGAAAACGGGACCCTAATACTAAGCCTCGACTGTTCGTATTACTTTTGAAGGGCAAATAAATATCTTTGCAACCATGATAGGTAATCGGTTAAAACTTAAAATTTTCACATAATATGATTAGTTAGTATGGCGGAATGCCTAAAAAATAAAAATAACAAAAAGTTTAAACAAAAGCATTCTCATAGAACACGCATTAAACGGTAACACATACATACTCTAAACTTAGCACGATACAATATGTAACGTTCAATAATAAATAATTAAAACCAAGTGCGGTCACCCCTAATGATCATGAACTGTATTTGAAAATTAATTAATCTGTAATCTTGCTGATAGTTTAAAACCTATGGGGGCGACATATCTGCACTACGTTGACGTAATCGCGTAAATGGCCTCAAATTCATGTATGTGTACATATGTAAATTATAAGTAGTTCTTCTCAGCCTTCACGCTCCTACCTACCAGAAAAAAAATGGTGTTTGTTGTAGTGGATGGGGAAGCGGACTTGCTTCATAAGTTTATATGCCAAAAGAACAACTCAGTAGAGGAAATAGTAGCTGCTTGAATTATCTAAAAGTTCAACCATATTGGGAAAAACATTTCAGTTGTACTCAATGGCTACTGAGAAGAAGAGGCTGCTACGATTACAAATACAGCAGAGCGGCTATGTCCATATGTAGCTTCAACGTGTAGAGATCGTTTTTGAAGAATCGATATTGATGAAAGTGCGTCATGAAAAGTTATTGTCCAACCAAAGGACCAAGCGGTGCTTGATCAATTTAATCTCCACTGGACTGGATAGGACACAAATGATCAAAGCGAAGCAAGCTCCAGTCCACGCCCACTGCCTCATTGTGAGGACAGCATTGGAGAACAGCGAGGCCTACCTGCAGCAAGCCGTTATCCAAACCTGACATCTTCTCCAGCGATTACGACTTGCGAACTTGGAGGCCCGATGTATACTCTACCCAATAAAAATAGACTCATTTTAATCAGTTTAGTAATGCAATATCAACTTTTAAAGTTTGCTCGTAACACTGAGTTTTAGCAGGAAAATAATAAAGAACACAAAATATATGTACAATAAAATTACAAATTACATACCATATTTGGAGAGATATGTATCCTGTGCAGATTTGCCGAATAAAATATATATATTTTTTTATGCCTGATAGTTTAGCCTTTTGACCACTATCTCACCTGATGGTAAGCGATGATGTGTTCGAAGATGTTGTTCAGGCTAACCTAGAAGTACTGGCTCTCAAGGACAGCTGCCGGAACACACCGTTAGATGCTTGGCGACAGATTTTCTACTTGAGGGTAGCTAGCCAGGCGCGCATTCGCAAAATGCCCTACCACCATGCAAACTAATAGTAAGACAGTGGTAATTGCGTACGGCATTAGCACAGCCTAAACTTTACACTGTGATATTAGCAAAATCACATTGTACTGTTGCCAAATAATCCATGCCAGAATAAGCAGTGCCCTTCGTATGTCGAGTATATCTTCTATATGGATATTACGAAAGTCTTGCGATCCGTGTAAATGATTTTTATTATGTCAAGCTCAGTGCCTCAGTGTTCAGCGGGTGTTCGTTGTGGGAACACTGACTGACGTCAGTGCGTGCAGTGTCTCGGACGATTTCCCGCGCCTATTTTGGCGGCAATTAACTTTTTAATTTGTGCTGTGATTTTGGCAAAGGGAGACGTTCCTATTCTGTGTTTTATTTTGTGTTGCAAGGTTTGTTATTTATGCTTAGTACTTAGGTAATTATTAAACTTTATGGAAATACACGCACACTGTTCTGACAGCAGTCAGATTGGTTTAACATTTTACTTTTGAGAGTAAAAATATATTGTTAAAAGATAATTATGTACCTATGTATTTCCATACCAACAGACACTTAAATTATGAATGACACACATTACTTTTTTATAAGTGGGAAACCGTTGATTGGTAATCGTAGCGATAAGATAATAGAAATTATACCAAAATATAATTTAATTAAAGTCTGTCCATCAATTGAAGACTAGCAACCAAGTGACTATTTTCAAAATGTTGGACAGTTTACTTATACCTAGGTACACCACAAACCGCTAATTTTTTCAAAAAAAAATAATTAAGTACCTAATCATACGTAGGATTATTTTTAAGTTCATTGGGTAAGGGGTTGTTACGATTATGTATAAGTCCCAAAACGGTGTGGAAATTTTTAAAGTTGATGTATGTACAAGTGGCTATAGCTAACTAGGTAACCAGTGTCACAAATTATAGAATACCATTACAGTTACATATTATACAATGTAATTTATTTTAAAAAATGCAACACAGCTTGTTGGTAGTTAGGAAGGCACCACGAATGCAGACTTCACAAATATTTGTGTATAACTTTAGATCCTACAAACGAGTAGGTATGTGTAAGATAATTAGTCTTCAGCGCCTCCAGTAGCAACACTTTTGTGATCCAAATAACTTACGAAAGGATTCCTTCAAAACACTAAGTCGAAGGTATCATATTACCTATAGCCAGGATCGTGTATTGTACAGAGTTGTATGAATAAAAGTGGGTTTGACACAAATTGATACTTACTGCAAATTTAAGTGTTTGAAGACTTGAAATACCTAAGTAGTTTGAAGATAATTTAGAGACCCTTGTTACTAGATAGGTCAAACTTAGATAGAGATTTTATCTTGAACCGTATTTTATTGGTTCCAAAGTTATAAAAGCGTTGATTGTTCTTTTAGGTGCTTAAATACAATTCTTTCGCATAATTGCAGCGAAAACTTATATAATTAAATCCACGTGAGACTCAACAACTTTATGGTGATGGGCAATGTGCAGTTTGCCACTTGGAACGAACTAGGTACTTCTGTTTTTTGCAGAGATTACCTCTTAACAACAGATGGGCTTCGTGCTTGTCCCATCACGATATCATAAACAAAATATTGTTCTCTGAGTGCATAAAATAAGTAATTTTAGCCGTCGTTTAAGGAGTATAACCAATATTTAGGTCAAGTATAAAATGGGTTTTATGCACGAGTTACACTCAGATTTTCACTTTGATTGCGAGGAAATGAAACAACGTTATTGTAAGTACTAAATCCTTAGTTAATGTTTGAACAATTTAAAATGTAACCTAATATTTGAATAATGTTCTATTTTGAGTGTCATTCTTGCGACGAAGATTATATCTGGATCATTAATAATAATACCCTCGAAGCTGAAATATATCAAGTTTATTATGAAATTTGAACCAATTAATACGCTAAACACCTAAAAACAAACATTGTTGATAATGTATGTTTTTTTAAAATATATTATGTGATGAAAAGGACAAGGCGGCCTGTCCCTTACAGTTGTCACCTTGTCACCATCCTCGTTCTGCTTAGCACTGCACTCCGCAACGTTACTTCCTAGTCTCGTTTGCCCAGTAATTTCACTCGGTACAATGCACACTACTAATTTGGTGCAGACTGTCTGGCACTGCGGTGGTACTCGACAAGACGGACTCTTGCTGAAGGGACTACCACGTGGTAAATGTTTACCTGGTACATGAGTAACATGCTGTATAGGTAGGTAAGTAAAATTACAGTGGAAGGTGTGTAGGCAATAGTAATATAGATAAAGGATTAAGAAATTACCTATTCGATACGTCCATCAAAATAAAATCGTTTCACTCCAGTCAAAATATGGTTGCTTAGACAGCTCTGTCGACATTACCCATTCGGGGAATACAGGCGTCGCGTTCGTAAAAACACTTAAGCACCAATCCGATCATTTTAGTACCGATAGATTCTTATGTCAGTTAAAAAATATTGTTTCAAGTGCTCATCCACTCAAACTCAATATGATAAGCTTTTTATAGAAAGAGCTGCATCCTGCTACTTAGGAACTTGATATTGATATATAATGTAAGTCATGGTTTTTAAAAGTCAACTTAAACTGTGGTTCGTAGATCGTATTGGCTATGACTGAAGAATTTCTAATAAAGATGAAATAAAATTTATTAAATATGAATTAAATAATGTGCATGTAGCGCTTTCCATATAAATTTACTTTCGCCATATTTTAAATACCAAGTGTTCAATCTCTGTGAATAAATTAATAATTTGCAATTCTACGGCGCAATGCTGCCAGCATGCTGGGCACGCTGCCAACTGGTAGTGGGCTGGAGCATTTGGACTGCCTGCGAGTCTGCAATGACTTGTAGGTTGTCTAAATGCTTTTATTGTAGTAACAGTAGTATTGTATATAGTTCGTAGTATTTTGTTTATCAAGGCATACCCCTGTAAAAAAAGAAAACTTTATGAAAGCATGTCCCTGAGCCCTATCTAATGCTTTTGGTTTTTCAGTTTTTTTATTTATCTATTATTTTATCCCTAAATATGAAAATAAGAAATCCCATACAACAACTAGAAGCATATATAATGGGCTCAGGGATATGCATGCTCAATTTTACCGAATTCAAACACTTGGTTACAAAATTACAATCACACAATTGGTATTTAAAATATGACTAAACTATGGTTGTATGGAAAAATCTAGTCTCTAGACCTACTTATCTGATATGAATTCTACTGACCTATATTTTATATATCTACAGTCATTTAATTACTAATGAATTTGCAATCCCCGTACAGCGTGGTAACTTTTAATGAATCCAGCGTGCTGGGAACCTTTGGACCGGATGGACGGGCTTTTTTGATAGGTATACCTTCCAGTATAATTCCCTTAGTCGCCTCTTACGACACCCACGGAATGATATGGGGTGCTGCAATTCTAACCCGGCACCCCACGGGGTATTTTTTAAGGGCCCTTGGAATTAATGTCACTGACTTATTATTCATTTATGTAATAATCAAATAAATGTTCATATATTGTATTTTGCTAGGTAACGCCTGTTAACACCTTCTACCACATCATCACTTACCATCCGGTGAGATTGTGGTCAAAGGCTTACCTATCAGCAATAAAAAACTGTAATATAATAATTTGCTTATAACTTATTTTGACCATTAGCACAAGCTATTAATACATTTCTGATTCTAAGTACCTATATACCTAGTATCCTACATACTAGGTATCTAATTAGAATATCTAGGTGCCCCTAGGTTCTTTTCTCTCGTTCATATATATCTAGACTAATATTATAAAGATGAAAGATTTGTACATATTTTTATATGTAACGAATAAACTTAAAAACTACTGGACCGAATTTGAAAAATTCTATCGCCATTAGATTACTATAATATCCCTGATGAACATAGTATATTTTCAAAAACTTAGGGAACCGTATGAAAACTTTGATAATGTGGTTACTGTAACCACCCCCCCCTTATATATACTAAATTTTTTTTTTTTTAATTCTCAATTAAATCCCAAATTAATCCCAATAAATAAATTATTAAATTAACTAACACAGAAACATTACTAATAAAATAATTACCTAAATCACCTAAATTATCTAAATTAAAACTACAAATTTAAACTGAAATTAAATTGATCCCAAAACTGATCCTATTTTTGCTTAAACTTAACGATCGTGCTTGACTAAAAATTCTGATCCCAAAATTTCAAAGTATTAAAGAAGCCTAAAATAATGTAAGTATTAAATATTTTTCTATATTCTAAAATTATTGTGACTTGAAATATGGCATGTGAATCGTCTAGTATAATGGCAGGACCTTAAGAAGTGACCTATTGTAGTAATCCATTTTCTTTTAAGGTACTTAAGAAATAATCTATCTAACCTAACAGATAATACTCCTAAATAATATCTACTTACTGATAATTTGAAATCTATCAAGTTGACATTTATAATTAAAATAAGAATCATAAATATACCTAAGTGTTTATACTTTAGTAATTTTATAGAAAATTTATATCATTTCTCTCTAATATAATTTAGAATATTATTTGTTCACTTGATTATGTAAAGTTATGGAATTTGAATGTATTATTAAAATAACGTAAACATTCCGAATTAGTGAACAGAGAATAATAAATATCTCATAAAATATTGGAATTAGGTATCTAAGACCAATAGTGAATATGAGGGAACCTGAAGTCTAAAATTAGGTAAATCATTGTTAAAGAAGTTACATAGAAGATAATTATATGTATATATTTTATACACCATAAATTCAAAGCAAAGCAATTATAAACGAAGTACCATTAGGGTATTGAATCGTTAAAAATTAATTAAATCGTTAGGGTATAAAATCATCAGCCTTTAAGACTAAATAATTTTTGAATGTGAGTAAATATGTTCCTAATAGAAATCTGTGAGAAATTACAATGAAGAACAACGTTTATATTTTTTAAAACAGATAAAAGTAGGTATATGGAACCTAAAGTAAAGAACCTAAATTTAAAACCACGTGTATAATTAATATTGTAGATAATCTCAAATCACAAATAGGTACCGGGAAAACCTGACATAAAATCTAGATAAATAGGTAATATAGAAATTCGGCTTTAAATAGCATAAGTATAAACAACTATGCATTGGCTATTGTAGGGAAAACAATATGAAACTAAAATTTACTTGAATGAAGTACATATAATATATTTTCATGACTCCTAAGACTATCTACAGTTCCGGCAGTAGTCCTTGAGAGCCAGTGAAATTACAGGAACAATGAGACTTAACAACTATGTCTCAATGTGAAGGTCGCAGTGCAATTCGTGACTTGTGATGAATTGCAACTGTTATAAGCAGAGGTTAGTCCACTTAACATCAGGTGGGCCTCGAGCTTTCGATCACACTAACATAAAATTTTCTCAAAAATTGCAAAACATATTATAGTTTAATAATAAGAATCTAAGGTGCTTAGCTTCTTAACGAATAAAGCAAGTGGAAAGTATCAGAAGATGTTTCTTCTAAAGTACCTAACATAGAAACTAGACCTTAACTCTAGAAATCTAAGATGTATGACTTAACTAACTATAATTTTGTTATGTGAGAGAGACTGACAAAGGAAATATACCAATAGGATAATCAACAAACCCCGTAATTAACTTGTATTATATTTGAATTCAATCATTCGAAGATATAAATAGAAATAGACTAAAATTAATTTAATTAATATACTACAAAATCCGTGTTAGATTTACTAAAATAGTAACTATACCTATACGAACTATATCTATCGGAAATATAAAGAAAACTAGGAAATTTTGAATATTTTATTCTTAAGTACAATTTTCCCATTTACTTAGAACTTCCTCAAATTATATTCACAACGTCATAGAGTAAAATGAATATTAAAATAAGAAAATATATTATACAAAATTATATGATAAATTTTGATTAAATTAAATGACTTTAAAGTTGGTCTAATTAAAAGAGTAGGAGAATAAACTAAATTGTTGCTAGTTTACTTTGACTCTGACTTCTACACTATTACATTTTGGAAGTATAACGTTTATTGGAAGTAAATAACAAATAGATATTTTATAATATTTAGTTTTGTATAATTTGATTATTTGATAAATTACAAATTTGATAATTAGATGGATCCATCGTATTTTAGTTAGCAGTTATAAGGAAAGGTTCAGATTCTAAGTGCCAGGGACTAGCAACCCCTGGTGTACGTTTAAGAAGGCCTCCTTTACGGTGCACGACACCAATGCTCATCGGTTCACTTAGGTAATGCCTTCTCCTTAAATCAAATACTGCTTAACTTCCTATTTTATCTCATTATTGGAAAATTCATAATATCCATTTAATGAGTGCCTTTTACAAAATTCGTAAATATAACATATCTTATTAGTTAATTTCATTGATATATAATTATTCATATATATAGATATTTCTCAGTTTGAAATAGAATGTGTTTCAGAGTATATTAATACTATCCATATTATAATTGATTTCAATGAAAAGTTTGGTTTTATATTTTAGGACTTACTTTGCCTAAGTTTTGTAAAATCACGTGTTTGTGATATCAAAAGTCAAGTACTCAAATATGAATATATAAGATTTAGAGGAATTATCTTCCCTCTGATTTTCTCTTGTCGAGTATAACATCTTTCATCCTTACAGCAGAAAGACTTATAAGTGTGGTCGCATTTGCACCAATGTTCAACAATGTATTATCATGGTTGAATAGAATTTAAACTTCATATTGTTGTACGAGGACTTATATGCCTCATTCTTGTCGTAAAAAAATATGTCAATCCATCTTGGTTGAACAAACATAAAGCAGTCATTATAATATCAATCCAAATACTTGAGTAGAATAATCGTATACCTTTATAAGTTAGCATTAGTACTTAGACAAAATAAATTCTCTCGAATAATGTTCATAAAACATTGGAATAGGATTTGAACTCAAAATTTATATAGTTTACTATTGCATTAGATTTGAACTGAAAGACCCAAGACTTAGCATTGGCGTTAATTTGCATATTTGATTTTATTTATCGACTTAAACAGTTTTATGATAACTTTATTTTAAAACGTTGGTATTATTTGATGAATACGATGTTCTCAGGATAACTTTATTCTAGTAATTTGACCTCTGTAATTTGACATAGGAATGTGAATTTATGTAAGGGATAATGTAGAATAATTCTAAGATACAAATTAATGTTTAAAATGAATTAAATACCTTTTATAAGATCAATTTCCCATGACAAATTTTCTACAAAATATCAATATTGAAAGGGCCTCTCGACCATGCAAAGGAAATTAAGTATCCGCATATTATATGAAAACACAAATTTCCGAACATGTTGTTTCCCAAACGATATTAGATATAATTACGCTTTGCTTTGTTATGTTTAATTCCATGTTTATTACTAATCTACTCATCTTCATATTGAAAGGACATCTCATCCATATAAAGGAAGTTAGATATTCGCTCAAATATCAATTTCCGAATATGTCGCTTTCCAAACAATATCAGGGTAGCTGTGCAGTTTTCTACGCTTTCTACTCATCTTCATATTGAAAGGATATCTCAACCATGTAATGAAGATAATTATCCGCACGGAAATATTAACTTCCAAGCATGTCAATTTCCAAACAATATCAAGGTCGCTGTGCATTATACATGGAATACAGAAGAAAAATTATGAGAACAAGTTATCCTTTAAAACGTATTATTTGATTTATTGTGTTTTACGTTTTAACCAATTACCTACATATACCTAATAAACATAAATATCCCTTTCTCAATTTTGCCTATTAATTTCCTGATTCCTAAATGAATTCCTAGCCTTCTAAAATGTGTTTATTCAAAACTAGAGACGTATCTCACATTTACATTTAAAAGTGCATGAAAGAAATCAGTAGTGCAATGATTCTTTCAAGGAGGTTTTCCTGACTAATCTGGAATCGTTCAGGTCATCATCCTGATGTTGTCTATGATTGCCCTACACAACACTCCAGACAAATAATCCGAAGATTTCAACGCTGGGGATGTCCAGAGTGCTGTAGCCCTAGTATATAAAGGAAATAAATACATGTAAGTATAGACCAACTCTATAGACCTTGCAAATAGAGATTCTGGTGCAATGGCATGGTCCGCACTTGAGACCCCAGTCCTCCAATTTACAAGATATACAAAGATGGGAGACTTAGCCGTTCCTCAATGCAAAAGGTATAAACGACTCTGGGCTCGTCTCAAAAATCCCAGCCTATCATGGGGAAAGGTCCCTATCAGATGGTTCTCAGTCGCCTCCGTTAGGTTTACCAAACCATCCCCAATACCATGATTGGTCCTATCGGGAAAATGCGGTGATCTTTATTGCAAATAACTGTGATGTTGAAACGTAAATGTAAATACTCTCCTATTACAGATGATAGTCTTTCTTTATCAGAAAGAATCTTGCTAAAGCAATCTATAATCTGCATAACATTTCATTCCAAGTACTCTTTCAACACCAGACTTACGTTATGATCTAAGAAGTAAAATGTTGTATCGTAAATGAAAATACTCTCCTACTACAGGTTATAGTCTTTCTTTGTCGGAAAGAATCTTGCTTAAGCAATCTATAAACTGTATAAGATTTCATTCCAGGTACTCTTCCAACACCAGACTTACGTTAAGATCTAAGAAGCAAAATGTTGTAACGTAAAAGAAAATACTCTCCTAATACAGGTTATAGTCTTTTCTTGTCGAAAAGAATCTTGCTTGAGCAATCTATAATCTGCATAAGATTTCATTCCCAATACTCTTCCAACACTTTACCTACATTGTATCCATGAAGCTATTCTCTCATCACGATCAAATGCTTTTCCTAAGAAAAGGTCTTGCAATTTCACAATCACTTGATCGCAATAAAGATATCCACTTCACTTCACAATGTTTCACATAAAATAACCGTATTAAAAATGTAAAGCAAAATAAGGATCACCTTAGCTGTAAGACACGAGAATTTACTATGACGATTTTTCTTTCGATTCCTGCCTTGTTGACAGATCCGCTAAATTGAATTTTGATCGTATTCTTTTTTTTTCAAAATATTCATTGCCAGTTATTATTTAAACATAAAATGAGATCCTGGAATCTCTTTATTGATTTAAGAATTCAATAAGGTTAGTATACACAAATATTGTTTATTAAAACTTTTTTACTAAGAATTAATAATTTATTTCTGATCTTTAGATTCTTTACCTATATTATTCGTCTTTTGTGACGGAACTTTCTTTCCAAGGTATGTTCCGTTACATTCAACCCCCAAAATTTGCGCAGGTGATATGATAATTTAACCGAAGTAAATTTTTAACAAACTACAATTATTTATCATTAATATGTTCTTTAATTTATTTAAAATTATAATAAAACTTATTGGTAAATGAACTCATAAAGATTTCTTTATTATATTTCTAAGCTTTTAATTATTTATCATATTTCAATTATATTATATTATTCGTCTTTAGTGAAGGAATTTCCTTTCCAAGGTATGTTCCGTTACATTACATTACACCTAACATGTGAAAAAAATACAAAAAAAAAACGTTATATCGCGTACGCTGCGGATATTGTTGACATTAGAGCAAAGTGATGTACTACAATTTTATAGAAGTCATCAATATCTACAAAAAAGTTCGCAATACCATATGTCTAACTACACTTCTGGACTCATCTATTGGCCCACCTTGTATTTTCAGTTTCGTTTGGTCCTAGCTAAAATTTTATATTAGGTCGAGCAAAAAGTTTTTATGCAGTTTTAAACCTGGCACATTCACAATTTCATTCAATAGTCTTTTTTTGAATTTCGAACACAGAATTTAAAGAAACAAAAGACAATTTGGAGCCTGTTTGTTGATATCAAACAATCGAATACTAAGAAAACTTGGTTTTATTGGTTTACTTGGATTTAATTCTTGAAAAAGTGATTGATATCTTTGGTTTTGCAACAAACATTACTTATTCTTAATATTAAGGTGAGGTTCTATCAATAATCTATGGATACTTCACCTGAAGTCGCCGCCCAAGCTGTGGCACTTATTCAGGCCGGACACAGCCAAAGAAACGTGAGTGCTCAACTTAATTTAAGTCGATCTGCGGTCCGAAATGTTTATCGGAGGTACCTAGAGACTGGCGGCTTTGTTCGTCGCCAAGGAAGGCCACGATCTCGGGTCACAACTGAAAGGCAGGATCGATTCATCGTGACGACCAGCTTGAGAAATCGTCACCTTACCTCCATTGAGATACAAAACCAACTTCGCGACTTCCACGGAGTATCTGTGAGCGCTCGAACTGTTCGGAGAAGGTTAAAAGAACGCGATATGGTACCACACAAGCCAGCTAATGGGCCCAAACTAACGCGAGCCCACCGAACAGCGCGCCTTCATTTCGCACGCAGTCATTTAAATTGGACACAGCAAGATTGGAGCCGTGTACTCTTTTCTGATGAGTCTAAAATTGTGTTACATGGCAATGATGGAAGGAAGAAGGTCCACCGACGTAAGGGAGAGCGTTTCGCACAATGCTGCTTTGAAGAGAGGGTTGCTTATGGCGGTGGCTCATGGACTGTCTGGGGCGGTATATCCGCGAGCGGCAAAACTCAACTTGAGGTTGTTACAGGACCACGGCTGCCAACATTAAATGCTGAAAGGTACATTCGTGAGTGCTTAGAACCTCACGTGATACCATACGCGGACTATGTGGGCCCAAATTTCCTTTTTATGCATGATAATGCAAGAGCCCATGCGGCCGGCATCGTCAGGGAATATCTTCGGGATGTGAACATCACAGTTATGGACTGGCCAGCCAGAAGCCCAGACATGAACCCTATTGAGCACATGTGGGACGAGCTAAAAAGACGTGTTAGGGCTCGTCAGCCAGTTGCCCAGACGATGCAGGAGTTGAAAACTGCCATAGAAGAGGAATGGGAGATGATCCCTCAAAATTTCATAGAGCGGTTGATAAACTCTATGCCTAATCGTATGAGAGCTGTGGTAGATGCCCATGGAGGCAACACGCGTTATTAAATTAAACCTTTATTTGATAAAACATGTTTTTTATTCAAAAATCAATTGCCTTTAACAAGGCGCATATCCGACTTGTTAGGCGTAGCTCCATGTCGTATGGTATTCTGAATTCAAATTTAAAACAATACGATCGAAAAAGATGGTAAAATGTGCCAGGTTCAAAACTGCATAAAAACTTTTTGCTCGACCTAATATAAAATTTTAGCTAGGACCAAACGAAACTGAAAATACAAGGTAGGCCAATAGATGAGTCCAGAAGTGTATTACAGTTATAATTATCACAATTACTATACTATTTATGTGTTTTAATTTATAATTTATGTTAAATACCCGTGTGAAGCCGGGGCGGGCGGTTTTTGGTAGAGCATTTTCCAAATGCCCGCCTGGTCATCCTGGATAGCAGCTACCACTCTCAATCTGTGCCTAAGATTGAGAGGGTTGCTAGTAAGACAAGTACTCGTAACATCGCCTTTGATATCAGTACATTCAGTTTTAAATTAGTTCTCGCAATAGCAGCACCGGCCAGATAATACTATGCTCCGTATAGCATGGAAAAAGTATACTAGTATGCATATTGCACAATGCACACGGTCTGCCATGTGTTGGTACCTACTACACAACCGATGTGTACCAATAGATGAACAATGCATAGCCTGCCAAGAGGCGTGCTTCGCGACCGAACTACGTGATTTATTAAATGCTCTGGATTGTCGTTGAAACTTGGCCTATTGGATAAATAATAGCACTTACATATATACAAAGCTACCATAGCCAATATTGACTATTTCACTAACTGGGATTGATACCTCATCAATACCATTAATTTAGTAAGTACTTAGTTTAGTAATACACCTACCTAAACGCTGAGACTGCGAGGCTTCTGTCACTGTATAGGGACCATACTGTCCTTTGTTTTTCAAGGAATCTAAGGTGAAGTGAGTCTCAAAGAAACAAATTTTGAACATGTTTTTTAAAAAGAGTGTACGCCTTACAAACAAGAATAAAATATGCCTGATCCGAAAACACAATCCCATATATTTTTCTTGATAGATAGATAGATAGAAAAATTATATAAATAGGTACAGCTGTAAAATTTCGCTTAAGAGGCATTTTACATTTTGCAGCCCTCTCACTCGCTTTTAAAGATAATTTCAAATAGAAACAATTTGGTAATGATTTTTTAAAAGTGGTCTGACATTATTTTGCTTTTTGCGACTATAGATGGATTCAACATATTTTTATTTTGTAACATGTTGAGTCCAATTATAATTAGAGGCCCAAAATTTTAAATACCTAAATTACGCGGTTTGGATCCCTCATCACAGATATCAACATGAAAATTAGTCGCGAACATCAATAGTCGCATGCAGCGAAATAATGTCAGACAACATTTAAAAAAATCATTACCATATGGTTGCTATTTGAAATTATCTTTAAACGTGCGAGTGAGAGGGCTGCAAAATGTAGAAGGCCTCTTAATCAAGTTTTTGTCTTTTGAAGTAAATCGTATATATACAAATTTTATTTCTAATTATTATGTAGCAACTATGATATAGAGTACCTGAAAGAATGTTTCCGGTTTTGAAAAGGTCACTTTTATATGATTTTATTAAAAAAATCTACTTAAAGTTAGAGTGCTCCTGGCGCTCTCCGTACTA
The DNA here is from genome assembly GCA_963890685.1 of Plagodis pulveraria. Taxonomy (NCBI): domain Eukaryota; kingdom Metazoa; phylum Arthropoda; class Insecta; order Lepidoptera; family Geometridae; genus Plagodis; species Plagodis pulveraria. The sequence continues at coordinate 2,042,144 of OY982968.1, forward strand.
ACGTAGTTTCGTCATATTTTAAATACTATGTGTTAAACTCGTTGAAACTTTGCGTGTATGTCCTTGAGTCTATTGAATAGTTGTGTTTCGCTTACTCACATGCGACACGCGTCTATTCGTCCTACGCCCTCAGTCTGACAAATTTCAAAGACCACTTCGTCTTAAACCGATGATAGCTACCTTACTGCAGTCATATACTACAACATCAGTCGGATCATGTAAGATATCATCACGATTCGTTATTCAAGAACACAATAATAAATGAGACTATACATTTTACTACATTTCCCTGCCTTACATGAATATTTAACGCGCGGATGGAACTGCATCTCTACGCGAGCCTCGTTTTGAGGTAAGACTGCATCAAGTTACCCATAAACTTTTGTTCGGACCTCTATTATAATTATTAACGTTACAAAAAACCGAGTAAGAGGCGCTAGCAACATGTACTAAATATAAGTTAGTTGAATCACATCCGAATCTCATAAGCATCTCACATCTGTAGCCTGTACAACTACAACATCTGTAGCCTGTATACCTGCACGTCACCGTGTAAAGTCTTCAATCCTCCCACCAGAACGTTCTCATTACCTAGAACATACAGAGTAGAAACTAGGAAATCTATATCGCCCAACAGGCATCCAGACGCCATTCTCACCAGACTACGCGCATGATTCACGCTACTCGTGCGTAGCACCGACTGGGCAGTTCAACACAGGAATGTCCATTCATGAGATTTGTACCTGGCAACACCTGTCGAGTGACTAATTTATTCACTTACCATCTAACTAACAACACGTTGCGTAAAGAAACTGTTTGTTTGTCGTGGCTAGATTAGCTGATGCAAGTCATAACATAACCTACTCAAGGCTCTATAGTCTATGCAGCATTTACTGTAAGTACCTACTTAATTAACAAATCATGATATTAAAGTCAAAATCAGTGATAAAATTATGTATTAAATAAAATCTAGGTATCATCGACGCTCCTTCATGAGAGCATTCAATCACATTTGTATTGTATTACATTTGTATTTGTATTGTAGGTGAAACAATAAAATGCCAAGATCAGTAAAAAAAAAAAATAAGCCACATGCGCAAAGAATGGGCAAGAAAGATTTGGTAAGTGAATAATTATACAAAAAAAAATTTACCCAAATGAATATATTCTTATTCTTTTGGGTACATAATTTTGTTGATCGGAAAATGTTCGAAATTTTAATTTAAAGAATGACTGACAGATGCCCGACCAATTATTAAGTGACTAATTAGCGTAGTAGTATAAGCGTAAAGGTACAGCGCACGTGACAGATCAGTTTAATATATATTATATTATGTAATCATCATAGTTGATGATTGGAGTCAAAGGGAGTGACAGGATAAATAATAGTATGATAAGTGAACGATGTGGTGTGAATGAGGATGTAGTGAAAAAAATCGAGAAAGATGGTTTGGACATGTAGAGAGAACGAATGAAATGAGAATTACTAAACAGGTATACATGAGACAAGTGAACGGAAGTGTTGGAAGAGGAAGACCTAGGTGAACGTTCTGAAATCAAATTGAAGACGTTCTGAAAAAAGGCCAGGTCAAAAGAACCCTAAACCTAAGCTTATGTAAGAAAGGATTGATGAGTATAGATGAAGCGAAAGAGATATGCAAGGATCGTAGCAAGTGGAAATCTGTGGTCTTTGCCTACCCCTACGGGAAAGAGGCGTGATGTATGTATGTATGTATCATACTCATCATACTTATATAATACATGATCATCATAGTTTATAGAGGCAATACCAATACTAGAAGGATTCAACGTGGTCTGCAGACTGCACTGATTACCAGTTAGGGTATAAAAGACTATGAGAAATATGCTCGCCTTGTCTCTTTGACGGCAAATACGAGTAGTTATTGTAAAATATCAATTTTACAGCTTTATCGCCCTTATGACCTAATCGTAATAGCTGCAATAATGCGCACATTCACATCAAGGCTCAATTCCATATTATGATGGTTATACATACATATAGTCGAACCTCCTGGGCAATAGAGAGAATATAGCCAAGTTGCCTTGGGTGTCGTAATCCACCACTACAAAATCAACAAGCACCGACAGCCACCGGCCACCGGCTGCATTATCAGCTCATAAATATCTCCGAGACGCTTTAGGCACAACACATTGGCTTCCGATTATACCTCCAGAGCCCAAATTATAAACATCTGTGATTAATTCGCAGTTTGTTTGACATCCCGGACGGGTTCGCCGAAAACAGTCTGCTTATTGAATAACTCTCACAGCGGGAGCTCGACTTGGTAACAACAGATTTAGTAGTGGTTACGATTGGAATAGTTGATATTGAGAGTTTAATTGCTTCCGTATTGATACGACGAAGTTATCACATTATTATTTTTTGTGTTACTCATCATCAGCACTATACAGATTGTTGTAATTAGTAAGAATTGGATCTGTTCAGTGCAATACCTAGCCCTAGCCTTGAAGAGCCCTAAATTGACAACAATTTGAAGTGCTGCGTACCTACTTCATTTTATAGTAGTATTTTATAGTAATTTTATTTTTAATCATATTTTAAACAATCTAACTGATTTTCAGCTTGTTGGGAATTTATGTAGCCTTACTCTTATTTTTTGGTCTATTTTGACCGGACTATTAGGGCTCTTCTACATAATTAAATTCATAGGAAATAAACACATATAAAACGAACAAATCTTCTTGCTCCCCGGACCTTTATTCCAACACTAGGCGAGTCGGCACGACATCTACTGCATCTTTGGTGCACATATCTTTCGTTCAAGATATCTATGAGTACAATTTTCGACCTTTCTTTATACATCCATGTACATTTAATATCAATACGCTTTTAATAAATTTATGATCACTTCTAATGACATGCCTACTACTGATGCTAGTTATGTATATGCTAGCTATATAGCACACCAGTGGGTACCACCACAGACTGAAGATAATACAAAATATCCCCTAATTGTATCCCATTATTTTATCCACTTTCGAAAGACAATATTATCCACAGAGGAAGGTAAAATCATCTTTTGACATTTAAGTACGTATCTGTTTTAACAGATTTTAACAGACATTAACCGACATAAGAAATGGAGAAGTTATCCTTTTTCCAAGAAATGGGCTTTATACTAATATTATAAAGAGGAAGGATTTGTATTTTTGTATGCAACAAATAAATTTAAAATCTACTGGACGGATTTGGATGAAATTTCGTATGGAGCTAGTTTGAGACCCGGGGAATGACATAGAATAGTTTTTATCCAACTGCGCAAAAAGAGGTTAATGGTTGTACGCGATAACCGACATACACGCGGGCGGAGCCGCGGCCGGAAAGCTATAGTAATTACAAATTGAATAATAAAATGTCACGTGCATGTTGTAATTTACGTTACAAATAAATTCTGTGTAACATCTTTTTTTATGCTGTCGTGATGGAATAAGCACGATGCCCGTCTGGTGTTAAGTGGAAACTTATGCCTATAACAGATGTAGTTCGTCACAAGTGGCCCTAGATTAATGTGCCTGTTATTTTACCGGCGCCCATACTCTTCAAACTGGAACCCAATAATGTGAACATTACTGATTGGGGGTAGAAGTAGGTATGGTGGCAGTACTTTCCCAGACGAATAGCACGAAGAGCTATCTTCTCAGCTACCTTCTACAGCTATCTTCCACTATTTCACTTAGGCCCACTTGCACGCATAGTAGGGTTAAATGAATAAATAAAGAGTTAGTTAACTCCGAGTTAGTTACTTAAAATTTTAACGCTCATTGTGCCTTGCACCGCTAAAAAATAACACGGGGTTAGCTAATCTGACATTTCTGTTTTTTTAGCTGGCAACATTGAAATTTCTATGCGCTTCTATTGCTGCCCCGCCGAAGATGAAAGAACAGAAAACAATGAAACTTATACGTCTATCTCTTTTCCACAACATTACAATGTCTAAAGGCTTTCTTGCGAGTCCTTCATTGTTTGACGATTGACGTAGTTTTATATTATCCGTATATTGTCTCGTGTCATTTAGTGTGAATGTCTCCAGCTTACTCAATCGAAATTTCTTAATTCTGAATATGCCAATATTTAGAGCATAATTTGTGCAATTATGAATACCAACTCAAAATTTAGGTGCCAAATAAACTTCGACGCTACGTGTGATTATTAGTGTGTTAGCTGACGTTATGGTCTCCAGCTGACACATGCTGTATATACGAAACGGCTGAAGATGTGGTTATATACTATAGCCAGGGATTTAGAGCATAATTTGTGCCAATGGCACAAAAAAATTTGAACGTCATACTTGAAAGCTGTAGTAGTTATGACTCGATTTTAACGTGTAAGCTGGAGACCACGTGTCTACAGCTACTCATCTGTATCTTCTGAACGAATGGACCTACGACTTTGTTTAATATGTCAAAATTTAGAGCCAAATTTATGCCAAAGGCACTAAAATTTTCAAGTCTCTCCCTATTAAGGTTTTGGAGATACAAGCTCAAATCAACGTGTAAGCTGGGGACACATGTCCCCAGCTAGCACATGCTGGACAGCTCAAACGGGAAAGCCTAGATTACTGTTTAATGGCTTAAAATGTAGGGTAGAATTTGTGCCATCGGCACCAAAATTTTCAAAACAATAGGCCCCACAGTTTTTGTGTAACAAGCAAAAACATTTCTTCCCGCCAAAAGATTTAAATATTTGGTTAAAAACATTACTGAACGCGGCTTTGCCATCCCGTTCACTGTAGCTGCAATCTGTTTTGAACTTTATTTCTATAGCGTTGGAATCACTTTTCTCTTTTATAGCAAATGAAAGCAGTTGGGGCATAGGCTAGTAGCAGAGAGTATTCATTTTAATGTTATCTGATTTAAATGTGACGCTTTCCGGAATTCGTAGGCATTGAAATCGTGATTACTACGTGCGCACCGCCTATAAATATAGAGCGATGGAACAATACCCGAAAAAATATGTTTAATAATAAATCGAGCCTAAAGTCACCACTTCTAAGTTGACATTCAGAGACGAGTTCGAGTTTAGACTCGAACTTCATTATGTCAAATATGAATCTAGACTCAAAACTCCAAAAAGTTTTATATTCACAGTCAAGTTTGGCATAATGGAGCCTTTGACCAAAATCTCACCTGATGGTAAGTGATGATGTGGTCAAAGGTGTTAACAGGCTTATCCTAGAAGTACTGGCTTTCAAGGACAGCTGCCGGAACACACCGTAAGGTGGCGACAGAATTTCTATTTCATGGTGGTCGCTAGCCAGGCGGGCATTCGCAAAATACCCTTCCACCATGCGGTGAAGCGCCGCGGCGGGATTAGAACCATGGACCTGCTGCTTGGCAGTCAATGCCACTGAGCCATCACGGCTTCTATTTATATAATTATGGCTGATTGACAACTGTCTCACCTGATGGTACCGAAGTGATGATGCGGCTGAAGATGTTGTTCAGGCTAACCTAGACGCTCAAGGACAGCTGCCGGTAATGACAATTTATTTTTATAATAATCCAGTAGAGCGTTGTAACACTATTAAGGAGTTTTGAATAAAATAGTTCAAATAGATTTATAGTTTTATTTACTTGAATTTCGGACACAAAATACGATTTTTGTAGTTATTCGAGTCAATGTAATTATTCACATTTTAATTCATATATAGAATAACATAATACGTCGCTTATATATAAAAACTAAAATAAATTATTTGGAAAGACTTGTTTTGTATAAAAAATATTTTTTGCAAGCTATCTATATTAAGAGATATGGTTCTGCCCATAAATTATACGTAAGAAAAAAGTTAAATTATAAAGGGGATTTCAACAAGAACTTTGTTTTCTAAAACAAAATAAAAGCTTTGGCAATCAAGAATGATAAATGATATCTGGCAAATGTCCACCACGAGCACGCTGATAGATGTTGATTCTTTCATCAAAGTTTTTTATCACTGGCCAGATATAATTTATCATTCATAATTGCCAAACTTTTCTCTTCGTTATGGAATAAAAACTTGAATCATTAATAAATCTTATATATCTTGAACTGAACTATGGTATGATGGTTCGTGTAAAATTATGATATATATATTAAATAAAAAAAAAATTCACCGCATGGTGGAAGGGCAATTTGCGAATGCCCGCCTGGCTAGCGACCACCCTCAAGTAGAAAAGCTGTCGCCAAGCACCTAATGGTGTGTTTCGGCAGCAGTCCTTGAAAGCCAGTGAAATTACAGGCACACATGAGAGCTGTCTCAAGAGACGGGGGCAGGGCAATTCGTAAATTGTGATGAAATGCATCTGTTATAGGCAGAGGTCAGTCCGCTTTTAGGTGGGCCTCGAGCTTGTCCCGACACAATAACATAAATATAAATAAAATAAAAACTCTCATTGTATTCGTTTAAAAGTACTCGATACTGGAGTGCCTCGAAACATTTGTTCCAATATCGATACCGCAGCGATGCTTTGAAACGCAACGGTTTCGATACTTTTATTTCAATTCCAAATCCCTACAAACCACAAAATAGAGATTATTATGTGTAGTTTTTACATAATCATAGACGTTTTATGTAGGTAGGTAGTTGGCATAGAACATATAATAATACTACGTATGTACAACCGACGTACCTACTTATGTAAGTATGCAGCGCACATAGCGAATATTTAGCTTACCTTTTTGACTACGTCAAACTGGCCGAACTAAGCTGAGTAGTTGGTAACTTATCTTTACATTCTCTAGTAATAGGTACTAAAGTATTACACGCTAATACTTTTAAGTCAAAAGCTTTCTACGCGTTTAGGTGTGTGATAAACTGATAATATCTCTTTCCAGTTATAAAATTACAGTGCCTACCTAATAGGTATGTGATCATCACGTTCTGTACATGCGTGGATTAGTTTCCAGTGCATTATCTCGTTCATCGAGGGTCTTATACAGATCTTATATATAGGATTAGGTATATAAGTTAACATTCTGAGAGAAAAAATACCAGTACATTTTGTACTTACTCACTCCTAGTCTATACACCTACTGTTTTTTTGTAACTTCTTCCACCTATTCATAACGTGAAAGCAAAAAGTAAGTTCAAACGCAATAGGAATAAGGTTCAAGATAGATTGCAGCTACAGGCAACGGGACGGCAACGCCGCGCTCAGAAATGATTTTGTCCAAATATTAAAATTTTTTGGCGGGAAGAAATGTTTTTGCTTGTTACACAAAAACTATCGGGCCTATTGTTTTGAAAATGTTGGTGCCGATGGCACAAATTCTACCCTACATTTTAGGCCATTAAACAGTAATCTAGGCTTTCCTGTTTGAGCTGTCCAGCATGTGCTAGCTGGGGACATGTGTCCCCAGCTTACACGTTGATTTGAGCTTGTATCTCCAAAACCTTAATAGCCAGAGACTTGAAAATTTTAGTGCCTTTGGCACAAATTTGGCTCTAAATTTTGACATATTAAACAAAGTCGTAGGTCCATTCGTTCAGAAGATACAGATGAGTAGCTGTAGACACGTGGTCTCCAGCTTACACGTTAAAATCGAGTCATAACTACTACAGCTTTCAAGTATGACGTTCAAATTTTTTTGGGCCATTGGCACAAATTATGCTCTAAATCCCTGGCTATAGTATATAACCACATCTTCAGCCGTTTCGTATATACAGCATGTGTCAGCTGGAGACCATAACGTCAGCTAACACACTAATAATCACACGTAGCGTCGAAGTTTATTTGGCACCTAAATTTTGAGTTGGTATTCATAATTGCACAAATTATGCTCTAAATATTGGCATATTCAGAATTAAGAAATTTCGATTGAGTAAGCTGGAGACATTCACACGTCATTTATTCACTTCTGTCTGTGGTTTTGTGATCCTTTGGTTTTGGTATGGTTATAAATTTGTGGAAATAACTTGTATTGAAGAAATGTGGATAAAAAATGCGTTCACGTGCCCCTACTTTCACGGCTAGTGATAAAATGCTTCTATTTGATATTAGCGAAATTCAAACACATAATTGAGAATAAATAAACTGACGAAGCTAACCACCAACAAAAACATGCAACTTGGCTTGAGGTGGTCAAAATGTACAATTCGAGAACTACTAGTTGTTCTAGAATACGCTTTCTTTTTCAATTCGAAATCTACTATGAAAGTATTTGTCTCTCTGGGAATTTTAATAATCTGACCGTTCTCTGAACCTTCTGTCATAGAAGCTTGTACTAATATATTCATTATTTCTTTGTCATCATCAGGTAATCAACCATAATTGATCAATTTAATATATTAAATAAAAACGCAATACATAGTAGAATAGGTACAGCTGAACATAACCTTAATTTATTTTGTCAAAATCTTCACTAACCCAGTGTTAGCGACTTAACCCTCCCACATCGGTAGGTTAATTTTTTAAGGTTTTAACCCTGGGTTTACTCCTAACTTTTGATGGCGCAAGATAAATTATTTATTTAACCCTGTGTTAGCAGTTAACTCCGAGTTAATAAGGTTAACTCTGGAACGTGCAAGTGGGCCTTAAGGGTTACAAGTTCGATACTATGTTTTTTTTTTGGTTCGGAGGACTCAAAACTTAACTAACAATAAGTCAAACACACACTTGCAAGCATATACACTCAAAAAGAGACATAATGACTTTAATAGATATATATAATTGTTTTAATATTAACTTGTAATCATATTTCATTTAACTTTTTCTGTACATATGATAAGCCTGAGGATCTAAATGTACCGTAGTTTTTTAAGGAGGAGGGCGTTGGTACCTGCAACGCCGACCTCCTTGTCAATGAGACAGTATGAAAGAGAAAGGACTTATCCATTGTGGATACATAGTCATCTGCGCGCCCATGCTAGGAGAGTAGAAAAATCCAAACTTGAAATAGTGGATTGTTTACCATCGGAGGACATTTCCACGTAAATGTCAAAAGAAGATAAATTGTCTTCTGTAACCGTGCCCTGCCGCACAGGAAAATCTGTCTGTTTGAAAGTGGCTAAATTGATATTTTTTTTATATCCGGTCCATGCTGGGCTCCCAGAACGTTAAACACAAGAGTTTTTGTTGCTGATAAGTATAAATTTTGAATCTAATCTCACCTGATAGTAAAGAATTATATGGTGGAAAGTTTCAACAGGCTACAACCGCAATTTCTGGCTCGAAAGGTCAACAGCCGGAACAAAGATTAAGCAGTGCTGGATCAGTGGCATTAGCTATGGATTGCCACGCAGCAGGTCCATGTTTCAAACCCCGCCGCGTGCTTTAGCTTCACCGCATGGTGGAAGTGTATTTTGCGAATGCCTGCCTGGCAAGCGAACACCCTCAAGTAGAAAATCTGTCGCCAAGGGTCTAACGGTGTGTTCCAGCAGCTGCCCTTGAGAGCCAGTAATTCTAGGTTAACCTGAACAACATTTTCGACCACATCATCACTTACCATCAGGTGAGATAGTGGTCAAAGGCTAACCTATAAGGCATAAAAAAAAGAAAAAACAGATGCTTGAGAGATTTTTTATTTGAGGGTGGTAGATGTGCAGGTTTCTCAAAATGCCAGTATACAATGCTGCAAGAATTAAACCCGCTGCAAAAATCGAATCATAAGCCCCTTGCGCGTGGCAGTGTATAATTATTCCAGCTGCGCCGTCACAACTTCAAGAAGAGTAAGAATAAGACAGGTTAGGAAAACACCTAGCAAAACAACCTTTCTAGGTGACTTTCTTTAAAAAGAGCAATGCATGTAGTATCAAACAGCCGTACAGATGAAGACATTAGACCATCTCTTATCTTTTGAAGCAGTGATGGCTCAGTGACATTGGCTATGGACTGCCGCGCAGTAGGTCCATGGTTCGAATCCCGCCACGGGCTTGAGCTTCACCGCATGGTGGAAGGGCATTTTGCGAATGCCCGCCTGGCTAGCGACCACCCTCAAGTAGAAAATTTGTCGCCAAGCACCTAAAGAGAGCCAGTGAAATTACAGGTAAAATGAGACTTAATAAGTATGTCTCAAGGTGATGGGCGCAGTGCAGTTCATCACTTGTGATGAAATGCATCTGTTATAGGCAGAGGACAGCGCTTAACATCAGGTGGGCCTCGTGCTTGTTCCGTCACAATAACTAAAAAAAACTCGTTTTTGCAATATCTATAAATTTTTCTAATACATAATAAGCAGGTACCTATTATTTATTTCATATGATTTATATCTTGTAAGTTCAGTTTCACTTTTCATTATAGATTTTATAATACCTATGAGACAAAGCTGTCATTCGCTTCAGCTCCTATAGTTTGCTTCTTGTCAGTTTTTACGCTATTTGTGTCTATTTGATGGGCGACATTTCTCAGGGATTTTAAAATTCGATACAGTAGGTAGTGCACAGTCTGGTGCCAGCGGCAGCTGCGGCACATTACCGAAATGCGGCTTATTTACCGCACGGATTGGCAAACATTCAACGTCAAATTTTGATTTAAAATTAACGCCGTTCCAATTTTCAGATAACAGGCAAATGTCTACTGTGCAAAACCAGAGTTGAATTATTACATGTTTGTGTATGTAATGTTTTATGAGGAGAGGAAATATCAAGTCTTCTCATCAATGATACATTTTACATAGGTACATATACATAATTTCATCTGTCATTAATTCAATACGAATGATACATAATTACATTACGTGGGGTGCATTAATAAAAAAATACCATGAATGGAGAAAAATGAATTGTTTCTCGATCGTGCGCTCGTAGAGTCAAGACCTCCTGAGAATGCTTCGTGTAGAAACGAAACGCGTCGAAAATTCTTCCGGTTTTGCTGCGTGGCGTTTGTGACGTCACGTCGGCAGGTAAATTAGGCGGAATTGTCACTAGGTTTTCTTAAAATATTTGTTATTATTAAATATGGATTTCCGCAAAGTAACGCCTGAACCTATTCATTATCTTGAATTGTTACTCTTTCAAAATACTCTCCGTTAAATTTATTAGTCCCTAATTAAAAAAAGTTTATTAACGTTAGTTAATAAACTTTTTTATAAATATAAAACAATATTAAAAACATTAATTCCCCTCTCTTGTGACCTCGTTAACATGTTTTACCGCGTAATTGTTTCTTAATTTTTGGAACAGAAGTCACAAATTCGAGATTACATGCAGGATGGCACATAAGTACCTAGTACGATTTCACATGCAACACTTCGTTTACCTATCTGGCCGTGCGAGAGCTCTCATTATCATGGTGCACGATGATACAGCGTTATTTATACGGAGTTCGTCAATAACTTGCGGCTAACAAATGGTCGTGCACAAATCACTATCCGACACTACGAAATTTCTCCAAAGCAAGAATAACAAAGTGTCCAGTTTTATTAAAAACAGAAGCAATCATCCACGTTGTAGTAAGTACGAAGCACGCACGCCCTTTGGTTGGTTTTGACCCATCGTGAAAGATCCAAACGCTCGATTGTTGCTTTGTTTTGAAATAGTAGCTATTTCATGTTTTACCTGATACTTTGGGCACTAAATTTTACATCGTTTCATCGAATCTGACCAGTCTGGCGTTATTTTACAAGATTTTTGAACGTGACTCAAAATGTGAAGGACTCATCATTAGAGCAGCTTTTGTGCATCTAAACGTGTGTGTAGGATTTATTGTATTTGAATCATCCCTAAGCATGCCCTAAATTTCTAATCTCACGGTAAGTCACATGTCTGCCTGTTTCGATCATACGAAGAACTACATCAGTGATTTGATTGTTGACATCGGTGAAGGGACAACCTTTACGAATAACGTCACCATAGTAGAAAGCCACTCTTTCTACTATGACGTCACTGACATTGAAACGATCGTGCTTGAATTCTGAAAACCAACTATAAATAGTCCTCTTCCAAATTCTTTCATCACAAAAAGCAGTTTCTAGTTCAGTTAGTAGAAACAAACTTTATGTATTATTATATGTATACTATTCATGTGGAAGGCCAGTTCCGGAAACATCTACTGTATTCTATTCTATGTATATAAGTGGGCGTAACTTACCACCAGATATAGTAACATATAACAGACAAAAATAGTAAATGATCACTAAAATTAAACCCGCATTATAACCAAAGTTTTAACATCTCGCTATCCTATGACTCCGAATAAATCATTGTTAACCCAAAATTAAGTAGTAAATGATCACTAAAAGTAGTAAATTATCACCAAAATTATTTACGGCGTATCGCCGTCAGAAACATATAGTATTAAACATATAGTAAAACCTTCGACCAAGATTTTGCGAGGTAATAAATTCATGAATACTGCTTTACTGTTGTACATATAACAGAATTGAATAAAATATCCTAATTCGAACAGTAGCAGAATTGGCGTGTAAACACTAAAGAATGAACACTTTAAGATTAAAGGAAACAATTATTTCTACAGTTACCCAAACATATTATTGCGGTACATTGTGTGGGTAGTTTTAAACTGGAACCGCTTAGAAGCTTTTAAGAAGACTAAAAACAAGTCGTAAACATGACTAACGAGCATAAGAGCTTTCGAAATTCACGTAAAACGTCACATAAAGCGCGTATGATGTTCCATGGGTATTTCTTTGTTCTGATGTTAGTGGATGATATTTTCGTGTCGTCGTAAACTGTAACAGCGGCCTGTGATGTTAAGTTTTTGTCGGCAAAAAGCTTATTTCGAAATGAATAATGATTGCTTTTAGACTCTACGAGAATACCTAATACGTTTTAGATTGTTTCTAAATTCTCCAATCAAACAAATAATTTTAATAATAATTTGCAAGAATATTATAACCATATTACATTTTTGATAGTACTGGGCAAATGTTAGTGTCTGTTTGTACGCCTGCTTGTAGTTCTGCGTGCAAATGTTTACATCATATAATATATCATCATATAATAATAATCATATACTAATATCCTTAGTATAGAACTACTTACGTATCATGAAAATTCTTTAAAAAATAATTTTGACAACTTAATACGTATTATCAAATTATTAATTCTGTTACAGCAGCTACCACAGTTTGCATCAGATTCATAAGCGCAAAAAATTTTTTGACATACTCCTCAGAAATGTTATTATGCATTTTAAATGTGTACTTAAAATTAAACGTCAGTAATTAAAATACTGCACTTACTTATTATAATTTGTTTAATATATAAATTTTTTTCAAAAGATAAAATAACTGTGGCATCGTCGGCAAATAGTACGCTTGTGTGTGACGTACATACCGGAATGTCATTGGTATAAATGAGAAAAAGCAGTTGTCCTAAGTTACTGCCCTGCGCACCGCCTGTATTGTTATATCGAGCTGATCCAGAATAATAACTTTTTATTTTTGATAATAGCTGAACCTTTTGCATTTGTCACCTCATAAAGTAACTACATACTAAATGTAAATACTGCCGCGCAGGTCCTTGGTTCGAATCCCGCCGCTGGCTTGAGATCACCGCATGGTGGAAGGGAATTCTACGAATGCCCGCCTGGCTAGCTACCACCCTCAAGTAGAAAATCTGTCGCCAAGCACCTAACGGTGTGTTCCGGCAGCTGTCCTTGAGGTCCAGTAATTCTAGGTAAAAAAAACCGCCCCCGAGTGGGGGAGCTACCAACACCGAATTATATGTTTTTGCATTGCTGTCAGAATTAGCTGAATAAGGAATAAAGTGATTATTAAGTACTCATCTCTCTCGCGGGCCAATTAAATGTGGTGTCAGCTTAACAACATTTAAGATTAAATTTGTTCTAACATACCTAGTCATTTAATTTTCATTTGAATGCCTGCAGCTTTTATTTACTTGAGTATAGAGTTGGAATAATGCGCTCGTATTTTGGCACATTGTGTGGAACTAAAATAACACCATGTGCGAGTATGACGTCTTTGATGTCAGATGTTTAGGTGCATTGCTTTGCGCAATGAGAGCGACATTTCAGTTGCGCGGTTCAGGCACAATTATTTAATATGAAAAATATCGAATGCGAGTGATTTAAGAGTAATTTTGGCAATGTTAGCTCTAAGCTCCCAGTAGTAAGTATATAAAGACAAGACTCCAAGTAAAGACATCCGTATATCTTCCAGTTTAATGTCGTCCAAGCCGAAAAGCTAAAGAATAAGCTTCATGCTGCTCTACTCCTCTAAGGTGTAAGTGTGTAGGATGATCCTGCATAATTGGCGTAGAACCATGCTTGGGCGTTCTTAGGCAATCAACACCGGTCGCCACATTAGGTGACCGCTAGTGGCGTAACACTAGTGCTTTTGGGGAACGTTAAGCCGTCGCTCGGTCCCAGTTGTTGTCTTGAGATAGCTGTTATTATAGTTGGTAGGGCATTTTGCGAATGCTCACCTGGCTAGCTACCACCCTCATGTAGAAAATCTGTCGCAAAAGCTACTAATGATGTTTTCCGGCACTGCCCTTGATATACAGTAATTATAGGTTAGCCTGAACAATATCTTCGACCACAGCATCACTTACTAGATAGTAAGTAAGTGATGCTGTAGTCGAAGATATTGTGGCATTGTGGTCAAAGGATAGCATATCAGCTATAAATAAAAAGACTCATTATCATCACGGTGATCTCCGAAAGGCATAAAACTAACAAGAAAGCCGTAAAATCGAAGCCAACGCTTTTCAATGATAATAACATATACTGTCCCTAGCAACCCACACACACGTGGGGTAAGAGTATGAAGATGATATTCTATCGCGAGTTCATGCATATATTAGCTGCACCCCGCGATTTCTTCATAATGATGAAAAGAGATGATGATGAAAAAGTATCCTATGTATTAATCCAGGACCTAAATAAATATTTTAGGGATTACAACCATAAAATGCCTTGATACCCTTAGTTCTTTTGTCGAAAATTGTAATCGAACACCAAATGTAGTAAATGATCACTAAATGTCAAAGTCATATTTAGGTGAGACGACGAGCGAAGCGAGGAGTAGTATTAGGTCACTTGTGACCACAACAACGCCACAAATTAATTTTGGTGATAATATACTACTTTTGGGTTAACAATGATTTATTTGGAGGCATAGGATATAGAGATGTTAAAATTTTGGTTATTTATAAGTTTACATTAAAATGCGGGTTTAATTTTGGGCGATCATTTACTATTTTTGCTTTTATATGTTACTATAGCTGGTGGTAGGTTAAAATAAGCCAATATATTATTCCAAGTTTCATACAAAACAGTTCAGTCGTTTATCGTGAATAATTACTAACATACACATTTTACATCCTCACATTGACATTCTAACAAACTTTGGCATTAAAAGTAAATTAGTGTGATAATTATTATGGACAATAACTTTAATAATTTGTTTAGACTAGGGCTCTCGTGCCCATTATTTGTGCTGAGGCTCGCGTTCGATGCCGCACAATCACGACCCCTAGATTAGAACGACGAGCTCGAAACTGTTCGGATAAATTACCATGTAGTAACTAATATCATGCGAGTTTTATCCATCCAGTCATAATGTCCACAGTAGAAAAAATAAAATCAAACAGTTGTCTAGGAGATCACAGTATACGATGTCAGTTCTTCAGAAGGCGCTGCTCAACACCTTATGGTGTTTCCCTTCGGCGCCTCGTACGACTCAAACACGAAGTTTTTTTTTTGTTTTTTTTTTTATTGCTGATTGGTAAGCCTTTGACCACAATCTCACCTGATGGTAAGTGATGATGTGGTCGAAGGTGTTAACGGGCTTAACCTTGAAATCCTGGCTCTCAAGGACAGCTTCCGGAACACACCGTTAGGAGCTTGACGACAGATTTCCTACATGAGGGTGGTTGCTAGCCAGGCGGGCATTCACAAAATGCACTATCACCATGCGGTGAAGCTCAAGCCTGCGACGGGATTTGAACCTGCTGTGTGGCAGTCCATGGCTAATGCCACTAAGCCAACACTGCTTCAAAGTTATGGGTGGGTGTAATTATAACCCGGCACCTCACGGGGATACACTAAGTATTTTTATTAATAATACAAAATAATCATAACATGTTTCGCAATAGCTCGTATGTAATGGCTCTAAATGTTTATAATAGACTACCTACCGAGATAAAATTACTGAAAAACAACATATATAAGTGTAAACTAAAATCATGGCTTATATCGAAAGTGTTTTATCATATTAAAGAATATTTTAACGATTATTCCCGGTGCAAATGTAACTCGTGCATCTTGCTAATAAATTAATCCCATATTTTAATTTTATTATATCCCATGAGTTGATTATTATCTCCTAATAAATACATACTACAAATTATTGAACGCTCTCTATGGGCAGGTTATTGAAATTTCACTGGTATATTACCATCTCTGTGGACGTACACGTTTAAAAATTACAGATTTCTGCAACACTTATTCATTCTAGTATATAATACACCACACATCCAGCTTAATATTCACATCTATGGCACAATGAAACCTGCGTTCATCCATCTCTTTTGTTGCTCAACATTCAGATAATTAACTGTAGTAAAAAGCCATCACTAATAATAAAAATGTAATAACTACGACAGGTCTTATGATGGTCTTATATATTTCCTCTAAACTTCATACTTAGCAACACGCACTTAAGACGTGATGTATGACTTTATGGGTATAAGCAGATCAAATATGGGCCAAGGGACTTGTCACCATATTTCATCCTGTATTTATTCTGCGGGGAAGTTTCCAACGAATCCTACTAATCGGAATTCGAAACCCATTTTTCTAAAATTCCCATCCCAAAAATCAATTAATCTATCTTCCATCGGATCCCACGTAAAGAATCTTTGTTTTATCATCGTCGACAAAATTCTATGACAATATACTAAACTGAACTCCGAAAATTTTGAAAAGCAATCTATGGAAAGATTATTAATTTAAATAGCAGGTACCTACTAAGCGAGCACAATCGTGAGAGAAGTACATAATAGTTTTTTGCGCTTATATCTCTTTGGACTCATTAGGAGGCGGTATAAGCCGAACTCAGAACACTTGGAAAAGCAAAATGTAGAGGTATTACCTTCTGGACTCATCTATTGGCCCACCTTGTATTTTCAGTTTCGTTTGGTCCTAGCTAAAATTTTATATTAGGTCGAGCAAAAAGTTTTTATGCAGTTTTGAACCTGGCACATTCACAATTTCATTCAATAGTCTTTTTTTGAATTTCGAACACAGAATTTAAAGAAACAAAAGATAATTTGGAGCCTGTTTGTTGATATCAAACAATCGAATACTAAGAAAACTTGGTTTTATTGGTTTACTTGGATTTAATTCTTGAAAAAGTGATTGATATCTTTGGTTTTGCAACAAACATTACTTATTCTTTATATTAAGGTGAGGTTCTATCAATAATCTATGGATACTTCACCTGAAGTCGCCGCCCAAGCTGTGGCACTTATTCAGGCCGGACACAGCCAAAGAAACGTGAGTGCTCAACTTAATTTAAGTCGATCTGCGGTCCGAAATGTTTATCGGAGGTACCTAGAGACTGGCGGCTTTGTTCGTCGCCAAGGAAGGCCACGATCTCGGGTCACAACTGAAAGGCAGGATCGATTCATCGTGACGACCAGCTTGAGAAATCGTCACCTTACCTCCATTGAGATACAAAACCAACTTCGCGACTTCCACGGAGTATCTGTGAGCGCTCGAACTGTTCGGAGAAGGTTAAAAGAACGCGATATGGTACCACACAAGCCAGCTAATGGGCCCAAACTAACGCGAGCCCACCGAACAGCGCGCCTTCATTTCGCACGCAGTCATTTAAATTGGACACAGCAAGATTGGAGCCGTGTACTCTTTTCTGATGAGTCTAAAATTGTGTTACATGGCAATGATGGAAGGAAGAAGGTCTACCGACGTAAGGGAGAGCGTTTCGCACAATGCTGCTTTGAAGAGAGGGTTGCTTATGGCGGTGGCTCATGGACTGTCTGGGGCGGTATATCCGCGAGCGGCAAAACTCAACTTGAGGTTGTTACAGGACCACGGCTGCCAACATTAAATGCTGAAAGGTACATTCGTGAGTGCTTAGAACCTCACGTGATACCATAAGCGGACTATGTGGGCCCAAATTTCCTTTTTATGCATGATAATGCAAGAGCCCATGCGGCCGGCATCGTCAGGGAATATCTTCGGGATGTGAACATCACAGTTATGGACTGGCCAGCCAGAAGCCCAGACATGAACCCTATTGAGCACATGTGGGACGAGCTAAAAAGACGTGTTAGGGCTCGTCAGCCAGTTGCCCAGACGATGCAGGAGTTGAAAACTGCCATAGAAGAGGAATGGGAGATGATCCCTCAAAATTTCATAGAGCGGTTGATAAACTCTATGCCTAATCGTATGAGAGCTGTGATAGATGCCCATGGAGGCAACACGCGTTATTAAATTAAACCTTTATTTGATAAAACATGTTTTTTATTCAAAAATCAATTGCCTTTAACAAGGCGCATATCCGACTTGTTAGGCGTAGCTCCATGTCGTATGGTATTCTGAATTCAAATTTAAAACAATACGATCGAAAAAGATGGTAAAATGTGGTTCAAACTCAGGTTCAAAACTGCATAAAAACTTTTTGCTCGACCTAATATAAAATTTTAGCTAGGACCAAACGAAACTGAAAATACAAGGTGGGCCAATAGATGAGTCCAGAAGTGTATTAAAAAAAGGTTTATTGTTAGGTGAGCATAAACGTGAAAATAACATATCATAGAATATTTTTTTTTCTTATTTCTTTTTACAATTATTATGAGACGGTACAAACAGAATAATGTTTTATTCATAACAGAATACTTACTCTAAGTGACTTCTGCATATTAATTACTCAGAACAAGAAGAAAGCACGGGAGCATACGTAAACATATGATAGATATGCCTAAAGCGTAAAGCTGGTATTTGGTAATTTGTGGCTGATATACAGGGTTATTGGTATAATGCTACCAACCTTTGAACACAGCTTTTGAAGCGTTCGTAGCGAAGTTTACTTAGCTGTTCTCAACCAATTAGCAAAGTTAAGCAACGTCGCTCGCGGTCATGAGTTGGATGGGTGACCGCTGTGCTTCGGAGGGCACGTTAAGCCGTCGGTCCCTGTTGTTGTCTTAGGATGGCAGTCGTTACAGCATGGTGGTAGGGCATTTTGCGAATGCCCGCCTGGCTAGCTACCACCCTCAAGTAGAAAAATCTGTCGCCAAGCACCTAACGGTGTGTTCCGGCAGCTGTCCTTGAGAGCCAGTACTTCTAAGTTAGCCTGAACAACAAAAAAAAACCTTAGGGTTAACTTCTGCTAGTCCTAACAAACATCTTGTGATGATTTTTTTTGTTTTAAAAAAAAAATAAGTTAGGTTTGTTTTTTTATGTTAGATAGTGGGATAGTGGATAGTAATTGGGTACTCTATTCTCTCCTTCTAGAATGCATATACTATATACTAAACTATTACTATGCCACAATCTCCGTCGAAATCACAACAAGGTGGGTTCTGAAAAGAAAATAATGATGAATGAATGAGTAGATTTGTATCTGTCTGTCGGCATCCATCTGCGAGTTGGTACTTTCATGAAAAATAAACATTTTTTCCAGATAAATATGATTTCATCGTAACAATCCCAACATGTGGTATCAGCCCACGCTTGAGACAGCGTTTCACAAGCCGCCCTAATTCTTATAAAAAGTTGAAAAAGTAAACATGCGTCAGTTTTAATGAATTTCCTGGACGAGGAATGAGTTTCACTCGCTTCACTCTGTGGTATATAGTTGTGGAATCGCAGACGCAATTTAATGTTTGAGTTAAACAAAACTGCTAAGTATATCAGAATATTAGTTCAAATTCTGTAATTTAATATGTCCATTTTAAGATTGTCCACTGATGAACACAACCTCCCCCGTTAGGTGGGCGGGTTGTCATATACCCCATTCTTGGCAGGCGTAGCGGAATTCTAGCAACACACGGGTCCTTATCAGTATTTGGGTCGGTGATCTATTAAAGCCTAGCTCAATTAAGTTTATTTGTCTGTCTTCCTCCGGGTGACGACTTGTGCAACGCTCGCCATTGCGTTTTATCTATTTATCATTTACTTTATTACCACAAAAATAGGCATAGATACCAGGAACAAGACATGCATGCAAAATTAAATTTCACCGAGCTTGAACAGTAGCAAAGTGTCTCGTATAGTACAATGTATAGTCTTGTAAGTAATATGGTGAAACTACGTTTGTACGGAAGACGACGTACGAAAGCAATACAAAATACTACTGTCTAGGTAGGAACTATAACTATCTATGCTGATTGTGTATACCCCGGCAAAGCCATTGACATGTTTTAACCGACTACAAGTAGGAGGTGGAGGTTAGAAATTATATCAAAATTGGTTCAGTAGGTTGGTAAATAAATAAAAATAACTGGAGAAAGTACGTGTCATCCAAGGAAAACAAAATTTCCTTTCACAGTTTACAGTTGTAGTAGAAGTTTTTTTATTAATATTAGATACACTGCACAGCTTCTTTAATAACACATTTAGTGTGGCATACTGAGTAAGTTAATAGTCACGAATAAAATGCCAGTGAGTAAAACGTGTTTCGCATTGCTGCGGTCCATTAAGGACCATTCTGGACCTGAAGTTAAACTGACGTTTTTGTTACAGGACAAACGGCCTACGAAGATGAACAAGAAGAATAACAAGAAAAAGGTGAGATCGTATTTTGAAAATAGCTTCCTCCAACGTGTGCGTGTGAATTGAGTGAGCACCCTCAGAAAAAAATTAATAAAATAGGATAATTTAGTAAAAGTTCTAAAACAATTGTAAAACCAATATCCCTTTTTGTAAAAAGGTAAAACAGAAGATAAATCGTTTACAATCTGCTCACTCAGTCCTCACAGAAAATCGTCAATATCTTCAAATCTATTGAGTTTACAAAAATAAATTGTATACTAGTATTTAGTAAAACTTGTGAAGAATATAAGTATCAGTGGACAGATTGCCTAGTGCCGTATTTAAAAATTTACAAATAGATAATTATGCTCACTCAATCCTCCATTTTCGCAAGGGCCGATTGCTCTCTAATAAACTATATAATTAAACTTTGTTATATTACTCGTGTTTAGTACATGTTCAATAGGATTTCGTAACATACTAAACGAAAGTCTATTGTGATACATATATAAGTAATAAATAATTTTATGTGCTCACTCAATCCACACATTTATGAAAACCAAAAAACATGAATATCTTCTGATTTGTTACCATTACAAAAAGTCCAGATAGCTCATGTTTTAGTAAAAATATTTACTAAATATAAGACTTACATTCATTCTTACATTCATTCTTCTAATTAAACTTGTTTACTTTATGAGATATACTTATTTTATTGTTTGTATGAAATTTCGTACTATAGGGTAACCATATTTTATGTATAAGTTTGTTCCAATGTTTTTTTTCTTTTATAATGGCTTCACATATCCCCATATCGATTAATATGGTCGAGTTCATTTTTTCTTAAAGAAGTTCCGATACAAAAAAGATCGTGTTCAATAGTACAAATAAATTAATGAACCCTTTGTTTGCTCTTTTCATACAACTTCGTATTTAAATCGATAATTTCAAATTGTACGTGTTAAATATATAAAGCTTTTCCCAAATATAACTTTTATTTTCTCTGCATTAAAGAAAACTTTGAATTGCCCATTTCATACGTGGCTAAAACGCTATACGCGAAAAGCCAAAAAAAAAAGAAACTTCATTCTTTAGTCCATGGCCAATCGCCATGCGGTGGCATAGGAAAACAGATAAATTTACCCCGCCATTGCAAAAAAATATTCATAACTCGTTTTCACTGTTGAAATAATAGTTATTATTATTTAATTATTATTTATTAATAATTAATCAGCATATATTAATTATTAATAAATTAATATATGCTGGGCACGCTGCCAACTGATAGTGGGCTAGAGCATTTGGACTGCCTATGAGTCCAAATGCTTTTATTGTAGTAGCTGTAGTGTAGTATATAGTTTGTAGTATTTTGTTAATAAAGGCATACCGCCGGTAAAAAAAAAATAATGATAAGTACTAGATATGAAGAAAGTTATTTTTAGTACTATTTACTTTACAAGTGTGTTGAAAAATGTTGTATGATACTCGTGTGTGTGGCATTGATGATTACCGTCCTCGGCTCTCTGAGGGCTCGGGTCACAATGGCGCCACAGCAGTAATCATACATTACAAACACGTGGTACAAACCACAATGTAACCCACAACATTGACTTTTCATTTACCCGACTAAACTCGACCTACATATATGTATCGTGTTTCTTTGTTTCTGTAAATTACAGAATTATATTGTATTGTCTATGTTATACTGAAAATAGAGAAGTATAGGCAAAAATGTTTGTAGGTACTAACTTAGAAGAAAAACAAAAAAAACCGTAGGCCAAAAAACCTAAAGTTAGCTAGATAATGAAAATGAAATAAGAATTTTTGAAAAAAAAATCTGTCGTGAACATACTTTCAAGCATATCTTAAAAAGTACTGCACAGATTTCAATGAAATTTGGTTTATGGATAAATATTAGAATAGATCCCGAAGCTTATGAACTCCCTTTTTATTTTGATAAAATTTGATTGCGATGATATTTGATACATAATTAGGACATGGAACACACAGGCTACTTTTTGACCGACAGAATGTGACTTAATGAATTTCGACAGAAAATTAGCTTATACTAATAGAATTTGCAAGTCCGTATATGAGCTAAGTTGGTTGGGAGGTTGTTGAGATATAGAATTTTTACTGCGAGCGCAAATGTCAAAGTTGCAAGTACCTAATTGTTGGAATAATTTGAATCACGAAAAGCCGTGTGTCACTTGCCTACACTCGTACACTAATGCCTACACTCGTAACACACTTAATGGTTGATTATCCACCATAATTATGTATAAAATCTCAGAATCAATATTTTCGGAAAATAATACAAAATTCACAATGTTGACACTTTCCCTCCTCAATTCCTAAAAAAACATAGGTATTTAGTTTGGTTACTGCGACAGTTCTACGAAAGTAGTGCTGAAGTGATATTGATAATAGATAATAACTATCGATTGTAAACATTGACACTACTCAAATAAAAATCAACATAATTCGTGAAAATTTTTTTTACAAGGAATTCGAACCAACTTTTAAATGTGTGAAATTACTTGTTGACGTCGCTCGCCACGTCGTCGATACCACGATAATTCAAAGGCAACTATTACGAGTATGACAATTTTGTGCTCATGGTACCGACTTTGAAAACGCGTTCGAAGTGTATCATTTTAAGATATAATTAAAAGGTATTTACTATAGTGGATCCGCGGCAGAGCATCATACAGTTATTTAACACATTTTTAATGTTGAAGTCAGTTCCATTTATTGGAATTTTCTTTTAATATTCACCCTTTTCATTGAGCCATGCTACTTACGGGATGGATTGTCAGCCACCGTTAATTAGTAAGTAATAATAGATAGTAAAAGCAATAATATTGAAAAACTAATTAAGTCTCAAAATAAAAAGAAAGTTCATAAATTTCGGGATCTATTCTAATATTTATCCATAAACCAAATTTCATCGACATCTGTGCAGTACTTTTTAAGATATGCTTGAAAATATGTCCAAGACAGTTTTTTTTTCAAAAATCTTATTTCATTTTCATTATGTAGCTAATTTTAGGTTTTTTGGCCTACGGCTTTTTTTGTTTTTCTTCTAAGTTAGTACCTACAAACATTTTTGCCTATACTTCTCTATTTTCAGTATAATATAGACAATACAATATAATTCTGTAATTTACAGAAACAAAGAAACACGATACATATGTAGGTCGAGTTTAGTCGGGTAAATAAAAAGTCAATGTTGTGGGTTACATTGTGGTACAAGTGTGTAATGTATGATCACTGCTGAGGCGCCATTGTGACCCGAGCCCTCAGAGAGCCGAGGACGGTAATCATCAATGCCACACACACACGAGTATCATACAACATTTTTCAACACACTTGAAGGAAATAGTACTAAAAAATAATTTTCTTCATATCTAGTACTTATCTTAATTAATAATAACCAATATTTCAACAGTGAAAACGAGTTGTGAATATTTTTTTGCAATGGCGGGGAAAATTTATCTGTTTTCCTATGCGCGCGCATGGCAATTGGCCATAGACTAAAGAATGAAGTTTCTTTTTTTTTGCTTTTCGCGGATAGCGTTTTAGCCACGTACGAAATGGGCAATTCAAAGTTTAATGCAGAGAAAATAAAAGTTATATTTGGGAAAAGCTTTATTTATTAACACGTTCAATTTAAAATTATCGATTTAAATACGAAGTTTTATGAAAAGAGCAAACACAAGGTTCATTAATTTATCTGTACTATTGAACACGATCTTTTTTGTATCGGAACTTCTTTAAGAAAAAATGAACTCGACCATATTAATCGATATAGGGATATGTGAAGCCATTATAAAAGAAAAAAAACATTGGAACAAAGTTATACATAAAATATGGTTACCCTATAGTACGAAATTTCATACAAACAATAAAATAAGTATATCTCATAAAGTAAACAAGTTTAAATAGAAGTGAAATGGCAGATATTTAGTAAAATTTTTTACTAAAACATGAGCTATCTGGACTTTTTGTAATGGTAACAAATCAGAAGATATTCATGTTTTTTGGTTTTCATAAATGTGTGGATTGAGTGAGCACATAAAATTATTTATTACTTATATATGTATCACAATAGACTTTCGTTTAATATGTTACGAAATCCTATTGAACATGTACTAAACACGAGTAATATAACGAAGTTTAATTATATAGTTTATTAGAGAGCAATCGGCCCTTGCGAAAATGGAGGATTGAGTGAGCATAATTATCTATTTGTAAATTTTTAAATACGGCACTAGGCAATCTGTCCATTGATACTTATATTCTTCACAAGTTTTACTAAAACCTAGTATACAATTTATTTTTGTAAACTCAATAGATTTGAAGATATTGACGATTTTCTGTGAGAACTGAGTGAGCACATTACAAACGATTTATCTTCTGTTTTACCTTTTTACAAAAAGGGATATTGGTTTTACAATTGTTTTAGAGCTTTTACTAAATTATCCTATTTTATTGACTTTTTTCTGAGGGTGCTCACTCAATGCACACGCACACTCCTCCAACGTGCAATTTTTCTTTTGATTTATATCTGACAGGCTACCTTTTGACCTCCATCTCACCTGATGGTAAATGATGATGTGGTCAAAGATGTTGTTCAAGCCAATCTAGAATTACTGGCTCTCAAGGACGGTTGCCGAAACACACTGTTAGGTGCTTTGTGACAGATTTACAACTTGAGAGTGGATGCTAGCCAGGCAGGCACTCGTAAAGTGCCCTACGACAATAACCGAATTCGTACCCCTACACCGAAACGCTCTGTAGTAATGCCTTAGCAGTCAACCATCCACGTCATGACCGTAGCGGATGTTCCTTCGCTTAGTTTTGAATTTGAATTTTGAAGCGCTCGTAGCGATGTTTACTTAGCTGTTCTCAAACGATCAGCAAAGTTAAGCAACGTCACCTGCGGTCATGACTTGGATGGGTGACCGCTAGTGACATTACTACTGAGCGTACACGTGCTTCGGAGGGCACGTTAAGCCATCGGTCCCGGTTGTTGTCTTAGGATGGCAGTCGTTATAGCATGGTGGTAGGGTATTATGCGAATGCAAACCTGGCTAGTTACCACCCTCAAGTAGAAAATCTGTCGCCAAGCACCTAACGGTGTGTTCCTGTAGCTGTCTTTGAGAGCCAGTACTTCTAGGTTAGCCTGAACAACATCTTCGACCACATAATCACTTACCATCAGGTGAGATAGTGGTCAAAGGCTCTATCAGGAATAAAAAAAAAGTTTAATGACTAAGCACGCTACGCTATGAGCGCTTCACGTTATTGTAAGTAGGTAAGATTATTGGAATAGATAGAGCCTATACAGTGATTGCCCGTGCGGTGCCGGGCTAGAATTTCAACGACTAAGGGTAACAAACCAGAAGATGGGTAGCAGCACTTTCTGAGAAACTGATATCTGACGCTGCGATCCCCAAGCCGCCTGCCAAGCGTGGGGATTATGGCAAATCCCTCCATATTGGGGGAGGCTATGTTCAGCAGTGGACTATCCGGCTGATACAGTACAGTATGCAGTGATTAATTCCACATTATCTTTTCTGCCACCAAGTGAATTTTACTAGATATAAGTTAATAAATATCTAGTGAGAATCAAACAAATATAAATAGCGTCATGAATTGATGATATTATTGTTTTCAATATATATGGTAACTGTCTACCTTTACTTTTTGCTCTATATATCTCAGGTACCTTTTTATTCTTTCGTTATTATTATAAGCTTAGTAAGAGGGGTACTGTAATTTTTAATTGGAACTTCTAATTTTATTTCAATAAAACGCTACACGTAACATTCCGTAAAGTAAATGATCAGTATTAATATTCACTATCACGAAAATTCTCTTTAATTTTCACTTCAGGTTAAAGAACCAATAAATTGAGAGCCATAGTTGTCTCGTGAATTAAAATCTGTTATTAATGTAGCGTATCTACGTGCTGTTGCCAATGGCACCCCTGCCAAGATGCCATCAGTAACTGGCATAGCTATGTTGGCACGGGGCAAATCGCTATTGACGAGCTCTGTTTGTTTCTTTCAGTTATATGTTGTGTAATTATCATGCACTAGTTCATTGGCAATATTGAATCTAGCTGTCCACTCTAGTTTCAGAAGTATACGTCTTTTATCCTTAGAAATTCCTTAGAGCGTTCTAAAATCTGTTGTGAATTTAGTTTTAAACAAAATACGAATTTTGTTTCATAATGTCGAAGCGCTCGTAGCGAAGTTAAATTAGCTGTTCTCAACCGATCAGCAAAGTTAAGCAACGTCGCCCGCGGTTATGAGTTGGATGGGTGACCGCTAGTGACATTACTACTGAGCGTTTCCGTGCTTCGGAGGGCACGTTAAGCCGTCGGTCCCAGTTGTTGTCTTTGGCAGTCGTTATAGCATGGTGGTAGGGCATATTGCGAATGCCCGCCTGGCTAGCTACCACCCTCAAGTAGAAAATCTGTCGCCAAGCACCTAACGGTGTGTTCCGGCAGCTGTCCTTGAGAACCAGCAATTCTTGGTTTGCCTGAACAACATCTCCAACCACATCATCACTTACCATCAGGTGAAATAGTCGTCAAAGGCTAACCTAACAGGCATAAAACAATAATAATCGGAAAAATTTAAGTCATGTGCGGGATAATTATGCTATCGAATATTTGTATTTGTAATGTAATCTGCATAGCAGGCGTTATTGCAAACATAACAATATTAAAATAAAGTTAGTTTGTTTATAGGCACGTCGAGGATTTGACTATAAGCGCAGTTTTTCAATCATCAGATAGTATAAATAAGAACGAATGTATACACAACTCATATGGTTCACTTCACAATGTTTCACCCCTCATAAATAATTCTTTGCTCGTCTCAAGATAAAACTATAAACCCAGAGTTTTTGATCTGTGATCGCCAGTCATACACATTATTCACCCCAAAAAGAAATTACTATATATTATTGTTTGAAAATTGACATGAAACGTAGAACGTACGGGTTTAAATTTGTTACTAATTTATACAAATTATTATATAATATATAAATAAAATTCAACTCATTCATTTAAACGAAGAACCCCCGTGTTCTTCGTTAATAATGCTTTTTTGTACAGTATTTACTAGACTGTACAGAAAAAATAGTTAAAATTAATTTTATTTATATATTATATAATCATTTGTAAAAATTAGTAACAAATTTAAACCCGTGCGTTCTACGTTTCATGACTATGCCACACGGAGGGAAAGTTCATTAAATATTGAAGATAGGACATTCCCCTGAAAGAAAGATATATATATTTTTTGTAAATTGCCAAAATATAAAGAAAAAATGTTTATAGGTAAACATTATGATAACGGTCGAAATTTTTAATCATAAGGATTTTTTCAGAAATAATATAACATCTTAAACCAAAGTTAAATCGTGAAATTTAACATGTTGTTTTTTTTGTAATTGCGAAAGTTTTACTTACAAACATAATTTATCAAATCCTCAAAATGTGATTCATTTTATAGAATACAAAGCCTTACTCTTTGCTCCCTTTTAATTTACCTATCTTCACATGTACTGTATCAGCCGGATCGTCCAATGCTGAACACAGCCTACCCTATTAAGGGGGTATTTGCCATAATCCCCACGCATGGCAGGTGGCTTGGGGATCGCAGTGTAAGATAGTAGTTCTTTAGAAGGCGCTGCTGCCCACCCTCCAGTATAATTATTCCCTTAGTCGCCTTTTACGACACCCACGGGATGATATGGGGAGTTGCAATTCTAATCCGGCACCCCTTGGGGAACGTACCATTGTCGAATTATTATTTTACACCCACAACTTTACATCTCAGGGTGACGGGCGCAGTGTAGTTTTACACTTACAGTAGTAAGTATTTAGTATTATATGTATATGACTTAGAACCAGGCAGAGGTTAATGCCCCGGTAGGCCCCGTGCTTGTTCTGTCACAAACCAATAAAAAGAAATACATTATACCAGAAGGTGGGCAGAAGCGCCTTCTGAAGAACTTTCATCTTATAATGCGATCCCCAAGATGCCTGCTAAGTATTGTGACAACCCTAATAAGGAAGTTTGTTCAACGACGTCTGTCAGTTATGACACTTATGACTGATGGACGAAACGTCACAATTTTCCAACCATTATTTTGACAAATTGAAACATGACTGTCCGTTTGTATTTAATGTCCAGCGACAAGACATGACATAGGAAATTAAACAAAATAACTCGAAGATGAAAGACAGCAGTGGTGGAGACTAATGAGTCATTCATTAGTCATAATTAGAGTACACGTAGAACGCCGCGCGGGGGCGACCAAATTATTAGGCCCTTGAGTTACAGGAGATTGCAAGTTCATCTATTTTCAGTTTGCCAGAGGTCAGCTGACATTATGATTAGTGTAATTTAACATATTTTCCAAGGTACAAGGTACTTTCTTGTATAATTGACATAAGTATTACAACTAGATAAGAGTGTACAGTAAAAAATATTAATTAATTATTCAATATACCTCTAGAATTTACTACATTTTGAAAACTACTGTTAGTTATTGCCCATACAACCTCATTTTTATTTTTTCACCGCATAAGCTTGGTAATGTGTTGTTTAAGTCATTCGAAATGTGTGAATATTCGCTAGCCCATGCTAGGTTAGTGAAATTCGGAATTCTATAAACGAGCCAGATAAATGAATTTACTAATAAATTATATTAGTTTTAATTTTAATTTTTACCACAAACTAACGAAAATTTACTACATTATCGAATGGATTATGCGAGCCGCTTGCATTTTGCACCTAGCATTTCCGTCGCTGAAGTGAGGTGAAAAATTGTGTGTTGCGCTCGGCAGCAAAGTTATTTTGTGTCTCGTACCTTTGAAACCTTCGGTACGCTCAGGATTCTGTATATTGAACCATTACCTTCGAGCATGGTTCACTTCTAAAATCCTTCGGTTCCTCAGCTTTCAAAACCAGTACCAACCAAAACAGCCAAATAAAAATTTTGCAGCCTTCGATAACAGATAACTATTTAACTTAAAGCAATGCAAGTGAATAGAAATTGAAATATTTAGAGAATTGTTACATTGAGAATAGATTATTAAGAACTTCGGGACATCTAAGTGCTTGTTCAGTTATTTTTGGAAGGTTGATCCTCATGGAAGTTGGCGTTTATAACAGCACTCAATTTTACGGTTACATTAGGGGTAAATAATATTAAGTAATAGTATATTACTGCAGAATCCAGTAAGTAAGCCTTCCTGGCCAATTTTAATGTATGTTCTACAAACACTGACACAAAGATGTTCGGTTTTTTATGACTATTAGACCTATTAGGAATCGTTCATAGAACAAAATAACTAAACACTGAATATTCGTTCGGTTTATTCGGTTCGGTAATATCCCTGCAGTCACAGTTCAGTACAATTTTGTGGACTTTCAATAGAAACTAATTATTCTAAAATTAATTTCATTAATATTTAAATTAGGTGAGAAAACAATAATAATCTGTTTGTAACAATTATGGCAAGGGAGGCATTTGCGCTGGAGGCTCAATTTGGTTTTTATAATGATTAAATAATAGTTTGTAGCACGTAGCCTCAGTACGTAGCATAGATCTAAGTCTGGGCTTTATAGTCGTTACGCAGAAGCTTGCTTACTTCATTACATAAAATATTTAATTTTAACCAAAATGGTATGTAATGTTGCCACAACATCTCTAAATCCAGAAAGAGAAACTATCTCGTAATTTGGACTCGCACGTATTGTGCATATGCCAGTGTCATGTTATATACTGGACAGTTAGGTCATCCTCTTTAGATCTGCTTAGAAAAAAAACGAAGTACCAGATCACAGATTAGTTTAGCCATTATAACATGGTTATAGGAGGGAGGCTCCGAATATATATCTATCTCTCTTTTTGGGATGACATTTTATGAGATATATTTTTGGAGCCTTAAACAGCCATTTTATAGTCTGTAACACTTAATGCGACGCAGAAAAAATAGGCATGTTGCGTTTTGTACTCAGAAATGTTACAGAAGTATAGTGTGGGATTTTATGTTTGTATTAAGTAATTTCAGTTTATAAATCATTTTGGATTAAAACTGTCCATTCTAAAATTAACATGGGGGTTTCAAAAACATCATGTAAGTAATGTAAAAATAGAACAATGTTCAAAACTAAACGCAAACTTTTTAGTAAAAAAAAACAACGACTGGCGGGATATTACATTCAATTGCGACCGCGAACATAGATAATCCCATAAAATGAGTTCAAGCGAATCTGATTCGGAACTAGATGGCACTCCCCCTGATTTAAAATCTGAGGCATTCATTTTTGAGAAAAGCATTATACAAGCCTCAACCAGTAAATAAGCCATCCTGGCCTCATTTGCAAACGGACCGAACCGCAGGTGAGGTCCATAGACATAGACGCCTTGCTCAAATCCGTCTCAGTGTGCTAGATGAGGCTTACCACAATATGACTGATGCATGATTTCTCTGGAAAAAATCTACATAGAAATTATTTTGGTTAGAAAAAGATAACTTCCAGCAGGAATTGAACCCGCAACTCCTGCGTACCGTGGTGAATTTCCAATGACGCTATGGAAGCGGGTGCCATACAATCGAATTTTTTACAAGTCCCGCTTGAAGTTATATTTTCCATAAATATTTTCGCTCAGCATGCGTCAATACTTTTTATAATAATACCAGTCATAAATCTATTTGGTCATGATTGAGTATCAATATCATCGTAACAGTGTGTAAAACAAAATGTTCTTAAAAGTTATTGCAATAACTCGAAAATAACGCACCTGTTTGATAAGTCTTTTATTAACCTGAACGTTGAGCACTATTTCAGTTAAGCGGGTACTGTATTCCTCAAACCCTATAGATACCACAGAAGTGTCGAATAATCTTGAATTATTAGCTATTCCTGTAAACATAGCTACTACACGTTATTCTGTGTACTATGACGCAAGTGGGTTTAAATTATTTGCCTAACGGAGTTCTTGTTGCTACGTCGTTAAGTATTTTCAACAACTTTTCTTCTTTCATTGATTTCATAAAGGAAAACATAGGCACGAGTATAAACAACACAGAAAAAAAGAAAGTGATTCAATCTTGAAGCAGTGATGGCTCAGTGGCATTGGCTATGGACTGCCGCGCAGCAGGTCCATGGCTCGAATCCCGCCGCGGGCTTGAGCTTCACCGAATGGAGCATTTTGCTAACGCCCACCTGGCTAGCGACCACCCTCAGGTAGAAAATCAGTCGCCAAGCACCTAACGGTGTGTTCCGGCAGCAGTCCTTGAGAGCCAGTGAAATTACAGGCAAATGAGACTTAACAAGTATGTCTCAAGGTGACGGGCGCAGTGCAATTCGTGACTTGTGATGAAATGCATCTGTTATAAGCAGAGGATACCGCTTAACATCAGGTGGGCCTCGTGCTTGTTCCTTCACGATAACATAAGAGAAAGCAGCAGATATATGGTTTATATTATTCCTTAACATTTATTTACTTAAAATTCATATTTTGAGTAACCTCGACGTTTCGTCCAAGTTGCATTGACCGTGGTCACGATTCAACTGAAGAGGCGGGTGTCATCGTCTTGAGGAGCGGCGGGAGCAATTTATATCTACCCCCGTTCTGTTTTCGTTAATGTCTTTATCACTGTCACCTCGACACACTAGGTACACTAACAGTATCGGAACTAACACGCGGCGGCAAATTACGACGCAAGCACTGGATTCCATGTAGACAATTCAAATAATTAATGGCACTGGAAGACGGCATCCATACATGGTCGATATTCCGAAAATACGCACAAAGCGTTTTAAATCCAGCCTTATAATGCGTTTTGAAGCGCTCGTAGCGAAGTTTACTTAGCTGTTCTCAATCGATCAGCAAAGTTAAGCAACGTCGCCCGCGGTCATGAGTTGGATGGGTGTCCGCTAGTAACATTACTACTGAGCGTTTCCGTGCTTCGGAGGGCACGTTAAGCCGTCGGTCCCGGTTGTCGTCTAAGGATGGCAGTCGTTACAGCATGGTGGTAGGGCATTTTGCGAATGCCCGCCTGGCTAGCGACCACCCTCAAGTAGAAAATCTGTCGCCAAGCACCTAACGGTGTGTTCCGGCAGCTGTCCTTGAGAGCCAGTACTTCTAGGTTAGCTTGAAAAACATCTTCGACCACATCATCACTTACCATCAGGTGAGATAGTGGTCAAAGGCTAACCTATCAGCCATAAAAAAAAAAAAAACATACATATTCAATAATGCGTAAGTATGGAACACCCTACAAGCATCTGTTTCCCGATAGATATAATCTAGAAGTCTTCAAGAACAGAGTAAACAGGTACCTGATAGGCAAGCATGTTCCCTTGTCGACCGCGTCGACCCTTGTCGACTTTCCATCAGGTGAGACGGCGTCAAATGGTAGCTTATCTAATCAAAAAATACAACATCCTTCCTATTTAAATTCTTGAACTACTTAATTTCAACCGGTTCACGTTCAATTATTGAGTAATAATACCGTTCAGTGGAGAAAATCTTTGGGTCATGTAACTCGATCCAGCGGTTAGGTCCTGCCTGACTCAAGTTAGTGCTCGCAGATCTATGCGTGTCTCGATTTATAAACATGAAATTAATTCACAAAAGTTGAATCTACAGTATAACAACCATAACTTCCACTTTTGACAAAAAGTGTCCTTTATTAGGGGTAGTTTCCATTTTCCATATACCCTATAAATGGCAGGCGTCTTGGGTACCGCAGATTGCATTTCTATTACTATTCTAGATTACTTCGTCACCTCTTACGACAACCACAGGAAGATATGGGTAGTTGTAATCGTAACTCGATACCACTCTCACGAAATGTGCAAAGTTAGAATATTAAAATTAAATATAAAACTGTCTAAAAAGACCTTGTAACTATATAACGACACAGGATTGACGCGACGTGATAGAAGTGGCTCGCGAATGCCAAGATTTACTTTCGGTCACTATTAAAATCGCTAGAACTTCTTACATTGTCTAGTGGAGCGGATCGCAGCCAACAATGCCACTGGTGGTCACATACTAACTCTTACCTCATCTGTGGCGATAGAGACAGTATAATTAGACCGGCCGAGAACGAAGACGCGTCTGTCGATGGACGGTGGATGGTGTTGACCGCCAGCTGCGAAGGAAATATGCTAGCTCTGGTATACTGGTACGTACGTGGTGAAGCTGCAGATACATTAAATAATAATATAGATTGACGAATAAATAATGCAAGCACTCTTCGTGTCTAAAGAGTAGTCGAACAGAATTAATGTAGGGAGATCGTTAAGGGATGGTCTATTTATTTTTTTTGTATGGCATGCTACGCATATAATGTAGAACAGAATTGATTGAGTTATTTACTCACAATTTGTCGCCATGGGCACTATGGATACAAAGTTGGTTGAGATTATACATGACATGTTGACAAATATGAAAGTGTTGATGAAATTTAAATGGGCCCAAATTAGAGATATATACACTGCGTCCAACAAAAAAGAATCATGAGTATCGAACGACCCAGTAACAAGTGCGAGGTTATCATAATAAATAAAGAAATCAATACAAAAATATACGCGTCGATTTAAGAACCTATCGTTGAATATAGGCTATGAAAACAGAAAGCGTTGAAGGAAAAGTAATTCTTGTACGGGGACTCCCCTTGGTTTGGATTTATAATTATTATTTATTGGAATAACCACCATAAAGCCTAAATACTGTGAAAAGTTCAACTACCTAAGTATCACGGTTCAAAAGATACAACCGTGTAACATAACAGGACAATGTCAGGTTAGTAACAATGTCCAATTTTTTCTTACGGAACCCTATAATATGTTGTTTCTGTTATTAACATTATAAATCAATCATTCCTGATCTTTCCGTATAAAACACTATTATGAGCCAAAATCATATTTCACAGCCGTCCATCCCATAATCTGAAAATCACGTCGTAATTCTTGCTAATGACGTTAACAGACGATTTTGTAAAATGTTGGATACACATTGCACGCGTTGTAAAACTAGTTGTCATCACTTCGCGTGTTTAACAAGCAATGAACAGAGTAATCAGAGAAACACGCACATTCTATGAAAGACATGAAGCAGATGGTTATAAGACTGTCAGTGCGCGTTTTACATTCAGTAGTTTATGTATAGATAATGAAAGGGCGTTTACGACGAAACGGAAGATATCAATAATGGCGTTTTAAATGTTTGCTATGATCCCGTGCCAAGTGATTTAATCTAAGAAAAAATATAATAATAAGGTTGAAGTAATGTGAGATAATTTTTGATGTCCATTAAAATTAGTATAAAAGTCATCATACATAACTCTTTGAAGCCACGTTATGATCTTAAAATATAAGTAGGTGTAGCGTACCTAGTGACAGTTCAGACAAGATTTGATGTGTAAAAAAGTTATAAGAATATACATTTTATTAGGTACGTATGCTTTTTGATGAAGCAATGATAGCTAGGCGGTAATAAGCTATAGACTGCAGTGCCGCAAGTGCATGGTTTGAACCCCACCGCTGGTTCGAGCTTTACCGCATGGGCATTTTGTTAATGCTTGCCTGACTAGCTACCACCCTCAATAAGAACATCTGTCGCCAAGCACCTAACACTATGTTCGAGCAACAGACCTTGATAGTCAGTAAAATTACATGTGGCCTCGTGCTTATTCCGTCTCAAGTCACAATACAATACCTACAAAAAATATACGCTCGTGCCCATTGGCAACGATAGCAATAGAGAATAATATGGATATGTTCGATGCGGAGATGTCCCGGGTGGAAATCGTAAATGCAGTATTTGGCCCTAAGATTTAAGGTCTAAATTGAATATCATGCAGTTCTATCCTTCAGTATTTTTGATAAATTTTCTGTCGCCAAGCTAACGTCTAATGTTTCCTCACGGAGGGAAATACGAATATCCAATCTCGATTCAACAAAGAAAATTAACTATAGGTATTTTGCTACACACGTACGAGTAGGTATATTTATAAGTACATAGGTGTATTTATTTTTATAATATTTTTATTTTTACAGTGACGTATGCTTCTTGGATTACATTAGAAAATTACAACGAGAAAAAAAATAGTCATGTGTAGGATTCGAACACGCGCCAACCACCACGATGGCTGTCGTGGGTATGTTCTGACCGCTAAGCCAACATGACATATGATAAATAAGTGTCATAATTCTAATTTGTCCTCTCGTCCTTAACCACGTATGGGGATGTATTCGTATCCCGCACATGACTATAATTTTTCCTCTCGTTGTATAATAGGTATATTTTAGTTAGGTGTAGTTATAAAATTCTAATTGTGGGCGGTGGTAATATCATATAACTGAACATGATATAAACATTACAATCAAGTCTATTATTATATAAATGATACGATAACTCTTTAGAAACATAATTTGAGCCCAGTCCAAGCGTCCATAACCCACTGTTAGAACAATAAACTAGTCAATATAGAATCTTTGGTTTAGTCTGGGTTATTTTATACCGTCGGTTAAAACAAACCAATGCCAACAATAATATGGATGATGCTGACGCAGGAACAACTATAGCTGAGACCAACATTTGGATTGTACAGTTTTGTCAGATGCCGAGGTAAAAATAGAGTCCTGAAGATGCTTAATGGAATGTTACGATGCGTGGAATATGAATACGTGAACATTGTGAAATGTTGAGACATCGGGAAGAAATAATGGTTTGTTAAGGAAGCGATGGCAATTTTTTTAAGAATAGAAATAGTACCTACATTGTTGATCTACGATAATAATATAAAGGGGAAAGATTGTTTTTTTTACATGTAACAAATAATCTTAAAAACAACTGGACCGATTTTAAAAATTCTTTTACCATTAGAATCCTACATTGTCTCTCATGAACATAGGGTATAGACAATTTAAGCAAATAGCATTTTTTTTAAATAAATACCGATGCGAAGCCAGCGCGGCCTGCTACTAATTTATAAAGGCATATTAGTCGTATAGAAAGACTGGTAAATATTTTAAGTATATAGGTTAATTAACATGTTTATTATTGCTGAGGATAAAGGAGGATATCCTAATAGATAAATAGATTGAGGCGTTACTTTGCGGAAATCTATATTTAATAATAACAGATATTTTAAAAATATTTTATGAAAACATCAAATTAATATTTTAATAAAACACTCAAAAAATACAAAAATATATCTAGTGACAATTCCGCCTTCAGAATTCTCGACGCGTCGAAAATTCTTCCGGTTTGGCTGCGTGGCATTTGTGACGTCACGTCGGCTTAACAGGAAAATTAGGCGGGAGGATATCCTATTACCCCTAATGGTAAGTGAAGATGCGGTCGAAAATATTGTTCAATCTTAATTAGAATGACGGCCTTCAAGAACATCTGCGGGGACACACTGTCAGGAGCTTGGGGATAGATTTTCGACTTGAGGGTGGTAGCTGCCCAAGCGGGCATTCGCAAAATACCCAACGGTCATGCTGTAACGGCTGCTAACCTAAGACAACAAGACCGACAGCTTAACGTGCTCACAGAAATACGGAAGCATCATTAGTAAAAGCGACTTAGGGTCATGGTTGCTTGGTTAAGAAAGACTAAGCAAGCTTAGCTACGGGCTCTTTAAAATATATTCGTAACATACATAACATTACTATCGTACCTTTATATCTCGAGGGGTAGGAAGAGGTTACTAAACACCAACGTTTTGCTAGGATATGGCACCACGCCTGAGCGTACCCAGCTTCTGATGCAGGGAGAGGTAAATTTGTTTTTTTTATAGATAGTGAAATAATTCAATATAAATCAAAAAACGGTCGGTGCGGATCGGACCTCACACTCAACTCGCTCTTCTCACATCGTAACGAACGGGAATAAAATAAAAATACTGCAAAAAAAACTACATTTTCAATCGATATTTTCATTACGTATTTGTTATTTAAATAGAGGAAATGGTACACTATGTAACGAAATTTCAATTAAGATTGAGGTAGACTGCGCATTAAAAATAATATAAAATGCACCATTTGGTTATTTTTTAGGTAATAATTAATTGTATTATGTTCACTACTCAATGGGTTTTAGATGTTCTCACCCGCTGCCTCAGATAAATTGTCAGAGCCCGCTCCCGATTGCAAAGTTTTAGTTTTTTTTTTTTTTTTTTTTTTTTTTTTTTTTTTTTATTTATTTCTGGTCAGCCAACAATTATTACATTTTTACATACACAACAATTTTCCTAGATAATATAGTACACTGCTTAATGTATAATCTCTTAAAGGCTAACACAACATGCTTCTAGTAATTACAGGTAATTAAAATAATAATTAAATTAGTTAGTTTTAACAATATCAAGTAGAAGGTGCGCTTCTACTCACTTTTACTAATTAAGAAGTCAGTTATATTTTTGCGAAACCGACCTAGGGATTCCGCAAATGCGTCGGCTATTACGGCACAATTGTTAAAAGACCTACTCAGTCTGGGAACCACAGAATTTGCTCCTAAAACAGTCTGTCTAAAGGGTGGACATAAAAGTTCTATATATCCACGCGGGTAACTCCTGGGAATTTTAAAAATAAACCTACTCAACAGTCCAGGACAGCTTATATGATTTCTTAAGACTTTGTAAGAGAATACCACATCTAATATTTCTCTACGAGTTGACAGTGATAGCATTTTAAAATGTTTCAAGCGTTTATCATAAGATTTGACCTTATTTTTTATTCCAGTGCAATACGCCAAATGCCAGAGAAACCTCTTTTGCACTCGTTCAAGTCGCAGCATATGTGTTGCAAAATGTGGTCTCCATACCAAGCTACAGTACTCTAGATGACTTCTTACAAGACTGTTGTATAGTATCATTTTAATTCTGATATTTTTGAATATCTTGGAGTTTCTCAGTACAAATCCAAGCATTCTTGATGCTTTGCTAATTATGTGATCAAGATGTGGGACAAATGTGAGCCTGCTATCAAATTTAACTCCTAAGTCTTTTACTACATTAACTTCTTTTAGTATATTTCCATTGATAGTATAATAAGACGGGATTATAATATGGTTGCGAGTGAATTTAATATAAAGACATTTTTCATGATTCAGTTGCATACAGTTTCGAGTACACCAGTCCATCAATGATTGAATATCTTCTTGCAATAAAATAGCATCTTGCATGTTTTGTACTGTTTTCAATATTTTTAAATCGTCAGCAAACATGAACGGAATTGAGTGAGCAAAACACCGGGGTAGGTCATTAATAAAAATATTAAATAAAATAGGTCCTAAATGAGATCCCTGAGGAACTCCTGAAGTTATGTTGAGGCATTCTGATTCATATCCTCCAACGACTACATAAAACATGCGTTGCCTTAGATAAGACTGAAACCACTCCAACATAGAACCTGCTAACCCAAAGCTTTTTAGCTTTTGCAGAAGTAGCTTGTGAGAAACTTTATCGAAAGCTTTACTAAAATCTGTATAAATAACATCCACTTGTTTGTGAGCATCAACTGCTTCAATTAAGTTTTCTGTAAATAAAGCTAAATTTGTACATACGGATCTTCCAGTTACAAATCCATGTTGGTGGTCTGACAGGACGTTTTTAAAGTGTGCTTGAATTGGTGAGCAGATTAAAGCCTCAAAAATTTTAGCAAATGATGATAAAATGGAAATTGGACGATAATTTAATTAGTTTCCGCTACCTTCTCACGTATTGGAGTTCCCTTGAAAAATAATATAATTGAAATTCTAATACAATATATTTTTGAGTCAGCATTCTTCACTAAATATCTAAAACCTTCCCTGCCCCTCATGGTTCTACGTAATAGGGTGCGAGCATATGAGTGACCTTTCACAGTTCAGACTCCTGACTACTACTTTCATGTCAGAAAATCTTACCCCACCTAG
Organism: Plagodis pulveraria; assembly: GCA_963890685.1. Lineage (NCBI taxonomy): Eukaryota > Metazoa > Arthropoda > Insecta > Lepidoptera > Geometridae > Plagodis > Plagodis pulveraria. The sequence goes on from OY982968.1 coordinate 2,081,780, forward strand.
GATCGAACTCAGGGCCTCAAGAATCCAAACCCAAACAACGAAGCAGTCATCATAGCAAAAACTGGTCCTGATCTATATACATAATATAGCTATGAGATCAAGATTTATATAATCTAAAAGTGTTTTATTAGCCTGGACAGTTAATTTCAGTTGTCGTCATAGATTACAGCCAACCTAAATACCATTCTGTCGCTACGCTCTATTACAGCATTGTTTATTCCGTTAATTTATTGGGATATAACTATGCGTTAGTTTCTTATGGCGTGGAGTGCGTTCTCAAGCAGGTTAATGGTTAGTAGTCTCAGCTATTGACCTCATTGAATCCCTCCACTCAACACGGACGGTTCCAGATTACATGCTTGGTAGAAATAATTGGTACATTTAACTGCTGCATACAGTAAACAGAAACGATCGTCTTCACTCCACATTTCCAAGGTTCGATGGAGTAAATGATCTCCTACATATAAACTGTTTATGATTGAGTTATTCGGTAGAGTGGGATTGGTTGTATCGAAACAGTGGCAATCGTGATGATAAAATATCGATTGGTTTCCCGATAGGAATTTACTAAGGCCGCGGATAGATGTTGAGAACGGTCGCAACATAAATTTTAACGATTATCTCTTCAGACGCATTCAATACGATAAATTTGCAGTTCTATGAGTGTTTTCGTTTCCCGATAACTGTTACAATAATACAATATCTCATTGTTTGATATATGCATTCCCATAAAATAAGCAATGAGCTCTAAATCCGATAGAAATCATGTTAATAACTGTTCAGCGTTTTCATTGTAACGGGCATGACTCACTTTAGAAGTATAAAAAGGGTTGCACTCAAAAAGTTCTTCACTATCGTTGGAACGTGTGCTCCAGCCTTAACCTATCCCATTTTTTATTTCACGGTCGTATAAATCATTGGCAGGGCTATGAAACGGATTTTTACATCGAGCCATTGGCACGGCGCGTCAAGTGGCGCACGGAAATACTCCTAGACACCGGCACCGGTACCGGCGGCACCGCCTACAAGCTGAAGCATCCATTCATAATAATTCACACGTCACCTCAGTGTACATTTCCCGTTTATTCGGAAGAGGCGTCTCCTCATTCATAAAAACTGTCTCCGAGGTGTTTTCCAGTCACGTGTGGGGGGAACCCGATGTTGCGATGTATATTTTGTGTAAGCTTCGATTCTGCTTTCGGACACTCTTCGTTCTGGGGCTCCATATTTATTTTTAAAAGCTTGTCGTTGGTCTGGTGTGTGATCATGATCTTTTTATTTTGAAGCAAAAGAAGAAAGGAAAGGGAGAAATGGGACGCAACAAAGAAAACATCATCGAAGATGCTTCCGAAGTTAAAGACGCAGAGGAAGTGCCCGTTCCGAATGAGAAGGAAAAGAAGCCTTGCTATGAAGTGAAGCATTCTGAAACAATGGGCAGGTGAGAAATTGTGTTATTTAACGTTGAAGTGACTTTTGTCGTCTCTTTCATTCTTCTGACGCTGTGATGTAAATTACAGACACAATGAATAAGATAAAATATGTATGGCAATCAAGTTTAAGAGTATGCTGTAGCAGTCCTAAAAAGTAATAAAATATGTAGACAGCACACTTTTTTATTTAAAAATATTATTAAATTTAAATTTTATCAATTATTATATACAATTCTTTATAGCAAGTTCTAAGGGTACCCATGGCGTATTACAAGCAGAGAGTTGAGAGAGATATTACTTTCAATAAACCTCCCAATGTTATGTAGGCTATACTCGTATATTTGTATCTGAGTGAGATTGAGATATTCGTGCCTGTACTTAGCAAACATTTAAATCAATTAAACACTTCTGCATTTTAGGTACCTGGTGGCAGCACGAGACATAAGAGCTGGCGAGGTGATAGTGGAAGAGCCAGCAATAGCCGTTGGCCCTTGCACTGGTTGCGTCATCATCTGCCTCGGATGTTATCGAGAGCTTGACGAGAGCAACTTGGCGAAGTAAGTCTGATTACTATAAAAAAACACCGGCGTTTGTGCTGCAGCTATCCGTGATGAGCTAGATCCCATCTAAGGTTTTATGTTTACCTTCGACCGCATAATACTTACAGTCAGTAGATATATTGTCTTCAAAGGATTAACCTATCGGCAAAAAAATATCTGGAAGGAGCATGACACAAACTTGCGAGCAAGATATTTATTGGCTCAATATGTTGTAAGGCATGCACGCCTATACCATATGACATTTCCTATCAGGCTGGTCATCTTATCAATGATATCACTTTACTCATCACTGTATCAATGCACAAACTGTCAGGTGGCGAAGAAGTCATTTATATGTCATTGTTGCTGTAAACTGGATATTTATGTAAATCATACTCCAGATTTAACCCCAATCATCTTAGAAGTATCAAAATCTAACGAATAGGACATTACTCGAAAAGTCTAATTATAAAGATTTTTGTAAAGGAACTGATCAGTAATCATTTTTGGTGTAAGTGATTAGTCTCAGCAGGTCCCTTCTTCATCTCTTTCTCAGATGTCCCGGTTGCAAGTGGCCCATGTGCAGCATCTCATGCCCAGGTCAGGGAAAATCCACCGGACATTCGAAGCAGGAGTGCACCACGCTACATAGCATTCCACCGGATTACTCCAACTTAGAAGACTTGCGAGATTCTTACCAAGCACTGATGCCTTTGAGGTACCTAGAACCTATCTTCTCAATATCTTCTCGCTTTATATATGAACCTATACATTATTTTCCGACCAGATTTCATAAAAAGAATCATAGAAGAACATAGAACAAGGTGCTGACATATCCAAGATGCCACTGAAACATCTGCTTCCTAACTCAGTCGTTATATAACTCATGTAAGTTTACTATAGTATTACTCTTGAGAGCCATTCTGATGATATACCTATCCACTTTTCTTGCTTGTTCTTAAACGGGTCTAAAATCGGTGACCTGGTATTTCTATCTTCTCGTCAAAAGCTGTAGTTGTTAACCCCGTTGGCCGGACCATGGGAGGTGCCGGGTTATAATTGCACCCCCACCCTTCCCACATATCTTCCGGGTTTCGTAAGAGGCGACTAAGTGCCTTCTGAGGAACTGCTATGCTCAAGCTCAGCCAAGTGTGGGGATTACAGGAGCCCCCCCTCTGAATGGAGGAGGCGTTTGTTCAACGAGTGGACATTATGGCTGTTGATGTGGTTTAGATCTATAACAACAGTAAACCTTACGCACCATCATCGTCGCGAAAAGCGCATGATTCAAAGCAGTTCTGAAAGTCTATACTACCAACGTAACAGCTTAGAGTGGATTTGTAAATTACTCAGAACCGCTTACGGATATGAATCTCAGTCCACTTTATCTTCCCAAAAATAGACTGCCAATAGATTTATGTTCCTTCCAACTACAATATTATACCGCTTAGTTAAGCTGAGGCATGTTTACATTCGCTACTTTTAGATGAACTTTATTAACTTTGGTGTTACTACGTTGTACGTTAAATACTATCAAAACAAATCGTGGAAATGCTCCTCGTGTGGGATAATGGTTCTACTTAATCGGGTTATAAATCTTAGCTTTTTTGTAAATAGTGGGCATGCGATCTTGAGTCTGTTTTTTTTGACATAACGGTATAGAGGTTACTATCTTTGTAGCGTTCAATAGTAGTTTAGTAATATTTTATATACCATGTGTTCAAACTTGTTGAAATTTTGCATGCATGTCCATAAGCCTAAAATCTATGTTTTTGCCTTTCAGTTTTTCGTTTTATTATCTAATTTATCTATAAATTAGTAAATAAGAATTCCCATACAAATCGATTTATACACATTTTTAGGAAAACTGACTAACTAGAAGCATAGATATGCACATAGACACAGGGATATGAATTCAAAATCTCACCGAATTTGAATACTTGGTATATAAAATATGGCGAATCTACGTTTGTATGAAAAACGGTCATGGACACACGCGCCTAAATAAATAATAAGTAAGTACTAAATGAAAACAAATCGTGGAAAGCTCCTCGTGAGGGATAATGGATTCTACTTAATTTGGTTATACATTTTTGTGTTTTTGAAAATATTGTGCACCTTTAAACAACAAGACTTGGACTGTGGAGTGTTTCGTGCAACAATACTATTTTAATAAGTTAGAAATTGTAACTTATTATAATTAATAACTTATTAATTTTTATTAGTATTTATTCAGGGTTATTGGTAAAATGCTAATAACCTGTTAGGGTTGACTTCTGCTAGTCCTAACAAACATAGTGAGAGGGTTTTTTAACAGATGTACCTACTTAAAAATAACTTTTTTATTGTGTTTGTTTATGTGTATTTGACGGAATAAGCACGAGAACCACCTAATGTTAAAAATCTCTTGTGCCTGTAATGTATTATTTCATATTTTTTATTACTTTGCTCGATGTAAATATTCAAAACTCTATTCAAAGGGAGTGCGGCGCAGTCCTTATATGACATATATATAGCAAATCAATTCGTAGCTCTATGAACTCAAACTATTTGTCTGGTTTTACTATAGTAGTAATCTAATATTTAGTAAATATTAAAATTAAAATATTTAGTATATATTAACTTATCTAATATTTAGTAAATATTAGATTAAGTACTTATTGAATAACTTTTCTACGAGGTTTATCCCAAAAACCGAAATAGGAATACGAAATTTCAGTATAAAATGTCCCACATCATCGACGAGTATTTAAGCATCAAGTAATGAAGACGCAGATTAGGTTGACACCTCAGAACACATTATCACTTTCCAGCACAGAAAATTGTTGTGAAAAGCTAGCTTTACAGCAATAATGTTTACACCTCCATACCTGGAACACTCATTGCCAACCTTTGATTAATATTTCCAGATGCCTTCTCCTAAAGGAATCAAGTCCGGAGAAATGGGCAGCGCTCAGAGCGATGGAGTCCCACGACGAGCTGCGGCGCGCTCGGGGGGACATCTGGCCGCTCAACGAGAAGCACGTCGTGCACAGGATCAAGAGCTGGAATCTCGATTATGAGCCGGAAGAGATACACACCATCTGTGGGATTTTAGAGGTAGGTTTTTTAAGTTAGGCTCAATTTAACTAGTGCTTATCTAAAATTAAAATACTTCACCTACAGCCGAAAGGCGTCCATCATCGAACAAAGCCCTCTTACAACTCCCCAGTCTGAAATTCTAGCCTGGAATTCCACGGGCAGTATATATTTATGTTTAGTAGTAGTTAGTACTTCTAAATTCAGATACAATGAAAGTACCTAAGATAAGAAGTGTTGGAGGTGGGGGTAGGCATAATCCTCATGCTTACACAGGTGTTTTGGGGATCTTAGTATAAGATGACTGTTCTTCAACTTCTTCAGAAGGCGCTGCTGCCCTTCTCACCGACTGGTATTTTATCTTTCGTCTCCTCTTACGAATCCCACATGAATCAAAAGTGGTGGAATTCTAGGGCAATTGGTGAGTTGCCCTAGAATTAGTCGTTCCGAGGATGTCCCGTGGGCGGAAAATGTGTTTGATCCCGTACTTTGAGTTAGATTTTGATTTTGTTTTCGTGCGTGAGAGATGGAAGGGACGGAGAGTGTCAGAGAGTGATGGTGTGATGGCGGTTGTTGCAGGTGAACGCGTTCGAGGTGGGCGGCAGCGGCGCTAACGGGCGCGCGCTGTACGGGGCGGCGTACCTGCTGGCACACGACTGCACGCCCACCACCACGCACACCGACGCCGAGCGCGTCCCGGGCCGGCCGCTAGTCGTGCGCGCCTCCGTGCCGCACAACCAAGGGGACCTCATCTCGCTCTGCTACGCTTACACCTTGCAGGTAACACGCAAAACTGCTGCAAACAAAGCCAACTTAAGGGCCGTTGCAACCTTACCCCCGCGCACCCCATAGCAGTGTGCTCAGCACGCCGAGCTCGGGCCCAGTTGTATTGTAATTAGTAATATTTTAAGAAGTCGTTGGAAGGCTTTAAACTAAGTAAACCTATCGATTCCACATTGATCTTAATAATTATTAGTCTTCTTACCTAAAGTAGCAAAAACTAGAAAGTTTTTGCTCGCCTTTAGATGTCACAAAGTCATTAGTGATAACAGACATTCTGTTAAAAGTGAATATATCCTCTACCAATTCTTGTATCCCATTTCATTCAACATATTACACGAGAATTACCTAGTTCGGTTTCATGAACATATCCACAATCGACGAAAGATCACTTATATATTTGACGCCTAACAAAGTTTACTTAATGTCCTCGCGCATTTTGTGATCTTTACAAGGCATTTGACTGTGTTACCTAAGCATCGCAAGATTTGTAAAATTTTATATTCGTGAAACAGCGTCAAGTTTTTTTTGTGCCTGATAGGTTATCCTTTGATCACTATCTCACCTGATGGTAAGTGATGATGTGGTCGAAGATGTAGTTCAGGCTAACCTAGAAGTACTGGCTCTCAAGGACAGCTGCCGGAACACACACTGTTAGGTGCTTGGCGAATCAAATCAAAGGTTTGCCTCACTTGGTCAAAGTTCTCTTCTATATTTTTATCTGCAAATTTGATCAGTTAAAATTAACTTTTAAAGTGGATAAAAAAGGTAGCAAGTAAATCATGTGTTATTTATTAAGGAACTGTCTTTTAAGGACAGCTAACCTTTTTTTTTTTTTTTTTTGACCCGGGAAAATCCTTTATTGATACCACCCGGCTCCGGAGGGAGCAGAGTGGTTATGTGAGAGTCCTCGCCTGAGGGGCCTTACTACCCCCACGGGGGGGTAGTAAGTGAGGTTACCCACTAAAAACCCGGGATGAGCAGTCTGCCGCCTAGTCGGGGCGAGATGGGGTAGCGTTAGCAATCACCATCTCACCCCGGAAGGACAGCTAACCTAACCTAACCTAAACATACCGTTAGGTAGGTGCTTGATAACAGATATTCTACTTTGCGGTGGTAGCTAGCCAGGTGCGTATTCACAAAATGCCTTACCAAATGATTGCAGTGTCTTCATAGCACTTTTCATAGAAACGTAGTTTCGTTATATTTTACTCGGTGAATATGGGAAACTTTGCATGCATGCCTAACGCTTCTGGTTTGCTAGTTTACGTTAAAAAAATGTTTTTTTTATACTGGTTATTTCATTATATAAAATAATTATAATATATTGAAAGAATGATAAACCAGAAGCATTGAGTATGTATGTCTTTGAGCCTAATGAGTATTCCGGATATTACGCTCATAGACATACAAAGTTTCACCGAATTTGACCACACTTAATATTAAAATATGACGAAACGTGTATGGAAAGATCTCCTGAGATATAAACCTCAACAAGCCCTCTTATGATTACTTATATACTCGATCAAATTAATCCTGAATAGAAGGCGTAGTAACACAATTAAAATATACTTAATTTATTCTTATAGAATGGCCGTCGGCTGATGTTTGGGTTTGGGTTTAAAGACATTTATTCTCAAAAACGACCAAAGTCACTAATATGAGAACAATAATTAATAGTTACATTATAAAATAAGTAAGTCGTTCGATTGTAAAAACTTAGGTAGCTACTCATCTAACACATTATAACAAATAATTTACTAAAATATGTTCATTTAACTTAGCTTTGAATGTGTTAAATGAGTGTACATTTTTACTATTTGTGGGTAGTGTGTTATAGTTTTGCTCCTTCATATGTTTTGCATCAACATCTTATTATACCAAAAAACGCAAAAGAAACTGATCATTAGTTGTCCTCATATCACTTTGTATATTGCTTTCAAATATAACTTACCGAAGTTCATATTTCCAGGGGACCCTGAAGCGTCGCGAGCACATAAAGCACAGCAAGTTCTTCGAGTGTTGCTGCAAGCGCTGCGCCGACCCGACCGAGCTCGGCACCTACGCCAGCGCCTTTCGCTGTCCCAAGTGCGCTGGCCGGGTGCTGTCCACCGCGCCGCTCGACCCTGATGCTAGTTGGAAGTGCATCGACAATGGCTGCAGCTACTCCATGCCAGCCGCCGCTGTACAGCTGTTATTGAAGAGGTATGCAGAAATAATAGATTAGTAGTGTCTGAAGCAACCACAGAAAAGTTCCAATTCCTACAGTTTAGAGGATGATTCAATGGGAGATATAATCGAAGAATGTCTGAAGACTAATGAATGATTTAAGAGTTTAACATAGGCAGTAGCCACAACATAGCCATAGCTGTTGTTTTACTCATAATAGTTAGCATTTGACTTTAAACTTATGATAAGTGATGATATGGTCGAAGTTAGTAAACAGGCATTATTTGGAATGGGAACTAGCTCCAATATACCGTTGGAGCTTGACGACATTTTTTTACATGGGTGGTAATTACCCAGACAGGCAAAGTGACTTACCACCATACCAGCTGTTGAAAATGAAAACATACTTTATTGCTGATAGCCTTTGTCCATAATTTAACTTGAATGTAAATGATGATCTGAGATGGTTAACAAGCTTTGTATTCCTCCAAACTAAGGACATTGTATAGCATTGGATTTGGAGAATACAGTATAGGCTATAGGATGATACAAGTGGACTGTAAAGTGATGAGATGAGTAGTAAATTAAATGATGAAGTAACTCAGTGGTCGGCAGCATTGTTGGTTTGCCTTCTAATGTCTTTGGAGGGCCCTGTCGTTCGTTACTTCTGTTAACGACTGTGCACAGTACTTTGGGTGTTTCTTATGGACTTAAGAAGTGTTTCTGATTTTTTATCAATTTAAAGCGCTGATCTGCCGTTGGAAGTAGCAATAAAGTATGTAGGATTTGTATCAGTTGACGGAACGAACTCCGCGAAAATTTAATTATTGTAGTAATCATTAATTGTTTTAATAACAGACGCATACAATTGTTCGCAACAAAGGTGGTACATGTATCATGACTATGCCAAGGGTTGTACAGTAATTTTTACATTATGATTAGCATATTCAGCATGAGTTTGTCTATGTTCGTATCACTGCAGTGTTAGGTATTCTGCTTCAAAGCCTAGTGTAACTTATACAGTTATAAGTTTCACTTCTTTACATATTTATTCGTAGCTTGCTTTGATTTCGAACTAATCAAGTTCACAATAAACAAAACACGCACATTCTTTAAAATTCAATAGGATTGGTTAATCGATTTGGCGGAATTTTTAGAAATGATCACTTCAGATTGATCGCGTCAAGGAAACGTTGTTGCACCACGGTAATACGGTAAGATACTTCTGTATCTGAGCTTGACTTACATTTCTTTAAATGTTTCAAAGCAATAGTCTGCAAAAACTCCATGCCTGTGTTTCGGTGTGAAAGGGTGGACAAGACATAAGAACTAATGTATCGGAGTGTCGAGCACAGTACAGTGTCACATAGAACGGTCATACTGCAACTTTAATGCTTATGACGCTTTCCATCAGGGTGTGTGACGTGAATAAGTATCGTCACTCTATGGGATTTGAAGTAGTTTGACCACCGTCACCCCATTAATCTATTATAAAATAATCGTTGTCAATTCCAGATTAACAGAAGAATACGAGCAGATAGACGCCAACGATGTCGAGGGCTTCGAAGGCTTCCTGCACAAGTACCGCAACGTAGTCCACTGCGGCCATTACCTGTGTCTCTCCGCCAAGCACTCACTCTCGCAGCTGTACGGGAAGGTGCCGCAGTACATGATACACGAGATGCCGGATCACCAGCTCAACAGGAAGATACAGATCTGCAGGGAACTCATGAAGGTCTTTGATATTATTGAACCGGGATACTCCAGGTTGAGAGGTAAGGAATTCAGGAGATTTTGATGCAATATTATTCAAATTCATTTTGCTTTTAAGACCAACTGTCTGTCTGCTTTGGGATGCTCTCGTTGGTTGTAAAACCACTCTAGATAATCAGGGAATTTCGATGGTAAGGAGCCTTTTTGTGATCTCTTTGTGCAGCAACACTTCACGCCATCCACGCTGGCGATACTGTCCGGGGTGACCGTCCAGGTGAATTCCCTTAGTTCTATATAAGATGAGGAAATCTACGCCTAAAATATTAATACATTTTTAAGCGCCGTCTATTCGAACTTAATTCATTTATTTGATGGGAGACGGCTAGTGGCATTTACTAGTGAGCGGGCGCTTGCTTCTAGGGGTAAGTTTAGCCTTCAGTCCCATTTTTGTAGGATGGCAGTCGTTATAGCATGGTTATGGAACATTTTGTAAATACCTGCATGCCTAGCTACCACCACAAGTAAAAAAACCATCTCGACCTTGAACCAAACGATGTGTTCCAGCAGCTTATCTTTCCAGTAATTATTGGTTTGTATAAATAACATCTTCGACCGCATCATCACTACCATCAGTTAAGATAGTGGTCAAAAGGTTAGCCTATCAGCTGCAGTAAAATAGGTACTCATTAAAATAACACCTTTCAAGAAAGCGTGAACATTTGGAATATCGGAAAGGACAATGATTTCTCTTTCGTGGTAACAGTTATATATGGTCAAATTACTATCCGTTTTGGAGAAGTTTAAAACCGATATGCATTTGAGCAATATCTCTATTAGTGTTAAATTATATTCAACGAAGGATGCAGGCTGTGAAGCATTTGTTTGATGAATAATTATATAACATACCTAACTTATGGAGCTCTAGTGAGCTCATCAATTCTAGTTGGTGTGATGTTGTTCATATCCGTATGTAATAAATGTACCTTTCTCTTATTTTCAGGTGTGACTTTGTACGAACTCCACGCTCCCCTGATGATCTTAACAACTAGGGACTTCGAGAAGAAAACCATATCCAAAGAAAATCTACGAACGAGGCTGAAAGAGGTATGAAGAAAGAAATAAAATGTACCCGACATAGAACAATTAAACCTTGGGGTGCCGGGCTAGACTGTCACCCTCCCATCTCTACCCATGGGTATCGTAAGAGGCGACTAATGGTCACACCAGAAGGTGGTCAGTAGCACTTTCTGAGGAACTGATATCTCACACTGTAATCCCCAAGCCGACTGCCAAGCGTGGGGATTATGGCATACCCCCCATATTGGAGGAGGTGTTCAGCAGTGGACTATCCAGCTGATACAATACAGTACAGTAGAACAAATAACCCTTCGAACTTTTACTGAGTTCTTCTTCCGACTATAGTACCTATTCTAACAAATAACGACATAATTCGACGAACATATCAATAATCCAGAAATTGTTTAATCAAAATTTCCTGATCAACTCCAACCAACATACTATACTAACCAATTCTCTGACATTGCAGTATAAGGAATCAAATACGGTAAACTTCAGCGTAAATCAGCAAGATAATTAACCATCAATCACAAAATAGTACATTGTACATCGAGGGGAGAAAACGATCTATTTCTGTTCGAGAGTTTGTCAACTCGAGAACAGAAATAGAACTTTCTCCTGAGTGATACATAGTGCGAGGAAAATTAAATCATTATACGTTTTCTCGTACTTACCTCGAGACTTCTCAGGCAGTAAATTCTTTATAACATCTTGAGCTGCATTTCTTATTTTTGATGGCGTCATCATTATAAAATAGTCACTTTCACTATCAGATGACATTTTAGAAAATTATTAAGAATAATTATAAGCGTACTGTTAAAAAATCATTTAATAAAAAACAAAATTTAACTAAACATAACAAATTGCCGCGCTTTTTTTCTCGTAGTGCAAGAAAGGTTGGCTACCTTCTTTCATTGAAAATCGAGTACAAATAAAAATCACACCTCTTTTTTCTAATTATTTGATATAAAACCTTTTTGAGATTGAATTTTTTTATGTAAGCAGCCAAAAATAAAAGAACGCTACCAGGGCAGGTATGGATTTTCATACAACATTCCTTCACTGCTACGGTGTGAAGGAATGAAAATCCATATAACTTTCCACGCCGTATATTTATAAGGGAGAAATGACGAACTTTATAACATGTTTTTGAACGAGTAATGAGACGTTTTATGAGTGGGTGTGGTATAAATATTATTTTCAACACACTCGCTCGTAACTTGGTCTTTAAATGCACCGATTTTAGTGTCATAATAATAGTCTATTACTATAGAAAAAAAAACAACGTTTCCACACTTCACACCAAGGAGATCGTAGTTTGTTTCGTTCGTTTTTCATATAAAAAACAAACCAAAGAGTTTTTTACCTACTGAAGTAGAACTTTACAAGATTTAATTATAAACCTTTTTAATTAGATTATTATTGCTGTCAAAAAGATCAAGAATTTTCTTGATCTTTTTAATTTTTCGTATCGAAATTTTCGTATTCGTTCCTCGCAAGTGTGTTGAAAAACGTCGTATGAAACTCGTGGGCATTGCTTATTACAATCTTTACTCCATTAACTTCGCGCACTTGTTGCATAATACTATTTAATTTTACTTTTATTGTTTTGGTATTTTATGAAATGGGCGCGTTTATATTTTAAATTTTACTATACAACTTGAAATGAACAATTTTATTGAGTTATTTTTACATCTAGTGTCTCCTTGCCAATACATGCAGATTTTCTTCTCGTTTCAGATTGTAAGTTACCTGACAGATTCGGCATTTATCCTGGGCTTTGAACCGCGCCAGTCTTCGGAAGGTCTCATGGCGTCTGCAGCAAGGGAAGCCCTTAAGAAGATTAAGACTTGGGAGCAGATCATTGGGAAAATATCATGAGGCCCACCTGAGAGTTCCGGATCAGGAGAAAATGTGGAGAATTTGTTTGGAAATTGTTTTGAATTCAATGTTCGGTTTTTGGAGAAGTTCTGATTGGCGATAACGTAGTTGAGAAAAATCAAGTTGTTTTGTAATTGTAGCTTTAGCACCTATTTATTATTTACTTTAGGTCATAAACTAAATTCGTTGGCAGAATAGGCATATAAATATTTGACAATAATCTATCTAATGATTTGAAACAGATTGGCATTTTAAAAATGTTAATGTTATTAGTTAATAAAAGTCCTACCTGCAGTTAACTTAAACGTGCATCATTGCGTAAAATATTACAATAAGATATTTTTCTTACAGAATATCACATCTTTCCAACCAAACTTGTTACGAAGGTATTCTTTTAAAAGATTGATTTGGAAAAAAAAAAATCATCTATATACCTACATGTTAACTTATCAGGTGCCTATAAGGATTATAGATTTTAAAATTAACTATAAACAAACTATACTGAAGACTATTATAGTCTTCAGTATAGTTTCTTTATAGTTTATTCTTTAAGAATAGGGTTCTAGGTAAAAGGAAAAAGGATAACCTATCAATTAAAATAATCTAATGTAATTAATAAATAATAGCGATATACATGTGAGTGAACAAAATTCGAGGAAATTCACTCGTATTGTACACAAAGAAAAATTATCATTAGTGTCCCGAACGCTGATTAAATCTTGGAAGTTAGCGCATGTCATGGGCCCAATTGTTTTTAACAGAGGCACAAAGCATCAACGCTTTTAAACTTAAATTAAAATGCTGTCTTATCGAGCAAAACTTTTATTGCTACGATAAATTTGTAAACATGAATGAAAGAGCCAAATATATGTATCTTTTATTAGTTAGTAAGTTAAACTTTATCAATTATTTATATGTATCAAACGTTAACCATATTTTTAATAATTTTGAAATATCTGTACAAATGTACCTACTTACAATATTTTTATAAACTTTTGGACGTGCATCTTAGTATAAACAAATGACTATTGACTAACCTATATTATTTTATTATTTTATATAGACATTTATAGTTGGAAAAATCGCCGAAAAAAACCTCGTTTTGCACACAATATCCGATAGTTCTATACTCTACGACTACTTTTGTAACGCCCAATATTTTTGCGCCCTATTTAGCATTATCAAGTGATTGTTACTCTAATAATAAAGTTTCATATGTAAGGTCTTACAAAACAGAATTGCGACTCATGTCGCGGTTTCCGTGTCATTGGAAATAGTTTTATTTTTGGATTAGTGCTTGCTATACCTATCTCTGTTCATCTCCACATGGATGTGTACAGCGCTATATATTCCTTCGATTTACTCTCTTCAAAATTACAGAATTACTTTTGTTCTAAGATTTCAATGTGGATTTGAGTCGAGATGGATATTTAAAAAAATATTGCTTGTGTGAAAGAAATTCTCTTGGTATTTGGAATTTAGTTGCCATATCTATATTAATATATTTTTAGATTACCTAATAATTTAGGTTTCCGCCATGAAGATAATGAGTATAAATATTGTAGGTTATTACATTTCTAACCGTATTTTTTTAGTACTATGTTAAGTATTATTTACTCTCTTTATAGTTATGTTGATGAAAACTAAAGAGGTGCTATATAATTTATTCACACTTTACTTCATTATTATTAATTTAATTTAGGTTAATTTGATGTGATGTGATATGTACTTCTACTAATAACAACTAAATTATTTTCCTATTATTTCATACTCTAATTCCCTATTTTCCGTCTTCATACATTATTTAAACTATTTAAATTACTTCATGATCTTTATTATTTATTCATTCCTTTTACTAAAAGACAATTATGGCGTTCATTATTTTTATATTGACTTTATTACTATTACGTATAATGTACTAATTTTTAAAATATAATCTAAAGACGAATTTTGTTTTATTGTTATTATTCCATCTTTCTATTCAAGCTGAGAACGTAAATTTTGTATGCAAACCTCTATGACAACAGAGAAGTGTTATATTGTTTGTTAGCCAGTATTAAAAAAGAGGATATTCTCATAATATTTACTTATGACCGAGCATACTTAATCTCATGTATAATTTTGAGTATTAATGTAAAACAGTGTTTTTCTGTATCATCCGCGATCTGACTATTGTTTGCTTGGTAGCATCTGCAAATTGTTCGCATTCAAATTTCGGTCAGGTCGATGGTCAGCTACACTCAATTAAGTAAAAAAAGTATTTGCCAATAGTCCTACACGGCCTACACCTACGAAGATTATAGCTTCATTGCAACTTTTGCCAATGGTGACCGTTATTGTGACCTACGGCGATAAAAACCCTTTCATATATATAAAGAAGTGATGTCCCAATGGCAATCATTGATCGCCCGTCAAGAGATCCTTGTTTTTTTTTTTTTTTAATTTTTATGTCTACGAGGCTAATCAAATTGACCACTATCTCACTGACCTGATGAGATGATGTGGTCGAATATGTTGATCAAGCTGACCTAGAATTACTGGCTCTCCAGAACAGCTGCCGGAATTCACTGTTAGGTGCTTGGCGTGATTTTCTACTTGAAGGAGATGGCAAAATTCCCTATACCACCGTGCTATAACGACTGCCATCCTATTGACACACAAGCGATCCGATGTAAGTCAGGGCTCTATAATGGGTCCTTTGTTATTCCTGCCTATGGTGAATGATATCCCATCCGTCTTAGAGCACACACAATGCTTGATGGTGCAGCAAGACGTCAATGCACTGTTCAAATGGAGTGGCCTCAATGGGATAGAATTCAATACCTCTAAGTGTCAAGTAATGAGTTTTTCCCGAATATGGCACCCAGTCAATTTAATTTTGTAATCAAATTAGTATAAGTAAAGCGTAAAGATTCGACCTTCCCGTATTATTTACTAAAATCAATCTAATGTTAAATTGTATAAATAATGTAACTGGTATTTTGTGCCATTTTAAATGTTAATAAATAAATGACAACAACGAGGGCTTAACGTGCCCTCCGAAGCACGGAAGTACTCAGTAGGAATGCCACTAGCGGTCACCCATCCAACTCATAACCGCAACGGACATTGCTTAACTTAGGTGATCGGTTAAGAACGCTAAGCAAACTATGCTATGAGCGCTTCGAAAATTTCGCTGTATGGCATTTCATCGTAGTATGACATTTCGTGTATATGTGGACACGGGCTAGCTATCACCGTCGAATAAAGAAATCTATCGCCAAGCACCTAAAGATTTTTTCCCGGCAGCTGTCCTTAGAGCAGCCAGAACACCTGTTTACCACATTCGCCCACATCATCACTTACCAACGAGTTAAATGACGGTCTTGGGCTAGCCTGTCCCTGATATAAAAAATATTTTTTATTTATTTATTTATTCAAAATACAATTACAACTATCTTTACAGGAATTTCCTAATGCAATAGTGTAAGTCAAATTCAAATCATAATCGTAACAAAAAACCTATAATAACTACAATCAAATTAAATTAAAAACAAATAACAAATGGAAATAAAATAAAAATTAAATGAAATTAAATCAATGTCAATTCAAATCAAAACAAAATTAAATTAATGTCAAATTAAAATCAATACAAAATGAAAACCAATTTAAAATAAAATTAGGTCAAAAGTAAATCAAAATTAAGTCAAAAATAAATAGAAATCCATGTCAACAATAACATATTACAAATAAAACAGATTTATTGAATTCCGTGACAGTGCAAGCAAATAGGTCAATTCTTTCGGCAACTTGATTTAATAGACGCAGCGTTCGTACCAAAGGTGACATCGCTAATAAGTTAGTTTGAGCGCGGGGCACTACAAACAGTTGCGGCCGGCGACGCCGCGCCACGTACTCGTCCGGCACATACAGCCTCATTAACGACAATATGTCCGAATTCGAGATGCTGCCTCGGAATACTCTCATCATGTAATATGCGAGTGCCAGATCTCTTCTTGTTTCCAATTTGTTGTATCCAACCATGCCCAAAACGAACAGAGTTGGATACATCAACGGATAAAAGGGGTAAACGCCATATAATCGTAGGTATAAATACCTAGTAAATTTATTTTGTATGCGTTCTAGCATGAGCTTGTATTTCGCTTCATGTGGAGCCCATATAGCGGCGTTATACTCGAGTTGGCTTCTTATTAGAGCGTTATATAAGGCCGATATTGCTCTTACATTTGTGAAGCCTTCCGCTCGACGCAACACAAATCCTAAAGTTCTAAAAGCCTTCTTACAACTTTGTATAATGTGGTCTCTAAATGTCAAATCGACCTTCATACTGATTCCGAGATCTTTGATCTCGTCCACGCGTCTCAGATCTTCACCCTCAACCTCATAGTTAAAGAGGAGTGGAGCCTTTGACCTGCTAAAAGATATTATGGAGCACTTCGTGACATTAAACTTCAATCTATTCTTTTGACTCCACTCGACCACTCTATTCACATCTTCTTGCAAACGCTGGCAGTCTTCTCTATCTTTTACAGACAAGAGTAACTTGAGATCATCGGCAAATAGCAAACATTTGGCATCCCGGACTACCTCTGGTAGGTCGTTTATCATTATGATAAATTCTAACGGGCCGAGATTTGAGCCCTGACTTACCCCTGTTTTAGTGATATATGGTTCTGATTTGAATCCCGCGTATTCTACGTATTGTTTTCGATCCCGCATGTAACTCGCAAAAAAATTTAATAATTTGCTGGTGCATCCGATAGCCGCCAACTTTGACAATAATATATCATTATCAACTAAGTCAAATGCTTTCTTAAAGTCAAAGTAGGCGGCATCTACTTGCACTCCTGCGTCCACATATGGGATGACGTATGCCATTGCATCGAGTAGGTTGCTAGTCGTGCTGCGCGCCGGTCTGAAGCCGTGCTGGGCGTCCGAGAGTCGTGCCGACACCTGCCGTAGGATACCACAATGCAAAGCAGATTCAAACACTTTTGCATGCGTAGAGAGAATCGCCACTGGTCTGAATCCGCTCAGTTCCGTACCGGTGTCACCTTTAGGTATTGGGATTACTCGTGTTAATTTCCAACATTGTGGAAAATAACATGCATCTAAACATAAATTGAACACGTGTAAAAGGGGTTTAGCGAGTACGGTACGACAATCTTTAATTAAATATGGAGGGATGCCGTCTGGTCCCGCCGAGCGCTTCGGCTTGAGCCGTTCAAGCGCCGCGCCTACTTCGGACAGTGTGAGGCGCGGGAGATGCACGCGCGCGGCGTTCGCTCCACCCGCCGACTCCGCCGCCTCAACATCTAATTTTGCTGTCTGATTGCCGTACACCGATTGAAAAAATAATGCAAACTCATTTGCACATTCGAGGTCAGACAAAACCTTTCCTCCCTTGGTAAGTTTTTTGCGGTTCAATGTACCTTTTTTTGATCTTATATATTCCCAAAAAGATTTAGGATCCTTAGCTAAATTCTTTTGAATTGTTTCTATATAAAGTTCATGCGCTGCCTTAATCATTTCCTTGACCAATGACCTACATTCACTAAAAGCCTTATAGTTCTCCGCCGTATTGCTGAATTTATAGTTTTTATGAAGTCTCGCTTTCAAACGTATGGTTCTGATGACGTCTATATAGGGTGTACCACTCTGGATAATTATATTTACCAGTTTTTAAACATTTTTCCTTTTTAGGCACACAATCACAAAAAATAGCGTTTATTGTGGCATAAAAATAATTTACGGCATCTTCAGGCAATCGCATATTATATAATGGACTCCAATCTATGTCCGCCATCAACGTATATAACAAACTAAAATCCGCCTTAGTGAAGTTGAAATGAGCGGGCTGCGATGCAGCGGCCGTCGTTGCCGCCCCCGTGCTCCCCGCGCGGGTCCGGCCGGTGCCGCCCGCGTCGAGGCGCACGGCAACAGCAAGCGGTGGATGATAAACGTCCACGTTCACAGGTGCGACGTCCGCTGCCGACACATCCACTCCCATCGCTATACTCGAGGAGCATAATACTAAATCTAGTTGCCTATTGTCACAATTTGGAACCTTATTTAGTTGCACTAATTCACAAAAAGCCATAAAATATTCATAGTAGTTAAGAACATTGTCATTACTTGAATGCAAATTAAAATCCCCGACGACTATCATTACTTTGTATTTTGCACACCATTGTTCTATTATCCCGAATAAAATCATGTACTCATTCTCTTTACTACTCGGCAGTATATAAACTACACAACACATAAACAAAAATCTGTTATTTAGATATACAGTTGCGCCGACTATCTCGAATGTACATGTATCTATGCTAATATCACTCGGTAGCTTCGCACGACGTACCTCGAACCGTTGTGTGGCCACGAAAAACGCGCCACCTTGTTTTCGACCATCCGTTCGATCACACCTTATGATTTGATATCCTGGTGGGATAATTTCTGCATTCTGTATAGAATCATTGCAACCAGTTTCGGTGATTGCAATTATATCAGCACTCAAAAACTCTATATTATTATAAAAAGAATTCAGTTTCGTTCGGAGACCCCGCACGTTCTGGTAGAACAAATCTATGCTGCTATGTTTTCCCAACATCTTTATTTGTTGGTCTCCGAAACCAGACCCACTCTCCAAATGCCGCGTTTATAGGCCATGCTTCCGGTTGACATAACTGTTCATACATCTTTTCGGAAAGTGTAATTACAAAAGATGAATACTCACCTTCTCTCTTATGTTTAATTTTTTCTATGTTGAATATAATGTCCTGACCACAAATTCCTCTAATGTGAGATGTTAACTTATCAATTGTCGTGACCGGTGTCAACCTCCAAACATGAAGACGCTTTTTTTGCTCCAGACCCCTGATCTCTGTAAAATTAGCTCTATTAAATATGACCTACTTTATCCATTTTTGTCACATATAACTAATTAATTTAGCATCTGTACTGCACGTATATGACATAGGCTAGGTACTAGTGATATTGTGGCTAACAGAACAAAATGCGAAAATATTAAAAAATTAAGTTGAATAAATTGCATTGGTATTGTTAATTCATTTCAAAGATAAAAAAAAATTTATAGTATTCTCTGGACTACCCACGTTGTTTCTGAGCGAACGCGTAGGTTCACGCTTTGGCGATTAGAAAGCTCTTCCTAAATCTGTCGAGTTACTCCAGAGAAGCAGGCATTTTTGTAGGACGGAGTTTTCATTGCCATCAATTCATATGCCAATAACGTGTTATTCGTGGTGTGGTTTTCTAAGTTTATTCTGACCAAATGAAATGTATTTACCTTGGAACATAGTAGGTACGCTTTTAAATGCAATATTTACTACACACTACCAAGTTAAAATACCGGTAATGTATAGGGAGAACTATTTGTCTCAGATGACTGGCGTGGTAGTTGATGATCTAGTTGATGATCTACGAATAAATTATTTATTCGTAGGCGGCGATAATACTATATAATATATATATAATACATATGGGGCACACCAAAAGTTTTGGACTTCTAGCTAATCAGAACTATTTGAATTTCGAATGTTATAATTTTTGTAAACGACTTTAATGTGTGTTTCGAATGTCAATTTTTTTTTTTAAATTGTCAGGAAATAACTTGTCAGTTGTTTTTTTTCACACATGAAAGTTCTACGTACGCAACGAAAATGGAATTAAATCGAAAAGATTTAAGAGCGATGATTTTTTATGATTTTAAACTACGAATAATAATGAAAAGAAATGTAATTCATGCTCAAAAACAACACAACGCAAACTATACCGCAGCGGGCGTGGCTTAAAAAGTGTACCGCGTGGCGCTGTCAGTTCGCCGCGTGGGTTTGAGTCATGCGGTTCTACCACGGGAATTTTCAACTGAATTTATCAATGTTCTTCTACGTTGTTTAATTCTGAAAAAATACCATACTATGTAGTAAAATGGTGGAGAAGCCATACGGATATAAAAAAATCGGGAATAGCTTGTATAAACGAGTAAAAAACAATATTTTGGAAAGCCATACTTGACTACCCTGGATAGTTTTATGCAACATGAATTTTACATTAAGTCAAAAATAACTTCGAAACATTGTTAGTCTGAGATTTTTTTTTGTGAAAACAATTCCGTATTTTTTTTCGTATGCTCGATTTTTTATGTCAAAATAAATTAGAATTGAGGACCTTTATCAAAGTTTTTTATGACATTTATAGTACATCTATAAATGTCATAAAAAACTTTGATAAAGGTCCTCAATTCTAATTTAGTATTTGTGCTTCTAATGACATAAAAATATCCTAGAAGTAGGGCTTAGATCTGACAACTGTCAAAGTGTCAGTTGATGTCGTATTTCCCAGTATTGATTTAATTTTTGGGATACAAAAGACATAAAAATTACAAATAAATTGATTTTAGGTCTTATAGCTGTCATAAATAAGAGTAATTTCTAGGTACTTTTATGTCATTTTAATCCAAAATATAAAATAGAAACGGAAAAATATGATATTAACTGTCATTTTGGCAGCTGTCATGCTTGAAATCTATATCTAGGTACAATGTAATTTGTACCTAAAGCATAAAATTAAAACATATAAATACTACATCAACTGCCACGTTGATAGTTGTCAGTTGTCACACCTATGGCTGCGGTATTGTTACTTCCGATAGGTATATATAATCCATCTACTTAATTTGGTACAATGGAATAGTAGAATAATAGTTCTGGGCATGCTGGGCACACTGCCAACTGGTGGAGAGCTGGAGTGCTTAGACTGCCGGCAAGCCTGAAATGGCAGCTAGGTTGACTAAATGCCTTCGTTGTAGAAGCGCTCGTAGCGAAGTTTACTTAGCTGTTCTCAACCGATCAACAAAGTTAAGCAACGTCGCGCGCGGTCATGAGTTGGATGGGTGACTGTTAGTG
This sequence comes from Plagodis pulveraria, assembly GCA_963890685.1. NCBI lineage: Eukaryota > Metazoa > Arthropoda > Insecta > Lepidoptera > Geometridae > Plagodis > Plagodis pulveraria. The sequence goes on from OY982968.1 coordinate 2,103,371, forward strand.
ACATTACTACTGAGCGTTTCCGTGCTTCGGAGGGCACGTTAAGCCATCAGTCCCAGTTGTTGTCTTAGGATGGCAGTCGTTATAGCATGGTGGTAGGGCATTTTGCGAATGCCCGCCTGGCTAGCTACCACCCTTAAGTAGAAAATCTGTCGCCCAGCACCTAACGGTGTGTTCCGGCAGCTGTCCTTGAGAGCCAGTACTTCTAGGTTAGCCTGAACAACATCTTCGACCACATCGTCACTTACCATCAGGTGAGATAGTGGTCAATGTCTAACCTATCAGGCATAAAAAAAAAGTATTTATTATAGTTTGCAGCATTTTGTTAAATACAAAAAAAAAAACTTGATGTAAGTACTTATTCATCTAACACACGCAATAAGACATTTTTAAAATCTAATTTAATTCTGATTTATATCCTATTATCAATATTGACTTAAATAAAACATTTTTACTTAAAATCCATTTCGTTTTTTCAGCGCATTATATGAATATACCGACTTTTAAATTATAGAATATTATTTCCAAGATAGTAATTCCAATCTACTGAAATAAATTGCATGAAAAACCTAAAATATTTTATTGATAAAACCTGTAATAGAAAATGAATACGTAAACAAGCTTACTGTAGCATAACGCCATCCACGCGTATCTAAAGCTGGGAACGCACTACAGAGTTTCGTCGCGAAGCGGCTGTCACTACCTAATATGCATTTACAGAGGTGCAGAGCAGTGCTGCAGCTAAGTGGCGCGACTTTTTCATTCACAATAGCAATACGGCGTAGCAGAACGGTTTTTTCAACAAATGGCAAAAATCGAAATGTATGAAGTCGTGGATGTAAAATAATCGTGGTGTCTTGCAAAGAAGCAGATTTAGCTGAAAAACTAATATGTGTTATATTTGGGTGCAAGATATAACAAAATTCTCGTTCGAAAAACTCTTTTTCACGACTCTTCAGAGATAATGATCGATTTCACACAGATTTTAGAACCTAAAGTAAGGTCTTATGAATTGTTGAAACGTGGTTGGAACGTGAAATAACTAGATAATTTACTGCACCGCGTCTCTCCTCATAGTGCGGTTTACGCCATTTATAAATCCATACAAATTAATATTTCTCGAGCCGCGCCGTTTCGCTGCCGCGCTCTGTACCGCAGTAGTGCGGTTTGACCTTAGGCAATGACGGCGGTGACAACATCACTTTGACGCGACCAATCAGATGTGATCATTTCTAAGCGCCAAATCAATTAACCAATCCAATTGAATTTGGAAAATAGTGCGTGTTTTGTTACTTGTGAACTTGATGAGGCTGAGATCAAATCGTTCACTGTATCAGAGTTATACCTACTTCTTTACTTTATTTATTCGTAGATTTTAAAAGTTCTCTCTCTCCGCAAGACTATGCAGCTAGTCTTCAAAATGATTTTAGGAGAGAAGCACCTTGTTTGAGCACACTGAGGCGATAGTTTGCTGAATTTGAGAGAGGTTGGGTTTCATTACATGATGGATTTCGTGAAGGGCGGCCTTCAACTGCCGTCAACGAAAATACTGTGGCTACTGTTAAGCGGCTAATTGAAGAAAGCCCGCGGATTACCTATGGGAAAATTTGAGGACTATTGGGGATAGGTATGAGCCAAACTCAGAAAATTTTACACGAAGAATTGAAAGTTCGGTAACTTTGTTGCCGTTGGATCCCTCATGAACTGACTGCGGTGTAGAAGCGGGCTCGCATGGAATAGTGCTCAAAGACGCTACTGAAGTACGACCACGGACATTCTATTGCTGTTTATGACATAGTCACAGGAGTCGAAACGTGGATTTATTGTTTTGAACCCGAAAAAAACAGCAATCTTGTGTATGGGTGTTTGAAAATGAGAACAGGCGAACAAAAGTGAGGCAGGCGAGAAACCTTGGTAAAAAAATTATCGCGTTTTTTTTCTCAAATACGGGTCCCAACTGCACATTTCCACTTGAAGATCAAATGAGTGTTAATACCGAGTATTCTACCATTTGTTGACCCAGAGTGTTAGGAAAAGTTCGCGAAAGACAACCAAAAAGCCGCGTTCTCCTACATCAAGACAACGCTTCTTCACACACGGCCAACAAAAGAAAAAGTCATTTTTAGCTTCCGAAAAAGTATAACTCGTCACCCATCCTGCACATAGCCCTGACCTAGCACCTTGTGATTTCTGTATTTTCTCCAAAATCAAAGATTTGATGAGAGGTTTCACTTTTACCAACTCCAAAGAGGCAGTGATAGCGTTCAATCAACACGTAGAAAAGATGCATTCAGATCTGTGGTCCTCCTGACAAATAATAAAGAAAAATGGTTCGATCGTATGAAAACATGTTTAAAATGTAAAGGAGAGTATTTTGAAAGGCAATTACCTAACATAATAATTTGTTTATAACATGTTGCTTTTTTAAGTTACGCAAAACTTTTAGTGTGACCTACGTACTCGCATAACAAACCAGGTGTATGATTTGCCCTTTACCTTATGGAAGATGTTGCTCTAAATTTAAGCATCAGCTTATTTCATTGATTAATTTAAATAGTTCCTCATTGTCTTCTTCGGTAGAATTAAAGAAGTAACAATAACATTTTAAAATTTTTAGGGTACATAATTTCGGCGCAACTGGCAATCCTCGATAGCTTAGTGGTTGAGGCACCCGGTGCGTTAAATCGGGTGTTTCGATTCCTACTCGAGCTGAGAAATGTTGTACTCTAAAAATATGTAAATTTGATTTTCGCTTAACACGTGATAGCGCTTAAAATCATATTTAGAAATATAGAAGGGTACAGCGACATCATAGAGAGTTAAGTGTTTGAAAAAGCACTTCATTCGATCAGACGAAGTGGTGCAAAATATGTATATAACTTCAAAAAATAATTACATATCTTCACCATGCGGGTGCTGGATCTATGCTTATGCTCAGATATTTTAGTGGCGATAAAGAGAGGAGTCTAGAAATCTGGAGGCCGAAGGTTCAGGTCTTAAATATTGTAATACGGGTGATGATTACATACCAATGTAACGCCTTAGCAGGTGTCCTTCGGCAGTCCAGAAACCGGTGATCCTTGTGGGCGGTGTGATGCTGCTTTCTAAGATCACCTTCAAGTCTTTTCTCTTACACAGTTACACTTATAAATAGTTCATTAAACGGTGTTATTATGATAAATTTAAATGTCTAATTGCTATGTGCGCACGCGCGGCGGTCAAGGGCGGTAGAACTGTATGGTCAGCGCGGATGACAGCTGAGTACTGATCGTTGCGGATAGTTGTATTGCCAGCTAGGGTTTTTGTAGAAGCTGCTGGAAGATGTGTCCCGCCACGATGATCGAGCGATACATTAGCATGTTTTTCAATCATCCAATATTACAAATAAAAAGAACCATACCCCCGGCCTTCAGGAGTTATGATGACTCCTGAACCAAAGAGTCAAGGAGAGCTGCAGCTATAAGGCTGAGCTGATAGAAGTAGAGCGGAAAAGTTGCATCCACTAAGAGTGCGTGGATAACTATGTGGGAAATATGAACAAATATAAGCAAGTAAAATACTTAGAGTATATAGAAACGGAATATATATAAACTTAACTAAAGCTTATGCCTAACGGGGAAGCAGCCCCGCTGGGCTTTGCAAACATATAGCGGAATTTATTGGGAGGGTAAAACGCAGAGTTTCACCACAGGTCTGACATAGGTGCCGTTTTGTGTGCGGACAGTAGCAACCCGGACTACTCTATCTGACGAAGGTTTCACATCCTCAATTATACCTAACGGCCATTGTAAAGGCGGTGATTTTTCCGTTTTGATGAGAACTATGGTGCCTTTAGTCACCGGGTTAGATTTGGTGTTCCACTTAGAGCGTGATTGAAGAGTGTTAAGATATTCCTGCCTCCAACGATTCCAATATCTCATAACAATGTCATCAATTAGGCGTTTATTACGAATTAAGTCTACTGGATTTGGGCGTGGATCGGAATGAAACGAGTCCAATGGGCCAAACGTGAAAAAATGCGCAGGTGTAAGGGCTTCAGGCTCCGCAGGGTCTGAACTTAGCGTGGTTAGCGGTCTAGAATTGATCATTGCCTCAACTTGTGTTAGGACAGTGAGTAATTCTTCATATGTGAGAACGGCTTCTCCTATGGAGCGACGAAGGTGTCGTTTAATGACGCGGATTTGACTTTCCCAGCTACCTCCGAAGTGACTAGCCGTAGGCGGATAAAAATGAAAGTTTATGCCTTGATACGTAGTTTCCTGTTCAAAGGAATCTCGAAAGGCCTTGGATTTAAGAAAGTTGCTAATCTCATCTATGTGGGTTTTTGCGCCAATAAAATTCGTCCCATTATCCGAAAATAACGAGTGAATTTTTCCTCGACGGGATATAAAGCGTCGAAATGCACGAATATGCGACATGGTATCTAGCCCAACCGAAAGCTCAATATGGCAAGCGCGTGTTACTAGACAAGTGAACAAAGCGATATATGCCTTTTCTTTACGAGCACCACGGTAGCGGCTTATCAAGATACTTATAGGCCCTGCGTAGTCCATTCCAGTATAAAAAAAGGGTCGTGCCTCATTGACACGGGCGGCGGGAAGAGCTGCCATATAAGGCGTTTCGTTACGGGGATTTGCCTTAAAACAATTGTTGCAAAGGCGGAAGCGTTTTTTCACCGTGCTACGTCCAGAAATTATCCAAAATTTGTGTCGTAACAGCGACAGTAACAATTGCGGACCGGCATGTAAATACTTCCGGTGGTAGTAATCGATGATGAGGTTCACAATGTGATCTTTTTTGGGAAGCAAAATTGGGTGCTTGCTATCATATTCCAGCGACGAATTATTATCAAGACGGCGACCAACCCGGAGGACATCATTTTTTACAAAAGGAGAAAGTGGAAGGAGTGACTTTGAAACTCTGTGGTTCCTGGCGAGCGCCTTGATATCGTCTGAGAAGTATTGATGCTGTAGTGCTTTTATAACAGCAGTTTCAGCAAATTCCAAATGCGATAGAAGCATCCTGTCAGAGCGCGGGAGTTTTCCCAAGAAACGGTAGATGTAGACGACAATACGTAGTAATTTAGACCACGAAGAGACACGTTTGGCCATTACACAGAGAAAAGGCTCGGTCTCTTCAGTAGTGACAAAAACATTCGATTGTTTTTTGAGCTCCAAAAGCTTCTCGTCCTGTGCGGGGTCAAAAATAAAGCGGTTGATTGGCCACGTGTGGACGGCGTCACGTGCCCACGTGGGACCGTGGAGCCAAAGGGGGTGGTCTAACAATTGAGCGGGAGTGAGCCCACGGCTAAGGCAGTCACTCGGGTTCTGTGCACTTTCACAGTGATAAAAGTGTTTAACGTTAAGGTTGTCCTGTATCTGAACGATGCGGTTCGCGACAAAGGTATCGAAACGGTGCGGAGACGAGTGAACCCAGTGAAGGGCCACCGTGGAATCAGTGAAAGCAAATATTTCGCTAATATGACAGCGGGAAGAAATGGTATCGATAGCAAATCGAAGCAGTTTTGATAAAAGTACAAGCGCAGTAAGTTCCAGGCGAGCTAAAGTAATATTGCGGAGAGGGGCGACCTTGCTTTTGGCGCCAATGAAATTTATCTCATTTGATCCTGAAGCGGGTTGTACACAGAGATATACGGCAGCTGCCATGGCCTTCTCAGAGGCATCTGCGAAGCCCAGCAAAATGACGCGGGAGTCTGAGACTATACCCAGAAAGCGCGGTATCTTAAAGTTTTGTAAAGCCGGCAGCTCAGCGAGGAAACGGTTCCACGCCACGCAAATGTCGCGTGGTGGTGTATCATCCCAATCAATTTTTCAGACCAAAGGGCTTTTATTAAGAGTTTAGCATGTAAAATAACGGGGGCACAATAACCATTGATATCCCATAATCGAGCGATCGTAGATAGCATAAGTCGCTTAGTGCATTTAGTCTGTGGTTTGAACTTAATAGCGATCGAAAACTCATCTTCGGTGGGCGACCAGATCAAACCTAACAGCTTAAGGTTGTCTTCCTTATCAAATTCTATTTTTGAAGACAATCGGTTCTCTGCCGGGATCGACTTCAAAACTTCGGACGAGTTGCTCACAAATTTGACCAAATCAAAGCCTCCACGTTTGAATAATTTAATTAAATCTAGTGCAAGCTGCGATCCTTCTTCTACTGTGGTCATGGACACCCCTAAATCATCCATGTATAAGTTGTTACTAGCAACCTCTGAAGCGAGCGGTAAATCCGTCTCGTCTTGCGCTAGCTGCTTGACAGTGCGCATCGCTAAAAACGGTGAACAACGTAAACCAAAACAGACGCGTGCAAAATGGTACAACTTTGCATGTTCGTCTTCGTCAAATTTATATACTATGTTTAAAAAGCGACGGTCTTCCTCGCGAACCCCAATAGCTAAAAACATTTGCTTAATATCCGCGGTCAGCGCGACGGGAAACAATCTAAACTTCAATATAATAGCAGTTAGATCTGCTTGTAAATTCGCGCCAGAATGTAAACAATCGTTCAAGGAAACGCCAGTGTCTATGCACTTCTGACTAGCGTTCAAAACAATGCGGACCGGTTTACCCGGCCGCAAAATAGGGTGGTGCGGCATCACAAAATGATCGTCATCAGTGGTTGTAGCGGGAGCGGGTAAAATGATGTGACGTTCAAGATAGTCTCTCATCACGTTATCACATTCAATTTTCAAAGCGGGGTTAGTCTGAAACCGCCGTTCCAGACTTTCAAAGCGGCGGGTCGCGGTGGTCACTGAATCTCCTAACACCGAAGATGGTTGTGAGAAAGGCAAAGCGGTGACGTAACGTCCTGTTTCACTGTCGCGATGTGTATGAGACACGTAAAAATCTTCACATTCTCGATCAGCCTTAGACATATGAGTCACAGAAGGTACAGACTCGAGTTGCAAAAAGTTCGAAACTAAAGACTCAATCGACTCATCACTCGATGTGAAAAAGTTCTGATTGTTATCATTACGCGGCGAGTAATAATTGTGAACAGGCAGTGCGGCTATAGATCCGATAACTAAGTGACCGAAAGCGGATTCTAAAACGTCAGGTGTACCGGGCGGTCCCAGTATTCTTCCAGATCGTAATATCTCCATAAAGGTTTCGGCGCCTAAGAGAATATCAATATCCGCGGGAATCTGGAAGTGCGGGTCAGCGAGTTGAACATTGTCTAAGCAGGTCAAAGACGAAATGTCAAACTCGTAGCTAGGCAAATTACTTGAAATTGTTTTAATTACTAGCGGTTGAATAGGCAAGCTGAAGCCTTTATCGTATTTAGAATGCAAAATTACATTTGTTATACCGGAAATAGTCTGTGAGCTGTTGCCTATTCCATTTACTGATCGGTCCGTGCAATCATTAAAGATTCGAATACCCAATCGTTTACAAACACGGCGTGTTATAAAATGATTCTGAGAACCGGGGTCGATTAAAATCCTAACTTGAGCGATTGATCCGTCCCTGCACTCGACATCGGCTAGGGCGGTTCCTAACAAGACGCTGTGACTTTTACGCGAGTTTTTATTGTTAGCACTCATGCTGCAAAAAGGAACAGTATTGTCTACAGGTTTATCAGAAACCAAACTTAGAGACGCGGAATTTTTATGTCCAGTGGCTCCTAGACTATTTGGTAAGTTATCGCGTGGGTGCGCTGACGTCACCGTATCAAGAGAAGGGTTTGATTCCTGAAAGTGCAGGAGGCTGTGGTGAAATTTGGACCCACATTGCTTACAAGTCGATGTTGACCTACAAGAAGTCGTACTATGTTGCAGACTTAAACAATTTACACACGCGCGAAGTTTTTTAATATAATTATAACGTTCACGTGGAGTAAGCGATCTAAACTTTGCGCAGGAATACAGACGATCATGATCCGATTTGTCACATAAAGAACATGTGGTTTTGTTATTGTTTACGACAAAAGACCGTGCGTTGTTCTTAGAACTGTTATTGGTCGATGCATTTTTATTGTATTTGGCGGTAGAAGTAATCGCATTGGTGTTATCACCCGTACGAGATAACACTTTAATGCGATCCCGAACAAAACAAGTTAAACTGTCGAGAGTAGGTATTTCTTTAGTTCGGTTCTCCATTTCAAATAACCGCGCGGTTTCTTTATCTAAGCGTTGCAATAGCATGTATGACATAATGAAGTCAGTTAAATCATTTAATTTTAAGTTGGTCAGTGCCAGATAAGAGTTTGAAAATTGATCGATGAAAGTTTCCAAGTTATTTGCAGTAGCTGAATGAACTGGTTTTAATGAAAACATTTGTTCTAAATACGTAATAGCTAAGCTGCGCTTATCTTGGTATCTGTCTATGAGTGCATTGTATATAGTTGCGTAATTGTCTGCGGACGGAACAAAGCCCGCGTAGACAGATTTCGCTTTTCCAGTAAGTTTACTGGCTAAGTAGTACATACGTTCAGTGTCATTAAGCGACGTGTTTACATGAACAGCATTTTGGAATGTTGCGTAAAAGAGCGGCCAATCTTTTGAGTTTCCGTCAAACTCTGGAATATCGATGCGAGTTAATTTAACGGTACATGACGAGTTATCTGCACTGTTTACGTTTTGCTTAGACGTACTTGTACTCGATTTAGGTTCCATCTGAGCCTGTTTGCGTTTGACACGGCAAAATAAATCTTCAAACGCTAGCCATTGGTTAAAATCAGGTTCGGATTTTGAGTCAATTTTCAACAAAAGTGCATTAATATCCTTTATGCATTGTTGAAAGTTGCTACGAATCTCGTCAACAGTTTCGATGGAACAAAGGAAACTTTCTAAATCACTGGGATCGTCTATTTTGCGTGACATATCGTATATCTGTTGCATACGTTCAAAAAACTATTGGCGTTGGCATTCTAGTATTTTTATTTTTTGTTCATTAGAAGAAGCCATTATTGTCGGTAAGAGGAACGGTGACTATCTGAAGATAAGAATTATATGTAGGTAGGTTCCTACTGCAGAGTTCAAGATTACGAAATCGTTGGAATGCGGTTGAGTTAAATAAAAGTTTGATCAGGTATAAGTATAAGTGATTAAATGCGAAACGATAATAAATAATGTGTAAAGCGGTTACCAAAGGAGTACTCAATAACTTTGGTTTGTATTAGCGGAATTTATATGCGATGCGCAGCACACACACAAAATGGCGTTGTATGTCAGACCGAATAAATCAGTGGATAATGCGAATTATGATGCGATGAGATATATTATTAGATGATAAATGTATAAAAAACACTGTGCATAATCAAAATCTGGGCGTCGAAGGACCACTTTTATTTAACTCAACCGCATTCCAACGATTTCGTAATCTTGAACTCTGCAGTAGGAACCTACCTACATATAATTCTTATCTTCAGATAGTCACCGTTCCTCTTACCGACAATAATGGCTAATGTGGGTCCAAATTTTGCGCAGGAATACAGACGATCATGATCCGATTTGTCACATAAAGAACATGTGGTTTTGTTATTGTTTACGACAAAAGACCGTGCGTTGTTCTTAGAACTGTTATTGGTCGATGCATTTTTATTGTATCCGGCTCGAAGGACCATGAAATGGTGCAAAATATGTATATAACTTCAAAAAATAATTACATATCTTCACCATGCGGGTGCTGGATCTATGCTTATGCTCAGATATTTTAGTGGCGATAAAGAGAGGAGTCTAGAAATCTGGAGGCCGAAGGTTCAGGTCTTAAATATTGTAATACGGGTGATGATTACATACCAATGTAACGCCTTAGCAGGTGTCCTTCGGCAGTCCAGAAACCGGTGATCCTTGTGGGCGGTGTGATGCTGCTTTCTAAGATCACCTTCAAGTCTTTTCTCTTACACAGTTACACTTATAAATAGTTCATTAAACGGTGTTATTATGATAAATTTAAATGTCTAATTGCTATGTGCGCACGCGCGGCGGTCAAGGGCGGTAGAACTGTATGGTCAGCGCGGATGACAGCTGAGTACTGATCGTTACGGATAGTTGTATTGCCAGCTAGGGTTTTTGTAGAAGCTGCTGGAAGATGTGTCCCGCCACGATGATCGAGCGATACATTAGCATGTTTTTCAATCATCCAATATTACAAATAAAAAGAACCACGAAGTCTAGTAGTCTGGTTGATGACCACACACCGTGCCCTATGATTAATAAATTAGTACCTAGAATTAGAGCACAAAATTCCGCGATTCCCGATGGCCAAGTGATTAAGGCAACTGGGGCCTAAAATTGGGGAACTAAAAAATTTCATATGTGATATTCGCTTAGCACGCAGTAGTTAGTGCTTGTAATCATATTTTGTTGCTCTACAAGACAAGCTTTTTCAAACTCGCTATAGTGTCCAATCTCAACGCAGATGAGCAGTACGTATACGAGTATAAAGTTTCAGCCGCATAGCGCATGCGCCTAACCACGCGGTTATTTTTACACGAAAACGTGCGCCGGCGCCGGCAGTCGACCCGGTTCCTTTAGCCAGTACTTTACTTTTTGTTAATATTATGATGAAATTGTAATTGATTATTGAGAAGTTCTAAGTGAAAAACTGAATACTGTCTTATCATTTTGGCAAAGGTTTGGGTAAGTGAAGAATGAAGTTTGCGTTTTCTATGTGCGGACTTGTTTTAAGAACAATGTAATGATTTGATTTTATTTAAGTTTCATCTCTTGTGTCATTTAAACTGTGTTAGGTTTTAATTATTGTGGCTATTTCGACGTGTTAAAATAAACGCCTGATTAAAATTTCATTGCAACAATTAGCGTTATCTCTAGATGGTTCTACTATTTTGTATTGTAAGGGCACTGCTCTTGGCAAGACATCAAAAAGTGCACATTGTTTTCAAACAAAGGTCTCGAATCTACCAGAACATTACTTGCAATAATTTACAAGCACCTGTACTAGTATCACCGACTCCATTAGCATCCGCGTGGACGATATCATCCATTTATGAATTAAATTCTATTGTTCTCGTTATATCTGGTGGCAAAGGATCAATAAAAAAAACAGTACGGGAACGAATTCAAAGTTTTAAGAATTAGGTTAAGTAACTATTATAAAAGTATTAAGTAAACTTTTGAATTTGCAATAAGAACAGAAGGAAAAACTTATCTGATGTGATATTTAGTACCTATATACGGATAGTGTTGCTTTAATGGACCACTTTAAACTAAATTGCGTACGTCTTTCCTTGGAAACAATCACACAAAAGTGAATGAAATGCAAGAGATATTTTTAAAATATTAAATTATAACGTTTTTTATACATTTACCCATCAGATAACCACAATGCCCGAACAAAGTATCTGCGCAATCTGCCTAGCACCTGCCATTCAGAAGTGCTCCGGATGCCAAGCAGTCCACTACTGCTCCAAGGACCACCAGAAACAGCACTGGAAGCAGCACAAGCATGCCTGCGTGCCCGCTAAGGTCAAGGAGGACCCCAAGTTGGGAAGGTACCTCGAAGCGACCAGAGATATCAAGGCGGGAGATATAATCTTGAGGGAGAAGCCGTTGATTACCGGACCTGCGCAGGTTAGTCAAGAATCAAATATATCATCATCGCTTCATCTTCCTGCTCTTCTCTCACTTGTTAGAGTAGGACAATAATAGTTAACATTTAATTAGTTTTGGATCCTCCTTTTGAATTTTTGTTGGCTGTGTAATTTCTATCAGTCAATGATAATTATTATATTATATATTTAATTATGACAAGGCCAATAAGAACTGTACGTCTTTGCAAGTATTAGCATCATAGTATGCAGCTGGTGCCCCTTTAGTTGGTTTTATAGACATGAGATATCCAAAAACAAAGACTTGAATAGTCCTGATTATTGTTCCTACAACTATACGACACTTATCAGACTGTTAATTATCACAAATTTCCAGGTGACTCCGCCAGTATGCCTCGGATGCTACAAGCTACTGGAAGAAGGAAAGACGGTGAACTGTGAGAAGTGCGGATGGCCATTCTGTTCTCAAGACTGCACGACTAAAGATGAGCACATCCCTGAGTGCCACTATACACAGAAAAGAGGGGAGATGGTAAATTTTCGTTAATCGATTAATCTTCTACATGAACTCTTGAACCGATTATAGTAAATCCTTATAACGTCCACCAGGTAAACATCACAAACTTTGGCGTCCCTCACCCAAGCTACCAGAGCATCACAGTCCTCCGCTGTCTGTACCAGAGAGACCACGATGAAACTCTCTGGGGGAAGCTGCAGTCATTGCAGTCCCACTGCGAAGACCGCAGGGGTACTGACAAATGGAACAACGATAAGAAGATGGTGGCAGACTTCATCTGGAAGTTCTTTAAGCTGGCCGGGGTTTTTAATGAAGAAGAGATCATGAGGTGCTGTGGGATTTTGCAGGTAATTATAAAGACGTCGAGGAACATCTCTGCATTCTTTACTTCAAGGACCGAATGCAGATGCTTAATAACCAGGATGAGTTGACCATTGAAATAAGTTGTAAGCTCTAGGATTACATCCTAATGCTGTAAGGGTCAACGAAGACAAGTTAATCAGTCAAAAAGGCCATGCTCTGGGATGATACGTAACATTTTATCACTTTTGTTCTTAATAACACGAGAGTGGTCTCACGCTCTTCCAAACGTTTTCTCCGCATATACGATATGTAATCCTACAGAAGTCAGGGGTGTTGTGATAAACGTGATATTTATATTTTACTATCAAAATTTGACGTACATTGATGACTTGATTAAGTATGTCCATATGTAATACTGATTTAATGGGTAGGTCCCATCCGAACCCAATAAACAGACCCCACTGAATATTTCTGTCAACGGAATCCACCAAATATTATTAAGCATTCCCATCGAATCCCAAATATAATCAAGTAGAAGTCATTGAAGCGTAACAAGGTTTGCTTAGTTGTTCTCAACCAATAAGCAAAGTTAAGCAACGTCCGTCGCGGTCATGAGTTCGATGGGTGACCGCTAGTGACATAACTACTGAGCGCTTCCGTGCTTCGAAGGGCACGTAAAGCCGTCGGTCCCGGTTGTTGTCTTAGCATAGCTGTCGTTTTAGCATGGTGGTACCTAGAGCATTTTGAAAATGCCCGCCTGGCTAGCTACCACCCTCAGGTAGAAAACCTGTCGCCAAGAACCTAACGGTGTGTTCCGGCGGCTGTCCTTGAGGGACAGTAATATTAGGTTAGCCCGAATTACATCTTCGACCACATCATCACTTACCATCAGGTGAGATAGTGGTCAAAGGCTTACCTATCAGTCATAAAAAAGACAAAAATGTGAAGTGATCTCCTAGAAGTGTCTGAACTCGTATGGATTATTCTCGTATGGAAGAATTTTCGACGCGCGTCGCTTCTACACGAAGCATCCTCAGGAGTTATTTTGTGACGTTTTAATAAAATATTAATTTTATGTATTCTTAAAATATTTCAAAAATATTTCTTATTATTAATTTATACTTATTTTTAATGGGTTTCGATTAGTGGGCTTCGTAGGGAGCTACCCAATTATATTCAAGAGTTAAAGAAATTGTATTGTAATTAAATAGAGACCTGGCAGTACAGATCGAGAGAAGCGTCTATCACGTATCACCACATTCATTATACATTTTATGTCAGAAAGTTAACCAGATGACTCTGGTTTTCCTATTCTATTGTATGAAAAGTTTATACAGGTCATGCAGTTGATCTTGGGCGATCCCTGTACAGGTTGATAGCAGAAATTATGATTAATTTTTCAGATAAATGGCCATGAAGTGCCACTAGTAGAGCCGGAGTACATGGCAGTGTTTGATCGCGTCTCGATGGTGGAGCACAACTGCAGAGCTAACTGCAACAAGAGCTTCACTTCTGATGGAGATATCGTAAGTTTAAAAATTTAGAACGAAACGAAAACTTATTTTGGCTCTCGAACGTGATTCTACCCCACGCCCATAATAATTTGAGCTAGAAGATCTAACAATTTAAACTGCTTTGATGAAAGTGAGGCATATTTCGAATTTATCCTACGAGTATCATCAGACATCGACTAGACATCTATAGTTACATTGAATTGAACTACAAACAAGACTATTATTACAAGTTAAAGTTACTTGTTTCCGAACTTGTTTACATGTGATGACAGACCCCATAATTAAGCCACTTAATAGCTATGGACTGTCGTTCCGCAGGTCCTTGATTCGATTCCAACCGCCGCGCCCGCATAAGCCTCACAGCATGTGTGTTACTATATTACAACGGAAGCAAAAAACATCCTCGTAACCATATTTGCTTTTTCTTTGATAGTTATACCACTATCATGTGTGTATCATGTGTTGGTATCAGTGCCAGGTTTTAGATTAGCAAAGACAAATAAAAGGTCCTTCTTAGGTAATTGTGTGCGGTTTTATAATATAGTTCCCAAACATATTACAACGCTCACAGAAGGGAAATTCAAGTTGCATGTGAAAAACATATTGATTAAGAAATCCTACTACACAGTTTCTGATTACATAAACGACAAAAATGCCTGGACAATTCCGCCTCTGCCAAGCTATTACCTGTCACCTACATAATTTAAACATATATTGTAATAACTCTATTATATAGTAAGTATGTAACACATTGTTAAAAGATGTTTAAAAGAATGGCCCCGAGTTTCTTGCCCGTTCTTCTCGCAGTGGCTCTATACAATTTATTTGCTGAACGTGGCAGTACAATGTAGAATATTTCAATACTAAAATTTGTAATTGACCTTCATAAGAACGTCGTAGACGCCTAAATTGAATAAATGATTTTGACTTTGACTTTGTTGATGTAGTCGAAAATGCTGTTCAGAATAAGACTAGAATGGGAACACACTGTTTGGTGTGTGGTGCCAGATTTTGTACCAAGTTTTTTTATGTTATTGTGACGGAACAAGCTCTAGGCCCACCTGATGTTAAGCGGGCTTACCTCTGCCTATAACAGATGCATTTCGTCACAAGTCACGAATTGCACTGCGCCCGTCACCTTGAGACATACCTGTTAAGTCTCATGTGCCTGTAGTTTCACTGGCTCTCAAGAACTATTGCCGGAACACACCGTTAGGTGCTTGGTGACAGATTTTCTACTTGAGGGTGGTAGCTAGCCAGGCGGGCGATCGCAAAAAGCCCTTCCACCATGCGGTGAAGCTCAAGCCGGCGGTGGGGATCGAACCAGGGTACTGCGGCGCGGCAGTCCATAGTTATTACCGCTCGGCCATCATTGCTTCCTGAAGTATCCCCACGATTGGCTTTGTCCCCACGATCAGCGGTCTTGAGTATCATAGTATCAATACAGACAGTTGCCCCACGACAGCAGCGACTTTTGGCGATCTGTAGTCTGCAGTGATGGCTCAGTAGCATTGACTGCCGCGCAGCAGGTCCATGGTTCGAATCCCGCCACAGGCTTGAGCTTCACCGCATGGTGGTAGGGACTTTTGAGAATACCAGCCTGGCTAGCGACCACCCTCAAGGTGAAAGTCTGTCACCAAGCTGTTCCAGCAGCCAAGGGTGTTCCAGCAGCTGTCCTTGTGAGCCAGTAAGTCTAGGTCCTGTTAACACCTTCGACCACATCATCACTTTCCACCAGGTGTGATTGTGGTCAAAGGCTTACCAATCAGCAATAAAAAGAAGGAATCATTATCTATTGCAAATGAAATACAATAACAGGCGTTACATAGTTAATGCTACATAATATTTTTGGGAATCATAAATGACACGGCTTTTTTTTTTAAATAGAATTGTGAATTATTTCTTGTTAATTATTTTCACAATTATATTTTTAGAAAATAATTGTTAATTATTTTCACTATTGTATTTTTAGAAAATAATTGTCAATTATTTTCACAATTGTATTTATACAATTATTGAGCTAACTAATATCGAACACTAAGTGAATTTACTAATTATATAGAAATGCACACTGCCAATCAAAATACGTGCGCTTAGCACGGTGTCTTAACAAGCAAAAAAGAACAGCTGTTAGTTTTAGGGAGGACTTAGATGCTGTCTACCGCTGTCGGTCGTTCAGGGGGCCAACTCCCATCATTACGAAACCATCATTAAAAAGGAGCGTTTTGTTTCATGCTTAAAAAAATCATTCGCAGTTACGAACTATCACCGACCCACAATCGCGGCAAGCAATATTGGTTTGCACCTACTTAAAGAACGAATGAAATATGTATCACGGATGTGTAAGCGAGATACAAGATGTTTATCATATACCGTTATCCCGCTCGCACTGTTCCGAACTACGATGTTTTGGAACGGATTTACCATAGTTTGACGACATTTTATTGTGTGCTGCACAATAGCTATCTGTAACTTTTTTAGTTTTACTCATTGAATAATTTTGCTGCATTTGTTTTAAAGAATAATAGAAATAAAAACATTGCACGTAATTTACACATTAATTGAAGCGCTCGTAGCGAAGTTTACTTAGCTGTTCTCAACCGATCAGTAAAGTTAAGCAACGTCGCGCGCGGTCATGAGTTGGATGGGTGACCGCTAGTGACATTACTACTGGGCGTTTCCGTGCTTCGGAGGGCACGTTAAGCCGTCGGTCCCGGTTGTTGTCTTATGATGGCAGTCGTGATAGCATGGTGGTAGGGCATTTTGCGAATGCCCGCCTGGCTAGCTACCACCCTCAAGTAGAAAATCTGTCGCCAAGCACCTAACGGTGTGTTCCGGCAGCTGTCCTTGAGAGCCAGTAATTCTAGGTTAGCCTGAACAACATCTTCGACCACATCATCACTTACCATCAGGTGAGATAGTGGTCAAAGGCTAACCTAAAAAAACCGCTGCTAGAAAGTAACTTTTTAAGATGGATAAACATGACGGATTTGTCGCTGGAACAGTAATACTTCGTATGAAACATAACGTCAGAGTTCGTGAATAGAGTGAACAAAACGCTGAGCGATTCCATAACCGATTGTAAGCCTGTTTAATTGACGTGGAGGTATAAAATTTAGCAGTAAGATTAAGTTATTATTACTATAAGAGGTGAGAGTTGGCCCCCAGTCCACCGGATTTTGAGTCCTCTTATAGCCCGGGAGGGGAAGTGCGAAGGCACTTCTCTCGAGAGGGGCGTAGAAGGCGAAAAGCGCCTTCTACGCCCGTCTCCTGCGGGCGCCGACTACGCACCGCTACTATAGGGGGGCCAGCGCACTTTTCAGTTATCAAGATATGTACTAATACGTGTAAGTCTGACGGCATGGCTTAATTATACAAGCACCATGTGTGGTATCAAAGGGAGTTTTCCCTTTGATCTCAGAATAGTTTGTATCAGCATGGTATCGACTTCCAAAAGTTATGTTGATTAATTTCGTGTTTACATAAAAATACATAAAATCATAGTACTGACCACTGAGTTCATTTCTTTTTGCAGTCGTTTTTTTAATGTTATTCTTCCACATTGATATGCTAGGCACAAGTTAACGTAGGCCCACGTTGGCCGTTGCAGGTGCTATGCGCCGGCGTGGGCATCCCCCCCGGCACGCACGTGTCGGTGTGCTACACAGACCCGCTGTGGGGCACGGAGGCGCGCCGGCACCACCTCGCCGACTCCAAGTTCTTCGAGTGCAGCTGCGACCGGTGCGCTGACGTCACCGAGCTCGGCACTATGTACAGCGCAGTCAAGTGCAAGAAGAAGTTAGTTTTATATACTACCTTTCCTTTTCTATTACTATTATCTTGTTTCTGGCGGTTTTCTATACTGCCGTGGTATTGAGCTTTACCAGTACACAGGAATTTTGCAAATGCACGTCTGGGTCGTACCTGCCAGTAGAAAATATTTTGCCACACGTCTTTGAGAGCCATTTCTTTATTAAATCTAGGTGTAGCCTGCTGAAATCGTCTTCTTTGTTATAATTTACGAACAAATGAGATAATGGTAAAATGAATAAGAAAAGACTAGAGTATCAGCAATATAAAAGTATAATAACTTACTGTATCAGCCGGATAATCCACTAAAGCAACAAGTTCCTCGTTTGATGTAAAACTACCGATAACAAGTACAGAACACGTAAATGTTTGGCACGGAATACTTCTATTGCGTTCAACACCCGAGATATTAGCTCACTTAATATCCCTTATGCTCGTCATTTTACTGCCTACATTATTTCTTAATCCAAAACACAGGAATACAAACCTTGTTACAAAGTGGCTAAATTGATGAATAACCTCGATGACCTATTCGTGTATGAAATACCTGACAATTTCATGGTGTATCGATTTCTTTCTCAGAAACTGCCGTGGCTACATTCTCCCTGAGACGTTCATCCTGCCTATCCTACACAAAACCAAGTCTCCAGACCCCGAGAGCCGTAACCTCGACGACAAATTCTGGGTGTGCTCCACTTGCAAAGACGCCGTATCCGATGCTATCATTCAACAGCTACTGCAGGACATCGGTAGGGAACTGAGCATCATGCCCAAAGGGGATCCTGAGGCTTGTGAGAGGTATGGATTTATAATTTAGGAAGAATCTATAACTTACTTTTTAAATGTTTTAATTAATATATATACTTAGGAGTAGGCGCTTTTAGTCACCTGACCTAGAAAACAGTAAGATAAAGATTACGGATTGAAATCGGATAACTGTGGCTTCAACAGTCCTTTAAACTAAATATGAATATTCCACTAGTTGACGTGATGATCTCAACACCAAGAGGTCAGCTAGGTCCATCGCTATTTGGATATCACACATTATACCTCTTAACTTCTGATGGATCTACAAGATTACCTACAGGGTGGGATTACCCCCATATCTCTTCAAAACTTGTGCAAAAATGGCTAAATCGGTGCTGATAGATCTGTTTTATCAGCGCTGATATTAATTTTCTTCTCTTGCTCCAACCAGCTTGATGCTGCACATAAAACCATGGTGTACGAGGGTGCAATTGAAAGCCGGTGTAATTTCCGAGTATTTATTTATACTACTTTTTACACCTGAACCAATTCTCACAAAATTTTAAATATCGACGAGGTTCCCGCGCTTTCAAGAAAATAACGTTTGCGCGATGCAGGATATTGTGCGCGGCGCCATTCGCGGCGACATGCGCCATCTAGTTTAAATTACAAAGATTACCAAGCCTGTCACAGAGACAATCCTTCTACACATGGTGAGTCCAAGATCGTTGAGTCTTCTAGCATAGCTACTCGATCGACACTGTTGAACCTGGTCACAGCCTGGACACTCGACTCATTCTCAATACAAAAGCCGCGTTCTAACTACCTATTACACAGACACTACACAAATGCTGTTTTTGTACACGCGTAAATGTGTGCGTGAAGTCTAAGGTTGTCATCGTATGAATAATTGTTGTACTTACCTACCTAACAATCTTTTGATGCTGTTAATATGACTTATTAGATTTCGTAGGTTACCTTACCTACCTTCAGAAACATTTACAAGCACAATAATCAAACTGCATGTACGACGTAGGAATATGCAAAGTCCAACTGAGTATCTCACCGTTACTTCACATTTCACTTACTTAGGTATACAATAATAGATACCTACACCATACAAAAATTATCATTCCTAGTTCACATTTTATATAAGTAATGATAATAAATACAACCACAATAATAATTTATATTTTTCTCGTATAATACATGTACATACACACAAAAATAACAATCATGAAGTATGCCGCGTGTCAACCGTGGCAAAGGTCGGTATGTGTATTGCTTTTCTCTATGGTAGGTATAGGTTACAAAGACACTTATTTCGCTGCAAACGAAGTCGATATCCACGGATATTTTTTGCAAACGAAAATCTTCTAAAATAATCATTATTTGAGTAGCAGTTTGAATAAAATACAGAGATAAAGTATTATGTTTGTATTTTTTTCAATACCTACTGTCAATTACCGGTTTTTATAAGTAACCTACTGGATAACTGAAGAACGACAAATAGGTAGGTAGGTACTTAGTGTAGGTTACCAAGAATGACTTACCTCGTTTTATCCTTAGGGAATCTATAAAAACTCCTATCCTTTCCTCGTTTAGTTGATAAGCAACCGTAAACAGCACAAGTCAAAGTCAAAGTCAAAGTCAAAATCATTTATTCAATTTAGGCGTCTACGACGCTCTTATGAAGGTCAATTACAAATTTTAGTATTGAAATATTCTACATTGTACTGCCACGTTCAGCAAATAAATTGTATAGAGCCACTGCGAGAAGAACGGGCAAGAAACTCGGGGCCATTCTTTTAAACATCTTTTAACAATGTGTTACATACATACTATATAATAGAGTTATTACAATATTTGTTTAAATTATGTAGGTGACAGGCAATAGCTTGGCGGAGGCGGAATTGTCCAGGCATTTTTGTCGTTTATGTAATCAGAAACTGTGTAGTAGGATTTTTTAATCAATATGTTTTTCACATGCAACTTGAATTTCCCTTCTGTGAGCGTTGTAATATGTTTGGGAACTTTATTATAAAACCGCACACAATTACCTAAGAAGGACCTTTTATTTGTCTTTGCTAATCTAAAACCTGGCACCACTATTTTATCTTTATTCCTAGTATTGTAATCGTGATTGTCACTGTTTAATTTAAATTTACTCAAATTTTTACGAACATACATAATATTTTCAAATATATACAGACTTGGTAAAGTTAAAATATCAATTTCTTTAAAAAGATCCCTCACAGATTCCCTAGGACCCATTTTATATATGGCTCGAATTGCACGCTTTTGTATGATAAAGATTGTCTCTATCTCAGCAGCAGTTCCCCACAGCAATACGCCATACGACATAATACTGTGGAAGTACGCGAAATAAACTAGCCGAGCAGTAGCTACGTCTGTTAACTGTCTTATCCTAAGAACTGCATATGCAGCAGAACTAAGTCTTCCGGAGAGATCATGTATATGTGGATCCCATTGTAAAGTGGAATCCATTTTGATTCCCAGGAAGACTGTCGCTTTGTCAATAGGGAGTTTATCTGGGCCAAGCTTTATGTTTGGTTCAACATAAGGAACATTTGGTAAAGAAAACTTTAAACATTTCGTCTTTTTTGAATTTAGGAGAAGATTATTAGCGGCAAACCATTTACAAATCTTAGATAATACATTATTTACATGCGTCAGTTCACTGTCTTTCCTATCTACTTTAAAAATCAGAGAGGTATCATCTGCGAATAAAACAATATCGCAGAAATCTTTGACCATGCAAGGCAGATCATTAATATATGTTAGAAACAGAAAAGGTCCCAAAATTGATCCCTGTGGTACTCCCATTTTTACCAATGACCCGGAAGAAGTTATTTTTCAAGATTACCCCATTCTCAACTTCTAAAATACTCGTACAATCGTCACGCTTCGTCGTCACGTCATTGTGGGCGAGGTGCGAGTCCCGTACTCAAGTCAGCTCAGCGACAGCTCAGAATCGGTGGTGGGGTGAGGAAGGCTCGCTTTGGTGGGGGGTGAGGAGTGTCCATTCTATACGTAGTATTATTATATATTCTATGACCTGGTTAAACTTATTTGGTCTTACTAAACAGGCACTGTGTGTGCTTAATTATCACAGAGCTACAGCAGTGAGTGCATGATGATGCAAGAGCGAGAAGGTCAGGATCATTCGTCATATAGAGAATATCCACTATTTACCTGTTTGCGGGCAACCAGGTATGGTGGGTGGTGGTGAGTGCACTTTTTGAAGTCGTAATATTATTTCTTGCTTTCAGGTTCATATCCCATTGCAGCAACTACCTGCATCCAACTCACTACTACATGACAGACGTCTCCCTGGCACTGGCACAGATGATCGGGCAGGACTCGGAAATGGGCCTGGCTGCTGTATCAGAAGACCGCCTGCTTCTGAAGACGCAGCTGTGCAGGAAGATTGCTGACCTTTTAGAGGTCTTAGCACCAGGTATGGTGCACCACAGTCAGAGTAAAATAGTTTATTAATACTGCAGATTTTTAACGTTTACGCTATTTTATAGGCCTTTGTTTGTTATAATGCTAAGTTGTCTAATATAAATGGATTATTATAATACTATGATGTGTAATAGGGGGCGGGCTATCTACCGAGCATATTTCCACATTCCAGACTCTCGTTTATGAGCTACTGTACATTTCCAGCTGAGACCCGTCTCCGAGGCACGTTGCTGTTCGAGCTGCACGCGGCCGTCGCAGACATGGGGAGGAGGAAGTCTCAGACGGATGGTCCAATCGTCATGCTCGGATATGTTACGGTAAGAACTATATATGTAGGTAATTAATGGTTAGAAGTTTAAAGTATTGCACCTTAGTCTAGCTTGGTTCTCTGGTTTTGAATGATGGCTCATTGGCATTGGCTATGGACTGCCGTGCAGCAGGTCCATAGTTCGAATCCCGCCACTCGCTTGAGCTTCGCCGCATGGTGGAAGGTCACAATAACATTAAAAAAAGGTCTCTTCAGCAAGAGTCCGCCTTGATAAGCAACGGCAGTATCAGATATTCGGCTTCGAAGCAGCAGTTTGTAAACACACTGTGTGTTAGGTGTGTAGGGCACTGCATTGTGTGTGTGTTTGATAGGAAAAGGAGACAAAAACTATCGTTTCTCTTAGCACTGTGCTAAGCGAGATGACAACGCTGGCGTCTCGAGCTCTCCTTGAAAAAGACCACCGGATGTGGTTGAAACTATAGTTGGAGCTATCTGACTTATTCACGTGAGTTATCCCATATTATTTGCTAAAATGAGATAAAACCACGTTAGTTTTTATAATAAAAAAAACTATAGTGTGCGTAGTGCAGTGTCAAGCAGAACAAGAATGTTAAAACTGCACCTGTAGTGACAGGCGTGACCGCTTACCATCAGGCGAGCGATTTGTCCGTCTCATCATTTCATAACATAAAAAGGTTATTAAACCGATTTTCGTGTCTATACCTACCTACCGACAGAAGCAAGATCGATGAGGGATGTCTTATGAAGCGGCCCATCCGCTTGTTTCGTAAATCAATATTATTTATTACTTTTACAGTCCAAATAGATCTTTCACTAGGAAAAAGTTGATCTTAAAGTTAATTGGCTACGGGCGTGATTCGAACTACAGGTCTCCAACCCTTGTTTTTATTGGATAGTGATGGAACAACTACGGCAGCCACTTTATGTTAAGCGGTAATCTCTGCCCATAACAGGTTCATTTCGTCGCAAGTCTCACGTGCCTGTAATTTTAATTTTTAGGCTTTAAATATCAGTTGCGCATGGTGACAGATTTGCTATTTGAGGACGGTAGACAGCCAGGCAAGCATTCGCAAAATACCCTTCCACCAGCGATGAAACTTGTAGTTATTAAAGTTCGGCTATCATTGCTTCTGCATTATATTTACTGCTCTATGCCAAAAGACCTCTATTTCCGGGTTTGAACCCGCTAGTAGTCCATTAGTTTTTCATCGAACCAAAATTGGTAAAAATAGTTCATTTTCTTTTCTACAGTAAAAGCAAAGAATTTTTATGAAATAAGTATTATTCTCCAAATACATTTTACGCAAAAACTCTTGGAGAGCTCAATTGTGAGTTACTGTTCCGATTTGCAGATACTGTTTAATATATTAATAATAAAATACTGTTGAGGATATTTGTATTCTTTTTTCAAATTACAATTATTCCTTAATAAAATAGGTACTATAGAATCGACAATAGAATATATGCCTTTTATGCTAAGAAAAATAACTGGACCTAATAAAATTTTCGGCTGAAAAAGGTTTCGAAACTAATCCGAAAAATGTAGAAGTTAATTGTAGTTAGGAATAGCTCAAAAGAAAAACATAATTGCTCTAAGAATATGTAAATTTAAAGTCAGAATATCACCGAATATCTTCCACTATTATTTATACGAAAATCATCAATTCGTAGAATAGAGCATATTTATTTTTTATAAGTAATCATCACCAGCCCAAAAACATCTACTCTTGAACTCTCATCGGACGCCACAATGAACGGACGTTAGCCGTTTGTAGGTAACCATTGGCTACCCGCGACTTTTACGATGTCGTCAGTCCACCTAGCGGGGGGGCCTACGTCGTCCGGTCTTATGTGGTAACCACTCGAGAACCTTTCTTCCTCATCGGTTATCAGTTATGTGGCCCGCTGATTGCCACTTGAACTTGCAAATTCTGAAAGCAATATTTAGTTACTAATATGTGTGCGTCTAAACTTTGTCGTCCTACACTACATTCAAAACCCCAATCAAACACCACGCCCTGACGGAATAATGGAAAAATCAATGATTATTTTTTCAGGAATCCCGCAAGATTCTGGCAGAAGCTGCAGCTTTGCTGCGCCATGAGCCCCCAGAGTTGCCAGAAGGTCGCATCTCCCGACAGGCGCGACTCAACCTCATGGAGATGGACATCCTCATCAGGAACCTGAGCCAAGCGCTGCCGTCACCACTGTAGAAATTAATACAGATTTTGTCATTTATAAAAACGCGTTTTCTTTCCCTTTTCTAACTGCCTCGTTTGTTAAATTTATTAACAAATACCTACGTTTTATTATTTTATAAATAGACGGGAAAAACGATACTCGTAAAAATAACAATTTATTACTTAAACATGAAACCGACTTTAACACTCAAAAGTCTGAAATAACTTGTTGAAGTTGGTAATATGATTGTTCAAAAGTACCTATTGATGACACTATTTTGTGCATGGTACCGACTTCGACAAGTTACTTTTGTTTTGAGTGTTGAAATCGCTTACATTTTTAGGTAAAACAATATTTTTCAACCTTTTTAGTGTCCAATGCTACTTAAGGATTGGATTAATTGATTGTGGTAAAGACCATATCATCAAAGTAGGTTTTTCAGTTATCGGAGTGTAACTCAAAATCGCTGGTCCGATTTTGATGAAATTTATATGGAATCACACGACAAGCACCAGAATAGAAAATCAAAATCGGTTCACAGAGTAAAAAGTTCTGAGTTAACAATATATAAAAAAGTCTTGCAGTCGGATAAAAGACAGCTAAGTGCCCTCTTATTTAAAAAAAAATATAGACTCCTTAAACTGGTATAAATAAACAAGATATGACAATTGTAAAGGAAGCTTTCTCGGTGCACTAGTGCGATGAACCTACCAATAAATACGGTTATTTTTTATCCCCGACATTGCACGCACTTGCGATTTTAACCCACTTTCTCTCGCCTTATGGTCGTTAAGTGTATTTTATCTTTGGAAGTTTATCCATTCAATTTGGGTACTTGATGTTATAGCATAAGGTGTGAGTGAGTATACAGTCATTGTTTTAACATTCAATTATTTACGATCAAATCGCGATACAGCTATAAGGCCATTTTACGTGCACTGGCTGCGCCCTGCGGTTTCACTTGCATATACAATGACGAAATGATGATGATGATTTAGAAGCAGCAATGGCTCAGTGGCATTGGCTATGGACTGCCGCGCAGCAGGTCCATGGTTGAATCCCGCCGTGGGCTTTAGCTTCACTGAATGGTGGGAGAGCATTTTGCGAATGCCCGCCTGGCTAGCTACCACCCAAAAGTAGAAAATCTGTCGTCAAGCGTCGTCAGCTGTCCTTGAGATCCAGTATTTCTTAACACTACATCATCACTTACCATCAGGTGAGATTGTGGTCATAGGCTTACGTATCAATAAATATTTAAAAAATAACAACAATAAAAATAAATAATAAAATGATGAAAGTATCATTATCCTAGACTTACGATATTAATTTTATATAAAACATAATATATATATATATATATATATATATATATATATATATATATATATATATATTGTTCATCGAAATAAGTGTAGCCTTTTTAGCGTGAATTAGTCATAAACATACACACTCACATGCTAGCTCATTCACAAAATATTAGAATAGAAGAATATCGTTAGAATGGAATATCGTTTACTCGTATAAAATGTTACTAAGGATGGATCAATGATTTTGCAAGATGTACCTGGTACATTGGTAATTGGCATGCAAACATTTGGCGAAGGTAGAACCATACTGATCCAAGTGACATTTTTTCTGTATTAGAGTTATATGCAACAAATACAAGGAAAAAAATATTCAATTGATGTTACATTGATCCAAGTACAAAAAGCGCCTTACATTGCTAGAGGACCTCAATTTTTCACTTTAGCATTAGGTATACTTACTTTCAAAAATATATCCTGCTATACTGAACCAATTTTTATTTTTTATCTGTTTTCTTTTCTGCAGAAACCAACATTTTGACTACTTCTCTCTTTTTTCTATAGATTTTTTTTATTTTGTCTGACATATTACCCATCATTTCGATAAAGATCAAAGCATAATAAATGACGTATTTTTTTATAACAAGTTCAAACGCTTTTCCTTTTTTTTCTCAGTATAATGAAAACGATACTTGGATCAGTATGGTTCTACCGTCGCCATTTATGCCAAACTGTGGCACGCAAACATTAATTTAAATTAATTAGGATAAAAATTATTACATTTAATATATAATTAAATTTTTTTATAGCTGATATTTTAGCCTTTTATACCACTATCTCACCTGATGGTAAGAGATGATGTGTTCGAAAATTTTGTTCAGGCCAACTTAGAATTACTGGCTCTCAAGCACAGGTGCCGGAACACACCGTTAGGTACTTGACGACAGATTTTCTACTTGAGGGCTGTATCTAGCCAGGCGGCCATTCGGAAAATACCCTACCACCATGCTTTAACGGCTGCCATCCTAAGACAACAACCGGGACTGACAACTTAACTTGCCCTCCGAAGCACGGAAGCGCTCGCAGAAGACACCGATTTATGATGCAGTTATAAAGCTGTGATTAAAAACAACAAACAAAAAAATATTTTTTTCTTTTTGCAGCAGTTCGTCAACGTTCGTAGTTAGGGGTGCTCCTTTAGGGGGACCCTAAAGGGGCGCGGCCTGACTACCGCTTCACCAGTTTATTTTTTATGCAGTTGTCGCGTTATCTATCTATTCTAGTGCTTTGGTATGTCCGTCAAATGTTTAATACAAAAATAAAACTTTCACCCTCGAGTATTCGAAACGGCGTCATTAGACTGTTGTTGTTCTCGGTGGCCTTATTATGTATTCTGAACACGCTGATACGTCGTAGAAAATGATTTTGACATTGCCCCGCGCAAAACGATGGGTGTTGAGGAACACCTCGAATGAGTATTTTTTAACAGCCATATTTACATTGTTGCATCCGATTGGAAAGTTTATTGAGAAATATTTAATTTTTAGAAGATTCTTATTAAAGCGAAGAGGTGCGTGTGGACTGAGTGATCACATTTTTTTTTGTTTATTTTTGTTAAGTTAGTATCTTTAAGATTTAGTAAAAGTCATAAAATAATATGTAAAATGCGTATTGTAATTTGTAATGAATTGCTAATGAAGTATTTTATGTTTGAAAACACGGGTGTTTGAGCGTGAAACAATTTACTGTTAGTCGACATGACTATCGACAATGTAATTATAATATTATGTTATAATATGATAATGAAGTTATGATTCCTAAACTATGGTCTCTCAGTTCACACACTCAAAATTCCAAATCTGCGTAAATACAAAACTTATAGTCACATATTGTATACAGATATTTAGTAAAACATATTTTAAAGTGTTATGAGATAACAAACCACAACTTGTAAACTAAAATTATAAATTACAAAATTCTTCCTGGTGTCACTGAGAGACCACTTATAAAACACATATACTTTATTAATTATGCCACAGAAACTATATATTTTAACTGCTAACGTTAGTAAAAGTTACATGTAAATTTATAAAAGTAAAACAAGAGCACCGTTTTTGGCTACTTTAGTAAAATTTACATTTAATTGTGGTCACTCAGTTCACACATGGTGAATATGTTATATCAAGTTCAAATCAGGCTTTTATCAAGCTCACGCCCGGACTTGGAATAATACCTCGCGAAAACTTCAGCTCCAAGTTACAGTACTTGAGCTCCTTGAGCAGATCTTACCTATAGTATCTTTATCCTATCAGTTTAAGTCTTATAATATATATATATATATATATATAAAAAAAATATTATATATATTATTATTATTATTTACTTTAGACAATTTGCGATCGATCTAAACAATCTTACTCCTTCATCACTTATTATTCATTAGACAAGAAAAAAAGACAAGACTGTTGCACCTATATGTGTGGTCAATATTCCAAAAATACACACGCACGCATGGACCAGTTTCACTCGACATTCATTATCCGTCCGACTGATTCATAGAACATCGTACCAGCAATTCCAGCATTTCCTGATAGATAATAATATAATCTATCAATCATAAGAGTCTACCAGTACAAAGTTAATGCGTATCTTCTAAGCAAATATACCTATGGTGCAGCATAAACCTCGAACCCGCGTTTCACCGCATAGCGTTGAGATTTAACATCGACCACAACCTCACCTGATGGTAAGTGATGACAGTTTCGGGGATAGTAGTTTTATAAAATTCAAATAACTGCAGATAATACTTCGAAATACAATTTCTTCCAAAATTGTAGATTTTAAAACTAGTATTAATCACCTCGAAGCACAGATTACCCTCCAAAGACTTCTGCCAGAATGACCATTCGACGGACGGACTGACTGGTTCCCCCCACAACGCTATAATTGTAAACCTTTTCTGATTGGTCGATCAAGCTCAACTGTTATTGGTTGATTTTGAACAAGCGAACACTTGATGCTGTGTTTGTTGCTAGTTTTCAAAATATTGGTTCAAATAAAATAATCTAGAAATCAATTGCAGATCATGACTGTAGGTAAATAGTTTTAGAGGGCCAGTTTTGTCAAGATGATTATAATGTAGGTAAAACTACACTAATACTATATTACACTAAAATATACTTAGTAGTATACTGTGATTGTTTATATCGATTGCCTTATACCACCTACAGTTCCCGACTCGAGAACGATACTGTACTATATCAGTAGGATCGTCCACTGCTGAACACAGCCTCCCATATTAAGAGGGTATTTGCCATAATCCCCACGCTTGTCAGGTGGTTTAGGGATCGCAGTGTAAGATGGCAGCTCTTTAGAAGGTGCTGCTGCCCACCTTCCAGTATTTTTCCCTTAGTCGCCTCTTACGACACCCACGGGATGATTTGGGGAGGTTCAATTCTAACGCAACACCCAACGGGGTACTTAAAATTATTTGTCAGTAAAATAATATCTGTCCGAAACACTAATACATAACTTTACCTCTAAAATACCGAACCAGTAAGACTAGACTACAGATACTTTCTAAATTAAAGGATAAACCGTCTTAATTAAAACTGCGTAAAGAATAGCGAAAGCTTGTGGGGTCTGCAAAATTAGCGGAATAATATTGGTATTATTATACCATATTATGACAGTAATCCTGGTTATAGTATATGGTATTACAGTAACTTTCACTACAATAACTTTAACATACAATCTTATATAAAAAGAAAAACATAGTAATATTACTCCATCTATCAAGTCGAAGGCTAAATCTGACGGATCTGGATAAATTACGTATATAACAAGATTTCCAGGAAGCTTTAAAGAAATAAATAGTTTAAGTGTCTTTAAAACCAAGTTTAATAGTAGATTGTGATACAAGTGAGCTAAGTTGCTCATTATACATGAGGCTGTGTGTTGCAGCCCGAGCCGTAGGCGAGGGCGTAAAACAGCCGAGTGTATAATGAGCAAGTTGCTCACGAGTTTCATACGCACTTTTTCAACATCCTTGCGAGGATATTGCACAAAGGCGATGCAAACAACATACGAAAATTATGAAAAATAGCGCGCAAGATTTTTTGTTGCAGTTAGGTACTAACTTTATGTACCTATTATAGTTCGGTTTATGGCCCTAAGAACGATATAATAAAGCTCACTTTACGAACAAGGGTGTTGAAAACATATTTACAAAGCAGAATATTCGTCTCGGCCTGCGATAGAAATCACTATCATGTTGAAAATTAAGCGTGTCAACAATTTTTAGACGAAAATAGTTAATTACCGATAAAAAATCACAAATTCTTGCCGCGTTAATGGAAATCTTAAACGACCGAAAATCATCCTAGTTTTAACCAGATATCAAATAGTTGGTGTCATTTCTGATGAAAGACTAATGGAGTTTCTCACTGCTTATCTATTAGTCGCTGCAAGTCATTGTTGACAATTCGCATTATCTCATCGCTTTACACTTGTGCCTTTCATCTAATCTGTGAGTACACGACCGTGAGGCGCCTACAGCCTGCGCAAACGCAGCCACCCAGCTACAGTACAGATATGATGGTAGTAGGTAGCTTTGTCGCCCATCGCGTCGTGGCGTCAATTTGGTATTTTACACAATACTTATTGCGTAGGCATGTGGTGTAAAGGAATTAAATTTTAGCATGGTTGACATGTATATTTTTTTGTACAGAGATATACGTCTGTATCTCTGTAAATAACCCGAAGTAAAATTTATTTTATATCAAGTATTCAAAATAATATCAACATTATTCTTAGATTCCTTCAGAATCAGTACAAACCACAGTTGTATAACGAAATTAATTGTCAACTTTTAGAGAATATAAAAACAGTAAAACGTCTGCCTCTAATTCGCTGAAACATACACACCTCAAGAAAGTCTAAGCAACATGTACTAATTTCAATTTTAGGATGGTTCTTCACATTATAACGTTTGTATTTTATTATTTAATTATTCGCTACAGCTCCTTGCATTTGATCTACTGTCAAACTATGCCGCTACATGATGTAAAGAATGTCTCACAATCCAATTTTGTCGCTAACTTTATTCAAATTGTTGGTAAAATTATAAAATCAAGACTAAGGCTGGGTTGCACCAAATTTGACGTTAAGTAGTTAAAATCGCGAAATACGTTTCACATTGAACCTTATTTCGAGGTCATAACTAAATTAACGTCATTAAACACGGGTCTTCTTGCCCCTTTTCATACAATAAGGTTGTTCTCTTTGTCTAATGAACCTTAAGGCTATTTTGGTGGCGGTATTTTATTCATAAATTACGAGTACGATTTCTTAGCATGCTTCAAACCTTTAATATATCCATTGTTTATATACGAGTAAGCAACCTTCTTAATTTATAATTTTCACGACAGCAAAGTAGGATCCACGCAATTTCAATTCACAACGACAAGCATCACAAAAACTTGACCAATACGATTCCTAGACAGTCTTGCTTTTTAGCGGTACATCTCTGTACAAGCATCCCAATTAGGATAGATGGCGGCGTGATGCCATGTTATCGTACCTAGTTATCACTTGCAAATAACGTCCGACCAATGAGAACTTCGCGAAACCTTCGAATACTCCTGAGTCGTCGCAGTGATTTTGCACGAAGCCAACGTTTTCGCAGGGTCGTATCTCAGTTATCAAAATTCGGCCTTCTTATGGTTTTGCCGGAAAAAGATGTGATGTCTATAAAGGCCTAAGTAGTGTTGTAATATTACCTTACGATGTTAGTGTGTCGGAGGTGAAATGGCGTTGCTGCTGGCGGCCATCCGACGAAGTGTATTTACAAATTCAATTAGATCTTAGGTTATTGAAAGGCACGGATTTGTTCGAAGGAACTGGAGTCAAAAGGTTAGTACAGTTTTTTCTTTCCACCCGGAAAACCAGCTACAACTCATTTCCAGTTATCCCAAAACAAAAAGAAAATTGGCATAGTCAAGCTATCCAACTCAGTTATTTAAAATCCTAAGACATCAATCACAGTACAGAAAGAAAAGGTGACGTCTCTTGAGTACACATTTACGTTTCCTTAAAATATGAGTAAACAAAGCTAAGTTGGGCAACATTGAGAGGCACTTAAATAAAGCAGTAGCATACCATTTATTTGGCACAGAAATATTAGGTAAATATAACTATACACTCTTACATTTAATAGCACATAATGCCTCACCCATACTAATAAACGTGCAAAACACGCACCATTGATTTGTTTGACAGTAAAACACATATTTTATAGGTTTTGCAACAATCAGTGTATAGACGGCATCAGCGCATTGTACTCGTAGCAAGAACTGCCTTTTGCCGTAAATCAAGGGCAAAAAATCATATTGTATCAGCCGGATTGTCCACTGGTGAACACAGCCTCCGGGTTTGCCATACTCCCTACGCTTGGCAGGCGTCTTGGAGATCGCAGTGTGAGATATCAGTTCCTCAGAAAGCGCTGCTGCCCACCTTCTGGTTTCTTACCCTTGGTCGCCTTTTACGACACCCACGGGTAGAGATGGGGGGTGACATTCTAGCCCGGCACCCCACGGTAAATAAGTAAACAATATTTACTCTTACTTATTTGTCTGAAGCGCTCGTAGCGGAGTTTGCTTAGCAGTTCTTAACCGATCAGCAAAGTTAAGCAACGTCCGCCGCGGTCATGACTTGGATGGGTGACCGCTAGTAACATTACTACTGAGCATTTCCGTGCTTCGGAGGGCACGTTAAGCCGTCGGTCCCGGTTGTCGTCTTAGGATGGCACTCGTTATAGCATGGTGGTAGGGCATTTTGCGAATGCCCTCCTGGCTACCACCCTCAAGTAGAAAATCTGTCGCCAAGCACCTAACGGTGTGTTCCGGCAGCTGTCCTTGAGAGCCATTAATTCTAGGTTAGCCTGAACAACATCTTCGACCACATCATTACTTACCATCAGGTGAGATAGTGGTCAACGGGTAACCTATCAGGATTAACAAAAAAGAAATTTTATTCATATAACATGTACCTTTTAGGAGTGAAACGGCTACAAACTCTCTCTCTCTCAATCAATCAATCACGAGCAAATATGTGACAAATTTCTAAGGATATAAAACCATTTCATATTGCTAAAATTTGGTGCCTTTATCGCACACAAAAAATCTTAGAATAATCAGACAAAGATAACACTTAACACAACAAATTTCTTATCAGTTATGTCTTAATTGTAATAGTCAACTGATAACGGTCTTGAGGCTAACATAGATTCTTTGTTTGTAGACCTGTCTCCAAATATAAATGTCTAGAAAGACATTTATATTTGGAGACAGGTTTATGAATATGTGCACCTAACAACGGGTGGAGATCTCCTCATTCACAACTCAGCCGTAGACTATGCTAACGATTGTGGTCAAGTGTAAACACACCACGATAAAAAAACACGAAGTTGTCGAGCTAAAACATTTTTCAACACCCTTGCTCGTAAAGTGAGCTTTATTATATCGTTCTTAGGGCCATAAACCGAACTATAACACCCTCGTGCATAATAATATTATACACTAGTGCGTAATAGAATTATCCCTACAAAGTAAAGTTAGTACATAACTGCAAATTATATGCGGGTAAACAGAGCATTTTCAATTTAACCGGGTAATACAGATTTGTAACATCAAACAATTGCCACGCGCAAAAAAAACTTGCTCGCTATTTTCCATAGTTTTAGTATGTTGTTTGTATCGCATTTGTGCAATATATTTTTTTCCTCGCAAGGGTGTTGAAAACTTTTTATGAAACTCGTGAGCAACTTAGCTCACTTGTATCATAATCTACTATTATACACCTCTTCTTACTCCTATGGGGATATATACGAGAGTGATGGTGCTTTTTATGCTTTAAACTATGTACAACATTCTGGGAGAAAATTGTTGCATGTGACGTATGTAACGATCGCGTGAGTATATAAATTTCCAAAAGATACCAGTTTTTGTTTAGTATACAGTTGTATCACCTTTTTCTTGCGTGATTTTCATATCACTAGGATGCTAATTATATCTACAAATAAGATTGGTGCGAAACTTTGGCCTCTGTACATCCTGAGCTAGCTTATCAATTTGATGATTCAATGACCTTGCGTAGCTTATAGGCACATACTGTATCAGCTCGATTGTCTACTGCTGCCCAATTACGCTTTCCCCATTACGGAGGAGTAGGTCATAATACCCACGCTTGGCAGGCGTCTTAAGGATTGCAGTGTGTAAGATAGCAGGTCCTCAGAAGGCGCTGCTCACCTGCCGGTATTTTCCTCTATTTTTTGCCGCCTCTTTCGACATCCACGGGAAGAAATGGGGGGAGGGGTGACATTGTAGCTCGGCACCCCGTGGGAATCGAACAAGTTGCGAACCTGTTTTAAAAAAAATATATAAATACCGGACTCTACTTTCAGTAAATATAAAATCGTTAAATTATAAAGACATTCAAAAGTTTATATATAAAGAGTACTTATTGGTCAAAAACTTGTCGGGCATATTTGTACAAGTGGCAGAGTCTAATATTTTCATCATTACAAAATATTTAGTAATAATATTCAATCTTTGTGTCGATAGAGAAAACATCCAATTTAACCGATTTAATGAAACATAGTAAAATCACTCTATTTTTTTTAAGTGGGTGGTTAAATTTGATCCTATCACATTATAGCCTAATTTATATCCATTAAAAACGTATCACTTACCAATTGTTAGCTACAACAAAGAGCAGTGACTCACGCTCGAGTCTAGACAAAGGCGTGCTGACTCAGCCCGAGTCTATATAAGGCAGGCTGAGCCGCCGGCCGCTCCTCCCGATCAGTGTCTCTCCAAATAGTCACAGAACAATATTCAGTAGGGCCCATTCTCAACGGTACAATACTGCAGTTGTACCGGGGCATTTAGTTCCGATTCCCCCATTGTCTCTCGGCAGCGAGACAAGCCGAGGTCCGAACAACAGTGGTGCCCTTGAGCTCGCTGTCACTCCTCCCGATAGTAGCGAGGCGTTTTCGGCGCCCGCAGGAGACGGAGGTATAAGGCGCCTTTCGCCTTATACGCCCGTCTCAGAAGAAGTGCCTTCTTCGGCACTTCTGGGCTATAGAGGGCCTTCCCTCGCCCAAAACCCGGTGGAGCTGGACATCCGTATAGCGGTAGTCAGCATCTATGTCCTCCCTCCGCTCATTCTCGATCGTGCGCTCGTAGAGGTAGTAGTAGAGTAAGGAGGTCTTGCGTCCTGAGGATGCTTTGTGTAGAAGCGAAACGCGTTAAAAATTCTTCCGGTTTGGCTGCGTGGCGTTTGTGACGTCACGTCGGCTTAACAGGAAAATAAGGCGGAATTGTCACTAGATATATTTATGTATTTTTTAAGTGTTTTATCAAAATATTAATTTGATGTTTTCATAAAATATTTTAAAAATATTTGTTATTTCCATCTTTCCTGTTCTAAGTAAAGTATTCGGAAATATTATGCTTAAGCAACCTCTGTCCCATTTTAATGAGTATATTGACTGTCATGGCATGACAATCAGTTTGGTTTCACAAAAAGCAGATCCACAGCAGATGCAAGTGTTCAATTGCTGTCACATATATTTGAAGCCTGGTAGAGTTCGCATGATGCTGTTTTTGTATTTTGTGATCTTTCCAAGGCATCCGAATGTTTTGAGTAGTGCCCTCTGATTTCTTAACTTTGTCAATACGTTATTCGCGGAAAAGCTAAATGTCATATAATCTTATACTCTTAAAGAGCTGTCAGACAGGCTACAGAAGGTGTAACGGGTCTTTTAATTAGGATTGCCGCAAGGATTAATTTTTGGAACTTTTCTGTTTCTAGCCTATATTAATGATTTGCCTCACATGATCAAAGATTTTTCCGATATTGTTTTATTCGCCGATGATATCTCTCTGATTTTTAAAGTAGGTATAAAAGATAGCGAATTAATTGAAGTAAATCCTCTCTAAAATTCTTAAATGACTAAAATCTTAATATTTCTTTATTTGGTACTTAACATGAGCCAAAGTTTAATCTGTGCCTAAATAAACTCTCTATTAACAACGCGACTTCCAGAGAATCCAAATGGATTCGACTTTACAGTGGGTTCCTCATATACATTATCTTTGCAGAAAACTTCTGTTGCATATGCAGTTCGTAATATGAGGCAGTTGACGTCGTCGCTTACGGTTAGACTATTTTTTTCGCGTACTTTACTTTTCGCGAGTATTATTTCGTATGGAGTATTGCTGTAGGGAGCTGCTGCTGAGATATAGACAATCTTTATCTTACAATAGCGTGCAATTCGAGTCATATATGAAATAGATCCTTACGAATCTGAGGCACTATTTAAAGAAATTGAAATTTTAACTTTACCGAGTCTGTATATATTTGAAAGTATTGTGGATATCCGTAAAAAAAATGACTAGGGCAGGTTTTAGATTGGCAGAGACAAATAAAAGGTCCTTAGGGAATTTCGTGCGCTTTTATAGATAGTTCTTAAGCATATACAGGATTATTGAAAAAATGATAACAACACACTAGATTTTTACATCTAGTACACACTACTACTCTGTCACATAGTATTATTAAATAAGAAAACTAAACTAAAATCACATAATATTGTGAAATAATAAAACTATTATTTTCAGTAAGATTTATCTCATTTCCATAGAATAACAAGATTGATTACGAGGGACTTTCCTTTCCATTGAGGCCTAAGCTCTATTTGGTCTAGTTACGACGTACGTTACTTGTGTACCTGTTCACTTATCTGCATACCTACGATTCTTATCAGGGTTATATTATTACGATAGATTAATTCGTAGAGGTTCCAAGATAATAGATTTGGTTAAGTTTACAATATTCTTAGAATATTGTACGTTCTATTTCAACACAAAATGAAACGTCATAAAGTCGTACTCTAGGTAAAAGTGAATAAAAATAAAAATCTGTATAGGTCCGTACACTTTTTCTTTTGTGTTCCTACCTACCTTACTACTAAATCCATGCGCAACATAGATAGTGATAACAATAGAATTTCATTCATAAATGGACGATATCGGCTCCGTGTGATACGTAAAGAAGAACGTTTAGTAAAACTAACTCTAATGTGGTTACAATTAATAAGACAACAAATTGGACATAGGCATGCATAGTAAACCGGGACAAGCGATTATTTAATTAATAATGCGTTAAGTTTGAAAAAAATACCTCAATGTTTTTGAGGAATTCCATCAATATGTGTATAGGTTCCATAGCTGCTTTTGGAGCAGTAAGTATCTAGTATAATATCCCCTCACAAGTCCAATCTGTCAATGGGGTACGACCGAGTTGTCCTGAAATGTCCACGTTTTTTTATCCCGCGACGCCCCGTAACGTTTTTTTGTAGTACTAAGTAGTTTTCCATTACCTAAACATGTCACCCTAACATCCCCATACCCTAATATATAAAATATTTTAAGGATAAATATTTTAAAAGTAGTAACGAGATTAAAACAATGCGATTTTTTTTAAGATTTTTAGCGGGAAAACTGTACATAAGCGTACCTACCTACTAGAATATGTACAATACCAATACTTGTCAGGATTTAATAATTTACGCCTGCTGTGATGATATGCTCTAGCTGTCCCTACAGAATTTTGAAGAAGGTAGACTAAGACCAGCAAGAGTCTAACATAGGCTCTTGATAATGTTGTGCAAGTGGCAGCAAAAACCCCTTTTTTGTATTGCTGATAGGCTAGCCTGCCTAGCTGAAACACACCGGTTCGTGATTGGCGATATATTTTCTATTTGAGGGTGACATTTTGCGAATGCTCACCTGGCTAGCTGCCTTACCAACATATAACGATTGCCATCAACCAATATCGGGCTACGGCATAATATAGGTAGGGTAGGAAGCACGGAAGCGCTCAATAGTAAAATATGCTACAAGCGTTCACCTGTCCGAGTGACCATGGCCGACGTTCCTTTATCTAGTGGATCGGTTAAGAACAACTAGACAAGCGCCACTATGAGTGCTGCAAACTAATAAGTACTATTTCTAGTACTATTTTTACATACTATTTCTAGTATAAATAACATAAGGGATGTAATCAACGTATAAAGTTGATTACATCCCAAACTTAATGGGGCGAATCTCTGATTTTGGTCACTTTGAAGATGGACTCCTTTTCAAAGGATCATTCCGAAAAATATATATTGGCAGCAATTCTGTTGTACGCTCACTAACTAATTTTGCCACGGTGCTTGGCAGAACAGCTTCAACAGGTCGCTTCGCAATCTCGAAAGCCTAGGTTCAGTAAGAGGATCTACTGGTGATTACATATAAAAATATAACAAAGCACATAGCTGTCCGAAGTCTATATAATAAAAGTGGGTATTTTAACGGCTTATTCCACTAAACCCCAAAAATCAGTCCACTTCAAGACGATTTGTAGGTATGATTAAATATTCTGTATTTTGTTCCACTCCAACCCCAAGAATCAGAGGTAGAGTCAGTAAGTCAAAATGTTATTGAAAGCGACAATTTTTTATTTTTTTATGCTTGATATGTTATCTTTTCACCACTATCTCACCTGATGGTAAGTGATGATGTGGTCGAAAATGTTGTTCAGGCTAACCTAGAATTGCACAACTAGAAAAGAAAGCATCGCCGATGCGACGACGAAAACGCCTTGCGCATATAAGCAGAAACATATCGTGCTTTCCTCCTCTCCCAACTAATCAATGAGCCCATCGTATTTTCCTAAATTTATCAGAACGCTTGGTCGATGCGACGCGTGATCAAAATGCTGGCACCTATTTGGCTCAAAGAATAAGCATTGATATTCAACGGGGCAATGTTGCCAGCATGCTGGGCATGCTGCCAAGTGGTAGTGGGCTAGAGCATTTGGACTGCCTATGAGTCTGCAATGACACACATAGCTGCATGCTCCATTGTTTATCCGAATAAGAAGCCGTGATTATGATAAAATCCGCAAAATTATATTAATTGGAGAACATTACAGCTTTAGTCAACACCAATTTACATGTTGATTAATTTTAGGTTAAATTATCTATGATTCCACCTAATCTGACTAAATTATGGTACAACAGAATAGCAAACATGCAAATTTTACTAAGTTTAGTAACTTTAATAATTTTAGAGTGAATTAACTAAACTATGGCGCCAACAGAATAAGGAATGTTCATTTGACATTTTTAAATCTAATTTTACTGAATTTTAATTAGTTTTTTGCCATCAGAGTTGCAACCATTGTGTACTTAGTTACATTTTGTCAACAAAACCGTGCTGAAAGTTTTTCAGAACTGCTTGATTCATAGGGAAAAATAATTACAAATGTAACTATTCAAACTATGTTTTGGAGTCCTCCTTAACGATAATAAATTTTCACATTTAACTTTCATATAAATGTGACCAAATATACAGTTAACAAATCCGTGATTAAAATTTAAATTCGGACACCATATCCATAAAAGTTTTATTTTATCTTATTAGCGCTTTTTGGACAAACAAAAGGTCGCATTCGGCACGCGCATCGCGCTTTGGGATTGAACTTTACGTAATTCAAAACTTCACAAACATTGAGTCTCACGAATAGGGTTCTGTTTTGCCCTGGGGTACAGAAATCTAAAAATAGTTAGTGAA
Source organism: Plagodis pulveraria (assembly GCA_963890685.1). NCBI lineage: Eukaryota > Metazoa > Arthropoda > Insecta > Lepidoptera > Geometridae > Plagodis > Plagodis pulveraria. The sequence goes on from OY982968.1 coordinate 2,142,736, forward strand.
GTACAGTAGTATATATTATACATAGTGGTACTCAACATACTTAACCCATTGGCATCGGCGATAATGATAACAATAGAATTCCATTCATAACTAGGACATAGTGGTCCAATACGATGCCAACTTAAACCGTAGCTTTGCTTAAAACTGACCTTTAATGTTCCTCTAATATATTCCCATATAACTCTATTTCAGAACATTTTGAAATATGCTGTTATCGCGCTACCTCTGGTTACTTCTCTGCTACGCCCAATGCGCGCGCTCCAATATAATACAAGAGTACGAGGAGCTTTCCGACCAGATCCTGTACCCTCGCGATGAGCAGAGCGAGCCACTGCCCATTGAGCTGGGGAGGGACCGCTTTTCGGGCTGCATCTGCAGAGCCAGCAACCATCATAAAGTCGTCGTGTGCTTCGGAAATTATGAGTGCAAGAAGTTTCCTAAGGTAATAATATTTTCTCTTATGATCGCGCTTTTTGGACATACGAAACGAAATAGGTGCCACGCGCAGTGCTCATTGAGATAGAGCTTTGTTTATTTCATATTTAGTTTTATTTTCCATTACAAGCTCGTTATTTATCACCAACGCCCTCTTAACAAGTACTTCTATGTTTTTGTGACGGAACAAGCCCGAGGCCCACCTGATGTTAAGTGGACTAACCTCTGGCTATAACAGATGCATTTCGTCAACGACGAATTGCACTGTGCCCGTCACACTGAGACGTAGGTACAGTTGTTAGGTCTCATGTCCCTGTAATTTTACTGGCTCTCAAGGACGGCTGCCGGAACACACTGTTAGGTATTTGGCGACAGATTTTGTACTTGGTCGCTAGCCAAGCGGGCATTCTCAAAATGCCCCTCCACCATGCGGCGAAGCTCAAGCCCGCGGCGGGATTCGAACCATGGACCTGCTGCACGGCAGTCCATAGCCAATGCCACTGAGCCATCACTGCTTCAAATGTGTTAAAATTGTAGGTATATCGTGTTCGGTATTCCTAAAGCTCATCACCATATCCCTAATATCGAAGCATCTTTAATATCTTATTAGGTATTATTGTCGTACCTCGTATCCCTTTACTAAATCTTGTATAAATAAAATCAAGTAAATGATCACAATACTAACAATATGAGCGCCATAAGTCTAAACTAAATAATCATAAAGTTAGTATATTATTATGTCTACATTGTATGATATTCATGTGGACATATATGTATAGTAATTAACATATATATGACATATATGTAGTTACGTCAAAAGGATGTTACGTTGGAAAACCAGAGGAATACGACAACTACCTTAATTTCTGAACTACACACATCAAAAGTGTCTAGGGATCATGTACATTTTATGTATGTATGAATAAAGAAAAAAAAATGTTTGCAATTTGGAGAAATGCAAAAATTAAACCTAAGTTAATTTCGTCAATCAAATGGCAGAAAAACGAAAAAAATAGGATTCTTGTTATGTTTATTGTAAAATTATATTATTTTTAATCTGTATTTCTACCATTTATACTAATCATACAAGCACGGTGAATTGGCATGCTTTAAATCAGTTCTTCAAAATCACTTTGAGAAATGGGCGCTTACGTTCTTTTTAACAAGGGGTATGCATGACATACCCCACCACAGCTTCCATACTTGGCAGAGCTCTTCTTTGTAGTATATCCCATGCATGTTCAATGGGGTTGAGGTTTGGCAGTTGAGCAGGCCACGGCAGAACATTGATGCGAGCATCGGCAAGAGTGCGAGTTACGACTCTAGCCGTGTGTTGACGTGCATTAGAGTGCATTAGACGAAACGAATTACCCAAACGGCTTCGCAAAGGAATGATCACTTCTGAAACAATACTCTCCGCATCAATCTGAGCACTGAGGTTGCTCCTGATCCAAATGAGATTTGTTCTTCCACCGATCCAAATACCGGCCCAAACCATTATTGTTCCCCCTCCATATGGGTGAACTTCTTGACAGAATTTTAAACGTTCTTGACGTCCAGAGCTTCTCCAAACTCGAGTACGTCTTGTATCAGGCCACTACCGAAACGAGACTCTTCAGAAAAGCACACGCACCGCCAGTCTTCTTTCTGGGTTCAACTTGATCCCTAGACACTTATGATGTGTATAAGTACGCACATTCTCATGAACACGTATTTTCTTATTTTCAGATTAAATTTCAAAGCGACAGACTCAGGGTGCGAACAACGATCATCGACAGAATTCTCAAAGGTGACCTGGATAGATATTTCTACTTGAAAGTACTAGAAATAGAAGCGAATCACAAATTGCAGTACGTCGAACCCGGAGCTTTCAAGAACTTAACTAATTTAGAGCAGCTGTCTATTTCCTACAATACGTTACTTAACACAATACATCGAAACACATTTGAAGGTTTAGTCAATCTTCATAACTTAACTTTAGTAAATAACGGATTTCAAAATATCCGGCACTTGACTCCTGCGTTTACGCCTAACTTATTACCATCCTTACGGGGACTGGATATATCTGAAAATAACTTTGAAACGATTCCGGATGGTGCTTTCCTGCCGATGAAGGGCACATCTTTAAAGAAATTAGACATAAACTTATGTAGATTAGACTACATTCATCCGAATAGTTTGCTAGTACTAAATAATTTAAGAGAGTTGAATATTGGAGATAACGATTTAAATGCAACCATTATAGGAATTTTTCTATCGAATATGATAAATGCAAACATAAATTTGATTTTTCTGGATTTATCTGGTATGGGATTTCGCAAGCAACCACCGAGAGAACTGATGGACATCATTGCTAATAGTACTATTAAGAGATTGATACTTGCTAGAAATCAGTTTGAAATAATAAACGATGATGCTTTTCCACGGATGGAAAATATTCAACTAATCGACTTAAGGAAAGTTCTCGCTATCATCATTGGCCCTAATGTGTTTAGCCCTTTGAAGTTTCCGAATCTCAAAGTTTTACTTTTGAGTGGAAATAACCTTCCAGGAATTCACAAAACTCCTCTTTCTAGTCAGCTTCTATTATTAGATCTATCAGACAATAAGGGAAGCATATCAAACCCAATGTACTACGAGATAGATAGAAATATATTCGTTAAAAGTAAGGAACTAAAAATATTGAACATTAGTTTCAACAGAATAAGATCTATATTCGATTATACTTTCAGAGGCTTAGAAAACTTGAGGGTACTTAATATGGAGAATGGAACTTTGTATCACATTGGTGATGGCAGCTTTAAGCCTCTTAAAAGACTAGAACTACTAAATTTGGCCAACAACCCGCTGGAAGCTAACACCAATCTCACCAGCGCCCAGTTTGAAGGGCTCAATGAACTGAAAGTTTTGACATTAGAGAACTGTGGTATTAAAAAATTTTACGACGATGACAACATCTTTGAAACTATGCCTAATTTGACACACTTAATATTGAAAAACAATCAGCTGTTCTATATTACTGCAGAAACGATAAAGCCATTAAAGTTCCTACAAGTGTTAGATCTGAGTCAAAACTTATTGATATCATGGTGGAAACCGCTGTTTCTATCATCTGGGGTAAGACCCTCCCACATATACCTGACAAACAACAAAATATCTCATTTTTCTATTAGTATGATTCAAGACATTAGTTATTTGTTGGAAAACAGAAGCAGTAATGGAATCGAGATCGATTTGATGGATAATATATTCATTTGCGATTGCAGCGCTATGTACCAGACTTACCGTTGGCTGCAAGTAAACGGAACGGATAGCTTGAAACGGTATTTCTATACTTCTAAATTTCAGTGTAGCAGTCCCGATCTGTGGGAGGATAGAAGAGTAGCGGATTACCTTTGGTCGATTAAAACTTTGCACTGCCTCATGTACGAGAAGATATCCAGTGTCATGGTTCTTGTATGGACAGCGCCGTCTTTAGTCACAATAGCTTTAGTTGTAATTATAGTGTTTATCATTTACAAATATAGAATTTATATAAGATATTGGATATTTTTAGCTAAACTAGCTCTAGGTAGGAGTGGAAAAAATAATCAAAAGGGGCCAGAAACGAAGGGATATACTTATGATGCCTTTGTTTCATATTGTAATGAAGATAGAGATTTTGTTTCAAATCTCATTGTTCAATTGGAGAATCAGCCGCCTTATTTGAAACTATGCGTTTACGAAAGAGACTTTGAAATTGGTTCGTTCATATCTGACGCGGTGCGAAGCAGTATTAATGAAAGTAAATACGTAGTTTTAATTATTAGTAATAGTTTTGCAAAATCTCAGTGGTGTCGGTGGGAGACTCAGCTAGCTGAATATCATAGAATATTTCTAGAAGACGGTACGTCTTACGATCCTCTAGTTTTAATAAGAGTGGGTGAAGTTCAAAATAAGTATTTAACGACTACTTTAAAATACTTATTGAAGACTAAAATATATCATACTTGGGACGAAAGCAACTCAGACGAATTTTGGAGGAAGCTCCGAAATGTTTTAATCAAGAATAATTAATAATTAAATAAACGGTTTTTTGTATAGAGCTTTCTTATTTCTGGTCACGAAAATTAAGTGGGAAATATGTTTAGTATGCAAAGCGTTAAGCAATGTAATCAAATGCAATGGTTTCAATCAGTCAATTTAGTTCTTAGCATTTGAATTCATGTCCTAATTACACACTTGACATCTAAATTTACATTCCTTCACATAAGTACACAACTTAAGTAACGCCTGTTTCCAAGGTGTGTACAGAGACTACGGACTTATACTTGAACTTATGATCTTTTTTTTTTTTTTTTTTTATGTGGTTTATTAGTTTTTCCACAGACTCCAGGGTCCGTGCCATTTTTTAGGTTAACTTAGAAATTTATTAATTAATTACATTACTATGGGGAGCATTACATATTTAGCGGGGAACACAGTTATTAGGGATGCTAATCTTACATAACTATTATATATACTATTACAAATATTATATATACTATTACTATTACAAGAGAGAAAAGAGACAAACTGGTTTGCACAGGCATTCTGAACGGACCAGTGTCTTCAAGCAGCACTCGTTCACGAGTTGACTCGCGTGCCAGCCATCGTCCTCCTCAACCATTTGTGAGGGAAGAGGGCGACCCGACACACGATGCCGCCGCTTGCCTACACTTTATCGTGAGCATGACCGTTCCGAATGCCTGCGCCAATCCGCTTGCCAAAGGGAGAGAAAACTACAATTAAAAACTACATTCATACGCATACAATAAAATTTGAACTCTTGAGTTTTTTATTATTCTGACCCACCGACGTCCATTTTCACCAGGGCCTCTATCACCACGCTGTTACGATCTCTAATTGCCATCTTTAGGTTATAATCGCGGATGTCTTTGCGCCTTGCAGCCAACGCTCTCCGAACGAACCGTCCAATAGCATCATTTGCGTCGTCAGCGTAGTACGTGAAAGTCCCGGTGTGCCGTGAGACTGCGACGACTGCGTGTGGGACGCTCTCGTGCAGCTTCATTCTACCCTTGGTTTTTATTGCGATTACTGACTCGTATGTCAGTCCCTGTGCTTCGTGGATTGTAAGGATACGAGATCCTGTGCCTGCTCCGTAGCCCTCGTTGGTCAGGGTCTCCTTTTCTTCCTGGGTGTGAACCAGAAACAGGGTGTTTGGGAGAGTTTTGTGAATTTTCGCATTCGTATATCCTTTCTGCTCTAGGGACTGGATACGGGGAGCCGAGGAATATATACCTGAGTATATTTCCCTCAACGCGTACGCGACATCCATTGGGTTCCGGTGCGTGCACAACAACTCTTGGCTGATGTTTGTAACCAAGTTAGGGCGATTGTACCTTATCTCGAAGAGACCTTCTCTGTCAATGTAAGGTAATTGATTTACATCTCCGATGAGGACAAGTTCGCCAACTCCGGACAGCCTTGAAGCCATCACAACGGCCCCGAAATGGTTTATGAGAGCTTCATCCACCAAAAGGCGGCTGTAGCTCTCATTCTTCTTAAAACCATTTACGAGGACCGAAGCCATGGTGCGCACCTTGGTCTTTGCCAAGTCACCGATTCGGTGCGCAAGCTTCTCCCTCAGGTCTTTGGCTGCCTCCTTTGTTGTTGTGATGATAGCGTCTCTGTCCACATCGAAGTTGCGTATCACCCAAGTTGACTTGCCGCATCCCGGCACTCCATTGACCCACTGTATTTTAGGAACTTCCCAGCGTTTCCAATATGCCTCGACCTCCGCATCCCCCGAAATAGATTTAGCCATTTCAAGGATCCGATCGTCGAGCATTATCTTGGTACACCGGGCTGTGACTACAATGGGGTCATTTTGGGGTGTCACGTACTTTGGTTTGCCTGTTCGTTCTGTTTCTGCCTCATCCAGGACCACAAAACCTCTTGTCGCATTATAAGCCGCCATATACTGACCAGACATCGTTCCCTTGATGACCTGGGTTGTGTCATTGTCGTATATTGCGTCTTCTGCTTCCTTAAGTCTCACCTTTAGTAAGTTTTCGTTTCCTAGCCTAAACGACTGCAAGATGTTTTCGCAGGTTTTAGCGTTGACTACTTTTGTCGCTTTCGTTATGGCTAAGAACTCTATGAAGGCGTTTGCTGCGTGGCTCGATGGTTCCTGTGCTGGGATGTATTGGGGCGGACAGACTTGTCCCTTGTCAGCTCTCGTTCTGGTTTTCTTTGGTAGGGCTGGCTGTTCTGCTGGCTTTTTCGTTTTTGATTGGGTAGGGGATAGGGAGGATGGTAGTCGGAATAGGCTTCGTGTAGCGGCGCTGAAAGCTGTCAGGAACGCTGAGACGCGGCCGCTGCTCGTTGTTGGGCTGCTTAGCCGGTTTCTGATTGATGTTGGTGATGATACTAATTTCTCCTGTAGTCTTTCTGAGCCACTTTTTGAGCTCGGTGTCGGATGTCCCCAACTATCAGTTGCACGGTTGTGTTCGGGGCTTTTGAGGAAACTCAAGTTTTCCCCTCTGTCTTCGTACACCACAACCTCATGGTGTTCCGAGGCTTTGATGCAACCTAGTTGGTCTTCGACTTCTCCCTTGCAGTACTCGATTAACATAGCGTCTACGCTTATCACTCGTGGGCTATCAGTGATTTCGGCAATATTTGAGAGCAGCGAGCATGCTTGAGCAAACGGTGTGTGCTCCGCCCATTCGATCAGGATGACTGTCTTGTTTTTCAGTCGCACTAATCGGCATGGGTGGCCAACAACCGCCATCGCTGGCATTGCATTAAAAGTTTTGCGCTTCATTGTAGTTTTGAAGCTGCTCCCATTTAGCAAGCTAGATAGACCAGGTGACAAGCGTATCCGATTCTTGGCTCTAGCTAGACAGAAGCTTATTCCGAGTCTTTCCTTACTGCCATCCATAAAAAGAGCAACACCACGGATACGTATTCCTGGTTCCCCTTGCTCTCCATGTGATAGCAGTTCGGAAATTTGTACGTTTTTAAGTTGACTTAGTGGGATTTGTGAAATTATTATTGAGTTGGGGGGGGTAGTGTGAGAGGGCATAATGTTGCTAATGGAGGGTGGGAGATTATTAGCTAGCGTTTGGTTAGTGGGTATAGTGACAGATGGTGTTGTATTTCGAGTGGGAGGCGGGAGGTTGGCGTTTTGTTTGACCGCTATTCGGAAAGACCTCTCTACGAAGGGCAGGAAGTGTTCTCTGGTATTTGGATTTGCTAAGATGTTAGGCAGATCCACTTCCAGCAGCTTTACGTTCATCGCAGTTTCGAGGTCCTGCCTGGCGGCCAGGAAACGGGGACATTCTAAAATAATGTGCCAGACACTTTCGGGGATGTTAGGGTCACACTCGCACCCTGGGCTATCTTTCAGCTTGAACCTGTGGAGGTATTCGGATATGCCCCCGTGTCCCGTCATCATTTGCACATGAAGAGGTGACAATTTCACGGTTCGCGTAAGCCGGAATGCCTCTTTGACATCCGGTAGAAGCCGTCTCGTGATTGCACCTGTGCTCGCGGTTTCATATCGGTCTTGCCAGTTTTGTACAGTTTCCTCGCGGATTTTCCTTCTGACATAGGACATGGGGATCTTGTTGTAGTCTTGAGTAGCACTTGTGAGTGCCGCCAATTTCGCGAGCTCATCGGCTCTCTCGTTTCCGGCGGTTCCCACATGTGCTCTCAACCAGAACATCCGAATATCTCTACCTTCTGCCCTGATCCTCCCAATATTTTCCTTTATGCCCTTTGCAAGGGGGTGACTCGTTTTGGAACACCTGAGCAGATCGAGTGACGATCTGGAGTCGCTCAAGATGTTCACTAGTGGCTTGGTGCTGTGTGTCACTAGTTGAGTCGCCTTGTAAAGGGCATAAAGTTCCGATTGGAAGACTGTGCAGTCGGGATGGAGCTTGAAGGTGGATGATGCGATCTCTCTATCTTCCTCCCACCAGGTTAAGGCAGCACCTACTTGACCCTCAATTTTGCTGCCGTCTGTGTATATTTGGGGTCCGGTGATGTGACTTATGTCGGTTTCCAGGAGCTCGTACTCTACGTATGTTTTCGTGGACGGATGTGATTGGTCCATAACACTTACATTTTGTTCGAGCTCCATTTCCGGGGGGAGGTAGTCTAGAGAGATATGTTTCTTAGCTCTGTACAGGCTCGCTGCCTCTCGGATTCTCAGGTCCAGGGGGAGTAGACCCGATAGGATAAGTGCGGAGGTGAGGGAAACAGTACGGTAGGACTTACATATTTTTTGAGCAAAGCCTCTTTGGAGGGCACATATCTGTGATCTGTTCATTTCTAGATCCACTGCATGTGCCCACACGTTTGCCGCGTAGAGTATGATGGGTTCCACCACTGCAACATATATCGTTCTCGTGATTTCGCTGTTCAGTCCCCAGGTCACCTTTGCTGCACGTGCTAGCTGTTTGTATATATCCGCTATCTTTTTACATTGGGCGGACACATGTGCTTTATAGGTGAGTCTGCGGTCTATCACTAGGCCTAGCAGTTTGACTTGGTCGACGTAGTCAAGTCTGACTCCAGCCATGGAGAGGTTTGGGGGGTCATACTTCAACTTTTTTGTCAGCAGCATCGCGTTGGTCTTGTGCGCTGCAAAGTTGAGTTTATTGAGGAATCCCCATTCCACTACCATGTCCATTGTCGTATTGACCTTCTGCTCAAGGATTTGTCCCGATTGGCCTGTGAACACGAGAACGACATCGTCAGCAAAAGCTTGACAGTACACTTCCTCATGCTCCAATTTCCGCAGTAATGGATCTAGGATAATGTTCCAGAAGGTTGGTCCACCGATGGAACCTTGGACACATCCCTTCGTGGTATCCTTTTCACTTACTGCTCTGGAGTAATTGACTTTGACTTTGCGGTCGCTGAGGTATGAGCATACCATCTGGTAGAGGTTTGATGGACACCTCTTTTTCGCTAGCTGATGTTTCAGGGCGGGCCACCATGCGTTGTCGAAGGCACCTTCTATGTCCAGAGAGATCATGATTACTATGTTTTTACCATTTAATCCTGTTTTAACGTGCTCTGTTAGGTCATAGAGAGCGTCTTCGGTTCCGCGTTGCGGCATGAAGCCGTACTGTTTCGGGCTGAGAGTTGGGAACTTATGATCTTGAACTTATGATCTTATGATCTTGGAATATCTCGAGTCACCTATCACATTTTTCAGACACAAGTAAGTGCTCATAAGCCGGCCTTTTTACAGAAAGTCAAAATATTTTTTTTCAAAAAACATATTGTAATCTATCCTAGATTATGAGGTGGTAAAATTAAGACGGCAGTGATTTACTGAAGTAATTGAATCAAATTAGTGTCTTCCTACCAATATTCATTAAAATCGGACAAGGAGTTGTCGCAAGCAGATAACGGGCTGTTCCAGCAGCGGTCCGTGAGAGCCAGTAATTTTAGGTTAGCCTGAACAACATCTTCGAACACATCATCATATCATCATGTGAGGTAGAAGTGAAAGGTTAGGGTATCAGCCATAAAAAAAAAAAAACACTCCGAATAACACACTATGTGTGGAATTGTTATGTAGATTTAGCAGTGATAGCCGAGTGGTAATACTATAGACTGCCGTACCGCAGGTCCATCGTTTCATCCCCACCGCCTGCTTGAACTTCACCGCATGGTGGAAGGACATTTTGCGAATGCTCGTCTGGCTAGATAGCCTTGAGGCTTGATAGATTGAGGGTGGTATCTACCACCAAGTAAAAAATCTGCCGCCAAGCACCTAACAGTGTGTTCCGGCAGCACTCCTTGAGAGCCAGTAAAGTGAAATTACAGGTTGCTTAAAAATGTCAGTTATGTCACAGGGTGATGGGCGCAGTGCAGTGCCGAAATGCATCTGTTATAGCCAGAGGTTAGCACTGACCATCAGATGGACTTCATGCTTGTTCAGTCACAATTGGAGTTTGAATCTGTGGTTGGTAGATGGAAATAGACCTGCACCCAACAATATTAACTTTTTTATATATTAATCTATGGCCTAACTACAGAATATACTCTGTTATATCAAAATCCATTAAACGCATAAAAATAAAACAAACACACATACTAGCTTCTGCATTTAAGTATAAGTACTTAAACTAGACTAAATACTGACTAGGAACCTGCAATTGTAAGGAACGCCGTCATTCACTGCAATTGTATGGTGTATTCACTTGGTGTCAAAACAGTGTTCAAGCGGTACTTGCACGCTCGAGAACAGCTATTCATTTACTAATTTATGTAGTTTACGCATCCATAAGTGCATAATAATAAGCTATGGATCTTGTTTGAGTGTCGGTTAAGTAGAATTCCAAATAACTCTCGGTACATAAGTGCAGTGAATATCTGCAATAACTGTGATGAGTGCTTTCTTTGGTAAATATTGATCAATAGGTGTACGAGTGGGTTATTGGGCTCTTGGAATTTTTAATTTAGACACTTTCAACTATTCAAAGTCAAAGTGAAAATGATTTATCCCATTTTGGCGTCTACGACGCTCTTATGAAGGTAAAATACAAATTTTTGTTTTGAAATATTCTACATTGTACTGCCACGTTCAGCAAAACAAATGTATAGAGCCACTGCGAGAAGAACGGGCAAGAAACTCGGGGCCATTCTTTTAAACGTCTTTTAACAATGTGTTACATACTTACTATATAATAAAATTATTACAATATTTGATTAAACTATGTAGGTGATAGGCGATAGCTTGGCAGAGGCGGAATTGACCAGGATTTTTGTCGTTTATGCAATCACAAACTGTGTAGTAGGATTTCTTAATCAATATGTTTTTGACGTGCAAATTGAATTTCCCTTCTGTGAGCGTTGTAATATGTTTGAGAACTTTATTCCTAGTGTTGTAATCGTGATTGTCACTGTTTAATTTAAATTTATATTTTTTTTTACGAACATACATAAAATGTTAAAATATATACAGGCTGTATACCAACAAAAAATATATACCTATATATATACAAACATTCTTCATAATGTATTATTTTTAACCTTAAAATATTATGAACTATACACAACAGTACCGCTACTACAATGAAAGCATTTAGACAACCTACAAGCCATTGCAGACATTGCCTGTAAGGCAATGCTCCAGCATTCACAACCTAACAGCACAGCCACAAGAATAACAATTCAACAATTTACGCTTTGGTTTTATCGCCGACTACCAAAGCAAACCCCCTTTAATCAAGGAGCCTTGCGCCTAATGTGGAACAACACTACCTATTCACGTCAATCAACATGAACATAGATCAGAGAGTCACGAGAACGTGAGTATTAGCTGTTTCTCATTAGACGCATTCTATCCCATTGTCACCTTTTACCCGGCACGGTTCCCCGTGGGGTGCCGGGTTAGTATTGCAACCCTCCATTTCTTGCCGTGGGAATCATAAGAGGCGACGAAAGGAAAAATACTAGAAGGCCGGCAGCAGCGCCTGAAGAATTGCCACTTTGTACTACGATCCCCAAGACGCCTGCCAAGGGTGAGAATCTGGTATGGCAAATCCCTCAATAAAGGAGACCCTGGTGACAAAAGATGTAACCTCCTGTTGGATGGATATGAAAGAGTCCATATATTTATAAGCCCGGAAATGCAAATATTTAGTAGGAAGTATAAAAGATGTTTTCTATCCATCCTTACTTCTTCTAAGAGATCTGGTCTTTCAAACTAACCTCTGTACTTCATCTAGGTGACCCTGCCATCATCGGAAGATTTTTTGTGGTTTTGCTTCGAGCTCGTAGCCAAGGCAACAATCATTCTACACCTAATCTGAACAGGTGGACAATACTAATTACTTTTTCTAAAATAACTGCAAATAATGGACGCTGTATTAAATAGACGTAGCGTCTATAATATTGAATAGGATGTTAACATCTCGTCATTTTAGAATACCTACTAAATATTTATACAATAAGGCCTATGCATTTGAATGTTTGTAAGCTTGCAATAGCCATATTTTTTTTTAATATTCCGAAGTCTCACCAGATGGTAAGTATTCATGTTCAGGTATGATTGTACAGTCTTAAACTAAAATGGGAACTAGCCCTCAAGGATAGCTTCCGGAATGTTTCGTTCGATGCTTGGCGGTAGATTTGAGTCGACTTGAGGGTGGTAGCTCGCTAGTCGGGCATTTTGCTAAAATCTCTACTACCAAACATCCAACCAAACATGCAAGGTTGTTTAAATAATTTTATTTTTCTAGCTGTGTTAATATAGTGTTTTATTTTAATAAGTTTATTTACATTTATTTACAGCCTACAGAGTACCTATAGTGAGCCAAAAAATGGAGTATACTATTTCTTACTAACAATTAACCATAAAAAATAATTTAACAACCAAAGGTGTTTATTATAAAATCAGATGTGAGTAATGTGATATTTATATAGCCCACCATCTAAATAAATAACAACTTTTTCTTCGGCACCTACACAATTTCGCAACTCCTTATCAATGTTGCGTCGAAAGTTGCGATTTCCTTGAGAATCTTAAATATCGGAAAACGAAAGTGCATAAAGTTAATATTTATCTGAAGCAGACGGTTTCACCGAGGCTTTCTACAGCGGCGCTACGATGCAAGGTGCGGATTGACTTTGTATGGAATTTGTTCGAGGATCTCTGCACTATTGCTTGATATTTGCGTTACATATTTATATTCATTTATTCTGCTCAAATGCAACATAATCTAAAGGTCTTATATAGCTTGGTTAAGTATATAAATCTACCTTGCTAGAGTGTCGCCAAGTATTAAGTAAATTTATATTAAATTTACTCATACACAACATAGATATTAATGATGAAGAACGTCACGTAGGTATTATTATAAAATTGCAGTAGTTATAGCATGGTGGTAGGGTATTTTGCGAATGCCCGCCTGGCTAGCTACCACCCTCAAGTAGAAAATCTGTCGCCAAGCACCTAACGGTGTGTTCCGGCAGCTGTCCTTGAGAGCCAGTACTTCTAGGTAGGCCTGAACAACATCTTCGACCACATCATCACTTACCATCAGGTGAGATAGTGGTCAAAGGCTAACCTTTCAAATATAAAAAAAAAAAAAAAAAAAAAAAAACACTTCTCTAGGTCTAAATAATAATATATCTTCAGTGCTAAGCGAGACGTTACTGCGAGCGTCCCGAATTATCCTTGAAAAAGACCACCGGATGTAGTCCATCTATAGTCGGATTTATCTAGTGTTTTGATATGGAATCCAGGATTAAGTCCATCCGATCTACTACGAGTACGGCTTGCACTTGGCCGGATTTATCTCTTGTATGCATAGTACCCACTTATATTACTTAAAATGACAACCCCTCAAAGATTGATTTAAAAAATGATGAAACATATACCTAATAGTACATTGTACATCGAGGGGAGAAAACGACCTATTTCTGTTCGAAAGTTTGTTTAAGCCCGACGCGCAGCGGAGGGCGTGCGGTCTAAATTTTTTTTTTTTCCTGATAGGTTAGCCTTTGACCACTATCTCACCTGATGGTAAGTGATGATGTGGTCGAAGATGTTGTTCAGGCTAACCTAGAAGTACTGGCTCTCAAGGACAGCTGCCGGAACACACCGTTAGGTGCTTGGCGACAGATTTTCTACTTGAGGGTGGTAGCTAGCCAGGCGGGCATTCGCAAAATGCCCTACCACCATGCTATAACGACTGCCATCCTAAGACGACAACCGGGACCGACGGCTTAACGTGCCCTCCGAGGCACGGAAAAACTGCTTCGCAGGGCACGTTAAGCCCGTTAACGTTTTGTTCCAGTTCTACTCGTACTTCATTATTAAATTACCTGGGGATTCAAATTGTTCGTGATATGAGAGAATATACTTGACACTTGGTGTTGTGTAAAAACTATTATTTGTTTAGTGTATATGCAAATGTGTTTGTATGTAATAGAACAAAGTTTCAACATACTACCTTTAGGTAAAAATCTTTCTCCATTAAAACTGTAACATCGGAATAAAGTGTACCTCTTTGCAGGTATATAATAAAAAAAAAATAGTTTCTCCAAAATAGGAATCATTTGCTACCCTACACAACTATACGACTACGGAAAAGAAAGTCCACACGGCTCGACTGATTGATACTCGTTAGCCTATCGTGCCCGAACTGAGCCTTCGAGCAATAAAATGAAATAAATCTTGAAATGTGAATTACCTGTACGTACACACTTCATATAAGTATTCTTTTCATTGTAAGTATTTAATTATTTATGTATACTCATGCCAACTTGTCTAATTACATAAAATGATGATAAATAAAATGTTGTTCGTGTTGTGAAGCACAATATGTGTTTCTTAACGGTTGATAAATCAGGTGTTAGTAAGTAGGCAGGTTACATTAAATTTTCGCGCTGGCTAGTTTTATAATATTTACTCGTCTCATAAGCTACTTAATGGGTTAAAACCTGTGCAAATGTTCAGCAATTTTACGGCTGAGCGAAGACACAAGCGTTAGTTACTGGCAGGCTAGCGCATGCTGTTATGGTAAACAATTTCTAAGTATGCTAACATTGTTAGCAAAATCTCTAAATACATAAGACTGTGGTTAGGAAAATCCATAAATGTCGAGAAAGTAGTAATTTCAAGGTTATTTATGACTTTTAGTTAAGTAATGTTTTTCAGACATTTAAAATGTATGTCCAAGTAGATACTGAATTTACTTAAGTAGGTTCTAACAGAGAAGATAGTATAGAAATAGTTAAAATGAAAGCAATTCATCAAGTGCTTCGTAAGCTCACCGCCTAAACTAATATCGCAAATAAGTTTGGAACAAACTTGATGCCAACGACGCAAAAACAATGCAACAACTCAATTGATAATACGATTAAATATAATACTAAAACTACGAAGCCTAAGACATGATTACATCTGTGATGACCACCCAATCACCCAACATACTAATTGCATACAAAGCACATGACACAAATGAAAAGCAAACAATTAGCTTAATTAACGAGCCTTTCGATTTTAAAGTGGCAGGTCGATTCGGCCGGGCGCCATTGTTTTGGCGCGGGAGAAAACACCTTCTTTCTTCATTCAAGATATCGCCGCGGGATAACGGTGCGGTCGCACGCGGACTCGCCCCGTCTCGCTCCGATGTATCACCTACCACCAACGAGGAAAGAGATGGGCGCAGACAGCGGCCAGCAACCGATTACTCGACTGACCTACTCAATAGCACACACTCTTTCCTCGCGTCGAGCGGAACCTAATTTTTATGTCGTGTGAATTCGCAATGTGATGCTCTTGTGGTAATTGCGTGAAATAACTGAAATTATAATGATTGACGAGCGGCTGCCGCAGATTCCTGAACGCAACCGAGACTAGCTGTTTTTACAAACGTGTATTTAATGGTAAAATTGGCCATGATAAATTGAATATTGGATTTGATATGTTTAACAAGAAGTTCAACAAATTGGAAATGACGCTATTATTTTGTACGATGATGATCCTTATTTAAATTTACTATTAAGAAATGGCTCCCTCGCACATTAAATTATCTCTTTCTAGGCTCTTTCTCAAATAAATATAGACGGTAGGTACTTATAATAGTTTACAGAACTGTAAATAATATTTACCTTTATTACTATTTAGTTAGCTCAAGATCAAATGCTTTTTCAAAATCTAGTTAGATAGGTAATCATTTATAAACTCAAGCCTTACCGCGTTGATTGTTATCCACATTACCACACTTCTGCTAGAACCAGCTAACCAACAACAAGCCAATTCCAAACCCAGAAACAGATTTCCAATCAACACGTACAGTAATGGTCCAAATAGCGACAATTACCTTCATCCGAAGCACCGGTAACTTTTCCTTTAGAGTGCGTGTGATCTGTATAAAAAGTGCATCAGATTGCACCGGCCAGTCCTTGGCATCGCGAAAGTCAGTGCCAGTGCCAAGTTCGCCGATGCTGAGGCCACCACTTGCCAGAGCCAGTAGGCCCCCGATCGCGGAGCAGGGCAGACGCACCACCATGCTCTCTACCAGTTCTCGCGCAGTGAAAGTTCGTTAGCGATGCTCGCGATCACGTTTATGTTTGTGGTGAGTGCTAATCACGTTAAAAGTGTTAATAGAGGGTGCTCTCTCTTCAGCTCAAGTTTCCCGTTCGTGAATTTAGGGTCTTTGATTTTGAGGATTGGATTCAGGTGGTATATTTTACTTACTCTTTCACCGGTTGATAGTTGTCATCTGAGGACTGCTTCTATCAAATTGATTTGAAAGTTAGCAGAACTGAGCTAATTAAAACACAACTTGATTATTCTACAGCTTTCACAGACATTTCTCCCATAGCAGATGAGAATACACCCATTGTTTAATGTCTTCCGAGAATGGAGGGCAGTGAACCTATCATATTAGAATACCTATTGTCAAATGACATACGGTACAAATGAGTTACGAGCGTTTGTAATGAGTTGAGCTATTAAGTAGGTATAGGAGAAACGAGTAATTAACATGTAAACATGGAAGTTGGAGACAACTCTACAGATAGCAAGCTAGGGAGACAATGACCTAGATAGGCTCGCCGGCATGCTCTTGCAATGAATACGCAAACTTCTTTATAAAGTAAAGAAAAATAAGTAACGTTACACAGTGGTTTTGATAACCGT
The DNA here is from genome assembly GCA_963890685.1 of Plagodis pulveraria. Classification (NCBI taxonomy): domain Eukaryota; kingdom Metazoa; phylum Arthropoda; class Insecta; order Lepidoptera; family Geometridae; genus Plagodis; species Plagodis pulveraria. The sequence continues at coordinate 2,159,831 of OY982968.1, forward strand.
GAGCATAAGGTATCATGCATTAATGTTAGTAATCCAACAGTCTTTACTTTGCAAAATTTTATGCGCTAAACTATAGTGTTTACCTGTTGAACGATAAAAACTGCAAATTATCTGTCAATAATCAAAAAGGTAGGAAATGTGCTCGATAAATGCAATTTTATGGTAAACCTGGCAAAATAAATTAAGGAAGTTTAAAAAAATAGGACATTTAAAGCAGACATGAAGATTACTATAAATATAAGAATAGGTAAACCACATACTTCTCATTATGGTATAAAATATTTTAAGAACAATTTTGCAGAAGTAGCTGTTCTGTGGAACTGGTTACAAAAATCCAGCTCAGATTAAAATTAATTGAAAATCAAGTTTTTTTTACCATTTTTGTATGTAAATTATGATGAACCGCAACATTTGCAATGCAGGATACTTATTCGATTTTCAAGGAAGTGGGCGATCATGAAAGCCTTGATAAGTAAAAACTAGAGTGAACCAAAGACAGAACTGGAGCGAGCGGTACCGACAGCAATGTCACCGCGGCCACGCCGGCGCGAGGCGCGCGTGGGAAGCGGGTCGCGTACTTTACCCACTTTTAATTGTTTTTGGTGCTGACCGTACTACAATATTTAATATAGCACATACAAGATTTTATATACAGCCACCCCAAATAAATTAAAATGAGAAACTTGGAAACGTTTTATATGTATTACTTTAAGGGACACCCTAATACTTGAGGTAGGAGAGGAAAAAGTAGAAAATACTTCTTAGAAATCTTTTTTCTTACTATCTTTACTTATTATATTTCACGTAAGAAAGAACAGTCTTTCATACAAATTATGACATAGCTAGAGCATCACTATTATGTGATAAAACACTGTTGGTAATTTGTGATTTACATCACCAGAACGCCCAGTTTGGAGCGAAAGTTCGTCTCGAGCGTTGATTTCACCGCACCAATGGCTTCATCGCCCGAGGTGTCACCTACACCCACTTCAGTAATACCTAACCCCCTTCACTGCGCACTTCTGTATCTACACAAGTCAAAGACTATTCACGTTCTTCGCAAACATATCCATCTTCGTGCCGTCCACACGTACTCCTGCACGCCTCTATATTTACATCAATCAATATTCTTCCACAACCTTTTTCTCGTTTATTTCATCCTTCACCTTGACATATCCAATCTAAGAGTCTTCTTAAGATTGTTTTGTTGCCACTGAGTTCTGATACAGCTAAATGGATTTTATTAAACTTGAAGACTTTAAATTTAAAGAAGTGATGAGACGGTCTAGTCACCTTCCTGATGTGACTCTTACCGTCACGCCTGTCCATTACAGTCACAATTTCAACCTTCTTGTTCTGCTTGATAATATACTCGTCACTCCAAGACTTCTAGAAGTCTTCCAAGCACCTAACGGTGTGTTCCGGCAGCAGTCCTTGAGAGCCAGTGAAATAACAAGCAAAATGAGACTCAACAACTGTCTCAAGGTGATGGGCGCAGTGCAGTTTGTCACTTGTGATGAAATGCATCTGTTATAGGCCGATGATACCGCTTAACATCAGGTGGGCCTCGCGCTTGTTCCATCACAATTACATTAAAAAAAAAAAAAAAAAAAAACTTATGTGTCGTTAACCACTAATTTCACTCGTTACACTTCCCTTCAAACACGTTAGAAGTGTTTGCATACTAAAGCTTCAGTAGGTATTAGTTGTATATATTCTTTAGATTCTGCATAGGATAACTTTTTCCTATTTTATCAAGTTGTAATGTATACGATAAAAATTTTAATGCGTTAACTGGAATCCAAGTGAAGGAGAAATTAACAAAATAAGCTCGTTTAGTGTCCGTAGGCTCTCCGTGGACTCGTGACCGTTTGCGAATCGCGTTGATAGTCATTAACTTTTATAAGCACCTTCAGTAACAAGGTTTATCTGAGCTGGGAACGCATTCTTTCCAACTTTCCACGACATCGATACCTTCGTGAAGCACGAATAGAATATGTTCTAAACCATACTTTATAATCAAAGTATAAGTGGTACGGCTCCTTGCTCCACCAAGGTTCTCCACATGGACTCTTGCTAGATACCTATATAGGTAACTATCAGTAAATACAGTCCATTCAAATATGTTCTGTTATCAGATTGTTATATTGGACGCTGAATTGAAGCGCTCGTAACGTAGACTATTACTTAGTTGTTCTGAACCTATTAGCTAAGTTTAAACAGTGTCCACTGTGGTCATGACTAGGATGGGTAACTGCTAGTGGCATATTACTATTAAGCACTTCCTTGCTTCGGAGGATACGCCCTGTGTCATCTTTAAATGGCAGGCATTATAGAATGGATTCAGCAGGCGTTATAGTTTTAGCATTTTGCGAATGCCCGCCTATACCATCCATACCATCCTCAAGTATGAAAATATGTCCCAAAGCCAAGTATTCCGACAGCTATCCTTGAGAGCCAGTATTTGTAGATTAGTCTGAACTTAACTACATCTTCGTCCACATATTACCGACGATCAGGTGAGATATTAAGAGCTATAGGATATAGCAAAAGCAAGACTAAAGCAGGTACCAGCAGCTATAATTACTAGGCAGGAATTCATAAAAGTAACTTGGAGCAGGTGAAGAAATAGCCAGTAGAACTGTACATATTCCAAAGCCCATTTCAATCCAATATGGAACAAAGCACACTTGTTTTCCGACTGGAATGTTCATCTGTTAGACAAAATTCTAATTCTTCAGAAGAGCCTACAATCGAAACAAGATACTCTTATCACTCAAACAGCTTTTACAAAGGGATTTCACATATAAGCAGAATCGTGGTAGGGCATTTGCTAATGCCCGCCGTACTTGCTATTATCCTCTCGTAGAAAATCTGTCGTTAATTTCCAAACGGTGTGTTCAGGACTATCTTTGAGAGCCAGTTTCTATTCTTGGTTAAATCTGTTTTCCATCTTTAACCTCTACTTTCCTTAAATAACATTGCCGTAAAAGGCTAAACCATATAACCCTGATATAGTTGAGTTTTACGAGCAGCAGGAGAATATGAAACAGTCCATAAAAATCTTACCCGGGACATAATAACAGTGCTGAAAACTTGATTTTCACCTTACATCATTCTGATAACAATCAGATGATTATCAGCTAACATCACACCTGCTTCCAAACTTCGACATCTGTTACTTTCACTCGCATGCCTGTCCGTCTGTCCGCCGTCGCGTCCTCGTCGTCGCCGTTACTAATCATACTCGTATGTCGTGGTGCCTCTTGCCTTGATCGTCTTGTTTTGTTTGTTGACGACCCGTTGTGATTGTTACTTTCATTTTATTTTTAGATTGATGGTCTTGAAAGTAAATTCTATTTAATGTTATTTGTCTCACTATCAAATAAATTGCATTTGAAAGTGAATGACTTCTATCTAGCTAAGAAGCTGAAATGTAGGACATTTAAATGACTAGTTTTGGTCGAGGAGAGAGCCTGATCATTTAGTACCTGTACCTACTCTTGAATTTCCAGGTCAATTACAAGTCGAGCATCGCTTTATTAGGGTTCCGCAGAAATATATTGATATTCTAGATTAGACTTCGAGGGATTAGGTACCTTTGTACTTTAGTTTTTGAGATGGACCCCGTAATAAAAATTTACTTAAATTTAAATTTACCACTTATTCACACAAATTTACCAGCGGTCCTAATTTGATTAAATATTATAAATACTTCTTTATATATAGGCTAGCTTTTCACCACTATGTCACCTGATGTGTGGTCTAAGATGTTGTTTAAGGCTAACCTATAATTACTAGCTCTCAAGGAATACTGCCGGAACATACCGTAAGGTGCTTGGTGACAGATTTCCTACATATAAATAGTAAAAATACATCTATACTCCACTCAATAAGCTTAAGACGATACAAAATAAATTATTCGCTAAGTTAGATGTGTTAGATGGAAAAAACAATTGGTTGCCGACTACTAATATGTATTAATGAATTAAGCATTTAGTTAAGAAAAAGCGCAATTTTACAATATTAAATATTGTTACGCCAGATAAATTTAACATTTTGCTTGTTGGGTATCTGCTGCCGAACTAGGCTTGTGACCTATATTTCAGCATAGAGCGCCCTCCCCTATGGTAGTGCTAATCTAGCATAAATATATTATTTATATTATACATTAAATCAGTAGAGTAATATATAACAAAAAAAAAATACAATGCTCAGCTTTAACAGAAACGAGAGTTATTTTTTTATAATATTATATAATGGTGTTGTTATACAATTACAGGAGTTCGTGTATTTTAATCATAAATTTATATTTTAAACGTTTTTTTATTTCTGTTTGATTAGTGTTCCTCTGTTTGTGTTTAATGAGAATGTGTGTGTGAGTGGAAGAGGGTGTGTCATTGGGTTGCTAAAATGTTTGGTTCTGCAAATTTACGTTTATTTTAGTTTCTATTAATTAATTTGCTACACATATAAACAATTTGAGTACTAAAATCTTTTTATAAAAACTGATTTGATTCGTTATGTTTGGTAACATAACGAATCATAAAATTTGACAATACGTCAAATTTTTGCAGTTTTTTTTTCATTTGCTAGTCATAACTTTTAGCTTTGTCTTGTTGTATGTAACAATACAAGTCACAATACAAATAACGGTTGTACGTGAAATTGTACTTAATGGGGCATCATCAAAGTCAAATTCAAAATAATGTATTCAATCTAGGCATCTACGGCGCTCTTATGATGGTCAATTAAAAATGTTAATATTAAAATATTCTAAATTGTACTGCCACGTTCAGCAAAATTAATGTATAGAGCCACTGCGGGAAGAACGGGCAAGAAACTCAGGGCCATTCTTTTTAAACGTCTTTTAACAATTTGTTACAAACTATGTAATAAAGCTATTGCAATATTTGTTTAAATTACGTAAATGGCAGGTGATCAGGTGGGAAAGCTTGACAACCTACAGCCATTGCAGGCTCATAGACACCTACTACGAGTACTAGTTGGGAGCGTGCCCAGCATGCCATCAGAAATGCAATTAAAGATTTTTTGGAAACAGGTTTCTATTTCAAAATTGTAGTTTCAGCTGCTTTAGTGAAGTACAGATATATTAATCATATTAATTTCATGATACAAAAATAATGAAATTGTAATATTTTTTTTGTTATTTGGTCTAAAACAAAACTAGTCTGGAATTTTAAATTCCTTTTGTTTATGTTCTATAATGCTGAACGTAAACAAGAAACATAACATACTATATTTATAAACTTGGTGGTGAGGCATTTTGGAAATTTCTGTTTGGGTAGCCATCATACTCAAGTAGGAAATCTGTCGACAAGAACCTAACGGTGTTCCGGCAGTTGTCTTTGACAGCCAGTAGTTCTAGGTTATGACACTTACCATCTTTGAACATGTCATCGCTTACCATCAGGTGAGATTGTAGTCAAAGGCTAACCAATCAGCAATAATCAGCCAAAAAAAACAACATGGCAGTTAAAATGATAATTAGAGTACAAAATTCGCCTCTTATTAACCGGTTTCGATAGCTCGTTAAGGCACCTGGTGTGTACTACCAGAGATGCGGGTTCGATGCCTACAAGATATGAAAATTTTGTAGTCTAAAATTTTGTAATACTTAGTAATATTCACTAAGCATTCGATTGAGCTTGAAATCTAATAAAAATGTATTTTTGTAAGTGAACAAAAGGAACCAAACACTTGGTGATGTAGTCTTATTTTGTAAAGATTGCGATAAAATCAGTGACCTACATCGCACCCCACGTCTCAAGGTCCCCAGTGGAGATATTCATGACGTGGTCATGACCAAAGCCGCACGTGTGGGCACGCCTGTACCGTTACCACCAAATGTTTTGGGATAGAGTTACCTCTTGAGGGACACTTATATAGAAACCTACCAATGCGTTAGAACTTAATGCTTATGCTAAACTACAACCATTTTCTCAAAGGTGTCAGTTGTGGGCTTCAACTGGACAATATGGTAGTTGCATGTATTACAAAATCATCAATAATGTAAGTAAACATAATCTCATGCCCATAATCATTTATTTCATAAACAATGTTGGTTTACATGTCAATATGTAACATTTGGAGTAAGTACTCAAGGTAATAAAAACAAAATTATACAATAATTACAAATGTAGTCATAACATTAATTTTAAAAATAATAATGAATAGATTCGGGCGTTACTTTGCGGAAATCCATATTTAATAATAACAAATATTTTAAAAGTATTTTAAGAAAACATCAATTGAATTATTAAATAAAACACTAAAAAATCCTTATAAAAATTATATATATCTATTGACAATTCCGCCTAATTGAACGCCACGCAGCCAAACCGGAAGAATTTTCGACGCGTTTCGCTTCTAAACGAAGCAACCTCAGGATCTGTCTGAGTCTCGATCGTGCGCTCGTAGAGTCAAGACCTCCTGAGGTTGCTTGGTTTTTTTAAGTTTTATAAGCTGTTTATATATATATGATGTCCCCACATACGAGGGATAAGTATAAGATGATAGAATTAAAAACTTTGCATGGCCAGAAAATAGACAAATACATTTAAAACTCGTTCTAATGATATGCATGAAAAAAGGGAAAGATGGAAATATACAGAAAAAACAGGTTCATAATTAACTGGGCCTCAATTTTCTGATAGAAAAGACTTCAACGCGCTCCCGCATTTCGTTCTACTCAATCTAGTATACGGTATACAGATACCAATTAATACTGAAAATAGTACCAGCTGCAAAACATTCATGGTGCTAATTTTCCATCCGGGACAACAAAACTGGCCTAGTGAGCGTCAATCCTCCCTCTATTAGGGTTCCGTATTCAAACAGCCCTTTAAAGAAAAAATTTTTCGTTAATTTAGCGTTTTTCGTATTTCTTGGTTAGATAGAGGATATATTTATATAATAATCATAAAACATTTATTTCAGAGTAACGACCATATTGTTAGTAACACTTAATACCTACTGATTGCTATGTAAGTTAAATGATAATAATATAAGAGTTACAATTTTATATAAATAAAAATGAATTATTTTGTGACCAAACGTGCGATAGTCCTAAGTAATGCGTGCCATCCAGCGCCTCATGTAACTAGAGTTACAGATCTTCAGCTATAGGACGGCCAGGAGGGTGTTGGTACAATCTCATCACAGGCTCATCAGTGATGCTACTCTTTTCCGCATGATGGCATAGAAGTCACATAAGTACGCGCATCCGGCGCGAACATTCCTGAGGCTATACAAAAACGCGCTACAATATTTAAATTTGAGTCTAAACTTGTTTTAAAATTACAATTGAGACGGATCTCCATTTAAGTATTTATTTCTTTGGATAAAAACATATGAAAAAATTTTTAATCTCGTCGACGAGTTCTAGATAAAGGTACCCTATATGCTAGGGTGCAAAGAAGTTTTCATTCGGCACCCTTTTGGTGTATTGGAGCCCTCTAACAAAATAATTGAATTGAATTTAAGTCTAATGTTGTCTTTGGGTCATCATCTAAATTTTAGGTTTTAAATTCAGTCCGTGGTTCTTCCACAGATGGACAGACAGACAGATGAGTTTCATTGATAGAGCTCCGTTTTGCCATTTGGGCACGGAACTCTAATATAATTAATTCGCCTTTGAATCATCATCAACAGCCGTGACGTCCACACAGGGAGGGCTGCCATAATCACCACGCTTGGCAGGCGTCTTGAGGATCACAGTGTAAGATGATAGGTCTTCAGGAGGCGCTGGTGCCCATTTGCATTTCCCCTTCATCGCCTCTTGCTACTCCCACAGGAAGATATGGGAAGGTGCAATTCTAACCCAGCACCCACGGCTCTGTACCTATAGTTAGGAGATACCTAATAGGTGCTTCAGAATCTAAAGTCATGAAGTGCAAAGTTGCAAATGTATTACTATTAACATATATAATCTGCTTAACAAAATACTAAAGGTAATTTATGATACGAAACGTTCATCATTACTTCATCACTGCTTTAGTAAATATTGAAATTAAACACATATACGTTACACATTACGAGTCATGCTTAGAACACTGCTCACGAACTAACGTTATGTAACTAGCACCCTGGAAGTGAACTAGTCCTCACAAACTCAGGGAATCCTACAGTGAGGACTAGGGACTACCTCTAATCACTAAGTTAATAATGTACAGATGTACATACCCGCCTAGAGTGGAAACGTAAAAAGACGGACTCAATGGTATGTACATCTCAATATATAGATTAGTAGATGTATTTTATAGTGCATATATATTTGAGCAAATAAATATTATTATAATTATTATACTTTTTTTCTTCCGCGACTGTATGTAGAGACTTGTATTGTAGCTGAATGTATTTTTAGCATATTATTATTAATTAAGCGCTTAGTAGCTAGTTTTATAAGCATTCTCAGGGTATATTTTATTAAAAATATATTTATTTATTTAACTTACCAGTATATTTACGTATCTGCCTATTATATTTAGTTATAATAACATTTAAAATAATAATACTATAACTTGCGTAGGATCAAAAGGTATATAAAAGAGTCGGTTGCAAAACTGTTTATCTTGAGCGCTATAGAAGGTTAAGATATACTACGTGAATAATGATAGATAGAAGACAGCAGAGCGAAATGATTGCAGATATTGTACAACCCATAGCAAAGGATAAGAGCAGGAGGAAGAAAAATAAATGCAAGATAACATGTGTATTATACACGAGCATGAACTGTAGAACCAAGATTTAATTAATAACTAATATACAAATCTGCACTCTGGGACAAAATCGTATGCAAATGACTTGAGCCATGACGCGCGCCGCGCCGCCGCCTCCGCACCGGCACACGCGTTTAATCCAAGCGAGGTACAGTCAACATGAAAATCAATCGAACTAAAAAATAATACCGTCGTCAATAAAAAAAATATCAAAACTCATAACCATTAAAGTGGTCACCGCATGTACTTATTATTTGTGTTTTTATCCTTTTTACACCTATCCTACACATATTGTCATTATTCAGTGTATTCCGGTACGATCCCATGAAGAGATACGACACGGTATCCATTTTATTTTTGATTATTTTTTATTTACTTCCAAAAAGGAGGTTCTCAGTTCAATTGTATGTTTATTTTTTGTTTGGTTTTGGTGATTATATGTATACCTCTAAGTATTACAAAATCACAAATATACTATAGGAAAAATTTAAGTCATGTGCGGGATTCTATAGCCTATATATTATATAGACTTATAAAATCGGTATTGGCGACAGATTTTCTACTTGAGGGTAGTCGCTAGCCAGGCGGGCATTCGCAAAATGCCCTTCCACCATGCGGTGAAGCTCAAGCTCTGGGCGGGATTCGAACCATGGACCTGCTGCACGGCAGTCCATAGCCAATGCCACTGAGCCATCACTGCTTCAAAAATATTACTTTGCTTGAGGTAAATATTCAAAACTCTATTCAAAGGGACCACGGCGCGGTCCAGTGTTGCCACCGCGGGTGCTCTTGGCTCGGAGAAGGCCTTAAAACACAAACATTTCTTTTTTTATTTACTCAACAGAAGATTGAAGCACAAATTACAATATTAGAGAATTATTTTCCTTGAGTGTACTGTGACATAAGTAGAATACTTTTTATACCGATTTTATAAGTCGAAAATGCTATAGAAAACTACTTCTATAGAAAATACCATAGAAAACGACTTCTATAGAAAATACTATAAAATACTAGAGTGCGATATAACCAAACGCTTTCCACGCATTCGAAGCTCATCGAATAAAACATATATGAAAATTATATTCAGAACCTTATTCTTAGTACACATACAAATAATACCAATTACGATTGGTAGAAATTCCAGCAGTTAATATAAGTATTATATATTGAAGTAATTTTTTTTTCGCGTCTATTATTTATGAAAAGAAAATAAAAACACATACGGTATATAGAAGTGTTAGGTATAGCTTTTGATAGAAGTAATAATATCAAAAGTTATGGATTATCTCAGTTGATAATTGAGTTATTATGTTGACCGTACTTTTAATCGAAGAGCTGCGTTTGCGCAACTCACCCGGTCCACCGATCGCAGGCTACGTGGCTTGCGAAAGGACAGTAGAAAGTAGTGAAAGTGAAAAGGATCCTGGTACTGCCATCTTTTTCGGTTCCATAACCATAAATAGTTAATCCGTCACTAAATATCATCCGGTTCAGCTCAATGACGTAATACTTAGGTAGACCTGTTCATTGACGAAGGAGCGCCCGTCCACAGTAATTTATTTGTACGGGTAGACCTTGTTTGTATACGCCATCTTAGTGTGGGTGTAAGTGCTATATGATCGCTTAACTAAACAATAGTAGTAGCATTTACAAAAAAATATATGGAGAGCGCTTTCATTAGTGGAAATGTATATACTGTACTGTAACAGCCGACTCGTCCACTGCTGAACACAGCCTCCCCTATGGGGTATTTGCCATAATCCCCACGATTGGCAGGTGGCTTGGGGATCGCAGTATAAGATGGCAGTTCTTTAGATAAAGCTGCTGCCCATATTCCAGTATTTTCCCTTAGTCGGCTCTTACGACACCCACGGGATGATATGGGGAGGTACAATAATTCTAACCCGGCACCCCACGGGTAAATGTATATACGTAATTAATATTATTGGATTGTTACACCATATTAATTATTGCGATTAAATTTCCACCAATGGCAGCTCATGAATAAATATTATTCATGTGATAGAGTCTATAGTGTCCTAGTGTAGATGTAATTATTTGCAGCCCCATCTTCGATTTGTTTCTTTATTGAACCGGGTTATATAAATATATGATTACAGACGCTCAAACTTCATGAACGTAGACGTAGTTACGGTCCTTGCACTTAACTTTAATAATTTTCCAAAAAAAAAACACATTTAGTAATTGTGTATGCTAATTCTGTCAATAATTTTTCTGTGACTAAAGAAATAAAATTTTATTTCATTGACTTGTAACTAGCGTTTTTTTTTTTACTGTGTCTTTATACCTAGCTGCACACTCCTTCGGGTAATAAAAGGGTGATAGTGAACACGTAACTAAATAAAAATATACCCCCTGGGGTGCCGGATTAGAATTGCACCTCCCCATATCATCCCGTGGGTGTCGTAAGAGGCGACTAAGGGAAAAAATACTGGGAGGTGGGCAGCAGCACCTTCTTAAGAACTGCGATCCCCAAGCCGCCTGCCAAGCGTGGGGATTATGGCGAATCCCCCCTTAATATGGGAGGCTATGTTCAGCAGTGGACGAGTCGGCTGTTACACTAAATAAAATTGAAAAAGCAAGACAATCCTGGCATTGCTAACTCACCTACGGTGAAGTTCTACTCATCAATACTCATATATTATCATACAATTGACAAACCACAATCGAATTAGAATTCCAATGGTAGCAATTACGGTAGTTTTGTTCCAATTCATAAACCATCTATTCCTATATTTTAAGAACTGGGCGCCTATGTGACCGGATTAGTTTTATTGGTTAGAATTGAATAACGAATGAAACGCACATTTATATTTGTGTATTATAAAAAGCTTTGTTGTTTGTAAAGTCTTTTGTCAGAGTGTAGGTACATTGCGTCACGCGTTGTTTTCGCGGCAGGAGAGTAGAAAGTAGTAAAAGTGAAACCGCGAGGATATGCCAGCATTAAAACTTATTTGTAATCTATGACACCTCAGGCGCGGCACCACCCATCGCCGACGCTCACGATGTTGATGGCTGTAGCTAAAGCTCTCTTTGTTGTAACTAGAGCATGTAATTGGAACTGAATCATATAGGCATAGACTAAACTTGGTATTGGCATATTTTTTTTAATATTATTGTGGCGGGACTAGCTTGAGGCCCACCTGATGTTAAGCGGACTAACCTCTGCCTATAACAGATGCATTTTCGTCACAAGTCACGAATTGCACGGCGCCCGTCACCTTGAGACAAAGATGTAAAATCCTCCAAAATATTTTATGCCACTGTAGCAACGCAATCGCAACAAAATAGCTTACAGCATACCAAATATGTCAAAAACTATTGATAGCAAGCTACTGACTTGCGATTGAACCTAAATAGCGAGCAGACTACGGATACTGTCAAAAACTACAATTTTCATGCAATTAAGTTGCGTGAACGCCTTTCAATAGCTAGGAGAATCGGGGCAGTTCAACGTGTCATCCGAAGCACGTGCACTCTTAGTACCTAGTATATGCCACTAGCGGTTACCCATCCAAGTAACGACTGCAGAGATCACTGACCTTAGCATACTCCGCGATATACGCTTCAAATACATTCAATCATGGGTGGACTGCATTTATTTGAAACTTTCAGTATAATATATACTTAACCTAACTTCTTACTAAGTACTTAAGTTCATCCAGTCTTTTTTACAATATTAATATTTCATAGAGACAGTTATGGCAACTACATGAACACATGCAAATCACTTGTTACTCGTGGGTGGGCTGTTCCTCCGAAAACGCATATAAATATCAGTTCTAATGAAAATGGCAACTTAATTCAATTCTGTGTTTAATATAGTCACGACAATCTAGTCCACACCCACCCGCGGATTCTCAGGAAACAAAATGAAGTTGTGTGAACTTATCGACTAAAGATCTGAGTGGTAGCAAGTAGGCGTTACCACTTACTTTCATTGACTGTCCACCAAACCAGACAGACTGCGATCAGGTGAGCTATACATAGGTACTACTGTCGTTGTACTATCACTTATTCTGTGCCACCGATGGCTCAATTGGCATCGTCCTACTTCCGAGCGACTCGTCGCGACTTGACGGAGAAATTAAGACGGATTAGCGGCCGTTCAATAAAATTACTGGTTAATGACATCTGCTGAAGGAGCCGGTGATTGACAACCACTTGTAAGCAGATGGAGTTGGCTATTTATGGCTTTCGATTGTGTGGATTACTTAGAATGCGAATTTAACTTGACTTAACTTGTGTTAAAATTACGAATCTTTATTTACCACTCGAGAGCATTCACATTGAGTTATGGCTTCAGACATAAAACGGAAACCATACATTTTACTACTATATCATAGTGATGTTCGGTATGCGCGTTATTAGCGAAATTTGAGCTGTAAGATATGTCATGATTGTACGACTCCACATGAGAGGCATTAGGATAGCAAGATTATAAAAAATAGATAAACTATAAAACAAGAACTATGGTTTTAAATGAAGTATGACAACAGGGAACTCTTCATGTCTAAAGTGAATTTAAAAAATGCATCCTAGTTCTTTTATTCATTAGTCAAGTGGGTCGTTCAGTAGTCAAGTAGTCATCGTCTTTCTATACCAAGAACTGGTCATCACTACAACATCATCAACTACAGTAAACAAGGATTAATGTAGCAGCAAATCAGTGTGAAGATTTGTCTAAATATGTTTTATTTAAATCAGCTACCATCAAGCAACTCAGAGGAAATAAAGTGATCAAGAAAATGGCGAGCTATGGTAAGTCGTAGATTTTGTAGCTGTTAGTCAAGGTAAGGTTTAATCAAAAGCAAGTTCAACTATTTGATGTAAACAGAAACACACAGGTATGAAATTTAACATAGGCCTTTAACAATCAATAAGGCAAGGAATGCTAAGTACCAACATAGAAGTAAAGCTTGGTGTTACAAGTTTTACTCACAGGGACAGAATGAAATTTAAAATATCTCATTATGTTTGGTAAATCTGAGTTTGTTCAAAAATAAAGAAACAAATTAATGGAAATTTGAAGTTCAGTATCTGGCAAATCGAGGTATTCTAAAGAGTAGAGATTATACATAATTATGTTTGATTTGTATCGCAGAAAAAAAATAACACCCAACACACCGTTTCAGGATTACGATAGGCAATTTCAAAGAATTTTAAGTCTATTTGCTTGCGTCTACAAATCTACAATAAAATAAAAATCATCTCTATATAAATACTGAAACATATGAAGATGAACCTAAATGTCTTAAATGTTGATAATAAGCAAATCCCTGATACCAAACTAATTGCGACAATCTTTAAAAAAACTGTTATAATTTTTTTTTTCTATCTGACCCTTAGAAATCTTTAACACGTTAGATTCTTGCCCCGACGTAGCATCTGATGATCTGTTCAAACAAAATACTGGACAATTCTTTCACACACTTAAATGAACGAAAATATTAAGACTTTCAAAAGTTTAATCAGAGAGAGTATATACCTACCGAAGACTAGTGGGATATGTCAGTAAAAGTGTCTATTATTTGCATTATTGCGCTATATTTAGTTACAATATGCAATACTTATATGTGTCGATAGAGGAAACTTCCCCAATTTAATGAAAAGTAAAATTTGTTTTACCAATAGATGGAACCGACTTCAACACTCAAATGTGTGACTCTGTCTACTTATGGGATTGATTGCCATTCACTGTCAATGACTATATCTAGATAGGAAAATACTTTTCAGTTATTGGAGTGTAACTCAAAAACGGCTTGACCGATTTTGACGAAATTGAAATGGGACCACACGGCACGCAAGAAAGAATCATCAAAATCGGTTCACCCAGTAAAAAGTTCTGAGGAAACAAACATAAAAAAATAAAAACAGACGAATTGAGTATTTCTCCTCCTTTTTGAAGTCGCTAAAAATAACTCCAATGTTTAAGTCGGGGGCTAGTTCTGACTCTATCAATTATAAACTGATTTCCATCCTTACACAACAACTTAAAAACTTCTACGCCATTTTGATGAGCGTATTTTACAGTTTGGTTTCACGAAGAGCACAGCCACAACAGATGCAGGTGTTCAATTGATGTCACATATACTTGAAGCCTGGGAGAGTTCATATGATCCTATTAGCGTATTTTGTGATCTTTCCAAGGCATTCAACTGAGTAGAACACCGCCCTCTGATTTATAAACTTTACAATATGGTATTCGTGGAAAAGCTCTAAATCTTATAGTCATATCTGTCAGATAGGCTACAGGAGGTTGGAATAAATGGCAATACTTCTTCCGGGTCTTTGGTACAAATATGAGTTTCGTAAGGGTAAATTTTGGGACCTTTTCTGTTTCTATCGTATATTTATAACTAGCTTTTACCCGCGGCTTCGCCCGCATGGGCTATCCCTCAGGTAGGTTTTTGGGAGCCGTGTAAAACGTGTTATATATAAATAGGTTACTTTTTAATCTTTTTAAATTGGCCCTGTAAATCGTAATCGTTTTGTAAGTCGACCTTCCCTTAAAAAGATAGCGATCTAATTCATGTAAGTAAGTAATGTGTATGCTATGTATCTTTAAATGGTATTACAATGACAAAAGTAATAATCTTCTCTTAAATTCAAAAATGTTTCCTTGACCAAATGTTACTTACGATAAAATGCATATAGGGAGAAATCTTGACTTTAATTACAAAAATGACCACTTAAAACTTGAATATTTCAAAAATGAAAAGTATTTTCTACAATGTCTATATTTTCCCGAATTGGCATTTAGTATCTGCAGCACCATACAGATTATCCCCATGACTTCCGCAATTAATACAATTTGTACCCAATATAATGTTTAATTATAATTTATGATGTTCCTTAAGCTCCATTTAATAATAATAATTATTATTTTCTATACGTGTACCCAGCGCACTGTCTCAGCTTTTATATTCTCTAAATGAAATAATAATCCAGTCGGGCGGACACGGCGAAACTGCATTAGGGTAATATAGAGTCGGCCCGAAAGATACTAGTTTATTTTGAGAAATGGGAAGGGCTTATCAAAAATCTATTATACAGTAATAATATTATCATGATTCATAATGAAAAATAAGCGAAACTACTTAAACTTTATTTTTATTTCTTTTCATTATTTCTTTATTCTTTATTATTTTATCATTCTAGGTTAGCCTGAACAACACTTCGATCACATCATCACTTACCATCAGGTGAGATAGTGGTCAAAGGCTAACCTATCCGGCATAAATAAAATAAAAAATAATAATAATAAAGGATTTTCTTGTGAATTAAAGATTCACTCTCTCCCACGCGGTTTTGCCGACGACGCCATTTATTATTTATTTGCGCCGTTCACATCTCCGTCATCTCCGTGTTATGTGATTTGTCCCGCCATTCGGCATGCCGATAATGCAAATAAGTTGTTTTTACGTGTTACCACGATTATAATCATATATAATCTAGTCATAGAGCGAATGTTATTTTCACTCCGTGCTTTAAATAAAATAATAGATAATAAATTAATCATAAAAACTTCTTTATTGCGTAAAAATACAATTATTTAGTATTTGTAAAAAACGTAAAACCTTTGAAAAATTTACCGTTTTTATCTAGATCGGATATTTAATGCACTGTTCACACCTACGACGCGAAACCATCTTCACAGGTAAGAAGGTATCCAAAACGACTTGCAGGGACGAGATCGCTATTATCCGATTTTTTATTAGAAACAGCTTTTATGAATAAAAATGTATATATGATTTCAGTACGACTTTACTGTTTGCTTACATACTAAAAGTAGTTTTGGTGGTCAATTTAATATGTCTACAGCGTGGAGAGAATATAACATTCACTGTATGATTATGATACCGAATTATAATACCGAATGTTCTAATTTCCATATCAAAATTAAACAAGAAAGCTAAAGGCATCTTTGTTACCTAATCCGCATTCCAAATGGCGAAATAGCGGAAAAATCTTGTAGATGTGATGCAAATAGTCGTAGGTTTATCAGATAAAATAGAAATCTATTTATAATACGTGGTTATGGATAAAAAGAAGATATACGCGTCGACTTACCGACGAAATACGAAAATACCTACTCGTAGATATTTAAATATATCAGAATAAGAATCATAAATAATTATTGGCCATTATAACAGAAGGTGATGCACTAGGCAAGTCATTTTACAATGTTATCTACATATTGGAAAATGACTTTTATAACTTTAGTTTTAAAATCATGTTGGTGTTAAATGGTTAATGGCATAATCAAGCATATTATATCTTTTAAAATAAAATTAATATTAATATAATAAATAATAATGATAATGATTCGTAATGTCAATGTAAGGTTTTGTACAAAATATAGATTAATGTAAGTTATATACCTACTCATAGTTTATATTCGTACTTATATACATAAAATCATATTAAATACTTACGGTGTGTTCAGGCAGCTGTCCTTGAGAGCCAGTAATTGTAGGTTAGCCTGAACAACATATTCGACCACATCATTACTTACCATCTGGTAAGATAGTGGTCAATTTCTCACCTATCAGGCATAAAAAAACGACAAAATTATTAAACAAAAAGTCACTGCCGTTAAAGTTAGCCAAATTCTCTATACATATGTATTGACTGTTGACATTGTTATTAGTGTTATAATATATAATAATTATATTATTATAACGCAAACCAGTGATTAAAATATGAAATTAACTATTTAGAGATTTCAGTAAATTGTCAAGTAGGTGCTTATCATAATATAATATATTAATATTATACTAGCTTTTCACAATTATATTCAGTTATTATATTGCCACAATGTCTTTTTTTTTATGCTTGATAGGTTAGCCTTTGACTACTATCTCACCTGATGGTAAGTGATGATGTGGTCGAAGATGTTGTTCAGGCTAACCTAGAAGTACTGGCTCTCAAGGACAGCTGTCGGAACACACCGTTAGGTGCTTGGCGACAGATTTTCTACTTGAGGGTGGTAGCTAGCCAGGCGGGCATTCGCAAAATGCCCTACCACCAAGCTATAACGACTGCCATCCTAAGACGACAACCGGGACCGACGGCTTAACGTGCCCTCCGAAGCACGTGCACGCTCAGTAGTAATGTCACTAGCGGTTCAGCCATCCAACTCATGACCGCGCGCGACGTTGCTTAACTTTGCTGATCGATTGAGAACAGCTAAGTAAACTTAGCTACGAGCGCTTCTCTTAGATACTATAGTGTAGTTTAAGCCCGGCCGTACAAAGTCAGAAAACAACTGTCAGAAAAAATCAAATGCGCGCCGAAAGGCACTCTGTGCATACATTTTGCACCAGACATCGTAGACCTTCAGACGTTTTCTTAAACGGATGTCCGCTGCTGACGATCGCCGGATGCACGCCGACCGGAGACGTCAGAAATGTGTCTTATCCGAATATCTGAAGGCGCTCTTCATACATTTTGTACTAGACACTGCATACCATCAGAAATTCGCATCAGGTAGCAGTGATGCCATTTTTTTTTCTCAGATTAACACATAGACATTTCATTTTCAATGAAGATGAAATATGTGATAGAAAATAAGCCAACAATAATGGGAAAAGTTGAAATATCCAATAAATAAAACAAAAAATAATTGAAACATACGTGTAATATAACATCAATTTTGTTATCTTTATCAGTAAGAATATTCATTTGACACTATTTTACCGAAAACCGTAGTAGGTATCAAACAAATCAAAGCATGTCATGATTTTTTTTTCAGTTTCTAATTTTTTTGACTATAGGACCATTATATATGCATATCTCGAACTGTCAACCGTGTGCATTTATTATAAAAAGATATAAAAACAATATCTAAAATTTTAATTTGAAATCGTTCTGCAGAAAGGTCAGAACAGGAGTAGGTACCCTAAACCAAATACAAATACAAATATTTTATTTCAGTAAACTTAATCTATCATACATTTCATGGGTTTGAGAATCTCTCTTTTAAGTATGCAGATACCTGTGTTAGAGTGTCTCGCTCTTCCGTGGTACTAGGTAAGATCATGATAGACATTTATAATTTAAACTTTAAATTTAAGAATTTAGAATATGTTGTGTGTGATTGTATATTTGCAGAGTGAGGGTGCTCTTGATCTCTTGAACGTCTTATCAAGAGCATGGTTATATCAGGAGTACCCAACTAGGTGTGAGTGAGTGTATGTATGTGTGTGTAGAGTGAATTGATGAGTTTGTGTAAGTGTATGTTACGAAATGATTTCAAGGAGTTTTTCAACTTTCTGTCAATAGCCATTCATGAAGGATTTTTTTACATTTATAATTATTCATAGGGTATATGTTCAAAGCTTTATTAATGGTGTTGTAGAGATAGGTAGATTGCTTCGCATACTGTCGCGATGCAAACCTAGACCGAGCAGTAACTTTAGTGGCTACTCTACCTCTATACTCTTCTTCGGTAATTGAGATTTTTATGATTGTAATCAAGAGATTTATGTAATTTTAAAACAGCGTTTAGGATATAGAGTTTTCTGACTGATAGTAGTCCTGAATCTCGGTAGAGCATATTTGTCGAGTATTGGTAGGGTTTAAAGTACCTACATAACTTTTATTAAAGATCTCTGCGCCCTTTCAAGTTCCAACAACTTTGTCTTCGTAGCTCCTCCTCAGACTGGTATACAATAATTTTGAATCGATTGTGCTAATGATAAGTAGATTTGGTTGATTAATTTTTTTGGTGCGACATGACAAAGAATTTTAAAAATCCAAATTAATTTTCGAACTCTATTCATCAGGAGTTCGATGTGAGCATGCCAGGAAAGACATTGATCAATCATGATTCCAAGGTATTTTGTACTTGAGACTTTATATATGTAAGGGCAATCACAAGAATCGTCATTGAGGTTATAAATTTGTGTATTTTTAGACGAAAATCGAGATTGGGTTGGCTATTATTATATATAGTATAGGTCATAAAGTTAGTTTTAGAGACATTTAGGGTTAGCAAATTCAGGGTAAGCCATTTAGATATTTTAACGAGTCCTTCTTCTGTTCGTTTTCCAACTTCATGCCAGGATATACCACTAGCGAACTGTCAACCGTGTGCATTTATTATAAAAAGATATAAAAACTATATCTAAAATTTTAATTTGAAATCGTTCTGCAAAAAGGTCAGAACAGGAGTAGATACCCTAAACCGATGTATGAAAGGATTGATGGTGTAGATGAAGCGAAAGACATACGCAAGGACCGTTACAAGTGGAAATCTGTGGTCTCTGCCGACCCCTACGGGTAAGAGACGTAATGTTATGTATATATGTATGCAGCAGATAAGAAAGTGTAGTCGCAAATGTTCGGTGAAAGGATTTCTTTGTTACTCTTGCAAAAATAATATAATTTTTTTTTTTCGTTCATTTAGAATTTTGTATAATAACGTAATATTTTCTTAAAATATTATTTATTTCTTTTTTATTAGTATCTAGTGATTTCCGCAAAGTTTGTAACGCCTGAACCTATTATTTACTATATTGTGTTCATAGTTCTCGTCTACTACGTTAACCGTATTGATTTTCTTGGCTGAATTTTCGAAGCAATGACAGCTAAGCGGCAATAGCGTAATTAAGCGGCAATAATTCCAGACTGATCCATAATTCCAGATGGGGATCGAACCATGGACCTGCCGCACGGCATGCGGCAGGTCCATGGTTCGATCCCCACCGCCGGCTTGAGCTTCACCGCATGTTGGAAGGGCATTTTGTAAACGCTCGCCTAGCCACACTCAAGTACAAAATCTGTCTCCAACACCAAACAGTGTGTTCCGGCATCAGTCCTTGAGACCCAGTCAATACAAGCACATGAGACTTTACTGTATGTCTCAGGGTGATGGGCTCAGTGCATATTTTCCTAAGTTACGTAGCTCCGCTGCATTATTTTTTCGTTACGTTCAATTCTTCAGTTAGTATAAAAATAATCCCAAAGCTACAACGGACCTGCTGCTACGAGTCATAGGTATACCTAAATAGGAACGCGCGGTGAACGGAGCGGTATGGAATTTTAGATTTACGAGGTACTACCAAATCACAAATGATTTTTGAGCCAATTATAATACGTAGATATATGATGAGCTTTATGGCGATGTTGCGTCACATTGCAATTCATGCTACATAGGGTGCCGTCGTAAGGAGTGACGATGGGGAAAATAACAGAAAGTGGGCAGCACCGGGGGGGAGGCTTTGTTCAACAGGTGACTTCATGGCTGTTGATGCCTTCTATAATATATTTCAGAGCCATAATATATATATACCATAACGCTTCGGACCTAATAGGGTCCATACGAATGTAAGTTTTTTATTCAACATGAAACTCGTACATGTAGCAGTAATGTCTCTGTGCCAATAGTTAGGACAGACTGAAAAGAGACAGTAATTTTTAGCTACGTATACAGTGATAATTTTTGGAACCTTTAACCATCCTTGACCACGTCATCGCTTACGGATACGTATCAAGAATAAAATAAATAACAAAAGAACACGTCAAAGAAATGTCACTGGCAGGAGTTTGAATAGCTAGTTAGCTAACATCGACATGTTTCCCGCAAGTAGGTGGCATGGAGCGGCAGAGGCGGCGCACTGGGCTTCGACCACGCGTCCTCGTGCGCGCGCACGCAGCGCTCCAACCGAGCGCGCGCGCTGCAGGACGCGCCCTGCGACCTCACGCGGCACTCCTACTGCAACACGCCCGGGAACAACTACCCCTGGCATGCCATCAGGAGATTCGTCAAGGAGAACCAGGTCAGTTACTTTCTAAATAACGTTAGTGAATTCAACAGTGACTTGAGTATCTACTTCCTAAACATATTACAACGCTCACAGAAGGGAAATTCAAGTTGCATGTGAAAAACATATTGATTAAAAATTCCTACTACACAGTTTCTGATTACATAAACGACAAAAATGCCTGGACAATTCGCCAAGCTATTGCCTGTCACCTACATAATTTAAACAAATATTGTAATAACTCTATTATATAGTATGTATGTAACACATTGTTAAAAGAATGGCCCCGAGTTTTCTTGCCCGTTCTTCTCGCAGTGGCTCTATACAATTTATTTGCTGAACGTGGCAGTACAATGTAGAATATTTCAATACTAAAATTTGTAATTGACCTTCATAAGAGCGTCGTAGACGCCTAAATTGAATAAATGATTTTGACTTTGACTTTACTTACCAGTAATTTGCAATCTGCTTTTAATCAAATAATAGTTCAATCTCCCTACCGAAATACTCATATGTTCTATGTTATGATCGAATGATTCACTATCAATATGACATCGTGATTTCATCTTGTTGTAATTTTAAAATTAATGCCTGCTAGGCGATTGAGCTTTTTTACATGGGACAGAGCGACATCTATAGCTGGATGTTAATGGACACAATACTCATTTTTCAATCAGATACTGCTAGGTAAACTTGTTTACTGAGTCGCAACTCTTTGAGAAAACCCGGAGCTCACCTGCCTGAAGTGAAAAACTAATGATGATTCCTGTGGTACACCGTGTAATGGAACAATAAATCTGTTTTCAGGGCCTCATGCGGCGGATGTACGGCAACGAGCGCCACATTTCAGTGCTAAAAGCTGAACTCGACAACTACATAGAACAAGAGGAAGAAGATATATTGAAGGCTACCCTTATGTACAGCAAAGGTAGCCAAGGGCGTGCCATGAAAGACAGGCCACATTTCCGACCGATCCAGGACAAAAACAAGAACAACGACACCCTCAAAGTAAAACCTTTAGAGAACGTCAACCAATCTAAGCCGAACAATACGGATAGCCGCAATGCTACTGAAATGAGCAACGAAACTCTTAATGACAATAAAGGGATAACTTACAAAACTAAGTTAGAAAGCATTGCAAACATCGAGATCAATCATCTCGATCCAGAAATGATAACGCTTGACGCTGTCATCAAGCAAAGCATCGAGACAAACAGTATCTATCCTAAATCCAGTTATGCGAAGATTGAAGCTAAGACTGACGGGAAGAACAGCACCTACGGAGATAAAAATGTTTCTACAACAACCGACAGCGCCAACAGTACCGAAACTACTACTGACAATCCTGACGCTACCACAGAAGCTGGTAAAGAAGCTTGGAAGATTGTAGGCGAATCTTCAACGCTGCCACCGTCTCTTTTGTTCTCGGAACATGAGAAAGGAACCATTGACAGGGTGGACACTCCACCTCCGAAGGTCAATGAGAAGAAAGAGGAGTTTTATCAGAAGCCACATCATCAGGAGTCACAGCGGCCTTCTGTAATAAAGCTGAGTGGCGCGTAAGTATAAAAGTAGGTAAAATTGAATACTAAGAACTATTTCTAATGCAAGCAACTTTAGCACAACTCTCTCCAAACATTTCGATATTGCGACATTAACTAGGTAATAATATGAAATATTTTAAAAATATTTTATGAAAACATCAAATTAATATTTTGATAAAACACTTAAAAAATACAAAAAAAATATCTAGTGACAAATCCGCCTAATTTTCCTGTTAAGCCGACGTGACGTCACAAACGCCACGCAGCCAAACCGGAAGAATTTTCGACGCGTTTCGCTTCTACACGAAGCATCCTCAGGAGGTCTTGACTCTACGAGCGCACGATCGAGAAGATCGAGAAGAGAGAGATGTAGAAGAGAAGCGAAACGCGTCGAAAATTCTTCCGGTTTGGCTGCGTGGCGTTTGTGACGTCACGTCGGCTTAACAGGAAAATTAGGCGGATTTGTCACTAGATATTTTTTTTGTATTTTTTAAGTGTTTTATTAAAATATTAATATGAGGTTTTCACAAAATATTTTTAAAATATTTGTTATTATTAAATATGGATTTCCGCAAAGTAACGCCTGAATCTATTTATTATATTATCTAGGTACTTAAAAATATGTAGGTATAGTGCGGTTAAGTTTCTATTTCTGTGCTCTGAACTCTTAGAACCCAATTAAACTAAATACTAATCACTAATAGACTGCCTTCATCGGTCGAGTTGCGTAATTCGTCGCTCTGGAATCTGAAGGTCTAGGACCGTTTGGTCTTTGAGGCTTGTTCTGTAGACAGTTATTCGGTATTTTTAAATAGTAATTTGTTATAGTTTTTATTTGGCGCGAGTTCTTTTATATATTTTAAAGGCACGAGACGCAAAATAAGTTTGCTGTCCAGCGCAACACACAAATTAACTTCACTTCGTGACATTAAAAAGTAATTAGAAACAACATAATATTATTTATGCATTGTGGTTTAAAAGCAGTAATTTAGCACTAGAGCATAAAATACATTTAAATCTGCTCACACCGGGCATAAACAAAATTTTTACGAGCACGATAAATGAATAAATGACAAAATAAATTCAATAGCAGTCCGGAGTAAGCCACCGTGCTCGGTACGAGTAGATGGCAATAAGCTTACCCTCAATTACATGGGACCAAAACATATCTGGCGAAACGTGGGTAGGTGAATAGACCCCTATTCCTTCTTCAGAGATATGAAAACGTGCAAACTTATTAGGTACTGAACATCTGGTGTCGACTTTTGTGACACAAAATGTGCAATGGCTTCTGTGAAATGAGTAGGTATGTGAGTATTAGGTAAAGTATAGATCTTCACCTTTCAAAAGTTCCCTCATATATTATACTTGAAATTACCACAAAATAGCTCGTTGTTTCACTGAAGCATATAAGAGACAGGAACTATATAGAAATGCAAAATACTGATGATTAGATATACCTACCTAATCCCAACCACTTCCAAAATGTATTAACTACAAGTAGCTTCCATCTACTCCATTTCCAGTAACGCGTGCGAGTCTCGTGAGATAATCGACGCACCGTTCTGGGCGAACAGCACCCGCGGCGAGGTGCTGGTGCTGCTCAACATGTGGCCCTACGAGCAGTTCATCCACCAGGAGATGTGTGTGCACGAGCGGAAGCAGATGTACTGCAGAGAAGGGTGCAGGTAACTTAAAGGCTTCTTACAGAATTACACTAGACATCACCTCGGCCCGGCTCAACAATACCTGGCCCCATTCTCATAAAGAGGAGAGGCAGCATCAGCATCTCGAGATGCTGATAATTTATGTGTTGAAGTATGGAGTTCCATAATAAGAACATTGAACGGGTTCATCTGAGGCGATGTCGATCTATACAACTATAACACATAATCATCAGCCGGAAGATGTCCACGGTTGAACAAAGCCTTCCCCATAGAACGCCACAAAGAACGGCCATTAGCCGCTTGCAACCATTGACTACCCACACTTTGATGATGTCGGCAGTCCACCTAGTAGCCTACCAGCACTTCCAGTGTAATATGGTAACCACTCGAGAACCTTTGTTCCCCGTCGGTTATCAGTTTGTCGTGCTCGACGAACTGATGAATGGCTGCTAGGTGGATGTGGCCCGACCATTGCCACTTCAACTTGCAAATTCTGAAAGCTATCTTGATGACTTCAGTTCTTTGGCGAATATCCTCGTTCAAGATTTTATCGCGCAAAGAAACTCCGAACATAGCGCTCGTTGAGCTACTCTGAGGTTGTCCATAAGGGCCACAGTTAAGAACCACGTCTCAGTGCCATAAGTCATCACTGGCAACACACACTGGGTTAAGACTGGTCTTCAGGCTGTGCGGGATGTTCGACGAGATGTCGTCAACTTCCCGAACGCTGCCCATCCGAGTTGGATTGTTTGGGCGACCTCTTTGTCGAAGTTGGACCTAACTGGAAAATCTGCCCCAGTTAAATGTAATAGTCAACATTTTCAAGCGTATCGTTCCCAACAACTACTAGTAGGTCCAACATGGACATTAGACATATTTTTCGTCATGTCCATTTCCATTGTAAGACCCTCCAGCTGGAAAACTATTCAGGTCGCTGAGCATTAGAGCTCTACTGAATTTCTCAAGCGACTCTGCCATTATGACTATGTCATCGCCGAAACAAAGGTGAGTGACGTATTCTTCATAGATTTTGGTGCTGAATTTTTTCTAGTTTAAGAGCTTAAAAACGTGGCTTTTTGGTCTTGCCATACGACAATTTGGACGTATACGTATCTACAAACAGATCTCAAACCATTTGTCCAAAGACTCCAAAGCAAGAATTTTGAAAATCAGTCGATGCTACAGACAAACACCCATTTACTTAGCTTATTGTAGTAACTCGATGAATTGGTAATGTGTGCGTTGTTCCAGATGCGAGCAGCAGTACCGGCTGCACCGACTGCTGGCGTACGATCCCCGTAACGAATGCCGCGGGATCTTCGCGGACTGGTTCCGCTTCCCCGCGTGCTGCACGTGCCGCTGCTACGACGTGCCCATAGAGTTCCGCGCCAGGAGCCCTAGGATACTGCGCCCGCAGTACGACGAACATATCAAAAGGTAACACATTCAGTACTGAGGTTAGCTGGATTTATTCCCTCCACGTACGGTTTTTGACACGCTGTGTGTTCAGCCGCACCCCGTTAAGCGCGATCGGCGTTGCGCCGCAACACCTAACCTTAATAACTTGGCCACTGAAACACACCAGGTGTGTTTTTAGGGTATTTTCTAGTGGATAGATTGTAGGTATTTTATAGGTGGTTAGACTAGTCTGACCAATTTACATAAGATATTAGTAGATTTTAGTGTAGCAAAAATACCAAGAGTTTTAGTATACAGCTGCAAGCTTGCTTTATATTTGCTTGCCTTAGACCAGTATGTCACCTGATGGTAATTGATGTGGTCGAAGATGATTTTTAGGATAGCCTAGAAGATATACTAGCTGTCAAGGGCAGCTATCGGAACTTATCGTTAGGTGCTTGTCGACAGGTTTTCTACTTGAGGATGGTAGCTAACCAGACGGGCATTCGCAAAATGTTCCATCATGCAATAACGGCTGCCATTTTAAGACAACAACCGTAACCGACGGCTTAACGTTGCTTCCGAAGCTTGGAAGCGCCCAAAAGTAATGCCGACGTTGCACAACTTAATTGAACGGATAAGGACTAGGCGAGCTTTGCTACGACCGCTTCAAAGTATTATAATGTAGGTACTTCAATCTACATATATACGTATGTAAAACAGTGAAATTCCAAGCGGCTTGCTATCTTATGCAAAACTATCTCTCACTATCTTAAACTGGCAATCAATACCGACCAACCAAATGTGATATTCTAAGCAGCTGCCTGTATCTGGCGACGTGACTATCGGAATGCCTTTGTTGCCAGTTGAATGTCACCTGGAGCAAATACGTTAAGTTCTAAGCTAACATTTATGAGATTGATTTCAAAAGGTGTTGTAATGTACTGTATCAGCCTCCCCCATTAAGGAGGGTTTGCCATAATCCCCACGCTTGGCAGGCGTCTTGGGGATCGCAGCGTGAGATATCAGTTCCTCAGAAAGCGCTGCTGCCCACCTTCTGGTATGTTACCCTTAGTCGCCTCTTACGACATCCATGGGTAGAGATGGGGGGGGGTGACATTCTACCCCGGCACCCCACAGGGTTAGCCCGGCACCCCACTGGGTAAAAAGGTACGAGGTTTCAAAAAGTTAAAAGGTACCGACTCCTTATACTCAATGCAAGCATTAGTGTCGCTAGAACTAAAACAGAAATCTTGCAAATATCTGGATTCTGATGATTTCAAAAGTGCCAACTTTTGCTGTCCTTAATAACCCGTCACTTGCAGCTGGCGGGACGTATATTGCAGTTTTTGCAGTTCATCTCAACTACATCATACCGGTAGGACATTTTACAACCTCGCCTGGCTAGATTCCATAACTAAATATAGAAAATGTCCCCAAATGCCGTTTTCTGGCAGCAGTTCTTGATTCCAGTTGCTATTTTAGGCCAAGCCTTATAGCATTTTGCCCACATCCACATCATTTTACTGGCAAACTACGAAGTAGTAGTCAAGGCTATCAGTTACAAAAAATCCGTACCTACATTATTATTAGGACCACAAACTTATTAATATTTCTTACTGTAGCGTTGCTTATCTTTAACTTTTGGTGTCTACATTGGCCACGGTGATCGTGAAGCTTGTCTGCGCTCTGGACCACCTCTGGACCGAAGCGGTTTGTATATGCCTATTTGAATGCTTCATAGAGGAAGATAAGAAATATATTGCTCATCGTACTGCATTTGAATTTCGCATATTGGCATATTTGGCATAAAATCTAGGTACCGTAAGGTTACTAAGTAAGTTAAGGCACTGTTAGGACTTTATATGTATTGCCTTGGTAGGGATTTGAGTGATATATAAACAACCTTTAGTGTTTCATGTTGAGGGCCTCTTATCTCCTTCGTCTTGTTATAATTTTTTATGAATATTTGAACAGAGCTTAACTATTTGAAGTCAGACCTTTAAAATAATTGAGCTCTGTTAGGTGACATTTTAATTTTTTTATGTTATTGTTACGGAACAAGCTCGAGGCCCACCTGATGTTAAGTGGACTAACCTCTGCCTATAACAGATGAATTTCGTCAAGTCACGAATGGCACTGCGCCCTCGAAACTTAGTTATTAAGTCTCATGTGCCTGTAATTACACTGGCTCTCAAGGACTGCTGCCGGAACGGAACACACCGTTAGGTGCTTGGCGACAGATTTCCTACTTGAGGGTGGTCGCTTGCCAGACGGGCATTCGCAAAATGCCCTTCCACCATGCGGTGAAGCTCAAGCCCTCGGCGGAATTCGAACCATGGACGTGCTGCACGACAGTCCATAGCCAATGCAACTGAGCCATCACTGCTTCAAAACTATTATAACATATCGTTATAATGTGGTAGCGTGGGCAACAGTGCATTTTATATCGTAACATATACTTACACTCT
Source organism: Plagodis pulveraria (assembly GCA_963890685.1). Classification (NCBI taxonomy): domain Eukaryota; kingdom Metazoa; phylum Arthropoda; class Insecta; order Lepidoptera; family Geometridae; genus Plagodis; species Plagodis pulveraria. The sequence continues at coordinate 2,188,443 of OY982968.1, forward strand.
CTTTATTTTGTTACAGAGTAATATACGAAGACGTAGCCAGGGACTGGTACGAGATGTCGGAATTCGAAGATGTAAACGAAGACCTGTTCTGAGAGTGCAAATGTGTTATTATTGCACTGAGGGCCACTAACTTAGCGTCAAATGTAGGGGAAAGTGGTACATGATGATCCCTTTAAGGGAGAATGATTATAAGTCTGAAAATATTAAAAAATACTTTGATATTATAGGTCTATCTAATAGTTAGTATATCCTTCAAAGTAATAGCAAACTAGTATTTTTGAAATTGATATATTTTTATTGAATTATGAATCATTTTTTAAAATGGTACCAATGGATCATCTTGTACATAGGGGTGGCCAAGATGATTCGTAGGTCCCAATTTAGGCCCAATTAGGTAATACATTTTATTAACAGGTATCATATTTAGTATAAATATTCAATAAAGAAATAAAAAACATCATGGTTTAAAAAGTAGGTCTTTATTGAAACAGGTACAATTATTTAACACAAAACAGCCATGTGCGTACAAATCAATAAATTAAAGCTTAAATTTAAGTTCAACATTCTTATTATGAACTCAATTATCAAATATTATAACACTTCTATTACTTCTTCTACTTATTTAACAATCATTTAACCAGAATGAGATCAATTGAAAATTGAGGATAGGCACAATCAACATCTTAAGTAGAAATATTTTCCAATCATCGATAAATAACTTTGCTTAAATTGTTTCCATGTTTTTTATATGTCTAACAAGTTCATGTTCTTGCGTGAAAGTGAACACTGGTCTTTTGTCGCCCAAATATTTCACTCCACCTACAGCCTCTTTATTTTAACCCTTTGTGCGTCTTTTCAGAGACATTACGTGAACAGAAAATTCTTGACCGCCGTTCTATATAGCACTACCGCTTTCACTGCATCTAAATAAAGCCTTAATCATTGAGCTTTCATCCCAAGCTCCACGTTTAGTTTTCCTTTTACAATTACCCGGCATTTTTCTGTGAACAAGTTAACAAAGCTATATACTTATTTGCATGAGTCAAGATGATCCGCACGGATCATCTTGACCGCAAACAGATGGATCATCTTGCCCCGTACCCGGTTTTAGCACATTAGGGTCAATAAGGTAACCTCGTGAGTTTTTTGTGGCTACCAAACCATTTATACAACAAAATTAAGTATTTTCTGAAGCCGCAAATATAACAATTCTTCCATATAACCACATACGAAAAAAGGTGCATTGTCTCAAAGTCAGACTTACCTTAGATCAGCAGTACACAATTTTTATTTTTTATCACAACACATCACGCTTTGCTCGCGCCGCCATGACACTTTAACTGGCGGCTGGGTAATGATGGGCCTACACTTTACCTAAAAATCAGGTAGATGGCTTTAGTTGTTTTTTCATGACAGAGAAGGATCATCATACCCCAAGGGATCAACTTGTACCACTATCCCCTATATATTCCTGTATCTTTCTCTCTCGCTGAGAGGCATCGTTCGCTAGAACGAGAAACGTTTTGGATAGGATACCTCTGTGGGTCAAAACTTAAGTCTACTTGCACACAACGCTCACAAATATCTGACGCTAAAAAGCATTGTTCTGTCTTCACCTACATACAACTGAAGTTTTAATGTCGTTGAGCGCTAATCGGAGTGGTCAACCACACATTCACATTTAAAAGTAATTTTGTTAGTCCCTATCTATGGAGATAAGTAATATCTCAGTTTATGGAATATTACTTATTTTAATATATGATATGTTTTATTTACGGATTTGTAATATATGTATAACAAATCCGTGAATAAAACATATCATATATTAAGCAGTTTCTTTAATATATACGAGGTCCTCTATATAAACTGTATAAAAACGCTTGTCAGCATCTTTCTCGGTATAGCAGTAAGAGTGTACATAATATAATATTTGAATTTATTTAATTTACTGTCGGCTCTATTTATCTCCGCCGATCCCACCTGAGCTGTTTACAAGAATGTTTATAATCTAATTTAAAAAAAACAAGAACTTTTTTAAATATTTTTAGGTTTGCTATAACGCATGCTAATGTTTTTTTTTTATCAAAAAAAAACCTATCGTATATTTGTGATTTTGTAATGTAATCCGCATAGCAGGCGTTATTGCAAACCTAAAAATATTTAAATTATAAGGTTGCGTCATCATTTACAAGTATAAAACCAATTGCAAAATTGGTCTTGTTTGTAGTACAACGTAAGTGGTTCTATAGATGTCGCTCGAACGATAGGAAAGATTCGAGTTATGACGTCATGTCATGTTAGCTCAATTGGTTAAAGCATACCCCGGCTCAAGGGGTGGATGGACGCGGGTTCGAATCCCACACGACTTAAATTTTTCCTATCGTATATTTGTGATTTTGTAAATCAAGAACTTATCGATGTATATTCCAGATACGTTTTAAACAGTTTTATCATCACTAACATAATTTTTAGTTTTCTGTAAATAACGCGTAGCTTAGTAAGAAACTATTTAAGGAGTCTTAGTTATTATGTATGATTTATTAAATTTATTAACTATTTAATTTAAGGCTAGTGAAGTTTGAAATTGTAACAAAATGTGCATTTTTATTGCATGTTGAATTTTCGAGAGATTTAAATAAAAGTTTGTATGTTATGTATGAGTATTGTATTATTTAATGAAAACCCTAACCAGCCGGACAGAAGACATCGTGGGAGCTAATGGATGCAAATATCTAAAGGACAACGCACACGTATCGCCTCGCCCCATCTCACGACTGCCACCAGCAATGCCGATGCGGCGTTGTTGATTAGTTTATTTTTTTATTTTTTATATTATTATGAAGGAACAAGCGCGAGGCCCACCTGATGTTAAGCGGTATCCTCTGCCTACAACAGATGCATTTCATCACAAGTGACGAACTGCACTGCACCCAACACCTTGAGACATACCTGTTTAGTCTCATTTTGCCTGTTATTTCACTGGCTCTCAAGGACTGCTGCCGGAACACACCGTTAGGTGCTTGGCGACAGATTTTCTACTTGAGGGTGGCCGCTAGCCAGGCGGGCATTCGCAAAATGCCCTTCCACCATGCGGTGAAGCTCAAGCTCTGGGCGGGATTCGAACCATGGACCCGCTGCGCGGCAGTCCATAGCCAATGCCACTGAGCTATCACTGCTTCAAGTTAGTGTCCCATCTCTATTTATTCTTTTTAAAGATGTGGATACTTTATAAACTTTATTTTATGAACATTACAAAATTAATTTTAATTTGAGCTTACACAACGTCTCCTTCCCTTGGCCTTGACCTCCAAGAAGCTAGTTAGCATTTTGGCAGAAGTGGCCTTAACCTCCAGGCTAAGGTTGACACCACTTTATATTAACCTTACTCTGGGATCTACGATTGGGTTCGTACGATTCAAACACTTTTGGGAACTCCACCGGTATACATACACTCTGGTACAAAATTTGTAGTCTATGACAACTGGAAGCATTCCAAAACATATACCCATTGGCATCGGCGATAACTATAACAATAGAATTTAATTGATAAATTGGCCATTGTGGTCCAGTCCGATGCCAACTTAATAAATAAAAGATTTTAGCCCGCTCTCCATACATTTCGCGTGTAATTTGAAAATTCGGGAAATCACGTACTTAATATCATTCTCTTAACTAATTAAACTATGTTTAGGATAAGTGAAAAAACAAATCATGATTTACAAAGATAGGAAAAATTATAGTCATGTGCGGGAGTCGAACCCGCGCCATCCAACTAGTTAATAGTTTGTAAAACTTACCTCACGGAGCATTACACTCGCAATAGCCACATTACGCTGCCACATTTTACGTGTCAACACTGAACTAATCCAATTGTGTGCACGTTTCGCCTTCTGTAGTTTTCGACACCTACTGCCTATTCTTAAGACGCCTGACAAGTATATGGACTAATGTATTGACTTTATAAATTAGGACTTAGTGAAGGACCACTGAAAACAAATTCTCAGTAAGACACGTATTTCATAATTATTTTTATTCAGAAATTATTATGTATTGTATAAACATACTAAGTATATAAAAATATATTTTGCATCACTTTTGCCCTGAAGAGGATCATTTCATGACCAAAAAGATTGGGACCAAGTTAATACAAAAAACAACATAAATGTTACACATATCATAGAATTTCAAAATTATCGTAACTAATACAATATTAATAAAGTCACAAAAAAAAATCAATTTATAATTGATTCGCCAAAATTGAGTTTACTTCCAAATAATTGTAAACGAGACATTTCAAAAAAAACAAATATTCTCCATTACTGAGGCATTTTTAGATTTAGAACACTATTACAGAAAATAAAAAAATTTACTGCCTCACAGTCATGGTTGCAGTAGAAAAAAATACAATATTCACCTTGGGTGGAAAAGACCTATTTGCACCATCCAATTTAGGTGCAACTGATCATTTTCATCCTTTGAAACAATACACCACATTAGTGTTAACTTTATAATTTAACACATATATTTTATATAAACATAGAAATAAACATGGAGGCCCACCACCAATATATCTAAAAGACATATTGCAACATTTTGTTATTTATTTTTTTATTTTAACCCATTGATATCTGCGATAATGATAACAATAGAATTTCATTAATAAATTGGCCATTGTGGGTCAGCCGATGGCAAAGGATTAAACCTGTTTCAAACTGTTTTAAAGTTATAAACTCCAACATAAGGGCGAACTTTATATGTTATATAAAGTTACTTATACAATAGATGTCGCTACATGAAACATGACTGTTTACAAAATTATTCTACGCTTGAAATAAGATTGACTTACATTTTAACAGACGGTAGGGCCTCTGTAAACTAGACAAAGAATACTATCATAACAAAATGCAGCTTTTACCACGACGAAGAAATGTTGAAGTCGTGACAGTTTACTCTCACACTAGGAAGTAGCGTTACTAGGGAGGGATACATCGAGTTGGATATCATTGACTTGTTCTCCGTACACAAAGGAGGGATATTGTAAATAGTGAAATTAGGAATACACACTTAGAATCATATCTCAAGTGGCCAACACCCTACTTATACACTTATTTTCCAACGCGCACGGTCATCATGATGCGTCTATCAGGAAATATTACCTTCCATATCAATACTCAACGGGGTTGTGTGCCACTCCACCTTTTGATGGCAGGTAGTAAATGCAATTGATGACAATAAATCAGTGTGTGTTTGAAGAATTCAGTTCAGGAAGCCGAAGAGATATGCCAATGTAGAAATTAGAAATCAGTATCTCCCTGGGCAACAAGCGCAATGTTTTGTATGTACATGTAATTGGCAGGGATGAGGAGGAATGTGGCATAAAGATTGAGTTTATAGAATAACGACAATATTGAGTTTGGTAATGTCTTTCTACTGATTGTTACCTATAAGTTATAATATACCACGTCAGGCGGGCTATGGATTCATCACTCATGCCCATTTTCACTAAAGTCATACCAAGCGAAGTCTATATACTTGGTAATTCTCCTAACTACATAGTTGTACATTTATATACCTTACAAAATAACAAATTTACGAGAGGAAAAATTATAGTCATGCGCGGGATTCGAACCCGCGTCCATCCACCCCTATAGCCGGGGTGTGCTGTGACCGGAATGAGCTAACATGACAATGACTCATAACTCAAATTTTTCCTCTCGTTCTTTAACCATCGTATGGGGATGGAGCGACACCTATAGTTCAACATAGGTTGTACTCCGAACAAGACTAAATTTTGCAATTAGCTTTAAACTTGTTAATGATGACTCAACCCTATATTTTTATTTTTGCAATAACTTGATATTGTATAAACCTATTGATTTAATTTGCCCCATAGATAAGGACAACAATAGAAACTCATACGTTGAGCCGCTTTGGTTTTTCCAATCAATATATCCATACTATATCCATACAATATAAACAACATATTGATTGGTAAAATGTGTTTGTGAAAACGGGCATATGCGATATAAAATAAAAACTTATATACTTACAGAACTTGTACATGTGATGCTAACATTTTACTTAAGCGCTCTTATCATTTCATCTCTCTTAACCCAGCTACGTAGGCGACGTACAGCAGGGGTGTCGATCAATGACATTTTTGGTGGCTCTTTGACCTTCTTAGTTTTTGCCTCAATCTTTTCATTTGACCTGCGTTTCCGGCTTCTCTTAGCCTTGGGCGCTTCGCTTTTAGCCTTCAAGGGCTCATCATCATCAGAGTCGACATTTTGTGATTCAACAGAGTCATTGTTTGCACTTGCCTCAACGTCACTTCCAATTTCCACTGATTTGTCAACGTCACTCCCCATTTCTGCAGGCTTAGCTCCAGCAGTAGTATTATCGATGTCACTATCCAATTCTTCAGGCGTAGGATTGGCACTGGGTTCTTTTTCATCACCATTTTCCACTTTAGAAGAGGAAGGAATGGTTTCTAACACCTTCTTGTCATTATCTTCAATTTTTGCTTCCACGGCTTTGATGCTTAGTCCCTTTTCGCTTGGTGTTAGGTCGAGTTTAGTGTCTCTTGTGACTCCAACGCTCTGCAGGTAGTCCTCGAATATCTTCCGACATATCGCGTGCTCCGGCACGTCCTTGGGTTGCAGTGTGGTTATATATTCGAAGAACTGTATTAAGGCCTCTGAAAATAAAATATCAATTTTGAGTAGCACTTAACTCCTCCCATTTTGATGTTTGTTAAGGAGACTACGGGGAAATAAGATGCCAGGAATTAGTACTAATACGAAATTACAGGCAAATGAGACTTAACAAGTATGTCTCAACGTGATGGGCGCAGTGCAGTTCGTCACTTATGATGAAATGCATCTGTTATAGGTAGAGGATACCGCTTAACATCAGATGGGCCTCGTGCTTGTTCCGTCACAATAACAAAAAAAAAAAAAGTTCATTATTTTATCTATTCGCTAACGAACACTATAGTAGTAACAACTTATAGTAGTTGTATTGTAGTTTGGTATTATTTGAAACGGAAAAGGTCTCAACATTATTAGATCCTTATTAGTCGACAGTTAGGTACTACTTTTTGAAGCGCTCGTAGCGAAGTTTACTTAGCTGTTCTCAAACGATCAGCAAAGTTAAGCAACGTCGCGCTCGGTCATGAGTTGGATGAGTGCCCGCTACTGACATTACTACTGAGCGCTTACGTGCTTCGGAGGGCACGTTAAGCCGTCGGTCCCGGTTGTTGTCTTAGGATGGCAGTCGATATAGCATGGTGGTAGGGCATTTTGCGAATGCCAGCCTGGTTAGCTACCACCCTCAAGTAGAAAATCTGTCGCCAAGCACCTAATGGTGTGTTCCGGCAGCTGTCCTTGAGAGCCAGTACTTCTAGGTTAGCCTGAACAACATCTTCGACCACATCATCACTTACCATCAGGCGAGATATGTAGTGGTCAAAGGCTAACCTATCAGGCATAAAAAAAATACTAACGAGATATCCCAACGGTTGACAACACTGTGTGCCTGTTGTTTGGTAAGCGGAAGAAGTTTTTTGGTACATTCACCGACAGTCAACTTGAGCAATGACCTTGGCTATGAAGTAACGTTTATAATGTCTGATTAGCCAATCGAAGGGTGCGCGGGAGGATTTCGAATGCGCGCGTTTATACCGATATACGATAGGCCGATCAGTCAGCTCCTGCTTCCCGCGTTTCGCTTACGTCCCGCTACCATTTTTGTTTTTTTTAATTCTATGTAGTGACGAGACGAGCGAAACGGTGCCTGATGGTGAGCATCATGTCTCCTCATAAACAGTTGCAGTGTCATTGATCTGTACACTGCACTGCGCTCGTCACTCCGAGACATCCGTTCTAAAGTCTCGTTTGCCCAGTAATTTCACTCGCTACAGTGCCCTTCATACCTAAACACAGTGCAATACTGCTTTGAGGCAGAATAGGTACATGACACTGCAGTGGTCCATGCACCGTGCAAATCCCGAGCCTACCGAGTTCGTCAGTCTTGAACTGAGCTCTATGAAGTAGTTCCACGATGTCAACGCCAACGATGGTTTCCTCACGGTGGCATCGTGACCAGTGCGCAGGAACACACAACTCACATAGACTTGGTAATAAGGTATGCTGCTCATTAGGCGCATTTTTTTCCTTAGTCGCCATTTAAGACGCCCAAAAGGAGGACAAGGATAAGCAATTAGACAATAAAGAAACCCTAACCTGGCACATCCGGATAGTCTGTAGATATGCGATCCCTGGCGTTCTTTAAGAGGTCTTTCTTCATGAGGTGCACTTTGTGCAGCTTCTCGGTATGCGGCCCCCAGGGCAGCGAGCCCGTCACCCAGTGCAGGATGTTGTAGCCGAGGATCTCGAGGTCGCCGCGGTAAGTTGGCTCTGCGAACCAACACACAATTCTTATTGACGCAAATATCCTAAAAACTGGGTATATTATAGATGGCGGATAAACAGGCGTGATGACAATATGTGAAAATGTAACAGATTACAATGGAAAACTTATCACCTCATAAGCCAGAAGAGAAGGAACTTTTGAATCTGACAAAATTTTCGAATTTTTACTCTAAATATATGTTTAAAACCGATTTAAATTATTCAATATTAACATTTGAAGCGCTCGTAGCGAAGTTTATTGAGCTATTCTTAACCGATCAGCAAAGTGAAGCAACGTCCGCCGCGGTCATGAGTTGGATGGGTGACTGCTATGGACATTACTACTGAGCGCTTCCGTACTTCGGAGGGCAAGTCAAAGCCGTCGGTCTCGGTTCTCGTCTTTGCACGGCAGTCGTTATATCATGGTGGTAGGGCATTTTTCAAATGCCCGCCTGGCTAGCTACCACCCTCAAGTAGAAAATCTGTCGCCAAGCACCTAACGGTGTGTTCCGGCAACTGTCCTTGAAAACCAGTAATTCTAGATTAGCCTGAACAACATCTTCGACCACATCATCACCTACCATCAAGTGAGATAGTGGTCAAAAACTAACCTATCTAGAATAAAAAAATTAAAAAATAAGTAAGTAGATAAAAATGATATTTTCTTTAAAATGTTCCGTACTAACACATACGCCACTTGAATAGACGTTCCAGCGACTCAAAATCCTTCTCTCGTACTTTAAGGAGTCGATATGGCTTCTGTAGGAGCTGGCGCGGGAAAAGCACAAAGGTCAGTGCAAGACTTATCGCCCCCAAATAGAACATGTACCCTTTGCGTAACTTACCTCCTAAATGAGCATCTGTGCTAGTATACTCAATGGTCCCGTTATGGGCACACTTGGGATCCGGCTGGAAGTCTTCATCGAGCACCTTCTCAGCGAGCCCGTAGTCCACCAGGTACACTTGGTTCTCGGCCCCTTCCTTCACGCCCAGCAGGATGTTGGCGCTCTTTATGTCCGCGTGCACGTAGCTTCTCTTGTGGATGTACTCTAACACATCCAACTGGAGAAAATAAACATTTATGTAGATCAACCAGGACGCTTCAAAGTCATGCTTAACAGGTGTTGGGGTAAAACATGAATACGTCTTAATGAGTACCACAACAGTATCAGGGATTAACTAAAAGGCGGGGGAATTACCAGTCTCCTACTTCATATCACAAAAAGAAATTCATCATGTATTTGCATTTTCAGTACTTGTACTTTAAAAGAAGGATATAGAATATAATGAATAGATTCAGGCGTTACTTTGCAGAAATCTATATTTAATAATAACAAATATTTTTAAAATAAAATATTATTTCTAGTGACAATTCTGCCTAATTTTCGTGGCGTTTGTGACGTCACGTCGGCTTAGCAGGAAAATAGGCGGAATTGTCACTAGATATATTTATATATTTTTTAAGTGTTTTATTAAAATATTAATTTGATGTTTTCTTAAAATATTTAAAAAATATTTGTTATTATTGGATATAGAATAGATCAAATTTTACACCGATAATATAATAAATTCCTGACATACGAATAATTGTCGTAAAGTCACATAAAATTATCAAAGTGACAAGTCTGAAGTCACAATGATTTACATTTATAAAAATAACAATTTCTGTACACTATGTTGAATTCGTAAGACATATATACGATATAAGACATATTTACACAGTATACATAGCTATATACGCTAAGTAAGTAATATGTAATGAGCGTTCAAATTTCATTTCAAAATAGAAAGCATAAAGTAGCGGAGTTTGCGGCCGCTTTCCTACTTCCCCTCATGGTTGCTCCTCGAAAGTACATGATTCAGACGTAGAATTGCCAGATGGGAAGGCTTAATTCTATAAATAATAAAATGTCGAGGCATAATTTCAAAGTCTCAAAAGAATTTGGGACAACTGTCGGAACAAATTGGCATTTGATCTCACTGAATCTTCCGATTTCAATCAATCAGAATATGCTCGTAGCATACTGTTCAAATTCATTTGAAATATTAAGCCAATGTGCATCAGCTCTGTTTGTGCGCTTGCTATCACTCTGCCAGACTGCCACGACAAGAGCGCGCCACGCCGAGCGCGTTCCATGTGATTCCGTTTAATCGGGGGGAGTAACGAGATTAAAACCACGCGGTAATTTAAACACCTATTTGTTTTGTTTAAAATTGTACAAGAAGTTCTTTGACGGGACATTTTACATTTTGTCGGTAGTATGGAAATCAAATGAAATGTCGGGACAATCCAGAAGAATCCAGACCATCTAACAACCCTAGTCAGACGGCTGTTAGTAGGTAGGAAGTCTGTGACATTTTTCTGTTTTGATTTCACATTTGGGTCATAGTGGCTTAAAATAAAACGGGTATAGGGACTTTCGAACCAAACTTTGACAGCTGGTAGCGGCCATATTGTTCATAAAATCACTGCTACATCCTTCAAATTGGTTGTCATATATTTAATCTGTTTTGCCCCACGATTTTGCGAAATCGTCGGAATTCACCATGGACGACAACCACCATAGATGCAGGAACTCCGAGGCAGTCGCAGATAGCAGATCTTGCGTTTCGTCGACGTACGTATTGTTGAACCTGAATGCGAATAGTTATCTCGGTAGAACGATTATGGCGACCATAACATGGGCGAAGCGCCAACAATCTTCATGATATACATTCTGTGTACTAAATATCGGGAATTTGTCAATAAAACAAAAAATACAAATTATTCATCTAAATTTATTTTATCGCTTTCAAAGTAGGCCCAATCGCTTGCAATACAACATCTCCAACGCTTCACCCAGTCTTCCATACATTTTTCATAGGCTATTTGCGGTATGGCCTTTAGCTCATTCAGTGAATTTTCTTTTATGGCTTCTATCGACTCAAAACGTTTTCCTCGAAGTGGTAATTTTAACTTAGGAAATAAAAAAAAGTCAGACGGAGCCATATCAGGTGAATACGGTGCTTGGTCGAGAACTTTTGTTGAATTTTTCGCTAAAAACTCTTTCACTATAATGGCTGTGTGTGATGGTGCATTATCATGGTGCAGCATCCATGAGTTGTGTTGCCACAAATCTGGACGTTTTCGGCGGATACTCTCACGCAAACGCTTCATGACGCCTAAATAATATTCTTTATTCACTGTTTCTCCCTCTGGAAGGAATTCGGAGTGAACCACACCACGGTAGTCAAAAAAAACTGTCAGCATCACCTTGATTTTGGAGCGACTTTGCCGCGGTTTTTTGGGTTTCGGCTCGTGTTCGAGACGCCATTCTGAAGACTGTTGGCTTGTTTGCATGTCGTACTCATAAAGCCATGTCTCGTCGCCAGTTATTATACGTTTCATAAAGGTCGGGTCCGTAGAAGCTCGGGAAACCATGTCTTCAGCGACATGCTTTCGCTGCGCTTTTTGAACAAAATTGAGCTCTTTTGGAACTAGTCGAGCGGGGACGCGTTTCATGCCTAAAATGTCAATGAGAATGTTGTGGATGGACTTAAAAGATATGTTCACCTCACTAGCCAACTCTCTCAGACTCATACGTCGATTTTCGAGCACTAGCTTCTTGATTCTGTCGATGTTTCCTTTGGTCGTAGCGGTTGAAGGTCTACCAGAACGAGGCAAGTCTACAACTACTTCTCGGCCTTCTTTAAAAGCCTTATACCATTCATAAGCCCTTGTTTTCGATATACACGATTCGCCGTAGGTATTTCGCAACATTTTTAGTGATTCACCACATGAAATATCATTCGAAACACAAAATTTAAGGCACACTCTTTGTTCAACAATATTTTCCATTGTAAAAATCGCCGAGAACTCAAAAATATGACCAACAACAAGTGTAGTTTAAAACAAATTAAATGACAGATCCCGCTAAAACTTTGCGCGCTAAATCAGTACAGTGCTACCAACATGCAGTAAAAAAATTAGTACGACCTCTTTTACACGGGTCTTTTTATTGACATATTCCCGATACTTTTTACACAGAGTAGTATACATTCATTTTACCACAACATATTTAGCAAACACAGACAAAAAGATATAAACAAGTTGCGGAAAATATCCAAGAAGCGATGTGAACGCTAGCCACGACAAATGCATAATAAGTTGTAGATTTATACCAACACAACAAGTTACGAAACATAATTTTTGTGGATTTCACAACATGTAGCACGTTAGGATAACTTTCTACAAAAAGTACCATCGAGTAACAGTTAGACTTGTTGGAATGACTTTAAGTAAAACCTTCATTCATTCATGATCATTTCACTTAATTTATTCACTTTATTTATTTAGTCAATTAGTACCGCACAAACACGAATTACACTAATGATATGAAATATGATTACTTATACAAATAAATGATTAATATTTGCACGACATAAATAATTAAAATAATAGAATCTTACTCATAAATGCCCGAATTGGGGTACGTATGGTGCTACAAAATTACATAATAAAAATTAACATGAAAAATTACCAATAATTAAAATATAAATTCAGGATATCAAATACAATATGGAGTAACGGTGCATACATATGCATATTTTTTTAGGACTGACCCTTGACAAACATCTCAACTGGAAAACACAAATAGATACATTGTGCAAGAATCTGGAACGTTTCGTTTTTGCCCTAAAAAAATTTGGAATACTGTGTTCATGGAGGCGGCTTTGATGGCTTATCATGGTCATGTATCATCTCTTCTCAGCTATGGCCTGATAATCTGGGGTAACTCGGTTGATATAGACAGAGTATTCATGGTGCAAAAACGTTGTGTGAGAGTAATTAATAGGGCTTGGTTTCTAGACAGGTGTAAGCCACTTTTCAAAAAATGCAACATACTTCCTCTACCATGTTTGTATATTAAAAATATTTGTGTTTTTGCGAAACAAAATCCTGGCTATTTTCTGAAACGCAGTGAAGTATATACCCGTCAAAAAAGATCAAAGTTTGTAAATCTTTTATTTGAACCTCCTGCCCGAAAAGATTTATACAAGCGAAACGCTTACTATATGTCGCTATCAATTTACAACTGGTTGCCCAATAGCATAAAATTACTGACTGGAGATAAATTTAAAAAAGAATTGACTGCACAAATGCTAAATAATTGTTTTTATAGTATTAAGGAGTTTAAAGAATATAAATGTATAAATAAAATTATTACGTAAAATATAAGAGTAATTTAAATTGCAATGTATTATGTAACTGAATTAAATATTTGCACGTCTGCTTGCAGACAGAGTACAACTGTGTGTAATAGTATTTTTAAGATCCTATTTACTTGTATTCTTGCAAATAAAAAATTAGATTTGATATGAAAATTCAGGAAAAAAATCCCAATTTCAAGTGACTGGTCTCAACAGCCCACTCACGATAGCTATTAGTGAGTCAATGATTGATCTTTTATAAAATTACAAACAGATATGTATTTCACGATAAATCAAACTTGTAATGATTGTGATTATGATAACGCCCTGATAATCAAAACCAATACGTTATAATATTTTGTGCAATATTGTTTGTACTTTTATAATTACAATGTCTTCTCATCATTGTACGATATTACCTCAATTTTATATCAAACATGATCAGCGCTATGCAATACGGGGCGAGTATTAACAGTAATGATGCATGAGATTGTATTGTATTAGACCCAGACCTCAGGTTAATATTAAAAAATTCAACTCAAGAAGGATGCAATAACTCTTACGATCAGAATTACTGGCTCAGCTACAAGGACAGCAGCTTTCTACTTGAGGGTGGCAGATAGCCAAGCGGGCATTCGGAAAATGCCCTACCACCATGCTGTAACGACTACCATCCTAGGACAACAACTGGTACCGAGGGCCTCCGTGGCCTCCGAAGCACGGAAGCGCTCAGTAGTAATGTCACTAGCGGTAACCCATCCAAATCATAAACGCGGCGGACGTTCCTTAACTTAGATCAGCTCAGGTTTTGAACAACTGAGCAGAATTCGCTACGAGCGCTTCAAAGTTTCAATACTTCAAGTTTTCGACATTCGAACAACGAGGCAGTCAAATAAAAAAATCTTCCAAGTACATTTTGTTTTCGGTTAATTCTTTACATTATCCTGTATTGATATGGTTCAAGGTCACAGAGAAACAAACCATATGTGATAACACTATCTGTTGAGCATTCGTCATTATCAATTACATATAATGTATTTTATATGAAGTATTATTCCTATATTGGAGTTCCTTCCATAAGAATAAGAATTAGAAATAAAAAAAATGCTATTGACTATTTTTTTATGAAAATTAAAGACGAGCTTGCTGATGTAAAGCAAAAACGTTGCTTAGAAATCTCAAGGCCCTTGATTGATCCCTTTAATTAATCCTTGATTGACGTTGAAGTTATAGAATTCTATAAAAAAAACCTGTCTCGGCTCCATGTCCCTGATGACAAGAGCCACCGCCCGCGGCCGCGTCCAGGAGCTGTTCGCGGTGCCACAAGCTCGCACGGTTGCGCACTCATACTCCCCTATCTCACTCTCTCTGAATGCGTTCAATGGCCTCATGGCTTGGCCACCTGATTGTGACTTGTTTGCTGACGAATGGAAGAGTATGCAGTCAAAGTGTCTGGAATACAGTGAGTAGAGTGAGACGATAGCGGGTAAGAAAAAAGAAATGAGTGACGACGATGAATGGACATACTTGTGTCAGTGTGACTGACTTCTGGTAATGTTTTTGGCATAATTATAAAAATTTTCAATTGTTGACATAATACATTTATATGATTTATATTTCATTGATATTATATTATAATATTGTATTTCGACATTAATTAATTTTCATGTTTTTTACTGTCGACTTTTCAATTTGTATTGTAATTTTGGTTATAGTTCATAAATTTTAGCACGTTTACTGTATTTTTTGATATTAATTCGATTTATATATTTAATTGATATAGTATTTTGACGTTACTTTAGTTTCATGTGCAGTTTTTCGTTTGTATCGTATTTTTGGCTTTTATTACATTTATTACAATGTTTTATTTTGTTATTTGTATATATCTACATATTTAACCTGCATGCACCAGCAAATGTAATTGGTTATACCGTATTAGTTATATAAAAGAAATAAATTCTTTACAAAATTACTGAAACTACAGTCATTACAGGTCACTGTAACTTGAATTATTTTCTGCAAACCAGACAGTTCTCTGTATATGTGGGTGACGTCATATGTCATCCACGACATCATCACACACACCACTAGAGCAGCTATGCCGGCGACATAAAGATGTTCTCTGCTACATTAAGGAGTTGGGATGGCTTGGGTAGAAGCTGGCAAGGGAAATGCACAAAACACAACAATTCAAATGTTACTACATATAACATCCCCTTGGTCGTAGACTGTCAATGTGCTATAAATTTAATTAAAAAAAACACCCTAAGTCGGACATCAGTGCAGGATATATCGCCCCCAAATAGAATAAGAATACATGGGACCAAAACATATCTTAATGTTTTCAATAACCGGCTGTACTCACGCGTGTTGGTCGAGATTGTCGACCTAGGTGTTCGGGCATGTCGGATGCCCTTTATCGGGTGAGTTCACGCGTCGACGATCGCGGCGACGACTTCGCGCAACTGCTCGTTCTGCGCGGCGTGAGAGAGGAGGCGCGGGAGGGGGGAACACCTCGCGCACCGCACAGCTGTACGTACTGCATCCTCTTCGTCACTGAGCTCTACGTCGAAAACTCCAACACAAACACTGTTGACTGTGTCACACTCTAGACTGCCTAGCACTTTTCGCGTGGAGGTAGCATTAAGAATAGTGGTCCAGGCTGATGGGAGGATCCATCCACGATCTCTGTTGAAATTGGGGTGACGGGTAATCTCGATAGCCTCACGTACTTTTCGAGGTACAAAGAATTTTTCTCTTGCTAGTACGGAGCCTTTGTCGAACCGTATAAAATGTTGCGTGTCCGAGACATGTGCGTGCTCCGCGATTGCTGATTTAATTGTGGCCATATTCTTAATGCTCCTAATGTGTTCAGCAAGTCTAGTTGCGATGGGTTTCACCTACATAGCTCTTGCCACAGTCACACGGTATTTCGTAGACGCCCGGTACATTAAAATGGTCCCTGTATTACTACACACAATAAATAGGCAAAACAAAATAGATATTTCCTTACCAACTGCAAGCCCAGTTGAAACCCAGTAGACATTTTAAAGGCACCAGCTTCTTGAAAGATCTTCTTGAGATCTGTGCCATATTTGTCCAGCACTATGAAGCGGAATTCCTCGCCTTCGAATACATGTTCACCAGTGCCATGGAACTCAGGCATGCCGAAAGTAGATAGCCCTCTTGATGCCATGAATTCTGCAACTGATATAGCAAAAATATGACTAACAAGATATGATTGTGATTCCTCAATTTTACTTATGTTATGTTAGTAAAGAAGGGAATAAACACAGGACATGAGTTGGCATTTGGAATAAGCAGAGAACATAGATTTCCATCTTTTTTATATCTGATAGTGAAGTCTTTTGACCACCATCTCACTTAATATGGTTCAAAACGTTGTTGTTAAGGTGAACCTAGAATTAATGACTCTTAAAGACACCTGCCGGAACACAACGTAAGGTGCCTGGCGACATATTATGATCTATATGAGGGCGAGCATTCGCAAAATACCCTACCACCATGCTTTCACCACTGCCATCCAAAGTCAACAACCGAGACCGACACCTTAACATGCCCTCAGAAGCATGGAATCGTTCAGTAGTAAATACCACTGGCAATCACGCATCCAAATCACGATTACAGCAGATGTTGCTTAGTATAGCTGATCGATTAAGAGCAACCACGCAAGTTCCCTTAAGAGCGCTTCAAATACTGCCACCTATTATGATTGAGACATTATTCTCATACTTCCTTCGCTCACATACCCATGACTCTCCAGGAGAGTCAAAGGCAAGGTCAGATTAAGGCCTTTTTCGTAAATTTTATATTTATACATTTTATTTTGTTACACACATTGTACTTGGGCGGAAAAGATATGAGAGTAACAACAGAAGAAACTTACTACTTTCCTTCTTATGATTTCTGATATAAAAATGCATCTCGACAAATAATGGCCCATTTTCAATTGGTTCCTGAAAGAAAAATAAACTGTTCAAACTTATTTGATTGCTTTAATGGGTTCATAATGGGTCGGTGAACTTGTATCTAGCTGGGGCTATAGTTTTTTTTTTAGGTTATTATGAGTCTGGTATAAGTCCATTTAAAACAATAACTATAGTACAATAATATCAGTACTTTACTCAGTAAGTACTGATAAGTCTTGTTTCTAGGACAATTCAATCAATCAATCAATCATTTTTATTTCAGAAAAATCCATATTTTGTACATGTCAATAGAATACTTAATTGAATAATTATTATAATAAAATAAATAAATAAAATAAATAAAGTCACTTAATATTAAATTTAACATTAAATTTCTCCACTATCGACCTCATATGTACTATGTTCCAGTGACGCACCACAGGACATTGTATTTTATCTAAAATTGTATTTAGGAGACTGTTGGTGCTGTCTCGCACGCGTTGTATCAGGGAGGCCACTCTTTTCCTTACTATTACTCGGAAGCAATCTGTGTACGTTTCTGTAAACATCCCCGATGCACTACAGTAGCGCGGCAGACCCAACAGCATCCTAAACCCATTATTATACTGGACGCGCAGGGCATTGAACGATTTTTTAGTGTAGTTGACCCATAGGCTGCAGGTATAAAATGTTTGACAGTACGCCTTAAATAGGGTTATTTTAACCGCTCTTGTACACCTTGCAAACCTACGAGCCAGCATATTACACCTCACAGCCAATGCCCTACGCTCCCGCTCTATATCTAGGTCATCAGTGAGATCCTCAGTGACCCAATGCCCCAGGTATTTAACTTTCGTGACTCTACTTAGCGGTACTTCTCCAAGCCTCACCGAAGGGACAGACTTAGGTTTTTTGTTCCCTGCCTTAAATACTAGTAGTTCACTCTTTTTAGAATTATACCTGAGCCCGTGGTTCACTGCATACCTCTCGCAAATACCCAGAAGAACCTCAAGTGCCCTGATCGATGGGCTCAGCAGAACCGTATCGTCGGCGTAGCTGATATTGTTGACAAACTTCCCATCTATAGAACAGCCGACGCCGGCTTTGCTAAGCTCATCGATCAGCCCATTCATGTAAAGGTTAAAAAGTTGAGGTGAGGTCAGGCCTCCCTGCCTCACTCCACAATCCAGCCCATACTCCGCTGAGTATGAGTCAGCCCATCTTACCATGTTGGTTTGGTTACAGTACCAATACTTAAATATATTAATGATTTCGGCAGGTGTAAAATTGTATGTATTATTTTGTTTCCAAAACATATCTTTATTACTGCTTTGATGTAATTTTGTGTTCTAATTGGTAATAACGTAAGTATGTCCTATAATATTACATTTAGATCCTGTTTATAACCTGAATGGCTATTGCACCACCTGCAGAATTTACAAGTGCTCGGGTTCTGGCGTTTTTGACAAGTTAAACTAAAGGTTTAAAGAGTTTTAACATAACTTTATTTGAGATTGTAGAAAAAAGTATCAGAATATTTATATAACTTTTTTTAATGTGGAAAAAAAAACATGAATATTTGCTATAGTATACCAATGGAACCAGAATCAAATAAAGGAACATTGTTAATGTCGTGTATTATTTAATCTAGTTACGTACGCTTGCATCTCATCATCATCATCATCAGCCGGAAGACGTCCACTGTTGAACAAAGGCCTCCCCCATAGAGCCCCACGAAGAACGGCTATTAGCCACTTGTAACCATTGGCTACCCGCGACTTTCACGATGTCGTCAGTCCACCTAGTGGGGGCCTACCAACTTTACGTCTTCCGATGTAGTGTGGTAACCACTCGAGAACCTTTCTTCCCCATGGGTTATCAGTTCGTCGAGCAATGTGGCCCGCCCATTGCCACTTCAACTTGCAAATTCTGAGACCTATGTCGGTGACTTTGGTTCTTTGCCGAATATCCACGTTCCGAATTTTTATCGCGCAAAGAAACTCCGAGCATACCTCTCTATATAGTTGGTTGAGTGACTCTGAACTTGTCCATAAGGGCCACAGTTAGGGACCACGTCTCAGTGCCATAAGTCATCCACTGGCAACACACACAGGTTTCAGATTTTGGTCTTCGAAGAGAAGATGTCGCGCAACTTCCCGAACGCTGCCCATCCGAGTTGGTTCTTCGGACGACCTCTTTGTCAAAGTTGGACCTGCCTAACTGGACAGTCTGTCCCAGGTATATGTAATGGTCAACAACTTCGAGCGTATCGTTCCCAACAACTACTGGTACGGGTGCAACATGGACATTAGACATAATTTTCGTCTTGTCCATGTTCATTTTAAGACCCACCTGCTGGGAAACTCTACCGAGGTCGCTAAGCATTATACTGAGTTCCTCAAGCGACTCTGCCATTATGACTATGTCATCGGCGAAACGAAGGTGACTGATGTATTCGCCATAGATGTTGATGCCGAATTCTTTCCAGTTCAAGAGCTTAAAAACGTCATCCAACGCATTTTTGAACAGTTTCGGAGAAATAACGTCTCCCAGTCTCACGCCTCGTTGCAGTTGGATTGGTTCCGTGCTCTTGTACTGTAGTCGAATCGACATGGTGGCGTTCCTATACAAACACTTCAGCGCTTCGATTTACCTATAGTCAATTTGCCATCGCTGAAGAGACTGCAGTACGGCCCAAGTTTCGATTGAATCAAAGGCTTTTTCATAGTCCACAAACGCTAAACATAATAGCCGATTATACTCTTCAGTCTTCTGTTTAATCTGGCGGAGCGTATGGATCTATGGTGCTAAAGCCTTTTCGGAACCCGGCTTGTTCGGGAGGCTGGAAGTCATCAAACCTACGAGCAAGACAATTTTTAATGACTCTCGAGAACAGCTTATAAACATGGCTCAGAAGTGAAATAAGCCTGTAGTTCTTCAACAAGGTTTTTCTCAAGAGGGCTTCTGTACCTTATTCGTCATCTTAAAAACTCAATGACGACTGAAGTGTCGAACATGCAAATAAATCCACGTCACACCCACCTGTTGCCACTTTTTTCTGTCCTGTATGTGAGGAGAAAAACGACAAAAGCAATTTTTGAATTGTGCTTCAAAAAGATATGCCGAGAACATACAACTTCAATTTGTAGTGCGTGCTACCGACAAAGTTAAATTGATTAATTTAGACCAACAAGCTTCGAACCGGATGTTGTATTTCCATTTTTCATTATCCATATATTATAAACATATTACTATTTTATTGTTTTATTGTATTAAGCTTTTTTTTTAAACTGTTTTCAATTTTTAAGAAAAAATAATTATGTTGATTTTTGTGGGTGTATAAAGTTTTATTTCCTTTTCTTGAAAATTTTCTATAATAAGCTCTCATTTCTAATAAATAAATACTGAAACTTAAATGAGCACTTTTATTTATTAAAAATATCATGATAAATTAAGAAAAAAAAAGTTTTTTACCATATTTTACTGTATTTAAATAATGTGTTAATTTTTACCCCGTAGCGAGTATTCACATCTATAAATACTTAGCAAGTGCCGCCGGGTTAGGAAGGCTATTGACAACTGCGCCTAGAGATGGTGTTCGTCCTTTGTAATCTAACTTTCTACTAAGAAATTTAAATGGCACAGCTTCAGCAATTGTGGAAACACATTCTCCTCCTATCAAGTCCCGGATCGTAAGTGGTAAATTTGGTATTCTGTCTACCTAGACACAGATACACAGACAGTGACATTTACTTGGTTTTGTTCTCAATCCTTTAGTCCATGCTCAGAACTCATCCACTTCTCGTAAAAGTTCGTCACATTGTTTTGGGTTTCCTGAGAATGTTGGTGTTTCACCAACAAATACCACACAATAAATACTAACACATTTTATGACTTAACAAATGAATTGATCCAAAAACGGTTATGTGGTTAATTTATATGCTGTAGAAGTTGGAGCAAGGGGTATAACAGCGAAATCCCTATACAATGTGTCTGTGCCCGATGCACAGACATATTGTATAGGGATTTCGCTGTCGGAGACTTAAGGGGGGTGAAGTATGGGGATTTTTATCGACAAATCACCATCCCAATTTTCTCTTAGCCCCTCCATACTAAAACGGCAGCCATTTTGTTTTTTTTTACTTTGCTGCTCAGGTGCCTGCTCTCCTTTAATCATTGCTATCGATGTAGACGTCTTAGGATGACTAAGGAGGTGTCATTTTTAAAGCTAACAATGTAGACAATCAATTTATGATATATTTCATTCAATATCTTTTTCAAAAAATAAGAAACAAGAGTGAATCAAATAAAAATCTTAATTTTTTATTGCATTTTTTTTAGTATTTTAACTTTTTCATGAAAACGAACCTGTCAAGCAATATTTTTTTTTGTTTTTTTTTTCATAATACAGGACATTTTCATTAAAATCATCTTTACATCAAGGTCCTAAGTTAGATAGTTTCGAAGCTATGATGATTGAAAAAAGGTAGTGTTTCTAACTATACGGTGGGTAAAGACAAAACAAATTAAAACCATATCATTTATTAATGTAAGGTTACTTAAACTATTACAACCACGATTCAAAATGTCCTCCATTATGTTGGTGACAAGCAATTGCCCTAATCGACACATGTTGTGTAGCTCTTTTTATCATGGCTTTGTCCGCCCTCATTTCATCCCCGACTTGTAGTATTTTTTCAATTAATTCTTTTTGTGTTGGGTATGTTAACATAAACTTTCTGTTTCATTGTGCCCCATAGAAAATAGTCAAGGGGCGTCAAATCCGGAGAACGCGGCGGCCAAGCAATCGTCCCACCTCGTCCAATCCATGTTGGATAGGTGTCATTTAAATGATTTCTTACATTGACCGCAAAGTGTGCCGGAGCTCCATCTAATTGAAGTATCATTCTTCTCCTATAGGTCAATGGTAATTCACTTAGCGCGTCTTGATACTCAGTTTGCAGGAATTCCAAAAATCTTGGACCATTCAATGTAGCGGGCAAAATAAGAGGCCTAATTAAGATATCGTCTATCATTCCAGCCCATACATTCACTGAAAACTTGTGCTGAAAGGTACTGGGATATCCACGAACAAAAAACTGTCCTTCCAGTGACGTCAGGTCCAATTAAACCTTGAACTCTTCTAAAATGGAATGGATGCAATCCTTGCCGTTTTAAAATCTGCCAAACTGTCCATTTCGATAAATTGAGTCTAACCGCAATGCGACGGACACTCAGTTGTGGGTCTTGCGTTATTACCTCCAACACCTCTTCTTCCTCTCGCGGAGATACCAAACGAGTACGTTCGTTAGCGGGTCTTCTAATTCGTGCAATCTGATGAACGTGCGAGCATTCGGCGTAGGTCGGTTGGGGAATCTTCTCGCATACTCTCTCACAGCAGGATTCGCTTTCCCGTTGCAAAATCCATAGACAAAATGTATGTTGGCCACGTTGTGGCTTGAAAAACGACGCTCTTCCATTTTAGATAGCGAAAGTTTGCTAAAATAACAAAACAGTAGTCCATGACACAACGCAGAGGTTAAAAAAAACAATGCACAGTAACTTCAGCAGATAAGAATGTAATCACAACGCCAGGCGAGGCACGACTACCTGTCAGTGCGTCCTATTCTGAGTAGAACCAAAATTTTGTCTCACTCAAACCCTATACACGTCTTTTTCTAACATGTTGTCACAAAGAAGAGCTGTCTTAAGTTTTATTTTTAAGAAAATATCTTATAAGTACCTACTTTTAGAAAACAATAAAAAAAATATTGCTTAACA
Source organism: Plagodis pulveraria (assembly GCA_963890685.1). Classification (NCBI taxonomy): domain Eukaryota; kingdom Metazoa; phylum Arthropoda; class Insecta; order Lepidoptera; family Geometridae; genus Plagodis; species Plagodis pulveraria. Next base: position 2,211,754 of record OY982968.1, read on the forward strand.
GGATAGTTTTCATGAAAAAGATAAAAAACTAAATAAATGCAATATAAAATTAAGATTTTTATTTGATTATTTATTATTAATGGAAGAGCAGCAATGTGCTGATATGTCCATATCATGGCAGTGTTGGATTTATAGTTTCAGAAGAGATTTATTTTCTGTCATGTGTGTCTGTATTTATTTCTGTTTTGATGTGACTGACACAACATCTTCTGGTAGTTTATTCCAGTTATGCACTACTCTGTTACTCAGGAAATGTTGTGCAGGCTTTGTTATGGCCAAATCCCGAGTAAGCTGGATTTTATGTGTTGGTTTGTGTGGTTTGGCCTTGAGCTTTCTCTGACTATATTAATGTCTTCTATATTAGGTAGGTTATAATATTGATTAATTATCTTAAATGTCTCAATAAGATCACCCCTAAGGCGTCTTTCTTCTAGACTAGTGAGGCATAGTGTTAGGAGTCTCTCTTCATAGGACTTGTGATGCAGGACCTGTGGTAGTTTGGTTGCTTTCCTCTGGACACTTTCTAGAAGGTTAATATCTTTTTGGAAGTATGGGCTCCAAACTTAAAAACCATGTTCTAGCAGGGGTTTGATATATGTTTTAAATATTTTTAGAAATACTTCTACAGTGAAGAATTGGAATGATCTCCGTATGACATATAAATATGAGTTGGTCTTTTTCACTATAGATGTGATTTGATCTTCCCATTTAAGATTCGATGCTATTAACACTCCTAGGTCTTTTTGCAGATCAACAGATTCTATATCACGGTTGTCTAACATATACTTTGCTCTAGGGCTTGCTGAGCCCAAGTGTAATACAGTGCATTTTGCTGCATTCAGTTTGATTATCAAATCCCTGGCCCAGGCTTGGATGCAATTAAGGTCCTCCTGTAGCTGTCTGGATTTAATAAGTGGGTTGGCAAAGATTTTACCATCATCAGCAAAGAAGGCCGTCTGGGATTGAATCACCTCTACCAGGTCAGTGATATAAATTCCAAATAGATGAGCTGAGAGCACCAATCCCTGGGGTATGCCACTAAATACTTGTATTGGTTGAGATAGGTATGTTCCAACACATACTTGAAAAGTTCTATCTTTTAAGTAGTTTCCTATCCACTTGAGTAGTGTACCCCTTACTCCAAAATGCTCTAGTTTAATCAGTAGGCGTTGGTGAGGGACCTTGTCAAAGTCTAAGTACACAATATCCACAGGATTGTTGTTGTCAAGGCTTTTTGTCCATGAGTGTATGCATGACAGCAGATTTGTAAAGGTGGATCTCTTTTTTGTGAAGCCATGCTGTTTAACTAATATTACACATTCTCTGCTTAAAAATTGGGTCAGTTTTATGCTTATAATTTTTTCCATTAATTTTACAACAGTACTGGTAAGACTAATAGGGCGTTAGTTTCCGGTGACCATCTTGTCACCCTTCTTATAAATCGGTGTGACCATGGCATGCTTCCAGTTGTGAGGTAACTATTTTTGAAGGACATGTTAAAAAGTGTGCTAAGTACAGGAGCCAAGATGTGGGTACTGTTCTTAAGTATAAGGCTTGGAACTTGATCAGGGCCAGGAGATCTCCACATCTTCTACAGAAAAGGGTATATTGCATAGATCATGTTCCACACGAGCCAACTTTCATCAGTTGTGACAAACAGGGTTCTAATGAGTATGTTTTTTGAAATTCTTCGGCAAAAACATCAGCCATTTGAGAAGGCTGCGTTACCAGGTCACCACTCTGGCTCCGGGTGGCCGCTGGGATGCTCACTTTTGAAGACGAACATCTCCAAATGTAAGAGTAAAATGATTTGTCCCCATATTTCAGCTTCATAGCAGCTCCTTTGTTTCCTCAACATATCAACACATTTGTTGTTTGTTTCACTGTAGAGTTGGTAGTCATTTTCTGACCCAGAGATCCTGTAACTGTCCCACAGAGTATTTTTTCAGCCACTAATTTTAAGACATTTTTATCAATCCATGATTTATTTTGAGGTTTATTCTTGACTTTTCTTTCCGGGGCATGTATATCAACTGTGTTGATTGCAGACAAGATCTCCATCCACAATTTTTCTGTATCATTGAAACAATTTACCTCCTCTAAATTATTCCTTGTATCATTATTGAAACTGTAAAAGTTAATATATTGGTAGTAACATTTAAACTTAGGCTTATCAGTAGATTTTCTTACTAGGCACTGAAGGCTGAATTCTAGTACAGCATGGTCACTTTTGCAATTTGGAGGTTTGTGCATTACTTCATCACTTAGAGAATTCTCATTTTTATTAATCATAACAAGATCTAGTAAGGATGATTCTTGCCCTTGTCTGAAGCGTGTATGGCATTTCACCAACTGATGGGGATTGCTGTCTCGGAACATATTAACAAAGAGTTCTTCGGGGCCAGAATAAATTTGACCTGGTAGAATAGGCCATTTAATAGTTGGATAGTTGAAGTCACCTGCAATGATCACTGTATTCCTTTTAGTAGCAGTAATGAGATTATTTAGTAATGTAGTTTCACAAGTTTTCCATACAAGTTCATCCTGACTACCTGTTCCATATAAACCAATAACCAAGAAATTATATGTACTAAATTGTATATCTACATATAGTGCCTCAACTCTATCGCACATATAATTTTTGTTGCGCCTTGCTATGATAGGAATACCGCTTATATGTTCCTTAATATAAATGGCTACACCACCTCCTCTAGTTTTTCCTTCAGCCTTATTTTTCTTATGCTTCCGGTTATGTCTTAATAATCTATAGCCTGGGATATTGTATGTGCCATTACGATCATTGCTGTTTAGCCAAGTTTCAGTGATGATTGCAATACATGGTCTATTTGTGTTTATGTAGTTCAAAAAAAGATCAAACTTAGATGGTAAAGATTGTATATTGGTATAGGTGAAAGTAAGGTCAGCATATGGATTTCTATTGACATTGGCTAGTTTTTTGTTTGACAATTTTTGGGTTACCTTTTATATATTTGATGGTGAGGCAGGTTTCCCGTTTTCCAGTACGATCCTTTAAGGTTTCTCAGAGCTTGTTAAGTTCTTCACATTGTTTAGGAGTTTTATCATTGTATACTCTTACCTCTATTTGAGCCTTGTTCTTGTTTTTCAGTAACCAAATAGCATCCTGACAGTACTTTAATATCACCTTCAATGGGCACGGCTTTACTATACCTGGTTCACGGTGGCCTAGACGTTGTACCTTTACCACTTTGTCTGAGAAGTCTCATAAATTCGTCTCAAAAAAAATTTAGAACATCATAACACATATATATGTGACATATTTTATGTATACATAATAATTGAATAAGAAATTACGATAGATGCATTTTTACACCATCCTTCTCCAACAATTTAAATATTTTTTTTTAAGTTTCCATGCTGCAATGAATTCCTTATTATATGTTTATATGTTTTTTTGTAAGAGACGAATTACTTAACATTCCATGGATTCACCGTGCGGGTGCCGGGTCCATCGCGTTGCAGAGGAAGAGGCTAGAGGGGCCTGGGACTTGCAACCCAGGAGTAGGATGAAGCGGCCCCTTTACGATATATCAATGCTCTCCTTCACCGCTCGAGCCTTCTCCCCTACCTAACCAAATTTGGTAAGATCCTACTAATGCCGCCTTAGATACGCGTTCAAGGATGGAAGTTACGGTTGTTCTTGGTAGGCCAAGGTCTTTAAGTAGGTTATATAGGGATTTCGCTGGTATACCCCTTGCTCCAACTTCTACAGCATATAAATTAACCACATAACCGTTTTTGGTTAATTAGTTTGTTAGGTCATAATATTTGTTTGTTTTTAACATGTGGTCTTTAGGTATATTTGTTTCCCACGGCACAGTAAGTTCTATAAGTACTATGCGTTTTAGATTTTTCGAGTATAGAAATATGTCTGGTCTGGAAGACGAAACACCAACACCCACGAATTTTGTAATGTTTTTCATACGAGTCCATCAAAAGAGTCCAATCGGGGGCTGCGCCTAAGATGGAGTAAGGCTTGGATTTAGATTTTGTGGATGACCCTTCTTTTACAAAAGCAATGTGTTGTTTGTTCGTGGTCAAACCTTTTCTTGCTCTAGCTACCGAGAGGCTCTCGTATGATTTCGAGGCAAATTTAACGGCAACGTAACTTCTATAAGTACTATGGGTTATTATTATAAAATACTGAGCGTACTTTGTGGAAGTGGGAGACAGTAAACTAATTTGTATGTCTAATGTGAGACTTTGGTGTACCTACGGTATCGCAATACCCTATCAGTCAGTTCAGGACAATATACCGAATATATGCATGGAATAGCCATGAAGAAAGGCCATGTCCATGATTTTGTAAAGATTTTGAAGGCTAGTGATGTTATGTTTTGATTGTATGATTTGATAGACAAATATCATAACATCACTAGCCTTCAAAATCGTCGTAGAATAAAGCCCCCGTACTAAAACCGAAGCTACATAAAACATAACCACAACATAATAATAATTTACAACAAACTCAGACTTCCGTTTCAGGAAATAAGATTTACTGCACCACTTACTATTTTTATAACATAAGGGTAGGTGTTGTCTTCCACCGGCGTGGTTTCATGTTCGCAAGCAGAGTATATCTCACCGAAGCCACCGACACCTATAGAAGGCCCAAGTCGCCACTGCTTTCCGGTGGAGTCTTTTAGCACCTCGCCGGAGGGAAAAGGCGGCGGCATCTTATATGGGTTTGCATTTTTAGCAGGACCTTTTTTGCCTTTTTTCCTTCTAACTGGCATTTTATAACGCAATGAAGCTTTAGTTTAAAGTAATCGGCAATTAAAATTGTGATTTCTTATGACAAAATCACTTACTGCTTGTCCACAGAATCACTATAATAATAATACATTTGTGGTATTATGGCCGTATTCCATTTGGGTTATTTTCGATAATTTTGACCACATGTTGCGTCTATGGATCCACATTTATTATGAACCCAGAACCATAGACACAAATTGTGATCAAAATTATCGAAAATAACGAATTTAGCTTCAAATGGTATGTGTATGTATCATATCTAATCTATGGATTAGTCATTAGACATAAATTATTATTATATTATATATTAATTGTTATTGTTATTACGGGTCCATTTGAAGTTAGATTCGCCAAAAACGCTAAAAACGATCACACTCCCAATAAGTTGTTCCACATGGGTCTTGGCGTTATTTTCGCCATAAAAGCTACATCTAATGTCAAATGTGACAGAAGTGGCAAATTTTAGTGGAATTCTTAGTGTTCTTATCTTAAATGGAACAGGTGAGAACAGTTACACACGATCACAGTGATCACCACCATAGACGCAGATTGTGATCAAAATTATCGAAAATAACGTTATTAGCGTCAAATGGAATATACCCTATTACGTGTTGATGCGCATTTGCTCATCTCGTCAACATCCGAAGAAAGCCAACCAGTGAAGAAGTCATCCTGACATTTTAAATATTCTATGCTTTAGACTATTTTTCTAGTTGTTTTTCTAATTTGTTTATTTAAAATAATGTACAATGTGCCACAGCGATGCGCCCAAATTAAGGGAGCTACTCAAGCGATTGTGTCACAAAACAATTTGGTAAAATGTTTGGAATGTCCCAATGAACGCCTCTTCAAAGGGGAAAGAGGTTTAAAAATTCACAAAAGTAAGTGCCACAAACAGATTATGAGTAGCTCATCCGTCCCTACTTCACCACAAAACTAAGAATTCGCATTCTTGCCTTTGTCGCGGACAGTCGTGTGACGAATTTCTCTCAGTAATTTTTGCGTTTATGTGTGTGATTGGTCTACAGTGTCAATTATCATTTCCTGCTTCCTCTTGAACATCTTAAACAGTAGGCTCCACCTTTTGGGCGGTCCGTGAGCGGGATAGTATTATTTTCGTTCATTAGTGCTACAAATTAGAAGAAAAAGTGCAATTTCTAATTGGCGGACATAAATCGGCCGGTGGGGACCGAACCGAGGTGCTACGGATCCGCAGCGACATAGTTCTTACGCCGAGCCAGCGGTACTTGCCAGCGGCGCGCGAAATTAGTCTACACTTCTACAGCCTACGAGACAGCTGTGGCGCTACGCGGTAATTAGACGGCAGCGCTACGTGCACTGGCTACGCGATACTTCGACTGCAGTGCGGCGCTGTGCTGTACTACGTTCATAGTAACGAGTTTAAGGGATAGGTGAATTTGAATACCCCAGTAAGTGGTTGTTTTAGACAAAATCTTATATCCTTTTTTGATATATTTTTTCCAATTCATTTAACTTCAAACTGAGATACCTATTGAGTCCAAAAACTACTACAAAACAGCTAAATGCCACTGAATAGAACACCTCCAATGGCATCATCCTCAGACCCAAATCTGTCTCAGTCAGATACAAATTTGCCATTACTAGTACAAGAAGAAGATATAGGAAATGCGACTAAGCGCTGTAAGCGACCTCGCCCCTTGCGCATTAAATCACCGCAGCACACATGTGAAAATGTCAAACAAGAAATGAATGACATTAAGTCGTTGTTACTTTCGTTTAAAAACGAACAGTCTGTTGTACTCAAAACGTTGATATCTGACATTCATGATATAAAAACTTCTAAGCAAGAACAAGCCGCAGTGCTCAATCAATTGGTGTCTGATATGTCCGAAGTTAAGTCACAGAATCAACAAATTCAAAAAACCAACACCGATCTTGAAAAATCAATGGGTAATCTCACTTGTAAATTGGAAGGAATGCAGCGCCAAATTGAAACCTTACAGCTTAATAAGTCAGAATTATCGCAAAATATGCAACAACTAGAAAACCAACTAGACAACTTACAGCGGTCATCTCGCCCCTCTACCATCGAGATAAAAAAAATACCTCAACAGAAAAATGAGAGTCTGGAGGATCTCAAATCGATAGTCATTAAGTTCGGCGACATTCTTAATGTGCGTGTTCTGCCCTCAGACATCCGCGATATCTACCGTCACCCCGGCAAGCCTGGCGCAGTGCGACCTATTATTACGGAATTTTGTACCGTTGCCCTAAAGCAAAATATACTGTCAGCAGCAAAGTTATTTAACAAAGAGCGGACGGGCTTGGACAAGCTTAATACCTACCACTTGGGTTTCAACGACAGTACACCCCGTACTCAAGTATATGTTGCAGAGTTCCTTTCTGGATCATCGCGAAAACTTTTTTATCAAGCAAAGCTATTTTCAAAAACAAACAATTTCAAATACTGCTGGTCGAAGAATGGTATGATTTTTATTCAAAAAGATGATCACTTTAGAGCCATTGCTATTAAAAATGAACAGGAGCTTAAAACTGCTCTAACAATTGTATGACTATATGGACTGCTGATAATCCGTCTATTGTTTACGATTTTATTTAAACTATTTAATTTGTTAAAAATACTTTGCCAATTAATAATTAGCATATTATATCACTTCATGAGTTCAAGAACTAACTTGTATTTCCAAGGTTTCATTGTTTCACCACACAATTACTACACAAACACACCCATACACCATCACTCAGATAAACACACTAACCAAAAAGAGCATACTTGCGGGACGATTATAAAAATGGCTATGTTAAAAATTTTCATTGTTTCAAAAATCCCTACTAGTGTATTTGATTTTGTACACAGGGATTATATAATAATTAAAAAACAATCATGACTGATATAGAAACTTTAAGTTCTGCCATTGATGAAATCGTTCCCTGTTCTGCTTACTCCTGTTTCCCTCAAGACTGCATAACCCATATAAATATGAACAAGAAGTCTCTTAAAATACTTCATCTGAATATTCGCAGTCTGAACTGCAATTATGATGGATTAGTAACTCTTCTTTCAGTTTTGCGCTTTCAGTGCGATATAATTGCGCTATCAGAATGCTGGTTGCGCTTTGTCATAAACACACCTATTATTGACGGGTACTTGTCCCATCGCACAAACAAAAATTCCAACCAAAATGATGGTGTAGTTTTATATATAAAAGAATCTATTGAGTGTACCGTTACTGAGCCGAACTTCCGAGATGGAAACTGTCTCGTTTGTTGTGTTGGTAAACAAACAGCAGTAATTGCGGTGTACAGATCGCCATCATATCGATTTGTTGACAACTTTATTACTAGCCTTAATACTGTTCTTTCATCTGTTGCGAACTTTAAAAATATCTGCCTTACTGGAGACATTAACATAGATATAAAAGCAGGTAGTGTTGATCATCACCTGAATGAGTACCTAGACCTGACTGCATCTCATGGCCTTCTGCCAGCGCATCTGATTCCTACAAGATTGGAGAACTGCCTTGACCATGTCCTCTTAAAAAGTACCCACACAGCCTGTGCACTAGTTATTCTTGCCTCGGTCACAGACCATAGCCCAGTTCTACTCTGTTTGTATAATGTTCATCAAGATAAACCTAGATCTGTTTCCAGACGGGTTGACTATCGAGCTATTGAGCACGAAATCATAAATAACGATTATTCAACAATCTTGCTCCTAAGAAATGCAAGTGCTGCTGCAGAATTACTAGTTTCCACTCTTATGGAAATTATAAATAGACATACAAGTACGGTCTCGAATTCGAAAAGAAAAACCATCATAAAACCTTGGATAACATCTGGGTTGCTGCGATGCATTCGCCATCGTGATCGGCTTCACCTCAAGCTCAGACATCAACCTAATAATGAAGAACTCAAACTCACTTACACTAGGTACCGAAATTTTTTAACCAATCTTCTAAAAAAGTTAAAACAAGGTTATGAACGCCAGGAATTTTCGAAGGCTAAAAACAATTGCAAACAAACCTGGAAAGTCGTTAAAAATATATCTCACATTAAAACCTTATCTCCATCACCTCAGGAGCTGTTAAAAATCAGACCAAATCCGTTACAATCTGCTAATGAAGCTAATTGCTATTTTTCTAACATAGGCCGCAATTTAGCCGATAAAATTAAGAAGAATAACCACAAGCAAGCTTACAATAACAGCTTACCTATAATTTCTCCAGCAAATTCTCTGGTGATTCTTCCGACTGACGATACCGAGATAGAAAACATTATCTTAAGTCTTCGTAATGAATGTGCAGTTGGTTGGGATGGTATTTCGTCAAAAATACTTAAGCAATGTCGGCGAATACTAATACCCATACTCGTGCACATTTTTAACTTGACCATAGAAACAGGAGACTTTCCCAAAGTATTAAAAAAGGCCTTGGTACACCCTATTTATAAATCTGGTGACAGAAATAGTGTTTGCAACTATCGCCCTATCTCAGTTTTACCGGCCATTTCCAAAATTCTCGAGAAAATCTTAAATATCAGGCTTGTCAAATTCTTGAAAATCAACAACTTATTGTCTAAAAATCAATACGGCTTTAGACAGGGAATATCAACTGAAGACGCAGTCGGTGATCTTACAAACAGTATTGCAAGTAACTTGGACGAGCAGGCTAAGTGCATGGCTATATTCCTGGACCTGTCAAAGGCTTTTGATACGCTCTCCGTCCCTATCCTGCTTACTAAGTTAGAGAAAATAGGAATCAGGGGTACAGTTTTGAACCTTTTTCGTAGCTATCTAACTGACCGTACACAGCAGGTAAAGATTGGATCTGTGATTAGCACTGAGCAGCCCTTACATTATGGCGTTCCTCAAGGCAGCATTTTAGGGCCTACCTTGTTTCTGATATATATTAACGATTTGTGCCATTTATCTCTAGAAAATTGTCAACTTTTCTGTTACGCCGACGATACGGCCATAGTCGTTAAAGCTAGTTCCTGGCTCGAAATCAAGGTGAATGCTGAAAAAGCCATGAGAATTATCATGTTTTGGCTTGCTGAAAACCTTCTCACCCTAAATGTAGACAAATCGAAATATATCAGTTTCTTTTTAAAGCCATCTACAAAGCCGTATGACAATTTTGAGATCAAAGCCCACACTTGTTCTGAGACCTCAAATTCATCTGTGTTTTGTTCATGTGCCAGTTTGGTAAGAACTAATAACATTAAATATCTTGGAGTGTATGTAGATGAATCTCTAAACTGGCATGCTCAGATTGATGCCCTATCATCCCGAGTCCGAAAGCTAATCTACGTTTTTAAATACCTCAGGAGTTCAGCATGCCAAGACACTTTAAAATTAGTGTACCACGCTCTATGCGAGTCTCTCCTTCGGTACTGTGTCTCAGTATGGGGTGGTACCCATACAACAAAAATACTTCAACTAGAAAGGGCTCAAAGGGCTGTGCTAAAAGTGATGTACAAAAAACCTTATAGATATTCTACCTCTGCACTATACCATGACACTAAGGTTCTTTCAGTGAGACGTCTTTTTATCCTCAGAGTTATAATGCGCAAACACCAATCTTTGACGTACGATCCACTATTACATGGTGGAAAACGAATAAAAGATCGAGTCTGTTTGGATATCAAATACAATACTGTATTTTATTCTCGTTGTTTTCCCATTTTAAGCTACAAGCTGTACAATCAGCTAAATAAAAACCTGAACATTTTCCCTCTCTCAAATCATGAATGCAAAATGAAAGTTAGCAGCTGGCTACTTGACCTTAATTATAGTGAAACCGAAGATCTCTTGGTATTTTGTTTAAAATATTAGTTATATATATATATATATAAATAATTTTAAAAAAAAATATTACACTAAAATATCAAATTTATTGATTCCAGGATTAAACTCATCCAAGTACAGCTTTAATAATTGTATCTATGCATGACCTCTTGTTCACATTTCAATCCACATACATTTACCAATCTCACACACATTTACCAATCTCACACACATTCACTTTCATGTTCAATTCACACATAACACTACACATAGGTAACATTAACCTAAATAAACCATTAAAAACAATGATGACCTTGGTCAATTTCTTTTAATTTAATACTTTATATATTTCTTTGTTAGTATTATTATCAAGTATTTACTTGTATAAACACATCTGCCAATAATTTAGCCTATCAAACCTTTTTATGTACACTGTAGTCGCTTTTCTTTGTCTTACACTGTGTGACAGAGGTATCCAAATGTTAAATTGTTGATGCCCAAAACTCAGGTAAAACCTAAACAGGGCATCAGGATCAGTCGCGGTAGGATAACTTAAAATATATAATGAGAACGCTTAATTTTGTGAGTAGATTTAAGAAAGTGCATGTTATAGCTATGTAAATGTTTTCGGGACGTGTGCTGTTTTACTGACTGTCAGGGGCGGCCCTATTCTCAGAGATACAAGATTTTTCTTAGTTCTGAGGGTAGTGTTTCTTTACAGCGGTTGGTGCGGCCTGCGTCCTGGAGCATATCTGTGCCCTAAGTAACATACTTACATTGTACCTACACATGTTTCTTTTGTTTGTTTTTTTTCTTATTGATAGTTCTACATATATGTATTCCTTACTGCGACATCATGTAAAATGTATTTCTTTCTTGAAATAAAAACATAATTGAAATACCCCTCTTCTTTAGCAATCCTACCATAGTGGCAAACTTTGTCAAGTAACAAAATAAATAAGCCTGTAGTAAAACGTATACCTAGAGGGGCCCGTATATCCGTCGCTAGAGCTTTGTCCCACGCCATCAAGGCTGTGGTAGCTCAGAATACAAAGCAGCCCTGGGAACATTTTCAGTCCTTTCCTTGTGCTATACTTAACGTTAGCCCGGACCAACGAAATAAAAAGTCTTTGACAACTCGAAAAGAAATTTGTGTGAAGTACAGTACACGGGAAGGGCCTACTCTAATTTCTGTTGAAAATTCGGTTTCAAATAAAAAATCTAAATTTAATGTGGAGCAACCAACTGAGTCTGTTATCTACAAGCTAGTGGAAAGCAAACTCAGTGATGGAAATATTAGAGGGGCAGCACGTATCTTATTTTCCAGTGACACAATCGCGCCGTCGACCCATGAGACACTCAAGATCTTGGAGGAAAAACATCCACCTCCACCAGCAGATCTTTTACTGCCTGAAGCACCGGTAGATAACGATAATACTATCGAGGTGACGGCTTTAGAGGTTTCTGCAGACGTTATGTCATTTCAAAGTGGGTCTGCTGGTGGCCTTGATGCTTTGACCCCGCAGCATTTAACAGATTTACTATGCAGTGCTAGCGGAGAAGTTGGGGAGACCCTTCTGAGAGACTTAAGGGCTCTGGTGAACCTAATGTTGTCAGGCCGAGTGAATGGTAGTATTATCGATATCCTATACGGTGCAAATTTATGCGCTTTAAAGAAGAAGGACGGCGGCATCAGGCCAATTGCAGTAGGAATGACTTATCGCCGCCTTGCCGCCAAAATTTGCTGCAAATAGGTAGCACCAGCTTTGACGAACATTTTCCAGCCTCTTCAACTAGGTTTTGGCTCGCGAGGTGGATGTGAACCACCGTCGGAGCCACCGTCCATTCCGTTAGAACGTTTTAGACTTAAAATTGTGGGGATTTGCTATTGAAGGTGGATGTGAGGAACGCTTTTAACTCAATAGTTAGAGGAGCCCTGCTAACACAAGTCAAAGACAAAATTAAAAATTTGTACAGTTTTCTTTGGCAATGCTATGCAACTTCATCAAAATTAACTTACCATGGCAACGAAATTTCTTCCGCCGTATGGTGCCAACAAGGTGATCTTCTGGGCCCAGCTGTTTTTAGCGTCGCCATACACCCAGTAATACAACGTCTCTAATCCAAGCTAAACGTTTGGTACTTAGATGATGGGACTTTAGGTGGTGACGCAGACACCTTATACAATGACTTACAGTTTTTAATATGTAAACCACTATTGGCCTGGAATTAAATTGATCAAAATGTGAACTTTATATTCCAGATTCTTAACCAACAAATTCTGAATAAATCGTTCCAACTACACTGGACAGCAAATAAACCGAGCCACCCGCTACCTAGGCACTCTAATTAGATTTTCTCAAAAACTAAAAAACCTACAAATATCAAAGTTGTACCTACAGAAAGTGCGTTTCATGGTGATTAAAATGAAAGGAAATTCATTGGGTTTAATCAATATTTCGGTGTTTATTAAGGATTTTACAAAAAAGAGTCGTTTTCCAGTCGTCACAATCGTTAGTAATGATAAAGTAAAAAAAAAATATTTAAGCCAAAAACTAAGATAAAATCAAAAAAAAGTTTTTGATCAATATTTCGTATTCCCTCTCCTTGCTCGGATAACTGCCAGCATCCTTGTATTCATCGACCTTACGAGCCTGACGATAAAATCTTGAGGAATTGTATTCCACTCCTCTTCAATTGGGATTCGCAGCTCTGGAATCCTTGTTGGAGCAGGTACCCGGGCTCGAACCTGACGTTTCAGCTCATCCCATAAGTGTTCTATCGGATTCAAGTCCGGGCTTCGAGCTGGCCAGACCATCGTACGAATTCTGACGTCGCGTAGATACTGGGTCACCACATGAGCAACATGAGGCCGTGCATTATCATGCATCAATTGCATATCCTGTCCGATATATCCTGCGTAAGGTGCCACATGGTCTGCGAGGATTCCAGTAATGTAGCGATGAGAAGTCAGTCCACGTGTACGGCTCGCCGTCGGTTCGATGAAAACTAACGCTGTATGTGCTGTTAACGAGATGCCGCCCCAGACCATTACAGATCCTCCTCCATAAACAACAGTTTCCTCGATGCAACACTGAGAATAACGTTCTCTAGGGTGACGATATACTCTCTGACGTCGATCACTTCCATGTAGACTCACCCTGGTCTCATCAGTGAAGAGTACATTACTCCACTGCTCTAATGTCCAATCCCTATGCTCTCGAGCAAATTCAAGTCGTGCTCGACGGTGTGCTACCGTTAATGCTGGGCCTGTTGCAGCTCTTTTAGGGGTCAGGTTCCGTTCAGCAAGTCTCTTTCTGACGGTATCTGAACTTATGACCACTTGGCGTTCGTCACGCAGACTTTGTTGGACTTGAACTGCGTTGAGGTGGCGATTTCGCAGAACAGTAAGGTGGATATAACGATCATTTGCTGCTGATGTAGCCCTAGGTCTGCCCGTACCTGGACGGCGATCGAATGCTCCAGTCTCTAGGTATCGTCTGTAAACTCGTTGCACCGAAGATCTGCTGATTCGAAGCCTTCGAGCGACTTCACGTTGCGCAATGCCTGCTTGAAGTAATGCTACAGCTTGAGCTGCTTCCTGAGGTGTTGTGTCCATTATTAATCGAAAAAAGTAGCAAAAACACACGCGTCTGAGCAAACGATGGACAAAAACTAAAGAAATGATAAGAAATATCCGACTACCCTCGTTGTGTTAGAATTGTATATTATTCTAGTAATACAAACCTGGTATTTATTATAATACTCTATAAAAGTATGCTTCTTGACTTCCGACTATCGTGGCATAGGAACCATTTTTATTAATTATTATATAAGCAAGATATATAGCTCAAAATATCTGTAAAACCTTTTAAATCTTTCCTATATAATATTAGATATAATTTCCGTATATATTATGTTATTTTATATTAACAAGTATAAGAACTACTTTTGTAAAAAGGCGGCGAATGAAAGTAGAACTGACACATTTTATCACGACGGGTTGTAGAGGGTAGACCTGGGATAGTGTTTAATTGTTGAGTTTTAAGTATAAGAGATTAAAGTGAAGTGTATTGGCCAATTTGCTTTTATTTTGCCACCCTGATTTAATATCAGAAGTGGGATAATAAAACCAAAAATGGATAGCGATGACAAAGAAAGGCATTCGCATAGCCGTTCAAAGCATTCTCGAAGGCGCAAGCGCCGTCGGCGTGGCTACAGCAGCAGCAGAACCTCTCAAAGTATTTCTTCGGACTTTGGGCAGAGTCAAAGAGTTAGGCGCAGCCAAAGATCAAGGAAGCAATGTAATAAAAGGAAACGGCGTTCCCGCCATGTTCCCCGAGAAATAAAAGGTGGATCAAACTATGTCGGAACTGATGTGATGCAAACACATGACAAAAATAAGGAAAGTTTCACTTGTATTTTTAAAATATTATTTTAGGCGATCAATATAATGTACCTAGTTATTATAAATAAGTTGGCATCGTCAGGACCGCTACGTCCTAGTTATGAATGAAATTCTATTGTTGTCATTATCGCCGATGCCAACGGTCCAATTTGTTTGTCTTATTATGTTATTGTCCAATTTGTTTGTCTTATTATGTGAAGATTATGTGAGATTTCTTTTTTTTTTCTCTTTATTTTTTTTAAATGGTTTTATTTTATGATCAGTATATAGTTTATATATTAAGTATAATACTTTAAATAACGCCTGCCCAGTGCTATTTTCCGTGTTATTCTGGATGCTATATATGTACTTTGATTATTCCATATATGTATATCATGTCCAATGAGCATGTGTACCTAAAACTTTGAGGTATCATTTTGAACACTATTGATAAACTCTTTTCATTCTTATATTGACTAAAATATTAATAACATGAAGAACCTGATACCTTTTGTTTTTCCAATTTTATGCACCTCTAATTATACATATTTCAGACAACTGTACAACCTGCTACACACATTGATGAAGATCTGCTTATGCCTGCCTCAAGCACGCACTACCTTGAGAAGTCTCCGTGCAGGACAGCGAGCTAGCAGTGCAAGTAGCGGAGGGTGACCCTGCCTGCTCTTCACTACCCAACGACAAATCAGGCCAGTAGTTCTAATATTTTTTTTTCCCCAATGAATCGTTTTATTATTATCCTCTTTGTCTCCTCGCTGAAGATAAAAGTGACGCGAGCACTGATGTTACACAATTATTTTGAAGGAGAGCTCTTCTGGTATCAATGAATTAAAATAATGAAACTTTTATTTCTATATTTTTTCTCTTTTTTTACAATAAAAATAATTATAAATATTTCTTAGACGCATCACAGATTGCTCTTTGTTATGCCCATTTATGCAGGTCACATTTCACACATTACAGATAAACGATATGCATACTCTAGTACAACTGACAGTCTCTGCGATGCAACGAGAGATGGGACCCAGCACCCCTCTGCCAGAGCTACAAGCAACTACAACTCTACCAGACGCTACCACGCATACCGAGAAAGAAGACTTGTGGTGACAAGTAACTCTAATTTAATGGTTAATATGAATGATTTTGCCCAATTTCTCAAAAATATTATGCGGCCGAATTCTCAATTAACTTATGATAAAATCATAATACCTATGTTTTATCCAGCACAGAAAAATCAGCGTATTGAGAGATGGATAGCCAAGGTTAATGAGTGTGCGAAAATTTACAACTGGACCGATGAGCAAACTGCCCATTATGCATTACCAAAGTTAGGTGGGCATGCTAAAAATGGTATGAAGGTCTACCAACTATACTTTTGGCATGTACCGCCTGGCAGGATAGGCTAGTTAAAGCATTTCCATTGGAAAGCAACTATGGTGCTTTATTGACAGAAATATTAGAACGACGCATGAAGACTGGCGAGTCTGTAGACGAATATTTCTACGATAAGACTCATTGAACGCATGTTGTATATTGGGTAAAAAGGCAGTAGACTGTCTAGTGTATGGAATAGATGATAGGATGATTAGGGCCAGCGCGTCTTCAGCACGATTTCAAAAACCGGAAGATTTATTAAATTTCTTAAAAGACTTAATTAGAGAAGCATTTCCGTATCACAAACGAACAATGAATGCAACCGCTTCCAGTTCCAATGATATTAAATGTTTCAAGTGTTATAAAATCGGGCATCGCAGTAATGTATGTTGAATTAATCCAGATGCCAATGTTGCTGAAGTATTATGCTTTAACTGTAAATAAAGTGGACATGTCTACAAAATGCTCTAAACCCATTATCAAATGTGATAAATGCAATAGATTTTGACACAGATCCAATGTATGTTGGAGAGTTGGTTTTTATTAGAATTGTAGTCACCTGACTACAATTCTAATAAAACAAAACCCCCAGAAAAGAAAACAATGTTAACACAAAAGACTAGATCAGACTCGAAATTTTATAAAATAGCCGTCATAACTGGCATCATTAATGTTCAAAGTTATGTAGATTTTAGAAGCGATTGCACTCTTATTCGACAAGACATAATTCATTTCCTAAACTGGTACCTAATGATCGAGGCTTCGGTAATGGATCTTCAGTGCCTGTAGGTAGGACGAGACTGAACGTACGCATCGGAGAAGTGACGGCAGACATAGACGCATATATAATTGAAACTTCTCAACTACATGAATCTTTGCTAATAGGTCAAGATTTTACAGAGAGAAGACGTCTTTATCATACAAACTCATGATAAATTGTATATTTAAATAGAAAATTAAACGTCTACATGAGAAACATACAAATAGGAAACGACCATGGTACTGATAAAGTAGGTTTAAAAATTAAACTGACACAGTCGTTCATAACTTTGATTACGTTCAATGTATCGATAGAGAGGATTCAAACTGTGACATTTTTATCGAGAGTAGGATAAGGCGGTTGAATAACGTAAACTATTATGTGATGGGAGGAATTCATAATGTCAATATCGGAGAATGTCGGATAGCTCTTTGTAATTTTTCAGAGGATCCTATGTTTTTCAAGCACAGTAATGTATTAATTGTTCGAGGCAAAGGTATTATTGTATCAGAACCCCCTTGTGATGCGTTCGATTTGTTCTATTCACAAAAAAAAAATAAGAGACTTGTAAATAAGTCACTCTTTAAAAAGAAATCTGGTGTATATCGTTTATGCGTCGATTTTCGAGCGTTGAATCGTTAGATTCAGAAAGATGAGTTTCCAATACTACGCAATAAACACGAAGTTAGGCAATTTAATGGACTAGCAAGTTACTTTAGAGGTTTTTAAATATTTTGCGCTGATTGCAAGACCACTCACAGATTTGACTAAAAAGGGCGTAACGTGGGTTTGGAATACTGAACAACAGGCAGTTTTTGATGAATTGAGAGAAATACTCATACAACAAGCGCTATTAGGCATTTATGACCCCTATAATGGCATTTAAGACATAACTACATACAGACGCAAGTATAAAAGGTTTGGCTGGGGTGCTTTTACAAAATCCTTAGTATTCTAATGAATTAAAACCTATATCATATTTTAGTCGAAAAATGACTACAGACGAACAAAACTACCATGCATATGAGCTAGAGACAAGCCGTCGTAGCTTCCTTGCAAGGACTGCGAGTATATCTAATAGGTGTTACATTTACCTTGGTGACTGACTGCGCTTAGGAGCACTTTGACTAAACGTGACTTAGTACCACGAAATGCGGGAAGCGGGTGGATTATTATTCAAGAGTTCGATTTTAACATTTTATATAAACCTGCCAATGATATGGCTCATGTCGATGCGTTAAGCAAAAATCCTCAACCTTGTGATTTGGAGAACAGCCCAGACATTATTCCTTCTATTCTAAAAATAACCCAGGAAGACAGGTTAATTACGTTGCAGTTATAAGATACAGATTCTCAAAGGATTCGAAAAATTCTGGATGACACTAATTTGGAAAACACAAATTTAGAAACCCATAGCTAACAATGACAAAAAAAAACAGTGCCTAAGTTCACAGGTCCCTTCAGGATAACTAAAATTCTAGATAACGATAGATACGAGGTGTGAAACATACCAGGGACTAAAATTACCCACAAAATATATTGTAATGTTCGGGCTACAGACTGCATTAAACCTTGAATTTCCTTCGCTTATGATGATCATACTTCAGATGATAAGAGTAGTAGCACTGACTCAAATGATCCTTAATGCCTGATTTTGCTGTGTGCGGACTGAACATTATACTAGTGTAAAATTTAAATAGTTGGTAGAATGTTTAGAAAAATACATTCTGGTAATGGAATAGATGACATAAGATAAAGATTCAAATGATACAAGTGGGTTATGGATTTAACTGAACTTGTAGTGATATGGTGTGGAAAATGTTACCGTAGTAGGATATATTATTTTCTGATGCAGACCCAGTGATAGTATATCTTACAAAATTCATAATATTTTCTGATGCAGACCCAGTGATATTATGGACGCTTTGTATTAGACCTAAGAATATTGTATTACCGTAGGAGGATATATTATTTTCTGATGCAGACCCAGTGATAGTATATCTTACCAAAATTCATAATATTTTCTGATGCAGACCCAGTGATATTATGGAAGTCTTGTATTAGACCTAAGGATATTGTATTTCCATAGGAGGATATATTATTTTCTGATGCAGACCCAGTGATAGTATATCTTACCAAAATTCATAATATTTTCTGATGCAGACCCAGTGATATTATGGACGCATTGTATTAGATCTAAGGATATTGTATTTCCATAGGAGGATATATTATTTTCTGATGCAGACCCAGTGATAGTATATCTTACCAAAATTCATAATATTTTCTGATGCAGACCCAGTGATATTATGGACGCATTGTATTAGATCTAAGGATATTGCATTTCCATAGGAGGATATATTATTTTCTGATGCAGACCCAGTGATAGTATATCTTACCAACATTCATAATATTTTCTGATGCAGACCCAGTGATATTATGGACATTATGTATTAGATTTAAAATATTTTATGTAACCGTGCGAATATAATATATTCTGATGAAAACAGTACTAGTTATATTATGAAGGGATTATTTAATTCCCTCAATTGATGGAATAAGAAACTATATGTCAATGATTGTAATAACCAATTGGTTTAAAAGATCAATAACATATGCACTTTCTTTAATATACAAATATGTATTATTGCCAGAAACCAGGAATTGGAAGTTTGAGGACAAACTTATTATCAGGAAAGGCCGAATGTTAGAATTGTATATTATTCTAGTAATACAAACCTGGTATTTATTATAATACTCTATAAAAGTATGCTTCTTGACTTCCGACTATCGTGGCATAGGAACCATTTTTATTAATTATTATATAAGCAAGATATATAGCTCAAAATATCTGTAAAACCTTTTAAATCTTTCCTATATAATATTAGATATAATTTCCGTATATATTATGTTATTTTATATTAACAAGTATAAGAACTACTTTTGTAAAAAGGCGGCGAATGAAAGTAGAACTGACACATTTTATCACGACGGGTTGTAGAGGGTAGACCTGGGATAGTGTTTAATTGTTGAGTTTTAAGTATAAGAGATTAAAGTGAAGTGTATTGGCCAATTTGCTTTTATTTTGCCACCCTGATTTAATAGTTGTAGAGAAAAATAACGCTAATTTCAAACTCTGGTGAAAACAGAGCAAATCGTTAGCATTGTGTTTGTTGCTTGATTACAATGTGAGTTGACGGTACTTTCGAATTAATTTGTAGTACACAGTAGTCGCACTTTTTGTAGGTATAACTTTGATAGTTGTAAGTTTTATACTTTTTGAGAAAATCGAATCTGAGTTCCTAGGTAGCGGGTGGATCGGTTTATTTGCTGACCAGATCGAAGAAAAAATTCAAAATTTTCATCAATGCTCGGACCGTCTTTCCAAAATTAACGCAGACATGGCTTTTACAATCATTAAATTCTGTCTTTTTATACCCCAATCCACATATCTGTTGAGATGTTGTCAGCTCTGATGTTCCTTTGCTACTCGAACACTTGGATGGACGCGACCATAGAACATAAATAGTAATAACGCGACCATCAAAAATACTTTGGGTTCAATTATGTAAATTTATTAGATAGTGGCCGCAGGCTTCTCTTCCGGTGTTGGGTGGCCTAGGCATCCGCATCTGGTGTTGCTCTCCCTGCTTTCTTTTAATCCTGTTCATAGCAATAAAAATTTAGTTGCAAAAATTCTCGGCACTAGCGTTGATAATGTGAGTCTCAGACTCATGTTCTCTCGTCATATTGCACATATGAACGAGGCTAGGGAAGCTTGGACAGCAATATGCCCAAACACTGATTTCCCCAAAACTACATCTTCTCAGAAGCTATGGGACCGGCCGATCTGTGAGCAAGTGCGGAATCAACTTTTAAATATGTGCTCCAGTTCTGCAGATCGTGCCCGGCTTTTAGCAGTTTCAGAGTGGGAATCACCCTTCCCTTCGCCGAACACCGCAACACTAATAGATTCCTCCACTTTTAGGATTGCTACCTCTCTCCGCTTGGGTGCATCGTGCTGTGCTCCTCACCGCTGCCATTGTGGCAGTAGCGTTGACCAACTCGGTCACCACGGCCTGTCATGTGCGAGTAGCACCGGAAGAATTCCCAGCCACGTCGGACTTAATGACAATATTCGCCGGGCTCTTACCACCGCTATATGCGCTGTCATATTGGAACCTAGTAGCCTTGTACGTAGCGATGGTAAGAGACCGGACGGCATGACTTTGATTCCGTGGAGGATGGAATTCTGGTATGGGACGCTACATGTGTCGATACCTTAGCACCTTCTCATCTTCCCACAACCCAGAAAGTGGCCAGTGCGGCAGCTGAACTAGCAGAAGGCATCAAAAGGCGAAAATATAGTAATTTCAGTAGTTGTTACATGTTTGTGCCTTTTGGGGTCGAAACGCTGGGACCGTGGGGACCGAGCGCCAAAATATGAAAAAAGACGTCTCAAAACGTCTGGTCGACGCTACTTGTGACCAAAATGCTGGCATATACTTTGCAAAGAGGATAAGCATTGCCATACAACGTGGCAATGCGGCCAGCATTTTGGGAACACTGCCTAATGGTAGCGGAATATTGGATGAGTTTTGTAGTAAGTTTAAGTTTTTTAATTAAATATGTTAATTTTAGTCAGAAATAATTGTAGAACCTTATCTATGGATTACTGGCTGTAGTCAGGTCAATATATCTTTGAACTAGAAATACCTTAAAATAAACTTGTGTCCCTACAGTCTGGTTCATGGTCATGGACATAATATATACATTACATATTATGTCTATGGACTGGAAATACCTACAAAATAAACGCGTATACCTAAAACATGAAAATGGGAAATAAATGGCTGCGATGCGATCTTAAGAATTACACTCCTCAATTTATAACGTGTTTATCGATATCAATGTTATATGATATTTTTGTATATAAAACCGCTTCGATAGTATACATGGATATATGTACAGAATAAGCACACACCCTACGGATAAGTATGTAAAAAGTGTAAATGTCTTATAGGTTTGATTTCGGATCCATAAAGGTTACAAAATATGCACCATCTTCCAAATTCTATTGGATTGTTTATTTGATTTGGCGCTTAAAAAGATCGCACCCAATTGGTCTAGTCATGGTAACGTTGTTGCGCCACACGGTACACTTTTTAAAGCACGCCCACCGCGGTTTCGAGGAGAATTTATTCTGATGATATAGAATGTCTACCTACAGAAACTTATTGAACTCGTAAGAAACGAGCCGGATATTAGTGATGCTACGTGATTAATGATCTCAGTCACGTGAAACACAGTGTATACATGGATTCTAAAAATAAATATATGATGATTTGCGCGGTGTAATTATGCCACAATCCAACCGAGAAACAAAATAGGAGTCCTGGTGTAAAATTCCACAGGTCAACCATTTAATTTGGTAATCATGATCACACAAAATGATGGGGTGGCCGGGATATGTCGAGCTCTACACCAACTACACCCACAGCAGCAAGTGCCCCTACCGGCTACCACCCGGGGACCAAGCCCGCAAATGGGCGTCGGACGACCCCGCTTCCGATGCACAAGGTGCTGCGACGGGTCAGATGAGTAGGCTTGTCGCCTGCTACTTCAGCCGCAGAGGATAGGAAGTCACCGTCAGCGTTGTTTGGGCAACACGACAGCCCGCCTCAGATGCGGTGCTGCCCATACAGCACCGCAGCCTACCCCTTGCCACTCAATTCTGGACTTAGAGACAAAGCCCAGTGGAGCGACCCCTCTGGGGCCAGCCGATTGCCCAAACCAGCAAGGCCCCTGGTTCCTCTTCGCTTCACCGTGGGTGATGAAGCCACGGCTACTGAGCCCCACCGCCACGAAAAGGCGGGAACCTTCGGAGGGAAGGTACCTAATTCTTAGTTCAAGCGCAATTATCCAGAGGTATGTGACACAAACAGTTTGCTTCGTTATTATGTAATTTATCACTACCACCATCACTACATAGTATATAACAAAGTCGCTTCCCACTGCCTGTTCTGCTTAGATCTTTAAAACAACGCAACGGATTAGGTGCGTTTTTTTTAAAGGTAGAGATTCAAGAGAAAGGTTCATATTTATAACACATGCATAATATATAATAGTATAGAAACACTGATAATTTTAGAAGTTTTAATATGATGTCGTAAATAAATATTTTTTTGCGCTTTCATTGCAGAATCCTACGGGACAGATCAAAATTATGTAAAACAGTATTGAACACCTTAAAAATGTCTACAAAAAAGTCCACAGTGTATATTATTCTATCTCTTAGGGATAACCCATAATAACCATTTTTTATAAAAAAAATTTTACGAGAAATTTACGAAGTTATTTTAAGCAATACAGCATCTATTATTATCCAATTAGGTACCTTATATACATTGTGCATTTAATATAGATCACTGTGAACTGTATCCTATAATAAAGTAAAGTAGTATAAGAATACGAGCTTCTGAATTTTATCAAAAGCCCTTCTAAAAGTCCGTAAAGACTAATAGTCGTTACGGATGTTAGTGTAACTGAGAACTTTGCTCAAAAGTTAAAACTTCCTCGTTCACCATCAGAGGCAGTTATTGGTTTGGGTGCCTTATCCACTCAGCAGACTCGTGGCATAATTTCATGCACTATTATACCTATGGGTGATTGTACCCCATCCCTCTCAACTGACTGCATAATTTTAAAGCGGATAACAGGTAATCTACCATCCGTGCCAGTAGATAAATCTACTTTAGAGTTATGCAAAAACTTGGTCTTGGCTGACAAACATTTTACTGTTCCGGGACCAATTGATCTATTGTTAGGTATTGACTTGTACAATGAGATACTGGATGGCAGAAGGTTCAGCCTTGGTGAAGACATGCCTACTGCCTATGCTTCAACATTTGGGTGGGTTATAATGGGGAAAGCTCCCGCAGCATCGCTGCTTACTCATAATGCTGTTGCGATGGCCTGCACATTAGACCTCGATCTAGCCCTCACTCGGTTCTGGGAAGTCGAAGAGACTCCTAGCCAACCCATTTCAGACCCCGAGCATATTCTCTGTGAGAAGCACTTCACTGAGACACACACTAGGGACAGCACTGGTCGCTTTGTTGTGCGTCTCCCTTTCAAGGTCAACCACAAACCATTGGGCAACACCCACATAACTGCACTCAAGCGGTTTTATAATTTAGAGAGACGGCTATTAAAAGATACATCTCTCCGTGAACTTTACATAGCGTTCATGCGCGACTATGAAGAAGCCGGTCACATGCGTGAAGTTTTTGCACCAGTATCCAGTGACCGCTATTATATCCCCCATCACGGCGTTCTGCGTGCCCATAGCAGCACAACCAAGCTAAGGACGGTGTTTGATGCATCTTCTGCGAGCTCCACGGGTGTGTCGCTCAACCAGGTCCTGATGCCCGGTCCTAAGCTACAAAAACACATCGAAGACATCATTCTCAGGTTCAGAACACATCAGATTGTCTTCACCTGCGACATTAAGCAAATGTATCGTCAAGTGCGTGTAGCTGACGACGATTGCAAGCTCCAGACTATATTTTGGCGCGAGTCTCCTGAAGAGCCCATCAAGCAGTTTGAGCTTACCACCGTAACGTATGGGGTTACCAGCTCGGCTTTCCAGGCGATTCGCGTCATACATGAGCTTGCCTGTCTGAACGCTGCAACGTATCCAACTGCGTCGAACACGCTGCTCGAGGATACATTTGTCGATGACGTTTGTAGTGGAGCCCCTGACTTACCTTCCGCTCTTGACCTGCAACAGAAACTAGTTGCCATCCTCTCTCAGGGTGGTTTCGCGTTGCGCAAGTGGTCCAGCAATTCCAAAGAATTTCTTAAGTTGCAATCTGCTGATCACTGTGAGCAACCTTACAGATTCGAGGAGGATGACAACAACATTTATAAGGTGCTGGGGATGGAATGGAACGCAAAGGTTGACAGCTTCATCTATCGGGTTTCTCAAATGAAGAGCGTTACGACAAAGCGCGGCGTCTTGTCGAACATCGCAAGGCTTTACGACCCTTGCGGGTTTCTCACACCACTGACATTTTTCGCAAAACACCTGATGCAAACCATCTGGGCCTTGCAGCTCGGCTGGGATGAACCCCTCCCATCCGAAATCATTGATATCTGGGAAAAATTCAACTCGCAGCTTTCTCAACTTGATAATGTTTCTATCCCAAGGTGGCTGCTCATTGATCAACCTCTGGACATACAGCTCCACGGTTTCAGTGACGCCTCCGAGCGTGGTTACGCTGCATGCGTCTATCTGCGTGTTCAAGGACCAACCGGTAGTACTTCGGTCAGGCTCTTACTGGCCAAGTCCCGGGTGGCTCCACTTAAACAAAAGCTCACAATCCCTAAGCTGGAACTAAATGGCGCTCATCTCCTTGTACGTCTTCTGCATCATGTTTATGGCATTCTAGTTAATAAAATGGAAATCAGCAGTACAATGGCCTGGTGTGATTCCAGCATCGTACTCGCCTGGCTTAAGGTATCTCCTCATAAGCTTCAGACTTTTGAGGGGAACCGCGTGTCTCAAATACAGACTCTAGTGCCAAACGCTGTGTGGAAATACGTGCCATCAGCCAAAAACCCCGCCGATTCGGCAAGCCGAGGTCTCACTCCTTCCGAATTAGTGGCACATCATTTGTGGTGGTCTGCGCCGTGGTTAGTAGAAGATTGTTCTACCTGGTCTGAGGAGATTTCTCTTCCAAGAGAAGAAAACTTGCCTGGCTTCAAATCAACCCCGCCCATTTCCAATGTCGCTGCTCTACCTGAAGAGCTGCCATTTATGACGAGGTTTAGTTCGTTTGCCAAGTTACAATCGGTTGTAGCTTGGTGCAAACGTTTCATTCATAACTCGCGCAATCCCCATCAGCGTCAAACTGGTCCACTAAGCGTTGCGGAGCTCAACAACAGCTTGCTCCATATTGTAAAGTTGGTCCAGTCAACGGAGTTTTCCCAAACCCTTCGGGCGTTGCGCGACAATAAGCCTCTCAAGGGCAGCATTCGGCGGTTAAATCCATTCGTGGATTTGCAGGGTCATTTAAGGGTGGGTGGGCGTCTCGTCAAGTCTGATTTGGAGTATAGCTCAAAGCATCCTCTTTTACTACCCAAGGCACATCATGTCACGGAGCTAATAGTAAACCATTACCATCGGCTGTTTCTGCATCCTGGTCTAATGGCTCTTACTAGCTTGCTTCAACGGAAATTTTGGATATTATCCGCCCGTAGGGTGATCCGTCAACAGATTTTTAGATGTCAGCGTTGCTATCAACTACGACCAAAATCCGTTGACCCTTTCATGGGTGATCTTCCCATTCATCGTGTGACGGCATGTCGTCCATTCCAAAAGGTTGGCGTTGATATGGCGGGGCCCTTTATGTGCAAGGCATCCCGAGTTCGCAATGCCAAATCCAATAAGGCCTATTTGTGCATTTTTGTATGCTTCACGACAAAATGTGTTTACTTGGATATCGTGTCCGAGTTGTCAACCGACGCCTTTTTGGCTTGCCTGGATCGATTCGTTTCACGCAGAGGGTTCCCTAGTGACATCTTTAGCGATTGTGGCACGAACTTTATCGGTACACGTAACCATCTGAAGCACGTATATGCTCACTTGAAAGACGCTCACGATGAGATCGCTAAGTCGCTGGCCAATCATCAAATTGTTTGGCATTTTAATCCTCCTTCCGGTCCTCACATGGGTGGTTTATGGGAGAGTGCAGTGCGGTCGGCAAAACTCATATTGGCACGCGTCATCGGTGATCGTTCACTCACTTTTGAGGAACTTTGTACTATATTTGCCAAGGTAGAGGCAGCTTTAAACTCACGGCCATTATGTCCCTTGACAAAATGATCCAAATGATCTCGAAACGCTCACACCTGGTCATTTTCTCATCGGGCAGCCCATGCAATCTCTGCCTGAACAAAACTGCGAGGACTATAACCCGAATCTTCTGAAACGATGGCAACTACTTCAACAAATTAATCAGCACTTTTGGAGACGTTGGCATTCGGAGTTTCTGCACACAATGCAGCAGCGTCCGAAGTGGCTTGCCAAGACTGCCAACTTTCAAATTGGTGATCTGGTTTTGATCAAGGATCCAAACTTGCCATCTCTTCATTGGAAAAAGGGACATATCGTTCGCGTTTGTCCAGGCACTGACGGTACAGTAAGAGTAGTAGAGTTAAAAACTTCTAGCGGAATTTTGCTGCGACCAGTAGTAAAATTGTGTCCTCTAATGCCATGTTTAGAGAACTAAATACCATGTATACGAAAATCATCACTTTGAAAATCAACTTACGCCTTTTTTGTTCACCTAGTTTATTATACATTTTTATTTATCAATTTCGGAAAATCAGCCATTTAATTCAATCATTTATAATTTTGTAATTTTAAGCTCACTCTAAAGAGCTTAGCAGCTCTTTGGGGGGCGGTATGTTTGTTAATGTTAGCAACATTGGTGGGTCGCAATTTTAGAACGCAACTTTATTCAATATTCCTAAACGAAACCATTATTTTACTACCTTCATCCTTTCCTTGACTTTCCTTGGCTAACCTGGGGGTAGTTAAATAACGTTGTTGACGTCTAACCGGCACGCGATCGAGTGAGAGCTCCGTAAACTTTCCTCGAAATATTGCCTAAACGACAGTTACTCAACATCAGCCGCGACCATCGCGCATAGAAAATCATCGTTCGTCTCTTGCAAGAAAATCAGCGTTGAATGCGAGGGAAAAGGAATCGACAACTACGCGTCGTGTAACAACCAGCACGCGGGCGAGCTGAACCAGGTAGCCTTTCATATGTTTCCTTTTTTCCCAACCATATATATATATACATATATAAACATATATATATATATATAGAGCGATTAATCGTGTCTTCCGATCTGCCTTAGGTGTAAAAATACCTACGCTAATTATTTATATATACAAATATAATTAGCGTAGGTATTATATATATACATATATATATATATATATATATGTATTAATATATATATATATATATATATATATAATACCTACGCTAATTATATTTGTATATATAAATAATTAGCGTAGGTATTTTTACACCGAAAGCAGATCGGAAGACACGATTAATCGCTCTATAAATTTCTAAACGGGATGTTATTGCAAAGCTTGTGATAGTACTAGAAATCGTAAAAAAAAGATCTCTTAGTGTTATGCTATTTTCATAATAATTGACTTCTGTTTCAGAAGTTTCAATCTTCAGCGTTTATCTTTCACTGTATCCACGTGACAATATGATATGGAGTCCACCCCGTATATTTTTAAGCGACGATGACTAAAACGTTGCGATGAACCTATTGATACACAGGTACCATATTTACAGGTAAATTTTTACTCTATCAAACTGCCACAGAAAAATGAGCTGTAATGCAAGTTTGCGGTAATTTTTATACGATTTTGACACATTTTTTTTTTTGTAAAATGAAAAATGCTTTGTTGGGTTGAAGGTTTTTCTGGGTGATAATTATGCAAAATAAATTTTAATACCTATATACAGGGTTATTGGTAAAATGCTAACAACCTCTTAGGGTTGACTTTTGCTAGTCCTAACAAACATTTTGTGGGGAAAAATATTTTTCATTATTTTTTTTTATGTGTATATGACGGAACAAGCACGAGGGCCACCTGATGTTAAAAGTCTCATGTGCCTGTAATGTATTATTTCATTATTATTATTTTTTATTACTTTGCTTGATGTAAATATTCAAAACTCTATTCAAAGGTAGCGCGCGGTCCAGTGTTGCCGCAGCTGGCGTTCTTAGCTCGGAGTAGGCATTGTCTTTTACTACGTACTACGACACAGAACTTAGAAGTGTCGGACAGTAAAAAAATAGAGTTATGAGTCATTTTCATGTTAGCTCATTCGGCCAGAGCATACCCTAGCTATAGGGTAGATGACGCGGGTTCGAATCCCGCGCATGACTATAATTTTTCCTCACATTCATTTGTAATCTTATAATGTTATAGCGTACTTGAGATATATAATACGAACCGTGAAACAACAGCTATCAAGGGTGTTAGATTTTTTATTTTTACTTGTCATTTGTTGTGACAGTTAAGCCACAGAATTAAAAGTATGCCAATGCTTGGTCCAAAACGTGCTCAGAGCGTTTAATGACATGGAGTGCCCACGGTGTGCAACCGTGGGGCCGTGTGTACTGTCAGCGCTGAGTGGTGACGTCATCGATAATATCACACTTATCAGTCATGCAAATTTGGTTTGGGTTTGGTGCCCTTCGTACAAATCGGACCAGCTCTGAGCGTGCTATTGGTACGATTTGTACAAATTGAAACGCACTCCAAAATTGCTCTGCTAAAATTATTAATATAGAAATGAGTTTATCTGGTAATTCATTCCACTATTTGCCTGTTAGTAGTTTTTTGTACAGGGCTAGCCTTTAGTAGGTAGATGAACAAGGGAAAGTTTATCGTGATATACCAGAATGGATTTCTGTATCCCGTTTCAGTAAAACATCACTTAGTTTTTTTTACTCAGTGGGATCAAGCTAAATGCCTACTTGCTAGCTACTATGTGTACATATAGACATATGATTTTTATATTACAGATAACTTAGCGACCAAGAACATGAGAAGAAAGAAGACCATGAAAAAAATAAAAGTTTAAAGTTACCATTAAAGTTGTTTAATTACTATGCAATAGTATTTATGTGAGATAAGTGTTTGTTACTCAATTAAATTGTTTGCACGGGAAATGTTTTTGAATGCTTAAAAGGAAACAGTGCATCAAATGTACAAAGAAACTTTTCAAAAACATTATAAATATAACCATACAAAATGCGCGCATTATTCTCGAGAGGTTTTCAGACTCTCATTGATTATTTTGTGTTTCGGCTAACCTTAGAGAAACCCATCATTGATAAGCACCATAACCTCAGCGTGAAGGTACCTCTTTACGTATGCGTTCTCGTGCTAATCTGCTTCCTCTAGAGCGCCTCACGGGATGACATTTTCTTCACGGAATTGAAGTCACCGACGCGATTAGTGAAAAAGTTGCCCACAGAACGAACCTGGGATGACGAAAATGTATTTGGTGTACACACCGGGGTTTAAGACCACATTGGTGTACGAAATACGAATGTCCGGACTGTAATGTTCCCTATATTTGTATTGGAGGTTGTTTCAAAGAGTACCATAGGTACCATGCAATCATAGCTTTCTTCTCCTAAAATACAACTGCAATTTCGAGTGTTGGTTGATATGCAAACGGACTATTAATGGAAAATACGCGAGAGCCTTGTCTCATTGTGTTGCCAGATGTATGTTTGATTGTATTAATTCCCTCTATATCTCTTTAGAATCTACCGTTGCAGGGTTGCGAAGCAGATTTCAGGAAACACACTTTTGTTATTGAACATGCTTGTACTTTTTTGGATTTGTCATAAAAGTACTAGGTTTTTTATTTATTGAATTAGATATCGTATGACGATTCAGAAAATTGTGATACAACAGACAAAACCATTTAGTCAATAACAGATGGCGAATGGACACTTATCTTATATACTGTATCTTTTAATGCTGACTTGTATTAATATGCAAGTAGACAGGATTTCTATTATATTTTATAATGCCAGCTAGAATAAAATTTACGCTAGTGCACAGAACTCAATGTATAGGTTTCAACATCGTTCTACGCAGCATATAAAACCCCATTTATTATTTACATGTGTTTTACAAAACCATGTGATACAACCCTGACAATGTGATGGAGCTGAAGTAATAATGTTGAAAATACAGTTTGGGCTAATTTACGGTATCTCTGTGTTTTACCTAGATATACCTGAAATATATTTACATTTCAGATGACAACGTTTGTACGTCGTTGTTAACAATTCAAACAGTGTCTGATTCAAATTAGTGTTCTGTTTAGTGTTGGTATTACATGACTTTAGCGTACGGTGCGGTAAATGATAAAATAAGTATTTTTCTGTAACCCCCACTGCTTGTCTATAAATAAAACTTGTGCATGTATTATTGCATACAAGGTTATAAGAAAAGAAAAAAAGTGTTTGCACGTCTGAACGTCATGCGAAAGTTCCTAGTAGCAGAAAATCAATTTCACAGAAAGTACAGATTACAATGTAAAGTAATATAAACAAAAAAAGGGTACACGGTCTATTTTACAAATGAAATTGGGAACAAACAATTACAATACTCAGACATTTACTAAAATTTCAACTTGACCCTTTACGAATTCTGAAGTTTTACGCCTATATCAAATAAACTGACAAAATTGTATTGCTTCCAATGTAACACGAATTTTAACTTGCATGAAAAGCAAGCCTTTGATTACCATCACAGCTCTTTGGATCAATATGAGGTCGAATACATTGTTCAGGCTAAGCCTATAATGGAAAATTGATCTTAAGGTTGAACTGGCCGGTCGATTCTCCATACAAACGTAGTAGGATAATCACTCCCTTATTTGAGATTTTAAGTCCAGGCTTAAGCATAATACCGATTGATATCGTCATTATCTAGGCTTGTATGATGCCAAAATTTTAAAAAGTTAATTACGTTGTAAGTTATGAGCTTCGAAAACTTTATATGAAAATGTTTCGAGGCTCATAATTCTCAAGTTAATTATTTTATTATAATTTCGGCATCATACAAGCCTAGATAATGACGAGATCAATCGGTATTATGCTTTATTTTGGACCTAAATCTTCGAATAAGGGAGTGATCACCCTACGACGTTTGTATGGAAAACGGGCCGGCCAGTTCACCCTTAAGGTCCACTGCCGGAACATTGTAATAGAATAGACTTTAGGTCTGGAGTTAGGTGCTTGGCGACAGATTTTCTACTACAGGATTGTAGTTAACCTTTCATAAAATGCCCTGCCACAATGCAGTGAAACTTAAAGCAACTCGCAGGGATATGAACCATGGTACTTCATGTGGTAGTCGATAACCATTACCGCTTAGCAATCATTGCTTCATAAGTCGAATTGACATGTAACTTAATTAATTAACTGTCAATCACATAATTTGCCACATAAATAACTTTTATTGGCAATAAATGCTTACATAGTAGATACATCGGATTTTTTTATCGACAATGTAACCGATAACAGTAACATCACTATTAGTAATATAATTTTCATACAAATATTTGCAAGATTCTAAAAAACATTTTATTCCGTTTTTTACACTGAGGTAATTTAGTAAGAGATCTAGAAAGCAATAAATATAAGATTCCACTTGTATTATTTGGTCAAAGGATGCCATTTTACTTCATAGTAGTACTTCCAATGTATGGTAAATACTAGTAGTCGTGATTAGTGAATTTCTATAATATTTGATGAAATTTATGAGATCTAGTGAAAGTTTCAATGAGAGAAATAAATGTATTCATGAATAATACAGGCTTTTATTTCAAAATTGTTCAGAAGCATGTTTTTATCAGGTTATAAATTTACACGATCAGGTGAGCTTGAATATAATATACGTGTGCGCTAACAATGACTTCAATCCTATTTTATTACAAAATGTTGAGTAAAACCAAAAAACTAAAGATGCAGTTTAGCAAAACGTATAGTCTCATTCATATAGATACAGGTACATTTATAAAATAACCATACATAAGCCGATTAGTTACGCATTTTCTATGGTGAGTGCCTTAGATTATTGATGGGTCTCCGCTCGCGCTCCGACTAGATACCGCGCTACCTGAAAACAATAGATCCGTAAATGCGGCAACTCAAGGCAATTAAATAAGATTTTAATTAGTTGAAGGCCTCATTTTTAACAGTTATTTTATTATTTACATCTCTTAACTAATATTTAAATAATATGATTATAAATAATTATAATTATAGGTAGGTTTTAGCGTACATTGTTTGAAAGATAAAGCTTAATGAAAGGCGAAACTGGCTCGGGTACGCCGACTTCGGCGTAGTATTAGTTGCCGCATTTTACAAAGACACCGGCGGTATCTAGTCGGAGCGCGCGCGGAGACCCATCAATAATCTAAGGGTGAGTGCATAATTTTTCATAGTGTCTTGGTTTTGGAGAGATATTTTCCTGTCATAGATAAAAAAGCTAAATCTTAGTATATATCATCGTGATGAAATAATTATCAATTGATGTTTTCCTCTGTATTTTATTTGAATTGGTTTTGTAGATCAAAACATATGGCGTAGAATGTAAAACTAGATAATTTTATTTCTTGGTCCGCCATGACCTCTGGTGGCAAAGTGTCACATTGCATAATGACATAGCGCGAGCGAGAGGGTTAAGCAGATATTACATTATTATGACAAGGAATCAGTCAAGATAATAGAGTACTATACTTTATTGAATTTACAAATAGTTTGAAATGTAGCGACTAAGAAGTCTACTACATTCTCCCCCGCTCTAGTGTGTCAACTCATAGTCATGAAGATAGGTAGGCAACTTTCTGTTTCTGGTAGTCCGCCGTAGAGTTGGGGCATCAGGTACTGGTGAAGCAAGTGGAGTATCAAAGGCCATACAATTAAAGTTGAAGTTGAAGCTACTGCGTTAAAAAAAGATAAGGTGTTATTTGATACTGTGGCGTCGTTAATGAGGTCGATTCCATATCATGAATTTGATCAAAACTAAACCATAATTGGTCTTAGCCCTGTCAGATGCATAATTCGAAATAAGTTGAACTAATTTTCATCGCTAAGACTAAAACCAGAGACTAGTTAGTGCCAGAGAAAGAAGCTTTCTTCTTAATTTTACCAATGATATTCTAGAAAATAATCGATGAGCGTTTGATCGAATGGCATATAATGATAGATAGGTTATACACCTTATTGACACATTAAAATTTACAAACCTATAACTTAAAACAATAACTAAGAGTAGGTGTGAAATGGATGATCTTATCGCTGACAGCGATCTCTTCCAGACAACCCTATATAAAGGGATATTTATGAATAGATATGGACGGAGGTCTATCTATAACAATACTGATCAATTACAAATTAAGCATTAATTTCCAACACAAGAGAAAATCGGATTATATATATAACTATCCATACATAAAATAGCAGTACATTTTTGATGATATAAATATACAGAATGTAATTACACCAAAATCTGTTCGATAAAGTACAATAATATTGCACAATCCCCACGATTATTATTTTATATATTAGTCCACAATTTTATTTTGATATTCTGTAGTTTACGTTCTCTGGGACAATAAATAATTGACTAAGGTTGTTAGGTCACGTATATGGTAGGGTTTCGACACAGGTGCCGTATTTGGAAATAAAACTAATTGGCGAGACTTTTTTAACCGATTTAAAAAATGGAGGCAATCAATTCCACCTAAGTGTATGTAATATGTCAGAACTGCACAGTTTTTGGATATGTACAATTTTGAAATTGGCACAAAGCTTTAGTTTAGTAGCTAGTATACACTTATACTAACTTCAGATAGTTATTTTATTAGTAAAACAATTTACCACTCTAAACATTCATAAACACAAACATTACAAGTTCTAAACATTTGTGCCAATTTCATAAATATGTTTCATGTATATTTGTGTGTTAGTATATATGTATGTTTGTCCACGTGTTAACGCAGTAACTAGAAATTGTATTGTACCTCTCAACTTTGGAGCCATTGTAATTTTTATCAGAATCTGTTCAGTATTTTTTAAGAAATGGACCTTACATTTTGAAATATGAGGGTTTCAATGGCGCTGTACCAACTACTGGGCGGATTTGAACAGAATTCGGCTGGTATATCACTAATACGTGAAAAAAGGATCTGGCATGCTTTATAATGCAAAAATTTTGTGTAACAATAGTATTGAAGTGTGTTTGAAAATTTAATGATGTTATACCCAGTGAAGTTTTGTGAATAATATTTTTAGTTTCAATCATAACGAGTAAATACTATTAAAAATGCATAAGTAAAGGTAATTTAAAGAAATTAAACCGACTTTAAAATAATTAAATTAACTGATTAATGATATATAACACGAAAAACATCAAATGGGCATCTACATAAGTAGGTATGTAAACCAATTATTATTATTTTTGAGGTCTGTTAAGGAGTTATTGATAATAGTTTAGGGCCTGATAGCAGCCTTAAGAAATAGTTGATTTACGTACTTGATTTACTTAAGTACATGACCAGTTTTTTTTAGTTACGAAATTCCTTACTATTTATTTCCTCTATAAGATACAATAGCCTAGCCTCTTAGATTTCCCTTATAAACATTAGCTTTACAAAATTACAAATATACGAGAGAAACAATTTTATTATAGTCATGTGCGGGATTCGATCTATCCACCATCCCGCGTCTATCCACCCCTATAGGCGGGGTATGCTCTGATCGCTTGAGCTAACATGACAATAGACGCGGGTTCGAATCCCGCACATGACTATATTTATTTCTCTCGAAAATTTGTAATATTGTAATGTCATCTGCCGAGCAGGCGTTATTGCAAACATAAAAATATTAAAAAACTAACTTGTTAAAGTATATAACGGTAGTGCTACGTATACCGACTTTTAAAAACTGCACACTTTTGAAAACAACCTAAAATGTATGTCTTACTACTACTCTACTTTACTCCACTGGCTCAGCGACCCGAAGTGAGTCTTGGCCTCCGATATGAGAGCACGCCACTGGTTTCGGTCCTGTGCAGTTTCACGCCAGTTATCTACGTGAAGATCGCGTAAATCAGCGCTCACCGCATCGCCCCATCTGTATCTGGGACGTCCAACTGGTCGTCGGCCTGTTGGTTGACTCAGGTAGGCTCTTTTTACAACTCGATCCTCGTCCATTCTTTCCAGGTGGCCAAGCCAGCGGAGTCTGTGACCTTTGGTCTCTCCAATAATATTCGGCTGGGCCACGAGCTCTTCGATTTCGGCGTTTTTTCGGATTCTCCAGCTTCCGTCCGGCCTTTGCTTCGGGCCAAGAATCTTACGAAAGATTTTCCTTTCGGCTACCAGGAGCTTGTTCTCCTCTTTAAGTGTCAGTGTCCAGGCCTCACAGCCGTACATTAGGATAGGCCTTATTACAGTATTGTAGATTCGGATTTTCGTGCGTCTACTGAGAAGCCTGGACACCAAAACCTTATGCAGGGCAGCGCTGCAACGCAAGGCACTTTGGACGCGGATGTCAATTTCCTCCTCTCGGGAATTTGAGTTATTGATAGTACAGCCTAAGTATTTAAATTTGACTACCCCTTTGTAAATGGTATCTCCGACATGTAGATCTTGTGGTTTGGTGCGTCTGTTTGTGTATCGCTTCATGTGGAGATACTCAGTCTTGTCGTAGTTGATACTAAGACCTACTTTCATTGCCGCCGTTTCCAGGACCTTGGTCGCTACTTGGACATCCGCACTTTTTCCTCCCAACAAAGCCAGATCATCAGCATATCCGATCACTTTATGCCTCCCGTTTAATTCCAATCCAACATCTAGTGCTAGAATGCTTCTAACAACATATTCTAAAACCAAGTTAAAGAGCATAGGCGACAGGGCATCCCCCTGTTTTAAACCTGTAATTACAGGGAAACCGTACAGAGCGCTCCGGTCAATGCTATCGTATACTTTAGCGAAGTCCACAAACAATACATGCAAGCTCTGTGCGTACTCCCACCTTTTTTCCATCAACTGCTTCAGCAGAAAGATCTGATCCACAGTGCTTCGATTAGGGCGAAAACCGCACTGATACTCGCTGAGGATTTTTTCCGCGTAAGGTTGTAGTCTTTTCATCAATACGTATGATAGGACTTTATATGCAGTTGGGAGTAGCGCTATCCCACGATAATTGGAGCACCTCTTCTTACAGCCTTTTTTATGGACAGGACAAATGACTCCTGTATTCCACTCCAGTGGCTGCTCTTCTGCTTCCCATATTTTGGTCAACAGCACATACAATTGCGACTGCACTATTCCGCCTCCGTATTTCCATACCTCAGATGGCAACCCATCTATTCCCGGTGCTCTGTTGTTTCTGAGTCTTGCAATGGCATCTCGAACTTCATCAAAGGTTAATGTTTCCACTACGGTGTCATTGAGGCGGTTAGTACGGGGCACAGGTTCGTCGAGAGGAGAGCAGTTAAGCAGTCGCTGGAAGTAGCATTGCCATTGGGTCTTTATTTCCTCGCAATCCGTTATCAACCGGCCATCTTCATCTTCAAGTATCTGAGTTGTGGGTTGATATCCTTTTCTGTAGGATCTTACCTCGTTGTAAAACTTCCTGGACTCGTTTGAACTAATGAGCGATTCCATTCCACAAACGATGTTATCAAGGTGGTTTCTTTTAGCTTTTTTGATGATTCTCTTCGCATCTGCTTTGATTTCCTTGTATGTATCTACCCACAATGTATGTCTGGCAACACTTTTGTTTACATTTTTATTTTAACCTAAATTGCGTTGTATATATTAAAGAAAATACATTATATTCAATACTTACGTGTGTTTTAATACTCAAGTCGGTTTTTAATTTATTAATTCCGTTATGTGTGACGTACGTAATGTGCTACGGTCTATCGTGAATGAGGACAAAATTGGCAGAATTTAGATACGTTTGTGTGAGTGAGTTGTCTTACATTAAATTGGCTTAATTTTATGCTTCACTTTTGATTCCCTTCGTTCTTTCATTATCGCTCTGAGACTACAGAATATATCAGATACAATAGGTTTAAGAGGTTGTATTCTATCTGATCTATGTTGAAGAGTATCCAACCAACGGACCAACCAACTAAGTTCGGGTTGGGGGCCGTTCAGAACCTTGGTTAAAGTGCACTAATTG
Organism: Plagodis pulveraria; assembly: GCA_963890685.1. Lineage (NCBI taxonomy): Eukaryota > Metazoa > Arthropoda > Insecta > Lepidoptera > Geometridae > Plagodis > Plagodis pulveraria. Next base: position 2,249,707 of record OY982968.1, read on the forward strand.
GAGTGCACTCAGTTTCACTCTAACGTCATTACAACCTTCGAGTAGAGAGCTACTTTTTAACTATCAAAGGGTGCGTACCATTTGAGTGAGATTCGCTAAAAACGCTATAAACGATCACACTCCCAAAAAGTTTTCCACATGGGTCTTGGCGTTATTTTCGCCTTAAACGCTACATCTAATGTCAAAAGTGACAAGTGGCAAATTTTAGTGGCATTCTTAGCGTTCTTATCCAAAAATGGAACGGGGATGACAGTTACAAACGATCACGTGATCACAACCACAGACGCAGAATGTGATCAAAATTATCGAAAATAACGTTCTTAGCGACTAATGGAACATTAGGTCGTTAAAAGGTTGCATCTTTAATTGACTGGACCTTGACATTTGTTGATGAGAGATTTATAGTCTATTGTATTTTGCATGTAACGGTGGTTATTGCTTTTCAAACATCATAAAACGTCTATATATATTTTTAGTTACCCGCCATAAATCGATATGTGAGGATTATAAAACAACCGAGTCGTTCCGTACCATGGAATAAGTTAAAACAACCAAACAACTACACTCTGAGGCTTGGAACGGACCCTTTGAACCAAACCAAACGCTATGCTTGTGTCGCTTGTTTTTTTAATTTGTTTGTGAGAAAATACGATTTCGATCGAATCGAAATAAGATTTCTTACACTTAAATGTCATACCTACATTGCTTAGTATAACTGTGTTTCCCAAATTTGTTAGCTTAGTGGTTAGTTTGACTGGTAGTCTTGTTTACCATCTTCATAACCTCCCTGAAAATGACTGGGAGGGCGAAAAAGGCGGGCGCTCCGAAAAAGAAGGCAAACGGATATAAAATGCCAGCACCTATTCCGGTGGGCGAGGTGATCAACGACCCTATCGGTAAAAAGAAATGGCGAATTGGACCTTCCATAGGCGTCGGGGGCTTTGGTGAAATATACTCTGCATGCGACCATGAAGCTTCACCTAAAAAGAGCTCCAGCTACCCATTTGTTATAAAAATTGTAAGTGCTTCTTCTTACGGCATTTTCCTGCCTTTATCCTGCTCCAGTTGGAGACAGCTCAACACATATACTTTCACTCCCACCTTTTGTATACATAACACTAATATCACTTCCATACTCAGAACTTATTCATCATACTTCCATAATAGTTGCTATTATATAATATACTATATATACTTGATACCCATAATAGCACTATAATAGCTTAAAAGCATAAACTGAGAGACAAAAATTATAGCTCAACAAAACAAGTCAGTGGTAAGAGGATAAAATAACACTGATCTCAACTTTTAGGAATTGAGAATAGCTGTTAACTGACTAAACTGCAAGTTCAATTTGAAAGATCCATAAGATTGTACATTTACTCAATGTGGGCTTAGTACCAAAATTATTGATTAGACATTTTTGGATTAATATGTATTTTTTAGTTATCAAATTTTATCCATTTTCCATTCCAAAATAAATGTGCTTATAGGCAATTATATTTTTTGTTAAGAATGAAAACCAGTAGGTTAGGACCTATAATATCCACTTTTACAACAGGCAGTATCTAAGTTGTCTGCATAAGTAGTGAGACATAGCAGTATATTTTTGAAGCGCTCATAGCGAAGTTAAATTAGCTGTTCTCAACCGATCAGCAAAGTTAAGTACCGTCGCACACGGTCATTAGTTTTTTTTTTTATGATGGTAAATGATTTCTTTTCTTGTGGTTCTAGGTAGTACATAAAATGTGGTGTCAAATAACTTAATCATAATTCGCTAGATCCGCTTAATTAGCATACAAGAGTGTTAATTGTGGTAACTTAATAGCATTATCAAAGATTCTCAATTAAAATGTCAGAATAATTATAATGCATTGAGAAAATTTCATGTCAATGATACAATATGCAATAAAAAATAATTAGTAAGTATAATAATAAAATTGAATGTCAATTAAGATTCTTATCCTCCAAAAACTCTCTAATAGAATAGTAGGTTTTGTCTAGCAGGAATTTATGTAGAGTTTTTTTAAATAATACAATACAATCAATATGTCTGATTCGTTGTGGAACGGCTGATATGGATGGGTGATAGCTAGTGACATTACTACTTAGCATTTCCGTGCTTCGGAGGGCACGTTAAGCCGTCGGTCCGGGTTGTCATCTTAGGATGGCAGTTGTTATAGCATGGTGGTAGGGCATTAAGTAGAAAATCTGACGCCAAACACCTAACGGTGTGTTCCGGCAGCTGTCCTTGAGAGCCAGTAATTCTTGGTTAGCCTTAAAAACATCTTCAACCACATCATCACTTACCATCAGGTGAGATAGTGGTCAAAGGCTAACCTATCATGCATAAAAAAATAAAACCTCTTGTTGTATGCTCTGGAAAATAGTGAGTGATTTTTTTTAAGTCCTATAATTTTTTGGAATTTATTGTTAGTTTTCCACCATACGCTTTTGCTGTAGGGGCCATTGCGTCTCTTGTTTCTTCAACCTAAAAGTTGCCATTATAAACCTGTGAATGAACTCCTTGACATAACCCATCATGTTTGCAGTGTCTATACTTTTGTAGGTCTTTTAGAAGTGCTGTGGCCACCATTCCTTGCAGTTGAGAATTGTTTCCTCATTTAGAAGCTTTTTACTTGGTATTTATGTATTTGATTCTTAGATTTCTTCTGTCAATTACAATCTGGATTACTGTAGTCTCCACTAACAGGCTACAAAATGTAATAAATTCTTCTCCTCTTTGTCTTTATTTATTACTACATGACTCACTCCATATTTTAAAAATAATTAAAAAGCAGTGGTTGTACATATAGTAATTTTAATAGTTATAGTATAGCCAATGGAAATTAAAGGTAAATTTATTTGCATACAGACAACTGTTAGTGGGTTTTTTTTGTCAACAATTTCATAGAGTTATTTCACTGATTAGAGGTTGGAAGAGACTTGTTTTTTATGCAACCACCCATTGAGTCAGTTCATAAATGCGTTCACAGATGTAGGCCAGACAACCTCATCAGGCAACTTGTTCCAGTTGTGAGCAAATCTGTTGCTGAGGATATGGTGTTCAGTGTTTGTGTTTGCAAGTACACGCGAAATATTTTTGTTATGGCCTCTGACTTTTCCATTGCGGTTAATTTTCATATAGATTATATCCATACGATTTCTTCTGTCAACCTCTCTGCACCAAGTCTGAACGCAAGTAAGTTTGTAATGGTGGATCTCTTCTCCACAAAACCACGCTTTTTCATAGAAATAATGCACCCCTTATTCAAGAAGTGGGTTAGATGCTTGCTTGGGATTTTCTCTATGATTTTAACCACTATGCTTGTGAAACTGATAGGTCGAAAATTTTCAAGTTTCGTTTTATAGCCTTTCTTGAATATGGGAGTCATGATAGCATGCCTCCAGTCTTGGGGTTGATAAAATGAGCTTCACATTAGCCTTGTCAAAGATGGGGCAATACCATTGACACTATTCTTAAGGATGCAGCCAGGAAATTGTTCTGGACCGGGAAAGTACTGGGTATTTTCGATGCCTTGTCCCATAATACTTTCTTCTTGGTTGTTACTAGATAGGATTCTTGTGGTTATCCATATTTTAGTCTTATTAAATCATCTACGTATGCGAATACTCAACTGATCATGTCGAAATTTAAATAAGACAGACTTGGAAGTATACTATACCCAACAAAAAAAAAATCATCAAAGTCAGTTCGTAATTGGTAGAGTAATAGCAAAATATAAAAAAACATAGTCTAATTGAGAACCTACTCCTATTCTTGGAAGTTGGTTAAAAAAGGAAGTTTCGTAATATATAATTCATGCTACACTATACACTCTTACATACATTTTAAATGAAGCCCTTTATTTTAAAATGTTTGTTTTTTCAGGAACCACATGAAAATGGACCTTTGTTTGTGGAGAAACATTTTTATGTAAGAAATGCTAATAAAGAAGAGAGTAAGTTTAATGTGAAATATCCCCTATTCTCTTAATAATTATGTTGCTGTCCACCTAAATCTGCGACGATCGCACCTCTGACTTCAGCTAAAAACACTTCTTATAACATGGAGGAATGTGCATGCATGTCACACTGCCACAGGGAGATAGTGCAATTATGTGGGTCCCCAACCAAATGCTAAACCTCCATGGTGCCACTACACTACAAAAAAAGAATATACCACTTTTTAGCGGGAATGGAGGGACACATTTGTCCATTGCCCACTGAAGACGTGCATGTGGCGGCCGCTAACAACCGGGTACCAAGCCCATAATAGTGGGCGCCAGATGATCCGTCTAAGGCTCGAGGTCCACTTACGATGGGTCAGTTAAGTAGCTCCGCCGCGCCGCCTACTACTTCCGTCGCAGCGGATAGGGAGAGGCCGGCAGAGGAAGAGAGAGTGTTGGCTACACCGACACTCGTCTTCCTCTGTGGGCCCTGCGGCCCCACCGCGTCTGCCATCTAACGGTAGCGGTAGAGAGAGAGGACTTACTCTGCTCCTTTCCCACCGCCGTCAACTGCATTGACGCCCTTATGCAGAACCGCAGCCCTCAGGTGTAATGCCGCCCATATATCACTGCGATGTACCTCTTGGCGTTACATAGTGGACAAGCTCAGTGGAACTACGCCCTGCCAGCGCAATCGGTTCCGTAGATGGTTAACCGTTGGTAGCTACGGTTACTGAGCCCGCAAACCATGACAAGATGAGAACCCACGGCGAGAAACTTCTAGAGGCGTCTTGATAAACAGGATCCAAGCGTGTCAGGGAGTGCCAAAATTAAAACTAACGCCATTACAGCAGTAAGTGTAATAGCGTGAACTCAGGTGACCTGAAGAGACATTGTCTTAGTGTTGTTTTCTAACAGCATGAGTCTTGCGATTTAAATTTGATATTTTTGTGTAGAAGTTTGTTTGAAAATCATACCTTTATAGAGTACAACCGTAAAGATGTACTCAGATGCGGTAGTAAGGATTAGACTCCAGAGCTTCTACGCATACTTGCTTTAACTTTGATCGGACAACAAGGCGCGCAAAAACGCGGCATCCGTAAATGGTTTTTAGATAAAAATATGCATGATACACTGTATCTTTCCATTAACTATATGTGTGGCTGATTCCTGATTTATAGATCCCCGTCGGTTGATCGGCTAGCATAGCATCCTCCTCCTGTAGGAGTCGTAAGAGGCGACAAAGAAAAACAGCAGAAGGTGGACAGCAACGCCTCTGAAGAATTGTCATCTTACACTGTGATCCCCCAGACGTCAGCCAAGTGTGGGGATTATGGCCAACCCAACCTAATGGCGGAGGCTTTTGTTCAACGAGTGGACCTCATGGTTGTTGATTAATGGCTGAGTTATGGAATATCCTACCACCGTCTCTATTGCTTATAGCATTTAAATCTATAAAGAGTCTTCAAGTACAGAGTGAATGGGTATATTATATAATTATAGGCAGGCATGTTCCATCTTCTTATACTAAAAAAAAAGATAAAAAGAATTAGGTTAGAAATAACTTACGTTTGTCTGAAAACTGATAAATGGAATATGTAAAAATCAAAATACATGAAATAAAATTAAAAATAGGCATGGCCACCATAATTTTACTTCCTGTTCCTGTGAAAGTTTTATAGTTTATAGTCCAATAATCCATTTGTCTGATATTAAACTAATATAATCTTAAATATTCCAGTAACCAATTACATGAAGTCGAAAAAGCTGTCGAGCCTAGGTATGCCATTTTACTATGGTAGTGGCTCCCATAATTTCAAGGGTGAAAGGTACCGCTTCCTGGTGCTGGAGCGCTATGGGAAAGATGTGTGGAAGATTTTCAAGGATGCCAACAGATTGTTTCCAGCACCAACTGTGTTTCAGCTCGGATTGCAGATGGTAAAATAACAATACAAATATTAAAAAATAACTAATAAATAAATATACTTGCTAACATTTAAATTACATTTACAATAATAGATTGTACAATGTGTGCATTTAACAGCCTGAGACACAGGTGAAGGCTGGTAAGCCTTAACTGTGGCTCTTCATTTAAAAACCTTAAAGACGGGCAAATTACTAGGTTCATCTAATTTAATTTAGCAAATTATTATAACAATGTCATTTCATTAGTTACAAAAATATATTATACATGTCAATCATTAATTTATCATTTTAGAAATTCATCAAAACTTAGATGAAAATATAGTTGAAAACAACATGTTTTTATGCAGAATCTAGATTAAAGTAATTCATCCCCTTTTTCAGCTGGATGTACTAGAATACATTCACAGCAAAGGCTACGTGCATGCAGACTTGAAGGGTGCCAACATCCTCATGGGTCTGAGGAAAGGGACAGAGAATCAGGCGTACCTGGTGGACTTCGGGTTGGCGACCAGGGTCAACGACAAGGAGTTCAAACCCGACCCCAAGTGCGCGCACAATGGGACCATCGAGTATACCAGTAGAGATGCACATTTAGGAGGTGAGATATCTGAGAATTTAAACAATATAGGATGTAATACTGTATGCCCGTGGGTGCCGGTCTAGAAGAATGTCACCTCCATCTCTTCCCGCGGGTGGGTATCCCTAGAGGCAATTAAGGGTAAAATACTAGAATGTGGGCAGCAGTGCCTTCCGTAGAACTGCTAACTTATACTGCTAATGATCCCCAAGACGCCTGCTAAGCGTGGGAATCACGGCAAACCTTAGACGTAAAATATACCCCCTCTCAATGTGGGAGGCTGTGTTCAGTATGGCAACCCGGCTCATACAGCATACCATTTTATCTATTTTATTATATGTGTATCAGTTATCAAATCCAAATCATCCCCCGCACTATTGTTGATATATTTTGATATCCACGTTATATATGTTGTGCAGTGGCTACGATGCGCGGCGACCTGGAGATCCTGGGCTACAACATGCTGCAGTGGATGGTGGGCACGTTACCGTGGGAGGGGTGCCTGGCGCGGCCCACCGCCGTGCAGGGCATGAAGGAAGACCTCCTCAAGAGTGTGCGCACCAGGATAACTAAGGACTACCCTAATGTACCCGGTACGTTGCGTTATACACATATTATATATAAAATAGGCCAAGTGCGAGTCGGGCACGCACCGTACAAACGCATGTTTTTTAAAAATAGACACTTTTTAGATAGTTCAGGATCTTTAGCGAGAGGCGAGACGAGAGGAGCGCGAGATGTCGCGCTTTGCCGGCTTTCATTATTTATAATATGATAATTTATTCCTACTAAAAATCAGCTGGTGCTCCTCTAGATACTGCAAGACCTGGTTGTTGATAATGGATTCCATTATCTTGGATAACAGTGAAGTTATGGCTTAGTTAGAGCCCGGTAGTTGGACGGATCTGAGCGGTCACCTTTTTTAGGGATCGGGAGCACCAAAGCCGTCTTCCATGTTGTTGGTACAACGATGTATAGCAGAGCCGGAAAAGACGCGTTAGAATCGGTGTCAACTCTGGAGCACAAGACCGCAACACTATCGGAGGAATGCCATCAGGCCCACTCGACTTATAATTGTCCAAGGAGAACAGTGCTTTACGTACTGCACTTTGCAGAAAAAATATATCCGGCATTTTTCATATAAAAGAACACTAACACAACCATTTCACACTGTCGAAATAAAATTGTATGGTATACATAGTATTCATATAATAATAATTTCGTATATAATACATACGATATCGATCCGCTAAGTCAATAAATTCATCATATGCATAGAAGTTTTCTCGATAAGCCAATGTTTTAGTTTAAGTTTAAATTAATTAAGGCTAGGTCAGTAGGTTAAATGTCCGTCTATGTGTATGCTAGGTGCCTCTGTTACGCTTGCTGTCAATTTCCCCGATTCGACCTTCAATCCGGATATGATAATATATCTGGTGCAATCTTAATTCCTAGTAACTAATTCCCATATAAATGTTGTTTCAGATGCACTAGTCAAATTCTTTGAATACATAAACACATTGAAACCCAAAGAACAACCAGACTACACTAAATGTCGGCAGATATTCGAGACCTACCTTAAGAGCGAAGGCAAGACGAGAAGCAGCAAACTTGACTTCAAGCCGAGCAAGAAGGGTAAAACAAAACACGCGGCCGAAAACGATGACCCTGACGACGATAAGTCACTACAACAAAACAGCGATGCCCCCAAACCAAAGAAAGGAAAGAAAACCCAAGCAAAACCTTCGGAGAGCGACAACGAGAATGAACTACCTAACAACAGCCAAACTACAAAAACGAACAAAAAGAGAAAATCGACTGAACCTTCCGTAGTCGTCAAAGTAAAAAAGACTAAGTTGACACCAAAAGCGACGCCGCCCGTAAAGAAGAACCACGCAAACATGTCGACACAGACATCGATTGAAAAAAGACGAAGCCCGCGACAAGTATCTTTCGACAGCCCTATTTGCGCCATCATGGGACAAAAGCCATCAAGGAACGGTGTTGATAGTGTTAATTCTAGCGGGGACATTTTTGATGATTCCTTTGTGATTGAGGACAAAAAGATCAAGAAGAAAAGGAAGCTTCTGGCTAAACAGGAAGTTACAGTTAAGAGGGTAGTTAAGAAAAAAGTAACAGAAGTGAAGAAAGGCAAATCATGGAAAGACGCACCAGCTATTGTGAATGGACGATCTCCGCCTAAGTAGTATTGTTTATATCATAAGTGTTTTATAATTTGGCATAATAATATATAATTGCAGTGTAAGTACATTATTGATGATTTAAATATGACTGAATTTGTCCATGTAACAAAGGTACTGAGTAAAAAAATTGTCGTGATCAATAGTAAAATCACCTACCGTTTATGTAATAGAATTCTATATTTTAGAATAACCATACCAATCAAGACTTATATAATCGCAAATCGCCATTTGATCCCCCCGAAGACCCAGAGCACAACTTAGTTTTAATTGTAGATAATTATTTAATTTTAACAACGTGCCAATTAGATATTTCACTAATTATACAATTGGCCCTCCTCACGTATAGTGTAAGCGCGAACTTGGCAGAAAAATTAATAAAATATGATTAGCACAGCATTCTCGTTACTGTGAAACCATCGTTATCAAAAATTGTTAAGATATAAAACAAATCAAATCACAGGCAATTTTATCAAAATGTTACCATTAATAGATTGATAAATAAAGAAGTAATCATTACTGTATTGATAATGAAAACGATCAGTTTTTGATTTTTATTGGATGGAAATAATTCTACTCCTACGTAGAATATGTAGCTTGTAGCAAATAATGTGTAGTGTCATATTAAACATTTTTATACAACAATAAAATAAAAAATGTGTAATTTTTATTAAAACGTTTTGCTGTAAGGTTGTTGACAGCCATTGTGTGAGATGTTTACTTCGTTTGTCTATTTTCTCATGTTGAATGATTGGATGTAAAATAAACAGTATTTGAGTAAATGTGTAAGTTTCCTTGTTATTCAATTACACCTTAAATAAATTATTACGTTGGAATTAGGTTAAATTACGCCATTTTTTCACAAAATATATTAAGGTTGTCAACGCTGGACAACACTGACATTGTCGTTATATAATAGAATGACACCATATGTGGAGTTTTCACAGCAACATTTTTAGGGATGACAATTGACAAAAACCTTTATTGGAAGGCACACATACGAGTAGAAGCACTCTCACTGCACACGCAAAAATAAGTAGTTCGGCATATGCTCTATTTAAATTAGCTCCAACCAACCAACAAAAGAAATATAATACTATTCTCTTTTCTGTGGCTCCAACAGTCGATGAAAGCCCTGTGTCATTTAGTATCATTGACTGACAACCATTACGTCTCTTTTACCATTAAAAAAAAAAACAATGCCCTATCCCGTGTTCACTCGCTGAAGTACCAGTAATGGTACTACTACTGACACATATTTGTGTCACTAGTAAGTAGTAGCATGAATTAAAATGCTATTGACATTCCTTAATAATATAATAAACTTACGTATTACACATACCCTACACAAATGTTTTTGTACACGCGTAATCGTGTGCGTGAAGTCTAAGCATAGAACATATAATAATACTTATATATATGGTATAAAAGTATTATTATAATATGATGGAATATATACAGGTTGTCCCAAGAAGTAGTGATATACTGAAGCTGGGAGGCAGAGGATCTAGAGGACTATCTGAATCACCCCCATGTATGTTCCGCGATTTTTCGTATTTCCGGAGTTGATGGTGACGTGAATTATTGCGGTAGATGCTTGATTTTTTTGTGTGCTAAGCTGATAGACAGTCCAATTCAGTATGGTAACATTTACTATCGTTAGACCTTTGAATGGAATAAAAAAAAATTAAATGCCAAGGAAGATAAAATTACCCAGTATATGTTCACAACTTCAAGGGCCCTTAAAAAATAAAATCGAATAAAAAAAAATATTGTTTGGCTTTTAAAAACTTGCTCTATCTATCAGGTAGCTACCCTGAAAATTTCATTTTATTATTCATAAGGCTTCAATCAAAAAATTAAAATCTAAATGTGGCAAGTGCAAAATTTTAATTTACGTGATGATTAATGCAAGCAAAGTAAAACCAATTACAAGGTTTAATTACAATATTTTTTTTAAATGCCCCCCTGTTGCTCAAGGCAAGTGCGACATCGCCGGAAAAAGTTGTCTTTTACGTCGGAATGCACTTCTATTATTTTTAATGGTTTCTTCTGCTACTCTCAATTTCCGGGTTAACTCGTCCAAATTGCGGCAGTGATCGAAGTTGGTAGCACTGGAATATTAACTGGGGATTCCCAGACATTGCCATCGAGTATCGTAACGTCGTTCGTAGTATAATTATACTATTTGCACCATTATTTCATGCTGTGTAGTATGTAGTGTAATAATTTCACTATATACTGCGAAAATACCATAACTTTATAGTCAGGTTGACCGACTAGATTTTTTTTTATTATAGATAAGCCTTTGACATAATCTTACATGATAGTAAGTGAAGATGTAGTCGAAGGTGTTGACAGGCTTAACCTAGAATTACTGGCTCTCAAGGACAGCGTCCGGAACACACCGTTAGGTGCTTGGTGAGATTTTCCACTTGAGGGTGGTCGCTAGCCAGGCGGGCATTCACAAAATGCCCTTCCACCACGCGGTAAAGCTAAAGCCCGCGGCAGGATTCGAACCATGAACCTGTTGCGTGGCAGTCCATAGCCAATGCAACTCGAGCCATCACTGCTTACTTGTATTTTTGGTGAGCCCTATTTAAGATACCAAAAAGTAATACCTACCCTATAATATCGGGAAGGGCAAAATTAAACACTTGGTATTATCTGAAAACGATTCTTTTCAAAATTTGACAAATTTGTTCTTTGTTCCCTGGTTTTACCGCACGTAAATACTGATTGTGAAAGTGGGTTCGGTAAAGTTAACTTTGCAAAAACTAAAGTAAGAAATAAACTTGCAACTCGCTCCATTGACCCCTGATACCCTTTCTTGCGCTAGGTACTGTAAAAGAAAGTAAATATAATATCTGCATAGAATTTATGCCGTCGACAACATTTTACGTCTAGTCAATACTAAACACGAAGTTCCAATTGACGAATTAGCTTAGCTTAAATCGAAGTCCACTTGCCTGAACTTGATTGAAATGCCAGGATTTCATGCATATTTTTGTTGCAAATGAGTAAACCAAAATATTATTTACGATTTACGAATGCATTTTTATTTCAATTCAACAACAAACGCTTAAACGTAACGTATAAAAACAATATTAAAAAAAACTTCAAAAGTGGTATAATTTGGACGAATAGCATAATTTTATTTAGGAAATCACATCTCCGGCTTTTAGTACTTGTCAGAGCGTAGTAGGACCTATAGTCATTTACTAGACTATTAATTACCCATAAAATTGTAACCTATAGATGGCAAATAAACGTATTGAGTGTTGAATTATTTTGCTTACCACTTAATACTTGAGAATCCATAGCAGATCAAGGGCTCTGAAAGAATTTGCTCCGGCCCCGCGCTTACTTACTACTACCTACTACTGAAGTATGCTATTTATTATCTTCAGGGGCAACTTCACCGTTAATAGCAACTGCAACTCAAGCGGCGCAAGTATGCTAGCCTCGGTATGGGTTACATATTTGAGACGTTGGGTCCATGGGGACCGGGAGCTCATCGTATTTTCCAAAAATTATCAGAGCGCTTGGTCGATGCGACGCGTGATCAAAATGCTGGCACCTATTTGGCTCAAAGAATAAGCATTGCAATTCAACGGGGCAATGCTGCCAACTGGTAGTGAGTGGGCTAGAGCATTTGGACTGCCTATGAGTCTGCAATGACTTATAGGGATCTAAATGCTTTTATTGTAGTAGCTGTAGTGTTGTACATAGTTCGTAGTATTTTGTTAATAAAGGCATACCTACCTATAATTACTTACTGACTCTCCAGGACAGTTGCCGGAATTCACCGGAGCGAAAAAATCCTAAATCTATGGGCTACAGGTTTTCTTGAGGGTGGTAGCCAGGCGAGCATTCGCAAAATGCCACCACATTACAAATGGTAAAAGCAAGCTGCTGCGCAAAGGTATAATAGGAATGGCACCTAAAATGTATAATAACATACCAAAATACGTTAGAAACATGAATTTGAATGGTGAGTACAAGTTGTAGGTAGGTACAGTACAACCAGGCATGCAAGTAACTTCCACAATATCTAGAAATAATAATAATAAAAAGGATTGATCATAGACATACACGCGGCAGCGGCCGGCGATGCGCCACATAAATTACTACTATTCTTATATTTATATTTTGTTACTAACGGATCAACTATAAGTTGTGCCGTTGGGATAAAAAAAGAGTTGACCCGTTTATTTCCTAACTAATCAACTAAATAGTTGTTTCGTTAGGAATAAAAATAGTTGATTAGTTTTAGTTGATCAGGTTTAGTTGGTCGGAGTGGAAGTAGAGGTAGAATCCTATGTTTATTTATAATATAATAGGGACCTAACACATGGGATACCTACTTGTATCACTTTTCATCATTGTCTAGGCGGGTTGAAGCTAGTTATGTAATAAAACAGACAATCAAATCCAAAGCTTTTATTTCTTTTTTATTTACAATAATAATATGAAAGTAAACAAAATGTAACGTACCAAAAACATTCGATTTAGAAATTGTAACAATGAACCTTCGGGACATTGGATGCAGCAGCAGCGGCGCGCGCGCATCGCATTAACGCATCCTTGTGATACGAGTACCTCGCTCGACTCGACAACACACCGAGTTACAAAAGCTACACCTACTGATACATATCGCACTGCGGAGTGGAGTGATCATCGTTACACCTATCCGATTGTGATATGGGCGCGCGAGTTTTGAACCCGCCACGCCTTTTCTCATTTCACACATCTACAATGGCAGTAACAGAGCGGTAAGCTATCATCGTCTAAAACACAATACAGTAGCACCATTTGTAAAAAAATATAATATTTTCCTTTACTTTTTACCATTTAGATTTCCACCTCTTACTGTGGAGGTTCGCTCAAGAGAGCTTCGGCGTGTGCGCGGTAATCTGAAGGGCGACTCTAGCATAACCGACAATCGCTATTGACCGACGTGTTGTTATAAGCATTGCATAACTTTATTAAACGTCACATTAAGTAAATTATTATTGAAGTCAAACTTGAGATTATAAGCAGAGGGCTGAAATTTCTTACTTGAAAATTGATCATTGAATATCGTAAGTACTAAATATATAAACGCGAAAGTGGGACAGCTTGTAGAAAGTCGCAAGGGATTTTTGACAATTGTCAAAAATACAAAATGACGGATGCAAGAATATAGATTAACAGCCACGTTCTATAAGAAGCGCTAAACCAGTAGCATCTATATTACAAGAAATTATTGTGTGTTATGTAGAATTTATAAGAATCGGTCGCTCTATGTTGTTAAGACGATTTTGAAGAGAGTTGGTTATCCTAGTTTCGCCCTAGTGTACTCGGTAAGCCATCGCAGCGCAGCGTGACGAGACAATTTCATCCGTATGTATCTACTAAATACGCTATCATTTAGTAACTGTACTACAAATTACGTTAGTTATAATAACTTATCAGATAACCTTACAAAACCACTATTTACGCCGTTACAGGAACATATTTATGCAATCTGTTTAATTTGCAATGGGACTAGTATAGATTTCGTGTACTCTATGTGACAATGCACAGAGTTTGGTAAATTGTTTTTGTTTCGTATTATTTATTTATTATAATAAATATGATACAATAAAATAAGGCCGCATTCACACCAGCTTTCGATGTCACAATACAAGTCTGACCAATGCAAATGTAGCCGAAAACTCCTTTTATAACAGCTCAAGGTATTTTATATTAAGGAATTGGAATTGGCATCTCTAGGCTATATAAAGATTAACGATAGGACAATATTTGCTGTCATAATATTTAAACCGTAATTTCAGTTCTTAATATACCTATAATGGATAGTATTTAACAACACATTAAAAAAACAGTTTTTCCCATCAAAAATACTTATTAAAATACTAAACAAAAAATATTGTTTGTTCAACAAATCTCACACGACAATTGAAACTAAATGATTAATCAATTTACTAAAAGTAACTAAAAATCAGAATCTATATCTCACAGTATTTCCTGGTCTTAAATGACAAGTATATAATACGAGAAAAAAAAACCTCATTAAATTACATCATTGTTATATTCGAAATAGTAAATTGTACAACGAGTGCATAAAACAAGCCTTAACTGAGAAGTGTAACAGCCACCGCCTGTCAAAGGGCTGATTAAATCAGAGGACTCTTGGTTCGACTTAAATAGTCGAGGTAATGTGTTTTAGAGACCCGGCAACCCGTGGGGTGCCGGGTTAGAATTGCACCTCCCCATATCATCCCGTGGGTGTCGTAAAAGGCGACTAAGGGAAAAATACTAGAAGGTGGGCAGCAGCGCCTTCTAAAGAACTGTCATCTGACACTGCGATCCCCAAGACGCCTGCCAAGCGTGGGGATTATGGCAAATACCCCCTTTATAGGGGAGGCTGTGTTCAGCAGTGGACGATCCGGCTGATACAGAATGAGTTTTATGCACTCGTATTTTCACTTTGCTTGTGAGGAAATTAAAGCAAGTGAATGTAAATTAAACCTGATATTTTAACAACGTTATATTTTGAGTGTCATTGTGACAATAATATTTATATCGGGGTCTTTGATAATACCCCTAATCTATGGGTATTATGACAGACCCGGGCAAATTTCTTGCAATAAATATATGACAAACTGAATCTCTTTGAACAATTATAAATGAAATAAGATTATTTATGCACTTCTGCTTAATGAGCAGGCTTTTATGCACTAATGCATAAAAAGCCGTTTTAGTCCGCTTACACTCGGCATAAACAAGAACTTTACGAGCATGAGAAGTGAAAAAGTTATTTAGATCGTCAGTAAGCTAAAACCTTTAAAATACCAGATGGAAAGATACGCTGATTTTATTTAGACGTACTATTAGTATTTTTGATATGATAAACAGTGTTGAATTGTAGTGCAGTTCGTTTTTTAAACATGATAATTAAGATGAAACTATGGATGAAAGTATTTAAAGCCTGTTTTGTGTTAAATATCACAAAATGTAAACTTAGGTACCAGATTTATTAAGAAGTTATAACTGTATTTATATTACCAAATATATTAGTAGACATAAGTACTGTCAAGAGTTTAATTGCATATTATAAAAGGAGTTTCACTAACGCCGACCGAATCAAATAGTACATACTATTCTCTTTTTCCGTACCCGTGTATTCTTACATCTAGAGTTAAAACTCAACACTTCTTATTCTAAGTGGAATAAAAGTAAGTATATATTATATGTATACTTAATTGATACTAAACAATTGCGAGGTTGCACTAGCTATCTGCGTATTGGCTTATCTATGGTCGTGCCAGGTGGATGACGTAATCAAAGATTGTGTTTATGTATCGCGTTTGTTAAGGTTATGAAATTGAGTTAAGGTGTACCTATACAAATCAGACCTTGCTTTAAAAAATATTTACAATAACAAAATGTATTGAAAAATATTCTTCAAATTTTCCGATCCTTGAGTACACTTTCAAGGTATTATACTTTGTCTGTAGCGCGAAAACTTCTAGAGTTAAGAATTTGTTTGAGATATGAAGTTTTGTTATGTTACTGAACAAAATTCGTATCATCTCCTAAACAACATTGCCAATTTTCTTCAAATCTATGTTAATCGATAGATAAATATCTTTGATCTGTATACAATGTTTAAAAACGTAATACATACGATTTTGAAAACGAAGAACGGCGTCTATGTGAAAACTATTAGGTTTTAAATTTTTCTTGCGTTTCTGACGGAGCGATTACTTTACTGTCACGTTGCAGCGCGCGCTAATTTGACCCTTACTTCAAAGTAGGGTTTGTTTGATTTTCGTAGTGGTTTTCGCTGAGACAAGCTCCTAATTTGGGTCTTAGAAGGGCACCAATATCTCGTTACATTTGTCTGAACTGAACGGCACATCTTCCTGTTGATAATTATATTCTTTAATATGTAAAATGCGCCTAATGAATGGTAATTGTGCAAGCACTTTGGGCGCACAACGGGGCTCAATACTATTTGAAGGCCCTGATTACTCAAAAGTGGGAATACTACCAATGAAAGGATTCCAAAGGAGGTACTTAACTGACCAGTCCTACGGAGGCCCTAGAGAGTGAAAAGCTACAAAAAACTGTTCCAGGCGCATGTCTACATGCTTGTTTCAGCCCAATTAACAATCACTTTTTTTTTTACTTGCGATTTTGATAATAAGACATTATTACAAGCATTAAGCAGATCGTGTTAACCATCGACCAGACGATGCGGCATTTAGGAGGACTTTTGAGGACTACGAACAAAATCGCGTAAAAGTATAATTAATTTAGACTTTTCTACAATCTTCAATTACAACCAACCATCTGGGTGCCATGAAACGAGCAAATCCTTGTTATACATATACATACAGTTAACATTGGCTATGCCAAATTGTACTACAAAACAAACTCGAATATTAGGTGTGAATCCTTTAGGTGAGTTAAATTATAAGTCATTATAAAGTTAGGCAGCTTGGCGGAGATAATTAAACTTTTGCGCTGTTCTTAAATCGTATCGAAAATGCCAATTTTTCCAACAAAACAGAGTTCAATCATAAAAGAAAAATAAATTTTCAGGCTAAGTTTATCTCTATCACTAATTGTTTTTAAGCAATTTTAAAAATAATATTTATAACAAGTTTTTTTTTTTTCATCCTGTGGTTTCTTTTGAATGATTCTCGCTGTCCAGTGATGGAGATAATAGTACGAAAGTTTGTCTTTCCGCTTAGCGGTCTAACTTTATCATGACATTTGAAATCTTGTATTTGTTTTAAATGTCGAGATTTATACCTACTCCAACCTCCAGTTTCTGGAACGTTAATCAAAGTCTTGGTTAATCAACACACAAAAAATTGAACGCTCATTGGTCAATAGTAACCAATGACGCGACAAGCGACCAATCAGCGTTCAGTATTTAGTCACTTAACAAAATATGATGCCTTTGACGAACCTTTCAGAAATCGGGGGTTCCAAATTAACAATTATAAAAATACAGACATATGACATCTATTATAGATAATTACTTTCATTTAACGAATTCAAGTTTTTATAATTTTTCATAGGATTATGGATTGCTTAGCGACGTATTTAAATATATATAATATTCCTAAGAAATGTTGTTTAAATCGCCACTAACTACATCATGCCTAATCATAAAAAACCATGTATATATATATATTTGCTTACTTAAAATTAGTATAGTTTTCTTAAATATGGTTTGATACCATTTTTGGGTATGAAGTGACATCAGCAATTTTACCTTTCAAACTGAAAAGTAATTCCCTACAATTTCTATAACCAAAACATTTATTTAGTTGTTTTAATTCCGAAAGAATATACATAACTACGCGTATTATGTTAAACACAAAGTATGTAATTTTTATCTAATTTGCTAGTTATAGGTAGATACGTAAAAATGGACGCTTTTAACGATACATGGCATATTGGTTCACACTTTCAAAGTGTGTCCAAATCGATGAACAAAAAAAATGGAACAGCACGTCGACCTTTAAAATACAAACGTACGTGATTGCGGTACGCATAGATTCTAGAGTTGAATATGTATCGCGAAAATAAATTAAATTCGCTGCAAAAAAATATCTGTTGCGTAACGATAACAGTGTTATTTTAAGTTGAAAACGCAACTTATTGCGTAATTCACTTACCTATGATATTTTTACGTTTCGCAAAGTAGTAATGCAGTTTGAAAGGTTTCATTTAATATTATACTCATTCGTCCAATAAAAAATAATTTAACGTTAGATACGTCTGACTGCAGTCTGGCGAATACTAGTACTTCAGGATATCCTTTAACTATGGCTTTTATTATGTTATCCCTCATAACAGTTGAAATTGCGTTTGTATATATTTTTACTCGGTAAGATAAATATTCTTATTGAACAAAAATAAAATTGGTGTTGGTTCAGTCGTGACAATTTTTACACAGGTCCCATTTCTGATTATAAATAGTTTTTTCCTTTATATCCTAGAATTAATTACTGGTTTTGAGGGTATATTTGAACACACGGTAGACTAGTTGAATTGAATCTTTTCTATCTCGGAATGTATTATACATTCATGCTTAATTTTTTTTACGTTTGTCCTTGCTTTTTTTACTATACTGCTTTTCAATAGAAGAGGCACATCAAAAACTACGGACCGTCTTGACATTATACATTTAAATACTTATGTATAATAGTAAAAATGGTAGGCTAACTAGCATCTAGCAGAGTGTATCATTATTTCAATATTATCTATGTAAAAATAGTATCTTCTGAGGCTGCTATTGAATGACTCTGCCTAATTGCACTTTGTGTTTAACCAAAATTGTTTCCCATGCTATTGCAATTGGTATATATCTCATTACATATAATGCGAGAAGTATCCACTCATCTGCACGGAACAATGCTTCTTCATACCTCCATTTCATATTCTAAATGAATAAAACTTAACAAGAGCTGTGAATGTTTTGTGACGCCGGACACATTTTTCCTTTTTGTAAGTCTGATCAGTGTGTGTATTTATATATGCATCTAAAACTGCAGATGCATGCAAGCAATATTTCTATCTCAAGCATAAGATGAGTCTGGGTTATAGGAAAAGACAAAGCTATCGTGAAATCCTGTTCCGTGCTGGACAAGTGAACGTCAACTCTAGTAATTATATATCCATCAGTTATCTAAATACTCCATATGTATATGTTACACTTTAATACACAGTACTTGAATAACTTTTAATATTTAACAATCGTTTCCATTGTACTGCTCGTACATCACTACACAATAACAATTAATAAGAACAAAGAATAATAAATTATAATAATATACACCTATGTGTTTAAAATGTCAACTTTTATCATGCAAAATATATATTATATAATAATAAATTTGGATGTAAACAGTAAAGATAAAACAGATTCATTTTATATGAACACATAATTTACTTAAATACATGGAGTGCGTCATTTAGATTGTATGAAAAAAAACCATTGAAAACAAGATAAATAAATAACATAAATAAAATAGTGTAACAGAAACAACATACTTATTAATTAAAAAATACAATAACTAAATGACAAACTCGACATATATTTACTTTCATTTAGTACTTTTGAGCTTGACATGTCGATCCAATAAGTAATCGCGGCCACTTCACAATACATAAATAGCGATTATTTATAAGATAACTGACTTGATCCGTTCGTGTTTACTTATGCTACACTTGATGGACTGTTAACACTTCACTTTATACAGGCCGTGCAATAGCCCAAATATATAAGCATGTTTACTTGTGACTGCAGTGGTCAATAACGTCATCTTGGACTTCAACCTCTATTGGTAAACAAACAAAATCTATTTTAAATCGATATTTCTGTATGCCTTTTATGCAGCCAGTCCATACTGCAATAATCTCAACAGTTAGTTAGTCAAGCAGAAAGTAGAG
Organism: Plagodis pulveraria; assembly: GCA_963890685.1. Taxonomy (NCBI): domain Eukaryota; kingdom Metazoa; phylum Arthropoda; class Insecta; order Lepidoptera; family Geometridae; genus Plagodis; species Plagodis pulveraria. The sequence goes on from OY982968.1 coordinate 2,269,821, forward strand.
TCCCAGCAACACAAACGGAGGCCAAGCGCACAACGAACAATAACAGTGTAGACATAACTTTATCTCGTGTAGTAAACATTGCACAGTATTGAACAGAGTATTCTACGAACACAATAGGCAGTATATTATTAGGGAACGTAAACGCGATTTGTTTCCACTACTTTAGGCCTCTCTCACAACCGTGGCTTTTATGTATATTTTCTATTATAAAATTTACATTTACATGTACATCCAACTTTCCTGTTCGCAATTTGAACCTTGCTATTCACATTATTTAATATGAACAATATTTTATAACATTGTCATCGTACTGCATCAGGAAGGGTTCCAATAATCGACAGGTGAGATTGGTCTCGAGTAGACCTAAACCAATAAATAATTTTAATACAATAAAGATTAAAATGAATTCACTTTACTCAAACACTTTGGAGTTAGACTTAATATAATTTCATTTGCTTAACATCATACATTCATTAAAATATCTATCTGATATACGAACCGTATATAACCCGCACAACAATAATGTTTAATAAAATCGTAGTAATAATAAGATTTACAAAAAAACAAGCACACTATTCAATAGTATCGAAGGCGATCGAAGCATCCAATATGACTGCACAGGTGCTACGATACAAGTGTCATATAAAAATTAATGTGAATAATAATTTCATACAATACACCATTCTATTCGCACACTAGGAAATAACCGTCACAAATTACTTGATGAAACATACACGAGCTGCGAGTTGCTCAACATCCGTTTATCTTAAACGAGTTTGAATCAGTATGTTTAATAAACCCGAAACGCAGCACAAAACTGTTCAATCACCATTACTTACTCGATCAAGCTGCAGGCTTTAATCCTTAACGCGAAGCGGAGAACGATAAGGCAATCTTAACATTCAAATCTAAGTTTCACTACACTTCATGGATAAATCTATTCACTTAGTATAGATAAAGTCACAGTTGACCGTTCACGTTTCATACGTTCACTTCATAAGACAATCCAACTTTACTTTCAGTCGCCAGATCGATGCCTAATAATTCCCAAGGTCATCTTTCTTCCGCTGCAATGCTCACATGTATCGAAAACCTTTATATTTTCAATTTAGGTTGTACGTTGGAGCGAAGTCCGTCGGTAGGTTGAGTGCACGGAGGCAGCGGCAGGGTCGGTAGTCGGTAGGTGTCCTTGCGCGGCAGTGGAGGCTTGCCTAGGTGCCGTCGGCGGCGTGCAGCTTCTCGGAGCGCACGAAGTCTATCTGCGTGTAGGTCCTGGCGGCGGGGTGCGCGGGGTGCGGCCGCGGCTCCAGGTCCAGCGCCGCGTAGTTGAGGGGCGCGCACGGGGACGACGGCGAGGGGGGAGCCGCCCCCGCCCCCACCCCCGCCAACACGCTGAACCGAGCCGCGCCCGACGTCGCGCCCGTCGCTACCACTACTAGGGCAGCCGCCGCACCTTCCACTGAAATAGACAACACAGATTTCAATCTAAATTTTTCTATGTACCTAATTCGTGAGTTTCAAAGTTTAATGCTGACGTAAGAGGTAGATAATACCAATTATTTTATTTTTCTATTTGTTGCCTAAGCCATTGCACTCGATCGTATTATTTGCGAGATTTAATAAATATTTTTCCATAATCTAATTAGAATCCTAAATACTTTTTGCAGCTTTTATATATGTAAAAATAATTATGAAAATTTATTATAGACACGGCTATAGAGGTGACTTGTGTAGCCAAGATTGTAGATAGGTATTTACTATAAAAAATAATTGAACAAACCTTTGTTGTCGTGCGAATCGAGCCTGGCGAGACATTTGTTGGCGGTGGGGTTCCCTTGCTCCTGGGGTTCGGGCGTGGCACTGTTTCTGCCTCCGCCCAAGCCACCTAACACGCCTCCGGCCCCGCCCGTACCCCCTACAACAGCCCCGCCCCGGCCCCCGCCCCCGCCCACGCCCGGCTTCAGCGTCACGTACTGAGGCGAACACGACATGCTCTGTAGGGGCTCCAGCCACTGCGAGGACTCGACTCGGGCTTCTGTACTCCGACCTTCTGTATAACAATAAACAAACTTCATCAGCTTATACTATATGAAATTTAAATGATGTCATCGATCAACAAATTAGTGTTTGTTACTACTGGTTCGAGGTAATGGTGCCCATTAAGACGGCTTCTTGCTAAATGTACCCACCGCCTGCTAAACAATTTGCGCCCTAGAACCAACCGTCTCATCTCAGACCCCACATGCTGTCAACGCGCGCGTTTACATTAGTATAGTATAGTATAGTATGAAAAATGTTACTTATATTAGTGATAATAATATGATTGTAACATATACATTTGTATAATGACATACCTAATATAACGGATCATTGTTGTAATAAGGTGAATAAAGAATCTGAATATCCATTACCGTCGAGTTCCGTGACAGCCTGGGGCACGGCCCTTGGCGCGTCCTCGCTGGCCTCCCGCACAGTGGCCAGGTGGTGCCCCTCCTCCTCCAGCTCCTCCCCCTCCCCTCCGAGCCTCCCTCCACCCGCCTCCATAGACGGCGGAGACAGAGGGGACTCCAGGGAACCGGAGAATTCGAAGATCTGGGACCCGTGCGCCGGACGGCTCTCGTACTTTCGACGGAATCTATCAATAATGGTAAAAAGTTGTTTTTAAACGGTAATAATTTTAGTTCAATTAAGGACATTTTCAAATATGAAAATGAAACCTTCATTTTCAAATATGAAAATGAAACCTTGCATGTATATAGTATATTTAAAAATAGCGTACTTTACTGTCTTAGGTTTTCGCGATTATTACACATAGTAATTAAACAACTTTAAACGGTTTAAATCGCGTATATTTATCATTATTTTTGTCCCGACGTTTCAAACACTTTGCAGTGATCGTGGTCACGGGGTGACTGGTGGTGGTGAAACGTCGGGACAAAAATAATGATAAATATACGTGATTTAAACCGTTTAAAGTTGTTTAATTATTAAGCGTACTTTACTGTTAAAACACAAGACATACTAGTAGTTGGTGATGCATCCAGTTATAGTTCCAACATTTTCAAACATATCTTTCCTAGTATTTCCAGTTATAGTGAGAGGTGTCATATGCGTAGGAAAATATTTTGATTCAGACTTTCAGTTTGTACAACTCATGAGATAAGAAACAGGATAGGCCCAATAACGCTACCTTGCGAAACAAAAAAAAACTAAAAACTTTGTACTAAGATGCTTTCCTACTTTACCACAATGACATCAATCTAGTATACAGTCTTTGAATATATCTATGGCTTATCTTTATATGTTGAAGCTTTGACAGCAATATAAGGACTAAAACCGTGTCAAAGGGCTTTTACAAGTCAAAAAATATGGAAAGACATACCAAATTTAAAGTTGCGTGAATCCAATATGACGGCTACATTATAATTGATTAAAACTAACGTAAGTTTGACACATATTAAATGACATTACAGTTATCTACAAAATAAAGTCTTTACCCTTATAGATTATAGAATTGCAACAGACCTGTCATCAGGCGATGCGGCGGCGGGCGGCGGCGGTGCGCGCTCGGCTGCTATGGCGATGGGGCGCGTGCGGACGTTGCCGCACGTCATCTGGACGTACCCGTCGGGCGTGTGGGGGGTGGGGGCGGGGGTGGAGGCGGGGGCGGAGGCGGCGGCGGGGGGCTGCGGCGTGTGGTCCCCGGGGCGCATCACTACGTATCCCTGGTTGCCCGGCGACATGTCGACATACTCGTCGACCAGCCCGCGCCGCTCGCTGTACAAGCCCGAGCCGAATGCGCCCGCCGGGGGCGGCGGCGTGCTGGGGATCGCCTGCAACACACCACACAAGGTCATCTACCTACGCGGACCGATTCTACTATACATCACCCGGGAACGTTCAATCTTCATTATTTGAAGGGAGGAAACTTTTGACTCGACGCATAGATGCTTTTTAGCATGCACTTAACTTGGTTTTCTACTTCGTTCCCATAGGTAACGTAACTCACTAAATAAGATGTGTATTTTTTTTCGTCAATCGCGCGATTACTAAACCGTACAGTTACCTATAATTGAATTGAAAGAATAAAATTAGATCATACTTTTAGATTCTTTGTAGGTACTTAAAAATACACGTGATTTCGGGTGAAGCCGCCTTCACCCGAAATCACGTGTATTTTTTAGTACTTTTTAGTATTTTTTAGTACTTTAGGGGTTAGTCTTAAGCCTCACCACGTATCATCAAGGGGGAGGGGGGGTTAATAGAATGCCAACAACACACTCTACCTCTATGAAATAGTCCGTCAATCTAGACCAAAAAATGAGAGTGAAGGTACATAAAGTCCCAACAAGCTGAAAATCAGTAAAATTGTTCAAAACATTATTATAAATAATATTTAAGAATTCCCTATCATTCCCGTGTATGGAAAAAATGTATTCAAGGTCAAAGGTAAAAAAAAAATATTTTCGCGATTTTCAGCAAAACGGTAAGTTAATCATAAAAGTACCTTAGACAAAAACTGTAGATCATAAAATTATCTATAAAAAATGTTTATGTTTTTTTTCCTACAAGCCACCGTTTCTGAGATATAACGATTCAAAAAGTTATAAAAATTGTTATCGTCATAATATGCATGAGTACGCTATGTATATACATCTCTAGAGTTGTTATATATTATATATATATATATATATATATATCATCACATCTGTCTCTTGTTCTATTGTGTGCGTGGCTAGGGTCTTATAGCTGTTCTAATAAATGAAATACCGTTAGTCTTGATCGTCACTCTGTAGTGAAAACACGTGTTTATCCTAACCTATATTGTGCTGTTTTGAGTTTTATAACAATTAAAAATATCAGCATATTGTTTTATTTGTGTTTATAAACTTTTAACTGAAAGTGAAGTTGTTACTGTTGCACGTGGTATGAGGACATAAATTAATGCAAGTATCGAAAGAGCTGATGAATTTTCGGAATATCTCAAAAATCAGAAATCTGTGACAATACATGAAAATTTTCGTAAAAATTATACTCGAAGGTCTTCAATTGCTTCAGCTAATAAAAGACAACGTGAAGAACAAGAAGCCAGTACATCCACAGCAAGTCCTCCTCGTACTAGATCACGTATCAGTGAATCAGCTTTTTGTTTTAAATAACTATGCTTATTTTGTGGCCAGAAGTTGAATGAAGAGTGTGAAAGAAGAAAACCCCCAGATTTTCGCCGTCCAATTAGCCAAGTAAGTACACTTCAATTTAAAGATTCAATTCTGGAAACAGCTCGGACTCGTGACGATGCTATAGCAAAGCTGTTCTTGCTGGTAGTAAGTAGTAGCATAGATAAATCTATTCATTTATCTTTGGTAGTAGTAAGCCTGGTACGAAAACAAAAAATGAATAAAACAGAAGAATGATTGACAGTCATAGACGCAGCTGCAGCTATTATTCGCGAAGATATTCAAACCGCAGTATTTGATAAGTCTAACTACCCTCCACCAAGTCGCATGTTTGAAGATTTAAATAATAAACTCCCAGAATCGTTGACATATCTTGTGGAACGGGTGATTTTAAAAAATAAACGATTTTGTATCGTTATATCTCAGAAACAGTGGTTCGTAGGAAAAAAAGTATTGCGACGTTTTTTAGGCATTTTCTTTGGTATACTTTCCAAAGTGGATAAAAATTCGGTAAAATTTTGGGCACGACCTTCATCTGCTGGTTGTCGATGTACACACAACACGATATGTCTGTCCACCTCCACACAATCAACCTCACAGACACGTTCGACAGAACATCTGACTAAGTCACCAGAACAGGTTTTGTCAGTTGCCTTGTCATGCTCTCCCCCAAGGTATTAAGATGAAAAGTCGCCTAAGCTCCCAACAATTGGTGTCTTGCGGATATAAATAAAGATGCTGCTCTGTAGAAGACAGCAGCAACCATCTTCTTGATTTTGTTTAGTTTACGGCACCATGAGATATGGTATGAAGCACTCATAGCGGAGCTTGCCTTGTCGTACGTCAGCGAACTCCTAGGTTAAGCTACGTAGCTGCGGTAATTGTTGACGAGTGACTTTTTGTCATTGGAGGACACGCTAAGGCTTCTTCCCGGCTAGGTTTTTTTCAGGTTATTATGACGGAACATGTTAAGCGGACTCACCTCCGCTTGGAACAGATGTATTTCAAGTGACGAATTGCACTGCGCCCGTCACCGTGAGATATAGTTGTTAAGTCTTATGTGCCTGCAATTTCACTGGCTCTCAAGAACTGTTGCTGGAACATACCGTTAGGTGCTTGGCGACAGATTTTATATTGGAGAGTGGTAGCTAGCCATGTGTGCAATCGCAAAATGCCCTTCCACCATGCGGTGAAGCTCATGCCGGCGGTGGGGATCAAACCAGGGACCTGCGGCACGGCAGTCCATAGCTATTACCGCTCGGCCATCATTGCTTCAAAAACTCACCGAAGCTAGTCACTATAATGTTTGTAACCAGGAGCTTGATAAAGGAAACCAGTTGTATTGAAAAGGAACTAGCTGTATTCAGAAGGATAGCAATTTATTTGTGACCCTCCTTACTTAATTCATACTTAGCTCTTAACTACCTTGTATATTCCAGCAACTGTCCTAGAGACTTAGTAATTCTAGGTTAGCCGAAACAATATCTTCAAACGCATCATTCGACATAAAAAGATATGTTGGTGGACTATTTGACATAATATCCTTGAGAAAACATAAGCTCCGGGTGTGGAGTGTGTTTAGAAAACATATAGTACTCGCATAAGAGGAATCATTGGTTAATGCAAGGGGCGCTCGCTGGTGAGCTAGCCAATGCAGTGTTTGAAATGAATCATCATTGTAGTGATCTAGAATAAGAGTATGTAATGATGTGACTGACCTTGCTGGGGGAGAAGTCGAGCATCATGAGGTCCTCGGCGGAGGCGCGCGGGTGGTGGGGGTGGGAGTGGTGGTGGGGGTGTGGCAGCGGGAGGGGGTACACGTGGGAGGAGGGCGGGGCGGGGCGGCCGCGCGCTCCCACGCTGAAGGCGCGGTGTCGGGAGGCCGCCTCGGGGCGCGGCGCGGGCCGGGAGCCCACGCTGTTGGCGCGCGGCGGCCGGCACTCCGACCCGATGTGCGACGTCGCAGGTTCCAGCTGGTACTCGCTAACCGAACATACAAACGTCAATACGCAACACTCGACCATTACACACAATACGTCGTGATTAATTATAATGCTATATATATATAACATCAAACGAAGCGCGTTGTATCACGAAAAACGTCATTATACTAAATATTATTATATTAAGGACCTGTTTCAGAATGTTCGAGTAATTTCCGGTTATACTGCCCAGAACATATATAATAAATAAAACACTATCTTTGCATTTCACAGTCATCGATTTAGCCTATCCATCTGTTAGAGATTGAAACGCGCTGCATGTTAACTGTCATTTTTATCATTCAGTTATTTTATGTTCTGGGTAGTTGAACTTTCTCGAACATTCTGAAACAGGCCCTAAGTATGTGTAAGTTGAAATGAAATGAAAATAATGTAAATATTCATTCAACACATAATTAAAAATAAAATATAAATGTGTACGCAGTTTCGCCTGGCCAGCTTTTTTTGAAAATACTCTCCATCCAAAAGGAATAATTGTTCCGAATGAGCATCATCACAATCCTCACAGCGACGTGCGAAAACTGTTTATACTATTTTTTAAAAGAAAAGTTAAATTGTTTTACATTTGGTCGGTTTACAATTTATCAGTCATTTTATTTTTTTATCTGATGATTGAGAAACCAGACTTATTTTATGTTATGATGTGATGAGACGAACAAGTCACCCACGTGATGGTAAGCATCTATCGTAAATTACAGTTACAGTGTCACTATCACCGTAATACTGTTTCTGTAGGCACTACACTATCCTCATCACCGCGAGACCTTAGTTTCCTCCAGTAACTTCACTTGCTACAATGCCTTTCAAGCCTATAAACATTGTAGCAGCCGCAAGCAGTCGTTTTTGAACATTATTGATTCGAAGCAGTATACATTGCGGTGGTACTCACCAAGACAGACTATTGCTGAAGAGACCTACTAACTGATAAAATATAGAAGGGTCATCACTACGAGAGTTTAATGTTTGACACTTCTTTCAGTTATATGAAGTCCAGTAGTCTATTTGATGATCGCATTGTTCCTCATGACGGTTAAAATAAAAAAAATATAGCACAACATTTCGCATCTCGTCCAGCATGTCTAGACACCCGAGCAGACAAAGCACCAGTACTGAAACGGGTTCGAGTCCGGCTCTAAATTAAAAATTTTGTTGTCTAATTTTAATTGAATAACTTCGGTTTTATTAATATTAATGTTTAAATTATTAGTTTTCAGTCCAATGGAACACATATGATTGGGCTTTATTTATCGCTTGCCGACTTGTTTTTATTGGCACATTTTAAAACATTGTAGTCTGTTAATGGTACGATGATATGTAATCTCCAAAAGGTACACACGTATGGGGAATGGCTTTACGGAGGTTATTTATATAAACCATAAAAAGCAACGGTCACAGTATACTTTCCAATACTCTCTATTTTTCAATAAAATAACTATCTATTTATAAGCTGGACACCGTATACCATACCATACTAATTTATATAAAATGTTATTGTGACGGATCAAGCCCGAGGCCCACCTGATGTTAAGTGGACTAACCTCTTCCTATAACAGATGCATTTCGTCAACGACGAATTGCACTGTGCCCGTCACACTGAGACGTACAGTTGTTAGGTATCATGTGCCTGTAATTTTTCTGGCTCTCAAGGACTGCTGCCGGAACACCCGGTGCTTGGCGACAGATTTTCTCCTTGAGGGTGGTCGCTAGCCAGGCGGGTATTCGCAAAATGCCCTTCCACCATGCGCTGAAGCTCAAGCCCGCGGCGGGATTCGAACCATGGACCTGCTGCACGGCAGTCTATAGCCAATGCCACTGAGCCATCACTGCTTCAAAATCTAGACCAACAGAGACTAAAAGTTAGTACAGTTAGTTGTAATAAAAAGCGCAAGAGGATGTAGTCAGACAAATTACTGCTATCGCACGTTCAAGGATCACAATTAAATTTTCAAGTAGAACTCGTTTACATTTTTTTATGAAAATATAGTCACGGAAAATGTAATACCTACACATCAAAACCTGAGCAACGTTTACGGGTAACGCCGTTCATTAGTTGTAAACAATATAGATACAAGAGATATATAAAGACTCACCTAAACCTAGGATCAGTGGAGGGCGTCCCGCTGCAGACGGAGCCACTGGAGGCGGATATGAGCCCCCCGTGGGGGTCGTGTCCCGGCGCCATGGGCAGGTACCCGTCGGGCGGCGGGGGCGGGGGCGGGGGAGCCGGCGGGTCGTGGGCCGGCGTCATACTCAGGTACTCACTCTCGGAGCAGTCGTCGATGCCCATTGACGACGTGCGCGAGTGCTGCATCGAACCCGGTCGGATCGACATGCTAACCCATAACAATACTCATCAAACGACGTAAAGGAAATCAAACAATTCTTGCTAACTTTGATAACTGTTGTTAATGTTCATGTAAATAGCAGCACTAAAAACTGATATTGAAAACGGCCGATCTCAATATGCATCAAACCGTCAAAAATGTATAATTACGTTTTCCGATATTTATTTATTTTTTTTAACTTATGTTATAAAATGATGAGACGAACAAGTCGCCCGCCTGATGGCAAGCGATCAAGCATGTCCATTGCAAATGGAGACCATCCTCGTTCTGCTCGACACTGCTCTGTGCTTATCACTCCAAGACGTTAGTTCTCATGGCTCGTTTGCTCAGCAATTTCACTTGCTACATCGCTCTTCACACCTAGTGTTTCAACACTACTGCTTTCAGCAGAATATCTAAGACTGCGCTGGTACCCACCATAACAGACTCTTGCTGAAGAGACCTACCATCTGGTTGTCTTTTTTTATTGAAGTTCTACAAAACTGGTTCATTCAATTACACAAGTATGTGAAATTATGAAGTTCTATAATATTACTTATTTGTATGATCTAACAGAAGTTGAAGTGCATGCAATTATACAACATAAACTTTGCTGAGATGTCTAATTAATTAATATATTTTATATGTAGAAGGGAAGTCATGTCCAAGACAAAACTTCCGAAAACCACCAACCGATTTATCAAAGATGTCGATTTCACTGTCCATACTTATAAAATGAACAAATTCGATGGACAAGCGAATGTCTTCCTAGATTTCGGCAAAATAAAATTGTTTCAGTTATGAAGGCGACTATTTGTACGAGGTACTTCAAATTTAAGCATTCGCAATAAGTCGGGACTGTCAACTAAACCATTAATGATTTTATAAAGAACAATAAGATCAGATACAATACTCCGTTTGCATGAGGTGACTCAATAGTGGCCATTCCATATTTCGTACGAGGTGATTTCGTGATATTTGTTGTTATTGTAACAGATGGTAAAGAAAATGATGTTGCAGTTTCTCAAGCCGGGTAACGTGATTTTTATAAGATGGGACTACAAAAGGAATAGTTTAGGCACTAACGGATCTTTGAATATCTTAGTTTAGTGGATGAATCCAGATATTTAAGAACTTTTTCTAAGAATATGATCGATGAGTTTACGAAAATCGAGCTTTTTATCAAAAATCACACCCAAAACACGAATGTTATTAACCTCATTCAGTCGTTTACCATCGCAAAATAAGACAATTGAGTGTTTTTACGAGAGAAAGCCATTTAACATTTTGAGGAATTGAGTGACATCTTTTTGCTTAGAACCCATTGGTGTAGCTAGTTAAATTAGTTATGCAAGATCTGAGTGTCAAACTGTGAGCTAATAGTTAATTTTTCAATCGTCTGCGAAAAGTTCGAAACTGGGGTCCATCTTATATCATAAGTAATTAATAAAAAGAATGAAAAATAGCGGATCAAGATGGGAATCTTGCGTTATCCCAGATGGCACATCTTTAGGTTCCGAAGAAAAAATCACGAATTTTAATAATTTGCGAAACATTTCTGAGGAACGATTCACACCATCTCAACAATGAGCCACGTATGCTTGCATGCCCAAGCTTAAAAATAAGCAAGCTATGATTAAACATATCGAATGCTTCTGAAAAATCGGTGTAAAATGAATGAACCTCCAATTCATCTTTTGCTCTTGAGATATCACAGAAGATAGTTTGCTAGAATCGACATGAGTTGAGCGTTTTGGTAAGAATCCATGCTGACAAGTCTGATTTCAAATTGGGATGGAATGTTTTTTCACACAAGACTCAAACAACTTGCCATAAGCCGATAAAATAGAAATAGGTGTGTAGTTAATAATGACGTATCAATCACCGTTTTTCAAAATAGGGGTTTAGCGACATACTCACTTGAACAAATCCTTGGATATATCGCAAACGTCTGGTTCCTCGGGAATGCGCGGCGTGCGGTACCACTCGCCCGCGCCGTCCGCTTCGTCCCTCGATACTTCTGTTCCTGCTGACATAATAAATCATTTTATGATGAAGCAGTGATGGCTCACTGGTATCGGCTATGGACTGTCGCGCACCAGGTCCATGGTTCGAATCCGCGCCTGGCTAGCTATCACCCTTAAGTAGAAAAACTGTCGCCAAGCACATAACGGTGTGTTCCGGCAGCTGTCCTTGAGAGCCAGTGAAATTACAGGCACATGAGACTCAACAACTGTGTCTCAAAGTGACGGACGCAGTGCAATTCGTGACTTGTGATGAAATGCATCTGTTATAAGCAGAGGTTACCCTTTAACATCAGGTGGGCCTCGAGCTTGTTCCGTTACAATAAAAAAAAAGTATATACTTTACAAAATCACAAATATACGATAGGAAAAATTTAAGTCATGTGCTGGATCGTATATTTGTGATTTTGTAATGTAATCCGCATAGCAGGCGTTATTGCAAACCTAACAATATTAAAAGTATAGACTTATTTATATAAGACGAAATATGTATGTATGTACCTTCGTGTTCGTTATGCCTAGTGGGCGGACGGTCCGCTTCGAAGGAGGAGCCCCGCGTGCTCGGCATGCTGACGCAGCGGCTGCGCTGCCCGCCCGCCGCGTGCTCTGCAACACAACCGACTCCTCAACCTCCATCCACACACACTACCGTCATGCTGCCTCACATCCACGACACCACAACGAGGCGCACATATCTAATCGCATCTCATAGTATGATTGCGAATCAGCGCACCGAGTGGACGTCAGGCTCAATAGTAACCACAACGATAAAAACGACCCATAAAACAATAGAAAGAAAAAAAATGGATTGTTATTTGTTTTATATTCAAGTCCATTGCGGTGTTCAATTCAAAATTGTGACATTTTCTTTCTTTCATCGTATAACTCAGGCTTGGCTTGAGCTTAAGATATTTCCTAGTCAAAATATAAGAAAATGAAATATTACGAAGGAAGCCGTGCTAATAATTGGCAAAGCAACGGTGCATTAATCTATTACTACTCTTCTATAATATTACTACTCTTCTAACTCTCTTACTCTGTGTACTATTTTTTAGAAGCGCTCGTAGCGAAGTTTACTTAGCTGTTCTCAACCGATCAGCAAAGTTAAGCAACGTCGCCTGCGGTCATGAGTTGGATGGGTGCCCGCTAGAAACATTACTACTGAGCGTTTCCGTGCCTCGGAGGGCACGTTAAGCCGTCGGTCCCGGATGTTGTCTTAGGATGGCAGTCGTAATAGCATGGTAGTAGGGTATTTTGCGAAAGCCCGCCTGGCTAGTTACCACCCTCAAGTAGAAAACCTGTCGCCAAGCACCAAACGGTGTGTTCTGGCAGCTGTCCTTGAGAGCCAGTACTTCTAGGTTAGTCTGAACAACATCTTCGGCCACATCATCACTTTCCATCAGGTGAGATAGTGGCCAAAGGATAACCTATCAGGCAAATATATATATAAAAAAAAAACATATGTGGGTATTCTTTAAGAGTTTCTTTGACTCCCTTAAAGGCAACTAAAAGTGAGGCGGCACGTATCAAGGCTGCCTTTAATGAAAGTAGTCTTTAAGACAGTACCTTGCAAGTCCATAAAACATAACCTTGGTAGTTTTTATTCTTGTATCTGATACTTTGTACTTTATAGCAATATACTTATGTAAGTATGTATTCATGCAAGTATAAGAAGCACCTTATATTACATGAAAGCAAACATAATTGTCATTGTTCATAATTGACATTCATATATGTAATTGTAAGCAAATAAAGATCTTGAATCAAAAACAGTGAATTGTAAATGGCCAAAATTAGTTTAAAACTTTTATCCTATATCATATTTCAAATCAACTTTTTTTTTAAATTTTAAAATACATTTCTTGTGAAATATATTGGCAAAGCACAAAAATACACATTAAAGCGACAAGCATTTCAAGTAAAAAGCGCAATAAATATTTACAAAGCCGTCAAATACAAACTTAAAAATAATGTTGACAGATATTATAAAACAACCAAACTGTACAAAACGAATTAACAAACACAGCACTTAATAATATACATGGTGTGCTACAAACAACGTAACAGTTTAGCAAAAAATAGTAGAAACAAATTTTGTTGAAAAAATTGCAAGGCTAGCTTAGTAGTAATTCAATATAATTCATAAAGTTAAGTAGAATAAAATTTCACATCTACAAAATATTTATAGCACACAATGAGCCTTTACCGCTTAGCCATCGAGACAGGATGGACAGACGCGAAATTTCTGCTCTAATTTTATTATTTAAGGACGATTTGTGCTATAAACAAATTATAATGTGATGTTCGCTCTTCGGTTCGTTAGGCTTGAAATCAGGCCTATAAATAAAAGTAAGCAAAATACTGATAATTTCTACTATTTATTTCCAAACTGTACAAGCGATGTCGTCCTGCGCAATAAGTGAACTTATAAGAAGTGACAACGGAAATATACAATACATGAACAGTAACGCAATCGGTGTATGTACAATGTTAGTAATGTGCGATTCTGCATGTCAAATGTACGATGCGACGGAGTAAGCATGCATCATCGACGATGGGATGATTCGGAGGCTACCCAACGCTTTACCTTTTTTTTTCAAATTTTCCGTTCATTATTCGATCGATACGTAATACCGGTGTGGCAAAGATCATTCTAGGATCACCGTTGGTTAATTTGTCGTCCACGCTTAAGGTTGAACTGGCTGGTCGCTTCTCCATACAAACGCCGTAGGGTGATCACTCACTTATTTGAGATTATAGGTCCAGAATTAAGCATGATATCGATTGAACTCGTCATTATCTAGGTTTGTATCGTAACGAAATTTTAAAAAGATAATTAAGTTGTAAGTTATGAGCCTTTAAAACTTTGTATGAAAATGTTTCGAGGCTCATAACTCTCAACTTATTTATCATTTTAAAATTTCGTTACGATACAAACCTAGATAATGACGAGATCAAACAATATTATGCTTATATAATTCTGGACCTAAAATCTCAAATAAGTGAGTCATCCATCACCCTACAGCGTTGGTATGGAGAAGCGACCGGCCAGTTCACCCTTAAGGAGTTTAATCGTGCTGGTAATTTCAGATAAATTTCATACGAATTCTTTGATTCTATGTTTATCATAAGTAATCATGGATGAAATTATTTGTAAGTCAGTAGGTAAATATGTTAGAACGATTATTATACACTAAGAACTTGATCGTAATATATTTCTTGAAAATAAACTATTATTTATTTATATATAATAATCTAGCAGGAAATGGGCGTCACAAATCACACGCCACTAAGCTCTATCTTCGGACATGGCGCACACAGATGCTGACATTAACTTTGCAAAAATGTTATAATACATACTTACAATAATAAATAAAAGAACCAAGATTTGATCACATCTTCCAAACCACATTTGGAATCGTCATTTTCAGCATTTGTCAGTTATATAAACGATATCGTACTTAATATATACCAAAATAGTTATTTTTTTGAGAAAGACGCCGTAACAAAAATGGTGTTTAACTTGTCAATTTAAAATTTAAAACTTTGACAGCTTTCTTTATTAAGTATTTTTTTTTGCACTCATTTTGGTTTCACAAAAAAAAAACACAATACCCAACGAGTTTTAGAGAATGACACCTCACAAGCAAGGTTACAAAGAAAAATTATATTGGGATGCATTCTCATGTAGCCCCCATGAAAAATAATATCATTGAATTTCTATTTTCGTTTGCATCTTTCAGTTAACGTTCTACATAGAATATGTAAATGTGTTCACATTAGGTTTACGAGCTAGAGTCCCCTGACAAACGGACGAACAGACAGACAGACAGAGAGAGAGAGACACCAGTCTGAATAATAGAGCTCCGTATTGTCCTTTGGCTACAGAATAAAAGGGAATATATAATAAGGGAATGTACTTTACATCCCTATAAGAATTTATCTCAAATTAGAGACAAACTACCATGCATCGAACTGAAGATTATTGACTAAATTTGGCATGCCTGAAGTCTCAATTTATCATAAATGGTTTAAACATTGTTCTGTTAACATCCTCCTTCACATATAACAGCATTAAACAACTGTATACTATCGCAAAAAAATCTGTAAGTATATCTATTTTACCTATATGTGCTGTTGACCATTGTTTTTGGCGCACCATACATAATTAAGTTGCTTGTACGTAAACAACTGACATACTTACGAATTCCTACTAAACTGACCAGTAACTTAATCAAGTACTTTCTTAAAACTGCAAAACACTGAACGACGTCGTATTTAATTTAATACGGTCAACTTTAAAAACACGCAGTCACACCCATGAATAAAGAACGGTACAGAATGAAAGCTTCACTACTACCCGCACAGCTATGTGTGCGTAACTAGTCACTGACAAGACGTGCGGGGGCTGCAGCGACGCCCTCTCGGGAACGGAACCGGTTTGAACCAGCTCAATGAGCGGACAAATTCGTAGTTTTCATTCTGTTCCTTTCTTTATCGACATGTTTTCATGAAGCTGCCCGCTTTCCTTGAGAATGAGCATCTTTACCGCTCGAACACCGGTCGGAGATTACGACCAAACACCGTGAGTGCTAGCCGGTATAATAGTAAATATTTATCGACATGGTCAATAATTTGATTGTAGGCTAAATATCGTTCCGTATCGGTAACGTAAGTACGATAAGCGTTAGTTAGCCGCCGAACGCGCCCGCCATACGTACTCTTGGAATGCGCCGGCGAGAGTTTGGACAACCTCATCCCGGTGCTAGCGCGGCGCGCGCACTTGCCTAGGGCTGCGGCGCACGAGGTATCGGTGCCGTTGACCGCCTTGCACGAGGAGTGCAACTGCGCGTGCGTCTGCAAGCCCTGCGCCACCACCGTATCGAGCTCCTCGCCAGTCAAGGGCGCGGAGCGCGTGCGCTCGTGCGATATCTTCAACGGCTCGCGGAACGGCGGACATCCGGTGGGCAACGACACGGTCCGGTGGTGATTTACCACGCGCTCCGGTTTGTCTGTTAGTGGGTTATTCGGTTGGTATTCCGCTGCGGAAGACAATGATAAAGCGACACGTGAAACTGTGGCCCGGCGCGATGCTGGCGGAGCCGTGGGCGGGTCTGTTCGCGTCTCTATTCAGGATTAGTCAATGAATGAAATGGCTGAACATTAAAACCACACACAACCCTCGCCCGACAATTATGACAACATACATACTGGGTACGGCGAGATATTTCCAATCGCAAGTTAAATACACTACAACATCAGAACCGTTATCTTTCTGTAATAAGTCGAGGGTTGTCATCTTGCCTTGAAAATACCCATTTATAACCATTTGTAACTGTGTAGTAATGTTTGTATGTATAATGAAAACACGAAACAATATGGTAAATAAAAACCAACAAATACCGAAACCGTATCATGCACGCAATAAAAACCAATCAAACAGAAGTCATAATGCTCAAAATGCTTTGACGACATCCTTCGCATGCGAAAATAATAAAAATTAATACTTTACCTTACGTCTAAGTAGAGCCATTGTTACTTAGAACGGTTATGGGTCCATGCACGATAAGGCTAATGATACATTCTATGATCGTTGCTATATGAGATGATTAAATAGACATTCTATGGGTTCAGAAATGCTTAATGTAAGGCAGATTCACGCACGTACCATAAATAACAGTTTGTTATATGGATAAAAAATGTTGTTATAGCTTATGAATATTATAGGCAGTTCAGCTAAGCTTTTTATATGCAAACCTTATATTGCTTGTATATTTTATAAAAGGGTCAATAACTTACAAAATTTTGAACTTGAGATATTAAGTACATTAAAACCACTTTTTAATGAAAATAACGCTAACCTAGATTACATAATAAATCACACACGCCTATACAAAAGAGTTATTACAAAACAGCTGTACTATATATGTCCAAGTGCTGCGTACGCAGAAAATGCGTGCGTGCACGCTTTTGCGTGTTTTACTATTAAAGACAAACAATATTGAAGAAAGTGATATAGTTCAGAGAGTAATTACTATGAATGATAATTAACGTTGTAATTTTGTAAGCAATATTTGACCCTTACGCACATAGAATTAGTACATTTAGTTGGCATATCCGTAATAATGAATCCGCGATGATAATCGATGTCTACATCAATAGCATACGCATAATGACGAGTGAATCTACCCTCTTTAATAAAAATATTACAATTAGTTGAGTTGATATCCTGATAGGCGACAATTTGTTTGTTTTGGCAGTATATAAAGGAAATAATATTACCGTTATAGAAGTCATTAGGTAACCTATATACAAAACAGTCCTACTATTAAGTTAGAAACTCACGTCTGTGGCCAGAAATTCTAAATTTAAAGAGTGTTATCGCGATAGTAGCTATGGTCGGTAACCATTCCATATGATCATGGTATTTGCAATCTTAAAATAATAATAGGTTGTTATATTCTGAATCCGGTGACTCCCGCTCCGGCTCGTACCTGGTGCAAAGGTTGGCCATCATAGTCTAACGAGGCAATGCAGCCAATGTTATGTGCACCTTTGCGCCAGGTACACTGGGGGGAAGATTATTTGATTATATTCAACCATATATTGTAAATTTCATATATGTGTATGTTTTAATTTAATTGCCGTAATATTAATAAATTAATAGTTTTTGAAAAGGTATCGGGCACATAATTCCCCTAAAACCGTCAAAAATATCATAAAATACGTTTTTTGCTTAAACATTTAAATCAACGCAAAAAGTGTCAAATATAAAACTGGCTAAGTACGAGTTTAACACGCTCCCGACGGTTACGCACAACACAGAATGAATAAAACAATCTTTTTTTTTTCATACAGATCCTTATCCTTAGTTGGAGTCCAACCTCCACTTGACCGGTTTTTAGTATTCGTTGTTGACGTTATCAATTAAGTATTTCGATAAAGACATCGTTTTTATTCATACATTATCAGTATATTATCGGTGACCGCACAAGCTAATGCCACATGATGGTGAATAAAATAAATCATTATGTTAAACCAAATGCGAATGAAAGGATTTGAAAGTTATTGTTTGACCAATAGAGAGAAAGAAAGAAGAGTGAGAGAGATATAGAGGCAGAGGGTAGATTCATATATGTGTGACGCGAATAGCGTACCGTGGGAGGGCAGCGGCGCCAGCGCGGCCGCGCAGTCGTCCAGCGAGTACGTGGCGCTGGAGCACACGCACTGCCTAATGCACGAGCCCACGCACAGCCCTCTCTCTGCAATACACCACACCGCTTATATACACCCCTTATACACCTGCGTACGGCTTTCTGTTGCATCACAACCTGCGATCTTCTATACCCTTACAAGACGGATAACTGCGGTCGTGCGATGATCATAAACGCGCTCGAGTCCTTATATCCTAACGAAATACGTTTTATACGCCTACATTACAAAAACATATTTCTTTTTAAACTTTAAATATTGTGTTTAATTGTTAATGTGGTGTTAGCCCTAACATGGAATATCGTTGTATTTTGTAAAGTTTTTTTTCTTATAGGTCCCTATAATCATCCATTCTATAAAATAAACGGTGGTTTATTCTGCTTCAAGCACTAGCTTAATTTTCTCCGATAAACTTCTTGGAGTAAAAATATTTTATGTGGCCGATACACTCTACTTTTCATCGCTCTTTATGAGAAAAATCCTAGAACGTAATTTTCACATTTCCCTCCACTCAAAATCACTTGTTAATATTTACTATTATACTCAGTTTCCATATTGATTATAGATTACTATCCATAAACGAAGATAGTAGTATAATTAATAGTTGTATAACCAATAAATGTGTTAACATTATGCATATAACTTCTCTGTAATACAGCAAAGTTCAAGCTAAGGCAGAGCAGAAGTTCCTAGATTTTGGTCTAAAACTAACAAATGGTTGTAGCGCAAAAAAAAAACAAAAAATAAGTCAATTGGAATAAATCCTTATATCCCTTTGATATCTGAAATCTATTACAACCAAACCGAAAAGCTAATTGGAGACGATGCGTCAAAGAAGAACGCTTCAACATTGACGCAAGCTTACTTTTGTTTTAGCTTGGCATTGATTGAACAAAATTTCAGTGCGATTTCAATTAATTATGTATCTATCTTACACAACCTTTTTTCCTTTTATCTTCTTTTCATCATCTAACAGCACATGGACCATGGTGAATGCATGATGGTTCAACATGGTCAATACAGCATCTATACATGGTCGACATGCCCACAATACGTACGAACCGTCTCGCTTCCAGTTTCATTATATGCAGTCATGCTTCAAGTGTAGAGCACTAAACTGCGTCTCTGCGTAATATAAGACTACAAATGGAATAGATCTAGAAGCTTCAAGCATTTTCCAGCGTGGACCACGTCGTCCCGTCGCTTTTAATTGTGCTTTGTCAAAATCTCGCTTCTTATAGTCATAAAATAACTTTGAATATATCTACTGTCATATACGTATGTATGTGACATCAGTTCTAGTCAAATAAGAAACATTATATTACATTAATACATAGTAAAAAAAAACTCAGTCACTCAAAAGTCTCAGAAAGTCTTCGACCAAATACAGAGATTCGTGTAATTTATAAGATTAACAACAATCAATTACAATTTTTAATATTATATTTCCAAAAGAAACAAACACATACATTAACCGAAAATTTGCGATTACAATTTCTTAGCTGCTGCAACTAATATGTTTTATCCCATGGTTGAAGATCTGTTATTTGGTACTATAATAAATGTAGATTACGTATTTTGATACTAATTAATATTGTTTAATAACAATATGAAATAATCGCGATAACCTTAGAATCTTAGGCCTCTTTCATGCCGTACTCTTAATGTAAGTGAGGTTAGTTACAAACTACAATCTAATATCTACTCTACTATCAAGCAAGTAGGTTCTAATCTACAGTGGAATAAAGTGAAAGTGTTCGAGAGAAGCGAGTAAATGGGCTAGAGTAAACTACTTTGTTAATTACCTTAGAAGAGCCCCTATGATACTACGCGCCCTCTAACTACTATGGATATGTTTTTTTTGTATATTTTGAGTCTGGTAGTAACTATTATAATGGTATCCCAGTAAAGTGACATGTGGATTGCTAAGGAAGCGTTTGATACAAGAACTCTGCAACCTATTTATTCAGAGATTTTACTGTATGGCCTATAAATTCTGTGCTCTCAAAATGTGAAAGTCAAAATTTTCATGCCACCATAGCTTCTATGATGATGCTTTTATTATGATCAAGTTTGACTGTTAAAAGACTATACGACCGAGTTTGGCAATTAGAATACAAAGTCTTTACGGGAAGATTGGCTATGAATGAAGGCGATGCAAACACTAAATTTTAAATTCTTCAATTTAATACATGATTTTATAAATGGTTTTCAAATTTTACAATATAAAGTGAACGAGTCCATTTTTAAAGTGGGAGTTTATAATAATAATAATATTTGTTTATTTCAGGCATAAACCCATAGTTAAATTAATGTTACGAACTAACACTGTATAGAGGTGTCCAGATAAAAATAATAATAATATAACAATTAATACATTATCCTAAGTAGAAAAAAGGAAAAGTAGGTATGTATTATTATTATTATTATTAGTATTATTAATGTCCAAATCAGTTACCACGAGGAACAAAAAAAACTTAGTTTGGCCCAATGTTAATCATTTTATATTTAAAAAATTAATTAATTCCTCTACTCAATAGAACATAATGTTCATATTATTTTTTTTTTTTTTTTTTTTTTTTATGCCTGATAGGTTTGCCTTTGACCACTATCTCACCTGATGGTAAGTGATGATGTGGTCGAAGATGTTGTTCAGGCTAACCTAGAATTACTGGCTCTCAAGGACAGCTGCCGGAACACACCGTTAGGTGCTTGGCGACAGATTTTCTACTTGAGGGTGGTAGCTAGCCAGGCGGGCATTCACCCTGGCGCAAATGCCCTACCACCATGCTATAACGACTGTCATCCTGAGACAACAACCGGGACCGACGGCTTAACGTGCCCTCCGAAGCACGGAAACGCTCAGTAGTAATGTCACTAGCGGTCACCCATCCAACTCATGACCGTGCGCGACGTTGCTTAACTTTGCTGATCGGTTGAGAACAGCTAAGTAAACTACGCTACGAGCGCTTCTAAAATATAATTTAATATAATTTTTATGTATATATATAAATTTCATATAATTTAAGTGATATGAATGAATACGTTAGCAACCAATAACAAGGACTGCCATAAGCGTAGGTGTCTATTGTGTATTAGTAAGGATGTACTGTGACATCACAGAAATGTGAGGAAAAATTATCGTTCTATTTGTATTTTTACAAAATATACTTCTACTTACAATTTTTATTTCCGTACGTAAGTATTATTTTGTGGTAATGTACTAATGTAGACAAATTAAAATAAAATAATTATATGATATGCATATTCTGCAAAATAAAGACTCGGATCGCTTTCTGAAAATAGAAAAAACCGTGTATCTTTACGTGAACGGATACCACGACACATATAAGGCTGCTATTTTGAAAAGTAATGATATAAGTATTTCAAACTAAAGATAAACTGAATAAATTCAATTCATTCTTTCATCAAAACTGCTGAAAGTTCCAATCAAGGTTTAGTTTTAGTTAACCTATTTGCCAAACGCTCGTAACTACATCCACAACAGTCCACATGTCACCCCCTTCGTCCCCCCCTGTTCTCCCCTCGGCCCACTTACCCTGCAACAGGCCCGCGCGGCCGCGTCCATCGGAGTACGTCTGCCGCCTGGCCGGCAGACCGCTCTCGTTCTTCGGTATCACGATATGATCTCGCTCGTTCTCCGTTTCCTTCGCACAGTTACGCATCGCACTGAAAATAACAGTGTTACTGTGTTAATCTTTACTCATCATTGTCACACTCCCACGCTTATCCCACTCGTGTGGGACAAAAGTCTAGAAGTCAACAATGTAAAGGATAAGAAAATCATAAATAGGACAACTCAAGGGAATCATTGTAAGAAGATTGGGCTTAGGTTTTATGGCTGGCGTGCTCCTGCCTCCTTACCGCTTCGGCTACTTTCAAAAACTGGGTTCGAAACCAGTTTTGAGAAAATAATTTTTATTTTTATATTGGAACAAGTTTCAGAAACAGGAATAATTTTCATTTTAGAAACTTATTTCGGAAGAAGAATTATCATTTTTAGCTCGAAACTGGTTTCGGATCTTGGTTTCGAAAGTGGCCGAGGCGCTCCTTGCGCTTACTCTCTTTGGTATTTTAACCTCTCAGGTTATCAGGGCGTCCAGATGATAAGGAGCTCTGATGTGCACCTAATGCACCCCACAGATGCAAATAATTTCTCAAACAATTCAAAAGACAACTGTCATTTTTGCCTACTCACACAATCTCAATCACTGCGAAGTGTTTGAAACGTCAGGACAAACATAATGTGGCGGCCTTACCCATATTTTCAACGGGATCGTGAGATCCAGGCTCAACAGCTCGGCCATTCAACGTAATATTTTATTTACAGTGCAGAAGGAGAATCATAGTACGACCAGTAACCAAGATATGGCTACAAAAATATCTAGATGCAATAGGCAGTAGGCATGTTGGATCATTACTTGGTAATACAATACACTATTTTGCTGAAAATTACCTCGTGACTGGTGTTTCTTACGCACAGATTGAGATGATAATTATGGCTTCTGAAAATTTCTGAAAATTTCAGTATAAATACCGTTAATGTTTGCTTTAGCCGACGTTTAGGTATTGACAGGAAACTGATAATAGCGAGTGTTTCCTCATTGTTAAACATTCTCATTATGGCTTTTAGTCACAGGGGACAGTTTTAGGGAAAAGCAAATCACACAATTTTAAACGTTTAAATTTGTGTGATTTGTTTTTCCCTACTCAAATGTACTGACTGAAAGCCATAATGAGCATATTCACTCAACAATATAATATGACATGTCGCCATGGAGACAAACTTTTCTATTAAGACTAAAATAAATGTATTACTTACTTTATACTGATATAGTGTACATGGTTGTAGGGCATTTTGCGATTGCCCGCCTGGCTAGCGATCACCCTCAAGTAGGAAACCTGTCGCCAAGCACCTAACGGTGTGTTCCGGCAGCAGTCCTTGAGAGCCAGTGAAATTACAGGCACATGAGACTTAACAACTATGTCTCAAGGTGACGGTCGCAGTGCAATTCGTGACTTGTGACGAAATGCATCTGTTATAGGCAGAGGTTAGTCCGCTTAACATCAGATGGGCCTCGAGCTTGTTCCGTCACAATAACATTAAAAAATAAATATTACTTAAGAAATATAATTTAATTTATACTTTCTAAGCTTATAATAATGAGGCGGTTACAGAAAATATAACTAAGTATTTTATTGCCGCTACAGATTTTAGTACAAGCACTAATAATAGCGTTCAGTAAACTTGTAAGGCAGACATCAGGGAATTGTGTAGTATCATGTGTAGCACTGTACTACCAAAATATAAACCACTTCATCATTCTCAGTTTAAACGACAAAAACGCTTGGACATTCCAGCACTGCCAAGCTATCACCTGTTACCAACGTAATTTACACAAATATTGTAATAATCTATTTGGTGCACATTGTTAAAGGACGTTGAAAAACAATGGCCTCTGAGTTTGCTGCCCGTTCTTCTCGAAGTGGCTCTATAACACAATTTTGAAGACTGTAACAGTATAAAGTAGAATAAAGTAATACTAAAATTTGTAATTGACCTTCATAAAAGCGTCATAGACGCCGAAATTGAATAAATCATTTAGACTTAGAAGGCCCACGAAGCTCGGCGTTTCAAGATACAGTATACACTCACTGGTATATGGTAGAGTGCATGCTCTGCGCGATGTTGGTGTCATCGGAATGCATCCACAGTTCGCCCGCGCCGGTCGTCGTCTGCCGTCCCACTTCCATGTAGAAGAAGCATTCTGAGTCTCCACATCTGCAACAATTATCGTAGCATGTCATTCACTTGGTATTGGACCACGACATGGGACAGTACTTCTGAGAGCGGGTGGATAACAGTTACTCTTAATCGTCCAGAAGTTATTAAATTCCAGCATACGTGAAGGCAGTACGCAAAAATCCTGGCACAAGATTGCAACGGTACTATACGCAGCCTTATATATCATTTCAATAATCAGATAGCAATATATTATGTGTGTGAAAGTAGCGTAGCGAAGTATGCTTAGCCGTTCTTAATCAATCAGCTAATTTAGGCAACGTCCGCCGCGGTCATGACTTGGATGGCTGACCGCTAGTGACATTACTACTGAGCGCTTCAGAGCTTTGGAGGGCACGTTAAGCCGTCGGTCCCGGTTGTTGTCTTAGGATAGCAGTCGTTACAGCACGGTGGTAGGGCATGCGAATGCCCGCCTGGCTACCTACCACCTTCAAGTAGAAAATCTGTCGAAAAGCACTTAACCGTATGTTCCGGCAGCTGTCCTTGAGAGCCAGTTATTCTAGGATAGCCTGAACAACATCTTCGACCACATCATCAATTCTAAAAAAATATTTTAATAAGTAGAATGTAACCACAATAAAATGTACTGTTGGTTGTAAAATTAACAACTCCAGTATGTTTCAAATTTGTTTAGATTACATTTTATTGAACAGATATACAAATCTGTTGAGTGATAAACTGACCCTTTAAGGTTGAACTGACCGGTCAGTTCTCCATACAAACGCCGTAGGGTGATTACTCCCTTATTTGAGATTTTCGGCCCAGAATTAATTATAATATCGATTGAACTCGTCATTATCTAGGTTTGTGACGTAATGAACTGGCTCATAACTCTCAAGTTAATTTTTTTTTAAATTTCGTTACGATACAAACCTATTGAACCGGACCTAAAATCTCAAATAAGGGCGTCGTCACCCTACGGCGTTTGTATGGAGAACTGACCAGCCAGTTCACCCTTAGGTTGTAAAGTTAGATACTTTACGTCTAAGTACATCAATATACATACAATTCCATACTCATTTATTCCACACCTATGTAAGTAGGTATATGATCAGTGAAATTAGAGACGCATTTCTCCAATGTCAACCGCGATGCAATCCCGCTCAGACCACTTCCTAGTTCAAATCTGTACTGCACTTGGTATAGATAATATGTTAACGTTATGTGGTCAACCGCAACAACCGCCTCATAAGCAACACAACGCATCTTTATTATGAACTGAACGGTCACATGTTTGTTTTAGCTCCGACTCATGTCAAGACAGGACGCCACAAAAACCAGATAGGGAAATAAGTTTCGACTATAAGGAAAAGCACAACTGTATCTCGACACAGAGAGCTAAAGCACTTATTGTTTTATTAAATTATTAGTATTTGCGATTGTAGTCGCGTACCTCCCTTAGTATTTGTAGAATACAAAACGTGCAACGGCTTTGCACGGGTATTATATGACATTTAACAAAAACTAAAAAATGAAATATATATAAAGTATTTCTAAATATTATTACAAGCACTATTATATATTATATCGCGTGCCAAGCGATAATATATTTAACAAATACCGCGCACCGTCCCCTATGACGGTTAAAGTACGATTGGAAAAAACGAAATTTCGGCTACAAATGTCGTGTCCAGGTGGCCGAGCAGGTTTAGGCGTCCGACGCGATATCGGAGGACGCGGGTTCGATTCCCGCCTTGGGCATAAGGTTTTGTACTACAATAATTTGTTAAATATATAAAAAGTAGTTATTGTGACATAACTGTAATAGTTAGACGTATGGTATTAAGGACTTTTTTGTAGATATTGATGTCCTCTATAAAATTGTAGTACATCACTTTGCTCTAATGTCAACAATATCCGCAGCGTACGCGATATAACGTTTTTTTAGTATTTTTTTCACGTTGGTACCCCCCATTATAAAAGTTTTCATACGGATCCCTAAGTTTATGAAAATGTTCTATAGCCATGTTCATTAGGGATAGTGTAGGATTCTAATGAGGAAACATTTTTAAAATCGGTCTAGATGTTTTTAA
This sequence comes from Plagodis pulveraria, assembly GCA_963890685.1. Classification (NCBI taxonomy): domain Eukaryota; kingdom Metazoa; phylum Arthropoda; class Insecta; order Lepidoptera; family Geometridae; genus Plagodis; species Plagodis pulveraria. The sequence continues at coordinate 2,296,418 of OY982968.1, forward strand.
GTTTATTCGTTACATACAAAAATATACAAATCTTTCCTCTTTACAATATAAGTATAAATATCTCTTATCGTTTTTGGTAAACCACCGTCTGCATAGTCAAAATGTAAATTGACTCTTGGAAAGCAACCTACAATCTTTGCCATGTTTAATGATTTAACCTAATGTAAGTAACTGATGTGAAATGAATAGTTTGTCATAGTACACGTAATCCTACTAATACCTAATAGTACTACCTATTAAAACTATTAGTGAACTGGGGTAGAAAAGATTAGGGTAGAGAAGTGCTACGCCACAGCTATCACTGTAATTTACAAAAAAATATCTAACGGTTTCTCGTACTGAAAAATATGAAATAATTTATTGAAGCCGGTATCATAATGATTCAAACACTTACATTTTATTGTATCATTGAAGCGCTCGTAGCTAAGTTTACTTGGCTGTTCTCAATCGATCAGCAAAGTTAAGCAACGTCGCGCGCGATCATGAGTTGGATGGGTGACCGCTAGTGACATTACTACTGAGCATTTTCGTGGTTCGGAGGGCACGTTAAGCCGTCGGTCCCGGTTGTTGTCTTAGGATGGCAGTCGTTACAGCATGGTGGAAGGGCATTTTGCGAATGCCCGCCTGGCTAGCTACCACCCTCGAGTAGAAAATATGTCGCCAAGCACATAACGGTGTGTTCCGACAGCTGTCCTTGAGAGCCAGTACTTCTAGGTTATTCTGAACAACATATTCGACCACATCATCACTTACCATCAGGTAAATAGTGGTCAAAGGCTAACCTATCAAGCATAAAAAAATATAGAAAAAATTGCATAGTCGTACTTCCTTCTTGCACAATTTATGAGACGAATTACTTAACATTCCATGGATTCAACGTGATGGTGCCGGGTCCATAGCGTTGCAGAGGAAGAGGCTAGAGGGGCCTGGGACTTGCAACCCAGGAGTAGGGTTATGGGGCCCCTTTATGATATATCAATGCTCTCCTTCACCGCTCTAGCCTCCTCCCCTGCCTAACCAAATTTGGTAAGATCCTACTAATGCCGCCTTAGATACACATTCTAGGATGGAAGTTACGGTTGTTCTTGACAGGCCAAGGTCTTTAAGTAGTTTATAAAGGGATTTCGCTGGTAAACCCCTTGCTCCAACTTCTACAGCATATAAACTAACCACATAACCGTTTTTGGTTAATTCATTTATTAGGTCATAATATTTGTTTTTATTGTGTTCTTTAGGTATGTTTGTTTCCCACGGCACAGTAAGTTCTATGAGTACTGTGTTTAAGATTTTTTGAGTATAGAAATATGTCTGGTCTGGATGACGAAACACCAACACCCTCAGGGATTTGTATGTTTTTCATACGTGTCCATCAAAAGAGTCCAATCGGGAGCTACGCCTTAGATGGAGTAAGGCTTGGATTTCTTTTGGTAAGATCCTCAGGATTTTTGTTCCTCATATTTTTCAATGTCGTCTGTAGAAGTCAGCTCCGTTTTTATTTTCAGTCTTCTCCGTAATGCATATTATTTGTGATGAAGTGACGAGACTTTTACGTCGCCCGCCGCATGGTAAACATCACAACTGTCCATTTGCAGTGTCAACGTCCTCATCCCGCAAGACACTGCACTCACGTGAGTTCTAGTCCCACTCGCCCAGTATTTTCACTTGCTACAGTGCCCTTCACGCCTAAACACAGTAGTATTTGCACACTACTGCTTCACGACAGAATATCTGAAACTGGGGTGATACTCACCAAGGCGGACTCTTGCTAAATATACTTACCACTTAGGTCATCAACGCCTCAAGGCTGGTGGTAAAACTTAACATTTTTTTTCAGCCAGTTGAGTGAAACGAATAATCTTTTAATTTATTTTCATATCTGATAGGGTAGCCTTTGACCACTACCTCACATGATGATAAGTGATAATGTGGTCGAAGATGTTGTTCACGCTAACCTAGAATGACTGGCTCTCAAGGACAGCTGCCGCAACACACCGTTATGTGCTTGGCAACAGATTTTCTACTTGAGGGCGGTAGCTAGCCAGACGGGCACCCGCAAAATACCCTACCGTACTGACGGTTTAACGTGCCCTCCAAAGCATGTGCACGCTAATATATAATAATGCCACTAGCGGTCACCCATCCAAGTCATGACCGCAGCGGACGTTGCTTAACTTAGCTGACCGGTAAAGAACAGCAAGCAAACTACACTACGAGCGCTTTAAAAAGAGGCCAACATAGGATATCATTATAAGAGGAATGTATACTCTACGCAACTAACAATAAACATCAAGATCGAGTGATCCAAAAATTGTGCGTACTCATACATCACTGTATCATGTACACACATACTGACAAACATGATTTAGCATTGTATTTATAATACGAGTATCCATCGGGACTATTAGAGATTCACGACTAACATGGCCAACATGTGATTTAAACCACAATTCTCCCATATCTCGCCATTGGTATAGGAATTCATAAAGGTTTTTTTCTTCTTCACGTGATAGAACAAGCACAAGGCCCACCTGGTGTTTTTATTTTATGCCTTACAGATTAGCATTTTGAAGTAGTGATGGCTCAGTGGCATTGGCTATGGACTGCCGCGCAGCAGGTCCATGGTTCAAATCCCGCCCAGAGCTTGAGCTTCACCGCATGGTTGAAGGGCATTTTTGCGAATGCCCGCCTGGCTAGCGACCACCCTCAAGTAGAAAATCTGTCGCCAAGCACCTAACAGTGTGTTTCGGCAGCAGTCCTTGAGAGCCAGTAAAATTACAGGCACATGAGACCTAACACCTGTACGTCTCAGTGTGACGGGCGCAGTGCAATTCGTCCTTGACGAAATGCGTCTGTTATAGGCAGAGGTTAGTCCACTTAACATCAGGTGGGGCTCGGGCTTGTTCCGTCACAATAATATAAAAAAAAGCCTTTGATCACTATCTCACCTGATGGTAAGTGATGATGTGGTCGAAGATGTTGTTCAGACTAACCTAGAATTAAGTTAAGCGGAAACCTCTGCCTAAACAGATGCAGTTCGTCACAAGTAGCGAACTGCACTGCGCCCATCAACCGCAGACTCAAAGTTGGTAAATTTCACGTGCCTGTAATTTCACCGGCAACCATACCCTTCAAACCGGAACACAGTAATGTGAATGACTGCTTGGCGGTAAAAATGGCAGTACTTCCCCGGACGAAATAGCACAAAGAGTTTCTACTGCTACTAGAAAGATTATCATTGACCATATCCGAAGTATTCAAAATTATGATTAGCACACGACAAACGCACCTCCTGATATTCTTCAAGGAATACTCGATTCTCTCAGGGATGCCCAGTTCGCTGATGACGTTGTTGTGGCTCTTGATCTTGACGAGTGTAAGGGTCTTGTCGGTCAGGCAGAGGTTGTACAGGCCGTAGATGTTCTTCACAGCACCCAGCCCTTTCTTCTGCACGTTCACTTGCCAAACGTGTTCTGGAAAAGGGGAATGCTGTAAATTAGGTGAATATTCATAATACCATATAAACTTAAAATAAACGGAAACATTTTTTTATCATATTGCGCGTTATATGTCCGACCATGTTAAATGATGCAAAGTAGAAGTAGTTAGGGATTCGACGGTTCTGGCTCATCCAAAAAAAAGTTCTAACTCACACCCCTAAAGTCGAGTCATGGCAATGTCGCCAACTAAAAAAAAAAAAAAAAAAAAAAAGTTTGGTGTCTTTTTAGGGGTTTTCGGGGGCGCCTGATCGATTGCTGCTATCCGTTTTTTGATATCTCTTCAGGTTCGCGAGTTAGGTTTTTTAACTGTAACGCTGTAGTACAGATAATTAGCTAATTAATGACTCTGCGATTCAACTCCAGCTTACTCTGCATTGTTCATGTTACGTGTTGATAAGACTCATTAACGATAGACTCATTAACGATTACGGGGAGTGGCTCAATAACAACAACAACTTTCTTTACATAAGCTTTATTTAAAATGATATCGAAACATATCGTGTAATAATATATCATTCATGATTGTATCATTTCTTTCAAACAAACTGGTAAAATCTAACATGCTTCTGCCCTGGAACTTGTAGAACAAATACACCAAACAGTACTCGCCACATAGTGAAGTCCAATCATTTTGGATTCGCCTGTCATTGAAATCCTACATCCTACAATAACCTAATTCGTCCTGCTTCACCTCCTAGAAACCAAACAATGACCGCCAGGCCTACTACTCACGACGATGTTTTGAAACATTCTAAAGCTGGTGATAAACGACGCGGGCTAGCGCGAGTCGGGCAACAGACGACGCATCGTCCGCCATACCATTGTTGCTAATTACCAACTTCGACAGTGGGTGTTCAAACAAAACACATTTCTGACTCACACAGCTTTATTTTCTTTAAAATACGTACAGAATAATTTGTATAAAAATATATCATTATTCACCTTATTGCTACCAAATAATCTTATAAAGTCCCTCATCGTATTTCCATAGAACTTGTAATACAGATATGTTACACAATATTCCCCACAAACTGAGGTAAAATCATGTTGTAATCTATACCTATTGAAATCCCATTGCTTTGAATTCCTATTCAAGAAATCTTTATGATAACCTGTAGGTGGTCGACCATATGAATCAAAATACTGGCCAAAGCCATTTCTATCTATATGGACAGCTACCCAGTGTGATCCTGGTCGACTATCGGGGTCCAAATTGCTTATTAGGTACACTGGAACTTTCACATGTAATGGTAGCCTGTTTGCTGCATAAACGTTCTTTTGTAAAGTAGGATGTATGGTGTGTAAATATTTTTGAATCTCTATTGTGTTCATATTAAATCTTTATCGTAAGCTGTGTTAAGTTCAATCTTCGAGACAAGAATGTGGAACTAAATAAACTGGACTTCTTTATAAAGTGTGGGAAAATAAAAAGATTTAATATTATGTTCATGTTTTTTATTTTATTATTATCACTTATTCTATACAACAAGTACATCTAACTACTATAATCTACGGTAACATTACGATTCTTATCTATTTCTATAACATTATCAAATTCTGCATAAACTATACAATTTATAGTCTGAATAAGAGTTGACTCAAACCTAACTTCTAATCTAACACTACCATGTTTTATCAGATTCCAATGAGTGTTTGAATTTGAGCTGAGATCAGCTGTTAGATCAAACGCTAACAAACAGTACCCTTTTGCATATTGCTCCCTAGATATTCCATTACCTTCGTTAAGAAAATGAATACCTGTTCCTGAAAATAGTGTATGATAGGCTGCAGTAAAAATATTGCTCTCAAACGATGGTTGCAAAGCTTTTGAAGGTATTTGCTGACCGTCAATGTATAAACAAAATGTATTCAAATCATAGTTTTCAAAATTGAATGGATTTTTAGTCAGACTCCCATTAAACGCTGCGTTATTTACAAATCCAATTATGCATCTTTTAGGAACTTGTCCTAGAAAAATATTGTCAAGAGTCTTGCCCTGAACCCCTGAAGGTATGGTTAAAACTTTGACTTCAGCTCGAGTTATAGGATATTTAGCTGTTGTAGAGGCTAAAACTTTTTGATGTGCTAGTAATACAGTTGGATTGATTCGTGCTCTACGAACTATAAGGGTTGCATCTGTAATGCATACCTTAAATTTTAGGTCAGCTGAAGAAGCCATAAGATTAAAGTTTTCCCTGGAACGAACTAATTTGACACTCATTTCTACACCGTTAATCAAAAACTTTTCCTGATTAAATATATCACCATGAAGATGTCCGATCATTTCTATTTCTTTACTTTCAGATGACAGCTGTTGTCTTTTAACAAAACCTTCATTTTTTTCATCAGTTGAATTCATCTTATCAGCTGTATCTTCATACCAAAGACCACAAGTCAGATGAGATTCTTTTGCTGTGGGGGCATAATTCAACAAAGTTTCCATGTATGCACGATAGGCATAGGTATTGTTTGGAGGTGATACAAGCTTCTGATTTAAATAAACATCCAGTTGACTGAAGAGTGAATGAAGCCAATTATTGACTGGTGCTACAATGGTTGATGCAGCTATTTTCGTTGAGTCCTGGTTTAGTATCTTAGCTTTTATTTGTATCAATGTATGAGATAAATCTATATAGTCATCGCCTGTCCCAGGTACTTGAAATTCTATGGGGCCATCGTCAGCAAGAGATGAAATGGGTTTGTAGTGTATCCATAACCCATTTTCTATGCTAGTTTGTGTTGATGGTAAAGCAAATAAATCCAACTCTGATTTTATGCACTCACAAGAATGACTATGTAAAAAAGACATTTTTTATTTTATGAAAATATATCTTTTAAATTATTGGTTTTAGATTTTTTGATAGCTTTCACTTTGGTAGTTGTTGGTGGAATGAATGAAGATAGACGCTTCCTCTTTGTTATATAGCCTGATCCGGACATATTTAATCTATCTATTTTATTATCTGCTTTCCTCTTTAAGTTTGAACTTGCTTCTTTTAGTCTAGATTTAATGGAATCTTCCATGGGGCGAGCACTAACCATGTCCGATAGAAGACCAACACCAGCGTTTAAAGCTTCCTTGCCTATTACTCGAGCACCACTAGAAAGTAATGGTAAAACAGATCGAAACAATCCTCCTAAAAAGCTACCGATGCCATGACCACGTTGATAAGGTGCCCCTTTATAAATCACACCAATTCCAGAACCAGCTTGATGTGAATAATAATGTTCATAAGGACAAGTTATATTATCGCGAGAATACATTATAATTTTCTGAAATGAAGCTTAACACACACTGTCCCGAACTGGAATGGTATTTTATGACCTGTGCTAGATCTTATATCTACTTCAAGGGTATCAAACTCTCTACGCATAACAGGTAAGTAGTGAGGAGGTGAGAAAACATGCATTTTATTTGCACCATAAATATACTTCGCTGGATCTAATGGTATGATTCTCAATAGAGGTGTCATAACATCTCCTACTATCTGAGGTTCAATAATGTCACAGTAAACAAATAATTGAGAAGGTAACCCCAAATGCAAATTTGCTGGACATTTGCCAAAACCATTGTCCACAAGATTTCTATTTGGTTCAAATCCGAGTTGCAAACCCAACTTAGGGGTTAATGTCAGCGATCTAATTGATTCATCCATTACTGTAGCAGATACAAACTTTGATATTTCATCATATCGAAACTTGATTTTTTCCTTTATATTATTCAATGCTATTAAAATATGATTAATGTTATCATAATTAGTAGCCGGAATGTGAGTTTTATAATAAACTAACGAAGGTTTTTCTTCATTCGGCATTAACATCCATTTCGTAATGTAAATCATATTTTCATGGTCTTGTACAGTAAACATAGTGCAAGGATATTGAAATTCAACAACCCCAACTGACCATTCTCCCTCCAGCTTTATCGATTTTGGTAATTTTGTTGAAAACCTTGTAGTCATATTGTCTGGAAAATATTCCATTGAACTATTACTAAGTAATGTTAAATAAAAACTTTCTCTCATCATATTTGTTTTAATTCAGAAATTGAAACCCAACTATTAAATTTATCTGGATAACCTTTCCACTTCACTAACACTTGCTTTCTGGTACCGAAAAAGCGTGAACTGATTATTTTATCTATTTTAAAATTTGAGGTGGGGTCGTACGAAACTTTTTGTAATTCCTTTTCATAAAAAGTTCCAACAATAGCTTCATGTTTTAAATCTTCCAACGTGTATACAACCAATGGAGATCGTTCTATTATTGAAGTTATCATAAATATTTCATCACTCCAGTTGGACTCGTAACCTTTTTGAAATATATGTTTATATTTCGTTATTCTTACATAGTCTCCTATACGAAATTTTGGTAATGATGAACTCGTAACCCTTTGAGCTTTATTTCTGTCATACAAGTTATTCCAGACAGTCATAATGTTATTTGAATTAACATCACAAGGACACATCTTAATACTAGTATGATAACTATGGTTATAAGCATATATTAAGTCCTGTAAAATATCAATATATTTATACGTATTTTTATGGGTGAAATACCGCCACATCCTCATCTTGAGTGTCCTTTGGAATCTTTCCACAATACTAGCTTTAATATCAGGATTGTTTGTGGTATAATAATTCACATTTTTAGTTTTAAAGTATTTTTGAACATCTTTTGAAACAAATTCGGTTCCTTTGTCAGATTGTATATGAGTTGGGGTTATATCAGCTTCTTGAAATATACTTTCAAAACAAGTTTTAATCGTTTCAGAATTTTTATTTTTCATTGATCGGGCATATGCATATTTGCTAAAAACATCAATAACACAAAGAATGTAATTAAACCCTCCGTTATATTTTGAATAAGTTCTCATATCACTCAAGTCAGCCTGCCAAAGTTCATTAACATTAGATAAGACATATTTGTTTCGTGGAAATTTTCTGTGAACCGGTTTATGTAATGTATATGTTTCTTGTGATTGCAACCATCTTTTAACATCTTCTCTATTCATTTTACCTTTCATAGCTTTAGCTAACTTATCAATACTAGCATACCCAGCGGGGTGTGAGGGGTTATAGTAGACATTATTTATTTCTAATAAGGACTCCATTTTTCCCAATCTATCCTCCGTTTAGATGTTTTAGTAACTGGTGTTGAAAACACCTCTTCCTGTGGTGTATATTCTTTAAATTCGTTAACCTGAAGCTTTTTTATATAGTCAGCTCTTTTTGGATTTCCAATGTAAATCAGTGGTATTTTAATATCTTTCAATGCTGTTGCAAATTTTTCCCATCCTATTGGATCACTTCTTTTGAGTGGTCTCAAAGAATCATTTACCAAGTCAACAATGTTACTTCCAGGAATTTTTTCTTTGTCTACAGTAATTGTACCATCATTATCCCAATGAATTTTATTTTTATTCGAAGATATCAAAAATAATAATCTCTCACCCTTCTTTATATATGTTTTAGGTACCAAGCTGAGTATGTGTTTAGGAGTGTAAGGAGATTTTATAATAGAGCTTGTATTATTTTCCTGTTCCACGTCTTCGTTTGATGCCTGAACAGAAACTGAATCTCGAGCATTGACTTCATGGTTTTTATTGTCCACTGTATCATATCCACTATTATTCAGATTAGAATCTGATACTTCAATATTTGAAACTAATGGTAATTTAATTGGTCGACGACCTTCTTCAGTAAAATGTAAGTATCGTTGCAAAGTTTGCAGGTATAGAATACACTTTTTTCTATCTTCCGTATTACTTTTCAAAATGTTTTCCATTTCAGTGTCTAATCGTGACATGGGATTATCAACCGTATTATGTTGATTAATTTTTTCAATTACACTTGGATCTATGAGTAACATTTTCTTAGCATGGTCCATTTTTTTTTTTTTTTTCAAACAAGAGAACCAACTAATCTACTCAGAATTGAACCCAATATTATGGGTAAAAAAGATCCTCCTTTTTGAACTATTATGTGCTTACGAACTTTGTTTGTACTTTTACGTACCAGTTTGCGAAGTAATTCTTTATACTTTTTCAACTTTTTCTTAGTCGTTTCCTCTAGAGGTATTATTCCCTTTAAAACGTTATGAATGCATTCACAAATGCAATTAATTTCTTCTTCATCACACGATTTTAAAAGTGCTTTTCGGTATTTTGGTTTAAGTGTATGGAGAGCACTAAGTAAATCTTTATGCGTCTTTAGGGACCGATGCATTATTTATGAATGACAGATATTTGTTGATTCTTCGCATATTTAAATAGTTTGGTTGGCACATAAACGGTACAATATCCATCTGATGGAAATATTTTTGTTTTGAAACGGCACATATCACTAGTATCTTGCTTTAAATCTATCATCAAATATCCATGAGCATCTTTAGTTGCATCTTTATATGACTCTTCCATAAATTTTGTATTTTCAGGTGATACTTGTCGTGCTAAATATCGTATTTGGGTTTTATCTCGAGGATTTTTGAAATAGATGATATAACTAGAGTTTAAAGATATGTCTCTTTGACCTTTACCTTGATGAAATAAGTTTTGTGTTATATAAAAAACACTCAAGTTTCTATGATGGCTGCCTTTCGTAAATATATCGACAATGCGTCCATCTGATTCCCTCATGAGATCATCAATTATCAAAAGTTGAGCCTCCTTTCCATCAAACATACTGAGATCTGGTATTCCTTGACAATAACTTACATTTTTGAGACTATATAATGGCTGCATTTCATCAAAACACCAAGTTATTTGAACGAAATCAGCACTACAAATTTCTTTAACATACTTTATAAAGTTTGTAACAAAATTAGATTTCCCACATCCGCTTGGACCAGCCACAATTGCAGTAAACGGATGACTAAAATGAAACATTGTAATTTAAGTGTTGATTGTAAGGGGTTTGTGAAAATAATGAGGCAACATGGTTGAATATAAAGTATTTATATATTTTTTTTTTTTTTTTTTTTTTTTTTAAATAGAACAAACAAAATACTTAATAGCTAGTATGAAACACACAATTATTATGTTAAACTTTACATGGTAAAGTACAATAAGACAAACTAATATTTACATTACATTCACTATACATAAACTAGCCTAAAAAAATTTAACTAGACTTTACAATTCAATTAACTGATATTTTACTATTCATAATACAGATTTATTAAAATTACAATCTTACACAGTAAAATTTACAACATTGATAGTTTATTTTATTCTATAATGACCCCAAGCTAATGTGTCAACATCATTTGGTAAAATGTGACGTTTGGTATCATTATAAGACAAACATATTTTGTTTACTTGTTGAGTAAATATTCTATGCTTCAATGATTTGAAAAGAATCATAGTACTATATTGAATATTTTTGTTGAATAGACATGATTTGTAATTTTCGATTTTCAAATTTTTTGTAACAGATTTCTTTACACCTTTTGCTTTTGCAATAAATTTACTATCAACATCTAACGCATACATTTTAGATCTTAACCCAACGAATTCTCGAAATATTTTTCCATTATTTTCATCTTTGAAAAACCCTAACTTTTTTTTATTTATTCTTGGATAGCCAAATATGTTGTCTTCTGGGTAATCTGATGTATCAAACTTAGAAGACAAATCTGGTTTAATATCCTCATAAAAATTATTGGTAAAAACGTGATATATCAAACTATCAGTATCAGTATATAGTAATTTTATGTTATTGTAAAACTTTTTAAGCATATAGTTATAATGAAAGTCATACATTAAAGTTTTTGAAATATCCAGAATGCAAAAACCTAAGTATATTGGTTTATTATGAAACAGTTTCGTTTTTCGTAACTGAACCGCAACTAAATTCTCTCCAAATATTACTGAATTTTGAAATTCAGGTTTCGCAACTAAGTCTTGTATACCAAGTACTTTACCACGATTTTCCCAGTGTGTTAATAGTTTAACATTCACCCTCTTCTCAATATTTTCCATTGTCTTTCCAAAAACAGAATTATTCATCAATTTGTAAAAATCTTTTTCAAAATCAGATTTCGCAGATGTTCGTAAAGTTGTGTTTAAATCAATGTAAGCTTTTAACCAAGGATGTTGTTTGAATTTCAAAATTCTATGAACCTTTGTTAATTTCATACCCATTTCAATGCATTGTTTCAAATTTCTATAGTGGATTTTATACTTAGTTTTATTATTTAGGTTAGGGACTAACTTTTTTTCTTTAGAATTTCCAATTTTGATGTTTTCAGGACAAAGAGGCAAATCTGAATGCAAATCATGCAGTTCAACGGGGTACACCAAATCAACTTCTAATATAAAACCATATTCAGATTTTTCTGATACATTGTAATTTGTATCAACGTTTACCCATTCAAAACTACCAACTGGAAGATATTGAGACATAGCCCAACCATAAAGATTATTAGCGTCGAAATAAGTCAAGTATGATTTTTGCTTATCCCTATCGTAATCTTCCATGTACTCATTATTAGCTTTTGCATGACGATTACTACATTGTGACACACCTCCTCGAATACCAGCCTTAATAAAAGCTACTTTTTCATAATCAGTCAAAAGTTCTAACTCTATTTGGGTGTATTTTAACATAGCATCCCAACTTAACCCCGGGGCTGTATAGTAATGAGCAGGATCCAAACTGTATGTTTTTAAACATAAAGTCCTAAAGCTTTCAAAAATATCCGTTAGCAATAAAACATCGGTTTTGAGATACAGATTAGAATAATCTAACATATTACAACAGTGAAAATGTTGCCAAACATCTTTAGCATGGTTGTAATCATCATCCGATACATCTGAATTGGTAAGTGAACTATAAAACTGATTTTGGCTAGGAAGTGTTGTTTTTTTCAAACATTCTTCAGAAGTCATGAACTCATATGGGTATATACCTTTCTTTCTAAGACGTTTAAAATCTTCATTTTTGGGGAAATTTTGTCTTAAAGTATTAAATTGTTCATTGCATAAGTTTTTGGTTAACTGATCGAGACTGCATGGTAAAAATTTGAATGAATCTACAAATCTTAAGTAAATTTTTTGATTGTTTATATTCATAGTTTTCGAAAAAGAAATATATTTTTCCTTAGTTTGAGGAATAACATCAATTTCACCTTCAACAAAATTTAATGCATGAACGATAAAATGGGCATCGTAATTACTTAGATTGTGTAGGAAAACTGGGATATAATGTGGTGGTCGAAACTTTGTAACACATACTTCGTGTGCAACACCCCGAAAATTACCAGTCTGCCAATCATAATCAATAGTGTTTTCACCATTTAAATTACTTTCACATATATGACATACTGTTGCAATTGAAACTTCATTTTCTTCTTTAGTTGACAAAGGTTTAGGGCAAATTTGAAAACAATTTTTTCTACATATCTTTTTCAAATCTTCATGCAAACGGTTCATGAATACTTGTGCACAATTTTTTCCACTATAAGTCTCATATTTGGATAACGAATCATCATATGAACATTTAATGTAGTAACCAAAACTATAAGGTTCATGTTCATGAATATTACTTGTATATGGTTTTGATGGATCGTTAAAACATGATTTGATTGGGTTTAGAAAAGCTTCAAAATCAGCATATATAACAAACGGTATTTTAAACTTTTTATTATATTTATTGAATTTCAATTTATCATTTGATACTGGTTTACCAAACCAATCCTTTGTGGTCATGTCACCATTAGGTAATTGTGTTGCAATGTGAGCGCAGTCATGTTGTTGATGATCAATCAATCGTTGTTTTGTTGTAAAATGTAGTAAACATCCATCACATATATGAACTGCATGTTCATGATTATTAATTTGTTTACTAACAAGACGCGACATGTTTTTGATGTAGCAGTAATGATTATTCGTTCCGTTTGAAATCAGTAATAAATTAACGTGAACATCTTTGCGTGATTTTGTTAAATACAACGGACCGACAACGCTATGACATTTTCTATCTTTGTTTAATTCTAAACCAAATACATTGATGCTAATATTGTTAAGTTTTTCAACTTGAAATATATCAGTTAACTTTACAGGAAAACGAATTCCATCGAATTTTAATTTATTTGAATGCATGGTGTAGGATGACACTCGATCTGAATTTTTGGTTACGGGGTACAAAGCTGAAAGCAATGCCCATTTAAAACATAAATTGTCTGCATTTTTTACATTAATTATAGCATTTTTAGTCCTAATATCCTTCGGTAACTCAATATATGAAGTACCACGTAGAGGATTAAATTTATTAATATTCATATCTAATGCTTTTAGATCCCTAAGACTCCAGCCACTGTCTTTTTTCTCAAAAGAGCAGATTTTATCAGTCAACGTGTTACATAAAGATGAAAATAGAATTTTTAAATCATCCCCACGAAAAACAATGTAATTATATGTTTGAAAATCAAATGTTTGAAATGAGTCTTCTTTCGTTTGTTGTATAAAATCAGCATGCAGAACAAAGTTCACTTTGAAAACTGTATGCTGTTGGATAGATTCATCAATTAAAAACAAAATTTCATTTTTAATAGAATTTAAAAATAATTCAGGTGTTTCAAAACTATTTGTAGGTTGATCTTTTTTTCTATGAATCCTATAAGAAATTATTCTTTGACCAAAAGCTGATTCAACAACAGATACATTTTTTAAGGACTTGTGTAATTTTTCAAGTTTACTTTTATGGAGGTTGCTTTTTAAATGATTCGCAAAGTACCTTCTACTAACTAGAACATGACATGTACAACAATTCACCTTATCCTTGTCTTCATTTTCATTGTTAGCTGTCGATTCGTTGGTGTTGCTAGATCCTGCCGATGGGGTGGATGATCCATCTTCGTAACGTGCTCGTTTTACATTGATGTCAGCATTTTCAGAGTCATTCACTCTCTTTAACGATCCTCCCACTTGTTGACTGTAACAAATTAAAAACGTTAAGACACAAATTCATTTTAAAATTAGCAAAATGTAAGAGGATTGAAGTATACCACTTACTTTATTTTATCTTCAACAAGGACGCATTCTTTGTACAAATCTTCGTCGTAATCATCTTCAAACCCAATACAATGTTCCCTGTAACAAGGAAAAAGTGTTAAGATATAAATCTAATATAAAATAAAATAGTAAAAAGCAATCAGATGTATATAACTTACTTTAATTTTGCTTCCAAAAGAGTGCATTCCTGGTATAAAGATTCATCGTATTCGTCTTCCAGCATCATACAATTTTCATGTTTTTGACAGATTTCATCATCGAGATCCGTATTAAAAAAGACACTAACACAGTTCACACTTGTACTTTCCATTTTTATCGAAGATTGGTTCACAGTAACCGACTCAAAGCCCAACTGATGTGAGAAGTATGTTTGCATGAACCATTTATAGTAAGAACAGGTACAAGGATCCTATTATTTACACTAAGTAATGACTAATTAGCTATTGTTCCCCGAAATTCTATTATACAAAATTTTACATCCTAATTATATCTTCCCGAAATTTTACAATGAGTAAGTTATTACCAAATTGAAAGAGATAATGTAGTAAGTATTAATTTTATTATAACAATTTGTAAATGAGGACTACTATGACTAAATATTAGTAGATAAAATTAATAGACTTAATATTAATTATTAAAATGATACTTTTTACACGTTGGTGATGTCGCTATTTCCTTCGTTATGTTAAATATTACTTTTTTTACTGTTTCATAATTTGTATTGCATTCATTTGTGAAATATTTTAATCGATATGTTGCATGTTTCCAGTGTTCTGTAGGTGCAATTTTATTTATCTTATTCATATCAAAAATTTCCATTTTTATCATGAAATTTGATCCAATGCCATCATCTTGGTTGGTGGATAAATACATGAACATAATATTAAATCTTTTTATTTTCCCACACTTTATAAAGAAGTCCAGTTTATTTAGTTCCACATTCTTGTCTCGAAGATTGAACTTAACACAGCTTACGATAAAGATTTAATATGAACACAATAGAGATTCAAAAATATTTACACACCATACATCCTACTTTACAAAAGAACGTTTATGCAGCAAACAGGCTACCATTACATGTGAAAGTTCCAGTGTACCTAATAAGCAATTTGGACCCCGATAGTCGACCAGGATCACACTGGGTAGCTGTCCATATAGATAGAAATGGCTTTGGCCAGTATTTTGATTCATATGGTCGACCACCTACAGGTTATCATAAAGATTTCTTGAATAGGAATTCAAAGCAATGGGATTTCAATAGGTATAGATTACAACATGATTTTACCTCAGTTTGTGGGGAATATTGTGTAACATATCTGTATTACAAGTTCTATGGAAATACGATGAGGGACTTTATAAGATTATTTGGTAGCAATAAGGTGAATAATGATATATTTTTATACAAATTATTCTGTACGTATTTTAAAGAAAATAAAGCTGTGTGAGTCAGAAATGTGTTTTGTTTGAACACCCACTGTCGAAGTTGGTAATTAGCAACAATGGTATGGCGGACGATGCGTCGTCTGTTGCCCGACTCGCGCTAGCCCGCGTCGTTTATCACCAGCTTTAGAATGTTTCAAAACATCGTCGTGAGTAGTAGGCCTGGCGGTCATTGTTTGGTTTCTAGGAGGTGAAGCAGGACGAATTAGGTTATTGTAGGATGTAGGATTTCAATGACAGGCGAATCCAAAATGATTGGACTTCACTATGTGGCGAGTACTGTTTGGTGTATTTGTTCTACAAGTTCCAGGGCAGAAGCATGTTAGATTTTACCAGTTTGTTTGAAAGAAATGATACAATCATGAATGATATATTATTACACGATATGTTTCGATATCATTTTAAATAAAGCTTATGTAAAGAAAGTTGTTGTTGTTATTGAGCCACTCCCCGTAATCGTTAATGAGTCTATCGTTAATGAGTCTTATCAACACGTAACATGAACAATGCAGAGTAAGCTGGAGTTGAATCGCAGAGTCATTAATTAGCTAATTATCTGTACTACAGCGTTACAGTTAAAAAACCTAACTCGCGAACCTGAAGAGATATCAAAAAACGGATAGCAGCAATCGATCAGGCGCCCCCGAAAACCCCTAAAAAGACACCAAACTTTTTTTTTTTTTTTTTTTTTTTTTTTTTTTTTAGTTGGCGACATTGCCATGACTCGACTTTAGGGGTGTGAGTTAGAACTTTTTTTTGGATGAGCCAGAACCGTCGAATCCCTAACTACTAGTAGATCACTCAAAATGACAATTCTTAGACTGTTATTTTAGTTGATCTACACTGCACATTGATGTGCATAATAGTGAGATGCATAAGGAAAGCTGTCACTATAATCAATTTTTCTTTTATCGAAGAAACGACACAACCGAATTCAATGAAAGGTATATTGAACCATCCTATCTGTCTATATCAATCACATTTCTTTTTAATTTGAACAAATACCTCCAAAAACCTCACAGTATATGGAGTAATTTTTACTAAACATTTGAACCCACTTTTCTTTACTCCACGGGTTGAATTAACGATTATATTTTTATGAATAACAAATATTTTAAGAAAACATTACATTTATATTTCACTAGTATAGTATTATATAAAAATAGATTTGGTGCCAATTACACCAAATTTTCCTGCTAACATGACGTCATAAACGATAGGACGTAGCCCAACCGGAAGAATTATCGACGGGTTCGCTTCTAGTTACAAGAAGCATCATCAGGAAGTCCTGACTCTTCGAGCGCATGATCGAAAATGAGCTATTTTAATATGTTTTAAAACCACAAATAAACTCTGTGACCAAAAAAAATTCAATAGCAACTTAACCGGTTAACAGCATTGATATTTAGTTTTGTTATGTCATTGTTTGAGTGTTATTTTTGTTTTAATCAATATTTAGGTAAATATTCATCTGATTTGCTTAACATAAGTTGAATTGAACAACAGCCATAAGATACTTCAAATTAAAGATTATCGGTTCCAGAAGCGCTGTTCACGAAATGTAAATATCAATAAACTTCAACTTTTTTTTCTTATGGCTTCTGCGGGGTCGCCACAATTTCGCCAATGTCGCGTGGATAGAGTGGAAAACAAACGTTGGAGATTGGTCGGTGGAGGGAAGAATGATCGGTATTTATCAGATCTTCAATTTAGCATCTGGGAATATTCCTCTGAAAATATTAAAACCAGAACGATCAATAAACTTAATTTCCCCTAACTCTTAACACCGCAAACATCTTTTGTCCAAGACAATATCAAACGGGCATTACATAGATTGATGACTAATTCCCGCGAAGTTTTTCCTGTTTATCTCGGATTTGAATATAAGCAACCAATTTTTCCCGCAAATTTATGCAGGCCTGTTGACATTAGAGGGACAAAAACTTGTAACAACATTTCCACAATCTAGCATTTTTTTATTTCGCCTAGTGGACAACCGGCAGATGGGTTATGCAATGGGTGCCTTTTCAAGCAAACAAGTGATTCGGCGAAGTCAATGACTCGTTTTTTTTTTCCTGACGTAAAAAGCGTAGGACTTTACACCGAGACTGTTAAACGTGATGAAATGGTTTGTTTTCGCGGCTATAAATCTATTTCTGGAACGGTGTTTAAATTTGAGTTAAATGTCAGGTATACGCGCTGAATTTGATGCTATGCAATTAAATGTTGTACATTAAAACCTGAACTCTTTCAAGCGATACAAATAGATATGTAGGTAGGTAACGACACGATGACAGAATATCTATAAACATAAGTAGGTACGCTTTAATCGAACAAAGCAATGCCTGGGTCATTGCTATCGTTAGGTAAGCGCATCCACCAATGACCTAGTGACCCCGTTGTTTGTTTAACGTTTTCATGCTGCACGGATTATAGGGTTAACATCTGAAGCGGTATCATAACGGATAAATATTATGAACGTGTAACCTGTTCATTCTTACCACCAGAACTCACGCACACAAACAAATGTTGACATTCTGTACATTATTCCTGAAATATATATATAAAAGTAATATTATAAATGCGAAAGTTTATGAGTGAGTTAGGATGAGAGTGTGTATGTGTTTGTTTCTTCTTCACTTTTGAGTGTGAAGGCTGAATCGAGATTTAAATTAAACTGAAAATATTTATAAATAGTTCGAGTCTTGCATTAACACATAATATATAATAGTAGTCAACAGACGTCTAGTGACTAGTCTCACTACGTATATTCAGTTTTTTTCATACAGCCTTAACCCATTGGCATCGGCGGTAATGATAACAATAGAATATCATTCATAACTAGGACATAGTGGTCCCTGCCGATGCCAACTTATTAATGGTATATCCCTACCAGTCGGTTCTGATTTTCGATATGTTGTTTCAGTAAAGCAAAATGACGGCGACAATATATGGACCGGAATAAATACAGGATGAATGGGATCACTTGTGCCCGCGTATGCCCACGCACCTTTAGGGAAAATATAAGACCATGACACCTGTCACAATGTCTGGGTCTGAATGTTGGGCAACGAAAGAGGTGAATGAAATAAGAGTGTATGCGACAGGTATGCTAATTTTCTGACGGATGTGTGACAAAACTGTGAAAGTAAGCTGTCACAAAATAGTGGAGAGTAGTAGACTATCGTGACACGGACATGTATGACGACAAACGTTTAACGAGAAGACTTAAGTATAAATGTGGCTGGATATAAGGGTAGAAGATGATATTTAAAGGTTGGATCTTGCGCGACAAAGACATGACTACGAAAAGTGTATTGAGATATTCAAAAGAATAGACTAGTGGAAAATACACATGCCAACCCCACTCATCGTGGACTAAGAACGGGAAGATAAAGAGGCATCTGTGTAGCTACCGTATATATATCTGCCATGCAGTACTCTTTACACTGCGCTTTGTCCCAGGGACCAGGAAGTAGAAAATTAGACAATGCCTAATCTAACTTCTCAATATTTTTTGATGAATATTAATAGGTACAACACAGCTTTTAGTTCACTGATCGAACCCATGGACCGATTATGATTTAAAATGAGGAAACTACATTTGAAATCGTGTGGAAAACACTGCTCATATACTTATTTTAAACCAAACTTTCAATTCAATAAAATGAAACACATTCGAATAAAAAAAAATATATTAATTTATTTTACAACTAACTTAAGTACATATTTTGACTACATACAACTTCATCTGCAAATATATTTTTTATCTGATGAATTGCACAATCCCCGTTCCCCATGCGGTACGCGGGCTAAAATTGCATCTAAAAGTGACTTCCTAGGGGAGTCGTAAGATGCGACGAAGGGGAAAATACTCGAAGGTGGTCAGCACCCCTATGAAGAACTGACATCTTACGCTGCGATCCCCAAGACGCCTGCCAAGCCACTCCTCCAACCCTAATCACGGGGACCTTATATGGTAGACGTTATGGCTGTTAATACGAATTGAAAAATCCAACCCTTAGTATGGTAGAAAACTACACAAATGTACACTGTGTACACAGTTGCTTAACCAAGAGTATGTAGGTACTTTATTCTACCTCAGTGCAAGCCCTAGCCTCAATAACAGTTCTTTGTGCATTGTAAACAATATTTTATCTGTACCATTAATTACATGAAAGGTCAAACACAGGAAAGCGATTATCAGAAGTTAGTGTCAAACATAATAAGTAAGTAGGCAAGTAAGGTAACTAAGTGACAACCCTAGCTTCAGAAAAAATATTGCATCAAAAACAATAACAAATTTTATCTGCACCACCTTACGACCTGTGACTTCCAAGACAAGCGAGTGTAAAATAATTTAATGGTAGATTCACTGAAGCTTATTTTATTGACGTTTGAGTGGGAGCCCTAACTTGAAAAACAGTGTTGCATTGTAAACAATAACATCTTATCTGTACCACCTATTATTAGAAGACAATTAATTTTAATGACTAATGCAAGGCTGTTTAATTTACATTAATTATATACGAATAGTAAACAATAAAAAAATAATTGATATTCAACGTTAGGTTTGACTTTGAATTATGCGATGCAAGCTTTAATTCGTTTTATTTTATTTATTTATTTTACTAAGTCTACAGCTCTTAATTAACAAAGTTCTAAATTTGTATCTGTGACCTACAGCCAAAAGAGACTTATTTTTTATAGATTTCTTCATATAATAAGACAGTCCCTTATTAACAGTATAATCTGTCATCAATTATAATATGGTAAAAATTCCCAAAAAGGAAAAAAATCAAATAGACACTAGCTTAAGTATACATATATAAATAAAGTATGTGTGTGTGTGTGTGTGTGTGTGTGTGTGTGTGGGAGAGTGTAGATGTGTGGGAGGTATCATCTGTGAAGAGTTAGTGTGCATGATGTGTAGTGTAAGCATTTTAATATTTAAAAGTGTTGTTTTACCTTAGGTAAATGGTATATTTATTACGCTTAGTACTTCTCGCTTAAAAATGTTTTTGCTGTTTTGGAATATGTTATTAAATAGAATTTGATATGGCTAAAGTACGGCCGCTGAGAGAATGCGTTTGACAGTTCGTGTTTGTATTGTAGTTGTGGCTTTTAAATGAAGTAAAACTATAAAATATACCCTATTTTCAGATACTTAAATGTTTGACTAATACAATATTATGCAGTCAGACTATTATGTTACTTTGAACTGGGGAAAAAATATTCACAAAACGAATTGTCTGTGGACTTTAGTGAGGATTTTCGTTACCAATACGCTAACCTTTGACTAGTATCTCATTTTGATGTTTTGTTGGGTTCTCGAGATATAGTAGGTATTTTACTTGTTTTGTTTTACCCTTGACCACTATTTCACCTGATTGTAGGTGATGGTCGAAGATGTTGTTCAGGCAAACCTAGATTACTAGCTCTCAAAGACAGGTGCCGGAACATAGGCATAGGGTTAGGTATTTGGCGACAGATTTTCTATTTGAGGGGTGAGGAGTTTGAAGGTCACAGCTTCAAAGATACACTGACTCTAAAATCAACATATTTTTTTTTACAGGCTGTTCAACGCCGAGAATGGTCAATGTCGAGTGACAGTGATCTGATCAGTCTTCGACGTGTGTATGGAGGCTCTATTGTTCAGAACTAAGCATTATTTTAAATTTTCTATTCATTATCTAGGCTTGAATCATTACGAATATGTAAGGATAATTGACTTGAAAGTTATGAGCCTCGGAACATTTTTCTTTGATATCAAGCTTAGGTCTGGAACTACGTGTAAAATCTCAAACAAAGGAGTGATCACGCTTCGATGTTTGTATGGAGAAGTGGCCGGCCAGTTCAACCTTTATCAATATTTGTTGTTATGGCATTAGAAACACACATTTTACCAAGTTTTGGTACAAAACTCATAAGTGTTTGGGGGCTGAGTCATCCTCGTTCGTGGGAAGGTAACCCTCGATAACACACGCGGTCCCCGGTGACAAGCCAGGTGGTAGGCCTCTTAAGCAATAATAGCCCGTCTTAGTGGGGACCACCGCAGTGTCAAATTATACCAAGCAGCAGTGTGAAAACACTGCTACGTTTAGCTTTGAAGGGTATACTGTAGAAAGGGAAATTACCGGGCGATTGAGACTTAAAAACTAATATCTCAGAGTATCGAGAGCAGTGCATTGTCACACAAAGTGATGGACAGACTTGATGTTTACTATCAGGCACCGGATTGTCCGTCTCGGCACTTAGACAAAAAAAGTGCCTGAAATGCAATTAATTAAATTAAACTACAGGTACAAAGTATAAGCTTAACAAACGCGTTTAAAAACAAAACAATTAACTAAGCACTTAAAAACATAGCGGGTTAGTCATCTAGCCTAGCACATTCCGTATAAACGCTTACCTACAATACCAGCACAAACACTTAAGACAAAAAAACATTTCTGAGAAAAATACGTGAAGTCATTCCGTGTAATACATAATATCTAATCTATCCTAACGGTTTGAAAAACAACTATAGGCAGCTGAATCCTGTTTTTGGTAATCATTCTTGATAATGTTTATTTGTAACACTATAGCTGCAACTTCGGCGGCATGTTTTTATTTATCGCGAACCTCAGTTGAAACACTCGTAGCGGAGCTTGCTTAGCGGTTCTTATCTAGTAGGTTAAGCTACGTTTTTTGCAGGCACTCCTTGGATGGGTGATCGCTAGAAGCTTTTACAGCTGAGCGCTATCGTGCCTCGGAGAGCAAATTACATCGCCGTTCTGTCGGGAGTAATTCTGTTGGATAACTTCGACACTGGCCTTCTACTTCGGCTGCCCACTAGCTTCTCCTAATAGGCACCGAGTGGCAGCTCGTGGTCATGACCCATACCAATCCCTCTCTCTTTCTGGGAAGAAGGTCCATGGCAAGGCAGCGGTAGCATGATGGTCCAGATACCCTTACCGTATTGAAAGAGTCCTGGTAACTTAGCGTTTACGGTATTTCCTAATACCGTTTTAAAGTTTTCTAGGTATGTCCTTATTATTCCACGGAACCGCTCTCCATACAAACGTTCGTCGTTCATTTCGTCATGTTTTGAATACAAAGTGTTGAAACTCAGTGAAATTTTCAATATTTGTCCGATTTATCTTAATACTTACCACCATCTACTCTTTTTTAAGTTCTGGTTTCCCAGGTTTGTATTTTCAAAGTTATTCGGAATAATAAAACTGTAACAGATTCAACTGTACATTGCAGATATTTTGAAATTATTTTTTGAGAGAATTCTATAGCTGATACTGATACCAAAACTGTATTTTTTTATTTTTGTTTATCTGTTTGCCTGTATCATGGCCGCGCGTCACGCCAAAACTACTACATGAATTTCAATTAAACTTAGCTTGATTTGAGTTAGTACTACAAAGGACATTGTATACTTTTTATCCCGAAATTCAGCACGGTTCATTCGGGAAAGGGGGTGAAAATGTATACATAGATGTAATTTATTAACGCGTTCTCCTATTCTATCTCAATCATTATATCTCCTATTTCAATCATTATTTTTTTGTTATAATAGTGACAAGTGACCCCACGGACAGCCCGGCACCCCACGGGTAGCCCGGCACCCCACGAGCAGCTCACCACCCCACGGGCAGCCTTGCACTTTTATTTAGTTTTGCAAACTAGCTAAGATAAAACTCTAAAATCTGGAACATTCGGCACAATCAGTTTTTTTAACTATCTAATTTTTTCCCGTATACATTTCGGAGACTGCGCAATGGACTTGCACAATCTAATATATCTTCGTTCTACCGCCAAACAAAAGAGGGCATCGGAGAAAAGACGCAGTTTTAAAATCGAAATTACAAAGAAACGCACAAAGTACTTTGCTTCAACATTTATTGTGCGAACTGCAAAGGAATTCTCTGAGTTATCTACTGTCTTCTGGAAAATACTACTTGGGAGTTTTCAAAAACAAAGTAAAAAGCTCTTTTCTGAGCTATGCTTTACTAAGAGTGCTTCACCGCAGACCCTAGCGTTGCTTAATATGAGTAAACAGTGCTCAAATGTGAATAATTAGTCTGCAGGTACGGCAATCGCAAACGAAGTCGCAGGTACGGCAATCGCGAACGAAGTCGCAGGTACGGCAATCGCGAACGAAGTCGCAGGTACGGCAATCGCGAACGAAGTCTCAGGTACAGCTAGTAGCCTCAAGGACATGCATGCTAAATTTCACCTAATTGGTACAAACATTTGGTACTCAAAATATGAAACTACATTTTGCATGGAGTTTTTTTTATAACACTAGTAAAAAAAAATACATACATAAGGAGCAAACTGACACCATATTACCTATTAATATTTGTTATTGGTGGTATATCTATGCACTTCACTGGGAAACAGACCCTCCGCGGACACTGAAGCAACTGTTACTTCGATATGCAAGAAAACAATCTGAATAAATTCTGCATTCAAAGAGCCCAACATACTTTTTATCCTGCATAATTCCTAGAGACTGACTTAGTTACCTAAACAAACATGTACCTATTTGCACCAATCTTCATCCTTCGTGTATTAACTACATACGAAAGCATAAAAAAATACGTTTTAAATGAAAAGACGCTGGGCAAAATAATACGACACTGAAAAATACGTCATAAAAATTTCCACGAATACGAATTAAACATTTCCGCCCACATTTTCACGACACAATTTAGTTAATAACGTGTGAATAAATGGATCTTCACCTGGAAATTCAGGAACACATTTTTCACCATATTTGACCCCCTTAATCCTGCTCCTTCATAAAACCAGTTTGTCGGTCTCTTAACTATAAACTGCCTATGAACCATTCAAAATTCAAGCCCGAATTTGATCACCATACTCTTGACATCTGTGTATATTTTATCAATGCCTGAAATTCATTGTGAATGAGGAAGTAGTGACAAAAATCGAGAAAGGTATGTTAAGATGGTTTGGACATGTGGAGAGAATGAATGAAATGAGAATGACTAAACAGGTATACATGGGACAAGTGAACGGAAGTGTTGGAAGGGGAAGACCTAGGCGAACGTTCCGAAATCAGATTAAAGACGCTCTGAAAAAAGGCCAGGTCAAGAGTACCCTAAACCGACGCTTATGTATGAAAGGATTGATGAGTGTAGATGAAGCGAAAGAGATATGTAAGGATCGTAGTAAGTGAAAACGCGTGGTCTCTGCCTACCCCTACGGGAAAGAGGCGTGATTTTATGTATGTATGTATGAAATTCATAAAACTCATTGAGATCTGACATCTCCTACAAGAAATACAAAAACAAATTTCAGCTACTGTATAGGTCAAGTATATTGTGAAATTTCTTCTCTACCTCTACGCCTTTATTTTTTATTCCTTTCCCTTGTGATTAAATAATTTCTTAGGTGATACCCACAATCTATTAGAAATGTAGATACCTACCAAGTTTTATCTTAAACAGGATTTTCATATACATGTTCAACCCCTATTTATGTCTTAATTCGTCCCTACCTTGAAAATTTTAGTAAGTAAGTACAGTATATACTTTTATTTTGGATCTTGAAACTGATTATTATATTTCCTGCTCATAACTTCAAAAAACCGGCCAAGTGCGAGTGGGACTCGCGCACAAAGGTTTCCGTAACTAAATATTCTGTGAATAGTTAAAGCGTCTACCTGTCACCATTATTAGAATTGAGCAAGAAACGGTCGAAAAAAAAAACTAAAAAAATCAAGCTTGTTGTATGGGAGCCCCCTTAAATATAAATTTTTAGTATTTGTTGTTATTTCGGCAATAGAAATACATCATCTGTGAAAATTTCAACTGTCTACCTCAACATTCTTGAGATTCAGCCTGGTGACAGACAGACGGACGGACGGACAGCGAAGTCTCAGTAATAGGGTCCGTCTTTACCCTTTGGGTACGAAACCCTTAAAACAAAGGATTTATACAAACATCCACTTACAATTTGACCCCCTTCATCCTTTTCATATGACCCATGCATAGCTGACTTCGCCTATTTATAAACTACCTCTCTGTGTGGTCCCTGTCATAAAAATCTTAGTATAGTACCTTTTTATTTAAAGTTTAATGCGGCTAAAAAATAAAAAATCTTCACAAACATATGACTTTAATTCAAATGCTAACCCTCTTAATCCTGCCTTTTCATAAAACCTGCTCTTAGGGGATGTCTCCTACTTAAACTACATACTTGGAAAACTTTAGCTTCACAATTAATCATTTTCAGCTGAAACATAACATTTTCTAATATTTTTATCCCTTAATTCGTCCTTCTTGTAAAATTCTTTCAGAGTACTTTTTAATTTTTTGTCCTTAAACTTCATTTCATGCTACTAACTTCAAACATCTAGGAGATTCATACAAGTATTTGTTCCTATTTTGTCACCCTTAATTTTGCCCTACTGCAAAATCCACCCCATTTGATGCTAATGAACCAAAAAGTTGTATAACAGCTTCCTTCAACTCAAACCATGACATGACCACCTTAAAATCATAAATTTTGATCAATAATAAATTCATGAATGAACACATCGTACAGCTGACATTTTATACAACCAGCAGCATAAATGACAGAAAAGGTATAAATAAATCTACAACTAATTAAAATGTCTATGTGTGGGTTTCGCTTATACAGAACTATGATGGATGACGGTGGCATGTTTTTAAACTACTATATAGGGTCAATAACATGAGTGACCTTGAATTTGAGTTGTATGTTTCCATACTGTGGAACCTGGCACTGGCACAGTAAATCCGTCAATTGCTAAGATATTTAACTCAAATGAAATATTTTTTATTGTTATTTCACCTGTATTGATTATTGGCTATGTCATTGACTAAAAGAATATAATTTACCTATACTATGAATGTCCGTGTATGTTTACAAAAAGCTAAGATTAAGCAAAGGGCCAGACATTTTTTCGTTGGTTGACAAGACACTCTCACCACACATATTCAAATTTTTTATAGAAACTGTCATAAAAAGAACTTCAGAAAATCAGACAAAGGGGTTAAATTTAATGTAGTAATATTATTTATTGGAAAATAAAATTTATTAGATTTGCAGATGACATAGCAGCAGTCACTGAAATACAGGATGACTTAAAGGACATTATGAATGGTAACTTCAAAAGTAAAAAAACTAAAATAATAATGGCATCTAAGACCACAATGAATCCACAACATACATTAACAATAGAAAATAACACAGTGAATAATGTTAATAATTTCAAATACCTAGGAAGTCTTATCACAGCAGACTCTAGATGTACATCTGAATAGCAATGGCAAAACAGACATTCCATAATAAAAAATACATACTTGCATCTAAAATGTCAAAAACTGTTAAAAATAAATTTATAAAGATTTTGTTTGGTGCATAGCGCTGTATGGGTGTGAGACTTAGACTATGACACAAAGAGATAGAAAGAGATTGGAAGGATTCGAGATCTGGTGTTGGAAAAGTATGGGGAGAATATGATGGACAGAAATGGTGATAAACAAAGAAGTTCTAAACAGAGTAAATGAAAATAAGAGTCTTACTCAAGACCATGCCACAATCCCCACGCTTGGCAGGCGTCTTGGGGATCTTAAACTACCTACCTGGCAAATTTCAGCTTCAAATGTAAAGTAACTAGTCTTTAACTTTAACATTTAAAACTTTTCTATAATTATAACCCTTCCTTGCACCCTTGAATTAGCTTTAGGTAATGATTAAGGCATCCCTGCCTTATGTAAAATTCTTTCACTTTATGTCATTAAATCCATCTTCAGAAACATAGGCCTTTCATACAAACTTTAAACGCCAATTTGACCACCTTAATTCTGACCTGTTGCAAAATTCGTTCTCAATTGTCATTTCCTATTTATTTTTATTTATGCCTGATAGGTTAGCCTTTGACCACTATCTCACCTGATAGAAAGTGATGATGTGGTTGACGATGTTGTTCAGGCTAGCCTAGAAGTACTGGCTCTCAAGGACAGCTGCCGAAACACCGTTAGGTGCTTGGTGACAGATTTCTACTTGAGGGTGGTAGCTAGCCAGGCGGGCATTCGTAAAATTCCCTACCACCATGCTTCTAACGACTGCCATCCTAAGACGACAACCGGGACCGACGGCTTAACGTGCCCTCCGAAGCACGGAAACGCTCAGTAGTAATGTCACTAGCGGTCACCCATCCAACTCATGACCGCGCGCGACATTGCTTAACTTTGCTGATTGGTTGAGAACAGCTAAGTAAACTTCGCTACGAGCGCTTCAAAACCTACCTATAATCTAAGTACCTGCTGAGTTCCTGGTTAAAATATAGGACTTTGATACAAACTTTGAATCCCAATTTAACCCCCATAATTCGGGTCTGTCGCAAAATCTATACTTAGATGATGTTTCCCACTTAAAAACCGCCTACCTACCAAATTTCAGTTGCATACGTCATGTAGCTTTCGAAATTTCGTGTTTAGTCACTAATATCTTGCTGGCTTCATAGATTATCATTTTGAAACTAGTTGCATCAATAATAAGACAAAAATCATTTAACGATTGAGTAACAAGGTGTTAAAATATTTGGCTTGTCACTTTGGAATAGCCCTAAATCTCTAATATAGATTTCCTACTAAGTGTTTGTTCACTCCTTCTACAGCTTTCTCTTACAATACTTACACTTTAAATCATTATGTAAAAAAAAGCATATACCCTAAATTTTTAATGTTAAAATTTTGTAAAAATGATCTTTTTCCAATTACTGCTATTCTATAACTGTTCATACTCAACTCAAATACACATGTTGTAAAATCATTATCATTGTGAGTTTTAATATTATTAGTCACAGAAACAATAATTTCATTGTATTTTAATTTTTGTATTGGTCTAAATAACAAATGTTAAAATGAAAATAATGGTAGGTTCTCAGTTTAAGACCACAGTGGAAAAATAAAAGTTACCTAAAATTTCAAACATGACTAACTATGCCATCAAGTGGCTTTTTGCATTATCTCTATCATATCAAAAATAGTGAAGCAACAAAAGTCTCTGTCAATCACTACGCTACATTATTTGGTTGTTCATGGTTGGCAAAAATCATGAATGTCAGCAAAATTAAGCAAAACCATCGTTGACATATTTTCGTTTGAAAACCTTGAAATAAATTTGCTAGTTCTCATGTTTCTCTTTTCATGCTTTATGATTTTTGAACTAGTATAACATAAGCCAATGTCTTTATTTAAAATGAGTATGGATACTAAATAATATAAAACAATTAATATCACTGTCTTTTAAATTCAGCATTCCAGTTAACCCCAATATTTGCTGGATTGCTATACCTGTTTTTTCCTTGTGGTCTTCAGTTTAGAAGCAAGAACTATTCGGACATAAAAAAAATTCCCCTTATGCGTGATTATTTACAGCCATCTAATCCAGAAGACGCTGTTTTTCAATATATATAGGTTGTATTGTCTATTAATTGTACTGGTCTGTTTTGCTGTACTTAGTTCAAATATAATTTTTTAAATTATTTATGTTCATTAAAACTTTCCTCACAGCAGATCACTTTAAAGTAATTATTCCTACAATTATAAATGATGGTACAACAAAAAAAATTATAACAATAGCTGGTCATCAGTGAAGTGGCAAAATAGCCACCTTTTTTCTAGAAATAATTAACTTTATGTGATTTTTAGTAAAACAATAAATATATTTCTTTTTACCACCTTTTTAGGTGTCAAATGTTTGGTGTTTGTATTTGTTGATCTAATCAAACACAGTAGTAGTGGGCTGGAACATAATCCTGCAATGGCCTTTTGGTTGTCTGAATGCTTTCACTGTAGTAGCAATAGTGTTGTAGTATTTTGTTAATAAAGGTCCACAAATAATATGTAAAGAAATGTAAGTTAAGCTCAAAAACAGCAAAATGCAAACATTACTCTGGTGGTACAAAATCATATCCCTATCCAATTGTATTTGTAATATTATATGAATTTTATTGAATGTGCACTTGATGTGTCCGAAATCAAAGTGTTAACTGTATGAGAGTTACTTCTCTTAACATATTTATTCATAGATAAAGGAATACCGCCAGTGAAAAATCTAACACATTTAAGTAAAAATATAAATTAATGTGGCACACTAAAAGTTGTGTATTTTGTAATTACATAAATGTTTTGTGACTACTGCCTTTCTGTTCTTTGGAAAAGCTCTAAAGAAAATGTTTTATTTGATCCCTGGTTAGATAAGTTATTGGGTTGTTCTGGCAATCAAATTTTCAGTAGACTGCTGGACTGCCAGAGGCTGGAACTAGGGTTGGATGATGGCAATAGAAACACCTCCTATTACAAAACATGTCTAGCAAAATATGAGTCTTTAGACACCTCTGCATAACAATATTTGTTTTAGCTTTTTGAAAATATTTGTAAAAATAAACGAAAGCTGCCCAACAATCATGTCCATAAAAACTATTGATGTCAATTTGAAGTATACATATTGCTTATTATTTGGTGTAGGACAAAAAAATCCTTAATTGATTACTAATAATCTTTAAAAGTTATATTTAATTTTATATATGAAAAAAAAGGATGTTCCCCATATGGATGCTTTTGATTAATCTTATATCTAGATGAGCAATAATGAGAGCAAATGTAAAACAATCTGATAAACATATACAAAGAATGTGATGCAACATCTGAAAACATCAATAAGTGGAATGCACTTAGGTCAGTCATTTGTATAAGCTTGTTTGTTTACAAACATGTGATACAGAACATTAGTTGCAATAACGGAATTCCTTGATGCATGAAGCTAATTGTTTACTATAATGACTTTGTTGTTGTACTTTGAAGTTATTACACAAATGGAATTAACATGACAAGGCATCAAACTAGTTGCAATATTGTTTAAATGGCTACGCTTACTAATCATAAGAGATCATTTGTACTGACCAAA
Organism: Plagodis pulveraria; assembly: GCA_963890685.1. Classification (NCBI taxonomy): domain Eukaryota; kingdom Metazoa; phylum Arthropoda; class Insecta; order Lepidoptera; family Geometridae; genus Plagodis; species Plagodis pulveraria. The sequence goes on from OY982968.1 coordinate 2,327,330, forward strand.
ACTTATGAGTAAATAGCTAATGATCTGATTGTACAGTAGCTGAAAGAAAGTTACTCACGGATAGGGTGCAAGAGCTCCTGACTGGCATCCTCAGAGTTATGTAGCTTCAGTATAGCAGCCAGCCAAGCATGTAGATCCTGTTCATTCTCTGCCACAATGCAGAATTGTTCCTCTTTAGTGAAGAGAGCAACCACATGCTTCTGTTTGAGGTCCAGCCTCCTTGTGATGTTGTAGCAGCTCTTGAGGGATAAGACACGTCGCGGGGCTGCTCCCGCCCGAAACTTTTTCTCAGACTCATAATATTCGAGCCTTGCAGAGTAGTCAGTAGACTCCGCGCGCAGCACAAAGAACTTCTTCTTCATAGTCTTCAGCTTCCGCAGGTGGCCCTGGCGTACCACCGCGCCCGCGCCTCCGCCCCCGCCCACCGCACCCGACATCACTACACCATCACACTTCCCGATCCCGCTAACGAGCCTGGCGCATGCCGACCGATAACCTTGAAGTTGTTTACTCCGATGATGAAAGTCACCCGCGAACGCTTGCACACGCACTAAAAATACGTACTATCTTCACTTCACCTTTTAGTGCGTAAATAGCACCTCGAACCTCGCATGATAATTCGACATGCGTAACGAATCCTCCGACGTAGTTCCTTGTGACGATTTATTTCGTGGGCCGCAACACGCCGATTCCTATCGCCCTCGCGATAACACCGACCGCAAAAATTCTTATCTTTGCGAAATAATCAAAATACCTAAGTACATCAACAATAAACACTACCTATTCGATCTATAATTTGGTACGCTCGCGATCGCTAAGTACGCTCGGTCATTCACAGACACTCAACTCAAGTTTAGAAAGAGATAAAATCATTCATAGTAAACGTAATCCGCACCGCACACCCTTCCGTTCCGCGTAGCGTAGGTATACGCAGGGCATGGAAGTCATGCCGTGGTCATGCTTCAAAACATTCAAATATTTTGACGTCCTTTTTAGCTTATAACTCCCCTCGCCCTATATGCGCTTTGCAAAGGCGAATTAGACACGGCAATCTGTGCTTCTACGTGATGTCTTCCAGGAAAACTAATAAATTAGTTAGTGCTCAACAACGCGCACTCAATCAAATCAACTCAAACAAAATATGAATTTGCTAAATGCTATGGCCGCAGCTATTTCCCCGCAGTAATTTTAGCACAGACTAAATATACCTGTTCGTTCTTCAGTGTAATGTTACCATTACTAAGATTTTCAAGTAACTCAGTATTGGCCATACAACTGACTTGTAACCGTGAATGGGATGCTTTGCAAAGTGATTTATTATCTGTGTTAAACGTCTGTTTAAGATTAGGTTTGTTTACATTATTGTATTTTATGAATTTCTGAAGTTCTCTAAATATAAAAGATAATGTAGATTGATTGTTTTAGAAATCGTCCGTCAAGTCCGATCCCATATCAAATGTAAGTAAGCGAGTATAATACAACAAAACGTCGTAATGAAAACCTGTAACTGTTGCATGGTAGGAATCACTGCAAATACTAACAATTTGCCATTAATAAAGAGATGCTTTTATTTTTTAATAATGAAACGCCCTCCTAATCTCGAAATAGGTCAGTTGAAAACGTTACTAATAGTCAATTGGTCACCTATAATAATATAACCTATATGGCCAGTGTCGCAAAACTTGCCATACCTATTATCTATCTTATTATAAAATACATATGAGGTTATAGCTTCGCGATGTACTAATGTATTTCTCATATCTGGATTCGTCTTCCTGTAGGCTGCTAATTCTTTGTTTCTGCTTCGCCTTGGTTATGGGTTGTTGTTGTGTCTCAGCCTGCTCTCTACATCCACCTCCTATAGATATTAATGCAAGATGAGTATACCTAATCACCCATCCTGCCGCGAAGTCACGGTAAGCCCGTGGCGCTCCTTGGTGCACTACTTGGTCAACTGCAAACATAACTAGTATCAAGGCAATGCCTAAAATTCAATCACCGTCTCGCGATACACGGATTAACATACAATCTCACTCTCAAAGGCGCGAGTGATATACCAGACGTCTCCGGTAACCCATGAAACGTAAACTTGGTCAAGTGGGCAGCTTAAGATTCTGAAACAACCCAGATCTCACCCCTCGCCTTGGAGACGAGATATGTGCCTGGGTCAACTTTGGAGCTGTAGTTAGCATAAGATATTCATCTTATGCTAACTACAGCTCCACACCAGTCAGGATTGATCCCACACAGCGTGTGCAGGCAACCATCCAAAATGGCATTCCTAATAAAGATGAAACAAGGGACAAGACGATTTTACTTAGCATTCCATGGGTTCACCATGCAGGTGCCGGGTCCATAGCGTTGCAGAGGAAGAGGCCCAAGTCAAGGTGCCTGGGACTTGCAACCCAGTGAGTAAGGTTAAGGGGCCCCTTTATGATGCATTAATGCTCCCTTTCACCGCTCGAGCCTCCTCCCCTGCCCAACCAAATTTGGTAAGATCCTACTAATGCCGCCTTGGATACACGTTCTAGGATGGAAGTTACGGTTGTTCTTGACAGGCCAAGGTCTTTTAGTAGGTTATATAGGGATTTTGCTGGTATACCCCTGCTCCGACTTCTACAGCATATAAATTAACCACATAACCGTTTTTGGTTAATTCATTTGTTAAGTCATAATATTTGTTAGTTTTTATTGTGTGGTCTTTAGGTATGTTTGTTTCCCACGGCGCAGTAAGTTCTATAAGTACTATGCGTTTTAGATTTTTTGTGTATAGAAATATATCCGGTCTGGATGATGAAACACCAACATCCTCAGGAATTTAGTAATGTTTTTCATACATGTCTATCAAAAGAGTCCAATCGGGAGCTGCGCCTAAGATGGAGTAAGGCTAACTTCGACAGCATATAAATTAACCAAATAACCGTTCTTGGTTAATTCATTTGTTAGGTCATAATATTTGTTTGTTTTTATTGTGTGGTCTTTAGGTATGTTTGTTTATCATTATCATCATAAGCCGAAGACTTACAATTTTGAACAAATGCCTCCCCCATCCACATATTATGTACTATTACATTAGATTGCAGTAATTATTACATTAGATTGCATATGCCGGGATTTTGTCCTTGTGTCTGGTCTAAAACTTATTCAAGTTTGAATTAGTGGAATCAAGCGTCTTTGTCAGATAGATTTTAATAACAATCAAAACCCTTGTACACAAGTTTTTTTTACCATGGCAGAGGTTATTTACACATCATTTTCTTTAAAAATGTATTAAAAAATGGTCAACATGTGTTGATGTTTTGTTACATGTCAGTAGACACAAACTCATATATAGTATTTTAGTCGGCAAAGTACTTAAGTCAATAACTTATTTTAAATTAACATTTGAGCTAAGTGCTTTCATTAACTATAAGTTCAGTGTCAGTCAGAACATGTAAATGAAATAGTCTATCAGGCAATGTTTCAAGGTTCTTAGAACTATTTACAATAATTATATAAATAGGTACTTATTTTTGTACAAGAACTTCAAGTGTATTAAATGATTTACCTGTATTTTGATTCGACGACAATGGTGTTTGGTGTATGTTGTGAATTTAATCACTACTGCCATAACGAGGGTACTTTTCCAATGTTTTAATAAAATTACTTGTAGAAACGTGTTGGTAGAAAGATATTGTTTGTATTTTACACTAATTCATGTACAAACAAAAGGAACGAGATTTTAAGCTAATGTACTTTATACTGCATATCAGAAGTTTTTTTAGTTTTTTTTATGCTTGATAGGTTAGACTTTTGACCACTATCTCGCCTGATGGTAAGTGATGATGTGGTCGAAGGAGTTGTTAGGCTAGCCTAGAATTACTGGCTCTCAAGGACAGCTGCCGGAACACACCATTAGGTGCTTGGCGATAGATCTTCTACTTGAGGGTGGTAGCTAGCCAGTCGCCAACGTCCGCCGCGGTCATGAGTTGGATGGGTGACCGCTAGTGACATTACTACTGTGCGCTTCCGTACTTCGGAGGGCACGTTAAGCCGTCGGTCACGGTTGTCGTCTTAGGATGGCAGTCGTTATAGCATAGCGGTAGGGCATTTTGTGAATGCCCGCCTGGCTAGCTACCACCCTTAAGTAATGTAATCCGCATAGCAGGCATTATTGCAAACCTAACAATATTAATCTAACATAGTTATGTATATAGGTACAATTACTTAATCTGTGATTTGTTATACTGTTATTCATTAAACTATAGTAGAGCAATATTAATGAGTTTTTTGTTACATTTTTAGGGTTCCGTAGTCCTGACAAGGAACCTTTACTTAGGGGTTTCTGCTTCCTCAGGCTGCATGTCTAGTAAATAAGGTGTTATTACAAAATCACAAATATACGATAGGAAAAATTTAAGTCATGCGTGGGATTCGAACCCACGTCCATCCACCCCTTGAGCCGGGGTATGCTCTAACCAATTGAGCTGTGTGAGTGGTTGTGTAACTCCGCCTCATAATGTTCAATTTTGACAGTTATGATGCCGGTCCTCAGCCCGGACAAAGGAGGAAGGCACACACTTACTAATCATCCTACAATTACTGGCTCTCAAGGACAGCTCTCATTTTGCCAAGCACCTAACATCTGTTGCCAAGGTAGGTGCTTGGCACAAGATTTTCTACTCGAGGGTGGTTGCTAGCCAGGCGGGCATTCGCAAAATGCCCTACCAGCATGCTAAAAACAAAGTCAAAAGTATTACTTAGTGCTTCTTCATAATGGTATGCATACTGTGATTGTGGAATGTGTACAATAAGATACCATGTAACCTATCAAAAGGTACTATGTTAAAGTGCAAAACATGGTTTCATTGTTGTACTGTCACGATTGATTTTTATGTATAACCACGCATAGTAATGCATCTAGGTTAGTTAACTACACTAACTGGATCATATGTTTTTGGTGATATTTTTTGTGGGCTAGATTATACCTTCAGTATTTCTTATTAACTTTATCAATTTAATTTCAATAGTCTATAATAGTCTATAATTTCAATACTCTATAATTATGCTAATAAACGTGGCTAGGTGATAATGTAATTGCTATCATTAACAGACATACATATAGTAAATAATATTCATACATAGGGATAAATGAACTTAAGTTAACATCTGTCACAACCGGTAGATTGAAGTGGAAACCTTGGTAGGGGTAGGTGTACAAGCCGACTATAATGTAGAGATTTTATATTCCAGTAACGTAAAACCAAAACCGTCACTCCAGTAACAAACCTGGAGTGACGAGGGCAGAGCAGTGCACGCTCGTATTCAGATCTAAGCTCCTGGGTGACATTGCAACGGGAGCACGCGTGGTGCTTAGCTTCAGGCACAACTTGATGCTGCTCTACAGATTTTATTACGCCAGTTGAATAAGATGTGTGCTATTGCTCTAGGGCTATGATAGCAGTGGTGTGCTGTGATCACATCGCAGCTTTGTATGCAGTCAATAAGAACTTGTTGAGACATAGGTACTGATGAATATAATTTCCATTCTTTTTCAGGAACGTAAAATCTTTCTCCATTGACGTCTTCAATCAAGTCTTTAGTCAAGCCTGTGTACAGTCAAGCATATTCCTGTAACGTTTTTGTGATAATATCAATGTGCCTGTGTTTCAATACCTAAATAATTTACTATGTAGAAATTCTTTATAAATATTAAACTCTTCCTGTAATAACTGCTTTATTTATTCCTTTTCCATTGCCCATTAGTAGTATGACATCAACAAAGTGTTATCCATATTCCGTTACCATTGTTTAAGCATATAAGTATCATGTTTTAATCCCATAACTTATCTTTGGGTAGACTGATTTAGATAAAACAAAAACCTAAACCTCATGACTCCTATAAATATATAGGTATTAGAAATAAGAAAAAATATTAGTATCTAACCTTCCTATTTATTAAAAAAGATTTTTGTTGGTATATTACCAAGAAAAATGTTTTTAATATTTTTTTTATATCTATGATAGGCTAGCCTTTGATCACTATCTCACCTGATGGTAAGTGATGATATGGTCGAAGATGTTGTTCAGGCTAGTCTAGAATTACTGGTTCTCAAGGACAGTTGCCGAAACACACCGTTAGGTGCTTGGCGACAGATTTTCTACTTGAAGGTGGTAGCAAGCCAGGCAGGCATTCGCAAAATGCCCATCCACCATGCTGTAACGTGGGACAACAACCGGGACCGATGGCTTAACATGCCCTCAGAAGCACGAAAGCGCCCAGTAGTAATGTCAGTAGCGGTCACCCATCCAACTCCTGACCGCGGCGGACATTGCTTAACTTAGTTGATCGATTCAGAACGGCTACGCAAACTTCGCTACGTGTGCTTCAATTATCTGTCATGTATAGACATGACGTTTATTACAGATTTATTACATTTATAGATGATAGCTCCAAACGGAGAACTCACTTACAAGACACGCGATTTCACAGGTTCAAAGAAGTAAAGAACTTGAAACAATTTAGCCAAACATTGTTATTGTCATAAGAATGTGCGTGTAGTCACGGAAATGCTATCATTACCGTGGTGCTGTCAGGAATTACAGCGGTGAGCGGAGTTATTAACCGATTTCCAAAACAGGAGGAGGTTCTCAATTCCACACGTATTTTTTTATCTTATGTATGACCAGGCATAACTTTTAACAGATTGTAGTCAGATTTCAATAATTCTTTTTTTTATTAGAAAGGATATACCATTATGTTGGGCCCGTATAAATTTCATTAAAATCGGTTGAATAGTTTATAATTATGTTATAGTCAATTAATTGAAAAATGTATTCGCTTACCTGGATGATTTAATGGTATTTGCTATTGTCGACGATGAACACTATTTTAGGCGAGTGAATGTTATTAGAACTTCATGAGTTTGACCTACAGCTTCGTTAGTTACTATCATCAGCTTTTGGCGTCGTGTCGTCGATTGAAAGCTCAATAGTTTTTTTTTTTTAATGTTATTGCGACGGAACAACCTGTGTTAAGTGGACTAACCTCTGCCTATAACAGACGCATTTTGTCAACGACGAATTGCACTGTGCCCGTCACGCTGAGACGTCCAGTTGTTTGGTCTCATTAGCCTGTAATTTTTCTGGCTCTTAAGGACTGCTGCCGGAACACACTGTTAGGTGCTTGGGGACAGATTTTCTACTTGAGGGTAGTCCCTAGCTAGGCGGGCATTCACATAATGCCCTTCCACCATGCGGTGAAGCTCAAGCCCGCGGCGGGATACGAACTATGGACCTGCTGCACGGCAGTCCATAGCCAATGCCACTGAGCCATCACTGCTTCAAAAAAGCTTCGGCCCTGCTATAGGTAAACCCCATAAATATCTTATATTAGTAAGTAATGGATAATAAGAATATATTAGGGTTTGCATATAGAGCACATGGGGTACTTATCTTCCCGGAAGAGTGATGTTGTGGGATAGCCACAGCCTATAGTGCATAGTGCACGTGTATGAAGTCGTGGGTGGAAACTGAAGCATTGTGACTACATAACTTGTGAACAAATACATAGATAAAATAAATTATTACCATTACGTAATGTCAAATGGTTTGAATTTCCAAATATCGAACATACATTTACATCTTAACAAGTCAGCATCGGCACCCGAATTCAGGCATAGGTACATATGAAATTCAATTGTTTTCATTACCTATGATGCGCAAGAATTAATGTATTCAAAAATACCGGAGATGCCTATGAAATGAACAAGATAGGAAAAAGGCCATGATCAACAAAAAAAACAGTAAAATATATACATTTTATTTCACTAGTGTACACAAATTCTCACTACCCTATTTGTATGTTAATATAATAAAACATTTATGTATGATTTTTTGATGGGATAAAAATACTCAAATTGTATATCAATCGAACTAAATTGAAACTAAAATAATGTACGTAATGAAAATATCTAATACTAGCTTTCCGTCCGCGACTCCGCCCGCGCGTAGGTATGTCAGTTATCGTTTTGCGCAATTGGAAAGAACTATTCTACGTCCTTCCCTGGATCTCTTTTACCAAAAAATGGAACCGACATCAACACTCAAATGTGTGAAATAACTTGTTGAAGTCAGTACCATGATGGTTAAAAAGTACCTACTATCACAATGTTGTACGCATGGTACCGACTTCGACAAGTTGTTTCACACATTTGAGTGTTGAAGTTGGTTCCATTTTTTGGTATACATTATTTTTCACCCTTTTTAGTGACCCTTGCTACTTATGGGATCGATTGTCATTCACTGTCAATCACTATATCATCAAGATAGGAAAATATTTTTCAACTATTGGAGTGTACCCCAAAAAAGGCTGATCCGATTTCTGATTTCCGATGATGAAATTTAAATGGCACGACACGGCAAGCATCAGTTTTCAAATAAAAACAGAATCATCAAAATCGGTTTACCCAGTCAACATTCTGAGGTAACAAACATAAAAAATAAAAATACTGAAGAATTGAGTACCTCGTCCTTTTTTGAAGTCGTTAAAAAATACGGCTGTATTTTGAAAATATCAATATAGACCAAAAGATTGTGTTTAAAATTTGTTAGGCAAGAATAATAAATAAAACAACAACGAAATCAAGAAATGTATGTTTGGAGTTTTGTAATTTTTTTTGCCAACATTAAAAAAAGGAGGAAGTACTCAATTCATATATATTTTTTTATTTAATTAACTACAAATAATATACGGGCTACAGAAACATCATAATTAAATAATTGATTGTACAAGAGAGAGAGAGAGCCTATCACTTATAGGCATCTGACGACGTGCGTATCCGAGACATTGCCATTAAATTTAGCGCAGGAGTTAATACTTTCAACACCATAATATAATGTATAATCATAATATAATTTACTTTACCTTTCTGTACACACATTATGTTAAATTACAATCTAAATCAAAATTTGTATAACAGTTATAATTGACATAAGATAATGTATGACATAATTATCTGTGATTTGTTTTGTGTATCTAAATAAATGAAATAAATATTTCGGTCATTATGAAAAATTTCCAAAAACTTAATCGTAAAAAATATTTTATGGACTTATCAAACCTGCTCACAAAATTTCGTGAGAATCTGTTGAGAAATGCGACCTTTATAGAACAACCGGACATACGAAAGCATTTGTAGCAGCGACGCTTCGCTTGAATTAAGTTCTCGGTCGGTTAATTAGTGTATGTGTAGTGTATATCAAATTCTCATGTCAAAGTGTTAGTAACCAAACTCTACCGAAACGGCTTGACCGATTCCTATGAAATTTTGTGGGTATATTCAGTAGGTCTGAGAATAGGACGTTAACTATTTTTCATACCCAACATTTTATTTTTATCTTTCGGACAAAAACCCTTTTTTTTAATTTATCTACGATTTGGCATTAAAATACAATAAACCCTAAAATTTCACCCTTCTACCACCAACACCTATTTTTAATAGCTATACAAGTAGGTACTTTAATAATTTTCTACTCTCGGCGGTCGATAATTGATCAGGAAATGAATTGCCCAGAGATGAATTGCTGTGGCCGTTTTAGGGCTGCTATTACCACTCGTTCTGTTATTCCCGCCAGGCGTCTATCGGTGTCACTTCTCACCCCGTAAACAGCATTGAGTAGGCAGGACTCCTGTCTTATGCACACAATAAGCTTCCTATCACTTTCTAAAGTTTAGGGCTTGAACAGTTTTATTTCCTAAAATTTCACTATCTATACGGCACAAAAGTTCACGGATATCCAAAATAGCATAGCATGTTGAGTACGATGAGGAGCAGCAAACTTGCAAGTAATTGTGAATGAAAGAATTAACGCAATACAAAATAAGGCTGTATTTTGTATTGAAAATATCAATGTAGACTAAGAGATGTAGTTTAAAATTTATTTGGTAGTTAAGATAATCAAAGGACAATGAATTCAAGAAATGTATCTTTGGTGTTTTGTTATTTTTATATGCGGTTATCGTTAATAGCGCTTCTTTCCTCTTCCTTTTTTTACTTACTTACATAAAATAAGTTAGTCATTTCTATGTGACTAACATAATATTCACTAGTTAAAATTTATATGGCAAAACAACGTACAGACCCACCAACTTATCTGTTCAGGTGGCAGAAAAAAGAACTACAACATTCCTTCAAATTGTGACAGTTTGTAGTTGATTTCCATGACCAGTAGCGCCCTCGAAAACTGCACAGTTAAGTTGGTGGTACTATATACCGGGCCAGCTAGTATTCATATAATATTATGTCTATAGAATTTCTTATATTTTCTAAATTTACTTTACTTTAAGTATACATTTATACCTAATCCTTTTAAAAAGCCATTTACATATATTTACTAAAACAAAATTCGTAAAGAATAAGAACAACTCTTCCGTGTCACGGAACGTATATCTTCGTAAGAACGTAAAAGCCTTATACATACAGCACACTATAAAAGAACCAGTCTAAAAGACCCCTACAATCTAGAAAGGCGAACGGTGACAAAGGTTATTTTATGCTGGTACTGCGGGGAAATAGCCAAAACATTGCCCACGCAGTAGCACACATACACAAAAACCTTAACACTTTCAAAGAAATACATACACACATACACATATTTCTGACACTCCGGGCACCCATATTGCCATTTTTTAGAATATTCAGATTTCGTATTTATCTAGGACACTGTGAACATAATATGTTTATACAAAAATCAAAAGGAACGAAAAAAGAAGCAAAGGGAATTGTTAATGAAATATTTTTCAATAACTTTGGGATATTTCTATGCTCCCACAGCTATTTTTCGTCAGTAAAAAGCAAATAATTAAAACTATTAAAAGCTGCCCATTCACGCACTCAGTTTTACAGGGTTCATTCAATCTTTTATATTATCTATGCAAGGTTCCACAGATAATATATGCCTGTCATTTACTGCGGGGAAATAGCTACTGCGAAATGCTATTGGCGTTTGTTAACCACAGAACAATTTTGTATACCGGTGATAGAGATATATTTCATCGAGCAGGAAAGAGTCAGTAGTGACGCCATCTATGAATGATTTTTGACATTTACAATATATATGTATGCCTTTGGGTGCGTTCGTTTTGGCTCGATTGCGTTTGTAGCAGTTTCGAAAGTGGCATTTGTGTATTAGCGTTCGGATAGAAGCTTTTGCTATTTTTGACCACCAATTACTGCATGCTATCCGAACGGCTTAAAACATACTTTGACAACCGACAATGTTTTAACAATTTTGCACAGTACGAAACATGGAATCAATCCCTAAAATTAACAAAAAAGTAGGTACCTATATTATTATTATTTCTTTGTCAATGGCTTCTGCTAGTTACATATATAAAAAACTTGTGAAACTCTTCAATCGCGCCAAATACAACTGTCAAACCAGCAGTTGTCAAAAAACGATCACAACGATCCCACGGTAAGACGTGGGTCAAAAATATCACTTTTCTCTGTCATTTGTAGCGTTTTCAAAGCTATCCGAACGGTGAGCGAAAACGATATTTTTGCTCACGAAGTCCCAAAACGAACGGCCCGTGTGATCATTTTTAGCGTTTGTGAGTGTTATTTTTGGCACCGATAGGCTATCCGAACGCCCTATATATTGACAAAATACTACGAACGAAATACAACACTACAGCTACTACAATAAAGGCATACTACATAAGACAGTTATATATATATGTGTATTGAATCACTGAACCAGAACCCAGCATCCGACATATAGGGAGGATTTTGCTTAAAGCCCGACGATTGGCAGTTCTTTAAAAGATTCTGTGTTCATCAGTGATGAAAGATGACTGCAGTTCATGGAGGAGTATACTCTGAAGATGACATACGTCATATGTTATGGCAGACACGACGTGAGATTGTGAAGAGTGTTCAGCGAGGACTGAAATGGGTATAGGGGATGGACGGAGGCTATTTCGGGGGTCACCCCCATAAACTGTGGATTGAGGAATAAACCAAAAGTGACTTGTGTCTTCTCATTTGCACGATACCCACGTTATGAGAGCTCTGCCATTAAACCTGATAATGTCGAGAAGAAAGCCTTATTTGCAAATCTTCTACCATTCCTTAGAAGATACAATAAACTCACCTATATTTACCATCAATTATAGTAATTGTTATATCCATGGCGGCATATAATTGATAATCTTTTCTTGTAGTGGATTACGGTACAAAAACCCTACTAAATGACCCCAATTTTCAGGGGAGCATTATACTACTTTACACGGCAAAGCACGCAATAATGAGGAACGGTGTTTTGGAGTTCTGAGAGTGCATTGCCGTTGTTTGTTATCAAAGCGTGTGCAGTACTAAAAAGAAATCCCAAAAACATGTTGATGATGTTTGTTAAACATCGGTCACCGATATTGAGCTGCCGATGATAACATCGATGTCATAAGCGATGTTTTTGCAAAATCAATCATCCCTAATAACTAGTGTTTGTCACAAGGTCACAAGTCACAACATTCAATGGGGCCACTGGGTTCGTGGTACGTACCTGTATAGTACCACCAACTTAACTGTGCAGTTCTCGAGGGTGCTATTGGTCAAGGAAATCAACTACAAACTGTCACAATTTGAGGGAATTTTGTAGTTCTTTTTTCTGCCGCCTGAACAGATAAGTTGGTCGAACTGTATTCCTTTGACCACGGCCGAACCGAGGTACACGCCGTTCCAGCACTCCAATCGAGCTTAATTTAGTTCTGGCAACATTCCATCATACTCGTACACTGCCACCAACTTAACTGTAGTTTTCGAGGGCGCTACTAGTCATGGAAATCAACTACAAACTGTCACAATTTGAAGGTATGTTGTAGTTCTTTTTTCTGCTGCCTGAACAGATAAGTTGGTGGGTCTGTACTGGCATATTCCATTCGTCCAAATCTTGGCTACAGATTACTAGTATGTAGCAAGCTAATCTTGGCTAGCTGTCAAATGTGACAGTAATTACGATAAGTAATACATTTTGCACAAGTTATGCTAAACTTTGGTGATTACTTAATTACTAATGTGCCACTACGTAATGAGCCTGATTTTTAAGACATGCAGAAAGTATTTTACCACAAACTTTCACTATCAAACTCATATTTGGACAGTAGCTATCATAGATAATAGTAATATACCGGCTTAGAGTAAGCAAGCTATACCGGGTAGCTATACAGGTTGGTCAAGAGCATAGAGCAAATCTAGCTCGACCAATATTTGCCCACAGCATTGCTGGAATTAATAAAGGTGTTCAAAACGGATATATATTTTCAACAAGTTGTATCGATGGGCTATAAAAAATAACTTGTTATTTTTGAGGTTATAACATAACTTTTCATCAACTCTCGTCTAAGCAGTTTTATGCATAAAAGTTGTATATTCAGTTGAACAAGAAATGTTATATTTTTATATCAACTTGCTATATGCTGTACCTTCAGACTAAATCTATGTTTTATTTGATAGTTGCGTATTTAATTATGTTACTTGTTGTTACCTACTTACATCAAATAATTATGAAATTAACACAATAAGAAGTTTTCTTCATTATAAGAATAAGACCAGTTAGGATAAACTGTGGAGTACCAAAATGTACCTAGGCACATAATGGAAATAAAACAGCTCATCAAATGCCATAAAATATTTCAAAATATCGAATCAGAATAAATTTCAAAATAACCTTTTTTAATATATATACAAAAATAAACTTACTTATCCTTGTAATAGAGACTAAAATAGAATATATCACAGAAATTACTTGGACATTAAATTCATGGAAAGTATTAACTATCACAATTAGTGCCATCTGGAGTCATTCGTTTGAGAAGCTCTGATTTTATTGACTTTATTTTTGCCTGGTTCTTGTCATTCTTTACTTTTCTAATAGATGGCGCTTACTGCAAAAGGATAAATGAAACTGTCCACAGAATTGATTTAAGTAGATGTAACTTAAAAGAATAAGTTTAATAACTTTAGCTTTGGTTATATTTATACATCGGTTATTTTTATGGGTTATAAGTTATATTACACACTCCTAGGAATTAAGCCCTGGGGCGTCGTATTATTATACGTTCTATGTTATTATATGTTCTATGCCTGGGGTACGTTCAAAACATTTGTTAGTTTTAGTAGTAATCAAATAAAATTAGTGTTTGTCTATGTAAATTAACCTTGCATTTCTTCTAGTATGGAGAAATCGAAAAAAAAACTATGAAATTTAAGCTGTCCCTAGGCCTTCTTTCTCGTTTGAGTTCCACCAGCCGTAACTCAAGCAGCCGTTCGTCATCCAGCTCAATCTCTTCATAGCCGCGTCACCGCAGAAAGAAAAGGGGGGCAAACGTCAGCGCTCCGGTCCTAAGCATAGGAAATTAACTTTCGATTCGCGATTTTCGCGAACAAATTGCTGATAAGAATGTTAACTACGAGATCCATTCGAATATTTTTTTTTCGTTTTTATTGTGTCTTTATTAATAAATAATATTATTTCGCTTCATACGAACATTGATCATGATGCAGTGTCCCTATTGTCTGATAGTAAAATATTTTACAACCAGCTGCCTAAAGAGCCCTCAGGTAATGTCATACCTGTCTATACAGAATTCAGTTTTAAGTTCGAAACAAAATTAATGGAATCTTCCTTGGATTGAAGCCCTCTTTGCGGTTTTCCAAAGCACGATACAGGAACAGCGCATATGTGCATGGTGCTTAAAATCCACCTCCGCGGGGTGGTCATAATGTTCATGGTAATGCTTCTCAATACAATCCGGTCGTGCCAGATAATCGTTCACGAAAAGGCTTCTCAAGGAAATTGTTTACGCACAAATTTACAAAATCAGGCAAACAATGGACGGGAGCGAGTGTCTTCCCCCTCGCGACAAAACAAGGACAATAAATGCCGTAAGTATTGACTCGGAGCCGTTCAGGGCGGACCGATTAACAGATTACCTATGCCAATGGGAACAGTTAAAAGCGCCAGCTTTCATTGTGAAAATAAAAGGGTACCATATACTTTTTTGTCAAAAACCACCACTCATTTAATCCGATCGCATTGGGACTAACAAAGCGGTGCCAGAATCAATCAAAATGATAACTGTTATAAACGAAATTAAAGCTCAGGGTGTTCTAGAACAGGCTGAACACTCGCCGAGCTTTCTATCGTCGATGTTTCTTGTCCCCAAAGGCAATGGTTTGGTTCGTCCAATTTTCAACTTGAAGGCACTAAATCCTCGTATTATAAAGAATCACCTCAAACTGATAAATGTACATTTGCCAGTGGCTCGCAACCACCGACGATTCCTTCGCCTTGTTTACCGAGAGGAATTACTGGAAATGACATGTCTACCATTCGGTTTGTCCACGGCTCCAAATACATTTGCAGCTCTAATGAATTGGATAGTTCAGGCTCTCAGGCTGAAAGGAATAGGATAGTGTTGTACATTTACTATTTTTTGGTGCTTCATCAGGACCAACACACAACAAAAACATATAGACATTGTGATCGATACCCTAACAAAACTAGGACGGTTAATCAATTACAAAAAGTCGCGTCTGATTCCGTCGCAGAACCTAGATTTTTTAGGAATTCATACAGAAGATCGTTTGAATTATAGGCAAAATGAGCCGAATACTGCGGAAACAGCGCACACCTCTCACATACCTTCAAAGCATTGTAGGCCCACTCAACTTGGCGAGCTTTGTAGTAACCAAGGGTAGACTTAAACTTCCGTGCACTTTTATGCGTAATAAACCAAGATCTGAAGTCAAATCATCTTCGACCACATTCTCACTTACTATCAGGTGAGAAAGTGGTTAAAGGCTAACCTATCAGGCATAAAAAAAAGAAAAAAAAACTCAAGATAGTGTCCACCATTCTAATCACTGCTACAAAGGACTTAACATGGTGGCTGCAAAATTGCATGCGCCCTTCACCCATACACATGCCGACACCGTCTCATTTCCTCGCAAAGGACGCATCGGATATTGCATGGGGAGCTCACTTGGAGAACATGTCACTGACAGGCCAGTGGTCAGAAGCCGAGAAAGACCTTTATTGCAATCAAAAAAAAATATAAGCCATTCTAAAAGGCTTCCAAGGTCATTGTCGGCTCCTGATAGGTTATACTGTATGGACCCAAAGCGATAACCAGTCCGTTATAGCATATCTCCGTCACGAACCAGGTACCAAGTAAAGCACCACTCATGGAATTGACCTACCAGATTTTGCAAATTCTGGACGAACACCAGATTCATCTAAAAGTTTTTCATATTCCCGGAATTTACAACAGAGACGCCGATCATCTTTCAAGGCTACGCGTAACTCCAGAACGGCATCTCTCTCCAGAAGCACGAATAAAGTCACCAGTCTCGAAATGGGGAACACCTGCAATAGATTTGTTAGCTTCCAGCGAAGCTCATGTTGTGATAAATTATGTATCTATAGATCTGACCGAGAAGCAAGCCATGGTCAAAATGTGGAAGTACAGAATAGCATGAATATTTCCACACTCATTTCTGATACCCTAGGTCATCAGCCATCTCAACCAAGCCCAGGGAACTTAATTATTAGTAGTCCCACGATGGCAAAGGGTATTTTGGCGGCCGGATATCTTAGCATCCCTAGCTCCTCCGTTCACTCTTAGCACACTTAGACAAAGTCCTTATCGATACGGCGATAGGACTACCACCTCACAATGTATTGGAAATGACTCTTGAAATGTGGGTGTGGTATAAGTCGTTAACGTCCTTGGATATAAATCAGTTCAAGTTTTTAAAACAATCATGGCGACCTTCAATAAGCAAAGTGTACAACTCTGAATGGATAAAATGGTGCAATTGTAGGAGGAGCATAAAGTTAACCCTTCCACCTCAAATAGAAGTGATTTTGCTAGTTTTTTTTTACAGATCTTCACTTAATTCATACACTGTCATATAATTCTATATTATTACACAAATCAGCGATTTCTACTCTTTGTGACCCAGAAATTTCAGACCAACTAAGTTCTCATGTCCTAGCTAAACATGTTTTAAAATCTATATCGCTACTTAAACCAACTGATCATACAAAAACTCCAGTTTGGAATATTGATGATTTAGTTTCTCACTTAGAGATATATGTTTTTGATACAAATAATAACTTTTAAGCACAAAGGCATACCGCAGCTTTATTACTCTTATGGTCGGGAAGAAGAATCCATGACTTGACATTGCTCGCAATAGATTCCGATAGTTATACATTTGATGATCAAGATCATTCAATAGTTTTTTTTGCCTACATTTTGGTCAATACCAGATTTGGCTAATTATAGGCAATCTAACTGGAGATTATTTCACAATCGACAGTGAATGTCGCAAGCTGGTAAATGTCGACGATCCCGCAAGTGTGGCTATTAAAAACAAAAAATCTAATAATATTTTTTTCAGGCTTGAATATTTGCGTAAATATGTACGCGAATTAAAAAGTGTTTTATTGTTTCATACTAATGTAATAAATTATAGCATTAAATAATGTTTTTACATTAAATGCTCCATCCGTTTCCAAAATTAGTGGTGTAATGGACGTGTTATTTCCAATTGAATTGATTTCGAATTGATCTCTTTTGACAAATAAGAACCCTTTTGCTAATACTAGTAGCATTTCCCCAAACTGTTATGGCGTAACTTAAAATCGAGTGACAGTATGCGTAATAAACAGATATAAGAGTTGCTTTATCAGCTATAGGTTTCAACTTAAATAACGCATAATTGGTTCTAGCTAGTCTTTTGCACAATTTGTCTATATGAGTATTGAAATTCAGAGTATCCTAGAGTGCATCCTAAGAAAGTTACTTCCTTAATAATATCTTTTTTACTCCTTCTTTTACATGTGTAGTTTAAAATAGTACGCTTATCTGCATTGAATTATGACATTAGTTACAAACCGTTGTTTTAACTAATGGCATACATGAATATCATCCGCAAACAGTGTAATGAATGTCCAATCTGGCAAGCAGTTTGGCAGATCATTAACATAAATCAAGAACAGAAGTGGTCCTAATATAGAACCTTGTGGTACTCCTGTGTTGCTGTGTTCCGTGTCTGATAGTGTATTATTTACTTCTACAATATGTCTTCTGTCCTTTATATTAGAATGTAAAATATTTAATTCAAACCTGTAAAACTGTAGAACGATATTTAGAAATCAGGATATTATGTCGCAGACAGTCGAATTCTTTTGACAAGTTGCTGAAAATACTTGATACCTTTTGTGACCTATCCAAAGCTCTCTATATAAAAAACACCGTATTTCTAATGGCCATCTCTGTTGATGTATTCATTTGAAAACCAAATTGACATTCCGTGAATAATTTATTTGATTCAAAATATGCAATCATTATTAATTGGTGTTTCTAGAAATTTTGAGAAAACGGGTAAAATACACATTGGTCTGTAATTCCCTATATCATTAGTGTTTCCTTTTTTTAAATAAAAGTACTATTTTGCCCTTTTTCATTCTGTCAGGGAAAACCCCTGTATAATACCTTACGACAGTCCTCTACTTGAATGTCAATTTTTTTGTCATATTATCAAAGAGATTATTAAAACTATTCGCGTTTACTAATCTGTTACAATATGTCCATTATTTTTATTTTATTTTATTTACTATGTCATTATAATCTTTTTCATTTCGTTGTTCTCTTGCAATTGTCCATGTCGTTTTAATCTTATTTGTAGATTTTTGAATTCTTTTTGTTATATATAATACTAGCTGTACCAGCGACTTCGTTCGTGATTGCCGTACCTGCAAACTAATTATTTACATTTGAGCACTGTTTATCTCATATTAAGCAACGCTGTGGTCTGCGGTGAAGCACCCCTAGTAAAGCATAGCGTAGAGAGGAGCTTTTTACTTTGGGTTTCAAAACTCCCGGGTTGTATTTTCCAGAAGACAGTAGTTAAGTAACTCAGAGAATTCATTCGCGGTTCACACAATAAATGTTGAAGCCAACTACTTTGTGCGTTTCTTTGGAATTTCGACTATAAAATGGCATCTTTTTGCCGAGGTTCTTCTTGTTTGGCGGTACAACGAAAATCTCTTCAAAATGTATCCGGCAAGAGATAGATAGTTAAAAAAACTAATGGTGGCGAATGTTCCAGATTTTAGAGTTTTATCTTAGCATACTGGCAAATCTAAATATGGATGCCAAGCTGCCCGTGGGGTGCCGACTTGCCCATGAGGTGCTGGGCTGCCCGTGGGGTGCCAGCCTGCCCGTGGGTTACCGGGGTGCCCATGGGGTGCCGGAATGCCCGTGGGGTACCGGGCTGCCCTTGGGATGCTGGGTGACCTGTGGGGTGCCAGGCTACCCGTGGGGTGCCGGGCTGCCGTGGGTTCCGAGCTCACTCATCACTATTCTAACAAAAAAAGAATAATTGAAATCGGACTACGCGTTAATAAATTACAACTAATTGTACATTTTGACTTTCATCCCCTTTCCCGAGGGAACCGTGCTGAAGATCGGAATAAAAAGTATACAATAACCTTCTTCGTAGTATGAACTCAAATCGCGCTAAGTTTCATTGAATTCCATTCAGTTTTTATGGAGTGATGCGCGGCCGGGATACAGACAGACAGACTGACAGAAAGACAGACAGACAACAATAAAAAAAACAGATTTAGCATCAGTGTCAGCTATAGAGACCACTAATATATATTTTTTTATATACCTGCCATGTACAGAATTTTTTCATAAGTGTCCATCAAAAGAGTCCAATCGGAAGCTGGGCCTAAGATGGAGTAAGGCTTGGATTTAAATTTTGTATGACCCTTCTTTTACAAAGGTAAAGTGTCGTTTGTTCGTGGTCAAACCCTTTTTTGCTCTAGCTACCGAGAGACTCGTCGCTTCTCGATTTCGATGACTCTATCGTGACGACGGGAATAATGACCCCTATCAAGGAGCACCTTTAATCCTACCAATAAGTGCCTTGCTGTACCTATCGCCTCTCGATAAATACC
Source organism: Plagodis pulveraria (assembly GCA_963890685.1). Classification (NCBI taxonomy): domain Eukaryota; kingdom Metazoa; phylum Arthropoda; class Insecta; order Lepidoptera; family Geometridae; genus Plagodis; species Plagodis pulveraria. Next base: position 2,347,346 of record OY982968.1, read on the forward strand.
GCAAGACTTTTCAGTGGTTTTCCCCCATCTTACTAAATTACTTCGGTCTCGGAGGGTCATTTGAAAGGCGTTAAGATTTTAATTTTAATAAGGCAGGTGACCAATCATATGAAGCAGTGAAGCAGCGTATGAAGCAGTGATGGCTCAGTGGCATTGGCTATGGACTGCCGCGCAGCAGGTCCATGGTTCGAATCCCGCCCAGAGCTTGAGCTTCACCGCATGGTGGAAGGGCATTTTGCGAATGCCCGCCTGGCTGGCGACCACCCTCAAGTGGAAAATCTGTCGCCAAGCACCTAACGGTGTGTTCCGGCAGCAGTCCTTGAGAGCCAGTGAAATAACAGGCAAAATGAGACTTAACAGGTATGTCTCAAGGTGATGGGCGCAGTGCCAGTTCGTTACTTGTGATGAAATGCATCTGTTATAGGCAGAGGATACCGCTTAACATCAGGTGGGCCTCGCGCTTGTTCCTTCACAATAACAAAAAAAAAAATATATATATATATATCAAGGTGGGCCACTTTAATGCCAGAGGGATACAAAATTCACCTATGGTTGGCATACGCTTTGCATTTCCAAGCTCATTGCATGAACTTTATAGCTATCATTTTCGTCTTGTTGTAGAAAATATTTTACGTCTTTATCCTCAATTTTCTTTGTCGACCCAAAACCCGCTTTGTTGGTCTGTGCACATATCATATTTTTTTTATGGAATTGAATCCTTGAATCTTCAAGAAAGTAACCCGAAGAGACGCCATTCAATTGTCTTTGTAAGAAACAAATTTCCGCCAATTTTTCTCATATCGAAACACGTTCTAAGGGTATATTCCATTTGTCGCTAAGAACGTTATTTTCGATAATTTTGATCACATGCGTCTATGGTTGTGATCACTGTGATCGTTTGTAACTGTCATCCCCTGTGAGATCGTTTTTAGCGTTTTTAGCGAATCTCACTCAAATGGTACGCACCCTTAGGATAAGAACGCTAAGAATGTTACTAAAATTTGCCACTTCTGTCACTTTTGACATTAGATGTAGCGTTTATGGCGAAAATAACGCCAAGACCCATGTGGAAGAACTTTTTGGGAGTGTGATCGTTTTTAGCGTTTTTAGCAAATCTCACTTCAAATGGTAAGCACCCTAATTGGCTAAGCCACCACCACGTGATTTATAGTGATGGGACGTAATGAATGTGCAAATTTAATCGATATCGATATAGTGCATGTTTAGAACATCATCGTGGTAATATATCTATATAAATCTTAAGCATTGAGTGTGAAATCTATTTATGCTTGGCTGTAAGAATTAGGTAAACAATGGAAACTAGTGTGTAATAAAACCAAATGTTAGCAAATTACAACATCAAATACACTTATAAACTGCAGTATTGGCAGAATTGTCCACTTCCGAACACATCCTCCACCATTTAGGGAGGGTTTGCCATAATTCCCACGCTTGGCAGGCGTCTAGGGAATCGCAGTTTAAGATATCAGTTCCTCAGAAAGCGCTGCTGCCCACCATCCAGTAGGTATTTTACCTTTGCCTCTTACAACACCAATAACACCGATGGCAATGGTGGAGTAAAATTCTAGCACGGCACCCCACGGGATACTTATCAATTAACACTTATATATTATTAACACGAGTCACTTACCGTGTCTATCCTACTAAATCTATTTTTAATTAAGTCAGCGCATTTTAGCTAAGCCAGATAATGTAAGTAAATATCTTAGTTTTCACAGCTATCAATAGGAGAGAATAAGATACAGAAAACTAAAACATCGTAAAAAATTATAAGTTAAAATACTCATTCTAACTTATAATTTTGCCAGATTGACCGAACCGTGAATTCCACTCTCGAGGTTAGGTTCTCGATGCCTTGAATCAAGCTCGGATGCAGTTTTGTCTTTTGGGAGGGATGCGACTATATCGCCTTGAGATTTTAGTAAGACGTGCGTTTTGGTAACTCTGAGGTGTTTATAGAGCTCCGATGGTTTCTTTAATTTCATCCCAAAATTATTTTGATCCCTAAACCGAGTAGAGGGGTCTGCAGAAATTGCGAGCCCCAACCATGACTTCAGTTTATTACTTATTTATTTTATGTACAGGTATTTCCAGTCCATAGATGATTTGCGTACACGTTTAAGGGTACCATTTGGAGTTATTCTCCAAAAACGATAAAAACGACACACTCCCAAAAAGTTGTTTCACTTGGTCTTGGCATTATTTTCGCCATAAACGCTATGAAGCTACTGGAACGTTTTGAATTACCTACATCTTATATCAAAAGTGACAGAAGTGGCAAATATTAGTGGCATTCTTATCCTAAACGGAACAGGGGAGTTACAAAGATCACAGTGATCACAACCATAGACACAGATGTGCTCAAAATTATCGAAAATAGCGAAATTAGCGTCAAATGGAGTACGCCCTTATAATAATGGCTTCTCTTAGGGCGTTCGGATAGCCTGTTGGTGCCAAAAATAACACTCATAAACGCTAAAAATGATCACACGGGCCGTTCGTTTTGGGACTTCGTGAGTAAAAATATCGTTTTCGCTCACCGTTCGGATAGCTTTGAAAACGCTACAAATGACAGAGAAAAGTGATATTTTTGACCCAAGTCTTACCGTGAGATCGTTGTGATCATTTTTTGACAACTGCTGGTTTGACAGTTGTATTTGGCGCGAATAAGTTTTTATTTAAGTAACTATCAGAAGCCATTAACAATGAAATAATAATAATATAGGTACCTACTTTTTATTAATTTTAGAGATTGATTCCATGTTTCGTACTGTGCAAAATTGTTGAAACATTGTCGGTTGTCAAAGTACGTTTTAAGCCGTTCGGATAGCATGCAGTAATTGGTGGTCAAAAATAGCAAAAGCTTCTATCCGTACGCTAATACACAAATGCCACTTTTGAAACTCCTACAAACGCAATCGAGCCAAAACGAACGCCCCATCTGGCGTCCATAAATGTTGTGTCCATGGGGTGTGTACTATTTGAAGTTAAATTCGCCAAAAACGCCAAAAACGATCGCACTTCCAAAAAGCTGTTCCACATGGGTCTTGGCGTTATTTTCGCCATAAACGCTATGAAGCTACTGGAACAAATCGGATAACCTACATTTTATGTCAAAAGTGACAAATTTTAGTGGCATATTTAGCGTTCTTATCCTAAATGGAACAGGGGAGAACAGTTACAAACGATCACAGTGATCACAACCATAGACGCAATGTGGTCAAAATTATTGAAATAACGAAATTAGCGTCAAATGGAATATGCCCATGGTAGAATTTCATTTACGATGACATTTCCAGTGACAGATATTTTTCATATCCTGACTGTCATAGACTGTATGTACGTTCATTCAAAGAATTCAATATGTCCGACCACTGTTCATTCGTTCACTGATCACACTAAAGAAAAAAGGCACAAAAGGTAATAGAAAGAAAAGGATTTATGAACGAGAAATGTTGGCAAATTGGTGACGATAATACGTGTTATCTTTTGCATTTGAGTTGATTATGATAAGTTCTCTTGTAACATAGTGACGAATCCTTGATTACGGGAGGATTTGGTAAATGTTCAATCTGTTTACATTGTGAATTTGATCTCGTTAATAGGATAAAGCCAAAAGTTGCCGATAGAGAAAGGGGAGTTTAGAGCTACGTTTTGTGTATGATTTTGGAGTTGCTAGACCGTGAATTTGTACTGTTAGCGATGTAACGTCCAGTGCTGTCCACAAGTGTGCCCTATCGTACTGATTCGGATTGCAACAGCCTACGCTAGCGGTATAGTTTTGTAACAAACAATCGTCAGAGCGTAGAAAACGTGTCATGTAGATAATACTGTGTTTTGGTACTCTTAAAGGAGTACATTTTAAACTTGTGATCTTATTTTCAGGTGTTTCTTGATTGGAACTACTTATTCTCCTTGAAAACAATGGATTTTGTCCCTATTCTATAGAGGTAAGAAAAGTACACACCTGTCAATAGATATGTTTTTAAGATTTACCCATGAAATTGTTATTGAGCACTAATGTTGTAGTTTCAGATATATTATGGCATCTGGGACTTCATCTCTAGAAAGCAATGGCAGTAATGGTATGTTTATATTTGTTAGAACATAATAACAGTTTAGTAGATCCCTATAATAAGATATTTGGGGTCAACCATCTCAACACTTAAATCATATCAATTAAAACATTATTTTTATCTTTGTTTTTTAATATCTCTTGGCCCTTCCAAGGAGCCTAGTCTGACCACTGTCTGTCCAAACCGGGATCTTGGTTGGTATTTTTATGGTCGATTGTGACCCTTGTATAAGTCCTATTCTTAAAATTTAAACAGTTTTCAAATGAAATTTTAATTGGTTTTGCAAATTGGGGTATTAGGTGGGGAGCTGAGACAATGTTACAGCGCCATAACATAGAGAAAATGTCTTCCTTCAGTAGCTACATAGTTGAGAATGTTTGTCGACACATGATACTTAATGCAGATGTTGCTACTGTTTTCTAGGAATGATATTGGAAACTACACGGTATTGATATTTGAGCAGTGATCTACAAAACTTAAGTTTTGTAGAATTACGGAAAAGCTGTTTCAAATGAGTGGACACTAGAACTAAATTAGTCCTAGCTACAATTGAGTGGGGACTTTTACCAAGTGCATTTTAAACAGCACTGAAAAAAATATCTACAGATTTTTATATTGTTATGATTGCAATAACGCCTGCTATGCGGATTACATTACAAAATTACAAATATACGATAGGAAAAATTTAAGTAAATAATATAAAAATTGTAAGGTTGCGTCATCATTTACAAGTATAAAACCAACTGCAAAATTGCTCTTGTTTGTAGTACAACGTAAGTGGTACTATAGATGTCACTCCATCCCAATACGATGGTTAATGAACGGTAGGAAAGATTCGAATTATGACGTCATGTCATGTTAGCTCAATTGGTCAGAGCATGCCCCGGCTAAAGGGGCGGATGGACGCGGGTTCGTATCCCGCACATGACTTAAATTTTTTCTATCGTATATTTGTAATTTTGTAATATCTAGAGATGTTTGAATAATTTTAAAGTCGTGAAATTGGATTCCTACACTTTGTGCTGCACTGAATTTTTCAGTTTTTCCTCACAAACTATGAACAGGGCCAATCTAAATGGCATACACTACTAATACTTAGATTGGATCTTGCCAAGCCAGTGTTGCATCATTTTGTTACTCCCAAAAAAACAAAAGCTTCATATTTTTTAATTTTTTTAACTATGCGAACTACAAAGTAGTTTCCAGATATTGGTAACGCTTAAGACTGGAACTGAAAACAGTATATAATCACAACTGTAGCTTCAATGCTGGTTGGACTAAGCAGTGTGAATCACAGTTGGAAATGTCTGTAGATCAGACTCTTTCAACTGGTTCATCTATAGATGTTTGGGCAGCCAGCCGTCTATTGAGAAAAGTTTTTCTTTCATTTACCAAAACCTGTGAAATATGCTTTTTGGGACAGCTAACATGTTGTTTTAAATACTTCACTTGGATATTATAAAGACGAAGTACAGGAATGAAGTGAATGCTGAATCTGGATTAAGATTAATACTTAACACAATTCCTACTAAAACTGTGACAAACAGCGGGCTCATCTATCACACTATAGGCAGACTGCTGTAATGAGTCCTAGCCCACAGGCTACAGTAGTGCGGAGGTAGGACCAAACAGGGTTTCAAGAGAGATGCGGGTAGCGGGCTTGCAAAACATGGCACATAGGATTTTTTCCGGTAAATATAACACTGGTCATAGCCGGTTCCTAATAAGTTAATATGGTACATATGAGTCAAATTGTGCAATAAATAGTTCTTAAAATATGTGACATCGTAGAGCTTGTGTGGTACTATTTACTAGATAATTGATCGATATTGATTTCAATTAATTAGACGGAACTACAAACTGTATGTGACAAATAACTTCAAAGTATTAGGTTATCATACATACATACATAAAAACATGCCCCTTTCCCGTAGGGGTAGGCTGAGATCACAGATTTCCAATTGCTACAATCCTTACAAATCTCCTTTGCTTCATCTACACTCATCAATTCTTTCATACATAAGCATCAGTTTAGGGTACTCTTGACCTGACCTTTTTGCAGAATGTCTTCAATCTGATTTTGGATTGTTCGCCTTGGTCTTCCCCTTCTAACACTTTGGTTCACTTGTCCCTTGTCTTGTATTAAGTTATCAACTTTATATAATTAGATTTGTGCAAGATACATATATGAAATGAAATGAAATGAAAAATATTTATTTGTAAGAAACACGGTAATTACATGTTATATCAGGTCATATTTAAAAAGTAGTTCAGCGTGCTTCAAAATTTCTGGCATACAAAATACGAATATAAATTACGCATTATACAATTAAAGTCACATTACATAAAAAGTTGAAATACCATTAAATTTAAATAATATTAACAATGTCAATTTAAATAATAATAAAAAATGTCAATGGTCCTTTATGTCAAAACTTAATTTAGAGTCAACAAAATGATTACAAATTGTAATTAACGCTGTCAAACGACCTACTGGATATTATCCGTGGTAGGTATAACGCTCCCACTACCAATAAAGTTGCCGTCGTCCTGGTTGATCAGTGTGACAGGCATTGTTGCTGCGTACCCGGGACGACTACTAGCGTCGCTTTAGCGCAACACACCGGGCATATAACGCTTTTCAGTACCCGCTTATATACTGTCGTGGCGAAGATGGATACAACTATGGTCTTCGACATGTGAATCCGACAACTGGCGAGACGGTCGACAATAAATGAGAAGATTGCATGCTGAGAATTTGTAGATCTGCGAGACGTTAAGAATCAAGATAGAAATAGCGAAGATTTGGGCCGACTGGTTATTGTTCTATTTAGTTAAACTGGTAGACCACGCTACATGCATGCACGATATTGTTGGTAGGGTATTTCATCTGAAACTCATTTATTTATTATCGGGATTCGATTCGATTTATTTATTTTATTTATTTATTTATTAATCAATAATTAAAACGGTACAAAAGACCAGTTACATTAATTACACAATTACAACAGATTACAAATTGAAAACAGTCATTAATAAAATAAAATAAAAAATAATAATAATTCAAGAATACATAATTTCATTGATAATAATAATAATTATTATACATAATGAATATCAGAAATTGTACTAGGCAAATAACAAAACCAAAAAATAATGTCATATCATTCATCCCTTTCGCAATATCTCAAACACGCCAACATTATTTCCGACCATCCATCCCCAAATAAATCACATTCTGGATTGGTAGCCAAGAACGTGTTGAGTGCGGCGAGGGAGCGCGGGATTGGCGAAAAAGAGCGTGCCCAGTGGCACGCTCTTTTTCGCCTATCCCGCGCTCCCGGCGCTTCGGCAGTGTGGCAAAACAAACAGCTTATGGGACCTACTGCGGTAATAGTTGTCCGACATAGCCTGATCATGATAGATCTTCTTACTAAGAAAACGTATTCGGTGCAACACTTTGCTTTGTTTCGTCGAATGCCAGAAGTACCTTACCAGGTAAACCAGGTAACCAAGTAAAATTACCCGCATGCACATATCCTGTTATGGCTACAAGGAAAAAATCGTCCAAACAATGTGGCCGACATAATTAACGTCGAATTTCCGAACCCCAGCCAAGATATAGCTAATAATTTCCCGTTCCCCTTTAAACGCGTGCATTTTCGGTGAGTGTATGCTTTGCGATGACGATCGACTAGGCGCAAGGCCAGATGTTGCGTACCGAAGGGGTAGACCTCACTATGAGCTGCTTCAGCCACGGACAGCTCTATGAGGCTCTGTCGAGGGTCATTGACGCTGTTTATATGTTCGTGTATTGTTCCGACGGTCGTTACACATAAGGTAGTATTCAGGGAAGCTCTGTAAATAAAGGTAACAAAGCCACAATACACGGAGCGGAGATATTACTGAAATTACATACTTATACAGGATTACCTGGAACAGGATTACCAGGAACAGGATTACAAACAATAGTTTATACATAAACAACGAAAGTAACGTAAAAAAAAACAGCTGTTCTATACCAAGAGTCCATTTAGGCGCAGCTAAAGTATGAAACAACTGTTTTTTTTGTTTACTCTCCTTCGGCTAGCTTCCTGTTATCTCTTTATTGTCATTTTGTTGCAATATTAGTACTTTATTATTTATGGTTTTTATTAATCAATCAATATTGTTTATTTATGTGCATCTACGAAAATACCATTCTTGGAGTATTTTGAGATTTTTCCGATAAATATCAGCTAGATACTATTGATTTAACTAAAAAGCAAGGAGGCAAGAGGCTCAAGAGGGCAAAGCTTGCTTAGATAAAAAAACTATAAAATCTGGAACATTCGCCGTAATCAGCTTTTTAAACTATATATCTTTTTCCGGTTATATTTCGGAGACTGAGCAATGGAACTGCACAATCTAATATTATCTTCGTTTTACCACCAAACAAGGAGAACCTCGGCAAAAATCGACATTCCAAAGATACGCATTAAGTACCTTGTTTCAACATTTTCTGTGCGAACCGCGAAGAAACTCTTTGAGTTACCTGTTGTCTTCTGCAATATATAACCTGGGAGTTTCCAAATCCAAAGTAAGAAGCTCCTTTCTGAGCTATGCTTTACTAAGAGTAGGCTCCACCGCAGACTACAACGTTACTTAATAAGTTGGCGTCGTCAGGACCGCTATGTCCTAGTTATGAATGAAATTCTATTGTTATCATTATCGCCGATGCCAATAGGTTAATGTGAGATAAACAATGGTCAAATGAGAATAATTAGTCTGCAGGGATGGGAAGCGGGAACGCAGTCGCGGGCGCTGGTAGTTAATAATTAAATCAACAACATCATGTAACATTTCGTTTTTTGCAGTATTCATCCTCTGTATGTAATTAACACAGTGTTCCCACTTCTCTACGGAATATTCAGCAAATTATTCCTCTAGCTCAGTGGTTCCCAACCTTTTAATGACAAGGGAACACTTTTGTCTATTATTTGCCAGCAGAGAATGATGATCAACAAAACAATATTTATTTTTGTAGAAATCCACATAGCCTCGTAAGCCCTCGTGTACCTATGAAGGAATTAATTCTTAGTAGTCATTAAAACAGAGATATTTTGGAAAGCAAGTTGGAAGTAACGCCGGATGTACACCCAGAGGAACTAAAACTTTAGCGATTACTTTGAATTAAAAAAATCGCACTAAGTAAAAAAAAAAAAATGCCGTAGTCCGTAGTTTTAACTATCGAAATTCGTGTATCCGAACTCCACAACCTACAAAACTTAATGTCATGTGTGACATCGCTATTTTTTTCTGCCACTATGGATCGGAGAAGCAGACGTAGTGAATGAATTGTTAATAATTTTTCATGTTAATGTAGTTTAATTGTAGAATAAGCCAGTATACTTAAAGCTAAATAACCGCTTAACAAACAAGCATTATACATTTTTACCATTTGATGCAGTTTTTTGACATTATTTTCGTGTGAAAAATCATTGTTCTTTGCAAGAAGCATTCGGTCATAATTGAGTAACTGTTGTTTTTTTTTTTCGAAATATTCTGCCGGTTTTTTATTATTTTATTTTACTACGTATAAATATACTTTTAATTGAAATTAATTGTATCGTTACTAAAATTAATTGTATTGTAGTTTATTGATCGTGTCTCGATCGTGCGCTCGTAGAGTCAAGACCTCCTGAGGATGCTTCGTTTAGAAGCGAAACGCGTCGAATACTCTTCCGGTTTGGCTGCGTGGCGTTTGTGACGTCACGTCGGCTTAATAGGAAATTTAAGGTTTTATTTTATGTCTGTCACTCTGCCACCCGCGCTCTCGCCTTTTATTCGTAGACCAAATTTTGACTCCCGCGGACCACTGGTTGGCTACCACTGCTCTAGCTAGTGTATTTTTTTGGTCCAAATTGGGTTTGATAATATTCCTTTAATATCACCCCAGACCAACTCTATTGTGTTCAGGTCTGGGTAGTATGGAGGAAAATGCAACACATTATGTATGTTTATTAACAATAGTTCGTCAATTTTGTAAATATCTTCTGTGTTTTTATTAGTTTATCTTTTCTAAGGTTATCATCAAAAGGGACATCGCATTGTAGCCATACTTGCATAGATGCTTAGATGGCTTGGTAGAAGCCATAGTCTGCTTGTTCCCTAGTATTCAGATATATCTTTCAGCTATCGCATAACAAACATACAAATAGAAACGTACAGTCGAATTTAACTGTTTTACAAGTCGGTGTTACAAATCAAATAAATAACCTAAATAGTACAATAACTGTCTTTAAGAGTAGAGTGCAATGAGCGCTCTCCATACAAACGTATTTACGTCATATTTTATATAACAAGTGTTGTGTCATCCTTAGTCGCCTTTTATGACACTGACGGCTAGAGATAGGGGGGTGACATTCTAGCCTGGCACCCCACGTGCTTTAAGAATGTGATTAGCATAAAATGACTAACCTGTTTGATTGTCTTCTTTGCAGAATGACTTAAATGAAAAAAGATGACTACTTTTTAAATGCTCCAAAAATAGTGTTGTGTTTTCAGTGTTCTATATCAGGGTTCAAAAATATCCAATATATATAAAAAACTCATATCCATTTCGCATGACGGCCATATTATTATTTTATTGTATTGTTTATGTATACCTACTGTTCCATATACATAAAGTCCATATGTGTATAAATAGACAATTAATTAATAAAATAAATAAATTTATTTATGTGTATAAAATCAGAAAAATCAACTCAAAAACATAAACATCTTATTAATTTCCAAAAGTAACCTAATCTTTCTCTAGATTGGTAAAAATTTCGACAGCTACTGAAATCGTCGTGCATGTTGTGATTAGAAATACAGCAAAATAGACTGTTAAAATTCTTAGGCAAATGAATATTTAGGCATTTTGCTTTGTTGTTAGTGTGATCAAAAAACCTCACGTCAGATTTTTATATTTCGAGTAGTACTATTAATAAGTTCCTATTTGAAAATTAAATAAGTTGATCTATATTCAAATAATTTTACAGAGTCAATACCCCACAGTTACGTAAGCGCAGAGCACCGCACTTCGAACTTACCGTCCATCCCTATCCCGATCGACTATGAGGTGACATCGGCGCAGTGCTTCGAGCAACAGAACTATGCTCATGCGCTGAGCGGTCCGTATGAGTCGCTGCAGTACGACAACAAGACGAACGAGAACTTGAAGCAACAATGCGAGAAGGCACTGCACGATCTCAACCAGCTGCGGAGACAGCACACCGAGACCTCGCGACGCTGTGACCATGTTATGAAGGTAGCCCTCTCGTCTTTTGCTTGACGTCTTCTATAACTCTACATCGATCGCTCGTAGCGAAGTTTACTTAGCCGTTCTCAACCGATCAGCAAAGTTAAGCAACGTCGCGCGCGGTTGAGTTGGATGGGTGACCGCTAGTGACATTACTACTAAGCGTGTCCGTGCTTCGGAGGGCACGTTAAGCCGTCGGTCCCGGTTGTTGTCTTAGGATGGCAGTCATTATAGCATGGTGGTAGGGCATTTTCCGCCTGGCTAGCTACCACCCTCAAGTAGAAAATCTGTCGTCAAGCACCTAACGGTGTGTTCCGGCAGCTGTCCTTGAGAGCCAGTACTTCTAAGTTAGCCTGAACAACATCTTCGACCCCATCATCACTTACCATCAAGTGAGATAGTGGTCAAAGGCTAACCTACCAGGCATAAAAAAATAAAGTTATGTATCTAATGAATTGAATCTTATTGAATCAGTGATAGCCGAGCGGTAATAGCTATGGACTGCCGTGCCGCAGGTCCCTGGTTCGATCCCCACCGCTGGCTTGAGCTTCACCGCATGGTGGAAGAGCATTTTGCGAATGCTCGCCTGGCTAGCTACTACTAATAAAATCTTACGTCAAGTACTTAAAAGTGTGTGCAGCAGTCCTTAAGAACTAGTAAAATTACAGGTAGTCAAAATCTAGCTTCACCATTTTTTTCTTGGACGACCACCGAACTGGAAATACATCGTAGCCAACATAATTTAAAATAAAATAAACGTTTGAATACATACTTCCTTCAAGAAGCATGTATTCGAACTACGGTGAAAAATATCGTAGTCGTAACTGTATCGTAACTTTCACACATACGATGAATCGGCGAGTGCTTTTACATATTAGTTTTGCAAATTGGTAGGCTACAAGTTTTTCTATCTGATAGGCGGATACCAGGACGCGGAACTTTAAGCAATAACTTGGGAGTTAGTTCTGGACAATCCACTAAGTTATTTATAAGCTTGAATAATAATGATTTAATGAATAATAATGTTGTCTTAGGTTTCCGCGATTATTACACATAGTAATTAAACAACTTTGAACGGTTTAAATCGCGTATATTTATCATTATTTTTGTCCCGACGTTTCAAACAACAATAATGAATAATGTTAAAAAAGGTTTCGGATAATCAAGGCTTTAAAATTATACAGAGCTCCGTGGTGCGTCTAATGTGCAGCAATACACCACTAGCGTTGATGCTAGTAGTGCAATGCTGCTGGTTCGGTAGTTTTTTTTCTAGTACAAATTTTTATATAGTGCAAATTGTAGGCATGGGTACAAAAATGAACCAAAATGGTTGGTTCCGATTGAACATTTCAGGAGTTGGAGTACTTCCGCGGACAGCACCGAGCCGCCATGAACCAGCTGGACGCGTCTGCGCAGGAGGCCAGCAGTCTGCGCGGCAAGTACGGCGACCTGCTCAACGACAACCAACGGTAACTGCTACCTATTTACTTACTTATTGTCTCTCAACTCCGGTAGCAAAGGAATTTTGCGCTCGTGTTATTTTTCACGGATCATTCAAGGGCGCACCCTTCGATCAAGATTTCGTCAAAACGAGATAAGTATTTTTGCAACAATCAAACTTACGTAGTGACGCCTTTTCGAACACTCAAAAGTTTCACAAATATGTATCATATCTAATCATTTAGAGATATTCACTGCTCTCAAAAAATTTGCCAAAGTGATGCGAAGCATGTGGTAGTGCTCAAAAATCTTCCAAAGAGATGATGATTAGTACCTCAAGATTCGACATCTGAATGTTTTGTTCAAGATATCTTCAAATACAACGAATAACTACTCTTTTTAATTAGGTTTGGCGTTAGGCGTCTGCTCTTTATTAGTGTTTTCGGTTTATAATAATAATAAATGTATTTATTCAGACAACTTGATCCAATTTTTCTTAGTAGGTTTTAGGTTAATATTTTATTACTAACAGTGATTTAGTCCTCTGAATAAGTTCCCACACCAAAGGACGATCAAATTTATCTGATTTTATACTGATGGGTTCTCATTGGTATGTTTGCAGGCTGGAGCGCGAGGTGCAACATCTGCAACAAAGCAGCAATCCCGAGGGTAGTTCTGATGCTCTCGTCCACACCCTCCGGAAGTATGAAGCTTTGAAGGAGGAGCTTGAATGTTTTCAGAAAAGGTATAACTCTTTCATGTATGTAACAACCAAGCAGTTATCCAGTATGTTGACGTTGGCTTAGAAGTAAACTAATTGCAGCATGCCAATTCAGAGACGCTAATTAATACTTACATTAAATAGTGTTTAAAAACAATGCAAAAACATAATTTTAATGCTTGTTAAAAGTAATCTATGTGTTGGAGTCTGTACTCCGTAAAATTTATTTTTAGCTAAAAATTTAAATTCAAAGTCATGCAAGCTACCTTGCAAAAGTCAAAAATTTTTTTTTTTATTTTATCGTCATGAGAGAAGCATGAGGTGTCCATTTGGTGGTAAACGGTAAACTCTGCCTAGAACAGATCACAAGTGAAGAACTGCACTGCACCAATCACCAGAAACATAAAGTTGTTAAGTCTCATGCGAATACAGCTGTTTGAAAGTTTTAGTGCATAGACATGCCCATGGAGATGTCGGTTGGACTAGTTTGGAGGTCAATTAGTAATAGGTTTGTAGTATTCAATAAGGCGGCGGCCTATCTCAAGTTGAATTTAGAAGAGTGGCAGAATAATACCCTGCAAACCTGGAGTCATTGACAACAACTACAGCAACTAACTATTCCTTGTGGATGTTTACCAAAAAATTCAATAAGCCCCAGGTTTTGACCTAATCTCAAAAGAGGCACTAACTACCAATAAAAAGCCACAGTAATTCTCACCATGCTGTACAGTGGTATGCTTCGAGTACAATACTTCCCTAAACTAAGTCACTTTATATAGACCCATAAGCCTGCTCCCAACAATGTCGAAGGTCTTTGAAAAGATACTACTGAAGAGATTAAATCCCATTCTAGAAGAAAACAGAGTAGTTCCTAACCACCAGTTTGGCTTTAGGCAACATCATTCAACAATCAAACAAGTACATCGAGTCTATGACCACATAAAGAATGCACATTCCACAGAGAGATAAAAACGTAACAAAATTTTGTTTTAATACTTCATAGGTAGTACTGTTGTTGTCAGAATACAACAATACAACAATAAATTTCAACCAGTAATTGATACAAACAAAGAAACACTATAGTCACCCAGCTGTATGTTAATGACTTCAGTACTGACAACAGTATTTGAGTTCCTCTTCCTTTTTGCCATCTTAGTATTGCTTACTTCATTCTCCGACCACATCATAATTTTGAAGCGCTGGTATTCGAGCATTCCTAGTAGTGCCATCGATCTCAATAGTACCGTTTCAGTAATAAATCTGTTTGTGATTGCAGATACGACGATATGATAGAGAACCACAACACGACACTAGAAAAGCTCCGCATCGTGCAGGAGGAGAACAGCCGCCTCAAGACTCAGTGTCATGATCTCACACAGGAGAGGAATGCGCTTGTGAGTATCCCTTATACCTACTATACATTGTATGGTGGTAGGGCATTTTGCGAATGCCCGGCTGACTACCTACCACCCTCAAGTAGATTTTTTTTTTTTTTTTATGCCTGGTAGGTTAGCCTTTGACCACTATCTCACCTGATGGTAAGTGCTGATGTGGTCGAAGATGTTGTTCAGGCTAACTTAGAAGTACTGGCTCTCAAGGACAGCTGCCGGAACACACCGTTAGGTGCTTGGCGACAGATTTTCTACTTCAGGATGGTAGCTAGCCAGGCGGGCATTCGCAAAATGCCCTACCACCATGCAAACCTGTCGCCAAGCACCTAACGGTGTGTTCTGGCAGCTGTCCTTGAGAGCTAGTACTTCTAGGTTAGCCTGAACAACATCTTCGACCTCATCACCTACCATCAGGTGAGATACTGGTCTGAGGATAAACAATCAGGCAAAAAAAAAAACTATCGCGAGTTTTATCCATATTAACTTATTAGGAACCGGCTAGGATCTGCGTTATATTTACTGGAATTATTCCGACCACTTTCGGACTGTCAGCGCACTCACAGTTGCTCGCTGAGGCCCGTGCTCATCGCTGCGTGCAATCGTGACTCCCACACGAAGGACTTCAAAACAGTCCGGAATCATTCCGGTAAATATAACACGGGTCCTAGCCCGTTCCTAATAAGTTGACATACAAGAAGTGTATAATTATTTTATTGAGATAAAAACGATTTTACAAACATTTATATTCATTTCCCATTAATTACATTAAAAAACTAATAAGTACAATTAAAACAGAAATCATTAGATGAATTAAGAAGTCAATGGAAAACAATTTTCAAAATAGTAAAATACATGTCAAATAAAATTATAAAATGTCCAAATAAATGGTAAATAAAATTAAAAAATGTCACATTTCAATAATCAATCATGAATTTCTACAATGTCAACCGAGCTGTTAGCACGATTAATTTTGTTCCATTGGTCAATAAGATTTTCACAATAGGTTCAAAAATATATATAACAGTTTTCCAATTATCAAAACTAATGTCAAAATCCGTATTGGCGAACACGAGCGCATTAAAGTGGTTGCGAGCGCGAACTAACGGCGACATTGCGCGAGCCCTAGTGCGGCACTGTTCTATATGAAACAAATTCGGCAACCGGCCACGCCTATTCACAGGGACCCCAGGTCTATCCGGCACAAACAGTACACATGTACTTCAATAGAGTCAACTGCTCCTCTGAGCAACGCATATAGGAAGCTGCTCTAGTGTTCGTCTCACTTCTAATGAATTAAAGCCGAGTTGGCCAAGGAAATCTTTGTTGGGTACATGAAAGGATAGTACTCATATCGCTTTTTGTAGTGTCCTTAAGGTTGAACTGGCCGGTCACTTTTCCATACAAACGTCGGAGGGTGATCACTCCCTTATTTCAGATTTTAGGTGAAGAATTAAGCATAATACCGATTGATATTGTCATTATCTAGGCTTGTATGATGCCAAAATTTTAAAAAGATAATTAAGTTGGAAGTTATGAGCCTCGAAAATGTTATATGAAAATGTTTCGAGGCTCATAACTCTCAAGTTAATTAACTTATTAAAATTTCGGCATCATACAAGCCTAGATGTACGGTTTACGTACATTTTGATGAGTTAGCGCGACTGTGTCCGCTTATAATGTTATGTAAACTGTGTTTAAAGTTCAGTCTGCAATAAACCTCCGTTCCGTTAATACGTCTTTTACTTCATATCAAATAAAATCATAACTTTATATAAGGACAATCATCAGCCCGTACATAAATGGTCCTTCGAGCCGGATATGTACCAGCGACCTATGGATATACAGTCCACGAGATCAATCGGTATTATGCTTTGTGTTGGACCTAAATCCTCAAATAAGGGAGTGATCACCCTACCACGTTTGTATGGAGAACGGGCCGGCCTTGGTTGGTTGGGTTGGTTGGTAGGTCCGCGAGCGCAGCACACTGAAGCAGCAGGTGGGCCACGTGGTGCGGCAGTGGGAGGGCGGCGCGCGCGACCGGCACGACATGAAGCGGCTGCAGGACGAACGGAACGCGGCCATGCACGAGTACACGCTCATCATGAGCGAACGGTAACTACACACTGCCCTCTATACTGACACACCTGTCTCACTAAACGGAGAAAGGAAGGGATGTGTGATTGCGGTGCGGCAGAGGAGGACAGCCACCACGTACTGTGGGACTGTCCTCTGTACGAGGAGACGCGTGACAGAGATTTTGAAGCGCTCGTAGCGAAGTTTACTTAGCTATTCTTAACCGATCAGCAAAGTTAAGCAACGTCGCGCGCTGTCATGAGTTGGATGGGTGACCGCTAGTGACAACTACTGAGCGTTTCCGCGCTACGGAGGGCAAGTTAAGCCGTCGGTCTTGGTTGTTGTTTTAGGATGACAGTCGTTATAGCATGGTGGTAGGGCATTTTGCGAATATCCGTCTGGCTAGTTACCACCCTCAAGTAGAAAATCTGTCGCCAAGCACCTAACGGTGTGTTCCGGCGGCTGTCCTTGAGAGCCAGTACTTCTAGGTTAGTCTGAACAACATCTTCGACCACATCATCACTTACCATCAGGTGAGATAGTGGTCAAAGGCTAACCTATCATGCATAAAAAAAAAAAAAAACTGATGGGCGGGGTCTTCCGTCTCGCTGAGGGACCGGTGTACTACGCGTGGTACAGGATTCGAACAGCTTCGGCCGCCTGCGCATTCGCGCATTTTTAGCACGCCGCGCACTCTGCGTGCGAATCTCAGGAACTGCCCGACGACGAAGGTCGTTTGTGCCGTCTTTGACAGCCCCAGAAGGGGGAGAGTGTACAGCCGGCTTATTAGCTATCTCTCGGTGAACTTCAACACGAAGACAATTGGGCTTCGATTCAGGGGTATTATCTATCATTTTTAATGACGATGGAAGTTGAATGAACTAACAAAAGTGAAATAGATTGGGTCTTTTGTGTGTTTCGTTTATGCTTTCGTGAAATTTCTGGCCCTATCTTAGTGCCATTTGGCCCTAAATGGAATTGTAAGGCGCAAAATGGTAATTATATTGTGATTATATAATAATTTAAATAGGGAGTTAAATCATTTAATTACATATCATTAAAGTACATATAACTCGCACATATCTTAGATACGCTGTTAATGATGTATCTCCTAAAATAATATCGAAACGCAAGTTGACATTTGTTTGTCAACGTCAGTTTCGCGCGCTATACAAAAACGTTCGTGAAGTGGAAGATTACTTGTGATTGTGAATTGTAAACAAAGATTATATTGTAAATTGAGCAAAGTAAAACTAGATGATGTGATTAAAAGTTACGATTACTTGGCTCATGGCATCCGAGCAAATGGCGCAAATGCTGGGGGTGATCGTTGGCCACTTGCAGCGCATAGAGGCCGCACACAGAAGTCACTAATTTTTATGGCCTGATAAGCGATGATGCTACCTAAGATGGTGCACACAGATTTAGTTCAACAGCTTTGCTACCGGCGGGCCTACTGCTTGCGGCGAAGATATACAAAACGCAAGAAGATAAATCACGAACGAGTTTCTTACATTTACCACTGACAGTGCGGAAATCACCTATGCACTCCGGAAACCAACAGCTAGGTCAAGAGTCATGCCCGATTGTCACTTGGCGCTACAAAATTTAGCAGACATAATTATATAAGGTAACGGTGACATGTAATAAGAGCCACATTTCAAATCAGGGTAATAATAGAGCAGTTATTCATGTCAAGGGAAGGAGTGAAAAAGAATATCTCTACAGACGTTGCATAGCTCTGTAAGCCCACAGCAAAGGAAGCACAGAATCTGTTGCATGTCTACACTGAGAAACAACTACAAAATCTATGGAACAAGAAGTCCGACTAAATATGCGGTGTCCTTCCTGATATAAAACAAAAATGAATCTAATAATCTACTTAAGCTCACGAGGGCAGATCTCCATGTGATGATTGGGATCAATACTGGCCTTTGTGATCTATACTATCACCTACACAAAACTGGAGCAACAGAGTCCACTGTGCCAGGGCTGCTTGCATGAGAATGAAACTGTAGAATGTGTTGCTCCACTGCAACTCCATACAAGATACTGAGGATAAGAAGCGGCTGGGGCTGGGCTGATTGGGGTTGGCTGGCAGGAGGGAAATGCACAATACACCCCAAGCAGGACATGGGTGCAGGATTCATCGTTCTTTTAGAATTAGGATTGGATTGCTGTATTTTATATTGTTTATAAATAAATGATAAAGTATTTATTGAGTATTGTACTTTTTATTCAGATAGTTTGATTACATCCACAGAGAAGAACCAGCAAGAAACTCTTGTGGAGCATCTTAAAATGTTTAACAAAAATTCCATAATATTATCTTACACTAGAATACATTCGTTAATTTTATTATCTGATAGAATACTAAGTTACAAATTAGAGATACAATGCTATACAATAAAAATAATGTAATATAAAGGGGAAAGTTTGTTGTATGTGTGTTTTGCCTTCACGCTGAAACGGCTGAACGGATTTGCATGAAATTTGGGATTAAGATGGCTTATACCCTGGAATAGCACATAGGCTACTTATCATTATCATCACCTCGCGGGTGACACCGCGGAGCGCAGTTAGTATCATATAATCATACAAAAGAATTATTTTTAAAAACCTGACACGTCGCACATCAAAATCATTGTTCCAGTGTTGGGCTGTAGAGGGTCACAAAGAATTAAGCCATACATACTTAAATACAAACATACTCTCAAAAAACATTACCTAGTTAAAATCTAGTGAAAAAATCAGTGAAACAGTTTAAACATTTGAAAATTATTTTACTAATATTTACATAAGCAACATGAAATGACTTCGTTTTTTCATCTGCTAATTTAGTTTTATTATGTTACTATTAATAGTATCATCCTATTATATGTCCTTCTAAAGGATTTCCTTCTTCTGTAATACAAAGTTACACAAGACCACACAGTCTGACTGTTTTGCCTGCCTTGATATGCATCAACCTGTAAAAAAAACAAACAAAATCAGATATATTTGAAGATTCATGAACAGCAATGTTTGATACACTCTTGTTGTATTGCACTATTTTACCTATGTGAGGTGTCGACCGGACCACAATCTTTCCACAACACCTAGCCTTTCCCCATCTAAGTTTTGGTGGTTCCGCCGCTCATGAGCAGTAGGCTCTGGCTGTTGTGACCGGTCATTTAGAATTTCTTCATCGTCAATGGTGAAGCATTGGTCTTACACAAAGTTATGCAAGACCGCACACGCATTGACTATTTTCCCTGCCTTGACGGATGTATAGTGCATCACCCTATTTAAAAAAAAAAAAAAATTTTAAAAGGCTTATAAGTTCAAGTAAAACTCTGCTGGAAGTTTTGGATATGATGTTGTGATGGTAGGAAGACCATAAACTACTTACCTGTGTGCCAAGAGACATTGGAAGCGAGTTTTCAGCACACCAATACAACACTCTACCACATTCTGTGTGCGAACATGCTTGTAGGTGTATAATTCTTCAGGCGAGTTTGGCACAGCTTTGAGGATTGGTGTCATCATCCATGGTCGCTGTGCATAGCCCGAATCACCTGTGGTGTTTTGATACATTATTCATTTAATCACTTATGAATCGTTCGTTTGATTATGTATATATGTGTATCTGTGAAACCAATTGTCCTTAAATTTGTTTACTTACCGAAAAGCCAACACCTTTCCCCTTCAGCACTAATGTCTTGCATCAGAGCCTTTACTTGGCTATTATTCCAGACATGAGAGTCATGGCTCTGACCTCCAAAAGATGCATCTATGTGCAGGATGCGCAAATCAGCATCACAAATCTAAACAAACAAATGTTTTTTTAGTAAGTAGGTTTATAAAAACATGTCTTGTGTTATACCTTACCTACATCAAAACTCATAACATACAATTAGGACATTCAATGAATGGTATTGCTTCCTATTGTAGTAGGCCTCTTCATCTACACTGGGACGAATGATTGCAACATGAGTGCCATCAATGCATCCCACCACGCCAGGAAATGCATGCTTATCCATGAATCTGCAACAAGAAGTTCTAGTTTATTATCAGTATTACTATTTTATATGACAGCATTTTATAGTATCTTGATCTTTAAATGTACATGTAATGATGTGAACACATGCCTTTTGCTCTGATGCATATGCTTATTAAGTACAAGAAAACTAAAAGTAGATACAAATTTATAAATTGCAAAATTCACCTCCTTGTGATAGCCTCACGCTCCACCATAGTCATAGGAAACTTTATATATTTGGTCTGAATCTTTGGGTTATTCAGGGCTTTGGTGACATCTCTTAGACAGAGTGACACAGAGGCTTGTGACAGGCCTAGGTGGTAATAGGCACCAATGTTCTTTTGATAGCAGCCGTTGGCATAAAATGCCAGTGCTGCCAATATCTGCAAGACAGTATCAACGTCATATTATAAACATCAAACACTATACATTATTTGAAAAGGAATCTAACTAAGGTAGGTACCTAAATGCCTGGCCGTACAGCGCTAGTGCGCTAGTTTACCGGCAAAAGCGGAATTAAATCTTCGCAGAGTTGTTCGAAATCGGCTTTTCGTAGACGGTAATGACCGACAAATTCCTTCTCAGGTAACAATAGAGGCTTGCTAGCCTGCCTGAGTACCCTGCGCTCAATGATCAACAGCCTTTTAAGGCGTTCTTCCTCTGCAGCTGCCAACAACATCGCTCCAGCCATATTGCTACCTGAAATCAAAGATTAATATCGAAATTGAATAGTATACTCAAGCTAGCAAGAATAATAAGCAAATATATCAATGCAATATTAATGAAACAAAGAAAAATCCTGTTCGACTTTCACCAGTGTTAATTAACACGAAAGTCCAAATTTCCGCAGAATGAGTGGCTGAAATCAGAAATAATAATATCAAAAATAATATGGATCTTTGAATTTACAATTAAAATAAGAAAATGTCTATTTATATACAAACTCGAACTAAAAACCCGCCAACCAGTGAGCAATAAAGCTCCCTTGTTCATTTGACGTTTCGTAATGGTCTTGAAGCTGTCATTAGAGTTACATAATACCAATTTTACGTCAAAAGTCCCTAGTTTCGTTCATTCTCTCGTCTTCAGAAAGTCTGGTAATCGTCTTGTCGGTTAATTCAAAAATTGATGTCCACTCTGACGTTCACGAAGCCCACCGAGAGTTACGTAATAGCTCTGCAGGTTAGATAGTAGGTGGGATAATTTGTAGGACACATTGGCGCTAGTCAAAGTGTCTGCTTCATTCATACTGGCTCTCCAGGACAGATACCAGAACACATAGTTGGGTGCTGAGGGTGGTAGCTAGCTAGGCATGCATTCGCAAAATGCCCTACCACCATGCTGTAACGACTGCCATCGTAAGACAACAACCGGGACCGACGGCTTAACGTGCCTTTCGAAGCACAGTAGCGCTCAGTAGTAATGTACACTAGCGGTCACCCATCCAACTCGTGACCGTGGCAGACGTTGCTTAACTTAGCTGATCGATTAAGAACAGCAAGCTTCGCTACTAGCGCTTCTAAATGTGTAACAATAACGGTTAAGAACAACTATGGAAGCTGCACTACGAGCGCTTCCATCAGATAGGGCAATCCACAATTATAATTTGTTTTGTGTTGATGTATAATGTATGACGTAGTTTGTATGAGCGTTCCGAGTTTGGTACGTGCAGTAGAGCAATATGAGCGTGTAACGCACTAACGTACGTATCGCAGGGACACGGTGCACAAGGAGATGGAGAAGTTGTCAGACGACCTCGGCGCGGCGCTCAAGCGCGTCGCAGCGCTCGAGTCCGCGCTGCAAGCCTCCAGGGAGGAGCAGAGGGCCACTGCGCTTCAGGTCCGATATTACTTATTTATTAACTCTTAACCCTTTTTTTATGTGATAGGGGGGAAATCTTAACAGATACCTGAGTGCTATGGGAAGCATGCCGGGTTATGTGGGGCTTTCACCCACTAAAACCCCTCGGTGGTCTTCCTCTGTGACTAGCTAACGGAGGGCCCCGGGTTCTGATGAACGCATCGGAACCATCCTGTCACATTGCCCATAGGCTCATCTCTTAGGTATTACTTTTTTCTTCTGGAGCCGTATAAAATGACATAACATTACTTGCCACACAGTGACACTATCTTCTTCGAGCTCGTTGGTGGGATCATAAGGGCCCCATCCCCTACAATCCCAGAACTCTAAGTCCCCTTTTAGTCGGCTCTTACGACAGGCAGGGGCGACCGTAGCCGTATTCTTTGTAACCCGGGCCTACAGGGCTTAACTCTTAACCCGTACCGCATCGCGACGCCCGAAATTGCAAATTTTCCTAATATCGATAAATTTCTGTATCCGGGAATAGAACCAGCGCGGGTGCCGTTCCTTAGTTGCGCGGTCATCCAGATCGCATCCGTGGACCCATATCGGTCAGAGTTACATTTCTGGAAAACCAAGGGCTCTGAGAAGTACGGAACCAAAAATGTATGTTTCTCCTTACTAGCTCCGAAAGGTGTGGTTTGTCATCCGAAATCTACGTGGAGAAATGTTTTTTATCCGCTAGCGTTGCAAATATTTTTGAAATTCAAACCTCTGTAAATGTTCCAGAAAAATGAATTTACTTCAAATATTACTAATTTCGATAGTTTTAACTAAAAATAAACGCAAATTTTCTACATTACTTAAGCTGTTTTTCTTGCACCAAGCATTTTCCTTGGTAGAATGAGGTGAAAAATTGTGTTTTGCTCGGTAGCAAAGTTATTTTGCGTCTCGTATCTTTGAACGCTCACAATTCTACATTTTCATTGGCCATTGGTTCAATCCTGGAATCCTTCGGTTTCCTCAGATTTCAATGTAAATTCAAGTAATGTTATTGGGTTCAAGTACAAATTTGCAGCCTTGTATAACGATTAAGCCTAAGCCACATATGCGTCTTCTCGATGCGCGAGCCTCTGAGGCTATGTGTTTAGAAGTACAATACTTATTTCGGTCTTATGTAAATTCCAGCACTCTTTCCTCGGATCTGTGTATTGGATTCGAAAAGGTGTAAATGTGGATGATACGAAACAAATCTGCCTGCGATACTTGTAGAATGTACATCTTCCCACTAACATATTATTTATTTATAATGTTGTATAGGCGGAGAGCCTCCGACGCGAGATCGAGTCTGCGCTGTTAGACCGGGACCGCGCCATCAAGGAGTGTACCGACCTCAAGACTCCGCAGAACACCTCCACGCTCGGCAAGTCTAGGTGAACACCTCACTACTGTCTCTATATCTACTCATTATCAATCACTATAATGTTATAACCATTTATATATCCAACTGCTGCATGTTGCCTCGTGTATAAGTGCAGCTCTGCTATAACACTTATAGTTGATATTAAAGCATACAGAAATCTTGTGAAAACACTTCTACCCATCACCCATTAAGGTGGGGTTGGTACAATGTCTTTTCTTAGGGACGTAAGTGCCTGAAAGCGACCTTCCTTAGGAATGCTCTAGATAGTAGTATTCCCATCGGGTGATCAGGGCATTACCATGGTAAAAATTTAACTTGTGCGCCCAATGTGCAACTACAACCCACTCTATCAATATGAGTGGTGGTATGCTTTATCAGGCGCATTTTTCCCGTAGGTGCCTATTACCATTTACTACAGGAGGATATGCATGAGTTCCTAATATTATTATGCCGGGGACTGTACGCCTAATATTAATTTACACATTCGTTGATGCAAAGTCGTCTTAAATTTGTCAGGAAAAGCTTTCGCAAGTCTATGACATAAAGGTGTCAATGTTATTGTTTTCATCAGCTTAACTCAGACGATCCGTGATGCATTCGGCCTATGCTGATTCTGCTTTTATAAATGTGGGGAGACCCTTAATTATGTTTGATTAACTTGTTGCTGCATTCAAAGACACCAATTAACTCTAATTAAATGGCATGGTAATAGGGTATTTTGCGAATGCCCGCCTGGCTAGCTACCACCCTCAAGTAGAAAATCTGGCGCCAAGCACCTAACTACTAACTGTGTGTAACTATAATTCTAGGTTAGGAACAACATGTTCGACCACATCATCAGTTACCATCAGGTGAGATTGTGGTCAGAGGATTATATTAGGCAGAAAGAAAATACGATTAATTACTAATCAATGTCAATACAAAAAAAAATGCTAGTTATATATAGTGAACTCTGGGTGATGTTGTAATGTTCCCAGACAAGAGAACTCTGCGTACCACCACTTGGGCGCAAGTGGCGTGTGCACTGACGGCTTTCTCAACGGGCAGCACTCCAACGATCCAACACTAGACAAGCTGCAAGGTAAACCGGTGCCTTTCTCTACTCATTTCTATATATATATATATTCAAATGATACTTTCTTAAATCTGGCTCACCTAGTAATATGTATATGTCATCCCATAATGACATTACTCCAAAATTCTATACCAGTCCAATATATTGATAAGAAGCGCTATTCACTAAGGTTAATTCGTTATAGCAGACCGGCTAAAAAGAGTTGTTGAATGAATTCGATGCATATAAAACAAATAAATAATAATACACCCTAACAGGGTATGTACTATGTACTCGTTTGATATGTATGTACATGATGCAATAATAAATAAATAAATAAATAAAAGCGCCATTAATAGCTCGTGCAAAAATGCAGGCTATTTCTTTTGGCAAAATACTTTTTAGGGTTTTCATCGTTAATTTTAATATTGTTATAACATTACAAACTTACTAGAGAAAAATTATCCCGCACATGACTATAATTTTTTCTCTCGTAAATTTGGAATTTTCATCATGTAAATTTGTTCACATTCATCAAGTTTGCTTGTAATCCGAATGAGTTGTAATCTGAAATTCAGATGATTTCTGTAGAATGCTGAACCAGATGCAAATATTTAATAAGTTTTTTTATGTGTTTGTCACGAACTGTACTAATCCCGTCGAAATGCAGTTAATAAATCTCATGCGCCTGTGCATTTTACTGGCTCTCAAGGACTACAGCTGGAACCCACTGTTAAGTGCTTGGCGACAGTTTCTCTACTTGACGGCGGTAGCTAGCCAGGCGAGAATTCGTGCGAATATATAATTAACTGCTAATTAACTGGTGACACACAAAAAGACCTATACACCACACAATTATTACATATTGTCCTGTTATTTAAATATATTTTCAGTGCTGATTATTATTATTTCTTTGTTAATGGCTTCTGCGGTTTAATGTTACCACAATTCTGCCAATGTCCGTTCCTGCTAGTTTCATAAGTCACGTGGAGTTATTACTTTAATTTAGAATATGATCGGTATTTAGAATGAAGAAACGACCAGACTTTTGAATACCATGGTGATTTATCTAAAACAAAAAAATTACACAACTACTATTGACATATTTTGTAAGTTCTTGTATCAAAATTACATTATTACGCAGTAGCCATTTTTAACAGGGAATAAAGATTGTATCTTAAGTTTCATAGAGTAAGATTTAGATAAATTGGCCTGGATTAAAGAGGTTATCTGCCACATAATAATAATAATAATAAAGCCTTTATTTCCGAAGTATTTACATTTTTACACTTTGTGTCTTAATTAAATTTTTTAGATACAAATATAACCGTACAAAGTTATTTTTAAAGAAGAGAAATTTAACATATTAGTAATTGAAAAAAGCTACACTTATATTATATCTCTTAATTCGGTTTGCCTCACGGCAAAGGCCTCCTCCAACTGTCTCCACTGTTTTCTATCTGCTGCTACTCTCATCCAAAGTGGTCCTAGGGTCATTTTTAAATCATCCTCCCATCTAATTGCTTTACGACCTCGGCTTCTTTTGTTGCCCCTTGGGTACTATACTGTCACAAGTTTACTCCACTTTTCCTTCTTGCAGCGGAGCATATGACCAGTCCACCGCCATTCATTTAAGTTGGTCCATGTATGATAATATGTCTGTTAATTTAGTTTTGTGCCTGATGCCTTTACTTGTAACTTTGTCTATTAATTTTAAACCTAGCATGCTTCTTTCCATGCTTCTCTGGCATCTTGCTAGTTTGTCCCTATGGTGTTTTGTCAGTGCCCAGGTTTCACAGCCGTACGTAATGCAGGGTAGAATACAGGTATCAAACGTCTTTTTCTTTATCTTCATGCTCAGTTCCTTGCTTTTCATGATTTCTTTTAATGCCCAATACTTTTTCCACCCAGTCGCAATTCTTTTGTCTACTTCTTTGGACATCTGGTCAATTGGCGTTATTATCTGGCCTAGGTACACATATTCCTCTACATACTCAAGTTTCTGACCGTTTATAGTTCTATCTATAGGTATTGAGTTGGTCATCATTTTGGTTTTAGTTGTGTTGATTTCTAGCCCTACTTCTCTACTTCTGTCTACAAGGGTTTGTATCATGGATTTCAGTATCAATGGATCCTCTTCCAATATGACTAGGTCGTCTGCAAATCTTAGGTGATTCAGTCTTGCTCCATTTATATTTAGCCCCAGATGTTGCCATTCCAATTTTCGGAACATTTGTTCAAGTACTGCTGTAAACAGCTTTGGTGAGAGTGGGTCACCTTGCCTGACGCCCCTTTCAATTGGAAAAGCATCTCCTGTAGATTCTAGCCTGATTCTAGCTTTACTTCCACTGTAAATATTTTTGATGATATTAATGTAAGCATTTTGAATCCCCTGTTCTTTAAGACTTTGCCATACTGATTCATGATTAAGGCTATCAAAAGCTTTATAATAGTCTATAAAGGCCAGGTAAATGGTTTTATTATATTCATTGTATTTTTGTATGAGCTGTTTGACTGTATGTATATGATCAATTGTGCTAAAGTCTTTTCTGAACCCAGCCTGTTCCACTGGTTGATTTTCATCTAATGTGAGTGATATTCTATCCAGAATCACTTTAGCAAAGACTTTATATACATTTAAGATGAGAGAGATGGGTCTATAATTTCCTATATCGTCTTTTGGACCTTTCTTGTATAAGAGTATTATGTGGGATTCTGCCCATTGGTTTGGGATGCTGCCTGTATATAGAGTCTCATTAAATACCTTTGTTAGTATAGGGCTTAGATCTTTAATTGTCCCTCTCATGAGTTCATTTGTGATTTTATCTGGTCCAGGTGCTTTTTCCATCTTTTGACTTTTTATAGATTTTTCTACTTCCGATGATAAAATTTCTGGTATATGTTCTGTGTCATCTGTCCCATGTTTTAGTATATTACAGTATGCTCTATCTGGCATTTGTATTTTAGAAGGATTTGAACAGTTTTCTTGGTATAGTAAGCGATAGTAGTTTGTTGCTATATTTTGGATTTTGCTGCGAGAAGTGGTTGACCGATTTTTGTCTGATAACTTTGGTATCCATTCTTTTCCCTGTTCTCGAAGTTCCTTGAGCGCTTTTCTTGTGCCTCCTGTTCTGCTAATGTGATTCTCTAGGGTATTCATTCTTCTGTTTTTCCTATCCTTCCTCATACTTTCGCGAATCTGATTGCTAAGGTTATTGATTTCTTTTTGATTTTCTTTCTTGTTCCTTTTCATTATTAAGTTTTTTCTGTCTTCAATTAGTTTTATAGTTTTTTCACTATGATGAGATTTTTCACTCTTTTTTATTTGTATTTTTGCCTGTTCCTTAATTTTGTTTTCAATTTTTTTATATTTTTGTTTAGGTCCATGTTCGAGCAAACTACTTCCATTATGTCTTCTGTGCTGTTGTTTGGGTTTTTATTTTCACAAATTGTTTGTAAGTAGTTCATTTTAATTCCTTTTGGTCTTGATTCTTTTTTACCCTTTTCATTGAGACAGCTACGTACCAAACAGTGGTTAGTATTGAAGTTTAAATTTTGTACTATTCCCGTATCACTAAATGACCTGACTTTATTGGTTATTATGTAGTCAATTTCGTTTCTAGTTTTTCCATCTGGAGACATCCAAGTCCACTTGCTTTTGGGTTTTTTGCGAAACATGGTGTTTAGAATTGTTAAATTTTTCTCAAGTAGGAATTCTACCAACTTCTCTCCGTTTTTGCTTCTTTTGCCACTTCCGTATTTCCCTATTACATGTTCTTCTCCAGCTGATCTAGCACCGACTTGAGCATTGAAGTCACCCATGAGTACTATATTGTTTTCTGAATGTTTTTCAGTAATTTCACTTAGTTTGTTGTAGAAATTATCTATGTCCGTTTTTGTTGCTTTTTCTGTTGGCGAGTAGACTTGGATAACTGTCCATTTTTTCTGATGGTTTGGTAAATTTATATGAACCGCGGCTATTCTATCTGATATCCCTTCAAACCCAATGATCTGGCTCTTTAGGTTTAGCTTTACCAAAAAACCAACTCCTCTGTGTCCGGCGATTTCGCCTTTGTGATACATGATATAATGGCTCCTCTCTTCTATTCCTTCCCCTAATCTTCGCATCTCGCTTATGCCCAAAATATCCCACTTGATATCTTTAATAGCTAGCTCTAACTCCTGCAAACTTTCAGGTGCTCTCAAGGTTCGTGTATTTAGTGTACATAGGTATAGACTACTTTGTTTTTGTGTTGTTTCTTTTATATTGGATTTAGTTTTCTGATTTGTTGGAGGGTGGTGGTCGGCTTCCCCCACGGTGACCAGCCGGCTTGGGGGGCTTTCTTCAGAGTTTGATGTGTATGTTGTTGTGTTATTTAGTTTAGTTTGTTTCCAGTTGCCGGTGGTCATTTTTAGTTTTTTGGAGTATCAGATAGGCTGTCTTGTTTGCCTTGTTCAATATAGTTGATACGAATATTCGACATTGGTTTCATGAAGCTTTTTATTGTAGCTGCAGCAGGAGGATAAGTTGAGTTTTCTTTTATGTTTACTTTCTTGTGATTTGATGAATTTGGTGAGTTTGATTGCTCCCTCTTTCTTTTATCTCCGGATTTGTCTATTGGTTTCTTTACTATTATTTTGTCGTATTTTATAAAAGCTACGTTTCCCTTCTTCTTTTCTTCTTCCACTAGTGTCTGTAATTGCTTCCGCTTTTCTAGTACTTCTTTGGGGAAATCTTCTTTTACATATATTCCCGGCGGGAATCTGCTCTTGTTTTTCAGTATGTTGTGTTTTTTCCATATAGATGTGATGGATACTACAATAGGGCGATTTTTGTTGTTGGTATATTGCTGATTTCGTTGCTATCGAGGTGTGTTCCAGTTTCTAATACTGTTTCCTTTATGTGGTCTACCAACTCTGCTTCTGATTTTCCAGTCTCTTCTATTCCAAAAAACACTAGATTGTATTTCCGTTTTTCCTTATCTAATATGCTGACTTTATGCTCAAGTGTGGACACTTGGGCTTTAAGTTGAGTATTTTCTTCTGTTAATATTTTTAATCTTTCGTCTAAAGCTTCCATAACGCATTTTGTTACTGACGCAGTAATAAATTTGGTTTGTTCATTTAATTTCTCGTCTATTTTTGACAACAGCATCTCCATACTTTTTTCCATATTTTATAAGTAGTTTTCTTAATATGGCAACACTAGTTTGTTTATGGTCGCAATTGTTGTGTCAATTGTCAATGTCAAATAGACGTTGACAAGTATTGTCCTGTCACTTTACTCTTTATTGGTAAGGTTGGTTGCACTGATAATTGATGAGAATTGCACTTATAAGTTATGTCGTTGAGTGGAAATTTATTGCAGTTTTTACGACAGATGAATGTGTTTTGCACTGTGATCACTTTCTATAAATGTTCTTCACTGACTAATATACCGGATTTTACGTCGAGACACTTTAAAAATACGCTTTTTGCACTGTTATAAATTTATATTTGCGGAAAAAGTTGACGTATGTATTCACTGTTAGATCGCCGGAACCGAAATCTGCCACATATACAACATTATATTATTTATTCTTTCATATTGTTTTGTGATTCTAAACACCATACAGTATTGTGCTATATTTATTTGCATATATCGCGAGCTAATAACTAATAACATATTATATTGACGCCTTACCTTTATACTATTACAAAGGAATACTTCTTACAAACGTAGATATTTTAATTATGTATTGTTAAAAATGTCGGCACCCACGCCATATGGTTAATTTTAGACGGTACATGAGAGTGGTTAGTTCCAGGACATGTTTGTTGTTATAACAGGAGTAGTGGGCATGTCTGCGGAGGGTGCCGACAAGCAGCGCGTGGAGAACCTCGAGCAGGCCAACCTCGAGCTGCAGCGGCTGCGGCAACACAACGAGCGGCTGCACTCCGAGCGGGCAGACGCGCAGAGGGAGGCGGAGGTAACTATATACTATATCTGCCTTCCAACGGGACATGCTCTAACCTCACACAGACAAACTCTATTCTTATACAAGGAAAGGAACGAATCAATGCCCATACGAGGTATTTAGGTTATAATTGAGTTCAGTGTTAAACTTCCGTGCAAAACACTCTACTTTTCATTTCGAATATAATGTCCGCGTCACACTATGCGATTGTATGTGTCCGTAATCAGTTACGGTTGGCAGAACCGTACAACCATTCTACTATAAAGGACGTATTCAATGACCAGCTGGCTAATTAGCTTTTTTATGTAGTGATGAGACGGAGAATTCCCCTGTCTGGGGGTAAATGTCACGCCTGTCCATTACAGTTGCAGTATTCTCGTTCTGCTTGTCATTGCACTGCGCTCTTCACTCAGAGACGTTAGTTTTTATGTCATGTTCACCCATTAATATCACTTGCTATAGTGTCCTAAAAGCCTTATCTATCACGTTAAAGTTTGCACACAACTACTTCAATACATTGCATAGCCTGCAATAGATTTCTACCGATTTTTCTCTTTTAAAATAAAAAAATCAGTACCTGTAGTCGAAAGAAGTCGTCACGCCTGCATTCGAAGTCAAAACCATTTATTCAATTTAGGCGTCAACAACGCTCTTATTAATTCCTCGAGGTGGTAGACAGAGGTGTCTTAACGCCCACGTTTCGTCGTACATGTTTTCGCCCCATGTATGAACCTCCTGCCAACCTGCGTCCTATACTTAGGACATTGACTTGCCTAAAATACATCCCAATAATCAAAATAAGTGTCTCTCGGAGGCAGGAGGTTATAGGAGGCGAGCCTATTTACGAGCACTGTTTCAGACTCCGGATAGCTATTCCGATTTTCTTATTTAGAAATACCGAATTACTGTCTCACTTGAAGATCGAACCGAAATACCTCGAGAATAAAAAGCAACGCTTTCCAAAACTAAATACTTACTAAACAAAAAACACACTGCAATTTTTTTAATAAATCTTAGTATGATTATTATTATTCCATTTCAATTAAGTTCCAATTCGTTGAAATGGTCATAATGGAAGACTTTTCGCGTTATGCTCATATCTATTTGTTGCAACGTCCAGTGATTCCATGTTATTCACTTGTTTGTATTTCTATAGGTATCCAAACGGAGAAGAGACTGGGCGTTCTCCGAAAGAGACAAGCTATTGCAAGAGCGAGAGAGCGTCAAGGCGCTCTGTAACAGACTGAGAAAAGTAAGATTATTTTAATATATTCCTTGTTCTTTTTTTTAATTCAATTTGTTTAATATGTTTGTAAATAAATATTCGAAATAATATATCTCAAAGGAACATTTTTTATTAAATTCCTTTTATCAAATATAAATTTATTAAGTTTCTTGTAAATACGAAAAGTGTTTGCTAGAAAGTGATAACAAATGTGTAGAAATTATTTCGGATGGAAAAAGATAATTTCCAGTGGGACTTGAACCCAATTATGCTATGGAAGCGGGTGCTGGACAGTCGAATTTTCTCCATCCGTTTGAATGCACGTCTTTTTTCCATCCGAAATATTTCTATGTTTTCGCTTTGCATGCGTCAATGCTCTTATAATGTAATACTAGCTAAGGTGTATTAGTTTTTGTACCGAATTTAATATTTCGGTAAAATTTTTAGTTTTCTAAGATACTCCTGTGTACCTTGTTACTTTTATTTAATACATATTTTTACAGGAACGTGACCAAATGGTAGGCGAGTTAGCGGACGCGCGGCGGCAGAATAAGAAACAAAGCGAAAACAAAGAGATGAAGAGTGTCCGCGCCAGTATGGCCTCCGACGACGAGTGTCGGCACTCTATCGACAGTTGTCGACATTCCATCGACACCTGTCGCCACTCCGTGCATAGGGACGATACTATCGACACGGATGTTCAGGTATCTCACTATTAAAATAGCACAATTTCAGTTAAACAGTAGCAATTGTAGGAGAAGGACCAAGAAGGTTGATGGATTGCCTGAACATTGGCAGAAGAATACATGTTGTGGCGACTCCACTCCTAGAGTCGGATAGGGGAAGAAAAAAAATATTGCCCAGCAAACGTCTCTTTCATTTTCTTACAAATATATAGCTCTTGCAATACCACAACAGACAATAACGGTGGTTGAGCGAGTGAGATGACAATATGTTTCTTTACAAAGTATGAAGATTAGTGTGGGGTCATTGAACGAAATTCCTTCTGATCAGCTTAGAAGTTAGTTTATTTGTCTCATACTATAGTTAACTTAACTTAATAACTCTTATGCATCGTTATCAACAACTGGAAGACGTACACTATTGTACAAAAGTCATCCGAAGGGGGGGGGGGGGAAGGCTATAATCCCCCTGTTTTAGAGATCGCTACTGCCCACCTGGTAGATTTACCCCCATCGCCTCACGACTCCCATAGGAAGATATGGGGGATGCAATTCTATCCCGGCATCCGATGGACAGTAGACTTATGGTATATACAGACCATAATCATTTAATATTCAGGCCAAAAGAGTCGAATAAGTCAGTAGACCTATTGGTCTGGTGGCATTGTCCACACATTCAATGTTTTGCTGATCTTGTTTTTTTATTTCTAATGGAGGTAGCCTTTGACCGCTGTCTCATCAGTTGTTATATTATTCAGGCTAACCTGCATTACTGGCTCTCAAGACAGCTGCCGGAATGCCCTAACAACGTGTAACGAAGCTCCAAGCCGCGGCAGAATTAGAACCATGGGTGGCTGTGCATAACCATTGCAATTGGTACTCCATTAGATATGTTTATGAGTTGTTGTTTGTTGGCAGGAGTTTGAATACGAGTTGATAGATGTGGAGCTGAGCAGCGTGGGTGTAGTGGGGGAGCTCGGGTTCGAGCTGTCGGGTGGGCGGGACGAGCCGTACTATCCCAACGACTGCAGCATATACGTCACTAACGTCAAGAAGGGGGCTGCTGCTGAGGGGAAGATCAAGTAAATTTACATTATATACTCCAAACATATTGAGACATAAAGTTGTTAGTCTCATGTGCCTGTGCAATTTCATCAGCACCCTTCAGACCGAAACACAGTAATGCAAATATTACTGCGGAGGTAAAAAAAGATATCATGCCAGCACTTCCCCAGACAACCTCATTCTCAAAGAGTTCTACTGCTTCTGAAAAAACCGTGTTATTATTATTGCAATATGATAAAAAGAAGCTATGGGTCTAGTCCCTATATAGTACAATTCAAGTAAGTAATTCAATTAAGTACATTTGCTTCAATCATTTCCCACTTTGTCACTTACCTAGGTAGTCGAAACAATGACTTAGTCGGTGCTATAATCCTTAAGGCTGGCCACTTAAACTGGGCTAGGCACGTGGGTATAAAACGGCGGGATCGACCTACCTTCGGACTACGTGCTAGTCGTTCCGTCGTTAAGCGAGTTATCGCTAAACACCCTAAAGCTAGACAATTGATCAATCAGCTAACCATAAGGAATTAAATTAGGATACTTTCCCTGATCTCGATCTCCCGCCAAATAGCAATCTGTTGCTCGCACTAACTGAACGCCTGGCGTCACAAATAACAGTCCCTCACTTTGTTACATAAAGCACCAATGTTTATCGTCCCTAATAAACTAGCAATCCGTTGCTTTTAATCCACTAGGTCGCCGCGACCTCAATTTGTCTCACGCACACCCGAACAGGCCGCTGTTCGAACTCGTACTAACTTCAACAAAACAAAACCCAGCCGGCGCCCGTGCTCGGCCGCACGCACACATTTACAAAATCCATCACAGATAACACAGACAAGATTCGCGTCCGCGCGCGCTCAGATACAGACTGCATTGTTTACCTTTGTTTACCGAACAGCGATATTTTATTTGAGAAGAACACTCCAGTGAATAACATTGCTAGAGTCTAGCCCTGCTAATGCCAAAGTGTGGCGGGTGCTTTCCAATAATGTCTGTTTTTCTAGTGCTTATGTAAAAGGGACAGATATACTGCTTTTATGAAATGGTTCTTAATATTTGTGTAAAAGGGCGGTATCTTTTAAACAGAACTGTCCAAGAATGATGAGTGGTGAGCTGTCAAAAATCCACCAATACAGGGTTGTTACTAAATTTTTATCCGAAAAACAATAGAAATGTAGGAATGATATCAGTGTTATTTTTTTGCGTTCCCTGCTCCACTTCGTTGGATATCTTTGTTTGGCGGTATTATAATAAGCTACGTTTCTAATCATCTAAATCGTAATGTATGTCAGTGTGTGTATGTAATGTATATGCGTACAATGTGTGTTGCAGAGTGTTGGACCGCGTGACGGAGGCGTGCGGCGTGTGCGTGTGGGGCAGCGGCGCGGCGGCGGCGGCAGCCCTGCGCGCCGCGCTCCCGCACCAGGCGGCTACCCTGCGGCTGCAGCGCAAGCGACACGCCACCGCCGCGCTCAGGCTCACGGACGGGAGGGGGGTCGCGCTGCAACACGGTCACTACACTACTCTTGTCTTATACATCATCTCATCTCATACATCACTCAATGTTATTTGTATACACGGTTATTGGTCAAATGCTAACAACCTCTTAGGGTTGACTTCTGCTAGTCCTAACAACACATTTTGAGATGAATTTTTGTTGCGATTGATTTTTTTTTAAATAATAATCGCCCTCCGCTGTAACTCTGGACCGCACCGCGCTTCCTTTCTATAGAGTTTTGAATATTTATATCGAGCTAAGTAATATAAAATGTGAAATGTAATTTACAGGCACAAGAAACTTTTAACATCGGATAGTCGCTTATTCCATCGAATACACATAATCAACACAAAAAAATATACAATTAAAAAAAAACCATCTCGAAATGTTTGTTAGGAATAGCAGAAGTCAACCCTAAGACGTTGTTAGCATTTTACTAATAACCCTGTATAGATGGATGAACAGATATAATATCAGTTTACTTGAGGTATTGCCAAAGAGACTGATACTATATCATTTTCCTCTAATATTTTTTTAAATTAAATGTTCTAATGTTATTGACATTTATTAAAATAGGGTAATTAATAGTTTTGTTTGGTTGCAGGTATATTTGTAAGCAAAATCGCAAGTGGAAGTGCGGCTGCCAAAGAAGGAAATCTCTACATCGGAGACAGAGTTGTTAGCGTAAGTACATTAAATAACATGTGTAATTATTGGAATGGATCAGCGTGCAGTGTTTTTATCAGAGTTTGGAAAAGGTTTTTAAATTTCGAACTTTTCTATAAAAATAACACAAATTTGCGTCCGAATATTGGTTCGTCGTTACAGTTTTTACAACTTAGAAATCTTATTTAAAATTTTCAATATCACTAATTCTCTAGGATTGAGGTGAAAAATGTTGTTTCGCTAGGCGGCAAAGTTATTTTGTGTCTTGTATCTTTAAAATTTTCAGTACGTTCAGGATTCTATTTGCAACTGCGAGGGAAAGTATCCTTCAATTCCAGAAGTTTCAATATAAGTAGGAATAAGGAACTAGCGCTAAATAACAACTTTGAAGCCTTGCGTAACAAATTTTTATTGATTTGTGTAGATAAACAACAGATCTGTGGAAGGAATGAAGAGCGTGACAGAAGCGATGTCGCTGCTGAACGACTGTCAATACGAATCTGTCGCAATCACGGTGCTGCGGCCTCTCTACCCGTGCTGTCGAACTAACAATAGGCAAGTACATACTGCACATATATGCACCGATTAATAATCATATAATACTAGTAGATAGATGAACTCTTTATTGAAATACCTTAATTTATACAAATATAACAAAAAAATAACAAGACTATGTGCTACAATGGACGGTCTTATCGCTCAAAGCAATCTCTTAAAACACATTTGTAAGAGATATTACATAAAATAAGGCGACTCGGTGGTTTCACTTTATAATACTAAACTCAAACTTTAAATACCAACATAGAATTTATTAGACAATATGACATTATTATTAGAAATGATGACTTAATTAATGTACATTATGATTATGAGTATTCACAATCATAATATACAGGGTTATTGGTAAAATGCTAACAATCTCTTAGGGTTGACTTCTGCTAGTCCTAAGAAACATTTCGAGATGATTTTTTTTGTTTTGAAAATAATATATTTTTTAAATTTTTTCTTTGTATTTTTATGCCTACTCCGAGCCAAGAGCGCCCACCGCGGCAACACTGGACCGTGCTGTGGTCCCTTTGAATAGAGTTTTGAATATTAGGTCCTTACATATGAAATTGGCGTTTTTCGTACTGGCCACTTTAATCACGAATTTCTCCTCTTTGGTAAGGAATTCCAAATTCAAATTTGTACAGCTATAGACTCATGTATTTGTGCTTCGAAGATCGTCATTCATTTGTTTTTTTTCTTCTGTTTTTTTCGGTTTGCGTCACTCATTTTACAAAATGGAAAACCTTAAATATCGCATTATTTACGAGTAAGAGTTCCGCCGTGGCACTAGTGCTGCGGAAACAACTCGAAGGGTGAATGATGTGTATGGCGGTCGTGTTGCAAAAGAAAACACAGTTCGTTTTTGGTTCCAACGTTTTCGTTCTGGAAATTTCGACCTGCAGAACAAGCCCCGTGACGGCCTGAGACTCAAGTTGATAATGAAGAGTTGAAGGCTATTGTGGAAGCGGATCCATCGCAAACCACGTCCGAGTTAGCTGCAGGCTGCAATGTTAGTGATAAAACTGTTTTAATTCACTTGAAGCAAATTGGGAAGATTAAAAAGCTTGAAAGGTGGGTACCTCACGAATTGACTGAAACAAACCGGCAAACGCGCGTCGACTGCTGCGTTACATTACTAAACCGGCACAATAATGAAGGTATTTTAAACCGAATCATTACCTGTGATGAAAAATGGGTTCTTTACGATAATCGGAAGCGCTCAGCGCAATGGTTAGATCCTGGCCAGCCAGCCAAATCCTGCCCCAAGCGAAAATTAACCCCAAAAAAGTTACTTGTAAGCGTTTGGTGGACTAGTGCCGGTATTGTTCATTACAGTTTTTTCAAATCTGGCCAGACTATTACGGCTGATGTCTATTGTCAGGAATTGCAAACCATGATGGAAAAGCTAGCGGCTAAACAACCTAGGCTGGTCAATCGCTCCACGCCACTGCTGCTTCACGACAACGCTAGACCACACACTGCGCTACAGACGGCTACTAAATTAGAAGAGCTTCAATTGGAAAGTCTAAGAGATCCTCCGTACTCCCCGGACCTTGCTCCAACAGATTACCATTTTTTTCGAAATTTGGATAACTTCTTGCAAGGGAAAAAATTCAACTCCGATGGGGCAGTCCAAATCGCCTTCAAAGATTTTATTGATTCCCGTCCGACTGGTT
Organism: Plagodis pulveraria; assembly: GCA_963890685.1. Lineage (NCBI taxonomy): Eukaryota > Metazoa > Arthropoda > Insecta > Lepidoptera > Geometridae > Plagodis > Plagodis pulveraria. The sequence continues at coordinate 2,385,973 of OY982968.1, forward strand.
TTTTTAGTAAAGGGATCAATGAACTACCTATGAGATGGCAAAAGTGCATAGAAAATAATGGTTCATACTTTGATTAATTAAATATATTATATTAAAAAATATTCGACTTTTTGTTCCTCCCATACAAAACGCCAATTTCATATGTGAGGACCTAATATTTACATCGAGCTAAGTAATAAAAAATATGAAATAATACATAACAGGCACAAGAGACTTTTGACATCAGGTGGTCTTCGTGTTTATTCAGTCAAAAACATATAAAAAACGCAAAAGAAAATTAAAAAAATAATTCAAAATATTTTTTTTTTTAATTCAAAACAAAAAATAAACCTCTCAAAATGATTCATGGGTCTAGCAGAAGTCAACCCTAAGAGGTTGCTAGCATTTTACTAATAACCCTGTATATTAGTCCGCGAGAAGTTATTTCGCGTCTCGTAACTTTGATACCTTCGGTACTTTCAGGGTTCTATTTTTGAACAACGAGCAAAGCGAATATAATAAAATAATTACTAAATTTCTTCGCTTCCTCAGGTTTCAATAAAAGTACCTATACATGTATTCGCGCCAAATAACAACTATGCAGCCTAGCATAACAAAAAACCATTTCAATATTTTCTCAACTTAAGTCTCTCGTTGCGACTTTTTTTTTATGTTATTTTGACGGAACAACACGCGGCCCACCTGATGCTAAGCGGACTAACCTCTGCCTTAACAGATGCATTACGTCACAAATGACGAATTGCACTGCGCCCGTCACTTTGAGACAGTTGTTCAGTCTCGTGTGCCTGTAATTTCACTGGCTCTCAAGGACTGCTGCTGAAACCCACCGTTAGGTGCTTGGCGACAGATTTTCTACTTGAGGGTGGTAGCTAGCCAGGCGGGCAATCGCAAAATGCCCTTCCGCCATGCGGTGAAGCTCAAGCCCGCGGCGGGGATCGAACTAGGGTACTGCGGCGCGGCAGGCCATAGCTATTACCGCTCGGCCATCATTGCTTCAAATTTGGATTTATTCTCTGTGCCCCAACTTTTTGTCCCTGAGTACGCCCACGGCTCGTGCCGCGAGTTTACAAACAAGCGAAAGTTATGACATTTTTGTGATTGCTCCATCTGCTGAGACAATGTGAGAAATAACGATACCTCTCACATTAGTAAACAGTAAACATTTAAGTTTGAAATTATTCGTGTTACTTTCGGTTGCAGTTAGTCATCTAGGAACAGTTATACTCATAGCGTTAAATACAAAGTCATAACCGAATTAACAATCATTTATTCAAATGTTATGTCTATGACGCCTTTATACCGTAGCTATAGCCTTGTTTTGTAAAGATATAGGAACTACCACTACTCTGCAGTAAAGAAGATCCAGTTAAACTTATAAAATATGTAAGTATTACCAATGTACTACAGACCTATTCAGTCACGAAGTCACGCCCCTCAACAGTAAATTATTGAATGCCTAGTAATTATTGTAGACCTCTTAGTGTGGGTGTAAATACTAATGGGTACACAATAAAATATAACATTATGATGGCTTGGGTAGGCAGTAGAAGTAGTTGCAACTACGCTCATAAAATATAGAGGGGCGCGCCTTTTTTGCTTACTGTATTGGCCGGATAGCCCACTGCTGAACACAGCCTCCCCCCATTAAGAGGGGGTTTGCCGTAGTCCCCACGCTCGGCAGGCGTCTTCGGGATTGCATTTTAAGATATCGTTACCACAGAACGCGCTGCTCCGGTATATTACCTTTGGTCGCCTCCTACGACACCCACTGGTAGCAATAGCCCGGCACACCTTTGCTTCGTTCATGTTAGTTAATATTAGCTGTTTTGTTAGAGTAGGACTCCTCCTACTCTCTACGGATCTCCATCGGGCGTAAGAAGTGTCTATGTCAGTACAGTGTTGTATTACAATAAAAAAATTACATTTGACTGTAAGACTTGTGGTTAAACTATGTAGGTTATGAGTGTAAAGCTCGGCTATGGACATGATCAATATATAGTCTAACAAATGGACGAAGGACTAAGGCAACAGCTTCTGCATATTCCGTCTTTTAGAAAATATGTTGAATTGATATTTAAACAGTGATGGCCAATCGGTAATAGCTATGTATGCCGGCTTGAGCTTCACCGCATGGTGGAAGGGTATCGTGCCAATGCTCGCCTGCCTAGCTACCACCCTCAAGTAGAATATATGTCGCCAAGCACCTAACAGTGTGCTTCGGTAGCAGTCCTTGAGAGCCAGTAAAAATACAGGCACATGAGACTTAATAACGGTATGCCTCAGCATGACGGGCGCAGTGCAATTTCTCACTTGTTATGATACGCATCTGTTATAGGTTAGTCCACTTAACATCAGGTAGGAATCGCGCTTGTTACGTCAAAAATTACATTGAAGAAAGTTTCGGATGAAATTTCATCCACTAAACGGCCATATAAGGACATCCAGCACAAGCGACGAAAGGGGCAAAGTTGGTATGGGTGGAAATGCATGTAGAGAGGCGTACTTTGGTTTCAAACCGGAATACAGTAATGTGAACAGTACCTACTGCTTGGCGGTCGAAATAGATATATTGGCAGTGCTTACCCGGATGAACACGCACGACGAGCTCTACTGCTACTAAATACAGGACGAAATTTAGTTTTTCCTTTCGAATACTGTTCAAATGTTCGTAATTTGTTCTCAGGTTATCAATGTATGGACGTTCCTATTCTGACGAAAAGAAAGTGAACATTTGCTCGCAGACGGAGGAGTCTTGGTGTCATATGCAACCTCCTACTGACAATAAAGTAAGTACTATCTTACTTTAATCGCAAAATTCATAATCGTTATAAACATATATGTATTACGACATTAAAATAATCATATTTTTTTCTAAATAGGATTTCGAGGACTAATATAATAACAAATATTTTAAGAAAACATCAAATTAGTATTTTAATAAAACACTTAAAAAATATAAAAATATATCTAGTGACAATTCCGCCTAATTTTCCTGTTAAGCCGACGTGACGTCACAAACGCCACGCAGCCAAACCGGAAGAATTTTCGACGCGTTTCGCTTCTACACGAAGCAACCTCAGGAGGTCTTGACTCTACGAGCGCACGATCGAGAATCTCGAAGGAAAATTAGGCGGAATTGTCACTAGATATATTTTTACATTTTTTAAGTGTTTTATTAAATATTAATTTGATGATTTCTTTTTTTTTAAATATTTCTTATTTTTAAATATGGATTTCCGCAAAGTTATCTATTCATTTCGAGGACTGTTGCATGCTAGACGAAAATCCCATTTACAAAATTTAATTATCACAAAATGCTCACATCTGTCAGATATCGTACCCGTAACTTCCTGCTTTACTCTACTGATGCCTTTCAGTTTAGACCGCAGATACATTGGAATGAGATACGAATTTCATAACCCTCCCGTAAGCCAAACCGTGGACCCTCCCAGCCCATTGTCATTGCTACTGGGTCTTCATTGTCTCCAAATTCCAGTTTTTATTATTTGCTAATTGAGAAAATGTGTTGTCTCAGGGCCACATAGACCACGTGGACTTCGACAGAAGATACGTGTACCACGTGGCTGCCGGCAGCCAGGGGAAGATAGCGCAAGAGAGAGGTATACTATTATTTATTCAATTTTAGTTATATATTTTTTTTGTTTTAGCTAATTTATATTCTATATACCGCGAAGTCTCAGCTTGCAGCAAACTAATAGTTGTATAGGGGATCGAAGAATAGTTCAGAATGATAACTCCTAGGCTGCTTGAGCTTCAGATACTTGCTTGAGTACAGCGCTACCTTTCCGCGTCGATAAATCTGTAAAAAGCTATATCTTTCGGTTTGTATTGAATATTTTTATTTTTGCAATGGCACATGCTCCGCGGTTATCTTATATAGAAATCCTAATTTTGAATATAAAATGTGCGAATGCCAGTAAAGCAGCGTCTGTAAACTAAACAAAATTTAGTTTTGAGTTACGACCTTAAGTTTCCGTGTGGATATCTTCACGTTCACCACGGCTTTGAAAATGATAGAGTCATACGACATTTACACCAAACTTCAAAATACGTAACATTTACAGGGTTTTTGCTAAAATGCTAACAACCTCTTAGGGTTGACTTCTGCTATTCCTAAGAAACATATTGAGCTGATTCTTTTTATGTTTTTTTATTATTATTTTTTGTGTTTTTTTTTATATGTTTTTGACTGAGTAAGGACGAGGACTACCTGATGTCAAAAGTCTCTTGTGTCTGTTATGTATTATTTCATATTTTTTATTACTTTGCTCGATATTATAAATATTCGGAACTCTATTCAAAGGGACCACGGCGCGGTCCAGTGTTGCCGCTGCGGGCGCTCTTAGCTCGGAGTAGGCATTAAAACAAAAAATGCATTTTTTATCAGCCATTAAAATAAAAAAAACATTAAGGATTATTTCCAAACGTATCCAAAATCGTCTGGAAATCCTTGTATGCTATTTACACTCGGATAAGATCTAGAATACATATAGATCTACTGATAGGTTTTTGAAATACCACTTAATACTGGAGCTTACTTGTTTCATATTCACGATTTTATTTATACTTTTTAATAGAAATGAACCTAAAGTTGCGATCCACATAGACGATTTTCTGTTGGCCCAGTGAGATCAAAATTCACACAGATAAACCTAGGGAATTGCTAGCATACTATAGTATCGTACCTACAACGAACAAAACTAACGTACCTAGATAATCGATCATGGTTATCATGGAATTTCAAATATTTTCTCGAAAAGGTATTTCAGACATATTTTAGATAAAATTCTTTGATAATCTCGATCTTGAGAGTGTCCGTATTGAGATATTTTTTTAAACGATCTCTGGACATTATTTAGTAAACAGTGATAACTATAATGGCGAAGACTCAAAATAATTGGATTCGATCAATTTGAAGATCTTGGACACAAATTGATATCAGTCGGATTATCCACTGCTGAATTCAGCCTCCCAGTAAGGCGAAGGATTTGCCGTAATCCACACGCTTGACAGAAGGCTTGGGATTGTTTTACACAACCAACAACTGGAGTGTTAATAGTTTCAAGATTCATGTATGTAAGTTTCAGTCAGTCATATGTGAACAGTAGTTGTTTCTTAAATGTTACAAATTATTTATTTAAAACAATCTAGTTTTGTGTTTTGATTCTGTTTGCAAAGTTTTATAGTCTACGCTTATCCCTTGACTACAAATCATCCTGAATATTACGGGCCCAAGAAAAAACGAGCCCAAACAAGCTCGAGTTCAATTAGCCGCACAAGAAAACATTGTAATTTTTCCTGCATCATCGATCAATTTTCATCAGCAAGCAATGGGTTCAGACTCGGGTTTCTCTGGCCCAGATCAGTTATTTAACGACAGTGATAATTTTTTATCGCTTAGCAGTTATGTCCCGGTTTGAAGGATATGGGTACTGGTGAAATTACAGGCACATGAAGTCTCATGTGTTAAATCTAACAACTTTATGTCTCAGGGTGATGGAAGCGCTGCAGTTCGCCACTTGTGGAGAACACTGTAATGGGCCACAGGTAAACTTTGTGCGTGTTCCATCACGATAGCAAATAACAAAAAAAAAAAAAAAAAAAAACATACATGGGCGATGCCTTTCTATAACTTATAAATATGTTATTTCATAGGCGTGAAGTCTGCGATTCATACAACGAAGTCTTCTCTGAAATGGTTCAATATCAAAATAAACAACTGGTACACACGTCATAGTTGTAGATAAACTGATAGCTGATAATTGATAAGGAACGTTATCTTGACCGACTGCCGATTCAACTGCGGATTAGCTAAATCTTTTTATTAGATTGTTTTGTTTTGGCAACAAGGTTGTGGAATGAGCTCTCCGCCGTGGTTTTCCCGATGGAGTACAGCGTGGGGCTCTTCAAAAAGGGCGTGAAGAGATTTCATCAAGGTCGGCAACGCTCGAGCTATACCCCTGGTGTTGCAAGCGTCCATAGGCTACGGTAACTGCTTACCATCAGGCGGGCCGTATGCTTGTTTGCCACCTATGTGGTATAAAAAAAAAGTTTTAAATATCTATTTTTGTTAAAATTCGTACCAATCGCAAAATGTACGCAGGATAATTGAATATTGTCAAAAATACCTGCGCTCCTATAGGTTACCGGTTAGCAGCGTGTTGTTGTTTAATGCACTTGTTACATAATCTTCTATTTCACCTGACAAGCTCAGAAAGGTGTTTGGTTATCATTCGAAATTTGCATAGAAAAGTGCTGTAACCACTATATATATTGAAATAATATTTCAATATTACCAATTGTAGTACCTATCCTTTTAAATTTTAATGTGAATTAACACATATTTTTACTATTATATAATATCTGTATTATATTATATTAATTATTTTTATTTTTTATGTCAATGTAAACAGTTATAATTAAATAATTATAGAATCACAATAATTATTTAAGTTGTACCTAGCATTTTCTCGCTGAAGTGAGGTGAAATATTGTATGTTTCGTTCGGCAGCAAAGTTATTTTGTGCCTCCTGGCTGTATATATGTCCTGTAAAATCTTCAGTACATTCAGGATACTATATATTTGAACCGCTCGCATTCCACTTTCATTCGCCCACGGTTCAATCCTATAATCCTTCCCTGCCTCAGGTGTCAATAAAAGTACTCGCGCCAAATATCAACTTTGTCCGTCTGTAATAGGTAACCGATTGAAATTTTCACAGTATTAAGGTTGCCAGACGTCCGGGAAATCCGGGATAGTCCCGGAATAGGGTGTCTTGTCCCGTGTCCAATAATTTCGCTCTACTGTCCCGGAATTCATGAGTTTTGGATATTCAAAGTTTAGTAAACATGCCTATTTAAAGTAGTTTTCACATAGTTTTTTCTTTTAATGTTGATCCATAGTTTCATAATTAGTTAATAGTTAGCCTTAAAGAGTGGTACAATTTTGTTTTTAAGTTACATTTTATGTTATTTCTATTTCTACCCGATTTGGATGACATTATCTTTGTCTCAAATAAATATATCTAACAATAATTGCCATTTCTTATTTCATAGGGAAAAACACTACATCTGACTTATTTTTATAAATATTAATTTGCCAGTTCAACCATACATTTATTATGATTCTAACTTACTGGCAAAGTACCAACACCCTTTCAAACCTCAGAAATGTCCTGGAATTGATATACCTTAATCTAGCAACCCAAGCAAGTTAGTATGGAGGATTACCTGACAAAATAAAAGTGGTTGCTATAATACGAATGATTTCATTGGGTTTCATCCGTCAACTTTGTTATTATACGGACGGCATGCGCAGCAGAATAATTGCTGCAGAGGTTACCGCTTAACACAAGGTGACCTCTAGCTTGTTAGGTAAAACCAATTAAATAAAAATTTAGTTGTACGTGAATTGATGATAGCCCAATGTTTGCAGGAGCGTGGGATTTGATTCGGGGGAAGTTCGAAGCGGTCACAGGAAGAAGCAAATCAAAGGACAAACAGAATAAGGTTCGTGTTAAGTTGAATATTTAATTAAAGGAGAAATATGTAAGGGTAAGAATGGTTTGTTTTTTTATGTCGCTGGCTGGCTGGTGGTCGCTGAGATGCTAGTGTCATTTATTATATTTTTTTCTGATACAAATATCTTCAGCTCCATTTAGATCGAAGTGGCAGCGGCCGTCAAGTCTTTCATCCTATAATATAAATTAGGGTGATAAAACTAAGTAGAAAATGGTTTGGCAGTACAACTACTGCTGCAACTTCGGTGTGAAATGATCGGCTTTTGTTGAGCAAACATGTGGACATGAACAGGAACACACCTCATGGAAAGATTTTATGTATACAAAGATAGTGTGTGCTTTGTTTAGATTTTGTCAGTGGTCAAGTCTTGCTATCTCTGCTCCATATAGTTTTTTATTACAAATAATTTAGGCTTGCCTTTGTCCACAATCTTACCTGATTTGAGCAGAGGTGGAGATGGGAACGAAGATTTTAAACATGCTTAACCTGGGTTGGGTACTAGCTCTGAAGGAATGCTCCTGGAACACCGTTGGTGCTTGGCGATAAATATGCGTGTCTTTTTTGTTGTTACGGAGATCTATCCATGCATCCTCACAACCTTCCGCATTAACAATAGTCAACTAATATCATCAGCAGCCGTAACTACCACTATTGTACAAATGCCACCCCGATTAGGATGTTATTTGATTAATTACTTTTAGGGATTGCAATCCGGAAAACCGGTTCCAGCAAAAAACTTTATAAATAAAATATTATATAATTAAATTTTCCATAAAATCGGTAATCGCTCTGTAAAAAATAAACGTTATAACGTAATTAAACGAAACGATTATTGAATGTAAATGTGAAATCATTGCACAGTGGATCATTATATTATAAAAGAAGATTTACAAAAATGCAAATCCAGCAAAAAACCCAAACCTATGCCATAAATGTTAAAAAAAAGTGGAAGATCGTGGAGTGGAGGAAGTGAAGTTGATGGGAGAAAATACATATCGGTTGTTATCTCGTATGAGTAATCGTTGCTATTGAAACCGATAATTGTAGGAGATGTGAGTGCCTCCTCGGCTTCGTAGCTCTATCATATGAACCGCCCTAACGTCATACGTTCAACAAAAGTCTCAACCATTATGGTGAGATTTGCCATAATCCTCACGCTTGGCAGGCGTCTTGGGGATCGTAATGTATGATGGCAGTTCTTCAGCAAGCGGTACTGCCCGTCTTCTGGTATTTTAGCCTTGCGATTGCTACAGGAAGATATGGAGGGGTGCAAATCTAGCGAGACATACCACGGGAAAATTTAAAGTAGTGTCGGATAGTAATCCTTGATTACTGTATATATTATATACAGTAATCAAGGATGTCCTTTACTTGGACGGAAACACTCTGAGATATGTTACTTCCTTCAAATATCTAGGTCACATAATCACCAGTGACCTGAGAGACGACCATGACATTGACAGAGAGAGACGATCTCTTGCCGTTCGAGCAAACATGCTAGGCAGAAGATTTAATAATTGCTCACGGGAGGCGAAAATTTTATTATTTAAAACATATTGTACGGCACTGTATACGCCCCATTTATGGTTTAGCTATAAAGCTGAAAGTTACCGCACTTTCAAAGTGCAATATAATGATTCGTTTCGCATCTTGTTTCGCCTCCCGCGGTATTGCAGTGCGTCTGCGATGTTCGCTGAAGCTCGTGTGCCGGCTCTCGATGGACTGATACGGCATCGCATTGCCAGATTTAGAGACTCACTTTTTAGGTCTGGCAATGCTCTTGTCAAAACTATAACATGTGTCTGTCATAATTTTTTAAAATTTTGTTCTAAGATGTTGAGCACTAATAAATTGTATTGATTTGTCCTAATTTAATTTGACATGGTATAATTTTGACTATTTGTAATTTTGTTTATCGTGTACATGTATTATTATTATTAATGGACCTTATATGATGTCTGACAATAAATAAATTTGAATTTGAATTTGAATTTGAATTATATACTTTCAATGTTGTACACAAAGCCCAAGATAAGATTTCGATTCCCAATCACATCAATACATCGTTATCTAACACAACGCGCGCGGACGCTGTCTAAATAACCCGCTGTAGATTAATATAATATTTACATTTCTTTTTATAATGAATATGCTATTTGTGAGTATTAATTTGTTGCTTATTGTCAAGATTTGAAAGCCTTTTGCTTTCTGTAATGTCGTTAGTTCTCGAAAACAACCACAGATTAGACAACAGTTAAACTTACAGTGTACATAATCCTCAGTATTATATTTCGTATTGCATCATCCTACCCATAAGGTATGGATTCATATAATGTGCGTATGTGGACTCGGTATTTACGTTTTGTATTTAAAAATACATGTATACATTTCCCTGTGGGATAAATTTGTAAGAGGTGCCTTTTGAAGAACTGCCAAATTACACTGCGATCTTCAAAATGCCTCCAAAGCGTGGGGATTACAGCAAACCCACCTGATGGGGGAGGCTAACGGTGGACGTTATGTGAAATGTACCACCTATATTTAAAATCACACTAATGCAAAATATTGTGTTTATGTTTGAATTCTTCAAACTGAATCGATTAAAGATGATATTTGGAATAAGTAAGTAAGTATACATAGTTTAGATTCTGGATTAACACATTGAATACTTTTCATCATCATCATCACTATTCAACACTGGCTATGCGGTTGAAACCGCTGAAAACCATGGGAGAACAAGGTAGTCACAGTAGTGTCTCCATTTCGATCATAATGACGACGACTTTCCGTGCTTACGGCACAGCACGGAAAAGTATTGCACTCCCCGAAGGGGCAGAGAAGGTAAAGACACCAGAAGGTGGGCAGCTGCGCCTTCTGAAGAACTGTATGTGCCGACGCTTGGCAGGAAGTGTAAGGGTTATAGCAAACCCCCTAAAAACGCATGGGATGGCATTTGTTCAACACAGTTTTGGAGGTGGACATCTTCCGGCTGTTGAATTGACGAATAAAGTTAAGGCATTGTAAATGTAACAAATAAAAAATGTGCAAACTGCATATTTTCTAAGATACAAAGTTAAGTAGATAAAAATTTAGAAGAGCTATAAATAAATTCCTGGTTTAAATATTTGAGTACAATAATTGCAAGTCTAATATTTAGCACCATCCTACTAACACATGAGTAGGAGTATGCTGTTCATTCAGGCCATTATTTCCACGTAAACCATATACCTATTTATGTAAATAGTTATTATAGATTGTATCATTGGTCACAGGTACCGGAATCTGACGCTATCGCTGAGCTGGATTCAGTTATAGACAGCTATCACGGGAAAACCAGTAAGTATTTCTACGAATATAATGTACAAAAGCAATTATTCTACTTCCAGGTTCTCTTCAACTGTCCCAGTTGACAGTTTTAGATCATTGTTGTTATGGGGTCTACCTCTGAAACCAAGCTTGTGAAGAATCTTATTTCTGTACATATTTAAAGAACGAAAAAATATAATGTAGTTTTTGTGACATCCAAAAAACTTTTCTGTTACGGTTTGATAGTTTTTATTAGTTTTAAACTATTTCATTCGCGAAGAAATTGATTTGCCTATTTTAAATCGGTAAATTACAAATTATTCACATAGCTAAAGAAATCTGCTGTTAGCCTACTATTTTCCATGTTTATGTCGGTTTATGTTGGAAAAGCATTTGTAACGCCCACGCAAAGTAGGAAAAGTACAAAAGTACAATGTTTTTTTGCTGCTTGTTATATGATAGCTTCTTGATGGTTAGTTATATCATCGAAGGTAGTTAACAGGCTTGCACGGAACGGGTGCTGGGTCTAGAGGACTACTGCTGGAACACACCGTTAGGTGCTTTGCGATAGATTTTCTACTTGGGGCTGGTAGTTAGCTATGCTGGTATTCACAAATTGCAATATGCAACTGTTGCATTTAGCAATGTTACTATTGCATCAGACTGAAATAATTTAGTTTTATAGACACTTATCTCTAGGTTTTCCCTACTCTGATATGAAAAGATAATCGCAATCTGCTAATTGTTTTTATATAGTTTATTCTAAAACCTGGGTTTTGTATGACTTTTATTAATATAATATTTATTTTTTATAAAATATTTACAAATATGTACAACACTAATTACATGGATTCCTATCTATAGAAGACATTGGAAGCATTTTCTAAATCCTAAGTTATCAAACGCTTGAGTTTTGCCTTATTTTTACAATATAAACGCTTAGTTTTTTGGCATAATTTGTCAAACTGCATGCGAAATGATTTAACATAATCTTGTAATTTTTACTTGCAGTAAAAGAAACTAGCAGTATAGTAAAGCGTTCACGGCGGAAGAACAAAGAATCGCAAGGTGATTCCAAAAATGGAGGCACATGGCCCAAAGCGCGAGCTAACTTTATACTAGAAGAAAATTCTACAGGAACTATCGTTCAACCGCGGTCTAGGAAGGAAAGACCGCCCTTATCGATTCTACTCAGTCCGCCGACAAAATTGCCACCTGAACCGCAAAGGTCGAACACTAACCGCAACTCTAACCCGATACCGTTGGGACACGCGCCTCTCACTCAAGTGACCACCCCGGCGCGGCACTCGGTCTACAAATCTATAGAATCATCGCCGGCCATCGAGCACTTTCCTAAACCAGCACCTCTAGCGATCCACAACCCGTTTGCGTCACCGAACACCATGAACTTTGAGAAAATTCGCACAAAATTCGAAAAAGATAAAATGTCTATCAGTGACTATTCAGAACACGACATCACACCAAACAGACTCAGCTTAGTTCTAAACCCTTCTGACGATTCCCTCGACTATCAACCAGTGACCCGTAGTAGAACCAAAAGTCCACATTCCTTAGACTTCATGGTCAACAAAGGCCCCGCATCCCTCGATTTCGTCACTAGGAAATCTCCCAGTTCCTTAGATCATTCGATGAAAAACCATCCGGGGAAGGATATCCTCGAGCAGTATTACGCAACGAAGAAATCATCTTCGCCTAAACCAGTCAATGTTAATAAATATCCTTCGGACAGCGACAGTTTCGGACCGGACAGTTTGAACAGCAATACTAACTACCCCATGACGGGAACGTTACCTTCGCAGTCACGAATGCAATCGCAGTATTACAGAGGGCCGTTTGTCAACTCGAACCCTCACACATCTAGTCGCTACCCGCATTTGGCGAGTCCCACGAATATACCACAATCTCAGTCCGGCGAAAGTATTGGTACTAGTTACGACATGCATTCCTTCACATCTCACACTCACAACATGTCCGATATACAACCACTCCCTAGGACAACCAGAGGAGATAATTACCATCATACTTACGAAGGAGGTACGTTTCCGAGAAAAAAAGAGAACCAGAGGTTTCGTATTCCGTCCAACCCTAGCGTCACTTCCAAGAACTCTGCTGGAAAATTGAGCACGGGGTCTATTGAGAGGAGTTCCGAGAGGAATTCTCCAATGCCGACATTTCACGTGGAAGTGTTGAGTCCCGGGCGAGGTGCGAAGCAGTTAACACATAAAGCAACGAGGAATTCCATGCCGGAGTACTGCGGCTTGGGATGGAATAAGCCTCTACCTGGAGAGCTTAGGAGAGTGCATATCGACAAAAGTCAGCAACCTCTAGGGATACAGATCTACTGTCCGCCAAGCAGCGGAGGTGTGTTCGTATCGACTGTAAATGACAACTCCCTCGCGAGCCAAGTTGGACTGCAAGTGGGAGACCAGTTGTTAGAAGTTTGCGGGATCAACATGCGCTCAGCGACTTACACTCTTGCCGCCCGAGTGTTGCGACAAATCGGGAATTCAATAACCATGTTAGTACAATACAGTCCGGATAAATATAAAGATGAGGTAGACGTTCCGGGCAGTTCGTCGTCAGGGGAAAGTTCTCACGACGAAGAAGTCTCCTTATCCGGGTCTCCGACTCCTAGGAATTCCCCCGGCCCTCAGCAGTCTTTAAGAATGGAACAGCCTTCGACTGAAGTTTCCACGTTGAGACAGCCGCAAGCCAGCAAAGACTTGCCCAGGTTTCTGCTGATAGAAATGCGGAATTGCTCCGATTTAGGTATAAGTTTGGTGGGCGGAAACGCCGTAGGTATATACGTCCACAGTGTGCAGATTGATTCCCCAGCATACAACGCTGGTTTGAGAACTGGAGACCAGATCTTGGAGTACAATAACGTGGACTTGCGGAGAGCGACTGCCGAGCAAGCTGCTTTGGAACTGGCGAAGCCTGCTGACAAGGTAAGATTCAATGTTTTAGTTGTTGTTCCTGAACTGGTTATATTGTTCCTGGCATACTTTCTTATTTATTTGATTTTGGATTTTTTTGTTAGCGTAATTATGCCTTTTAAAATATTGAATCATAAGGCGTTTGCCAACTTATCATTTAACAACAGTATTTTTTATTTATCTGTGTGAGACTGCCATGTGCCTTCGTACCTTTATACCACCCCAATGATTATTCGTGTGTTAGGACTTAGGACTATAAATATATGATTATAGTCCTAAGTCTTCATTTATATATTCAATTATATATTAAATTCAATTAATAAATATATACAAACAGTTTTGTTTTTAATACGAAATATACAAGCACTTTACCACAACCTTAACTGAGGAATAGTGACAATGTGTTTGACGATAAAATATTCCTTTTTAAACGGCACCCGTTTATTACTAACTTTTTTCTAGTTAATGGGGTGTTCTGATAAATAAATATACAGTGTGGCGTCTGGAACTTTGTCCATTAGAAGTCAATAGATCTGACGAAACGAGACCGTTAAGACACCTCTGTCGCTCGTCCTTTGCGGATATATTCGAACTTACGTCCGCTGGCATTAGCCAGGGTTGCATTAACTGCTCAGCAATCGCGACCGGCCGGACAGACGCGAATCCTACGTTATTTTAACTGTCACTGTAACTGTCACAGTGGAAGGTAGGCAGCAGCGTCTTCTGAAAAACACTTTAATTCTAGCTAAAACTCCCCTTAATGGGGAGGCTCGGTTCAGCAGTGGACAATCCGTCCGATACAGTAACTAGTAGGAGATGCTGCGACGATCAACCAAACTAATGGACTTCAACTATCATATCAAATTCGCACCTGAGTCTCAATTTTCGAGCGGTTAATGTACCGGGTGCGTAATGTCAGTAAACGCGGATACGAATCTTGATCGAGACGAAATTTTTTCCCTCTATAATTTGTAATTGTGTTGTTCCCTTAGTATGCGATAATGGTTGAAAGATTGAAGCGTATTTGTTAGCAATAAGGTTGAATGTGCATTGTTTGTACAAGGTGAGCGTGCTAGTGCGGCACGACCTGCAGCAGTACCACGAGATAAAGGACAAGCCGGGCGACGCGCTGTACGTGCGCGCCGGGTTCGACCGCTGCGCCAAGATAACCTCCATCGGCATGGACACTGTCGACGAGTACTCGCTCTGGTTCCGCAAGGACGAGGTGCTGTTCGTCGACAACACGCTGTTCAACGGCGCGCCCGGCCTGTGGCGCGCCTGGCAGCTCGACTGCAAGGGCGTCAAGAGGCAGTGGGGGACTATACCTAGCAAGTTCAAGTCAGTATACTCATACTTCACTATACATATCTCTAGTTTCGTTCGAAATTTCGATATTTTGGTTGATAATAAATTGAATTCAAGTACTTTCACGAATCAGCACACGCGGGCAGCGATCCCCTTTGTTTTTCGTTGGTTTGAGCGCGCTCGGTGCTATACTTTCGGAAATATTATTAAAATAATGCAAATTTCAAACTCAAAAATTCACCCTACAGGTATAGAGTCCTATACATTTGGAAATTGACAGAGTTAAAATCACATTGCACCGTTGCTTGTATTAAAAGTCAAGTCTCCGGCTCCGCACCAATAACCTGTAACAAAATTACCCTTGGTTAGTACTGGATACAGAATGTGTGACAGTGCGGCGATACCCATCAGACATTCTCGAAGAGCTTTTTCTCATATGTGGGTGCGAGAAGCGTGCATCAGTTTATAGGGTGTATAGTAATTAGACAAGTTTAAACGGTTTAAATCGCGTATATTTATCATGATTTTTGTCCCAACGTTTCAAACACTTTGCAGTGATCGTGGTCACGGGGTGACTAATTGGTTTTATTTGTCAAATGAGTTATTAAGAAATTATTTGTCCTACTGTCAGAAATTTTATATTAATCATAACGTTCCCTATTCATGCAGTATTAGCTCACACACTGTGAGCGAATACTGCATGAATAGGGAACGTTATGATATATGAAGTAACCAGAGGTCTTGCAGATTTGTGTCGGCCATTGGTCGAGCGTCTGTTTTTCATGTCAGCAATGTGTTCTTTTACCCGGATACCAACGCTCCTCTTTATTTGCCCAATGTAGGACAGCCCACATTCACAATCAAGTTTGTAAAAACCTGCATCTTGTAGGGGAATATTGCACTTAACAGGTCTTAAAAATTGGTTGATATTTTTGTGCGGCTTGAAGTAAGTTTTTATTGATGCTTGTCTTAAGATATTACCAATTTTGTCCGTTACACCCTTAATGTAAGATGGCAGGTTGTCTCTCAACTGTGGAAGGCTTGGGCCGGCTTCTGTGACGCATTCGTGGGAGCTTGTGATTATTGCTTCGCAGTATTTGTTTTACATACTGAAGCTCCTCCTTGAAATGGTCAGTGTCGCAGATGCCATGTGCTCTCAGTAACAAAGATTTGCCTACGGTAGCCAACTGACATGGATGGTGATGGGAGTTACCATTTAGATATTTATCTGAATGGGTGGGTTTCCTATAGACTGTATGACTAACGGTGTTGTCAGGATTCCTGATGACTAAAACATCAAGAAAAGCTAAGCATTTATTGACCTCGGGCTCCATAGTAAATTTAATTTTATTATGTAAGGAGTTTAGAAATGCAGAAACTTTATTACCGGGGAGGATGGTAAAAGTATCATCTACATACCATTTATAGATCTTCAGCATAGCCACAGCTGTGGAGAGAGCTCTCTCCTCGAAGTTCTCCATGAAAATATCGGCAACAACAGGGGAGACTGGAGAGCCCATAGCTACACCATCAATCTGTATGTAGAACTTTGAAGCAGTGATGGCTCAGTGGCACTGGCTATGGACTGCCGTGCAGCAGGTCCATGGTTCTAATCCCGCCCAGAGCTTGAGCTTCACCGCATGGTGGAAGGGCATTTTGCGAATGCCCGCCTGGCTAGCGACCACCCTCAAGTAGAAAATCTGTCGCCAAGCACCTAACAGTGTGTTCCGGCAGCAGTCCTTGAGAGCCAGAAAAATTACAGGCTAATGAGACCTAACAACTGGACGTCTCAGTGTGACGGGCACAGTGCAATTCGTCGCTGATGAAAATGCGTCTGTTATAGGCAGAGGTTAGTCCACTTAACATCAGGTGGGCCTCGAGCTTGTTCCGTCACAATAACATATTTTCTCACAATAGAGAGCCAGATGTTAGGCAATGTTCCAGAAATTCTGTATATTCCATGGGAAGGTCATGTTCACTAATAGGGCGTTCGGATAGCCTATCGGTGCCAAAAATAACACTCACAAACGCTAAAAATGATCACACGGGCCGTTCGTTTTGGGACTTCGTGAGCAAAAATATCGTTTTCGCTCACCGTTCGGATAGCTTTGAAAACGCTACAAATGACAGAGAAAAGTGATATTTTTGACCCATGTCTTACCGTGGGATCGTTGTGATCGTTTTTTGACAACTGCTGTTTTGACAGTTGTATTTGGCGCGATTGAAGAATTCACAAGTTTTTTAATAGATATATATAAATATATATATTTATATATAATATAAATACTATATTATATAGTAGGTACCTACTTGTTTTGTTAATTTTAGAGATTGATTCCATGTTTCGTACTGTGCAAAATTGTTAAAATATTGTCGGTTGTCAAAGTATGTTTTAAGCCGTTCGGATAGCATTCAGTAATTGGTGGTCAAAAATAGCAAAAGCTTCTATCCGAACGCTAAAACACTAATGCCACTTTTGAAACTGCTACAAACGCAATCGAGCCAAAACGAACGCCCCTTAAGTCTGTTCTTGACAATTTCAATGCAATCATGTACAGGTAGGCTGGTGACTAACGACTGTACATCAAAGCTGACCATAACTTCATCATCAGTCAATTGTAGATTTTTCATTTGACTGACAAAGTGGTAAGAATCCTTGACATGCGCATTAGTTTGACCGCGGAGTGGAGACAGTATTTTAGCACGGTGTTGAGCTAGTTTGTATGTTGGCGAATCAATTTGACTTACAATTGGGCGCAAATGAACGTCTGTTTTGTGTATTTTTGGTAAAACATACAGTTTTGGTGGTTTCATACACGAAGGTGCCAGTGCCGTGACGTCTAACCCAAGAGTGTCGGAGTATTTACACATTATTTCCTTAGTTTTTGTTACCATTTTAGCTGTTGGATCGCTTTTTACTGGTTTATATGTGCTCTCGTCCTACAAAAGTTCTTATATCTTAGGTTATAATCCGACACAGTGGAATTACCTTTATCTGCTTGAATAATGGTTATATCTGGGGTCTTGCGTAGGTTGGTAAGATCAAGATATTGTTTACGAGGTAGATTCGGTGCGGGAGCTTTACTACGCAAAACAGCAGATATATCGTAACGCCTCTATGATTAATATAAAATTTTTGACGGTAGGACTAATAATTTCTTAATAACTCATGTGACAAACAAAACCAATTAGTCACCCCGTGACCACGATTACTGCAGTGTTTCAAAAGTCGGGCTAGAAATCATTAAACCGTTTAAAGTTGTTGAATTACTATGTGTAATGATCGCGAAACCTAAGACAACGTAATAGGGTGTATTGTGTGCGGTAGGGTGGAGGAGATCCTGCGGCGGTCGACGGGCGCGCTGGAGGGCGAGGCGGCGCGGCGCGCGTCCACCACGGCGCGACGCTCCTTCTTCCGACGCAAGAAGCATCGCCACAGCAAGGAGCTCGCCTCCTTCTCCAACACCGAGCTGGGCTGCTGGTCCGACTCCGGGACGCTCGCTGACGCAGAGGCCATACCTAACTACCAGCGCGTCGAGCGGCTCAACTGTTAGTATATAACATAGTACATTCACTTCTATTGTATTTAGACTCTCTCCGGTTTTCATTAGATTCATTAAACTCTCTTACATTAAGCAAACTAAAAATCGAACAAATGTTTAAATAATAAAAGATGTCCCAATTTTAAGATGACTTCTTCAAGGGAATTCTAATACTTGAAAACATTTAAAATGCTATGTAAATTTAAAATTAAATATCAACTCGTGATGCGCCTAAGAATATGTAAATAGGTAGTAGTGTCTAAGTTACGACTGCTGAACTTGTCTGTTTCCATTATATTATAACTAGGAACCTAAACACCCGAAGTAGTCGTTCGGGTAAGTCCTCGTGGGACCTAAGATGAAGCATGATAACTTTACTTTAATATAGAAACGCACGTCTATGGCGTGAAATTTTATGATTAGTTATTGTTTTTTTTTATTTTTAAGAAAATGACATTACATAAGCCCTTTCAAATGTAAACCTAACATGTAAAAATATCTTACTTACTGTGCAAGTTAAACGTGAAAATGGCATAATTTAAAAGTCCATTTACCTAACACATACACAAAAATAATACGCACAACAATCTAAACGAAATTTCTTAAGTAAGATTTTATTGAAGGTAGCGAAACAACATTGAAGATATCGAAATTACACCTGATGTTTTCTTCATTATATGTGTTACACATACGATGTATAAGGGAATGCCTAAGCATATTGGCTCTGCAGATTGGTAACACAAATCTATTTCTCTGAAGTGGCCTACTAGGGCGAGTCATGTTGTAATTTAACTTCTGAAGGATATCAGAACATTCAACCAAGCCATTCATTGCCTTGTACAATATTAACACGTCTATAATTTTGCAAACGTACAAGGGCATAATGTTATAATATTGCAGACTGATAGGATCGTAATGATTTTACATTTGTTTTTCATGAATGGCCAGTGATACATAAACCTTTTAAGGACACGTTTCACTCTATTAAAATGAACTTGATATCCGGTGTTTCAACATAAGACGTTGCTTCGTACCAAATTTCAAGATTCTGAGTTCACGAGACGTACACCGTAAGTTTTTTGTTCCCTGTATCCTTTGATTGCGTTGGCATAGAAGTTTGATGTTTTTCACAGCTCCAAGGGACAGTAGACCTGAGTATTTGGTATAAATTTCACTTGATACACGCGTTCCTGAGAAAAAAAGTCGTGACGGACAGACATACGGACAACAGAGTGATCTTATAAGAGAGGAACTTATGCTTCATTTAAATTGGGAATACCTGCTAAGTCAATCGACCTCATTATGGCGCCGACGAATTGGGCTGACGGTATCTGTATTAAGGCCTGGAGGCAGAAATTTCGTGCCAGGACTGAATCCGAAACGTCGCCATAATTTTCATATTTTGTACCAAAATGTACGTGGATTGCGATCGAAAACTCGCTGCTTCCATAACAGTGTAAAGTCATGTACCTACGATATAATAGTACTGACGGAGACGTTTCTCACGAGCTCGGTGTGTGACGGCGAACTGTTCCCTCGCGGATGGCAAATAGCGCGGCTTGACCGCGTTGGCGCACACGGCGACGACGCTGGCTGGGGCGGCGTGCTGCTTGCTGTCCGAGACTGCTATTCATTGCGCATGGTCACGGATATCGACTCACTCACACCAGATCAAGAGGTACAATTTGCAATCATTAGTTGGAAAAATATTAAATTGCTGTGTTGTGTTGTTTACTTGCCACCTAACTATAAAAATGAACAATATTTAAATGTTCTGACTACAATTGAAAATGCTGTCTGTAAATACTCTAACATGGAAACAATAATATTAGGTGATTTTAATTTAAATTCCTTCAGTGGTGCCATAAAAACACAGTTTGCTTGTTTTGAAAACGTATGTAATTTGACACAATATAACAATGTATTGAACAAGCATGGCGGTCTGCTGGATCTTGTGCTGAGCGGATTAGCTAGCGAGTATGTGACGGTGTGCGACGGTGGAGATGCGGATGCACTGGTACCGGCAGATGCGTACCACCCGCCACTATCAATATGCGTGTCCCTGCCGAGTGGTTTGCCCCCATCCCCGCCTCCCCCGCCGCCGCCATCCGACCGTCCCTCGGCGCCTCCTGATTGGAATTTTCAGAAAGCGGATTTTAGTGGGCTATATGCAGCTTTAGCCGAATTAGAATGGTCCGATTTGTTTGGTATCCAAAGGGTCGATTTAGCAACTGACATGTTTTATCAGAAATTATACGAATGCATAAGTGAGTATGTCCCTGTAAAGAAGCGTTCTTTGAACGCAAACCGCTATGTATATCCACAATGGTACACACCGGAGATAATCAAAAATATAAAAAATAAATATTTTCATTTTGTCCGTTACAAATCAGAGGGTAAGGCATTTAACTGGGAATTGTTTAAATATTATAGGACGCATGTAAAGACTTTAATTGACAATGCTTATCAGCAGCACATTCGACTGATACAAAATCAAATTATTGACGAACCTGCTAGGTTTTGGGAATATGTTAAGGACAAACGGAGGGATAGGCGGCGCTGTGAAAGGTTCACATGTGACGGAGCTGAGGTTGAGGGCGCGGACGCCGCAGCTGCGTTCGCGCGCTACTTCAGTTCTGTATTCCAACGGGAGGTACCACAGCTGGATGCGGCAGCGGCATCGCGACACGGTTCTGGTAGTGATTCTGCGCAGGTTGCAATAAGCACTGTAGACGTGACCGACCTTGCTGCGGCTGTGAGACGCCTGAAATCGCGGTCCGCGGCTGGTCCCGACGGCATTCCTACTTTTTTGGTGAAGGATTGTATCGATGTATTGAAGTTACCGTTGATGTATCTTTACAATTTATGTCTTGAGGAGTCGACCTATCCGTGGCATTGGAAGACATCGAGAGTGACACCAGTACCCAAGGCAAGCTCTGGATCTGAAGTCTCCACCTACAGGCCTATTGCGGTGCTATCAGTCTTTGGAAAGGTCTTTGAGTCCATTATCGATCGCCGTATTTCCCAGCAAGTAGAGCATGCCATAAATGACTGCCAGCACGGTTTCCGTAGGGCTCGATCTACCACCACTAACCATATAAACCTAGTTGATTATGTCGCTAGTGAAATGGACGTGGGTCGGCAAGTCGATGCGGCGTATTTTGACCTAAAAAAAGCATTCGATTTAGTTGATAATGACATCTTACTCGAGAAGTTATCAACATTTGGATTTACTCCTAAGCTCCTTCAATTCTTCTCGAGCTATCTGACTGACCGCAATCAGTTTGTTCGGGTATCTGGGTACGAATCTAGCTACTATTACACCCGGTCGGGGGTAAGTCAGGGTAGTACTCTGGGACCAACGCTTTTTTTGTTGATGATCAATGACTTGCCGAAGGTCGTGAGTTCTGCAAAATGTCTCATGTTTGCGGATGATTTGAAGTTGTGCCTTGCTGTGAGTGGTGTAGAGGACACTGAAGCTCTGCAGAGAGATATTGATGCTGTGGCTGACTGGAGTGAAACCAACCGCCTGCCCTTTAATGCTTCTAAATGTAAAATAATTAGCTTCACGCGCTCACATTGTCCTCTATATGCTACTTATTTTCTGCCTGACGCACCATTAGAAAGAGTTAATGAAATTCGTGACCTTGGACTGACTTTAGATAATAAACTTGACTTTAGAACACACGTGACCAACATCTGTAAAAAGGCTAGTAGATCGCTTGGGTTTATAATGAGGGTGGCTTCACAGTTTTCTGATAATAGAGTACCTAAAGTTTTATATAACGCCTATGTCCGCAGCACTCTGGAGTTTAGTGCAGTGGTCTGGGATCCATATGAGGACAAATACTCACTTATGATCGAAAAGATACAGCGAAAGTTTGCGCGGTGGTTGTTCAAGAGAGCCTATGGATATTATCCCTACTTATATCCGTCTATGTTCGTTTCGGGTATGGTCGGCCTAGATACACTTAATCTGAGACGGAAACTGCTGCTTGTAGTGCACTATTTATCAGTTCTTCACAATAAAGTTAACAATCAAAGTGTACTTAGTCAGATAGGGCTACAGGTGCCCAGGCGCGGAGCGACGGTCGCACTGCGCAATGTCCCGCGGCTCTTAGCAAGGCCGGTCGTACGGACCCGCCGCACACAAAATGCGCCCACTGCTCGTGCGCGCGCCGTGCTCGGAGATTTGCTTCTTTATGACGAAAATGTTGATCTATTTGCTGACAATATGGGAACCCTAATAAGACATGCATATTTGCACTTAAATTTGAACTATCGTGAAATTTAATTCAATCTTCATTTATTATTGTGTGATAATTTTTTGACATATTGATTTTATTGACATTTTGAATTTTCTTTGTATTATTTTATTGTGATTATAGTTTATGTATTTTAATTTAATATGACATTGTTTGTAAATATTGATAGTAATAATAATTGCATAGAATTGTATAATAATGTAATATATTTGTATAATAAGATATATAATGTAAATTTAAGTAATAATGTTTTGTTTCGGGTAATTTATATTTTTGACATGTTGGTGTTTTGGACATCATAGTCTGTAAGCCACATTGTATTTTTTAAAAATAAATAAATAAATAAATAAGGGTCCCGTTTTTTCCTTTTGAGACACTGATCCCTAAAAACGATATGACATCAACAAAACAATATTAATAATTGTTCGGCAAAGATGTGTAATGTTGTGAAGTTCGAGTTGTGTTGCGTAGACGGGCTGACGCGTCCGGTGGTGGTGCTGGGCCCGCTGTGGGAGTGCGTGTGCGCGCGGCTGGTGTCGGACTGGCCGCACGTGTTCGGGTCCGTACGCGCCTCCCCCCTCCCGCTGCCCGGCGCCGCGCCCGCGCTCACCCGCGGCACGCACGTGGAGCCGCGCCCGCGCCCCGGCTGCGACCACCTCGACTGCATCCCGCTGCAGGCCATCAGGGACCGCGCACAGAAGGTAACTCCAACTGTCTACCTCTCCTGCCTTACTAGAGAATATCATTATCTACAGTCGCCTGCAATAACAAGTATACACATTGTAATTTTCAAAATATTGGCAAAGAGCTCTGTTTTTCTCTATGTATCTTAAAATCAAAGAGAAGTCAGAGTATCTTAAAATCAAATAATAATTTGAATAGTTTTACATATGTTCATAGTAACTTCGATTATTCATAACGTAGCGACACCACATTATTTAGAAAATTACGAAGCGTATACTTCTTATTGCAGGCGACTGTTCACTACTAAAATTCGCATTCTCTTTACTTTAAAATATAAATTGGCGGTATATGAAAGAAAAACTAAAATCGTAACATTAAAATGTTTCTCTTCAATCACAGGTAAGTGTTACGGCAAGATACATTGCCGTTAATTTAGTTAAATGATACCCGCAACTGCATGGAATAAATTTAATTTCATATATACTTCCTACAAAATTATGATCAATAAATACTCAACGCCTCTATTAACAACCCACCATTTAAAGAGTTCGAACGAAGCCATTCTAATGACTAAAGTGGGCCTTATATTTTATTTCTTTAATTATAACTCGCATGTGAAATGTAAAGCAAGAGAGCTTATTCATATTATTTACTTAATTTTTTTAATATAGTAATAATTGTCATTATCAAATTTAAGTCTTACAGAGATACGAAAAATTGGAATTCAACAAATTTTTGGTGATTTTTTTATTGTGTAAATTGACGAACTATTTTCACTGTCTATGTCTAATTGCTACACATGTACCACATAATTCCAGAATATAATAACCGAATAAGCTGAGATGGTATCCCATCCATATAAAGGTATCTAAAAAAAACATGTTATTGGCTGGGCAGGCCTAGTTAGCCCAAACCAAACCGAGGCCGCGCGACAATTGACTGACCAGTTACGTTAATACTAAAGCAAATTTAAACCTTATCAGAGAATTGAAGTCTTTTCCTGTTTCATAAAATTTTAAAAGCATCTGTTAGTTTAAATTTTCGTATCTAATAATTAATACTTTCAGTAAAAAGAAAGTCGTTGACATTTAATTTGGTAGTTGGTTTTCTTGCCACGATTTAGATTTATACTAAATAAACAGTTTATGTTAGGATAGCTACAAAAGAGTAATTGTCATAAATTAATGTGAAATTGTAAATAGTAAGTACTTATATCACGTTAGGCATTTGTACAACTAAGATAAAATTGCATTACATAATGTGTGAAACCTACGTCTAAAACATACCTACAAGTATAAAAAAATATACTCACCATCCTATAGCTATGGACTACCGTGCCGCAGGTGCCGCGGTGCATGGTTCGAGCCCCACTGCCGGATTGGTGGAAGGGTATTTTGCGAATGCTCGCCTGGCTAGCGACCACCCTCAAGTACAAATCTGTCGTCAAGCACGTAACAGTGTGTTCCGGCAGCAGTCCTTGAAAGCCAGAAAAACTACAGGCACATCAGACTTAACAACTGTATGTCTCAGTGTGACGGGCGCAGTTCAATTCGCCAACTTGTGACGAAATGCGTCTGTTATAGATAGAGGTTAGTCTGCTTAATATCAGATGATAACGTGCTTGTTTAGTCCCAAAAAAAACTACACAATATATAACTCTTTTCACTAGGTACAATGGTATTGGAACATTTGTGTGATACTCGCCAGTGGCATGAATTTTAATCTCTACGCTCGTGTTTAATAACCCGTTTTATGCAACAGTTTCATAAACTAACCTACTGCTCAAATAAGCATAAACTTTTAAAAGTAAAAAAAAAGCGATATTATACCTTAGGCATTTTAAAACAAAGACCATAAGTTCACAAACTTGAGATAATATTGTACAGTAACAGTACAGTACATATGTAAAGTAAACTGATTCGAGTACATATTATGGTATGAGTTAATGAGGCGGTATAGGGTAAGATCACAAGTAACTATGTATTGTTTATATGTCACAATACCAGTAAATAGTTTCAGTAATGCAGAATTGCGTACCGACATGCCTCTAATAGTCGATCTCTATTTATGTTTTATTGTTTTTTTTTCAGGGCATCCACTGCATACTAGACATAAGTGTAGCCACAATAGAGAAACTCCATAAGCAGCAGATATACCCTATAGTACTCTTTATTAAGTTCAAATCCTTCAAACAAATCAAAGAAGTCAAAGACACAAGATATCCAGCAGATAAAGTGTCCGCCAAGGCGGCGAAGGAGATGTACGAACACGGACTGAAAGTAGAAAACGAATATAGGAATTACATTTCAGGTGAGTTGATATTATGTGAGCGTTTTGGCAGATTCTACTGAAAATATTAGGTCCTTACATATGAAATTGGCGTTTTGTATGGGAGGAACAAAAAGTCGAATATTTTTTAATATAATAAGTATATTTAATTAATCAAAGTATGAACCATTATTTTCTATGCACTTTTGCCATCTCATAGGTAGTTCATTGATCCCTTTACTAAAAAAACCAGTCGGACGGGAATCAATAAAATCTTTGAAGGCGATTTGGACTGCCCCATGGGAGTTGAATTTTTTCCCTTGCAAGAAGTTATCCAAATTTCGAAAAAAATGGTAATCTGTTGGAGCAAGGTCCGGGGAGTACGGAGGATGTCTTAGACTTTCCAATTGAAGCTCTTCTAATTTAGTAGCCGTCTGTAGCGCAGTGTGTGGTCTAGCGTTGTCGTGAAGCAGCAGTGGCGTGGAGCGATTGACCAGCCTAGGTTGTTTAGCCGCTAGCTTTTCCATCATGGTTTGCAATTCCTGACAATAGACATCAGCCGTAATAGTCTGGCCAGATTTGAAAAAACTGTAATGAACAATACCGGCACTAGTCCACCAAACGCTTACAAGTAACTTTTTTGGGGTTAATTTTCGCTTGGGGCAGGATTTGGCTGGCTGGCCAGGATCTAACCATTGCGCTGAGCGCTTCCGATTATCGTAAAGAACCCATTTTTCATCACAGGTAATGATTCGGTTTAAAATACCTTCATTATTGTGCCGGTTTAGTAATGTAACGCAGCAGTCGACGCGCGTTTGCCGGTTTGTTTCAGTCAATTCGTGAGGTACCCACCTTTCAAGCTTTTTAATCTTCCCAATTTGCTTCAAGTGAATTAAAACAGTTTTATCACTAACATCGCAGCCTGCAGCTAACTCGGACGTGGTTTGCGATGGATCCGCTTCCACAATAGCCTTCAACTCTTCATTATCAACTTGAGTCTCAGGCCGTCCACGGGGCTTGTTCTGCAGGTCGAAATTTCCAGAACGAAAACGTTGGAACCAAAAACGAACTGTGTTTTCTTTTGCAACACGACCGCCATACACATCATTCACCCTTCGAGTTGTTTCCGCAGCACTAGTGCCACGGCGGAACTCTTACTCGTAAATAATGCGATATTTAAGGTTTTCCATTTTGTAAAATGAGTGACGCAAACAGAAAAAAACAGAAGAAAAAAAACAAATGAATGACGATCATCGAAGCACAAATACATGAGTCTATAGCTGTACAAATTTGAATTTGGAATTCCTTACCAAAGAGGAGAAATTCGTGATTAAAGTGGCCAGTACGAAAAACGCCAATTTCATATGTAAGGACCTAATATATTGATGTAAAGGAGCAATAAATAAATGTATTAATACTAATATAAATTTGTATCTTTATAGCAGTTTATTTTTAGCTATGTTTCTTAAGTGGTTGTTATATTTCTCATTTCAAATTGTTGTAATGGATTCGTAGGTTTGCGGTTTAGCTTTTGTTGTTATGGATGATATTTTAGTCTATTCACATGCATTTAACGAGCTATTTACGTAAGAATCCTCACCCGAGACGATAACAAGAAATCGATTAATAGTTCTTCATTTATTTGAATCTCAAAAACAATATATTTATTCTAGCCGAGATCCCTGCCGGCGTGAACATAGCGTACATGTGCACGCAGATCAAGGAAGCGGTGAAGGAGGAGCAGAACAAGACGCTATGGGTCCCCTCAGTGCAGGCCTGACCCCTGCCCCCCGCGCCTCCCCCAGCGCCCCCCCCGCGCGCCCGCCACAAGTCCGTGTCCTTCTGCGCGCATTGTGAACATCACGACAAAGAGCCCGACACGTCCGACATGGACGTCAGGTACTACTCTGACCCCGGTCGTGACATGTCTCCCGTTAAAAAGAAACCTCCCACCAAAACTGACTCCACTGACAGTGACCTAAGATACTATTCGGAACCAGACGCTAAAAATTACTTTGAAATTGATTACGAATTCCTAAAGGAGTTGCAGAAGATCGCTCGCAACAATTGCCCTAAGTGTAAACGAAAGCGATCTAGGAAGACCGTCAGTGAGGGCAAGGACAAGGCTGTTAGTAAAAGCAAGCAGCGGCCGCAGAGGTCGTTCAGACAGAAAGAGAACTATGTTTTCTGTAACGGAAGATATCACAGTGATAAGGAACATTGTCAGTTGTGTTGTCGGATTTGTAATCGATCGACTGATACGCTCGATTCGATCGACGATGACCAATACTCGCTCGTGTCTAGAAGCTATAGCCAACCGTCTAAAGCGACATCTAGCTCCACATCTCGGTCCAGATCGACTCCTAGAAAACCGCGCGAGAGAAAGAACTCTGTCCAATCAATTAAGTCTGTATCGTTTCTCGAATCGAGTAACGACGAATCGAAGGAGGAGACAAATTATACTGCGAAGAGTTTTACGAATGATTTGAAGAAGTTTCTGCTGAAACCTTCAACGCCGAGACAAAGTCTTAGAGACAAGTTCATGAGTAGTATAAAACAAGAGTTCGAAGCTAAGAAGAAATCGCCCAAACTCAAAGCTATAAAGGGTCTGTGGAAATCTTACTGACTTATAGGTAAGGACTGACTTATAGTGACGCCTCATTTGGTCTCAGCAACTTATAGTGTATGATGTATTGATTAAGTGATATATTCTATTCATCGAAGTCGGTCCTTCTCCACGATACTACCAAACGGTACCAGAAGTGTCCTGGAAAATATATAGGCCCTTTTACACTACTGGCCAGTAGTGTCGTGGGTATGACACTAGAAGGTCATAGATATGTCG
Organism: Plagodis pulveraria; assembly: GCA_963890685.1. NCBI lineage: Eukaryota > Metazoa > Arthropoda > Insecta > Lepidoptera > Geometridae > Plagodis > Plagodis pulveraria. The sequence continues at coordinate 2,414,687 of OY982968.1, forward strand.
TGGGGTAGGACCGATCAAAGTAATACCAGTTGTTAATTGGTAGTTAAAAATCGAGTATTTCAGTATGTCGTCAAAAGTAGACTTTTGATAACGCTGCATATCTGTTCTCAGATTTGTTTTATTCCTTTTTCTTGGTGCTTTAATATTATTATTTATATTTTACATGTTTTTATTTTAACGAAATTGAATTTAGAAACAACGTACGTGTTCAGAATTGGTCTAAAATGTTTGGAAATCAAGCTTTAGGTGCTATACTGAGAGCATTATACAACTATACCTTTTACAAAGACGCGTTTGTTACACTATATTATCGTATACTTACTTGATTGTACTATGAATTTATATTAAAAATGTGCAATAGTTTGGTGTTGTAAACATTGTAAATGGATCTATATTATGTTGACGTTTAATTTCTCACGAGAAATCATTTATATCCGTATATCGAAAGATGACAGATAAACTCTCAAGTGACGCCATTATTTGGCTTGTGAGTTTCACTAAGTATCTTTCGATATGGTGATATACTAATATTTTAAATTAAAATACTAAAGAGTTTAATCCTATATATCAGTATAAAATCTATAAACATATATATAACATATTCCATGCACACAATATACTTACATATTACACAGAAAGGGCCATGAAAGGCTTCGATGCACCAATAACGTTACAATAACTAGATATAATCTCGTGAAAATGTTTAATAAATAGAAAAACTTATAAAATTTTATCTATAGGATAATTTATTGTCTGATTGGCTAAACAAAAAGTATATGAAATAGAGCGGATTTTTTAAATAAAAATGAATTATTGTGGTTGTAAATATCTTATACCTAAGGGCGTAGCGCCCTATACGTTTATATTATATCAAATAGAAGATAAAATATTTCGTGATGATTTCCAACTAATTTACTAACGACGTTACGTATGAACGCTGAAACAGTTTTCGATTATTATAGGGTGGTTATTATGCCGAGCGAGATAAGTTATACTTAGGGCCAATTTTACCAAAGTATAGTTAAATTTATACTGCGATAACGTTATATTAAAATTAAAATTTGATATGCTTAAGTTACCACCTAACGTCAAATCTGGTGGCAGTTTTTGAATTTGTGGGCTTTATTCTTGGATTTTTATCCAGGAATAAAGCCTTTTCTTTTGAAAAGTCCTTGGTATGGACTTTTATGACATGTGACAACAGCGTCGATTATAGAAATAGTATGTATTATCAGCAGTAGCAAAGTGGTCATATTATAAGGAGCTATACAGCCAAATTAGATAGAATATTTATAATATTTTAATCTTAGATAGGATTCTTTTCTCCGCTACAGCCGTCTGCCTAATGTCAAATTTCATAAAAGTTAATACCATGGCAAATTTATAATACTGCAACATCATTAGACGTCTATAGTATTATAAGAACCAACACAATTTGATAGATAAAGGTCTATCAAATTGTGTTGGTTCAGACATTAAAGTTATCCTCGTATCGTTTTATCCTAGTTTGGTGATATTGGCCCTTAGCCTTAAGTCATAGACGCATTTTCAAGCAGTTTGAACCAGGACATGTAAGATTGATAACGTCTTTTAAATTAGAGTTGAACTGCCTTCACTCTTCAGCAGAATATTACAAGCTTACAACCTTACTATATAATGTAGACGACTAATTAGCGATTGAGTATGGAATTTGGCAACTCAATAATTATCATTTTCAATAGCTTCGCTCTATTTCATATGCGTCCAGCAGATGTAACAAGCCAGCATTAAGTGCATGTGTACTAAAACTCCTAGTGGAAGAGTCGAAAGTTTTCTACTAATTTATCGTAGCGACATAGGGATCATGTTGTATAGAATCACTTTCTGTTGTGTTTTTAGATGTTTATATACGTATTGTAGTGAAATATATCGATTTTATATAGTGACTTTACAAACTGCATGTTTCGTGTATGTAGACTCTAATGGTCATCCTAATATTTAATAATGTTATTTATAATGCCGATTGGCTATATGCCGATGTTTTGTGTGATTAAATTATTACTGATTAGCTACTCGAGCATATGGCGTCTAATCGATTAGTTTCATTGAATGCCGGGTTTTTTTTCGAAAGGGAATGATTTATTACTATTAGCTCGACTTCGCGCTGTTGTCATATAGACCTACTTTCCGAGAGGACGCGCACAGCCATGTCAGGGTTGGCCAACATCTTTGTTTTAAGATTGGAACATGCATTGGTTCGTTGTTCTTGGACACTGGCCTTTTCTAATATGGTCATTTATCGTCTTTTAAGAGCTATTAAGGTTACTATATTTTAGAACGTTACGCCAGACTCCGTTTCCAGAGACTCTTTTTAGACCCAATCTTTTAATGTTTAGTAGTGTCTACAGACTTAATAATTAAATAAGATTTGCGATGCAAGGAAACCGTCTTACTTTGTCTCGTATTAGTGGTGACTATAGTTGGTTTTTATAGTTAATATTAGGATTTACTCAACATTATTCAAGTTTATTACTAAAATGTAGAACAGTTATATATAATTATACGAAGTATTGGTAAATCCTTATATTTTCAGTAAATAAACGCATTTATAGTAACAATTACAAGGGTAGTCTGAAACAGCGAAAGAATTTTATGTATTTGTGTAGAAGACTTTATTTTGATACAATATAAACATTATATATTAGTTAGCAGTGGTACCAGCCTTGTAAACTTGTTAGCTGCCAAAATTCACATACCTACCATTAAGAGAGATTGTGTTCTATTCGACTGCAGATTTTTATTACATTTTGAATGAATGAACAACAAGAACATATTGCGTTTATTATGAAAGGGATAATAAATTACCCTCTCATAAGTACCGGGATACTCGCTAAATAGTTGATTAGTACAAATTCTATAAGATAAGGATACGGAACTTAAATACCGAATGTTTTCGTACTTGCGTTCAGTTTTATTTGGACCAATTATAAGTGATAAAGGTTCAACATATTAAAAAATATAAATTAATACGCCGCTCACATAAAACTGTATAACCCCATCTGCGCCGCTTCGTTTGTACTTTAGGCGTCACACTTGCACTAACTTTTTAAAAATAGGACATTTCACTGTAGTCTGGCATCCCTCAAATGTGTGATACTTTTTTTATGTTAAGAGGCTTATATCTTATATAGAACGGCCTACTTGGTTGCATGTTTCTAATGTGAGTGGCGCGGTGTTTATAGGTTTATATAAAACAATATTACATGTTCTTAATGGCTTTTGGTATTTTTTTTTGGTATGTATATCCACAAAACGACTTGCACTTACTGTTTTAAAACCGGTTAACTAGAATATACCATTAAACGGTTGCCTTCAGGAAGGCTTTTCACGCTATATTTGCCAACAATATATAATGATAAATATGGTATTTCAAAGTTGTGTTGTCTATGTTGATGGTTACGTTCGATGGATAGTAAGATTTACATTGTATGGATACTTCACCCGCACCATCATTATTTGAAATGTAATACGAAAACGTCTGATTTATTTCGATGATTATTATGTATTTCGTATTCGCCAAAGTAGTGCGATGTAGCGTAGCAATAGATAAGAAAAAATTACCAATTGGTAGATTTTCCCTGACTCGGTGATCCGCTTCGTCGAACAAAAGAAAATGAGGACTAAATTTTTTGCTTAATTATAATGATGCCGACATGTGAACCTCACAATTTTTTTCGTTAAAAGGATTTTTCTGAAATGTCAAATATTCCAAGATGCCGAGCATTGGCATTTTGTATAAATTGGCGATATGGGTGTCAATGTGGTTTAGGGTTGGTAATTTTGAAACTGTAACTAATTGGTGTCGAACATAGTCGAAGTGTTGACTTTCATACATTGATTGTGCGTTTAGTTAAGTCTATGGAGCGTAGTCTAGTTGCGATCTCATTGTTTAACATACCATGAGGCTTACTTATGACGCTACGGCCATAGACGTGTGTAGGAGAGTTTTTTTTTCACAACATACTGGCAAGCATTTGGTATTTGCACAGACTTACCTACCTGGTGGAAAGCGATGTCGCGGTTTACGTTGGACATGTACATTCCTAACTAGAAGATACTTATTCACTCTGTATTCGATAAAACCGGTAGGAAGTGGCGGTTTACAAACTCACTTCAACGCTATAATTTCAACTCTACGAAGATTATAGCCATAATTCTGCTGTACACCACTAACTAAAAATAAGCTAAGTACGAAACTTTTTATTCAGTTTATGCTATAATCCTAATTGACACAACAAATAAGATTGATAATTCCAAAACGTTCATATTTAATTGCACGAGATTTATATTTTCAAACAGCATAATTTTATATGACGACTAATCTGGTTGAAGGTACACTCCCTTTTATAAATTTTTAATTTTAAAGATTATAATTTTAAATGTTATATCGATTTCGAGCTTAGCATAAACGAAATGAGAACTTTTGTGTTTTACTTAAATTTAGTTTCGTTTGTATAATAGGTTATGCCTTCTTATACAAACGAAACTAACAGAATTAACGTCTTACTAAAATCGCCATTTAAAAGAAAATGCTGTTTAGAAGTCATATCTGAAAAAATATATAATATATCCTCCTGTAATTGAGTAAAGTTTGAATCAATATCTTCTAGGTATGTGTACCTCCATTGTCAACCGCATCGTCACATTTAGTGAGATGTCGGCTATTCGCAGCCCTTCAGAGTATAAAAAACTTGATTCAATTTAATATAAGTTTCGGTATACTTGTGATTTCAGCACATTAATATATTTAGTTAAGACATCCTTTGTACAAAGATTTGTTTAATCGTCAAGTTCGCGCTTATGCCTAATTTTTTTGAGCATGTTATCAAAGCACAGCTTTTTAGGGAATTGTTATAAATATAAAACATTTATGTTTTTATTTTATTAAATTCAAGTTTTTTGTTATTTATTGAGGCGAAAAATATATTTTCAGTTATTGAAAACTTCTTTAGAGCAATACCAATTTGAACCATTTTAAAAATGGTTTTACTTATTTTTGACCAAATTATAGTTTTTATTAAAATGGCAAAATTGTGTTCCAGAGTCGTAAGTGAAACATTACACTTAGGTACTTGTAAATGTATGTATCAAGTCGAAACATTTTCCGATGAGATTGATTAATTTGTTAACGCGGCTTTCCTTATCTTTATCAATGTCAATAAAAAGGGAATGAAATACATATGGATGTATATTCTATTGTTGTGCGCATGGGCGCATCATAGATAATGAGAACAATAGAATTTTATTCATAAATAGACCCTTATGGTCCTGCTGATGCCAATGGGCCTTTTATGTTGTACGAGTTCGATGTTTTGGAATGTCTATGAATTCGGCATTATACAAGTGTAGTTTAAAAACAGATGGCACCAATTGATCAAGTTGTGCAAGAAACCAGAGACAATGAAAAAATCACATGATGATTTCAATCCACCTGCACTACCTCACATTAAGCACGATTTTCTCAAAATGTTATGTTTGTGGATTGGAACGTTTTTCAGTAATTACCTCCATTTCAAAGTAAGGGAAAATTATATCATTTATTTAATTAAGGCGTCTACGACGCTGTTACAGTTTTGGTGGGAAAGCAGAAGAGGGTTAATGTTTTTTTTTGTATTTGCGTTGGCATTGGGTCGGTTAATATATCCTGTTAGTTTTCCTACTTTTTGAAAAGTCTCAATAAATAGCAATGCATTTCAAATAGTTACCAATATTATAACTTTGCTTTCGCCACTGCATTGCACAAAACGGATCAGTTCAATTTATATAAGAATAAGGTGTTTATTACAAGCAAAAGCTACGTTTAGTTAGTTTACGTTTTTGATCTGATATTAATGTTTAAGTTACGTAAGTTGGTTGCTAATATTTCTTTATTCAATATTCATACATTGTAACATAAATATATAAATAGATTATTTGTGAAATGTATTTTAAAAATTGACAATAAATAATCAGTATTTAAATTATTGAACTTTTACACGTGTAATTATGATTTCTTGTTTTGGAGATATATTTATTATTATCTGTTGAAGTTTGACTTATTTCTTGTATTTTGTATTTGGTATTCTTTTTGTTTTGTTTTTAAGTGTCCATTGTGTATTAAATAATTAATATACGGCCAAGTAGGTGATGTCTATTATGAAAATAATATTTCAACGAATTGTTTACAATCTAAAATGAAGCAATAAATCAATATACGAAATGATATAGTGACCAGTGTTTAATTTGTTACTCTACTGTTTGTTTCGTGATCCCTATAATTATGTAAGTACTTACGTAGGTAATTTTTATATTCAATAGCTAAATTGAAGATCCTATGCTTTACGTTCTCAAAATTGAATAATATTGTATTTCTAAATATGATTACAAGCACTATCGCCTGCTAAGCTTTAATTATATAGCATTTTTTTAAAGCGATACTCTTCTTTATGGCCACTAAGAAGGCGAACTCCTCTCCAAAGATGATTATTCAGAAAAAATATAATGTTATGTACGGACATTTTGGCAACGAATTAGCAACAGCAACAGTTTTAAAGGTTTTGATAAAAGGTATAAGAGTGTAAGTATTTCAGGCGTAATAAAGGTGTAATTATCTTCCTAGTTGGTAAGTATACTACATTCAAAGTGTAATCTTATTGCGTATAAACGCATCAATATTGTTGAAAACCGTCATAGTTGTCTACTTGAAGCAGTGATGGCTCAGTGACATTGACTATGGACTGCCGTGCCGCAGGTCCATGGTTCGAATCCCGCCGCGGGCTTGAGCTTCACCGCATGGTGGAAGGGCAGTTTGCGAATGCCCGCCTGGCTAGCTACCACCCTCAAGTAGAAAATTTGTCGCCAAGCACCTAACGATGTGTTCCGGCAGCAGTCCATGAGAGCCAGTGAAATTACTGGCACATGAGACTTAACAACTATGTCTCAAGGTGACGGGCGCAGTACAATTCGTGACTTGTGACGAAAATGCATCTGTTATAGGCAGAGGTTAGTCCGCTTAACATCAGGTGGGCCTCGTGCTTAATCAGTCACAATAATATAAAAAAAAAGTTTTGTTGTGACTAAAATCCTAATCTCACAAACATTTTTGCATGGTGGAAGGGCATATTGCGAATGCCCGCCTGGCTAGCAACCACCCTCAAGTAGAAAATCTGTCACCAAGCACCTAACGGTGTATTCCGGCAGCAGTCCTTGAGATCCAGTGAAATTACGGCACATGAGACTTAATAACTATGTCTCAAGGTGACGGGCGCAGTGACTTGAGACGAAATGCATCTGTTATAGGCAGGGGTTACTCCGCTTAACATCAGGTGGGTCTCGAGCTTGTTCCGTCACAATAACATAAAAAAAAACGAGCGGGGAAAGAGGGTCTACCTATGTTGGGGCAAAAAGATCACTTGTTTCTCTCAACCCGTGTCAGGGGTGCCGAACCATTTTTATTATGCAATTTTAAGGAGTTTTAAATTCTCAATTGCAATAAAATGCTTTTATTTTAATTCACTCATATTTGTTCGGGACCCAGGTCTACTCCTAACTCGAACAAGTGTGTAAAACCATATAGGGTTATTATGTATAAATAAGAAAATAACCTTTCTCTCGACAAAATTGCTTACAGAACTAATATTTTCTTTTGTTTTCAAGTAAATACATAATCAAAATTAACATTCTATAAAATATATAGAAAAATCGTGTTAGATTTGTAAGAACTTTCACTGTCACATGTTTTATGTTTTATTTATCATATTTATTTACGTTAGAATTCTGTTCATATTATGTTATGGGCTAAGTAAGTATCGACTAACTGAACTAAAACAGACCTTTTCATGAAAAATCTTACGGAAAAACTACTGTCAAAACATGACAGAAAGGCCAAAAAAAATACCTATACTTATGTTATTTTTAATTTGTTTTTCCGATACTATTCCACCTACAACTTTGGATTTTATATTAATATTTATTTATTCAATTTCCCCCCCTCAATGGGGGAGACTGTGTAGGTACTAATAATAATATATGACTGATATATTAATAAGCTAGTAACTATATTTTAAATAGCTATAGATATTTTCCCATGGCCAATTTATTGAGGTAGGTATATTAATATCAATAACTCTACTGTTTAATAGGTTCGTCCTACTAAATACTTAACAACATCCTGTACTTATGTCAGTCAGAGACGAAACTCGGAAGGTAGGTTGTGTCTTGCCGAACTGATTAGAGAAAGCGAACTATATCACGACTCACTATTTTTGATTCACGATAAAAAACAAACTTACGAAAGTTATTGTATTTGTTGTCTTCTATTTTGCTTTTTTTGGCGGCCAAGTTCAAGTGCGAGTCTGCAAGTGAATGCGGCCGCGCAACGCAACCTACAGAGTACAGACAGTCGCCGAGAACACACGATCATGCGCACTCGCGACGAAAATGGCCGATGCGAAAAATACGCGGGAAACGCGAATCGTATTAAATTGTCGTAATATAAAATACTTTTGTACATAAATTACGTTATTCATATATAAATTTTACCAAAGATATTTGCTCAGTTACAATTATGCAACGAGTAAAATGCTCGCTAAATCGAATTTTATAAAATGTTTAGTGATATTAGTTATATTGTTGATGTGGGGTGGTGCTAGTGGGACGAAAAAACAAAGAAAACTTAGTGGAAATGGTTGGAATAAAATATCTCAAGAGGCCAGTAAAGGTGCGAGAAATGAAACTGGGAGGGGATTGTTTTTCCGGGGTAAGTAATTTCACAGAACTTTATTTAACAGAACTTATTATCACGCGCAACCGATATCGTCCTTTATGAATGAAATTCAATTGTTATCGTTGGGTATCTCTGATGCGCATGGATTAGGGCGTAATAGTTATTTGTCTTTTTTATTCTTCAGCTATTATAAGCATGGGGACCTTCACTGTATTATGATTTTCTATAATTAAATGTAAACGTGTGTGGATAAGTTTCGATATTGGCATCCGTGTCTACCGAGGAACGTACCTAATAGATGAGGAAATTACGAATACATATCTGTAGGTACTTTATCAGCCGTATTGTCCACTGCTGAACACAAACTCCCCATTAAGGGAGGGTTTGCCATAATCCCCACGCTTCGCAGGCGTCTTGGGGATCCAAGGTGCTACTGCGCCCACCGTTAGGTACCTAGTATTTTACCTTTAGTCGTGTCTTCCGTCACCCACAGGTAGCAATAGGGGGATGATATTGTAGCCCGGCACCTCACGGCTCTGATTATTACAACACCCGCTTGAAATAAGTACATTAAGGTATATGAACTTATTACGATATTTTTTTTTTTTTTTGCATCAGTCTGAGAGCCAGTAAAATTACATTAAAAAAAAATGTTATTGTGACGGAACAAGCCCGAGCCCCACCTGATGTTAAGTGGACTAACCTCTGCCTATAACGGACGCATTTCGTGAACGACGAATTGCACTGCGCCCGTCACACTGAGACGTACAGTTGTTAGATCTCATGTGCCTGTAATTTTACTGGCTCTCAAGGACTGCTGCCGGAACACACACACAGACAGATTTTCTACTTGAAGGTAGTCGCTAGCCAGGCGGGCATTCGCAAAATGCCCTTCCACCATGCGGTGAAGCTCAAGCTAGAGCTCGGATTCGAACCATGAACCTGCTGCGCGGCAGTCCATAGCCAATGCCACTGAGCCATCACTGCTTCAAAATCTTATTGGAAAGTGTTTTGTATATGCAAATATTGACGATAGCAAGTTGGAGACGGAGGACCTTATTGACAAATGTTAATTATCTTACGTTTGATCTGATCTTTATGAAAGGCAGGATTTTCAAAGTGTGAAACATTTTATGTTCGTGTATGAGCTCAATCAGCGGAGGGGTAGTTTGTTTATGAGGTCATAGGAAAGCTCAACTTTAAATGAGACAAAAATAGATCAAATTCGTAAACTTTTAATTTAATTTTATACATTTTCAAAACTGTTATTTGTTTAAGTAATGACCTATCAAAATGACAAGACTCATACTTTTTGGTACATATCCTAGTTCGCAGCAAACGCATAATTTAAATTAAAACTAAATTACGTTTTTTTATTAAAGTTAAATACGTTTTTTTAAACTGATAGGCAGGCTTGGACCACTATCTCATCTGATGGTAAGTGATGATGCGATCGAAGGTGTTCAGACTGATCTGGAATTACTGTATTTCAAGGGCGGCTGCCGCAACAAGCACACAGGTGCTTGTTGACAGTTTTTTCTACTTAAGGAATGTAAGGAATTCCACTACCACCTCAACCTATACTCTTTGCTACCAATAATCCAATTTCTTCTCACTCAGATAAAAATTTGTAACTGAAATTGATTGGAATATGTTAGCAGGACTGTACTCTGTGATATTGGTGTCATTAAGGAAATCTAGACATCGTTAAACACATCTAGACCTACTTAACAACTTGTCTTTTACCACAGCATCAGTCGTTAGTCTCGTTACATTTAATTTTACTTTTACGCTATGCACGCGCCAGAATAATTGAGTGGATAACCCGCCATTTAAATTAATGTCCGGACTCGAAACTCTCCAGTTGTGCACTCTCATTGCCTATAATATGGTAACATTTTCTTTACAAAGAAAAAATAGCGCAACTCACGCAGGTTTAATTCGCGAAACCTGCATTGCGAGTCTACCACGTGCTTACTTGACCGCAGGTGGGCTTATACAGTGCGACTGCGCTAATCAAGTAGGCATACATAACTGTATAAATACCTACATACCTCCGTAATCTAAATATCCTAAATATGATAACAAGCACTATCGCGTGATAAGCGAAAATCACATTTAGGTACGATTTATAGTTGCACATGTTTTTTGTTCAGGGCGCGGATTGAACCCGCGTCTCCGATTTCGCGCGTCTATTTCACTCGGCCACTAACTACCTACAACTCCACCAAGCTAAGTTTGCACCTCTGTTTTTGTGTAAAAAATTACCTAATGTACCTATGTATAATAAAATGTCAAAAACAATAAATACAAAGTAAAATTAAACAAAAATTTGTTTACTTTTTTATAGTCATAGCGAATCCTTTTTTGCACACCGTACCTAAGCGTCAGTGTGACGTAATTGAAGCGAGGTGTAAACTTAGCTTGGTCGAGTTGTAACACTAATTTAACCCTTATACTTAAAATCATAAATAGGTAACTAGGTATAAATAATAAAATAGCTCTCATTTAATTTACATATAAGTAATCATTGGTATTAAATAAGTTTAGCATTATGAATGTTAAAATAAAATGTGGACGAAGCAACATGTAGTTCAACTTACGTTTGACTAAATTTATTATCAAAAAGCTTTAAACTTGTTTACGAAGACGAACCACTATAATTTCAATATATTGGTGTACAAATGTCATATATTGAAGATTATATTTTTATATATATACTGTATCATCCGGATAGTCCACGGCTGAACTCATTGCGGGAAATTTGCCACTATCCCCACGCTTGGCATGCGTCCTAAGACGCATCGATCGTTATCAGTTATTATACAAGGTGTCCCAAGAAATAGTGATATACTGAAGCTGGGAGGTAGAGGACCTAGAGGGCTATCTGAATCACCCCAATGTATGTTCCGCTATTTTTCTCCTATCGCCAGTACGATAAGATTTTTATTTATGGTGACGTGAATTATTGCGGTAGATGCTTGGTTTTTTTTTGTGTGCTAAGCTGATAGACAGGCCAATTCAGTATGGTAACATTTACTATAGTTAGATTTTTGAATGGAATAAAAAAAAGATAAAATTAACCAGTATGTTCACAACTTCAAGGGCCGCAAAAAAAAAGAAACACAAAAATTACCGTTTTAGCTTTTAAAAACTTGCTCTATCTATCAGGTAGCTACCCTAATAAATTCATTTTATTATTCATAAGGCTTCAATCAACAAAACTAAACCTAAATGTGGTAAGTGCAAAATTTTAATTTACATCATGATTAATGCAAGCAAAGTAAAACCAATTACAAGTTGTTTAATTACAATAAATTTTCATAATGCCCCCCTGTTGCTCAATGCAAGTGTGATATCGCCGGAAAAAGTTGTCTTTTAAACGGCGTATCCCCATACAAAAAAATCAATGTGGTTTAGGTCGGGGGACCGTGGAGGCCAGGCTATAAGGCAGGCGTCACCCCGGCCGCAACGACCAATCCATCTTTCAGGGTATCTTTGATTTAAATAGTTTCTCACGTTCAAGGCAAAGTGGCATGGTTTCTGAATTTACTAAGCTGAACTAAAAACAGTTCCTTGCATTTGTCGCATAAAAGCAATTGCTTAGCGTTATTCCACTATAGCAGGAATGAGACGTAAGTAGGCGCTAACTGAACTTAACTCGTCTCATAACGCTACAGCTTTTCAAGCAAATTTCCAATTTCTATTAAAGTAGATAGCTTGGTTAATGAAATGCCAATCAAAGCACTGTACGAAACCGTCGAATTAGTTTCCATTTTGATTTGAAAGCATATTGGCACCCGTACGTACCTACTATGTGAATAGGAATTCACAATTTCTGGAATGGCTTGCTTGCGGTTTTGCCTTCAAGTCCATTGTCCGCGCGTTTTTAATTTTATAATGTAATGTCAGAGGAATTGACATGAATACACTTAATTCGAAACCATAGAGTAACTTCGTATATACCTTGGTCGGAACCAAGATCAAGGGGCGCAGTATATTATTGTATCATGGTCGGAACGTCCAGGATCTAACAGCTGGTCATAAGAACTGAAGTAACAAATAATCTGCTTATGAGAAGTACGGCACAAGCTTTGTATGTTAATACACTATTGGGCAAACGCAGTCACAAATTACATTATATATACGGAAAAAGGAACGCTCTGCGGTGAAGTGGAGAGAAGACCTGCCGTTCAACTGTTTGCGGAGAGCTAGAAACCGAGCTGAGTGCAGAGAATTAGGAGAGGTCCAGTGCTCATGCACTGGACCTCTCCTAATTCTCTGCACTGTTGAGAGAGATGGTTGTATGTATAATACGTTAATTCAAAAATAGTCATTGTTAGCTTGAATGGTGGTATATTTGCGAATGCTCGCCTGGCGCAGCTCCTAGCTTCAAATAGCAAATGTAACGCCAAGTTCTTACTGCAGCTTTCCTAAGCAATTCTAAGTATAAGTATATAATTCCAAATATAAGTTACAAACAATTGAGGTCGCTGTCGAAAGCTAACCTTGGCTATCGGCTGTAAAGTATACATCCTATAATAAGCAAATGTGGTAATAACACTTACAGACAAAAACAACGAAGCCATCCGATAAAAAAATAAAAAATACCTATCCCATTTCCATTGGACTTATAAAAAACGGAAGAAGTGGCACCCGTACCTCGAACAAGGCAATTTTAAATCAGGTGACGATTCCTGATTGAGTTTCAGTAGTGTGTATATGTGCGTCTACTGCATGTTTGTCTTCCTGTCTTTGAAATTCATTAAAACTAATCATATACAATAATAATAATAATTTATTTCCCAAAAAATACACACATTCAGTACACCATACAGCACATATGTAAAACTTATATACATCTTATGCTTAATTTTGTATGCTAAATAATAATTTAAATCTATACAATAATATAAGGTAATAATATAAATCTGAATGCAAACAATAAACAATTTCATCCTCATGCCTTTGTAGCAACTAACTAATGGTAGTAACTAACTAGCTTGAGCATTTGGACTCCCTATGAGTCCAAATGCTTTTACTGTATTAGCTGTAGTATTGTAGTAGCTGTAGTGTTATATATAGTTTGTAGTATTTGTTTAATAAAGGCATACAATCACAAAAAGAAAAAAAAAACTAATGGTATATATTATGTAGGCATATCTAATTTGATATACTGAACAATGTTACATATTTACCTATTGGGACTTTGGCAGCTGTGCTAGGTCGGACCTGTGTTACAATGAAAGTGTAGCAGTGTGCATTATATGCTTGTGTTAAATTTTCGCCACAATATATTGTTGTGACATTAGAGCTTACCAAATCTTTCTATTTTTTATTTAAATCGATGCCCATTTCACTAAATTTAATCCGGAAACCTGCATCACGAGTATTCAATTGGTATGTGTACCTTCATGCGTCACTGCACCTCAGACCGGTACTAGGCACCACATACGAGCCAGACGACGCAATTAGTATTCTGTGTCACAGCTTAAAGCTATTTAGGTAGTTATTAGTATATTAGTTACTTTTAAAGTAGGACGACTGAGATAAATACCTCGTTTGCAAAGTCACTTACGTATTCAAGTCAAGGTACTTACTCTATGAGTAGTTAGAGTAGTTGCAAGATTTAACAATAATTACCTACCATTCAGTTTTTTTTTATGCCTGGTTGGTTATCCTTTGACCACTATCTCACCTGATGGTAAGGGATGATGTGGTAGAAGGTGTTGTTCAGGCGAACCTAGAATTACTGGCGCTCAAGGACAGCTGCCGGAACACACCGTTAGGTGCTTGGCGACAGATTTTCTCCTATCGCAGCTAGCCAGGCGGGCATTCGCAAAATGCCCTACCACCATGCTATAACGACTCATCCAAAGACAATATCCGGGACTGATAGCTTAACTTGCTCTCCGAAGCACGGAAGCGTTCAGTAGCAATGCCACTAGCGGTCACCCATCCAAGTCATGACCGCGGCGGACGTTGCTTAACTTTACAGCTAAGCAAACTTCGCTACGAGCTCTTTTTTCAGAACAAGCACGAGGCCCACCTGATGTTAAACGGTAACTGCCTATATCAGATGCATTTTTGCACTGCGCCTGTCACTGAGACATACAGTTGTTAAAGCTCGTATTAATAAGTGCATATCAAAGTTGAGATAGATCTTAAGAGGAACAGGAAGAGAAGCTCCTACAGAAAAATAGGTATTTTACAAAAAGATGCTGTCTCGCCGCTAAACACCCGAACAGAATAGTGTAATAAGGACAATTGCAGCTTCGTCAAGTTTTGACTTAGAATTTGCGCATAATTTGCGTTCTGAGAGAAAACTTTTCTCCTATAGTAAACATTAATCAAGTCTAAAAAATTTGATCTTATTTTATAACTGACAGAATAAACTAGGTTTAAAGGTTTTCTTTTTACTTTATTTATCATTATTTTTCCTATAAATAATGCACAAACTGAGATACAAATTTTGATAAAATATCGGTATTTGAATACCCATTAATTCAAACTCCTTTAATATAATGATAACAATCAAAACCTATAAACCTGGATATTGATAACATCTATAACATTTCCAAAAATCATCAAATCGGTGATTGTTAAGGGGGGTAGAAAAGTTTTCTCTTTTTGTATGAAAATTCGAGACTTCCCTCCAGTCTTAAGCCATTGAAAATACGGTACGTATTGTCAGAGAGCAGGTAAAAAAATCTTAGCGTATTGTACAATAATTAGGTTTGGATTTAATTCATCGAGGCGTTGAGAGTTGCGACCGTAATCACAGTAGCTGCAGGCGTTTTAAGTCGTTCTTCAACGAGGAGTGGCGAGCGCGGACATACGCGACGTTTTGCTGACAGGTGTCTGGCCTTCGTCTCCTGCTCACTTTGGTCCCATAGCTGCGGGCTAAGTAACCCTAAAGTATGAAAGTTTTCGCGGCTCTTGGGTTTGAAATCTACTGAGGCAACGATTCAACAATTCACAACGGAATAATATCTTAGACGAAAATTCTTAGGTCAAACTACGCAAGCAAGCAAGAAAAAAAATCATACCTAAGTAACTATAGTACCACCAACTTAACTGTGCAGTTTTCGAGGGCGCCTGTGGTCATGGAAATCAACTACAAACTGTCACAATTTGAAGGAATGTTGTAGTTCTTTTTTCTGCCACCTGAACAGATAAGTTGGTGGGTCTGTATATAATGTTATTGCAAACACAACAACATTAAAATTATAAGGTTGCGTCATCATTTACAAGTATAAAACCAATTGCAAATTTGGTCTTGTTTGTAGTACAACGCAAGTGGTTCTATAGATGTAGCTCCATACCAATACGATGGTTAAAGAACGGTAGGAAAGATTTGAGTTATGACGTCATGTTATGTTAGCTCAATTGGTTACAGCATACCCCGGCTAAAGGGGTGGATGGACGCGGGTTCGAATCCCGCACATGACTTAAATTTTTCCTATCGTATATTTGTAATTTTGTAATGTAATCCGCATAGCAGGCGTTATTGCAAACACAACAACATTCAAACTATATAATGATATAATTTTTACACCACCTGTTCGAAAATGACAAATTACGTGGGATTCAAACCTACAAATAGCGTCAGGTCTACGCCTGTCGCCTAAATGAGTGCTCAAGCCATTCCAACTTTTAATACAACATTGAGCAGATTTACATTTACAAATTCTAAGAGCACAACATTTTATCCTTTGTCGCGGACGCGGGCTAGATTACCGCCCGGTACAAAAAAATCCTATTAATATGTACATGTGATTTTCGCTAAGCACGCGATAGTGTTAGTAATGATAAAATGATTTAAACTGATATAAATATTTTAATATCATATGATTTAAACTTATTTAAATGTTTTAAAACATAGTTAAGAAATATTGACCAGATTTTCTTTATAACTGCATAGGAATCTAACATCTAATTGCGATCATGAGTTATACACAGGCAATAAAAGTAATGATTATTGAGTCGTATTTACATCTAAGAAACTTTCAAGTGATTATATTAATGTACAGTCGCCTGCAATAAGAAGTATACACATTGTAATTTTCAACATAGTGGCAAATAGTTCTGTTTTGCTCTATGTAATCAGAAGTATCTTAAAACCAAAGAATGATTTGAATATTTTTACTCATGTTAATGTTAACTTCGATCATTAATAACTTAGTGACATTACATTATTTTGAAAATTACAAAGTGTATACTTCTTATTGCAGGCGACTGTACCTAATTACCTAATTAACTTTCAAGCTGTGCTCTAAGTCATTACTTCATAATGAATAGATTCAGGCGTTACTTTGCGGAAATCCATATTTAATTTAAAAATATTTAAAGAAAACATCAAATTATGATTCTAGGCGGATAAAATTATATATATAAATATATATAGGACAAAATTAGGCGGAATTGTCACTCGATATATTATAATATTTTATAAGTATTTTATTACAATATTAATTTGATATTTTCTTAAAATATTTTATAAGTATTTGTTATTATTCATTACTTAATTTCAAATGCTACTAGCATTTATTGATTCATTCGAGCTGCATTAGCAACCTCCGCGTGTGATCGCGTCGGTGCGCGTGCGCATCAGGTAGGTAGGTAAATATACTTTGTTAAACAAAACCTGCACGTATTCAGGTTTCGAGGGCTTCTTCGATTTTACTCCCAACAAGGACGTCCCATAAAATCGCTTCTCAACGTTTAGTCTCGGTACCCACCAAGCCAATCGATGGCCAATCATGTTATATATGCATTTTTGTTCATATTTACGCTGGGAAAGTTGTCATATAACCCAAGTTTGCTAGATAGATAAGATAGATAAGCTACTATTATTTGCGAAAGCATGTGATGTCATATATATAATAATAATATGCATGTGGTCTCAAACTAGCTCATTACAAAAAATGTTATATATTATTGAAGCAGTGATGGCTCAGTGGCATTGGCTATAGACTGCCGTGTAGCAATTCCATGGTTCGAATCCCGCCGCGGACTTGAGGTTCACCGCATGGTGGTATTTTACGAATGCCCGCCTGCCTAGCCACCACTTTCAAATAAAAAACCTGTCACCAAGCAGTTATCGGTGTATTGCGACCGCTGTCCTTGAGAGCCAGTACCAGCTCACCCCACTAATGTGATTCGGTCACCATTATATGATCATTTACTAATGTCGGTTAAAAATACCATGTGTACCATATAGAAAATAAAAAGTTTCACCGACGCCGTGTTCTTTGAGGATTTTCAAAATGACAATTTATATTATATAGACATGACATTTTAAATTATTTGACTAATTAAATTATCGTAGAATATTAAAAATTTGCACGCCTGCTTGCAGGCTGAATACAATGACCTAACATTATTACATAAGAACTTAAAATGTAATTCTGGCTAATAAACATTTGAATTTGAATTTGACAATAAAGCACCGTCAGAATACTAAGTACACGTGACAAGAGAAAATTCAACAATTAAATAATAATGCAACGGTAGCCAACAACACATTTACACATTTGTGGGCACTTTTTTTTTCCCGATATAGACGAAAACTTTGTGCTCCAAATATATATAAATAACAATGGATTATATAATAATGTCTATTCAGTACGTAAATAATAGTCCCGTGGGGTGCCGGGCTAGAATGTTACCCCCCATCTCTACCCGTGGGTGTCGTAAGAAGCGACTAAGGGTAACACCAGGTGGGCAGCAGCGGTTTCTGAGGAATTGATATTTCACACTGCGATCCCCAAGCCCATCAGCAGTGGGCAATAAATACAGTACGTTTATAATGAGCTGCCACCTGTTGGGTTTAGACTTTTTACCATAAAGAACAGAATTCAGCATTCTTTACCCACAGTTTATTAAAGGTCCCTGTCAAATAAATAATGTATACAGTTATAAAATAAATTGAGGAGCACATGCGAACTTTCTTGTATATATCCGGTCACTTTACACTCTTATCTTGTTGAAATGGATAATGACAATGAAAGTGAAACATTTTACTGTTGATTTATACATACTCAGCTTGACTTGTTGTTTATGATATACAACAACGAAGTACAAAGCAGGTTAAGCAGTTTGTCTTCCTGATGTTGAGCTACTGTGGTAATGATAATCTGATTTGAAATACAAATTCGGTGTCTTGGTTCAAGTATTCAAAATGACGGCGTTTTTGACCCATACCTCAGGAACAAGAAAATCCTAGCATGGTAATAAGCTTAAAAGTAAAATAAGTATAAATTAATTATAAAAGTAAAAACCCGACTGCAAATCATTTATTTTCGATAAGGGTTTTATCGCGCCGTTGAAATTAAAGCTACAAGTTAACTGTATATAACTTGTAGTTTTAATTTCAATGGCTATTTTGTTTATTGGTAAAATGCTAATAACATCTTAGGGTCGACTTCTGCTATACCAAACATTTTTTTTTGTGTTTATTTATGTGCTTTTATGGAATAAGCACGAGGACCACGTGATGTTAAAAGTATCTTGTAGCTGTAATTTAATATTTCATATTATATATATTTCGTAATATTTCATAAATATTACTTAGCTCTATGTAAATATTCAAAAGTCTATTCAAAGGGAGCGCGGCGCGGTCCAGTGTTATCGTGGCGGGCGCTATACCACACCAGGTATATCCATCAATATTGAAATTAAATAACCAAATGATTATTAAGTATTAATATGGATAATAATAATAATTAATATTAATTGACTCGACGATCATTGTCCCGATAGTCGTTTCGGCGAACGGCCTTATAGCGAAGAGCCTCGACCAACACCTTAAGAGGCTCTCGCTAGATGGTTGGATCAAGGGTCTGATGCAGAAGGCAGTGATACTGGACACAACACGCATTGTCCGGAGGTTCCTCTCTCTGCAGCCCTAACCACTGGTAGCTTGGGCTCTGCCCCGCTATCAGCGGCACCCTAGTTTTAAGTTTTTTATAATATTAATTTTTGTAATAATGTTGTAAAAAATTTAAAATTATGTTGGATAATAAATAAAGTGAATAATAATATCTTTATTGAAAAACATATAAGGTACAAATAAATGTTTATTATAAAGACACTAATAGCTATTACTTTAGATTCTAAATTACACGAACATATATTCTAGAGAGTAATAAATCATCTATTATATTATAACCGCTGACTCTGGGTAGGATAGAAAATATGTAGTGTATATACATTTACAAAAACTTTAACCCTAATGAAACAACCATGACATGTTATTTTTTTTGTATTGTTTTAATTTTAGAAATCTTATTGTATTATATTTCTTAATCTAGCAATTCATTATAATTTATTATTATGTGTGTGTGTTATGCGTGTGTGGGGTGTGTATGAGAGAGTGAGAGTGGGTGACAGGGTGGGTGTGTGTGTGAGAGGGATGGATATAGGAATAGAACAAGGGGCCAAAGACGGTATAAACTAATTAAAGAAGGGTATGTGTGCAAAAAATATGTGAGCGATGGTACCTAGATGACGAGCAGAACAGTAGAGGAAGTATACATGCTTTGATGACCCCGCTTAGCGTGGGTTAAGGCCACGGTTCACAAAAAGGAATTAATGTTTCTAATATATATAACACGCATTCCAAGAATCACATAAACGTGTAACATTCTAAATGCAATTCTGTACTTACAAATAGAAAATAAAATCCGCTAAAGACATTTCTTTGATGTGCGTAGATTCATTGGTACCCTATCATTTCAAATCGAATTGAATCTGTTTTTTGAAACAGCAATGCAGAATTAGGGCCTGTTTGAGAATGTTCCAGTAAGCTACGGTTATACTACCCAGAACATATTTAATAAATAAAACACTATCTTTGCGTTTCACAGTCACCGATTTAGCCTATCCATCGGTTAAAGCTTGAAACGCGCCGCATGTTAACTGTCATTTTTATCATTCAGTTATTTTATGTTCTGGGTAGTATAACCAGAACTTACTCGAACATCTGAAACAGGCTTTTGGTGTGGTAGAGTCGCCGCTATATCACAGAATAAATTACACTCTACACTCATTCGTGAGTATAATGACAACGAAAGTGAAGCAAGTAGATTTACCTGCTTAATGTAGGTAGGTACTTACTCTTGATTGTTTGATGACTGTGATCATCATTGACTACACTTATAAAATAATTGGAATAGAAATCACTTAGTCTACATGTTGTAATCTATATAAATATGTCTGTATGTGAGTATATTATCGGTTGCAGATAGCGTTGTGGTGCTAAAATAGTGTTTTTTTACCTACTTAAAAGCATTGTACTATTGAGCACATTTTATTATTCACCACCGTCTATTTTTCTTTGCCTAGTACTGACCCATCCAAAGGTTGTCTGGATGAAATTGTTATTAGCGATAAAGCCGCCTATTGTACTAGCATAGTTTAAGGCTATAATTTATTAAGTTTTAAGTGTCTTTTAAAGTAAACAATATTTTATTATTTTGTATTGTATGACTAATATGAACAAATTGTTGATAATTATCAACATAATGATGCCATCTAAACGTCCAGGCTGCGTCTCCACTAGATATGTGAGAGGAAGATGTCTAAGAAGAACAAGAGCAAAAATGCACCGGAAGTATTTACAAAAAATAAGAAATACTTAAATTCATATTTTCGAGAAACATAAAATAATGTAATGTAAATCGCCAAGCAGGCGTTATTGCAAACATAACAATATTAAAACTTAAAATATAAAAATAATCTAAAATATCTGGTCTCTTGATTGTGCCTTCGAAGAATAAATACCGATGTTTCATGTAGAAGCGACACGCGTCGAAAATCCCTCCGGTTTGGCTACGTAGCGTTTATAACGGTACGTCCGCGTCGGCTTAACAGGAAAATGAGGCAGATATATTGTACGGTTTCTAGATATATTTTCATATTTCTTAAAGTGTTCTTCTTAACATATTATTTTCATACATTCAATATATTTGTTATTATTAAAAATGTAAGTAGTTTAAAAATAAAAACATGGTATTCAGTGGTCGGTAACACTGGCTCGCTTGAGTATCGTCGAAGAACAATTAAATTATGAATATTAATCTATAATTTGCTAGATACATTTTCGTTAGAACTGGGAATTAGTGCTCTCATGAATTTTACATGTTTTAGTAAACAAAAACTAAGACATCTAAAAATAACAAATGTATCTACAAAAAAGCTAAACTTCTAGGTTAGCCTGAACAACATCTTCGACCACAGCATCACTTACCATCAGGTGAGATAGAGGTCAAAGGCTAACCTATCAAGCATAAAAAAAAAAAAAAACCCGTTCATACAATTTATGATAAACTATTCGACCTATTTTTGTCTATTTTTCAATACCTCATATTTCTATAACCAATGACCACTTACCTATTTTATTAAAATAATTAGAAAATGTACAATATAAAATAAACACAACAATGGACACAGCGCAAAAATACTAAAATTCTAATACGGACCTAAAATGTATCATTAATTAATTTTTCTTTATTTTACCAATCATTACATACCCTAAGGCAACATAGTGGGCCAAACCAGACCAAACCCAAAATATGGACTGTTCAGAGATCACTATCATTCTAACCAAAGTGAGATGTTCGCATCCGACGTTCAATTATTAAACTAGTCCACGAACATCAACCTTGATGTAACCACAACTTTCTTTAAGTACAACTGGTCAATTATGATTTAATTTGTAACAGGTAATTATTAGATAGTGAAAACTCATGTTCACGAGCTCTCGTCCATGACACGTTATTTAGATGGAAAGATACGAGTATTAAGAAATGTATGTAATTGGTATAAACGGACACGATTTAGCTGTGGAATTTTTAAACGAAGTCCCAATTATTAAAATTTTATCAAAATACGACATCAAACGGAAATATTCTGAAACAAATATGCACTAAAGAGTAAATAATCCAAACCGTATACTTTTTTTCTTCTTCACTATACGTTAACAAGTTAAAATGAGAACATATCTAATTATATTAAAAGTAGTCGAAGCCAATTAAATAAGCATTATTAGGCATAACTCTTCTCTTCTCTTTTTTGCATGGTGGTAGGGCATTTTGCGAATGCCCGCCTGGCTAGCTACCACCCTCAAGTAGAAAATCTGTCGCCAAGCACATAACGGTGTGTTCCGGCAGCTGTCCTTGAGAGCCAGTACTTCTAGGTTAGCCTGAACAACATCTTCGACCACATCATCACTTACCATCAGGTGAGATAGTGGTCAAAGGCTAACCTATCAGGCATACTCAATCATCAAATCATATCAAAACTCAAATACTACTCGTCAGATCTCATTCAAATTAAATGGGACCTCATGAGAAGGACCAGCTTTCGAATATAAAAAATATACAGATGAATTGAGAACCACCTCGGTTTTAGAAGTCGGTAAAGAGCCTTTACAGGGTATACGTTTTTTTACCGACTTTTTGAGTATTTGAGTTATCCCTAGGTAACACACACAAAAAAACAGTCTAATTAAGATTGTCTTAGGTTTTCGCGATTATTACACATAGTAATTAAACAACTTTAAACGGTTTAAATCGCTGGTAACTAATCGTGGTCACGGGGTGACCAGTCACCAAGAAATTAATTGTCCTACTTTATTTGTTCTTAATAACTCATGTGACAAATAAAACCAATTAGTCACCCCGTGACCACGATCACTGCAAAGTGTTTGAAACGTCGGGACAAAAATAATGATAAATATACGCGATTTAAACCGTTTAAAGTTGTTTAATTACTAAGTCTAATTAAGAACCTCTTTCTTTCTTTGAATTCGGTTAAAAACGAGGAGATGTACAACTTGATTCATTTTTAGGGTTTCGTGGCCAAATGGCAAAACGGGACCCAATTAATAAGATTGCTCTGTGAACAGTTTCCTTACCGGATCTACCTCAAAATCTAACTAGTTAAGGATAAAATGTAGGTAAAAGTATCAAAACCAAATATTGAAGACGCATTCGAAGACGAATTCTAGGTTAGCCTTAACAACATCTTCGACCACATCATCACTTACCATCAGGTGAGATAGTGGTCAAAGGCCAACCTACAAGGAATAAAAATGAAAAAACGCCGATTTTGAAGCTGTGAGCATTAACAACATACATAATTCTTTTACAAGCTGTTGCATGCGGAATCCTAAATGAGCAAAGTTAACTCGCACTAGGCCAGTTTTTTTACAAAGTATCCACGAAGCTTTCTATATCTGATGTTTTTTTTATTTTCTACAGTTGATGATTAGCCTTTTACCACTGCGAGATAGTATGGTGGGTCATCACTGCTTTAAGAATAAGCTTTTCTGAGCTGTTAGTAGGACATTATTAGATAGGTCATATTTAAGAGGTGGTCCCATGAATTTTATCAAAATTGGTTTAGTTTTTAATTCAAAATAACTGAAAAATAACTTTGTTATACAAGTGAATAAAACTAAATTGCATTTTGTTACTTTTCAGTAGTGCAAATACTTTTTTTCAAGTTATTAAGTTCTATCTGATTCCCTCGACGCCTGCCAAGCGTGGGAAATATGGAGAATCCTCCCGTCAATGGGAGAGGCTGTGGATAATCTGGCTGATACAGTAGGTACAGTACAGTAACAGTAATTATAATGAATGGATTCAGGCGTTACTTTACTTTTTGCGTTTACTAGTTTCTCGATCGTGCGCTCGTAGAGTCAAGACCTCCTGAGGATGCTTCGTGTAGAAGAGAAACGCGTCGAAAATTCTTATGGTTTGGCTGCGTGGCGTTTGTGACGTCACGTCGGCTTAACAGGAAAATTAGGCGGAATTGTCACTAGATATATTTTTGTATTTTTTAAGTGTTTTATTAAGATATTAATTTGATGTTTTCATAAAATAAAAATATTTGTTATTATTAAACAGTAATTATGTTCAGTACTTGAGTATTTTAAATAAACTTTCTTTCCTTGAGTCTCTATATTAATTTTCTTCTTGTTAATTTTTGACAAAGTAAACAAACGACGGAATAAAATAAATAAATGCGTATCACCCAAAACATACACAATCGATTCGGGTTGAGTTAAGTTTCTAAGATTCCAGCCCTAGTGGGACCTCAAAAGATATACCGTCCTCCTTTTTTGGAAGCCAATAAAAATGTAATGCTACAGTCAGAAACTTTATTGAGGCAAGGTATCAATTTACTTTCTCGCAATCAAAGATGATAATCACAATAAATTAATCCCATTACCGTCTCGTTTTCCTCCAGCAGGCCAGACCACAAGTGTCTAACTATGGTGTACGTGAGGATTTTCCTTTGTAGATTTTTCTTAGAGATATCGTATGTCGTTGACCGCGCGAATCCGGGAGAGTATTGACAAGACAAAAAATAGAATCGGAAGAGGATAAGATTATCACTTATATACTTTTATATCCTTATAGTAGGTATGATCCTTCGTCGAGGACGGAAGGAATAGAATAGAATTATTAATTAAGTAAATGTTTAAATATGACATTTAATTATTAACTTAATAAAAATAAAATTATCCACGTAAAAACTTTGACCTACAAAAAATCATAATAAGATAAGAAGCAGCTTAACAGCTGAGTTAACGGAAATGAATAAAATACAGTTTATAAGGAAAATAAATGTACTATGTTTGAAATGAAATTCTCGCAAATTTTGCACTTATTTCAGTACTTTAAATAAACCGACAAAACACTTAAGTTAGGGATCGAATACGTCGACCCAGGTTTAGAGCATATGAGATGCTCACCATCCGGGCGATTGCGAAGCTGCGCATGCGAGTTTCTCCGACTCTGGTATAACCTTGTACGTGCGTAAACGTCATATTTTTATAAAATAATGCATACATAATGTAAAAAAGAACGTTCATTCAAGTTTTCACAGGAGCTGTCATCGAGAAAATAAAGAAATGGAAATAGTATAATATATAGTATTTCATTAACAATAAATACATAATGATAGTAACAGTTAATAGCCTGGCAATAGTGTAAGGTATATTCAAATTAATTATGTAATTAAAAGGCATTATATGATTATCCATTATAGTTGGTAATTTTGATAGAGTATAACTAGGTGTAGTTTCGTATCGCGTCTGTGTTTGACTTTAAAGGTTGGGAAGGACCGAATACGTACTCTTATGTATGAATGGCTTCGATTACCGATTGGCACAACATTTTTGTAGTCTAATAATTTGTAATTAATTTAAAAAAACCGATCTCCTAGGAGTATGTAGAACAGTGTCACCGTTATTCACATGGATTAAAGGAAGGTTTTAGGGGAGCAGGGCCGTAACGACCAAAATTATGAGTTTGTTCGCTGGTTAATGTATGTTTATCAGGGTGTTGCTTCCACGCCAAGTGCATTTGAAAGTGCCCTTTGGAGGCGCAATAGTAACAATAACGACATCATCTTCTTTCTGCCTTCATTTGTCCGTCTTCCAACATACCTGTTGGTCGGTGCAATATGTACTCTCTCAAAACTCTATACTGACGTCAACTCTCCTTGAAAATTCTCTTGTTGGTAGAATAACTAAAAACATATGAAAGTTTTTATTTATGACAAAGACTTGAATTTTTATATCACAAGTTTAATATCCTTTAATATAAATAATGGACCGTGGAATAATGGAATGGCAAATTTGCATAACGTAATTCAGTCAACAAAGAAAAGCGAGTTAAACTTGAATTAAGTGTAAATTGTCGTACAAAAACCGAGTTAACCCGACTTTAACTCCGCAGTGGTGAAGTAGTCTCCTTTACACTTAGCATTATAAGGCAATATCGTAAATTTTTGCTACACTACATGGCTGAGAAACTCTTTAAAGACATCTATGTCCTTTCCTGGGTCTCATAGAATACATAAGACATGGATTGAATGTGGCTGCCTTCATCCGAGCTCAGTGGTGAGGCACCACATGATAGATCGCAACGCTGTACTCGAGTTGCCTGTCATACTCGACGCGCGACGGACGTCTCATCCGAATTCCGATGCTCAGCGCGTAGCGTTCTCCATGCTTTCTAAAACAAATTTGTAATAAGTATGTAATAATTTATCTAATCTGATTTAGAAAATTATCTTAATTGTACAAAAATACAATAATATTATAAATTTTTACATAATATATGCAATAATGTTTTTTGCTAGGGTTGATTAGGAGTGAAAATGGGGAGGAAAGTTGTTCACCTGATCCTAAATCGCTGGCGCTCGGCATATTCGTTCATCTGCCATATTTGTGTATCATTTGAACCGTAATAGGATCGGCAGCTGCATCTGCCCGATTTAGGATCAGGTGAACAACTTTCCTCCCCATTTTCACTCCTAATCAATCCTAGCAAAAAACATTATTGCGGCGTGTTTTTGTTTAAAAAATTTTATCCAGATACAAATTTTCATCATTGTCAATTCAAAAACAATGACCTTTCCATACAAAGTCTCATCCCCAAATTCACACCCTTAAGTCATCCTGTCAATAAAATGTTGAACACGTATTCTTTATTTTGAATGATCTACCCAAATACAAATTTTCAGAACTGTAAGTTAAAAACAAATGACTTTCATACAAACGTTTTCACCCATTTTTACCCCCTTAGGGGTTGAATTTCAAAAAATCCTTTCGTAGTACACCCCTACGCATCAAGACAAATACACACTCCAAATTTCAAGTCTCTGCGTGCGTTGTCTGTCAGTCAGTGAGCCAGAACTTTGAATCTTATATATATATAGATGGAAAAATCGTAATTTTTTTGATCTGTTCGTGATCCCTTGCTCAAAACCAACAAGAATTTGGCCGATTTCCAGCGTGTGTTGTTATACTCTACTTCTTAAATCGGAATGTGTGATGTTTGTATCTATTACGATACATTATTACTATTACGATTGCTTAGACAACAAACGTAAAAATGAACATGTTTCATGTCAACCTCTTTTTTTTTAATTATATTTGGTACAAATGAGGACCTTGTAGTAAAAAGCCAGTCTTATTTTGAAAAGTTGTGGGCAATAAGAAAAAGTACGTATTCCAAAATTTATTGTTATTTATGTGACTAAACACTGCTATATAATACAATATAAACGATCTTGTGCAGTAAATTACTGCTTACATATTATCTGTAATAAAAATCAACTGGCTATCTATGACAGTTCAAAAGATACCTTATACCAGCTGATGCTTAGTAATACGGTCTGTTTTATGTTACGGAACTCTAAAATCTGGTGAGATCAGTCATCAAAGTAGCAATAAAAAATACAATGTAGCCACTTCCATACAAACTCAGATGCACAGCCTGTGTTTACTCAATGAAATAACGAAGAGACCACATAACATAACCGGTTAGAACCGGTCCCATAAAGAACAGGGCCTGATGTCCTGTTCGGATGGTAAGTAGCCCAGGAGGTGAACCGGTGGATGTTTGTAACTGGTACCACAGCTGTGCTGGTATGTGCTCATTACTGGGAATCGTTCTTTTTATTTGTATCAGGTTAGGCGATGTTAGAAAGTGGTACGCAACTTCAATGAAGTCAAAATAGTGTCATAATGACAGCACTTTTAGAGCTATGCCTTTGGCGGGATAATCGGAAAAGTGTCATCGTTGATATGGATGTTTTCTCAAGTATTAATGTGTGATAATGGTGGAAAACAACAGCTAAGTGCTTGCAAACGTAAATTCGAGACTTAAAGTCGGATGAACTTGGTTTTTGTACGACAATTTACACTTAATTCAAGTTTAACTCGCTTTTCTTTGTTGAATTACGTTATGCAAATTTGCCATTCCATTATTCCACGGTCCATTATTTATATTAAAGGATATTAAAGTTGCGATATAAAAGTTCAAGTCTTTATCATAAATAAAAACTTTCATATGTTATTAGTTATTCTACCAACAAGAGAATTTTCAAAGAGAGTTGACGTCTGTATAGTTAATATACGTAAAACCGAAGCCGAAACTGTTTTGAGAGAGTACATATTGCACCGACCAACAGGTATGTTGGAAGACGGACAAGGATTAAGGCAGAAAGAAGATGATATCATTATTGTTACTATTGCGCCTCCAAAGGGCACTTTCAAATGCACTTGGCGTGGCAGTGACACCCTGATAAACATACATTAACCTGCAAGAACGCAAGAATGAGAGTGAATTTCACCAATGTGTGGTATAACAATACGAGGATAATTTTAATGTCTGTAACCAATAAAATATATTAAAATATATTGTCAAATATGTTGTCTAATGAGGACATCTATGGTGACAAACGTGCAGTATTTTAAATTTGCCTTGATATTAAATTTTATGAAAATGTGACATTAGGCAGTCGGCTGTAGCAAAAAACTAAATACAATATTAAAATTTGTAACGTCAAAATTGACAGATTAGCTCCATGAAATACAAACAAATACGCTACAGCCGATAATACACTTTATTTCTATGTCTACAGCCGCTGTCACATGGCACAGAAATCCAAAGTATGTTTCTATTTAAATGACAGAAAATTTATGATTTTAATATTATTATTTTCTACCTGTCTATGACTGAAAACAGCCTTCATTAAGGGGAGTTTTTAATTATTTATACCTAATTCGTATATCATCGGAAGGTTAGACTGGTGTAATTCCACCAAACTATGGTATAACTAATTCAAGGATAACTTTAATCCCTGTAACCAACACAATATGATGGACCTTGTTACCATAGACGTCCAATGATGTTGGAGTATTTTAAATTTGCTGTGGTATTGACTTTAATCGATTTTGACATCAGACAGACGGCTGTAGCTAAGGAAGCATTCTAATCCAAGTTTAAAAAAATATACCGTGGAATTTGGCGTTTTAGCTTCATAAACTAGATATAGACACTTTGCTACAGCTGATAATACATACATTTCTATATTATAATGTCACATTTTCATAAAATTAAACATCAAGGCAAATATAAAATACTGCAACGTTATATGTTGCAGTATTTTATACATATAACATTCTTCGTCGTCCTCATTGGACATCCATGGTGACAAAGGCCCAACATTGACGAGACC
Source organism: Plagodis pulveraria (assembly GCA_963890685.1). Lineage (NCBI taxonomy): Eukaryota > Metazoa > Arthropoda > Insecta > Lepidoptera > Geometridae > Plagodis > Plagodis pulveraria. Next base: position 2,444,475 of record OY982968.1, read on the forward strand.
GATTGTCTGTTGTGTTCACTGTCAATGAATATATCATCAAGATAGGAAAGCACTTAAGTTATTGGAATGTAACTAAAATATGGCTGAATTGGTTTTGATGAAATTTATACGGGACCACACGGGAAGCATCAGCTTTCAAATAAAAAAATAATTGTCAAAATCGGTTCACCCAGTCAAAAGTGCTGATGTAACAAAATACAGTTGAATTGAGTAACTTCTCTTTTGCTTTGAAGTCAGTCAAAAACATTGAACAAAGAGTACGTGATTATGGCGTTGTAACAGATATTTCTTTGAAACATTTTGAGCGAATAGGCATGTTATGCACTAAATCTAGGTTTTTATGCAAACAAAAAAGGGAAACTTTGAGAAACAACTTCAGTATTATGCCTCCAAAAATCTGCATTTTTGCACAAATTTTACCTGAACTTTGGGCGTTCATAATATACTCATAAATTGTTAAAGTAGAAAACATATTTTGATAGAAACCTTGCAAATATAATGGAGATTCTATATGACAAACATTTATTTTACAAACTTATTGAAAAACACTTTATTACTGGATCAAGTTTTATGAAGTTTACGCACACTATATTTCGTTAAATGTTATCTCGTTCTTACTTGCTTGTTAGCCAAGTGGCGAAAATAGGTATGCGGGGGACGGAGTGAGACGGAGAGTTGAATGCCAAGCGGTGAAAATGAAAAAAGATGTAACAACAAGCTTTTTAATCATGCTCGGTTTGACGAAAGACGGACTGGGAAGGGCCCTCTTAAATTTTGCATCGCCGATGGAATTTCATCAATACTAAGTACATAAATAAGAATACTAGAACTTTCTACATTACGTACAGTTTCTTAACAAGGAGTGAACAGGTATAGACAATAAAGTCCCTGGTAGTAATAGATATCTACTAAGTACTCCAACATTAATGTAAACAATATTACTTATACCTCTCAGCTCATTATATGGCTAATGGGAAATTGAATAACTCACACCTACCACAGATTATGTTCCTTAATTACGCCGTGTAATGTTTACAGAAATAACACTGTTTACACATATTATAATTTGCTGTTTGTATAATTAAACGTGGAATCGTAAAATGGGAGTAATTATGTATTGTGCTGAATTAAGGAGTAACAGATATTCAATTTGAGAGCTCTCCCCTTTTTAATAAGGATTGATGATGAAGTGCCCTCCATAATACTCGTTGATGTGGGAAGTGGCTTTGGCAGCTTTTTAGTGAAATATACTACCGCTATAGTACTCGTAATCACATTAATAAAAAACTAGTATTTTCATTTTTGGCGAAAATCATATTTCCAAATGTTTAGAGCATAAAGTATCTTATCTGGAATGGGAATCGTACCCTTGTCTCCCGGTGCTATGCACTGTAACTACTGGCTATCGGAGATCGCTCTACTGAGTTGAAATGTTACGCTCTAATTGTAATACTTAAAGACTGGAGGGAAGTCTTGAATTTTGATACAAAAAGAGAAAACGTTTCTACCCCCCTAAACAATCTCTGATTTTGATATTTTTTTTAATGTTATAGATGTTATCAATATCTAGGTTTATAGGTTTTGATTTTTATCATTATATTAAGGTTTTGATTTTTATCATTATATTAAAGGTATTGGAATAATGGGTATTTAACAACCGATATGTTCTCAAAACTTGTATCTGTAGTTTGTGGATTATTTATAGGAAAAATAATTATAAATAAAGATAGAAAAAAACCTGTAAACCTAGTTAATTCTGTTATTTTTGACATTAATTTTACATAATTCTTTAATAATTATCATTGTCATTAGTGTAATTCGTGTAAGCGGTACTAATTGAATAATAATAAATAAAATAAATAAATAAATAAATTAGTTACAAAATAAGACCAAAATATTTAGATTTGATTAATGTTTACTATAAGAGGTAAGTTTTCTTCCAGAACGCAAATTATGCGCAAATTCTAAGTCAAAACTCGAAGAAGCTGCAATTGTCCTTATCCCACTATCCTGTTCGGGCGTTTAGCGGTGAGACAGCATCACTTTGTTAAAATACCTATTTTTCTGTAGGAGCTTCTCTTCCCGTTCCTCTTAACTGTCATAGGTGTGCGGTCATCAACCAAACCACTTAGTTATATACTTTATATTAATTATTTCCGGAAACTTGCACAAGCAAGTTTCAACATATGCACTCATACACACTCACACACAAAAAGTACTTCTCTCACTCTGAGTCTTCATCAGGAATGAAGGAAGGATGTGGAATGTCAATCTGAAATAAGTTTGCTAGGTTCGGCTATTCCTGTATTTCGTCTCTATACGCCTATGAGGGCTACGAGTATACCCATTGTTCGTATACGAGTATGTTGCAATATTTTGTGTACCTACCTGCCTATGTATTGTGGTGAGGTGATGCGACCATAAGCTGCCTGCCTATAAGCGTCACGCTTGTCTATTACAGTGTAATATCTTCTTTTCCTTTCATCTTGATATACTGTGTTCGTCACTCCCAGACGTTACTAGTAGTTCTAATGTCACGTTCGCCCAGTATTTTCACTTTCAACAGCGCCCTTCATGAACAAACACAACAGCTTCGAGGCAGTATATCTTACACTGCGGTGGTACCCACCAAGACGGGCTCTTAGTAAAGAGACCTATATAACCTGTTAAACACATTCGGCGCATTTCAGAACGAAGGACGTAACCATCTACCACTACGCGCAATCTGAATCTTACTCAATGGAGAATCGTTGACTTTCGTACTCGCCGACAACGTGCTGATAATTAAGCAGCTTTAAATTATACTAACAAATTGAGAACAGAATATCTCGATAATTTTACATAAGATCAATATTTACTCCAATCCTATAACACATTATTTATCTGTAACGATCCAATTAGCGAATATGCTCAGCGTACTGTAAAAATAAACAATTATAATCACGAAATACAGGGTCGGTATACGAGGCATTATCCTTACGCAATAATATCGTTCTGAGATATTCAGTAATGGCGAAATAACATTTTCCGAGGAAAGTGTTTGGATGCTCATTTGCGGCGCGCGAAGTTATTTCGAGGTTAATTAACGCCTATTATTTTCGTATTAGCTTCATTTCTGTGTTATTCTCTTTATAAAAAAATATGTATATACATCTTTACATGGACTTCCATATTCTGTAGGGTGACGTAACAAGCAGGTAGGAGACTACTTACACCTAATGAATAGCATGATATAGCAAATATATGAAGCGCTCGTAGCGAAGCTTACTTAGCTGTTCTTAACCGATCAGCAAAGTTAAGCAACGTCGCCCGCGGTCATAAGTTGGATGGGTGACCGCTAGTGACATTACTACTGAGCGCTTCCGTGCTTCGGAGGGCACGTTAAGCCGTCGGTCCCGGTTGTTATCTTAGGATGGCAGTCGTTACAGCATGGTGGTAGGGCATTTTGCGAATGCCCGCCTGGCTAGCTACCACCCTCAAGTAGAAAATCTGTCGCCAAGCACCTAACGGTGTGTTCCGGCAGCTGTCCTTGAGAGCCAGTACTTCTAGGTTAGCCTGTATAATATCTTCGACAACATCATCACTTACCATCAGGTGAGATAGTGGTCAAAGGCAAACCTATCAGGCATTAAAAAAAAAAAAACATGCCACCCCTGACTTGGATGTAAGTGGGATATAGATTGGGATATAGAGGGATTTAGATGGGATATACATTGGGCCCCGTGGGGGAAATTAATTTCCCGTGGGGTGCCGGGTTAGAATTGCACCTCCCCGTATCATCCCGTGGGTGTCGTAAAAGGCGACTAAGGGAATAATTATACTGGAAGCAGCGCCTTCTAAAGAACTACTATCTTACACTGCGATCCCCAAGCCGCCTGCCAAGCGTGGGGATTATGGCAAATACCCCCTTAATACGGGAGACCGTGTTCAGCAGTGGACGATCCGGCTGATACAGTACAGTATACATTGGGCGCAAAACAGGGGCCTAACTTTCACGTCTTAAAAACTATTATGGAAAACAAACGTCATCACTTCTATTATTTTTTTTGCTCTTCAGGCTAATCTAGAATATTAATAGCTGCCGCAACCGTTAAGTGCTTGGCGACAGATTTTCTACTTAAATTTTAGCTTAGCTAGTCAGGCGGATATTCGCTAAATGCCGTACCACCATGCTGTAACGACTGCCACCCTAAGACAACAACCGGGACCGATGGCTTAACTTGCCCTCAAAAGCACGGAAGCGGTCAGTAGTAATGCCACTAGCGGTCACCCATCCAAATCATAACCGCGGCGGACTTTGCTTAACTTAACTGATCGGTTACAAATGGTTAAGCAAACTTAGTTGATCTCTTCTATAACTTACCTAATCTAAGGAAGGAAGCGACGTTCTCAATTTTCTTTTTGTGAATATGAATATTAATTTTAGGTTAGCCTGAACAACATCTTCGACCACATCATCACTTACCGTCACGTGAGATAGTGGTCAAAGGCTAACCTATAAGGCATAACAAATTTCAAAAAAGCTATACTATGATGGCTGGATTTAATATAAACTATCGTCTAAAAAACCTAAAACATAACTTTCAAGCTCATCCAAGTACAGGCCATAAAGTAAATACCTATCTAGATAATACCCAACTAAGCCCTGAACATGCCTGAACCGAGCTATCCAATCAGAGATAACTGCTTACTGGTCAGTTTGGCGAAATAGGGGTACCACGCTCATTGAGCTCTTTGCAATATATGATAGTTTACTTTGGGTATTCTTGAATAAATTGCAGTTCATATTTTACCAAACCTAGAATATTTTGATGAAAAACATCATATCTTATCTTTATCCCAGTTACGTACGGTCGGTGCTATATTTGTTTCTCTTACGCGGACATCAATCTACTTTCATCACCCACTGTGAGAAAATAAAAAGTGCCTGTTTAGAACCGAATGTGATTGAGACAAGTATCTGTCGAAGTACAAGTAACAATAAAATGCGCATTTTAAAACATATATATATATAGGTTATACTTTACTAATCCACCATATAAATAGTTACCTGTTTTTATGGCAAAAAAAACTTTGTCTGGTGCCTCATTAAGGAAAGCCTCCAAGTTTTTGAGAACACTTTGGGTTTTTTTAGGTTTAAATCCATCAGACATCCTCTTTATACATAACATAGCGTATATCTATTAGTTTCGAATATGTGTCCAGTTTTACGTCGCTATTAGAACTGACTGTTGATTTTAGCATTGAGTAGGTACTCCAAAGAGTGGAAGGTTGTTTATAAAAAGTTTCCGCTAACTACTGGGAATAGGCCAAAAACACAGATTCTGAAAAAATCTTAGACTGGCTGGTACGACGGCCCATTATGATCCCCATGCCGACGACTGAATAAAAAAAAAGAAATCAAATTAAAAAAGCGTGAACTACAGCCCACGTATATAGATAATACTCGTAAAGCCGTTGGTACAGCGCCCCATATCTGCCAGCTAAACATCTGACTAGCATTGATTTCCAGAAAGTTCGATGTCCCAATCAATGGCTGATTACCCGTTCCGGAACTGGGCCGAGAGACCGCAAACGCGACCTACATTTAGACACCAAATATAACCTGTCAAGTGGATCATTTGTTTTTTGGTTTTAGCAACGTTCCTAATGATAATGTTTCCTCATTTTTATGAGTTATTAATGAATAATGAGAATTTAGTCTGAATGGTACAAGTTCTATTTCAAGTATATAATCGATACGTTAGTTATAGTGTATGTGTATATTATTATACTTGAGATCTATATTTACAAAAGATGGAGAGTGTGAAAATGATATAGAAAGGAGAATGAATGCTGGAAACATGGTGGAGCATTGCACGCATTTATGATTAGTCAGAAGTTGCTGTCTTATAGAATGGCAGTCGTTATAGCATGGTGGTAGGGCATTATGCAAATGCGCGCTTGGCTAGCTACCCTCAAGTATAAAATTTGTCACCAAGCGTTAAACGGTGTGTTCCATCAGCTGTCCTTGAAAGCTTATCTACAGGTGAGCCTAAACAACATCCTTGACCACTTCATCACTTACCTTTAGATGAGATAGCGGTCGAAAGGCTAGCCTATCAGTTATATTATGTAAAAAATAAAAGTCACGGGTATCATAGAGACATCCACGAAGAAAAATCTGGCATAACTTTCCCGTGCTTTCATTATCCTACGTACCATTTTTGTGTTGTTGTTTTTTATCTCTTTGTATTTAATGTCGAGGTCAAATTGTCCTTATTTCCCAACACCTAAACCGGATAATGTACTACGGTCTCGGCCACGGCTACAACAATGTTAACGTAAATCTGAGTTGAGATAACTTGTAATCTCAGTTCCGTCCCAGGAGAGCAGATGGGACTAGTAACTTACAGAGACACTTATATCGTGGAAGATAACACGAGGAAAAGGAAACCGATTTATATCTTTCCTTATGAAAGTTATACCTTTAACAGAGGTATGGATATAATACCTACATGTGTGTACATGAAACCAGCGAAGTGGGAGTCATACTCACGCACCAAGAATTCCGTAAGATTATACAATAATGTGTAGAGGAATCTAACTTTACATAATGAATAGATTCAGGCGTTACTTCGCGGAAATCCATATTTAATAATAACAAATATTTTAAGAAAACATTCAATTAATATTTTAATAAAACACTTAAAAAATATAAAAAATATATTTAGTGACAATTCCGGCTTATTTACTTGTTAAGCCATCGTGATGTAACAAACGTCTGCGACTGCGTGGCGTTTGTGACGTCGTCACGTCGGCTTAACAGGTAAATTAGGCGGAATTGTCACTAGATAATTATTTAAGTGTTTTACTAAAATATTATTTTAATGTTTTCTTAAAATATTTTAAAAGTATTGGATACTATTATCTAACTGAAAATGAAATAGATTTTTATTACAAATATACGATAGGAAAAATTTAAGTCATGTGTAATGTAATCCGCATAGCAGGCGTTATTGCAATCATAACAATATAAAAAAATGAAATAGATTTATTTGGCTGTGACCTGAGTGAATTCACAAACGAAGCTTTGAGAATTTTATGTTATGTTGTTAATGTATAAATCGCTACACTGTCGCATTGGGTTGAGTACCTGTAATGATAGCTGTAAGTTTGGATAGTAAATAAATAAATAAAATAAAATAAATAAAATAAATAAAAACTTTACTTTAACGTGCTGACAGGTACTAAATAGCTTTACTTGAACAGGTTTTTAGCAAAATATATTTAGTTTGTAGCTGTAAAAAAATTATATGTTTGTTTTGATCATATTTTCCGTGGCCAAGTTAATTCTACATGTTTTCATGTTTTCCTATTCGAATAAAAATAAAATAACAAATCCTTATCAAGAGAGACAAGTTAAGTTAGGTACTAGTTTTGTATTAATAGCGTTCTTTAGTGTTTCACCTAGGCTAACCGATAGGGTATTCCAAACCGTTTTATACTTTTATTACTCGTATGCTTATACATTTACTGAGCTTTTAAACGTTTTTAAAAAGACTTTGTTCTTTAAAAAAATTGTACCTTACCTATAAATACCGTGTGTTTCAGGATTTAACTCGTAATCATTTGATACAATTTAAATAATTAATTCTATACAATTTATATGGTAGAGATGAAATGTATTAACTATTGACGATTTGTATTTCTCAGTGTTATCGGCGCAGTGTAGTTCGTCACTCGTCACGACATTTATCTGTTATAGGCAGAGGTGCTGCTTATCAGTAAGCGGGCCTCGTGCTTGTAACGTTACAATCACATAAAAAATTAGTACCACAGCTAATGTAAATAATTGAAAAACCATTTTTCTAGTGAAATAACAGGCATATGAGATAAAGTACCGTGGTGGCAGTGCCGTGTGGAAAGTTGATGTTTTCTGAACATCTGTACTGCGTCAGGGTGGTCACGGCAAGAGCTGAGGCTGTTTACTTGGTCGTTTTGCTACTCCTTAACATAAAAATAATATAGTAATGCATTCCAGTAGTTAGGAAAGTAGTAATGCATTCCAGTAGTTAGGAGTTATTTCACGCTTCTCTGTCCCGGGAGACGGCCGGGAACCGGTACTGCAGCACAGAATACACAACAGTACACTGCACTTAGCTTGTTATGGCGCGGTTACAGGGAAAAAGTGGGTAAGTGACTCACGCTGTCTAAAGGCGCCTCTAGAATCGTGATACTCGGTTCCCAGCTGAGTTCGACGAGCACTTCGTTTTGTGTTCAACTAGTATTCAAAACTGCATTTGGGCTGGAGGTAAACCTTTTTGGTTTTATGTACTTTCTGAGGTATCGCTAGAAAAAAAGGATGAGGTTAATATTACTTGCATGAGCGTCTTGAAAACTAGACAGAGCTATTTTTGTTCGAGAGGCATTTGGGTCATCTTCGATACTTAGTTTTTAGGGCTCAGTGTTAGAAAATCCTATCACTAGGTGTCGGTTTATGCTCTGTTTATCTGTCTGTCCTTCCATCCGTATTCCTCTATAGGGCTGTATCTTTAGAACTGTAATAATTAGCCGGTAGAATTAGTAGAACATGATAAACTAGAGTTGTTTTTCGAATAACAGAGAATATTATATATTCTTACATTTAAAATAAATTTAGCCGTTTATTCTCGGTTAATTGCACATTAACCGGCTAAAGATGAAAAGTCACGATGCAAACTAACATGATATCGAACTTTAGCTGATTCTCAAAGATAAACCTAGGTTTAGCCGGCTAATCTTTTTTATAAATGTTTATGTTCACACATACATTTAGCCGTGACATAAATAAAAAATGACAATTGTATAGTACGTTATGTGTTCGTATGGAAAGGGTTCCATACGAACACGTAGCGTACTATACAATTGTTATTTTATTCGTATGGAAAGGGTTCCATACGAACACATAACGTACTATACAATTGCTATTTTTTATTTATGTCACGGCTAAATGTAGGTGTGAACATAAACATTAAAAAAAAGGTTAGCTGGCTAAACTTAGGTTTATCTTTGTTTACAGCCCTCTGTGTGAGTCCAACGCACACTTGGACGGTTACTTATTTTCTGGGGGTGATCTATACAAAACGATATGGCGAATAAGAAGCAATAATATTTTTTATTTTCACGTTCCTGCGCTCGATGAGTCCTCCTGAAGATGCTTCGTGTAGAATCGAACGCGTCTAAAATTCTTCCGCTTTGGCTGCGTAGTGTTTGTGACAACTCGTTGGCAAAAAAGAAAATTAAGCGGAATTGTCTATATATATTATTTAAGTATTTTACTAAAATATAATTTAGTGTTTCATAAAATATTTTTTATTTTTGCACGCTCCACGCATTACAATACATAATTATAACTACAGGAAGAAGTAATCCCGCACATGGCTATATTTTTTTTCTTGTTGTAATTTTGTAACGTAATATTATTTTTGACATGGACGCGCCCTAACTCTTTAAGTCACGGTGGAGATGGAACGTTTTGCAAATGCAAACGCTCTATCAATATAAATGTGGCGAAAATTTCAGAAGCAGTAAAGTGAAAAAAATATATATATCTCAAAGCTGAGTTCCACAAAGGAGTAGACCATGTCTATCTAGACCGAGTTAACTCTAAACATGTAATAGACAGCGACCTTATCTACCGGGCACAGTTTCAGACTTCAGTCAGAGTACTTACTAAAACGTATTACAAAATCAAAAAACTCCACTAAAACGATCGAACCACGGACTTGGGAATCCGAAAATGACATTGTCGCCACATCACCAACGAGGCCGACTTGGGGGCCAACTCCCATCTTTTAGGAGACCATCATATTTATATAACCATAGTTTTACGACATTTTACTGTTTTCTGCACAACAACTGTCTGTGGTTTTTTTAGTTTCACTAATAAAATTATTTTGCTGCCTTTATTTTAAAGTAGAATCATTGAACTATATATACTAGACGCGACATCTCAAACGAGGATAGTCGACCAGTGCAGGTAAGCCGGCCGGCATACTCTCCCACACACGCAGCTGGGCAATCGTAGAGATTACACTGGTCGACTATCCTCGTTTGAGATGTCACGTCTAGTATATATAGGTCAATGAGTATAATAGAAATAAAAACATTGTACGTAATTTACACATTAATTAAACGACATTGTTTCGTAAAATAGTCAACATCAAGTTTAAATCCGCTGCTAGAAAGTAACTTTTTAAGATGGATAAACATGACGAATTTTTCGTTGGAACAGTAATACTTCGACACACAAGGGGTGGATGGACGCGGGTTCGAATCCCGCACATGACTTAAATTTTTCCTATCGTATATTTGTGATTTTGTAATGTAATCCGCATAGCAGGCATTATTGCAAACCTAACATTATTAAAATTATAAGGTTGCGTCTACATTTACAAGTATAAAACCAATTGCAAAATTGGTCTTGTTTGTAATACAACGCGAGTGGTAATATAGATGTCAATCCATTCCTATACGATGGTTAAAGAACTACAGGAAAGATTCGAGTTATAACATCATGTCATGTTAGCTCAATTGGTTAGTGCATACCCCGGCTCAAGGGGTGGATGGACGCGGGTTCAAATCCCGCACATGACTTAAATTTTTCCTATCGTATATTTGTGATTTTGTAAAGTAATACTTCGTAATAAATGTAACGTCAGAGTTCGCGAATAGAGTGAACAATTCGTTTTGACGTCTTCAAAACGCTGAGCGATTCCATTACCGATTGTAAACTTGCTAAATTGACGAGGAGGTATAAAATTTAGCAGTAAGATTAAGTTATTATTACTATAAGAAGACGCCAACTCTCACCGGCTCTTTGAACAGTTATAAATTACATTATACTTGGTTACGAGTAAGGTTGAAACTCTCGTCTCTGGCGGGATATATAAAATTTAAATACCTACCCAATATTTTCGCGCTTTCGTGCGTGTTTTCTTCATGGTTTTGGCAATAATACGATGTAAAAATAACATTGTCCGTAATTTTAGAAGTTTTTGAACAAAAATGCGCATGATTCCATATGTGACCCATAAACCGATAAGAGAATATTGAAATCTCGCGTATTACCTACGTGATAAAGTAAAGTAATGCGGCAACTAATGAACCTTTTTTTTATAAATAGGTATTCAATATCCATCACTAAAAAGTATGAAATAACTTGTGGACGTCGGTACCAAGCTTAGTGAAAATACTGACCTCACATTATTATGGTACGAGCTTCTACAAATTATGTTATTATATACCTACTCTTCAGAGCAGGAAGTAGGTGACTTCTTTGAAAAAGAAACCCTCTTTTTAGTGATGCATACTGTTAACAAGATAATTCATTGTCACTCGCCTAAAATAATGTTCACCATAAATTGAATACAACTTAAAAACTACTTGACCGATGTTGATTTAATTTAAATACGACCAACTGGAAGGACCAACTCTTACCGAACGTAGGTATAGAGAATCATCAAAATCAATGCATAATTAGTGAAGTAATCAGATTACAAACAAACAAAAAATCTTCCAGTCTTATTGAGAAACTTCTCCTTCTTTGGAACTTGGTAAAAAACCGGCTTATTAGGATTTGAAGTCACATACCGAGGGCACAGAATGTGCCAAAAACCATAAATTTGCACACAGTTCAGTCAACGGAAGTACTTTGTAGCTTTTAACTCCTTGAAGTCGCTAATATGCGACATAAACGGTCATATATTTTGATCGCATTTACTTAAAAGTTAGGTTTTTCAAAGCTGAAAGAGACCATGGACCTGTGTACCTATTAAATATAATTTTCTATTTATTACCACTCCGCGTTTCTGAGAAAAAAGCTATTGACACACAGATTTTGAATCCGTGATGGCTCAGTGGCATTGGTTATGGACTGCCGCGCAGCAGGTCCATGTTTCGAATCCCGCCGCGGGCTTGAGCTTCACCGCATGGTGGAAGGGCATTTTGCCAATACCTGCCTGGCTAGCGACCGGGTGGTCGCTAGCCAAGTAGAAAATTTGTCTCCAAGCACCTAACGGTGTGTTCCGGCAGCAGTCCTTGAGAGCCAGTGAAATTCCAGGCACATGAGACTTAACAACTATGTCTCAATGTGACGGGCGCAGTGCAATCCGTCACTTGTGATGAAATGCATCTGTTCTAGGCAGAGGTTAGTCTACTTAACATCAGGTGGGTGTCGAACTTGTTTCAATACAATAACATAAAAAAAAGTCCTTTATAAGGGTTCTTTTTTCTTATAAGGTACGATAGTTTAAATTTTTTGAATTTTGATTTTTCGACAGTTACGTGAAACATTATTGTTATTGAATATTACGAATTGCCTATGCACATTAAATACCTAAGAATAGGTTTTACTTACATACTTTTAAAATACTTCCGACTCAATCGACATAAATCGTCTAGAAATTACCAAATACGTAGGTAGACACATCATTTATTCCAATAAGTCGAGCAAGAATTTTATACAAACTTTTTAAATACCTATATTTCTAGTCAATTGGTATTAATTGAAACAATAAACCTAAATCAAATCGTCAACGTCATTCTCAGACTGACTGAGAATTCAATTTAAAGAATCAACTACGATTAGGTAGGTACATAATTTAAAGAACATTAACTTTATTACAACCTAGTTTTTACAAGACGTTTTATATCCAGAAAAACTGCATTTCAAATTCTAATTAAAATAATTTATATTTGCCAGACATTTTGAGTGTTTGTACAAATATGTGGCACATCGATATTCAGTCTGCAAGCAGACGTGCATATATTCTTTCAGATGTCGTATTAGTCGCAACTAGAATTTAACATTATGTTAATTTAGTAAAAAGTACAATATATAGGCAATAATCTAATAGCCACTTAGTACGCCTCGTTTTAAAGATTTGCCCATCTGCTTCAACTTATAAGGCAACTTATTATATACTATTATAAATGTCCTTATACCACCGAGGTTGATATTATAATAAGATAATGTACTGTTTACGTTTCGCCTTGTAACTTCGTGCCTTAAAATATATAAGGCATAAAGTTTTACGTAAATACATACTTCTTTGATGTACGCAAGCAAAATTACTCAAATGTATAAAGAACGTACATTATATAAAGAGCGCAGTTAATATTATCATTAGCACTACTCCAACATCTTAGGGCCAGTTTCACCAAACAAACATATATAAAACTATAAGCGAATAACTATAATCTAACAAAATATGATAGACCTTTATCACCATAGACGTCCGATGATGTTGCAGTATTTTAAATTTGGCTGTGTATCAACTTCTATGAAATTTGACATTAGTCAAACGAATGTAGCAAGTTTATACAAGATTGAAAATAATGCCAATTAATTTGGCGGTATAGCTAAAAACAAATATGGCCACTTTGCCACAGCTGACAATACAGTCCCACCAACTTATCTGTTCAGGCGGCAAAAAAAAGAACTACAACATTCCTTCACATTGTGACAGTTTGTAGTTGATTTCCTTGACCAGTAGCGCCCTCGAAAACTGCACATTTAAGTTGGTGGTACTATACATACTAATTCAACGTCCACAGCTGCTGTCACCTGTCACATGTCATGAAAGTCCATACTCGTATCAAGGAGTTTTGTTATATTCACGACATAAAGCCAACAATTTCGAAAACTGCCACTAGGTTTGATTTTATATGGTAGCTAAAGCTTATCACATTTTCATGGTCTATATTGTCAATTGAAACCTAGTTTGGTGAAACTGTTATAAATTAAGTATATAATTAACTTATAACTTACCTGTTAACACTTTCGACCACATCATCACTTACCACCAGGTGAGATTGTGGTCAAAAGCTTAACTATGAGCAATAAAAAAATAAATTTGTTCGCAAATATTTTTAACATAATGACAGTGTTCGAAATGGGAATGAGGATAATATTCTTATATGAAAATAATGATATCTCATGGTTTTTATTTCTCGGATCTCGAGTATTGTCGACCTCGATTTCTCGGGTCGTCTCGGGACACCAAGACATTTATTTCAACCACCTTTTTTAGTATTATAAATAAAGTGCCGGTAATATACTAAATTGTTACACTAAAAAGACCAAAATCAACAAAGTCTTTCAAATAACTTTAACAAAAACCGATATTTTCTTTAACAGACCATGACCAACATACCATGTGACTTATAAAACCGATATTTTTGTAAGAGAAATTAACAATAAAACATTTATATGAAATAAAAACTATAATGACACCTTTTGTTCGTCTCAAACAAATAATCAAATTCTCTGAAAACAATCCACTTAGAGTTTATATGAACAAAACTAGAAGATATAGATATGTAGGAACTTTTCTCTTTAATAACAAAAACAAAAATAATCAAATATCGATCGGGTGTCTGTCAGTAAAAAAACCTGTAACAAAGGCCACCGGCAGCAAATGCTCTGCCAAAGGATGCCGCTGCGGCAAAAGGCAAAGAGTCAAAAAGCAAAACCGCCAATATGTGGGTGAAAAAATGAAAAATGAAAAATGAAAAATATTTATTTACAGCATTAAATAGATAAAATACAAAAACAATTGTTGCCTTATAAAATGATTAAAAATATCTCCTAAATAATGCTGAGGTGGTAAATACAATTGTCAGATGCTTATGATCTTCACACTAGGCATGCCTGTATCGTGAAGATCTTTAACGATTAACTAAATGATAATAACAATAATGACACCTAGGTCTTAAAGAAAAGAAAAATACAAAGTTTAATGGACTACGTATGAAACATTAAGCACTCACGCTCTGGTATTGATAACATGCACATATAGTAGCAATTTATTTATATATATATATATATATATATATATATATAAATATATAAATAAATTGCTCAATTTTCATTACAAGTTTACGCCAAAATCTGTAGTAATTTTTCAGTACTATCATAAGACAACTTAGATAACCATTTATGAATAGTGTGTTTGGCTTCCACTACCGTCATATCTTTTATATTACAATGTTTCAGCACAGAATTGTAAACATATGCTTTGACAAACTCTCCGAAACGTCTAGCAAGTACTGATTTTACGGGAGGGGTAGCCAAACGGTAAATTCTTCTTTTTAACATAGCTGAATATTCAGGAGAAGCCAAAACTGTTTTGTGAACTGAAAGTGATGTCCTCAAAATAAACAGCTGCCTAACCGTAAGCACTCCACAGTTTTTGTACAGTTCCGAGGTTGGGTATTTGAGTGGCTTATGTAGCATTACTTTCAAGATAGAACGTTGTGCTCTCTCAACTCTAATGATAAAAGTCTTAGCTGCACTGCCCCAACATTTTATGCAATATGTTATGAGAGATTGACATAAGGCGAAATACACAGATTTTAGTGTCGAAAAACATGCCACATTACGGAGTTCTCTCACAATGCCAGTAACTCGTCGTATACGAGTCGAAAGAGCGTCAATATGCTTATCAAACGTTAGTTTCTCGTCTATATGAACACCAAGATATTTAATTACATTCACCCTGCTCAACGATTTGCATGTACAATTTTTACTAAAACAAGATGTATCGTGAATTTTTATGTCTATTAAATTTCCTGGAGCTGAAGCGGCCGTTTTGTGGAAATGCATATATACAGTTTTACTGGTATTAAGCGTCGACAGATTATTAACAAGCCATTTAGACACTTGTTTCATACCCTTTTCAGCATACGATTGAGCTTCTTGCCACGTGGATCCATGAAAAATAATGGCGGTGTCATCAGCATAACATACAATCTCAGCATTTTCAATCAAAAGTTCATGTAAATCATTTATGTAAATTGAAAACAGTGTAGGGCCTATAATACTCCCCTGAGGAACTCCATAATTGATCGCTTTTAAGTTACTTAATTTGTTGTTAACCTTTATACACTGTCTCCGTTCCGTTAGATAGCTTCTAAACCAACCCAAGGCTTTGCCTCTGATGCCAATGTTTTCTAGTTTTTTCAAAAGTATGGGAACGGACACAGTATCGAAAGCCTTGGCCAGATCTAAGAAAACACCGACACAATTATGTTTGCTGTCTAGCTTAGATGACACCGCCGATGTTAAAGCCAATACCGCGTCTTCTGTACTCTTTCCTCTTCTAAAACCGAATTGTTTTGACGATAATAAATGACGGGTTTCCAAGAAATGAGTTATCCGGTTGCTTACGAGCTTTTCTAATATTTTCGAAAATGTACACAAAAGCGAAATTGGCCTATAATTTTCAATCTTATGTTTTGAACCACCCTTATGAATTGGGATGACTGATGCTACTTTCCATTCCAAAGGGAAAATTCCGCTAGCTAGGCTCTGATTAAAAATCGAGGTAAGTGGCTCGACAATTTCTTCCTTAATGTGCTTAATCAAGGAGTTCGATAAGCCGTCTATCCCCGGTGCTTTATCATTCTGAAGACTCATAATAATTTTTTTAACTTCTACGTGGTCCGTGGGATACATAAAAAATGATTCTTTAGGTGTGCACTTTGTTCTTGCTATGTTTGCAAGATCGTCTTGAGTTTTGCTAAGTTTTAAGAGAATTTGATCAGCTAACCTTTCACCAATAGTAGAAAAATGTTCGTTACATAGATCCAAGGATTTTTGTGTTTCGCTAGAGCTTTCATTAGTTGGAAGTAAATCAGTAGGCTCTTTTTTATTGTTAGATAAGCCGCAAATGTTTTTAATTATCTTCCAAAACTTTTTAGGGTTAGTTTTATTAGCTTTTAGCTCTCTGTTTTCATATTCAGTCTTCAACTTACGTAGAAGCCCGACGAAAAAATTCTGATATCTGGAATAGGTAACTTGGAGAATGTCATTTTTTGGTTCGAGTCGTGCACGCTGATGAAGTCGATCTCTGTGTCTCATACAACGCATTAGCCCAGGGGTAATCCAGGGCTTAAGGTTGTACTGCGTTCTACTAAGTCGAACTTCACGCGTGTGTTTAGTAACGATTCCCTGTAAAATGTCTGAAAAAGTTTTTGTTGTCTTATCTACGCCACTAACGTCATTCATAAGACTCCAATCGACGCTCTTCAGCTCTCTTTTTATTTCGTCAAAGTTCCGCTTCAAAACCACTCTACTGAGTCGAGTAGGTTTAGCATTTGTCAGATTCAACCCAATCAGTACTGTATAATGGTCAGTGATTTTTGTTTGACAAATAATACCAACAGGATCCCGGCTGAGTTGCGAGCTAGAGACAAAGATATGGTCAAGGCAATTTCGAATTCTTGTGGGCTCCGTTATAGCTGGTAATAGACCATTTTCCGCCATAAAACATTGGTATACTAGTGATTCAGGGTCACTGGAATCTAGAATATTGACATTTATGTCACCAGCAAAGATTACAGGTAAGTTATCTGTGGTATCTATGTGTGATTCTAAAGAAAGTAATAAATTTTCAATGTTTCCAGCAGACGGTGATCGGTACACGGCGAGTATAGTAACCATTTTATTGATACGGATTTTTAAACAGTTAGCTTGATCAGCTGAAACTTCGAAAGCCGACGCAGACCAAATTTCTTTAACATAACTACTAGGGTACTTTTATTGATTATAATTTTTTCCTTTCTCGACTTTTCTCGAGTACAAGACCAGACAAATTTGTCTAACTCGGACAGACCTGCGGAGTTTACGACACGTCGGGAACAACTCATGTTTTTATTTTTATAGGTTTACCAGCCAGATAATTAATGAAGGCCGGGAAACCAATAAATTTTCTGTTGATTTAAATAGGTTCTCTATACCTAGACCACATTGGCTTTGGAAAACAGCATCACAGATTGCAGAATGAAAACCGGCAATCAGTGGCGGCTGTCGGAACATGCTACTGGTATTATTCTGTGGCAATAGTCAGTGGTTTTTGTTGGTTGATTTTTAATTTTGTTGATTTACGGCACGAGAGGAGCTTTGATTGCGCACTGCCTGCACGGCTGCATATAAGAACAGGGTTTGCATAGACATTTTCAAAGGAAGTTAATAGAAAAAAGGCGTCGTTATTTTGTGAGGATAGTCTGGACAAATTCATAGTTTATAATAACCACTAGGTCTTTTTCATTCAGCGCTCGGAGTTTGTTTCTGTCGTCACATACGAATGGAGGTCTGAAGTATAAATCGTATTTATTTTAACCGACTTCGAAAAAATTTGTAGGTTGACAAGCTGTAGCCGCCAAACTGTTATCATCTGTGTACCTATGCTGTGCGATGTGTCCCATCCCTAATGACCTTCTCTTGACATCTCCTACCCCTCCCCCTGATACACCCTCCCCTACCCCTCGACACCTCACCCGGCACGCATCGTGTCCTTGCCTATTGCTATCGTCGACGCAGTCGAAGTCAGTGCAAGATTAGCCCTAAATTAGAACCTCCAAAATCCAGTGCCAACCAGTGCTTACAGAACACCAGTGCATATAGTTGATAAGTTAGCAGGCAGTGCATCATCGCTCCGAGCCCCTTCGAGAGTTTCAGCGTGCCATCGAGCGTCTATCCCATGTGAGTCCTACCCTTCTGTACCTTCCCTTTAAGCACGTTCCAGCGTATACACATTTTGGTAGCAGAGCGCGGTTTACGGCCTTTAATTTTCGTGGTTTAATACCTAAAACCCTATTAAAGTTATACATTCCTCCGGCCCGCGGTGGCACATCGATTGTAACGATAAATCATATAATCGTGTTACCAGTGTACCGTTTTGTTATAGTTATAAACACCTAACGGCCCTTAAATATTAGCCCTTTTATATGTTATAATGTTCTAATAGCAGTAAATTACAAGATAAATTGTTCCGAACATATTTTTCTGAATGTTTGGCCTACCCTCCAGTGAATGTATCATTTAATGCATTGAACTTCTCCTTATCGTGTTTTGCATAGCTGACCTACATACATTGACGTCTTCCGGATTACGTAAAATACCGTATGTTATGTTAATATTATATTATTGTGCTTGTGTTTTACCTTGCATTAACTGTATATCTACTTCATAAGCCCAAGTGATCGTTACGAACCTTGTTTACCTATTGTTGTGCGTAATTTTGAAAAATAATCTTGTAAACACTGTTGTAAGGTGTAGGTTTTGTACCTACCTATTGAATTTTGATAATGGCCCATAGACAGGATTCTATATTTACAGAGTCTAATGAATATAAACACCTACTCGGTCTCCTTAGATATACTTACGACTGGCTGGCCGACTCCTCTTCAATAATAGATAAAGTTCCAATAACTCGACTGTTAATGCGTTTGAGTGACCTTGATTCTAATTATGCAAAATTTAGCGATGCCTGCGCGAAATTAATGGGTTATTTGGACCCTATAATAGATAAATCCGAATATGACGATTTACAGTTGAAAATTAAGTCAGCGCGCGAAATCATCGACGAATTAAAGTTGAAACGTTATGAAGCGGAACCAAGCCCACGCGCATACAGTACCCCTCAGAAAGACTTATCCACGTATAGTTGCGATGCTCCGCGCCCTAGAAGTTCGGTTCTTCCTGAGCTATCCACACCTAGGTTTGACGGGAGACCCGATTCTTGGATTAGTTTCCAGGATCAGTTTGACAGCATTGTCCATCGAAGGACTGATTTGACCCCTACCCAAAAGCTGCAATATTTAGTCGGCTCCTTGAGTGATGAGCCCCGTCGACTAATTCAGCATTTAAGAATCGAAGATTCGAATTATGAAATTGCCCGTGACCTACTAAAGAATCGTTATCACAACCTACGTCTTCAGACCGATATACTCATAGCTCAACTGCTTAACTTACCCGAAATACCGACTCGCCTTACAGGACTTCGTTCGTCGTTCCTTAACCCCCTTTTGTCGGCCTATAGGGCACTAGATAGGCTAGAGCTTCCTGTCTCACATTGGTCATATCTCCTGGTCCACATATGTATGAATAAATTACCCTCGGAATTAAAGACCCGTTTTGAACGTCACTACGGCCGTGACGTTACAAAGCTACCTACCTTTAGCCAATTGATAGAATTTTTAGAAGAAGAGTGTCGCCATCATGAAACAGTGGGAAATACGGTGGTCGACTGCCCCCCTAATAAGAGTGCGCGATCTCCATTGCCCCGTCGTGCATATGTGGTCGATGCCCCTGCAAGCACGCCCACTTCATGGCCTAAATGTTATTATTGTTCTAGCCCGTCTCATTACTTGCGTCAGTGTAGTCAATTTATGGCTAAATCGCCCCATGAGCGTTCGGAATTTGTAAGGATTTCATTTCTTTGTTACCGTTGCCTAGACAAGCACAGAATTGAATCGTGCCCTAAAAATTATAAATGTTCTTCCTGTAGCCGGACAACGCATCATACATTGTTGTGTTTCAATAAAAGCGGTGGTTCCCAGTCCGGCCCTGGTCACAATAATTATAATAATAGGTCAGGTTCCGCCATGGGCGGAGGTACAGTAAATATATCCGGTCGATCTTCCCCTCGAATTACCCCCCGAGTGCAGAATAAATCACCCCCTCGCAGGTCACCTCCCAGATGGTCAAATAACACTGTGCGCTATGCGCCTGACTCCCCTAGCCGAGACCACCCTCGCCCTGACTCTCCTAGCAGAGATGCCATAAGCGCGCGGCATCAGCGTGCCGCATAGCTAGATAGCTTATCGTTTCCTACCTTTTTCACACACAGTTACCCAAGCTTAGTCCTCCTACCTACCGCAGTTATCCGTATACAAACTTCATCCGGTTATGATGTTGAAGCTCGCGCACTTTGTGACACCGGAGCCCAGGGTTGCCTAATTACTAGTGAATTATCCTCTCGTTTAAATTTACATGTGTGTGCTTCGATTGCCCCCGTACGCGGTGTAGGCAATGTGGAGTCTACCCGAGCCTGCGGTTCTGTGTCCCTTACCTTTAAATCGTTGTCTAGTTCCTACCCTAAGTTTTTTGCGGAAGCCCTAATTATTGATGTTATTGCCGGTATACACCCTGAAGTTGAGCTGCCTAAACATTTAATTCCTTTTTCCTTACCGTTAGCGGATCCTGCCTTTAATAAGCCCGGGCCCATAGATATTTTATTAGGCGCAGATGTGTGCGGTGCCATATTCGGTACGGATAAAGTTGAACTAACGTCATGCGGTCTTACGGCATTTAACTCAGCCTTAGGATATTTAATATTTGGACCCGTACCTGGTGTCGCGGCGGTACAGCCGGGCCCTCAAGCTGCTGTGTCTTTGTCACAGGTAGTAGAGAAATTTTGGCAGGTTGAAGAACCTCCTGAACCCCCCAAACGTGACCCTCGTGACGATGAGTGTGAGAAGATATTTAAATCAACTACTACCCGAGATAACTTAGGTCGATTTACTACCCGCCTGCCCTTTTTATCTGACCGACCTACCCTAGGTGATTCCCGTTTTACTGCTGAACGCACATTCTTTAGCCTTGAAAAACGCATGTTACGTAATCTAGAGTTTCGGGAAAAATATATAGCCTTTATGCGTGAATATATAAAACTAAATCATATGACCCCTTTATCACGTGACTCACAAACCATTTCCCTTGAACATTACTACATACCTCACCACGGCGTTTTCAAAAATACTGGCGATGTTTCGAAAATAAGAGTAGTGTTCAATGGCTCATCCCCTACTACGAATCGCGTTACTCTAAACCAATGCCTTCACGCCGGCCCTAAATTACAAAATGATATTACCCTTATCTTGTTAAACTTTAGAAGGCATTCTGTGGTATTTGTGACTGACATTCGTATGATGTTCAGAATGTCATGGATCCACCCGGAGGATCGTATGTACCAATTGATTTTATGGCGTGAGTCCCCCTCAGATCCTCTTCTCACCTACGAGCTTAATACCAACACCTACGGCTTAAGGTCAAGTCCTTACATCGCCATTAGAGTTTTGCACGAGCTAGCGGACCAAGAGCGGCATAGATTTCCCTTAGCGGCTGAAGTCCTGATTAACGATCTATACGTTGATGATTGCCTTTCTGGTGCATCTGACCTGGCATCAGCTCGTAAATTGAAGTCCCAACTTGAAGGTATAATGGCATCTGGCGGCTATGAGCTTCGAAAATGGACCTCTAATTGCCCCGAGCTCTTAGACGATTTACCTAGTGAACATCTTCAAAACCCCCACCAATTTGCTGATGCAGAAAATCCCCAAGTTGTACTTGTACTAGGTGTACAATACAATCCCGTGACGGATGCCTTTTCCTATAAATTCTCTTCAGTACCTGAAACGCAGGCTACTAAGCGTACTGTACTGTCCCTTATTGCTCGCACCTATGATCCATGCGGTTGGATTTCCCCCGTAGTTTTTAAAGCCAAAGTCTTTGTTCAAAAACTTTGGCTATCAGGTATTGGATGGGACGACCCCCTCCCCCCTGAATTATTACAAGAGTGGAATTCTTTTATTACTGACTTACCTCACATAAATTTAGTATCATTACCTCGGCGTATCTTCCCCCCTGACAGTGTTTCATACTCCTTGCACGGATTCTGCGATGCTTCCTTGGCAGGGTTTGCGTCTGTGTGCTACCTGAGATCAGAAGACTCCAATGGCAATGGCTCCGTCTATCTCCTGATGTCGAAAACTAAAGTTGCCCCCGTCCGGACACGTCTGACAATTCCTAAATTGGAATTGATGGGAGCTGTGCTCCTTACTAAAATATTCTCGCACATAGTCCTCTGCCTTCAGAAGTCGATTGTGCTAGACTCTCTTCATTGCTGGACGGATAGCCAAATTGCCCTTGCGTGGATCAATACCCCCCTCATACCTTGCAAACCTTTGAAGCTAACAGAGTTTCTCAAATAATCAGTGCAAACTTACACGAAACCTTCAGATACGTTCCTGGTGACCAAAATCCTGCTGATTGTTCCTCTCGTGGTGTGCCAGCCTCTTCTTTAAAAGAACATCCCCTATGGTGGGGTCCTCCCTGGTTAGCTAAGCCCCCCAGCTTATGGCCCGTTGATGAGGCATCCTTACCTTATGACTTGCCCGGGATTCGCTGTTTGCTGGTAGCTCCGGAAACTCCCCTTCTGGATTCTTCATTTCTTTTAGAACGTTTCAGTTCCTTCCATAAGCTAACTGGTGTGGTAGGGTTTATGTTAAGGTTTGTTCATAATGCCAAAAACCCTAGTTCACGTCGTACGGATCCTTCCCTAACTGCCCTTGAACGCAAGGATGCCTTGTTGTTTTTAATTAAAATCGTACAAAGAATTGCCTTCCCTGACATTATTGAATGCTTGCGAAGTAATCAGCCTATTCGTACCGCAGTACGACGTCTATCTCCCTTCCTTGATGCGACTGGCACGATTAAAGTAGGCGGCCGCATTCGCCATTCTGATTTACCCTATGATTCGTGCCATCCTTACCTTTTACCCAAAGACGGACCCTTTGTTAACTTACTTGTGCGACATTTTCACGTTGAAAATGCGCACGCTGGCCCTAATACTTTACAAGCAATCCTAGCCCGAGACTTTTGGATACTTTCTGCCCGACGTCTTATAAGACATGTAATTGTTAAATGCGTACGTTGTTACCGGTTGACTGCTAAACCTTCCACTCCCCCAATGGGCGACCTCCCCCGAGACCGTGTCACCAAAGCCCGCCCTTTTATAAGGGTTTCAACCGATTTCGCAGGTCCCTTCTATACTCGAGTTCAGGCCTATAGGAACAGGAAAATTGTAAAATCTTACCTTTGCATCCTGGTATGCCAGACGACGAAGGCAGTCCACCTGGAGGTCGTGTCTGACCTTACTACCGACGCGTTCATAGCAGCCTTGTCACGTTTCGTGTCACGTCGTGGTGTTCCTGATCATATTAGGTCGGATAATGGTAGGAACTATGTCGGAGCAAATCATTATTTACGGGACGTATATAAATTTATGTGTGAAAATCAGGCTTCCCTTGGACATGAAATGTCTAAACGTGGTATAACGTGGATCTTTACCCCTCCTTTATCCCCGAATTGGAACGGTTTATCGGAAGCGGCCGTGAAGTCAGCTAAGTCTCTTTTGAAGCGAGTTCTAGGTGAAACCCCCTTAACGTTCGAAGAACTTACAACCGTGTTTACAAAGATTGAGGCGGTACTAAATTCTCGTCCCTTGTGTCCTGTATCGTTTGATGATCCCAGTGATGTTGAAATCCTCACCCCTGGCCATTTCCTTATTGGTCAACCCCTTAACGCCTTACCTGAATATCCTCTGTCGGATGTGAACGTTTCTAGGCTGAATAGATTCCAGCTGATTCAACAAATCACGCAGCATTTCTGGAAACGTTGGCATACCCAATACCTTTCAACCCTCCAATCCAGACAGAAGTGGACTGACCCTTGTAAACCTCCATCGATAGGTGAACTTGTGCTTATGAAGGAAGATAATCTTTCTCCTCTTGAGTGGCGACGAGGTCGTATCCTAAAAACGTATCCTGGGGATGACAATATTGTTCGTGTAGTTGATGTACGTACCTCTACCGGAGTTTTGACTCGTTCCTTATCAAAATTAGTTCGACTTCCCATAGAGTGACCCTTTCATAAACACCTTGTGTTTAGGGCGGAGGAAATGTAGCCGCCAAACTGTTATCATCTGTGTACCTATGCTGTGCGATGTGTCCCATCCCTAATGACCTTCTCTTGACATCTCCTACCCCTCCCCCTGATACACCCTCCCCTACCCCTCGACACCTCACCCGGCACGCATCGTGTCCTTGCCTATTGCTATCGTCGACGCAGTCGAAGTCAGTGCAAGATTAGCCCTAAATTAGAACCTCCAAAATCCAGTGCCAACCAGTGCTTACAGAACACCAGTGCATATAGTTGATAAGTTAGCAGGCAGTGCATCATCGCTCCGAGCCCCTTCGAGAGTTTCAGCGTGCCATCGAGCGTCTATCCCATGTGAGTCCTACCCTTCTGTACCTTCCCTTTAAGCACGTTCCAGCGTATACACAAGCTATTTAAGTCTATACGTCTCGTACTCGTTATCTGAAGTTGCTGAGCTGATGATGGTAAACGTGTCTTCGTAGTTATTTCCATACAAATATAGTTCCGTCATATTTTTAGCCACAGCTTGGAAGCTTCTGGATGGAAGCTTCTGGATTTAATCCCCGTTACAGATAGTGCTATTAGGTTTTCAGCCAAATGAATAAACAGTAGTAGCCACAACACTCCCGCGCGAAGGGAGCCGCTTAGGCCTTCGGGGTTGTAATGGCGTGATGAATTGATGACGTATATAATATTATGGTCTTAATCTGTACCAGGAGATTACTATATAATATTAATATGCCCTGGATTAAAACGAGTCTCAATACGTATTACTTCTGCCCTCCTATTACTTTTAAAATCAATGAAATTATATAAGCTTGTTTATTATATTCAATTGATTCCGCAAATATGCAAGAAGCAAATCTATTTGCTTCTTGCTTTTTTTTAAAACGTTATTTATTAACAAGATCAAGGTCATGCGGTCGTTATTATTCTCAACATTTTCAAGTCGTATAAAATAAATACAATACTTTTACTTTTGCCAAAACATCTACAAAAGCAATAGCCATTACTATAGTTTTATAGGCAGTATACTTTTTTATTATATAGGAACTCTTGCCTTCCGCCGTCTAGGTATATAGCACATATCTATTAGCCAGTTATTCAGTTTTCTCTTAAGATGAACGCTGACGACGTTGGAGATTTTTTAAAGTTTTTTTTATTTGTTAGTGTCTACCAACATGTAATAATGAAATTACCTATTCATAATTAAGATTAGTTACATAGCACAATAATAGAAAATAACATTGACGAAATTTGAGATATTATAATATCCTAAAAAGGGGGCGGGGGGAGTCCTTAAGGATTCCGGTAGAAACCAAAACAATTGTCGTTCGTAAAATAGAATTAGCAAGTTGTTTATGTTTTAGTGCCTGTGTTTTATAATAATAAAATATGAACATCAGCGTACCTTTTTCTTACATAATATTTCTTTTTGTGTAGGTTTTTAGAGTCCAAACTTCCATGGCAAGTTAAACTAATATCATAATATTAAATTTTACTGTGTTTAGCATAACCCTAGCTCTAACAAATTTGAATCAGAAAAAGAATGCGCTGTGAAGGCAATCGACACACTTGTTTTTTTGCCAATCTCGTTTTTGTTACAGAATGGATGGCAGTAGTTTGAGCTTTGCTTTGTTTTTTTTTGTGTGGTTTCTATTGAAGTTTTTAGGGTCTCTTACCCAAAGGACAAAATGGATCACTGCTGTTTGTATATATGTCACAGTTCTAGATTACACAGAGCATGTAAACGGAACGATGCCCGAAATTTTGTTATGTGATGTATAGAATGACCCTTAAAACAAAATACACTTCTGGACTCATCTATTGGCCCACCTTGTATTTTCAGTTTCGTTTGGTCCTAGCTAAAATTTTATATTAGGTCGAGCAAAAAGTTTTTATGCAGTTTTGAACCTGGCACATTCACAATTTCATTCAATAGTCTTTTTTTGAATTTCGAACACAGAATTTAAAGAAACAAAAGACAATTTGGAGCCTGTTTGTTGATATCAAACAATCGAATACTAAGAAAACTTGGTTTTATTGGTTTACTTGGATTTAATTCTTGAAAAAGTGATTGATATCTTTGGTTTTGCAACAAACATTACTTATTCTTAACATTAAGGTGAGGTTCTATCAATAATCTATGGATACTTCACCTGAAGTCGCCGCCCAAGCAGTGGCACTTATTCAGGCCGGACACAGCCAAAGAAACGTGAGTGCTCAACTTAATTTAAGTCGATCTGCGGTCCGAAATGTTTATCGGAGGTACCTAGAGACTGGCGGCTTTGTTCGTCGCCAAGGAAGGCCACGATCTCGGGTCACAACTGAAAGGCAGGATCGATTCATCGTGACGACCAGCTTGAAAAATCGTCACCTTACCTCCATTGAGATACAAAACCAACTTCGCGACTTCCACGGAGTATCTGTGAGCGCTCGAACTGTTCGGAGAAGGTTAAAAGAACGCGGTATGGTACCACACAAGCCAGCTAATGGGCCCAAACTAACGCGAGCCCACCGAACAGCGCGCCTTCATTTCGCACTCAGTCATTTAAATTGGACACAGGAAGATTGGAGCCGTGTACTCTTTTCTGATGAGTCTAAAATTGTGTTACATGGCAATGATGGAAGGAAGAAGGTCTACCGACGTAAGGGAGAGCGTTTAGCACAATGCTGCTTTGAAGAGAGGGTTGCTTATGGCGGTGGCTCATGGACTGTCTGGGGCGGTATATCCGCGAGCGGCAAAACTCAACTTGAGGTTGTTACAGGACCACGGCTGCCAACATTAAATGCTGAAAGGTACATTCGTGAGTGCTTAGAACCTCACGTGATACCATACGCGGACTATGTGGGCCCAAATTTCCTTTTTATGCATGATAATGCAAGAGCCCATGCGGCCGGCATCGTCAGGGAATATCTTCGGGATGTGAACATCACAGTTATGGACTGGCCAGCCAGAAGCCCAGACATGAACCCTATTGAGCACATGTGGGACGAGCTAAAAAGACGTGTTAGGGCTCGTCAGCCAGTTGCCCAGACGATGCAGGAGTTGAAAACTGCCATAGAAGAGGAATGGGAGATGATCCCTCAAAATTTCATAGAGCGGTTGATAAACTCTATGCCTAATCGTATGAGAGCTGTGGTAGATGCCCATGGAGGCAACACGCGTTATTAAATTAAACCTTTATTTGTTAAAACATGTTTTTTATTCAAAAATCAATTGCCTTTAACAAGGCGCATATCCGACTTGTTAGGCGTAGCTCCATGTCGTATGGTATTCTGAATTCAAATTTAAAACAATACGATCGAAAAAGATGGTAAAATGTGCCAGGTTCAAAACTGCATAAAAACTTTTTGCTCGACCTAATATAAAATTTTAGCTAGGACCAAACGAAACTGAAAATACAAGGTGGGCCAATAGATGAGTCCAGAAGTGTATTTCATTTAAAATTGTAAGGTACATTAAAAATTTGATATGATAATTAGCTCTGGAGAGAGCTATACTAGGAGTTTACGAGATAAAATCTGGAAAGAGGAAATTCAGCCAGACACGGCCTACAGAATTTGCAAGTTGCAGTAGCAATAGACAGGCCACATTGTTCATCCAACCGATAACTGATGCGGAAGATAAGTATCCACTCGAGAGTGGTTACGACATTACATCGGAAGATATAGAGTCGGAAGGCCCCCCAACTGACTTAACTGATGACATCGTAAAAGTCGCGAGTAGCGAAGGCGTAGGCAAACATCAAACCATAACTTTGCGAAGCAACAAAAATAAAGAGCAGCTAGTTACTCCAGCCCACAGGCTCGCCCAGTCAAAGAGGTCGGTATATATCCTAGGACCACATGCATACAATAGAATAAAGCAGCTTCCGCCGCCTCGTTTAAAATCAATATTAAGACGTGGCTGCACGAGAGGCAATTTTATGAGATCGATGATTTTTTTAAATCACCGGAAAGGATTAATTAAGCACTGTGACATAAACTATATTGATAATGCTCCAAGAATTATAATTTCGTAATTATAATTGGGATTCATTAGAATATTTGTTGATGTATGAAATAATAAATTAAATAATAATGATTGATGAATATATAATATTGTAAGGAATAACCATAATTAACATTTTGAGATTATATACCTAATTATATATTATTTTTACAATACTATATTCAGTATAGTAACTGTACGACTTATAACAGTGGTGTTATTAATAAATAATTTGTATTTGTATTTGTAGCCAATGGTTACAAGTGCCATTTTATTAATATATAGTTTAGAAAAGGTATCCTCCATTTAAACAACAAGCCGCTTCATATTTCAGTTTCATATTCATATTGAAACCAATCAAACATTTTTTTCTTTGAGTTGTAGCGTTCTGGAACCCTAACAGAGTGAGGTCCGTCACACTTGGCTGTTTTTATACAGCGATTAGCTATGTATGAAGGCGATTAGTGATTGCTAAGTATACTTGAGGAAGTACTGTTAGTATTCAAGTGATAAATTATGCACATAACTATACCTACTATAATTCTATACTAATGTTATAAAGAGGAAAGATTTGTATTTTTGTATATAACAAATAAACTTTTTTTATGTTATTGCGACCGTATAAGCCCGAGGCCCACCTGATGTTAAGTGGACTAACCTCTGCCTATAACAGATGCATTTCGTCAACGACGAATTGCACTGTGCCCGCCACACTAAGACGTACAGTTGTTAGGTCTCATGTGCCTGTAATTTTACTGGCTTTCAAGGACTGCTGTCGGAACACACTGTTAGGTGCTTGGCGACAGCTTTTCTAATTGAGGGTGGTCGCTAGTCAGGTGGGCATTCGCAAAATGCCCTTCCACCACGCGGTGAAGCTCAAGCCCGCGGCGGGATTCAAACCATGACCTGCTGTACGGTAGTCCATAGCCAATGCCACTGAGCCATCACTGCTTTAAACTTTACTTCACTCACTCTCATTCACTTATAAACTACTGGACCAATTTGATTTGATTCCCTGCTAAACATAGAAATATTTTCATAAACAATAGAATATTTTCCATAAACTTCGGGATCCGTATGACAACTTCGATAATGTAACCCAACCTGTGAAAAAATAAAAAATAAACCGTTATATCGCATTCGCTGCGGAAATTGTTGACAATAGAGCAAAGTGATGTACTAGAATTTTATAGAAGACATCAATATCTACAAAAAAGTCCATAATACCGTATATCTCACTGTACAGTTATGTCACAATAACTGCTTTTAATGTGTTTCAATTTATAATTTTTCTTAAATAACCGTGCGAAGTCGGGGCGGGCCGCTAGTGATAATATATGCCGTGTTACTTCTCTGTTTATGTATTATAATGTTAGGTTGTTTTTTTTTGGTAATTGAACTGGTTCTAATTTTTTGCTGATTAAATATAGGCACCTAGTTATTCGTAATGTTGGTAAAACGACTGTCAATAAAAATATGAATTATTGGGGTGTTTTATTTGTGTTAAGAAATTAATTAATTAGTATTAAGCTGCGACTAAAAGCAATAGAAAAAAATATATTATATGAGCCTTTATATTATAAGTATATTATAATATTAGATAAACCCCCTTAAAAGGTTCTTTTACGCATTTTTACTTGATTTTCAAACAGTTTTTTCATACTGCGCGTGAGCTGTTAGTTAAAGTTGCAGTTTCATCATCCTCGTTCTACTTGACATTTCACTGCGTTCGTCACTCCAATACACAGATTTCTTTCTTACAGTACTACTTCAAGGCGAATTTAGGATATTATAATATGAACGGTGGTACTCACCAAGACGGAATCTTTTCGCTGAAAAACTAACCAACTAGAGGGGAAAAAATAGGAGAGTAGCAAACCCATCCAGATGTAGTTTTACACAATTTTACCCGACTTTCAAAGCGGAGCATTCTCAAGTAACCAGTTCTTTATTTATTGGTTATGCAAACATACTTTTTTATCATACTATTTTGATTATTTCTCATGTATTGGATAAAGTCCAAATTGTACACCAAATAAGTATCTTTTCGATTAAATCAACTTCGTTCAAGCAGTTTTCTAGTAACCTAATTATTCTTATTTATTGAAAACCACCTGACAAAGCACATACAAATATAACAACGAATATTAAATGGTTACATTGACCAGCCCAGTAGGCGACAATGCTGGCTAAAAAGTATTAGCCAGCATTATCGCATACATCTTCTATACTTGCCTTGGAGCGCAATGTAGTAGGTATAAATATTGAAATCAAAGTATATTACATACATAAGCTACTTGCTCATTTGAAGCAATGATAGCCGCGTGGTAATAGCTATGGACTGCCGTGATGCAGGTCCACGGTTCGATCCCCACCGCTGGCTTGAGCTTCACCGCATGGTGGAAGGGCCTTTTGCGAACGCTCGCCTGGCTAGCTACAACCCTTAAGTAGAAAATCTTTCACCAAGCACCTAACAGAGTGTTTCTGAAGCAGTCCTTGAGAGCCAGTATAATTCACAAATGAGACTTAACAACTGTGTGTCTCAGGGTGAAGGGAGCAGTGCAGTTCGTGACTTATGACGAAAATGTATCTGTAATAGGCAAGGGTTACCAATTAACATCAGGTCTCGTGCTTGTTCCGACACAACCCCATATATAAAATGTAATTATCCTCTATTGCGGTTCTGTAGAAGTGTAAAGAGCTTAACGAGCAAAAATCAAGTCCTCATAAAAAGACAGTAAGTACTCTAGAAAGATGGCACCATGTTTTTATACACATCGTGTTTTTATTTCCCCAACTTGGGCAGATTGAATAGAACTCATCTAATTTTAACTTTCACTGGCGTCGTCGGTAAGCCGTGAAAGATAAATGTACCTGTAAAGTTATGTTTCTATGATACGATCTGTTTCAGACATCATAGCTACGTTTTAAAAGAAATTGAGATTTTTACTATTATAACATATTTTCAACAAATACTTTTAATTGTTACTGGCCGATCCAGGGACATCCATGTGAGTATAACTTAAACACTCACATCCTGCTTAAATTAGGTATATATGCGGATGTAAGGGTGTGCGAGTTTGTTGCCGCCTACAAATCCATGGTTGCCAATCACTTCTAGAATGTTAAAATGATATTGATAAATATTAGCTTACATACATTTCTTAGGTCCTCAATCAGGTCATTCCTTAGGCATAAGTAAACTTTTTACACCGTTTTTTGTTTGTTAGCGTGGTGAAACATGTACGAAGCTTATAACAGACGCAATTCGTCACAAGTGGCGAACTGCTCTGCGCCCGTCACCCTGAGACATAGTTATTAAGTCTCATGTGCCTGCAATCTTACCGGCACCCATACTCTTCATACAGGCACACAGTGTTGCGAACATTACTGCTTGGCGGTAGAAATAGGTATGGTGGCAGTACTTCCCTGGACGAACTCGCATAAACAGTTCTACTGCTCTAAAAAACTCACTACTAAAAAAGTCAAAGATGTAAGCTGGAAGCTGAGCTTAAAATGAGAGCTCACTCACAAGGCCATAGTTGTACTACTAGCTATTATACAGTGGTAGGTAGTTAGGTCGATGATGATACAAAAATACCCTAGAATATGCAGTGCCCAAGCCCCACTTTCCGCGTACCACAGTAGTTACTTTACTAAGTTATTATAATATTGATATGTATAGGTTATCGGTTCGTATTAGGTATTAGTTCCACTAAATATAAATTGTGCAGTCATGCGTCAACGAGGCCTGTCACTGGTATTATATTTTGACAAACAGCTAACAGGCAATGCACATGGCTTTTAGCCACTTGTAACCATTTTCTACCCGCGACTTTTATGATGTCGTCAGTCCAGTGGGGGCTGGGCTCTACGTCTTCCGGTGTAATGTCGTCACCACTCGGGAATCTTTCTTCCCTATTACTATTGCATAAATTACATTTTCAAACGATGTCTACAAAATGCTAGCTATCAACCAGTAGAAAATAAATCACGTATGCTTTTTGACCTATTTTTACTCATGAAGAATAAGTACTCAAAACTGCTATTATTTATTCGCCAACGGAAGATTTCATAAAAAAAAATTATATAAAGATTAATTGCCCTTACCGTTTTAGACAATTGGTATCTATATTTATTGGTTGCAGCACAGAGAAATGATAAAGAATCTATTAATTTATTAGGTCTTTACATATGAAATTGGCGTTTTTCGTACTGGCCACTTTAATCACGAATTTCTCCTCTTTGGTAAGGAATTCCAAATTCAAATTTGTACAGCTATAGACTCATGTATTTGTGCTTCGATGATCGTCATTCATTTGTTTTTTTTCTTCTGTTTTTTTCTGTTTGCGTCACTCATTTTACAAAATGGAAAACCTTAAATATCGCATTATTTACGAGTACGAGTTCCGTCGTGGCACTAGTGCTGCGGAAACAACTCGAAGGGTGAATGATGTGTATGGCGGTCGTGTTGCAAAAGAAAACACAGTTCGTTTTTGGTTCCAACGTTTTCGTTCTGGAAATTTCGACCTGCAGAACAAGCCCCGTGGACGGCCTGAGACTCAAGTTGATAATGAAGAGTTGAAGGCTATTGTGGAAGCGGATCCATCGCAAACCACGTCCGAGTTAGCTGCAGGCTGCAATGTTAGTGATAAAACTGTTTTAATTCACTTGAAGCAAATTGGGAAGATTAAAAAGCTTGAAAGGTGGGTACCTCACGAATTGACTGAAACAAACCGGCAAACGCGCGTCGACTGCTGCGTTACATTACTAAACCGGCACAATAATGAAGGTATTTTAAACCGAATCATTACCTGTGATGAAAAATGGGTTCTTTACGATAATCGGAAGCGCTCAGCGCAATGGTTAGATCCTGGCCAGCCAGCCAAATCCTGCCCCAAGCGAAAATTAACCCCAAAAAAGTTACTTGTAAGCGTTTGGTGGACTAGTGCCGGTATTGTTCATTACAGTTTTTTCAAATCTGGCCAGACTATTACGGCTGATGTCTATTGTCAGGAATTGCAAACCATGATGGAAAAGCTAGCGGCTAAACAACCTAGGCTGGTCAATCGCTCCACGCCACTGCTGCTTCACGACAACGCTAGACCACACACTGCGCTACAGACGGCTACTAAATTAGAAGAGCTTCAATTGGAAAGTCTAAGACATCCTCCGTACTCCCCGGACCTTGCTCCAACAGATTACCATTTTTTTCGAAATTTGGATAACTTCTTGCAAGGGAAAAAATTCAACTCCAATGGGGCAGTCCAAATCGCCTTCAAAGATTTTATTGATTCCCGTCCGACTGGTTTTTTTAGTAAAGGGATCAATGAACTACCTACGAGATGGCAAAAGTGCATAGAAAATAATGGTTCATACTATGATTAATTAAATATATTATATTAAAAAATATTCGACTTTTTGTTCCTCCCATACAAAACGCCAATTTCATATGTAAGGACCTAATATTTATGGTTGCTGTCATCGGAGAGAGAGGAAATTAATCCTCAATCAAGTGCTATTCAAAGTTCAAGGAGACTCAAACCACATTTGGTTGTACTAAATAGACATTTAAATTCACTCTTTCCTTGTTTAATGTAACGGAATGCTGCGCATGATTCACTTGTTCAGTGTTTAATTTTAATTGTGAAAGATTTATGTACCTCTTTGCGATAAAGATATTTAAGTATGTCACGTGCTAAATCACGATCTTTTTAACATCATCCACGCGACTGTATACGGAAGACAATCATATATGATCAATCAATTTTTAATTCCGGTACCTACCTACTGATTTAACAATTGTGCGCCAATTGTAATTTTTTTTGTAAATTCAACGAAAATCTGTACTGTGGTGATTAAATAATGAGTTCTATCTAATTATTTTCTACATACGTAGGAAATGTGCAAGGAGGTAAAGTATAAATGGAAATTCCAAGTGTAACCTATGTAAACAATTATACTATTATAACCATTTTATTAAGTTATTTATATGTGCTATGTTGAGTCTTAGGATGGTAGTCATTACGGCATGGTGGCAAGGCATGTTGTGAATGCCCGTCTGGCTAGCTACCACCCTTAAGTAGAACATCTGTCGCCAAGCAAATAACGGTGTGTTCCGGCAGCTGTCCTAGAGCGAATACAAATACAAATACAAAATACAAATACAAACCCACGTTTGACGATTCGTGTCTTTTGCGTGTTAGAGGTGTCTGTGGAACGCAAACCTTCCCAACAAGATGTTGCCCAATGATGGACATTTGGTACGATTGATGGCTATGAAAAGTACAAGTATCACTAAGAATTTAAAGTTGCACTGGAAAATGGGCATGTCACATCGCTCGATAACGAATCGGAATTAAATAATCTCAAGGACCATTACAAGAAGAAGATTTCATATCGATAGAAATATAGGTACTTGGCGAACCGACAATATCGTCGAGAGGACCGAATGTATATAATCGGCTACTATACCTGTTCACTGTGGTGATGAAGATAAACGCCTATGGTCGACAGTGGACACCTTCTGACTGTATTATAATGAAGCAAGTCGATAGCACGCCTGATGATTATATGTACTGATTGGTGGTGGAATATTTTGCAAATGCTTTCCGTGGTAGCTTGGTGGTAAAAAACCTATCCTGATGCTGTCCTTGAAAGCCTAGAGCGAGAGGGATTCTAGGTTCCATCATCTTCGAGCACATACTTAGCATGTGAGATGATGCTAACCTATCAGCTATCTAAAGTAAAATAGCTGCTTAAAGAAAGATCACAATACGAACAAAAGGCACAGCAATGTCAAAGTTATCGTTATATGTCATTTATTTATTTGATGGAAGAATCAAACACAACTCTACGTCCAACACTTCCGCCACGCTCAACAAAATATAATGTCACTACCGAACCACCAGAGAAATGTGTTATAATATGTCAAGTTACCCTTGAATCTGGTTCCGGAACACAGCAGCATAAACATTGATGCATGTCGGTACCTACTCATCCAGACGTGTTTATTACGAGGAGTCCTACTACTTGTTACAACGATAACAATACATTATATCTTTGTAACGAATGACTCGTTGTCAAATATAGACGAACCGAACAACAGAGGATAACAAAACTAATATTGAATACTTTTGCTTCAAACAATTGATGTAGCTCGCGGTAAATCATCTTAGAAAATTTCCAACTTTCTTTGGCTTATAATTCGCAAAGTATGCAACAAATACGCGATCACCCCTCAAACTGGTTCGATACTCGTAACATATGCAGAGAAAATGTATTCTCGCCCAAGCTGCATGACAAACACTCCTTCCCTGTAACAGTTTGTATAACTCTGTTTTCTTACTGCGTGCTCGCGAACCAATGCATAAATTACGAGACCCATTCAAGGTTCTCTTTCAAGATATTGGAACGTATGAGATTGGCAAGAAGGACTTCTATTCTTGAGTTAGGCCTGTTTTATTTTAGTTCTTAATGTTCGAAAAAAGTACAGCAGTAGATAGATTCAATTTATAACCCACTACAAGGTGGTAAATCTTGTATCCTTCTAATTAGTTAGCCTTCAATTCAGCATAAAACCATAAAAAATTTTTTTAGCGATTGAGTATTTGTGAATTACCCAATTCAAGTCTCTCGAGACGAATCCTACAAGTTGGTTCTTATTACCTAAATTATTCCAAAGCTACATTTCAAACAAGTTAATACTTAAAATGTTATATTTCTTAAGTGTTTATCTAAAATATAAATATAATGTTAACATACAATATTTGTTATTTTAATTATGAATTTTCACAAAGTTACGCCTAAATTTATTCTTTCACCTTGTCAAATTAAGAAATCGGAATACGATTCAAGAACATAACCAACCTTTCATGATGCAATCTTCAATACATAAGAAACTAAGTCATTCCAATC
This sequence comes from Plagodis pulveraria, assembly GCA_963890685.1. Lineage (NCBI taxonomy): Eukaryota > Metazoa > Arthropoda > Insecta > Lepidoptera > Geometridae > Plagodis > Plagodis pulveraria. Next base: position 2,480,912 of record OY982968.1, read on the forward strand.
TATCGCACTAGTTCGACATCCGTATGCATGGGGAATATGATGGATTTATAAATCCGTAGGGATTTCATTCTAGTCTAACTTGCATGATAAACATGCTATCCTATCTCAGTTTGTAAAATGCAGCATACTGCGCGCTTGCAAACCAATGCATAACTTATGAGATCAATTACAAAGTTCACTTTCAGAATCAAAAACCGGAAGATGAAATGATGAATTTGATTTGCATACCTACTTATTGTTAACCGATGTTAGTTATGAGAGAAAAATTTTCTTTGAAACTACATATTTTCTAGGCTTAGACAAAATTTTTGATACTTTAAGTGAACACGGTCGTATGGAGCTTTTAATTGAACAACCATGATTTTGATAGGGCAATAAACTTTCGTACTAGAGAACGACTATTTCAGCTAATCGGTAGTAAAAGACAATGCCTACTCCGAGCTAAGATCGCCCGCCGCTGCGCTGCAACACTGGACCGCACCGCGCTCCCTTTGAATAGAGTTTTGAATATTTACATTGAGCAAAGTAATAGAAAATATGGTATGATAAATAATAAAAATAATAATATTACATTTTTGTTTCAAGAAATACATTTTACATGATGTCGCAGTAAGGAATACATATATGTAGATAAAAAGAAACATGTGTACGTCTAATGTAAGTATGTTACTTAGGGCACAGATATGCTCCAGGACGCAGGCCGCACCAACCGCAGTAAAGAAACACTAACCTCAGAACTAAGAAAAATCTTGTATCTCTGAGAATATCACAGGGAGCAGAGAATTTTACCATCGGGTGGTTCTCGTGCTTATTCTAAATCGTAAAGAAACAAAAATAAGTTCAAAAAACTACAAAAAACATTCTACTAAAAATTTTTGTTAAGACAAACAGAAGTCAACTCTATGAGGTTGTTAGCATTTTTCCAACAACCCTGTAGAAAGTTTAAAGTTTTGGAACTGTTGTAAAGGTTCGAATTTTAAAAACTTATCCACGCTAGCTACATAGACGCTAGCTGATAAAAACAACTTTTCCACGCAGATTTCGAACGATAAACAAAATATTTCCAAGCTTGTGACGTGAAAAAATATTTAACATACCGCTTGGGAGCTTTATAAATGTTATTCAGCTAGCTGCATTCTACACATGCGTCTAATAATTTGATATAATGTCAGCGTCTCCGAGATAAAATTTCCACTGAACGACATAAAGCATTTTACTCTCAGTTGCACGAGAAAAGAGGCGTGTAATCGAGCCACTCGAGTTCCTAGGAGATTTGTTAAAAATTCTTGCATGAAAATAAGAACATGCATCTCTACTTAGGATGCTTGCAGCCACCGGCTTGCAGCTTTCAATGGTTAAGTTCAATGTCCGATCGATAGTAAGTCTTTCGTGTAAGGTATAATTGAGATAGAACAAAACTCTTCAGACTCATGTTTTAGGGTATCGTATAGTAAAACAAAATTCTTATTGTTTTGCCGTGTATGTCTGCAAGCTGCCAGTCAGTCGATTTGTATAGCTCGACCAATTGAAATTTGGTATACGTCTGTTTGTAAATGTAAAACATATTATTTTAGAACCAGTTCTTATTCGATTTAAGTTGCTTCTGTTTTTTTATTGCTGATAGCCTTTACCACAATCTCATCTGACGGTAAGTGATGATGTGGTCGAAAGTGTTAACAGGCTTAAACCTAGAATTAGATTTTCTACTTGAGGGTGGTCGCTAGCCAGGCGGGCATTCGAGAAACGCCCTTCCACATGCGATGAAGCTCAAGCCCGCGGCGGGATACGAACCATGGACCTGCTGCGTGGCAGTCCATAGCCAATGCCATTGAGGCATCACTGCTCCAAAAATCACCATCTTCGTCCACATCATCCCTTTCCAATAGGTATGTGGTAAAAGACCAGCGCATGAGTTGTAAAAATACCTTTAAAATTATAAGAAATACTAATAAGCAAACAGTTTTTGATATGTTGATGTACTTTTTCGAAAACAAATATGCTTAAGTTTGTAAACGTCAATATGTAAGCGACAATGCTTAACTTTGTAAACGACTCTCTTATTACTAAAAACAATCTTTTCCAGGCAACCTTTGGATAGAGAGGATCTGTAGAACAAATTATATGTCTCTTGTGGTGAGTATCCATAGTAACTAATGGACACTTACAGGTCTCATGTACTTAATAGAGATCAAACCCATTGTTATCTTCCAAATTCCGGATCAAAATTGACTACTATAATTAAGATAGTTCATTTCCTTGAAACAAGACTACATTTCATTATTTAAAATAGGGAAGTGTGCATTCACAGATTTTTTAAAATATCTAACCCATTCGAAATAATGCTTATTCCGTCTAATACACAAAAAAATACAAAAAAACATCTTAAAGTGTATGTTAGGACTAGTAGAAGTCAACCCTAAGAGGTTGTTAGCATTTTACCAATAATCCTGTATATTTAGGTTGACAATCTCCCAGGCCAGTACTACTTGGTACCTACTATGTAAATCGATGGACCAAGACAACCAAACTCCTCTTGGTACTAAAGTAAAACGAGATGAGACCTGGCTAAATCCGGACTTGCTAGTCCGGAGTTCCAGCATCAGGCATCAACATATTAACAAAAATGTAAATATTCCACGATAAATACCCAAAACCTTTTTCACAGCTTTTTCACGGGTAAACACCGGGTAAAACAACAGCTAATTTCATACCTACATAACTCTGGACCACTTTAAAAACACAAAAAAATCCTGCCCCTGCACTGCGGGTCATGTCACGGCAGTTACTTTTTAATACAGTTTGCCGCCACTAAAGTTAATTATTCACAGTTTTCGGAGCTCGGCGCTTTCGTTAATTCTATTTCGTGCACCCGGAGCGAAATCCGCCCCTGCATGCGACTATTTTGACTAAACGTGGCAGGTTGGTTAGACAACTTTGTGGCTGCGATACTTGGCGATGCAGCTTGTATGTAATAGGAAGGGAAAGTGCATGAATAAACCTTTAAGCAATATTTAGCTTGCTCGTATGGTCAAATTTGGTAACAAGATGTAGGACTAGAATGGAATCTTGGGCTACTTGCCCTAGTTTCCGGAATACACACAATTAGGAACTTGTTGAAAATTTTAATAACCACTCGATTCTTAATGGTTATATTCTTCTATGCATCTTCAGTGGGTGGTCAGAAGTCAATACTACTCGTAAATAGGTAAGAGGAATATCCATAAAATTTTTGTTGATTTACTCTCCTGGCTAGCTAGATAGCCAACAAGGCAAGGAAGCAAAATGTCATATCACCATGTTGAAGAGATAACACAGTGATGAAAAGATGTTTGTAAAGCTTCATGTCCAGGTGCTAGTTTCCGTTGAACCTTGTTGTTCTAGCTATTGACAACACCACTTCAAAATGTTTACATAAGGGTATAACCTTATAAAAACGCGTTTCTTGTATGGTGAACCCGTTGAATTCAAATTAATGTTTTTACTCGTAATGTTAATATTTGTTAGGCAATCGTCACAACACATATACTGTGAATATTTCAATCGTTACATAAAACGGTTTCAAAGATTAAACCATATAGGTCGGACCGACGGATGGAATGCCGAGGCTTATCAAGGAATCCTAAAAACTGCCGGGTCCTACCAATAGATGAAATAGTGACCAAAACGAAATAATTACCGGTTTTCCAAGATACCTAAAACACGTACCTACCATTTTGCGCAAATCTCTCTTAAAGATTATTCCAAAAGATGTTTTTCTCATGTAAATGAGTACAATGAATGAGAATCCCTTCCAGGCCTTATCATCCGAATTTAATGAATGCTCTTGTTTAGCAACAACAGGGTATTTATGAAGCTTTGTTCGATATTTGATGGATCGTGTTTTGTAATTATCTGTACCTTTTGTTCTTGAATTTGTGATTTAAATTAAACTTTATTGAAAGAAATGTACTGTATCAGCCGGAATGTCCACTGCTGAACACAGCCTCCCCCATTATGGGGGGATTTGCCGTAATCCCCACGCTTGGGGATCGCAGTGTGAGATATCAGTTCCTCAGAAAGCGCTGCTGCCCACCTTCTGGTGTGTTACCCTTATTTACCCTTATTCGCCTCTTACAACACCCACGGGTAGAGATGGGGGGGGGGTGACATTCTAGCCCGGTACCCCACGGGCAAAAGAAATGTACCTAATGTCATTATCAATACAAAAAATAGTTGTAAAATAAATACCACTAACTTACCACTAGGTGGTAGAGTATTGGGGAGTTCAGTGGGGAAGCCTATGGTTGATTCTTATACGACTACCCAAAAAGAGTGTAATAGTAATAAAAAGTATTTTTAGAGTTCATGGACGAGTTTGTGTGTCTGATTTTCAATATTGCACTGTAAGTTTTCAATGCCTGAGAGATTAAAATGTATGGGGTATCGTAAGAATTCACATCATCCCAAAGCAATATGTCTATAATGACTATCTGACGCTAAGAGATTTTATTTATATTAAAAATATTGTCAAACCCAGTCGAATGGCCTGAACTAATTGGTAAAATTGACATGAATGCTCCATCTAAGTTGTGTAGGTTCAACCCAATACTATCGTACCATACCGCTCTCATATTTACACAGAGTAAGCAACAGGGTGCACGTGTTATACGAGTATAAGGATATTAAGTCTTTAGATTTATTTTGCACAAGCGTAAATTCAGAAGGCAGGTGCTGAGCAGCCATTTCTTTGATCGACAACTGGATTAGTAATGATTATTGTAATTCATCTTTTTATAGCTAGTATTTTTTGAAGCAGTGATAGCTCAGTGGCATTGGCTATCGACTGCCGCGCTACAGGTCCATGGTTCGAATCCCGCCGCGGGCTAAGCTTCACCGCATGGTGGAAGGGCATTTTGCGAATGCCCGCCTGGCCAACGACCACCCTCAAGTAGAAAATCTGTGGCCAAGCACTTAACGGTGTGTTCCGGCAGCAGTCCTTGAGAGCCAGTGAAATTACAGGAACATGAGACTTAATAACTAAGTCTCATGGTGACGGGCGCTGTGCAATTCGTGACTTGTGACGATATGCATCTGTTATAGGCAGAGGATAGTCCGCTTAACATCAAGTGGGCCTCGAGCTTGTTCCGTAACAATAACACAAAAATGAAATGGTATGAAGTAAACAAAGAAGGTGTTAGTTCTAATTGCTTTTGTCCGTATTATATCTATTTATTTAACATCGTATAAGAATGCTCACGTTATGTTTATATAAACTACTACATAGACGCGAGGACTTTTAATTGGCTCAACGGTGCTTATTTTTAAGATACTATACTGTAAACGAAAGCTGTAGTAGTGTAATCTGCCTATAAATAAATAGTATATAATTATGTGTTTATTAAATATTAATACTTGTTTAGTTATTTCTAGGACTCTTTTAGAGTGTGTTGATAGAACAAAAAATACCTTACACTTGCACGGGGTATCGTACAAACTTGTTGTATGGGGCACTGCTTTAATATTTTCCTTTTATTATAGTTTGTGATATACGCCATAAAAACACATCACCTGTGACCAGCTTTTTTTATTATACATTAGTTCAAAATATAACAGCATTTAAAAGGTAGGACGGACGGACGGATAATAATTTATTTATTTATTTTTCATTTATTTATTTTTGGCAACTAAACTTATGACTTAGCTTAAAATAACAGATTCGTAACATAAGACAAACACTTCAATTCTAGTAATGCACTTTGGTCCCCACACTAGGATTCCCTGTGTCGTGAGGTACATATAACCGGTTAGTTTCTTAGAGTTTAGCGGTATCTTTGCATCATTTGTACCAGAGTATATATGTATCAGTAAATTTGTAAGTTTACGTAAGTATATGTGGTTGAATAAAATATGTAATTATAAATGTAATATGTACAGTAAGATATGGTTATAAAATAAATATTGTGTGGGAAAAGACTAAACGCCAACAACATCGTGTTTATTATTTGTAAAACTATGAAAAAAAAGGTAAAGGTATATTAGTTTGTACAATTTGGTAGGTTTCAAAGTATAACTTTTATTTTATTTGTTTATTTAATTATATGAAGGATTTGCTCATTTTCTTCATAGGTGAAAGATAGCAGCCATTGTTTTAAAGCTAGCTTGCATTTGTATTTTGTTTGGTGCAGTATGTTAAGTTGTCTATTTGCTTTGGTATATAAGTAAGGTGCTACCCAAGCATACGATCGTCGGTAAAATTCTGTTTCACGAGACGGTACTTTCCACCTAATATGTCGGCGACAGATAATTGGGTTTAGGTGAGCAACTTTGTGATATCTTAAAACTATAGATGCAATGTACAGCTTCCTGATACTTAAATACTTACATTCTCTATATAAGTCGTTTGTGGAATAACGAAAAGGTTTTCTATAGGCTACTTTTTAAATGTTGTTAAAGGATACTAAAATTCTCTGTTTCTGTTTTGGAAAAAGAGATATCGATTTACTTGTTCTGATTGTGATCCGTTTGCTAAAACTAAAACATTGCTTCTTCCTTGTTTCAGGAGGGCTGCTGTCGTTCAGCAAAGTGCTCAACTTCTTCCCGGTGGGAGGAGAGCGGGAGTGCCAACCTTCAGGGTATCATGTGGCCAGAGCTGGCATCTGCCTCAACGCGTATGACTGCAGACAGCGAGATGGGAAGGCTGCTGGAGACTGCGCCCACGGTCTCGGGGTCTGCTGTGTTTGTAAGTACAGTGATAATACACAAAAATCCAGCAAAGATCTCATCTTTCTTCCAGAAATACATCAATATAGAGTGCTTTTGTATGAGTGACTTGACAGACAAGTGGTCCACTTAATGGTATATATAGAGATGCAGTGTGACCGTTCAGCGTAATACCGCCCTGCGCTTGTCGCTACGAATAAATATAGATTTTTTTCCAGAGGTACTTGATTATTTGACTTACAATAGGAAGAGACGAATTACTTAGCATTCCATGGATTCACCGTGGTTGCCGGGTCCATAGCGTTGCAGAGGAAGAGGCCCGAGTCAAGGTGCCTGGGACGTGCAACCCAGTGAGTAAGGTTAAGGGGCCCCTTTATGATGCATCAATGCTCCCTTTCACCGCTCGAGCCTCCTCCCCTGCCTAACCAAATTTGGTAAGATCATACTAATGCCGCCTTGGATACACGTTCTAGGATGGAAGTTACGGTTGTGTAAGCTTTTGGTTAAACATTGAATATTGTGTCATGTAATTATGTGCCTTGGCTCATCAACACAACCACTTCAACTTACGAAAATGATCGAACACAATTATAGGAGATAAAGAAAAAGTTTAATTTAAAATTGTATACACTATTACGTCTGCTCTTACATCATTTATGTATTATGTAACAGAAGACACGAAAACTCCGATCACGTTCCAAATTGAACTTTCCCGTCCACATCATAATTTTCATTTTGCGTTCAGAAACTTTATGCAACTTCACAAGTTATTTAACTTGCCCGTACTACTTCTATAATAAAACTAAAAGAATTTTCTCTTCGCGAACTCTGTTGATAGAACATCTTATTACCATTTTCGATAACTTCTGATCAAACTTCAAACAGAGTTAAAGTCATGAATTTATGGATACTAAGACCTACTTTCCATTAGCTTGCTGTTTTGAAACTTGAAGAAATCATCTTGTGGCCTTTGATTGTGGCCACGTTTTCGAAAACTTTATTAGCCATTGTGCAGAAGAATGTCGCAACATAGAAGCAAGTTGAAGTGTAGTATTTTTTTTTATTGCTGATGAGCCTTTGACCACAATCTGCCTGATGGTAAGTGACGATGTGGTCGAAGTTGGTAACAGGCTTAACCAAGAATTACTGGCTCTCAAGGATAGCTGCCGGAACACACCGTTAGGTGCTTGGCGACAGATTTTCTACTTGAGGGTGGTCGCTAGCCAGGCGGGCATTCGCAAAATGCCCTACCACTTCCCGGTGAAGCTCAAGCCCGCGGCGGGATTCGAACCATGGACAAACTGCGCGGCAGTCAATGCCACTGAGTCATCACTGATTTAGAATAATCTGTGCTACTGTTGTGAAGAAAACAAATTATTTTTGACTAGTTTCAATTGTGTCAATCCTTGTCTATCATACCTATCCAGCGGGGTAGAGCCGGTCATTGAATTGATTGTAGGTATGAGTATTCATAAAATTAACAATATACCTGTTGTTTTGAAAGATTCCATTTTCGTACCTTGTACCCTTAGACTTCACAAAGGTACTGTTAGAACAAAAAGTCCCAAATGTACCTTGTAAGTCCTAAACGACGTTCAAATACATATTTTTCCGACGTGAACAATAATTCTATTTCCAAATGCGATAATTTTCTGAATTCACATTCGTCAGAAAAATAACAGTCTGTTTTTATCTGATGAATTCGAAATCTGAAGAGAGTGAACTTTTTACAACCTAACTCGTTACGGAATATTGTTTAGAAAATTAAAATATTAATGTAGTCTTAGGTTTCGCGATTACACATAGTAATTAAAGAACTTTAAACGGTTTAAAGTTGTTTAATTACTAAATTAAAATATTATCGCTCTTTGGGAACTGAATACGACAAAAGAGGGGCCACGCAGACGTATCGACTCCACTATATCAACTTCGGAGCGCCCATATCATCTCATTCTCGCGAGTCGTGAGCTGGTTGCGGGGTGATGCCGATACAGTATGCGTTGTACGATGGAGTTCCATTCAAAGAATACTGAACAGCTTGAGGTGCCGAATGGTTCAGTGTGCGTATAGTTCTACTTTCATTGCTGGTTACGAAAAACTGTTGTGAAAATACAAGAGCTTCAACAAGGAAACCAGTTGAGAATACTGTTTCTTATTGCAGGATTTTAGACAGCAGTTTTTTCGTGGTCGTTCTATGATTACGATCACCAGGGAATCCAACTTCTATTCATCCTCTTTTTTTTGTAACTAATAGAGTAGCCTTTGTCTACCTGAGATGGTACTTATTGCATGGTATGATGCTGTCGAGGATATTGTTCAGGCTAAAGTAGAATTACTGGGCCTCAAAGCGGCTGGAATACACCGCTACGTGCTCGGCGACAGCTATTGTACTTTTGGGTGGTAGGGCGGGCATTCTCAAAATGCCTTACCACCATGCAAAGCTAACATGTAACTCCTGTAGACTTGGTGGCCATCATGCTGCGTTTCCTGGTAGCCTCGGCATAAAGAAGTTTAAATTTTATTCACGTGTCAGGCGTCGTATCGACGAAAACTGCACAGTTTTAGAATATATATTACTTCATGTCGACTTTGTACTTTTTTCAATAGTTGTTCGTAGGTGAAGGTTTAGATTTGCGACACGTGTTATACACTAGCCTCAAGTTTACGATGATGGATGCTGCTGTTTTATTGTTTAGAAAAGAGAGTGTTCAGCTACTATGGTCTGTTGTAGAAAGCTTCAGCTTCACTACACTTTCAATTCCATTATGTTCTAAGTGTACATTAAGTTTAAGAATCGTTGCAATTCTTGAATTTCATTAACACCTTAATGTACGTGACAATATTATATAAATATTTTTTAAGATTTTTTATTGGTTCAAGAATAAGTCAACTGCATTTCTAAATAATTTTACAAGCACCATAGCTTAAGCAAAGATCGCATTTAAAAATTTTCAGAGCAAAATTTTTTTGTTCCGGGGTTTAAGCACCCGGTGCTAAATCGAGGGCCGCAGGTTTGATTTCCGCCCGGGGCAAAAAAATGTGCTCTAATAATTTGTAAATTAAAAAAGACAATATGTACAATCTTGATGTTCAGCGATAAGCATCTGTATTGTAGGCATCTTTGAACAAAGTTGAAATCCGTTGAAGTTGTATCGCGTTTCAGTAAGTACTTAGGTTCTATATAATGACTATTTAACATAACAAACGTAGACAATGCGATATGTAGATAAGTATTACTTTCATTCATACATAAACATTTATCAATATTGCAGAACTGACTCCCAGACAAGCTAAAACAATAGTTATAAAAATAAACAGCTTCGAGTCATCCACCTCCCGACGGACAGAATCGTTCCCGCAAACTCGTTCGCTGAACACAGTTACATAAAAGACGTTGCTTCTTGTGAGGGAAACTGAATTTTGTACAAGGTAACGAAACGTATGAACAGAAAACGTAATATAGTTTAAACAAGACTGAGATAATGATATAGATAGAGGGTCCGTTTAATCAGACCATTCTAAAATATTGTATAGTATGTGTAAGGACAATACAAGTGGCAATTTCTCTTTTTAAATGGGTAGTTTATTGGGTGGAAGTAAAGTGTAGGAAATTAAATTTACATGGACACAAGCGTAGGTACATTAAATCAAGTTTATAAATCAAATAACATAGCTTTGAATTATATTCAAAGCTGAGTACAAAGTTGATTTTATCAACTTAGTACAAACCCCCGTGGGGTGCCGGGTTAGAATTGCACCTCCCCATATCATCCCGTGGGTGTCGTGAGCGGCGACTAAGGGAAAAATACTGGACAATGGGCAGCAGCACCTTCTAAAGAACTGCCATCTTACACTGCGATCCCCAAGCCGCCTGTCAAGCGTGGGGATTATGGCAAATACCCCCTTAATAGGGGAGGCTATGTTCAGCAGTGGACGAGTCAGCTGTTACAGTACAGTACAGAAAACCTGATTGAAGTACCAACAACAATTATATTACAAAATAATATACATGATACATATAAATACAATAATAAGTACTTATTCCACTGGATTTATAAAAACAATTTGAATATTTCATAGATGATTCTAGTTACAATTTCAACAAAGTTAATGCTAGTACATCGCCAAGGTGAATTTCAATTTATTTTCTACGAGGTACCCTCAATTTGAGTTGGGACACCGCACGGGGTGGTTGATTTCTTCAAGTGAACGGAATATAGAAATGTCATATTCAGAAGGAGTCGCTCCTCTAAGAGATGATGAAAGTAAGAGAAAAACCTATTCATCCTTAGTAATTTTTTATGTTATGTTTGAGCATTCGGTTGGAGTGATTGACGTTACCCCGCGCGCTGATATGCCTATATCAACGGTTGTTTGTTTGATGTTCATATTCTCTGATAACTGTTATTTTAAAACAAACAAGCATTTTTGCCATATAAACTTAGCTACATCGATCGTACTGAAATAAGGATTATTTTGATGGATTTAATATTAGACATTGGACAAAATCTTCGTCTCGTGTACAAGTTGCTCTTTTTACGTGAAATTTAGATGAAGTGGTTAGATCATAGCGCTTGTAGCACATAGGTGATCCGAACACATTTGAAAAGTTATCTCGGACATTTGTTATTGTGTTTTTTATGAAACCTGTACTGCTCTCCCTTAGGGACAGCTATTCGACAAATTATGAGTTATCGACAGAGCAAAGCAACTTGATCGGACTGGATGAGAGGGTAGGTATGAGAGGGCTGTATCATTCGGATTGTACACTGTTCAACTCCCCCATTAAAGGGGGGTTACCATAATCTCCACGTTTGGTTGGCTGCTTGGGGGTCGCAGTTTAAGATAGCAGTACTTCTAAAGGCACTGCTGCCCATATTCTAGTATTTTGCCGTTAGTCGCGTCTTACGTCTATTAGACTTACAAAAAGTAATAAAATATGAAGTTTTACCGAGATCTTAGAAGATCATCTAAACCACAACATCAAAGTGCCGTACATATAAAATGTACATCTCCTTAAAATTCCTTTGAACCCATTCCTAGAGACTTCTTTGAGCTCGTTCGAAGACACTCTTTGAAAGATTCCGAACATATCCCGAACATATTGCTATAAAACCAGTCCATTAGTATTCGTAGCGATTCGTCTTACCTCTGACCCTTCAAGCCTTCAGGCTGTACTAAATAACGTGGTCGTGAGGGCCCGCCTGACCCATCATGTGTTGTATATCCAGTAAGGATTATTTGTATGAATTTTATTTTTCTCTGTCTAAAATCCAAAATATATCATTACCTCTGTAAGTAAAATACCGAAGATGAATCATCAAAAATAATGGGTATATCGTGCTGCGACTGAAATTCAACGCGCCCTTACTTCCAGGAGCTAAAATCATTCCATCAGATCCTTCAGGGGTCATTTTTGGTCACTTTGAAGGTGAACTCCTTTTCAGCATACCATTATTTGTAATTAAACATAGTATATTATGTATGGATGTACTGGCAACAACATAATATTAAACTGACTAAAACAAGAGTAAGCTTCTCAGGTCAACGGGTTGGTTTTTGAAGTTTTCACTCTTATCTTTATTGGATCATCCAATCTCAATGGTTCTGTTCGTGTTGGATAGGGTCCAAAGTTACACTCAATTAATTGATGAAAGTATTTACCAATAAGCCTTTTTTATGCCATCGATGGAACAAGCACAAGCACGAGGCCCATCTGGTGTTAAGCGGCAGCCTCTGCCTATAACAGATGCAGTTCGTAAATCTCATCACGTCACCATAAACTTTGGGAATTTTGCATGGTGGTAGGGCATTTTGCGACTGCCCGCCTGGCTAGTTACCACCCTCAAGTAGAAAATCTGCTGCCAAGCACTAAACGGTGTGTTCCGGCATCTGTCCTTGAGAGCAAGCAATTCTAGGTAAGTTTGAACCAACATCTTCGACCCAGGTGCCATCAGGTGAGATAGTAGTCAACGGCTAGCCTATCATATGCAAAAAGTTCGATTTTTTGGGCTTTCTGCGGGATGCCACGACCTGCTACGGCATGCATCGTCAACTCGCGTCATGCCACAGCAACCTTCGGGCTGCCGAAGATTGACGTCAATCCGACCGTAAACCTATACTTAGATGATTTAATAGTAATTGCAACATTTGTTCGTTGGTGATCAGAATTATAAGCGAATTACAAATGAACTTGTAGTATGCATCACAGAAAAATAAAATATGTTAAAAACACTAACTTACTTCCAATACTGTATAGGACAAAATATGTAACTTATGGAAGTCGGACCATGAAAATAGGAGCTCAAGAGTGTTTTGTATGGTACAATCATCATCAAAAGTTATTTCATACTTTTTAGTGTTTGAAGTCATTAAGTAATAATCATAGATAGTCACAGTGTTGTTTTGCAAAACCTATCTAAGAAAAATCTTGTGTCGTAGATTCTGCTTACCCTTTTTATGTAGTGAAAAAGAGGTAAGTCTGAGTAGCTGTCAGGTAAAAGAAAAAAAATCTAAGATGACCCATTCTTATATATGACTTCTATATTGACCGAGCGAGAACTTAGTTCGAGCGAAGCGTCTCTGCTTCAACTTAGACAAAAATGCTTTCGTATATCCGGTTGTTCTCCTCTACAGGTCGCATTTCACAACCGATTATCACGTAATTTTGTGAGCAGGTTTGATAAGTCCATAATCTTTTTTTGTCGATTCAGTTTTTGAAAATTTTTCAAAATGACGGAGATATACATTATAAGGTGTTGAAAGTATGGACGTCTGCGCTTAATTTAATGGCAATATCCCTAGGCACGTTGCCTATAAGTAATAGTCTCTCTCTCTCTCGTCTAATAAATTATTTATATTTCCATGGTTTTGTAGCCGTTATATTAATTCGTGATAAAAGCATTACCAAGTATGTAAAATTATTGTACATTTACTACTTCTACCTACCTATTTCCGATACAGCTAGCCTTCTCTGGGGCCCGCGAGTAATTGATTTTCTTTGACATAAGTCCAAGAAAAACATTTATTATTTACATTACATATCTAGATTTTGGATTCCTTGACCCATTCCCCCATGCGCAGTGAACCTTTATTCAATTGTAAGCTATGCAACGGCAGACTCGCGAGGTCTACAGCTCAGAGAGCCACTAGTTTATATAAATGATTATATATCTATATAGGCATGTCTATAATAAAAACATTTTATTTGTTATTTAGTAAGCTATGATAATATCCTCTGTTCCATACTGCTATAGATTATTGGTGCTACAACACGCACGCATTTTATAGTGGTATAAACTGTTCTATTGTGCCCAAGGGTTAAAAAAACTTGTGATCCCAGGAATTGCTTTGTGGTATTGGCAACTATTCAATATCGTAGATAAAAGTAAATAAACAAAGTTAGGATATCACCTGCGGCAAGTTGTTGGACATTTTCAAACATTTAATTCTCTTCTTATTATTTTAATGTTTTGTGCGTGAAGAGAAAAATAGAGCCCTATTCATTTCATTCTGTCTTTATGTCTGTCAGTCCGAATTTAACGGGTCTACAGAGAGAGTTTTCTTTAAATTGTTGGCTCAAAGTCTTTTGAGCCGGTTTGAAGAAAAAATCTTTTTCTTCTTAATTGCATGGGGGCAGGACATTTTGCGAATGCTCGCCTGGCCAGCTACCACTCTCAAATAGCAAATCTGTCGCCAAACTCCTAACGCTGTGTTTCGGCAGCAGTCCTTGAGATCTAGTAAATTTACAGGCACCTGATACCGTAGCAACTGCATATTTCAGGGTGACGAGTGCAGTTCAGTTCGTTACTTGTGACGAAATGCGTATGTTATAGGCAGAGATTATCGCTTAACAGAATATTGGGCTTGTACTTGTTCCGCCACAGTAAAAAAAACTACTTTTGGTTTTGTTTGCATTACCAAAGAAGGCATACCTACTGCGCTTATAATACTTTATTATAGAAAATGTTCGTCTAAATGCGATTATAGACATAGTGTAATATAGAATATATGGCGAATTTAATAACCTAAAAAAACGACAGCTGTGAACTATACTTCTTGAAAGATAAAATCCTTAGGTACTTTACCATCCCTGTACATTCTGGAAATAGCAACATTTGTGAAATGTAATCCAAACTTATTTGTTCGCTGGTCTAATGTTAACAGTCGTAACAGACGAGATATAACCAGACACTGCTCACGTGTTGGTAAAACTGCTTTAATGCAAAAAGTGAATTTTGTATGGCTCCCATTATCTTCAATAAAATACAAAGAGGCATTAGGGAATTAAATTATGATATGTCTATGTACTTAAGATATAAAACACTACAGCTACTACAATAAAAGCATTAAGATCCCTATAAGTCATTGCAGACTCAAAGGCAGTTATCGTTAAGGCTGGCGTGGCGGGAAATTCGACCAGCACTTCGAGAGCAGGATAGGCCATGGTGACCGAGTTAGTCAAATTATAATATTTTTTTATAATGAATAGATTCAGGCGTTACTTTGCGGAAATCCATTTTTAATAATAACAAATATTTTAAAAGTATTTTAAGAAAACATTTAATTACATATTTAATAAAACACTTAAAAAATCTTTATAAAAATGATATATATCATTTTTACATTATTAAATGTTTTCTTAAAATACTTTTAAAATATTTGTGAATAGATTCAGGCGTTACTTTGCGGAAATCCATTTATATATATATCATTTTTATAAAGATTTTTTTAGTGTTTTATTAAATAATTAATTAAATGTTTTCTTAAAATACTTTTAAAATATTTGTTAGTATTAATATTTTTTTATTTAATTTATATTATTAGTTCGTAGTATTTTGTTAACTTAAGATATTACTAGCGCATGTCATTACAAAATTATGGACTTTCTGAATGATAAATTTGGATTGTCTGTAAGTATGACAAAATTATATAATATGAACAAATTATTTTTACATACATATATATAATTACGCCTGTATTCCCCGAAGGGGTAGGCAAAGGTGTGTAAACATCCACGGTACGCCAATTAGGTTTGGTCCCATGTAATAGGAGGCGAACCTATTGCCACTCACCGGTCACAGTTTCAGGGTCATACAAAATGTTTTCTCTAACACACTGGACGAAACGCAAGAATATATTACGAATAATATGTTTACGCTAACAACATCTAAGACAGGAACACAAGAACATATTGTATGAAACCTGATTTTGGCATTGAGATTTTTATTATATTTTAAATCTTTATTGTAATTATTCTTACACAGATTCTGGCTACATATATTATCCTTCCTTTTTCAATAACCGTAATGTATACACATACCTAATTATTATTTTACATTTGTACTACAAAAAAAAGGGCAAGTACATACGTTCTACATAATACCCTTAAGGTTGAACTGGCCGGTAACTTTTCCATACAAACGCCGTAGGATGATCACTCCCTTATTTGAGGTTTTAGGTCCAGAACTAAGCATGATATCGATTTATCTCTTCATTATCTAGGCTTGTCTTGGCACCGATTTGTAAAAAAAATCTTCACATGATAGTTATAAGCCTCGAAACATCCCTGTAATATCACGAATTTTAGCGCATGTTTAGTCGTAAATAAACGACTTATAGAGCATGAAATCCCTAAAATTATTTACATAGAAGCATAGCTCAGTTCATGATCATTTTAGATAATATTTTGGAAAACAAATACATCCAGTAGTATAATCATAAACATCCTAGAGCCAAAGGTCGGCACACATAGTTTTGCGCGCTAGTTTTTCGTTCAAAATATTGGGCATCTCATGTCAATACTTCCATTCCGCGGTGAGGGAAGCGGGCGGGCGGGTCTCATGCGCAGCACACTAATATATAATTAACAAAACGCACACTACCAAAAGTCACGTGCACCGCGCCGCGATCTTAGAACATAATATTATATTGTAGGAATGCCCTGTTGCTTTTTGGTGTGCACGTATGTATACACTACCAATATGTAGTGCCTATGCCTACTTACGTACTTATATATATATATTTACATATGTTGGGAGTTGGGGACCGGATTTTCTTTCGCATTTGATTAGTTTGTGCGTGATAGTAAGTGTCGGACGCCATAATCCATATAGATAGGTAGGTACTTGGGTAATATAAATACGTAACTATGTCTAGGTACTCACCTACTCTCACCTAAGTTAGAACCTAGTAGGTATTAGTCAATACGCAGGTCATGATAGCTATGGTGAGTAGGTACCTAATCATTTTAGCAACACTTAGACAATATAAAAAGCTGCATTTGGTTAGATGTGGTATGGACGTAGGTAGTCCGCATTCTTTTTAGAATATAGTCTAAGCAGTAATATAGCTTCGAGAAAGTACCTACCTAACACAAAGTAGTAAAGGGTTAGAATTAGAAGCTCAATGGAAGATACCTACCTATCTACGACATAATTATCATTTATCATATAGGCCTGCCTAGGCACGCAACTGTCAGCGATGTCAAATCGACATTCGCGGGCGCGCATTACATTGCATACCTATCTACATAGCTATCACAACAAATAATAAAGTTAGTACTATGTATCTACAAACGTAAATTAGTAGAATAAGTATGTATATTTGTAGTAGGTACTTATACCTAAGGTAGTACGAAAGTTTATATGGTAAACTTAGCGATGATTGTAGGCACTTACCTAATCAAAAATAACCTATGATTAGTTATTGATTTTTATTGGAAATAATTTAAATCAGTTACGGGTAGGTAGAGAATTTTTATTCCAAATGTGTTCTACCAGGATTGGTAGATCCATGATGCCATCGTACATTACCGCTTAGAGACAGATTTTGAAATCGGTACGACACACTCTCATCTCAAAGCTCGCTAGCCGGGCGAGCATTCGCAAAACAACCTACCACCATGCGGTGAAGTTCATGCCCGCGGCGGGATTCGACCCATAGACCTGTTGCGCGGCAGTCCATTGCTAAGAGCCATCACTGCTTCCCGTTAAGTGTTTAGTGACAGAATTTCTACTTGAGGGTGGTAGCTATCCAGGCGAGCATTCGCAAAATGCTCTTCACCAACGCGGGGAAGCTCAATATCGCGGCTGGATTCGAACCATGGACCTGCTGCGCGGCAGTCACTAGCTAATGCCACTGGCCCATCACTGCTTCCCGTTAGGCGCTTACTGACAGATTTTCTGCTTGAGGATGGTGGCTAGCCAGGCGAACATTCGCAAAATGCCCTATGCCCTTCCACCAAGCGGTGAAGCTCGAGCCCGCAGCGGGATTCGAACCATAAACATGCTGCGAGGCAGTCCATAGCTAATGCCACTGAGTTCACGTTAGTTGCATGGTGACAGATTTTCTACTTGGGTAGCTATCCCGGCGAGCATTCGCAAAATGCTCTTTTCTTATGCCTGATAGGTTAGCCTTTGACCACTATCTCACCTGATGGTAAGTGATGATGTGGTCGAAGATGTTATTCAGGCTAACCTAGAATTACTGGCTCTCAAGGACAGCTGCCGGAACACACCGTTAGGTGCTTGGCGACAGATTTTCTTCTTGAGGGTGGTAGCTATACAGGCGGGCATTCGCAAAATGCCCTACCACCATGCTATAACGACTGCCATCCTAAGACCACAACCGGGACCAACGGCTTAACGTGCCCTCCAAAGCACGGAAGCGCTCAGTAGTATTGTCCTAGCGGTCACCCATCCAACTCATGACCGCGCGCGACGGTGCTAAACTTTGCTGATCGGTTGAGAACAGCTAAGTAAACTTCGCTACGAACTCTCCACCACGCGGTGAAGCTCAATATCGCGGCGGGATTCAAACTATGGACCTGCTGCGCAGCAGTCCATAACCAATGCCACTGAGCCATCACTGCTTCCCTTTAGGTGCTTGGCGACCGATTTTTTACTTGACGGTAGTAGCTATCCAGGCGGGCATTCGTAAAATGCTCTTCTACCACGCGGTGAAGATTAAGCCCGCGACGGGATTCGAACCATGGACCTGCTGCGCGGAAGTCCATAACCTATGCCACTGAGCCGTCACTGCTTTACAAAATATGTTGTAGTAAAAGCAGTAACTTGCTAATTATGTAATAAATAATTATTGTAGGTAAATATTTACTACATCAATGTGAAAAGAACAAACTAATACATTTACTATGTACCTACAAATCATTGTACCTACTTACTAAATATTTACCTACTATAGGTGAAATAACATCAGTATGTTATTATAAAACGAACGAAAATTATAACAACAGGTACCTACTGTCCGAACCAAAATGTATTCCTCTGTGAATATATATCTAATATTATTTTATAAGAAATACCTACACACGTCGTGACGTAGCTTGAGACACTATCTCCGTCCGTCGTCAAACATCGTAATTCGTTCGGCATGGTTCGGCTTTCATTGATATATCGCAAACAAGTGTGCGTAATTAGCGTAGATGCAATACGGGTGTGTGATGCGCGATCACTATCTTCGTACTACTCATCACGGAGTCTTACCCTTTCCCACAAAGGTATAGGTGAAATAGCATGCTTTGTAGCCTCGCCCGCTGATAAGTTCGGGCCGCCGGCAAGTGCATCCTTAAGTCCGTATGTTTTTATGTATATACATACCTCACAAATAAAGAACATTAAATTTAAATAGTTGGCATTGTCCTGCAGAATACTGGAAAGTTTTGTAAAGTTAACTAAGCGCAATAGCAGTACGAGCATCGTGCGACGAAATCGTCGTGAAAAACTTTTTAATTTTCGAACAGAACGTGGCATATGCATAGTTAATCCTATTATAAAACTAACATCAACTTAAACCAGTATCTAGTTAAATCTACCAACACCAGTAGCTCACTCGTCAGTTTTACGAGGTAGAGCGACACTTTCCGCCGCATCACCGGTCAAAGGTTCACGCTCACCAAACGGCACACTTTGGCTCAGCTTCTCGTTTTACTCGAAATGACAGTTTAGAAGAGACTGGCAAATCTGTTCACTAAGAGTAGAATTTTACTAAATAACATGACAGATTTTAACATTAAGGTTTAAAACAAAAGCGATTTAAGTATGATGCTTGTGGAGGTCCCTATCATGCTGATTCACAATACTGACTTTGTCAGTGTTGGAAGTCGGCCTCTTCTTAAATTATTAAAATAATTTTTCATCCCTCGTTCTAGTGATGCACACTGCTTATAAGGTACGATCCCTAAAATACACTTTACCATCGGTCATTTCATTAAATCGTCCGCAGATATTATGCAAATACATTTGTCAGTTAATTGACGGTAATTTCAAAACTATGTAACCGCTGTTGATGTAATTTTAATGGACCAAGGTAGAGGTATACAGGTGTTGTTTACCCAATGGGAAATTAATCATAAAAATGCCTGATTGGGGAAGTAATCGTGTAACAGACATCAAGAAACATATCGTCGAATCAAAAGCGAACTCCTCTTTTGTAAGGCCGTTAAAAATATCTACCGTATGAAAACAAAACCTTCCATATGTTTTCCATTTTATGACAATGGTTTAACTTAAGAATATGTTATGCATGAGTAATAAAAATCTACACATAACTCGCTGTCTACAGTCTCTTTGTTTATTCGCGTGCCGTGCGGTACGTGACCAGTCCGGTGGAGTGAAGGCAGGTATTGCTCTTGTTTGGATGAGCTGAAAGAATTCCGCAAAGCCCCAAATTTGTGGAAGAATTGTGAAACATTTTCGTATTAATATTTTGTTTTAGTAGAAGGTTCTTGGTGTAATAAAATGTGTTGATTAGTGCTCGCTCGTTGTGTTATTGAAATAATGATAGCCGAATGGTAATAGCTATGAACTCAAGAAGAAAATCTGTCCCTGTGTTCCTAACAAAATGCACAATCCGGCAGTAGTCCTTGAGAGCCAGTTAATGAAATTACAAGCAAATGAGATGTCCTCGTGCGTGTTCCGTCCATCACAATTCCAATAAAAGAAATATACCAGCCTCTACCTATATACAATTATCACTTGTTTGATGCTTACTCTCCTTAGAGTCTACTCTCTCACGTGGCTGGCCATAAAAAAGAAACCAACATATTTTTAATACTATCACTTTTTTGTTCTTTTAGTGATTTATGTAATTATGCTGCTGGCTTATGGCTGGAATGATTGTCCTTTTGAGGGTCGGTACAAGATGCTTTAAGTTGTTCCGCCCCTACATGTGTGGGATAATGGTAGGAAGACGATAATTGTGAGATACATATGGTGATGCCCTGTAAAGCGGGACTATAAATAAAATGCAGTTTGCGGTTTCCAACTGCGTCAAATACCTCTACAACGTCATAAAAGTTACGATGTGGTTTAAAACCTGAAGTGTGTTCCGAAGTATCTAGTGATTACGATTGGTCTTAGTGTAATGTCGTTATTGTATTCTTTTATCTAATCATTTCATTAAAATTTGCATCTATGACGCTCTTATGCAGGTAAATAAAAAAAAATACTACACTGAGAGAAATCCGCTTTGTATTTCTAACAAGTTCGACGGTTATCTGTTTGAAATAAAATTATATTTGTAATAAGAAACCAATAAAATATTGTTTTCACAATTAGATTTTGTAGATGGAACAAGGAACAAATTGTTCACAGGTATATGATTGAAACAATCAAACATATGTTCAAAACAACAAGCTTAACATTAATTCAACATGATCGACAAGTAATAACAATAAAAAGATAAACTTGTAGCAGGAAATAGTTATTATCTTGTAAAACGAACTAAACGGTGTGATAATCACAATAGTATATCGGGATGAAACAACATTAAGTTACTATAGAAACCATATCTTGTTAAAACAAAATTACAACGTTAAAGTTTTGACAGTATGTTGTACAGTCAACTAAATGGTGTAATTGCCACAATCGTATGTTGGGTTGAGACAAAATTGTGTTATAATTAAAATTATATCTTGTTAAAATAAAGTTACAACGATAAAGTTGTCACAGTAATTAGTCAGTATTAAGTACAGCTTCCCCGTGAGGTGTCGGGTTAGAATTTTACCTCCACATATCATCCCGTGGGTGTCGTGAGGCGACTAAGGGAAAAATACTGGAAGGTGGGCAGCAGCTCCTTCTAAAGAACTGTCATCTTACACTGCGATCCCCCGGCCGCTTGCCAAGCGTGGGGATTATGGCAAATACCCCCTAAATAGGGGAGGCTAGGTTCAGCAGTGGACGATCCGACCTGATACAGTAAGTACAGCTAACCAAATGGTGTAATTTTCACAATCGTATATTGGGTTGAGACAATATTGTGTTTATATTTTAATAATATCGTATTTAAACAAAGTTACATCAATTGAAAGAATTGCATTATAAATAAAAAAAAACATCAACGGTATAACATAACAAGCTGACTGTAGACACTACAAGTATTTCATATACATTTAATAAGACATCACAACAAGCAAACCTTTAAATGAACAAACTGAGCTTGTCAAAATAGTGGTGTTAAGCTTGTTAAAGTGATATGCTCAACACGTTACATAGCGGAATGTTGAAATAAAATGATGAGAACCTTATTGCTTCAACTTGACAGACTTAACAAGATTTACCTTGTAGCTACAATCTTACAGCATATAGGCGCTATTTTAACCAGAAAACTTGTTCCATTAACATGAAATCTGGTTAAAATTTCTCTCAGTGTATAATTCTATCGACCCGCCCCGGCTACGCACGGTTATTTAATAAAAATGATAATTTGAATCACATAAAAAGTAGTTATTGTGACATGACTGTAATAGTTAGACATATGGTATTGTAGATTTTTTTGTAGATATCCTCTATAAAATTATAATATCACTGTAGCACAACGCTGCGGAAGTTGTTGACAATAGAGCGATCTATTGTCAACAATTTCCGCAGTGTACGTAATATAACGATTTTTTGGCATTTTTTTCACACGTTGGGTTACATTATCGAAGATTTAATACGGATTCCTAAATTGAAAAAAAAATCATCAGGGATAGTGTAAAATTCTAACGGTGACTGAATTTTACGAATCGGATTAGTAGTTTTTAAGTTTATTGGTTACATACAAAAATACAAATCTTTCCTTCATATAATATTGCTGCCGCTTTCAGTAAAAAAGATAGGGTAAGATAATAATATAAGAGCCACTGTGAGAGGAACGGACAAGAAATTCGGGGTTGTTCTTTTTTCTACTCTTGAACAATTTGTGACAACAGTCTATTAACTTTTTTTTTAAAATTAACGGTAAACAGACTTAACCTAGAATGGTAACTGATAAAGTAATTAAACAACTTTAAACGGTTTAAATCGCGTATATTTATCATTAATTTTGTCCCGACGTTTCAAACACTTTGCAGTGATCGTGGTCACGGGGTGACTAACACACAGGGTGACGACGCGATTTGCACCGTTTAAAGTTGTTTAATTACTATGTGTAATAATCGCAAAAACCTTAGACAAAATAATGGTAACTAACGCAAAAGAACTACTGCCGAAACACAACTTTGCATGCTTGGTTAAAGATTTTCTTCTTTTGGGTGATAGCGATTCGAAAATTACGCTAACACGTTGCAGCTCAAATCTTCGAAAATATATAGAAGCAAGATCCGAACTACGGTGTTTTTGCGCGGCAGTCCATAACTATTTCCCACTGTGTCATCACTAAGTTCTTAAAAATCATTTAATATGCATTTACCTATTTCAATGGGCCGTCGTATCAATAAAACAGGTAATATATTTTTACCGAATTCCAAAAAAGACAAAGGTTGTTAAAATGTAGGTAATAATATGCAGAACTAAGTGTTTCTATTGTCAAATCAATGTAAACAACGATAACAAAAATTCCCGTTGGTAAGACTAGTCTAACCACCAATTTAACCACTGGGAAACGCTCGATGTTATTAGGGATCCCGTGGAGAAAACCGGACCCTATAACTGAGCCTAAGATGCCTAAGAATCCTACCTACCTCTAGTTGACTATAATATATCTTGAACCATTATAGGTGGCTGGTTGAGTTTTTGCAGAGTTCGTGGTACTACGAGTATGATGCATATTCTAGCAAATAAAAACAAAAAGCATAAAATCAAAATGTCCCACTAAAAGTTTGCTTTTCACTACGACTTTTAGTAAACATAATATTTTCAGTATTTATATCATATTCTGGAATGTCCCCGCTTAGTTAGGATCCATAACTCAATATTCTTTTATACTTATTTTCAGTCGAGGTGACCTGTGGGGGCCTCGTCCAAAACAATCTGACATACTTCATGTCCCCTGGCTTCCCAGAGCTGTGGAACGGGGACCAGGACTGCAACATTACCATTGAGAAGACATACGCTGGCATCACGCAGCTGAAGATAGATTTCGTACATTTTACCATTGTGAGTACGTTGTTTACATGCCCCATAGTCAAACCAGTTCTGATTATTGGCATATGGCCCGTCAGGTGCCAGGCTAGAATTGCGCTTCTTTATATCTTCCTGTGGGAAAAATACCGGATAGTCTGCAGCAGCATCTTCTGAAGATTTGCCATTCTACACAGCGATCACCAATACGCCTGCCAAGGTTGGGATTATGACAAGCCTCTAATAAAGGAGGCCTTTGTTCAACGATGGACTTTATATTGCTCATAGTAATTAAACAACTTTAAACGGTTTAAATCGCGTATATTTATTATTATTTTTGTCCCGACGTTTCAAACACTTTGTTTTTATATTGCTGTTAATGTGTACGATTCTGTTATCAGTTATAAGTACCTTGCTTATATTTTTGGAGATACTTCTCTCTTTAGATAAAGCGACCTCGTAAGCGCAATCAATATCTAATATAATATACAGGAATACTGTTTAAGTCAAAACTAGATGGGTACAAATTTTTTACTCTAACCTATTATGCTGTAAAATTTGGTTTCATCGTAATATTGTTCACGATATGAATTTTTTTCTGCGATGACTTTCCGATAAATAGGCACACGTAAAACTTGAATATTTAATGTTCTTTCAGGGCCAACCAAACAGGATAACTGGGGATTGTGACGAAGATGCCATGGTGTTAGGAGACGGAGAGACCAAGTTCACGATGTGTGGACAAAATCACGGACAGCATAGTAAGATGAACACTTTTACACTTTCTCAACTATCTCAGCTCTCCTTTCTCAACTTGGAGGCGCTTCGACCTTCTATACTGTTACAAATTTGGGTTTCCGTTTTATGTTTGACGAACAACATCATATATTTCTAAATGACCTTCTGTGTCGCGATATGACCCGCTTATACTTTAGTATTTCAGTATCGTATTTTCGAACCCTGGTTTGAAAAGACTACACTCTGTACACGCGGCAGTGATTTATAACACAAAGATTATTTGTTGCTTACAGTATACTACACCTTATCAAGCAGCAGTGAGGCTCGAGAGGAAGGGGACTTACCTAGCGCTAAATCCACCAGCCTTTCAATGCGGATGCGAGGAGGTGACATGCCTCGCCTATGGCTGATGCGTCTCGCACAAATGCCTTTGGCGCAGTCCGCGCCGCATGGTTGCATGCAGTATTTCACTGCCGATAATGGTAAGTACTTTATCTGTGGGTTCTTTACGAGAGTACAGGATTGTGAAATGTCCCGCCTGGAGTTTTATATTCCACCTAAATGCCTTTGGCGCTGTGAGCGCTAACATGCAATCAACAACTAACTCTTCCCACAAACATAATGCCTTCAAGGTCTTTATGAAGTGTGATACGAGTGGTAGTTTTCTTGTACATTTTACCAAGATTTCTTGTTCAGGCAAAAACTATCGTTATAAAAAACCTTAATTTTTATTTGCATTTCTTTAATCTGAACGATTGTGGGTGCCGAGACTGACTTCTGCGTTGAAATGCATATTCCATGTTTCTGCAGAGACTCCACAAGTAAAAAATCTTGGAAATACACGAATGTATATACTAGTCCACAAGAAAGCTAGTCGTCAATACTTTGTAATTACAAAATGAAAATACTTAGGTATATATCGGTCGATGTATCGATTCGATGCTAAAGCACACAGGTGTACACTGTTATGATTATGAATGCAGGTTTTAAAAAAAAACAAGAATGTTTATTTGGTAATTTCCTATTATTTAAATATATGTGTTTTAATGACATACGCAATAGCGTCTTAAAATCATTTACTACCCTATGAAATACATTTCTTTTAATATGACATTCATAGGTACAATAAAAACCTTCAACTACGCGTCCAACGGCCGCCACCTAGCTGGGCAGGAGTACAAAGCATGTATCAGACGAAACAAGAACCGTTGCTCCGTTAGATACACACCTTGCGACCAGCGCTCTTTCAGGATAGGAGCTGGAGAAGGCACTCCTGAAGTTATTGATCCCGCAGGTTAGTTGAAATTAGTAGCTAGTCTTAGACATACCGTTGAATAAGTTTTAATAGCTGTCCTTAGGTCTACTTTTTGAAATGAGTAAAATTTAAAAGAGCAAAAAGCATTTAGAATATATAATTTTTATTTTCTTTGATACTGTGTGTACTTCCAGACAATCGTGTAATATGTCCCTGAAAACAATACTAAATGACTGACACTAGAGACATTTTGTATCACACAAATACATTATAAACAATACAACAAATTTAACAATGTTGGAATCATGGAATACATTATAACTCTTATGGAATAGGTACTCGTCGTACAAATTAATATGCCTTCTTTATTAATGACTTATGTCTTAAGATATATATGAATTCAACTTCCTTTAAGAGGCATTTGACTTTTCGTATTAGATCCAGATACTTCAGACCAATCTCCAGGTCCTGGAGCTGCAGGTGGACCAGGAACAGGTTTCTATGGACCAGATGGCTCTTTCGTCACTTATATAGCCACAACCGAAGCAGTAGTCATGGACCAAGTGCCAGCTGAGGCGGAGACGATGAATGGTTTCAATTTTAATACCCTGGTTTTTCTTGTAGTAGGAACGTCTTGCACATAGCCCCAGCTTATCCTATGTTTGGGATCTACCTCCTAATTTATTTGCAACGTACACTCTTTTTCGGTTTCCCAATTCCCTTTCATCTTCAAACAACAAAATTAAATTAGCTATCTGTTTCACTAACCATGTCTGTAGAGTTTTTAGATGGCTAACTGTAATGATGAATTTATTAACATGATCTAGTTTATTTCATATTGTATTTTAAATCAACATTTCTTTTCATATTAGTAATTTTATATCAATTTTATTGCTTACGGCTAGCTACCACCTTCGAGTAGAAACTGTAGCCAAGTATCTAACGGTGTCCAGTGTGTTGTTTTTGAGAGTCAGTACAATTTGTAGGTTGAGCCTATCTTCCAACTCTTTTCTTACCAAGAAGAAGTAATAAACTGCTTACCTATCAGCTGTAAAAATAGAACAAAAAACTTTAATTGACAATAAAGTTTGAATCCATTAGGATTATTAATTGACTCACAATATTATCTGCGGATTTACTGACAAAAAGTATTACGACAGTTACAGATGAGATAATGCCAGTACAAGACATGCCACCTCAAGAAGATGAAATGGAAGGTTCTGGAGACGATCCACAGATTGCAGCAGTACCAAGTGCAGAAGAACCAGGAATAATATCTAGAGTAAGATAAATCTATTTCCTAGGGTTAATTAAAAAAATAGATTACTTACAAATTCTATAGAAATTTATTTTTATTTTAGTGTGACTGATATATGAACTAAACGAGTAAAATATATGGAGTATCTAAAATAAAGCTTCATTAGATGTATCGGTAATAAAGCAGATACTAAAATAACAGAATATTACTAAAACATACCTAAATAATAACATTATAGCATGCAGCAAAAATATAATAGGCATGTGTGTATGCCCCGTAGAAAGTATTTATACCTTATATTATTTATATTTTAAATACCATATACATAATGCTTCATCTGCAACAAACTATAACCTTATGTTTATAGCTTATAACCTTAATAGGGCTTTTTTAATTTTAACTACAACCATGACATAAATGATCAAAATTTGTCCTGACCATCACTAAAAATAATTATAATGTGTGCCAATTAAAAAGCATAAGTTTAATTTAATGCCTATTCGTATTATATTTAATATCCTTGTAGAACCCCGTAGCTAGCCTAACCCTTAAACTACAGGTGTGGAGTTATATTACATCTTGGATATGGACGCAGCGTTCTGGCAGATCCCGGTCGCTGCGCCCTTCACCCTACACGCAGCATTACTCCGACGATGACAGCTTCAGATACTTCGGCTACGGGAACTTTGGAGTGGGGCTGATGGGTTTTGGAAGACAAAGGTGTCAAGATAGGATAACAATACCCTGCGAAAATGAGTACTTTGTTTCGGTGAGTTAACTTAGTTCGTCGATGTTATATTAAGTTAGTGATAAAAGTAATTTTAAAATACATTTGCTTTTTAGTTGTTGGATTTTCGGAAGCTGTCGGTCCCATTCCAGGCTAAGACTATTTTCCACCTTCGACCATATCATTGATTATCGCCAAGTGAGATAGTGATAAAGGGCTAGCTCACAGCAATAAAATTAAGGGAAAATTTATAAGTTAGTTTTTCTTTAAATTGATTTTGAAGTAATGATGACTGACATTACCTATAGACTATCCATCCATAGCTGTTAAAGTCTTTAGTTATTTCCCTTGTGGTTCAGGCTCAGGATTGCAAATTGAGTTAAAAGTCGCGACGCAAGCAAAAATACCACAAGGTAGGCAGCAGCGTTTTTAGAAGAAATGCTGCCTTTTAAAATAATAATAATTAAATATCTTTCAACTCACCAAGTCCCCGACCACTCTCCTATTATTCTTAATCCAGTACTCGAATGTGATCTTAAGAAGAGCTTTTATAACTTCCAATGCTGTCCTCCTCCGTTATTCGTTGTCCTCATTACTGAGAGTCGTGACCTCCTCCATCAAGTATTCGCTCCTTGATCAGTGAGCGCCATCTTGATCTGTTGGCTGCAATTTGTAGTGCCTCATGCACTGGAATCTAATGCTGTAGGTGGTGTTGAAATTAGTCGTAATATGTCCGTGCCGATCGTATTATATCTTTAATAATTCTGTAACTAACAGTATACTTCTGACAGAAGCCCAAATCATTACTTTACCTAAAAAACTTCATCTTAAATCTTTTTCCAAATATCGTCGTATATCCATCCACCATTTTTATCTTGTGTTCTAGAGCTCCTTGTTTACAGTCAAATATCTTTTCAGTTGTGACCTTCTCAATCCATTCCAATCTGGTTTCCTACCTGGGCACAGTACCTTGTAAAAATTAATTACAAAGGCAAAGAACCCGACCGCAAGTCATTTATTTTTGTTAAACGTTTTATGGTTCTATTGAACAAAACACTGCGTTACATATATATTTATGGAATCCTATATTAAAGCCCTTCATTTTGATACTTTTTTGAAAGATATTTTTTTATCTAACAATATAGCGTCTAAACTCCACCAGTTTATTTTTTATTTATTTTTATGTACCTAGTCTCACTTGCGCTGTCAATACAAATCTAACGATATATCTTACATTGAAATCGGTTAGACCGTTTAGAAGTTATGGAGGAATAAAGAAACTCACAAACATACTTACATACATTCACGAACCCTCAAAACATAACTCTCCTTTTTTGGGCAGTCGTGTAAACATACTGATGCTTTTAAATGGAAAATGGAAACCCAACTGTACTTACATTGTGAAACTTCACTATAGCAGGGTTAAAGAAAACCGCCACTTAATGGTAGAGGCATTAGTTATGGTTGTTGTTGTGAAGACATGTGATATCCATAGAGATCCATTGTCAATTTTACGCATTTTACGAATGCTCGTTTATGTACCATCTTCTAGTTTAAAATCTATTTACTTACTTACCTCTGCCGCAGCGACCCAAGCTGGATCTTGGCCTCCGATACAAGAGAACGCCATCGGTCTCGGTCCCGCGCTGCCTCTTGCCAATCGGCAGCTTGTAGCTCGCGCAGGTCCGACTCCACAGCGTCAATCCAGCGATATCTGGGCCTGCCGACGGGTCGGCGACCACTTGGAACTCCAAGATATGCTTTTTTGACATTGCGATCCTCCCCCATTCTCTGTACCTGGCCCACCCAGCGGAGCTTTTGGGCTTTGGTCTCTCCCATGATATTGGGGTCGGCAATCAGGTCTTCGATCTCCTGTTTCTTTCGCCAACGCCATCTGCCATGATCACGTTGGACCGGGCCCAGAATCTTGCGCATAATCTTCCTCTCCGCCACTAGAAGTTTGTTCTCTTCTTTAAGGGGTCAGTGTCCAGGCCTCAAAACAGTACATGAGAGTCGGTCTTATGACAGTTTTGTATATGCGGATCTTGGTTTTCCTGCTTAGTAGCCTGGAAACCAACATCTCGTGAAGCGCTGCACTACAACGGAGGGCATTGTAAATCCGGGTGTCAATTTCCTCCTCCCTGCTGTTTGTGTCTGTTATAGTGCATGCAAGGTATTTAAATTTTGCAGCCCTTTTATACGGAATATCATCCACGAGCAGGTCTTCGCGTTTTTGCCTGGTGTTTTTATAGCGTTTAATGTGGAGATATTCCGTTTTTTCCTGGTTGATTTTGAGCCCAACCCTTGCAGCTTCAAATATTAGAAATCGCATTGATTTCTCCACCTCTTTTCTTGTTTGCCCTAACAAAGCCAGGTCGTCAGCGTATCCTATAACCTTATGTTGTCCATTTAGCCGTACTCTGCAATCAAGTGTCATGACTTTCCTGATGACATGCTCTAGTGCCAAATTGAACAACATAGGGGACAGGGCATCTCCTTGCTTGAGGCCAGTAACAACTTCGAATATCTCGGTCAATTCGCCTCCTACTTTCACGCGCATTTTGCTTACTTTAATAGCCACTTTTATCATGGTAATGAGTTTTTGTAGGATGCCAAAGTTGTTGAGTATGGCGTATAGCGAGTCTCGGTCGATGCTGTCGTAGGCCTTACTGAAGTCCACAAACAGTGAGTGCATGCTCTGAGCGTACTCCCATGTTTTCTCCATAAGCTGTCTCAGGAGGAAGATTTGATCCACGGTGCTGCGGTTGCGTCGGAACCCACACTGATAGTCGCCTACAACTTTTCCGCGTAGGGTTCAATGTAAATATTCAAAGCGAGCGCGGCGCGGTCCAGTGTTGCCGTGGCAGGCGCTCTTGGCTCGGAAAGACTCAAAACTTAAAACAATAAGATTTTCTAATACTGTCTGACATTTTTAAGTCTCGTAGTAAAAGACAATGCCTACTCCGAGCTAAAAACGCCCACTGGATTGCACCGCGCTCCTTTTGAATAGAGTTTTGAATATTTACATCGAGCTAAGTAATATAAAATATTTGATATTAAATTACAGTCGCACTTTTAACATCAGGTGTTCCTCGTGCTTATTCCGTCTAATACCTACACATAAAAAAAATTATTGTGAGATCTTTTGTTTTTATGTGTATTAGACGGATTCAGTAAAAGTAACGCCTTTATTCATTATATTCTATTCAACATCTCAAAATGTTTGTTAGGACTAGCAGAAGTAAATCCTAAGAAGTTGTTAGCATTTTATCAATAACCCTGTATAAGTATGTTCTTGATAACAAGGCTCAAATTATACTCAAATACAAAGTTAAAGTCAAAATACAGTATACAATTCAGCCGTCTACGACGTTCTTATGACGGTGTTATTTTACTACAAATTTTAATATTCTACATTGTACTGGCACGTTTAGCAAACAGGCGTTATAGAGCCCCTGAGAAAAGAACGGGCGTGAAACTCGGTGCCATTTTTTAAACGTCTTTTAGTAATGTTTTACAAAGTATATTATACAATTAAAGCAATATTTATTTTACAAAATCACAAATATACGATAGGAAAAATTTAAGTCATGTGCAGGATTCGAACCCGCGTCCATCCACCCCTTGAGCCGGGATATGCTCTAACCAATTGAGCTAACATGACATGACGTCATAACTCAAATCTTTCCTATCGTTCTTTAACCATCGTATTGGGATGGAGCGACATCTACAGTACCACTTGCGTTGTTCTACTTGGCTCAAGGGGTAAATGGACGCGGGTTCGAATCCCGCACATGACTTAAATTATTCCTATCGTATATATGTGATTTTGTAATGTAATCCGCATAGCAGGCGTTATTGCAAACCTAACAATATTAAAATATTTATTTTGTTCAAATTACGTAGGTGACAGGTGGTAGCTTGGCAATGGTGGAATCGTACAAGTCGTTTATATAACAAACTGCAAATAGGTTAAAGTGTTCTTCACGAGCAACTTAAATTTTCTTTCTATGCGCAGATTTAAAAACTTTACTATAAAGCGCACAGAATTTCCTACGACTGACAATTTGTTTCTCTTTGCTTATCTAAAACCTGAAACTTTCATTTGAACTTTATTCCTTGAATTATCATTGTTAAAATCGTAATTTTCATTCTAATCGATGGTTTTTTAAATTCTACTTACAATATATTTTACGATTTTTGAATTTTTGAAGCGCTTGTAGCGAAGTTTACTAAGCTGTTCTCAACCGATCAGCAAAGTTAAGCAACGTCGCGCGCGGGCATGAGTAGGATGGGTGACCGCTAGTGACATTACTACTGAGCGTTTCCGTGCTTCGGAGGGCACGTTAAGTCGTCGGTCCCGGTTTTTGTCTTAGGATGGCAGTCGTTATAGCATGGTGGTAGGGTATTTTGCGAATGCCCGCCTGGCTAGCTACCACCCTCAAGTAGAAAATCTGTCGCCAAGCACCTAACGGTGTGTTCCGGCAGCTGTCCTTGAGAGCCAGTACTTCTAGGTTGGCCTGAACAACATTTTCGACCACATCATCACCTACCATCAGGTGAGATAGTGGTCAAAGGTTAAACTATCAGTATTTAAAAAAAAAAATAATACGATTAGGTATATGTAATATTTTCTTTCGCGACTGGTGAAATATGGCTGTATAGTAGTCCCGAACTGTTCAGTCTAGCTGAGCGTATGTGTGGTACAGAGGTGACAGGGATGATCACAGTGGCTACAGGAGCTGACTGGAGATTAAGGTATCAGTCAAACACAGGGTTACAGAGTCATTACCGGAGGTGTTGACTGTTGGATGGTTGTAGTTAAAATAAAATCCTCTTTTCTGTTCTGAGATAGATGAACCTTATCTCTGTGATAGTAAGATTCTTATTTGGTAAGCTTATTACTCTAGTGCCATACATAGCCTACCTACATAATGATTTTGCCTGCATTAATTATTTGTTTATCTTAAAACTAATTGGGGATGAATGATGGACCTATAATTTATATATTGCACAAATTTACGGCTATAATCTATACAGTGTGAATTCTA
Organism: Plagodis pulveraria; assembly: GCA_963890685.1. Lineage (NCBI taxonomy): Eukaryota > Metazoa > Arthropoda > Insecta > Lepidoptera > Geometridae > Plagodis > Plagodis pulveraria. Next base: position 2,513,982 of record OY982968.1, read on the forward strand.
CTATTCTAATCTATATCTTATTATTCTCATCTTAACAGCTATGTACGAGTATACTAATGTGGTACGTTAACACATTTCAATTATTATGTTCAGACTCGGTTAGTTGAAAATACTAATTTCTATAAGAATTTCTCTTTGAGATTTGCTAGGTTCTTAAGTCATATAAAGCATGAATTCGAGATACATATAAAATACTAGTTTCCCGGCCGCGGCTCCGCCCGCGGGTATGTCGGATATCGCGCAAAACCATTAACGTCTTTTTGCGCATTTGAATCAAAACTATCCTATGTCCTTCCTTTGTTCCTTCCCCGTGCCTCAAACTATTTCCATACCAAATTTCATCCTACTCGGTGCAGTAGTTTCAGATTTAATGCAAATAAACAAAAAAACAATCAAATCCTTTATTATATTTTTTTATTATATTAGTTTAGATAGATTTAATAGGGTTGGTACATGCATACTATAAGTAAAATTATATCTACGCTACTTTTTAAGTTCAAGGTATATATATCGAATGGGCAGCCCTAGGTAGGTTAAGAACCCGACAGATATGTATGTACAACTGAAAACTGCAATTTGAAACCTCGATAGCAAACTTCAAGATACGTGTTCCAGGATATATTTCTTTCAAAGTTCACGCTGTATTTTGGCCAGGAAACATGCTAAAAACACCTGTTTTTACAACTAAATTATTTTTTATAACTTGTCCCCTTTTCAGAGTGAGTACTACAACGTTGGAGTGTGCGACCCACACCACTGCGGCAACACGTTCTGTCCCGGGCAGAGCTTCCACAACTGCCGCGTGGAGACCTCCATCACTCCCTTTGCAGTCTCTGTGCACTTCGGACCTCCCACACTCAAAATGAACCCTGAGGAGAATATCGGCATGTGCTTGAAGTATTCTCAGTTGCCTTGTGACAATTGAGCAAAAGAAAATGAATCTGCATGTGTAGTAAAGTTCGGTTCTTCTACATACTGTACTTTTGTGGTAGATTGGTTTACCAACTATGAATGCTGCTTCGTAAAAAGTGTATTGAACTCATACAGTTATAAAAAAGCAAGTTCATATAAATGCAGGCATATTTATATCACTAATTCATCACTTTGTCATTGATGTGTCTGTGACCTGAAAATAATAAGCAACATATTATAATTATTATCATTGTAATCCAAAGGGGTAATGCTGCCAGCTTGCTCGGCACGCTGCTAACTGATGAAAGGTTAGTCCGCTTAACATCAGGTGGGCCTCGAGCTTGTTCCGTCACAATAACATATAAAAAATAAATAGACTGTAGCTTCTTGTCAACAGCAATACCGCCGCGCCGGTAAAAAAAAAGTATACCTACATTCAAATAAATACTATGATATGATTTGAGAGAAGTTTATATGTAGAAAATATGTTTCAGGTTAGTCATATTATTTTTTTAACCGGCAGTACGCCTTTATTAACAAAATATAACTATATATAACACTACAGCTACGACAATAAAAGCATTTATATACCCATAAGTCATTGCAGACTCACAGGCAGTCCAAAAGCTCCTGCCCACTACCAGTCGTATTCTTGGCTTTAAATTATTGGTGGAAATTGCGACTGAAGATTTAAAATGAAATATTTTTATACTATTTTATTTATAACAAGTTATTTGGAACTAAAATCCATATAAAATTCCACAACTGTTATTCTGAGCGTAAAACCTTTGTGACTGTCCTAAAAACAGTTTTGAAAGATTATCCTGTCCTAAACCCCTAGTACAAGGGCAGAAAGGCCTTGATTTAGGCCCTAAGGCAAGACCTTTATACCTTTGTAGGCTTGTTCTTGTGGGATCTTTGTAACGTTTGACGCCAAAGCTTGTTTTTAAACACTTTATTTTGAGTGAACTTAGGGAAAAAGGTTATGCTTTTTGTTGAGTAATATTATTGTTTTATAGTATATTTGCGTCAACTTGTTTCGTGGTTTGCCTTATATACAGTTTATGTTTATATTCTCCCATTAGATGTAGTAAAAGATGACAGAGATTCGCTAAATGAGCAGCACGCCACAACTAAACTCAACGTGAGTGTTTTTGCATATTAGGCATATAAGCATTTTGAAGCAATGATAGCCGAGCGGTTATAGCTATGGACTGCGGTGCCGGAGGTCTATGGTTCCATCCCCGCCGACGGCTTGAGCTTCAACGCATGGAAGAAAAGCATTTTGCGAATGCTTGCCTGGCTAGCACCCTCAAGTAGAAAATCTGTCGCCAAGCACCTAACAGTGTGTTCCGGCTGCAGTCCTTGAGAACCAGTAAAATTACAGGCACATGATGAAACTTAAAAATGTATGTTATGTAGTTCATCACTTGTGAAGTAAGGCAGAGGATACCGCTTAACATCAGGTGGGCCTCGTGCTTGTTCTATCACAATAACATATAAAAAAATATAGGTAGAAATGCTCTTCGTTAATGGAAATCAACAAGAGCATTCGCAAAGAGGGTTAGTATCAGACAGGCGACTGGCCAGAAAACCGAACCCAACGCGTTCTGTTATATGTTCTTATATCGTCTCTTGTATTAATAAGAAACCATATTGTACCGACCCCGCATATGCGGGATAAGGGAATATATTGATGCTGCTTTATTAAATGTGGATATATCAGTATTACTTTAAACTAGTTTTGTCAATGTATAACCTCGGCGAACTTTATATTGATTGGAAACGTTCAGGATGACAGTCAAGTAAAGAGTATTCTAAAATACTCGTAAAATAGGCGGTCGTGTATGAAGCATATAATAAGAGTGATTAAAGTAAGAGTAGTATGCCAGGATAATGGCAAGAGGAAGTTAGGTAGTTTTGGTTTGCCCTGAAAAATAATAAGTATTTTAATCAACTAGTTGGTGCAATTAAATTGTTAGTTGAGCTCCCTGCAGACCCTAAGCGCAGTCATCTTTAAGGAGGTTTGATGTATGTTAAACTTATTAAGGATAGAGTGCACGGAGCGCTTTTCATACAAACGTAGTTACGTCATATTTTAAATACTAAGTGTTCGAACTAGGGGAAATTTTGTACGCATATTGCTTATGGCTAAGTTTCTGGTTTGCCAGTTTATTGATTTATTATTTATTTTATCTCTAAATCAAAATAACAATTCCCATACAAAATGATTTTTCGAATTGTTTTTGAAAATACTTAAGTTTACGGAAATCTGGCAAACCTGAAGCATAGATATTAGGCTCAAGGACACACATGCAAAGTTATACTGAGTTTGAATACTTTGTATTTAAAATATGAAGAAACTGCGTTTGTATGGAAAGCGCTCCGTGAACTCTACTTTTAAATCATTATATTCTTTTATTATGTACCTAGTGCCATTCTTAAATCTTGTTATACCTACGTTTGCTTTGTAGATATTATAATTTATAATGTTGTTATAATGAATGTTAAAATGTTTGTAACTTTGTCTTATAATACCTTATATCGGTTGACGTATTAAAGTAACCTTATTTATTGCCCCAAGATGCTATAATAAATGTTTTGTTGTTACTTGAAAATCGTTTTTTATTTAACCAGTTTTAAAATTACTCGAGTTTACCAGTTGTCCACCGTGATGTCTCTCGGCTGGATTTGCCACCTGTGAGGGGTTGCAATCTTCCTGTGGATGTGGTAAGAGAGAACAAGGGAAAAATAGCAGAAGTTGGGTAGCAGTGCCTTCTGAATGCCATCATTACACTGCTATCACCAACAAGCCTACCAAACGTGAGGATTATTTACCGTCCTTAGTGAAGGAGCCCGTGGCGCTCCTTAAACCCGTGCCCGCGGGGTGCCGGGCTAGAATATCACCCCCACATCTCAAGCCGTGGGTGTCGTAAGAGGCGACTAAGGGTAACACACCAGAAAGCGGGCAGCAGCACTTTCTGAGGAACTGATATCTCACGCTGCAGTCGCCTGCTAAGCGTGGGGATTGTGGCAAGCCCCTCCGTATTCGGGAAGGCTGTGTTCAGATGTGGACTATCCAGCTGATACAATAACAGTGATCAAGGCCTTATCACTGTTGATAATGATGATGACCAATTTACCAAAATACTGCATAAATAAGCATTATGAAGATTATAAAATTACTTTTTTTTTCTTTTTTTTATTTCATGGAGGTTTTGTCCATGATTATAAAATTACAACGTGAGAAAAAGTTATGGTCATGTGCGGGATTCGAATCCGCGCCATCCACATCTATAGTCGGTGTATGCTCTAACCGTTAAGCCAACATGATATATGACGCATGATTCTAATTTATTCCATACTTCCTAACCATCGTGTGGGGATGAAGCGATATCTATAAGTTCAACTTACGTTGTACTACAAATGAGACTCATTTTAAACCGACTTCAAAAAGTAGGAGGTTCTCCGTTCGACTGTATTTTTTTGTGTGTTGCTACATTACTTTTTAAAGGTTGTACCGATTTTGATGATTTTTTTTACATTCGGAAGCTCGTGATTGTGGTCCCATTTAAATTCAAATGAGATTTGCCGAGTACATTGAGCTTTCCCTAATAAGCATGTATTTTATTAATTAAAAGAACACGTAAACGTAATATTATATTATAATGTTATAAGCTCAGCATGCGTCCTTGCAAAAATATAATATTAAAATATGAATATAGTTGGATAAATACCACCTTGTATGTAGCATATTGCACGAAACAGCAATCTTTGAATTCATTACATTATTACGATATGATTATGTCAACAGACATGTAGATATATCGCTCTTTGGTTGCTCCTCAATTAATCACAGTATAATACCGCGAAGGCATGCAAATGCAATACATCGGATTAATTCAGGCGATTGCTTCTCGGCTTCAGACGGCTGGATCTAATACGGGGATATGTGTCGGTTTGCTGCCATATTTGTAGTATGAAATGAATTATGCTTTCAAAACCGTTGCATTACAATTTATGATATAGTAAGTGGTCTGTACGGTGCTCTATGTGCTTAAGTAAATGACGCATAATCAGTTTTATTGGCGCTTTCCATACAAAGTCAGTTTCGTCATATTTTAAATACCAAGAGAACAAACTCTTGCTATTTAAAGTTTTGGGTGCGTGTGCTTGAGCCTAATATATACACTTCTGTTAAAAATTTACGAGTGAAAAAGTTATAGTCATGTGCGGGATTCGAGTCCAAACACCCCTTTAGCCGGGGTTTGCTCAATTGAGCTAACATGACATAATGACTCATAACTGTAATTTTTGCTCTCATTCTTCAACCATCGTATCGGGATGTAAGCTAAACGGGTGGATGGACGCGGGTTCGAATCCTGCACACGTCTATATTTTTTAAATTTGTAATTTTGTAATGTAATTCGCCAAGCAGGCGTTATTGCAGACAACAATTTTAAAATATATGCTTCTGGTTTGCCAGTTTTCTGTCAAATTGTGTACTTTCAAAAATATATCGGAATAACGTTTTGTATAAGAATTCTTATTTTGACATTTAGAGATAAAATATATAATAAAGCAGAAAACTAGCAAATCAGAAGCATAGATTAAAGTCCAAGAACATGCATGCTATTGAATAGATTCAGGCGTTACTTTGCGGAAATCCATATTTTATAATAGCACATATTTTAAGAAAACATTATATTTTAGAAAAATACTTAATATATAAAAACAATTTACCTCAAAAACCCTGTGAATTCAAAAACAATTTAAAGCGAGTTTACCAAACATCAGTACAAATAACATCGTCGTAAGCACAATCGCTGAGTATTTTTGCAAGTAAGAGCAATAAAAGGCATAACGGCCCGCACTTTAATTTTACACACCGTTAACTTACAGGAGCAATGCTTGCTTGCCTCCATAACATGTTGTGCTGAAATACCTTTCATTAAATTTAACGCTGCTTGAGATAAAATGAACGACTGGATATTGTTCACTTTATTTTTGATGACTGCCACGTTGCGTGTCAGCAAGGCATTTTCTGATATTAATTGCATAAAGTTACTCTGCTATGGATATGTTAGAAACATTCTAGAATATTGTAGTACGTTCTGGAACCTAACATGTATTAGAAGTTTGGAAAATATTCAACATAAATTTATAAAACATCTCTACTAAGTATATGAAACATACAAATTCAGTAAACCACAAAGATTCATGTTTTCTTTTATTCCTTATAGGTTAGCCTTTTACCTCTATCTCACCTCATGGTAAGTCATGATGTGGTCGAAGATGTTGTTCAGACTAACCTAGAATTACTGACTCTCAAGCACAGCTGCCGGAACACACCGTAAGGTGCTTGGCAACAGATTTTCTACTTGATAGTGGTAGCTAGCCAGGAAGCATTCGCAAATTGCCCTACCACCATGCTATAACGACTGCCATCTTAAGATAACAACCGTAGCCGACGGCTTCACGTGCCCTCCGAAGCACGGAAGCGCTCACTAGTAATATCACTAGCGGTCACCCATCTAACTCATGACCGCAGGCGACGTTGCTTAACATTGCTGATCGGTTAAGAACAACTAAATAAACTTCGCTACGAGCGCTTCAAAATGTAATTATCACATTGCCACAAGTCTCGCAAACCGAAGTACTATTTTGGACATGGCCTTCTTACATGGTCAACCTCACCAATAGAGTTTCATATTTTTGTACTCCAAGAATTCATACAAGACACACAAATTTATTAGCAACTACACTAACGAGTACAAATTACGCGCCAAATTCTATAGTTAGTCACCTGCAGAGAGCTTATAACAAAAAGTTTATAATGACAGACAACTTTCATGATACAAAGGGAGTCTTTAAAAGTGAGGTATAGGAATTCTATGCATGGATCCTTAGTTGATCCATTATACATATAGGTATCTATCATTATTATTTTTATTATTTAATTTCATCATTTTATTTAACTAATAATATAGCACAATCAACATCATATATATTTAATATTTAAGTACAAAAATATCTTCATGATATATATGTAATCCTTCACTTATTTATGTTTTTAACAGATCAGCTAAGTTAAGCAACGTCCGCCGCGGTCATGACTTGAACGGGTGACACATTACAACGAGCGCTTCCGTGCTACGGAGGGCACGTTTAGCCGTCGGACCCAGTTGTTGTCTTAGGATGGTGGTATGTCATTTTTTGAAAGCCCGCCTGGCTAGTTACCACCCTCAAGTATGAAATCTGTCGCGAAGCACCTAAATATATTCAAAAATATTAAAATTTTGAAATCCCCTTTAAAGACGTTCGTTTTAACATACAAGTTATATACCGTACACGTACTTACCTGCCTACGTCCTCGTATTTCTATTTAGCGGAAGGGTAAGAAGGCCGCATCCCAAAGTAAAGTACATCCTAAGCCCATATTATTTTCCCGTCAGATACACCACTATCTAATGCAAGGTGACGCTTTATCTTAAATTTATATTTGAGGAGATAAGCCAAGAAACGAGCGTAAGACGTGCTGCTCAAATCAGCGAGATGTTATTATATAATAAATCATGTAACGTTGGTAAACAAAGTTAAATTTCACTTGAATGCCTGAATATATAATGATTAGGTTTGTATATAATATACATAATTATTATGTACATATAGACTGAAATCAGCGAGATTTTTGAATAAAATATTTGACGTTGGTAAATAAAGTTAAATCGTGGGGTGCCGGGTTAGAATTGGCCCTCCCCAAATCATCCCGTGGAAGTCGTAAGAGGCGACTAAGGGAAAAATACTGGAAGGTGGTCAGCAGCGCCTTCTAAAGAACTGCCATCTTACACTGCGATCCCCAAGCCGCCCTCCAAGCGTGGGGATTACGGCAAATACCCCCTTTATAGGGGAGTATAGTTAGTAACTGTGTTCAGCAGTGGACGAGTCGGCTGTTACAGTACAGTACAAATAAAGTTTAATTTCACTTGAACGTCTACATATACATAATGATTATGTATATTATATACGGCAGCTGTCTTTGAGGGCCAGGGGGCCAACTCTTACCTCTTATAGTAATAATAACTTAATCTTACTGCTAAATATTAAACCTCCGCGTCCATTAAGCAAGCTTACAATCGGTAATGGAATCGCTTAGCGTTTTGATGATGTCAAAACAAATTGTTCACTCTATTCGGGAACTCTGACGTTACAAATATTACTGTTACAACGACAATTTCGTCATGTTTATCTATCTTAAGAAAGTTACTTTCTAGCAGCGGATTTAAACTTGATTTTGATTTTTACGATAAAATAGGTTAATGTGTGCACCAACAAATGAAGTAGAAGTAGTTGTCAAAGATAAGCCTACCATTACTTAATATGATTACAAGCACTATCGTGTGCTGAGCAAAAATCACATTTACGTTCCGGTGGCCGAGTGGCTTAAGCATCCAGCGCGAAATAGGACACGAGTTCGATTTCCTCTCGGGAAATACATTTTGTGCTTTACTTATCTCAATTTTAATTTAAAATTTGTGAATGTAATTCGCCTACCAGTTATCCTATCCTAGTATCGTAAAAGTTTGCGTGTGTTTGTTACCATCTATGCGCACCGAAGGCGACTTACGCGTCTCCGTGTAGGCGTGTTTAAATATTGGTAGTAGTTAAATATTGCGCGGGTAGAAGAGAGTTCAATAATATAAAGGAGTATAAGTTAATTACAAAATTACGAGAGGTAATTCGGGATTCAAACCCGTGCCAACCACCTTTATAGCCGGGGCATGCCCTATTTGAACTATATATGTTGCTCCAACCCCATACGATGGTTAAGAACGTATGGAAAAATTGGAGCATGACTTTATGCCGGGGTATGTTCTAACCGCTAAAAGAACATGACATATGACGCATGCCTCATATGTCATATTCGCTTAGCAGTTAGCACATACCCCGGCTATAGGGGTGGATGGCACGGGTTCGAATCCCGTATATAACTATAATTTTTCCTCTCGTTGGAATTTTGTAATCCGCGGAGCAAGCGTCATTACAAAATATAAATATTAAGAGTATACTTAAACAAATTTGCTATTCGCTGAGCAAGCTTCTAAATTCTATTTTTAGAAGTACCTAAGTGTTTAAATTTTGCCTATTTCAACACTTTCAGTCCTACAAACCCTAGTTTAGCTACTCGGAAGTGAAATTTCTATTAACCAAGTTCAAGAGACACAATACTGATTAAACAACTAAAGTTTATAAATTAAAATTAAGACAATCTCAATTTCCAAAACGGGGTTGAGTTTTGGAGAGAACTTCGTTAAAAGTTCTTTATGGATTCTTGTTGCTAAATAAGTAATTTAATAAGTACGAAACAAGCAAGTAACGCGTCTCTGGTAAATCCAGTCTCTTGGCATGACCACTTTGTCTGTTACATTAGGCAAATATCTATAAGATATAGGTATCACCTACCCAGGATGCCTTTACTTCTGCTCAAGTACTGAAATTTCTGTTTGCATAATGTCAGCATTCCGATATTACGAGTACACATAAAGATTAAAATTATAACTGTATCAGCCGGATTGTGCACTGTTGAACACAGCCTGCCCCATTAAGGGGGGTTTGCCATAATCCCCACGCTTAGCAGGCGTCTTGGGGATCGCAGTTTAAGATATCATTTGCTCAGAAGACGCTGCGCGAAAGTTCTACTGCTCATTCTACGTTATAGTTGTTGAAGATTATCTATGTATCTTACATATTTTGGTCTAGGATCGACATGAAAATGTTATATACTGTACTGTACTGTATCAGCCAAATTGTCCACTGCTGAACACAGTCTCCTCCATTATAGGGGGTTTGCCATAATCCCCACGCTTGGCAGGCGTCTTGGAGATCGCAGTGTGAGATATCAGTTCCTCAGAAAGCGTTGCTGCCCACCTTCTGTGTTACCCTTAGTCGTTTCTTACGACACCCACGGGTAGAGATGGGGGGGTGACATTCTAGCCCGGAACCCCCCAGGAGACATATTATATACTGAAAGCCAAAAAAAAATTGGTTATCTTTTTGTAATTGTAGTCAAAAAAAGAATTCTTCTACATTCATATACTAAGATCTTTGCACATCAAATAATCATGGAGCTCTGGGTGATTGATACATAAAGTTCTATCGCATAATAAAGTGATTCAATCAAAACCATTACCAACACAATATAAACTCTTGTAAGGCTTGAAGTCGTCATTGTTTAGTATATTGCGGTATATGGTGGATATACCTCAATATACCTAATAGCTCTAACATCATCACTAAACTTTCGAAAATTTGATAAAAATAATTGGGTTCAAACCTAATACTGCCGATAGCCACACGAAACTCCACTAACTGTAGGCTACCATCATTTGGACTAAAAAATAAACATACCATCACGCCGGTTATGGATAAAATTTTGCATCAGTAGGCAGCGTCTATTTGACAGTTATTTTTTAGGGTTTGTGTTATGATTGGCGAGCCCATTGCTCTTGTCTACAATTTTGTTTCTGGACTGCTACTGAGAATTTCTTCATCACCACCAGATCAGGGGTTCAAACCCTGTTTACTATGCCACTAGACCATCAAGGCACTTATGAAATGAACAAACTAGTTATCTTGTGCTACTTTATCTTAAACATGACACAATTCTTACCTAACATGATAACATCTACACAACATCTTGCAATCTTAATCTAAAGTATTGTTATATCAACGATAAGGTAATAAAAACCCATATTTCATTTCAATGACCAGCAGTTCTGTTTTATATGTGACATTTACAACGGCCAAAATGAAATTCGTACAATTTTATTACAAAAACAGCCCTAACATTATCCGAGTTGGAATTCTAAAGGGTGACGACGTAATTGATATAAACAAGGCTGATTCCCGCCTCCCGACGACATTATTAGAGATATTGAAGAATGGAGACGTAGAAAAAGTGAAGGAATTGAAGGCAAACAAGTCATCGACAGTTCCTCTTTCTTCGGTGACGTTAACTGCCCCTATTCATGGCATGGACAAAGTGCTATGCGTCGGACTAAACTATAAAGACCACTGCGCAGAACAAAAGTTAACTCCACCTGTCATTCCCTTTATCTTTAACAAGTTCCCGAGCACCGTAATTGGACCTGACGAGGCAGTTAAGTTGCGACCTGATGTCTCGGAAAAAGTTGTGTGTGAAGTCGAACTGACTATCGTAATTGGAAAGGTGACAAGTTATGTGACGCCTGACGAAGCGTATGACCATATTTTTGGGTATACAGTTGCTCAGGATATAGGTGCCAGTGACTGGGAGACAAATAACCAAATGGGGCAGCTGTTGCTTGGGAAAGCGATGGATAGCTTCTGCCCTATCGGACCTTGTATCGTAACGAGTGAAGAAATCGGCGACCCGCAGAAGCTTGGTATAAAAATGAGCGTGAACGGTGTTCAAAAACAGATCAGCAATACTGATCAATTTATCCATAAGATTCCTGACGTCGTTGCCAGGCTGTCGAGAGTGATGACGCTGTTACCTGGAGATATCATCCTGACTGGGACTCCTGGAGGAGTGGGGGTGTATAGAAACCCCCCGGAGTACATGCAGCCAGGGGATGTGATTACCAGTGAGATTGAGAAGATCGGTGTGCTGGAGGTGAGAGTGGGAAAGTTTTAGGACGGAATCAATAATCTAACAAAATCTGTAAACTATCAATCTTACATTTCAACTTTATAATTAACAGATTTGGATGTAAGGGGTATGGTTAGAATATTTTCATCATCCCATGTAATATTGGTTTTTATGGCAGGGTAGTCGTGTTTTTTTAATTTGTGATAAATTTGCTTGTATACTGGAGAAAATAATGTTATAGTAATATAAAAGCGTTATCATTTATCAATAAATATTCATATTCATAGCAGTGTCTTTAATATAATATAAAAGGATTGTTTCATATGTAGGATACATATGAAACATTCCTTTTGCCTCTTTCCTTTATTCTATTGGATATCCTACAAGAGGACTAAGGAAAATAATGTCTCAAATGAGCCACTTTCTGGGTCATTATATTATCCACGGTGCTTCGCATTAGTCGCATAACAGATGTCAATTCGATCTGTACGCTCTTGAAAGTTAGCGGTTCAACTAACAATAAGAGCATTTACATAGTTGTATAACAATAAGAGCAATTACATAGGGTTGAATTCAAGCAGGCGACCGTCTATAAAATCGAAACTAAAACTCTTTTTAGGGTTCCGCCCTCACAGGATCACTTTGTTGTCCGTCTCTCTGTCTGTCAAGACTCTTTTTCTTAGGTAGGTGTATACCATTTGACGCTAAATTCGTTGTTTTCGATAATTTGATCACATTTTGTGTCTATGGTTCATATTAAATGTGGATCCATAGACGAAAAATGTGTACAAAATTATCTAAAATAACTCAAATGGAATACGGCCTTAGTAACCCACATACCCCCTCCATCCCCCGATGGGGGGCATGCGTAAAGCATATTTCCCAGGGGAAAAAAAATAAATAAATAGGTAGCTAGCCAGGCGGGCATTCGCGAAATGCCCTACCAACATTCTATAACGACGTCCATCCTAAGACGACAACCGGGACCGACGGCTTAACGTGCCCTCCGAAGCACGGAAACGCTCAGTAGTAATGTCACTGGCGGTCACCCATCCAACTCATGACCGCGGGTGACGTTGCTTAACTTTGATGATCGGTTGAGAACAGCTAAGTAAACTTCGCTACACTGAGAAAACCGTCTTAAAGGCTTAAATCAAATTTGACCTTTTACCGTTGAATTGTAACAACGTAAGATGAATTCACAACTCTTACGATGATTTTCACCAATCAATAAAAATGTACCATGTTTTATAATAAACACAACCGTCAAAAACGCCTTCCGTAAAGTATTTTCAGAATTGCAACTTGTTATACGATAATAATTGCAGTATTGACCATAAAATATACCTTACTTTTAGGGCGGTTTATATACGGTGATTATCACTATAACGTACGACTTAATCAGCCTTATCAAAAGTCAATATTTAAGTAAGACCACAAAATACACCTTAAATGAAGACGAAAAGAAACATTCGCCTTCACTGACCTCGTTTAACGCCTTCTAGTTGGAAGGCGTTTTTGTACGTATTTACGTTTGGTCGGTTTTTCGCCTTATACCATATAAATTGGCCGTCATTAGGGCGCTTTTGACTTTAGATTTTTCTCAGTGTAGGAGCGCTACAAAATTCTTTTCATTTCGCTTTTCTAAACATTTCTGCTACATTTTGATGGAATCTGTTCTCAAATTTTTACTTTAAAGCCATAGAGAGTCAACGAGCGAATGTTATCCGACAACACACTATTTTGCTGGCGCTATTCATGGAACTAGACAAATATAACCTTTATTATCACACATTTAAAGTTGAAATGAAAGAGCATTCTGTAAGGTGTTAGAGAATATCTTGGGATTAACTTAAAGTAGTTAGTGGCGAAGTTAAGACAAACCAGTTTGTTTGTTTGGCTGCGTTTAGTTGCCAATTGGCTAGAAATCGGTGTTGTATTGTATAAGCTAACCCTTTCCACATTACTCCGATGGGAATACAAAAATAAACTTATAGATTGCTTTTGGCTCAAAAAGCTTGAATAAAACTTTTGCGTTTATCGCATTTAGGTTAGCCATTGACAGCTATCACACCCAGTTTATATATTTATTTATTTAATTAGAACGGTTACATACACAACTTCCACTAACGATAAAAAAATATACAAAATTTAAATAAACGTTGGTATAAAATACAACCTCAGCTCGTTGAATATTCAAATGGTGAGTTAAAATAAAAATAATAACAAAATAAAATAATAATATACATGAAAAAATAAATAAATATAATTATACCGTTCACAGAGCTTCAAGCATTCAATGGGGATCTAGTCCTTCCATGTATCATAAAATAAGTCACGCTCATGATTGGCGTCTACCAGAGCATTAAGAAATATACAATTATAAACATAGTTTAAAAATAAATTAGATTTAGAAGCGCTCGTAAATAAAATGTCCTTAGCTGTTCTTAGCCGTTTAGCTAGGTTAAGCAACGTTATGCCTTGAATGGGTGACCGCTAATGACATTACTACTGAAAGCTTCCGTGCTTCGGAGCCGTCTGTCGTTTTCTGGTTGCAGTCGTTATAGCATGGTGGTAGGGCATTTTGCGTTACCAAACTCAAGCAGAAAATCTGACGCCAAGCACCTAACGGTGTGTTCCGGCAGCAGTCCTTGAGGGCCAGCAATTCTAGGTAAGCCGGAACAACATCTTCCATCACACCATCACTTACTGTATGGTGAAATAGTGGTCAAAGGCTAACCAATCAGGTCAGATAGAAAAAAAAGATATTGCCATGGTGCCACCACTGTTTCGGATCTATAGAAATTTTATAATAATAACTACGAAAGCGACATACTTCTTATTTTTGCATGAACGCTGAGTATATTCGTTGCTATTTCAAACCCGTGACTATGCGTCCGGGCCGGACTATGTTCCACAAGTTATTTCATACTTTCAACGTCTGAAGTCGGTTCTCTTTTTCACGTTTTTCAGTGATGCATCTTACAAGATTAACTGTGACTCGCCTCTAGTCCTACTGTCTACTTGTCACCATTATCAATAGTTGCAAATACCAAGTCATCCAGGAAGTATTCTGTCACCTGTTTCCAGTCATTTCTAGTAATACATATTGCCCAATACATTTTAAAGTTTCTAATTAAGTATAACATAAAAATTATTCGCACGATATCGATAACATTTAATGGATCTAAGTAGGAGATATACTTCTATTATGTATTTATTCTATTATTTATTATTTATTCTACCCAACAAAATAAGAATCATCAGAATTGGATGATCCAGTAAAAATTTTTTTTTTTTTTTAATATTGTTAGGTTTGCAATAACGCTTGCTATGCGGATTACATTACAAAATCACAAATATACGATAGGAAAAATGTAATCCCGCACATGACTTAAATTTTTCCTATCGTATATTTGTGATTTTGTAAAAAAAGTTTTATTTATTGCAAGAGTCGACTTGCGAACCAACCTTCTTTTTGGGTTTTGTCTGTGAGAATCAATTCTGGAGTATTCTTTCATAATATGTTTTGAAGCAGTGATGGCTCATTTGCATTGGCTATGGACTGCCGTGCAGCAGGTCCATGGTTCGAATCCCGCCGCGGGCTTGAGCTTCACCGCATGGTGGAAGGGCATTTTGTAGATGCCCGCCTGGCTAGCGACCACCCTCAAGTAGAAAATCTATCGCCAAACACCTAACAGTGTGTTCCGGCAGCAGTCTTTGAGAGCTAGAAAAATTACAGGCTAATAAAACCTGACAACTGGACGCCTCAGTGTGACGGGCACAGTGCAATTCGTCGTTGACGAAATGCGTCTGTTATATAGGCAGAGGTTAGTCCACTTAACATCAAGTGGGCCCCGGGCTCGTTCCGTCACAATAACATAAAATAAAATTGTTTTCAGTAAATGAAATAAGCTGTTTAAACCAGAAATGATTTAATATAATATAAATGTCAATATTTCCGATGGTAATAATTTTTGCTTCATATATATATTTTAAACTGTTTTTATTCCACCAACATTTTCGTCGTTAGAGTGAGGTGAAAAATTTTGAGTTTCGCTCCTCAGCAAAGTATTTTGAGTCTCGTAGCTCCAAAACCTTCGCTACGCTCAGAACTATATTCCTAAACCACGAGCGAGGGGAGAGGTGCTCGCAATAAAAACTTTGCAGCCGTCCGTAACAAATAATTGTATTACTAGAACTGCTTTTCAATAACAGTTTGGGTTTTGTTAACTCGAATTTCATTAAGGGGAATGCACGCTGCCCGCCAAATATAGCTAGTTCCAAACTTGGAGTCAAACTATGATTGCACTTTAATAATGTAGGTAAAGTTAGCTCTACCTCCACTATGCACGAAGTTATTTACAGCTTTAGGAATTGTGGTTGTTTAATGTATGTATACAGTATATTCATATGCAGGTTGATATACCACGTTGATATAGGACATTTTCAGAATTCTCCCTTAAATGGCTACAAGCTCCAGAAAAAAAAATCTGTCAAAAGAACAAATGGAAAAGCTTTTTTTCTTTTCTTTTTTTGCTTTTAGGCTAGCCTTTGACCTCCATCTAACCTAGAATTACTAGTTCTCAAGAACAGCTGCCGGAACACACCATTCGGTGCTTGGTGACTGATTTTGTACTTGAAGGTGGTAGGTAGCCAGTAGGGCATTAGCAAAATGCCCTACCACCATGCTATAACGACTGCCATCCTGAGACAACAACCGGCACCGACGGCTGAACGTGCCCTTCGAAGCACGTGCACGCTCAGTAGTAATGCCACTAGTGGTCACCCATCCAAGTCATGACTGTAGCGGACGTTGCTTAACTTTGCTGATCGGTTAAGAACGGTAAGGAAACTTCGCTACGAGCGCTTCAAATTCCAGAAGATGCTTAAAGTTCCCATTCTAGGTTAACCTGTTTAAATTTTCCATAACACATCATACCATCTATTGATCAGATTGTAGTCAAAGGCCTATTTTTATATCGTGGAAGCTGTGACCACTATTTCACCTGATGGCAAATGATGACGCGGTCGAAAATGTGGTTCGGGTTAACTTTGAAATACTGGCTCACAGAAAGGCTATAACGACTGTTATGATATACTAAGACAACAACTGGGACCGGCTTTACTAAGTACGCACAATACATATCGATTTGATGGCCTATGTTAGTTTTTATTTTTATTTTTGATAGGTAAGACTTTTACCACAATCTCACCTGATGCTAAGTAGTGATGTGGTCGATCCGATGCCGTGTTCCTGTGCATCTTGTTGTCCGATTAAAGAAAGGAGAAGAGGGAATGACGTTATCAATCGCACTTTCTCTGAAGTGAAGCCTGTAAATCACTGTACAAAACTGAAAACTTTACGTGTATGCGCGAGGCTTTAAAGTCTAGTCTCCACCAACGCATTATCACCAATATAATTTTTGTCACTAAATATTTAATCGATAAAACTCATCAAAATTCCTGCACAAAAAAAACTATTATAACTTTGCGGTAATATTATAGAAATTTTGGAAGAAAATAATCTAATGACATTCCTTGCTACAGTTTTTAAAATAATTCTCATTTAAAGCAGCACACTCACCAAAAACATTATGAAAGTCTCAGAGGTAATATAAGCATTTTGGATAATTCTTTCATCGTCGTAAAGCAGTAAGTATTTCCGCCAAAGAATAAGTATCGTTTCCCCTCTCCTAAGGGAGTTGCGAGAAGGCTGAATTCCTGTAGACCACGCAAACGAGCCTAGGAAAAAATGTTGGAATCGCGTCGTATATTTTTATGAGATACTCGACAAGGGAATGTGGATTTATGCCAATTGTATATCTAAGTTTCTATTTATGGCTTGTATTCACTTCGACTAGAAATGGGCAAACTGATATATTAGATTTGTACATTTTTAGTTGATATAAATCCACAAACAATAAAATAGATGCCTTTGCGTTTCTTGCGATGGCTAAAATAATAATATGGGATATATAAATACGTGATCGGCCGTATTTAAAAAAATATATTCTGTCACAATTTTTTTTCTAAGTCAATACAATTTAAATGTCCGCGACGCTCTTATGAAGGTCAATTACAAATTTTAATATTGAAATATTCGTATATTTTTCAAAACTTTTCAGAGATATCTTTCGATACGATGCGTGATCAAAATGCTACCACTTATTTGGCTCAAGGAATAAGCATTGTAACCCAACGGGCCAATGTAGCCTGCCTGCAGCATGCTGGGCACTTGTTTCTACGCACCAATAAGTGTTGTGATTCACCCAGAAATACTTTTAAAATTCAGGAAACACTCTCAACTAGTAGAAGCATGTAAATTCCACGCGCATATCAAAGCAAACATTTTAAACATGCAAAAAAAAACCCTACCCCTTTCTACAAGAACCCTACGATTTCGTCAAACTTTACTTTCAATAAGTAAGGTAGAAGTAACTTCTGTTTAAACCACGTTATGTGGTTAGTGAATCCGGGACGGTTGAGGTGTTTACCTACGTAATTTTGATACATTTAAACATATTTTCAATACTTTTGACTTAATACTTTGAGGGATAACTTGTGAAATGTCAATAGCAGTCGTGTATTTAAAAACTTTTCAAGGT
The DNA here is from genome assembly GCA_963890685.1 of Plagodis pulveraria. Lineage (NCBI taxonomy): Eukaryota > Metazoa > Arthropoda > Insecta > Lepidoptera > Geometridae > Plagodis > Plagodis pulveraria. Next base: position 2,532,132 of record OY982968.1, read on the forward strand.
AATTAATTTAGCATAATAATAAATTTAAATACGCTATATCATTTTAACACTAACAACACCATAATTATTGCGTGTGATAGATTATTAGAAAATTGGTTCACTGTTTATTGAAATATTTGTTCATATTCACTTGATTGGCTTTAATCTTAAGATTTAAAACAACTGGTATAATATGACATTCTAATTTCGTTTTAGTAATACTCTGTGGTTTTTAAGATGAATATAAGTATTGGTTTAATTATCTATGTGTATATTTTATCTGTGGTGTGAAGTTAATACTGTACCTAATGAGACTGTGATTAAAAATCCATATAAATATAATGAAACATGATAATCCATATTATATGGATTATCCTGTTCACTGGGATCATTATTTGATGATATTTTCACTATAAGTATATTTTATAAGTAGTGTAACGGAATGTGACAGTTGTAAAGATACTTATTTAAAATAGTTTATATTATGTACTTTATTTCTACGTGTAAGAACATTGATGATTTGATTATAGTTATTGCCATATGTATAAAGCTTGAAATCAGATAATTGTCAATGTTAAAGAGTACTGTGTTTGTGACGGTAGTCGTTTCGTCACCTTGTTTGTTCCTTCCTATGAAAAGGGGTAGTGTAAGGAGAGTAGATTCACTTTCTGTCAGACTGCCGTGCCGTGCAGACCTCCAGTGGTGTTGAAATAGTGTTTGACGACGAAGTGCTGCTTGTTTCACTTTCTGTCGGACCGCCGTGCCGAGCAGACCTCCGGTGGTGTCAAAATAGTCTCTAAACGACGAAGTGCTGCCTGATCAAGATGTTGGGAAGTTAAGTAATTTATTATTCTCTTTTCTGATATAACGTAACGATAAATCTCGTTTAAATGTAATGGTTCTTAAAATGGTTTGTTATAAAGGTTTTTGACAATTATATATTGAATAAAATATCTGTTTAGGTAAAGCATAACTTTATATGTTAATTAATAGTTGTTAACCAGTGAAAGTGTAATTAAGTGTATATAGTAAATATGTAACACATTGTTAAAAGACGTTTAAAAGAATGGCCCCGAGTTTCTTGCCCGTTCTTCTCGCAGTGGCTCTATACAATTTTGTTTGCTGAACGTGGCAGTACAATGTAGAATATTTCAAAATCAAAACTTCATAGGGGCGTCGTAGACGCCTAAATTGAATAAATGGTTTTGACTTTGACTTTGTTGTTTTTAAAATAATCTAACACGTGTAACTAGGCTTCTTTACTATTCTAGGGGGTCGTTCGGGTGAATGTAAAAGTTACCCGAGTGCTGTCCGCAAAATCATCTGTGATTTTTTTCTTTCACTTGAGGCCGTTCGAAAAACAAGTAAAAGTTCACTTGACAGTTGAATTTGTTACCCGATGCAAATAAGGCTAAGGATTTTCTACCATCACAATGGTCCCGTCATAGGTCATAGAGCTGAAATATCGATGGTCAAATTATGATGTCATTTACCATTACAGGATAAACAAATGACACTTCTACCCCCAGGTATAAAAGAAACTACAATAACATACATGGATCATTTAATTTTGTACTACCGTTAACCGGACGCGTCAGGTGAACAGTAGCCAGTTGTCATTTGAGAGTCATTACATTTCAAAACATATTACTAAACGTCAAAAACATTTATCAATACATTTATTATAAATTATTTGTTTAAATTAAGAATGTGACCTTTTTTGTATACCTATAATAATTTTCAAGTTTTTAGTGAATAATTTTTGTCATTGAAAAATATATGCATAGGGTCGAGAAATAATTATGACTGCAAGTTACTCGTGAGTCGATGCTCGTTCGGAAACGACTCAGTTAACGTATCTCTTAACATGTAACCCTGATTAACTGACAAGTGTAAAACTGGTTAGAAATCCCTCGTTTCCGAACGCAGCCTGTTACCATACTTAGTTACAAGCACGACGAAACAGTTGAAATTTTGATTCTGACGTGATTTTCTACCTAAATATTCCATAGATTTAAAATTAGATCCAACAGAAGAAGAATCAAAGTACATTAAATGCACATTTAAATTTTTTTTGAGAATTAAATTTTTCACCTCAAGTGGAAATTGAACCAACGTCCCTTGGTTTTGGTGCCTTATACCACTGGCCCAGGGAGCCATCACTCGGTTGAGCAGAACTATTGTAGTCTGATTGTATTACTGTAACCGTCATAGGGGACGGTACGTGGTCATCAACCAGACTATTATACTTAATCTGATGGAATGAAGTGTTTTTTCAAATACTTTCACTCTAAATTTCCTTAACTCTAAAGTAAAGGCACGTTCAAATAGATTGACGACGGCCCTTATAGACTCCAGTTCCTATTCAAGGTTTATCCAAAAGGTAAAAATCTACCACAAAATATACTACAGACCTCTCCATTATGATACGTCTGACCTGAAATTTTGACGATACCGTCTGCCCCAGTTACTGCAATAAATAAAACAAATTGTCTATTAAATGATGTCACTTTTTCTTATGCTACTGTCACCAATATACACAAACGGTGAAGATCTTTCTCTTAAAACAACTGATTTTATTTAAATATATAGAAGTTTTATTAGCCCCTTTTATATATTTTACTAGCAAGGCCAAGGTACCTTTAATACATATATACATTACTTAAATTTTAATTATGTTTATGTAAATAATTGACTAAAAATTAATAAACATGATGTTTACACTTACTTATATAAAAACAATTATCGCGTTTGCACTTGTCCTAATTAACCTGTTTTTCGGCCGGATGCCACCCGCGTGGACGATATCTTCCATTTATAAATGAAATTCTACTGTTCTCATTAGCATGGATTAAACCACGCAGCTATCGGAATATGCTCGTTTGAGCCAAAATTTTGTGTATTATAACCGTCATAGGGGACGGTGCGCGGCCATCAACCAGACCACTAGGCTTCATCGGATGGAAAGAAGTGCTTTTTCAAACACTTAACTCTCGCAATGATGTCGCTAGCCTTCTGTATTTCCAAATATGATAACAAGCACTATCGCGTGCTAAGCGAAAATCTCAAATTTTTAGAGCGCAACAATTGTCGATTCCCACCCGGGACAAAAATTTTGTGCTCCAATATTTTTTTGTTTTGTGACGGATTGTTCCGTCGACTCGAGGCCCACTTGATGTATAGCTGACTAACTTCTGCCTATACACTGAGAAAAATAAGCTACTTAAATGAACTACTTAAGTAAGGAGCTTTCAATTTACTACTTACCACGGGTGCAGCCTACGTAACATGGATGCCGGCTACTTAGTAATGGTTAGGAGTACTTAAGCGTTTAGGAGCAACACCATGTTCCATAATGACGTTGGAAATTTGTACTTATAATGTGGTCACATACTTAAAAAAGATGTTCCACCAGTACATTAAGTAGTCATCCCGTATATACGTACATAAGTACACAACAACGTTACACGTACTTGCCCGGATTTAGTAACTACGTATCATACACGTACGTCTTCTACTTTTATAATGACTTCAGACGCGTGAATACCGTAGCTTTACAAAATATATTTATAAATATATGCCGCAACATTATAAGTATTAAATCTCATGCAACCTACATATAAATTAATAGTCAGAGAGAAAAAATCTTGTAACTGTTTCATATACATATAGAATGTTATTCCTAACTAGCTCCCAACATGTTAAGGGTTGTGTTTTATTCATTATATTATTATGTCGCGGTGAATGAATTTTTTCTATGGGAAAGCTGTATATTTTTTGCGATTTGATCAATGTCTTAAAACATAAGTTGTTTGTCTGACGCTACTAGCTAATAAGAATAACACCGTTATGCATGATACAAAGTTGGTACTTACATGACGGTTATACCTACTTCAATAACGTATCCAACATCGTTATGTAAGTAGTCGGCATCCGTATAAAAAAATGCCATTTACTTGTTATTCGTGGACAGGGCCCTGATAAGTAAATACGACGAACCATTATAAGTATGTTACGTACTTGAATGGAGGTCACATCTACTTCTATAATGTACCCAACACCGTTATGTAAGTACTCGGCCTCCGTACACAAGTATGCTTTGTACGTGTAATACGCAGACAGAGTCCTGATAAGTAAATATGTCCAAGCATTATAAGTATGTGCCGTACTTGAATGGAGGTCATATCTACTTCTATAACGTATCCAACACCGTTATGTAAGTACTCGGCCTCCCTACACAAGTTTGCTGTGTACGTGTAATAGGTAGACAGAGTCCTGATAATTAATATGACGAATCATAATAAGTATGTAACGTACTTGTATGGAGGTAATACCTATTTCTGGAACGTATTCAACACCGTTATGTAAGTACGCGGCCTCCGTACACAAGTTTGCTATATACGTGTAATACGTAGACAGAGTCCTGATAAGTAAATATGACGAATCATTATAAGTATGTGACGTACTTGTATGGTGGTTATACCTATTTCTGTAACGTATTCAACACCGTTATGTAAGTACGCGGCCTCCGTACACAAGTTTGCTATATACGTGTCATACGTAGACAGAGTCCTGATAAGTAAGTATGAAGAATCATTATAAGTATGTGACGTACTTGTATGGTGGTTATACCTATTTCTGAAACGTATCCAACAATGTTATGTTAAGTACCCGGCGTCCGTACACAATTCTGATATTTACGAGTTACACGTCGACAGAGTCCTGATGAGTAGGTAACATAAAATGGTTTTTGATTGTCATAATAAGAAATATTTATTTTAGGTAACTATCGACAACATTCTTCTTACAGTCATGTTCAAGGATTTGAACCCTAATGTACGATATTCAATCTTCATTCCCGTATATACCTACCTACTTGTTAGTAGGTAGGTATGGTTGATCATTATTTACCTATTGCATCGAATATTGCAAATCGTTTGGATGTGTGTACAAATGCGATGTTATTAACATTTCTTTACGTATTATCTCTTTTTGTTACAAATCACATAAAGTACTTAACTAATATACCTATCTACCTAAAAGCCGTATCAGACGCTGCAAACAAGACTTCACCAAGAATCAAGCGTTAATTTTAAGGATCTAATCATCGACATATAGCTTAGCGTATTAGCATTAGCAACCTACCAACAACCGCGAAAAATGTCAACATTACCCGGTTTAGAAAAAAAAAAATAGGCATTTGTCACCTTCTAAATTGGCTTTTTATTATTTACTGCACCATGGGATCTTGTACTGATGTGCATGGATTATCCCAAGTTTTGTAATATTTATAGAAAGTCGATATTTATAAAAATATCGACTTTCAAAATCAGTAAAATATAGACACGCTAAAGGTCGCAGGTATAGGTACTACCCACGAAAGGAATCCAAAAGAGAGCTCGCTTTTTAGAACCTGGGCAAAGTTGTTATTTTTATGTCGGTACAGTAGGTAAGTACCTACTTGGTAGCTTTGGCCAACATCATAATTTTTGTGTAGTAATTAACGTCGACAACAAATTAATACCTACCATTCACTTTACAACAAATAACTTTTTCAACAACAACTTGTTGTTTTGATGATTTATATTTTTTTGGAAAACAATAAACAAACAAAAAATAAGTTGATTCAACTTTGCTATTATTACTAACGTTTTAGAAATAGCGACCTTTACGACGTTGTTGGTACATACCTACCTCAAGCAAATATTCTAGAGTTTAGCATCCCAGCTCAGTCCTTGAGAGCCAGTGAATCATTCATTATAAAGACATATTAATCATCGAAGATTCTAAATTACAGGCACATGAGACCGAACAGTATCAACTTTACTTATATCTCAGGGTGATGGGTGCAGTTCCCTGCAAATGCATCTGTTTTTTATGCCTTATAGATTAACCATTGACCACTATCACACCTGACTCTCAAGGACAGCTGCCGGAAAACATCGTTAGGTGTTTGGCGACAGATTTTCTAATTGAGGGTGGTACCTAGCCAGGCGGGCATTCGCAAAATATCCTACCACCATCCCATAATTTATGCCATCCTAAGGAAACAGACGGGACCGACGCTACGACTTAACGTGTTCTCCGAAACTCCGAGCACGTGAACGTTCAGTAGTAATGTCACCTAGCGGTCATCCATCCAACTCATGACCGCAGCGGATATTGCTTAAATAAGCTGATCGGTTAAAAACAGCTAAGCAAACTTCGCTAAGAGCGCTTCAAATATAGTAAGAGGTTACCGCTTAATATCAGGTGGGCTTCGTACATATTCCGTAACAATCGCATAAAAACGAAACGTGATAAAATATGTTTCGCGCCTATCTGCAAAGTAGCCAAGCCAAGTATTAAGTACCTACTTTTAAAAGATAGACTGCTTACTCTATATAAGTAGCTAGAATACTTATATTTTATGTTATACGACTTATAAGTAGTCTGGCTACTTATAGTAAATATCCTGTATCATTAAAAACCCTCGAAAAAGTTTCGCGCCTTTTTATCTAAAAAACAACTCAGTCTCGAACCTTATATAGTGATTGGGTGATGTGCCTACGCTTTCTCGACCACTGATTGGTTCCCGAGTTCTTCTCTGACGCTTAGTGATGGGATTATCCCATGTCGTTGCATAGATATTTTAGATTTATCGATATATCTCTTGAAGTATAAAAATCGATTTATCTATATCCAATACTTTCCGCAAAATCTATTTTAATAAGTTTTTTCCTTTTCGAGTACCTACGCAGAAAATGTTTATCACAGAAAGCTTATTAACTAAGTATTATCATCGTTGTCGTTCATTTCGTGTACATTTGGATTAGAGACAGGACAGGAATCAGATATACTAGTAATCGTGTTTCTCAATGAGTGATTTGTAATTAAATAATAATAAAATAATAAAACCTAAAACTTGATTTAGAATTAAAATAGGAAGATGGTTAGCCAAGTTATATAGGTTTTTCAACTATATAAAAGTTATCGCAGGGTTAAAAACTAAATATAAACCTATTTAACAAATTATTGGAGTACAAACTTTTATGCCCAAGGCGGGAATCGAACCCGCGTCCTCCGATATCATGTCGGATGCCTAAACCAACTACTTTACAACTACTCCAATAATTTGTTAAATATATTTCGCTTAGCACGCGATAGTGCTTGTAATTATATTTAGAAATAAATATAAACCTGTTAACGAAATTATTTCCCATTACAGACATATGTACCGATTTTAAGCCAACATCACACTAATATTAAAAAGGCGAAAGACTGTGAGTGTATATGCATGTTTGTTACGTCTTCAAGCTCTAAGCCAACATCACACTAATATTATAAAGGCGAAAGGCTGTGAGTGTATATGCATGTTTGTTACGTCTTCAAGCTCAAACCGTGGGAACAATTTCGAAAAAAAAATGGTATGGAGGTTAATGAGGCGCTGCATTAACATAGGAATACTACTACTTTTCATCATCGTGCATTACCTCGCGGGTGTAACCGCGGGGCACAGCTAGTACTCTAATAAGACTTCTAATAATAAAATAGTATGTATAACGACATACATGAACAATCATTACGTTACAACCTCAAAATAAAAACACTGGTTTTTCATCATATACTAGTAGTGTTTATGTTCATAAACATAATATAATTATTTGTAACTCGATTTCATAAAGAAACGAATTGAATCGAAAATGGCGCCGGTAATCTTCTTACTCGCAACAATAACGCGCGAGTGAGGGGTATAGCGGGGCCATTTTCGTTTCGATTCGTTATCGTTATTACCCACCTTTACAGTTAGTTTTTAATATTTTGCTTATAAAATATCGATATCATATCATAGAATAATTTTTTGCCAAAACATCAAATCAGTCCGATATATCGTATGGCAAATACCGAATTACTTATATATATCGATGTTATGTGAATATCCCTATACTGCCCATCCCTAGTCAATATATCCATTATAAAATTTATTTTTTACCACACCATAACCAAGCGCGCTCCGCGCCGTATCTCGCGACACAAAATTGAGGTATTTTGAAAAAATGCAAGTAGGTATAGTGTTCCAGTGAGTTTTAACTTCTCAACTAAGCTGTGTATGTGTCCATTTGAGGAATAGCTTACCTACGGTTGCTTTGGTCTGTCTGTCGGGAACACCGTAGATACTACAAGCTGTACAATAAGGTATGTTAATTTGCTATCTTTGTAAAATACTTTTACTGTATCAGCCGGATTGACCACTGCTGAACACAGCCTCCCCTATAATGGGGGGTTTGCCATACCTAATCCCAACGCTTGGCAGAGTCTTGGCGTGGGTTATCAGTTCCTTAGAAATCGCTGTTGCCTTTTGGTGTCTTATCCTTAGTCGCATCTTACGACTCCCACGGGTAGAGATGGGGGGACTGTTAATCTCTATATTTAGTTTGTATTTAGTATCATAATGACGTAATCAATGACTTATCAAAATGTTAATAATTTATTTTTAGGGAAAGATGGGAGAGCTCTTATGAAGGAAGGCCAGTCTGATGGATGACTTTTAAAGGCTCAAGAAAAAATTTAGCCATATTGTATATTATCAATTTACAGAAACTTCAAAATCTTATATACAGAAGAATTCTACATACTGGCTTAAGATACGCTTTTTCCAAAGGCCAACCAATAGTCGTATATTATTCAGCTTACCTTGCTGTAAAAGATGGAGCAGCAAAAAAAGAACGCAAGCGGCAAGCTCAATGAAACTTAATAACGAGAAGAAGAAAGCAACGTCCGAGTGACGAACTCGTTAAAATACACTCAGATTACCATTAACATAATCCTATTCTTCAACAAGACGTGCATCAGTAAACAATGATACCGATAGAGAAAATTGCGATAGTTATTGTGAGTAGTACTTTTAATTGGTTATTATTTTAGTACTTAACAGAATACTCGATGTTTGAGACATTTTTTTTATTACAGAGCTTGAAGACTACGACGTCAACCTATATTTCCTAAGAAATAATGTGGAGCGGTGGAGAAAAGTTGTAAAATGTTGGACAGCATCAAGTACCCTTGTTTGAATTGATTGAAAATTTTATATGGCAGGCAGCAAGGTGGCATTAATTTAAAGTACCCAGCGTTTAAACCACCTGAAGGATATTTTCTAAATAAACTAGTGTGATAACAATCGTAACAAGCCGAATTTCGTATTTTTTTTACATTGGGTGCTACTCAGCTTTATTATGTAGTCACTTAAGTATGATTGTCGTGCATTAGTTTGATAAGGGTTTTGTTAAGGTGTATATCAGTTGACAGTAAGATAATACATGGAAGTTTAAATAAATTGTATTCTTCTAACTTCAAAATCCATTAGCTGGTGCAATCACCTAGTATGTAACTTATCTAAAGTTTCATAATAACGCTTGTAAAGTAAAATGTTTAAAGTACCTACAATAATGTCAAGAGACAAGTATAGTTATAGTAGTATAATAAAATAATTAATAATGTTATGTGAATTTGTTTAAAGTATTGTGTATCCACAGACATACTGTACAGTTCAGGTCTAACAAACTATTTATGGTGCATTCTATGTTTGTTGTGCAGAACTGTTGCACAGGTAGCGGCTTGGTCTTAGTAACAGCATGTTGCATCTTACACGTAAGTATGGTTGTTGCACAGGATTCCGTTTTGGCATGGATAGTAAAGAATGATGGACATCACCACTACATGGACGTGTACCATGCTTTTACTAGACCCAAGCCAGTACGGAACCTGTGCCACATATCTACATACGTAGGATGCACCATGCTTTTACTAGACCCGAGCCAGTATGGAACCTGTGCCACATGTCTACATACGTAGGATGCACCATGCTTTTAATAGACCCGAGCCATTACAGTACTTGTGCCACGTATCTACATACGTAGGATGCCCCATGCTTTTAATAGACCCGAGCAAGAACAGTACTTGTGCCACATATCTGCATACGTAGGATGCCCCATGCTTTTAATAGACCCGAGCCAGTACAGTACTTGTGCCACATATCTACATACGTAGGATGCTCCATGCTTTTACTTGACCCGAGCCAGTTCGGCACTTGTGCCACATATCTACATACGTAGGATTTTCCATGCTTTTACTTGACCCGAGCCAGTACAGTACCTGTGCCATATATCTACATACGTAGGATGCTCCATGCTTTTACTTGACCCGAGCCAGTACAGTAACTGTGCCACATATCTACATACGTAGGATGCTCCATGCTATTACTTGACCCGAGCCAGTACAGTAACTGTGCCACATATCTACATACGTAGGATGCACCATGCTTTTACTAGACCCGAGCCAGTACAGGACCTGTGCCACATATCTACATACGTAGGATGCCCCATGCTTTAAATAGACCCCAGCCAGTATAGTACTTGTGCCACATATCTACATACGTAGGATGCTCCATGCTTTTACTTGACCCGAGCCAGTACAGTAACTGTGCCACATATCTACATACGTAGGATGCCCCATGCTTTAAATAGACCCCAGCCAGTATAGTACTTGTGCCACATATCTACATACGTAGGATGCTCCATGCTTTTACTTGACCCGAGCCAGTACAGTAACTGTGCCACATATCTACATACGTAGGATGCACCATGCTTTTAGAAGACCCGAGCCAGTACAGTACCTGTGCCACATATCTACATACGTAGGATGCATCATGTTTTAATAGCTTTGTGTCTTTTCTGGTACATACTAACAGCTACTTATGTACGTAGTAAAGGCAAGTAAATTACATAGCTCGATGTAAGTATGTCGGCTACTTAATGAAAGCTACGTACGCAACATGGTGCCGGTTACAAGCGTAATAGTGTCCTGTTTTGCTACGTATTTTAAGTATGACGACCCAGTATTTTTTTCTCAGTGTAGCAGATGCATTTCATCACATGTCACGAATTGCACTGCGCCCGTCACCATGAGACATAGTTGTTAGGTCTCATGTGCCTGTAATTTCACTGGCTCCAAGGACTGCTGCCGGAACACACCGTTAGGTGCTTGGCGACAGATTTTCTACTTAAGGGTGGTAGATAGCCAGGCGGGCAATCGCAAAACGCCCTTCCACCATGCGGTGAAGCTCCTGGCGGCACTGCAGTCATAGCTGTTACCGCTCGAGTATCATTGCTTCAAAATCTATCTCAGTTGTAGTCCAAAATCTATCTTCTCTAATGTAAATACTAATATTTAAACACAACATATTATAGTAATAGTAACACGTAAGTATTTCGTTCCAAAGCTGTTCACGTTGAAAAAAGTAATTCGATTGGAAAAATCTTAGGGTTTGGATGTATGGTTGCCTATGAAATTACAGGTACATGAGACTTAACAACTTTATATCTCAGAGTGATGTGCGCAGTGCAGTTCGTCACTTGTAACGTTATATGTCTGTAAAATTACAGTCAAAATAAAAAAAAAGGATTTTCGAGACCCCAGTCACTGTACAGACTAAATATTGCTATATTTAGTCTGTACAGTGACTCTCCTCGATACGAACGAATCGAACCTACCACATGCTTGAAAGTGACGTCTTCGATGGCTGAATTCTATTAAGGGTGAACTGGCCGGCCCGTTCTCCATACAAACGCCGTTGGGTGATCACTCCCTTATTTGAGGATTTAGGTCCAAAATAAAGCATAATACCGATTGATCTCGTCATTATCTAGGCTTGTATGATGCCGAAATTTTAATAAAATAATTAACCTGAGAATTATGAGCCTTGAAACATTTTCATATAAAGTTTTCGAGGCTCATAACTTACAACCCTATTATCTTTTTAAAATTTTGCCATCATACAAGCCTAGATAATGACGAGATCAATCGGTATTATGCTTTATTTTGGACCTAAATCCTCAAATAAGGGAGTGATCACCCAACGGCGTTTGTATGGAGAACGGGCCGGCCAGTTCACCCTTAAATTGCATTTGCTGCTATTTATATCAGAATACTCTCCGAGGTTTATTCTTGTATTTTCTCCGAAAGGATTACTGTATTAACATAAGTCATATAAACAAGTTTATAGAAATCAGTTACTGACATTTACTTCTATTTTGACGTTTTAAACACTTTGCAGTGATCGTGGTGACGGTGTGATGTGGGATCGGTTGATAGTACATGAGAACTGCCTACACATATTGGACCTCAATATTGGATGCATGGCAACCAGCTTTTTAATCATATTTTAACAAAGAACTTTTTTTTATGCTTGATAGGTTAGCCTTTGACCACTATCTCACCTGATGGTAAGTGATGATGTGATCGAAGATGTTATTCAGGCTAACCTAGAAGTACTGGCTCTCAAGGACAGCTGCCGGAATACACCGTTAGGTGCTTGGCGACAGATTTGCTACTTGAGGGTGGTAGCTAGCCAGGCGGGCATTCTCAAAATGCCCTACCACCATGCTATAACGACTGCCATCCTAAGACAACAACCGGGACCGACGGCTTGACGTGCCCTCCGAAGCACGGAAACGCTCAATAATAATAATAATGTCACTAGCGGTCACCCATCCAACTCATGACCACGCGCGACGTTGCTTAACTTTGCTGATCGGTTGAGAACAGCTACGTAAACTTCGCTACGAGCGCTTCAACAGAACTATCAAAGTTAACACAGATTTCTATTACAGATGGATGATTCAACGGTATGAGCTTCACAATAATGTCACTAGATGGCGCTCATAAGCCTTAACACACGCAAACGTTTGTTGCAGCGATGTAAGATATTTGTATTTTTGTCTATGAATAAATTAAGCTTCCCGACCTCACCTCAGTACTATTCACGTCGAGATGTGGCCTCAACAAGTCTTTGATTGCATACAACCTTTTTAAAATGTTCAAAAAACAAATTACGTTGGTTTCGGCAAGAAGATTATTTATGTTATTTTCGAGTTACTTCTTCGTATTTTTTTGGATGCGATTAACACATATTAGAGTAGTTATATGACGATACCCAAAGACAACACATTTTCTAAAATATTATATCCATTTCTTTATTATGCCATACGTCATATTTTTTAAATATCTTAAAGATTTTTGTCTATTTCTATTTTCATTCTATGTACATACAGGAAGTACTATGTATTATATGTACAATGTATGTTATACGGAGTTTATGAGGGTCGCCACCAGCTGGTAGTTGGCATCTAAAAATATACATGAAATATTCAGCGAAAGAGGAGTCAGTTCTTTCGTGTATATTTTAATTTTCGTATAATCGTGTATGTAACTATGAAATATTGGTTTTGATTCTGCCCTGGAGCGTCGCCAAGGCTTCTTTATAGTGGCGTTGGACATTTCGTTTATTGAGAAGCTTCGGCGTTTGGACCAAGACCAAAGTGGGGCCATTCTATTGTGTCCATTGGGTCACAATAGAATGTATGGTAAAGGTTTATGCATTTATCGAACTGAGGTACAAAATTATTAATTTTCCCAACTTCAGAAAAAATCACCAAATAAGGTGAAGCTTCTAGTCATGGGGTGTATTATTTAATTTTTGTATGTATGATGCAAAACTTTTAGTTACTTAGATCATCCAATCGTGATGATTACTTTTTAGTAGGTTTAGTACCTATTACTACAAGTTACATTTCAATTTCAGCAACTTCGATAAAGTACTTAAATATAACGTAGTGTCCAATTTAGTTTGTAACAAATTGTACAGTATTTATGAGAAAGAAACATCATTAATATTATTTTCTTGTATAGTAATTTAATGCTTGAACCGAATTAAAAAAAAAGAGGTCTTTAACTCTACAGTATGTTTATTTTTGTGTATTTGTTACAAGATCACTCCACCAATTTTGACGATTCTTTTTTGTTCTGTTGGTTTACAAATTTTTCAGAGGTATATTTATTTATTTTATCAATATCGGTTCAGTAGTTTTGTTTTTTTTTTAACGCAAAATAACTGGATAAATACCTAAGTCCTTGAAATAAGTATATAAAAACTAATTGCGTTTCATACTCTTCAGTTATGGAGGCAGATATTTTTAAAATCACTACCTGTGCTAGTGAGTTCCGCTTTTTTTGTAAGTATGCACTCATAATTTGTATGATCCAATTCGGAAGATTTTGTTACCGTTAAAAATAATAATAATAAAATATATGAATTTTAATCGGACTAATATCATAATACCAATCATTACAAAATTAAATCGAGAAGAAAAATTATAGTCATGTGTGGGATTCGAACCCGCGCCATCCACCCCTGTAGTAGGGGTATGCTCTGAAGATAAGACATATGATTCCTAACTCTAATTTATCCTCTTGTTTTCATTATATCAGTCTTATTAAAATTTTATCAACTTAGGTCAAGCAACAGTTTTTCTGTTATAATATTCAAGCCTCGTGGGGTGCCGGGCTAGAGCCCATGGGATGCCGGGCTAGAGCCCGTGGGGTGCCGGGCTAGAACGTCACCCCAACTAAATTGAAGTTAGTAGTGGAGCTTTAATTCTGTACCTTTTTTATTCGTGTGGATGCAACCCCCGCGCGTCTTGTTAGTGACAGGTTACGCACAAATAACTATGCGTGTAGTAGTGTAACTTTCATTCTGTTCATTTCTTTATTCAAGTGCTTTTATACAAGAGAAATATAATAAATCTGTGGCTTTTATTACACATATTATGAACGATAACCCTAGAGTATAAGTATATCAGGTCTGTACTCAAAAATATATTGTTCTTTTTCTAAAAATGGAAAGAGAGTCATTACAATTTATGAACGGTGACATTTTGATTCTAGCAACCTAAAACATTTGAACTATCTCGTGTTGTGGATTATTAACAAGTAGAAAAGGAAACACCACTTACCGTTTCTCGTAAAGTTCTTACTCAAAGTAGAAGATCTAACAAATAAAATCTCGACCGGGTTTTTGTTTAGGACTTAAGTTTATGACAAGACTGATTTAGTTAGGTAAGATTCGGTAATTTTTTTGATTACGGATGATTTCAAAGAAGAAGAAACCAGTTCTTTATTATGTGATATCCGCTGGAGGAAATGAACGAGTCGAAGGAAATAAAGAAGGGAGCATCATCAGTCATCTTGTCATCGGCAGTTTGAGGTGACAGACGTTTCGGGATCTCCGCGTTTCAATTGGTTACTTAGTGCTATCAAACTATTTGGATAATTTACTTTCTGAATTGATACAAAATGGCTTCCAAAAATAGGATATATGTCTCAAATTTGGAATGTGAGAATGCGTTCAAATGTATTCTAGGTCACTAAACAATGATAATTTACTGCGTTTGATGTTTACTGTCATGTCTTTGGTAAACCAAACGTGGTAGTGCTTTCCCCTAGAGTGTTTAGGATGATACTTACATAAATACATAAAATCATGCCTCTTTCCCATAACGGTAGACAGAGATGACAGATTTCCACTTGCTACGATCTATAGAAATCTCTTTCGCTTCATCTACACACATCAATCGTTTCATACATATGCGTTGGTTTAGGATACTTCTGACCTGACCATTTTTCAGAACGTCTTCAATCTAGTATAGATACATTTGGAAAATTAAGTGAAGCGCTCGTAGTGAAGTTTACTTAGCTGTTCTTAACCAGTCAACGATAACACTGCCGTCATACGACAAAAAATATGTGAGTTTAAAGTGCCGTCACTAGAAATCCGTCGCAAATATTTTGATTTTATCTGCTTGTTTAAAATCATTCATAAGCAAATTGACTCTCCTTCTCTTCTTTCTAGTATAAATCTTAATACCAAACCTCATTCTCGCTATCCACATACAACATCTTTTTCAATACAAGTGTATAAGAATAATACTTCCTACTACAATCCAGTAGTCAGGATTTGTCGCCAATACAACGGTGTATTAGTAAACCATCATCGCAATATTGATGTCTTTAATTATAAGTTACCTAAATTTAAAAAGGATGTCTTTGAAATTCTTCATAAACTTGATAGCTAGTATAGTTACAGTGCAACTAGGTAAATGAATTTGTAACCTAAACCTAAACTTTATATAATTTACCTAAAATTTCAGATATTTATTACTGCTGTATTATTTTGTTCATGTTGTGTACACATGCTTTGGAATACGATCTAGATTGATAATCTGTAACTCTGTTATTAGTAATGTATTGATTTTATTCTGTTTTTTGTACCAGAAATAAATAAATAAAGATTGGCAAAATTAAGTAACGTCACCCGCGGTCATGAGTTGGATGGGTGACCGCTAGTGACATTACAACTGAGCGCTTCCGTGCTTCAGAGGGCACGTTAAGCAGTCGGTCCCTGTTGTTGTCTAAGGATGGCAGTCGTTATAGCATGGTGGTAGGGCAATTTGCGAATGCCCGCCTGGCTAACTACCACCCTCAAGTAGAAAATCTATCACCAAGCACCTAGCGGTGTGTTCCGGCAGCTGTCCTTGAGAGCCAGTACTTCTACGTTAGCCTGAACAACATCTTCGACCACATCATCACTTACCATCATATGGTAAGTGATGATGTGGATAACCTATCAGGAATAATAATAAATAAACGGTCAAGCGCGTGTCGGGCCACGCGCAATGTACGGTTCCGTAGTAGCCCGTTATCATAATATAGAATAATTCTTTACAAAATTACAAATATACGATAGGAAAAATTTAAGTCATGTGCGGGATTCGAACCCGCGTCCATCCGCCCCTTTAGCCGGGGCATGCTCTAACCAATTGAGCTAACATGACATGACGTCATAACTCGAATCTTTCCTACCGTTCATTAACCATCGTATTGGGATGGAGCGACATCTATAGTACCACTTACGTTGTACTACAAACAAGACCAATTTTGCAATTGGTTTTATACTTGTAAATAATTCTATACTTATATACTTGTAGAATAATTTTGTTGTTCTTTTCTTTTTTATCTCTCTACCTTTAACTTTCTAAGCAATTTGTTCTTTTGTTTATATGCACGTGTAGACTGTTGTTGACCGTGACTATTAAGTAGGAATCCTGGATTATCTATACGTTTCTTAGTTGCTCACAAACTTTTTTTTCTCTCCATTTAACGACACCTCTCTATATAACGCCATAAAATGCACAGCCCCTTATATATATATAGTTGCTCGATTAGCTTCGGTATAAGGTACTTTTTAGACCTCATCCTCGCCGTCTCATAATTATTATAATAAATAAGAATATTTTTTCATTAGGAAAATATTGTGACTTTGTTTGTTGGTTCTTGAACATATAATATAAGAAGCTGCGTACCCACAGCGCCGGAGCTGTCATAGAATTACTTCACTTCTAATAAGACATTTGTCTCTAAGCCTAACCATTTTTTGATGACATTTTCGTGCTTGTGATTTATGATTAACTATTTTCATGAAGACGAAGCTAATTTTGAGAAATTTCATTAGTATTAAAAAAAAAAACTATAAGTTTCTGTAACCCCCTCCCATCAATGGGGAATATTCCGCCCTCTCTCCCTCTCCCCATTGCACAAAATATATACATATATACCATACCCAAAGTCCTTCTAATGTATGTAGTCCTTCCAGTACTTCATCTTAGTAACTTTAAAGGATTTATTCTAACAATTTTGTATTTGGTGCAAAATTATCTAATACCCAAGTTCAACGACTATTACTGCTAAAGTAATAAAGTTATCTTAACCGCTATAATTTTCCTTGAAACTTCATGAACTGCACTATCATAATGAATTTTTTCAGACTTTTCAAGCCAGCAGTTTAGGTTTTAGAGGGGGGGGGGACGCCCTACTGGAACAAAAATTTGCACTTTATAGTTGAATATTTCGTAAATGGAGCATTAAATCGAAAAACAGTAGCGGCAACCCTGCAGTAATTTTAAAAGACCTATTCAATGATATCCCACACGATGGGTTAGACGACGAAAAAAAAATTCATACCCACACCACTAGTATGGGAGCTACCCCAAAAAAAATATTTTTCAAAATTTTATTTTACCACTTTGTCGGCGTAGTAAGTTTACATACCCGTACAAAATTGCAGCTTTCTAGTACAAACGGTCTCTTAGCAAAACCTTGGACAGACGGACATGAAGAAACTATAAGAGTTCCTTGTAGGTACTACGGAACCTTAAAAAAACTTAATTGTTTAAAGATACAATAATATTATAAATTTTTATTATAAAGTTTTATCAGTAATCAAGTTTTAAGTAAAATATTCATTGTTTTATTTTCTAGTCTGCCTATTACGTTCCGGTCTGAACCCACTCATTGTTTTATGACCCTAAATAATAGTTACTGCTTGGGTACGTTAGCAAAACAAGAAGAGATTTATGAAACTATGCTTAACGCAACAACACATTGGTATAGACCAATATATATTAAAATAGATTTTCTTGGATTATAACTTGACACAAATTTAAATTGGAAGTCCATATAGAAAAAATCAATAATAGAACCTCAAGTTATTGCTACGCGCTATCGGTATTGATTGATGTATCTTCGGTGGATGTCGCCAAAAGTGCATACTATGGAAACCCTTTGTTAACTTATGGGATTATATTTTGGGGAAACTCGGTCGATGCTCAGAAAACTTTGATTCTACAAAAAAGGAGCTTACGAATTATATATAGTAAAAAAATGCGATAAAACCTTACGAAATTTGTTTAAGGAAAAAAATATATTTGACCTTAATGGGAATTTATATATCAGAATTGGCTGTTTTTGTAAGAAATAATATGCACTTATACAAAAATAAATCAGATATGAGAGTAAGAAACACAAAATTAAGAGGGCCCGATTGTTTCTATGCACCCAGAGTCAATTGTATGATTTATAAGAAAAGCACGTATATCAGCTCTATAAATGTGTACAACTCATTGCCAAGACACATTACAGATATAACAAATAATAAGAAATTTAAGACAACACTAAAACGGTGGCTAATTAATCATGTTTTTTATAATAACAATGAGTTTCTGAATAGGGATAAGTCAGCTGACATATACGATTGATAAGTTTATGACAATAATATTATGTGTGTAACAGAAACATGGGCCAATTTATTGATTTATAATTATTGTCATTTTTTTAAATTACTTTACTGACATGTTTGAATGATATTATATATTTAATTTTATGTATATTTATAATGAATTACTGATTGATAACACATTTAAAATTAGAATCTTCTCTGATTTACATATTAACAATATTAATAGTCATTTAACATTAAGATTATTAATGTATTCATACAAATATGATTAATATTGAATGCTCGATGTAGGCAAACTGATTATTACTCTATTGCCGTAAGATCTGGCAGACTTGTATAATTTTATCAGTTGACAATAAATATATTCTAATTCTGAATATAGTAATTCTCAAACTACCAGGAGAGCAGAAGTTCATAGAGAGAGTTTCATACTGTAAATCTTGTTACAGAAAAACTATATTTAAAAATGTATTAAAAATATAGGCTAAACATGTGATTAAAATTCGTTAATGCAAAAAAAAATTATTAATTTCGGTTGTGACCACAACAGGTCGCCTCGTACAAATTTTTGTAAAGCAGCCGTTTTGGTGATCATCTATCTATATAATCAAAATCCTGACTCACTGACTGACAGACAACGCACAGCCTAAACCACTGGTCGCAGAGCAAGAGCTTGTTCTATCAATATCACATAAAAAATTGCAACAAGAGGATAAATTATAGTCACATGCGGGTTTCGAATCTGCGCCATCCACCCCTATAACCGGGGTATGCTCTAACCGCTAAGCCAACATGACATATGGCGTATGACTTTAACTTGTTCTTTAATTTTTGACCATCGAATAAGGATGGAGCGACATCTATAGTTCAACTTACGTTGTACTACAAACAAGACTAATTTTTGCAATCAGCTTTAAACATGTTAACGATGACGCAACCCTATATTTTCTTCAAAATTTTTGCAATGCCGCATTTTCTGCAATTTACATTACAAAATTACAAAAAGAAGAAAAATTATAGTCATGCGGGGGATTCGAAACGCGGAACATGTCATTGCAAATATTAAAATACTTATAACTTTTAATCAGTTTTCGGCTCTAAAATAGTTTCAATAACAACTGGGTTTATGGGCTGTTCCATATTTTGTTAAACGTCATTAAAGGCATGAACAGGAATGCAAGTACCTAATATGCAGCATACACTCGCCCGCGTCTATTAGAGTAGGATCTTGCTGCATGGGCTTACATGGCTTTTTACAATCTTAATCCGGATTACTTGAATAGTATTCGCTAAGACAATTAGCGCCAGAAACGTCGAAACCGAAGTCGAAAACTTTTGCAATTATTGTGTTCTTGTTTGAACTTGTGAGTTGTTAGCGAATACGTTGTTTTGTCTTTTGTTTCGTTAGATAGTACATATTGTACCAACCCCAGTCGAATGACATAAGGGTAGGAAGATGACAGAAGCTAACTACTAATGCAGATAAAATCAGTTATTACGTGATATGTTATGAACCACGGAACATTTTAATAGTAGGTCATGTAATACGTGCAATGCGTTGGTAACGGCGC
This sequence comes from Plagodis pulveraria, assembly GCA_963890685.1. Classification (NCBI taxonomy): domain Eukaryota; kingdom Metazoa; phylum Arthropoda; class Insecta; order Lepidoptera; family Geometridae; genus Plagodis; species Plagodis pulveraria. Next base: position 2,552,628 of record OY982968.1, read on the forward strand.
CTACGTGATGATGCTACGAGAATTTGGCCGACGTAGCAGCTACGGCGTAGCACCCGCTACCGGGGCAAAAATTTAATGAAATTATGTATGAAAAAGGGGAAGCCAGGCTTCGTGAATTCATACGGGGATTCAAGTGAGGTAGTATTCGTGGCGCCTTTATTAAATTGAAAGATATGAACTCATTCTTACGTTTCGGTAGTCAGTAAGGTTTCTTTCTAGTCTGTTCAAAAAATGAAGGTAATTAATTTAAAATAAATTTAAATCTAGCATCGTATTCATTTTATGTTTTCTATACATAACATACTATTGTAGCACTTGTAGTGTAGCTTACTTAGCCGTTCTTAGCCACTCAACTATGTTAAGCAACGTCGGCTGAGGCCACGACTTGGATGGGTGACTGCTGGTAGCATTACTACGAAGCTTACCACGCGCTTCGGTGGGTCCCGGAAAGCACTCGTTAATGCTCGGTTGTTTTGAAAAGGCCTTGGGTGTCCTTGAGAGCCAGTAATTCTAGGTTAGCTTCGACAACATCTTCGACCACATCATCACGTACCATCAGGTGAGGTAGTTGTCAAAGGCACACCAATCAGGCAAAAAAATGACTTTGGAACAAGTATGTCTATCACTGAAAAGTATGAATACAATTTAAAGAAAAAACGGAAATTACTCATAACACTGAAAATATTAAATAGTTTATGGAATTCAGACCACGAAAATAAGAGCTCAGAGTGTTTTGAATCAGAAGGGCACCGACCTCAACAAGTAATTTCGTACATCTCACATACTGTCGTTTATAAAATATTCTGCAGACGAATGCGATTAATATCAGAAACATTATTTCCGTAATAAATATCCACTCTGCACTGTAATTGTATCAACCGAATCGTCCACATTATGGGGGGGTTGGCCATAACCCCCACGCTTGGCAGATGTCTTCGGATCGCAGTGTGAGATATCAGTTCCTCAATAAGCGCTGCCATCCACTTTCTGGTGCGTTATCCTTAGTCGCCTCATACGACACCCACGGGTAGAGAATTGGGGCGTAGACATTCTACAACGGCACCCCACAGGCTGTACAATATCACTGACTAAAAATGTACTTTTCGATGAAAAGTCAACCTAAAGTATATTTTATTTACATTGATTCATGATTCATATTATATTTTTTTGGGAGTCAAAGTTTTCAAAACACCGAACGTATTGGAAAAAGCAGCAATATTTTCTCTCTTGAGATTTAGAGTAATATGGCAACATCTTAAAGGAGAAGTCGAATTCAAAGTGAAAGGTAATCCGTACGGTGCATTATCTGATTTCCGTTGAATCGGGAATGGCATATGTAGGACATGGATTGCATATAGCAAGAAACAGTTTCAGTTCTCTGTCCACTCCTGGGGCTGTTTGTTCAGTGATACGAGATTGAAAACGAATATTGAATAATACGGGCTACAAAGAAAAGTAAAGTAGGAAGCAATAATGTTCAAGATTTGTTCAAGTTCTTGTTGTTTCAGGAGTGTTTTTATTTAGTATACGATTTCCCGAAGAGATTTCAAATTCTCTATCTGATTCAATATGTTGATATTTTGCATGGTACTCATGGTCCGTAGTAGTGCGTTTTATGAATGACTGTCCGACTAGCTACCTTCAGGTATAAAAACTGTCGCCAAGCACTAAACATGTGTATTCCGGCTGCTGTCCTTGAGTGCCAGTTTACAATACTAGTTTATAGGTAATAGGTCCATCTTGAATCACATCATAATTGACTACCAGGTGAGATTAATAAAAAAACTTAAGCCAATTTCTTAACTTGAAGAATGCTAGAACTACCTACTTGCTACCATCGAGTTATTTATGTATTATGCAGTGATAGCCTAGTAGTCCAGGAGGCCCATTGTTTGAATTCCGTCGTAGGTTTGAGTTTCACCGTAATAGGGCATTTTGCAACAACTCTTCTAGTTAGCTGCCGGGTAGAAAATCTGCTACTATACTTAGTGGCAATATGCATAATGGTGTCTTTTGGCAGGTGTCCTGTTATGCCAGTAATTCTAGGTTGACCCTCTACCGAATCATCACTATGCTGTTATCATCATATTCATAACATTATACTTCTCATGTTGGGTTGGTACGGCACGTTTTTATCATCAACTCAGGACATAATTAGGTACATATGATGCCAAGCACCTTTGGGAAAGCTTTCGTTGACAGTTTACCTGCTATCACTTACTATTTAATAGAATGTAAAGATGGTAAGAAATACATTTTTCCTTTGTCGCCTTTTCCAACGTGCAACAAGAGGATATGGAACATTCCATATAATATCCATATTGTTGGTATATGCCTGAACTTTTCGTCCTGAAGTAATGGCTAATCTCCGCGCCGGGCTGGAATTGCATCTTCACTCCCATCTTTCTGTCATCATCTTCCTGTGATAGTCGTGAGAGGTGACGACTTAATAAATTGGAACTTAGAAGAACACGCTGTGTCAAGCTGGGAAAAGATTCAAGGACATTGTTAAGGGGCAAAACAATTGAGAGTGATTGAGATCGATCATATAGTCGTAATGACATATTGTTACATTTATAGTTCGTTGATGAAATTTGGGTAGTAAATATTTAAATTAAATGAACAGAAAAGTGGCAACTGTCCAGGTGGGGAAGAGAAGCTTCCACACACCTAACCTAACGCTACCTATCTAAATAAGAAGGCTTCAAAACACAAATAAAAACAGTAGGTATGGAGCGTTCAATAAGTTCATATAATAATTTATTTTCCAAACATACACACAATTGTTATTAAAAAAAAATAGGCTATAACAGTCCAGAACACATTTAATATCAATAGGGGTTTGCTCGCTAGCGCCAGGAATAGGAGGTATATTAAAATTTAAAACATTTCAAAAATATGCCCAGAGCGAGCGAGCAGCACCGAACTAATTATTACATAAAATTGCCTCAATTATAATTTCTGTGTGCCAGCAACGTAGATCCACATACAATTAGTGTCCTAGATTAAAATGATTTAATATTTAAAGTGAATTATAGTAATAAACCAGCTTGCTCAAGAAAATTAGTTATCTCAGGGGAAAAATCGTGAGTCACATAAGGTGAAAGATGAATTCCGTTATTGTAAGTAAAGAAAAAGGCCGCCACCCGGCTATATAAAACCGGGAAAATATATAAATACCGGATCGGTGCGACGGTATACAGCCTTGGGGTGAAATCACTGCATTGGTCAGCAGCCCTACTGCATAAGGGACGCAAAGCAGAGCGCTGACAGCTCAAACTGTTCACTCGGGCTGACTGCCGGAGCTGGGGGGCTATGGTAGGTGATTATTCTTCAACCCCTAACGGTGAAGTTTTCCCCTCCTAACCAGGAACCTCCTGGAAAACGCAAGGGTGCGCATGTGAAAATCGTACCTGCCTGTGAAGGGCATATATAAAGCGTTGACATCACTATCGCAAAAGAGGCACCGGTCGATTTGGCGTGGGTGGCTAGCCCACGTGGTGAAGATGCATGCGGGCGCAGCCAGCCTCAATCCACAGGAAAACACGGAATTTCGCTCGCAACGACAGGGCCAATATTCATACACTCGGCACGCGGTCACTTGAGAAAGCTTGCACATTCGGGATCAGCGACGGCGCGGGCCTAGGGACCACGCGGTCCACAACTCGGAGAGCCTCACTAGATAAATTCACGAGACGAAACACTGGATAAATTCCAGTCCAGCCCAGCCCGGCGTTATAACCTATAACTTCGCACGAAAACACTGCACCGAAAATATTCAATCACGTTACTAACCTTTTGGGAGGTTGAAAGGCGCTTGTAGCGTTCTGGTGACTTCACGTCTCACACTTGGAAAGTCGCCTCCTAGGGCTTTATTTCAGCTGGTATGTATCGTCCAGAATCTCAGTGGAACGTTGTCCTGATTGTGGTCCCGCCCTGAAAATATCGAAATTAGTTGGTCAATTGCCAAACTCCAAAGCCGCTAGGGCACGCCACGGGAATCAAGACTTACCTAGCAGCAGGCAGCGTCACACTTGGGTTGCTGGGCGAAAAAGAGTGCAAAACTGCTCTTCCGCCGTATTTACGGAGCGGCGACAGTTTCTCGAACATTCGTAGAGGAAGGGGCAAAAAACACAGATCATGCCACTTACCGATAAACTTACGGATAAAAATATGCCTTATTAATCAGCGCCTAGGGATGCCAGGATGGCTGCAATGAAATACCCATTTCCCACAGAGAGGGCCTTATACAAACCCATTTCGACACACTTTGTAAATGGTCGCATGATGCATGTTTAGTAATAAACGCTAACAAGACGAAGGCAATGCATATACACTCATCATACAACACAACAACATATCAACCTGTCATCCGTGCACACAAACACGAGTGTCTACACTTAGCTAGTGGCCGTCCTTGCGATTGTATTCCTATAGAGTTTGTAAAAGAACATACATACATAGGACTTATAATAGACAACAGATTCAACTGGATTCCGCACATTAGACACATATGTAATAAACTACGGTCTATACTCAGCAGAATAGCCACACTGAAATATAAGCTACCCTATGAGATACTTAGAATGCTGTACCTAGCCTTAGCTGATTCCGTGATTGCTTACGGACTTAGCAGTTACGGCAGAACTTATAAGACGCATTTAGAAAAAATACACACGCTGCAGATACGAATATTAAAAAATATTATACCAAGGAAAATTAAACTACTACACCGTGATGACTATTCAAGTTTATTCCATTATTGTAACGTTTTGCCCATTCAAAACATGATAAAAATGTCCATATTAAAAGAAGAATACAATGAAATCCGTAATCTAAACATAAATAAATATAAGCGTCCTAACAACTTACGTACCCTTAATAACTCTAAGCCATTTACGCTACCTAGATATAATAATGCATATGGAATGAGAACCTACAATTACCTTCTACCTAAATTAATTAACACTTTACCTAAAGACATACAGGACATATACCTCCACACTCCACGCCCTTTCAAAATACTAAAAAAGAAACTGATGTTATTAAATAACACTGATTACATACTTTAATTAGCTATTCTTATGTAAGTAATTTCTTATTTTAATATTGTAATTTATAAGTTACCGAACTCATTGACTGCACATAAGCCCTTCGGACTTACGCAGTCTCTAATTTTAAGTAAAATTTTTGTATTGTTAAAATTTTGGACAGTAAAAAAAAAAAAAAAAAAAAAAGTGAGAAAATTCGATTATCTGGCAACACAGTGCCATTACTTATCATAATTTCGAAGGTCATAGATTAGTTGACGTTCGATGGACATTCCGCTTTGCGCAGAACAGATTAAAAAGAAAGCGGGGAACGTTCAAGACCTTGAAAAAAAAACCGTAACAAGTCGTTAATATAGTCGGACGTCTTATATCGACGGACCAAACCGATATATCAGGCGAGCCGCAGGTGGTAGGCCTCTTAAGCAAAAGGTCGTCTTGCTGGGTATCACCGCATTGTCAGATGTTCACTTCCAGATGAAATTACCAGGCAATCAAACTTAAAAACGAATATCTCGGAGTGTTGAGCGCAGGGCGTTGTCATACACAACGGTAAAACTGTAACTGTAATGGACAGACTGTGATGCTTACCAACAGGCACTGGCTTGTCCGTTTGTCCGTCTTGGAACTTAGTAACATAAAGCTTAGAAAATAATACATTTATATTGTAGTTATAAAACGCGGGGTTGGATAGCATCGCAACTGCCAGATGAGGGTAAAATGTAGTGAACAGTAGTACCTAACGACCAATACCAGAGTGAACGAGAGTACGGAAGCAGTGCTTACTTAGTTCTGCTGCATATGCAGTTCTTAGGATAAGACAGTTAACAGACGTAGCTACTGCTCGCCTAGTTTATTTCGCGTACTTCCACAGTATTTTTTATTTTATTTTATTGTGTATGAACAGGCTCGAGGCCCACCTGATGTTAAGTGGACTAACCTCTGCCTATAACAGTTGCAATTCATTACAAGTCTCGAATTGCACTGCGCCCGTCACATTGAGACATAGATGTTAAGTCACATGTGCCTGTAATTTCACTGGCTCTCAAGGACTACTGCCGGAACACACCTTTCGGTGCTTGGCGACAGACTTTCTACTTGAGGGTGGTAGCTAGCCAGGCGGGCAATCGCAAAATGCCCTTCCACCATGCAAGTATTATGTCGTATGGTGTATTGCTGTGGGGAACTGCTGCTGAGATAGAGACAATCTTTATCATACAAAAGCGTGCAATTCGAGCCATATATAAAATGGGTCCTAGGGAATCTGTGAGGGATCTTTTTAGAGAAATTGATATTTTGACGTTACCAAGTCTGTATATATTTGAAAATATTATGTATGTTCGTAAAAAATTGAGTAAATTTAAATTAAACAGTGACAATCACGATTACAATAGTAGGAATAAAGATAAAATAGCGGTGCCAGGTTTTAGATTAGCAAAGACAAATAAAAGGTCCTTCTTAGGTAATTGTGAGCGGTTTTATAATAAAGTTCCCAAACATATTACAACGCTCACAGAAGGGAAATTCAAGTTGCATGTGAAAAACATATTGATTAAGAAATCCTACTACACAGTTTCTGATTACATAAACGACAAAAATGCCTGGACAATTCCGCCTCCGCCAAGCTATTGCCTGTCACCTACATAATTTAAACAAATATTGTAATAACTCTATTATATAGTATGTATGTAACACATTGTTAAAAGATGTTTAAAAGAATGGCCCCGAGTTTCTTGCCCGTTCTTCTCGCAGTGGCTCTATACAATGTATTTGCTGAACGTGGCAGTACAATGTAGAATATTTCAGTACTAAAATTTGTAATTGACCGTCATAAGAGCGTCGTAGACGCCTAAATTGAATAAATGATTTTGACTTTGACTTTGACTTTCTTTAATTCGAACTAGCATAGCGGGAGAACTACGGTGACGCCGTACCTGTCATTATTACTCATTAACATTAAAACAAAAAGTAAGTTTCAATAATCTAAGCTGAAACAGGCATGGAAGGTTGAAAATGCGTTGTAGAGATACTCAGGTATTTCAAAAAATGTGTAACTTAAAAAATATACTGTAAGTCGTGGAGGTAGGTAAAGTAAAAAGTTCACGTTTTTGTAAGCTGCATTTATAACCCAAAGCCGATGCAATAAGAGCCACTGTACGAGCAAGTGTGTTAGTTATTTAAAGCAACTCCAGTTTTGTAGGAAAACAGGATATTCACTGAATTAATCTACTAAACGTTTGTGTGAGAAATTTCTATACGTGTTCCAGTGTCTCGTTTCGGAACTAAGAGCTACATATGAAAGTTACTAATGTAGTGCTCGTCAAATTTTCATATTTCGTTGGTTGTAATATGCCTCGGAGATTTACGTTCTGTTTTTAATAGCATGTTTAAATTTGTTCTTTATCGAAATATAGGAGCTTGAACGGACCACCGGTAGTTTATAGCTCTATACGGTATACGGGTCGTATATCAGCCGAGAAAGAAATGTCATAAAAAAAGGTTCCAAATATGATAAAATGATATATTTATAACCTGTCAGACAGGTTCACTAAGATGTCGATAGGTAAAGTTTCGACGTTATATTTAGGTTTCTATTGTCAAGAAGAAAACCAAACGTAGCCCTTATACGATCACTTTAGCGTCTTATTTATCTTTATGTACTTGGTTATACCTACAACACAGTTGAAAATCTGTGTTAAATGTGTTAAAGTATCAACATCAATGACTATATATATAAAGTTCAACAATCTGTCAAGGAAATTTATTTAACATAGAAATTAAGCCTTAATATTATAAGTAAAGCGATCCGATTTGACATTAAAGGAACCGGGCATAAGCTAGGTTTTTAATTGCCGATAGGCTATCCAGATCATGTGGTGTAAGATAATAACTAAACTTAACCTAAAATGGGAAATTAACTCTCTCAGAGAGCTGCGAGTACAGACCATTATATGCTCGGTGACAGTTTTTTTTTCTTTTTATGCATGATAGGTTAGCCTTTGACCACTATCTCACCTGATGGTAAGTGATGATGTGGTCGAAGATGTTGTTCAGGCTAACCTAGAAGTACTGGCTCTCAAGGACAGCTGCCGGAACACACCGTTAGGTGCTTGGCGACAGATTTTCTACTTGAGGGTGGTGCAAATGTCTGCAAATGTTTGCAAACGCCCTACCACCATGCATAATTTCTGGGGAGAATCCTAAGAGAGCACTCCCAAAATACCTTACCACTAAGTTTACGTGTTTTCATATCGCATCACAAAGGCCCGGCTTATCGTGCCCTCCGGAACAAAGAAGCACTCAGAAGTGAATGTCACTAGAGATCACCCATCCGAGTAGGGATCGCAGAAACGTCTCTATATTTTGTTGGTCAGTTAAAAACGCAAGCTACGCTACGAATGCTTCAAAAATAGAACTCTAAAAAGACCCAATTACGTGTGCACAGTGTATTGCAAGGCTCGGTAACGGCGTGTAATCTCACCAAGACCGATCGACTTGCCGCCCGCCGATGTAATCCGCTTACCGCACCGATCCTCCTTCGAAGGAGATTGGACTGATACGAAGAAGATGGAGATGTATTGCTTTGCTAGGATGTGGCTAATGATACTATGAGGATGGAAAAGGTTTCTGGTTCTAATTAGACCTATATGGACCAGTAATCACGAATAGGGTATCATGTGTTTTGTCTTCAGATAAAGTAGTCAGATTAAAAGGCGCATGCATGTATTTTTCTAAGGTGATTTGTTCTTGAGAGCCAGTGAAATTACAGGCACATTAGGCTTAACAACTATCTCTCAAAGTGACGAGCACAGTACAATTCATGATTTGTGATGAAATGCAATAAGGTTATATATGTTATAAGGCAGAGGTTAGTGCACTTAACATCAGGTGGGCCTCGAGCTTGTTCCGTAACAACAACATAATAAAAAAAGTTTCACCAGACACGTTTTGGTCATATATAACAAGTGGCGAACATATTGCCACCTACTGTGTGAAGTGCCAGACTCTGAACTATTACATAATATTGGTGAGAAAAACCTTGAAGCTTGTCTAACGCAGGAATCGAACCTAGGATCTAGAGATTACAAAGCGGTTATTTTTCACACACGTCAACGAGTGTCTGTCAGAATGGCTGGTCTCTATTCTGGTATTTAACGTTAAAATGGTGGCTGATAATTGCTGCCTATTTACTTCTGTTTGCTGCCATCTGCGACATAATTGTTAACTATCTTTTTTAATAAAATTAAACCATTTAGACCGTCTATTCTAACGTAAAGTGGGGGGTGGTTACTGGTACGTAGTGTCTAAGCTACGTAAAATCACAAATTTTTTCATTAGCCAATAATTGCTACCCCTAAAGTCTTACAAGGTTTTATACCTAGGTTGTAGTATTATTATGTATTCCATGACCTTGGTCAGGTGTTAGTAAATAATTAAAATATAAATATCAAAATACATGCGTTTTTATCTGTCAATTGCGGCCATAAATAACGGACGGTTCTAGGGTGGTTTTACGTCAATAGGTTTAGCTGAATTCTCGGTTAAGCCTGTTAACACCTTCGAACACATCGTCATTTACCATTAGGTGAGATTGTGACCAAAGCATTACCTATTAGCAATAAAAAAAATTAATAACATATGTTCGATAATTTTATTCAATTTTTTCTACATTTTTGGTAATAATAATTTCATATTCAAAATTTTTCGGTGACTTCTCGCTTCAATTTATAGGAGCTTTTTTTTTAAATATAAGTAAATTACTGGAATTTCCATATACTCTAATTAATGTTTTCATATATTGATTTTTGATTTCCGTAAAGAAACACCTGAATCTATCAATTAAATAACTTTTAAAGGTGGTAACTTGTACCAAAATAAATGCTTTGCGACAATGTATCTGACATTTGTACCTACTGGAGGTACTCTTGCTCAAGTGACTTACCAAGTAAAACTCGCTAGAATTACCAAGTCCAATCCATACAAAAGATATCAATGGATTTAGCAAAGATATCGCACAATAGATCGGATCCGGCGGCTCCATCAGGTGTTGAATGAAAATAAGCTCTGAAAGCTGCGATTAGTTCATTCGATTAGGTATTTATGTTATTTCTACTACGGTTTTAGCTATTTCCAACCAAACAAAAAGAGGATTTCTCATTTCCTTGCCTGTTTTGAGTTCCCACACTCCTTATACAGAATTTTGGGCATCTACGAGTACGTTTTATTTTTTATTCTGTGGAATCTTTCGGTTGTTTTTTTCGATGTGAATTTAAGAAAATATATTATTGACTGAGTAAGTTAAAAGACATGAAGTATGCACCGCGGCCAACAACTTATTATATTGTGTTAAATGGATATATCTCGTTTCTAAGTGAGATACATTCGAATATAGTTTCAATTACATATAATGTCTTTTTAATCGATTCCAATAAAAAAGAGGGCCTCCATTCTTGAATTTTATTGATTTTGTTGATTATTTTTTTCAACATCTGTCAAGTAGTTTTTAGGATAAAGTCAATTAACTGAAAAAAAGTATTTGGATTCCCGGATGATGTGACGGTTATTGCAATGTGTTTTTTTTTCTGTTAGCCTGAATAACATCTTCGACCACATCATCACTTACCATCAGGCGAGATAATGGTTAAAGTTTAAGGGCTAAATAAAAAAAAATATATTAAAAAGAAAACGTTTGTCGATGGTGAACAGTATTTACGCGAGTACATAATGCATAACTAAAAACTTGTAGACGTCTCGTTCTGCACTCGCTGTCAGGAATACAGGCGACACCTTACAAATCAGTATGCATTACTACGTACTAAAATCAATGAGAAAATATTTTTATATTTATTAATAATAAAACATATTACAATAAAAACCGCCATAGACTTTCAACACTGAAAAGTATGAAATAACTAGTGGAAGTCGGTCCTAGATAAAATGAGGTCAGTGTTTCAACTTGGACTTCCATAAATGATTTCATAGTTTTCATTTTTGGATGTCAGTTTTATTTAAACTTTTCAAGATGTATTCTGGTGCTTTTCCCAAGCAAGAGCGCCGCCTGCATTTCTGACAGCAACTGCAGAAACTAACGAAGACGAGTGAATGTTAGAAGATGTTGTTAAAATTAAGGGTGAACTGGCCGGACGGTTCTCCATACTAACGCCGTTGGGTGATCACTCCCTTATTTGAGGATTTAGGTCCAAAATAAAACATAACACCGATTGATCTCGTCATTATCTAGGCTTGTATGATGCCAAAATTTTAAAAAGATAATTATGTTGTAAGTTATGAGCCTCGAAAACTTTATATGAAAATGTTTCCAGGCTCATAATTCTCAGGTTAATTATTTTATTAAAATTTCGGCATCATACAAGCCTAGATAATGACGAGATCAATCGGTATTATGCTTTATTTTGGACCTAAATCCTCAAATAAGGGAGTGATTACCCAACGGCGTTTGTATGGAGAACCGTCCGGCCAGTTCACCCTTAAAGTCTTATGATATTATAAATTAAATTATGTTTATTAATCATTGAATGTATACATGCATAAATAATATCAAAATATTATTTCTGACTAATATCAACGATTCGATCAAGTGGTATTAACCGTGGTCATGAGTCTTGGTCACCTTTTGGTAGATATGCTTACTTTACGCTTGCAAGTAGACGAGTAGACCGATGAAGCGAGTGTTAGCGTCTTGAAGAGATGCGGGAGCGATTAGAATCTACGCCATTTTATTTTCACTATTTTATTTATTACTGTTACTTGACACACTAAATTTTAACAGTGTCGGAACGCACGAAACGACACAAAAATGTTTTGCTATCCTAAAGTTCTATTAGATCCCTGAGGCCCAATTCTACCAAAGTAAGGTTAAATTAGTACGAGAATAACTTCATATTATGAACCATTAAATTGTGATAAGCCTGTATTATGTCTAGAACGCCAAACTTAGTAGCAGATTTTGAATTTGGTGCATCCCTGTGGTGAAAAAATAAAACTTCTTAGTTTGACTGCTATGACTGTTATGAGATGTGATAGCAGCTGTGAACATAGAATTGATAGGTTTTTTTAAGACTCTTTTTGGGCTTCCGGGTCTTCTACAAATCGATTGTAACGCAATGGAAAAGCCACTACTTCACGTCGATATCATGTGGGAGAGTGGTACTTCCCCGGTCGTGCCAGCCCATGCAGCTGAAACCCGTGTGTAAACTACAGCGTGGCACTACCACTACACTGTATTCAGTGCTACTACACTGTATACAGCTATATCAAAGTGGCCATATTTGTTTTTAGTACAGAGAAAAAAAATACCGTCAAACTCAACGGTACCTATTCATTACAAAATCACAAATATACGATAGGTAATCCACATAGCAGGCGTTATTGCAAACCTAACAATATTAAAAAGGTACCTATTCATTTTTAATCTTGTATTTGATTTTTTCCTTGGCATTAGCTGTCTGTCTGTAAACATTATAACATTTTAGAAGCAGTGATGGCTCAGTGGCATTGGCAATGGACTGCCGTGCAGCAGGTCCATGGTTCGAATCCCGCCGCGGGCTTGAGCTTCACCGCATGGTGAAAGGGCATTTTGTGAATGCCCACCTGGCTAGCGAACACCCTCAAGTAGAAAATCTGTCGCCAAGCACCTAACAGTGTATTCCGGCAGCAGTCCTTGAGAACCAGAAAAATTACAGGCTAATGAGACCTAACAACTGGACGTCTCAGTGTGATGGGCACAGTGCAATTCGTCGTTGACGAAATGCGTCTGTTATAGGCAGAGGTTAGTCCACTTAACATCAAGTGGCTTGTTCCGCCACAATGACGTAAAAAAAAAGTCAATTCAAAGGTAAATTTAAAATACTGCAACATCATTGGACATCTATTGTGACAAAGGCTATGCACATGTTAATGGTTTATAGTATACAGTTATTCGCGTATTCACAAAACCCGACATTGTCACAAATTGGGTCCGAGTCGTATATTTGATTAAAAAGGAAGTTTAAGGAGAAATCCGGAATGAACTGAACTGGGTAGCTGACAATAATATCCATAAAAACAATCTGCATAAGAATTAGCCTAACAGGATGTAACTTATTATTTACATTACTCGTTGTTTAAACTGTCTCTGTCCGATTACTTATACGCTTCGTATTTTAGAAGTAACCTTCTACAGTCTGCTAATGCCCTGGTACTAATGTCTACCTAAAACAAATGTCAATGAGACTACCTTGACACGAATCTATTCAAACAGAATTACCTACTTCCTTGGAAGTTAGATTGGTTTATATAACTAGAAGCGGGTACACGCTTTACAAATCGACAACAATAAATTAGGATATCAAACATGTGTTTCATTGTCTCGATTTTGTAACAAAACTCTGTTCCATTTCCGGCTTTTAAGTCTGGACTTATCGGTATGCTTTTTGTTTGTCCTCCTTATTACGATTTAACTAAGGCAAAATAATGCACCAATGTGCATTGCACAGGAGTAACATGATATTTTTCACTTTGATATACAATGTGTTTTTTAACTGGGACAGTGTGGGTAAATCCGAAACAATAGAAGATACAGGGAAAAAGTCTTAGGAAACTTTAAGGATTATTTAGAAAAAACAATTTTGACATAGTACTTTTTTAAATCAAGCGCGAGTTTAGATGGTCAAAAACACTGAGGTAGATTGCTCAATTTAATGTAAGGAATAATCCTTCATATTTTTAAGCAACAGAAATTTGTTAAATTTAATACAAGTTCATACCCCAGACCAAGGCATTGAACCTACTGAATCATATTCGATACTAATACATACATAAATAAGTATTTCAAGAAAAAACAAAATTTTATTTGCACTTTATTGCTGGACTACTTTACTTTCATGCTTTTATTGCTTGCTGTGGGTTTTGTTAAATTAATTAAAAGAAACATATTTCTAACTCAGATCAAATATTATTTTTATTGCGACTTTCATTTGTTAGTATAAGTTTATTGTTTGTGATTATCATGACGTTATACAACTTGCATAAATTGCATCATGTGTTTTCAATTATCTAAACCTAGAACATAAAGTGATATCGGGAACGCTATCCTGCTTGCAATCTACTAAATTGTAAGATAGGTATATCAAAAATTATTTAAGTTTAAGGCGTAAGTGGCCGACGACACTATAAAACGAATTCAGAACCAGAGGTTATTTTTTAAATTAAATTATTTATTTGCAGAATACAGGTAATACAAATGTGGTCATTATAATGTTGTTCGCCATACTCAACTCTGGTAGGGTATGCAAATTAAAGGTAAACAAATGTATCCATCAAATTAATTCAAATAATAACATGTCAATATTTGAAGCTTATTACGGGAAGCTGCTGAAAATATCGGTGTGCATAAATCAACTTTAGGAATAGTACTGAAGACAAACCAGTACAAGTGTTACGTAGAGGGTCAACTTGTTATATTACTGCATAGAGAGACAGACCTCTGATATACATTTTGTCCTTGGTTTTAGCACGGTCTGTTGGAAACGCTTTTTTCCTAATCTGATTATTTGGTGTGAAATTTTTCGAACAACGGTTAGTACAACAGAAATAACAACTATTACTAATCACGTACTAATCTTGGAACTTCAGAGAATCATAAATATGTCTGCTTTTCGTTTAATGATTGGTGTGTAATATTACAGATAGTCTTTGCTATAAATTTACCACCAAAAAATAGTGAAAATATCAAAAGATATTAAAAGTTTCAATATATTTATCCTTGTAATGACGCATATTCCACCGATTACAATACAAAATTACAACATGAGGAAAACTATAGTAATGTGCGGGATTCGAACCTGCGCAATCTGCCCCTGTAGCCGGTCTCTAACCGCTAAGCTAAACATGACTTATGACGCATAACTCTAACTTGTCGTTTCGTTTTTAACCATCATATGAGGATGGAGCGACACCTATAGTTCTATTTACGTTAAACTACAAACCAAAACCATTTTTTGGGATTAGATTAAATATTTTCATATTTTACAAATTATTGTAACATAAAATTGATATGCCCAGGGCGGAATCGGATCCGCGTCTTCATTTTTCGCGCCAGATGCCTAAACCCACAGACCTAGGATTTTTTCGCTACGCTCAACAGACCTACGAAGTGTGTGAGTGAAAGGTCCTAAGCTGCTACAAACCGTCGCGAGAAAAAAAGAGATAGTGAAACAAGAAGACGGTATGTCATTTTTTACTCGAGTAAGAGGCGATAGCGTCCCGGCCTCTTCCAAGTCGGCGCGAATTTTGTGTATTTGCTCAAATATCTTACGATTATAATATAAAATATGTATTCTGCAAGCATGGTGTCTTGTTCAGTGAGTGAATGTGAGGTTACAAGACACAGTAACCCGAATATATACACGTTTCACAGGTAATTTATGTTTATTTGTACTGCTTTTGGAATAATCATTATTTTGTCATTTTGTTTTAAAATTAGTTATATGAACTATGGAAATATTAGATAATAGGTTTCTCTTCATACTTATCATCAAATTACATTGCTAAATGAAGAATTGGTTGGTATTTTACGAAAAATACAAAAACATTTGTTTACGATAGGGCTTGACAAAGTCCTGACGTCACAAGTATCGATAAAGTCGATAGTTTATGTCTGACCTGTAGCTTCGACGTGAGTGCTCGGGTACATATTCGAACCTCAAAAATTACCGGTAGTTAGTTTACTCATAAATTTGTTTAAAAATAATATAATTACATAATAATTAGCGAGAAGTTGACAGACCAGTTTATAGCTTATTGAGTATTTACGAATAAGGGAGTAAATATTTTACACAAGGGACAAATTCGACCTTTGCTTACCACATGTGAATGCTTTACGCAAATGGTATTCAGATAAATGTAATTTAATAATTTACAGTACCTGTATATTTGCAACTTAATGATTTTGTTAATGGTAATCATAATACTTAGTAATGGTAAGTTTTATTTCATCTTGTTACGATGAAGTTATAGTAGTTTACTTTTAAAAGTGCTGTACCATTTTAGACCTACAATAAATGCATTTGACTTCAACTTTGAATGAGTTTTATTTTTAACAGATCAAAAAGGGAGAAGGGTATCAATAAGGTTGTATTCATGTTATGATATTTGGTTTGATTTTCATTTGTAAACATCATATTTTGTTTGAAAGGATATACTGTAAGATTCATCCCTTTGAAATTTCATCATAATCAGTTAAGTAGTTTGGTTTTTAAATCATAATAACTTGAAAAATAAGTTGTTCAAGTTAATGAAATTGCATATATTGCATTTCTGTGATTTCAGTGTTGTTTACGATCATTACAATAGTCTCAATGAACTATATAAGGCATAATTTCAAACGAATGTGTCCTAAGATTCAACAAGTAAAACTGTCGATAGTATTACGCTCGCGTCATGACAACACTATGTCACTCACACATTTACATTTCGTTTTTTGTTACACCATTCATCCGTCACTGTTGGTCTTGTACATCCTAAGCCTATGCCTAAACCGCTCGGCCACCTAGGCTCGCTATTTCTAGCCGAAATTTCGTGCTTGAATTGTATTACTTTAACCGTCATAGGGGACGGTGCGTTTTGATTTTGTGCTCCAATAATTTGTAAAATATGATTTTCGCTTAGCACGCGATAGTGCTTGTAATATTATTTAGATTTAAACTTGTTAACGATGACGCAACTTGTAATTTTGTCAGGTATTAAACGTGTCCGTGGATAAAGTGGATGATACCACTTACTTAAACAATTTAAATAAAGTCATCTACCAACAAGATTCCCCGCCAACAATGGTAAAGGGAGTACGTGGTTTTTATATGCATACATTCCCGGTCGTAGGATGGGCACATATGGTCCTATTAAATGGCCACCACGTTAACCCAATATAACACTGATTAATTATTTTAAATGGGATGACGTATAAGAATTAGAAGACACCGTCTTTTATCACGCGGAGCCGATATCGTCCATTTTTGAGTGAAGATCAATTGTTATCATTATCTATGTCTCGCATTGATTTACCAATGTTCGCTACACATCTTTGTCTAAGACCACTAGAAGTGCTCTGAAACACGTCCGTACCTGGAAGGCATTATTGAACATTTATTTCATTATTTGACTAAAAAAGGTATACATTTTTTATACGCCAGGAACTGTATTGAATTGTGCAAGAACGAAATATTTCCTTATATCAGACAAGTCACTGAAAATAGCTGTGTCAGACATAAGTGACGTAGCATGTAACCCTTCGAGATGTTACCTCACACCTGCGTGAATACAAAATGTATTCAAGAGGCACGTGCGTCGATATTAAAAGTAGGTCGTCTGAATATGCAAAGAAAACTCGGGTAAAAGCTGACGACTTTTGCGCAAGTACTTACGGAGTACGCCATTTGGCTCCAGACACCCACTGGCAGTCCTTACAGACAATATAGCTTGGGTTGCGTTTACGTTAATAATATAATACAAAATTAATAGTAGATTATGATACAAGTGCGCTAAGTTGCTCATTATACACGAGGTTGTGTGTTGCAGCCCGAGCCGTAGGCGAGGGCGTAAATCAGCCGAGTGTATAATGAGCAAGTTCCTCACGAGTTTCATACTTTTTCGCACTTTTTAAACACCCTTGCGAGGAATATATATATATTGCACAAATGCTATACAAACAACATACGAAAATTATGGAAAAGAGAGCGCAAGTTTTTTTTTAGCGCGCGGCAAATTTATTATGGTTGATTACATATAAACGTCTTTGATGTTACAAATCTGTATTACCCGGTTAAATTGAAAATGCTCTGTTTACTCGCATATAATTTGCAGTTAGGTACTAACTTAACTTTGTAGGGATAGTTCTATTACGCACTAGTGTATATTATTATGCACGAGGATGTTATAGTTCGGTTTATGGCGCTAAGAACGATATAATAAAGCTCACTTTACGAGCAAGGGTGTTGAAAATGTAGTATCGATTTTTGGACTATATTATACATGGTTATTGGTATAATGCTAACAACCTCTTAGGGTTGACTTCTGCTAGTCCTAACAAATATATTGAGATGTTTTTTTTTATGTATGTTTTTTTAACTATATTGTGTAAGTTTATGTGTAAGGTGTGTATGACGGAATAAGAACGAGAACCTGATGTTAAAAGTCTCTTGTGTTGTAATTTAATATTTCATATATTTTATTACTTAGCTCGATGTAAATATTCAAAACTGTATTCAAAGTGAGCGCGGCGCGGTCCAGTGCTCCCACAGAGGACGCTATGGCTCGCACTGTCCCCCCTATGACGGTTAAAGTAATACAATTGGAGTACACATTCGATATTTTTTGTTAATATTATAAGGCATTGTGAACGCAACCAAGTCAGACAGTCTTTGAGGAGTGAGCCTGACATTCTTTCTACACGCTATCCGCACACCTATTCGCTTTCATACGATCTTCGCCATTAGGCCCTAATGCGGTCTGCGACATTCCGCCATTCGCCATTTCAGTGCCATCCGCCATTTGTGCCGTTCCGCCATTTGCAACCGGTTCGCTATTCGTTCGGATTAAATTACTCGTGTTGTGGTGTAGAGTTCACGCGCGAAATCGGCGGGCGTGTGGGTGACTTAATTATAGCTAGCGTGTTTTCTTAGAAGACGTGTGTTAACTTACTGATTTGAATATGTTTAACATCGCGTATTCGTGTGTTCAACTGATTCAATCTTGTAAGCAAACATTATGAAGTTATATATGAATAACCATCACATCAACTTGGAAAGTTATATATGCTGAAGTTTATTAAGTATGGGTGTATATGTCTTATATTCAAGTATAATAAGTCTTAAGATAATGAATAGATTCAGGCGTTACCTACTTTGCGGAAATCCATCTATAATAATAACACATATTTTTATTGGAAGAATTTTCGAAGCGTTTCGAATCGGTTTGGATGCGTGTGGTTTGTGACGTCACGTCGGCTTAACAGGAAAATTAGGCCGGATTGTCACTAGATATATTTTTTGTATTTTTCAAGTGTTTTATTAAAATATAAATTTAACATTTTCTTAAAATATTTGTTATTATTATGTAAGTCTTCTCTTCACGATGCGACGGTTAAATGGATTTGGGTTATTTTTAGGGTTCCATACTAAAAAACGGTACTAAAAACCTAATTACTAAGCTTTGGCTGTCATTCTGTCCATCCATTCGGTGTCTGCCTGTACGACCTTTAAGGTGAAGCGAGTCTTAAAAGGCAAATTTGGAATAAGTGTTAAAAAAGAGTGTACCAGTACAACTGTGCCTTTTATAACCAGATTATAGCCAGACATAAATATAATGTATAATATTCAAGACGATACGAACCAGACAAAACTAGACCCAAAACACGATTCTCTCGATAGAAAAAAATAAACATCAATCGCATGCGAACCGAGGACTCTCCGTCCTACTCCCTCAGTCAGACATACTTCAGAAAGAAAGAAAGAAGAAAGAAAGAAAATGTTTATTTTGCAACAAATAAATAATGACAATATAAACTTAAAATTATAAATTAAACATATACTTCTATTTGTCGCAAAACCGGCCTCAACTCAGCGTTATGCTGGTCGTTCAACCAGCGCTGGTCTTCCGTTAAAGCCGTTTCGGTGATATCACTGACAAGCTACTAAAAGTTAGTATTATATATAGTATGATATTAAAATTGTTGTTTTGAATTACGCAACTTTATATAATCTACACCAAGTTATAATTTGTTTTGCTGTACACATATCTGCATCAAACATATTATATATATATATATATTTAGATCAAGATCCGTATAATATGCATACTACAAAATATACATGTTGAAAAGATGCTGCTAAGTCTAGGTAGACAAAAGTAGAGGTATCAAAGGTTGTGCGTAGAGGTGCTTGCTTGGAGACAAGGGTGTGAGGTGAGGTGTACTGTGTGGAGTGAATGTGTATTGTGTATGAGGGTGTATTTATGTGTGTGTATGTGATTTTGCTATGGACTTTGATTCGTTTTTATAAGGCACTTGTATCAAGCTTTAGAGTTTCCTGTGATATTTGGTGATCCGTAAGAAATTGTTTAAGTTTTAACTTGAAGCCTTGGACATTTTGCAGGTTCCTTATGGGCGGTGGAATATTATTCCAACATTTAGTAGCGCTATAACGGAAACTGCCACGAAAAGCTGCCGTGCGATGTCTTTGTGTTGACAGTTGTACCGCTTTTTGACGAGACTCATATGATGTTTGCCTAGGCATCCAGGATAATTTTTCATATAAAAACATTGGAGCTTGGTGCTTGAGAATACCAAAAAGAAGGCAAGCTAGGTGTAATTTTTGACGGTGCTTCATTTTTAAAATAGAGTTTTTATTTAAATATGGTGTCACGTGGGCCCTCAACGGAATATCAAAACAAAAACGTGCACAGGCGTTTTGGACTCTTTGAATTAACTTATGAGTTTTGCATAGCAGCCGCGGGCCAAATACTATGTCCATATAGTTAAGCTTTGATAGAACCAATGATTCAACGAGTGTTATACGCAGTCCTTCATTCAAATATGGCCTTATTTTATATAATATCTTTAATTTGTAGAAGCAATTTTTCATTGTGTTTGCCACATGTTTCTCGAACCGTAGATCACAATCCATAAGCAATCCTAGATTGCGTGCTTCGTATACCCGCTCTATCTCTTTATTCATGAGCATAACTTTAACTGATGAAGGAATACTCTCGCGCTGTCTTTTACTACCGAAGATAAGATATTTTGTCTTTAAGGGGTTTAGCAATAAACAGTTTTGTGACGACCAGGTGGCTATACTGGTAAGATCGTCATTAATTTTAAGTAGAGCATTATGTATATCTGTTGGTTTGAATGATATATAAATTTGTATGTCATCTGCGTATATATGGAATTTACAATGCTTTATAACAGTAGATATGTCTGCACAGTATAAAATAAACAGGACAGGTCCCAGGATTGATCCTTGAGGCACCCCTCTCTTTACAGGGACTTTATCCGAAACGAAACATGAACCATCACTGCCCCTTAATTTTACACACTGAGAACGACCACCAAGATAACTATCAAACCACCTCAAAGCTCCGTTATCAAATCCATAGTAACTTAACTTTGATATGAGTAAATTAACATTTATGGATTCAAATGCCCGAGAAAAATCAAGTAGTACAAGTAATGTGCACATTCCCTCATCTTGGGAGCAAATAATGTTGTCAGTAACATCTAATAGTGCGGTCACCGTGCTGCGCCCCTTTCTAAAACCTGATTGTACATCCGGTAAGATATTATTATTTTCGAGAAAATCAGTCAGTTGATTACAAACCGCCTTTTCCATAATTTTTGACAAGCAAGGTAGAATACTTATCGGTCTTAGATCATTTAAATGAACTGGATTTGTATTCTTCGGTAAAGGACGCACGATTGCCTTTTTCCACACATTTGGATATGTGCATGTGAGGATAGAAGCATTAATTAATTCCTTTATGCAATCTATTGTGTTGGGAAAGGTCATTACAAGCATATTTAAGGTAATATTATCACTGCCTTCAGCTTTGGACTTTAAACTTTTTATAATTTTAATAATGTTATCCAAAGTAATTGGGTCAATGTGAAAGACAGAGACACTAAATTTCTGATATTCAAAAAATGTAAGCTGCGAGATAGACACATCCGAAGAACCTGGTATGTTTAGAAAATGATTATTTATAATATTAGGTTCATCAAAGAATGATGGCAGTTCATTTTTGGTGTTCGGTAATAATGTGTTTTTGAAGTTTGTCCATAAAGTTTTGGGATCATGTATTTGCTATTAATATTATGTTTATGATATGCTGACTTCTCATGGAAAAGTGCTTTATTTACTGTTGATTTTAATGTTTTGTAATACTCCTTTTTACTATTTAATTTACATTTATGATAATCAGCAGCGGCCTCATCGCGAAGTCTCATCATTAATTTCACCGTGTCCGTAATCCAAGGGTACGAACGGTGTTTGACGACAATAGATTTAACAGGTGCATGAAGATCAAACAGTGAGAGAACGCTGTGATTAAAGAGATCCACCATGCCATTAACATCATTAAGTACAGATATTTGATCCCATTTAACCATTCTCAGATCATCATTAAACTTATTTATACATATATTTTTTAATGGTCTACAACAAATAGTGCATGGCATAGGTTTTTCACGTTTTATATTAAATTCACATATTACAAGGCAGTGTCCGAGATGGGATCCAACGTGTTCTAAAGTAATTGTCTTAGGCCGCAAATCCGTACAAACTATATCTATAAGTGTCTCGCTGGTTTCCGTGAAATGGGTTGGTTTCGTAACCAACTGTGATAAATTAAAACAAGATAAGAATAAATTTAATTTGATGGTATTATGATCATTAATATTGAGTAAATTAATATTGAAATCTCCTAATAACAATAAATTATCAAAATCACGAATTGAACTGATAGAATCTGTGACTGCGTCAAAAAATAGGTCAACGTTCACCCAGTGTGGACGATACACTGTGCCAATTGCCAGTTTCTTTCCGTTGAGGGTTACCATGAGCCACATTTGCTCTACTATGTTGTGCAGTGGTTCTACTGGGTGCGTCAAAGTGCGCACACTCATTTGAGTATTTCGTTTTATATAAAATGCTACGCCACCCCCGCGCAAGCGCTTACCTCGGGGACGAGGGATGTGACGAAAACTATACCCTGGAACCTGGGGTGCGCGACCCTCCTCGCCTATTTTTAACCATGTTTCATTAATAGCTATCAAGTCCAGGTCATTGCGAGTTAATGCGGCTATAATGTTATCATGATTAGTGCACAGGGAACCTGCATTATACAAACCTACTTTTATATATTTGTGATTAACCATAATAAAGATTATTTGAAAAAGTAAGAGAGAAATACAACTCACAAAGTGCTATTTTTACACGCAGTGGAAAATTAAAGGATACGAAGTGAACAAAACATACATAAAAATTGCTATAAATAAGTAAGTTGATGGATTCGTTTATTTGTGTAGTGTAAATGAAAGAGAAAATGAGCCTTCCAAGCTGCTTAGCTACAGTGCATACAAAGTTTAATAATATTACATAGCAGAATAATATAATACATAAGGAACAAGTGCATAATTTTATAACTTTACTGTCAAACTGTTTCAGTCTTTTGCGCTTTTTACTTTTACATTCCGGGCAGATCCAATCATTAGGTACTGATGTGCTGTCAGGAATAGACACGCATACTTTATGAAATTTAAGTACGCATATCATACAAGTGGCGGCCCCTGACGGCGTTAAGAATTTGCCGCAACCACCGCACTTAGTCATGTTAGAAAAGGTTCAAAAATTAGTACAGGGATATCGGTGAAGGAAAGTTTAGTTCGACCGCTCGTCGCTAGATGGCGTGATTGTAAAGTTCGTTAAATTTAAGAAAGTTGTTTACCCACTTTTAATTTAAAAAACACTTTAATCTTTGATACACTCCTATGATTATTTCAATTTTAAATCACGAATCTAACCTGTATCGTGCACACAAACACTCACACAACTTATTTGGTTGCTAGTACACACACTGAGATTACTGATGCTACGTAATTTTACGTTTAAGTATTTTTACAGCGTATTAATTGAGCAAGCGTATAGTGTTAGTTAGCCGTCAATGACATCACTCTCTTCAAACTTCACATAGCTGTATTAAGTTACGCGTAAACCAACGTGTTATACCTGAGTCCTAGGAGGCGTGCAAATATGCGTATTCACTGCGTGTAAAAGCAATATACACGGCGCAGTGTACAAGTATCGTTCGTAGTGTTGCCATTACCTTTACATACATACCATTTGTCTTCTTTTGGAGAGAATATCTGCCGACCTTATTATATATTATTAGAGCAACCAAAAGTACAAAGCCAAAAATTAAAACAAAATATTTTGTGCAGGTACATGAAAATATACGAAATGTTGTGACATTAGCCATTTATATGGCATTTAGTAGCTTAACTTGGTTATTACAGCGCCTTACTTGCTGTATGATTTCTTTCTCCCCAGAGTTCCCAAGTATATTACATAGTAAAAGCTACATAAATATATCTGGTTACAAAACATATTGTTATTTCAATTCAAGTTATTTAATAAATCAAGAGCAAAATGATATAAATACAGATTAAAGTTAGTATTTACTGTTACAGATCTCCATGATTCACTATATTGACGATGCGCCAGAAGACCTTATAGCACTTAATTTGTCATCAAGAACGGCCAGCATATAAGACATAATCGAATAGATGTATTTGCGAAGCGAAAATTGCAGAAAGTTAGTGTCTCTGTAGTTTCGATTAGTAGATATTTATAGTTAGGATACAAATAATCACTCCACAATTTTTCATTCGAATTGGAATAAACATACGTATTTAATTAATGATCTAATAGCTTTTTGCAATTATTGTGTAAGAGAGTATTGCTTTTTTGTTTAAGCAAGATATTTTTTGTTATTGTTTGAAATATTTTAATAAATGTTTAATTCTACATACATGTTAATTAAATTCGAATAAAACATTAGTATCTGTAGTGATAATATTTTTTGTCATTGTTAATTAAATAGCTGAATAACCTAAATTAACCAGATTCTAGTGGTGTTATCTAGTAGATTAACTAAGATGTATTGTTAACTCTTTGTTTTTGTAACAGATGGCGTTATTAGTACAATAACATTATATCTTATTAAAACAAAATTGTTAGTTAATCTTTTTAATGGTTATAAAGTTATATTTTTTTCACAGATAGCAGAGAGCACACATCTATAGGCTTGATACTTTTTCAGTAAAGTGTGCCACAAAATGCTCAGGTTGTGGGATGGTGATAGGGCTTGTTTCGCTCACCATAACTACGGGGCACATATCCATACTCAGGAATATAACTAAAAAAAACCTTACTTGAAAAGCTCATTACATTACAGGAAAGGGTGTACACCTCACGATTTAGGCCCGAATTTCAAGTCACGGATCAGGCAGTACCACTTTTTATTTCATAGAAGAGGTGCTCGTATAATTATAGAAAATCTCACACTCACAATATGCAAAAAAGCCTCTCAAAAGGCTTTTGTCAACGTGTTTTAATTTAAGGGCGGCCGTAAACGACGAGAATAAAAATGTATTTTGTCGGTAATTCGTAGAGAGGTCGAGAGGACGTGTAATGTGAGGGTCCAGAGGGATTAGCATTTCTAACGGAGGAATTTTAACTGAGTGCTCATTATGGAGGTATATTTTGGGGTTCGGTTTTATGTAAGTTTGCATCCTTAGAACGTTCTCATCAAATCAGAGGTTGCCGTTGAAAAATATTAGTTCTATCCACACGATTTCAAGATCGAAAGTGGACAAACAAATGACCATGGGAAGGCGTACCAAGGAAATGAAAAAGTCAGATCATTCACTAGTCGGGAGGACGAGATCGTAAACACGTGGTCCTCACTGGGTTCAGAAAGCTCAAGCAAACTTTGGCTGTATCTGCAGAGGTTCTCACAGAACGGAATAGTTTCATCATGATGCAATCACCATTAGCAAAATAGTCGATGGGAAGAGGGGAATGTGGTGACTTCGATGTTGGCCATAGTAGTTCAGCCGGGGAGGTTTTTGTATTCTAAGTTCTTCAGCGATGTCTGAGTAATATTCAGGGAGGTAAGACAACTTCCCGTGGGGTGCCAGACTAGGATTTCACCCATATCTTCATGTGGGAGTTGTAATAGGCACTGAAAGTAAAAAGGACCAGAAGGAGGGCAGCAGCTTCCAGAAGAACTACACTATTACACTGCATCGGCTGCCAAGCGCGGGGATTATGGTGAATCCGCCCTAATTAGGGTAGGTTTTATTTAACGAGAAATGTTATGGTTGTTGATGAAGACTATGGAACTCTCCATATTCTAGAACTGTGCCCTTTAATTGACAAGACAATAGGTTTCTCTCCTATTACATAGGAGCATAACATAGCTAGCGAAACGTGGATGTTAAGATACTGTGTCTTGCCTTTCGGGGATATGACAGCGTGATGATGCTTTTTAAGAGAACTTTAGAATGCTGTGGAATCTCTTCATCATGAATCGTTCTTCCTGTAAAGACTGACAGACACTTTTGCACTTTAACAGTTATGTCAAAGACACCCATCGGGTATTATTGCATTCCATTGCGAAAGGCTTTGTTTCGCTGTGGATCTTTTGGCAATGTTTCAAAAATAAATCATCCTTTTAATAATAATAAAATAGCATTTGAACCTACTTTCAGAAGATGAGGTACTTTACAATTTTGTATCTTATATCTCCATCTACTGGTTTACATATTTCATTAAATTAATATTATTAATTTCCTGCTTAGACAACTTGACGTCAGAAAAAGCCACGTAGCGTAGCCAAAATCGTTTTCGGAGCGTTTCAATTCAACATGAAGCATCATTAGGTGGTAATGACTGAGTGTACGATCGAGAAATTAATTCTAATGTAAAAGAAACAAATGGTTAATATACTATAGTGATTGCGTTTTTTCCATGCTCCTTAGAACACCGCCTTTTGTTTATTTATAATTTCATTATAAATAAACAAAAGGCTATCAACGAAGAGCGCGATTCTGTGCCTTAAGCACACTGTCAACTACTATACAAAGAGAAATACGCCGGTATACGCATGCTTCCTGGACCTCTCCAAGGCTTTTGATTTAGTTCAGTATGATGTCTTATGGAGCAAGCTAGACCAGATTAACTTACCGCATGAGATTACCGGCCTATTTTGTCTCTGGTATGGGCATCAAAAGAATTATGTGAGTTGGGCAGGGGTGATGTCAGAGCAATATGTACTTGAATGTGGTGTCAGGCAGGGTGGTTTGTCATCTCCTACGTTATTCAACTTGTACATTAATGAACTGATCGTCGCGCTCAGCAATCGCCATGTTGGCTGTCATATTGATGGAGTATCTGTGAATAATCTCAGTTATGCGGACGATATGGTGTTGCTGAGTGCCTCGGTATGTGGTCTAAGAAGGTTAAGTGTATGTGAAGACTATGCTCGTGATCACGGTTTGCGGTATAATGTGGCAAAAAGCATGTTCATGGTATTTGGAGCTAGTACAGTAAGTCCCCAAAATGTTCCGCCTGTAAGACTGAACGGAATACCTCTGGAGAGGGTGTATAAATATAAATATTTGGGACATATTCTTACGTCTGACCTAAATGATAATGAGGATGTTGAGAGAGAGCGGAGGTCGCTATCAATACGAGCCAACATGATAGCCCGCAGGTTTGCTAGATGTTCCAAGGAAGTAAAAATCACACTATATAGAGCCTTCTGTGCATCGCTGTACACCTGCAGCTTGTGGGCTCGTTACACAAAGAAGTGCTACAGCGACCTCCGTGTTCTTTACAATAACGCGTTTAGGATTGTGGTGGGGCTGCCTCGGTTCTGTAGCGCCTCAGGTATGTTCGCGGAGGCACGCACCGCCTGCTTTCACACGAGTATGCGCAAGCGGAGCATCTCCTTGGTGCGCAGAGTACGGGCTAGCTCTAACACAGTCCTGGCGATGATTGCTGACAGGCTGGACTGCCCCTACATGCTGCATTGCTGCAGCAGACATGTTCAGCCAATGCTGTTTGTCAGGCGCTATTAATATTTTGTATGCGTGTTAATTTTTCTATTATAGTTTTATAATTTTTCTGTGTAGATTGAAGTAATTGAATTTATTTAATTGTAATTTTAAAATTTTGATTTTATTTTATTTCGAATTTTTTGACATTTATTATTATTAATTTTTAATGTATGCCTTATATGGGTCTAGTTGCCCGAAATAAATGAATTTATTATTATTAAGTAAGGTGAATACAATTTTGCAACCACGCCATACTAAACTTTGGCTGCTGCTTTCGCCATACTTAACTCTGACTCTTTAAAGAGCTCTTCAAGGCCATTTCCACGAGCCTGTCTCATTTTCATATCGTCTCAATACCGTCACGCGTCATTAGAGTCAGGTGGCGCATGGCGTAACAAACTCGCGCTGCCGAGTGTTCACCGAAAATGTATGTTTTTATTATGAAAGGTTTATCGCTATAATTGGATTTGAACTTTACGTATATACGTTAAATTTACGTGTATTTTTTAACGGTTTCAAAAAAAGCAAGCAAATCTTCAAATCAAAGCCTATTTTTTTTTATTTATGACCACGCTTCACTGGTGGCTTGATTCCGATCTAGTGATTATTTTTTTATATCGAATAGATTATGCCATGGACAGTAGTGAGCTAAATACCGAGATTGATGACTAATGAAGGTTGTTTCAGGAAGGCTTCCGCCATAAAACTCGACCTAAATCAATTTAACCGACTTCAAACAAGGAGGAGGGTCTCAATTCGACTGTTTTTATTTTGTGTATAATTACATCATTACTCTTTACAGGGTGTACCGATTTAGTAGTATTTGAGTTATCCCTAATTATGCGTATTTTATGTTTCAAGTCGGTTTTTTGTTAACATTTTAAAAATATTTCCTTACCTTCAATCATTTTCTGAATTTATTGAAAATGTGTACAATGAATAAGGTCTTAAATGTGACAAAGTGAACCAACATTTTCAACCGAGAATAGGCATGCAAAATAAGTTAAACTAGCGAGTTTTTTTTTTCTTTTTTAACATCTAAGGTCACACTATAACTAGTAATTTTACAATATATATATATAATTATAATTAATACAAGTTAGTGAAATTAAAAAAAATAACTATAATACATTGTAAAATACACATAAAAGCTCTCTCTAATTGAATTCATTAAATTAAAAGATTTTTGCCGATCACAGATTTCTTAAATGATTTAATAAATCTGTGACATTATAGTACCATTTATCAATCTGTAGTGAACGTAATTTAATTTTAAAATTTAATAAATAAAAGCTTTTTATTCATTCTGGTATTTTACTAAATATTTTCGAAGCCATACAGAATACACTTTTACCCATAAGAGTAGTCTTAGACTCCCTTAAAGGGGTTTACTAAGGGAGTACTTTTTTTAAACAAAGCTTTGATTTATTACGTAATTTTTTATAATATATTACATCACTTTTTTATTTTATTTCTTATAGGCTAGCCTTTGACCACTATCTCACCTGATGGTAAGTGATGATGTGGTCGAAGATGTTGTTCAGGCTGGCCTAGAATACTGCTTAACGTTGGAAAATAGCTAGGATTTGTTTTTTAGAAATATTGCAACTTCATAGATGTACATGCATGGTAGTGTATAAAGTAAGATTTACAACTGTCTCTCGGCTTAAGATGGGCTATACTTAGCTCTTATACATTTCTACTGTGCAATAAAAACATAATTTTTATGTGTGGAATTACCCCAAAATATTATTCCGTATCGCAATAAAGAAGCAACACTTCCATGGTATGCAGTTTCATTACCCACTACCTTAGATATATGATGCAGAGCATACGCCATACTATTTATTTTTTTCGTCCATCTTTCAATTTGTGGTTTCCATGTCAGATGTCTATCTATATTTAGTCCTATAAATTTCGTCGTGGTTTCATTTATAATATCATTCAAATAATGTATGTCACAATTAATATTTATACCTTGCTGATAAAATGCATCAAATTAGTCTTATTTAAATTTATAGTCAGATTATTACCTTGCAACCAGTTTATCGCATTATTTAATGAGTCATTAATATCAGTCTTAAAGTTCCTATCATTCTTATTTATTATCAAAATGCTGTTGCCCGCAAAAAGTACCATCGGTTGTTATATATATATATATACCTTGTGTGTTATTATTAAATTGTAGTGTTGTCCAAGATTTTATAAACGAAATAGGCATTGGATCAAGCTTACATGAGTATGTAAGAAAGGTGATGAGTAGCTATTAATATTATTTTTAACCGACATCCAAAGAGTAGGATGTTTTCAACAACAGTATATAACTCGACTGACTAAGCTAAATCAGTTTTACGCAACATAAAGGCCATTGCAGGCCCACATTCAATCAAAATACTTCAGCTAATAACCAGTTAGCAGTGAGCCGAGCAAGATATTATTCTACGATTATTCAAACATACATTTTTGAAAATATATTCTGCTGTCCAGCACCCACTTCCGTAGCGTAATTGGTAATGCGACAAGACGGTATTCAGGGGTTGCGGGTTCAAGTCCAGTTGGAAGTTATATTTTAATATCCTAAAAAATCTGTTTTCGCTCAGCTGTATTGTTATTGCTCAGCATGAATCAATGCTGTTGTTGAAAATAATACGTTATTTTCTAAACAATTACAAGCACAATCAAATGTTAAGCGAAATTCACAGTAAATTGTTAGATTAAAAAAATAAGAAGCAATATTTTTTATTATCTAACAATTTACAATGAATTTCGCTTAACATCACCTGGAGCGGGAATCGAAACCGCTTCGCTCAGTTTTACGTACCGGTGCCTTAACCACTGGGCTATCTAGACGGGTTCGACTGAGCCAAAATTTTGTGCTCTTATTCTATAATTTCAAGTATCATAGGATTGCGGCCAAGAACCAGACTACTAGACTTCAGCTGATCGAAAGAAGAGTTCAATCATGTCAATATCAAATTGAAAAACTTTTTGACGGACAAGCTCGAGGCCCACCTGGTGTTAAGCGGACTTACCTCTGCCTATAACAGAATCATTTCATCACAAGTAACGAATTGCACTGGGCCCGACACCTTGTGGCATAGTTATTAAGTCTCATGTGCCTGTAATTTCACTGGCTCTCAGTCTGCCGGAACACACCGTTAGGTGCTTGGTGACAGATTTTCTACTTGAGGGTTGTCGCTAGCCAGGTGGGCAATCGCAAAATGCCCTTCCACCATTTGGTGAAGCTCAAGACGGCGGTGGGGATCGAACCAGGGACCTGCGGCACGGCAGTCCATAACTATTACCGCTCGGCCCTCATTGCTTCAAAAGGTTAATTTGCTGTAGAAAGCTTACAGCTGGCAGAGTAATTAATATGCAACAACTCCGAGCAAGGGAACAATTTCCATTATATTGTAATCGAACCTCAACCTATTTGTAATCCATGCATGTTATATGGAGGCAATTGAGCGGAGAGCGAGTGTATATTAGTTTTAAACTTTGGGCCATTAGTAGACATATGGGACTATACCTATCTACAGACAAACATGGCTTAAGTAGATCAGCTTAAATTATTATTAGTTTTAAAAGACATAAACCGAGATTTCTGGCCAATAAATAATATATTTTCCGCTTGAGTAAATACATACCATATTTATCCAATTATGCTCGTAAAGTTGTTTATGGTGATAAAAGGACTAAAACGGTGTTTTGTCCTCTAATGTTTTATAGTCTGTTTTTAAGCGTAAGAGCATAAAAATTGTATACATAAAAGTTCCCATTGACGAAGGTGACTCAGCCTCCAAAAGTGACCGTCACTGTTAAAACCTTATACCACATAGGAGAAGTGTGCAAAAAGTTCTGTGTTTAGGTGAGAAGGGGTCTGTAAACTGTAGCAGGTGATATCACTGGGCAAACGAGACAGATGAAGTTACGTCTCAAAGATGAGCGCAGTGCAGTGTCAAGCAAAACAGGGCCCCAATTCTCTTAGCTCAGTAGTAATGTCACTAGCGGTCACCCATCCAACTCATGACCGCGCGCGACGTTGCTTAACTTTGCTGCTCGGTTGAGAACAGCTAAGTAAACTTCGCTACGAGCGCTTCAAGACTAGACCTGTAACAGCCGTTAGTCTTGAAGCAATGATAGCTGAGCGGTTAAAGCTATGGATTGTGGTGCCACAGGTCCATGGTTCGATACCCACCGCCGGCTTGAGTTGCATTTTGCAAATGCCCGCCTGGGTAGCTACTACCCTCAAGTAGAAAATCTGTCGCCAAGCACTAAACAGTGTGTTCAGCAGTCATTGAGAGCCAGTAAAATTGAGCACATGACACTCAACAACTGTATGTCTCAGAGTGACGGGCGCAGTGACCTACACTTGAAGAAATGCATCTGTTATAGGTTAGTCAGTTTAATATAAGGTGGGCCTCGCGCTTATTCCGTCATAATCCGATAGAAAAATTGCTCAAAACTCTTTGAAGTATCTACATTGTTATTTATAAGTCGTTGGATTTTTTCAAAAGGAAACCATCGCAAAAAGGAACCATTAAAAAGTTTTTACTAGCTACACGTCTTTATTAAAACTTGAAATCACTTTTAACCAACGTCTCAATCTTATGTTCAGGCTCACCTTCCGACCGACCAAGAATCCAATTAGTTTCAATTGAAATACAGGCACTGCTGGGTATACCCAGGCATTGCAAACACTCCTGGCATTGCAAACACTCCTGGCATTGCAAATATCCCTGTGTAGGTCGTCGGAATTATAATAAAGGGGAGATTAAAATTAAGGCACGATTTGCCGATGGAAGATAAATATTAAAATCCAGACTTGGGACGAATTTTAATCAGTTCATCAGATGGTATGTGTACCCTCTACCTCATTTATTTGTGAAACTGAAGTTCTAGGCATTGTTTGAGTTTTTATCGACAGAGGTTTTATGCCTTTTTGTTGGACATAGTGGTAGAGCTGCTCGCGTTCGTTGAACGTTAAAGAAGGTAAATACAAACAATACAAACGATAAATATAATAATAATAACAAATATTTTAAAAGTATTTTAAGAAAACATTTAATTACTTATTTATTAAAACACTTAAAAAATCCTAATAAAAATGATATATATCTAGTGACAATTCCACCTAATTTCCTGTTAAGCCGACGTGACGTCACAGTGTTTTAATAAATAATTAATTAAATGTTTTCTTAAAATACTTTTAAAATATTTGTTATTATTAAAAATGGATTTCCGCAAAGTAACGCTTGAATCAATTCATTAGATAAATATAATATAAAAAATATAGGATTTGTAAGCAGCAACTAATGTTCTCTTGATGTGATCACATGGAAGTTATTAAAAATGAATGAACGCGTGAGACAAATCAAAATTATAGGTTTCAAAAATGATTTTGTATATATTTAAGGCCTTATTCATATTCTGTTTACTTTATTTATTGCTGATATGCTAGCCTGTGACCATTATCTCACCTGATGGTAATTAATGATGTGGTCAAAGATGTTGTTCAGGCAAACCTTGAATTACTAGCTCTCAAGGACAACTGCCGGAACACACCGTTTGGTACTTGGCGACATATTTTCTACTTGAGTGTATATATATGACAGCTAGCAGGCCAACATTTTACAAAATGCCCTACTACCATGCTCTAACGACTGCCATACTAAGACAACAACCGGGACCGACGATTTAACGTGACCTCCGAAGTACGGAAGCGCTCAGTAGTGATGTCACAGCGATAACCCATCCAAGTCATGACTACAGCGGATATTGCTTAACTTAGCGAACGGCGAAGCAAACTACGCTACGAGCGCTTCAAAGTGGGTTAGTAAGTTTGAAGCACTGATAGCTCAGTGGCATTGGCTATGGACTGCCGCGCAGCAGGTCCATGGTTCGAATCCCGCCGCGGTCTTGAGCTTCACCGCATATTGAAAGGGTACTTTGCGAATGCTTGCCTGGCTAGCTACCACCCTCAAGTAGAAAATCTGTCACCAAGCACCTAACGGTGTGTTCCGGCAGCTGTCCTTGAGAGCCAGTGAAATTACAGGCACATGAGACTTACCAACTATGTCTCAAAGTGACGGGCGCAGTGCAATTCATGACTTGTGATGAAATGCATCTGTTATAGGCAGAGCTTATATTAAAAAAGTTATTAAGGCGTTATATGGAATCAGTAGTGAATTTTAAAATAAAATGTATTCATATTCTCACAATTGCGTTCAAATGCTGCATACTGTATCAGCTGGATCGTCCACTGCTGAACACAGCCTCCTCCATTTAGGGGGGATTTGGCATAATCCCCACGTTGGCAGGTGTCTTGAGATCACAGTTTAAGATATCAATTCCTGAGAAAGTGCTGCTGACCAACTTCCGGTATTTTATCTGACTTGACTTCTTATATTAATGGCTTCTGTGGCGTATTGTCACAATTCTGCCAATGTCCGTACTTGCTAGTGTCATAAATCATGTGGAGAGTGTTTATTGTTAAGAGAATGGTTGGTGTTTACAAGGAAGAATCCACCAGACACTTTCCAACCATGATGATTATTTTATCTAAAACAAAAGAGACACCACAACTAAGACAAATACAATGTTAGTAGAACACATAATCAAAATTACAACATAAATACTGTAATATCGTAATTTTAGAATAATATACCTAGCTAGACCATTTTCAGGGTACGGAACCCTAAAAATGGTCTAGCTAAACATGGATTTTGCCATAACCTGTCTAACAATTTGGACCACATTGTCGCTTACAACTGTTATAATATATGAGGGTCAAAGGGTAATCTTATAACTCACTAGCTTTCCGGCCGCGACTCCACTCGCGCGTTATCGGCCCTGTCGGTTATCGCGGAAAACCATAATTATAATTTATCTTTTATTAACCTCTGATTGCGCAGTTGGTTTTATGTCCTTCCCCGGGTTTCAAACTATTTCCATACCAAATTTCATTTAAATAAGTCCAGAAGTTTTTATATTTATTCGTTGCATACAAAAGTACAAATATATCCTTTTTATAATATTATTATTAGTGAAGATTTAGAATGGAAGCAGTGACGGCTCAGTGGCATTGGATATGGACTGCCACGCAGCAGGTCCATGGTTCGAATCCCACTGCGGGCCTGAGCTTCACCGTATAGTGAAAGGACATTTTGCGAATGCCCGCCTTACTAGCGACCACCCTCAAGTAGAAAATCTGTCGCCAAGCACCTAACGGTGTGTTCCGGAAGCTGTCCTTAAGAGCCAGAAAAATTACAGGCACATGAGAGACCTAACAACTGTACGTCTCAGTGTGACGGGCACAGTGCAGTTCGTCGTTGACGAAATGCGTCTGTTATAGGCAGAAGTTAGTCCACTTCACATCAGGTGGGCCTCGGGCTTGTTTTACGTCAGAATAACATGAAAAACAAAATACTTTCAGTGCGGTTTCATTTTGGGTCTTCACTAGAAGTTGGCCGCCGTTATATGCGCTCAGTAAAGAATATCTGCCGAATCAATGCCCTACCAATAAAATCAAGAAGTAGCCTAAGTCGACCCTTACGATATTTAGTTGGCAGAATTATGAAACAGTCTCATTGAATTTTAATATTATTTGGTTTGCAATAACGCCTGCTATGCGGATTACATTACAAAATCACAAATATACGATAGGAAAAATTTAAGTCATGTGCGGGATTCGAACCCGCGTCATCGACATGACGTCATAACTCAAATTTAACAGAACGATAGGAAATTATATATTATAATTATAAGGATAGATTTTGTAATGTAATCCGCATAGCAGGTGTTATTGCAAACCTAATAATAATAAAATTTAAAGGTTGCGTCATCATTTACAGTCTCATTGAAGCTGGGCTACGCAGGTACGAGATAGAATATTAAACACATCTCACAATTTACGTCACTAAAATTGAACCTGCCTAACGCGATTCGACAATTCAAACATTTAAAACGCTTTTAATCGAACTGTCAATATGGCGGACGCCGCTAATACGAAACCTGTGTTTGCGCTTTGCATAATTTTGTTGGTTCGGATTCCAGCAATGGTATTGTGTTTGGACTGTTTGGGTCGTATTTTAACGGAAAGAGATAATGTGTTTTGTTTCATTTGAGTACTTACTGGTGCGTTAATACGGTACACAGTGTGATGTACGCTTTGCAAATAAGTGTATACCAATTCATATTGTATCTGGGTCATGACTCGGCATTTTGGTATGATTAAGGAGAGGTAAAATACTGAACTTATATATAATATAATTTTTAGACTTATTCATGTCTATCGCATGTTATACCTACATGAACTAAATCAAAAAACGTATCTTTAAATTGTTCTCCGCTGTAAATTTTTAATGATGTCATCGAAGGAAGCAGACGCCCGCGATTAAATAAGCTATGAACTAGATATGAGCGCCGCGCCGGCGCGCCGTCATCGCCGTGAGTTCTTACCGGCGCGTCGCTGCCGAGAAAAGCATGCGACGCGCCGCCGTAACATTTCGCAGTTTAATTTCCTACTCACACGCACTCACATATTATTTATGTGTTATTTTTTAATCATACCGAAACGTATGGGCACCAAACTTGATAAAATGAAGTTTAGGGCTGTATTTTTTATATTTATGTGATTTTTTCTAACGAGATTAATATACGGAATTGTGTATTCGGCTCAGCCATATTATTTATATTTGCCTATACAATATTAAACATTTTATTGATTGCCATATACAATTCTGAACAACATACTAAAACTAACTTTGCCTTTTTGAGGCTCACTTCTCCTTAATCGTTTTTAACTGTTAAGTAGAGATTGTGATTAACATTTAAGTAGGTAATATTACACAATAATACTTAAATTTGACACGCAGTAATGCAAATAATGTATGTCATTGTACGTATGCTTACTCATTTAGAGATTTAAATTACATATAACTACTTTCGTCAAATTTTTTCTTGTTAAAAGTTATATTCAATCAAATAACAAACATTGCGTTTTCATTATATCCTCCGTTCTTCAATTAAAAAAACACAAAGCTGTTTAGATGATAACAACATGGTTTTCATAATTTGTGTTGTAATATACCAAACTCTCATAAAACATCTAAGACCCACGGCCAGGCCGCCGAAACGCCGCGGCCGCCGAGGAAAATTTGAAACCACGCCGCCGCCGTGGAATTTACCAACGGCGCTCATATCTTCTATGAACTACAATTATACATTTTGTTCTTATTTTAAATTTGTGATCTAAAAATGTGTAAATACATACTGGACGAGTCTGTCTACGAATAAAGATGGATAGTGAGGTAGATGGATCGATAAATCGATAAAGGCAAGACAAAGGTGTGGTTAAGAATAACAAATATTTAAATAAAACCTAAAAAAATATATCTTTTGACAATTCCGCTTAATTTTCCTGTTAAGCCCACGTGACGTCACAAACGCCACGCAGTCAAACCGGAACAATTTTTGACGTGTTTCGCTTCTATACGAAGCACTCTTCGAGCGCACGATAGACACAGGATGTGGTTCCCTAAAGGTTTTGGTGCATGAAAGGAAAGTGATTGTTCTTAGAACAGTGTGGTTTAAAAAACTTATTCTTCTACAACCAACATGTCAGTATGAGGGCCTTTCCTCGGAGCCTTAATTTTCGATACCTGAGTGCTTATTTTTAGCCGACTTAAAAAAGCACCTCCATCCATTTTTACTATTCAAGTTTTTTTTGTGATATCAAACCTAGGACACTTATGTAAAATATGTTTCCATGCTAGATCGCATAGGGTCAATACTAAACCAATTGGTACCGGAATGTATACTCTGGTAAATACTCGTTTAAAAAATGGTTATATAAATCCATTCCCTATTTATTATGCCTGTGGGGTGCCGGAATGTAATGTTATAAGAGGCGACTAAAGGTAAAATACCGGTATGTAGTCAGCAGTGCTTTTTGAGAAACTGATAACCTAAAACTGCGATCCCCAAGACGCCTGTCAAGCGTGGGGATTATGGCAAGTTCCCCGTTTAGGGGGGGAGGATTTGTTCAGCAGTACACAATCCAGCTGATAATTTCTGTACATAATGAATACTTTCATTATGTACAGAAATCAAAGAAAGCTAACTAGTTCAGTTTTTGAGGTGCACCCTCTATAAAAATGTTCCAATAATAACGATTTTTCAACATCATTATTTTACTTTTACATTTAGATTAAAATATTTGTGTACTCCCCTCAGTACTCTCTAGAAAATGACACCTCACATGCATAGCTACGAAATAAATTATTTACTCTCATAATTTTTTCATGCGAACTAATTGTTAGGATTGTATCTACTCCGTATAAGTGCTAGAGACGCCACCTTACTGACGGATAAATAGACAGACAGAAAAAAAGGGGTCTCCAAACGAAGCATACTCTTTTTAATGATTTTTGGGTGTTTTTTATCCTAAAATTTTAATACACGCAGACGCCAGACAAACTAAGTTCAAACCTACCTACCTATGTTACAAATGCAAAAATAAAACAAGAAATATTATAAACTGTGAAAGCGCAAGTCGGACTCCATCTAAAGATCCGGAACAGTATGAAGAAATTACAGTTTCATGGTTACTTTTATTTACGTTTTCATGGATACAGATTACGTTTTTATACATACAATGAATATAAAGTGTTTATACGGGATCGTCGTCCGGCTCGCGCTTGGCCGGTTTTATTTTATAACAATATATTGCGTGATATAAAAGAAAAAGCTATGTACATACATAAAACTATGTATTTCGAGATTAAAAAACAGAACTAATATAAAGTAGACACATTTACATTATTAATCCTTAAGTTATTACGCTCAAACAGTCGTACAAATAGACAAATGCTATTATTGGA
Source organism: Plagodis pulveraria (assembly GCA_963890685.1). NCBI lineage: Eukaryota > Metazoa > Arthropoda > Insecta > Lepidoptera > Geometridae > Plagodis > Plagodis pulveraria. The sequence continues at coordinate 2,591,231 of OY982968.1, forward strand.
GTTTTTTAAAATGTATCCGTAAACATGTATTGTTATTCTCGATATCTATGTTATTAATGAGGATTGGCTTTAAATATTTTACAAGATTATAATAGATTTCTCTTGTTTAGAATTAATTACCGATTTATAGGAGCTAATGAGCATCAATGTGTCTTACGATTTTCATCAGTTTATAAAACATATTTCATAAGTATTGCTTAATGCTATGAGGAGATTTACTCCGTATTTTAACTCCTGTTGAATTTCACCTTTTACAATATAATTTTATCTTAGCTAGCGTTGGTTTCGTTTAAACATAGATGAAGACCGTTGAAATATAATTATGAGTGAACAAGAAGCAATGAATGATCTTAGAATAGGAAATCAAAATGTCAATTTAGCTCTTCATTTATTTGGATTTCCTGAAGTTAATAGAGTTTTTTTTATAGGTATAGGATATTTATGATAGGTAACGCATATTACTTTATAGCACCAATAATACCTCTCTACAGGTAGTTGATTGTTTATTAAACCACTCACCCCGCTTGAGATATCGGTAAAAGTCTAATAAGCTCGTGTGAATCCGAATATATTATATTATTGTATTTGTCGAACGTAAATCCTAGAACACCATGTAGGTTCGCAATTTTATTAACTTTCTGAATCATTTTACTCATAACATAAACACCATCTTCACTGCAAACATAAACATAAGCGTCATTATCTATTGCCATGTTTAAAAATCTTGGAGTACTTCGCAATAGTATAGCTGAATACTCGTTCCTCTTTATTCCGTACAGTCCAGTATTGTTGATTAAGGATTTTGTTATTATCAAGATCCATTACCATTTGGTGAACAACGTTGTTTGTTAACTCAGGATATGATCTTATGGTTCCATTTTCATAGCTGTACGTATTCAGACTAGGAAATTTAATGAAATATATATGCTTCTTCACAAATAGCCACCAGACGTCTAAATTATAAACGTTAAGATGTTTTAAAGATTTCTGTGCGGTGTTGAACCTGTAGATACCATGCGTTCCTCCAAAGTACATTTCTCTTCTATCTGCATCGTATGCGATTGCAAAAGCGTCTTTAACTCCTTTTAATACGGTTAGTTCTTTTGTATCCATTTTAAATAAAGCTGGCATGTATTCTCCTTGTCCAGAATCGAAGCTGAAGTAAAGTGTGTTCGATGCTTTATCAAACGCAAGTTGGTGTGGACTGTGTGACATGGTCACTAGTGTTTCTTTGACGTAGCAGTGTTTCAAAGGATCATCTCCTGATACTTCGCAGTATTTTTTGTGAATCTTTGCTTGGACTACGATGATCGTGAAAATTAAGTAGCGATAATTCATATTAGCATTTATAACTTTTGAACTGGAAGTCGGATATTTTTTCAATAAACTGGTATCACTTTTGTTTACACAAGAAACATATCAATTTGACATTGTATTTGCACATGATAAAAACATATTAATAAAAATGTTCGATATGTATGTATGTAACAATCAAGTGCTTAATTAACACTGAAGTCATTAATTATGTTTAATCACAACTTTAATTTGCTAACTGAATGTTTGAACTGTGACACTGTTGCTCACGGTTTGTTAGCTATAGAATGATCAGTTTATTATTATGCATGTTGTTTATAATTTTGTTGACATTTGTTGTCGGTATGTTGACTGTTTATTCACATTTGACCGGTTGAATGGAATGCACTGTAAACATTTTATTAAACAATTTAATTATAGTTTGTGTACTTGGGCTGACCTTTACAGACAATTAAAATATTATATGAAATGGATGATCAGCTTTGACGTGTGTCATTTCAACTCCCACAGCATATATTCTACTTAAGCAATGAAGAATCTCTTGTCTAATAGTGTTCGAATAGTTTGAAATACACAGCCGGATTGTCCACTGCTGAACACAGCCTCCTCCATTAAAGGAGGGTTTGCTATAATCCCCACTCTTGGTAGGCGTCTTGGGGATTGCAGTTTAAGACATCACTTACTCAGAAAGTGCTGCTGCCTACCTTGCAGTATTTTACCTTTAGTCGCCTCTTACGACACCCCAAGATAGCAATGGGGGATGACATTCTAGCCGGACCACGGGGTTTTTGTTTTGATATGCGTAAAGTATATATTAGATATTTGTTAATGGTATTGTGACTAACCCAGTACTAAACGTAGTGTAGTAGTAAGTCTCATGTGCCTGTAATTTTACTGGCTTTCAAGGACTGCAGCCGGACCACACTGTCAGGTGATAGATTGCCTACTTGGGGGTGATAGCTAGCCAGAACCCATTAATCCACTCAAGCTCTGGGCGGGATTCGAACCATGGACCTGCTGCGCGGCAGTCCATAGCCAATGCCACTGAGCCATCACTGCTTCATATTAAATTCATTCTATTGGATTTGATACGTAATTGTTTGCGCTTAGACCCAGCAATTTATAAAATGTTGGAGTAATTAAACACCTCTTCCAGTTCAGCGTATTTTGTTCGATACAATACAAACAAACGCCCCAACAAGACCTTGAAACCCATTCTCATAAAATGGAAACAAACATCGAGGCGAGGTAATAAACCGTAGATAAATATCGACATCAACAGTAGATTTCATCGGGGCACTGTCAAAAAAATCACGTCGTAAAAAGGGTTGTGCGTTAAACTTAATGGGGTTGGACCATTGGCGGGGTTAAATCGAACTCAGTTCCGTACCATTATCACAATGGAGTACAGTGATTGATCTTTGTTAGGATATCATCATGCCATAATGGCCACGGTTGGCAGGCGTCTTTCAAAAGACGCTGCTCACTTCTTGGCATTCTATCTTCCATCGCCTCTTACGACTCCTCGAGAAGCTATGGGGGCGGGGGTGCAATTTTAACCTGGCACCTCACGGGGGTAAATGTAACTCATTGTTAGGATATTACCCTACAAAAATATATACATAACTAGGTTACGTCTGAAAAAATTAAGTGTATATATGTATGTATGTAAGCAGTGTTTATCACTAAAAAGAAATAAAAAGGAACTGACTTTCAACAGTGAAGTATGAAATAACTTGTGGAATCGGTACCATGATGATTCAAAAAACCGACCTCACATTAGCATGAACCGACTCTCTCAAGTTATTACTTACAAAAACAAAATCTTACGCCATGCTTAGAGAGGTCGGCACTGAAGGGGTTATTTGTTGTCATTTTTTTACAGTTATCGCTGTATTTGTGTTATGAAATCTTGTTTCGACACTTGTTATGATTTTTTCCCGAGTTTTCAAGTCTTCAAGTTATCTGGTTTAAATATCAGGAGTACTCGAAGTTTTTCCATACAATGAAGGAAAGTCATTCATGTTATTTTTTTAATATTGTTAGGTTTGCAATAACGCCTGCTATGCGGATTACATTACTAAATCACAAATATACGATAGGATTATTTTTTAATATATGCATAGCAGGCGTTATTGCAAACCTAACAATATTAACATGCGTTGCAACAAGGTTGCGTCATCATTTACAAGTATAAAACCAATTGCAAAATTGGTTTTGTTTGTAGTACAACGCAAGTGGTACTATAGATATGGTTAACGAACGATAGGAAAGATTTGAGCTATGACGTCATGTCATGTTAGCTCAATTGGTTAGAGCATACCTCGGCTCAAGGAGTGGATGGACGCGGGTTCGTATCCCGCACATGACTTAAATTTTTTCTGTCGTATATTTGTGATCATTCTTGTTAGTTACTTTTTATGTATTACACGATCTATTTTTACCCATCTAGTTAGCATTACATTATTTTTACAGATTTCCAAAAAGAGGAATATCTCATTTTGACTGTGCATATTTGTTACGTGGTTTCTCTGTTTTCTTATGAATATATTTTGATGACTCTTTTCGGTATATTATACCGCAAAGTTGGTACCATTTAAAATACATCAACATCGGTTGAGTACTTTTAATACCAGTCAATTAACTGAAAAAAGTACTGGCATAAAGTATCTATTATCTTATGTTCTGTGACATTTATCGCCTTGTATTATGGATTTTATTTGAATTAAATGATTAATAATAATAATTAAAAAAACATATTATTTACATTATTACATATTTTTTATTTATCACATATAGTAATTGCAACTCCGATGACTTTCAGTGATTTAAACGAGAGACAATGATCATGTAAACAGTATGCATCACTGAAAAGGAAGTTTTTTTAAATGGTTACCTTAATATATTTTCTTTTATTCCTTAGAAGATCTTACAATTTGGAAGCTCCTGTTTCTCATTGTTTACAACCATATTTTATTACAAGACAAAATCAGACATGTTACTATATTTATATATTTCTACAAATTAACCTTGTGACAATTCCAGCGCAACCTGGGTGGAACTAATGACTAGATTCAGGTGTTACTTTGCGGAAATCCAAATTTTATAATAACACTTTTTGATAAAATATTAAATTAATATATTAATATAACACTTAAATAATGTAAAAATATATCTAGTGACAATTCCGCCTAGTTTTCCTGTTAAGCCGAAGTGAAGTAACAAACACCATGCAGCCCAACCAGAAGAAGTTTCGACGCGTTCGCTTCTGCATGAAGCATCCTCAGGAGCTCCCGATCGAGACTACTTGTGGGACTAATTTGAGTGTGGGCTTCCCCATTATGTTCTTCTTCCAGTTGATTCTAATACTAGAAGGACGAGGAAGAATAAATAAGGACTGAATTGAATCCATAGTGTAAGCCTATAGCTTCTTTGAATGGGAAGCGTAATGTGAAGGGGTCCTTTATCATTGGGACTTGATGATTTTATAGTCATTACTTGTCAGTATGTTAGTGAGAGAACAGTCTTTTTGAATACTACCTTACTGTTCTCCAATGTAAGTTTGTGGTGCAGTGATGACCTAAAGGCAAAAACTATATACTTGGGCTTATAATATATAGGCAGTATAAAGTCTAGGGTTCAAAGCCAAGCATGCTTCACTTCCGGCTCCGGCTTCAAAAAGTAAACACAGTGCGAATTTAGCTCGAAATTTTAAATTATAATATAACACGTAATAATCGAGAAATAGCAGTAAAACTTGTCTGAAATTCAGTGTGGAGGTTAGAGTTATAAGTGGTAATAAACAAATACACAAAACCAATCCTGTGAAACACGAAAAATCACTTGGTGAGCATACAAAAATCCGTTATATTGTTAGTGCCAATTTTAAAATAAATTCGTTTTCATGTAAATAAACAATTCCTTTCCTACGATTTGCGATAACGCTGCAAGACCTATTAGCTGATTGGCCCAACAGGTGAAGTTGCCATCTAACATAATTGTTCAAACAACCATAGACAACGTCAATTTTACCGAAAATTACCGGTAAATTTTGAATGCGACATCTATAGACGAGTAGTCGAACTTCTGTATAGGGTGCGTTCATTGTAATTTGGTTCATAACAAATTTGGTGAATTCACTGGCAATTCAACATACAGATTTGAAAGTTTAAGAAAATGGCATCTTCTACAAAGTCAAAAACTTTAAACAAAATCATATGCATTGGGTGTAGCAAAATTACGAAACACAAAGATTTTTTAAAATGTTCCATATGCAATCAGTATTACGATCTGGATTGTGGACGGGTATCAGAAACTAGATTTTGTCGAATGACTAAGGATCATAAATTAAATTGGAAATGCGTGAAATAATAACAAATATTTTAAAAGTATTTTAAGAAAATATTTAATTAATTATTTAATAAAACACTTAAAAAATCTTTATAAAAATGATATATATCTAGTGACAATTCCGCCTAATTTCCTATTAAGCCGACGTGACGTCACAAACGCCACGCAGCCAAAACGGAAGAGTATTCGACGCGTTTCGCTTCTAAACGAAGCATCCTCAGGAGGCCTTGACTCTCGAGCGCACGATCGAGACTAAACGTCCGGCGGCCAAACACGCCTTTATATAGGGACGATCATGAATCACGGCTCTTAGTTTGTAGCTTACAATTGAAAAGATATACGTTTTAGAGTGACAATTACATAAAAATGGTTAGGTTAAATTTTACGTATGTAGAGTACGGCAAACTGTGTCACGCGAAGCAGTTCTTATTGCATATCACGGAAACGTGTCTTCGGTACTCGGCTATGGACTGATATTGTGGAGCAACTCTGTCGATATACTAAAAGCCTTTGTAGCTCAAAAAAACATGTGTGCGGGTATAACTAACGCATGGTTTATAGATATTTGTAAACCATTGTTTAAAAATTTAAAAATTTTACCACTCCCATGTATGTACATACAACAAATGTGTTTATTTGTAAAACAAAACAAAGATATTTTTGCAAAACATTCGGACGTGAATAGTAAAGTTACTAGACACAAAAACAGACTGTTAGTACCCAAATGTAATTTAAATATATTTAGTAAAAACTGTTATTGTATGGCCATAAAAATTTATAATAACTTACCACGAACATTACAAAGTCTTAAGTTTAAACAATTAAAGGAGTGGCTTCTTGAACGATGTTTTTACAGTGTTGAAGAATTTATGAATTATAAGAGATATGCTTAATTATAGATATAAAAATAGAATTTTTGATGATTTAACTGTATTTTGACTTGCACGCAATGAATAATAATTGACATTTGTATAAAGATAATTAATTATATAATTTTGTAACATTCGAATTATTTCGATGTTTATGTTAACATTTTATAACATTAAAAAACATGCAGTAATTATTAATAATTGACATTTGTATAAAAATAATGAATTCTATAATTTTGTAACATTCTAATTATTTTGAGGTTTATGTTAACATATTTTATGATTTTGTACTTATCATTCAAAAATTTGCACGCCTGTAAAGGTAGAATAAGAGATATTTATAATTATGTGTGTAATATTAAGAGCCGCACTTGTAACCTTATTCCAGCAAATAAATGATATTCTATTCTTGACCTCTATCTCAGCTGTAGGTAAGTGATCAATCAACATCTTCGACCACATCATGTAAGTGATGATGTGGTCAAAGATGTTGTTCAGGCTAACCTAGAGTTGCTGGCTCTCAAGGAGAGCTGACAAAAAACACCGGTGCTTGGCAACAGATTTTCGACTTGAGGGTAGTAGCTAGCCAGGTGGCATTCGCAAAAAACCCTTCCACCATGCATAAGGTTCTACGGAATTTTGTGAGTGTTACAAGAACTACTACAGTCTTCTTTATTTTGGAGACTGTGCCAATCATACATACAAGCTTATTTCGCTATCTTCTTTCTTCCATCAGTAGCCCAAGCACGAATAACTTGCGAAATCGTAACCGTTTCGTAAACGTATCGAAATGTCATTATTTTGTATGGGATTTGATCAGCGCCTCTACAGTGCGTAAAAGGAACTAAATTTTGACAGAAAAAAAGGTTTTGACAACTAACGTGTCGAGATTTTAACGTGAATGTTTTGTCACGTAAAAAGTTTTGTATGAAATCGCGAGCACGAACCTAATTCTAACGTAAGCTCGAAGGCTGGCTATCGAGGATCTGTCAAAAATCTACGAATGTCATGTCACTGAGAAATTTTCAGTCAGATGGCTGACGTAACGTATTCAATTGTGGTAAAACTTCGAAAATTCATGTTATTATTGTGTTTGTTCATTCATAATTTACCTATGAAAAGAGTTACAAACATTGCAGCAAGATTAGAAGTAGTATTGTACCATGTCGTTTACCAGGCGCAAAGTAGGTATTTATTAATTTATGGCACTGGGGGGAAGTGATGCTAATATACGATGAACCCAATTCAGGACATTTTCCAAAACTCTGCATCAAACAGCGTCCATATTCCACCGTTCCAGCCCACATTTACACCAATTTCGCTCGTTGGATATGTCTTGCGGCGCAATAATGTTGCTATGAAATTCTTCATTGTGCATGGTCAAATTGAAAACAATAAGGCTCAAAGAAGATCACCTATCCATTCAAGATTTCAAGATCAACCAAAGCTGTCAACAAATGCACCAGAAGAACACAGGCAGCGACACGAAAGGAATACCAACGGATTGTCAGACTAACTACCTACGAACTCTGAGGTGATGACCATGCTCACGCCAACATTCTAACCACTACGAAGAAGAAGATTTTAATGTGAAACGTAGAAGCTGTGTTATTGGACTTTTGGTTCTTAATAAAAATAAACGAAGTGCAATTGTGCGTTTCATTTATTGGTACCTATATACCGAACAGTTCGTGGGTTAGGGATAATAGGATATCTCGTTGGATGTTGTGAAACGCGACTAAGACAAAATTCGTGGCAGCATGCCACTACTAAGGTCGGTGTGAGTGGGATGTTGCCACGCATTGAGCATACAACAGTGATGATGAGATGGATCAGTGTGTGCTTCTATTGGTGGCGCATAAAAGACTATTGGGTGGCGAAATCATAGCAGGGCCGTGAGAAGCATTTTTCTTCCCCCTCTGATCTTATAGGCTAGGTAAGTTCGATATCATGCTCGTTTGCCACACTATTCCTTAAATATAAAGGAAAGTATATGAATAAAAAGACAAAACTACACCAACAGTTAAGTAATTTCTTTATTTTTGGTAATGTAATAACAGACACAAACATAATCCAAAAAAAAAACCAACCATAAGCTGACTAATACAAAATAAACGCTTTAATTATCCTAATATTAATATGAACTTAAAACAACACTAAGCCTAGACGGTTAAAAGTCACAGCACTCCCGATTTGTAGTAACGGCGCATTCATGAAATGCTACGTGGTTTGTCTTTGCAAAACTGTTAGGTAGGTAGGTACATTACTACCGTATACGTAGTATATATTCTACTTCATCTATGATTACTACGCACTCCAGGTTTTCACAGCATTCTTCTTTCCCAGAACAGACGGTAAAATACCGCTGGAGACGAAAGTTCTGTCGGGAATCACCTTTAGTGAACAATTAGAACTTATAGAATGCACTGCTTGAACTCAATAGCCTATTTTTCTGCTGAAACACCATAAAATTAAGCGCAAAATACACTTCACGCCGGCTGGCGGCCCTTCAGGGTTTCTTGAAACTCCTCCCTCTGTTTAAAGGTGTAATACTTAGTAGCTGTTTGTAATTCATATAGTAAATTATCAGTGGCGTAGATTCTTGGCTTGAGAGTTTATAGCTCATAATTTATATATAATGTTTTATTTTAATACCTCTAATGATGTTACAATAAAATTTGGTTCACTGAGCAAGTAACGCATAGAGAAAAGTAACATACCGGAAAAAAATATGTTTGGTTTTCACCAAATAAAAAGCTAAATTTGACGAATATCAATCATAGAGGAACCAGTCCAGCGTCACCAACCTTAAAATAAGGTAAAGTATTGCAGGTGTACCGATTTCTGTCCAAAATTACCAAATACGATACGAGTCATTGTCACCTTGACAACTCAACTGGACTGTCATGGCTATAGACTAATCATATTGTTTCCGGTATATTACATTTCTCTATGTCATAATGTTTGTCATGGCGCTTAGTAAATATATCACCTCAAATACATTTTATTCAAAAATTTTAATATTTCATAGTGAACATCAATACAATACGGAAATCGCAAAGAAAATGCGAAGTCTGTGGTGTCGAAACACAAATAAAAATGTTTAAACAATAGATTTCCATGAGATCCAGAACCGGTGAGTTGATGAAAATATGTCATTGAAATTACATTATTGTTTTAGAGCTAATGATCGCTTGGTTTTTATTGTAATTTAAGTAGGTATGTGTTATCATGCGAATTGCTGTTCTTACATATATTTGTATATTAATTACAAATATTTACGTAACGTAAAGTAAGTTTAGTGTTGCTCAAGGAAAGTATCGATACCTTTGTAGTATCGATTTTTTATAATGTCAGTGGTATGGGTACATATACTTTTTCATAGTGTCAATAAGTTAGGAAATATCATATTCGATGCTGGTGATCATAAACCATCACGGGGAATGTTTTATTATGCCACGAAACTTAACATGTGTATTTTAGAGACTGTTATTTACATCTTTAGCTCAAAAGCATTTTGAAACACCAGGTATTATCAATTTTTCTCTACATAACTGGCACAGTACTTGCTAACTGAACGGCTAGAGCAATATTTATTATCTAACATATGTAAATCGACCTAAATATTATACAATTAATAATAAATAGCGTAAATAACGTCATATCTATGCTTGTGATAATAATCTGAGTTGTTTTTTTTTCAGTTCATTTAAACAAAACTCCGTCGCTTATATACTTTCAAAGTAAATGCTGAATCGATAGAGCTATGGCATGGAATTTAAGGTAATATGTCACCTCAATACTATATAAAAATCAACATGTGTATCAACATACAATCCCAATTATTTAAATACTTATAATACTATACTCTACATTGTTTGATTTTAAAATTAACCAACTTTCGAGTGCAGTTAAATAAACTATTTTTGTAATTTCAGATATGCATATGTTACGCAGAAAAATATTAATTGAATCAAAAATAAAACAAATCAGTGCAGAAGAAGCTTCTTGGAATACAAATGAAATAGATCAGCTGCAAGATGAAATGAAATATCTAAATAATTCAACTACCTACACCAAAAAAGTTTTTAAAAGTCAACAGTCTATATATAATTAAAAAAGGTGCGTCAGAAATACTACATTTTATGATTGAACTACAAATAATAATAATTGTTAACAGTTGATGACAAGTTTACTAGTGCAACTTACGTGCAGTATTTTTTACTTTTACATATACGACAGTTCGAAAATAAGTATTATATATTGAAAACTGTTATGTACAATGAAAAATATGTATTGTAAAGATGTTCTGGTACACAAATTACTTTGGAACTATGTATACATACCCCAATAATACGGATTTCGTTACTAGCGAAGATATATCGCACGATAAAATATTTTGATGATTTTGAATAAATTAATAAATCTGTGTGAAATATTTGTTTTATTTTATATTTCGTTAACATATATTTTATAAACCTAACCTTCTTACCATTTTTTCTTATATCGATTATAATGGAATTGATTTCATTGTAACTAATCGATTTTAGGGAATCAGTAGTACAACACTCACAAATGTCACTTTTATTGTGTTGGAAATATAGTTTTCATTTGTAATGGTTGGTATAAAATAACTTCAAATCTGAGTTTCAAAGCAACAAGGTCCGTGCCAACTCTTAATATTACTTGCTCAGTGAGAGGAACTTTTATAGGCAAAATAAGACTTAAAACCTCTTTTCGAATGAGTTGTTAGGTCTTAGAAAAAAGGTATGATTGTTGTGATTTACGCTGGATGACGTCACTTTTGTAACCCTATCGAGTTCACGTTAGCCAGCAAACGATGCGGCGTACTGTCTACCATTTCCTCCTGCGTAAACGGGCGGTGAACTCGATACGATAACGTTACGGACTATCGAAATGTTTGTGCTTGGGCTACTGATACAAAGACTCACAGGTACGCATCGTCATTGTCGATAGTAAGTAAATGTTGCCCTCAATGAAACATGTAGGAAAATAACCGGCTGCCTTAAACCTACTCCTCTTAATATGCTATACCCAATAGCAGGAATAGCACCACCCATAGATCGCCAAAACATCATTTGATCTACGGAGAAGCTGAAGCAAGAACTGAATTGTAGACACCCTCTTTACAATTCACAACTGACCACAGGCCGCCTCAAAAGCCGCAAAAGTTTTCTTAGCTTCACCAGGATCCTGAAAGGTCACCCAAAAGAAGCCCGCATGGAACTGTGGTAGAACACGCGCCCTCCCCCACTCGACTACATTAAGCCGGCTGAAGAACTCTCCCCGGGCAAAGATCTGGCGTAGCCCACTTGGAAATCCCTAAACCGACTCCAGACTCAAGTGGGTCGTTGCCGGTTCAAAATGGCCAAATAGGGTTACGCTGACGCAGGAACCCAATGTAGTTGTGGCGCTACGCAGGACATGAGTCACTTGCTGTCCAGCCTTCAGTGCCCCAATGACTTTGGGTGACCTGTACGGGGCATCTAGTGTTGGGGTGGCTATAGCCCAGTACTGGCAGTCATCCATCTAAATGTGAATCGTCAACACGAAGAAGAAGAAGAACAGTCGATGTGAACTACGGCGGGATCGTAGTACAGGAAAAGCGTTTTGTATAAAGCGTAAGTTTAGAGGTATTATTTATTGCAGAGAAAAATCATACTCGTAGCACCAATTCTGTACCATGTCAAAAACTTTAGGAACGAAAAACAACCGTCAAATATATAAAATATATGAAGCGCTCATAGTGAAGTTTGCTTAGTCGTTATTAACTAATCAGTTAAATTAAGCTACGTCGGCCGCGGTCATGATTTGGATGGGTGACCGCTAGTGACATTACTAATGAGCGCTTCCGTGCTTCGGAGGGCACGTTAAGTCGTGATCTTGGTTTTTGTCTTAGTATGGCAGTCGTTACATGGTGGTAGGGCATTTTGCAAATATCCGCCTGGCTTGCCACCACACTCAAGTAGAAAATCTGTCGCCAAGCACCTAACAAGCGTATAAGCTATAAAAAAAACTTCATATTAGAATATAGCCGTCGTTTACAGTCGATATTCAAATAAATTTGATCTACTTTCACTATGCTTCAATTATAGGTTATCAAAAGGATCTCTGTTCTGATAGGCATTTTTTTTAGCTAATTTGCCAGCCTATGACCACTATCTCACCTGATGGTAAGTGATGATGTGGTCGAAGATGTTGTTCAGGCTAGCCTAGAATTTTGGCTCTCAAGGACAGCTGCCGGAACATACCCTTAGGTGCATGGCGATAGATTTTATACTTGAGTGTGGTAGCTAGCCAGGCGAGCATTCGCAAAATGCTCTACCACCATGCTGTAACGACTGCCATCGTAAGACAACAACCGGGGCCGACGGCTTAACGTGCCCTCCGAAGCACGGAAGCGCTCAGTAGTAATGTCACTAGCGGTCACCCATCCAACTCCTGAAACTTAGCTGATCGATTACGAGCTGCTAAGCAAACTTCGCTACGAGCGCTTCAAAAAATCTCACCTAGAAGTCTTGGAGTTAGTCTCCATATCTATGACACTTATAGCAACTTATCACAATATACTTCAAGTTAACTTTTGCCGAGCTAAGGGCGCAAAAAAAACTATTTCAGCCTTAAAAATAGGGTTAACGTTTTTATAGTCTCGAACAAAAGAAAGTTTACGATAAGTGCCTTTATAAACTGTTATTTCGCAGAATTATCTTTACGGCTTAGGCCCTATAACTGTGATGTTTTTCTTACGTTAGGAACAAAGTTTATTGTTAAACATATAATAGAAATATTTGGCTTCGGAAAGATCTTAAATATAATGAAACAAATAAACTGCTTTTTTTTTCTAAATATTTTTACAAGCACTATCGCGTGCGAAGCGAAAATCACATAGAATGGTAGTGACATCATACCGAGAGTTAAGTGTTTGAAAAAACACTTCTTTCAATCAGATAAAGTCTAGTAGTCTGTTTGGTGGGCGCACACCGTCCCCTATTACGGTTAAGGTAAAACAATAGGATTACAAATTTTCGACTCCAAAGAGTATGGTTCCGGTAGCCGAATGGAATAGGTATCCGGCGCGAAATAGGAGGACACGGTTCGATCCCATCTGGAACAAAAAAATTGTATTCCAATCATGGTTAAAACAAAATGTATCTTTGTATTTTCAACTCACGTACAGGTAATTTTTCCGTGGGTTTCTTTGCGAGGTCGTTACTATATATTTTATCTAACAACAAATTAATAAAACATAAACATTATATCCTAGCATAGAAAGATTTTATGGTAGAGCAAAACTAATGTTTTAGTAAACACACTCTATTTTGTATACCGCCTTTAATTTTTTAATTATTGTTTTTATTGTATACACAAATATGACACAAAATTTACAATAATCACAAATATTTTGTCAAAATTTTACCTATTACAGTTACCCCCTTTTAATCAATCAATCAATCAATCAATTTATTTCAGATAAATTACAATCCATAAATGCATACATACATTATTACATTCCATCATTAATAAGTGCTTAAATTAAAATTAAAAATCATTCAGGAAAATGTCACAGATTAAATATAAATATATGTTATCTGTATAAGTATGTGTGTATTAAAGTTATGTTAAATACATGTTATATTATGGCATACGTACATAAAATGACTACTTAGTACTCATTATTACAAATTGCAATTTAAAAAGTAAATTAAAAAGTACAGGAATATAAAATTACATTAGAATATAATATGTTTGTTTTAATTTATTTTGCGTAACGACGCAAAGGCAGCACATGCAACTTAGTTAACTGTCTAACAAGAGGACCATCTACCCTATCGGCTACTTCTTGCAGATAGCTGTTGCCACTGTCGCGCGTCCGCCGCATCAGGGAGGCCACTCTCTTACGCATGATTGCTGCGAAATCATCGATGCGTGCCTCAGCGAACATACCTGATGCGCTGCAGAAGCGCGGCAGTCCCAACAGCATCCTAAAAGAGTTGTTATATTGGACACGTAGGGCGTTCAAAGCTTTTTGAGTAAAGTTGATCCACAGGCTGCAGGTGTAAAATGATTGACAGTAGGCTCTGAAAAGCGTCAGTTTTACCTCTGTTGAACACCTGGCGAACCGGCGAATCAACATATTACTTCTAACTGCAAGCGCCCTACGTTCCCTCTCTATGTCCAAGTCATCGTTGAGGGAATCAGCGACCCAGTGCCCCAGGTATTTAAAGTGCGAAACCATTTTAAGCGGGACGCCAGATAGCTTAACCTCAGGAACGCATGGATAGTATTTTGCGCCCGCCTTAAACTCCATTAATTCACTTTTCATGGCGTTATACCTGAGGCCATGAGCCTCTGCAAAACGCTCACAAATGCCAACCAATTTACGAAGACCACTAATTGAGGGGCTCAGCAACACCATGTCATCGGCGTAGCTAATGTTGTTTATAAACTGACCACCTACTGAGCAGCCCACCCTGGCGTTGCTGAGCTCACCAATCAGGCGATCAACGTATAGGTTAAACAGCTTTGGTGAGGTTAACCCCCCCTGCCTCACCCCACACTTTAACCCATACGGATCCGATAGCGAGTCGGCCCACTTCACTACGTTGCTCTGGTGCCCATACCAATATCTAAACAATTCGATTAGTTCCGCAGGCAGTTCCGTGTCCTCATATAATTTTTTCCAGAGTTCTTTGTACGAAACCAAATCGAAAGCCTTCGATAAATCTAGAAAGCACGCGTAAACTGGTGTTTTTCTATCAGTGTAGTATCGGACAGTATGCTTGAGACAAAGAATTGCTGCTTCAGTAGAGAGTCCAGATTTGAAGCCGAACTGAGCATCGTGAAGTGTCATATGTTTCTCAAGTTGTTTGTCAAGCATACTGTCCAACACTTTTGCCACAATAGTTGCCAGTGAAATTGGCCTATAATTATTGATGTCAGATGTATCTCCGGTCTTATTTTTAACTAAGGGCACCACCACCGTCTTTGTCATATTCTTTGGTAAGTAAGAATGACTTATACAGAGGTTAAAAAGTAAGGTTAGCACTCGAGGTAGGTGAGTCCCAGCATGCTGCAGATGTTCAATGCTAAGAGAGTCATAGCCAGGGGATTTTCCTCTTGTCATGGTCCGCACTACTGCTGCTATCTCTTTAGCCTTGAACATGTGCAGCACCTCCGTGGGCTCTCTAAACCGGGGTACCTCACATGAAGGTTCTAACATTGGCTGTACCTCAAAATAGTTTTTAAAAAGTGTAGCTATTTCGGCAGACCCACTTACTCCCTCAACACTAACTGGTAGACTCGACCTGGGATTCAGTTTCTTTGTTTCCTTCCAGAAATTACTAAAATTTTTATTTGAATGGTGATATGCTATAATGTCCATTTTAATCTGTTGTTTTTAAGGTAGGTCAGTTTAGTTTTTATATTAGGGTCCCGTTTTCCCTGAACATGAAAGGATTTTATTCAATATTTTCCATATTATGTCCGAATTAAGCGGTACTGTTGCTTGGCCATAGATTTTATACTTGGTGGTAGCTAACCAGGTGAGATTTCCTTAAATGCTCTTCCACCATGCGGTGAAGCTCAAGCCGGCGGTAGGGATCAAACCATGGACCAGAGCCGCGGCAGTCCATAGCTTTTAATGCTCGGCTATTATCGGCTTCAAAACTTCTCTTTCTTCTAGAATTCGTGTTAGGGCTACATAAGCCTTTTATTTTTATTTTATTACCGGCGGTATGCCTTTTTTAACAAAATACTACGAACTATATACAACACTACAGCTGCTACAATAAAATCATTTAGATCCCTATAAGCCATTGCAGACTCATAGGCAGTCCGAATGCTCTAGCCCACTACCAGTAGGCAGCGTGCCCAGCTTGCTGGCAGCATTGCCCCGTTGAATTGCAATGCTTATTCTTTGAGCCAAATAGTATTATTGCTTTATAAATCACATGTATCCAACCTCTCATGACGACATTTTTACAACAAAGAAATCACAAAATCTCTCCTGTCATTTATTTTATGATGGCACAGTTTTGTAGCAGGCCGTTTCTGGCAGCAAGAGTCTGCCAGGTTTACTGCAGGTCGTCGGATATGTCTGCACTTACACGAAGTTACTATGATTGACGTTACCTGAAGAAATGGCGCTGTATACTTTTATGTTTACAGTCTTTTATTAGATTGAGGAGAAAATGGCACATAAAATATATATTATACTGCACCTAGAAACGTTAGAGAAGGGCAGGAGTGGAAGACTGTAACTTTTTTCGTATATAAATAGGTTATTACTAACTGTTGTATTAAAAACTGTGTTCCTATATCAGAACTGCATATCTCAGTTGATATCGATAACGAGGACCGTGAACTAATAAATGTACATCTGTGCTATTGCGTAACTATTCTGTGACATAATGTATACGCAAATAACAACTGGAAGGTATTGGGACACGTCTATACGTGTGGAAGGTCTGATTTCATGGATTCTAATATGGTCGTGACACCACGCCTTGATGTATTCAAGATGACATCGTGATACATTATGGCGGTATTATGTCATTATAGGGCACCACAGTTATATATATAGTTATATACACAGTTATATAGGATTATTTCATAACAAGTACGATGCCCACCCGATGTTAAGCGATAACCCCTGCCTATGGCTCAGTTTTAGGTAAGAGATGATATGGTCGAAGATGTTGTTCAAGCTAACCTAGAATTACTGGCTCTCAAGGAAAACTGCCGTTGCTTTCCTGATTCATATTTTTGTTGACATAATAATTATAATGACGCGTTTGATGAATTTTAATGAATCTAAGTCTTATTGATTAATATTTTCTTATTTTTTCTTCATGAGATATTTTAATTATACAGGTATTGTATTATTATTATTATTTTTTACATTTTCTATTGAATTTTATAATGAATTTTATAAGCATGCCATTTTATGTTAATGTTTTGATGAGTCTTGGTTGCTTAAAATAAATAATATTGAATTTGAAATTGCAATTTGTTACTTGCTTGGCGACAGATTTTGTACTTGATGGCAGTAGCTAGCCAGGCGGGCATTCGCAATATTCCCTATGTTATAATATTATATTAATATTCCCTACTATATCGACTACCATCGTAAGACAACAACCGGGACTCACGGCTTAGCGTGTCTTCAAGTTAAAAGTAGAAGAAGAAGCACTGTGCAGCAGTAATGTCACTAGCCGTCAACGATCCAAGTCATGACAGCGGCTTAACTTAGCTGATTGATTAAAAATGTCTAAGCAAATTTCGATTCGAGCGCTTCAAAAAACATAAGTACTTATATCAAATAAAAACATAATATTGATATTGTCACGCATGTATTTTCCGAAAGGAGTACGCAGAAGGGTCTTAAAATACACGTATAGTCATAAATGTTGATCACATGTAATAATTGGGCGAGTATATTGCCTTCTTCCGGGCACTCTGATTTTTCATGGGAATTCTCTTATTGATGATATATAGGTACCTGCCATTTTTTGTAAGTAAAGACATCAAGATTGCATGCGTTCTGCTGCTCATTTGCGTACGCTCGAACTACGGCTACTACTTTTTGAAGCGCTCGTAGCGAAGTTTGCTTAGCCGTTCTTAATCAATCACCTAAGTTAAGCAACGCCCGCCGCGGTCGGGAGTTGAATGGGTGGCCGCTATGAACATTACTCCTGAGTGCTTCCGTGTTTTGGGGGGAACGTTAAGCCGTCGGTTCCGATTGTTGTTTTACGATAGCATTCGTTACAGGTGGTAGGGCATTTTTCGAATGGCCGCCTGGCTAGCTACCTCTTCAAGTAGAAAATCTGTCGGTAAACACCTAACGGTGTGTTCCGGCAGCTGTCCTTGAGTGCCAGTAATTATAGGTTATCCTGAACAACATCTTCGACCACATCATCATTTACCATCGGGTGAGATAGTGGTCAAAAGATAGTTTATCAGTTATACATAAAAAGTTATAAATAATACTAGCAGCCCGCTCCGGCTTCGCACGGGTATAAAATATATAGCCTATGTCATTCACTGAAAAAAATATTAAAATCGATCCATTAGTTTTCATTTATTCATTACTGCCCGTGGCCCGCACGCGTTAAATTTAGAGTAAAACAATTTCTTCTTTCCCTAAAACATGAAGATTTCCTGCTACGAGTATCTTTTGAATATCTAAATTCATACACAACATTTTTACTTATTTAATTTTTACAGTTTTACACTACTACACGCTCCCGCCGCCCGGGCCGGCCGGAACTGCCGCAAACGCTACGTCCCGCAATCTTAATAATGCATTAATATACTTATTACATTATTTTGATAAATCTCGTAGGGTTCAGCCTGAGTTTGCAATGTAAGCGGTTTTTTTTTATTATTTACGACATCACATAAGAAACCTCAAATTTAACAGTATTTCTCCACTATTTAATGGATGTTACTATACATATAAACCTTCTTCTTCAATCACTCTACCTACTAAAACAAACTGCATCAAAATCCGTTGCGTAGTTTAAAAGATTTAAGCATACATCCCTATGTATATCCCTATATAGGGACAGAGAAAGCGACTTTGTTTTATACCATGTAGTGATTTATACCACACCCACTCAGAAAAGGTCTCATTACTCGTTCAAAAACATGTTATTATATAAAGTTCGTCATTTTTCCCTTACAAATGTACGGCGGGGAAAGTTATATGGATTTTCATTCCTTCACTCTGTGGCAGTGAAGGAATGTTGTTGATTTTATTTTCCTCGTAGGTGTCGTATAAAGCACTATGTATCACTCGGGAGAAAGTTCTATTTCTGTTCTCGAGTTGCCTTTAAGCCCTCCGCTATGCGTCGGGCTTAAACAAACTCTCGAACAGAAATAGATCGTTTTCTCCCCTCGATGTAAAATGTACTATTTTATCTGGGCTCCTATTACGAGTACCCAAAGGGAGGATTACGAAACGTCCTTAGGTTCTTAAACGAGAGAGCACCCTTGCTCGTAAAGTGAGCTTTATTATATCGTTCTTAGGGCCATAAACCGAACTATAACACCTTCGTGCATAATAATATTATACACTAGTACGTAATAGAATTATCCCCACAAAGTTAAGTTAGTACCTAACTGCAAATGATGTTGTCGCCACCTATAACAATCATTAATATCCCAGAGAAAAACTGCATCACTACCGCCATGTATCTGGCACTTAGGGACAAATATATACTTAAAAGTATGGATTTGGTTAGAAACTACCACTAGCGTCAACGACTTGCTTCCAATAGTATTTCTCTATGACAACATAACACGTAATATCCGCACAGGGAATGAGTCGTTGATGCTAACAGTGCCGCTGACTTTTGACTTGGCGTTCAGCGAGAACAGACGTTTAGCTTATAGCTATATTATATTAAGTTAACGAAT
This sequence comes from Plagodis pulveraria, assembly GCA_963890685.1. Classification (NCBI taxonomy): domain Eukaryota; kingdom Metazoa; phylum Arthropoda; class Insecta; order Lepidoptera; family Geometridae; genus Plagodis; species Plagodis pulveraria. Next base: position 2,611,204 of record OY982968.1, read on the forward strand.
AAAGAAGATAACATCAGAAGTGGGATGAAAACGAACAAAGAAAGAAAAGGAAGTAAGAGTAGGCGTGCCTCGATATCTTCAAACTCAGAACGGTCGTCATGTTCTGAGAAGTCACAATCGTCGAATAGCAATGAAACGGATAGAAGAAAAAAAAGTAAAACGCACGCGACGTGCGTCACCCGCAGTAAGTCAAACTGTTATACTTTCTTCAGTGATTCCAGAATTTAATCCTATAGTGGAAGATATTGTTATGTGGGTTAATGTTTTTGAAGCCAATGCTCGCGCCTTTGGGTGATCTGATTGTATAATAATTATCAAGCCTTGCAAAATAAGAGAAATATTAGAGTCAGGAGACGCCGAGTCAAATAAAAACAGAAATAATGAGTATGAGCTTCGCCTGGGGTAAATGGAAAGTTCTTGTGAAATAACCTATACTGCCAATACATACTTTCATCTTGCTAAAACGAAATCTCTGCGGATACGCAAATATAACGCTTTTACTTATGTCAAATGCATTTCCTATGAACACTTATATATTGCTATTCCTTTGGGCTGAAGTCGGCATAATTGTTGGTCATGACCATGAGATTGTGAAGCTTTTATGTCTGAATATGCCAGAGTTTGTAATGACATGCAACTAGGGTTGTCGACTGCTTCGCCTAGGGTAAATTGCAAGCTCCGGTAAACTTACCGCTGATGGAATAGTTTTGAGACCCCAATGAATGACAATATACCTGGTGTTCATGTCTTAGTGCTACAACTTTTTGTGTGTGTTTTTATTTTATTTCAAGGACAATATCATACAATAAACGTTTCACACATTTATCAATAAACTGTTATATATAATTGTTGTTCAAATTGTTGTAAGAAAATTCATCAGACTAGAACGCGGCCGAGGACGGCTGCGTGCGCAGGAGGGCCGGATGTTGTCGCGACCTATAACAATCATTAATATCCCAGAGAAAAACTGCATCACTACCGCCATGTATCTGGCACTTAGAGACAAATATATACTTAAAAGTATGGATTTGGTTAGAAACTACCACTAGCGTCAACGACTTGCTTCCGATAGTCTTTCTCTATGACAACATAACACGTAATATCCGCACAGGGAATGAGTCGTTGATGCTAACAGTGCCGCTGACTTTTGACTTGGCGTTCAGCGAGAACAGACGTTTAGCTTATAGCTATATTATATTAAGTTAACGAATAAAGAAGCTAACAATTATATGCGAGTAAACAGAACATTTTCAATTTAACCGGTAATACAGATTTGTAACATCAAAGAGGGTTATATGTAATCAACCATGATACATTTGCCGCGCGCAAAAAAAAACTTACCTCACTTGTATCATAATCTACTATTAATAGCTTGTCCGAAGTAGATACAAAATTACTAATCACCATCCGATAAAGCCTCTCTTCGCTATGGCAAATCTAATCAATGAAGTAATTTGTAGGCAAGTTACGTAGATCTAGCTGATAACTGGGTAATACCTATTTAAGAGATGAAGTGTGTCATTCTGACATAAGTGAGGTTGGATAGGCAATGCATGCTGCATATGTGAAGAGAAGAGCTAAACCATGGACCATATTTTCCAGCACTGCCCCATCAGTTAGTATCCAGGACTATAAACATTTAATATCATCATTCTGAATACTAGAAAATCAATATTTTATTTTATTTGTTGGTTTATTCACAGATCAAGGGAGATTTGCCTTCAGTCCGTGTTTGTTCACATAAAAGTGTTGCCACGTCTCTCCCACCCGTTTCACTCTCAGATCAAAAAGAGCAATAAGTATGACGTACATACGCACGTTTTGCCGATTTCCGCTGCATACTAATACAATGACTAATCGTACACATGTAAAAATGGGTTGTGCTTCAACCTGTATCTACAGTCACTTGTTACACACACAGACACAGCTGTTAAAACACTGATCCATTGCGTTATCACGCGTAGTTTCATGTAACAATTTTATATATGGACAAGGGCACGCTATGTAATTTTGTCTTCATCTGCACGCGTAAGTTTACTGTGAGTGTATCCTGGTATACAATTCAACACAATTACTCTACTCCTATTGTCCAGCAAAAATTCATTCCCTGTGTTTGAGATTTTTAAAATCTGTTTAAAACGTATTTGACTTATTTCCCAGTTTTTTTTTTCTACTCAGTTGATCTTTAGAATTTATTCTTTGTGCCGAATTCAAAGTTTTCCAAAGGCCTTTTGTTGATCGGTCTAGCAACTTTGCGTACTTTTTATGACTTCTGTAAGTGGAGAAAAATCGACATTCTTTTATGAGGTTTTATTACTTAGGAGGTAAAAGTTAGCGTATCTCAAAGTCAAAAACGTTTTTATGTTGAATAGAGTATATTATAATAATGTTACGATATTAGTAAAATTAGGATTCTTTAACTGCCACTGCTCAAAAGAAGTGTAATCTTTCTAGGGTGTATGTGAGTTTATTTATCCCACCAAAATCTCTTCCCCCCGGACCTCGATATTGAGTAGACGCGTCCAAGATTATTGCCAAATTATTTAAATAAATTATATCATAAATTCACATATTTAATACCATTCGAAAAAATAGGAGTGCATAACTGTTGAGAAGATCATCCGGCCGGACGCTCGACGTACAACGCACACATCAATCTGCACGTGCACAAGTAAGCCCTGCTTACTAGCCGACGCCGACGCGCTGCACTTCCCCGCGCGCTCTTCCTGGCCCGCACTATCAGCGTTGCGCGTCATTCACCTGAACCGGTTGGTCAACCTCTCTGCATCGTTGTTAGCCTGGTAACCTGCGCTCGCTGTAAGTGGCCCCTACTCTAATAAAGTGCGCAATTGCTTTGCGTACCACTGTTTTTTTTTTACTTTGCTGATTGATTTTGTGAGGAAATGCCGCTTAACCGCACACCACCAAGGGACTCGTCCCCGTTGCCATCTGCTTTTGCAACACCGCTGCAGCGCTATCCTTCGGACTCAAATGTTTCTGAAGTTGGACAAGATGCCGTTGTGAGTGCCGCTTCGTCACTGAGTAACATCACAACGAGGAACGTACATAAACGCAAACGCGGAGATATTGACGATATAAGTAAGGCTGAAATGATGAATATGATTTCTGAGATGCAAAAGCGGCAGGATGCCAAGTACGAGGTAATCTTAAGTTCTATCAATGACGTTAAAACGTCAGTTGACTTTATGTCAACAAAGTACGACGAGGCGTTACAGAGAATTGATAAACTTGAAAAAGAAGTAAAAGACGACAAAAATTACATCTTGCAGCTAGAAAATACCTTAGATTTAATGCAACGTAATGCTCGGTGCACTAGTGTGGAGATTAGAAACTTCCCACAGAGTCAAAATGAAACCAAGAACGACCTTTAAAAGTCATTAGTAGTGTAGCCGATGTGCTCCAAGTCCCGCTGCAGAACACGGAAATTAGAGATGTGTATCGAATTAATACCAAAGCAGCCGTCAAGCCAATAGTCGCTGAATTTACTACAGTTTCTACGAGGGACAACTTTCTAAGCTCCTTTAAGAAGTACAATAAGGTAAACCGTCATGGCAGACAAAGTACCGTGGACCTGAAAGCTGAAGGACCGGGTAAACCAATATTCATGTCAGAAAACCTGACTCCAAGGGAACGAAAAATCTTCTACCATGGCCGAGAATTTGCTAAGAACCACGGGTTCGCTTATTGTTGGACATCGTTTGGCCGAGTATTTTTACGAAAGTCAGAAGGCTCTCCACAGATTCGTATATCCTGCGAAAACGATCTGGACAAGCTAAGAGCTACATGACTAAGAGTGCAGTACCCGAAATGTTCGTTAATTAATGTGCACACTAGACTACTATTTTTTTATGATTTATATTGTAACCTACTCGTATTAACGATTACTTTTCTGTGTAAATTTACAAACTGTTTATTCATACTATTCTTTCTACATTGTAACACTCAGCAACCAAAACGCACAACATATTTTAACATAAAATCTAACACATACTCCTACATACTTACTACAAAGCATACTTACATACATATTAAGAATTCTACTTTCTCAGTATTTAAACTGTTCATCCATTTTAGTTCATACTTTCACATACTTTTACAATGTTTGATTTAATTAATAATAATATATTGCAAGATATTGACAATACCGAACCAATAAATTGTAGGTATCTTGATGATCCCTCGGAAAGTTCACAATTTCTAAACTATAGTAATGTGCCAAAGGACCTCTCGGTATTATCGCTTAATATCCGCAGTATCCATAAAAATATGGACTTATTTCTTGCTTTTCTGAGTAACTTTGATATACCTATTGATGTTATCGTTCTAACAGAATGCTGGACTAGCAAATATGATCCACCCCCAATTTATAACTATGACTTGTTTTTCACTAAAAACAGAATAAATCAAAACGACGGTGTAGTTGCCTACGTTCGTAAAAAATTTGCAGTGAAATCTTCCGAGCCTCAGATATCTGAAGGCAACTGTTTACTTCTAGAAATTGATGACAAATATTCCATAATATGTTCCTATCGTCCGCCTTCATACAAAAATCCAACATCTTACTTAGAGTCACTAGACGCTGTTTTTAACATTGTCAAGCACAAAAATAATTTTATTTTTACTGGTGACATTAACATTAATACTTTACCTAGCACATGCCAGTCTAGTTTTATGTCAATGTACCTGAATCTTATAGCATCCCATGGCTTAACTCAAGGTATAGACTTGCCTACTAGAGCAACAACGTGCTTGGATCATTTTATGATTAAAACAGCTAATAAATGGCAAACTCTTGTATTTAATGAACTGACAGATAACTCACCAATATTACTGTGTATAGGCTCTAAACTACAACAAAAATCAGAAAAAGCATGCAATAGATCCAAAATTGTTACAAATATAAATGCTGTTAGGGAAACTTTGGCACAGCATTGTTGGAAAGAATATTACCTAATTAACGACGTTAATGACGCTGCAAATACTCTTATTTCCTCTATACAAGGTATCATACAAACAAATACTCAAGTACAACGTGTACCAAATAGGCTTAAACCTATTAAACCTTGGATAACTATCAGTGTTATTAAATGCATAAGGCATAGAAATAGACTACAAAAACAATTAAGGACTACTAAAGTAGACATAGAATCAAGACATACCTATATTAAATACCGAAACACCTGCAATCACCTAATCAAATCGCTAAAACATAATTATTATAAAAACAAGCTCGAACAATCGCGTGGTAATATGAAAAATACCTGGACAATAATAAAAGAACTTTGTGATCATAGCAAGAATAAAATTGAACCCATTACACTACTTAAAATAAAAAAGTCCCCCCAGGAATCACTGAACTACGTTAACAAATTCTTTACCTCTATAGGAAGAGATCTGATAACGAACTTGCAACTGCAGTCAGTTCTCTCACACCCAAACCACTGAGCTCATTATCTCTATTTCTAACGGACGAACTAGAGGTATCTAGTATTATATCCAGTCTTAAAATAAACAGCGCACCAGGTTGGGACAAAATCACAACATTCCTACTTAAAACATGCTCTTTGTCATTGTCTCAGCCAATAGCTCACTTATGCAACACTAGTTTTACGTACGGTATATTTCCTATGGCTCTCAAAAAAGCTATGGTCTGCCCGATTTTTAAAGCTGGAAACAAGGAACTCCCCTCAAACTACAGACCTATTTCCCTCCTGTCAACTCTCTCTAAAGTCATAGAAAAAATAGTGAACAAGCGACTGATGTCATACTAACAAAAACATGATCTCATGGCAAGTAATCAATACGGTTTTAGAGTTAATAAGTCTACTGATGATGCTGTGCTTCAGTTGACTTCTCTCATTACCAAATATGTGGACAAGGGAGAGAAGTGTGTCAGTGTATTTCTTGATCTCCAAAAAGCATTCGACACGGTCTCTATCCCTATCCTTTTGGCACGTTTGGAGAATATAGGTGTGCGAGGAAATGTTCACAATTGGTTTTCAGATTACCTTACCGATCGAAGGCAGCAAATTATAGTTAACGAACACGAAAGCAACGATGCTATCTGCAACTATGGGGTGCCCCAAGGCAGTACACTTGGACCGACATTGTTTTTATTGTACATTAACGAATTATGCAAAATTAAATTAAAAAACGCGGATATTATGATGTTTGCTGATGACACAGTCTTAGTGTTTCACGGTACTACATGGCCACAAGTGCGACAGTTGGCAGAGGAAGGGTTATCTGAAGTAATTTCGTGGTTAGAACATAATCTACTTTCGCTAAATATATCGAAAACTAAATATATCTGCTTTAAAAAAAACGAATGCAAATAGACCACCAGCGGACTTCAAAATACTTGCCCATACCTTCTCATACAACCGCAACCACAAAAATTGTACATGTAATGCACTGGACAATGTGGAAACTATTAAATATCTTGGTGTCCATATAGACCACAAACTATCATGGCTTCCACATATCCAAACAGTGTCAAAGCGGATAAGAAGACTCATCCACATTTTTAAACAACTTCGCCCAGTAGCAGATCAAAATCTTATGCTGCAAACCTATAAGGCTCTAGGCGAGTGTATAATTAGTTACTGCATTTGTTCATGGGGGGGTGCTGCGAAGACACATATGATTGAAGTTGAGAGAGCCCAACGTGCCCTCCTTAAAGTTATAATGTCCTTACCATTCACGCACCCTACTACAGAGCTGTATGAGAAGTGCAATCAACTATCTGTCAGAAATATATATATATACAACTGTGTCAAAAGGTATCATATTAAAAGTGTTCCTTTCTTACCGGTTACTAACAAGAGGGTAGATATATGCCCTGTCCCTAGGTGCAAGAGTATTTTTGCCAGGAGACAATATGACCATTTATCTGCAAAAATATATAATGCACTTAACAGTAAGGAAAAAATTAAATCACTCAGTCTCTACAAAATTAAATCAATAATAATGGAATGGTTTAAAGAATATGGTTATGACAAGACTGAAAAACTACTTGAAAGAGTGGAATAAACACATGTACGTTGATATGATACACTCACTCACACACACACACACACACACACACACACACACACACACACACACACACACACACACACACACACACACACACACACACAAAGTCATACACATACACAATATTTTATAAAACTTATCCTTTTTTTTATTTCTTATATCTCCGATACTGATACCTATTCTAAATTATATGTCTATATTGTTTAAATATACATCATTGTGGGAAAGGAACTGCCTTCTGCAACACAGTGAAAACTACAGCAGCGGGCAGGGATTTCATCTTTAAATTGTACCAAATTTTTATACAATAAAGATATTTGTATTTGTATTTGTAAAACTTTTGGATGCTTCAACAGTTTTGCATATATGGGCTATTGTAAGATCCTTGCATCTATCCGAGTGACACTAACTTTATGAGCAGTTGTGTATAAATTTGGTAAACTAAGCAGATAATATACCAGAGATATCAAGGATATCAATCCTAAATGAGATTACAAAAATGAAAGGAAAAGTGCGCCAAATGAGCAGCATGCCACTTCTCACGTAGATTTGAGTAGAGTGTTGTGTGCATTAGACGCACAACAGGGCTGTACCTATACCATCTTTGTGCCCTGCCAGGGTTCCATACAATATGTTCTTGTGTTCCTATCTTATATGTTGTTAGCGTAAACATAGTAATATGTACATGAACATATTACATTAGTAATATGTTCTTCTGTTTCATCCAGTGTGTTAGAGAAAACATTTTGTATGACCGTGTAACTGTGCCTGGAGAATGGCAATAGGCTCGCCCCTATAAAATCAAAACCTAATTTGCGAAACGTTAGAGTTTACACACCTCTGCCTATCCGTTCGGGGAACGCAGGCGTGATTATGCGTATGTATATATCCCAACCCAGTGACAAACTTATTAGAACAACACACTTGCTACTGGCTGATCGACACCTCGTTTCTGGCTTTACTCAATTATCGCTCATTTGCAGTGGTGAGATAAGTATCTCAGCCAATTATTTTCTTTGATCATGCAAACAAAACATTATGCTTTGAACATCAACTTTCCAACGGCGCACATTCTCACCAACAATAAACAATAATAACTTCTTATCAAATGGGAAATCGGACATATCGCAACGGAAATCTGTTCGCCGTATATTTCTGTGTGACAGACAGCAAGACAGAATGTTGTTGTATCACGAATCCGTATAAAACATCGATTTCTACAGCAGTTTTTCAATCCTTGCTTGAAATTTACATACCTGTGTTTACCTTATTCTTCTCTTATTAACAGATTTCCAAAATAACTGACTTTATCAAGTCAACTATAAGAAATTTACATACCTTATCACCCTAAAAACTTCAGTTTCCTATTGGGCAATCGTGTAAAAAATATTGAAAATTACGTTTAACCGAAACGAAATCATATAAATATAAATATAACCACGTGTAAAAAATTATTTTAGAAAGTTTAGAATATCTTCCAAAACTCGGGTATTAAATGATACGTACAAAAAGTAACCCCTTATAAAAAAAACTATGTTGGTATGTTAAAATTTTGTTTTTTCCAAATACGCCAGCGTTCATATTATAGATAATATACGAGTGAAAGCAGGCATTGCATGTATCATATGCACGTATATGCAGGTATCATCGCTTCCAATTTTCTGGTTTGACACCAAATTAAGACTTTAGCTCAAAATAAAACTCTACCGGTAACTACTACTTATGTGGGCCATAAATAAACCATAATCACGTAGGAAAAAATGATATATTACTTTTGCGTAACCGTTGATAAAAACGTCTGGAGGCCATCCATCTTGCCTTTCAACCCCTGCGTTATGTAAGTGTTATGGAGCTTAGATTATATTATGCCATTTATGACCTTTTTATTAAAGGGAGGGTGTAGGGTATTGTACGAGAAAATGGAATCAAACTACTAAGTTCTCATCAACTGGCAGAGAACAGTTCTGGCCAAGGTTTCATTGTGGTTAAATTTAAAAAAAATAATGATAGTTCGATTTTCTCCAACTAATCGCGTTCAGTTATAATGGTGAAATCTGCCCAATTTACATAGAAACCTCCTCCTCCTCCTTGAGTAGTTTCCCCAATGCTGGGGGTCGTGACCACATCATGGTTTCAAAACCTTCTCTTTTATTATTTCTCTCCAATGCTCCTACTTTCAGCAACGTGCACGGCTTCTGAGGCTTTAATGTTCAGCGAGGTTCGGATTTGGTCCGCCCAGCGCATAGGGCTTCTACATAGAAACAATTACAAGAAATTGAACAGCTGTTAGTTGACGTTTCAGTTAGTAAAGCTTCGTTGGCAAGGGAGTTTAATTAATAGTTGCAGTACCAAAGCGTTTTAAATCCAGCTTTATAATGAGTACGGCCCAATTATGGAACACCCTACCAACGTCTCTATTTCCCGATAGATATAATTTAGAAGTCTTCAAGTACAGGGTAAACAGGTATCTGCAGGCTAGCATGTTCCACCGTTGACCGCGTCATCACTTTCCATCAGGTGAGACTGCGGTCAAATGCAAGCTTATCTTAATTTAAAAAAAACTACACAAAGGAGAGTTAAGTGTTTGAAAAAACACTTCTTTCGATCAGATGAAGTCTAGTAGTCTGGTTGATGGCCGCGCACCGTCCCCTATGACGGTTAAAGTAATACGATTGGAGTATGAAATTTCGGCTACGATTGCCGTGTCCAGGTGGCCGAGGGGGTTTAAGCATCCGACGCGATATCGGAGGACGCGGGTTCGACTCCCGCCTTGGGCATAAAATTTTGTACTCCAATAATTTGTTCAAAAACTACACTAGTTGAATATGTATAAAAAGTGAACAATTTTTATTAAATTTAAAAATACTATGGTTGAAGTCTTTCTTCATACAGATTTACAAGAGATAATCAGATAAATAGTCTGTACTTTTGGAACAAAGTGTTGGACTAAGGTCCGTAGGTCCTACATACCGCCGCCATTGGCGGGGCATGTAGGTGCGAGGGACGAGACACTGGACTCGCTGAAATATAGGATCGTGGTCTATTCTACTAAACTGAATGTTCGGTAAGAACAAGATAAACACAGAAATGGTTGAAATCTGCTAAAAATTCACAAATTAGGTGATTCAATAGTTGCGTTGTACGAAAAAGAATGAGAACGAAAATTGAATGAGTCGCAAAATTACTATGGTATATCGGAAGAACGATCTAATGGGAGGCGCGCGGATGGCGTGTGTTTTAAATGTAGGTAATGTTTGAGGTAGGACGTGAAGATGGCGCGGACACTTATGTTTAATTTAGTTTTACTGAAAATCGACATTATTCCATATATAATATTCTTAGGTAAAAATATTGTACTAAAAATCTAATAAACCTCTGGAGGAGGGAAAATGCCCAAAATGCTGGCTGAATTACCTCGTTGTATAATAATAATATTTTTTGGCCGATAGACAAGCCAGCGCTCTGTTAAAAGAAAACACTAAATATAAACATTAACTGACTAATTAACTTTTCTGAAGCATCTAAATGTGCGTAATAGCGAAACTCGCTAAGATGGTAAATTAACACGCTACTGTACTTACGTCTGAAGATCGCAGTATAAGATAGCAGTTCCTCAGGAGGTGCTGCTGCCTGCCTTCCGGTATTTTCCATTCAACGCCTCTTACGGCGCTCACGGGAAGATATTGGAGGGAGTAATTCTAGTATTTATACATTGACCTATATATACTACACGCGACATCTCAAACGAGGATAGTCGACCAGTGCTCAACATTCGAAAATTGTGTATTCAAAATACACAATTGATAATACACAATTTTCGAACCTAACGCGCGTGTAATATCTACGAGTGTCCAGCTGCGTGTGGTCGAAGATCCTTGTGTGAGATGTCGCGTCTAATATATATAGGTAAATGTATTTATACTATGCTTTTAATCCCTACTATCTCTGAATGAGAGTGAGGCAAAAAAATACTATAGAAGGAGGTATCTATATTAATTACTGTTAATAATTTTAATGATAAAAAATATAGCTAGGTCATTTATAAAAACATATACGCCTTGGTTTGACAACTTCAGTCTATTTCTTGAAGATGGAAGATGAGCAAAAAAGAATCAAACTATACCAGTTGAACAAACTGTGGCGGCCATGAAACAACTCTCCATCTAGTACGAGTAAGCTCTTCAACTAACACAGTTGTGCAACTCCGCAACTTTGTCCAGATAAAAACAAACGCACATATCAGCGTAAATGTACCTACGCCCTCAGTTACAAAGTAGTGTGTTTAGGTCGACTTATGTATACGTAGGCCAACTGGGCAAATCTGAGACGTATTAAGGGACAATCACTTGGGGGATTCGTATTTTCCCGATAATTCAAATCCTCTAGAACATAATGAATAGATTCAGGCGTTACTTTGCGGAAATCCATATTTAATAAGTTGAAATCGGACTGGACCACTATGGCCAATTTATGAATGAAATTCTATTGTTATAATCGCCGATGCCAATGGGTTAATAATAACAAAAAATAATAAAAAAAACGCTTCTGCACGAAGCATCCTCAGGAGGTCTTGACTCTACGAACGCACGACTCTCGATCGTGCGCTCGTAGAGTAAAGACCTCCTGAAGTGAGGACCTAACGAAACGTGTCGAAAATTGTTCCGGTTTGGCTGCGTGGTGTTTATGACGACACGTCAGCCTAAGAGGTAAATTGGGCGAAATTGGCACTAGCTTTATTTTTGAAGTGTTTTATTAATATATTAATGTAATATTTTTTTAATTTTTTAAAAATACTTCTTACTATCATCTAGAACAATAAAAATTACATAAAAGCTATCACAAGAAACGAATGTACAGATAACTACATATTTAAAGATTTTTAAGTTTACTGTATATTATAAATGCATGATATTTCAACCATGTCAATCAAAGCTCATTTTTTACAGACACATTTTTTATCCTTAGTGTTTCTTAATTAATTCAATTGCTAACTTGAGGTTCCTGATTGCTCTTAAACTGCATATAATTGGGTTTATAATAGATAATTAAGGTTATCTTGCTGATCTGATGACAATATTATAATGAACGATCCAAGAAGAATCCAAGAAAGGTCTTTACTCATTACTTACCAGTACCTTACCCTGCCTACCAGTATCGCTTATCCTCAGCATAAGCATATCATCTATACCTGATTGAACTTATAAAAAACGGGAGATATGTCACACGTACCTTTAAAATGGCAATGTCAAATTTAAAACGGCTACGTCATCTGATTGAGTCTCTGTAGTATACGTATGTGCTTCTACTACATGCTTGTCTTCCTGTCGTTGTCATTCATTGAAACGTATCATATACAATATAAATGTAGCTGTCTGCACCATATGATTGTGTTATTTTTCTCCACATTATATTGTTTTGATATCAGTGTGTACTGTATCTTCCTTTTTTATTTAAATCGATGCTATACGGACATATTACGAAAAGCGCCGAAGCTTTGTAGTTATCGCCGTTAGATGATGCGCATTTGTTTCTTAGGAGAGTCATCTGTAATCACAATAGTTCATGGCCATCCTTGGGCTTGCAACAGCGACAAATAAACACATCATTGTTAAAAATCTACCAGTAATTTTGGCGTATTCTGAAGTAAAGTCGTAATGGAGTAGGGCCCTGGGCTGCCCCTTCGCGCTACACCCATGGACCAACTTATTTATACGAATGAGGACAACTTTTGCCATTATTGCTGTTACAATGTGTTAGGCACAATGTCGTTAAACGCATGTTCTGTCTTTATTTATTGAAGATGGGTCATGGATGAATTGGGAATGTTAAGAAACTTTTGAACGTTCTTGTTGGATGTAAAATAGTTTTAGTAATGTGTAATGTGTAATGTATAATTATGCCTTGAGTTTATTTTCTTAATCCTTAATGGTAATGCGGGGTGTTTTTGCTTGAATCCTTTGGATGTCTGTGTATTTTTAACTTGTATTAGGTTCGCCTTTGACCTTTACCTCACCTGTTGGTTTAGTGTTGATGTGATCGAGGGTGGCAAACAGGCTTAACCTCGATCTACTGGCTCTAGAGGCGCTCACACGGGCGACAGATTTTGCCTTAAGATTGTTAGCAAGCCAGGCGGCAATTAATAAAATATCTTACCACCATGCAATGAAGCTCCAACGCATGGCGGTTTTCAAACCATTGACCTTCTGCATTGCAATCCATTGCCAATGTTACTGGGGCTTTAATAAATAAATTATTTAAATTCAATTGGTTTTTCCTAATACAATGCTTATTCTGTTTCTGCCGAATATATGGATGATCTGGCATTATTGAAATCTTTATCACAATGCGTTAAAGATTCCATAAACAATTGTAAAAGGCATCAATATTTTATATGTCGTAAAATACAGTTACGTATATGAGTTATGTAAATATAAAAGAGTCTTAAATTATTAGCCTAAAACTTTCCAAAAATGTTCGTCCTTGTTATTTTGTGGCCTAAACCTTTCAACCCTTTGATAAGCATTAATCCCTGTTCCATCAAACGTAAAAAGAAAATACAACAACTAGAGACTAAAACATTAATCAATAACGGTATTAATATGCAAAAATATTAGAGTAAAGATTTCACAAAAATCGAATTGATCTTGCTATCAAGTAGTTCAGAAATTCCTGAAGATGATTCGTGTAGAAGCGTAATGCGTCTAAAATATCCCGATTTTATATCTTAGTGTTGGAAATAGTGGCTTTCACTATAATTTATTATTTCTTGCAGTCATTATAGTTTAAGTCCCTGTTCTCACAGTAACTGTGGTAGACTTGTTCAAGCAAGTTAAATTACGTAAATATTTAATTTAATTACGGTCTTATCTAGAGATATAGTGGGATACCCAATATTATTTAACATTTAAAGGTGATTATTATACTTTGGTATCAATAAAGTGTAATAAACTTGTTCTAAAATAAAATACATATTAAAGAGTATTGGTATATGAACGTTACAATAATGTTATTAACACACCGAAAATTTAAGGTATTCGGTCCTGTAAATAAAAACCGAGTCTGATCGTACCCAATGGCAATACAAAGGGTACCGCGACCGGTTACACAGAATTTAATTAAAAACAGAATATGGTCGAGCCTTTGTGAAAAGTTTTCGATATATTTTGTTCAAGAGATAATTGAACGGTAGGAGATGAGAATTCAACGGAGGCTTTTAACGTTGAAGGGTAAAAACATATTTATATGATTTAAATTAAAAATACGTTAAAACATAATCAATCCTGTATATCTCAGAGAGGTAGGTTTAAGTTATGAACACCCAGTACACCAAATGCTTTTAAGTCTCACCTACTGGAGTATGAGATTACACCTCAAAGCAATTATCTTTGTTTGTCAGATCAGTGACCACAGGTTTGGAGGTGGTTTGGAGATATGCCACTGGGACAATGCGATAGTCAACGATAGATTATTAAGACTCAAGTGAAATTTATTGTATGCACAGACAAAAAAATATATAATTTACACATTTTCTATGAATGAATTCACATATACCAAAGATGAGCGAAGCGTGGCCGTACAGCAATGTACAGGCAGTCATTTTCGGAGAAATGTTTTTGTCGAACGACTAAACTTAACTACTGCCCAAAAAAGTAGTGTTATGTTTTCAGGGTTCATGTATGTGTGTATGTTTGTGAATTTCTTTATTGCACAAGAACTTCTAAACGGTTTAAGCGAGTATATCATTTTATTTTTTTATTATTATTATATGCTACACACTACAGACTCGTGGTCCGTACTCTTATTTGATTTTAATTTGTTTTTTCGTAACATTTAATAATATTAAAACTATGAGTTCATTCTCCAAACTTATCAATATTCTTCCTGATGGGAAGTTAGCCTAGTGTTAGTTAAAATATCTTATAGCTAAAGTGAGTCCATACTTATTATATATATAAACATAATTTTTTTTTCTCCTTATATCTTGTTGGTTAGTGTATTACGCTGTGCATTTACCGGTTTAGTTTGTCGTTGAAGGGCCGGCCACAGATTCCGGTATATCATTAGATTAGCCTTGTTAGCTCAGGTACCTAACATAAAAAAACATAAAAAATACTGGTGAATTTTAGACGCCATATTGTGTTGTGACATAAAAAAAAAAACTTTCGAACCTATCAAGTAGGGTATCAAAATATATCCACTGAATTGGGTAATGAAATGAAGGGCTCTAAGATGCAGTTTTCATTTCAATAGAACAATAAAACGCTGAACGAAAATAAATAATACGCAGTCGGGTTTTTCTGCCCTAAGAAAATACATTGGTAATTATTGGACCGCAAATCATTATTTACAAAATAAAGAAACTCACAGTCAATTAAATTACATCTCGAGCCGACGACATCTCTCGCCTTGCGCCAACGACGAGTCGAAGCCTGCAGTACGCTGGTGACAGCAGTGTTGCCATGGAAGCAAAAGCAGGAAGAAAGAATAACCAATAAATAGAAATTAGCTCAACAAGAAATTTTAAAAAGCAATAATAAGCTTGAAAAGACTAAGAGAAAGACTGACTATATATGCCCAAACGAGTCCCACAAACAATACCTCGCTAGCAAACCTATACTAGGAAGAATGCGGGGTTGATGGGCAGTAAATTTCTAAGTACCTAAAATATATATTTTGTTTATTTTTGAAAACATAGATGTAATTACTGATCTGTCACCTTGAACATCATTTAACGTTTTTTTGATTGAAATTTCAGAATATAAAATAGAAATAGAAACTAGTTTTAACATGACATTGTATATAAATTTCATCTTAATACATTACCCGTTTCTGAGGCAGAGGGTCTTGAATAGTCTTGATAGACCGGCAATAAAGGGTCAGTTATGTTTCTTTTGAGGTACGGACACCTAATAATACCAATATCATGCAAAGCTCTCCCATAAATATGGGCCAGATGGGCCCTTTAAGGGTGGTAATTAATATTCTATGTAAGCGTGAACCCCCGGGATAGAGACACATAGTTAGCGGATTGTAGGATTAACGGAAAATAGAGACGTTAAACTTCCGAATCCAACTTGCGTCATTCGTTTTTTTTTTATAATGTTATGTTTAACACCCCTTTACTCAGGCCTAAAGGGCTCTAACCTTGTACATTACAAAATTACAAATTTACTAGAGAATTTTTTTTCCTTTAACCGGGGTATGCGTATGGGTATGGGTATGTTTACTAGGTTAGAGGGGTGGATGGACACGGGTACGAATCCCGCGCACGACTATAACTTTTTCTCTCGTAAATTTGTTATTGAGTTACTAGATATTGAGTATTTTATTTTCTTTAACAATTACGTTTTGTGTTCAACACCAGAATAAAATTTGGCCGTTGGGTGGCAAAAGAGATACCTCTTCTTACCTGAGACCAACATAGAAAGGATAAAATATGACGGTATTTTATTAACAATTTTATAACAAAGTCACCCAAGATTGATTGTTTTTTTTTATAGGGAAGTATTTGTATGATTCGGAGTGCAAGAACTGTTTAGTTTTACTGTACAGAGTAAGCAATTGATTACCACGCTATCGCATGAGCTCTAACACACTAAGCAAAACATATACATACTATATTGAAGCTAAAGATGGCCGAGCGGTAATAGCTATGGACTGCCGTGCCGCAGGTCCCTGGTCCCATCCCCACCGCCGGCTTGAGCTTCATCGCATGGTGAAAGGGCATTTTGCGATTGCCCGCCTGGCTAGCAACCACCCTCAAGTAGAAAATCTGTCGCCAAGCAGCTAACGGTGTGTTAGGGCTTCAGTCCTTGAGGACCAGTGAAATTACAGGCACATCAGACTTAACAACTATGTCTCAAAGTGACGGGCGCAGTGCAATTCGTGACGTGTGACGAAATGCATCTGTTATAGGCAGGGGTTAGTCCACTTAACATCAGGTGGACCTCGGGTTTGGTCCGTCACAATAACAAAAAAAATACGTTTTAAATTTTTTTTAGATCTTACGGTGGGAGATTTTGTAGAAAACCGTCACAGATTGATATATGTCATTTTTATGTAGACCTCGTTTGTGTCAATAGTAAGTAGGTGCCATTTCGTCAATAGTCCTGTACGTAAAATGTAAGTGCACGACTTACAAACGAAAAATTGGAACTGTACAAGTACGAGTACATCCGTCTTTAATATTGGGTGTCAAAGCATGCATAGTTTTTTCATACTACCCGCAACGAGCCGCGAATGATGCTTCGTGTCGTCGCGGCAAACCAGTACCTTTGAGAGTCATCGTTTGACCGCGCCCCGCTCCATACACCACGACGGTGTCGCATTCTTAATTTAAAATAAGTGCAAATATTGCCGCATCACTGCCCGTGTTATCTTTATTAGAACTGTTTTACTTCTTCTCAGTCATTACGCTCTTCACAGAGTAGTCGTGGTCGTCATGTAGTTGTAGTGGGGGCAAATGCAATGCGCCTCACAATGTCACACCATCGCCTTCTATTCACGGTTATCCTGGTGCACTCATGCAGGGGACCGCCCACTGCAGATTCAATTTGGTCAGTCCATCGCATGGGTGACCTCCTGCGCTGTCTAGTGCCCTCTACCTTGCCCTGAACGACAAGACGCTCAATGGACTGGCTACTTCACCTCAAAACATGCCCAAATAGTGTTTTACTACGCTACGTGATATTAGTGGCGTGCGTGGAAAGTGACCGCACCGAAGCCTCTGCAAAGGAGACTCCGACTACGGGAGATGGTGGAGAAAGCTATGGTATGTACACATACATTTTAGTAGCCTCAATTAACCCATTGGCATCGGCGATAATGATAACAATAGAATTTAATTCATAACTAGGACATAGTGGTCCTGACGATGCCAACTTATTAAGAGCCCCCCTTGTGTTTGGAAAATGCCTTTGTAATCAAGGCTTCAATTAACTTACTTACTAACAACTATAAAACCAGCCCCTACCCCGCGCGGTGGGAGTCTAATTTTTTTGAGGACAATTCTTTAACGAAGAGATCCCCCAAATATAGTTCTCATCTCTAAAGTCAAGTACGCGTTGGATATGACCTGCAAGATTAATTAACCCTTTAGATGTGTTTAATTAAGCATCAGCTAACGATTGCCGTTGTTTCAGACAGTATAACTATGTCATACCTACTACTCTGTGTAGGTATAGAAAATCTTAGAACATTAAAAATTTACGAGAGGAAAAATAATAGTCATGCCCGGGATTCGATACCGCGTCATCCACCCCTATAACCGGGGTATACTCTGACCGACTGAGCTAACATGACAATGACTCGTTTTTTAATCATCTTATAAGGATGGATCTCGTACATTTATAATTTTGCAATGTGAATTACATTGCAGAGCATACGTTATCGCAAAAATAAAAATATTTAAAACCTGTTTTATGGGGTTCAGCAGCAACAGCAAAGCAGCAATAAATTTTCTAAAAGAACATCTTTTAATGAAATAAAAAGTGCATAAAAAATAAGATATTCAGCTAGGTCCCAGAAAAAAATGAAAACGTCAACAGGTCAAGGAAAAGTTCAAACTTTATTTCATGATTATTCAAAAAAATAACAAGTCTCGCATAAAGAAACCAATTTTCATTTAATATAATATAATATAAGTACCATATTTTAGATGCATCACATACATAGAAATACCTTACTTATTTAAATAAAAATAACTGTTGTATGTAATGACAACATCAATATAAGCATTGAACAAAATAAAATCACTTCAAACTAGTCCGAAACTGGTCGGAATCTTTCCGGTAAATATAACGCGGGTCCTAGCCGGCTTCTAGTAAGTTAATATGGATAAAACTCGCGATAGTTTCCAAAGTAAAATATAATCAATTTTAAAATCGCTTTCTCGATATTATTAGTAGACACTAATAATATTTAAAAAAAATAGAGGCTAGGGTGAGTGATGGAGACCTGAAAAGAATAGCTCAACTCTATTATAATTCAGTAACGAAATGATCGCCCCTGGTACGCCAGGAAGCTTATCTTTATACAAACTTTCCTCCCAAGAGCATCTCCTCTTGCCTCAATATTCTGTAGAACCACTAACAGGTAAAAAAAATTTTTTCATGGCAACGGTGAGAATAACTAATAATGTTTGTGGTTTGTTGCCCCGTGGGGTGCCGGGCTAGAATTGATACCTGAAACTGCGATCCCCAAGCCGCCTGCCAACTGTCCCCACAGTATGGAAAACTAAATTACAATCTGGCTGATACAGTACAGTGCAGTTTGGTGCTAAATTTATGGATATTCC
The DNA here is from genome assembly GCA_963890685.1 of Plagodis pulveraria. NCBI lineage: Eukaryota > Metazoa > Arthropoda > Insecta > Lepidoptera > Geometridae > Plagodis > Plagodis pulveraria. Next base: position 2,630,558 of record OY982968.1, read on the forward strand.
CTTCAAGATTATTCAAATTGTGGTGGTAAATATTTGATTTAAATATTGTATTTGAATATAATAGTCAAGCAATTACATTATCAAAATCAATGGAATTTAAATCTGTCTTCGTATTTATTTCCATGACAATAAAACAGCTACACACTTTCATTTATTTAGACATAAATACTATCTTTATAGTAGTTTACATTGTTGTCGTTACATTGTTTGTCCTAACGCCTGCCCAATTACTTACCTTTCTCCAAAGCAAAACAGACTAACAATATTAACATAGTACACAATAAGATAAAGGACATTCATCCCTTTCAATTGAATAATGGACTTGGAACTAGTCTCTCTCTTCTGTAACGGTAAACAAAGGTATATTTTATTTTTAACTTACTTCAAAAAAGGAGGAGGTTCTTACGTAGACGCGTATATATTTTTTACTATGTATGTACTGTACTGTATCAGCCGGATTACCTACTATTGAACACAGCCTCCCCCATTATATATGGCGGGTTTGCTATAATTCCCACGCTTAGCAGGCGTCTTGGAAATCGCAGAGTGAGATCTCAGTTCCTCAGAAAGCGCTGCTGCCCACTTTCTCGTGTGTTACCCTTAGTCGCCTCTTACGACCACCCACGGGTAGGGTTGTTTGGGGGAGGGGGGCGATTATTAATAGTAAGTAATAAAAAAACAAAAACAAAAAAATATCTTATTATGTGTGACCATGCATTGAACAGTGAATTCCGATTTTAATAATATTTTTTTATTGGAAAGCTTATAATTTCGTACCATACAAATGTCATCAAAATTGGTGGAGTAGTTAATAAGTTATAGTTATGTTATTGAAAAATGTATTCGCTTACCTGGATGATCTAAGTAATGGTATTTGCTGTTGTCGACGATGAACACTATTTTAGTCGAGTGAATGATCTTACAAGGAGAATGCGTCACTAAATGAAGAAAAAAAAATACAGAACTGACTTCGAACACTGAAAAGTATGAAATATTTTATGGAAGTCGGACCATGCTCATGTGAGCTCGGAGTTTTAAATGAGCATAGTAGGAAATCCTACTGCGATAGGTAGATAGATATGTTTTTTCATTAATACTTATACTATAGTGTAACTAGTATGTTATAATGAATATGTTACTAAGTTACTATGTATATTAATGTTTCATGTATTTGATGCAAAAAAAACACATTATTATAGTACCTACTTGTACAAGTAATTTCATACTTTTTAGTGATGGAAATCGGTTCCGTTTATTTTTGGATAATATTTTGTCAATGGGTAATCCGCAGTGAGACGGTCCGAAGCACAAAACTGAAGTGAGTCCATAGAATAAAGTGTTCGTTCATAAAGCTGCATTGGTAACCGGCTCTTTTGATCTTTGAATGAAATTCTCGCCATCATAAACAAAAATAATATTTGTGAGTTCAGGCACAGGTTTTCAACAGCATACCACTACTCACGCTGTGGGTTGTAGATGTTCTTAGTAGGACTCTTTAGAATATCCCAAGTGCCAGTGCGTGTACTACCAACGAGAGCTTTCCCAATAAGGGCTATTAAAGCGGAAGCCAAAGAAGAAGCGCTCGTAGCGAAGTTTGCTTAGCTGTTCTTAACCGATCAGCAAAGTTAAGCAACGTCCGCTGCGGTCATAAGTTGGATGGGTGACCGCTAGTGACATTACTACTGAGCGCTTCCCTGCTTCGGAGGGCACGTTAAACCGTCGGTCCCGGTTGTTGTCTAAGGATGGCAGTCGTTTTAGCATGGTGGAAGGGCATACTCCATTTGGATGGTGGTGGGGCATTTTGCGAATGCCCGCCAGGCTAGCTACCACCCTCAAGTAGAAAATCTGTCGCCAAGCACCTAACGGTGTGTTCCGGCAGCTGTCGTTGAGAGCCAGTAATTTTAGGTTAGTCTGAATAACATTTTCGATCACATCATCACTTACCATCAGGTGAGATAGTGGTTAAAGGCTAACCTACCAGGCATAAAAAAGGCAACATTTTGCAATTACGACTTATAAACTTCTTAAAAAAGATACATTTATATCATTTTAAGTTCCAAGTAGCCGAGAATGAACTTGCCGTTGTAAACATGTTTTTGTAATTGCAAAATGTAAAAATTGTTATGTCAGAAATAGTTTTTGTCAGACGTGCCTGTGCTTTTTATAATGACAAGCTCTGTGAATTAGGTATTTTTCATTTATCTTTTAGTAGTCTAAGGATTAAGTGAATTTCCATATATAAGTAGCTTTTGTATTTATTAGTAAAGGAGTGGGTTTATAGTGTAAATTATCTGTATTTTCAAAAACTTTTTGGGTATAACTATACTTTTCTGCAAATAATGGAACTTTAAGTTTTTTTTTTATGTTACTGTGTTGGATCAAGCACGAGGCCCACTAACCTCTGCCTATAACAGATGCATTTCGTCACAAGTCACGGATTGCACTGCGCCCGTCACCTTGCGACATAGTTGTCAAGTCTCATGAGCTGTAATTTCACTGGCTCTCAAGGACTACTGCCAGAACAAACCGTTAGGTGCTTTGCGACAGATTTTCAACTTGAGGGTAATCGCTAGCCAGACGGGCATTCACAAAATGCCCTTCCACCATGCGGTGAAGCTCAAGCCCGCGGCGGGATTCGAACCATGGACATGCTGCGCGGCAGTCTATAGCCAATGCCACTGAGCCATCACTGCTTCAAAAGTCTAGCATTAGTTCAATTTTATGCATATTTTGTAACTTAACATGGCTATTTGTTTCCTTAATAAAAAAAATATCCATATATGTACTTCCAAAGACACTGTTTTACAATATGTGGCACGAGAATGAAAATATCACGAATGTTCCTATATAACATATTACAACTAAATTCCCTAGAGGCGTATAGAAAGTTCCAGACGAGACCGCAACTTCCCGAATTCAGTGTAAAATTTCTCACAAACTTTTCTCTCGGTGTCGATTTTACCATTTAAGTACAAATTTATACATGCCGGTGGTTACAAAACACTTCGAAAGTAGAGCGTTGGAACATCGCGTGAATTGAAAACATTAAACGAAATAAAATGGAATAGGAACCTTATTATTTAAATCGTTTTAGAAAACTAAACCAAGAGTGTAGCAATATGTTAGCACCTTGATAAAATGTGGTAGTGTTTGCATGCTGATGTATTACATTTCCAGCCGACTCTTATCTCACGTAGTGTGTGGTCGCTACATTATGTAGATCTTCTCAAAAAAATTGTATTCTAGGTTTTATATTTGTGATTATATAATGCTGGTGATTATTTGGCTCAACGAATAAGCATTGCAACCCAACGGGGCAACGCTGCCGGCATATAAGGCACGTTGCCAACTATTAGTTGGCTTGTATTTGGATTGCCAGGGGGCATGAAATGTAACTTATTGTAACAAAAGATTGCCTTAATTGCAGTATTGCATTACAGTAGCCATAGTTTTGTATTTTGTTTGCAATGTGAGGTGAACAAAGATAAATAGCCGAAAAAAATAATTAATAATACAAAAATATCATTAAGTATAAAAATCAAAAGTCCTGACTCACTGGCTTATGTAAAAAAACTACCATTATGATCAAAGGCTAGATTAACAGAAATAATAAAAAATACTATATATAAATATCACATTATGTCCTAGCAGATTTGTTTTCTAACCCTTTCGTATAGCCAATACGGTAGGTATTTAATATTTATTTAGTTCAAGGCGCAATGTTTTCTCCGTTTGCGGGAATAGAACCCACCTCGTCCGGTTTTACAACCAATGAAAGAACCTTTAAGTTAAGAGTTTTAAATTTCAAATTAATACACAGAAGCGGAATATACTTAAATTTTATTGTTCATTCTGTCATGTAAAAATTATACACAGACAAGCATTGGTAAAGACAGCATTGCGGCTATTGAAACATTGGTGTATTTTCTAGAATTTCCGATTCAGGTGAAAACGCACGTTTGAGACTAGAAATTCAATATATAATGACAGTTTCTTCGCTTATGTATTTCTGTAGTTTAGTTTAGTAATTATTGTACATAACAATTGAATTTAATAGCTATTTAAGTAATTTAAATGTAATAGTTCTTTTAATATCTCAAAAAAGAATGAAGACAGAAAATTATGAATAATCCACTTATTAAGGCGTATAATATATTGAAAACTAGTCATGTAAAAATTATTAGTAGTGGGAATATTAAGTAAAAACAAATATTTTGAAAATATTTGTTATTATTAAATATGGATTTCCGCAAAATAACGCCTGAAACTATTTATTGAGATTATTAAGGTTTTGAGTCTTTGCAACTCTTTCCATACAAACGTAGTTTCGTCTTATTTTAATTTATATTAGAATTATGAGTCATGTTAACTCAAATCGTTAAAGCTAGATAATTATATCTAGCTTTAACGATTTGTAGTTGTTTTTTTTAACTAATAAGTTAGCTCGGCTAAAAAGCCTAGTAATTTTTTAACCTAATTTCTATGCTACTAATTTGCCAGTTTACCGTATTATTATTTCTTTCATCTCATAATGTAAAATATAGAATTCCTATACAAAACGATACTAACTACTAACGATAATACTACAAAAAGATAACTATAAACTAACTAAGTAACTAGAAGCAAAGACTTTAGGCTCAAGGGTATGCATGCATTGTACATTTTACCGAGTTTGAACACTTGGTACTTAAAATATAACGAAACTACGTTTGTAGCGTAATGAAAACACTTCCTGTATTATTTTTTATTAGATAATGTTCAGAATATTCTTCGCATATTTCATGAATAAGTACAAAACGTTTCCTGAGCAAGCCACAGAAGCAAACAATGTTTAAGTTTTGAATACCTCCCCAAAGACATAAGCATTCACAAAAAAAATATGAGGTAGTGTTGAGACTGACTGATTTACAAGTTGGCCTGGCAATCGTCACGCCTGGTAGAGTCTAATACAAATAGCGCTGTAATTTTTTTTTTAATCAATAATATTAATACTTTTGCTTAAGTATAGGTATGAGGAATATGAGAGTGCTCCAGAAGAATCATAAAAATATATTTTTTGCAATACCGCTATATGGAAAGCTCTGTGCGGATATCAATTATCTTTTTAATAGCTAGAAGATGCGTTAATATTTTTTTGTATGCTCCGCGGATTACATTAAAAATCACAAAATTACAAGAGGAAAAGTTATAGTCCTGGACATGACAATAAGTTTTCCTCGAGTAATTTTGAGATTTTGTTAAATTAAGATGTTTATTTAATGCTGAAATACTGGCTTTTGACTGTAAGCTGGTAGCACTATATCTAATCTGTTCAATTTAGTATATGTATTTGTGTTACAATAATATAAGAACAAAAAGGTTTTGTAACGTTTTTTCTCGCCGCAGTGGTTTTGGGAATAACAGTTTGACAAAGGTCTAGTAAAACGTTTCGAGCTAGACTTTGATCACATTATGTAGGTAGTTATATTCCCTCTGATAAACTGTATTTGACAGCTTACTAGTCTATTTGTGTATCACATAGCATTGTTCTTTGTTTTATTTGTCAAATAAGTGACAACACGAAACGATTTAGACTCGCATGAATATCCATTTTTTACTTCTTTATTTGCTTTCCCTATTATATATCTGTGCAATCTTTTTGAAATAATAATTACTGTATTATATTAAGGAAAGAGTATTCATAATGCTTACCATACAAAAGTTGTTGCACCATGTTTACAAATTAAGGGTTTAAATTCGGTGCAAATTTATACGCATGTCCATTTTTGTTTTGTTTTAGTCCTAACATCCATGCTTCTGAATTGTCAGTTACCAAGCCCAAGCTCTTCTTAATACTAAATCAGTTACGGTATACAGTCTCTGGGTACAGTATACAGTACCCAGAGACTCTGCATGAATCTTCGTCACTTTGAGACTGTAAGATGCACAAAAATATTCACAATGCAATTACATAACCAATACAAATTAGCACAATAAGGTCGGTTTTGATGTTCAAGCAAAGTTCAGCAACATTGATTTTTGCTGCGGGCGTGAAAAAAAGTGTTTTATGAACCAATATATTGATTTAATTTGCAGAACAGTAGTAACTTTACACTTTTAATAACTTTTACACTTGTTTCATTTAGTATATGAAATTAAATTTTTACAGTATTTAGGCAACTAAAATCTACCAATTGCTCTCAGTATGTTTATTACCTGATTTTTTTATCGCTGATAGAAGTATAAAGTTGTATGTTTTACACAAAACCAAATAATCTTAGGTCTCAAACCTTTAAACCCCTTACTGTGCTCAGTAGTCTATATTAGCATCATTCACTACGCTCATGATTAATATTGGACACAGCAGACTAGACTGCATTGCTGACTCGGCATCTAAAGTCCACACTCACAACAAAAACCTACTTTGCTCACTTGAGGACTCAATTATTATTGCTAGTTATCTGACACAAATGATAGAGGGGAAAGGAAAATTAGAGAGAGTCGTGAGGGTTGAAAGGAATGGACGAGTTGGAGGTAAGTGAGTGTCTGATAAGTATGGAAAAAATCTTAAAACATGGAAAAGTAGAAAGTTAGATAGAAATGATCAGAGAATCTCGAAAACATGCCCCGTGAACGCCCGGGGTGCCGGAATATCACCCCCACCATCTACCTGCAAGTGTCATAAGAGGCGACTAAGGGTAACACACAGTGGGCAGCAGCGCTTCCAGAGAAAATGATATCTCACACTGCGATCCCCAAGACGCCTGCCAGGCGTGGGGATTATGGCAAACCCCCCTAATGGGGGAGGCTGTGTTCAGTAGTGGACAATCCGGCTGATACAGTACAAAATAAATGATAGAGATCATTAGTAGAGGGTTTTCACGACAGTTGAACAAAATGGCGGATCGATGATAGCGACAATACAATGTGATTCGACTCCACTGAAACTCGACCAAATTTTGCAACCATTGGAAGTTCCACTAGCGAAACAAAGTAATTTATATTATTAGTCATGCAAGACGGCAAAGTTGTTATTTAGCGCAAGTACTCATATTGAATCCTGAGCGTAGCGAACGTTACAAAAGGTACGAGACGAAAAATTAAATTTCTAACGAGCGAAACACAATTTTTCACCCCAATTAAAGTGATGAATATGGTGCAATAAAACGAACTGAAATAATACAGTACATTAATGTTTATCTATATTCAAAAATTAAAGTTAAATTATAAGAACTGGTAATATTCAAATTCAAATGTTTATTTGCAAGAATACGTTATCAAATTCCATTTAAGTTCTCATAAGTTGTAATGTCTGTAAGCAGACTTACTGATCTATATTTAATATAAAATTAATAAAATTGAAGTTTACTTAAATTTCGAATTATTATATTATTAGCATTATGAAATAATTAAAAAGTATATTTTTGTGGAACTGTTATTAGAGTTTGAATTTTATAAACCTATTCCACGGCGGATAAAAAGTTATTTTGTACGCGCAGATTGGGAATGATTGTTAGGTATGAAAAGTTGTTTGTTCTCAAATTGTATCCATTTTGTTTATTTTTATAGCTGCATACAACAATAGTGGGCCGTCCCACGCTTGTTTCGAGTTAATAGCATCAATAGCCTAAAATATATTAACATTTATTGTTAATTTTATTTAAAATTTCGTGTATTTTCCTAATAATAAATTCTTTTTTTTTTTTTTTTTTTATTCATAATAGGTTCGCGTTTGACCACACCCTGCCTGATGTTAAGCATTGATGTGGTCTAAGATGGAGCACGCTTACCTAGAAGAAACCTATTTACTCTCGATTTGAAGACACCCATGTTGTATCCATCGGGAAAAACTGACGACGGTAGGGAGTTCCACTCCTTCGCAGTACGCACGAGAAAAGTGGAAGCGAAGCGCTTCGTACGAGTCCTGGGAATATCGACCATGTACGGATGGCGCCTCTCCGTTTGTCTGGACGTCCGATGGAAAAAGGGAGAGGGCGGAACCAAGTCGTGCAGTTCTTGTGCACATTCTCCGAAATGTATCCGGTAAAAGACCGATAGACAAGCGACTTTACGGCGGTGCTCGAGGCTTTGCAGCCGAGACTCCCCTCGAAAGTCGCTGCCTATTAACCTCTTGGCGCGTCTCTCAATCGACTCAAGTGCCTCGAGTTGGTATTTGGCAGAGCCATCCCAGAGGTGAGAGCAGTACTCAACACAGGACCTTACTTGAGCTTTGTACAAAGTAAGCATTTGTTCCGCTGTGAAGTACCGTCTCACCTTTGAGAGGATGCCAAGTTTTTTAGCGGCTAACTCAGCCTTTGACTCGATATACGAGCCAAAATTTAGAGTCGACGATAGAGTAACACCAAGAAGGTCTAGGTGGTCTGTGACCGGCACGGATACATCTCGGAATGTTGGAGACAGTTGGAATGGTCTCCTTTTGGCGGAAAACAGACACGCCTGGGTCTTGTTGGCATTGAACTTGACCAGGTTGGCATCGCCCCAATCGGAGACTGCCTTAAGGGACAAGTTCAATCGTTCGACCATAGCTTCTCTGAGTCTCCGGATCTCCGGCTCACTGGCTCGCGCGGTAGAAGTATAGCTCTCTACAACCGTGCTGTCGTCTGCATACCCAAAGGTACCGGGCTTTAGCAGATCGTTGATATGCAGCAGGAAGAGCGTCGCAGAGAGCACTGACCCCTGGGGAACGCCGGCATTAATACCCATTTGATCAGACGAGCAGCCGTCCACGACTACTCGTAATGATCGATCCCTCAGGAAGTCCGATATCCACGCACAAAACCCGGTAGGCAGGCCGTATGCGGGAAGCTTGCTAATAAGGCCGTCATGCCAAACCCTGTCAAAGGCCTTAGAGATGTCCAGGGAAACGGCAAGCGCTCCCCCTTGTTTCTCAATGGCCTCGCTCCAGATATAAGTGGCATAAGCTAGAAGATCCCCAGTAGACCGATTTCGGCGGAACCCGTATTGATGGTCACTGAGGAGGTCATTCGCTTCCAGGTATGCCAGGAGCCGGCTGTTGAGAATGCGCTCCATACTCTTACAGAGTATAGACGTAACAGATATGGGTCTGTAGTTGACAGGGTCGGTACGACTACCTTTTTTAGGCACGGGTTGCACATTAGCAAGCTTCCATGATTTGGGCACTGTACCAGTCTCAAGAGATAGCCTAAAGAGGCGTGTCAGGACAGGCGACAACTCAGGCGCACAAGTTTTTAAAACAATTGCAGATATACCATCAGGACCACTGGCTTTATTCACGTCCAGATTGCGTAGTGTATTCCGAACTTCCTTTTGACGAATGCGTATGTCATTCATGTCAGTTTCGCTTCGTGGTAGAATTGGAGGAGTCGCGATACCAGCATCAAGACGTGAAGACTCCGCAAACAGGGAAGCAAACAGGTTTGCTTTCTCTGCAGCGGTGTGAGCCAGCGTTCCATCAGGATTCTGCAGTGGAGGCAGTGAGGGGCGGCAGAAGTTCGATTCAACCGCTTTAGCTAGGGACCAAAACGCTTTACTACCCGTGGGGTACGAAGCAAGCTTGTTTCCTATTCGGCCAATGTGGTCAAAACGAGCCTTCTGTAAGACCTTTTTACTGGATTTGGCAGCGTTGTTAAAAGCTCTCTTCTTTAGGTGTATATCCTTGGCCTTATGCTTACGAGCATCAACCCAGGCTAGGTATGCCTGATGTTTTAACGCCTCAGCGCGTCCACATTCAGGACCGAACCATGGGCGAGCTTTGCCGGACAATGGTACGTCAGAGAATGGAATGAAGTATTCCATTGCTAAACGCAACACATCGGACACGGCATTTGCACATGCGGTAGGATCACCAGAAGAGAAGCACACAGACTGCCAAGGATAAGATGCAAGGAAAGAACGCATCTCATCCCAATCTGCTGATTTGTATCGCCACATCCGCCGAGTGCCTCGAGGACTGGGATCGGGCGGGGAGTAGACGGATACAGATTTCACCAGACAATGGTCGGACTTACCTAACGGTGAACAAACCGACACCGAGTAGCGGTCTGGATCAGTTGTCAGCAGAAGGTCCAGGCAATAGGCCGTGTGAGACTCAACATCGGGTACCCTCGTGGCTCCTTGGACCAGCTGGGTGAGATTTAACGCTAACGCAAGTTTTCGCGTCTCTCTACCGGCATGGTCGGTGTCCTGGTATGGGTGTAGCCAATCCTGGTGATGGCCATTAAAATCCCCCAGAAACACCAGTTGGGCAGTAGGGTACTTCTGTTGAGCTACGTCCGCCACCTCACTGAGGTATTCGGTGAGCCTGGTTGTCCCCTGATTTCCACTATGTGAGCGGTAAACACAAGCGTAGAGAATTTTCTCAATACCTGTGTCCACCAACGCCCAAAGTACAGAGAACATGGGGTCTTCAAATTTTCGGAGACGCCGAATGCAGATGTCATCCCGGGCATATACACATACACCCGCGTGCGATTTGAAGTTGGACTCCAGGTTGTACCCTGGGTATGTAAGGTACGACACGTCGGATGGACAACCAATCTGCGTCTCCGTGAGAAACAGGAGGTGAGGTTTTTCTGTCTCCAGGTGGTAATGGACAGGGACGAGATTAGAGTGCAAGCCTCTTATGTTGCAGAAGTGCACTTTCAGTGAGAGGGAGTGCAGCCGCTGTTTAAACTTTCTCTCATTTTTGTTTCTCTTCATGTTTTGGGAGTAAAAATAGGTTGAAAGCCGGCAGTAGAACGAGGCATTACGACCAGTAGACCCCGCGAAACACAACGAAACAGCACACATCGAAGGGGGACTAGTCTGGAGACTGCGGGGACGCCCGAGCCCCCCCAGAGATGTCCATCTCGTCCTCTCACCCGGTTGCCGACCGGCGTGATGGCGCATCTCTGGGATTTTTCACAGTTGGCGGGACAGCCTTTCATGAGTGGCTAAGTCACAATTGGGTCCCCTACTGACTGCGGTCGGCCAGCGGTGCACCGTGCCTCGGATCCCGCTACCCTCCGCGACTAGTCGCCCAATGCGGCCGAACGATGTGCTTCTTATTCAGGCTACTTGGGATGCTACTGTTCTGACCCGACTTTCATACGGCGTCACTGGACATCGCGCCGGAACACGACTAGGTCGTTTGGCGGCGTGGCTTTGTCCAGTGGGTGGTCACTAGCCTCGGCCGAAGCCTACCACCAGTTTGTCATCTGATTAGCACCACCCGGGGACCACGTGTAGGGAATCGCTATAGGGTACTCTCCTACGGACGCGGACGACTCAGCCCCCATTCATTTTCAACATTTTATGCAGTTCTATCGCATCAAAGCAAGCGGGCCGCGGTCCTCGATCGTTTCCCGTTTGTTTGAGCCCATTTTATTAGTATATTTTTGGAATTAAAATACTTCAAAGGTAGGTAGGGGTACCATACCCCATACATTGCGTGAACAGCAAAACCAAATCTACTGCGTAATAAAGAGCCTTTATATAGAGATTACCCATAAAAATTTGCGTCTCTCTATCTATCATCTAGCGCTGTACAACTAAGCAATAATAATTGACACGCTCTATACATTTTTTACACCCGACAGCAAAAATCTGAAATTTCTTCAAAATCACAGTAGATTTTATAGTCCTAGTAGATTTTGTAATAGATTTTCGAGGTTGTCAAGTGTAAAAGTTGTTTATACAGTCAGCTAGTCATTTGATCGCAATTTCACCTGACAAAAAGCGACGATGCGGTCGACGATGGAACATGTTATTACATAGGTACCTAATTAAATATTACTGAAATATCCCTACTTATTGGTTTTCCCTTTTAATTTTAAAGGCTTTCTCTTCATGCTTCAAACAGAATCGAATACAAGCTTTAAGTTAGCGAACAATAAGTGTCATAGTTAATACCTACTTAGTGGGAACTCTGAAATGAACTGCCTCGTGTACTTGGCTTTCTAGAGCTTTCGATAGTTCCTCGATCGAGGCTGGAAAGTTTAGTGGTAAATAGTAGCACGCAAAATGAACGTATATTGAATTAATATACTTGTTTTTGAACTGTGGTTATTTATAGAAACCCTCTCAAGTTATTCTAAAGTTACTGTAACTCCTGAAACATTTCAGCTTCATGATTTCTCTACCTATATACCATTTATGTGTACGGTACACCTTGTTTTGTCAAATAGTTCAAAGGAAAACTTGCTTCAGTTAAATGGCCGGTCTTTTTTCTAACTTCAAGCCACATCGGGGGTTCTCTTTAGAGTAGTATCTGGCTCTGCATGTCGTAAATGTTGATACCAACAAGAAGAAAATTAAACACTTTTTTAACTATCACGGTTTACTAGATTACTATTATTATTACATACGGGACCGTACCGTGTACCGTGGTGATTTTTATTTTTGAGCTCCCGATATTTCGACGCAGTTGCGAATCCCGTATATAATAATAATAGTTAAGAAGAAAATAAGTAACCAAGCACAAATAAGTAACTGTATGTTCCAGCAGCTATCTTGGAGAGACAATTGCCATTTTGAGCTAAGCTTGAAAAACATGCTACATAATCATTTACAACACAGTTTACAGTTTAAATATAGCACACAAGATCTTGGTGAATATCATGTTGGTGGTTCGAGGGGATTTGTCGGATGCGCGTACGATGGAGTGAAACGTCCAGTTCGTAATGTATGTTCTTTATTACTGCAGGCACAACGCATTCTCACAATACTCAAGAGCAACTGCTACATATCACTATACCTACTAAGCTTACGTCTAATGAGCTGATATGCTAGCCTTGACCATTATTTCACCTGATGGTAAGTAATGATTTGGTTTTCGATGTTGTTCAGGCTAATCTAGAATGTTACAAAATCACAAATATACGACATGAAAAATTTAAGTCATTTGCGGGATCCCGCACATGACGTCTATCGTATATTTGTGATTTTGTAATGTAATCCGCATAGCAGGCGTTATTGCAAACCTAACAATATTAAAAATAATCTAGAATGTCTTGCTCTCAAGGACAGCACTGGAACACACCTTAGGTCATTGGGGACAGATTTTCTACTTGAGGTACCCAGGCGGGCTTTCGCAAAATTCCCTACAACCATGCTTTAATGACTGCCACCTAAAGACAACAACCGGAATCAACGGCTTAAAGTGCTCTTCGAAGCACGAAAGCGGTAAGTAGGATTGCCACTAGTGGTCACCCATCCAAGTAATGACCGTAGTGGAAGTGAAGATGTTACGAGTTCTTCAACTAGTCACTACATTATTTAGTCTGCACAAAACAAGAAGCTGTTGTATCCATCTAGATTACTCCATTTGGATGATGGTGCGGCATTTTGCGAATACCCGCCTGGCTAGATACCACACTCGAGTAGAAAATCTGTCGCTAAGCACCCAACGTGTTATAGTAATTCTAGGTTAGTCTGAACAACATCTTCGACCACATCATCACTTACCATCAGGTGACATAGTGATCAAAGGCTAATCTATCAGGATAAAAAAAACTTATTTTATAACTTTTCAATCACAGTCCACATTTTTTTGTGTGCTAATGGAGCATGCACGAGACCCTCCTGGTGGTAATGATGTTGTAAAATCTTAATTCTAGGTAAGCCTGAACAACACCTTCGACCACATCATCACTTACCATCATGTGAGATAGTGGTCAAAGGCTAACCTAAAAGGTATAAAAATAAATACAATATCATAAATCTGAATACCATACAAAGTTTTGAGCTATAAATAATGAAAGCTTAAGATAATACTAGTCTAATGTAGACTCATGTTCTATACTAGTAAATCACTTCTACACGTAACAGGTCATCAGAAAATACGAACGAACTTTTCGTATATTTACTTCCTTCGTTCGTGGTACATGATTTATGACTACAATAAACATTAATTTTATTTTGTGTATTCCACAAATATGTTGAAGGTTTATTTTGATAGGATCACATGTGAAACAATGAAGAGAAACCTTCTTCTTTACGTCGCCATGTCATAAAAAAAACACTATGACACAAAACAGTGAACAGTGTTCGAAATCAGTTTCGTTTTTTGTCGCGGACGATCGCACGAGCGCACGATCGGTGCTCGTAGAGTCAAGACCTGAGGATGCTTCGTTTAGAAGCGAAACGCGTCGAATACTCTTCCGGTTTGGCTTTGTGGCGTTTGTGACGTCACGTCGGCTTAACAGGAAATTAGGCAGAATTGTCACTAGATATATATTTAAATATATTATACATATTATATTTAAATATATATACACAGACGCCACTTTATATATATCAATTTATAAAGTTTTTTTAAGTGTTTTATTAAATAGTTAATTTGATGTTTTCTTAAAATACTTTTAAAATATTTGTTATTATTAATTATAATGGCAGTCGTGCTTTCTGGTCACTAGCGAAGGCTGTGGAGGGTAATTTTTGCCCACCTTTACGCAAACCAGATGACTCCTTGCCCCTTAGCGCAAAAGAGTTATTGTTATTTTTGATTGATCTTATTGATATTTTTGGTTCTATTTTTGCCTCTAACTCGACCCTCGATGACGGGGGCGCAGTGCCTCCCTCACTGTCTAATTGCGCATGTTCGATGCAGGAGATTCGCATCACGCAGGCGGCTGTGCGGAAGGTATTGTGGACTCTTGATGAAAGGAAGTCGAGTGGGCCAGATGGCATTCCAGCCATCGTATTGAAGAAATGTGCACCGGAATTGTCTCCCGTCCTATCACGTCTCTCTCTTTCCTTTTATTCTGGTATCGTGCCGTCTAGCTGGAAAGTGGCCCATGTCCACCCTATACCAAAGAAGGGTGACCGTTCCTACCCAACAAATTAAAGGCCATAGCGATTACCTCTTTGCTCTCGAAAGTGATGGAGCGTGTTATCAATTCCCAGCTCCTGAGGTACCTTGAGGAGCATCATCTGATTAGTGACCGCCAGTACGGCTTTCGTCACGGTTGATCTGCTGGTGATCTTCTTGTGTGCCTCACTCACCGCTGGGGAGAGGCCATCGAGAGTAGAGGTGAAGCTCTTGCAGTCAGCCTTGATATCGCAAAAGCCTTTGGTTGGGTTTGGCATAGGGCACTTCTTGCAAAGTTACTTTCCTACGGCTTACCAGAGGGGCTTTGCACGTGGATTGGCAATTTTTTGCATGGTCGCTGCATAAGAGCCGTCGTTGATGGAGCTTGTTCAGGGACCATGTCGATTAATGCTGGAGTTCCACAAGGATCTGAGCTATCGCCCACACTATTAATCTTGCATATCAACGACTTATTGCAAATAAGTAATATTCATTGGTATGCAGATGATAGCACTGGCGATGCCCATTATTTAGGCCGTGCAAATGCTCCTGTATCTGAGGTGATGAAGGGGAGAGCGGAACTTGTGTCTTCCGTTGAGTGCTCCTTAGAGCAAGTCACTGACTGGGGTAAGCGAAACCAGGTGCAATTTAACCCATCGAAGACTCAAGCCATCGCGTTCTCTGCCAAAAAAAGTGCACTTAATCTCACTCCACGTTTTCAGGGCATTCCCCTTACCTTAGCGACCAACATCGGCATTTTGGGAGTAGACATATCCAGCGAGGTCCAGTTTAGGAGACATTTGGAGAACAAAGCAGGACTAACGTCTAAAAAAACTCGGTGTACTTAAAAGAGCGAAGCAGTACTTTACGCCTAACCAACGTCTAATGTTATACAAAGCGCAGGTTAGGCCACATATGGAGTACTGCTCTCATCTCTAGAGTGGTGCACCGAAGTATCAGTTAGACCCGCTTGACTCCTTACAGAGAAGAGCTGTTAGACTTGTCGATGATCCAAAATTGTCCAACAGGCTGGAATCGCTGAGCGTACGTGACGTAGGCTCTCTATGCCTGTTCTACAGATACTATAACGGGGAATGCTCTGATGAGATTTTTAACCTCATACCTCCTTCACACTTTTATTACCGAGCTGGCCGCTATCGTCAGAAGGGCCACCCGCACATTATAGATACGTGGAAGTCTCGCACTACTCGATTTAATAGTCTGTTTCTGCCACGTACCTGTGAGTTGTGGAATGCTCTTCCACCTGAGGTTTTTCCTCAGGTCTACAATCTTAACCGCTTCAAAAGAGACGTGAATAGGGTCTTTTCTTTTAATGGTAGGCAACGCACCAGTAATGCTGCGGATATTACAGGTGTTCATAGGCGGCGGTGACCACTTACCATCAGGTGGACCGTCTGCTTGTTTGTCACCTTTTGTATAAAAAAAAATATATATGGGTTTCCGCAAAGTAACGCCTGAATCTATTAATTATCTATTCGTTCTTTGTGATATTTTGTTTGAGTGAGCTATGTTATAGCCAGTATAGCTTTATATACAGAATATATTATGCTCCACATCATATTAGTGATAGCGCTAGATAAGCAAACACTTGTCATGGGTGGTTCGTCAGAGCTTTTGTGTATTTTGCTATATAATTTTGTTTTGGTTATATATTATATGAGCCTCATTAAATCACGAAGTGACATTCTAACCCGGCACCTCACGGCCAAAAAAATGAGGTGGAGTCAACTTTATCCAATTCAATCCTTTAAACCAAATTAACAACGAACGAAGAATAATAAGAAAATAAAAAAAGAAAATGGTGCCCCTCATGCTGACCAACAATTTTAACGACAGAAGAGAAAACCTAACATAGTTTAACGACTAAATGTGAAGGGAATCAAATAACCTAGGTACAATGCGATTAAAATAAGAATAGGACGGGCTCTCGGCTAACTTCACTCATATTCACTCAAATAAGTACGATCAGCAGTACAAACTTAAAAATAAAGTAGTGCCATATATTTATAGGAATTTTAAATGATAATAATTTTAACCCGAAATAATTAATTTTAATAAAAATATGTTTTAAGGTTGAGAGCACAGACGCCATTTTGGTTTGATGAAAACGCGGGCGTCAGGGTCTTATTTCTCCGACAGTGTACTACTACGCGACACGTTTCCGAGTGTTTATTGATCTTCACGTTTTACTGTTTTTGACTGTTTAATTTGTTCTTGTTGACTGTTTAATATTTTTTTGGTGATTGTTATATTTGTTTTGGTTACCCGTTACCGTACAGATGATAACGATGAGTCTGACTCAGTGGGCCAATAGAACATGCGGCATCGAAGAGCTTAGCGATTCAAATTAAGATACCTAGGTACAAAAATTGCTTAAAAATAAAATCAGTTCAAATTATTTCTGTGTTTGCCGTACCTACAGTCACCTACAACTTCGTTTACCTACCTAGGACTACTTGTTTTTTTAAAAGAATGCCCACATAAACGTGTGTTAAGTTTACAGGTTTCATGTATATATGTTTGTGAGTTTCCTTATATCACCAAAACTTCTTAACGGCTTAACCGATTTTAATATACGAGATATCGTTAGATTTATCTTGATAGCTCAAGAGACACTATGTACATAAACATATAAAAACAAACTGGTCAATTTAAACGCCATATAGTGTGAAAAATAATTTATTTTTTCTTCCAAAGCCATCGTGTTGGATATCAAAATGATTGGCTTTAAAAAAAAGATTCCATAAATATATTAACTGGCAGTTTTAATTTCAATTGATCGATAAAACACTTAACAAAAACAAATTATTGGCAGTCAGGTTTTTCATTTTCTTTATGAATTTATACATGTTTTATCATTTCTTTTTTGCACACTGTACCAAGTTCTAGTTTTGGCGTCACAACATGGCGCTAGACCGATCCTATTCTTATTTTAATCGCATTGTATTGAATAAATATACTACCTACATAATGGCAGATTGTATAGGAAGATATTTGTCCTTACCTTAATACCCCTATGTGAGACATAAAACCAAATAATCTAGATTCTATTTAGATATTTGTGAGGATTAGGCACCCTCTCTGTACCTCGATCTAATTCAAGGACGGTCTGTTTGCTATGCATGGAATAGTACGGCCGTTCCCTAGGGGAATAAAGATAACATTCAAGTTATTCAAAGAGCATACGTGGTTATATGTGGCGGTAATTTAATTACATGTTTTACGGTTCCCTTTGTACCTATAATGATTGTAGTTTTATAACAGAGGAACCTTCAAATGTTTCTTAAAATGTATTGCAAGTTCAGTAAAAATAGGTTTGTTGCAAATTTATTGAAGCACCACATGCACTATCTCTACACCGTACCGCACTAATGAGGTAATTGATGGCTTATTCAATCTCATTCGATAATTTTTTTTAATATATTTATTATATATATTATTTAATAATAATAAATAATTTAATTCCATGTTTTTTCCGTTCCCCTTGTTTAATGATTATATAACCGAGGAGATTAGCATAACTCATTTGAAAAATAAATTCACTATACCTATTTATTAGTTCAATAAGTGAGCAAAGTTGTTTTTTGGTTTGCGTGTCTACTTCGGATCGGGTTAGAAAGTTAATTATGAGCGTAGGGAGTGATTCTAGAATAGACCAATGAGCTCAGTAAAGAACTTAAAGGCATGACTCATGAGACCCACAAATAGTTGCTCTCGTGTGTATCAAAACAAACATTTCACCTCTACCAGCGAAGAAAATAGTTTATTTTCTTTTCTCATACTCGGAAAGTAGTGTTTATTTGATCTGAGTAGCGGGTGGAAGAAGCTGCTTCCCACCTAAGGGTGGGAAAAACTCTTAGTAAATTCCTTCTTCTCTTGGGCCGGATCGACTTGTAACCATGGCAACCATGGTTGTATACAAAATTAGACGTCGATATTATTTCGTTCTTAAATACTCTGCTGTAATAAAACAAATAGTTTGAAGCGCTCGTATCGAAGTTTACTTAGCTGTTCTCAACCGACCAGCAAAGTTAAGCAACGTCTCCCGCGGTAATGAGTTGGATGGGTGACCGCTAGTGACATTACTACTGAGTGTTTCCGTGCTTCGGAGGGCACGTTAAGCCGTCGGTCCCGGTTGTTGTCTTAGGGTGGCACTCGTTATAGCATGGTGGTAGGGCATTTTGCGAATGCCTGCTTGGCTAGCTACCACCCTCAAGTAGAAAATCTGTCACCAAGCACCTAACGGTGTGTTCCGGCAGCTGTCCTTGAGAACCAGTACTTCTAGGTTAGCCTGAACAACATCTTCGACCACATCATCACTTACCATCAGGTGAGATAGTGGTCAAAGGCTAACTTATCAGGCGTAAAAAAATTAAAAAATATTAATAATAATAACAACTGCGTTTGTGTTTATGTAAAAGCTAAAATAAGTAATTTATAATAGAATGAATGTGATTTTCTCAAGTAACTAAATATACATTTTTTGTCGTTAATTATGTTTTGGAGCAGTATGAATAAAAAAAGAGGAATCTATTAAGCGGGATGGCTTCCGGAGGAGACGCATTGTGCTAAGTACGTGTTTAATAAGTAAAAAAGACTATATATTTTAGCGGGGTAGTAACTAAATATAAGGTGGGCACTTCAAAAAAATTTACAACAAGTTTACTTACAACAGGTTAGTATTACGATGTCACAACTCTTACCTTCTTTAATTAATAATATACCAACTTTGACCATAATCTCACTGGTATTATTATAATTAGACCCCAGATCTAAATGGAAACTTGCCCTCAGGACAAGTGCCGGAACACATTGTGGCTTTGGCGATAAGTTTTCTACTTGAGGAAAATCCTACAATAATTGGGTAGGCAGATCATTAGGGGTGTCTACGTTTAGCCGGCATCGATGTCTGACGTCGTCACTTTGTGTTAACGCTTGGGGTGACTCGGTAATGATTGACCCGAATGGGACAGCCTTGAACTCTTGTTTGGTATTATTCGGTACTTTTATGTTATTGAGCGGTGCTTATCTATAAGAAGTAATATAAAACACGTTTCTGGCAGTAATTTATTTTAACTATGAAACAATAACATGAGTCCAAGACCGAAACATGTCACCTCTGACCAGCTACCTTCCAGTCATCCATAAAACGAAAATAAATATTGCAATAATTGTGTAATATACATAAGTAAGAAATTTAAAAACAATGGAGTTTCTATATAGTTCGTTCTTCTCACAGTGGCTATAATATAACCTTTTTGCTAAACGAGGCACTTGAATCTTTTGATATTAAAATCTTTGCAATTGACCATTATATATATATGAGCGTTGTAGACGCTTAAATTGAGTAAATGATAGTAATTAAACAACTTTAAACGGTTTAAATCGCGTACATTTATCAAAATGTTTATAAACGTCGGTACAAACATAATGATAAATATAAAGGTCAATTGCAAAGATTTTAATATCAAAAGATTCTAGTGCTTCGTCAAATAGCACGTATGCAAAAAGAAGCCCAGTTTTCGATACAGGTAACGCCTATATAATGGAGGGAAGCACAAGCACAGTAAGAGATTTAAAGTCATGAAACCGAAAAAAAAACCCTCTTGGGAAACATTAACAACTTTTCACTTCTATCAGCGAGAAAATTAGTTTACCGCGCTTTATTTCATTAGTCTCTTTGTTTCGTTCCGAAAATTTAGTGAATGACATTGTTATCAAATACAAAGTAGGTCGAAGATGTTGTTCAGGCTAACCTAGAATTACTGGCTCTCAAGGACTGCTGCCGGAACACACCGTTAGGTGCTTGATTTTGTACTTGAACCTAGCCAGGCGGGCATTCGCAAAATGCCCTACCACCACGCTATAACGACTGCCATCCTAAGGCAACAACCGAGACCAACGGCTTAATTTGCCCTCCAACGCATGGAAGCGCGCAGTAGTTATGTCACTAGCGGTCACCCATCCAAATTATGACCGCGGCGGACGTTGCTTTTAACTTTTGCTGTTTGGTTATAGAACAGCTAAGCAAACTTTGCTACGAGCGCTTCGAACCTGTCATCGCGTTATTTCTTATTTTTCCAGCGTCGATTTATTCTAATAGATGATGTTTGAAATTGGAATTCAATTTTCAGTACGAAATGGGCCATTTCGATTTTGTTTTTGATTCGATTTCGGTAACTTGCATAACCCTTTTTGTATTATTTTTGCGAACTTAGTTGAAAGTAAGAAAACGACAGCTAGGGGTGTTGGCAGTTGTTATTGTTGTTATGTGACCTCACCACTGAGCTCGGAACGAGTTTTTGTTTTAAGTTATTGTGACGGAACAAGCTCGAGGCACACCTGATGTTAGGCGGACTAACCTCTGCCTATATAACAGATGCATTTCATCACAAGTCACGAATTTCTCTGCGCCCGTCACCTCGAGAGATATTTGTTAAGTCTCATATGCTTGTAATTTTACTGGCTCTCAAGGACACTTGCCGGAACACACCTTTAGGTGCTTGGCGACAGATTTTCTACTTAAGGGTGGTAGCTACCCAACTCAATCAATCGCAAAATACCCTTCCACCATGCGGTGAAGATCAAGCCGGCGGTGGGGATCGAACCAGGGACCTGGGGCTCGGCAGTTCATAGTTATTACCGCTCGGCCATCATTAGTTCAGAAAACTCCATCCACAAGCATATTTTGGGGTTCTCCACATACGAGTAATATCGTCATCTTCTTACTCTCTATCTAATCTTTCTATACCTGCAATAATGTAATTTTACTAACCCTTGATAACGATTTTACAAATATTTTAATCACCATTGTAAAGTTATTGTTTGATTTCAAGGTATTTGAATATTTATTTAAATTTTATGATTTTTAAATGTGCATATTATGGTTTAGTATCTGAGATAAAATCATTATTATTAACTATCGGCCCGCTTCGGCTTCGCACGGGTATAAAATATATAGCCTATGAAAAAATGATTAAAATCGATCCAGTAGTCTTGATTTATTCATTACTGCCCGTTCAAAAACATTCATTTAAATCATGTGCTGTAAAGGGCCATATAGATCTATATTAAATCAACAATGTATTTAATTAGATAAGGATTAGTCCTGTATTGGTTAAAATCGTTTCGAAAATTAGCCATTATATGTCGCAAAAAGTAAATGACAACAAATGTTATTGTGGGATATCCATAAGAGATATATATATACCATAGCGGAATTTTCTGTAGACCTGTTCAATGTGTACAATACTTAGTACATTATTTTGATAAATCTCTTAGGGTTCAGGCTGCGTTTGCAATGTAAGCGGAAAAAATGTAATTATTTATGACATCACATTACAAACCACAAATATAACAGTACTTCTTGACTATTTAATGGATGTTATAAGAACCTTAAACCTTAAACCTTCCTCTTGAATCACTCTATCTATTAAAAAAACTGCATCCGTTGCGTAGTTTAAAAGATTTAAGCATATATAGGGATATAGGGTCAGAGAAAGCGACTTTGTTTTATACTATGTGGTGATAGTGATAATATGTAGTAATTAATTTCTGGAACATTTTATACATTTCATCAAACATACAATGGTAAAAAGAGACAATAAATAGACCGTAACAGGAACACGGTTCGGAGTTTTAAAATATACAGATATTTGGTGATTTCAGACCGAAGTGGAGCTATATCAGGTTGAGCTATTTCCTTTGTGAAACGGCGGGAATTTGCGAAAAGTTCGCGGGACGTGCTCGCATCAACTTTTGTGAATGTACGCTTCGATTGGACGTATTGTTTTAGCATTTAAAAAGGAATTTTAGGAAGATAACGAGGATTTTGTACGCTTTTTGCGAACAGATCGCTTAATCTGATTTATCGTTTACAATATTTAACTTTATAAACCGTATAGTACTTACTCAGTTTAAGAATATAAATACTGCTCTATATTCTTCTGTTGGATGCCACGGTAGGCGATTAAGGGATAAAATGTATCTAATGAGCAGCATGTCACCACTTGCATGGATGTGATTAGTCGATGCTGCACACTGGGCGCACATTCTGGTGTCTATTTTCGGAAACTTAGAGGGTAAAGTACTAACGAGAACATTCCCAAGGACGGTTGCAGTCAACAAAGCGTTCAGCCATCCGAAGTTTTTTTTCACAATATGTCCTTGTGTTCTTTTCTATATTGTTATATTTAACTTATATTTTTATATGCTCATGTATTATCATTTATAGGGTTCCGTACTCGAAGGGCATAATAAGCAGTTTTAATGAGACTCGAATGTCTCGAAATGCCGAATGCAGAGCTCGTAAGGGAATTAGTTACAAACTTTTAAAAAATCAGGTTTGTAACTGATTCCGTATATATTTTGTGTAAAGCATTAACCCAATGATGCATATAAATTAAATTACATTATTTTTCTCGTAATAAGCTCGTAAAAGTGTAGTTTACTGTACTGTATCAGCTGGATTATCCACTGCTGAAAAGAGCCTCCCCCATTAAGCGGGGTTTTTGCCTAACCTTTGACCATAAGTCTTGGGGATCGCAACTTAAGTTATCAGTTCCGCAGAAGGCGCTGCTGCCCACCTTCCGATATTATACCTTTAGTCACCTCTTAGGACACCCAAAGGTAGCAATGAGGGGTGACATTCTAGCCCCCACTGGCTCCAGTGTTGTTTAATCATATCTAAGTGATTTTTATCCGCTACCATGGACAAGATTTTTGAAATTCTAACCTGTAGAGAAAGTTCCAGATATATAAATTTACTCGAAATATTAGCAATTTTAGTAATTTTACTTGTTGACTATAAATTAAAGGAAATTCACAACATTATTTAAGTTTTCTTGCACCTAGTATCGCGCTGTATTGAGGTGAAAAATTGTGTGTTGCGCTCGGCAGAAAAGCTATTTTGCGTCTCGTACCTTTTAAACCGTACGCTCAGGATTCTATATTTTGAACTACTCGCTTCACTCATGGTTCATTCTTAGATCCTTCGTTTCTTCAGGTTTTAATAAAAGTACTAATGCTGGATAACTTTGCAGACTTGCATACTAATAACTGTTAGAATCTAACTGTAGCAGAAACATTTTTTGCACCATATCATGTGGGATGTCATTTAGTTTTATTAGAACTTATTAAGTACACCTAAAAATATAAAGATACGAATTTTTTTTGTTACGAAATATTCCTATCTCAAAATCTAAAGTAGCCAGGAATCTGAAATTTTGGCATATTCGGTACCACCTCCTTTATATACCCAACAAATACTGAAAATTACAATTTGTACTGTAGATAGTTTTTAAGCTGTGATCAATATTAACAACATGTTTAGATACATGTTTTTTTTTAACTGGAAGCACCTATGCCTTTGTTAACAAAATACTACGAACTATAAACAACACTACAGCTACTACAATAAAAGCATTTAGATCCCTATAAGCCATTGCAGACTCATAGGCAGTCCAAATACTCCAGCCCACTACTAGTTGGCAGCGTGCCCAGCATGATGGCAGCATTGCCCCGTTGAATTTCAATGCTTATAGGTTTAGCCAAATAGGTGTCAGCATAAAAATAATAACACATTTGTATAAATTAAATGAAAAAGTAAAAAACCCGACTGCATATTATTAATCGTTCCATTGAAATTAAAACTGAATGTTATATATTTATGAAACCATTTTAAAGCCATTCATTTTGGTACACCCACTATATGGGCTTGGAAGAAAAAAAAACACAATATGGGGTCTAAAATACGCCGGTTATTTTATTTTTATTTTTTTATGAATCTTGTGTCACTTGCATAGCGCAAATGACACAAGATACATACACGGCGAATCTAACGACATTTCATACAATAAAATCGGCTTAGCTGTTTAAAAGTTATGATAGAATAAAGAAAAAACATACATACATGAACCGTGAAAATATAACACTCCTTTTTTGGGCAGTCGTGTAAAAAGTGATACTATCAATAATTTTATTACGAGTTATCGCAATGGGGAGCCCTAAAAGAGCAAAGTCCGACTCACACTTGGCCAGTTTTTGTTGTTGTAAAAAGTCACAATTTACACAATATGTATTATGAAGTGAGATAAAGACAGGAAAATGGTTGCGATCTTTATTATTATATATAGTAGATCATGTACATGTGTGTCTTTAATGTTTTGTGGCTTTGACGTGTTGTGAAGTGATGATGTGGTTAAAGCAGTAACAGGCTAGACCCATAAACATTCTTAAGACGCATTCAGCTTCCAAAATACTGTTAATTGCTTGACGACAGTTTGTCTACTAACA
Organism: Plagodis pulveraria; assembly: GCA_963890685.1. NCBI lineage: Eukaryota > Metazoa > Arthropoda > Insecta > Lepidoptera > Geometridae > Plagodis > Plagodis pulveraria. The sequence continues at coordinate 2,655,642 of OY982968.1, forward strand.
CCGTAGTTTTCCGATACAAATCTAAACATCCCTACTCTAGAAAATGCTTTAAAACATATCTCACTTTACCAAGGACTCAGGTGATAAATATTAAGCAAGTTTATCCACGAGGGTTCTATAGGGTCCACGTAAATCGAAGGGCCCATTTTATTGCCGGAAAGGGAGTGCAAATCCTTGGTTGGTATCCCTGCATTAGCCATTCAAAGAACACCTTTTTTTGGGAGGCTTTAGATATTTCCAGACCCTCAATGTTTTCGTCCTTAGGCTTAGGGCCTGTTTCAGAATGTTCGAGTAAGTTCCGGTTATACTTCCAGAACATAAATTACAGTTAACATGCAGCGCGTTTCAAGCTTTAACCGATAGGCTAAATAGATGACTGTGAAACGGAGAGATAGTGTTTTATTTATTAAATATGTTCTGGGTAGTATAACCGGAACTTACTCAAACATTCTGAAACAGGCCCTTAAAGTTATAAATATTTATTATATAGAAGATAAGAACACTAGTTTATGGTGCATATCTTAAGGCTGGCCTTCAAAGCGGTTTTCATACAAACATATTATATTTTCGCCATATTTTAAGCACCAAGAGTTCTAACTCGGTGAAATTTTGTATGTATGTCCTTGAGCCTAATATCTATGCTTCTGGTTTGCCAGTGTTTCGTTACTTTAAATATTTTCAAATATATTCGAATAAAATATTTTGATTGGAAATTATTACTTCCACATTTACACAGATATAATAAATCATTAATTGGAAAACTAGCACCAGAAGCAAAATATTTTAAGCTCAGGAATATACATGCAAAATTTTAGTGTTTGAACGCTTGGTATTTATTATATAATACAACAATATGTATAAAAAGCGTTACGTGTACACACGCCTTTTTTTGTTTTTTTTTCTTAAATGTAACATTTAACGTAATAAGCACGAGGCCTACCTGGTGTTAAGCGATAACCTCTGCTTATAATAGACGAGTTTATCACAAGTAGAAAATCTGTCGCTAAGCACCTAACGGTGTGTTCCGGTAGCAGTCATAAAGATTCAGTGAAATTACAATCACATGAGACTTAACAACTATGTCTCAAGGTGACGGGCGCAATGCAGTTCGTGACTTGTGATGAAATGCATCTGTTATAGGCAGATGTTAGTCTGCTTAACATCAGGTGTGCCTCAAGCTTCTTCCGTCACAAGTGGTGAACTGCACTGCGCTACTCACCCTGAGACATAAAGTTGTTAAGTCTCATGTGCCTGTAATTTCACCAGCACCCTTGAAACCGGAACACAGTAATGCGAACATTATAGCTTGGCGGTAGAGATAGGTGTACTTCAGACTAAGAGTACCCTGGACTTGCTCCCATACACCCCGGTGTCTTTGTCCCGTTAAAGGGGCAGATGGGAAAAACAGTTTCATCGACCCTTTTGGTCACGGTGTTGAAGTTTAACGGGGAGGATGGCACACATTAAGTATCATTTACCCCGGTGTCGCATTTGACGGGGAAGTTGGCATGGATAAAGCTTTACTGATAAAATGAATGCTTTATAAATAAAATTTGTTATAATAAAAATGAGTATTTATTGCATAAACAAACAATCAACGGTAAATAAAAAAAATCTGCGTCACGTATCAAGATTATCATAAAGACGTTACGCTAGCAACTTCAATTATGTACTTAAATATCTGTAGTAATCACCAATCATATCTGTATATCAGCCTTTAATCATCATTATGATTTACGAGGGAAAAAATTATATTCATGTGCGGGATTCGAACCTGCGTCCATCCAACCCTATAACCGGGGTTCTCTGTCTCACTGAGCTAACGAGAGCAAAAAATAGAGTTATGAATCATAATATCATCATTATGATTCTAAACTCAAATTTTTGCTCTCGTTCTTCAACCATCGTATGGGGATGTACAAGTCTATATCCCACGTGGCCGGTATATTCAAATAGACCGTCATAACTCATAGCAAACTTTCTCGATTTTAGTCCAACTTTTTTCTCATTACATTCCCAAAATTACGCCATAAAACATTTTATTCATGAACATTTCGCTTTTTCTCCGCAGTCCATTGAAGTGAGTATTATTAGAATGACTATCCATTGTGAGGATGTGTTTGCGTGATATCCGGACATAAGGCTAAAGTGAAGATATATCATTGGTACGGGGTTGAGGAAGTGATGACTTCAGAACTTTGGCGCACCCAAAAAGAAAACCTATAGCCATCTATACGTACCTTTTGTCTTCTCTATTGCTTGTCTTTAAAGTAATAGGCGAGTAATGACCGGAGTTTTAATGGGGTAATCTGAAATGGTCTTTGATATATTATGTTTTGTTGACGTGTTTTATGATGAAATGGGGATATCTTGAGTCGTCCAGTTTTTAGGTCTCATGTGCCTGTAATATTATGATAACTTACTGGCTCTCAAGGACTGCTCCCGGAACACACTGTTAGGTGCTTGGCAGATTTTCAACTTGAAATGGTAGCTAGACAGGCGGGCATTCTCAGCGACAAGGCAGTTCATAGCTATTACCGCTTGGGTATCATTGCTTCCATTATTCCAGTATTTTCATTTACACATATACAAATTGAACCAGTGTAACATAGAATTGTTTTACGGATGCTCACTTTTACAGTGTGTGACGAATAGCAATGTGTACAAACTGTACTATGTTAATAAAGAATATCAAACATTATGTTACATTTTAATATTGTTATGTTTGCAATAACGCCTGCTAAGCGGATTACTTTACAAAATTACAAATATACCATAGAAAAACTTAAGGCAAGTGCGGGATTCAAACCCGCCTCCATCCACCCCTTGAGCCGGGGTATGCTCTAACCAATTGAGCTAACATGACATGACGTTATAACTCAAATCTTTCCTATCGTTCTTTAACCGTCAAATTGGGATGGATTACGTTACATGCCTACTGGGTATGTAAAGATCAAGTAATAATTTCAGCAATGAGATCAGACCATTATTAACGAGGCAAAATACTATATACTGATTTTGATTTTATAACAAGAAATACATGCTTAGTTTATACTAAGCATGTTTTTTCTTGTTATAAACCAGCGTAAAATTTGTAGCAAATCATCAACTTGTTTGAACCAAGTAAACTTATATTTGAAGTTTGAGGTAATTATGATTTATCAAGGATTTCCACCTGGGGTCAGAACTACCTGTGATTATTAGCATGCAATGATAACGAGCGGTAATAGCTTTGAACTACCGTGTCGCAGTCCACCCACCGCTGCGGCGTGAGGGGGAGAGTGGGGAAGATGGTATATTGCCAATGCTCGCCTAGCTACTACGCCTCAAGTAAAAATTCTGTCGCCAAGCGCCTAACGGTGTGTGCAGCTGTCCTTGAGAGCCAGTAATTCTAGTTTAGTCTAAAAACATCTTAGACCACATCATCACTTACCATTAGGTGAGATCAACGAGCTTTGAACCTCTTTCTCGATGGGTGAGATAGTGGAGTGATAAATAACATTGTTATATGTGAGCTGCGTAAATGTGCCCCACAGGTGGGGTATAAGAAATGGAAGATGACAGCGATAATTATGCATTCTTATATGTATCTATCTATATGTATATAATATTGCCTATTAATTCCTCTACCTCATACGGCCAGCGCCATTTTCGGTTAATGAAAGAATAGAGTCAATATCCTCTTCGAAAGCAGATATTGCCCGATAGAAATATACTGCTGTTTGTTTGTTCATCGTCGAGTTTTATTAAAAGAAAAGGATATTGCGTGATAGAACAATTAGAGATATTACGTTTTAGTTGACAGTAAACGCAATATATAAAAAGAATAGTAATAATTATATACCATATAAATTTTTTTATGTTATTGTAACGTTACAAGCTCGAGGCCCACCTGATGTTAAGCAGACTAACCTCTGCCTAGAACAGATGCATTTCATCACAAGTGACCAGTTGCAGTGCGCCCGTCACCTTCAGAGATAATTGTTATGTCTCATGTGCCTGTATTTTTTACTGGCGCTCAAGGACTGCTACCGGAACACACCGTTAAGTGCTTGGCGACAGATTTTCTACTTGAGGGTAGTAGTTAGCTAGGCGGGCATTCGCAAAATGCCCCTCTATCAGGCGGTGAAGCTCAAGCCAGCGGTGGGGATCGAACCAGGGACCTGCGGCACGGCAGTCCATAGCTATAACCGCTCGGCCATCATTGTTTCAAGACTATCTATATATGAACCATATATCTATGACTTTGGTTGTTGCATAGGTAAAACAAGATCAATTACATAAGCTTATTCACATGCAACTGTATGATCCGGATTGTCCACTGCTGAATACAGCCTCCCACATTAAGGGGGGTATGCCATAATCTCCATGCTTGGCAGGCGTCATGGAGGTCACAGTATAAGATAACAGTTCCTCAGAAAGCGCTGCTGCCAACCTTCTGGTGTTTTTCCTTTTGTCGCCTCTTACGACACCCACGGTAAGAAATGGGGGGCCCAGCACCCACATGGCGTACAGGGCTTGAATGTCGGCTTGTATTGAAATGTAAACAAGTATTGAATATTCTGCAAGGATTATGCATGCATATTACCTACTTGGACTTACAACGAGAGGAAAAAATCGGAACCAGCACTATAATTCTTCCTCTTGTTGTAGCTTTGTACTAAACTATATCATAGTTTGTTTTATTAACAGCTCCAGCTGCTATGGGCTAGGCACTTCTATGATTCCTACGAGTAGCAAGTGAAGTTACATCTTTGTTTCTACCGCTAAAAGTATGATAAAATACTTCAAAATCACGACGGCAATGTGATGATGTTGTAGGTATTTACGTGACATGATCATAAGTAGGCATACAATCTGTTCATTCAGATGTTAACAACCTTTTTAAAATGTCCGGTTTTTATTCACGCTCCCACCACAATAACGCTGTGCAAACATAAACACCGTGTTAATGAAGTAAAAAGTTAATTATTCTGCAGCTCAAGTTACTCAAGCTCCAAGCTTTAACTTGAATAAAAACTTAATTACTCGACAAGCAAGTCATAAAGTTACTTAGTTGCCTCCTATCTTGATTTTCTGTAGTTTAGAACCTTTGGGATTCTTTAATCTTACAAACCTTAGTAACTCCTGTAAAATATTTCCAAAGGGGTAGGCAAGGGTTGCGATTTTTAGAGTTCTGTACCCAAAGGGTAAAAATGGGACCCTATTACTGAGACTTCGCTGTCCGTCCGTCTGTCACCAGGCAGTATCTCAAGAACGGTGTTAGTTAGACATTGAAATTTTCACAGATTATGTATTTCTATTGCCGCTATAACAATAAATACTAAATATAAAATAAAATAAATATTTTAGCGGGGTATAGGAATACAACAAACTTGATTTTTTTTACCATTTCTTGCTCGATGCTAATAACGGTGACAGGTAAACGCCTTAACTATTCATAGAATATTTAGTTACGGAACCCTTCGTCCGCGAGTTCCACTCGTACTTGGCTGGTTTTTTTTATGATATCGTGATCGTTCCTCAGGCTCACCTGCTGTTAAGCGTTAACCTTTGCCAATAACAGGTGCACTTGGTTATAAGTGGCGAACTGCACTGCTTTTATAACCCTGAGACATAAAGTTGTTAAGTCTCATGTGCCTGCAACTTCTTACCGGGACCCATACCCTTTAAGCCGGACCACAGTAATGTTTTTTTTTACGTTATTGTGACGGAAGAAGCGTGATAGCACAATTAGAGATATTGCGTTTTAGTTGACAGTAAACGTAACTGGTAAAATATATGAAAAAAAAAAGGAATAATGATTTATCATATAATTGTTTTTTGTTATTGTGACGTGAGCTACCTCGAGGCCCACCTGATGTTAAGCGGACTAACCTCTGCCTATAACAGATGCATTTCATGCCAAGTGACGAATTGCACTGCGCCCGTCACCTTGAGACTTAGTTGTTAAGTCTCATGTGCCTATAATTTCATTGGCTCTCAAGGACTGCTGCCAGAACACACCATTAGTGGCTTGGTGACAGGTTTTCTACTTGAGGGTGGTAGCTAACCAGGCGGGCAATCGCAAAATACCCTTCCACCATGCGGTGAAGCTCAAGCCGGCGGTGGGGATCGAACCAGGGAGCTGCGGCACGGCAGTCCATAGCTATTACCGCTCGGCCATCATTGCTTCAAAACATTACTGCTTGTTGAAATAGCTATGGTGACAGTATGTAACATAATAATTATAAAGCGAACGTACGATTTTAATAACGTTTCAATATTGTCGTATAGACATTTAATATTTACAAAAGGGTTTAAAAGGGGTTTTCATATTCGACCCGTAAGAGCAAACCCATGTATTATGCAGGCACCGGAAATAGCTTTTGATACGGCGCAGATAAAAACAGAGATTTTTTTGCATTTTGCAAGGGCTATTACGAGGGTGTTACTGAGTTGCCGGTGTAATCTGCTGAAGCGTAAAGCTGGTATATACTCGTACTCCTAGATTTATCTTGCTAGCTTATTTTTGAAGTATGTTACTTAGTAGAGGTAATTTAAAAACTGAACTTCTCTGGGTATGTTTGCTTCAATGTGAATGGTTTATATACTTGTATAATTAATGTAGATCGAACTAAATCCTATTACAAAGGTCACGTTTCTGTCTGTCCGATTGAAAGATTCAAAACACAATAAAGACTTTGAAGCGCTCGTAGCGAAGTTTACTTAGCTGTTCTCAACCAATCAGCAAAGTTAAGCAACGTCGCCCGCGGTCATGAGTTGGATGGGTGACCGCTAGTGACATTACTACTCAGCGTTCCCGTGCTTCGGAGGGCCCGTTAAGCCGTCGGTCCCGGTTGTTGTCTTAGGATGGTAGTCGTAGCATGGTGGTAGGGTATTTTGCGAATGCCCTAAACAATCTGTCTCCAAGCACCTAACGGTATTTTCCGACAACTGTCCTTGAGAGCCAGTACTTCTAGGTTAGCCTGAACAACATCTTCGACCACATCATCACTTACCATCAGGTGCGATAGTGGTCAAAAGATAACCTATCAGGCATAAAAAAGAAATAGTGTTTTATCAATGTTTATTGTTTTTACTGTATGGTCAAAATTGTATGATACAAGCGTCAAGATTGGAGTGATCAAAGTCAAAAGTAAAAAAAAAGTCAAAGATTTTTATTTGCAAAGTACTATACGAGTATATCTGTAATTATTAATAATAATTACAGATATATAATAATAATAAGTGGCCAAGAGGTATATATATATACGTAAAGTAAATATCGCGGGTCAATGGTTACAAGCGGCTAATACCCATTCTTTGTGGCATTCTATGGGGAAAGCCTTTGTTCAGCACTGGACGTCTTGCGGCTGATGATGATGATGAGGTAAATATTCTAGGCACTTCTGTCTGCCTATATCTTTGAGGATATAAAGGCGTGGTGATTTATTTTCTATTATCGTAGTTTCTAGAAGGACATAATTTAGTTTTATGTCACACTTAGCAAAACATATTTTTCACGTCTCCGTCACGAAAGGTTTTACTGGTCAAAAAGTCGTAGCAAGACTCAAGTTTTTTAAGAAAAGTAATTAACGACCAACAGTTTTGTTCGTAAATTACTTATCTTTTAAATTTCACTATCAGATTTGCTGCGACTTCCATTATATATTATGACATTGTTTAAAAAAATTGCATATTTTAATATTTGCACACCATTGTAATGGTAGAATGATAAGGAATATTTTTTAAACATAACCACCAATTCTATTAAATTGTATCCAAACTACATTCTATTAAATAAATTAATTTTAATTTGAACAACTATCTTAAGCACGAGTAAATTTGAATCCCTTACTGCGCTCAGGATTTTACTTTAGAATCCTTCTCTACGCTCGTGATTTTACTTTAGAATCCTTCGTTCCGCTCTGAATTTTCTTGAACTCTAACTATAAAATAGCCTAGCAAAATCTCATCTTATGGATGGTGCTCAAAAAAGATATAGAGGCTTAGCCTTGAAAGGGAACTGGCATCCGTAACATACAGTAAGGTGCTTGGAGAAAGATTATGTACTTGAGGGTGGTAACTAGCTAGGCAGGCTTACGTAAAGGATCCTAACAACTTGTCAAGAAAAAAAACTCACCAAACATGGTAACTTTCATGTACTTATTAATGCCCGTTCTCTTTTGATTGAATATTTTTAAATTCCTACAACTTCATTTAGATAGATAGATAGAAAACACTTTATTTGCACAAGAACTTAAAATTAACATTACAATAAAAAACAAACAAAATACACTAGTGCAAAATGGCGGCCTTATCGCTTATAGCGATTTCTTCCAGACAACCAGGAACAAAGGAATTATGCATATTTGATATGGGAGGCAGTTCTCCGCAATTAGGTATACAACTTACTGATATTACCATGAAGTAGGAACTGCATACAAGGAATTTATCCTATATTAAATCTACCATAATTATATAAACTTACGTAAAATAATACACATATATGAATACCTATATATATACTAAATAAAAAATAAACATACATATACCTAAATACTATAGATGCCTACTAATATACAAGTACAGGAAACTAATGATATAAAAGCTAGCTATTACTAGATAAGTAATGTTCTTTTACTCTATTTTTGAAGATATATAGCGACTGCGACTTACGGATTAACACTGGCAGACTGTTCCAGAGTCGTGCAGCATGTACAGTAAAAGATTTATCATAAAATGAAGTTCTGTGCGGAGGCAAATTAAGCAGTAAATTTTCTGATGACCTTAATGACAAAGAATGTGTTGATTCAAGAAACTCAAAACGTTCCTTGAGATAGCGCGGGGAAAGCGGATTAAACAAAATATTGTAAAGTAGGGAGAGGATATGAGTATTCCGGCGAAGGCGTATAGGAAGCCACTTGAGCTTATGTCTAAATTTGGAAACATGGTCATATTTGCGCAAACCAAATATGAACCTAATAGAGAAATTTTGGAGACGCTCAAGTCTATTTAGCTGGTCCTCCGTTAGATCTAGGTAGCAAACATCAGCATAGTCCAAAATGGGAAGTAACAGAGATTGAGCAAGCGCAACTTTGGTGGCAGTCGGAAGAAAGTTCCGAAGTCGTTTCAAAGAACCCGCAGACGCAAACGTCTTACGACTAATTTCTTCCAACTGAGGAGCCCAAGACAGTGATTGGTCAATAATAAGCCCAAGATTTTTTACTTGCTTATTGTATAAAATTGTGACACCATCAAAAATTATTGGAGGTATTCTATTCCAGTCTAGCTTAACCAGCATGCGGGTGCTACCTATTATAATAGCTTGTGTTTTTGTTGGATTGACCCTTAATCCGAAGGCGTTGCTCCATTCAACGATGTGTTTTAAGTCACTGTTGATGGTTTCCACACAAACAGACATATCATCTTGATTAGCTTGTGAATAAATTTGCAGATCATCAGCATAGAGGTGATAGGAAGAAGCTAAATTTTGAGAAATTGAATTTATAAAAGCAGCAAAAAGAAGAGGAGAGAGAACGCCTCCCTGAGGGACGCCGGCTGTCGTGTTACACCATGAAGAAAATGAATCTTCAAGGCGAACCCTCTGTCGGCGTCCAAACAGGTAACTGTGAAAAAAGTCAATTACGGAAGGAGATATGTTAATGGAGCGCAGAAGACTCAAAAGGATATCGAAATCAACGCTATTGAACGCGTCGCTGAAGTCAAGAAGGGTAAGCACAGTTAACTTGCCCTTATCCATACCATCACGTATGTCATCAGTGACCTTAAGTAATGCAGTAACTGTACTATGGGCAGGACGGAAACCGGACTGAAATTGATTAAGAAGGCTGTTTCTGGTAAGGAAAGTACTAAGTTTGTTGTGAACAAGGCGTTCCAATACTTTGGATAGGAAAGGGAGAATAGATATTGGACGATACTCAGAGTGACATTTGGGATTCAACTTTTTAGGTAATGGAATGATAAGAGCATCCTTCCATAATGACGGGAAAACTCCGCACGTGACGGAGTAGTTAAGGATGTGAGATAGAACAGGAAGGATAAGATCAAGGATTGGGACTATCATATTACGACTAACACCGTCGATGCCAACAGCATTTGACGTAATAGAGAGTACGCTCTTTCTAACATCACAAGCCGAAAATTGAGTGAAACTGAACGGAGAAAAGGCGGGAGCTGTCGTGGTTGAAAGAAGTTTAAGAGTATTGGCTTTAGCAGTTACATCCATAATGGTAGTGGTTGAAAAATGTGTGTTAAGGGCATCAATGTCTAAGTTATGAGGAATAGAATCTTGTCTTGGTTTACCCACTCCCAATGACCTTAGAAATTTCCAGACTTTAGCTGGATCTTCATTATCAACGGATTCATGTATATGTCGGCGTTGGGCATCCCTACACACCCTATTGCAATTATTTCGAGCTGAATTGTATTTCGATTTATTCACTTCGCTAGAATAGTGTTTATATTTAGACTTAGCAACATCTTTTTTGTGCATCAATAATTTAATTTCAGCTGTCAACCAAGGTGCAGGAAAATGTTTCAACTTTACAGGTTTCAAAGGAGCATGAATATCGTAAATTTGTTTAATAATGTTGTTAAAAATATTAATTTTATGGTCGACTGATACAGTGTCTAACAATGATGACCAGTCAATATTTTCTACGTCACTGCGAAGCTTTTCAAGGTCCATGCCACCAAAATTGCGTTGCAATATAGTTTTAGTTTTAGCTTTAGAAGAACGAACTTTGTATGATAGATAGATTAAATCGTGATACGAAAAAGAATCAGCCGAACATTGACCATGCTTAGCAACATGCATTGGAGAAGATACAATAAGTAAGTCAAGGAGTGAAGGTGAGCAGTTTGGGAAATAATGAGTTGCGCTAAGCGGAAGAATATGCATGTTGTTTGAATTTACAATGGACTCCAGCCTAGATGAACGGCTATCTTTTTTGAGGAGACAAGTGTTGAAGTCACCCATTATTATGGAATGACTGTAAGAAGGAAGTAGATCTTCTAAGATTTTTTCGAAGGAGGGAAAGAAATTAGTAAGGGATGAGGGGCTATAATAAACTCCAAGAAGAATTTTTGTGTGAGAAAGAAGCACTTCAATAAAGAGGTTTTCACCAGAGTCCTCGGGCGGAGGTTGAGCAGACATATGAATTATTGAAAATGGAATATGAGCTCTAAGATAGATTGCTACACCACCAGCACGACTACCAGTACGGTCATTACGGATGAGGTGAAAACCGGGTAAAGGGTAACAAACTGAAGGTAAGGATGGCTTTAGCCAGGTTTCAGAGACAAGTATAGCATGAATGTTCTTTTGGTGTTCGAAAGCAGCCAGCATGGCAGGAAAATGAGCTGGAATACTCTGCGCATTAATGTGAACAACATTGAAATTTCTAGGCACATCAGAGAAATATGATGATAGGGAGTCGGAAAGAGACGGAATACTTACATAGCTATCGTTATCATCACTTGAACCGTGGGCAGAAGAAAACGACACGTAGTCGTCGTCGCTATTGTTATCTAGTAATTGTAACATTTTAGTAACTAATTTAATAAATAAATATATATATATATAAATAAACTTGCTAACCTAAAAATAAAACTTAATAAACTTTAAGAATTATTTGCATCTTTACCTGCCATATGTCTATATCTAAAAATAAAATATATTAAAACAATCAAGACAAGAAACACGCCACAAATAAAAATAAAATAAACCATATATAAAAAAAAAAAGTTAGTAACGAGTAAAGTAATGTTAATCGCGAGTACATATGCAGTAACATTACATTATTTAGTACTTAAGGAGTAACGGCGTGACGCGACGTGACGCATGTGCCATCAGTATAAAACTGGAGTAACTGTTAGGCATGGAAGTATTAAGTACTAGTTGTACGTAGTACTTATTACTTCCATGCTGTTAGGTTCACCAACAAAATATATATGACCACAGATAAAGATACCAATAGAAACGTAACAATTTAAATTCAATTTCAAATGTGACAGATTATACAATACATAGGAAATTATTTACAAGCTACGACAAAGATTAGCGATTACTAAATTACATTTTTTATCATTATAAGCCGGATTTCCAAAACATGCAGACAATATTTTACCACTTAAAAACATCGCCATCAAGCTCATAACCATCTTGACAGTAGCTATAAAGGTTGTTTCAGGAGCATCGAGCAAATCTAGCTCGGCCAATGTTTAGCTAAGGAGTTGCAGGAACGTAGCCCTGGACCATTAGCAGCCATCAACCGTCATACAATCATGACAGCGCTTGATTTAAAGTTGACAGTCGTATCATTTCATAATATTATTTATTGTTCTGTGCATTTGCCATGTTGATAAAGTTGAAAATAAAAGAAAAGATTAAATAAATTCTAATACCTGCATGGAAAATGAAAGATTGTGTATAAAATAAAAGTATGTCAGGTAGAAGAAAAATTAGCACATAGACAAATGTTACCCACAAGTGCGACTCGCGATGAATGCGAAAACAACAATATACTCGTACATTACTTTCTTCCTGTAGCCGCTGCTCGTCTGTGCCTGGTCGTTACCGGTGCCTGCGGTGGTGTAGCGATCGTTCTGACGACTTCAACTGACGCTTGTGATATCGCAACATTTGTGGCCCCAGAAATGACACATTCCAACTCCTTCATGCACCGTATGCGATGTTTTGCTCCCTCGGCGTCATGGATGTAGATCGTACCGTCACGGGTCCAGCATTTTGATACGCCAAAGCGTTCCCGAGCAGCCATAAAGGTCTCATGTCGGGTTTTTGTCAAGAACTCCGACACAGTTACTCCCGAGCCTTTAAAGTTGGTTTTTGATGACCAAACATGACTACGCATTGCCATATTGCAGAATTTTACAAGCATATAGGCTTGCCGGGAACAGAAGATCGCCCTATTCGGTGGCAACGAACTATATTACTTTTGACAAAGTCAGGAACCTTGAGCTTGTCTACAACTAACTTTGCAACAACAGCAGCTCCGTCTTCATTATTGTGTTCCTGAAGGCCATGAAAAAGAAGGATTTTCTGCCGCCCTCGCATCTCCTGATCATCTACAACCCTGTCCAACACCTCAATCTGATCTTGAAGTGATCTAAGAGCAGTTACGACAAACATCTTGAAAGAATTGAACTCTGATGATAAGCTGGAGGTGGTGGCTGCTGCTGCAGTGGTGTTCTTGTGGTACTCACTCTCGAAAGCATCTATTTTCTGGTACATTATGTGAGATAACTGTGCTATGGATTCCTTTATTGCTTCCATTTTGAGTGAGTCAGTAAATTAGTGGAAATTTAGTGAATCCTTGAAAACTGTTTCTGTCTTGAGGAGATAACACACAGTGACAGGTAGTGGATGCTAAGCAATAATAATTTACATATATTTATTCAAAATATTGCAGATTACTATTTTTAATTCAAATATAAAAAAGGAGCTAATTACAGTAAGTGTTACTTTTTTAACTACCCCCAAGAGATGTGTCATTTAATCTTAATGAATAATATATTTTACAATGCAGGTATTCTAATTTAAAACGAGTTTAACATTGTATCAGCGCCCCGCTCGCTGTGATTGGGACACGCTTGTACGAGACGAAGTTTACCTTGCTCATAGATCCGAATTTATGGAGAAGGCGGTTAAATTTCACGAATATATCTAGGAATATTAAGGGGAAATCTCGGCTGCATTTAATTTGCGATTCTTTTGTAGTGAGAGTACCTACCTAATATCAACATTGTAGACCTTCAGGTAGGAGCAGTTTTGGCCAAAATACTAAAAACAAATTTTGGGTACAAGATTTTGGTCCTTTCTATTGTTTAAACTACAATTAGTGGGCAGTTATGATTAAAACCTCAAGCAAAAAGTTTAGTACTTCTTAAATTGTTTGTTCTCTTAATTGTTATTAGTAATTATAAATTATATTTCGTTGGTAGGTATATTAACAAAAAAAAATTATAAAGTAAAAACCCCGACTACAAATTAATTATTTCTGTCAAATGTTTAAACGTTCTTTTGAAATTAAAACTGCAAATTATGTATTTTGATACACCATACGATGGGTATAGAAAAAATAAAACCTCATAATTTGGCGTCTAAAATCCGCCATTTTGTTTTTTGGTTATTTTTTATAAACCCAATGCCATTAGCACTGTCAGAAAAAACCTAATGACATCTCATAAATTATGATCGTTTAAGCGTCGAAAATTGTTCCAGTTTGGCTGCGTGGCGTTTGTGACGTCTCGTCGGCTTAACAGGAAAATTAGGCGGAATTGTCACTAGATATATTTTTGTATTTTTCAAGTGTTTTATTAAAATATTAATTTGTTGTTTTCATAAAATATTTTAAAAAATATTTGTTATTATTAAATATGGATTTCCGCAAAGTAACGCCTGAATCTATTTATTATTTTAATAAGGGAGCTGTTTTACGAATTTCACTCTTTAATTAGCAATGCCGTCCTTAAAATATTCGACCTCAAATCTCCTGTCAATTCGTATACTGATGCTAGTCGAAAGCATTGGATGTATTTTAGCTCAATATACTAATGACAGTTAAAAACTAATAAAAAATAATAGTGCAATTTTTCACAAATTTTGATGAACTTATTTTGTGGTAGGGGATTTGGATATGGTATCAATTTATGCACACTTGATTGGACGCTTAGATCAGAAATGATATAAACCAAAATTGTAATGTGGTCTTTAAAAAAATACACATTTGCAATGAGATGAATCTACTTAGCATTCCATGGATTCACCGTGCGGGTGCCGGCTCCATAGCGTTGCAGAGGAAGAGGCCCCAGTCAAGGTGCCTGGGACTTGCAACCCAGTGAGTAATAGTCAGCCCGTTTTTTTTATAAAAATGTCTAATACCATTTCTAAGCTAAGCAAGTAACGTTTTTTTCAAAAATCGTAGTGGCAATAAGGAGATCGTCCATATAGCAAACTATGCGACCAAAACGAGGATTGCCCTAAACTGTATTGAGTAGTCTTTGAAAAACCACTGGGCAATGTAAAGCACTTACATCCTTGTAATCTGTCTATGAGATTCTCTATTATAGGCAAGGGATATTTATTTTTAATAGAATTTTTGTTTAGCTGTCCATAAATATTGCATAATCTTTTGGCCCCAGAAGCTTTATCTACGAAAAGGAAAAAAAACGTTCTGTAAATACAACTTCCTGTTCACGTGAAACTTTGTTAGTATTTAAGACTTTACAGACATTTAGTGCCTGCACGGCTTATAATATCACCTAAATGGACATACATTATACTTTAATCCTCCTTAAAATGTCGCAGCCAGAAGTGCATCAATAACATACAGAGTAATAATTAACTTCACAGAATCTACTTCAAGCGTGACTGCTACAGCCTTACTTGAACTGAAGAATCATTAGTAAGCCCTACCAAATTAATTGTGCTATTCAACGAAAAAGGTACACTTTTCCACTAAAACTGTCGATATTATATAGATAATGAACACTTACTGCCCATATCAAAAAATGCTTTGCAGTCGTTAATATCCATTGAAACTTGTTTGTAGTATTTTTGTTGAGCATCCGGGATAGAAATCATTTTCACTTCAACAACCTTTTTGGCATTGGTTTTCAGTTTCCATTTACCTACAAGATGCGTCCAAGTGTCTTAACTTATTACAGGAAGAACATCTTAAATACAGTGAAGTTACTTATTTGAGCAAGTTCTTTTTGACTGGTGCAAAACAATTTACCATGTAAAAAGGATTCTAGTTCGTCGCAATACCATCAAATACCTGTTTCCGCAGCAACGCTAATATTCGTATCACAGATTGATCCTGCTATGATAGATATTATATCCCGTTCCCTAAAACCTAGCTGCAAATGATCTACATTCGATTTATTTTTGAAAATATAATTCATAAAAAGATCGATAAGGTGAAGGTTTTGCATCAAGTAGCTGCTTGAGTAATATGTACACATTGCGTTTTACTCGAAATGTATCAACGTATGACCGTATTGTTTCCATTTCCACGTGGTCCACTTTATATAGTTCTTTTGCAACGAAAGTAACTATGTTTTTAAATACAAAACGGGTCTTTTCACGCACGAATAAATATCAAAATAATTAAAAACATGAGCTTAGTTCACGAAAGTTTAAAGAAAAGGAAAGGAACTGTTTTCGCGGTATTATGTAGTATTTGTAACGCCTGATATTTAATCATATTAATATAGGACCATCCAAAACAACGAGCATTGGCCTGTACAACATAAATTCACAAAACTACATTGTCTACGAGTGGGTATAATGGGTAATTCGGGGATCACTGACGATGTTCGTGACACGACATTCAACGAAATTCTGACTCACGGTTGGCAATCCTGTACAACGTTACCGCCCGTCATCTTCACTGCTAATGCTAGATGTGCTTGAGTTTGATGATGGCTCCCTCCCTTCTTGATCTTCGTTTAGCGACCACATGGCAATTTGCGAGGGCGTAGAACAATCCAAACTTCTGATAAGAGAAAAGAACCAGTATTAGTAAATCACTTTATTATCTTTATACGATTACACAGAGTAACCTCAACTATTTTTAATGTTACACAAATATCTTAACAAAAACCGTTGAGACTATCTGACTTTTACTTTAAGCTTTGAATCTCTTTAAATCAGGTATCATTATTTTTAACTCTTAGCAAATTCTAGAATAGCTAGTATTATAATATTTACACTACATAAGTATCTATAAATTATATAATAGTAAGAGACTACTTGTCGTTACGAAGGCTCGAGCAAAAGTGAGTTCCGCAGCCTTCCCTTTGCCGCCATTTTGACGCCACCACGACGTGAAGTTCGCTGTAAAGTTGTTGCACGTTGCCGACGTCACATCCGATTTCGTTCGAAAACCCGAGAGCGACAACACATATGGTTCTCTCAATCGAAAAAAATCATAGTACAGCTACGAAAATTTGTTGAGTCAAGTTTTGTGTCTATGTAATAAATTGTATCAATATACATTTTATTTGCGATAATTATGTACAAGTAGCATACCTTATAATAAATTTCATAAAAGTTTTTTTCGTTTCTAAAAAGGTCACTTTCATATGAATTTATTTCAAAAAACCACTCAATTTATTTAAATATGGCGTAGTTCTGTTTCAATCACACGCATGCGAAACGAGGTCTCTCCGTCCTTCGCCCTCGGTCTGCCATTTGTCAAAAATCACTTTGTCTTTTACATGCTATAATAGTGAAAAAATTTAAATTACATTTTTTATTTTTGATATTTTAGCACTGATTACGAAATAATGATATTTTTTATTATTATTTAGGTATGTCTACAATGAACTCGAAAACCTTTGAAACCTCTATCATATTAAACTGATTTTACTATGCTAAAATTTTTCTAGAGTTTATCGTTGAACATTAAACCCGCTCAAAATGTTATTACCGCGTCAATATTTTCGAAATCTTCGACTCCTTATTGTGTGACGAAATTGAGAGGTACGCGTGTAAACAATATCGTCGATACCAGAATCTGTCTACATTATGTAGCTATACGCCGGGGCCGTGGTACAGTGTCGGGAACTTTGCATATGAGGGTATCTACAATACACAAGCAGTACATTATCTTCATACAAATAAAGTCATTTCTGTTTTACATCTAATGGACTAGCGTTTGAGTATAATCTTCTCGTACGTAAGTATTTCCCCCGTGGTGTGCCGGGTTAGAATTGCACCTCCCCATATCATCCCGTGGGTGTCGTAAGAGGCGACTAATGGACAAATACTTGAAGGTGGACAGCAGTGCCTTCTAAAGAACTGCCATCTTATACTGCGATTCCCAATACCCCTGCCAAGCCGTGCCGCAGGTCTTTGGTTCGATCCCCACCGTCGGCTTGAGCTTCACCGCATGGTGTAAGAGCATTATGCGATTGCCCGCCTGGTTAGCTACCATGCTAAAGTAGAAAATCTGTCAACAAGCAACATATGGTGTTTTCCGGCAGCAGTTCTTGAGAGCCAGTGAAATTACAGGCTCATGAGACTTAACAACTATGTCTCAAGGTGACGGGCGCAGTGCAATTCGTGACTTGTGACGTGAAATGCATCTGTTATAGGCAGAGGTCCGCTTAGCACCAGGTGGGCCTCGTGCTTGTTCCGCCACAATAACATAAAAATAAAATAAAAAAGCGTGGCGATTATAGCAAATACCCCCTTACTAGGGGAGGCTATGTTCAGCATTGGACAATCCGGCTGATACTGTAGGTAAATTTATGGGGTGAATGGAAGATGGATGGATATGGTAAACACACATAACTTAGGAGTTACTAGTTCTGAAGGTCAGCTGCCGAAATACACCGTTGAGTGCATGGGGTCAAATTTTCTATTTGATGGTAGTGTGGTTGCTAGGCAGGCCATCATTCGGAATATGCGGTGAAGCTCAAGCTTGCAGCGGGGAACCAGTTAACATATTGGTCAAATATATTACCTGGGCCATTACTGATTCTACGAGTAATTTACATTTGACAGAACTGGCTTTGCCCCGCGATTTCAACCGCGTAGACTGTGATTAAAAGTATTATTGATGTTGATAAATAAGAGATACAAAAGAATATATTAATTCAGGACCTCAACTAACATTATTCTTCTTAGAGGAGTCACAAACATACACATTCACTGCCCGTTCAGGTAAGTATAGTGGAGCCTATAACTCACAAGTCACGAAAACTGAATACATCGTAGAAGGTTGATAACTGTGTGATTGTATACTATTTCTACAATGTATGCGCCGTGATCGTGTTATAATCATGTTTGTCGTGTATTTGGAGCAAAAATCCTTTGGAAATGTCCAAACGATAATTTAAATTAAAAGCAAAATAGAATTGAACAAAGTTAGGCATTTAAAAAAACGTCGAACATAAAAACATACGCAAAATTTGCTTAGACTTAACTTTCCACACATACTACATTTTGAACACGTGTTAAATTCAGTACAGCTGTGCAATTTCTGTAGTTTTCTAAGTTCAGTTTATAGTAGAAAAAAAACTAATGTCTAATATAAGTAAACAAATGTAGTTTGAATGGAATAGGCACTTTTATATGATGTCTTATACTAATTTGATACAGGCTGATTCCCTGAACTTTATAATCCTAATATATTTCGTAATTGTTTATTTCCGTTTTTTTTTACCTTTGTTATTTTATTCCACACTCTCAGTAATTCCAAATCGCTTTTCATACACAGCGATATTTTTACCATTCCAAAAAAAGTCACAGAATAAAAAGGACCAGAAGGATCACTCCGCAAAGCCACTCCAATGAATAAGCAACTCTACCTACGAATCAATAAAGCGCACTTCTGCTCGCGAAGCACGGAGAACCTAATATTTATATTCACCTACAAGACGTCTCTCTTTCTATCGCATAGCCACGCATAGCTCTGATCTCTTCTGACGCGGCACGCACCGTACAGTTATCACGTCCGGACGGATACGCCGATGTACCTGTAGCTTTGTATCTAAGATGCGGAGTGAGCCAGGACTGGTGTAGTTGCAACTACTACCAACCCAAGTAATCATATTTAACATTTTATGGATTTATTGTATGTACCATTAGCATTTACGCCCACATTAAGACGTCGTGTACCAGTACAAATGCGCTAAATACATGATCTGGCTAGCGACCACCCAAGCTAAGACCACTCAAGCAGAAAATTTGTCGCCAAGCACTTAAGGATGCGTTTTTTTTTTATGCGTGATACGTTAGCCGTTGACCACTATCTCACCTGATGGTAAGTGATGAAGTCGAAGATGTTGTTCAGGCTAACCTAGAATAGTGTTCCGGCAGCTGTCCTTGAAAGCCAGTAATTCTAGGTTAATTCTGTTAACACCATCGACTACATCATCAAAAACAATGAGCGTCAACAATTTCGTGGGGAGAGGCGCGTCTTCGTGTGCGTCTTTACTTTGCAAATATTTTATTTATTATCTTGAATGAAGTTATGGGTTAAGAATTACAAACTCACCGTTAATACAAAGCAATATGGCTATTAAACAAATGTATAAGGCTAGGAACGCAATAAAAGGCGGAACACGAAATAACAGGATATATATTACCCTTTGTTAAAAAAATAACCGTGCTAGTTTCCTTAGCAACAACACCTCACGTCTTATTAGGGTACTATTGCGTGCGAGAGGTAATTAAGTAAAATCAACGGGACCTGTAATTACCGTTATTTAGGGATTTAGGCAGCGAGAAATGTTTCCGAATACTTAAGGCTTAAAACAGTTCACGTAAAGGTTAGGCGTCATTGTTTTTTGACTGTTTTGGATTTGGAAAATATTGTAATGAAAGTTCGAGTTAGTAATTTCAGCTTAAATTTAAGCTAATTTTTTGGAATTTACATACATATTGGATAGGATTTGTAGTTATATGCACTTAAAACGAGTATACAAGTTGTAAAAACTATCTATTTGGATCATTGATGCCTGTTGTAGTTATAAACTGTGTTACAGTCATCAGCGCCCTCCGTCTGGAAATGACCTAAGTAGGTACATAATCTTAAATTATTATGTAAGCTATTAGTACAATAATTGTACATTATGATATAAATGCGGTCAGTTGAAAATTACAGCCGAGGCGAAATTGTTACAAGAAAGCAGAGGTTGTAATTATCATAGCGCACGTATGTCATTCGACGTTTTTCAACACACTTGCGAGGAACAAATACGAAAATTTCGATAAGGAAGTATCTAGCTAAAATGGCGCGCTGATTTCGTTATTAAAAATGACTCTGACGGAAACACTGAAGCACTTTAATTTTAAGTAACTATATCTATAGTCAATTTGTTGATAACCTAGTATAAGATACAATACGTATCGGAATATATTAAGTACTTTATATTTTTGATAGCAATAATAATCTGATTATGAAAATGTATAATTAAAAAAACAAGACACAGGCTCTCGCCTAGTTTAAGACTTGCTGGTAACACTATTAACTGTTTGTAACGAAGTAAATATATATTGTATAAGAAGTCTAGTAGTATAAGTGTGTTAGTTAAATAAGTATCTAGGAAATAAACAATTTATTATTTATTATTATTATTAAAAAGTTTAACTTCAGTAGGTAAAAACTCTTTGGTGTGTATTTATATGAAAAATTAATGAAACAAACTACAATCTCCTTGGTGAGAAGAGTGGGAAAGTTTTTTTTTGCCTATATAAAACAAGTGCGGTTAAGAAGAAAAAAAGCATGCGAGCGTAATAGACTATATTATGACACAATAATCGGTGCATTTAATGGCCCGTTACGAGTAGGTGTGTTGAAAAATAATTTTCAACACCCTTGCTCGTAAAGTGAGCTCTATTATATCGTTGTTAGGGCCATAAAGCGAACTATAACACCCTCGTGCATAATTATATCATACACTAGTGCGTAGTAGAATTATCCCTACAAAGTTAAGTTAGTAGCTAACTGCAAATTATATGCGAGTAAACAGAGCATTTTCAATTTAATCGGTTAATTTATCCCTAAGAAGTTAAGTTAGTACCTACCTGCAAATTATATGCGAATTAACAGAGCATTTTCAATTTAACTGGGTAATACACATTTGTAACATCAAAGAGGTTTATGTGTAATCAACTGTAATACATTTGCCGCGCGCAAAAAAAATAAAACTTGCGTGCTATTTTCCATAATTTTCGTATGATGTTTGTATCGCATTTGTGCAATATATTTTTTTTTTCCTCGTAAGGGTGTTGAAAAAGTGCGCACGAAACTCGTAAGCGACTTGCTCATTATACACTCGGCTGATTTACGCGCAGCTCAGGCTGCAACACACAGCCTCGTGTATAATGAGCAACTTAGCTCACTTGTATCATAATCTACTATTTCGACACACTCGCTTGTAACGGGCCTTTTTTATTGCTTACCACAATCTAATGGTAAAATGTGGTTGAAGGTGTTAACAGGCTAAACCTAGAATTACTGGCTCTCAAGGACAGCTGCCGGAACACACCGTTAGGTGCGTGGCGACAGATTTTCTACCTGAGGGTGGTCGCTAAACAGGCGGGCATTCGCAAAATGCCTTACCACCATGTGTGGTAAAGCTCAAGCCCGCGGCGGGATTCGAACCATGGACCTGCTGCGCGGCAGTCCATAGCCAATGCGACTGACCCATCACTGTTTTTATTCCTTCGACGAAATTTCAAAGAAACATGTTTTGGATTAAACTTGCCCGTAGAGAGAATCAGAGTTCAAGACTAACATAAAATATTACAGCTACGAACTTATCATATTTTGCTAACAACCTTTTCAACTAAACCTATATAGGACTATAATGCAAAAATAGTAACTACGTGCATTTCATTCTCCCTGTGGATTGTTACCGTTAATAAGATTATTCAATACCTAACCCGAATTCTACCCGAATATAATTATATATGAAACAAGACAACTGGGTATATAACCGCATCAGAAGTACAACCGCTGTATTACCAAACATCTCTCACCCAATTAGGGTAGAGCAGGGGTCCGTAACATGGATCTCGGGACGGTTACAATTAACAGTATACGGGACTGCCGCTTCTTGGGTTCAGTTTCTACAAATTATCCGACATTTAAGTGCGAACATCTGGCCCTCACCGAGCGCTGTAATCGCTCTAGTCCCGAGAGATGGGAAAAGTCTTAATATCGATCTTTTTTCACTACTAGCGTTGTATCGACTAAGTATCTTAAACAAATATGTCAGTTTTTTTTTATTTATGTTAGCCTTTGACCACTATCTCACCTGATGTTGAGTGATAATGTGGTCGAAGATGTTTCAGGCTAACCTAAAATTACTGGCTCTCAAGGACAGCGCCGGAATACACCGTTAGGTGTTTGGCGACAGATTATCTACTTGAGGGTGGTTTAATTAACTTTAAGGTAATTTGCAAATGCCGGGCATTTGTAAATTGCCCTACCGCCATGCTATAACGACTGCCATCTTAAGATAACAACCGATCTTAAGATAACAGGTATGTGTTTACTATCGTCTATGGACATATAAGCAAGCAACACCAAAATCTGAGTTACACATTACGTTGCCTACTCTTGTCGGATAAGACAAATTAATTTGTAACACTAGGCTGTTAAAGCTCGCGGCGGTTAGTGTCCGAAGGCCCCATGTTTTTTTTTATTATTTTGTGACTGTTACGTAACAAGACAAGCACGAGGCCCATCTACTTTTGAGCGGTAACCTCTGCCTATAACACATACATTTCGTTACGAGTGACAAACGGTACTGCGCCCGTCAACCTGAGACATACAGTTGTTAAGTCTCGTGTAATTTTACTGGCTCTCAAGGACTGCTCCCGGAACACACTATTGTGTTAGGTACTTAGGATTATCAACTTGAGGGTGATAGAGCGCGGCGAGTACTTGTAAAAGGCTCTTCTACCAAGCTGGCAGTGGGGATCGTACCACGGACCTGCGGCACGGCTGTACATAGCTATTAGTACCGCCCGGCTATCATTGTTTGAAATGTCTGTCTTCCAGTTTGTACTTAAGCCATACCCAGTGTAATGCTTATACGTATTATCGTTTCCACCATAAATCACTAACAAAACACGCATTATTTTTGTTTTTGGGACAAGTCCTTCATCAAAAAGTTTAAATTCTAATTATCCTCCTTGATAAAGGTGAAATTCTGAGTACCAGCTCGGAATCTTAATAATATTCACCATCATCATCAGCATCAGCCAGAAGACGTCCACTGTGAACAAATGCCTTCTCCAGTGAAAGCCACAAAGAACCACTATTAGCAGCTTGCAAGCATTGGCTACCCGCAACTTTGACGATATCATTAGTTGACCTTGTGGGGGGCATACCAAATTTACGTCTTCCGGTGTATTGTAACCAGTAATCGCTCGAGAACCTAAAGTTCTCGAGCGATTACTGGTTCAAAATAAATAATGATAATATTCAACAATAGTACATTGAGTTAAATCTGCTACTTACGGATTCAGCCACCTATTCCGATATCTTAGAGTATCTAAAGGATTGCTAGTAATTTTGTATTGACAAAGTTAAGCCAATTTATACAAAATATAAAAACACGACTGCCTTGCTATAAAAATATAACCAGTATCACTAGGATGATGTAAGGCTTCTAACAATACTCCACTTTGGGGCATTTAAAAGTAAGTGGAAAAAATATACTCAAATACATATATGATCCCTAAAAACACACTCCTTTTGGGAAGACGTATTAAAATTATTGCGTTCGCAAAAACAGCATTGAAAAACATTGAAAAACCTCTAACTTTTTATAAGAATATCACTGGTAACTTTATCGATATTATCATCTTCAGACTCAAGATATAGCATCCCTGCCCTAGTGCCATTATCGAGATGTTATCATTATCGGATTGTCATATTGAAGCGAGTTAGTGGTGTGAGCCACTGGCTCCAGTGCTAGCCACGGTATTACCTGGGATAGTCTTGGATTAACTGCAGTTAAACCGACAGATGGACTCCGCAATAGATTGAGTAATTGTTGGCCATTTGAGGATTGAGTTTAGCGTTCAAGTTTATATTGCTATCTAATGTGAGATATTTCAAACTATCAAGTCCATTAAGATAATCAACTCCACACAAGTCAGTCTCGCAGCAGGATTGATCTTAACACTTATATATGATCTTTCTTCTTCCTGTCCTTATCCCGAATTTAGTGTGGTCAGCAGAAAGTGTTTTTTTCTAATCTGTCCTGTTAAAAGTCATCGCACTACTCACAACATCCTCATTTTTGTTCGACTGAACTGTACTGATCCTGCCACTCAACTTTGGTATGTACCAGAATTGGAATCATATTGTGAACCTGGACGTATATATCAAGTCAGTAGCCAAGTAGTGTGTTGTTCAAGTGAATCTATGAAGTTAATTATATCATTTCACTACAATAGAAACTACAAATAAATATATTTTCATTCGTAGAATAAAATTAATATTTCTACATTTATATGCCATGCTTCTTGCAATCATTGACTAAAAAGCGATTCAGATTTCAGGGCATCTTTGATTTAAATAGTTTCTCACGTCAAAGGCAAAATGGCATGGTGCACCATCACTCTGCAGTATCATGCTTCTGCGTGTCTCCAAGTCCACATCTTCTAACAGCAGGGGCAGATCCACGCGTAGAAAATTTAAAAAGTGATTGCCACCCAAGCGGTCTGGCAGCTAAAAGGGCCCGATTAGCTGACCGTTAAGTATGCCACCAAAGGTTAACACTAAAGTGTTCTTGGAATGCCTATTCCCTTTTTAAAATCGGATTTTCAATTGCCCATGAGTGAGAATTGTGCATATTAAAAATCCCATTGCGTCTAAAGTGGGATTCATCCGTCCTTAAGATTTGGTTAAAAAAATTTCGTTTTCAGTTTGTCTCCTCAGCGTTTCCTGACAGAATTCAATTCGCCGATTGTAATCTTCCGGTTTCAACTGTTGCACTTTTCTAATGTGCAACGGATGACATCCTACGCTCTGTAGTGAACGGTGTACCTGAGATTTAGAAAGTCCGGTACGACGTTCCATAACTCTCACAATGGTCGATGGGTCTCATTTTACTTCTTCAACAACTGCATCTACTACATCAGGATCCAGCATAGAGGCCATACGGCCTGATCTGGTACCCGGTATGTGACCTTCCAAATACGCATTATGGAGTCATAAGATCATGCGATAGTCAGGAAACGTTACAGGTTGAGGCCCGCCTCTTCGTTCCACATGTTCCCGGTATTGCCTTGAAGCTTCCGCCGCATTCCCCCTAGCATAACCGTAATAGTAATGCATTTCTGCGTAGTCACGTGAAGTAAACTTGACCACTTACACGCAAACTCAAGTCCAGTTAAATAAATTAAAATTTTGCACTTACCACATTAAGATTTAATGTTTTTGATTGAAGCCTAATGAATATTAAAATAAAATTTTCAGGGTAGCTTCCTGATAAGTTTTTAAAAACTAAAGGGTACATTTTGTTTTTGTGATTTTATTTTTTTAAGGGCCCTTCAAATTGTGAACATACTGGATAATTTTATCTTTCTTGGCATTTAATTTTTTTTAGTTCATTCTAAGACCTAACGATAGTTAATTGTTACCATACTGAATTGGCCTGTCTATCAGCTTAGCACAAAACAAATCAAGCATCTATCGCAATAATTCACGTCAACATAAATAAAAATCTCATCGTACTCGGCGATAGGTGAAAAATTAAAAAAGTTCATAGCTCCGAAAATACGAAAAATCGCGGAACATACATGGGGGTGATTCAGATAGCCCTCTAGGTCCTCTACCTCCCAGCTTCAGTATATCACTACTTCTTGGGACACCTTATATAATTTTCTATAAAGTTATAATATGAAGGAACATAGGTGGTATTGTGGGACTTTGGCAGAAGTGGATATAACAAATACTCAGCACTTCAAAATATGGTTTTGTAACATCATTGTTCTCATGTATCAAAAACATGTATCACATGATTTTTTTCTTCTGAGCTCTACTTTCTGTATCCTATTAAACAACTTCATTCAGTTTTCTAAGAAGCCCTTTGCATATTGAAAACAAGATGGATCTACAAAGCGTAGGTACGTAGGACGAAAATAAGTTATAAAATCTGTGACATTTTCAAATCGCTTTGATCTACCCAAACGTTGAATAATTCAGTAACTTTCTAATTTTCAATTTCATAAAGTGAAGTGGCGAAGAAAACTGAAGTTCATTGAGAAGTCGATAGAAACTCCTCAAGTCGAATAAAATTAATTTTTATTCGACGTTTTCGCCAATCTGTATTGATTTATTAAGTTTGTGAAACGAGTTTGAAAATTGACATATTTTGAATGTTTAATACAGGTAAAATTGTTGTATAATATACAGTACCCGTAAAAAGGTAGATTAATCTTAAATTATTTTGTAATACAATTGAATAGAAAGTTCTATTTCACATGAAATGATATCTCGATATCGATTTTTGCAGTAGGTACTATGTACTTTCATAGTTGTATTTGGTGAGTACTCACTGGAGGCTGATAACATTGATAAAAATTCCATGTCGTGATGATATAAAGCGTTATCTTATCACATGTGGTATTTTAACAAAAACTGCTGCTTTTAGTATGTATGTATTTCGTTTCTTTTTAGATACATAATGTCCAGACTCCAGAACGTATCCAAAGTATGTCGAAAGTGAATAAAATGTCCGATTCTCGTGGTCACGTGAGCAACTCTTTGCTGATAGTATATCTTTTGGCCACTATCTCATTTTTTTATATTATTGTGATGTAACAAGCTCGAGGCCCACCTGATGTTAAGCGGACTAACCTCTGCCTAGAACCGATGCATTTCGTCACAAGTCGAATTGCACTGTGCCCGTCACCTTGAGGTATAGTTGTTAAGTCTCATGTGCCTGCTACTTCACTGGCTCTCAAGGACTGCTGCTGCAATACACCGTTAGGTGCTTGGCGACATATTTTCAACTTGATGGTGGAAGCAAGCCAGGCGGGCATATGCCCTACCACCATGCTATGACGATTGCCATCCTAAGACAGTAACCGAGGGCGATGGCTTATGGTGCCCGCGGTGGCACGGTAGGGATCAATAGAAATGCCAGCGGTTACCCATCCATGTCACGATGGCAACAGACGTTGCTGTTTTAGTATTTAGTTAACTAAGGAACCTTCACTATGTGCGCTTTAGTTCAAAGTACTTTCATCGATACCTTCCTACTTCATCTTTCTGAGAAAAAGGTCACGGCGATTATCCTGCCTAATTGATAATTAACAGACCTACTTAATGCTAATATATTTTCTTAGTGTTGTTATTAATTTAATTTACATTAAATATTAAGCCAGTTGCAGATGTGACTTGATAACACATTTTAAAATAAAATACTTTGTTTTTTTTTTATTTTATTATAGGTATAACTTTTCTATACTATAAATAAAATTGTAACTTGATGCCTATATAGTTATACCTGTACCACCACATACGATTATAAAAAAGTATTCTTAAGCTATATAAGCTTCGGTTATATGACCAGCTGCATGCCTGATTCCAACCCTCTTGGGAATGATCTCGTTAGTATTGTACCGCCGTTCTAGCCACATTCTACAAAATTATTCTTTAAAAAACTTTAACTTGCCTCTTTTTTATTCTTATACCAATAAAAAAGCAGAACTCCAGAACCGTAATAAAACACCCTCAAAATATGAAAGCAATAACAAAAGCATCTTGTATCTCGTTTTCACATTGAATATTTCCATGAAAAACAAAAAGTTGTTCAATAACAACACTCGCTCGCACTCGATAGGAGGAATCAAAATATCCTCACTCGAGGTCGAATCGATAACGAAGCGAAGTGTTTCAGATACAATATATACATAGAAGCAGTACGTGTTACACACCTGGTAAAGTGAATGTATTTGGAAAATTACAGTTACAAGTCAATAAACGTTATTATTATTATTCACTTTATTTATTATACAACATAATTTTAAATTTTTTACAACATTATTACAAAAATAAATATTATAAAAAACTTAAAACTAGGGTGCCGCTGGTCGCGGGGCAGAGCCCAAGCGACCAGTGGTTAGGGCTGCAGAGAGAGGAACCTCCGGACAATGCGTGTTGTGTCCAGTATCACTGCCTTCTGCATCAGACCCTTGATCCAACCATCTAGCGAGAGCCTCTTAAGGTGTTGGTCGAGGCTCTTCGCTATAAGGCCGTTCGCCGAAACGACTATCGGGACAATGATCGTCGAGTCAACATCCCACATGGCGGTTACCTCGTGAGCCAAATCAAGGTACTTGCTGACTTTATCCTTTTCGGCCTTAACGAGATTCTCGTCATGTGGGATGGTGATATCTACGAGCACTGCCCGGCGCTGGGATCGGTCGACCACCACGATATCAGGTTTATTGCAAACAATAGTCCTGTCCGTGATGATAGAGCGGTCCCAGTAGAGCAATGCACGACCATTCTCGAGAACTGGCGCCGGTGCGTACTGGTAGTACGGCACCTCTGACTCAACAAGGCCGTATTGAAGGGCAAGTTGCTGGTGGATGATCTTGGCCACTTGGTTGTGCCTGTGCAAATACTCGCCGTTAGCAAGATGCGAACAACCGGAAATGATATGCCTGAGTGACTCTCCGGGTCGGCGGCATGCTCGACAAATGTCGACCGTACCGTCCTTCAAGATATATTTCCGATAGTTGTTCGTCATCATTACTTCGTCTGCAATTGCACAGGCAAAACCCTCGGTTTCCCCAAAGAGGTCTCCGAAGCGTAGCCAATTCACCGAAGCTGGTAAATCCACATCAGGCCCTGTTAGGGCCCGGAAAAACCTACCGTGCAGCTCCTTGCCTTTCCATACTGCCTTGCGGTCATAGGTGCTCAGCATCGTTGGTTTGCGCCAGTTATCGTTCGCCAAGGAGAGCGGTGTGAGGCCCTTGTCAACCGCCACGACATCGCGATGCATCCCGCACTCGTGGTTACGGAAATAATCCCTGAGATTGCACACTTCACGGTTGTGAAGGGTCTTGGCATTTAAAAAGCCGCGACCTCCCCATTTCCGTGGAATGTACAGTCTCATAACGGACGAGCGCGGGTGTAGCATGCGATGTGAAGTGAGCAGTTGTCGGACCTTTCTATCCAGGGCGTCCAGCTCAGTCTGTGTCCACTTCAGTATGCCAAAGGAGTATATCAGTAGAGGCATCACCCAACCGTTAAAGGCGCGCGCCCTGTTGCCTCCAGACAAAAGACTTTTAAGTACTTTTGTCAGGCGGAAAAAGAAGCGCTCCTTTACCGATTTTTTGATGTCCTCTACCGAAATACCCAACGACTCTGACATACCGAGGTACTTGTAGGTCTCGACTTCGGAGAGAGATCTGAAAGTCATTGTCTCAGAAAGCTGCAAATTCGGAGAATTTACAACGTTCCCCTGCTGTACATGCAAGACCGCACACTTATCTACACCAAACTCCATCCTAATGGCACTACTGAAAACCTGTGTAGTTTTTAGTAGCTCCATCAAGTCTTGGCGTTTCGGAGTAAACAGCTTGAGATCGTCCATGTACAGCAGATGACTAATGACCTCACCTCCTCTTCGAAGCCGAAAGCCTAGCCCTGAATCCTTCAGCAAAGTGCTGAGAGGATTTAACGCTAGGCAAAACCACAATGGACTTAGACTATCACCCTGGAAGATGCCCCGCTCAATCCTTATAAAGTCCTGCGGGTCAGAGGAAGTGTTGCTACCACCTGGTTGACGAAGGACTGTGGTCCACTGTCTCATACACGCAGCTAAAAAGGATTTTAGGGTTGCATCAATTTTATACAACTCTAATATCCTTTCCAGCCATGAATGAGGCACTGAATCATAGGCCTTCTTGTAGTCAATCCAGGCAACAGAGAGAGCCCCTCTGTTCCGCCGAACTTGTTGGCTAATGGTCAAATCTATGAGGAGGAGCTCCTTAGTACCACGGGACCCAACCCTACATCCATTCTGAGCAGGGGCTAAAACATTGTTCGCAACAATGTGCGTGTTAATTTTTGTGGTCAGAATGGATGTAAGGAGCTTGTAGATGGTAGGCAAGCACGTGATAGGTCTATAGTTTTTCGGATCCGTGGTACTACCGGACTTGTGGAGCAGGAAGGTGATACCGGTAGTCATGAAACGGGGAAGAGAACCAAGCTCAAGGGCCTCTTGAAATTGAGTTGCCAATCGGTCATGTGAGCAACGAATCCATTTTATCCAGAAGTTGTGCAATCCGTCCGGGCCAGGACTTTTCCAGTTCTGGGTCGAACGAATTGCACAAGTAACGTCTACGGGGTCTATATTAACAGACCCCATGGATTCGATAGACTCACATTCCCGCTGGACAACACTAATCCAATCACCTTCTGTGTGCTCGACGGGTATCGACCAGATGCCACGCCAGAAATCATTCATGGTACAGGCATCAGGTAGTTGTCCATCGATCACACTCTGATTGGTCCCTTCCCACTTCCGGTATACCTTCTTCTGATCACTTTGAAAGAGGCGATTAAGCCAGTATCTATCAACACGCTCTCTGTAGCGACGAATACGACTCGCCCACGCATAGATCTTCTGTTTCAGAAAGTCAATGCGATCCGTGACACAGGTCATGTAGTCTCGGGCCGGGACACCGGTTCCAGCAAAGGCCTGGGTCACGAAACGCATCACTCGGGGGCGGTTATTGCCCCGACTGAAGCAGAGTAGTTTAGCAATGAGAGTCCGGAATGAATTGATACGTCGCTCGATCCGTACTTGCCATGCGGGCGCACACCCGGCGGGACGCGGTGCTCGGTCAGTGTCCGGGAACTTGACACGAGCAACACGACACGCCGCAATGGCGCCACAGTACAATATCGAATGGGTATCAACTAAATCTTCGCTAGTTCGCAAATACGGGGCCAGCAAAGTATTCAAGGCCCCCATTAACGCTAGATTGCGTCTATGAGTAGGCAAACGTGGTAGTCGCGGCCTAGAGTCAGGTGTGTATCGATATTGGCTAATCGCGTCCTCCAAAGCCCTCCTCAATTGCTCACTCACCTGGTTAGTCACGCTCATACTCGCACAATCTCCCTCCCCAACATCAAGATCAACCATTGCCATTGGTGTCACCTCCGGTGACGGTATAACAGCCAGGGCCGGGGTCGACAACGCGGTAGGTAGATCCTGCATTAGGGGAGGAGCCGCGCGAGTAGTAAGCGCCTCCAGGCGGAGCCGATCAAGCACAGATTGGTCCAACAGCTTGCATCGGTGGATAGCTCGTACTTGATCCGACAGGCGTTGAGCGGATACGGCGACGGTCGGCTCAAGGGTCTGAAACAGAGGCAGCATACGATCACGGTACGCAGTCAAGATGGTTCCTCCCTCTGTAGCCTCATAGTAGGCACGCATGCAGTTTTCATTTATTGATGGGGTCCATCGCATGCGGCGCACTACACCACCGGTAGCGGGGGCCGGGCGCGGAGCAGATTGCCCCACAGGCTCCAAGCGTGCCGGTAGCGGGGGACGTCCCCGTCGCACAGGTCTCGGCGGCGGCGGCGGCGTCGGTGGCCCACCCCCATCACTCGATGCACTCGATTCGCGGGGAGTGTGGAATTCGTCTCCCGACGAGGAGCTCTTAGATGACGGGGTAGGCGATGATTGGACACGTGCGCAGGTGGTCTCCGCTGTAGTTTTCTCCCTCGCCTTTGATCTTGTAATCATTTAATCATTTAGTTTTCTGTTTTAACTCGTAATTTGTTGTTGTTTATATTTCTTTGACGTAAGGTGTCAATATTACTTTTTGGAGTCATTTTTGCTGTTTCTTTTGCAATATTCTCTTAGCTGTTTTGCTATTATGTTATAGCAGGTTTTAATAAATACTGGGAATTGTATAAAGTAATGAAATTTCTTACAAAAACTGTAAAAACACAATTTTAAAATTGTTTTGTGAAAAAAGGCGACTTCTGTCAGCGGTAGTTGTTTTTTTTTTTTTTTTTATTATTATTATTATTAAGATTGAGCAGAATTCAAATATGCATTATATGTACTAAATATCTTAGAATACTCACTCTTTAACGTAATTTCCCTTATGTATTTGCATGAATTCTGAATTCTGAAGCAGTGATGGCTCAGTGGCATTGGCTATGGACTGCCGTGCCACATGTCCATGGTTCGAATCCCGCCGCGGGCTTGAGCTTAAAAGCATGGTGGAAGGGCAATTTGCGAATGCCCGCCTGGCTAGTGACCACCCTCAAGTAGACAAGCACCTAACGGTGTGTTCCGGCAGCAGTCCTTGAGAGCCAGTAAAATTACAGGCACATGAGAC
This sequence comes from Plagodis pulveraria, assembly GCA_963890685.1. Classification (NCBI taxonomy): domain Eukaryota; kingdom Metazoa; phylum Arthropoda; class Insecta; order Lepidoptera; family Geometridae; genus Plagodis; species Plagodis pulveraria. Next base: position 2,688,523 of record OY982968.1, read on the forward strand.
TTAAAAACTATGTCTCAAGGTGACGGGTGCAGTGCAATTCGTGACTTGTGACGAAATGCATCTGTTATAGGCAGAGGTTAGTCCGATTAACATCAGGTGGACGTCGTGCTTGATCTCACAATTACATTAAAAATAAAACATTTTCCACATTTTCACCTATAATCTGCGTATTGGCCCTGGTGACCTGTAATACAGGTTTTTAAACCTAACTCAGGCACCAGTCTCTCACAACACACGTATACGTGTAATAGAATATATGTATCTCATAATCTTTGATAAGTTAAGATACTTTTGTGGAGAGAAGAATAAAGAATATTGTATTGTATTGAACAGTTTTCGCTGCGGTCAATACTTGGATGGGTGACTTCCGTGCTTCGGAGGGCACACTCTAATGTTGAATGCTCCAGAATCCAGGTACTGGTAATGGTAGTAAGACATTTTGCGAATGCTCGCTTGTCTAGCTACTACCCTCAAGTCGAAAATCTGACACCAAGCACCTAATTGGATACATATTTTTTTTAGCCTTTGAACACTATCTCATACCTGATGGTTAGTGATGATGGTCGAAGATGTTGTTCAAGCTGACCATATATTGCTGGCTCCCAAGGACAGCTGACGGAACACGCTTGCCGATAGATTTTCTACTTGAGGGTGGTACCTAGCCAGGCGGGCATGCGCAAAATGCCCCACCAGTTAACAATAGTTAGTAATGGTCATTGAGACTCAGTTTCCCTCTTGTGAAGCAACATATATAACGTATAACAAACTGGTGGGAGTAAATAATAAGTAATTAACAAAAATACAACGAAAGGAAAAATTTGAACTACGTGTGTTATTCGAACTTGCGACTATCCGTCTCTGAAACATACTCCGCCAATTGAGCCATCGTAGTGTGTGAGTCAATGCGTAAAAATATGGTTTCGTTCTGTTTAAAGGACGGAGCGACATCTGCAGCCAAACGGAATTGAAAATCTGGATTGACCTACAAACTAGACCAATTATCTTATTAAATTTAATCTCGTTTACGACGTAAGCAGATAATTCTAACATGTAGAAAATCTGTCGCTAAGCACCTAACAGCGAGTTCCGGCAGCTGATCTTAAGAGTCAGAAATTCTTGGTTAGCCTATATATCTAAGATGGCTTCAACCACATCACCACTTACCATCAGGTGAGATAGTGGTCAAAGCCTAGCCTATCATAAATATAAGCTATCAATTAGACTGGCAACACTTCGCTATATAGTGTAACATAAAAAAATCACACATCTTTAGATAAACACATTTTTTTTTACCATGGCGCATCCAACACGTTTTTCAGACACAATATTGCAATAACATAAAAAGTTACATTACATTTGTTGGAGAAATGTAATTTTGTATTAAATCTATCTTATCGTAGTGGATTACATTACATTTCTCTCACATTCAAAGCACCGTGGAGAGCCACGTTAGAATGTCATCCCAAATTTCTCCCTGTGGGTGTCGTAAGAGGCGATTAAAGGTAAAATACCGAAGGTGGGCAGCAGCGCCTTCTGAGAAGCTGATATCGTAAACTGAAATACCCAAGACGCCTGCCAAGCTATGGCAAAGGGATTATGTCAACCCCTCCCCCTAAATGGTAGAGGCTGTGTTCAGCACTGTACAGTGTACGGCTGATACAGTAAATCATCATATCTTCAATCGGTGTTGGCGTCGAATGAAGTCTCGTCTGTTTCAAATCAATGAAAAGGAACTCGTACTCTGTTATGTCCTGGTTACTTTTAGTAAATAATACGGGATAACTTAGTTGAATAAGTCAGATAGCTCCGACTCCTACTATAGTTTAAATCAAATCCGATGATCATTTTGCAAGTACTCGGTACGCCCGCGTTGATGTCTCGCATAGCACTGCTTGGCGCTGGCAGGCATGTGCTAGTGACATTGCAGTTGTGATTTTTCAGTCTTTTGCCAGCCGTCGTACAGGCAACACCTCTTAACTATTTTATTTAGTCTACTAAATAAGTTACTCTAGTAAATAAGTGCTATCGTAGAACCATTTTGTGATAATAGAATAAGAAGATATTATTTCTATCCACGTGTGGACGGTGGATAAGACCACCGTCCACATCCAACGTTAGTTTAAGGATATATCTATAATGATATATGCCATGTTTTCTCAGACATGAAGAAACTGAAAGGCAGACTTTGAAGAAGAAATCGTGGTTCGTTGTGGCAGACACGCCATAGTGATGATGAGTTTCGGACCTCTAGTGAACAAAGTGAGACTAATAAGAGGGTTGAGGTGTACTTTAAGGAACGCTAAGGAAAAAAGAAGTTATAAATTACTAGTGTAGGGCAAAGTCATATTTAGGTCAAATGTCAATGACCCCGTAGACCTATGTGGTCGTTCCTGGTACTCCCAAACATCATAATTTTTCTAAGACTTTTTCCCCCAGCATCCTTTAAAATACACACTGATCGGGTGTTCTGCTAGGCGAGGATTAGAATGGCTATAGAGGTGCACGGAGACTATGTCGGTGGTCATGTGGATTAAGAATAGACCATGTGTGGTTATGAATTTCATTTGTACGATACCAACATACAAAGTATGACATATTCGTTCGTCCACATTTATGAGAGCTTTGGCTTTTAACTTAGTGACAAAATGCTGTAAATAAGCAAAATAATAAGTACACATACTGGGCTTTAAACAAACCTATGCGGTAAACTGTTATCATCGAATGAATGCCTATCAATGGTGGCTTTTTCGGTTGATAAGGGTATGCGTCATACTAATGGAATTAGGGGCCTCTCTGGTCGTGATTGTGCTTAGTTTTAATCAACGAGGATCGTTTTTCGTTTTTTTTTATGTTATTGTGACGGAACAAGCTCGAGACCCACCTGATGTTAAGCGGACTAACCTCTGCCTATAACAGATGCATTTCACAAGTCACCAATTGCACTGCGCCCGTCACCTTGAGACATAGTTGTTAAGTCTCATGTGCCTGTAATTTTACTGGCTCTCAAGGACTACTGCCGGAACACACCGTTAGGTGCTTGGCGACAGATTTTCTACTTGATGGCGGTAGCTAGCCAGGAAAAAAAAAATTCAAACGAATCACCAAAGTTTGTTTATTATTTTTCTTGAAGTGACTTTATACCATTTATTATTTTTTGAATACGGCTGTATTTTATAATGCCTTTGACCACAATCTTTCCTGATGTTAAGTGAATATTTAATCGAACTTGGTAAACTGGGTTAACCTAGAATGGGAACCGACCATTCTAGGTTAACCCATACCATGCCACTATGCTATGCTATAACGACTGCCATCCTAAGACAACAACCGGTAGGTACTCCCGGACTGACAGATACACGCGAGAACTCCGAGAAGCGCCCAATAGTGAATGTTACTAGCGGATGACACCAAGTGAAGAACGGCTAGGCAAGTTCCGCTATGAGCGCTTTGCAATTTTATAGTATGTTTTAATATAACATTTTGTAATTGACTTTATAAGAGCTCCGTATATATGCCAACATTAGGTTGGGTTTGGAAATCTCTGGATGAATGTAAAAGTTACTCGAGTGCTATTGTGTATATAGTGATTGTGCTATGCTCATATCACCTAGGTGTTTTTAAATTCATCGACACCGTTCGATAAACAAGCTAAAGTTCACGACAGACTTTCTCGATCGAGCGCTCTGAGAGTCAAGACCTCCTGAGGATGCTTCGTGCAGAAGCGATACGCGTCGTAAATTCTTCCGTTTTGGCTGCCCGACGTTGGCGTCGTCACGTCGTCTTAGCAGGAAAATTATGAGGAATTGTCACTAAATATATTTTTAAGTGGTTTACTAAAATAAAATATATAAAATATCATACAATAAAAATATTGTTTTTGATTTTTTTTTTAAATATTTGTTATTATTTAATATAGATTTACACAAAGTAAAGCATCAATCTATTCATTCACTTGAGAGTTAAGTTTTGTTACCCGATGCAAAACAGGGTGAGGATTTTCACCTGTCTGGTATATGGTAGTCAGTTATCATTAATTGAGACCATTTCTTTCATATTGTTCCATTATTTGCAATAAATTATATCAAAAAATATTTGTTTAAATTAAGAAAGTGAACTTATTTCCTTCTATATACAATTTTCCAAGTTTTTAGCAATTTATTTTTGTCATTGAAAAATGTATATTCATATATATTTTTCATGTATATATTCAGTCGGGAAATAATTATGACTACTAGTTACTCGTGAGTTACTTCGTTCGGAAACGAGTAAGTTAACGTATTACATGACGTTTTTGATTACTGACAAGTGTTACACTGGTGACGTTTCCGAACTCAGCCTAAATAAGTCATTTTACTTTCTCACTTTGAAAACTATCGAGTTTTATCCATATTAACTTATTAGGAACCGGCTGGGATCAGCTTTATATAAAATTACCTAGTGAAATTTAACTTTCTTCTTGAATGGTTGGCTTTCAGACAGAAAGTAAATCACTTATTTAGGCTGCGCTCGGAAACGAGTGATACTACTCACTCGATAATGACACTGCAGAAAGGGTGTTTTATCGGTCGTTTTACATTTTATATGCAGTTTTTGGATTATGGTCAATAATCTAAGGACACTGGATTTATCTTTACTAAAGCTTGGACTACTTATAATTCTATATCCCACGCTATATCTCTTAGTTTGGGGGAGATTTTCCAGTTCACCCTTATACTACTTACTACATAAAATTATGTAAATTTTACCTATACATTTCAGAAATCGTTTTAACATCATAGTATATTGTTTACTTGAAAGCAAACAATAAGCAAATAGAAATTAAAATATTGTAGATTGTTATGCAAGGGTCGAAAGGAATCAATTCCCATACGAGGTATTTAGACTATCACACGTGTTAAACACTCTACTTTCCATTGCGAAAATAAGGAAGATAAATATTAATATGTAGATGTTCTAAAATATTTATTAATAATATCAGTATGAGCAGTACCTATTAAAAAATAATTAAGTTGTCCATGTAGGGACTGATGACTTTCACCCGTGTTAAATATTCTAATTTTTATTACAAATATACTAAAGGTAACAAATAGTAGATTTCCTATAATATTTATTAACTATCATAACATAAGTAGTACCTATTTAATGTGACTTTATAGGCGCATTAATTCCGAGTCTGAATTGATGACTTAAACGCGTGATAATCACTCTACTTTTCATTACGAATATAAGTAAAGTAAGAGATAGTAGTTTTTATAAAATATTTGTTGAAAGAGTAGTAGATACCAATTTAAAATTAATTGAGAATGTAGAACATTATGAAATTTGAGAAAATTAGTAGCAGAGTATGTTACAACATAGACATCTTATTTTGTTTACAACAATGGTTACCATGGTTACCAGTACCATAGATATTTTGTGCCAGTGTGTATTTGATTTCAAGCTATTTTCCAACAGCCCTAGAGAAAGAAGCAATAAATATGAGTTTTCCCGCCCTTAGGTGTGGAATACTGTCTTCCACCCGCTACTTGGATCAAACAAACACTATTTTCGAGTTTGAGAAATGAACAAAACTTTTGCAATTATTGGTAATGTGAAACAAAGAAACAAAGCCCATATATATATTTCGCCAATAGATCCAAAAAAGGAAAATAATCTATCCATTACAGTTTCTCCACTATAATGGAATCACGTCCGTCTGTCTGTCACAGCTAAATATCTTGGGATTGAACTTTTTCCCTATCTATGATTACAAGTTTCTGCCCTTAGTAGTAACTGCTAGATAATCTGTGTGTAGGATTGATGTAGCTCGTGTTTCGGACAAATTGACAAGGGAAAGTGTCTTAACGCTTTGTGAACGCTTTTATTTACTTAAGTGACTTTATAAAGCCATTAGGTATACTGTTAAATGTCGGCACTTAAATAAAATGACCACTTGCCGTTGAAAACCTTGTAACCTAGCAAATTGACAACTTTTTTAACCTTCTACCCTAAAGCAATGGTTACGGTTGACTCATGTCAATTAGGAAAGGAAAATAAAATAAAATATGAATTAAACGAAGTTCAAACTCGCTGCGGGTGGCGGCTTCGAGTTTGTGTATGTCCACAAAATGCGAAAATTTGAGAAATCATACTTATAACAAGGGTGCGGTTGTCCTATATAAAAAAAATCAGGACGACTTTGTTAAATATGTAGGTCATATTTCAGCGTGCGTAAGATGTGAGAATACATCATCGTAAGGAGTTCCAAAAAAAAATTTAAAAATCTGGATTTCCATCCGTACATTTACGAGTATATATTTAATCTGAATCCAAACAATGATCCTCCAATGAGAAGTTTACCTATAAAGTGACCAAAATTAGGAAATACTAAAAATTTCAGGTTCGTGAGACTTAACAACTGTATGTCTCAGTGTGACGAGCGCAGTGCAATTCGTTCGGACGAAATGCATCTCTTATAGGCAGAGGTTAGTCCGCTTAACATCAAGTGTGACTCGTGCTTGTTCCATCACGATGATCTTCAAAGCTATTTCAAGCGATAGAGTATTTAATATCTACATAAGATTTTGAAATCAAAGAACGGCGTCTATGTGAAAAGCATTTTATTCTCAAAATTTATTGCATTTCGCATGGGTCGATTAACGAAACTATTACGTTTCTGGCTGATATGAGCCTTATTTCAATGTAGGTAGGTTTGTTTTCATATTAGCCGCAACTAACTGCCAATTTATGCCTTATGGGAGCTTCATGTACAAATTAGGTAACATACACGTGATGGTGTGTTCTACATCTTTAGACAATAGTAAAGTTTAAACTAACAAACACAAAACACAACTCTAAAATTCGCTCACAGATACCTTCACCTCTGTGTTTGAAGCGAGTCCCCAATAACAACGCAATTAGGAAACCAGTTCGTGGAACTTGTTAATTAATTTGGCAAATTCTGGAACATACAAGTTTACTAATAGTTTAGGTGACAGTAGTATGTATAGTTCAAACGTAGAGATTTGTAGAGGATTTGCTGCTTTACACAGCTCCCGTACGGTGAATGCTTTGAACGCGGATGTACTGTACTGTATCAGCCGGACCGTCCACTGCTGAACACAGCCCCCCCTATTGAGGGGGTATTTGCCATAATCCCCACGCTTGGCAGGCGGCTTGGGGATCACAGTGTTAGAAAGTTAGATATGATAGTTCTTTAGAAGGCACTGCTGCCCACCTTCCAGTATATATCCCTTAGTCGCCTCTTACGACACCCACGGGATTATATGGGGAGGTGCAGTTCTAACACGGCACTCCACGGGAACGCGGATTGGAATAGTGATATTATTTGTTTGAAGCAGAACCAGCCAGGATAGAAATAGTCGGCATCAAGTATGAAAGTTGTCGCCAAGCCAAGCATCTAAGAGGGTGCTCCGCGCCGTGTATGTATTTTATTTTTCACTATATAGTTTCGATTGGCTTTTCACTGGTGCCTTAAGATTGACGGGACTTAAGGGTAGTGTAGTCGTAGCTCGTTAGTTTCGTCATATTTCAAATATCAAGTGTTAAAACTCGTTAAAATTTTGCATGAATATCGTTGAGCCTAAAATGTATGCTTATGGTTTGCCAGTTTATTATTTTATATATCTTTAAATGTGGAAATAATAATTTCCATGCAAACATTATTCTGAGTAATTTTGAACACTACAATTTTTACGGAATACTACAAACAAGAAGTATAGATTTTAGAATCAAGGACATGCTTGGAACATTTTAACGGGTTTGAACACTTGAAATTTAAAATAAGAGGAAACTATGTTTTTATGGAAAGCGCCATGAAGACACAGCGCATCTTCAAAGTGGAAACTAAGGCAAATATCGCATCGGCATATAAGTGCTTTCAGATTTTTTAATTAGATTATTAAACATTACAAAATATCTACATAAAAATAAAGATGCCATAATATTTTCAATACATACAGTATTAGAGTATGTAGTAATAAAGTAACATATGCAAAAGCCAAAGAAGTGACGATATTTTTATTACATGTCACAAACTAGCAAAAACTATTATCATTAATCATACGAATAAGTATGACAAATGATCCTTTTCTCTTCAAAATCCAGTTCTTGGCGTCTTTTTCACAAAAATAACATCTAGAAATGCGATTCATTTATCACAAGCTATTCTAGTTATTTTTTTCACCAAACGCGTAAAACGAAACTAATGACCAGCCTCCTGCAAAAACGTACTTCGGAAATACATTATTAATTGAATGTTTTTGTACGACAGAGGTTTTTCTTCCTGAAGGTGAAATGGATTGACATAATGATTGAGTGAAGTACTCTGTGAGTCTGTGTGCATGTTGATTCAGCGTGTTACTAGAAATTTTTGACCGTCTTCAAAAAAGGAAGAGGTACTCAATACGACAGTATTTTTTTAATGTTTATTACCTCATAAATTATTTGACTCCGTGAACCGATTTTGATAGTCATTTTTCTGAAAGCTGATGCTTCCCGTTTGCGCCCATTTAAATTTCATCAAAATCGGTCTAATCGATAAGTTATTTCACACTTTTGAGTGATGAAGTAGGTTTTAGTTTTAGATAAAATATTTTACTTTATAAATGATGAGACAAAACAAGATGCCCGTATGATGATGAGCGTCTGACTCTCCATTACAGTTGCAGTGTCCCCATCTTCATTCTACTTTACGCTGCACTGTCATCGACGTTATATAGTCCTAATGTTTCCTTTGAACAGTAATGTTACTAGCTGCAGTGCCTACACCCAGAAGTGTTTGACCGCAATTGCTTTGGCTGAACAGGTACCGGTACCCACCAAGAGGGATTTTTGCTGAAGAGACCTACCGCCAGGTATATGGCATTTGCATGCACCTAGCTAGCTAGACTCATTTCATTCTATGAGGATGTATATTATTTGGTTTGTTTCGGATTTTGATTTCGAGTTCACAGTGGCTCATCACTCAATCTTTTTTGCATACAGTTTTGTATTATTTTTATGTATAATTGAATGACTAATATTTTTGATAAAATCGTCCTATCCTCTTCTTTCCTTATATTAAGACCTCATTTCATACTTTGCCACGGTCATCATAGGTTCCTCATACATCTATGCAAAATTTAAATTTTATAACCATTGCCATATATCTCTTCTATTTTTTTGACGCATTCCACTGAGCAAGTATAACTACGTTTTAAATCGAGCTGAACTTATACCTTCTAAGAAAATACCTTAACGTATCTCTAAAATTACGAGTTATCATAAATTTATACTTTGTAATTATCTGTAATCCCCCCACTAGGTGGACTGCCGACATCGTGAAAGTAGCGGGTGGCGGCTAATAGCCGTTCTATGTGGCGCTCTATGGGGGAGGCTTTTGTACAACAGTGGACGTCTTCCGGCTGAAGATGATAATGATGAATTATTAGTAAATTAAATAATTTCAAGATTTCTAAATATAATTACAAGCACTATCGCGTACTAAGCGAAATATATTTAACAAATTATTGGAGTACAAAATTTTATGCCCAAGGCGGGAATTGAACCCGCGTCCTCCGATATCGCGTCGGATGCCTATACCCCTCGGCCACTCGGACACTTTCAATTCCCGCGTTGGACATAAAATTATGTACTCCAATAATTTGTTAAATAATTTCAAGATGTTTTAAAAACAAATATTTACTATGTTTTTATTCCTACGTCACCCTTCATGATCTTCAATTTAAATTCCTACATCTACTCTTAACATTAGTGTATATATGTGACGACGAGTAGGCCGGTGACCATTACTGCAACTTGTGAATCCTAAAAAGTAAAAAGCCCACTAAATAATCTTGCTAAGTTAGGCTTGTAAATGTAATCCTGGCAAAGGAAGTAAATGAGCTTACCTTGGACCTGCTCTCAGAACAATAACTAAAACACACTATTGGGTATGATTACATATGTTCTACTTATGGGCGATAGCCAGGCGAATATTCGCCAAATGCCCTGTCAATGTAAATGAATGACTCATTTTTATTTACGTATCCAAAAATGTATATTATACATTCTAGGCTAGCCTGAACAACATCTTCGACCACATCATCACTTACCATCAGGTGAGATAGTGGTCAAGGGCTAGCATAAAAGCAACAAAAACAAACATTCTGTTTTTGTCTTAAAACCTGTGTTAGGTTTGTCTCGACATGTATACTAACTCGATTGAGATTAGTATATAATATTACACCTATATATTAATTTACAATGCGTTACGTACATCTATAAAACACAAAAGTTCATCAAAACAGTACAAAATTAGTTTTGATAATATGACTAAAATACGTTTGTATGGCAAGCGCTTTGAGTACATTCATCTTAACAACGACCATAGTGAGTGTTTCAAAATATAGAACCCTGAGCGTACCGAAGGTATTAAGAGTACAAGACGCATATAACTTGTTGCACCCAAGCGCATTTTCACCAACTATAGCGAGTAAATGCAAGAAAAACTTCTAAAATTAATGTAGTAACAGACTTAGAATATTTTCGCTACGCCTATGGTTAATTCTTACTAAAAACTTTAAAGGTGACGGGTGCATAGGGAGGCCCATGTTGAACTGTGGAGCATCAGTTTTTTTACTGACGATCATAAATGACTGAATATTATTTTGAAAAATAATTGCGCTTACTAAGCAAACTACTTAATTATCCACCGTCCATAAAACATATCAGATCAAGTAATTTTTTATCTGTCAACGGCATATTCACTGAGTAAAAGTAAAATGTAAACCCCGTGGAGTGACGGGTTAGAATTGCACCTCCCCATATCATACCGTGGGTGTCGTAAGATGCGATTAAGGGGAAATACTGGAAGGTGGGCAGCAGCGCCTTGTAAAGAACTGTCATCTTACTCTGCGATCCCCGAGCCACCTGCCAAGCGTGGGGATTATGGCAAATAACCCCTGAATAGGGGAGGCTGTGTTCAGCAGTGGACGATTCGGCTGATACAGTACAGTACCTATACTGTAGCAAGGTTGCAACAAAGCCAAAATATCGAGAACCCTAATAAAAACAAATACATGCTAAATTCGCCGTTCTTATAATGTTCATTATGTTAGCTATAACGTTTACAAATAGTCGCATTGTCTTACCCAGGAACACAAGTTTCCCGAAGGTCGCGTAGCAATAATTTCGGCGGAAGTTTTGATGGACTTTGGAACTATGTGGGTATACAATTTGTCACTCGGTGTTGCCATTTAAGAAGACTTTGGCTTCTCTGTACCTTGAACCTGTTATGTATCTGTACCCGAGATTATATATAAAACTCGCCATATTGCAGAACAAGTCCGAAGTGTCCAAAGACTTTAGATTTCATTTGCAGAATTGGAAGTTTTACTACTAAAATAAATGTTTTAATGTAAGTAAATAAAATAAAGGTTTTGATCGTAAGTAACTCGAGAACATTACTAATAGTGACGAGTTGCATAGCGGCATTCTTTCTTTTTTGTCATGATAAACTAAATAATTCCATAAAATTGTATGGCTCTTGTCGAGCATAATAATTTTAAGTCTTTGAACATAATATAAATGCTTCTTACAATATACTTATTAATTTCCGATGGAGAGTACTATGAGGTAGCATCTTGCGGGCAGAAGCCATAACATTATAGAGATAGGATAGGTATAACTCTAGTTCACTTTACTTTTTGAGGGATTTACTTATAGAAGCCTTTTTCAATTGCAAACATTTTCAAGTACATTAAAACACTGGTACATATTTGAGCTTTTGGATAGCACAGGCGCCGTTGCGTAACAATGGTACTATTGATTAAATCGGTGACAATTTTAGAATTATTCTCAAGCATGATTAAATGTTTTATTAACCAGCATTTCCCCGATTGAATACATATAAACTCTCCAATCCGAGTGAGTATTATCCACAGAATGTGTAAAACAAAACTCAAAAGTATTCAACGGGCTCAGACCGTGTCCGGGGAAAAAATAAAATATAGCGGGCAACACTTCTCCGTAATGATGGTGCCTCATCATTGTCAACTCGTGTTTCTTTGTTCCCATTATTTACATAGAAACTGTTATTTTATTCTGTGACATGGTAACTGTTATTTTGTACAGGGTTTTAGTACCTGATAGGTAGACTTTTTCCATTAAATCAGCTGTTAATATCTGATGGTGTGGTTTTAGATTGTCTTAATGTACGTACTTACTAAAAGGGTTTTAAAAAACAGCTTACTGAAACACACCGTTAAATTACACAGGCTAGTTTTTGAAGCTTTCGTAGCGAAGTTTGCTTAGCTATTCTTCACCGATCAGCAAAGTTTTAAGCAACGTCCGCCGCGGTCAGTTGGATGGGTGACCGTTAGCGACATTACTACTGAGCGCTTCCTTGCTTCGGAGGGTACGTTAAACGGTCGGCACCGGTTGTTGTCTTAGGATGGCAATCGTTATAGCATGGTGGCAGGGCATTTTATGAATGCCCACTTGGCTAGCTACCACCCTCAAGTAGAAAATCTTTTTATCAAGTTCCTAACAGTGCGTGTTCCGGCAGCTGTTCTTGAGAGCCAGTAATTCTAAGTAAGCATGAAAAACATCTTTGACAACATCACTTTCCATGAGGTGAGATGGTGGTCAAAGGCTAACCTATCAGGCATAAAAAAACAAGCAGTGATAGCAGTGGCAGCAGCTATGGACTGCCGTACGGTCATGTCCACGGTTCGAATCCCGCAGCGGAAAGATAATAGTGGATGGATAGCAAGATAGCTTCACGGCATGGTGGAAGGTCATCTTGCGAATGCCTGCTAGGCTAGTTAGTATCTTCTAGATATCTTCTAGGTCGTCAAAAACAGTCATAGACAGACTGTCTAGTTTTAGTAATAAAACTCTTCAAACACATCATTATTTACCAACAGGTGAGGTAGTGGTAATAAACTAACTTTTGCCAATAAAAAAAAAAAAAAAAAGTATTCTTTAAATAGTACCACAAATCATAACAAAAATACCTTTAAGCGAATGAAATTGTACCTAAAAACAACAAGAAGCATTAGAACATACTTTCTAAGTTGGAAGATTGATGGTAACACAAAAAGCTATTGCCAAAATACGCGTTAACTATATTGTAATCTGTGTCAAACTAGAAAGTAAAGTTTCTACAAAATATAGGGGACAAGGCAAGCAAGTTGGGTATGCAGACTATACTGCATATCCCAAAGACTATTAAATATTAAGGATAATTGCAGGACTATTCCTGCAATTATGCAGTTGAATAACAAGAAAAGCTAATATATTAATAAAAATTTAATATTTTCATAAAAAGAGAGAGAGCGCAGAGGGCTTTGCGAGCAGCCACCCGCAGTGCGCGTCTAGCAGCCCTTGAACAAAGATTACTAACCTCTCCCTCGAAGCTGCCCGCATTCCTTTAGAGTGAGCATCTTTACTGCTCGGACACCGGTCGGAGATTACGACCAAACACCGTGAGTGCTAGCCGGTATAATAGTAAATAAAAGTTTTGTATTTATCCACTATTATATTTTAGTTTGTACTTTATAAAAATAACCTTTATGTTATGTTATAATAATCTTTATTTTTAAGTAATTAAGACAAGAATATTGCAATATTTGAAAACATGTAAATGGTTACTATGTTTAATGTTGTTATTTTAGTGTTAAATATACTGTTTGTTTTCCGAATAAAATAAAATATTTTCTTTTTTCTCTGTCGTCATAACGTTAGGTATTTTTTCACAAGTGACAACGCTACCGTGCCTAAGCCCTGTCAAAACTGCATATGCCCCTATATGAAAGCCATGTACGGGTATATGCAATTGAATAACAAGAAAAGCTAATTTATTATATTTTTTTTCTCTAGCGTAATAACGATATGTAATTGTATTACAGAGTCAATATTAAAAAAAAAAAAACTATAGTAAAAAGTACTTACATTGACCTTGCTTAGTCACTTTATCTCGCCACAAATAAGTGGTAAGGGGGAGTGGTAGCGCCAGTTACATTTTAAAGGCAGTCTTGCCGTGAGGGTCGTGTCGAAAGGCAGAGAGAAAAAACTATGTATGGATACTGTTTCATTATAATTTAAAATAAGGTATGTATAGACAGACGAATTACTTGGCAATCCATGGATTCGCCGTGCGGGTGCCCGGTCCGTAGGGTTGCAGAGGAAGAGGCCCAAGTCAAGGTGCCTGGGACTTGCAACCTTATAGTATATTATTTATAGTGTATTTTTTTAATACATTGTTAAATCACGTAAAAACGGATTATTCGTGCGTGAAAAGACCCGTTTTGTATTTAGAAACATGAGCTTAGTTCACGTAAGTTTAAAGAAAAGTAAAACGGATTGGGCCCGAGTTTCTTACCCGTTCTTCTTTCAGTGGCTCTACAACATTTTTTTTATATACGTGGCACAATGTGGCTTATTCAAATAGTAAAATTTGGTTTAAGATGAATGTTATAATTTAGTGCCTCCGTTTCACTTAGTGTGAGGATCTGGAACTGTTTTATAATAAAAACTATGTTATATTAGCAGAAGATAAACTTGTTGACCAAAAAGAATACATGAAATTTACAGCACAAAAACTCAGCTTAATCAAAATGTATGTCGATATAACCAAATTCGTGGGTCCGGCTAGAATTTTACGCATTCACCAAAATAAAACTGCCCAAGTGCGAGTTAACTAGCATACCGAGGGTTCCGTATCAATATAATACGGAATGTATAATAAAATCTTAGTATTTTAAATAACCGGCATGTGCTCATCCGTATTGGTCTAGATTGTCAACCTAGGTTTCGGGCATATTCGATGGCATTTATCAGGTGAGCTCAATTGTTTAAATCGCGGTGATATTTCCACGCAACTGGTTGCGTGTTTAGTTGCGCGGAATTCTTGAGTACAGCCGGCTATTTAAGAGACGAATTACTTAGCATTCCATGGATTCATCATGCGGGTGCCGGGTCCATAGCGTTGCAGAGGAAGAGGCCCAAGTCGAGGTGCCTGGGACTTGCAACCCAGTGAGTAAGGTTAAGGGGCCCCTTTATGATGCATCAATGCTCCCTTTCACCGCTCGAGCCTCCTCCCCTGCCCAACCAAATTTGGTAAGATCCTACTAATGCCGCCTTGGATACACATTCTAGGATGGAAGTTACGGTTGTTCTTGACAAGCCAAAGTCTTTTAGTAGGTTGTATAGGGATTTTGCTGGTATACCCCTCGCTCCGACTTCTACAGCATATAAATTAACCACATAACCGTTTTTGATTAATTCATTTGTTAGGTCATAATATTTGTTAGTTTTTATTGTGTGGTCTTTAGGTATGTTTGTATCCCACGGCACAGTAAGTTCTATAAGTACTATGCGTTTTAGATTTTTTGAGTATAAAAATATATCTGGTCTGTATGACGAAGATGACCCTTCTTTTACAAAAGCAACCTGTCGTTTGTTCGTGGTCAAACCTTTTTTTGCTCTAGCTACCGAGAGACTCGCTGCTTCTCGTATGATTTCGAGGACTCTATCATGACGGCGTGAATAATGATCCCTATCAAGGAGCACCTTGCATCCTACCAATAGGCGCCTTGCTGTACCTATGGCCTCCCGACAAATACCGCAAGACTTTTCGGTGTCTTTCCCCCATCTTACTAAATGACTTTGGTCTGGGAGGGTCATCTGAAAGGCGTTAAGATAGAATTTTAATAAGGCAGGTGACCAGTCGTATATCAAGGTGCGCCACTTTAACGCCATAGGGATACAAAATTCACCAATGGTTAGCCATTCTCTTTGCATTTCCAAGCTCATTTTTTATTACTATGTCTCACATCCCCGTACTTTTAAATTAAAATAATACATAAAATAGATATATTATGAGCAGTTTGAGATCCTATGTCAGAGTCCAACACGTATATGCCTGATTTGTTACTTGTTGTTGTATTTTAGATACTGAAATTATATTAAAAATTACTAGTAGTGTAATTACTAGTGATTACAAAAATAAAATACATTGTTTGTACTGGAAGCGCGAATTATTTTTTAAATTTCATTATTATTTGTTAGGCAATACACTATATTAACTCATATTACATGATAGATACAGTACTCCAAAGGTCAAACGTACAGACGGATTGAAAGGCGAGACTTAGTAATTGGGTCCCGTCATCCATAATACAGAACCCTAAAAATGAATTTCCTCAAGAGGGTAAATCCATGGGTAAGATGATTAGCGTATATTAATTTATTATTAGCGTTTGTTAAAGAACGATATAAT
Source organism: Plagodis pulveraria (assembly GCA_963890685.1). Taxonomy (NCBI): domain Eukaryota; kingdom Metazoa; phylum Arthropoda; class Insecta; order Lepidoptera; family Geometridae; genus Plagodis; species Plagodis pulveraria. The sequence goes on from OY982968.1 coordinate 2,704,787, forward strand.
GCAGTATTACAGATTCATGTGGTTTTATATTTTCAGTTGAAAATTATATGAAAATGGAAGTTCATTCATCTCGTTTGATGAGGTTGTGGCTTGTTTGAACAGATTATATTGGAGAGTTAATTTTCAGTGGTTTAGATTGAAGCCTGTTAACGACTGCGAGATAAACATGAACGGTATATTACTAACTTTATTATTATACCCGTAAAAAACGCCTTTACTAACATATAGCTGCGCCCAGCGGTTTCACGGTGACAAAAAAAGTGATAACGATGATAATAAGAAGTATTCTAAGTATTCTGTGTTAATTCAGGACCTAACTTGCAACAGTTGATTGATGCAGACCCGAGCGCTAAAAAATGGCTTAGTGGAGATCTGGAACTGCTCGGTGTCATGAAAGATACGGGAGGAAGACGCTTGATAGAGAAACTAATGTAATACTATGCATGAACAATATTGGAACAGAAATAAAATTGGAGAACGTTGCACTTTTAATAACTTTTCAGTTACCTCATCACTAGTAGCTACATGAACGTGGGTCTAAAAATAGCAATATATTTTTATTGTTATTGTTAATAATTAATAAATGTTGAGCATTCAACCAACATTTTTTAATATGAATTTTAAAGTTGCGTTGAACAAAAATGTCTTCTACATTTACACTTTATTAACTCATGATATTGCTACATGTAGGCAAAAATAAACCCATCTCCGGGCTGTCGCTTGGATATACTCGTAAAGGGATGAATTTCATGAACAGCTGTTGGCATCCCGGACGATGGTCGCATCGTTTGCACCTCATCGCAGTCACAACCCTTCCACCATTATGCTTGAATGAATTTAAATTTGTTGTTTCTCTGAGGAATTTTATGAAAGATAATTTACTTAAAATATTTTGTTAAGTACCTGATTTTAACCGTGAGTAGTGAACTGATAAGGATTATTAATGCTCTTGTACGATTTGCTGTATGTCCAGTGTGTATATACCTATTGCAATTAAATCCCTAAACACTGTATACAACAATACTCTTTTTATGTTATTGTGATGAGGCCCACCTGATGTTTAGCTGACTAACCTCTGGCAATAACAGATGCATTTTGTCACAAGTTACGAATTGCACTGCGCCCATCACCTTGAGACATAGTTGTTAAGTCTCATGTGCCTGTAATTTCAAGGCAGGCTCTTCGGCTCTTTCTGGCTCTCAAGGACTGCTGCCGGAACACACCGTTAGGTGTTTGGCGACAGATTTTCTACTTGAGGGTGGTCACTAGTCAGGCGGGCATTCGCAAAATGCCTTTCCACCATGCGGTGAAGCTCAAGACCGTGGCGGGATTCGAACCATGGACCTGCTGCGCGGCAGTCCTACTATAACGAATGCATTCATATATATATTTAGGCAGCCTAAAAGCCAAAACTGGTCCACAGGTAATTCAAATTCAAAATGTATCTGCTCTAAGTATAAGTACATACAAGATCTTAACATAGTCATAGGTACAGAATACTTAGTGACATGCACATACTTAAGGGTGAACTGGCCGGACGGTTCTCCATACAAACGCCGTTGGGTGATCACTCCCTTATTTGAGGATTTAGGTCCAAAATAAAGCATAACACCGATTGATCTCGTCATTATCTAGGCTTGTATGATGCCGAAATTTTAATAAAATAATTAACCTGAGAATTATGAGCCTCGAAACATTTTCATATAAAGTTTTCGAGGCTCATAACTTACAACTTAATTATCTTTTTAAAATTTTGGCATCATACAAGCCTAGATAATGACAAGATCAATCGGTGTTATGCTTTATTTTGGACCTAAATCCTCAAATAAGGGAGTGATCACCCAACGGCGTTTGTATGGAGATCCGTCCGGCCAGTTCACCCTTAAGCATAGATATGTTTATAATGTCAATTACTTGCATTAAATTCGTCATTTAAAAAATTAAATTCGTCATTTTTAATAATTCATAATTCTAATATAATAATTTTTATCATATATAATTTTCATCCTAACGTATCTCAAAAAGGTCCCCTACGGAATTAAATAAATTTTCGGCCAGCCAACGTGGTCCAAATGCTCCAGCCTACTACCAGTTGGCAGTATGACCAGCATACTGGCACCATTACCATGTTAAGTTATCCCTAAAGTAGTTTTAGGTGCTCCAATGTTCTGTTTCTAGTATTAAAGATGGAATTTGCAATTAAACTCTGTGGTCGTAGGACAATAAAGAAACAAATTTTGCAAACATCCAATGATGTACATAATTGTAAAAAACATACCAGCCCCAAAAGTTTTTTGACTAGCCACCCATGAAACATTTGTCATATACATTCATTGTAAAGATTCATAGAAAATCTCGTTGGCAGTACAAACTCTAACGTTCGGCTAATCAGACATTGAAAATGGCAAGGAGCCCTGTTTTACGCCCAGGGTTTAGCTGCACCCCACTGTAAGATGCAACGTATTTTGTTCCTCAGTCAACTATTACGACAATCGACAAGAGGATATGTAACAATCCTAGGTACAGTTTGAACAATAACTAGCGCAATGGCAGTAAGTAGTGTCTCCCAGGCGCAGGGTCCATAGTTCATCTTGCCGTGGGTTTATCTTTTCTAGGATGGACTTAACTTTTTTTTGCTGCTGCAACGATATAACTCCAACGAGCTTTGGGTGAGGGACTACCCTATATAATCCTTGAAGGGAAAGTGAAATGGGGCGATCACGGTCGCCCAATACATGCTTGGCAGCGGGGAAGCTTGAAGTGGGGATCGGGAGGGGCAGTCGTGTAGTTCCCTGCCTGAACAACCAGAGACTTCGGATGGTGGGTCCGTGGGTTTGAGCCTCACAGAATATTTATAATGGACTTTATGATAATTCACATCTATCAAGCAATCACCTCTTTGCGAAAAACTTGTCGTGAGGCACTTTGCTCATAGGGTGGCTGGTAAGAATGTCACCGCCCCTTCACTTGCCGTGAGTGTCGTAAGAGGTGGTGGGTAATATACCGGAGTATAGGCAGCAGTGCCATCTGAGGAACTGAGCTAAGAGTGCCCGCCACGGCAACACTGGACCGCGCCGCGCTCCTTTTGAATATTTACATGGAGCTAAGTAATATAAAATATGAAATATTAAATTACAGGCACAAGAGACTTTTTTTATGTTATTGTGACGGAACAAGCCCGCGGCCCACCTGATGTTAAATGGACTAACCTCTACCTATAACAGATGCATATCGTCACAAGTCTAGGAATTAAGCTTTAAATTTAAATAATACTTTGTTCAATGTTTTTAGTAAGGAACTTTGTCTAACTTCCGGTGGAGGGCGTTGACATCTGCGACACAGTTATCACACTTCTGCAGGTGTCATCGATTCTCATATGTTATTTGTATAGTATTGTTATGGTTCCAAATAAAGATTTATTATTATTATTATTAAAAAAAGTCACGAATTGCACTGCGCCGGTCACCTTGAGACATAGTTGTTAAGTCTCATGTGCCTGTAATTTCACTGGCTCTCAAGGACAGCTGCCGGAACACACCGTTAGGTGCTTGGCGACAGAGTTTCTACTTTAAGAGTGGTCGCTAGCCAGACGGGCATTCGCAAAAAGCCCTTCCACCATGCGGTGGAGCTCAAGCCCGTGGCGGGATTCGAACCATGGACCTGCTGCGCGGTAGTCCATCATAGTCAATGCCACTGAGCCATCACTGCTTCTTTGACTTTTAACATCAGGTGGTTCTCGTGCTTATTTCGTCAAATACACATAAACAAACAAATCTATATCTATAAATATCTCAAAATGTTGATCAGGACTAGCAGAGGTTGTTAGAATTTTACCAATAACCCTGTATAATCCAGTTGATACTGTGTACTTGGAAGTGTTAATAATGACCTGACAATATTTTTAAAAAGGCGTCACAAAATTTTATAAGAAACAAAAAAATAGGTGCTAACTAAAACTGTATAACTTCTTCCAATGATACCAAAGCCATAATGTCCAACTTTTTTCTGAAATCCACATCAATGTTCTGATTTTCTTCAGAAATAAGAGGTCGAAGAACAAACAAGTTTCATTTGTATCTTATCGAGATTCGCGCCACGTCTGATATTGGAGCTTAGACAAATAATTAGTAGCATGTTTGTATTGGACCACTATAGCTCTGTAAATAGAGAGTATTTTCCTTTGAAATTTAACGTAGAAGTAAAACCATTGTATTACTGTTGTCCTAAATCTTTTGTTGTTAGTTTTGTTCGCGATGAACATTTGCATGATTCCAACTTCTTGAATTTAACATATTCCTACCCAGTTTTCTGGTAGGTGGGGTTGGTATAATATGTTTTCATGACAAATGAATTCCTAAAATATGTTAACCTAACATAAAATACTTCACAAGAACATTTTTCAACAAAGTTTTCCATCCCTTTTACGCCCGAGCACCTGACTGGCGCTAACTCTCATTACTTGTTTCTGTTAGTAGTATACGTGATGTCTTTAAGGAGTCAATGAGTGTAAAATACTAAATAGCTTTGTGCTTCTAACGTCAAAGTGAGTAGAGGAACACTCCTCATTAAGCACATTCTTTCCTTCGCCTCAATGACCCCCACAAGGAAGTTATGCATAAGTTTTTATATCCATACCTCAGGAACAATATTTTTAAACTTACATACAAAACATTGCATTTCTAGGCTGAAGATTTACTTATAGTAAGATTTCTAGTAAGGTATACTTCTGATCACTTAATCGATAATTAATCTTCTGTACTATTTCAGTACATATAGAAACCGGCAAGCTATATTTATACATATGTCATCGCAATTTTCCAATTTGCCTTGCTATCAGGGATGCGATCAACGGGTGTTTGAGACTTTTATCTACACTTTTGTATACTGAACTAGTGTAAAACCGGTAACGAAACTGATTTCATTTTAGTAAATAATACGGGATAACTCACGTGAATAAGTCAGATAGCTCCGACTATAGTTACAACCAATTCGATGGTCTTTTTATAGGCGAAGCTATCTGACTTATTTGCGTGAGTTATCAAGTATTATTTACTAAAATGAATGAAAACCACGTTAGTTTTTATAATAAACTGATTTCGTTATATAAAACTATACTATCATCAGGTGGCTGCTCAATTAGTGATATATTACAAATTATTTTTCCAAGCGCGGTCAAGAAAAAATTAGGGAAAAGGTTGCAGTATGTTTAGCAATACAAGTGAAGCAAATCCTTGTCTTACCGTTTTGCTCAATTCGTTACTATGTAGTGCTACCGCTACTATACGCCTCAATTCCGAACGGCATCATATGGAGCTGAACAACTTTTATTGAGGTATACCGTGTAGGACTCCTATTTATACTCTAGCGAGGGGATTTTGTCCACCTATATAATAATACATAAACTCCACATTTGGCATGCGTACCTATTGGGGATCGTAATTGTTATATTAAATAAAAACAAAAAAAACTGACACTACTGATGATATGACATACGTAATTTGATTCTTGAAAATATATTTTTACAGTTATTTAAATATAAAATAACGAAACCGCTTATGATGAAATTTCCATAGGACCTATATGCATCTATGTATTTTGAAATAAAAGATGAATTTTACGGTTTATAAGACAGAGTAGTATAAAAAATAACCATATTGAGTACATTCTCCTTTTTTTAATTCGGTTAGTACAGTATAATTAACTTACGCCCAAGATCTCAGAAAACAGAAGTAACATTTAATATAAAAGAAACCTTTTGATCTCTGGAATATGATATATGAGAAGCATCCGCGTTAACTTCCTCAAAGAAAAATATATTTATTATACACTAATAGCATTTATGATTAGAGTAAAATTCTCTTACAAAGACAGCCTTAATTAGTATCTATTAAATAATTTTCTCGGAAGAACACTTCCCGCTTAACTGCATACTGGCCTCTTAATATCGAGCGTGCAAATACGCACACCTGTAAATTTACTTCCGCGTCTAATTCGCAAGCTCGATGTTATAGGACATGGGTGGATGCAATGTATGTTTATAATTCAAACAACATTTCTAATTTCAATCAGGATTGTGAGTGGAACATTGTTGTATAATCACGTTATTTGCGATTTCCGAAAATAGACAAATACTGGCGACCTCCGTACAGCATTGGCTGTATAGTCTGTTTCTACCTCTCCCCCTCCCCCGCCCGTCCTGATTCCACGGCGCGAAAACTCATTCAATTGTATGCGTTCATGATTATCTGACGCAATGTGTAAATAATCTGTACCGATCCCATCTGAATTAATCGAATATCAACATACCGGCCTGATTAGTTTAACATTATTTGGGTAGATGTCATCACCGTTAGAAAGACGTGCAATCAAACCGGGTGGAAAAAAGGCAACTGTCCAGCTGGACAGTCCATAGCACGATTGGTAATGTAGCAGGATGGAACCTGGAAGATGTTATTGCTAGCATTAAGAGTAGAGTGCATGCGCTTTCCATACAAACGTAGCTTCGTCATATTTTAAATACTAAGTGTTTGACTCCTAAACATCAAAATAATAACTCCCATACAAAACGGTTAGTCGATTATTTTTGAAAATACCTAATTCTCCAGAAATCTGGCAAAGAAAAATAATGTTTAATAATAACAAATATTATAAGAAAACATAAAATTAATGTTTTCAAGTGACAATTCCGCCTAATTTTCCTGCTAAGCCGACGTGACATCACAAACGCCACGCAGCCAAACCGGAAGAGTATTCGACGCGTTTCGATTCTAAACAAAACATCCTCAAGAGGTCTGGACTCTACGAGCGCACGATTGAGATGTTTCGATCTAGTCTTGGTAAATGCTGTATAATAATACTAAGATTGATAAACTCTATCGAAACACCAAGCTCATTACGAAAACATACAACTAAAACGAGGTACAGCGATCGGATATAGATAGTAAGTTTCATCGCTCAAGTCAATAACCACTCTTTATAGCATTGTATAGTTTCGTCGTCACTTACACATAAAAAGTAGAAGTGCTATAGTAATAGACAAGAGTAATTGCCGACATCCCCACTCCGAAAGTACACGGCAATTTCCTTTCCCATTCAAGACGACTAACAAAGGTCCGACCTTACGTCTAAGTCATAAAAAGAGGTTAGGGGTAACCATCGGACCGAAGTCTATGGTAACAATGAATGTATACAACGGTACAAGTATATGTGTATTATAAGATTTTTTGTTGCTTTTTATTAGTCTTGAAAGCAAAGGTTTTATTGATCTTAGAAGCATTTCAGCTTTGGTATATTTGTCATGTTGTAGATAGTTAAAAGCTATATAGAAAGTTCTACTTTATTCTCGGCAATTTTGTCGACAACGACAAATTCATTTCTTTTTATATTCTTAAGAGACTATTCTTGGGTGACAAGTTACGTGACCTATTTACCAGTGATACCAGTGTAAAGGTAAATTGGCTGTAAACTGTCCAAATATAAGACAAATTACGACCCTCATTAACAGGTGAAGGCAGCCTCCAGAAAATTGCTAATTTAATAGCGTTAATTAATCTAAAGTTGGAGGCCATTAGCCGGGATTACCAGAGTAATTGTGCTTGATACCTTATAGGGAGGTTTAAGACGGTGTTGCTAGACGACTTGCTGACGCTGTGTTTTGGGATATTTGAATGAAGATCACTATTGTTTACTGCACGACTGCCCATAAAAAGAAGTATTTCCTTCTGTGAACCTTCAGGGTTCATGTATGTTTGTGTGTTTGTTTATTCCACCAGAACTTTTAAACGACGACGTTTTTAATGTTTATCATTTAATGTATTCTTGATAGCGCAAGTTACACTAGGTACACGAAGAAGTATAAAAAACGCCATATTGTGAGAAGAAAATGATTTTCTCCCAAACCCATCTAGTGGAGTATCAACATGATCGGCTTAAAGAAACGATTTGACAAATATATATATATTATTTTATTTTAATGAAACGATGAAACGATTAACAAAAATAAATAAGTACCGGTCGGGTTTTTTAATTTTGAATGAATTTATACTTTTGTGAGTATGAATCCTACTTCAGATTAATATTCAATTTCATACTCATCTAATGCTTCCATCGTGTTGAGATTTTACGATTGCGTAAAGGATTAATGATTATATATGATCATATATATGGAATTTTTGGACTAATTTGAAACCGGAAGAAAGTCACTGAGATTTCGCATTGAAACAAACTTATTTGGGCTGGTTGAAATTGTTTAAAAATACACGCTGGTTATGAATATATTCAGTGTCATTAGACACATTAGTGTTATTCTACAAATTTATTATTTATGATATTAAATAATAAGAAATACATGTAGTCCATCTGCTGTTAAGCGCCAAGCACATGAAAATTGCAATGTCCTGAAAAGAATTTAAATAATCGTGACAAGTACATTATTGTGTTCGTCAACCCTAGATATCAGTAATGTCTCTTTTGTCAAGTTATTTCATGTTTGTTCCCAATAAATCCAAAACATACTATCCGAATATGTTATAATACCTACTTTGAAGGCAGAACACACGATACTGGGTGGTGTTGCACACATAAGTAAAGTATACTACTCTTTCTGATAATACTCCGCAGCACATAATGTTTAATCAATTTAATAAAGTAAAAGTAAAAATTAAAAAAGTAAATAAAATCTTTGTTGCGTTTTTTAAATATGATATAGGGGCGAATCAGGCTAGTGGTGCGCCTGATGCCATCATTATGTACTAACATGTCCGTAATAAACTGACGTAGATGTCTTGCATGACACTATATTACTTCCAGATAATATATTGGTTATTTTATCTCATGTACCTTAAATTTCGCTAGCAATCTTGCCTTGGGTTCGGAACACAGTAATGTAAAAATGGAATAAAGCTAAACAGCTTCTTTTGGATATAGGAATATTCATCACTTGACGTCATCTTTATAAAAAATGCAGATTAATAAATACTTCACATAGAAAACTAGTTGTGACTCCCAGGCGAAGGGCTACAATATAGCCCGAAATTGGTCGGAATCTTTCCGGTAAATATAACGCGAGTCCTAGCCGGGTACCTATTTATTTATAATAATAAATACTTATTTTCTCAAGCAAAATAATTCAGTAGCAGCTTCTTTGTATATATAAAACAAAGTAGTGTTTTTCATAATTATTTAAGCTTAAATAGACGAAAACAGCTCAAAGATTCTGCAATTTGGGTACATTTCAAAAAACCCTGGCAACACAACTTTAGAATGATTCCTACGCAAAGTTTGGACGTAGACTCATTTCGTTAATGTTTAAAGCCGTCACAAGCGAGATTGCTTTGATTTGATATTTACTTTACCTAGGGAAAAAAATCTGGCTGGTATTTTTAGTCCATCCTATTTTTTTGAGCTATAAGAAGCTTTTTAAAGATACATTTAGTATTTCTATTTACGTCTATAAAAGTAGTAAATAGTTTTTGAAATATTAATAATAGTAGTTTTTGAAGCGCTCGTAGCGAAGTTTACTTAGCTGTTCGCAACCGATCAGCAAAGTTAAGCAACGTCACGCGCGGTCATGAGTTGGATGGGTGACCGCTAGTGACATTACTACTGAGCGTTTCCGTGCTTCGGAGGGCACGTTAAGCCGTCGGTCCCGGTTGTTGTCTTAGGTTGGCAGTCGTTATAGCAAGGTGGTAGAGCATTTTGCGAATGCCTGACTGGCTAACTATCACCCTCAAGTAGAAAATCTGTCACCAAGCACCTAACGGTGTGTTCCGACAGCTGTCCTTGAGAGCCAGTACTTCTAGATTAGCCTGAACAACATCTTCATCCACATTATCACTTAACATTAGGTGAGATAGTGGTCAAAGGCTAACCTACCAGGCATTAAAAAAATCGTTTAGAAGATAATAAAAACACGCCCAGGTTCTTTCAGTTAGTTCAAATGATAAACGTGGCGAGTGCAGTTAATGCACGTTATAATGTTATTCTATATTAAGAGTAGTGTGCACGCAGCGCTTTCCATACAAATGTTATTTCGTCAGATTTTAAATACCAAGTGTTCAATCACGGTGTAATTTTGAACGCATACTGCTGAGCCGAATATCTATGCTTCTGGTATACCATTTTTTCGATTAATTATATCCCCAAATGTCAAAATAACAATTCTCGTACAAAACGATTTTTCGAATTATTTTTGAAAACACTTAATTATACGGAAATCTGGCAAATCAGAAGCATAGATATTAGGCTCAAGGATATACATGTAAAGTTTCACCGAGTTTGAACGAGTAGTATTTAAAATATGACGATACTATGTTTATGGTTAGTGTTGCATGGTGGAAGGGCATTTTGCGAATGCCCGCCTGGCTAGCTACCACCCTCAAGAAGAAAATCGGTCGCCAAGCACCCAATGGTGTGTTCCGGCAGCTGTCTTTGAGAGACAGTACTTCTAGGTTAGCCTGAACAATATCTTCGACCACATCGTCACTTACCATCAGGTGAGATAGTGGTCAAAGGCTAACCTATCATGAGAAAAAAAATATGGAAAGCGCTCTTTAAACTCTACTCTTAACAATCAAGCGAATCTAAAGATATCTCATAGTGACATTAAAATCGGTTAAACCGTTTAGAAGTTATGGTGGAATAAAGAAACTCACAAACAAACATACATGAACCTTTAAAACAAAACAACATTCTTTGTTTGGGCTGTTGTGTAATGAGAAGAAAGTTCAATTTCTCTTTCCTTTTAATTTTGTAACTTTATCCGCGAACTACATTAGAAGTTTTAGGTAATACAAGAACAGGTGCAGTAAACCATACAGATGTACTTCCCGAATACTTTACACGCCCGTTAGGAACTTCGCAGTTCGGCCGTCAGAGTCCAGATAAGCCAAGCTACCGAAACTGCTACTCAAATTCAAACTCTAACATCAAAGTCATAAAGTTCCAAATTGGTAGTTTCCAGTGAATATTAAAAAAGTTTGTGTATAACGTGGAAACAAGTTGAATTCGGAAGGATTCGCCATTTTTCATCGCGGTTGCTTGAATGTCGGTGGGTTATCTAACAAGCTGCTTTGAACATGTTTGGTTTTGTTGGATATTATATAGAGTCAAACTCAGTTAACTTACTCATAGTCTATGAAGTCCGACTGAGGTATTTGGGACTCAAACGATGCTACTTTTTTCATTGCTGATAGGTATTCCTTTGACAACAATTTCACCTGATGGTAAGTGACGATGTGATCGAAGGTATTACAGCCTTAACCTAGAATTACTGGCTCTAATTCTAGGTTAAGGCTGTAATACCTCAAGGACAGCAGCCGGAACACACCGTTACGTGCTTAGCGACAGATTTTCTACTTGAGGGTGTTAGCTAGACCGCCGGGTTTTTTTCTTTTAATTTTTTTGTGATGGAACAAGGGCGAGGCCCACCTGATGTTAAGCGGTATCCTCTGCCTATAACAGATGCATTTCATCACAAGTGACGAACTGCACTGCGCTCATCACCTTGAGACATACCTGTTAAGTCTCATTTTGCCTGTTATTTCACAGGCTCTCAAGGACTGCTGCCGGAACACACTGTTAGGTGCTTGGCGACAGATTTTCCACTTGAAGGTGGTCGCTAGTCAGGCGGGCATTCGCAAAATGCCCTTCCACCATGTCAAGAAGCGCAAGCCCGCGGCGGGATTCAAACCACGGACCTGCTGCGCGGCAGTCCACAGACAATGCCACTGAGCCATAACTGCTTCAAAATTTATGCTTTTTTTGCCCGCATATGATGTTTGTTATGATCGAGTAATAATTATCCCTGCAATAATCACTGTTATTACAAGAACTAATGTTATACACGGATGTATAATAGATACACGCTTATGAAGTGCAGTGATGTACTTAACGTTCTATGTGTCGAGGAATGGTTGTTATGGTATATATTTGATTGTGTATTTGTAATTGTGTGTGCATACATGTTGCAATAAATGTTAACAGTACAAAGGGCTTATACGAATTTATCCAGCGTAAGTTGAGAATAATATTTTCGTGAATTTATTATTAAAAGACTAAAAGGAGATGTTGTCGTGCCCGGCCATTATTTATTATATAATATAAAGCAATTGTTATTATATATTTAATTGTTGTTGTTAATTATCTATATAATTAATGTTTTATATAATATAAAGTAATAGATATTGTGAAGAATTTAGTTGTAAGATAAGTCAAGATGTTATACAGACAAAACTAGTCAATGTAGTGACATCTATACCTACTTCTTCTTCCTGGCAGTATCCCAATCTGAATGGAGTCGGCATAACATGTATTCTTCCTTCGCTCTGTTTGTTTCTTTTCAGAATTTAAACCTTTCGTACATTGAGAGACATTCATAACCAAGAATTACTGTCTCTCAAAGGCCCTAAACAATATCTTCGATCACATCATCACTTACTAACTGGCTCTCAAAAGACCTGAACAATATCTTCGATCACATCATCACTTACCAACTGGCTCTCAAAAGACCTGAACAATATCTTCGATCACATCATCACTTGCCATCACTATTTTGGGTATCCCTTTATATGTCAAACGGATGTCGGACAGCCTAGGCATAGAACATAATACTACGAATATTATATATTAGTAGACATAGTATATAATATTGTGTAGGGTAAGTATAGTAAAAAGCCGTGTAAATGAATAAACATGTTTTCAAATGGCAATGAATACTTTATTTTTTTATTCTTGATAATTTAGTCTCTAACCACTATCTCACCTGATGGTAAGTGATAATGTTGTCGGAGATGTTGTTCAGGCTACCCTAGAAGTACTGGCTCTCAAGAACAGCTGCCGGAACACACTTGCTTGGCGACAGATTTTCTACTTGAGGGTGGTAGCTAGGCAGGCGGGCATTCGCAAAATGCCCTACCACCATGCTATAACGACTGCCATCCTAAGACAACAACCGGGACCGACGGCTGAATGTGCCCTGCGAAGTACGGAAACGCTCAGTAGTAATGTCACTAGCGGTCACCCATACAACTCCTGACCGCGCGCGACGTTGCTTAACTTTGCTGATCGGTTGAGAACAGCTAAGTAAACTTCGCAACGAGCGCTTCATAATAATTCATTGTATATAGATCCATTACTGTAATAGCAAGCGGGATATATGTTTATTACGTCATTGTAAAACTTCTCTGCTCCAACAATCACCCAAAGCACCGTAACCGCTGTAGTGAATAGGACCTTTCTCGAAACATCCCAATCAAAATAAAAGGTATCTCACGAACATCCCCGTTTTGTTTAATTCGAATCGTTTGTCAGGTGTAACACGCGTCGTAACTCTCCCTACATATTGCGTTTCTATAAAACGAGCGGAACCAATCCTGGGGGTATAAATTATCTTGTTAGCTATTACAAGGCAGAGAGGGGTTTTGAAGCGCTCGTAGCGAAGTTTACTTAGCTGTTCTCAACCGATCAGCAAAGTTAAGCAACGTCGCGCGCGGTCAAGAGTTGGATGACCGCTAGTGACATTACTACTGAGCGTTTCCGTGCTTCGGAGGGCACGTTCAGCCGTCGGTCCCGGTTGTTGTCTTAGGATAGCAGTCGTTATGCTGAAAGTAGTGGATGGTGCCGCATGGTGGTAGTGCATTTTGCGAATGCCCGCCTGGCTAGCTACCACCCTCAAGTAGAAAATCTGTCGCCAAACACCTAACGGTGTGTTCCGGCAGCTGTCCTTGAGAGCCAGTACTTCTAGGTAAGCCTGAACAACATCTTCGACCACATCATCTACCATCAGGTGAGATAGTGGTCAAAGGCTAACCTAACAGGCATAAAAAAAAATGTCTTCCTCGTTGATATGTGAAGGCACTGCATTGGATTCTAGAGGTCTGGGTGCGGTCCCGGGTCGGTCATGTTTTTCGGATGCCGTACCTCAAAATGAAAAAGGGAAACCTTGCTGTCTTGTTTGATTGTCAAGACCCTTTTTTCAAGAATGCATAGATGTATCAAGTTGAAATGTATATCAAATACTGGGGTCTACTGTTTATTTCAGTTGTGAAAATATCAAACTTCTAAATCAACGCAGTCAAATGATATGACCGCTTATTTTTTGTTTTTATGTTATTGTGACGGATCAAGCTCGAGGCCCACCTGATGTGAAGCGGAATAATCTGCGGTGACGAGCGCAGTGCTATCCGTGACTTGTGACGAAATGCATCTGTTATACATTTCGTCACAAGTCACGAATTGCACAGCGCCCGTCACCTTGAGACATAGTTGTTAAGTCTCATGTGCCTGTAATTTCACTGGTTCTCAAGGACTGCTGCCGGAACACACCGTTAGGTGCTTGGCGATAGATTTTCTACTTGAGGGTGGTCGCTAGCCAGGCGGGCCTTCGCAAAATGCCCTTCCACCATGCGGTGAAGCCCAAGCCCGCGGCGGGATTCGAACCATAGACCTGGTGCTCGGCAGTCCATAGCCAATGCCACTGAGCCATCATCGCATATTTTCAGATATTTTGAAATTTCACAAAGGTATCAAAACCTATAGAGTACTTCCCATTGACCTAGATAGAATTCTAATACAGCTCATGTAAAGGGGGAAAAAATAAGAATCCTGCACAGCGCTGATCACTCCTAGACGTTAGTTCTTATGTCTCGTGTGCCAAGTAATTTCCCTTGCTACTGTGCCCTTTACGTCTTAAGTCTGTAGTGTTTGGACGCTTCTACTTCGAAGCAGAATATCTGACACTACGAGGGTACCCGTCAAGACGAACTCATGATGAAGAGACTTGCCACCTCGTATTTAGGTAACAGGTTATTGGGAGAACACTATAATCTGGAATTGTGCTCAGTAGATGACATCAGGCTGGCCTTCTATTACATGATACCAAAATACCTGTACCGAAATATGAGTGTACAGACAGCTCTGCCCATCACTTCGAGGAAATGAAGCGAGCATTAAAAACATTTGGTGTTTTTGTTAGAAATCGGGCCTATAGGCTTCTTGACTTCACTAGTTGGTAAGTGATGATATGTTCAAAGATGTTGAACAGGCTTCACCTAAAATGGAAACTATCTGTCAAGGATGACTGCCGGTACACACCGTAAGTACCAAGAAAAAATCAACTTACGCAATCCCATGAAAATAAAGCCATCGTTTAATTTCTAGCAATTTGTCAGGTACGCGCACCGTCTTCCGTGACACCTCTGACATATTGCGTCTTTAAGCCGAACGGAACCAATCCTGGTGGGTATAAATTAGCTTGATACCTATCACAAGGGAGAGAGGTGATTCCGAGGGTTAAAGGTCATTTATGTAGGTACCTGAGCCATTTGGATTGAGCAATTTCCAGACACGTAATTCTGGCATAAAATATGGGAACTTTGTGTCTATTGCTTTGACTCTGTGACTTGGTTAGTAGTAACTTAATGAATGCCAATTCAAATCCTGGCTGGACCAAATAATTGATAAGGAGTATAATCTGCAGTGGTATTTTTCTGGATGATTTGAATTCGATTTTCTAATGGCTAAGGATTCTACTTCTTAGGCTAAAGGTAAAATGATGCTACACCCCTTCAGGTTTATTAACAACTGAAATATCTAAAGTGGCTACAACTACTTACAGAATGCACCAAACATACAATATAGTACATATGAAGCAGTTAAACTTGTTTTGGTCACAAATTAGTGGAAACTCAACTTGCTCAAAGGTTTAACCCATTGGCAATACTGATAACAATAGATTTCACTCATAATTAGGACGCCGGGATTAAATTTGATAACAACGGGTTAATGGATGGATGTCAAAAGTTGATAAAAGATAAAATAATGAACAGGACTTTTATCATAATGATTTGCATATCACAACTGAAGCAACAACCGCTCCCCGCACCACTTCCATCACGGACGCTTCGAACTGTGTGAGGCAAGAGGTTAGCTCGAATGTCACGAAAACACCTTCAAAAATATCACCACGTGGTTAAAACTAAAATTGAAACGGATCAACTTCTAGACGCACTTTCTGAGAAACTGATATAACGTACCTCACACTGCGATTGCCAAGCCGCCTACCAAGCGTAGAGATTATGGCAAACCCCTCTATATTAGGGAAGGCTGTGTTCAGCAGTTGAATATTCGGCTAATACTGTACCTTCTAGATGTGTGTAAATACCTGTTAAAATATATTAAATCAGCAATACTTCCAGGAAAGGAAGGAGGTTCTCAATTCGAAATTATGCTTTTTCTTTTTGTATGCTTGTTACGCGATTACTCCGCAAAATGTGAACTGATTTTGATAATTCTATTTTATTTATGTAGAGTATACCTCCAGTTTCCCCGTGGAGTGCCGGGTTAGAATTGCACCTCAACATATCATCCCGTGGGTGTCGTAATAGGCGAGGGAGAAATTATGGAAGGTGGGCAGCATCGCCTTCTAAAGAACTGCCATTTTACACTGCGATCCCCAAGCCGCCTACCAAGGGTGGGTATTAAGGCAAATACCCTCTTAATAGAGGAGGCTGTGTTCAGCAGTGTACGATCCGGCTGATACAGTACAGTATACCCCCAGCTGGTTAAATTATATTTAAATCAGTTGAGTAGTTTCTAAATGACAGTCAATCAACTAAAAATGTATTCGCATACCTTAATTTAATAGTAATTGTAACTCCCGTCGATGGTTAACAGTATTTTATGCAAGTTAATGATCTTGTAAGTAGTACCTACATGCATCATTAATGAATGTGAAAATATATTTAAAAGAAAGATGGAACCGACATTGAACATTGAAAATTATGAAATAACTTGTGAAAGCCGGGCAATGGTAGAGTGAGGTCAGTGTTTTAAAAAGCATGGTACTTCAACAAATTATTTTATACATTTCAGTGTTTGAAGTCAATTCCTTTTTCTTAAAGATACTTCTGCAGATGTATTAAAGTTTTACCCCTGAGGCGCCACTTGCCGATAGCCGGCCACATATCACACGTCTCGTGGGATATACAGCCCTACTTTAATACTCTATCTATGTCCCACTTATTTCTATGGCATACTGTTCAAGTTAGACAAGGCTAGCTAGTCCCATTTGTTTGCATTGATCAACAATTGAGTAGAAACAGTCTCTAGTGGGACCATTAGTGCGGTGTGTTAAGTGCTAATGTCAATTACACTCCAGGTATATATTCAGTAAGCAACGAATGGATGTGACAAAGTGTGATGCTCAACATGTTCGAAAACATGACATATTTTCAAAGAAAAGCTGCGTATTAAAATACAAAATAACGGGTCCACAGTATAAGTACAACATTTTGTTTTTTTATTATCTAAATATTTTATAAAGTGTGCAAAAAGTTTGAAATTGAAATGACTTTGTTCTATCTACCGGCAATGAAAAAATACTCTTCGAATCTCAAAGGCTGTCAGAGACACGAGTCTGGTAATTAAATGTTACAAGTGGCTACCTTTGTGAGGTGAATAGGACCAAAAAAATATGTTTTATACTTCTGTCCCCGTTTTCACTTGCTTCATACTGGTTATACCGCGTTCTCTTTGATATAAACTTATAGATAAAATAAAATGTTATATATTATCAGGATTTGATTTCCCCGAAGGGACCCATGTTTAGGTCCCTTACAATACGGATAGATCCTGTTGGTACCTATACCAGGCACCGAAGCGGAATCTGTATACTTATAACATTTTCTATGGTAGAAAATTCCATTATCTTTTGGACCTCAAGAGAGACCCCTCAACCAGAGGCACCGTAAAGACTACAAATAATATAAAATGCATGTGTAGTGCAAACTAGAATTATACCTCTGTATATCTTTATGTAGAAGTCGTGAGGCGAGGAAGGGAAATACTAGCAGGTAGCCGGCAGCACATTCTGAAGAATCACCGTCGCTGCAATCGCTAAGAAAACTGCCAAAGGGAATTATGGCAACCCCCACTCTTAAATGAGAGAAGCCTTTGATCAACATTATCTTCCGGCTGTTGATGTGAGGAGATATATTCCAGATTAATGAAACATTAAACAAGTAGTCTTTGACCCTCAGAGACGCTAACCACCTAGATAGAATTATTGTTACGAGCGAAATTGAAGGCTGCAAGACCAAGAGGCTGAAGTTCATAACTGACCAGATGCCGCAACATTCGGAAATGCCTTTTAACGTGGCACCCTATAAAACCAGAGACCGGATCGAGTGGAGAAGAATTGTTCACGACTGTAGAACGAGTCACGATTCTTAACAATGAGGGAATGACTGAGAAATAGGAGGAATCTTTGATCCACTTTGGACACTATCTCATCAGTTGTGATAAATGAAAATGTGGTAGAAACACGCTAACCCGTATGGGTACGAATGGGTACTGGATTTTAAGAACAGCTTTCGAAGCGCCAAATCAGAACACACCGATTTAAACAAAATTTCATTAAATATAATAAATAAATAAATAATAATAATTTATTTGGCATAAAACTGTTACAGGTATCAATTGTTGAATCCATTGACTCCCGAACTAGTTAATTGGCTCATTATTTAATTACCTTATAAGATTTATAAGTTATACAAGCTCCCGAAATTAACCCTCGATAGCCTGACCTTCCTTTTATTTAATGGCAACACTTCATAGACTTTGGTACCTGAAAATGAAAGGGTTTCCATAAATAACGGTGATTCTGCTGCAAAAGGCTTGTTAATACGACTGTTTCGTTAGATAGGGATAACCTTAGAGCTTTATTACTCCTAGGGACAGAATTTAAATAATATTAAATTGATGTTTGTCTAACACTTGATACAAATAGCAGATTATGTCATGACATATGAAATTCATGAATAGGATTGACTTTTAAAATATGTCATTTCGATTAAATCATACAGAAATATGCCATATCTTTAATGGCATATTTCTTCTACAACAAATGTATTCCTTAATCACATATTGCTAAGATCAAATATGTCTACAGTATTTATTCGAAGACCTGGTCGTATTACCTAATTATGCAGACCAATCACGATCACAGTGATACCAACAAACTCTGATACAGGCGCCTGCTGCGTAAAACTGAGAAATACTTGACCGAGGTGAAATTTGTTACTCTATGGTTTTGATTATATCGCGTTGCTCATTAAAATCATATATTTACTATAGACCAGTAGTCTGGAGTTCAGGCCTCTGGTGAGTTTTTTTTTATTGCTTATAGGCAATATTTTACAACAATCTCACCTGATGGTATGTGATGATATGGTTGAAGGTGTTAACGCGCTTAACCTAGAATTACTGGCTCTCAAGGACAGCTGCCGGAATACACCGTTAGGTGCTTGACAACAGATTTTCTACTTGTGGTAGTCCCTAGCCAGGCGAGCATTCGCAAATTGCCCTTCCATGATGTGGTGATGCTCAACCCCGCGGTGGGATTCGAACCACCTGCTGCGCGGAATGCCACTTAGTCATCACTGCTTCAAAAAGTATAATCAGAACATGCGGGTTCGATTCCCGTACGATGTGAAAGTTTTGTGAGTGATGGCCGCGCAATGCATGATGGTTGAAACAATAAAATAAAGCACTTAATTTGCAACTTCCGTCCACCGCACCACCAGAGTAATTAAAAGGTCAAGGTGCGGGGCTTTAAAACGGGTGACGTGGGTTCGATTCCGGCCCAAAGTGAGCATAGCCTAACCAAAATTAGCCTAGGCTATATGAATAAGGCAAGTGGAATTATATCTATGTCGTATTTTGGGTAGTTTTTAAGAGTTTAATTTGATTAAAACCTTTCTGTATAGATATGCATGCATGGATTGGATTGAATGCAATTGGATGCGTCCGTTCAAGTTTTTAATTCCTGTAGCCATATTGACTATCTACTAATCGATCCCCCATTGCTACCTGTGGGTATCGTAGGAGGCGACTAAAGGTAAAATACTGGGAGGTGGACAGCAGCGCCTTCTGAGGAACTGATATCTTAAACGGCAATCCCCAAGATGCCTGCCAAGCGTGGGGATTAAGACAAACTCTCCTTTAATGGAAGAGGCTGTGTTCAGCAATGGACAATACGGCTGATATAGTAATCGACTAAGTTTGATAGGAATTGTATCATATGAATCGGCTCGACTGGATGATTTCGTGGATGCTGGTTAGCAAAACGCATTCAATTCTCATATCAAAGCGAAAAGGTCCAGGTCTGTGAAGTTGTAAATAAAACATTGCAATAATTTCACATGTTTAATGAACAATATTTCAAATAATTTGTTTGTTCGTATTGTTCAAAATTGTATAATCATGTATGTATAATATAGAACGCTATTACAGTAGAAGCCCTGTTTATTCACTGTGTAAGCCCTTATAACTACGTCATTGCATGCAAATACAAATAACTTATGTAAAGAGACACTGCTTTATTTTATATTAAAGATTAATGGAGAAACTTAATAGATTTGTAGCATATTTTTGGAAGTAACATTATTAATTGTTTCTCTTTTCAACACAATCTGATTAGGTCTACCTATATCTATGTAGTTTCATGAAGAAACTTGGCGATTGTGTAATTCTGGTAGCAAATACAATAAAGTGATACTAACAGACTGATTTGATGATGGAGCCGAAAGGAAATAGAATTCTTCTAGAATGCGTGTTATTTGTGATTTTAACCTCATGAACATTTGATAAACATATGTATATAATAGAATATGATAAACTGAAAAAAAAACGGTAAGAAATTTTATATTCTGATAAAACTTTTAATCAATCGAGTTTGATCTCATTAGTTAGTCTTAATGTGCCGTACTCCGTCACCCAACATGCACCAGTACACAAAGCTCCATAAAAACATTGCTTGTTGTTTATCAATTCCCGATTGGGATCCTCATTGATGTGGAACATTTTTATTGTATTTTGCATCGAAGCACTAAATTATTAAGGAATGACAGACAAGCCCTCCTTGCCGATAATGTCTAAGTCATACTTATTATAATCCTTGAATCAAAGATATGGTAGATATACCTATGTGTTGTTTTATACATATATTGTGAATGATTCGAGCATTTTAGTGTGCTGAAGATAAAAATAACTAACATCATAACACCAATTTTGTAATTATTGCAATTACGTTTGCTAAGACAATAAAATTATGAAATAACTACGAAGGATTTTTCTTGTCGATCTATGATCGGGTATAATATTCATCCATGCGGGGGACGGGGCATGCTGGAAGAGCCACCTGAGCTATCGTGGTGAAGTAGGTCTTAGTTCGATTTTATCCTTAAGATCTGGTCTACAAAAAACAGAGTTCGTAGATAAACACACATTAGCTTGTTGCTTCGTCCCCATACGACGACGGTGAAATATTAAGACCAAATGGACATATTAAATCAAACTTTGAATTTCTTCACCAAGGTTGCTCATATAGGAATGGCATGTCTCGGCCCAAAGGACAGATGATTGTGAGTCCGAATCCAATGTCATGGTTAAAATTTTTCGTTGTTATTTTGTATTATATATAATAATTATGCAACGAAAACCTACTGTGTCGTGTGAACACCGGTACCTAGCAATATTATATTTGCTTTAGCCAGATACTTCTTGTAGAGCAATGTCTCTTTAAGATAAATCATTTTGGTATACCATCAGTACTTTACAATAACAAAACACAATAATTGTAAATTTCACATATTTTATACAGTGCGCTTAGTGAACTAAGGTACAATTTCAATTAGCTTATGAAGTTTAAAGAAATGAAATGAAGGAGTGCTCCAAGATTAGAACAAAGTAAGTAACTTAGATTTAACTTACAACATTCGTGCGTTTGATAGCATTTTATTAAGAAAAATGGTGACTAGATACAAACCAAAAACAACGAAATTTATTTTCTTGTTAGTCTGTCAGCCTGTTTCTTTGCAATGAAGAATATCACGCACAACTCATAAGATTAAATACTGAAATTTAGTAAGATAAATATACTGGTGACATAGTATTTGTTGCTTTTAATAGCTTGGTCGGTAGTTCAGATTGAACATGTGATGGAATCTCATAGTTTTTGGAAATACCTATTGATCAACCAGTTACTTCAGCGTGCTGATATTACTATACTACTGCACGGAGTTGCACGACTGTAAGGAGTTGCTGGATTTCCAAGTGATTATGGGGGCTAAATTGAACCCTTACTGACTCACGTCAAATAAGGCAATACAAAAACAGCCTGGCGGCGGAAAATTACATTGCACCAAGTATTCTCGTGCTTAAAGTTCTCAAAAATGCAAAAGATTCGTCAACTCAATATAGGCAGATTGTATCATAGTTTGAAAAGTAACTATCACGTCCATTAAAAAAAAAGTTCTAGGAGCTTAAGAGCACTTCTTCACTGCACTTGCGTTGAATTACACAACATTTCGACACAGCCGCCAAGCGGTTTGTGTCAAATAGGGAATACAATAAATTAAGCCTAAATTAGTACAAAACTTGTGTATCGTGGTCCGCTAAATCCGCTTTTAATTTATTTACATTTAGCAAAATTAACTTGCTACGAGATATAGTGTAGAAGGATTCTGAATCTGATGTCTGATTGAGATCAAGTTTTATAATGTTGTGGTAAAACATCTTCAACTGTTTGTTCAACTATGTTACTGTCTACATCATTATCACCAGCAACCTATATTGAACTTGACCACGCTGTACACTGAACAGAGTGCGGTTTACAAGGACAGCTGGTGAAACACATATAAAGTGACATATCTTCTACATGAGTATAGCTAACTTGGCAAATAGCACTACCACTACGCAAAATCCCTGCAGATTGCATTAACT
This sequence comes from Plagodis pulveraria, assembly GCA_963890685.1. Taxonomy (NCBI): domain Eukaryota; kingdom Metazoa; phylum Arthropoda; class Insecta; order Lepidoptera; family Geometridae; genus Plagodis; species Plagodis pulveraria. The sequence goes on from OY982968.1 coordinate 2,727,566, forward strand.
TCACTCATGTTTAAAGTAAATTATCGAGCATCTGAATATTGAATAAAATATGAGCACATTCTTTAACTGTATCACAAACTAGTTCAAATTATTTTCACAATTTATTAGTCGTTATAATCAGGTTTGTATTAATTACGGCTGATATACTAATATTTTTATGTTATTATACGCAAAATCGAGGTAGAGGTATATGAATTGAAGATTCAGCAAAACCTTCACCCATTTATATGAAATGTGTTGACCTAGCCACGAGTTCATTTCATAAATTATTAGGGCTACCCCCGCCCACAATGCCCTTTGACCATAATAATTTACGGGCAACCCTGTTGAATTTCTGTGATATAGGGTTGGGCCAAGGTTTGGGAATTGATTAGATTACATTGGACTATGTTTTCTTAAGTACTTTTAATATCTCCGATTTATGTTAGAGCTATAAAAGTACTTATTTTAGCCCTCGTCTTAGAAATGAATAATTTTATATTACTTTTGTATCCTTAATTTATATATATAACTACAATATAATATAAAAAGAATTGTTATAATGATTTATTTATAGCAAGACTGTTTTATGTCGTCAGAAGATCGGAAGACCTTTATAATATTAGGTTTTTTTTTAAGTAATACTTATATTGTGTGTCAAAATTATTAGTTACTTTTTTTTTTCAATTTGCCTTTTCACTTAGAATTATTTGATTCATCTCTCCTACTTGGGACGAGAATATTGTGATCTAATAATTAGTAAATTTGATTTTTGCTTAGTCACACGTAGTAGTGCTTGTATATTTATAAATATAAAAACTTAGGGATGTCATTAAAAAAGTTAAGTGTTTGAAAAAGCACTTATCAGCTCAAGTCAATCAGCTGAAGTCAGTAGTCTGGTTCGTGGCCGCACATGTGTGTATATGACGGAAAAAGTAATAAAAATTTAACATAAACATTAGGTGACTGAGCCTAAGCTTATGTTACATTATTATTACTTTTAAAATCTAAGCATGTTCTGATATCCAAGAGGTCAGGGCGCGAATCGGGGGGACGCGGGTTCGATTCCCGCTTGGGATGAGAAATTTGTACTCTGATTCTTTGTAAATATGATTTTCTCTTAGTACGCTAAAGTATTTGTTATCGTAATTAGGAATATGGAAAGCAGAGATGTCAGCCTAGTCTGGCATTTCCGTTATGCCAGATGGTATTATTGTAAGATATAGAAGAGCACAACTTTTTTACTCTCGACTTAATACTCATAATGTGGTTCATTTTTATTTTGGAATAAAATAATATAATAAAGAAAATGTATTTAAAAATATTGCCATTAAATGCATCTTTGCAGTTACATTGTACATTCAGATCATATGCTCTCTACAAGCTACTCGTTTTTATGTAAATATGATTTCACTGTACAACATTTTTCCTTCTAGGCTACATTTCTTGCCTAAAAGATGCATAATTCATATCGAAACAGATTCACCACCAATAATTCTAATCACGTCCCAAGTGCCAATGACGCCGCAACTTTAGGTATTTGCCAAACTTGTACATGAGACTTGGGAAACTTGGTTTGATATTGAAGTTATTGTTCCGTATCCAAATTCTGACTACAAACGTACTTTTTTTTTAGACTACTACGTATTCCATTCTATGCTTATATTTAACGGTTGGTACATTTAACTGTATTCTAGTTGTTATACTATTGTGCACACGATACGCTTCTACTACGTAAGGAAGCTAACACACAGCTTACACCTGACTAAAGTAGCAGTTGCTGGTTAGGGTATCTTATATGTCATTAAGTACTTAGGTGCTGATTTAGGATTTACCTAACATTGATTTTTGACTCAAAACCTTAAGATGTTTTTGAAGTATGAGTAATAGATTCATTCTCTTCGATGTTATCTGTCATTACAATGCCTTTTTGGTAACATGTATAGACTAAAACTTGATCTCAATCACATCGATAGAAAACTAATTGTGAATCCTTAATCAACTTAAATTTAATTATCATAGTAACTTCCAATAATGAATTATATACAATTACAAACACATTTTTGAATTATCTATACATTTTGATAAATTTGCATTTTATGCGTTACATTTTTGTAAAAATCTTTATAACAATACAAATTATATAATTGATAGTTACGATATGGTTGAACAGTAACTTTGACAAAAGTATGTAATTATAATCATTACAACAATTTAAAAATTTAATTTGTGTAAACATTAAACAGGTCCCGCAATAAGGACAAAACTTTTCCATAAAATAATAGTAAGTTTTTATCGGTTTGAACTTTATATTCGTTTATTATTCTTTATGTTTGATTAGTCACTGTATTTCTAAAAACCAAAATATTACTTATCATGGCTGCATGTTTATGCATTCGAAATATTATTACCTGCGCAAATTATTTCACACTGAAATTGGTAAAGAAAATAAATTATTCGTAATCTAACTACTTAAAATGTATTACACTATTACAATTATTATTCTTATTAAATACTTATAATATATACATTTTTAAAACGAGTATATAACACCAAGAATGAAAATAAGTGCGGATGATATGTGTTTTCTAGTGAGTTTAAAGATTAACTGACGAGATATAAAATTATTAACGCTAATATTATAATTATTTACACTATTCGATAACTTAGTTTAACAAACTTGATCTGACGTACGTTACAAATTAATTATCTGGAGATCAAACACAAAAAAAGAGTAAACCATTTTATTAACTAAAAGTGATTAATGACATCAGAATACGTTACTGTCAGACCAAGTTAAATATTTCTCACTAATGGACAGTAAACTTTACTATGAAATTACGAACAATCTGGTCAATAATATTGGTATTTGAAGATTTCCAATTTCCACTTTTACAGATTGACCTTTTGGTACTGGCTGACGTCATGTGGAGATCTGGACATCTACAAATGTTTATTATTTTGAAATCTAGCAAACTGCGTTTATATCCAAATTCTAGAAAACAAATGTAATAATGCTGAAAACATGGTTCGAATTATTATTTCTAGAGTATTAATAACCGGATAAAAAAACGAAAATTTTTATAACCTTTCTTATAAACGCAGCATTTTAAAATCTACTCACTAAATACGTATGTGTTATAAAAATCTTTTAAATAAGTGCTTTTAACACTTAACTTACACATATCACGGCCTCATTTAGTCCTTACAAGACAAATATTCATTTTTTTAAATTCCTAATATACATCGTAAGCACAGTACTGTAAAAAGGCATACAATATCTTGCGAAATTAATATTAATTTATAATACTTTTTTGTGTTCTCAAAGAAAGCTCGGATTAATATATATTGAAATATTTTTTTCGACATCTCTGGTGCTACTGCACTTTTAACTCCATACACATTTGTATCACTGTGATATATAATGTCCCTCTCATTATCAAAACACAATATGTCATTACCTAAAAAGCTATTGGTCATACTTTTGATAATTATTGTTATGTCGAGGCCGAAGATTTTCTTTTCTCGATTTTAGTATCTCTGAGTTTGGTTTCATCTAATGATTCTATTTTATGATCCCTTAATAGTGGAGTTCTCGCGTCTGTTCTATCTTCAATACTCTTTTCATCATAGCTTTCATTTTTGAAGTTGTGTACTCTGACAGTGTTGTCGCTATTGATAGATTCTTGTGAGTGATTACTCTCTTTGTCACTATTTCCTTGCTTGTTTTCTACTTTGTCACTATGGAATGCCATGTTATCAAAACATTGTGCTGGTACTATGTTGACTGATTTCATCATGGGTAGCGCTATGGCAAGAGCTGGACTCATTCCATCGCGTGGACTTGGAGACAGACGTGTAGTAACAGCCAAATCCATTCCTGGCATTAAGGTAGCAACTGTTCAAAAAGAATATTAATTATGTTTTTGGCCAAAAAATACCACATATTCATACTTTCAAAGAAAAATATTATGTTAAAAGCATGCAGTCAAAAAATGTATTAACATAAAAACCTGTAATGTTTTCTAAGTGATAATATATTCCAAATTAGTCATATTTAATCAATAATAGAAAATACGAAAAATCATCAAAATTAAAGAAAAACACAGACGTAACAGACATATAAAGAATTCGTAAAATTATATTAGTAATATTATTTATACTCAAAGAAACCACAGAAACACAGCACGGAAAAAACGGCAGGCAGTGTTACAAATTGGTTAGTGATAGACATCGATAACTAAATGTGTGTACCGTAGTATTTGGTTGTGATTTGGATACTTCATTTGTTGTGTTGTTCTGAGTGTTGTGATTAGCTGAAAAATATGTTTCATTCTCATAAAATAAATACATACACCTTCTTTCACTAAATCTATTACACGAATCTAAAAGCATTCACATGAAATCACACATCGCCTACAAAATAATAAATAAAACCAATTATGCTTTTCTCATCTACAACAACATCAAGAAAGCTAAGCAAACTAAGGTAAGGGACACACACAAACATCAACAATTTGATCCCGAACCTTGAGTTGTCTTTGACGAAGCAAAAGGACCTATGGATATCTCCTCGACAGTGCTGCTTGTTGACATTGCCTTACAGTGCGGTAATGGTTATGTTAATGATTTTGTTAGTGATTACTAGTTCTTTAGCATTCCTGTAAGCTATTTCCGTGTGTGCAGGCGATATAGAAAGCCCGTTCGTTGACCCAACGGCGCCGTTTATGTGTAGCTTTCTAAAGCATGTTTAAATTTTTTCTTTTGCAGTTGTTTGGTGTCGTTTGGATCATAGCCTCAAGCTCGCTACGATCACCATCTGTGGAGGATTACATTGCATAAGCTACAGTTATTTGAGTGAGTATATTCTTATTATAAAACATTATGTTCGAGATCATTCCTGGCCATCTTCACCATATTTACACAATCTGTATTTTATTTCTTCTTTGCTAGCAATGACCTCTAAAATAGTCAGAAAACTAATTTTGTTAATGTATAATATTTATGTTAATGTTAGTAGTTAATTTTGTAAGTGTAGCCAATCAGTTTGTAAGTGGTGGTGACATGTCATCTATTTTTGTGAGGGTAATGCCAATCGATACCAATCGACGTTAAATTTTGACGAAATTGTGAATCAATACACTGATTGTGCTTATTTCTACGGGTGTCAATCTCAGTTCCAGAATAGCATTAATGAGCTTAGATATAAGAAATACATTATATGATAATCGTAGCCCAAAGTCACACATTTGGTTTGATTTTTAAAACATTTTTACATATTTTTTAGATTTCGTTATGAATGTGAATTCTTAACCTATTGTGAACTAACATTGTCGCTTTTGCGATAACGTCTGCTAAGCAAAGGTGTTTACAAAATCACAACGAGAATAAAAATTTAAACAAAAGTGGAGTTCGAATTCGGGAACCGATTTGTGCTATCTTGGTCATAATAAGTCAGAGTTTGAATGTATTTTTTATTTACATTACATAAGTTAACTATTAGGAGGACGAAGTTATATCTACAATCAATGCGAGTGGGTTCAAATCCCGCTTTTTATTTATATTTCGTCGTTGTGATTTGTAAGCTAATTTCTGTTGCATATTTTTATATAGCTTTGAAGGCAAAATCGCCACTCTGTGTTTGAAAAACTTCTAATTACATACCCATATTAGGTCCCATCATGTCCTTGGGATGATTGGTTTTGATGGCATTCATCCTTCTGTTGACTACTTGAGGTCCCATACCTGGAGCCATGGGACCACCTGGAGCACCTGGTACTCCGGGAGCTCCTAGGCATAAGTGGTCATTAGCGATATTACAAAATTACTTACTATTATTCTTAAGACTGCAACATAAGCTGTTATAGTTATTTATTTAAACCAAGGTTTTTCGGTATCCTTCGGCAAGCATAAATAATTACGTTCATCAAAATATTAGTTTTCACCAGAACGGATTTGTCAAATGAGGAATCAGGTGGCGTGAAAAGATATAAACATTAAAGTATAGGGTAATGTCGCGTCGTCGACTAGAATGGGGTTTTGCCTGTTGTTATCATTAAATTGTCGTCCTAGGTGTTAGAATATTAAGGTTAAAAGGTATTTAGAAAGTAATTAGAAAAGTAATTAGTACTTTATCTATGCTGTATTTTAGAGTCAAAGTACCCAGTTAATGTGGTCACGGACTGGGACCAAACAGGATATAGATATCCTGTTCGTGATGATGAACGCAACAGTCTTAGAATATTTAGATATTCTGACAGGTCTCCACTGGTTATGGGAAACATATTTAATATGCTACAGTTTGACAACTTCTTGCCATAAATTAAGCAAAGTATAAGATGCAATTAATATCATAATGCGACGGAATTTAATAGATTTATGAGTGTTTCACCTCGTCGTTTCGAGTTGCATCCAACGCGGTCACGAGGAGACTTTCCTCATAAGAAGGTACATATTGCTTATACATTTTCATACCTTGCAGTTTCGGTTGAGTTATGTATTTTATTACTTGTTTTTATTGTTATTTATATGTATATATAATTTAATTATTTAGACGTGACTACGATCCGAAAAGACTTAGAATGCGACTAAGCCTCGTAGGTCACCACTCATCACTGCTGTATTTGCATGGCCGATTCGGTTGGACTCGCAGAGTAACCATTAATGATTTCTATATCCATAGACTCTTGACCACCGCCGTTCAATGCGTATTGCACTGATACAACCACTCAGTTGCGAAACATTTTCCAAGACAGATAATTATTGAATATATGACTCAAATATTATTTTAAACTTTACGTTATTGTGATTATTGAAAAATAAAATCAGAGTGCCAAGTTAATTCATATCGAGCAATAAAAAAAAGATTTGCTATTAAAGATGATTTGATAATATTATTTTCGGCTTATGTTCCATCCTTAATCTGTTGAATAGACCAAATAAGAGGCAAAATAAAAAATATTTATTTTAGAAATCATAAAATTTTATATATTAGTACTCTAGCTGGTCCACTCATAACTTTCTTAGTATAAGATTTTTTGATGTAATGTTCTTTTGTGACTTCGTCTAACATTAGGAAAAAAATATTCTATTTTTTTTTAATTTATTTATTTACTATAATAAGCACGGCATCACCAATTACACTTATTATTAATTTGTACATGATAAAGTTATTATACATACATACACAAAATTAAAATATCAAAAACTAAAATTAATAATTGCACAATTCAGTCAAAGTAATGAAAACATTTCAAATAATAATATAAAAATAATAAGATTATGAATAAATATGATCATGTGTCTCAAATTAAAAATGTCAATGAATAAAGTCATATTGTTTCAATAGATAATATAATAAAATAAATTAGTCAAGAATTAACATATCATATTTTTTCACAAAACTTCACAAGCGATGCAAGAATACATTGCCATTTGTCACAAAATAAATCATATTCGGTGTTAGCGTTAAGGAATTCATTGAGGACACTCAGAGAGCTGGTATAGTAATCTAGGCCGCTATGGTAATCTCCGGACTACTGGTTATGATTTTGAGTGACTAAGTACAATTTGAGTGAAGAATATTTTACAGGTACTACTATAATGACATCATTTGAAAAAATCATGAGGGAAACTTACGCATAGGAGGTCTAGTTGGTTCGACGTTGATGACGCGCCGTCGTTTCTTGGGTAACTTGGCCCGTGCTTGCGTATGTGAATAGTACATCGCAAAGTTGGATACTATGACTGGAACCGGCAGAGCTATCGTCAGCACCTATTTAAGGAGAACCAAAGATCAAATTATACTGGAAACTGGACTAGACGGTCATATTCCATGAAAATTTAATGTAGCAAATACGTTCAAGTGTTAAACTAGGGCAGGTTTTCATAACACATTTATATGATATGAACTAAAACTGTTTCCGAAGACATTTTTTCATGTTTAATATCATTCCATTACCAAATTTATTTAGATAATTCCTACTCAAATAAAGTGGATATTAATTTGTCAACAAAACTGCTGGGGTGGTGTAGAATTAAAAACTGAATATGCTCGTCTCATGTTTAATATTCTCAAAGCCAACGTGCCATAGCTTAGAATATTGTAAGTATTGATTTTGTGTATGTAAAAAACAAACATGTTAGGAACACATTCAGTAATCTATTTCAAGCCACCCATCGCAGTATTGTTGATATATGAATACCTCACATATATAAAGAGTAATGTTATGAGATCAACATCATTCGATTAGATTTTCAATTAAGTTATATCATGTGTTTCTTTACTATTTTTCTTCCAAATATCATAATATTTACGTTCTAAATTAGTTGATATTTTTATAAATTCGGTTCTGGAAGGTTATAATATTATCAAATTGAATGGTAGTTATACTTACTCCAGCCAAAGCGCACAATGCACCGACGAACATTCCCACGTAAGTCTTTGGAGCCATGTCACCATACCCCACAGTTGTCATGGTAACCAGCGCCCACCAAAGCCCCAGAGGTATACTATTGAAGTCATTGTGAGGATTCGTCTGTATCCTCTCAGCATAGTATACAAGACTTGCAAATATCACAATTCCCAGTACTAAAAAGAACACCAGCAACGTCAACTCTTTCGCCGACGCTCTGAATGTCTGAATCAAAATCTTGAGACCGGACGAGTGCCTCGTCAATTTGAACAGTCTCATAATTCTTATAATAGAAAAAAACTCTAAGATATCGGCGTTCTCGACGTGAGAAAAATACTTCTGGAGGATGAGGTCAATGTAGAAACTCATAGTAGCAATGTAGTCGATGATGTTAACTGATGATTTGATGAACTCGCACTTATTTGGAGATGATATAAACCTAACAAGGATTTCTAAAGTAAACCAAGCATTGCAAACACACTCGACATAGAAAAACGCTATGTGCGCATTTGTTTGCACTTTATCCAATGCCCAACTTGGAGTCTGATTGGCAGTTGTCACTGTATAGTTTCTGATCACTGGCACTCTCATATCGGGATGCGTTTTCAGACAGAACGATATGATCGACACACATATGAAGAACACTGATATCACGCCAATGATCTGAAAAGAAAACAAAGCATTTTGTACCAGAATAAAAAGCAAATGTAATTTACTGTAGAACGCAGGCCGGTGAGAACGAGACAAGATAAATAAATATTCATTACGTGGACGTGCCAGTTGCAGCTTTTAAATTCAATTTAAATGTAAAAATTCTTGTTACCGAGCGTAGCTACGTACCTACATAATCAGACAATTTAAAGAAACAGTGCCTGCCAGTAAAATTGAGCAAACAGCAAATGAAATTACTTGAACAGTGTTTCGTCGTTTACTTAAGACCGTAGCTAACCAAGATGACGACGGAACCGTTGTTGTTTCACATTAAAACGGTTATTACACTAAAAAGACCTTTAAAAGAAGCACTTTTGTAACAAGATATGTTAATGGCAAAAGCTTCCAACTAAAAGATTGTATAAAAACAATGGGGGACCTAAAAGGACTAGGAGCTCGTTTAGCATAAATTTGAATTAAAATTTTCGAGGGCCGAAAGAAACTCGGCATCAGAACCATATTTTACACTTCATAAAGTCAAAGGATTACGTTTTATTGTTGATTTAACTTTCAAAGAATTCAAAAGAGTCTTAATTCGGAACGTTTGGAGTTTCGCTTCACGTTTAATTTCGATATTAATATTTGAGAACCCATTACGTTATGAAGTTCCCAGCTCTTTATATATTAATGGAGCACGGAATATCTTCGTTTAATGTTGCTTCAAATTTATCTAATTAGTCTTAGAGTTTCATGTCTCTTTAATTATAACATTTTTAATGAATAAATGGAACATAAAACTTTAAAATGGATATGCACAAAAATAAATGACATACAGATTTTCCTTTACTATTTTCAAAAATTATTGATATAGTAAAAACTATTATATAGAAATATTTTCTGTAGATTTAATTGAATTTAACTGATTTTTTGAAAGTGTATAATTTTTTTTTTTAAAATGTACTATGTATGAATTGAATTTAGATGTCACGCTTATACTACTCGTTATTTATTATTGCTTAGGGCAATTTATATTGTTTTGGCCTCATCTATCACTAATCAGGAATCATGCAAGGAAAGGATGGAAGCGGTAACTAGTGGCCACATATCCACAACAAACTAAGCAAGCTTATGGATCTTGATTAGTTTGCGACCGATGAAAATTTATGTAATTACGTAGACATATAGGTAATATATTTATTAAGTATAACCAATATGTTGGGGATGATACGAGGTTGCAGAGGTTGGAAATAAATGTTAAATGTTTGTTCACTGTTATATATCACTAATTTATTATTGTTAAAATGTTCTTAATATTGTTACGAAAATGTTATGTTAATGAATGCTACCGTATGCCGCGAAGACCTAAAGTGCACTGAACTCTAAATTCTAATTCTCGTTGGTTTGAGTAATCAGGTGTTTGCGACACACGGCGGATTGTGCCGTGTCAGGAAAATGTTTGGTATTATACCAAACATATTCCGGGGCATCAAAGATGAAGATGCTGTGATGATACAGATAAGTGTTAGTGCAATGTAATAATGGAAAAATGATGACATGATGATAACAATAAAAACTTAAATCAAAAATGTTAGTAAGGGGTGATACGAGTCCTTAAGGGTTTCCTTGGTAAAGGTGAGCACGATTTGTCCGCGACACTATGTTTCACGACACCATATAAATTATTTGACTGACGTGACGGACGTTCAGCCGTGTTTGTGTTTAACCGCGCACTATTTACAACATTAGCCCGGATAATGGCATCACTAGCCCGGATATGGGCAGCACTAGCACTAGCACTGACACTGGCTGCGGACGGCTGAAGCTCGACGTCTGCGGTGATGAGTGCCCGGTTGGCACGCACGCGCCGCCAGCGGCACAGCAGAATGCTGCCTGCCACTCCTCCCGCGCCGACCAGGAATACCAGGATGTAGTTTAAGGCATAATGGTGAATATCATGCTCTGATAAAGATCCAATTTCTACCGAGCTTTGCTTCATCTCCTCAATTCGGTGGTGAAGCTTTTGTAGGGCTTGTTGGATATCAGCGGAATCGGAGATGTTCTGGATGTTATCATACGGTACGGAAGTGTTAATTATGTTATTTAATTGATTCATCTGTATGTTGGGTATTACAATGTTGGCGCTTGTTTCTAATTTATTTATTAAATTTCTTTGTACATGGAGAGTAAAGTCTGGTCCCTTCAGTATACAGCCCTTTTCTATGTACAAAATTCCAGAACTTCTTAATGTTTGCATTTTAATTATGCCGTCGCAGATTACCTTGACCGCGCAGTTATCACAGCAATGGAACAAATATAGCGAAGGGTTTGTTAAGGAAATCCATTTATTTTCACAACTAGATTTTTTGGCTTTGCATTTTTCAGTGTTTTGATCTTTACCACAGAAGTTACTATCGCCGCTGAGATGGTATATAGGTCTGTTTAAATTACATAAAAATCTATCTTCTTGATCTATGCACTGTGAAATCTCTTCAGCTTCAAGTATGTAATATACGAGTCTCTTTTCAGGTCAGTAGCAATGTAGTCTGACGTTGGGATTAACTCTATCATAGCGTTGCCGATCTGATGTGGAATGGGATGTATTTTATAAAGTTCATAGTGATCTCTACTGATAAGTGGGAAAGTTATTTCAAATATGAAGTATGTTCTAGTAATTCTTGCCTTAATGTTCAATAATGAGTAAAGTTTACTTAAGTTTTGTTGTTCTATAGGTAAAGTTAAGTCATCCGACAAGTGAGCTGAGATTGTACTAAGCTCTTTCTGGAGCTGTTCAGGGGTAAGTAGATGAATGTTGAATTGTCCGTGATGTATATTCGTGAGAATGTCTAATAAGATATCTTGCGTTCGTTTGAGGTTTTGTTGCAAGTTGGTGGCAGTTAAGGCGGTTAATGTGAATTCTTGTAAAAATTCCATATGGTTTATTTCTTTTTGTTGGCTATTAGTCATTTTGTCAAGTCGCACTAAATGTTTATTAATAGTTTTGTGTTGTTTTTCCATAATTTCTTCAGTTCTTCTTAATAAGTTATATTCGGATTCCACAATCGACGTTTGATTTTTCCATAAATTTGCTAAATGTTTCTCATTTTGTCTAATGAGCTCAATGTCATGGCTATACCTTTCTGCGAAATGTTCATCGAGTACTCCGAATAGGGAATTTGCAAGGTAGCCAACTCCATTGATAAGGCCACGACGCTGTCTGGAGTGACCCTTTAATTGTTGCGTCATCAAAAGTTCATTATAGTAACGTAGTTCATTGTACTCGTGGATCAGCTGTAGTACTATCATATTACACTGCCCGTCGCCTATTGTTGTACATGTTTTATATAGGTATGTTGTAATTTTATCGAACGCTTGTATTCCTTCCCAATATGGAGACATGTTATAATATAAAACGAGGGTCCACTTATCCTTGATCAAGCTGAGTTTTGCAATAGGGTCAAAGTATAATGATTGGTCGTTTCTGAACTCGGTGATGTTATAAGCAGAGCTTCCACTGCTGCACAAGGTCATAAATAATGTTAGTGCCATGACTAGAGCCGAAAATCCCTTTCTTGTCGTATTTCTTTGCTGTTTTGGCTCATTCCTTTGGTTGTTATTAGCTGAAGTATTTTGTTGTTCAGATGTTTCGATTGGTAATAAAGAGAGCTTGACAATTGGTCTTTTTATGATGCCGTTTTTTGTTTTTAAGGAAACTACTCTCACATAACCATGACTGTCAGGATGTACGTCTACCACTCTACCTATTACCCACTGTCCTGCCGGAATGTTATCCTGATGCACCACTACCATGTCTCCTATTTGTAGGTTTCGTTGTGGTTTAAACCACTTGTTTCTAGTTGTTAATTGGCTTAAATATTCATTTTTCCACTTATGCCATATATTTTTGAAGATGTTGATCGTCAACTGCCATCTTGTTCTTGCATCTTCCTTAGTTTCGATGATGGTTAGGCCGGGTCTTCCTGTTAGAAAGTGTGCTGGTGTTAAATAGTCCATATCTTCGATGTTTTCTGTTAGAGAACACAATGGTCTCGCATTAAGGCATGCTTCGAGTTGAGCAAAGATTGTAGTGAACTCCTCGAATGTTAATTTTTGTTCTCCTATTCCCCTTTTCAAAAGATGTTTCATACTTTGCACTGCCCTTTCCCACAGTCCCCCCGCACTAGGCCAAAAGGGTGCGTTAAAATGGAAATGTATGTTCATTTCTGTGATATCTACCATACTTTCTTTGAAAACCTGTTGTAAATGTTCATATTCTTGTATATTCGCTAACAAATGTTCAATGCTTGCTGACCACTTTCGAAGATTGAATCCACCGGAACTCAACAGTTTCATTAAATCTGTAATTAGTTGTTGTCCATGTTTTATGTTATAGCAGCCGTGTACAAGATCATCCATGTAAAACGATCCCTCCAGGACGTCGGCAGCTTCCAGGTATTCATTTCGATTGTCTGAAGCCAACTGTTTTAAGGTCATGATCGCTAGAAAAGGGGCAGCTTTCATGCCAAAAGCTACTCTCGTTATTTGGTGTATTTGAAGGGGTTGATCAATATTATTGACTGCAATCTGTCGATACATTTTCTCAATGTCAGCAGTAAAGGCATAAGGATATTGCCGCCATTGAAGTAGTAGTGATTGCAAGTCTTTTTGCAGATTTGGACCTTTATGCATAATATCATTCAGACTAAACTTTGATGATGTTCGGGCTGAAGCATTAAAAACTACCCTTAGCTTGGTGGAGGTTGACTCCTCCCTGTGAACCCCGTGGTGAGGTAAGTAGCATTCTAATGTTATGTTGCTTTCCTTGTTCTCAGGTTCCATATGTTCCAAATCGATATACTCTTTCATAAAAGCTTTGTATTGTTGCGCAAAAACTTCCTGTTTTTCAAACTTTCTTTCTAGATTTTTAAATTGTGCAATGGCCATGGATTTTGAGGAACCTAACTTATGTTTTAGATCGTCTTTCAGAGGTATCCTCACTTCATAACGACCATCGTCCTTCCGTTTTGTTGATTTTAAATAAAACTCCACGCACTCATTATCTTCCAATAAGTTTTCAGGGTCATTGATCTCCTCTACTTCCCAAAATTTTTGTATATCCTCTATGTTGTTTATGACTACGTTACATTGATAACCCGTGTTGATATTCCCGCATAGTAGCCATCCTAACTGTGTTTGTTGGGCTATAGGTAGGTGCGGATGTTCCCCTTTTAAAAGTCCACCCAGAATTATTTTTGCATAAACGTCAATTCCAAATAGTAAGTCTACGGGCCGACTTCTGAAAAATTCAGGGTCACTCAAGTTAATGTTTTGCAAATATGAGCATGTTGGCATTGCAAATGTTTTGTTTGGTAGGCTCTTAATTAGGTCATTCATGATAAAAACATCGGACTCGAATTTAAAATCATTATAGAGGGAAGCACACTCTATTGTGATCATTCCTTTGCATCTGTTCTCCTTTTGCCCTACCCCAAAAATCACTCCTTTACATGTTTGTCGCTTTATTCCTAGTTGCTGTGCCGCTCTTTCTGATGCTAGACTAATTTGACTACCCTGATCGATTAATGCGCGCATAGTTACATAACACCCGTCGGAGCCCTTCACCTTCACCAGGGCTGTTGTTAACAAACTCTCGGAAGATTCTTGTTGGGAAGCATTTGACGTGCTGGCCGTATAATCCTTACGTTGCATGTTTTGTCGCACCAAATTATCACTGGTTGGCAACTGTGTTAATGAAATAGCTGAGTTCGTAAAAGCCTCATGTAAAATAGTGTTGTGCGGACCTTGGCATTTTCGACATTTATGTTTAGATATGCACGGATTTCCATTATGGCTGAATAGGCAGTTGGTACAAAGTTTAAGATTGTTGGCAGTTTTCAATTTTTGTTCATTATTCATCAATAAATAATTCTTGCAATTATAAATGCCGTGTTGGTTGTTACAAAGAGGGCACTGAATATTAGACACGTGCAATGATTTTGCAATTAACTTACTGCTGTTATTATTGTAGTGGTTATTTTTGTTGTATGAATTGTTGCTGTATGTTTTCGTGTTGTTTGAGGTTTGATGATATGATTGGTTGTTAACCCTCTGTGACCCGCCATCCTGTTTCCGGCGAGTTGTCTCTAGGGTGGTAAATAATGTTTCCAAGAAATCCGTTAAATCTTTTAAAATTGGTAGTTCTCTTGGGTTTTTTAATGACCCGATGTAGTCTGCGTATGTTCCAGCATCTAATTTTTGACTAAGAATATATACTAAGATCGGGTCCCATGTTGAAATATCGATACCTAAATGTTTTATGGCATTTATACATTCTATCGTGATGTCATGCATTCTTTTAATTAATTGTAAGGATGGTAGTTGAATATTTGGTAAACCTAACAGAATGGCTATGTGAGATGAAAATAAAAGGTTTTTGTTGTCATAGCGGTGCGTGAGTATGTTCCAACATGCTAAAAAATTGTCACTACTGATTGCTAAATGCTGAATAAGTTTTTCTGGTTCCCCTGTGACCTTACTTTTCAGATGTTGCATTTTTTGACCATTTGAAAGGGATGAATTTCGTAGTATTGTTTCCGTAAACAAATCTTTAAAAGAGACCCAGTTAGTATAATTACCGTTGAAAGTAGGTAGGTCTAGTGTCGGGGTAGATTTTTCCCGATGCGCGACCGACCACATCTTTGTGTTTGTTGCTCTTTTTAGGTCATAAAATTTCTTTTCATACCTGTCGTACATGTTTGCGTATTCAGCATTCTCGCCGTCCAACTCACTCTCGATATCCCAGTGAAGATTATCGATCGTGGACCACCTCTCCTGTAGCATCTTTAAGACATCTTCAAACTCCCACTTCTCCGTAATTTGTTCCAAGTCTATTTGCGATGTTGTTCTAACAAAAGCCTTAAAATTAGCATACTGACGTTTCAGCTGATCGTCGACTTTGCTGTTTGTTCCATAACTGCGCTTCAATGTTTGCTCTTTTTGTTGGATTTGACGACTATGCTCTCCCTGATCCGGTATGCCCTCCTCAACGACACTAGCTGTTGGGAAGGTTCTACGCGGTGTTTTAACTTGCTCACCTGATGTGGACGGGCCTGGCGGCACCACCAAAATCTGCTGATACTGGTCATGAATCAACGCCTTGGTTGATTCATACGCCTTTCTTGTCCTTTCCAACTCTTGTTTTGCGAAATAAGGGTCTGTTCTACTTACTTCAGTACCAATTCTGTCATGGTTGTCTTGGTACTCTCTCCAATACTCTTCCAAAGTCGCCAAGCGCCGCTTAAAATAATCAATTGTTTTCCTATCTGCGCTGTCTTTCTTAATGTTAATACCCATTTTCAAAATGTTGTCGTAGATCATGGACTGAGTTTCAATGAGCTCCGCCATGATGTAAGTGTTAATTGTTTAAAAAGTTGTTGTTTGATAAAAAGGATATGGTGTTCTGCTTTCGATACTCAGCTTCCTTCAATGTTGATGTTATCCAATGTTGTCACTGCAATCCTCTTTATCACCCACTCACACAGTTTGTTACACTAGTTCAACCTCGCCCCACGAAATACCGAAAAATCTATAACGAAATTACGCGACGCGAGCACTTTCGAAGGACCAATATATGTTATAATATAAAACGAGGGTCCATTTGTAGGGCTTGTTGGATATCAGTGGAATCGGAGATAACATAACATATTTAACCTAAAAAACTTAAAATTAGCTAAAAAAAAAAGAAACTAATCCAATGTTCCGCTACCATTAGGCAGTGTCCCCAAAATGCTGGCCGCATTGCCACGTTGTATGGCAATGCTTATCCTCTGTGCAAAGTATATGCCAGCATTTTGGTCACAAGTAGCGTCGACCAGACGTTTTGAGACGTCTTTGAATAATAATTTGGCGCTCGGTCCCCACGGTCCCAGCATTTCAAACATGTAACAACTACTGAGATTATTATATTTGCGTCTTTTGAGGCCTTCTGCTAGTTCAGCCGCCGTGCCGGCCACTTTTTGGGTTGCGGGAAGATGAGAAGGTGCTAAGGTATCGACACAGGTAACGTCCCATACCAGAGGCCTTCCCATCCTCCACGGAATCAAAGTCATGCCGTCCGGCCTCTTACCATCGCCACGTACAAGGCCACTAGGTTCCAAGATGGCAGCGCAGTTGGCGGTGGTAAGAGCCCGGCGAATAATGTCATTAAGTCCGGCGTGGCGGGGAATTCTTCCGGTGCTTCTCGTACAGGACAGGCCGTGGTGACCGAGTTGGTCGACGCTACTGCCACAATGGCAGCGGTGAGGAGCACAGCACGTAGACATTAATATCCCTTTGGATGAAGGTAAAGGGCGACAAAAGGAAAGAACGCCCTGTATGAGCAGACACGCTGCTATTTACTCCATAGTGAGTAAGTGCTACTGTATTGTATCAACAGATTTCCGCACTGTTGAACACAGCCTCTCCAAGGTGCCATTGTTCACACGCTTAGCAGGTGTCTTGGGGATCGCAGTATAATATAGCAGTTCCTCAGAAGTTGCTGCTGTCGACCTTCCAATATTTTACTCTGAGTTGCCACTTAGTAATGATGGGGGGAGGGGAGTGTTGAGTTGCTGTATATACATTAAGTGCACGCCCTCATTTATTAGACAGGTACACCCACTAATATACTACTTAAACTTTTATCATGGCAGGAAGGCTTCTGGCCATAAAATATTTACTAACTTTTTACAGTATCCTTCATGTAAGATATAACTTAATGTTCTGAACCCATAAACCTACGTGGGATAAGGAAGAAGATGACAAGGATAAATGTAAGATACAATTTAAAAGATCTGGTCCTTGAACGAATGTTTCCTTGAACATATGTTTACTTACCTTAGCAGCATTAGAACTGTATGGTTCGTCGAACAGCGACCACATCTGCGGCTTCAAGTGCTGCCACCACGATACGGTGCCCTTCAGGTAGTCCTCTTCGAAGCCGAACTTCCTTGCAACTTCTTCGTCTGTTGGCTTCTCCGTGTCCAGGTCTAACCGATCCAGCACGGCGAGGGTTTCTTGGGTATCGCGATGCTGAGAAAGAACCAATATTTAGTATTGTAATTTTGGAAACTGATAATCAAGGATAACCCATATCACCACTTGACAAGACAAGGACGGTATAGTTTTAAGCAAACCATGGTCTCGACTAGAATCCGGCCTGCGAGGACAGACAGCTGCAGCCAGTATATACGCAGCATGTATATGAAGCAGTGATGGCTCAGTGGCTTTGACTATGGACTGCCGCGTATCAGGTCCATGTTTCGAATCCCGCCACGGGCTTGAGCTTCGCCACTTGGTGGAAGGTCATTTTGGGAATGCCCGCTTGGCTAGCGACCACCCTCAAGTAGAAAAATCTGTCGTCAAGCAACTAACGGTATGTTCCGGCAGCAGTCTTTGAGAGCCAGTGAAATTAAGGCAAAATGAGACTTCACAAGTATGTCTCAAAGTACTGGTAATAAGTGGCGTACCTATATTAAAATATCAGAAAAATATAAAAATCTAACTGACAATTATTTTTACAGAATGAAAGAACGTAACGTAAACTTTACTAAGTGATGTAAATCTGATAAATTATTTAATTATGCTAATGTTGTGAGATAGACGTGACATTTTAAGTAACATGATTATAATTAAATTAACTAAATAATATAAAATTGCACGTATGCTTGCAGCCTTAATAGAATGACCTAACATTACTATATACGAACTTGAAATATATTTTGATGATATATTCCAGCAAATAAACATTTAAATAAAATGAAATTAATTAGTTCGGGCGAACTAAAAATATATACCTATCCAGGAACCTAGATAAAAAAATTACGAATTGGAATTACAGCGTAGTACTGTACTACTACTGCTACTACTGCTTCAGGTACAATGAGCGTAGAGTTGGTAGGCCCCCCACCAGTTGGACTGACGAAATCGTTAAAGTCGCGGGTGGCCAATGGTTACAAGCGGCTTGTTGCCGTTCTTTGCGGCGTTCTATGGGAGAGGCATTTGTTCACCAGTGGACGTCTTCCGGCTGATGACTTTGATGACAAATGATTTTGGTATATATTAGGTGTGTATGGGAAGTTTGGACTTCGCCGCCCCCACCAGACGAGAGTACTACGCTAGATTTAATTATGTTAACATTACCTTACATTACGTTTATGCATATAAATTAAACCCAATTATCTTCTCCAACAACAATAGACAATAGAAAATATTAATGAATAACAACACAAAAGAAAACAAGAGACCACAACCTAATTGAAACGTTCATCATAAATTCACAATGTTCGATCCCTGGGCGACTGCTAACCACGAAATATTCCATTCAGTTATCCAATTATACGATCGAAAATTAAATTTTACCAAAATTACGTTTTACGTATTAAAACCACAATACGAAATATGAATTGCTACAGAATAATTAAGGCTATATTTCAGTGTTGGGCTTGCTACAATAAATTACAAAGTTTCTAAAGTGCGGGCCCTTAATTAGTTGTGCCTGAAAGAAGCTTGTCTGAATAAAATATTACGTCATTTTTTTAAATTACTATGTAGTACAGTCGGCGACTAAATGTCTTTAGCAGTAACTAATTCTGTAGGTAACTTCTTATTCGATACAAATAACTATATAATGAACCTGTCATTCTGTCGATTATTTGTTGTATTGTCTTCTGACAAATTCATAGGTTTAATCAATTTTTTTATGATATTGTGACGGATCAAGCTCGAGGCCCGCCTGATGTTAAGCGGACTAACCTCTGCCTATCATAAATGCATTTCATCACAAGTCACACGTAAATTACAAGCTAATGAGACCTAACAACTGGACGTCTCAGTGTGACGGGCACAGTGCAATTCGTCGCTGACGAAATGCGACTGTTATAGGCAGAGACTAGTCCACTTAACATCAGGTGGGCCTCGGGCTTGTTCCGTCACAATAACATAAAAAAAAAAAAAATTGCACCGCGCCTGTCACCTTGAGAGATAGTTTTTATGTCTCATGTGCCTGTAATTTCACTGGCTCTCAAGGACTGCTGCCGGAACACACCTTTAGGTGCTTGGTGACAGATTTGCTACTTGAGGGTGGTCGCTAGCCAGGAGGGCATTCGCAAAATGGTCTTCCACCATGCGGTGAAGCTCAAGCCTGCGGCGGGATTCAAACCATGGACCTGCTGCGCGGCAGTCCATAGCCAATGCCACTAAGCCATTACTGCTTCAAAATTTCTGGTTTTAAATTTCACACTTGATGATGAAATTATTCATGAAACTTTATTTAATGATGGCCGAGCGGTAATAGCTATGGACTGCTGTGTCGCTGGTCTATGGTTCGATCCCCACCGCTAGCTTAAGCTTCACCGGTGGAAGGAAATTTTACATATGTTCGCCTGGCTAGCTACCACCCTCAAATAGAAAAATCTGTCGCCAAGCTCCTCACAGTGTGTTCCGGCATCCTTGAGAGCCAGTAAAATTACAGGTACATGAGACATAGCAACTGTATGTTTCAGGGTCACGGGCGCAGCGCTGAGTCCACTTAACATTAGCTTGGCATCGTGCTTGTTTGGTCACAATACCAAAAAAAAGTAAAGAAATAGAAGAATCAATGAAGAATAATATCAGACTAAAATATACTTGATCAATGCTTGTAGAGGTAGGTTTTTTTTAATGGGATATAAGGGCAAACGTGCTGGCGGCTCATCTGGTGGTAAGTGATCACCGTCACCCACGAACATTCGCAACACCAGACGTCTGGAGGACGCGTTGCTGGCCTCTTAGGAGGAAATATGCTCTCTTCTTGAAGGCTCCCAAGTCGTTTTTTTAGGTCCTCAAAACTATGTCCACATTTTTTGAGTTGCGTAGTTAACACTACTTACCAAGCGTAACAGATCATTATGGTCTTTATATGGACAATCAGGGTCATATTATGAAAGTAATTTGCGAAGTTTAAAAACAATATCAATATAGTTTCTACAACTATTTAATCAAATAGCATAATCGTACAATGTTTGTAAATACAATGACTTATTTATTGAATGGGTACCAATCATAGATGATAATCATATACGAGTATTTATATGCCTTCAATATGATAATTAAAATTTAGTGTATAAATTTTACAGTTGAATAACTCCCGTAATTAAATACTCAATTTATTGGCAGAATCTTCGAATCTATAATGGCTAGGTATTTGCACGGTTTACGAATATAAAAAAACGCTTTGTAAAAGTATGTCTTATAAAAATTACAAGTATTACAAAACATAATTATGTGTCTAAAATCTTTTTATATATAAAAGCTAGTTTTGCGTAGGTCTTTATTTTTTTTTTTTTTTTTTTTATGCCTGATAGGTTAGCCTTTGACCACTATCTCACCTGATGGTAAGTGATGATGTGGACGAAGATGTTGTTCAGGCTAACCTAGAAGTACTGGCTCTCAAGGACAGCTGCCGGAACACACCGTTAGGTGCTTGGCGACAGATTTTCTACTTGAGGGTGGTAGCTAGCCAGGCGGGCATTCGCAAAATGCCCTACCACCATGCTATAACGACTGCCATCCTAAGACAACAACCGGGACCGACGGCTTAACGTGCCCTCCGAAGCACGGAAACGCTCAGTAGTAATGTCACTAGCGGTCACCCATCCAACTCATGACCGCGCGCGACGTTGCTTAACTTTGCTGATCGGTTGAGAACAGCTAACTAAACTTCGCTACGAGCGCTTCAAAAAAAAATTTAGTATCTTTATATAAAATATATGTATATAGTGTTATCTCTGCCAAAATTTCCAGTTAAACTACGTCACCGGTGATGAACTGCACTGCGCCCGTCATACAGTTTTTAAGTCTCATTGTACCTGTATTTTACAGGCCCTCAAAGAATGCTGTCGGACAGTGGCAAAATGTCCTTCCACGATGCGGTGAAGTTTAAGCCGGCGGTAGGGATCGAACCATGGACCTGCGGCACTGCAGTCCATAGCTTTCACTGCTCGGCTATCACTCCTTCATTTGTATAATATAAAAGTATAAAACCTGTTTCGAACTTAGTTACACCAGAAACAATACAAGGAGAAATAGAATATCGGCAGTAGGAATACCTACTTACTCAGCAACAACATTACCATAAGTGTAAGGAATATATGCCGTATTGCTTTTGAAATAAGGTTTAACTCTCCTCCTTACAGTTGTAGTGTTTTAGCTGATTGCACAAATCCCCGAAGACATGTGGGTGAACCTTCCGGAATTTAATAACGTAGTACCGGCTGACGTCATAAAAACCGGACAGTGGAACCGGTTCTTTGTGACAATAAATAAGGCACGTTAGTTTCACAATTATTTTATTTATTATGGAAAATTTTAATTATTTAATTACAATGGGACTTTTTCAAACCTTTTAACAGGCATTACACTGATACGGTGTAGTGTTGAAAAGAGAGCACACATCTGAGGCGCTGACAAGACAAGTGTTAAGAGGAACGGGAAGAGAAGCTACTACAGAAAAATAAGTATTTTAACAAAGTGATGCTGTCTCACCGCTAAACGCCCGAACAGAATGGTGGGATAAGGACCATTGCAGCTTCTTCAAGTTTTGACTTAGAATTTGCGCATAATTTGCGTTCTGTGAGAAAACTTTTCTCCTATAGTAAACATTAATCAAATCTAAAAATTTTGGTCTTATTATTAAAAAAGACCAAAATGTTTAGATTTACACAATACAGTTATAAAACTGACAGAATAGACTAGGTTTATAGGTTTTCTTTTTTCTTTATTTCCTATAAATAATTCACAAACTAAAGATACAAGTTTTGAGAAAATATCGGTGTCGGTAGTTAAATACCCATTAATTCAAATTCCTTTAATATAATGATAAAAATCAAACCTATACACCTGGATATTGATAATATCTATAACATTTCCAAAAATCATCAAAGTTTCGGGGGTAGAAACGTTTTCTCTTTTTGTTACAAAAATCTAGACTTTCCTCCAGTCTCATTTATACAAAAAATACAAAATATTGGCAATACTTGTGTTAGGTGTTTTCGCTCTTCCACAGGTTTACAATTTAGGCGTTGTGTATATTTATATAAAACATTTTCACGAAAAATTGTATCAAAATAAATAAAAACAAATTAAATATTTTTTTAAAGTAGTAGTATAACGTAAATGTAAAAAGCTTGAGTTTAAATGCCAGGCGGTGGCTGACCGCGCGAACACAGTTGTGTGGGTCCAAGCAGGTACGTGTCGTGTTATGGAGGTCAAAGTATAAAGATGTTGCATTTATGTGAGTTTGAGTAATTATGTGTAAAAGTGCGAATGTATGAATATCACGAATGACATACTGTGACTTAATCACATGAGTTTTCCCATATTATTTACTAAAATGAGTGAACACCATGTTAGTTTTTATAATTAAAAGGAATAGGCATAGTAGCAAATACTTTTTTCATTTAATTGAGTGTAATAAAATCTAATCGACCGATAGTATTTAAACAAATTTATATGGTTTAAATCACGCATATTTATCATTATTTTAAACCATTTAAAGTTGTTTAATTACTATGTGTAATAATCGCGAAAACCTAAGAAAATAATTGACCGATGTTGATAGATCATCTTATTGATCTATAACTTTAAGTTATACCCTAAAATCACTAAATCACGAGATTGCATGATCCGCATTGAAACAATACGTTGTCTTAAATTTAAAACAACAGCAATCCGTTGCATAAAACGTATCAGTAAACTTGAATGATAAAAACGTACGCCGGCAACTTCCACGATTTAATATCGAAGTGCCGGCATGTGGACGTCATAAAAACCGGACACAGAGCACCGGGTGAAGTTTCTAGCTGGCTTGCTGACCTCGATACTGAAAAGTTTGGCAGATATTACTTTTAGTTTGACTAGAATTGACATTGTTATGCCCGTATGTTTAGAATGAAAACATGTTTTGTCTACCATAACCTTTAATAAATAAAAGCAAACCAAAACTTTTTTATTGTTATGCTACTATCTCATTTGTTTGTAAGTGATGGTGTGGTTGAAGACCTTCGAATGGAAACTCATAGGAAAATATACCTAAAAAGAAGAATGATTCGACCGTAAGCAGTAAATATCATATTTGTTTCAAAACTCGTATGGTTATTCTTTTAACCACAAAGTCGAAAGAAGATGATTATTGATGACGTTGCGTTATTGGAAGCTAGACTCTCGAGCTTAGACGCAAAGTTGCCAGCTGATCGGTATTTTACAGGCTTTAATTCGGAGAATGTGCAATCGATCTAAACAACCACATTCCCCGATTTGACCAATTCCCATTCATCAAGACGTACAGGAATGTAGCACACGCACATGGTCGAGTTCGAAAATAAGCACGAAGCGCTTTATATCCACCTTCATAAGCGCTAGAGCGCCAACCCAACCAGTTTTTACCTGCAACACTTCGGACTTTCTGTTTTTGCTGATTGATTTTTTGTGATAATGCAAGTGGAGAGAAGAAACTGTGTTTGTTGCTATCATTCATTGTCAAGAAGAGGAAGTTATCAGTTACTTGAATAGTTTCTGGATAACCACCCGGAAACCGTTAAGCATATTCAAGGACTTTTGGTACCTCGGCAGGATAATGAGTATTGCTGAAGTAGGAAATACTCAACCAGCGTCTTCGTTACTTCGCGATATATAAAACTAGGAGTGTCTTTACATGAATAATTAATAGTTATCTGCTAGACAAGCATGTTCCACCGTCGAACGCGTCGTCACTTTCCATCTGGTGAGTTCATTGCAATGTACCTTGAGTACATTTCATGGCCCTAGATTTTATATTCATTTTAGAAATATTTTATCCCTTTACGGATTTATTTTCTTTAATATCTTGTAA
Source organism: Plagodis pulveraria (assembly GCA_963890685.1). Taxonomy (NCBI): domain Eukaryota; kingdom Metazoa; phylum Arthropoda; class Insecta; order Lepidoptera; family Geometridae; genus Plagodis; species Plagodis pulveraria. The sequence continues at coordinate 2,752,511 of OY982968.1, forward strand.
TCCTTCAGCATTGTAACAAGAACAATAGAAATTATTTCGTAAATGGACCCGTCAGTCTTAAAATAATGGGGAAAGGTTAATTTTTTTTTAAATTTTACAATAAAAATACTTTTAGTTTTCATTACATGCCATATCACATGACATTTTACATATTGTACTTAACACAACCTTTCTTATTTTGAACGTGCATTATTAGGTCATCTATTTCAGGGAAGAAATGCCTTCCACAACGAGGTGGCGGAAGGAGATGTGTAAAACTTGAAACCACTAATACCCCCTGATGAGCAGTCTTCCGCCAAGGTAGAGCAAATTGGGATAGTGTATGAATTCACCATCTTGCCCCAGCTCTAGGTTTGTTCTTAATCGAGCCTCTCCGCCTACAGAAGGGCGACCTTCCACTCTAAGACCACCCACTAGACGTATGTGGCCATGCAAGCCCGTGGAGAATCTCTTGACTCTTCACCAGTGGCCCCACTACGGTGAAAGGACGGAAAGCGAGCGAACCGCTGCCGCGTGCGGAGCGCTTTATCCTTCGGCGTCGGCGATTGAATCACCTAACTCTATTTGATTTAATTTTTTAAATAATCCCTTGCAATTATCGAAGGACTTAGGCAAAATGTTTATCTTCACTGTTTTATAGCTAAAACTTTCTGACACTAAGGCTACTTGGTAATGCTATTTTTTAATAGTATTACGCAATTTTTTAGTAAACGTCTAATGTGTTGCAACGTCTTACGTTACTGTGAGTAGTGTTTTTTTTCATGTGATTCGCTTTGTCATATATACCTATCAAATATTAGTCGAGAGTGTTAAACATGATTAATCTAGAATAGGAACTGTTTCTCAAGGACAGCTGCCGGTGCAAACCGTTAAGTGCTTAGTAACAAATTTTCTACTGGATATTAGTTAGCCAGGTGGACATTTGCAAAATGCCAAGAGCGCTTGACCGGATTCAAACCGTGGATCTTCTGCGTTGCAGTCATTAGCCAGAGCCACTTGGCCGTATGATGTACATTTACAGATCTATGGATATAATTTGGCACATAACTTCTACTTTAAGCCTAAACTATACTTGTTAAATAATATTTCTTAAAATTAAAAACTTTTCCATAAAAACTGGGCGGCTAGGAAATGACCAAAGTTCTAAGATACGACATGTGATGCAAAGTTGCACCAAAGTAAGCAAGCTTGTAGTAACTTTGTAACTCCGATGCAAGATTGCTAGGACCTACTTACGGATTTGTACAGATTAGTTTGTCTTAAACTTTCTAAGATACATTCTGTAAATTTCACACATAAACCAGTACTTCTATACTTAGTTAACTTTAGATTCACACATAAATCGACTAAGACTAAAGTAAAGGTGCTTTAACAGTTTGAGGCAAAATAAAGATCAGAGTTGAGTTGAGACACCTTCATTGAGACTTTAACTTGATAAAAAATATTTCAAAAAACAACATTTACAATGATTTGAACGTAGTCAAATCAGATTGCCAACCCAAATTTCGAGTCAGGCTATTGTGTCAGAAAAAAAGGTGTGTGCATCCAAGATAACACGTTTAGGGTAATATTGAAGCTCACCTTCTTCTTCACAATGTGTCGGGAATATTTGCGAAGAGCAGTTGACAAATTTCTTACAATACTTACTGCTTATACAAATCACGTGCCTAATAAGTTGGTAGATAGAAGATTGTCCCTGAAGCGATGGATATGAATGAGTATACGGATGACCCTAGAGCCATTACTTCTATACATTTGAAGCAGTGATGGCTCAGTGGCATTGGCTATGGACTGCCGCGCAGCAGGTCTGTGGTTCGAATCCCACTGCGGGCTTGAGCTTCACCGCATGGTGGAAGGGCATTTAGCGAATGCCCGCCTGGCTAGCGACCACTCCGGTTTTCCTTGAGAGCCAGTAATTATAAATGAAGTCTGTTAACACCTTTGACCACATCGTCACTTACCATCAGGTAAGATTGTGGTCAAATGCTTACCTATCTGCTATTATTATAAAAAAAAACAGCAAGCATATATTATGTCACCATTTTGATGGCTCCGAAAATTTGTAAAAATCAATACAAAAGTCCAGGATTTTAAAAGTTCATTCGGTCAAATGGAGTCCAATGGTAATGCAATGCAAACTCAAAATTTTTGTTTAAGGGCCAATTTATTCGAGTAAATTTAATTACACGCATGAACAAAATTCAGCCTATAGTGAGTAACTTATGCACCCCTCATGAGTTCCCAGTCCATTAAATCAACTTTTCCTAAAACTTCCCTGGATATAGGTCCCGGCCATTCCTAATCCAGTCCATTCTTGTCATATTACAATTTTTTATTGCGTAGTCAGAAACAAAATTAATGTAATCGATTCGAACGTAATCTTGAAAGTATAAAGAAGTAGGATGAATAATACTGAACGAGACGTTTAATAATAACTTCAATTTAAGAAGCAGTTGTTTTGTGATTTGTTGGTTGTTACTAATAACAAGCATCATGAAAGAAAATACCTAATCGCATTTATGAATGACTGTGGTATTGAAAGGCTTGCGCTAAGACTGAATAGGATCTTTGAGTGTAGAATTCTTTTTACTCTTTGAAAGCTGCATTTTCTGAATAGAAATTCTCCTATTTCGTCTCAAAATCAAAACCTTTCAGGGACTAATGCAAAGGGATGGTAACAGGATGTCACCACCGTTATCTACAAAATAAAACAAGAGACTAATAGTTTAAAAATACTTTTTTCTGACGGTAGTTCTCGTAGTCTTCTGGTTGAGAAGGGCATAAAGAACGGTCAGGAATATATATATGCGCTTAATGAGCATCAACGCACTACTAACTAATACATCTTCAGTAGCGTGTGCCCGCGGCTCAGGCCACATGAATGCGGTTATATCAAGTGCCTTCAGGAACAAGGTACTGAAAACTTGGGGACGTAAACATTGGTTTACAATAATAATACTTATGTATGTGTTAATTCAAGACCTACAGTAAAGGTTAAAACTATTATCAAAAGCTGTGTAGGAAGTGAGTAATAAAATCACACTGATAAAAACACGTGCATATACACTCGAGAGCAATGAATCCGGGTCACTTAAAGAATCCTAAAAATCTCGGAAACTAAAAATGCTAGGTTAATGCAATAAATTGTATTTAATAGACAATGTAATACTCCTTAAATGAAGGTATTAAAACTTCTTAGTTATTGTAAAGTTATATCATAAAAAAATCAAATTTGAAAAAGGGCCACTTTCGAAGATGGAACTACGAAATTACAGCATTTGGTTTTGCTTTTGTTTGTAATCTGTCATTTATGTGGGTACATAAACCATGTTGATAGTGCTCTATATTCATTATTCAAGCTGAAATTATGTCGCTTACGCCTGAAGAATGCACCAGAATACTTACAATGCTGGAAACCGGCCGGAGTCAGCGTGATACAGCCAGGACTGTCGGTGTGTCGCTGTCAACAGTACAAAGAGTTCTCCGACGTTACGAAGAAACTGGTTCTAACCTACGCAGACCAGGAACGGGCAGAACCAGGTGTACCACAGCACGAGAAGACCGATACTTGGTGAACACCATGCTTCGAAATCGCTTTCTCACAGGAACTGAACTCACCAATCAGTTTCGACGCCTCGGAGGAAGTAACCCAAGTGCATGGACAGTAAGACGTCGGCTTGCTGAATCTAACTTAAAACCCCTTAGACCTGCAAACGGCCCTAAACTGGAGCGTGGGCATCGTATTTCGAGACTAAGATATGCCCAGAGCCACGTAAATTGGAGTATTGAAGATTGGTCAAAAGTTATGTTCTCCGACGAATCAAAATTTATGCTCTACAAGCACGATGGAAGACACAGAGTGTATCGAAGACCAGGGGAAAGATTCAAGCAAGCATGCATCGAAGAAAAAGTAGCCTACGGTGGTGGGTCTGTACTTGTGTGGGCCGGAATTTCTTCTGAAAGTCGCACAGAGCTGGTGATCATAGAAAACGGCTCTTTAACTAGCGTAAGATATGTGGAAGAAATCCTCAATGATCACGTTGGTCCATTTATGGTCAATTTAGGTGAGGATGCTATATTTATGCATGACAATGCCCGACCTCATACAGGTAGGATTGTGAATGACTACCTTCAAGAGATGAACATTACTCGTATGGAGTGGCCAGCGCGCAGCCCGGATATCAACCCGATCGAGCATGCTTGGGACGAGCTAGGCAGATGCGTAAAACAACGAAACCCTCCCCCAATCACGCTTCGTGAGCTCAAAATTGCTCTCACAGAGGAATGGGAGAATATTCCCCAAAATCGTATAAGGAACTTGGTGTACAGCATGCCAAACCGCGTAAACGCAGTAATGGAAGCACGAGGAGGCAATACGAAGTATTAAAATTCAAGAAAATCGTAATAAAGTTCAAAAATTTCATGTTTCCTATTTTTGTTTTAAGGAGAGATCAGCAGTTTTTTTCTTTATGTAATTTTGTGTTAATAAAATGTATGGTGACTCATATTTTTTTTACTTTCATTTAAGGAGTATTACATTGTCTATTAAATACAATTTATTGCATTAACCTATCATTTTTAGTTTCCGAGATTTTTAACATTCTTTAAGTGACCCGGATTCATTGCTCTCGAGTGTATATTCTGTAAGAGTGAAATATGGTATTGTCCTTTATGTGATTAGTAATAGTTTATAATATTAGTATATAAGAGAACATATACTTTTTGCAATTTGTTCTTGAGTTGTCTTTTGTCCTCACTTAGGGATTATGTAGAATTGGTACAACATGTCTTCTCTAAACACACAAAAACATTATTATTAAAACATGTGTTTTTAGCACTAACAACACTGGACAACATATGGGCATAAATGCTATAAAGTTTTGGTTTTGATTTATGGTCGGAAACTTACTCTTCTTGGGAAAACCTTGTTGGTAATATACCATAGCTTTTGGGAAATCAAGGCGTCAAGACTAAAATAATCATGTTATGGGCCCAAACTGCACAAACGCATCATAAACAGCTTCGTAAGGAGTTTCATGGTACTCATCAAATAGGGGATGCATGTGGAACATTCCATATAATAAGGGTCTGAAGTTAATCATTAGGCGAATACCTGGGTGTACGTCATCCAGCAACACGGCTCCACTTGGTTAGCGTCCAGCCCCCAGAACTCCAGCTCCTCCTCAAACAGCGGCCCGCAGACATCCGTGGGGTAGTGGAGCTTCCCGGTCCTAAGTAACAAAAAACAAAGGAAAATTTTAAGCAATGATACGTAACACCTTCGTAGGAAGCTTTACTTTCGTCACTTCTTTCCCTTCAATACATTAAAATAATTGCATCGCATTCATTGGTATAACAGAGTTCGTTCCTCGTTTTTTATAAAGCATTTTTATAAGTCAGTAGACGTGATGGTAAATTGCTGCAAACATAATATTTTAAAACAACTTTGCGTCCACCTTATTTTGGATTACTACGTAGTTTATTTCAATGTATTTTATTCTACTAGTGTCATCGCGGTCAAAATCTCTAAAAGCAAGTAAAAAAAATAATCATAATACGGTATTACAGTATAAGGAATCGTAGTGTAAGATGGCAGTTCTCCAAAAGGTGCCTGTTCCCACACCCTGATATTTTTCCCTTCATCGCCTCTACCCTGAGGAAGATAAGTGGTGGTACAAGTCTAGAACCCCACCCCCCGTTAAATTACAATTAAAAAAATATATAACTTTGATATAAAAATAGATCCTGTCACTAAGAAATAAAATCTCTAAAATGTAGTTAACGTCTTCAATCTTGTCCAGTATCTCGGAAACTTCTTTCAACAACGTCTTGTTTGAAGACCAATTAATTGACACCGATAAGGGTGAGACACTTCGGTAAACTTCGTCCTAAATCGGACAACTTTGGGTCTAGATTGATTAATGTTGCTGCTAAGGTTTAGACTGGGCTATTGATTGACATGATTAGGCCTTATTAGTGTTTTGATTGAGGCACCCTAATCACATATCGTTATGCCTAATACGTTGGACGGAAGGTCAGGGATTAAATATTAAAGCAATGTGGGAATAATTTACATCAGAATATAGATTGAACCGTAGTAACTGCCAGGTCGTGTTATGGTATCAAAAATGGTTAATACGAAGCCACCTGTCACTTTGACAGCTGTCACATTGAACGCCTATTGTCAACATAAAAAACGTTAAGTGAACCAACATGAGGAATGTACAAAAAGTCTCAGTAATACCGTTACACATCAAAGTATTTTTTATGCTTGATAGGTAATCCTTTGACCACTATCTCACCTGAAAATAAGTGATGGTGTGGTCGAAGACGTTGTTCAGGCTAACCTAGAATTACTGGCTCTCAAGGACAGCTGCTGGAACACACCGTTGCGACAGATTTTCTACTTGAGACCACCCTCAAGTAGAAAATCTGAAAGCTACCCAGGCGGGCATTCGCAAAATGCCCTACGACCATGCTATAACGACTGCCATCATAAGACAGCAACCGGGACCAACGGCTGTGCCCTACGAAGCACGGAAGCGCTCAGTAGTAATGTCACTAGCTAGCGGTCACCCATCCACCTTAAGACCGCGGCGGACGTTCCTTATCTTTGCCGATCGGTTAAGAACAGCTAAGCAAACTTCGCTACGAGCGTTTCAAACAGTAAGTATTGAAGTTACGGCAAAAAAAAACATTAGTATAATTGTACATATTCCTGATTGGCTAGCATTTGACTACTATGTCCCCAGACAGTAAGCGATGATGCGGTTCAGGCTAATCTTCGATTGCTGACTCTCAACCGTACCGGAACACACCATTAGGTCCTTGGCAACTCATTTTCTTTTCAAAAGAACCTACCACCATTCGAACATTTCAATGTTAAAATGTTATGAATATTATAATGTTCTTCATGTGTATAAAGTACCTGGAAAGATTTTCCTAACCTTTCAAGCCCTGTCATACTCTAAAAGAAAACGGTTATCAATAATCGTTCATTTTTCCTATCATCTCATCGTGGTAACAGTCAAGATGATATTTTAAGTATAAAATATTCTTAGCTCTTACAGTATTTTCCGTAAACATAACCGAGGTTGCCAGTGAATAAAAATAAACAGCGATTGTACAAGGAAACACTCTCAAGATCAATTTGTTGCCAGTCGAGTGGAGCAGCGGGGAAGTGCTATCTTTATGTATGTAATGCTGGGGTACAGAATATTTCTTACATTTTATATACATTTTTGTTAAACTCCTGACACCGTATCAGTTTTGGGATGTTATTGGTTAACTTTAGAGATGGGGAATGTAAAGTTAATATAGATTTTTTTTATTAACCTGTTTATGATCGTGATTTGTAAGTAAAGTGGTAATTTTTTTTAGATACTGGGCTGCTACATCTACTTGCTTATTAAAGGCATAGACTGCAGATGTTATTATCAGTATTAGTAGAAAGCAACTTTTGTTTAAAACTGGAAAATTCTTGCCTAAAAATTTATTCACTCTCTACGCAGATTATATCTGAAGACAATAAAGAAGCTGGTATGGTGTATTGTACATTAGTTGTACGTATGTATAATGAATGAAAGACCAATATTTTATTTTATCCTAAACGGATATACGTTTGGTTCGCTTATTGGTTGGCACGTCGACCTATAAGAAATCGCTCTTTCCGAACACTTCCATCCGATCCCAAAAACCAATTAGCCTCTCTCCCATCGGATCCCACCTAAGGATTTATTGTTTTGTCTTCGTCAAAGAAACTGCTAAGATACTAAAGTGGATTTGGAAAAGGCGTTTATGAAAATATTATCAATACAAAAAAAATGAGGTGAGAATAATGATGAAAGAGATATTATCATAGATATTTTTTGTAGTGTTTCATACGTAATAATAAAGTAAATAAATTTTGCTGGTATTTGGTCATTTTTGGTTGGTAAATATACCACTTTGAATTGTAAAATATACCGCGTTAAAGTGCCTAAAATTTTGTCAACAATGATATCATTAAAATTAAAAAAATACGTTCTAACGGCATTGATTGGTTGTTTTGTTCCTTGATTTTGTTTAGTATTGGATGGAACTGCGAGTCAAAAATATTTTGCGTGTTCCGTTGCAAGAAATATTTAATGGCACCTGTTTTATGGGATCGGATGGGACCTACCTTTGGGACTTGCAGCGGAGAGTTTTAATTAATTTCCCGTTGAATTGAACTACAGCAGATCATTTATTTTGTCTTTGAATGTCTAGCAATGTTGATCTACCTACTTGTTTTTGCAGTACATTCCGATTTTATTGATCCTATTCTCTCCGATTAAAGATTTGAATGGTGTTTTGAATAATTTATCATTCTTAATTTAAATCAAACATGAATGTACAATACGTAAACAACTACGTATGTATGTTCATTGTTTATATATAATTATATGTGTACAACATACATGGAAACATCTCATTGAACTATAATTTGTTTCCAGCCCCATGGATGTAGCAGATGAAGCGTTACATCTTTGTTAATGTACTGTATTAAATTTAAACCAAAGGTTTGTGTTCGACATTAAAAAAAATTTGCAAAAACATCTCGAACACATTGGTCTTTACCTCGGGGAATCTGAGAGCTGTTGCATCCTTTATATAAAACGAGGTAATGCTGTAAGTATATTTAACATCGGGCCACTTAAAATATCACATTTAAATATGTTTAATGTATAAATTCTCATCTCGTTTGTGATGCGGCTCGATGGGTGGATGGACGCGGGTTCGAATCCCGCACATGACTTAAATTTTACCTATTATATATTTGTAATTTTGTAATGTAATCCGCATAGCAGGCGTTATTGCAAACATAACAATATTAAAATTATAAGGTTGCGTCATCATTTACAAGTATAAAACCGATTGCAAAATTGACCTTGTTTGTAGTACATCGTATATAAGTGGTACTATAGATGTCGCTCCATCCCAATACGATTGTTAAAGAACTATAGGAAAGATATGATTTATGACGGCATGTCATGTTAGCTCAATTGGTTAGAGTATACCCCGGCTCAAGGGGTGGATGGACGCGGGTTCGAATCCCGCACATGACTTAAATTTTACCTATAGTATATTTGTCATTTTGTTAATGAATCGTATTAAAATAAACATATCTATTCTTCTATGAGATACCCAATATATTTAGTTTTGTATGTCTAATATAATTTATTAAAACAATCCTGCGAAATAAATAGCAAGTGTCGATTTCAGGTCGGTCAGTTTTTTATTTAATTCAGTAGACTAATGAATAATGTTTCAGCGAAATAACAACAAAACACTTTATTTTCAAATACTCAATTTTGTACCTTGAATAATTTTCTCTAAAAATACTGCATCAATTTATTGAACACGTAACTTTGTCTATAGGTAGCTACTGGCTAAGCCTGCTATAAATCTGCTTGATTTATTCCTGATTTACGGACCAGCATTACTGTGTTTTTATTTACGGCAAAAACATCATACGCTTACTAACGGGACATTTTGTAATCTGTACGGTACTGTATCAGGCGGATTGTCCACTGCTGAACACAACCTCCCCCATTAAGAGGGGATTTGCCATCATCCCCACACTTGGCAAGCGTCTTGGGGATCGCAGTTTCTCAGAAGCCGCTGCTGCCCACCTTCCGGTATTTTACCTTTAGTCGCTCCCATCCAGAGGTAGCTTTGGGGGGGAAATTCTAGCCCAGCACTCAACGGGAAAACTGTACCTACTAATAAGTAATATTTTGTAGGAAAAACACTGCATTTGGTACTTTTTACACATAGACTACGAAAACTACTATAAACTTCTCTCTGAATATCTCGCAGAGCCTGAAAACTAAAACACGTGTCGTTTGTCAGTCATGACTTTTTCCAATTATATACTGAGACGTGGTCCTTCACTATGGCACTTATGGACAAGTTCACTCAACAAGCTATGGAGAGAGTTCGGAGTTTCTTTGCGCTATGAAATTCGGAGCGAGGAAATTTCGCGAAGGACCAGAGCCAAGTTTTATGGTAGAAACTCATACGTATGGCGAGAAATTAAAAATGTTTACAGTTGTAACGCGCCTGTAGCTAATTTTGGTAACCGTTCTACACCATGTCCCAAAATTCAACGATAAGCCGGCATCGGTGCATGGACCTACTCATGACTACTCGGGAAAAAATAAAAAATAAATTATAACTCTTTTTTTTTTTAATTACAGAGACTTTTATAAAGTTGCGCCAACTTTTAATAAAACTTGCCATGGTAGTGTCCATACTTTTTTTTTAACCCAGACTATAGAAAGTGCATAGAATGTTAAAATCTATGAAAATTATAAGAAAAAAAATTTTTTTTACTGATTTTTGTAAAATAACTACAGACTTTCTGTAATTTTAAAGGATTGTGGTAGATAGCCGTCCTTATTAGGTTGCTAATGCACAAAAAATATCAAAAATATGTCAGAAATTGTGGTCATGGTAGTTGAAAATAGCATAATGGGTATCGAATATCGATGAAATTTATAAAAGTCTCTGTAATTAATAAAAAAAAACAGTTATAATTTTTTTTTTTTTTCCGAGGAGTCATGAGTAGGTCCATGCTCCGATGCCGGCTTATCGTTGAATTTTGGGACACGCTGTATATGATTATGGTATTCGCAAGTTTAAAATAATAATGATCGTATTATCTTGTAAGCTAATTGAATACCAATGCACGTAATTCCATAAATTACCGTCAAAAACATTTAAAATTTCATTTATCCGTAACTAATAGATGTAATCAATTCAATATAAATAGTATTTTGTTCATGTATGATAGTTATTTTTCGTAGTATTTTGGTAATTAAGACATACCACCGCCAGTAAATAAAAATACCGGTAAATAATATATACTCAATAATCAATCATTTATTGCAATTATTAGTACATACAAATGCGGTTTACATTACTTATATAACAAACCATAATTAGGTGGAATGGTACATAATGACCCTAATAGGTTATAGCAATGTGTAGCGGAAGGGAACGATCTATTCCATAATCGAGGCATCCTTAAAAAAATCTTCAAGAGTATAATAGCACTTTTCGAGCAGGATATTTTTTAGGACTCGGAGGAATTTGTGTACATTTTCTATACTTTTGATTTGAACCGGTAATTAATTATATATTTTAGCGGCCATTGCGTTTGGTCCTGTACTATGTATTTCTTTCTGAGGTAGACACAACCAGATTATGCTTATAATTAGACCGTGTATTTTTTTTTTTATTTTTTTTTTTATGCTTGATAGGTTAGCCTTTGACCACTATCTCACCTGACGGTAAGTGATGATGTGGTCGAAGATGTTGTTCAGGCTAACCTAGAATTACTGGCTCTCAAGGACAACTGCCGGACCACACCGTTAGGTGTTTGGCGACAGATTTTCTACTTGAGGGTGGTAGCCAGGCGGGCATTCGCAAAATGCCCTACCACCATGCAGAATGCATGCTTTGTGAAGTACATGCGTAACGATATGTTTTACGTATATTTTTCTCAATGTATAAAGGCACCTTGACTGACTCTTCCTCTGCAACGCTATGGACCCGGCACCCGCACGGTGAATCCATGGAATGCTAAGTAAATTGTCTCGTCGTGAACTAAGCTGTACTTCTCAAATGACCATTCAACATTGTTAGTAGTATATTGTATCTCCATCGCTACTTGAATGTGTTTGAGTGAAGAGCGCCTACGTGCTCAAGTGAAGCGTGCTTGAGTATCCAGTTAGTTCAATCAAGTGAGTTGGCGATCACACGTCAGCACGGCCAGTGAAAAAAACATCAATTTATCTATGGCTTAGTTAACCGTGAGATTACTTTCGTGATATGGATTATCAACAATGTATGACAGACTTCATAAAATTGTGCCATTTAGGATAGACCTAAATATATTTTTTTAATGTTTTTGTGAAGGAACAAGCGCGAGGCCCACCTGATGTTAAGCGGTATCCTATAACAGATGCATTTCATCACAAGTGACGAACTGCACTGCGCCCAACACCTTGAGACATACCTGTTAAGTCTCATTCTGCCTGTTATTTCACTGGCTCTCAAGGACTGCTGCCGCACACCGTTAGGTGCTTGGCGACAGATTTTCTACTTGAGGGTGGTCGCTAGCCAGGCGGGCATTCACAAAATGCCCTTCCACCATGCGGTGAAGCCCAAGCTCTGGGCGGGATTCGAACCATGGACCTGCTGCGCGGCAGTCCATAGCCAATGCCACTGAGCCATCACTGCTTCAAAATGTAATATTCCTATAATAGTGTTAATAATCCTCTCTCCTAATTGTGTGCCCAACAGGGTCTGTAATGAACTTTTAGTTATTTTGAACATCTCTGTCTACACTACAGAAACAATAAAGTATTGAGTATTGACCTCATTCAAATCTCCAATGCACAATATATTTGTTTGACATGTTCTTCACGGCTTAAAATATTAATGATAATTATTAAATAGGTCTCTTAAAAGTCATTTCAAGAGACCTATTTATCGAGAGGGGTAAAATTCCGCATATCATTATTTTTTCCTTTCCTTGTAAGTTTATAACATACTGTTCTATTAGTAAAAAAAGTAGATGTCTCTGTTTGTGGCGTGATAAAGCAGTATTGATTGAACTGATTTTATCGTCGCAACCAGATTAAGTTAATCAAAAGAGATTGCTATCACACGTCAGTGTGGTCGGTGAAAATTACTTCATTATTTATATCGTTGTGGTCGTATACAGTTTGTGTGGTGTGAGTGTGTGAGAAGAGAAACTGAGTGTGAGAAGGGTCAGAATTTCAACAGCGTGACAGCTATATGAATATGAATCGTAATAGTTAATTAGTTACTCGTATTCTCGTGGTTGCTGTGAGTAAACATATCTTTTTTGCGGCAACTCTAGTAACCACTGAGTCCTTTTATGAAAGGACAATCTATTGACAACATATAAGCATTGCAATTCAATGGGGCAAAAATGGCACTTTATCATATCATGCTGGGCACACTGCCAACTGGTAGTGTCCTTGAGCATTTGGACTGCCTGTGAGTCTGCAATTACTTGTACGAGTAGGTTGTATAAATGCTTTCATAGCAGTAGTTGTAGTGTCGTATATAGTTCGTAGTATTTTGTTAATCAAGGCATACTAATGGCAACACAAAAGATGTCACATGTCTTTTTTTAATCGACTTCAAAACAAGGTGGAGGTTATTACTTTAACCGCATTTTTTTTGTGAAGGCAAAGAATCTTTACAGGGTGTACCAATTTTGATGATATTCGCTAGCATTCTAATACTTTCCAAATATGTTTTATAGGTCAGCCTTTGACCACTATCTTGCCTAATGCTAAATAATGATGTGGCCCTCAAGGACAGCTGCGCAACACACCTTTAGATCCTTGGCGACAGATTTTCTACTTGAGGGTAGTAGTTAGCAAGGCGGGCATTCGCAAAATGCCGTACCACCATGCAATAACGACTGCAGTCCTAAGATAACAACCGGGACCGACGGCTTAAAACCTGCCTTCTGAAGCACGGAAACGCTCAGCAGTAATGCCAATAGCGATCACCTATCTTACTCATGACCGCAGCGGAAGTTGCTTAACTAAGACAATCAATTATGAACGTCTGAGCAAAATATACTAAAAGTGCTTCATAATAAGATGATGGGAAGAAAATGAGGGATGGAGATTTTGCGTTCCTTTATGATTACCTACCTACTTCTCGTATGGCCCACATATGCTATAAAAATAGTGTTTTGCTATAGGCTTTTTTATGAAATACATCTTTGGTTGAAGTAAAATTTTCTTAGTAATTATTAGTAAGTTTTCTATCGGTTGAATAGTGCATTATATACCGAGGGAAAAATAAAACTTTCTCCAGAGTGATGCATAGTGCTTTAAACTACACCTACGAGGAAAATAAAATCATTGTAAGTTTTCTCGGATTTGTCTCGAGACTATCTGGTGGTGTCATCTTTATAAAATCTTCACCTTCACTATGCTCTTTAGTGCTTGTGTATATTCAGAAATACTTGGTAATGTTTCACTTGCTTAATCTTTATATTTTGTACGATGTTATATCTTTTCATCAAAAAGCTTACACAAGCTAATAAATTTGGCAGTTTGTGAGTTCTGCGTAAATACAATTATGAAATACTGTCTGTCTTTTGTCTAATTATGAGCGGATCTCTAATTCAATTGCCAGACGGGTTCTGCAGCGTAAAATTGGTTTAGGACTGTATTTCTGTTTGCTATGGAGTAACTTATATATATTTTGTGGTTGGTTAAAATTTTGGATATTTGTGCAATTATCTTAACAATTTTGACTAAAAAAAGAGCTCTAATATAATTGTGTACAATGTATATATGTACTTAATCTTGTATTTCCTATATTTTCTGTTTAATATGTATCCTGGCTATTTGGCGTTTTAATGTGTAAATCAAAAACTATAGTGTTTGAATTGAGCAGTATGACACTATTTTATCAATGAAACAATGAGAAGTTACTGCTCATTAAGCACCCAATAGTGCTCACTATTAGCTAGTAATTACAAGAAGTAACTAGCCAACCTAGTAGTTGGAGTATATATGTACGTTAGCCAGTACCAGCCAGTATCTCTGGATTTTACTAGATTTTACACATAATTTAATAATAAGAAATATTAAAAAAGTATTTAAGGTCAATATTAAATTATTATTTTAGTAGAACTAAATATAGAACAATATATTTAGTGACGATTCCACCTAATTTTCCTATTAAGTTGACGTGACGTCATGAACGCCATGTATTCAAACCAGAAGAATGTTCGACGCGATTCGATTCTACACGAAGTTTCCTCAGGAGGTTTAAACTCTTCGACCGCACGATCGAGAAATTCATCATGTTAAGTAGTCGGCATAGCAGAAAAATTAGGCAGTATTGTCACTACATGTATTTTGTAAGTGTTTTTCTAAATTGTTAATTCAACGTTTACATAAAACATTTTTAAAATATTTGTTATTATTATGTATAGATTTCCGTAAAGTAACGCCTGAATTATCTAAACATGTAATGAATTTCTTGTTTATTGTACAAAAAATACAACACATTATTTTGTGTATTCAGTGTAAGATTCTTAGCACTAACTACTGTTGAAATTTTCATTCCGACAGCACTAGTTTTCAACCAAGCCAAGGTTATTAATTGGGTTACAGAGAAAAAAAATAAAACCTCTATACCTACTAGTAAAGTTAAAAAAATATCTGTTACACATTATTTTATATTTAATTTTATTTTATTAATAACTGTTTTCAATTTGTAATATGTTGTAATTGTGTAATTAATGTATCTGGTCTTTTGTAGCGTTTTAATTATTGATAAATCAATAAATGAAATGCCTCCTCGGCATAAAATATAATACATATTTTTTTAACTTGTTTCCCGGATGTTGTTTCAGGTGGCAGTCTTAATAGCGTGGTAGGGCATTTTGCGAAACCCTGCCCAGCTATCACTTTTAAGAAGAAAATCTGTCGCCAAACACCTAAGGGTACATTCGAGCCAGTCATCTAGATTTTCATCATCGACTACATCAGTAGGTACTTACCATCAGGTGAGATAGAGGTCAAATACTAAAAAAATATGAGTCGTGAGAGGAAAAATACCAGAAGGTACCTTATGAAGAACTGCCACCTAACACTGCAATTCCCTAGTCACCTGCCAAGCGTGGGTATTTTGGCAAACCCTTCCTTAAGGGTGAACTGGCCGGCCCGTTCTATACAAACAAACGCGGTAGGGTGATCACTCCCTTATTTGAGGATTTTGGTTCAAAACAAAGCATAATACCGATTGATCTCGTCATTATCTAGGCTTGTATGATGCCGAAATTTTAATAAGATAGTTAAGTTGAGAGTTATGAGCTTTGAAACATTTTCATATAAAATTTTCGAGGTTAATAACTTTCAACTTAACTATCTTTTTAAAATTTCGGCATCATACAAGCCTAGATAATGACGAGATCAATCGGTGTTATGCTTAATTCTGGACCTTAAATCTCAAATAAAGGAGTGATCATCCTACGGCGTTTGTATGGAGAAGCGACCGGCCAGTTCAACCTTAATAGGGAAGACAGTGTTCAGCAGTGAACGATCCTGCTGATACAATAATTGAAACCTGCGAGTACGAGGTATTGTGCTTACAGTTTTTTTCTCATAAGGTATAAATTCACTTAGAAGAAATATATATTAGTGCAAATGCATATACACTTTGAATCCAAAATTTTTAATCCACTAGTGTTTTATTCAATTTTCGATCTAACAGACGTATTGAAGTTAAAGCAGTTTAGTTCAGTTAACTCGATTACGATCAACCAATGGGAAGATACCTTGCTGGTAAATTATGTTTCCAAATTAGCTAATTTCCGCCCAAACAAGCTTAATATGAAACATGAAGCCCTTCCCCAAATTTAAAGTGACAGAGATTTAAACCACTGACGTGGGTAGTCTCGTGTGTGCCAGCATTCTGCGGCTATCTACCTCGCTGCGAGTACCCAGGGGAAGTACCTACTGCGGTACTCCGGTATTTTTGACCTTTATCAATCGCGGTTAGGGGATCAGACAACGCATGGGCTAGTAAATATGATTTTCATTTTCATCCTACCATTATCCTACTTTGCTTGGTCGCTACAGAATATAGGTACAAGTTGGTAGCCGACTGCACGCAGTAGCAGCAGACGACATGTCGTCGCTTCATGTCGTCACGACACGTCGTTGCGTCATGTCGCTGCAGTCATGATTGGCAATCAGTTGGTTTTGTGTGCTCCGTCAAACAATATGTCTGACGTGTTCGAGAACAGTGATCGCATTTTTTTATATCTTTTATTAGAAGAGGAAGAAGACAATGATGACTTGTTTTTATTATACTGAAAAAGTCACACGTCCCATGCTTAAATGCAGAGCAAGTGAGGGAACATATGCAATACTGATCAAAAACCATTTGAAAAGCGATATGAAAGAAATCCATTTTGAAAAGAAACACACACGATGTGTCGTTGCTCCGGGGCGTTAGCGGCACTACTGATCTGCGGTCGGACGACACTGCCGTCGGCCGCTCGATGACGCGTCGCTAGCTTCATGTCGCTAACTACGGAGGGAACTTCATAGAAATACGTAGAAACCAGTGGTGTCGCTGCGACACGTCGCGTCGTTTACTGCAGCTTCATTTCGTCCGCTACCAACTTGTATCTAAACTAAACAGAAGACTACACAAGATACAATTAAAACATTATATGTACTTACAATGAAACAAATGACTTCGCTTGTTTTATTCAAATAATATAGGTATTGTACACACCCATTCAAAATGATCCCAGTTAGGTTAGAATTCTTTTTCCCGATGTACAGTCGCCTACAATAAAAAGTATACACATTGTAATTTTCAAAATAGTGGCAATGAGTTCTGCTTTTCTTTATGTATCAGAAGTATCTTAAAATGAAAGAATAATTTAAATATTTTTACTTATGTTAATGTTAACTTCGATTATTAATAACTTAGCGCCATCACACTATTTTGAAAATTGCGAAGTGTATTATATTATTATATTATATTATTATACTTCTTATTGCAGGCGACTGTACCTACCACTGTGTACGTTTGAATTCTGGGAAAATGATTCCTAGTTTTTTTTCTGTTATGAAGTTGAAAGATGAGCTCTTGCTGAAGATACCAACCACCTGGTAAGATGTGATTGATCATCCAACGAAAATCTACTGGACAGATCAAAAGTAGGTATGTTACAAAGATATATAAATATTGAGAAAACTATAGCTCCGATCGCGCTCATACTAACGGGAAACGAACGGGGATCGCGGCCCGCGTTTAGTGATGCGTGGAACTATAGAAAAATTTGGAAAATGGCAACTATACAAGAGAAAATCACGAAACTTTGAATAATAATACCAACAAAAACATAACGTTTACACTATTGAACCTAATAAGCCGAAAACAAAGCAGAACGAACCAGCGCTACCAGCGGCTGCTAATTCATAACACAACAATATCATACAATATGGAAACAAACAAAGACAACACAAAAAATTTAAAATTCTATTATCAAATTTAGCAAAAGTTGATTTTTGCTGTCTGGTGTAGACATTTTGTACGGAACAGTGCTAAATAAACTGTTTAGATGAGCTGCGCTACCGGAGACACAACATTTGATAGGCTACACTTAATATTTATACCAGAAATTGAATTTGTTGATAAATGTATATATTTTGAAGCGCTCGTAGCGAAGTTTACTTAGCTGTTCTCAATTAATCACCAAAGTTAAGCATCGTCGCCCGCGGTCGTGAGTTGGATGGGTGACCGCTAGTGACATTACTACTGAGCGCTTCCGTACTTCAGAGAGCACGTTAAGCCGTCGGTCCCGGTTGTTGTCTTAGGATGGCAGTCGTTATAGCATGGTGGTAGGGCATTTTGCGAATGCCCGCCTGGCTAGCTACCACCCTCAAGTAGAAAATGTGTCGCCAAGCACCTGACGGTGTGTTCCGGCAGCTGTCCTTGAGAGCCAGTACTTCTAGGTTAGCCTGAACAACATCTTCGACCAAATCATCACTTACCATCAGGTGAGATGGTGGTCAAAGGCTAACCTATCAGGCAGAAAAAAAAAAGTTTTCTCATCATAAATTACCACGTATGAATCAATTAAAAAGTATAAAACCCGACTACAAATTACTTATTTTTGTTATACGTTTTATAGTTCCATTGAAAATAAATTGCAAGTTATATATATTTATGGAATCGTTATTTGAAGTCCTTCATTTTGATGCACCCCTTGATGGGTTTGGAAAAAATAATAATGTCTCAATGCGGCGTCTAAAATATGCCAGTTTTATTGTTCTATGTATCTAGTGTCACTTGCGCTTTCAAGACGAATCTAGCGATATACATTAAAATCGGTTTTGCTGTTTAGAAGTTGGAATATAGAAACTCACAAACATACGTACAGTCGCCTGCTATCATATGTATACACTTTGTAAAGACTTCTGTTTCTCTCTTTGTTCACAGAAGTATCTAAAAATCAAATTATAATTTGTTTTAATTTAGCGTTTTAATTTAGCGTTATTGCAAACCTAACAGAGGTTTGCAATAACGCCTGCTATGCGGATAACATTATTATACATTATATTTGTACATATTATATTTCTGATTTTGTAATAATTTGTTTATTTTACTCATGTTTACTCAGTGGCATTGGCTATGGACTGCCGCGCATCAAGTCCATGGTTCAAATCCCGCCGCGGGCTTGAGCTTCACCGCATGGTGGAAGGGCATTTTACAAATGCCCGCCTGGCTAGTGACCACCCTCAGGTGTGTTCCAGCAACAGTCCTTGTCAGTTCCTTGCCAGTGAAATTACAGGCACATGAGACTTAACAACTATGTCTCAAGGTGATGAGCGCAGTGCAATTTGTGACTTGTGACGAAATGCATTTGTTATAGGCAGAGGTTAGTCCGCTTAACATGAGGTGGGCCACGAGCTTGTTCCGTCACAATAACATAAAAAAATATATTTAAAGGAGTATTAAGTGACAGCACATTAATTTGAAAATTAAGAAGTGTATACTTGTTATTGCAGGCGGCAATTGATATACATGAACCCTGAAAATACACCTTTGTCGGGTACTCGTGTAAAAAACAACAACAAAGTAACGCATCATTTAATCACACTGTTTTCGCCACCAAATTTTACCACAAGCGGTCGAATGGGACAAAACACGTCCAAATCCGCCACAAGTGGTCACATGAACCCACACACATATAATTTTACCACCTTCAGTGATGTGGGTCGAAATACTTCTACTGTACTGTAAACATCGTTCCGGCTGAGACACGGACAAATCGGTGATACCAGGCCAGGTGGTTTTTCCTGGAGAATACGTTGTAACTGATGGTTAATAAATTATTGAAAAGTTATTTTGAGTATTTTTTAGAGTTAACAATTTGTTTTGCAGATGGTAAAACTCGCGTTTTTCTTTTAGAATTATGCGCGGCGCACATTGCTTCGCTGATTTTTACATGTTTTTGTTAATCTGAATTTATACAATACTTGTTCAGAAATCTTTACATTGATGAATGTATTTTATCTATAACCAAACACGTGAATGTAGAAGGACAAATGGACATAATATATTATAACTGAAAATGGAACTGACTTTAACACTCAAATGTGTGATATAACTTGTTGAAGTCGGTACCATGATGGTTCAAAAGTATCTTTTATCACAATATTGTGCGCATGGTATCGACTTCGACAAGTTGTTTCATACATTTGAGTGTATAAGTCGGTTGCATCTTTTGGTAAAATTTTCAATTTTTTTCACCATTTTTGTGACCCTTGCTACTAATGGGATCGATTGTCATTCACTGTCAATGACTATATCATCAAGATAGGAAAATACTTTTCAGTTATTGGAGTGTAACTCAAAAACGGCATGACCGATTATGATGAAATTTAAATGGGACCACACGGAAAGTGGTCTGAGGTAACAAAAATACAGATGAATTGATTACTTCCTCCATTATGGAAGTGAGTAAAAATGTACAAACTACGAACTCTTACTACGTTAAGTTACTCGTATTTCTCGGCCTGATTTTGTTTTACTCCAACAAAAATACATTCTACTCTCGCAAAAGCACCTGTGATTTTCTCCGTACCGTGTGCACTTCACCTCTTTTATAAAACACTCTATGTAATTAAAATGTGTGGCTTGGTCGTACATCCGTGCTAATGTGGGAATACAGACAGAAACCCAACTGAAAATTCCTTGATTTACAGATATGAGACGATTAAGGTATGTTGAGATGGTTTAAACACATGGAAAGGATGGACGAAAATAATAATCAGAGCTTGTACAGTCATAAAAACTAATGTGAGTAGTCATATATATGTATGTCATACATATATATGTATGTATATGTCGATATGTATGTATGTATGTAATAGTGTATTTTTATTGATATTTATGTATTAAGATGTGTAATAAAGTACTAGTATAGCTTAAATGGGCGGTCTTATCGCTATAAAGTGCTTTATAGCGATAAGACCGCCCATTGTAATACCATTTTTAAGGGTTTTTATTGTTTATTACTTAATATGTGTAAAATTTGTAAATTGGTTTGCAATAAAGAGTTATTGTATTGTTTTTTTTTTATGCCTGATAGGTTTGCCTTTGACCACTATCTCACCTGATGGTAAGTGATGATGTGGTCGAAGATGTTGTTCAGGCTAACCTAGAAATACTGGCTCTCAAGGACAGCTGCCGGAACACACCGATAGGTGCTTGGCGACAGATTTTCTACTTGAGGGTGGTAGCTAGCCAGGCGGGCATTCGCAAAATGCCCTACCACCATGCTATAACGACTGCCATCCTAAGACGACAACCGGGATCGACGGCTTAACGTGCCCTCAGAAGCACGGAAACGCTCAGTAGTAATGTTACTAGCGGTCACCCATCCAACTCATGACCGCGGGCGACGTTGCTTAACTTTGCTGATCGGTTGAGAACAGCTAAGTAAACTACGCTACGAGCGCTTCAATAATTGTATTGTGTTTAGTCGTAATATCCGTCTACTACGAGCAGTTAGGGTGCTCATTCTCAAGTAATTAAAATCAAATCATTACAGGTAAGTTACACCCATACGTTCTACAATAATTTTACATTACAATAAAAATAATGTTACAATTTTTTGTACAAGACGAAAATGATAGCTATAAAGTACATGCAATGAGCTTGGAAATGCAAAGCGAGTGGCTAACCATAGGTGAATTTTGTATCCCTCTGGCATGTATCTCTGTATGCCTCGTGGCAAAATGATCCTGGTAACATATATCACACCTGACTCTCCGGCATTGGTACTGCTACTTGTCTCTCGCAACAATGCCTGCGCTGCAAATGTAATGCGTGCAGCTTCGAGGGCTGCCAGACGCAGACTTCGAACCTGCGACTAAGCACCGTGAGTGCTACCCGGTATATACAGGGTTGTTGGTAAAATACTAACAACCTCTTAGGGTTGACTTTTGGTAGTTCTAACAAACATTTTGAGTTGTTTTTTTATGTTTTGACAAAGAAAATAAATAAAAGATTTTTTTTTTAGTTAGTGTTCTTTCGAGTTATTTTATACGTTTTTGACTGAATAAGCACGAGGAATCACGAATATCCACGAAGCCCACCTGGGCTTAAGCGGTGACCTCTACCTAAAACAGACGCAGTTAGCCGTAATAGACTTTTTCCCTGAGACATAATGTTGTTAAGTCTCCTGAGCCTTTAATTTCACTGGCACCCATACCCTTCAAACAACAAACAAAAAAAAACATTTTTTTTCCTTCAACCTAACAAACATTCTTAGAAAAGGGCAATTTATTAGTAATGAATAGACTCAGGTGATACTTTGGGGAAACTTATATTTAATTATAACAAATATTTTAAAAGTATTCTAAGAAAAAACTAAATCAATATTTTAATCAAGTATAAAAAAATATATCTAGTGACAATTTTGCCTAATTTTCCTGTTAAACCCACGTGACGTCATTTACGCCACGCAGTCAAACCGGAATAATTTTCGACGCGTTTCGGTTCTACACAAAACATTCTCAAGAGCTCTTGACTCTACGAGCGCACGATCGAGACACATGTCTCACACGGACTACAGACGAGCGTGTATGAAGAATGCAATGTGAATGAAAGAAATAAGAGAGATACTTTAAGATCATAGTGCTTAGAAATCGGAAAAACTGCCGTCTACGATCATCAAGCCACCTGAAAAGCGTGGGGATTATGACAAACATCACCGTAATGGGGAAGTTTGTTCAACAGTGGACGCTCCAGATGGATACAGTAGTTCACTTACTGTGTATACGATGTTTTCGTAAAACAAATCCGGCAAATTGATTATTTTGTTGAAACTGAGCACGAACCAGTGCGGCTTTGCGCTAATTAAAAATCGTTCGCAATATTGAATACCGGTTAATTGGCGAATGGTTATTGAAGCGCTCGTAGCGAAGTCTACTTAGCTGTTCTCAACCGATCAGCAAAAGTTAAGCAACGTCGCGCGCGGTCTTGAGTTGGATGGGTGACCGCTAGTAACATTACTACTGAGCGTTTCCGTGCTTCGGAGGGCACGTAAAGCCGTTGGTCCCGGTTGTTGTCTTAGGATGGCAGTCGTTCTAGCATGGTGGTAGGGCATTTAGCGAATGCCCGCCTGGCTAGCTACCACCCTCAAGTAGAAAATCTGTCGCCAAGCACCTAACGGTGTGTTCCGGCAGCTGTCCTTGAGAGCCACTTCTAGGTTAGCCTGAACAATATCTTTGACCACATCATCACTTGCCATCAGGTGAGATAGTGGTCAAAGGATAACATATCACGCATAAAAAAAAGCATAGTGCTTTTGACTATTAATAGCAGAAAGTGTGAATATTGTGTTAAAATTTGCGATATCAAAATATTTGGAGTTCCCCTACGAATAAATATTTTTATTCGTAGAAGTTCCCCTTTTATATGTCCAAAACATACATTGATCATAACAAAATAGCTTACAGAAAAATAATGTTGATTTCGAAGATATTGTTAATGGCTTTTACAAATTGAACATAATAATATGACGGTAACATTATGTCATGTTACTATACACGATAATTAGTGAGTATTACAAGGTAAAATAAAAAATAATATATTACATAATTCACTCAATAGTGATTTAAGCTCAATGATGTCCTAATAAGAATTGAAATGAATTAATCTTAATCTAATATTAAGATTCATTCATTTCTATTTTTATTTACTAACAATGTCACTAACGATAATTAATACTAATGTGTACTATGGACTTTGCCTGAAATAAATGGATTTTATTTTATTTTAATAAGAGAAAAGTACAAGTTTTTTTTTTAATTTACTGAATTATGTAGCCATAAATAGTTATTTCCTGTCGGGTGTGAAATTGTTGTATTAACGACGTGTATTTTCGTTGTAGATTAGTAGTACTATTAATTTCCGAATGTTTTTTTTCATATATGATAGGCTAGCCAATAGAATTTGGCCAAACCACTATCTCACTTGATGGTAAGTGTGCAGGACGACACCTTCAAGAATAGTTCATAAGTTATAGATAGTTGTAATATAGTTAAAATTGTATCGTACCATATTGGTAAGTGTAAATAAATAAAAATAGAATAGGTGCTCTCCATAGGGTAAGGCTCCAACCAACGGAGTAGCGATAGGTGCGAGCGAAAGGGAGCATGCGCCTGAGCGAGAGGCAACATACGCCTCTCCCATTGGCCGAGTGCGCCTCGCGCACTCTCGCCGCGCACGACTAGACTGTAGAGAATAGGCGGCTTATAAACAGGCCCATTTTGCTGTGAAATTCACAGATACATGCGACATTCCGCCTTGCGCCGCCACGCCGAGCGCACCTCTCCGCAGCTGCAAGTGACCCTCCAGTGAGACCGCAATAGTCCCCGCACTATTGCCGTCTCGCCTGGACCATCGTTCCGACGCTAGTTGCAACAGTGCGCATTGAAGAGCGTGATCCCGATTCAGCTTGTGTTTGTCTGTGCAGGAGCTGAGAGTTTCGTCGAACGCCGTGCGACGCGAGCTTCGTGCTTGCTGAGGCGGCGCTCCACCGTCGAGCAACCACCGCCCCGGACAAGCCCGGGTCGGTGTTGCTGCGTTAAACTGCACTGAAAAGTGCAGTTTATTTCTTGTTTCGCGTCTTTGTTTCTGCACAAACAACAACACCCGCTCAACAACACACTTTGTGCTGTTAAGCGGCATCGTTCAGGCAGGTGGAGCCCTACCGGGTTAAGCTCGCTCGAACGATCAAATCCGCCATTTGCTGCGGTCGCAGAGTGATCCCTAACGGTGCCAACTACCTCTGTTGATTTTTGGTTTAACCTTGTACCGCGGCCTTTTCCCGCCTCACGGGATCAGCCGAAACAAGCAGGTCTCCGGGGCAACTGGCCTTGGGGTCGCCCCTAGTCAATCCCGGAGTCGTTAGGTCACCCCTTCGCCGCCCCAGAAAAAAAGTGCGGATAGGGATACACAGTAGGTACTCACTCCCTCTCACACAGTGAGCTCACAGGTTGTGCGAGGGAGACACTACCCTGGTTAGGGCATCCTGAGTGCACCCCTCAGGATGCAGCCCCGCCCTACCAATAGTGAGGTAGAGGTCCTTCAGACCTTTGCCTTACGGTACCCCGAACTCTATGCTGCTCATCAAGCAGCCCTCACCTCAGACGCAGAGAGTGCCCGCCTCACGGACACTCCCATTGCTCCCTCCGGGACCTCCGTCCCCACCTACGATGACCCTCCGGCGCCATCCTACTTACAGGAGAGCCCGGACTCCCCCGCCCCCGGCCCTGATAACAGGCGCGCGGTAGTAGCCCAACCCCGTTCTCGCTCTCGCTCACCGATCGGTCGGTTTGCGAGCATCGAACCTGCCTATGTCGTTGTCGAGTCAGTTTCAGACTCGGAAACGGACATGGAGGTCGACCAACCCCGCGCCTCACGCACAGACTCAGAAGATTCCGACAACGACGGCTACACCGTCGTAGATCGAAAACGCAAGCGCGCCCCTAAGGCCGCTAACTCCGGGCCTTCCGCCCCGCCCGCTAAGGCAGCCGCCAAAGCACCTACCGCCGGCAATAGGCCGACCCCCGCCCCGCGCCCCGCGTCCCCGCCTTCCGCAACCGCTTCGGCTACAGCGCCCTCTCAGGACGCTAACGCACGCCGCGAAAAGCCGCCACCGCCTTTGTTCATTCAGGACAAAGGCAAATGGGATATGCTATCCCGCCTCCTCACTGATCGTAAGATCAATTATACGAACGCCCGCTCCACGCAGCAGGGCATTAAAGTTCAGGTGACTTCAGTTAGCGACCACAGAGCGCTAACAAAACTCCTCCAAAAAGAAAGCATAAGTTTTCACACTTATGCTCTCGAAGAACAAAAAGTCCTACGCGTCGTCATACGCGGAGTCCCGAAGGAAGTCCGTACAGACGCTGTACTTGACGACCTGAAAAGACAGGACTTCCCTGTACTTGCCGTACACCGCATGTACAGTGGCAAGGACAAAAGTCCATATGATCTAGTACTCGTAGTACTAGACCGATCCCCGGAGGGCAAGACCATCTTCAACTTGAAGACAGTCTGCGGTCTCTCCGGGCTAGATGTTCAGGCCCCCTACAGGAATGGCTCTCCTTCCCAGTGCCATAACTGTCAGTTGTACGGGCACGCGGCCCGTTTCTGCTATGCTCGTCCTAGGTGCGTTAAGTGCCTAGGCGATCATGCTACAGAGCATTGCTCACGCACGAGAGACTCACCCGACCCACCCAGCTGCGTTCTGTGCGGCACCCAGGGGCATACCGCCAACTACCGCGGTTGCCCGAGGGCGCCACGCACAAACCGCAGGGTGGCAACGGAAAGGAGACCTCCGCCACCTCCCCGTCCCACCTATGATAGATACCAGCGGGTCAGCCCTAAGCTGACAGTAGCACCTGCCTCACAGGTGACTCCCGCTCCTCTACCAACTAAAAACGCTTGGTCAAAGCCACCGAGCATGGTTAAAACCATCGCTCCTACTCGCGCCCCGGCCCGCGCACCCGTCCCCGCCCGTACCGCGGCCCCTGCCCGCGCACCGGCCCCGGTCCGCGCGGCACCCCCGGCACCTCCTGCCCTTATTCCACGCGCCGCTCCTCGCGTCGCCCGGCCTATGGCCCCACCCCCTATGCCACTGATGGACACCTCTCTTCAAGAGGATATAGCGCTAGTCAGCGACCTAGCTATGTCCATCAACATAGAGGAGGTCCGTGCACTAGCACGCAAGATGTACTCCGCACAATCACCTGCGGAAGTCATCCAGTACACGCTGGAACATGCCAGCCTACTTAGCGCTCTAAAGCGCTTCGCCCCGCAAACTCCCCCCCAGTACACCCACTATGGGTAGTACAACCTTAAGGACTAAACCGCGCTCAGTTTCGTTAGCGTCCTTCAACGCTAACGGCTTCTTCAGACAACGTGACCTTGTCCATGACTTTTGCAGTACCCACCTGATCGATATTATATGCGTGCAGGAAACCTTTTTAAAACCGGGAAGGGCGAATCCCAGGTTTGCTAATTACCGATGTGTACGTAATGATAGGTTGACTTCCGCTAAGGGAGGCACTCTTATCTATTACAAAAGGTCCCTGCACTGCATCCCCTTAGATACCCCGACTCTGAGTACTATGGAAGCATCTTGTTGCTTACTAGCTATGACGGGTCATCAACCCATAGTCATAGCATCCTGCTACCTATCCGGTTTAAAGCGCGTCGCCCGCGCAGACTTAGAAGCTCTCTTCTCTCTTGGAAGCGCCGTCCTTCTGATCGGCGACTTCAACAGTAAACATATCCTATGGAATTGTAATTCTAACAATCCTAACGGTATTATCCTTGACAACCTAGTCGCTGACTTGAACTTTGACGTAATTGCACCCATCGAGCCAACGCACTACCCCGAGAACGTCCGCCACCGACCTGACGTCTTAGACATGGCACTGTTTAGAGGCGTAACCCTTCAGTTACGCTCTATAACAGTTTGTCATGAATTGCATTCTGACCACCGACCCATTATACTGCGACTAGGCCCCGACCCTACAGCAGACTTACCCCGCCCACCAAGACGATGGTGAACTGGAAGCAATTAGGCAATTCCCTAAAGGCTATCAGTTCACCCGACCTCGACAAAATCCCTGACGACATTCTGACCAAAGATGACGTATCCCTAGCGATCGATTCGTTCACTAATCACCTCTCCACCGTAGTAGGTGCATCCTCAAAGGAAGTCATTGTGCCGGACGACCGGCGCCTTGTCATTCCAGTGGATGTGAGGCGATTAGTGACGAAGAGTAAAGCAGTGACCAGACATTACGACTCCTACCCAAGCGAAGTAAACAAAACTCGGAAACGCCACTTTGAACGCATGGTTGAAAGTCGCATGTCCGAGTTGCGTGACCACAGCTGGGGCGACAAACTTTCAAACCTCGTGCCTAGCCAGCGGGCTTATTGGGATCTCGCACGAGGTATGAAAGGTGTCGGACAGAGCGACATACCTCCGTTATACCCACCAGTCCCACGCGCCCCGGCGTTCTTTGACGAAGACAAAGCTGAGTGCCTAGCTGATAGCCTAGAGGCTCAGTGCTCCCCCAACGTAGATCACGTAGACCAAGCCCACCTAGATTCGGTGGACGCTGAAGTCGAACGTAAAAGCTCTGTGGTCATCTCTGAACTCCCCCCGCACACCCCAGTATCTTACGCTGAGGTGACGAGACTGATCAAGGACCTCAAACAACGTAAAGCCCCCGGTGCCGACGGCATCTCCAACAAGGTACTTAAACACCTTTCTCCCCCCCTGATTCATCTACTAGTAAGCATCTTCAATGCGGCCATGAGCCACTGTTTATTTCCCGACGTCTGGAAATGTGCAAATGTCATTGGCATTCACAAACCAGGCAAAAACTCCGCTGACCCTACCAGCTACCGTCCCATCAGCCTTCTCAGTGCCCTAGGCAAGCTATACGAACGGCTCCTTTCGAACCGTCTCTCGGCTCATGCGCAGGAACACCACCTAATTCCCGATGAGCAGTTTGGCTTTAGGCCCAAGCACTCATGCGTCCAACAGGTGCACCGCCTCACGGAGCACATCCTTGAAGGTTTCAATAAGAAACCCAAACCCCAAACGACGGTAGCAGTCTTCCTCGACGTAGCGAAAGCTTTTGATAAAGTCTGGCACAATGGCTTGATTTACAAGTTATACCACTTTGGCGTGCCAGTACGTCTTGTGCTCACCTTACAAGACTTCCTAAGGGACAGAAGCTTTCGCTACCGCGTGGAAGGCACCCTCTCCACCCCCCACCCAGTCAGTGCCGGAGTCCCTCAGGGCTCCGTACTATCTCCCATTCTCTTCGCGCTGTATACCAGCGACATCCCACGCTCACAGCCCAAGGTTTTCATAGCCCAATATGCGGACGATACCGCCATTTATTCCACTGGCTGGCATATTAATAGACAGACCTATTTTCTCCTTCAACGGGCCATCACCGAGATCGGTGACTGGTTCCGTAAATGGCGCATTGCAGTCAACCCGACCAAAAGTGCAGCTATATACTTCAATGAGAGTACTCACTCGAACCCCCGCTATCCTAAACCTTTAACTCTGTTTGACGAACCCATTCCCTGGGTTGGTAAAACAAAGTATCTTGGAGTCACCCTTGATCGGCATCTCACCTTTGCCGCTCACATCACTCATGTTCGTAACAGGGCGGCCTTTGTTATGGGTCGCCTAGGTCCCTTAATTCGTACAGAGAGTAAAATGTCTCTTAAAAATAAGAAGACACTTTACACTACTTGCATCCGCCCCATCATGACATACGCGTCAGTAGTGTTTAGTCATGCTAGCGAGGCCCACCTACGTAAACTTCAAATCATTCAAAACAGGTTCCTCCGCCAGGCAACCGGTGCTCCGTGGTATGTACGGAACGCCGAGTTGCACTGCGACCTAAACCTTCCCTCTTTAGCGCAGTTCAATAAGGACTGCGCCCGCCGATACTTTGATCGAGCGCCCCACCACTCGAACCCTCTAGTTGTCCAGGCATCGAACTACTCGACTGCCTCATCCGACCCATGGTTTAAACCCCCCCGTCGCCGACCACGGCAGGTATTGGACGACCCGGATGACCCCATCGCAGCCATTACGTTGGCAGCTTTAGCGTTGTCCGCAAGTCGTCCTGGTAACATCCCCAGGTGTGCGGTAATCAGAGGTTACACAATCAAACACCGAGCTCGCCGGCGAGCTCGAGGCAAAAATAAAATCCCGATTAGTGTCTCTCCAAATAGTCACAGAGTAATATTCAATAGGGCCCATTCTCAACGGTACAACACTGCAGTTGTACCGGGGCATTTAGTTCCGATTCCCCCTTTGTCTCTCGGCAGCGAGACAAGCCGAGGTCCGAACCACAGTGGTGCCCTTGAGCTCGCTGTCACCCCTCCCGATAGTAGCGTGGCGTTTTCGGCGCCCGCAGGAGACGGAGGTATAAGGCGCTTTTCGCCTTATACGCCCGTCTCAGAAGAAGTGCCCTCAGCGCTTCTTCCTCCTGGGCTATAAGAGGGCCTCCCCTCGCCCAAAGTCCGGTGGAGCTGTACGTCCGCTTAGCGGTAGTCAGCATCTATGTCCTCCCTAAAAAAAAAAAAAAAAAAAAAAAAAAACTGTGAAATTCATTCAGTGCTCACCTCTCCTCAAGAAAACAACTCCGAAGAATAAATAACAAGAAGCTCTCAATACTTGTTTCTCTCAAGCAACACCCTCCTCGGCACACCAGCATAGTAAGGTGTATCCAGTACATCTTTTGGTCACATCGAGTCGGATCGTCGAGGAACGCCGTTCGAAACAAGAAGAAACTGGTCGGTCGATATGCCGGTCACACGCTCTACAGGAAAGGGGCGCCTCGCCGCCGAAGACCCCCTTTCGTCTTCGTCCGGTACTACCGCGACGAATCAAAGCGCGTGGACGGAGACCACGGCTCATACCGTCATGAGCCTCGAGACGTCACACACCACGACAACAGAAGCTTCATCGGAGTCGCAGGCGGACGCATCCGCTGCGGCACAAGCCTCCGTTGCGCACCCTTCTAGCGCGACGGAGGTCACCGTCACCACAGTGAGGCCAGACAAGAGGTCGAAAACCGAATCAGTCGCCCCGCCAGCCGCCGGGCAGGGCGACCCTCCGACAGAAGAATGGCAAGCTCGTCTCAGAGCCGTAGACAAGCTGCCGCCCGTTCGCCCAACAATGAAGACTACTGGGTCCGTCAAATTGAAGTCACGGGCCAAAGCACAGAAGCTCGCTCAAGCGAAGGCAGAACTCGCGCGCTACCAAGTAATGCTTATGGAAGCGCGCGTAGCCGCAATAGAAATTGAAGATTCGGATGACGACGATGATGTCTCCGTATACTCCAAGGAAGACGTCGAATCACGTGTGGACACGTGGTTAACACAGCAAGAACCTGCAACGCCCGCAGCACAGCAACAACCTGCGGATCGACAGATGCCCGCAGCACAGCGAGAACCTGCGCATCAACAGATACCCACAGCACAGCAAGTTCCTGCAACAGCACAGCAAGTACCTGCGCCGCGTCATCAAGACCCGCGTCAAGTACCATCGACATCGGCGGGAGCGTTTCATAGTCAAGAGCTCGCCCAACTGTCTTCAGCGATCACCATGGCAGTCAAGGCCGCCAGTCATCCAAGATACATCGAACTACCTGTCTTCAGTGGGAATCATCAAGAATGGCTGATGTTCCGCTCCGCCTACAATGAGACGGCAACATTATTTACGAAGTTCGAGAACATCAACAGATTACGAAGAAACCTGAAAGGAAAAGCCAGCGAAGCCGTTGAAGGGCTACTCATCAGCAACAGCGATCCTGCAGACGTCATGCGCACACTCGAATCCAGATTCGGAAAGCCGGAAGCCATCGCCATAGCGGAACTTAATACGCTGAAGGCGCTGCCACGACTCACAGAAAACCCGCAAGACACATGCACAGTTTCAAGCAAGATCACCAACGCTGTGTGCATACTTCAAGCTCTGGGCTGCGCACATTTCCTGTTTAATCCAGAGACAAGCAAGATACTGCTGGATAAGCTCACGCCTACCCTTCGTCACAAGTTCTACGAATTCGCCGCCAAACAACCAAGAGAAAATCCAGACCTACTGAAGATGGAGAAGTTTATGAAGACAGAAGCCGACCTGTGCGCACCTTACGCACAACCCGAACCAGTGGGCACTCAAGCACAGCCCACCTCACAGAACAAGCGCACATACAAAGTGCACACAGTCACAGAAGAACAACAAACCACAGCGAAGTGCGCGGTATGTGACAATACCGGACACACTACAACAGACTGCGAAAAGTTCAAAAACGCAGACAGCAACACAAGATGGGACATCGCCAAGAACAAGCATCTTTGTTTTCGATGCCTACGCTACAGAGCAAGAAACCACAGCTGCAAGCGACGTACCTGCGACACCAACGGCTGCAAGTACTACCACCACAAATTGCTACACTTCGTTAAGAAGACAGAACCTGCTAAAGAAAAGGAAACAACAGAGGCCGTCACCACTACTTGGACCGCCACACAGAAGCAATCTTACCTCAAGATTATACCAATCCAAGTGAAAGGGCCTACAGCAACAATCGACACTTACGCGCTGCTTGACGACGGATCCACAGTCACGCTCATCGACAGCAACATCAGCGACAAGATCGGGGCAACTGGGCCCATAGACCCGCTACGCATTGAAGCAATCAACAAGATGAAGACAGCAGAGACTCAATCTAGAAGAGTGAGCTTCGTGATTAAGGGTCTCAATAACCATGAGGAACCGATTCAAGCGAGAACAGTTATGAATCTACAAGTCTCAACGCAGGAAATTCCGAAAGAACAAATAGAGAAATGCGAACACCTGCGAGACCTCAGCCGCTTCCTCACTTATGAAAATGCGAAGCCACGCGTCCTGATAGGCCAAGATAACTGGCACCTGCTCCTGACATCGAAGATAAGAAGAGGCGACAAAAACCAACCAGTGGCATCACTCACGCCACTGGGTTGGGTACTGCACGGGAACCACACACGTTCTCTCGGCCGCAGCATAGACTTCGTCTCACACATCACAGAAACCCGAGAAGAAGATAACTTGGAGGAAATGATGAAGCAATACTTCGCTACAGACGCACTCTGCCTCAACGCGAAGAAACCGTCGACAGATCCATAAGGGACAGCCCGGCGTATCCTTATACAGAATACAGTCCACACAGAAGAAGGAAGATACGAAACTTCTCTGCTCTGGAAGAAAGAAGACTTCACATTTCCCGACAATTACGAGAACACGCTGAAACGACTCTATGGCATAGAGAAGAAGCTCGACCGTGACCCGAAACTTAAAGAGAAATACACAGAACAGATGGAAGCGCTCATCACCAAGAAGTACGCAGAACCTGCACCGAAAGAGAAGACTCCAGGCAAAACCTGGTACCTCCCACACTTTGCGGTAATAAACCCAATGAAGCCTGACAAGCTACGAGTTGTGCACGACGCCGCAGCCAAGACAAAGGGAGTGGCCCTCAACGATGCATTACTTAAAGGCCCTGATCTCCTACAGTCACTGCCAGGCGTCATGATGCGATTCAGACAGCACAAGATTGCAGTGACAGCCGATATTGGGGAAATGTTCATGCAGGTGAAACTTCGGAAAGAAGACAGAGACGCGCTCAGATATCTATGGCGTCGGGATCGACGGGACGACAGACCACCAGAAGAGTACAGGATGACGTCGCTCATTTTCGGAGCCTCCAGTTCTCCATCGACGGCCATCTTCGTGAAGAATTTAAACGCCGAAGCAAACCAACAGACGCATCCCGAAGCAGCAATCGCCATAAAAGAAAAGCACTATGTTGACGATTACCTCGACAGCTTCAGAACCATAGAAGATGCGATTCGAATATCTAAGGGAGTACGAGACGTACACCTGAAGGCCCACTTCATCCTCAAGCAGTGGAAGTCTAACTCAACAAGACTTCTTGAAGCCCTCGGTGAACAGAACGCTTCAGAAGATGCAGAACTCTACGAAACCGAACAGAAGACAGAAAGAGTTCTGGGGCTAGTATGGAAACCGGAAGAAGATAAACTCACGTTCAATCTCAACCTGAACAGAGTACCACCACAGATCATAGAAGGGAAAAGGCCCACTAAGAGAGAGGCTTTAAAGGTTGTGATGTCTCTCTTCGACCCGCTTGGATACGCTTCTCCAGTAACAGCCAGAGCGAAACAGATCCTGCAAGAGATATGGCGCAGAGGCACAGCCTGGGATGACGAAATAGATGAAGATCTGTCTTTCGATTGGCAGACATGGATCATCCACCTGAAGAACCTCCGCGACGTGGCCATCCCGAGGTGCTACCTCGGTTACAGCGACGCCACCAACCTTCAACTTCATGTCTTCACAGACGCCAGTGAGGTGGCCTACTCCACAGCCCTCTTCTGGCGAACAGAAGCTCCAAACGGCGAAGTCAACGTGTCACTCGTCATAGCGAAGGCAAGAGTCGCGCCTCTCAAGCTCACATCGATACCGAGACTAGAACTGCAAGCCGCAGTAATGGGCGCGCGCATCGCCGAAGCCGTCATGAAGGAGCATGAGAGAAAACCAGACTCCAAGGTTTTCTGGACTGACAGCAAGACAGTTTTAGCCTGGATCAAGACGGGCTCGCGATCCTACAAACCGTATGTGGCTCACCGTCTCGCAGCTATAGAGGAAAGCTCCACAGTCAATGAATGGCGTTGGGTACCAACAAAACTCAACGTAGCAGACGACGCCACCAGAGATGCTCCACCATCCTTCGACGCAAACCACAGATGGTTCAGAGGACCGGAATTCTTGTACGAGATCGAGGAAAACTGGCCCAAGGACACGTCACCTCCGACCCCAACATCAACGGAAGATGAAAGAGTCAACCACATAGCCAACAGCAAGACACAGAGGCTCGCAGAAGGGCTACCCGATGTCTCTCGCTTCTCTAACTGGGAGAGACTTCGCTACAGCACCGCGAGAGTCCTGCAGTTCATACAACTCTGCAGGACGAAGATAGAAAAGGTCAACTACAGGCGAACGAAAAGAAACCAAGAGAAAGATCCCGCGTGGAACAAAGTCAACAAGAAAACCACAGATCAGAAGAATAAACAGCCACTACAGAAAATAAGGACAGAAAAAATAAACTTCCATCCCGTCACTGCAGAACAGCTGATAAGGGCAGAAGAACTCCTCATGCGCTCTTCGCAACAAGAGTCCTTCACGGAAGACATAGAGAACATTGCAAAAGAGAAGCCCATCGACAAAGAAAGCCGTCTACGTCAATTAAGTGTCGTATACAACGATGGAAGATTGACGCTTAGAAGCCGCATAGACGCCACCACGCAAATCACAGAAAGCGTCAAAAGCCCGATGATCATAGACGGAGATCATCCTACAGTCAAGCTATGGATCAAGAGTGTACACGTCCAGCTGCATCACGCTGGCGTCGAAGCGACAGTGAACGAATGTCGCCAACAATATTGGGTTCTGCGCCTTCGACCTACAGCTCGAACCATAGTAAGAAGATGCCTTCACTGCAGAATGAAAACTCAAACGCCGCCGTACCCGAGGACAGGAAACTTGCCGTCATGTCGCTTGGCACACCACAGAAGACCCTTCACCTTCACAGGACTCGACTACTTCGGCCCGCTGACAGTTACCGTGGGGCGCACGCATCAAAAGCGATACGTAGCCATCTTCACTTGCCTAACGAGCCGCGCTATTCACCTAGAACTGGCGAACTCACTCGGTACATCTTCAGCAGTCATGGCACTTAGAAGAATGGTCGCCCGACGAGGTTGCCCAACAGAGATCTGGTCAGACAATGGGACGAACCTGACGGGAGCCAACAAAGAACTACGGCAAGCCATCGATACCGCGACAGCAGAAGAGGCAGCAAAACGCACGATCTCCTGGCGCTTCATACCTCCCGGAGCTCCGTTCATGGGAGGGGCATGGGAACGCATGGTGCGATCTGTGAAGACAGCACTCACAGCAACACTCCACGAGAGAAGACCAACAGAAGAAGTCCTCTCCACCCTTCTGGCAGAAGCCGAATACACGGTGAACAGTCGCCCACTGACCCACGTATCCGTCAGCGCGGACGACCCGGAAGCCTTAACACCGAATCACCTATTGCTGGGAGGACCCGGACGAGTACCGACACCTGGAACCTTCAACGAACGAGATACCCTGACGAAGGACAGCTGGCGCGCAGCACAGAGACTGGCCGACATGTTCTGGGGCAGATGGCTACGAGAGTATCTCCCAGAACTTCAAAACCGGCGGGAGCCACACGGAAGAGGACCCACAGTACAGATCGGGGATCTAGTCCAGATCATCGACCCCAATCTGCCACGCAACGTATGGGTTCGTGGAAAAGTTATCGCCACGTATCCAGGGCCTGACGCAGTCGTGCGCACCGTCGACGTGAAGACTAAAGGAGGCATCCTGCGGCGTCCAGTAAGGAAGATGGTGATCCTGCCTATTGAAGACGTCTCTCCAGCACCGGCAGCAGATGCGACGAGGTCACACGGCGGGAGAGATGTGCAGGACGACACCTTCAAGAATAGTTCATAAGTTATAGATAGTTGTAATATAGTTAAAATTGTATCGTACCATATTTGTAAGTGTAAATAAATAAAAATAGAATAGGTGCTCTCCATAGGGTAAGGCTCCAACCAACGGAGTAGCGATAGGTGCGAGCGAAAGGGAGCATGCGCCTGAGCGAGAGGCAACATACGCCTCTCCCATTGGCCGAGTGCGCCTCGCGCACTCTCGCCGCGCACGACTAGACTGTAGAGAATAGGCGGCTTATAAACAGGCCCATTTTGCTGTGAAATTCATTCATACACATTCCGCCTTGCGCCGCCACGCCGAGCGCACCTCTCCGCAGCTGCAAGTGACCCTCCAGTGAGACCGCAATAGTCCCCGCACTATTGCCGTCTCGCCTGGACCATCGTTCCGACGCTAGTTGCAACAGTGCGCATTGAAGAGCGTGATCCCGATTCAGCTTGTGTTTGTCTGTGCAGGAGCTGAGAGTTTCGTCGAACGCCGTGCGACGCGAGCTTCGTGCTTGCTGAGGCGGCGCTCCACCGTCGAGCAACCACCGCCCCGGACAAGCCCGGGTCGGTGTTGCTGCGTTAAACTGCACTGAAAAGTGCAGTTTATTTCTTGTTTCTCGTCTTTGTTTCTGCACGTACAACGCCACCCGCTCAACAACACACTTTGTGCTGTTAAGCGGCATCGTTCAGGCAGGTGGAGCCCTACCGGGTTAAGCTCGCTCGAACGATCAAATCCGCCATTTGCTGCGGTCGCAGAGTGATCCCTAACGGTGCCAACTACCTCTGTTGATTTTTGGTTTAACCTTGTACCGCGGCCTTTTCCCGCCTCACGGGATCAGCTGAAACAAGCAGGTCTCCGGGGCAACTGGCCTTGGGGTCGCCCCTAGTCAATCCCGGAGTCGTTAGGACACCCCTTCGCCGCCCCAGAAAAAAAGTGCGGATAGGGACACACACCTAGGGATACACAGTAGGTACTCACTCCCTCTCACACAGTGAGCTCACAGGTTGTGCGAGGGAGACACTACCCTGGTTAGGGCATCCTGAGTGCACCCCTCAGGATGCAGCCCCGCCCTACCAATAGTGAGGTAGAGGTCCTTCAGACCTTTGCCTTACGGTACCCCGAACTCTATGCTGCTCATCAAGCAGCCCTCACCTCAGACGCAGAGAGTGCCCGCCTCACGGACACTCCCATTGCTCCCTCCGGGACCTCCGTCCCCACCTACGATGACCCTCCGGCGCCATCCTACTTACAGGAGAGCCCGGACTCCCCCGCCCCCGGCCCTGATAACAGGCGCGCGGTAGTAGCCCAACCCCGTTCTCGCTCTCGCTCACCGATCGGTCGGTTTGCGAGCATCGAACCTGCCTATGTCGTTGTCGAGTCAGTTTCAGACTCGGAAACGGACATGGAGGTCGACCAACCCCGCGCCTCACGCACAGACTCCGAAGATTCCGACAACGACGGCTATACCGTCGTAGACCGCAAACGCAAGCGCGCCCCTAAGGCCGCTAACTCCGGGCCTTCCGCCCCGCCCGCTAAGGCAGCCGCCAAAGCACCTACCGCCGGCAATAGGCCGACCCCCGCCCCGCGCCCCGCGTCCCCGCCTTCCGCAACCGCTTCGGCTACAGCGCCCTCTCAGGACGCTAACGCACGCCGCGAAAAGCCGCCTCCGCCTTTGTTCATACAGGACAAAGGCAAATGGGATATGCTATCCCGCCTCCTCACGGATCGTAAGATCAATTATACGAACGCCCGCTCCACGCAGCAGGGCATTAAAGTCCAAGTCTCCTCAGTTAACGACCACAGAGCGTTAACCAAACTCCTCCGTAAAGAGAGCATAAGCTTCCACACTTATGCGCTCGAAGAGGAGAAAGTCCTACGCGTCGTCATACGCGGTGTCCCGAAGGAAGTCCGTACAGACGCTGTACTTGACGACCTTAAAAGACAGGACTTCCCTGTCCTTGCCGTACACCGCATGTACAGTGGCAAAGACAAAAGCCCATACGACCTAGTACTCGTAGTACTAGACCGATCCCCGGAGGGCAAGACCATCTTCAACCTGAAGACGGTCTGCGGCCTCTCCGGACTAGATGTTCAGCCCCCATTCAGGAATGGCTCTCCTTCACAGTGCCATAACTGCCAACTATACGGGCACGCTGCCCGCTACTGCTTCGCTCGTCCTAGGTGCGTTAAGTGCCTAGGCGATCATGCCACAGAAAATTGTTCTCGCACGAGGGACTCACCCGACCCACCCAGCTGCGTTCTGTGCGGCACCCAGGGGCACACCGCCAACTACCGCGGTTGCCCGAGGGCGCCACGCACAAACCGCAGGGTGGCAACGGAAAGGAGACCTCCGCCACCTCCTCGTCCCACCTATGATAGATACCAGCGGGTCAGCCCTAAGCTGACAGTAGCACCTGCCTCACAGGTGACTCCCGCTCCTCTCCCAGCTAGGAACGCGTGGTCAAAGCCACCGAGCATGGTTAAAACCATCGCTCCCACCCGCGCCCCGGCCCGCGCACCCGTCCCCGCCCGTACCGCGGCCCCTGCCCGCGCACCGGCCCCGGTCCGCGCGGCACCCCCGGCACCTCCTGCCCTCATTCCACGCGCCGCACCTCGCGTCGCCCGGCCCGTGGCCCCACCTCCTATGCCACTGATGGACTCCTCTCTTCAAGAGGATATAGCGCTAGTCAGCGACCTTGCTATGTCCATCAATATAGATGAGGTCCGTGCTCTAGCACGCAAGATGCACTCCGCACAATCACCTGCGGAAGTCATCCAGTACACGCTGGAACATGCCAGCCTTCTTAGCGCTCTAAAGCGCTTCGCCCCGCAAACTCCCCCCCAGTACACCCACTATGGGTAGTACAACCTTAAGGACTAAACCGCGCTCAGTTTCGTTAGCGTCCTTCAACGCTAACGGCTTCTTCAGACAACGTGACCTTGTCCATGACTTTTGCAGTACCCACCTGATCGATATTATATGCGTGCAGGAAACCTTTTTAAAACCGGGAAGGGCGAATCCCAGGTTTGCTAATTACCGATGTGTACGTAATGATAGGTTGACTTCCGCTAAGGGAGGCACTCTTATCTGGGGTGCTTGGTCAGAATACCTCCACGTGTGCCTTAATGCTACTGGTCTCTTTCGGATACGTTTTATCCGGGGAGTACAGAAGCGTTTGGGCCGGTGCACCCTGGGCAGCAGTCAATAACTTCTCTATATGGGATCTTGTTGGCTGCTGGCTAAAATTCTGACGTGTAGGTGCTCTCCGCGTGTCCCTATGAAGTTAGCATAGGGCACAGTGGATGAGCAGGCGGTTCATCCGCGGAGGTGAGGTCCCGAGAAGGGACAGCGGACCCGTAGGGTCGGTGGATGGCTGGCCTGCAAGGCTGGCGGCACGACAGGTTTTCCCCTGTCGTGCACGAGGAGGAGCGGCGTCGCTTTCGACGGTGGGCGCGGCAGGGAGGGTCAACTCGGCCACCCTGTCGGGCAAATCTGGAGAGGCAGCTGCCTTTTTACAGCAGCTGCAGCGGACCTTCGGGTCGTGGGATGGCCGGTCTTCAAGGCCGGCGGCGCGGCAGGGAGGGTCAACTCGGCCGCCCTGTCGGGCACACTCGGACGGCAGTCGTGTTATAGCGACTGCAGCGGACCTTCGGGTCGTGGGATGGCGGGCCTTCAAGGCTCGCGGCGCGGCAGGGAGGGTCAACTCGGCCACCCTGTCGGGCATTATGTGTCTCCAAATCCCGTTGTTTGGTGCCCGCACAGGGGATGTATAGTCGGGGGGAACCCGGCGACGAGGGCACCACAGGGGACCTCACCCCTTCAAAAAGGAAAAACAAAATATGGACATCACAGCGACTGTAAAAAATCCCCAGGTGGGTAAATCCCACCCTTCGCAAGAAGGCTGCCCCACCGTATCTGGGGGGGGCAACAATCGCTTCGCGGGCTCCGGCCCGCGCACCAACGACCACGGCAAACGTATAACGGACACTGATTCTGCCAAACATGAACAACCCGGCAAGACAATGGACCTGATCCCGCTTTCAAAACGGGAACCCCGAGTGAGACTGGAGCGCATGGACAGCGCCAGACCAGTCACTCCGAGGCTGGACGCCGCGTCAGAGCGAGAGCGCAATCCTTGCGCCACCTCTGCCGCCGCGTCAATGGAGATGAGCGAGGAGGACGCAGTGGGCGTCACTTCTGCGTCTGAATCAGGCGTGGGAGTGGCCCCAATGCACGAGATGCTTCGGATTCCGTCTCCGAATTTATCGGAGACGGACTCCGATGCAATGACGTGGGAGACCGTGTCTTCACGCGGTTCTCCCAAAAGGAGAAAACGGAGGATGGAGGAGATCGATGGGGACCTTAGTGACCCCTCACCGTCACTAAAGGTCCCAACCGCGCAACGCGGTAAAGGACGTGCCAAAGGGAGGGCGCCCACGACCGGCCATTATGTCGGCCTGGCGAAAGCCAAGGCCGAGCTGAACCGGGCGCGGGAGGAGGAGCTGCGACTCATCGCCGAGAAGGAGCTGGCGGATGAGCTGCAGCAGAGAAGAGCGGCATCTACGGCCGCCCAGTTTCTAAAGGTACCGGAGCCTCCGGCTACCAAACTGAGGCTGGGCGACTGCGATGCCGCACACCTAGAGAAGCTACTTCTGGACTCGGTGGACACCGTCCTAACGGTGGCCACCAAGTCCAAGAATTTAAAGGGGACCTGCGTGAAGGCCCTGAAGGACGCTGCGATGACGATCAAAGCGTCCTTCCAGGAATCGCGGGCCCGCTCGATCCCGGAGGAGATGTCTCTGCTGGTCAAATCCAACCAGCAGCTGGCGGCGGAGCTAAAGGAGCTCCGTCGCCAAATGGACGAGATGAGGAAGACCCAGGCTGCGGCCCCGGCTTCTCAGCCCCCTACGCCCCTAGTGGGCGACGAAGCGATGCGGAAGGTCATGGTGCAGGTGGGCACCATGATCAACGCTCGCTTCGAGGGTTTGGAGGAGCGGTTGCTGCCGGCGAAAACCCTCAGGCCCCCTCTCGCTGTAGATCGGCGAAGGGAGTCTGGGGCGCAGCCGGTAGCGACCACGAGTCGCGCAGCTGCCCCGGCGAACACCCCGGGGCAAAAGAAGAAGGCCGGCTCAACGGCTAAACCTCAGCCCAAGAGCAAGGCTGTGAAGGACCCCACTCCTAAGCCCGTCGTATTGCTGCCAGCCCCTGCCCCGGCTCCTTTGACCGAGGCGTGGCACGTGGTGGCCAGACGCGGCCTGGAGAAGCGGAGGGACAGGGGAGTGGCGACCAAGGAGCGGGGACCCGCTCGCCCGGCACCGACGCCGAAACCGGTCCCACCTCCACCGCCACCCGCTAAAAAGAGACCACAGCCGTCCCTGCCCAAACCTAAAGGCACGGCTAAACTCCGCTCCCCCCGGACTGCAGCTGTAGTAATCACACTGCAACCGGGGGCAGCGGAGAAAGGAGTCACCTACGGCGACGTCTTGGCCGAGGCCAAGACGAAGATAAAGTTAGGAGAGTTGGGAGTGCCGCCGTTAACCATCCGAACGGCGGCCACTGGGGCTCGGATCCTGGAGGTTCCCGGAACGGACAGTGCCGCGAAAGCGGATGTCCTCGCCGGGAAACTCGAGGAAGTATTTGGGGACCGACCG
The DNA here is from genome assembly GCA_963890685.1 of Plagodis pulveraria. Lineage (NCBI taxonomy): Eukaryota > Metazoa > Arthropoda > Insecta > Lepidoptera > Geometridae > Plagodis > Plagodis pulveraria. The sequence continues at coordinate 2,794,425 of OY982968.1, forward strand.
GAGGTCAAGATCTCCAGGCCGACCACCACCGCTGACTTGAGGGTCACCGGCCTGGACGACTCGGCCACCTCCGAGGAGTTGGCGAACGCGCTGGCGTCTCTGGGCGAATGCCCCGTGGCGTCAGTAGCCGTCGGCCCGATACGTCGGGGACCCGCGGGGATGGGGACGGCGTTTGTGCGCTGTCCCGTCTCCGCAGCGAAGAAGATTGCGGCCAGTGGGCGCGTTCTGGTGGGCTGGGTGTCGGCACGAGTTGGCATCCTCGACCCCAGACCACGTCGCTGCTTCCGCTGTCTCTCCCTAGGACACGTGGTGGCCCAATGTAATGCCGAGATTGACCGTAGCGATGAGTGTTACCGCTGCGGTCAAAAGGCTCACAAGGCCCGGGACTGCTCCGCTGCCCCCCGCTGCTCACTCTGTGCGGCTGCGGGCAAGCCAGCGGATCACCTCTCCGGGGGCAAGGCATGCTTCAAGCCCCCGTTTAAGTCAGGGGCTCGGCGAAAGGCCGTCGCGACTGAGGCCAAGACCCAGTCGCGACCGTCTCCCTCGGACAAAGGACGGGCGGATCACATGGAGGTAGGTTAGTATGGCCCTAACCTTCCTCCAGGCGAACGTGAACCACTCCGCCCGCGCTCAGGATTTACTCCTGCAGTGCATGGCGGAGCGGTCCATCAAAGTGGCGGTGGTTGCAGAGCCGTACTCGGTCCCACCCAGGAGCGACTGGGTGGGGGGCCTTGACGGCTTGGTGGCAATCACGACACAGTCGCCGACCCCATCCCCCCCTCTCGTAGGGGTTGCGAGAGGCAGGGGTTTCGTGGCGGCAGGTGTGGGTCCTGTCGTCGTGATAGGTGTGTATCACTCCCCGAATAGGCCCCGGCACGAGCTAGAGGCCCTTCTCGGCGAGGTGGGGACCTTCATAGGTCAGACCCGCCCCCGCCCCGTGATCGTCATGGGGGACCTCAACGCCAAATCCTTGGCGTGGGGGTCCCCAAGGACCTGTCCGCGGGGCGTCACCGTGTTGGAGTGGCTGGCCGAGGTGGGCCTCTGCGTCGTGAACACCGGGAGTGAACACACCTGTGTCCGCCAATGGGGTGGATCGATCGTCGACGTGACGTTCGCCACCCCAGACCTCGCCTGTCAAATTCGCGACTGGCAGGTGTTGGTTGACGAGGAGACGCTCTCCGATCACCGGTATATCCGGTTTAGCGTCTCCCCGTCCTCAGCGGACACTGTGAGGGAGGGAACCGGCGAGATCGGTCCGCGATGGGCATTGAAGCGTCTCGATCCCGAGTTGCTGCAGGAGGCGGCCCTCGTAGAAGCGTGGAACGGCACTCCTCAGGAGGGTGACCCCGTAGACGTGGATGCGTTGGCGGATGGACTGTGTGCGGCGTTGTCGCGTATCTGCGATGCCGCGATGCCGCGTGCAACTGCCCCACGGTCCAGACGCCAGGTCTACTGGTGGTCAGAGGAGATTGCCGAACTCCGAAGACGCTGCGTGCGGAGGCGCCGCCGATACCAGCGGTATCGTAGGCGAAGGCGGCAGGAGACGGAGGTGAGCGAGTCTCTCTATGCCGCCTACCGAGAAGCTTCAATGACCCTTCGCGTGGCCATTGACGAGGCGAAACGGCGATCCTGGCAGGAGCTGCTGGAAGGGCTGGAGCGCGATCCGTGGGGCCGCCCGTACCTATGGGCGCGGCAGAAGCTGCGTCCATGGGCCCCCCCCGTGACCGCCTCGCTCCAACCAGCGATTCTCCAGAGGGTAGTGGGAGGGCTGTTCCCCGGTCCTCCGGGAGACGATTTCTCGCTACCTTTTGCCGTGCCCTCGTCGACCGATCTCGCCGAGGCAGAGGAGGACGAGCCTGCCCCAGTCTCCGAAGGTGAGCTGGGCGCAGCAGTGCTCAGGATGAGGGCCAAGAACACGGCACCCGGGCCAGATGGCATACCGGGTCGTGTGTGGGCTCTCTCCTTGGAGCACCTGGCTCCCGCTCTCAGGGCCCTGTTTGACAGGTGCCTTCGAGAGGGGAAATTCCCCAGGAGATGGCGGAGGGGCAGACTTGTCCTCATACGGAAGGAGGGACGTCCCGCGGACGAGCCTTCGGGCTATCGTCCGATTGTTCTGCTCGACGAGGCGGGTAAGCTGCTGGAGAGGGTGATCGCTGCCCGCCTAGTCAGGCACCTTGAGACGTCGGGACCGGACTTGGCGCCCACCCAGTTCGGATTCCGGAGAGGTCGCTCGACGCTGGATGCCATCTCCCGCGTCCGCGATCTCTCCGAGGAGGCGTGCTCCAGTGGCGGCGTGATGTTGGCCGTGTCTTTAGACATCGCCAACGCCTTCAACACGCTGCCCTGGACCACCATACTCGGTGGTCTGGAGTACCACCGAGTGCCGCCGTACCTGCGCCGTCTCGTCGGCGATTACCTCTCCTATAGAGAGGTAGTTTTCCCGACGATGAACGGGGAGGGTCGGAGCCCCATGGCGCGCGGCGTCCCTCAGGGGTCTGTTTTAGGGCCCCTGCTGTGGAACATTGGATATGACTGGGCCCTCCGGGGCGCTGGCCTTAGTGGCGTCGGCGTCGTTTGTTACGCTGACGACACGCTGGTCACCGCCAAGGGGGGTACCTACAGGGAGGCGGCAATCCTCGCCACGGCCGGAGTCGCGATGGTCGTGGCCAGGATCAGGAGGCTGGGTCTGGAGGTGGCGCTCCACAAGTCGGAGGCCATTTGTTTTCATGGTCCCCGCAGGGCGCCACCTGCAGGCTCATCTATTGTGGTGGGAGGAACCTCCATCCCCGTCAAGACGACGTTGAAGTATCTCGGCGTCGTCCTTGACAGCCGGTGGAAGTTCGAGGCGCACATGCGGCGGCTGTCCCCCAAATTGTTGGGGGCAGCCGGCGCACTGAGTCGCCTCCTCCCCAATATCGGGGGTGGAGAGGGCAGCTGCCGCCGCCTCTATACAGCGGTGGTCAGCTCGATGGCCCTATACGGAGCCCCCATATGGTCCGGGAGGCTCGATCGGCGGGAGACCGCCCTGCTGATTGCAGCTCAACGGACCATGGCTGTGAGAGTGTGCCGGGGGTATCGGACACTCTCGCACGAGATGGCATGCGCCCTCGCTGGCCTTCTCCCCTGGGACCTTGAGGCCGAAGTCTTGGCCTCGGTCTACCGCCGCAGAGTGCGAGCGCGGGAGCGGGACGAGCGACCGGCGCCGCGAGAGTTAGCGCATTGGCGCAACAACGCTAGGGCGTTGGCTCTCGCAAGGTGGGAGGGACGACTCCTCGATGGGTCCATTCAAAGGGGGAATAGTAGTCGACGGCTCCTCGATGCTATTCAGCCCGTTCTCCGCGAGTGGATCAATCGGAGACATGGGAGGCTCTCGTTTAGGCTGACGCAGGTGCTCTCGGGACATGGTTGTTTCGGGAGTTACCTGCATCGCATCGCCAGACGAGAAGCCTCCCCGGCATGCCATCTGTGCGGCTGTGCAGCAGACACTGCCCAGCACGCGCTGGAGGCATGCCCTGGAGAGGACGAACCGCGACAGGCTCTGGTCGCGGTCATTGGGACGGATCTCTCATTGCCGACCATCCTAGCCAGGATGGTCGCCGATGAGAGATGTTGGGAGGCAGTAGCCTCCTTCTGCGAAACTATTGTTTCGCGGAGGGAGGCGGCGGAGCGTGAGAGGGAGAGAGACCCTCTCTCTCTTCCGCTCCGGAGAGCGCGGACACGGGTGCGGGCTAATCGAGCCCGCACTCCGTCTCCGCTGAGAGGGCCTGGGCCGTCGGATGCGGGGGCATCTGGCGCCCCTCAGAGATAGGTCTTCTCGCGATGTTGATGCCCCCTCCGTGTTCGGGGGGCATCACACGAGGTGGAGGGGTGTTCCTATTGACACCCCTCACCGAGGAGGGCCCGCCACTTTACAGCGGGCAGCGGCGTCGACGGGGGCTGTGGTAAGAATAATTCGGTCCCACGCCCCCCGTCATCAGTCGAAGACGCTGGAACACCGTGGGGTTTTAGACGGTATGGGCGCCTTTAGCCGAGTCCGTCATACCCCGTATGCCCCCCCCGCATACGGCAATGCGTAACAGCATTTCCCCACGCCAAAAAAAAAAAAAGGCACTCTTATCTATTACAAAAGGTCCCTGCACTGCATCCCCTTAGATACCCCGACTCTGAGTACTATGGAAGCATCTTGTTGCTTACTAGCTATGACGGGTCATCAACCCATAGTCATAGCATCCTGCTACCAATCTGGTTTAAAGCGCGTCGCCCGCGCAGACTTAGAAGCTCTCTTCTCTCTTGGAAGCGCCGTCCTTCTGATCGGCGACTTCAACAGTAAACATATCCTATGGAATTGTAATTCTAACAATCCTAACGGTATTATTCTTGACAACCTAGTCGCTGACTTGAACTTTGACGTAATTACACCTATCGAGCCAACGCACTACCCCGAGAACGTCCGCTACCGACCTGACGTCTTAGACATGGCACTGTTTAGAGGCGTAACCCTTCAGTTACGCTCTATAACAGTTTGTCACGAACTACATTCTGACCACCGACCCATTATACTGCGACTAGGCCCCGACCCTACAGCAGACTTACCCCGCCCCACCAAGACGATGGTGAACTGGAAGCAATTAGGCAATTCCCTAAAGGCTATCAGTTCACCCGACCTCGACAAAATCCCTGACGACATTCTGACCAAAGATGACGTATCCCTAGCGATCGATTCGTTCACTAATCACCTCTCCACCGTAGTAGGTGCATCCTCAAAGGAAGTCATTGTGCCGGACGACCGGCGCCTTGTCATTCCAGTGGATGTGAGGCGATTAGTGACGAAGAGTAAAGCAGTGACCAGACATTACGACTCCTACCCAAGCGAAGTAAACAAAACTCGGAAACGCCACTTTGAACGCATGGTTGAAAGTCGCATGTCCGAGTTGCGTGACCACAGCTGGGGCGACAAGCTTTCAAACCTCGTGCCTAGCCAGCGGGCTTATTGGGATCTCGCACGAGGTATGAAAGGTGTCGGACAGAGCGACATACCTCCGCTATACCCACCAGTCCCACGCGCCCCGGCGTTCTTTGACGAAGACAAAGCTGAGTGCCTAGCTGATAGCCTAGAGGCTCAGTGCTCCCCCAACGTAGATCACGTAGACCAAGCCCACCTCGATTCGGTGGACGCTGAAGTCGAACGTAAAAGCTCTGTGGTCATCTCTGAACTCCCCCCGCACACCCCAGTATCTTACGCTGAGGTGACGAGACTGATCAAGGACCTCAAACAACGTAAAGCCCCCGGTGCCGACGGCATCTCCAACAAGGTACTTAAACACCTTTCTCCCCCCCTGATTCATCTACTAGTAAGCATCTTCAATGCGGCCATGAGCCACTGTTTATTTCCCGACGTCTGGAAATGTGCAAATGTCATTGGCATTCACAAACCAGGCAAAAACTCCGCTGACCCTACCAGCTACCGTCCCATCAGCCTTCTCAGCGCCCTAGGCAAGCTATACGAACGGCTCCTTTCGAACCGTCTCTCGGCTCATGCGCAGGAACACCACCTTATTCCCGATGAGCAGTTTGGCTTTAGGCCCAAGCACTCATGCGTCCAACAGGTGCACCGCCTCACGGAGCACATCCTTGAAGGTTTCAATAAGAAACCCAAACCCCAAACGACGGTAGCAGTCTTCCTCGACGTAGCGAAAGCTTTTGATAAAGTCTGGCACAATGGCTTGATTTACAAGTTATACCACTTTGGCGTGCCAGTACGTCTTGTGCTCACCTTACAAGACTTCCTAAGGGACAGAAGCTTTCGCTACCGCGTGGAAGGCACCCTCTCCACCCCCCACCCAGTCAGTGCCGGAGTCCCTCAGGGCTCCGTACTATCTCCCATTCTCTTCGCGCTGTATACCAGCGACATCCCACGCTCACAGCCCAAGGTTTTCATAGCCCAATATGCGGACGATACCGCCATTTATTCCACTGGCTGGCATATTAATAGACAGACCTATTTTCTCCTTCAACGGGCCATCACCGAGATCGGTGACTGGTTCCGTAAATGGCGCATTGCAGTCAACCCGACTAAAAGTGCAGCTATATACTTCAATGAGAATACTCACTCGAACCCCCGCTATCCTAAACCTTTAACTCTGTTTGACGAACCCATTCCCTGGGTTGGTAAAACAAAGTATCTTGGAGTCACCCTTGATCGGCATCTCACCTTTGCCGCTCACATCACTGATGTTCGTAACAGGGCGGCCTTTGTTATGGGTCGCCTAGGTCCCTTAATTCGTACAGAGAGTAAAATGTCTCTTAAAAATAAGAAGACACTTTATACTACTTGCATCCGCCCCATCATGACATACGCTTCAGTAGTGTTTAGTCATGCTAGCGAGGCCCACCTACGTAAACTTCAAATCATTCAAAACAGGTTCCTCCGCCAGGCAACCGGTGCTCCGTGGTATGTACGGAACGCCGAGTTGCACTGCGACCTAAACCTTCCCTCTTTAGCGCAGTTCAATAAGGACTGCGCCCGCCGATACTTTGATCGAGCGCCCCACCACTCGAACCCTCTAGTTGTCCAGGCATCGAACTACTCGACTGCCTCATCCGACCCATGGTTTAAACCCCCCCGTCGCCGACCACGGCAGGTATTGGACGACCCGGATGACCCCATCGCAGCCATTACGTTGGCAGCTTTAGCGTTGTCCGCAAGTCGTCCTGGTAACATCCCCAGGTGTGCGGTAATCAGAGGTTACACAATCAAACACCGAGCTCGCCGGCGAGCTCGAGGCAAAAATAAAATCCCGATTAGTGTCTCTCCAAATAGTCACAGAGTAATATTCAATAGGGCCCATTCTCAACGGTACAACACTGCAGTTGTACCGGGGCATTTAGTTCCGATTCCCCCTTTGTCTCTCGGCAGCGAGACAAGCCGAGGTCCGAACCACAGTGGTGCCCTTGAGCTCGCTGTCACCCCTCCCGATAGTAGCGTGGCGTTTTCGGCGCCCGCAGGAGACGGAGGTATAAGGCGCTTTTCGCCTTATACGCCCGTCTCAGAAGAAGTGCCCTCAGCGCTTCTTCCTCCTGGGCTATAAGAGGGCCTCCCCTCGCCCAAAGTCCGGTGGAGCTGTACGTCCGCTTAGCGGTAGTCAGCATCTATGTCCTCCCTAAAAAAAAAAAAAAAAAAAAAAAAAAAAAGTGAAATTCATTCAGTGCTCACCTCTCCTCAAGAAAACAACTCCGAAGAATAAATAACAAGAAGCTCTCAATACTTGTTTCTCTCAAGCAACACCCTCCTCGGCACACCAGCATAGTAAGGTGTATCCAGTACAGTAAGTGATGATGTGGTCGAAGACGTTGTTCAGGATAACCTAGGATTAATGGCTCTTAAAATGTATAGGAAGTGGTACATATAAGGTGACTTTTATTATATGAAACGTCCTAGTGTTGTATAAAAAATATATATGAAGGGGTGCCCTATATCTTTATGTATTCTAGTCCGGCACCCCACGGGGTACGGAAGAAGGATATGTATGCAAAAGTTGTAAGTAGTATGGTGACGGTCAACAAAACAGAGAAGAGGAAAATGCATGTTGTGCTGAAACACTCGTAGCGTGGATAAACAGCAGGGAGAAAGTATTATACGCTTATACTGGTAAGAACGAGTAACATTGTTAAAAAAAATAAAATGTACGTCTTCCCTGCCGAAAACAATAAAGCAAGTGTTACTTGCTTATATCGACCTTATATATGAACCCTGAAAATATAACACTCCTTTTTTGTTTGGGCAGTTATGTAAAAAAGGCCCAGAAGGAATCTCCGCAAAGCCATCAGCACTTTCTGGGGAACTGATATCTCACACTGTGGTCCCCAAGACGCTTGCCAAGCGTTGCGATTATGTCTGTGTTCAGCAGCGGACTATCCTGCTTATACAGTAAAGTACAGTATAAGGCGTCTCTTTCTATCGCATAGCTCTGATCTCTTCTCACGCGGCACGCACCTTAGAATAATCCCGTCTGGACGGATACTATTTTGGCGTATGTACCTGTACCTGTGCGTATGTACGGAGAGAGCCAGGCCTGCTAGTGTCAGGGTTGGTACTCCTTTTGACAGTTTATTTATGTCCACGTCATTCCGCATTTGGCTTATTGCATGTTTATTAGTAGTGCTTTGTTAAATTTCATTATACTATGCATAAAAGTTTATACCAAGCTTAGTAACGCAGTAAGAAAATACCTGTAGTAGTTCAGGACCTGGGCGAACACGCCCGGATGCCGGTCGAAGAAGTACTCGTTGAGCACCGGATCGTAGTTGGCGAGCGCCTCCGTCAGCCGCGAGAGGCGCGTCGCGGGGATCTTCTTCAACGTAGCTTTGTAGGTCTCGTGTCGGATCCCACCCACATTGAGGACCACGCGGTTCTCCGCGTCCATATTTAGGAGGTTCATTTCTGTGGACAATTTGTTTTGAAATAAATAAACGGCAAATGCAAGCGATTTTAAAAACATAGTCTCAATTGTTTTTATTCATCTCTGTTACTAATATATTTTGTCTTTGTATAGTTTTGCTCGTTCGCGCATCGTGTACGTTATTCGTGCGTTGGTTTAGACCAGCAACATGCTGAGTTGGGGCCGGTTTGTGGCAAAAAACAAAGAGTACTATATTCCTTATTTTTTGTTTGTTTAAATGTACGTATATTTTTTTGTTTTTTTTTGCTGCAAATAAAACATTTGTCTATTGTCTATTTGTCTAATATTTTTACCGAAGAAGCGGATATGAAAAACATTTGACATTTTGTTGTAGGTTTAGAAGTTAATATACCTACAGGGTTATTGAAAAAATGCTAACAACCTCTTAGGGTTGACTTCAGCTAGTCGTAACAAACATTTTGTGATTTTTTTTTATTTCTTTTATGTATTTTTCACGACATAATCACGAGGACCACAATCAGGTGGTGTAAGATCAGGTGGTCCTCGTACTTATTCCATCAAAAACATATAAATCTCAACAAAAAAAAAAGAAACAGACAAAAAAACATCTCAAAATGTTTGTTAGGACCAGCAGAAGTCAACCCTAAGAGGTAGTTAGAATTTTTCCAATAACCCTGTACTTCGAGGCTATAGGCCCGGGTCTCTTTAATTTAATGTTTATGTGCCTTTTTCAGACAAAATACCAGTAGAACACAGTCATTGCAGAAAGTTTAATTGAATATTGACATGATCGGTGTGTATAATTAGGGAACGTAATCAATATTCGGCTCTGGCTTAGCTCACGTTATTGAGATGTAACGAAATTAGTGTTTTGTGCCTTTTCAATTAAAAATGGTCGCTGGTGACCTTTAAGTAAATTAAATATGCAGCCTTAACCACCGAAATACGCTCCCGTTTCTCCCTATTTTCAATGTGTCCTAATAGGTCTCTTCATTTGATTACAAAGTTGTCTACGTTTCATCACAGAAACGGAACTCGGAAATTAACAAGACTCCGATGTGTGTACGTTTGTCTGTCCGTTTATCACGGGTCTCTCGCTTTCCATACTTTTTGTGTATCATGGACCCAAAGAAGACTATTGAACTAAAAATAAATTAAAATATTTAAATGAAGAATAATAATGCGAACTAAAATTTCTACCCTAGTATGTAATCGTCTAAAGTTCGTTCTGTAGCAGCCGGATTGTCCACTGCTGATCACTGCCGCCCCCATAAAGGCGGTATTTGCCATAATCCCCACGCTTGGCAGGCGTCTTGGGGATCGCAGTATAAAATGGCAGTTCTTTAGAAGGCTTTGCTGCCCACCTTCCAGTATTTTTCCCTTAGTCGCTATCGTATTGGGATGGAGCGACATAGTTTAACTTACGTTGTACTACGAACAAGACCACTTTTGCAGTTGGTTTTACACTTGTAAATGATGACGCAACCTTTTAATTTTAATATTGTAATGTTTTTACGCCTGCTATGCGGATTACATTACAAAATTACTAATATACGATAGGAAAAATTGTTTAGGTACTTTGTCTTCTATTTGAAGAACAAATACTGTTTTTTTTCAGCGTCGCATGCTCTGAGGATTACATTACAATACGAGAGAAAAATTATAGTCATGTGTTAATATGGTGTTGCTGCATGGGTTCGAATCCTGCACTTGAGTATATGTTGTCCTCTCTTTTAATTTTGTAAAATTTTGATATTGCCAATTTTTGTCGTTGTGTTAAAGTCGTAATTGCTAAGATTTTTCTTCTGCCCCGTTGTTATGTATCGAAACCTCCCTCAAAATCTATTTCATTACATTTCTAGTCCAACGTTCATATTTGGGTCAACTTTCAATTTGCAACTCGGACCGTTGGATAGACAGAGAGAAAATGTTTTTCTATTTCATATTGGTTTGTGACACAATTGAGGCCCACCTGACGTTATGCGGTTACCTCTGCATATAACAGATTGCACTGCGCCCATCACCCTGAGACATTACAAAATCACAAATATACGATAGGAAAAATTTAAGTCATGTGCGGGAAAAAAAAAATCCTATCGTATATTTGTGATTTTGTAATGTAATCCGCATAGCAGGTGTTATTTCAAACCTCACAATATTAAAAAAAACCCTGAGACATATTGCTCTTAAGTTTCATGTGCCTGTAATTTTACTGGCTCTCAAGGACTTGGTGACAGATTATATCACCTGATGATACTTGAAGGTGGTAGCTAGCCAGCTGAGCAATAGCAAAATTATGAAACAAGTCGACGCACGCAAAAGATATAGAGTTTATATAAAAATAAAATGTATTAAGTGTGTTATATTGTCATAAATCTAACGTGAGTTGTCATAATATAATTATTAACTAAATATACCGACTATCACTCACGGTTTTAGTCGTAATATCCGACCGGTTTTCGAGCAGTAGAGATGCTCATTCTCATTTCAATTCGCGCGCTCTGCGCATCTTGTAACCCACGAAGCTGCCCGCATTCGTTGAAAGTTTGTTTACTGCTTGGACACCGGTCTGAGTTACGACTTAACACCGTGAGTGCTCACCGGTATATTTAGTTAATGATTCTGTGTTGGTGCGGAATTCCAAGTGTGCAAGTCAACTTGCATAATTAGCACCAAAAAGGTATTTTATGTAAGTGATGTATACCTGCAACCTCCAGCTCCCGTGTTCAGCAGTTTAGGCTACGGGGAGCGACTCTGTCCTCTTCTCGACATCGAGGGCGCGTAGTCGCCTTCCAGAGAACTGAACTCGCACCGTGCTGTCATGACTGACTGCGACCAGGAGTTCTGCAGAACAGATATACATGTTATACATACAAACATATAAAAAGAAGATAACTTATCATATAAGATGTTATATTATACATCATCATCAGCCGGAAGACGTCTACTGCTGAACTAACGCCTCCCCAATATAACACCACAAAGAACGGCTATTAGCCACTTGTAATCAATGGCTACCCACAACTTTCACGATGTCGTCAGACCACCTGGTGGGGAGCCTACTAACTCTAAATCTATATTACACAATGAACACAAATTCCTAGGCTCTTGAAGAATTACAAAATTATAGTCAAGTGCGGGATTCAAAACAATTGTTTTTTGCAATCACCTTTTTAACCTTGTTACAATGACGCAACCCTATAATTTTACAAGTTTTATTTACTATATTTTACAGTCATTATTTTTAGGAAATCCGCCATACTAATACATATATTGTGAAAATTTCACCAGCAACCTTTTGCTGTTCCAAAGATCATCATCATTATCACATAAACCGGAACGTCCACCGTTAAACAAGGTCACCCCCATCGGAGGTACTTCAGGAAGGCATCTTGGGGATCGCAGTACAACTTATCAGATCTTCAGAAAGCGCTTAAGACACCCACGGGAAGAAATGGGGAGATGACCTTCTAAACCGGCACCCCACGGGGGTTCCAAAGTTACTGTCCTTTAAAGGTTGGATAGATGAACGGACGCACAGTCAATTGCAATAGGATCCAGTTACGAGCACAACCCCCAGAACAAGCCATTTATAATCTAGACTGTTAGTTCCTCATGTTATTTTAGCTCAATATTCATCAACAATACATAGATATGCATTAACATGTATTTCTCAGCAGAAATGCGATCAGAGCCGCGCAGCCCGCCATTGTATAAAACAAAAGGACTACACCCAATCAACTAATTGCCCAGTCCGTATAATCAATACCGATGGGAGTCACGTGAAACAAAATGGATACCAATGTGCTCGCGCCGAAATAGTTTTTATTATGAGGCATCGGTTCCGTGGTTGGTAATGTTAGTTATAAACATGCAGTCGTATTGTTGAAACCCACTGATGGCTTGTCGCAGCATGGTAATAGGGTATTTTACGTGCTGCCTTGATAACTAATAAGTTTTTTTTATGATATTGTGAATGAATAAGCGCGAGGCCCACCTGATGTTAAGCGGACTAACCTCTGCCTATAACAGATGCCTTTCGTGACAAAGCACGAATTGCACTGCGCCCGTCACCTTGAGACATAGTTATTAAGTCTCTTATGCCTGTAACTTCACTGTAACTTCACTCTCAAGGACTGCTGCCGGAACACACAGTTAGGTGATTGGCGTCAGATTTTCTACTTGAGGGTGGTCGCTAGCCAGGCGGGCATTCGCAAAATGCCCTTCCACCATAAGGTGAAGCTCAAGCTCTGGGCGGGATTCGAACCATGGAACTGCTGCGTGGCAGTCCATAGCCTATGCCACAGAGCCATCACTGCTTCTAAATCTTACGATTATTAAGTAGAAAATCTTTCCATAAGCAAAGCGGCTAAGTAGAAGCAAATCTTGACTATTACCTATAACTTTTTTATACGAAAATTGAAGAACAAGCAGACGTTCCACCTGATGGTAAGTGGTCACCGCCGCCTACTAACACCTGTAATATCCGCATTATTCTTGGTGCGTTGCCTACCATTAAGAGAAAAGACTCTATTTACGCCTCTTTTAAAGCAGTCTATTAGCCTCATCCTAGGTTGTAGTGTTTTTGGCCACATCATGACTTTCCAACAGTGACATAGAGGTACATGACTGGTGTAACCTTTTTTTAAATAACTTGGTATTAAGTTTTTTATTACATTTTTAATTAAAAATCATCAGCACTAGACATGTTTTTATTGAATGTACAGTAGCTTGCAAAAACAAGAATACACTTTGTAATTTTTTAAATAATGTAATAACACTAATTTCTAATTGTTGAAGTAAATATAAACATGAGTAAAAAATTAAAATTATGCATTGTATATAATACAAGTATTTTCATTATTAACAAAATACTACGAACTATATACAACACTACAGCTACTACAATAAAAGCATTTAGATCCCTATAAGCCATTGCAGACTCATAGGCAGTCCAAATACTCTAGCCCACTACCAGTTGGCAGTGTGCCCAGCATGCTGGCAGCATTGCCTCGTTGAATTGCAATGCTTATTTGTTTGAGTAAATAGGTGCTAGCATTTGATCACGCGTCGCGTCGGCCAAGCGCTCTGATAAGCTTTGGAAAATACGATGAGCTCCCGGTCCCCACGGACCCAACGTCTCTACACCAAACCGCTCAAATACCATACCATACCCCATACCATAGTATTTTCAAATACTTGTATGATATACTTGTGTACATATAAAGAAACAAAAGTCTTTGCCACAATTTGGAAAATTGTAATGTGTATACCTACATGTTATGGCAGGGTGTACTTATATATTTTTGTGAAATTTGGTACCTTAATTTATTATTTCTCGGTCTTGGATAAAGATATAATATGTTGTATCCCGATTTACTGAATAGTTTCGAAGACCACGCAGACAAAACCGCGGACAAAAACTAATTGAAACTGAGATGCGGGCACTCTTCATTATCCTGTCAAACAAAGTATACCTCTTCGCAAATAAATAAGTTAGTCTACTAAATTAAACTTTCAACTCATTAAAACAGAGTGCTCTTAAAACTTCACCGCCAACTGTTTACAAACTTATAATTGAATATTAACCCTATCTTTTTATCAGCCCCCCCTGCGGTGTCTCTGAAACTTGCTTCATCAAATAACTTGGAAAAATCTAATTTCTTGAATGAGTTCTGTTTTGGACCTTCATTCTGCTGAATAGGTATTATGACTTTTCGATTGCTTCTGTATAAGGTCATTGACGTCTATAATGGTATCAATCATCTCATTTTCCATAACTTATCACAGCGTTTGGTTGATGCGACGAGGCTTTGTGGGATTATAATGTTTGGCACTTATTGGGCTCAACGAATAAACATTGCAATCCAACGGGGAAACGCTGCCAGCGTGCTCAGCATGCTGGTAGTGGGCGGAAGTATTAGGACTTCGTGTGCGCAATGGCTTTTGCGTTAATTTGTTTTTAATTTTACTTATATATGTTATTAATTTTAACGAACATGCTATTCACAATAATTAATCGTATTAAACTTACATATTCACAAAAATTAAATTAATTCTTTCAGTCAGCAGATTATAAATAACAATATTTTGAATTTTTGGAAGCAGTGATGGCTCAGTGGCATTGGCTATGGACTGCCGTGCAGCAGGTCCATGGTTCGAATTCCACCGCGGGCTTGAGCTTCACCGCATGGTGTAAGGACATTTTACGAATGACCGCCTGGCTAGCGAACACATACAAGTAGAAAATCTGTCGCCAAGCACCTCATGGTGTGTTTCGGCAGTAGTCCTTGAGAGCCAGTGAAATTACAGGCACATGAGACTAACAACTACGTCTCAAGGTGACGGGCGCAGTGCAATTCGTGACTTGTGACGAAATGCATCTGTTATAGGGTGAGGTTAGTCCGCTTAACATCAGGTGGGCCTCGAGCTTGTTCCGTCACAATAACATAAAAAAATATATACTTTTGTCAAACAGAATTTGCTATTTGAAATAAATAATCACACATTGTCAATTAAAAATAGTAGACTCTACGTACTCAGACTGTTCACAATAACTTGAACACACAGACAAACAACAGTTCAATCCATTCGTAAACAAGTCACAATAATTAGAATTTCGATCCAGGATAGCGTTGAACGCTGCTGGGATACCGGAGACTTGAAAATTAGCACGCGTGACTGTGAGGTGACGAGGCTTCTACGAACAACACGTGATTATTGCGCATTTGTTTATTTATAGGATTCCGTGCCTCAAATGGAAAAAAAACCGGAACCTTCATAGGATTACTTGGTTGTCCGTCTGTCTGTCTGTTAAGACCCTTTTTCTCAGGAACGCGTGGAGGTATCAACCTGAAATTTATATCAAATACTCAAGTCTACTGTCCCTTAGAGCTGTGAAAAAATCAAACTTCTAAGTCAACGCAATCCAAAGATACAGCATCATGCCACAAATTTTCGACACTTGCAATGGAATTAAAACCTACAGGGTTACTTATTGTGAACTTATAATCTTGAAATTTCGTACGAAGCAATATCTTATAGCACATCGTTATTACATCCTTATGATCACATAGCCGGATGGGCATACATAAATATAATTATGATAACAAATAATAAAATAAGTTTAAACTATTTAAAGTTGTTTAATTACTATCTATATATAACAATCACGTAAACCTTACTCAATATTATATTACAGTACCGGTTTTACACAATTTTCATGTCTTATGCAGTTATCCTTAATTCTTATTATATTGCTACAATTATGAATTCATTGTTATCCAACTCTTCAATCCGAATCGCGCTTGGATTTTATTTGTTTTCATACCTCGGGCGTTTTTAAACGTTCAAGTTTGGCAAAGGGTTGTCTTCTCGCAAATTGTTGAGGTTTGGTCAAGTTGGAAGTTATTCTAAAACTCTTGAAATAGTTGGATTGTTTTTGAGGAAAAAGAAACGTTTGTTATAAGGAGCTGCTTTTCTAGTTCCGTTAACTGGCGAGTTTTACTCGATGCACGATGAAAATATATTTTTCGTTGTGACGAGTCATTATATATAAAGCAAAACAAAGCTGAAAGTTCTTGCTTTCTACATATCTTGGGTGGCAAACGAAATTGAATAAACCTTACGAATATGAAACCCTATGTTTAAAAAAAATGCTATAGAAATAAGTGGATCACCCAATCAGGTGTCATCTCTATTGTGCGATTATTCAAATCTAGAAGTCTTCAAGCACAGATTAAGATAAGGTATCTTTTAGACTGGTATGTTTCAGTGCAAATCCAAGCGTTTCTTTACACCCAGAAAAACGTTTTTCTGTTTAAATTACAAAACATATCATAAATAATTAATTATCAATTTATATGATCAATATACTGACAACAAAAAGAGATAAAGAATAAAAATCAATTATCGCAATAATAGCTGATTTTTCATATCAGACAGTCATATAAACTGACTCCACGACATGATTTCTAGAGCTACTGTAGCATATGGAATAGAAACTTTGTGGCAAGAGGTTGTCCGGGAGTATAATAATGCGAACAGCTAACGAATGAACCAACTTGCCCGCGTCCTTGTTTCCTGATTATTATTACCTGGGCAGTCTTTAAGTTTAGAGTTAACAGTTAGAGTGAACAGTAACTTCCATCGCATCGTCAGTTTTCAGCGCGTGAGATCGCGGTCAAATGCTTATCGATCTTGGGTCATAAAGTAGTATGTAGTAGTAGTAGAATAAAGTCCCGAGTACACCTACAATTATCTGCCCAAAAAATATTAAATATTGATTTAACATTCTATTTTAACAGAAAATGAATCTTAGATATTTTTTCTATTAATAAAATATAGGGACGATACCGGATAAGCTGAACAATATTTTTTTTTAATATAGACCATGTACAAATGATTTGTTTTTGTCCGTTTGTCCCCTTGTTGTCCGATGAAAACATATAATTGAAGGTGTGTTAAGATTGAAACTTGGAAAATATCTACAATCTAGCATCTTTGCGTCGGTGAGTTTTTTGTGTACTTGTTTAAATAGTGCAAGAATTTCAGCTGCAATTAACAGTATATCATACAAGACCTCACTTTTATCTATGTATGACACTGATGTACTTAAAGCTAGAGTACTTGTGGCGCTTTTCATACAAACGTAGTTTTGTCATATTTTAAACACTATCTAAGTGATGAAATTCGGTGAAACTTTGCACGTGATAGATTATTAGGAAATGGGCTCACTGTTTATAGAAATATTTGTTCATATTCACTTGATTGGCTTTAATCTTAAGATTTAAACAACTGGTATAATATGACATTCTCATTTCGTTTTAGTAATACTCTGTGGTTTTTAAGATGAACATAAGTATTGGTTTAATTATCTATGTGTATATTTTATCTGTGGTGTGAAGTTAATACTGTACCTAATGAGACTGTGATTAATAATCCATATAAACATGATAATCCATATCATATGGATGACCCTGTTCACTGGAATCATTATTTGATGATATTTTCACTAAAAGTATATTTTATAAGTAGTGTAACGGAATGTGACATTTGTAAAGATACTTATTTAAAATAGTTTATATAATGTACTTTATTTCTACGTGTAAAAACATTGATGATTTAATTATAGTTATTGCCATATGTATAAAGCTTGAAATCAGACAATTGTCAATGTTAAAGAGTACTGTGTTTGTGACGGTAGTCGTTTCGTCACCTTGTTTGTTCTTTCCTATGAAAAGGGGTAGTGTAAGGAGAGTACATTCACTTTATGTCGGACTGCCGTGCCGTGCAGACCTCCAGTGGTGTTGAAATAGTGTTTGACGACGAAGTGTTGCTTGATTCACTTTCTGTCGGACCGCCGTGCCGAGCAGACCTCCGGTGGTGTCAAAATAGTCTCTAAACGACGAAGTGCTGCCCGATCAAGATGTTGGGAAGTTAAGTAATTTATTATTCTCTTTTCTGATATAACGTTACGACAAATCTCGTTTAAATGTAATGGTTCTTAAAATGGTTTGTTATAAAGGTTTTTGACAATTATCTGTTTAGGTAAAGCATGACTGATATGTTAATTAATAGTTGATAAACCAGTGAAAGTGTAAATAAAGTGTATATAGTAAATATGTAACACATTGTTAAAAGACGTTTTAAAGAATTGCCCCGAGTTTCTTGCCCGTTCTTCTCGCAGTGGCTCTATACAATTTTGTTTGCTGAACGTGGCAGTACAATGTAGAATATTTCAATATCAAAACTTCATAGGAGCGTCGTAGACGCCTAAATTGAATAAATGGTTTTGACTTTGACTCTGTTGTTTTTATATTAATCTAACACACGTATGTCTTTGACCCTAATATCTATATATATATATATCATCCTCAGGAGGTCTTGACTACTAGCTAATCTACGAGCGCACGATCGAGAACATAAAGTTCTTGATCTTAGACATTTCTTGATGGTGCACTCGTAGAATCAAGACCTCCTGAGGATGCATCGTGTAGAAGCAAAACGCGTCGAAAACTCTTCCGGATTGGCTGCGTGGCGTTTGTGACGTCACGTCGGCTTAACAGGAAAATTAGGCGGAATTGTCACTAGATATATTTTTAATATTTTTTAAGTGTCTATTTTAAATGTAAATTTAATGTTTTCTTAAAATATTTATAGCTATTTGTTATTATTAAATATGGATTTCCGCAAAGTAACGCCCGAATCAATTCATCTATATATATAAGAATCAAAGTCCTGGCTCACTGACTGACAGACAACGCACAGCCTAAACCACTGGTCGCAGAGATTTGAAATTTGGAGGGTGTATTCGTCTTAATGCGTAGGGGTGTACTAAGAAAGGATTTTTTGAAATTCAACCCTAAGGTAAAAATGGATGAAAACGTTTGTGTGAAAGTCCTATGTTTTTTAACTTACAGTTCTGATAATTTGTATTCGGATAAATAATTTAAAATAAGAAATACGTGTTCAACATTTTTGACAGGGATGATTTAAGGGTTTGCTATTGGGGATGAAACTTTGTATGGAAATGTCATGGTTTTTGAAGTGATAATGACGAAAATTGGTATCCGGATAGACTTTTTAAAACAAAATCATGCCACAATAATATTTTTTGCTAGAGTTGATTAGAGGGAGTAAAATTGGAAAGGAAAGTTTGTCACCTGAACCTAAACCGCTGGCGCTCGGCCTGTTGGGCCATATGTCATATTAATGTATCTTTTGAACCGTAATAGGCAGACACTTGAAATTAAAACAATGAATGTTTAATATATAAAGAAAACAACAACTAGCTTACTAATAAAACTTTATTATAAAAATTAATAATATGTAATTACTTCATTATACAATTAAGATAATTTTCTAAATTAATAAGACATTAAAATTAAAATATATATTTTTACAAATTTGTTTTACAAAGCATGGAGAACGCTACTCGCTGAGCATTGGGATTCGGATGAGACGTCCGTCGCGCGTCGAGTATGACAGGCCACTCGAGTATAGTGTTGCGATCCATCAAGCTCCGACTGAGGTTACTGAAGCGATGAGCGCAGCCACTTTTGATCCCTGTCCTATTTATTTATGGGACTCAAGAAAAGGCAATGGATGTCCGTAAAAATATTGTCAGCCATTTAGTGTCCAATTGGCAAGAATTTGTGATATTTTCTTATGATGCTGAGTATAACGGAGACAATTTCACCACTGCGGTTGAGTAATCTATCTATATATTACAACGCTGGTAATGGGGAACTAGGTTTGAACTGGTAGCCGCGGAGCAAGTATAAAGATTAAAGATTAAAGATTCTTTATTTGCGTAAAACATGGTATAAAGTTGTTATTATAAAATTAAAGTGCACATGTTTTGCTAGTATTAGAGTAGCATGCAAATTTGTAAATATAACTATGTTTTCGAAGTGTACCAGAATAGAAAACTTAATGGAAAATTTCGTACTGAAGGTCGATATAGAAAACGATTACATTTTGCGGGGCCAATTAAAAAAATTAAATAAAGATTAAAAAGTAACCTTATATTATATGCCACTTTTTACACGGCTCCCATAAAAGGAAGGTTAAGTTAATTTAATCCGGTAACGGTTCCTGAGGAATAGTCCACGCGAGCGAGCCGCAGGTGAAAGCTAGTTATCTATATTTTGGTTTGCTAGATTTCCGTAAAATTAAGTATTTTCAAAAATAATTCATAAAGTCGTTTTGTATGGGAAATGTTATTTTTACTTTTAGGGATAAAATAAATAATAATCTAGCAAAGTAGAAGTGGTATTTAAAATATGACGAAATTACTTTGTATGGAAAACGCTCCGTGCACTCTACTCTGAACAAAAGACTTCCAGTTTCTCGTAGTAAGTGGGCTTCAGAGCATTTTATCAGATTCAACAAACACCAGTACTACTGGTATGTATTTTGGGAATCTATTACTCGTATTCTGTTCATCCGGTGTTTTGCTAATTTGGTGTTTTGCGAATGTCAGCCCTAGATTCCACGCAGTTTTAAGTTGGTAACAGATATTGAAACAAGGTCATCTCAAGGTGTAGATAGTATATAAAATATTTTCATAGTACTGTCAATCCTACTCGTAGTATAAATATGAAATGATGATTTATTAATAAAAAATTTTGTCGATCATGAAATCTAAATCGAAATCATCAAAATAAGACAAAAATAATTTACTTCGATTTTTGAAGTACTTATTTTCCGAGAGAGTGCAATAAGTAGGTAACTTAAATGGCCGCTCGCAAAATCGTGTGCTGACACATATCGATTTAATTATAATAATTATTGTTAAACAACAGTAAACTAAACTTGAATAAGTATTGCAATCAAACGGGGCATGCTGTGTGCAATGCTGCCAGCATGCTGGGCACGCTGCCAACTGGTAGTGGGCTGGAGTATTTGGACTGCCTGTGAGTCTGCAATGACATGTAGATTGTCTAAAAGCTTTTATTGTAGTAGCTGTAGTGTTGTATATAGTTACAATAGTATTTTGTCGACAAAGGCATACTGCCTTAAAAAAATAAAAACAGAAAACTCCTGCCCTATTAATATTCAAAAGTAAACAAAGAAAAACTCTACCAACATCAATCTCGACGGGCTCTCCTTCATGAATTTTCAAATGAGCTACCGCGGTGACAAATACTCCCAAATATTGATTGATTGACTGCTAACAAGGTGACCATTTCATAGCTTGATATATATGGATAAAAATAAGAAAAAAGTTAACTTCTACAGACTAATATGTAAAAAAGGACAATAAAAGTGGAAAATAGTTTGTAGAAATTTGGGCCATCAATATTACCTCAGAGGATTGGAACGGTGTTAACAAACATAAAAGTAGTAGTTTTTCTCTATTAAATTGTGTTAATACTCTAATATATATGGCAATAATTTTAGGTAAGATTTAATGATCTGTCTGTTCTTCGCTATCCAAAAAATGTAACGCTGGTCTTCCTTAAAACAAATTCATTTAATCCATAAAAAGTCAAGGATTTTCATTTCGCCTTGACACAATCTAAGAAACGGCCTAATCTTATGTAGTTTATCTAAACATATTTTTTTTTATAAGCTGCGAGCTGGACAAGCTTGTGCCTTATGGTAAGCATTACTTCTGTCCATTACTGTTACAGTGCACTCGATACTCCGAGACACTCGTTTTTAAGTTTGGTTGGCCGGTAATTTCACATGCCCTTCAAACCTAACAGCAGTGTTTGCGCACTGCTGCTTGGAGGTAGAATATATGACACTGCGGTGGTAGTGGCTTACCACCTGGATTGTCTACTGATTGGGCTCAGGCACCACGTGTAGGGGTAAAGAGATTGAGGGTACTTTCCCACGGACGAGCGTGACTTAGTACACAGCCCCTCATGTGGCCTTTTTAGATTTTAGAGAGACAGGCGTAACAAAGGTGCGATGATATAAAGACAATTAACCGTTCATTGTTCGTGAATATGTACCTATGTATGCAAATTTTTATAATACCATAAAAAGATTTCGCACTCTTTTTCTACCAGATTCACTGATGTGTACCACTTTACTAAAATATTTTTACTTTACAAAAATAACTAGTCACGTGATGAACGTCTACTTTCAGGAGGAACAAGCTTGGCCGACGTGTGAGTAGCCTACATCAGCTCTGATCACGTTTCGAGCCTTATGGCTCATCACGTCCTCTTCGAAGAATGGGACAATATTCCTCAACATTACCTGCGGACTTTGGTATTTCGCATGCCAAACCACCTTCATACTGTAGTGCCCGTATACACGATACGAAATCACTTTATACAACAACATTTGGATTATTCTTGATCACAGTAAGATGTTTGTGTACGAATCAGTCGCATTCCGATTTTAATATTTTTTAACACATTCAATTTAAGTTCATTATTACCAATGCATGGTGGTAGGGCATTTTGCGAATGCCCGCCTGGCTAGCTTCCACCCTCGAGTAAAAAATCTGTCGCCAAGCACCTAGCGGTGTGTTCCGGCAGCCGTCCTTGAGGGCCAGTAATTTTAGATTAGCCTAAAAAACATTTTCGACCACATCATCGCTTACCATCAGGTGAGATAGTGGTCAAAGGCTAAGATATCAGGCACAATAAAAAAAAAATGCTTTTCCTTAGCGCTTCAATGATCCTTTGAGTTATAGAGCAGTCATTCATGATGTTCTTAAGGAAATATTATTGTCTGTGTACTACTTAGTTTTGCTCCTCAGTGTATCATATACACCGTTGAAGTACAATTTAGATATGTTTTTAGTAACAGTATTATTGTAGTCATATTTTTTTTATAAAATTTTATTACTTAAAAGTATTGTCACACTGAACAAGACCAAGCTCACTCGAATGAACCGAGAATTAACTAAGTCGTTAATCATCACCAAAAGCTTTTATTACCAGTTGACAGGTTTGAAAAAACGGTTGACAATGTACATATTTTGTAAAGATATCGACAAATAGCTGTATGCCTTTTGTTCAGTTATTTTTTTATCTTTATGTATCGTTGTCAGTATCGTGACGAGGCCGATAACGCTATTTATGTCGATATAAATTAGGTTTTTGTTTACTGGTAATTGGATAGATTTTTCATCAATATTACATTATGACGTGGTCGAAGGGGACACAAGCTTAAGCTAGAATGTAAACTGGATCTAAAATCTGCCGGGACCCACCATAATGCTTAGCTACAGGATTTCTACTTGTTGTTTTTCTAGCTGCCAGGCGGGAATTCGCAAAATGCCTCATCACTTTGCTAAACAATCATCAACAGTCGTTCAAAAAGGTTGTTGGTTATTTTATCAACGGCCACAGCGTCAATGTTATCGAATAACGCAGACAACAGGCGCAATACAGCTTGATATAACAGCTAGTTCAATCAACAACCACAATTATTTACCTATATAATCACTTGGATTGGCGCGTCACAATTAGCTTGTAACGAAGCTATTTTTCTCATTTTTCTTTGACCGTTACGGGGGTCATATATCAAAATGAAGATCATTTTCATTATAATTCGATCTGTTCAATAAGACCCAGGTCCCGGTAGAACTCAATAGACCATCGCAGTATGACAATCACTCCATATTAATACAATTCATTCGGGGAAACTGCTAACTCCTGTGTATCTATACCGACATGATTATTATGTTTAAATTTGTTTATAAATAACTTGTTTCAATTTAGTGAAGATCGAAAATCATTATTACATATATAAAATAACTTCAATAGATATTCTGGAAGTTCTGATACTGACAACCGTCTATTTATTTTGTTCAGTGATTTTCCAAGAAAAGCAATTTATTTTTAAGTGATTCAGTTCATTGAAAATGCTATTGGTTAGTTAGTCTTACGTCTTTATAACGTGGTTCGAAATTGATTAAGTATAGTCTATTGTTAGAAGGAACTATTTATAGCCTTACGATACAGCTGCAGTGATATACATATAGAGCTCAACGTATGACGTGCTGTATTTACTTTATGTATCATTGTCATTAACGACTATGAGTTAATAGCCGTTACCAAAGGTCTTCTTTTACGTCAGACACCGCTGTAAAAATGTAAAATAATTGTTTGGCTTTGGTCACATAGTACGTTACGCATAAAAATGGTAACTAGTAGAAATTACATAGTGTAAAGTAACATGTGGCTTTGTGAGCTAAAAACCATGACACTTAAATATTTTATTTTTACATTTTCAACTCCCATATCTCAGCCGTTATGAAAAATGTACACATACTGAATCGACCTAAAAATCCATATAGTTATCGAACTTGCTCACAAAATTTAACGAGGATTGGTTAAGAAATGGGACCTGTAGATAAGAACAGCTGGATATCCACCGCGCAGACATACGAAGGCATTTTGTTGAAACGAAGACGCTTCGTTTGTGTTTTTGCGCTCGTTCGGTCAGTAAGATTTAATATTTTAGTGACATAATAATTCTAATAAACCTTATATTCCTAATAGGACCTTCTGTTTTAGTGCCCGTAACTAACCCTCTCTATAAGTATGCTCTTTTTTTTTTATGCTTGATAGGTTAGTCTTTGACCACAATCTCACCTGATGGTAAGTGATGATGTGGTCGAAGATGTTGTTCAGGCTAACCTAGAAGTACTGGCTCTCAAGGACAGCTGCCGGAACACACCGTTAGGTGCTTGGCGACAGATTTTCTACTTGAGGGTGGTAGCTAGCCAGGCGGGCATTCGCGAAATGCCCTACCACCATGCTATAACGACTGTCATCCTAAGACAACAACCGGGACCGACGGCTTAACGTGCCCTCCGAAGCACGGAAACTCTCAGTAGTAATGTCACTAGCGGTCACCCATCCAACTCATGACCGCGCGCGACGTTGCTTAACTTTGCTGATCGGTTGAGAACAGCTAAGTAAACTTCGCTACGAGCGCTTCAAAATTGCTTGCTTCGCTCTGTTGGCAAGTAACTGTTTGGATAATCAGGGCGTTAAGATAAGACGCTTACAAAATTGCAACGCAAAGAAAAATTTAACCACGAGCAGTTAAAAAATAGAAACCAAAAAGATACATTTGAGTTATGAGTTATGACTAACTCACCTCGATAGCTTAATTTAACCATCGAGGTGAATGAGTTTCGAGCCTGGCCTTAGCCAGGATGCTCTGACATCCATCACTAAGGGGATGTGAGTGTTAAGCTACATCGAGGACCAGAGGCTTTAAAATTAACATTGTACACGATATTATCTCAATAAATGATTTTTATGTTTTATGTTATGTTTGGTAAGAAAAGGAAATAATTGAAAGGCTCTCTGCTGATTTTCTTGCAAAGAGATGAACGATGATTTTATATGCGCGATGGTCGTGGCTGATGTTGAGAAACTGACGTTTAGGCAATATTTCGAGGAAAGTTTACGGAGCTCTCTACTCGATCGCGTGCCGGTTAGACGTCTACAACGTTTTTTAACTACCTTCCAGGTTAGCCAAAGATATACAAGGAAAGGATGAAGGTAGTAAAATAAAGGCTTCGTTCAGGAATATTGAATAAAGTTGCGTTCTAAAATTGCGACCCAATAATGTAGTTAACATTAACAAACAGTTATGTTTTTATATATTCTGTGATTGATTACACATTGAACTTAATAGACCCTTATCCATTGACCACATCTAAATGTAGGACATTAAGTTCTGTCTACACTAAATTGGAGGGTTATTATACTTAGGTATTTATATTCACATGTAGGTCACCGTGCGTCGTCGTCACGAGGGATTTACATAATAATTATGTTGTGCTCGATGAGCAAACTGTCTGGTTATGAAAATGTATGTTATTTTGTGGTGGTAGTCTTTTGATTTGTTTGTATTTGGGTTTTGACCGGTGCGGGCGCTGCGGCGGTGCTGTAAAACTCATCAGTCGGCGCGGAGCGACGCTTGCGAGCTGCCTAACGACTGCCACTTTGACAACAACCGGGACCGAAAGCTAGATGTACCGCTTTCCATACAAACGTAGTTTCGTATTTTAAATACCAAGTGTTCAATCTGTGTGAAGTTTTGCATGCATATCCCTGACCCTAAAATCTATGCTTTAAGTTTGCCAGATTTCAGTAAACTTAAGTATTTAAAAAATATTCTGTAAACGTTAATATATAATAAACTATGTGCAAGATAAAAAGCTTAATACTTCCTTAACTTTTTTGCGATTATTATACATAGTAAGTGAGCAAATTAAAACGGTTTAAGCCGCACATATTCAACATTATTTTATCGTTATGTATCCAAATTTTTGTGACCCTGTGACCATGATTACAACCATGTGTTTGAAAGCTTGGAACAAAATTAACGGAAGCCGTTTAACCCCTTGGAAACAGCAGGACAATATGGGTATATTAATGAATTAAATTCTATTGTTCTCATTATCTATGATGCGCAAGTCGGTTCTTAAGACACTTCTTGTTGCACCAACTCTTCCACCATCAACGTTTAAACGGTGCCTGATTTCTTGATTAATTACACATCGTCCCCTATCATGTGACCTTAACGATTGTAGCTGTGGGACTGCAAAGTATTGATGTGTATGTTGGCACGCTAAACCGGGCGGGTCATTATATTTGTTTTCATATGTAGGTCACCGTCCTGAGGGATTCACAGAATTGAACGCGACGATTAAACAGTCTGATTATGAGAAAATTATATTCACTGGTCCTCGCTTCTATGTTGAGATTATTATACGTACCTTTATCCCAGTTAATACATGATTCAGCATTCTTTGCTTAAAAATATACACAATTTGCATAAATTAAGCTTTTGGCTACAGTTTTACGCCCTGTCCGTCGTCAATCTAAAAACAAGTGATATATTCTAGTATATCCTCTAGCACTCAGGTTTAAATTCAGTTAGATAGTGTTTGCACTGGACACACATATATTTTTAAAGTTCTTTGCGTGAAAACAGGTAACAATTTGTATTTTTCATAGAATATTTTTAGTGGATATATACTTGATAAATTGTAACAACAAAACATATTATAAAAAAATAGACCAAATGCGAGTTGGACTTTTAGATGAAGTTAATTTTTTATAAAGATTTCTTATAAAGTTTATAAGATATTCCTATACAGATTTAATATATTCCTATTTTTTTTATGCCTTTCTTAACAAAATACTACAAACTATACACAACACTACAGCTACTATAATAAAAGCATTTAGATCCCTATAAGTCATAGGCAGTCTAAATGCTCTAGTCCACTACCAGTTGGCAGCGTGCCTAGCATGCTGGCAGCATTGCCTCGTTGAATTGCCATGCTTATTCTTTGAATTTTTTTTATATTTTATATATATATTTTTTAATTCTTATTCCTATTTTATATGTGCCAACATGTATATATCCTTCTAAATTCACGTATTGAGCAAACTTCTTTAAAATAACTACTCGTTTTTGTATAACCCTAACTTTATTAAAACTAAAAACAAGTTGACTTACCCGTGCCTAAAAAGTTGACGTTCCGTGACATTTGCGTGATTAAACAAGTTTGAAAGTAGAACTAATTTCCAAGGAAGAAACCTGCGTACCTACTTTTATTACAATTTTTTGGTATTTTTATTATTTCTTAGGCAATCCACTATACTAGCATATATATTCTATGAAAATTTGAACAGGCGTTAGCCTTTAAGGGGCTGTATCTTTGTAACCGTAATAGTTATATTACGGTCAGCCCTTTAAAAAGTCGGACAGACGGACGGATGGACACCGTGGCTTTGAAATTGTGTGCCGTTTTCTAGTACAGAATCCTAAAAATTTACAGACGACAAATAACTTATTTTTTCTAAGTTGTTTGTTATTGCACTTTAATAAAATACAATCGCTTCATTTGGTTTGAATAAAATAAGGAATCTAAATTAAAACAGAAATATAAAAACAGGCCGAGTGCAAATAGAAATAGATCCCGAACAGCATATCGAACAAGTATAAATTATTTTTAATATTGTTATGTTTGCAAAAACGCCTGCTATGCGGATTACATTACAAAATTACAAATATATGAGTACGATAGGAAAATGTAAGCCATGTGCGGGATCCGGGAAGAATATAGTTGTCTTATTGTATATTTGTAATTTTGTAAAGTATAAATTAGTTAAGAACTTAGAAAACTCGACTGCAAATTATTTATTTTCGTAAAACGTGTCATAATTCCATTAAAATTAAAGCAGCAAGTTATGTATATTTCTCGAATCGTTTTTAGAGCCCTCCTTTTTCATACCCATTTTGATGAGTTTGAAAAAAACTCACAATATGGCGTCTAAAATCCGCCAGTTTTTTTATGTATTTAGTGTTATTGCGCTGTCGAGACGAATCTAACGATATATCATACATTAAAACCAAATGGTTTAACTGATAAAAAGTTATGGTGTAATATAAACATACATACATGAACCCTAACAAAAAAAAACACTCTTTTTTTGGGCAGTCGTATAAAAAAAATACAATAATATTGTATCTTGTTACGGAACCCAGTGGTGCGGTATCGCATTTGGCCAATTTTAATATTTTGTGATCAGGGAACGGCTGAATTATACCGCTATCGGTAGTAAATAAATAAGGTAACCCTTTCAGTCCTTGTTTCAAATACAATTTAGTTTCACCCTTCTCTTCGCTTCGCCGAGCACTGGCCCTTCATTAGGTACTGTCCTTTTGTTAGATCGTTATTACCGGTCCAATACTTTTCACAACTAAGCACATAATGAATATGCTTAATTGGTCTCTCTACAAAGCTTTGAAGAAACTTTTACAAACTGCGTGCGATAGTTAGAAAGAACTTGTACTGGAGCTTTCTTAGGACATTCATATCATATCTACTAATTTAAGCACCTATGCTGATGTCATTACTTGGATTGATTGCTAAGTCGGTTTTGAATTTTGCGAATGCCCGTCTGGCTAGCGACCACACTCAAGTAGAAAATGTGTCGCCAAGCACCTAACAGTGTGTTCCGGCAGCAGTCCTTGACAGCCAGTAAAATTACAGCCACATGAGACCTAACAACTGTACGTCTCAGTGTGACGGGCACAGTGCAATTCATCGTTGACGAAATGCTGTTACAGGCAGAGGTTAGTCCACTTAACATCAGGTGGGCCTCGAGCTAGTTCTTTCACAGTAACATAAAAAAGAGCTATTCATTATGCTCATGCTTCAGAGGGCACGTTGAATACCAAAAACACCGAAAGTGAATACAGAAATATAATTTTCAATAAAAACGGTACCGACTTCCAGCACTGAAACGTATGAAATAGCATGAGGAAGTTGGTACAGTGCTGATTTAAAACATCGACGTCACATTAGCATGGTCCGACTATTAGAGATATATTTTATACTTCCTTAGCACAATTTGCACTCTATTCTTGATATTTATTTATATTTAAAGTTTTTTTTAATTGCTGATAGGTAAGCCTTTGACCACAATCTCAACTGATGGTAAGTGATGATGTGGTCGAAGGTGTTAACAGACTTAACCTAGAATTACTAGCTCTCAAGGACAGCTGCCAGAACACACTGTTATGTGCTTGGCGACAGATTTTCTACATGAGGGTGGTCGCTAGTCAGGCTGTACTCTATAACATAAATTAAAATTAATTTCAAATGGCGCCTTGATGCATGTTTTGTTACTTCAAGAAGGTATTCGTATCTCAACTAACCCATGACCGGCATATCATCCATCTTCTTAAGAAAGTTCGTAACAAAACGTGCGAATTGTCGATTACATTTACAAAACAGTTTAATTAACATAATAAATTACAGTCTGAATATAAATTTGATAATTATTTCATCAAACATTAATATTTGCAAATAACCTTCAGCCCTGTTTAATTAATGCCCAGTTTTCATCGAGGCAATTAAATTTGTACAAACTGGTGTCTGCGTCTGAGTAAATAGTTTACTGAAGGTCATTGTTTGTTATTTTATTTACACGACTGATTTAAACCAGATACCGTGTTTACAGCGTGAGGCTGGATATATCACTGATATAGTAGAACTCTATATGTACGAGTTCGACCGGGGATGTACTGCCACCTACCTATTTCTAACACCGAGCATTTTTTTAATGTTTTTGTGACGGAACCTCCTGATCTTAAGCGGACTAACCTCTGCCTATAACAGATGTATATCATCACAAGTCATGAATTGCACTGCGCCCGTCACTTTGAGACATAGTTGTTAAGTCTCATGTGCCTGTAATTTCACTGGCTCTTAAGTATTGCTGCCGAAATAAACCGTTAGGTGCTTGGCGACAGATTTTCTAGTTGAGGGTGGTAGCTATCCAGGCGGGCAATCGCAAAATGCCGTTCCACCATGCGGTGAGGCTCAAGCCTGCGGCTGGATTCGAACCAAGGCCCTGTTGCGCGGCATTATATTGCCAATGTCATTGAGCCATCACTGCACAATAAATCCACATTCGTGTAACACTTAACGGTCATTCTAAAAATAGGATGATTCTATTCAATTGTAGGTAATTTTGGATTAGATTAGAGTGCACCCGAATCGAGCCTGATGGCCAAAATCTTCAACCAGTGTGTATTCCCAGTGATGACATATGGCACTGTGATGTGGTTTTTAACTGTGGCCCTTATGGAAAAGCTCAGAGTCACTCAACAAGCTATGGAGAGAGCTATGGTTGGAGTTTCTTTGCGCGATAAAATCTGGAACGTGGATTTTCGCCAAAGAACCAAAGTAAAGACATAAGAAGAATTTGTAAGTTGAAGTGGCGATGGGCGGACCACATTGCTCGACGAGCTGATAGCCGATGGGAAAGAAAGGTTCTCGAGTGGTTATTACACTACACCGGAAGCGTAGTTGGTAGGACCCCCACTAGGTGGACTGACGACATCGTAAACAACGATGGTAGCTAATGATTACAAGTGGCTAATAGGGATCAAAGCCGTTCTTTGTGTTCTATGGGGGAGGCATTTGTTCAACAGTGGACGTCTTCCGGCTGTTGATGATGGTGATTAGAGAGCACCAAGTTAGATGACTCCTATATCTTTCATGAAACATACCACAATTGAACACAAAAATTAACTTTAAAGATTATCATTCGCAAGCATTATACGAGCTTGAATTTTAATACGAACATAATAAGAAATATTATATCATTCGAAAGCGATAAAAGTTAGAGTTTAGTTGGAACATAATAAGCTACCTCAATTTATTTGCAAGCGATATATGTATTTGGATTTCAGTATGTAGAGAATAAGAATAACCTTAATTTAACCTTAAGTGACGTCACCAACCGGTCTCAACGGAAGACCAACGCTGGTCGTTTACGACTAGCACTATGTTGAGTTGGAGCCGATTTGTGGCAGGGGACTGCAAGAACTGTTCTTATCTTATATTGGTCTAATTTTCTTATGTTTTTGTCAGTTTTTTGTCATATATAAAGTGTATTTCTATTTCAAATTTAGAGAATTTTAAAGAATTTTGATGTTGAATAATGTGTGATGATAATTTGAATAGAATAGACAAAAGAGTTTGTTTAGAAAGAGAGTGAACTTACGATCTGACTTTGGGACTGTGCTAGAGTGATAAACTATATCAAGGTCCGTCTATATCATACATTTTCTTTAATTATATATTAATATATCACCACGTGGTGTGACGGGCTAGAATGTCACACGCCCCCATTGCTACCAGGCTAAGGCACCAGCTAAAGGTATCATACTGGAAGGGTCCACCTTCCGGTATTTGAGCAGCACCTTCTGAGTACCTGATATCTTAAAAACTGCGATTTCCAAGACGCCTGCCAAGCGTGGGGATTGTGGCAAACTCTTCTTTAATGGGGGAGGCTGTGTTCAGCAGTGGACAATCCAGCTTATACAGTATACGAACACGATAACGGGAAATTAGGTAAACTTATAGTTTATTTAAATTTAGACAGAAATACCAAGTCTCTTTCTTTCTTTACATACTCTAATCAGTCGTATCTTTAATTAATTAGATTACTTTTATTACGTATATTAATTATTACCCAATACGACTGACTATCCAGAATTTCTATTACATTCCAATAATATCCAACAATGGCAATATCAGAAAATGAAATACCTAAGTTACAAAAGTCTGGATTCTTTTTATAGCAATTCAACCGACTGACTGAGAATAAAAGATTTTATTCCAATAATATAAAAATAGGAACCTATATTCAGTAATAATGGTAATACCCACATATTGTTTGTTACAATGGGAACCTATTTCATGATTCGATATACTATCTTACTAGACCGAAGATCTTAAGTACCTATGCTCCGCTGGTCGTAAGTAATCCGGTGCAAAATTAGAAGACGGGGTTTTTTTTTTATGTTATTGTGACGGAATAAGCTCGAGGTCCACCTGATGTTAAGCGGACTAACCTCTGCCTATAACAGATGCATTTCGTCACAAGTCACGAATTGTTCTGCGCCCGTCACCTTGAGACATAGTTAAGTCTCATATGCCTGTAATTTCACTGGCTCTCAAGGACTACTGCCGGAACACACCGTTAGGTGCTTGGCGACAGACTTTCTACTTGATAAAAATAAATGATGTGCTCCAATAATTTGTTAATGTGATTTAAACTTAGCACGCTATAGTGCTTGTTATCATATTTAAAAATACCTACATTTAAGTTTGGATTGGGAGTTCATGTACAATTTTTGAATAAATTGTCATATAACTACGGGGGAAATAACGGTTAAATGCAATCTTTTACTGTATAATATGCCGAAAAAGATGAACATTGAGCTTTTAAACAAGTAAGTAAAGAACTCGAATACCTGGGGAACATAGAGTCCCTAAATTTTCAGCTCCTTGCTGGCCTGTGAAAAAATAATCAAGCAATTTTAGACTCTGTGCTTTGGTGCACACTGCAATGTGTGTGAAATGCGAGAAAATAATAGATATCATTAAGTACTTCTCGCATAAATGATTGCGTTCTATGGCAAATCATATATATATTGATGAAAGAATTATTCTATTGACTGACGTTATGGTGAAGAGTATTGTTCAATCTCGTTTAGGAGAATATAAAAGTTTTGTTCCATATCTTCACAAAATTTAATTGCATTGAGAAATATTTTTTTTTGAACTATTTTTATTTTACAAAAATTATAACATGATATTTATCTTTTATTACAACAAATTTGATGCAACAAACATCACACGTGTGTTATAAGTAAAGGTTGGAGAATGAGTGAAGTTGTGAATTTGTATGTTTGTGTGCATCTTCACGCTGAAACTGCTAAAGCGATATGAATGACATGACTTGGACAATGCAGAGTTTAGGCCATGGATGAATACATAAGACACTTTTTATCATCATCACCATCCTCAACTTTCATCATTATTGACGTCGGTGAAACAGCGGTGGGCAGCTGTATTTCATAATTTATAAATAACGGCACGAACGTAATGTTTTTTTTGTTAAAGCTAATATAAGTCCAGTTATAACTAAGGGCATTATTATTATTTAGTAACCGGCTAGGACTCGCGTTATACTTATACCTGTCAAAACGACGGTGACAGTCACAGTGATAGTGACCGAAGTGACAGTTCGGACGGAGGAATTCTGACTTTGACAGCTGCGGCCCAACCGTCTCAATCTCAACGCCAGTTACGTGCTTCATCCCGCGCTCACCGTTGTGCACAATCGTGACTCCCAGACGAAGAACTTCAAATAAGTTCGAAACTGGTCGGAGCAATATCCGGTAAATATAATGCGAGTCCTAGCCGGTTACTAAATAATAATTATGGACAAAACTCGGGAAAGTTTTTTAGCTCAAGGGCATTATTCTACAAACACTGAAACCCAAAGGGCATGAAACTTACTAATTCAATCCAGAATTACTAGTTACAAAAAAACAAGGGCATGGCGTCGAAAAAATATAATAAAATTAAAATACTGACTGCGTGCGAAAAAAGGGAAATAAAATGGGACAATCTCATTAGTCCGGGGCTGTGGTATTCCAGGACTCCCGGTAAATAACACAGAGCAGGGGATGATGCGAATAAAACAGTCGTCATTTCGTTATGCGGCTTTTTACCGTGCCAAATGTACTTGACCTTGAGGAGTTTTTGTACAGTGAAATATCGTTATTCGTAATTTTTGAGGCGTGAAAGGAGAATTTTACGGTACAAGGGAGTAATAACGGTAGAGAGATGGTTGTACCTTTTCAAATGACATAATCTTCCCACTAGATCCTTATTTCCAAAGGGATCTAAGAATATATAATATTCTAAACACAATTAGTGACACTTACACATCATTATGTGTATAAGTGTTACGAATAAAAACATTATAATATAAAATACACATAAGAAAATACAGCGATAATGACTTCAAAGTACTTTTTAAACGACTGCCCAAAAAAGGAGTGTTATATTTTCAGGGTTCATGTATGTATGTATATGTATTTGTGAGTGTCTTTATTCCACCATAACTACCGATTTGGTTCAACCGATTTTAATGTATAATATATCATTAGATTCGTCAGATCATAGCCCAAGTGACACTAGGTGCATCGAAAAGTAAAAAAAAAATAACAAATTTACGGGTTTTAGTCACCACATTGTAAGACAAATATAAAAACTCTCAAGCCCATCGAACGGGGTATGAAAATTAAGGGCTTTAAGAAACAATTCCATTAATATATAAAACTAACAGTTTTAATTTGAATAGAACGATAAGATGCTTAACGAAAATATATAATTTGCAGTCTGTTTTTTGATTTTTAATTAATGTATAAGTACTTGTTGTTTTGTAACTGATAGTAAACCTGACTACTATCTCACCTGAAGATAAGTGACAATGTGGTTGAAGATTCTCTTCGGACTAGCCTAAAATGACTGTTTTTCAAAAACACCTTCTGGAACACACTGTTTGGTACTCAGCCACAGATTTTCACCTGGTAGCCAGGCGGGCAAAATACCCCACAACAATTCTATAACGACTGCCGTCTTAAGACAACAACTGGGTGTCAGTCCCAATTGTAGCTTAGCTTGCTTTTCGAAATTCGGAACCACTCAGTAGTTTAAACCTTTAGCGGTTACCCATCCCAGTAATGGCCGCATTAACTATTCTATAGTTAATGCGGCCATTACTGGGATGGGCAAAATCTATTAATATTAAAGCTTAAAATCCGGTATAAGCGCTCAATTTTAACTACATGCGGAATTCAAACTCTCGACTGTCGTGATTCCAATAGTTTGTATTTAGAGAGTAGGTTTTGGTTCACATTGCTGTTCATTGAGCGTACAAAAACACTCCTAAGCATCTTAAAAATCAGATTATCTGAAATGGCACGTACCAACTACCTATTAGACTTTGTGATGTATCTCGTTTTAAGTGTCAACATGTTTTTATAACATGTTTTCTTTTGAGTGAATTCTATTAAATAGAAAATAATAGCTTGTAAACTGATTCAACCCCGCGACTACAGATCTTTAGGTCTGTGACTTTATCTCTAAACTATTGAGGATATGTATATGTAAGGAATGCTCGTGATGCATTCCTTACAAA
Source organism: Plagodis pulveraria (assembly GCA_963890685.1). Taxonomy (NCBI): domain Eukaryota; kingdom Metazoa; phylum Arthropoda; class Insecta; order Lepidoptera; family Geometridae; genus Plagodis; species Plagodis pulveraria. Next base: position 2,829,865 of record OY982968.1, read on the forward strand.
CGTAGTTTCGTTATATTTTAAATACTGAGTGCTCAAACTAGGTGAACATTTGCATATATGTCCTTGAACTTAATATCTATGCTTCTGATTTGCCAGATTCCCGTATCGCTAAGTATTTTCAAAACTAATTTGAAAAATCATTTAGGAATTGTTATTTTGACATTTAGGGATTAAATAATTGGCTTGTTGGGCTAGAATTGTAACGACAACCAGCCGGATCGCCCACTGAAAACGCTGCTGCACAGCTTCTACTATTTTGTCTTTCGTCGCCTCTTATGACTCCAATAAGGAAATTGAGTGTGGGAGGAGGGCGCCTCCCGACGTAATTTTTTTTTTTTTTTATGCCTTATATGTTAGCCTTTGACCACTATCTCACCTGATGGTAAGTGATGATGTGGTCGAAGATATTGTTCAGGCTAACCTAGAAGTACTGGCTCTCAAGGACAGCTGCCGGAACACACCATTAGGTGCTTGGCGACAGATTTTCTACTTGAGGGTGGTAGCTAGCCAGGCGGGCATTCGCAAAATGCCCTACCACCATGCAAATATCAGAAATAATATCAGAAGCTGGGCAGCAGCGTTTTCAGTGGGCAATCCGGCTGGTACAGTACAGTATAGTAATATGTATAAACTTTCAACAGTCGAAACAAACGAACTCAGCAAAACAAATACAGTAATACCGTTTCTTACATCGAAATTAATCCAACTTACAAACTTGTTTAATCAAATAAATGTCATGGTACACTAACTTTTTACGCAAGAGTAAGGCAACTTCTTTTTAGTTTAAGGTAATGGAGTGTTTTAATAAAGTTAGGTCTTAAAGTCGTATATATAATTCCGAACATTTCTTACTTGGAAATTAATCCAACTTACAAACTTGCTTAATCAAAACAAATGTCATGGTACACTAACTTTTTATGCAAGAGTAAAGCAACTTCTTTTTAGTTTAAGGTAATGGAGTGTTTTAATAAAGTTAGGTCTTAAAGTCGTATATATAGTTCCGAACATTTCTTACTTGTTAATTAATCCAACTAACAAACTTGTTGAATCAAACAAATGTACACTAACTTTTTACGCAAGAGTATGGCAACTTCTTTTTAGTTTAAGGGAATGGAGTGTTTTAATAAAGTAAGGATGTACGGTTTTATAATAAAGTTCCCAAACATATTACAACGCTCACAGAAAGGAAATTCAAGTTGCACGTGAAAAACATATTGATTAAAAAATCCTACTACACAGTTTCTGATTACTTAAGATCAGTGTAAGGACACGTGCAACGTGTTGTTATTTCCAAAGGGATGGGAAGGGATGTTTATTTTGGGCACAATTCTCGTAATTATACATTTTTATGTGTTTGAGGTTAAGTGAGTCTGAAAACGGCATCTTTTTGCAAAAAAAGTTGCCGTTGCAAAAAAATCATGAACTCTAAAATTTTGCTTAATCAAATTATGTGTCTATATAGTAAGTAAATCAAGTAAGTAAATCTTATTAAAACAATTTTTACGCTATTTGAATATTGCGTAGTTATGTTTCGTTTACTCGCATGCAAAATTAGGTCTCTTCGTCTTACGCCCTCAGGCTGTCATTTTTTAAAGACAATTTTGTCAACCGCTAGACGTTTAAATAAATAGTGGTACTATTACACAGCCAAATAGCGAACAAAAAATGAAAACTTAAGAAATCAGTAAAAATAGATTTCAATAGACCTAGATTTTAGAGTCAAGCATGTGTTACAAAGTCACAAATATACAATAGGAAAAAATTAAGTTATGTGCGGGATTCGAACCCACGTCCATCCACCCCTTGAGCCGGGGTATGCTCTAACCAATTGAGCTAACATGACATGACGTCATAACTCAAATCTTTCCTATCGTCATTAATTAAACTTACATTTTTCCTATCGTATATTTGTGATTTTATAATTTCCGCATAGCAGGCGTTATTGCAAACCTAACAATATTAAAGTCAAGCTTGTATGTATTCTATGTATTATTAAATCTGAGATCGAGACGTCACATGTTTTAAATGTATGGGGGTAAGAGGATGATGATTGTCAAATCAGTAACCAGTAGCTAAGCAGCTGCGAACATTACCCACTTACAAACTGAATCTAACTTACAGCCATTTAATTAAAGAAACGTCACGAAAGAGAAACTTTATCCGCGAATGTAAATTAAACCCTGTGGAGTTTTATTTAGTAGAGTTAGTTTTAAGGTAAAGCTGTTGCTCTTACAGAATTTCTACAGGAATTTTAACACCTGTCCCTGCTAACTAGGATTAATTGCAAAATTTTGTTTATCTTTCTTGGCTGCCTCTCCATGCTAGCCGAAAATAATTGCATAAGTGTGTTCATCGTTTTACGCTGCCTGTCTCTGCTAGCTAGAAATTTTTGCAAAAATGAGTTTTTGTTTTAGACTTTCTGTCTCTGCTAGCCAGGAATAATTGCATTAGTGTGTTCATCGTTTTAGGCTGCCTGTCCCTGTTAGCTGGGAAGAATTGAAAAAATGGGTTTATTGTTTTAAACTTTCTGTACCTGCTAGCCGGGAATAATTGCAAAAGTGAGTTCACCTCTCTGGGTTTCCGTACAACAACAATATATGAGTAAGGTTCCGCTTTTATCCGTCCGTCCATCTGCCCTATCTTTTTATCTTTCGAACCATATTTTGCAATAGCCATTTATAATTGTCAAGAAATGTGTCCATTGATTGACTTCATAATGATAGAATTGGAAAGTTAAGCAATGAGTTGCTGAACATAAACACTTTTTTTTTCAACATGTTTTGTTTTTGCGTAAGACGAACAAATAAAGTAGGATGGAGAGACCTAGTTTCGTATGCGAGTGAGCAAAACAGAACTACGCAACACGTAGTTCGTATACGTACGAATACATGTATGAGGACGGCGTGAGGGATATTTTTTAATGAATTCATTTAAAGTGAGCTTTATAAAAACTGAAATTTATCTTTCGGTCTTTTTACTTGGTTGCTACATAATAATTAGAAATAAAATATGTATCGATATGATTTACTTTATATACATAAAACTTGATTATTAGAAATTTATTTTTAATTTTGAAGCGCTCGTAGCGAAGTTTACTTAGCTGTTCTCAACCGATCAGCAAAGTTAAGCAACGTCGCCCGCGGTCAGGAGTTGGATGGGTGACCGCTAGTTACATTACTACTGAGCGTTTCCGTGCTTCGGAGGGCACGTTAAGCCGTCGGTCCCGGTTGTCGTCTTAGGATGGCAGTCGTTATAGCATGGTGGTAGGGCATTTTGCGAATGCCCGCCTGGCTAGCTACCACCCTCAAGTAGAAAATCTGTCGCCAAGCACCTAACGGTGTGTTCCGGCAGCTGTCCTTGAGAGCTAGTACTTCTAGGTTAGCCTGAACAACATCTTCGACCACATCATCACTTACCATCAGGTGAGATAGTGGTCAAAGGCTAACCTATCAGGCATAAAAAAAAAAAAAAAAAAATTTAGAGCTGTATTGATGATTATCTATCAAAATAAATATATGGAACAGTCTTTTCGGATCAGACAATTTATTTGCCATATCCTTTAGAATATTATATAATATTTAATTTATGTATGTACACTTATTCAAAAACACGTGTTCAAAAATTTCCCTTTGGTCACACTTCACCACATGAATAAATAATGATTAATGTGTCCAATACTACCCTCGTATGGCTTTCTAAATATTTCACAATGCAATGGTGCTTAAATATAAAGAACAATAGTAATTTGTTCAACAGGTGAGCAAAGTTGTATATTGGTGGGACTGCAGATTTCACTTCTCGAGCCAGCAAATTAGTTTAGAATTGAATTACAAGCATCGTGAATGATACCCCGTGGAGTGCCGGGTTAGAATTGCACCTCCTCAAATCATCCCGTGGGTGTCGTAAGAGGCGACTAAGGGAAAAATACTGGAAGTTGGGCAGCAGCACCTTCTAATGAACTGCCATCTTACACTGCGATCCTCAAGCCGCCTGCCAAGCGTAGGGATTATGGCAAATACCCCCTAATAGGGGAGGCTGTGTTCAGCAGTGGACGAGTCGGCTGTTACAGTACAGTACAGTGAATGATTTTATTCACTGACTCAGCACAGAGACAGACTTACGTTTACGAGATCTAAAAACTTGCTCTCGTATAAAACATACAGCTTTTAACCTTTACCAAGAATACGTTTTAGTCAAGAAACAAGGCAAAATGTAACAGGTTCCCGTAGGCTAGTTATAATTTTAAATTTTTTATGTTTTTTTGACGGTTCAAGCACAAGGCCCACATGATGTTAAGCGAACTAACCTCTGCCTATAATAGATGCATTTTGTCACAAGTTACGAATTGCACAGCGGCCGTCACCTTGAGCCATAGTTGTTAAGTCTCATGTGCCTGTAATTTCAATGGCTCTCAAGGACTATATATGCTTATATTTACAGTATGAACAGCATAACAGCCACTACTAATGTTGAAATGCGTGGGGTGTTGCTATGCTGCTCATTAGTCGCAAAATACACCTTTTCATAATACCTTAATGCCTTGACTACTGGGGAAGTAGCAAATATACTACCAACAAAATCATTTCCCAGGAGGGATCGTCAGGCAAGCGGCCGGCTATAAACCCCAAAGCAAAACTTTTCACAACTATATCCTCGTGTGAACGTTGCACTGTGTCATGAAAATGCAATATGTTTTTAAGTTGAAAAAGAAGACATGTATATTGTACAATGAGGGCTCATTGACCAAGCGAATGCGAAGTGCGAGCGAAGTTTCTCCGATTCAGCTTTGGTAAAAACGCTTTCGTTTGACAGTTTCTTGCCCGTTCTTCTCGCAGTGGCTCTGTACAATTTTTTTGCTGAACGTGGCACGTGACACATGTACAATGTAGGATATTTCAATAATAAAATTCGTAATTGACCTTCATTAGAGCGTCATAGACGCCTAATTAAATATATGATTTTGACTTTGACTTGACTGCCCATACTCTGGATTTCTGGTTGTTTGCTTCTATAGGTCGGATTTACCAACCGAATCTCGTGATATTTTGTGAGCAGGTTCGACAATTATATGGTTTTTTGACGAGTCGGTTTTTAGTTATTTTTCGAAACGGCTATGGGATTTAAAAATTAAAAAGCAGACATAATGGTGGCGAGGTATTCAGCTCAGAGAGCCATTAACATAGTGGTAAGTTTAAGTTTGTATAACCAAATTGGAAACAAAACTTATACGATTTGTTCCAAACGATTTAACTCCCAGCTGGAACCTGCTTTCGCGAAACTTTGTCGCTTGCCGACTTTCAACTGTCACTGGGGCTAGTGATGGATAATATAGCATATAGCGCCATAGTATAGCGCGCTATTGCCATATAGCGCATACAACACGCTATGTGTATATTCTCTTCGCGCTATTAATATAACGTCTCGCGTACTTGCGATCGCGGTAACACGCTTTTCGCATGTACGCGTTATGGGCCTACGCGCTATATACCTATTACTCGTTCGTGTTGTGTGACCCTGCGCGATCTATTGCCTCGCGCTTACCTAGTAGTAGTAGTAGTAAAAGTAGTGAAGTTAATACATACAACAAACAAAAAAGAACAATGTATACCTACCTATAAAGTAAAAAAAAACTTTAAAAAATTCCTACTCAAAGAGTAGAAACAAAACGTTGTATTTGTACATACCTATCATAAATGAACTTGTAAATACACCTATAAATGCACACATTTCATATCAATGTACAAGAAAATTATAGACAGTCCTAAGCCTGAAAAGTATGAAGAAAAGTTTATTCTATTTATTACAATGAAGGAATGTAATATTTAATTTTGTATGTGTTAGAATCAAGTCGTTACCTACTCATTAGAGCCACGCTGCGCTAGTATCGAACAATAACGACAAATAGCACGTTGCGCCTGACGCTATTGTGACAACACCTACCACGTAGCATCTAGCGCGAGCGCCTTGTTTCGTTATAACGATAGCGTATAATATAGCGCGTGCGCCTGACGCTATTGTGACAACACCTAGCACGTAGCATCTAGCGCGAGCGCCTTGTTTCGTTATAACGATAGCGTATAATATAGCGCGTGCGCCTGACGCTATTGTGACAACACCTAGCACGTAGCATCTAGCGCGAGCGCCTTGTTTCGTTATAACGATAGCGTATAATATAGCGCGTGCGCCTGACGCTATTGTGACAACACCTACCACGTAGCATCTAGCGCGAGCGCCTTGTTTCGTTATAACGATAGCGTATAATATAGCGCGTGCGCCTGACGCTATTGTGACAACACCTAGCACGTAGCATCTAGCGCGAGCGCCTTGTTTCGTTATAACGATAGCGTATAATATAGCGCGTGCGCCTGACGCTATTGTGACAACACCTAGCACGTAGCATCTAGCGCGAGCGCCTTGTTTCGTTATAACGATAGCGTATAATATAGCGCGTGCGCCTGACGCTATTGTGACAACACCTACCACGTAGCATCTAGCGCGAGCGCCTTGTTTCGTTATAACGATAGCGTATAATATAGCGCGTGCGCCTGACGCTATTGTGACAACACCTAGCACGATGCATATAGCGCGAGCGCCTGCTTTCGTTATAACGATAGCGTATAATATAGCGCGTGCGCCTGACGCTATTGTGACAACACCTACCACGTAGCATCTAGCGCGAGCGCCTTGTTTCGTTATAACGATAGCGTATAATATAGCGCGTGCGCCTGACGCTATTGTGACAACACCTAGCACGATGCATATAGCGCGAGCGCCTGCTTTCGTTATAACGATAGCGTATAATATAGCGCGTGCGCCTGACGCTATTGTGACAACACCTACCACGTAGCATCTAGCGCGAGCGCCTTGTTTCGTTATAACGATAGCGTATAATATAGCGCGTGCGCCTGACGCTATTGTGACAACACCTAGCACGATGCATATAGCGCGAGCGCCTGCTTTCGTTATAACGATAGCGTATAATATAGCGCGTGCGCCTGACGCTATTGTGACAACACCTACCACGTAGCATCTAGCGCGAGCGCCTTGTTTCGTTATAACGATAGCGTATAATATAGCGCGTGCGCCTGACGCTATTGTGACAACACCTAGCACGTAGCATCTAGCGCGAGCGCCTTGTTTCGTTATAACGATAGCGTATAATATAGCGCGTGCGCCTGACGCTATTGTGACAACACCTAGCACGTAGCATCTAGCGCGAGCGCCTTGTTTCGTTATAACGATAGCGTATAATATAGCGCGAGCGCCTTGTTTCGTTATAACGATAGCGTATAATATAGCGCGTGCGCCTGACGCTATTGTGACAACACCTAGCACGATGCATATAGCGCGAGCGCCTTGTTTCGTTATAACGATAGCGTATAATATAGCGCGAGCGCCTTGTTTCGTTATAACGATAGCGTATAATATAGCGCGTGCGCCTGACGCTATTGTGACAACACCTAGCACGATGCATATAGCGCGAGCGCCTTGTTTCGTTATAACGATAGCGTATAATATAGCGCGAGCGCCTTGTTTCGTTATAACGATAGCGTATAATATAGCGCGTGCGCCTGACGCTATTGTGACAACACCTAGCACGATGCATATAGCGCGAGCGCCTTGTTTCGTTATAACGATAGCGTATAATATAGCGCGAGCGCCTTGTTTCGTTATAACGATAGCGTATAATATAGCGCGTGCGCCTGACGCTATTGTGACAACACCTAGCACGATGCATATAGCGCGAGCGCCTTGTTTCGTTATAACGATAGCGTATAAAATAGCGCGTTATTAGAATATAGTTTATAGTCTATAGCGCGTTGGGGCTGTATAGCGGATTTGAACAATACTAACTGGGGCCAAGGACGTTGTAACTAACACATAATCTATGGCCAAGGTCTCTAGATCTTGGTGTCAGGTTGTACAATCGCGGTTGCCATGGCAACGTACCATAAACAAAACCATGGAATAATAATCATGTAATCATGGAGCTCGACAATTGTAAAATTAAAAGCTTTTTCATTGATTTTTACTCTATTAAGTATACTTCAATTTACACCTAACTATGTGACAGTACCAATTTTTACACGTCTGCCCAAAAAAGGTGTTTTTTTTTTAAATGTTTTTGTTACTGAACAAGCTCGAGACCCACCTAATGTTAAGTGGTAACCACTGCCTATAACAGATGCATTTCATCACAAGTGACGAACTGCACTGCGTCCTGCAGCCACCCTAACACATACAGTTGTTGAGTCTCATGAGCCTGTAATTTTACTGGCTCTCAAGGACAACTGCCGGAACACACCGTTAGGTGATTGGCAACAGATTTTCTACTTGAGGGTGGTCGCTAGCCAGGCGGGCATTCGCAAAATGCCCTTCAGTGGCGGTGAAGCTCAAGTCCGCTGCGGGATTCGAACCACGGACCCGCTGCGCGGCAGTCCATAGCCAATGCCACTGAGCTATCACTGCTTCAAAGTGTTATTGTTTCAGGATGCATGTATGTATGTTTGTGAGTTTCTTTATTCCACCATAACTTCTAAACGGTTTAACCGATTATAATGTATGAGATATCAATGCATTCGTCTTTATAGCGCAAGTGTAACTAGATACATAAAAAAACATTTTAAAAAAAATTGGCGGATTTTAGACGCCGCCTTTTTAATTCTGATACGTTTGCCATAATCCCCACGCTTGGCATGCGTCTTGGGGATCGCGGTGTGAGATATCAGTTCCTCAGAAAGCGCTGCTGGCTACCTTCTGTGTTACCTTTATTCGCCTCTTATAACACCCACGGGTATAGATGGGAGGGTGGGGGGGGGGAGGGTATTCTAGCCCGGCACCCCACAAACAATAAACGAACTGAACGAACGAACCAATAACAACAGATGTCTACTGAGAAAAGCTCTTCGAATATAGAATAGAGCAACATTTCAGGAAACGATTTCAACTATTCATACGATCTTCGTTATTTTCTTATTTGAATATTCGAGATAACGAAAGATCTCACACTCATCAAAAACTTGAAAATAGTTATTTTAGTACATTTTCAATTTTATGGCCTACCCAAAGTATTAAGGTTAGTTTCTTTATAGCGCTTTCCTACAAACGTAGTTCGTAGCGCTCGTAGCGAAGTTTGCTTAGCTGTTCTTAACCGATCAAAAAATTAAGCAACGTCGCCCGCGGTCATGAGTTGGATGGGTGACTGCTAGTGACATTACTACTGAGCGTGCATGTGCTTCGGAGGGCACGTTAAGCCGTCGGTCCCGGTTGTCGTCTTAGGATAGCAGTCGTTATAGCATGGTGGTAGGGCATTTTGCGAATGCCCGCCTAGCTAGCTACCACCCTCAAGTAAAAAATCTGTCGCCAAGCACCTAACGCTGTGTTCCGGCAGCTGTCCTTCCGTCCGGCAGAGCCAGTACTTCTAGGTTAGCCTGAACAACATCTTCGACCACATCATCACTTACCATCAGGTGAGATATTGGTCAAAGGATAACCTATATATAACACTACTATTTTGGTCAGTCGTGTATAAATTGGATCTAATCATAAATCATCGTCAAAAATTTATTAAAGTCCAATAATTAGTGTACTTTCCTGAGTCAGTTCTAACATGTGTAAGTACAGAATGACTAGAGAGGGAATAGGGCCAAGGTCAGCCGGAACGTATTTTTAGATAAGCCTTTCAAATAGCTGGCTTTGTTAAGAGGAGCTTACTTCTGTCCAGGAATGGTGCACATTTCTTAATTTACACTAAGCCTTGGCTTATTGATGATAAAAAGTTGGAATAAATGATAGAATTACGTATTTACTTACCTGCAAATTCGAAAAATAACGAGTCGAGAGGATGAGGTAATTCTCAATTTTAATTTAAATTCTAACTATATTTTCGGATACGCAATTAAAATTTATACAAAAAAAAGAGATTTATGCATGCATTCTAAGATTTACACATATGTTTTTAATAACTTTTGTTGTATTCTTATATAAACTAACATAACAAATATGTAAATCAGATTGAATTTATGCTATTTCGTCCTTGATTAGGGAAAATGTTTTTTTTAATATATTATAGATAGGTAGAGGATGACGACATACAAATTTCCTAAACTAATTGTACCCGCTAGTCTACTTACCAACATTCGTGGTTTTATTTTTAAATCATGATCCCTACACTAACACTGTGTTTACGTTGTAGCATTACCATGAGTAACAACCCGTTTCGTTTCCGAGATTCGGAACAATAAATCAATTAAATACTTAAATCATTTTTACAGCCACTCCATTTGCGTATTGTATAATATCGGTCTCAATCTGGTTCGGGCTTATCCTAAATATTCATTTTTACAGCTCTCTGGACCATTCTTATTCAATCTTATCTTGGAGCTTGTTCACATGAGGTGGTCCTAAAATGTAAGAGAATCATTTTAATGATAAAGAAAATTAGGGTGCGTACAATTTGGAGTTAAATTCGCCAAAAACGATAAAAACGATCACACTCCCAAAAAGTTGTTCCAATTGGGTCTTGGCATTATTTTCTCCATAAACGCTATAAAGCTACTGGAACAGTTTGAATGACCTACATCTAATGTCAAAAGTGGCAAATTTTTGTGGCATTCTTAGCGTTCTTACCCTAAATGGAACAGGGGAGAACAGTTACAAACGATCACAGTGATAACAACCATAGACGCAGAATGTGGTCAAAATTATCGAAAATAACGAAATAGGCGTCAAATGGAATACGCCTTTAGTAGACTGTAGGCGATCCCACAAGACATTTGATGGCACATGAAATTCAGTACCGCATGTCTACATTATATTCGTTTTAGAATTCTTGGGTTCAAACTAGATAATGGTGTTGTTATATAATAATATTTTTGTTTCACGAACCCCATTTAATTTTTAATTGATGGCAATTAAACTATATTTATTTACCACTTTTTGTGACAGGGTAGTTGAACCTGTCCAAAATAAATTCAAGATTATGTAAAAAAAAATTGGCTATGCAAGTAATTTCATAAAAATAAATATTTTTACGAGACCACCTAACGTTAAGCGGTGACCTCTGATGCTTTTAACAGACGCATTCTCAAGTACAGCTGCCGGAACTCACTGTTAAGTGCTTGGCAACAGATTTTTTACGTGATGGTAGCTATCCAGGCGAGCATTTGCAAATGCTCTTCCAGACTGCAGTGAAGATCAAGCTGGCGGTGGGAATCATATTTAATAAAAACATATATTACTAAAAGATTTCATAAATAAATAATTTAACTTTTGAGAATAGCATTAAAATATACGCTAAGCATCATCAAGTGGTTTTGACTCTTTGAACGCGAAGTATATTAAAATTACTTGTTCTTACCTTTAAAGAACGCCTAGCAGTCTAGTATGAACCGGATCTCATTGTTTGTAATAAAATCTTGATATAAGAAATATTGTTCTACCCACAGAGCCACTGAGAGACGCGTGTAAAAATATTATCAGTTTTTCTTTGTATGTTTATATTGAACTTAAACAAAATTGTAGCTGAATGAATGTTTGTTTTGTTACAGTGTTTAATGAAAATAATGTTTTTAGTTTTTCAATTGTAACTAAATAAATATGAAGATATTTTTATTTCATTGTCAGGCGGAACACGTCCACTGTTGAACATAAGACTCTCCAAATTCCCTTCCCACGGTTTTAACGATGTCGTCAGTCCGCATCTTGTGGGATATTTCAATTATATTATATATATTTTTCTTTACTCTTTTCTCTCTCTTCTTTCATCAAATAATAAAAAAACAATAATACATGATACACATGCAATAATCATTTTATAAAATTTCGTTGGATTGCTTATTTTTTTTACCGACTACCAAAAAAGGAGGAAGTTTTCATATCGATTGTATTTTTTTTTTGTGTACACACACAAAAAAAAAATACAATCGATATGAAAACTTCCTCCTTTTTTGGTAGTCGGTAAAAAAAATAAGCAATCCAACGAAATTTTATAAAATGATTATTGCATGTGTATCATGTATTATTGTTTTTTTATTACGCGATTAGTCCATCAATTATGAACTCATTTTGATGATTTTTTGTTGGATAGAGTAAACCTACCTCCGCGGAAATCCCATATACATTTAATTAAAATCGGTTAAGTTATGGGTATTTAACAAAAAATATAAATTGAAATGCAATACAAGTAGTGACTTAACTGTTATATGTAGATATATGGTATTGCGGACTTTTTTGTACATATTGATGTCCTATTTAAAATTGTAGTACATCACTTTGCTCTAATGGCAACAATTTCCTCAGCGTACGCGTTATAACGATTTTTTTTGGTATTTTTTCCACAGTGTTACATTATCGAAGTTTTCGTACGGATCCCTAAGTTTTAGAAAATATTTTAAAGCCTATGTTCATCTGGGATAGTATAGAAATCTAATGGTGATTAAAACATTTCAAATAGGTCTAGCAGTTTATTCATTGCATACAAAAATACAAAACCTCTTATAATTATAGAAATATAGATATATTAACTGAAATGTATATTTTGCTTACAACAACAGCAAATATCATTAAATCATCCAGGTGGATGATTTAATGATATTTGCTGTTGTCGATGATAAACAGCATTCTAGGCGAGTGAGTGATCTTGTAGGCAGTTTGAATCACTAAAAAGGTGACTTCAACAAGTATTTCATACATTTTAGTGTTCAAGTCGGCTCCATTTTATTTGAAAAATATTTTTAAGTTTATTTATATAACTTCTTTGTATGCATAAATTTAGATGATTCTTTTTACGGTTCCGTACTAGACAACTGGACCCTAGTACCGCAGAATTACAGTTGTGCTGTCCGCCAGTCCGACCTTCAAAGGGCTGTATGTTTGGAACGTTAATGAAACAGTTGAAATTTTCATAGAATATTGTGTTAGAATGCGGATTGCGTAACAAATCAGAATGATAACAAAAAGTTAAAAATAAAAGACGCACATACAAGAAACGTGTTTTTTATTACAAGGTTTTTGCTCTATCATTGAAACCATAATACATAGAAGCGTCGCACTTGGTACGATTATAGGCCAATATCTAATGTATAACTTCAATTTATTAAATTCGCCCAAGTGTAGCTTGGGGTTCCGTACCTCAAAAGGAAAAAAAGATTAAAAATTATGTTTACCCATAACAAAAGTAATCAATTAAATAAGAGTTAAAATTATTTGTAAGTCCTGTTGCTAATTCTCTTGATTGTCTTGTAATTTTTAAAGCTAATAAAGTTTTTATTATTACAACTGTGTTTCTAGAACCGTAATAAGTTTTTCTGAAAAACTAACATTTTACTCGTATATTGGTTTCAAGCATCCTACATTTTTCAATAAATGTGAATAAAACTGTCGCATGTGAACGAAAACGTATCCATCTAACAAAAGGCACGAGTTTCCAGTTCGCTCGTGTACGTAGATACGAAATAATAATAGACCAATGTTATTCTTTTTCGCCCGGTGAATGTGGATCGTACGAATTTTCTTTTGTAAGTAGCAAAAAAGATATTCGCTAATAAAATAGTCCTCGACATCTACAAAAATATTCACATCTAAAAGTGGAAAAAATTGTAGATATACAGATGAAGTTTCTAATTAAATACTTAATATTAAATTAGGAAGATAATGTCTTTTTTAAAAGTAAATAATACGGGATAATTCACGTGAATAAGTCAGATAGCTCCGACTTTAGTTTCAACCACATATCGCTTTGCACTGTGTGCTAAGTCAACGCGGGCGTCCCGAGCTCTCCTTGAGAAAGACCACCGAATGTTGTTAAAACTATAGTCGGAGCTATCTGACTTATTCACGTGAGTTATACCGTATTTTTTACTAAAATGAGTGAAAACCACGTTAGTTTTTATAGTAAAAAGAAGATAATGTCTTTCAATGGAAATCTTAGGTGGGCCTTGGCGTCACCTAATTCAAAGATGAAGAAAAAGTATTTAAATGGTGGATAAACATTCAAGAATCACGAACTCAAGACACTGCCAAGGTCAGTGTCATCACCAGCTGTCTTTGAGAGCCAGTCATACCAGGTTATGCCTGTTAACACCTTCGACCACGACATCACTTACCATCAGATGAGATCTGATGGTAAGTGATTATGTGGTGTGGCTTACCTATCGACAATTAAAAAAAAGGTTGCCAAATACCCGCAGCTTCAGCTGTGTGAGAGTTGATGATGCCATTATCCTTCTGGAACTATAAGGGAAGTTTTGATAACAATATCTTTTGATACGAATACACAAAGAGCGTTCCATATTTAATTAGAATCCGATTTGAAGCGCTCGTAGCGAAGTTTACTTAGCTGTTCTCAACCGATCAGCAAAGTTAAGCAACGTCGCCCGTGGTCATGAGTTGGATGGGTGACCACTAGTGACATTACTACTGAGCTTTTCCGTGCTTCGGAGAGCACGCTAAGCCGTCGGTCGCGGTTGTCGTCTTAGGATGGCAGCCGTTATAGCATGGTGGTAGGGCATTTTGCGAATGCCCGCCTGGCTAACTACCATCCTCAAGTAGAAAATATGTCGCCAAGCACCTAACGATGTGTTCTGGCAGCTGTCCTTGAGAGCCAGTACTTCTAGGTTAGCCTGAACAAAATCTTCGACCACATCATCTCTTACCATCAGGTGAGATAGTGGTCAAAGGCCAACCTATCAGGCATAAAAAAAGCACACATCAGAATATTAAAACAAAATACAAAAGTTTTCTACATTCTTGTATAACACTGAAATGATAAGGTGAGTGATTTATATTACGCTATTGAATGGATTAAAATTATTACTCAAACATCAAACTTCATTTTGATTTAAATTCCAACTGTCCAAACCAAAACTCTAAACAAGGTTGAGCATGCCAAAAACTGTTTACAACGAATTCAAAATTAACACAGAAACAATGTAACAAAGCAATTCCTATCTCCATTAATTAGTGTCTAATAAAGCAGATTAAGGAACTCAATCAAAGTAAACCATGGAGTTTGGGTTTTGTGTAAAGTTACGGTAATTGCATTACGTAAGGGCTCGTATCCACTGAGACATGTTTAGATCCGGCAACCGGAAAATCACCGGATGTAGATACGAACATCGATACGCGGACGCATTCAGTTAGAGTGAGATCCTGACATTATTATGTGATTGGTTTTTAAGAAGTATTTATAATAGTCTTTTTTATCATAACTATACTTCCTGTAATGTCTCGAGTCTCAAATTAACCTCTGTTTGGGAACGAAACGACCTCATGGACAACCAAACTTTTTTTATGCAAAAAATGGAACTGTCTTCAACACTCTAATGTGTGAAGTAACTTGTCGAAGTCGGTACCGCAATATGTGCACAATATTGTGATATTGTCACAGCCTGGACACTCGACTCATTCTCTATACAAAAGTCGCGTTATAACTACCTATTACACAGACACTACACAAATGTTGTTTTTGTACACGCGTAAATGTGTGCGTCTAAGGTTGTCATCGTATGAATAATTGTTGTACTTATCTACCTAACAACCTTTTGATGCTGTTAATATGACTTATTAGATTTCGTATGTTACCTTACCTACCTTCAGAAACATTTATAAGCGCAATAATCCAACTCCATGTACGACGTAGGAATATGCAACACAAAACGAGTAGGTAACATAACTTCACATTTCATTCGCATTACTTAGGTATACAATAATAGATAAACAAAAAGTATCGTCCCAAGTTCACACTTTATAAAAATAAAGTACTTATAATATATACAACCACAATAATAATTTATGTTCTTCTCGTATAATAAACAATCATGAAGTGTGCCGCGTGTCAACCGTGGCGAAGGTCGGTATGTGTATTGCTTTTCTCTATGGTAGGTATAGGTTACAAAGACACTTGTTTCGCTGCAAACGAAGTCGATATCCACGGATATTTTTTGCAAACGAAAATCTTAGTAGTCATTATTCGAATAGCAGTTTGAATAAAATACAAAGATAAAGTATTATGTTTGTTTTTTTTCAATACCTACTGTAAATTACCGGTTTTATAAGTTACCTACTGGATAACTGAAGAACAACAAATAGGTAGGTACTTAGTGTAGGTTACCAAGAATGACTTACCTCGTTTTATCTTTAGGGAGTCTATAAAAACTCCTATCATTTTCTTGTTTAGTTGATAAGCAACCGTAAACAGCACAAGATTACCACATTCTCAACTTTTAAAATACTCGTACAATCGTTACGCTTCGTCGTCACGTCTATGTGCGCGATTTGCGAGTCCCATACTCAAGTCAGCTCAGCGACAGCTCAGAATCGGTGGCGGGGTGAGGAAAGCTGGTTTTGGTGGGGAGTGAGGAGTGTCCATTCTATACGTAGTATTATTATATGTTCTATGATATTGTGCACATTTTACCGACTTTAACAAGTTTTAAAAATTAAAACATTTTGTTTGAGTGATGAAGTCGGACTTCAACACTCAAATGTGTGAAATTTGGCGTTTGTGACGTCACGTCGGCTAAAATAAGGCGGATTTGTCACTAGATATTTATATATATATTTTAATACTTATTAAGTGTTGTATAAAAGTATTAATTTAGTGTTTTCTTAAAACATTTTTAAAATATATGTCATTATTAAAATAAAAAGTCTTTTGACCCCCGCGGAGCAAATTTATAGTATGTTTTTACTCTTTATGGTAAATACAACACTATAGCTACTACAAACATAAATTTAAGATCATTGCAGGCCCACAAGCCATCCAAATGCTCCAGCCCACTACCAGTTTGCAGCGTGCCCAGGATTCTGGCAGGGTTGCCCCATGGAGTGCAATGATTATTCGTTTAGCCAAAAAGTGCAGGAATTTTGATCATTCGTCATATTTACCAAGAGCTCCAATAAGTATTGAAAAACAAGATAAGTTCCCAGCCCCTAAAGACTGTCTCTGTACCAAACAGCTCACATAGCACTACCGGGGTAAGCAAACTTGCGCTACTTCTGTCGCCCCGCTGAAGTAGCCGCGGCACTCGCGTTTGAAAGAAAGCTTAAAGGCATTAAAAACGACTTATTTTTCAGAATTGGAACGGCTCGTGACATCCTATTTTATGAAATATGTGAATTATAAAAATAAGTCTTGTATCAGTGATCTAAAGTTTTATTTTATATATTAAGATCAACTTTTATTCTGCTCTCCGGGCCAGGCTATTGTGAACGGACATGATTGCAGTTTATATTCAGTTCAGAGCCGGTAGCAGCTATTATCGATCTTGTCTATGTATTCTGCCTTAAAGCAGTAGTGTGCAAACACTAATATATAAGGCTGGAAGCGAACTACAGTATGTGAACTTACTGGTTGAACGAGACATAAGTGCTAACGTCCTGGAGTGACGAGTGCGATGTAGTGGCTATCAGAACGTGAAAGGTGACAGTCACTTTTCTAGCTTTAATTGTCTCTGCACTGGAATGGACAGTTGTGACACTTAACATCAGATGAGTCACCAGTCCGTCTCGTCACATTACTACTTAAAAAAGCGTAATCCATTTTTAAAGTACACATATTTTTTACAAAATAATAATCAAAGCAGTCATATCAGTTTTTAACAAAAGTTTTGTTTTTATTCCACAATAAAAAATTATGCCAATTACTTTATACCATCGAAATGGATGTTGCTGAATCAAACGTCAGGATGAAAAATATAAATTATCAGTCCATGCCATCTACTCATACTAATACTAAATTTCAAAAAAGGAGCTTCCTTCCGCGGATGCTCAGATTGTGGAACGAGCTCCCCGCCGTGGTTTTCCCGATGGAGTACACCATGGGGTTCTTAAAAAAGGGCGTGAAGAGATTTCTTCAGGGTAGGCAACACGCAATTGATACCCCTGGTGTTGCAAGCATCCATAGGCTACGGTAACTGTTTACCACCAGGCGGGCCGTATACTTGTTTGCCAACTTAGTGGTACAAAAAAAAAGTTGAATTTTAAATTCAGAACGAATGAACAAAACGGACAACAAACGCAAAAACGAAGAAGTATTTGTATATAAGGACAGGTCTAAAACTTTTGTTAACATGAAAACAAGCCCTTATTTAGTTATGCGTGCGGAGACATTGTTTATATAACAAGTGGTGAGACTCTATTTGGGAGTTAAATTGCTCTGAATATTAGCCATAGACGAAAATTACTTAGTTCGTTCTTGTTGCTTTGTTTGCGTTATTTTGAATTTAATATGTAAAGTAATTTAAACAACCGAAAAAGTTAATGACACTCGCACTCTACAACAAAAAAATTAACCGATGGTATATCATGTTAATTTGAACTTCATAAGCGTTGTGTTGGAAAAAGTCTGTAAAAATCATTGACCTATATATACTAGACGCGACATCTCAAACGAGCATAGTCGACCAGTGTAAGTATGCCGCCTGGTATACTCTCACCCACACGCAGCTGGACACTCATAGAGATTACACGCGCTTTACGTTCGAAAATTGTCTATTATCAATGTGTACTATATTATTAATGTGTATACACAATTTTCGAACGTAAAGCACGTGTAATCTCTACGAGTGCCCAGTAGCGAGTGGGTGAGAAGATGCCGGCCGGCTTCTTTGCACTGTACAACTATCTTCGTTTGAGATGTCGCGTCTAGTATATATAGGTCAATGGTAAAAATTTTCCCATTGTGAAGTCTGCAGAAAAAAAGGCTGTATTAAAATGTGTATTTCGAAAACATATATTACTACTGGCGAGCAGCGGTTATGCACGGATTATGGCACCCCCCCCCCTCCCCTCCCCCACAATGGGGAAGTCTGCGTTTAGCAGTGGACAATCCGACTGATATAGCAGTAGTATAGTATATGCACCTTATTATGATGAAATTAAAATTGCTTAATACAAAATATGTCGACCCAAGTATAATAAGATTAATGTGATAGTTTGTGAGTGATGATGTTGGTGTGAACATTTGTTCCTTTTTCACGCTGACACGGCTAAACTGGTTTTGATAAAAATTGTAATAATTTATTGCAAATTTTAGGCCCCGAATGGAAAAAAGATACTTATCATCGCCATTATAATCACTTTCAAGATTATCTACGCGGGTGACGTCGCAAGGAGAAATAATTTAATAAAATAAATATTTCAGAAAATCGAAAATGCGTTTATGCTTCTATTGTTACCCTAGAACGCCACATTTACGACCATCACACAAATAACAACCATTTAATATACTACAGAAACTTCTATGTCCAGATATTAACAATACCAATTTAAAAGCAAGCAGGTCCAGGGTTTGATTCTCACCGCCGGTTTAAGCTTCACCGCATGGTGATACGAATGCTCGCCTGGATAGCTACCACTTTCAAGTAGAAAACCTCACACCAAGCACCTAACAGTGTGTTCCGGCAGCAGTCCTTGAGAGCCAGTAACACAACTTACAGGCATAACTGTGTTTTTCAGGGTGACGGGCGCAGTTCAGTAGTTCGTCGAACTTGTGACAAAATGAATCTGTTATAGGCAGACGTTACTGCTTGTCATTTGGTGGTTCTGTTTTGTCATAATATAATAACAAAAACACGACATGCCTCACAATATATAAAAATAACAATTTATTATTTCATCAACTAGCTAATAGGTAATAATTTCCCATTAGATATCCAACACCGGACATCCTCCGGGGAAAAGGATGATAAGACGGATAAATGGGGACGCTATCATTTTGCCGAAGACTTGATATAATACGGTAATTAAATACTGCTTTCCCCCGGGAATTTCCAATTTTCCGCAACAAAAATGTATTAAGAATTAATAACAAAAGAATATGTTTGGACAAGCGACGCCGATGTCTAATATAAATTTTAAATAATTGGTGCAGAATTTATGAGGATGCAACCGACCATGCCATGTTCCTATAAATTAACAAATTAACTTATAATTAAGGAGCTCATCGTATTTTCAAAAAAGTATCAGATCGCTTGGTCGATGCGACGCGTGATCAAAATGCTGGCACCTATTTGGCTCAAAGAATAATTTGCATTTCAATAGGGGCAATGCTGCCAGCATGCTGGGCACGCTGCCAACTGATAGTGGGCTAGAGCATTTGGACTGCCTATGAGTCCAAATGCTTTTATGGTAGTAGCTGTAGTGTTGTATATAGTTTGTAGTACTTGGTTAACAAAGGCATACCGCCGGTAAAAAGAAAACTTATAATTTAAACATTTTAGTGGAGTGATTCCCGGACATGAATTAAATATGTAAGTATGGCCAAACATTACCATAAAAATAATTACGATAAGATTATTTCAAACAACATTTTAAGCACAATGTCATGCAAAGTTGTACCATTGTTAAACAATATAATTTTTTTTGGATGAAAAAAGATCTTACCGCTTCCAGCGGGAATTGAACCCCTAGAACACCACGGTTACTGGAGGACGTCGTCATCATAGGAGATGTCAACCAGCTACCATAAATCGACAGAGAGAACTTCTTTTATATAAGATACAACAATCCTAATGTACTCGCTTCGATCGGCCAAGAGTTGTTCTGCACCGGAATCCCACGGATGTGGCATATGTTCTGCGTGAAGTGTACCTGGGCTTTTACTCCTCAAGATCTCGTATTCACTCCCTGAAATTTCTACGGAAAATGGATGCCATTATACCAAAAGACCTCCCAAACACCCTATCCTTGTCGCTGACTAAGGAGGAGAAATCCTCCTGAGGCGGCGGAGTGCACGGCCCGAGGTCTTGCACTTTGACCATGAGGCACAGGGGTCAGTCCCTGTGCCTCATGTACGATTCTGTAATAATCATCCAGATGAGAGAGAAAGTGACCAGGCTCAGGGACAGCGTTCCACATGCGGTTGTTGCATTGTCACGACACAAAACAAGCTCCACCTATTACACCGATGACAGCTCAAACACCATCGGTAGGTTTGTGCGGTGGAAGTGAAAGCGACGGAATAAGATAAAACCAGCCACAACCTAAAATTGTCGATAAAAGACCGTAACGAAGAGGAGATGCTAAAGATGTTAAAAACAAAAAGGACCCCGGAATCTGTGGCGAGTCCTTCCGGGACGCAATGAAAATAAAATTACACTTTAATTTAAAATTCTTAGATTAATTTAACACGTTACTCACTAACAATAAAATGACAGCAAAAGAGAAGAAAACATCAACTGTAACATATAACAAAAAAAACTCAGTTTATAAGATAGAACATAAGCTTACACAATTAATACCCTTGTTGTAAATAAGTAAATGACGCATGGAGTATATTGCGTAAGAAAGAAAATTGTATATAAAATAAATAAGAATGCAAAAAAGAGCTCGGACGAAATGTTTGTAGCGCGTAGTTTAATAAAAACAAAAAAAACAACCCTAGAACACCATCTCTGGACTGTGGATAATGCTCTTTAGATGAATACTAGTTAAATTGATAGATTTGGTGTTAAGTTTTGATCGTATATCATCCTCCAATATCCCCCTCATAACTACCAAGGTAAATAATTTTCTGCTATTAAGGCTGCTATGCGTATTATTATTGCTATTTTATTTTAAACAAAATTGACTAGCCAGGACTCACTGCCATAGCATACTTTTAAAATCACCAGAACTGTATTCAGAAGTTGCGGGTTCAAGTTCAAGTAGTCATCTTTTTCCATTCAAAATAGTTCCAGTATTAACTAAGCATGCGTCAAAAAAATTTGTAATGTTATTAAAAAAAAAAACAATTTCTTTTACATAACTACCTCATGTACATAAGCCAGTTTCTTAGACCTGTCAATAGCAATATCTACAAGATGTAATGTATATAATATGTGTGTATATAATATGCAAGTGTTTACAAGCTTGATTGAAAATGTGGGTTGTCATACATTGGGCAAACAAAGGGGAGCATTGATGTCCATATTATAGAATCACGCCAGAAATATTACGCAAGGCCATTGGTATTGAAAACTACCGAAATTACAATAGAGACAATAGTTGGTGAGAACCAACTGCTTGGGATCCAGGTTAACACAATACTGCAAGAATTTTGAAGCAGTGAAGGCTCAGTGGTATTGGCTATGGACTGCCGCGCTGCAGGTCCATGGTTCGAATCCAGCCGCGAGCTTAAGCTTCACATGGTGAAGTTCAGCATGGTGGAAGGGCATTTTGCGAATGCCCGCCTGGCTATCGACCAAAGTAGAAAATCTGTCGCCAGTGAAATTTCGGCACATATGTCTCAAGGTGACGGGCGCAGTGCAATTCTTGACTTGTGTCGAAATGCATCTGCAATAGGCAGAGGTTAGTCCACTGATTATCAGGTGGGCCTCGACCTTGCCCTGTCACAATAACATTAAAAAAAAGTTGTAAACGAGAACTGCATGCGTTATGATTAGTATCAATTTTAGTTAGTAGATATAAATAATCTTCTCAAACAACTGGAATGGCATGGTAATTAAACAACTTTAAACGGTTTAAATCGCTTATCTCATTATTTTTGTCCCGACCGTTTCAAACACATGGTATTGATTGTGGTCAAGAAATGACCACGATTTAAGCCGCTTAAAATTATATAATTACTATGTGTGATAATCGCAAAAACCTAAGACAACTGAAATGACACCTGTCACCATAATTTATCCATACATTTAGAAAGATCTAACAAGTCCCAGTCCACAATCAACCTTTTACTATTTTTAACCACATATAAGCTTACAAACTACCTCGTTTGAGGCAGTAGTCAAAGGATATCAAATCGAGACAGAAATAAAAACAATTCTTTATATTAAATAAATAGTAGACAATCTCCAGTTATATTAATCCGCGAAAATCCCTACCTAATGGTATTATTCTCCGAAACGTAGAGCAAACGTTCCACGACGCCGACGGTCGTGGCTGTATGCATTACCCCTAAGTTTTATGTTCGCCAATATTTGGGGTCAAGGTTTTAGCGTGTTTGCAGGGCTATTTGGGAAGGGCCGTATTGTCAACCCTATGTCAGCTATATTATCGTATTGAGTTGAATGAGTGGGGTTGTTGTTAAGGAAGAATTTGTTCTGTTTACCGATTTGAAAGAATTATACTTCTGCGAAAATATTTAAGTGATCATACTCACCCATGGTTAAATTGTAACGGGATAGTTGATTTTTGACAAATCGACCATTATAACTGATAATTTACCTCGTGGGGTGCCGGATTAGAATTGCACCTCCCCATATCATCACTTGGGTATCGTAAGAGGTGACTAAAGGAATTATACTGGAAGGTGGGCAGCAGCGCCTTCTAAAGAACTACTATCTTACACTGTGATCCCCAAACCGCCTGCCAAGCTTGGGGATTATGGCAAATACCCCCTTAATAGGGAAGGTTGTGTTCAGCAGTGGACGATCCGGCTGATACAGTACTAATAATTTCCTTTAAGTCACTACTTTAAGAGACTAATAATTTCTTGTTGACATCTGAAAGTCCACAACCCTGCGATTTTCACGGCATTTTCTACCTCGCACTGCCACAATATGGATCCAGCTGCCAGGTTATTTCCGAACAGATACGACTTAGAAACCTTCAAGAGGAAAGCATATTCCCTTCTCAAAGACCGGCAACGCATCCTCGAGACCTCTGGTGTTGTGGAAGTTCGTAGGTGACGGTGATCACTTACCACCAGGTGAGACAACTGGTAGTTTTCCCTCCTATCCCATAAAAAAAAATATGAATATACTAAGAATGCTTGTTAGATGTACAAATTCCTTAATGACGTTTTCATAAATGTAAACTCCACTATTAAAACTGGAGCCTTGCATTAACATGCCCTTAGAAACATTTTAGTTTTAATCTAAATCAAGTTATGTATGATATTCCGGTGCTATGCGTTGTGCGTTAGCTGGAAACGGCAAATACCAATTTCAACACACTCGCTCGTAACGGGCTTTTAAATGCACCGATTTTAGTGTCATAATATAGTGTATTACGCCCTCGTGTTTTTTTTACTTTTCCGCACTAGTGTTTTAAATAGAAAAAAAACAACGTTTCCACACTTCTCACCAAGGAGATTGTTGTTCGTTTCGTTCGTTTTTCATATAAAAACAAACAACATTTTTACATACTGAAGTAAAACTTTAGAAGATTTAATGATAAACCTTCTTAATCAGACTAATATTGCTATCAAAAAGATCAAGAAAATATTTTCTTATCAAAATTTTCGTATTCGTTTCTCACAAGTGTGTTAAAAAACGTCGTATGAAACTCATGCGCGATGTTTATTACAATCCCTACTCCATTTAGGCCATCTAAAACCCGTCTCGATTGTAATAAACAACTTCGCGCACTTGTTGCATAATGTACTATTCTGATGTGAAACATAAAATAGTGTCCAATTCATGCCTATTATTAAATAAAAATACAACTCAAATCCATTTGAGAGCTACATTGCCACGAGGCAGACGCACACTTTCACACCCTCTCACACACACGCATATACAGAAAAGGCTTAAAACTTTTAACATATTTTTTGCCGTCAGAGTTAATAAAGCTTAGCTTGTCATCCGAGAAAATTTTATTCCATAAAACCCGGAGTCAATGAATAAAATAAACGAAACATTTTTTCTTCTAACAAAATTATTATAGAACGAGATCTTGTTGCCGCGTTAAAATTACGTTTGACTATGGTGGAGATGTAACTCGAAAACAGAATTAGATTTTGTGAAAAGGCTTATATAAACAGGTTAAACTTTTGCCCTTTGAGAACTTGCCATGTTTTTCATAAAGACTTATTTCGTGCTTGAATAAAGAACATAACCTTTTGTTTTTTAGCAAACTGTGCTGAGACGTTAAGATTTGAAACTGAGAACTGTCTTCTTCCTACCCTTTGTCCCGCGTACGTGGGGTCGATAAAAATAATTAACTTTAAGAGACAAGGGATGACTGTACTGTCAATATGTGAAACCAGGTGCCAGGCGTCTTCATTTGTACCTTTTTGTATAGTGTTTGTATATTTTTTTTTTTTTTTTTTTTTTATGTATGATAGGTTAGCCTTTGACCACTATCTCACCTGATGGTAAGTGATGATGTGGTCGAAGATGTTGTTCAGGCTAACCTAGAATTACTGGCTCTCAAGGACAGCTGCCGGAACACACCGTTAGGTGCTTAGCGACAGATTTTCTACTTGAGGGTGGTAGCTAGCCAGGCGGGCATTCGCAAAATGCCCTACCACAATGCAATATGATGGCGTTTTACGTTATCTGAGAAAATGTCAGTAGTTATTGTTATTATATTTTGTAAACTAATTGATCAATTATATATAGACATAATAAATATTTCATGAAGCCAGCTAAGTCATTTTTATTTTAACTCTCACTTGTTTTTTCACCCAAACTTTATCGACAGATGTCATAAAAAATGAATTATAATTTGCAAGTTGTTAATTTTATTTTTATTTGAGTTCGTGATGTGATTATTGAATATATCTGACATATATCCCAATCAGTTCTCATTCATCGTTAGTCCTTAATTTTCTAATATTTGTACGCATGAGCTTTGAAATAAATCCTGAGTCTATGGTTGTACGCATATTGTTAGCAGATGTGTGTTGTTTTAAGATGCATGTTGCGTTTGTTTTGTTAGTGCTCCTGTTTATTTAATAAATCGTGTAAGCACTTGATATGTTAACTAAATATATTACTATATTTTGTTTATGTTTTCAAATAGATTTTAAATTGTTTATTTTGTACCCACTTCTATTTGCGAAAAGTGACAGATTCATAGTAGTTAGGTAACCAGCTGAGTTAGGGTTGCAAAATTTCTACGATCACAAAAACAAAACGAAAACCCTTAATTTCTAAGTAAGAACACAAAATAGTAGGTACTATGCACACCTAGTATCTGAAGCAGATTTATAGTAGTTCTCAAACACAGCTCTGAAAAATTGTGTTAGGTGCTTAGCGACAGATGTCGCTTAGAGCTTCTGTCGGTAAGTACTTGGTGGAAACTAGTTGAGCGAGCGTGTTAAATGTCCTAATGCTTTGCTGTGTTCAAGCGTGCCCTAGGATTTTTGAATGCCTGATACCTTTATGGAATTGTATTCCTTAACGAGTCTTGTCAAGGGCATTAATTAAGGTTAAGAAGGTGAGATGGGCTGTTCATCATAGTATAGTACAAAGAGGATAGATAAAGGACGGATAATTTAGACTTAGAAATAACGTGCCCATTTTTGTATAGAATCCTAATAATCTGAATAAATATACATTCAAATTTTAAATAATGATTTTAAAATTTTAGACTGAAAACCTTCGTGTACAGTACAAATCCTTATAAGTGTACGAAGATAAGATTGACAAAAAGTAAGAAATAAAAGAAAGGAACCCCTGCCAACACTGTACAGTACAAAATAACTTATTGAAGTCGGTACTATGCTAATTGAAAACACTGACCTCACATTATCATTGTCCGACTTCTTCTTACTTACTTACTAGATTTACTACCACAAGTCAGTTTAAACTTTTCAGTTGGAAGGCGTTTTCCAATGACCCAGCTCTGCCTTAAAACCTTTTTGTCTATTGACACAGGAATATTAATTTGTTAAGTTTTAAGCATCAATATAGACCATCAATCTATAATAGACTGCTGCGCCAAAAGTCGATGGCTCGAAACTTTCTTGCGTCTCCTTGTCATTGTCGAAGCAATGATAGCGGAGCGGTAATAGTTAAGGACTGTCATGCCACAGGTTCTATCCCCACCACCAGCTTGAGCTTCCATGGTGGAAGAGCATTTTGTGCATGCTTGCCTGCCTAACTACCATCCTCAAAAAGAAAATCTGTTGCCAAGGATCTAACTATGTGTTTCGGCAACACTTCTTGTGACCCAGTAAAATTACATATAGACTTAACAACATATCTCAGAGTGACGGGCGCAAAGCAGAAGAGCAGAAGAGAGAGGTTCGCTTTAACATCAGGTTACCGCTTGTTCCGTCACAATACCTTCAAAAGAAGGTTAGATCCGCACTTGATCGGATTTTATTACATTTATTTTAGGGTAAAATTGTTTTATTTATTTCTAGCATATGTGATGCTTGTATATACTGCCGTTTGTACGATATAACATATTATAATAATCTCTTATTACTATTTAGTCTGCCCATGGGGTGCCAGGTTAGATTTGCACTTCCCCATATCATCCCGTGGGTGTCGTAGGAGGCGACTAAGGGAAAAATACTGGAAGGTGGGCAGCAGCACCTTCTAAAGAACTACTATCTTACACTGCGGTCCCCAAGCCGCCTGCCAAGCTTGGGGATTATGGCAAATACCCCCTTAATGTGGGAGGCTGTGTTCAGCAGTGGACTTGGCCTTTGAGTTGGCTGTTACAGTACTATTTGGTACGCAATTTGCAATGCTATTCTATGATACAACCGACTACCAACTTATTTACTGTTCAATAGTCAGACGTACTCGTATATGAGATGGAGAACTCTTCATTGTATACACTACTACATTATAATATAATAAAATATGAAGACATAATCAACTGTTACAATGGGCGGCCATATCACTAACAGTGATCTCAACCAGGCAACTTTTGAATATAGGGCTAGTCGAGATTTAGTACCAGAATCCCATTAACGAAATCCTTCCAGTTCCCATAACCATTAAAAATAATTGGTTGGTTTCAATCGAAAATTATATTTATATACAATGCTTTTCAGTTACTACGAAATGGACTCCGGTTGTTAAAGCTCCATGCAATCAGTTGACTTGAAATGAGCAAAGCCGTTATGCTGACACTACATAACCAGGTGAAATGGAAATAATCGCTGGATTTACTGCACTAATAATTGATTGCACGTCGATTGAAGCAGAAGTATTTGCTCAGTCAAATATGTACTTATTCGTATGTAAATATTTATGTTTATATCATAAAAGAAATAATTGTGTATTATATTTTACGTATATAAATAACGTGTAGGATAACTGTATGGACACGTGCCCTTCTTAGTCTCCGTAGTCCCACAATTTACCACTGCGTCGTGGCGTTTTCGACTGGCCTCCTTGAATGTCACAGGAAGACACCAGCCGATATATGTGCTACTAAGCACGTGGGTATAAAACGGCGGGAACAAACTACCTTCGGACTACGTGCTAGTTACTCCGTCGATAAGGGAATTGTCGCTAAACACCCTAAAGCTAGATAATTGATCAATCAGCTAACCATACGGAATTAAATTAGGATACGTTCCCTGATCTCGATGGTGAAGTAGGCGCCCGCCGACAGCAATCCGTTGCTCGCACTAACACTGAACGCCTGGCGTCACAAATAACAGTCCCTCACTTTGTTGCACAAAGCACCAATGTTTATCGTCACTAATAAACTAGCAATCCGTTGCTTTTAATCCACCAGGTCGCCGCGACCCTAGTCTTACGCACACGCAAACACACGCTGCTCGAAGTCGTACTCCGCGTCAACGCGCGAACAGGCCGCTGTTCGAACTCGTATTATATTATAGTATGTATGTACAAAACTTGTTTTTAAGTAACATTTTTATTGGTAAGTTAATATCTAAAATTGTTATTATTTGTTTTCACCACCGTGCTCCTTGAAATGTGATACTGTCCATACAAAGGTTGTCTGGAAGAAATTCCTATATGCGATAAGACCGCCCATTGGACAACCGTAGTCTAAGAGTACTATACTACTATTTATAAGATATTCGCTGTGCAATAAAGAGTTTTGTATTGTATTGTATATATGCCTGTAATTTCACTGGCTCTCGAAGACTGCTGCCGAAAAACACAGATTTTCTACTTGAGGGTGGTATCTAGCCAGGCGGGCAATCGCAAAATGCCCTTCCAACATATGGCATTCTTCTTATATTTTATTGGCACTAAAATAACTGCCAATATTCCCTTAATTTACTTTCAGCGTTCTGGGGTTACTTTTCAGTGTTTGTGTATTGTGATAAGAAATAATCGATTCGATATATATAAACTTAGTTCACATACACCTTCCACTGACACAGAGATCCCTGGTTCAATTCCCAGGTAAGCCGAGGAGGTATGTTAGGGATTATGAGGGAACATGTATGAGGTCCACCTGGTATCCAGCGGTAACCTCTGCCTATAACAGATGCATATTGTCTCAAGTGACTAACTGCACTTCATCACCTCGAAACGTAGAGTTGTTAAGTCTCATGTGCCTGTAATTTCAACGTCATCAAATCCTTTACGCCAGAACAGAGTTGATTGTTACTGCCTGGTAATATAAATATTGCCCCTGGGGTGCCGGGTTAGAATTGCACCTCCCCATATCATCCCGTGGGTGTCGTAAGAGGCGACTAAGGGAAAAATACTGGAAGGTGGGCAGCAGCGCCTTCTAAAGAACCGCCGTCTTAAACTGCGATCCCCAAGCTGCCTGACAAGCGTGGGGATAATTGCAAATACCCCCTTGATAGGGGAGGCTGTGTTCAGCAGTGGACGATCCGGCTGATACAGTAATATAAATACGTCTGCTGGCAAAAAATGGCTGGTGGTACTTCCATGGATGAACTCCTTCACAAAGAGTTCCACTGCTACTGGAATATATTTGTTATTGGATATTTCTGATGGTAATATAAGAAATCTTCAGTACCTATCCGGAGTATTAAACTGTGGTCGCTTGATGACAAAAACTCTTGCCCCTTTTACATGGAACTGACTAAAATCTGGATCTAGTGGATAGACAGCGTGAGTATTTAAGCGTGATGATTTTCAGAAGAAACCATCAATGCTATTGAGTCTGGCCCAGCTTAATAAAAATCCGGCCAAGTGCGAGTGGCACTCACGCACGAAAGGTTCCGTACCATTATCTCGTTTTCATTATTATTATTTTTAGCAAATAAACGGCGAAACCCTCTTTTATTTTATGGGAGCCCCCATAATTATTTATTTTATTTTATTTGAATTAATTATATTTAAAGTAAACATAAAACTAGATATTCTGTGAATAGTTAAAGCGTCTACCTGTCACCGTTATAAGTATCGAGCAATAAACGTTAAAAAATCAAGTTTGTTGTATGGGAGCCCCCCTCAACCATTTAGATTATTTATTTTTAGTATTTGTTGTTAAATTGGCAATAGAACATTTTGTGAAAATTTTAACTGTCTAGCTATCACCGTTCTTGAGATACAGCCTGGTGATAGACGGCCGGACAGCGAAGTCTCAGTAATAGGGACCCGTTTTTATCCTTTGGGTACGGAACCTTACAACTGACTTCAACTCCGTCCCTATAAAACGGGATATATTTATATTAAAAAGAATACCATTGTATTCAAGTGGGTAGAATAATATAATGTGACGTAACCTCGGTAAGCTCGTAATCTCCGCTCGCCTCAAAAACGCGTCCTCAGAGTGATATCATAAGCGATATCTTCCGCCACTTTACCTTCAGTACCCTTCCGAAAAATAGAAGCTTTAGTTATAGATAGTCATCATCATATGACTATCATTATCCTAATTTGTGGGGTAGAAAGATACCAACTCTATAAAGTTGATTGCGTTGTAGAATAAAGTTGAGTACTTAAAAGTTAGATAGATACATAGTTCCTCCAATACCCACGTACATTTAAATATTATAAAACATACAGCTGCGATGCTTTTAACTTATTCCGAATACTAAAACGATTTGTATCTACGAGTACGATCTCTAAACAACATTTTTCTAAAGACATTAATTCAAACTGCATTAAATTGATACCGGTGAGTACTTGATACAAGATGAGTTTAGGTAATATTTAAACATTAAAGTACGTGTGTGGTGCAGTATAACAAATAGGTCATAGTTCCACAAATATTTTAGCGGGAATACAGAATTTGTAAAATCTATTGGTCACTTGTACCCGCTTGAAGCTCTTTCACCAGGAAAACAGTGAGCGATAACATCTAACCAGAAACGAGTGCTTTAAAAATCTGAAGATGAGGTTATAGATATTGCATTATCACAGAAAAATATAACATGCATACAGAAGGACACTTTTGATATATGTGACTCACGAGCAGCTGAGCGCTTCCGTGCATCGGAGAGCACATTAAGCCGTCGGTCCCGGTTGTTGTCTTAGGATGGCAGTTGTTATAGCATGGTGGTAGGGCATTTTGCGAATGCCCGCCTGGCTAACTACCAAGAAAAGAAAATAAAATCTGTCGTCAAGCACCTAACGGTGTGTTCCGGCAGCTATCCTTCAGAGCCAGTAATTCTTGGTTAGCCAGGACAACATCTTTGACCACATATCACTTACTAACAAATGCGATAGTGGATAGACCTATCACGTACAAAGAAATAAAAAAACACGGAGTGTAGTTCCAGCTCGTAGTGCGCACGGGTGTATGAAGTACGGAACACCCTACCATATCATTTCTATTTCGATATATACAGTCTTTATATATTTTTTGTAAGTCTTCAAGTACTACTATCTTCTAAGCAAGCAAGTTCCACCATCGACACCATTCTCACTTTCCATCATGTGAGACTGCGGTTTATTACAGGTTGCAGCGTTCCCATTGATACGAAAATTTTACTTTGAAAACTATCGCGAGTTTTATCCATACTGAGGCAGTGATGGCTCAGTGGCATTGGCTATGGACTGCCGCGCAGCAGGTCCATGGTTCGAATCCCGCCCAGAGCTTGAACTTCACCGCATGGTGGAAGGGCATTTTGCGAATGCCCGCCTGGCTAATGACCACCCTCAAGTAGAAAGTCTGTCGCCAAGCACCGAAAGGTGTGTTTCGGCAGTAGTCCTTGAGAGCCAGTGAAATTACAGGCACAATGAGACTTAATAACTATGTCTCAATGTGACGGGCGCAGTGCAATTCGTGAATTGTCATGAATTGCAACTGTTAATAGGCAGAGGTAGTGAGACAAGTGTCAGTTCTGACAACGACTTGACAAATGCAGATGAGTCGGCGCAGACAGCGCCGACACAACGACAGGTACGCGCTGAGGCCCGTGCTCGTCGCTTCGCACAATCATGACTCCCAGACGAAGGACTTCAAAACAGTCCGAAACTGGTCGGAAACATTCCGGTAAATATAACGCGGGTCCTAGCCGGTTCCTAATAAGTTGATACGGAAATTGCCGTTCTTCTTCTTCTTCTTCGTGTTGACGAATCACATTTAGACGGATGACTGCCAGTACTGGGCTGTAGCCACCCCAACGGTAGAGGCCTCGTACAGGTCACCCAAAGTGCAAGCATTGGGGCACTGAGGGCTGGGCAGCAAGTGATGCATGTCCTGCGTAGTGCCACAACTACATTGGGTTGCTACGTCAGTTAAACCTCATTTGACCATATTAGAGGAAATTGCCGTAATATAAGGTAATTCGAGCACATCATTTCGGTACTGGATTAACACCCAAATAATTAGTACCATGCTGGTTCGTTCATTATACTTCTTTAATTAGCGTTATTTTAACCTAATGGGAACAAACCTGTGCCTTATGCAGTACAGCTTCTAAACTATACGACTTATAGACGAGCATAACTTAAATTGAATGTGAGCAAGCGGTATGTAACTTTAGCAACTTCCAATTCAATACACTCTCTGTAATCCAATATGCACGAAGCGTGTCGTTTCCACTTTATTATGCACTCAGAGAAAGATAGGAACACTTTGACAGATCTCTTTAAATAATTATTTAAAAGCTCGTCTTGTTTCTTATTCTAAATTTGTGTGCAAAAGTACTTTTTATCCGCTGAAAAGGTTTTTAAATTTAGAAGCCGGAAGGCATCCACTGATGAACAATAACAAAAAAAGTCTATTAGTGGAATAGGTGCCGGTTAAATGAGAGGCACATTTTTTTATGACGGAACAAGCTCGAGGCCCACCTTTTGTCAAGCGGACTCACTCCTGCCTAGAACAGATGCATTTCATCACATGTGACGAATTAATAAGTCTCATGTGCCTGTAATTTCACTGGCTCTCAAGGACTGCTACTGGAACACACCGTTAGGTGCTTGGCGACAGATTTTCTACTTGAGGGTGGTGGCTAGCCAGGCGGGCAATCGCAAAATGCCCTTCCACCATGCGGTGAAGCTCAAGCCGGTGGTGGGGATCGAACCAGGGACCTGCAGCACGGCAATCCATAGCTGTTACCGCTCGGCCATCACTGCTTCAAAACATATAACTAAACAAATTTATATCTCAGGGTGATGGACATCTAATCCTACCATCTATTATCGGCAGAGTTCCACCATAGTCTTATAAAAAAAAACTGTCAGCGCACTATTCACTACCAGTTAATTAGTGAAATTATTAACTATATAACAAAAGAACACACTAATCTTCATTTTCTTCATTCATTCATTTCATTTCAATCTAGTTGTCATCAGTGCACCTTTAGCATAACTATAAAAGTCAATATTATCAACTAAAAAAAGTACCTACCATTTGTATATGACCTACTTTTGCTAAAACACGGTAAAAATATCTGTACACCGTCCTAGCATGGGTCTCCCGGAGAGGAAATTTGCTCCAAATTGTTTAAATGACCATTTCTGCTTGTCGATTTGTTGGCGCAAGATGCCCAGATGTTGTAACCGTGTTCTGAAAGTATGCTGCCACTGAGCAGTTTTGTCTTTTACAAGATGCTAGCATGCGCCCGACCTTAAGCTTCCAAGTTGAGGCTTTGACATTATGAAATCTGATTCGCTCCTGGGTAATTTAATTTATGAATGCATAAGGGTAACATACTCGGTACCATCCAAAAGCCAACGATAAATATTACTAAACAGTATGGGACTATACAACTGGCTTTACATATAATTACAGTATATTTTGCTTCATAGTTGTGTATTTTGCGTGCACAGCAATGAAAAGTTTTGATAGAGGTTCACATATAGAATTTATATCATCAAATGATGTAATAGCTTTTTCAGTTGTAGATTTGTCTTCTTGATACGAGACGGCTAAAATTTTCTTACAAAAATACAAAGAGAGGAAAAATATAAAATAATAATAATTTTCATATATATTAGATCGAAGGGAGTGCGCCAGAGCCTTTCTCTTCCTTGAATTCATGTACGAGCGCTAAACTTTAACAATATTATTAAATCTTAATGGTTCAGTTATAGAGGAAATATATTTACCATTCCAATTCGAGAATGAGCGAGGTTGTTGTGATTGAGTGAATCAAATGCAGTATCATTCTGCCAGCAAAGGCCAATACAATAATGTGCTCACAAACATAAGCTAATAATCATCTTATGATGGTGTTGATGCAGGATCTAAATTATCCATATTTTAAGTTTCATAATTTTTTTCTGACTATCATCATTCATCCAAATCAGTATAGCCGTTTCAGCGTGAAACAGTTACAAACACACACGCTTGCATCAACTATCACATTTATAAAATAGTTCGATTTTTAATCTAATGTAAAACTGTATTCTGTTACTTTGTGTTTCATATGGCAGTGTCCATACTCCTTATTTGTTTTCGTATGTACTACCAAGTTTTCTCAAATATCGCCTTTACGCACGCGTACTTACGCTAGCCCGGGTAATCTCGAGTATCTTAAATGCGTAATGAATGAATATTTTATGATGATGTCAAATGAATTAATGATTACAAAATTAAGAGACTAAAACGTAAGTCAAAAGTATGTATATATACTTGAAACGTATAGTTGATATGGATTCGACAGAAATGACGACTACAATTCGTCAGTAAGCTTAAAAATACGTTTTACATCATACTTTATCACATCTTACATATACATTTCAGATCAATTCGCAGTTTACAGAAATCAGATCATGTTTATTTTTAGCAAATGGATAAATATTGAAGTCTATTGTTTTCGTATGAACCTGTAAATTTAGCAGATAAATAATAGCGGTATGGTTAGAAAGAAGGTAATTTAGTATGTGACATTTAGCGGTTATGACTTTGCTGTCGTGTTATTAGGTTCTTACGTGATAAGTAATTGTTCGGATGCGTAGACAATAAATACCTAGTTTTTATTCAAGATAAGATTCTATATTGAGAGCTGAGGTTGGTTTTTTGGATCTACTCAAGTGATCGGCATATTATTTCTTAACGTATTATTTACGGAATTAAAAAAAAATTAGGAATATTTTTGATCGGGGCGTGTATAAAGTTATAAAAGATTAAATGCTTCATGTCAAGGATAGTAATTTAATTTTCAAATAATTAAGTACCTCTTAACTTCGTTTGGGAACTTGGAAACAGGCAAATGGTTTCGTAAATGTTAGAGAGAAGCCTCATTAGCCGTAGTGTGCACAATATGTACTAATGTGTTGTTTTTACCTTAAATTAGGACCAGTTATTACACATTTATAATTTGATTTTTGATATTGAAAGCTTGGCTTATTTTCACATCTATCACATCTCATCTGATTAAAGGGATGATGTGTATAACTTAGCTTAAACTAGTTTGTGAGGAAGAAGCCATTAATATAATATTCTGAAACTGTGTAGCCTAATACATCTTAGTGATTTCACTGTTATGCATATAAGTGAAGATGCAAAATTATAGTTATCATAATAAAATACAGGAATCATCATAATAGGATAGGGACATATTTTCAAACCGCTTCGTCCTCTATATTCGACGAAAATATATATAAATTACAAAGATATAAAACGTTCAACAAGTAACAGCCAAAATGAAGCCAAAATAATTCTTACAATCAATCTACTCAAATATGTATGAGGTTGGTGCTGATAAATATTGAAAACAAACGAATTCTACGTGAAAATAAAGTTCTAATTTCTGTGGCAAGCGTTTCAAAGAAATTGAAATTGGCCGACAAAAGATAAAAAAGATTAATCTCAGCTCAGGAGAGCATTATTTATGCTACCAAGCATATGATGGTGTATTCCAGGAGGTGTATTCAGATTCATATTTTAACGTAATAATAACTAGCAAAAAGCTGAGCTTTGTGAGGTCTCAATACTCAATTACTCAATTATATATATATTCTCGCGTCTATGTTACATCCTGATTCTAGTGATATCATCTAGTAGTAAGTAGATTACGAGTAACTATGATGTACTTGAGTATTGAGTTTAGTTCTGTTGCAGCGATGTTAACTTTTGTTTTTCTAACAGATGTCGTTAGTAGTAGGTACAATACCATGATATCCAACGAATCTACGAATAAATAATGTATTATTCGTAGCAACTAATACAAAATTGTAAATTTTTATGTTTTTAAATGGTTATAGAAATATATATTTTTACAGGTAACATATTAATTAATAATATATAAAGCTCGATTACCACTCACTGACTGACTGACTGACTGATTGACATAAATGTTCTCCTAGAAGGAGTAGAGTAGGGTAAAAATGAAGTATGGCAAAAATGTTCGGGTGGTTTTGGTGAGTATGAGAAAAATCGAAAATCATTAAAAAGACGCCTGCCAAGTAAAGATGAATGACGTATCTCGAAAACGGTACAAGATAGGTAGGGGGTGTTTGAACAAATGTCATAGGGAATTGGAAGAGCAGTCGAATGACACCTGTCAAAAATCCAAAATGGCGGATTTCAAGATGGCCGCCATACAAAGTGATCCGAGCCTGCTGAAGCGAGGCCGTTAGGCCGAGCTTCAGTAGGGGCGGAGCAGTTTGTATGGTGGCCGTCTTGAAATCCGACATTTTGGATGTGTTTTACGTGCTCCTATCATTCTTTATACTGCATTTGGAGTGTTTTACCTTATATTTTCGACTGTATTAGGAGTTTTTGTGGGATTTTCGACTGAATTTGGAGTTACTGTCCTACATTGGTGTATAGCGAGCCCGAAGGGCGAGCTTCTGGTGAGGCCGAAGGCCGAACTTTCGGCTCGCGAGGCCGAAGGCCGAGCGCATGGTGCGTGAGCCCGAAGGGCGAGCGCTTGGCGAGGCCGGAGGCCGAGCCGTGTTAGTAACTTGCGAGGCCGAAGGCCGAGCTCCGACTTGAGAGTATTTTCCACATCTCCGACTGGTCTCCATGGCAACTGCCCGCGGTAACCGAAGCACCTACGAGTGGGGTTCCTTAACAAAAGTGACTCAGAACCTTGGTACCATTCTGCCCGTACCACCTTTTTATGGCAGTAGGGTGAATCTGCTTTAGTGGCTACAGTATGGTTCTTTATTGTATGGAGAGTTTATTTGGGATTTCATACTTCTATTGGTGTTTTGAACATACTTTTTTTTAATGTCTCTGGTGTTTATTTGACAATTCCTACTGACTCAAGATAGATGCGGGCCGCATGCGGCCCGCACACTGCCCGAAATACTAGTCTAGATATAAAGTTAAATTACCATATTTAAGCACAAATCTATAGGCGTGATAATTTTTCAGCAAAGTGTGCCACAAAATGTTCAAGTTGGATAGTGATAGGGCTAGCTTCGCTCGTCACTAAAAGCACGCAGAAGATATTTGAACCTTTAGTGCCTAGTGTATATTGGCTACTAAAAAAGAAATCCGGATAGAAGCTAAGAAAAACCAGACTAAAGTTAAGAAACGATAAATACGATTTTTTTTTTTTTTTTTATTTGTAATAGGTTCGCGTTTGACCACACCCTGCCTGATGTTAAGCATTGATGTGGTCTAGGATGGAGCACGCTTACCTAGAAGAAACCTATTTACTCTCGATTTGAAGACACCCATATTGTATTCATCGGGAAAGACTGACCACGGTAAGGAGTTACACTCTTTCGCAGTACGCACGAGAAAAGTGGAAGCGAAGCTCATCGTACGAGTAATATACCGTATTCATATTCAAAACATGGCTAGTTCATCACCTTTTGCGAACCAAAACTAGCTCAGATAAGTGAAATGTGGAATATTTTTAATTGTGTAGCAGTGAACCCACCTGCGTAAATTGAAACTGACAATTTGAAATTTGATGAACAGATTTCAATTGAACTAGTGCCCGACCCGTGGTACAACTGCGATGTCCAACTGGTTGTACTACGGAGAAGTAAAGTTACCCATGGTTCAACTCTTTTTTTATATGGTTAAACTGGTTGTTCTATGGGGAAATATCTTTACCAATGATTCAACTCGAGTGAGTTATTTTTTAGAGCGTGCCGCGGCAGCGGCCGGCGATGCGCCACATAAATTTAATTTCATATACTACTTTTGGTGATCATTTACTACTTTATCCTCTTAGTCCAACCAGTTGGACATAATTCCACCGTTGTATCATAATCATAAATATATAAAAAAAAGTTGAACCATGGGTAACTTTACTTCTCCGTAGTACAACCAGTTGGACATCGCAGTTGTACCACGGGTCGGGCACGATTGAACTTAACTAATGATTATTTTGAGCAAAGTATGCGCCTGTAGTTCCTAGGATATAATGTGAATGATCCAACATTGTATTTAGTGAAAATGAATAGCTCCATGTCTTATTTTTCGCATATTTCATGTAAACCAGATGGAGCTCACAGTTGCCAAATTTTCGATAATTTGATAGCATTTTCATAGTGGTTGGCTAATGGGGCATAATAGTAGACGTGGAGAAAATGGATGAATTAATGTCTAGGGGATGTAATAAATAGACTCATAATGTTTGTTAGAGTAAATATGTGAGAAGAACTTGCTTGTTTATTTATTATCTAGGAATCACATTATTTTATATGTGAGCTTATTGCATGTGACTCCATTAGTTCGAATAACAATAGCTCGAATGTATGAGTCAGAAATAAATGTTCTAGTAAAATATTTTAATTTTGTAATTTTATTGTATTGAATTTTGTGAAAAAGTGTTTCAGAATCAACTTGGGTTTTTAATTATGATTATAATGAACATATAATTTTCTTACTGCAAAAACTAAATACATTTTGCCAAAAATCTGTTCAAGTAAAGCTATTTAGCACTTGTTATCGCCCTATGGGCGAGTTACATTATCTTAG
Organism: Plagodis pulveraria; assembly: GCA_963890685.1. Lineage (NCBI taxonomy): Eukaryota > Metazoa > Arthropoda > Insecta > Lepidoptera > Geometridae > Plagodis > Plagodis pulveraria. Next base: position 2,868,733 of record OY982968.1, read on the forward strand.
TTACATTATTAAAAAGCTTTAGTAACACTCGAATCCAAGCATGTGTCTCTATACTTGTATCATATCACCGCGAGAAATGGCAATCAACGTTGGCTAATATGCAAAAATAATAATTAACAATCTCTATGGCCATTATTTCTTGAATTACATTTATGTAGTATTCCTTGCCAATTATAAATCATTTGTCAATAAATAAATTGCCGTTATTAATCTAGCAGATTCTTATCATCATACAAATATTCATGGTTTATATAATCACTACCATTTTTCCACTACTTCATGGTTATGGACTTAGTTTTGTATATGTAATGTAAACAAAAACACTCGTGTCAACGTGTCTACTTACGATTCCCTAATGCACTTTACTAAAGTGTTCCTGAACTGTCTGTTTATACTACAGCAAGTAGCGACGACATAGAGAGCGGGGAGTTGACAAGCGCAGGGCGAGCGTTACCTGAAACAGACATTATAAGCGATTCATTGCTTATACCACATCGCTACCGTTTAAGGGTGAACTGGCCGGTCAGTTCTCCATACAAACGTAGTAGGGTGATCACTCCCTTATTTGAGAATATAGGTCCAAAACAAACCATGATATCGTTTGAACTCGTCATTATCTAGGTTTGTATCGTAACGAAATTTTAAAAAGATAATTAAGTTGAGAGTTATGAGCCTCGAAACATTTTCATATAAAGTTTTCAAGGCTCATAACGTTTAACTTAATTATCTTTTTAAAATTTCTTTACGATACAAACCTAGATAATGACGAGTTCAATCGATATTTTGCTTCATTCTATACCTAAAATCTCAAATAAGGGAGTGATCACCCTACGCCGTTTGTATGGAGAACTGTACGGCCAGTTCAACCTTAAGCGTTTCAATTGGAGCACTGTATAATACTAAGATAATTTAAACCTCCTTTTACGCATTCAACATTCTTGCTGCTCAACAAGATGAACTTAGAAAAATTTTAAACATGTCTCATTTATAGATTAAGTTATAAAATCTAAGGAACTGAATTTTTGTCACTTGTTGAGTATGTTCAGAAAGAAGATCTTGTGGGATTTCTTATTAAAAATTAAATAAACTATTTGCTAACTTCTAGGTTAGCCTGAACAACATCTTCGACAACATAATCACTTATCATCAGGTGAGATAGTGGTTAAAGACTAACCCATCAATCATAAAAAAAAACTATTGCTAACTTTCTCTTATTGTTGTCATATATTATTAATAAAATTTTATGTTCATATATATTTTAACCAAACATTTGCTGGCATTGAAATTATTTATCATTATTATCAATGTAGCACAGTCCTAAAGTTTGCTTGCTTGTCCTGAAGTAGAAAGGGTGGGAAGGATTACATACTGAAGCCCTTGTGAACATTCAATATATGGACTACCTTTCATCAGCTCCAACAGGAGAATATAGAATAGTCTTTATATTCTTAAGCCTAAAGTTGTTCAGTGTAATCATACCGGTTGTAGGCTAGCCTTTGACCACTACCTCACTTGATGGTAAGTGACGATGTATTCGAAGAAGTTGTTCAGGCTAGCCTAGAATTACTGGCTATCAAGGACAGCTGCCGGAACACACTGTTAGGTGCTTAGCGACAGATTTTTTTCTTGAGGGTGGTAGCTAGCCAGGCAGGCATTCGCAAAATGCCCTTCCACCACGCTGTAACGACTGCCTTAGTAAGAACAAGCGGGATCGACGGCTTAACGTGCCCTCCGAAGCACGGAAGCGCTCAGTAGTAATGTCACTAGCGGTCACCCATCCAACTCCTGATCGCGACGGAGGTTGCTTAACTTAGCTGATCGATTGAGAACGGCTAAGCAAACTTCGCTACGAGCGCTTCAAAATAGACCTGGGCTATTTTAGCATCTACACAATTATGTTTTATCGAGGTAGGTCATGACTTTGTTTGCAAAATATTTGGTTTTATTGTACAAACTTGCACTAAGATCGCTTAGTTAATTGGGATAAAAAGTGTCTCGTATGTCATTCTAGTACTGAAACAAGGATAACAAGCTGCAACAGTAATTTTATCACATATAGCCGAAACTACCTTTGTTAAACATTGAACGTATTCCGGCTGATGATGATGATCCTTATGAGAGGTGAACGGAAACAAAAACAAACCATCATTATCCTTCGCCGTTCTTGTAACATAATTAATTGTTAGTGTTGATCGTATATCAACCTACCAGCCTAAGTAAATTCTGCTATTTGACCGCTAAAAGTCTTCTATTTGGGTAGATGTCGCCAACGTCAAAAAGACGTGCATTCAAACGCATGGAGAAGATTTGACTGCCCAGCACCCGCTTCCATAGCATAATTGGTAATGCACCAGGACGGTATTCTGGAGGCTGCGGGTTCAAGTCCCGTTGGAAGTTATCTTTTTCCATCCGTAATAATTTATATGTTTTAGTTTAGCATGCGTCCATGCTCTTATACAATAATACTGACATAATTAATATTTATGTATATATCTTAATTTGATGCGTAGAGTAAATAAGAAAAGAGATGCAATTGGTTAGATGAAGATTAAAAAATATATATTTTGATTATGAATGAACTTCACTAATTGTCAAAAGTAATGCAAGATTCAAATACTTTTAAAAGTGAATATAATATATTTTATTTTCAATCACGTTAAATTTCATGATAGATCGAAACTTTAATCATGTTTAATGGTTTGTTTTCTTTTGTCAGAATAGCGTTTAGATAGATTATCTTTGAGTAAAAACAGCATAAGACAGATTAAAGTTTGAACGGAAAATGTACATTTCGGAACACATTCTCATGATCCAGTTCACCTTTTGTTTACGTAACACAATGTATACTACAGGATACATGTTAGGGAGCGTGCCTTGTAACTACATAATTGGATTATACCATGCCCGTTCCAATTCCGACAACCAATCAGACAGAAATGTAACATAGTGGATATTCTCACAGCACGTACGACTGAACAAAGTGGCGAGCTTGCGATGTTTGCATTCAAACCACTCATGAATAACAACAACACAAGGCGAAGCCGACAGCTTACACCAGGCTACGCTCGGTAGCCATAAAATTACACATCATATATACGCTTAGACTTATTGCCCGCTGCTCCTTGAAGATGGAGCTGTGTCGGAGAGTACTCTACAGGTGATGGTGCGATGTCAGTGTTGGAAGAGGACACTGGCAGTTCAATCAATAAATAGATTCAGTATTTGCGGTAATCCATATTTAATAACAACGAGAAAGCTTTTCGATCGTGCGCTCATAGAGTCAAGACCTCCCGAGAATGCTTCGTGTAGAATCGAAACGCGTCGAAGATTCTTCCAGTCTGTCTGCGTGGCTTACGTTGGCTTAATAAGAAACTTAGGCGGAATTGTGACAAGATATGTTTTTAAATTTTTTTATTTTATTTGTTATTATAAGTTCAATCTACTTATCACGGTGCGTTTGGAGTCCGGTAGTGACAGTAATTGTCTGCGAGAGCAATCAAAATGGAATACCTGTAGCTACTAACTTGTCCCAGGGCAATTATTTGAAGCAAGAAGATAAAGCTAAAAATATGTTTATTGTCCAAGAAAAGTTTATTGTAGTCTTCAAGGTGAAACCAACAGGTCAGCGACGATGTTAAGATTCCAGATTGCCCAGGCAGGCATGCAGGGCAGAGTCCTCCACCCGGACAATCTGTTTTGAATGCTTAACTCCGGCGATACACCGGGAAGGCTGAAATAAAGTACACAAGTAAAATACAAGAAAAAGGTATGGTACCTACAGAATGATGCAGGGTTTTCCGCTCCGTCGTTGATCCCCTCAGCCTATCGTACCCTAGGGAAACCTATCTGGCCAGATTGTCTCTACTACTAGGGTACTTACGATTACCATCCAGTCCTTTGAGGCTCCAAAGTCACGACGGCACCGTCGCACAATTCAAAAAGGATAATTAACAATCCTTGCAAACAAAACAATAAAAACTATCAAGTAAATCAAGGGTGAGAAAGTAGAATGATTTTGCAAAAAGGTTTAGATAATCTCACGTACAAAAAATCCATAGATCACAAATAGACGACTAGCAAAGCGGTGTGTTCCAATTGCCCGCGAAATTGATCGGTCCGAACAGACGATCAAAAAATAAAGCGAGGTCGAGACTCAATGTGATATGACAATTAAATACGAACACGAGTAAGTTCATAGTGTAACACAACCCGACTACAGAAAATCGAGTTTTCCATGGGAAAAGAGTAGCACGTTTTTCGGTAGCGTGCCGAACAGCTATGGAGACTTTGGTTTCAAACAAATTCTTGTTTATTTATGTCCGTGAAAGGAAAGGTGTCAGATAGACGAAAGCCATGAAATCAAAACCTTTTTATGTGTTTAATTTTGGATACCTTACTAAAGACACGTACCGACCTATTTTCTTTGTGACAAACAAGCAGACGCCCCACCTGATGGTAAGTGGTCAGCGCCGCCTATGAACACCTGTAATATCGGCAGCATTACCGGTGCGTGGCCTACCATTAAGAAAAAGGACTCTATTCACGCCTCTTTAGTACATAGTGACTACATAGTCATTGCCGATCAAAGCATTTTTTTTAAGGTTTAGAATTACCTTAACACTGATCAAAAAGACCTAAAGCTAAAGGAAATGATGAATATAAAATTCATGTCTCTTATTTGCATGTTTCAGTGAGTACCTGTGTTAAAAATATAGGTGTAAAAACTTTGTAGCTATACTTAGTACTTTATGTACCGCATAAAATATTTATAGTTTATAGTGTAGTCCCAAAACTATCATGTAATCCACTCGTAAAATTGGATGTCGTTTGAAATCATGATCTGATTTGAAGTTTATGACTTTGACGCTTCAATAAAACTGCAAAGGATGATGTGAGGTCAATTCAGCTATTTAGACGTTCATTATTTTTAAAACTTTCATTCTTTATTTTTGTTAAAAAAAGAAACTCAATACCTATATCAGGATACAATAATTTTGTTTTCAAATCCAGGGCCTCTAGGTTCTGCATCAAGTTTTTGCAAAATATTTTTTTAAGAACACGAAAATTCCCATGATTGAATACTATAAGTATAACGTCTTTTACGAAGATGTTGAATTAAAAAAAACATTGGAGCAGTAATAGTATGTTTCTCATGAAAACAGTCTTTCGTTCTACATTATTGTACTGAAATGTTATTTATATTAAAAATAATATGGTAAACTGATTGCTCCCAAACTAACTGATTACTGAATTATTTATTTTTTAGAATGAAAAGCCGAATGAAGTGCAATATGTAGGTATTTCAGGCGAATGGAATGATGTGGTCTCTTTATTGAGACAACAAAAACGGGTCTGACATTATGTAAAAAGTAGTTTATAAGCATAGTTTCAAAGTTTAAACAAAAAGTAATTTCGCTGCTGTAGAGCTAAATTGTAATAATAATTCATGTTGTAAAAGTTGTTAATAAAGTTGAATCCGACTGAGTTTTGTGATACTATTTTGACATGTGTTGTATAATGACTATTATTTTAGCAAAATTGTCCACCAAGTATTACGAGGTCCATGATTGCGTAAGCTGTAAACTTGACATTTTGAGCAATACCTACTGTTTTATAGTTTGGCAAAAACGCTACAGTTTTTTTTTAAATTCTGTTGTAGATTTCTATCTGATTGCCTAAAGAAACTTTATATTTAATTTATTTCAAACATCTTCTAACCTGTGGCGAAACATAATTTCCTTACTTATCCCCTCTATGGGTCGCTATATATGAAACAACTTTACAGTTTTGTGGCTGCCCATCAACTGTCTGTCGGAGCGAACCCATTACCATCTACTAGATATTCCAGTCTCCGGCCAGCTACTTAGAGCTTCTTTGCCGCGCTTTTAAAGCTTACGCCAGTCCATCAAAACTGAACAAGTTTTATATTGAGAATTTATGAGACGGACATGTTGCTCCCACGTCTAGAAGCGCTCGTAGCGAAGTTTGCTTAGCCATCCTGAATTGATCTGCAAAATTAAGCAACGTCCGACGCGGTCATGAGTTGGATGGGTGACCGCTGGTTATAGCTGATGTGAATACTACTGAGCGTTTGCGTGCTTCGGATGGCACGTTAAGCTTTCGGTCTCGGTTGTTGTAATAGGATGGCAGTCGTTATAGCATGATGGTAGGGCATTTTGCGAATGCCCGCCTGGTTAGCTACCACTCTCAAGTTAAAAATCTGTAACCAAGCACCTAACGGTTGTTCTGGCAGCTGTCTTTGAGAGCCAGTAATTCTAGGTTTTCCTGAACAACATATTCGACCACATCATCACTTACCATCAGGTGAGATTGTGGTCAAAGGCTAACCTATCAGGCATAAAAAATAAACGTTGGTAAGCATCAGACCGTGACATTACAGTTGCAGTGTCAACATTTTCATCGTGGTGCCTTATTGTCTCTTTTGAACGGTGATGGGAACGTTCTTAATTTTGAAATTTGAACTACATAATGAACATGGATTTAAAAAAAACACAACAAAGCCATGTTCACATTGAAAAGAAGGTTATAAATTATAAATAAAAGTATACACCAAAATTGAGTTCAGCACAAAAAGTGTTATATAGTCACTTTAAGAAGATCGGACTAGAAACGAAAAGAAAATATGACTAGGCAAAGTCAGTACTAATACATTTTGCAAATGTCCTCCTAGCTACTCCCTCAAGTAGTAAATATGTCGCCAAGCACCTTACGATGTGTTCCGGCAGCAGTTCATGAGAGTCAGTGTATTTACAGGTACTTGAGACTTAACAATTATACCTCAAAGTGACAAGCGCAGTGCAATTCGAGGCTTGTGATGATATGCTTCCGTTATACGCCTGTTATTCCGCTAAACATCAGGCGGGCCTCGAGCTTGTTCCGTCACAATAACATGAAAAAATAAATAAAAAGATGCAGAAAAATTGCGTAAATTTATATAAAACATTTAAAGTAATATTACCAAACTTTTAATATTGTTATGTTTGCAATAGCGCCTGTTATGTGGATTACATTACAAAATCACAACTATACGATAGGAAAAAAAAAATAATGTGTGGGGTTTAGAATTTATCCTATCGTATATTTGTGATTTTGTTATATTACCAAAATTTGTAATATATAAAATAAATTAATTCTTCTAGAACTTTTATAGGGCTTCGAATTTCAAAAACTTTTTCCTCGCTAGCAGATAAAAATTACTTTTCCACGCAATTTCAAATGACAAACAACACTTTTCCGAGCATGTGAGGTGAATATAACTATCGTCCATTTACTTAGTTGTATATATCTTTAGAGAATTCATCATAAGGTACACTAAAGTACGATATTCTCGAAAATGGGCATACACACCTGATATGGGTTTGACTTTCCCTCGAGCTTCCTTGAATTAAATATAAAGTAAACATGGTAAGAAATAATACATTTCGGGTCCTGTCACTCAAGTTTAGGAACGAAACGACTTTGTGACTCGTATTCTCACGTTGCAGATAATAAAGATTGATAGAGGAAAACTTATGCCTTATAAATAAAAAGAATAAGACTGTTTTTTTTCCTATACTTTAGCATATTTTGATATGGGATATATCTCTTCAGTATCTTTTTGCGAACAAAACAGTATTTTAACAGTATAAATTCGTTTGTTTGGAAGAAGTGAGCCGTTTACTTCAATATTTTTTTTCTGTAGCCGTAGAATTCTTTTTGAACGTTTTGTTTCGGGAAAGTATTGCCACTATACCTTTCTAACACAAACCAATTTTTTATGTGATTGTGATGTAACATGCTCTAAGCCCACCTCATATTAAGCGGATTAACCTCTGCCTATTACAGATGCATTCAACAAGTAACGAATTGCACTGCGCCCGTCACCCTGAGACATACAGTTGTTAAGCCTCGTGTGCCTGTTATTTTACTGGCTCTCAAGGACTGCTCCCAGAACCCACTGTAAGGTGCTTGTCAACAGATTTTCTACTTAAGGATGGTTGCTAGCCAGGCGAGTATTCGCAAAATGCCCTCTTATCTGGTCCCAGGTGAAGCCGGCGGGGATCGAACCATGTACCTACGCCACACCAGTCCATAGCTTTAACCGTTCGGCTATCAATGCTTCAAAAATATTCGCATTACTATGTTCCTGTGAAACATTTCGGTTCGGTATTTATCTCGAAATCATGGGTTAAGTCCCTGTGTCGAAAAGTTATATTAGATGACCATAGGCTCGTCCGTACACGGGCACGTAGGTGCCTAACTATTTCTGCCGGGGTCGAAGACGTTATGATAATTAAGTTATAATTAGGCCCCTAAGTATCGTATAATACCAATCATCTTATCTATTATCGATCTTCAGATATTGGCAACCAATCTCTTTGATCTAATATTACTACGTATAATTCAATTTAGCTCTACATTCTCAGATGTTGAAGTGGCGGGAAGTTTATTCATCACGTATATCGTTGCCGTTATTGTGGATAACGTTATTAGCATTTGGTTACATTTTATTCGTTTTTAACACAACGACATATTGACAGTTATATTTTTTTATTTCTGTACTGTGATATTATAGTGTTAAGTAGAATTTTAGTGTGACATTTGATCGTGGTCTCACATTTAATGATCAAGTTGCAATAACTGCAAAAGAGTCTTTCCGGCGTCTTGGCTTCGTGCTGCGCAACGCAAAGGACTTCCGAGATCCCCAGATCCTCCAACTTCTGTTCACATCCTTGGTCAGGAGCATATTGGAGTCGAGTGCGTGTCTCAGGAACCCACATTGTGATAACCATATCTTTTTAGTAAATAATACAGGATAACTCACGTGAATAAGTCAGATAGCTCTGACTATAGTTTCAACCACATTTGGTGGTCTTTTTCAAAAGAGCTCGGGCCGCCCGCGTTTACGTCTCGCTTAGCACTGGCCACTAACCGTATCTTGTCTCTCGAGAAAGTTCAGAAAGACTTCATGCGAAATCTTTATAAGAAGACCTACGGCTATTACCCTTACTTCTACCCTTAATTGGCCAATTATGGTATAATTCCTCGACAGCCAGAAGATCGCTTGACCAGGTCTTTGTAACTGTAAAATTCAACTATGATGGCCTAGTGGCAATGAATATGGACTACCACACTAGGGTCCACGATTCGATTTCTGCTGTGAGCTTAAAAGCTTTCACTGTATGCATGTTTGTGGGCCTACCATTTTTTTATGTTATTCGGTGAAGCTCATAACCCGCGGCAGGATTCGAATCATGGACGTGCTGCGTGGAGCTGAGCAACTGAGCCATCACTGCTTCAAAAACTTATTGATATTTTTTGGAATACGTCGCATAGGATGGCGTTGCTTACTGCGTTTTTCGCTCGTAGGACGTGCAATAAGTAAGATACTCGCTTTTGTTATTGCACTGTATAGTGTGCAGTTATTTTATTATTAGTTTACAATTTTGTTGCGATAAATAATAGCTATACAGTTCTTGATATTTTATTTGATAAATCGCATCGCATAAATTATCCGCGTTTCGCTAGCGTATAAAATAGACAAGTACGAGGTTTTACTATTGCAAGCGTTGCAACTTGTAACGATAAATAATAGGTATTATTTACGTCTTATCTAAATCGTAGTTACCACATCACTGGTATATATAACTAGGGCGTGAAATGTTATCAAAACATAATTTGTATATTCAAAGATCGTTAGTATCGTATAGCTCTTCTCAGAGCTACCTTTGAAGTCGAAGTAGCACGAAATTCTAGGAAAATAATTAAATTAATTTCGAAGAACTGTTATGATTCTATTCGCTTGGGATATTCTAACATTTCATTACGTCTAGAAAGAAGAAGTGGCTGGAATAAAATTGATTACGTTTTTTTGGTATTCGTCTGCTGAAGATTTAATATATAAATACATTTACCAGGATTCGAGAAACACGATAGATGTAGTTACATAATATGTGACAACTAAATTAAATAAACAAATTAAATGACTTCACTTTGAAAACTATCGCGAGTTTTATCCATATTAACTTATTAGGAACCGGCTAGGACCCGCGTTATATTTACTGGAATGATTCTGACCACTTTCGGACTGTCAGCGCACTCACAGTTGCTCGCTGAGGCCCGTGCTCGTCGCATCGCGCAATCGTGACTCCCAGACGTAGGACTTCAAAACAGTCCTATATATAATATATATATATATATAATCTTTCCGGCAAATATAACGCGGGTCCTAGATGGTTCCTAATAAGTTAATAAATTAAATGACTACTTAATATAATAAAAAATACAAAAACAAAGTATACTAGCACTTGAATTTAATGACTAATGAATGAATACTCATTTTGTATGAGTAATAGGATAAATAATAAATTACCAAACGACTTAAATATTTTGGTTAATAAATATGTGCATCAATTATTTAAACTTCTACTCGTAAATTACATATGCTAATCAGTTAAAGAGTTTTTGGACAATGTTAACATACTACATACACTTTAGTAATGTTATAATGTTAGTTTTATTTGTTTTCCTTCGAATTTAATATGCTCATGTTGATATTTATGTTAATTTTATTATAATTTGATAAAATTGTTACCCACCATGAAATTGTAATGTTTATTTTGTCTCTTTGGTTTATTAAGACTTTAAATATACGGACGTTTGTAAAATACTTGTATTGTTCTTATATGTATAATTATAATTAATGTGTTATGTATTATTATATCAATACCTCTCTCCAGTAACATAAACATTTGTACACCGGAAACGGTAGAATATTTGAAAGTCACAAAATTATTTTAAGTTCGGTATTTACCTCAGATCAGAGTTATCTATAATTCTTTCTAATGTAGGTGGAACAATTTTGATATACATCATACATATTTGTAACGAGAACATATAAAGCAGTTACCATTATCCACGTGTCGCTTCTGCGGACGTCATTTATATACCTATGTACTCGTATATATGCTGAATTTAAGCTATAAATTACTTAGAGTGTGTGTATAAAATGTCTGTGACGTACCAGCCAATGGATAAAACGAATCCTATTTGAGGACGGAACCCAAAAACATTTACTCGCAGCTACAATGGTTCTAGCAGCTGCCTTTAGTGTCCCGCTGAAATATATATATATGTATAGCTACGAACAATGTACAAACATGCTGGGAGGCCCCAAGGCCGATATTGTGTTATTTAGATAAATTGAGGGAAATATTAGTTTCCCTACGACGGGATTCGGTAGACTATTGTGTTTTTTATTTTCCTTCCAAACAGAGGAACGTTTGGGAATGTTTTCGTATTCTCAGGCCTATTTGTGAGATTGTGTGTAGATAATATGTACTTTTATAGATAGCTATGTATATGTGAAACAAATTACGTTTCTACCTGTTTTGAACTTATTTGTGGGTGATTCAGTAGGTTGGTATGTATCCTATTACAAATTGTAAAAGTGTGTATTCGTTTGAATCAGATCCACTGCTGGAACATCTTTATTAAAGTTAGTGGCTTCGTAGCGATTAGCGATATAAACGTAGTTTTGTCATATTTTAAATGCCAAGTCTGGTGTTCAAACTCCTTGAAATTCAATAAACATGTCCTTGAGTCTAATATATATATATATATGCTTAAATTGTTATTACAAATTATAGTCATTGTCAATGTGTATTATATATCATATTGCAATTATGAATTTCCTTTAACATGTTAGATTGAGTAGTTTGTTATCAAAATTTTCTAAATAATGTTTTGAAATCAATACCAATCTAATTGTAAAATGACTTGCCTAGTGTAAAGTCTACTGTTATAATGGCCAATAAAGTTTTCTGATTTTGATTTTAAATTTACCATATTAAATGATTATTCCGATAAAAATACGATACATAATTTAGCTGGCACCAGAAGCATAGGTTCAAGGACGATGATAATCATAAGGTTATTGAAAAACTCATACTAACTTTCTTTAGTTAAAATTCGTTTATATGATATATACTAAATGATTTAGTATATATACGTTTCATCATTTAGTATATATCACATATACACATATCTACAAAGAGTTTTTATGCAAATACTTTGAAGACAATTCCCTTAGAAAAATGTCTAATTAGTCTTCAATGGTACTCACGTGGACTACAAAGATGAACTATTGTTGAAATACAGTTCACTTAAAAAGTTCGAAGATAACTTTGCCATAATAACAAATTTGATGAAATCGTTTCAATTAAAACCAAGAAGCACACGATACTTCCTACAAAATTGACACTGATAAATGGTTAAAAGCTCCAAAGTTAAAGCTTTCATGCAATTTACCAACCCATTTCTCTTCAAGTTACTCAAAAATAAATGAACCAATTGCATTGATGAAAGGTTCCGTGTGATTTGGTAAGTCTTTATGGTAAATTGTACCGTGACATATGTAAAAGCTTTCACGTTGATATCTTCTTTCACGTTGTAAATTTAAATTCTCTATATCAGGTTTTATTTCCATATCTTCGTCGATACGTCTACGAATACGTCTTAAATATTTATTAGCCTATAAAGGTTAGCCTGAACAAAGTCATCAAGTACATCACTTACATACTTAGGTTAGCTATTGGTCAATGGCTTAGTTTATCAGTTATAAATACAATATTATAAAATATGAGTGATGGAATGCTGCTCACACTGTACTGAACTGTATCAGCCGGATTGCCTACTGTTAAACAGATAATTCCCACGCTTGGCAGGCGTCTTGGGGATCGCAGTTTAAGGTGTCAGTTCCTAAGAAGGCGCTGCCTCCCACATTCCGGTATTCGCCTCTTTCGACATCCACAGGTAATATAGGAGCCGAAATTGAGAGTCGGTGTTAATGAGATGCCAAGAAGCTCAAGGTGGTTACTTATCGGCACGGATACATCCCTGAAAGTAGGAGCCAGGTGAAAAGGGCTTCGTTTGGCGGAGAAAAGACACGCCTGGGTTTTAGCAGCATTGAACTTGACCAGATTGGCATCGCCCCAATCGGAGACTGCCTTCAAAGTTCAAGCGCTCAACCATAGCTTCCCTATGTGACTGGATTTGTAATGCACTGGTTCATGCGTTAGATGTATAACTCTCCACAACCGTGCTGTCATCTGCGTACCCAAAAATACCGGGTTTAAACCGATCATTAATATGCAGCAGAAAAAGCGTTGCAGAGAATACTGATCCTTGAGGAACTCCGGCGTTTATGGCCAATTGGTCGGAAGAACAACCATCGATGACCACTCGAATCGACCGATCCCTCAAGAAATCGGAAATCCAAACACACAAACCAGTGGGAAAGCCGTATGAAGGAAGCTTGATAATAAAGCTATCGTGCCAAACCCTGTCGAAAGCCTTCGAGATGTCGAGAGAGACATCAAGCGCCTCTCCGGAGTTCTTGATGGCCTCGCTCCAGATGTGAGTGGCATACACTAGAAGATCCCCAGTAGACCGGTTTCGGCGAAACCCATACTGTCGGTCACTGAGGAGATCATTGACTTCTAGGTATGCCAGGAGTCTGTGGTTCAGTACATGTTACATCGTCTTACAGAGTATGGCCGTGGCTGAAATAGGCCTGTAATTGGCAGGGTCTGCGCGACTACCCTTTTTGGGCACGGGCTGCACGTTTGCAAGCTTCCAGGACTTAGGCACTTGACCAGTCGTCAGAGACAAGCGAAAGAGGCGAGTCAATATTGGAGTCAACTCAGGCGCACACATCCTCAAGACTACAGCCGGTATACCGTCTGGACCACTGGCTTTGATCACGTCCAGATTGCACAACGCTTTGCGTACTTCAGACTATCGAATACGGATTTCTGACATTAAAGTCTCGCAAATTGGCAGACTAGAAGGTACAGCATTGCCAGCATCTACACGAGAAGACTCTGCAAACAGAGAGGCAAATAAGTTTGCTTTCTCTTCAGCAGTGTGAGCTAGTGAACCGTCAGGTTTCAGCAGTGGAGGCAGTGAGGGACGGCAAAAGTTCTCTTCGATCGACTTTGCCAGGGACCAGAACGCTTTGCTACCTGAGGGGTAAGAAGCAAGTTTGTTCCCTGTTTGGCGTATGTGGTTGAAGCGAGCCTTCTTGAGACTCTTATGCAGGACTTGGTGGCTAGGTTAAATGCTTTCTTCTTTTCACGTACATCTCTAGACTTGCGGGTTCGAGCATCAGTCGAGCTAAGTAGGCCTCATGCTTTGACGCTTCTGCATCTCCACAGGTGGCATTAAACCATGGGCGAGCTTTGCTGGACAGTATGACGTCAGAAAATGGTATGAAGTATTCCATACCCTGACGTAACACTTCTGTCACAGCATCCGCGCAAACTGTATCGCCACATCCACCGGGTGCCTTTTGGGCTGGGATCGGGCGGGGATTAGACTGATACAAACTTCACCAGACAGTGGTCGGAGCTACCCAAGGGTGATGAAACCGACACCCAGTAGCGGTCTGGATCTGTTGTCAGCAGAAGGTCCAAGCAATTGGCTGTGTGGCCATCAACATCCGGTATCCTTGTAGCTCCTTGGACCAGCTGAGTGAGTTTTAGTGTCAAAGCAAGCCTGCGCATCTCTCGACCAGCGTGGTCTGTGTTCTGGTATGGGTATAGCCAGTCTTGATAGTGGGCGTTGAAATCCCCCAGAAGCACTAATTGAGCAGAAGGATATTCCTCTGTTGGGCCACATCCGCCGCATCACTAAGGTAGTTTGTGAGCCTGGTTGTCTCCTCATCTCCGCTATGCGACCGGTAGACACTAGTATAAAGAATTTTGTCCATGCCATTGTCCACCAGAACCCACATGATGGAAAATTTGGGGTCTTCAAGGTTGCGGAGACGCCGATAACAAATGTCATCGCGGGCATACAACCCAAAAAACAAACAAACTCCCGCCTTGGCCTTGAAACTATATTCTAGAACATAGCCAGGGTAGGCAAGGTATGAAGCGCCAGCTGGACATTTGATCTGCGTCTCCGTGAGGAACAGAATATGAGGTTTTGCGGTCTCTAGATGGTGGTGGACGGAGTCGATATTAGAGTGCATGCCTCGAATGTTTGAGAGGTGCACTTGGAGTGAGAGGACGTGCTTCCGCTGTTGAACCTTCATTCTGTTTTTACCTCCTTTTTTCATTTTGATTGGAGATAGATAAAGGGAAACGGAAGTGGAAATGAGGCGCATACTACCAACCCGTGACACAAAAAGGGCCCTTCCACCCTGTGGGAACCAATCCTGGAGACCGCGGGGACGCCCCAGCCCCCCCAGAGGTGTCCATCGGGACCTCTCATCTAGTCGCCAACCAGCACGATGGCGCACCTCCGGGATTTTTCGCGAGATGGCGGGGCAGCCTTTCATGAGTGGCTCACTACTTGGGCCCCCGTCGGCCAGCGGAGAACCGTGCCTCGGATCCCGCTGCTCTTCAAGATTGGCTGCCAGGTAAATTGACCTTAGATGTGTCACGACTAGCTATAGTAATAAGCGCAACTGTTTCCGATCCGTTCCCCATAGTGGCTTCACCAAACATCATGCCGTAACGCGACCGCTTGGCGGCATGGCTTTGTCTGGTGGGTGGTAACACGCCGCCGCGGCCAAAGCCTACCACCTGAAAAGTACTGCTCGCTTCTAGGTCTTTCCCTTCCAACACTTCCGTTCACTTGTCCCATGTATACTTGTTTAGTAATTGCCATTTCAATTATTCCCTCCCCATGTTCAAACCATCTTATCATACCTTTCTCGATTTATGTCACTACATCCTCGAAATACATACATCGGCAGTAAAAAATACATAAATTCTATCAGTATATAGTCTGTTGTGTTTTCC
The DNA here is from genome assembly GCA_963890685.1 of Plagodis pulveraria. Classification (NCBI taxonomy): domain Eukaryota; kingdom Metazoa; phylum Arthropoda; class Insecta; order Lepidoptera; family Geometridae; genus Plagodis; species Plagodis pulveraria. The sequence goes on from OY982968.1 coordinate 2,884,542, forward strand.
ATAACGCTTGCAGCAGTTTCGATATATTGTTATGAATGTCGATCTCGTACAATTTACTGTCGATCAACGTGAAAACATTCATATTTTATAGACGCTAAAGTTTAACTCCGTAAAGCAAAATAATAGGTAGGTTTATCCCGAAACAAAAATCCAAGTGTTCTTTGTTGCTCAGATAATATTCTTTGGAGAGGGATTCTCAACTACATAGACCCTTCACAAAAGGTCCTTCTTGGCTCTTTTAGGAGCCAATTGACCGTCACAAATTGTCAAATCCCAAATAAGTAGGTATAAGATTAGAATTCTGAGATAAAATATGGTACCAATTTATTATAAAATACTGAATATAAAGTTACCATGTAAGAATTTAAATAAATATTAATGTCGTGACCAATATATCCAAACACATAATAGATTATGCTACTAGATGAATTTTGGATCAAATAAAATTGCCGAAGTTCTTTATTCTAGCCAATTTTAACACAAAGCACAGTAGTTTAAAAAATAAACCTATCAAGTTTCTGAAATATAAAACAAAAATGCAGCGGTCTTATCATCTAACCATAATGATAGTGAAAATTATGTTTATTTTGATATTGAAACTCCTTAACAACATCGTTTTCAAAGTAAATCGAAATGATGTCAAAATTAAGCTTCCATCTCCTTTGCCATTTTTGTCAATAGTGGTTCCTATATGAAAGGAAAAATTTATAAAAGAAATGAGAAGGTTCAAAATGAATTTATCTGTGTCTATATCATTAATGTATATGTGTTTTCCTGCCTTTTTGTAAATAAATAATTTAATATACCAACCGAAAGACAATTACGGTGATGATGTGCGTAATTTATAGTTACCTAGCCCTACTATGGTGGTAGGTAGTTATACGAATGCCCACCTGGCTAGCTACCAACCTCAAGTGGAAAATCTGTCGCCAAGCACGTAACCATGTGTTTCGGCATATGTACATTAGAGCCATTAATTTTAGATTAGCTCAAACAAACTCTTCGACCACATCCTTACTTACCATCGGGTGAGGGAGTATGTTTATTTACATAAGCAAACTAACTATACCTACATTCAATTTATATTTTTTTTTGTAATGGTGGCACGCTGCTGACTTATATATAGATGGCTGGATCATTTGTATAAACTGAAAGTCTGAAATTACCAGACGGTTGTCTAAGTGCTTTTATTGTAGTAGCTGTCGTATTGTATATAGTTCGTAGTATTTTGTTAATAAAGGCTTACCGCCGGTATTTATATAAATGAACTATTTACTCATTAAACACATCATCTAGCTAGATTATCACCATGCGGAAGGTTCTCAGAGCACTTGCTGAATTACAAAAGATTATCTGCATTACCTCTTTGGATCGTGGCGCTCAACTTGTCGGCGAAGTATTCACAAGCTGTGAGATCCCCGAGGCTAAGACCAATCTCGTTGGAATGTCTTTGAATAACTCAAAAGGTTCAAATGAATGGCTGGAACGCGGCGTTCTAGTATATATATTTATAGTTCTAGAACGCGATAGTTCTAATGACTATCTACTGCAATAAGACTCATTAGTAATAACTAATAGATAGCTGTTCTATAAAATTAAACCCAAACAGATGTTAAACAAACTAGTCATTTTACAACCATCCTACTTATTCCAGAGAAATTGGATCTGTGGGGAACAGGAGCTCATCGTTTCCAAACCTGATAAGGTTAATGATAAGGTAAGAGGCTCAAAGCATTGCAATTCAACGGGGCAATGCTGCCAGCATAATGGGCACGCTGCCAACTGGTAGTAGGCTGGAGCATTTGGACTGCCTGCGAGTATAATGACTAATAGGTTGTCTAAATGCTTTTATTGTCGTAGCTGTAGTGTTGTATATAGGTCGTAGTATTTTGTAAAAAGTTAAAAAAAATATTCTACAAATAAATTGCTATATTATTATTGAAAATTCATCGCTATAAGGCTGCATTAATATATAAACTTTGACAGGTCCAAAGTATAGACTTTGGACCATAGAAAAGACCTAAACATAGGTTTATCTCACATGGGGCGTTCGTAACAAGAAATTGTGTTTCACCAATCTAATAAAGTTCCCAAAATGTGCTCTTTTTCACTCATGAGTCAGAAGAAATAGACCAGTTTGTTCTTAAGTTCGACTTTATTTATGAATTTACTTGTGTGGCAGCATGGTGGATTCTATACACCATGCTCAGGTTTTTAGTGCAGACACTTATAGCCACGGTAATTGGAGCAACTTTTTGTATAATGATGGATTATGAACCTACTAACATACTTATTGCCATGCATTCAAAGATAGGCAGGGTGTCTGAGAACCCTCCTTTCGTCAGGCAACCTCGTTAAGGCACCTTCGTTTCGCTAGTTACGAGTCTGGGGGGGCTCGGGCGTCCCCGCGGTCTCCAGGATTGGTTCCCACAAGGTGGAAGGGCCCATTTTTGTGTCACGGGTAGGTAGTATGCGCCTCGTTTCCACTTCCGTTTCCCTTTATCTATCTTCACTCCACCAATCAAAATGAAAAAAAGAGGTAAAAACAGAATGAAGGTTCAACAGCGGAAGCACGTCCTCTCACTCCAAGTGCACCTCTCAAACATTCGAGGCATGCACTCTAATATCGACTCCGTCCACCACCATCTAGAGACCGCAAAACCTCATATTCATGTTCCTCACGGAGACGCAGATCAAATGTCCAGCTGACGCTGCATACCTTGCCTACCCTGGGTATGTTCTAGAACATAGTTTCAAGGCCAAGGCGGGAGTTTGTATATATGCCCGCGATGACATTTGTTATGGGCGTCTCCGCAACCTTGAAGACCCCAAATTTTCCATCATGTGGGTTCTGGTGGACAATGGCATGAGGAAAATTCTTTATGCTAGTGTCTACCGGTCGCACAGCGGAGATGAGGAAACAACCAGGCTCACAAACTACCTTAGTGAGGCGGCCGATGTGGCCCAACAGAGGTATCCTTCTGCTCAATTAGCGCTTCTGGGGGATTTCAACGCCCACCATCAAGACTGGCTATACCCATACCAGAACACAGACCACGCTGGTCGAGAGATGCGCAAGCTGGCTTTGCCGCTAAACCACACTCAGCTGGTCCAAGGAGCTACAAGGATACCAGATGTTGATGGCCACACAGCCAACTGCTTGGACCTTCTGCTGACAACAGATCCAGACCGCTACTCGGTGTCGGTTTCATCACCCTTGGGTAGCTCCGACCACTGTCTGGTGAAGTCTGTATCAGTCTACTCCCCACCCGATCCCAGCCCAAAAGGCTCCCGGCGGGTGTGGCGATATAGGTCAGCAGATTGGGATGAGATGCGTTATTTTATTACTTTCGACAGGGTTTGGCACGATAGCCTTATTAGCAAGCTTCCTTCATACGGCCTTCTCACTGGTTTGTGTGTTTGAATTTCAGATTTCTTGAGGGATCGGTCGATTCGAGTGGCCATCGATGGCTGTTCTTCCGACCAATTGGCTATAAACGCCGGAGTCCCTCAAGGATCAGTACTCTCTGCAACGCTTTTTCTGCTGCATATTAATGATCTGCTTAAATCCGGTACTTTGGGGTACGCAGACGACAGCACCGTTGTGGAGAGTTATACATCTAACGCACGAACCAGTGCATTACAAATCCAGTCACATAGGGAAGCTATGGTAGAGCGCATGAACTTTTCTTGAAGGCAGTCTCCGATTGGAGCGATGCCAATCTGGTCAAGTTCAATGCTGCTAAAACCCAGGCGTGTCTTTTCTCCGCCAAACGGAGCCCTTTTCACCTGGCTCCTACTTTCAGGGATGTATCCGTGCCGATAAGTAACCACCTTGAGCTTCTTGGCATCTCATTAACACCGACTCTCAATTTCGGCTCCTGTATTGAGTCTAAAGCCCAGCTAGCCTCAAAAAAGCTTGGTGTTTTGGCCAAGGTGAGACATTACTTCACACCGGGACAAATGCTTAATCTTTATCAAGCTCAAGTCCTAACGTGTGTGGAGTACTGTTCTCACCTTTGGGACGGTTCTGCCAAATACCAGCTGGAGACACTGGAAGTTATTGAGAGGAGAGCCAAGAGACTAATTAACGACGACGAACTTGTAAGCACGAGACTCCAAAGTCTCGAGCATCGCCGCAAAGTCGCCTGTTTATCGGTTTTCTATCGGTTGCATTTCGGAGAGTGTGCCACGGAACTGCATGACTTGATTCCGCCATCCCCATTCTATAACCGGACATCCAGGGACACTCAGAAGCGCCACCGCTATATGGTTGATGTTCCATTTACCCGTACGAAACGATTTGCGTCCTCGTTCATCATACGAACCGCCAGGGAATGGAACACCCTGCCTGAGTCTGTGTTTCCGGTTAAGTACAATATGGGGGTGTTCAAGAAGCGAGTGAATAAGTGCGAGTGATACCTTCTGTGTAAGCGCGCTCCATCATCGATCGCATCATCACTTACCATCAGGTGAGATAGTGGTCAAGAGCTACCCAGTTCTGTATAAAAAAAAAAAAAAATGAACTCAGACATGTTCGCGAATTAGGTTGTGTATCCGTGTATCCTAGTGCCATCTACCGGACGCTGTTCTAATCGGAAGTTTGCTACAGAAAACGTTATTGTCCGTAACAGCTTTTTGGGATCAAATCGGGGACCTTCAGATGCAAAAGCGATGCTCTATATGGTACTTGACCAACTTTTGTTAATACGTACATAACTATTGCCTCAATAATAACAAACAATTTTAAGAAAATATTTTAGAAAAAACTCTTAAATATAATAATATGATAGTGACAATTCGGCCTAGTTTTTGAAAATTTTTGAACGTTCTCTCGAAGAGTTAAGACCTCCAGATGATGCTTCGTGTAGAAGCGAAACGCATCGAAAATTCTTCCGGTTTGGCTGCGTGGCGTTTGTGACGTCACGTCGGCTTAACAGGAAAATTAGGCGGAATTGACACTAGCTTTTTTTTAAATGTGTTACTATTAAATATGGATACCCGCAACGGAATGCTATCATTTTTATTTTCTATTGTCTCAATTAAAAAAATACAGAACGTTATATCCAAAACACTTCATTAGTTGCATATGCTTCGCAACTTTTCCATATGCCCTTTTAAGTAATATTAGAAAATCGTATGTATAAAACACCACAAGAGAATTGCTTATGAAGAAAAATCTGAACGTTTCTTTTATGAAAAAACTCATTAAATATATAAACTCGTTCAAAAGGCGAGCAATTAAGACGCGATATCAGTTTCAATTAAAATTTAATATCAGTCTATAGAGCGGGAGGAAATTTTAATATATTTAATGACCGTCTTAATAATCACTATTAAAAGGAAAACTGGAAAACTTGATCGTCTTATATTGTCTCTATTTATTGTCTGCCGCGACTTTCAATGCGTGAGTGGTGTTTATATCGAGTTCCTATGAGAACTGTTTTTAACAGACATCCAACAAAATGTTAGTTAAGAAAAAGTTAATTTATTTGACGCGTATTTTGAGGGTTAAATCCTTCGATATCTGGACGCTATGGCAAAGCTATTTAACTAACAGGTTCAGGCGTTACTTTGCGGAAATCTTTGAAGCAGTGATGCCTCAGCGGCATTGGCTTTGGATTGCCGCGCAGCATGTCCATGGTTCGTATCCCGCCGCGGGCTTGAGTTTCACCGCATGGTGGAAGGGCATTTTGCGAATGCCCGCCTGGCTAGCGACCACCCTAGAGTAGAAAATCTATCGCCAAGCACGTAACGGTGTATTCCGCCAGCTGTCCTTGAGAGCCCACTGGCTCTCAAGGACAGCTGGCATAGTTGTTAAGTCTCATGTGCCTGTAATTTCACTAAATTACAGGCACATGAGACTTAACAACTATGTCTCAAAGTGACGGGCGCAATTCGTGACTTGTGATGAAATGCATCTGTTGTAGGCAGACCGCTTAACATCAGGTGGGCCTCGATCTTTACCTGTCACAATAAAAAATAATAATAATAGTAATATAAATAAATATATCTAGTTTAGCTTAAGGAAAAAAGGATAACTTTGATCTATGTATGACTCACTACTATGACGATTTCTTATTTTTTTCCATGTCCTGGCTACAAAAACAAATCGTCTTGGTTTTGAACCACGCTCGTTGTCAAATTGCTTACTTCGTTATAGTTTTGTAAATCAAAAAAAATACGCATTGCGATTCTACATGAAGCAAATGTGTCAAGAAAACACTGTCTATCCATCCTAGGAAGGATGCTGTTTAGAAGCACATTAACAAGTCGGAAAATAATAAATAAATCACGACCATAAATAAAAACTTGGAACTTGGAAGGCTGAACAAATGGTTCAAATCTTTGGGAAAATTATTGATTCTGATTACTTCAAAGATTGTAAGTTATGTATATACCTATTAAAAGAAATATATTTTAAAGTCGGTGTCTTTAAAGGGCGTGCAGTACTTGTGACACTTGTACACATATATATAGCTATAGAAACCCATACAGTATATTATACATACATACATAAAAGCACGCCTCTTTTCCGTTGGGGTAGGCACAGAGCACGGTTTTCCGTTTACTACGATCCTAACATATCTCTTTCACTTCATCTACACTTATGAATCCTTTCATACATAAGCGTCGGTTTAGGGTACTCTTGACCTGGCCATTTTTCAGAACGTCTTCAATCTGATTTCGGAACATTCGCCTAGGTCTTCCTCTTCCAAAACTTCCATTCACTTGTCTCATGTATACTGTTTAGTCAAACTCATTTCATTTATTCCCTCTACATGAACCATCTTAACATACCTTGCTCGATTTTTGACACTACATCCTCATTGAAACCACATCGTTCCTTTATCAAACTATTCCTTATCCTGTCACTCCGTTTGACTCCAATCATGCTCTCATCTCCACTGTATTTATTTTACTTTCATACTTTTTCTGCCATACCCAACTTTAACTACCATATTATTACAAAATTACAAACTTACGAGAGAAAAAATTATGTAATGTGCGGGATTCGAACTCGCGCCCATCCACCTCATTAGCCGGGGTATGTCCTAACCAAACTTGTACTACAAACAAGACCAATTTTGCAATTGATTTTAAACTTGTAAATGATGACGCAACCTCATAATTTTAATATTGTTATGTTTGCAATAACGCCTTTTCTTTTGTAAATTTGTAATTTTGTGATGTAATTCGCCAGGCAGGCGTTATTGCAACCATAGCAATATTAAAATTTAACTAACATACATTAGTGTCAGAACCAAGACTCTCCCATGAACGAGCCTTCTTAGACACCTTCTGACTGTTCATAAACGCGTGCAATGCTCCTATGCTCCGGAATATTATTATGACAAATTGACACGAGAGATATGTAGGTTATGTGTCAGCCATAAATATTTTATTTATTGTTGCAATGGGGCGAAATGGTGGCCGTTAATATTTTATGGCGTACGAAGTCCTAACTATATTACACTTTTGGTTCGTATTAATATTGCCATTTTATTTGCGAAATGATTGTATTTTGAGTATTTGTTATGTCATAACTTATGATAATAAAACTAAAACGGCCAAGTGCAAGTTGCACATGCAAATTTAAACATAAGGAATGTATTAAACCAAGTAAATCGTTAATTTGTTTTTTTTTTTTATATTTATTAAGCTAAGCGATCTCTATATTGCCTGCTGGTAAGGTATAAGGTCAAATATGTTGTTCAGACTAACCTAAAATTACTGGCTTTTAAGGACAGCTGCTAGAACACATCGTTAGGACAGCTAATAATTACTTTTTGGCGGTATCAACTTTAATTATACTTAAGACAAACACCTTAAGTATAATTATAGTTGATACCGCCAAAAAGTAATTAATTTATATATATATGCATACATGGGGCACATTAAACGTTTTGCACTTCTAGCTATTCGGAACTATTTGAATTTCGAATGTTATATTATTTTAATGGACTTGCAACCTTTTTAGTATTAAAAATAAAATTGGCGGGAAATCATCTGTCAATTGTTCTTTTTCTTCACACATTAAAGTTCTACGTACGCAACGAAAATGGAATTAAGTCAAAAATATTTTAAAACGATGATTTTTATGATTTTAAACGTTCTCTCTCACCGCGAGACAGTGCCGCTCGTCTTCAAAAGCTTTTGGGAGAGAAGCACCTTGTTTGAGAACCGTGAGGCGATGGTTTGCTGAATTTGAGAGAGGTCGGGTTTCTTTACATGACGAAATTCGTGAAGGGCGGCCTTCAACTGCCGTCAATAAAAATAATGTGGCTACTATTAAGCGGCTAATTGAAGAAAACCCACGGATTTCCTATGAGACAATTTGAGGACTATTGGGGATTAGTATGAGCCAATTAAGAAAACTTTACACGAAGAATTAAAAGTTTCCTTCTGACAGCGGAGCAGAAGCGGGCTCGGGTGGAATGGTGCTCACAGATGCTACTGAAGTACGACCACGGACATTCTACTCGTAATGCTGTCTATGACATTTTCACAGGAGACGATATAATTATCTATAATAGAATAATACGATCCAAAAATTGTAAATTAATATCATATTTGAATGGCATTCTAAAAAAGAAAATAAGTGCTTCATAGTAAAAGGCAAAGGTGTCTGTCCTCGACATGTTAAGTAACCTTTCGTGACTTCGACGTATCGGTAGGTTCCCTGTAACTATCACTTGACTATCTTGGTGAATAATTCAGTCTTTAGGCAATTACTTTTTCATTGGACTTCTTAGAACTGAAAGAAGGGGTGTATACTTTAGGAGTATATATCTTTCATTTGTTTGACCACAATCTCATCTGACGTAATGGTAAGTGATGATGTCACCGATAGTTAACATGCTTCATCTTCGACATCAATTGCAACAGGTAGTTAAGCGTTGCAAATGAACGGGACATTGCTGACAGCATTATATATTCATTATTTCAATTATACAAAAAGTCTTATTTTAATCAACTTTAGCAGGACTCTGCCATACATTAAAAAAAAACAACACATACAAATAATATTACAAGTAATTGGTAATTTTTGGTAGGAATTTACATAATATATCATGTTTTATCACAAAATCAGTAATTATCCAGTCTTTTAGGCTACTAATCATCTCTATATATGGGTCATAATTGCACTATTTTTTTTGCGCACGTTCACCTGCTTGCACGTGTTGCACCCGACTAAGTGGAGGTGGGAAAAAGGGAGGGTATTTTATTGACTACAGCTACTGATAAACTCGACAGCATGCGACTGCAGGAAAAAAAACTGTACATCGAACAAAATGAGCAGGATCAAATTGACCCTACCACATCCTCGCCGGGTTAATATCACGTGGGCCTCGACCATGTTACAACAAAATCATATTACATAAAATATTGTTTTTTTTTTCTGATGATAAAAGATAACTTTCGCGAGAATTGAACCCACAGGATACCGCCCTGTAAGAAAAAAAATAAGTATAAGTTAATTAAAAGGGCAAAATACCTGAAGGCAAATTATTTAATTTCGTTATTATTTCGTTCGCGTTTTGTCGTTACATTGAAATTTAAACTGCAAGTTAAATATATTTATGGAATCGTTTTTAAAGCCCTTCAAGTTGTATGCCTCTCTATAGATACGAAACAAAAAAAAACTCACAATATGGTGTCTTAAATCCGCCAGTTTTTAAGTACCTTCTATCTAGTGTCACTTGCGCTAACAAGACGAATCCAACGATATCTCATACATCGAAATCGGTTAAGCCGTTTAGAAGTTAGGGTGGAATAAAGAAACTCATAAACATACATACATCATACATGAACCCTGAAAACACAACACTCCTTGTTTATGGGCAGTCGTGTAACTAATGATTTGGATCTGTTATTTATAAAAGTAGTACAACAGCTTTTATACCAGTACTTGTACCTACTTAAGTGCTCTAAACAAACTAATAGTAGGTATTATTTACAAAATAAAATGAACAGAGATAATTTTAAAATTTAATTGAAACAGATTCTGGAAATGCATCTCAACAGATTGTCAAAGAGCAGAATTCAAAAAGATAAATACAGACAGCATAAGAAAGGATAAAACGTCTTCGTGTCTCAACTGTAAAAGACAAAGGTAGCGCCTGACTTGGAGGATTTATTTTTAACTCGCTTTGTTATGATTTACTGGAATAACGATAGAAAGACTATTGTAACGATAAATAAATTAACAGGAACTTTAGCTTAACAAGATAGAAAGATGAACTAAATTTTTTATTGCTATTTAAAAACCGTGCCTATTATGGAGTTCAAAATTCAAAATGAAGATCATTTTCATTATTATTCAAATTATATACAATTTTAACAAATAATACGACTTTAAAGAGAAAATATCCTAAAACAAAAAATGCATTAATAATAAACAAACCACGCATTATTACGGATAATTCAAATATTACTCTGCAGATCTCAATCAAACTTAAATGGGACAACAGGAAAGGAAAAGCTTTCGAATGAAAAAAAAATACGATCAAAGTACGTTCACCTAGGAAGAAAGAAATTGTCGAAAGGAGTCTTACCTCCTCTTTTTTTTAAGTCGGTTAATTAGGCCTCAAATAGGTAAGTTTAAAACCTTGATATATAAGTTGTCTTTTTCTTTCATTATTAACCCTACCATTATCTACTTCAGCTGTGGGTCAATTAAGTAATCACGTATCATGTAGACCCAGTTTTACAATAGCGTGACTCTAATATTGATTATAATTTTATAGACAGAAAGGTTTAAGAGTCATTAGAACTACACTTAATCCAATTATACACTAAAACAAATATTAAATATGTGTGAAACTAACGAGATTTTTAAATATTATTTGATTTAAATATTATAAAATAGCCGGCAAAATCACTCGCGTTGGGGATCGAATACGTCGACCCGGGCGTATATAATATTTAAATATCACAAAATGTTGTTTTCAATATGCTATAAACATTAAAAAAAACATTACTTACACGTTGTATACTAAATATAGTGAATTTAAGGTAAGTTATAATACACATGTCGCTACAGATAGAAAAACGAAAGTAAAAAACTATGCGAACTTTTAAGACTTTTTCTGAGATAATTCAACTTTTGATTTTTTTATTTATTATTTATATCTCATAGGCAAGCCATTGACCACTATCTCGCCTGATTGTAAGTGATGATGTGGTCGGAGATGTTGTTCAGGCTAACCTAGAATTACTGGCTCTCAAGGTCACACACCGTTAGATTACAACATTACAAATTTACGAGGGAAAATATAATTATAGTCATGCGTGGGATTTGAACCCTCGTCCATCCATTCCTATAGCCAGGGTATGCTCTGACCAACTGAGCTATTATGACATTATGACCCTGATGTAGTACAACGTTATTACTAACGTAATAACATTCCCATACGATGGTTGAAGAACGAGAACAAAAATTAGAGTTATGAGTCATAATGTCACGTTAGCTCAGTCGGTCAGAGCTTACCCCGGCTATAGGGGATGGACATGGGTTCGAATCCCACACATGACTACAGTTTTTTTCTCTCGTAATTTTTTTTTTTTAATGTACTCCCCAGAGTAAACCTAACAATATTAAAAAAAAAACACTTTCAGATGCTTGACAATATTTTTTTACTTGACTAAAATACCTAAGCGGTTGTCTTAGACCACCTAGGACGCCAACAAATTTAAAATTTCATCACTGTTGGACTCCGTAGGATTGAAAAAGAAGCAGTGTTGATGAAATCGCCATCAGTGTCTATGAAAAACTAAAAGAAGCTCATTAACACAAAACAAGTAACTTATATTGAACTTGTCCCTCAAGATACAATTTAGCTATTTTATTTACATTTTTTATAAACATACATACACAAATAATCATGATATTTTCGTTTCGAGCTTTGTTTGCAATTTTTAAAATATAGAACATTTTAAAGAAATCTGTCTTGGAATGACTATGCCTTAATTAACTATGCCTTAGGAAATTTTATGTATCATCTTACTTCTACAAAATAAATAATAATGTTAAAAAACCTTTCAAGTTATGTTATGTTATTTGTGATATGTATGTTATAATATTTTAGTCAATGGTGAAAAACAGGACTAGCACTGGTTCACAAGGACAGCCTAACATATAAATAGGTGCTTGACGACAGATTTACTACTTAATCCTTTGGCATCGGCTGACCCTCTATGGCCAATTTAGAATGAAATTCTATTGTTATCATTATTGCAGATATCAATGGGTTAAGGTAGTAGCAAGCCGGCCGAGAAATCATAAATTGCTGTACTAAGGTCTACTCACTAAGGACTATCTCCCGCGTGGTATTCTATAATTTTTTTTATTTGAATAGGGCTCCTGCAATAAAACAGTTAAATTTATTGTATTGTAGTTTCAGTAGTTAGTCACTTTTTTTACTAACTTCCACAAAATAGATCAGGGTTCTCTAGTCAACACGTTTTTTTATTCATAATTTTTAATATTTCTTACGATCTTGATGATACATCGATCAAGTAGGTTTTAAGGTTCATATTAACTAAAGAAATTTACCAATATACTTATACCTGGAACCTTATTGCTTAACCAGAATGATAATTGAATTTAACTTCATTTTGATGTAACAATCCCATTATGGGGTTCGTTTTCAAAGATTTATGTCACAATGACGTTGAATTCCAATACCACTGCAATTGGACAAATAAGGCAACCACTGAGCAAGTAAAAGGCAACTGTACTGTGAATTAATATGTAAAGAAGTGTAAATCTTAAATTTTGAAGCGCTCGTAGCGAAGTTTACTTAGCTGTTCTCAACCGATCAGCAAAGTTAAGCAACGTCGCGCGCGGTCATGAGTTGGATGGGTGACCGCTAGTGACATTACTACTGAGCGTGCACGTGCTTCGGAGGGCACGTTAAGCCGTCGGTCCCGGTTGTTGTCTTAGGATGGCAGTCGTTATAGCATGGTGGTAGGGCATTTTGCAAATGCCCGACTGACTAGCTACCACCCTCAAGTAGAAAATCTGTCGCCAAGCACCTAACGGTGTGTTCCGGTAGCTGTCCTTGAGAGCCAGTACTCCTAGGTTAGCCTGAACAACATCTTCGATCACATCATCACTTACCATCAGGTGAGATAGTGGTCAAATGCTAACCTATCAAGCATAAATAAAAAAATAAAAACTCGTACTCGTACTGTAATCGTTTTAATTTCGGACTCATAAGTTCACAATTAAGAAAACACGCGCAATCTTCCAAATTTACATGGATTGATTATTTTAATTGGCCCTTTGATTTGTTCGCATCCGATTGGTCGCGTCAAGGTATATAATGTTAATGCGCAGCACGGTACGCCTTTTAAGGTTGAACTGGCCGGTCGCTTCTCCATACAAACGCCGTAGGGTGATCACTCACTTATTTGAGATTATAGGTCCAGAATTAAGCATAATACCGATTGATCTCGTCATTATCTAGGCTTGTTTGATGCCGAAATTTTAAAAAGATAATTAAGTTGAAAGTTATGAGCCTTGAAAATGTTATATGAAAATGTTTCGAAGCTCATAACTCTCAAGTTAATTATCTCATTAAAATTTCGGCATCATACAAGCCTAGGTAATGACGAGATCAATCGGTATTATGCTTTGTTTTGGACCTAAATCCGCAAATATGGGAGTGATCACCCTACGGCGTTTGTATGGAGAACGGCCCGGCCAGTTCACCCTTAAACAAAACCCGCGGCGGTGATGTTCTTGAGCTTAACATACATTTCTTTATATATTTATTCGTATAATATAATTATTGTAGATGGTGACTAGTATTGTTCGCAAATTACACAATCGATCCAGTTCAGTTATATTTTTAATGATATTTAAACATTCTGTTTATGCCAGTCTTATTCTAACAAAGTAATACTTTAATTACATGTAACAAAAAAAATGAATACACCTCCATTACTAATAAAGTTAAATAACTTATGAAAGTTGTCACTATACTAATTCTGTATCAGCGTAAGGACATTTTCTACGCTCTGGCCTTAAAGTAGAGAGCCAGTAATTCTAGGTTAGCCCGAACACATCATCTTCGACCACATCATCACATACCATCAGGTGATATATCGGTCAAAGACGAGCCTATCAATTCCAAAAAAAAAATCGTGATCCTACAGCAAAATAGAAGTATTAAAGTACATTAAAAGCCAAATTATACTAATACACTATTTGAGTAGACTAGACTGAAATACGAATCTCGGAATCTCATCATGTTTAATCCGATCAGAACCCGACTGCAGAAAAGAGCTTTAGAGCAAAATTTACAACGAATTTTGAAATACTAGTCAAAGCAACGATAAGAGCCATTTAAGGTGAAAAAGAAGAAGAAGAAGAACATATTTCATAAAACACGACCCTGTGTCGTAAATTATAACTATATGTACGTCCACGTATGAATAACTCGTGTCCAGTCGCTTTGATAGCACTGAGGGTCAGTTGCGTGCGTAATCTACTACTCAATTTCATGTGAAAAAGTATCAAAATCCGATCAGCCTTAATTGGCACATCGTATACTCGTATCAAAGAAAAACATATCAGATGCACAGTACAGTAGTCTTTAAGATAAATGATGATTCTTTGAAGCGTTCAAAGAAGGACTATGATCTTCCAGATAATGGAGAATCTGACTCATGGAAATAAGTTTGAGTTACCTGGATTTTTCCCGTGGGGTGCCGGGCTAGAATGTCACCCCCTCATCTCTACCCGTAGCGGCTGTTAGAGGCGACTAAGGGTAACACACCAGAAGGTGGGCAGCACCACTTTCTTAGGAACTGATATCTCACACTGCGATCCCCAAGCCTGCCAAGTGTGGGGATTATGGCAACCGCCTTTATTGGGGGAGGCTGTGTTCAGCAGTTTACGATCCGGCTCATACAGTACAGTACCTAGATTTAGAACAGAGCTCCTGATTATTTTACGTTATTTCACGAACTTTTATGGAAATATACACGTTATCGCGCCAGGAGCTCGCAGACGCAAGTACGCACTCGCCCTGATGATGAGCATCTGATATTCTCGAAACCTGCGAGACGTATTCGATCCCCATCCTGAGTGTTTCTGTCGGTTTAATTTATAATATTTCAAAAGAAGATCAGTTTTAAGGCCGAAAATTCATTAAAAATATTACACGTCCCTTCCTAACATCATATCAAAGTAAATCATAAGCACGTATTTACACTGGCCTCAGTAAACACGGGGTGTATGTACATTTCATCCTGTTCGCAAGTGTAGCCTTTGATCATGACTGTGTAGCGTATCCCGTACCGTGTGTGCAGTGTACATTTTTGGAAACAGTAACCGACATTTTGTCTTTATTTTTTTTTATTTATTTTTTTTACACAGTGAGTTCATGTACCCCTAAAAAAACTTACTTTGAATCAGCCGGTTCATAGAAGGTTTTTGCCTTCCGAATTAATATATCAACTTTCAAAATCTAAGAGCTATACAACTAACTGATTGAATCCGTGTCCGTTTGCAATCTGCAACGAACAGGGTTGATGATTGACAACTTTTTCACAGAGGGCGCTGTACGTTTGTTACCTAGCAGAAATCTTCTTTACAAATGAGTCCCTAAGGCCTGTTTCAGAATGTTCTAGTAAGTTTCTGTTATACCACCTAGAACATATTTAATAAATAAAACACTCTCTTTGCGTTTCACAGACATCGATTCAGCCTATCCATGCGTTAAAGCTTGAAACGCGCTGCATGTTAACTGTGATTTTTATCATTCAGATATTGTATGTTCTGGCTAGTATAACCGGAACTTACTAGAACATTCTGAAACAGGCTCATAGTTTAATTTGTATTTTGCTAGATTTTTGGTTTTGAGCAAGTGTTTTCAAGTTTCCTGAAGCTTTACATAACCTTAGAGCAATCGAATGTAAAACGCATCTATCATTTTAACACTTCTTCTATGAGTAAAGAATAAACATTTGGTATTTTCTATTTTTTGCGTCCGATAGCAGACTGTAGAAAATCAAAACTAAAACCATTTTGAAATATTATGTGCAGAGCAAGTTGCTTTCAGAGAAGAGCATATTGTACCGATTACAAATAGGTTAATTATGGACATAAATGAAGTTAATTTATTTTCAGTATAATAGCATGATGGCAGAAAGGAGAGAAGAAGAAGAATGTGACTCCAACAGCACGTAGCCATAGTGAAGAATCAAAAACGAAGTGTACATATTATTACCATATGTAATCAAATATACAGAAGAAATCAAATGTTAGTGCACAAAGAGAAATCTCGGCTCAAAAGTAGGCTTTGAAATAAAGTAACAGGAGACAAGGGGCACATTATGCTGATATAATATAATGCCTAAAAATATAATGTTTGCTGTTAGATATCAAAATAAATTACGTACTTAGCATAGCAGCATAATCTGCCATTTTTGTTCTACTATTTTACTTAGGGTACAAAATAGTTATTTTTTTATTTGTAATAAGTTCGCGTTAGACCACACCCTGCCTGATGTTAAACATTGACATGGTCTACGATGGAGCGCGCTTTCCTAGAAGAAACCTATTTACTCTCGATTTGAAGATACACATGTTGTATCCATCGGGAAAAACTGACAACGATAAGGAGTTCCCCTCCTTCGCAGTACGCACGAGAAAAGTGGAAGCGAAGCGTTTCGTACGGGAATATCAACCTTACCTGCTGTCTTCAAATTGCCTTAAATTGGTAAGAAATTGTAAACGACATATTAAATCCTGTGATTGACATTCACAGCCGATCTGCAGGTGAGATCCGGAAGTTATTATTAACAGCTTGATTGTCAGTTCCCATTCCAGCTTCAGCTTTTTAATAACAGATACAAAAAAGTGAGATATTTTCTAATATGTTAGTAGCACCTAATGTAAACGTTTCATTTAATACAAGCTACTGTGTCTAATAACATACCTGCATTTCGAATCTGCTTCGCCAAGTGTACGATGTTACAAATTTATTTACATAATAATATTCGTGTCTGTCCGAGGGTTTGGGTAAATATTTTAGTGGATAGCACTACTAGGTCACGCTGCTTTTAGTGATTGCGACTAGAGACGGAGTATTGAAATATTTAATGAAATTATGACTACCTACTAACTTATGCATCACTTTGTGCTACTTGCTCTCTAATGATTTTAATATACACATACTTACACTGTCTCACACTCCACATATACAAAAAAACATAAATATACTTAACCTAATATAAAAGTATAACATATATATTATATACCTTAATTTTTAGTATTATTTGATTGTAACTAGCATTTTTTTCACATACTAATTTTAATACCTATGTAATTTAATACTTAATCACAATTACCTTAATACGGAAGAGCGAGACCCTCTAACACAGGTATGTCAATACTTAAAAGAGAGTCTCAAATATATAAAATGTAAATTAGATTAAGTTTACCAAAATAAATATTTTGTATTTTGTATTTAATGATACCCAATTTTGGTTTAGAAAGTAACCTATGACATACCAGATGGGACAAAATTTCATCAACACACTTCCTACCTGGAATAAAAACAACAGAAACTTTTTTTTATGTTATTGTGACGGAACAAGCCCACCTGATGTTACTAACTCGGACTAACCTCTGCCTATACCAGACGCATTTCATCACAAGTCATAAATTGCACTGGGCCCTTTGAGACATAGTTGTTAAGTCTCTCTGCCTGCAATTTCACTGGCTCCGAAGGTCTGCTGCCGGGACACATGTTAGGTGCTTGCGTTAATTTTATGATTCGAGTGCAAGATTTCAGTTAAAAAATACACTTTTTTATTTCACTGCCTAATAAAGATATAGTTTACTTTTTACTAACGCGGTTTAAGCCATGTAGACAATGATGAATATGTATGATGCCCGGTCGCCCTGGTGTGAATCATCCAACAGCTACTTTTTAATGGAGCAATTTGAACAGTGGTGTTAACCGTCTATGTTTTTATTCTGGAATGGAAAGCTAGACATTTCGAGATTTCTAAATTGATTAATTTATTTTAAATATTTTTTTTTATAATCTATAAACATGATACTTACCTATATTTATTTGAATTGTATTTAACAAGAAAGCTATTAGAAGGCTATTTTAGGCACTGCTTAATTTAATAAATAAAATAAATGATAATTATGATATTAATTGACCTGATCCTGCTAATGGAAAATACCCACTAACTGTCGTTAATTTTATATTTTGAAGCAGTGATGGCTCAGTGGCATTGGCAATGGGCTGCCGCACAACAGGTCCACGGTTCGAAACTCATCGCGGGCCTGAGCTTCACCACAAGGTGGAAGGGCATTTTGCAAATGCCCGCCTGGCTAGCGACCACCCTCAAGTAGAAAATATATCGCCAAGCACCTAAGGGTGTGTTCTGGCTGCTGTCCTTGAGAGCCAGTCATTCTAGGTTAAGCCTGTTAACACCTTTGACCACATCATCACTTACCATCAGGTGAGATTGTGGTCAAAGATTTACCCATGTTATTTATGTGCAGTGTATAACAATCCTCACACCCCGTCGCATACACCTCACACAAATTCTCATCCACACACATACAAAACATCCATATGAAAAAAATCAAAATCATTGTATAATGGCATAATTTATGTTAAATATAGTCCTACATTGGAGAAGGATCTGGTCTTCGAAACACAGTTTTAAGCTACGTCGAGGACCAGAGGCTTCAAAATTAACCTTGTACACATTTTAATTGTCAATAAATGATTTTTATGTCAAAAAAAATAATTTAAAAAGTGTATATGTATAAGATATAAAAACTCAACTTCTTATTCATAGACACCTGAAAAGTTTTGCATTGAAATATATTTATAATAAAATAAGCTATACCTACCTACCATTTTATATAGTCGATATTGTTTCCTTAGTCAGGTTTGATTTACCATTGGCTCTATTGTTCCCGTTATGAAGAGCTTTGATCAAAGATTTTCAAATAAAGGTACAATCCCTTAGAACAATTGGTAGTCAGACAAAAGACAACTCGCTGATTTTGAAGGCAACTCAAATATAAAGTGGCCAAAATATTTGTTCAAGGATAAGATATTCCGTCTATCTCATCGAAGAAAGACAATGCTTTCAATTTATCTAAACTACCTTGAGTGTATCTTTTTTAGATTGTAATATTTCTACTGAAAAAGAATAACTCACGATACGGTGGGGTACACATCAAGGCACTCTTTCTATAGAGAACCACTATCGACTAAATATAACCTATAAATCTTGTTACTAAATCAACTATTCAGACTAAGACGCCTGCCAAGCGTAATGTTTTTTTTTTTTTTTTTTTTTTTTTTATGCCTGATAGGTTAGCCTTTGACCACTATCTCACCTGATGGTAAGTGATGATGTGGTCGAAGATGTTGTTCAGGCTAACCTAGAAGTACTGGCTCTCAAGGACAGCTGCCGGAACACACCGTTAGGTGCTTGGCGACAGATTTTCAACTTGAGGGTGGTAGCTATCCAGGCGGGCATTCGCAATTTGCCCTACCACCATGCTATAACGACTGCCATCCTAAGACGACAACCGGGACCGACGGCTTAACGTGCCCTCCGAAGCACGGAAACGCTCAGTAGTAATGTCACTAGCGGTCACCCATCCAACTCATGACCGCGCGCGACGTTGATTAACTTGGCTGATCGGTTGAGAACAGCTAAGTAAACTTCTCTACGAGCGCTTCGTAATGATTTATTTTGTTGTGTTCGACAACGTAAGTGATCCAACAGATACAGTTCAGTATATGCATTTTTATGTCATTGTGACAGAACACGCTCCAGGCCCACCTGGCGTTAACGGACTAACCTCTGCCTATAACAGATGTATTTCGTCACAAGTCACGAATTGCACTGCGCTCGTCACCTTGAGACATAGTTGTTAAGTCTCATATGTCTGTAACTACACTGGCTTTCAAGGAATACTACGCGGCCTGCTGCGTGGCAGTCTATAACCAATGACACTGAGCCATCACTGCTTCAAAAATAAACTTTATATAAAGTACATATACTACAGCAAAATGACTTTAAAATTTCTTACCATTTTTATAACAGTAATGGCTCATGTATATTTTTTAGCTCTTTATAAACAAAGCTATTGTCTTTACCACAACACAAAAAAGTTACTTTTTTAGGTTGCGACAGCAAAGGGGTTAAAAATACTAAAATAATAATATTCCGAGCAAGAACATCGTCGGGAACATCAAAAAATGTTTTTCAATTATAATGAACGGTGTTGCTTCAAAAGGTTAGAGAAGATATAATTTTCTACATCATTTCAGCACAAAAATGTTAACCTAAATAAATATCTCTTGATGTTTCTTTTTCATGTTAATGAAGGGAAGATGTTATTTTCTTATATTTTCTTATTCTTTACTTGTATAAGCGATGGTTTGTGTGTATGTATGTACATGTTCACTCAACTCCATAATTATATTTAGTATAATACTTTGTTGTGTTATACTATTTTTCTTAGGTCTCTTGCACACTTCCATGAGATAATACTGTACTGATTTCGATTAAAATAGATTTGTAAGGTAGCAGTTTTCTCTAAAGTATTAAATAATTTACCTACTAAAATTATCATCCTATTTTTTTATTGCTGATAAGCCTTTTATCACAATGTCACCTGATAGTAAGGGATGATGCGGTCGAAGGGGTTAACAGGCATATCCTAGAATTACTGGCTGTCAAGGATAGCTACTGGAACACACCGTTAGGTTCTGTGGCAACAGATTTTCTACTTGAAAGCTACCACCCAGCCAGGTAGCCAGGCGGGCATTAGCATAATGCCCCCGACATCATGCTATTATGACTGCCATCCTAGGACAACAACCGGGATCGATGGCTTAACATGCCCTTGGAAGCAGGTGCAGTGATGTCATCTCATCCAACTCATGACCGCGGTGGACGTTGCCTAACTTAACTGATCGAGTAAGAACAGCAAAGGAAACTACGCTACGAGCGCTTCAAATTTTGCACGAGGCTGAAGTCAGAGCCACCGCTTGTTAAACATGAAAACGAAAAATGCCCGAGGAGAAAAGTCGTGATATTAATTTCCCAATAACAGGAACTTGTGTTGCTGCCGCTCTGGGAACAGGATAACTGTTAAAAAACTGATTTACTTTTATTTCTTGGTAGTGCCAGGCCCCACTCCACTTTTTAAGTACAAAGCTACAGATACATTGGCCGGACGAGATTATTCTACGGTGCGTGCCGCGACAGAAGAGATCAGAGCTATGCGATAGAAAGAGAGACGCCTTGTAGGTGAATATAAATATTAGGTATCTCGTGTTTTGCGAGCTGAAGTGCACTTTATTGCTTCGTAGCTAGACTCGCTTATTTATTGGAATGGCATTGAGGAGTGTTGCAAGTCCTTTATATTCTGTACTAATACAAATTGTTTATTTTCCCCATAAAAACAAACAGGATATAAATAATTACTTAAATACTAAAGTCCTAAGATATAACACAGTATACTTATTTACCTTCCATTAGCAGCCGTACTAGGTTAACCTGTGTTACGTCTGCTAAGTGTATTCCCACAAATATGTAACTAGGTAAATTTGTTACTGCAATAATAATACATTTATAAACACGTTATTTAATTGTATAACACTATAAAATACCTTATAACAACGAACACTCCGTATGTCTACCTGCAATCTCTTTGTTCTATAGATTACCATGAAATAAAACTACCTACATAATTATAACAAATATTTAATAGTCGACAAGAAGTACATAATTTCTTAAAAAACGTAGCAGAATCACAGTATTCAGCTGTAGCATATTAAGTGCCCGTGGGGTGCCGGGCTAGAATGTCACCCCCCCATCTCTATGCGTGGGTGTCGTAAGAGGCGACTAAGGGTAACACACCAGAAGGTGGGCAGCAGCGCTTTCTGCGGAACTGATATCTCACACTGCGATCCCCAAGACGCCTGCCAAGCGTGGGGATTACGGCAAATCTCCCCATAATGGGGGAGGCTATGTTCAGCAGTGGACAATCCGGCTGATACAGTACAGTACAGTATATTAAGTAGCTTAGCTACTTACCTACTATTATTTGCATAACTTAAGTAAGCACTTAGAACAATATATTCATTCAATTCTGTGGTATTGCTTTAACACATATCGTCATCTATTCATTTAAGGGGTAGATAGAACTCATACTGCCTAACACCTACGTCTCGGTAGTACATTTGTATGTATTACAATGTTCTTATACGATTATTTTTTGTGCTATTGTGACGTAACAAGCACGAGGCTTACCTGGTATTAAGTAGATACTTCTGTCCATAACAGATCGTCATAAGTGGCAAACTGTACTGGAGATCTACTCCCAAAAACGTTCGCAGTTTCGTTTGACATATCGCACGTTTTCTTACCACGAAACGCTTTCGAATCCAAAGCTCGTGTATTCGCATTATGTTCGTCGTTGACCTTATTACCAAATATTATTTGGCATTTACTTATTTGGTAATTAAACGTGAATATACCTTGAAGAGCCCCGTGGGGTGCCGGGCTAGAATTGCACCTCCCCTTATCATCCTGTGGGTGTCGTAAGAGGCGACTAATGGAAAAATAATGGAAGGTGGGCAGCAGCGTCTTCTAAAGAACTGCAATCTTACACTGCGATCCCCAAAATGCCTGCCAAGCGTGGGGATTATGGCAAACATCCCCCCTTGCTGTGTTCAGCAGTGGACGATCCGGCTGATACAGTACAGATACCTTGAAGTATACTGACAAAAATGAAGCTTTGAAGTTAGTTTTTGGGAGGAGGCCTCCTGTGGTCATCAACTATAGGCATAAACTTGTCATGTCTCTCTCATGTGCTTCTAATTTCTCCAGCACGCAGGCGGAACAAATGGGAATATTACCGCTCGGCGGTTGCATAAGATACCGTTTTTTTGCAAAAAGTCCATGATAAAGTTCGTTTATTCATTATCACTGAAATAGATACCGCTATCGTCATTGTAAAGCATATCTATGTCGACATTGTATTAAACACCTATATCGAGATTGTACTAAACATCTATATCGATATTGTATCGGACACTTGATACATCTATTTAAATCAATTAATCAATGCATCAATTATGTCGACACGTCTTGTCTCGCTACAATTGTAATTAGCTTTGTGATAATGAGCAGGTATTATTATGACAGATACTGTCAGGTTTGTATTACAATATGTAGAATAGTGGTGTTATTGAAAATTTTTCGGAAAATTAATACTTCTTGGATTTAGGTGCCCTTATCATGGAATAGTGGTTGGACGTTTTACGAATGCTCGCCTAGCTAACTGCCACGCTTGGGTATAAAATCTGTCGCCAAGCACCTTTATTTATCTAACATATATTAAAAAAGCGTACCTTGACGTATAATTTCGAATGTGTGATCAAAATCAATAAAAAAATGTATACCATTTTATTTTTTATTGTATAATCTTAAAATGTCTTCTTTACTTGCACAGTATAACACGAGCGCCTAAAGTTAATTATTCTTATCGAAGTTACTATATTATTCACAAACCCGACTCGTAGGTGAGGGTTCACAATTTATTATCGCCAAGTCGTTGGGGAGGGATTATAAACAGGGTTATTGGTAAAATACTGACAACCTCTTAGGTTTGACTTCTGCTAGTCGCCCGCGCCGGCAACACTGGACCGCGCCGCGCCCTCTCTTTGAATAGAGTTTTGAATATTTACATCGAGCTAAGTTATAAAAGTCCCCGTGGAGTGCCAGGTTAGAATTGCACCTCCACAAATCATCCCGTGGGTGTCGTAAGAGGCGACTAAAGGAAAAATACTGGAAGGTGGGCAGCAGCACCTTCTAAAGGATTGCCATCTTACGCTGCGATCCCCAAGCCGCCTGCCAAGCGTGGGGATTATGGCAAATACCCCCTTGATAGCAGAGGCTTTGTTCAGCAGTGGACGACTCGGCTGTTACAGTATGTAATAAAAATTAAAAAAAAAATTAAATTATTAAGGGACTTTTAAAATTGGGTAGTCCTCGTGCTTATTCCATCAAATACAATAAAAAAAATAAAAACAAAAAATTAGATTAAAAAAATGTGTTAGTTCTCGTAGCTAGGCTCGTAGCTAAGGCTAACCTATCAGGCATAAAAATAAGTACCAGTAGAAGTCAACCCTAAAAGGTTGTTAGCATTTTACGAATAACCCTGTATAATTAGTTAATCTGCTGGCAGTTTAATGAAACTAAAATGAAAAATAAAAAGCGCGTGTGCAAAAAGAACCGCATTTCGATACAGATAAAGCTTTTTTATTGGAGCAAGATAATTATTCAGATATGTAAAAAAAAAACAAATATTCCGCGTTTCTTCACTCTATGACAAAATACAAATGTAAAGACGTTTGATTGAATCCAAACGTCATTTTCGTGCAATTTTCTCCGGTTCAATAAAGATTGAAATACTAACCCAACTACTTAATTGAAATGTAGCTTCTTAAATTATTAAATATTATAATTTAATCATGCGTTGCCACTGTCTAATTCTTGGGTGACATGCTTACTTTATCTTATTATTTAAGTAGGTATATATTAAATACTTATCCAAGGTGCTGCTGTGGTCAGGCTGCGCCTGCAATGCACCCGCCCGCGCTTCATTCAAAAAAATTCAAAAAAACAAAATCTATCAAAGAAACTACGCACCAATTTCCTGTATACGCTCGATTTATATACTGTCACGCTCCTTTTGAATCCATTATAATTATTCAAGTTCTTTACCATGGAACTAGATGAAGTTTTTATAAAAATCTTTATATACTTCGCAAAAATATAATATTAAAACCGGCCAGGTGCGAGTGGGACTCGCGCACGAAGGGTTCCGTACCATTATCTGTCATCTAATCTTGCAAGTTACAGACACTTTTCACAGATGGTTTTTGTGGTCCGATTCAGCTGGGAAGGTACGGCGAAAACCTATTTTTTTGCATGGGAGCCCCCTTAATTATTTATTATATTTTATTTAAAAAAAATATTTTTAAAGAGAATATAAAACTAAATATTCTGTGAACAGTTAAAGCGTCTACCTATCACCGTTATTAGTATCGAGCAAGAAACGGCAAAAAAATCAAGTTTGTTGTATGGGAGCCCCCCTTATTTTTTTTATTTGTTGTTATAGCGACAATAGAAATACATCATCTGTGAAAATTTCAACTGTCTAGCTATCACCGTTCTTGAAATACAGCCTGGTGTGAGACGGACGGACAGCGAAGTCTCAGTAATAGGGTCCTGTTTTTACCCTTTGGGTACGGAACCCTGAAAACTACCTTTGCCGATAGTAATACAATAAAAAAAACTTTGAAAATGCGCGGGTTTTACCAAATTTATGCTATCGTGAGTAACCAAAAATGTTACTTAATTATTATTATTTTTACCGTCTGTATTCCTTTGTTAATAAAATACTACGAACTATGTACAACACTACAGCTACTACAATAAAAGCATTTAGACAACCTATAAGTCTTTGCAGATTCACAGGCAGTCCAAATAATCCAGCCCACTAACAGTTGGCAGCGTGCCCAGAATTTTGCCCCGTTGGAAATGCTAAAAAAATTCTATATAGAATATTCTAGAGTTTACAATTATTATAGATTTTGAAGCAGTGATGGCTCAGTGACATTGGCTATGGACTGCCGTGCAGCAGTCCATGGTTCGAATCCCACCGTGCGCTTGAGCTTCACCGCATGATGGAAAATTTTGCGAAACCCTGCCTGGCTAACTACCACCCCCAAGTAGAAAATCTGTCGCAAAGCACCGCACATTGTGTTCCGACAGCAGTCCTTGAGAGCCAGTAAAATTACAAGCACATGAGACCTAACAACTGTACGTCTCAGTGTGACAGGCGCAGTGCAATTCGTCGTTGACGATGAGGTGGCCCTCGACTTGTTCCGTCACAATAACATAAAAAGATAAGATATTCAGATTATCTAAATCTGATTCCGACGATTTACTCCAAATAATCATCGCCTTCCCTGTATTTATAGTAAGGAAGATATTATTACAACAAAACTGACATTTATTCATACATACTTAAAAAAATATTTGGTGGTAAGACCAACCCCACAGATTACCAAAAAAAACCAACACTCGACTGATGATGACAGATCAGAGGACAAATATCTTTAAACGACCCTTAAACTTAAACCCTTACTGGCCAGTTAAGTTAAGCCGAGTTTAAACTAAGTTCTTTTTTTTTTTGTGCCTGATAGGTTAGCCTTTTAGCCTTTGACCACTATCTCACCTGATGGTAAGTGATGATGTGGTCGAAGATGTTGTTCAGGCTAACCTAGAAGTACTGGCTCTCAATGACAGCTGCCGGAACACACCGTTAGATGCTTGGCGACAGATTTTCTACTTGAGAGTGGTAGCTAGCCAGGCGGGCATTCGCAAAATACCCTACTACCATGCTATAACGACTGCCATCCTAAGACAACAACCGGGACCGACGGCTTAACGTGCCCTCCGAAGCACGGAAACGCTCAGTAGTAATGTCACTAGCGGTCACCCATCCAACTCATGACCGCGCGCTACGTTGCTTAACTTTGCTGATCGGTTGAGAACGGCGAAGTCAACTTCGCTACGAGCGCTTCAAAAGTTCAAAAGTTCAACTTATAGGTGAGTGTTTAGAAACAAGTTATAGATCCAATAGCGTTAACGAATAGATAAACAATAGTTAATAATTTCTCAGAAACATCAGCATAATTGAGCAGGAAATCATCTTACATTTGTTATTATTTAGGATCTTTAGATGAAGTATAATTATTCTAAGTTTTAGCAGGTTCAACCAACGAGGTATTACCGCGCTGGCATTTCGGCCGGAAACTTGCTTGGAGCGTAATATATTTACTGTCTACGAACCCTTCCCCAGTAAAAAAAGGATACGTGCAATAACTACTATCTGAGCGCAGCTATTACACTTTACTGCACATTTTACTTAAACATGTTTTTAATTTGAATACCTGTAATATGTTCACAACAGATAAAAACTTACCAATATATATTTTCAAACACGTTTTCAATGCGGAATCGTTATTTACCTGAAACAAAATCGAGAATTTATTAATATAGATAATCATGTACAATACAAACGATTAGCTGCACCAGCAATAATTTCCCGTAGCATGTCAAATAATGAGACATAATCGATTTGTCTCATTTTATCACAAAACGGACAATATAATTGACGAATTTTGATGCAAAGAGTCAATTCGGTCTTTTGTAAAGTTCCTGTATTAAAATGTATGCAACAACATTTTATAAGAAAACTTTAAAGCTAAGGTAACCCAAAGGCAATAACTATAGACTGCCGCCAAGGATTCCAAGCATCAAACCTTTCCGTAGATTACTGCTTCACCGCATGGTAATGAGGCATTTTACGAATGTTCGTCGGACATGCTACAATCTTCAAGCAGTCCAAAAACCTAATGGTGTTTTCCGGCACCTGTCTTTAAGACTTAGGATTGGTCGTATATCGTTAGTAATATGACCTTTCTATCTTTAATTCAGATTATTCAGAATATTCAATTTATTGGTAAACATATTACATATCAGAAAAATATTATTATTAATAAGTATAACAATAGAGTTATAATTTCAATTATGATTTACATAAATTAAATTATGTAAAAATAAATAATTCAAAAATTCTTCTATCTGTCGCACATATTTGTCAACACTGTAGAACGCCTTCTCGATGACGATTTAAGACTGCGCTTAAATGAAGAGAGACTAGGTGCTGGGACTACATGATCCGGTAGGTGGTTATGCATCACCAGCGTTAGTCTGTAAGACTTCGTGTTGTCTATGTGATACCGTACCGAGTGTTGTAGCATCGCATCTGGTGATCTCTGCGCGTTTTGAACTACTCCAGGTTTTGCCTGACCTGACTAACATGCATCACTACCTGGAGTATGAAATGGAAGGCTAAAGATCTGGAGCGATACAAAGAACTGTCGCGCTTGCATGCCCTATCGATCACGATCGCCCTCACAGCACGTTTCTGCATGCGGAAGACGCCCCCAATCAGCCCGCTCCCACAGCGTGCGTTTTTTGCTTTGTCGAGAAGTAATAAATGTTCATGCTCTATTAGTAAGAATCAAAACATCTGCATGGTTCCAACTGCGTAAATTAGAGATGCATTTAAATATGATTCTTGTTTTGAAGTATTTTTACTCCAAACTGTGAACAAAAAGTTGCTTTACCTTCACGTTTATTTAAGGTTTTAGAAAGAACTCCTTCAATACCCGGTTTAAATTTATCAATATGCCGTTTGTGAGCACTTCATCACTATTCATGTCACATGCGGGATGAAATTAGCGAAGACGCTTTACTATCAGCTCCCGACATTTCAGCGCTGTTACAGGCGTCATGATCGCGAGACGAATGGAGAATGCGGGTGGTGCTCTATCAATTTAGACAGACCAGACATACCTATTTGTCTACCCTCTTTCTTTCTCCATTACCTGTGCTTTCACTACGCGCACTATTGGAACTCAATTAAAATTTACGAACTCACTGCATCATAACATATTTCAAATTCAAACAACATCGCTAATCTATCATCAATAAACAATGTTCTAAAACTGAACAAAGATATGTATAAATAATACAAACTTATGAATACCAGATCTATATCTCCAGGTAATATGGAACAGTCCATTATATTCACAAGCCTAGAACTGTACGGATCTGATATCGTTTATTTAACTTCCCATTAACCCGGATATCTGGGTCGTGCATTAGGCAAATATAACAACGGCAACATCTCTTGTATGCGCATCTGTTTGTTCAGTTACGGACAATTGTTTGATGTAATTAGGTAATAATGCGTTTTGGGATAATAGCATTGTGTTACTTACGTAAACAATAAACGGCAAGTAGCATAATGGTGCATATTATAAGCATCTAGATTTTAAATATCACATTGAAAATTTGATTAGGTTTCTTGAAGCACTTGCAGCGTAGGTTGCTTAGCCGTTCTTAACCGATCAGCTAAGTTAAACAACGCCACACACGGTCATGTCTTTTCAAAAATATTAATTTACTGTTTTCTTAAAATATTTTTAGTATTTGTTATTATTAAATATGGATTCCACAAGGTAACGCCTGAATCTATTCATTATCTTGACTGTCTACTGCTGAACACAGCCATCTCCATTAAGGGGAAGTTCGCCATAATCCTCACGCTTGGCAGGCGTCTTGGGGATCACTCTGTAAGATGACAGTTCCTCAGATGGCACTGCTACCCAATTTTTGCTACTTTCCCCTCGTCGCCTCTTACGACATCCACAGAAATAGGGATAAAGAAGGGGGATGGATGAAATTATAGCCTCAAAACCAAGAACCCCAAAAACTGCCAAAATTATTAAAACATATCAAAGCATTCCTTTAAATCCTTGCCACGTTACCACGATCGAATTCTGGCAAGGCCGCGTTACTTCCAATGTACTGATCGATCGAACGTTGAAAACGAAACAGCCGCAGGTGAAAAACATTACGTAGTTCACACGCTACTGAGTCATTGAATAAGTTGTGTAAGAAAGAACTGCGATTTAAGCGGCCTTGCATATTATTTGATCATGAAGAATTTACGGAAAGTTTATTTATAGCGATAGGAAAACATCATAGTTGTTAAGCATGATCATAGCGTTATTTTTATTGCTGTTAGGTAATCGTTTGACCACAATCTCACCAGATGTCAAGTGATAATGTGGTTGAAGGTGTTAACAGGCTTAACCTAGAACTACTGGCTTTGAAAAACAGCTGCCTGAACACACCATTAGGTGCTTGGCGACAGATTTCCTACTTGACGGTGGTTGCTAGCCAGGCGGGCATTCGAGAAATGCCCTTCCACCATGCGGGGAAGCCCGCGGCGGGATACTGAAGCAGTGATGGCTCAGTGGCATTGGCTATGGACTGCCACGCAACAGGTCCATGGTTCGAGTCCCGCCGCGGGCTTGAGCTTTACCGCATGGTGGAAGGGCATTTTGCAATTGCCCGCCTGGCAAGCGACAGCTCTCAAATAGAAAATCTGTCACCAAGCACCTAACGGTGTGTTCCGGCAGCAGTCCTTGAGAGCCAGTGAAATTACAGGCACATGAAACTACACAACTATGTCACAAGGTGACGGGCTCAGTGCAATTTGTGACTTGTGACGAAATGCATCTGTTATAGGCAGAGGTTAGTCCGCTTAACATCAGGTGGGCCTCGAGCCTGTTGCGAGACAACAACAAAAAAAAACGAACCGTGAACCTGCTGCGCAGCAATCCATAGCCAATGCCACTGAGCCATCACTGGAATTTTCCTGAAATAAAACCTAACTAATATTGGAAATAGCTTGATATCCTTTTGCATAGGATCTAAAAAAACCAGTCACATACAAGTCAGACCTCTTTTGTTCCGCACTACAACATCCCGTAAGCGAAATGAATATTTGTTGATATTGAACAAAGCTAGAAAACCACATTACAAATAAATTTTCTTAATATATGTTAATAGATTATATTATCCAAAAAAGTTATTAGATAGATCCCGTTACAAAAGCCTCCAGCTAAAGCTCCAGGCACCCCACTGGGAATCACAACTTAAATTGTTATTCGTAATAAAACGTGTAGCGTAATTTGAATTTGGAGCTCATGTATTTTTTGTCGTCAACGTTCTTTATTTTTATAATAAAATTAAAACCTGCCAACGCAAACTCGTACCATATACGAGTAAAAACTCTTTTTAGCTATATTTTCTAAGTGGCCTTAAAAAAATATATAAATTCAATAAGAAATATTCCGAATTCAAAGTGCCTTTAAAAGAACAAAGTCACGTGCACTCGTGCGCTCTGTTCTAAGGACATAGGATGTATGTTTGCATTCGCTTTTCTCTGCCGGATCAAGTTAGCTTACACTTGAGGAAGAGAAAAGCGACACGTTTTGGGAAATGGGTAAATCGGCCATTGTTAGACTTAAGCTTGTGAGTCTACTGTAAACCCTTTTCAAATTAAATGGTAGGAAGGTCATGCAAGTTTGTTTTCGTGAATTATGTATTCCTAAATTTACAGCCAGTATCAACGGTGTATTCAACCAAAGTCATTTAATATAAAACTCTTAACTTACTACTAGAATAAATCTGAAATGAAAGCGGACCCGAGTCAATTGACTACCACGAAAACAT
This sequence comes from Plagodis pulveraria, assembly GCA_963890685.1. Taxonomy (NCBI): domain Eukaryota; kingdom Metazoa; phylum Arthropoda; class Insecta; order Lepidoptera; family Geometridae; genus Plagodis; species Plagodis pulveraria. The sequence continues at coordinate 2,915,787 of OY982968.1, forward strand.
CAGTGGTACGCGGTGGAAGTCAAATAACCAACAGCAATAATGAGGGGTTCACTCTCGTGAAGAAGAAATTGAGAGTTCGACCATCGCACAACCATCGTGGCACAGCTACGCCCACAGCATTGAAGACTGTACTTCATGCTGTGGAGCCGACCATCGCTATATATCTCTCTCGTTTGGACCCAACAACATCCGGGAACGATGTACGATACATCAAAGAGAGTAGTGAAAGACGTCGAGTACCATTTGAAGTGGCGTTACAGTTAAATCCTACGTGCTCTGGGTTCCAGCGAAGAATAAGGATGCGTTCCTTGTCTCCGACTTCTGGCCGGAAGGAGTAGTATACAGGCGCTATAGGGAGGCGAGGCCGAAAATGAATCCCAAAACTATTTAATTTCTATATATTATGTATGTTAGTCTGTAAGGTATATATTTATATGGGTCAGTGTTTATATAATCCTGTTACCTGAAATAAAGAGATATTATTATTATTAAATAAGTTATCGTAATATATCGCTAACGGAAATAGGGAACATATTGACAAATAATAGGTTATATACACAATGTGAAAAAATAATAATAAAAAATACTTAATGATATTTTACAAATTATTAGAGCACAATTTTTATGCCCGGGCGGGAATCGAACCCACGTCCTCCGATTTCGCGCTGGATGCCTAAACCACTCGGCCACCTGGGCACGCTATTTCTAGCCAAATGTTCGTGCTCTAATTGTATTACGCGCACCGTAGCAAGGGTCACTAGAAAGGGTAATTTTTAGTGACGCTTGCTACTTACGGGACCGATTGTCATTCACTGTCAATGACTATATCATCAAGACAGGAAATTCTTTCAGTTATTGGAGTGTAACTCAAAAACGGTTTGATCGATTTTGATGAAATTTAAATGCGACCACACGGGAGGCATCAGCTTTCAAATAAAAATAGAGTCATTTAAATCGGTTCACCCAGTCAAAAGGTTTGGTACCTCAGGGTAACAAACATTAAAAAAAAACATTCGAATTGAGTACTTCCGCCTCGAGACAACAAATAATGATATAATTGTTCCTAGCCCAGAGACGACGAGGCGAAGCGAGCGAATAACAACAATTAGTGTATATACAACATTGACCTATATATACGAGTGCCCAGCTGCGTGTGGGGACAGTATGCCGGCCGGCTTACCTGCACTGGTCGCCTATCCTCGTTTGAGATGTCGCGTGTAGTATATATAGGTCAAAGATATACAATTAATGCGTTACTGAAATTAAAAGACAGCTCGGATGTATGTGTCCAGTCCATGTGATAGAAAATATATTATGTGCAAAGATGTGAGTGTATTTGTTTACGGTGAACTTAGCTTTAAAAAGGTTTTTTTTATTTATGAATAAATAGGAACTGATGGTAAATTCCGCGGTTTTATCAGGAGTACTGACCTTATGGACCTAAGGAGTTTTAAGAGTTTTTTTAATGTCACGTGCGAGTACTCAAGTTGCTTTAGCAAACGTCTAAGACAAGTTCAGCTAATTGCAGCTCACTACGAGAGTAGACATAGACATAGCTTTATTTGTGACAAATAAACACACAAAATAAAAATATTACATTTCAACATAATTTCTAGGTACAGTCGCCTGCAATAAGAAGTATACACATTGTAATTTTCAAAATAGTGGCAAACAGTTCTGTCTTTCTCTATGTAATCAGAAGTATCTTAAAATCATAGAATGAATTGTATATTTTTACTCATATTATTGTTAACTTTGATTATTAATAACTTAGCGACATAACATTATTTTGAAAATTACGAAGTGTATACTTCTTATTGCAGGCGACTGTACAATAGCTAGCGGTTACCCATCCAACTCATGACCGCGGCGGACGTTGCTTAACTTTGCTGATCGGTTAAGAACAGCTAAGCAAACTTCATTACGAGCGCTTCATTATTATATCATCATATATCATTTTAAACATTTAGCTTATCAACTGCATGAAATATACATAAGTCCATTGTTTTATCGATATTTTAATATATTCGATCTTTTTTTTTTTTTTTTTTTTTTATGCCTGATAGGTTAGCCTTTGACCACTATCTCACCTGATGGTAAGTGATGATGTGGTCGAAGATGTTGTTCAGACTAACCTAGAATTACTGGCTCTCAAGGACAGCTGCCGGAACACACCGTTAGGTGTTTGGCGACAGATTTTCTACTTGAGGGTGGTAGCTAGCCAGGCGGGCATTCGCAAATTGCCCTACCACCATGCTATAACGACTGCCATCCTAAGATAACAACCGGGACCGACGGCTTAACGTGCCCTCCGAAGCACGGAAGCGCTCAGTAGTAATGTCACTAGCGGTCACCCATCCAACTCATGACCGCGGGCGACGTTGCTTAACTTTGCTGATCGGTTAAGAACAGCTAAGTAAACTTCATTACGAGCGCTTCATTATTATATATCATCATATATCATTTTAAACATTTAGCCTATCAATGGTATGAAATATACATAAGTCCATTGTTTTATCGATGTTTTAATATTTTTGATCTCTACCGTGATATAACGACGAAGAATAGGTTTTTCTTTGTCATTACACTAGTGAAACATGCGGTGAAGTCACGAGAACCGAGTCTGTTAACTATATCATTGTTTAAATCGTGTTTGAAATAACTTCTGCCAGATTGCGCCACGGAAGCATTCGGAAGATTTACGAAGTGCATTTTGCTTCGCCCACGCGCCACGGCCTGTTTACACCTCCTAAGATAAACTACAAGTTAAATATTTACACGACCGGTTATTCGCTAACCGGCACAATGTTGAAAGAGCAACTGACATTTATTTTGAAATGTGTTTGTGGAGATGCACTCGATTGTTCGTCGAGTGAGTTTTGCAAACGTGTATGAGTTAATGAAGTTGAAATGTTTAGTTTTGTTCTGTTATCGATGGGTATATTGTGTAATTATTAGGAATATTATGTCTTGTTTTGTATTGTTTTAATAGATTTTACGTGGTCAAAATTAAATTACATTAGTTATACGTATCTTACAAAATTACAAATACACGACAGGAAAAATTTAAGTCATGTGCGGGATTCAAATCAGTGTCCATCCACCCCGTTAGCCGGGATATGCTCTAACCAATTGAGCTAACATGACAATGACGTCATATTTTTTTTCCTATCATTCTTTAACCATCGTATTGGGATGGAGCGACATCTGTAGTACAACTTACGTTGTACTACAAACAAGACCAATTTTGCAATTGGTTTTATACTTGTAAATGATGCAGCAACCTTTATTTTTTTTTAATATTATTATGTTTGCAATAACGCTAATGTTTAGTTTTGTTCTGTTGTCGATGGGTATATTGTGTAAGATCATGTCTTGATTTGTATTGTTATAATAGATTTTGCGTAGTTAAAATTAGAATACTAAAATTTATACGTACCTGTATACGACTTTATATTATGAAGTTAGATTCATAGTAGGAAACAAAATAAAGATAAATCAATATAACGAGCGTGGCGAGATTAATTTTTGTCGTTGCGCCATCTAGTTTTGAAGTACAAACATAACATCTATATTTTGCGTCTTAAAAATGCCATACTTGCAAGCAGTATACGTCGTTGGTTCTCACTCACTACTGTGATTAACGTTCACATAATGAGTTTTCAATTATTGTACTGACTCAAAAGTGCAGAAACGTTCTTCTCGCAGTGTCTCTATACAGTTTATGTTTGCTGAACGTAACTCATACGATGGATAAAGAACTAGGAGAAAATAAATTAGAGTTATGAGTCAATATCATGTTCGCTCAGTTGATCAGAACATACCCCGGCTATAGAGGGATGACGCGGGGTCGAATCCCGCACATGACTTTAATTTTTCCTTTAGTAAATTTGTAATTTTGTAATGTAATCCGCAGAGCATGCATTATTGCAATATTTAAAATATCTAAAAATTAAGATTTTTGTTTAACTTGCAGCACCGGTTCGTTAAATATTGTAACAGGGCTATGGCCGTAAAGGTGTCACTTCACTTCTCATTTTTAAAAGTAATAATTTGATCTAATAGCAGAGTAAAAGACTTGGGCTGGAATCAGACGCTTACTTTGTATTATATTTACACCCTAGGACATGATTTGATGTCCAAATTCAGCTTGAAGCAGTCTTTAAACCAATCTAAGATTTTTCCTGGAAAATCGATGTCTAAAAGCTTTGTCGTGAACTTTCAAACAAATCATTATCATGCTCCAAAAACAATATCAATCAATCCTTAACTTCAAAAATAGAATAGAATTACGTCGTGCGGCATAGACTGCTCTATCAATTTTGTTAAAAGGGCAAACAGATAAGACACGAGGTACAATCTAGGTCGCTTTATCTAACCTAGTTTATTTGATTTCCGGTGCTAAACACACTTTTGTCTGAGTCAAAGTAGGCTTTGCTCGTCTATTGTAACTTAGACAGCGGCGATTTAGGTTTAACTTAGCGGATTTAGGCTTACTTATATTCCGTAAAAAAATATTTTTATGGTATAAGAAGACAATCTACCAAACGGCTCATCTGGTGGTAGCAGATTACCGCTGTGGTATCAAGGATGCATAGTCGACTTTTGAGGGTGAAATATGCTCATTACAAAATTGCAAATTTACGAGAGAATAAAATTTTGTCATGTGCAGAATTCGAACCGCGTCCATTCACCCCTATAGCCGGGGTATGCTCTGACCGCTTGAGCTAACATGACAATGACTCATAACTCAAATTTTCCTCTCTTTCTTTATTTAACCATCGTATTGGGATGGAGCGACACCTATAGTTCAGCTTACGTTGTACTAATTGTAATAGTTGTAATCCGCGAGTAGGCGTATTTGCAAACGTAACAATATTAAAAAAAATATGCTCTTTTCTTAAAAGTTTCTAAGTCGTTTCATATGTTCAATACATATGAAACCCAAAAATTGATATTGCTGCCAACACGCATTTGTATGGTGTGATGATTGCAGATGTTTCTATCAATATACTTGGGAAAAAATTAATGCCATCAAAAACAAAACTTGTAAAAAAACCATTTTCCTACTTAAAGGAAATCTTTTGTCTTATGTTATTACATTTTCGAAGCAGTGATGGCTCAGTGGCATTGGCTATGGACTGCCGTGCAGCAGGTCCATGGTTCGAATCCCGCCCAGAGCTTGAGCTTCACCGCATGGTGGAAGGGCATTTTGTGAATGCCCGCCTGGCTAGCGACCACCCTCAAGTAGAAAATCTGTCGCCAAGCACCTAACAGTGTGTTCCGGCAGCAGTCCTTGAGAGCCAGAAAAAATACAGGCTAATGAGACCTAACAACTAGACGTCTCAGTGTGACGGCACAGTGTTATAGGCAGAGGTTAGTCCACTCAACATCAGGTGGGCCTCGGGCTTGACCCGTCAAAATAACATAAAAAAAAAAAAAAAACAATTGGCTAACCTTACAACATCCTATAGTGACCATCTCATTATTGAAAATCTTTTACTACAAAATTACAAATCTTTTGTGTTATAAATGAAAATGGATTAGCTAAAAAGTAAAAAAGTCAAACTGAAAAAAAATATTAGGTTAATTAACCGACTTGGTATTACATGGATCTCACAACTTTTTTACTGCAGAAGAACTGAGTTGCGAGACTTGGTATCTTTTATGAGTTTTTGTTTTTGATGGCATCCCATTTCTTTTGATAGGTATTATACACAGATACACTGATTCGTTCACTGCAAATGTAACTTTGTAATCCTTTATACTTATATAGGATTACAAAGTTGTTTATGCAGTTGGTTTATCTAGAAAACGGGACCGAATTTACAAAATATTTTAGTTTGTCCTTGATTTATACACTAAACACTAATTGTATTCTAAAAATAATGCTGCTATATCTGCTAGAAGCGCCTAAGAGTTTTGATGATGGGTCAGTCTGTGAGTGACAAAATTAAGAAACTTTGACTAGTTATAATTCTTTAACTACTGGTTCAAATTGAATGAAATTTAGATTATACCGTTTTACTGCCATGCATGTTTGGTTAAGGAGATTTCAGGCATCTATTTTTATCCACAACCAAGTCAGAGGCGGTCAAAAATGGCCTGAACTACTTCAAGAAAAGGATGGTACGGCCGTGCCGCTTTTTTCCTCGACTTGGCGGAGGCACGACAGTGACCCCGCCAAGTCAGAGCAAAGCAGCCAAGTCGAGTAAAATAGAAAAATGAATAGAAAGAAGAGAGATGAAGGGTATGAATCAGTGCACGGAGATTATAGTTATGGCAACCATAATTACGAAGAAGAGGTTCACTAGGAATTGTAAACCACATGGTTTACTATGATAGGTCTCAATAACAAGATTCTTGAGCTCGAATACCTTCTGTGAGTACTGCAATGTCCTTTATACTTTTAGATTATATCAATTTTCTAGTAATTTTACGTAATTTTTTTCCGGTAGTACCTATGCTTTACAAAACAATAGAAACTATAATAAACAACGGAACAATGATACTACTCAAAAGCATTTAGGAACTCAAAGGTCATTGCATGCCTAAAGGCAGTCTACATGTTCTAGCCCACTGCCAGTTTTAATTAAAACAATATTTAATAGAAAATTGTAAAGAGTCTCAAAAAGAGAAAGGCCCCGAGTTTCTTGTCCGTTCTTCTCGCAGTGACTCTATACATTTCTGCTGAACTCAGCAATATAATATTTTTAAAGTTAATTGACATTCATTGGAGTATTGTGCCATGCCAAAATTGATTAATGATTTAAATTTTTCCTATTGTATATTTGTGATTTAGTAATGTAATGATTTTGAGTTTGACTTGTATATTACATTGAATAAGTATTGATATATTGTCTATATCTGTGTTTGTTTCACTCTCTGATCTTGTGATAAATTTAGTCCTATTGTGTTTCATTAATGTGAATTGGTTAAGGCTTCTAGTCTTATTTCTTTTCCCCTAAATTTCTTTGTAAAAAATGTGAATAGCTTTACTGTTGATTTTTTTCACATAAAGTCACAACATCCTGCTTCACACAATTTTAAGACAAGCACTTTTTTATGTAATATTTATAATAAGTATAGATTAATTTGGACTTAGCGCAAGGAAAATAAAACTTTCGTATAATACTTTAGTTTTGTTTGTTGTAGAATATAATTACGCCTGTTATTAAGATACATGATTGTTTTGCAAAACTATTTACATATAGAAAGACTCAAAACCATCCTATCTCTTGTAAAATGCCATTAGAGATAAATCAATGTAAATTATAAAATGTTAATTGCACGTCAGCCTCTAAGGCCCGAGTCTCAAGAGATTTAATTTCCTGTTTCAAGTCTTTCAAACAGTTTCTTTAAAAAAAGGAAGTGTCGTAACAAAGTCGACATCTAGGGCGCCGTCTCAAGGAATAGAGGCCAACAAGTATTCTAATTAACAAGAAAAAGTTACTTAGTATTCAAGAGTGGGCCTTGGTGCTCGAGATTTCACGCAAAACCGGGCACTGACTTCGCTTTGAAGAGAAAAGCTTTTGTGTAAGTACTATAAAGTTGAATTTGGTTTCAGTCCAACTACTTTTTTGAAACGCTCGTAGTAGAGCTTGCCTATGTAGTCTAAACCGATCAACTAGGTATAGAGTTCTCTGTGGTCAAGACTGGGATAGGTGAGCGCTAGTGGAATTTATTACTGATCGCTTTCATGCTTACAGGCTATAGAGGCATTCAGGAGCTTGGCCTGAAAAATACGACACTGCTTCATATCAATGCATTTTCACAAGACAGCCCAGAAAAAGGAGTTTAAGGGTTCACTTTACCATAACTTCTGAACGATTTTAATGTATGAGATATCATTAGATTCATCTTGATAGCGCAAGAACAAGCTGTCGGTTTTTTTTTTTACTTTCTATCCCATTGAGTGGTGTACCAAAATGAACGGCATTAAAAACGATTCCATAAATACAAGTAACTAGCAGTTTTAATTTCAATGGAACTATAAAACGCTTATCGAAAATAAATGATGTGTAATAAAAATTTTTACTTTTTAAAAGTCTCCATGACTAAAAAATAAAAAAGTCTGTCGCCCAGCTTGGTGGTGTATTATGGCTTTCCTTGAGGGCCAGTTACTCTTACTTAAGCATGTTTACCATCTTTCACTGCAAAATAATTTACCAATAGGTGACATCGTGGTTAAAGGTTTAAAACTTAAATAACCTGTGACTCTCGGACCTGTATGCCTCGCGAGTCTGCCCTTGCATAGCTTACAATTTAATAAAGTTTCACTGCGCACGCTAATGGGGGAAAGGGTCACAACATTCACAATAACTGATGAAATTAATTTCATTTGACATACGATACTAGCGTTTCTTAACTATATCTTACCTTTTTACTCATACAGAAATGTATGAGTGCAGATGGCACCTCTCCGTCGCACCTCCTCCGCTCCGATCACATTTATTACGGCCATCGACTAAGGAGCGTATGATATACGTATATATATACGTTCACCTATTTAAATTTACTCGTATTAATTAGATTACTTGCCCCGTGGGGTGCCGGGACAGAATCTCCCCCCCCATCTCCACCCGTGGGTGTCGTAAGAGGTGAATACTACTACTTGTTCGATATGGCAGATTTTTTAAAGATTTTTAACCACAACACGAGAATCGGTTGCGATTGTAGAGGAGAACAACCGGACATACGAAAGCATTTTTGTGTAAGCTGAAGCAGAGACGCTTCACTTGCACTAACTACATGTTTGCTCGGTCAACTGAAGCTAATTTATTATGTAATAAATATTATAATCATTTTATAAAAGGCTTATAAATTGTAAAAGAGTAAAGACATTATAAAAAGAAGGGGCCAGAGTTTATTGCCCATTCCTTTCGAAGTGGCTCTATACCATTTTTGCTGAATTAGGCAGTTAAGAAGAAACTAAGTTATGAACTTTCACAAGAGCGTGGTAAACGTCAAAATTGAATAAATGACTTTGACTAAGAAAAACTTTGATATTAGTACTACTCCTATTTAAAATTTCCCTTCATATATAGATATGTAAATTTAGGAAATTTCCTTTCAAATTCACAAGATCCTCAACACTTAATCGAAATTGAATACCTGACACGCATACAATTTGAGCTCAACGTACACTTCACTCGACCCAAAATATTCAATTTCGATAACACCCCTAATCTTAATTACCAATTACACAGGTGGTTTACCGATCTGAAATAATCCTTACAGTTACCTATGCAGCCATTTAAATTTGGGATCAAAGAAACGACCGGCGTTTCGGAGGGAAAATAGGACACGTTTTGAAGCACTCTAGCGAAGTTTACTTAGCCGTTCTTAACCGATCAGCAAAGTTAAGCAACGTCGTCAGGAGTTGGATGGGTGACCGCTAGTGACATTACTACTGAGCGCTTCCTTATTTCAAAAGGCACGTTAAGCTGTCGGTCACGATGGTTCTCTTAGTATGGCAGTCGTTATAGCATGGTAGTAAGGCATTGTGCAAATGCCTGCCTGTCCAGCTACCACCCTCAAGTAGAAAATCTGTCACCAAGCACCTAGCGGTGTATTTCGGCAGCTATCTTTGAGAGCCAGTAATATCATCTTCGACCACATCATCACTGACCATCAGGTGAGAGAGTGGTCAAAGGCTAGTCTATCAACTATGTATGTGTAACGAGCACGTTATTTTGGTAAGAAAGAATGCCACAGACACCGCTCACTTTTGAACTTCCCGAAAGCTTGAAGAATATAAACTTCGCAATACCATTCGCGAATAACTGTTCTACGGTCTTCTTACGGAGGAACTGTTACTGATCCACTGCTTCAAAAAAAACTTCTTTATAATTGTTTTATTAACGCTTAGGTCGTGCAAACAAAAGTTGATACTTGTGTGCATCCCATTTATCGCGTGGATTGTTGCTTCGAGAGAATCGTAGTTGTAGACCCAAGTTTTGGCAGTTTTTACGCTTTATAAAGTTTCTCTTTCGAAATGTACTATCACAAACTTACACTAATCAACACGATGAGATTTCTGCTCTTTGGTGAGAGAATGAGGTCCCGTCGCGAAGCAAGCTTCCTTACTTTTTTTTTTCTTTTTTTTTATGCCTGATAGATTAGCCTTTAACCACTATCTCACCTGATGGTAAGTGATGATGTGGTCGAAGATGTTGATCAGGCTAACCTAGAAGTACTGGCTCTCAAGGACAGCTGCCGGAACACACCGTTAGGTGCTTGGCGACAGATTTTCTACTTGAGGGTGGTAGCTAGCCAGGCGGGCATTCGCAAAATGCCCTACCACCATGCTATAACGACTGCTATCCTAAGACAACATCCGGGACCTACAGCTTAACGTGCCCTCCGAAGCACGGAAACGCTCAGTAGTAATTTCACTAGCGGTCACCCATCCAACTCATGACCGCGCGCGACGTTGCTAAACTTTGCTGATCGGTTGAGAACAGCTAAGTAAACTTCGCTACGAGCGCTTCATTCACCTTAAGGTGTTCATGCAAGATGATGGAAACTGTCTGTGATCCAATCTTCAGTTCAAGCCTGAATCTCTCGACGTTTAATGTGTTTAATTTCCCGCTATAGCCACTCTACCCCGATGACATTTTCATGAGTACCTCCAGTTCTATGCCGGGCGACTAGCTGGTTCTGGGATCATCGCTTAGCTTCCCTCGATCCATGATAAAATTTTTTTTTTAGCCATGATACTGCCCGCATTCTATGAGCATGAGCATCTTTACTGCTCGAACACCGGTCGGAGATTACGACCAAACACCGTGAGTGGTAGCCGGTATAATAGTAAATAATCATGTTTAAATTCACGAAACCAACAAGTAACAAAGGCTAGTGTAGGAGCAGACTTCTCAAATGCAGCTTATACATTTATGTACGTGAGATTCCTTGAAAGTTAACCCTTGGAAGTTGAAAATCATATAAAATCATACCACGACAAGGTTTCTGCGAGACATCCTATGTTAGAAACCAAGGAAGAGTGATAGATAGTCTTTAAAAATATTTAAATAAAGAACTACACATAAGTGGCCAAGTATTTTTCCGTTTAGATTTGTATAGAAATAAGGTTTCAATTCAAAAGAGTTTCAAGCAAACAGATTTAATATTAATTCTGTGGCTAATCATTTTCGGAACAACCTCGTGATTGACTGGTTTTGTTTAAAATAATGATTGAGAAACTTCAGTTGTGGTCATGATAAACCACATAAAGCTAATTATATAACCGAATATTAAACAAAGCTCACCACATTTTAGTGCACATAAAATACAAAAATCTCGCAGTTTATTGCCAGAATTAAACATTATTGTATCGTAAAAGCTGTAGGTAGAGTTTGTGGCTGTTTACTTTCTTTTTAACGGATTTCCTGACGGTACTCTATTTATAGACTACAATTATTAAATGCCGACTGATATGTTGTTTTCTTGCGTTTTTTTCGAAATTAATAAATTAAAAAAGGAGCTTAGACTTACAAAATCAGTATGTTCAACTCAATATACTGAAAAAAGTATAATATTCTATTAACATATTAATAAGCATTGCAATTCAACGGGGCAATGATGCCAGCATGCTGGGCACGCTGCCAACTGGAAGTGGGCTATAGCATTTGGACTATCACAAGTGCCGAACTGCAATGCGCCCGTCACCCTGGAAGAGGTATACACTAGTTATTAAGTCTCATGTGCCTGTGTGTTAGGTCGCTAAACACCTAACACACTGATTTTCTACTTGAGATGGATAGGTAGCCAGGCGAGCGTTTGCAAAATGCCCTTCCAGCATGCAGTGCAGCTCAAGCTAGCGCGTTGGGGATCAAACTATGGACTTCCAGCACGGTAGAACATAGTTATTACCGCTCGACTGCCATTCTCAATATATACTGGGCATGGAGAGCTATGTAAAAAATGAAGTATTGGGTGACCGAGGCATAAGATCTAATGCTCGGAGTGACAAGCGCAGTCCGTCAGGATATCGGTTACACTGCAACTGAATTACACAGGCGTGCGACTTACCATCAAACGCGTTACTTGTTTGTCTGGTCACTACTTAACATAAAAAATAAAGCTGATACGTAAACATTTTCCTTGTCCCAAACAAAGGTTCGACTCCCAACGTTCCTTTGCAAAGTACCCTTTGAGGAAATACCCATTAATTTTGAAACCTCTTTGTTTAAAAATGGAAAGTAGGCACTAGGGTGATTTATAAAGGGCTTTTTGGACAATGAAACATTTTGTTGTCATCTTATTGCGCACGTGGCTACTTGGAACAGTTAAAACAGGAAAATTTATGTTTTTTTTGGGTTTCGTACAAGAAAGCGGGAGGCCCTACAACCCTACGCCGTCAGTCTGTCTTATCTTCAAACGGCTGTATCTCTTGGATCAGAATAAGATATTTGAATTTGCTTTCACTCAATGCTTTTGAAGTAAAGAGTATTATGAGGCCAGCGAAGGCTACATTTTCCAAGCAATCGTTATACCAATGCAATATATAATATAGCTCGGTGTTTGATGATGTAACCCCTCATTACTCACACCTGGGGATGTTACCAGGACAACTTACGGATGACGCTAAAGATGCCAACTTAACGGCTGCGACGGGGTCATTCAAGTCGTCCAATACACGCCTTGGTCAACGATGGGGAGGTTTGAAGTAGGGATCATATCGAGAGAGACACTAATTCACATACTACAGTGTATAAAACTGTTCGCACTTGGACAGTTTCGTCCAAAAATAATCGCACTGTATCTCTTTTAGAAATAAAAATAAGATTGATTGATCGGCCCAAACACGACCTTATTTATATTACACCCAAAGGACATAGTTTCCAGAATGTTGAATACTAGATTGAAAAACAATACATGCCTAAATTACACTCTTTAGGTAAATAACTTTTATGAAATTCCACGCATAAGTAACTACTACTTATACTGTGAGGTTTATTAGTTGCCCGAAACATGAAGACCATTTTTTTATAACGTGTTGTATAAGTATTAGTCGAGATCTGATGGTAAGAGATCGAGACTGTTTACTTGCGTTTGGTTATTCCAGATTGTTCGAGCCCTTGCGACCAAATTATATGTATTATGTAGTACATAAAGGCCCTCACATGCATCGATCTAAACTACAAAATACGACAAAGTAATAATATATTGACCTATTTGGTATACATGGACGTTACATCGTGTAAGTTACATTTTATTTTGCGCTGACACGCGAACTTCGATCGCAGTGTATTGATTGTTTGAGGCTGACAGGGTATAGTTAGTGTTTTAAAATGAAATAATATGTAAGTAAATATAGTAGACTAAATTTAGCACCTAATATTGAACTATGAGGTCTCAGGGACAATCCCTATACGCTTTGAGCCGATGGTAAATATAACAAAGTGTTATAAGAATACATTTTGTTCTTACCACTAATCATGGTTCGCAAGAACAGGCAGAAAATGTATATATATATATATATATATTAATGTTGTAAGTGATACATTTTGGATCTGAAACGTAGTTGTGAACTAATGCACATTTGGCTGAAACTATTAAATTCAATATTAAACGAAGAAATTAATTGCTATCTCAGGTCTTTTTTTATATAGAACTGTCTCATCTGATGGTAAATGATAATGTCGTCGAAGCAGTTTGTTCAGCGTAACGGCATTCAAGAACAGCTGCAGGAGTTCACAGTTACCTGCATGGCGATAGATTTTCTACTTGAGTAGAATAAGGACTAGATCAACAACTCGGCCAAATGTATACGTACCAAATGGCCGGATTAGTAAAAATATGTTAAGTTTGCTTAGCTTGCGATAGTGCATAAAATTAAATTTGTAACGATAAAAAAGATAAAAAAGGAGTATTTTTTGAACAAAACTCGCCATCCTACGTATTAAATTAAATCCATGCTCCAGATTCCGAGCAGCGATGTGACTGAGACACAGTTCCACAATACAATAGTTGTATTTAACGCTGCGCCTTTTGTGCTGTTGTCTGCGCCGGCCGCGTAACCCGCTTGCTATTGCTTCGGTATATTGTAATAATTTTCAATGCTTTTAACTTCTTTTGTGTGAAAATTGAAACGCCCGTAGAGGGCTTGCTTGTAGTCGTTCCGTAGCCGATCAATTAGGTTACGCCCTGGTAGCAAAGCTTGCATAATCCTTGTTATCCGATTAACTAAGTTACGTCCGCTGTGGTCAGGACTTGGATAGGTGACCGTTCGGGTATTTACTAAGATTTTTTTACCTGTAGATGAGTTGTGAACTCCCCAGATTTACTAGACAAATGCAAGGTAATTGCCGTAGTCGCTACCAGTCTTGCACCTCCGAGCGTCCGGTAAATACGTTGCCGCTAATCGTGTGTTTTTAGGAAAAAGTTGTGGACAAAATACCTTCCTGTGTCATTAGACACTGCACGAATTATACAGGCACTGTAAGAGATAAGAAAAATGTTTCATTTCACGCGTAAGTATTGCTGTTATTAATGGATAGATTCAGGCGTTACTTTGCGGAAATCCATATTAAATAATAACAAATATTTTTATATATTATTCTCGATCGTGCGCTCACAGAGTCAAAACCTCCTGAGGATGATTCGTGTAGAAACGAAACGCGTCGAAAATTCTTTCGGTTTGGCTGCATAGAGTTTGTGACGTCACGTCGGCTTAACAGGAAAATTAGGCGGATTTTTCACTAGATATATTTTTATATTTTTCAAGTGTTTTATTAAAATATTATTTTAATGTTTTCTTAAAATATTTAAAAATATTTGTTATTATTATTGCTTTTATTATTGAAATAGAATATATCGTCATTTTTTGAAGAAAAAAAAACAAAGTTTTCAAAAGTTTTGAAGCGCTCGTAGCGAAGTTTACTAAGCTGTTCTGAACCGATCATCAAAGTTAAGCAACGTCGCTCGCGGTCATGAGTTGGATGGGTGACCGCTAGTGACATTACTACTGCGCGCTTTCGTGCTTCGGAGAGCACGTTAAGCCGTCGGTCCCAGTTGTCGTCTTAGGATGGCAGTCGTTATAGCATGGTGGTAGGGCATTTTGCGAATGCCCGCCTGGCTAGCTACCACCCTCAAGTAGAAAATCTGTCGCTAAGCACCTAACGGTGTGTTCCGGCAGCTGTCCTTGAGAGCCAGTACTTCTAGGTTAGCCTGAACAACATCTTCGACCACATCATCACTTACCATCAGGTGAGATAGCGGTCAAACGCTAACCTATCAGGTATAAAAAAAAAGGCACAATGAAATGGATGAGCGAGATGTGTGGATCCTTTTGTGTGAGAGTGAAAGAGATCGCAGAGTTATGGTGATTGGAACGTCTTGGGGCGGTGCAGTGGTAACACAAATTGCTGATTTATCTCTTTCTTACAACAGATATGACGCATAATATTTGAATATTATTTCCTTGTCATTAAAAACTGCATAAACATGTCCACAGGTATGTAGCTAGGTAAATTATAGTAAGTTTTAGAGCAGTGGCTATTAGATATAACTACTTTATGTACTCTCTGGGTATTTACTACTAAGTAATTGTTCTTAAGACTGATAAATAATGTCAACAGTATCTCAGATATGTTGGCCATTTGAGATCGTAATTTCCTGAGGGCCTCGATCTCGCAGAGAACAGCCTGGTGGGCCCCAATACCATATTATCTCGATAAAGTCAATTATATGTCAATTTACCCTAAAAGTAGGAGGAAAAGTGTAAAAACAAATTTGCAATACTTGTTATATTTTTTAAATTAACTTAATTTATCATACCCTTAATTAATTTCTAGTTTTATTCGTTTAACTGTGGTTTTGGCAGACGAACAGTTGCAAGAATTTCATGCAGCCTCAACTCAGCATAATGCTGGTTGCGGACAACCAGCGCTGGTCTTCCGTTGAGACAGGCGGTGACATCACGGACGTTGCCTACAGTAAAGATACATTGAAATATGTTATATAAATTATTTAATATAACATATTTTTTAGTTTTTCTAGAATACTTCTAAAATATTTGTTATTATTTAAGAGTGATATAAGCCAATACGGGTATTCAAGTGAATGTAGAGAAAATCGAGTGAATAATTTGACTCGTATCAGATGAGGGCGCGGGCAAATAATTGCTAATATAATAAAAAAACACCATTAATCAATACTATACTGTATCAGCCGGATCGTCCACTGCTGAACACAGCTTCCCCTATTTCGGGGGTATTTGCCATAATTCACACACTTGGCAGGCGGCTTGGGGAACGCAGTGTAAGATGGAAGTTCTTTAGAAGGCGCTGCTGCCCACCTTCCAGTATTTTTCCCTTAGTCGCCTCTCCACACCCACGGGATGATATGGGGAGGTGCAGTTCTAACCCGGCAACTCACGGGGCTATTAATCAATAGGTTTAGATAAAGTAGTAGTAAAAGTAGTCTCTGATTATCAACAAGAAATAAAAAATAATATAAAAACCCAAAGGCAAACACTAATATTAACACAATCAGTCGAGTTTGATTAATTACCTGTCATTGTCAGAAGCAAATCTAATTAATATTATATTAATTAAAGGCAGTAATTAGCGCCGCTGGGAAAGATACATTGATGTCTTCATTATTTATCAATGTAATGTAAAAAACATATCTATTTCAAAATTTCCTGCTGGGTTTTTCGTGCTATGAGGCCTAGGGCATATACTCCGATCTGAATTATGTGAGTCCATACTGTAAATACTGGGACAGGCAAAAAAATATGATTGATTTAGTTATCATTAATATTAGTGTATTGCATTTTTCATATTATTATTGTATTGCACTTAATCCCCACGCATGATATTCACAACTAATAAAGCATATTAGTGATAACAAAATTGCATACATACGTATAATCACGCCTGTATTCCCCGAAGAGGTAGGCAGAGGTGTGTAAACACACACGATTCGCAAATTGAGATTTGGTCCCAAGTAAAAGGGGGCGAGCCTATTGCCATTATAGGCAATAGGCTCGCCCCCATTAACAATACAAAATGTTTTCTCTAACACACTGGATGAAGCACAAGAACATAATATTACAAATATGTTTACGCTAACAACATATAAGAGAGGAACACAAAAACATATTGTATGAAACCCTGGCAGGGCACTAAGATGGTATATAGCCATGTTGTGCGTCTAATAATAAATTATAAGACTGTTTTGTTTAGTAGAAGTAGGGTTCTGTACCAAAAAGGCAAAGCAGATTCTTATCAATAAGGCTCCGCTGTCTGTCTGTATGACTTAGAAATAAAGTCCTGTTTTTTAAGGAAAACCTAAATATTGATAAAATACAATGAATTTTGGAGCCGTGAAATGTTACAATCTGAGCTACCGTGTTAATGAGTCATAGGACCAATTTATCACTTTGATCTTACCAGTGTATTATTGTAGAATCGAGCAACACCTTTATTAATGTAAAATAACAAATTATTTGTATTAAGTTTATAACACTGTAACTTTTGAATAACTGCGCGCAAAATAATTCATACAATAATTCCGCTTTTGATCCAAACTTGATGTAACTGTAATTGACTAGTCGTTCTTGACCGATCAACTAGTTTAACAATTCATAATTAATTTTAATATTGTTATATATGCGAGAGGAATAATTTTTTCTCCATCCCAATATGATGGTTAAAGAACGATAGGAAAAAATTGAGTAATGACTCATTGTCATTTTAGCTTAATTGGTTAGAGCATACCCCGGCTAAAGGGGTGGATGTACGCGGGTTCGAATCCCGCACATGACTTAAATTTTTCTTCTCGTAATTTGTAATTTTGTTATCATAAATCATTACACGCGTAGGGCACAAGTGTGCCCCAGAAATAAATATTTGCTTGTTATATTGTTATTTAAAAAATATAGATCTAGAATGTCAACTACTTCGAAAGCCGTCCCTTATATCCCGATATATTTGTCACTGACTCGGCAACAACGAAAACGCACGGGTTTGTTTTTTATCAACACTTTAGTCATACTCAAAGTCTTTACATAGCTGTTTTGAATAGAAAAAAATATCATTCAACCACAAAAACAGTACAAATAAATGTGAAGAGACTAATTAATAATAAATTACTGTTTATTTTTATATTTTGCGAGTTTGAAGAAAACTTGGTTGTTACGGTTCTAAAAATAAATACATTGATTTTGAATACACTACCAATATTTTTCAGTTATGTTGTATCATATAATGTATTAAATGATATAAGTAATCTTCATTTAAAATTGGGGCACGGTAGTGCCCCACGCGTTTAATGGCGTGATAAATAATACCGCGTGTAACGGAGTGTTAAGGATCGTTCGCTGCGGTCATAACTTTGATGGGTGAGTCTCGTAGCATTTACTGCTGAGCGCTTCCATGCTTCATAGGACACGTTAAGCCGTTGGTCCTGGGCATTTATTGTCTTACGATTGAAGTCGTTACTGCATGGTGATAAGGGATTTTGCAATTGCACGCCTTGCTTCTATTAACCTCCAGTAAGCCACGGCCGAAAAGCTAGTTATTTCATAAATATGAAAATGTAATAGGTAATAACTACTCTTAATAACTACCTTACTCAGAAAACTGGGTAATCTACCTAATCAATATCAGGGGTTTATCAGTCATTTTGATTCTACTTTAATCGGGAACCGATGAATATGTAATGCATTATTAAGAGTAGTTATTACCTATTACATTTTCATATTTATGAAATAACTAGCTTATCGGCCGCGGCTCCGCCCGCGCGTATGTCGGTTATCGTTGCGCAGTTGGATAAAAACTATCCTATGGCCTTAAACGATTTCCATACCCATAAACCCTATATAATTTCATCCGAATCGGTCCAGTAGTTTCTAAGTTTAAATATATTTTATTGCGATTCTATAACGCTATCTAATTGAATAATGTTTGAAATTCATAAATTCTGTTTTTAAATGCGAAACAGAATTACTAGTTTTCAACAATCTTTCAGATGGTTACTCCTACTTACTTAAATTACAGCCTAGATTTTTACTAGCATTGTGTGTTTTTTGCATAATTTAAAAGGATGTTTATACTGCTCGTGTTCAAATTTTTCCTATTGTAGTAATTTTATTAACCTAGCTGTTTAGTTCTTTATACATCTGTCCATATACTACAGTCCAGTGCTTGGAAACTGGTTATTGATTTGTTGTATTATACCTATGTAGTTTCAGATAACCGCGAACAGTGTTCGGATTGCTGACGTTAGACTGCTCCTGGCAAAATTTAATCAATGAATTATGGAGCAGTTTGAACCTATTCATGTATTTGCAACATTTTTAATCTAATGTATTAAATGATGTACCAATTGTCTTTCGACTGCATTCAATTTGAATAATGGTTTACTTGATTTAATTTACAGCATCTTGTTCGGGAATTTACGCGACATCTTCTCGTCGAACATCCCGCTGCGCCTGAAGACCAAAGTCTTCAATCAGTGTGTGTTGCAAGTGATGACATATGGCACTGAAACGTGGTTAACTGTGGCTTTTATAGACAAGCTCAGAGTCACTCAACGAGCTATGGAGAGAGCTATGCTCGGCGTTTCTTTGCGCGATAAAATCCGGAACGGGAATATTTGCCAAAGAACCAAAGTCACCAACATAGCTTTACGAATTCGCAAGTTGAAGTGGCAATGGGCGAGCCACATTGCTCGACGAACTGATAAACGATGGGGAAGAAAGGTTCTCGAGTGGGTACCACACTACGCCGGAAGATGTAGAGTTGGTAGGCCCCCCCACCAGGTGGACTGACGACATTGTTAAAGTCGCGGGTAGCCAATGACTACAAGCGGCTAATAGCCGTTCTAAGTGGCTTTCTATGGGGAGGCTTTGTTCAACAGTAGACGTCTTCCGGCTAATGATGATAAATCATCATTATCATCATTAGCCGGAAGACGTCTACTGTTGAACAAATGGTGGTCTTGTTTGAGTGAGATAATCGATGCGAATTACGAGGTTACATAATCTTAACTTCGGAGTTGAGGGAATTTTCCTAATACCCCTTTGGATTTTTTTATTCCTTTCCGTATCAGCTAAGAAAATCGAGTAAGTAGGCAAATCAGCCAAGTAGCAGTATTTTATGCATCCAAATGGCCAATTGTCCCACCAGCATTACTTCTAGTTGTTTTCCTGCCCGAATATGTCATGGTAGCTCGTAAACGAAATGACTTACAAACCTGAAGCTACGTGGGGTACTAGGAGCTAGAACTGTATCCAATATCTTCCTATGGAAATTGTGAGATCCAGAAGGTGGGCAGCAGCGCCTCTTGAAGAACTTCCATCTTACTGCGATCCTCACGGCGCGTGCTGAGCGTGAGGGAACTTGTGTTCAACAGTGGATAACACAAATTATCAGCTCGATTTTCTATCCAGCTGATAATCGTCTACAGTTTGATTGAGAAGTCAGAAGAGTCGGGTATATAAGTTTATGGAAGGCCATCAGAGTTACTTTAACACTGTTTTGTTATGGGGTCTATCACAAAAAACTAATCTTGTTAGGACTTATATATTTTATGACGGACGTATTTATATTTTATAGATTTTACAACTTGTATATTTAGTGTACAAACTCTATTCGAAATGTATGTAAATTCCAAAATAATGTTCAATAATCTTTGTTATTACAATAAAAAAACCCATACCACGCCAATCTGCACCTTTACAAACATCGATACAACTTAGGGGCCTTCAAGAAGAGAGCATATTCCCTCCTTAAAGGCCGGCAACGCATTTTCGAGACCTCTGGTGTTGCAGATGTTCGTGGCCAACGGTGATCACTTACCACCAGGTGAGCCGCCTTCTATCCAATAAAAATAATGAAATAAATAAAAAAAAGGTTGCCTTTTATCCGACTTTTGTTGCTCAACATTGGATCAGGCATGATAAGCCATTCGATAAAATAAGATGTATGAAAATTTTCATGAAAATTTTATTTATCGCGTGCAATTAATGTGTTTTAGAACAGCTGGTGTTTACAGATTTTACCTTTAATGAAAATGATACCATCGAATAATCACACTAAATAAACTTATTGTTACATATAGCGGAGTTGAACACAATACGCTGGCAGTGTTCCAAATTCATATAAAATTAAAGAAACGAAATGTCAGTTCTTTTGAACTACAAGTTCTTTTACCGCCTCCATATTGTGGTGGAGTTGTTCTATATATAAACGATCCCGTCATCGTTATGTGGATTTAACTATACCCTTTAACGAGCTTAAGCTGAGCTGAGCAGGATTGCGAAATTCTTTTCAAGATATTTGCTTATTCGACAAAATCCGGAAGGAGGAAATTCACTACAAAACCCAAAAAAAGCTCTAGAGAAAATGTAGGATAAAGTGGCAATAGGCCACATCACTCGACAAACCAATTCAAGACTGTCTGGTGATGCTTTGAGTAGAAATAAAAACGCTTCGAAAATTCTTCCATTAAAAATATGAACAACGCGCGCATTACAAAATGATGACTTTTCATCATTATGTATTGTACAAAACAAGGCCGGCAGCTCTTATCTATTCTAATACCGATGATTACTCTGATGCACTTCTTTTGTAGTCCAAAGCATATCCTGTCAGCATCAGTGGGGTTGTCCTTGAATATTAAGCCATATCTCAAATCGGACAATCATGTAAATATCAACTCAACTTGGCCCAAGGCCCCCTTAGCCATTTGGATGAAGCGGTAAATATTGTAATTAATGATAATCATAATAATAATTCGTTTATTTGTCAGAATATTGTTTTATTTCTTAGTTTTAAGATATAATTATTTAAATCAAAAATTGTACTGTTTAGTGCAAAGTACATAAGTTTTTAGATGTAAAAGTTATGTTTGAGTAGACAAAAATCTCACAGCAGCAATAAGTAAGTTACTAACTTTATGATTAACTATTCACGATGATAAAATGAGTTCACAAAAGTAAAATGTGTGAATGATTTATGTTACATTTCAGACTGGAGCGATTCATACGGTCTAACAGGGAATCCATTCAAAACCCCAGTAATTATTTTGGCAGTTCACAGACAACTTATAGAAGAGACAAAAACTCTTTACCAAATATTTTATTGCCAGTATGACAATTCTATTCAGATTTTTTTACAAACTGTAAAAAACTTGGGATTATTTTTGATGAATGCCTTGTCTGGTTGCCACAATTGGAAACCGTTAGCCATAAAACATTTGCTAACGCAGGTTCACTCAGAAAACTTGAGATTTTTTATGCCTACTGCCATTTTTCCCGTGGGTAGCCGGGATCAAGCTCAAGTGGCTCTTATAAGACATCCCCGGAATGCTCACATCTTATATCTCCTCTACAATATTTTATTGAACCAGCGTATCACCCGAGTTGTGATTATCTTCAAGCCTCTAATTTTCGATGCTTACGGTTATCAGAAAATCTCGTGCAAATTCTCTTCACACTCTACCTAGTTTTATGACCGTTCGTTTTCGGTTGAGGCCGTCAAGCTCTGGAATGCATTGCCGCTTGATACCAAGCGCGATCTGTCCTTAAATGTTTTAAAGACCTAATTTTTTACCTGTCTAGCTAGAAAAACTATATGTAACCATCAAATTATCATCTACACTAATATTATAAAGAAGAAATATTTATATTTTGTATGCAACGCATAAACATAAAAACTACCGTTTACTTAAAAAATACCAAATTGATTTGAATTAAATTTGGTATGGAAATAGTATGAGACCCGGGGAAGGACATAAAAAAGTTTTTATCTAACTGCGCAAAAAGAGGTTAATGGTTATACGTGATTACCGACATACGCGCGGGCGGGGCCTCGGCCGGGAATAAAGTTTAATATATTGTTTATAAACGTATGTATTATCTATATATTGCATATATGTATATATTTTTTATTTTTTTTATGTTATTGTGACGATACAAGCTCGAGGCCCACCTGATGTTAAGCGGACTGACCTCTGCCTATAACAGATGCATTTCATCACAAGTGACGAATTACATTGCGGCCGTCACCTTGAGACATATTTGTTACGTCTCATGTGCCTGTAATTTCACTGGCTCTCAAAGACTGCTGCCGGAACACACCGTTAGGTGCTTGGCGACAGATTTTCTACTTGAGGGTGGTCGCTACCCAGGCGGGCATTTGCAAAAAGGCCTTCTACCATGCGGTGAATCTGAAGCCCGCGGCGGGATTCGAACCATGAACCTGCTGCGCGGCAGTCCATAGCCAAAGGCACTGAGCCATCACTGCTTCGAAAAATATATAATATCAGTACTTATAAGTATATTGTACATCGCTTACAATAATTGCTTCTCTCCTTTCAAGTTATCTGGAAGAAATATCTTTGAATGATAAGGACGCCTATTGTTCACAATGAATACTTAATTTTTTTTATTTTAGTTTCTGTTAACTGGTATTCAATAAAGAGTTTATTTATATTTAGTGATTCGCCTGTACTATGTACATCCATGTTCTAACTTACATCATTAATATTTCTAAGCTGCAATACATAGATATTAATAACCATATAGAAATCTTGTAACTATTATTTAAATATGATTGTGATACAATATTTACCCATAATTAAATAAAAAATCACCCTCCCCAACTCCATATGCCGTAAAAAAAAAAACTTTTTTTCTGAATTTTTAATGAAGACCTATGTGAATGACTTAAGGATGATTGGCTGGCCTCTGAGGATTGTATAAACATCTATTTATTCGTAGATAAACATGTTTTTTGCTTATAGTTTGCTAAGTCGTATAGGTGTGTAAATACTTGAGATTGCAACTGGTTTCCCATAGTGGTTTACAATTACCTACCCTAGTTGCTAGATAGGCAGGCATTCGCAAAACGCCCTACCTACTGGTAAGGAATTTTGCGCTAAAACGACTGCAACCCTAAGGCAACAACCGGGACCGACTGCTGAACATGCCCTACAATCTGAAGTACGGAATCGCTTAAAAGTAAATGCCATTTACCATAAAACGCTTCCATGCTTCCGCATTTTTGAAGCAGTGATGGCTCAGTGCAATTGGCTATAAACTGCCACGCAGCAGGTCCATGGTTCGAATCCCGCCGCGGGAGCTTCACCGCATGGTGGAAGGGCATTTTGTGCATGCCCGCCTGGCTAGCGACCACCCTCAAGTAGAAAACCTGTCGCCAAGCACCTAACAGTGTGTTCCGGCAGCAGTCCTGGAGAGCCAGAAAAATTACAGGCTAATGAGACCTAACAACTGGACGTCTCAGTGTGACGCAATGCAATTCGTCGTTGATGAAATGCGTCTGTTATAGGCAGAGGTTAGTCCACTTAGCATCAGGTGGGCCTCGGGCTTGATCCGTCACAATAAAATAAAAAAAATAAAAAAATGGTGTAAGGGCATTTTGCGAACGCCCGCCTGGCTAGCGACCACCCTCAAATAGAAAATCTGTCGCCAAGCGCCTAACGGTGTATTCCGGCAGGTTTCCTTGAGAGCCAGTAATTCTAGGTAAAGCCTGTTAACACCTACGACCACATCATCACTTACCATCGGGTGAGATTGTGGTCAAAAGACTACCTATCAGCAATAAAAAAAAATATAATTTAGAAATGCCACTAGCAGTCTCCCAAGTAATGACTGCTGTTAACAATGACTAGGCAAAGTCAGCTACGAACGCTTCACAATAAGTTCATGTGTTTCCCTTTATATTGGAAGAGGTTACAGATATTGTGGTGATCACATCTGAGTGGAGTAAGGTTAAGAAGGTGAAGAAGATGTTGGCATCGCAGTGACAGTGAGTGTCAAATGCGGTGCGTAGGATCTATAGCTACAATCACAACCGCGATCTTGGGTTCCGCAGAAAGATGGTGGGGCAAATTTTTTTTCTTTAATTCTTTTGCATTTGTGACGGAACAAACTCTAGGCCACCGTGATATTAAGTGGTAACCTCTGCGTATAACGGATGCATTTCACCACATGTGATGAATTGCACTGCGCCCGTCACCATAAAACACACAGTTCTCAAGTCTAATATGCCTCTAATTTATTGGTTCTCAACGACTGCTCTCAGAACATACCGTTAGGTGCTTGGCGACAGATTTTTGGATTATATTTTTAGATTCTACTTAATTTTATGAACTCCCGCCGAGATAGCTATTAATCTTTCTCCAGCAGGACATCTTTCGTCAGTAATGGGTGACAAACAAGCATCCAGCAAGCCTGATGGTAAGTGATTGTAATCGGTTATGGACGACTGCAATAACACGGGTACTGTTTATAAGTTTCTTACCTTAAAAATTAAGTCTTTGGATATAATTGATTGCAACCTCATAATCAAGAACTAACAGATAAAATAAATTGTCGAAGGCTAGCCTGTCAGTTAATAAAAATAATTGCGTCTTTGATCAATGATAGAAACGGTAAATGCAATTTTATTGCAGTCATCCTTAGTCATAAAGCCACCGTTGGATGAAATCCTCTTCCGTTAGGGAGTTTAACATAATCCTCACGCTTGGCAGGCGTCTTGGAGATCGCAGTGTAGGATGGCAGTTCTTCAGAAGGCGCTGTGTTGTGTGTTTTTTGTGGTTTTTCTTTCATCGCCTCTCACGACACACACAGTTTTTTTTACATTGTATAGGGAAGTTTTCGTTAATTACTCAATATCCTTATTATTATTCTTAATGTAATATTTGTTCAAAAATCTTTAAATTTATGAACATTTTGAATTAAAAAAGAAACGTTTATACTACTATATGTTTTGTCTATTAATTTATACTTGTACGTATGATAAAACTTCGATATCATAAACATAAAATAGGTTAAGCAGGCCGGCCCTTTCACTTCTTGGGAATTTTCGTTGATAGTATGTTGTATATCTCATAAGATCGTAAGTATATTAAGCTCTTATTTGAACCTTATATACAAAAACACCCTATTCTTCATGTGAGTAGTAGCATATTGCTCATTAGGAGCATTATTTTGATATAATAAAAGTATTAATAATAGTCCTGATTCTTTAACCGGGCACTATACTGATATTTTATATGACGAGTTACTAGAATTTCGTTATAAAGGACATAGGTTAATATTTGTCCTCATTCTGATTAAAGATTAAACGACATTTAAGCAAATGTACTCCAAAACAAAAGCAAACCGGTAAACAAAGAAAGTTACAGATTGTGTAAAAAATATTAATATTTTAATGTTTCCGCGTAAACGCACGCAACAAAGTAATTTAATTCTCGTACCTACCTTTATCGGAAGGCCCTACCATAGAGCCCAACGGTTGGTCCGTTATACCGCACTGCCGTTGACACAATTTAAATTTAAAAAAAGAACACTTCTATCCACACCGGCACAGTATATTAGCACTATAGATATACACAAAGATCAGTGCACTTGAATTTCGAATTCCATATTTGGTTAAAGAAAATGCCGCTAGGCGGCGCTAGCCGTCCGCCTTGTTGGGCGACCGTCGCGTCACTGAAGTCCAACGCGAGACGTACGGACGCATGCGCGTAGCAGTCGGAGTAGGTATATGCCTGCCCACATTTCATTTTGTAATAAACTGAAGCTAGTCAACCTTTATACTTTGTATGTTCTCAATTTGAGTTAAAATGTAATTTTAACACTTTTTTTAGTAATCAGTAATTTAAGTTTTACCGGTATGTATGTAAAAGAATCTATGAAACACTTTTAGCTCTTGTGTCATTATGAAACTTGACAACTGTACGAATTCGTAATTTAAATTAAAAAAAAAACTGTGTACTGTGTGTTTACTATCAGTAATGGAGCTGAAATGCAGGCACTGGAACTCCATAATCTAAATGACTTGACAGTTAGGCTTGCTGCAATTATTGTTGCTTGATAATCTAATGCGTTTTTATTAATTGTTAATAGGTATTAAAAGATTTTTTTGTGAATAGGACATTAGGTCCGTTGTGTGTGCCAGGCCAGATCTTTTATACTACAATCTCCAAGCCACCTTAAAAAATCGTCACTACGTAGGTACGTATTTAAATGTCTCTACAGGGAATTTAATCCATTGTATTAATAATCGTATATATAGCTTTTGCAAGACGTGGTTTAATATAGGGGCGAG
This sequence comes from Plagodis pulveraria, assembly GCA_963890685.1. Taxonomy (NCBI): domain Eukaryota; kingdom Metazoa; phylum Arthropoda; class Insecta; order Lepidoptera; family Geometridae; genus Plagodis; species Plagodis pulveraria. Next base: position 2,942,879 of record OY982968.1, read on the forward strand.
CTCATTGCCATCTACCGGGCGTGGTCCAAAACTCTGAATTGCTATTGAGAAATTAAAATGTTTGTTTTGGTAACTTCCCGCCCCTTCAAATATCCGGAAAAGCTTTAGCTAAATAGAACACATTCACGGTCTGCTTGATTACACGACTGGCTAAAACAGGAGTAATATCTTGTTCAGTTAATTAGTTATACTTCATAACTGTTGTCGTGAATTCGGAACATATCGTTTGGCTCAACAATCTTTTTCTAGGTTTGTTTCAGCAATGCTGATCCAATTTTTTGAAACAATGATGACCGAACGGTTAGAGCTATGGACTGCCATTGCCACAGGTCCATTGTTCGATCTCCACCGCCGGATTAAGCTTCACCGCATGGTGGAAGGGCGTTTTGCGAATGCTTTCCTGGCCAGCTACCACTCTCAATCAGATAATCGCTTGCCAAGCACCTAACAGTATGTTCCAGCAGCAGTCTTTGAGAGCCAGAAAAATTACAAGTACATGAGTCTTATCAACTGTATGTCTCAGTATGACGGGCGCAGTTCAATTCGTCACTTGTGATGAAATGCATCTGTTATAGGTAGAAGTTAGTCTGCTTAACTGAGGTGGGCGTCGTGTTATTCCCAACACAATTACATTAAAAAACACGGAAGACAGGGACTTTCTTCCCACATAAAATACTTAGTGTAACTCATAGCATTAAAATCTAGCCAAGTATTAGCACTAATGAGTAGTTTAAGATTGACTTTAACTGCTATAAATAGAGCAAAATTAAGAATGTGGCCATTGACATCTATCTTATTGTCTCTATTAGAGAAGACAATACGTTTTTGTGTTCTTTATATGTATCACTCACTTCAATACTTAGCACTGACACTCAACTACACTAGCTAAAAAGTTTTGTTATTTTTAGCCTTCACTCTGTCTCTGTGTTGTCAAGTCCAAAGCAAGAAAACTTCGTTTCTCTTCATTTTTCTGATGTCCTTATAAGAAAGCTGTTTTTTTAAATGTTATTGTGACGGAACAAGCTCGAGGCCCACCTGAAGCGGACTAACCTCTGCCTATAACAGATTAATTTCGTTACAAGGCACGAATTGCACTGCACCAGTCTCCTTGAGACATAGTTGCTAAGTCCAATATGCCTGTAATTTCACTGGATCTCAAGGACAGCTGCCGGAACACACCGTTAGGTGCTTGGCGACAGATTTTCTACTTGAGGGTGGTCGCTAGCAAGGCGGGCATTAGCAAAATGCCCTTCCACCATGCGGTGAAGCTCAAGCCCGCGGCGGGATTCGAACCATGGACCTGCTGCGCGGCAGTCCATAGACAATGCCGCTGAGCCAACACTGCTTCAACAAGACAAGGTGTGCTTTTGTCTCGTGATTCACAGTTTTTTTAGCATGTATGACCTGAAGTGGTATCGCTGTTGAAGGATTCCGAGCTTTTGTTTCGCCAAATCCGGGCATATAGCTTTAGTCGGAAAAGTTACTTTATGCCCGGTCACAGAAGTGTAGTTGACGCCAGTTATCGACGCCAGTTATCATACTTTTTTATCAGTATTGATTACGTCTACAATTTTATCATACGATAAAATACTGATTAGTTTTTATGGTACCGTGACTACAGAATAAAATCGGAACCTTATTTCTAATTTCTGTCTGGCTTCATCAGGCTGTATCCCATGAACCGTTATAGATAGACCGTTGATATTTTCACAGATGATGTATTTCTGTTGCCGCTATAACAACAAATACTAAAAGTTAGCTAAGAAATAAATGTGAGTCGGACTCACGCACGAAGGGTTTTAATATAGTGTCTGTTGTAAAGATATTGGTGCGCGAATCTGACTTGCACATTTTTATTTGTGTTTAAATGACTGTAATAGTTTTTATCGTATTTCCTTTGTGTCGCATATAAAATTTTGAAAAAATTGCATTGGGCTGATGATACCGCCACTGTAGGATTGAGGTACAATATATATGTTATATACTGTTTTGTGATGTTCTATATATCTCCTTACTAAATATGTCTCTCAGTCACGTTTGCGTTTGTAAATTGACTCTTGTTGGTAATTTACTCGCAATCTTCCAGTTAATGAGACAGTTCATATAGTACAGAGCCCTGTTGTGCATTTAATATGCACCAACCTTAAGCTCATGTTACGCGAGTCATCGTGCTGCTTAAAAAGCGCTTCATTTTTAACTGACTTCAAAAAACGAGAAGGTTCTCAATTTAACTATTGTTTTTTTTATGTACAAACTCATTACTAACTTATTAGGAACCGGCTAGGACCCGCGTTATATTTACCGGAAAGATTTCTTGACAAATACAGCTGAGCCGGGGCAGACAGCGCCATCGCAACGTCAGTTACGCGCTGAGGCCCGTGCTCGTCGCTTCGCGCAATCGTGACTCCCAGACGAAGGACTTCAAAACAGTCCGAAACTGGTCGGAATCTTTCCGGTAAATATAACGCGGGTCCTAGCCGGTTCCTAATAAGTTAATATGGATAAACACTTTGCAGTGATCGTGGTCACGGGTTGAGTCACCCCGATAAATATACGCGATTTAAACCGTTTAAAATTGTTTAATTACTATCAATTATAGATTTCATCTTAAATCTTACCCAACTTAAGGCTTTCTTTGTACACAAGTCTGTAAAGTATGTAGAAATCAGTTAAAAAAATATACATCTGAATTAAATTTCCAAAAATATTATTGAATTTAATTATATTCTGAATCAGACGGATTGTCCACTGCTGAACACAGCCTCTCCCAGTAAGGGGAAGTTCGCCATCATCCCCACGCTTGACAGGCATCTTGGGGATCACATTTCCTCAGAAGGCGCTTTCACCTTTCGGTATTTTACCCTTGGCCGCCTCTTACGACACCTACAGGTAGAAATGGTGAGGGTGACATTCTAATCCGGTAGGTACCCTACTGGGAATTTAATCATATACTCAGCCCAAATTTCAATACAGTTGCCGGCTTATTTGTCGTACTTGCCAATTGTAGTGCATGTAAAAGCCGACTATGGGATAAAAATAAACGTAATGAGCATCATTCCTTTAAGTTTTAAAATAAAATATGATATATTAATACACAAAAAATAAAAAAATCACCACATAACATTATGATATGTCCTTTTTAACTGAATTGCAGGGAGTATAACAACGATACACAACGCCATGAAAAATAAGTTAACCCCTTAAAATATATAACGATTGTTACTACAGGTTAAATAAGTGAGATAAGGGTGAGAAAATGAAGTTAATGATATATTTTGGATGGTTAAGATATACAATTGTACATGTTTATTGATGTGTTAAAGGAGATTGGTTCGTTTTTGTTTTTATTTATTGCGGATAAGCAGCGTTTTGATCATTATCTCACCTGATAGAAACTGATGATACGGTCAAAGGTGTTGTTCAGGTTTACCGCAACTAATTACTGGATCTCGAGCACAGCTGCCGGAACACATCGTCTAGAATAATATATGTCATCGGTGATACCGTGGCACTTTCCGCACAAAAATAGTTTCGTCATATTTTATTTACCAACTGTTTAAATTCTGAAATTTTGCATGAAAATCCTTGATCCGTATAGCTAGAATCTGGTCTATTTCTATCCAACAATATTTTCAGAAAAAAAAAACGAATTGTATAGAAATTTATTTTAAAATTTATGGATTTAATAAATGATAAAACGGAAAACTGCTAAACCAAAAATATAGTAGTCTCAAGAACTTTCATGCACAAATACACAGAGTTTCAACACTTGGTCTTTAAAACATAAGGCTTTAGTTGCTTGACGTTATATTAGAGGGTGGTAGCTAGCCAAGCAAGCATTAAAAAAAGCCCCTTAAATCAAGCGGTGAAGCTTACGGAGAGATTCAAACCATAAACACTTTGCGCGGCAGTCAATAGATATCCAAACCCTTTACTGCTTCAGAATCTATCTACATACTCAAGATGTCTACATAGGCTCTACAAGCTGTCTATATGGTCTCTACAAAGAGTCTACGTGGCTTCTACGAGGTGTCTACGTGGATTCTTATAGGTGATAAATAGAATTTGAGCGAAGGCTCTACAAAAGTTCTAATACCTACGTTTTTATCAGATCAATGTAGTCTCAACGTCATCTTATAGGTTTCTACGATATGAAATTTGACCTGGTATGCAATAGCTTGCATTTTGATTACCCCATATTTAACTCTCCATCCTCATACGGATCTGAATATTAAGAACACAGATAAATGGTAATTTCTGCATTGTTTTACATAAACAATTTATTTATGATAATAAAGCCACTGAAAACCAGCATATGAACGATTCTGTTTGATTAAAAAAAATTAAACGTCGGGATCGTTTCGCTCGTGTAAACAGGTTTTCGGCAATTCTCATTACGCCACAGATAATGAATCGACAGTAGGCCACATTGACATAAACCCACACTAATTTTATTATACGCTTATACGCAAGCCGTAGCTATGGAACTGTGTAGCTGGATGGTAACAATCCAGACGAATAATTACTTTTTATGCGTAGTCGTAGTCGTGCTCTCTAATCAGATGCCCTACCATATAAACTGTGAAAATTAAGCTCGCGGCAAAATTCAAACCGTAGAACCTGCACATGGCAGTCGATATTTGTAGCCAATTAGCATTCATCTATTCGACACATGTACTCGGAAATCAGTGATGTTGCAAGTAACTTGACCAACTTGTTAAATTCTCCATTTAAAGTTAAGGTTAAAATATTTTTTCAATTAGGAAAACATTTAATAATAACAAAAAAAAAAAAATATAAAATAAATATCATAATAAATATAAGAAAATCGGTTTAAATATAAATTTCCGAAAAGGAACGCTTGAAACTATTTTTATTAAATGATGATTTCCGAAACGTAACGAATGAAAATATCATTATCTTAGGCAAACAAGGTTGTTTTAAACAACTGGGCCTAAGATTTTTTTTGTGTTATTGTAAAGGAACAAGCACGAGGCCCATCTGGTGTTAAGCAGATTAACCTATGCCTATAAAAGATGCATTTCTTTACAAGTCACAAATTGCACTGCGCCCGTCACCATGAGACATCGTTGTTAAGTCTCATGTGCCTGTAATTTTATTAGCTCCTGAGAACTGCTGGAACACACTGTTAAGTTGTGATACCCCATTCTATCTCTTAGTCCACTCTTATGACATAACAGCAGAATACACTCTATCCCTATTCAGATGCACTGACTCAAAGCCAGAATGAGCATATTCACTCATTAAATACAATTTTATATAATATGACATGTCGTCATGGAGACAAACTTTTATTTTTTGACTGTAATAAATTTATTACTCACTTTATGTTGACTCAGGATAGGATGTACCTACCTAAGAAATATAAAAATTTAATTGCTACTTTGGTAGCTTATAATATTGAGTCGGTTATAGGAAATATAACTAAGTCTAGTTTTGACGCTACAGATTTTAGTACATGTACTAATGTTCAGTCAAACAGTTTAAACTTTTAAGAGAGACAACAGGGAAGTGTTCTGACATAGCACTATACTACCAAAATATAAATCGCTTCCCTGGCAAAATACTTGAAATTGAAATATTCTTAGATAAATATCCATTTGACATATTATGTTTCACTGAAACTTGGCTTAGAGCAGATAAAATGTTATTTAATGTTAAGAATTTTAGTGTGGGTAGTGCGTTTAACAGATCATCTGCAGAAGGAGGAGGGTGTATTATACTTGTAAAAAATAATTTAAAATTTAAAGAACGCCGTGACTTGGTCAGATGTTCTGTCGAACGTGTCTGTGAGGTTGCTTGTGTGGAGGTGGACAGGCATCTCGTGTTGTGCGTATATCGACCACCAACAGATGAAGGTCGTGCTCAAAATTTTACAGAATTTTTATCCACTTTGGAAAATATACTACAGAAAATTTCAAAATGCAAAAAACCCATATTTGTATGTGGTGATTTTAATATAGATATTTTATTGAATACTAAAAATAAGACTGATCTTATTTCATTGTTTAAGTCATTTAATTTGAAATTTCTATTCTGTGAGCCCACTAGGATATCAGACACTTCAGCTACCTGTATAGACAATATATACTCAAACTGTAAGACTAAAGAAAAGTCAATAATGAAGGGTATTAGATCTGATCATGAGGGCCTAGCGATAAAATTTGATGGAATCAGAAAAACAGAGAGGTATGAAATTGAACATAGACCATTAACAACTAGTAGGCTGGAAATACTCAGTACCAACATAGAAGCTAAGCTTGGCATTACAAATTTTTCTCATAGTGACCCAAATGACATTTATAATAGCTTATTTTCTTTAGTAAACACTGAGTTTCAAAAAGTATGTCCAAAAATAAAAAAACAAATAGATGGAAAGTTGAAGTTCGGTGATTGGGCAACAACAGGTATTCGAAAAAGTAGAGATTATTTGTTTGATCTGTATCGTAGGAAAAATTTAACATCTTGCAAACAGTTTCATGATTATGTTAGGAAGTATTCAAAAATGTTCAAATCTGTTTGCTTGTGTGCTAAATCTCTTTTTATTAGAAACAAAATTAGCAAGTCTAAAAATAAAATAAAAACCATTTGGAAGACTATAAATAGTGAAACTGGTAAAAATAAACCTAGAGATTCAACATATGTCTTAACTATTGATAAAAATCAAATCTCTGATTCAATACAAGTGGCGAATATATTTGAAAATTTTTTTTCTACCTTGCCCCTAGAAGCCACTAAGTCATTGGATTCTTGTCCCAATGTAGCAGAAACTATGTTAAAAAATAATTTTCCAAGCAAATCACCGGACTTTTCTTTCAGACACACCACAAGATTTGAAATTATAAAAACATTTCAAAGTTTAAACATAAAGAGTACTGAAGACTTGTGGGGTATGTCAGTAAAAGTGGTAGAGTCTATAATTTACATTATTGCACCATATTTAGAAACAATATTCAATCTTTGTGTCGATAGTGGAAACTTCCCCGATTTAATGAAACAAAGTAAAATCACTCCAATTTTAAAGTCGGGGTCTACATCTGACCCTTGCAATTATAGACCTATTTCCATCTTACCTGTTCTGAGTAAAGTATTCGAAAAAATTATGCTCAAACAACTACTATCCCATTTTAACAAGCATAATTTATTAAATGAGAATCAGTTTGGTTTCACCAAGAGCAAATCCACAACAGATGCAGGTGTTCAATTGATGTCGCATATACTGGAAGCCTGGGAGAGTTCACATGATGCTATTGGCGTATTTTGTGATCTTTCCAAGGCATTCGACTGTGTAGAGCACTGCACTCTGATTCGTAAACTTTCCCACTATGGTATTCGTGGGAAAGCTCTGAATCTTATAGAGTCATATCTGTCAGACAGGCTACAGAGGGTTGGAATAAATGGCAATACTTCTTCCGGGTCATTGGTAAAAATGGGAGTACCACAGGGATCAATTTTGGGACCTTTTCTGTTTCTAACATATATTAATGATCTGCCTTGCATGGTCAAAGATTTCTGCGATATTGTTTTATTCGCAGATGATACCTCTCTGATTTTTAAAGTAGATAGGAAAGACAGTGAACTGACGCATGTAAATAATGTATTATCTAAGATTTGTAAATGGTTTGCCGCTAATAATCTTCTCCTAAATTCAAAAAAGACGAAATGTTTAAAGTTTTCTTTACCAAATGTTCCTTATGTTGAACCAAACATAAAGCTTGGCCCAGATAAACTCCCTATTGACAAAGCGACAGTCTTCCTGGGAATCAAAATGGATTCCACTTTACAATGGGATCCACATATACATGATCTCTCCGGAAGACTTAGTTCTGCTGCATATGCAGTTCTTAGGATAAGACAGTTAACAGACGTAGCTACTGCTCGGCTAGTTTATTTCGCGTACTTCCACAGTATTATGTCGTATGGCGTATTGCTGTGGGGAACTGCTGCTGAGATAGAGACAATCTTTATCATACAAAAGCGTGCAATTCGAGCCATATATAAAATGGGTCCTAGGGAATCTGTGAGGGATCTTTTTAAAGAAATTGATATTTTAACTTTACCAAGTCTGTATATATTTGAAAATATTATGTATGTTCGTAAAAATTTGAGTAAATTTAAATTAAACAGTGACAATCACGATTACAATACTAGGAATAAAGATAAAATAGTGGTGCCAGGTTTTAGATTAGCAAAGACAAATAAAAGGTCCTTCTTAGGTAATTGTGTGCGGTTTTATAATAAAGTTCCCAAACATATTACAACGCTCACAGAAGGGAAATTCAAGTTGCATGTGAAAAACATATTGATTAAAAAATCCTACTACACAGTTTCTGATTACATAAACGACAAAAATGCCTGGACAATTCCGCCTCCGCCAAGCTATTGCCTGTCACCTACATAATTTAAACAAATATTGTAATAACTCTATTATATAGTATGTATGTAACACATTGTTAAAAGATGTTTAAAAGAATGGCCCCGAGTTTCTTGCCCGTTCTTCTCGCAGTGGCTCTATACAATTTATTTGCTGAACGTGGCAGTACAATGTAGAATATTTCAATACTAAAATTTGTAATTGACCTTCATAAGAGCGTCGTAGACGCCTAAATTGAATAAATGATTTTGACTTTGACTTTGACTTTGATACAGAGAAATCCTAATATAATTACTCCTAATACTCGTATATAGTTTATTTTGCATAAGACATAGTTATAGACTCCGAACTGCTACTGAAAAAAAACAAATACATATTATTTTTGTTTATTTTTTTTAACCTTATGTCAAACTTTTTAGATTCCAAAAGGTCGCCTTTATGGCTAAAGTATATTAAAAGTAGTCAACAGTCATAAAAAAACAAGTTGTCCAACTGTGTGTAACTGCACTGTAACCTCACCGTAATTTCCCTCGGGGCACGTGTAATTGTACGCGTTTTAAATAATTATACACTATCCACCAGTTTGTAGCGGAGAGGGGGAGGAGGAGAACCAATTAGCAATGAATAGGTATTAAAGTAACCCCTAGTTTGACTTTCATGTTAAACTCACTATTATAAAAAGTAGGTTAAAGTGTTTTGCGAGCATCTGCTTTAGAGCAACCTTCTGGTATTTTTTATATAACTCTTTTTAAGGAGAACAATGACGGTATTGGCATTAAATTCAAAATTTTTATATTTTTATGATGTTATTGAAAGAAAGTCAGAAGATGTTTATTTTGTAACAAATAACAATGACAAAATGTAATACGAAATATAAATATATTATATATATTTTTATGTTGTTGTGACGAAACAAGCTCGAGGTTCACCTGATGTTAAGTGGAATAACCTCTGCCTATAACAGATGCATTTCATCACAAGTGACGAATTGCTCTGCGCCCGTCACCTTGAAACATAGTTGTAAAGTCTCATGTGGCTCTCAAGCACTGCTGCCAGAACATACCGTTAGGTGCTTGGTGACAGATTTTTTACTATTTGTATTTGTCGGAGACCAAGCCTCAACTCAGTGTTACGGTTGTTCAACCAGCGCTGGTCTTCCGTTCAAGCCCTTTTGGATGACATCACTGACAAGCTACTAAAGTTAGGTATAGTTCAATATATTATGATATAACAATTGTTGTTATGTGAATTATTGCTTGTTCGTCTTGTTACTGAACTAAATATTACACTTATATATTTTTAAATACTGAAGGCCTGTTTCAGAATGTTCTAGTAAGTTCCGGTTATACGAGGGCGGCACTGAAAATTTCGGGAATCACGGAAGTGACACAACATTACTATTTAAAAATGTATTTATTGCTTTTCGAAGTATTCTCCGCGAAATTTGACACATTTTTTCATACGATCGAACCAATTATTGCAGCAACCATTCCATTCGGAAGTTACGCGAGCCGCTTTTTGGTCTTCACAGAGCGAATGCGGTATCCATCGGGAAAACAACTTTTTTACACCTAATTGTTCATGCAAGATTATTGGTATTTGACTTATGCCAATTTCTAAAGTTGCCTGAATTTCGCGGTATGTCACGTGTCGATCTTCCTCAATCAGCTTACGCACAGCATCAACGTTTTCTTGGGTGACTGCAGTTTTTGGACGACCTTGACGGGTATCATCACTGAACTTGTTCAATCTTAAGCGAGTAATGTCTTACAGCTCCCTGCTTAGTGATAAAAGGATACACAATATTGTACTGACTTCGACAAGTTATTTCAAACATTTGAGTGTTGAAGTCGGTTCTATTATTTCAGTAGAAAAAAAAAACTCTTTTTTGTGACCCTTGCTATTTATGGGATCGATTGTAATTCACTGTCAATAACTATAACATCAAGAAAGGAAAATACTAATCAGTTATAGGAGTGTAACCCCAAAAACGGCTATACCGATTTTGATGAAGTTTAAATGGGACCACACTGCAAGCATCATCTTTCAAATAAAAAAAGAAATATAAAAAATCAATTTACCCAGTTAAAAGTTTTGAGGTAACAAACTTTCTGTAACAACCCTATAATTTTAATATTTTTATTTTTGCAATAACGCATGCTTTTCGGATTAAATTACAAAAAAGTCGCTCAAAGCATACCCCACCCACAGGGGTGGATGACGCGGGATCGATTCCCGCACATTCCGTAAAACCAATCTATAAAAGTTACACTTTCACAATTAAACGAATATAATAATAATAATAAATTTCTTTATTCAGGCTACAATGGCCCAACACGTTAGTATACATATAATAAAACTATATTGTACTGTTAGTTATAATAAATAGAAAAAACACAAAAAAAAATATAATAGAAGACATTCTAAGCGCTGACCGGTTCGTATTAAACTTATTTAGTCAACACCTGAACAAAGTGCCTGCTAATAAATAGTTCAGCCGTGGAGTTCTTCACTTGTTACGAAACGTAAAGGTTATCGCTCAAAATCAGGAGGGCCTGGTCCTTGTTCCGCATTACATTTCCGTAAAAATAAAGATTTTTCATAGTCTAGTTATGAAAGATGGTCCTCTATGACGGTTGAAGGTTAATAAAAGTGACAAATTTACGGCACTGCTATCGTTCTTGGTAACTATGATATTAATGCGTCTAGCGCACATAGCCGGACTAGACTACGTCTTCATCTAAGGCGAATATGTGAGGACTAAAAAATATATAAAATTATGGAATATAACTAACACTTTAACATTCATCTAACTTTTACATTCATCGCTCACGTCAAATTTCCCACATCGACAAAGAAAGCTGCCATAAACAAGGGTATTAAAGAGCAATACAAGATTATGCCCATGTTTTATCGCGAGCCGATTATTCAGGATTTTATTGTCATCTTTATACTGTTGCGTGCAGTACTAACAGTAGGAGCGATTAAAGCTTTTTATATGTCCTACTGATGGACCCCATATTCTATCGAGAGACCTTATTTAATAATAACAAACATTTTAAAAGTATTTTAAGAAAACATCAAATTAATTCTTTAATAATACACGTAAAAAAAATATAAAAAATATGTATCTAGTGACAATTCTTCCTAATTTTCCTGTTAAGCCGACGTGACGTCACAAACGCCACGCAGCCAAACCGTGTCCAAATGTCTCAATCTTGCGGTCATAGAGTCAAGATCTGAGGATGCTTCGTTTAGAAGCGAAATGCGCCGAATTCTCTTCCGGTTTGGTTGCGTGGCGTTTGTGACATCACGTTGGCTTAGCTGGAAAATTAGACGGAATTGCCTCTAGATATATATTTTTTATAATTTCTATAAAGTGTAATATTAAGTATTAATTTGATGTTTTCATAAAATACTTTTAAAATATTTGTTATTATTATATTATATGGATTTCCGCAAAGTAACGTCTGAATCTATTTATTTTATTTAAGTAGCTTTGGTCTAGTGGACCGTGGTGGGAGTTCATGTTTCAAATCCTATATCAAAGTCAAGCTTCAACGTATGCAGTAGTAGACTAATTGGGAATGCTCACCTGATGTTAAGCGGTAACCTCTGCTTTTAACAGATGCAGTTTATCACAAGTGATGAGCTGCATCTGTCAATCTAGTACCCATACTGTTTCTTGTAAAATCATAATCACGCCGGTTCTCTGTGAGGACTGAGTGACCAAACATTAATTAATTATGTTTTGTTTCATCTTTTTACAAATAAATAGATTTGTTGCATAACAGTTTTTTTATTTATTTATTTATTGTGACAGTACGAGGTCGAGGCCCAACTGATGTTAAGCGTACTTCTGCCTATAACAGATGCATTTCATCACAAGTCATGGATTGCACTGCACTGCGCCCATCACTTTGAGACATAGTTGTCTCATGTGCCTGTAATTTCACTGGCTCTCAAGGACAGCTGCCGGAACACACCGTTAGGTGCGTGGCGATTTTCTACTTGAGGGTGGTCGCTAGCCGGGTGGGCAAAAGTTTCAGAACTTTTGCTAAATGACTTGTATTTTATTATAAAAATCTGAGGGTGCTTACTCAATGAACAAGCACACCCGACAACTCGACTGTAACATCACGTACTAGCGTACATAGTTATCGAAAACTACCTACGGGAAATAAATGCCTTACTGCTTGTACGGTCACCTTTCTAAAGGATTATAGCTCTCTTTCTTGCTTTTCCGACAAAGAATTATGGGATTATAGTTGTGTACCAGTATTAATGAAAAAAATGCCAACGTGCACATTGAGGTTAATGAACTAAATTCGTCCAGGGAAGTACTACCACAAATATCTACCGCCAGGCAATGATTGAATTTTGTTCTTTTTTGAATTTTAAGTTGCATTTCTTGTTTGGTAAACATACGTTATTAAATTTTTTTAAAGTTTGTCACCGTTAGTTTTTTTTGTTATATTTGAAAAGATATCTCTTTTTAGACTGATTTAGCCAATATTCAAGGTTTGGACAATATTTGGTACCTGCAACACAGTTTTTCTCATAAATTTTCGCGGTTACCATCGTATTTCATTAAATGTATGCTATCGCTAAATAATTTATATAAAAAAAAATTATTTGAATTAAAAAATATTTAAGGTTGTTTTTTTTTAACATTTCATCCAAATCAGTACAGTAGTTGTTTTTGAGTGGGTTTTGAAATCAAAATAACTATATAAAACAACAATATCTTACAAGTCAATAATACGTTTCATATTCTAAGTTACTGGAAATTATATTTAATAATTAGTTTCCACGATGCGATTGTGTAACTGGCTGATATTTATCTTTTCCAGTACAGTTTGTAACAAATAATATACATATAAAACTTTCACATAATGTATGTTTACATAACACACTATGCTATGAACATTTCAACTGGCTATCTATTATGGATCAAAAGATACGGCTCTTTAAAGCCTAGGATGGACGGCGAGGCGTAAGCTTAGTGCACGGCTTTGGCTCAGTTCTTGGCTATTAAACTAAGAATTACATCTTGATGTAGCTCGGAAAAGTAGGTTCATAATTGAGTTTAAAAGGCTCTTTGATCATGATGCCTAGAAATCAAAACGTCTATGTAAAAAATTACCTAAAAATATGAATAGAAATCTAGGATGAACTGGTATGTGAAATTAATCGTGTTGAAGCAGTGATGGCTCAGTGGCATTGGCTATGGACTGCCGCGCAGCAGGTCCATGGTTCGAATCCCGCCCAAAGCTTGAGCTTCACCGCATGGTGGAAGGGCATATTGCGAATGCCCGCTTGGCTAGCGACCACCCTCAAGTAGAAAATCTGTCGCCAAGCACCTAACGGTGTATTTCGGCAGCATTCCTTGAGAGCCAGAGAAATAACAGGCAAAAATGAGACTTAACAGGTATGTCTCAAGGTGATGGGCGCAGTGCAGTTCGTCACTTGTGATGAAATGCATCTGTTATAGGCAGAGGATACCGCTTAACATCAGGTGGGCCTCGCGCTTGTTCCATCACAATAACATAAAAAGAAAGTCAGAATTCTGTTGTAATTGTAGCTAGGATATGAAATAAGAAAGAGAAAAAAGTTATTGTGATTATTAAGAAAAACCACTATTTTATGAACACATTATAATAATAATTTTGCAAAATACTTAGAAAATATATCTCGTGAAAATTCCGCCTCAGTTTCCTGTTGAGCCGACGTGACGTCACAAACGCGACGTTGAAGAGACCAGAAGAGTTTTCGATGCGTTTCCATTCTACACGAAGCATCTCCAGGAGGTATTGGCTCTTCGAGAGCACAGTCGAGAAAATATTTTTAAACTATTTGTTATTTAATAATTTAATTACTATTATTATACCTATATTGATTTTCGCAAACAAACACCTGAATGTGTCCATTAATTGTAATTATGTTGCTAGCTGTCAGCTTGAGATTATATGTGATATGGTTGTATTATGTATGTTTCATTAAAAGAGTATTATAGAATTTTTAGGGCGATGGTTTTATTATGGGTTTGACGATAACATACATAAAGCGTTAACATATTATTCGTAATATGTTCTTGTGTTTCGTCCAGTGTGTTAGAGAAAACATTTTGAATATGCCTGAAACTGTGCCCGGTGAATGGCAACATGTTCGCATGGTGGTAGGGCATTTTGCAAATGCCCGCCTGGCTAGCTACCACCCTCAAGTTGAAAATCTGTCGACAAGCACCTAACGGTGTGTTCCGGCAGCTATCCTTGAGAGCCAATAATTCTAGGTTAGCCTGAACAACATCTTCGACCACATCAACACTTACCATCAGGTGAGATAGTGGTGAAAAGCTAACCTATCAAGTATAAAAAAAGGCTTGCCCCCTATTACATGGAACCAAAACCCAATTGGCGAAACGTGGTATATTAGATAATGGTTTGTCGTCGCGTCGGCTGCACTAGGTTTTCATTTTATGCATGCATACTATTTTTTAAGCGCCTTCTGAGGAGCTGCTATCTTGGACTGCGATATCCCAGACGTCTGCCAAGCGTGGGGATTATGGCCAATCCCTGTGGCTATGTTCAGCAGTGAACAATCAGGGTGATACAGCCTCCCCGCATTAAGGGGGAGGCTGTGTTCAGCTGTGGACAATCAGGCTGATACAGTACAGATGCTATTTTTTTAAACCATATTGTTACAGTATTCATTTTCTATAAATTATTGCATTCTAAAATTATCTGTGTACTAGTATATAAAATACAATGTTCCGACTGATACATGAACGTCTATCCATCGTGCTACTGATAGAGACTTGAAATTTTGAGTTTTTACGAGCTAGTCAGTCTTTGTGGCTAGTACCCATCTTTGTGAGCACCACCGCAGTGTTAGATATTCTGCTTGAAGCAGTTTATTTGTACATTTCTGTATTCAGAAGATAAGTCCACTATAAAAAGTAAAATGACTGTGTGAATGAGACACAAGAACATACGAGGAGAGACGGGTGAACGAGAAGAATGACACTGAAACTGTTATTAATGGTCAGGAGTGATACTTGCAATCGTTTACGTTTTTTTATTTACACTTACCTAACATATTGTGGTATTAACAAAATTCCACGTTTAAATACCAAATATTACACCAAAGAAACATGATATTTTATAATAATTAAATTTAAATATTTTTTCTTAGGATGGCAGTCGCTATAGCAAGGTGGTAGAGCAAAAAATTCCCGCCTGGCTAGCTATCACCTTTACGTGGAAAATCTGTCATCAAGCACCTAACGGTGTGTTTAGGCAGCTGCCCCTATAGCCAGTAATTCTAGGTAAGCCTAAGCAACATCTTCGACCACAACGTCACTTACCATCAGGTGAGATAGTGGTCAAAGGCCAGCCTCTCAGTTATAAATAAAACGTATTTTCCAGAGTGATCCCAGCAGGAAATCGATGAGTCCAGTGGAAGAAAAACTTATCCGCTGGAACAGCACTAAGGGATGGACGGATACTTGCCCACGTTGACACTGAGCTAAGTTACTTAACCAAATCTAACAATAATACTTGATGCACTTACCAGTGGGTGCCCGGCGCCCTCAAAAAAGGGTACCTAGGAGTTCATCAAAAGTCATCGTTATTAGTCAAGTTTAGTCGTTAAATCGATGAAAGTGTGAGGAATTGGAACAAGTCACACTGAAGAACTCCACAAACTGGCGGCGGCTCGTTCGCCGGCCGAATCAAAACACAACAAATCTTACAACATATTTTTTTTCAAAGTTAGCACAAAATATCAATATTCAAAGTGTGTTCTCAAAAAGCAATGAATACCACGTTCACAACCCCAAGACAAATTGACAACTGAAGATGGTAGCCGGGTGCGTCGAATTCACGTTCGCAATCGGTTCGCAACATAAAATGAAAATACTTCACTTATCATATAATTTTCCGCCAAAATGCTCCGCTGCAAATCAAGAAACTTACTTTACTGTCTGGTTTAAATGTTTTAACCGTGACGTATAACATTGCCTTATTCCATATGTCTTCTGGAATCAAAATCGACTATTACTATTTACACATCTGATTTACATTAGTACACTATTTTGGCAGAACAATCGAGCTATCAACCCAAAATAGTATCCTCGTTACAAAATTACAAATTTACGACAGAAAAAATTATAATCATGTGTGGGATTTGAACACACGTCCATCCACACCTTTAGCTGGGGTATGACTAACCAATTGAGCTAGCATGTCACAATGACTCTTCACTCTAGTTTCTCTACTTTTACTCACATTTTTCAACCATCGTATCGGAATGAAGCGACACCTATAGTTCAACTTGCGTTGTACTACAAACAAGACCAATTTTGCAATTGGTATTAAACTTGTAAATGATGATGCAACCTTATAATTTTAATATTGTTAAATTTGCAATTACGCCTGCTTGGCGAATCACATTACAAAATTACTAATTTACGAGAGAGAAAAAAATATATCCTCTGATTAAATAAAGTTAAAGTATCTTGCAAGCATATTCTCAACTTATAACTGAGTAACTAGTTGAGGCATGACTTCACACCCGATGCTTGTGCTCGGCCGCGAGCGCACACGAAATGAATAAAACATCGCGCCCGTCTGGAACATAATCTAGTAATGTGCGGAGTGTATGCGTTGCTTCGAGTCTGATATACCATAACAAAGTTAGAGTTTTCGGGTTGGCTTTTATTAATAATAATAAAAAAATAAAATTGTTTATTTCCTAGAAACTTATTTAACTAACACAGTACATTATACTACTAGACTTCTTATACAATATATATATTTTTAGTTACAAACAGTTATTAGTGTTACCAGCAAGTCTCAAACTAGGCGAGAGCCTGTGTCTTGAGACTCAGAGATCGAATATTTAGTAATTAACCAAGTTTAATATAGCAGTAACATAGAAGTATGGGAGTAGCTAATTGCTCTAAAGACTCGTGAAATTAAACAAATAGAAAGTTTTAAAAATTTAAGAAAACAAACCTGTGCATAGCTGTAACTATTATGCATAATAATTAAGATATGACAAGGATAAGTTAATTTAATATTGTATTTACCAATTAATTAGTGCTAGACAAATTTAAACAGCTCAAACATATTAATAATAGTAGGGATACTTATTTTACCTGAATGCGTTTGTGTTTGTGCGTGTGTTAGAGGGTAAGTGTGTGTGTATTAGTGTGTGTGTGTGTGTGTGTGTGAGTGTGTGTGTGGTGTGTGAGTGTGTGTGTAAATAATTAAAAGAAGAATGAATTACGTACTTACGTTGAAATACATTTAGGTGGGCGTATTTGGTTTAGAATGTATATGGCAGTAAAGTTCCAGTCAACTAATGTATATATCAAATTTTCAGTTTCATCATAAGATAATTTTAACATGAGTTCTCTGACCAACTTTTTGCATGTGAATGCAGAACATTCTTTGATATTACAAAGTTTTAAAACTTTATTATATGTATTAATATGGGCAAAATTAGGACTTCTACGCACTAGCAGAGAAGTTGCACTTGGTAGAGGAATTCGATATACTCGTTTAGATGCGAGACTTTTGTGATCAATTCTTTTTAGAAGGGTCTTATGAGTTTTCACTATGGCTCTTAAGATGAATAGCTGACGGACACGCAAAACTTGAAATTTATTATAGAGATCATCAGTTGGATAACGGAAAGGCTTTTTTAGGATAACTTTTATGAGGGCTCGCTGAGCTCTCTCTATAATTATAAAATTGGTTTTTCCAGCGCTACCCCAAACTGACACACAGTATTGTAACACAGATTGACATAAAGCTACATATACTTGCCTAATTACATCTAATGGTGTGCAGTCTCTCAGTTTCTTCATTATGAAAATTAGTTTCCTCACTCGGCCCGCCAAATCGTTGATATGATTATTATAATTCAGGTTTTCATCAATGTTTATACCTAGATACTTTATTGTTTTAGTTCGACTAATGACATGAGCAGGTGTTGACATTGCGCAATGCTTTGTCGGAGATACAGGAATGAATTTTCAGTGAGAGCTCAGGTGGAGGGCTAGATACGCAAGTTTTTGAAAATGCCACATATTTTGTTTTTTCTACATTTAGCGTTAAAAGGTTTCTGTCTAGTAATGTGGCTATGTGTTCCAAGCCTTCCTCCGTAAGACTGTATACACGCTCCCAATTCTCATGGTAGAATATAATGGCAGTGTCATCCGCATATGTGACTATTTCTGCATTTTTAAGAGAACAGTTTACGATATCATCAATGTAAAGCGTAAATAGCGTCGGGCCGATAATGTTTCCCTGCGGGACGCCGTATTTGACAGGTAGTGTGTTACTGGAAAGAGAACCTATTTTTACAAACTGCTTTCGACCTTCTAAGTAACTCTTAAACCACTCCAAAGCAAGTCCTCTTATACCCCGATATTCCATTTTCTTCAGAAGCAAGCCAACTGATACCGTGTCAAACGCCTTTGCCATATCCAGAAACACCACTATGCAATGTTCATCTTTCTCGATATGCGACGACACCAGGTTTACTAAGAGTGAGGTAGCATCTTCAGTTGACCTGCCTCGTCGGAAACCGAATTGCCTTTCTGATAGCACATTAAACTTTTCCAGATATGATACTAGGCGGTTATTTACAACTTTTTCGAGTACTTTTGAGACAACACTAAGTAAAGCTATAGGCCGATAGTTTCCAGGCTCAGTTTTTGATCCATTTTTATAAATTGGTGATATAGAAGCCACTTTCCAGCTATCGGGGAATGTCCCTGATATTATGCTTATGTTTATTATGTGCGTCAGAGGAATAAGTATGGAAACGAGTGATTTCTGAAGTATAACAGCAGTCAATTTGTCAGGTCCAGGTGAACTATCTATTTTCAATTTAGACACTATGTTAAAGATTTCGTATGGATCGGATGGGTGTATAAAAAATGACTGGATGTATGATGTTAATGGTTTGTAAGCAGCTATCAGATTATCTTGAGTCCAACCAATTTTGTTCAGTATTTTATCTGCCAGGGTTTCACCAACTGATACAAAATGTTGGTTACAGTGGTATAAAGATAAATCAGGGCATTCCTTAATGATGTTCAGGATTTCAGAGGAGCTAGTACTGTGTTTCGGTGAGTGACAGATGTTTTTGACTGCTTGCCAAAGCTTCTTTGGATTATGTACACTTTCTTCTATCTGTTTACGATTGTACTCATTTTTAAGTTTTTTAAGAAGTTTATTGCAAAAATTTCGATATCTTGAATAAATTTTACGTTTAGTTAAATCGTCAGGAGACATTTTCAAGTCAAGATGCAGTTTGTCTCTATGACGCATGCATCGAAGAAGTCCTGGAGTAATCCAAGGTTTCATGATTACCCATTTGCGTCCAATTTGGATCTTATGAGTATGTTTAGCCATGATTTTCGTGATATTATCATTAAAACTAGCGACCGCCAAGTTTACGTTCCATATGTTGGTAATCATAGACCAGTCAGTTGAGTTTATTTCAGCCACAACAGCATCGACATTTGTTTTATGTATGAAATTAGATTTTTGAACAGCAGGATTCGATGTGCGTGTACCGGTTATTACTATGCAATGATCTGTTATTGATGTTTCGCATATTAATCCTACTGATTCGGTATGAGATTTAATAAAGATATGGTCAAGGCAGGCTAGAATCCTTGTAGGTTTAGATATTGCCGGAAGCAGACCATGTGAGGCCATTAATGTGAGATAATCACAGTGATTGCTGTTATATGTGTTGCAGATATCAACATTAATATCACCCGCGACTGCAATAAATTGGTAACTTTTCAAAGAGCTAAGAGTGGAATCTAGGGAGTTTATAAATGGTTCTAGGTTTGTCACCTTTGTTGCTGGAGATCTGTATATCCCGCGTATTGCATATTTATTGTCTATGGTTACAATAAGTGCATCAGCATCATTAATTTTTGGTTCCTGAATTGAAGTTTTATGTGAGCATTTAGAGTAAATAATAACACCACCGTTTTTATTTTGTTGAAGCGTAGTGCGATAGGCATTATATCCTGGAAGAGAATCTATTGTTAAACCATCACTGAGCCAACATTCTGACAACACTATAATGTCTATGTCACAGTCTATTCGTTGCAAAGCAATCGTAAATTTATCGAAATTGCAATTGAAGCTTCTAACATTAAAGGCAAGTACTTTGAAGTTGTTATCGAATTTAGTGATAAAATGTTTGCATAAGTCTACAGTTTCCAGTGAATGACAATCAATAGTTACGGTTTCATCTATATCATGAACAAGGCTAAGTAAAGCCATCATTATAATAATAAAATTGTGAAGATGTTAGTGTCGTAATCCAGGACGTCATTTTTCTATTAAGAATGAGTAAGTTACTGACTGAAGTATTTTCAACTTTAGTATGTAATTTTAATTTGTTGTGCATGTGTGCATGTAGGTGAGTGTTTTTGTTAAAGTGGAAGGTAAAGTGGAAAGTGGAAAAAAGGTCCAAATATATGTTTTTAGTAAGCTGTTGACAAGTGATGGTCACAAAACAAATACAAGCTAACAATATGAATGATAGGTATGTTGTAACATAATTAATCAAGATCACAAATTGTGCAATATGGGTAAGTATATAGAAAGTAAAACAAAACTTATGTCCAATACATCTATAACGCAGGTGGAGCGTAAAGATGCTGTTGGAGTTCATCCATGGTCTTGATTGATATTGCCGGGTTTCCTTCCCGTTTTCGAACGTATATGGTGCCATTTTTGACCCAGCAAAACTTATAGTCTGCCAATTTGGCCTGCTGTCTAGCCGATCGAAATAAATGTCTGGCTTCTTTTGTAAGGCGCTCATTGATATATATATTCCTTGAAGGCCCTTGTACACCTATGTCAAGATTAGTCAGGTGGCGTCTTACTTTGCTTGCTTTTAGAAAAGCTTCTCGGTCATATCGGCGAAGAAAGCGTACAATCAGAGGACGAGGAAGCGTTGGTTTATTAGCTCCGTCTGTGGCCGTGCCCTTAGCGTTGAAACTTTCTCGGATTCGCGGTCCGACGCGGTTTACAAAGTCAATGTCTTTTATATCAACAGCCGCCCCAATTTTTTGGGATATCAGCTGTACCAGTTGAAATGGATTTTCACTAGGAGATTCATTTATGCCTGAAATTTCAATTTCGTTGCGTAAGTCAGCTTGGGATCGCGTGTTGAGCTCATGAGGTAGTTCAGCAATTTTATTGTGGCACATAAAAATCTCATTTTGTCGCTCTTCTAGTACCCGAAGCCTCGACTGACTATCCTCTAATTTTTTATCATGGTCTTCGATACGATCAAAACATTGCTTAAGGTGTTCCGATAAGCCTACCATGTGAGCCTTCATTTCGCTTATGTCACTCCGTAATAGTTTTATTTCAGTGGTAAGCAAGGATAAATCTCCGCATTCGGCACTGACAATAGACGGGCTCGGCGAAGTAGTGGTCTTTAGGCTACAATCACGAAGCAGAGTTCTAACGCTGTCGTCACAGGGCGACGCTGTCGCTGACGGCGTCACAGTCACGGCGGCCGTGGCGACGGCGGCAGCAGCTCGGACCGGCGTATTGGAGTTATCTCTCCGAGGTTCCCTTGAGTGACACATGGGACAGACCCAGTTTGACTTAATATCTTCAGATATCTTGCGGTCAGTAATATTAACACATATCGGATGATAGTAGCTACTACATTTAGTGCATATTATGTTTGGAGTACTCAAACGTATAGTTTTGTTACAGGCAGCGCAAGTGTTGACCATTTTTAAGCAAGTTTTATTATTTCGCTTAGCTACAGCAGTGATAAGAAGAAATACGTTTGTATGTGTAGATAGATATTACAATGTTAGTTGTAACGAACACTCAGAGCCGGTTTCACGTAGAAGTCCACGCCGCTGCCCTGCTCGGTAGTAAGGGAGTGTGACAGAGACGAAAATATATAAAACCGCAGCCCGTCCCTTTTCCCCGAGGTGTAGAGGAACCTACCTCAGCTACTGCAGCAAACCGACTCTACTAGTTTACTTTACTTAGACTACTTTATAGTAATCTGTGTCACTTCGAGATGTGGTTACTTGCACTTGTGGTGGAATATTATAATTTTGAATGCACTTAACTATGACACTTTTTAATTACTGCTTATGAATGAGAATGGTGTGAGATGTACGTTGGAATTTCAAGAGCACAAGAAACGCGTCCACACCTTAACTGTGTTAAAATCGCACTCTTATTCTATTATACACGTTCTGTTCATTCTCACTTATTATATTATACACGTTTGTCAAACCACGAATTTTAATTAAAACAAAGACTGCAAAGTGTGGTTTCGCATGGAGGTAGGGCGTTTTGCGAAAGCGCGCCTGGCTAGCTACCACTGTCAAGTAGAAAACCTGTCGCCAAGTGTTCCAGCAGCTGTTTTTAAGAGCTAGTAATTCTAGGCTATTCTAAACAACATTTTCGACCGCATTATTACTTACCATCAGGTGCAACAGTGATCAACAAAGATAGCATATTAGATATAAATAAAAAAAGTGCCTAAATTACTTAATTTTTTCATTACACTTAATTGGAAATAATATTCTAGTATAGATTAGTTAGGTACCTTTTGGGGCCACACATTTCACTAAAGAGCGTTCCCGAAAGAGTAGACAGTAATGTCTAGATACCATTGACCTATATATACTACACGCGACATCTCAAACGAGGATAGTCGACCAGTGCAGGTATGCCGACCGGCATACTCCCCCCCACACGCAGCTGGGTACTCGTAGAGATTACACGCGGTTTACTTCGGAATTGTGTATTTTGTAATTGTGTTAATAATACACAATTTTCGAACGTAAAAATAATACACAATTTTCGAACGTAAAGCTCGTGTAACCTCTTCAAGTCTTAATGGAAACCTGAAATGCATACATTCAGAAAATAGTGGATCTACCGTAACATGTATATCAAAGCAAATGAAATATCTAGTGGTCCAATTAGAAATAATTATTAAGGTTAGAATACGCTTGTTATACTAGTACATCGGCGTTGTTTGAGTAGTATAGTACAAATATTTATAAGAAATAATGCATTTACGTATGCTGATCGAGAATATAAAAGTTTTGTTGCATGGATAAATAATTGGGTACCAGCGGGATTCAAAACATGACTATATTTGCGGATTCAAAAATGTGTCTTAGGCAGGCAGCGAAAAAAATAATCGCCATGAGAAAATTGTCAACGACATTTTCCTGTAATCTTGTACACAGAAATTTGACCCGAGGCATTCTTCCCCACATATCTCAAGCATGTAAATAGTAATGTCTGCACCAATCGGAGACAAAATCATGAATTCTTCGGTTAATTAAATAACTTAAGACGACAACGATTGAACGTTACCAGTGTTCAGTCAATCCTTATTTAAATAAAAACCTAAAATCCAATGTCGGTCCATTTACCTATATAGACTAGACGTGACATCTCAAGCGAGGATAGTCGACCAGTGCAGGAATGCCAGCCGGCATACTCGCCCCCACACACAGCTGGGCAACCGTAGAGATTACACGGATTACACGCGCTGTATGTTCAAAAATAGAATGAATATTGAAATGAATATTTTGAATACACAATTTTCGAACGTAAAACGCGTGTAATCTCTACGAGTGCCCAGCTACTTGTGGGGGAGAGTATGCCGGCCGGCATACTTGCGCTGGTCGACTATCTTCGTTTGAGATGTCGCGTCTAGTATATATAGGTCAATGTTTCAGTACCTAAAAAACTGGATTATAATAATTATTATGTTACTACTAACCGAAGTGCGGTCATAATAATTATATACATAGGTTAGTTTTAGCTGGCAACATCTAGTTGTAGAAAGAATATCAAGACTAACCCCGAATAACCCTGAAAGTGGACTTGATCGTCCATTTATTTTGAAAACTAATGAGTAATTTTGAAGCAGTGATGGCTCAGTGGCACTGGCTAATGGCTATGGACTGCAGCGCAGCAGGTCCATAGTTCGAATCCCGCCGTGGGCTTGAGCTTCCATGCATGGTGCAATGCTTCATGCATGGTGAAAGGGCATTATGCGAATGGGCATTCGCAGCGACCATCCTCAAGTAGAAAATCTGTCGCCAAGCACCTAACGGTGTGTTCCGGCAGCAGTCCTTGAGAGCCAGTGAAATTACAAGCACATGAGACTTAATAACTATGTCTTAAGGTGACGGGCGCAGTGCAATTCGTGACTTGTGAAATGCATCTGTTATAGGCAGAGGTTAGTCCGCTTAACATCAGATGGGCCTCGAGCTTGTTCCGGCACAATAACATAAAAAAAATACTTTCGAAATTTATAATGTTTGTTTTCCTAGTGTTGTGCTTGGATAGTGCTTATAATAATTAATAGTTTTTTTTTTATATTGGTGACAGGTTTACCTTTGACCACAATCTTACCTTATGGTAAGTGATGATGTGGCCGAAAGTGTTAACACGTTTATCCTAGTGTAGTACCGTAACTTAACTGTGCAGTTGGCGAGGGCGCTGCTGATCAAGGAAATCAACTACAAACTGTCACAATTTGAAGGAATGTTGTAGTTCTTTTTTCTGCCACCTGAACAGATAAGTTGGTGGGTCTGTACTACTGACTCTTAAGGATAGCTGCTGGAACACACCGTTAGGTTAGTATTAGCCTTAGCATGTATACCCAACAAGTATAATAATTAAAAAAGTAATAAACCCAACTGTTAATAACTTATTTTGTTCCACTGAAATTAAAACTGCAAGTTATATGTATTTATTGAATCGTTTATTTAAGCCCTTCATTTTGATACACGACTCGATGGGTTTGGACTTTGGAATAACCTAATTTTATATCTCATAATATGGCGCCTAAAATCCACATATTTGTTTTTTATTTATACACAAATCTATCGATATCTCATACATTAAAATCGGTTAATCCGTTTAGAAGTTATGGTGGAATAAAAAAACTCACAAACAAATATACATACATAACACACATGAACCCTCAAAATACAACACTCCTTTTTTGGGGCAGTCGTGAAAAACAGAACTTCCTTTCGTTGTAATTATGTTTGGTTATTCACTCAGCAAGCGATAATGCAATATAGTCTGGTTTTTAATTCGAGATCAAAAATGTAAAAAAAGAAATGTCAATATATGTCATTGTCAAACTGATAAGTCTGGGTGTTCAATCGTTTTTCTTCAAAAATATTCTCACAATTGTGGCTATTAAAAACAAAAAAATCTTACACAATTTTTTTCAGGCTTGTATATATGCGTAAATATGTACGCGCATATAAAAGTGTTTTATTGTTTCATAATAATGCAATAAATTATAGCATTAAATATATTTTTTACATTAAATGCTCCATCCGTTCCCAAAATTAGAAAAATTACCAAGTACTTGTAATTTTTTTGCACGGTTAACACCTTTGTTTACATTTTTGATCTCGAATTAAAAACCAGAGTATAGTTTATTCTCCTTTTTTCGTTGGGAATAGACAATACCTCCAAGTTACTGTACTGTGTCAGCCGGAGCCGTCAGACCCCACGGGGCCTCCAAGTACGTACATTTAAGAGCCATTTCACAAAATCACGCTACTGAAGTTTAGGTTAGGTAAATGCCAGCGCATCGCTTACACAAGCGAAAGAAGTGACGACGGAATAGCGTGACTGTGAGTAACATATTTTGATACTAGCATTCATTAATAAAGAAATCTAAGTTGCGAATTTAAAAATTGTGTGATTGGCATGAGTAAACGATCAATTTCTTGTCGATTACTTGCTAATGTTATAGAAAAGAAGTAGGCATGTACATTAAATAGTCAACTTAATGTACATTAATAGACTACTAGTTTGAATCATTTATTGTAACAAAAAACTTAAATAATTAAAAAATTATACGGCTTAAAATTATATAAATATTTGATGTAACGGCATTGATTAAAAGCTGCGGACTAAAAGCACTTTCTTTTAAATTTTCCAAAAATTGCTGTTTTCCTCGTTCACACTCTTCAGTATCTATATCCAGTCGTTAACACCGTCTGTCATAATGAGTATGCATAGGATTGAGGTTTATTTTTCTGTGCATCCGGAAAACAACTTAGTACCAACCACAAACGTTCCATGACGTTTTTGGTTTTCCATTACTTTAACATGTCACCCTCATATTCCCATACCATAATATATCACCTAAACCATTTAAAAAATAACATTTTCATCCATTTAGTTTGAGTAGACCAAACAGCGAAATGTAAATATATATTTACAGATTTTGAGGTTTTTTTGTTTTTAAATCGAATATCTTTGATGCAATCTATAATCAACATATATATACTTCCGAAATCAGATTGAAGACGTTCTGAAAAAAGGCCAGGTCAAAAGTACCCTAAACCGACGCTTATGTATGAAAGGATTGATGAGTATAGACGAAGCGAAAGAGATATGTCAGGATCGTATTAAGTGGAAATCCGTGGTCTCTGCCTACCCCTACGGGAAAGAGGCGTGATTTTATGTATGTATGTATATACTTCTTGGTACCAATGCAATCCCCACTATATACTCTTATGCTCACTATTTCCTCTATAGAAAATAAATGATAATACACCTTTTTATACAAAAAAATACTGAAAATGGGGTTTGAACACACGACAAAAATGGTGGGAAATAGTAATTTAAGTGCTATTTCTATTTTTTCGTAACTAACTCACCTAGAACTTCGATCTTCTTTTAATATGATAATTTACTATTGTTCTTTAGCCATGAATTGTTACAGATTTTTACGCCAAATATTTTAAAGTAACAAAATTAAAACAACCCAATTGTTTTACGAACTTTGGCGGGAAAACTGTATTGGAGAGCAATTATTTTTTCTGAAAACCTATACCACCTTCGCCTTTGGTCCTTCTTTGATATTATTATTTACATGTAATTTATACACCTGTATTATTTCAGATTTTTTGGTTTAGAAGTTTAAAATTAGTTACGAGATTAATTCATACGCAAATTTGCATCGGTAAGTGTTTGCGTTGCAAAATATATCGAGTGAAAAATGACTTATACATATGCAAAATTGCGGTTTTCTAGATTTATAACTGTTGAAGTACTTAATAATAAAATACTTCCTACTTCATACGTTATCTCAGAAAAGTATGGATTTTTTCTTGTATGAGCAAGGATGCATCCTTTTGAAAACCATTTGGATTATGAAAGTCGGACTTACGCAGATTTATGGTAAATTTGTAAATACGACTATCGACCGCTAACTGGTATCCCGGTTTGTACAAATGATGGAAAAGCCGGGAGGCCGGTTTTTAACACAATGGATGAACAGAAACTAAAGATGTAGTTACTTAACAAGACAACAATACTTATATTATGGACAACAAAAATAAAGTATAGTTTGTTACTTAAAAAAAATATCGACATGATCAAAACTCTGTGGTCGCACTATAAACTTGCATCTAAGCGTTCCGCGTACGAGACGTCAGAGCAAGGAAAACGAACACAGGTCCTACCTCGATGGGCGCTCGCGCGGTACTGATCGCCTCGCGCTTGTACATTTCAATTTATGTGCATTTCGAGTTATGTTAAATATTTTTTCTTGTCTAACAAAGCAGAGTTAATATCACAATTTATTAAATATCAGATTAATTAAAGAATGACCTTTCTTTTTATATAATATCTGTTTGGAATTACACTTTATTAAACGCAATATATGGTGGTAAACTGCTGATATAATTCGTGGGAATTGGCGCAAGATCTTTATTTTTTTTTCTACAATGACGATTAATTAGCGATATTCTAGTACACTATGTGTCAACAGCATTATATGCCTGATGCACAGTTGTTTTTTTTAGTTAATTTGATGAATCTTTATACAAGAGATATAACTCTGAAGTTGGCTATGTGTACTTTAATTCGTAAAACAAGGTGCGGGAGATTGGTCACTACAAAATAATTAATGTTATGTTTGTAAATCTGGTACATTAACTGAAAAGAGAACAGATTATTCTATTTTTATCAATTATTAAACAACTTGTAGATATTTCCTATGATAGTAAATTAAGCGCTTAAAATCTTCGTGTACCGCATTAAAATGTGAAATGCCTCTTAAATTTCATTAAATCATTCGATTAGTTTTTAAGTCACAGACAATTACCTGAAAAACTTATTTACGTATTTGGATATTATGGCCGATAGTGAACAGTATTTTAGGCGAGAAACAAATAGACAGAAACCTTGTAAGTAGTATGTATGAATAACTAAAATGAATGAAGTTTTATTAAAGAAAGAAACTCACTTCCTTATCTGATAAATAGGAGATAACATCTAAAATTCGCACCACAATAATGTGGGGTAGTATGTAGCATGGTACAAACTTCTTTAAGTTTATTTTTGCCAAATAAGTTTTTGTTATTATTTGCCAAACGTTTTTCTTGCTACTGTAAGTTTATCTTTTGGCCAACATCTTACCTATGAGTTATATCTATGAGACTATCATGTAGTCGAGGTCTGTAAACAGGCATAACCTGATGAGGTACTCGCATGTCTCAAGGACAGCCAGACTAGAGGACACTATTTGGTGCTTGGCGACAGATATTCAGAATACTGAAGCTTGCAAGACGAGACATGCCCAAATGTAAATAATTACGTTCGAAAAAATTGTATCGCTAAATAGTGGCGATTACATTTCCAATAATAAAAACCATATCTGCTACTGAGAATTTCTAGACAAGCATAATTCCAAGAGGTCGACAGAGACCACCGATTTCGACTTGCTATGATTTTTTCAAACTTCTATTGCTTCTCTCTCTCTCTCACTGCATTACTCTTACAAGCCCATTTTTTAAAAGTAACTACTCATAATCTGTAGTTTAGAAAGGTCCATTCATAGTACCGAAGTTTGTATTTGGAATAAATTATTATCAAACAGTTTATCTACTCAAAGAAAGAAAGAAAGTCGACCTCAACTTCCTTCGTCGCCATTCATCTACAATAAAACTAAAAAACACAATTTCTTGCCGTTTCCGCTTGGAATGACTTCAAAAATGAAACAACACAGAAATGGGAACGATTTTTCTTTGCATCTCAACGTTGAATCATTTTATTTCTGAGCAATCTTGGCTATTGTTTTCCTTTTTTTTATAAACCTTTGTTATGATTGCGTTGGCAAAGAGCTCGGGAATTTTAAAAACTACTATTTTTATGATAGAGGACTTTATGAGTCACAACGCACTTAATAAGATACAATGTTCGCGGTTATAAATGTACAAAAGTTTGGAAGTGTACTTATTTTGTATACAGTGACGAACAAGCGAAGGATATGAGTTTTTAAACTGTCACGGTCATTAACATTACAATTATTATAACTAACGGGATATTTACCGTGTTTTTGAAACACGGTAAATATCCCGTTAGTTATATTAAAGCAAAGGATAGTGTGTATTTGTGTATATTTTAGTGACAGCTATGTTGGTAGAGTTGAGAAAGCTTCGCTTTGTATTGTAAGGTTCTGAGTTTGCATCGTACAGGACGTAGCAGTTGTATTTCTGACCAATAAAATTTTCAGAACGCGAAATGAACCATATGTTATGCTCTTTTTAATACTGATAGGTTTGCTATAACGCTTGCTATGCGGATTACATTACAAAATTACAAATATACGATAGGAAAAATTTAAGTCATGTGCGGGATTCGAACCCGCGTCCATCCACCCTTTGAACCGGGGTATGCTCTAACCAATTGAGCTAATATGTCATGACGTCATAACTCAAATCTTTCCTATCGTTCTACCATCGTATTGGGGTGGAGCGACATCTATAGTACCACTTGCGTAGTACTACAAATTAGATCAATTTTGCAATTGGTTTTATACTTGTAAATGATAATGATAGCAGGCGTTATTGCAAACCTATCAATATTAAAATTATAAGGTTGCGTCATCATTTACAAGTATAAAACCAATTGCAAAATTGATCTTATTTGTAGTACTACGCAAGTGGTACTATAGATGTCGCTCCATCCCAATACGATGGTTAAAGAACGCTAGGAAAGTGTTGAGTTATGACGTCATTTCATGTTAGCTCAATTGGTTAGAGCATACCCAGGCTCAAGGGGTGGACGCGGATTCGAATCCCGCTCATGACTTAAATTTTTCCTATCGTATATTTGTGATTATGTAATATATTATGCTTCTTTACTCACCCTTTTTTCGCATTCAGCACTGGAAACGGTTATGTAGTTCGAGTTTAAAGCTTTCTGGGATTTGGATTTGTGCACCACTAGCACGGAGCGCTTGCGTGGAGTTTATCAGCCGCGACCTTTCAAGCTTAACATTCATATTCAATGTGCCTTTAACGATGACGAATTGGTGTGTTCCGACAGCGTTCTTTGAGAGCCAGTAATTCTAGGTTAAGCCTGTTAACACCTTCGACCACATCATCACTTACCATCAGGTGAGATTGTGGCGAAACGCTTATCTACCTATCAGCAATAAATAAAATATAAAAGATATCGAACCCAGAATCTCGGCCTTCCGAAACAACATTCTACGCTGCTTTTTTTATGTTATTTTGGCGGAACAAGCTCGAGGCCCTGGACTAACCTCTGCCTATGACAGTTGCAATTCACGAGAACTCACGAATTGCACTGCGCCCGTCACACTGAGACATAGTTGTTAAATCTCATTGTGCCTGTAATTTCACTGGCTCTCAAGGACTACCGCCGGAACACACCTTTCGGTGCTTGGCGACAGACTTTCTACTTGACGGTGGTAGCTAGCCAGGCGGGCAATCGCAAAATGCCCTTCCACCATGCGGTGAAGCTCAAGCCGGCGGTGAGGATCGAACCAGGGTACTGCGGCACGGCAGTCCATAGCTATTACCGCTCGGCCATCATTGCTTCATTACCGCTTGGCCATCATTGCTCAACCAATCAGGTAGAATTACAATTTATTTCAACATTCTCCAGTATAATTATATCTTACATAATATAGTAGTACTATAGGTATCCCTCCCGTGCAATTTCATTATAATATGGAAATTGTATCTGAATATCGGTATGTTCTCAATAACTGGAGACAAAAGGATTTTTGAGTAGATAGGGAGTACAATGGCTTTGTGTGATTCAAATGGAGAGAGAAAGTTCCGTAGGTACATATTCTGCATCTGATATTTTAAATAGCACATAAACAGTTTCCAGCTTAAGTAAATAATATGAGCTGTTTCTATCAAAGATTTCAAGGCCTTGGCGACACCATAATCATACATAACTAGCTTTCCGGCTGCGGCTCGGCCCGTATCCATTCGTGCAAAACCATTAACTTCTTTTTGCGCAGTTAGATAAAAACTAAACTTTATCCTTCCCCGGATCTTAAACTATAAACAAACCAAATTTTATCCAAAAGAGGTCTTGTAGTTTTTAAGTTTATTCGTTGCATTCAAAAAAACAAATCTTTTCTCGTTATCATAGTGTAGATGTAGGTTGTAAACGATTTTGGTCAAAAGTTATTCGATTTCATTCTTGAAAATATGGATCTCTACTCAGAATATATAGATTTAAGATACATAATTTTTCCTTAGCGTTTGCAATAACAGTATTTCCAAGAATGTAATCGAATTGGTTTTTTGTTAGCGTCATATTTTCTGAGATTTGCTTAGTCTTGCTTAGTCTGATATTGAACTTTTTCTTTATCCATCATAATTATCATTTACGAGCACAAGGTCGGGGATACAAACAATCCCCTCTGCAGAGGTTGTGTGCTGGAAAACGTAATTGAGAAGAATGTGATATTGGAATGGAATGCAAAACCACAGAAGTTGTTTTTTTATGTTATTGTGACGGAATAGGCACGAGTCCCACCTGATGTTAAGCGGTATCCTTTGCCTATAACAGATGCATTTCATCACAAGTCATGAGCTGCACTGCGCCCATCACCTTGAGACATACTTTTTAAGTCTCGTTTTGCCCGTAATTTCACTGGCTCTCAAGCACTGCTTCCAGAGCACACCGTTAGGTGCTTGGCGACAGATTTTTTACTTGAGGGTGGTCGATAGCCAGGCGGGCATTAGCAAAATGCCCTTCCACCATGCGGTGAAGCTTAAGCCTGCGATGGGATTCGAACCATAGCCAATGCCACCGAGCCATCAGATTAGGTAAACAGTGACTTGTATCAAGTAACAATCTCTGCATTATAGGAATGCCTTCAATGACTCGGGACCACACTCTAAGCAAGCAAGGGAACCAATTGTGCCAGCGACCTAAGTCTGTACTCCGATAAATTAAGTAGTTGGCATGGCTAGAGTAGCTGGCAGGAGAATTGCATTGGGTGTACCCTATGTGGGACATCAGTGCAGGACTTATTGCTCTAACACAGAATATGAATAAGAAAGTGATAATATTTGAAGCTATGATGGTCCAGACGCCATAACTTTGGGCTGCTGCATAGGAGGTCCATAGTTCGGATTCTGCCGCGGCTTAACCTCTTCTCTTCAACGCAGTCTGATAGTGATAGAATTTAGCATTCCTCAGTGTCTTAAAATAGTATATTGTTTACCAAGGGTGGTAACTAATCAATTGCACCCAATATATTTACACGTCCAAGCGAGCGCTAACTGTTCGAGCATGCAATTGGTTACCTACACCCGATTACTATACACTATTTATCCCAATATCTGTAAAGTTGACACTCAAACTGTAATGGACAGGCATGCTGCGTCCCATCAGGTGGGTGACTTTACCGTTATCTCGCTTTATTACAAAAAAATCACAAATATAAAATAGTTATACATATATCACAGTTTAGCAAAAAAAACAGTTTGTCTTTTATCTCAAGAATACATCTTCTATTTTCGTTTTCTTCTTCTTCTTTTCTTCTGCTTTCCCATATCCCACCCATATGGGGTAGATAAAAAATGTGTTAACTTACAACACACAGGACAACATAAACATATAACCATTAAAACTTTGGCCTTATATTTCTAAGCTGGGAACCACACGGCATCAAAAATAGTTGCATAATATCTTAACAGCTATGTTATTTAACAGAATAAACATTTATTATTAAAAAAATAACGGTCATAAAAAAAAATATAAGCTTTATTAAGTATACCTCAAATACTACTCGCTAGATCTCACTCAAATTTAAATGGGACCACATGATGATAAAAAAAAACATCAAAATCGGTAAACCCAGTAAAGCGAAAAGATGTAAAAAAAACCCAGAAAAGATGTAACAACACACACAAAAAAAACTACAGTCGAATTGCTAACCTTTTGCTTTTTTGAAGATGGTTAAAAACATGTCTGAATTGGTTAGTTATCTTTTAAGCGATACAAAAACCTTGAATAGCGTCTCAAATTTACATTACTTAATTTTAAAATAACCAGTTAGTCTCGGTTGCTGCTCTCTGTTTAATGGCTGCAGGCAGAGTCGGAGGAGAACACATTGCATATTAATGCATACAGCTTTCAAAGCTTAGAGTACAAAGGACAAAGTATACACTGCCTTGTGACTTGGCTGCTTTTATATTATGATATAACTTCTCGCTGTAAATTGAGACGTTCTTCTTACAGTGCGCTCAACATAGTTGTGAGATTTTACAAAAATACATAACAAAAAAAAACGCGTGTAATACGAACCTGCCTCCGTCCGTCTCTATAGCCATGCTCTGCCAATTGAAGTCATAGCTCAAATTTAACCTTAAAACAATAGGAACGTAAGTATAAATTTGGTCTATCACTCACTCAATATGACAGCTCAGTTGTAAGAACTTATCCCGGGTACAGGGACGTATGATCGCGGGTTCAAATCCTCGTAATGAATTTTTTCTCTCGTTTTAATTTTGTAAGTTTAGTCAGTCAGGAGGCAAAAGTTACAATTTTTAAGACTAACTGTGAGAGGCTGAACTGTTTATGAAATAAAAAAACCCTTAAATGCCTTCTTAAACTGAAATAGAGAAAATAACTTGTTGAAATAATGACATGCTCAATTAAACTCTGAGGTCATGTTTTCATAGTCCGATTTCCAAGTTATTCCATAATTTTCAGTATTAGCAAGCTTGGCTTCTCCTGGCCTTTTTCATACTGTGGTATTTTTTTATAGCTGATAGGCTAGCCTTTGACTACTATCTCACCTGATGGTAAGTGATGATGTTGTCGAAGATGATGTTCTGGCTAGCCTAGAAGTACTGGCACTAAAGGACAGCTGCCGGAATACACCATGGGTTCTTGGCGACAGCTTTTCTACTTGAGGGTGGTAGCTAGCCAGGCGAGCATTTGCAAAATGCCCTACCACCATGCTATAACGACTGCCATCGTAAGGCAAAAACCGGGACCGACGTGCTTCGGACGTGCCTTCCGAAGCACGGAAGCGCTCTGTAGTAATGTTACTAGCGGTCACCCATCCAAATCCTGACCGCGGTGGACGTAGCTTAATTTAGCTAATCGATTGAGAACGGCGAAGCAAACTTCGGTACGAGCGCTTCAAGGTATTGGTTTCGTTTTCATTTTATTTTTTTCTTGTTTTATTGAGCACGCTGTGTGCAGAATGTGCCATTAGCTTAATAATAGTAAACATCGGAAATTATTTTATCATCCTGGTTTAAGCCTATTGGCACATAATTATGCAGTCAGTTAATGGTAACTGAAGAATACATATTATAAACCAGGCACAAGCATGATAGTGATGACGATTACATCATAACAAGTTTTTCTCGATCTAATAAACAACTTCGCGCACTTGTTGCATAATATACTATTGCGCTAGACAAGATACAGGTATCCTGTCTAGCGCAATAGTATATTATGCAACAAGTGCGCGAATTTGTTTATTAGAATCGAGACGGGTTTTAGCCTAAGATCAAAGATCAAAGGTATAAATGGAGTAGAGATTGTATTGTAACACACTAGTGCGGTAAAGTAAAAAAAAACACGAGTGCGTAATAGACTATGTTATGACACTAAAATCGGTGCATTTAAAGGCTCGTTTCGAGCAAGTGTGTTGAAAAGGTAGTTTTTATGACATTAAGATTTTTTTAAATAAAATTGATTGTATTTTTTATCCGTGTGTAATCGGCATTAGACCATGTAAATGGATTTGTTAATGAATGCCGGCAGGAAGCCAATTATCCAGTATCTTTGCAGCTTACTTTTAAATTCTTAATAGCCTTAGACTTGCCAATGCTCTTAGCGTTTTCTGTAGCTTCTTGCGTGTATATAATCCGAG
Source organism: Plagodis pulveraria (assembly GCA_963890685.1). NCBI lineage: Eukaryota > Metazoa > Arthropoda > Insecta > Lepidoptera > Geometridae > Plagodis > Plagodis pulveraria. The sequence goes on from OY982968.1 coordinate 2,978,532, forward strand.
CTTTATCATGATAGACGTACCTACGGGACTACCCAAGAGCTAGATAAACACAATTATCTACTAAACTGAAGAATTAAGTAGTACAAGCCAGCGCGTTGTCACTGAATGAATTGAGCAAATCTACGGCAATTTGAATGGTCGGGCGGCACCAGTTGAACCTTGTAAGGCTTCAAAGACAAATCCTTACGCAAAATTTGCCATGGGGCGGTTTTGGATAACCCCAATTTTTGAGAACAACGAGGAATAGACAAATTTTGATCTTCTTCAACACTGTGGCTCACGACTGTGATGTTTTCAGTTGAACGATCCGGTCAAACACGCGTGTTGGCTCATTTTGTACCGAGCTTGTCGACTCAAATTTAGTGACCAAATTTTTAATAGCGGTCTCAGTATGACGATTAGGTGGTCCGAAAATATCAAAATTTTACGAAATATACCTTTAACAGAATAAACCACCATTTTCATAGTAGATTTTAATATTTTAATGCGATTTTCGAGTGAAATTGAATACATTGTAACAATTGCCATAGCATACTACGGATACGTCAAAAACTAACTATGTGATAACTGTCATGCTGTTAGCGTTACCCCAATTGAAAAACAAAGTTCTTGTTGAAAACCCCTTTATTATCACTTGTAAGAAATCTACGGTTGAACATAAGTATAGCAGATGAGCATACTTTTGTTTTAAACAAAATCATCTCTCCATATTTTATTTTTAAATTTGTCCATTTTCATTGGTTTTGATTCAGATTTCTTTTTGGGTGATTTTACATACAGATTCAATTATGTTTTACTATTCTTCAACTTGGATAATGGTATCACTGTGTGATTAATTAAAAATGTTGAAATACAATTTCATTATTTGACAAAATTACAAATATACGATAGGAAAAAATTAAGTCATGAGCGGGATTCGAACCCGCGTCCGCCGGGTATGCTTTAACCAATTGAGCTAATATGACAATGACGTCATAACTCATTTTTTTCCTATCGTTATTTAACCATTGTATTGGGATTATATAGTACAACTTACGTTGTAGTACAAACAAGACCAAATTTGCAATTGGTTTTATACTTGTAAATGATGACGCAACCTTATAATTTTAATATTGTTATGTCTGCAATAAAACCTGCTATACGGAAAAAAATGTTTTAATGAAAATAAACAGCATTTTCTTTATATTCCAGAAATTTCCGCATATGGGGAATATTCGGAATAATCCCATCAAAACATAATCTTTGATACGCCCTTGAAACATGATTTACAACTCAATTGTAACTTGAACAGTGACAGATTAATCCATCTAAGACTCAGCCTGAATATTCTAGCTTTGACGTACAATTAGTACATCTTGTATTGATTACCTGGCTTACATTACTATCTCAGGTTCGTTACAAACGATGATTGAATCTTGTCTTACCTTGAGCTGATTCAATGTGACATTATAATCGACCATTACAAACAAGAAAACGCCATCTAGCTACCCTATAGTCCTTGTCAATCAAACATTATTGGCTTCCTTGCTAAAAAAGTTAATGCTCTAAAATTTCGTCGTATGTAACTGATGTCGTTAGGCGGTAATAAGATCGCATCCTTACTGCGGACACTAAAATATCATTTTTCTACCCTGATCCCACGTATATCCACGGACTCGGTACAAAACTTTTTGTCTAACAACCCAAGAACGGAAAGAAGACACAATGTAAAGAGTTGTTGCTACTTTTTAATGCAACCTCTTTCTCTTGCTAACAGTATATCTACAACCTTTCAGTTAAGGAAGTGCATCTCAAAAAGGCAAATATTGAATGTTTTTATAGAATGAGTGTAGGTACGCCAAAAAACATTATATTTTATTCATATCTTAATATTATAGTCTTGTCATATCTGTGAAGATATTATTATGAATAAAATATATAATATTCTAAATGATATGATAAATACTGTGCCTGATTTAAAAACTCAATTCTATATATTTCACTCAAAAGAAAAAACTACTTATATCATGCATCAGCTTTTGTACAGCTAGGTTGTATATGTGTACCTTAGTACAGTCTACTTATGGTTTGGATCTTTTCTTCTTATATCATGCTTTAATTTATGTAGAGTAGGGTGCATATATAGATTGTAATACAATGTGCATATATAAACCAGGAGCAACTACAAATGGTGCTCTTCACCTTAAGCGTAAGGCTGATCCAGAATAATGTACATATGTAATATCCAAAATCTACATAGGCGATAACATGATGAATTTTAACCGGCGGTATGCCTTTATTAACAAAATACCATGAACTATATACAACACTACAGCTACTACAATAAATAATTTAGATACCAATAAGTCATTGCAGACTCATAGGCAGTCTAAATGCTCCAGCTCACTACCAGTTGGCAGCGAGCCCAGCATGCTGGCAGCATTGCCCCATGAAATTGCAATGCTTATTCTTTGATCACACGTCGCATCGATCAAGTGCTCTGATAAGTTTTGGAAAATACAATGAGCTCCCGGTATGAATGTATAAAAAACAATCCTTACTATACCTGTGCCAAAATTGACGCGGGCAACCTCAATTCAATATATTATATCTCTCAATAGAAAAAAAAAACGAACATACAGCTTTTAAATATCAAGTTTTGTATCTATTTAATAAATTGTATCAATACAATTCACTTATTATTATGTGTCAACCTTATCTTAACCTTTTGTGGGAAAGACCTGAAATATTATTTTCTGTTTTTTTAGAAGTTAGTGCTCTTCCCAGAATCTCTATAATTTATTTAGAAAAATGTATAACAAAATTGTTTGATATAGAAAGAGGATTGTTCATTTTCGGCTTTGCGTGAACAAGGTGTCCGAAAAAGAGTAAATTAGTCAATGAATCAGATTGTATTTAAAATCAATTTCTGTGCTTTGCCTTTGTTTCAACTCAAACCTATTCAAAGTATGTAATAAAAGTATTTATTGGATAATACCCGCCCATACATCTTTCATAATACAGTGTTGCCAACAACTTAATACGGTAAAGTATATACCTAATACAAAAAAAATAGTTCTTTTTGTGAAATATGACTTCGTAAGTAAGGTGACTGTTGTGACTTGACTCGACTATTTAGTGACATATTCAACACGATCCAACTAAATCGACGAATAGCGAGTGTACAAACCACATTAGTCCAACCATAGAAACAAAAAAGAAGGTGAAGAAATCAAACGATCTATAGTACCACCAACTTAACTGTGCAGTTCGCGAGGGCGCTGCTGGTCAAGGAAATCAACTACAAACTGTCACAATTTGAAGGAATGTTGTAGTTCTTTTTTCTGCCCCCTGAATAGATAAGTTGGTAGGACTGTAGCCGTCACCGATGTCTTTTCAATGTCATTCTTTCAACTTTTCTTTCCCGGTGTTGTAAATAACAGCTCTCTCTCGTTTGATTTTTTTGCGTTTTCGTACTCCTAATGGAATTCGATGATTCTTCCTCCCACGACAACGCTAGTGGATACCGAATCTCCTCACGATCACGATGACTTTGTCCCACCTACGATCACCGGTAGGTACTTCTTCTCACGGTGGCCTGCCTTTGGATACCAAAACTTCTCTTGTAATCAATAAAACAATATTGTTGCAATTGTATTGTGGGTCAAAGGAAAGTGGCTTACTGCGCACATGTCATGACGATAATTTGATTTTTGAGCTGGGCAAGATATCATGAAGATGTAAATCCACCTGCCCGGTTTGTAGATAATAAACTGTTAACTTGTGATGATAAGTAATAATAAAAAAAAGTAATATATAAGTATGTTTTTTTTCAAAGCTATCTAAGTAGACCATGGTGAAAAAGGGCTTATCTAATATCCTGATACTATATATCTATGATAGTATTGTTTATACTGGTATAAGCTATTAAACCTATATCATATTTATACCTGTAGCGTCTGTTCATTGTTGGCCAAAAGGTCCATACAAGTGGACAATGTTCTTTAAATAAATTAATGTAAGAAAAAGAAATAAAAATATTAATGAAACATTACAAAAAATAAAATAAAAGAAAAGTGGCTAAGCAGTGCGGTTGAAAAACTTACATGGAATTTTTTACAAAATAGCCTAAATCTTTAAAAATCTTTGTAAGTATTAACATTATAACGTAACTACGCAAGCCTGGGAACAGCTTATCCGTAATATGCACTTAAAGCAAGATTTTGCTTGAAACGAGATAGATTGGATCATCGGCTTCATCTGAAGTTTCATTTATGATGCAAACTTTGTTAACTCGACGAGTTAGTTAGCTGTCGAATGCTAAAGCTTATGCTGATAGCATTCGACAGCTAATACCTTGTAAGGAGATGACTATAGCAAATCCGTGGACACAGTCTATATTTTATGGATGGAATGAAACTTATAGGTTAGACTGAACAACATCTAAGACCACATCATCACTTACCATCAGGTGAGATAGTAATCAAAGACAAAACTACCAGACATAAAAAAAAAAATCTTAGTCTGATCATCCTTTGTTTTCATCCTACATTAAAGATACTATTAAGAAACACTTACACATTTTTACAATAATATAAAGTATAAAATTAACTTCATAAATTGGTAGTGACGCGGAGGCACTATTAATTGTTATAGTGATTATGGTCTAGGTACTTACGGGAACGAGGGCGGATGACGGCGAGGAGAAGTCCTGAGTCCTGGGTGGCTGAGCTCACGCACTTAACAATGCCCTTTACACTAGGTACTGCACAGTTTAGGGGTATATCACACGAGTTATTATTTGCGCACGCGCACGGGTGGATGTTAACGGACGATGTGTATGTGTCGCGCTCAAATCTCCACAGACGAATGTAGGTCAAGTTCAGTGCCAGCCGGCGCAGCGAGGATGCATCCCCGTGGACGGGGTTACCCCGCGTCCAGTAAGCGGGCGGATGACGTCGCGTCGGTTCTCGATTGAGTTGGTAGAGAACTCGAGAACAGTTGGTATTGAACCGTCCCTCTACGACACTAAAAATAATGAATTCATCATCACCAGCTGACTGACGTTCATTGTTGAACCACAATGCCATATAGAACATCGTAATGAACGGCCATTAGTCACTTGTATGTATCAGCTGCCCGTGACTCTTAACATTTTTTTTATTTGCTGGTATGTAAGCCTTTGACCACAATCTCACCTGATGGTAAGTGGATAGTGTGGTCAAAGGTGTTAACAGGCTATCCTTTCAATATACAATCAATTTTTTATATTGAAAGGAGAGCTAAGGCAGCTATCCTTGGCTTTCAAGGACAGCTGGCGGAACACACTGATAGGTGCTTGGAGACTAATTTTCTGCTTGATGGTGGTAGCTAGCCAGGCGGGCAATTGCAAATTGCACTTCCAGCATGCGATGAAGCTCAAGCCCGTGGCGGGATTCAAATCATGGCCTGCTTTGCGGCAGTCCATAGCCAATGCCATTGAATTATCACTGCTTCATGTTGTTTCACGATGTTGTTAGTCCCCCTAGTGTGGGGACCAAATGAATCAGAACTCAAAACTCGCATTTATTTGCATCGTCTCAAATCCCAAAAGCTTTAAGCTTTCGGTGGGTAGATCCTAGAGATACGGATTTGATTCCCGTTTGAGATGAATTTGGCGCTCTGGTAAATAAAAAAAAAACGATTTGGCAAGAAAAACCCACAGACATGTAAATTTTTGTAGTCACCACAGTAAACAATCAAAACAATATCTGGGCAAATATTTTTTTTTTTATTATTACTTGTTATGATATATTTAGACGAGTAGGTATATTATATATTATAATCGTAGCTGATAAGGTGATTACGAAAAACAGTTTTAAAAATTGACTGATCATGAACGACTAGGTAAGCCAAGGTCTTTTAGTAGGTTGTATAGGGATTTTGCTGGTATACCCCTTGCTCCGACTTCTACAGCATATAAATTAACCACATAACCGTTTTTGATTTACTCATTTATTAGGTCATAATATACGATTATATGAAAATGAAAAATGAAAATGTTTATTCTGATAAGGTATTGCACAGTTTCAATGGAATGGTTGAGCACCTGTTTCCCACACTAGGCTCGAGGCCCGTATTATGAGATAAAGGACTCTTCCGACGGAGTCGTTACACATAAATAAATTCGTGCCTATCATCAAAATAAGTTCAAAATGACTATGGCAAATTATTCAATAGTTATGGAGTATATCAGTCATGGATAGTGGCACTTAGATCATTTTGCGAATGCCAAGTAGATAAGCAATCGCACAATAACCTGACTATATGTTCCGGTAGTGTCCAAGAAGGCCAGTGGACATCTAGATTAATGTCTATTTACCATCCCTTGACCACATTATCAATGAACAGCATATGTGATGATACTCAAAGGCTATAAGCAATCAAAAATACACCAAGCACAACATGGACTAGAATGTAAATCATTGTATATCCAGGCCTGCCTAGGTATAGTGAAATCTGGCAAAGCTTTGTGATCAGTCTGTTTGTCTTTGGTTAGGATTTGCTCGGCTTTAGTAGATAGTTGTCATTGTGAACACCCGTGTACATGATGACAACATTGCTGTGATAGATACTACCTCAAGAACTCATTTCATTGATAGGTTGTTAGTTTTTTGTAATCCACTCCAGAAAATGGGATCCTATACTTTGTTCCTCTGTATGTCCTAAACTGAGAAAAATGTATAGTTAAACTGACCATAACACCGGTTCTATTAACCAAATACCTTCGTATTTGGCTCAGTTAATCAAGTTCAATTGGCTTTTTTTATCCGTGTTTTTTAGTTGTTTCAATTGTCTTTCTATGAAGGCCGAACCAACCTTAAGCTTTATAACTACATATCCCATAATGTATATCTTATCTGATTTGCTGTTTATTGTTCTCAAACTCCTATGTAATTACAATAAGGATGCATGGTTATGTTTACGGTTATGTTTGTAGTATCCAGTTATAAAAAAATATTTATTAAATATGTTCTGGGTAGTCTAACCGGAACTTACTCAAACAATCTGAAACAGGCCCTTAGAATAATATCTTCTCAGAACCTCCAATAATAGGTATCACTCTAAACTGTGGATAGGGTAGGCGCTACCCTCAGCAGCAAACTACTAAGTTTAGAGTGTTGATGTCACGGCTCTGAGATCGTCTATATTTCTTCATGTTTGTCAACGTCAACGAAACACGTGTCAACAGACTCACAATACTTGATGGCTTCTAACAGTTTGTATACTAAATATGCGGTCAGGCCCACACAATCACTGACCACAAAACTCACCTACACCACAGATTAAATAATAACTATACAAGTCTAGGTAGGCGGAATAAGGTAACTCGTTGCTGTAATTTTTGTAATATATTAAAAGTGTAGAACCTAGTCGTCTACGTTTAAAAATATTGAAAAAAGGTGCCTGCTCGCAATTTTTCTTAAAGACATTTATTTGCATTGTTACTAAAGCCAACGCTAAGCCAACATAACATGTGACTCTATGCTCTTAATTTTTCCATCGTTCTTAACCATGGTATGGCGATAGAGTGACATCTATTGTTCAACTTACGTTGTACTACAAACAAGTTTTTTATGTTTGCAATTACGCATGTTTCGGGGATTACATCACAAAATTACAACGGAAGGAAAAATAATAGTCATGTGCGGGATTCAAACCTGCGCCATCCACCCCTATAGCCGTGGTATGCTCTAACCTCTAAGCTTACATGACATATGATTCATGTCTCTAATTTGTCCATTTGCATTGTGTTTTATAAACAGCGGTAAATGATTTTATAATGCTAATTAAATATCTTTGGAACACGTATCAGTAACATATTCAACACATCATCACTGGCAACACACACTAGTTAAAGACGTTGGTCTTCAGGCTCTGCGGGACGTTCGACGAGAACAGAAGGAATGTAACTTCCCTAACGCTGCCCATCCGAGTTGGATTATTCAAGCGAGCTCTTTGTCTAAATTGGAAATAACTAACTGACCAGTCGCTCAGTCTTCTGTGTCATATGACAAAACGTGTGAATGTTATTTACTGCGCTATAGCCATTTCAGAAACTGGCATGCCCGGGAGGCTAGAAGTAATCAAACCTACAAGAAAGAATATTTTTAATGACTCTCGAGAACAATAAGTTCATGTCATCTTTTTTGAAGAACAGTACCACTACACTTCTGCATAATTTACTCTCAAGGATAACGGAATTATATAACTTTTGGGGGACTGAGAGTATCGGTTTTAAACCAGTCCTCAGAAGATCGATCGTGATTCCGTTATCACTTAGCGCCTTGTAGGACAAGTACTAATTCTGCCTGAACAGAATTTTAGTATAAAATCGCAAAGTTGACTCTAAATTACGCTTATAACGTTAGTATGTATCTTTATAATTACTATTTATGTATACATGTGTATACACATGGAACAAAAATAAAATAGCATATGTTATGTTTTTATAGAAGTTACTAGTTGTTATTTCGTTCGTAACCCAAACTGTGACCGTGATTTTAACATCGCTGCCTCTCTTTCACTTTTACGCAATCCGATTGTGATAAAACTTCAGCATTTTAAGCTGCGTGCTGAAAGCCTCTGAAGCTCTTCGAAAGCTACTGTAACCTCTTATCGGTTGATGTCCGGGATATGTTCGGTATAGCCTCGGGTCAGTTTAGCTCATTTGTCTCGAGCCGAACTGACTTCGGGTTCTCGTACAAAAGTGTAGAACTATCCATAAAACCTCTCTAGCTCTCTCAGAATCTACGGTTTTGATGAAATAATTCTCCCATCGTCGATCTTCAGCGTCTTCATTTGTCTTTGCCCCATATAGATAATTTTGTGAATACTAGAGTTGTCTTACTTAGAGTTTGTATTGAAATTTTAGCCCCGGTACCCCTCATCTTTTTCATATTCTAAGTTCCACATCTGCAGATACTGTGTTTCAGCTTTCTGGTCTGTTTTAAGACATTGGTTTTACTTCATTCCAGGTCGGATCGTTGTACTTTGCTTTGGGGATGACAGAGTGCCGCCAGGTTTGCCGCAGTTGCCCATGTTTTCGCCGCCCTGAAGATAGTCCAGAGCCTACCTGGTAATGTGGTCCGTATTTTTGTGTAAAGTATGGCCAATCTAAGGTCACTTGCGACGCTGTATCTACAATTCTGTAGGTACTTCGTGGCACTGTCTCCAGTGGCGATTTATATTACAATATTGGCGATTCTATGTGGCCAGAAGAACACGTCACACAAGTGACGAATCGCACTGCGCCCATCACCCTAAGACATAAAGTTGTTAAGTTTCATATACCTGTCATTTCACCGGCACCCATTACCTTCAAACCTGCGTAATACAATAATGGTGGAGCTTCAGGATTTCTCGTAGGCACCGGTCAATAAGCACCTAAAGTTTCTGTTAAGTTTACTTTATGGTATTTCATGTCTCACATCCGCACACTTTTGATATTAGTGTTAAAATCTATCTATCTAGTTGAACCGCGTGAGAGGTGTTTTGACTGCCATTCTGAGTGGAGATAAGAAAATGCGCCTCTTGTTTTCGCTATCGGGGACATAACGTTCAAGTCTGTCCCTCCAGATGCCAACACGATACTTTCTATAGAAAGTATCGTGTTGGCATGTGAAGCTTTCTAAGTAAGTGAACCTTTTCCACTTCTCATCGCTAGTAAGAAGTGAATTGGTTCATGCGTGTCACTCCTTAAATGCTCAGTTTTATGCACATATTATAAAGTAAACAAAGACCGCTTCTCTTTGAAGATCATAGTCATTCCAAAAAGAAGCATCTGATACGAGTATATAAGCAATTTTGTTTTCTGCTTGCGCTAGTCTCCTGTGGTCTTCGAGCGTTCTTACGTTTCATTTAGCTAATCAAGTCCATGTTTTCATGCCAAAAGTCCTCGTATTAGAATCAGTCCCATTTACAAATGTGTATGTTGCGGTAATCAGTTTAAGATGAAGGTATGTAGGGGTTGATGTCTTTATTCTGTTAGAAAGGCTGTCACCTTAGAGCTCACTGACCAGCTTGGTCTATCCTGAACTCCGTATCATCCGGCCTGCCGGATTTACCTTATCTGTCCCAACCGGCCTGCCGTGAGCGGTCATAGTCGTGTTTACATATTCACCATAAAATCTGGGTAAGTTCGATTTTCATAATTCAAACGGTTTTCGTGAGGATGGATCCTTGGCTATTCGAAAAAAAATCCATAATATTCTGATATAACAGAAAGTATGTTTAAAATTGATATGAAATCTGAAACCAGTTCAAATTACATTTTGGCGCCAAAATATTGTTTATATTTATGTCATTTAAAAATAATCTCGTAACTACTTCTAAAGTAATTAACCTAGAAAGCTGTAATTTTGCATTTGTATAGGCAATAAGTCAATAACGATGTTAAAAGAAATTAAGAGGATAAGGATTGATAACTTTTTTTTTTATATATTTTTTTATTTGACCCCCGTTTTTGTGCCGGCCGGAATTCCGGTGGTCTAAAAAAAAGGTTTAGTGTGAAGCTTGTATTTATCCGATCGTTATTATTCAAACGTTGTTAGTAAGCTACTATCATTGGCTATACAACAAAAAAACCGCATTATTCTATGGTAACGAGAAGTTACTCAAATCATGAAATGAAAAAAAATAACTTTCACTCGATGCATTTTGCCGCGCAAACACTAACCGATCGAAACTTACGTAATAAATAATCTCGTAACTACTTTTAAACCTATAAACCTAAACATCTAAAATAATTCAGGTGTATAGATTACATGTAAATAATCATATCCAAAGAAAAACCAAATTCGTAGGTGGTATATTTTTTGAGAAAAAAAAAAATGCGCTTATGTACAGTTTTCCCGCCAAAATTCTTAAAAAAAATCGCGTTGTTTTGATCTCGTTACTACTTTTAAAATATTTATCCTTACAATCTGGTATAATTCATGGGTAAAGAACTACTAATAAATACTCACATTAAAAAAAAAAACAAAGTTGTAGGTGGAATAGTTTCGGAAAAAAAATAATATATAAAAAATGCTGTTTCCCGCCATTTTCGTCGTCTGTTCAAACCCCTTTTCCTGTAAAATTTTCCATGAAAAGGTCTATTTTATTTTCCCGTACAGCGAATATGATGAGGATTGCATTGGTACCAAGAAGTTTATATGTTGATTGGAGACTGCCACAAATAAACTCGATTAAAAAACAAAATACTTCAAAATCTGGAAAAATATATTTTTATTCGCTGTTTGATCCACTCAAACTAAATGGATGAAAATGTTATATTTGTATGGTATAGGTAATATATTAGGGTATGGGGATGTTAGGGTGACATGTTTAGGTAATGGAAAACTACTTAGTACTACAAAAAAACGTTACGGGGCGTCGCGGGAAAAAAACGTGGACATTTCGGACGGATGGGTCGTACCCCATGGACAGATTTGTACATACGAGGGGATTTCGAGTATTCTCCGTGGTGATTTGAATTATGTAGCAACTGCAACGCTTGAGTGGCAGAGCATCATCGGCGTGGCTGCAGCGTCCCTCCCCATATATTCCCAAACGCCCGGCACTGTACAGGGCGAATATTTTATAATATTCATAACAATTCCGAAAATATGTTTTGCGTCATTCAGATTACATCGTCAAGGTAAGGCTTTATATTGTCTGATTTTGTAATGTTCTATATATATAAATATATATAGGTATATATTCCTATAAATTTTACTATTATATGACAAAATAAAAACATATTTCATGATTGGTTTCTGTTTATTCAAACAATAAAAAATTATCTAACAATTTTTATCCAGGAGATTCGTGAAATATTCCTACATGAAAAATTTTACCACCAATAACGAATAGTTTATTCACGTTGTAGAATTATACTCTTTCCAATTCTGCTTCATGTATTAGAACTCTAAAATGCCACTGATCAAACCAAAAAATCAAGATTCAATACGTTTGCGTTCTATAGATCACGCCAGCCTCAAACAGTTCTAAAATCTCAGTTTTGCGTTTCAAGTTCACTGCATCACACACCATGACTGGTCAAGTTCTACAGCACTGCAATCATACTTACTATGAGTTGAGTCCAATCAACTATGAGTTGAGTCCAATTAGAATTAGAGGCCCAAAATTTAAAATAACTAAATTACGCGTTTTGGATCCCCCATTACAGATATCAAAATGAAAATTAGTAGAAAACATCTATAGTTGCATGCAGCGAAATAATGATTGACCACATTTTAAAAAATATAAACCATATTGTTGCTATTTGATCTTATAATTATCTTTAAAAGTTCGAGTGAGAGGGCTGCATAATCTAAAAGGCCTCTTAAACTAAATTAATAGATTCTATAATCTTTGAAATTTTGTCGGAAATTTCGTTCAACGAATGGGAGCGGTCGGCCCAAATAGAACTCCGTTAGAACGTGCGTTCTCTTTGCCACGTTCTGACCTCTGTTGTCATTTGTATGTGTGTGTATTCATCCAAGCAAATGCAGACCACTGAAATCGGAACTCAGAACTCTAGACTGCTCTCTGTGCGGCCTTAGACTTATGCCAAGAATGGACCTTTGATACTGAATGTTTTTTTTTAAGTGTGTATATCTACTTATTTTAATCTACAAGCGTCGACACTTGTTATTTAAGTTTTGTGTACATTCAACGACAGCCAAACCAACGGACCATTCATCCATACAAAAAAACGTTATTCTTTGCGTGCGCTTAATTTTGTGTGACTCGGAGATACTATTACTGAATCTTGCTTTTTTGCTTTGATCAATGTTGCTTCTAATTATAAAAATAAGTTGCATACTATTGATACGGTAATTTTTATCACTGTAATTTACCAAACTTTTGTAAAGTCGCGCTTTTGACAAGGTGACTTTGTGGTGGCTGATGATCTTGCAATGTTTTTGATAACATAATAAAGACATATTCATATAAATAAAAAATATTTTTTGTAATTGTTCATACCAAAGAGACAGTCTATAAATTAAATTGCAATATAAATTGTACAATAAAATGGACATCTATTAATAGGATTACAAAAATATCATAGTCCTGGGTAGTTTTGGAGTAATTTTGCATTAGTTGATATACGAGTATCTATTTACAAACTAAACTTTTTGTTTACAGTTTTTTAACTATCCTTGCAATCTGGTCTTGTATAGTTAAGGCTTATAATCTTACGCCACAAAAACAATATAAATTAAAATGTATAGCCAAATTTTTCACTTAATATTAAATCATAATTTCAACTAATATTTATTTAATATGAATAAAAACAACGATAAATATTATATTGAACACCAGTCAATACGGTTATTGCAAAAATTATTTTATTACGTCTGGTCATGACGGTAATGGCAATATAAAAAATAATAAGGTGTATCAACTAATGTAAAATAAACTCTGCTAAAACACAAACATACGAAATATTTTTTCTTTAGTTTCTAGACTTGCCTAGTACTCCAGGAAATTCTTATTTTTAACAACAGCCATCATTTAAATTCTATAAATCTATTCTTATATATAATGTAATTAACAAGTATTTATCTACAAATTTTTGTTTGGCACAGCTAAGACTAGAGAATTTAAATTGTTTTATTATAAATTATGTTTTATTTCATTGAAGATATCATTTTGAAATACGCACAGTATGGACTTTCAAATAATATTTTAAAAACATTAAATCACGAAAAGTTTTTGTTATATTTTGATACAAATGCACTTAATTACGTTCTTCTAGAGACATTGACAAGAGGAAAAATCTACTTATTCAATAAAATTCAAAATTGAAGGTTGGTTTGATTTTACGCTGTATAGATATCAAAGTGAATTAGGTTTACAAAACAATCAGATTTTAATATTAGCTGCATTGTCTTTTACATGCATAGAAAACATCAACGTAGAATGGTCTCAGATGACGGTACACATTATTGTGAGTTAGATGGTATAGTTTTGGCACAACATGACAAGTTTCCTGTATTGAACCGTCGACATACGTGTACAGCTGTGAGGAACCTCACAGTTCAAAGTTTATTAATGGGCGTACTTTTAATAAATATTCGTGTAGTTACATCAAACTTAACATTAATACATAAAACTCAACACTATAAGGATACATTATTCGATAAACCATTATTAAAAATGTGTCCATACTGTGGGTCTACCTGTAATTTTAAATCAATTTTCATTATTATCAGTTGAAACGGTTTGGAATTTTTATTTTATAATGTATCTATTTGTGTTACATTAAATTTATCTACATTGTATTTTACAATTTCATCACTGTTACGTCTTTCTCTTAAAAATATACAAAATTGTTCATTTTCATACTACAAAACTACTTTACAATTTCAATTGTCCGAAAATTAGTAATGAAGGAATAAAACTAGATACTTGGGTTTCTTTTCAACATTTGTTTGAAACCTTTTGTAGCGCCGCTTTTAATTCTCTGGGTGAAGCAGGTGTCAAAAGCCACACTGGAATACTTGAATTTGTAAAACATTTTTTAACTTTAGTATACTGCACTTTTGCTTTTATTTTAAAATTGCATTCGAAACTTCATTATGCCTGCACCGGTTGAGCTACAATTTGAATTCGAATGTAATCACTAACGTATCTTTATTCACTTTCATCTTTTTCTCATCATTAAATTTTAGAAACAAAACCATCCAACAAAATAAGAATGTTTCCATATCTAAATTTCATTACAAGTAACATTTGTTTAAAATTATAAACTGTTTTGCTTTCTTCATTTGAAGTTCGGATGACATCCTGTTTTAAGCTATTGTATTAAAAAATTACTCAACCTTGTTAATATATGTCCTTGAAATTTTATTTTGTTCATTGTAGCTCCTGTCACGGCATAACCAATTTAAATGTTACTAATCCATATCTCCCTATCTATCGAACATTGACTTAAAGAAACAACAAAAAAATTGCAGTACATTTACATAGTTTTTGATCACCTTGGAGATCTGTTACAATTATTATGATTAGTGGGGGTAATATTCAAATGGGGTTTTGTCACAATATTTAAATATCACTATCAATACGAATTATTATTTGGACTACTTGGACTATCATCATTCGAAATAATGGAATCTTTGTTATCAATAACATTACAATTGATTTCATCTTTAACACTATTCGAAATATTATGATTAGTACTATCACTATCTAAATCTGAAGAAACTTCAGTTTTTTCTACAATAACTTCTATGGTTGGTTTAAAATCATCTTTTGGCAGGTCAGGTGGTCTGACTGTTGAGAGGGTGTTGGAAAGATATGATGACTGGAGATTGTATCCTGGGAGGAGCTTCGGCTGGAGAGGCAGCATGAGATCTAGGGAGCCGGTGGTGGCTGGCCGAGGTTGCAGGGGCGGTGCTGTCATGAGGGGCGGTTGCAGCGATGCCAGGGAAATGGCTCCGGATTGAGTGTTGATGATGGGGCTCTCCACTGGAAGGAGAAATGTTTGAGGTTACGTTAAGTTTTACGATTTTCTTTACTAACTTACCAATCGTATGAGCGCATATATTTTGTAAATATGTGTGCTTGTCTGATTTACGCGCATACAAGTGAATTCTAAACAGTTCAGCCAGCATCATAATTATTAAACCTTTTCCAGAATAAATGAGTATGTATGAAAATTTAACTACAAGAGGCTTAATAACTGTAGAGCTGACCGATCATGATGAATACGTTCCAAGGTGTGTGTTTATGAAAGGCAACAACAATCAGGTATTAGGTATAACGGTTTGGTTATCATGCATGTTTTTTTTAAATATGTGTGGAAGATGTTTGTCTTCACTTATTAGAAAGTAAGTAGGTTTCTGTGATAAAAAAATTTCAGTAGTAATTGTGTCTGTGTCAATGAAACTGACCCCGGTAGAAGGTAATAGCCGTTATTGATTATGGCATGGCAATATATCGGGTCTAGCTAAAGATAGGAGTTAAGACACCTCTATCCCATTGAAGAATGTGTGATAAGTAATATGTTGTGTTGTTTTATTACAAAATATATTGAAAAATCAATCCGTAGTTTTAAATAGTAATGTACTTACATAAAGAAATATAATAATAGTCATGTCTACCAAAAAAATAAAAATTTAATTATTTATAATGAAATTGAAGTTCAGTTTTACTTGCATAAAAAATATAAAATGACTTAATAATATCAGTTACATTAGTATTTTACAATAATGTTTGGAATAAAAATGTTTACATATATCTTATTCAAAATGAAACGCAAAGAAAATTGTGTCTTAATATAAAATATCATAGCACAAAAAACGCCTGAATATCTAATTAAACGAAGCCAAAAACGTTTAAATATGTGCATATTCGGTTCGCGATGGACACAATATGGTACCTACCTGCATTTTACATTGCAGTTGGCAAAATGATAATGATAGCTATATTTTTAAATTAACCTTCTATGAAACTAGAACTAGAAATTCACACTAAGCAGAAAAAGCGAAATATGAGATCATATTATCAACTACACAAAACGCCTAATGGTCGATGATTCTGATGACACAAATCATATTTTGCTAAAAGCGCCATCTATTATTAAGCTTTGTAGATAATAGTTTGACGTTTACCAATGGGCGCTCTCGCTTGCAGAGGAAGTGACGTTGTGGTAGGTGGTCGAAGCAGATTGGGTGGGCCCTGCAGCGCCAAGCTGATCATATTCATTCCGTTTACACCTGGAATTGCAACGTAAAATATTGTGAAATAATATGATAGAGTCACAATCATTTGGTTTTCATTATTCTGAATATATTTTTTTAGAAGAACCTATGTGGTAAAGGTGGTCGTGATCTAGAAGTATCAAACTTGGTCTTTACAGATGAACGTCTCTATTTTTTTACTCTAATCTTGCCGATTACGTAGTGTTGCTAATATATTATGTCTTCGCTAACACAAAAATGCTCATATTTAGCTTCAGTTTGAATGGTGCTGCGCGTGGCGGTTACGATCTTTTGTTTCATAAAAAGTGTAAAAATAAGAAAATAATACTTTTCACAAGGATGCGACTAGAGATTCAAAAATTTTCAAGACCTTTTCAAGGCTATATTTATATATTGCGGTTATATTCAAGGGTCACGTATTGTGGCAAAAGTTCGAGCTGTAAATTTATTACCCTTGAAGAGTTCCAAAACATAATTTAGAAACAACAGCATTTCATTTATTTTAGCCATTAATCAAACAGTTATGAAAAAAACTTCAGCATGGATTTGATGGCAAAATATCAGTACTGTATCAGCCGGATAGTCCACTGCTGAACACAGCCTCCCCCAATATTGGGGGGCGCGTTTGCCATAATCCCCACTTGACTTGGTCGCAAATCATGGATCATCGAGTGAGATATGAGTTCCTCAGAAAGTACTACTGCCCACCTTCTGGTGTGCTACCCATCGTCGCCTCTTACGACACCCACGGGTAGAGATGGGGAGGTGATATTCTAGCCCGGCACCTTACGGGCAAATATCAGTACTTAATTATTATTTTTAAATCCACATAATGTTTTTCTGAGAAACAGTTCACCATCAAAGTAACCATAATCTGGGAATCACCCCATCAGTTGCTTTTACGTATATATATAAATAGAAGAATATTTTTAAAAAGGTTCCGTTTCTTAACCCGCAAATGTAGTTACATATTATTATAATAGATAGATAGATAATAATGAATAGATTCAGGCGTTACTTTGCGGAAATCCATATTTAATAATAACAAATATTTTTAAAATATTTACGAAATCATCAAATTAATATTTTAATAAAACACTTAAAAAATATAAAAATATATCTAGTGACAATTCCGCCTACTTTTCCAGCTAAGCCGACGTGACGTCACAAACGCCACGCAGCCAAACCGGAAGAGTTTTCGACGCGTTTCGGTTCTACACGAAGCATCCTCAGGAGGTCTTGACTCAACGAGCGCACGATCGAGATCGATCTCGATTTTATTAAAATATTAATTTGATGTTTTCGTAAACTATTTTAAAAATATTTGTTATTATTAGATAGATAATACTTTATTGTTACACCACACAAGACAGTAAATAAGAGGAATAAATTATAATTTTATTCCTTATTACTAAAAGTAATCTCTTCCAGGCAACCTTTGGATGGAGAGGATTTGTAAAACCAATAGTGACGGGGTGCAGTTAAGCGATATAATTTACTATTCAAAAAAATATATACTCAATTTTAAATATAAGTCACACATGTAAGTCAGTGTAAATGTCAGTCATGTGCAAATACACATGTCAGTGTAAATAAATTATATTAAATAATTCTCAAGAAATATTACAAGAAATAAGGAACACATGTTCGACAATATTCAGCTTCCACGCTGTGGTGTAATAGATCCATGTAAATAATGCATGGTGGTACGGCATTTTGCGAATGCCCGCCTGGCTAGCAACCACCCTCAAGTAGAAAATCTGTCGCCAAGCACCTTGACTTGGTGTGTTCCGGCAGCTGTCCTTGAGAGCCAGTAATTCTAGGTTAAGCCTGTTAATACCTTCGACCGCATCATTACTTACCATCAGGTGAGATTGTGCTCATAGGCTCAGCTATCAGCATATTAGTGATGTGGCATGCACGCTTACCCAAAAAAACGCTTTAGAACTTTTGTGCGTCGGTAATAGTACTCGTCCTGGATTTTCCCGAGATTACAAACTTCTTGTTTATCTTAGCTACTTATTAAAGTTTAATTTAATTGAAAATTTTGATTTATGATTGAGTATTACCAGAAATAGGTCTTAAAAACCTTAATATATATTAATGCATCGTCAGTAACGGCATTACATAAATAACCAATTAAATAAAAAAAAAACACCTAATTATGCTATGAGAAATACAAATGAACAACCAAATTATTTGCCTTCAAATCTAGTTTAATCATGGACCGTTCTGAAATAATTTATTTATGAGCGCCACCTTCATGTACCCATAAAAACTAACTTACCAAATTTGTTCCCTCCGGCAACTTGCAACTCCTTCAGGACAACTGGATGTTTCACGGCGTTGACGCGGCGGTTAGAGGCGCTGACGTCGCGTTTCCGCCGGGGTTGCTCTACTGGAAGAACCCTGCGTCTTTTCTTTGGAAGTTTTGACCGCGCCTGTGAATAGATGGCGCTATTTTAAGTATTTTGTATATTACATATTATGTAGTATATATTATTGGTGATGAAAAAAAGAGGTTTTTAAATTGAATAAAGAAAAGCACATAAGTTATAATGATACCAGAAATTGCCTATAACTGTCTACTATATTGCCTTCCTATTCGTCTCATTATTTAATAAAGCTATACCATAGTTATATGCAATAAGCTCACAATGAGACAGAATATCCCCCAGGAATAGCAATAAAAATTAAACGTATACCATAAAAGACAGAGAGAACGATAATAACAGATAACTCGCTCACAATAGAATATTCACCGCCATTTTGGTTCACTCTATAAAACTAAATGACAACATTATCCTTTATGTCCTTATCAAATACAGAAGACTCACTTAGTTGGATTTGTTATTTCTTGAAAAGAGAGCCAGCTTTTGTCCAAACGAGGTTCCATATTATTAATAACAGCGGCAAGATATTCTTGGATGTCTAGGTTACTTGTCATGTTAGGACCTTAACCTAAGTGATATAAGAATATGATTTTATCTTTTTTAGTAATCATGGAGCTAATGTATATATAGGTCAATGTATAGGTACGCACTTCTGACCTGTAAGATGCCTTTTTAAGTTTCATATCTCTTATGAATCTATTTAGAAGAATAATAAAATACTAAATTGTTTTTAAGTTATTAAGACGGAACAAGCTCGTAGGCCCACCTGATGTTAAGCTGACTAACCTCTGCCTATAACAGATTCATTTCATCACACGTCACGAATTGCAGTGCGCCTGTCACTTTGAGACATAGTTGTTAAGTCTCATGTGCCTGTAATTTCACTGGCTCTCAAGGACTACTGCCGGAACACATCGTTAGGTGCTTGGCGCCAGATTTTCTACTTGAGAGTGGTAGCTAGCCATGCGGGTAATTGCAAAATACCCTTGCACCTTGCGGTGAAACTCAAGCCAGCGGTGGGGATCGAACCAGGAACCTGCGGCACGGCAGGAACCAGATACCTCCGGCACGGCAGTCAATAGCTATTACCGCTCGGCCATCATTGGTTTAAAAAATTACTAAAAAATTTACTCAATATACTACATACAAAATATTTTCAATTACTTCAAATAATTATCTGATTTAATTGTGACAACATCACAGGCCTCTTTTTTCGGAATTCATTGAAAATATTTGCAAGTGAAAAACAAAAACTAAGGGCCTGTTTCAGAATGTTCGAGTAAGTTCTACCCAGAACATAAAATAACTGAATGATAAAAATGACAGTTAACATGCATCGCGTTTCAAGCTTTAACTGATGGATAGGCTAAATATGTTCTAGGTAGTATAACCGGAACTTACTCGAACATTCTGAAACAGGCCATTAGTCTTATTAATTTTAAATAAGTTTGTGTAATCTTTGTACTCGGACAAGCTCCCTTTTAATTGTATAATTAGCCCACATTTTTTTAATCAGGTGATTTTATTTTACTGAAATTATGTGCTGAAAATTCAGAGATCTGTTCCATGCCTGCATTAGCATTAGCAAAAGACTTTATCAATACTCGTCCATCCGGTAGAGTATAGTATAATCACCCAATACAGGAAAGATAAAGATATGTTTATTGTCCAAAGATTTATTTATTATTGAAACATTCCTTTAGATGGGCATAACAGTCTCCCAAGTCACCCACCCAAGGTTCACAAAACACAAAAACAATAATATCTATTACATATTACATTACATACATTGTTAAAAGATGTTTAAAAGAATGGCCCCGAGTTTTTTGCCCGTTCTTCTCGCAGTGGCTCTATGGCAGTACAATGTGGAATATTTTAATACTAACATTTTTAATTGACCTTCATAAGGACGTCGTAGACGCCTAAATTGAATCAATGATTTTGACTTTGACTTTGATATCTAAAAATACATATATGTAAGTAATAAATACGTTACTCATGATAAACAAACAAATTCTTAATTTTATCGTGCTAGTTCCGGGCAACTTGTGATTAAATCCATTCCTGCATTACGAAATTCATTTTGCGTACAGTTAAACAAATCTAGGTCTTGGTTCTGTTAAAGGAGTTCGTTTATAAGGCGTGCCGCTCGTACTAAAGGTGCATCTTCAAGGGTGTGTCTTCCTAGCTGGGTAAAATGTAACGGCTCTACAAACAACTTATGATATCGGGCTCTAATATAGTTGCCAGCTACTGATATAGATAACTGATGTAGAACAAATGGAATGGTCAATTTTCCAGTCATTATTCGTGCAATGTATTCTATAAGAGATAGATTTCGTCCAACTTCCAAACTGTTGTATCCCATCATACCAAGTAAAATTGTACTAGGGTATAGATATGGATAACCAACATATTAACCGTATTGTTTTTGGTACAGCCACCGAATAAAGATGTAAACCCTTTCGCTTTTCTAAGAGACCGTTCTCTTTATAATAAGAAAATATCAAAAAATATTGTTTATATAACTATATAACTACCTATAACACATTAAAATAAAACCTTAAAAATCATATATCTGATATAACTGTGACAACATCACAGCCCTCTTTTAGTAAACAATAAAATACAATCAGAATATTTTATGTTTTTTTTATGTTATTGTGACGAAACATACACGAGGCCCACCTGATGTTAAGCGGACTAACCTCTGCCTATAACAGATGCATTTCGTCACAAGTCACGAATTGCACTGCGCCCGTCACCTTGAGACATAGTTGTTATTCTCATGTGCCTGTAATTTCACTGGCTCTCAAGGACTGAAGCCGGAACACACCTGTCGCCAAGCACCTTAGCTTGGCGACAGATTTTCTACTTGAGTGTGGTCGCTAGCCAGGCCAATGATACATATAATCATACTAATAAATTAGATTGTACTTATTAAAATTAATTTAATTTAATTTTTACCCATGATTTATGAACTTTGTACCGACATTGAAAATTATTTTTGTTGGGTAATGGTATTCGTGCATGTTGGTCCTACATAAATTACAGCAAATTAAATTTTCCATAAATTTTAATTCAAGTCCAATATGCGTAATGAAAAAAAAATTAAAGATTGTTGTGTTCAAATGTGAAATATATTTTCAAGTGTAGCTTAATACTGTTGACCTTGTGGTCGGCTGAAACACAAGGTCAACAGTGCTGGAATAGGGCTTTTTATATCAAAATTATAAAAGTTGGGCCTAAATAAACAAGAAAAACCATCCTTAAATGCCTCTCAAGTAGGTATGCAGATTAAAATAATTCTCACAAATTTTATTCCTTCTTCAGGAATAGGTACACAGGCGTAATGCCATGTTTAAATAACTATTTCTGCTTCATCAGTGCGCCCCGTGGGATGCCGGGTTAAAATTGCACCTCCCCATATTATCCCGTGCGTGTCGTAAGAAGCGACTAAGGGAAAAACACTGGAAGGTGGGCAGCAGCACCTTCTAAAGAACTACCATCTTACACTGCGATCCCCAAGCCTGCCAAGCGTGGGGATTATGGTAAATACCCCCTTAATAGAGGAGGCTGTGTTCAGCAGTGGACGAGTCGACTGTTACAGTACAGTGCAGTTGAATGAGTCTCATTTGGGTGACCGCTAGTGGTATTTACTTTTAAGCACTTTCATGCTTCAGAGGGCACCTTAAGCCGTTTGGTCTTGGTGACTTTGGATAACACTTGTTATAGCTTAGTGATAGGGAGTTTTGTGAATGCCTGCCTGCCTAGCTGGCCAGGCAAAAAATCTGTAGCCAAGCACCTAAAGGTGTATTCCAACATCTATGCTTGATAAAAATAATTCTAAGCTAGGCCGAACAAATATTTTTATTGTATCTTCTTGTACAATCAGGTGTGATAGTTGTCAAAAGCTAGCCTATATACATTAAAAAACTAATCTTAGGATATAGAACTTAGGATGGAAACCCGTTTTGGTCAGCTCGTTGGCAGATGGCAACAGAATCGCCCCCATTACAATACATGAGTCCTGAATATATGGAAAATGTTGGTGTTTATATAACTTTGTCAAACAGCAAAGTTAAGCAACGTCGCTCGCGGTCATTAGTTGGATGGGTGACCGCTAGTGACATTACTACTGAGCGTTTCCGTGCTTCGGAGGGCACGTTAAGCCGTCAGTCCCGGTTGTCGTCTTAGGATGGCAGTCGTTATAGCATGGTGGTAGGGCATTTGCGAATGCCCGCCTGGCTAGCTACCACCCTCAAGTAGAAAATCTGTCGCCAAACACCTAACGGTGTGTTCCGGCAGCTGTCCTTGAGAGCCAGTAACCTATCAGGCATAAAAAAAAACTCTTTTTAATGTATAAGTGTCACTATGTACACTTCAGTCAAATTTATTCATAGAATTTATCATTTGTTTAAGCAATACTCCACTTGAACATACATTCCAAATTTCATGTTTCATTTCATTTTCTTGAATTCGTATTTAACATTACCCAACCGTTGGTTTCTAGAATCTGAATTATTAGTTAGTAAACTTTGAAGAAAATGTGAAAACGAAATTGGATCGGCAAAGTTCATGGAGTTGAGAAATTACTTGCAAAATTAACTTAGTCTCCAATTTATTCGTATTTTCTTAAAATTACAGACTCGTATTTGTTTTGAAATAATTCTAGTTGAATCGATTCTTATCACTGTTTTCTACGACAAGGGATTTACTAGGCATCTTGATTTTGGCCAACCATTTACGACAAACTTAATTAGATTTCATTTTATCTTAGGATCTTGTTAATACTTACTACTTTATAGCAATACACTCTTCAAAAAGGTCTATTGAACTAAGTACTACTACTGATAGGCGTAGAACAGATGTAGCATCACCGTAGCAAATGCTACGAGCTACGTAAGCAAGTGATATTGTGTAGCATTCAAATGACTAGTATTATTCTTAGACATTGTGTCAGTTAAGTGTCGGTGCGCTACAAATGGACGTTCAATGTTAGATTACGTATGGACCTCTTCACAATACGTACTAAAATTAACTTAATTAATAATAATATTATTATTCCATTATTCTGAAATACAGGACTTCTATCAAATAACATTGACGATTTTACATAACTTGAGATTAGAGGGTCAATCTAACCCTACTCAAGTTTTAAAATGTAATTTCGTTGCAATAGACTTAAGTACGTTACTTAAGCACTGCGTGAGTGTTTTACGTAGTGCACCTAAACGGTGCGCTTGATTTTTCTTCCCGTTGTCCAATGCCAATTTTATACTGACAACGTAACCGTTTAAAAGAAAACGCGACGCGGATTTTTTTAATTTTGCCGCTCTTTATTTAGAATAAGTATTAGCTTACATATACATATAGTATAATATAAAAGTATACATAATTTTCAAATTTTGAGTCCTCCTCCCCTACCTAACCAAATTTGGTAAGATCCTACTAATGCCGCCTTAGATACACTTTATTAGTTATATAAATACGTAAACATATATATTTTTTTTTCTATAAGTCAAAATGTTTAATGGGGTCCATCTGAATCATGAGTAAAAAACCGGCCAAGTGCGATCCAGACTCGCGCACCGAGGGTTCCGTTCACACCTGTACGTAGGTTTATAAGTAAAACTTATGGTAAGTATTTTTTTTTGCTAAATGAAATCCTTTTAATTTAAAATAATTAAAAATATTATATGACAATAAAAATATTTTTAATTTATCATATATTTTTAGGTACAAATGTATACATTTGGCAATTATTCTTTATCTGTGCTATAAGAAATTGATTCGTACCAAATTTCAAGATTCTGAGTTCACAGGAAGTACCCTGTAGGTTTTTATTCCCTTGCGAGTGTCGAAAATTTGCACCATAAATGGCTGTATCTCTTGATTGCATTGGCTCAGAAGTTTGATTTTTCACAGCTCTAAAGGACAGTGGACTTGAGTATATTTTATGAATTTCAGCTTGATACCTACACACGTTCCTGAGAAAAAGGATCTTGACAGACAAACGGATGACAAAGTGATTCTATAAAGGTTCTGTTTTATTCTTTTAAGGTACGGAAACCTAAAAATATAGGAATTATTCATCATAATAACCAAATTGGTAACAACAAACATTATATTTTCCTACAGTTCCAGTTCACAGACCAGAAATCCCTTAAATAGATGAAAGCGATACTAATTTTCTTTGAATCTCAATTTAAGCCCGCGCGCTGCGGTCCAAAGTTTTAATCTTATTTTCTGAACAAAATAAGACTTCTAAATGTAGACGCAACCACAAATGAACAAAAAACTAAAAGATATCCTCAATCTACCTATATCATCTTCCCTAAGATATGTAAAAACCAATATCAATTTGCGGCAAATTAACTTGTATATGCTTTTCTGAACGCAATAAGATCCCAAAATGACCAAAATAAAATCTCAGTCAACGTTAATGCGATTTTCCTTTAAATATGATTAAACCAATATTGAATTTTGCTAGAATTCCATGCGAGTTCGCGGCCCACTTAACCTTAATCTGCTTCTCTGAATATAAACAACGTTTATTTTGCGTTTGCTGGTATAAATAAAACATGAGGTAATATTTTCTGACAATGTCTCGTTAGCTTTGATCATTTCGTAGCTGCGATCGTTTCCACTGTCTTTTAATCCATCGTCTTTCTATCCTTTTCTCGTTTTCATAGAGTCGATATAAGATGTTTCCTTTAAGAACAAAAAGGACGAGGCTTTAGATTAAGTTTAGTCTAAAACCGTAAAGAAAAATTTAAGAACATGGCTGAATAAAGTTCATGCTGATTTTATCCGTTTAAAAACATGATGCCAGGTACATTTTTACCCTTACATTTTGAATAAACCAATGACTGGGTAAGAAGCAGCGCGTTTTAAATAGTTGCAAGCGAGTTCCTTATAAATATAATTTGACCATATTTTGAATACTAAAAAAATAAGAAATACCGGCATTACTTCAAAAGGACACTCAGCAGTTTATTTGAATTGGAGGAGGGATTTGGAGTTTAATTATGAAATTCACTATCAAAACTCTATTCACAACAAGGTTTCTACGAAATAGTTTACTGGAATCAAAGCCAGACTGCCTTGCTTCAGAGAGTCAATTCTATTTTAATTAGCAAAATGTCGTCCATTTAAGGCTGCCCTTGACAGTATTTATTGTAATTGCAATACAAAATTACTACTCATCGGAAAACCGTCAAAAAATATTCTGGATTGTTGATAACATTCACGTTGCACCCACGTACTTATAAAACTTCCACGGACGCGTCAAAGAACACAAGAGAAATGCAGATGGTAATTGTCGATGCAGGCAGAAACTGTGAAGTGGCCTCAATATTTCTGAACAAATCAAGAGAGCCAAAGATTTGTAAACACCTTATAGTTGACGTGGCACTCGTGAGCCTTTAATTATTGTTTTTATTTAATGTATATATTTGTATTTCTTAAAGAGATATTTCATATACATGCAGGAAACGCTCATAAAACTGTACGTGTGATCACACTAAGTTAAATAGACCTCAACATTTTAGCGGTCTATGTAACTGGTTTCTACACAATTATCCCAAGTTTTGCGGTATGCTCCGATTACGTGGCTTATCATAAATTGTGTAAAACACAATACTGTGGTGAAGATGATGTTACCTCTGAAATAATCTCACGCACAGAAACGGTGTTAAATAACAAAATACGGCATTGGAAAGTTGAGACTGCAATTGTGGACGCTCCTGAAGTTCGTAACAACCGAAGGATAGGAGATTTAATACAAGATGAAGCATAAATTTATTAGAATACGTTGATTTTTTAAAAGGCTTTATATGACTGCAAACTCCAGTTACTGAATAAGAAATATAAAATAAATTTGATTCCAATTATAATCAAGCTACCAGTACATTATGTACATTTAGAAAAGTAATAAAGTAAAAGTACACAGATAAAATAAAACTGTACCGTAATCAGTTTTTGACTGATGTAAAATACAGACTACACATTGTCATTGACCAACTTCCACTTTCATACTTTTTACTGTTGGAAGTTGGTTCCTATATGGTATCTATGAAAAAAAAACACACCTTTTAGTGATTCGTACTACCTAGAAGATCATTGTCATTCGCTTAAAATACTATTCAACGTCGACAATAGTTACAATTACATTGTCCTTATACGCGAATATATTTTTTAATTAATTGACTGTAATTGATATACTATAAATTCTTTCCCAAAAAAAGAATACTCCAACTAAATTTATTATTGTATTGCGTAACAAACATTGGTAAGATTCCATATTGCCCAGGCAGGGATTGTTCAGTGGAAGGCGCCTTCCACCTGGACAATCTGTTTTGAATGCTTAACTCCGGCGATACGCCGGGAAGGCAGAAATAAAAACACGAAATACACAAAAAGGTATGGTACAAATGGTACCTACAGAATGATGCAGAGTTTTCTCCGCTCCGTCGTTGATCCCCCTAGCCTATCGTGTCCTAATTAATTTACTGGCCAGTGAATCAATAGAGAACTTACGATTAATGCAGGGGGCTTGATCTTCTTCCAGTCCTTTGAGGCTCCAACGTTACGCACTATCACAAATCACAATCACGAAATCAAAAGGATGATTAACAATCCTTGCAAATAAAACAAAAAATGCAAATTCAACAACAATGACGACAAAAGGGAATCAGAAGGAGAATGATTTTCCAAAATTTTACCGAGATAATCTCACGTACCACAATTCCATAGATCACAAAAAGACGACTAGCAAAGCGGTGTGTTCCAATTGCCCGCGAAATTGATCGGTCCGAACAAACATACAACAAAGAAATATACAGTTGAACTGAGACACTCTTTTCGTTTCTAAAAACACATTATTTCTATCTATGTAATGAAATATTAGGTCCTTACATATGAAATTGGCGTTTTTCGTACTGGCCACTTTAATCACGAATTTCTCCTCTTTGGTAAGGAATTCCAAATTCAAATTTGTACAGCTATAGACTCATGTATTTGTGCTTCGATGATCGTCATTCATTTGTTTTTTTTCTTCTGTTTTTTTCTGTTTGCGTCACTCATTTTACAAAATGGAAAACCTTAAATATCGCATTATTTACGAGTACGAGTTCCGCCGTGGCACTAGTGCTGCGGAAACAACTCGAAGGGTGAAAGATGTGTATGGCGGTCGTGTTGCAAAAGAAAACACAGTTTGTTTTTGGTTCCAACGTTTTCGTTCTGGAAATTTCGACCTGCAGAACAAGCCCCGTGGACGGCCTGAGACTCAAGTTGATAATGAAGAGTTGAAGGCTATTGTGGAAGCGGATCCATCGCAAACCACGTCCGAGTTAGCTGCAGGCTGCGATGTTAGTGATAAAACTGTTTTAATTCACTTGAAGCAAATTGGGAAGATTAAAAAGCTTGAAAGGTGGGTACCTCACGAATTGACTGAAACAAACCGGCAAACGCGCGTCGACTGCTGCGTTACATTACTAAACCAGCACAATAATGAAGGTATTTTAAACCGAATCATTACCTGTGATGAAAAATGGGTTCTTTACGATAATCGGAAGCGCTCAGCGCAATGGTTAGATCCTGGCCAGCCAGCCAAATCCTGCCCCAAGCGAAAATTAACCCCAAAAAAGTTACTTGTAAGCGTTTGGTGGACTAGTGCCGGTATTGTTCATTACAGTTTTTTCAAATCTGGCCAGACTATTACGGCTGATGTCTATTGTCAGGAATTGCAAACCATGATGGAAAAGCTAGCGGCTAAACAACCTAGGCTGGTCAATCGCTCCACGCCACTGCTGCTTCACGACAACGCTAGACCACACACTGCGCTACAGACGGCTACTAAATTAGAAGAGCTTCAATTGGAAAGTCTAAGACATCCTCCGTACTCCCCGGACCTTGCTCCAACAGATTACCATTTTTTTCGAAATTTGGATAACTTCTTGCAAGGGAAAAAATTCAACTCCGATGGGGCAGTCCAAATCGCCTTCAAAGATTTTATTGATTCCCGTCCGACTGGTTTTTTTAGTAAAGGGATCAATGAACTACCTATGAGATGGCAAAAGTGCATAGAAAATAATGGTTCATACTTTGATTAATTAAATATATTATATTAAAAAATATTCGACTTTTTGTTCCTCCCATACAAAACGCCAATTTCATATGTAAGGACCTAATATTTCATTATAAAAAATATCCTGCGACAATGGGAACAAACAGTTCAAGATGAGCCACAATATCAACTTGTTGTACGTCATCTTTCTAATCTATTTGGTAAATTAGATACTTAGCATCGTGATGTAGTGTATAAGAGATTGAATTTTATTCAATGATTTTTTTTACTGGTGTCTATAGGCTACATGCTGTATGTGCTGTATAGATCTTATTAATACTAACTTGATCTCATTTGTCATATTAATAAAAGAGTTTATAATACACAAATTGAAATTAAGGATCGGATTCTTCTATCGGATCAAATCCATTTGTAAAATGATAGATAAACCACGATGGATGTCTGGTGACACGTCGTATAATAAGTAAAACTAATCGAAAGAAAGGATTGGATACTTCTATCCAAATCACACTAAGTTGGAAAATTATGGACAACAATTAAATAGCCCTAATAATGCTGGTTAAATTTCGTATATGTAGCAACACAAATCTGAATAAAGGATTAGATTCTTCTATTCGAATCACACTCACTTAGGTAATTTTTGGATAACAATAGCCAAATGATAATGAGCAACAAATTGGAATAAAGAATTCGATTCTACTATCCAAATGACACCCACTTGGGAAATCATGGATAACAATTGCCCAAATGGTTTTAGGGTTTAACTTTGCATACTAAGAAATACAAATCTAAATAAAGGATTGGATTCTTCTATACAAATCACACCCACCTGGGAAATTACGGATAACAATAGCCACAATGCTTATCTGGTTAAATTTCGTATAATAAGCTACACAAAAATGAATAAAGGATTGGATTCTTCTATTCAGATGCACCAACTTGGAAAATTATGGCAAAATTGTCTGATTAAATTTCGTATAATTAGCTACACAAATCCGAATAAAGGATTGGATTTTTCTATCCAAATCACACCCAGTTGGGAAATCATGGATAACAATTGGTATTTAGCATTCTGTTCTGGATTCAGATTTTTAATTTAAGGTGGCAGCTGGACAGTTAGGCATTAACAAAATGACCTACTACCATGCTGTAACGACTGCCATCGTAACACAACAACCGGGACCGACGGCTTAGCCATCACAGTCAAGACCGCAGCGGACGTTGCTTATCCCAGTTAAGAACGACTAAGTGAGCTGGGCCACTAGCACTGATATTTTGTTGTTGTCTTAGGAATATGGCAAACACCCCATCATTGCTATTACCTGGCTCAGTCAGCTGTGTTCAGCACTGAACGATCCAGCTGATATCAAAGTATCAGTTTGACATACCGGTATTGTATTCTCTTGTTTATTTATTACTCTGTCAAATAAAAAAAATATTTTTTCATTTTCATTTTATTATATTTCTTGTGTATCATTTTGTTGGTAAGTAATTCAAATACGTGTTTTATCATAACTATTATATATATGATACGTATATTAATAGTAGACAAATGAACGTCTGTACATAATTGATCCAGAAATCCAAAAATGTTTAAACCTTTGTAGCGGGTTTTTTTTATCATTCTTAACTCATTAGCAACCTTGGTGCGGTCATTATTTTAATGGGTGGGATTTACTTCTGAATGTGAAATCTGTCGCCAAGCGCCTAACAGTGTGTTCCAGCAGCAGTTATTGAGATCCAGTTGTTGTTGCTTACTTGCTTTGAATGGCACGTAAAGCCGTCAGTCTCGGTTTTGTCTTAGGATAATAATCATTAGTGCATGGTGGTAGAGCATTTTGCTATTGCCCGCCTAGCTACCACCCTCATGTAAAAAATCTGCCGCCAACGTTTACCGGTGTTTTCCGTCATGAAATGACCTTGAGAGTATTCTATTTTGAGCTTGTTTTTCATGTAGAGATTATGATCTCTACATGAAAAACAAGCAAAGATTATGAAGGTTATATACATATTTATCTAACTAGCAATAAAAAAAAACTGCGAGGCACTTAGAAGTCTACTTAAGTCTTAAAATGAATTGTTAAGATAAAAAAAAAACGCTTTTTTTTTCTCATCTCCCCTAGAACATACAATTAAAAAGTTGTACATTGTCTATTAAAAAGACTTTTTGGAAGCTACACAATATATTAAAATGCTGCTATGTGAGAAATAGTGAAACAAATCAAATTTAAACGCGTTCAAGGGCCAAAAGCTTTCATTCAATGAATGTCATACTTTAATGTAATACAAATATAATATTAATGTATTACGAATATGGATATGAAACGATATGTTATGTATTCAAACACATGAATACATAATACATATTTCACATACATATAAAAGTTTAATGAAACCTCTCATATAAATTGATTGAAGTTTACGCTTGATTAAAGTTAAATTTAATATATGGTTATGAAGCAAAGATGGCTCAGTGGCTTTGGCTATGGACTGCCGCAAAGAAGGTCCATGGCTCGAATCTCGCCGCGGGCTTGAGCTTCACCGCATGGAAAGGCATTTTACGAATGCCCGCCCGCCTAGCTAGTGACCACTCGAGTAGAAAATCTGTCGCCAAGCACTTAACTGTGAATTCCGGCAGCTGTCCTTGAGAGCCAGTAATTCTAAGTTAAGCATGTTTTTACCTTCGACCACAACATCACTTACCATCAGATGAGGTTGTGGTCAAAGGCTTACCTATCAGCGATAAAAAAAACCATAGTACCATTGCAAGATATTGTTTTTCGTTTTCAATTTCAGGTGGAATATATGAACGCACGAGTCAGCGTATGCCACATATAGTCTCAGGGAACAACGCTGCACTTTTACGACATATGCAAGGCATTAAAAATGTATGCTCTAGTAATATTCTCGAATGCATTGTCAATGTCATAAGATCATCACCGTGCTACTTGGTGAACCGAAGTCATATTGATATGTAATCAATATGACTTCGGTTCACCTGAACCACATAATTACTAATAGTGCTAACACCTGAACTAAAACTAGTAGTGTACCATGCTGTATGCTGTTCAAACTAATGTATCTTCCAATTCTTTATCAATATAATCCTTTTTCCGCACACGGGCTTCTTACATTCCAGTTTAGTTAATACATGCTGTCAGCAGGTTGACACCATGTAGTTATTTTGTTTTATTTATTATCCTTAAAAAAACAATCCAAAGAGTTTCTCACCTTAAGAATTAAAGATACAAACCACTTATTAACTTCTATATAAATGGCAGTATGGTACAATAAGTAACCAAATGCTTTTTTTTTCCATTAATTTTGCGCACCTATTTGTATAGAGTATACAGAGTTAGTGATATAATGAAGAAAAATCTGTTTTGAAAACATTCGAATAACACTCGTGCTAAATTAACTATTCCAATCTAGTCTTGATTAATCCTTTGCCATCGGCTGACCCACCATGGCCAATTTATGAATGAAATTCTATTGTTATCATTATCGCAGATATCAATGGGTTAAAACCCTTCAGGCACAAAATCTTTGTAATCCCTTGACTATGGCTCGGGCTTACAATATCGTAGCCTCAATAATGAAGCCTTAATAATTAACTTCCCGCAATCGTATCTTAGTGTGGGTACTTAGGATTTCATCACACCTCTTCGAATCCCGCCGCGGGCTTGAGCTTCAAAGCACGGTAGAAGGGTATTTTGCGAATGCCCAACTGGCTAGCGACCACCCTCAAGTAGAAAATCTGTCTCCAAGCACCTAACGGTGTGTTCCGGCAGCAGTTCAGAGGCAGTGAAATTACAGGCACATAAGACCTAACAACTATTTCTCATGGTGACGGGCGTAGTGCAATTCGTGACTTGTGATTAAATGAATATATTATAGTCAGAGGTATGTCCGCTTAACATCAGGTAGGCCGCGTGGTTGATCCGTCCCAATGACATTAAAAAAAAAAGAACTTGTACATCATATATTTTACGAATGGCATAGGAGTGTACAAACCGCGCGAATCTAATTTGAATGAAATAAAACTGCCTAGGTACGAGTTTGTGTCCCACACGGAGAGTTCCGTTTTTATTCTGTGTCCGTACTAACAAAATAAAAAGTAAATAAAGAATTAAAAAACAGTTTTATTGTATGTGTACCCTATTTATTATTATATTTTTGTTATTATTATTATTTTCGGGCAATCGGCCTTACTAAAAATATTTTATGAAAATTTCAACTCACTACAAAAAGATTTACCCTTCAAAAGGTCGGCCATACGGAGACCGTATAACCGTACCGACGGACCGACGAACGGAGAAACGAAGCTGTGTAATGGGGTCTTATATTCAGGGTTTCTCCTAGCATCACTATTATCTCCATAACAAGAACATAGCAGCCATCAGTCAGTTAATCGTAGCAATTCTAAGTCAGTTGTCCCTCTCTATGTTACCTCTTTATCTAATCATAGATGTCTCATACATACGTTTAAACGTGAGTTCAAACCAATCACTCGCGGAATAAGAATCAAATTTACTGTCCGTAATTAAAGTTAAATTCAACTTAAAGTAAGTTGACCGAAGTTGACCGACCCAGCATGACCGATGATAAGGTAATATACACAGTAACAAGAAATATCAATGAAAGAAAATGGTACAAAAACATGACAGACAGACGGAAAAGTGTCTAAGGGTAAAACAAATGAAATATAATTCTCCTCCAACGCGACACAAATATTTTCCCTCAGAAACCAATTAATGTAAAAGGCGTCTCGCTAACTCACACTCCCCGGTGAACTCACCCGAAGATATTTACCGAGACGTTCGTCTAAAAATGTGTTCATCTTGTCTTCTGAGAAATTGTCTATTCATGAAACCATTCTCTGAGTGATTACACGTATCCGAGATACACGTTGGGGTGTTTTGCAGGTAGGATGAAATTGTTTTTTATTCTACTAGATTTTTGTGAAAGATTGAAGTGACGTATGAAACACGAGTAAAAATATTTTTATATGACATTTAGGGTCCGTTTCAG
This sequence comes from Plagodis pulveraria, assembly GCA_963890685.1. NCBI lineage: Eukaryota > Metazoa > Arthropoda > Insecta > Lepidoptera > Geometridae > Plagodis > Plagodis pulveraria. The sequence goes on from OY982968.1 coordinate 3,012,761, forward strand.
CATGTACTTATAAAGTTCCGGGTTGTTACCCAACACATACATTAACTGGAAGATAAAAGTGTCGACTATCATGCAGCGCGTGTCATGCTCATCTTCGTTAGCAATTTATCTTCCATGTAAGTTATTCCAAGATCAAGCTGGCAACGCTGCGCGCCGCTTTTTTCCAGATTTTTATAATTAGTTTTTGTTGAACAATGTGATGTGCGTGCAATGGGCAGTAACACCCTACTCACATCCACATGAGAAGCGCCATATTGCTCATTTGGTGACTTTTCATAGAATGAATACATTCATGCGTTACTTTAAGAAATCCATATGTTATGATAACAAATATGATTATAAAATCTTTAGAAAACAGTAAGTTAATATTTTTATAAAATACTTATAAGATCGCTTCTAAGCGATAAGACCGCCCATTGTACAACATTATATTTAAGCTAATATTAAGCCCAGGTTTTTCTTACTTTTGGTGTACAATAAAATGTTATCTATCTATCTATCTTATAAAATATAAAAAGATATATCTAGTGAAGTTGCGCCTTATTTTCCTGTTAAGTCGACGTAACGTCACAAACGCCACGAATTTTCTACGTGTTCGCTTCTACACGAAGCATCCTCAGGAAGTCAAGCTTCGAGCACTCGATCGAGACTATTTTTGATATATTTGTTATTATGCTGGCTTTTCCTTTCATCCCCCCTTACGACTTCCACAAGAATGGGCGGAGAGATGCGAGTTCTCATGTGACTTAAAATTAATTTTGGCTTAGATATAATTAAACCTTTTAATTTAAAGAAAACTCATGCAGTGGTGTGTAGATTTTTGTGATTGATTGTTTAAAAAAATGGTTCAATTGTTGCTAAACCCGCCCCTATAATCTATATCCCTAAAATCGCCCCTATATGAGTTTATATTACTCTGAAATCTTTTTAATTATCACGAATTTAATGGACAACCCCCCAAAGCAAGTCATTTAAAATCCCACACAATTTCAAAGCACCTACCCATTAAATAACTCTATCACTTGCCACTTCATCTGAATTAAAAATTATTAGTAACTTTATCCAATGGATAGTCTAAGCCGGTGACTGTGAAACGCAAAGATTGTGTTTATTCAACAAATAAGATCTGGGTATAAATGAAACTTACTCGAACATTCTGAAACAGGGCATTAATATAATATGAGTTTACATGTGAATAATTCCTGGATTAAGAATTGTCAGACGGTCACTTCGTCAAAAGGAAAGCCTTTTGCTGGAAAATCATAAACATTTCAACTCAAAAAGGCGCGCCGTTCCATATATTTTTAGTGTAGTTGCAACTATATTGCCTACCTACGCAATCATATGTTGTATATTATTGCTGTACTGTATGTACGAACAAGGTCTACCCAAACAAATGCGTGTCAATATTATACTGTGTGGAGTGGTGCGCTTTTGAGAGAACACATTAGGAAATTTAAAATTTTTGTCAGTTTAAAAAAAATAATTACAATGTTGTTTCTTATAGAATATCTATTTAGAATAAACTATCAAAAATACAGATATACATTAAATTATATGGATCCAGAAAACGTATAGATCTATAAATGATTACGAACGTAAATAACAGCTCTAATTGTACTAACTCTACTGTCCTGTATCAGCCGGATTGTTCACAGATGAACATAGCTTTTCCATAAGCTATGTTCACCCATACTGATTCCCATAATGGGGGAACATTATGGGGAGTTTGCTATAATCCCCATGGATGTCTTGGAGATTGTAGTGTAAGATATTAGTTCCTCAGAGAGAGCACCTTCTGGTGTGTTACCCTCAGTCACCTCCTATAATACCCTCGGGTAGAGACAGCGGGGTGATATTATAGCTACCCGGCACCCAACGGGCATTGTACTAACACCCGGTGCAATGAAGATCCGGCGTCTATTTTAACCGTGGCAGTATCCGCCTATGTCAATATGAAGTCTGGTAGGTGAATGCCTAAAGGGAACATGCTTCAAATGAACAGCATGCTACTACTCATGTGGGTAGGACATTGCTGCACAATAATGTAGCTCTTGAATTTAACCTAAACCGCTTCTCTTTTAAGAGAAATCTTATCGGTTCAAGGATTTCAATCAATTATAATTTAATCGAGTGGAGGAGGAAGCAAATCAAGTTGAAACGTAATAATCATGTGATTTGATATTGATTGATGGTGATTCGATTGGTCTGGCAGGGATGGTAGGTCAAGTGGATAGTAAGCTAATGGAATTACCAATCGTGCTATAATGTTCTTCAAACATCGATTAATTGATAAACTGTCGCAGTTGTTGAAGGTTATAGCGAGGACACGACTACGTAAGTACCTTCATAATGTAAACAGTTTGAAAGCAATTGTAACTATATTTGGTAGCCGGTCTACATGTTTATGGTATTTACGTGCTATAAAATTACTCATCTTATCTTGAGAAGATATTGAACACCAATGCACATTATTCCTAATTACCCCTAAAACTGCCAAAAAAAATGTCTTTTTTATCACATCTATTCGTAAAAAAGTTTATACTTCGTAAACAGGGAGTAACTAAAGTACCTTTTTAATCCCGGGGGGGCTAAAATTGATTTGATTGTAGATATTTTCAGTAAAGTTCCAATGACCAAAGAGATCAATGACAAACATTGTATAAACAAATTACAGGTGTTTTTTTTATACAACCTTAAAATAAAGTAGTTTCTCAAATACTACATCCTGAGACGATGTTTTCTGAGACTACATACTACTACTTCTATGCATGGTGGAAGGGCATTCCGCGAATATTAGTACAATTTTGATTCTTATAGCATATTTATCTAGAATAGAATATCAAAAATACAGATAAACATTAATTTACAAAGATTAAGAAAATGTATATATATCTATAAATTATTACGAACAAAATAGCAGCTCTATCTGTACTTATAATTATAAACTAATTATAACACGCGGCGCAAAAAAGATTCGGCGGCCATTTTAATCTCGGCAGTATCCGCATGTCAAAATGACAGCTGGCAGGTGAAGAGTTAAAGAAAATATGCGTCAACGAACAGCATGGTACTTAATACGATACTTGGTACTGATATCTTAAACTGCGATAACCAAGACGTCTGTCAAGCGTGGGATTATGGCAAACTCTCTTTAATGGAGAACGGTCAGCAGTGGACAATCCGGGTAATACAGTACAGTACAGGTATGTTTGGCAGTTCTACTGTGGTATTTACGAGCAATAACATTTGTCATATAATTTTAATTTTATTTTTGCAATGACCCATGCTCCGCGGTTATATTATAACAAGAGGAAAAATTATAGTCATGTACGGGATCCAAACTCACGCCATCCTTCCCTTTTCCCTGTCGTTGTAATTTTGTAATTACACATATCTCGACCAACTATTGAATACCAATGCACATGATCCCCTAAATTACCCCTAAAACTGCCAAATATATTGAAAATTACATTTAGGTATCCGATAAAAAAGTATAATGAATTCAACATGTATTATAATACATACTGGGTTATTGGTAAAATGCTAACAACCTCTTAGGGATGACTTCTACTAGTCCTAACAGACCTTTTGAGATGTTCTTTTTTTGAATATTTTTTTGTTTATGTTTATGTGTAGTTGATTGGACCCCGAGCCTCGTATATTACGACTAATTAGTTCTTTAATATTATTATATATATCAACGTACTAGTAGTTTAATTTCATCAGTCCTTGGTAATTAATAGAAACCTAGGCCTTGGTAACAACTAGGAGCGCTGCATTGGCGCCCAACGTGGGGTACGAATCCACGTCCCTGAGATTAAGAGTCTTATGCTCTACCGACTGAGCTAGCTGGGCTATAGTAATTAAGTCTAATTAAGATGATCTCTGATTATAGCTTAAATAAAATTTAGATTTAATAAATTTACAATGATTAAATTTTTTACTGTCATGCGAAACTCATAATTGAGCTTGTTAAGATTCAAAAACTTATTCTCAATAACATTTTACAAAAAAACCATACGTTTCTTATTTTGCGTATAGCATTATATACATAAGTAAGTATAGAGTACGGATTCTTATCGTGTTTCCCAAGTGATATTGTAACATTATTTTCTTCACAGTTCTTCTCCGCTAAATGGTCCAAACTATATATATTAGTAGCTATATATTGCCGGTTCTGGACCACAACAAATGGGGGAACGTTGAAACTAGATGGCGCTAGTAGTATGAAAATAGTATGGTGAATGGTGGCGATGAGCGGAACTATTAGCGGGGGTTGGTTAAGGTTGTATTGAGGGTTGCCGGATGTATGTCATGGGATGGTTCTATATATGAATGGGGGTTGTAAATATGTGGGCGGGCGGGGGGATGCCTGCTCTGAATCTGGCGGGCGGGCGGCGGCGGCGGGCTTTTGTTCTATTTATATACCATGGATAGTAGTAACTACGCGTTAAGCTCTGGCGGGCGGGCGGCGGCGGCGGGCTTTTGTTCTAGTACTTATTTATATACCATGGATAGTAGTAACTATGCGTTAAGCTGTGATAGGTTAAAATGTGAGCAAATTACATATTGACCGGATGAGGACGAATGATAACAGCTAACCGCAACGTTTATGTAGAGTTCATTCTAAATCACTATCATTGCGCGGTATATATAAATGGATGGTTCTAGACTGTTCAGTATATTATACCTAGTATTGAATCTGTAGTCAACCTGAAGGGGAGGAGAGGGTAGGTGGAAGGTTATAGGGGAGGTGTGGGGTTAGAAGGCTGTGATGACCCAGGGAAGTGTTTGGATATGGGGGTGGAAGGTTTGTTATCAACTCTGTGATTGGTTAAAAGTCATTGAGAGGTTTTTTAGGGATGAAAGGTTGTATTGGGTTGAAGGGTGCACATTTGCGGACCCCTACTGAACTCGAAGGATGTATGATTCATGTTTAGACTTGTTTGATTACACTGTTTTGAATTGCAGGATGTGATTGTGTGAAATAAGTAGCAAATTTATCAATTTATGCTAGGATTTTTTCGATAGAGCGTGGTGTGAGGAGGGCTCGGGGGGACTATGCATGACAGGATATTGATATTAGAAATGGTAGGTATAAAAGGGCTTTCTCTTCAATCGGCGTTTAATTATTTCAATAATGTTGTGGACTAGTATACTTCCATGGATCGTATTATTCCGTTTGCAAAATGCAAACAATACTGAGTTTGTGCAAAGAAATGTTTCATTGATAAAAACTTCCGTCATCACACGCGATAATTAACAAAGTTGTGGTTTTTCTTTTTAAAAGTGTATTTAATTTATATAATTAATTTATATTTGTGGTATGAGAACAAAACGATAAACAATTTCGCATTGCAAAATGGTGGTAGTAGTCTAGTATAAATAGACGTCTAACACAGTTTCAATATACATTCAACCAGTGGTGGTATTGTTTGCAAGTATACACTGCATAAGAAATAAATTTATTACAACTTCGAAAATATACAAGGTCTCTCTGAAAAAGTGAATTAGAAACGTGGTGAGATTTTTTAAATTTATTATTGATTGCAACATGTCAGCTGAAGATAAAATGTTAGAGGAGATGAGCTCTACCTCTAAGAAATGGATAAAAACATCTGAAATGGAAATCAATAAGTCCTATAAAATTATTGATGTGATTAGAGCTAAATCCAAGTTTGAACCCACTAAATTGCAAACGGTTGTAACACTTGAAGATAATTTTCTACTCACATTACCTTCAAGATATAACGATTTGAATCAAGCAAAATTTGATGTGCTTAAAAGTGGGGTTTATATAAAAAACAAAGGGCCAGATGGTAAATCATGGCTAATTGATTTTTCAAAAGAGCCATCCCCTTAAAAGGATTTTTTCTTCATTACAGCGTTGGAGCTTTATTCAAGATGAATGGTTTAATTAATCTATTTGATATAATGCAGAATGAATGTAAACATGATTGGATCAATTTTATTGGAAAAAACAAACTACTACGATTTTGGACACGCTCGCTACCACTTGCTAGACTACATGGAGATGTCACTAGATTGTTACATATGCTTTATCAAGAAAGTAATTTCAGTGATTGTGAGGTATATAACGTGTTACAGATTTGGGACAATCTATCGTCTCACCAGGAAGACGTGGTGGGAGACATTAATGTGAATAGAAACGAGTGGATTGCTATTTTGAAAAATACACCGCCAGAGTGTTTTTCTCACAGAGTGTTTAGTGAAGAAATCGGTAATATTCTAATAAATGTTTTGATTTTGTGTATTAGCGAAGGTGTAGTTTTTTAAATATTTATCAAGTGTAAAAATGGAGAAAGTATCAAATGTTAGATTTATAATAGATATTGACGGTTTCCCTGTGAAAAAATCTAATATGGTTTGGTATAAAGAAGTGGCAATTTTTGATATATCTACAAATGAGTGTTGTTTGTATCATATTCGTATACCTTTAACACAAATTAAACAAGGGCGAACGAAAGAGATTTGGTACTGTGAAAAAAAAATTCACGGCTTACCGTTTCACAACCGGTTGACTGATATTCATTATGACGATCTACTATACAATATGAGGCAAATGGATAAAAACCGTCAATATACATGGGCTTACAAAGGGGGAATCATTGAAAATAATCTTTTAAATTCTTTAGGGTTTTCATGTATAAATTTAGAACAATTGGGCTGTCCTAAAATGGAGAAAATTATGGAACAATATGACTTATATCACTTTAGAAATTGTCCTAGACATATATATTTTAATAACAAATCTCGCATCTGCCATTGTTCTGGTGTTGAAGTTCGTGTATTTGCTGTATGGTTTGAAAACTACACAAAAAATCTTAAAAAACAAACGTGTAGTACATAATAATAATATGTGTATGCGTACGGAATACTGTAATGTAAAGAAAAAAACAACTCTTGTATAACTACGAGTATAATTAAGACATCAATAATATTGTACTAATTAATAGTGTAACTAATGTTAGAAATGTATACCTTCTGTCTGTTTGTATTGTATTACCTAAGAGAATAAATACTTGTACCTAGCATAATATGTACTCAATTATTGTAATAAAAAATAAAACACATTATTATTCAACCACATTTTCTTTATTTATCCAACTCTTAGAATTCATACCCAGCCATTTAACTAATACTTTATCACCTTTTCTTTTCAACACTTTTTCCACCAAATACACATCAGGATACTTTGCTTTCTGCAATTCTTGTTCATAAAAGGCTCCCAAGATTGGTTGTTTTTTTTCATCATGTAACTGATAAGTGATAGGGTTAGTATTATTAATTTTCACCACTTGAAAAATTTCCGTACTCCAATTTCCAGTGTAACCCTTTGAAAAAACACTCTTATATTTACTGATACGAACATAATCACCGCACGTGTACTTGGGTTTTGACCTAATTTTAATATGATTGTACACAGTAGATAGGAGGTTGTTGGCGTTGATGTGATTCACGCTTGCTGGGGATACTCCGATAGTGCGATGTACTTTGTTGTTATATTTATTCATGACATTGTTTAGGTGCTCCCCGACCCATTTGTAGGAACCTTTGTAGGTGAACAGCTGCCAGAGCCAATTTTTTATAGTTCTTATAAATCTCTCAATGATAGAGGCTTTCATCACACTATAGGTGCAATAATGATTTATATTGAAAGTTTTCATCAATACCTTAAATTTTGTATTGAAAAACTCAGTTCCCGAGTCACTTTGAATGTTTTTCGGTCTTCGATTGAGGTTATTATTTAAAATGAGAGACATGGCACGTGTAACATCTTCAGCTGATTTTCTTTTCACCGGTTGAGCCCAAGTATATTTTGAAAACGTATCAATACACACAAGTATATATTTATATCCTTTATTGATCTTGGAGTAATTTTACATATCAATTAAATCAATTTGCCAGGTGTCATCGAGTCCCTTTTGAATAAAACGACGTCTTGGAAATTTTTTACGTGCATTTTTATGGAGCTCTTGTACAACCTGCCACTTGCTCATCTTGATAATGATGATAATGATGACTATGACAATAGTTTTAAAGACTTTTTTTCTTAGGAACTGTAGTTGTTGTTGTTGTTGTTGACATCGCTTTCACCTCCACCTTTGGCACTGCAGTTTTCACCTTTGGCACCGTCGCTGATTCTTTTGGTTTATTCCCTACTACTACTACCCTAGACTCTAGCATCGAAGATTTCTTATGATTTTGATCCTCTTTAAGAACATCCAATGCTTGAGAATTTTTTTTAATTTTCAGTAAACAAAAGTTTACAGCTTCTTCTAATTGCCCCTTGGTGATAACGTCGTTTTTGAGTTGACCATTTCGCACATTTCGTAATAGTTTATTTTCAAAGTCCACTGTATTTTTATAGACTTTTGGTGGGTTTGATGTATTGAATTTACTGCTCGTATTCGTATTACTCTTAGATAGATAGCGTCCAAACTTATTGATCGTCATTGTTACAAATAAAATGGTGTCTATTTTATGATGATTTTTTTACTTGATGAGGCGTTTTAACGTATCAATAGATGGCGGCTTAATGATACCAGCTTCTTTCAATTCTTCGATTATAGAAATGATTTCGTTTCCATGTTCAGTGTTGCCCGCATTTTGAGAAGCGATAAGAAGTTGTAATCGGCCAACAAGTTCATTAGGATCATCCCAGTACATATAATCTGTGTTAGGATGGTATGATTTCATCAAAAGAGTTTGCTCCGACTCTTTTTTCTTGTTACAAGAAGATGATGATGATGATGGTAGACACCCACCCGTTTTTTTACTACTTGTGCTAGGTAATGATGGTTTAATAAAGTTATTATACTTGTAACCTTTATCACCCCGCATCTGTCCGTCGGGTGAAAAGTGACGTCTGTTTGCATTTGTCATTAATATTATTTTGTTATAGTTTACAATGTCTGCAGGTTGAATGAGAGAGTTGTTGGGCTCCCGTTTGAATATGAGTTCCATTAGTCCCGAGGTGTACATAAAGCTCGCGTCTTTGATTGTAAAATTATTACTATCAAAATTGATAACACTATCGCCAATGCAGTAGTACCCATCTGTTGTTATGTGAACGCCGAAAGGAATTCTCTGAATCTTATTCATTATCATGTTATCCAAATATAATTGAACAAACTTGGGAATCTGTTTAGAAATTATTTTTGATGTATATGAAGAAGCTGCAGCATCTTGAAAATCATCTTCTGACATGGAGGTGTTGTGCTTGCTACTTGTGGATGTTGATAAACTTGTTCTCTTAATTTTGTCATATATATTTTCATCATCATCGTATTGATCACCACTGTCGCTCTCATTACTATCATCGAGAGACTTTTTTCTTCCTTTTAGTTTCTTTATTTTGTTTTGCTTTTTTGGTTGAAGCTTCTTCACTACTGATGGTGATGATGATGATAATGTATCTTTACCTCTTTGTTTCTCGTGACTAGAGTCATTTTTTAATGTATGTTTTAATATATCATTCAATGGTTGAGTGATTGGTTCAAAAGTTTCCTGCAACACATTCGTTAATTGCTCCTTACCCACATTCAAGGCTTTAATTTTATTTTTAACAGATTTTACAGATTCAATTAGTTTACGCTTTAGGTTTTTATCACCAAAGATCTGCGCTGATGGAGGCTCCATGGTGAAATGTGTCTACACTTGTTAATACTCGTGTATTATATACATATAAAATCGTCAAATCCTCTCCGGTAACGACCTTTATCCATTTCTATATCCTTATCAATCACTACGAAATTATATCGATCTTTCCAGCATGTCTTACACATTTCCAGAAACGTTTCCCACGACATGTCAGTATTCACATGATCATCGTACACATGTTTAAGATTCAAATCGTCTTGCTTGAAGAGTATTACAAAGTTTGCATTGTCTCGCACCAATTGCTTGGGTATTTTGCTATATGTTTGACACAGATAGAAGCAATCTAACCCCTTGTGTCTGCCCATAGAGAAATATTGACGAATAGTTTCTTGATCCTCCATCGATACATCATCAAAAATAATTATGCTATTATTACAAGTTTCTTCCAATGAAGTCACCTCGCTTTTATCAGAGAAGGTGTAAAAGCCGGCATTGGGGACTCGGTTAAATACCTCACCTAAAAATGTGTATTTTGGTTGTTGTAGAGATTTAGAATACAAGTACACATTCTCAAATTTTAATCCATTGACATCGAGCAGTAGTGTGAGTAAAAGATTAGTCTTTCCACATCCGGAAGGCCCACATATTAAACATCTTATACTGTTGGGTAACAATTTCCCATGTTTTGATGCATCACCACTTCCTCCACATTTACTTTTTTTGACAAAAAAACTCCAATCTTTAACAGATAAATACGTGTTTTGCTTTCGAAACTTCATTTCGATTAGACACCGTGTTGAGGAATGCAGGTAGTTTAAATAGTAGATGCCTATCATTTAAATTATTATTAAATATGAAGAAAAAAAATAAAACTTTCACTCGTAAAACTCAACTCAAGAAAGAAGGTAGTGGTTTACTTAATACGATAATTAACAAATTACCTTTTGAATTACATCTACCCGGATACAATTACTGCGGGCCTGGAACTAAATTGGAGAAACGTTTGAGACGAGGTGACAAAGGTATCAATCCTTTGGACGAAGCCTGTAAATCACACGATATCGCATACGCGTAAAACCAATCTCTAGAACAACGACACAAGGCCGATTTGGAATTAGCGTCAGCGGCAGAGAAGCGATTGCATGAATCATCCAATATATTGGAAAAAGTAGCAGCACTCGGGGTGAATAAAATGATGAAATTTAAAGTAAAACGTGGAATGGGTGTGTCTCTTTCCAAAGTAATAACTGACACACGTAAAGCTTTAAAACAATACTCCAGAGGAAATAATAAAAACCATTCTCACGCTAAGCTTATAAGTGCTGCAATGAAAGCTGCAAAAAAAAGTATGAAAGGTAAACATTTGAGCAAGAAACCGAGGGTGATTCGACTACCGAAAAGTGGCGGTTTCCTACCCTTAATTCCGATATTGGGAGCATTGGCGGCGGCCGGATCGTTTGCCGGCGGCGTATCAACAGTCGCTAAAAATATATATGATATGGTGAGAAAAAAAGATAAGGAACCCGAGTCAGCGGCGGCGGCGGCGCGAGCATCTATACCTGTAGCCGTAGGCAAAGGCATGTACATGGCACCATACAAAAAGGGTATGGGTCTCTATCTGAGTCCTTATCAAAAAAACTAAATATTGCCCTACCGAATCGTGCTCTATGTGATTATGAAATAGTGAAATATGCCAAACGATTGAGCATTCCCCATTTTCGAGGTGTGATCATGCGGAATGATCTCATCAGGAAGTGGAAATCACCTTGGAGGTGTGAAACGGGTATCATAAATTTAGATGATTCGTCTGGGGCAGGAACACATTGGGTGGCGTATGTGAAGAAAGATTTGCAGTGTCAATACTTTGACAGCTATGGAAATTTGAAACCTCCTAAAGAGTTTTTGGACTACATGCGATTATGTAATAATAATAATACTAATAATGATAGAACGAATTCAGTATCCATCAATTATAACTATAATAATGTTCAAAAAAATAATACATATAATTGTGGTCAGTCATGTTTACGTTTCTTAACGAGTGTTTGTGACTATTTGTTTATTAGTAATTAAGAAAAAAACATTAATAAATATTCATTAACCCTTGTTTGTTGTTTCATTTCAAGATCTCGAGTCGGTGTGTAACAATGTCTTTAACATTAACATTAAATGGTGAAGATTCTATATTAAATGCGGATTTTTTACCACCTATAGAACTGTCCAAGACTGATAAATATGAGTGTGCTGTAATCTATTTTAAAACATTCAATTCTATACCTAATGTCGATAGTAGTAATAACCTGTTTCATTATGGTGACAAGGTCATCACTATACCTGAAGGATCCTACGAATTGGACAATATTTTTCAACATTTACAACAAAATCTAGCAAATGACGATGATGCAGATGGACTCATAGACATGGAAGCAAACACAAACACATTAAAATGTTTATTTTTCACTCCAAAATTTGATATACACTTTGAGAAGGACAACAGTATTGGAAGTCTGTTTGGATTTTCACGCAGAGTACTCGAAAAAAATAAAATTCATTTATCAGATCAGTCGATAAACATACTCATCACTAATACTATAAGAGTCGAATGTAATATTATTCAAGGCTCATTCATTAATGATAAATCGTCGCATGTACTACATGAGTTTTCTCCATCAGTGCCGCCAGGTTATCAAATTGTAGAGTGCCCTTCACACCCCATATATTTACCCTTGAAAGCGAATACAATACAAAATCTTCAAGTGCGCATAGTGAACGAACAAGGAAATCTTGTCAATTTTAGAAAAGAGAATATATCTCTTCGCTTGCACATAAGAAAGGCGGCATAATGATTATCTATAAGAACGGTGGTGATGTGAGATTGAATCATAGTATTTCCGATACTATAGTCGAGAGAGCACCTACACGCATTGCTGAGACTGCTGCTATATATACTCCTCGCAAAAAAAATACATTAACAAAACATAACTTGCTCTATCTTCAATCTTTGGGGTTGGAAATAGTACAATAGTACGTCTACACCACAGTTGTCATCATCATCATCATGTCGTCATCAATTCTTAATATTGGTGAGAAAGTTATTTTCGATGATAGTATTGAGAGCATTGAATACCATACCTACACACCCTACAATGAATCCTATAAGAACAATGATGAGATACGTATATGCATCAACAGCCAAGATTTAATAGTGCTACCGAGTGCAAGTCAGTTACTAGTTGAGGGTTCTATCAAGAAAGAATGTACTTTTATTAATAATGCACTAGCATTCCTTTTCCATGATATCCGCTATGAATTGAACGGGGTGGAAATTGATCGAACAAAAAACTGTGGTATTACTAGCACTATGAAGGGCATATTGTCTTATGGTCAAGAAGAAAGCAACGCTTTGGAAAATAGTGCTTGGAATTTGGGTGGATTTAGGGAGATTGATGGGGATTTCTCATTCACTATCCCACTTAGACATCTTTTGGGATTTGCAGAGGATTATAAAAAAGTTATAGTGAATGCGAAACATGAATTGGTTTTGAACCGAAGTTCTTCGAATGTGAATTGTGCTGTTGCAAAGGAAGTTGGGAAGAATAAAATTCAGCTAAACTTGACCCGCGTTGCTTGGCGAATTCCTGTGGTAAAAGTGTCAGACAGAGAAAAGCTCCAGCTGTTGAAATATGTGGAAAATAATATATCTATACCGATTGCATTCCGTTCTTGGGATCTCTATGAATATCCAGTTCTACCTACAGCTCAAAGACACATATGGACGGTTAAGACAGCCAGCCAGTTGGAAAAACCTCGCTTCGTTATATTAGGCTTTCAACACGCCCGTAACAATGAAGAAGACAAAGATATGAGTATATTTGATCATTGCAATTTCCGCAACGCTCGCTTGTATCTAAATTCTCAGTATTATCCTTATGATTCATTCGCATGTGATTTCGAGAAGGGTCTGTATACAACTTTATATGAGGCTTTTATTGATTTTAAAAAAACTTATTACAACTCTACCAGTACAAATGTTTTAATTAATCCGAGTCATTTTAAAACAAAAAGCCCTCTGATTGTTATCGATTGTTCCCGACAAATAGACACATTCCACTCTAGCGGAGGTGCTATAGACATAAAACTGGAATTGGAATTTAAAAAAAATGTTCCAAATAATACAACTGCCTACTGTTTAATTATCAGTGACTCACTCTTTGAATACACCATCTTATCCAATACTGTTCGAAAAGTGAATCGTTAAAACTATCATTTTTTACCATCAGTTGCCAGTCAGTCCTTCATCTGACAACATGGATATATTGTGCCCCTCTTACCTCCCATCAATTCCACAAGTATATTGTGAACTTTGTAAAAATGTTTATTATATAACGCCAAATATACCATATATATCTACAAGTTTAAAGTTGGAGTGTAACAATGAAGATTTGAAGATATGTATAGATATCGCCGGAAGATTGACAATGACTTTACCCCAATGGAACAGTATAATCATGGAAAATGCAAAAATCATATCAGACTTTTTCATCAACAATGTTGGTTCTTTTCCATCACCACCACCACCACAAACGTCAGCAACAACAACAAACCGCCATATCAGTTTTGTATGCACACCCGAATATGAAAATGCCAGCAGCTATATAGTGATTCACCTTGAAGACCAACCAATGATGTGCATAACTGGTGAGGAGTGGTTTAATTTGGAACATTTCTTGGAATACATTAATATGCGAATAAATAATTTGGAAAAGGTCAAGACCCAGTATGAGAACAGAATTAATTTTTTCATCAAAAGACTCAAGATGTGTTGTCCTCATAATGGTGGTGATGATGATGATAATCAAGATGATGTGAAGACTTTTGCAAAATTCTACCAGATTATCAATAATTTATATGATAAAACTTCTCTTATAGATCAGGAAATTAAATGTTATTTAAGCCAGTATTTATTTTACTCTGCACTCTTATATTGATTATAAAAATAAAATATAAATCTAAATGTGTCTTTTATTTTTATCGTTTGTCCCCATTGCTGCGCGGTTAGCGCGATATCTCATCCGGACTAGTTGAGGGGTAGTGGTGTTGAACATTTTGTTTCAATCTTAAATTGGTATATTATTCGTTAAACTGTTATAATTTATTGTTGGATCTGATCTGCTTTGAACAGGTATTGAACAGGTATTGATCAGGTATTGAACAGGTATTGAACAGGTCTGATCAGGTATTGATTAGGTATTGATCAAGTATTGATCAGGTATTGATCAGGTATTGATTAGGTATTGAACAGGTATTGAACAGGTATTGATCAGGTATTGAACAGGTATTGAACAGGATCAAGTATTGATCAGGTATTGATCAGGTATTGATTAGGTATTGAACAGGTATTGATCAGGTATTGAACAGGTATTGAACAGGTCTGATCAGGTATTGATTAGGTATTGATCAAGTATTGATCAGGTATTGATCAGGTATTGATTAGGTATTGAACAGGTATTGAACAGGTCTGATCAGGTATTGATTAGGTATTGATCAAGTATTGATCAGGTATTGATCAGGTATTGATTAGGTATTGATTAAGTATTGATTAGGTATTGAACAGGTCTGATTCGATAGCGCGATCTGATTGGATTATTCGATAGGGTTTTGAAAATTCTTAACTCTACTATTTATTCATTTTATGCTTATAGTACTCACATTGCGTTACCCCTGGATATCTTTAGTATATAACTCACGCGTTGAGTTAAAATTGTTACTAGTGTTTTTTACAACTTCCATACTTTCACACGTGTTTAAACTATATAACATTACGCAATATGCATGACTGTGTATTTTGTAATATATCAGTTCCAAGCAACGAGTTGATTACACACTCCAAAACGAAACGTCATAAGTTACTATGCAAGCAAGATGAAGGAGATTATTTTACATATGTTGTGGAAAGTGCATTCAAGTGCAGACTAAAAACTTATCGTGTTAATGGCGCGTCAGCTGTTTTAGATCCAAAAGTGTATTTACTCAATGTCAAATCCAAGATCTTGGATATAATTGCGATAGAGCTGAAGGAGCATATATCCATTAAAGTAAACATTCAACTTTTCAGTACGTATATGATGACGAAGAATGGTGATCAGGTGGTTCGAGACTTGAAATCGTTCAACTCTCATAACATATCTTTATACAGCAGTTCAGATTTGCATGCGTTCTATGAGGAGATTTCTTCAAAGATACTCTCCAAATGTGACGAATTTCAAGAACGTGATAGTGGATGGACTTTGGAAAAGATTGAGTTTCTTGAAGTCAACATAAATAAGCATAGCCCACTCAAAGGATGTTCATACGTTCCACTTCCGAAATGGATTCAAGAGAAGCACGCTTGTATAAACGTAAAAAATACTGATAGTGCATGCTTTTTTTGGAGTGTTGTGAGTGCGCTTTACCCTGCTGATAAACACACAGATCGACCTTCATCATATCCGCCATATGAGGAAGTGGTGAATACTGATGGTATTGAAGTTCCTGTTACTATTAAAGGTATCAAACATTTTGAGATATTAAACGATATTAGCATTAACGTGTATGGAATAGAGTCTAATAAGAATATAATATCTCCTTTGTATATAGCACGAAAAACACGTAATCAACATGTTGATCTACTGTTTATTGAGAATAACTCTAAAACACATTACTGTTGGATAAAAAATCTATCTCGGTTGGTGGGTAGCCAGCTGTCTAAACACGAGAAAAAAATATTTTTATGTGATTCTTGTCTACAAAACTTTACTTGTGAAGACAAACTAAAGATTCATTTAAGATTGGGGTGTGAAAAGACACTGATTCAAATGCCTTCTCTTAAAGATAAATATTTAGAGTTTAAGAATTTTGAGCATAAACTAACAGTACCATTTGTCATTTATGCAGACTTTGAATCTATACTCAGTCCATTGGAAAACAATTTACAAAAAAATACTTTTTATACTCAAAAGCATATACCATGTAGTTTTGCATACTACATCAAATGTAATTATGATGATTCACTATGTAAATTTGTTACATATCGCGGTGAGGACTGTGTTAAACATTTTGTCGATAGCCTACACTCTGATGTTTGTGAAATTGCAAAAATATTATCTGTTAAGCATCCATACAATTTACAAGAAGATGAATTACCTCAAAACACATCTTGCCATATTTGTGAAAAACCTTTCTCACCAACTGATGTTAAGGTCATAGATCATTGTCATCTTACAGGTAAAATAAGAGCATACGCTCACGAAAAATGTAATTTAAACTATTCTATTCCTAACTATGTTCCTGTATTTTTTCATAATTTATCTGGATACGATAGTCATCTTTTTATTAAAGAATTAGCTACTAGATACGGTAAAACTAACTGTATTCCACAGAATAAAGAAAAATACATTTCATTTAGTCAAAGAATATGTTATAACGATGAGGGTGATAAGTCGAAACATATCACAATAAGATTTGTAGATTCTTTTAAATTTATGTCTTCAAGCTTAGATAAACTAGTTAAAAATCTGTCGTGTGATCAATTTACATTGTTGAACTGTCATTTTCCCAACCGGGAGCAAATGATGTTGTTGACGCGTAAAGGTGTTTTTCCCTATGAATATATCGATTGTTGGGAAAAACTTGAAAATAAATCTCTACCTGATAAAAAAGATTTTTACAGTTCTTTAACACAATCACACATTTCTGACGATGACTATAACCATGCTCAGATGGTGTGGAAAATGTTCAATTTAAACAATTTAGGGGAATATTCTGATTTGTATTTAAAAACAGATGTCTTGCTATTGGTGGAAGTCTTTGAAAACTTTCGAAAGGTTTGTTTGAATTCATACAAATTAGATCCGTGTAGATATTTGACTGCACCCTCCCTCTCGTGGGATGCCATGTTAAAAGAAACTGGAGTGAAACTAGAACTTCTCACGGACTATGAAATGATACAGTTTATAAATGCTGGCATTCGTGGTGGTATTAGTCAAGTTTCCAAAAGACACAGCGTTGCAAACAACAAGTTTATGAGTACACATGACTCCACACAAGAAAGCAAATTCATTATTTATTTAGATATTAATAATCTATATGGAGATGCAATGAGTAGATATCTACCTTTTACCAATTTCACCTGGTTGAGTGAGAGTGAAATTCAATCATTCAATATTCTTGAGCAAATTCCCAATTCACAAATTGGTTACTTTTTAGAGGTTGATCTAGAGTACCCTGAATCTTTACACGATTTACACAATGAATATCCATTTTGTGCAGAAACAAAAAAACCACCAAATGGTCATGCGAAAAAACTTTTACTCACTCTCGAAGAGAAAAACAACTATATAATTCACTATATGACTTTGAAACAAGCGGTAGAACATGGTTTAATATGTAAAAAAATACATAGAATATTGTCATTCCACCAATCTAGATGGTTAAAATCCTATATAGATTTAAACACTGCAAAAAGAATGGTGGCCACAAATTCTTTTGAAAAAGATTTCTATAAACTAATGAATAATTCTATATTTGGTAAGACAATAGAAAATGTGGCTAAAAGAGTGGATGTGAAGCTTTGTAAGACCTGGTCCGATAAAACAACAAAGACCAAACCTGCGTATGGTGCAGAGAGATACATATCCCGTCCGAATTTTCATAGTTGTAAGATATTTAGTGAAGACTTTGTAGCAATTCAAATGAATAAGACTAAAATATTGTATAACAAACCAATATATGTTGGTTTCTCTGTACTCGAATTATCTAAATATGTAATGTATGACTTTCACTACTCTTACATGTTACCTAAATATAATAAGAATGTAAAATTATTGTACACCGATACAGATTCCTTCATTTATGAAATTAGTACTGATAACTTTTATGAAGATATCAGATTCGATTTGCACAGTAAATTTGATACATCCGACTTTGCTAAAGACAATATATACAATCTACCGTTGGTAAATAAAAAAGTAGTGGGCTTAATGAAGGATGAAAGTAACGGAAAAATAATTAAAGAATTTGTAGGTCTACGTTCTAAAATGTATAGCTATGTTTTTGAAGACGATCAAGAGGTCAAGAAAAACAAAGGTACTTCCGCAGCCATTGTGAGAAAGCTGCATTTACAAAACTATAAAGATGCTCTTGATTGTAGTCATGTACAATATGATAATATGTATACTATTTGTAGCGATAAGCATAATGTATTTACACAGTGTAAGAGGAAAAAAGTAATTTCTGGTAATGATGATAAAAGATTTATTTCGTCTGATAATTATATAAACACATTCGCTTGGGGCCATTATGAAATTAAATAAAAAACATACACACAGATAATAGCATTTTTATTTAAATAATTTCCAATCGCATTTATCGGCATAAGATGAACACTTATTAGGACTAAATTTCGCATTTATATATGGACACCGATTAAAATGTTGTATATGTTCGAACCAAGGAACATCCTGCTCTTCCCAATCCATCAATCCACCGCCACAATAAAAACACATTGTTCTATCACCGTGTCCAGTGTAGAAGAATCCAGCATCTGCTAGTCGTTCTGGTTTTTGACGTGCACCCAGTGGCCAATCTATAAAACTATATAGTCGGGCTTTTTGTGAACTAAAGTATGGAAACAAGGGACCACAATAATTATTATTATTTTCCATAATTACTTTAGATTTGTTTTGTTATAAACTTTATGATACACACGACTATTTTGTCGAAAGACTTGTTTTATACAACAATTACATTAAATTAAATCCACATCACAGACACATGTTATCTCATATCGCTGCGGTTAGCTGTTATCATTCGTCCTCATCCGGTCAATATGTAATTTGCTCACATTTTAACCTATCACAGCTTAACGCATAGTTACTACTATCCATGGTATATAAATAAGTACTAGAACAAAAGCCCGCCGCCGCCGCCCGCCCGCCAGAGCTTAACGCGTAGTTACTACTATCCATGGTATATAAATAGAACAAAAGCCCGCCGCCGCCGCCCGCCCGCCAGAGCTTAACGCGTAGTTACTACTATCCATGGTATATAAATAGAACAAAAGCCCGCCGCCGCCGCCCGCCCGCCAGATTCAGAGCAGGCATCCCCCCGCCCGCCCACATATTTACAACCCCCATTCATATATAGAACCATCCCATGACATACATCCGGCAACCCTCAATACAACCTTAACCAACCCCCGCTAATAGTTCCGCTCATCGCCACCATTCACCATACTATTTTCATACTACTAGCGCCATCTAGTTTCAACGTTCCCCCATTTGTTGTGGTCCAGAACCGGCAATATATAGCTACTTATATTCTTAGATGTTGCACGGGGTTTTATGATTTCCTGGACGTTGTAGTTATTTTATTTCGTAAATTACAAAGTGTATTAGTGGTTTGTTCGGTTTGTGAATCACGAACACCACGATGTTGTAGAACAGTTACCGAAGCCAGCTACAAGTGCAATAAAACTGAAACATATTAAATTTTACGCCATATAAGTCAGTATCCATCTTAAGCAGAATCAGTCTTGCGATAGACAATTCTATAGTAGACAACCCTACGATATAAAATGTACAGATTTCTTCGAAACTCAAAACTCAAATGCCACATACACCCTGGCCTCTCTTTGAAAATATATGGCACATCATTAGCTTCGCGGAAGCTGGTGGCCACTTAGCTGTGCTGCATTTTATGGCTGAAATGTATGCGACTTTATACGGACGAAATATTTTATTAAAACTTGAAAATTTTCAAACAGTTTTCATGCATGTTTTCTAAGGTCAATTTTAAATTGTAATACATCACCGTTCCCGAAAAGTAATATATTACAATTTATATGTAATATATATTTAATACAAAAATGCAATCGGAACAAGCGCTAGTCCCACCTGATGTTAAGTGGGCAGACAGACAGACGGACAGAGGAGTCTTAGTAGAAACTCGTGGGAGGATAATGAATGAATTTAAACAATAATAATAACAAATATTTTAAGATAACAACAAATTAATACTTTAATAAAACACTTAAAAAACATAAAAATATATGTAGTGACAATTTCGCCTAATTTTCCTGTTAAGCCGGAGTTTTCTTGATCGTGCGCTCGTAGAGTCAAGACCTCCTGAGGATGCTTTGTGTAGATGCGAAACGCGTGGAAAATTCTTCCGGTTTGGCTGCGTGGCGTTTGTCGTGTTTGTCGTTCACGTCGGTTTAACAGGAAAATTAGGCGGAATTGTCACTAGATATATGTTAATTGAAGTTTTCTTAAAATATTATAAAATTATTTGTTTTTATTAAATTTAGATTTCCGCAAAGTAACGCCTGAATCTATTTATTAATTTAAACAGTCTTATCGTGCTTGTAGCTAGTTACTTGTGATAACGATTCTACTTGTGATAACGATTCTACTTGATGTGGAATTCTCGAGCTAAAAATAATATTTCTCGTATAATCTTGAAATGTTATTGAATAACCGCAATTCATATAATCCCATATACTCACAGACAACCGTTAAATATATTGAAAATTTGTTTACTGCACTGTATCAGCCGCAACATCCACTGCTGAATACAACCTCGGGTATTTGCCTGAACAAAAACGTACTGAAAAATATTTGCGGTAGGTCAGTGCTTTGATGTCATTTCAAAGCACTGAGCTACCGCAAATAGTGTGAAAATTTCTCCATTCTTTCTTTTTATATAAAACTTCATTGTAGTTTTTGAGTTTAGTATCGCTTACATCAGGCGTTACAGGAAATATAAGAATAACGTAACGTTCTTGGTAACAGACGTATCTGCTAAACTAAGAAGCAAAACGCCATACCACCATTATATTGTAATGAACAGAACAGTCCTTCGGCTCCAATGTTTCCAGTCTGGTGGTCGTTTCAAGAATGCCCCACACCTCCTCTCTGCACTTCTTGTCAACACTCGTTTTAGCGGGAAATCACCCTGCCAATCACAGAGCGTGTCGTATGTTTTATCCCATCAAATGGCGGCGCTACTATCGCTTTGGTGTTGCCATTACCACATCCGCCAACTGACCAGTATTAAATATTTATTGCCGTTCAATAACACCATAATATCGAATGAAAACATAACAATATGAAACTAAACCCGTATCAGGATTTAAATATAAGAAAGCCAGATCCCAAACCAACATCCACATACCTACTTTGAAGCGCTCATAACACTAATCTAGCTGCGCAGGTTGATTAGTCTTTCTCAGCCGATCAACTCCACCGCAGTCATGACTTGGATGGGTGACCACTAGTGGCATTACTACTGAGAACTTCCGTCCTGTTAAGCTGTCGACCCTGGTTGTCTTATGATGGCAGCCGTTATAGCTTCGTGGTAGGGCATTTAGCGAATGCCCGACTGGTAAGTTACCATCCTCAAGTATAAAACCTGTCGCCTAACACCTAACAGTGTGTTGTCTTAGGTTTTCGCGATTATTACACATAGTAATTAAACAACTTTAAACGGCTTAAATCGCGTATATTTATCATTATTTTGTCACTGATCGTCTTTGCTGTCACCCCGTGACAACAACAGTGCAAAGTGTTTGAAACTAATAATGATAAATATACGCGATTTAAACCGTTTAAAGTTGTTTAATTACCTAACTGTGTGTTCCAGCAACTGTTTTTGAGAGCCATTATAGTTAGGTTAACATAGACATGTACCACATCATCACATTAGATGAGATAGTGGTCAAAGTATAGCCTATTAGCTATAAATAAATGAAAGTTCCAGAATACCATGCCCGTATTTAGTAAATATAACACAAAAATGATGTTGAGTAGCTGAGTAATGAACAGGCCGCTGCTGGTATTGATCGGGACATTCACCTCATCACGTGTTCCACCATAACAACGAAATCCACTGGCATGAATTCTACGAAAATGTAATGAGTATGTTGCTTTCATTCAGAGGAAAACATAATATTTCAGTTATTCTGGTCAAATTTAAATTAAATCTAACGACCGTCGAATAGAGTAGGGAGCATGGGTATTAACAATATTTTAAACTCGGTCTACGGCCAACACAAAACTGCAAGACTTCTATATACCGTAAGCGAATACGGTATAGTACAGCGTGAAGGGAGAGTTATGATAAAAAATCAGAAGGTAATACAAAATAATTTCTTATGAACCCAAGTGATAAATAAAACACAATCAACTTCCTGTGACCACGAACCCTGCAGTGTTTAAAAAGTATGATTAAAAATTATGTTAAATATTTACGATATAAACGGTGTAAAGCCGGTGTGTTATTACTTGGCTTTTAATTATGTGCTGGTATATTATAGTATGTACTTAGCTGCTAGTTCAACGTCCGTTGAATAATACTCCAGGTATATAAGGCACAAATGTAATTAGTCAATCCACAACACATATACTTCAGAAGGTCAGTAAAACACGTAAAAATGCACAGAGATTACAATCACTACTATAACAGTCAATAGGTATATAGGCGGCTTAGGCACTGAGCGCGAGCGTGTACGATAGCGGGGAGCGATCGAGCGTGCGATCCGCGTCAGCTTGTAAATCGGACTGCTGCGACATTCATTTGCCCGCTGTGCGCAAGCGACGCGCCGCAGCGTATATAAGCTGTTATTTACCCCGGCGCGTTAGGGATGGGGTAGTGTCGATGAAATTAACTTATCGAATAATATTATCGACGAGCTGATCGACATGTGGTATTGTATAGTTAAAATATGTGTAGCTGTAAATAAATAAATATTATGTTATGAAATATATATATATTATATTATGGAATGATTATTTTATATAGTACTATTACAATATATAATACAGTATGTATGAGTAGGGAAAGGAGCCTACAGGTGGTTTAATTTTATTTTTGATCGACTGTTCATTTTTTTTGTGTGTGTTATATATTTTTACTTCATGATTTGACAGCTGGTGCTTTTCATGTGGTCTCAATAAAATTTCAGTAAAATCTGACGAGTAGTATTTAGTATTTCAGTTATCCCTAATAATGCGTATATTAAAGGCTTCGACTACATTGATGATGTCCTTATTTTCGCTTGTCGATGTAAAATGATTAAAAAAACTTTGCACGAGAACAATAATCAGTTTCTTTTTAGTACATTTTTTGTGTTAGAACATTTCATATTTAAAGTCAGTTTGTTTTCGTTTTGCTTGATACTGCACCGCATTCGTATCTGTAAAGTCAGTTTTTATGTCTCATTAGTCCAGCAATTATACTTGCAAAGAGTATTGTAATACCGTTCACGCCTAAACACCATACTGTTTGCACAATAGTGCTTTGAGGCAAAGTATCCGATAATGCACTGCCCATCGAGGCAGACTCTTGCCGGTGACTCTCTTACCACCTATAGAAACAAAGATTATATAAGTCCCTGTAGGGCGCCACGCTACAATTGCACAGTTCTCTCTTCCATGTAGGAGTCGTAAGAGGCACCGAAAGAAAAACACAACAAGGTGAGCAGCAGCGTTTCCTAAAAAACTGCCATCTTACACTGCGATCCCCAACGCACCTGCTAAGCGTGGGGGTTATGGTAAATCCCCCTATTGAAGTGGCCTTTGTTCAACACTAGACGTTGTGGTTGTTGAAATAAGATATATTAAAGCACATATTGTCATGCAGGTACTTCCCATGCACGTTATTTGGAGGCAATGATAGTCCAGTGGCAATGACTATAACCTGCCGCGCAGAAGCTTTATATTTGGAATCCCACCGCGTGTTTGAGTTTCACCGCATGATAGTAAGGCACAGCCAAGCGAGCTACCATCCTCATTTAGGAAATCTGTCACCAAACACCTAGCGATGTGTTGTGGCAGTTGGAAATACAGTTCTCCGTCTAGGTCAGGGCTGGATACTATCTTTTTCTCATCATTTCTTAACATCAAAGATGATACAAATACAAAGGCTAACATCGCAGCATCAAAAAACCGAAAGAAAGACAGCGGTCTTGAAACGCCTACAAATTGTAAGACATGCTTTGGAGCTTATTGACACTAACTGAGCTCAGTTAAAAACTTTTTTTTTGGTAAATACAATATATATACTGTTTGTCTTGGTACGGCATTTTCGGTGTGCACTTTATCGTTTTTTTTTTCTTTTCTTAGAACAAGCAAGTGTGTATGTGTCAATGAGAGACAATTGAAATAATTAGGATTACCTATTGTACTGTCGATTTCATGCTATAATCTTTTCAAAATTCAGGTCTTTTTTTTCTTTATTTTTTCTGTAGCCTTTGATTACTATCCCACCTGATGGTAAGTGAAGATGTGGTCGGAGATGTTTTTCAGGCTAACCTAGAAGTACTGGCTCTCAAGGACAGCTGCCGGAACACACTGTTAGGTGCTTGGCGACAGATTTTCTACTTTAGGGTGGTAGCTAGCCAGGCGGGCATTCGTGTAATGCCCTACCACTAAGCTATAACGACTGCCATCCTTAGTCAACAACCGGGACCGACGGCTTAACGTGCCCTCCGAAGCACGGAAGCGGTCAAGTAATGTCATTAGCGGTCACCCATCCAACTAATGACCGCGGACGACGTTGTTTGACTTTGCTGATCGGTTAAGTAAAGTTCGCTACGAGCGCTTCAAAATTTTTATTAAAAAACACACTTCTTAAATAGATTGTCATCCTTTATTTATTTTTATTGTGTCCATTTTTTATTTACTAAATTAATTAGAGAACATGGTTATCCTACTACCGCCTTGACACTGCCTTGTCGCTACTGCCTTGACACTTTTGTGTGGGAGGTTGTCATTAAATGAATTCTTCTGATAAGTCAGTTGGATACAAGTAATAATGATAAGTGCTCTATTATAAATGAAGTACGTATTCTGCAGGAACAAGGTTTTCTTTTGTAGCATTTGAAGCAAACTGTGTGTTATTTTTTTGCCTTGGGTTTTTCACGACTCGTCGTATAATATAACGGATAGAAGATGGGAGTTTACTCATTATCTTAGTTAGAATGATCAACAAAATTGTGTGTCACAAATTTGTCTGAGTGGTAAAGAGCAAACAAATAAAATAATATTTTAGCAACTTAACATATATTGATTTCAAATTAGTTACTATATCCTTCTTGCAACCGGCGGTATATGTTTATAAACAAAATACTACGAACTATATACAACACTACAGCTACATTTAGTTAGCCTACAAAGCCAAATATCTATATTATATACAGTTATTTGGATTTATTCATATTTACTATATTAGATATTTGTATTTATTATATTAGATAACACTATCTCTACATGTATCAGCCGGATCGTCCACTGCTGAACACAGCCTCCCCCATTAAGGGGGTATTTGCCTTGATCCCCACGCTGGCAGGCGTCTTGGAGATCGCAGTGTAATAAGGCAGTTCTTTAGAAGGCGCAGCTGCCCACCTTCCAGTATGTTTCCCTTAGTCGCCTGCTACGACGGGATGATATGGGGAAGTGCAATTCTAACCCGGCACCCCACGGGGCATCTCTCTTCATCTAAATATTACAGAAATATCCCGATATTCGCATTTATTTAAGTTGTGGCATGGATATTCACACAGCCCATCATTGGTTTATATTGAACCATTGTTTGGGCTGTATGCCCATTACTATATATAAGAACTGGAAACAAATAAGGCTACAAAACACAGCAATATATGAAGTTAAAGCAAGAACAGGGTTTTAACTTGCGACAGATCCATCGTTATAGGGTAGGCAATGGATTTTCAATTTGAGTTCACGTGGGTACCAATGAATCATAGTTTAAATTTATCAATTACGTCCATTTATTACGACAATATTGGACTCAGAAATATCTTTAGTCTGTGAGTTTATTAGATGTATTACGTAATATACCAGAATTTTAGATTCCTTACTAGTTGAGTTTTAAGGAAATAAAATATAAATAATAATCATAATTTCAGATTTTCTATTTTAAACGCCTTAACAAAAAACAACTTTCAGACAATATAAAATCAAAAGTCCGTTGGAGACCATACAATTTTATTGAATAAAAATATTTGAGTTAAATTTGAGCTGTACCGGAATATATAATGATTGTAATCAAAAAGCTCCGCAGGCTACTTAGCAATATTTTTTAGTCTACCTTCTCATGTATGAGTCCCGTGAAAAATAAATTAATTTTATATTTCGATATTCATCTTTGGGCTACATTATACACAAAATCTAAAAAAAAACAGGTTTGTAAGTTCCGTTTGCCAAGCTAGATACTTTGACTTATGATTGTCTGATATATATCAGTAAAATAATTTGTCTTTATTGCCTAAAGTTTGTAACTTATTAATGAAAACATAGTTCATTCTATTTTGTCGTTTAATTGCTACAAAATTCTTATTATGCTTCTGCCCACGAGTCCCGTGAAATTTGGTTATATCGAGCTCCAAAGAGCTAATTAGTAATTTGAGAAGGAAATCTGTATTCTGGTAATTAGTATTATTCAATATTCCAGTAATCAGAAGGCGCCGACATTATTTATATAAGTTATTAAGAAAAACATTTTGTATCAGCTATTTTATTTTTCTGGTAATCTAGCGTTTTGTTACTATCTTACCTGATGTTAAGTGATGATGGGGTCGAAGATATTAAAGTTAAAATAACTTGCTAATGAGAACAGTTGCCGGAACATACCATTGAGTGTTTGATGATAGATTTTTTTCTTGGTGATAACAAAATTAAAAAAAAGTAAACGATTGCTATTAGCACTTACGATTTTAATCAATATTTTTGAAACGCTCGTAGCGAAGTTAGCTTAGCCGTTCTTAACCGATCAGCTAAGTGAAGCAACGTCCGCCGCAGTCATGAGTTGGATGGGTGACCGCTAGTGACATTACTAATTAGCGCTTCCGTGCTTCCGAAGGCACGTTAAGCCGTCGGTCCCGGTTATCGTCTTAATGGTCTCAGTATTTTTGTATGCAACGAATAAACCTAATAACTACTGGACCGATTTGAATGAAATTTGGTACGAAAATAGTTTGAAACCCGGGGAAGGACATAGAATAGCTTTTATCTACCTGCGCAAAAAGAGGCTAATGGTTTTGCGCGATAACCGACAAGTGCGCGGACTGAGCCGCAGCCGGAAAGCTGCGTAGCAAATTTTCGTAGCAAATATTTTTGCTACGACAAACAATTATTTTTCTTTGTGTATTTTACTCGAAAAGCAATATACGCAGAGTAAGCAGAACCATCCAATCTTCTTATCGTGTCACGTGAGTAACGGGATATAGTAGAGTGTGGGGGAGCACGTAGAGGCTTGTACTTGTACGTACAGATAAAGGGAAAACACATCATAATAAACTTTAGTAATTTTCGTAGGGGTTTGTTTGGTTTATTGCGTGATGGGTGTGAATAATGTTTTGCTTTTACTCAGCGATGTTTGCACGTGTGATTTTGTACACTAGTTTAGAATGTGTTTCACCCCTGTCTCAACAGCAATGCGTATGCTTTGTATGTGAAGTGGACAATGGTGACAAGTTGATATTATGTTACTGTAATTATCATCTTATTCTTGCCCTCATCCCATTTTTGTAGGTTTATTTATTTTTGATAAGTAAGCCTTTAACCACAATCTCACCTGAAGGTAAAGTGATGATGTGGTCAAAGGTGTGAACAGGCCTAGTCTAGAATTACTGGCTCCCAAGGACAGCTGCCAGAACACACCGTTAGGTGCCTGGCGACAGATTTTTTATTTCAGTTAGGTCGCTAGCCAGGCGGGAATTCGCAAAATGACCTTCAACCATGCGGTGAAGCTCAAACCCGCAGTTTCGAACCATAGACCTGCAGCGCGACAGTCCATAGCAAATGCCACTGAGTTATCATTGCTTCAAAAGTGTCGATACCAAATATTTTCGAATCAATCACACTGCCTAATATTACTTGACAGAATTAAATTGTAGTAGGACGTGAATTTTGAAATGAGCAAACGGATATTCCAATATGCTATCATACATTTTAGAAATTTTTGGATAGAATTTTATATCCAATTTATAACAAAAGAGTTTCAATAACCAAACTATATATTACAACGATAGCAATCCAAAAATGCGATTAATTTTTTGAACGGCACCAATCTATTTTTTGGTGGATTCGGATCGTTTTTTGGTTGAATATGATATGAGAATTATGAGGTCTCAATAATGGATATTTTGGCAGGTCGTGCCTTTTTTAATAGCAATATATCGATGATAATAACATTTATGAGGGTAAATTATATTGATAATAGGTTATGTCAACATTTGAACGAGCTTATATGCGTAAAAAATACGCAAAGCGCTTAACATACAAACGTAGCTTTCTCATATTTGAAGTACAAAGAGATCAAACTCGGTGAAACTGAGCATGTATATCCTTGAGCCTAATATCTATGCTTCTGCTTTACTAGATTTCCGTAAAATTAAGTATTTTCAAAAATAATTCGAAAAATAATATTGTATGGGAATTGTCATTTTGACATTTAGGGATATAATAAATACTTAATCTAATCTAGAAGCATAGATATTAGACTCAGCAATATGCAGACAAAATTCATTCACGCTTGAACCCTTGGTATTTAAATAATGACAAAACTACATTTGCATGGAAAGCGCTCCGTGAACTCTACTCTTAACAAAAAGCTCTAACACACCACTGTGCCAATAACTCACGTCACTATTTCCCTACTTCAAATGTTCACCACGCTGACGTTCCAGTTCTGAGCAGTAATTAATGTTCATGTCTTCAGCGCTAGGATGAACATAATTTGCTAAATATGAATAGTTTCTAGGAGTTACATGACAGCATGAATTTGTGGTTGTCAGCTTTTGTAGAAAACTGATTAATTTTGAATATCAAATATTATTAAGAGATTCAGGTTTTACTTTGCGAACATTTAATCATAACAAAAGTTTTAAAAACGAAATATAATAATAACAAGAAATATTTTTAAAATATTTTAGGAAAACATTAAATTAATATTGTAATAAAACACTTAAAAAATAAAAAATATATCTAGTGACAATTCCGCCTTATTTACCTGTTAAGCCGACGTGACGTCACAATCGCCACGCAGCCAAATCGGAAGATTTTTCGACGCGTTCGCTTTTATACCCAGCATCCTCAGGTCTTGACTCGATTGAGAATTTTTTCGAATTTCATGATCATGCGCTCGTAGAGTATTAAAATATTAATTTGATGTTTTCTTAAAATATTTTAAATATATGTGTTATTATTAAATTTGGATTTCCGCAAAGTAACGCCTGAATCTATTCATTATTTTACATATATTAATGTTTTTAAATAACACCTAAAATATATCTAGTGACAATTCCATGTATTGAGCCGGAGATTCTCAACCGTGCACTCAAGAGTCAACATCTCTTGATCTTTTGAAGATGCTTCCTATATCAGATGCATTTATGACGTCACATCGTCTTAGCACAAAAATCAGGCCGAATTGTCACTAGATTATTTTTCTAATAATTCAATTTCATGTTTTCTAAATGTATTTGTTATTATTTAAATTAAAAAATGCTGAATACCATTTCTCGTTTATTTGCACGCTCGTGGGGATAGAAAACGTGTTTACGAGGAAAGTTAATCTTCTCAAATCAAATACAAGTCTATTTGAAGCTGTTTTTAATTAATACATAGGCACCATTAACTACTTGATTTTATATTTTATTCAAGGAAGGGTAAACAAGTTAAATTACAACTATATGTAACAATAACAGTTTGAGTTATATACAGGGTTATTGGAAAAATGCTTACAACCTCTTAGGGTTGACTTCTGCTAGTCCCAACAAACATTAAGAGATGTTTTTTTTAATTAGTTAATGACCTAGTCTACTTCGAGCCAAGAGCGCCGCACAAAAAGTCTATTCAAAAGGAGCGCGGCGCGGTCTAGTGTTGTTGACTTTTTAATATTATATTTACGAGCATAGTATTAAAAAATATGAAATAATAAATTACAGGCACAAGAGACTTTTAACATCAGGTGGTCCTCGTGTTTATTCCGTCAAATACAAATAAACAAACACTATTTTTTTTTAAATAAATTTCTTAGGGTTAGCAGAAATCAATCGTAAAAGGTTGATAGCATTTTTCCGATAGGCCAAACTAATTAGCAAACTGCCATATTGTTAACGGACTTTATTTATTTATTTACACACTTATACATATACAGTATTACAGAATTCATTTTCCAAGGAGCTATATACAAAAAACTTAAAAAATAATATTATTAAAATGTCATTATCAATATGATAAATAAAAATCATTATTTATACATTATCATGCACATGTTATTTATATCTATAAAAAGCATGCTGTAGGTACTTCTAAAATAAAAAAATATATATTGAAAGATGCAACTTCCAACCATGTGCTTCAAATAAAACACTTTTCCGGTCATCCTTCCTCATAAATCTTTCCACATTTTACTCCAACATCTACTTCTTACAGAAGCGCCATCTATCCAGTCTATTAGAAGCTCGTAAATTAGAGCGTGGGAGCAATCTGTGCCGCTTTTGATTAAATCCACCTGCCTCAGTGATTTGTGGAGCCAATAACCATTATACCGTCAGCACTCAAACAGAATATTGTTAACGAGTGAATGTAGAAAGTTTTTGAAGTGATTTTGTGTTAAGAGCTGAAACTCTGACCGCTAGAAATTAACCTCACTTATTAAGGATATAATACATGAAACTATAAACTTATAGATGTTTTAGATATATGAAAAGCTATGTATGATAATGAAAAGCGCGCATTCGATATTAATTAATAGATTTAGGCGTAACTTTTAAGAAATCCATAATTATTATTAACAAATATAAAAAAAATATCACAAGAAAACATTCAATATTTTTTTCATGTTATTGTGACAGCACAAGTTCGAGGCCCATCTGATGTTATGCGGACTAACCTATACCTATAACAGATGCATTTCATCACAAGTCACGAACTGCGGCCGTCTCCTCGAGGCATAGTTGTTAAATCTTATCTGTCTGTAATTTCACTGGCTCTCAAGGACTGTTGCCGGAGCTTGATAACAGATTGTCTACTTGAGGGTGGTAGCTAGCCAGGCAGGCAATCGCATAATGCTAATCCACGATACAAAATCCAATTAATAGTAATAATAATGGTTTAGAAAATATTTCATTAACATATTTAAATATCTAGAAACAATTCCGCCAATTTTCACTGCTAACCCTACTTGACGTAATAAATGGCACTTAGCCTAACCGAAACAATTTTTTACATGTTTGCTTCTACACAAAGTATCATCAAGAGGTCTTAAATCTTCGAGTACATCATCGAGAGTCACGTCTGCCTCACAGGAAAATTAGGCGAAATTGAATAGATTTCATTATCATTTGCCGGAAGACGTCCACTGCCTAACAAATGTTTTCCCCATAGACCACTACAGTGAACGGCTATCAGCCACTATTGGCTACCCTCCCCTTTAACGATGTCGTTAGTCCACCTAGTCCACTAGATAGATTGTTACGTTTTTCAAATTTTGTTCTAAAATATTATGTTAATGTCTTCTTATAATACTTTTTACATTTTTCCAATAAAATTACACGCACATGAGACTTAACAACTATGTCTCAAGGTGACTGGCGCAGTGCAATTTGTGACTTGTGATGAAATGCATTTGTTTTAGAAGAGGTTAAGTCCGCTTCACATCAGGTGGGCTTCGAGCTTGTACCGTCACAATAACATAAAAAAAACATATCTATTATTAAACATTCAAACATTCGATAGTGTTATAGTTAGTGCTTATATATATATTTATTGCAATACAATCAATTCAAGGTTATCTGCTGGATAAAGTGCCAAAGTACAGTTAAAAGACGTAAGGATAGAAAGATGCAAAGCACACAGTTGTAGTTCCTACCACAGTGAGCTAGTTTGACTCCCACTTGAGCTGATTTTATTAAATATACATACGTTTAATACAGTACCTAACAAAGTACTTTAGTGCCCTTGTGCATTTCTAATTATGCTATGGCAGCAGGTACTGAACAGTCGAACTTTCTCCATCCGTTTAAAAATGCACGATTTTTTGATGTTGGCGACATCTACCCAAATAGCAGAAGACTATTTACTTAGGATGGTAGGTTGATATACGATCAACACTGAACACCAAATCGATGAAACTATTTGTTTTGACTAGGTAGTATTGTTTAAAAAAGACAACTTCCAGCGGGACTTGCTTGACTTGGGTTGCGGATTCGAGTCCCGTCTTTTTCCATCTGAAATAACTTCTATGTTTCTGCTTAGCATGCGTCAATTCTCTCTAAAATAATACTCGTCAAAACAGTTCACCTTAAGTTATAAAATATAATACATAAGGAATAAGTCCATATTTTTCTGTCCGTATCCCAGAGCCCTCCTTACAAGTAAATATTTAATGGAAGGACAGATTGAGACGTCCCCGCACTACAGCGATTGATTAGATTGATGCCATCATTGAAATGGGTCCTTCTTCTGAACGTGTACCACAGAACATATTCTGACAGTGAGATATTATAGAATAATTTTATTATCATTTTATTTTTTCAAATGTCTAAGTCAAAATATTATATTAAGTTTCCGTTGCTCCTATGAATGTTAATTACAATATATAAATGTAACACTCGCAGCAAAACGAGTAACTACAGGGTTATTGGAAAAATGCTAACCTCTTAGGGATGACTTCTGCTAGCTTACAAACATTTTGAGATGAATATTTTTTTGTTTTGTTTTTTTTTTGTTTGTTTATCGGTTTTTGACGGAGGCACGAGGAAAACCTGATGTTAAAAGTCTCTTGTGCCTGTTATTTATTATTTCATATTTATTATTACCTTGCCCGATGTAGATATTCAAAACCCTATTCGAAGGGAGCGTGGTGCGGTCCAATGTTGTCGCGGCGGGCGCTCTTGGCTCTGTGTAGGCATTGTCTTTTACTCAGTACGAGTCATGCCGTCAGGTCTTTTACCATCCTCACGCATTAGATCATTCGGTTCAAGAATAGCAACCTTTGGGCTGGTAAAAGCCCGGCGAATGAAATCTTTAAGGCTGCCGTAGCGGGAAATTTGACTAGCACTTCGAGAGCAGGAGAGGCCATGATGACCGAGTTGATCAACTGCAGTATCACACTGGCAGTGATGTGCAAAACAACACCTTGCATCCAAGCGTAAGCCAATAGCGAGACGAATAGCGGATGGAAAAGGCTACCATTTTTTTAAGGAGGAATGGCCTGTAACCAAATAACAGTTTCCCACACAGAAACAGCGAGAATACGAGATGAATTATATTTACTGAATCGTCGTTACTCACGCTGATATAATGAACCTTATTCAACTATTATGATTGAAGCTGTTTTTAATGGGTTTTTATATGCCTGATAGGTAAGCCTTTGACCACTATCTTACCTGATGGTAAGTGATGAGGTGGTCGAAGATGTTGCTTAGGCTATTCTAGAATTACTGGCTCTTAAGGACAGCTACCGGAACACACCGTTAGGTGCTTGGCGAAAGTTTTGCCACTTGAGAGTGGTAGCTAGCCAGGCCGCAAAATGCCTTACCACCGTGCCAAATACAAAAGTACCATGAATAACCTGATTTTAAACTTGACTGAAGGAAGGCACAAATGAAAATACATATTAAACGGTGGTTGGTTACTTATAGTACTAGCTGGCAACAAGCTACTGACTTAGATTGGGGCTTGTGGGTGTGGTTGGTCAGCCAGACAGGCATCTTAAAACGCTCATATATTATTATAATTTGAATTGATTCCCTGGCTAGCCCTATTTTTAATTAAAACAATTACGTTTTAAAATATTCATTGATGTCGTTCTATATAACCCTACTAACAGCTAAACATGATATATCATTAGGACATGCTTATCACTTTGTCCATGAATCCGACTTTTATACGGAATAGGAAAGAGCCAGTCAGTATGACCGTCAGAACTAAGAATATGCCACAGAATATTAAAATGAGAAAATAACAGTTAGATGTTTTAATATTGTGCAATAACGCTTGCTATGCAGGTTACTTTTTATATCACATTTTATTATTTAAAATTTTGAAACAGTTAAATGCTTTAAAAGTACCTGTATGATGACGAAAATACTATTAATGGATTATAAATTAACGAAAATTAAAGCAAACAATTATTTAAATACATTTTATATCACGACCTATAGAATACTTAACAACAGAATAGTATTTTCTCAACGTCTGTGTAAGCTAAAAACCACCTTATCTCTAAACGTACAAGTATCATGTACAAATATCAATATGAAATTAGCAATATAGACCTAAGTCTACACAAGTTGTCAGATTGCTGCTGCCTGTATCAAGAGAAGTGCAAATTGTAAAGTATGGGAAAATTATTGCTTATAGTCGGCGCTACGGGTCACGAGCAATGCGCGTGCCCTAAACTTCTTCCGCCCTGAGATCACCATCCTTCCATTGACGCTTTGAGCTATTTTGAAGCGCTCGTTGTGGAGTTTGCTTAACCGTTTTTAACCGATCAGCTAAGTTAAGCAACGTCCGCCGCGGTCACGAGTTGGATGGGTGACCGCTAGTGGCATTACTACTGATGGAAGTCGTTACAGCATGGTGGTAGGGCATTTTATGAATGCCCGCCTGGCTCGCTACTACCCTCAAGTGGAAAATCTGTCGCCAAACACCTAACGGTGTATTCCAGCAGCTGTACTTGAGAGCCAGTAAACTTACTTACCTGAACAAGATCTATGACCACATCATCACTTAGCATTAGATGAGATATTGGTCAAAAGGCTTGCCTATCAAAAATGGATATATAAATAAACAGAAGAGTTAATAAGTAGCCAAATTATATTATATATTTTTTATCAATATTGTATCAAAATTGAACTTTATATTTAATTAACTTCTCTACGCTCTTAGAGCGTAGAGAAGAAGATGATTTGAGATTTGACTATTTACATTTAGTTAAGATACTATACTTTACTATACTTTTAAGTTAACTGTGGCTTAACCGCCAGGACTAAATGGAAGTAGTGGCCTGGCTTTAGGAAAAAGGGTCTTTTTACCCGTTCATATGTGGCGGTTTTTTGCATGATCTTTTGTGAAACCCTGACTGGAGAGATGGACTATTGATAGGAGTCTGAAAAAGCTTTTTAGAGCTTTTAGTTTATAAAAGAGTAAAAAATGAGAAAAAAGTTAAAATGGTTCTATATTCTGCATCTGTTAACTGTTAGACTGATTTGGTTTGGTGACTTTTATTTCATAGACATGTCATTTGAAGTTTTATATTATATATATATATATATATATATATTTTTGCGTTATACGTTAGCCTTTGACCACTATCTCACCTGATGGTAAGTGATGATGTTGTTCAGGCTAACCTAGAAGTACTGGCTCTTAGGTGCTTGGCGACAGATTTTCTACTTGAAAGTGGTAGCTAGCCAGGCGGGCATTCGCAAAATGCCTTACCACCATGTTATAACGACTGCCATCCTAAGACGACAACCGGGACTGACGGCTTAACGTGCCCTCCGAAGCACGGAAGCGCTCAGTAGTATTGTCACTAGCGGTCACCCATCCAAATCATGACCGCGCGCGATGTTGCTTAACTTTGCTGATCGGTTGAGAACAGCTAAGTAAACTTCGCTACGAGCGCTTCAAATAGACAAAGTTATGATTATTTTACGTATCGTGACGGCTGTTTAGCCCCAAAAGAGTAGTCAGCGGTGTATAGAAGAGAGATTTTTGAGTTACCGATATATTTTAGTTACTCCTGTTATATTTTGACATTTTATATGAATTTGTAGGACAATTCAAAATAAACTTTTTCGTTATACATTATGTACGTATGAAGGTCTAAAGGTTTTTGCAGCGCACGCCAGAATAGGTCGCATATCGCTGAATATTTTCCTTCTTACATAACACTTATCGTTATACATATTTTGCACAATTTACACTATATCTATTATATATTATGTGTTATTCTGATGTGTAAGCTATATTATTGTTAAGTTTTATTGAAATCCATTCAGTAGTCTTTGCGTGAAAGAGTAACAAACATCCATACATACTAACAAACTTTCGCGTTTATATTGGTAGGGAGTGGGATTCTGGATTATTATATAGCACTTTAAAATATTACGTTTTAACCTCTAACCTTTATGCATGCTTGATAGAGTTTGTCTAAAATTCACATAAACTTTACATTTAACAGAATAAATATCAAATAAATGTTCATAAAAGACTCAATAGTTAACAAGGTTCTAATTACCTTTCGATGTTATTAATGCCTTTGCCATTGGAAAATAGTTGTCAGAAATTCACATTTTATTACATAAAATTTTCAAATATTACATTATTATATTAGTTTATAATACGTAGGTATATAATTCGAAGCAGTGATAGCTCTGGCATTGGCTATGGACTGCCGAACAGCAGGTCCATGGTTCAAATCCCGCCGCGGGCTTGAGCTTCACTGCATGGTGGAAGGGCATTTTGCGAATACCCGCCTGGCTAGCGACCACCCTCAAGTAGAAAATCTGTCGCCAAGCACCTAACGGTGTGTTTCGGCAGCTGTCCTTGCGAGCCAGTGAAATTACAGGCAAATAGGACTTAAGAACTATGTCTCAAAGTGACGGGCGCAGTGCAATTCGTGACTTGTGATGAAATGCATCTGTTATAGGCAGAGGTGAGTTCGATTAACATCAGGTGGGTCTTGTGCTTTTTCCATCTCAATAACATAAAAAAACATAATGATGAGGGCTCGTATATTTAACGCGGGTATTTACAATATCAATAATTTTACTAAATATATTATTGATACAACTACCAATAATAGTATCATTGTCATGACCTTTATCAAATACTAAAAAAGAAAATTAAAAAGGTTTTTTTTTTTTTTTTTTTTTTTATGTTATTGTGATGGAACAAGCTCGAGGCCTACCTGATCTTAAGTGGACTAACCTCTGCCTATAACAGTTGCAATTCATCACAAGTCACGAATTGCAATGCGCCCGTCACATTGAGACGTAGTTGTTAAGTCTCATTCTGCCTGTAATTTGACTGGCTCTCAAGGACTACTGCTGGAACACACCTTTCGGTGCTTGGCGACAGACTTTCTACTTGAGGGTGGTAGCTAGCCAGGCGGGCAATCGCAAAATGCCCTTCCACCATGCGGTGAAGCTCAAGCCAGCGGTGGGGATCGAACCAGGGTACTGCGGCACGGCAGTCCATAGCTATTACCGCTCGGCCATCATGGCTTCAAAATATATATAATAGTAATAATTCTTATTTCTGTTTGTGTAATTCGAGTAATCAAGGCAATTATGATGGTACGGACAAAATTGTGCGCTTAATGTGCACCAACACTCCAATTGCATCGATGTGACCACTATATATCGATGTGGTGCTCACAGGGGGCATTTGACCTATTTCATTCCCAAGGATGAAACGTGATGAAAAATCCGGTATCTGAGTCATTACAACCTTAAATATTCATTTTATCATATAAACGCCAGGAAGCAATTACAATTATGTATATTCAAGCAAGAACCAAAGTTATAATCATACCAATATAACTTCACCAAGGACGAAGACCCCTGCTTTGTATTTTTGTAATCTTATATATTCGTATCTTTGAAAAAGTTTATTGAAATGGGCCTTATTAACTAACAAGATTAAATCAATACAAAATCCGGACAGTTCAAGGCTTGCACGCAAGTATAATTGCAAATAGCAAAGCTATTTTTAATGAATAGTGAATGAATAGATTCAGGCGTTACTTTGCGGAAATCCATATTTAATAATAACAAATATTTTCAAAATAATTTACTAAAACATCAAATTAATATTTTAATAAAACACTTAAAAAATATAAAAAATATATATCTAGTGACAATTCCGCCTAATTTTCCTGCTAAGCCGACGTAACGTCACAAATGCCACTCAGCCAAACGACGCGTTTCGCTTCTACACGAAGCATCCTCAGGAGGTCTTGACTCTACGAGCGCACGATCGAGTTTGGCTTAGTGGCGTTTGTGACGTCACGTCCGCTTAGCAGGAAAATTAGGCGGAATTGTCACTAAATATATTTTTATATTTTTTAAGTGTTTTATTAAAATATTAATTTGATGTTTTCGTAAAATATTTTGAAAATATTTGTTATTATTAAAGCTATTTATGTAATTAGCTCATATAACCTCATGCTTAGCTCATGTAACCTTAAAGCCAAAACGTTTTGCGGAGGTTTCACAGGTTTTCTCTTTAAGACGAGAAAACGTAAGAAAAGTTTTATTAGCATTAGATTATTATCCTAAACTTTTAGAACCTCTTTTTTTGGACCTCTATGTCACCTTAACGTGTTATTAGTGGGGTGTTGCGACTAGAGTTAGCGCCCTTTACTCGACTAGTACTGTATGTCAATATTATCAACGAAAAATAGGACTGACATCAGGCAGGTGAGTGTTATAACAATTATTTCCAAAACTTGATTGTTTGTTATTAGAAAATACATTTTCTGTAATGTTTTGTACTGAGTGTTTTGTGTGTCTTATGCGCAGAGATCTTACTACTCTAATACGTCACCATAATTCGAAGTAGCTTAGTTCATGAAAGGGCGCGAATAAACTGATTAAATAAAAATCCTGAATATTAAAATAGTTACTACGCTTAAAAACAAGTCTCTATTGCACAATCTTAGGCACTTGTCGCACCGTCAGCGATGAGCGATAAGCGAATAGAGCTAGTACCTAGAAACTAATTGGCGAGCAGCCAGTAGCAACTATAATACTGCAATGAGCTATAGTTAAGTGAGCGAGTGCTTCGAGCGATAACTTGTCCACTCGGTCAGGGAGGCTCACTAATATGCGTGATTGCTTGAGCCTCTCGGTGAAGTAAGTAAGCGGAGTCTCTCAGCGAGTGTTTTGTTGAATTATACCTCGTCACCCCACAATACATTATATTGATATTCATTTATTAGTTATAAACTAGACTTATCAATTTTATAAAGACCACAGCATGGTGGAAGTGTTATGTGGAAGCATTTTGCTAGTGCTCAACTGGCTAGGTACCACTCTCAGGTAGAAAATCTGTCGCCAAGCACCTAACATGTAATGAATAGATTCAGGCGTTACTTTGCGGAAATCCATTTTAAATAATAACAAATACTTTTAAATATTTTAAGAAAACATCAAATTAATATTTTAATAAAACACTTAAAAAATATAAAAATATATCTAGTGACAATTCCGCTTAATTTTCCTGCTAAGCCGACGTGACGTCACAAACGCCACGCAGCCAAACAGGAAGAATTTTCGACGCGTTTCGCTTCTACACGAAGCATCCTCAGGAGGTCTTGACTCTTCGAGCGCACGATCGAGAATAATTTCTCGATAGCAGGAAAATTAAGCGGAATTGTCACTAGATATATTTTTATATTTTTTAAGTGTTTTATTAAAATATTAATTTGATGTTTTCTTAAAATATTTAAAAGTATTTGTTATTATCACCTAACATGTGTTCTGGCAACAGTCCTTGAGAGCCAGTAAAACGACAGCACAATAAACGAGTATGTCTCAAGGTGACGGACGCCCGCGCCGTGCAGTTCGTACTTGTGACCAAATGTATCTGTAGTTAGGCAGAGATCATCGCTTAACATATTAAGGTGGACATCGAGCTAGTTCCATCACAATAAAATAAAAAAAATAGAGCAAGTGTTTTTAAGCAGTTTTATAAATTTATTTTTCGGGGAAGTCTCAAATGCTAGCTAGCAACTTAGTAAACATTTTCCATAATTTGGAGGAGAGGTGAAGTATTTTCGAACAGATACGACTTAAGGGCTTTCAAAAAGAGAGCACATTCCCTCCTCAAAGGCCGGCAACACATCCTCGAGACCTCTGGTGTTGCGGATGTTCGTGGGCGACAGTGATCACTTACCACCAGGTGAGCCGGCAGCTCGTTTGCCCTCCTATCTCTTAAAAAAAACTTTCATATTGTATTAAAAATATACTAGTTTTATTAATTTTGTTCTAGATTTTAATCTACTTTTTTATTTGTTTTGTAGTGTAATATGTCGTGTACGTTTATCAAGGTTTACCAAATTTACTTTTATTTAATTTATTTTTTATTATTTCTGTAAATAAAACTAATATTCTGTGCAATTATGAAACCGTAACATTCAAATTTAGTAAAAGGCTACTACACAAATACAAACCCAGGAATTTAATATCCTCCTTGAGCATGCGTAAATGGTAACGGAGTAAATAATAAATAATCCCCGTGGAAAAAGCAAAGGCAGCAGGCAGAATTTGCAATTATAAAAAATATTTATATTATCGGGTTGCGTCGTCGTAAACAAGATTAAAGCTCATTGCGAAAATAAGACTTGTATTTACTACAACGTAAGTTGAACTTCCCCGTGGGGTTCCAGGCTAGAATGTCACCCCATTGCTACCTGTAGGTGTCGTAAATGCTAATAAAAGTTGTTCTTATATGATACTGAAAGTATATTTATGGAATCATATAATTTTACAATTTCTTAACAAAACTGAACCGTACCACGTATTTTACCCCAAACGTAATAACTTATTTGCAGTCAATATCGGCTTCCTTTTACGTAGATAATTCGCGGGTCTGTCCGGGT
Organism: Plagodis pulveraria; assembly: GCA_963890685.1. Classification (NCBI taxonomy): domain Eukaryota; kingdom Metazoa; phylum Arthropoda; class Insecta; order Lepidoptera; family Geometridae; genus Plagodis; species Plagodis pulveraria. Next base: position 3,054,062 of record OY982968.1, read on the forward strand.
GATTCATTCTGCTTATACCCCTATTATTTATCAGTTACCCTAAGGGTTGAGGGTAAGTGGGAGGGGTTAAAAGGACCTGTTGAACGCAAACAAAAACAAGAAAAGACTCGATTTAAGTAAGTTTTTGGTAAATTCTATTTTCTACCCCCTACCTTGACCCGATATGGCAAGGAAAGGGGAGTCGTACAAAATAAAATCAATTTCAGTATTGGCTACAATCTACGAATAAATAATGTATTATTCGTAGGCTACAATAATGTTTCTTAGTATACAGGGTTATTGGTAAAATTCTAACAACCTCTTAGGATTGACTTCTGCTAGTACTAAGAATCATTGTGAGATGTTTTTTTGTTATATTTTTTTTTGACTGAATAAGCACGAGGTCCATCTGATGTCAAAAATCTCTTGTGTCTGTCATTTCATATGTTTTATTACTTTTGTCGATGTAAATATTGAAAACTCTCAAAGGGACCACGGCGCGGTCCATTGTTGCCGCGGGGGGCGCTCTTAGCTCGGAGTAGGCATTAAATCACATATATATATAAAAAAATATTAAAAAAAAACAATCGTAAGCTTATTCGCATAATTATCTACTACAATTCCGCAAAACTATAACCTTTATCTATTTAGTCTATTAGTTGCCACTGAGGCGTTACTGCTTCACAACATGCAATACAATAATAATATCTACTTTGGGTTATTTTGCCTTTGACCACTATGTCACCTGATAGTAAGTGATGATGTGGTCAAAGATGTTGTTCAGGCTAACCTAGACTAGTTTCTGGCTCTCAAGGAAAGCTACAGGAACACGTCGTTAGGTGTTTGGCGACAGATTTGTTCTACTTGAGGGTGATAGCTAGCCAGGCAGGCATTCGAAAAATGCCCTACCACAATACAAACATTACGCTATTGCAATTGTGATAAACAACATCTGAAGCTAATTCGATGGTATCATGGCCTGACAGCTTATAAACTCGAAACAGCTTATTTTACGGTTGAAAAGTGTAAAAAAGTTCTACTAAAGGCACTCGCAAAGTTCCACAGTTAATACGCGATGTTTGCAGGTGTTGAGTTCGCTGAAAAATGTGCTGCAATATTAAAATGAACTTTTAAAATATGGAGGTGAAAAGTTACTCTAAATTTTCAGGTGTTTATATGAAAGTTTAGACAAGCTGTTGCAAGTTCTAAGGAAATGGGTTTTGTACACATTACGTGTCTTGATATAAGTTTGTTTAATACTCATCATAAAACATACATACCCGTGGCGTGCCGGGTTGGAATGTCACCCCGTTGTTTCCTCCCGTGGGTGTCGTAGGAGGTGACTAAGGGAAAAGTCCGCCAAATAAGCAGCATGCCACTTCTCACGTGGGTGTGAGTAGGGTTTTGTGTGCATTAGAGGCATGCCAGGGCTGTTTAGCTACCATCTTAGTACCCTGCCAGGGTTTCATAAAATATGTTCTTGTGTTCCTGTCTCGACTTTCTGACTTCTCTTTTCCTGAGAAAACGTGATACAACCAAATGTCAAACTGAAAAACCACAGGTTGAATTGAATGCAATAATTTATGAAAATGTGTAGGTACATACTCATTTAAAATATTGCTCTATGAAGCTGTTTGAATACAAGAAAAATAGACCATGCTATTCGATTTAGATTCGTAAATTTAGGTACCTATATAAGTGTGTAAACACAACTTATTACATAAAGTAGTAATAACTCAGCAGATATGTGTTATGATGAGTTACAACTTATAACGCTAATTGCGAAACATCGTATCGTGGTCGAGATCTGGAACTTCCAAAGTAGTTGTTAACTAATCACTAACTAGTTGTGACAGAGTTGGCTTGTTTCAGTTAGAAGTTGAGATATCGAGACAATACACAATCAAAACAGTGTAGCAAACTTACAGCTATCTGATATTGAATTTTACACGGCGGCAGAGAAGGATATTATACTTTGTTTGCTTTGCTCTCAAACTACTATTTATCTAATGAATAGATTCAGGCGTTACTTTGCGGAAATCCATATTTAATAATAACAGATATTTTTAAAATATTTTAAGAAAACATTAAATTAATATTTTCATAAAACACTTAAATATATAGAAAATATAATCTAGTGAAAATTCCGCCCAATTTACCTGCTAAGCCGACGTGACGTCATAAAATTTAAAAGTCTTAAAATATTAAAAAATATTTGTTATTATGAACTATTTATCTATTAACTAAATATACCGGCCAGCACTCATGGTGTGAGATTCCTTCAGAATGAGCAGTAAAGATGCTCGTTCTTAAGGAATATTGGTTGAAAAGAAACATTCCTTTAGAATGAGCAACCTTACTGCTCGAACACCGGTCGGAGATTACGACCAAACACCGTGAGTGCTAGCCGGTATATTTAGTAAATAATTATGTCAACTCACGTAAGTTTTTATGAAAACTATTTAACTAATATATTATGAAATAAATATAATACATGTTTAAATTACGTAGGTGACATGTTATAGCTGGGCAGAGTCAGAATATTATTTTCCAAGCACTTTTATCTGTTAAATTACCTCATACCGTGTCGTAAATTAGTAATATTTTTCACGTGTAGCTTTTTTTCCCTCTATTAACAAAAGACTACGAACTACACGCATCAAAAGAGCCTAGGGGTCAAGTACGTTTTCGAGTATTGTCGCAATAGAGGATTTTATTCGTGTGCTTCGCTGAGTATCGTTTCGGTATGCGGCATGATACAAGACGTACTCGAGTTTGAAAGAGTACTGGACGTCGAGAACATTTAAAATTCCACAAAATCCCCACAGGAGTCTTGGGGATCGCAGTTCCACAGAAAGCGCTGGTGCCCGGCTTCTGGTGTGTTACCCTTAGTCGCCTCTTACGACACTCACGGGTAGAAATGGGGGGGGTGACATGCCCGGCGCTCACGGGCTGCAATTGTACTGCAGTATAAAATATGATGAAGGCGATTCAACGTGGACGTTGAAGTTACTGTGTTTTTGAACAAACTTGTGTTGAATGGGTTGGATATATGACAAAATTTATTATTTACAAAATTTGTTTAGTAAAACATTTAAGATTCTTTAATATTTTCGGATAATGTCTTATGTTATGTATGTATGAATTTATTAATGCCACACAATCTTGACCTATAGGATTAAAAACGCCAAAATGACTATCCCTTGATGCATAATCTACTGTTATATAAATTACGTTGTAATGTAATAACATTTAGAAAGAGACCTTCTCCAACCTTCATGCATGTAGTAGGCGCCGACTAAAAGGAAAATAGGTAAATGAAGATAAATACGACCTTAATAGGGTGTTACTGTACATTTGGCGCATAATTCTTACTAATATTACAAACGCGAAAGTTTGTAAGAATGGATGTATGTGTGGATGTTTGTTACTCTTTCACGCAATAACTACTTAATGGATTTTGATGAAACTTTACAGTAACATAACTTACACATCAGAATAATACAAAGACTATAATTTATAAAGATGTAGTCTGATTTGTCCAAAATATAACGATAAGTGTCAAGTAAATACTACGAATAAATTCATATTTATTCGTAGAGTAAATAGGAAAAAAACTGTCATAATATACGGCCTATTCTGGGGTGAGCTGGAAAAACCTTTTTATCAGACATACATAACGTATAACGGAAATGTTTATCTTAAATTGTTCCACAAAAAAGCCCGCGATAGCATGTATCTATCTTTTATGTATAAGCCATTATTGCCAAAATAGTGAAAAATAAATACTATAAAAATAGATAATTCATATTTTCTTCTAATGCATATTTGGTAATACCTAACAAATAATTGATACTTATCGAATTGATATTATAAGGGCGAACGTTTGTAAGTGTGTTTGTATGTATGCTATTTCTTCACGCTCCAACGGCTGGACCAATATTTTTTTTATGCCTGATTGGTTAGTCTTTGACCAATATCTCACCGGATGGTAAGTGATGATGTGGTCGAAGATGTTGTTCAGGCTAACCTAGAAGTACTGGCTCTCAAGGACAGCTGCCGGAACACACCGTTAGGTGCATGGCGACAGATTTGCTACTTGAGGGTAGTAGCTAGCCAGGCGGGCATTGGCAAAATGCCCTACCGCCATGCTATAACGACTGTCATCCTAAGACAACAACCAGGACCGACGGCTTAACGTGCCCTCCGAAGCACAGAAACGCTCAGTAGTAATGTCACTAGCGGTCACCCATCCAACTCATGACCGCACGCGGCGTTGCTTAAGTTTGCTGATCGATTTAGAACAGCTAAGTAAACTTCGCTACGAGCGCTTCAGACTAATACTACTCAAAAAAAAATTTATGAAATTTTGTATGGAGGTAGATAAGACGTTGGATTAACAAAAAGGATACCTATAATCATCATCATCCATTACCACGTGAGTGTAACCGCGGGTCGCAGCTAGTAAGACATTTTACTAATGCATGAAAGACGGAATTTTAACCTTGTAGGTAGGGTTAATACTGTCAACAAGCATTCCCAAGGAAAGTTGGCATCAATAGGCAGTCGGACATATACGCTTAGTCAATATATATTACACTATGTTCTAGTGTTGGTGCCTTCTGTGTTGTTGTATAAAACATTATGGTTTATAAAAACGTTCTTGAGTAGTGTTGTTTTGTTAGAGTTACTATATAATACCGATTCCACATAAAGTGGGACAAGGGTAGAAGTAAGAAAGATGACGATAGCGCTGGGTGGTGAAACTAAAACTTCTTTGAGGTCGTAAGTGGATCGAAGCAATGTCGTGGAAAATACGATAGACGTAAGTTTCAGCTTTGTTAGCAAAATTACCTAAATAGTGAACGAGGCAAATTTGATACTCAAGAAAAGGATGTTACAATTACGGGGGACCTTTTGTTTGTACCTTTTGTACATAAAGTAGTAATGCAGTAATGCAATTTCACATAAATGTATGTATATAAATTCATTTTGTAGTAGTAGAATTGTTTGTACGACATACTGGTGTTAAGTCTCATGTGCTTGTAAGTTTACTGGTTCTCTAGGACTGCTACCGGAACACACTGTTAGGTGCTTGGCGACAGATTTTCTAGTGGAAGGCCAAGTGAGCATTCTAAAAATGCTCTTCCACTATGCGGTCAAGCTCAAGTTGGCGGCGGTGGGGATCGAACCATAGACGTGCGGCATGGCAGTCCATAGCTATTACCGCTCGGCCATTATTGCTTTATCTGAATCATTTCTAGTTTACTTGTACTCAATGGGTCTCATTCATAATTTCTCCACACCTTTATACTCTACTCATATAATGTTAAAAAAAACCATATTTCTCCCTGATTTATGTATCTTTCTTTTTCACAATAAACCTTATTATTATTATTATCAAATGTGATTTGGTAGTGCGTAAAAGAGTTTCTCATCTCGCAGTACCAAACCACGTTTCATAGAATGATTAAATGATTGTATGAAGAGAGTATCTCTACAAAGCATTGGGGTTTTTTGAAGCGCTCGTAGCGAAGTTTACTTAGCTGTTCTTAACCGATCAGTAAATTTAAGCAACGTCGCGCGCGGTCATGAGTTGGATGGGTGACCGCTAGTGACATTACTACTGCGCTTCCGTGCTTCGGAGGGCACGTTAAGCCGTCGGTCCCGGTTGCTGTCTTAGGAAGGCATTCGTTATAGCATGGTGGTAGGGCATTTCGCGAATGCCCGCCGGGCTAGCTACCACCCTCAAGTAGAAAATCTGTCGCCAAGCACCTAACGGTGTGTTCCGGCAGCTGTCCTTGAGAGCCAGTACTTCTAGGTTAGCCTGAACAACATCTTCGACCACATCATCACTTACAATCAGGTGAGATAGTGGTCAAAGGCTAACTAAAGGTAAACTAAAAGTATTATGTGGTGAAGGCACTAAAGTTTGACCTAGATTTGAGTAAATTCACAAGCTATGACTAAAAATGGAACCGCAACGAATGGTGTGAATTAGTGGCTCGTTAGTTTAATCCAATTAGTTGGTTCCGTTTTAATTGGTTTTTGGGGTACCGAAGTGAAATTTCAGGGAAATTAAAAGTCGTAGTCAGTGAGCAAAAATTTTATGGGTCGCTTTGTCGAGTCATTGAGCGGGTCATTGTGTCAATAGTATTTATGACGTAATTCTGATGACTTAAATTTATTCTCACATATTCAATAATATTACCATATAAATATATATGAAAGAAAGAAAGAAAGAAAATGTTTTTTCTAGTTTTTTTTTATTTTAATTTAATAAAACACTTCAAAATATATCCAGTGACAATTCAGCATAACTTATCTGTTAAGCCGACGTGACGTCACAAACGCCACGCAGCCAAACCGGAAGAATTTTCGACGCATTTTGATTGTACACGAAGCATCCTCAGGAGGTGTTGACTCTACGAGCGCACGATCGAGAAAAATTGATCGTGCGCTGCGTGGCGTTTATGACGTCACGTCGGCTTAACAGGTAAATTAGGCGGAATTGTCACTAGATATATTTTTTATATTTTTAGTGTTTTATAAAAATACTCATTTAATGATTTCTTAAATTATAAAAAAAAAAAAAAATATTATAATGTTTTATTTTGCAACAAATAAATAACAATTACAATATATAAAACAAATTATATATCAAACATTTACTTCTATTTGTCGCAAAACGGCCCTAACTTAGTGTTATGCTGGTCGTTCAACCAGCGCAGCGCTAGTCTTCCGTTAAAGCCGTTTGGCTGGCATTACTACAAATGTATATATATACTTATGTATACTTATATATATGACATTTTCTTTTGTATTTTGCCTTTAATGTTTTTAGTAAAGCAATACAAGATTGACGAGATTGTTTATTAATCCACTTCCAAAAAAGAGCAGGTCTATTCCCTATTCAACTATAGGTTTTGTTGTATCTTTATTAAACGATATAAAAAAATATGTGCAATGTGGAACAAGCTCGAGGTCCACCTGATGTTAGGCGAACTAAACTATGCTTAGAACAGATACATTTCATCACAAGTGACGAATTGCGCCTGTCAACTTGAGACATATTTTTTAAGTCTCATGTGCCTATAATTTCACTGGCTCTCAAAGACTGCTGCCGGAACACACCGTTAGGTGCTTGGCGACAGATTTTCTACTTGAGGTTGGTAGCTAGCCAGGCGGTCATTCGCAAAATGGCCTTCCACCGTGCGGTGAAGCTCAAGCCGGCGGTGGGGATTGAACCAGGGACCTGCGGCACGGCAGTAGCTATTACCGCTCGGCCATCGTTGCTTCAAATATTAACAATTTGGTTTTATCCATTTATACCGTATCAACCTAACGATATTAAAATATAGGATGGTAACAAATTTTAAAGATTCACTCACTGTCTTCTTATCAACTGCTTTATACCGTTAAAGAATTTAAGGAATTTAGTAAAATGTAATATTGACTTATTACATACCTATATAAAAAAATGGCACGTTTGCTTTCAAACTAGAGTAATTTTACGGTAAGCCTGTTAACGCCGTCGACAACATTATCACCTACCATCCGGTGAGATCGTGGCCAAAGGCTTACCTATCAGGCATAAAAAAACATTGTATCTAAACAACTTATATAAGATCATATTATTATGTGACACGTATTTTAACAAATAAATCATTTTGTTTGATTCGATTAATGCGCCAATTAAAAATAGATTTTATTGTGTATCAGTTGAGTAGTTTTTAAGTAACAGCTAACTAAAAACATATTTGCGTTACTAGATGATATATTATAAAATTGCAACTGTCAAAGACAATGATCTTAAAAGCAGTTTGTAGCACTAAAATACGTGCACATTGTACACATTTTAAACCTGTTAAGAACAATACAAACGTTATATTTACTTTATTTAAATAAGTAAAGTAGTTTTATTATTAAATTATCTACGGAACCATACACAGTTCTTTTTTGCCTACTCTAGTATTCCTCAACACCGTAGCAAATTATAGTCGCGTCAGGGAAGTGTAAACAACAAGAATACTTGTTAGTTATGTAGGTATTTACGATAGATGGCGTTGATAAGGCATGTCAATACTTTTTGAAGCATTTATCTGTGGTTGTTCCGTACTAAAAACACTTGTTTCTTGAAGGTAGTATGAGTTGTTGGGGAAAATAAATTAGTAGAGCTATTCAGGTTTTCAAGTAATTGAGTGCAGTTTATATACTAACTAGAAATTATATTAGGTTTGGAAAGCACAAACAGATGTTGAAATTGAAGAAATAAACATAATTATGAAAATAAATATGAAATTGATTAATAAATAATAATAATTAAGATAATTATTTGTATCCTATTTTAGCTATATTATTTTATTTTTATTTTTTTATTTTACATTTATTTGGGGGGCTTACAGCTATCAGTACAAAAAGGTTTAATAACTTAATTAAAAAAAGCCATTAACAAGCCCCCACAGATATAAATAGAAGTATTTTACACACACGTAATAAGATTATACAAAGCAATAGTGATTTTTGTTGTTTTTTTTTTTTTTTTTTCGTACGCAGCCACTTCATTTCCAAATACTTGAAAATTTTACGAATTCAAAGTGACATAAGCAAGGTTAACATGAGACAATTTGCTAGAATAAAGGTCGATGGTGTGACCTTCGTGCTCGATAAACTCATTAAAAGCGGTTTGTGATCTTAATAAAAATGATTGTCTGCGATAGTTTGTACGTGCGGGTGGTACGTGAAGCAACCTTCTGGGTCTAGCGTGTCTAGGTGGAACATATAAACTTAATTTACCCACTAAATCAGAACAATCAATTTTGGATTGTGCAATCTTCATGAGCAGCCGTATGTCAGAAATATTACGACGAGTTGAAAGTGGTAACAGATGGAAACGAGCACAGCAAACTATATATTTAGAACGTGGAATTTTGAATTTATATCCTAAGTACCTAATAAATTTCTTTTGTATTCTTTCCAGCCTTTGAATATGTACGGCATAATTAGGATTCCAAACTTGACTTGCGTATTCAAGGTGACTGCGAACGTAGGCACAGTATAGGACTTTTAGAGTCTTCATGGTTTTAAAAATGCCCGCATTACGTATAATAAAACCTAATGCTGATGAGGCTTTCTTAGCTATCATATCGATGTGATTGACAAAAGTGAGCTTACTATCCAAATGGACACCAAGGTCTCTAATGTCACTCACACGTAAAAGTGGTTGATTTTCAAGTGAGTACTTAAATTGTACAGTTTGTGTCTTACGACTGAAAGTAACCACTGAGCATTTTGATATATTCAAAATAAGGTTATTTGTCTTACAGTAGTTAGCCACTCTTTCTAGGTCTTCCTGCAGAAGTAACGCATTAGAGGGGTTGTCAATTGCCATAAACATCTTCATGTCATCTGCGAATAGTAGGAATTGGGAATGTTTAAAACAGTCTCCAATATCGTTGATGTAGATGACAAACAAAAGAGGTCCCAGCAATGATCCCTGAGGGACTCCAGATGGTATAGCAGTCCAGGAAGAAGTATAACCACTTAATACTACTGCCTGAGTTCTGTTGAAGACATAAGAAGAGAACCATCTGTAGAGATCAGGTAAGGCATGTTAGGTTGATAAGGCATGTCAATACTTTTTGAAGCATTTATCTGTGGTTGTTCCGTACTAAAAACACTTGTTTCTTGAAGGTAGTATGAGTTGTTGGGGAAAATAAATTAGTAGAGCTATTCAGGTTTTCAAGTAATTGAGTGCAGTTTATATACTAACTAGAAATTATATTAGGTTTGGAAAGCACAAACAGATGTTGAAATTGAAGAAATAAACATAATTATGAAAATAAATATGAAATTGATTAATAAATAATAATAATTAAGATAATTATTTGTATCCTATTTTAGCTATATTATTTTATTTTTATTTTTTTATTTTACATTTATTTGGGGGGCTTACAGCTATCATTACAAAAAGGTTTAATAACTTAATTAAAAAAAGCCATTAACAAGCCCCCACAGATATAAATAGAAGTATTTTACACACACGTAATAAGATTATACAAAGCAATAGTGATTTTTGTTGTTTTTTTTTTTTTTTTTTCGTACGCAGCCACTTCATTTCCAAATACTTGAAAATTTTACGAATTCAAAGTGACATAAGCAAGGTTAACATGAGACAATTTGCTAGAATAAAGGTCGATGGTGTGACCTTCGTGCTCGATAAACTCATTAAAAGCGGTTTGTGATCTTAATAAAAATGATTGTCTGCGATAGTTTGTACGTGCGGGTGGTACGTGAAGCAACCTTCTGGGTCTAGCGTGTCTAGGTGGAACATATAAACTTAATTTACCCACTAAATCAGAACAATCAATTTTGGATTGTGCAATCTTCATGAGCAGCCGTATGTCAGAAATATTACGACGAGTTGAAAGTGGTAACAGATGGAAACGAGCACAGCAAACTATATATTTAGAACGTGGAATTTTGAATTTATATCCTAAGTACCTAATAAATTTCTTTTGTATTCTTTCCAGCCTTTGAATATGTACGGCATAATTAGGATTCCAAACTTGACTTGCGTATTCAAGGTGACTGCGAACGTAGGCACAGTATAGGACTTTTAGAGTCTTCATGGTTTTAAAAATGCCCGCATTACGTATAATAAAACCTAATGCTGATGAGGCTTTCTTAGCTATCATATCAATGTGATTGACAAAAGTGAGCTTACTATCCAAATGGACACCAAGGTCTCTAATGTCACTCACACGTAAAAGTGGTTGATTTTCAAGTGAGTACTTAAATTGTACAGTTTGTGTCTTACGACTGAAAGTAACCACTGAGCATTTTGATATATTCAAAATAAGGTTATTTGTCTTACAGTAGTTAGCCACTCTTTCTAGGTCTTCCTGCAGAAGTAACGCATTAGAGGGGTTGTCAATTGCCATAAACATCTTCATGTCATCTGCGAATAGTAGGAATTGGGAATGTTTAAAACAGTCTCCAATATCGTTGATGTAGATGACAAACAAAAGAGGTCCCAGCAATGATCCCTGAGGGACTCCAGATGGTATAGCAGTCCAGGAAGAAGTATAACCACTTAATACTACTGCCTGAGTTCTGTTGAAGACATAAGAAGAGAACCATCTGTAGAGATCAGGTAAGGCATGTTAGGTTGATAAGGCATGTCAATACTTTTTGAAGCATTTATCTGTGGTTGTTCCGTACTAAAAACACTTGTTTCTTGAAGGTAGTATGAGTTGTTGGGGAAAATAAATTAGTAGAGCTATTCAGGTTTTCAAGTAATTGAGTGCAGTTTATATACTAACTAGAAATTATATTAGGTTTGGAAAGCACAAACAGATGTTGAAATTGAAGAAATAAACATAATTATGAAAATAAATATGAAATTGATTAATAAATAATAATAATTAAGATAATTATTTGTATCCTATTTTAGCTATATTATTTTATTTTTATTTTTTTATTTTACATTTATTTGGGGGGCTTACAGCTATCATTACAAAAAGGTTTAATAACTTAATTAAAAAAAGCCATTAACAAGCCCCCACAGATATAAATAGAAGTATTTTACACACACGTAATAAGATTATACAAAGCAATAGTGATTTTTGTTGTTTTTTTTTTTTTTTTTTCGTACGCAGCCACTTCATTTCCAAATACTTGAAAATTTTACGAATTCAAAGTGACATAAGCAAGGTTAACATGAGACAATTTGCTAGAATAAAGGTCGATGGTGTGACCTTCGTGCTCGATAAACTCATTAAAAGCGGTTTGTGATCTTAATAAAAATGATTGTCTGCGATAGTTTGTACGTGCGGGTGGTACGTGAAGCAACCTTCTGGGTCTAGCGTGTCTAGGTGGAACATATAAACTTAATTTACCCACTAAATCAGAACAATCAATTTTGGATTGTGCAATCTTCATGAGCAGCCGTATGTCAGAAATATTACGACGAGTTGAAAGTGGTAACAGATGGAAACGAGCACAGCAAACTATATATTTAGAACGTGGAATTTTGAATTTATATCCTAAGTACCTAATAAATTTCTTTTGTATTCTTTCCAGCCTTTGAATATGTACGGCATAATTAGGATTCCAAACTTGACTTGCGTATTCAAGGTGACTGCGAACGTAGGCACAGTATAGGACTTTTAGAGTCTTCATGGTTTTAAAAATGCCCGCATTACGTATAATAAAACCTAATGCTGATGAGGCTTTCTTAGCTATCATATCAATGTGATTGACAAAAGTGAGCTTACTATCCAAATGGACACCAAGGTCTCTAATGTCACTCACACGTAAAAGTGGTTGATTTTCAAGTGAGTACTTAAATTGTACAGTTTGTGTCTTACGACTGAAAGTAACCACTGAGCATTTTGATATATTCAAAATAAGGTTATTTGTCTTACAGTAGTTAGCCACTCTTTCTAGGTCTTCCTGCAGAAGTAACGCATTAGAGGGGTTGTCAATTGCCATAAACATCTTCATGTCATCTGCGAATAGTAGGAATTGGGAATGTTTAAAACAGTCTCCAATATCGTTGATGTAGATGACAAACAAAAGAGGTCCCAGCAATGATCCCTGAGGGACTCCAGATGGTATAGCAGTCCAGGAAGAAGTATAACCACTTAATACTACTGCCTGAGTTCTGTTGAAGACATAAGAAGAGAACCATCTGTAGAGATCAGGTAAGGCATGTTAGGTTGATAAGGCATGTCAATACTTTTTGAAGCATTTATCTGTGGTTGTTCCGTACTAAAAACACTTGTTTCTTGAAGGTAGTATGAGTTGTTGGGGAAAATAAATTAGTAGAGCTATTCAGGTTTTCAAGTAATTGAGTGCAGTTTATATACTAACTAGAAATTATATTAGGTTTGGAAAGCACAAACAGATGTTGAAATTGAAGAAATAAACATAATTATGAAAATAAATATGAAATTGATTAATAAATAATAATAATTAAGATAATTATTTGTATCCTATTTTAGCTATATTATTTTATTTTTATTTTTTTATTTTACATTTATTTGGGGGGCTTACAGCTATCATTACAAAAAGGTTTAATAACTTAATTAAAAAAAGCCATTAACAAGCCCCCACAGATATAAATAGAAGTATTTTACACACACGTAATAAGATTATACAAAGCAATAGTGATTTTTGTTGTTTTTTTTTTTTTTTTTTCGTACGCAGCCACTTCATTTCCAAATACTTGAAAATTTTACGAATTCAAAGTGACATAAGCAAGGTTAACATGAGACAATTTGCTAGAATAAAGGTCGATGGTGTGACCTTCGTGCTCGATAAACTCATTAAAAGCGGTTTGTGATCTTAATAAAAATGATTGTCTGCGATAGTTTGTACGTGCGGGTGGTACGTGAAGCAACCTTCTGGGTCTAGCGTGTCTAGGTGGAACATATAAACTTAATTTACCCACTAAATCAGAACAATCAATTTTGGATTGTGCAATCTTCATGAGCAGCCGTATGTCAGAAATATTACGACGAGTTGAAAGTGGTAACAGATGGAAACGAGCACAGCAAACTATATATTTAGAACGTGGAATTTTGAATTTATATCCTAAGTACCTAATAAATTTCTTTTGTATTCTTTCCAGCCTTTGAATATGTACGGCATAATTAGGATTCCAAACTTGACTTGCGTATTCAAGGTGACTGCGAACGTAGGCACAGTATAGGACTTTTAGAGTCTTCATGGTTTTAAAAATGCCCGCATTACGTATAATAAAACCTAATGCTGATGAGGCTTTCTTAGCTATCATATCGATGTGATTGACAAAAGTGAGCTTACTATCCAAATGGACACCAAGGTCTCTAATGTCACTCACACGTAAAAGTGGTTGATTTTCAAGTGAGTACTTAAATTGTACAGTTTGTGTCTTACGACTGAAAGTAACCACTGAGCATTTTGATATATTCAAAATAAGGTTATTTGTCTTACAGTAGTTAGCCACTCTTTCTAGGTCTTCCTGCAGAAGTAACGCATTAGAGGGGTTGTCAATTGCCATAAACATCTTCATGTCATCTGCGAATAGTAGGAATTGGGAATGTTTAAAACAGTCTCCAATATCGTTGATGTAGATGACAAACAAAAGAGGTCCCAGCAATGATCCCTGAGGGACTCCAGATGGTATAGCAGTCCAGGAAGAAGTATAACCACTTAATACTACTGCCTGAGTTCTGTTGAAGACATAAGAAGAGAACCATCTGTAGAGATCACCACGAATACCTAGATTGAATAGTTTTCTCAGCAGAATAACATGATCGATTCGGTCAAAGGTCTTGCTAAAGTCGGTGTAGATAGCATCTACCTGTCCACTAGTGACCATTTGTCGAGTAACGTAATCAGTGAAAACAACAAGGTTTGACACCGTTGATCTTCCTTTTAAGAAACCATGCTGTTGTGGATTAAGGTCAGGGAGAATACTACTGTAAAGTTGATTATAAATTATACGTTCAAAAATTTTGGCTAGAAGACAAAGCTTAGATATTGGTCGGTAGTTTTCTACCACGTCTTTAGCACCTTTTTTGTGAATAGGTGAGATGAACGCAGTCTTCCATATAGTAGGAACGACACCTACAGAGAGTGATTTTGTAAATAGTAATGATACAGGATACGCTAACTCGTTAGCACACTTTACTAAAAATATGGCTGGAATAGCATCGGGACCGGCTGATTTATTTAAGTCAAGGGATTGAAGGTATTTCCGCACAATGTCAGGATTGATTTCAATAGAACTAATGTGGCAATTAGAATCGTCTCTAGACGCTGAATGGGTACAAGTGGTAGTAGAATCCAGGAACGTGGACTGAAAATAATTAGAGAAAAGTTCACATATTCCTTGGCCCGTATGGCTTTCATTGCCGTTATATGACATATTGGAAGGAAAATTGGTATGCGAACGTCTGCATTTTACATAAGACCAAAAATATTTTGGGTTCGAAGTGATAGCAGTCTCAATGTTAGCTATATATTTATGAAAACAAGTCTGCTCAACACTATTAGCTCTATCCCGCAGTATCTGAAAAGTGAGTAAATCGTGTTTGTTACCGTAAATTTTGAATTTAGTAAAATATTTGTGTTTTTCTTTAAGAATTTTAATGAGAGCAGAATTGTACCAACGGGGGTAATTATTATTTTTATGCAGTCGTTTTGGGATGTGATAATCTCTTAATTCAACTAATTTTGAGTAAAACTTACTCACAGCATCATTAGTGCTACACTCTGAAAATAAATCGTTCCATTGCGTGTCAGCCAGGGAAGACCGAATACGATCATAGTTACCTTTATTGTATTGGTACATCAGACGCTTCTGAGCTATTAGACATTGAGATTGTGAGACATCAAGTTGGACCAAAAGGGCGGGATGATGAGGGTCTTCCACAGTTAAAGGCTGTAAGCAGGCTGAGACGGAGATGTTTGTGTTTGACAGGACAAGATCAAGTATTCGGCCATGCTTATTTTGGACTAAGTTAAATTGTTTTAGACTGCAGAAATCAAGAGTATCAATGAAATGAGTAAACATATTGGCCGATAACGTGGTAGAAGAAGAAGCAGTAGACGGAGCCACAGCTCTAATACCGTCTTCAGACTCTGACCACGTTATGGCGCTCATATTAAAATCTCCCAGAATAATAAATTTATCAGATGGGCGTTCGATAAATAAGTCTGCAAGTTTGTCTAAGTATATGGTAAGTTGATTAGAGAAACTGTGTCCTTGATACTGTTCACATAGATATAGTGTACATATGTGTATTTTTTGCATACTTTTTCCAGGCCCATCTCTTAAATGAACCGATATCCAAATATCCTCAGCGCTGGACTGCCAGCCAACATTTTCAGTAGCTATGAGGTCCCGCCGTATTGCTACTAAGACGCCGCCACCACGTGACTGCCCAGTTGCACGATCACGAGGCCAAATTAAGTAGTTATCATTAAACAATTCACTACTAGAAATGTCACTCACAAGCCAGGTTTCAGTTAACGATATAATGAGATAATAGTCATTTTTAGCCAAGTTCCTAAAAAAAGTTAATGTTTTTGTCCGTAAACCACGAACATTCTGGTGATAAATATTTAGTGTATATACAATAATAGAATAAACTCGAAATTATGTTAAGTAGTAACGAAATTAAGTCTGATATGCTTAACTGTTTCCATCCACTAACACCTTCGTCAAAACAAATTGGTAATAGCAAAAATATTGGTATTACAAAAATGAACGTAACCATAATATAATATGAGATTAAATAATATTGTGAGAGCAACTCAGGAAGTACAATTAACTCAATACAAAAATATAACAACAATTTTTGTAACATAATTGTAGTGTAATATAACCTATAAGTGCAACCATTTAAAGGGTACCAAACA
Source organism: Plagodis pulveraria (assembly GCA_963890685.1). Lineage (NCBI taxonomy): Eukaryota > Metazoa > Arthropoda > Insecta > Lepidoptera > Geometridae > Plagodis > Plagodis pulveraria. Next base: position 3,070,454 of record OY982968.1, read on the forward strand.
CCGCTCCAACTAAGTTCTTCCAAGCACCAAGCGCACGGCACGAAACAAAGCTTAAAAAATAAACACACATTTATGTAAAAGTAGGTGGCATGACATTTATCATTACTCAAAGTGAACGTAACCATGAAATATGACATGAAATAATTTTGTAAAAGCAACTCAGAGTATAAAATATTTAACTCAATACAAAGATATAATAATAACTTTTTTATCGTAATTGTAATGTAATATACCCCATAAGTGCAACTATTAAAACGGTACCAAACACCGATCACAATAAGATCATTCAAGCACCAAGCGCACGATACGAAACAAAGCTTAAAAAATAAACACACATCTATGTAAACGTAGGTGGCATGACATTTAGCATTACTAAAAATGAACGTAACCATAAAATATGAGAATAAATAAGTTTGTAAAAGCAACTCAGAATACACAATATTTAGCTCAGTACAAAAGTATATTAACAACTTTTTAATCGTAGTTGTAATGTAATATAACCCATAAGTGCTACCATTAAAACGGTGCCAAACACCGCTCCAAATGAGTTCTTCCAAGCACCAAGCGCACGGTACGAAACAAAGCTTAAAAAATAAACACACATTTATGTAAATGTAGGTGGCTTGACATTTATCATTACTCAAAATGAACGTAACCATAAAATATGACATGAAATAATTTTGTAAAAGCGACTCAGAATACATAATATTTAGCTCAGTACAAAGATATAATACGAGTAATAACTTTTTTATCGTAATTGTAATATAATATACCCCATAAGTGTGAGTATTAAAACGGTACCAAACACCGCTCCAAATGAGATCCTTTAAGCACCAAGCGCTTGATACGAAATAAAGCTTAAAAAATAAACACACATCTAAGAAAAAGTAGGTAGCATAACATTTAGTAATGTAACAATAATTGCAAGAACAACAATGTTCCGCTCGCACGACAGCATGACAAGACCGGTTCGTGCATTGTGCCTTACGTAGAAACTGGCCTGCGATAAGCGCAAGCACACTGCCAGGGGATTCCAACCTTTTGAAACGAACAAAATATTTTAAAGTGAGTGGTTGTTTAAATCTAAAAAATAACGCGTATAAAACTGTCTTCACACTAAGAGTCATACATGTAACTAGACAATTTTTTGTAGGTCTTGCCCTCTTGAGATGGAGAAAGGTTTCGAAGTTGGATCTCGCCGTACAAAGATTTTCATGTGTTTCACCCAAACAAACTGGTAGTTGTGCTCTTTGGCACGCGATTTTGCTTGTGAGAGAAGCAGTTTGTTTTTTACAGTTAAATGGTCGTTTATAAAAATTTTCCCCGCAGCACCGGTAAAACCGACATCTTTGGGAGATAAAGGATTTTTTAACGAGCGGGCAGAAGCGATAAAATCTTCTTTGACGTAACGATTCATGAATGACACGATTATATTCTTGGTGCCAGCTACGTTACTCGGCACTCTGTGAACGAAGTTTATCTGTGTCTTCAAAACTGGATACGATATCTTGTCACCTATTTTGGCTACCATTTCAAAAAGGTTTTCCTTATCCCTCAAAGGTACGCCTTTTACCTCAACGTTGTTACTACGCAGCCACTGATCAGTGTCATGTAGGTCCTCCTCAAGTTTGCAGAGTGAAGTCATGGCCCCAGTAAGATCCTTTTGGTCTTCTTCGACTTTTGTCAACCTTTCATCAAGTTTATGTACTTTGGCAGGGATTCCCTTAAGATCCGCTAGCTCTTTCCGCAGGAGCTGCACTTCCGCTGATAGGCTAGAGAGTGGAGCAAGCTGCATACGAATGCTGGTCAGCTCATGCATGATGGATTCAAGTGACACCGTTGGAGAAGCTACCGGTGAACCCATCACCGGCACTGTGAGAGCACTTGCCTGACCCGAGTTCTTGCAGGTCGCACACCTCCAAGTTGCTTGACGATCCCCCAGCTTCCGGTATCCCTTTTCGGTTATTCCAGAGCACGGAAAATCGAAACTCTTCTTGCAGGCCGAGCATTGGATTGCCTCACCAACATCATCACCGCATCTTCCACAAATCACCATTTTTTTTTTTATATTAAAATAACTATATAACACTTAGTGCAGATCAGAATGCCAAAGGTTGAGCGCCAATGTTAACGAGTCACAGCAATACGCGGAGGTAACACGGTTGATCGCGGCGGCTTACGCACGAGAACTGAGATTATAACTGATATTATAGTAAATAGTAAAGAAAGTAATATTATTTGTAACGCTGTATGGATAACTAAATAAATAAAATAAAAATACGCCATAATAGGGATAACTGGAATACTATTCGTCAGATATCACTCCAATTTAAATGGGACCACATAACAAGCACCAATATTCGAATATATTTTCTTTTTACTAAAATCGGTACATCCTGTAAAGATTTATAAGGTAACACACCCAAAGAAAATAAAAGATTGAGAACTTCCTCCATTTTTTTAAATCGGTTAACAAGGAGAAAGGTTGTTCCATTCTAGGGTAAGGCTGTTAACACTTTCGACCATATCATCAATTACCATCAGGTGAGATTGTGGTCAAACCTAGATTCAGCATTAAAAAAAACAGTCCCCTGCCACCACATTGTTATTTCTATACATATACACAGTTATTGGATAAAATATGCTAACAACCTCTGAGAGTTGACTCATGTTAGTCCTAACAAAAAAAATTGTTTCAATGTGGTCTTTAAAAATATTTATTTTTGTTTCTTTTTTATAATTTGTGACGGAATAAGCACGAGGGCCACCTAGTGCTAATAGTTTCTTGTGCCTGTAATTTATCATTTTATATTTTTATTCCTTTGCCCAATGTTCAAAATTCAAAACTCTTTCCAAGGGGAACGCGGCGTGGTTCGGTGTTGCCGCGGCGGGCGCTCTTGGCTCGGAGTAGGTATTGTCTTTTACTACAAGACAGAAACAGAGAGTGTCAGACAGTAAGAGAAAAAAAAAATTAAGGTTTTGAGTCTCGTAGTATCAATGCCTACTCCAAGCTTAGGAAAAATATGTATAACACGCACAATGAACTTACAAAGCAGTGATGGCTCAGTGGCATTGGCTATGGGCTGCCGTGCAGCAGGTCCAAGGTTCGAATCCCGCCCCGGGCTTGAGCTTCAGCGCATGGAGGAAGGGTATTTTGCGAATGCCCGCCTGGCTAGCGACCACCCTTGAATAGAAAATCTGTCACAAAGCACCTAACAGACAGCAGTCTTTGAGAGCCAGAAAAAATACAGGCATATGAGACCTAACAACTGTACGTCACGGCACAGTGCAATTCGTCGTTGGCGAAATACGTCTGTTATAGGCAGAGGTTAGTCCATTTAATATCAGATGGGCCTCGGGCTTGTTCCGTCACAATAACATAAAAAAAACAAGTTATGGTCCACATGCTTCTTCCGTCACATACAAAGAAAAAAAAAATTGTACTAAAAATGTCTGTTAGGACTAACAAAAGTCAAATTTTGGAGGTGGTTAGTATTTTTATAATAACCCTGTAAACATATAAAATGTAATTACGCCTATATTCCCTGAAATAGTAGACAGAGGTATATAAACAAACACATTTCGCCAATTGGGTTTTGGCCCTATAATAGAGAGCGAGCCTATTGCCATTCACCGGACATAGTTTCAGGGGTATGACCTAAAAATGTTTTCTCTAACATACTGGATGAAACACAAGAACATATTACGAATAATTACGCTAACAACATATATGGAACACATGCACATATTGTATGAAACCCTGGCAGGGCACTAAGATGCTAGACAGCCCAGTTGTGCGTCTAATGCACACAACACTCTGCTCACATCTACGTGTGCTGCCCATTTGGCGCACTTTTCCCTAAGTCGCTAAAGAGTTCTCTTTTCATTTTGTTGCTATTTAGAAGAAGTTATAGCCGGGCGGTAATAGCTGCTATGACGCAGGCCCTTGGCTCAATCTTCTTCGCCGGCTTGAACTTCCCCGCATGATGGAATGGCGTTTTGCAAATGCTCGCCTGGTTAGCTACCACCCTTCTACGCAATATAACCTTCATGATAGAGTAAGAAGCAGTTTTGAAGCAGTGATGGCTTAGTGGCATTGGCTATGGACTGTCGAGCCGCAGGTCCATGGTTCTATCCCGCCGCGGGCTTGAGCTTCACCGCATGGTGGAAGGGCATTTTGCGAATGCTCGCCTGGCTAGCGACCAACCTCAAGTAGTAAATCTGTCGCCAAGCACCTAACGGTGTGTTCCGGCAGCAGCCCTTGAGAGCCAGTGAAATTACATGCACATGAGACTTGACAACTATCTCCCAAGGTGACGGGCGCAGTGCAATTCGTGACTTGTGACGAAATGTATCTGTTATAGGCAGAGGTTAGTCCGCTTAACATCAGGTGGGCCTCGTACTTGATCCGTCACAATAACATAAAAAAAACATGAATTAGATTTGTATAATATTATATATTGATAATTTATTAATGTATCCAAACTTTTGTATTATCCTTTTAATGGCACTTTTCATCGTGTTTTGCTAAGCTATTATAAGTACAGTAATTACTTGAAACCGGTCTCATAATTCCCGTTAAGTAACTTACAGTTAATTTCGGTTATGAACTTGGGTTTAAGAAGAAAAATGGACAAAGTTACCAACTTTGTAATGTGAGGCTCGCTGCTATGCCGACGTTAACACGTGCTGTCAAAATGGATAATAATTAATTAATATAATCGGCGAAATAAAACCAGTATGGTTGTCCCTTTTCCGCATTAGCGTTTATGATGCGACTTATGTGTGATCATAGTTCACTTGTTATTGTCATGCATTTTGTGTAATGTTATGTTATTTGTCAACAACTCGACTTTTGTACGCATACCGGACAAATCTCTGTGATTTTTGGTATGCTTATTTTTGTTTTGTTTTTGTAAATGATTTAAATAAATAAATAAAAAAAAAAAAAAAATTGGTGCAAGCATAAGCGGCAGCGATTAATATAAGATTTAAACATTTAAAAGTTATTTAATTACCATGAGTAATAATAGTGGAACTCTTAATCATTATAAGCGGCAGCGTTAAAGTTTTTCATTTCTACCTCAAACCTGTTTTATTGAAGAAAGCGACGGCTCGGTAAATGGTGGAACATTCTTACCTAAGAGACACTTAATATTTCTGAACTTGAAGACTCGCAAATTTTATGTACCGGGAAGTAGAAACGCTGGTAGGGTGTTCCACACTTCAGCCGTACGCGTTATGAAGATGAATTTAAAGGGTTTTGTGCGTATTTTCGGAATATGAACCGTGAAAGGATCCCATGTTCCCGTGCGTGTTTGTGGCCCAAGAGGAATGGAGACAGGGCACGAAAGTTATGTAAATCGATCGCACATTATCTTAGGTGGACTCTGTAAAATACAGATAAACTGGCAACTTTGAGTCTATGCGTCCGAAGCGTTGGACTCTAGCCCTTACTTACGTATCATCGCTTATTATGTTCTTAGTTCTATAAAAAAAAAGGTAAGCAAGTTCTTACAATTGATAATGAAATTGATAATTAAATTTAACAATTTTTAGATTAAATTAGGTATTGTCAGATATTATTATTACTCGCCTTCTACTTATAAATTAATAGACTTTGTGAATAATTTATAATTTGACTAGTAACAAAAACTATGTTATTCTGTATGTTCATTCTGTTCTTAGTTATGCCATAACTATATGAGGTAACGGTGCTGATATAGGGAGAATATTGAGATGTCAGAAGAGATCAATAAGAATAATAAATGGGCTTAGAAAGAGAACATCAGATAAGAAATATTTTGTACATAACAAAATTATGACAGTGATATCACTTTATGTTTTTAAATGTCTTTTAGAGATACACGAAAAAAAGATAAATATCTAAGAAAATGGATACACATAATTATAACTTAAGAAATAAGGAGAAACTGCACGAACCTAGAGTCAGGGTTGGAAAAGTACGGAAGCAAGGCCCCTACAATAACATAGAAATGTATAATAAACTACATATATCACTATCAAAATTAACATTGCCAGATTCTAAGACCAAATTAAGCATATTTTTCCAAAGCCACCCGTTCTACACTTTGAATGAACTTATGACTATGAAATTCAATGAATCTTCGTTTATCAATACTGACTAATTTTTCTTATTATGGGATATTATTATTTTATTTTTGAATTATTTGAAATCTGTATTATTTATTTATGAAAAATTTACTTTTATTATTTTGTGACCTGACATATTATTTGATTTTATCTGTTTAATAAATTGTATTTAATTTTATATAATTGCAAATGTTATTAATGTAAAAATTATGAATTAAGATATTATGTATTATATGATAAATGACATACCTAGTATAACGTACCATTGTTATAAGGTGAATAAAGAATTTGAATCTGAATTGAAAAATCGGTCAAGTGGGTATACGAGTATATAGTAAATTGGAGCTTTTGATGACAGCAAGCAAGTGACACTTAAGATAATATTTTCAAGTACTGACAGAAATAAACTGTAAAACAAGTTTAAATATAGATTGACGCTTAGGAAGCAAATAAGGTTTATAAGTATAGTCGATTTACTGTGGAATAAAGCAGTGATGGTTCAGTGGCATTGGCTATGAAGAGAGAGCCAGTGAAATTACAGGCACACATGAGACTTAATAGCTGTAGCTGTCTCAAGGTGATCAGGCGCAGTGCAATTCGTTACTTGTGATGAAATGCATCTGTTATAGGCAGAGGTTAGTCTACTTAACATCAGGTGGGCATCAAGCTTGTCCCGTCACAATAACATAAAAAAAGGAACATTAAAGTAATCATACAGTTTTTATTTCACTAACATTAAGACTCTGATTGGTTCAGTGACTGTGAGATCATAGTTAAGTAGATTCTAAGCTGTGAGAGCTGGATGAGCTTAATAAGCTACTATAATTAAACCCATCATTAAGCAAGCGAACATTAAATATTAAAGAAAATAATTACGCGGACTCATAATTAGACTCGTCTTCTATCTCAGTTTCATCGTCACTATCGTCTTGCAACTTTATAATTAACTTAAATTCGGTATTTAATACAGTGCACGTATTCGTCGTATTACGCCAGGTTTTACTAGATATTTATTTAACACTTTCATCAGTTAGTTGTTGTCATCATATTTAGTTCAACGTTTCTTATATCAATTATAGTTTTAAGAATACCTTAAATGTTCTCTAGAGAATTTAACTCAAGGTGGTAAGGAGGCTGGTGATGTACTTCAATCTTTACTTTTTATCTAGTTATCGATATTTTGTATGTAATAAAATTACTTTTGTGGTTTTGTATTATGTCCATCAGCATTTACTGCATTGTTTTTCAAACTTTGAATAAGAGTGATATGCAGTTGCGATCATTCCATGGCCCTTAAATAAACAATACACTTTTAGAATCACGTGTTAAGTCACAATTAAGTTGTAGCGTTTAAATAGTTATTTTGTGCGCGAAACAATAAACACCAGTAGCCCAACCGACGACTCGAGCGACACTGAGCGTTTTCGAGCTAACACACACAGAAATAATGTGCACGTGCATCTACACATATAATGAAGACCTACCCGCCTTCAAGAAATAAACATTTATACAATGTTTCACTTCAAACAGCGAAAAAAAAAATTCTCTTCATTTTCCTGTAATTCAATATTTTCTCTATAGAAGTTGCGTTCGAAAATTTGACATATTTTTTGGTAAGTGACTCGAATATTTTTTTCTACTTTTACCCATTATCGATGTAATTTACCTACGTCGAAAAAAAAAGAGCAATGATTTATGAGTTCAATTAAAATAAAAAAACTGACAGATTTTCTACATGAGGGTGGTAGCTAGCCAGGCGGCCATTCGCAAAATTCCCTACCACCAGGCTGTAACGATTGCCATCCATTGACAACAACTGTGACAATAAGTCATTACGCAGCGGAGGTTGCTCTGTTATAAGCGACTAAGTAATTAAGTATACGCTACGAGAGCTGCGATTCTTACTAGGTATGCGTTTCATTACTGTAACGGAAGTATGCCATGTTGAGAATATTAACCCTTAACCGGAATCGTGGGTCAATTTGGACCCACCGTCAACTAAAACACTGTTTTATTTTGAAACGCGCGAAGCTAGACGCTTGTGCGCCCATGTAATCTCATGACGTCGCGAGGTGCGGCGGGGGCCGGACGTTCGGCGCTTGGAGTTTACTGGAAGTAGAGGTACGTGCGATCGCCGGGTCCATTTCGACCCACGATTCCAGTTACGTAAGTTTTTCTCTTAGTGCATACTTTTTTATTTTGTATTGTTTCAGGCATTTTATAAGAACATTGACACAATATCTTGGTGACAAGGAGATCAGCGATTTATTATTAGACAAAATAGATACAGAGCCAGAATTTTTAGGTGATTTTCAACCTTGTGAAGACGAAAACATTAGCGACAACGAAAATCTGCAACTCGATATTTCGTCTAACTCAAGTGATTCTGACAATGATATAATTGATGAAGATGATGATGATGAAGGTAGACAAACATCAAGTGACACATGTTACCGAGGAAAAGTCGATTTAAGTGGTACAAACAAAAGTAATGAGATCAGGTGCCATACTTTGATAGACTGATATTGATCCTTATTAGATTAGGATGTAATTTTTTTTAAGTTTTACTTTTGTTTTGAAGAATCTATATTTTTGTTAAGGGGAAGATACGGAAAACCCTGTTATATCTATATTTTTTCATTTTATGTTTTTTTTTATGGTTTAATGATAAATCAAAGTGTGTAATAGAAAAATTCCTGCCAAAAATAAGAGTAAGTGTTGTTTATAAAAAAATAAGATAATTTTAAGATATTGTTTAATATAAACATATATATGTTTTATGGACAACTTGTTTTATCATAATATTCATTCATTTATGTGGTTACCTAAAATAGTTTAAGAAATATGAGGGTTTTCACTTTAGGGTCCAAATAGACCCACGTTTTCAGTTAGGTTGGTCAAAATAACGATTCTGGTTAAGGGTTAACAAAACTCAGGACATATAGCAATGAAGCTTAACACGCTGGTTTCTTATACCTTGTACAACCCTTCCGCCTCGGTAATGGTTTCAAAGGCGATTACATAAAATTTCATAACACCGTGGTACAGCTGGTGTCTTCTCGCCTTAGGGGTGCGAGCTGAGAGTCGGGGAGAAGGAGGTATTGTTACAAGCGTTGTTTATTCTAGCTATTTTGCTTCGAGAATCGTATTTATTTTGAAGGTGCAAACGCGTCCTGTTATAAACCTCAAAGAAGCTTGAAAATTCGGTCATAATTAAGCCTTTTTTGTAGCAGTATAACTCTTTGTGCGTGTTCTTCCGGGGAAGTCCTCGTACCATACCGTTTTTTTTGGATTGTTGATAGGCTAGCTTTTGACCACTCTCTCGCCTGATGGGAAGTGATGATGTGGTCGAAGATGGTGTTCAGGCTAACCTAGAATTACTGGCTCTCAAGGACCGTTGCTGGAACACACCGTTAGGTGTTTGGCGATAGATTTTCTACTTGAGGGTGGTAGCTAGCCAGGTGGGCATTTGCAAAATGCCCTACCACCATGCTGTAACGACTGCCATCTTAAGACAACAACCGGGACGGACGGAGTATGGAAGCGTAGTAATGTTAATAGCGGTCACCCATCCAAGTCATGACCGTGGTGGACGTTGCTTAACTTTGCTGATCGATTAAGAACGTTTAAGCAAACATCACTACGAGCGCTTCAAAACTTTCTACCGCCAAACAGTAACGCTCACATTACTGTGTTCCGGTTTTTTTATATGCCTGATAGGTTAGCCTTTGACCACTATCTCACCTGATGGTAAGTGATGATGTGGTCGAAGATGTTGTTCAAGCTAACCTAGAAGTACTGGCTCTCAAGGACAGCTGCCGGAACACACCGTTAGCTGCTTGGCGACAGATTTTCTACTTGAGGGTGGTAGCTAGCCAGGCAAGCATTCGCAAAAGCCCTACCACCATGCTATATCGACTTTCATCCTAAGACAACAACCGGGACTGACAGCTTAACGTGCCCTCCAAAGCACGGAAACGCTCAGTAGTAATGTCACTAGCGATCACCCATCCGACTCATGACGTTGCTTAACTTTGCTGATCGGTTGAGAACAGCTAAGTAAACTTCGTTACGAGCGTTTCAAAGGCATTGTAGGGTATGTGTGCCGGTGAAATTAAAGGCACATGAGACTTAAGAGTAATCGTAGTAACAGTAAACTTAAACCACCGGCTTAAGCTTCACTTAAAGGTGGGAGAGCATTCTGCGAATGGTCGCCTGGCTTACTACCCTCAAGTAGAAAATCTGTCACCAAGCACCTAACAGTGTGTTCCGGCAGCAGTCCTTGAGAGCCAGTAAAATTACAGGCACATGAAACTCAGCAAATGTATGTGTCAGGGTGATGGGCGCAGTGTAGTTCGCCACTTGTTACGAAATGCATCTGTTAGAGGCAGAGGTTACCATACATGCATGTTCCAAAACAAAAAAAAAAGTGTTAGTTTTAACATTTCTCTCTGTTGTGGCCTGTGGGTCTGCAATGGTCTTCAGATTTCCAGAATGCTGTCGTTGTAGTAGCTGCAGTAGAATATAGTTTGCAGTATTTTGTTAATAAAGTTAAGTTCGAATAATTGAATTACAAAATCTAAGTTACGGTGAAATTACGTCATTTTCCTCAAAGCTGAAGCAAGTTTCCTTAAAACTCAATCTAGTTTCATTAAAACTCAAACTAGTTTCATTAAAACTCAAACTAATTTCATTAACCAAGTTTATTTATGACTGGATATAAATAGATACAAAACTATAAATAATCTGTTGACAATATATCCAGCTATCTATGGGATTCATTATTGACTGTTGGGCAATGGTCATGATTATATTAGAATTGTAATAGCATATAAATCAATTTATTTCTCTTACCTGATGTAAATGCGGTCAAAGATACTGTTCAGGCTAACCTAGAATGTTTGGTTCGAAAGGAAAGCTGTCGCAAAACACCCCTTAATGCTTGGTGACAGATTTTCTACTTTAAGATGCTAGTTAGCCTGGCGGACTTTAGCAAAATACCCTACCATAATGATGTATCGACTACCGTACCGGCGGCTTAAGGCCACTCTTTCTATATCCGCACGAATATTTATAAACTTATCAACAAAGAAAACCTTATACTGTTTTGTCGGTTATGTAAAAAGTATCGATTATAATTTATTATAAATTAAAATTGAGATCCCAAAATTCTGATCTAAAGCGTCCTACGCTCGCTCCTAGAATCAGTGACTCAAGGTAATTGACGTGGTCCCAAGCCTTACACGTCTTTGGAAGCACGGAAGCACTCAGCTGTTAATTGATGCCACTGGCGGTCACCCATCCAAGTGACCGCAGTGGACGTTGCTTATGACCTAGTTGATCGGTTAGGAAAATAACAGGCAAAATGGGACTTAGTAGGTATGTCTCAAAGTGATGGGCGCACTGCAGTTCGTCACTTGTAATGACATGCATCTGTTATAGGCAGAGGATATCGCTTAACATCAGGTGGGCCTCGCGCTTGTTCCATCACAATAAAATAAAAACAACGAGTAGGCAAGTTCCGCTGCAAGCACTTCAAGAACTTTGCCATATTTGCAGTGATGACTCAGTGTCATTGGCTATGGACTGCCACGCAGCAGGTTCATGGTTCGAATCCCACCGCGGGCTTGAGCTTCACCGCATGGTGGTAGGGCAGCCATGCCTGCCTGGCCAGCGAATACCCTCAAGTAGATAATCTGTTGCCAAGCACTTAACGGTGTGTTCCGGCAGCTGTCCTTGAGAGCCAGTAATTCTAGGTTAAACCTGTTAACATCTTCGACCACATAGTCACTTACCATCAGGTCAGATTGATGTCAAAGGCTAACTATCGGTAGGTAACTATCAGCATTAAAAATAAACAAAAGAGAAAAGTGTATCAAGATTATTTATGTCACATATAAAATCTTTGTAATTTATTCAGTTTGAAAACACATCCGGAAAATTATCTCTTACTTTTAAACAAAATATAAGTTTTCTCTTTATCCTTGTTCCGAGTTTTTATATCTTTGTGACATTGTTCGGGAGTAACTTTCCTTATACGACTCCTTTGAGATTTCACGGTGTTTTATTTATGAATAGAATACTTTAGGTGATTTTATTTTATGAAGGAGTGTCATCATTTTATGGCATCAACATTTTATTACCGTCGTATTTATTTTCACAAAGTTGTAAATGCAGGAATGTAGATAGATAGATTAACTCTTTATTGAACACATTATAAATATTTAGCTTACTTTTCAACTCATTACTGAAATAAATGTATGCTAACTCAGTTGAAATAGAAAAAAATATATAGAACAAAATTACAAATATACGATAGGAAAAAATTTGGTCATGTGCGGGATTCGAACCCGCGTCCATCCACCCCTTTAGCCGGGGTATGCTCTAACCAATTGAGCTTACATGACATGACGTCATAACTCAAATCTTTCCTATCGTTCTGTAACCATCGTAATCATGTATAATCATGAGGCGGCCAATAGGATTTCTTGTCACAGTGACGTAAGTAGTGGCATGCCAATAGTTTGCTTCGTTTTACAGCATCAAAAATGGCAGTATATCTAATCAGATATTATATTAGGTCCTTACATATGAAATTGGCGTTTTTCGTACTGGCCACTTTAATCACGAATTTCTCCTCTTTGGTAAGGAATTCCAAATTCAAATTTGTACAGCTATAGACTCATGTATTTGTGCTTCGATGATCGTCATTCATTTGTTTTTTTTCTTCTGTTTTTTTCTGTTTGCGTCACTCATTTTACAAAATGGAAAACCTTAAATATCGCATTATTTACGAGTACGAGTTCCGCCGTGGCACTAGTGCTGCGGAAACAACTCGAAGGGTGAATGATGTGTATGGCGGTCGTGTTGCAAAAGAAAACACAGTTCGTTTTTGGTTCCAACGTTTTCGTTCTGGAAATTTCGACCTGCAGAACAAGCCCCGTGGACGGCCTGAGACTCAAGTTGATAATGAAGAGTTGAAGGCTATTGTGGAAGCGGATCCATCGCAAACCACGTCCGAGTTAGCTGCAGGCTGCGATGTTAGTGATAAAACTGTTTTAATTCACTTGAAGCAAATTGGGAAGATTAAAAAGCTTGAAAGGTGGGTACCTCACGAATTGACTGAAACAAACCGGCAAACGCGCGTCGACTGCTGCGTTACATTACTAAACCGGCACAATAATGAAGGTATTTTAAACCGAATCATTACCTGTGATGAAAAATGGGTTCTTTACGATAATCGGAAGCGCTCAGCGCAATGGTTAGATCCTGGCCAGCCAGCCAAATCCTGCCCCAAGCGAAAATTAACCCCAAAAAAGTTACTTGTAAGCGTTTGGTGGACTAGTGCCGGTATTGTTCATTACAGTTTTTTCAAATCTGGCCAGACTATTACGGCTGATGTCTATTATCAGGAATTGCAAACCATGATGGAAAAGCTAGCGGCTAAACAACCTAGGCTGGTCAATCGCTCCACGCCACTGCTGCTTCACGACAACGCTAGACCACACACTGCGCTACAGACGGCTACTAAATTAGAAGAGCTTCAATTGGAAAGTCTAAGACATCCTCCGTACTCCCCGGACCTTGCTCCAACAGATTACCATTTTTTTCGAAATTTGGATAACTTCTTGCAAGGGAAAAAATTCAACTCCGATGGGGCAGTCCAAATCGCCTTCAAAGATTTTATTGATTCCCGTCCGACTGGTTTTTTTAGTAAAGGGATCAATGAACTACCTATGAGATGGCAAAAGTGCATAGAAAATAATGGTTCATACTTTGATTAATTAAATATATTATATTAAAAAATATTCGACTTTTTGTTCCTCCCATACAAAACGCCAATTTCATATGTAAGGACCTAATTGACTTTTGCAAAGCATTCGACACTGTGGACAATGACATACTCTTGCAGAAGCTATCGAGTGCCGGATTCACTCCTCATTTGCTCCGCTTTTTTAGTTCATATCTGCGAAACCGTCAACAATACGTTCAGTTCAAAGGGCATATTTCGGAGCCATACTATACGTTCTCAGGCGTGAGCCAAGGCAGCAATTTAGGGCCTCTGCAGTTTTTGTTAATGATCAACGATTTGCCTGAAGTTGTCATCACTGCAAATTGTCTGTTGTTTGCAGATGATCTAAAATTATTCATGGAAGTCAGAGAAGACAGTGATTGCTTTCTCTTCCAACAGGACATTGACCGAGTAAAGCAGTGGAGCAATCGCAACAAATTATTTTTCAACGAACGAAAATGCTCTGTGGTTTCGTTTACCCGATCTGTTAATCCACTCATGGTGCAATATAGTCTCGGTGATGTTATTATTCCAAGAGTCAAAGTTATTAAAGATCTAGGAGTCTTTCTTAGTGATGACTTATCATTCAGCGTGCATATTGGTAAAATATGTGCTGAAGCATTTAGGACACTAGGATTCGTTCTGAGACAATCGCGACATTTGGATAGCATTCCAGCTATAAAGTCTCTTTATAATGCTTTTGTGAGAAGTAAACTTGAAAGTAATGCTATTATTTGGAACCCATATGAAGTCAAATACATAGATATGGTGGAAAAAATTCAAAAAAAATTTATTCGTTGGCTGTACCAAAAACAATACGGTTACTATGTTGGTTATCCATATCTATACCCTAGTACATTTTTACTTGGTATGATGGGATACAACAGTTTGGAAGTTAGGCGAAATCTATCACTTATAGAATACATTGTGCGAATTATTACTGGAAAATTGACCATTCCATTTGTTCTACAACGGTTATCTATGTCAGTACCTGACAACTATATTAGAGCCCGATATCATAAGTTGTTTGTAGAGCCGTTACGTTTTACCCAGCTAGGAAGACATGCACCTTTAGTACGAGCGGCACGCCTTATAAACGAACTCCTTTGCCAGCACCAAGACCTAGATTTGTTCAACTGTACGCAAAATGAATTTCGTAATGCGGGAATGGAGTTCATCACAAGATGCCCGGAACTACCACGATAAAATTAAGAATCTGTTTGTTTTTTTTATTATGAGTAACATATTTATTACCTACATATATATGTATTTTTAGATGTAGTGTAATGTGTATTAGATATTATTGTATATATTTGTGTTTGGTGAACCTTGGGTGGGTGACTTGGGAGACTGTTATGCCCACCTAAAGGTATGTTTCAATAATAAATAAATAAATAAATAAATAAATAAATAAATAAATAAATATTAAACTATCTCATGACTGTATCTGTAAACTCGAGTCGGTAGTAAAACTAGTCTAGAACTTTCGTCTAGCGATGCAAATTCATCCCGAAGCTTATACACCCGGCAATATAAGTATCACTTTATGACGGTAAGTGTATCTACTGAAAATATATGCATTAGTTTTAGTATTGCCATCACGAATTGCCAATTAAAACTTTGAGTTTATATTTACAATATTCATATTAAATTTGGTGACGTGTGGACTGCTAGGTGCCCACCGTGACGTCTTGAGCTACCGCATGGTGAAGAAGTATTTTGCGAATGCTTGCTTGGCTAGCTACCACCCTCAATTACTAATTTGCTTAATTTTTTGTTTGTGTTTTTTCTAATTCTTATACAACATGAATCGAAACAAAGTTTAGCATGGATCAAAAACAACTGGAAAATTATTAATATTATTATATTTTTAATTCCTTTTGTTAATTTTTTTTTTATGTTATTGCGAAGGTACAAGCGCGAGGCCCACCTAATGTTAAGTGGTATCCTCTGCCTATAACAGATGCATTTCATCACAAGTGACGAACTGCACTGCGCCCAACATCTTGAGACATACCTGTTAAGTCTCATTTTGCCTGTTATATCACTGGCTCTCAAAGACTGCTGCCGGAACACACCGTTAGGTGCTTAGTGACAGATTTTCTACTTGAGGGTGGTCGCTAGCCAGGCGGGCATTTGCAAAATGCCCTTCCACCGTGCGGTGAAGCTCAATCTTTGGGCGGGATTCGAAACATGGACCTGCTGCGCTGCAGTCCATAGCCACCACCACTGAGCCATCATTGCTTCAAAAAAAAATTGAATAAGCCGCGCGATAAATCCAGCCTTGAATAATCTATATGTCCTAGCTTGCTGCGTGGGAAACACACTAGTGGCACTATTACAGGTATTTTCAATCTATCATGATGAAATTGCATACCATAAGTGTGTTTCCCAGGTGGTCATTCGGGGCCCCAAGATACAGGCCTGGACAAGTTTGAGCCCACTCATAATATAAAGTGTGTTTTACATAATAATTATATTTGATAAAAATCATCTTAATTACTTTTCTTTTTTTATTCTTGATAGGTTAGCCTTTGACCACTATCTCAAATGATGGTAAGTGATGATGTGGTCGAAGATGTTGTTCAGGCTAACCTATAAGTACTGGCTCTCAAGGACAGCTGCCGGAACATACCGTTAGGTGCTTGGCGACAGATTTTTCTACTTGAGGGTGGTAGCTAGCCAGGCGGGCATTTGCATAATGCCCCCGACATCATGCTATAACGACTGCCATCCCACGACATAATTCCCTTACACCATGCGGTGAAGCTCAAGAACGTGGCGGGATTCAAACCATGGACCTGCGGCGCGGCAGTCCATAGCCAATTCTACTGAGCCATCACTGCTCCTGCTTGTTCTGTCAGTATCCTATAATAAAATAAACTCGTCGTTTTTATTAATATCAAAATACTGAAATTTAACTACCGTTTATATCATTTATAATATTTCTATTTTGTGTTAATGCAATGTGGAGTAAATAACTTTCTGTTTGCGACGAGAATATAGACTGATCAATGTCCTTCTGTTAGATGTTCTAATAATTGAAAAAGACAAAGAATTAACCACCCGATGAGCACGTAGATGTAATGTTGCTGCTTATTGGGTGTACATAATATGTACACCCAATAAGCACACAAACAAAAAAAACGACTTCTAACATAAAATACGCATTATCAGGGATAACTCAAATAATACTTGTCAGATCTCACTCAAATTTAAATGGTACCACATGACAAGCACCAGCTTGCGTATTTAGAGAATATCATCAAAATCGGTACACTCTGTAAAGACTTATGAGGTACTACTACAGACGAACTGAGAACATCCTCCAAGTCGCTTAAAAGATCTTTTAGCTAACAAGACTCAAAAAGCAAAACTTTCTGTCGTTTCAGAAAAGATTTTTTTCTACCTTACAATGTAGCATTTGATCAGTCCATGATAGGTTGCTGTTGGCTTTCCATTTATTGCGAAGGACGGCTTGACTGGCTGACTTATTTGTAATAATATGTACTTCAGGAGACGAGATAAAAAAAACGCTATGATGGTTTTACATTTTATTTTTTATTGTTCCAAAGATAACAGAGTATACACAGTTTACTAGTGATGAGGTATTAAATAGTGATGTATGGCAATCGATAAGATCCAACAGTTGCCAGGTAAGAAATGCAAGTTCCTAATATCTGTGGGAGTCGCAAGAGTAGTAGAAAGAAAAAAAAATACTCTCTACTGGTACACCCTGATGTTTGCGGCATTTGATATACAGTGGCTGTTGATATAAATTATGTTCTTGTAGTTTTCTTTGACTTGATGGAGAGACACAAACTGTAGCGTATTGTTGTGTGGAGCCGCTGCTGAGATAGACACTATTATGTATACCTTACAAAAGCGTGCAGTTCGAGCCAAATATGAAAATGTATCCTGGTAAATCTCTGAGGGATCGTTTTAATGGAATTGATATTTTAACATTACAAGGATTGTATATGAATTGTTTGTATTATTTATAAAAAAATACATATACAATCATAGTAAATTTAAATTGAATAGTGACAATCAGATTTACAACACTAGGAATAACTGAATAAAAGTGGTGAGAGTTTTTAGATAAGCAAACATAAATAAAATATTACTTTATGCTCACAGAAACAAAAGTCAAGCTGCACATTAAAAACATGTTGATACCACTTTAACGATTTACAGTATAAAGTACCAGGAGACCAGAAATACTAAAGAGGTAAGAATTTTAAATATTATCTTTATTACAAAGTATTTGTACTTCACTGATACTCTGGTATATAAAGGTGGAACTCGGAAACTACAGAACTACAGAGAAAACAGATTTTAAAAGTTATATAGGTTAGTAAATTTTCACTAAAGTCTCCATTTGTTTTACCATAAGCCTTACGCTTGGCAGGCATCTGGGCGATCAGTGTTAGTTGGCATTTCTTCAGAAATTGATGCTGTTCACCTTCTAGTATTTTTTTTAATGATATTGTGAAGGAACAAGCCCTAGGCCCACCTGATGTGAAGTGGACTAACCTCTGCCTATAACAGACGCATTTCGTTAACGACGAATTGCACGGTGCCCGTCACACTGAGACGTAGAGTTGTTAGGTCTTATATGCCGGTAATTTTTCTAGCTCTTAAGGACTGCTGCCGGAACATACTGTTCGGTGCTTGGCGACAGATTTTCTACTTGAGGTTGGTTTTCTACTAGCCAGGCGGGCAAAAAGCCCTTCCACCATGCGATGAAGCTCAAGCCCGCGGCGGGATTTGAGCCATGGACCTGCCGCGTGGCAGTCCATAGCCAATGCCACTAAGCCATCACTGCTTCAAAACTTATTGTCGCCTCTTTTAACTTCCACATAAAGATATGAGGGGTACAACTCTAGCCTGGAACCCTATGACCAAAATACAGCATCATAGAACTTGATGTTGTTTTAAATCATACGTTTAGCGAAATACAAAAAAAATTGATCATTTTGCTAACAAGGCTTCTGTTCGATAACAAACATACAGTGCCCTCTATGCAAAAGTAATCATATGACAACCATACTTTTATGCAAAGTGCTCTTGATATAATATTGTTTGAATATCATGCCACGGCACAAAAATAAAATACTCAAGAAATAATGTACTCGTATTACAGATCGCAAATATAAATGAGGTTACTATATCCGGGCAGATAATCTTACGCTAAGGGCTATGTTCCCGGATGAGATACCACTTAGCCGGATTTGGAATTAGATTAAATGGAACTTACAGGAAATTTATTTACAACGATATTGAGAGTTTGGCTGTTATTTATTAGCTCTTATTCGACTGTCTTCATTCGTATATACTCGTATAGAGCCTATATTTTATATGTATCGTATTTATAATCGAATGATTCAATTTTGCCGTCTACGACGCTCATATAAAGCTCAGTTATACATTTTAATTTTTATATATTCTACGTTCTAATACCACGTTTAGAAAATAAATGATTATAGACCCACTGTGACAAGAGCAGGCAAGAAATCTAGGGCCAATATTTTTAAATGACTTTTAACATTGTGTTACAAACTATTTTATAAAACGATTTCAATATTTGTTCCAATTACGTAGTTGACAGTCTTGACAGAGACGGCATTGTTTGATTGGTACATTACAAATATATATATTTTTTCATGTTATTGTGATGGACCAAGCCCGAGGCCCATTTTAAGTGGACTAACCTCTGCCTATAACAGACTCATTTCGTCAACGACGAATTGCACTGTGCCCGTCACACTGAGACGTCCAGTTGTTAGGTCTCATTAGCCTGTAATTTTTCTGGCTCTCGATGACTGCTGCCGGAACACACTGTTAGGTGCTAGGCGACAGATTTTCTACTTAAGGGTGGTCGCTAGCCAGGCGGGCATTCACAAAATGCCCTTCCACCATGCGGTGAAGCTCAAGCCCGCGGCGGGATTCGAACCATGGACCTGCTGCACGGCAGTCCATAGCCAATGCCACTGAGCCATCACTGCTTCAAAATATACACACATTACTCTCACATTATATAACATATAATGTGAGAGTTGGATGAATGTTACATGCCCATGGTAATTGCTAGATGAAAACATAAGAAAACACTATTCAAAGGTGCTAAGGTAGGTAGGCTCGTGGGATTCTGGGTTTAGAACCCGTTGGGTGCCGGGCTAGAATGTCACCCCCCATTGCTACCTGAGAGTATCGTAATATAGATAGCACACCAGAAGGTGGGCAGCAGTGCCTTCTGAGGAACTGATATCTTAAACTGCGATCCTCAAGACGCCTACCAAGTGTGGGGATTATGGAAAGCCCCGCTGTCTTCAGCAGTAGATAATCCGGCTGATACAGTCATACCAATGCAACTAACGCCTTAATACTCAGCACATCACCTTCCTACCCACATTAGTCACGAGGGTGGGTCAAAGACTGCTGCCGGAACACACCGTTAGGTGCTTAGTGACAGATTTTCTACTTGAGGGTGGTCGCTAGCCAGGCGGGCATTTGCAAAATGCCCTTCCACCGTGCGGTGAAGCTCAATCTTTGGGCGGGATTCGAAACATGGACCTGCTGCGCTGCAGTCCATAGCCACCACCACTGAGCCATCATTGCTTCAAAAAAAAATTGAATAAGCCGCGCGATAAATCCAGCCTTGAATAATCTATATGTCCTAGCTTGCTGCGTGGGAAACACACTAGTGGCACTATTACAGGTATTTTCAATCTATCATGATGAAATTGCATACCATAAGTGTGTTTCCCAGGTGGTCATTCGGGGCCCCAAGATACAGGCCTGGACTAGTTTGAGCCCACTCATAATATAAAGTGTGTTTTACATAATAATTATATTTGATAAAAATCATCTTAATTACTTTTCTTTTTTTATTCTTGATAGGTTAGCCTTTGACCACTATCTCAAATGATGGTAAGTGATGATGTGGTCGAAGATGTTGTTCAGGCTAACCTATAAGTACTGGCTCTCAAGGACAGCTGCCGGAACATACCGTTAGGTGCTTGGCGACAGATTTTTCTACTTGAGGGTGGTAGCTAGCCAGGCGGGCATTTGCATAATGCCCCCGACATCATGCTATAACGACTGCCATCCCACGACATAATTCCCTTACACCATGCGGTGAAGCTCAAGAACGTGGCGGGATTCAAACCATGGACCTGCGGCGCGGCAGTCCATAGCCAATTCTACTGAGCCATCACTGCTCCTGCTTGTTCTGTCAGTATCCTATAATAAAATAAACTCGTCGTTTTTATTAATATCAAAATACTGAAATTTAACTACCGTTTATATCATTTGTAATATTTCTATTTTGTGTTAATGCAATGTGGAGTAAATAACTTTCTGTTTGCGACGAGAATATAGACTGATCAATGTCCTTCTGTTAGATGTTCTAATAATTGAAAAAGACAAAGAATTAACCACCCGATGAGCACGTAGATGTAATGTTGCTGCTTATTGGGTGTACATAATATGTACACCCAATAAGCACACAAACAAAAAAAACGACTTCTAACATAAAATACGCATTATCAGGGATAACTCAAATAATACTTGTCAGATCTCACTCAAATTTAAATGGTACCACATGACAAGCACCAGCTTGCGTATTTAGAGAATATCATCAAAATCGGTACACTCTGTAAAGAGTTATGAGGTACTACTACAGACGAACTGAGAACATCCTCCAAGTCGCTTAAAAGATCTTTTAGCTAACAAGACTCAAAAAGCAAAACTTTCTGTCGTTTCAGAAAAGATTTTTTTCTACCTTACAATGTAGCATTTGATCAGTCCATGATAGGTTGCTGTTGGCTTTCCATTTATTGCGAAGGACGGCTTGACTGGCTGACTTATTTGTAATAATATGTACTTCAGGAGACGAGATAAAAAAACGCTATGATGGTTTTACATTTTATTTTTTATTGTTCCAAAGATAACAGAGTATACACAGTTTACTAGTGATGAGGTATTAAATAGTGATGTATGGCAATCGATAAGATCCAACAGTTGCCAGGTAAGAAATGCAAGTTCCTAATATCTGTGGGAGTCGCAAGAGTAGTAGAAAGAAAAAAAAATACTCTCTACTGGTACACCCTGATGTTTGCGGCATTTGATATACAGTGGCTGTTGATATAAATTATGTTCTTGTAGTTTTCTTTGACTTGATGGAGAGACACAAACTGTAGCGTATTGTTGTGTGGAGCCGCTGCTGAGATAGACACTATTATGTATACCTTACAAAAGCGTGCAGTTCGAGCCAAATATGAAAATGTATCCTGGTAAATCTCTGAGGGATCGTTTTAATGGAATTGATATTTTAACATTACAAGGATTGTATATGAATTGTTTGTATTATTTATAAAAAAATACATATACAATCATAGTAAATTTAAATTGAATAGTGACAATCAGATTTACAACACTAGGAATAACTGAATAAAAGTGGTGAGAGTTTTTAGATAAGCAAACATAAATAAAATATTACTTTATGCTCACAGAAACAAAAGTCAAGCTGCACATTAAAAACATGTTGATACCACTTTAACGATTTACAGTATAAAGTACCAGGAGACCAGAAATACTAAAGAGGTAAGAATTTTAAATATTATCTTTATTACAAAGTATTTGTACTTCACTGATACTCTGGTATATAAAGGTGGAACTCGGAAACTACAGAACTACAGAGAAAACAGATTTTAAAAGTTATATAGGTTAGTAAATTTTCACTAAAGTCTCCATTTGTTTTACCATAAGCCTTACGCTTAGCAGGCATCTGGGCGATCAGTGTTGGTTGGCATTTCTTCAGAAATTGATGCTGTTCACCTTCTAGTATTTTTTTTAATGATATTGTGAAGGAACAAGCCCTAGGCCCACCTGATGTGAAGTGGACTAACCTCTGCCTATAACAGACGCATTTCGTTAACGACGAATTGCACGGTGCCCGTCACACTGAGACGTAGAGTTGTTAGGTCTTATATGCCGGTAATTTTTCTAGCTCTTAAGGACTGCTGCCGGAACATACTGTTCGGTGCTTGGCGACAGATTTTCTACTTGAGGTTGGTTTTCTACTAGCCAGGCGGGCAAAAAGCCCTTCCACCATGCGATGAAGCTCAAGCCCGCGGCGGGATTTGAGCCATGGACCTGCCGCGCGGCAGTCCATAGCCAATGCCACTAAGCCATCACTGCTTCAAAACTTATTGTCGCCTCTTTTAACTTCCACATAAAGATATGAGGGGTACAACTCTAGCCTGGAACCCTATGACCAAAATACAGCATCATAGAACTTGATGTTGTTTTAAATCATACGTTTAGCGAAATACAAAAAAAATTGATCATTTTGCTAACAAGGCTTCTGTTCGATAACAAACATACAGTGCCCTCTATGCAAAAGTAATCATATGACAACCATACTTTTATGCAAAGTGCTCTTGATATAATATTGTTTGAATATCATGCCACGGCACAAAAATAAAATACTCAAGAAATAATGTACTCGTATTACAGATCGCAAATATAAATGAGGTTACTATATCCGGGCAGATAATCTTACGCTAAGGGCTATGTTCCCGGATGAGATACCACTTAGCCGGATTTGGAATTAGATTAAATGGAACTTACAGGAAATTTATTTACAACGATATTGAGAGTTTGGCTGTTATTTATTAGCTCTTATTCGACTGTCTTCATTCGTATATACTCGTATAGAGCCTATATTTTATATGTATCGTATTTATAATCGAATGATTCAATTTTGCCGTCTACGACGCTCATATAAAGCTCAGTTATACATTTTAATTTTTATATATTCTACGTTCTAATACCACGTTTAGAAAATAAATGATTATAGACCCACTGTGACAAGAGCAGGCAAGAAATCTAGGGCCAATATTTTTAAATGACTTTTAACATTGTGTTACAAACTATTTTATAAAACGATTTCAATATTTGTTCCAATTACGTAGTTGACAGTCTTGACAGAGACGGCATTGTTTGATTGGTACATTACAAATATATATATTTTTTCATGTTATTGTGATGGACCAAGCCCGAGGCCCATTTTAAGTGGACTAACCTCTGCCTATAACAGACTCATTTCGTCAACGACGAATTGCACTGTGCCCGTCACACTGAGACGTCCAGTTGTTAGGTCTCATTAGCCTGTAATTTTTCTGGCTCTCGATGACTGCTGCCGGAACACACTGTTAGGTGCTAGGCGACAGATTTTCTACTTAAGGGTGGTCGCTAGCCAGGCGGGCATTCACAAAATGCCCTTCCACCATGCGGTGAAGCTCAAGCCCGCGGCGGGATTCGAACCATGGACCTGCTGCACGGCAGTCCATAGCCAATGCCACTGAGCCATCACTGCTTCAAAATATACACACATTACTCTCACATTATATAACATATAATGTGAGAGTTGGATGAATGTTACATGCCCATGGTAATTGCTAGATGAAAACATAAGAAAACACTATTCAAAGGTGCTAAGGTAGGTAGGCTCGTGGGATTCTGGGTTTAGAACCCGTTGGGTGCCGGGCTAGAATGTCACCCCCCATTGCTACCTGAGAGTATCGTAATATAGATAGCACACCAGAAGGTGGGCAGCAGTGCCTTCTGAGGAACTGATATCTTAAACTGCGATCCTCAAGACGCCTACCAAGTGTGGGGATTATGGAAAGCCCCGCTGTCTTCAGCAGTAGATAATCCGGCTGATACAGTCATACCAATGCAACTAACGCCTTAATACTCAGCACATCACCTTCCTACCCACATTAGTCACGAGGGTGGGTCAGTAAAATCTTTCACGACAAAAAAACGCACACATTTTATGGCATAGCTCCTAGACAGAAGTCCTCTCTAGACTCAGCAGTCTTTTTATTTTTATTTTATATGTGTATAGTCTTTTTCTGTGGGCCTCTAACCATTTGGTCATTTTACCACTGTTTTTCAGAGTGTTATCTGGCAGTGAATAGAGACATATTTTCCGATAACCCATCTGAACATACCCTAATTGCACAGCGTTAAAAAAGGGCTACATCGAGTCGTTAGCAGCACTCGCTCAATTTAACAAATTAAATTTTGCGAGCAACAAAAAGGGTTAAGCCCATTAATTATAGATCACGGTGTAGAAAAAATCATTTTAATTTAATGACCCCATTTTTCTCCTGGATGCTGGGAGAATGAGTCAAAATCGTTGTCGTTTTGCTGACCTTTGACCAACATTGCAGATAATATATGCATGTCGCAGACGCCAAATCTGCATAAATGATGTTGACTATGACTAAAGTTGTAAGTTACGTGTAAATATGGAAAGAAATGTAAGTCAAGCTCAGCTTACCGTGCAGGCGAGGTATAAACAGTGTAGTGCGGTACAACAACATTACTTTATTGCGACCTATCGGATGCGAGTATTTCTAAGCCCCAAACCAGAAGCGCTCGTAGCGAAGTTTACTTAGCTGTTCTCAACCGATCAGCAAAGTTAAGCAACGTCGCGTGTGGTCATGAGTTGGATGGGTGACCGCTCGTGACATCAGCACGGAAACGCTCAGTAGTAACTGAGCGTTTCCGTGCTTCGGAGGGCACGTTAAGCCGTCGGTCCCGGTTGTTGTCTTAGGATGGCAGTCGTTATAGCATGGTGGTAGGGTATTTTGCGAATGCCCGCCTGGCTAGCTACCACCCTCAAGTAGAAAATCTGTCGCCAAGCACCTAACGTTGTGTTCCGGCAGCTGAACTTGAGAGCCAGTACTTCTAGGTAGGCCTAAATAACATCTTCGACCACATCATCACTTACCATCAGGTGAGATAGTGGTCAAAGGCTAACCTATCAGGCATAAAAAAAAATATAAATAAAAAACTAATTAACCAATCCAATTGAATTTGGAAGTTTGTGCGAGTTTCGTTATGGTGAACTTAATGAGTCCAGAAATAAAAAGCGATAACTGTATTTTTCCATCACTTCTAGTCCTTTGTCTTGGTCATCCAATTATGACATAAACGATATTACTGTATCAGCCGGATAGTCCACTGCTGAACACAGCCTCCCCCTTTAAGGGAGGTTCTGCCATAATCCCCACATTTGGCAGGCGGCTTGGAAATCGCAGTGTGAGATATCAGTTCCTCAGACAGCGCTGCTGCCCACCTTCTGGCGTGTCAACCTTAGTCGCCTCTTACGACACCCACAGGAGGGTGACATTCTAGCCCGGCACCCCACGGGCAATAATAATAAACAATATTATAGTAACATTCAGAAATTTATAAAACCTATAAAGTATCATCTTTGTATTTCTGTTTCACCAAACATTTCGATAACGACATGTGTATAAGATATCCGAATCCGCGGCTTCCTGAAATTTCAGCCGCAATTTTCAACGCAAAGAAAGGCTGTAAATAACCTCCAGAAGGAATCTCTATTTGCGGCAACATCAAAGTGATTCGGGCACATATGGAACAGTGAAAATAAGGTGCGCTCCTGAAAATATGGTGGTATTGGTACAATAGATTAAACGAGAAGATAGATACGTTACAGTAACAATCCTTGTTTAATCTTGTACATTATTTTATATTTTTTTATGACACATCTTGTAATGACAGACATGCAGTCTGCCTGGAAAGCTTTCCAGAAGACTTTTCAGAACTTGCAGTTGGTTCTAAAAGGTCTTGACATTTGCCACTCGCTATAATTTTAACTGATGGTAACTGCAGAATACTGCTGCTTGGTGCAAAATTAATTTACGAGTTATCTTTACAAGCATTTTTTTTCTTTTTATATGGGATTGTTACGTAGCAAGTTCGATGCCTACTTGATCTTAAGACATATGCAATTGATGCACTGCACTGCGCCCGTTACCCCGAGTCTCGTGTGCCTGTAACTTTACTGGATCTCAAAGACTGTTTCCGGAACACACTCTTGGGTGTTTGAAGAGAATTTTTCTACATGAGGGTGGTAGCTCCATCACTTGTACCGAAATGCATCTGTTATGCAGAGGATGCTACTTAACAACAGATGAATCACAATTTTTTTTATCCAAAAGTGGACCCAACTTCTACACTGAAAAGTGTGAAATAACTTGTTGGAGTCGGTACCATGATAGTTCAAAGTACCTATTATCACAATATTGTGCGCATGGTACCGATTTCGACAAGTTATTTCACACTTTTGAGTGTTAAAGTCGGTGGTTCCATTTTTAAGTAAAAAGAAGTTTTTCACCCTTTTCAGTGTCCCTTACTACTTACGGGATCGATGATCATTCACTGTCAATGACTATATTATCAATATAGGAAAATACTTTTCAGTTATTGGAGGGTAACTCAAAAACGGCTGGACCGATTTTGATGAAATTCAAATGGGACCACACGAGAAGCGTAAAACACACTTTTCGTGTGGTCTCATATACTCTTGGGGTCGGTAATATGCTTTCAAATTAAAAGAAGACATCAAAAGCGGTTCACCCAGTCAAAAGTTATGCGATAACAAACATAAAAAATACAGTGAAATTGAGTACCTCCTCTTTTTTTTGAAGTTGGTGAAAATAAGTGAAATAAGCAGCAACCCACCGTTACTTACATGAATGACCGTTACTCACAGTCTAAGCCCTTTGGACGCAGTGTTTGTTTACCATCTTTTCTATCAACTAGCTAAATCTATTTTTATGATTCATCCCAGTGTTTGACTGGAAAATATATGGTTGTTTTCTGTGTTTCTTCGGGTTGGGGTTGCGTTTATGCGGTATCTATGAGAATATCTTTGTAGTCAAGTATTGATTTGAACGCGTTTTACTCGGTACTGCACATGTAGGTTTACTGATAAAAAAAGCCTAGTGCGTTTCGAATGCGTCGAGAATGAAAAAGAAAACTTTATTAAATATCGAGTAAGAATAACACACCAGAAGGTGAGCTGCAGCGCTTTCTGAGGAACTGATATCTGACACTGCGTACCCCAAGACGCCTGCCAAACGTGGGGATTATGGCAACCCCATAGTTCTGGGGTTATCACTGCTGGGGTTCCCCATAAGCTGTGTTCAGCAGTGGAGGATCCGGCTGATGGCTGATACGGTACAGTAAAGGCGAACCGGTTCAAATAAAGAATATAATTTTTTTTTTATTGCCGCAATGTATTAAAGGAGAAAACAAATCATTGTTGATGTTTTGATTTGATTTATGATGATATTGTTGAGATAGATTTGTAAAATTTAATGTTAGTTCAAATCAGAAAATATGCAATAAAACATTCTTGTAATATAAATTCCTCATAAATTACTTTGTTTTGTTTTATCGGGACATATTTATTGCTTTGATTTATGCTTGCGACTGCTACAAAATTTATGACTTAAAATTGATGTCCTAAAAATGATTTAACTAATAACCAACCGAAATTTTGATTTCGTTTTCAGTTTCGGCCACAGTGTCGTTACGGCAAATATATGGCCGGAAATTTTACTCATTCGATCATGCCCAAAGTCAAAGTATATTTATTGCTGAATTACATGTGTAAAATGATATTATTATAAACTGTAATTGTTTCAATGTAATCTGCCTTTTAAGGGCGTGCAATATTTATCTCAGTTACATATAATAACAAATAATTGAATTATATAATGAAATTACACAATAAAATACGAAATAAAAATGTCAAATTAGAATAAAAATTAAATTACATAAAAATTTAAATATAAAAATTGGTCAATATGAGGATATATTAAAATTACCATTACCTACCTAATTATTATCTATGACATATATAAATTGAAATTTTACCTAAAAATATATTATAATTAATTAAATTTATTTATCAACAGAATTATCCTTCATAAATTCATTAATTTTGTAATAACTTTTGTTTAATAATATCGTTCGTAGCTTTCTCTGAAACAATGAGGTTGGCAATTCTCTCAATGAAAGAGGTATTTTATTGTAAATAAATGGAGCCATGCTGAAGATGCTCTTGCGCATCAATGTTGTCTTAGGGTTACGAACGCAAACTTTATATTGATCTCGTCTATTACGACTGACGACATCAGACAGCCGACAGAATAGATCAGGATTGTATCTGACAAACATAGCCGTTTCTTAAATATACAGCGAAGGTAGAGTTAAAATTTTATATTTATAGAATAAAGGTTTACAAGTATCGGTCATACGAAGGTAAAACATTGCCCTGATACATCTTTTTTGACATTTAAAAACTTTGTCGACATTGGCAGAGTTCCCCCAAAACATTACACCGTACCTACCTGATATTTCATGCAATTAGGCCGTGATATGCTATAAGTATAGTTTCCTCATTAACAACTGGGGCCAGCTTATATAGGACATAAACCAGGCTATTTAATTTATTTACACAGATTTTCTACATGTTGCTTCCAGTTCAATTTTTTGGCAATATTACCTCCTAAAAATTTTGTACTATCTACTTCCTCAATGGTATTATTGATGTATTTTATGTCAAGATTTGGTAAAGCAGCATTATCGCGTTGTCTAAAATGAATTATTTTTGTTTTATTTATATTAATTTTCAAATTATTATTATTTAACCATTCTATAACCGATGTCAATGCTAGATTAATGTCATTTACATATGTGTTAATATTATTGCATGTTATAGTCACAGTACTGTCATCTGCAAATAATGACATAGGTTGTGTAGTAGCTTTGGGCAGGTCGTTTATATAAGCTTTGAAAAGCAACGGGCCCAGTACACTCCCTTGCGAGACGCCGTACTTAATTATACGTTCCTCTGATACATAAACTTCTTCTAGATTTGTTTCATAATTTATTTTTCTCGAAAAGGATGATCTCGTATTTTTGTACCGTTTTTTTAACCTACCATTCATCAAAGCATTTAATTATTGTCAGTTGTGTTGAATAATAATAAACAGGTTGATTTTGACTTAAGTCTAACTTTATACATTATATTTCTTAAATCCTGAGTTAGAATACCTTGACAGTATAAAATACCTTTGGAAGCGCTCGTAGTGAAGTTTGCTTAGCCGTACTTAACCGATCAGCAAAGTTAAGCAACGTCTGCCGCGGAGATGAGTTGGATGGGTGACATTAAGGCGATCCTGGCCAGAAAACGCCTTACAAGAATTAACCTTTCTCCAAGAAAAAACTTAATTATTGAATTGAAAAAAATATATGTTATTTTTAAGCATTTGCTTTAGTTTAATCATAAATCGGATACACATAATAAGTAACTTCACTCTATCGAAAAAAATCCCAAAGTCACCTCTATTGTGAATTTTAAACCAATTTTTTTCTTCCTTATTACCAATATTTAATATTAAATTAATTTTTAATGCATTACTTAGTAATTAAATCAATTAATTCATAAATAAAATAATTAGAAAGTTATCATGTTAATTATATATGATTTTTTAACATGAATTCATGGTATCAGAGCTCGCTCACTTGACCGCCAGTGCGCTCGCAGAGCTCGTCGACGTAGGACGTTTGCCAATTTTTGCGATCTACGCTATTCCACACAGAACAAGACCAAAATGGGTACCAAATACAACAAAATAAAAAATGCTCTAGTCTGGCTTTTAGAAATCGTACGAGTCCAGGAGCAAACGGCGGTAAGTATGTAGATACTTCCCACCGCCGTGCCGTTTGCTTTCTTTACGCTCAATTCGTTACGCCTATCTTGATGAATTACTGATTGACGGTGAATGACAATCGATTTCGTAAGTAGCAATGATCACTGATAAGGAAGTAATAATAAAACTAATAATAATAAATAATAAAACTAATAATAACCATGTAAGTTTAATTATGATTAATTATTGTAAATGGTTTGTCCGTTATAATTAATTAATAAATAATAATAATAATAAGGGTGTTATTCTTACAAATAAATGGAACAGATGTCAACACTAAAAACTGTGAAACAACTTGTTGAAGTCGGTACCGTGCGTACAATATTGTGACATGTGACAATAACATATTCTACTTTTTATTCCGATTTTCCGAACAGTTCCTGATGGATCAGGTAAACAAAATTAATTGCAGGCGAAGCCACTGAATCTAGTTATTATGTAATTGATTGTTGAAAAATATTTATCTAACTCGTGTAGTTTTTCAACTTGTGGCATTTTACGAACCATATAACATTAAAACGTACATAATTGTAAATTAAGGTAATTAAAATTGTTATCACTATTGTTATATGTCCAATGCCAATTATAGCAAAAAATATTAATACAATTAATTCTGTTGTATATCTTTGTATTTGTTATCTGAGTAATTCTCAACTCTCATGTAAAAAAAATAGTTTACCATATTTTTTATTTATATTAGTATCTCACATAAAAACAATAATTTCTTTCCATTTTAGCAAGATTTATGAACCTAGGAGGTTATTAAAAAAATAATTAAAAATCACGGGTGTGACATCGAGTAACATGGTTGTGACGTGGCATGAGTTTCCATATAGCCAGATTTATCAAATCAAATCAAATCATTTATTTGCTAAAATACATGTCACATCAGATCGTATAATAATGGTTAAGGATATAATGTATTTAGTCTGCAAGCAGACGTGCAAATTTTGGTGTAGTCACTATCACTTATCACTTCCATAGTATAAAACAAAGTCGCTTTCTCTGTCCCTATATCCCTATGTATGCTTAAATCTTTTAAACTACGCGACGGATTTTGATGCGGTTTTTTTAATAGATAGAGTGATTCAAGAGAAAGGTTTATATGTATAATAACATCCATTAAATAGTGGAGAACCACTGTTATTTTTGAGGTTTCTATATGATTTCGGAAATAATTACATTTTGTCCGCTCACATTGCAAACGCAGGCTGAACCCTACGAGATTTATCAAAATAATGTACTCATAATTGTACACATTGAAAAGGTCTACAGAAAACTCCGCTATGGTATATGTCTATCTCTTATGGATATCCCATAAGAGATAGACATATACCAGAGAGAGAGAGAGAGAGATATAGCATTAATCTTTATATAAATTTAAATACCTTAAATACATTGTTGATTTCATATAGATCTATATGGCCCTTTACAGCATATGATTTAAATGAATATTTTTAAAGATAATATAGATTTAAAAATTGCGGGACGTAACATTTGCGGCGGTTCCGCCCGGGCGCGGCGTACCGGAGAAGATGTATTGATTTCCCGAATCCCTCTGATACCATCGGATTTACCCTTCCAATTTTACATTTACAGTTTCCGGTAAAGACATCTTTTGCAATGACTATTATTAATCGCAGGGTCAAACCTTCAACGTTGCAGGCTTAGATTTGAGCGTTGACTGTTTTTCACATGGCCAAATGTATGTCGCTCTTTCAAGACTAACCTCTAGAGAAAACATGTTTGTATTATCTAATGACAAGAAAGCTGTGAACGTTGTATACAAAGACATTCTGTAATATATTAATTGTTTTACAAATAAAATAAATAGGTAAAAATGTAAAAAGTTAATAAGTAAAATGTAGTGTATGAATTTAGATATTCCAAAGATAGCAGGAAATCTTCATTGTTTAGGGAAAGAAGAATTGTTTTACTCTTAATTTAACGAGTGCAGGCCACGGGCAGTAATGAATAAATCAAAAGTACTAGATCGATTTTAACCATTTTTCAGTGAATGACATAGGCTATATATTTTATACCCGTGCGAAGCCGGAGCGGGCCGCTAGTATTTATTTAGTACTTTAAATTGATGTTTTACAAAATTCTTTACATTTTTTCACAGTGTAAAAACAGTTGTCAAGAAGCCAGTGAGTCAAAGAGCTTTTAAATTTGTTACCATCCAATATTTTGATGTCGTTTGGTATACAGTTATAAATGGTTAGACATATACTGTAAATATTTTTTTATATAAGTCCTTCTTAGCACGAGGTTCATACAATAGATTGGTGAACTTTGCCCTTTTTTGACGTGTAAAAACATCACCAAGTTTCTTAAAAAATCAGGGTGTTGTTTAGTGAAGACACAAATGTCTAT
Source organism: Plagodis pulveraria (assembly GCA_963890685.1). Lineage (NCBI taxonomy): Eukaryota > Metazoa > Arthropoda > Insecta > Lepidoptera > Geometridae > Plagodis > Plagodis pulveraria. Next base: position 3,103,349 of record OY982968.1, read on the forward strand.
TATGTATAAGCACGGTAGAGGAAGTATGTTACATGTTTTAAAAAGGGGTTTACAGCTGTCTAAAAACCACGCCTTATTTATAACCCTAATACATCGTTTTTGGATCATGAATACTCTATCTATATCGACTATCTATGTTTATGTATTTTACTTATAATTTAATTTATATATAACAGTTTCAATAATCTACCAGTCTCATAAAGTAATAGAACCCGTCGATTTGTATTCTTAAGTTTAAATGTAGTCCATTTGCCAAGCATATAATATTTTGATTTCGATAATCGATATCAAAAAGAAGTCCATCTAGCATTAACGATCACTTATTGTTACTTAATATTTCTATAATAATAATAAAAAAAGCTAATCAAATTAACCTACTAACCAATCCAATACTAATGTAATGTCTCAATATACAAAAGCGTTGCCATTATGTAGGTACTTAAATTAATAGAAATATGGTAAAGACCATACCTTGCAATTATTATAAACTACTTAAAATTCATTACCAATTTTTAATTCCAAAAATTGAAATGAAAAATGAAATTAACAACCATTTAACAAAAATAACGTCCATGTTAGTCAAACTAACCTTTTGATTTTTAATAGTGCGCGTATAGACTCATTGTTTATACAAAACAAAAATGTGAATAGTACAAATTGTTAAGTCCTTATATGATTAGGTAATCGCCAAAGCCAAATCAACTTCAAAATTTAGTTCACCTCTTCTAGTTGGTGTCATCAGTTAATTATATAAATAATTAAATCGAATGTAATTTTTTTTTATTAATATATGACACTACTTCTGGCTCTTTCCAAGCAAATATTACATTTGATGCCATATTTTAGGACTTAATTTTTGTTAATTGTACGAGATATGGTTCTACTGTTCAATGATATTGCTGCATTGTCAATCGACAACTCAATACAATCTCATACGTCATCGATTGATTACTGTCTACCGTGGCAAAATTGAATTCTTTGATGGAAGGATTACGTACCTAATTTTTTTGATTACGTACGATTTGGTACCTACCACCCATATGTACCCATTGACTTTGAATTAATCGCTCTGTGCAGGACAGCTTTATGAAATTGATTATAATGTGGCTCTTGTCAAACCCAAGACTATTGATACATATTTTTAGTTTGAAAAATATCTCACTCTAGGCTAGCTCTCTCTAGGCGCTCAACTAAACAAGTTATCGGCTTGGATATCTTGGCTTCTTTATTTAACTTGCACAACAGTACATTGGAATGAGATTATATTATGTCAAAAATGTTGTGAAATTTGTTTTCTATTTTTAGGTGGCATACTTACTGAACTCACGATATAATTCTATGAGATTTGTAACACTTGGTCTGCAAATAATAATCTAAAAAACCTAAACTACTACTTAACGATTCTGAAAGTCACGACCATGGGCCACTTGTCACAACCGTGGATCTATGAAAACCACGGTTATGATGACATGGACTTGAAATTTTCCCACCATGTCAGCTATAACCACAAAGAATAAACAAAAATAGCCGTGCTAAAACAATTACTTTTTATATATTATGTATAATATTTTTTAAAATACTAAATAACAATTTGTGTATAGGTGCATTAAATATCTTTCCCTATGATAAAAAATATAATAGAAATGTAATATATTCATTGAATATAGTTCACTCAAATAAACACATTTTTCTTAAGAATGAGAATTACCCATCTAATAAAATAACGGTAGGCGATTGTGTACCTAACATCATGTATTAATATAAACTACTGACTGAACCCCCAACAGGACCCGATTATTTTTCCGGCGTATGTACCAATACACGACAAAAGCTAATTCCATTATAAAATTTCATACTGACTTGATCTCCGTTACAGATGTAGGTAGGTACACAACCTGGCTGCGAGCGACAAACGTGCGCGCGGCGCACCGCACACAACTTTGTGTCGCGTAAATGAATACGTCGAGCTCCCAAATAGTGCGGCCTGAGGTAGCGTAAAATACCTAAAGTCCAGGGAAAGCCTCGCCTTACTTGCTTTGTAAGGCACTTTAAGTGGTCGTTCCTGGTTATTGTCTTAGGATGGCAGTCGGAACAGTATAGTGTTATATAATATGTAACAGTTTAGTAACAGCATTTTGCGAATGCACGTCTGGCTAGCTACCACGCTCAGGTAGAAAATCTGTCACCAAGAAACAAACAGTGTATTCCGGCAGTTTTCCTAGAGAGCCCGTAATTCTAGGTTAGCCTGAACAACATCTTCGACTATATCATCACTTACCATCACGGGAGATAGTGATCACAGGCTAGCCTATCAGCTAAAAAAAATAAAAATAAAACTCAAGCAGAATATGTTCACCTTGTCCAAGCTATAGGCAGATGCTAAAAGTAATTAAATAGTGAACTAACTGAATAAATTAAAATAAACACAGCTATTGAATTGTTCTGAGTCGTAGTGTTTTGTTTTCAATTATATTATATTATTTTGGAGTTGCGAATTTGTTTTTCATTTTGTTTCAAAAGCAATGATGGCCGAGCGGTAATACCTATGGACTGACGTGATGCGGGTTCATAGTTCAAACTCCACGGCCATCTTAAGCTTCACAATTGAAAGGCATTTTGCGAAGGCTTGTTTGGCTAGCTATCATCGTCAAGTAAAAATCTGTTACCGAGCACCTAAACAGTGCGTTCCGGAAGTAGTCCTTGAGACTCAGAAAAATGACGGGCTCAAGAGTTAACAATTGACGGGCACAGTGCAGTGACGAAATGCGTCTGTTATAGGCAGATATTATTCGAGCTTGTTCCGTATCAATCACATAAAAAAATTGGATTGAGTCATTTCATGAATTTTATAAATTAACATTTATTGAAACTTTGTCGTCTTTCAATCGTCTTGTAATACATTTGTTTTTGATATTTTTATATCGAGGATAACCAAATTTTAGCCACGAACTTTTAAAAAAAAGCGGAGAATCAAGTCAAAAAAAAGTTGGCCTAGAATCTTTTTACCTAGACTAAAATTGCACCTCCATAATATCTTCCCGTAGGTATCGTAAAAGGCGAAGAAAAAATATCGGAAGGTCAAGCAGCACCTTCTTAGAAATTAACACCTTTAATTGCGATCCCCAAAACGTCTGCCAACCGTGGAGATTATGGCAAGCCCCCCATACGGGATAACTTTGTTCAATAGTAAAGGTCTTCTGGCTGATGATGACGAATCAGATTTTGTTGTGTTTGCATATATGCATTTATTTCTTTGATATTCGTCAAACAAAATCTTTTCCAGTAAAAATCCACGTTAAGTTATATAACAATGTTTCATATTCAAGCGTAGTTCAGCAGTTCTCTTTTAGACTTTTTGAAACGGAAAATATGAAGCTATTCAGAGGATAAAGTTCTTTTTATTCATGTCAGACTAAAACAATGGCGCTCCGGATTGCCAAGCGCCCTTCAAGCGATGAAGAGAGTCAACTCAAGTGCGTACTGTGTTACTTATTTCTTGTATGCTCTGTATTCTTTTGTTTCTTTGCGTCTCATGAGCTTTGTAGCAAAAAAAAAGACATTGACTATGTACTCAAACCTTTGGTTCCAAATAAGATTATTTAAATTCCCCGATTATAAGTACAATTTACTGGTGTAATTAGATTACATTTTTATACTCATCGCCTTATAGAGGTCCTCTTCAAGAAAGAAGAAGAAGTAGTGAACATGTTTTATGTATTTTTAATTTCCATATATATATTATATATAGCAAATAAAAAAATACATTATAAAGTGAATATTATAAGAGTGAACTAACATTATAAAGTGGAAAGATTTGTATTTTTGTATGTAACGAATAAACTTAAAACTATGGGACTGATTTGCCAAAATTCTTTTACCATAAGAATCCTACACTATCCCCGATAAACATAAACCATAGAATATGTAAAAAAATAAAAAAAATCAGAATGAAAACTTCGATAAAGTAACGTGCGAAAAAATTATCAAATAAATCGTTTTATCGCTTACGTTGCGGAAATTGTTGACAATAGAGCCAAGTGATATACTACAATTTTATAGCGGACATCAATATCTACAAACATGTCCGCAATACCATATGTCTAACTATTACAGTTATGTCGCAATAACTACATACTTTTTATATAAATTGAAATACTTCAATTTATAATTTCTGTTAAATACCAGTACAAGGCCGGGGCGAGCCGCTAATAGATAATATAAAAAAGGTGTTCAATTTTAAAATATGGTCTAAAGTTTGTAAATAAGTATTTATTATTTCAGTATATATTTTTACGTACTTCCTGCACCTACATATTGTATATATACAAAATAAGTATTACACAGTGTGTGAGAGAATGTACAAATATAAAAAATAGGATTCCAATCACTGTATATATGTAGGTAAATTAATGGTTTGAAACCGCCCTTGATAACTCACAACGTAAAATTAATATTTTTTATAAAACTAGAATCCTATCCGGAACTATGAACAACAAAACTATAAATTACTAAGAAATAAACGAAATTAGCGGTTTAAAAGTTTAAGTAGGCCTTTATGATAAGCTTACCTAGCAGTAAAACTTACTTAACATAAGCCCTTCTTTTATTAATACCTCAAATTTAACAATTTGAGGTATTATAATTATTATTATTTTTTTTATTCCATACTGGGTAGCACTTGACCACTATCTCACCTGATGTTAAGTGATGATGCGATCGATGATGGAGCGCGCTTACCCAGAAGATACCTATTCACTCGCGTTTTGAAGACCCCCATATTGTACTTAACCGGAAACACAGACTCAGGCAGGGTGTTCCATTCCCTAGCGGTTCGTATGATGAACGAAGAAGCAAATCGCTTCGTTCGGGTAAATGGAACATCCACCATATAACGGTGGCGCTTCTGAGTATCCCTGGATGTCCGATTATAGAATGGGGATGGTGGAATCAAATCATGCAGTTTCGTGGCACACTCCCCGAAATGTATCCGATAAAATACCGATAAACCTGCGACTTTGCGGCGATGCTCAAGACTCTGGAGTCTCTTGCGTACAAGAAGGTCGTCGTTAACACGTTAACTGCCATGTCAGGCACCGGTGCTTGACAGACATGGTACCTGTTAAGGCCATGTCAGTCCCGGGTGACTGACGACACAGTATGTAATTTAAATGATCTCAGGGAGCTGTCCGGCACGTTTTGCTCGTTATTATCTATTAAAATTGACTGACAAGGCCCAGGAAAAACTATATTCAACATGGCCTTACGTTTTTATATTTAGAACTGGATTTATTTAGGTTTTATTGGGAAAAATAAAATACGACACAATGAAAGTATAAAAACTTTTTATTGTTTGAAATAATCGGGCTTATACAGCTAAGAAAATTAAAAAATATATATTTAGAGTAATGTGCCAGTCAGAGAGGCCAAGAAAAAGTTACATTTTTTTATGTTCTTCGTTGAAACAAGAAAGGCAAAAATGTGGTTCATTAGGGCATTGTGGGCAATAAGTATTTACTTGCTTAGTCTTCTTTCTAGCATAATTTCTGTCTATTGTTTGAACATTTACTTTATAACACCGTGAACAGTACTTTCTAGATTTTTTAACAGGCCCTTCTCTCTTTTTCAGCTCATGCTTTTGCCTTCTATTTCTTGTCAATGGCATGTTAGGATTACAGTTTTCTTTGCCCGATTCTGTTAGATATTTGCACAACTTTTTCCTATATTCTACTATCCCCATTTTAGACTTCGTGGTCTCATTATAAATTATGTAAGAATTAAGTAAAGCAGTGTTCAACAACAATTCAACAGCAAGTTTTCTGTACCATTTTACAGTTTTTCTCAAAGGTGTTGAGTATGCGATCATCTGATCAGATAGGTCTACAGAAGATTTTCCATTATTGTAATCCACTACAATTTTTGGCTTTATTATTTCTTTTTCTCTTTTGTAAGTCCTTGTAAAACCAATAGAATGTTTTGTAGACAGTAAATAAACATCCCTTTTATCCTTCCATTTCATGCATGTCATGCCATCTTCATTTTCTTTAGCTCTAAACTCTCCTTTTTTTATCTTTCCGTTTATAACATCTTTAGGCAAATATTTTCTATTTTTACGTAAAGTACCCACAAGATGCGTTTCTTTGTCCAATAATTTGCGTCCCAGATCGATGCTGGTATACCAATTATCGGTATATAACGTATGACCTTTTTGAAGATATCCTTCCATAAGTGACATCACAACATTGGTTGGGGTTGTAGTTTCAGTCTCGCCTTTCTTTCCCGCGTATATTTGAATTCTGTTTGTGTACCCTGGGTTACTACACAACTTGAAAACTTTAATTCCATATTTGTGCCTCTTCAATTTGATATATTGTCGGAATATAATGCGTCCCCGAAATGGTACCAGAGACTCATCAATACATAGATTTTCTTGAGGATAGTAAAATGTTTCAAAGTTGAGATTCAAAGTATCGACCAATTCACGTATTTTGAACAGACGATCGCCGTATCTCTGGTTATCGTTGTTAGAAAAATGTACCATTCGTAACAAAATTTCAAACCTGTTACGAGACATAACTGTTCGCGGGAAAGATTGGCAAATCAAGGTGTCTGTTGACCAATAATCGGCTAGCTTAGGCAATCTAACTATACCCATAAATAATATTAAACCAAAAAACCTTTTGATCTCGTCTTGGTTTGTGTCGGACCAACTAAGCAATCGCGATCCTCGTTTTATTAGATTTTTTGAATTAAGTTTAGTAATTGTCTGAGCAGCAAATCGGTTAGTTTCTATAGCTATATCATGAAACACACTATCCGGAACTAACAGAGAATAAAAATCCTCAGGTTTGGATTTTGCCATCATATTTCTCAAACTATAAGGTTTCAAGCCAGGGCACTCTGTGAAAGGTATAATTCTTCTTTGCTTACCCGCTGGTTCATACCATAAATCGGTCTCAAGCCTAGTGCTAACCTGCTGTTCAGGGTTTTCATCTTCGTCGTCACTTTCTATCACATACCGCCTCTTTCTGTTTCCTCGCCTATGCAAAATTACTTCTGTATCGTCACATATTTCACTACAACATGAAGTTTCTAATAGCGGGGGCTCTCTTTGAGTCAGTTGTTTTTCTAGTTCGTCAATTGCTTGCAGATCTACCAATGATAATTCAAAATCACACGTATTATCAATAATTGACATGATTACAATAGCTATCGTCACATAAAAACTCAAATAAACACAAAAAACTAGAGCGATGGGTTCGCGTACTTACTTCCGCAACTAATTCGAAGTGACTAAATAAACACAGTAGGTACATACGCATGGCACGCGCCGGACAGGTTGCAACCTGCAAGGAATGAACTACGACATGCGTAGGTACTTTTGTTCAAACGGCCGAGCGCTGCACCGAGTGTATTTCCCGCGCAAATAAATTGGCGGCCGGCGGACGGTGCCTGACAAAATGCTTGACATGGCGCAATAGCTATGTTTTGTTTCGTTTGGGCCTCGTCAGACACATATGCCTGACATTTTTTTTTTTTGCTTTATTTTACATTATAATCACCGGAAACAAATTAAAATAGTCATATAATGTGATTTACTTCAATATACAACCAAAACACAAAAACAAAAAAATTCCGTCATCAAAATTTTACTATGGCAGTTAACGTGTTAATGAGTCGCTTGGCTCTCCTCTCAATAGCTTCCAGTGTCTCAAGCTGGTATTTGGCAGAACCATCCCAAAGGTGAGAACAGTACTCCAAACACGTCCGGACTTGCGCTTGATAGAGATTAAGCATCTGTCCCGGTGTGAAGTACTGTCTCACTTTAGCCAAAACACCAAGCTTTTTGAGGCTAGCTGGGCTTTAGACTCAATATAGGAGCCAAAATTGAGAGTCGGTGATAAAGAGATGCCAAGAAGCTCTAGATGGTTACTTATCGGCACGGATACATCCCTGAAAGTAGGAGCCAGGTGAAAAGGGCTCCGTTTGGCGGAGAAAAGACACGCCTGGGTTTTGGCAGCATTGAACTTGACCAGATTGGCATCGCCCCAGTCGGAGACTGCCTTCAAAGAAAAGTTCAAGCGCTGTACCATCGCTTCCCTATGAGACTGGATTTGTAATGCACTGGTTCGTGCGTTAGATGTATAACTCTCCACAACGGTGCTGTCGTCTGCGTACCCAAAAATACCGGGTTTAAGCAGGTCGTTAATATGCAGCAGAAAAAGCGTTGCAGAGAGTACTGATCCTTGGGGGACTCCGGCATTTACAGCCAATTGGTCGGAAGAGCAGCCATCGATGACCACTCGAATCGACCGTTCCCTCAAGAAATCAGAAATCCAAACACACAAACCAGTGGGAAGGCCGTATGAAGGAAGCTTGCTAATAAGGCTAATAAGGCTAAGGCTTAATAAAAAAAACAACCGATTTCATATATAACACACGCATTATTAGGGATAATTCAAATACTACACGTCAGATCTCACTCAAATTTAAATATGACTTTTTGACAAGCACTGACTCGAATATAAAATAATAAAATTTCATCAAAGTCGGTACAGCCTGTATAGAGTTATGATGTACACACACAAAATAAAGAACCTCCTCCTCTTTTTGAAGGCGGTTAATAATAGATAGATATATATATATATGGATGATATAGGTACTTATGTTGTTAGAGGTCGCCCTCTCTAAAACCGAGGCCCTTTTGTTCCATGGGCCTCGGGGTGGACCTCCTCCAGGAACGCGGGTATCACTGGAGGGGGTTCTGGTCCAGGTTGGGACCCAGATGAAGTATCTGGGTCTCATCCTGGATGGGAGGTGGGCTTTTGGGGCCCACTTTGCCCAGTTGGCTCCAAAAGTAGTGGGAGCTGCGGCCGCCCTGGGGAGGCTGCTGCCCAACGTTGGTGGCCCTAATGCCAATTGCCGCCGTCTATACTCCGGAGTGATCCGGAGTATGGCCCTATACGGGGCACCTGTCTGGGTGGACGCCCTCAACCGTGACAACAAGACCCTGCTGCGACGTCCGCAGCGGGTTGTCGCGACGAGGGCGATACGCGGATACCGGACGGTGTCCTGGACGGCAGCCTGCGTGTTGGCCGGTGATCCCCCATGGGAGCTCCAAGCGGAGATCCTCGCCGAAGTTTACCACTTCGTGGCGGCGAGGAGATCCCGTGGAGAGCCCCCAGTATGGGAGGAGGTCGCACGCATGCGGCGACAGGCGGGGGCTGCACTGTTGCGGCGGTGGACGGAGGACCTGGCTCCACCGGGCCCTGGGCAGTGGACGGTGGAGGCGATCCGCCCGGTCCTTCGGAGGTGGGTAAAGCGGCCGTTCGGGTCGCTGACCTTCCGATTGGTGCAGGTGCTTTCTGGACACGGTTGTTTCGGAAAGTACCTGCACCAGATCGCAAGACGGGAGGCGACCCCAGCCTGCCACGAGTGTGGGGCGCCGGAGGATACGGCGCTCCATACGCTGGAGGTGTGTGCCGCATGGGGCCCGCAGCGGCACACTCTTTCAGCCCTCATAGGAGGGGATCTCTCTCTGCCGAGCGTTGTTAACGCCATGCTCGGGGGAGAGAGATCGTGGCGGGCGGTGGTCTCCTTCTGCGAAGCGGTAATGGCGCAGAAGGAGGCCGCGGAGCGGGTCAGGGAGGACGATGTCCATGCTGCCCCGCTCCGGCGCAGACGAACGGGGACGAGGAGGCGGCAGTTTGCCCGCCTCCTCCCTTCTCCGTAGTGGGGCTACTGGTGGAAAGTCGGGGGATTCTCCACCAGCTTTCACGGCCCCACACGTTTGGGGGGTGGCCTTGGTGAGCAAGGCCACCCCTCCACAGGCGCAGAGGCCCGACTGAGTTCGGGCCTACCGCCGGGGCAAGATGGCGAATGCTAACGCGACCCTATCTTGCCCCACCTTGGCGGAGGACTGCTCACGGGGGGGTTTTAGTGGGTGCAAGTCCCACACATCCCCTTCCACCACCCCCGTGGTGGAGGGGCAGTGCGAAGGCATTTCCCCCCCTCAAAAAAAAAAAAAAAAAAAAAAGGTACTTATGTTGTGCCTAACACAGTGTTGCCTTTGTTTTTTGTGTTTTGTTCGAATCCCACACATGACTTAAATTATTCCTCTAGTAAATATGTAATTTCGCCGAGCGTCCGTTATTGCTAACATAAAAAAAAAATATAAAGGGTTGCGTTATTATTTACAAGTTTAAAGCTAATTGCAAAATTTGTCTTGTTTGTAGTATAACGTAAGTTGAACTATAGATGTCACTCCATCACAATACGATGGTTAAAGAACGATAGGGAAAAAAATAGTTATGACTCATTGTCATGTTAGCTCATACTCTGGCTACAGGGGTGAATGGGCGCGGGTCAAATTCCGCATATGACTTAAATGTTTCCTCTCATAATTTGTAATGTAATCCATAGAGTATGCGTTATTACAAACATACAAATATTAAAAAAGTAATTTTCCCATTGTTTATTTTGATGAACGTTAAACATTTTTCATAGGCATTTGTGCCACCCTCGATGACAAGCGATAAGCAATAAGAGCTAGAAACGACTTGGCGAGCATCGAAAATAGTTATGTCGCTGGGTTATAAGTGAGAGAGACAACTGTTATTTGCCCTAATGGGAACTGATATACATATATTTTAAGTGAAAATCTCCTGGCGAGTGTTCTAACAGCCAAGCGAGTATCGCTGAGCGAGTTTTTACTTCGATAGTTTTGGTCGCTGTGACAAAATTAGTAAATTAGTAGCCAGTGTGAACATTCAACAATCAACTATTATGTATATTGTCATAAAAACTATACGTATGCGTGAGTAGTCATAATTATTAATTAAATATACCGGCTAGCACTCACGGTGCTCTCACAGCTACTAGACGTGGACCCATTCTCAAGGAGTGCGCGTCTAGCAGCCCTCAAAGCTGCCGCATCCTTTGAGATTGATCATTTTTACTGCTCGAACACCGGTCGGATATTACGGCTAAACACCGTGAGTGCTAGTCAGAATATTTAGTGCATAATTTTGTATATCTTGCCAAGATATCTGCATCTTATATACGTTTTTTGAGCATACAAATAGTTGCTAGCTTGTCACGTTCTAGTCGGCGCGGAGGTGAGACGAGTGCCTTAGACAAATTTATAAGTATCTCCTTCTGAGTTTCTATTTATTTAGAAATAACATTTTCTCTTTTGTTTTCAAGCAATCCAAATTCAAAAATTAAACGTACTCCAGACCTTTTTAGATTCCAGCGACCGCATTCCGTCTTCGTCATTTCAATTCGACAATTTACTTCAGCACACTGCTCTGACAAGCTATAATGCACTTTATTGCTAGAACAGAGAGTTTATATTTTATATTGTGAGTTTCAATTAAAAGCACCCACTTTATAGGGTATTCGAAGGAAATGCGGATGAGAAGCGAAGTTTTATATTGGCTTAGACGACAGAACCAGGGATTTAGGGTATCGCTAGAAGTGGCTTAAGTGAAAGTAACTTACGCAATTCTACTTGTCTAGATTTGTTTCAAGCTTTGGCGGCTAGCTCTGGTTTCTTGAGCTCCGATGAAGATTAATGACTATAATTTTATGTGCGTAGTATTAGTTCATTTCATTGCAGTTTTTTTATCGTATCGCGATGGAACAAGCACTTAGCCCAGCCCTCGTGTTAAGCGGAAACCTTTGTCTGTAACCGATGCAGTTCGTAAGAAGTGACGAATTGCACTGGGCATATCGCCTTGAGACATATAGTTGTTAAGTCTAATATGCCGGTTATTGCACTGGCACCCATACACTTCAAACCAGAGAGATATAACATTGTTATGTGAATATATTATTCACATTACTTTTTGGCGACAAAAGCAGGTACTCGCCCGGATAAACTCGCACAAAGAGTTGCTGCTGCTGTGTATGTAGCTGGTACGGAAGCACTTGAAGTCAGTTTTCACAAATAATTTTGAAGTTTTAGATGATGTCCCCCGCGGGGTGCCGGGTTAGAATTGCACCTCCCCATATCATCCCGTGGCTGTTCTAAGAGGCGACTAAGGGAAAAAAGCCGCCTTCTAAAGAACTACCGTCTTACACAGCGATCCCCAAGCCGCCTGCCAAGCATGGGGATTATGGCAAATACCCTATTAATAGGGGGGGGGGGGGGGGGTTGTGTTTAGCAGTGGACGAGTCGGCTGTTACAGTACAGTAGATGATGTTCCATATTAAAAACGTGAGCCTACTACTAAGTCTCCGAGCATTCGTCCGACTTTTAGCTATATCCTTGGAACAGTATTAGGTAGCTCATAGAAATGTTCATAATGATGACAGATTGCCAAACAAAAATAACAATAACATAAAGTTAAAAATAAATGAGGATAAGAGGGTAAAATAAATGAACCCAAACATTCTTGTGTGTATGTGAGTTTTCCACGTTTCTGCTTTTTGCTCTATCGTTAAAACAGTAAAACTAGTATGTTTTGTTATAAGAAGGTTATAAAGTTGGTGTGATTATAGTACAATATGTACAGCAACAAATAATGAAAACCGATCGAGTGTTGGACTGCCGCAAAGGCTCTCGAACTGTTTTTTTTTTATTGTGACGGGTCAAGCTCGAAGCCCAACTGATGTTAAGCGGACTAACCTCTGCCTATAACAGATGCATTTCATCTCACAAGTCACGAATTGCACTGCGCCCGTCACCTTGAGACATAGTTGTTAAGTCTCATGTGCCTGTAATTTCACTGGCTCTCAAGGACTACTGCCGGAACACACTGTTAGGTGCTTGGCGACAGATTTTCTACTTGAGGGTGGTAGCTAGCCAGACGGGCAATCGCAAAATACCCTTCCACCATACGGTGAAGCTCAAGCCGGTGGTGGGGATAGAACCAGGGTACTGCGGCGCGGCAGCCCATAGCTATTACCACTCGGCCGTCATTGCTTCAATAATAAAATAAAATAAATAATAATTAAAATTTATATTGTATGTAAATTGTTATTATTTAAATTAAAAATAATTTGTTATTATTTAAATTAAAAATAATTTAAATAATAACAATTTAATAGTACATTCCTCGTTGATACGGAACTCTCGATGTGCGAGTCCAAATCGCACATGGCAGGTTTTTATCAAATATGTGTGAAGCACACGAGAATTTCATTTCAAAAACATCCAGCGATTTTATAAATCCCTCCGAGTAAAAAGATTCGGTGGGACAAAATAAAGATTTCTGAGAAACCAAGTGGAATCCTGAACGAATACTCTCTGCCTCATTTTACAAAATTTACTTCGTACTCAAATAAGTACTGTATATTGTATTTATTAACATTTAACGTATTATATAAGTATCCAGTTAACGAGACTCTTTGATCGAGTGGCGAAAGTATTACAAATCTGTAGGTTTTGTGTACGACATAAATTGGGATGGGAACCTTTAGAAACGATATTTTCATTAGTCTCCAATTATGCCCGGTAGATGGCATTATACCTTTTCATTCCACCTATTCCATAACGAATGTTTTATTCGAAGATAAGCGCAAGCAAAGTAGTATTTTTTATAGCTGACCGGCTATCCTTTGACCACATTTTACTTGATGGTAAGTCATGATGTCGTTACAAATCTTAAAATGATTTGGCTCTCGAGGTTAGTTGCCGATAGGTACTTGGCGACAGATTTTCTACTTAAGGTTGAACTGGCCGGTCACTTCTCCATACAAACTTCGTAAGGTGATCACTCACTTAAGCATAATACCGATTGATATCGTCATTATCTATGCTTGTACGATGCCAAAATTTTAAAAAGGTAATTAAGTTGTAAGTTGTGAGCCTCGAAAACTTTATATGAAAATGTTTCGAGGCTCACAATTCCCAAGTTAATTATTTTATTTAAATTTCAGCATCATACAAGCCTAGATAATTACGAGATCAATCGGTATTATGCCTTATTTTGGACCTAATCCTCAAATAAGGGAACGAAGTTTGTATGGAGAACAGGCCGGCCAGCTCACACGCAGGCGTTTAAACCAAATCTAACCCTATTTACTGTTGAATCTAGAATTTTGTGATGTCAAAGCAACGCTTACCGTCACTTGCTCAACAGGCAGGCAAACAGAATATAATAATGATAGATTGAGTCACTAACCAAATAAATCCAATTAAAAGTAGAATAAATCACATCTCAATAAGGTTCGTTATTCGAATTTAGGGATCGTTAATCTTGTTAGAGCAGTTCGACGCCTAATTGGCGCAGGCAGTGAAATACGGCGCTAGTTCTCCAAGAAGAAAACGATTATTTTCTTAAAGTCCGGTTCTTCAATCATTGGATACTTACTATGCCTGATAAAAAATATACACAATCAAAAACAACGGATTTTACAAAGAAAAGTTTGTTTTATTTTTATGAAAAAAAAAACAAGTACATTTGTTTTAAATTCGGTCGGGTATTATTTTATCAGTCTATTGTTTTTCTCTGATGATTTTCAAACCAGCCTTGTTATTACACGACTGCCCAAAAAAGGAGTAAGTATTATATTTCAGGGTTCATATATGTATGTTTCTGAGTTATTACACCATAACTTCTAAATGGCTTAACCGATTTTAATATATGAGATGTCGATATATTTGTCTTAGAGGCACAACTGACACACAAAAAAATATGAAAAAATCATACTGGCGATTTTGAGGCGCCAAATAGTGAGACTAAAAAACTTTTTTCTTCCAAAAGTCATCCATTGGTGTATCTAAATCATGGGCTTTAAAAACGATTTTATAAATATAATATAATGTAAATAAGAACGATATTATTATTAAGGGCCTGTTTCAGAATGTTCGAGGAAGTTCCGGTAATACTACCCAAAACATATTTAATAACTAAAACACTATCTTTGCTTTTCACAGTCATCAATTTAGCCTATGCATCGGTTAAAGCTTGAAACGCGCTGCATGATAACTGTGATTTTTATCATTCAGTTATTTTATTTGTTGGTTAGCAACTCGAAACTCTATTAGGACGTTCTGAAACGGACCATAAGTTTAATAAAAATGAATATTATGCAGTCGGGTATTCTGCTTTTTAAATTATATACACAAATTATCTCCTAAGGTAATCTATGCCAAACATAGAAATATAATATGAAACTATTCAAGTGCAAGTCATACATGGTTACCATAAATCAATATATTTCTTAAAGTTGTTTTATGCGTACATTTTCTTGTAGTTAGTTTTTCATTTTTGTTTATAAACACTTTTATGATAAGATTTATCTTTTAACGTAACTTATGTGATGCAAAAGACAATATCATTATTTTTAATTTTGTGAATGCTAAATAAATAGTATTTGGACATATGCATCCCAAGACATAAAAAATGTTTCCGTCCCTTTGTCACTTTTTACGGTACCATATAAAAAGGATCATAGTTAAAGCTTTGTGTTGGTAGCCTTTATCAGCCACACTTATTTAAAACTCAAAAACTAGCCTACTTTCGTTTGGTGAAGAATCACTTTTATGGAAATTTTATCAAGAAGGCGACATGAAAGTTACCAATTTTTAATTTGGTTGAGACACAGCTTTGTAATGTGATAAAACCTGAAGATTATAATTTACACGAGTTCTATTTCCAATTGAAACTATGGTTGGCAAGTACAAACTGCTTAGGATCTTGTCATCAAATTAATTAAATTCCATGGCCGACACACATCCGCAAGGCCTCTGAACACCGTTAGCTAATAAGGAATGCATAGGGAACTTAACGATTAAAAATAAAACTTCTAACGGTTGTAAAAATATTTTTCTTAGGGCCTGTTCAGAATGTTCGTCTAAGTTCCGGTTAAACTATCCAGAAGAGATCAGAATATCAGAGATCTTGAAGCAGTGATGGCTCAGTGGCATTGGCTATGGACTGCCGTGCAGCAGATCCATGGTTCGAATCCCGCCGCGGGCTTGAGCTTCACCGCATGGTGGAAGGGCATTTTGTGAATGCCCGCCTGGCTAGCGACCACCCTCAAGTAGAAAATCTGTCGCCAAGCACCTAACAGTGTATTCCGGCAGCAGTCTTTGAGAGCCAGAAAAATTACAGGCTCATGAGACCTAACAACTGGACGTCTCAGTGTGATGGGCACAGTGCAATTCGTCGTTGACGAAATGCGTCTATTATAGGCAGAGGTTAGTCCACTTAACATCAGGTGGGCCTCGGGCTTGTTCCGTCACAATAAGAAAAAAAAAAAACTTAATTTAAAAAAAAAAGTGGCAGTTAACATGCAACGCGTTTCAAGCTTTAACCGATGGATGGGCTAAATCGATGACTGTGATACGCAAAGATAGTGTTTTATTTGTTAAATATGTTCTGGGTAGTATAACCGGAACTTACTCGAAGATTCTGAAAAAGGCCCTAAAAAAATATTTTTACTACCGTTAGAAGTATTATTTTTAATCGTTAAGTTCCCTATGCATTCCTTATTACCTAACGGTGTTCAGAGGCCTTGCGGATGTGTGTCGGCCATGGAATTTAATTAATTTGATGACAAGATCCTAAGTAGTTTGTACTTGCCAACCATAGTTTCAATTGGAAATAGAACTCGTGTAAATTATAATCTTCAGGGTATATCACACTACAAAGCTCAACCAAGTAAAAAATTGGTATCTTTCGTGTCGCCTTCTTGATAAAGTTTCCATAAAAGTAATTCTTCACCAAACGAAAGTTTTTGACTAGTTTTTGAGTTTCAAGTGACAAATAAAACCGATTAGCCACCGCGTGACCACAATTGCTGCCAAGTGTTTTAAAGTTTATCCAAGCGTGGGAATTATAGAATACTCCCCCTGAATAGGTGAGGCTGTGGTCAGCAGTGGACAATTCGTTTTATACAGTGCAGTACAGTCATCCCGTGACTACGATCACTGCAAAGTGTTTGAGACGTCGGGATAATAATCAAATATACGCGGTTTAAACAGTTTAAAGTATTCTAATTAATACGTATAATTATTCGAGAAAACTTAAGACAACATTACTCCAGTTTTAAAGTAGGTGAGCGTTGGTATTTTCATCACAGTTTTTCTCTGAAACATTCGAGGGTAACATAATGCTTAATTACATATTATATAGTTGTTGTATGTAAAATATTTTATGGTTGTTGTATGTTGATTATAGTTCATATACATAGTAATAATTATTATTATATCATGATAGTTTAATAGGGACTGAAATATGACGCGTAGGATAAACACAGACTCTATAGAAGCTGCCTCGTTAATAGCTGATAATTGGTTCTCGAACCATGCCCAATTAAAAGCCAAGGTGCTGGGTATCGTCTTGTTCATTCACCAGAAATTCTAATGATACAGCAACATAAATATTCTTCGAAGATACTCCATTTCATTGGTAATAAAATTCAGTCCTCACAGCTATGGATGGTCTTGTTATTTCTCGCTAGATTTAATAACTGCTCGAAAACGGTCTGACAGGCGGTAAACAACCTAGACTAGATGGAAACAACAACCTACGATATTCTAAAGGTTTTAGCAACTGTTGCGAAGAAAATAAAACGCAGATAGTGAATTGTTTTTTGTACATATAATACATGTTTTTTTACTACGTAGGTCGACATAAAAAGTACGGTAAAATTGGATTTCTGTTGCTTGAATATTTATCGTTTACCCTAATCTTGATAACTATTTTGCGACCTTTATTACAGCAGGTAGGTTAGCATATGAACACCATCTCACCTGTTGGTAAGTGATGTTGTTGTCGAGGATGATAAACAGGCTTAAACCTAGAAGGAATTGTCTCTCAAGGTAAGCCGCTGAAACGCATAGAGATAGATGTTCTTCGTGTGAGTGGGAACTATCGCATAAAGCCTGCAGCGCGGCAGTCCATAGCTAATTGCCACTTGGCCATCACTTTTCAAACCTTAGCACTAACTTAATTGTTAAATTTGATCCATCCGTCTGTTTTTCGTGTTGGCTGCCGAGCTGGACTCTCTACTTTTTAACACCTCTATGAGAAAATAAGTATGTGCAACGTATGAATAATAAGAATAGAATATTCATTTATTTAGATATAATAAAGAAAAATGAGACTTAGCATAACAATAGTTAGAGGCTTATGTTTATATTTTTACAATTATAGAAGATAATTGTAACAGTTTTACCACTACCATCTTTTACCTTAGGTTGCCTGGAAGAGATCACTATTAGTGATAAGGCCGCCCATCGGAAAACTTTATTGAAAGCTGTCTTTTACTTTCATTTTATTTTTGTATGCTAAGTGGTGTAACAATTAAGAATTATATTCTGTCTATCTATCTTTTACAGTTGCATTCGATTTATTTTCTGCTTGAGAATTAGAAATAGTCTCAGAAAACGTCGTCTCAAGATGTAGTTTGTGAAAAACTATATAATTTTTTTGGGCTGTAAATATATATATATATATATTTAATATAAAAAAAACAGCCTGTCTATATCTTGTTCATACAATGCTTGTGATTTATCTCTTTGTTGATTGTTGAGTACTTTTACTAAAAATATATACATCCTGAATTCCAATCACTTTTAGTCCCTCAGGGATTAAAAAACTACTAATGTCCCTGTTTACAAAAAATAAACTAGCTCTTTTCGAATAGATGTGGTAAAAAGAATGTAAAACAAATGCTAGATTGATTCAGTTAAAAGATTGTCAATATCATACAGAAAATAATCTTGTTGCTTCATTTCATTTTCTGTTTTCAATTACTTACTTACATTTTTTGAAAAAAGAATGTATTCATCCCGACAATGCCGCTTTTTTCTAGTTCAAATCAAACCAATTGACCCACCCCAGTAATTTTGTTTACATATTATCCAAAGAAAACCGTTTTCAAAATTTCCAATAAAGATTAATTTACATTTCATTAGGATCATTTTCATATCTTTCCTTCTTGAGTAAAAGTAAAAGTAAACGAAGCTCGAAACGTGATTGAGATGGCCCACAGACAATCGATGCAAAGATTTTTTTTCTCACAATGTTCAAGTGATAAGATAATCGGTTATTTCCAATAAACTTGTTTTTTTTTATGCCTAACAGCCTTTGACCACTATCTCACCTGATGGTAAATGATGATGTGGTCGAAGATGTTGTTCAGGCTAACCTAGAAGTACTGGCTCTCAAGGACAGCTGCCGGAACACACCGTTAGGTGCTTGGCGACAGATTTTCTACTTGAGGGTGGTAGCTAGCCAGGCCGGCATTCGCAAATTGCCCTAACACTATATATAACGACTGTCATCCTAAGACAACAACCGTGACCGACGGCTCAACTTGCCCTCAGAAGCACGGAAACGCTCAGTAGTAATGTCGCTAACGGTCACCCATCCAACTCATGACCACACGCGACGCTGCTTAACTTTGCTGATCGGTTAAGAACAGCTAAGTAAACTTCGCTACGAGCGCTTCACGACGACAATTCGGAACATCAAGCGTACAAACTTTAGACAGAAAGCCATTTGTGAAATTATACAAAACAAATAAGAACAACACTCCTAATTTGAAAAACTCATACATTGATTTCATGCAATCTAATGTCATTGGTTTTGTGCATAAATATCAAAGAATATCGTTATTATTATGTCAGGAAAATTGAAATTACAGGCACTTGAGACTTAACAACTATGTCTCAAGGCGACGGGCGCAATGCAACTCGTGAATTGTGACGAAATGCATCTGTTATAGGCAGAGGTTAGTCCGCCTAACATCAGGTGGGCCTCGAGCTTATTCCGTCACAATAATAAAAAAAAAAGTCTAGTATGGATTTGAAAGATTAGATTATATCAGATTATTATCAGTCAAACATTTGTTTACACTGTTATAACACTTGTTCATTAAAATGTGTTTTAGCTTAATTTTCAATAGTTTAGTATTTACCTCTCGTATTGATCTCGGTAACTTATTGTAAATTCTTGGTCCCATACAGAAAAGGCTATAACTCATGAAAGTCTTTCTTGCTGAGTGAGCTCTTAGTATATACTTATCACGTCTGCTACGTGCAATTGTGCCAGATAATAGAAGACAATGGTATCTATTAGATACTTCAAATGTGTCAACTTCATATATATAGAGTGAAGGAAGTGTAAGGATTCTGTGTTCTATGAATTTCGGTTTAAAACTGTCGATTGTCTGAAGTGAAAACATTGACCTAATCCAATGTGATATTTTGTTTATGGGCGCTTAAAACTAAATAGGGCTGAGATTTCGCGCTGCGTGTTATTTAACAAATACTACGTTGTAATAAAAATTGACTAAAGTTTCATCATCATCATCAGCCGGAAGACGTCCACTGTTGAACAAAGGCCTCCTTCATAGTAACTAAAGTTTACTAAACAATAATCGACTACTTTTCTAGCGCATACCTTACATATAGTGCTTTTCGAGTTATACATTTATTTGTGAAATGCCTTTTCGTTTTGTTACGGAACAAGTTCGCATCTTCTATACAAAATTGACCATTTTTCTCAATACCATGTCAATCGATAGATGTTCTTAATATATATAATGTGTACATTATACCGATATAAGTTAAACCAGTATAAGTTGTAGGAAGCTACTTATCTTATGTTTTATCTTATAATGCAAAATATAAAATGATAATTCACATTTTCTAAATTTGCCTTCAATTTTGTTTAATCTTCGAGTTATATAAATCTTTAAAAAAACACTCAGAACGGTAAATCACTCAAGCGCCTCTGATTTTTTTTCATTACAGATAAACCACCCCGGGGAGGGTAAAACAAATAAGCAATGGAGCGAATAGAGTTCCCATTAAGAACGATTTACACCACACCGTGACGACACCGAGACGAGGTCGACGATACGATGTTTCACTATTTTGCTTAGTATATGAATCATTGTGTACCGAATATGCGAATATGCAGATTATATATACACTGCGAAAATTTTGTGTAGGTACAAGTACACAAAATTTTGGACACTAGAGAGTCTAAAATCTTACAATCCATCTCAGTTATTTAAAAGTGTATAGCTATATAAAGAAGACGCTTTACAAATGCGACGAATAAATAAGGTGTAATAGATGCTGAAAGTTTATCATAAAACTACCACAATTGATCAGAAGGACATGCCAGTGAAAAAAATTCCAAATGGATACATATAATTATAATTGTATCAATCAAATTCCATACTACCTTCCTGTGGGATTCGTAAGAGTTAGTCGTTTATGCATACTGTATACTGGTATCTCCTCTCTTACCATCCGATATTTTTCACTGATCGGTCTCGTCACTGGCAGTAGTAAAACCTACGTTTATTAATCGATGGGTGGTGAAGTTTTCTTTACGACCGACATTATGGTTTATCGTTTGGTGGATAGCGAGAGAATGAGTATCGGAGATTGATATTTTGTTTGTATTGTGTATTTGTTAGAGTTAATGGCTTTTGCGAGGATTGAGGAACGTTAGAAAATAATAAGGAAAAATAACACTGAACCAGTGACAGCTTATTAGCTGTGGGTAGCGATCGTGGGTTGGGACCCAAGAGCACATCACATCGTACAGAGTAATGCGAATATTACTGCTTGGCGGTAAAAAATAGGTATGGTGATAGTTCTTCCCCCAACGAACTCTTACTAAACTAACAGCATTTAATTTTTTGTAGAGAAACATTTGTTAGGTTTGGACAATAAAGATTTTTTTTCCAATAAAGTTAGTAAGTAGTATCCTTAGTATACTCAAAGCGGGTGTGTCCGTTTTAACTCAACCCGCACCGTATACTTACCATGTTTTTTTTATTATTATTATTTTGCGCGTGGTAATCGCCTTACGTGTACCACGCAGTTCCGGGGGGAAGCCACGTGGCTATTTGGGACTCCCCTGGCAGAGTGCCCGATATACTCACTAAAAACCCAGCGGTGGGCCTCTACGTCTTTTGTGGGGTGAAGCGGGGTCGCTTGCGCATTCTACCTCAATCACCCCGACGCTAGGCTCCCTGGAGCCTCATGGCTTTTCCAAGAGTATACTTACCAGGTCTAACTCAACATACTTTGGTCGTCACCTAGGTAGAGGTAGACTAACATTTTTTCTTTTTTACTCTAGTTATTGTGTGTATGAACGCTTTGGGTCCACGAGGATTTAAGCCAGTCGAAGTAGTAGAGTTTAGGATTGTGTCCGAGCAATAAAATCGCCCCCTATTATATGGAACCAAAATATGCCTAGAGAAACGTGGGTGATCCTTTTTATATTATATTATAGAGACGTCATAATATGTTTTTATTTTTATCCCGGGTTCATAAAGAACCTAAGCGAAACGAAGTGGCGCCTCTAACAGAAACTCTACTTACAGAAAATTATTAAGCTAAACTAAAACTTCAAATATATAACAATAGTAATTAAAAAATAATTAACTATTTATTTACTCGCACACCACCCACAGCAATGTTTACACACTTTTGTTTTCATTCGTTTCTTTATTAAATTGGGTTATACTTATATTATGCATAAAAATTCGCATGATCATCACTTACCATCAGGTGAGACAGTGGTCAAAGGAAACTATCAAACATAAAAAAAACACTACAACTTTTTTTGTTTGGTACATCTGTCGTTATACCCAAAGCGGGTATGTCAGTTCTAACTAACCCGCAGAGATTACTAAGCGGAGCTAACTCACCATATTTTGGTCGTCACCTAGAGATCTACTAACAAGAGAAATTTTATTACATAATAATAAATGTAGTACTTTTTTATTGACGATAAAATTATTAGGCTTCAAGAAAGTGTACTATCCTTAGTTTTAGTGTGTGTTTAAACCCCACTTTGGCTAGACGAGTTCCTGGACTCAAGCACTACGAAAAACACGTGTTTGGGTTTTTTCCGACAAAGAAATGATCAGTAGCATTCCGGAGTGTATAGTATCATGTAGATGGCAATAGGTTGGCCCCCTATTAACTGAACCAAAACATGATAGCTTAGACCTCTGCACATTCGAGAAATACAGACGTGATTACCCTTAGGGTACGGTACCCTTAAAAGATTATTTAAAAGTATATCAGCTATAAAAATTCAAAACTGAGTTGACAAGTTTCCTTATATCTATATATAATATTATAGAAGACACCGATCATTCTCAGGTCGGTAAGCGAAACAAACAGACTCACTGACCCGTGAAACTAATGGCGTGTGTTGATCAATCGCATTTTGTGGATGCGGAAAACTGAAAACATTAAAGGTAAAATAACATACGACCTGGAGTTTATCGAAGCGCCGCATATTTACTGATATGATAACAAAACATTTTTATTATTTGGTTTTCTCGTTTCACTGCTCAGTTTTAAAACTAATGTATTAAACATTAGTATGTATTAAACGTATTAAACATTAGTTTTAAAACTGAGCAGTGAAACGAGAAAACCAAATAATAAAAATGTTTTGTTATCATATCAGTAAATATGCGGCGCTTCGATAAACTCCAGGTCGTATGTTATTTTACCTTTAATGTTTTCAGTTTTCCGCATCCACAAAATGCGATTGATCAACACACGCCATTAGTTTCACGGGTCAGTGAGTCTGTTTGTTTCGCTTACCGACCTGAGAATGATCGGTGTCTTCTATAATATTATATATAGATATAAGGAAACTTGTCAACTCAGTTTTGAATTTTTATAGCTGATATACTTTTAAATAATCTTTTAAGGGTACCGTACCCTAAGGGTAAAAACGAGACCCTATTACTGAGATCGTTGTCCGTCCGTCCATCCGTCCGTCTGTCTGTCACCAGGCTGTATCGCAAGAACGGTGACAGCTAGACAGTTGAAATTTTCACAGATGATGTATTTCTATTGCTGCTATAACAACAAATAACATAAATATTTATGGGGGGCTCCCATACAGTAAACTTGATTTTTTTACCGTTTCTTGCGATACTAATAACGGTGACAGGTAGACGCTTTAACTATTCACAGAATACTTAGTTTTACGTTCTCTTTAAATTTAATCAATTAAAATAAAATAAATCATTAAGCGGGCTCCCATACAATAAAAGAGGTTGTCGCCGTACCTACCCAGCTCAATCGGATACCGCGAAAAGTGTCTGTAACTTGCAAGATTAGGTTACAGATAATGGTACGGAACCCTTCGTGCGCGAGTCCCACTCGCACTTGGCCGGTTTTTATTTTTTAATATTGTTATGTTTGCAACGTCTGCTCCGTGGATTAAATTTGTAATTTTGTAATAATCTGCTATTTTTAAACCAGCGGTATGCCTATAGTAACAAAATACTACGAACTATATATAACAGTACAATACAGTTACTACAATAAAAGCATTTAGACAACCTATAAGTCATTGTAGACCCAAAGGCAGTCAAAATGCTCCAGTCTCACCCGATGGTTAGTGATGATGTGGTTGAAGACAAACGTAGAAGCAACGATGGCTAAGTGGCAATGGATAGAATGTCTAGAGAGAGCAGAAGGTTCATGGTTCAATTTGTAACGCGGGATTTATCGGGATTGAGTGATCACAAAACGTACAAAAGATACAGGTCCCGTGTCGACAAATGAGATAACATGGAACTTAATTTTTTCTTGCGGCCAACCTGCTTTTACGCTGTAACCAATGCCTAAGTTACTTGGATTTCGTCACAAATGACGAACTGCACCGCGTCTGTCATCCTGAGACATATAGTTGTTAAGTTTCATGAACTTGTAATTTAGTAGCTCTCGAGAAGTGCTGCCGGAACGTACTGTTAGGTGCTTGGCGACATATTTTCTACTTTTTTTATATGGTGTAGGATGGCAAACGAGCAGGTGGCTCTTCTGGTGTTTAGCGATCACCGCCGCCCACGAACATCCGCTTCACCAGAGGTCTCGAGGATGCGTTGCCGGCCTTTGAGGAGGGAATATACTCTCTTCTTCAAGGCCCCAAAGTCGTATCTGTTCGGAAATACTTCACCAGGCAGCTGGTTCCAGATTGTGGCAGTACGAGGTAGGAAATGCCGTGAACATTGCTAGGTTGTGGACTCCAAACGTCAACATGAAATCGATGAAACATCATGCTTTGTCGGGACGTCCGATAGCGAAATTGAGCTGCAGGTTGTAAATCGAACAGTTCCTCGGAACACACCGTGATAGTTTTTCTTTTTTTGTTTTGTGACGTAATAAGCTCGAGACCTACCTGATGTTAAGCGGAGTAACCTTTGCCTATTACAGATGCATTTCGTCACAAGTCACGAATTGCACTGCGCCCGTCCCCTTGAGACAAAGATGTTAAGTCTCATGTACCTGTAATCTCACTGGCTTTCAAGGACTGCTGCCGGAACACACCGTTAGGTGCTTGGCGACAGATTTCCTACTTGCGGGTGGTTGCTAGCCAGGCGGGCATTCGCATAATGCCCTTCCACCATGCTGTAAAAGATGCAGAGTGATCCAACTTGAGGATGGTAGCTAGAAAGGCAACTATTCGTTAAATGCCCTTCCACAGTGCGGTGGGGATCGAAACATGACGTGGGGCACTGCATAGCTGTAACCGCTTCATTATCTCTATTTCAAGTCGACTATACATTGTCGGCGAAAACTCTCTCTTATTACGTGTTTGTCGCAGCGACCAAAAAAAAATATTTTTTTTTGCTTATAAGTTTGACCACAATCTGACCTGATGGTAAGTGATGATGTGGTCGAAAGTGTTAACAGGCTTAACGTAGAATGACCGGCTCTCAAGGACAGCTGCCGGAACACACCGTTACGGGCGTGGCTACAGATTTACTACCTGAGGGTTGTCGCTAGCCAGGTGGGCATTCCAAAAATGGCCTTCCACCATGCGGTGAAGCTCAAGCCCGCAGCGGGATTCGAACCATGGACAATGGACATGCTGCGTGGCAGTCCATATCTAATGTCACTGAGCCATCATTGCTTCAAAAATGCTTATTGATGCTCGCTTTTTCTAACCAAACCTTTCGCAGTGGTAAAAATTCATTGCTCGCTAACTTGTTTCAACTAGTTCTACTAATCGCTGGTTAAATACTATCGCTAATCGCCGGTTGTTGGACAAATCTAAATACGTTGTGACAATATTTTTTAAGTTTGCATAAAGTTATCTTTAGTAATAAAGTTTAACATACGTTTTGAATAGAGTTACCTATTATCCTATAGCATCTAAAACATTATTTTGAATGCTCTCGACAAGCTTTGTGTCAGACATGCCAAAATATGTTTCTAATTATATGTATGTATTCAAAGATTGTATGAGTTACTTAGTTCTAAACTAGAAGCCAATATCGAAATAGTTAAGTATAAATTTAGTTAGAGGTTATTGGGTAGTACCTCTGCGATCGCTTTAGTTACTTATCGCTCATCTAACAATCTGTTATAGATTCAAATATTGGACTTGCATTAGTCAAGCGATTTCGCTTATGATACGTATGCGTGCCGAATGACGTACAATTTTTGTATTAGGAGTTAGTAGTATACACGCTACCACCATACTGGTAGAGAATTTCGAAAACCTTCACCTGGCTAACCTTGAAGTAGGGTGACCAACTCAACGCCATCAAAAACACATCAGCTCCACGAAAAATATTCCTTAAAATACGATATTTTTGAGCTACGCGCGTAAAAGTGTTGTTGTGAGGTAGATAATTAGTGTGTGACTCGCCAAGATTCGTGTGCGCAATTTCATCAGTCCACGAGATCAGGAGCAGGAGGGCAAAGACTTTGTCCAGGAATAACGCCGAGGACAGCAGTGAGTCAAATAAGCCGTAATAACATAGTCGTAGCTGCCAACAATAACTATCTGGCGGCGAAAAACGTTTGAAGATACGATCACGGGAAGCAGAGTTACGACGCAGCCAATCCGCGAGAAATCCAAGCGGTCACCACGTGCTCGCACAAACTGAGGTTAGTAACATCCAACATCGGTGACCAGTCAATAAAACCTAAAATGTTCTAATGGCTGATCCCAAAAGCGCGGTCATGACTTGGATGGGTGACCACTAGTGACATTACTACTGAGCACTTCCATGCTTTGGACCGTCGGTCTCAGTTGATGTCTCAGGAAGGCAGTCGTTATAACATGGTGGTAAGACATTTTGCGAATGCCTGCCTGGCTAGCTACAGCCCTCAAGTTAAAACTCTGCTGCTAAGCACCTAACGGTGTGTTGCGGCAGTTGTCCTTGAGATCCAGTAATTCTAGCCTGAACAACATCTTCGAACACACAACATCACTTACCATCAGATGAGATAGTGGTCAAAGGAAAATCAGACAGAAAAAAAGCCTTCTAAACCTTTCATATATTAAAATGGGTATTTACTGGAGAGACCTAGCTCTCCCGTCAGAACTAAAATGGCAACATAACACCGTTAGACTATTTGTCTCAAATATACTCTATCGTTAACCGTTCGCCACTCTGCCATAAAACACCGGCCAAGTGACGCAAAGCGACTTTAACGCGATAAATGGCCGTAACAGGCTTAATCAACAAGACTCTGGCTTTCATGAACAAGCTGCCAGAACTCACCGTTATGTGCTTGGTGACAGGTACTACTTGAACATTGTGGCTAGCCAGACTGCTATCCTAAAACAACAAACGGGAAAGAAGGTTCAACGTGTCCTCCAAAGCTCTGTAGTAAATGCCACTCTGTAGTAGCGATCACCCATCCAATTAATGACCGCAGCGCGCGTTGTATGACCTAGTAGGTCAAATTAAGAACGAGGTACCATGCAAGATCCACTACAATAACTAATTTATAAATCTATCATAATAGGGATAGAGGGAAATATATATAATAGGGAATAGGGATATATTACGATTCCAAAGCCCTTTAAATACCCGACAGACAAACATCCTAAGCTTAGTGATAGGGACCGTTTTCTTGTACGGAACCTTATAATAACAGGGTATATTAGGTGCTTTCAATATTTACGATACACAAATAAACATTCATCTTAAATTTGTCAAATAATTAAATATAATCTTATTAAATTAAATATTTTCAAATAACCCGCCTATTTACGATATGTTTTAGGGTATAAAAATGTACTTCAACAATACAGCGCTGTAATGCTAAATAAATAAGTACTAGAGTTACCATCTTCAGATAAAACGAAAATCAGTCTGATGAAATGTTAACCCACCAAATTAAAAACTAAAGAACTTTTCTTTTAAGCAATCAAGATTCGTTATTTTTATATTAGTTGTGTATACATTTATTACTACGAATAGTAATAATCATACCTGGCCTTAATCAAAAACAAGTAAACATTGTCTTAATATTGATTTTTGCACGCGTGCTCTGCGTTTTACATTACAGAATTAAAACGAGAGGAAGAATTTTAGTCATGTGCGGGATTCAAAACTCAAGCCATCCACCCCTGTAGCCGGGGTAATGTCAAACCGCTAAGCCAACATGACATATGACTCATGACTATAATTTGTCCTTTTGTTCTTAACCATCGTATGGGGATAGAGTGACATCTAGTATAGTTCAACTTACTTATAGTTTAACTTAGTCTTATTTGTAGTCCAACGTAAGTTGAACTATAGGTGTAGCTCCAACCCCATACGATGGTTGACGAACGAAAGGACAAATTAGAGTCATGAGTGCTAACATATGTCATGTTACCTAAGCGGTTAGAGCATACCCCGGCTGTAGGGGTGGATAGCGCGGGTTCGAATCCCGTACATGACAATATAAGCCTCTCGTTGTAATTTTGTAAAGTAAACATAGTTTACGTCAATAATTTATCATAAATAAATAAAATCCAGCAAGACAACGCTAATTACGTTTTCTAAACAAAAAAGCTTTTCAAAAAATTTAACTAATGATAAAGAACAGCTCGCTTGGCATTATTGTTAATGGGAAATTAAGCGAAAATATCATAAATCATCAATTAACCAAATTACCCGACGAATTAGGGCTAGAATTAAGGAGTCTAAATAATAGTGGGGAATTTGTTTCTATTGAAGCCAAATACTGTATCAGCCAGATTGTCCACTGCTGAACACAGCCTAGGGGACTAGGGTATTTGCCATAATCCTCACGCTTGACCAGCGTCTTGCGGATGGTAGTTTAACATATCGGTTTCTCAGAAGGCGGTGCTGCCAACCTTCCGGTATTTTACCTTTAGTCGCCTCTTGCGACACCCACAGGTGGCACTGGGAGGTGACATTCTAACCCGATAGCCCCCGGCAACTCAAATAAATATTGGTAAAACGTGACACTTGTGTAACGAAATCATGTTGGCGCGCAGCATTTCGATTATCTAAAAATAATTTCAATAACACTATTAACTCAAAATAGTTCACTGTTATACAAGACAAAAGTTGTTATACGGTACAAGTACTTACGGAAAAAAATTGTTTATTTTTAAAAGTATTATTTTTCAACATTTAGAGTTAATATTTATAAGAATGGTAGGTCAGCTATAAAAAAATATTATAAATAAACGCGGGTGTAAGTATTTACTATACAATAGCAAGAAATGTTTAATAAAATATATAATATTAATATAGAACCAGTGGGGTGCCGGGCTAGAATTAAACCCTAAAGGTAGAGATGCGGATCTCTACCCGCGGGTGTCGTATGAGGCGACTAAGGGTAACACACCAGAGGGTGGGCAGCAGCACTTTCTGAAGAACTGATACAACTGATACAAGACTGCGATCCCCAAGCCGCCTGCCAAGTGTGGGGAGTAAGGCATACCCTCATATTGGGGGAGGCAGTGTGCAGCAGTGGACTATCCGGCTGATTCAGTACAGTTTATTTACGTGTTCTAGCCTGAACTCTTTTTTTAAACTTTTCATTCTCTGAATAGGATTTTTTTTATACAAATTTATCACTGTCTCCACGAACGGAAAATGTACAAATCATACGAGTATAATTTCAAAACATAAAAGAGAATAAATAACAATGTTTAGTGTCTACTCCTCAGAGCAATTACTAAAGCAATTGATCTGTGCTGTATTCGCAATGAAACTTCCTGATATGGACATGTACTTAAGCAAAGTATTAAATATGTGTTGATAATGTGTTGATTTCAGGTCCATGGTTCGAATCCCGCCGCGGGCTTGAGCTTCACCGCATGGTGGAAGGGCATTTTGCGAATGCCCACCTGGCTAGCGACTACCCTCAAGTAGAAAACCTGTCGCCAAGCACCTAGCGGTGTGTTCCGGCAGCTGTCCTTGAGACCCAGTGAAATTACAGGCACATGAGATTTAACAACTATGTCTCCAAGGGATGGGCGCAGTGCAATTCGTGACACTTGTGATGAAATGCATCTGTTGTAGGCAGAGGTTAGTCCGTTTAACATCAGGTGGGCCTCGAGCTTCCTCATTACAATAAAATTAACACTATTACAAACAAAAAATTGTTTAAAATGGTACACGTCCAGTCGTATTGCAAACTATTTCGCTGCAATAATCTAGGGGCTTACTGCCAGACTAGACATAAATTAGGTTTTGCCAGAAACTGTTGACCCCAATGCTATTATAAAAGAGGCTTTGAAAAGGTCAGGCGCTACAGAACGTGTTTTTGAAGTTGCTCTTTTATTAAGAGGTAATGCATTTTTTATTGATGGGTATATCTATGGTCTAGTTGTTGGTTGTTTATTTTAAATAAAATCATTTATGATGTTGTACAGATACAGCAGATTAAATATTTATAATAATTGTTAAAAAAAAAACATTATAATTATGTATAATGCGAAGAATTATGAACAATGATGTTGTGATAATACAATGTTATTATAAAAGTATTTTTTTACCAAATACAAACATTATCAAAGCTAAAATAATATAAAATAAAAAACTGTATTATAATATAAATAATATTTGTTTGTACGTAAATCGAACGTAATTATTGCTTCAGATGTAAAACTTATTGGGATGACAGTAAAACCTCCCAGAAAACAAGAAACTTATAATTACTTCTTATCATGTAATAAAATTGTTTGTAGAGTAAAAACTGTTTTCAATTTACTGTTAAGTATTTTTTTTATATTAATCATATTAATGGTTTTAAATAAAATGTGAAATGGGATATAACTTAAGTGGCATATCGACCCGTCGCCATTTTGATTTTAGCAATTAATGTAAGTAAGATAATCGGTTAGAGGACACTTTTACGAACAAAAATGATAAATCATTTGCCATTTTCTTAATTTCAGTATGCTTCCGCCAATGCTGTTATTTTGGTTCTCCTGGTTGTTGTCTACTGGCTCTTATGTGCTGAAGAGATTTTTTTTCGACCCTTTTCACGACATGTAACTTCTATTCTTTCTTCACTAGCGGTAAAACAGAATAATAAGAACAAATCCTATTATATATCGTATTCTTACACATATATAAATATACATAAAAACTTATGTACCTGGAACTGCCTACAAAGAAATACAATAAATTTCTGAGAAACTTAAACACCTTATATGCTATAACGACTACAACTTTAGGTTGCTACTTCCATAGCCCGCAACAGCGAAGTAGAAAAGTTTTCTAAGCGTCCTCTTAAACAGTCATGATCTTTCCCTTACCCTACCTATTGGGTGCAGTACAATACATTTATTCTACCTGTTGGGTACGCTATGTTTTCACTAACAACACGAAGCACGGTACAAAAAAATACTTTCATTAAGTTTCCGCTAAGGTTACATGGTGACGATTAGTGATTGGCGTGAGTTTATGGTGCGCTGCTCTCAATCCTAAAACCGGACAGTATTTCTTAGACTTAACCAGACTGCAGGTCTATTCAGATATTCTGCGTCGAAGCATTGGTGTGCAAATACTACTGATTACTTAAACGACAAAAATGCCTGGACAATGCCGCCTCTGCCAAGCTATTGCCTGTCACCTACATAATTTAAACAAATATTGTAATAACTCTATTATATTGTTAGTATGTAACACATTGTTAAAAGATGTTTAAAAGAATGGCCTCGAGTTTCTTGCCCGTTCTTCTCGCTGTGGCTCTAATCAATGTTTTTGCTGAACGTGGCAGTACAGTGTAGAATATTCCAATACTAACATATGTAATTGACCTACATAAGAGCGTCGTAGACGCCTAAATTGAATAAAAAATTTTGACTTTGACTTGACTGTATTTGTGAGTGCGGGCGGCAGGATGCCGGGCTGACCAAGGGGTGCCGGGCTGTCGGGAAAATGTCACCTTCTCATCTCTATCCGTGGGTTTCATAAGAGGCGACTAAGGGTAACCACACCAGAAGGTGGGCAGCTGCGCTTTCTGGGGAACGGATTATAGAAATATCTCACACTGTGATCACCTGCCAAGCGTGGGGATTATGGAAAACCCCCATAATGGGGGAGGTTGCGTTCAGCAGTGGACAATCCAGCTGATACAGTACAGTAATGCGTGATAAATATTGTAGCAAGTGAAATTACTGGGCAACATGAGAACGTCTTGGAGTGACGAACGCAGTAAGAAGACAACACAAAGAACAGTACACAGAACCAAATATTGTGACATTGCAAATGAAACGGACAGGCGTTACGGCTACCACCACGTGGGCGTCATGTACGTCTGCTTACTTAATAACATAAAAGATATTTTTTTTTAACTAGATGCAGTACGGCATAGTACCACCAACTTAACTGTGCAGTTTTCGAGGGCGCTACTGGTCATGGAAATGAACTACAAACTGTCACAATTTGAAGGAATGTTGTAGTTCTTTTTTCTGCCACCTGAACAGATAAGTTGGCGGGTCTGTACACTGTGATTTAACATCATATCCTACCTTCAAACAGTTTACGCCAGAAGCCTAACCAAGCCAAGTGACTATTAAAACGTTATCTTATATTTTCGTAAAACCTATCCTTACTATTACATGTCTTTAAATTGTCCTCATGGGTCAATCATTGTCAAATATTCAACTTAATTAACTTTAAGCTGTCAAGTTCAGGGAAAACTTCATAATATTATCTTCAACAAACATTTTTGGAAGTGGTAACAACATTATCAAAAACATATTTATAATTTTGTTATTATTTTTGTTTAATTTGTAGAAAGTTATTTAGTTTATAATCTACTAACTTTTAGTATCTTTCTTAATATACCGGCGCAAATTCAAGACCGAAGTTTCAAAACATTAGAAAAGATTTATTATAGTTTGTGAAGTGGCGGAAGTCACAAGTTTGTGCTAAAAGTTTGTCCAACTTATGTATGGCGATACTATGACATAAAGAGAACGTACGCACTAAGCCTATTATGTGACTTGAGTGGGAGCTCCACCAGCATGTCTAAATACTTCTCCTAACAGTAATTTGAGTCACAATTTCAAAAGTTGATGACATTTATGTGGTCGTGACGACCCAGTGGCAGTTTGGAATATGGTTTGCCTGTCCATCCCCCCCGAGTGAGTCTATGATGGCTACTAATTAATAATAAATATGGTTCCAACCCCACCATGGAATCTACCTTCACCGCCTGTAGAGGATCCTTTTTACAGACTAGCCCATCAGCAAAACAGTAATAATATAATAATAAGAGTTAAGAACAATTATATTTTTAACTTTCATAATTATAAACTAATTTTGGAGAAATTATGGCCGAGCGATAATATATATGGACTGCCGTGCCAAAGGTCCATGGTTCGATCCCTATCGCCGATTTGAGCTTCACCGCATGGTAGAAGAGCATTTTGCAAATGCTCGCCTGGCTAGCTACACCACCCTAAAGTAG
Source organism: Plagodis pulveraria (assembly GCA_963890685.1). NCBI lineage: Eukaryota > Metazoa > Arthropoda > Insecta > Lepidoptera > Geometridae > Plagodis > Plagodis pulveraria. The sequence continues at coordinate 3,136,992 of OY982968.1, forward strand.
AAAATCTGTCGCCATGTGACTACAGATCCGTAAATGTTTCAAAGATTTTTACTTTCCCTGTTGTTTAAAGCAGTCTCATAATTCATAATAAAATAATAATATACCACTAAATACAATATCCTAGAATTAATTAATAATTGTAATAGTTTCATAACATAATATCTTTAATACAAATGTTGCTGTTTTATATTATAAATATTTTATATAACTGGCCTTTGAGTATTGGTTTCAGCCCCATTACTGCCTATAGATACTTTTCACCTTCTAAGAAGTCGGTTATAAAATATAAAATAAGAACAAACAAATAAGAAACTACTAACAAATGCATAATAATATGATTCAATCATCATGTCTTTATATCCAAGAGCAGTGTTTTATTGACCACAATTTTACACATATGTTATGATTTCATGTTAAAAGGGACGAGCCTATTACCAACTACCAGGCACTGTGTCAGACTCCGAACTGCTACTAAAAATGCTTTGTCACAAAACCTTAATTACTATTCAGACCCAGAAATCTAATCCAGGATCTCAAGATTCCTAAGCAACGCTTTGGATAGTATTAGACCTACGAACCAGTTACAGCGGCAAAACATAAATCTATATAGATTCTAATAATCAGACAACGTTCCAGTAAACTTCACGCATTGTAATGTGACGCTAGTGAAAATAACCACTCAACATAACCTAAGCTTGCATCAAACTCTCACACAAATCAGTTTCCGGAACGAGCTTTGAGGAAGCGATTTTGCAAACAAGTTCAGCTCGCTTCTGTTTAGGGCTGTCAAATTTAATACACATTATATTACACTTTAAAGTTAATAAAATAAAGTCTATATTACAGTGAAGCACTGTTTAAGATCATTTCTAGGAAACGTGTAGCATACAGCTTGTTCCACGTCTACGCCGTAGCAATAATTCAGAGTTACGCGAAGGCTACGAAGTAAGCGTTATTGAAGAAATAATGTTTTCAATCATACGTAAGCTTTTTGTCGTTAGCAGTATCATTGATATTGTGTAATCGAGTAAAATATAATCGTGGCTTATATAATATATCATTATACGATACGAATATACTATAGCTGCGCCCCGTGGTTTCACCCACGTAGACAATAACTATGTTTATCCCAAGTTTTATACAGAACAGATCAGGAGTTTCAGTGTATAAGAGTAACAAACACACACACACCTTGCACGTACAATATATCGTTTTTATAATATTAGTGTGATTATAGAGGTTAAAAGTATTTCATATACAAGTTGTGAAATAGTATTATATGGATACAATGAATTTATTACAAATCGTAGAATTATACGAGATCTTTCATTTAATTTATACTTTAAGTCAAAAGTCAACAGCCAAAATTATGTATTCAATTTAGGCGTCTACGACGCTCTTGTGAAGGTCAAGTACAAATTTAAATATTGAATTACTTCACATAGTACTGTCAGTTCCGCAAAAAAAAAATTACAGAGCCACTGCGAGAAAAACGAGCAAGAAACTCGGACCATTCTTTAAAACTTATTTGTACATACTAAATAATAAAATTATTAAAAAAATTGTTAAAATTACGTAGGTGTTAGGCAATAGCTTGGCAGAGGTGGAATTTTCCAAGCATTTTGGTCGTTTAAGTAATCACAAACTGTGTAGTAGGAATTCTTAATCAAAATGTTTTTCACGCGTGCCTTGAATTTCCCGTCTGTGAGCGTTGGGAACTTTATTATAAAACCGTACACAATAACCTAAGAAGGACCTTTTATTTGTCTTTGCTAATCTAAAACCTAATACTGCTATTTTATCTTCATTCCTAGTGTTGTAATCGTGAAAGTCACTGTTTTATTTAAGTTTACTTACTTTGAGTTTATTTAATAATAAGTAAAACAAATTAATATGTGATTGTTGATTGTGAATATGTGATTTGAATTCACATGATACTCTAACAATGTTGCATGATTCACTATAATAATTTCTAGAGAATATGTTATTTCAAGATTTGTAACAGATTTGCTTACAGTGACGGTTTTATAAATTTTCGATATATTTTTCTTATTAACATGCTATCATAATAAATTTAGAAATCTTTTTTTAAATACGTAGCTATTTAGAAATATATTTGAAACTGGAATATAATTAAATAGAGTAAAATTATTATTGAATAAAAAAATAATTGTTTAATGTATGCAAACAAAAGTATTTATTATTTCCTTAAATGTAGGTGCACTAATTATCTAGCTGCTATTTTTGCGAAATTGTAGTATGTAGCGATTCAATTCATAGTAATTTTCTCGTGGCTCTACCAGTTACGGATGGCGTAGTGAAAACGCTACGAGCTACGAGAGCAACGTAGCACCTCTACGGATCTTTTGTTATGATCTCACACGCTTTTGTGAGAAAGTGTGCTTGTATAGAATTTAATAATACTTGGCTTGTACGGATAAATTGTATTCTTTTAATTATGCGATATATATAATCCAAGAAGTAAGTCATAATGGTAAAGAAAGGATTTCCTCAAGTTAGGAAATTAATAGTATTATTGTATTAAATAACTTCCGAATACATTATAATACTAATAAACAGATACAATTAATATTAACATTTGCGTACTACTCAGTACAGCATTGAAGTTGTAGACAGATTAGATAAAAGTGTAAATAGTTACCGGTAGAAAATGGAAGCTCTTGTTTATAGGTTTCGTATTAAATTTCGTTAAAAGCGAGGTCTTTCAGACTGGAATCGCGAATGGGCTGAAATAATGAGTTTTATGCACATCGTTGACCTGAACACTATAAAGATGCGACGTAGACTTGGTAACATCTAGACGACGATCGATGGAAACAATAATTCGTGCACAGAGTTGACGCTTTCTGTAGTTTTCAATTATTGCAAATCGTCAAATGTTTTTGAGTATGTTTTATAATATATTTTTTTACCTATGATTTTTTTTTTTACTTTTCTAGTAGTAAGAACACACTGTAAGGTGCTTAGCGACAAGTTTTCGACTTGAGGGTGGTCGCCAGCCAGGCGGGCATTCGCAAAATGCCCTTCCACCATGCGGTGAAGCCCAAGCCCGCGGCGGAATTCGAACCGTGGACCTTAATGGTCCATGGTTCGCATGGACTATGGACCATTAAGGTCCATGGTACTTATTTTTCGAACTATGTACTTAATTTTAAAAAATCCAGTAATATTGTATTATATGTAGTAAGTATGTAACACATTGTCACAGCCTGGACACTCGACTCATTCTCTATACAAAAGCCGCGTTCTAACTACCTATTACACAGACACTACACAAATGTGGTTTTTGTACACGCGTAAATGTGTGCGTGAAGTCTAAGTTTGTCATCGTATGAATAATTGTTGTACTTACCTACCTAGCAATCTTTTGATGCTGTTATTACGACTTATTAGATTTCGTAGGTTATGCGTACCTTATCTACCTTCAGAAACATTTACAAGCACAACAATCCAACTCCATGTACGACGTAGGAATATGCAACACACAACCGAGTAGGTAACATTACTCACATTTCACTCCATTACTTATACAATAATAGATACCTACACTATACAAAAAGTATCATTCCAAGTTCACATTTTATACAAGTAATAATGATAATAATTACAATCACAATAATAATTTATGTTCTTCTCGTTTAATAAACAAACATGAAGTGTGCCGCGTGTCAACCGTAGCGAAGGTCGGTATGTGTATTGCTTTTCTCTATGGTAGGTATAGGCTACAAAGACACTAAACTTGTTCCGCTGCAAACGAAGTCAATATCCACGGATATTTTTTGCATACGAAAATCTTCTAAAATAATCATTATTTGAATAGCAGTTTGAATAAAATACAAAGATAAAGTATTATGTTTGTATATTTTTTAATAGCTACAGTAAATTACCAGCTTTTATAGGTTACCTACTGTATAACTGAAGAACGACAAATAGGTAGGTACTTAGTGTAGGTTGCCAATAATTACTTACCTCGTTTTATCCTTAAGGAGTCTACAAAAACTCCTATCCTTTTCTCGTTTAGTTCATAAGAAACCGTAAACAGCACAAGAGTACCCCATTTTCAACTTTTAAAATACTCGTACAATCGTAACGCTTTGTCGTCACGTCATCGTGCGCGAGTTGTGCGTCCCGTACTAAAGTCAGCCTAGCGACAGCTCAGAATCGGTGGCGGGGTGAGGAAGGCTCGTTTTAGTTGGGGGTGAGGAGTGTCCATTCTATACGTAGTATTATTATATGTTCTATGACATTGTTAAAAGAATTGATAAATTTAATTTATTCAGACAGATGATATTTGACTACTTTTCTTGAGTTTAGAACCACGCCTTGTATGTTGTGTTCACTCCCTATAAGACAAACTGTGTCTATTTGTGTAATTCAAGGATTATAATACAGGTGTGACGAAATAATTAAAAAAAAATCAAAAATTATAAGTGATTGCTTTTTTCTTTTGCTTTTTTAAATATGATTGTGACACAGGCACTAGGTCCACTAGACGTTTAGTGTTAACCTCTGCCTAATAACAAATGCATTTGTTCCATTTCCCCAAAACACACAGTTGTTAAGTCTCAAGTGCCTGTAATTTTATAATCACTTACTGGCTTTCAAGGACTGTATTACTAAAAAATATTTATAATCTCACCTATGCAAATCCTATTTAAAAAATCTCTCCTTTACCTATATTCATTATGCTATCGCAAAAGGATACATCATGTATAATATTAAATTAGTGATCTATCCATCAATTCCTAAATTTCAAAAGATCTCTAAGGGCCTGTTTCAGAATGTTCGAGGAAGTTCCGGTTATACTACCCAGAACATATTTAATAAATAAAACACTATCTTTGCGTTTCACAGTCATCGATTTAGCCTATCCATCGGTTAAGGCTTGAAACGCGCTGCATGTTAACTGTCATTTTTATTATTCAGTTATTTTATGTTCTGGGTAGTATAACCGGAACAGGCCCTAAGCCTATCAAGTTTTGAAGTAAATATATGATGAAAAGTTGACTGTTCGACTATTACCAATATTTTATCTCTATGCCATGACGTCTCATAGATGTTATTAAATTAAAACATTTTAATTAGAGAGTTCACCTGGTATCGTGAACGCAAATTAGCGATTAAATTACGTAACTGCCTGTTAATTTATTGTGAAACGCATATTGGGTTGCTGTAAACTCTATATTAAGTGACTGTTTGTCAGCACTGTAATACAATGTTACATTTGATTAAACGCCAATTAATTTAGTTTTGGGTTTCAGAAAAGCTTTTGTGCATGTTAATGGTTTATCGTGATTACAATTTGTTTATTCTTAACACATATAAAGGTACAAGTTGGTAGCGGATGACATGAAGCTGCAGCAAACGACGTGTCGCAGCGACACTACAGGTTTCTACGTATTTCTATGAAAATCCCTTCTGTAGTTAGCAACATAAAACTAGCGACGCGTCGTCGAGCAGCAGACGGCGTGTCGTCCGACCGCAGATCAGTAGTGCCGCTGACGCTGGAGCAACGACACGTCGAGCGTGTTTCTTTTCAAAATGGATTTCTTGCATATCGCTTTTCAAATGGTTTTTAATCAGTATTGAGTAAGTTCCCTCACTTGCTCTGCATTTAAGCATATAGGACGTGTGGCTTTTCGTCTTTTTCAGTAAAATAAAACAAGTCATCATCGTCTTCTTCTTCTTCTAATAAGAGATATAAAAAAATGCGATCACTTTTCTCGAACACTTCAGATATCTTGTTTGACGGATCACTCAAAATCAACTGGTTGCCATCTGCTGTTGCCGTCTGCAGTCGGGTTCGAAATCATGACTGCAGCGACATGACGCAACGACGTGTCATAATGACATGAAGCGACGACATATCGTCTGCTGCTGCTGCGTGCAGTCGGCTACCAACTTGTACCTTAAGACGAGACTTTAAAATTACGTACTACATGCTGCTATAACTACTACATAAACTATATATATATATATAACTCATATCAATGTGCTTACACAGATTACGTGCTCAAAATGTTTTAAACCTCTTGATATTTTCTGTAGCTGTATGTTTACAACTAAAAGAAGCATTCCCAAAGAGGGTTACGGAGGGCGTCCTACCTGACGCTAACCCTTTTATAGCTCTAGTTAAGCCGTCGGTCTCGGTGGTTGTCTTTGGATGGCAGTCGTTATAACATGACGGGAATTCAGCAAAGCCTGCCTGGCTAGTTACCACCCTCAATTAAAAAATCTGTCGCCATCCACCTAACGGTGTGTTCTGGCAGCCTTGGAAGGGCATTTTGCAAATGCTCGCTTCCCCATCTACTATCCTCTACTACTACCTTCTACCTTAACCGAGGATCGGGACTGACGCCTTAACATGCCCTCTAAAGCACGGAAGCGCTCAGTATGCTCAGTATCAGTTGCACTAGCGGTCACCCATCCAATCCATTACTACGGTGGACATTGCTTAACTTAGCTGATTGGTTAACAACAGCTAGGCAAACTTCGCTACTAGGCCTTATTATACTATCTTTGAATCACCATAAATAGGCGAAAATAAAACAAATAAATAACGAGATCTATGTAATAATTAAACAAACAGTTACTATTGTGTACTCAAACAATGCTCTTGATAAATTGTAAAAGAAAGCAATACTTCCTTTGATCAAATATTTCTACGAAAAACACGGATATTTAATATAGGCCCTTTTGTATTTAGTTACTCGTACCTTGGAGTGGTTAATTGGAGAAGAGAAACGTCAAATGCGATGATAAAAGTCTCAAAATGCCTTTATAATTATAATTACCCATATAATTTTCTAGGGGCTTTTAACACGCTTCCGTTCGCGTGAGATTTGATGGTATCTTTTTTATGGAAAGTTTAGTTATCGTATAAAAAGTAGATGTTTGAGTTTATTATTGGTCTAGTAAACTATCTCTATGTCAAATTTCACGAAGGTCATGCAGGAAAACATTTATAAACGTAAATAAACGTATTTATTATTACAGAAAGCATCACGTTTTGTTTAGTATTTTATTTCAAGACTATTTGACAATGATATTTATTATACTTTTATTGAACATAATGAATAGATTCAGGCGTTACTTTGCGGAAATCCATATTTAATAATAACTAATATTTTTTAAATAATATTAATTATAATATTTTAAGAAAATATCAAAATAATATTTAAATGAAACACTTAAAAAATATAAAAATAGATCTATGAGCGCACGATCGAGAAATTTGTGTCTCTCGATCGTGCGTTCATAGAGTCAAGACCTCTTGAGGGTGCTTTGTGTAGAAGCGAAACGCTTCAAAAATTCTCCCGGTTTGGCTGCGTGGTGTTTGTGACGTCACGTCGGCTTAACAGGAAAATTAGTCGGAATTGGCACTAGATATATTTTTATATTTTTTAAGTGTTTTATTAAAATATAATTTTGATGATTTCTTAAAATATTTTAAAAATATTTGTTATTATTTATTGAACATATTTACTGTTGCATTATTTAAGCTATTTCGCATAGCTGAGTATTTACCCAGTTTGAAATGTTTGCTAAAGAGCCTTTGGTCGTATATGTCGTTTAATTGATCAAGGGGCTAAACCTAAGCTAAGCTGGGCGGCGGGTGTGTATGCATAAATGCCATTTCCGCAAATAATAATAATGCAAAAGTTTATTTATACAAAATAAGTCAATACATATATTTATTATGAAAGTACAAATGATGATAAAATAATAATATTATGTCATTTGCTATCAAATACAATACGTCAAATATTAAAATATAATCGAAATCAAATTAAAATACAATTCCATTAACATTAATAAGTACCTAAGAAACATTGAATGTCATAAAATCATTTAAGAGGCATTTTACATTTTAATGCGGTATACGAAGATTTTAAGCGCTTAATTTACTATCATAGGAAATATCTACAAGTTGTTTAATAATTGATAAAAATAGAATAATCTGTTCTCTTTTCAGTTAATGTACCAGATTTACAAACATAACATTAATTATTTTGTAGTGACCAATCTCCCGCACCTTGTTTTACAAATTAATGTACACATAGCCAACTTCAGAGTTCTATCTCTTGTATAAAGATTCATCAAATTAACTAAAAAAAAAAACTATGCATCAGGCATATAATCCTGTTGACACATAGTGTACTAGAATATCGATAATTAATTGTTATTGTAGAAAAAAAAATAAAGATCTTGCGCCAATTTCCACGAATTATATCAGCAGTTTACCACGATATATTGCGTTTAATAAAGTGTAATTCCAAACAAATATTATATGAAAAGAAAGTTCATTCTTTAATTAATCTGATCTTTAATAATTTGTGCTATTAACTCTGTTTTGTTAGACAAGAAAAAATATTTAACATAACTCGAAATGCTCATAAATTGAAATGTACAAGCGCGAGGCGATCAGTACCGCGCGAGCGCTCATCGAGGTAGGACCTGCGTTCGTTTTGCCTTGCTCTGACGTCTCGTACGCGGAACGCTTAGACGCAAGTTTATAGTGCGACCACAGAGTTTTGATCATGTCTTTATTTTTTTAAGTAACAAACTATACTTTATTTTTGTTGTCCATAATATAATTATTGTTGTCTTGTTAAGTAACTACAACTTTAGTTTCTGTTCATCCATTGTGTTAAAAAAAGGAAACGTCACAATTGTGCAGTCTTATACCGCGTTATTGGAAAAATGCTAACAACCTCAGTGGGTTGACTTCTTCTTTTTGGTCTGCTAGTTTTTATATTATTCTAGTTTAAATTAGTAACTCACTATAACTTTTGTTTTAGAAGGATAAGATGACAGGCGAATAATTGATTTCACATATTTTTGGATTCAGTTAATGTCTATAAGTGAACACAGCGATAACTTCAGCAGGAAATTAAACTACTTTCCTAATTTGTACAAAACGGCCTCCCGGCTTTTCCATCATTTGTACAAACCGGAATACCAGTTAGCGGTCGATAGTCGTATTTACAAATTTACCATAAAATCTGCGTAAGTGTTTTCTGCGTAAGTTTAAGTTTTGAAGCAGTGATGGCTCAGTGGCATTGGCTATGGACTGCCGCGCAGCAGGTTCATGGTTCGAATCCCGCCCAGAGCTTGAGCTTCACCGCATGGTGGAAGGGCATTTTGCGAATGCCCGCCTGGCTAGCGACCACCCTCTAGTAGAAAATCTGTCGCCAAGCACCTAACGGTGAGTTCCGGCAGCAGTCCTTGAGAGCCAGTGAAATAACAGACAAAAATGAGACTTAACAGGTATGTCTCAAGGTGATGGGCGCAGTGCAGTTCGTCACTTGTGATGAAATGCATCTGTTATAGGCAGAGGATACCGCTTAACATCAGGTGGGCCTCGCGCTTGTTCCATCACAAACACATAAAAAAATAAATAAAAAAAAAGTCCGACTTTCATAATCCAAATGGTTTTCAAAAGGATGCATCCTTGCCCATACAAGAAAGAATCCATACTTTTCTGAGATAACGGAAGTATTTTGAATATTTTGATGAAATCTGAAACCAGCACAAATTACATTTTGGCCCCAAAATATAACGTCATTTCATATTAATCTCGTAACTACGTCAACAGTTATAAACCTAGAAAAACGCAATTTTGCATATGTACAAGTCATTTTTCGCTCGATACATTTTGCAACGCAAACACTTACCGATGCAAATTTGCGTATTAAATAATCTCGTAACTAATTTTAAACTTCTAAACCAAAAAATCTGAAATAATACAAGTGTATAAATTATATGTAAATAATAATACCAAAGCCGTAGGTGGTATAGTTTTTCAGAAAGAAATATTGCTCTCCAATACAGTTTTCCCGCCAAAGTTCTTAAAACAATTGGGTTGTTTTAATCTTGTTACTTTAAAATATTTTGCGTAAAAATCTGTAACAATTCATGGCTAAGGAACAATATTAAATTATCATATTAAAAGAAGAATCGAAGTTCTAGGTGAGTCTAGTTACGAAAAAATAAAAATAACAATTAAATTACTATTTCCCACCATTTTTGTCGTGTGTTCAAACCCCATTTCCAGTATTTTTTTCTATAAAAAGGTGTATTATCATTTATTTTCCATAGAGAAAATAGTGAGCATAAGAGTTGATAAGTATGACTCGCGCACTCGTGGTTATATGTGGCGAGCTCACACACTGAGGGTGACGGGTACTCGAAGCGCCGAGCGAGAGAGAGAGAGAGAGTGAGAGATACGTGTCCCACTCGCCCAGGCGCGCGCCGGTGTGTACCCGTCTCGTAGAACGCTTCGCTTGTTCCGACGAATAACTTGGAGTGAAGCAGCTCTTGCAGTGAGCACTATGTTGTTCTGTATCCTAGCGGTGAGGGGGTCGAGGAGGGGGACTCTTGCAGTCCCAAATAAAACCCACACTTGTTCACAGTAAGGCTTCTTGCTTGGCTGACCAAAGCTTCCTTTTTCCTTTGCTTCCTTTTCTTCCTTTTCTTGAAGGCTTAGAATGCCTAATTTTTCTGTGACAATTTTGCACTACTACTGAATTTCGTCAACCTTTCTGGTTGGTTAGAGGCTTCGAGCCGTGGCTCATGGCCTCTGCAGAATCTCTTGGGGCTACTACCCCAAGGTGTCTCTACACTGCGCAGGCCACACAAGATTATTGCTGCTCTGCGCAGTGTCTATCTGCACTGCTGTGCATTTTCTGTTGTGCATTAAATATTCTTCTTCTTCTTCTTCATATGTGTAGTTCTTCTTCTTCTTCGCGAAGAAGAAGAAAAATTTCGCTTACCATCATGTGGTTTGCTTATTTGTTTCATCTTATTTAGAATCTGGGGCGTCCCCCTCACCCGGTACTATCAATTCCCTGGGTAGGGGTCGCCACTGGTGCTTCATTTCAGGCGGTCTGGCATGTAAAGGTGCCAGTCCGTGCAGGTGTTGATGTGGCCCGTTGTCCGCCGTATCGAACATCTTCTTGGCCAGGCGGACAACGAACTCTTGGACTGACTCCATTTGTAGGTCCTTACTGATGGTTTCGTTGCGTACATAACGGCCAGCTCCGGTAATAACTCGGAGGGCGACGTTTTGCTGGGCCTGTATTTTCTTTTTATTAGTGGCTGAACAAAAGTTGTACCAAGCTGGGGCTGCGTAGGTTAGTCGCGATCTGATATACATTTTGTATATCCCCAGCTTGGTTCTCAGAGGCAACTTTGAACTCATTACAGGCCGCAGCATCGCTCTTGCCGCCCTCGCCTGTTTGATTGCATGGTCCGTTTGCTTGGCCATACTCAATCCTCTGTCAATGTTGACTCCCAAGTATTTTATTGAGCGCTGCCACTCAATTTCTTGTCCTTGAAGTGTTAGTTTTATTTCTGGTGTCCTTTTTCGACTTATGCAGATCGCAGCTGTCTTTGTGACGTTCACCGCTATTTTCCACTTATTGAGCCACTCAGGTAGAAGGTTAAGCTGCGATTGCATAGTCTTGATTGCCTGTTTTATATTGGTTGATGCAGTCATGAATGCGCTATCGTCTGCGTAGAGCGCTAGAAGCATTCTGCCTTGTCCTTCCCAGCTGTCCTCTATCGTGGGTAGGTCATTGGTGTATAATGCGTAGAGCCCAGGGGATAAGCAGCTCCCCTGGGGTACGCCTGCTTGAATTTTTCGGCGGATGGAGTCTCTTTGCTCTACCGTAACGTAGAACTCCCTTCCCTCCAGGAATTCTGCGATGATTTTGCAATATTGCCTCGGTACTTCTGTTGCTGCCAGCTTGTGGAGAAGGCCCTCGTGCCACACTCTATCGAAGGCCTTCTCCACGTCCAGGAAGACTCCGACTGTGCTCTTATTTCTGTTTAAGTTCGCAGCCGCTCCGTGCAGCACCCTAGTGAGCTGTAGGGTGGTTGAGTGGTGGCTGCGAAATCCGAATTGTTCTTCGCGTGGTGTCATATAAGGCCGCAGTCTTCGCAAGAGCAGCCGTTCGAATAATTTGGCCAGGTGCGGGAGTAAGGATATTGGCCTAAACGACTGTGCCAACCTTCTATCCTTTCCTGGTTTGGGGAGCATAATGACCTTCGCAAGTTTCCATGTCTTTGGGAAGTGTCCTGTTCTTAATATCCCATTGAAGAGCATAGTGATGGCTACTATGCCCCTCTTTGGGAGTTGGTGGATTGCGGCGATAGGAAGGCCATCATGCCCCGCTGCCTTTTTCCTCGGTAGTCTGCGTACAGCCCGCCAGGTTTCCGCCGGGGAGATGAATTCATCCCCTCCCAGCTGGTCTGCCTTTTCTTCTAGCATTTGCTGTACACTTCTTGTGACCTCTATGTGGTGTAGACGTGCTTCTGTACTGGCTTCTGGACGCACCGGGTGCAGAGTGAACTGCGTCTCCAGATGTTCTGCCAGTATTTCGGCTCTTGTCTTTGGGTCGTATTTTCTTTCCCCATCTTTCCATAGCGGGTAGATTGGTTGTGGGGCCCTCGTAAGTGCCCTGTTGAGATGATGCAGGTTTGTGTTAAACTCTGTGGCCTTGTCGATCACTCGGTCCCAACCTTCGCCTCGCCATCTCTGTACCGCGAGTGATATTTCCGCAGAGATAGCATTCAGCTCTTTTTTAAGTTTGGGGCACCTTGTTGTTGCCCATAGCTTTCTGAGCTCCCTTTTCTTGGCAATCTCTTTTTGAAGGTATATGGGCAGCTCAGATCTTTTTGCCGGCGGTGGGCAGCTGGTTGTAGCTCTTTCTTTTGCTTCTGTCATGCGGTCGGTGATGTCTCTTAGTGCATCCTCTATTTCTTCGGCATTATTCATAGAGCCGACTGACATAGTTTCGAGCTCTTGCGAATATGCTTGCCAGTTTATTCTTGTCCTTGGTGCTTGGTTTAGTGAGCTAGTCGTCAGTCCCACTGTGGTTAGTATGGGTAGGTGCTCTTCGTCTAGGTCGTAGAGCACCTCCACATTAATACTGCCTTGTATGCCTTGATAGGCAACTACGTCCAGTACGTCTGGTTGATGCTGGGCGTTGCTGGGTATATGGGTAGGTTCGTCTGGTCCTATCACCTCATATTCACCTCTCTCTGCTGCCCGGTAGAGGAGTCTACCTGCTGGTGTTATCAAGCGGGAGCCCCAAGCCGAGTGCTTCGCATTGAAGTCACCTATCAATAATGTTGGTAGCTTCCTGTCCAAAATTTTGTCGAAGTCGCTTGTTTTAATTGCTGATTTTGGTGGTCTGTACCCTGCGTATACTCTGAGCTCTCCCTGGCTTGTGTTGATGACTATGCCATTTGCCACCAGTTCCACTAGTTGGGGCAATGGCAGCTCATCATGGATTATGTCCCTTCTCACCAACACTGCCGTGCCTCTGTACGCATGACCTCTTTCAGTGATGCAGTCTCTGCGGTATGTGTAGAAATTGGGTATCTTGAAGTCGAATTTTGGTTTGAGTTTGGTCTCGCCCAGCAGGATAATGTGGCAGTTTTGTGCATGGGCGAGATCGTTGAGGGCCTGCTTTTTCTCACGGATGCCGCCGGAGTTCCAGTACAGTATGCGTAGGTTACTATCCATACTGTATTCTGGCCAGGATGGTGAGACATCTCCTGGCCGCCTCTTGCAAGTTTGCTCCGGCGGCTATGGAGGCGAGCAGTTCCGTCAGGACCCCTATGATGATGGACATAGGGTTCCCGCCGCTGCTCGCTGTGAATACTGTTGCTTGTGGTGGTACTGGACCCCTCCACTGTTGCTGTGTTTCTTGGTTCTGGGGCCTTATATATGTTTGGCCGCCAGTCCATTGTTGTTGTTGTGGTTGCTGTGGAAGCACCCTTATGTATTCAGGGGGTCCCGTATGTGGGCCCAGTCTGGGGTCCATATAGAAGGGAATTTGTTGTTCCCTTACTGGCTGTGGTCCCCTTGAACTTGGGCGCTGCTGATTCATTTCTGGTCCCCTTGATTGCGGGCGTTGTTGTTGTATTTGCGGGCCGCGTGATAGCGGTCGTTGTTGCTGTACATTTGGCCCTCTTGACTGCGGTCTAGATGTGGCCCCTCCCCTTCCCCTTGAGTGGGGACGGGGTTGTCTGATTTGCGTGGCTATTACCTCACCGTTTCTAGGTACGGGTACATTGGTTGCTGTCCCCCTCCTTTCTACTTGTGGGGGGACAAACATGGGTACTTGCTGCCTCGTTTGTGTGGGTTCTTTCTGCTGTTGTTGAGGTTGTGTACCCTGTGTGCCTGCTGCTGTAGGCCTTGGGGTGGAAGCTGCCGCTGGCGGTTGCATTGCCTCCTCTTGCTTGGCCTTGCTTCGCCTACGGTTCTTCTTTTTGTTGCGCTTCATACTGGGCAACGGGGCTCCTCTCGGGGTAGGCATATTGGCCTCAGTAGGTTCATATAGTATATTGTTATTTACCATTGGTGGGTAATAAGGTACTGCATACTGTTCTCTTTGTTGCATTTCTTCTTGTTGTCTTGGTTGCCTCGGGTAGGGAGGGGGTATTGTGGCTCCCCTCTTGCGTGCTTCGCGGAGGAAGTGGGGACATTTCCTATTGCATGCCACATGTGGCCCCTTACAGTTGGCACACTTCACTTGCCCCCCTGCGTCGCAGTCCGCCGCTAGGTGTTCCCCTGCGCACTTAACGCAGCGCGGGGGTCTGTGGCATCCCCCGGAGGCGTGACCGAACGCCTGGCAACGGTGGCACTGCGGCACATTACCTCTTTTAGGAGCCCATCCTTCTATTGTTATGTTAGGTATGTTTAACATTTCCGTTGTAGAGTACAATCTTTTTAGATTTTCTTCAGATTGCCTCTCCATTGTTACATAATATGTGGGCCCCCCCCTTGCCCCCTTTTTCGGAAGAATTTCCTTTGCGTAGGTCGCGTGAAATTGAATTGCTTCGAAGGCTTGCGTTATATCGGTGGGGTTTATGCCGAATGGCAAGCCTTTAACCGCTACTTTTGTAGGCAGCTCTTCAGGTGTGGCATAGCAGTGCCACGCCACTCTCGGGTCTTTGGCTGCTGCATCCGACAGGCTTCTCTGCACCAAACGGAATTCTTCCGGTGAAGTACAGTAGAACCTGAAGCCCTTTCCAAAGGGCTTAACATTTGGTGCCCTGCCCAGCTTGCTACGCATCTGTGCGAATATAGGCACCCAGTCCGGCAAAATATCTACTATAATAGGCGGGTAGCCTTTTTGACTCGCGGGAGTAGCCGCTAGTTGCGGTGTGTTCTCTGCAGGGGCTACAATAACGTTGTTTACATTATTTTTTGCAGATTCTGTGTAACTGTGTGCTCTTACTGTTGCAGGTGGTGAGTCCAGTGCTGCCGCGTAGGTTCTGGCAGCATCTGGAGGCGGTGATGGAGGCGAGGGCATGGGCGCTGCGTCCATGGGCACCGATTCTATGGCTGCGTATGATGTCGAGTCAGTATGACCCTGTATGTATTTTTCTATACCTTCTTGCTCCGATTCAACTTCGGAGCTGGCAGATGATGATGATGTTGATGAATATGATGATGAGCTGCGGCTCGTTTGTGCGCGCGCTGCTGCCTTTTTCTTTGTAGCCTTTTTGGGTGGGGTAATCGAAGTTTTTGGTTTATACCGTTTCTCGTCCCCCCCTTCCTCCTCCTCAGAGGGTGACCGCCTCCCTTGTTTGGGCGGTCTGCCAAGGCGCACCCGTTCGGGTTCGGGGTGTGCTTGACTCTCAGGTCGAGCCTCTCCGAGCCCTTGGTCGAGTGTTACCTTTTGGCTTATGTTTCCGGTCGGCTTGACCGGAAGTGATGTAGTTGCTTCTGTTAATGTAGTCTGCGGAGTGGTTGCTGTATCGGATTCACTCGGTAGGGGATCATCCCTTACCGTAGTGAGTCCGCCTGCTGCCTTCCTCGTTTTATCCTTTGCTGCTCTGGGTCGCGGTGCTCTCCGCAGCCCTAATGCAGCAGCTGGGACGATGACAGATTGCTCCGGGTGGAACAGGTTCCGGCATACTATGCCCTCCTCTACCGGAGTCCTCCTTGCGGTCGGATCGGGATCCTTCCGCGGTGGTGGGCGATCTTCATCCGCCATTTCTCAATGGTGATGATGAAGTATGATGATGATGTGATGATGACAGATGGTGTTACGCGAGAATGGTGATATATCGTACTCTCTCTTCTGCTACTGCTTGCGATCTCAATGCGGCGCTTCCCCAACCAGGTGGAATCCCGTTCTGGAGAGCCCAGCAAGGTGGCCGCACGAGGAGACCGCCAAGCAGCAAACAGATGAATCGGATATATATGTATCGCAGCGATACTGGATCTGGCGTTTTATTACAAAATGCCTAGCCAGTATCTGCACGGCTATTATCAACGCGGAGTGCACGGGCCGACTTCAACACGTGATAATACCGGGTTCCAGTACTCTTAGGGTAGAGGTGGAGGGTGCGGTGGGAGCCTCAACGATAAACGGCGACTCAACCACCAGCACAACCGAACCGAACGCGCTAAGGGTATCTGAAACAGGTGAGGGATGGCATAAGCATGTGGGTCGCGTGACGTCACAACCGACCACACCCCGACAATTTTGCGTATATTTTTATTTTTTTGCGTATTGTATTACGTCAACCCTTTCTGGGTCGGAGGGGGCATCGAGCCAGGGCTCATGGCCTCTACTGAGCCTCATGAGGCAACTACCTCATGGTATCTCATCACTGCGCAGGCTACTCAGGTTAGATGCCGCTCTGCGCAGTGTATGTCTGCACTTATTTGTGCTTTATCTAATGTGTCTTCTTATGTTTTCATGTTTTTTAGATGTGCCCCTCTTCACCCGGTACTAGGAGTTCCCTAGGTAGGGGGCGCCATCTTGCTCTGGTATCAGGGGGCCTTGCATGGAGCGGAGCAATTCCATGCAAGTGCTGATGGTGTCCATTGTCCGCCGTGTCGAACATTTTTCTTGCAAGGCGGACAATGAACTCTTCTACTGTTTCAATCTTCAGCCCTTGGCTGATGGTGGAGTTCCTGACATAGGTCCCGGCATTGGTGATCACTCGGAGGGCGACGTTCTGCTGGGCCTGTATTCTCTTCTTGTTGGAGTTTGAGCAGAGGTTGTACCAAGCTGGGGCGGCGTAGGTCAGTCTTGACCGTATGTACGTCTTATACACACCCAGCTTGGTTCTGAGCGGTAATCTTGAGTTCAGTACAGGCCTCAACATGGCTCTTGCCGCCCTCGCGTGTTTCACTGCGTGATCGGCTTGCCGGGCCATGGTGAGCCTCTTATCAATGGTGACTCCAAGGTACTTTATGGTCTTCTGCCATTCTATGTCGGTACCTTGGAGGTTGAGCTGGATAGGTGGTGGGTTTATTTTCCTGCTGATGCAAATGGCAGCAGTCTTTCCCACATTAACTGCAATGCGCCACTTATCCAACCACTCTGGCAGGAGGTTGAGTTGCATCTGCATCTTCTTAGTGGCTTGCTTCAGATTTTTGGACTTGGTAAGGAAAGCACTATCGTCGGCGTATAGTGCCAGCATGATAGGTTCCTTAGGCTCCTGGATAGGTAACAGTGGAACGTCATTCGTGTACAAGCCGTATAACCCAGGCGATAGGCAGCTGCCTTGGGGTACACCGGCTTGTATCCCTCTGTGACTTGATTCTCTTTGTTCCACTGTTACGTAGAACTTCCTTTCCTTAAGGTAGCTGGCTAGTATGTGGATATACAGCTTCGGTAGTGTTGTCTGACAATTTTGCATTGGACCTAGCTCGTTTAAGTACCTCTGAGTTTTACCGTACAGAGAGCACCGGTTTCGCCGGCGCAAACTAACAATTTTGCCCGCAAGTTTCACTTTGGTCAGCCAGGGTTTTTAGCCATAACTTCTTTATTTATTTATCAATTCACATGGTTCTTTCTTAGTTACCTAGTACTATTCAAGGCCTACCTAAATATGTATAATTACTACAAATCACCCTGCCTGATGTTAAGCTATCGTGAGTTTTCTTACAAAAAACCTAGTTTTTGGGTCTAAAATAGACAAATAAAAATTCACCCTGCCTAACCTACTTTGAATTAAGGTGTGAAATATTTTTTATTCGATAATATATACTTAAGCCTATTATATAAAAATATTTACTATTTCCTATTTTTTATAGTTTTTCTAATAAAAATCAAAATATACTAAAAATATAAAACACACAAAATCAACCATATTTCCTAAACTATAAGACCTATCAAAATACTTTGTACACATAATGAAATCTCACTATCTGCCTTATTTTTCCACATATAAAATTAACCTTAACTATAACTTAAATATTTCACCTAATAAAATAGGCTACCGTGCGGGCGGTGTAGCGCTATCTCACTCGCACCCGTTAGGGTAGCGCTTACCATCCCGCGCGCACCTTAGCCTTACATAATTTCTAAGTTTCGTCGCCAACAAGAGTATATAGTGAGGATTGCATTGGTACCAAGAAGTATATATGTTGATTATAGATTGCATCAAAGATATTCGATTTAAAAACAAAAAAACCTCAAAATGTGTAAATATATATTAACATTTCGCTGTTTGGGCTACTCAAACTAAATGGATGAAAATGTTATTTTTTTAAAGGTATAGGTGATATATTGAGGTATGGGAATATGAGGGTGACATGTTTAAGTAATGGAAAACCAAAAACGTCATGGGACGTTTGTGGTTGGTACTGAGTTGTTTTCCGGATGCACAGAAAAATAAACCTCAGTCCTATGCATGGTCATTATGGCAGACAGTGTTAACGACTGGATATAGATACTGAAGAGTGTGAACGAGGAAAATAGCAATTTTTGATAAATTTAAAAGAAAGAGCTTTTAGTCCGCAGATTTTAATCAATGCCGTTACGTCAAATATTTATATAATTTTAAGCCGTATAATTATTTAAGTTTATTGTTACAATAAATGATTCAAACATATCTAGTTTTTATTCATCAAGGATGAAATGTAAATATACGATTCACGATGTAGGTTGACTATTTAATGTACATGCCTACTTCTTTTCTATAACACTAGCAAGTAATCGACAAGAAATTGATTATTTACTCATGCCAATCACACAATTTTTAAATTCGCCACTTACATTTCTTTATTAATGAGTGCTAGTATCAAAATATGTTATTCACAGTCACGCTATTCCGTCGTCACTTCTTTCACTTGTGTATGCGATGCGCTGGCATTTACCTAAACTTCAGTAGCGTGATTTTGTGAAATGGCTCTTAAGGTGTAAAAACAGTTGTCAAGTAACCATAAAGTAATCTTTTTTTTGAAAATATTGAATGTCAAGCCTTTAAATGAATAAGGCAATTTATTGTAAACTTTAATTGCATTAATAAACACATTCCTTTTATACATAGCTAACTGGCATTTAGGTTGGTAGAGTTTAAATTTATCTCTCACATTTATACTTGATATAGTATAATTCAAAGTAAAGTACTGCGGATGTTGCTTTACAAAAACACAAATATCTCTAATATACATGCAAACCAATGGTAAGGTGCGAAAATATTTAAAAATTGGTTTGCAACTATCTATACTACAGGCTCCACAGATCGCTCTCACACATTTTTTTTGAATAAGGAATACTTTTTCTATTTCAACGGAATTGCCCCAAAGTAAGAGACCGTATGAGAGCACAGAAGATACATATCCGTGGTATGCACTGAGGGCAGCTTCAGTGGATACGGTTAACCTTAACTTTTTTATTGCAAAGATGAACCTATCTAGTTTGTCACATACGTAGTTTACGTGTGTTTTCCAATCACAATGCTCATCAATCATTATTCCTAGAAAATTTGTTGAATTGACTTCATTTATTTTATTATTTTCCTGGATTATGTTTAATTCTATGCGTGGTCTCATGTAGCTTCGAAATTGTATCATATTCGTTTATATTTTTCCTATAATTTCTTTCAGTATTTAGTATTTTCGATTTCTAGGAACAATATATATACTAAAAATGGCTGGGGATTACAGAAAACAAATTCTAATAAAAACCTGAATAATATTTGATCAGCAATGCAAAGTTAGAAATCGTTGTAATTTTTCCCCTTGTTTACTTTCGAAGAAAGAATAATATCATCATCACCATAATACATATACGATATTTGTAGGGCCAGTGTAATATGTCATTTCTGTCAACCAAAACACTTTGACCCACGTGCATACGTTAAAATATTTTTCTCTAACATAATAAAAAATAAAAACAATGTTACGAATGTAATGTTAAGAACGTTTTAGCTTTGGTTTTCTGGTCACTCGACTGCTTATCACCAATGCCTTAAGTATGCTCTACACGATCGTATTTATGCCCCCTTTATATGTGCCCCCTCCCTTCTGTGCAACGCTGCTTTGGACCACATATTATACAGTAATACCCTGCTCATGACGACGTTAGTAAGGGCATGCTGATCACTAGTTATTAATTGATTGCCGTACCTGAAGTGGTACGCTAAACGGCAGATATGTACCAAAGACTATAAAAAATACTTCTAAAAAGTAAAATACACTACGCATGAAAAGGAAAACAATCCTGTATAATAAAATGTTTTAAATGGCATAGAAATTCCAATATTTTCATTCCATTCCCGTCTCCTCTATTTTTCTTTTATACCGCCTTTCGCCCCCTTCCTGCCACCCCTATGTCCGAGGTGATATTTCACTGGCAGGGCCAGTGTTGGCTATTATATTATTTAGTTTCCGGATACCCACAGACACTCAAAGGCATTTGTCGGTTTTGATTTGGTTTTAGCTAGCTCAATACCGTGGCGTAACTCGGATTTTTCACATTACTTTTTTTAGTGTGTTTTTGTTTTGATTTCTGAAAAACCAATTTTAAACCGAAATTCGTTAACGCGTAACGAGTTCAGGAAACTAAGTATAACCAAAGTTATTCGAATATACATAACTACGGATATATACTATATATAGTACGGGGCAATGCTGCCAGTATGCTGGGCATGCTGTCTACTGGTAGTGCATTTGGACTGCCTATGAGTCTGCAGTGAATTATAGGGATCTAAATGCTTTAATTGTAGTAGCTGTAGTGTTGTATATAGTTCGTAGTATATTATTAATAATGGCATACAATAACAATTGCCATAAAAAAAAAGTTATGGAGTATATCCATAGTTATGTTTTTTAGTCGACAAAATTCAAAAGTGATGCCATTAATGAAGAAATTCACCTTTAAAGTGCTAAAATAGGGGTCAAAATGACCAAACTCAAAGTTAGAAGCAACGAAATTAAATTCTTCAAGAACATTATTAAGAAAGATGAAAATATTATAGTGAAAATTTAACTGCTTAAACTATCAGACACACATTGCTACTTTCAAATAAACAGGAATGTTTCCCTGTAGGTACTGAAGTTTTACAAGAGTTTAGGGAAGCGTAGTATGGGACACCTTCTTGTCAAGTAGAGCGAAAAATTGGATTGTTGGGTGTACAAGGTAAACTTAATTTCGGAATAAGGAAGGTGCCGTAAACACGAACAAAACCGCTTTTTGGACATACGTGTATAAAAAAATGTTTACAAGGAATTGTCTTGCTAGTATTTATAATCAAATTAATTTTGAATTGGAATTGATCACTATGGTAAATGCTGTTAAAAATTAAATTGATGTTTGCCGTTTTTGAGACACAATAAATATCATACCACAATCCAAAATAATACTTTTATATAACTGTACTTGTATACATATTCTATCATAAACATTGATTTCTAGTGATAAACTACCTATTAAATAAAAAGTTTAAAGCAACCATACTAATATTTCGGCAATATTTTAAATTTAATGCCTACCACAAATTAATCGACAAATCATTTTTCCTACGACAAACATTGAATTAATTTCTGTAACAATAATATAACTTTTATCTCTGAAAAAGAAGGTTCATATTCCAGTGAAAATATTAAAATGAATGGGTGTTGGAATTGAAAATATCTTCTTTCAAACGTAAATCATTCTGATTGCTTTTCGGTCGAATTGTCATGATCATTTTTATTTATTTATGGTATTTTTGCGAAAATCGTATATGTATAAAAATATCTATTATTTTATAACTTGGTCATGTTTGTGGTATTGTTAATTTTCATTCTTCTTCTTTAGATTGCTCTAGGCTACTTATTTGAAGCTGATTGATAAATCACGATATGTTACTAACGACTACGAGCTGACTTTAAAATAATCATTTCATCAGTCAGTTTTAGAATCTGTAATTTGTAGAATCTACTGTAAAACCTGTTGTTTATATAATCTGTCAATCATAGACTCATCGGACATTTCCAGAATATGAAAATAGTCGACGAATCCCTTTCAGATACTGACCCAGGTCAAAGTGTAGACAGTGCTTTGTAGTTAATGAAGAATGTCCGGTATAGTGGCTGAGTAAGAATAATAATAGTAGCTAAAAAAACTAAATTAACTCACTGTGCATATTTTAAGGGTTCTGTACTAAAACATAGGACTATATTACTAACCGCGGCTCCAGGCTGTAGCCCTAAGTACGTGCTTCCGTCCGTCAGTGCATCTGTCCGTCTAATTTTTAAAGGGCTGTATTTTTTGAAGTTCCGGTTTGAATTTTTACCAAATATTCGTTAGTGTAGCGTAATGTCTAACAAATAATAAGAGTTACAAAAAGATCGAAGAAAAAGAGAATTGAAGATAGAAGAAAAAAACATTGCCATTGAAACGCATTTGTTTAATAATTTGTATCTTTTTGAAGCGCTTGTAGCGAAGTTTACTTAGCTGTTCTGAACCGATCAGCAAAGTTAAGCAACGTCGCACGCGGTCATGAGTTGGATGGGTGACCGCTAGTGACATTACTACTGAGCGCTTCCGTGCTTCGGAGGGCACGTTAAGCCGTCGGTCCCGGTTGTTATCTTAGGATGGCAGTCGTTACAGCATGGTGGTAGGGTAATTTGCGAATGCCCGCCTGGCTAGCTACCACCCTCAAGTAGAAAATCTGTCGCCAAACACTTAACGGTGTGTTCCGGCAGCTGTCCTTGAGAGCCAGTAATTCTAGGTTAGTTTGAAAAACATCTTCGACCACATCATCACTTACCATCAGGTGAGATAGTGGTCAAAGGCTAACATATCAAGCATAAAAAAAAATAAAAAAAAATCTATTACTAACAAGAATTTCTGAGTATAAAGTCCGAAGTATAGAAATGATACGGTCAATCAAGATACCATCGCGCTAAGAACATATTACACACTACCTAGTGACAGTTATTCTTGTCAAAAAACTCTCCAATAATACTTTCCGGTAAGGAATCGTTTAAATAGGCCAAGAAAGGAGAAAATTGGGTCCGCTAGCCAAATCCGGCCCGCGTACGCTTCGCGGAATAATTCGATCCTCGATCGCCTTTGAGTGTCATGTTTTTTACTATTTTATATAGGAACTACTACTTAGTATTTTCTGATATTAAAGTAGATTGAGGGGTTGATTTATATAATATGTTTTTTTCTGTTCCCCGCTTCTAAATGTATGTGTATTTTAGGGATTTAACACTGAGTTACATATATTTCCCAACGTTACAGATTTTCAGCAAGAAAACTTTGACAAGTGTTTCACATATTTCTAAATATAATTACAAGCACTATCGCGTGCTAAGCGAAATATATTTAACAAATTATTGGAGTACAAAATTTTATGCCTAAGGCTCGATTCAAGGGTTCGATTCCCGCCTTGGGCATAAAATTTTGTACTCCAATAATTTGTTAAATAAAGTGTTTCACATTTCAAATCATAATTATTTGGAAATATCGACGCTAAAAAAATCAACGCGATGACTGGTCTGGACAGAGAAACTAATTTACACTTTAAAATATTATTAGAATTAAAATTGAACTTTTTTATATTAATTTATAACTGAGAAAACCATATGACCACTATCTCACGTGGTTTGATGATGTGGTCAAAAATGTTGCTCAGGATCAAAAACAACTGCCAAAACATACTTATTACTCTTATTTTCAACAGTGAGAGTGTTGGTAGTTCTGATATGAATGTATTCTTACTTTATTCACTTTCACATATTTGTACCTTGGGTATATGTAATTATGTTGAAGTTAATATTTTGTTTAATATAAGTTTAAGGCAATGGCTAATCTAGGGTTTAGTAATATATAGGTGTGACGATGAGCGTAGCAAGGAAGAGTGTAAGTTACTTGTGACCACAACAACAGTCTTGTGAGCTGAGCAAGTGAAGCAGGCATACCGTGGCAGCGGTCGGCGATGCGCCAGGAGAAGAATTGTCAGATATTTAGTACTTACATCAGTTTAGTACTTATACATAAAAACAATGGCTAGTTAGTTAGATATTTATATTATTCAGCTATTTTAATTTAAATATAAGGTAATGTCATAAATATAAGTATATCACTACTTTTTGCGTTTTAGCATTATATCAATTGATTTCTTTGCTATTTTCAACGTTTTTTCATGGTTATTCAAAAATATTTATATACAATGTGTAAATAAAAAAAGAAAGATGTATTTATCAATCCATTAATAGATAATATATTTTATTAAAATCTACTAATGGTGGAGTATCTGACACGTAATGTCTATTAAGTGAAATATATTCTGAATCAACGAGTTATTATTCTTAAAAATTAGTTTATTACATGATTAATTGCTGTATAAATAATGAATGCCACACGAAAACTTTTAAAAAAATATTTCGTTAATATACTTTTTATAAATAAATTACATATTACTTAACCTAGCTTGACAGGTATACATTCTCAAAATGGCCTACCATCATGCGAATCTGTCCGAGAAATCTGCTGAACTGGTAGTAGTACCTATTTAGACAAGCATTCGCAATGTTCTATCACTATGATATGAAGCTCAAGCCTGTGACAGAATTACAAGAATGCACCCTCTGCGTGGCGCTTACGCATTAGGGAAAATATTATATGCCAATCCGTCCACAAAAAACTGAATGACGTAACATATTTGGCAATATTTTTTTTATGTATTGGCCCACGTGATGTTAAGCGTACCTCTGCCTATAACAGATGCATTTCATCACAAGTCATGAATTGCTCTGCGGCCGTCACTTTGAGACATAGTTGTTAAGTCTCATTTGCCTGTAATTTCACTGGCTCTTAAGGACTGCTGTCGGAACACACCGTTAGGTGCTTGGCGACAGGTTTTTTACTTGAGGTTGGTCGCTAGCCAGGAGGGCACTTGCATAATGCGGTGAAGCTCAAGCCCGCGGCGGGATTCGAACCATGGACCTGCTGCGCGGCAGTCCATAGCCAATGCCACTGAGCCATCACCGCTTCAACTGCTGTTTTTATTTCATTAAGAGCACCTTAACTTATTTTTCTCTTCCTTAAAATAGTTAGACGAGATTTAATTTTAATAACGTTTTATATAAAAGTAGCTACAATAACAAAACGTTGAAAAATTGCGTAATTTTTTATCCTTAATATTCCCGTAGCAGAAAGACGCGGTCTGGCGACTAGTGCGGTTCATTAGTTACCGGTCGCCGGCATTCTGTGATACAGAGTAAGAGAATGTTAGTAGGTAATCTTTGATGTAGCTATGAACATTTTGGTAATAATGTAGGTTGTGGTTGTGTTGTAAAATCTGAGCTGTTGTCTCATTCATTCTCTGTGACGTCACTAATTGACTCCCAAGGAAGACCAGCGCTGACTTATATGAAACTAGCATGCTAAGTTAAGGACCAATTTATGATGTAAAGCAGTTATTTATATGTATATGTCACTCTTTTAAGTAGATATTTTTTTATCAATTACTATCAAAAATAAATTAATTTCCATTTTTCATTTCATTGCAATATGAAACTGCTTCAGTTCCCATTAAGTACTTAACGACCATAGATAGGTAATTAATTGAAACATTGGAATCAATTATCATATTACGATAATATTTTTTTGGCGATCATACCTGTGATATAACTGTGATAGGGTTTAAAAACCTTGTGAGGTTTTGTATGCTACGAGTGTCATGGTGGAACGAGCACGAGGCCCACTGGTATAAAGCGGTAATCTTTGCGTAAAACAGATGGATCGCTGAACCTCCATATGCGCACGGACTAACCAACCTGCCATATACGAAAATCAACATTCTTATATTTCATAAGAATCGCTGATTTTTTTCCAGTGGCTGCGGCTACTGAGGGGAATACCTAGCCAACGATGACCGGTGTAAACTAGCAATAGTTTACACCCATAGTCGCGCGGGGGTTCTCCCATACTCGCAGTCATGGACCCTGATCCAGGTCCGAACAAAGGCCCTTTTCAGGGCCACACCCATAAGGATGTAACCATGCCGCCGCGCCGCCAAGAGGCGCAAAAAGGCCCTTCTCAGGGCCAACCAGAATGTTTTGCTGCAGATCCAGCCGAGATCCAGCCAAGCCAAGAAGCCGCCGCAGGAACATCGTCATCAACTGCAAGTGCACCGTTGACGCCATTCGGAATAACAATGTCACCGCGAGGTCGGCATGAAGGTGACCTCTTCATGCTTGCTCGTCTGATTGAGGCGGGCGCCTTGTCGGATGGCATGTTGTCTTGGATGGCAATATACCTGCGCCTAGAAGAGGCCGAAAAGTTAGGGGTTGAGCTCTCTGAACAAGATAGACGTATATTAGAAGATGCGTCTAAAACAGTGCTTCACCTACCGCCGTCCCCGCACGTTATAGCGAGTATGTGGCCTAAGAGACACTTAGACATGGACACTACCGAACCCCAAGAAGGGAGAAAACGGCCGCGTAGCCGTTCCCTTTCTGCGTCCCCGCCGGTCGCAAAGAAAGGACAGAAGTCCCGGGTCATCCCGGTTAGCCCCAAACCGGCATTAAAGCCGAGACAGGCGGAAAAGCCGGTTCAAACTATAGAGGAACCAAAGCCGCAACGCACCAAGCCAGCCGCCCCTTCGTTTGCACAGGTTGCAAACAAGGACAACAGGGATAGTAAGAAGGCCCCTCCCCGCACTACCCCGCAGCCTCCTCCGTCCACGCAGAGCAGGACGGAACATACAGAGCGAGATGGCAAGATGCCCGCTCCCTCCCGCAAGCCCCCTCTGCCCCCTCAGAGTCAGAGTAGGACAGCGATAGATGATGCTAGAAGAGAGGCGCAGACCGCCCCCGCCCCTACAGCAGAAAAAGCACCTAGATATCCTCCTCTTATTGTAGAGAAAATTGGTAATTGGACTCACCATTTTAAGACAATTGCTGCCAAACTGGGCAGGACTCCAAACGGAAGGCCTTTTGGGCAAGGCATACGTTTCCTGCCAAATGACGAAAACGAGTACAGGGTAATCCAGGCGTACTTAACGCAGCTTGAGAAAGATGAACAGATAAGCTGGTTCAGTTACTCGCTGCCCGCCGAGCGCTCACTCAAGGTAGCCATACGCGGCCTACCTTGTGACACCTCAATAGATGAGATTACAGAGGCCTTTGTAGAGCTCGGGTTCGAACCCGAGTATATAAAGAATATTAAAGGAAGGCAGGGAAGACCAGGCAGTATATTCTACGCCCAATTCAAGAAGACGCCGAATCTCATACCCGCCATATATGACGTCACGGAGCTGCTGTATATGCCCGGCATAACTATTGTAGCATGGCGCGGCAAGAAGGGGCCCGCGCAGTGCCACCGCTGCCAGAAGTTCCGCCACAGCTCGCACAACTGCCATAGAGTCCAGGCTTGTGTGCGCTGTGGTGAAGAGCACATTGCACGAGAATGCCCGCGCCCAAGGGAAGAGCCCGCTACGTGCGCAAATTGCCAGGGCACGCACCCTGCCAATTTTAAGTCCTGCCCAGTGTTTAAGAAGGAAATTCGTAACAAGAAGGCGGGAACAGTAGCGCTCACTGACAGTACTAGTAACCGAAGAGGCACTGCACCGGTTACCAAGACCACGGTTGAAGAAACGGCCCCAGCATCCCTCATGGCCCCGGCGAACTTGCCTAGGCAACCCGGGCAGAAAGCCAAGAGTAAGCCCAAAAAGAAGGCCCAGAAAACACAGCCTGAAACGAAGCCAACACAACAACAAGATGCAAACCGACGGGACTCACTGGGCCAAACCATTGACGTGCTTAAGGGCATTCTTGAAGCTGTCCAGGGAGGTACTGACCCTGAAACGGCCACATTGCAGGGCCTAATGAGAATACTTACCCCCCACAATGGATCACGGTCTTAAGGTGGTCCATTGGAATGCCCAAACGCTCACGGGGAAGAGAAGACTGCTGACCCTCTTCCTCCGTGAGCATAACATCGATATATTACTGGTCAGCGAGACGCACCTGAAGGAAGGCACAGTATTCAAGATACCGAACTATCACACCTACAGACAGGATGAAGTTACGGAGAGAGGCACTGCATACCGAGGACTCGCGGTCATAGTGCATCGGAGAATCGTTCACCAGCTTCTGCCCGAAGAGAAACTGAATTCAATGCAAGTACTGGGTGTGCTTGTCAACATACAAGGACGTAACCATCGAATCTACGCAGCTTACAGACCGCCATTAAGCAAGATCAGTACAGCTGAAATAAGAAGGATACTGAACTCAAGCGATCCCACACTGATAGCTGGCGATCTAAACGCCAAGCACACCCACTGGAACGCCACACACATCGACACCTTCGGCAGAACGCTGTTTGAAGATGCGTGTAACAACGGATACGACATCATCGGCCCCGACGAGCCGACGCACTATGACCCGAGGGGAAACGGGAATGTGATCGACCTGTGCATCCTGAAAAATGTAAGAACTCCGCCTACACAAGAAGTTTTGCCAGACTTACCATCGGACCATCGGCCTGTTCTACTACACTACAAGGATCTCCCAAGTAGAGTTGCCGCCCCCGCGAGGAGGCGGAAAATCTGTTGGGAGACCTTTAGCGCAGAAGTCCACGAACGGACAAAAACAGGACCGATAGTGACACCCGAAGATGTGGAAGCCGCCACTGCCGACCTGACCACGGCTATCCGTGACTCCCTAACCGCCGCATCTCACACCTCCACGATGGACGAGCGTCACGACTCTCTTCCCTCGTGGATAAGGGACATGATTAGAGAGAAAAGGGAGACGAGAAAGCTGTGGCAGACAACCAGATGTCCGAACCAAAAGAGGAAACTGAACGGACTCATCCTCAAAGTCCAAAGCGCGTTACAGGATAACGCATCCGCTTCCTGGGAACGCCATATAGACGATATAACAGAAGAAATCCCATCCGTGCACAAATTGTGTAAACAATTGGCACGCGAGCAAATACCCGCGCGACCGCTGATTGGTCCTGACGGGTTGCTCAAATTCGCCGCCACAGATAGAGCGGAGATCTTCGCCGCTCATCTTGAAACCCAATTCAAGCCGAACCCCGTCAGTGACCAACAGCACGAAGAAGCAGTACTAGCCCAACTTACTACCTACTGGTCACAGAACTTGACGCCTGAAGAGGAAGAGAAGGAAATGATACATTACTCACCCGGTAGAGTAGTAAGATGTATCAGACGCCTGCCTAACAAGAAGGCCCCAGGCACGGATGGGATTACAAACGAAGCCCTGAAGAGACTCCCAGCACGAGGGATCGCAGCGCTAACGCGCATATACAATGGCATCATGCGCTGTGGCCATTTTCCAACGCCATGGAAGGCAGGAAAAGTGATCGTCCTCCCTAAGCCCGGAAAAGACCCCAAGCAACCGGCAAGCTATCGTCCAATCACACTTCTCAGCACCCTATCGAAAGTGTTTGAAAGACTTCTCCTACAGAACTTGGTTCCGCATATAAGACCCAGAGAGGAACAATTCGGGTTTAGGGCGGAACACTCCACGACACTTCAAGTCACCAGAATGGTGAACGAAATGGCCACAGCCATGAACAGAAAGGAATACACAGTGGCAGTCCTACTGGATATGGAGAAGGCCTTCGACAGAGTGTGGCACGAGGGGCTAGTGCACAAGCTGTCGAGGTCTTCCGCCCCCAGGAAGATCGTTCAAATTATAGCCTCCTACCTGAAAGACAGGCGCTTCCAAGTTGCCATAGAAGATGCCATCTCAACAGAGAGGAAGATCGAAGCCGGCGTCCCACAAGGAAGCTGCATCGCACCGTTTTGCTACGCGTGGTACACCGACGACATCCCTGTCGTTGGGCACGCAAAGCTCGCCTTGTATGCGGACGATGCAGCCTACTTCACGACGTCTATCAAGCGGACAAACGCTGCGAAGAGGCTACAGCCGACTCTCGACGCCCTACCGGAATGGTTGGGGAAGTGGAGGCTGTCTGTCAATGTGAAGAAGACACAAGCAATCGCCATCGGATGCAAGAACCCGCCACCTCGCCTTACACTACAAGGACAGCCGATAGAATGGCAAGACAGAGTCCGTTACCTTGGCGTCACCATTGACAGACGCCTCAACTTCCACCATCACGTCGATGAGACCATAAATAAGGCAAGAGCAGCCAGCATAAGACTACGTCCCATACTCCAGTCAAATCTGAAGGTTAACACCAAGATTATGATCTATAAAGCCTATGTACGATCGCGCATAACATACGCGGGGCCGGCATGGTACGCATATGTTTCAGACTCGAATAAGCACCGACTCCAGCGAATTGAAAACAGATGCCTGAGAAACATTGTCAATGCACCAAGATTCGTACGGAATGCAACAGTGTTTAAAGATCTCAAGCATGAAAACATAGACCATTTCATTAGAAGACTTGCCACTGCCATGTTTGCGAAAGCAGACAAATCAAGCCTGCCACATATCCAAGGCATCGCACCTCTGCACGCTAGACCGCCAGAGATCAGTGCCAGAAAGAAATCGAAGCCATATTGCAGAGAGCTCATACTCCCTACCGAAGAACCCGAAAACAAAGAAGATGCCACGGTGAATGCGGCGATACCCCCAGTGGGCAACGCCGTGGTCGCCGATCGGTCCGCTGGGCTTTCCACCAGCGGAATCAACCTGGCGCGGCCTGATCGCCCAGGCTCCTACTGCTCACTGGGCGGTAGGACTGCAGACACCTGATGGTATAATACCAACCCCGACTGACTGCCTCATCGCAATGAGGCAAGAAGAGCCGAAGCAAGAGGGCGACGCCCTGAAGCTTCTCCCCCAGACGCACTCGCGCCTGAGAAGAAAGTCACGACGAAAAACAGATGCAGTTTGTCACAAGTGGCACGCTGCACGTGGCCCTTGACTTATTTTTTATGATTTTTTGTTATTATTTTCTCATAACGCTGAGACATAATGACGTTAAATCTCATTATTCAGTTCCAAACCAGCGACCGTTTTTAAAATTCGCGCGGGCAATGTCGCCCTTGTCTTTGACAAGGTCCGGTCGGTAGATGGAGTGACTATGTCAGCTAACATGAAAAAATATGGACGAACATGGTGGTTATTACATTCGGTGCATACAATTTGTATTGTTTTGTGATAAAATTAGTGCGGGATTTTGGAAATTTTCTGTGTGTTTTACGGATGCCGCTAAAGTTTGTAAGCAAACACGAGAGTTGCGGTCTAAACGGTGTGCGCATTTGGGAACAATTATTGTACATGAGTGCGGCTAGCACGAGGTTAATATATTCCTTCACAGTCTAACAGCCAGAAACCAGCAGGTTGAGCACACTTGACTTACCGACTTCGAGGGAAGACTTGGGACTGATTCTGTAAGTGACTTAATTAATTTGTGATCTTAGATTAGTAGGTTACCACTAGCCCTTAGGTATTAAATTTCACACCGCGTATCGCTTCAGATTGTTGAAACCGATTTAGATTTCGCACACTCATGTTCCTGTTATTTCTTTAATTGCACCTCCCCATATCATCCCGTGGGTGTCGTAAGACGCGACTAAGGGAAAAATACTGGAAGGTTGGCAGCAGCACCTTCTAAAGAACTGCCATCTTACACTGCGATCCCCAAGCCGCCTGCCAAGCGTGGGGATTATGGCAAATACCCCCTTAATAGGGGAGGCTGTGTTCAGCAGTGGATAAGTTTGCTGTTACAGTAGGTATAATGTTAAAATTTATTTCAATGAAGAAGCTTTTACAATTCCTTAACAGAGAGCGTATATTCCAAAACCGATTTGGTCTAGTGTCCATTTATATTTTAGAAAGAATCATAATATGACATAATTTTTTTTAATTCGGATAAGGTACTGCTCTGAGCAGAATATCGTTGTACCCTTACAACCATCAGAAAGAAATATGAAATGAAAGTAAAACGTCCAACGTTTAATACATATTCTACCTACCTATCTGTTGCTCTAGAAATCATTATGAATAGGGTGGAAAGCGACAAGGGCGTTAAATTTACCATGAAGGTTAAATGATAATTATTTTTTTCTTGAACAAGGTTCGATTTTAAAACGTTAGGTCAATCTTGTACAAATCGTTTGTTGAGTTGGGTACATTTTCTCCTATAATCATTCAAGCTGTGGTTGTTTAGTAACAATATTTTTTGCTTTGTATAAACAGTACGGTAGGTACAGTTTTAATTGAGAACGTTTTGGTACTGTAAAATATTACGTTACGGCCGCTTTTCTAATAAGGAAATTTTGCTTTTAGAACCACCAGATTTGAATTGAAGAAATTTACTTTTTTTGTGGGTCGCACCATACTATATATCCAATCATTCTCGATCGCCAAGCGGCTCACGCACGGGTACATTAAGCAGGACATTGGGTTCGAATCCCAATGGAAACAAACATTTCGTGCTCATAATTTTAAATCTGATATTAGCTTAGTAAGAATAATGATTCTAAATAATACAATATGAGCATTGCATATGTATCGGACTATCATATGCATTGCTGCCAAGAAAGGTCAGCGTGATGCTGTGAATTGGTCCGTAGTGCTGGTTTGAAGCTATTTACAACAGTTGAAGCAATGACGGCCGAGCGGTAATGAAGCAATGATGGCCGAGCGGTAATGAAGCAATGATGGCTATGGACTGCCGTGCCGCAGTACCCTGGTTTGATCCCCACCGCCGGCTTGAGCTTCACCGCATGGTGGAAGGGCATTTTGCCATTGCCCGCCTGGCTAGCTACCACCCTTTTAAGTAGAAAGTCTGTCGCCATGCACCGAAAGGTGTGTTCCGGCAGTAGAGTGAGAGCCAGTGAAATTACAGGCACAATGAGACTTAACAACTATGTCTTAATGTGACGGGCGCAGTGCAATTCGTGACTTGTGATGAATTGCAACTGTTATAGGCAGAGGTTAGTCCACTCAACATCAGGTGGGCCTCGAGCTTGTTCCATCACAATAAAATAAAAAATAAAAAGGTTGCAATTTTTATTTCAATATATATTACTTTCTCACTTGTTTGGTTACTGGTACTATGATCATGAATAAATTTATTGGCTAAGGCTGAAGTGGGGCTTGTTGCTGGTATACTACATTGTCATTGCCCTATTACATACAGCTTTATTAATTACTAGCTTTGACATAAAAAAAATATAAATATACTAGCTTTCTGGCCGCGGTCGGAGCCGCGAAGAAGCTAGTATATATATATATTTTTTTATGTTATTGTGAGTGAACAAGCCCAAGGCCCACCTGATGTTAAGTGGACTAACCCCTGCCTATAACAGACGCATTTCCTCAACGACGTATTGCACTGTGTCCGTCACACTGAGACGTAGAGATGTTAGGTCTCATGTGCATGTAAATTTACTGGCTCTCAAGGACTGCTGCCGGAACCTACTGTTAGGAGCTTGGCGACAGATTTTCTACTTGAAGGTGGTCGGCAGACGGGCAATCGAAAAATGCCCTTCCACCATGCGATGAAGCTCAAGCCCGCGGCGGGATTTGAACCATGGACCTATTGCACGTCATTCCATAGCCAATGCCACTGAGCTATCACTGATTCATAAGTCGTATGTCGTTTATCGCGCAAAACTATTAAACTCTTTTTGCGCAGTTGGATAAATACTACAATAAGTTCTTACTCTAATTCAAATTTGATCCACATTGGTCCAGTAGTTATTAAGTTTATTCGTTGCATACAGATATACAAATCTTTCCTCGTGATAACATTAGTATAGAGATACAATAACAATAAGGGTAAGTCCTTATATTATACAAAAAAATGGATATTTAATTTTCCCATATTATATAAAAGGGTCGCAGTCCAGCGACTTCCACGGTTCATTAGTTCCCGGTCACCGGCACTCAGTGCCACAGCGCAAAAAGTTTCAGTAAGTAATTTATCAGTATTTGAAGTGGACGTATATCTGATATAAGTGTGTAAGATTTAAAAATAGTTTCGAGAAATTAAAAGCAATTCAACGTTCAAAATTGTTTGCCAAATAGGAAAAATATATCAACAATATAAAAAATTCTGCCTAAAAACTATATATACACCCAAGCATTGCAAATATACTACGTCGTTTTCGTGATAAAAACTGTGTTCATATTTTTTTCTCTGATGGTAGGTTTAGGTTTGCAGTCAGAAACTATATGCCTCAATAACAATTATCAATATCACCTATATGATAATTAAGACACTACGTTGAAGAAAATGTTAGCAAATAAGGGATATAGAAGTAGAACATTTTGTGAATGATTTCTTCCGGGTAAGTATTACCCGTGGGGTGCTGGGCTAGAATTTCTACGGTTATTTTATACGGGAAATATTGTTATTATATTACTCTATGTTAAATTAATAGCTTATGTCATATGCGTTGAAAATACGCAGATAGAAAGCTCAGGTGTGCGTCCTTTATCAGTGGAAGGTCATCGACCTTCCTGAAGATTTTTCCATGAGCTGCGCGTGACCACTATTCCCACTTTTAAATAAATTGTTTATTACAACCTAGCACGTGGATTGTCATCGTCTAGAACTCATTAAATGCAATTAATATATATTTTTAGCTCATCGTATTGTCCAAAACTTATCAGAGCGCTTGGTCGATGCGACGCATGATCAAAATGCTGGCACCTATTTGGCTCAAAGAGTAAGCATTGCAATTCAACGGAGCAATGCTGCCAGCATGCTGGGCACGCTGCCAACTGGTAGTGGGCTAGAGCATTTGGACTGCCTAAGACTTATAGGGCCTGACCAACATTTTCGACAACATCGTCCCTTACCAGCAGGCGAGATAGTGGTCATAGCTAACCTATCAGGTATAAAAATAGAATCTTGTAGTGAAATCTTAGGTATAAATGTATGTATTGATGTATAAGTGGACGTACGAAAATTGCTTAATTACCTTAAATCAAGTATCACACTTTTGAAATTGCTCTGTGACCATCGTCTGGTTATTCCTGAAGCCGGGACATAAATAGGTGGTAAGTAAGTATCTTAATGGTGTTCTGACGTCGTATTTATCATCGTTAGCATAAAATAAGTCTAGAAATAAACGAAATTCAGTGAAATTTCATTATGGATTTAGTATAACTTTGACAGATTTAAACTATTATGGATTTAATAATATGTTTTTATTTATTCTCACTACATAGTATAAAACAAAGTCGCTTTCTCTGTCCCTATATCCCTATGTATGCTTAAATCTTTTAAACCACGCAACGGATTTTGTAGCGGTTTTTTTAATAGATAGAGTGATTGAAGAGGAAGGTTTATATGTATAATAACTTCCATTAAATAGTGGAGAAATACTGTTATTTTTGAGGTTTCTAATGTTATGTCGAATATAATTATTTTTTTTCCGCTTACATTGCAAACGCAGGGTGAACCCTACGAGATTTATCAAAATATTGTACTAAGTATTGTTCACATTGAAAAGTTCTACAGAAAACTACGCTATGGTATATGTCTATCTCTTATGGATATCCCACATTTTTTTTTTGTCATTTACTTTTTACGACAATTAATGGCAAATTTTAGAAGCGATTTTAACCATTACAACAATAATCCTTATCTAATTAAATACTGTATATACATTGTTGATTTAATATAGATCTATATGGCCTTTTACAGCATATGATTTAAATGAATATTTTCGAAGATATTACAGATTTAAAAATTGCGGTACGTAGCGGTTCCGGCCGGCCCGGGCGGCGGGAGCGTGTAGTGTAAAAACGTAAAAGGTAAATAAGTAAAA
Source organism: Plagodis pulveraria (assembly GCA_963890685.1). Classification (NCBI taxonomy): domain Eukaryota; kingdom Metazoa; phylum Arthropoda; class Insecta; order Lepidoptera; family Geometridae; genus Plagodis; species Plagodis pulveraria. The sequence goes on from OY982968.1 coordinate 3,173,010, forward strand.
ATGTAGTGTATGAATTTAGATATTCCAAAGATAGCAGAAAATCGTCATGGTTTAGGGAAAGAAGAATTGTTTTACTCTAAACTACTGGATCGGTTTTAATCATTTTTTCAGCGAATTACATAGGCTATATATTTTATACCCATGCGAAGCCGGAGCGGGTCGCTAGTTTATATATATTACCATAATAATTAACGCTTATTTGATACATGTGTCTTTCTTTGCGTATTTATTCGTACGTATTAAAATAGAAACTGACAAAAATATATATATTGAAATTTATCTAAGATATTTTTAGCTTATCTATGACCTATACATGAATTTAACTGGTACATTGATTGATACACTGATGGAATTCCAAAGGAGAGTTTACGTCCGTCAGACGGCCGCCAACTTCGAAGCCAAGTACTTCAAGGATGGTACAGTGCCTACATAGCAATATTTTTCAAAACATTGAACATACAAAACTTTGCTTCTCGTCGTAATTTTACTGGCTCTCATGGACTGCTGCCGGAACACACTTTAAAGTACTTGGCAACAGTGAGTGTGATAGCTAGCCAGGCGAGCATTCGCAAAATACCTTTCCACTATGCGGTGAAGCTCAAGCCGGCGGTGGGGATCGAACCATGGACCAGCGGCACGGCAGTCTATAGCTTTTACCGCTCGGTTATCATTGCTTTTACTGAGACTAGCAATCAGTGCATATTTCCTTTAATCGTGGTTCAGGACTTTAACCAAAGATATAATTTTGAACATAAGTATAGCATAAGCTTCATATTCTTAAAGCGGGAACTGTGTAAAATACCGATATAAGATTCTACATAATTTCCCAACCGTTAAACTGTGTTCATGCTTAAGTGAAGCGTTATCAAGTCGATTATGTAAATCAGTATTTGAATGTCAAAGTGAAGTGACTACAGAATTTATCTTCACGCATAATCAATTTGACATTAAAGCCACGAGGTGGAACAAAATGTGAAATATTTTCTATTCAGGCAAATAAATTATGTGAGATGGAAATGCGGAGAAAATATAAAGTACTTAAAAGCTGTACCGCTTAAGGAACGTGATACCTGAAAGACTGCAAATTATGTTTCACAAGTACCTACACAATTTAACTTTATATCCCTGTATTGCATAGTTTCCTGCATCGCCGATGATCTTTTGTCCGGACACGATGGCCAATTTAAACCTTTAAGGACAATTCTAGAAAATAATAAAAGATAAGCAGATTCGGATTCGCTATGACGCGTGGTTGTCCTCAGAGCTAGTGCAAACAGCAGCCACGTTAAACCTGGAGGTCATCTGTCATTACAGAAGCAAAATGTAGCAAACTTATCTAGAGCAAAGTGAAACAAACGGCCTGAATATTAGAAGAATAGCAAAACATACAATTAGATCCCTTAATGCATTATAAGGAGTTTAAGTCAATACGAAAGTCAGTTTGAAACTTAATTCAGTAATAGACTAGTTGGAGTGTCATCATATAAGCATATCATACGGTCTTTATTTTCATAGCTGATAGTCAAGCCCCTGACCATTATCTCATCTGATAGCAATTAACGATGTGGTCGAAGATATGGTTTACGGTTTACCTAGAATTACTGGCTCTCAAGGTCGAAACATACTGTTAGGTGCTTGGCCTCAGATTTTATACTTGGGGGTGGATCACGCTAGTATACTGTACTGTATCAGCCGGATCGTCCACTGCTGAACACAGCCTCCCCTATTAAGGGGGTATTTGCCATAATCTACGCTAGTATGCATGATGATAAATGCCATTTAACCCATAAATTTCTAAAATAATGATATAACAATGATTACAAAATCCAATTATGACTATCTGACCCTTGGTTTGAACCGAAATCCTTGAGATATCAAAGAAATGCTTCATTAAGCTACTCAAGTTATGAGTCAGTCGGAGAGCTGTTCCAATAAATCACGGGTTGTAATTATTTCTCATTTACTAAGAAATCGTAAAAGGTCACGGAAGATAAACTTCAATTTTTCTTATTAATCCAAGAGGCAAATCCGACAAGAAGTAGTTTCGCAAACTAAAGAAAATCCTACTAGAATGAGCATTCACCTTCTAACAAAAGGCAGGTAAATTATACCTTTTGAATTAGTCTCACTCCATTCAAATTTCAACGTTAGACCGATAGTATAACGTTGCAAATTGTCTGATGTTTTGTTCCATTAAATCTGTCTAAGATACCTTTAACATCATTCAATTAGGATCTTTACGCAATAGCAACAAGGTTCAATATGGGAGGAAGTAGGTTTCTTATGGGAAAACTTTACCTCATACGATGTAACTCAGTGGCTGATCCAATTTGCGTCATTAGGTGGATGCGTGTTTGTGACGTCATCGTTAATACGATTGGGTAAAAACGCCCCGGGGTAGACGGGAATAATGTGATTATTGGTCGATGGGTAAGGGACTCGATGGGGTACGTCGGGAAAAAATCCGCTATATAGTTTGTCGTGTAATGAATTTGTGTGATACTTAAGGTGAATGCTGAATATGGCGAGGAATTCAAAAGTAAAACATATTTTAGATTTTTTTGTTAGGTTGTCTAACTATTGTATTCGATCACGTAATACGCGAAATTCGGAGAATATTTTTTTACGATATCTAATGTATAATTCTTATCATTTTACAATTGATTATATTTGAAGCGCTTAAACGTAAATAACCAACATTAAAAAAGGAGAAGGATCTCAATTCGATTGTAGTTTTTTGTGTGTGTACCTCATAACTTAATACAAATTTAAATCTGTCGCCAATCACCTAACGGTGTGTTCCGGCAGCAGTCCTTGCGAGCCAGTTAATTACAGGCACATGAGACTTAATAAATATGCTTCAAAGTGACGGGCGCAGATCAATTCGAGACTTGTGACGAAATGCATCTGTTATAAGCAGAGGTTAGTCCGCTTAACATCAGGTGGTTCTCGAGCTTGTTCCGTCACAATAACATAAAAAAACGTAAATACATCAGAAAAAAACCTAGTATTAGCAGAATGCTGTTTTATTATGTGTACCTATGTACACGTATATCTTATACGGCACAAGCTTATTTGATCTGGGTTCACTTATTATTTATTAATAGCTGATACGCTAGCATTTGAACACTGTCTTTATTTTTTTTTATTTATACCTGATAGGCTATGATTCGATCACTAACTCACCTGATGGTAAGTGATATTGTGGTCGAAGAAGTTGTTTAGGCTAGCCTAGAATTACTGGCTCTCAAGGACAGCTGCCGTTAGGTTCGTGGCGACAGATTTTTTCCTTGAAAGTGGCTAGACAGGCGGGCATTCGAAAAATGCTCTACAACCATGCTATAGTAACTGCGATCCTAAGACAATAACCGGGGCCGACGGCTAAAGTGCTCAGTAGTAATGTTACTAGCGGTCACCCATCCAAGCCATGACCGCGGCGAACATTGCTTAACTTAGCTGATCGGTTAAGAACGGGTAAATTAACATTGCTTTGAGCGCTTCAAACTTATTTTCCCTATTAAAACTCAACTGGCACTACCTAGGTATATATGAGAAACTGAAAATAGTAATATATGTTAACATTAGAAACCTACGTTATATATCATTAGGTTGGCGTACGTTTTCTTACCTTTCTATGTCTTTTGGAAGTGAGAAAAACGTGAGGTTCTGGCCTGTGTTGTTATTTATGCAGCCAAATGCAATGCGGTATGATTTTGCCCTCAATTCAACCTACCTAATAGATGTCAGCCTTACTATTCGCTACTAGGTATGTAAATAGCCTAACAAATACAAACACGAAGTACGGCGCTTTGACACTTCAAAAAGTAGACGTGCGTTCCGGGCGGCGCGCGGCAACCTACTGTAAGCCCGTCTTGTCGCAGCCACCGATGTACTTGCAGCTTTGTACCTAACGTGCGGAGTGCGCCAAGCCTGCCAATACTCATTTATCTATGAAAGCCATATTCGATTTCTGTTACTAAGTCCAGTCAGATATCATCTCAGTTATCATATATTATATATTTGGTAACCAAAGTAATCGTTACGTATAAAATTAAAAATACAAAGATTGATAACTTTGAAAACCCCAACTTATAAAAATATGATTTTAGTATTATTAAAGACTATATCATTAGAATGGTTTCGTTTCCGTGGGTCCTTTTAAGTAGGGTACCCGAAACACACGGAACTTTGGCAATTTTCTTTTAGTGAGATCTGATGAGTAGTATTTGAGTTATCCCTAATAAGGTCTGAAAAACTGCTGCCAAAACACACAGTTTGGTGGTTTTCTACTTGAGAGTGGTAGATAGCTCAGTAAGCATTCGAAAATGCCCTTCCACCGTGCGGTGACGGCGAATATCAAGCCAGCGTTAGGGATCGAACCATGGCCCTGCAGCACGGTAGTCCGTTGCTCTTACCGTTAGGCTGTCGTTCCTTCATAAATAAGAAAGTATTGTGACACTAACTAAAAACTTCATTCTTTCTTTCATCTACAACTGAAAGGCATGTACTGTTGAATATACGCCTCCCCAAATGTATGCTTCGTCTACACGCAACGTCTTGCTTACACGGGCTACCGTTAACCGTCTTACATGCACGTGGTACCGTGTACCGCCTTTACACAATAGCGGCCACACGTACAAGTAAATTCTCAAGCAAACCGTTGCGAGCTTCTTTGGTCTTTTTATCATTAATTTATATTATAATTTACGTAAATAATATAATTTTGAAGCAGTGATGGCTCAGTGATATTGGCTATGGACTGCCGTGCAGCAGGTCCATGATTCAAATCCCGCCGCGGGCTTGAGCTTGCCGCATGGTGGAATGGCATTTTGTGAATGTCCGCCTGGCTAGCTACAACCCTTAAGTGTTGCCAAGCACCTAACGGTGTGTACCGGCAGCTGTCCTTGAAAGTCAGTAAAATTACAGGCACATGAGATTTAAAAATTGTACGTCTCAGTATGACGGGCATTGATTTTGAAAATTTTATTAATGTTAACAGTGTGTCTCCACATATAAATACATAGTTAACAACGTATTTATACGTCCAAACATTTCTAATGCAACGACCTTATATTCTAATGAAGGCAAAAACCAGTTACAATAATTTCACAAGACTGAAGCGCGGTTCGAACGTCCGTCCACTCGTGTAAGTAAACCCGTGCGTGCAGGCATGTGTCCTAATCCAAAGTTTGTTCGAGCTACCTTTTTGCCGTCCACATATGTTTAGTTGTGCGGGTTTATTTGCAAGGAAGACGTTGCGTGTGGACGGCACACTAGATGCTTTCAACGTTCTGAGTATACGTGATGAATAGCTTGTCAGCGGTCGTAAAGCAGCAGCTGAAACATGCAGTATCGGAAATGGGATGAGTTCATCGTTGACAAGAAGGTCACAATATAAAACGTGCTAGTGGAACAAAAAAATGAACCTTCCACATCTCACCATTTTCCTATTCACATTCCAATACTATGTAACCTTTTGCGGCTATGATCTTGTTAGTAGTAAATCTAGTACTTTTTGTTCTAATAGGGCGTTAAATAGTAAGGAGGTCTGTTATGTGCTCAATGTACGGTGAACGTCCAATGTGACGGGGTTGCCGGCGGCTGTACTTGAGATGCAGTTCCCGTTCTAGGCTTAGCCTTCTATGCCTGAATATCTGCTACATCAGTCTTTACCAAAAAAAAGTGAAGTAATATTATTTATAACATAAGTACACTATGGTACCTAATTTTTTTATCTGAAATGACACCGTTGACATAAAAGAAAAGGGCCGATCGACGAACAATTTACAATTGTGGGCATAGACAAAGATAAAGATACGTTTATTTGCTAAAACATGTACAAGTTAGGATCTTAAGAATTAGATGGAAAACAATATCCTAAAGTTGATCTATAGTGCCAGATGTTAGATGTTAGATGGGCGACTGAATGTTTGATTGATTTATAACATAATGGGAAAACAGGACCGGCATTCTGGGGTTGTAGCATGGTGGATAGTAGAGGTATGTTTGTCTAAGTTGTATGCGTTAAAATTCTAAGCAAAAATAGTACCTTTCTTTCACCCTAGATGGCCTCGTTAAAATTGCAAGCTAGGCTGACAAACGCTTGCATTTATCGCACGGTAACAAGGTAGGTTCGAAAGTAGCGTCGTTTCTATGACTTAAGTTGGTAAGCAAAATAAACCTCTTGGTCTCGTACTTAAAGTTTAATTTCAGTGTATTTTAGTGAATTGTCGCCGCCGCGGGCTTTAGCTTCACCGCATGGTGGAAGGCCATTTTGCGAATGCCCGCCTGACCACCCTCAAATGGAAAATCTGTCGCTAAGCACCTAACGGTGTATTCCGGTAGCAGTCCTTGAGAGCCAGTGAAATTACAGGCACATGAGACTTAACAATTATGTGTCCAGGTGACCGGCGCAGGCAATTCGTGACTTGTGACGAAATGCATCTGTTATAGGCAGAGGTTAGTCCGCTTAACATCAAGTGGGGCTCGAGCTTGTTCTGGCAACATAACATAAAAAAAAAATGTGTAGGCCAAGCTTCTAATCTCAACAACGTTCATTACTTAATCGCGGTGACCCTTTGTGCTTTACGTACCTACGTAGATTTGTTTTAAATAATTTATATTCATTACCTTTTTAAATGAATTTACACATACGTATTAGGAATATTCATTTTCAAAATAGACAGAATTTGTGTTAATGTTCAAAATTAAACCTTAATCATAAATTCAATTAAAGTCCCTAGACCGCATTAAATTTTATCATACATTTCATTTGTGACAATGAGAATACTGGATAAAATATTTTTATGTTTTTTCATTAAGTATATAATTTGTACAATAGCATTTACTTGGAATATCACAAGTTTTTCGTTGCTACAAAAAACTATTATATCGAAACACAAAAAAACTTAGTTAAGACTCAAACTCAAAGTAGTGGTAATGATGTTATACTATCGGCCGTTAAGTGTCAGTTTCAAGTGGAATTTAACACGTTCCTTAATCCTATAACGATGGTTAAGTACCCGAATAAATGCTATTAAACTCGGTTTAGGGCTTCACGTAACGCCTGTTTAGATGCTTAAACGATCTTAGTACTGCCGGACCTGTAGAGTAACTTAAAAGGATCCACAACTTTCGCTATTATCTCTCCCAATATTTTATGATTGGCCATTTATCAAATTATATTCTTTAGTTTTTTTCATAAAATGTAAGGAAGTTTTGTGCCGCTTATAAAAAAAATCTAATCGTTTGTTGAAAATAACAAGTAACTCTACTTCTAGAATAAATAAAAATGACATTTTATTTGGTTAAGTCCTAGTTTCCATCAGTCGCTGTAAATAGGTTGGCCCACTCCATGGAACCAAAAAAGGTCTGTTAAATAATACTTCTGCTTACACATGTTGAGTTAATTTTTCTTTTTATTTATGCATGATAGGTTGACCTTTGACCACTATCTCACCTGATGGTAAATGATGATTTGGTCGAAGATGTTGTTCAGGCTAACCTACAAGAAATTTATTGTAGTCATGTTGCAATGGTCAAAAGAAAATTCATAAATACTTATATATTTACTCTATATAAAGGTAAACTGAGTCAATTTTACATAGCTATTAACATATAAGTATAATAAGTTGTTGAAATAGTACTACCTATCAAAACTTGTTAATAGAAAAACCTGTGGAGAAAGAAAGTTAGGGCAAATACCTTATTTTGAAGCAATAATAGCCGCGCGATTATAGTTATGGACAGTGGGAATCGAACCATAGACCTGTGGCACCACATCATTATATGTACGACAACTAATGTAAAATTTAAATTTCTTATTGTCACCAAGTTTGACTGAAGGCCTGTTTCAGAATGTTTGAGAACTTCCGGTTATACTACCTAAAACATATTTAATAAATAAAACACTATCTTTGCGTTTCACAGCCATCAATTTAGCCTATCCATCGGTTAAAGCTTGAAACGCGCTGCATGTTAACTGTCATTTTTATCATTCATTTATTTTACGTTCTGGGAAGTATAACCGGAACTTACTCGAACATTCTGAAACAGGCCCTAAGTTTACTTAAAACAGCATAACATATATTATTCTTTCTACGAATTTATTTCCATATCATTCAAAACCGTTTCATAAAATAATATGAACAGATACAAGTTATATATTATTTTTAAGGCCCACGTACTTTCATATGTGATTATTATACACAATGTCTCCGTAAAAATGAACGAAAGAGAATGATTGCGCGGTCCATTCTCCAGCAACAACTATCATATTATCTATGACATAGATACACACAAGATTGTTAATTTTTTATGAGTTTATTTTACGTGAACCATAACACGAATCATCATCAGCTGGAAGATGTCCACTGTGGACAAAGGCCTCCCCCATAGAACGCTACAATGGACGGCCGTTTTTAATAACCACTTGTAACCATTGGCTACCCGCGACTTTAACGCTGTTATCAGCACATGAATAAATAACCGTAGTTATCAGTCCACTTAGTGGGGGACCTACCAACTACTAACCTACTATATATCTTTCGGTGTGATGTAACCACTCGTGAACCTATCTTCCCCATCAGTTATCAGTTCATGGAGCATTGTGATCTGCCCGTCGACATTTCAACTTGTAAATTCAGGCTATGACGGTGACTTTCTTTGGCGGTTCTTTGGAGAATTTCCTAAATACAATAATACAAAATACCTCCGAATACACGCCTTTATTTTAAATATTCGTGATAAGGCTAATGTCACCGCTATCGTCAGCAGAACTCCTACAGGCGCGTCAAATACATTTTAATAAACTATGTAAAATCCTAAGCGTTCCAATTCATTCCACTTCAAAAGCTATTATTCTTAAAACAATACATATATTAGGCTCGCTTACCTGCGATGTTATGTGTTGGATTATGCTATTGTTAGCACTCTATTTAAGGTATACAAAGCGTAATTATGCGCTTTTTCGCATAATTACGTTTGATATGCTATAATGAGTTACACAATAAAGACCTAAGCTTACTTACGTATCTGTCGGATATTTTGTTTACAATTATTGTTGAAAGAATAGCTACCGTCTTTCCTTACCATGAAAATTTGTGTATGAACATAATTTTTCGAAAAAAACACCACACATTATTTTTTGTTGACTTAAAAACCTATTTATTTTGCTAAAAGAAATTTGATTAATATTATTACAGCATAGAAAAACTAACTGTGTCAACAGAACATGCTAACGTAAGGTCACAAATATTAGTAGCTTTATCGTCAGCACTTTGACTATGTCGCATAAAGTTACCATCCACGTCCTGGTACGTTTTGAGCACCATTTTGCCGTAACACAAGAAAATATTACGCTCTTGAAAACAGCGCTCAGTTGTGCTTCTAGCCATCATTTGAGCACAATAATAGAAATTCCGTTCTTATTATTAAGAACCTGGATTCTGTTTCATTAACAAAAACATTTGCATTTTGCACACAGTAATCCTATAAAACCACTTCAATCACTTCTGTCAATTTAACAAAATCTTCATGTCAATAAGTCGGAGTGAAACTGACAGTAAAAAGAATAATATTTAAACACTACACTAACCTGCGTATGCGAGTAGAACATGCTGAAGTTGGACACGATGACAGGTACCGGTAGCGCTATTGTCAGCACTCCGGCTAGGGCGCATAGCGCGCCTACAAACATGCCCAGGTATGTTTTGGGCGCCATGTCGCCGTAGCCCACAGTGGTCATGGTCACTATCGCCCACCATAGGCCCAGGGGGATGGACTTGAACTGGTTGTCTGGGTTATCCTGGAACAAATTATTTTTTTGAGTCTTTCTAAACTTCTTAGCCAACTTCGGAAAAAAATCGACCTAGTGCGAGATGTAGTCGTGCACTGAGGGTTCCAAACAAACCTGGAGGTATAAGTAAAGTAATGGCATTTTTATTGCCAAATTAAATCTATAACATTTAAAAATTATTAAGAATATTTTAATTATATGATGTAACTAAAAAATCATGCTTTTCGTAATTTTTCTTTTATCTGTGCTATAAGACGTTGCTTCGTACCAAGATTCTCTTGCGAGTGTCGAACATTTGCAGGATAAACGGCTGTATCTTTTGATTGCGTTGGCTTAGAATTTTGAATTTTTGCACAGCTCCAAGGGACTGTAGACCTGAGTATTTAATATGAATTTCAGCTTGATACATTCACGCGTTTCTGAGAAAAAGGGTCTTGACAGACAGACAGACAGCCGTACACCAAAGTGATCCTATAAGGGTTCCGTTTTTTCCTATTGAGATACGGAATCCTAAAAAGGAGAATGTTTTCAATAATATGTATTTTTTTGTATGTATGAAAAAATGTTGTTGATTATTTTTGTGTAGGGTAGAGTTTATAATACCTACCAAGGTTTTTTTTTTTGAGTATTTACTAAGTTATAGTCAACTGAAAAATGTATTTACATACTAGGATGATTTAATGGTAATTGCAACTATTGTCGATGGTGAACAGTTAGGCTATCACTAAAAACCTTGAAAAAATGTCTAAGGAGTACAAACTTGACTTCCAACACTGAAAAGTATGAAATAACTTGTGAAACTCGGCCCATGAGAGGTCAGTGTTTTGACGCAGCAAAGCACCGACTTCTACAAGTTATTACATACTTTTCAACGTTAGAAGGTGGTTCTGTTTTTTTGATATTTTCTTATCTTAGTTATTTAACAACAAATTACATTATTCATAGATATAAAAAACCTCAGTAATCACATCACCTTATCACAATTCACAATTTTTGATGATATGCTAATCGTTTTTGATCATTTTGTATTTAAGTGGTGATGTATTGTAGTTGATGATCAAACTAAGAAGGAATCTAAAATGTAATTGGCAACGGTTATTTTTACAATGGCTTATCATAGTGGCATCTGTTGGAAAGAGAAGATGGAATCAAGAAGTGATGACCATTATTATCTCCCTAATCTTTTAATTTTTTGGTTTAATCTCCGATGTACATCTTCTAAATAACACAACAAACTGTACACTACAGCTACTACAATAAAATCATTAAAACAACCTTTACGTCATAACAGACTCACAGGCAGTTCAGTGAAAACTAACGCAGCGAGCAAGGATATTTATATTGTATCGTATTTTTATTCAATTAAGTAATTTTATATATTTTTTTTATTAAGTTTAAGCTACGGTAATCACCATCTCTATGACCAGGGAGATGTTTTTCGTGCTCCACTTGAATGTCCCACCCTGACATAAAGTTGTTAATCTCATCTGCCTGTTACTTCACCGGCACCAATACCCTTTGAACCGGAACACAGTAATGCGAACATAACTGCTTGGCGGTAGATATAGATATGATGGCAGTACTTCCCCGGATGAACTCGCACAAAGAGTTCTGTACTGTACTATACTGTATCAGCTGGATTGTCCACTGCTGAATACAGCCTCCCCCCACTATGGGGAGGTGGAGTTTGCCATAATCTCTACGCTTGGCAGGTGTTCAGGCAGCAGCCTAAACTAGTATTTGGCGGGGACAGGAGGCGCGGGGTGCGCCGCCGACTTCACTTCTCACTCGCCCGCGGAGCAAGAACGCCGTGCTCAATTAATTTTAACCACCCGTTTTGGCATCTGATAATTTGTATTTTCCAAAATTACATCTCAACATTTATACAGTCCACCCTTTTATTCAAGTCCCTAGCTAGGACCCTAACAGCAGGCGTCTTGAGGATCGCAGTTTTAGATAGCAGTTCCTCAGAAGGCGCAGCTGCCCACCTTCCGGTATTTTACCTTTAGTCGCATCTTACGACACCCACAGGTAGCAATGGGTGACATTTTAGCACCTTTTTTGAAGCAGTCATGGCTCAGTGGCATTGGCTATGGACTGCCGTACAGCAGGTCCATGGTTCGAATCACGCCGCGGGCTTGAACTTCACCGCATGGTGGAAGGGCATTTTGTGAATGCCCGCCTGGCTAGCGACCACCCCCAAGTAGAAAATCTGTCGCCAAGCACCTAACAGTGTGTTCCGGCAGCAGTCCTTGAGAGCCAGAAAAATTACAGGCTAATGAGACCTAACAACTGGACGTCTCAGTGTGACGGGCACAGTGCAATTCGTCGTTGACGAAATGCGTTTGTTATAGGCAGAGGTTAGTCCACTTAACATCAGGTGGGCCTCAGGCTCGTTCCGTCACAACAACATAAAAAAAACCTTACGGGGCAATAATGAGCTCTATTGCTACTATAACAGTCGTGTAATTGTATCATTACTACCGTTAACGAGTATTTCTGCTCAATTTATTTCCCATCAAAATGCAAACCGATATCTGAAAGTTCATTACCGGTTGAACAAACCAACTGAAACATTTCGACCAATTTCAGGCAACCATTGTGATTACAATAATAATCAGTATTGGTTTTGTAAGTGGTTTGTACAATAGGTACGGATTAAGTACAGTTCGATCATTATATTTTCGTAAGTGTTTTATATTCGTTACTTTTGAAATAGTGATGGCTCAGTGTCATTGGCTATGGACTGCCGCGCAGCAGGTCCATAGTTCGAAACCTGCTGCGGGCTGAAGCCTCACCGCATGGAAGGCCATTTTGTGAACGCCTGCCTGGCTAGCGACCACCTTCAAGTATAAATTCTGTCGCCAAACACCTAGTGGTGTGTTTTGGCAGCAGCCCCTGAGAGCCAGTGAAATTACAGGCAGATGAGACTTAACGACTATGTCTCAACGTGACGGGCACAGTTTAATTCGTGACTTGTGACAAATGCATGTGTTATAGGCACAGGTTTGTCCTCTTAACATCAGGTGGGCTATAGCTTGTTCCGTCACAATAACATAAAAAATACTATCCAAATCATCTATCAGTAAGTAAATTTTATCGGATATATTCGCGCACTATTTCAAGTCAACAGATTTTAGGTAAAAATGTAAATGTAACAGAAAATACATTCTAAGCTTATATCATAGATTACATATTAAGCCACACGACGAACATAGAAATAATATGCAAGGAAATCTCTAGCGGAAACTATGCATTACATAAATTGAAACCAGTTTTAAATAAAGAAGCATTATTATCAGTGTATCATGCATAGGTATATACATTTAAATATAAGGTATGCAATTACCATATGGATAACGAAGAAAAAATACAGAAAGTTTTAAAATGTCAGAAACGGTCCATGAGGAATAAATAATAAAAAATATACTAAAATAAATAAAATCATAACTGTAGTTTCACTCTATGTTTCTAGTATCTACTAGAAATACATGAGGAAAAAGAAAAATGACCAAAAAAATAAGGACATGCATACATATATATACAAATCAGCTCCGCAATAATTACAAATTGTTTAGACAAATAGGTAACGAATTTGTGAATATGACGTTATCAGAATCTTCATTTAAGAATTATGAACAATAAATTCTCTAATTTACCAAATTTATACCGCTATTTCAAATCTTACCATTCACAATATCGAATTATAATTATATGTTACATGCCAGCCTTATTTTATTAATCCTAAATTTATCGAGCATATAATATGGTTTTATGAAATATTATTGACATAATCTTAATCTTTATTTCGTATGATTCACAAGAATTGATATATTATGTATATAAATTTTAAATTGATAAAAATGATAGACATTGTCAATGTGTATTAAATATCATATTGCAATAATGAATTTCCTCTAACATGTTATTTTTATTCATTAAGTACATTAAGTAGTGGGATACAATAATTTTCTAGTATACAATAATGTTTTGAAATTAATACCAACCTTATTGTAAAATTACTTGTCTAGTGTAATGTTTACTGTTAGAATGGCTTATAAAGATTTCTAATTGTGATTCAAAATGCGATTTGGACTAATCTCCATGTGACCACAGTCGATGCAACTGGATCGAAAAGTCACGGTTAGTCAAAATAGTGCGGATAGGACTCGTTGTGTTGGTAAAATATGAATCTCATACGCGAAAGTTTAAAAGAGTATCACTAAGCATTTAAGCAAGGGTCAAGCAATGACCATTAAGTTAAAGATTTAGTCTTTAACTTAATGGTCATTAAAGGTATGTAACAGAGTATTAACTGGCTCGGTGACCAAGTGTTTTCAAATATTTACTCTCGTTACGTAACCATTAATCGACTGTATGTGACTGTAGTAATATTTTTTCATACGACAAAAAAAATAGCAATACCTACGGGTATAGTTACCACGCCTGTCTACCACGCCACACGTGAAAAACATATTGTATAAGAAATCCTACAGTTTGTGATTACTTAAACGACAAAAATGCCTTTTATTTGCTGAACGTGGCAGTACAATGTAGATTATTTCAATACTAAAATTTGTAATCAACCTTCATAAGAGCGTCGTAGACGCCTAAATTGAATAAATGATTTTGACTTTGACACACTTCAACTTTCCTGTATCTGATGCTTCTTTCAAACTTTTTCTAATGTATTATGTAAATTGAAACATCCTCCCAGCTTCTTTGTTTCCCAAGAGCTATAATCTGGAAGTTTGAAAGCCTAGAGTGAATAAGTATCTTCTAGGCTAGTATGCTCCACCGTCGACCGCGTCGTCGCTTACGGTAAGACTGCAGTCAAATACTTGTCTACTCGTAATAAAAACTGTTATTCTTGTTACATACATTCTCCTCATCTGAAAATTCGCATCTTCACATATCGATATAAATATATATTTACCACGCTGCGTTCGCGAACCAAAATATTACATGTTAATTTATAAAATATTACTATCTCTTGAAGCAGTGATGGCTCAGTGTCATTGGCAATGGACTGCCGCGCAGCATCTATGCAGATCTATGGTTCGAATCCCACCGCGGGCCTGAGCTTTACCGCATGGTGGTACAGCATTTTGTGAATGCCCGCCTGGCTAGCGACCATCCCCAAGTAGAAAATCTGCCGCCAAGCACCTAACGATATGTTCCGGTAGCAGTCCTTGAGAGTCAGTAATTCTAGGTTAAGCCTGTTAACACCTTCGACCACATCATCACTTACTATCAGGTGAGATTGTCGTCAAAGGCTTCTTACAGCAATAAAAAAACTATATATGTTATTAGAAACGCATATATACCTACATACATAACCATAACATGTTTCGTAATATATACCAAAATTAATGTTTCAAAAGAAACAGTCGACAGATATAATATTTACAGAGAATACACTTCTCGCCAAATTTTGGTGTACACGACATATTGAAAAAGTTCTAACTTTCAATAGGCGGAAAAAGCGTCAGCTGTTCCAACTTCCCGTCTCGAGGACGCATTTATAATGCCTCCTAGTGTATTGGTAGGCTGACCTTAATTTTAATAAATACGGGACACGCGAAGAATTTTGTTGGGTTTGTTCAAAAAGTTGTTTGACAAGGGTCTGACTGGCTTCTGTTTCAAATATGTTTGAATGAATAATTAAATATGATTTTTTGGAACACAATTTTAATTTATTTTTATTAGAAACAGGTAACTAAGTGCTATTGATGTGGACAGTAATTACTATTACACTAAATAATAAGAACAATACTCATATACACATTTATAACACACATTATACTTAAACGATGAAGTTAGCTGGAATCAAATTATATGTAGGGAGTTAGCCATATCTGTGTTCTAGCATTAATAAAAAAATCTTTTTGTATTTATCATCTATTTGTAAATATCTTTCATAACCACAACAAGTATAAATGAATTTAAAAGTAAAAAACCTGTCAGAAATATATTAATTTTTGATAAACTTTTTATCGTTCCATTGAAATTAAAACGGTAAGTTTTATATATTTTTTGAATTTTTGTCGTTATTTAAAGCACTTCACTTTGATACCCCACTCGATGGGTTTGGAAGAAAAATAATGTTTTTTTAGTATGTGGCGTCTTAAATCCGGCACTTAATTTTTATACTTTTCTATTTACCTAGTTTCACTTGCGCTATCAAAACAAGTTTAAGGATATTTCATCCATTAAACTCGGTTTAGCCGTTTAGAAGTTATGGTGGAATATAGAAACTCACAAAAAATCATGAACCCAATAACATAATTTTTTTTGGGCAGTCGTGTTATAATTTTTTTTAATACCGTGATTAATATGTGTGTTCTAACATCGAGGTTTGAATATTTATAATATTAAAGGCAGTGTAACTAGCTTCAGTTGTTTCAATTACTTTCCTTGGTAACAGTTAAAACCATTTATTTACTATACAAATAAAACCGACTTCAACACTCAAAAGTGTGAAATAACTTGTTGAAGCCGGTACCATGATAGTTCAAAAGTACTTATTATTACAATATTGTGCGCATGGTACCGATTTCGACAAGTTGTTTCACTTTTTTGAGTGTAGAAGTCGGTTTCATTTTTTGTAAGAAAATAATTACACCCATATTAGTGAATTTTGGTACTTATGGGATCAATTGTCATACACTGTCAATGACTATATCATCAAGAAAGGAAAATTCTTTTCAGTTATTGGAGTGTAACTCAAAAACGGCTCGATCGATTTTGATGAAATTGGAATGGAACCACACGGAAAGTATCAGCATGCAAATAAAAAACGAATCATCAAAATCAGTCAAAAGTTCTGAAGTAACAAAAAATATCTATATACCTGTCGAATATATCTAAGAAAAGAAGAGAGAAGTCGCTTAAAACACATAAAACCTTCACTTTAGAGTAATAATACTTTAACAATTGGTATATCAGACAAAATTTGAGGGTGACAGCAAAATTGAAGAGTAATAGATTAGCTTGATATCACTGACCAACGAATACATCACTGACACAGTTTAAATCTACGGAATCTTGTTTTGCTTCACAAGTACCAACATTTAAACAAGCAACGTTATTTAAACGTAAAACTGTGCCCCTTTTAGAAGTTCTTGTTTACAATATAACCTTATACCAACCTTAAAACTTGGAGTAAAAAGTCTCACACAAAACCGAATATATGCCCATAACACCCACTCTACAGCGTGCGAAAGTAAACACATATTGTGTACTTTTATTTGGCACAAAGTGTAAGAGCCGGTTCACATATAGTCGGATTCACATTATAGCTTTGCTGGTTCTGTGTCAACGGATTTCGTGATTAGATTAGGAAATAATGTGTCGACGGCGAGGGGACGATTGTATTGGGAGCTTGAGGTGCGTTAGTACATTTTATTCAATGGTTCGAGATGAGAGTATTGCTCATTTCGTTGTACATGTGTGAGTAAGTAGATATAGTTTACGAACAATACTTTATACTTACATAATATAATAAATACATAATTAAAATTAATCAGAGCGGAGAAGACCTTAAAGAGTGTAAGACCAAACATACAACAAAAAGCATTCCGTTCCTGTAACCACTTAAGATCGAGCGTGCGAATTTGCTACCCGTACATATAGAACCGCATATAGTATGACCCGTGGGATGCCGGGCTAGAATGTAACCTCCCACTGCTACCTGTGGGTGAAGAGGCGACTACGGGCATAATATTGGAAGGTGGGCAGCAGCGCCTTCTGAGGAACTGATATCTTAAACTGCGATCCCTAAGAGGCCTGCCAAGCATGAAGATTAAGGCAAATCCCCCCTAAATCGGGGAAGCTGTGTACAGCAGTGAAAATCCGGCTGATACAGTATAGTACATTACATATAGAACGGTGTATCACCGCACATTCCCTCGATCACCACGGT
This sequence comes from Plagodis pulveraria, assembly GCA_963890685.1. Taxonomy (NCBI): domain Eukaryota; kingdom Metazoa; phylum Arthropoda; class Insecta; order Lepidoptera; family Geometridae; genus Plagodis; species Plagodis pulveraria. The sequence continues at coordinate 3,190,730 of OY982968.1, forward strand.
TTACGGTCTTTCAATACATGTATTGTAAACTTAACCCGTATGTTTGTGTAGGGCGTAGAATATGTAAGGGTCTGGAGGGGCAGTGGAAAATATCACTGAGTGGATAACCAGAGCTACATCTAAGTAATTCAAGAGTTGCAATTATAATATCGTCCAGGAAAGAGACAAATAACTGTTTACTGAAACATCTGTACTGTACTGTATCAGCTTCTGAACATAGCCTCCCCCCTCCTATTTAGTGGGGTTTGCCATAATCGCCACGCTTGGCACGCGTCTTGGGGATCGCACTTTAAGATAACAGTTCATCAGAAGACACTGCTACCCACCTACCGGCATTTTACCTTTAGTCGACTCTTACGAAACCCACTGGTAGCCATGGGGGGTGACATTGTAGTCCCTCACCCCACGGGATTGAAACATCACAATAACAAAAATGAGAGTTTTGACTACTACGAGTATACGTTTTTTCAATCAATATATACGCACCATCAGTGAAGAGGCATTTACATGGAACCATATAACTCCGACTTTGTCTGAACCAGTTCAAACGAGATTAGACTTTGTTGAATATCTAATTTATTTGGCCTGAAATGTACGCCCTAGTAAGTTGAAAGCGTGTTAATTTTGAGGATAAATAAATGTAATTTTGAACATGAACTGTTTGTGATGTGGGGATATTAACTTGAAAATGTAACGATAATTAAAATTAAAACATAATTCCAGCACGTGTCAACTCCCATATGAGATTTAAAAAGGGTTAAGTTGTGAAAGAAATGGGACCACTATGTCACGCACCATCTTAAGAATGTAAAAAAATAATTAAAATCGGTACCTTTACGCTGTAGTGAGTTCACACACAAAAAATACAGTCGAATGAGAACATCCTCCTATCTTAAAGTCGGTTAAAAATTATGGGTCATGGTTTTTACAGTTTTTACACCTATACAGGGTTATTGGTAAAATTTTAACAACCTCTTAGGGTTGACTTCTGCTAGTCCTAACAAAGATATTGAGAAGTTTTTTTTTATAAGTCTAGTAGAGGTCAACCCTAAGAGGTTTTTAGTATTTTACCAAAAACCCTGTATATTCACAGGATAATATGTTTACTGGCGGTATGCTTTAATGAACCAAATGCCTACTACGAATTATATACAACATTACAGCTTCTACAATGAGTAACCGATCCAATACAAAAACTAGTACAAAATATTTATTTCGATATACTTAATCTAATTTACATTTTATATATTTGTGGCTCTCTTTTAAGTATTGACATACCTGTGTTAGAGGGTCTCGCTCTTCCTTATTAAGGTAATTGTGATTAAAGAATGAATTACAGAACTATTAAAAATTTTATGTGAAAAAATGCTGGTTACAATCAAAGAAAATTATAGCAGAATGTTATAACAATGTAGAAAGGGTAAACTATTTTTTTTTATTATACCGTGAATCATAACAAACTACGAGTACGCAAACTTCACTTAAGGGTGAACTGGCCGGTCAATTCTCCATACTAAAGTCGTAGGGTGATTACTCCATTATTTGAGGATTTAAATCCAAAACAAAGCATGATACCGATTGAACTCGTCATTATCTAAGTGTCTTTTAAAAATTTCGTTACGATACACGCAATGAAACTTTTAAAAGATAATTATGTTGAGAGTTATGACTTTCAACTTAATCATCTTATTAAAATTTCGTTACGATACAAACCTAGATAATGACGAGTTCAATCGATATTTTGCTTAATTCTATACCTAAAATCTCAAATAAGGGAGTGATAGCCCCACGGCGTTTGTATGGAGAACTGTACGGCCAGTTCAACCTTAACCTTCTGATACCTACACTGGGTCTGCATATATTTGAATTGCAATAAGCCCAATTTTCGCTGACCGTTGTAAACGCGCCATTCTCAAATGAAAATTATGCATGCAATGAAAATTCCAGCGGTAATCTGATTTTGAAGTGAAATTGTTGCCTTAAGGTTTTATTGTTGGTTTTCCTATGAATATATAAATAAGCTGGTATTATTTTAAAGAAGATTGCATGTTAAGTGAAAACGGAAATTATTTCGGATGGAATAAGACAACTTAATTAAATTCTATATCAGTCAAAGTCAAAGTTAAAATCATTTATTCAATTGAGGCGTCTACGACGCTCCTATGAAGGTCAATTACAAATTTGAATATTGAAATATTCTACATTGTACTGCCATATTCAACAAAATTGTATATGACTGCGAGAAGAACGGGAAATAAACTCGGGGTCATTCTTTTAAACATCTTTTAACAATGTGTTACATACTTACTATTCAATAACTGTCTCCTGCTCAATCCAATAAAAACTAAATATCTGATTTTTGGCAGCAAGTATCAATTATATAAACTCCGTCCATGTGCGAGTGTTATGCTCTCGGGTGAGGCTATAGAGCGCGTGTATGAGGCTCGTAACCTGGGCCTTAACATTGATTGCGAGCTTCGATACGAAAAACATGTACTTAATTGTGTGCGAGATTGTTTTTACAGGCTAAAGGTTTTATACAGGGTGAGACAGTTTTAGGAGTAGAGCTGCGTATACAACTTACTGAGTCTCTGATATTGTCAAAATTAAATTATATGGATACAGTTATTGGCCCACGGCTACGGAGCAAAACAGTAAAGATTGTGCAACGAGTCCAGAATGCCTGTGCTAGGTTTTGCTTCGAAATACCGTTCAGGTCACATGTGACACCATTTCTGAATAGGCATTCGCTCTTAAAAATGCAGCATCGTCGTAAACTACACTTAGCGTGTCTTCTTTTTGGTGTCGTAAAATACAAACAGCCAAGTTATTTATATGAGAAGCTGTCTTGGAAGTTGAGGACCCACTTGTCCCGCCAATGCTCGATGCAGCTGGTTACAGAGCAACACAGCTCAGCCGCCTTCAGGGGCAGCTTCCGCTATGCTGCGACGAAATGTTGGAATAACATTCCGCCGCCGATAAGGAACCTGCAAAGTATTCATTCATTTAGAGCTAAGTTGAAAACATTTATTTATGAGCATCAGAAGGGTGAAGAACCTATGAGAAATGACACTAGCGCAATTTAGTTGTTGATATAATATATGCTTACTTCTCTTGTTTATATCTGCTCCGAATTATTATTATTGTTATATATTTTTTCTTTTGCACTTTTATCTATTATTCAAACTGTATTTGTTGTCTGTTTTCTTTAGTAGAATTCGTAACTGTAAGATGTATTTTATTTTGATTTTATCATTTGTTTTTGTTAGTTACTAATAATATTTTTAGTATTATATTTTTAGTATGCTGATCTGTGTGCACTGTTCAGATTAAGACGTGCGTGACGTCACCTGCCGGTCCCTACGGAAGATCAGCGCTGGTTGTTAACAGCCAGCATTATGCTGAGTTGGGGCCGGTTTGTGGCGGGAAACTATTGCTTTTGTTTTCTATTTTTAATTTTTAACTGTTATTTTTGTATGTGCTTAGTTTTAGTTTTCTGTTACAAATAAATTATATTCTATTCTATTCAATAAAATTATCACAATCTTTGTTTAAATTACGTAAGTGACAGGCTATAGCTTGGCAGAATTGTCCAGGCATTTTTGTCGTTTAAGTAATCACAAACTGTGTAGTAGGCTCTTTGAACCAATAATCTTTGAAATAATACAAGTCAATTTAAAAATGGTGTCATTGAGTTGGGGTCTAGTGTTGATCGTTTATCGATTACCAACCTAAGTAGATGCTCAGAATCAGAATCAGAATCATTTATTGTCTCTCTCGTGGTACGTGCATTCATACGGATGGAAAATATCGACTGTCCAACACCCGCTTCCATAGCACAAAGAAGGTATTCTGGGTTGCAGGTTCAAGCCCGCTGGAAATTGTATATTTCCATCCGCAATGTTTTTTTGTATAAAAATAATTATAGAATATAATTTATGAATTTATTTTTCAGCAATTTTTACATAGAAACATTAGTTTGTTCTGTCTGTCCTTATACCACGGTAAGTGGGTCCGTAACACAATACGTGTTCTCAAACGCAAGCTTACCTCTAAATGCACAGCTAACTAATAAACTAAATATATGTTATAATTAACAATTTAATCATAGTTTTTTACTCCACAACAATACAGATGAGAACGATATTTTTTTTTACCTAAAAATGGAACCAACTTCATCACTCAAAAAATTCAAATAACTTGTTGAAGTCGGTACCATGATAGTCCAAAAGTACCTAGTATCACAATATTGTGCGCATGGTACCGACTTCGACAAGTTATTTGACACTTTTGAGTGTTGAAGTCAGTTCCATTTTTAAGTTAAAAATAATTATCACCCTTTTTAGTCACCCTCGCTACTTATGGGATCGATTGTCTTACACTGTCAAAATAGGAAAATACTTTTCAGTTATTGGAGTGTAACTAAAAAACGGCTAAACTCATTTTGATGAAATTTAAATTAAACCATACGACAAGAATCAGCTACCAAATAAAAACCATCCAAGTGCGAGTGGGACTCGCGCACGAAGGGTTCCGTAACCAAATATTCTGTGAATAGTTAAATCGTCTACCTGTCACCGATATTAGTATCGAGCAAGAAACGGTAATAAAATCCAGTGTGTTGTATGGGAGCCCCCTTAAATATTTATATATTTTTTAGTACTTATTTGTTGTTATAGCAGCAATAGAAATACATCATCTGTGAAAATTTCAACTGTCTAGCTATCACCGTTCTTGAGATACAGCCTGGTGACAGACGGATGGACAGCGAAGTCTCAGTAATAGGGTCCCGTTTTTAACCTTCAAGTACGGAAACCTTAAAAAAGAGTCATTAAAATTAGTTTACCCAGTCAAAACATCTGGGGCAACAAACATGAAGAAATAGAATACAGTCGAATTGACAACTTCTTCCTTTTTTATCGACTTTTGTTATTGTGATGGAACAAGCTCGAGGTCCACCTGATGTTAAGTGGACTAACCTCTGCCTATAACAGATGCATTTCATTCACGAATTGCACTGCGCCCGTCACCTTGAGACATAGTTGTTAAGACTCATGCGCCTGTAATTTCACTGGCTCTCAAGCACTACTGCCGGAACACACCGTGACATGCTTGGCAACAGATTTTCTACTTGAGGGTGGTAGCTAGCCAGGCGGGCAATCGCAAAATGCCCTTCCACCATGCGGTGAAGCTTAAGCCGGCGGTGGGGATCGAACCATGGTACTGCGGCGCGGTAGTAACAGTATAGCTATAACCGCTCGGCCATCATTGCTTCTCAATGAATTTTATTTGAAAGCTGATGCTTGTCTTGTGGTTTCCTTTAAATTTAATTAAAATCGATCAAACCGTTTTTGAGTTACACTCCAATAACTAAAAAGTATTTTACTATCTTGATGATATAGTAATAAACAGCGAATAACAATCGATCGCAGTAATAATATGGGAGAATTTTTTTTTTTTGCAAAAAAATTAATCGACTTTAACACTCAAATGTATGAAAAAACTTGTCGAAGTCGGTACCATGCGCACAATATTGGCATAATAGGTACTTTGAATCGTGGTACAGACTTTAACAAGTTATTTCACACATTTGAGTGTTGAAGTCGGTTCCATTTTTTGCTATAATTTTTTTTATGACACAAAGGCCAATGGAATTTCATTTCAAATTGAACTATTCGATTGTTTTTCAATCCTGATAAATTGTATAGGGTTTACATTAGGTTTTACACTGTTAGTTTAGCATCTTTGTTAACTTACCTTTAACGCTAGTAACTCCATGGCGCTTTCCATACAAATAAAGTTATTAACATCATATTTGACATAACAAGTAATCAAACTCGTTCAATTTTCCCTGCATGTGCTTGAGTCTAAGAAATATGCTTATTGTTTGTCACTTACCGCAAAAGCACGGTATTATATGGGATTAGGAAAAAATATATGTGGCGAGAAACTCAAAGAATACCGTTACATTAAGTTCTTTAAAACCGTGCTTTTTATATATTTCGTTTGCAAACAACACATGTACAATTTCAACCCATTTAAAATTTACCTTGACATTTTGAAAACTTTGCGAAATCGACTAAAATTTTTTCAATAACGCCTGCTATGCGGATTACATTACAAAATCACAAATATACGATAGGAAAAAAATTCCGCACATGACATGAATTTTTCCTATCGCATATTTGTGATTTTCTAATATTTTTTAGATAATGTAGCATACCCGTCGCCAAGTAACTAACTATTGATAAGTTTAAATGATAATGTGATTCGAAATATTCTGATAACAAATTTTACGTTAATAATAAGTATTAAAACATATTAAAAAATTTATACATAATTTATCTTCAAAATTTAAAAAAAAAACATTATTTATTAAGGATACAAAAATTACATTATATTCATAATTAATATTAAGTTGTCAAAATGTCAAGGTAAATATTAATTGGTTTGAAATTGTACATGTGTTGTTTGCAAACGAAATACATTAAAATAACGGTTCTATAAACATTTTGATTTATTTCTCAATTTGACTAATTAATATTATATTTTAATTTCATCGTGTAATTTTATAATTTACTGTCATCATTTAATACAATGATATAAGTTAAACATTTTATTTGATTTATAGTTATTATCGCTTACCGAACGGTTCCTGAGCGGGTTAATTAAGCACTTCTTGGTTCACCGCGCTGCGGGCTATACGTTTTATTTTAATTGGATTGGATCGACTTCAAACCACTCGTACTCGAGTGTCAATCAAAATATTTTTTCTTAAATAAACTGGCTTAATTATAATATTGTTAGGTTTGCAATAACGCCTGCTATGCGGATTTATATTTGTGATTTTGTAAACTGGCTTAAGTTTAAATGAAACTGCACAATATGATCAGAGATTAACAGAAGAAATGGATATAGGATTCCTAGTACGAGAAATTCCTAACTCATTTAACAAGAACAACAGACGGATATATTAATAACCAAGGTGGAGCTTGCCTAGTTGTTCCTGACCGATCGTCGCTGCGGTCATGGTTTGTATTGTTGTCTATATGGTGGTATAAATTACTGTTACACTGTATAACATAAACTAATATATCGAAAATTACGGTTACCCGTATCCTACTTGTTACTGTATATAGCAATTCCACATAACCGCCAAGACTATGTCATTAAAAGGCAAACACATCGCGCCTTCACTTCAGTACGAGGTTGACTGAGCTTGGAGAATGTTCGGTTCGGAAATATTAAAGGATAAATTTAAAAACATGCCAAATTATTCAGTAAAATCGTGAAAAAATAATAGTTTGACCTATAGCTATCCAAAGAATGTAATTTCACTTCCCAGATTAGTTGATTTTTTTAGGTGATTAAACTGAAACAACACACAAAATAAAGTGAGACTGGTGGTACGGCATTTGCAAAAAGCCATACAAACTTGCATTGTTCAAAATTATTTCAAAAAATATATTTATTTTGTTTATTAAGGTGTGATATTTATAATTGTTTGGATTGGTGATGTGAAATACCTGCGTACTGAAGAATAATTAGAATACACAGATGTACAGATCAATTTAATTAAAAATATTTTAATAAAACATTAAATCGATAAGTATCTCAATCAAACACTAAACTAGTGATGATTGCGCCTAATTTTCCTGCTAAGCCGACGTAATTTCACAAAAGACGTGAGAATTTCTCGAACGTTTGTTCGTAGAGTCAAGAGCTCCCGAGGATGCTTCGTGTAGAAGCGAAACGCGTCGAAATGTCTTCCGATTTGGCTGCGTGGCGTTTGTGACCTCACGTTGGCTTAACAGGAAATTGTCACTAGATATTTATACATTTTTTTAAGTGTCTTATTAAGATATCAATATAATGTGTTCTTAATATATTAAAAAAATATATTTGTTATCATCAAAAACCTGTTTAATTTTACTGCCAGACGTCAGTATACACCTTAAGTTGCAATTCATTAAACAAATTTCAAAAAGGTACTTAATTTACAGCGTCAAAATAATAATATATGAATTGAATAATGCTTCAACAAATATTACTACGTCAAATTATTAAACGCAAACACTCTAGTTATTCCGAAATACAATGTTCATTTTGGTTGGTACAACCCAAATGCTAATTGTTTGTTATCTATCAAAATACAGATTAAAATAATAGTTACCGTTATCCAATTTCAGTTACTGATCTGTATTTAATTAAAATGTATATATTATACACACCATTGAACAAATCCTCTCGCATTGTGGGGATTTGACTTAGACGCCACGCTTGGCTGACGTATTACGAATCGCAGTTTAGTTTAATTGGCAGTTCTTAAGAAGGTACTGTACTATATCAGCCGGATAGTCCAATGCTGAACACAGCCTCGCCCAGTATGGGGGGGGGGGGGGGGTTGCCATAATCCCCGCGCTTGGCAGGTTATTATTTTATTTAGGAGATTTTATAAATATCAGGTGTTTATTTGAAGAAAATGTTTCTAGGGTAACCTTTGACGACAATAAAAGTTATTTCGGATGAAAAAAGATAACTTCCAATGGGACTTGAACCCGCTACCCCAAAATACCGTCCTGGTGCATTTCCAAATACTTTTTTTTATTCCTGATAGGTTAGCTTTTGACAATTATCTCACCTGGTAAGTAATGATGTGGACGAAGATATTGTTCAGGCTAACCTAGAATTACTGGATCTCAAGGACATCTGCCAGAAAACACACCGTTAGGTGCTTGGCGATAGATTTTCTACTTGAGCGTGGTACCTAGCCAGGCAAGCATTTGCAAAATGCCCTACCACCATGCAGGTCACATTTTTTTGTAAACATTATGGGGCTTAATTACACTACAGCAAGGTTTCAATTATCAATTTTTATAGCTGATAACCTATCCTTTGACCACTATCTCACCTGATGGTAAGTGATGATGTGGTCGAAGATGTTGTTCAGGATAAACTAGAATTATTTATAAATGACGTAAACTCTACCAAAGTATTAAAAAGTTATCCATGTCTCTTCACAGCTTACAGAGTCACCAGGTAAGATGCATAAAATATGTGTCGAATACTTAGAAACGGTTATTATTTAGGTATAAGTAGTTTTAGCTAATATTTCCATATTGGATAGTAATAGTATGCACCTAATGCGTGTAAGTGACACGTATTCACACATTCAATATATGTAATAATTTTAACAACCTGCAGCTTATTTAAACTATGAATGTATTAATCGACGCGTTTCGCTTCTAAACGAAACTCTTCGAAACGTTTAGAAGCGAAACGCGTCGAATACTCTTCCGGTTTGGCTGCGTGGCGTTTGTGACGTCACGTCGGCTTAATAGGAAATTAGGCGGAATTGTCACTAGATATATATCATTTATATAAAGATTTTTTAAGTGTTTTATTAAATAATTAATTAAATGTTTTCTTAAAATATTTTACAAGTATTTGCTATTATTAAAAATGGATTTCCGCAAAGTAACGCCTGAATCTATTCATTATTTAATATTGTACTAGCGACCCGCCCCCGCTTCGCACGGGTGCAATGCTGATACTAAAAAATCTTTAATATCTTCGAAAAAAAATATTTAAATTATATTCTTTAAAGGACCATATTGATCTATATTAAATGCACAATGTATTTAAGGTAGATAATTAGATAATGATTAATGCTGTATTGCTTAAAATCGCTTCATAAATAAGCCACTTTTTCTCGTAAAGAGTAAAGGATTAAAAATGGTTATTGTGGGTTATCCCTAAGAGATAGTCATATACCATAGCGGACTTTTTATTGTCCTTTTTAAAGTGTACAATAGTGTAGTACATTATTTTAATCTATCTCTAGGGTTCAGCCAGCGTTAGCAATGTAACCGCAAAAAAGGTGTTCATTTACGACATGATATTAGAAACCTCTAAAATTATCAGCGTTTTTTAATATTGTTATGTTTGCAATAACGCCTGCTATGCGGATTACATAAAAAAATTACAAATATACGATAGGAAAAATTAAAGTCATGTGCGGGATTCGAACCCGCGTCCATCCACCCCTTGAGCCGGGGTATGCTCTAACCAATTGAGCTAACATGACATGACGTCTTAACTCAAGGGGTTCAAGGGTTGGATGGACGCGAGTTCGAATCCCGCACATGACTTAAATTTTTCCTATCGTATATTTTTAATTTTGTAATTATCAGTGTTTGTCTAGTTTATTATGCATGTATTATACATATGAACCTTTCTCTTAAACTTAATCTATTAAAAAAATCGCATAAAAATCCGTTCCATAGTTTAACAGATCTAAGCATACATAGGAACAGACAGCGGGAAGCTACTTTGTTTTATACTATCTAATTATATAAATTCTAATTCAGTTTAACATATCCAGATGAAGTGATCAGTGATTGGGACACTAAGCTCGGTATACACGACAAGTACCGGAACGAATGGTCTCCGTTACCATGGTAACTGTGTTTGGAAATCGTTATCCCAAAACGGAAGCTTTGGATTAATCTGATATTTAATTAAAGGCAAGTTTACTTGTGTAGTTCGTTCTTAATTAGCTATAACTTATGTTTTGTTTATCTTCACCGAAGTTATTTGGAAAACTGGTTGACATTTCTAAATATGATTACAAGCACTATGGCGTGCTAAGCAAAAATCACATTTAAAAATAGTTTAAACACAAAATTTCTCATTACAAAATTGCAAATATACTGTTAAGATTCCAGATTGCCCAGATGGGTATGTAAGGCAGAGCGGCATCCACCTGGACAACCTGTTTGGAATGCTTAACTTGCTGGCCGTTCGCCGGGCTTAAGTAAGAAGTACAAGCAATACAATTAATACATGAAAATTACGTACAGTTTATGGTAGGTTTTCTGTGTTCCTTCGTTGAACCCAGCCTACCGTGTCCCTAGGAATACCTAACTGGCCAGGTAGGATTACAAGGGTTTTTACTCACGGTTGCGGCTGGGAGGTTCGATCTTGGCGTGATTCTTCACAATCCCGACGTCGCAAAACACTGATCCAGGCACCAAACAATTTATTCTGCCACGAGTTAGCTATCAATTTTTACAAATCCCTTTTATTCCAAAATGTTCAGAGTACTCAAAAGTGTTAAAAAAAAACCAAGGACAAAGCGACAATCAAATTCTACGTTTTCACACAAATTTGTCCATAGACTCAAAATAGACGACTACCTAGGGAGCGTTCGGAAACTTGCCGCTAAGTTGATCGGTCCGAACATATACGATAGGAAAAATATATAAGTCATGTGCGGGCAAATGTGTCAAAAATGTTTCCTATCGTATTTTTGTAATTTAATCCGCATAGCAGGCGTTATTGCAAACATAACAATATTAAAACAAAATTTCTCTCTTCTAGTGGGTATCGAAGTCACGTCCCCCAATATTACATACCGGAGGCCCAGTGGTTAAAGCACCCGGCGTGTAAAATTATACATTATATATAAAGACGTTGTTTTGAATCCCACTCAAGATGGGAAATTATTGTACACAAAAAAAATATAAATGTGTCCAATTCAAACTCCCACAATATTTTCTGCATGGAATTTGTATAATTCAGACTTTCTCGGGAACTAATCAAATTTCTACATTGTACAATGTCCTATTTTGATCTACGGGCTATCTATGTGTAAATTTTAACTATATATTTTTTTAAAGATTAATGTAACTGATAATTGTTTTTTTGTATTATCCTTAAAACGATAACACATACAACGTTAAACTTCAAATTTGCTATAGTTATAAAATCAAAACCAATTATCAACATATTTTTATTTCAGACGTTTAAAATCCATATGATTTGTTAGTAACATATATAAAATTATTTTAAAATTGGTTAGTAGAATAGTAATTAAAAGTAACATAAGCTATTTCGCCACTAGGTGGGAAATCGGTCTGAGCACAGCCTTCCAGTGTCTCATGTAACATGAGTACAAATCTTCTGGTACAACAGTCAGAAGGCCGTTGGTGCTCCCGCGCAAGCGGCGCATCAGGGACGCAGTTCTTTTGCACAGTGGCGTGGAAATCGTCAGTGTGCGCAAACATGCCTGATGCACTACAGTATCTCGGTAACCTCAACAGCATTCTGAAGCCGTTGTTATATTGAATACATAGTTATAGTTCTGATTTTATCGTATATGGTTGCACCTGTATTTATAATTTTAATGAATGATATAAGTCAATAATATGACGTTGCTTAGTTCAACTCACATGGACCATACAAGGGGAGTTACTTATATTTGTACGATGATGAAACCTCCGCAGTGCCCCCCGGGAGCTCGCAGACGCAGCTGCGCATACTCGCCCCGATGATGAGCATCTGATATGCTCGAAACCCGCGAGACAATCCTCAACTGAGTGTTTTTTGCCGGTTTAATTTATAATATTTAAATATGATGAAACCTGTTCTCGTCCTGCCAACGGCATCTCGCCCGCGCCTCCAGCATCGGGCAGTCTGCTGTGGGAACTTGTATTGAATGCGCCCTCCCCTACTCGGTCAATGACCGATATTGCTGCCCTTTTATAAAGTATACAGAGCCATTCGTCATACATAACGTTGTGCCATATCTGTGGTGAAGAGTGATTGTGCAGGACACCATATGAAACTGATAGTAAATTCCACTAGCGGTCACACATCCATTCATTTCATCCGGGCATTATTTGGATGGGTGACCGCTAGTGGAATTTACTATATCATAATTGGCTGGGAAACTGAAACTCACGCTACAATTTGATCCTGAGGCTACCTGATCTGTGTTGACAATCAATAACTCGGATTTATTATCGTACTTTTTTATGCTAGATAGGTTAGCCTTTGACCACTATCTCACCTGATGGTAAGTGATGATGTGGTCGAAGATGTTTTTCAGGCTAACCTAGAATGTAATAATAACATAATTATTATAACATCGTGCTACTGGCATGTCTCTATTAAGCTTGGTTTACACTGACAACTACCAGAACGAAAGGCCTTCGTTACCAATCTCTATGTATGGAAATCATTACCTTCGGGACAAAAGCTTTTGATTATTCAGTTATTGTATATAGAAGCTTAAATTAAGCGCCTCCTAGATTAACAGGAATTAATTCATTTCTGTTTACTGTACATTTGTTGGAATTCTGTGGATTTATGGTGAAAGTAAATAATGAATGATATTAATACGCTGCTAACTTCTTATTTACGACACCGTCACTTACCAACAGTTTAGATAGTAGTCAACGCCTGAGTAGCAGATTTAAAAAAAGCTTTTCATATAAATATAATTACCTAGTAAATATGTGGTTTATAAACAAACAAGTATAAATTAATTAAAAAAGTACAAAACCCGACTGAAAATTATTTATGTTCGTTTAAAGCGTGTTTCGTTCTATTGAATTTAAAAATGTTTTGTATATTTATGGAATCGTTTCATATAGCATTTTGATATCAAAGGAATGAAAATAATTTAAAGAAACTTTTTTTTCCATAGTACCCTTTTTTGTTTTTTTATAATTTTCATGTACATAGTGTCGCTTGTACTATCAAAACAAATTTTTAGGCAGTCGTGTAAAAAGCGATCTACTTAATATTATATTATTTTTGCTCATAAAAACAGTAACACATACAAACATCAAAGTTTATATTTGGCCAATTGTGGATCGGACTCCCGGCAAGGATCTCAAACTGTGTTAAAAAAATATTTTATAGTTAATTCTGTGTTGGTACGGAACCCTCAGTGTATTAGTTCAACGCGCACTTGGCCGGTTTTATTAGTGTGATGGGAGCTTTTTTTTGTAGAAATAACAAAATTAGTCGGAAAAGGGTAAGACGACGATTGTTAGATTTGTTAAAATTAAGAACTTGTTGAAACAACTAGATACAAAACCAAGTTAATTTAACAAATTCTCAAATTAACTTCTAACAATCAAAAGTTCAGCATTGAAAAATATTCCTGATTTAGCTATTTGTTATTAACCCGCACATTAAGTCAGGTTCACACACCGACAAAGGGTCAAAGGCAAACTCGTTAGTGTAATCACGACCTTAGCTTGCAAATCGTTAGCGAAGGGTCGCTTTAATAAAATGCTCATTATTTATATACGAATAGAGGCATTACACATTTTAATGCGGTATACGAAGATTTTAAGCGCTTAATTTACTATCATAGGAAATATCTACAAGTTGTTTAATAATTGATAAAAATAGAATAATCTGTTCTCTTTTCAGTTAATGTACCAGATTTACAAACATAACATTAATTATTTTGAAGTGACCAATCTCCCGCACCTTGTTTTACGAATTAAAGTAGACATAGCCAACTTCAGAGTTATATCTCTTGTATAAAGATTCATCAAATTAACTAAAAAAAAAAACTGTGCATCAGGCATATAATCCTGTTGACACATAGTGTACTAGAATATCGCTAATTAATCGTCATTGTAGAAAAAAAAATACAGATCTTGCGCCAATTTCCACGAATTATATCAGCAGTTTACCACCATATATTGCGTTTAATAAAGTGTAATTCCAAACAGATATTATATAAAAAGAAAGTTTATTCTTTAATTAATCTGATCTTTAATAAATTGTGATATTAACTCTGTTTTGTTAGACAAGAAAAAATATTTAACATAACTCGAAATGCATATAAATTGAAATGTACAAGCGCGAGGCGATCAGTACCGCGCGAGCGCCCATCGAGGTAGGACCTGTGTTCGTTTTCCTTGCTCTGACGTCTCGTACGCGGAACGCTTAGATGCAAGTTTATAGTGCGACCACAGAGTTTTGATCATGTCGATATTTTTTAAAGTAACAAACTATACTTTATTTTTGTTGTCCATAATATAAGTATTGTTGTCTTGTTAAGTAACTACATCTTTAGTTTCTATTCATCCATTGTGTTAAAAAAGGAAACGTCACAATTATGCAGCCTTATACAGCGTTATTGGAAAAATGCTAACCACCTCACAGGGTTGACTTCTTCTTTTTGGTCTGCTAGTTTTTATATTATTCTAGTTTAAATTAGTAACTCACTATAACTTTCGTTTTAGGAGAATTAGATGACAGGCGAATAATTGATTTCCAATATTTTTGGATTCAGTTAATGTCTATAAGTGAACACAGCGATAACTTCAGCTGGAAATTAAACTACCTTCTATTGAAAATTTGTACAAACCGGCCTCCCGGCTTTTTTACAAACATTTATTCATTTGTACAAACCGGGATACCAGTTAGCGGTCGATAGTCGTATTTACAAATTTACCATAAATCTGCGTAAGTCCAACTTTCATAATCCAAATGGTTTTCAAAAGGATGCATCCTTGCCCATACAAGAAAAAATCCATATTTTTCTGAGATAACGTATGAAGTAGGAAGTATTTTGAATATTTTGATGAAATCTGAAACCAGCACAAATTACATTTTGGCCCCAAAACATTACGTCATTTCATATTAATATCGTAACTACTTCAACAGTTATAAATCTAGAAAACCGCAATTTTGCATATGTATAAGTAATTTTTCACTCGATATGTTTTGCAACGCAAACACTTACCGATGCAAATTTGCGTATTAAATAATCTCGTAACTAATTTTAAACTTCTAAACCAAAAAATCTGAAATAATACAGGTGTATAAATTACATGTAAATAATAATATCAAAGAAGGACCAAAGTCGTAGGTGGTATAGTTTTGCAGAAAAAATAATTGCTCTCCAATACAGTTTTTCCGTCAAAGTACTTAAAACAATTGGGTTGTTTTAATTTTGTTACTCTAAAATATTTGGCGTAAAAATCTGATACAATTCATGGCTAAAGAACAATAGTAAATTATCATATTAAAAGAAGATCGAAGTTCTAGGTGAGTCAGTTACGAAAAAATAGAAATAGCAATTAAATTACTATTTCCCACCATTTTTGTCGTGTGTTCAAACCCCATTTCCAGTATTTTTTTGTATAAAAGGTGTATTATCCAGTTCTTTTCCGTGGTTCCATTGGACGTCCTATTGACGGGACGATGGACAAAAATCATTTAACCGTTGGCCGTCGTCCCGTCAATGGGACGTCCAATGGAACCACGGAAAAGAACTGGTATTATCATTTATTTTCTATAGAGGAAATAGTGAGCATAAGAGTATATAGTGAGGATTGCATTGGTACCAAGAAGTATATACATACATACATAAAATCACGCCTCTTTCCCGTAGGGGTAGGCAGAGACCACGGATTTCCACTTACTACGATCCTGACATATCTCTTTCGCTTCATCTATACTCATCAATCCTTTCATACATAAGCGTCGGGTTAGGGTACTTTTGACCTGGCCTTTTTTCAGAACGTCTTCAATCTGATTTCGGAAGTATATATATGTTGATTATAGATTGCATCAAAGATATTCTATTTAAAAACAAAAAGAACTCAAAATCTGTAAATATATATTTACATTTCGCTGTTTGGTCTACTCAAACCAAATGGATGAAAATGTTATTTTTTTAATGGTGTAGGTGATATATTATGGTATGGGAATATGAGGGTGACATGTTAAAGTAATGGAAAACCAAAAACGTCATGGGACGTTTGTGGTTGGTACTAAGTTGTTTTCCGGATGCACAGAAAAATAAACCTCAATCCTATGCATGGTCATTATGACAGACAGTGTTAACGACTGGATATAGATACTGAAGAGTGTGAACGAGGAAAACAGCAATTTTTGGAAAATATAAAAGAAAGAGCTTTTAGTCCGCAGCTTTTAATCAATGCCGTTACATCAAATATTTATATAATTTTAAGCCGTATAATTTTTTAATTATTTAAATTTTTTGTTACAATAAATGATTCAAACGTATCTATTTTTTATTCATCAAGGATGAAATTTAAATAAAAGATTCACGATGCAGGTTGAATATTTAATGTACATGCCTACTTCTTTTCTTTAACATTAGCAAGTAATCGACAAGAAATTGATTATTTACTCATGCCAATGACACAATTTTTAAATTCGCAACTTAGATTTCTTTATTAATGAGTGCTAGTATCAAAATATGTTACTCACAGTCACGCTATTCCGTCGTCACTTCTTTCGCTTGTGTAAGCGATGCGCTGGCATTTACCTAAACTTCAGTAGCGTGATTTTGTGAAATGGCTCTTAAGAGGAAATGGAATAATTGGCGTATTTATACGAATTAAGGTAAAATAAATATACATATCTGCTTATTTAGGAACGATGTTAATTTATTGTAATTAGAAGATTTTGTAATTATCAGGTGTTTATTTGAAGAAAATGTTTATAGGGCAACCTTTGACGACAGTTAAAGTTATTACGGATGTAAAATGATAACTTCCAATGGGACTTGAATTCGCAACCCCAAAATACCGTCCTGGTACATTTCCATTTTTTTTTTATACCTGAAATAGATATAGATATCTTTTTTATAGCCTTTGACCATTATCTCTCCCATAGTAAGTGATGATGTGGTCGAAGATGTTGTTCAGGCTCTCAAAAGACAGCTGTCGGAACACACTGTTAGGTGCTTGGTGACAGATTTTATACATGAGGGTGGTAGCTAGCCAAGCAGTCATCTGCAAAATGCCGTACCACCATACTATTACGATTGCTATCTTAATACAACAACCAGGACTGACGGCTTAGCTGAGCTGATCGGTTAAGAATGGCTAAGCAAACTACGCTACGAGCGCTCGATTAAGATCGGTCGTGCGAGTTCGCACACCCGTTGCAAATGCATTTAATACCGCATCTACCGCTATCAGCTTTAAAAGAACCGGTTAAAGTATTCAAATAAATAATTTTCTATCTTCTATCTAATTACTGTCCAGAGCCCCAACTTCGCTTAATCTCTTGTACAAATTATACTGTCGAAAATTCTTAATTAAAAGTGAACTGGCCGGTCAGTTCTCTATACAAACCTAGTAGGGTGATCACTCCCTTGTTTGAGGATTTAGGTCCAAAACAAAGCATGATATCGATTGAACTTATCATTGCCTAGATTTGTATCGTAACAAAATTTTAAAAAGTAATTAAGTTAAGAGTTACGAGCCTCGAAATATTCTCATATAAAGTTTTCAAGGTTCATAACTTTCAACTTAAATATCTTTTTATAATTTCGTTACGATACACACCTAGATAATGACGAATTCAATCGATATTATGTTTGATTCTGGACCTAAAATCTCAAATAAGGGAGTGATCGCCTTACGGCGTTTGTATGGAGAACTGACCGGCCAGTTCAACCTTAATTACAATAGGTGCAGTGTGTGGCTGAACTAAGGTGCCAGAGACGGTTGGTCGTGGAGGAGCACGACAGTACATAAAAATGCTAAGTATGAAATCGTAAGTGTCACTAAAATATTATAGGTATATATAAAAACTGAACTAACTTGTACCTGCGACTTCTCAGCATAGTAGACCAGACTGGCGAAGATAACAATACCAAGCACTAAGAAGAAGACCAGAAGCGTCAGCTCTTTCGCAGACGCCTTGAATGTGTGCACCAAAATCTTCAAGCCTGGACTGTGCCTTGTCAGCTTGAATAACCTGGTAGGAAGGGCATTTACTATTAATTTATTCATCAAAATTAGGTCATCTTCATGAAAGGCAGGCTTGCAGCAGTCCACTGCCGGAGAAATGCCTCAACAGTTGCTTTAGCGGTTACCTCTATTCACCATACTCAACATGAAGGTTAGCGATAACAGGGTGCAGGTCTTCTCGTTGGAGATTCCAGCATACCCGTCTTTTATGTTATTGTGACGGAACAAGCTCGAGGCCTACCTGGTGTTAAGCGGACTAACCTCTGCCTATAACAGATGCATTTCGTCACAAGTCACGAATTGCACTGCGCCCGTCACCTTGAGACATAGTTTTTAAGTGTCTGTTATTTCATAGGCTCTCAAGGACTGCTGCCGGAATACACCGTTAGGTGCTTAGCGACAGATTTTCTACTTGAGGGTGGTCGCTAGCCAGGCGGGCATTCGCAAAATGTCCTTCCACCATGCGGTGAAGCTCAAGCCCGGCGGGATTCTAACCATGGGCCTGCTACGCGGCAGGCCATAGCCAATGCCACTGAGCCATCAATGCTTCATATGTTAAAATAAGGAGGAGGAAGAACAAGTCGCCTGCCGGATGGTAAGGGTTGCACGTGCCCATTACACTTACAGTGTTTTCACTTTTTATTCACATCCTCTATGACATTGCAGCTGCTGCAATACAGCTGAACACTCCAAGACGTTAGTTATAACGTCTCATTTCCCAAACTTCACTTGCTAGGTTGTCAATCACGTCAAACAATCGTCGTATGTGATTTCAAAAATGTTGAATTCCAGTATATTATAGGAATCGTTATTTCTTTTCAATAAGCTTTTCTTGACTTCTTGAGACTTAATTCTTGACAATAAGCTCACGTCCTAGTATGTGTGAATGAATAACTTTGACAACAAAAACACGGATTGCATTGCATGGATTCGCCGCGCAATTGCCGAGTGCATCGCGTTGCAGATGAACCATCGTATAAACCTTTTTTTTTTATTTGTGACTGAAGAGGAAAAATAGCCATTTGATGATAACCAGCAACCTCTGCCTATAACAGATGGATTTCGAACTGCATTAAGACATTTATTTATTTATTCATAATACAATTACAACTATCTTTACAGGAATTTCCTAATGCAATAGTGTAAGCCAAATTCATAATCGTAACAAAAAACCTATAATAACTACAATCAAATTAAATTCAAAACAAATACCAAATGGAAATTAACTAAAAACTTTATGAAATTAAATCAATGTCAAATTCAAATCAAAACAACACACATATACCTACAACACAATACACGACATATAGTCGTTAAGTCCCATGTATCTGTAATTTCTCTGGCTCTCAAGATCTACTGCCGAATTGCACTGTTAGGTGCTTGGCGACAGATTTTCTACTTGAGTGTGGTAGCTACAGAAAGGCAGGCATTCGCAAAATGCTCTTCCACTATACACTTCACCATGCGGTGAAGCTCAAGCCGGCGCGGCAGTAGGAATCGAACCATGGACCTGCATGCCGCACGTTATAGCTATTATGTTTTATGCTATCAGGCATAAACACTTACCATCAGGTGAGATAATCGTCAGCATTTGACCATTATCTCACCTGATGGTAAGTGATGATGTGGTCGAAGATGTTGTTCAGGCTAACCTAGAAGTACTGGCTCTCAAGGACAGTTTTCGGAACACACCGTTAGGTGCTTGGCGACAGATTTTATACTTAAGGGTAGTAGCTAGCCAGGCGGGCATTCGCGAAATGCCCTACCACCATGCTGTAACGACTGCCATCCTAAGACGACAACCGGGACCGACGGCTGTGCCCTCCGAAGCACGGCGCGACCGCGGGCGACGTTACTTAACTTTGCTGATCGGTTGAGAACAGCTAAGTAAACTTCGCTACGAGCGCTTCATATTATTACCACTCGGCTTTAATCTAGAAATATCGATAGAGAAGTGTACGTACCTTAAAATCTTAATTATCGATATAAACTCGAGTATGTTGCTAGAGTTGTCGACATACTGCTTCACAATTGTTAACTCTACAACTATGTCCATGTAAAAACTAAGTGTTGCTATACAGTCTATTATATTCACTGGGGATTTTATAAACTCTATGATGTTCGGAGCTACCTGTAACAAAGAAAAAACAGTCATTAAAATGTATCTAAGTACTTCTAGAAATATTGCATATAATAATGTTAAGATGAATGAGACAAACACTGTAAAATTTGTAGGTATCACTTTGGATCAGCATATAAACTGGAAAGGCCATATAATAAATGTATGTACTAGGATTAACCGATTTGTATTTGTCTTAAATAAGCTACGAAAAACTGCTCCACGTGCTCTGCGCTGCACAAACCATGTTATGAGTATACCATGCCTAAAGTAAGAATGTAAGTTCTGTACTTTGGTATGGCCTACTTCTCTGGAGTAATTCGACAGATGTTAACATAGCTTTCAAGTAGAAAATCTGTCGCCAAGCACCTAACGGTGTGTTCCTGCAGCTGTCCTTGAGAGCCAGTGAAATTACAGGCACAAGAGACTTAACAACTATGTGTCGAAGTGACGGGCTCAGTGCTATTCATGACTTGTAATTAAATGCATCTATTATAGGCAGCGGTTAAGTCCCCTTACATCAGGTGGGCCTCAAGATTGTTCCAACACAATAACATAAAAATAAAAACAAACAAAAAAAACGCGTTGTTTTTCTCTACGAGTAGCTTTGTTATGTATGTACTAGTCAATTATATGCTGTGTTAACTTACTCGTCTTCCCTAATATCTTTACTATCTTCTTAGCTTATAAATAATTCATACATTATTAGTATTTACATTTGCAAATTTTAAAACACAACATTTCTCACTTCGGGTGGGAAAAACGAGCCCGTGTATCCCCCAGTTTTACGCATTGGGTGCCTTAACCCCTGGGCTTTAGAGTATCGCACGACAGAGCCGAAATTAAGCTAAGACAGATAGAAGAAAACAAAATAAATGACAACAAATGTTCTACTTGAGGGTAGTAAAAAACTTTTTCACTGCCTGGTAGACGGGTATTTTGTGAATGCCCGCCTGGCTACCACCCCCAAGTAGAAAATCTGTCACCAAGCACGTAACAGTGTGTTCCGGCAGCTGTTCTTGAGAGCCAGAAATTCTAGGTTAGCCTGAAGAAAGAAATCACTTTCTAAGTGTAGGTTCTGCGAGAAAACAGACTAAGTTATCTTGTACAAGTAAGCATTGTCTTTTTTGTAAGAATTAGTTAATGTAACGAAAAGTGCCCAATTTAGTTTGTTAACAAATTGTATACTATATATGATATATAAACATTATTATTATTATTAATACCTTCGACCACATCATCACTTACCATCAGGTGAGATAGTGGACTAACCTACCAGGCATAAAAAAGGGAACAAATTTTCTACTGGAGCCAAACGAGCATTCGCAAAACGCCCTTCCACCATGCATAAGTTCTATGACCGTGCGGTAAGGCACAAGCCGGCAGTGGTGACCGATGGACTTGCGGTACTGCAATCCATAACTATTACCCCTTGGCTTTTACTGCTTTTATTGGTTTAGATTTTACATTTGTCTGACTGCTATGACATAACTTGAGACTAAGCTTTCAGCTGTCCATATTGCAGTGCCAAAACGCCAATTCGATTGAATATTTCACTGTGCAGCTAAGCCTTGGCTGGCGTCCAGCAGTATGCTGTTTAGTTTTAAAATATCGGCCGTAGCCGTCAGACACACGCTGTTGCATTTAAGTTCTTTTTTCGTCTATATAGCTATTGAACGTAATTCTGTTATACACCCAAACTAAACTATATTGAAGTCAAATAAAAAATGTCTTGTTTGTACTAAAGTGAAATTTACTCTATGTAATTGCGGGTATTTATAAACACATATAGCGTCTGTACACGCCATTAGTGTACCTTTAGTCTGGCAACACTGCTTAAAAATCTCTCTGTTTCTGATTTGTCTGGAGCTTTTGCATGTGATCCCATTTAAATTTGAGTGGGATCCCACCAGTAGTTTTTATGTTATGCCTGATAATGCTTATTTTATGTCTGAAATCGTTTTTGTATAAAAAAATCAAAAAAATATATTTTAGCTGAAGTTTTGGTTTTTGCAAATATTGTAGAAGTGAGTAAGTATAGTTCACGGTGTCATAATTTATTTATTATATATATAATATTTTTATATTATATATATAATATTTTATCTCTTTGCTTGTGTGTTGTCGCTGCTGAAGTGAAACGTTATGAAATATAAACGAGGGCAAAGTTTTTTGCATCTCGTGCCTTTAAATCCCTCGCCACACTCAGGATTCAACTTTAGAAACGCGAAGGATCTAATATTTGAATCACGAGCGTAGGGAGTGCCCTACGCTCGTGATTCAATTATTAGATCCTTCGCGTGCTCAGAATTCACAATCAGCACTTGCAGCACAAAAACCACTTTGTTCTCTTGTTGCACGAATAATTATTAATTTAATATTATACAGTTGATTATGAAAAACCTAAAAACATGTCCCGTTGCCTTTTTGAGGCGTACTTACCCTAATATATAATAAAATAAACACAATAGGTCATCTTTGGTCACTAAGAGAAACATTATTATAATAAATAACTTAGTAGATATAATTCAGCTGATTACGCCAGGGTGAAAGATTTTCGTTTACGCGAATAAGTAAGACTAATTTTATTAGCTCATTTGGTAGCGCTATGTTGGCGTATAACGTCGATTATTGGTATTTTATGGTAACGATTATGTGGCGTTATGAACGTAAGGGGGAAATTTTATGTAGAAACCTCGATCATCGATAAATATTCTGCTTGTGAAACTAAGTTTGCTTGGTGGAAGGCATCTTGTCCTGCCAATCGTTACAAAAAAATACGACGTTGCGTCGTTATGACGTCATGTCATGTTAGCTCAATTGGTTAGAGCATACCCCGGCTCAAGGGGTGGATGGACGCGGGTTCGAATCCCGCACATGGCTTAAATTGTTCCTATCATATATATGTGATTTTGTAATGTAATCCGCATAGCAAGCGTTATTGCAAACCTAACAATATTAAAATTAATCATAAGTAGTAATGGGTTCTTACCGATAATTTACTATGATGTAACGTTCTAAATAATTATTGTTATAATTGTTTGTTGGGAAAAAATAATAGATTGTACTGTCATGTTTAACTTTCGTGACCGACACGATGTCCCTAGAAGTTGCAGTGCATTACGCGAATGCTTGCCTGACTGGCTACCACCCTCATCTGGCTAAGCTAACCTGATGTTCTTTTATGATAGCTCAAGTTGAAGCTAATATCCATTCAACCCATTCTAGCTTTAGCTTGTTGGTCAAACATTTTCAACCAATGAGTCAACATCAGAGATCTATCTCCTTTGTCGTATTGAGTAATTCTACATTAAATGAAGTAATTTTATTAAAATATATTTCTTCATAATGCACTCTATTCACTCCTTGTAATTTCATCCAGATCTGTTCAGCCATATTAATGTCAAAAAGATCAAATTTGCAGTTCTTTTTGCACTACATAGATGGCGCTATCGCAATTTACGCTATTTCCTTTACAAAATGCATCTGAATGTATGAAATCCTGCATCGCGCTAACGAAATAATCCGACGGTTCCGAAAGATATGCAGCTAACATTACATATTGACATCGGCAGCAATCGGCAAAACTCGGCAGTCTAGTGCATGAATATACGCATTAAGAGTTATTCGCCCACGATTATATACAAATACATGAAAGCTCTTTAAAACTGCTATGATAATAAGGAGAAGATATAAAAACATTCCCGTTAGGTTGTTAGGAAATGTAATCTTATTTTCGTAAATTTAACAATAATTTATCATTTCATTATTGAAACTATACCATTAATTCCTAGTTTTTATTATTCCCTTCACGACTTCTTGTCATTACTGTTAGGGGTAATTCAGAGTTCGTCATGATATTTTGTCATGACGCGTACTGTCAAAATATGGGTATTCAGCACTAAGAAATGTTGTGCTGCGCCTTATTTTTTATCCTTACATCAATTCATGGCATATTCTTGTGATTTACGTGCAAATTATAATTAAATACTCTTGGTCCGTTTTTATTGGGTATACGGATATTTATTTCAAAATTCCTTTACAATTATCATGAATCACGACAGTCATTTTTCTATCTTTTCCTCTTTTTGTTGATGAATATTGCCAACAATATTATTCACTCGCTTAAAACAATGTTCAACATCGACAAGAGTTGTAATTACCATTATATCATCTAAGTATTTTGAAGCAATGATGGCTCGGTGGCATTGGCTATGGATGCCACGCAGCAGGTCCATGGTTGGAATCCCGCGGCGAGCTTGAGCTTCACCGCATGGTGGAAGGGCATTTTGCGAATACCCGCCTGGCTAGCGACCACCCTCAAGTTGAAAATCTGTCGCCAAGCACCTAACGCTGTGTTCCGGCAGCAGTCCTTGAGAGCCAGTGAAATTACATGGACATAGGACTTAACAACTATGTCTCAAGGTGACGGGCGCAGTGCAATTCGTTACTTGTAACGAAATGCATCTGTTATAGGCAGAGGTTGAGAGTGTGGCTGCGTGCTTGTAATTCGAAATAACATCTTGGTTATATTACAATGTAATAGTTTCGTTTTCCTTACTATGTTAGCACATTTAGTGGCATTCGGTTGGCGTGTTATGCGGCTTTTGCTATTTTATTGTTACGATTATGTGGTGTTGCGGTGAAATTTAGATGAGAAGCCTGGGTTATAGAGTTGTGTGCAATTCTTGGAACATAGTTAGGTTTTATTTAGAAGTTAGGTATTAAGCATTTACTTTTGGGCGTAGTATGCTAACGGAAATGTGATTATAATATAAACGGGACTTTTTAATCTGAAGCGCTCGTAGCGAAGTTTACTTAGCTGTTCTCAACCGATCAGCAAAGTTAAGCAACGTCGCACGCGGTCAGGAGTTGGATGGGTGACCGCTAGTGACATTACTACTGAGCGTTTCCGTGCTTCGGAGGGCACGTTAAGCCGTCGGTCCCGGTTGTCGTCTTAGGATGGCAGTCGTTATAGCATGGTGGTAGGGCATTTTGCGAATGCCCGCCTGGCTAGCTACCACCCTCAAGTAGAAAGTCTGTCGCCAAGCACCTAACGGTGTGTTCCGGCAGCTGTCCTTGAGAGCCAGTACTTCTAGGTTAGCCTGAACAACATCTTCGACCACATCATCACTTACCATCAGGTGAGATAGTGGTCAAAGGCTAACCTATCAAGCATAAAAAAAAAAAAAAAAAAAAAACGTGAATAATTAGTCTGCAGGTACGGCAATCGTGAACAAAGTGTTTTTAATCGAGCCTAGGTTACTGGGAGATACATATTATGATTTTTTCTGCAGTTTGTACGAAAATAACCAATGTGGCAAGTTTACAATCGTTCAAAATAATAAGTGGCGAATTAACTTCATTTAAATAGAACTGTGGCAATTTTACACCAATTTTAATTCATGGTGAATTTAGTTTATGGTGAATTAACAAGTAGGTACCCATCGTCACTTAAAATGGAATCTAGATACGTTGCTACAAACCGGAAACCAAAAGGCAATCTGCTCAGTGGGTGTTTCTTTTAACTTTGAAATATTCTCCTTACAATCTCTGAAGATGCAGTGATTGCATTTTAAATCAAAAGTTGCCCCTAAAAGGAGTGGGTTCACTGTTTCTCTCAGTGGTTCCATTGAACGTGAATATGAAAACACAGGAACGAAGACTACTTCAAACAATCACGTACTTACTTAATCATGTATATACAAACATATTTTGAAGCGTTCATAGCGAAGTTTACGTAGCTGTTCTTAACCGATCAGCGAAGTTAAGCAACGTCGCGCGCGGTCATGAGTTGGATGGGTGACCACTAGTGACATCACTACTGAGCGTGCACGTGCTTCGGAGGGCCCGTTAAGCCGTCGGTCCCGGTTGTCGTCTTAGGATGGCAGTCGTTATAGCATGGTGGTAGGGTATTTTGCGAATGCCCGCTTGGCTAGCTACCATCCTTAAGAAGAAAATCCGTCGCCAAGCACCTGATGGTGTGTTCCGGCTGCTGTCCTTGAGAGTCAGTAATTCTAGGTTAGCCTGAACAACATCTTCGACCACATAATCACTTACCATCAGGTGAGATAGTGGTCAAAGGTTAACCTATAAAGCAATAAAAAAAAATACTTCAAACATTTTCTTCTTTCCTTCGTTTTTGATGGTTTAAAAAGTTTCAGAAAAACCTTGGTACCACTTGAAAAATTATTTACAAAGCGAGCCAAATAATTCAATATTCATAGCACCCGATGTCGGTAATGATACAGCTTCGCCAGATTATTGATAAAATTAATGTGGCCCTGCATTGTACCCGAGAAATGAATGACGTGGGATCGAATAAACGTCTCATTTTATTTTCGACATTGTTAGGCTTTTCAGTGTTTTGTAGGATATAGCTAGTTTTAGTAGCGTTGGATTTTACACACTTAAAAAAATGGAAAAAAAACATTTTCTGTGTTTAATTGTGATTACCTATATCACAATTAAACACAGAAAATGTTTTTTCAATTTTTTTTTAATTTAGAGATCCAACTGAAGTAAATGTTTAGCAACTATCCGTAAAATTCTGTTCTGATTTTTAAGATAATTCACGTATATGAATATGTGCTTGGGCGCACAATTTTTGGCACAAGAAAGACGCTGATTGATATTGCGATCTGTTTCTGCTGCGTTAGTTCCGCGTATTCAAAAATCACTCCAATTTTCGAAGCACCCATCTTTCTTGTTTACGCTGAATAAAAAAAAAAGTATGTTGATTATCGAATGTTGCACATTTCTTTAAAGAAGAACCTTATAGGTACCATGTGAAAAAAACGTTACTCGAAAATCACAAACCATGAAGGTTTAAGTCAATTCTAAGTAGGTACCTACTACATAAAACGGTAATTTCATAATTTAACCCCTATTATATACAATCAATGTACGCTTTAAATGGTTTTATAGCAAAGCGCATTTAGAATTTAGAGTAATATTCTGAAAAAGATGGTTCAACATACTCGTATATCCAATTATGAACAACCTTTCTAGTTTATGAAATAATATAATATTTCTAATATAAGGGTACGTTTAAATCACTGTGTAGAATAATTAGCTTTTAAACTAAGTTTAATAACATAGACATCGCTAGAGTCTGTCTAAATAATTAATGAACATCTCCTTTTCATTTGCCCTCTATCCACTAATTAAATCGATGTTAGGATATAATAATTGTTCAATCAAACTTTAGAATACGTAAAATATTACTTTTTATGACATGACAGTCCTTGAGAAGCAGTAAAGTTACAGGCACATGAGACTTAACAACTGTACGTCTCAGGGTGACGGGTGCAGTGCAATTGGTGATTTGTGACGAAATGCATCTTTTATAGGTAGAGGTTTGGCCGCTTAACTTCAGGTGGGCTACTTATTTCGTCAAAATCTCCTTAAAATACTTATAATGGGAACTGGTGCTCAAAATTACAGATCACACCGACAGGTGCTTAGTGACAGATTTTCTACTTGAGGGTGGTAGGTAGCCAGGTGGAATTGCTACCTGTGGATGCCGTATGGGGTGACTACGAACAAAATATTTACAGGTGGGCAACAGCGGCTACTGAGAAGCTGATCTGATTGGTCTATAACGCCCTCAGCTTAAGCCTACTCCATATCAGCCGGATTGTCCACTGCTGAATACAGCTTCCCCCATTAAGGCCCCCCATTTGCATGGTGGTAGGGCATTTTGCCGCATAATGCCCGCCTGGCTAGCTACCACCCTCAAGTAGAAAATCTGTCGCCAGGCTAGCAAAGGTGTGTTCCAGCAGCTGTCCTTGAGTGCCAGTAGGTTAGACTGAACAACATCTTCGACCACATCATCACTAACCATCAGGTGAGATAGTGGCCAAAGGCTAAACTATCAGGAATTAAAAAAAAGAGGGGAGTTCTGCCATAATCCTCACGCTTGGGGTCTTCGGGTCCGCAGTTAAAGATATCAGTTCCTCAGAAGGCACTGCAGCCCATCTTCCGGTATTTTGCCTTTGATTGCCTCTTACGACACCCACAGGTAGCAATGGGGATTGACATTCCAGCCCAGCACCCCACAGGGTTACTCAAGAAGATCAAAATTCTGTAAAATTTTAAAACTGAACTATAGAAAATAAATAATTTGGCTTGGTTTTTATATATATAACGTAAGGTTAGAGAACTACATATTACACTGCCATGCCTATATGTCAGAAGAATAGGTTTAGACAAAGGATTCATAAAAATATACCTCCAGCTGTTTTCTTTACAGATGGTCCTTGAGCAGAGTCACAATAGATATATGAAAGTCATTTTTATGTCATTTTTTTTATTATTGTGACGGAACTAGCTCGAGGCCCACCTGATGCTAAGCGGATTAACCTCTGCCTATAACAGATGCATTTCGTCACAAGTCACGAATTGCACTGCGCCCGTCACCTTGAGACACAGTTATTAAGTCTCATCTGTCTGTAATTTCACTGGTTCTCAAGGAATGCTGCCGGAACACACCGTTTGGTACTTGGCGACAGATTTATACTTGAGGGTGCTAGCCAGGCGGACATTCGCAAAATGCCGTTCTACCATGCGATGAAGCTCAAGCCTGCGGCGGGATTTGAACCATGAACCGGCTGCGTGGCAGTCCATAGTTAATGCCACTGAGCCGTCAGTGCTTCAAAAACTACTCTACTCATTTATGTTTAAAATATAATTCACTACTTATTCATTCAAAAATTTAATATTTCTAGAGTTCTGTGTAGAAATAGTAATTTTCTCGTGTGAAGTAAATTAATTTCGCATTCCATACATTCACCGCGCGGATGATGAGTCTCCGTCGCTGTGAGATTCGAAGGATTCCGTTTTTTATCTTCATAGATATTTTGGACGGTATTTTTTTATTAAAACTGAACAAGTATAAATTTATTAGTAAGAAACACGACTGCAAATTTTTTTATACGTTTTATCGTCCTATTGTAATTAAAACTGCAAGTTAAATAGGCATATTTATAGAATCGTTTTTTTAAAGCCCTTCATTTTGATACAACACTAGATGGGTTTGGAAGAGAAAAAAAATATCTCACAATTTGGCGTCTTTAATCCTCCTGTTTGTTTTTTTTTATTTGTTTTTAATGTACCTTGTGTCACTTGAGCTATCAAGACGAACCTAATAATATATCATACAACAAAATCGGTTAAGCCGTTTAGACGTTGTGGTGGAATAAAGAAACTCACAAACAGACATACATGAACTCTAAAAACATAACTCCATCCTCTTTTGAAGCAGTGATGGCTCAGTGGCTTTGGCTATGGACTGCCGTGCAGCAGGTCCATGGTTCGAATCCCGTCACGGGTTTAAGCTTCACCGTATAGTGTAAGGGCATTTTGCGAATGCCCGCCTGGCTAGCGACCAGTATTTCCAGTAGAAAATCTGTCGCAAAGCACTAAAAGGGGTGTTCCGGCAGCAATCCTTGAGAGCCAGTGAAATTACAGGGACATGAGACTGAAGATCTATGTCCCAAGGTGACGGGCGCAATGCAATTCGTGACTTGTGACGAAATGCATCTGTTATAGGCAGAGGTTAGTCCGCTTAACAACAGGTGGGCCTCAAGCTTGTTCCGTCACAATAACATAAAAAAAATACTAGGGCGGTGCTAGTATAAATCCTACTTAGCCGGCTTTATTCAAATCTCAACATACATACATAACATCACGCCTCTTTCCCGTAGGGGTAGGCAGAGACAGCAGATTTCCACTTACTACGATCCTTACATATATCTTTCGCTTCATTTACACTCATCAATCCTTTCATACATAAGTGTCGGTTTAAGGTACTCCTGACGTAGCCTTTTTCAGAACGTTTTCAATGTGATTTCGATTTCACTTCGCTTTCTATAAAGTCGATAAATTTTTTTGGACAGTCGTACAAAAAGTACACTATTTGAATTTAATAACAATAATGGAACAGAGAACTACCGACACAAAGAACCGGCGATGATATAAAACAATACAATTTCTAAATGATGAATGGATTCCACAAAATGTTCCTATTATGAAAATGCACTAGAGTGGTCCATTTCCTTTCAACGAACAAATGCCAGAATATTCGATCAACGTCATATTGGGACGATGCATGTACACTGACTTGTACATCTATTTGCAAAACCGTGAGCCATCGAAAATGCAAACGGGCAATGTTCGACAGTTTGATGTCGCGTTTTATTTTTGTCAGAACGGTCTGCTTCTATTGAAAAGTGGTTGTTAAGCTTTTGTCAAAATATATGGCTACTGCACTGTTTCATTAAAAGTATCGGTATATATGTGCTATACTGTTTTTTTTGTAGCTATTTGCATGGTGAAAGGGCATTTTTCGAAAGTCCGTCTTGCTAGCTACCACCATATTTTCTCGAAGCGCTCGTAGCGAAGTTTACTTAGCTGTTCTTAACCGATCAGCAAAGTTAAGCAACGTCGCTCGCGGTCATGAGTTGGATGGGTGACCGGTAGTGACATTACTACTAAGCGCTTACGGGCTTCGGAGGGCACGTTAAGCCGTCGGTCCCGGTTGTTGTCTAAGGATGGCAATCGTTATAGCATGGTGGTAGGGCATTTTGCGAATGCCCGCCTGGCTAGCTACCACCAAAAGTAGAAAATCTGTCGCCAAGCACCTAACGGTGTGTACCGGCAGCTGTCCTTGAGAGCCAGAACTTCTAGGTTAGTCTGAACAACATCTCTGACCACATCATCACTTACCATCAGGTGAGATAGTGGTCAAAGGGTAACCTAATAGGAATAAAAATTAATAAATTTAAAATTCCTTAAGCGCCAATAATTTTAGGTTAGGCTGAACAATATCGTTGACCACATAATCATTAACCATGAGGTGATAAAGTGGTCAAACGCTAACCTATCAGGTATAAAAAGTTCAAGTTAAGTCCAGTTGCGCGGAGTCGTCGCCTCGATCTTCGACGCGTGAACTGACCTGATGAAGGGCATCGGACATGCCCGAATACCTAGCTCGACAATCTCGACCAACACGCGTGAGTACAGCCGGTTATTAAAAACATTATTATAAACATTAATAAGTCTCATACTCACGGGAACTAACAAACAAAAAAGGTATAAAAAGCTGTAGTATTGTAATGTTCATGTAGTGGGTACTTTAGAAGTTTCTCCAGTCGATGCGTATATGTATATTATACAGGGTTCTTTTTTTGTGTTTTAACGCCTACTCCGAGCTAAGAGCGCCCACCGCGGCCACACTGGACCTCGCTGTGGTCCTTTTGAATAGAGTTTTGAATATTTACATCGAGCAAAGTAATATTAATATGAAATAATTACAGGCACAAGATACTTTTGACACCAGGTGGTCCTCATGCTTATTCAGTCAAAAACAAATATAAAACACAAAAGAAAATTAAAGTAAATAAACATATTTTTTTTTAACCAAAAAATATTATCCAAAATATTTTTTAGGACGCAGAAAATAACCCTAAGAGGTTGATAGCATTTTACCAATAACCTTGTATATTTTAAAATCTTACTACCTTTTACTTTTTACCAAGTCATCCCAGCTTATTTCTTTTTAATATTTATGATTTTAAACTTTATTGTGTGTTAAGCGAAGTTATCAGAGTACTAGTCGATGCCACGCGTGATCTAATTACACCTTTTTTTTATGCCGTATAGGGTTAGCCTTCTACCACTATCTCACCTGATGGTAAGTGATGATGTGGTCGAAGATGTTGTTCAGCCTAATATAGAATTTGTACGAGACTTTTTGTTTACACTTTTTCATTTACGCTCATTTAATTGAGAAATGTTTTCTCAATAAGCTTAAGCCTCAATGAACTGATAATTATTGAAACGACTGAAATTTTAAATCTGTCGCCAAGCACTTAACGGTGTGTTCCGGCAGCTGTCCTTGAGAGACAGTGAAATTACTGTCACTGCAGACTTAAGAACTGTGTCTCAAAGTGACGGGTGCAGAGCAATTCGTGACTTGTGATGAAATGCGTCTTTTATAGGCATAGGTTAGTCCACTTAACATCAGGTGAGCCTCGAGCTTGTACCGTCACAATGACATAAAAAAAAAATTTCGTAGCTGACAATCAATATTATACACAAATTGAACCAATAAATAGACTGGTATTTTTAAACACGGAATCGACTTCTAACCTCGCAAAATATGAAACTTCTTGTAGAAGTCGGAACTATTATAATGCATATTTATTTAGTCTTACACAAAAAACACAATTGTCCAAGCATCTTTGTCGTTTCAGTAATCACAACACATCAGTTTTATTTGATACTAGCTGTACCTGCGACTTCGTACGCGTTTGCCTTACCTGCAGACTAATTATTCACATTTGAGCACTGTTTATCTCATATTAAGCAACGCTGTGGTCTGCGTGTAACATTCTTAGTAAAGCATAGCTCGGAAAGGAGCTTTTTACTTTGGGTTTGAAGACTCCTTGGTTGTATTTTTCAGAAGACAGTAGTTAAGTATCTCAGACAGTTCCTTCGCGGTTGGCACTAAAATGTTGAAGCATAGTACCTACTTTGTGCGTTTCTTTGGAATGTTTATTTAAAAACGGCGTCTTTTTGCCGAGGTTCTCACTGTTTGGCGGTAAAACGAAAATATATTAGATTGTGCACTTCCATTGCGCAGTTCCCAAAATGTATCAAGAATTGAATCTGTTACAGTTTTATTATTAGTATAGATATAGATTATTTACTTTGACTTTCATGTTTTCTTTATTCAAATTTAACAGATGTTGTAATCACTAAAATCACACATAACAAAGTATGTAACACTGAGCGTCAAAAAAGCGAATGTATACAGCAAAAACAGCTAATTTCATAAATAACATAAACCCACACTCACTACAAAGCAAACAAACTGTACAATTAAGGCACCCGTTTCACGTATCCAACCCTTCAGGGCTCCCTCGCAGTATCAGGACGTAATGAGGGTAAAATTGTGTAGTGCAAAAAATAAGGCAGGTGGGATCAAGGGATAAGTGGAATCGTGGACGAGCTGTCTTGTGTTTAACGTTGAATAAGTCAAAAGATAGGACAATGTTTTCTTTGTAAGTAATAAGAGATGTTTGTTTTTTTTGTGATTATAGAAAC
The DNA here is from genome assembly GCA_963890685.1 of Plagodis pulveraria. Lineage (NCBI taxonomy): Eukaryota > Metazoa > Arthropoda > Insecta > Lepidoptera > Geometridae > Plagodis > Plagodis pulveraria. The sequence goes on from OY982968.1 coordinate 3,224,504, forward strand.
TACGATAAAATAATGTGTAGTCTGTAACAGACAGTATTATTTTTTGAAATTTGAATAACATACTTTCGAGTATTGATATATACGATATTTCGATAGTATCAGAAGCGCTATGTGCTCACAAACATGGTAAAACCAGATTTTACTATGAAAAATAAATCGTTAATTAAGAATCTTCTAGAATAACATATCCCAACGCGTTTGTCCGTGATCGAATCACTGCCTCTTTGTAATAAAAGCAAGTTTATATTACTTAACCCAGCAAAGGAGTAACAGATAGAAATCTTTTGCAACATAGAGCAAGCTAAAAAGTTAAAAAGTGACGTTAAACTACAACATATTGAAAGGAGCAATATAGCTGCAATCTACAAAAAAACAGATTCCTATAAACTTTGTACCTTAAGACTTAGAAATAATGTGGAAAATCTGCACACATATATTTTTTTTATTTCTGATAGGTAAGCCTTTGACCACAATCTCACCTGATGGTAAGTGATGATGTGGTCGAAGGTGTTAACAGGATTAACCTTAGGATTACTGGCACTCAAGGACAGCTGCCGGAACACACTGCCTGGTGCTTGGCGACAGATTTTCTACTTGAGGGTGGTCGCTAGTCAAGTGGACATTCCCAAAATGCCCTACGAACATGCGGTGAAGCTCAAACCCGCGGCGCGATTCGAACCCTGGACCTGCTGCGCAGCAGTCCATAGCCAATACCACTGAGCCATCACTCATTCAAAATATATCTGTTAAATGAATGAAATATGAAGTCTTCACATCATTCAAGTATTCTTAGGCGCTCACCGCGTGGATATAAAGGGATTCGCATCTATATGAATGCCTTTACACACGGTCTATGACCGTTTGAATAATTTGCAAAACTCAGCATAATATTCTGAGCTGAGAGAGCGCACAGCGCACCGCTCAACGCGCCGCGTCTCTATACACGAGCGTTTAGAATTCTACACACATTTTTTATTTTGTTCTTTTATGAAGCGGTATGTGGGATTACATAATTGTATATTTCATTCCATTGTTCCTTTTTTAAGGTTCCGTATATCTGATAAATGGAACCTTTAAAGGATGACAGAGGCTGTTCTGTCTGTCCGTAAAAAAAAATAAGATGACCGTAGTTTGGTTCTGTGAATTCTGATTTATTGAGTGGTTGTAGGTCACATCAGTTAATTATTAGAACAAATCAAAGTACTTATTATGACTGCTGTGTCAGCCGGATTTTCAGAACGCAGCCTGTTCCATTTAGGGGGGTTTACCATCAACCCCACGCTTGGAAGGCGTCTTAAGGACAGCAGTTTATGATCAGTTCCTCAGAAGGCGCTACTGCCCACTGTCCGGTGTTTTACCTTTAGTTGCCTCTTAGGACACCCATAGGTAGACATTCTAACCCGGCACCCCACTGGGAATAAATATACTTCTTAGCAAATCGAGTTTTTTATTAATGTAATTGTGACGTAACAAGCTCGTGGCCCACCTGACGTTAAGTGGACTAACCGCTGCCTATAACAGATGCATTTCGCCACAAGTCACGAATCGCACTGCACCTGTCACCTTGAGACATAGATCTTAATTCTCCTGTAATTTCACTAGCTCTCAAGGACTACTGCTGACACACACTGTTAGGTGCTTGGCGACAGATTTTCTACTTGAGGGTGGTCGCTAGCCAGACGGGCAATCGCAAAATGCCCTTCCACCATGCGGTGAAGCTCAAGCCGCGGCGGGATTCGAACCATGGACCTGCTGCGCGGCAGTCCATAGCCAATGCCACTGAGCCATCACTGCTTAAATAAAGCAGTTTTACTTTAAATAGCATGATCATTGACGCATGCTCAAGGAAAATCAAGATTTTTCGCGGCTGGAAAATGATTAGCACCACCTTTTGTAATCGGTATTGCAATAGGACGGTATCCTGGGGTTGCAGTAAATTTTCCATCTGAATAATTCTTAGTAACACAAAATTGAAACAAATTACAGCTAATGGTTATACTCAGTAAAACCTCCACTACGCGGGTCAGGATAGTATATGACCAATTTTTCAAGCATTTATTATCTAGAGAAAGGAAGAAACTCCATAAAAACAGGGTTATCCTCACACGACAGTTCTTATCTCAAATGACAACGAATTGTGACACATATTACCGACATTGGGCTCCCTCGGAGAAAAATATATTTACGAGTACATATTATTGCGAGTCATTTTTAAGCATAAGGTATTTGAGGACGTTTTAGTTTTCTTCTACTAATAGGCCTTTGACCACAAACTCACTTGTTGGTACGAGTAAGTCATGATCTAATCGAATATGGGAAATATAGGCTTAGGTTACATCGAATGGGAGCTGGATTTCAAGAACAAACTTTCTAATGAGAATGGGCGTTTGCAAAATGCCTTAAAACCATGCAGCTGTTTTCAGACCATTCGATAGCCTAACTACTGATATTTACCATGCAGTAACATGAAAAAAAAATTGCCAAATGCGAGTTGGACTCGCAAGCCGAGTGTATACGGGAAGGACCCTGCAGATTTTGATTCTTTTGAGAGTGTCAAAAATTTGCTGCAAAAAGCATAAAAATAATAAACTGTATCTTTTATATCCGTAGGCTTAGAAGTTTGATTTTTTCACAGCTCTAAGGCACAGTAGAATTGAGTATTTGATATGATTTTCAGTTTGATGCCTCTACGCGTTCCTGAGAAAAGGGGTCTTGACAGACAAACGGACAACAAAGTAATGCACCTATGAAGGTTCCGTCTTTTCTTTTTGAGTCACGGAACCCTAAAAATATGAAACCTTTAACCACTACTAGCTGGCGTATCTAGAATAACAGTGTTGACATACTGCTGTTCAATTTAAATGGTGATGCATTGAGTTAAATATAGCTCCCAACGAATCCCACAAAAAAAAACATCTTATCCCAAAAATCAATAAGTTTCTTTCCCATAGAATCCCACCTAAGTAATAAATCCTATCATCGTCAACGAAAGCGCTAAGTTACTAAACTGGATTCTGAAAATTTGGACAAAACAATTTATGGAAATATAGTGTAGGTACTAGGCGAGCATAATACTGAAGGAGGTTCATAATAGAGATTTTGGAAATTATATCTCTTTGGACTTATTATGAGACAGTACAAGCGGATCTCCGAACACTTATGAAAATTAAATATAGAAGTATTATAATAATGAATAGATTCAGGCGTTACTTTGTGGAAATCCATATTTAATAATAACAAATATTTTCAAAATATTTTACGAAAACATCAAATTAATATTTTAATAAAACACTTAAAAAATATAAAAATATATCTATTAAAATAATATATTTATTAAAATATTAATTTGATGTTTTCGTAAAATATTTTGAAAGTATTTGTTATTATTAAGTATTATAATTTTAAATAAAAGGTAGGTACTAGACTAAAAATACACCTCCGTAGGTAAGTACATATACTAGGGGATCAGAAACATGTAGGAGCTAACTATACATTTTTGTCGACAATGATAATATCTTAAATATTCAAACAATAGGCTCCAACTGCATTGATTGGTTCATTTGATATTTGATTTTGTTTGGGATGGCTAAATAATATTTTGTGGTTTCTGTTGCAAGAAATATTCAGTAGGATCTATTTTATATGATCACGTGGTATCTACCTAAATAAAAGCGTTGAGTTCGGCCATGTGACGTATCAATTATGCTCTGACAAGTTTTGGAAAGTACGAACACCCTGTCCCCACAGACTTTTGTAATTAATTCTATTTCATTAATTCACATTGTCTAGAAACTTTTCTAAAGCTTTTTCACGACATTTTAACTGTTTTCTTTAGAGCGAGTCAGACCTTGTGGTAATAATATCATTTTTAAGGTTTCGTATGTAAAGAGCAATTAAGCCTGTAATTAAGCCTTTAACATACACAGCAAAAAAAATACAGGTTTTAGGTATATAGGTCATATTTAACAAAATTATATAAATTGTTCAGTTTCCAGCTTCACAACGAAGAATAAATTCCACATCTTCCTTTTGAATGTCGTAAAAGCTGACCTCGTAATACGCATAGCACGGCACAGCTCATTTCGATTTTTGCGGGGTGTTGCTGCACATTGGTCCCACAAAAAAGCTCTTTACTTTAAGCAACTCAAATTTTTGTACGTATAATTAATATTAGCCATTCAGCTAATATTTATGCCTTATACCTGAATGGCTTATATTAATGATAACGATACAGATAATTTTATATGCATACACATGGGTCAAAACACAGTAATGCATTATTGATGTTCAATAAAAGTAAAAGATCCACATGTTTTGCCTTAAAACGCGTACAAACATTTGAGATGAGAGATTAATTTTATAAGAAAATGCCGCTGAAGAAGGGGTGCCGTCAGGCAGGCGGCTGGCTATCAAACCGAAGCCATTCGACAATACAAGGATTGTATTGTGTATTATTATCGAAATCATTTTTTAACACATGTTAAAATATATTTTTTTTGCTGCTCATGTTGCTCTGTGAAAAAAAATGGCAAAATTCATGTTGCTAAATGTTTTGAAAAAGATTATATGCCCTGAGATTGTTCTCTAAATCTTAAAAGGATTTATCCCCAAGCTGTAGGGACGAGGCCTATAATAGACAAAGTCAAGAATGGAATAATGAACGTAGTGCTAATGTCATACGACATTTTTCTATACTCTTACGAGTAAAATTGCCATTATATAATTATCTATATGATCAACAATTGTGCATATTTTTTATAGGATTGTGACGAAACATACACGAGTCCCACCTAATGTTAAGCAGTAATCTCTGCTTATAACAGATGCATTTCGTCACATGCGAAAAATTTCACTGCGCCCGTTACCTTGAGACATACAGTTGTTAAGTCTCATTGAAGTGTGAAGTGTATAGCATAAGTTATAGTTGTTAGGTAAACCGTTTACAGCGCACAATGTCGTAGCTCCTAAGTATATTAGCTGTAGTGACGTGTAGTTTAATGCATTCAATAAACGTGTGTAGTACGTAAATGGTGTCTTTATTTAACTGACAAACTCATCATGTGCCTGTAATTTTACTGGCTGTTGGAACACACTGTTAGGTGCTTCCGTCAAATTTTCGACTTGAAGGAGGTAGCTAGCCAGGCGAGCATTCGCATGATGTTCTCTATGCATCCAAAATCATTCGGATTCGTATCTTAAAATCCGACAATAAGATACTTAATAATAACAAACTGTTCCAATATATATAAATATGGATTTCCGCAAAGTAACGCCTGAATCTATTCATTATATTAAGATACTTTTTGAAATAAGCCTTTTTCTTAGTGTCAATCCGCTAGCAGCTTATTAAAACTACACTGTTAAGTAAAAAAACACGCGTGTATGTGAAAAGAAGGACATTTCAATACAAGTAACACTTAAATACACCTAATAGAGCCTATTTGGGTCAAATAGAAAAACAAATCTTTCGAACGCACAAACTTGCCTTCGTGTAGTTTCTTCAAAATTTCTGAAAAACTGTGGCATAAAGGTAAGCTTCTAGGTATTAAAATTAAACTACATACACTCCTTGAACAGACTCAAGCCATTCTAGTCCTCGGTGCAAGTCATACAATATGGCGAATATAAATAAATACTTAACAAAAATTATTAATATCACTACCTCTGGTATCTTACAGGCAAGGACATTTGCTGCCTTATTATCTAAATGCAATGGTACCTAATGGAAATTCCTTTCCTTTTTTATATTTGGACTCCAATAGACTTGCAGAACGAATATATTTTAGCAAATGTAAAATAATTTTAGTACTGTTTTAAGCGATTGCATTGAAAAAGTTCATATATCAAAATATTAAATTCGTCTTTATTGCCGCAATTATACAAAGTGGCCATTGGTTTGCTTCTAGAAAAAATACTTAACCCGTTAACCTATCTACGATTTATTTAGTAGAAGTATTTTTCATTCTGCTAGAAGAATAAAACTTCATCCTTCATCCCAAATTGAGGCTATTATGCAACAGTTTTATTTTTAAATGACTTTAAAAATAAAACATAGCAAGTTAAAATTATAAATAAATAAAAAATCAATTTATTGCCTTCACCAAATTTACACGAAATAATACTTAAAAAAAACTATATAATTTAATTTTGGGCAACAGGGTTATGCTCAGCTTGTGCAACTTTCGTCCCTTTTCACAAGAAAAAAAGAAAAGCGGCGCTGTTTTTCAGCATAATCCTACTCGGGCAGATGTTAGCCGATATACCTATATAGGTCTAAACAATAAAAAAAAAGCTGTGCTGTGTAGCTTAACAATATAAAATAAAACAGAAACAGCTTAAACAAACAATCGATTCATATGAAAAATGGTTTATCGTTATTGGGTAATGATGAATTATTAAAGTAAATACCTGATGACTAGGTGTGTTTTGAATGTAAGTGATTGAGTGTGGTGTGTATATAAGTGAGAAAAAAAAGAGGTGTATATATGTATGTGTTTTAATATTTTAAGTGTTATCTTTGACCTTTTTCTGTATTTTAAAGGTTGCAAAAGTATATCAATAATATGTGCCAATAGGTTTGCCCCCTTTTACATATGACAACCATATCTAGCAAAACGTAGGTGCTCCGTAGGTAAACGACCTCCCTAATTCTTTGGGGTTATGGACATATAAATATATTTTTATAGAAGATTTTGCGAACGTTTTTCTATAAAGCCACCATGTACAAGTAGAAACAGCTGTTATCAACTCTGTTTGCACTGGCAACAGAAATTGAGAGCAAATTTTGATATTTATGTATCTTATATCATGATCAACTACACAATCAATAGGATATATAAACCAGTATATGAAATAGTGGTATCACTATATCACTAATAAAAATAAATATGACAAAACGGCCTCCATCCTCCTCTCGTGCCTCCTGACTCCAACCTCCTGTTGGATGTCGTAAAAGGCAAATAAGAGAAGAAGTAAGCCAAACCAGCAGGATGCCACCATTGAAGTTGATATGACTGAATAGTCGCTGCACATTGGGCGTACAACAGGCGTCCTCTCATCTTAACTATTACCTGAAATGTACAGGGTAAACAAACATCGAGAACATTCCTTAGGAGGATTAGCGTACGGCAGGCGACCGCCCACACAACCGAAGTTAAATCGTTTAATAATTATGTATTTGTGTTTTCCTGTACGTTATTAGCGCAAAATATCTTTTTAATACGATAAGGTACTGTCCTCTATGTTGTTAGAGAAGATATATTGTACCTACCCGCATAATAACGATAATAATATGAAGATTATGAAATATGAAACTTTAGTTTAATAAATCAACGCTATAGCCCAATTTAACATAGGGAGTATATTTTCTTACTATGGTTATAGGTACTAATCCCTCCGACATAATCTTAACACTTAGACCATTTTAGTTATCGGTTGCTAGTACAGAAACTTTACCCGTGGTAGAGGGAAACTTTGGTGTCTTCATAAGTTATTTAGCATAGTTGGAATATAGCCATTTCAAAACATGCACTTGCCGTGAAACCAGAAAACTTCCCTTCTGAATCATAATAAGAAAGACCTGCATATGCATCTTCAAACGCGTGGAAATCAGTGGTATCGTAATCTTCGGGAACTGGTTATAATTATAATCAGTAAAATTGACAAATTTATAAAAAATAACGGAACTAACTTCTAACACTGAAATGTATGAAATAACTTGTTGAAGTCGGTATCATATGATTCAAAACACTGACCTCACATCATCACATGGCAATAATTATCACTCGCCTAAAATACTTTTCACTATTGACAAAGGTTGCAATTACCATAATAATCTTGGTATTAAATAAATAAATAATAAATTTATTCAGGCGTTACGTGCGCTCGTAGAGTCAAGTAGATAGACGATAGAGATCGAGAAAGATTTCTCGATCGAGCGCTCGAGAAAGATTTCTCGATCGTGCGCTCGTAGAGTCAAGACCTCCTGAGGATGCTTCGTGTAGAAGCGAAACACGTCGAAAATTGGGATCAATTTGCTGACTATCCAACTAAAATCATCAAAATCAATTCATAATTGGCGAAATAATCGTGTAACATACAAAAAAACATAGATAGGAACTGAGAACCACCTCAATTTCCTTCCCTTTTTGGAAGTCGTTTATAAAAAGTATTCTATCTAGAATTAAGAAAGTAAGGAATATATTTAACAAATGAGGTCTCATTTTTCAATCATCAGATAGTTACAATTCCTAATGCCACTGACCCAGCACTGCTTTAAAATATCTTAGTAAATACGTGCTTCAAACATGTAAGAAAGGTAATCAATGGAGACGTGCTGCTGGTATATATCTAATTCATGATTTCACTTATCTAACTACGACTGCATAATCTCAAGTAGGTAAGGCCACCACCCGTATTTGTAAATGGTTTAATATAATACCTACAAAAAATTATAACCTAACACAAGTGAGCTGATATTCATTTCCCTGCTCTATGACATTTAAAAATCGAACCGTTTCGTTCATAAACTTGAACAACAAAGGAATATTAAATTCCAACTAACTGCATACGAGCTTCGAAGCAATACATTTTCCAGTTCTATGACAATGCAATTTCAATTGAACATAAATTTCTCGCACACAAGAGAGTAAGGACGTGTGCCTTATTTCCACTCTCATATAACTACCATCGAACCCATAAAACCTGGCGCTATTTATCAAAGTAATACAGTACAGTATACAAATATTAATTAAACTAACAATTTAGTTAGTCTGTCTAGATAGGTAGCATCGGATATTTTGGCTCTTGCAGTAGTTTGCAAACACGACAGTATTCAGAATAGTGAAAACTTGAAAGGCACTGTAGTAGGTGAAATTTTTGGCAGAAGAGACTAGATCTAATGTCTCGGAGTGAGGGTCGCAATATAGTATTTGTCAAAAATGGTATGTAATGTTGCCATAACATCTCTAAAAAGTAACCAGAAAGTTAAGTCTACCGGAGACCTATTCACAACTGTCCAGTAAGTAGCGAGATTTTAAATTTGGAATCTCCAACTGTCCAGTAAGTAACTAAGTTATTTACTTACTGGACAGTAGGTCATCCTCTTTAGATCTGCTTAGAAAAAAAAACATAGTACCAGACACAGATTAGAGTTTAGCTATTATAACATGGTTATAAGAGGGAGGCTCCAAATATATATCTATCTCTCTTTTTGGTATGACATTTTATGAGGTAGATATATTTTTGGAGCCTTTAACAGCCATTTTATAGTCTATGACTCTTAACGCGACGCAGAAAAAGTATGCATTTTGTACTTAATAATGTTGTAGAAGTATAGTGTGGGACTTTAAGTTATGATTTATAAACTGAAATTTCTAAATACATTTAGAAATTTCAGTTTATAAATCATGTTGGATTAAAACTCTCCATTCTAAAATTAACATGGAGTTTCAAAAACTTAATTTTATTATTTTATATTAAAACATTCCTGTAATGTTAAAATAGAACAATGTTCAGAACTAAACGCAAACTTTTTAGTAAAAAATATATAACTCATATAACTCATACTTGGCCAGGAAGGCTTACTTACTGGATTCTGCAGTAATGTACTATTACGCAGAACTAAATCAAAGTCTCTGGTTGACACTGCAACCGTAATAGGCCAAAGGATTACCATCCAGTGAACAACTTGTATGTGTAATCACTTAAAATCGTAAAAAACAACTATGCTTTTCTGTACTTACTCTCCTTTACCGACTATATTGTCCTATATTGCAGTTGTTTATGCAGGCTGTAAAAATGTTATTTGACGCGAGTAATTGTGTTGAAACCTGAGGAAGCGAAAGATTCTAGAATCCTGACCGAAGATTTCAAAGGTACGAAACGCCAAATAACTTTGCTACCGATCGCACAATGCTAAGGAACAGGAGGAAAAGGAGCAAGAAAAACCATTTAGTAAGTGCCACTCTTAAAAACACGTAGGAAATGTATGTAAACATTAAAAAATAAAATGACTGCAATTGATAATATTGAAAATAAATACATTTTCTGGACCTGTTGTCAACGTTCGAATTCCAAAAACCTGTCAAGCTAATATATAAAAAGCACTTTTCGACGCAGATTTCGAATGATAAACATCGCTTTACCAAGCTTGTGAGGTGAAAAGTAATTTCCACTGTATGTAAGGAACTGTCCATAGTTTGACAATGTGCCCAGTATATAAACAATAGACCCATCGTGTATTACATGGGGTTTGTTGAGCTACAGCTGCCTAGAATTGAATAGAGGCATGACGATATGTGTGTATTCCGGAATGATATCCCGTATCTATATACAATCTTGAATCAGTCAGATGGCTCAGTCGCATTGGCTATGGACTGCCGTGCAGCAGGTCCATGGTTCCAATCCCGCCGCGGGCTTGAGCTTCACCGCATGGTGGAAGGGCTTTTGTGAATGCCCGCCTGGCTAGCGACCACCCTCAAGTAGAAAATCTGTCGCCAAGCACCTAACAGTGTGTTCCGGCACCAGTTCTTGAGAGCCAGAAAAATTACAGGCTAATGAGACCTAACAACTGGACGTCTCAGTGTGACGGGCACAGTGCAATTCGTCGTTGACGAAATGCGTCTGTTATAGGCAGAGGTTAGTCCACTTAACATCAGGTGGGCCTCGGGTTTGTTCCATCACAATAACATAAAAAAAGAAAAAAAATCACGATATACCAACGAGGAATTAACAGAACTACGGGGAGATCTACGAATATTTTTTATACTTCATATTATACTTGTGTTCCTCTTTACATTATTCGTACAGCTGAAGTATGTAATACCCGCCAGTTTATCCGCAAGTTTAATCAGGTGGTCTCAGGTTTAGGTTTAAATAACTTCGTTGTCTTAATAACTATTCTTCACTTACAAAGAAATTCACTTAAATATAATTTATAAATTATTCCTCTGGCTTGGTAGGCATTATTAATTACTGTATCGGCCGGATTGTCCACTTCTGAAACCAGCCTTCCCCATTTAGGGGGAGTTTGCCATATTCCCCACGCTTGGCAGGCGTCTTGAGGATCGCAGTTTAAGATATAAGTTCTTTAGAAGGCGCTGCTGCCCACCTTCCGGTATTTTACCTGTAGTCGCCTCTTACAACACCCACGGGTGGAAATGGGAGAGTGACATTCTAACCCGGAACCACACGGGGCCGTTTATTAAACGAGCTATTTGCATAGTGCTTAAGTTTACTCCAATATGCGTTAATATTATCACATTCTTCCCTATATTAAGCAACTTGTATTATATCTTAGCTCCTTGAAATAATAACGTTGTTCTTCCAGAGTTAGAACGCGGCGTCTTCAACAAATCCAGACCGGACTGACCAATTTCCATGTAAGAATATTCCGCTATCATTTTCTTCGTTTCTTATCTTTTTATAATATAAAATCAAGAATTGGAATGCCGCTTATAACAGGTAAGACTGCGTTCAAATTCTTGTTTATACAGGGTTATTGGTAAAATGCTAACAACCTCTTAGGGTTGACTTCTGCTAGTTCTATGAAACATTTTGAGATGATTTTTTTTTGGTTTTGAAAAACATAATATTTTTTTTTAATTTTGTTTATATATTTTTTTTAGGTTTTAAAGTACTCCAAGCTTAGAGCGCCCGCCGCGGCAACACTGGACCGCGCCGTGGTCCCTATGAATAGAGTTTTGAATATTTACATCGAGCAAAGTAATATAAATATGAAATAATACATTACAGGCACAAGAGACTTTTGACATCAGGTGGTCCTCGTACTTACTCAGTCAAAAACATATAAAAAAAAAACAAAAAAAAGTTTCAAAACAGTAAAAAAAAAAACTCAAAATGTTTCTTAGGACTAGCAGAAGTCAACCCCGAAGAGGTTGTTAGCATTTTACCAATAACCATGTATATTATAAAGATACTGCTGCAAAAAAACGGCTACAGAAATTTAGATAAAAGTGAACAGTGCCCGTTCAGTGATTTCGTAGCTCGTTACGTTGTGATGTGACCGTGATGGAAGTTGTTTGCTGGAAACGTACAATGGCGTAATTAGGTTCGTCTGACGTAGTTTGTATGCAAATTTAACTGCAAATTTATTTTATTGATAGTCGTTACACGATGTCGTGTCCGGATTATGTATACGTTAGTGATCCAATCAAAAACTTATTTGAGATAAAACAAACACATCGCCCTGCATGTGAAAGGGTTGGCCGAGTTTTTTTTAACACTGGTATTTCTTGTTTAATGGTAGTGACCCTATTGAAATAGTGTTTATTTTTTCTGATTTAGTAGCAAAAGTTAAGAAAATATTTAAGTTTCATTTTAGCAAAGTTTTGGACAAAGCATTCATCGGGTGAAAACTCAAACAATCTTCTGAAAAAAATAGTCAATCAATAGCACTTAAATTATTTTGATTGACATCTTAAGAAATGGTAGGTTTTTGTTTCGATTTTTAATGAAATTGTGCTCTACTTTAATTTGAAACAAAACTATAACTTTAATTTATACCGTTTTGATATTTACAAAATATAAGAGCATACAATTGTAATTGTTTGTCCCGGGCGAGAATCGAAATCGCGTTCTCCGATTTCGCACCGGCTGCCTATTCCACCCCGCCACCGGAACATACTCGTTCGAGCTGAAACCTTTTGCTCCCTTTGTATTACACTTTTTGACCGTCATAGAGGACGGTGCGTGCTCCAGTAATTTTTAAATGTGGTTTTCGCTAAGCAAGCAGTAATGCTTGTAATATATACCTTCTATATTTCTAGAAGGGTAGCAACAACATTGCGAGAGTTTGAAAGAATCCTTATATAACTTCTTTCCATCAGATGAAGTCTAGTAGTCTGGATGACCGCGCACCGTCCTTTATGACGGTTCTAGTAATGCAATTGGAATATAAAGTTTCACCCTAAAGGTTTATGGTTCCGATGGCTGAGTAGTTGAGGAATTCCGCGCGAAATTAGAGAACGAATGTTTGATTCCCGTCCTGAATAAACAATTGAATAAATTGTTTTGCTGTGCGAATTCGCATTCGCCGATCGTGTACTTAAATAGCCGGATAAAAAAAGTGTTCCAGCATAAAATTCAATTATATCGTTATTTTCATCGACACTCGTATAATATAATATAATGTTCGGATGTTGAACATAGTACGTTACGTACTATACCGAACATTTTAATAGTAATATTGTTTTGGGAATAACACTCGCTTGAAAGCCTGAGATAAGGCCTTATCGAAGCTACTTTGTCATAATGAAAACATAAAAAAAAATAGCATGGGCAGGGATTTTGGGAATACCCGACTGGCTCAACAATCCGTAAGAAAAAATCTGACGCCAAGAACTTAACGATATGTACCGACAGCTTACTTAACGATGTGTCTTTGAAAACCAAGTTTATATGGCAGGCTTACAGCGACTCATATATAGAAAAAATAAAAAAATGCCTTCTGGAGGTTGCCCACTTTAAAACTCAGGTCGGATCAGTGAAGTTAGAATTAGTTAACCATATAGGTATCGTATATGGAATAACTTATAAACTACTTCCTAGTGTAATTAACTATTTCCCAAGGGTAGTAACAGAATTCAAAACGAGGGCAGTTACAGTATTTTAACTTCAAAGTGAAGAGTCGTAACCGTAAATAAAACAGTTCCAGAAATAGTCGGCAAATGTTGTGACAAAATAATTCTACTTAGTAATTACTGCGCACTCTGTTTTCAAGGAAATCGTCTGTGCTCTGGCCTTCTCTACAGTTTTCGCACGAATGCGTCCGTGTCACGTCTAGTTAGCGGATACTTTCTGTCTCATTAACTTTTTAAGCTTGAATTTCTTTTGTAATGCCTTGAACAACTAACTGCTTTAGGAGAATTTATGCGTAGCGCTTTTCATACAAATGTTGTTTATTAATCATCAAACATTAAGAGTAGAGTGCATGCAGCGTTTTCCATACAAACGTAGATTCGTCGTATTTTAAATACCAAGTGTTCAAACTCAGTGAAATTTCGTATGCATATTGCTGAGCCTAATATCTATGCTTCTGGTGTACCAGTTTTTTGATTTATTGAAATTATCAATAATAAATCGAAATTCAAAGTCAAAATAACATTTATCATACAATATTTTTTTTTTGAATTATTTTAGAAAATACTTTATTTTACGGAAATCTGGCAGACCAAAAGAAAGAAGATATTAGGGCACAAAGTACATTTTGTTTTTTGTATGATATCGTGACGGAACAAGCTCGAGGGCCACCTGATGTTAAGCGGAATAACCTCTGCCTATAACAGATGCGTTTCATCACAAGTCAAGAATTGCACTGCGTCCGTCACTTTGAGGCACAGTTGTTAAGTCTCGTGTTCATGTAATTTCACTGGCTTTCAAGGACTGCTGCTGGAGCGCACTGTTAGGTGCTTGGCGACAGATTTTCTACTTGAGGGTGGTAGCTAGCCAGGCTAGCCATCGCATCATGCCCCTTCCACCATGCGGTGAAGCTCCAAGCCAGCAGTGGGGATCGAACCAGGGACCTGCGGCACCGCAGTCCATAGCAATTAACGCTCGGCCATCATTACTTCGAAAAATGTGTGAAAAACATGCAAAGTTTGACCAAGTTGGGGGCGGGTATCATTCTCACCCTGCAACCCACGGGGAAAGTACATAAACTTTGTGTAAAATTGACAAATCAGTATCCTAATTGTTTGGTTTGAGCACCAATCCAACTAGTAGTGACCATAATAGACCATTTGGACTGTCTATAAGTCCGCAATGGCTTGTAGGCTGTCTAAATGCTTTCGTAATAGTAGCTGTAGTGTTTTACATCGTTTTGTTAATAATAAAAATAAAAATAATATAATTGTCCAATCATTTGTTGCGGGAAGAAAACGGGGGATGACATTCTAACCGGCACCCCATGGGTAAAGTACACAAACTTTGCGTAAAATTCACAAATCACTATCCTAAATGTTTGTTTTGAGCACCAAGCCAACTAGTAGTGCCCATAATGGACCATTTGGAGTCTGTAAGTCCGCAATAACTTGTAGGTTGTTGAAATTCTTTTACTACAGAAGCTGTAGTGATGTATAAAGTTCGTGTTACTAATCAAAATAAAAAATGTTCAATCTGAAGTTAATTTGTTAGTTGCGAAAGATATTCTCTTTGAACGGATACAGAAATAACTCTTACTTGACAAAATAAAGAAGATAGTCAGTCACTAAAGAATATGTTTGGTAAATAAATCTTAATCAGTAACTGCCTTGTTTGTTTAGTCAAGTAAGGGTTACTTTTGCGCTTGTTCAAAGAGAATCTCTTCAGAGAATTCAACAGAGAAATCTTAACTTCAGATTGCACAATTATATCATTTTTCACGTTAACCTCAATAACACAGTGTTCAAAAGCGAATAAACAAAACAATAATACAGTATGAGTCAAAAAAAAAAAAACCATATAAATTCAATTCATTTTCGAATCCTTTGTCGACACTTCAAAGAAAATATTTGCCTTTCCCTTTGTTCTGTACCTAACATAGAGACAGTGACGTAGGTTTGTAGTTCAAACATAATTAATTTCATCTCTTCTAATTTGACAGACGCGTTTGCAACTATAATCTCACCTGATGGTTAGTTATGATTTGGTCGAAAGATGTAAACAGGTTATCTACGTGAACTTAGTCAACTTTCACAGTTTACTTGCCATTCAAAGAATTACAATTGCAAAGTCATGATGTGACATAATATTTTTTTTATTCAATAAGTATCGCAATCCAACTGGGCAATGCTGCCAGCATCAGATCATTTTACGTGTCAGAAGAGATCAGAGCTACGCGTGGCTATGATATAGAAAAAGAGACGCCTTGTAGGTGAATATATATATTAGGTACTCCGTGCTTCGCAAGTAGAAGTGCACTTTATTGCTTCACCGCTAGAGTCGCTTATTTATCGGAATGGCTTTGCGGAGTGATCCTTCTGGTCCTTTTTATTCTGTGCCATGCTGGACTTGCTGCCAACACAGCAGCTGTAGTGGGCTGGAGTATTTAGACTGCATGTGAGTCTGCAATGGCTTGTAGGTTGACTAAATGCTTTCATTTTAGTAATAACTTTGAACAAGTTTTAGCCAGTAATTTTAGGTTAGCCTGAACAACGACGTCGACCACATCATCACTTACCATCAGGTGAGATAGTGGTCAAAGACTAACCTATCAAGAATAAAAAAATGCTGTATACAGTTCGTTTAGTTGTTATTAGAGGCATACCGCCGGTAAAAAATATCTATCCTGATAGTTATATCATTGTAGTTGGTAATAAAAGCTATTTTCTATTTTCAGCCCTGCGTACCGCGGACAGTTAGGATTTAAAAACAGGTTGACCAGGTGGAAGACTCTGCTTACCATACCTGCCTAGGCAATCTGGAATCTTAACAAAAGCCGTTTTCGTTTCGAGTACACTATTGCAATAAAACAAGTTAGTGATAGTTACAGTTATAAGTCATTGTCATGTTAGCTCAGTCCCTCAGAGCATACCCCGGCTATAAGGGTGGATGACGTGGGTTCAATTCCGCACACGACTATAATTTTTTCTCCTAAATTTTGTAAATATGTAATGTAATCCGCAGAGCATGCGTTATAGCAAAATGAAATATATAAAAATAAAGCAGTGAAGTTAAAATCTGTTACTCAAAATGATGGCAATATGACATTTTTTAATATAAAAGAATGTATTCGTAAAAAAATATAACGATGGGAAATTTAATAAATATAATTTTGTTGTCAGTCGTCTAACTATTGTAATTAATCGTGCAATACGTGAGATTCAGAGACTTATTACGATATTTAATATTTGTCTTTAATACTTATTGAATACATTTGTAACGGGTAAATAAAATTAAAAGTTCAAAGGGTTAAATATTTTTTTAAATATTATTGACGGTTTTTGGGGTAACTAATAAAATTATGTACATTGGTGTTCAATGGCTACAAAAAAATCTATGCAATTATCATGTAGAATGGTTATCAAAACTAACTACGAGCGCAATAAAACTTTGTTCTTATTGTCTTTACTTGGTTCTTATTGCCAGCTTTGGTCTGTATGCCATCTATTCTGAAACAGCACACCAATATGCTTCAACCCATTACTCATATATCTAAGGTAAGGCCTAACTTAAGACTCTGTTTTATACAACGAGTTCCCACTTACTCTCACACTCGACAAGAGCTCAATTTCAAACGAGTGTCGAGATGTTTGCCATTCGCGTTAATAAAAACAAAATGAACAATATAAAAGCTTTTATTTTGAATACGTGACGACATTTTGTGGAAATTACTGTTGTAATTTCAGTAAATGAATTCGGGGTGTAATGGTTATGATGTGTTTTATGTTGAAAGCTGAATGAGTTATGGCGTTTAGAAAAATGGTGTCTTTAGTCTTCTTTTCATTTTGAGTTAAGGTTTACGTTTAAAGTCCCCCATTCACTTCCTAAGATAAGAAATATAAATGTTTCATTTGGATGTTAATAATGTGTAATAAATATTGTAATTTGAATGGTAGTAGGGCATTTTGCAAATGCCAGTTTGGCTAGCTACTAAGTAGAAAATCTGTCGCTAAGCACCTTACGGTGTGCTCCGGCAGCTGCCCTTAGGAGCCAACAATTGTAGGTCAGCATAAACAACAGTGGTCAAAGGCTAACGATCAGGTATAAAAAAGTAACCATTTTACAATAGACTTGTCACATTTTTTTTCTGTTTGTTAGGTTAGCCTTTGAGCACTATCTGACGTGATGGTAAGTGATGATGTGGTCGAAGATATTGTTCAAGTTAAACTAGAGTTACGGCTCTCAATAACAAATTTGTAAAAGAGTAGAGACATTATTCTAAAAACAACGACTTCGAGTTCTCATTCTTCTCGAAGCGACAATAAACAATAGTGACGGACAATAGTAGCGATATTGAAATAGCAATGCTGTTCGGAGTTCCCAAGGTACCAGGGTGCACCGATTGTATTACGTAGAAAGCGATTCTGAATCAATTGGAGCTTACAAAGGTCAAGTTCATTATCATGACCGAACAATACTGAGGTGTAGGTGAGGATGGGGCGGATGCGCATAGAGTCAAGTGGCTTCTAATTTATAAGAGACAGCTTATTCTCTTTGTGAACAAAGGGACCAAGGCAAACCATCAAATAAGCTGCCCTGTTACAAGCTGGATTGGATGTGGTGAGCAAAGGTGAGATTCCAGCTCTCTGTCTGCCGAGCGCAGTAAACGCCATGCTCGGCGGGGTGAGACTTCTAGGTTATCCTGAATAACATCTTCGACCACATCATCACTTACCATCAGGTGAGATAGTGGTCAAAGGCTAACCTATCAAGCATAAAAAAGAAAAAAAAAAGACCGTAGCAGGCGGTGATTTCCTTCGACGAAGCGGTGATGGCGCAGAAGGAAGCCGCGGAGTGGGTCTTCGTCCTTGCTATCGCTACCCCCGTCGTGAAAGGGCATTTTCCCAGAGGCAAGATTCCAATACAGGATCACTTCAAGGTATTTGGTCAATCTCACCCTGGTAATAGGTTCTTTGACAATAATGGTTAGTTTATATAGTACTTTTAGCTTAATCAACCGTGAACAGCCATTAACGGAACCAATGCCTATCTCGGTGATGTGTCGATGGATAACAATCCTCTGCATAAAGGAAGCCAGCAACTTTTATTAGAAACTACACCGAAACTTTTTGAAGCAGTGATGGCTCAGTGGCATTGGCTATGGACTGCCGCGCAGCAGGTCCATGGTTTGAATCCCGCCCAGAGCTTGAGCACCGCATGGTGGAAGGGCATTTTGCGAATGCCCGCCTGGCTAGCGACCACCCTCAAGTAGAAAATCTGTCGCTAAGCACGTAACGGTGTGTTCCGGCAGCAGTCCTTGAGAGCCAGTCAAATAACAGGCAA
The DNA here is from genome assembly GCA_963890685.1 of Plagodis pulveraria. Lineage (NCBI taxonomy): Eukaryota > Metazoa > Arthropoda > Insecta > Lepidoptera > Geometridae > Plagodis > Plagodis pulveraria. The sequence goes on from OY982968.1 coordinate 3,243,446, forward strand.
AAATGAGACCTAACAGGTATTTCTCAAGGTGATGGGCGCAGTACAGTTCGTCACTTGTGATGAAATGCATCTGTTATAGGCAGAGGATACCGCTTAACATCAGGTGGGCATAGCGATTGCATCATCACAACAATGGAAAAAAAAAAAAATTAAAATTACTTAGTGGAAAAAAAATTATATGCGAGTTAATGAATAGATTCAGGCGTTACTTTGCGGAAATCCATTTTTAATAATAACAAATACTTTTAAAATATTTTAAGAAAACATCAAATTAATTCCGCTTAACTTAAGCGGAATTGTCACTAGATATATTTTTATATTTTTAAGTGTTTTATTAAAATATTAATTTGATGTTTTCTTAAAATATTTTAAAAGTATTTGTTATTATATATGCAAGTATTTTTTAATAACTTTTTGTTGCTGATAGGGTGACCTTTTATTGCAACCTCACCTAATGGCGATGAGTAGTGATATGTGATGAACAGGATTAGACTAGAATACTCTCAAGTGCTTACACATTCTGAGCTGGAATACTTTTGTTGTTGTGCCGGTAACTTAACTGCCACACGACAGGTAACGTTGTTCCGAAACTCAGCCAATACGTAAATTGTGAGCTAAATCAATCTACAGGGCAATGCTGCTCATCAAAACACCTTACATATAAACGACCCTTTCTTAACAAGACTGTAGTGACAGTGTCTCAAACTTTCAAAATAAAAAAACTTTACCTTTAGCCTTTATTTCCCTGAGGGGGGAGGGAAAAGACACGTTTTGCTGATATGTTTTGGCATAAAATTGCGGGTCACCACCGGGTGATCAATATAGTTATTGTGAGCGAGTGGTAAAAACGTCGTTTTAGAATATTTAGGTCCTGGTTTTGATCTCCAGGTTAAGCAGTTCAGGATTTTTCTCAAGCAACCGTGCGGAGTCTAAAATTGTGTGGTGTGCATTAGACTGACCCGCAATTTTATGCAAGATCTGCATTTATTAAATCATCCATGTACATATTATGTATTGTGGGCGAGTGTGTATATGCATCAACAAATACTTTTTACTTTCTTATTACTACCAACCTTACAAACTACAAGGTATATTTCATAAATTGTTATTGTGTATAAAATTTACGCGTAGCGTACGCCCCTTTCTTGGAAGTCAGTTTTATAGAAATTTACTGAAGTAAAAACTTCAGTAAATTTCTCGAATTTTGCTTAGCCGTTCTTAACTGATCAGCTAAGTTAAGCAACGTCCACCGTGGTCATGAGTTGCATAGGTGACCCCTAGTGAAATTACTACTGCTTCGAAGGACACGCTAAACCTTCGGTCCCAGTTGTTTTCTTAGGATGGCAATCGTTATAGCATGGTAGTAAGGCATTTTGCGGTTGGCCGCCTGGCTAGCCACCCTCAAGAAGAAAATCAAGCACCTAACGGTGTGTTCCTGCAGCAGACTTTGAGAGCCAGTAAATGACAGGCACATGAGACTTAACAAGTATGTCCCAAGGTAACGGGCGCAGTGCAATTCGTGACTTGTGATGAAATGCATTTTTGTAGGCAGAGGTTATATATATATATATATAGGTCCGATTAAGATCAGGTAGGCCTCGAGCGGGTTTGGACACAAAAATATAAAAAAAAAACATGAGATCCACTACAAACAGTGATACACAGTAACAGTAAAAAATAAATAAGGCAGTAATTTCCCTTTGAAATAATTTTACCAAAAACTGCCTCTAACTTTTAATGCTAGCGATAAATCCCAAGGCTTAGTAGATATACTCGTAGCTTCTACTGGAGGTATTATCAGTCGTGAAATCAAACAGCCAAAACGTGGCATCCCAAACCTCAAGAGAACCGGCTTGATCTGTGATCGTTACGAAAGAAAACTAGGGTGAAATCCTCTTCAGTGTGCCACAGTGAAAAAAACAAGGAAGGGATCCTTGGTTTCTTATTTAAAAAATCGACTGATTTGTGGTACCTTTAGTGGCATATATGCCACGCAAAATAAACGGTATAAGATTCTATAGCAAATTCTTAGAAGCAGTTCGTAATTTGATTCCGGTTATTGATAACAGGGTCGCTTACATGGAACCCTTAAATATCTTGCCTCTTCTGCCTAAGTATAATTTCGGGAATATACAAATATGGCCATATTCTTTCATACTAATAAAACACGGAGTTTTCTGTACTACCACTTTTTGGAACAACTCAAAAATACGTAGCAAGATATTATCCTCTAGACATTTCCTACTCAATTAATTTTCTCTCTTTATTTCTACAGTCAAACCTTCAAAAGTAAGTTGCAAACTTGCTTTGTTGATCTCTTTTTATCCATCCTTACCATAGCAGTTTACAGAATTGAGTAAATATAAATGAATGTCTTCAATAATTAACAATGTGCACTTTACTATTGTACAATTTAATAGATGATTGAACATAATAATAAAGGTTGAATGATTATGCCCCGTGGGGTGCCGGGTTAATACGGCTCCTGTGGGAAAAGTAAAAGGCGACTAAAGGAAGAAACACCAAAAGGTGGGCAGCAGCGCCTTCTAGACAACTGCCATCATACTCTGCGTGCCTGCCAAGTGTATGTATTATGGAAGACTCCCCCTTAATGGGGGGAGACTGTGTTGAGCAGTGGGAGATCAGGCTGATAGAGTTCTGTAGTATGAATATAATATTTTTTTTCAAATAGAAAAATAATCTACTGATCCTTTTATTTACTGTGGTTTGCTCTGTGTATGCTCTCCATTCAATTATAGAGCCATGCAGTGTTCTTGAAAGAGCGGTAGAGGCATAGAGTTTCGCAAACATTTAGACTCTAACGACGGTAGAGTCGTTCAACATAATGCCAAAGTCGAATTGGTTTTACGATTTTCACTAAAAAGAGATATATAGGTTATTTATACCTAGAAGGGTATCTTTCATATTGCTTGTCACATAATGGTTAGTGATATTGTGGTTGAAGATGTTAAACAGATATAAATAACTAGTTATTGCTCCTGATAAGCAAATGCATGCCCACTATCTTAGCTGTTAGTAAGCAATGATGTGCAAGCAATTTTTTAGGTTGTTAATGTCAGTTATAGAGATCTTCTTCTTGTCCTCTTCGCACACTATAATGAGGGTTGGTACACAATGTGTATTATTCTCAGTCTCAGACGCTTCGCACACAAAACGTTCTTCTCTCTATGTCGACTAACATCTAATCGTCATTTACATCCATCCTTACAGCATACTGGTGTGCTACCTTCAAGCTTCTTCTAATATAATCTGATGAGGGCACTAAGTATACGTTGTTGTACCTGTACTATAAAACTAGAAAGGCGTGAGTTTGTCTCGCTCACCAATAGTTCCGTACTAACACACAATTTTGTTGCATAAATTAATTTGTAATTTTTTTGAAGTGCTTGTAGCGTAGTTTGCTTAGCCGTTCTTAACCGATCAATTAAGTTAAGCAACGTCCGCTGTGGTCACCACTTGTATGGGTGACCGCTAGTGGCAATACTAAATCTATTGATGAGCTTTCGTGCTGCAGAGGGCACGTTAAGCTGTCGGTTCCGGTTGTTTTCTTTGGATGGCAGTCATTTTAGCATGGTCGTGGGGCATTTTGATAATGTTAGCTATCACTATCAAGTAGAAAACCCGTCACCAAACCCCTAACGGTGTGTTCCGGCACTTGTCCTTAACCTGTAGCCAGAGTAGTTCAAGGTTAGCCTCAACGTATATCTTCGAACACATCATCACTTACCATCAGGCGAGATAGTGTTCAGAGGCTAGCCTATCAACCATAAATAAAAAAACGCTTTATTTTCATTTTGCTCACAAAACTTAGCACGATTCAAGCACGCACGTGCTAATAACAACTGTTTTGTACTGATTATGCTACCACAGAGTTAGGTTTTGAATTAAGGCGAGTATAAGTTTTGTACGTATGTATCATCGTTTCTACGCAAAATATTTTTTATGTTATTGTGACGGATCAAGGTTCAGGCCCACCTGATGTTAAGCGGAGTATCCTCTGCCTATAAAATGCATTTCGTCACAATTCACGAATTGCACTGCGCCCGTCACCTTGAGACATAGTTCTTAAGTCTCATGTGCCTGTGATTTCACTGGCTCTCAAGGACTACTACTACTGCCGGAACACACCATCACTGCTTCCAAAAATAATAAAATTAACATAATAAAAATAAAATTTCATAGATATCTAACAAAAAAACAGCTACTGTGCTGTTCTTTCTTTCTATCTTCGTGGATTGTATCTGCTATAATAAAACTTATTTTGAAGATACTTGTTTTAGTTCAGGGATTATATAAAAAATAGTATGTTGACAGACGGGCGGACGGAGATGTGGCCTAGTATAAAACAAGGTCTGTCTGAACATTTTTTCATTATAAAAATACCTTAATATTAAGACAAATAACAGAAACAAAAAGACTAATGCTAACTAAGAATCTTGACCTTGATAGCTTTGTAGATCACGTCCCGGCCCGAGAAACCGATCGTTTTACATCCCACGGGATGTAATCTCACTGATATATAACCCACGTCTTATTCATTTTAAAGTGATTCTATAAGCTTTCGTTAAAGCAAAAAACATTGTTGCACTGCAAAAGAATTCATTTCGGAGCCAAGGTATCTCTAGAGGACACTCTTGTGAATACCACGGGAACTTTTACAACCAGTGTCACTCGGGATGATATAACGATTCATACGATATACACAGGAATTGAGTTATTACACTAATATTATAAAGGCTGAAGTCTGTCAGAATGTTTGTATGTTTGTTACTTCTTCCCGCTCAAACGGCTAGACCAATTTTAATGAAATATGGTGTGAAAGTGGATAAGGCGGTGGATAAACACATTGAATTTCGAAGCAGTGATAGCTCAGTGGCATTGGCTGTGGACTGCCGCACAGCAGGTCCATGGTTCGAATCCCGCCGCGGGCTTGAGCTTCACCGCATGGTGGAAGAGCATTTTGCGAATGCCCGCCTGGCTAGCGACCATCCTCAAATAGAAAATCTGTCGCCAAGCACCTAATGGTGTGTTCCAACAGCCGTCGTTAAGAGCCAGTGAAATTACAGGTACATGAGACTTAACAACTACGTCTCAAAGGTGATGGGCGCTGTGCAATTTGTGACTTGTGATGAAATGCATCTGTTATAGGTTGAGGTTAGTCCGCTTAACATCAGATGGGCCTCGAGCATGTTCCGTCACAATAACATAAAAAAAAACTTTTCATCTCCATCATCATCCACCCTGTTATTGAAACTGCGGGGCATTACTAGTATTGGAATAAAGAAACTCAAACATGCACGAACCCTAAAACATTACACTGCTTTTTGGTTGTCGTGAAAAAATACAATATTGGGCAATATCAATAATTGTTGGGAAGTTAAAATAACCCAAAGATTTCGTTTTCCTAACGACATTGCTACTTGAGTCGAAGAGATTCCGCTGAGCACTGGAATCAATTGAATTATTCAGAAAACTGTTTTGGAAATCGGTTTAAGTCCCTTTTAACTCGCAGTGGCGCTTATGCAGTTTGGGGAAGTAGAGTTCAATCAGATTTATCCTTAAGAGTTTATTTTTAGTGCGATATTTTTAAATGGAAAATACTTTTTTAACCATTAATGTATAAAGTGTGTTTTATAAACGACACTGCATTGTAATTTCTGTGTAAAGAATTACATATTACTATACCTATAACTTGAACAAATGCCTCGCCCATTAGTTAGGGAGGAGGGATTCCGTAATACCTACGTTTGGCAGGCGTCTTGGGAATCGCAGTGTAAGGCTTCTTCAGAAGGCACTACTGCCCACCTTCTGGTATATTTACTTTCTTCGCCTGTTACGACTCCTATAGGATGACATGGCATGGAAAAGAGCGAGGGGGAATATAGGAATTCCACTAAGGACGAGGTCTAAAGAATTGGTAATTTATAATCGTCGCAAACACACGACATCACAAGAATTAAATTGTTGAAAATGTGCCTTAAATTTAATGGCTCCCCTGTTTGGGAATACTCTTGTTGGTATACATAGGTACCTCACTACCTTCAGGAAATAAGATCCGTAAGTTTGAGAAACGTTTGCTATTGCTGCACAATGGGTTCACGATCACATTGAAGACGTGGGTAGTGGCATGCCGCTCATACAACGCATTTTCTCTTTGCAAAACTAAACTTTTCTCATGAGATTTGTAAAAGGCGATACAAATCTCATGCGAAAATTTTAGTTTCAGCCTGGCAACAATATTCTTTTCCATCGTTTCAGAGATAAAATACACGAACAACTTTTGTCATAGTCTTCAGATTATGTAATAAAAACAAAGTTTCCAACAAACTGAACTAAAAAAAATACCAAGTTTTGGACTAAAACATAACATCAACATAAAAGCTCTAAGTACCCGACAAAGAATAACAAATTAAAACTTTCCATTTTGTCAACGATTTTTCATACAGTTTTAATAATCGTGACAAACGGCGCGATCCGCAACAAGCCGCCACTTGTAAAGTCAAAGAGTCATCAATCCACAAAAGCATAATTTCCAGCAAATTGCACATTAAAACAAAAGCTCTCTCTTGAAGGACAGGAAACAATTCCCCACTCGGGCAATAATTAATTTTTAATTGCTCTGAAATACGTTAAGTTTTGCTTTGTTACAAGTTTCGAGCGCAGTTCTGAGAAAAATAGAAAAACCGCCAATTTTTACGTTAACAAAGTGGGCGAGTCGGATCACTGGGCTGTGCATACTGCTCTGATGGTTTTCTAAAGATATTTTGTTTCTTAATTTATCTGAGGGATAGCCAATACTTGTAAGCGTTTGGTGGACTTGTGCCGGTATTGTTCATTACAGTTTTTTCAAATCTGGCCAGACTATTACGGCTGATGTCTATTGTCAGGAATTGCAAACCATGATGGAAAAGCTAGCGGCTAAACAACCTAGGCTGGTCAATCGCTCCACGCCACTGCTGCTTCACGACAACGCTAGACCACACACTGCGCTACAGACGGCTACTAAATTAGAAGAGCTTCAATTGGAAAGTCTAAGACATCCTCCGTACTCCCCGGACCTTGCTCCAACAGATTACCATTTTTTTCGAAATTTGGATAACTTCTTGCAAGGGAAAAAATTCAACTCCGATGGGGCAGTCCAAATCGCCTTCAAAGATTTTATTGATTCCCGTCCGACTGGTTTTTTTAGTAAAGGGATCAATGAACTACCTTTGAGATGGCAAAAGTGCATAGATAATAATGGTTCATACTTTGATTAATTAAATATATTATATTAAAAAATATTCGACTTTTTGTTCCTCCCATACAAAACGCCAATTTCATATGTATGGACCTAATATTTCATGATAACTTAATATTATATCTTTTATTCCGTACCATATTAAATTGTCTTGTATAAATAGTAAAATCTAAGACTAGTCTTCCATCACACAATATTAATTTTTAACTAGCTATGGTAATTAGTTCATTTTTTTTAGGTAGGACCTAGATGCTGTCTACCACTGGAAATTAATTCCTACAATCATAATTATTTATATTTACTATCTAGCTGATTATAACAACATATTCAAATATAACTTTAATCATTAACGACGCCTTTTCTAGGTTTTTTTTTTATATTATTATTATTATATGCTACACACTACAGACTCGTGGTCCGTACTCTTATTTGATTTTAATTTGTTTTTTTGTTACATTTAATAATTTTAAAACAATGAGTTCATTCTCCAAACTTATCAATATTCTTCCTGATGGGAAGTTAGCCTAGTGTTAGTTAAAATATCTTATAGCTAAAGTGAGTCCATACTTATATATATATATATACATATATATATATACATATATAAACATATTTTTTTTTCTCCTTATATCTAGTTGGTTAGTGTATTACGCATTTACCGGTTTAGTTTGTCGTTGAAGGGCCGGCCACAGATTCCGGCGATGCCCTTGTTGTTTTAGTTAAAGCCTCCACGACCTCTTTGTTTCTGTTTTGTATAGCCATTTTCAGGTTGTAGTCGACTATGGTTTTATAGTTAGCCTCCGTTGCCCGCCTGACGAATCCTCCAATGGCGTCCGAGCTGTCGTCGGTATAGAAAACGCAGCATTTTATATGGCGTGACACTGCTACTACCGCATGAGAAACGCTGTCTCGGAGCTTGGTGACTCTTTCCCTCATCTGTACGACGATTACCGACTCATAAATCAAACCCTGCGCTTCGTGTACGGTTAAGGTGCAGGACCCTGAACCAGACCCATATCCTCTGCTAACGAGTGAGGCTTTTTCCTCCTGTGTCAGCACTAGATAAAGGGTGTTCTGGAGGTCAGTTGGTATATTTGCACCTGTGTAACGTTCTAGCTTCAGGGAATGAACTTGGGATCGCGATGAGTAAATGCCCGAGTACACCTCGCTTAGGGCGAATGCCACATCCATGGGGTTTCTGTGGGTGCAGAACAGTTGTTAGCTGATTGGAATCAACGTTTTTGGACTACTGTACCTTATATCGAAGAGGTTCGCAAGCCTCACGTGCAACAAACCCTCGCTTTCCCAGCAATAAGCTTGCATGATGTTTTTGCAAGTAGCAAGGTTTACATCTCGCGAGGCTTTTTCAATCGCTAGAAACTCGAGGAATGCGTTGATCGCGAAGTCTATGGGCTTTGTCGTCGGAATGTAGCTGGGTGGGCTGACCTGCCCCTTGTCGGCTCTATTGCGGTGTGTTTGAGGCTGAACGGATTTTTGGCGTGGTCTACAGAAGTCTTCAACCGCGGCTGCATGCCTTTCTGCCGTTTTTGAGATTTTGTCCCGTTTTCCATGGACCGAAGCACTGACGAAGTTCATGAAGATGTTTGTGCTCTTTGGTCGGTAAGCTTTCTCTTTCGGATTGGCCCCTTGCCTAGCCTTGGGATTTCTGGCATCGAGTTTTTGTTGAAGGCGCTCAGACCCGGTTTGCGTAGTCGAATACGGCTGGACGGCTGGAGGATTCCCGTGGAGTCAGTGGGTGAGATCACAGTGGGTGCTTTGAGGAAGCTAAGGTCTTGTTCTCTATCCTCATATGCTATGACTTCATGATATTTAGAAGCTTTTATGCATCCTATGTGATCTGCGATCTCTCCTCTTTCGTATCTGATTACCATGGCGTCTACGCTACAAATGTTCGTTAATTCAATACAATACGGGATTTGAGTTAACTAATAGTTTTTGAGGTTCCTTTAAGAAAATGGGACCCTTTTTAACCGTTATCACTAAGCCTCTGTGGTCCACATGTCCGTTGGCCTGTCCATTAAAAGGACTGATTGGAACTGCAAGAGATACGAGTAGCTGGTGTAGGGACACATGCAACGTGAGCGCAACTTGCCAATATTGCAAAATTCGCCTCATACGCTCAGTTGACTCACCGCGGTTGTACCGAGTATCCGTACCACCTCATTATCGTAACCATTTTTGTAACCAAATATGTAATTTTGAAGTAAAATCATTAATAGTCGTCACCATAAATGTAGTTTTTTTTTTTTTTAATGTTATTTTGACGGAACAAGCTCGAGGCCCACATGATGTTAAGTGGACTAACCTCTGCCTATTACAGTTGCAATTCATCACAAGTCACGAATTGCACTGCGCCCGTCACATTAAGAAATAGTTGTTAAGTCTCATTGTGCCTGTAATTTAGTGAGGAGTGATGTCACGGACGGCATACATGCAGTACGTACGTTCGTAGTTTTCTTGTCTTATAAAATTTAAAAAGTCATAGTAAGAAGTGAAATTGCTACAGTTTGTGCTAAAGTGGTTAAGTGGTTGGAGTGAGTGTTCGCGTGAAGTAATTCGTTCGGATCATTGAGATACAGAACTATTTATATAGGTCTTATCATTAATTGTTATTCTTTTTTTAATATATATTGTGGGTAGATAGGTGAACCCACTCTTGCCACCCACCCGACGTTTGCTAACAGCGCCATCTAGTGCGTAGTCATCATACTGTTACGATATATTGGTAAATAGCCGGCATCGAACTTAATCCGTTATAAGATGGCTAAGTGTACAGCTTGCGGAAAGTTTTTGTCGCCGTCAGGGGCCGCCACCTGCTCCACTTGTCCATATATGTTCCATAAAGGGTGCGTGGCGATTCCCGAAAACTCTGCTATTAAAAAAGACTGGGCCTGTCCCGAATGTACGAAAAAGCAACGCAAAGGCGACAATAGTTGTACTCCTATAAAAGGCATCAGCGACTCTCTCGTTCTTCAGCCGTCGCTGGTTACATCCGCATCCGAGGCCCTTGCACATACTGGCCCACCATTGTCATCGCTTGTAGCTCCGCCTGCGGGAGATTCCGAGGTGAAAGCAATGCGATCAGAGCTCGCTGAGTATATTGCGGAAGAGCGGGAGTTCCGAAAGGAGTTTAGAGCTGCCATAGCGTGTATGACAGAACGAATGAATGGCCTTGAAAAACGACTCGACGCATTAGAAACTAAAGAGCGGGTGGCCTTGACTGCACCGGGTTTAGAGGAGCTGCAACAAACCGTAGATCAACTTAGATCGGAGCTAAATGACCGAGACCAACATGGGCTACTCTCGGACCTTGGCATCGGGCATTTGCCGGAGGAGAAAGGGGAGAACGTCTTACACTCCGTCACCCTCTTGGCTGTAAAACTGGGGGTCACTCTTGACGAACGCGATGTGGTGTTTGCTGAGCGCGTCGGAGCGGTAGACGCGAGTGGTGCCGGGGGCGGGGGCGCGGGAGGCGTGCGCGCACGTCGCGTCGTCGTGCGCCTGGCGCGCCGCAGCCTTCGCGACGAGCTATTGCGCGCCGCACGCGTGCGCCGCAACTTTACCACGACGGACGTCGGACTAGCGGGTCCCCCGCGGAGGATCTATGTCAATGAAAGGCTGACGAGGTCCAACCGTCAACTGTTTCACAAGGTTCGCGAAGAATGCCGGAAGCGACAGTGGCGGTACTCCTGGACAAAAGGAGGCCGTTTATATGCTCGTCAGGCCGATGGGAAACCAGTGTATCCTATCCGATCAGAGGCTGACTTTGGTCGTGTTTTTGGCCCTGAGTCTGTTTGAAAATTTTAAAAATAATAGTTGCTCTTGCACAACAACACTGAAAATGTATGCACAATGTACTCTGAACCTTTTAGCTACTCAAAATCTTAAGAATATACATGTCAACCGCTATTTGCTTTATATTGAATATTTTCTAGTAAATCTCTTCTGGGTTTTAATTTCTTTTGCAGTATATAATAATCATCGTGTTACTCGTAATTATAGTTCACGTTTTTTATGGTCATTGCTTAATATTTTATCAATTAACAATGATTAATAAATGGCTTAAAATAGGTTTGTACAATGCAGGTTCCCTCGGAACGAATCATGACAATTTCATAGCATCAGTCACTCGTAACGAATTCGATATATTGGCAATCAATGAAACTTGGCTGAAGGCAGGCGAAGAGGACCGTGCCCCCACACTGCCAGGGTACCGATTACGTCACATTCCGCGGCCACGGGGTGACCGCTTGCGCGGAGGTGGAGTCGCTTTTTACACAAAGCGGGATGTTACCGTGCGCACCTGGCCTCACCCGGTGGACCCGCTGCACAAGGTCGTTGAGCAAATGTGGCTCACCATGACTCTTAACGGGAAAAAGCTCGCTATAGGTACGGCATACCGTCCTCGTTGGGTGAGTGTAGATTTATTTTTCGATGCACTATCAGATTCTATTAGTTCAATCCCCAATTATGATTATTTAATTCTATTAGGTGATTTCAATATAAATTTACTTTTGAATGATGATTGTAAAACAACTAAATTAAATACATTTTTATCATGCTTCAATTTGTCTCAACTAGTCAACCAACCGACTCATTTTACTGACACAAGTCAGACCCTTATTGATATAGTATGTACAAATTTGGGTGCAAGAAAAATCACATTGGAACATGTTGGTACTCTCTTTGGGCATTGCCTTTTAATTTGCGAATTTATTATTAAACGTGAAAAACCTGCGCCTTACACTATTACTTACCGACCAATTAAACATATATGTATGGATAGTTTGAATACAGATGTATTAAATTTAAGATGGGACCTGATAGCGTGTTTGAATGACGTTAACGAGATTGTTGCTGCTTTGAACCATAGTATTGTGTCTTTGTTTGATCTACATGCACCTTTAAAAACAGTGGTTATCAGAGAAAGGTCTTACCCATGGATTACGGACACTATAAAAATGATGATGAAGTTGCGCGATGAGGCTTGTTCTGCTTATCATAAAACTAAAACCGACACTAAAAAACAATATTATAAGTCTTTAAAATCAATTATTAACCAAGCTCTTTACTTTGAAAAATGTGCATATTTTAAATATAATATAAATAATAAACTGCATGACCCAAATCAATTATGGAAAAATATTAAATACACTATTTTAACCCAAACTAACGCTGAATTACCTAGTAATTTTGATGACGCGAACAGTATTAACAATCATTTTTTAAATATACCGGGCAGAACAAATGCATCTATTTCGGATCTTACCTACTTTGAATATCACCGCTGTGGTGATGCAGTCTTTCGTATTGAACCAGTTAGTTCTGAACAAATCATCAGAATAATTAAAAGTTTGAAATCCAAAGCGGAGGGCTGTGACGCTATTAGCTTAGATATGTTACTAATGACTTTCCCTTACACTTTGGACCTATTGAAAGAGCTGATAAATAAATCTATTAGCACTTGTGTTTTTCCTGACTTATGGAAACTCTCCATTGTGCGTCCTCTTCCTAAAATTTCAAATCCGACTGAACTGAAAGATCTAAGGCCAATTAGCATTTTGCCTTGTATGTCGAAGATTTTAGAAAAAGCTATATGCGCGCAACTTTCCGAGTTCCTAGAAAAAAATAACATTTTGCCAAAAGAACAGTCAGGGTTTAGAAAAGGACGTAGCACTGTCACTGCATTACTCGACGTGACGGATAATATACTTTGTTCTCAAGATATTGGAATGTGCACAATCCTAGTGTTACTAGATTTTTCTAGAGCTTTTGAATCCATTAATATAGATCTCCTGATGTCAAAGTTGCATTATTATGGTTTTGATAGAGATTCTTTACTGTGGTTCAGTAGCTATCTTGGGAATCGATTTCAGTATGTGAACCTCAAGAGAAATGATGGCTCTACTTTGGTGTCAGATAGAGTCCCTGTAAAGAGAGGAGTGCCCCAAGGCTCTATATTGGGCCCAATCCTTTTTGTTTTGTACTCGGCGGATATAATAAGACATATAAAATACTGCAAGTTTCACATCTATGCTGACGACACTCAGGTGTATATTTCTTGCAAGCCGAATGACATCGATAGCGCTATAGCAAAACTGAATGAGGATCTTGCCAGTATAGCATGTTGGTCTGATAAAAATTGTCTGCTACTTAATCCCTCAAAAACTAAATATATCATTTTTGGTAATGAACATCAGCTAACTAAAATTAACTTGTCGGTAAGTGTAATGCTTATGAATAGTCCCATTGAACGGGTATATGAAACTAGCAATCTGGGCTTGCTAATAGACACAAATTTACGATTCGAAAAACATGTAGCTAAATCAATACAAAATTGTTTTTACAAACTAAAAGTACTCTACCGTATTAGACCGTATCTGAAAGAAGACTTACGTATCCAACTTGTGGAGTCCCTTGTATTGTCCAAATTGAATTACATGGACACTGTATTTGGCCCCCGGCTGTTAGCACGGACACAAAAAATTATACAAAGAGTACAAAACGCCTGCGCTAGATTCTGCTTCGACATCCCGCCTAGAGCTCATGTGAGTCCATACCTCAATAAACATTCTATTCTGAAAATGAAGCACCGTCGCAAGTTGCACTTGGCATGCTTACTTTTTAGTTTAATAAAATATAAACAGCCCTCATATCTGTACGAAAAATTATCCTGGATGGCAAGTCATAGACCTCTAGAGCCCCGCGAGTGTGCGTCACGACTCTCCACGCAATGCCATAAGTCAGCCGCTTTCAGAGGTTCTTTCCGTTACGCAGCTACTAAATGCTGGAATAATATCCCACCACCCGTGAGGAACCTGCAAACTGTACTAAGTTTTAGACTTCATTTAAAGAAATATATTACTGCACACCAGAAGAAGGAGGAAACGCTCAAACATGATACGAGTGCAATATGAGCCAAACCAACTGAAAATACTCAGGTGTAGCTATTATAATTTAAATAAGTAATACATGATAAAAAGAAATGTTTACTGTAGCTTAATTATTTAAATTCTTTCTGTTTATTGCATTGCTTGTAAGAGTGTATTTTTCATTTTGTTTGTATATTACATTACTATGTTTATTTATATATTACATTATATATATTTATACTGTACTGTGTGCATGCCGGTACGTGAATTCACCAGATGGCTCCAACGGAAGATCAGCGCTGGCGAACAGCTGGCATTATGCTGAGTTGGAGCCAATTTGTGACAATTACATGTATTGTGCCATTTATATTGTTATGTTTTGTTTTTTATTTTATTTATTGTATTATACATTGTAATGTCGCAAATAAAATATTTTCTATTCTATTCTATTCTATTCTAATTTCACTGGCTCTCAAGGACTACTGCCGGAACACACCTTTCGGTGCTTGGCGACAGACTTTCTTCTTGAGGGTGGTAGCTAGCCAGGCGGGCGATCGCAAAATGCCCTTCCACCATGCGGTGAAGCTCAAGCCGGCGGTGGGAATCGAACCAGGGTACTGTGGCACGGCAGTCCATAGCTATTACCGCTCGGCCATCATTGCTTCATAATTTACCCATTCCAGGCGTTAGTCAAGGAAACGAATATGGAAGGAATAAGGGCGCACATATAAACCTTGATAGGTGACGTACGCCACGATAGCAGACAACAATTCAGAGAACCTTACAGCTGAATAAAATTTGCACCGAATACGTTTTAATACGGCCCGCGGGGTGCCGGGCTAGAATGTATCTACTCGTCAGATATCACTCAAATTGAGAAGAGACCACATGGGACTATCAACAATAAATAAAAATATGCTTTATTTTTATTTTGTTCACAAAACTTAGCACGATTCCAGCACGCACGTGCTGGAATCGACAACAACTGTTTTGTACTGATTGTGCTACCACAATGGTAGGTTTTGAATTACGGCGAGTATAAGTTTTGTACGTATGTATCATCGTTTCTACGCAACATATTTTTTTATTTTATTGTGACGGATCAAGCTTGAGGCCCACCTGATGTTAAGCGGACTATCCTCTGCCTATAAGATGCATTTCGTCACAAGTCACGAATTGCACTGCCCGCCACCTTGAGACATTGTCCTTAAGTCTCATTTGCCTGTAATTTCACTGGCTCTCAAGGACTACTGCCGGAACACACCATCACTGCTTCAAAAAATAATAAAATTTACATAATAAAAATAAAATTTCATAGACATCTAACAAAAAAACAGCTACTGTGTTGTTCCTTTTTTCTACCTTCGTGGATTGTATCCGCTATAATAAAACTTATTTTAAAGATATCAACGGCATACTTGTTTCGTTTCATAGATTATATAAAAAATATAATTATGACAGACGGGCGGACGGACGGTGTGGCCTAGTATAAAACAAGATCTATCTGAACATTTACTGAACCGTACCGAAAATACTTTTTATATTAAGACAAATAACAGAAACGAAAAGACTAATGCTAACTAAGAATATTCACCTCGATAGCTTTGTAGATCACGTCTCGGCCCGAGACACCGATCGTTTTACATCCCACGGGATGTAATCCTACTGATATATAACCCACGTCTTATTCATTTTAAAGTGATTATATAAGCTCATTTGGTTAGCTTTCGTTAAAGAAAAAAACATTGTTGCACTGCAAAAGAATTCATTTCGGAGCCAAGGTATCTCTAGAGGACACTCTTGTGAATGCCACGGGAACTTTAACAATATTTGTGTCTTTTGGGATTATACGATTCATACAACATACACAGGAATAAAGTTATTACACTAATATTATAAAGGCTGAAGTCTGTCAGAATGTTTGTATGTTTGTTACTTCTTCCCGCTCAAACGGCTAGACCAATTTTAATGAAATATGGTGTGAAAGTGGATAAGGCGGTGGATAAACACATTGAATTTCGAAGCAGTGATAGCTCAGTGGCATTGGCTGTGGACTGCCGCACAGCAGGTCCATGGTTCGAATCCCGCCGCGGGCTTGAGCTTCACCGCATGGTGGAAGAGCATTTTGCGAATGACCGCCTGGCTAGCGACCATCCTCAAATAGAAAATCTGTCGCCAAGCACCTAATGGTGTGTTCCAACAGCCGACGTTAAGAGCCAGTGAAATTACAGGTACATGAGACTTAACAACTACGTCTCAAAGGTGATGGGCGCTGTGCAATTTGTGACTTGTGATGAAATGCATCTGTTATAGGTAGAGGTTAGTCCGCTTAACATCAGATGGGCCTCGAGCATGTTCCGTCACAATAACATAAAAAAAAACTTTTCATCTCCATCATCATCCACCCTGTTATTGAAACTGCGGGGCATTACTAGTATTGGAATAAAGAAACTCAAACATGCACGAACCCTAAAACATTACACTGCTTTTTGGTTGTCGTGAAAAAATACAATATTGGGCAATATCAATAATTGTTGGGAAGTTAAAATAACCCAAAGATTTCGTTTTCCTAACGACATTGCTACTTGAGTCGAAGAGATTCCGCTGAGCACTGGAATCAATTGAATTATTCAGAAAACTGTTTTGGAAATCGGTTTAAGTCCCTTTTAACTCGCAGTGGCGCTTATGCAGTTTGGGGAAGTAGAGTTCAATCAGATTTATCCTTAAGAGTTTATTTTTAGTGCGATATTTTTAAATGGAAAATACTTTTTTAACCATTAATGTATAAAGTGTGTTTTATAAACGACACTGCATTGTAATTTCTGTGTAAAGAATTACATATTACTATACCTATAACTTGAACAAATGCCTCGCCCATTAGTTAGGGAGGAGGGATTCCGTAATACCTACGTTTGGCAGGCGTCTTGGGAATCGCAGTGTAAGGCGGTTCTTCAGAAGGCACTACTGCCCACCTTCTGGTATATTTACTTTCTTCGCCTGTTACGACTCCTATAGGATGACATGGCATGGAAAAGAGCGAGGGGGAATATAGGAATTCCACTAAGGACGAGGTCTAAAGAATTGGTAATTTATAATCATCGCAAACACACGACATCACAAGAATTAAATTGTTGAAAATGTGCCTTAAATTTAATGGCTCCCCTGTTTGGGAATACTCTTGTTGGTATACATAGGTACCTCACTACCTTCAGGAAATAAGATCCGTAAGTTTGAGAAACGTTTGCTATTGCTGCACAATGGGTTCACGATCACATTGAAGACGTGGGTAGTGGCATGCCGCTCATACAACGCATTTTCTCTTTGCAAAACTAAACTTTTCTCATGAGATTTGTAAAAGGCGATACAAATCTCATGCGAAAATTTTAGTTTCAGCCTGGCAACAATATTCTTTTCCATCGTTTCAGAGATAAAATACACGAACAACTTTTGTCATAGTCTTCAGATTATGTAATAAAAACAAAGTTTCCAACAAACTAAACAAAAAAAATACCAACTTTTGGACTAAAACATAACATCAACATAAAAGCTCTAAGTACCCGACAAAGAATAACAAATTAAAACTTTCCATTTTGTCAACGATTTTTCATACAGTTTTAATAATCGTGACAAACGGCGCGATCCGCAACGAGCCGCCACTTGTAAAGTCAAAGAGCCATCAATCCACAAAAGCATAATTTCCAGCAAATTGCACATTAAAACAAAAGCTCTCTCTTGAAGGACAGGAAACAATTCCCCACTCGGGCAATAATTCATTTTTAATTGCTCTGAAATACGTTAAGTTTTGCTTTGTTACAAGTTTCGAGCGCAGTTCTGAGAAAAATAGAAAAACCGCCAATTTTTACGTTAACAAAGTGGGCGAGTCGGATCACTGGGCTGTGCATACTGCTCTGATGGTTTTCTAAAGATATTTTGTTTCTTAATTTATCTGAGAGATAGCCAATCACGTTTATTTATAATGAATAGATTCAGGCGTTACTTTGCGGAAATCCATTTTTAATAATAACAAATATTTTGATAGTATTTTAAGAAAACATTTAATTAATTATTTAATAAAACACTTAAAAATTTTTTATAAATATGATAAATGACGAGCGCACGATCGAGACATAGACAGTAGAGTCAAGACCTCCTGAGGATGCTTCGTTTAGAAGCGAAACGCGTCGAATACTCTTCCGGTTTGGCTGCGTGGCATTTGTGACGTAACGTCGTCTTAACAGGAAATTAGGCGGAATTGTCACTAGATATATATCATTTTTATAAAGATTTTTTAAGTGTTTTATGAAATAATTAATTAAATGTTTTCTTAAAATACTTTTAAAATATTTGTTATTATCAACGTTTATTTATCTAAACCTTGTTAAAATTATCAACAGAACCCTAAAATCATACTATTTTACTTATAACTAGCTAATCCAGCTGCTACATAACTCGGCCAGTCGAGTTATACCACCAGATAGCATTTCGACATATTTCCATATATTCAAAATTATAATATTTGTATTTTCAATATATTTTTTAAAGCAATGATAGCGGAGAGATATAACTATGGTCCATGGTTCAATCCTTACCTCCGGCCTGAGCTTCACCGCTTGATGAAAAGGCATTTTGCGAATTCTCGCCTGACTCTTCTTGGCTCTCAAGGTCTACTGCCGGAACACACCTTTCGGACTAGTAGAAAATCTGTCGCCAACCTTCTATCCTTGAGATTGTTCTGGCAGCTGTCCTTGAGAGCCAGTAATTCTGTTAAGCCTGTTAATAACTTCGACCACATCATCACTTACCACTAGGTGAGATTGTGGTCAAAGGCTTACCTGTCAGCAATTAAAAACTAGCTACCAAGTAAAGTAGTAAATCTGTCGCGTGCACCTAACAGTGTGTTCCGCCAGCAGTCCTTGATAACTAGTAAAATTTATTGCCACAAGAGACTTAACATTTATATGTATGTATCAGGGAGACGGGCACAGTGCAATTCGTTACTTGTGACGAAATGCACCTATTATAGGCAGAGGTTAGTCCAATTTACATCAGGTGGGCCATGTGCTTTTTCACTTAGTAAAAAAACCCATGAGGCAGCCCTAATATTTTATGATTACTTAATATTATATCTTTTATTCCGTACCTTATTAAATTGTACCGTATAAATAGCATAATTTAAGACTAGTCTTTCATCACTCAATATTAATTTTTAACTAGCTATGGTAATTAGTCCCTTTTTTTTAGGGAGGACTGCTGTCTATCTTTATATTCACTACCTAGGTGATTATAACAACATATACAAGTATAAGTTTAAACATTAAAGACGATATTACGTCCACTGTCGATCAAAGCTTTTCCTTAAGGCTTGGGGTTTTTTTATAATTTCCATGTTTGGCAGAAGTCTTGAGACGATAATTCAAGGCTTTGCTTAAAGCCCCCGCATCGTAGCGCATCCAATCTCGGATTATATTATAGAGTGCGAGCTGCTTACGATTTTAACCAAATGTTTGTTAAGTCAATACAATGCGGGGTTTGAGTTAACTATTCGTTTTTAAGGTTCCCTTAAGAAAATGGGACTCTTTTTAACCGTGATCACTAAGTCTCTGTTGTCCATGTGTCTGTTGGGCTGTACATCAAAAGGACTGATTGGAACTGAATGAGATAGCTGGTGTAGGGACACATGCAACGTGGGCGGGATTTGGCGATATCGCAAAATTCTCCTCATACGCTCAGTTTTTCACCGCGTTTGTACCGAGTATCCATACTTCAGCCCACCTCATAATCGTAACCATTTTTGTAACCAAATATGTAATTTTGAAGTACATTCATTAACAGTCGTCACTGATGGAACAAGCTCGAGGCCCACCTGTTGTTAAGTGGACTAACCTCTGCCTATTACAGTTGCAATTCATCACAAGTCACGAATTGCACTGCACCCGTCACATTGAGACATAGTTGTTAAGTCTCATTGTGCCTGTAATTTAAAATTAAAACTGTTCAAGGACTCTTCTTGGCTCTCAAGGACTGCTGCCGGAACACACCTTTCGGTGCTTGGCGACAGACTTTCTTCTTGAGGGTGGTAGCTAGCCGGGCGGGCGATCGCAAAATGCCCTTCCACCATGCGGTGAAGCTCAAGCCGGCGGTGGGAATCGAACCAGGGTACTGCGGCACGGCAGTCCATAGCTATTACCGCTCGGCCATCATTGCTTCATAATTTACCCATTCCAGGCGTTAGTCAAGGAAACGAATATGGAAGGAATATGGTCGCACATATAAACCTTGACAGGTGACGTGCGCCACGATAGCAGATAACAATTACGAGAACCCCACAGGTGGATAAAATTTGCACCGAATACGTTTTAAAGTGGCCCGTGGGGTGCCGGGCTAGAATGTCTCTACTCGTCACATATCACTCAAATTGAAATGAGACCACATGGGACAGCATTCGTATTTAAAAAAAACCAGGTAAGTGCGATTGGGATTCGCGCACGAAGGGTTCCGTAACTAAATATTCTGTGAATAGTTAAAGCGTCTACCTGTCACTGTTATTAGTATCAAGCAAGAAGCGGTAAAAAAATCAAGTTTGTTGTATGGGAGCCCCTTTTATATATTTATTTCATTTTATTTTTAGTATTTGTTGTTATAGCGGCAATAGAAATACATCATCTGAGAAAATGTCAACTGTCTAGCTATCACCGTTCTTGAGATACAGCCTGGTGACAGACGGACGGACAGCGAAGTCTCAGCAATAGGGTCCCGTTTTTGCCCTTTGGGTACGGAACCCTAAAAAAATATCAAAATCGGTCCACCCTGTAAAGAGTTATGAGGTTACACACAAAAAATACACTAAAATTGAGAACAACTTCCTTTTTTGAAGATAATATAAAGTCTATAAAATAATATAATCACTCAGAACAAAGTCAGTTATGTTTGCGTAGAACTTTCTCATAGAAAGCCTTGCATCTACCCAATAAACATTACAGTTTTAATTTTAAAATAAGTACTATACACTACCCAGTTAAACAAGTAACAATTTATTTGGCGCAAAGCCATTTCATTAATACCACTTCGGAATTGTGTGACCGTTACCTACTTTCAGGATTTATTGCACTGTGGCGCTGGAAGTTTCCGGCGCAAATGAGAACCAGCGTGGCGGAGTCACTTATTTCCAATTAACGGAACGAGTGCCGTGTGGTCCCAGGGTGGTGATAGACCACCCTTTCTCTTCCCGCGAGGCCTGAGTGTATTAATTCAGCTGAGATAACTACATCAGTTTGCAGGAGGTAAGAAAATATTTAAATTTGAAATCGTTTTGTATTCATTTATGTAAATCCTAATATAATATTGGTAATAGAGCTTTCACCTCATTAACTTGGAAAGGTTTTGTTTATTCTTTGAAATCTACGAGAAAGACGTGCTTTGTGACCGAATTCTCAAAAAGGAGGAGGGACTCAATTTATTACATCGGAACTTTTGACTGGGTGAACCGATTTTGATGATTCTTTTTTTCATTCAATAGCTGATGCTTGCCGTGTGACGACATTTAAATTTCTTAAAAATCGGTCAAGCCCTTTTTGTGTTACACTCCAATAACTGATTTTTTTTTTCCTATCTTGATGATATAGTCATTCTAAGTGAATGACAATCGATCCCATAAGTAGCAACAGTCACTAAAAAGAGTAAAAAAAATATTTACCAAAAAATAGAACCGACCTCAACACTCAAATATGTGAAATAACTTGTCAAAGTCGGTACCATGTGCAAAATATTGTGACAACAGGTACTTTTTAACAATAATGGTACCGACTTCAAGAAGTTAGTTCTCACATTTGAGTGTTGGTGCAGGTTAAATTTTTGGTAAAAAAAATGTGTCAGCTAGCGTAGAAATCGTGTTTAAAATTCGAATCTTTTTAACGGTTCCACCTACGAATAAATAATGTAAAGAAGTGTTACTCTTATACAGCCATCGCTTTGATTTAGCTTTCAATTTACAAAGCACGCACACTCACCTACATTCAATTGGATTAGTTAATTGATTTGGGGTTTAGAAATTATCACATTAGATTGGTCGCGTCGCGGTAATGTTGTAACGCAGCATGGTATACTTTTTAAACCACGCCTGCTGCACTAACGTTTAAGTTCTGCTGTTTTTGAGCTTGACTTACATATATTTACATGTTTATTTGAAGGGTTCCACGCTTACAATTCAACTTTAGTATTACCGATTTTTTAAATGTTACTTTATATATAAATAAAATTACATATTTTTTAAATAAATTAAGCTGTTTTCTTGCACTAATAGCATTTTCCTGGCTGTATTGAGGTAAAAATTGTATGCTTAGCTGGGTTGCAGTTATTATTATATTTATTTTATTATTATTTCTGATAGTACAGCCTTTGGCCACAATCTCACCTGATGGTAAGTGATGTGGTCGAAGGTGTTAACAGGCTTAACCTACAGTTACTGGCTCTCAAGTACAGCTGCCGGAACCCACCGTTAGGTGCTTGGTAATAGATTTTCTACTTGAGGGTGGTTGCTAGCCAGGTGGGCATTTACCAAATGCTCTTCAACCATGTGGAGACTCGTGCCTTTGAAACCTCTCCTATACAATTCAATACACTCATCATATAATCAACTTTGCAGCATTGCAAAACAAATAACTAGGTATTTCTTCTATTAAAAGTAGCATACAAAGATATTTTTTGTGTTTTATGTACGTGGATGACAGTGCACCGTCTCGGAAATTACAATCACAGTAATGTAATAACAAAGGCCACAGCAAACACAAAGTCCAACAGCTAAGTCTCTTCATACCAGTTCCCGCACAAGCAATATCATTTATTTTAACCCTTCAAAGGGAAGAATATCCCAGCTTGTGTATGAAAATACATTTGTCCATTAGACACGTATTAATAAAAAAAAGTTTTGTTAAGTGATACATTTCTTATTTCCATATATTTAAAGAAATTATTTCAGATTCAGACGTATGATTTGTTAATCACAGCTTCCTACATGGGCAGTGTCGATCTCAACAACAGTCTAACAGACACTCAAAATTTACCAAATTCTGACACATCTCCAAAATTTGACAGATTACAGCCATACTTTTTTTTGTATTGCGTTTTGTTTCATAAATAATTCAGCAATAATGAAGAAAATTGCATTTCTTATATTTCAGTTAGAGGTTTTATTAAGCCCGAAAAATCAAATTATTTATAATGTCCAATAAATTCATAGATTCATAGAAATTAAAATCAATAGTCTTCTAATCATTATTATATCATTTATCTTATATCAATACCGATACCTCGATATATAGTATATGTTCCCACCATACTGCATCAAAATCTATTTAGCTATCACACATGTAAATAAAGTTTAGCAAACTTCGCTACGAGCGCTTCAAATGTAGCAAAAACAAACTTTGAAGAGCAGTTGTAGAGTCACTTTCTGCTTGACTCTGCAGAACGTTATTTCTTATGACTCATATACTCAGTACCCTTGGTACCTAAACATAGTAGTGTTTGTTCTCTACAGATTCGAGCTAGAACATCGACACTGCGGTGGTACCTATCAGGACGAACTCTTGCTGAAGTGACCATCCTACCATCTGGTGAAAAAGAGAGACCTTGCAGCGGAAATGCCTTTCAATGAGAGCTGCTCTACCACATCCGAAATGAGGGTTTTAGATAAAAAAGCGAGCATGCAAGATGCCTTATGTTCTGAAGCAATTACACTGCCTGATTTTGTACATAGTGCTTTTTGCTTACGCCAAAACTGTAAACAAAACGGAATAATAACGAAACTATATAGAATTAGTTTCGGTATTATATGGCTGTTATGTGAAAGCCTACCTCGTGACCAGACAAGTAAAGTGCGGCCATTAGCCAATTTTGAGAATTGATTGCAGTCGCCGCTGCACTTAGCAGCTACTGCTCCTATCATTAGTTACTGTCGACTTGTTACCTACAAGCAAAAGGCAATGAATTACCCTTGTTTCATAAAAAATAAGGAAAACAATTTTGTATGAGTTTTTAACTGATTACCGATAATGAATGAGATTTTTACATCAAAGCTTATTTTTAATTATTTTTACTAACACTGTTTTGACATCTTCATTAGCTGTGTACCAATATTTAGATATTTTCTTATTTGTTTGATAAATGTTTTCCTATGTTGGTCACTTAGTTATTTTCTGTTCCATAAACCTTGAGGAACTAAATTCATGTTTATATCATTAAAGAGTATTAAGATAATGTTTAGAAAATAATGAATATCATTTAATGTTAATATATGCAGAAATAGACCAATTTTTTTAAACATAGAAAGCCGAGTGGTACTTGCTACGAGATGGAGATAGAACCTATAGAACCTACCGCCATTTTCAGCTTCACCACATGGTGGAAGAGTATTTTGCGAATTGTGCGCCTGGCTAGCCAATACATAAGGTGGGCCTTGTGCTGGCACCTTTACAATCACTGTGAAAACTTAACATCAGGAAGAATTTTCACTGATGTTAAGTGGAGACCAGTTATCGACTCAACCCCACAGTAATGTTGACATTTTTGTTTTATTTGGTGGCATGGTTGAAGGGTATTTTGCGAATGCTCGCCTGGCTAGCTACCACCGTGAAGTAGAAAATCTGTCGCTAAACATGTCTGTAGTATAATCGTGGTCTGATCATAGAATGAAAGTGTTGTTCAGCCACAGATACGTAGGTTGCGGGTGTAAAAACAGGACTATTTGTTAACATTTATTAACATGACACGAAATTTCTTTTTCGATTTTAGCTTTTTTTGTCTTTGTTTTTGATTATTAAATTATGTGACATAATTGGTGATATAATCATTGTGAGTACTTTGAAACACTGATTTGTCACACCTACAATAGACATTAGACTTATGTACTTAATTATTTTTTTTTATTCTAATTTTTTTTTTTGTGTTATTGTGATGGAACAAGCTCGAGGCCCACCTGATGTTAAGTGAACTAACCTCTGCCTATAACAGTTGCAATTCATCACATGTCACGAATTGCACTGCGCCCGTCACATTGAGACATAGTTGTTAAGTCTCATTGTGCCTGTAATTTCACTGGCTCTCAAAGACTACCGCCGGAACACACCTTTCGGTGCTTGGCGACAGACTTTCTACTTGAGGGTGGTAGCTAGCCAGGCGGGCATTCGCAAAATGCCCATCCACCATGCGGTGAAGCTTAAGCCGGTGGTGGGGATCGAACCAGGGTACTGCGGCACGGCAGTCCATAGCTATTACCGCTCGGCCATCATTGCTTCAAAAGGTGTTTGAAAAAACACTTCTCTCGATTAGATGAAGTTTAGTAGTCTGGTTGATGGCCGCGCACCGTTCCCTATGACGGTTAAAGTAATACGATTGGAGCACAAAGTTTCGGCTAGAAATGCCGTGTCCAGGTGGCCGAGCAGGTTTAGGCATCCAACGATAGTGCTTGTAATCATATTTAGAAATACTTAATATTTATTTCAATTAATTATTATACTTCTACCCACTCTTGAGAATAGGGTGCTCTAAAACAAAGTTATTTCATAATACCTACTTACTGAATCCAAAAAACTTCGTATGACAAGATAAATTGGCATATTTAGAGCGAAAACATGCTTCCT
This sequence comes from Plagodis pulveraria, assembly GCA_963890685.1. Classification (NCBI taxonomy): domain Eukaryota; kingdom Metazoa; phylum Arthropoda; class Insecta; order Lepidoptera; family Geometridae; genus Plagodis; species Plagodis pulveraria. The sequence goes on from OY982968.1 coordinate 3,269,236, forward strand.
TCAGGTGACTGATGTTAACACAGTTTTTTCTCCCTGGGCGAACATCAATCATTACTCAAGAAAAGATTTTGCAGGTAAATAATCCACAAAATGGTGGTCTCAATTCTCCAGGGACCAATATTTTTAAACAATTATGAAACCGATTTCACTTACGTTAGAACAGCCGAGTAGTTCGATCTCGACCGGTTTCGCGACCTTCAGAGTCGCTTCATCATGGAGTACGTACGCTCCCGACCGCGTCCGCGCAAGCACTGTTGTTTGGTTGCGCGGCGGCGGCGGCGGTGGCGGCGGAGCGGGCCGCGCGCGCTGCCGCTCGCCTCGCACGCTCCGTCGGCACCGTCGGCGGCGCCGGCACAGGTGCACTATCTTTATCGTCGTCACTGCTGTCACTTATAATCAAACTTCCCGTACACGCCGTACTAATTGTGTCTTGCGACAAGGTGTTTAATTGACTATACTGTGCGGTACTGTTCAGAACTGGTTTCCATGCTGGTGCCAACATCCATCCACGGTCGCGGTTGAAATTGGGATGACGGCCAATTTCTATAGCTTCCCGTACTTTCCGGGGTATGAGGAACTTCTCCCTTGCTAAGACGGTAGCCTTGTCAAACCTTAAAAAATGGCTCGCCTCTTGAGCGTGTTCTGCAACCGCGGATCTACTGATGTCCAAGTTCTTAACACTTTTTATGTGCTCAGTTAGTCTTGTTGCAATGTTACGTCGAGTTTCACCTATGTAACTTTTGCCGCAATCACAGGGGATCCTGTGCACTCCTGGCACGTTTAATGGCTCCTTGTCCTTTGGCGTTCGCAACAACTGCCGTAATTGACCGGGTGGGCGATAAAATGTCCGTATGTTATACTTCCGCTGTAAAAGGGCCCCAATCTTATCGGTCACTCCCTTCACAAACGGCAAGTAAATCGGAACACGGTCAACTTTACTGGCTTTTTTGCGCTCTGTGCCATACGCCCAACGCGTACACTGCCGCCACTTGTATCCATTCTGCTCTAACACCTGCCTCACGTGACCCAACTCCGTGTTTATATACTGTGGATCACATAAACTATGTGCGCGGTTGATGAGAGCTTTTGGCACGGACATCAGTTGCGACGGGTGATGGTGGGAGTCTGCTCTCAGGTACCGGTCTGTGTGCGTGGCTTTCCGGTAAACCGAGTGGGTTATAGAACCGTCTGGTTCACGATATACCCTTACATCTAGGAAAGGCAAACTCCCATCACATTCTTCTTCAACCGTGAACTGTATTTTCGAGTGCACAGAATTTAAATGGGCGGTGAATAACGGCAACGCGTCCTTGGTGATTATGGCAAAGACATCGTCCACATAACGCCACCAGTAACGTGGTTTTTCGCTAGCGCTCTTCATGACCTGTTCCTCAAAATGTTCCATATAAATATTGGCCACAACTGGCGCTATAGGTGAACCCATGGTGACTCCTTCCACTTGCATGTAATGATTACCCCGCCAAAGGAAATAACCGTTCCTCAGACAACATTCACTTAGCTCTGTGTAGTCGTTTGGCAGACCAGCCCCGTGGAGCAGGTCGCCAATGATTTTTATAACTTCTTCCAGGGGCAGGTTCGTGAAAAGTGATGTCACAACGAAACTTACCATTATTTCAGTTGGCAGTATACGTACATCTGTTAGCAAGTTAACAAAATGTCTGGAATCCTTCACGTAGGATTGGGTTTTTCCTGTGAACTGTTGCAGGACAGTTGCCAAGTATCGAGACAGTTTGTACGTAGGCGCATCTATCTGACTGACAATAGGTCTCAAAGGCCAGTTGGGCTTATGGACTTTCGGTAAGCCATAGATTTTTGGTGATGTGGGGTTATGGGGGCGAAGACGTGGTAATAAATCTACCTCACTACACTTTTTTAAAAGATTCAGGACTTTTGTGGTCACACGTAATGTCGGATTATAATTGACCTTCGTATATGTGCTATTGTCACTTACCATTTGCGTCACTTTTAATTCATATTGATCCGTATCAACAACCACTACCGCATTGCCTTTATCTGCAGGTAGTACCAACAGATCTGAGTTATTTCGCAACTCCAACAGCGCTTTCATCTCGTCTCTGCTGATATTACCTTTCGGGGCTTTAGATCTTCGCAGCATTGTTGCGATGTCCTGTCGCAGACATTCGGCATCGTGATGTGGTATCTTATTGCGTAACACCGCATTTTCGACACTAGTGATGATGTCTTCTAGTGGAATTTTCTTAGGTGCGGGTGCAAACTTTAGGCCTCGAGACAAAACGCTAACGGTTTCTTCCGTTAATGCATGTGAGGATAAATTTATTACATTGGCACTACAGCCAGTTTTCCCCTTATCAATGTTTATGTCTTGTTGCGAACTAGTTGCAAAGGCGGTATCTTCTTTTAGTTTTAAATTGTGAAACTTTCTATCATGCCTCTTTTGCGTGAATTTAGCAACACTGTATGCTCTGCTATAGGACATAGCATCCAGAATATCCCATAACTCGTCATCCAAAACTTTCGCTAGCTCAATATGTAAATCATATACTTTCCTGTTTGTACACATCAGTTTCTGGCGGTAGTCTGAAATGACTCGACGAAGAAACTTTTCGTTCGCAACACGAAAGAACTCCACGTAATCCCGAATACACTTTACCGGTTTTATGCGTGCAAACTTTGGTATAAGTCCACTATCACGGCACATCACCACATATTGTAAACCGCACTCGAGTTTATTACGTTTAATTCGTAAGCGCGTAAACTCCCTCACTTTTTCTTGCCATACCGTACCGTAACGGTTAGCTAACATTTGATTAAAACTTTCGTAAGTAGTACACATATTTAAACAATTATGAAACCGATTTCACTTACGTTAGAACAGCCGAGTAGTTCGATCTCGACCGGTTTCGCGACCTTCAGAGTCGCTTCATCATGGAGTACGTACGCTCCCGACCGCGTCCGCGCAAGCACTGTTGTTTGGTTGCGCGGCGGCGGCGGCGGTGGCGGCGGAGCGGGCCGCGCGCGCTGCCGCTCGCCTCGCACGCTCCGTCGGCACCGTCGGCGGCGCCGGCACAGGTGCACTATCTTCATCGTCGTCACTGCTGTCACTTATAATCAAACTTCCCGTACACGCCGTACTAATTGTGTCTTGCGACAAGGTGTTTAATTGACTATACTGTGCGGTACTGTTCAGAACTGGTTTCCATGCTGGTGCCAACATCCATCCACGGTCGCGGTTGAAATTGGGATGACGGCCAATTTCTATAGCTTCCCGTACTTTCCGGGGTATGAGGAACTTCTCCCTTGCTAAGACGGTAGCCTTGTCAAACCTTAAAAAATGGCTCGCCTCTTGAGCGTGTTCTGCAACCGCGGATCTACTGATGTCCAAGTCCTTAACACTTTTTATGTGCTCAGTTAGTCTTGTTGCAATGTTACGTCGAGTTTCACCTATGTAACTTTTGCCGCAATCACAGGGGATCCTGTACACTCCTGGCACGTTTAATGGCTCCTTGTCCTTTGGCGTTCGCAACAACTGCCGTAATTGACCGGGTGGGCGATAAAATGTCCGTATGTTATACTTCCGCTGTAAAAGGGCCCCAATCTTATCGGTCACTCCCTTCACAAACGGCAAGTAAATCGGAACACGGTCAACTTTACTGGCTTTTTTGCGCTCTGTGCCATACGCCCAACGCGTACACTGCCGCCACTTGTATCCATTCTGCTCTAACACCTGCCTCACGTGACCCAACTCCGTGTTTATATACTGTGGATCACATAAACTATGTGCGCGGTTGATGAGAGCTTTTGGCACGGACATCAGTTGCGACGGGTGATGGTGGGAGTCTGCTCTCAGGTACCGGTCTGTGTGCGTGGCTTTCCGGTAAACCGAGTGGGTTATAGAACCGTCTGGTTCACGATATACCCTTACATCTAGGAAAGGCAAACTCCCATCACATTCTTCTTCAACCGTGAACTGTATTTTCGAGTGCACAGAATTTAAATGGGCGGTGAATAACGGCAACGCGTCCTTGGTGATTATGGCAAAGACATCGTCCACATAACGCCACCAGTAACGTGGTTTTTCGCTAGCGCTCTTCATGACCTGTTCCTCAAAATGTTCCATATAAATATTGGCCACAACTGGCGCTATAGGTGAACCCATGGTGACTCCTTCCACTTGCATGTAATGATTACCCCGCCAAAGGAAATAACCGTTCCTCAGACAACATTCACTTAGCTCTGTGTAGTCGTTTGGCAGACCAGCCCCGTGGAGCAGGTCGCCAATGATTTTTATAACTTCTTCCAGGGGCACGTTCGTGAAAAGTGATGTCACAACGAAACTTACCATTATTTCAGTTGGCAGTATACGTACATCTGTTAGCAAGTTAACAAAATGTCTGGAATCCTTCACGTAGGATTGGGTTTTCCTGTGAACTGTTGCAGGACAGTTGCCAAGTATCGAGACAGTTTGTACGTAGGCGCATCTATCTGACTGACAATAGGTCTCAAAGGCCAGTTGGGCTTATGGACTTTCAGTAAGCCATAGATTTTTGGTGATGTGGGGTTATGGGGGCGAAGACGTGGTAATAAATCTACCTCACTACACTTTTTTAAAAGATTCAGGACTTTTGTGGTCACACGTAATGTCGGATTATAATTGACCTTCGTATATGTGCTATTGTCACTTACCATTTGCGTCACTTTTAATTCATATTGATCCGTATCAACAACCACTACCGCATTGCCTTTATCTGCAGGTAGTACCAACAGATCTGAGTTATTTCGCAACTCCAACAGCGCTTTCATCTCGTCTCTGCTGATATTACCTTTCGGGGCTTTAGATCTTCGCAGCATTGTTGCGATGTCCTGTCGCAGACATTCGGCATCGTGATGTGGTATCTTATTGCGTAACACCGCATTTTCGACACTAGTGATGATGTCTTCTAGTGGAATTTTCTTAGGTGCGGGTGCAAACTTTAGGCCTCGAGACAAAACGCTAACGGTTTCTTCCGTTAATGCATGTGAGGATAAATTTATTACATTGGCACTACAGCCAGTTTTCCCCTTATCAATGTTTATGTCTTGTTGCGAACTAGTTGCAAAGGCGGTATCTTCTTTTAGTTTTAAATTGTGAAACTTTCTATCATGCCTCTTTTGCGTGAATTTAGCAACACTGTATGCTCTGCTATAGGACATAGCATCCAGAATATCCCATAACTCGTCATCCAAAACTTTCGCTAGCTCAATATGTAAATCATATACTTTCCTGTTTGTACACATCAGTTTCTGGCGGTAGTCTGAAATGACTCGACGAAGAAACTTTTCGTTCGCAACACGAAAGAACTCCACGTAATCCCGAATACACTTTACCGGTTTTATGCGTGCAAACTTTGGTATAAGTCCACTATCACGGCACATCACCACATATTGTAAACCGCACTCGAGTTTATTACGTTTAATTCGTAAGCGCGTAAACTCCCTCACTTTTAGCTGCTATCAACTTAAGAGGAACGGGAAGAGAAGCTCTTATAGAAAATTGGTATTTTAACAAAGTGATGCTGTCTCGCCGCTAAGCGCCCGAACAGAATAGTGCGATAAGGACAATTGCAGCTACTTCAAGCTTTGACTTAGAATTTGCGCATAGTTTGCGTTCTGGCAGAAAACTTTTCTTCTATAGTAAACATTAATAAAATCTAAAAATATAGTATATAAAAACTAGGTTTATGATTTTCCTTTTCCTTTGTTTATCATTATTTTTCCTATAAATAATTCCCAAACTAGATATATAAGTTTTGAGGAAATATCGGTATTTAAATACCCATTAATTTAAATTCCTTTAATATAATGGTAAAAATCTAAACTGTTAAACCTGGATATTGATAACATCTATAACATTTTAAAAAATCATCAAAATCGGTGATTGTTTAGGGGGGTAGAAACGTTTTCTCTTTTTGTATGATCATTCGAGACTTCCAGTCATAAAACTTGGGCGATCACAACAAACATATGTGGAAACAACGACAATAGACATTGAAATATTATATATAAAAAGTATTATTAATTTAAAAATAAATAAAATTATTTTATTTTATATAATGTTTATAATTCAGCCAAACCGCATATACAACACGACCAAACTGTGCGCGATCAAGATCGAAACCGACGGCCGCCGAGGACATACGCTTCATTACAATGGAATATTACAGTTGCAGTGTCACCGTTCTCCTTTTGCTCAACACTGCACTACGCATATCACTCTGATACATTAGTTCTTTTATCTTGTTCGCTCAGTTATTTCACATGCTACTGTTACTTGTAAATTCATCCTGCACACTAATACTTCGGGGTAGAAATTGGTGCGTTGGTGATCAACACGACAGACTCTAGTTAAAGAGACCTACCACCTAAAGATCGAGGGTGTACCTGAGGATGCACTCAAACGTATAAAAGGGTAATTGCTATCGGACCGCTGCCGCTGCTGCGATTCTTATCACATAAATAGTTACAGTTACTACTTAAGAATGTTAACAAGTTGTTTACGTAAAGAGGAAACTTTTGGATCACTATTTAATTGTTTTGTCTCTGGAATAATATCAAGCATTTGCTAGTGTATAACTTTCGAGTATAAATGGGGCTCGGCATGATGTCAGTCTCAGTTTCAAGTTACTCTATATTATAGAGTAACTTTGTTCCTATATGTTACTATATTTACGAATAAGTCTCAATCCAAGATTGTTATCGTTACGATTCTTCATGAAGGTAATAAGTAATACCCAAAGATTAAATTTGAATAATTCTATGACACTACTTTGCACTCGTCGCACATGAACAGTATGCCTGTCACTCACCGTACGAAATCAAATGCGATTTGAACGGTATAGTTGAGTGGAATGAATCAATCGCACCTTGCTTGTGAGAAAGCGATATATTTTTTCACAACTGTACCTATGACCGGAGTTGAATAAGAAATCCAATCAATAAATCGAAACGGTGGCACTACACCGTTCAAATAAAACGTGTGTGTCGGGCAACCGTCATTTTCGCCTCGATAGCGCACCGCTTGGTCGTGTAGCACATGCATTTTATTTTATGTTATTGTGACGGAACAAGCCCGAGGCCCATCTGATGTTAAGTGGACAAACAGATGCATTTCATCACATGTCACGAATTGCACTGCGCCCGTCATCTTGAGACATAGTGGTTAAGTCTCATGTGCCTGTAATTTCACTAGCTCTCAAGGACTGCTGCTGGAGCACATCGTTAGGTGCTTGGCGACAGATTTTCTACTTGAGGGTGGTCGCTAGCAAGGCGGGCATTCGAAAAATGCCGTTCCATCATGCGGTGAAGGTCAAGCCCGAGGCGGGATTCGAACCATGGACGTGCTGCGCGGCATATATAGCATAGCCAATGGCCATCACTAAAATATAACCATTATGAATATTATAATATTGATAATGGTAACTTCTTAGAGCGAGCACTAAGCCGACGACAGGCAATGCGTCGTCCGTCCAAGCCATCGTGGAACAACATGAAGATCGCTCTTGATCTATCATACTTTTTTTTTTAATGTTATTGTGACGGGCAAGCTCGAGGCCCACCTGATGTTAAGCGGTCTAACCTCTGCCTATGACAGATGCATTTCGTTACAAGTTACGAATTGCACTGCGCCCGTCACCTTGAGACATAGTTATGAAGTCTCATTGTGCCTGTAATTTCTGGCTCTCAAGGACTGCTGCCGGAACACACCGTTAGGTGCTTGGCGACAATGTGTGTATGGTGGACGGAAAACTGTACAGTTTTGAACAGAATCGATGTCACATTCGATTTCGTAAAGTGTGAGACCCATTGTGTATATTTTTATCTTATTTATCAAGTAATTTAACATATTATAGAGCCCATCAAACCTTAAGACAGTAGTGTTTACAATGTGATTTTGCGCAACAATTATGCATGCTTTTGGCTGAAGGAAATATTGACACCGTAGTGGCTTCCACCAGCATGTAGTAATTATGTCCTTTCAGATATAAGCAAAGACAAAGCATTTAGGCCAGTTTTGATTATATTGAGTTTAGATCCACGAAGATATGATACTTATCTATTATATTGATATAGTTGTACACTTAAACAGCAAATCTCCAAGAAGTACTTAAAACATAGAAAAACCATGAATCTGGCTGGATGCCAGGCACAATGGAGTCAGCATGCTCCAGAACATTCGTTATGGCAAACAGACAGATTCACGCCTGCTTGTTCATTATATAACGGTATTCTGTTTCAAGTTGAACTATACACTCGTTGTGATGTTGGAAATATACGAGATGGAACTGTGAGTCAAATAGTCAAAAATAATCAAAAAAAAATTACACATCCCTCCGTACCCTTAATGTTTGTGGCAGGCAATTCAAAATATTTTTATTTTGTTTTGATTTCGATACGATGTCGTCTGCTTATACCTCTGCCTGTACCTGATCACGAAAATTCCCATAGGGTTGGATATTGCACCCCCATGTGTTCCTATTTATGTCCCCGTGATGCCTGACATGTATTGGGATTATGCCCAAAGAGGAAGGTCTTTGTTGAAATTTATTGCAACTCATTAATTTTCCAGGACCAAAACATAATGCATGGAAATGTTTAGAGTATATTCAACTTTAAAAATTGCAAATAAATAATATATATAATTGCAAATAATATAATAAGTGTATCAGAGCGTACCGTGCGAAAAGTAATAAACTTGATTACTTTTTTTAATAACATAGGTCTATTTGTAGCCCTGTAGGGTGTTCTTAGCAAAAACATATGCTTGACAAGAAAAGTCTTGAAAAGACAGCTTTTATCCCTTCAAAACGTATGTTATGTCATAGAACATATATAATACTACGTAAGGAATGGACACTCCTCACCCCCCACCAAAACGAGCCTTCCTCACCCCGCCACCGATTCTGAGCTGTTGCTGAGCTGACTTGAGTACGGGACTCGCAACTCGCGCACGATGACGTGACGACGAAGCGTGAAAATTGTACGAGTATTTTAAAAGTTGAGAATGGGGTAATCTTGTGCTGTTTACGGTTGCTTATCTACGAAACAAGAAATAGGATAGGAGTTTTTATAGATTCCCTAAGGATAAAACGAGGTTAGTCATTCTTGGTAACCTACAGTAAGTACCTACCTATTTGTCGCTCTTCAGTTATCCAGTAGGTAACTTATAAAAACCGGTAATTTACAGTAGGTACCTATTGAAAAAAAATACAAACATAATATTTTACCTTTGTATTTTATTCAAACTGCTATTCAAATAATGATTATTTTAGAAGATTTTTGTTTGCAAAAAATATCCGTGGATATCGACTTCGTTTGCAGCGAAACAAGTGTCTTTGTAACCTATACCTACCTATACTTACCATAGAGAAAAGCAATACACCTACCGACCTTCGCCACGGTTGACACGCGGCACACTTCATGATTGTTTATTATCTTATTGGGTCTTAGTTCTTAAATTTTACTTAATATAATTTTTCATAGTAATTATTTCATTAATATTTTCATAACCTGAACTTTGTATTTACTTAATATCACCTGTAATTTGTTAAGACTACAATTGTTAATTTAAAATAGGAGGGTGAAAAACGGGATTTCTTAGCACGGGGAAACCTAGTAAGAATTCTTGTTAAGCACTCATGTTTTCTTCATTTTATATCAAATTTCAATACTTATATACAAGGTTTATATAGTCTTTACTAGACAACATGTTTTATATAATATATAGATAGATAGATAGATAGATTAACTCTTTATTGAACACCTTAAACTAAAACAAAATTAAAAATATTTAGCTTATATTAGTGAACAATAGGCGGCCTTATCGCTCAAAGCGATCTCTTCCAGACAACCTTTGGATGGAGAGGAGCAAGTTTTGACAAGGGATGGCGGTGTACAATATAGTTCATAGTAATTAAATTTATAAATATCTACAATATTATATTCAATATAGATAATAAATATGTTCTTACACAATATATACATACAAAAATACATACATATATACTTATTTATTTATTTATTTATTTATTCATTCATTACAACTATTTTTACAGGATTAACCCCAATACAATAGCGTAGTCAAAATATTTCAATTACAAAAAATAACTTTATACAGTAATTATTACATTTCCTTATTAAATTAGTAAGTATAGGTATATTATATAAAATCATGAAATTCAATTATCTTATTAAAATTAATAATAATATGTCATTCTTATTACATAACAAAAAAAATAAAAAATTCATTGTCAATTACACTATTAGATACAATTGTGTCATCTTACATCTAATTCTGATTATTGTAATAATAAATTATGGATATGTCATATTAAATTATAAGTGTAGTCATCTGTCTTCGCATAACACAGATCGAACAATAGTACAGTTTTGAATTCTGTTATGGAACATGCAAACAGATCTAATTGGTATGCAACTCGATTTAGCGCCTGCAGCGTTCGATTTAATGGGGTCTTTGCGAGTAAGTTAGTCCTGGCGCGAGGGACCCTTATATATATATAAATATAGAAACATATAAATACGATGTTTACACGTATGGAGCTTATACTAGCACGACAGGTAATGATCCTTAACTTTGTCTTTAAAAACATTTAAGGACGGAGCTCGCTTAGTATCAAGTGGCAATGCATTCCAGAGTCTGACGGCTTCGACCGAAAACGATCGGTCATAAAACGAGGTAGTGTGTGGAGGGAATTTAAGCATAAGATTCTCTGATGACCGTAAGCAAAGAGAATTAGAGGCATTAAGATATTCGAAACGCTCTTTAAGGTACTGGGGTGAAGAAGGGTTGAATAAAATATTGTAGAGAAGAGATAGGATGTGAGCATTCCGGCGATGTCGTATAGGAAGCCACTTGAGCTTAGTGCGAAATTCAGAAACGTGGTCGTATTTGCGCAAGCCAAATATGAACCTTATTGAAAAGTTTTGAAGACGCTCAAGTTTGTTAAGCTGGTCCTCCGTAAGGTCTAAATAGCAGGCGTCTGCGTAATCAAGAATCGGTAACAGGAGAGACTGTGCAAGCGCAACTTTAGTGGCTGTTGGCAAAAAGTTTCTCAGTCTTCGGAGTGAACCTGCGGCAGCAAACGTTTTACGGCTAACGGTTTCCAATTGTGGGATCCAGGTTAGGCATTCATCAAAAATAATCCCAAGATTTTTTACTGTTTTGCTGTATGGAATTTTCACACCCTCAAAGAAAATATTTGGTAAACTGTCCCAATCTATATTACAAATAGTCCGTGAACTGCCCAAAATTATAACTTGGGTTTTGAGTGGATTTACTCGTAAGCCGTATGATTTGCTCCAGTCCGAAATGTAACATAAATCATTATTTACCATATTAACTGCTTCAAATAAACGGCTAATTGGGGCTTGGGAGTAAATTTGAAGATCGTCTGCATAGAGGTGGTAGGAAGAAGAAAGACGTTGAGATATAGAGTTTATAAAAATTGCGAAAAGAAGAGGAGATAATACGCCGCCTTGAGGCATATTGAGGCATATATATATTATGTATCTTATTGTTGCAAATAAAATATTATACGAGAAGAACATAAATTATGATTGTATTCATTATCATTACTTGTATAAAATGTGAACTTGGAATGATACTTTTTGTATAGTGTAGGTATTTATTATTACTACTTCGTACATGGAGTTGAATTATTGTGCTTGTAAATGTTTCTGAAGGTAGGTAAGATAATCTACGAAATTTTTTTTTTTTTTTATGCCTGATAGGTTAGCCTTTGACCACTATCTCACCTGATAATAAGTGATGATGTGGTCGAAGATGTTGTTCAGGCTAACCTAGAAGTACTGGCTCTCAAGGACAGCTGCCGGAACACACCGATAGGTGCTTGGCGACAGATTTTCTACTTGAGGGTGGTAGCTAGCCAGGCGGGCATTCGCAAAATGCCCTACCACCATGCTATAACGACTGCCATCCTAAGACGACAACCGGGACCGACGGCTTAACGTGCCCTCCGAAGCACGGAAACGCTCAGTAGTAATGTCACTAGCGGTCACCCATCCAACTCATGACCGCGGGCGACGTTGCTTAACTTTGCTGATCGGTTGAGAACAGCTAAGTAAACTTCGCTACGAGCGCTTCAAATATAAATATAAATCTAATAAGTCATAGTAAATAGCATCAAAAGATTGTTATGTAGGTAAGTACAAAAATTATTTATACGATGACAACCTTAGACTCTCACGCACACATTTACGCGTGTACAAAAACTACATTTGTGTAGTGTCTGTGTAATATGTAGTTAGAACGCGGCTTTTGTAATGAGAATGAATCGAGTGTCCAGGCTGTGGTTATGTCGCCAAAATCACATTAGTACGTGTCAGTGTTAGTGTCAGCAGGTAAGTAGTTACATAAACAGGTATATCAAGATTTTTTCCAATCGTCCTACAAAAAAGTTCCGTATGTTTTCAAAACCAGAGTAGTACGCCACGTCAGTTACAATACAACAGACAGAGTAGACAGCTAATTGTGAAACAACATGTTGTTTTACAAACATTGAGCAAAATATTCTATCTACTAATTAGACTGACTTATTCAACAAAAGCTATGTAATTGGACGCTAAAGCCGATTGTAACAAAGTTCGTTTATATAATTGAATTGTGAATAACCTGTTTCAGTTTAATGAATGATCTAAAAGTTTTCTTCAAACAAAATCTATGGTATTTAATATTGAACGAGCTACTAAATTAATCATGCAAAGTCGAAGTCAAAATAATTTATTCGATGTAAGCGTTTACGAGGTTCTTATAAAGGTCAATAACACATTTTAATATTGAAAATTCTACATTGTACTGCCACGTTCAGTAAAAATCATGTAAATAACCACCGTGAGACGAAAAGACAAGAAACTCGGGCCATTCTTTTAAAACTCTTTTTACAATGTGTTACATACCAATTTTTTACCAAAATATTACAATATTTGTTTAAATTATGTAGGTCACAGTTGATCACTAGGAGAATTGAAATGAGAACAGAGGCGGAATTGTCCAAGCATTTTGTCGTTTAAGTAATCACAAACTGCGTAGTAAGATTTTTTAATCAAAATGTTATTAAAGTGCAACTTGAACTTTCCTTCTGTGAGCGTTGTAACTTCTTTGGGAACTTTGTTATAAAACCGCATAGAATTACATTTTATTTGTCTTTATTTGCTCATTTAAAATCTGGCACCACTATTTAATCAAAATCGTTATTTTATTTTAACTAATTGTATGTATATGACAAGGTATGATTTATTCTTTGAAATTTTACCAAAGATCACTGAAATATCTAAGACCAAATAAATCTGCGAACAGTGAGGCTAGTTATTCTTATTATTGCACCTCGTCGTGGTACAATTATACGCCCACACGTACAATAAAACTATGCTTTCGCATGGAGCAACACGCAGATATTTTTTTTATTGAAAAATCTGAACAGTATTGTGACAGGGTGCAATAAGCAGTTTTCGTTAGATAAAAAGCAGGATGGAATCACATTCCACACGTCACCTGGTCTGTAGGGTAATAACGACATGTTTAGCAAACCGACCTCACTTCGCTGTTTGCGGCTATTTTTTTAATTTGTTGTGAGCAATTTCATTTTTAAGTTAATAAGTGCTGAGTCGGTCAAGTCGATGTCTGATGGTAAGCATCACGTCTGTCTATTACAGTTACCTACAGTGTCACATTGTGTGTGCGCATGCGCTCGACACAAGAAAATAAAAGGCGTAAAAAGCGCACTCGCTGCCTATGACTTGCTTCAGATATATGGAATCAGCTTCAAAACATCTTTACTTTGGTCTTTTACTGATTCATAATTTGTAAGGATATCGCAGTTTTGGTATTCATCTTTGAAGTTATTTTTTATTTTGTCGGCATACGATGAGACTAGAATCTCAAATCGGTGCGTTTTCCGTAATTTATAGCCATCTTATTAAAGTAATCTAATGTATATGAGGTCATAGACAATTTTAAATATACTCACCACAGATCGCACCAACAGCTCAATTGTAAACCACACATTGCAAACAAGCTCGATGTAGAAGAAAGCCACGTGCGGCTTCCCATCATCTCTCCAAGCTTCGAGCATTTCCATGTCAGCGAAGTCCATAACTGTGGTGTTCTCCAAGTCAGGAGGTGGCGTGGGAGTGATCACTCGGAGATCTGGGTGCGTCTTGAGACAGAAGCATAGGACTGAGATGCAGATGAAGAATACTGATATAGCGGATATCACCTGTGGAAGAAAATTATAAGGTTATTGTTTATAATAGTGTTAATTTATTGCAATTCAACGGGGCAATACTGCCAGCATGCTGGGCACGCTGCCAACTGGTAGTAGGCTGGAGCATTTGGACTGCCTGTGAGTCTGCAAAGACTTTAGGTTGTCGTAATGCTTTTATTGTAGTAGCTGTAGTGTTGTATATGGTTCGTAGTAATTTGTTAATAAAGGCGTACCGGCGGTAAAAAAAAGTGTTAAGAATTCCATAATGTAATAACTCTCGAAAATAGAGGAAATATGTAACACATTTTGAAGCAGTGATGGCTCAGTGGCTTTGGCTATGGCGAATGCCCGCCTGGCTAGCGACCACCCTCAAGTACAAAATCTGCCGCTAAGCACCTATATAATAAAATAAAATAAAAAAAAAAACTTTATTTAAGCCAATTAACACATTTTCAAATTTATGTATTGTTGGTGGTCTTCACACTAGACGTTTAGGTCTGTATCGTAAAGACCTTTTGATAGCTCTACAGTAATAGGGTTAGCGCTCAGTTGACTTTAGTAAAGTTTTACAGCAATATATTTATGAATATATGTTTAACCTACATAACATCAGTTTCATACAGTTTTTTTGTAAATTATCCATACATATATGCTATTTATATTTTTACTAAATTTGCAAAATAAATATATATATTATTTAGTAAAGTTTTTTTGTAAATTATCCATACATAGATGCTATTTATATTTTTACTAAATTTGCAAAATAAATAATATATATATATTTATTTTGCAAATTACCTATACCTACATTTCATATATATATATATATATATATATATATATATATATATATATATATATATATATATGATATATGTATATATATATATATATTTATATATATATATATTATACATATATATAAATATTATATATATTATATATATATATATATATATATATATATATAATATTATATATATTATATATATATATATATATATATATATATATATATATATATATATATATATATATATATATATATATATATAACTATAATATATATATATATATATATATATATATATATATATATATAATAACTCAATGTATTAATAAATATTATCATATATAGAAAGTATAAACAAATAAGTATAGAATATATAAATTACGAATAATTAACATATATTGGTATGAGTAATCAATAATTTTAAGAAGTAGTCAATAAAACTTTTTTAGTCTCATCATAGTTAAGCGTGAGCAACCAGTTTACAATGATGGTTTTGGCTTCAAGCACTGAACTATGTTTGATATCGCAATGATTCAGGACTTTATTATATAAATATGTCTCAATAAACCTAACGGTGTGTTCCGGCAGCAGTCCTTGAGAGCCAGTGAAATTACAGGCACATGAGACTTAATAATATGTCTCAAGGTGACGGGCGCAGTGCAATTCGTCACTTCTGATGAAATGCATCTGTTATAAGCAGAGGTTAGTCCGCTTAACATCAGGTGGGTCTCGAGCTTGTTCCGTCACAAACATGTTATTTCACGATAAAGTGTGCAACGGCGATATTAACAGCATAGAACTTACAGAACTTTTACTGTATAGCTCGGAGCCCCCACGTTCCGTGCTAGACACACTAGTTTCTTCCACATCCCACGCTCATATAATAATTACTCAGCTAATTCAGTAATACTTAGAATGTGAAATATTATAGTAATAATTTTATCTCAACCAACCTTTTCAACAGCACAAAAGGTGTATTCAAAACAGATGTTATTAACATAATAATTTATGAACGATATAGGTTTTCAACTGTTATTAACCAACTACTTTCTTTTTTCTTCTTTAAATATATGAGAATTTATTCACCTGTTGCAAATGTTTGTGTGTGTAAGAGCAGAAGTACATGATAGTGTACTTCAACACGATACAATCAATTAGATAATATATTTAAGGCTAGAGTGCTCATGGCGCTCTCCATACAAACGTAGTTTTGTCATATTTTAAATACGAAATGTTCCTCTCGGTGAACTTTGCATGTGTGTCCCAGAGCCTAATGTATATGCTTCTGGTTTGCCAAATTTCCGTAAAATTAAGTATTTTCAAAATAAACCAAATCAAAAATTTTGAATGGGTATTGTTGTTTTGACATTTATTGATAAAATTAGTAACAAGTTCAAAATCCAGCAAACGAAAAGCATAGATATTAGGCTCAGCAATATGCGTACAAAATTTTACACAGTTTGAACACTTGGTATTTCAAATATGGCAACACTACGTTTCTATGGAAAGCGCTCCGTGCACTCTACTCTAATGACTAGGTACGTCACTAATTATTTTAATAGAAAATTGCCCTGATTTATATTATATTTCCCCGTGGGGTGCTGGGTTAGAATTGCACCTCTCCATATCATCCCGTGGGTGTTGTAAGAGACGACTAAGGGAAAAATACTGCAAGGTGGGCAGCACCGTCTTCTAAAGAACTGACATCTTACACTGCGATCCCCAAGCTGCTAAGCGTGGGGATTATGGCAAATATCCCCTTAATAGGGGAGGCTGTGTTCAGCAATGGACGATCCGGCTGATACAGTACAGATTTATATTTGTATTTGAGATGAAGAGAAACGAAATAAGGCAAACTTTGAACTCATGTTTCAGAAAGATCCTTACCCATATGAATAATATATTTATTGTTCTAGAGGATATGACAAATGCTAGGCCTGGTCTAAAAACACGTATCCATAAATTTCTCTCGAAAGAAAAATCATGAATTTAACTCTAAATATTGTTTTATCGAGTTTTTCGTACATAGAAAATCGTATCATAGCAAATTTTATTTCTAATTATTATGCAGCAACCATGTGATAAAGTACCTAAAAGATGTTTTCCATTTAAAGAGCAATCTTTTATAAGAATTACCTAAATAAAAAAAACGCTTATGCTATTTAAATATTGCGTTGTTCTATTTCACTTACTCGCATGTAAAATGAGGTCCTTCCATCCTTAGCTTTCAGTTTGATTTTTTTCAAAGACCACTTCGTTCTAAGTGTGAGTTACTATTCTACGTCTATACATTTCACCACCAAATTATACATCTTCAGACGTCATGAAAGCATGTTCTTATTTTTAGCCTTTGTCGATTTGTAATCTCTACCTACATGCATGGTGGAAGGGCAATTTGCAAATGCCACCACCCTCAAGTAGAAAATCTGTAGCCAAGCACCTAACGGTGTATTCCGGCAGGACAAGAGAGGACTTTCAAGGACAGGAAAGCCAGTACTTTTAGGTTAGCCTGAACAACATCTTCGACCACATCATCACTTACCATCAGGCGAGATAGTGGTCAAAGGCTAACATACCAGGAATAAAACAAAAGAACCTACTAAGTTCGACGATGGATTAGACAAATACTGAGTTTACCTAAAATAGTAGATTGTAATAATACAAGGGTCGAAAGGCATCAATGGCTTTAGTCCGAGTAGGAATTGTTGACTTTCACCCTTGTTAAACAAACTAAATACTAAATTCTAAGTTTAAGCCTGAACAACATTGTCGATGACATCAACTACCATCAAGTGAGATAGTGTTCAAGGGCCTATCAGCTATAGTAAAAAAATATATATTGTTGTGTAGAACAGAAAATACAGCTTTGAGGGGTTCATTACATGAACAGGTAGACAAGTAGTCCTTGAATCTAAAATATGTTTCTAGTTTGCCAGTTTTTCGTTTTCTTATTTATTTAAAAATAAAAAAGACTTCCCACACAAAATGATTTTACTAAATAATTTTTAAAATACACATTTTTACGGAATCTCTCAAACCTTTTAAACTCAAGGAAAATTTCAAAATTTCAACGAGATTGCATACGTGGTATTTAAAATATGATAAAACTACGTTTGTATAGAAAGCGGTAAGAAGACTAACCTTAAATATAAGTGAAATTGTCACCGTGAAGAAGAAAAAACAGTACTTAAGTAAATTATTCATGTCACAGCAAATTCTAGGCTGAATTATTTACAACTACCCGCCACATTCGTCATAAGCTACAAAAATAATACTTCCACTTCTTTTACGACCGAAAACCATTTATAAAGACCACTTCCTGTTTTTATTTCCTCCGGATTTCTATGATTTATGATACAGGTTCGGGGTATTTTGCAAATGGACCAAAAAACTGTTGACAATGACAGAGTACCTATAAGAATATTATAAACCCGTTATGGACATTCGCAGATAGCATTGGGTAAGCGACTTGAGTTTTCTATTCGAACTATCGCCTTCCTATCCTTATTCCACTCATGTGGTGTCGGGAAAATATTAAAAGTTAAGTTAACGGATCTTTTCTCGAATATAACGATTATTATCATAACAACTAACGTCTCAGAGTGACGAGCGTAGTTCAAAAAACGGTGACACTGCGACTGTAGTGGACGCGAATGACCATCAAGCGGGCGACTGGTCCATCCAATAGAATTTCGATTAAACGTTAAAAAAAACAGTCAAGGTATTATAAGCGCGAGCGAAGCAAACCCTTATCACTATCCCACAACTTGAACATTTTGTGACCCCTGTTACTGTAAATGTATCCCACGTATAGATTTGTGCTTTAACATAGTAATTTACCTTCATATCCAGATGTGTTATCAGTCCAAAAAAAATATATAAACATAAAAAAAATGAACTTTAACAATGTTGTATTCATTGGATAGAATGTTATTTTACTACTAACGCCATCTGTTAGAAAACCAAAGAGTTAACCTCGCTGCAACAGAACTATCCATACTTAAATACATCGAAGTTAATCTATTAATACTAGAAGGCAACACTAAAATCAGGTTATAGAATAAACGCGAGCCCTCACAAAGCTCAGCTTATTTTGCTAGTGATATTAATAAAATTTATTGACCATGTCTTTGGTGTTTACATACATTTTGGATAGGGTTTGTGGTTATATGCACCGAACATACAAGTTGTAAAAACAATCTAGTTGGAGTGTTAATGCCTGTTGTAGTTTTAAACTATGTTATATTCATCAGCGCCCTCCGGCTGGAACTGAAATATGTACAGAATCTAACATTTGTATGTTGAATGTTATGTAAACCTAATCATAAAATTACTTACAGACTCATTAATAATAGTCGGCATTGTGAGTTGGGTGTGTAAATGTGAATGGTGACTGTGTGGGTTTTGTGAAAATGTTGTTGAGGGTGTGTATGTTGTTGAGATTATTTGCTTAATTAAATGATTGCCTTTAGATGACTGTCTGTTTCTGAGTAAGTTAGTTGTAAAATATATTTTTCAACACCCTTGCTCGTAAAGTGAGCTTAATTATATTGTTCTTAGGGCCATAAGGGTAGATTTATATTAGACCGGGCCGTGACCGTGGCGTGCCGTGTACGTGGCCCGGACGGGGCACGGATTTGAAACGTTACATACATTTTGTATGAAGCAATTTATATTAAACCGTGCCTGATCCGTGTCCCGTCCGGGCCCGCCTACTAACGTATGGACGGGCTCTGCCCCGGGCCCGCCCCGTCCACGGCCCGGCCCGGACACGGCCCGGTCTAATATAAATCATCCCTTAACCGAACTATAACACCCTCGAGCATAATAATATTATACACTAGTGCGTAATAGAATTATCCCTACAAAGTTAAGTTAGTACCTAACTGCAAATTATATGCGAGTAAACAGAGCATTTTCAATTTAACCGGGTAATACAGATTTGTAACATCAAAGAGGTTTTTATATGTAATCAACTATCAAACATTTGCCGCGCGCAAAAAAAAAAAACTTGCGCGCTATTTTCCATAATTTTCGTATGTTGTTTGTATCGCATTTGTGCAATACATTTTTTTTTCCTCGCAAGGGTCTTGAAAAAGTGCGCCACGCTTCGAGCGCTTCAAAAAGACGCATAACGGTGTTCAATGTGTCTGGCTTTCTTTAATAAGGACACACTCATATTGTTGTCTTAGGTTTTCGCGATTATTACACATAGTAATTAAACAACTTTAAACGGTTTATATCATTACAAATATACGCGATTTAATCCGTTTAAAGTTGTTTAATTACAAGACACTCACATGTTTCGAAATCTTTACATTGAATAAACGACGTTTTATATAAAAAGCTAAAGCAAGGTTTCCAAATTTGTAAACTGTTCTTCTTAGTGTGTCTTTAAACACAGAAATTACTCTGTTAATAATTAAAAATACTCAATTGAAATGTTATATAAAAATAGGCTATATTCAAAAAGTTTTTAATAAAATTCAATAAATTCGTACTATACAGCTTAGCATATTTCCCCGGCTATGATTGCGGTGCGAGAGGTATCCACCAGTCACGCGCGAGTTCTTACGGCCTTCCAAATATTTAGGCAATCCCCATGGGGCCCAGTAAATCACAGTTATCTCTCACTGAGGGACGTGAACTGAATAGTTTGCGGGTAACTTAATCGTAACTCGGTTAAAATATGTTAGAATAAATTGTACTGATGGGACAGACTAGTCTGCCGAAACTACAAAGGGTTACCATTTCATTTGGTAACTTTTTACCTTTCGTAACTTTTGTCAGATAATTACGAAGATCACTATTTAGTTGAACAATTTAGAGGTTACTACTGGGTTTGGGAATTGAGGCCTTTCGCACAGGGCGAGGTTTCAACCTCGGTTTGGATCGCCCAGCTCGTTTTGATGCTTTGAGCAATACGGTGTGCTTTACCAGTAAATATAAAGACATAAAATCATGCCTCTCTCCCGTTGGGGTAGACAGAGACCACAGATTTCCACTTACTACGATCCTTACATATCTCTTTCGCTTCATCTACACTCATCTATCCTTTCATACTCGTTCATAAAAAGACATTCTATAGTATATTTAGTATCAGCATTGGAAGCGACCCGCCCTGTGCGAACCTTGTGCGGGTCACTAGTGTTTTAATAACATGAATTTAGTTGCATGGTGATAGGCATTTTGCAAATGCCCGCCTGGCTATATACCACCCCGAGCAGAAAATCTGTTGCCAAACACCTAACAGTGTTATAAAATTACGAATGGAAAAATTATAGTCATGATTCGAATCATAACCTGTGTGTTTTGGTAGCTGTCCTTGAATAATTCTAGGTAAGCCTGAACTACATCTTCGACCATATCATCACTTGATGCAGATTAGATAGCGGTAAAAGTCTAGCCCCTCAGCCATAAAAAAAGACTTTCGGGTCTATTCGCTCACAATTTATGATCACAACAGTATTTTTGAACAACCTGGACGTTTCTATCAAGTATCATCAAAGGTTGTCATGAAGCTGACGGTTGTCAGTCAGCCCACAATAGTTAATTGTAATGCAAGGCTGCAATGTTGTTATTTAGCGCGAATATTGTATAGAAACCTAAGAAAGCGAAAGATCCTAGGATCAAATATCTAGTTAATAACTAATAATCCTGAGTCCTTGTAATCCTGAGCGTTCCAAAGGTACAAGACGCAAAATAACTGTTGCTGAGCGAAATAATAAAAATATATAAAAACAGGCACATGAGTCTCAAAGTGACGGGCCCCGGGCAATTCGTGACTTGTGACGAAATGCATCTGTTATAGGCAGAGGTTTGTCCGCTTAACATCAGGTGGGCGTCGAGTTTGTTCTGCCACAATAATATAAAAAAATATATGATATAAGAATTAAAAAATAATTTATATAAACTTACACCATAATTAATGGCTGCAGATTAAAAACTATGAGGATATAGAAACATGCTCCTAAACATTATATAATTCTTTAATTGCACATACTTTATTTAATGCGTGAAAACACACTAATTAACACATGCACACACACACGCATAAACTCACATTCAATACATAATTTATTATTTTAGCGTATTAAATCTTTAGTTTTATTTTTATTGGGGAAGACACTTTCCTGCTGCAGCACAGTAACTATACTAAAGCAGCAGGCAGGGCTTCAACATTAGTATGTAAGCTATATTCTGTATTGAGCAAAAATAAACATTTATATTTGTAAATATATCCCGTGGGTGTCGTATGACGCGACTAAGGGAAAAATAATGAAAGGTGGGCAGCAGCACCTTCTTAAGAACTGCGATCCCCAAGCCGCCTGCCAAGCCAAGTGGGGATTATGGCAAATACCCCCTAAATAGGGGAGGCTGTGTTCAGCAGTGGACGATCCGGCTGATATAGTATATACACTGGTCAGCAAATAAACCGAGCCACCCGCTACCTAGGAACTCTGATTCGATTTTCTCAAAAAGTATAAAACTTACAACTATCAAAGTTATACCTACAAAAAGTGCGTTTCATGGTGATTAAAATGACTGCAAATTAATTTGAAAGTACCGTCAACTCACATTGTAATCAAGCAACAAACACAATGCTAAGGATTTGCTCTGTTTTCACCAGAGTTTGAAATTAGCGTTCTTTTTCTCTACAATGAGGGTAGTCGGATATTTCTTATCATTTCTTTAGTTTTTGTCCATCGTTTGCTCAGACGCGTGTGTTTTTGCTACTTTTTTCGATTAATAATGGATACAACACCTCAGGAAGCAGCTCAAGCTGTAGCATTACTTCAAGCAGGCATTGCGCAACGTGAAGTCGCTCGAAGGCTTCGAATCAGCAGATCTTCGGTGCAACGAGTTTACAGACGACACTTAGAGACTGGAGCATTCGATCGCCGTCCAGGTACGGGCAGACCTAGGGCTACATCAGCAGCAGATGATCGTTATATCCACCTTACTGTGCTTCAAAATCGCCACCTCAACGCAGTTCAAGTCCAACAAAGTCTGCGTGACGAACGCGAAGTGGTCATAAGTTCAGATACCGTCAGAAGGAGACTTGCTGAACGGAACCTGACCCCAAAAAGAGCTGCAACAGGCCTAGCATTGACGGTAGCACACCGTCGAGCACGACTTGAATTTGCTGGAGAGCATAGGGATTGGACATTAGAGCAGTGGAGTAATGTACTCTTCACTGATGAGACCAGGGTGAGTCTACATGGAAGTGATCGACGTCAGAGAGTATATCGTCGCCCTGGAGAACGTCATTCTCAGTGTTGCATCGAGGAAACTGTTGCTTATGGAGGAGAATCTGTAATGGTCGGTAGCGGGTGGCTCGGTTTATTTGCTGTCCAGTGTAGTATAGTGCATATTTGTAAATAAACATTTGTATTTGAAACAAACAGTTTTTCTCCTCACTCCAGCGAGGTAAATGCTATGTACCGGATAATAACTTAGCGTTAATTTATTAACTGTGCGTGGGGTGCCGGGCTAGAGTGTCACCCCCCATCTCTACCCGTGGGTGTCGTAAGAGGCAACTAACGGTAACACGCTTTGGGGGCAGCAGCGCTTTCTGAGGAACTGATATCTCACTGCGATCCCCAAGACGCCTGCCAAGCGTGGGGATTATGGCAAACCCCCATAATGGGGAAGCTGTGTCCAGCAGTGGATAATCCAGGTGATACCGTAATTAATAAAAAATATTCATAAAAAATTACTATATTTCGCAATATTGGAGCTGTATTTGATTTTACTGGAACTTTTAAACACGTTTTAATTTGAATAACCTTTCACGCTAGCGGATAAAAGCGCATTTTTACACAGATTTCGAATGATAAAAAACACGTCGCCGAGCTAGTGAGGTGAAAATGAAATTTAAACACAAACTAATTAGTTTATGTGCTGACTACTAGTGTATTGTATCTGCCAGATTGTCCACTGCTCAACATAGGCTTCCCCATAAAAGGAGGAATCTTGGGAATTGCAGTATAAGATATATATATATATATATATATATATATATATATGTATATATATTTTATACCTGATAGATTAGCCTTTGACCACTATCTCACCTGATGGTATTTGATGATGTGGTCGAAGATGTTGTTCAGGCTAACCTAGAAGCAAAAAATAGCAGTTCTTCAGTAGGCGCTGCTGCCCACTGCTGCTTCTTTTAGTCGCCTTTAATGACACGATTCGGCTAATATATTATATTAATAAAAAAAAACTATATCTGACAATATTGGAGCTGTATTGATTTTACTTGAACTTACCCACAGGAAGAGATTGACATTCTAGCCGGCTACACTACGGTCAAACACACACTAACTTAACGAAAATCAGTCTACAAAACTAAAGTCATTTAAACTTAAATAATTTTAAGATTTTTTTATGTTTGATAGATTAGTCTTTGACCCCTATTTCACCTAAGTAAGTGGTATTGTGGTCGAATAAGTTGTTCAGGCTAACCTAAAAAGACTTAGCTCTCAAGGACAGCTGCCGGGACATACCGTTAGGTGCTTGGCGACAGATTTTCTACTTGAGAGTGGTAGCTAGACAGGTGGGCATTCTCAAAATGCTGTAACGACTGCCATCCTAAGACCACCACCGGGACCGACGGCTAAACGTGCCCTCCGAAGCACGGAAGCACTCAGTAGTATTGTCATTAGCGGTCACCCATCCAACTCATGACCGCAGCGGACATTGCTTAAATTTGCAGTTCTGTTAAGAACGCCTACGCAAACTTCGCTACGAGCGCTTCAAAAAAAGTATTATAAACACCGAATTTGCGCCTGAACTTCAAAAATAAAGCATATAATATAGTGACACTATATTTCAGTCTACTTCAGTGTTATGTATTCAGGCTATCTTTTCATTCGAGCGAGTCCAAAGCGCCTCGCCTCTACCAATAAAAATGAATAGACAGGAACCCTTCTTACCCACTTTATATAAACATTGAATTGTTTGTTTGGTGCGCATGTTGCAGATGTATTATCGCGTGTAAAAGAGAACATCGAGACTTTAAACTTTAAATGTCATAGTTGTTGCTTAAACAAGTGTCAAACCGTTGAATCAATCACGATTTGAGTGAGTAATTCATATGTAAACTAATAAGCACAATGTGCAATAGCTAAAAAAAATATATCAAGTGAAACGTACAACTTTTCACCATCTAGTTAATAAATTCATTCCAAGTTACAAACATGACATATGTAAAAATAAATTATTGGTACTAATAATGAATTTAATGTTATTAATTCTTAGTATAATAATTTATAATAAATTAAGGCGATTTTTTAAAAATTATATTTACTTTGATTCTGCTTATTTCATTCTTTCCTGAATTTGTTCTAGTGCCGGTGCACGTAATTGTTTATTGTGGATACATTACAACGATTATCTCACAAACATTTGAACTATGTATAGCTTTATAAATAGTTCGATAGGCGTGCATAATATCCTCGTCATTTTATTTAGGAACATCGCGACAAAAGTAAAGAAGTATGCACTCTACGGATATGCATTAGCGACTGGCGCAGCGTTTACGTGAGTCCTTAACCCTGCTGCGGGGGTGCAGGGTTCGCGGGTGGAAGTCACTGGCTTGAATAATAGATGGGCGCTCTATTCATGGCAGCGCTAGCAGTCAATGCAGGCTTGGCTTGAAAAAAAATTGTACGAGGCCAATTCCAACGCAGCCTGACCTGTCTCACTCCGCACTTTAGGTATAAAGCTACAGGTACATCAGCGTACCCGTCCGAACGGTACTATTGTATAGTGCGTGCCGCGTCAGAAGGGGTCAGAGCTATGCGATAGAAAGAGAGTCGCCTTGTAGGTAAATATTAATATTAGGTACTCCGTGCTTTGCGAGCTGAAGTGCATTTTATTGCTTCGTAGCTAGAGTCGCTTATTTATTAAAGTAAACAAATATTGTAATAACTCTATTATATAGTAAGTATGTAACACATTGTGAAAAGATGTTTAAAAGAATGGCCCCGAGTTTCTTGCCCGCTCTTCTCGCAGTGGCTCTATACAATATATTTGCTGAACGTGGCAGTACAGTGTAGAATATTTCAATGCTAAAATTTGTAATTGACCTTCATAAGAGCATCGTAGACGCCTAAATTGAATAAATGATTTTGACTTTGACTTTGATTGGAATGGCTATGCGGAGTTATCTTTCAGGTTTGTATATGTACGCAGTACTGGCTGCTAGTCTAACTAGCCAACCCTGTTGATTAGGAAAGGTTACTCACGTGATATTATTTAATAAGTATATTCAATAAGTTTTGGCAATAAATCATTATTATTATTATTAAATCAATATTATTATTATTATTTAACACTTACGTGTTGTCGATGTAAGGAACGACAATTGTTTGACAAACCTGTCCTAATCAATAAATAAAAACGTGCGTGAGTTTTAATAATATTATAGCCAACCCTGCCTTCGTATCAACCATGCTTAAGGTTGAACTGGCCGGTCGCTTCTCCATACAAACGCCTTAGGATGATCACTCCCTTATTTGAGATTTAAAGTCCAGAATTAAGCATGACACCGATTGATCTCGTCATTATCTAGGCTTGTATGATGCCGAAATTTTAAAAAGATAGTTAAGTTGAAAGTTATTAGCCTCGAAAATTTTATATGAAAATGTTTCAAAGCTCTTAACTCTCAACTTAATTATCTTATTAAAATTTCGGCATCATACAAGCCTAGATAATGAGGAGATCAATCGGTACTATGCTTTGTTTTGGACCTAAATCCTCAAATAAGAGAGTGATCATCCTACGGCGTTTGTATGGAGAACGGGCCGGCCAGTTCACCCTTAAGTCCCTGTACAACAAATATTCATAAAACATCGTGTCATTTTATTTATCATTCATATACGTGATTAATAAGAGACATTTCTCACGATAAAAACAATTCAAGACGCACAAAAGAGAACCATCTTTGCATAATGGTTAACTGCCCAACTTTTCCTTAAACACACTGTATAAAGTTCAAGGTATTATGGCCTTTATTATTTCATACATAAGGGTGAAATAGAAAATGTTACTCTAAGTCGAATTTTACCTATGTCATGTTCGTGAATAAGAACAATTTTTCATGTCCATAACAACGCGGGCGATACGTGTTGTGTATGATAAAAAGTTGACGTAAATATTGCTCATAATTTGGAACGGAATGGGATTCGGGGACTTATGGGAAAAATAATGTATAATTAATTATAAATTAATATACTTTGGCCTTGAACTTTGTTTATTTTCATACAACATTAAACTTTTTAATTGTAGATGTCACGTCTGGTATTCATTATTACTAGTTTTGCGTAATGTACGTGACAAATACCATTACCAAATAATATTTATTACCGCATTTAATGTATGATGCGAAAAATTTACCATAATGCTTAAAGACAACATTTAAAAGACTGTCATAATACCTGTCGTAATGTATGGATCATATTGGTGATTAATCGTTGAACGGCTTGTCTTGTGATGTTATAATGGTATTAAACAGGCTTTGCGTTTTAACACCTTAATTAATTACATACAATGTCACCTAAAATTGTATTTTATTAAGTAAACTACAATTTCGAAGCAATTATGGACTTAGATTACCGCTTGGTAATAGCTATGGACTGCCGTGCTGCAGGTCCATGGTTCGATCCTCAACGCCAGTTTCAGCTTCATGGGGGAAAGGTTTTTTGCGAATGCTCGCCTGGCTAGCCCCCTTTAGGTAGAAAATCTGTCGCCAAGCACCTAACATTGTGTTCCGGCTGCAGTCCTTGAGAGCCAGTAAGTAATTATGAAATTACAGGCACATGAGGCTTAACAAGTGTACTCTTAAGTTATAGGCACTTGTTATTGAAATTTTTTGGTGTTTTACTACTTGCGAGTGGTAGCTAGGCGAGCATTCGCAAAATGCCCTTCCAACGTGCGGCATAGCTCAATCCAGTGGTGGGTATCGTTTCATGGGCTTGTGGCACGGCAGTTCATAGTTGTTACCTTTATATATTGCAGTGGCAAATAAAAAATACTCGAACTGAACGCGGAAAGGGAAGCAAATGTACAATTTTCGTGAATAACACCCATATAGTATATTATCAATGTTTGTGTTCGAAAAACCCTAACCAGAACTCGTCCTATATGTAGCCACTCATTGTCTCTGTCTTTTAACAAGTGAAGGTACACGCAACGGGAAAGTCATAAAGGAATGGAGAGCGCCCACCATCGCGCTAGTTTTACCTAAGCTCCCAACCCAGTGTCAATCTACCCTCTTTCGCTTTTACAGCCAATATTAGACTATCTAAATTAGAGCACCCTCTCAACAGCGATTCATTAAAACCGTAACGTCATCGAAACTTAACGTTCCGCGTTAACGTTTCGGGTTAACGGCGGTTAAAACCCACCTAAATCGAGTTAGACTTCTTTACGAGGGTATAAAAATTAGCAGAGTGCGAAACGATGTAGCCACTTTTTGCGACGTTGTGGCTTTCTTGCGATGTGATTGTTTCTTTTTCCTCGTATATGTACCTACAGAAGTAATATTATTGTCATTTCTCGTACTTAGAAAGTGCGTTTGAAGTTACATGATCAGAGGTATCAAAACAGTACTTTTCGTCCGCAGGAATCATTTTCTTTGCTGACAAAAAAAAAACTATCCAAGCCATGTCCCAACTTTTTAAACAGTTTTCTTTTAAATCGCGATGCTAAATTATAATTAAATTGATAATTAATTATTGTGTAACATGAATTTACACATAAAACAGAAAGCATGTGTACTGAATTATTATTTAATTGATGATATATTCTTTGTTTAAATAATCAGTTTAACATATCACTTCCACATAATTGAAATGAAATGCAGTGTTTATCTCGGATGAAATACCGATTTAGGCAGCAGATGGTTTTAGTTATCACTTTTACTTCGTTCCTGGAAGAATACAAAATATTATATACCATGTCATGACATCATCAAGTCAAGATCCTCCTCTACTCTGGTCTCGTGTGAAGTAGCTTGCAAGTTGTAAGTCAATATGCTGACGTTTTTGATGTGATCCTCCTTAATTAAATGTTCTATGCATTTCTTACGAAATCTTACCTAGGTAAGTACGTGAAATATATTGTTTATTAATCCATAAACTACTTTTGTAAACATGTTATCTATATAGGTTATAACAGGGTCTTACTCAGTAATTCCTCACTAAGATTCTCTCAAGTTTTTTGTTAATTATTACTGCATGGGCAAACCCTTACTAAATGGGGGGGGAGGGTTTGTTCATCAGTGGACAATTCGGCTAATACAGTAATAACTACAAAGTATTCGATTTGCACTAACAGTTTTAGCTACAACACTGCAGGCTTTGCACTTTTAGATATAGTTTTTAGATAGATACGATCAGATTATTCACGCAACGACATACAATTTTGAGCTTCCCATTCCCGCCAAAACAATGCCGTCGCGGTGCTGCGAGCGCACTGATCTTCACATCATCATATCGAATGATATCTTTTTGAAGTTATTACTCAAGTTTTACATTTACTAATTCATTATTTAACTGGCTTAATTCGCAAAAAAATATCATAAAAAATTAGCTCAAGTTCAATATATATAAGGTCGATAACATATGCCTCTATCGTGCTCTGTGCGTCGGTAATTGTCCGGTATCGGCTAGCTCGGCCCTGACTGGGGTCCAAAAACCCGCAAAGCCTGCTATATATTTCTCCCTCAGGGCTCCATAACCAATTTTATTGCAAAAGTGTTTACGGTAATGTGCTATCCTATTCAGTCATTTAAAACACACACCTTTAAAGCTATGATTTTTATCAAATTGAAAAACAATATACTGAAACTATTACTAAGCAAAGATTTACACAATATTTTTTTTATATGTTAAAAATCTTCATATATCACTTAAATTGCAAACGTATGTAAATTAATTGTATCTTATTGATCTACATTATACGCCTTAAATGATAACTGTTTGATACTTTTACAGTTTTGACAAACATGTGACACAAAGCTGAAAATAAATAAGTTGGAGAAATATTTCATTTTTTATAATTTAATTTTGTATATCACATCATACCGCACCACACGACACCACAAACACAACAAAACTTACCACACCACACAACATCAAATCACATCAGTTAATTAGTAATGATTAAATATAATTGCGACTAACTTCGAGATATAACTCCCTTACTTCTACCCAACAAAAACAAACATTGGATGATACAGTAAACAATTAAGCCTATTCAGACATTAAATAAATATAAGCTTAGAGTCTGGAACCCCTCTCCTTAAATTGGAAGTCCGTTAATAAGTAGGTAAAATTAGGCAAACCAATTTATTTAATGGCACTAAAACTTTCGAAATGTCGTAATTACTTTGACCTATAGCCGTAATCAAACCGTCCTAAAATGTTTATATTAAATACTTCAAGTTGCCCCAACAGTAATTGGTATCATCACATTTCTGATTGGAATCTGCAAATGAGAACAGGCTGTATAACATTTTAAAAATTTAAACAGTAAGAATACTAAAACAAATAATATAATGAATAGATTCAGGCGTTACTTTGCGGAAATCCATTTTCACAAATATTTTAAAAGTATAAGTTTTTTTTTTAGTCTCAATCGTGCGCTCGTAGAGTCAAGACCTCCTGAGGATGCTTCGTTTAGAAGCGAAACGCGTCGAATACTCTTCCGGTTTGGCTGCGTGGCGTTTGTGACGTCACGTCGGCTTAAATTGTCACTAGATATATATCATTTTTATCAAGATTTTTTAAGTGTTTAATTAATTAACATTTAATTAAATAATTAATTAAATATTTTCTTAAAATACTTTTAAAATATTTGTTATTATTAAAATAAATAAGTTTCATTTTTCTTCAAATTATTTTTGTTTTCTTAATGCTACCTAGCTTTGATTATAGTTTTTCATAGTTTTGATCGCCTGTTGGTAAGTGATGATGTGGTTAAATAAATAACAGCCAGACTTAACCTACTCGTAGATTGGGAATTGGATCTTAATGGAACTGCTAGATTAAACTATTTACTGCTTGGTGACAGGTTTTCACTTGAAGGTGGTATAATGCTCCGTCACCACACATATGAAATCGAACTTACATTCTACTGAAATTATGAACGTCTTTGTAGTGTCTCGAAGAAAATAAATGTTTGTTCAGACTAACAGAAGTCAACACTAAGAGGCTGTTAACATTTTCACAATAACCCTGCACCTATATAAGTCTACACTCCACAGTCTCCAGGGTCGGTGAATTAATTTTTGTTATTGGTATAGCTGATAGGGTATCCTTTGACCACTATCTCATCTGATGGTAAGTGATTATGTGGTCGAAGATGTTGTCTAGGATAACCTAGAATTACTGGCTCTCATGGACAGCTGCCGGAACACATCGTTAGATGTTTGGCGACAGATTTTCTACTTGAGGGTGGTAGCTAGCCAGGCGGGCATTCGCCAAATGCTCTATCACCATGCTGTAACGACTGCCATCGTAAGATAACAACCGGGACCGACGTCTTATCGTGCCCCCCGTATTAGGGAAGCGCTCAGTATTAATTCCACTATCGGTCACCCATCCAAGTCGCGGACTTTGCTGAGCTTAGCTGATCGGTTAAGAACGGTTAAACAAACTTCGCTACGAGCGCTTCAAAATCGTATTCCTGATAAGCTAGCCACTTTGCGTCCATGTTCGAAGGGTTGGAATCTAGCTACCTATCTCATTACTACTATTGAGCTGCTTTGCTCAATTTGTCAATGGAGTCTATCCAAGATTGTATTCAGCAGAGCTGTACTGAAGACGGCTGCCATACTCTGCAAGCACCGTCTTGAGCATGATTCAGGTTATGAAGTTCTCCGGGGTGAAATAACACCACTATTTACAAAAGACTCGCAGCTTTTTCTTAGCTAATTTAGCACTGGCCTCAATGTAAAATACCAGTTATTACAAATTATATTTTAACACAATTTATTCTTTGCCAATTCCAAAATCAAATCGACACATTTTTGTATCAAAAACTTAATACAACTATGACTTATTCAGTGGTAACATTATGTTCCTTTTTACATCTGTGTATAGACGCCTATACTTTTTATTTCCTTTGTGATCTCGTAAAATGATGTCAACTAAAGAAATGTACTCCAGTGATAGAAAGGTTTTTTGCTCTGAAATGGATCCTTTCATGCTATGGTAATGAGTATAAGAAATGGTTCCTTAGAGATGGCAAAAATGGTTGGAAAAAATCGCTCGCTGTCTGAGTTTTGAAATTCAATTACATATGAAAGGTTTTTTTCACTTTACGTTTAAGCAAATTACAATGTATATCCGAATGAAAACGTTCGATGTTATCTAAATTGAATAAAGTGAGTTTATTTTTTCAATCTTGGTAGTCTTAAAACGGGTTGTTTTTAATTATGCGACGATTATTAATAAAATTAATAAAACAAATGATTTAGGTGATATACTTTACCGAAATCCATATATAATACTGATAGATATTTCAAAAATATTTAATAGTAAAATTATATTATTATTTGTAAAATGAACATTAAAAATATATAAGTCTACACTCCACAGTCTCCAGGGTCGGTGAATTATTTTTAGTTATTGTTATAGCTGATAGGGTATCCTTTGATCACTATCTCACCTGATGGTAAGTGATGATGTAATTATGCTTACCATCAGGCAGGCCGTATGCTTGTTTGCCAACTTAGTGGTATAAAAAAAAAAAAAAAATGTGGTCGAAGATGTTGTTTGGGATAACATAGAATTACTGGCTCTCAAGGACTGCTGCCGGAACACACCGTTAGGTGCTTGGCGACAGATTTGCTACTTGAGGGTGGTCGCTAGCCAGGCGGGCATTCGCAAAATGCCCTTCCACCATGCGGTGAAGCTCAAGCTCTGGGCGGGATTCGAACCATGGACCTGCTGCGCGGCAGTCCATAGCCAATGCCACTGAGCCATCACTGCTTCAAAAATATATGTGAGGTGTATAATATGTGTGAGGGTGTTTGTTTGTGTGTAAGGGGGTCGTAGAGTATGAGCGTTGAATGTGTTAATGAACCTTATTCTACCTGAAGTAGCGTTTCAGTGTCTTCATATGTAGGCGGACCACCGTACCAACTTGATTATACATTTTAACATTCATATTTCCCTTTTTTGCATATAAATGAAGTTTTTATTATTGTATAATCTATACTCATATAATAAAAAGGAAAGATATGATTGTCTGTTTGTTTGCACTGAACCGATTTGGATGAAATTTGGTGTGGAAATAGTTTCAGACACGTGGAAGGACATATGATAGTTTTTATCCAACTGCGCAAAAAGAGGTTAGTGGTTTGCGCAATAACCGATACACCTGCGGGCGGAGCAACGGCCGGAAAGCTAGTGTATACTTTAAAGCTAACAAAGACCTAGATTCGATCGATTCTAGATAAGATTGATCGTGCATTATACTGCTTAAAACGAATTTCGTTTCTTATTTATAGATGGCTCTCAACACAAATTTGATGACGATAGCAAAATAAAACGTATGGAACGGTTTCATAATGTTTATACTGGAACGGTAATCTAAGCTACATGTCCAGGATATTTGTATCTTACCTTCGCGGCAGGAGAACTAGAAGGCTCGTCGAACAACGCCCAAACCTTTGGTTTGAGCCTCTGCCACACCCCGACGTCACCAGTGAGGTATGCCTCTTCATACCCGAACAGTCTTGCGATCTCTTCTTCTGACGGCTTCTCACTGTCAATGTCCAGCTTGTCCAGGATGGCCAAGGTATTCTGTTGACAATTATATTATTTCTTTGTGAGTAATATATATATTTTTATTAAATTAAATATTTACGGTGGTTCATCAAATTTTTCAAATCTTTGCCAGACTAAGGTAATGTGTACTGTACTGTTCTGTATCAGCCGGATTGTCCATAATCACCACGCTTGGCAGGCGTCTTGAGGATCACAGTGTTAGATATCAGTTTCTCAGAAAGCGCTGCTGCCCACCTTCTAGTGTGTTACCCTTCATCGCCTCTTACGACACCCACGGGTAGAGATGGGGAGGTGACATTCTTACCCGGCACCCCACGGGCGGTAATATGTAATATGCTTAAAAAGGTTACGGGGAAGCAAATAAACACTTAAAAATAAATTTGGAAATATTTCTTCGTTGGTCTAGTGGTTTAGATTTGCTTTGAAACCTCGCGGTCCTGACTTAATTTTCCGGAAGAGCCAGGTACTGGACTTTTTTGTGCAAATAAATTTAAATTAATAACCAACAAGCATTTTAATACGATGACTGCTGATTAATGACCTGGTTCAAAATTGAGAAAAAACAGCAAAATGCGAGTTAGGCCCCGTCCTATTAGAGTTCCGCATCGCAATAACCGGTGAAAATTGAACCGCATTTGAAAATTTGAACCGCAGCTCAAAAACATTTTGATTTGGAGTTTTCAGTATGTGTTGGTAAAATAGCAGTTACACAGTAGTTATGCAAACATTTCAAGTCCCTAAATAATATGTTGTAAGAGAGAACTAAAGGTAAAATACCGGAAGGTGGGCAGCAGCGTCTTCTGAGGAACTCATATCTTAAACTGTAATCCCCAAGACGACTGCCAAGCTTGGAGATTATGGCCAAGCCCCCCTTAATGAAGGAGGCTGTGTTCAGCAGTGGACAATCCGGCTGATATAGTTCAGTACACTAAATAATACATTTTTGAGATAAACTCCGTATCAAAAGTAGTCTAAAATTGGCAAATTTGACGACCCTCGATTTCTTTACTTTATAAGATAAAACAACGTATTTTACACAAATTAGTGTGCTCTTAAAGATAACACTCCACAAATGAAGGTGGCTAAAAGATTTTTTCAGCTACATTCTCTTGTCAGAGCCCCTCTGAAAATATTTTATTAAATTTCTGTACCTATTACATTAGTCTTTGGATCAAGGTATTAAATAAATAATCGAAATATCAGGTTGTAACTCATTCCGTTTACGAGCTAGAAACCCGTTACATACGGAAAGGCGGACGGACGAACACACGGACTGACAGACAGACAGAAGAGCAATCGTTAACAGGCTTCATTTTGCCATTTGAGTAGAGAACCTTAATAACCATAGTAATTAAACAACTTTAAACGTTTTACATCGCGTATATTGAGCAGTCAGTCAATCAGGAGAGGTGACGATAATCTGGAAAAACTGGTAATAGTTGGCAACATCGCCGGAAAGAGATCAAGAGGACGGTCACCAACTAGATGGTCTGACCAGATCAGAGACCACTCCTTCGTCTAAATTCTATGCCGCCGTGAGGAAGGCCACGAACCGAAACCAATGGAAACAATTTGTCTGATCCTACTTAGCCAAGAGTGACCACGACCTTCAGCAAAGAAGAAACGACCGTAGAGAGAGATACTGAGCAGTGATCACGTGTGGGTTTTTAGGGTTCCCTACTCAAATGGCAAAATGAGGTCTGTTAACGATTTCTCTTCTGTCTGTCTGTCAGTCCATGTGTCCGTCCGTCCGCCCTTCCCCCGGGACCTGCACGATCACTGCAAAGTGTTTGAAACATCGGAACAAAAGTAATGATAAATATACGCGACTTAAAACGTTTCAAGTTTTAATATTGTTAGGTTTGCTATCCTATGCTAATTTATTTCCGGATAATATCTCCATATTATCCGGAAATAAATTATATTACTCGTAACACGTGTCAAAGCATATACATACAGTTATTATCGTTACTCTGTTATATTGACGGATGAAATCTTTTCTTTTGTGATTGCTGGTAATGAAACCGTGCCCTTTACACAGGGCTGAACCGGATATAGAAAACCAGGTGTAGCTGGGAATTGGATGTTGTGTAATATGTTTATTATTAACGTGGTTTTTTCGTCAAGCTGTCGTTATAACCTCGTCAGAATTTGTCAATTTCTTTATTGTTCCATTGAAAATTATAATATAATATATAATAATAATATAATGATATTATTCACGAGTTTTGAGTGATTGGTTTAATTATGAAATTTTGAAAAGTCTATTTAATCCGGAATTGCGTGTTGGTATCGTTTTATATATCAAAAATCATAAAACTGGTTATGTAGTTTACACATAAACACTACAATTGAATGTCGAAGTTACTAATGTTGTTAATATAAGTTAAATTTCTTTGGAATTGTGAATAACTAAACTCTATATAACGACATTATCGATTCAATGCAAGCTATTTCAGGTGCTCAAACCGGGGCAACTACAACCGGGTATACTCTGCTAACAATAACCGGGTGAATCCCCGTTGTAAACCCGGATGCTCCCGGATGTATTATTACCAGTACGTGATGTGCTAGTTAAATTGTGAGCAAGAAATACTTCTATAAGGTATCGATATAGCTGGAAATTGTAGCGGAATTAATTTACCTTAACTAATTTGAAGCGCTCGTAGCGAAGTTTACTTAGCTGTTCTCA
The DNA here is from genome assembly GCA_963890685.1 of Plagodis pulveraria. Classification (NCBI taxonomy): domain Eukaryota; kingdom Metazoa; phylum Arthropoda; class Insecta; order Lepidoptera; family Geometridae; genus Plagodis; species Plagodis pulveraria. The sequence continues at coordinate 3,305,809 of OY982968.1, forward strand.
ACCGATCAGCAAAGTTAAGCAACGTCGCGCGCGGTCATGAGTTGGATGGGTGACCGCTAGTGACATTACTACTGAGCGTTTCCGTGCTTCGGAGGGCACGTTAAGTCGGTCCCGGTTGTCGTCTTAGGATGGCAGTCGTTATAGCATGGTGGTAGGGCATTTTGCGAATGCCCGCCTGGCTAGCTACCACCCTCAAGTAGTAAATCTGTCGCCAAGCACCTAACGGTGTGTTCCGGCAGGTGTCCTTGAGAGCCAGTACTTCTAGGTTAGCCTGAACAACATCTTCGACCACATCATCACTTACCATCAGGTGAGATAGTGGTCAAAGGCTAACCTATCAGGCATAAAAAAAAAAAAAAAAAAAAAAAAAATTAATGACTAGTTATGAGGATTTAATGTGAATAACTTTTAAGCTGAATAACGATAATTTGAATAACTTTAATTTATCCCTATGGCTATCTTTATAGTATGACCATATCTCAAAAAGATATTAAAAATAATTCTAAAACCCGTATCTATTTAGGTTTTCGTATCCAAAGGGTAACATTGGGACCCTATTACTAAGACTCCACTGTTTATCTGTCTATCTGTCTGTCTGTCGGTTTGTCACCAGGCTGTATCTCATGAGCAGTGATAGCTAGACAATTAAAATGTTTATGTGTGATGCATTTATGTTGCCGCTGTAACAACAAATACTAAAAATCGGTCAAGTGCGTGTTAGGCTCGCGCACGTGTAAATTAGAAAAAAATAAAGTGTTTAATGTAGTATTGTATAGAAATGGCCAAAGCTGCAATAAGCAAGCTGGACAATTCAAGCGCGAGAACGGAAAAAGATAGAAGCCTTGGAGATGTGGGTGCTAAAGATAGAAGCCTTGGCTATTGGTGTAGGATGCTCCGCATGCCATGGACTGCCATGAGAACAGATAAATCTATAGCAACTACGTGGAACAACTCTGACTGACTGTCCACAATCTGTTACGAAAGGATTTTAGGGTATTTTGGTCACTTTGCCCGTAGGCAGCCAGATAATCTAGAGAAGCTGGTTGTGGCCGCCAAAGAAGAAAGAAAAAGACCTCGCGGCCGATCACCTAGCCATCGGTCGGACCAAGTAACCGCTCTATCTGTTAAGACTGCCTTTTAAGAGAAGCCTAATACCGACAGAAATGAAGAAGTAATTTTAAAATTAAACGAATACATAATTATATTGTTATGTGTCTTTTTTATGTTATTGAGACGAAAAATGCTTGAAGACCACCTGATGTTAAGCCGAGTAACCTCTGCCTAGAACAGATGCATTTCGTCACAAGTGAGGAGTTGCACTGCGCCCGTCACCTTGAGGCATAGTTGTTAAGTCTCATGTGCTTGTAATTTCACTGGCTCTCAAGGACTGCTGCAGGAACACACCGTTAGGTGCTTGACAAAAGATTTTCTATTATATTATTATACAGATTTTCTATATAATAATATAATAGAAAATCTTAAGATATATTATTAGGTCAGGACGGTGGTGGGGTATCGTACCAGGGAGCTGCAGCTGCACGACAGTCCATAGCTATGACCGCTCGGCCATCATTGCTTCGAAATTGTGTCTTCTGAATAATTATGATAAAGTACAGTAATTGCAAATTATTTCGGTACAAAAAGTAGCCCATGTTACTCTCCAGCCTTTAAACTATATTTTTGCATAAATCCAATCGATCCATTGCTCCTTCGCGAGCCGCGGCTTGAAAAAAGGACAAACTGACAAACATACTTTCGCATTTATAATAGTCGTGGGGATGTGTATATACACCGTATTGCATTTTATATAAACCAGTATAGCCGCGTCGGGTTCTCAACAAAGCTTCGAGTCGGTTTGTGTGGTTATAAGTTATAACTAATGTTATACCGACTTTTTTGCAGGCAAGCAACGGTACTAAAAAACTGGATACCATCTGAGGACACCTTATAATGGTAGACCCAGGTGAACTAGTACTCGAGAAGACCACTATATTGATTCTATAGTCTTGTGAAATCACGACATATAATCATAATCAATTTAGTTGAAGTCCAGCAATAGCTTCTTCAGACCTGAAAAGAGTACTTTAGTGACAGTACAGTGAAAAGAAGATCTGAAACCCTAAAGATCAGCAAATGGCCCCAAACACAAGAAAGGGCAACGAGTAGCTCAGTAGTAAAGACTGCTTTACGCCCATGAACACGTACAGTGGGGTGAAGGAAACTGGATAAGAGTCTCTTATTTGTCAATATCAGACCATTTTACGGGGTTTATTTCAGAAACTAAATTTGTTAGTAATCTGAAATATAGGTATATTATGCGACAGATCCATCCAACAATACTGAAAACTCCAATGAATGTAATGTGTCTAATGTGTGAAAGATAATACCAATACATATAAAAAGGATATTTTGATAAATGCAAGCAACAACGGTGTGTTCCGGCAGCAGTCCTTGAGAGCCAGTGAAATTACAGGCACATGAGACTTAACAAATATGTGACGGGCGCAGTGCAATTCTTCACTTGTGATGAAATGCGTCTGTTATAGAGCATGTTATGGCAGAGATTTTTCCGCTAAACATCAGGTGGGCCTCGAGCATGTTCCGCCACAATAACATAAAAAATAAAATAAAATAAAAAAACTGATTTTCAATGAAATGGCAATTCTGATTGACACTTCATTCGGAGCGCTCGTAGCGAAGTTTTCTTACCTGTTCTTAACAAATCAGCAAAGTTAAGCAAAGTTCGCCGCGGTCATGATTGGATGGGTGACCGCTAGTGACATTACTACTGACCGCTTCTGTGCTTTGGGGGACACAATAAGCCGTCGGTCGTCGGTCTTAGGATGGCAGTCGTTATAGCATGGTGGTAGGGCATTTTACGAATGCCCACCTGGCCAGCCAACAACCTTTAAGTAGAAAATCTGTAGCCAAGCACCTAACGGTGTGTTCCAGCAGCTATCCTTGAGAGCCTCACTCATTCTCACACTTCATCACTTAACATCAGGTGTGATAGTGACGCTAAACTATCATGCATAAAAAAAGCATTTTTTTTTAATTTGCTAAATATTTCTATGCTTTTTTATGAATAACAAATATTATTATTGTTTTGGTGTGAGACTCTCAGTGTACGCATTGTGCGTTTCCCACTGGGTACCACAACACAAGCATAACTTATAATTACAACTGCTTATCTTCCCTGATGACAGTTCTAAGATATCGAAGGACAGAACATCTGCTGCCTGCATTAATCGTACCCTATCACTTAAACGATCCTTGGACCTTTACCGACCAATCACGTGACCTGCCCCTCCCCTCCCAGGCCATTCAAAATATTCACAAAACTGGGATCACAAAGTGCTGAGAGGTCTCTTTGTTGATTGGTCGCCAAAATGTGTTCTGTAGTTACATTATGAGAGTGGACAGGGTTGAACGTGGAAAATTGTACCCACGTAGGGTATTGAAAGGGTTTTTAATCTGATTTTGTAGGTAGCTTTTTGTATGTGCAAGTCAGTGAAATTCTGGTTTGTAGATTGAATTTGATTTTTTTACCTGATAAAAGAAACAAAATTATAGTGACTTTGTTTGTTTAAATTTTTATGATATTAAGGCAACTAAATAATATTAATGAAAACAGTATAATATTATGACTGTCACAATTTTTTTTATAAAACCACGACACCTAAAGTTCGGTTGATGATGTTAGCTGTTTTGCTACGATAAAACAAAGTCGGAACTCGTATTCAATAATGAGTATTTTTTTTGCGGTCGCCATGTTTAACTAAATATGAATGTAAAACAATTAAAAGTCAACAGTATTCTGATTCTTTTTAAATTTAGAATAGTATACTCGTACCTAATTTTTCTACGTGCAGTCACTATTCTTGAACCATGCAGGTTTTATTTTCATTCAAAATAGTCGATATTATAAAATAGCAACTTCATACTTAAGCCATACACCCAGTTACGAGGAAATTTCGGCTGATAACCATTTTGTTGCTCTTGATTGCCTAATTAAGTGCCACCTGACTGATACGAAAAAACTGCCATAGTAATGCATAGTAAATTGTATTAAAGTAGGTAGATAGGTAGACTCGTATGATTTAGAGGTAAGATTAAAAAGGGGATTAACAGAGTCCTTAAGAGTTGGCAATGCATTGACAGTAGTAATGGTATTGCAGATGTATCATAGGCAACAGTAGCCGCTTACCATCAGGTGGGCCGTATGTTTTTTTGGCGCTCATCACATAAAACAATGCGGTACTAATTTCCACGATGGAACTATATTAATTTCTATTACTGGACATATGATCGACCTAAGGGGGCGAATCAAGACAAGTGAAACTTAATCTCGCACTTTTACCAATTTTTTTTTTTTTGCCTGATGGTTTTGCCTTTGACCACCATCTCACCTGATGGTAAGTGGTGATGTGGTCGAAGATGTTGTTCAGGCTAACCTAGAAGTACTAGCTCTCAAGGACAGCTGCCGGAACACACCGTTAGGTGCTTGGCGACAGGTTTTCTACTTGAGGGTGGTAGCTAGCCAGGCGGGCATTCGCAAAATGCCCTACCACCATGCAAAATACTATGTCCTAGTTATGAATAAAATTCTATTGATATCATTATCGCCGATGCCAATGGGTTAAGTGCCTGACTGATGAATACGAAAAAACTGCCATATAGCAATGCATAGTAAATTGTAGTAAAGTAGGTAGACAGGTATATACTCGTATGATTTCGAGGTTAGATTAAAAAGGTGATTAACAGAGTCTTAAGAGTTGGCAATGCATTGACAGTAGTAATGGTATTGCAGATGTATAATAGGTGACGGTAGCCGCTTACTATCAGGTGGGCCGTATGTTTTTTTGGCGCTCATCACATAAAACAATGCGGTACTAATTTCCACAATGGAACTATATTAATTTATATTACTGGACATATGATCGACCTAAGGGGTCGAATCAATACTTAATCTCGCACTTTTACCGATTCTTTTTGATATTTTTTTGCCTGATAGTTTTGCCTTTGACCACCATCTTACCTGATGGTAAGTGATGATGTAGTCGAAGATGTTGTTCAGGCTAACCTGGAAGTACTGGCTCTCAAGGACAGCTGCCGGAACACACCGTTAGGTGCTTGGCGACAGGTTTTCTACTTGAGGGTGGTAGCAAGCCAGGCGGGCATTCGCAAAATGCCATACCAGCATGCTATAACGACTGCCATCCTAAGACAACAACCGGGACCAACGGCTTAACGTGCCCTCCGAAGCACGGAAACGCTCAGTAGTAATGTCACTAACGGTCACCCATCCAAATCATGACCGCGGGCGAAGTTGCTTAACTTTGCTGATCGGTTAAGAACAGCTAAGTAAGCTTCGCTACGAGCGCTTCAATTTATCTATCTATTTTTCCTTGCGTTGTATTTTATAAGCTTTTTTGATTATAATACTATAACAATAGAAATGTAGTGAATTATCCTAGAGAGAACCATGTTAAAGTGCTCGAAGCTGAGCTTGCTCAGTAGTTCTAAACCCATGAACTAAGTCATGGCTTGGTTTGGTGACCGCTTCACAGTGGTACTTCCGTACAACGGAAATCATAATTACTTTATTCTTTTAACGACTATTTTATTACAAATACTCATTTAAAAATATAAATTATTAGCTGCGCCCTGCGGTTACACCCACGTGTTGATGGGTGATGATGATGAAATGTGTCCTATGTGTTAATCCAGTGCCTCATCTACCTCCATAATAAATTTCCCATCGTTTGAGCGTGAAGAAGTATATAACAAACATAGAAACCCACTCACAAACTTTCGTTTAAATATTTTCGATGTAGGGTGCGTACCACTTGGAGTTAAATTCGCCAAAAACGCTAAAAATGATCACACTACTAAAAAGTTGTTCCACTAGGGTCTTGACATTATTTTCGCCATATACGCCATGAAGCTACTGGAACAGTTTGTAGTACCACAAAAGTGTAAAATTTTAGTGGCATTCTTAGCGACGCAAAATGTGGTCAAAATTATCGAAAATCACAAAATTGGCTTTAAGTGGAATACGCCCTAAAATGAACATGGTAAATGCTACAGATTAGTGAGGTATTAAATTAAGAAAAAGTCTATTTTATATGATTTTAAGGTACGAAAACACATTACGTGTCCTAATTAAGGATCAAATTCCGTACCTAAACAAAAATAAGTGACAACATATAAGCTAAATCATTCATACTAACATGTGACTATAAATAATATACTTCTTATATCGGGTAAGCTTCCGAAGATTTGTTATAAAGTGATCTAAATTGATGTAAGCCTATTGATAACGTCCGTATTTGAGACTTGCCGTGACATATGTTTTTGTGACGGAATATGCACGAGGCTCACCTGATGTTAAGTGGTGTCCTCTGCCTATAAAAGATGCATTTCATCACAAGTGACAAACTGCACTGCGCCCATCACCTTGAGACATACTTGTTCAGTCATATTTTGCCTGTAATTTCACTGGCTCTCAAGGACTGCTGCCGGAACACACCTTGAGGTGCTTGGCGACAGATTTTCTACTTGAGGGTGGTCGCATTCAGGCGGGCATTCGCAAAATGCCCTTCCACCATGCGGTGAAGCTCAAGCCCGTGGCGGGATTCGAACCATGGACCTGCTGCGCGGTAGTCCATAGCCAATGCCACTGAGCCATCACTGCTGCAAATCTATCTGTAAGTTGTGTATATTTTTTTAAATAAGATTCTTTTGCCAATATATTTACAGGGTTACCGGAAAAATGCTAACAGCATCTTAGAGTTGACTTCTGTTAGTCCTAACATGCATGTTGAGTTTTTTTTTATTTGTTTGTGACGGAATGAGTACGAGGGCCACCTGTTAAAAGTCTCTTGTGCCTGTAATTTATTATTTCATCGTAAAAAATTACAAATATACGATAGTAAAAATTTAAGTCATGTGAGGGATTCGAACCCGCGTCCATCCACCCCTTTAGCTGGGGTATGCTCTAACCAATTGAGCTAACATGACAATGAGTCATAACTCAAATTTTTCCTATCTTTAATGTATAATTTTGCCTGAAATAAAAGAATTTTGAATTTTAACCATCGTATTGGGATGGAACGACATCTATTGTTTAACTTACGTTGTACTACAAACAAGACTGTAATTATGTAATCCGCATAGCAGGCGTTATTGCAAACACAACAATACTTAAATTATTATTTCTATATGTTTTATTACTTTGCTCGATGTAAATATTCAACGCTCTATTCAAAGGGAGCGCGAAGCACTGAGAAAACCGACTTAAAGGCTTAAATCAAATTTGACCTTTTACCGTTGAATTGTAACTACGTAAGATGAATTCACAACTCTTAAGATGATTTTCACCAATCAATAAAAATGTACAATGTTTTATAATAAACACAACCGTCAAAAACGCCTTCCGTAAAGTATTTTCAGAATTGCAACTTGTTATACGATAATAATTGCAGTATTGACCATAAAATATACCTTACTTTTACAGCGGTTTATATACGGTGATTATCACTATAACGTACGACTTAATCAGCCTTATCAAAAGTCAATATTTAAGTAAGACCACAAAATACACCTTAAATGAAGACGAAAAGAAACATTCGCCTTCACTGACCTCGTTTAACGCCTTCTAGTTGGAAGGCGTTTTTGTACGTATTTACGTTTGGTCGGTTTTTCGCCTTATACCATATAAATTGGCCGTCATTAGGGCGCTTTTGACTTTAGATTTTACTCAGTGAGTGGTCTAGTGTTGCCGCGGCGGGCGCTCTTGGCTCGGAGTAGGCATCGTCTTTTACTACGAGACGAAGAACTTAAAAGTGTCAGACAGTAACAGAAAAACTTATTGTTTTAAGTTTTGAGTCTCGTAGTAAAATACAATGCCTACTCCGAACCCAGAGCGCCCGCGACAACACTTGACTGGACTGGTTGAATAGTATTGAATATACACATCGATCAAAGTAATAAAAAATATGAAATAATAAATTACAGGCACAAGAGGCTTTTAACAGGTGGCCCTCTTACTTATTCCGTCACAAATATATAAAAAGGGCGATAATTCCACACAAATTTGCAGTTGGCATTACTACTGAGCGCTTTCGTGTTTCGCAAGGCAAATTTAGCCGCCAGTCCCGGTTGTTGTCTTAGGATGGTTACAATATTTGGTAATATATATTTAAAAGCATATTTACATCATACTTTTTTTAGGCCTTGGATTATTTTTTATATTTTAGGCACAGATTGAAATATTTTTGGATACTCTATGTCTAAGCACACAGCAAAGCGTAGCATGAAGTATGATAAAACTGTTCATTTCTTAGTGTAGAATAATCTACCTCCATAATAAAAAAAATAAGATTTCCCGCGTGCGGACATTTGTTCTCAAGTCGCTTTTACGGTTTTTCTTTTAGGTGGTAGGGCATTTTGCGTATGCGCGTCTGGCTAGCTACTACTTTAACGTAAAAGAAATTGTCTATGTGTTGTATTATGGTGGAACAAACATGAATCCCAATGGATGGAGCATTTAGACTACCTGTGAGCCCGCAATGGATGGTAGACTGTCTAAATGCTTTCGTTGTAATTGTCTTAGCTGTAGTGTTGTTTATTGTACGTAGTGTTTTGTTTATGTAGGCACACCGCCAGTAAATAAGCCCGATGGATGAAATGGTTGAGGCTGGCGTGGTGGGAAACTCAACCAGCATTAGCATTAGCATTTGAGAGCAAGAGGATAAACATGTTCTTTGCATATTTTATACTCACGTTGTGGTTATCAGCCACAACACGAGTATAATAAGAGTACATATTAAAAAAACGGTGGAAGGGCATTTTGCGAATGCCCGCTTGGCTAGCTACCACCCTCAAGTGGAAAATCTATCGCCAGCACCTTACGGTATTTTCCGGCAGCTGTGCTTGAGAACCAGTTATTCTATGTTAGGCCTGTTAACACCTTCGACCACATCATCACTTACCATCAGGTGAGATTGTGGTCAAAGGTTTACTTATAAGCAAAAAAAAGTATATCTTTTATTTTGCCGGTGATAAAATACGTGAAATTACGAACCGTGGAAAGTTAGCTTTAGAACAATTTGTCATTTCAGTCGCTACGTTCCCTCAATAATTTGAAATTCTGGGGTAAACTTTAATAAGCGAACAGTAACTTTGTTTTGAACATTAATGAACAAACAAAAACTTTGCCTTCGAGTTTGTAAAAACTCCCCTCCCCCATCATTAGTATTGAGATTTCTTATTATAAACAAGGCGGCGAAAATATGACTGTTTGTATTCATATTTAAATATTGATAAAATGCTAAAGTTTTCCACGTAAGTCATGTAGCAATGATGGCTCAGTGGCTTTGGCTATGGATTGCCGTGCAGCAGGTCCATGGTTCGAATCCCGCCGCGGGCTTGGGCTTCACCACATGGTGGAAGGGTATTTTTCAAATGCCCGCCTGGCTAGCGACCACTCGCAAGTAGAAAATTTGTCGGCAAGAACCTAACGGTGTGTTCCGGCAGCTGTCCTTGAGTGCTAGTAATTCTAGGTAAAGCCTGTTAACACCTTCGACCAGATCATCAGTTACCCTCGGATGAGAATGTGGTCAAATACTTAGGTACCTATCAAAAAAAAAAGAGCACCGCCAAGCACTTAACAGTGTGTTCCGAGCAGTCTTTGAGAGCCAGTAAAATTCAGACGAGAAAATAAAGACGGGCACAGTGCAATTCGTCGTCGACAAAATGCGTCTGTTATAGACAGAGGTTAGCCCACTTAACATCAGGTGGGCCTCGGGCTTGTTCCGTCACAATAACATAAAAAATATTTATACTTAGAAGTGTAACTCTCATAAGGTTACAGCTTTGATTTCAGACTCATTAAGTTAAGAATTATATTGGTTTGGTTGATTGATTTGATTACATCTTATTGGTCGCGTCAAGGTAAAGTTTTGGCGCCGCACGGTATACTTCTTAAACCAAGGACGATGTGGTAAGGTTGGACTTCTGCTGTTTTTGAGATTAACATACATATATTTACATAATTATTTGTATATTTTTCTTGCTTTTACTTAAATTAATTAAAGCAAAGAATAATTGTCTGATTGAACCTTTGAATAGTAAATAATATATTCAAATAGTAATAATGTAAAACTATTCGTATCTATTCCCAAGAAATAATTAATAATCTATGCCAAAGAAGCAATGATGGCCGAGCGGTAATAGCTATGCAATGCCGCACCGCAGTACCCTGGTTCGATCCCCACCGCCGGCTTGAGCTTCACCGCATGGTGGAAGGGTTTTTTGCGATTGCCCGCCTGGCTAGCTACCACCCTCAAGTAGATAATCTGTTATCAAGCACCTAACGGTGTGTTCCGGCAATAGTCCTTGAGAGCCAGTGAAATTACAGGCACATGAAACTTAACAACTATGTCTCAAGGTGACGGGCGCAGTGCAATTCGCGACTTGTGACGAAATGCATCTGTTATAGGCAGAGGTTAGTCCGCTTAACATCAAGTGGGCCTCGAGCATGTACCGTCACAATAACATTAAAAAAATTGCACTTGCGTTGCATATAAGATTTTAAAAACACGGGTTATTACACACGGTTATTATTATAATAATAAACAATTATTTTACCGTCGATAGAGGTACATTTTTACCTAATTCTCACTTGATGGAATATGATGATGTAGTTAACAGGTTTACCATGTCTTCAAGAACAGCTGCTGAAATACTCGGTTTCTGCTTGGTGTCAGATTTTTTACTTGAGGGTGGTAGCTAGCTAGGTGGATATATGCAAAATGACTTACCATCGTGCATGGTATTTATGACAGCCTCATTACACAAGGATGGAAACATTTTGTATGTTTGTATGTACATGTATACAAGAGCCAAAGACCAATAAAAGTAATTTTCTTTACTGAAGAATTTCGAAAATTGTGCCACTACACTTAAAATTGTCAAATCTTTGACTACATTTCTAAAATATATTTTGTCTGCAGCACCAAAACTAATCGCAGAGTTCGTATCTCTTTATTGATTTTGAAATTTGTTGAATTGAAGTTACGGAACAAAATTCGTAATATTTCAACAAATCCTGCCCCATGGAACGCCACTATGAACGGTTACTAGCCTCTTGTAACCATCGGCTCCCGGAACTCTTGCGATTTCGTCGGTTTCTTAGAGCCCCAGTCAGACTTCCAACTCTACACCTTTACTGTGGTATTCAAGCTCAGCTGGACGAGATGTCACGCCTATCCGAATCAGATTCTTTGGGCGATCTCTTTGTCAAAGTTGAAAGATTTAGTGAACCAGTCACCTATCGTTGTTGGAGGGTTTAAGATGAAACCTAAGACTCTCCGATCTTGCTATTTTAAGATCTAGATCTCACTAGAGAATACAGTGTTATTTCCGCTGAGTTGCACTGGGCCCACGAGGATGAATATAAGATAATGATAATTTGTTCCCTCCCTCACTCTCTCTCTGAGAAAAAAGCCTTAGTATCAGACCTGGGAACGGAATGTGCTAATACGGAAGTAAAAATATATCATGAGCCTAATCGAACAAAGAAAACAAAGAGACTTTAAACGAAATAGGATTAAGACATCTTTAGAAAAAAATAACCTTTCATGATTTACGCCCACCAAATGTTATCGTGAATTGAAAAACATACCTTTTATAAACGTAAAAGAAACGAACAAAGTAAACAAGTAGAACCTCATAACAAATAACACAATGAAAACAAAAGCGAACCGCTTTGATCGCTAACAAGAAAATTGGATATTGATCGGACTAACCTTTGATAAGGATTAAAATAAACAAGATTTCTATTAAAGCAGGAATACCATTATAGGCCAAGAGTGGGCAGCATCAGTTTTTTTTTGTTTTTTGGAAACGTAGACATAAAAGGGACATAGCAAATCTCATTGAATTTGATTCGGTTGGAGCACACTAGGGCCACGGTGTTTAAGTCTTATACTCTTCAGGTTCACGCAGCTAAAGCCAAAATGTTCCAGATACCGAACTTTTGGCTTGCAGGCGTGGTTTACCGCTTGTTCCAGGAAAGGAAGCCGTGATAACCTGTTTTGTGGTGTCACGGAAGAGTAAATTTTTAGATAAATGGTATATATATTTTAGATTAAGGCATTTAGTATGGCTCCATAATAATTTCTTATTGTGTTTGTTACTTATAATAAAAATGTTTTTTTTTTAATATCATCAGCTCTTAAAAGATAGTGGCTGGAATATACCGTTTGGTAGGTACTTAACGTGGAAACAATATATCCTGCTGCTTGGAAACAAATAGACGACCTGGTGTTAAGCTATTATGAAAACATTTTTAAGGAAATGTACAGAATAATAACAAATATCTAAGGATCATTCTCGATCGTGTGCTCAAGCAATCAAGACCTCAGGAGGTCTTGATTTTTAGAGCACACGATTCTACAGCTTCGTGTAGAATCGATATGCGTCAAAAAAAATCCGGTTTGGCTGCGTGGCGTTTGTGACGTCATGTCGGCTTAGATAGACGGAATTGTCACTAGATATATTATTAATATTTTAAGTGTTTTGCTAAGACTTATTTTTTTTATTCTTTTTTTACATTTTTTATTATTACATAAATATGGATTTCAGCAAAGTATAACGCCTGAATTCATTATATTAAAAGGTACAGAGGTAAACATGTTGGTTTGTGAATTACGTTTGTGCGTGATTAATGATTTGATTTTGAAGAGAACGGAGTCCTATTCTTTTAATTTTGATACATGTCTGTCTGTCTTTCCGTTAACAGTTAAACTTCAAGCGTAATGAAGGATTTAAACGCTACAAACCTCATACTTTAATATTTTGTGCAGAACGTGAACGCAAAGATGGACATTGATAATTATATTTATTTTCAGAGGGGCTGCAATACATGATAAGTAGTTTTTTTGGTGTCATAGTATAAAACTCATTGAATAAATACGGTACATAGGTATAAAATTGTATGTATGTATAATATATTTTTCATATTAAAACATATGTAACAGGGGGCAATAAAAGAAAAAAAATGTTTTCAACATGTGCAATAAAAGCAAAAAAAAATATGTTTTCAACAATAGTATCAATACTAAACTTTTTGGCGTTTTAGTATTTGATAGTTTAAAAGCGGATATTATGGTAAAATTCGTTTAGAATTTTCAAATAAATTCTGTATTGTAACATAATATCCTCATTTTAACAAACAAATGCCGAAAACAATTGGCGTATTGTAGTTTTTAAACTGTTATTCAAAACAAATAATTTTTGGCTTTTACAGACTGTTAGAATGTGGAATCCTAAATGAGCAAGACCAGACTCGCTTTGAGGCTCATTTTTGTGGATTTCCATTACCTGCTGGAAATTGTCAGAAAATTTTTAAGAAATACGTTTTCGTTTACTTTTCTAAAAGTAGAGATTTCTAGTCGTCAGAATATTGTTTATCATTTATATCAATTGACGCTTTTATTCAAATTTGTAATAATTATATATAAAACGTTTAAAATGTATTGTAAAAAGCTTTTTCATAATACCTGTTTAGTTTTTTTTTTTTTTTTTATACTGAACTGGGTAGCACTTGACCACTATCTCACCTGATGTTAAGTGATGATGCGATCGATGATGGAGCGCGCTTACCCAGAAGATACCTATTCACTCGCGTTTTGAAGACCCCCATATTGTACTTAACCGGAAACACAGACTCAGGCAGGGTGTTCCATTCCCTGGCGGTTCGTATGATAAACGAAGAAGTAAATCGCTTCGTTCGGGGAAATGGAATATCGACCATAAAGCGATGGCGCTTCTGAGTATCCCTGGAAGTCCGATTAAAGAATGGGGATGGCGGAATCAAATTGTGAAGTTCCGTTGCACACTCACCGAAATGTATCCGATAAAAAACCGATAAACAAGCGACTTTGCGGCGATGTTCGAGACTCTGGAGTCTCTTGCGTACTAGGTGGGCGTCGTTAATGAGTTTCTTGGCTCTCCTCTCAATAGCTTCCAGTGTCTCCAGCTGGTATTTGGCAGAACCATCCCAAAGGTGAGAACAGTACTCCATACACGACCGGACTTGGGCTTGATAAAGATTAAGCAACTGTCCCGGTGTGAAGTATTGTCTCACCTTAGCCAAAACACCAAGCTTTTTTGAGGCAAGCTGGGCTTTGGACTCAATATAGGAGCCGAAATTGAGAGTTGGTGTTAATGAGATGCCAAGAAGCTCGAAACGGTTACTTATCGGCACGGACACATCCCTGAAAGTAAGAGCCAGGTGAAAAGGGCTCCGTTTGGCGCAGAAAAGACACGCCTGGGTTTTAGCAGCATTGAACTTAACTAGATTGGCATCGCCCCAATCGGAGACTGCCTGCAAAGAAAAGTTCAAGCGCTGAACCATCGCTTCCCTATGAGACTGGATTTGTAATGCACTGGTTCGTGCGTTAGATGTGTAACTCTCCACAACGGTGCTGTCATCTGCGTACCCGAAAATACCGGGTTTCAGCAGGTCATTAATATGTAGCAGAAAAAGTGTTGCAAAGAGTACTGATCCTTGGGGGACTCCGGCATTTATAGCCAATTGGGCGGAAGAACAGCCATCGATGACCACTCGAATCGACCGATCCCTCAAGAAATCTGAAATCCAAACACACAAACCAGTGGGAACGCCGTATGAAGGAAGCTTGCTAATGAGGCTATAAAGATTAAGCAACTGTCCCGGTGTGAAGTATTGTCTCACCTTAGCCAAAACACCAAGCTTTTTTGAGGCAAGCTGGGCTTTGGACTCAATATAGGAGCCGAAATTGAGAGTTGGTGTTAATGAGATGCCAAGAAGCTCGAAACGGTTACTTATCGGCACGGACACATCCCTGAAAGTAGGAGCCAGGTGAAAAGGGCTCCGTTTGGCGCAGAAAAGACACGCCTGGGTTTTAGCAGCATTGAACTTAACTAGATTGGCATCGCCCCAATCGGAGACTGCCTGCAAAGAAAAGTTCAAGCGCTGAACCATCGCTTCCCTATGAGACTGGATTTGTAATGCACTGGTTCGTGCGTTAGATGTGTAACTCTCCACAACGGTGCTGTCATCTGCGTACCCGAAAATACCGGGTTTCAGCAGGTCATTAATATGTAGCAGAAAAAGTGTTGCAAAGAGTACTGATCCTTGGGGGACTCCGGCATTTATAGCCAATTGGGCGGAAGAACAGCCATCGATGACCACTCGAATCGACCGATCCCTCAAGAAATCTGAAATCCAAACACACAAACCAGTGGGAACGCCGTATGAAGGAAGCTTGCTAATGAGGCTATCGTGCCAGACCCTGTCGAAAGCCTTCGAGATATCGAGAGAGACAGCAAGCGCCTCTCCGTGGTTCTCGATGGCCGAGCTCCAGATGTGAGTGGCATACGCTAGAAGATCCCCAGTAGACCGGTTTCGGCGAAATCCGTATTGTCGGTCACTGAGGAGATCGTTCACTTCTAGGTATGCCAGGAGCCTGTGGTTTAGTACACGTTCCAACGTCTTACATAGTATGGAAGTGACTGAAATAGGCCTATAATTGGCAGGGTCTGCGCGACGAGCTTTTTTGGGCACGGGCTGCACGTTCGCAAGCTTCCAGGACTTCGGCACTTGACCAGTCGTCATAGACAAGCGAAAGAGGCGAGTCAATACAGGAGTCAACTCTGGCGCACACATCTTCAAGACTACAGCTGGTATACCGTCTGGACCACTAGCTTTGTTCACGTCTAGATTGCGCAACGCTTTGCGTACTTCAGACTGCCGAATGCGGATTTCTGACATTAACGTCCCGCAATTTGGCAAACTAGAAGGTACAGCATTACCAGCATCTAGACGTGAAGACTCTGCAAACAGAGTGGCAAATAAATTTGCTTTCTCTTTAGCAGTATGCGCTAGTGAGCCGTCGGGTTTCAGCAGTGGAGGCAGTGAGGGACGGCAGAAGTTCTCTTCGATCGACTTCGCCAGGGACCAGAACGCTTTGCTACCCGAAGGGTAAGAAGCAAGTTTGTTCCCTGTTCGGCGTATGTGGTCGAAGCGAGCCTTCTTGAGAGCCTTTTTGCAGGACTTGGCGGCAAGGTTAAATGCTTTCTTCTTCTCACGTACATCTCTAGATTTGCGGGTTCGAGCATCAGCCCAGGCTAAGTAGGCCTCATGCTTTGACGCTTCTGCATCTCCACATTTGGCATTAAACCATGGACGAGCTTTGCTGGACAGCGGGATGTCAGAAAATGGAATGAAATATTCCATACCCTGACGTAACACTTCTGTCACAGCATCCGCGCAAGTTGAGGAATCACTCGAAGAAAAACAAACCCTCCACCAAGGATAACACGAGAAAAAATTACGCATCTCATCCCAATCTGCTGACTTGTATCGCCACACCCGCCGGGTGCCTTTTGGGCTAGGATCGGGCGGGGAGTAGACTGATACAGATTTCACCAGACAGTGGTCGGAGCTACCCAAGGGTGATGAAACCGACACCGAGTAGCAGTCTGGATCTGTTGTCAGCAGAAGGTCCAAGCAGTTGGCTGTGTGGCCATCAACATCTGGTATCCTTGTAGCTCCTTGAACCAGCTGAGTGAGGTCTAGCGTCAAGGCAAGCTTACGCATCTCTCGACCAGCGTGGTCTGTGCTCTGGTATGGGTATAGCCAGTCTTGATGGTGGGCGTTGAAATCCCCCAGAAGCACTAATTGAGCAGAAGGATACCTCTGTGGGCCACGTCAGCTGCCTCACTGAGGTAGTTTGTGAGCCTTGTTGTCTCCTCATCTCCGCTGTGCGAACGGTAGACACTAGCATAAAGTATCTTCTCCATGCCGTTGTCCACCAGAACCCATATGATGGAAAATTTGGGGTCTTCAAGGTTACGGAGACGTCGATAACAAATGTCATCCCGAGCATACATACAAACTCCTGCTCTGGCCCTAAAGCTATGTTCAAGAACGTAGCCCGGGTAGGCAAGGTATGCAGCGTCAGTTGGACATTTGATCTGCGTCTCCGTGAGGAACAGAATATGCGGTCTTGCGGTCTCAAGATGGTGGTGGACTGAGTCGATATTGGAGTGCAAGCCTCGAATGTTTGAGAGGTGCACTTGAAGAGAGAGGACGTGCTTCCGCTGTTGAACCTTTATTCTGTTTTTGTTGCCTTTCATTTTATGGGGAGTGAAGATAGGTAAAGGGAAACAGAAGTGGAAACGAGGCGCATATTATCAACCCGTGACACAAATTAGGCTTTTTCACCCAATGGTAACCAATCCTGGAGACCGCGGGGACGCCCGAGCCCCCCCAGAGGTGTCCATCGGGACCTCTCGTCTGGTCGCCAACCAGCACGATGGCGCACCTCCAGGATTTTTCGCGAGATGGCGGGGCAGCCTTTCATGAGTGGCTGGCTCACTACTTGGGCCCCCAACTATGTGCGGTCGGCCAGCGGAGAACCGTGCCTCGGATCCCGCTGCTCTCCAAGATTGGCTGCCAGGTAAATTGACCCTCAATGTATCACGACTAGCTAAAGTAATAAGCGCAACTGTTTCCGACCCGTTTCCCATAATGGCTTCACCAGACATCATGCCGTAACGCGACAGCTTGGCGGCATGGCTTTGACTGGTGGGTGGTAACACGCCGCGGCCTAAGCCTACCACCTGAAGAAGGCTCTTTTGGCGCCACTCAGGGGACACGTGTAATACATCGAAGGCTAAATCCTACGGACGCGAGCAGTATAGTACCCCAAAAATTCGTAAAATATTAGGTTGATTTCACATACGCAACGGATTTTTTAAAATTTTTTTTTGCTGCGCTCTTGTTTCAGAAAGTTAGTTTTTGCACTTTTTGTGCAGAAACCCCTTTTTTGTCACCTTTATTTTCGAAAATATATCTTTGATGTGGTCTCAACGAAGAAAAAAATAAACTTCATTTTGAATTGTTTTAATATTGAGTTATAATTAAAACCAGTACAACTACAAATACATATATAAAAAAAATCTGGCACGGTTCAGCTTATGAGCTACTTACTTTACTACTTTACATTTTACTTACTTACGTACCCTACGGTTACGATTAGAAGAAGTGATGGCTCACTGGCATTAGCTATGGACTGCCGCGCAGCAGGTCCATGGTTCAAATCCCGCCACGGCATTTCGTGAATGCCCGCCTGGCTAGCGACCACCCTCAAATAGTAAAGCCTGTAATTTATCTGGCTCTCAAGGACTGCTGCCGGAACAAACTGTTAGGTGCTTGGCGACAGATTTTCTACTTGAGTCTGCTCGCTAGACAGCCAGCATTCACAAAATGCTTTCCCACCATGCGGTGAAGCTCAAGCCCGCGGCGGGATTCGAACCATGGACATGCTGCACGGCAGTCCATAGCCAATGCCACTGAGCCACCACTGCTTCATATCCTTTCAAAATAAAAATACCAACACCTACAGTTACGTAAAATTTCATATTCAAAATTGAATTTACAACAAATGTACCCCAGAATCTTAACACTGCTCCTCCTTTCTCATCCATGTGACATATGAACAGTTAAAAGGACATCAGAGTGTCTTTCACCCCACGATTTTTCAACGTGGCCAGTGCGTTCGCTCACCGACACACATTTGAAGCGCTCGTAGTGAAGTTTACTTAGCTGTTCTCAACCGATCAGCACAGTTAAGCAACGTCGCGCGCGGTCATGAGTTGGATGGGTGACCGCTAATGACATTACTACTGAGCGTTTCCGTGCTTCGGAGGGCACGTTAAGCCGTCGGTCCCGGTTGTTGTCTTAGGATGACAGTCGTTATAGCATGGTGGTAGGGCATTTTGCGAATGCCCGCCTGGCTAGCTACCACCCTCAAGTAGAAAATCTGTCGACAAGCACCTAACGGTGTGTTCCGGCAGCTGTCCTTGAGAACCAGTACTTCAAGGTTAGTCTGAACAACATCTTCGACCACATCATCACTTACCATCAGGTGAGATAGTGGTCAAAGGCTAACCTATCATGCACAAAAAAAAAAAAAACGATCAACCTAACTTAGTGAACGCCAAAGTGCGATCAGTGCGTGGTCAAGCTATGTTATCGAAAGTAATCTGGGTAATGTTTTCATGACACCTAATATGACTTTTTCGAACAAGCGTTTTAAAAAGGAAGTACATTTTACTAACATTAGGTGCAATCAAATTAAACACTTACAAGAAAAACCTTTCTAAATAAAATTGCGCCAATCTTAAGCTCACCGAACAAATTTTATCACTAGCTCTTATGTTGTTGTTTTTTCCAGCAGCGGATAAAATTGGATAACCTCTCAAACCATGATAAAATTGCGTTACTGCTATTTTTTAGTAAACAAAATAATGTGAGTATATAGGTACTGATCCACATACGTCAGTCAGATGATAAAGGACTTATGAGGGACTACTAGAGATAAAATTGCGCGTAACAGCCTACAACATGCAGTGTGTAAGATTTTGCCGGGAATTGGGCGCAAAACAGGGCATGTCCTGATGATTATTGGTATATCCTAACAACTAAAGTTCTCAAGGGTTGGCGTTAAGTAAGAGACCCGCTATAAAAACGAAGGTAAATCTTTTTACAATTATAATATCCTTTTTTTTCTTGTGCGTCATTAGTGATAACAACTCGTATGTTCGTTTGTTTTTGTGTAGGCAAATGATGTTTTTGTGTATTTTTTTATTGTTGTTATATTCAAATGTATTGATTCATTATACTTATGAAAATAAAGTATATTATGAATACTTATTGATTTTATAACTACTAAAACTGTATCATAACGACATTTATTTTTTTACCTACAGTCTCAAATAAGGAAAAACCTTCTTACTCTTGTTAAAAAGACATATTGGAGATCATCATCAGAACGAACTTAAGATGTAGTTGTGATGTTTCTTCATTTAAAGTTAGTTCTCAATTTTGAGATGCATTTATTAATACGAGCGTAAACTCATATCGATTGCAATATCTAAATCACGCTTACATCTTTACCTACTATCTCACTCACAAAGTTTTACCAGGGGATGAAACATCCTGCCTGAGTCTGTGTTTCCGGTTAAATACAATATGGGAGTTAAAACGCGATTGGATAGGTATCTTCTGGGTAATTACGCTCCACCATCGATCGCATCATCACTTAACATCAGGTGAGCTAGTAGTCAAGTGCTACCCAGTCCGGTATACAAAAAATTGTGATTATGCAATATTGGAATATTAAAATACATTACCTCTATGGGCAATCACATTTTCATCTAAAACTTCAAGTGCGAAGCTATTACATTTGTCCCCAAGTTGTGGAATTTTCATGGCATGCCAGCCACCCTTGATAGTTACGTAGGAATGTGATCCTTTACGCCTTAGGTGTTATGTTGATTCTCATAAACTATGATATTACTTTTCATATCAAGTTGTATGTTAAAATGACACCAAAAAGCAGTCTTCAAAAAATCGCAACGCGCTATCTTCCCAGAGAGCGGTTTTTCTAATGGACGCCTTTCTACGGTTCAACGGAGAGGACCTTTGCGAGTATGCCTGCGCAGGAAGACCTGAGGGTATAGTGCCTGCAATTCTTTGTATCAGCGCAGGCGACTGGCACAAGATCAAAAATATTTTTTTTTAAGTGACATTACAGAATGGTGGTACAGAACCGGTTTGAACCAGCTCAGTAAGTGGGACAAGCTTTAATTTCTGATTGAGTAGTTGTCCCGTTTGCTGCCGGGCTAGAATATCATCCCGCAATGTGGGTGTCGTAAGAGGCGACTAAAGGTAAAATACCGGAAGATGGGCAGTAGGCCTTCTGGGGAACTGATATCTTAAATTGCGATCCTCAAAACGCCTGTAAAGCGTGGGTATTATTGCTAATCCCGCTTAATGAGGGGGGGCTGTGTTTAGCAGTGGATATTTCGGCTGATACAGACATTGTACGGTGTACCTATGCTTTAGTGCGTGTACTCCGAGCACCTGCACATTTTGGAAAATGTACTCAAGACCGCTCCGGTATACCGGACCTCACCATACATGGTACCGACATGCAGTAGACCTGGGCAAGCAAACCTGCGCAGGCAATCTTTCGGTAGACCATAGTAGTAAGTACATAACAGGTAAAACTCTGCTATTTGGGATCTTGCTGCATACAAAAAGGTTTCGAACTTTCATTTTCGTATATGGACGGTAGATCACTTGTCCATTTCCGTAATTTGCAGTTTTGTTAACTCCATTATTAATTAATTTCACAAAAAAATGTTAAATAATATTAAATCAAACTGATAGTACAAATGGTAAAGTATCCAATCAATAAATGATTCAACGGTACAATGCTGCATGCAAGGCACGCTGCCAACTGGTAGTGAGCTGAAGCACTTGGACTGCAGTTTCTAGTAAGCTGTCTCAATGTTTTCATTGTAGTAGCTGTAGCGTTGTTTATAGTTCGTAGTATTTTGTTAATAAAGGCATACCAGGATTAAACAAAGGTTAAGGAAATATGTTTGCTCGTTTATCTTTAAGGTTAACGATCGTGGATTGATGTTTTTTTTTATGTCATGTTATTGTGACGGATCAAGCTCGAGGCCCACCTGATGTTAGGCGGATTATCCTCTGCCTATAACAGGTGCATTTTGTCTCAAGTCACGAATTGCACTGCGCCCGTCACCTCTAGACATAGTTATTAAGTCTCATGTGCCTGTTGTTTCACTGGCTTTCAAGGGCTACTGCCGGAACACAATGCTAGGTGCTTGGCGACAGATTTTCTACTTGAAAAAACTTACCATGGTTCACCCGGGTGGTCTCATGAGGTGGACAGTGGGTAATAACTGGAGGGTGGTAGCTAGCCAGGCGGGCATTTGCAAAATGCCCTTCCACCATGCGGTGAAACTCAAGCCCGTGGCGGGATTCGAACCATGAACCTGCTGCGCGGCTGTCCATAGCCAATGCCACTGAGCCATCACTGCTTCAAAATGTCATACGAATACTAAAGTAAAGAATATCTACGGGTGAAAAACTAGATCGCGTAGTTACCTACTCGTACTTTTCTTGGTTCCATCCGTCGTCATTCTGTGTCCGCCGTTGTTAAGGAGACATTTTGTACGTGACTGTTGTCAGTTGTACGCGGTAGTGCGACCGTTCTATGTTCTACTTCCACGTTGTTTAGATAATTCACATATGTGGGCATAGACTCATACATGCTTCAACTCAAATATATGAAGTACAGAGTATCAGTCTCAAAAGGTATACACTATTTAATGCTAAGCACTGTATATAATGTCCCCATAAAGTCAAGCACTGGAGCGCAATCATATAAAAAAATCCGGCCAAGTGCGAGTGGGACTCGCGCACGAAGGGTTCCGTTCCATTATCTGTAACGTAATCTTGCAAGTTACAGACACTTTTCGCAGTGTCCGATTGAGCTGGGTAGGTATGGCGAAAATATCTTTTATTGTTTGGGAGCCCCCTTAATTATTTATTTTATTTAATTATTTAAAGATAACATAAAACTAAATATTCTGTGAATAGTTAGAGCGTCTACCTGTCACTGTTATGAGTATCGAGCAAGAAACGGTAAAAAAATCAAGTTTTTTGTATGGGAGCCCCGCTTAATTTTATTTTTTTTTGTTTTAGTATTTTTGTTATAGCGGGTATAGAAATATATCATCTGTTAAAATTTCAACTGTCTAGCTATCACCGTTCTTGAGATACAGCCTGGTGACAGACGGGCGTACGGACGGACGGACGGACGGGCGGATGGACGGACAGGTTCAGTTCAGTAATAGGGTCCCGTTTTTACCCATTTGGTACGGAACCCTAATAAAAACCACCGTTCGTGGTATGTATGGGATGCATTACGTCACAATATTTAAATTCACATTAAACTAGCAGCAATATTAATTTTCAAATAATTATATTCAATATAAAATATTACTATTGTGAAACGTAAATTACCAAAATTTATAATTATTATTATAAAATGTAATTTATTGTGTAAATGGAATGTCATTAATTATTTTGGAAGTTTTTCAAATATAATTTTATTTTATTTTTTGACCGACTTCACAAAAAGGAGGAGGCAATCCGTCTGTAATTTATTTTTAATGTGTGTTACCTTAGAGCTTTTGACTGGGTGAACCGAATTTTTTCTCTTTTTTTTATTTTACTTCCAAACTTCAAACAAGGAATCCTAGTGGGAAGCCTATTGACATATATTTAAATTTGTAAAATAGTGTCCTTAAAAAATAGTATTATTATAATTAACTCGCATACATCTACACCTAAACTTACTTAAACTCACAAATATTTTAAGTAACATTTGATTTATAATTTAATTATTGGGAAACCATAGACTAACAAAAGTGTATGGTAATTCCCATATCACTTGACTGCTTCCATGGGTACAATAATAATAATAGAGAGGATGGATTTATGCTTTATTTTGGACCTAAATCTTCAAATAAGGTAGTGATCACCCTACGCCGTTTGTATGGAAAACGGGCCGGCCAGTTCACCCTTAATAAGTATGGTTGAAAGTATCGTCTCGACACACTTCTAAATCAAATGCGGGTAGTTGGAGAAAATACATGCACTTGGTCGAAACGTCAAGGTAATTTTTTTTTTTTTTTTTTTTTTTTTTATGCCTGATAGGTTAGCCTTTGACCACTATCTCACCTGATGGTAAGTGATGATGTGGTCAAAGATGTTGTTCAGGCTAACCTAGAAGTACTGGCTCTCAAGGACAGCTGCCGGAACACACCGTTAGGTGCTTGGCGACAGACTTTCTACTTGAGGGTGGTAGCTAGCCAGGCGGACATTCGCAAAATGCCCTACCACCATGCTGTAACGACTGCCATCCTAAGACGACAACCGGGACCGACGGCTTAACGTGCCCTCCGAAGCACGGAAACGCTCAGTAGTAATGTCACTAGCGGTCACCCATCCAACTCATGACCGCGCGCGACGTTGCTTAACTTTGCTGATCGGTTGAGAACAGCTAAGTAAACTTCGCTACGAGCGCTTCAATATTATACATGTTTTATCGCGATTAAGTCCCGTTAAATACTTATAACTGTGTGTTCAAGTCTTTAAGTTAAGTCTTTAAGTTACTACTTTCATGGGATTCAGAGGAATTCCATAAGGATCTTATAGATAATTTAACGGACAAAAACTAAGTTTGCCAAAGGCTGTGCCTCGTCTGCACTAGCCTTCTTGCCTCCAATCATCTCGCTTCGTTGCCCTTCAAGCATTTTGCGTTAATTAATCGTTTCAGTTAGTATCCATTGAATTGGAATAAGTAATTCTTGCATCCATAACTATATGTGGTTTTAGATCTTTGTTACCCCTCTCAATAATCCTGATTACTAATCGATATAGAGAAAACAATTATTTATATACATTGTAACTCACTTATACAATAAGATTGTATTAAATTGTTATTGTTTGTATTTTGTTAAAAATATGGGAAAGTATGTAAAAAAAGGACGAATACTTGAGAAAATAACTATCACAACGTGTTTTCTTAAAATAACAATGATGTATGTTAATGATGTCTCTTCTCTATAGACTATATATTTGGTACAAGTAAAGTACCAGATTTATTTTTCTTAGTTTCACATCCAAATTACATATATACAACGTTGAGATTTTCCTCACATGAATATTATCTGTTTGTTGAACAGGTGAACAACATTAGCTCAGGTAGTTGTAAGCTTTGGCGGAAAATTCTTTTTTTTCTGATTGGTAAGCCTTTGGCCACATTATCACCCGAAGGTAACTATTGATCTGGTCGGAGGCGTTAACAGGCTTTAACTAGAATTATTGGCACTCAAGGACAGCTGCCGAAACACACCGTGCTGGCGACAAATTTTCTACTTGTGGGTCGCTAGCCAGGCGGGCCTTTGCAAAATGCCCTTCCACCATGCGATGAAGGTCAAGCCCGCGGCGAGATTTGAACCATAGACCTGGTGTGCGGCAAACCATAGCCAATGCCACTGAGCCATCACTGCTTCAAAATAAAATATTTTTTTTATTATTCTAGTGTTGTTGCTAGATCGTCTTACGAAGTTTTTACAATATCTAATACATTTTATGAATTCTTATTGAATTATTTATGAACGGGTAAAAAGAAAATATAGTTTTAGGAGTAAATTATGGAATCATGTGTGTACGCTGCCCAGGCAAGCTAGGGACCGATTTCCTGAGGGTTTGCCACAGGACTGCAATTCTAACAAATTATTAAATACAACCTTCGATAGTTGATGCGAAAGATATAAATTACATAAGCCAACTCACCATGCTCAGCTATATAGAAAATATGTCACCCTAACGTCGTCTTCCGGCAGCTGTCCTTGAGATTCAGTAATTCTAGGTGAGCCTGAACAACATCTTAGACCACTTATCACATACCATCAGGTGAGATAGTGATTTTTTTTAATGTAATTGTGACGGAATAAGCTCGAGGCCCACCTGATGTTAAGCGGACTTACCTGTGCCTATAACAGATGCATTTCGTAATAAATCACGAATTGCACTGCGCCCGTCACCTTGAGACATAGTTGTTAAGTCTCATGTGCCTGTAATTTCACTGCCTCTCAAGGACTGCTGCCGGAATATACCGTTAAGTGCTTGGCGACAGATTTTCTACTTGAGGGTGGTCGCTAGCCAGGCGGGCATTCGCAAAATGCCCTTCCACCATGCAGTGAAGCTCAAGCCCGCAGCGGGATTCGAACAATGGACCTGCTGCGCGGTAGTCCATAGCTAATGCCACTGAGCCATCACTGTTGGTTTAAGGCTAACCTATCAAGCATAAACAAAACAAAACAAGCGCTATGATTTTACTCGCATTACAATGAGCTTGTGGAATTATTACGAAACCTACCTACAACAGTGAAAAACTGAAAATCTCTTAATTTGTTGACTTAATGTACATTATTATTTTGTAAGGTAATCCGCATGCTTAGCAGGTATTCTGTGAAAATGTCAACCGGCGACATATATAAGTTAATATAATATAAGTATATATATATAAATAATAATATAAAAATATATAAAAGTTAATATAATAGAGATTCAATGTAACTATTAATATAAATAAAAGTTACATTGAATCTCTTTTAAGGACGGACTAGCAATATCCCTTCGGAGAATAAGAAAAAAATACCACTTTTTGATATTAAATATATAATAGAATGTTGCTTCCACGAAGTTTCACGGATCTTTAGTCCTATCATGCCAATGTAGAGCATATTTCTCGTTATAGTAAGATGCTAGTCTGCGATATCTCAAAAGTCCGGGGTGGCCAACGCCCGCGGGGTTCGGGAGAATGTCCCCCCCCCATTGCTATCTGTGGGCGTCGTAAGAGGCGACTTAAGGTCCGGAAGGTGGGCAGCAGCTCCTTCTCTGGAACTAATATCTTAAACTGCGATCCCTAAGACGCCTGCCAAGCGTGGGGATTATGGAAAACACCCCTCAGTAGGGGAGGCTGTGTTGCTTTGTTGTGTGGGGAACAATCCCACTGATACAGCAGCCAATGTTTACAAGTGGCTGACAGCCGTTCATCGGGGCTTTAATGGGGGAGGCTTTTGTTCAACAGGGAATATCTTCGTGCTGATGAAAATGGTGACATTCAGTGTTGGTACGTAACACAATATGTTGTAGAAAAAAAAACTGGCCGAAAGCGATTTGTACTCGCACACGGCAGGTTTTTTTTTGTACAACATATTTTCATATTATTGATCTAGGTCCAGTGGATAGTGAATAGCTTAGCTAAAAGGTATTAATTACATTAGACATAAGATGTGTGGTGTACCCACTGGATAATACATGAAGGATATACCTACTTGTAAAAGTACCAGGATTAACAAATTAAACAGACAATTACAAACGACAAGGCTTGGACATAGACAAAGCCAATGCGGGTGGACATAACTAAAACTTGGACGTTTCTGAAAGTTATTTAAATAAATCACTGTAATGCTTGTTAAAACCCTAAAAATCACTCTTCTGTCCCTATAAGGGCGAGAAAGTTCTTCAATGGCTTATAATTGTTGACCTATAAAGATATCTTTAGCATAAGACCGCGCTTTATTTGCGAGTTATAACGTGCTCCTTTGGAAAATTACTAGGAAAGCCAGTCTACATAATTAATTCAATTTTGGCCTGCCTGTAAGGCATTTTGGAAATGCCCACCTGGCTAACTAGCTAAGCACGTAACAGTATGTTCCGGCAGCTGTCATTAAGAGTCAACTAGGTTAGCCTGAATAACATCTTCGATCGCATCGTCACTACCAACAAATGAGAAAGTGGTCACAGGCTAGACTATCAGCTATAAAAACGTATTCTTGTCCTTATTTGGTTTATCTGAGGTTGGTAAGTACAAAAAGTTCTTAACAATCAAATACAAAACAACAATTCAAATTTAAGATGAAAAGCTTTCATTTCTTTTTATGTCCACAAAATATTCTTTGCGCATTTTTATTATTGTTGGTTTCACTTGCTTTCGATTTAAAATAACGCCTCTGTTACGTAAATCAGTCTTTTTTTCTCGCTTCATCCAATATTTATACCGTATAAAAAGTGACACCATTATTATAACAACATTTCGCGGGCAAAGGGAAGATCCATTCTGTCCTCATCTAAAATTGAAGGCTCACACGTACCGGTCACTACGGCCGTAAATAATACCGACCTTTTTCAGGCTTGACATATTGCCTATTTTTTGTACATATTTTCAGAACATCTAAAAATCTAGCCAAAGAAATGTTACAATAACTATTGAGAACAAAATATGGCATATGTAGCAGAATAAAATTCCAACTAGAGATAGAGATCTAAATATTGGGCATCAGAAACTCTACATGAAATTATCCCTTGAATTTTTGAAGACACGATTTCAAAACATTATTATACCCAAAGATAATATTCTATACTTCAAAGCTGAAAGTACACCGATCAACACCCCTTTTACCGAAAACTCGTTTTTCTTAAGCTATTTTTTAGTCCATTCACAGAAATGTCCATATACCACATAAAATAATTAAAAAAAAATAGAAAAAGGAAAACATATATTTGGTTATCAATAACTCTATGGAGGTTATAAGTTGACAGGCGGATATTCAACCTATGAGACGACATGTAAAACTTGATCAATGACTTATCCTGTGTACCTAGTTTTAATTTATAATTTCACGTATCTACAGGGTTATTGAAAAAGTGCTGACATCCTCTTAGGGTTGACTTCTGTTAGTCACAACAAACTTTTTGAAATGATTGTTTTTTTTTTTATAAAAAAAAAAATATTTAAATTTATTTCTGACGGCACAAGCACCACCTGATGTAAAAAGTTAAAAAAATTACTAATCTCAAAATGTTTGTTAAGACTAAAAGAAGTCATCCCTAAGAGGTTGATAGCATTTATATTCTTCCAATAACCATGTATAATCATTAATCACATGCGTAACCCGAGCTGTTTTTACCTCAGATCCTTGTTTCTATGATATGAGGATTTTGCGATAGAGTAAAACAAAATACTTTTAATATTGTTAGGTTTGCAATAACGCCTGCTATGCGGATTACATTACAAAATCACAAATATACGATAGGAAAAATTTAATTAATCCCGCACATAACTAAAAATTTTTCCTATCGTATATTTGTGATTTTGTAATATAACAAAATACGTTTATAAAGGATATTGCTTGTATGAGGAGTGATGACACATCCTTAAAGTTTCAATATTTATAACTGAGTTCAAAAACAGTTTTTTTGTGTGTGTGTGTGTGTGTGTTTATCATAACTTTTTATAGGATGTATTGCTTTCGGTGTTTTTTTTTTATTCGAAATCTAGTGCATGTCATGAGGTCCCATTTAAATTTCGTTGAGATCTGATGAGTAGTATTCGAGTTATCCCCAATAATTATTGATAAATTATTTAATTGGTCTCGGCTACATTGCTCTCATTTTCACTTGCCGATGTAAAATGAAAAAAATATACATACGATATTTTATATACTGTGTAGTGCACTTTTTGTTTTGAAATACTTTCTGGTCGAAGTTGTTTTTTGTTTAATTATTTATTATTATTTATTTGGAAAACCACTAGATAACACCATATTCGGTGCAAAAGTCAACCGGTTATCTACAATATCCAAATGATACAGTCCTTAAAAGGTAGGACGGACGTAGGGTTAGTAAATTGTCCCGTTTTGCCTAGCGAAACCATTACCATAATATTAAACTCTTGGTAATAGAGGTATGACTCGTAAGACCAATGTATTGAGCTCGAACTCAATGTTTTAGAAGTCATTCAAGGGTTGATAAAAACAACACACTTGGCAATACATAGCTAAGTTACATAATGATGCTACAAATTAGAAGTGAGTAGAATTCAGTTCTTCGTTAGGTAAAACTAATAGAAGGCTATTAAAAAAGCTAAATTAAATTGATCAACAAATCATCAAATCGTCAAAACTATTCTAGCATATAGTTTTTAGGTACTATCGATTCGCCAAGCTTAGCGAGTATCCCAAAAATATTCATAGTTCAACATTTTGCGTCTATTTCACTTTCAGTGGCGGAGATGGAAACGTGTCCGTCGCCTATAGCTAGAACGCGGGTCGATCCCAGATCGAGGCGATAATTTTGCGCTCAAAAAATGTGTATTGTGGTCTAGCAAACCGTACTGCAAAATGACTTCAGCTTTTGTAAAGAAAATAACACGAAACAATATTCAATTCCAAATCCGTTTAAATTGTAGAGAACTCTAAAATGACGTAAAGTTCCGTCACACTCAGATTTATTACAATCAAAACCAGCAGTAACATAGCAACTCGATTTTCAGTGTTAATTTGGGGGGTGTATTATTCTGTATGCGTAGGGGTGTACTATGAAAGAAATTTTTGAAATTCAACCCCTAAGGGGGTAAAAATGGGTGAAGACGTTTGTATGAAAGTCCTTTGTTTTTTAACTTACAGTTCTGAAATTGGTATTCGGATAGATCATTCAAAATAAAAGTTACATGTTCAAAATTATTTGACAGGTATGACTTAAGGCGGCGAAATTGGGGATGAAACTTTGTATAGAAAGGTCATTGTTTTTGAAGTGATAGTGATGAAAATTGGTATCTGGATATACTTTTTAAAATAAATACATGCCGAAATAATATTTTTTGCTAGAGTTGATTAGAAAGAGTGAAAATGGGTAGGAAATTTTGTCACCTGAACCTAAACCGCACTGGCGCTTGGCCGGCTTTACAGTTCTGAAAATTTGTATTCGAATAGATCATTCAAAAGAAAAATTACGTGTTAAAAATTTTTTTTTGGCTGGGATGATTTAAAGTGGTAATATTGGGGATGAGTCTTTGTATGGACCATCATGGTTTTTTAAGTGATAGTGATGAAAATTGGTATCTGGATAGGCTATTAGAAAAAAAACATGCTCTGATAATATTTTTTGCTAGAGTTGATTAGGAAGAGTGAAAATGGGAAGGAAAGTTTGTCACCTGAACCTAAACCGCTCTAGCGCTCAGCCTGTTCGTCCATCTGTCATATTGATGTACTTATCCTTTGAATTTAAATCTATTGATATTTCATAAAAAAAATATATAAACTAGCTTACTAATAAAACTTTATTATAAAATATAATAATAATAGTAAGCATATTTGTATAATTAAGATAATTCTCAGAATCAGTTAAATATTAAACATATAATACTTTATTGTAATATTATATGCCCGTGGGGTGCCTGGCTTGAATGTTACCCCCTCCCCTGTTGTAGGAGGTGACTAAGGGTAAACTACCAGAAGGTGGGCAGCAGTGCTTTCTGAGGAACTGATATCTCACACTGCGATCCCCAAGACGCTTGCCAAGCGTGGGGATTATGGCATATCCCCCCCATAATGGGGAGGCTGTGTTCAGCAGTGGACAATCCGGATGATAAAGTACAGTACAGTAGTATTATATTATATAGTTCAATTTGTTTTACAAAGCATCGAGAGAACGCTGGATGCTTAGCATTCGGATGAGACGTCTATCGTGCGTCGAGTATGACAGGCAACTCGAGCATAGCGTTGCGATCCATAACGTGGTGCTCCGCCACTGAGCTCGGACCGAGGTTACTTACTATCTAAGCGTTGAGTGTAGCCTCTTTCGATGTCTGTCTTATTTATTATGTGGGATTCAGGAACAGGCAATGGTCGGCCGTAAAGAGATTGACAGCCATGTAGTGGCTAATTGGCAAGAATACATACAGACATATTGTCTTATGATGATATGTGTAACAGAGACAACTTCACCACTGCAGCTGAATACTCTAGCGATATGTTACAATACTCGACATAGGGCACTACGTTTGAACTGGTAAAGGGGCAAGTAGGTATATAACTATGTTTTCAAAATATACCAGAAAGGAAAACTTTATGGAAAATTTGGAACAGAAGGTTGACCTATAAAACGACTACGATTTACGGGGCCAATTTAATATAATTAAAATTGAAAAAGTAACCTATTTATATATGACACGTTTTACTCGTCTATGGGTACTATCCCAGTTGGTCATATCCCTCCTTATTTGTTAGCGGTATGGTAGGATTGCATACGCTTGAGATGAGGCGAAAGTGTGCACTCGTTTTTCATTACTACCAGCTCTTAAATAATGGAATAGATAACCCTACCGCGTTGTCTCAATGTGGACTCTTTATACCTGGGCACGAGTCACATGTACAAGCACAGATGCGCGTGGGCACGGCGCCCCTGCTCGCGCCGCTAGTCACCCCGCGCACAGACACTTCGCGACACGCGCCCACACATCACGCACTCAGACTACTCAATGACCTCATAAGCCGTCAGCCAGATATCGATTTATTTCATACTAAATTTAATGTTATATTGGAAAATTGTATACGACACATACCTGACTTATGTTTTTATTCGCAACTATAGCTCATAAACGTTTAGGTCCTGGACTGTAAGTTTTTGATGTAAATAATGAATAAATAAATAAATAAATACACGGCTCCCAAAAACCGGTAACGGTTCCAGAAGGATAGTCAACGTGGGCGAAGCCGCGGGTTAAAAGCTAGTACAATTATATATTTTTGGTTGGTGATCTGAATACGTATTGTTACGTAATATGATTATATGAAGATGCTTCATTTCAGT
This sequence comes from Plagodis pulveraria, assembly GCA_963890685.1. NCBI lineage: Eukaryota > Metazoa > Arthropoda > Insecta > Lepidoptera > Geometridae > Plagodis > Plagodis pulveraria. The sequence continues at coordinate 3,337,970 of OY982968.1, forward strand.
TTTTGTAAGGCAAAAGTAACCAATCACAAAAGGTCATGTTCTAAAGCAATTTTACTACGCAAAGACCCTTCTGTAGTCATATATTTCAGCCCCGGAAAACATTAACAAGCCTCCAGGGGCTTTTAGAAAAGGACAGCGTCCGGGTAAAAAGGACAACCCTGTATAATAAGGACAGATTTCTTTACATATTAATCAGAATAGACCCCATGGGTCACCGAGAATCATTGCTGAAATAACAAATAATGTACCTAACGGTAATATACCTATATTATGGTCTACTAACAGTAGTGCGCGCAATATAGATACGATAATAACGATAGTGTTTAGGATTCCTTATATCAAGAGGACCTTAGATCCTTCTGCCTATAATTGCCTCAAGTCCTGGTAAATTTCGCCATTATTTTGTATCATTTAGTCAATATAGGTACCAAAAAAAAAGGACAGACTGGTCCTCCTGACTTCCAGCCCTGGCAGGGATGTAAGAGATAGTCCTAAATAATCCATTGTGGTATAAGTATTACACCCAGCAGCCCCTGTTGATCGCTAATCAGAATATGACAAACTAGCAACATGCCATTACTAACGTCAAAATAGTGGAGAGTTACGGTGAGTTAGACACATAATAATGTTCATTAGAATCTTTTTCTACAACCCCTTTAGTCAAGGACTAATAGTGACGCCCAAATCGGGTTGGCACAAAGATTAAAGGCCTTAACAATGTTCGTGTTATTTTGGGCCTAAAATTAATTTCAGTTTTTTTGTAAGTAGTAATATAATAGGCCATGGAACTTACTTCATTTCGTATTGAATCCGTTAGTATATATAAATATAGGTACTAATAATGAATATCAATTGCGAATTAAATATTGAGCAGAAAGGAACTCTAAAACCTCACCGACAAGAAGTCGTAACAATTATTTGTTGTTCTGAAAAGTTGAGCATTTCATTTTTATGACTGCAACCGATTTTATTATCTTTTCTGGTTGTAAATCACGCGTTTCCTCGCTTCAGCTGAATGAGCGTTTATTTACGAACAGTTTCTATATCTGTTCTAGAGTACGTATATAATGTTAGTAGTAAAAACTCCTTACAGTTCAAAGAGATCTGTTTTTTATTAATCGCGAAATAAGCTCAAGTGTATATACTCAAGAAATAGTGTTTTTGATCATTCTTATACATGTTGGTAAGTGATGATGTGGTCTAAAATTTAAGTAGGCTAAAACTAGAATATTAACTTAAAGATAGAACACAACGAATCAAATATTTGCAGTTTTTAATGATCTAAACGCTAAAGTGTAAAACCAGGATGTATTTTTTAGGGATTCCTTAGGTAATTGTAGTAATTCTATATTTACTTGTTATGAAACTAGATGACTTAGATGACTTTTGGCCCGCCATCACAGGGGAAATACTACACGAGACAAACCACACCAACATCAATTCCTTCTCGTAAACTCTGTGTCATAAACTTCGAGTTACATATTACTTAGCGACATCAATCCGCGAACTCAGAAGCATTTCCTGGTGCTTTTTTAATAATGGTACTCTGGAGTTGCGTTTATACGTCCTACTGGAAATAATCATTATCCGTCCAACATACTTTCTATGTTTAATGTAAATAAACGGCATCATTGAAGTGGTGTTGAGTGTTCATCGAATATCGACTTAGACCGTACCAGTCTAAGTAGTTCCCATTTTTAATAGATATATGTCACCACCATCGGAACGTCGAGCATTCAAAACAGATGAAAAAGTAATTAAATTTTCGGATTGTAAAAAAGATTCTGGGCTTGCGGGTTCAAGTATCAGTTCAGACCTTCTACCTACCCCTTCGGGGAGTACAGGTGTGATGATATGTTTTTATTTGATTTTTATTAACTACTAAATAAATCAAAAGTCTTTTCGTGTTGTTTGACAAACGAGTTATGGAAATCTTACAAAAGTTACTCAAAATGAAATCACATGGTCTCCAATTTCTAAAATAAATAAATGATATGTAATTAGAAATCCTCATAGATGTCGCCTAGCACCTAATGGTGTATTCCAGCAGCTGTTCTTGAGAGCCATGTTTTTCTATATTAGCCTGAACAATATCTTCGACCGTATCATTACTGACCAGGCGAGTGAGATATTGGTCAATGGCTAATAGGAATATTTTATAAGAATAAAGAGACAAATGGGACCAAACGGCAAGCATCAGCTTTCAAATAAAAAAACAATCATCAAAATCGGTTCACACAGTCAAAAGTTCTGAGTTAATAAAAAAGAGACGGTTTGAGTACCTCCTTAATTTTTTGAAGTCGGTAAAAAATTCTACAATACAATTTCATAAAAGAGTCTAAACTAACCATGCATTCTCGACAACCATCAGGTCAAGTTGTAGTCAAAGGCCACTCTAGAAGTAAGTGTACTACTTAGTATTAATCTCAAACTGAGTAATAAACAATAAAACTTTGAAAAGAATGTCACACAAAAGCATCAGCAATCCTGAATTCTTCCGACGACATAAACCGAACATAAACATGTTATGGCCTCAAATGGACGATACAACAATAAGCACGGTTGTAAATCTTGGCAATAATTGTGTCTGCAGTTGTAAAAGGTGTAATGGAATTTCAGTTTTAGGGGAGAATTATGTATAAAAACAGAACCTACTTCACCTGAAAAGTTTCATTTAACTTAATGAAGACTGAAACTGAATAGACGATATGTATCATTACGTTTACATTAAAAAAAAACATTTTAACAAAATAATTAAAACGACTTCAACACTCAAATGTGTGAACTAACTTGTTGAAGTCGATACCATGATGGTTCAAAAGTACCTATTATGACAATATTGTGCGCACGGTACCATGGTACATGGACTGCGACATGTTATTTCACACATTTGAGTGTAGAAGTCGGTTCAATTTCTTGGTAAATATTTTATTCACCCTTTTTTAGTGACCCTTGGTACTTATGGTGTCGATTGTCATTCACTGTCAATGACTATATCATCAAGATAGGAAAATACTTTTCATTATTGGAGTGTAACTCAAAAACGTTAGGCTGATTTTGATGGAATTTAAGTAGGACAACGCGGCAAGCATCAGCATTCAAATAAAAAAAGAATCTTCAAAATCAGTTCACCCAATCAAAAGTTCTGAGGTTATTATTTTTATTTTTTTATACCATAAAGATGGCAAACAAACATACGGCCCGCCTGATGGTAAGCAGTTACCGTAGCCTATGGACGCTTGCAACACCAGGGGTATCACTCGCGCGTTGCCGACCCTGAAGAAATCTCTGAGGTAACAAAAAAAACAGAATTCAGTACCTCCTCTTTTTTGTAGTCGGTAAATAAAGAAACATTTGCTTACACATCGTTTATAATAAACAGCAGCCATCCATAGCAGTCACATCAACTTTAAATTGTCTAACATAAATAATAAGGGAACGTTACACAACGATACGCTAATATAAACTACAGCGGTACGAGTTGAAGCAATATTCAAATGGACAATAAAACAACTTGGGATATAAATCTAACCAATAACATCAATAATAGTTGGGAGAGTTCCGACGAAATTTCAATTGCAAATTTACAGGAATAATGTTATAATTTGAGCATTATACAATTCCGTATATCCTCAGTCTCATTTGTTTGTTAATTAGAGTGAACGGATGTGCGATACAAAGTGATATTCAAGATAGATGGGTTGGTATCATGAAATAATGCTTTTGCTGTATCATGACAACTATGTTAAATTATTTCGTAATAGATTAACCTGTAAGGCTTTTGTCTTCATAGCGGCTTCCAAACGAACTTGGTTACATTATAATAGGGGTTAAGGTTGAACTGGCCGGTCACTTCTCCATACAAAGGCCGTTGGGTGATCACTCCCTTATTTGAGATTTTAAGTCCAGACTTAAGCATAATACCGATTGATATCATCATTATCTAGGCTTGTATGATGCCAAAATTTTAAAATGATAATTAAAATGTAAGTTATGAGCCTCGAAAACTTTATATTAAAATGTTTCGAGGCTGATAACTCTCAAGTTAATTATTTTATTAAAATTTCGGCATCATACAAGCCTAGATAATGACAAGATCAATCGGTATTATGCTTTATATTGGACCTAAATCCTCAAATAAGGGAGTGATCACCTTACGACGTTTGTATGGAAAACGGGCTGGCCAGTTCACCCTTAAGGTATGAAATTACTCTTTTATTGTAATAAATACTTCGAATTGACATACAACCTCTATGGTTTGAAATTTTGGAGTGAAACTTTTTTCACATGGTACCTATGAGGTTCTTCTTTTAAAAATGTGCGCACATGAATGTTGCACATTTTTAAAAGTTTAAAAGAAGTTAGTATATATATTAAACAGGGACAATCACGATTACCTTACGGGGAACAAAGATAAAATAGCGGTGCCAGATTTAGATTAGCAAAGGCAAATAAAAGTCCTCCTTAGGAAATTGTGTGCGACTTTATAATAAGAACTTTATTATAAAATTGCTAAGATATTAAAATATTCACTGAAGGAAAATTCAAGTTCCACGTGAAAAATATTTTGATTAAGCAAGTACACACAGCAAGTACAGTTTGTAATTATTTAAGCGACAAAATGCTTCAGCAATTCTGTGTCTGCCAATGAACCTCCTGTCACCTACGTTATTTAAGGAATATACTGTATTTTTTATTTAGTGAGTTTATTAACAACATAAGTTGTTATTAACAAACACAACGAACTATTTAGTTTTTAGTTATATACAACTTTACAGTTACTTCAACAAAATCATGTAGGCAATCCAAAGGCAGACTACATTAATTACAATTCTCATGGGCCCAGCATATCGGTAGTATACACTTTGTGGATAAAAGACATTTAAAAGAATTTTAATATTGTTATGTTTGCAATAACGCCTGCTATGCGGATAACATTATAAAATTACAAATATACGATAGGAAACATTTATGTTATTTGCGAGATTCAAACCCGCGTCCATTCACCCCTTTAGCCTGGGCATGCTCTAAGGAATTGAGCTAACATTACAATGACGTCATAACTCAATTTTTTCCTATCGTTCCTTAACCATCGTATTACGATGGAGCGACATCTATAGGACAACTTACGTTGTACTACAAACAAGATCAATTTAGCAATTGTTTTTATACTTGTAAACTGATGATTGATGACGCAACCATATGATTTTAATATTGTTATGATGGCTAAAGGAGTGGATAGACGCGGGTTCAAATCCCGCACATGACTTAAATTTTTCTTCTCGTATATTTGTAATTCAGTAGAGTTTAAAAGAATGTTTTACTCACAGTGGCTCTAGGACACTTTTTCTCTGAACGTGGCTGTAGAATGTAGAATACTTCGATATAACAATTTTGTAGTTGACTTTCATAAGAGCGTCGTAGAAGCTTAAATCTAATAAAACATTTTGTCTTTGACTTTAACATGTCACGTGTGCTTCTTTCACGCTTCCTCTGATATTGCTTTAAATTTGGGCACCTCTGTGTAATTATGTATTATATGACGAAAATCACGGAAGATGCTCTTCCGTGAAGTGCAAGCGGAAGTAACTTCCGGAGTCTCCGAACAAAATTATGCAACAATTTCTCAAGTTTGGTTAGATGGATTAACATGCTGCTGACATTTATAGTATGGCAGTGTTAATATAATTTAATATTAGTATTGCTTGTAGCAGGAAAATAAGCTTGAATTATAAAAAAAAATTCGCATCATCTATAGGTAATTTTATTATAATGTTTTTTTTTTTAAAATAATGTTTCGTCGAAATGACGAAATGCCGGGTGGAAAGTGAAGATGGAATCATGAAATGATGACCATTATCGCAGCCGTAAGCAATGCTAATTGCCATCGATATTATCACCATAGAGATGTTTTTGGGTCCCGATTAAAATACCCAGGTTAATAGCTGCTGGAAAAGGTACACCAAAAGTATTTACGAGATATTTTCATTAATAAAAAATGTTTAACGAGTTTTCAAGTTCCGGAAAGTGCGTCGACATGCTGCATACGTTTACACAAAATAAGTCAGACTCATTTCATGTCTTATATTGTCCATTCTAGTCGCATCACACATCCATCTCTCCTCCACATGCACTGCTTTTTCATCCACCTCTTTCACTGCTCAACATTTAGATCCATACATAACTACAAATCTTATGAAGGTTTTGATAATAATGCCCTTAAATTTCTTTCGCATACGCAGCTGACAAAAGTGGGCCAAGAGACCTGCCGCTATTTTATAGATCCTGCTTTTATTCTGGTCCTACTTATACAAGCATTTTAGGGAAATCCCCCCTAAAGGGAGAGGCTGGGTTCAGTTCAGCAGTGGACTATTTGGCTGATACATACACTATTCCAAATTTTGTGTTTCATAAAAAGTAGTGCCAAAGGTACGAGCCGTATTTTTTAGGAAAAAGATTGTGACCCATAAAGTAATTAAATATATAGAATCTTTTCTGTTGTAAGTCTGTGCCTACGTCGAAATTTATCCAACAAAGGTGCCCATCGACTGCGTTTTTTTTTTCTTGGAAACAAAACAGAATAAAATCTCAACATAACTAAATAACAGAATTAAAATTATCGATCTAGATTGTATTCCAAAACATGTGTACACAACATGGTATATTGGTATATCATAATTCAATTAAATTAATTACCTTTTGAAAATTTGAGTTAAGATTACTTAGGTGCCTACTCTCACACTGACTCTTAGCTGGTTTTTATTACTTATTGTATTGCTATAGACTTAACTATTATATCCCCAATATTCAACTACACAAAACTTAGAAGAATTAACCTAGTCCTATATGCATAGCGTTTTCAGCTACATCACTCACCACACCATCAGAGATGTATACTTATATGTATGTTAGTATATGTAACGACTGCAGTTATTGAAATACAAATAATCATTCAGGCAGACATTATAAGCTTTGCCTATCTATCAGAAACATCAAAGAAGGAATGATGGCAGAAGCTTACTGCATGTAAATTTACTTATCAATAGGGTCACCAAGTTACAGTTTGTAAAAACTGGATAACTCTACAGCAGAAGATTGTTTTTAGATACTATTTCGCCGCCTGGTTGTGGTTCAGTAGCAAGAGCGTCTGCGTGAAGGTTCTGGGTTTGATTTTCATGTTAAATATACATCTATTTAGTAGTCTAGTAGTACTTATTTCATTGTTTTCAATGTATAGAGTGTTTTTATACCATTATTTGTTATACCTTTTTTACTTTCAGGGATTACATTTAGCCTATAGATACATTTCTTCCCCATTCTACAAGACTAACACTTTAAACTACTATTATAAATGCGAAAAAGGTTGTATGTGTGTGAGGGAGTAACACTGTGTGTGTATGATATGTAAAGGTGTGTTTTTAGTCTGTAAAGGACTCTAAGCCCAGCATAATGACCTGCTTCCCTGTAAGTACGTGTCAATACGTTTTCGAGCTCTAAAAGAAGAAAACGCAAGTTGGGTTAGAATGTGAACAGGTTTTTGTTTTATCTTACCTCCTAATATATAGGACACTGAAAAAATATGTTTCATAAAATTCTACTACCATTATGTGTATTTGGGTTAACGTTCTACACAAAATATCAATATTTCAGGGTTATAATTATTTCCGATTAGGAGTTACTCATGAGTTATGAACAGACAAACAGATCCTTACAGGTGTCTCATTTGTGGGGCTCCATTTATCTCTATGAGTACGGGGACATAAGTTTTTTTTATGTTATTGTGACGTAACAGGCACGAGGCCCACCTGATGTTAAGCGGATTAGCCTCTGCCTATAACAGATGCATTCCGTCACTAGTCACGATTTGCACTGCGCACGTCACCTTGAGACATAGTTCTTAAGTCTCATTTAACTGTAATTTTACTGGCTTTCAAGGACTGCTGCCGGAACACACCGTTAGGTGCTTGGCGACAGATTTTCTACTTGAGGGTGGTCGCTAGCCGGCGGGCTTCGCAAAATGCCCTTCCACCATGCGGTGAAGCTGAAGCCCGCGGCGGGATTCGAACCATGGACCTGCTGCGCGGCAGTCCATAGCCAATGCCACTGAACCATCATTGCTTCAAAAGATCCTGGAATAACTTATCGTGATCTTATCTTTTACCCTATTTGCAGTAAAATTTCTCAGTGAGTGGATTTATTTGGGTGGAAACGAGTGTTATATAATAACAAACCCATCTTTATCTTCCTCGTCAGTATCCTTATCAGGTAAGACTGTAAAAGAGACAAGAGACAGTCAAGGCACCACTTTATTTTTTTAAGAATTTTGCCAGAAATTCCTTAAATATAAATAACGCAGAGATATCCTACAGTCATCTGAAATAGAAATCCGCATATATCAGATCAAAGTGTATCAATTCCGTTTATATTACGAGTACGTTTAGATTATCCTACGATATTTCTGAATATTGAGGACTTCCATTTTGTCGAGATCAACTGTTCACTAGTTTTATACACACAAGTTTCCGCGATTTCGTGGAATAGATACTTAGATATAGCTGAATGTAGAAACGACCATAGCAAACGAAAACTGCTATAAATTACTTCAAGTGGAAATAAATGTGTAATAGACTATTTTGGTTATCTGAATGGATCGATATAGTATATATTATGAGGAGTCGGAACAACCCCAAAACAGCATCGATGGGACCAAATCATCTGCTTCGTCCGGAGGTCCTGAAGATGCAACTCTACGAGTCCCACATTTGCTTTAACTCAAAAACTTATGAAGCAGTGATGGCTCAGTGGCTTTGACTATGAAACGCCGCGCAACAGGTCCATGGTTCGAATCCCGCCGCGGGCTTGAGCTTCACCGCATGGTGGAAGGGCATTTTGCGAATGCCCGCCTGGCTAGTGATTACCCTCAAGTAAAAAATCTGTCGCCAAGCACCTAACGGTGTGTTCCGGCAGCAGTCCTTGAGAGCCAGTGATATTACAGGCACATGAAACTTATTAACTATGTCTCAAGTTGACGGGTGCATCTGTTATAGGCAGAGGTTAGTCCGCTTAATCGCCGCGCATCAGGTGGTCCTCTTGTTCCGTCACAATAACATAAAAAAAACAGAGGAGCTAGTGTGGTACATCTGACTGAAAACCTTAACGGTTGAATACTTGAAGTCTCGCCACTATGTAAAAATAATTTTTACATAGTGGCGAGACTTCCATAAACCATATATAACCATAAAATTATTTATCTTGACGACAAAATGACTTCATGGAGGAGCAGTTTTGACCAATAGGGTCGTTTAGAGGAAATCCCGAGGGAGACTAAGTTTAACTAAGACTTATTTTATTTTTAAAGATATCTCGTATGTATGTTGGTCTATAAGCTGTATACAATAACTTTAATATACATGCTTCTACCCGCAGTTTCATACATGTGGATATATCTAGATCACTCGGGAGGAGAATAAAAAACCCTGAAGTATGTGCTAGTTCACGACCTTCTTTTTTCATGGAATTATGACGGAACTACGAGGCCCACCTGATGTTAAGCCTCCTCATGTTAAGTAACCTCTGCCTATCACAGATGCATTTCATCACAAGTGACGAATTGCACTGCACCCGTCACCATGAGACATACAGTTGTTAAGTCTCATGTGGCTGTAATTTTATTAGCTTTTGAGGATTGCTGCCGGAACAAACTGTTATGTGGTAGGCCACAGATTTTCTATTTGCTTAGAAAATCTGTCTTTAGTCAGAGTCAATATCAAAATGTTATTCCAACATGCAAAAAACTAATTAATAAAGGAAGGTCTACGCCCAGCTGAATAAAGAAATTAATGAAAAATGGCGTCGATAATCATAGCCTCCCCCTTTTTTTTTAGGGAGGACATAGATGCTGACTACTGCTATACGGACGTCCAGCTCCACCGAGTTTTGGGCGAGGGAAGGCCCTCTATAGCCCAGGAAGGAGAAGTGCCGAAGGCACTTCTTCTGATTTGGGCGTATAAGGCGCCTTATACCTCCGTCTCCTGCGGGCGCCGAAAACGCCTCGCTACCATCGGGAGGAGTGACAGCGAGCTCAAGGGCACCACTGTGGTTCGGACCTCGGCTTGTCTCGCTGCCGAGAGACAATGGGGAAATCGGAACTAAATGCCCCGGTACAACTGCAGTGTTGTACCGTTGAGAATGGGCCCTACTGAATATTGCTCTGTGACTATTTGGAGAGACACTAATCGGGACTGTATTTTTGCTTTGAGCTCGCCGGCGAGCTCGGTGTTTGATAGTGGAACCTCTTATTACCGCACTCCTGGGGATGTTACCGGGACGACTTGCGGACAACGCTAAAGCTGCCAACGTAATGGCTGCGATGGGGTCATCCGCGTCGTCCAATACTTGCCGTGGCCGGCGACGGGGAGGTTTGAAGTATGGGTCGGATGAGGCAGTCGAATAGTTCGCTGCCTGGACAACCAGAGGGTTCGGGTGGTGGGGGGCTCGATCAAAGTGTCGGTGGACGCAGCCCTTATTGAACTGCGCTAAAGAGGGAAGGTTTAGGTCGCAGTGCAACTCGGCGCTCCGGACGTACCAGAGAGCGCCGGTTGCCCTGCGAAGAAACCGGTTTTGGAGGGCTTGAAGCTTATGTAGGTGGGCCTCACTAGCATGACTGAACACTACTGATGCGTACCTCATGATGGGGCGGCCTCCCCCTTGCTCACTATTGCTGTTTATAGTGGTGAAGATTATTGGCGTCATTTTAAATTGTATTTTTTATTAAACTGGGTTATAATTACCAAATTTCAACAAATCTCTACTACTACACGCGATAAGATACAGAAATTACAGAAGATGAGTAATCGTTCGCTCAAAAAGTCAAGACCTCCTGAGGATACTTCGTGTAGAAGCGACACACGTCGCAAATTCTTCCCGTGAAGCTACGTGGCGTTTGTGATGTCACGTCGGCTTAACAAGATAATTAGGCGGAATTGTCACAAGAATTATTTTTATATTTTTCCTAAATGTTTTATTAAAATATTTTTTAAATATTTGTTATAACTAAATATAAATTTCCACGAATATATTGACTAATTTGAATATTTTAGACACCCATTCGTATTCACAATATATACACAATTTTCATCCTTCCGTCATGACATGAGAGAACATCTTTTTCTATGACTTATAAAAATAGATGTTCTCTCATGACCGGTTGACGGCAGAACTTATTTCGTATAAATGACTTTGTATTTCCTTAGGGAGAGCGGTCTCTGATAGAAATCGTTTATTTACCAAACTTATAGGTTATGAGATTCAAAGCACTATAGCGTACAAATAATCTCTTATTTAAATAAAATCACCCAACAATAAATTTTGCATTTCAGCCTTTGCCGGAGTTCCGAGTGATCCCCATCGAATGCATCTCTTTAACAATACGAAATTGCATAAATGATAAAACATACGCCATAACCACAAATAGACCGAAATTAAAACTGAATCAGTCATAGACAGTTACAATGTCAAAATTACAACGATAGGATTTTTTTTGTGAAGTACCGGATTTTAACCCGCGCCATCCACCCTTGTAGCCGTCATACCCATATGCTAAGCCAACATGAGTCATGGCGCATGACGTTAATTTGCTCTTGGTACTAGTAAGACTAGTACACTAGTAAGTCTATAGTAATTATTATGATTAGATAAACCTCAAATGTTATTTTGTTGTGACTCGTGATTTCCGGTACCAACTTTACGTCAGTATCAACATACTCGCAAAATGATGTTCATTCAAAATCATAAGGTTTTAATAACATTATTGTTTTTTTTTCTACATATGATTATAAGCACTATCGCGTGCTAAGCGAAAATCATATCTTACATGTTATTGGAGCACAATTTTTTTTGCTCTGGCCGGGAATTGAACCCGCGTCCTCCGATTTCGCGCCAGATGCCTAAACCACTCGGCCACCTGGACACGTTAATTCTAGCCGAAATTTCGTGCTTTAATTGTATTACTTTAACCGTCATAGGGGACGGTGCGCGGCCATCAACCAGATTATTAGACTTCATCTGATCGAAAGAAGTGTTTTTTCAAACACTTAACTCTCGGAATGATGTCGCCACCCTTCTATATTTCTAAATATTATTATAAGCACTTTAGCGTGCTGAGCGAAAATTATTGGAGCACAAAATTTTATGCCCCAAATATATATTATATAATAAATATAATAGAAATTTTGTGCTGCAATTGTATTATTTTAACCGTCATAGGGCACGGTGTGCGAAATCAGAGGACGTGAGTTCGATTCCCGCCCGGGCACATAATTTTGTGGTCTGATAATTTGTAAAATATGATTTTAAAAATTATTTTTTCACGTTAGTGCTTGTAATCATATTTAGAAACCAGATAATTTTATTTAAACAGGAAGAACCCAATTCGATTGTTTGTTTTTTTTATCTTACGCTGTTTCTCCGCCAATTATGAACTGATTTTGATAATTTTTGCTTTGTTGGTAGTAGCGGTGTATATATATATATATATATATACGTTATGTCATACTAGCATTCAGGAAAAGCCAATAATCCCCTCATGGATAAAACGGTCTTTGTCTTGGGCTAGCTTGAATCCTTACACAATAGATAGTTTTATTGAACCGTCAAAGCGCCCGCGTGCCCATCCATTATAGCTTTGTAACTAAACACTGTAGGAATACCTTTTCAGCCATTGACGTCTCTTGCTACCCTTTTAATTATACCTATCTGAGGCCATTACCATTAAGACCATTTATTTCGATCTCTCGCAAGCGCAGTATCACGTTTTTATTTATATCATATTCTTGTTTGTCTGTCTGTTGTTTCGGGTGGTATCTTTCAACTCAAATTAAGAGCACTTCCCGATTATTTTAATTTATTTTAAGGCACATAAAAACCTGGTTTTAAGATAAATCTACTACACTCCATTTATAATACTTTAAAGTATTTAAGACCTTTAATATTTGATAGACAGTGGCCCTTGAAATGTTATAGTCAATAATAATTGCAAAATTGAAACGATTTCAACGAATTTTATTTAAAAAATGCCCTGCTAATCAACTATATTTTTACTTTCATTTTTAATTAATTTTGGTGTTTCTCATTGAAATTTAAGAAGAAGGTGATCAGTATGTTCTGTTTTCAAAGTATCAGTTATTTGCTTTGCAATACGACAAAGTTGTAATTTGGCGCGAGAACTTGTTTTGACAATGAAAGTTAGAACGAAGGCTTTTAGGAGTGAACACCTTGAACGAAGCAAGTGATTCAAATATAGAATACTGAGCGTAACGAAGGCGGGTGTATATAATGTTCTTTGACGAAGGTGCCAAAGGTACGAGACTTCAAATAACTTTACTGCCGAGCTCAACACATATTTTTTTTATACTGTGCCTATAGCATTTTGCTTGCTGTAGCGAGCAAGATGTAATATATATAATTTATAACGTAACATAAAATTACGCCCCTTTTTCCGTTGGGGGTAAGCAGAGGTCACAGATTTCCAATAACTACGATGCTTACTCTGCTCCTAATTCGCTTTCGCTTCATCTACACTCATCAACCCTTTCATACATAAGCGCCGGTTTAGGTTACTCCTGACCTGGCCTCTTTTCACAACGTCTTCAATCTGATTTTGGAACGTTCTATGTCTTCCACTTCCAACACTTCCGTTCACTTGTCTTCTGTGTGTCTGATTTTTACCACCACATCCTCATTCACGCCACATCGTTCCCTTATCACACAATTCCTTATCCTGTCACTCCGTTTGACTCCAATTATGCTTCTTAATGCTCTAATCTCCACTGCATTTATGCTACTTTCATGGATTTTCTGCCATACCCAACTTTCACTATCATACATTAGTGTCGGAATCAACACTCAATAAGCTGTTATAAATATGGCAAACTTCCTACATTATAACATTGAATATGAAATTATTTTTCACCTAACAATCTCGGGAAAGTGTTGTTTTTCATTCGAAATATGCGTTGTAAGTGGTTTTTATCCGCAAACTAGGAAAAGGTTTTTAAAATTCGAACTTTCATAAAAGTTCCACAAAAATTTATTTACATTAAATATTAACGATTTTAATAATTCTACTACATATTTATTTTTAAATTAAAGTTAATTGGTAATAATTCCTGCAACTGTGATAAAGGTGTGAATTTTAAAAGCCTTCCACGCTAGCGGTTTAAATATTTTTTTACCTAATAATGTAACCGACTTCAACACTCAAAAGTGTGAAATAACTTGTTGAAGTCGGTACCATTATAGTTCAAAAGTACTTATTATCACAAAGTTGTGTGCATGGTACCGACTTCGACAAGTTTTTTCACTTTTCACTTTTTTAGTGTCCGTTGCTACTTACGGGATCGATTGTCTTTCACTGTCAACAACTATATCATAATATTTTTCAGTTATTGGAGTGTATCTCAAAACGGCTTGACCGATTTTGGTGAAATTTAAATAGGACCACACGACAATCATAAGGTTTCAAATAAAAAAAGAATTAACTTAATTAAAAGAAAGAATCATAATAAAAAACAGACGAATTAGGAACTATCGGTTAAAAACACTTTTCGACATGATTTCGAATGATAAACAACACCTTTCCGAACTTGTGAGGTAGAAAGTATATTATTTGTATTAGGTGTTTGAAGCAATGATGGCCGGGTGGTATTAGCTATGGACTGCCGTGCCGCAGGTCCCTGGTTCGGTCCCCACCGCCGGCTTGAGCTTCACCGTATGGTGGAAGGGCATTTTGCGATTGCCGGCCTGGCTAGCTACCACCCTCATGTAGAAAATCTGTCACCAAGCACTTAACGGTGTGTTCCGATAGCAGTCCTTGAGAGCCACTGAGACTTGTGATGAAATCCATCTGTTTTAGGCAGAGGTTAGTCCGCTTAACATCAGGTGGGCCTCGTAGTTCAGTCACAATAACATAAAAAAGGTAGGAAAAAGCACAACTCAAGAAATTTACGTTCATTATATTGTTTGTATACTCATGATAAATAACTATACTCTTTGTTAAAAGTAAAATACAGGAAAGACGAATATTCATATTCATATTCATTTATTGGTAATAATTTGATTACAAGTCATATATTCGTTACATAAAAATTAATATGTTATAGGTATATTACATTCATACATTTTACCATTATCTGATAACAGATAAATGCGAAAAACTCAAATAAAAACATGTCAAAATTATATTGAAAATACAAATGTAAATTACAATGTCAACATAAAATAAAATATCAGCATTAGCTGACCACCTCTCAGCTTGACATTAGTCAAGCTATTGTCTCTAGTTAGCTGTTGTCCATTATAGTCCAATGCATCAATATGAGGTAAGCGAACATCACTAGTGTCCTATTGAGTCTCAGATGACTGACGTCTTTTCACTTAATATTATAGGAGTATGTTAATAATATTTCTAAATAGTTCTAATATTTAATGCATCTGTTATAATCAGAGGTTACTCGGCTTAACATCAGTTGGGCCTCGAGCATGATCCGTCACAATAACATAAAAAATAAAATAGGATTTGTATTGCTGTTATGTTTTATTCTAATCAATAGTTAATTACACGCGGATCGTTATTCCCGATCGTTACGGGGTTTTTTGTAAGCGCGATTGGAGCTATAGTTTTAAAATACATCAAATCTTTGGTATTCCAAGGATTTTTATTTAATTCTACCGTAGATTTACTTCAAAACCTAACCTAAGCTAAGTTTACTGAGCATGCAAAATATATTGATATATATTGCATGCTAAGCAAACATTATATATACACATTTTTTGAGCACATAATTCTGTTAAGGCACTCATTGAGTAAAGCTTGTTGACACGGGTTTGTATATAGCTCGAGATGAAACTTGATGCTCTAATAAATGTAAATGTATTATAAATAATGCTTTATATTCTTTGCCGACTTCCAAAAAAGGTTTAATTCGAGTGTATGTTTTTTGTATGTTTGTTGCGTGATTTCTCCGCTAATTATTAACTGATTTTGGTAATTATTCTTTGTTCGATAGAATACACCTTAGAGGTAGTCCCATATATAATTTCATCAAAATCTGTTGAGCAGTTTTTAAGTTATAGTCAACTGAAAAATGTATTTCGCTTACCTAGATGATTTAATGGTATTTGCTGTTGTCGATGATATAAATCTGTATGATGAGTATTTAAGGCGGGTGAATGATCTTGTGAGCAGTCTGCATCACTAAAAATTGTAAAGTAGAAATCTGTCGCCAAACACGATAGAAAGACATATCTAAATAAATTTAAGTTTGTTGCTCATTACATTTACGTACTAACAGTAAAATTATCGAATCCACCAAAAGCTATTTTGCCCCCTTAATCCTAATTAGAGAAGATACTCCTTTTTAAGAACTCACCGTCTACAGTTTCATACTTTATGTCTTGAGTGTCTCATAAAATATTACTCCAAGTAAATGCAATATTTCAGGAGCCGTAGTAAAAATAACGCAGGTATTATTTATTTGTATATGTCAAGATGATTTTTCTAAAGCCCACAGAAGTTTTTTCTTTTTACTTATAGCTGATATAATTTGACTACTAACTCACCTGAAGGTAACTGATGATGTATTGAAGAAGTTGTTCAGGCTAACCTAGAATTATCTCTCAAGAACAGCTACCAGAATACATCGATAGGTGCTTCGCGACAGATTTACTACTTGAGGAAGGTTGCTGGCCTAGTAAGCATTCCTTCCCAATATGCTATAACGACTGCCATCCTAAGACAACAACCGGGAACAACGCCTTAACGTGCCCTCTACCCTGGAAGTGCTCAGTAGTAATGTCACTAGCGGTCACCCATCTAAGTCATGACCGCAGCGGACGTTGTTTAACTTAGTTGATATGTTAAGAACGGGCAAGTAAGCTGCGCTACAAGCGCTTCGAAGTATATTTCTAAAAGTATGTTTGGCTTCCAATATCTCTCCATACTTCGACTCGACCTCATCGTCTTTTCGGTATAGGTAAGGTAAAAGTAACATATTTTGAAGCAGTGATGGCTCAGTGGCATTGGCTATGGACTGCCGCGCAGCAGTCCATGGTTCGAATCTCCCCGCGGGCTTGAGCTTCACCGCATTGTGGAAGGGCACTTTGCGAATGCCCGCCCGGCTAGCGAACACCCTCAAGTAAAAAATCTGTCACCAAACACCTAACGGTGTGTTCCGGAAGCTGTCCTTGACAGCCAGTATTTCTAGGTTAAGCCTGTTAACACCTTCGACCACATCATCACTAACCATCAGGTGAGATACAGGTCAAAAGCTTACCTATCCGCAATAAAAAAAATACTTATACGAGTAGGTTTTGTTGTGACCGTGTTCACTTATAACCCCGTAACTACGACAACTGCCAAATGATAAAAACTTTGAAAATAAACAAATATTTCATGATATATACGCGAATTATTTGCCAGAACATAGGATTTTATTTAAAAAGTGATGACACTCTCTATTTTTTTACTAGTTTCTTTTCATTTAATGAATGTTTATTTGAAAGAGTACAACAAAATGATTAAGATCGATAAGTCAAGTACAGCATTCAGTATTCAAGTATTCAATTAGTTGTATCTTAGAGCATTTTCCTTCCAAAATTATAATCTTATTAGATAAATTTTTATATATGGAAGTACACATTGCTTACATTTTGTAAATAAATAAATGTTATGTAGTGTAGCTGCTGTGCTCGGGCGCTAGACCGGTTTGAACCAGCTCAGGGGGCGGGGAAAACTTTCGTAGCTTTCATTTTGTTTCTTTCTTTATTCCTGTGCCAAGGGGCAATCACCATGTGTTACACCTTTAACCTTAGTCGCCTCTTACGACACCCACGGGTAGAGATGGTGGGGTGACCTTCTAGCCCGGCACCCCACGGGCAAGTTTATTAATTAGCGGTGGTATAAAGATGCTGAAAAGGTCGAGAGCTTATTAGCTGGGATTAATCTTGAGACCGTGACAAGGTTTGGTTTATTAATATGGATCTACGAGTAGGTTGTATGTACTTACATTATTATAGTTCTGAAGTCCTAAGGGCCATTTAGCAATACAATCAATCGCAATCTCAATACTTTATACCTACTACTGTATTGTATAATATGAACTTCACTCCGTTTATGGTTATCTAGCCAAATACACGTGAAGTACAAAATATGGTGTTTTATTGAAGATATTTTAATTTAACTATAAAATTTTGTAATTGACCTTGAATATATTCAATGAAAAGAACACGAGTTTCAATTGAAATTCGAACTCTCTAAACGGACATCGTTTCTAAAAGAAAATGTCAAAGTTAAGGATATCTCCGATATCATTTTGTTAGTAGTTAGTGTTATAAGCATTATTGAATAAGCCTTCAAGAAGAAAGCATATTGAAAGGTTGGCAACCTATCACATGACCTCTCATCTGGTATTGCGAATGTCCGCGAGTGACGGTGATCACATACCACCGTGCCGCTAGTGAGCCTCATACTAGTTTACAATACTTGCAATGGGATAAGCATCCCAAAAACTAAAGTAGGATCCTTCCTTTCTTTATTTTTATTATTATTTGTTAAGAGATCTGCCATAATCACAGATAACAATGCATTTAATTTTATATAATTGTAGTTAAGCGTGAGATTTGATCTTTATAAAGTAATCCGCAGAGCATGCGTAATTGCACAAATAAAAATATTAAAAATATAGGGTTTAAAGTCAAAGTCAAAATCATTTATTCAATTTACGCGTTAGAAGCTTTTATAAAGGTTAATTACAAATTTTGAATATTGAAATATTCAAAATTGTACTGCCACGTTCCGCAAAAAAAAATGTATAGAGCCACTGCGAGAAGACCGGGCAATCCAGGTTGCGTCATCATTAACAAGTTTAAAGCTAATTGCAAAATTAGGCTTGTTTGTAGTACAACGTAAGTTGAACTATAGATGTCGCTCAATCCCAATATGATGGTTAATAAAGAATGAGAAGAAAAATTATAGTTTTCATTGTCATGTTAGCTCAGTCGGTCAGAGCATATTCCGGCTATAGGGGTGGATGACGCAGGTTCGAATCCCGCACATGACTATTACTTCTCCTGTCGTAGATTTGTAATTTTCTACCGACGTCAACAAAAGAGCAGTTACTCAATTTGTCTGTTTTTTTGTTTGTTACTTCAGAACTTTTGACTGATTTTGATGTTTTTTTTAATTTTAAAGCTTGTCGTGAGGTCTCATTTAAAATTCATCATAATTGGTCAAGCCGTTTTTGAGTTACGTTCCAATGATTGGAAAGTTTTTTCCTATCTTGTTGCTATAGTCATTGACAATCGATCCCATGAGTAGCAAAGGTCACTAAAAAGCTTTTTTTTACAAAAAAATGGCCCGACTTGAACACTGTAAAATAACTTGTAACATAATAAGGCTATCAAAATTACAACTAACGTACTACAGTTCAAAAGATACAGTTCTTTAAATGTGGAACGGACAGACAGACAGCAGTGTTTTTACTACGGAACTCTAATTAAAAAACCTCTTCACTAGATAGTGAAATTGTTTTTCCTGCAGTTAACTACAACATACTGCAGCAAATTCTACCCTTTTAATTTAGCTTACGTGCTTCTACTAGGAAAACACATTAGAGCATTGTGGAGCTAAGCAAGATACATTTTAATTATTGTAGGGAGCTTTTCTGAGAGATTTCTGCTTGGCTTTGGTAAGTGCAGAGGGAAACGCTTCACGAATTAACGTGTATATCGTGTTCTGAATAATAATGGTACATTTTTATTATTAAATTACTATGAAACAGCTAGGACTCGCATTATCCGGAATGATTACGACCAGTTTCGGGCTGTTTTAAAGTCCTTCATCTGGGAATCACAATTGCGTGAAGCGACGAGTATGGGCCTCAGCGAGTGCTTGTTGCTTGCCGGTTCCTAATAAGGTAATATGGATAACACTCGGGATAGTGAAATATTAATATTTATAATTTAATTAATTTACGAGGCAATGCTGCCAGCATGCTGGGCACGCTGCCAACTGGTAGTGGGTTAGAGCATGTGGACGGCCTATGAGTCTGCAATAATTTTAGGGATCTAAATGCTTTTATTGTAGTAGCTGTAGTGTGCTGCCAACATGCTGGCAGCACTACCCATAATTTGCTCTCAGTAGTAATCACCATTAGTGTTCAGCCATCCATTTCCGCTGCGGTCACAAAATGGATGGGTGACCGCTAATGGCGTTTACTACTCAACGGTAAGATTTGGAGGGCGCGGTAAGATTCGGAGGGCACGTTAAGCCGTCGTCGGTCCCTGTTGTCTTATGATAACAGCCGTTATAGCATGGTGGTAACCCAACCACGAATTTTACGAATATCCGCCTCGCTAGCTACCACCCTCAATAAGAAAATCTGTCGCAAAGCACCTTAGTAGTATTTTCCGGCAGGTGTCCTTAAGAACTAGTAATTCTGGTTAAACCTGCGACTTCTTCAATCAAATTAACACTTATACAGATACAGAGATATAAGATTGTGGTAAGAGGGTACCTAATAGCTAAGAAAAAATCTATTGTGTTCCTACAGAATTGGTCATGGGAATTTTCCCAACAAGATACTTTAGTAAAAGCTAGACTGAAAAGCCTCCGAGATAGACGCAAAGCTGCCAACATATCGGCTTTTAACAGCCTCATTTTGGAGGACGTACTATTGAACTTAATTTTTTTTTTCCACCAAGGAAATGATATTTCTTTTATCAGAAATAAACGAAATGTCTGTTTCCCGAAATATATTATAGTCTGGGACTTTTCGAGTACTGAATGAATCTTCTAGGCAAGCGTGATCGTATTATTTTAACGATAGCTTCACAATTCTTATATTTATTTATGGTAATATTTTAGTTAGATCCGCATAACATATAAAATACAATACAATATGCTTACCGGCTATGGAACGTAAAGTTAGGTTAAGGTTTTATTCGGGACCGTTACATCGAACATTGTAAGTGCCAAAATCTGAACAACGTGTTTTATTTTATATTATAGATAGATATATTTTTAAAGACACATAGACGTGGGTAAAAACATGATGTAGAGTACAAAAACGTACCAGCTCTATATAAGCTTTCAATACATTGCACATGCGAAATGATGCAGGTATACTAAGTGCTTTAACTCAGATCCGATGAAAGTTTCTAAGGATTTAGATAGAATGCTTTCAACAAATAACGAGTAGTTAGTGGAAGTAGTTTCTGTGCTACTTGCGGTAAGTAGCTACTCGTACTTCCAGACGTTAAAAAAACAAAGAGTGCTTCAATTGTGTACTTAGATTATATTATAAGGTCAATAACATTTTATCAACATCACTGTGGGGGGTTTCAACGTGCCCCGGGTCATAAAATTATATTAGTTTGGAATGTTTAAAGCAGTGATGGCTCAGTGGCATTGGCTATGGACTGCAGCCAAACCGGAAGAATTTTCGACGCGTTTAGCTTCTACACGAAGCATCCTCAGGAGGTCTTGACTTAACGAGCGCACGATGGAGAAATCTAAGCATCTGTTATAGGCAGAGGTTAGTACACTTAACATCAGGTGGGCCCCGGACTTGTCCCGTCACTGTAAGATAAAAAAATTGTGCCACTCGCGTTTAGATTTTACACAAAATTTGTTGTAACTATTGTTTAAGCTGTGACGCGTTTTGGCTTACAGAACGACGTCAATGCATGGGACATTTACGCAGTTTTCCAACGTGTGCTTCAAAAACACATTCACTAATCGATTCTAAAACATTTCCCACAGATTTTTACTAATCTAATATTCACCTTATACCTCAACCATTCTTCAGTCAGTAATGAAAGGAAGGCACCCATCGCGCTGGGTGGTTTCTGTCCCAACAAATTTCTCTTAGTATCCAGAGCGATAACGCTGCAGCCATTATAACGCAAATAATATTCTACGCCGCCAAACAGTGAATCTAAGGAATTGTTATTTTGTCACGAACGTCACAAGACATGATAGAAGTGAGGTTGTATACGTAGGTCACACTAAAAGATATGCGTAACTTTAAAAAACAACATGTTATACACAACATATTATGTTTATTGCTTTCAAAATACTCTCTTTTACATTACAACATTTTTTCATGCAATCAAACGATTTTTTAAAACAGGAAGACCACAGATCTGAAGGCATGTTTTTTACATGCTGATTGAACGCTATCACTGCCTTTTCGGAGTTGGTAAAAGTGAAACATCTCATCAAATATCTGATTTTGGGGAAAATACAGAATTAACTCACAGGTCGGGGCTACGTGCAGGATGGGTGACGAGTTGTACTTTTTCGGAAGCTAAAAATAACTTTGTTTTGTTGGCCGTGATCATGACGTAGGAGAACGCAGCTTTTTGTTCGTCTTTTGCGAACTTTTTCTAACACCCTGGGGAAACAAATGGTAGAATACCACTCGGCATTAACACTCTTTTGATCTCCAAATGGAATTGTTTTTTACCAACGTTTCTCGCCTGCCTCACTTTTGTTGGCAGGTTCTCATATTCAAACACACATTCACAATACATAAATCCACGTTTCGTCTCCTGTGACAATGTCATAAACAGCATTAGAATGTCCGTGGTCGTACTTCAGTAGCATCTGTCAGCGCCTTTCCACGCGAGCCCGCTTCTGCTCCGCTGTCAGTTCATGAGGGATCCAACGACAACAAAGTTTCCGAACTTTTAATTCAGCGTGTAAAATTTTCTGAATTTGGCTCATACCAATAATAAACCCTAATAGTCCTCGAATTGTCTAATAGGTAATCCGCGGGTTTTCTTCAATTAGCCGCTTAACAGTAGCCACATTATTTGCGTTGACTGCAGTTGTTCACGAAATTCGTCATGTAAAGAAAACCTCTCTCAAATTCAGCAAACAATCGCCTCACGGTACTCAAACAAGGTGCTCTCCCTAAAGCATTATGAAGAAGAGCGGCACAGTCTTGCGGTGAGAGAACACTTAAAATCATAAAAAAATATCACTCTTGAATCTTTTCGACTTAATTCCATTTTCGTTGCGTACGTAGAACTTTGGTGTGTAAAAAAAAACATTTGACAAATGACTTCCGGCCAATTATTTTTAATACTAAAGTAAAATAAAATAAGTTCAAGTCGTTTCAAAAATTGAAACATTCGAAATTCAAATAGTTCCAATTAGCTAGAAGTGCAAAACTTTATGCACTTCTAGTATTTGAGATTTATTTGAGAGTATTCCATTATTAAAACCATTTTCATGAAAAATTTATTGCTGCTAAAATATAATTTTACAAATAATTTTCTATAGATGACATTATACGAGTGACATTTAATTTTTTTCAGGATAATGCACCTGCTAACGAGTGAAACAAATATTTATATGTTATTACAAAGTTTTTTTTTATATCAGACTAAAAAAAAAATTTTGTGCCTTATCTAGCAAGATCCGAATGTATAGGGTGAGATTATATCCTGCAGGAAATAATGGGATCCTCCAAGAGTATAACAACATATTGATCTACCTTTTCAGAGATTAAATTGCGTGATTATGTGTTAAAATATAATGAATATCCCAAATATTGTAATACCAAATACTCATTCCCGAATCCTAGCGTATTTTTAGGGTCCGCAGCCATTTTACGTCGATTTACATACAAATGCCGGGTACGCTAACAATATCACCTAGACGGGCGATATTTGACTCCGTATTACGCAGGTACGGACCGGGTTTACGGCCAATATTGGAGGAACAAAACCTGATCGTATTTCACTTTTATCTGATATTGTGATATGAGACTTGAATACGAATTCAAGGGTTGATGAATTGATGGTTTATTCTACTGGTTTATCTGGACGTTTGGACTACGGTACTGTTTTATAATAGCACAAATACATTTTTCATCTGACGTCACAAATAAGGTTATAAACTGTTTTCTCAAAACAAACGTAGATGTCTCTATATAGAGACATCTACTTTTGTATTAGTACATACTAATAATTATGGGGTTCTCTTATACTATGTATCTTAAAAAATACTACCGCACCGTGGTCGGTAAAATTTTTTTTTACTTTTGTTTTTGTATAACGTGCTTACGTGCTAGATATAGTCCCGAGAATCGTTACCACACAGAACTTTTACGTATTTTGAGCGGTCTTTCATAGTATGTTGCAGAGCAGAAGCTAACTAAATTTAATGTGTGTTTTGGTATAATATATGGTTTATATATTATTATTATTAATATTTATTAATTTATACGCCTTTATATTCCCAAAAGAGTGAGTACGTCTGTACTGTGTCATTTTAACACCCACGGTGCGGTTTATTTGTTACAAACGGTATATTTCATGTGATTTTCCTCACTTCTGAGCGAAATTAAATTAGTGGTGTGGTGGCAGTGACAATAGTAGCATCACCTTGCCGAAAAAACGTACAAGAAGGAGGGTAGACCGGTTCGTCTGCTCTTAGTGCCTACCATCCACTCGCATAGACTTCAGTTTACTCGTGATCATGGCGATTGCAACAGTGCCGAAATATCGAGAGCTCAAAAGTAATAAAAAACACGGTAAATATCCCGTTGGTAATAATAATTGAAAACTACTTAAATGATTTTGATGAAATTTAAATGGGACTAATTTGGAGGAATATTCTACCCAACAAACATACGAAAAAAATACATAGAGTGGAAATGAGAAGCTCCTCCTTTTTTGAAATTCTGCTAAAAATACGTAAAAGTATTTGCATTTAAGATCTAGTGAAGCTGCATCTACTATCCCTCATTTGCACGTTAACTATGTATCTAATCATTTATTCATTAAACATTAAACTCGCAAATCAACCTGTATCTATGTAAATTGGAGCGATAATGAAAAACAAATTGAACACTCCGTCGCACGATTATGCGTCTTGTGACGTTGACTTAAGAGTTACATAATATGACTTGGTTATAGTCTTAGAAGCTTTTAAAGATGACAAAAATTCTCAAGTCAATATAAAATATAAATGGGCCCTATTTTTGTTTGTTATTTGGCATATAAAAACCAAAATAAAGTTGCTTTCCTGTATCTCCATTCCTATCGTCCAAAACTGAGAACGAATTTATATAAGAAACAAAGACAGTCCTTAGTCTAGAAAGCGTCTTGTTTTATCAAGTACTTAAAGGGAATGCAATTAGCACGTTTATTTCGGCGGCTCGTAGAAGTGTCTCGATAATCTCCAACAGATTATCGAGACACTTCTACGTTTCATGATCTACCTGCAGTTTGTACACGCCTAACAATAACCCGCCACATTTTCACAATATATTCTAGCCAAGAGTCTGCCAGTCTCTTGGCTAGAATGTATTGTAATTAAATAACGCATAGCCCCAAAAACAATACAAGTAAGCTTCACAATCCCTTCCCCAATACAATTTGTTCCGTATACTCGTATTTACATCTCAAAATCCCGACGAACTGTGATTTTAACCGAACAATCTGGAAAAAAGATGAAATCCTGAAAAATACTGAAGTGACTTTATACACGGCGACATTTGAAGATGTTTTTAGTGCGAGTATTATGTACTTTTGCAGCGATCGTTATGACGCTTGCTTATTCTTTTTGGCTGATACAGTACAGACTGTATCAACTGGATTGTCCACTGCTGAACACTGCCTCGCCCATTATGGGGGTAGGGGGTGGGGGTTTGCCATAATCCACACTCTTGGCAGGCATTTTGGAGATACCAGTTCCTCAGAAAGCGCTGCTGCCTACCTTCTGGTGTGTTACCCTTAGTCGCCTCTTACGACACCCACGGGTAGAGATGGGGAGGTGACATTCTAGCCTGGAACCCTACTAGTCTTTTTTGTTGTGCTTTGCAGAGACTGTAATGCTTGTTAGAATAAAAAAGCAAGTTGCTAAATCGCTAAGACACTATTCGACATAAAGTAGTCGAGTGTAAAAGCCTTTTTTCAAGCCTTTTGTTTATTTGTTGATTTAAATCATTCAATCACAGTGCGCATTCAAACAAAAATACTTTTTTAGAACGCTTTGTTTCGGCAAAATGTGCGACCGTGTTTTTGTGACCGTAAAATATTGGAACATTGGGAAGTTTAGAATTGATGTAGTATATTTATCTCATTGCATTTACGTGTACAAATCGTTAAGAAACTAAATCCATGCTAAGAGACTTAAATTTTGTAATGAATACAAGATTACTTCAAAATACTAATCACTAAACGGAGGTACTAAACACTAATCAAAGTGCATTAAGAACGACACAGGAAATATAAAAAAACCATTCATTCAACATTATCATTAATGTTATCTAACTAAACGTAACTTGTGCCAGATCTTTATGTTTCTATATTTTAGAGTTACATTATTAAAAATATATAAATAGTAAAGTGCTAGTTGAACTCACTGAGGGTCCCGTACCAAAATAGAATGTACCATAAAATAGTAATTGGTTGCATAGAGTTCCAGATCCTTACCGAAAGTCCAACCGGAACTTGGCCGGTTTTATTCTTTGTACGTTATGTTATATATTTGTATATATACGTTAGATACTGGCCTATTAGCACACCAATTTTGACGCTTTAATGTATTACCATATTCACGAAAGAGTAAAAAATAAAACGGTTAAAAAAAGTTCCTGGAATGTTACCTCCTTTTATTATTAACTTTAAGCTATTATTATTATTCCTGAGGCAATTCGCCGTACTAACACATATTCGTTTCAAAGGTACAGCCCATTAAAGGTCATCAAAATCCTACTACACAGTTTCTGATTACATAAACGACAAAAATGCCTGGACAATTCCGCCTCCGCCAAGCTATTGCCTGTCACCTTCATAATTTAAACAAATATTGTAATAACTCTATTATATAGTATGTATGTAACACATTGTTAAAAGATGTTTAAAATAATGGCCCCGTTTTTCTTGCCCGTTCTTCTCGCAGTGGCTCTATACAATTTATTTGCTGAACGTGGCAGTACAATGTAGAATATTTCAATACTAAAATTTGTAATTGACCTTCATAAGAGCATCGTAGACGCCTAAATTGAATAAATGATTTTGACTTTGACTTTCAAACCAACGGCAGAAAACAGACCGACAGACGAAAACCAGTAATGGGGTCCCATTTTCTAGTACGGAACCCTAAAAAAGGCATTGAAGTACAACCAAGAAAATAACTTCATCTTTTCATAAAACGCGTAGACTCGCACTGTGTAATAACTGCATGGGTAGCCTAGTACTTATCCAAACTGACTGGTACTTCCGCACGAGTTATGACACACATAACTACCGCAACCACATACTAAATAGCAACAAAGGAAACAAATTATTACTCCAATATACAACAAGCACCGCATTTCACGAGTTTACTGCCAAGAGAAGCGATAACTGCGGAACGGAGCGATATGAGCGAAGTTGAGCAGTGTGAGCTTTTACGATGACAGCTAGTTCGAGCGGCGAACGAGGGGCTTTTGAGCTGGCGTTATTTCATGAGCGATTTTTTCGTAACTCCGGTGGTAAGGGCCTGTTTGCACTTTAATTAGTGTTTAGTAGCGCTGTTTAGTGATTACTATTTAGTGACTGTTTTAAATTTTAGTGTGAGTAGTGTCAAATACTGTTTAGCTCTTGAATTTAGTAGATGAATACCGTTCTTACCTCTGACGTCGAGAAGTTGATTTTGTTATTCTTTATGCTTGCTTAAGGTAGTATCAAATTTACAAGAAACTATTCAGGCATCCACTAACTTTTAATAATAATATAACATACATAAACTATTCAGGTTAAGAAGCACATTTGAGGTCATTTTAATGTTAAATTTTAGACTTAAGGTTTATTTTAGCAGTAACAGAATTCGGGTGTTGGATAATTTTGTACCAAATACAAAATACTTAAAATAAATCCTTTTAAGTGACTAAGATGAAGTGTTTGCTTATTTATAACAGGTTAAAACTTGCATTGAAAAACAAAATCCAAACTAAAAATACTAAAAAACCATAATATATTTTCATAAGTTTCACAAAGCAAGACGGCGCTGTATCAATAGGTTCTGAATGACGCTATCGTCACATTTTCATTAGAAGTCACAAACTATTCAGAAGGCTTATTTGAGGCAGTATTAAATGTACAAGAAACTTTTCAGGCATGCAGCAACTATTATAATAACATAAACTATTCAGGTTTGGAAGCACAGGTGAGGTTATTTTAATGATATTTTTTTTCCTGGACCGTAGGTCGGAAAACTTTGCCTTCATTTTCGGGCTCTAATCATGTCCACTATACGAGTATGAATGTCCATGTTTGTATTGCAGTGGAGCTCGGGTGATGACTAGCGTAGTCAGAATAACGCTTTCAATCATAATATATTGTTACTAACAAAATTGCCCAACAGTGTTCGCGAAGCAGCTGATTCAACCCGTTTTCCGATAATCAATTTTCAACACAATTCATTGCCAGTTATCGGCTCCTATTAATGGCTGAGATTTACCTTACGCATAGCATAGCTCTCTGTAGTCGAAATCTTTAAAGTGGTCAAGTCGTAGGAGGTGTTCTGGTACTCTCTGCGAGTACATCTTCATCTGCGGAATCGTCGTCGCTCGCATGTGGAAGCTACCTGAACCTACGAGCGCGCGATCGAGACTATCACGATCAGTCTCGATCGTGCGCTCGTAGAGTCAAGACCTCCTGAGGATGCTTCGTTTAGAAGCGAAACGCGTCGAATACTCTTCCAGTTTGGCTGCGTGGCGTTTGTGACGTCACGTCAGATTAACAGGAAATTAGGCGGAATTGTCACTAGATATATATCATTTTTATAAAGATTTTTGAAGTGTTTTATAAAATCATTAAATAAATGTTTTCTTGAAATACTTTTAAAATATTTGTTATTATTAAAAATGAATTTCCACAAAGTAACGCCTGAATCTATTCATTATTTGATATTATCTATTTGCCACGCTTTGTGTCAATGTTCACGCCTTTTATATTGAGAGGCTTTTTTGGTCCCTTGGCTCCAATTCTGACGGCCACGTTCTCATCGAACAGCGATATGATGGACATAGGTCCTCAAATAGGTCTATAATTATTATTTTACTACTTGATTGTGTTGTATGAAACTATGATGTTGTTTCCCTTGAATTACAACTCACTATAGAAGCACATGAATAAATTAGAAGCAAGGAAGGCCCACGATCAACGTGTCGTTGGCTGTAAAATCAGTAGAGGTGCTGCTACTAAGCTTTTTGTGTGTAATGTTTTTTCCATCAATGGGGTAATATGGGCGCGTATAGCGTGGTCGTCGGCACGAGCTGTTTTATGTTCCTCGGGATATCAGTAGGGCGCGTTCCGAGTCTCCTTTCATTCGAATTGAACGCCACTTCAATGCACTTGACGCAAACACAGAAATGGATATAATGTGTAACAAATGCAATGTCAGTTGTCTGTGTCTCTACAACATTATGAGAGTTTTAAAGACCAACGAGATTCGCCCCAGTATTGACATGATGTTTATTTGTAAGTTTATTCATTTTGACATTTAATTATACTTTTACATTTTTTCTTTGTGACATCTGATTATGTAATAATTAATGTAAATTTTACTGTGTGTTATTTTGTAAGTGTTTTTAATGAACGATTTATCACAATAAACCAATAATTATTATTTACCCATGATATTAAATTCAATGTAATGGATTATCAATATGTGCAATTATTCCTGGCTGCATAAGAATAGGATATATATTGTTCAGAAATAAAGTGTTGGCAGCGATTTCGTGGCTCAACGTTTTATGGTTCAAGCGATGAGTCGAAACTCGTAGCGCGGCATTGAATGTTTCACAAATACCGTTTCCGGCTGAATAGTTCATTTCAAATAAATAACTTCTACATGTTTAATTACTCGTGCGTATATATATATGAAAGATTTGAGGAAGATATTACATTTTTAAATATATCCTTTGTTTTTGCATTTTTGTTTATAAATTTCATATTTTTTTACATTTTTCATGTTTTTTGTTGTGTTCGTAACAATAATTAGTGCTGTATCAATCACAGTTGTTCTTGGGATGTTAACTCAAAGTAAAAAATAATTTATTCAATTACAAAATGTAACATTAAAATAAGATACATTACAATGCCATGTTCAGCAAAAATAGGTTATAACGCCACTGCATGGAAAATAGGCAAGAAATTTGGTGCCATTAGTTTTATATGTCCTTCAACAATGGAAAAAATAACTGAATATACAACAATTACAATACAAAGGTGACATGTGGTTGTTGGGCAATGAGGGAAACCCTCAATTTTTTTAAAAATTAAATGATCACAAATATTGTGTAAATTGTTATTTTAAATAGAAATGACAAGTCCACTCTCTTTCTAAAAAAGCTAGTTGACTTTTTTAATCTAATGTGTTTTCTGACTAGCGCATATTATATTTTGGCTAAAATTTAATTTATCGGAAGGATTGATTTGTATTTATAGTAGTCAAAATTATGAATAAAACATAATCATTATTAAAAGAAAACTATGGTAACTTCAAATCGGACCATTGTAAAATGTTTTGGTTCGAATTGTTTGGTGACTGAATCAAACTCAACACATTTAAAAAAAACTGTTTATAAATACACAAAACTCACTTCAACCACTGAAAAGTACTAAACATATTTGGTTTCTTGGGTGACATATTATTTTCAGGTATTTTGATTTAAAGACTAAACTACTTAACTGATTTTGATAAAATATTGATAATAAAGATTATAAAGTATGTATCATCAAATCAAAAAAAGAGAATTTTTAAATTAAAATAATAAGAAATATAATAGAATCATCGCATAAAATTAATGAGTATGAATGGAATTTGAAGCAATTAGTCATGAATTATGACGCTGAATAAATGATTATCTTCCTCCAATTATTTCACTAATTTGCAGTCGAAATGTGGGACTTTGTCTGACCCCGACTCTTCTTGAGAATGCTCTCGTTGGTGGGTGGGTTATTATAGTAGTTTTTATTTATTCAATACAGAAAAAAGAATTGCAGAATCTAAATATATGTGTATAAAAAAATATAGATGTGTGTCTCCATGAGCTTATTTTGATGACGATCAAACAGATCCTTGCCCACCATTAAACAAATACTTAAATATAATTAATAACACGTATAACAGTTATGTCAAACGTGTAATAAATGTAAAAATAATTGCTGTTATTTATATCTATCCTACTGTTAAGTAGGATATTTATAAAGAACAGCACTACACTGCGAGCGTGTGAAGAAAGCCTGCAAGGAGTTGCTGCTTCCGCCCTATACCTCAGAGCCAGACGGTATTCAACTCGCGTGCCTACTGTAGAGACGCTCGAACGGAGAGACTGACATTTATAAAGCTTGGTCTTTTGGCCACAGAACTCTAAAACGTAGGATGTACGTATTCAACAGCATTATAGTATAGTTGACTCAAGATATAATGGCTTGAAGAGATGAGTTTCCGACGAGCAATGTTCAAGACGTTGTGCCTTTCCAGAAGATCGTTAAAGCAAATAGACGACAATGATATGACTATATTATTCTATTCTTACGTGGATGAACTAAAAACGAAAACGTGACTATGACGTTTCAGTTCTGACAGCTGTCTACGTGACAGTTGATGATGTTGGTCGCATTAAAGAATATCCGCCTCCTACCTGCGTATCCCTGTGTATGCTGTAGGTAGACCAGCAGCACGGCTCCACCTGGTTGGAGTCCAGCCCCCAGAACTCCAGCTCTTCCTCGAACAGTGGACCGCAGACATTTGTGGGGTAGTGGAGCTTCCCGGTCCTGAAGACAAAAAAGAATTATATTTATATTGGTCCTTATTTAATAACAGGGACAGTATGTTGTACAATGCAACCAAATTTGGGATTGTATGAAGTGAATGAAATTCAATTGTTATCATCACCTATGATGCGCTAGATTAAAAATACATGGATTGTTGTTATGTTGGAAGAAATAAATATAAATAAACGCGTGACAAAAGTTTGGATTTGTCACGTTTGTTTTATTCTGTGTATTTGATATAAAACTTGTATAAATTCTACAAAAAATTATAATATAACATCGGAATTTATCTATAATTTATATAATTAATTATGTATTCATTTATACTTTTAAAACTATATGACCTCCTCATTTATATGTTTAATTTCGCTGGAACTATTATAAAAAGTAGTTGAATAATTTTTCCGTGTGGATCTGATAAATGTCTTCGTGGAACGCATTCACCGCCGATTTAGGGTTCGTAAAACGTGTGCCTCTAAGATTGTCTTTAATTTAAGAAAACAAAAAGATGTCGAATAGTGCGTGTAAGAAAAGCGTAATAGCTCCGACTAGTAACAGCTTAGACTAGTTATGATAATAGTAATAAAAATGCTGTAATACCAACTGCTCAAACAAAAAATTGTATTTGGTCGAATGGTAAGTTATTTAATCGTATATTATTAATTGTTATAATATTTTGTTTTGTTGTAAGTGGCCAGTTTCAAGAACATTCAGTATGCCCCACATACATACCTACCATATACTTTGTTTAAATTGATTAGATAGCTCACTTGGTGGTGCGTGATCACTGTCGCCCACAAACATCCGCAACATCAGAGGTCTCGAGGATACGTTGCAGGCTTTTGAGGAGGGAATAAACTTTCGGTTGACAAATACAAGTACTCCACATGGCAATATCACAAGGTTGTCAACATCCAGACGTCAGACATGAAATTGATGAAACATCATGCTTTGTTTTTGGACGCTGAAACATCCAAGCTATTGAATCCAGCTGCAGGTATTAAATCAAACAGTTCCTATGAACACTCTTCGTGATAGATACGGTAAAAGCTGTAGAGTGATCGATTATCTCAACGTAGTGCCAAAGGGTTGAACCGATCGGAGAGAGTTTTACAGTCGACAATTCGAGTCTTCAGCTCATTCAACCAGCTTCTGCCATTTGACCACATGGAAGAAGCTGGTACTGGGGAGCTCCCACACAGAGGTGAGAGTAGAACTCCATATGAAGCTTCAGCTAAGCCTAAGCCTAAGCACATAAACATCGTAAAGTTGCAGGCGATGGTCCAGCGAGAAGCAGCGTCTCGCCTTTCCGACCACATCAAGCTCCTTAGAGGCAAATTTAACTTTATGTTCTAAGAAACAGCGAATTTAAGCGATGCTCGATACATCGACGCTATGTTCTCCGATGCTAGTTGAAACGGCAAGTGGAGTGTCTTCAAAACGGAGAGATACGACAAACAGGAATAGTTTAGAGGTAAACGCACAAACTTGTGTCTTCTTGGGGTTAAATTGGACTAAGTTCGAGACATTTGAGAACAGGGTCTCGACTTCAGACACAAGTTTGTTCCGACTTTCGATAACGTTTTCCCGAGTAATTTGAGCACGGCCGATATATGAGGCATCGGTGGTACTATCATCCGCAAAGCAATGAATATCGCTGAGCTGCACATTAACATTGATGTATCAGCATTGACCGGTGTAAATTCTTAGGGTCTAAGTCTAATAACCAACCACCAATCTAATAGCCACCCAGCTCAATCGGACTAGATTAGGTTACAGATAATGATACGGAACCATTCGTGTGCGAGTCCCACTCGCACTTGGCTGGTTTTTTTCTTTCACCTCGGCTGTTTCTTGCAGCACCTTCAATGAGCGAGCCCAGATATGCACTTGGCCATATTTTTATGAACTTGTATGGCTCCGTACCCCCTCAACGTCCCTATACTTTCGAAGCAGTGATGGCTCAGAGGCATTGGCTATGGACTGCCGCGCAGAGCTTGAGCTTCACCGCATGGTGGAAGGGCATTTTGCGAATGCCCGCCTGGCTAGCGACCACCCTCAAGTAGAAAATCTGTCGCCAAGCACCTAACGGTGTGTTCCGGCAGCAGTCCTTGAGAGCAAGTGAAATAACAGGCAAAATGAGACTTCACAACTATGTCTCAAGGTGATGGGCGCAGTGCAAGTTCTTCATTTGTGATGAAATGCATCTGTTATAGGCAGAGGATACCGCTTAACATCAGGTGGGCCTCGCGCTTGTTCCTTCACAATAACATAAAAAAAAAAAAAACTTATTAAAAGGTAGAGGGTATTAACTACCAACAAGAGCATTCCCAAGAAAATATGGTTTCAAGCAGCCAGCCATAAGACCAGTGCTAAAACTTGCCACGTTATTCTTATTTTCTATAACTGGGGACATTATGGAAAATAATAATGTAGGTAGGCGTACCTACATAAGTGCATGTTTCATAGCAATATCAAACGTCTTTTACTCCTGCGAAATGCAAAATTATTAAGCGCAGTGCTCTGAGCTGTTTTATAATGCTAATGAATAGGCGCTATAGTCCTTTAGATACTTATCAGAATCCAGAACCAGAACTGCTCAGTACTCATATCTCAATAAAAGTTAGCCCTACATAGATCCAGATAAGTATCTACTACAATATGGACTGTGCACACCAAGTTCAATTCCTTGCGCTAAATTTACACATGATCGTTATTTTAGTGTCAAAAATGTGATGAAAGCACAAACTGACGTAAGAGATACATCGCCAAAATAAACGGAAGCAAACGAGAGATTCCGATGATATACGAGCGAGCAAACGTCGTAACTACAACTTATAAAGAATCCTCAGTAAGGGCTCTTGAGAAATAGTTGCCGTTGAAGATTTGTCATGTTGGTATCTCTCTTTCGAAATCAAATTTCATTAGCTTACCTGTATTATACGAGTAGAATCTACTATTTTATAATCTATGGTATAAAAAAGTTAAACTATCTCACTTCTGATAGATACCATTTTCCTGATGGCACTTTGAAAAGTGAAATAAATAATACATTTTAATTGTTTATTATGTAGAGAGCATTGTACTTTAGTTGAAAGTGTCGATTGGTAGATTGATAACTTTTTGTAAATATATTTTGTCGGTTATTGATGATGAGTTTTCGAAAAGTAGTATACGATATTTTTTAATAATGTGCTAACCTACTTATTATGTCACCAAACAAATTTATGAAAACATGAACGCCGATATACCTATCTTAATACATGATGCAGACTAGATTTGTTTCTTTATGTCTTTTCTCTCTCTCGTTAAAAGTTAAGCAACAAATACAGGCCAAACAAATATGGGTAGTTATATTTGTTTTGCCTGTATTTGTTACTAAACTTTTGGTTTGTTTACCGATTGAAGCTGCCCATGTTGCCGACGTTAAAATACTTTTTATTGTTAATGCTTCCCATACTGTTTCAATTTCTTTATTGACTCAAACAGTAACAGAAATAAAATACATCGTAGACGTGAATGCAATAGTGCTATGTCAATCAATATTGCTTCTATGATATTGAACTTGATTTCGATATACATTTATTACCCTGGGTGCGAATTTGATGTTTATTGAATAATCGCATTGCAAAACGAATAGCTATGAAATACTTTGTTGTAGTGTTACAAATACATGAGTGAAACTTTATAGATAAAATATGAGTAGTGCTTTTCGAGAAAATGTAGTTTCGTCATTACACGCTGTGAAATTTGCGAGCATCTCCTTGAGCCTAATTTCGATGTTACTGGTTTAGCAGTTTTCCATTATATTACTTATTCCCTAATTAAATTTTTAAATAATAATATTACCTTTTCCATTTCATTGTTTTATGTTATTGTGACGGATCAAACACGAGGCCCACCTGATGTGAAGCGGTATCCACTGCCTATAACAGCTTGTCACACGTAACGAACTGCACTGCGCCCGTCATCCTGAGTCATATAGCTCTTAAGTCTCATCACGTGCCTGTTGTTATACTGCCTCTTAAGGACTGCTGCCGGAATACTCTGTGAGGTGCTTGGTGACGGATTTTCTATTTAAAGGCGGTAGCTAGGCAGGCGGGCTTTCGAAAAATGCTTTTCCACCATGCGTTAAAGCTCAAGCCAGCGGTGGGGATCGAACAATGGACCTGCCTCACGGCAGTCCACAGTTGTTACCGCTCGGTTATCATTGCTTCAAATATATTTCAACTTTACGGGAAACTGGTAAACCAGTAGACTAGATATCAGTTAATAAGTAAAGTAAGTACGCAAATTTTCACTGAGTTTGAACATATGGTTACACGAGGTGATAGTTCTCTGTAGCAAAAGTACGTTTCAAGAGCTCTGCAGTGTCAGATGTTTTGCCTCGAAACCATAGTGTGAAAATACAACTATGTTTAGACTTGAAGGGAATGTAGAAAGTATAATAGCCCCTATTTTTTTTTAATGTTATTGTGACGGCACAAGCTCGAGGTTGCAACCTCGATATTAAGAGGACTAGCCTCTGCCTATAACAGATGCATTTCGTCACAATTCACGAATTGCACTGCGCCCGTCACCTTGAGACATAGTTGTAAAGTCTCATGTGCCTGTAATTTCACTGGCTCTCAAGGACTGCTGCCGGAACACATCATTAAGTGCTTGGCGACAGATTTTCTACTTGAAGGTGGTCGCTAGCCAGGCGGGCATTCGCAAAATGCCTTTCCACCATGCGTTGAAGCTCAAGCTCGCGGCGGGATTCGAACCATGGACCTGCTGCGCGGCAGTCCATAGCCAATGCCACTGAACCATCACTGCTTCTTGGTTTAGTCTACTCATTGAGCTGTACACGATGAGACCAATATTGATATTGATTTTGTGACCTTTTAAACTTCCCTTGAAAAACAATTTAATCCAATTCAATAAACGATATTGGGTCAACGTCCTACACAAAATATCGAATTTTGGGTTCGTAACTCGTATTTACGAGGAAGAGACAAAATCGCAGATATACAGATGGGAGATAGACAGTAGAATGACATTAAAAGTTCCCTTGAGGATACCATGAAAAGGCCTCACGAAGAATGTGTCATGTTCAATTCCCTAGACAAAAGTTACAGACGACCTAATTAGGGTGACATCATACGAGCTCAAATTTAATTTTGGCTAACGTAGTGACATAAATTCAGCCTAAAAAGTTGCGACGATCTTTGAGCGTGGGGACTGGCGGGGACACTAACAAGCCTGTGAAGCAAAAATATTAGGTTTTTTCAGCACATAGATTAGACTTTTAATATGTCACACGTTAGAGAAGACAGATTGAAGATTTATTACAAAATTGACGGTGGCTTGGCAGATATGAAATGATAAAGCATTCTGGGCTTATAGTAATCAATAATTTTATATGTTGTTGATAAAATCTTTTTTACATGCAGCTTGAATTTTTCTTCTGTGAGAATTTTATTATAAAATTGCACACAATTACCTGAGAAGAACTTTTTATTTATCTCTTCTAAAATAAAACCTGGCCCCGCTTTGTTATCTACATTCCTAGTGCTGTAATCGTGGTGGTCGCCATTTAATTTTAATATACCTAAGTTCTTTCGAGCTTTTAATATATTTTCAAAGATATAACGTCTTGGAAAGTTAATATGTTAACCACAGGGATTTGCTTGTAACTATACCGCATATAACACGAATATAGCTATACTAGCTTTAACCCGCAGCGTCGCCACCGTGGACTATCCCTCAGGAACCGTTACCGGTTTTGGGAGCCGTGTAAAACGTGTCATATATAAATATGCTACTTTTTAATCCTTTTTGAATTGGTCCCGTAAATAGTTACCATTTTATTATCTTCAGTACCAAATTTTCCATTAAGTTTTCCATTCTGGTACACTTCGAAAACATACTTATATACTTGCCCCGTGGCTACCAGTTCAAACACAATGCCCCATGTTGAGTGTTGTAACATATCGACAGAGTAGTCAGCCGCAGTAGTAAAGTAGTCTCCTTTACACTTAGCATATTTAGTTTCAGCAGTTTGTTATATTTTCATCTATAGAGGTATCATCTGCAAATAAGACAATACCGCAGATATATTTGGCTATGTAAGGCAAATCGTTGATATACGCTAGAAACAGAAATGGTCCCAATACTGATCCCTGCAAAACTCCCATATGTAGTAAACACTCGGAAGATATAACGCCTATATTTCA
This sequence comes from Plagodis pulveraria, assembly GCA_963890685.1. Lineage (NCBI taxonomy): Eukaryota > Metazoa > Arthropoda > Insecta > Lepidoptera > Geometridae > Plagodis > Plagodis pulveraria. The sequence goes on from OY982968.1 coordinate 3,376,027, forward strand.
GGCTTTTGTAGCCGGTCTGACATATATATATAACTCTATATACACAAAGAGCTGTCCCGCAAACTCCATAATGTGAAAGTTTACGAATCAGGATGCTGTGCTCTATTCAGTCAAATGCTTGGAAAGATCACAAAATACGCCGACGGTATCATGAGAACTCTCAGAAGCGTCAAGTATGTATGACATTAACAATACACTTGAGTCGGTTGTTGATCTACTTTTCATGAAACTGAACTGATTATTATATGAATGGCTACGAGTAATTTTTACAAATACATTACTCAAAGCATAAAGTATCGATACTTCACTCTATAATTTAAAAGTTTAGATTTACCTCGTGATTTGAATATTGGAGTACGTTTACTATGTTTCATCATACCTAAAGGTTCCTTTGTCGACACACGGATTATTATAGTGGTTACTAAAAACAGTGTAATAGTATCAATTATAGACTCTGCTCTATACTGACATGTTCCACAAGCCTTTAGTTATCTAATTGTGTACATTTTTGAAAGTTTTAATAATTTCAGACATTGTTGTATGAATCTAAAAGAAAAGCAAGCAATTTATCATAAATCTACGACACCTTTTCTTGAAATTAGGTTGAAACACATACGAAAACACATACCTAAGGACATAAAACCTGTGACAGCAGACAATAATGTCCACCTAATCCTTGCTTAGGGATTCACAGGTCTTTACTACTTGTAACAAACTCACTTATAATTCATCTGTTTAGCTCATTCAGCCATAACAACTAATGAGACCTCTGAAATAAGTACCTTCATCTCAGCGAGACTTCCCAACGACAGCTTGCATCAGAAGGTGGACAGTCGATAATTGAAAATTTGTAATAAAGAGCTTTAATATTCTTGCGTTTAAAGAAAAGCATGTAGTACCAGAATAATGGTAATAATACAAGGAATGTCAACTGTTTGAAACGTTCCATCGCATAAGTTTAAAGATATCGAAATCCCTAAATGCCTCTACAGTTTGGTAACGTTCGGTTCGCTATCAATAACCGTGAGTTAATTAACAATAGTAAGGGTTCCGTACTAAAAATAAATAAACTGGCGACAAGACAATCCCCTAAGGGTTATATGGGCTCTGAGAGTAAACCCTAAAACGAAATGGGTTAAAAAAAACAGGTATATGAAAGTTTACGAATACTCCCAAATGTGCTATCGCGAGAAATTTTGCTATGTTTTATAATTAGGTCTCAAAGTTACAACATAAAAAAAATAACACATACACGTTTATTAGAGTAGGCAAAGTTGCTTGTCAAGACTGCACATTAAGCGCTGAGAATCGGCTGTGAATATTTTCACAGGATACCAACGAATTGCTTATGTTATGAATTTGATACCGTTATAAAATGGTTAGGCATTTTTTTCTTATTACACATTATATAATAATATTTATACCACACCCACTCAGAAAAGGTCTCATTACTCGTTCAAAAACATGTTATAAAGTTCGTCATTTTTCCCTTATAAATGTACGTTGGGAAAGTTATATGGATTTTCATTCCTTCACTCCGTAGCAGAGAAGGAATGTTGTATGAAAATCCATACCTGCCCTGGTAGCGTTCTTTTGTTTTTAGCTGCTTACATAAAAAAATTCAATCTTAAAAAAGTTTTATATCAAATAATTAGAAAAAAGAGGTGTGATTTTTATTTGTACTCGATTTTCAATGAAAGGAGGTTGGCAACCTTTTTTTGCACTACGATAAAAAGAGCGCGGCAATTTGTTATATTTGGTTAAATTTTGTTTTTTATTAAATTGATATTTTAACAGTAGGTACGCTTTTAATTAATCTAAATAATTTTCCAAAATGTCATCTGATGGATAGTGAAAGTGACGATTTTATAATTATCACGCCACTAGAAATAAGAAATGCAGCTCAAGAAGTCATAAAGAACTTACTGCCTGAGAAGTCTCGAGGTAAGTACGAGAAAACGTATAATGATTTTATTTTCTTCATAGGTGTAGTATAAAGCCCTATGTATCACTCGGGAGAATGTTCTATTTCTGTTTTCGAGTTGCCTTTAAGCCCTCCGCTACGCGTCGGGCTTAAACAAACTCTCGAACAGAAATAGATCGTTTTCTCCCCTCGATGTACAATGTAATATTACTCGTGGGGTGCCGGGTTAGAACGTCATCTCCCCATTTGTTCCCGTGGGTATCATATGAGGCGACTAAGGGAAAAGTGCACCAAATGAGCCACATGCTACTTTTCACGTGGATGTGATTAGGGTGTTGTGTGCATAAGACGCACAACAAGGCTGTATACCGTCTTAGTGCCCTTTTTTATGCCTGATAGTTTAGCCTTTGACCACTATCTCACCTGATGGTAAGTGATGATGAGGTCGAAGATGTTGTTCAGGCTAACCTAGAAGTACTGGCTCTCAAGGATAGCTGCCGGAATACACCGTTAGGTGCTTAGCGACAGATTTTTTTCTTGAGGGTGGTAGCTAGCCAGACGGGCATTCGCAAAATGCCCTACCACCATTTTTTTTTTTTTGCCGGGACCGACGGCTTTACGTGCCCTCCGAAGCACGGAAGCGCTCAGTAGTAATGTCACTAGCGGTCACCCATCCAACTCATGACCGCGGGCGACGTTGCTTAACTTTGCTGATCGGTTAAGAACAGCTAAGTAAACTTCGCTACGAGCACTTCAAAAATTGACGTATAACATACTGTATTTACAAGTATATACTGTATTCGACAATTATATATAGAATTAATGGACATCTGAAAATTTTATAAGAATCACTTATTGAATCAGGAAACTCAATCAACTTCGCGATTCGAAGCGCTTCCGTTGTCCTCGGTTTGAATCAAATATTCATTAAGGAGAATCGTGTGCCCTTTTCTACCTGTAAGCAATTAGAAAATGGTATACAATCAGATTTTTTATATCGATGGTGGTGAGTTATCTTTTAATTATTGGATGATGGTCTTTTCACATTGGACGGGGCTCGCCCTTAGGGCTTGCTTTATCAATGTTATTAGACAATTACTCCAAATTTGAACAAAAATCCCACAACAACTATAAATACAGTCGATTTACAGTGAAAATATAAGACAATTTACTCCAAATTATAAAAAAATAGAATAACTCCTAGGACGAATCCAAAATTAAGGATTTCCAGTTAACCCTCATACGAAGCACTCCGACTCCAAATATGACACTGTCGTTTGTTTACTCTCGCGATTCCCACTATGTATCTCTTAACGTTTTTTGCGATACTTCATCCATCTTTCCTCATGGTCACCCGATGGTAAGTGACGATGTGGTCGAAGGTGTTAATAGGCTTTTACCTAGAAGTATGAACATCAAATATATATTTTATTAACTTCGAGATCTTTAACGCGAGTCCAACTCACGCTTAGTCAGTATTTATTACTGTTTAGTTGGTACAGCCAAAACTAAAAACTATATTCATGTTTAAAAATAGGGGCAGGCACATTGCTTTTTTTTATTTCTCTTTATAATTATTTGTAAAAAAAAACATACAAATAGTAGATTATACAAGGAGTTCATAAAATATGTAATTTTAGCCGAGGCGTTTATTTTAGTCTAAGCTAAAATGGGTGTAGTATTTATACACTAAGTTTTAACTTTTATTACCAGAAAATGAAACAAATAATTGAAATAATGTCTCTACTTGTAGGTGTTGTTTCAATTATTCTTAGTTTTTTCAGTTAACTAACTGTAACTTTAAAACTACTCAATAAAATTTGATAAAATTTTAATGGGACTAATTTGGAGACCCCGTGGGGTGCCGGGTTAGAATTGCACCTCCCTCATATCTTCCCGTGGGTGTCGTAAAAGGCGACTAAGGGAATAATTATACTGGAAGGTGGGCAGCAGCACCTTCTAAATAATTACTATCTTACACTGCGATCCCCAAGCCGCCTGCCTAGCGTGGGGATTATGGCAAATACTCCCTTAATAGGGGAGGCTGTGTTCAGCAGTGGACGATTCAGCTGATACAGTAATTTGGAGATATATTTAATCTAATAAAAAAGCATCGTCATGTTTGGAAGATTCAGTAAAAAAGAATGCGTGGTCATATCACTACATAGTATAAAACAAAGTCACTTCCCGCTGACTGTCGGTCCCTATATATGCCTTGATCTCGGATTTTGATGCGTCTTTAAAAGATAGAGTGTATGTGTATTTTCAAGAGGAATGTTAATATGTATAATAGATGCATGATATAGTAGAAAAACACTGATAATATTAAATATTTCTAATGTGATGTTGTAAATAAACACATTTTTCTGCGCTTCTATACATTGAAAACTGGCTGAACCCTACGAGGTAGATCAAAATAATGTACATCAGTATTGTACATCTTAAAAAGGTTAACAAAAAAATTTATAATGGTGTATGTCTGTCTCTTAGAGAAAACCACAATAACCATTTTTTATCCTTTGCTTTTTACGCGTAATAATGGTTTATTTACCAAGTGATTTTAAGCAATACAGCATTAATCCTTAACCAATTAAGTAACTTAAGAAATGCCTTAATACATTGTGTATTTAATATAGATCAATATGGCCCTTTACAGCATGTAATTTAAATTAATATTTTCTTTAATATTTTTAATATTTATTTTTATTGTACCCGTGAGCAGCCGGGGCGGGTCGCTAGTATAAAATAAAAACACTGCCCGACGAAAAAAATATCTCTTCCTTTATCCAACTTCGCTGAAGGTGGTTAAAACAGGGAAAATATGCAGTTAAAAATGAAGATAACTTCATTACTATGTACTTTTCGTATAATTTATATGCCTGAAGATTAAAAAACTTATTTAAAATGCGCAATCTACACAAAAAATCTCAAAAGGGCGATTGAAATTCCTGCTGAATTAGGCCTCCGTTAAAACATTCTAATTGTAACGCGTATGAATTTAAATAAAGAAGAAAAAGCTTTGGAACTTTGAAGCTAACACTGATACAACTGGAAAGAACAGGATCATAGATTTTAGGCTCAAGGACATGCTTACTAATTTTTTGCTATTTTAAACTTGTTGTTTTCAGTCTTGGTCTGCAAAAGAACTGTTAAGGATTGGCTGCTCAAACTCTCTCACAAATACACAGAAGAAATGACATGAAACCGTTACTGCTCAGCACACTCATTCAATATATTTTATACACAAAATAAGTATGAAACCAACGAGTGGACGTATATGTGAGTTCACTTCAGGCACATACGCGCACAGCCTCTCACTCTCTCATACACACTCTCTTACACACATCCTACAACACACACACATACATTCCGCACTTTACATCTATATTATAAATACTTAGCAAATTAAAATTATTACGTGTAAAGCGCTTCAAGGAAATTCTTACTCTCTTACTTGAAGATAACGGGCACATTATTATATTATGCAGTGTCATTTAATCATCAAAAAAATTGTTTAACTTTGGTATTGCAACGCATTGTACTTTAATTTAAACTTAATTTTACATTGCCACTGTATCTATTTTTATTTTGTCATGAACAACACAACGAACTTTTTGAAAACCGCACTCGATCCCAAAGAGGCTTAGAGCTTAATTTGGGGCTCGCTGTCAAACTATTACTCAATAAGAATTTTAATTATTCTAGAATCTAAGTTAACGATTGTATTAACTTATTCATCTTTTTTGGCAACAAATTATCTTATCTTATCAAACACTTGATATATAATTTTTAGTTGGTCTTCACTAGGTATCTAAGAAGGTTGGTTTTAAGAGACTTGCGGGTGGTGCAAGTCTCTGCTCAATAAATTTGTTATCTTTCCATCTAAAGGTTGTCTGGTAGAGATCGCTTTTAGCGATAAGACCGTCCTTTGTGCCTAAGTACTGTTATTGTTTCTTTGTAATTTTCTAATTTTGGTGTCAATAAAGACTTATCGTATCGTATCTAAATCTTCATGTACTTCTGCACTAATATTATATAGAGGAAAGATTTGTTTTTTTGTATGTAACGAATAAACTTAAAAAATAACAAACACAGCGTTAGGTGGCGACAGATTTTCTAATTGACAGTGATAGTTTTTTTTTAGTAATTAAGCTACGTACTACAGACTCTTTACAGTGGTAGTTAGCCAGGCGGACATTGGGTAAAATGCTCTTCCGCCATGCGATGAAGCTCGAACCGGCGGTGGGGTTGGAACCATGGACCTGCGGCACGGCAGTCCATAGCTATTACCGCTCAACCATCATCGCTTTGAATAAATATATACCATATTGGGCGTAATTCTGTTCCTTTACCGGTGTTATTTCTCTCTGTCTCACATAGGTACATAGTCCAAAAGAGGTTTATTCATATTTTTAGGGTTCAAGTATGTTAGTGAGTTCCTTTATTTCATCATAACTTTTGAATGGCTCAACAAGTTTTGAGCTGTTATATCTGCTCATTTTATTAACCAAATTTTTTTTTATTTGTTTATGGATTGTTGCAATGCAAATCCCTGAAGGAGTGAGGCACGATTCGCGCTTGGCCATTTCTGAAAATTGTTTCGTTATTTTCTTTAGTCATGTAAAATATCTATAATATACTCATAAATTTGTACTTAATTGACGCACATACCATAGTAGTATGAAAATATACGATAAATATATTTTTAATAATATTTAATAGTAAAAATTATAAAATGAATGAATTATTTAGTCGAGGCGAATTAATTAAAATTTATATATGAATTCTAGTATGTACCTATACCTACTAATAATTATATTGTAAGCCGCATCAGGCAAGATATGGAGCACGTAAAACCTTGATAAGACCATATTGTAATAAACATTCTTGATTCTTGAAAAAAACTAAGTTCAATTGGGTCGATCTATTCAATGTATTATAATCATTTAGTAACGGCGCAAGCATGCTAACCTCGGTATGGGTTACATATTTGAGCCGTTTGGTGTAGAGACGTTGGGTCCGTGGAGACCGGGAGCTCATCGTATTTTCCAAAACTTATCAGAGCGCTTGGTCGATGCGACGCGTGATCAAAATGCTGGCACCTATTTGGCTCAAAGAATAAGCATTGCAATTCAACGGAGCAATGCTGCCAGCATGCTGGGCACGCTGCCAACTGGTAGTGGGCTAGAGCATTTGGACTCCCTATGAGTCTGCAATGACTTATAGGGATCCAAATGCTTTTATTGTAGTAGCTATAGTGTTGTATATAGTTCGTAGTATTTTGTTAATAAAATCATTTAGTATATAATCATATACGAGTATAACTAATATTTATATCACGCAACTCAGCCCAGATATATATATCTCTAGATTTAATTAGCGAAAAAAGTAAACAGATCCTAAAAGCAATTGCGGCCAATAAGGATAATCCGCTGATCAGGATCCTGGCTAGATTCTTGTTAGATATCTACTGAGGAGCACTAATCAGTAAATAATATCTGAGTTACGTAGGCACATTAGAATTCAAAGGACCAGTCGTGGGAGTCACGCAGGTTATGCTTAATAGTTTATAATATTTTGTAGGACCTACCAATAGCATTGTTTTCGTTCCATTCCCAAACGATCGATAAAGAACGAGATGACAAATTAAAGTTAGGAGTCATATTTTATATTAGTTTAAACGCTCACAGCATACTAAAGGACATTTTTAGCCGATTTAAGTTACGGTTTTTTACGTCGAGAAGGCGTCTCGACCGGTTTCGCGACTTTCAGAGTAGCTTCTTCACGGAGTGCGTACTTAAATCTTAAATCAGCTTCTTACTCTTTTCCATATTACCCCTAACGGGTCCACGAGTAATATTATTAACCGGGTCACCACGCCTGAATATGAGGTTTAATGAAACAGTACCTACTGTACTTTTTTATATCTGATAGGTCAGCCTTTGACCACTATCTCACCTGATGGTAAGGTGATGATTTGGTCTAAAATGTTATTAGGGCTAACCTATAATTACTGGTTCTTAAGAACAGCTGCCGGAACACACCGTTAGGCGCTGCTTGCGACAGATTTTCTACTTGAAGGTGGTAGCTAGCCAGGCGGGCATTCGCGAAATGCCCTACCACCGTGCTATACCTATAGCTACCATTATTAGAATATTAAGTAATTACTCACAAAACAAACAAATCCTTTGTTAAGCCAGTTGTCTTTGTCTAGTAGGACGTAGTCAACGGACAAAGGAAACTAACCGAACAAAGGACGTAGGTCATTTGCAATAGTTCCTAATTCAATAAATAGGTATTCAGTTAGCAATCCTGTCATCGGCAGGCTGAACTTTTTTTGTTAATCTATAGCGACCAAAACATAGAACCTTGTCATATTGTAAATAAATATGGATTGAGTTCTTTCTACGTAATTACCTACTTTATTTTTTTACACGACTGCCCAAAAATAGAGTGTTATGTTTTCAGGGTTCATGTGTGTGAGATTCTTTATTACATCATAACTTCTAAACGGCTTAAACGATTTTAATGTGACATCGTTAGATTAGCCTTGCCCTTTCGCAAGAGACACCAGATACAAAAAAAAATTGACAGATTGTAGACGCCATATAGTGTGTTTTTTTTTTTTCAAAACTTATTATGTGGTGTATCAAAATGAAAGGCTTTAAAGAAAAAATCCATAAATATGTATTATTTGCAGTTTTAATTTCAATGGAACGATAAAACGTTTAACGAAAAGAAATAATTTGCAGTAGAGTATTTTTTTTAATAATTTATACTTGTTTTGTGAAGTGAGATGACGGGTAAGTCATCTGCTGTATCAGCCGGATCGTCTATTGCTGAACGTGGCCTCCCCCATTATTGGGGGCTTTGCTGTAATCTCTAAGTTTGGCAAGTGTTTTGGGGATCGCAGTGTAAGATATCAGTTCCTCAGAAAGCGCTGGTGTGTTACTCTTAGTCGCCTCTTACGATATGCACGGGTAGATATTGTATGATATGGGTGACATTCTAGCCCAGCACCCTTTTTTCGAGAGGGGAAAATGCCTTCGCACTGCCCCTCCACTGCGGGGGTAGTGGAAGGGGGTATGTGAGACTAGAACCCCCTAACCCCCCAGTGAGCAGTCTTCCGCCGAGATGGGGCAAGATAGGGTCGCGTTAGCAGTCACCATCTTCCCCCGGCGGGAAGCCCGAGCCCCAAACCTAATTGGGCCTCTGCGCCTGTGGAGGGACTTACTCACCAACCACCCGGCACCCTACGGTAAAGTCATCTAACAGATAGTAGACGTCACGCCTCTCCAATACTGTTGCATTTTCACCATCCCCGTTATGCATGAGAGTCTGTTCTCGTCACTCCGAAACGTTAGTTCTTATGTCTCCTTTGCCCAGTAATTTAACCGGGCCTCACTAACAGCATCTCACGCCGATACAACATACACTAATGTGTCATAACTATTATGGGGGAAGCCTATGGTTCCTGAAACACAGCTGACGCTAGTTCGGGAACCTATGGATTCATATTTTGTTTGTACCTAATATAACTTGAGTCAAAAACAAAAAAAAATGTGTGCACACTACTGCTTCAGAGTAAAAATCACACTGCGGTGCAAGAAAGATACTTGGTATTTTTATATACAGGGTTATTGGTAAAATGCTAACATTTTCTTAGGGTTGATTTCTGCAAGTCCAAACATACATTTTGAGATGTTTTTGACGGAATAAGCACGAGGACCACCTGATGTTAAAAGTCTCTTGTGCTTGCAATTTATTATTTCATATTTTTTATTACTTTGCTCGATGTAAATATTCAAAACTCTATTCAGAGGGAGCGCGGCGCGGCCCAGTGTCGCCGCGGCGGTCGCCCTTAGCTCGGAGTAGGCATTGTCTTTTGCTACGAGACACAGAACTTGAAAGTGTCAGACAGTACTAGAAAAACTTATTGTCACCAATCAATTTGTTACAAATGTTAGGTAAAAATAAAATCATAATTAAAATATTAAAAATAAAAATCATTATCAAAGAAGATATTAAATATTTAAAAATGTAGAATTAGATTTCATTTAAAAATGCACAACGGCATTTGCATGGTCAAGTCACACAGAAATTTTATTAATTTTACATTCCCACATTTTCTTCCTTTCTTCTTCTTTAAAATAAAGATAAAATACAGCGTTCTAGGTAACCGGGCTTAAGTTATTGCAACAGGGTATTCCTTGCCAAGTTTCTTTTTAAAATGTTTAAGTTCAAGATAGTTGAAATATTTTTTGGCAGTCGTTGGAGATCGTAAATTGAAGTCAGTTTATGTCATAATGTCAAGAAGCAGTTTGTGAAGTGAAACATGAAGTTGTGTCTGTATGTGTGGTTATATATTATCTATTACTTGGTGAGAGCCACGCGACCGTAGCCACCGATGATGATGGTAGACAATAAAATACTTGAGTAGTACCTTCGAATGAAAAGAAGCAAGGTAATTTTTTTTCATTATTTATTTGCAAGGCAAGCTTTTTACTACTATCTTACCCGGATGGAAAGGATCCAGTTGAGCTTTAATAAGTCCATATTGTCATAAACATTCTTGTATGGTTATATAATATAATCTATTGCTTGGTGAGAGCCATGTGACCGTAGCCACCGATGGTAGACGATGAAATACTTGAAGTATTCAAACCTTCGAATGAAAAGTAGAACAGTTGGGTTTTTTATAACTTTCCTATAATAAGTTTCTTTCTTTTTAAGAAAGGAGGTTCTCAACTCGACTTGTTTATTTCATATATTTTTATGTATTGCTTTTTACTGGACAATTCAATCTTGATGTTTTTTATGTAGTATTTACCTCCAAATAGGTCCAATTTAATTTTCCCAACATTGATTTCGTTGGTTTTAAGTCACACTCAATTAACTGTTTGCCAATTTCCCTATTTATTTATCCTGATAAGTTAGCCTTTTACCACTACCTCACCTGATGGTAAGTGATGATGTGGTCGAAGATGTAGTTCAGGCTAACTTAGAAGTACTGGCTCTCAAGGACAGCTGCCGGAACACACCGTTAGGTGCTTGGCCCTTACACCATACAAAATTCAGTAATGATAATAAATAACCAATGTGTTACATATGTACCACTATGTAAGTAACCAAAAATTCTATTTCATATACCTAAGGAGTGTGTAAGCGTTGCAAACCAACGGGACAAAGCTGCTAGCAATTTGAGGCAGTGATCGCCGAGCGGTAATAGCTATGGACTGCCGTACTTCAGTCCATAGCTCGATCCCTACCACCACGTCGCACCGGCATGAGCCTTATCACATCGTGGAAGGCCATTTTACTAATGCTCACCTAGCTAGATACTAATAGAAAATCTGTCGCCAAGCACCTAACAGAGATTTTCGGCAGCAGTTCTCGAGAGCCAGTAAAATTACAGTCTTAAGAACTATATATCTCACAGTTATAGTGTCTGTTATAGACAATGGTTACGGATTTTAACATCAGAGACCTCGTGCTTGCTCACTCGCCATCACATAAAAAAACATCAGGGCACGCTGCCAACTGAAACATTTGACCTGCTTATAGACTTGCAATAGCCCTAAGGTTGCCTAAATGCTGTCGTTGTAGGAACTGTAGTGTTGTAATATATAAAGTTGTCAAACCGTTGGTTTAGAAGCAGTTTGTAGTTGAACTTTCAAACGTATAACCATCAATAAGTATGATATTCCCTACGAATAAATTATTTGTAGGATATTCCTTATGTAAAACTTTACTTTTTTACTGGACAATTCAATCTTGATGTTTTTTATGTAGTATTTACCTCCAAATAGGTCCAATTTAATTTTCCCAACATTGATTTCGTTGGTTTTAAGTCACACTCAATTAACTGTTTGCCAATTTCCCTATTTATTTATCCTGATAAGTTAGCCTTTTACCACTACCTCACCTGATGGTAAGTGATGATGTGGTCGAAGATGTAGTTCAGGCTAACTTAGAAGTACTGGCTCTCAAGGACAGCTGCCGGAACACACCGTTAGGTGCTTGGCCCTTACACCATACAAAATTCAGTAATGATAATAAATAACCAATGTGTTACATATGTACCACTATGTAAGTAACCAAAAATTCTATTTCATATACCTAAGGAGTGTGTAAGCGTTGCAAACCAACGGGACAAAGCTGCTAGCAATTTGAGGCAGTGATCGCCGAGCGGTAATAGCTATGGACTGCCGTACTTCAGTCCATAGCTCGATCCCTACCACCACGTCGCACCGGCATGAGCCTTATCACATCGTGGAAGGCCATTTTACTAATGCTCACCTAGCTAGATACTAATAGAAAATCTGTCGCCAAGCACCTAACAGAGATTTTCGGCAGCAGTTCTCGAGAGCCAGTAAAATTACAGTCTTAAGAACTATATATCTCACAGTTATAGTGTCTGTTATAGACAATGGTTACGGATTTTAACATCAGAGACCTCGTGCTTGCTCACTCAAACAACTGAATACATTTGAACTGCCAACTGAAACATTTGACCTGCTTATAGACTTGCAATAGCCCTAAGGTTGCCTAAATGCTGTCGTTGTAGGAACTGTAGTGTTGTAATATATAAAGTTGTCAAACCGTTGGTTTAGAAGCAGTTTGTAGTTGAACTTTCAAACGTATAACCATCAATAAGTATGATATTCCCTACGAATAAATTATTTGTAGGATATTCCTTATGTAAAACTTTACTTTTTTAATTACGCCATATGAGTTCTGCATATATAGTCATTCCGCAAATTACTATAATTTTCCTCACGTAATTTTGTAATGTAACCCGCTGTTAGGAGAACAGCACCCAAAAAAACTCACTGTTTTAATCCACGGTATATATAGAATATCTTAAGGGTAATTATAGGCTAGTGCTTCAACAAGTTCACTTTGATTAAACTTTTGAAGCAATGATGGCTCAGTGGCATTGGCTATGGACTGCCGCGCAGCAGGTCCATGGTTCGAATCCCCCCGCGGGCTATAGCCTTAACGCATGTTGGAAGGACATTATGCGAATGCCCGCCTGGCTAGCGACCACCCTCAAGTAGAAAATCTGTCGCCAAACACCTAACGGTCTGTTCCGGCAGCAGTTCTTGAGAGCCAGTGAAATTACAGGCACATGAGACTTAACAACTATGTCTTAAAGTGCGCAAAAATACGCAGTGCAATTCGTGACTTGCGACGAAATGAATCTGTTATATGCAGGGGTTAGTCCGCTTAACAACAGGTGGGCCTCGAGCTAATTGAACCTCACAATAACATAAAAAAAAATAAAAAAAAATATAGGGTTGTGCTAGTCTAACTCCTACTTAGCCGGTTTTTTTTTAATCTCAACATACATACATACATACATACATACATACATAACATCACGCTTCTTTCCCGTAGAGGTAGGCAGAGACTACATAATTCCACTTTTTTATTTATTTATTTATTTATTTATACACAAGACAGTATACAATCAAGTTAGAAATAGGACTTAAACTAATGCAGTTTTGAGCTGGATTGTATTCCACAAATTTGTGTAATTATAAAAACAGAGTGAAATAGACGGATAAGATATTGGGTTTTACCGAATACACACAACTGCGAAAACATATCGAAGGTATGTGCATGCAGTACTAATTACTAGTGTAAATTGCCATTCGGAGAAGCCAGACTCAACACGGAGTTTGTATCTGGTCTGTTTATTTTGGGTTTGGTATAAAGGATATCTTTCAATACAATATTGTAAGAACTTAGCTTAGCGGTAAAAATGTCGATTTTATTGTTGTTCTTAGCCAGTTCATTATACTGACGAGCCATCCTTACCAGGGGATTATAGAAAGAGATGTTATTTTTATAAATCTGTAAAGCAAAAAGATTAGATTTGTTAGACCTACGTGCACTGTACTTTATGTTAAAGTTTATATTAGAGAGCAAATTAGGGGTGTCTACTACGGAGTGAATTATTTTGTACAGATAGATGAAGTCAAAATACTTTCGGCGATTTTCTAGCCTTTGGACATTAAATCTGATCAGCCTCGCATCATAGTCAAGATTGGAACGACCAAGTTGTTGACGGTAACAAAGCATTCTTAAAAATTTTCTTTGTATCCTCTCAATTACATCAATATGCACTTGGTAATGTGGAGACCAAATAGGGGTGCCGTACTCTAAAATGCTTCTAATAAGAGCAAAGAAGAGATAAAGGATGGAACGGGAGTTTTTAAAGCCTTTTGTGGATCTGAAAACAAATCCGACGAGTTGATTGGCTTTCGTCGTCATGTGTTGGTAATGGGCTCTAAACGAAAGTTTATCGTCGAACAGAATGCCAAGATCTTTAGCAACATTTGATCTTGTAAGAACTAAGCCATCAATTAAATAATCATTAATGAGTGTATGACGTTTGTTAGTGAATGTGATAATAAAGCATTTAGTGATGTTAAGATACATATGATTTAACTTACACCATTGAGAGACAATATTTATATCTTTTTGTAAGAGATGGCAGTCGGATAAGGAAACAATAGTGTTAAAAATTTTCATGTCGTCAGCATATAACAAACATTCACAAGATAATTGTTCAACAAGATCGTTTATAAACACAATAAATAAGAGAGGCCCTAAATGAGACCCTTGGGGTACCCCAGAGGTTACATGCACTGGAGAAGAAATAAATCCCTTCAGAGCGACCAGTTGAGACCTGTTACTGAGGTAAGACGTTATCCATCGGAACAAGCTACCTTGAATGCCATAGGCGGCGAGCTTACTACAAAGTAAACTGTGTCGCACCTTGTCAAAGGCTTTTGAGAAATCTGTGTAGATAGAGTCAACTTGACCTCCCATGGCAAAGCTTTTACAGAGGTAGTTCTTGTATTCCAAGAGGTTAGTGATGGTTGATCTGCCAGTAACAAATCCATGTTGTTTATCTGAGAGAAGGGGCTTAATGTGGTTGTATAGATGACTGTAAACTAAGGATTCGAACAATTTTGCGAAACTTGATAGAATGCTTATAGGTCTATAATTTTCGCAGAGGGATTTATCTCCGTTTTTTAAAATTGGAATTATGTGTGCAGTTTTCCATCGCTTAGGAAAGGTTCCACAAGAAAGTGATTTATTAAATATGATGGCTAAAGGTACACTCAGTTCTTTCCCACAGAGCTTGATAAATGATGGAGGAAGTTGGTCAGGTCCAGCACCTTTATTTTTATCTAGCTGTTTTATTTTATTAATAATGTCAGTTTCAGTAATGACAATAAACGATAAAGAATTTGTAGATCTACTTGCAATCGTTTCGCATGAAGATCGAAAGGCTGAAGTTGTGCTACTTTGTACGTCTTTATCAAAAACAGATCCAAAATAAGTTGAGAATAGCTCACATATGCCCTGCCCATTTGAAGATGAGGCATTGCCATAGTTCATAACGTGTGGGATTGATACATGGCCTTTTCTGTTGTTCACGAAACTCCAAAATAGTTTTATATTTTGCTCCATTGATTCTTCTGTTGAAGAAATATATTTTTTGTAGCATTGATCTGCCATTTTCTTAAATCTTTCACGCAGTAAGGTAAATGAGTCATAATCTCTGGGGTTGTTGAACTTTTTAAAACGCTTATGGTATTTGTTTTTCTCTTCATTACATTTAATTAATGGTATACTGTACCAAATAGGATAATTTTGGGGTTTTACTGTTAATATTGGTGTATATTTATGAATGATTTCAAAAAGCTTATCATAAAAGATGTCAGTACAAGTATCAACGTCTGAACTCGACAAAATGCTATCCCATTCTATCGTACCTAACTCATATTGAACATCTTGGTAACAACACTTTGAAAAGTTCAACCTTTTATTATTTCGTTTACCTAAACATTTTAATGTGCTCTTTCTCAAAGGGAACTCAAACTCGATTGCGGGGTGATGCCTATCTATTAGACTCAGCGGGTCAGCCTTATTAACTTTGACGGACACAACCGTCGAAAGTACCAAATCAAGAATGCGTTATGCGTAAGAATGCACTTACTACGATCCTTACATATCTCTTTCATTTACACTCATCAATCCTTGCATACATAAGCGCTTGATAGATTATTTGAAAATTGGCTCACTATTTATTGAAATATTTGTTCATATTCACTTGATTGGCTTTAAGCTTAAGATTTAATCAACTGGTATAATGTGACATTTTAATTTCGTTTTAGTAATACTCTGTGGTTCTTAAGATGAAAATAAGTATTGGTTTAATTATCTATGTGTATATTTTATCTGTGGTGTGAATTTAATACTATACCTTATGTTGTATAATTTGAGGCATCATGGATTATCATCACTGGAATCATTATTTGATAATATTTTTACTACCTGTATATTTTATTATTAGTAGTATAACTGAATCACGTGACAGTTGTAAAGATACTTATTTAAAATAGTATATATTATGTACTTTTATCTATGTGTAAAATCATTGATGATTTTATTATACTTATTGCCATAAGTATAGAGCTTGAAATCACACAATTGTCAATTTTAAAGAGTACTGTGTTTGTGACGGTAGTCGCTTCGTCACCTTGTTTGTTCACTGCTATAAAACGGGTGGTGCAAGGCAAGTAGATTCACTTTCTGTCGGACCGCCGTGCCGAGCAGACCTCCAGTGGTGTTGAAATAGTGTTTGACGACGAAGTGCTGCTTGATTCACTTTCTGTCGGACCGCCGTGCCGAGCAGACCTCCAGTGGTGTTGAAATAGTGTTTGACGACGAAGTGCTGCTTGATTCAGTTTCGGTCGGACCACCGTGCCGAGCAGAGCTCCGGGGGTGTCGAAATATATTTGGAAAGTAGTCTTTAGTGACGAAGTGTTGCCCGATCAATATGTTGTGAAGTTAAGTAATTTATTATTATCTTTTCTGATGTTACATAACGACAAACCTCGTTTAAATGTAATGGTCCTTTTGGACCATTACATGGTTTGTTAAAAAGGTTATGACAATTATATATCGAATAAGAAAGTATCTGTTTATGTAAACAATGACTTTATATGTTAATTAATAGTTGATAATGCAGTGAAATTGTAAATAAAGTGTATATAGTAAGTATGTTAAACATTGTTAAAAGACTTATAAAAGAATGGCCCCGAGTTTCTTGCCCGTTCTTTTCGCAGTGGCTCTATACAATTTTGTTTGCTGAACGTGGCAGTACAATGTAGAATCATTCAATATTACAATTTCATTAAATTGAATAAATGGTTTTGACTATTGACTTTGTTGTTTAAATCCAACTAACACGCTCATGGCTGGCTCAGTGGCATTGGCTATGGACTGCCGTGCCGCAGGTCCGTGGTTTTAATCCCGCCGCGGGCTTGAGCTTCACTGCATGGTGGAAGGGCATTTTGCGAATGCCCGCCTGGCTAGCAACCACCATCAAGTAGAAAATCTGTCGCCAAACACCTAACGGTGTGTTTCGGCAGCTGTCCTTGAGAGCCAGTGAAATAACAGGCATATGAGGCTTAACAACTATGTCGCAAGGTGACGGGCGCAGTACGATTCGTTACTTGTGACGAAATGTATCTGTTATAGGTAGAGGTTATTCCACTTAACATCAGGTGAGCCAAAAGCTTGTCCCGTCACAATAACAAAAAAAAAACTCTCAAGACTACCTCACTCAACAGTTCGCAACAGAATGCCCCCAATCTACCAACTACGGAACCTACACCGTCTACGCCAACGGTCGGAACAGTTTATTTTCAAATTCAAGCATTTAGAGTTGCCAGTATTAAAAATGAAGTATACGAAGCATACGAGTTGCCAGTGTTAATATGTCAGTAAAATAAGTAACTACCAGCGAAATTAAAGAACCTTTAAAATAAAAATAAAACACCGCGTCATAGCAAAAATAAAAATTCGATCATCGATTCGATTTCATTTTGAAATTTACTACGCCATAAATAAAACTCACATCATTCCCCATACTTCCTTCAGTTTCTAACCCCTAAAAATCCCACCTCAGAATGGATGGAAAACACACAATAAGCCGACACATGTATTGACAACACCCCTCGGAAGAACGTGACAAAATTATGTATTCTAAATCAGTGAACGGTTATTTATATTCAGTGGCCTTGCTTCTCAGGTTGGACCTTGAAGCTACAGCTGCAGTGAATTCTGGACACGAAGCCGACAATTTAGGGGTAAAATTCAATTTTTGAATACAGAATAAGTACATCGTTGTTTTTTTTTATGCCTGATAGGTTAGCCTTTGACCACTATCTCACCTGATGGCAAGTGAGGATGTGGTCGAAGGTGTTGTTCAGGCTAACCTAGAAGTACTGGCTCTCAAGGACAGCTGCCGGAACACCGTTGGGGGTTCGGCAACAGATTTTCTACTTGGAGGTGGTCGCTAGCCAGGCGGGATTTAGTAAAATGCCCTTCCACCATGCGGTGAATGCGGCTCAAGCCCGCGGCGGGATTCGAACCATGGGCCTGCTGCGCGGCAGTCCATAGCCAATGCCACTGAGCCATCACTGCTTCGACTCACATATGACCAAAAACGAGCAATACTATAGGAAAATTCTATTACTTTATGTTTTCATAAGAAATACTACAAACATACCTCTTTTATGATTATGCTCGCCTAGTACCTTTTATTTAAATTGACAACCTAAACATAAACCTTTTCCCAAGTTCAGGTTAGTAACTTAGCACTATCACGACGATAAAACAATGAATCCTTAGGTTCCGAAGGGAGAGAGACTTATTGTTTTTGGTATGGAACGGGCATTTGAAAAATGGGTTCCGATTTGTGGGGTTTGTTGGGGCTACCCTTGGCTTAGGGTTACTATGAAGCAATGATAGCTGAGCGGTTGTAGCTATGGACTGCGGTTCCGTAGGTTTATGGTTCGATCCCCACAGCAGGCTTGAGCTTCACCGCATGGTAGAAGGGCATTTTGCTCGCCTGGCTAGCTACCACCCTCTAGTAGAAAATCTAACCAAACAGTGTATTCCGGCAGCAGTCCTTGTGAGCTAGCAAAACTACAGGGACATGAGATGAGACTCAACAACTGTAAGTCTCAAGGTGACGGGCGCAGTGCAGTTCGCCCTGCAAGGGCCTCGTGCTTGTTTCGTCACAACAACATAAATTAAAAACCGGCCAAGTGCGAGTCGGACTCGCGCACCGAGAGTTCCGTACAAACCTGTAGGTATATAATTAAAATTTGTGGTATTTTTATTGCTAAATACACAATACATATAAAAATTATAAAAAATAATAATTATATGATGTAACTAAAAATTTGTGTTTTCTATTTTTTTCTTTATTTGTGCTATAAGACGTTGCTTCGTACCAAATTTCAAGATTCTGAGTTCATGGGAAGTAGCCTGCAGGTTTAGATTCCAATGAGTGTCGAAAATTCGCGGCATAAACGGCTGTATCTCTTCATTGCGTTGGCTTAGAAGTTTGTTTTTTTCACAGCTCCAAGGGACAGTAGACCTGAGTATTTGATATGAATTTCAGCTTAATACCTCCACGCGTTCCTGAGAAAAAGGGTCTTGACAGACAGACGGACAACAAAGTGATCCTAGAAGGGTTCCGTTTTTTTCCTCTTGAAATGCGAAACCCTAAAAAAACAAAACATACGTTCAAATGATAAAAGTGGTCGTTTTAACATTTATCCTTATGAATAGGGACTCTTGACGATTGTAAAACCAGGCCCTAGTATTCAATAGTATTGGAATAAAGTAAGCCACGCCCAGTAATATTTATCAAATATTCTGTATTTAAGGCAATAAATCATTGTTTAAAGTTAAGAGATACGCGGCTGCTTTGAGAATTTAATAAATTAGGACTACGTCTCTTTATTGAAATTATGAGGTGATCAATCATGTACAATAGAAGGTTATTGCGTCGTTAAAGGTGTACCGAAGTATTAGGGTGGCCAATTTATTCTTGAAAGCAGATCTTTATAAAACATATATTATTTTATTTTAGACTACTAGCCTCTGTATCAGCCGGATCATCCACTGCTGAACACAGCCTCCTCTATTAAGAGGGTATTTGCCATAATCCCCACGCTTGGCAGGCGGCTTGGGGATCGCAGTGTAGGATAGTAGTTCTTTAGAAGGCGCCGCTGTCCACCTTCCAGTATAATTATTCCCTTAATCGCTTTTTACGACACCCACGGGATGATATGGGGAGGTGCAATTCTAACCCAGCACCCCACGGTGCAACGTCCGCCGCGTTCATGACTTGGATGGGTGACCGCTGGTGACATTACTACTGAGCGTGTACGTGCTTCGGAGGGAACGTTAAGCCATCGGTCCCGGTTGTTGTCTTAGGATGGCAGTCGTTATAGCATAGGTAGGGCATTTAGCGAATGCCTGCCTGGCTAGCTACCACCCTCAAGTGAAAGATCTGTCACCAAGCACCTAACGGTGTGTTCCGACAGCTGTCCTTGAGAGCCAGTAATTTTAGGTTAGCCTGAACAACATCTTCGACCACATAATCACTTATCATCAGGTAGTAGTGGGCAAACCTAACAGATATAAAAATAAATTAGTAGCAAGCAATTTATTTTGGAAGCGATTGGCAACAGACATAAGCATTTATTTTCGCAATTATAATATTAGTAAGAAATAGTAGGTCCAGGTTGTGCTGGCTTATACTTCCTCCACATCATCACTTACCATCAGATGAAATTGCGATCAAAGGCTTAGGTATGCATCTCAAACAAAAATAAAAGAAATAAGGGTCTTGCTCTACTTAATTGCAAATTAAGAAAATATATTTAAAAACCGATTTCCAACACAAAAAAGTATGAAATAACTTGTGAAATCGATACTATGCTGACTGATTATACTAACCTCACATTATCGCGGTCCAAAATCCGAAAGTATGAAATAAAAGTATGGAATAACTTGTGTTATTTCATACTTTTAAGGTTTAAAAGTCGGTTAATAATGTTTGTAAATATTATTGTTCACTCTTTAGTGATGCATACTGATTACAAGATCATTCGCTCGCCTTAAACTTGAAAGTATTCTCTGTCTACCCAACAAAAAAATATTCATCAAAATCAGTTCATTATTGGCGGAGTACAAAAAAACATATAGAACACAGTGCTAAACACAGCTTCCCATTAAGTGGGGTTTGCCATAATTCCCACGCTTGGCAGGCGTCTTGGGAATCGCAGTATAATATAGATAGATAACACTTTATTGACACGTTAAAATTTACAAATTTATAACTTAAAACAATAACTAAGAGTAGGTGTGACAATGGGCGGTCTTATTGCTGAGAGCGATCTCTTTCAGACAACGCTATACAAAGGGATATTTATAGATAGATATTGACGGAGGTCTATCTATAACAATACTGATAATTATTATTATCAAAATACAAATTAAACAATAATTTCCAGCACAAGAATCGGACAGTAAATAATTTAAAACGTAAATTACCTATATCATAAAAGTCCTCATCATTTAACAAACCAAAGTACCTTAAAAATAAATAATAAATAAATAAATAATAATGAGTAAATAAATATGTAAATAAAATAAATAAATATATATTTATTTATTTATTATATTTTAATTTTTTTATATATATATATGTGTAAGATAGCAGTTCCTCAGATGGCTCTGCTGCCAACCTTTAGGTATTTTTTTTTCTTAGTCTCCTCTTACGATACCCAAGGGAAGAGAAAAAACCTTCATAAAATATGTAAATATATTATAAAATAAATTCTTATTTTTAGCGCTTTGTCAGCCGTTCGCTCGCAGAGGTTGCTGAGCTAACCAGTAATCTACAACTAGCGCTCCTCCTCACTTCCCTCATCATCATACATATACATTACTTTATTATGACTAGAAACTCAACGTGATGTTGAGGTGAAAGCACATATAAAATCTAAGCGGCAAACTGAGTCAAAAATGATCCATACAGCGCGGCTGTAATAAAATTGCCTTATGTTTTATATACCAAGTTTAGTAATCATAATAAGTATATAATAGTATGGTGAAGTAAGTCCCATATAAGCAAATTTTATATAAGTGTTTTAGAAAGAGGGTACGCCTTACAGATATGAATAAAATATACAATATTCTAGTGACTACAACAAATACTATGCCTGTTCCGAAAACACGATATTTCTCTCGATACAAAAAAAAACAATAGATGCTTATCATCTTATGATCTTCTAGCCTGGAAGAGATTGCTGCCTAGCAATAAGGCCGCCGATTGTACTATTTGAAGATGAAATATTTTGTAAGGACTATTATTTATAATAAGAAAGTACAATTAAGTGTTATATATCTATCTATCTAAGGGTCCGAATCAAAATGTCCTAATAAAGTTTCGGGTTGTTAACCAACACATAAAATAACTGAATGATAAAAATGACAGTTAACATGCAGCGCGTTTCAAGCTTTAACCGGTGGATAGGCTAAGATGACTGTGAAACGCAAAGATAGTGTTTTATTTATTAAATATGTTCTGAGTAGTATAAACGGAACTTACTCGAACATTCTGAAACAGGCCCTTAAAGTATTTATATTCAGGAAGAAAATGCCAAGTTGCAAAACAACTATATGTTAAAAAAACATTTAATATGATGTCAGATTTTTTTTATGTATGTGTATTGTGAAACAATACATTAGCATTTAGTTGCATTTTGCTTGACATTTAGATTTATAACCGTCAAAGTTTCAAAGAGGAACATGCTCACGTGGTCACTACTACGCGAACTATCAAACAATGTGGTTAAAATCCTCTCAAAGTAAAGCCAATATCTAAACGTCATTATACCAAATACACGTAAAGCTTGTGCACATCACCTAATACATCATCCACGTGCCTCGTATAATGCAGGATAATGCTATTTAACTACGTAAATCAATGTGGATTTGAGGGGTTGGCGTAGCTTAACCCGCGTGTAGCATGGCTTTAGTATTAAGAGCGAGGATAATATAGCTAGTAGCTTTAGCTGGTGATAAATCTTAAGATTCGTACTACTGTGCTGATTCAAATCGCATTGAAGCAAATTCTACTACAGATTCAAAATTAATCAAAGCAAATTTACGAGGTATATTGTATTATTACGTAGATACTTTCGTATGAAGCAAAAGCTGACACGTGTCAATGCGCAGTAGTAGTTTCTATAGCTTTGTATGATAGTGAAATGAAAAACAAAAAAAAAATATTTCTTGAATTAAAAATTAGATTAAATTGTTTTTTAGTGGTATTCCAATATTTAAAAGGTTGTAGTCTAGGTACATTTTTGCCTGGCTAGCTCGTTAGCTAGTCTGACAGATTAAACCAACAAATTTTCGAAATAAAGGTGGTCCCTCAGGAATACCTATATTTCGAAAATTTGTTGGTTTTGACACAGCTTCAAGACTACATTGTTTACAGTTTTTATTGGTAAAAGAAGGATTTGGAACATATTATACCTAAATTAGAGATTCCTAAAACAAGTCTTTGGGATTAACCCGTTACAAATATGGTCTCACATTGATGTCCCCTTATTTATTTTTATTGTTGCAATGGCACAATTTTGTCAAGATAAACTATCGTGCGGGATACTATGACGATATTTTTCCCGTCGTTGCAATTTTATAATGTCACCTCATTTATTCCTTAGGCAAAAAAACAAAAATAAAATTAGTTCTGACATGCTTTGTGCAAAAAAAGAAAAAAAATCGTCGTCTCATGTATTGGAGTCTTTCTCAGAAATAATAAAATTAGTTTTTTAGTCCGACACTCGTCTTTAGGTCAACACTTTACACAAATTATGTAAATTACAGATATGAAAGTTTTTATGTTAATGATCTGAAGATCCGTGATATTGTAATGGACCCGCACGTGCTAAGTGACCTATTTCATATATAGTTCTAATACTTCCCTTATACTTATCACAGCTGCAAAATTCTTGAAATCTCAGCTATCAAGGACTCGTTCACTGAAGTAATCGTGTCTTATCTTTGTTCACCATTTACCAAAGATACCCTGCGTATTGTCGTTCTTAAGAATATCTTTTACTAACTTGGCTGTCAGAAATTTATAAACCAAAAGTTAAAGGCAAGAGTTTAACATTAATTGAAATATGGATTTGTAGAGGTCGACCTTTCAGTTAAGTACGATTATCTGATGTCTGCCTGATAAGTCAATCCCGGAAATTGACTAACGGCTGACGCAATCAACTCTGCTTGCGGGTCAAGACCAGACCTGTCAGTCACCTGCAGTGTATGTGTCCTCTCTGAGCCGGAACTGAGTTAGCCAGTCTTTTAGCAATATGTCAGGACTTCGTTAACTGATCGTTAAAATTATATCATGTGTGTCAGGACTATTGTCTACTGACTTGATAGTATTAAACCATCAATTCAATTATCATTTGTCAGGAATACATCGACTGACCTTTTACATTTGTCAGAACATGTTGACTGATCTTTAGTATTTATATTATATGATTACCTACAAAATCAGAGATCGCACCTTCGTCATATAAGACGGCATTCGACTCTTTTGTTACACGAGATAATGACAGGGACAAATCACATAAATTGATAACAGCAAATAGATTTAATCTCAATTAGCTTATTGTCTGTTAGGTATGAAATGTAAGTATGTGACCATAACTTCTCTAACTCAAAGGAAATCGACACGTATATTTATATTTCATAAATATTAGTATACCGTGACCTTCTACGAGCACATATCAATAATAGTGAATAGTTATGCCTAAGACATCTAAACCTGGTAAATATTATAAAACTGTACTACGTCAATTACAGGATACGTTACTCTGGATCCAAGATATTTCCTAACTGTCTTTGCCTTAATTAAGGGGCTAGGGGTAGTGATTATTCAAAAACAAGATAAGTTTCAGGAATTTACTTTCAGATTAAAATGTATATTAATTCAAGAGTTTGATTCTACATTTACCCACACGTTTCACAAGCAAGTTTGTAGGATACCAAGGAAAAACGTGGAAAAAACCTTGGCCACTCTTTTCATATGATTTCGATATTATAAATATACACAAAATTTAGAACAATAGATCTATATCTAAGAGCTGAAAAGAACACACACACGAATAGTAGTATCACGGTGAATTTAGATCGTAATTGTGACTAAACCAAAGGTTTTATAAAATTTAATAATTATTCTATGATTATCATTTGGGCGATCTAAATTCTCCGTCTAGATGTCGATATTACTTAACTTATGTAAATGTCTGGACAAGGACGGTCGACGCACGATCACTGCACTTTAAAAACTACTTTTTAATTATTGGAGACTGGTGCTCCTCTGCACACCGCACGTCGGAATGTCCCGGCATCTCACGCTCCCACCCTCGTGGACAGCGCCAAGCCGTCATAGCCGCGAAAGGCCCTGATTGGTTACACCCAACCGAAGCAAAATTGATCTATGTGATTGGATAATCGACAGCGCCAGCGTTAACCCACGTGGTCAAATAATGGCGGGCTCGATTTTGGCGCCATTATTTTCTATTCTGTAACACAACATTTACAAGTGTATATAACATGTGCTTGATGATTACATACGCCCTAAGCTTGGCGTTTACCATAATCTCAGATCCAGGTATTTAAAGTGGCAATCTTTCCATATATTGCTATTGTGAAAAGCCGCATCTCTTCTACATGAGAGCAGTTTATTTATAAGCTAACTCGCAGATAAATCTTTACCTATGTTATAGTTTAACTACGCTATCATTGATCTATGCTCAATAAAGATCATTATCCTTTAACATGCAACAAATGGTGTATTTTTGTAAAATCACACGGCTTGCATAATAAACATGTTTCAAATAACGTTCCAAAACGGACCTGCATTGTTCTATTTCCGAATAGGGTTTCTCTATTGTAGATAATTCTTTTTAGACAGCGTATTGCATTTTATGACTGACCAGATGCTAGTTCCTTTGAAACGCCGGATTTCTTGCTTAAGTTATCTTTCACAAGAATCAAAAAAAAATATAATTGCCTTCCACATGTACCACTACATAACCACCCTTGACAATTGAGCGCGCAGAACTCGAGCGATTAATTTTCACTAATCTATAATCTCAACATAGCACTAGTGATGTGTCTTATTTACCACAATTTAATAATAACTAACCACCCTTGAATAAGAAAATTCCGTAACCATTATTTATTAACACAACAGCTTGACACACGATAATTAAGTTTAACGTATGGCACTTAAAGATCCTACCTAATTATTAAGTCCTGTTTATTATATTTTAATCAATTAGTAGTCTTTAATGGTATCCCTTCGTAATACCTCGCTAGGTGTATCGCATTATAATTCCCTTTAACTACTCCAGTCTGTTCATCGGCCAATGCATATAGATTTGGATGTAATATTGCTGTAACAACATAAGGCCCTTCATACAGTAAATGAAACTTCTTTGTGAGCTTTTGCATTTTATCTGACCGTGGCAAAGTTCTCAATTTGACCTTGTCGCCAATATTGAAGGTAATGAGCTTATGATTTTTATTATAGACGGTTTCACGCAAATTGGCTGCCTTTAGAATGTTTTCTTTCGCCTGCTCTCTAATTACATCAACATTATCGCAACTATCGAATCCTTTCTTTGAGATATGCACATCACTTGATAACCTAGTAGATTCCCCGGTTATCAACTCCATAGGGGTAAAATTCGTACTTGTATGGACAACGTGATTGTAACAGCGCTCTATTTTCGGCAAAATATCAACCCAACTCTTGTGTGACTTGTGACAATATGTTCTGAACAACCTGCCTAACTCCCGATTTACGCGTTCTGTGGAATTTGGTCGCGGATTTCGTATTGAAGTATGGGACAACGAAATACCTAAGCTTGTCAACCCATGTTCCCATGCGTTAGACGTAAATTGTGCACCATTATCCGTTACTATGCATTTAATCGTTACTTCAGAGTGAAATTTTCTTATGCAAGCTAAAACACTCCTTCCCGTTGCTGTTCGCAAGGAGTAAAGTTTAATGTACTTACTAAACGCGTCTTGCACTACAAAAACATATTTTTTCCCAAATTTCCCAGTAGGTAGCGGCCCGTACAAATCCGCAAATACTAGTTCACCTATCGCCAAAGCTTTTACTGATTTACAAGGCCCTACTTCTGTCTTTAAACGATGTTTAGCTTTCTGACATATATCGCAGGCTCGTATTACCCTACATATTTCTCGCGACATCCGTGCAAAGTGGAACCTCTTCTTCATCAATGAATGGACTTTATACCTACCAAAATGACCTATTTCTTCGTGAATGTTCATTATTAACTCATCTCTAATGGCTTCCGGCACGACGACAACCTTTTTCCCCGACCCCAATCTCTTATAGAATAAAATGTTTTCATCCAAACTAAAGAGTTGCTTATCTCTAACTACCTCATTTGCCTTTGCGTCACTCAAATTACTTATTATGGTTCGCAATTCCGCATCTTCCTTTTGTAATTTTCCAATACATTTTAATTGTTCCGATATATGTTGCGAATTTTTCGTCTTGAACATATTAAGTTGAGGATTTACAACACGTGTTCCGCGACCTAATTCAATGTTCGGTATATACCTTGATATTGTGTCCGCTACGTTCGTTATTCCCGGCACGTGTTCAACTCTATAGTTGAAACGTCCCATAAAATGAACCCAACGAATCAAGCGCGCACCTAGCAACTTCCACGAATGTAAAAACGTCAAACTTTTATGGTCGGTCCGAATTATCACTTGTGCCCCCCTAAGATACGTTTCAAATTTAGCTAAACTGTAAACAATAGCATATAACTCTTGCTCAGAGACCGTCCAGCGCATCTCCGCATCCGTTAGCCCTTTACTACAAAACCCAACGACCATTGGGTCACCCTCTTCCGATAGCTGGTATACGACTCCGGCTATCCCAACTGCACTGCTATCCGTTTGAACATAATATGGTTTGTTTATGTCAGGATGTATTAACATCACAGTGGTTATAAATAAATCCTTGACTCGGTCAAAGACACCTTGAATCTCAGGTGTCCATTGCCACGCTATACCCTTTCTTAGCAATTGACACAAAGGTTTCGTCTCCTCCCCGTACCTATGAATAAACTTTCTAAAATAGTTTATGAGTCCCAAGAACGCCCTTAATTGCTTTATGTTTTTAGGGACTGGGAATTCTCTGATAGCGCGGGTCTTGTCTTTGTCTACCTGAATACCGCTAACAGTTACTATATGGCCCAACAGTTTAACTTCCGTTTCTAAGAAACTACACTTTGTCAAACTACATCGCATGTTCGCATCACGTAATCGGTGCAACACTTTATCTAGGTGTTCTAGGTGCATTTCGAACGTCCCAGATGTAAATACCACCAAATCGTCCAAGTAATTAACGCAGAAATCCCTTACTTCTGGACCTAATATAATATCCATCGCTCTACTAAAACTAGACACCGAAGTCTTGAGACCTTGTGGTAGTACATTGTAGGTATATGTTTTTCCCATGTAAGTAAACCCTGTATACTTTGTTGAATTACTATCCAACGGTATATGAAAATACGCATCACTACAATCTAGCACACTCATGAACTTTACGTTGTGAAAAGATTGTAATATCTCGGATGTCAATAATGGAGCCTCAGCATCTCCCACCATTCTTTTATTTAACTCACGCGCGTCAAGCAATAACCTAACACTCCCATTTTTCTTAATTACATAAGTCATAGGGCTGCTATAAGGTGTAGCCTCACGTTTTATTATCCCCAGCTCTTCGAGTTCAATTATCTTATCTCTTATCAATTCTCTGTGTTTGAAAGGAATTGGATAGGAGCGTTTTATAAACGGCGTATTATCTATCATTTCGATCTTATGTATGTACTTATTTGTGCGTCCTGGCTTGCTTGAAAATACAGTACTATTTTGTTGCAACACAGCCAGTAACAGATCCTTCTGAGAATCCGATTTATTTAAAGATTGAACGTATTGTTCTATTGTGATATCTTCCTTTGTTACAATGGCGCTTGAAATCACTGTTGTCTCTAAATTATTGATGGTCCCTTACCAGTCGTTATCTAAGCATGCTGTGCCAATCTTTATCTGTGTCCTAATACCTAAGTGTTCAACGCTCAGAACCTTATCTGGCCCACATGATATAACTGCTTTCATGCGTTCTAGCCAATCATGCCCTAGTATCATAGAATATGGTAGCCTCTTTAAAACCATAACTGGTGTATCTACCTGGACATTACTTAACTCGATCGTGACAACAATAAGTTTGTTAACCCTTTCACTTTTCGATCCGAAAGCTCCTTGTATTTGCATTGAAGGTGTCGGTACCTCAGGCAAATCACCCATCTCCCTTTTAATAGAATCATATAAATCAACACTAATTGCAGTAATCTGACTCCCCGTATCGATTAAGGTCTTAATTTCATGATTATTTATTTTGATCGTAATCTCTGGCAACCGAGACAGGGAATGTACTATGTCACCATCTTCATAATAATCTGAATCACCTAATATGGTATACAAACCCCTTTCGCGATTGTTACATGTAATACACGGCCGCCCTACTTCCTCACAAACCAAAACTTCACTTTCCGTTCTACCTAACAACACCCCTACCACGTCTTCTATAGAGTTTTCGCTAGAGTTAAATTTATGTATAATAGGATACCTCATTCCATCTTCATTTTTACCTAATCCTTTACCCGGCCTCCAACCCGTCCTTTTCATATAATTATAAGCAACAATAATAGCGTTGTTTCGAGCGTTATTATCTACGTCGTTACAACTCTGATCATTCAACATGCCTCTATCGTTATTTATTGTCGATTCGTCGAGGCTTGCACGTCCGACAACAATTCGTTTCCCTGAGCGAATGTACCCATCTCGTTAGTTTTAGGATTTTCTACGAAGCCGACCCCCGGCCTACCTGTGTTTGAGGTAGAGTTAGTTTCCGTGGCCTTTTCCCATTTTAACGCGGGATACGGACGCTGGTGACGGTAATTATTTCTAACGTTACGTGGACCTCGTCCGCGATACGCATGATACTTACTCCTATCAACAGGTATTGTGTTCATGGAGTTTACGTGCCTGAACCCACCTCGTCCACGATTACCGCCTCTACTATAATTATTGTTGTTGATTACTGTGGGTTTATCAGTTGAACTGACTACAACATTCTGTTCTATATCTCTGATAAATTCTGCCGCTGTAAAAACTGAAATTTGATCTTTCCTAGTAAACCATAACCTTTGTATTTCTACTGGGAAATGCCTCATGACAGAGTTAACCATATCACTCTCACTCAACGGAATAGTTAATAACCTAACCGTATCAATTTGTTCAGCAAAATGCTCGCTCATGGACAACCCGGAACTCTCCTTCCATGTGGTGTTAATTAATTTATATTTAGCTCTTTCTTGTTGTCTCTGACCCCAGAAAGTCTTTTGAAAATCCTTTTCAAAATCAGATAACGTTTCCCAATTATCACTATATAATTCTAACATTGTAAGTGCCGAACCTGACAAACAACCCGTAGCTATATCGATGGCACGATTTTGACCGTTAACGGAACAAATATATTTTTTTAATTTCTTTAAAAATCTCATAGGGTTTGTGTCGTCTCGTCCATTGAATTTAGGTTTGTCGATAGTAGGACGCATTATATACGTAACCTCCGAACTTGACCCAGGAACTGCTGAACAATCTAATAAATTATTTGCTCGCGGTAACGAATCATTAGAAATCGAGTTTAAACTTGTAGTAGCCATACTGACGGTTGAGTTAGTAGCGCGTTCCTGTTCTATTGTGTCTAAACGCTTCATAATAGACTCTAATTGAGAGCTTATCATCTGGAACCCCAACTGACTTTCTACGATTGCATTACTCGGTTCAGTCATACCGTGACTTTCATTATTTGTATTCGCATTTGAAACATGTTTACGACCACGCCTTTTCCCTCTAACAGCAGACATAATGATGCTATAAAATCCCACACAATACTATATATCACACAAACAAATGCAAAACAATAAATAGCAAGCGGAATAAATATGCAATATTAAGCACAAGTCAAATAATACAAGTACTGATCTCCTCTGATGAATACTATATATTATATAAGAAAACAAGTTTCCTAGGTACTTGCCTTCCCATACACTATATTATATCTACACGGTTAAACCTTATACCTTCATACCAACAGACAATAACCTGAACAACAATACGCTTATAACAAAGGATCACTTAATAATTTAAAGGTGATGATGATCGTCTAGTAATTCTACGTTGTGTTTTATTCAATTCTACGTTGTGTTTTAATTTAATTTTAGTATATAAATACAAAATAACTCAGTTTCTCTTCTAGGGGTATGCTACACGCAATACTCTTTATTTCCTAGATTCTGGTCCGCGGCAACTGTAATGGACCCGCACGTGCTAAGTGACCTATTTCATATATAGTTCTAATACTTCCCTTATACTTATCACAGCTGCAAAATTCTTGAAATCTCAGCTATCAAGGACTCGTTCACTGAAGTAATCGTGTCTTATCTTTGTTCACCATTTACCAAAGATACCCTGCGTATTGTCGTTCTTAAGAATATCTTTTACTAACTTGGCTGTCAGAAATTTATAAACCAAAGGTTAAAGGCAAGAGTTTAACATTAATTTAAATATGGATTTGTAGAGGTCGACCTTTCAGTTAAGTACGATTATCTGATGTCTGCCTGATAAGTCAATCCCGGAAATTGACTAACGGCTGACGCAATCAACTCTGCTTGCGGGTCAAGACCAGACCTGTCAGTCACCTGCAGTGTATGTGTCCTCTCTGAGCCGGAACTGAGTTAGCCAGTCTTTTAGCAATATGTCAGGACTTCGTTAACTGATCGTTAAAATTATATCATGTGTGTCAGGACTATTGTCTACTGACTTGATAGTATTAAACCATCAATTCAATTATCATTTGTCAGGAATACATCGACTGACCTTTTACATTTGTCAGAACATGTTGACTGATCTTTAGTATTTATATTATATGATTACCTACAAAATCAGAGATCGCACCTTCGTCATATAAGACGGCATTCGACTCTTTTGTTACACGAGATAATGACAGGGACAAATCACATAAATTGATAACAGCAAATAGATTTAATCTCAATTAGCTTATTGTCTGTTAGGTATGAAATGTAAGTATGTGACCATAACTTCTCTAACTCAAAGGAAATCGACACGTATATTTATATTTCATAAATATTAGTATACCGTGACCTTCTACGAGCACATATCAATAATAGTGAATAGTTATGCCTAAGACATCTAAACCTGGTAAATATTATAAAACTGTACTACGTCAATTACAGGATACGTTACTCTGGATCCAAGATATTTCCTAACTGTCTTTGCCTTAATTAAGGGGCTAGGGGTAGTGATTATTCAAAAACAAGATAAGTTTCAGGAATTTACTTTCAGATTAAAATTTATATTAATTCAAGAGTTTGATTCTACATTTACCCACACGTTTCACAAGCAAGTTTGTAGGATACCAAGGAAAAACGTGGAAAAAACCTTGGCCACTCTTTTCATATGATTTCGATATTATAAATATACACAAAATTTAGAACAATAGATCTATATCTAAGAGCTGAAAAGAACACACACACGAATAGTAGTATCACGGTGAATTTAGATCGTAATTGTGACTAAACCAAAGGTTTTATAAAATTTAATAATTATTCTATGATTATCATTTGGGCGATCTAAATTCTCCGTCTAGATGTCGATATTACTTAACTTATGTAAATGTCTGGACACGGACGGTCGACGCACGATCACTGCACTTTAAAAACTACTTTTTAATTATTGGAGACTGGTGCTCCTCTGCACACCGCACGTCGGAATGTCCCGGCATCTCACGCTCCCACCCTCGTGGACAGCGCCAAGCCGTCATAGCCGCGAAAGGCCCTGATTGGTTACACCCAACCGAAGCAAAATTGATCTATGTGATTGGATAATCGACAGCGCCAGCGTTAACCCACGTGGTCAAATAATGGCGGGCTCGATTTTGGCGCCATTATTTTCTATTCTGTAACACAACATTTACAAGTGTATATAACATGTGCTTGATGATTACATACGCCCTAAGCTTGGCGTTTACCATAATCTCAGATCCAGGTATTTAAAGTGGCAATCTTTCCATATATTGCTATTGTGAAAAGCCGCATCTCTTCTACATGAGAGCAGTTTATTTATAAGCTAACTCGCAGATAAATCTTTACCTATGTTATAGTTTAACTACGCTATCATTGATCTATGCTCAATAAAGATCATTATCCTTTAACATGCAACAAATGGTGTATTTTTGTAAAATCACACGGCTTGCATAATAAACATGTTTCAAATAACGTTCCAAAACGGACCTGCATTGTTCTATTTCCGAATAGGGTTTCTCTATTGTAGATAATTCTTTTTAGACAGCGTATTGCATTTTATGACTGACCAGATGCTAGTTCCTTTGAAACGCCGGATTTCTTGCTTAAGTTATCTTTCACAAGAATCAAAAAAAAATATAATTGCCTTCCACATGTACCACTACAATATACAGACGGACGGATGGACAGACAGGCTGATAGACAGCGGAGTCGCATTAATAGGGCTCTTTTTTGTCCTTTGTGCATGGATACTTAGAAAAACATGAAAAACTTAACCGTCACTAAAAAAAATTATTAATATCTTCATGTCGTAATGTAAAATATACTTTCCGAAGCTCTAAAAAATTGGCTTAACTATTTAAAATATAACTAAACAACATTTGTATGGAATGGAAAGAGCCAAGCGATTATTCAAGCGAGCGACCTTTTGTTCATCCGAAATGCTCGAAAATTTGAGTAAATGTACCTTTCCGATACGGTTGTCCGTTTTTTTTTTCATTACGGTATATCAACTACACTTCAGGTTTCTTTACCAAGCAGTTATGAAATAACCTGAAGGTTATTGTAACGAGAAGTATTAGAGTATGCTGAACCATAGATTTATTGGCAAATTCTCCGTTACATTTTTTTTTAAAACGCATATAATGATCATCTAAAGAAGAAGTTCACCTTCAATTTTGCCAAAATTGGGAAATAATCCTCTTAAAAGAAACTTTTATTCAATTTATACATATATTGAATTTTACATCTCTGTCACCAAATATCTGATGGATGTCTAGACAGAGATTATATCAGCAAGTTAAGTTACTGAGAGATAATATGAATACATATTCTCTCAGTAAGCAAACCCGAACAAAGGACGCAAAATAAATTACATAAAAGTTTGGGGCACCTAGAATCTCGCATATAATAGGTATAAGGTCTACAAAAAACCTCTACATGATTTTGTTACCCTGTGAATTTTTATTTTTGCGTCATATTTAACTTTGAGATATGGAGTAAAACCACTGGCTAAGTGCGAGTCCGACCCACGCACCAAGGGATCCGTATTACTATAGTATAACCAGAAAAATTTAGAAGCAGTGATGGCTCAGTGGCATTGGCTATGGCCTGCCGCGCAGCAGGTCCATGGTTCGAATCCCGCTACGGGCTTTAGCTTCACTGCATGGTGGAAGAGCAAGTTGTGATTCCCGCCTGGCTAGCAACGAAAGATCTGTCGCCAAGCATTAGTTCACTCTTTACAGGGTTATATTTGAGTCCATGGGCATCTGCATAAGATTCACATATTTGAATAAGCTTCCGTAGCGCATTCATCGATCGGCTCAGCAGCACCATGTCATCGGCATAGCAGATATTGTTAACTATTACCCTATCTATCGAGCATCCAATTTGCGTGCTGCTGAGCTCACGGATCAGGCGGTCCATGTACAGGTTCTTTCTAAGCTCTTTAGCTTAGGTGACGTCAGCCCACCCTGCCTCACTCCGCAGTCCAACCTGTACTCCTCCGATAGTAACCCTGACCACTTAACATAATTAGTTTGACTACTATAAATATTTAAGGAGTGATATGTACTCACTTGGAAGCTCTGTATCACTTGACAACTTTTGCCATAACCTCTCGTATGCTAAAAGATCAAATGCCTTTGATAAGTTTAAAAAGCATGCATAGACAGGCGTGCTTCTTTTCGTGTAGTATTGGACGGTGTGTTTGAGATTCATTAAAGCTACTTCAGTTGAAAGACCTGGTCTTAAGCCAAATTGAGCGGCATGTAACTTTAAATATTTTGCTAGCTGAATGTCAAGAACACCGTACAACACCTTTGCAATAATTGTTGCAAGTGATATCGGGCTGTAATTATTCAAACAAGAGGCATCACCAGTTATATTTTTTAAGATTGGTACAACTATAGCTTTCATCATTTCCTCCGGTAGGTAACTATGCCCTATTTTATATAGGGCACTCTATGCCCTATATAAAATAGGGCATAGAGCATGGCAGGCACCCTTGGTAGATGAACACCTGCGTGTTGTAGATGTTCTATACTCAGTGAGTGCCCTGTCGCTTTTCCTTGACTCAAGTTTTTTACCACCTGTGCTACTTCTTTTGCCAAAAAACGCTTAATTGGTCTTTCAAATACAGTGTCTTCCGTGACCGCCCTTGTACTGGAGTGTTCCAAGAGGACTCCACACGGAAGTCTCTCTTCTTCTCTCACTCTTAAAAAGATTGGCGATTTGAACTGGATGACTAACACCCTCTACACTAAGTGGAAGGCTCGGCTTTGGATTCAGCTTACCGGTTTCTTTCCAAAATTTAGCAAAATTTTTAGTTCTGTGATGAGTAGCAATAATATACACCTTTATTTGTGTTTGGTGATTTTGACACCATTTTAATTTGGATTTGAATTATTTCGAGATTCACGAATTTCATCGTAAGTTCGACCAGATGTCAGTTTGCCTTGTATAACCCATTCCTGAAAACAAATCGGAGCCCTTCCATGTGCTTCCTTTACATAAATATTCCATCCAGTTATATATTTGTGCCTATGTCTAATTTTACTACATTTATTTTTATTGGTTTCGTTACAGTGGGATGCTGCATTTTGTAGATCAGTTACGATATTTATATATAATTTATCAATAACTAGCTTATGCTCTATATTTTCACATGTAACATCAGCACATTTTCTCAGTTCTGTTGGAAAATCCACTTCCCTTAGCCAAGATGTACACATTTGCTGATATTGTTTAGTCTGCAATTTATCTTATTGTTCCCATGTAATACTCTGTATTTTGTTGTTTGACTCTTGGGGCTAGAAAACCAAAGTCACAGGTTATTTCAATAGGAAAATGATCGGACCATGAGATGGTTTTGTTATTAATTTATAATAATAATAATAATCTTTATTTCGGAACAAAAATAACAAAGGAAACAATAAACCGTGAAACGATGCTACCTGCTATAGTACAAGACTCTGTCGCAGATAGCAACGCCCGCCTCCAAGTATACAGTGATCCAAAATTGCTGTGTTATTAATTAAATATATGTTTGTACATTTTAGTTACCATATTTAATATTAGGTTAGTAAAGTATACATAGAATATATAATTTTAGTTTTTGTATTAAGCTATAAGATTTCTAATTTCTAATTGAGTTGTAGAAGTAGGATTTTAACAGAGGTACATAGCTGTAGCGATGTACCTATGAGCGTAATTAAAAACCTTTCACTGACTAAAACATAAAAATTCTTTATAATGCAGCTAATATTATATCAACATCAGTTTTGCAGTCCCCAAGCATTCTTGATATTGTTATTCCTTAACTTTACGCAAACTTCCGAGTTCCCGTACAACTTTAATAGTTCATCCTGTGACCATGTCATTACTACATATGGAGAGCCTACGATGCCTTTCAAACTTTTGCTTATAAAAATAAATATACCCTACCGTGAATACACATTGGATTACATTCAAGCAGACTGAAATAAAACGTAAAAACCGTTGTTAAACAAAGCATAAAATGGCTACCAACCGTAAAATTTTATACCACGTCGTTATATTTACAAGTTGTGACGGGAACACATTAAAATACGAATGATATCTGAGGCTGTGATACTTACGTATAACTGAATTGGCCTCATGTCTTCATATGCCTACTATTATTCCATATATGAGATGAGGTAGTATTACATTTTGTTTGCGAACACAAAAACACGCACTTATTTTAAAAGCTTTGCTTCGCGAAAAGTAACGATCGAGTTTTTTTTATTGAGATATTTATATACAATACACTTAATGAAAGAATAATAATAATAAAATCATTTTATTTCGACTAACATAGATCATAGAGTTACAATTAATTATTATCACATACTAAATACACTTATAATTAGGCATGTTAGATTTAACATGATAGAAAATATACTTAAAGACTTGGAATAACAGTTATATTTGATTAATGTCAGCAAGAAGGAATACCATTATTATGATCAGCAAGAAGGAATACCATTATTATGATAATGGTATTCCTTCTTGCTGACATTAATCAAATATAACTGTTATTTCAAGTCTTTACGTATATTTTCTATCTTGTTAAATCTAACATGCCTAATTATAAGTGTTTTGTATTTAGTATGTGATAATAATTAATTGTAACTCTATGATCTATGTTAGTCGAAATAAAATGATTTTATTATTATTATTCTTTCATTATCATACTAATGGGCCATTATCATAATAATGGTAGTAACAATAAAATAAAATAATCATCACTTATGTTCAGCAAAAAATATTTCTGAAATATTTTATTTTTGAGGTCAAGAAGTAACGTTAAGAAGTAGGTACACTTATAAGACGCATTCAGATAATTAAATTAAACATTAAACAGATAGGTTAAATTAAAACGTTTCTTCTCATACTAAGACTACTAAGAGTATGTGGATATATGCTTTTAAGGGCACCTATACAGCGGAAAATGGGCGAATATCCTTTTATACCTTACCTTATATTGGTATGCCTATATATAAATGCCCTTTAATTTTAAACTGAACAAAAGAACGATTATGATACAAACATATTATGTTCTCAATAAACCAGTGTATGTATGATATAATTAGGGTAAAACTGGATTTTGTTACTACCTATAAAGTACGTATATAGCATAGGCACTCACGGTTGATATATTGATGCGTTATTTGCGTCCGCTGCGAAGATGATCGCACGCATGAGCGAACCGCATTAATTCCGTACGACGGCGAGCAGAGACAACGTGCCTACGCTCCTTATTTAAGGTAAATTTATCAGAAACTAGCAAAACATAAGCATAGATATTAGGCATAATGAGATACCTGCAAAATATCAGCAAGTTTGAACACTCGGTATTCAAAATATGTCGAAACTACGGTTGTATGGAAGCACTTTCCTTAAACTATGAACATATTTGTAATAAGTAATGATTTCGGGAAGTTGACTGTAGTTTACAGACCCACTATACATTTTATGTGGAATCAGAACGGAATACAGAAATAACTGTAAATATATATTTTTACAGTTATTTTTACACGACTGCCCAAAAAATGGATAGTTATGTTTTCAGGGTTCATGTATGTATGTCTGTATGTTTGTGATTTTATTTATTCCACCATAATTTCTAAACGGCTAAGCTGATTTTGATGTACAAAATATCGTTACATTCATTTTGATAACGCAAGTGACACTAGGTACAAAAATAGGAAAACAAACTGGCGGATAATAGACGCACAATTGTAAGATAAAACAATAATCCTTCTTAAGTAAAGTATTAAAATGAAGTCTTAAAAAAAGATACCATAAATATATATAACTTGCAGTTTTAATTTCAATGGAACGATCAAAAATAATCTGCTGTCGGGTTTTTTACCTTTTCTATTAATTTTATTATATAAACCATGTGTATATCTTTATGAGATCAGACCGGAATACACCCTTATCTCACTGTGGCTAGTATCCCGATCTTATAATTCACTGTTCTGCTTATCCCTTCAGAAATATCTAGACAGGACAATGATATTAATAATTTTTTTCTTCGATGACCTACTTGTATATTTTTTAGTCTATAGATACTATATTATACTTGTATTTTGTATAACTACTTAAATTATAACCTTCTTTAATTGCCTTAATGGTTTAAATGTAACAAAATGAATATTTTTATTTATACCTTGGTAATATGCTTAAAAGCTTTTTTTAGCTTAAAATACCCTGAAGATATTTTTAAATTTACAAACTAAAACTTACAAAAAGACAAAAAATCTTACTCGTAAGGTGCACGTCCTTCGCTTAAAAACTTATTCTTGAACCCAAGCTGTAGATATTATGGTAAACGAGAGTTACGCAAGTGGAATTTTAAATAACGCAGTACCATTTTACGTCCGGAAAATTTTGAGCTTTCTGACATAAAAACGTCAAGCTCACGCTTACTTATCTGCAAAGGAAAATATGCAGATGGGAGCAATTTCCTTAACACGGCACTAAAGCTGATGAAAGTTGCGAAATGAAGCGGTCTTTTTGTGCCAAATTTTGTAGGATTTTATGGCATGCCGTTCGTTGAAATCAAGGAAAGGCTTGTACCAAAAAATTGTTCGGAATTTACTCAGGCGACATTTTCGTATTGGTCTTGTGTCATATATACTATAAATTCGGATCCGTCGACGGTCTTCAATGCTACACGTCCTTTGATTTATGTGGTCAGCTAACATTATATCAATATGAGCTTAGAAAACGGGCTATTCAGACAAATATATATTATATTTGTATTAGATTAACTATATATATATATATATATTGATGCACACCTACATCCTTTTCGCTATTAATAATATGTGGATGTCTTGTAGAAAATTCTATAGCATTAAGTGCTCCATTTGTACTGTAGTGCAATAACGAATTAAATAAATAAATAAACATATATTGGACACCGAGGGGAGAAAATGATCTATTTCCGTTCGAGAGTATATTTAAGCCACACATCCAGGGAAGGGCTTAAAGGAAAGTCGAGAACAAAAATAGAACTTTCTCCCGAGTGATGCATAGTGCTTCATACTTACACCTACGAGAAAAATAACAAACTTTTCTCGTATTTGTCTCGAAACTTCTTCAGGAGTAAGTTTTTTATGACTTCTTGAGCTGTATTAATGTTTTCAATAACCGGCTGTACTCACGCGTATTGGTCGAGCTTGTCGACCTAGGTTTCGGACATGTCCGATGCCTTTCATCAGGTGAGTTCACGCGTCTAAATCGCGGCGACTGTGTATTTTTTCTTTCTGGTGGCGTCATCATTATACAATCGTCACTTTCATTATTCTTTGACATTTTAGAAAATTATATAGAATAATTAAAAGCGTACTGTTAAATTATCAACTTAGAAATAAAAACAAAATTTAACAAAACATATTACCGCGCTATTTTTACCATTTACAAAAATGCCCTACCACCATGCTCTAACGACTGCCATTGTAAGAATACAACCGGAACCGACGGCTTAACGTGCCCTCTGAAGCACCTGCACGCTCAGTACTAATGTCACTAGCGGTCACCCATCCAACTCAAGACCGCGGGCGACGTTGCTTAACTTAGCTGATCGGTTAAGAACACCTAAGCAAACTTCCCTACGTGCACTTTAAAAAATAGTCGAGTCGAACGGATGACAAGATGTGACACAGTGAACAATTAAGTGAAACATATGAAAAAATATTTTTTAAATGTATAATGCCTTAAACGCGCGTACATAGTAATTATATTACATGAATTATTTTCTACTATTATTTTTATAATTTCTTTCTATAACACGTTTAAATTGAATGGTCTAGAGTTTCTTGTCAGTTCTTCTCGCAGTGGCTCTGTACTTCTAATTTCTAATTTCAAAAGTGAATTTAGGCGATTACACAATTTACTTTTCTAAAAGCGTCGTAGACGCACAAACCGGATAAATTACTTTCTTTGACTTTAAAATAATCATATATAATAAACTTTCTTACCAAGATTACCACCATAAGGGTTGAAATATATGCGTGAGAATGCGTGACTACAAAAACAAAACATTTTTTTTATA
The DNA here is from genome assembly GCA_963890685.1 of Plagodis pulveraria. Taxonomy (NCBI): domain Eukaryota; kingdom Metazoa; phylum Arthropoda; class Insecta; order Lepidoptera; family Geometridae; genus Plagodis; species Plagodis pulveraria. Next base: position 3,416,948 of record OY982968.1, read on the forward strand.
AATCATTACAAAACCGCTTTACTAAGACAGCCTGGCTTTCTGGTTACCACTTTCTGCACACAATTTTCACACGCAAAATGCTACAGTATCAATAGTTCAGAAAGCGTAAAGTTATCATCAGCAAGTAGGTCACCCAGTTTGAAACTGTAAACACAAACAAAGACATAACATTAATCGACAAGTTTTGTCTTACAGTAAATCCTGTTTGGTCTGCTTGCTAGAAATTATACTGCGGTTTCGGTACGGTTGTTATTCTTCCATACGCGCGGTATACGAAAACAGTTTTATCTATGTTTTCACAAAAGTTTTAGAACTCGATGTCCGTATCAACATATTCCCCTGCTGGAGCACTGGCCTTCCTAAGAGAGAGAAAGAGAGAGAGAAAAGTGTGATGGGTCATCCATCATCCGCCACGCAGGCTCAATGTCATAATAAGCTATCTAGTGGCCAGTCCTAGTGACAGAAGTAAGGCATTAAATACCTAACCTACTAACGACTGCTATCCTAACACAACAACCAAGACCGAGGGCGCTCATTAATATGTACCAATTTTGATCACCCATCCAAAGTAGTGACCGTAGATAAGGAAAGCTTCACCACGAGCACTTCAAAAGTAAGTGAAATGGAAGGGTTACTGGTTAGTCTTCTTTCTATTCGTGGTAGGAGGTTGTAGGAGATGCTATTTAGACCAATCTATTATGTGCCAAAGAAAATGTTAACCACTTCAGCAAAAAATAAATGTCCTTTTGATTCTATTTATCGAGGTTACGAAAACATTTGTAGAAAACTATTGGTTGTAATCAAACTTTTCATTTTGTATAAAGGACAAAACAAACATTCCTCAACAATACAAAAACTACAAATGTATGTCCATTTTTGGAAACACTAGACGGAAATACAATGCATATATATAATAATTTAAAATAAAGCCAAAACTACTTACTTAGGTACAGGCTGTAAATTATTAAGATAAATAAATAAATATTTACAGGAACACCACCTGATCTAGTCGCAACAACTTTCGACGCAATCGCTAATATGAATCTTCGTGAAGTGTTGTCTAACGGAGGGCTAATCCTTAGAAAATCGCTATAAAAGTACATCCAGTATATGTACCATATTTCATTAAAATCCGTAATCTGATTAGGAGGTGAATACACACACCCACAGCCACACACACACCACATACACACACATACTCCCTCATATACACATTTACAATTATAATTATAATTTACAAGTGTCTACCCGCTTCAATTGCATGGAAACTGATTAAATTGCGCCACGTCGGAAACTACTCCATACATCAGGATACAACATATTCTATGCATCCTAATCTAGAGCTAAAAATATATTTTCCATATTTCATCAAAATCTGTCTACATATTGCAGAATGGCAACAAACACACTCAAATACACTTGATTTCGATAGAGGAGAGATTTATGAGCTAAAATACAGTTTTACTAGTATTTTATACTGGCTATGGGATGTCGAGTATACAAGCCGAAATTAATCTATAATACCTCGTTTTATTATGATGTCCATCATGTATTTTAGAAGACGAAGCTGTCTAGCACTGGCCATAATCCTGTTTACACCGAACCCATGTCAAATGTCAACATTTCAGGTCGCCCTGTCAATATCATTTTGCCGTTGTTGATTCAATTACTGTTCTGGACGATTTTTTCTTTTCCAAAACATTATGATATGCGATTTTTGATGACTAGCTAATGGCAATCTTTTATCAGACGTGCAGTTGTCTACTTAGAAACATATATATATTATGTTTGCAATAGCGCCTGCTATGCGGATTATAATACAAAATTACAAATATACCAGAGGAAAAATTTAAGTCATGTGCGGGATTCCAACTCGCATCCACCCCTTGAGCCAGGGTATGCTCTAACCCCCCCGAAGGGTTCCCGCCTTGTCGTGGCGGTGGGGCTTAGTAGCCGTGGCTTCGTCACCCACGGTGAAGCGAAGAGGAACCAGGGGCCGTGCTGGCTTGGGCAGTCGGACGGCCCCAGAGGGGCCGCTCCACTGGGCTTTGCCTCTAAGTCCAGACTGGAGCGGCAACGGGTAGGCTGCGGTGCTGTATGGGCAGCACCGCATCTGAGGCGGGCTGTGGTGTTGTATGGGCGACACCACAGCTGACGGTGAGGGGCCACGGCGGGAGAGGAGTGCCGGTATTACGGTGCGCCGCTCTCCCTACCTTCCGTGGCCACGGCGGGGCCGCCACCGTTGGATGGCGGACGCGGAGGGGCCGCAGGGGAGGAGGAGTGTTGGTATAGCGAGGCGCCGCTCTCCCTATCCTCTGCGGCCGAAGTAGCAGGCGACGGGGCTACTCATCTGACCCGTCGCAGGGGGACCTTGGGCGTCGGAAGCGGGGTCGTCTGACGCCCATTTGCGGGCTTGGTCCCCGGGTGGTAGCGACGTGCCATGTGTTCTGGTGCGTCGTGAGGGGTAGCACCCCAGGAGGGGTCCGGCAACGGACAACCGTGGCGGGTTCGTGGTTGAGTGCTAAAGCGACCCTGCGATCCCGCCGAGAAGCGGTAGAGATAGAACACCGTGTGTTATTTAGTCGGTAGGGACACTTGCTGCTGTGGGAGTAGTTGGTGTCGAGCCCGACATATCCCGGCCACCTTCCCCGGGGTGGACGGGAATGCGTAAATGCATTTTTCACACGTTAAAAAAAAAAAAAAAAAAGGGTATGCTCTAACCAATCGAGCTAACATGACAATAAGTCATAACTCATTTTTTTCCTATCGTTCTTTTAACCATCGCATTGGGATGGAGTGAAATCTATAGTGACCAAACAAGACCAATTTTGCAATTGGTTTTATACTTGTATATGCGGGTTTGAATCCCCTTGTGTGGGATTAGACTTAAATTTTTCCTCTCGTATATTTGTAATTTTATAATACATATATTATTTTCTATTATATCACTGTGAGATGTCGTAACGATCGGTCTTTACATTATACTAAAATTAAATGCGTCACATAAGCAGTAGCACATAACTAACGTTGACGTTGTTGTTTGGGAGTTGTAGATAAATGTGGAGATTTAAAACAATGTCTGGGGGGGTTTGCCATAATCCCCATGCTTGGCAGGCGTCTTGGGGACCGCAGCCAAAGATATCAGACCTCAGAAAGCGCTACTGCCCACTTTCCAGTATTTTTCCTTCAGCTACCTCTTAGGACACCCACAGGTAGCAACGGGGGGGATGACATTCTAGCCCTGCACCCCACCGGTCAGTATTTCTTTAGTGCACTCCCAATATTCTTATTTGTATAACTTTTAAAATACTCTTATTGATTTGCACGAATTAACGCTGTCTATTGATTTATATTTCATTTAATTTTACTTGTTTCAGTGTTCGACACAATCAGTCTATTACTTAGTTTATTATTTCACGGCCATTTCCCGTTCATTTGTTACATTTCAACCGTTTCCGGAATGTTTTGAGCAATAAATTAAACGTATGTGGCAATAAATAACAATTTAACTGCCAAAAAGTTCAGTATGGAAAAAATAAACTCGTATGCAAAAAGTTTTTCATGGTGGCAGGGCATTTAGCGCTTCGCAAGGTACCTACCTACAAGCAGAAAATAGATAATCAGTCGCCCAGCATCTAATGGTGTGTTCCGGTAGCTGTTCTTGAGATGCTGTAATTCTAAGTTAACCTCAACAACACTTTCAACCGCGACATCACTTACAATCAGGTGAGGAAAGAAAGCTACATATCAGCTATAAAGAGTTTTAGCGAGATATTCGGATACATATCTGATGGTAGATGAACATTTTTGATGGTAGGTACCTATTGTGATATATTTAATATAACGAAGACGGTGAAAATCTTTACTAGCTTGGACTTCACTGCTCGTATTTTTTCTATCTAAAAAAGCTTGGACGGTAGGCGGTGGTAGTGATATATGTTACTGAAATAAATATTCACACGTTTTGTTTTGACACGCTGAATTTACTAGATTAATGCGATTCTCGATTTTAGGTTACGTAGATACTTATCTCCATCAATGACTTTTTTAAATATATGATCCAAACGGATGAGTATAAACGTGCAGGATCACATGCAATACATATAATTCGAGATCATTTGTTGGGATCCGTCCGGAACAGACACAGATTATCAATGTGTTGTGTCAGTTAATTAGTATAATAGAGACCAAGCATTGACGTTTTAACACAAATATTTCCTAAAACTTTTGAATATTATTGGAGCACATTTTTTTTTGTTCCGGACGGGAATCGAACATATTGCTACATATTTACAGTAAAAATGTGACATATTTCCCGTTTTACTTTTATGTTTTCGATGATTTCAGGATTTTGATAAATTTTAGTAGTTTATTAGTCACAATGAATCATAGATTTACGGAAAATCTCTGGGTTAACACACATTTTATTTAAAGTAAAAAAGCTGACATCTTTAACGTTGCATTTTTAAGATTTATTAATTCTTTAATCAATGTCAAATGTCACATTGTAAGTACCTGTTCTTGCCATTTTGCTTAAAATTGTTTTGGATATCGATACTATATTACTATTATTTTTGTAGTAGAATTATATATATATATTTATAAAATATATATCATATATATGTTATTTTGTGTAAATAATTGCTTATATATTTATCGTTATGCAAGTATATTTGTATAAATTTAATCGCACATGTTCTAAATTCAGAATGAATACTTATTTGCTAGTTTGTTATTTGTTTTTTTTTTTTTTTTTTTTTATATATACTCGTAGCGAAGTTTACTTAGCTGTTCTCAACCAATCAGTAAAGTTAAGCAACGTCGCGCGCGTTGAGTCGCGTTCATGAGTTGGATGGGTGACCGCTAGTGACATTACTACTGAGCGTTGCCGTGCTTCGGAGGGCACGTTAAGCCGTCGATCCCGGTTGTTGTCTTAGGATGGCAGTCGTCATAGCATGGTGGTAGGGCATTTTGCGAATGCCCGCCTGGCTAGCTACCACCCTCAAGTAGAAAAACTGTCGCCAAGCACCTAGCGGTGTGTTCCAGCAGCTGTCCTTGGGAGCCAGAACTTCTAGGTTAGCCTGAACAACATTTTCTACCACATCATCACTGAACATCAGGTGAAATAGTGGTCAAAGGCTAACCTATCAGGCATAAAAAAAAAAACATAGTTCACTACTGCAGCAATTTTGCCTTTACTGCAGCATTCGCTTGAACTTACGTTAACTAGGTATACGTAGAACTATTATTTACTTCCTAGACACTAGTCGCAATATGCTGCATTAATAGGTAGAACATTTCTGATGCAATGATGATGATGATGGCCGAGCGGTAATACTTACGGACTGCCGTGCCTACTATACTGCCGTGCCGTGTCCCTGGTTCAATCCCCACCGCCGGCTTGAGCTTCTGGGCTCGTATGGTGGAAGAGCATTTTGCGATTGCCCACCTGGCTAGCTTACACTCTCAACTAGAAAATCTGTCACCAAGCACCTAACGGTGTGTTCCGGCTATATATGTCCTTACAGTATCAGACGGATCGTCCACTGCTGAACACAGCCTCCCCTATTAAGGGGGTATTTGCCATAATCCCCACGCTTGGTAGGCGGCTTGGGGATTGGGGGACTGCAGTGATGGCAGTTCTTTAGAAGGCGCTGCTGCCCACCTTCCAGTATTTTTCCCTTAGTCGCCTCTTACGACACCCACGGGATGATATGGGGAGGTGCAATTCTAACCCGGCACCCCGCGGGGTAATCTATCTGTCCTTGAGAGCTAGTAATTCTAGACTAGCCTAAACAACATCTTCGACCACATCATCACTTACCATTGGAATAGATAGTGGTCAAAGGCCAGCCTAACAGCTATAAAAAAACAATCGTTATGATTCAGATTCAAACACAATAATGTGTACATATTATTTCCTATGGATATCTTATTTATTTAAAAGCCTTTAATATTGTTAGGTTTGCAATACCGCCTGCTATGCGAATTACATTACAAAATCACAAATATACGATAGGAAAAATTTAAGCCATGTGCGGGATTCGAGGAGGGGCCCAGCACAATGCCACAGATGCCAGGCATTCAGGCACTCCTCCCACAACTGCTTCCGGCGGCAGGCGTGCGTACGGTGTGGGTGTGAACACTACGCGCGCGACTGCCCCCGCCCCTTAGACGAACCGGCGACGTGCGCAAATTGCGGTGGAGCGCACACCGCCAACAACCCCCGCTGCGCTGTGTTCCGCGAGGAGGCGCGGAACAAGCGCGCGGGCACCACGGCCCGTACCACGGCCACCCCACGTGAAGAGCCACCACCACGTGTTGTTGCGCTGACCAAGCCAACAACAAAACCACCGGAAGAGACACCCACGACCTCCCTGATGGCCGCCGCCAACAATCCGCCACCACGAGGCGTCGGCCAGATGGGAAAGAAACCAAAGAAGAAGAAGAAGAAGAAGAAGGGGCCACAGAAGAGCGCACCCTCGCCTTCCACACCCGCACCCGAAGCCACCGTCTCTCTGGCCCAAGCACCCCGTGCTAAGGCAGAGAGACCGAGACGTCAACACGCACCTGCCTCGCTCCCACGTGCGAGCGAGACAGGTAACAAGAAGATAAGGACGGCGGCAGAACTCGAGCTAATCGAGACCGCCCTCTGCACCCTGCAGGAAGTGCTCCAGGCGCCCAGGGAGGGAGTGGACCCCATCCCGCTTGTATTAGCGGGGGTGGGTAAACTCCTTGCCTGCCGCTAGGTAGCACTTCACTGTGCCCCCGATGCTGCCGCGACGCTCAGGCCCCGAGGGCAGGCCTGGGCGCGCTATCATCTCGTCTCCCGAGCGACTCGCTCACTGGGCTTCCCACCAGAGGGATTCACCCGGTGGGCTGAGGGCAAGTAGGGAGGCAGAAGATCACCGGACGACCATATACCCCGAACCAAGAAGAAGGTGTCACCCACATGGCACACACCATTTGTCACTAGATATATTTTTATATTTTTTAAGTGTTTTATTAAAATATTAATTTGATGTTTTCTTAAAATATTTTAAAAGTATTTGTTATTATTAAAAATGGATTTCCGCAAAGTAACGCCTGAATCTATTCATTTTCATTAATTTAAAAGCAATATAAATTGAACATACAAGTAACACAAAATGTTTTTCAAACACTTACCGAAAAGAATTAAATCAAATTGAAGAGACGTAACTTTTTTACAGTGTCATGAAACTCTTCAGTCGCAAAGATTTATGTAATACAATCAATCGGCTCACTTTTATGCGGAATTGAACCAGGACAAGGATACTGCGGATTATAAAAACACGTAGGTATTTCACTGGTTACACGACTGCCCAAAAACAGGAGTGTTAGGTTTTCAGGGTTCATGTATGCATGTAAACAGTATGTTTGTGAGTTTCTCTATTCCACCATAACTTCTAAACGGCTTAACCGATTTTGATGTATGATATATCATTAGATTCATCTTGATAGCGCAGGTGACACTATGTACCTGGGGCAAGATGGTCAATGCTAAAGCGACCCCACCTCGCCGGAGGACTGCTCACGGGGGGTTTTAGTTGGTTCAAGTCCAACGCATCCCCTTTCACCACCCCCGTGGTGGAGGGGCAGAGCGAAAGCATTTCCCCCCACATATAATAAATGGTGACAGTGTGTACCATTGATTTTTCAAGTTTTTGGGTTATCAAAATGAAAAGCTTTAAGAAACTATTCCATAAAATTTATAACTTGCAGTATTCATTTCAATGGAAAAATAAAAAACTTAACGAAAATAAGTAATTGGCAGTCAAGTTTTTTAATTTTTTATTAGTTTATGCTTGTTACTTTGTTATTTTTTCGGCGGTATGTCATTATTTACAAAACACGACAAACTATATCCAGCACTATATATAGCTACTACACTGTAAGAATGTAGGCAACCCATTGCAAACCTACAGGTAATTCAACTGTTTTAGCCCACTACCAATCAGCAGCATGTCCAGCATGCTGGCAGCAATGCCCCGTTGAAATGCAATGCTTATTCGTTGAGCCAAGTAAGTGGCAAGCATTGATTATGTTTGTTATATTTGCAGGGAGATTTGAGCATATAGAAACTTTTCTCTTATCTATTTTGTCAAGGAATAACGCAACGATTAATTTGATAATGATTTCAGAAGATAGAAAAGCAACTTAAGTAGGTCATATTATATGGGATACGAAATTAACATCCATTCAGAGCGCGCAAATGATGGTAGTATATTTTGGTATTTATTATTTGTAATGTGGTATCTGAGTATTATTTCTGAATAATATCTGCATATGCTGGAAGAATGTAGGTATAGCGGGATAATAAGTTAAAAAAAAACTTAAAACGTCGTTCTCTAGGAAAACCCTTATTAAATATTCTCTAAAAACTCTCCACTAATAAGAATAATAATATTAAATATAAATTTATGAAAAATTATACATATTCTTAAGAATTTTCACATTCTCGTATAGCTTATCTATCTAATGTACACATGTAAACATTGATGTTCTGACTAGGCGTGTACCTGTATAATATACAATTCTAATTTTGAAAACAAGAACTAATCCGATTGAAACACCTGCAACAACACCACCTGTTCACGCCTGTCACTGCACACGCATCTTACGCTGATGAAAACTGTATCCCTACGAGTATAAGTATCTTTATTCTATTTTATGAAATAAAAGAAGTCACTATCTCATTTCATTGTTAAACTTCTGGTATCTCCATGGAGTATGATCCAGTTTTTTTTATAATAATCTTTTCTCCACAGACACCAGGGTCCATGCCAATGTTTTACTTTGTATTTTTTGCCCCAGAAGTTTAACCAGTGTGCTGTCCTCGTTGTCATGGTGAAGCCGACTTCACCATGACAACGTGCGACTACTGAGTCGCGAAAACTTTAGTTTGGTCGTTTTTTGCCCTCAGAGAACACTTCTGACATGCAATTATAGTTACTATGTTAAGTATATGAACCTTTGGAATTGATGCTTAAATTAATTTTAAAACATATTTAAGTACACCTTTTATTTATGTTACGTAAAAACTTTTAAGAAATATGAAAATATCTAATTACCATTCAGCCTAATTTTCCAGCTAAGCCGACGTAATGTCATAAGCGCCATGCACCAAGTAGCCCAACAGGAAGAATTTTCATTCTAAGCAAAGCATCACCAGGAGGTCTTAACTCTTCGAGAGCACGAATCTCGATTGAATTTTATGTTTTATTCAAATATTTGTTATATACATTAAATTCACGCTTGTTTTGATATCAGGATTTGCATGGAAAAGTAATTAGAACTAAGTGATAAATAACGATCAAAATGTTCCCTGCATCTATAGAGGTGTTCGTTGGTTCTTTTGGAAACAGCCCCAGAACCGGCGACTGGAACTTCATTTGTCACCCGCAACAATGTTTTAAACACGACTTCATGTGCCTTCTTCAACAAGCAATTATGTGACGGCACCATTTCACGGAGGCGTGCTTCTGAACATCGTTGAGGTATAGAAGTAGTGGTAGGAAAAAGTAGTGCTGCACCCAACGCGATACAATCCTCTACGCTCGAATGTATACTAATGTGAAATCTTGATAATACTTTCCGATTCCATCTTATAATTTTTTTAAAGAATGTTCACCTTCTGTAGCAGCCATCAAAGGCGAAAGATTCTTTCTTCGTCCCTAAATTAAGTCGGCCGCGCCTAAATTAGTTATACCCACAGTAAGGGTTACTTTAGAAGAGCTATTAATCATAAATGCCGTTTAAATCCTACCCAATGATTCGTTTTGAGCCACATTGGAAACCGTAAAAGTCAACGATCAAAATGGGGCACTTTTCATAAATTGTATACGATGATCAATTTTGCATGATATTTCATGTAAGCTTATAAAAGTGTAAAATTATATGAATATATACATAGTTCGTAACATTTCTTGTCAACAACTACATATTCATTATAAATTATAACTGGCCAGTTCAGTATGAAAACTTTTTTTTATAACAAAATTTTACATCAACTTAAGATAGCTGCATTTTGTTGAATTAAGGAAGAACATATTGTTATGATTCCACATGACTTTGCGAAAGGTTTGAAGACTGAATCAGAACTGTCGTTAGGTAACCCTTTTTTACCGTTATTCTTTGACTTCTATCACACCTGATGGTAAGTGATGATGTGGTCGAAAGTTTTGTTCAGGCTAAAATAGAATTACTGAATGTCAAAGAAAGCGGCCAGAACACACCGTTAGGTGCTTGGTGACAGATTTTCTACCAGAGGCTGGTAGTATAGTCAGTCAGGCATTCGCAAAATTCCCTACCACTGTCAGAACTGATATGTTAAGACAGTAACCAGGACCAAAGCGACAGCTTAACGTGTCCTCCAAAATACGGAATTGCTTAGTAGTAAAAGCCCCCACCCATCCTAGTAATGACGGCAGCGGACGTTACTTTTTTGACGTCTAAGCTATGCTACATGCTCTTCACGCTACGAGCGCTTCGAGGCCTTTGCGTAGCCTACAATTCTGTTAGTATTTTCCTGTACTGATGGGATTACTTAAAGTACCTGAATTAAGTATCTAAATTATAATCTAGGCTAATATCTATATAAATTATAAATTATAATAATGTAGGGGTCAACGAATAAAACAAATCAAATTTATTAATATTGAAGACAACCGCCATGTTCAACAAAGACAGCAGCTTTTTCGATTATGCATACTTCATAAACAATGGTCTATACGTTCAAAAATTGGCATGAATTTACATTCAGTAAAACAAAATACATTAAATTCATTCCAAAATTATTCTGTCATAAATAAATAATCTCGTTGAACAAATTATTACAGAGAAGGATCAGTTTACATTTGTTTTATGGACCATTTATTAGCGCACTCAAAACAAACCTAAATAGCTTTTTAATGCGACCACAGACAAGCTCTCCATTCCCAGATATAAAACAATCAATATTATTACGAAACGAAACTGGGGCGAGGCTATTTAGACACAATAGTTTATTTGGTTGAAAGTTTAGAGCCCATTTCTACTCGTACGATCGTTCTGCAATGATGCTCCAGTTTCCAAAACGTATGTACAGTCGCCTGCAATAAGAAGTATATACTTTGTAATTTTCAAAATAATGTCATGTCGCTAAGTTATTAATAATCGAAGTTAACATTAACACGAGTAAAAATATTCAAATCATTCTTTGGTTTTAAGATACTGCTGATTACATAGAGAAAAACAGAACTATTTGCCACTATGTTGAAAATTATAATGTGATACTTCTTATTGCAGGCGACTGTACCACAGAATAAAGTAGTACTCGTATAAAAGCAACTATAGGAAACATTGGTGCCGTGGTTTAGTTCCGATCTCCTTAAACAATTTCGGCAATGACTCAATAGTTCTAGGTTAGCCTGAACATCTTAGACCACAGCATCACTTACCATCAGGTGAGATAGTGGTCAAAGGCTAACTTATCAGAAAAAAAGTCGAGGTTTGTACCACAGTGGTGCCCTTGAACCCGTTTTCGAATTGCACTGCGCCCGTCACCTTGAGACATAGTTGTTAGGTCTCATGTGCCTGTAATTTCACTGGGTCTCAAGGACCGCTGCCGGAAAATACCGTTAGGTGCTTGGCGACAGTTTTTCTACTTGAGAGTGGTCGCTAGCCAGATGGGCATTCGCAAAATGCCCTTCCACCATGCATTGAAGCTCAAGCGGCCGGGGGTATCGAACCATGGACCTGCGGCACCGCAGTCCATAACTATAACCGCTCGGCGATCATTCAATATCTCTCGGCTATATCCTCTAGTGAATATATAGCTCTATACATACATATTCTACATGTCTTTATATCCGTGATCCGCGTTTTTATCAGCCAAAAGACTTCCATTGTTGAACAAAGGCCTCCCCCATAGAGCGCTACAAAGAACGGTTACCCGCGACTTTCACGATGTCGTCATTCCACCTAGTGGGGTAGGTAGAAATTTTTTGGTCCCTCGCAATAGGGTGAGATCATCTACCAGGTGTTTCTGTAATTGTTGCCAGTAGACGGCAATGGGCGCTACTAGAAATATAATTTGTAATTTTTGTACTTTGTACCCGTAGTCCGAGGGTAAGAACGGACTTTGACTTTGACTTAAACAAACTCAAAATGGGCATAAATATTAAATTTTATATAGACATTGTCAACTTCGACACATGAATGTACGATTAGTACGGCGATTTCGACAGGTCTTCAAAAGATCGAGCTAAGTATTAGGATTCTTGACGAAAAAGACTTAACAAGTCTTTTTTTTCCTGATAGCCTAGTCTTTTACCACTTACTGTATCAGCCGGATTGTCCTGCTGAACACAGCCTCCCCCATTAAGGGGGATTTGCCGTAATCCACACGCTGACGACTCGGGGATAGCAGTTTAAGATATCAGTTGCCCACCTTCCGGTATTTTACCTTTAGTCGCCTGTACCGACACCCACAGGTAGCAATGGTTTTAAATTTTACCACTTACCAAATGGTAAATAATGATGCGGTCGAAGAATTCAGGCTGAGTTAAATTACTGTCTCTAAATGTCAGCTGCCGAAACACACCGTAAGGTCATAGTAGAAAGAGTGGGGAAGTAGGCCATCTCCGGCCCAATCTGAGATTTAATTACCTACCACACTTGCCTGTCTGAGGGTTGTCACTAATAGCAAAATTTTAATTCAGTGCCTAGAAATTGGCAAGGGTCGGGAAGTTGTATTTTTTACTTATGTTGTGTAGGTTAAAAATATTGATTATTATACAATTCAAAATATGATTTTAGCCTACCACGCAAGAGTGCTTGTAAGTATATTTTTTGTAAGAAAATATGTGACGCTCAGACTTTGTGCGGTGAAAGCCCCGACTGGCGCACTGAGAAACGGGTCGAGATTTTGTTAGAGTGTGCGTGCGGGACGCATAGATACTGTGGCGCACATATACAAGCCGCGCGCGGTGCGTTTGTATGAAGATAACTTACTTCCCCACTCCTTCTACTATGGTAAGGTGATTGGTGAAAAGTTTGAATTAAGGCCATGACGCCTACCGATTACCGATTCGAAAGAGACTCCTTGAACGGCAGTCTATACTCATAACCACTGGGCCATTATCCTTTTAAAGTTTAAAACCTTAGAACAACACAAAATATACTTTTCCTCACACTTGCTTGTAGAGGCTCTATTACGTTATCTGTATCGATATGTACTTATATTTTCCGACTTCAAAAATAGGAGGAGATATTCAATTCATCTGTTAATTTTTTTGTTTGTTACCTCAGAACTTTTGACTCGTTGAACCAATTTTGATGACTTTTTTTTATTTGAAAGCTGATGCTTTTCCTGAGATTTTATTTACATTTTATCAAAATCGGATAAGCCATTTTTTAGTTACACTCCAATAACTGAATATATATCGTATTTTCCTATCTTGATGATATAGTCATTGACAGTGAATGACAATCGATCCCATAAGTAGCGAGGGTCACCTTAAGCCCAGCGCTAGTTAAGGGTGTAAGGGTGAAAAAGATTATTGCCAATTTTTTTTTATGGGCCTAACTTCCCGGTGGCTCACTTGGTGGTAAGTGATCACTGTCGCCCACAAACATCCGCAACACCAGTGGTCTCGAAGATGCGTTGCCGTTGCCGTTGATGCAGTAGTGCACCCTGAAAACATAACACTCCTTTTTTAGGCAGTAAAATATTTTTTTTACTAAAAAATGGAACCAACTTCAACACTCAAATGTGTGAAATAACTTGTCGAAGTCGCTACGATGCGCAGAATATTATAATAATAGGGTACTTTTGAACCATCAATAATAAATTAAACGCGATTTAAACAATTTAAAATTGTTTAACTATGAATAACTAATAAAATAACTTTCCACACTTGTATCATAATATACTATTTTACTGTTGATAGAACAAGATTTTTTTTTTGTTTGCACTTCGAGAAACAGCAGTTAAGCCATAAAAGAGCTATAAAGAGTAGATGCAGTAACGGTTAGGTTAGGTAAACCGCAAATACACGTGCAATTGGTCTTAATAACTTGAGAATTTATGTGGATCTTCAAGGCGCTATAAAATAGAGAATTCTATGCTTCATTTATGACTTCTTTATTATGTTATCGGAGCTAAATCTACCGTAATAAAGTTTGAGTAGCAGTTGAAGAAGAATAATACGTACGTACGTAGAATAATACGTAACCTTCTACGTACTACAGCTCTGAATACATACCTATTGCTCAAGTTCCAATATGTAACGAAACGACGCTGCCGATTGGTGTCCTTGACGTTACTGAGTCGGAGATGTAATATTGAAGACTCCGCCGTTAGTAAAAAATCGAGTGTGGTTCAGTGGTCTAGATCCCTATATAACAAGTACATACAGCGCCTTACCTTAGCTATCCAGCCTCCAAAAGTCCCTCTAGGAAATGATATCTCGATGGCGTAGGGTAGGTTCCTTCTGCGCCTGCGTCTTGCCCGTGAGATTGCACGCTCGAAGCGCTCGTAGCGAAGTTTACTTAGCTGTTCTCTACCGATCAGCAAAGTTAAGCAACGTCGCGCGCGGTCAGGAGTTGGATGGGTGACCGCTAGTGACATTACTACTGAGCGTTTCCGTGCTTCGGAGGGAACGTTAAGCCGTCGGTCCTGGTTGTTGTCTTAGGATGGCAGTCGTTATAGCATGGTGGTAGGGCATTTTGCGAATGCCCGCCTGGCTAGCTACCACCCTCAAGTAGAAAATCTGTCGCCAAGGACTTAACGGTGTGTTCCGGCAGCTGTCCTTGAGAGCCAGTACTTCTAGGTTAGCCTGAACAACATCTTCGACCACATCATCACTTACCATCAGGTGAGATAGTGGTCAAAGGCAAAGGTCTAATAGGCATAAAAAAAAAAAGAAAATTGCTTTTTCGTGGTACACAGCTATATTATATTATAAGGTTTTCACTACACTTCACTCAGAGGATGACTATGTTGATAAAAGTTCTAGTAATTTATCGTTTTGGAAAGAAATATCGACGGTTTTCCAACTTGATGTAGTCACCGATGCCAACGAGTTGCTTCACTTCATGAAGAATGCTCATGCACTGATTGCTGGAGCCAATCAGAGACGAGGAGAACGAAAAGTGAACATGATTATTAAAATAAGCGCATATAGTAAGTTGGTGCACCGACCGGGGTTTTTTTTTTTTGTAATTGTGACGGAACAAGCTCGATGCCCACCTGATGTTAAGCGGAATAACCTCTGTCAATAACAGATGCATTTCCTTCACGAATTGCACTGCGCCCGTCACCTTGAGACATAGTTGTTAAGTCTCATGTGCCTGTAATTTCACTGGCTCTCAAGGACTACTGCCGTAACACACCGTTAGGTCCTTGGCGACAGATTTTCTACTTGAGGGTGGTAGGTAGCCAGGCAGGCAATCGCAAAATGCCCTTCCACCATGCGGTGAAGCTCAAGCCGGCGGTGGGGATCGAACCAGGGTACTGCGGCGCTGCAGTCCATAGCTATAACCGCTCGGCCATCATTGCGTCGAAAATTAAACATCTGATTCAAGATAGCACTTATGAACACTTCCGCGTATAGTTGAAGTGAAAAGTAAATCCACAACAAAGTGATCATAATATAAGTCTTTTTTCCTGAAGTAGTGAAAGCATATTAACTCCTGTAAGCAGCGCAAGTATGCGTACCTCGGTATGGGTTACATATTTGAGCCGTTTGGTGGAAGGACGTTGGGTCCGTGGGGACCGAGAGCTCATCGTATTTTCCAAAACTTATCAGAGCGCTTGGTTGATGCGATGCGTGGTCAAAATGCTGGCACCTATTTATCTCAACGAATAAGCATTGCTGCAAGGCATGCTGTCAACTGGTAGTGGGCTAGAGCATTTGAACTGCCTGTGAGTCTGCAATGACTTATAGGTTGTCTAAAAGCTTTTATTGTAGTAGCTGTAGTGTTATATATAGATCGTAGTATTTTGTTAATGAAGGCATACCGCCTACAAAAAAAACTCACTGTAAGCAAGAACTGAAGAAACAATGTGACCATAATATGTATAGTTACACTTATTCATAAGTTGTAGGTGTCTTAACTCTAAAACCGTCCTTTTTATTTTTTCCCGTACATGGTGATGAAAAGTAGAGTGTTTCACTCGGCTGCAAATATATTTTCCTCGGGTTAATGAACCCCTTGCCGCACTTGGGATTGAAAATATCCCACGACCTCATATTATTCATATTGTTATTGGCAACATTAACTTCCACTACGGGGATAGCAGGAATCCAATTCAATGCGGGATTCAATTAAGAGAAATTAAATACTGATCTTAGGAAATACCTGTAGTAGTTCAAGACCTGGGCGAACACGCCCGGATGCCGGTCGAAGAAGTACTCGTTGAGCACCGGATCGTAGTTGGCGAGCGCCTCCGTCAGCCGTGAGAGGCGCGTCGCGGGGATCTTCTTCAACGTAGCTTTGTAGGTCTCGTATCTGTAAGGGTAAGGAAACCATTGAAAAGACAGCAGCAAGCAGTGCTACACTCAATGCTTAACACACTACAGTGTTTACTTATACAGGGTTATTGGAAATATGCTAACAACCTCTTAGGTTTGACTTCTGCTAGTCCTATCAAACATTTTTAGATTAATGTTTTTTTTTGTGTTATGTAAAACAATAACTTGTTCTATGTCACTTTTAAGTTCTGTGTCTCGTATTAAAATACCGCACTCCGCTTTCCCTTAGAATAGAGTTTTGAATATTTACATAGAGCAAAGTAATATAAAATATGAAGCAATAAATTACAGGCACAAGAGACTTTTAACATCAGGTGGTTCTCGTGCTTATTCCGTAAAAACATAATCGAGCAAAGAAGCCTTGGTAACGACGCGTTACTGGAGGCTGGACTAAAAAGCTTTGAACGTAGACACAAGGTCGCCAGCATATCGGTATTTTACAGGCTTTACTTCGTTGAATGTATATCTAATAGATCCTCACAACCTTATATATCGCTTGTTTTTTCATCATAATACAGGAATGGTGGATCTGTACATGGTCGATATTCCGAAAATACGCAGGAAATGCTTCAAATCCGCTTTGATAATACTTATGACTGGAGGATGGTATGGAACACCCTATCACCGATTTTGCCTCCCATTGAGATAAAAGGTGCCAGCAGACTACGAAAAAGTTCATATGAAACCGAGATTGAATCAATATTGACTCAATATGAACGATATGAAGTTAGTGGACTACCAAAACTGTCAAAATTGACCAGGCCGAGTCCATTATAGATTCATATTGATTAGCAGACTTGACGCCCAGAGCGTCTCTATTTATATATGAAGCTGTGCTCAGTGGATGGCAAAAAGATGATCTTTTTTAAAATATACTTAAAGCCATCTGGCTTAGTATGGCTAAATCATTTTCTTATTACTGCAAGTAAATATTGACAATATGCGGCGAAGACTTCAACACCAATTTCCATCACATAAAGCCATCAAAGCATAGTAAACAGTTTAATATCCCATAACTTACGAAATAACCAACAAACAGCCATTGTGTACAGGGTTCAACTTGATCGCCTCATCAATCAAAGTGCCACTTAACGCCATAAACAGATGACTGGCAGAATTTGACGCCAGAAAGTTATATCTACAAAAAGGGTGGCTCGACGAATCGACAATGTTCTAATACGTTCAACTTTCCGTCTAAGTTGGGACTCGAATTCTTAGTGAGAAAATTATTGCCTTAACTAATGCCCATGTTGCAATGTCCACGTTTCACGCATTACGATAGTGGTTGGAAACGATGGTCTTGTAGCTGTTGATAATTATATTTATATAATACAGACTGTCCAGTTAGTCCAACTTCGACAAATAAGTCACCCGAAGAATCCAATTCAGATGAACAGCGTTCGGTACATTACGCAACATCAAGATATAAAGAAGTTACATTTTTTTTTATTAATTAAAAATTACTAAAGGGCTACCTTAAGTAAATTTTAATTATTTTTAAAGTAATTTTACAGGCAAGTCCAAAGTACATTTAACACATATTTATACTATTAAATTTCGGTTATTATTAAGTCTATGTAAATAATTGAATAAAAATTTATAAATATATATTTATAATATAGTCAAATAATTTACAGTTATCACGTTTGCACTTGTCCTAGGAACAAATATTCTAAAAGCTACATTGACATATATTCTTTTAATGTGTAGAAGGGATTGTTTTCAAAAAAGTTCTTAATTTTTATTTTGAACAAACTATATTTTAAAGTGGTCAAGCTTTATGGCAATTTATTATACATCAGTATTTTCGAATAACGACCTTGTTTCTGTACTTTAGCTAATCTGATTTTTGGTACAACCCGAATTTCATTATTTTTTAGAATTCTCTCATCATCTCATCGAACATCCCGCAGAGCATATGTTAGAAGTATATCTCTCAATTGTAAATTATTGGAGCAACATTTTTTTTTGTTCTGGATGGGAATCGATCTCACGTCCTCCGATTTCGCACCGGACGCCTATACCACTCGGCCAGCGAAGCATAACACTTATACAGTTAACGCTTTGATTTTGAACTTTTCAAGTTCACAATTAACAAAACATGCACAATCTTCCAAATTCATTTGGATTGGTTCATTGATTTGTCGCTTATAAATGATTGCATCCGATTGGTCGCGTCAAGGTAATGTAGGTGCGGCGCACGGAATACTTTTTAATCACATCCACAGCCGCGATTAGCTTTGCTTGGCTGTTTTTGAACTTGACTTTCTTTACATATTTATTAGTAGCTTAAATGGTTGTTGTCAGTGATGACTTATGGCACTCAGACGTGGTCCTTAACTGTCACCCTTATGTACAAGTTCAGAGTCGCTCAACGGTTATGGAAAGAGTCATACTCGGAGTTTCGTTTTGTTGTTTTTAATACAATCCGGTACGAGATAATTTGCCGAAGAACCAACGTTATCGAAATAGCTTTCTTAATAAGCAAGTGATGTAAGACGACGACATAGATGGTTTTTCAATGACATAATTTTTTCATTTTCCTTTAGATGTAATGGTGATTATTTTTCTCTACTGATTTTTATATATGATTTCAAGCTCTATCGCATGCTTAGCGAACTTAAGGGCTGACAAGTGCTAAATAGCCTCACTGGAACAGGAGCCCGATTTTCTTAGCTGTTGAACGGCGTTAACGCAACTTAATTGCATGAAAATTTTAGTTTTTGATAGTATCCGTAGTCTGCCCGCTATTTAGGTTCGATCGCAAGTCAGTGGCTAGTAATAGTAATAGTTTTGACATATTTGGTATGCTGTAATCTATTTTGTTGAAAAGTTGTATAGAAAAAGGAAACGGGGCAGACAGATTCGGAGGTGGGAAGACGAGATAAAAATGATAGCAGGAAAACTATGGACAAGGAAAGCTCTAAACCGAGTACAGTGGAAAGAAATGGAGGAGGCCTTTGCTAATGTTGGGCAAACAGACGAAGTTGTCGATGTCATCGACTCAGCAGAGTCGTTAACTTAAGTTAATTTTTTTGTAAATATCCTGATACTGCGTCTGAATAAAGGCTATTATTATTATTCACTTTATTTATTATACAACATAATTTTAAATTTTTTACAACATTATTACAAAAATAAATATTATAAAAAACTTAAAACTAGGGTGCCGCTGGTCGCGGGGCAGAGCCCAAGCGACCAGTGGTTAGGGCTGCAGAGAGAGGAACCTCCGGACAATGCGTGTTGTGTCCAGTATCACTGCCTTCTGCATCAGACCCTTGATCCAACCATCTAGCGAGAGCCTCTTAAGGTGTTGGTCGAGGCTCTTCGCTATAAGGCCGTTCGCCGAAACGACTATCGGGACAATGATCGTCGAGTCAACATCCCACATGGCGGTTACCTCGTGAGCCAAATCAAGGTACTTGCTGACTTTATCCTTTTCGGCCTTAACGAGATTCTCGTCATGTGGGATGGTGATATCTACGAGCACTGCCCGGCGCTGGGATCGGTCGACCACCACGATATCAGGTTTATTGCAAACAATAGTCCTGTCCGTGATGATAGAGCGGTCCCAGTAGAGCAATGCACGACCATTCTCGAGAACTGGCGCCGGTGCGTACTGGTAGTACGGCACCTCTGACTCAACAAGGCCGTATTGAAGGGCAAGTTGCTGGTGGATGATCTTGGCCACTTGGTTGTGCCTGTGCAAATACTCGCCGTTAGCAAGATGCGAACAACCGGAAATGATATGCCTGAGTGACTCTCCGGGTCGGCGGCATGCTCGACAAATGTCGACCGTACCGTCCTTCAAGATATATTTCCGATAGTTGTTCGTCATCATTACTTCGTCTGCAATTGCACAGGCAAAACCCTCGGTTTCCCCAAAGAGGTCTCCGAAGCGTAGCCAATTCACCGAAGCTGGTAAATCCACATCAGGCCCTGTTAGGGCCCGGAAAAACCTACCGTGCAGCTCCTTGCCTTTCCATACTGCCTTGCGGTCATCGGTGCTCAGCATCGTTGGTTTGCGCCAGTTATCGTTCGCCAAGGAGAGCGGTGTGAGGCCCTTGTCAACCGCCACGACATCGCGATGCATCCCGCACTCGTGGTTACGGAAATAATCCCTGAGATTGCACACTTCATGGTTGTGAAGGGTCTTGGCATTTAAAAAGCCGCGACCTCCCCATTTCCGTGGAATGTACAGTCTCATAACGGACGAGCGCGGGTGTAGCATGCGATGTGAAGTGAGCAGTTGTCGGACCTTTCTATCCAGGGCGTCCAGCTCAGTCTGTGTCCACTTCAGTATGCCAAAGGAGTATATCAGTAGAGGCATCACCCAACCGTTAAAGGCGCGCGCCCTGTTGCCTCCAGACAAAAGACTTTTAAGTACTTTTGTCAGGCGAAAAAGAAGCGCTCCTTTACCGATTTTTTGATGTCCTCTACCGAAATACCCAACGACTCTGACATACCGAGGTACTTGTAGGTCTCGACTTCGGAGAGAGATCTGAAAGTCATTGTCTCAGAAAGCTGCAAATTCGGAGAATTTACAACGTTCCCCTGCTGTACATGCAAGACCGCACACTTATCTACACCAAACTCCATCCTAATGGCACTACTGAAAACCTGTGTAGTTTTTAGTAGCTCCATCAAGTCTTGGCGTTTCGGAGTAAACAGCTTGAGATCGTCCATGTACAGCAGATGACTAATGACCTCACCTCCTCTTCGAAGCCGAAAGCCTAGCCCTGAATCCTTCAGCAAAGTGCTGAGAGGATTTAACGCTAGGCAAAACCACAATGGACTTAGACTATCACCCTGGAAGATGCCCCGCTCAATCCTTATAAAGTCCTGCGGGTCAGAGGAAGTGTTGCTACCACCTGGTTGACGAAGGACTGTGGTCCACTGTCTCATACACGCAGCTAAAAAGGATTTTAGGATTGCATCAATTTTATACAACTCTAATATCCTTTCCAGCCATGAATGAGGCACTGAATCATAGGCCTTCCTGTAGTCAATCCAGGCAACAGAGAGAGCCCCTCTGTTCCGCCGAACTTGTTGGCTAATGGTCATATCTATGAGGAGGAGCTCCTTAGTACCACGGGACCCAACCCTACATCCATTCTGAGCAGGGGCTAAAACATTGTTCGCAACAATGTGCGTGTTAATTTTTGTGGTCAGAATGGATGTAAGGAGCTTGTAGATGGTAGGCAAGCACGTGATAGGTCTATAGTTTTTCGGATTCGTGGTACTACCGGACTTGTGGAGCAGGAAGGTGATACCGGTAGTCATGAAACGGGGAAGAGAACCAAGCTCAAGGGCCTCTTGAAATTGAGTTGCCAATCGGTCATGTGAGCAACGAATCCATTTTATCCAGAAGTTGTGCAATCCGTCCGGGCCAGGACTTTTCCAGTTCTGGGTCGAACGAATTGCACAAGTAACGTCTACGGGGTCTATATTAACAGACCCCATGGATTCGATAGACTCACATTCCCGCTGGACAACACTAATCCAATCACCTTCTGTGTGCTCGACGGGTATCGACCAGATGCCACGCCAGAAATCATTCATGGTACAGGCATCAGGTAGTTGTCCGTCGATCACACTCTGATTGGTCCCTTCCCACTTCCGGTATACCTTCTTCTGATCACTTTGAAAGAGGCGATTAAGCCAGTATCTATCAACACGCTCTCTGTAGCGACGAATACGACTCGCCCACGCATAGATCTTCTGTTTCAGAAAGTCAATGCGATCCGTGACACAGGTCATGTAGTCTCGGGGCAGGACACCGGTTCCGGCAAAGGCCTGGGTCACGAAACGCATCACTCGGGGGCGGTTATTGCCCCGACTGAAGCAGAGTAGTTTAGCAATGAGAGTCCGGAATGAATTGATACGTCGCTCGATCCGTACTTGCCATGCGGGCGCACACCCGGCGGGACGCGGTGCTCGGTCAGTGTCCGGGAACTTGACACGAGCAACACGACACGCCGCAATGGCGCCACAGTACAATATCGAATGGGTATCAACTAAATCTTCGCTAGTTCGCAAATACGGGGCCAGCAAAGTATTCAAGGCCCCCATTAACGCTAGATTGCGTCTATGAGTAGGCAAACGTGGTAGTCGCGGCCTAGAGTCGGGTGTGTATCGATATTGGCTAATCGCGTCCTCCAAAGCCCTTATTATTATTATTATTATATAATCTATTTTGTTGCGATTGCGTTGCTACAGTGGCATAAAATAATTTGGAGAATTTTAGATGGAAAAATAGCTAAATGATTCTAATATATATATTTAGAGTATTGTTTGCAAGAAAACCACTGTATTGATGTTATGACTGATGCTTATTGATAGAAGTTTTCATTATTATTTCAGTGTCAACATTTGCAAGCCATAGCACAGCCATACGATAGCGACGCGATAGCTATACAACTGCGATTAGGAGCTAGAATTAGCAGACCACCGAATTAGACATTAACAGCAGTTCGATCGCAGAAGCATCGCAGTAGTGTGGCGTTTGGTCAATAGCTAAGAGAATTGGGGCCCAGATTATTTGCAAAATGTATTTAGTTTGCAGCAGTACGAAAATTATATAATAGTCTTGTTAATATTTTCTGTAGACAAGGCAATTCCGAAACATGTTTCCTTAAAGCTAGAGTGCTCGTGGCGCTCTCCGTACTAACGTGGTTTCGTCATATTTTAAATGCTAAGTGTTCAAACTCGGTGAAACTTTGCATGTGTGTCCTTGAGCCTAATATCTATGCTTTTGGTTTGCCAGATTTCCGTAAAATTTATTATTTTCAAAAATAATACGAAAAATCGTTAGGAATTGTTATTTTGACATTTAGGGATAAAATAAATAATTAATCGAAAATCTAGCCATACAGAAGTATAGATATTAGCACTAAGCATTCCAATTTTAACCGAGTTGACACTTGGGGTTTAAAATATGACGCAACTACATTTGTATAGAAAGCGGTCCGTGCACTCTGTACTGTATCAGCCGGATTGTCCACTAGTGAACACAGCGTCCCCATTAAGGGGGATTTGCTAAGTTAAAACAAACAAGTTAAGTTACATTTTCGATTTAAGTTACTATAGTTTTGTGCTAGTAAGCTTTCTTTCTTTGTTCACCCAATCCGATAGCTATAGCACCATCGGTACTTCTCTTTCACTCCTATGCAATACATAAAAGCACGACTCTTTCCCGTAGGGGGTAGACAGAGTTCACAGATACACTGTGGCCTCTGCAGTCTGATATTGATAGAATTTCAGCATTTCTCAGTGTCTTTTAACTCACGGACCAATCAGGGACACGATGTTTATTGTATATTTTTTTATAGTAAAGATGTCCTTGTAAGCTATTTAACACAGTTATAATGTTTAAAATTCAACTCAATCAATCAATGTGCCCCTTAAGCTTTCATATCATAAAGTAATGAATGACAAAATGTGCCTTCAAAAAGTTATATACCAAGGATTCCAAATGAATTGACAAGTAGGAATGCTTTTAACGAGTTATCGACTGAATCAGAGTTTGATTTCTGAGTGAGGAAACGGTGAATTTTTCATTTTCTTACTGGGTAACTGTTACTTACACTGGTTATTTGATGAATTTAAGTAAACAATCGTCTTCTGCTTTATTTAATAATGTTGTAGACAAACAAGCCACCTGATGGCATGCATGACGCCTACCTTTTACAGTTATACTAGCATCGTTCTTCGTGAAATTGAACTGCGCTCGACACTTCGAGATCTTAGTATTTACACTGAGAAAACCGACTTACAGGCTTAAATCAAATTTGACCTTTTACCGTTGAATTGTAACTACGTAAGATGAATTCACAAGTCTTAAGATGATTTTCACCAATCAATAAAAATGTACCATGTTTTATAATAAACACAACCGTCAAAAACGCCTTCCGTAAAGTATTTTCAGAATTGAACTTGTTATACGATAATAATTGCGGTATTGACCAAAAAATATACCTTACTTTTACGGCGGTTTATATACGGTGATTATCACTGTAACGTACGACTTAATCAGCCTTATCGAAAGTCAATATTTAAGAAAGACCACATAATACAACTTAAATGAAGACGAAAAGATACATTCGCCTTCACTGACCTCGTTTAACGCCTTCTAGTTGGAAGGCGTTTTTGTACGTATTTACGTTTGGTCGGTTTTTCGCCTTATACCATATAAATTGGCCATCATTAGGGCGCTTTTGACTTTAGATTTTTCTCAGTGTACGTCACGCTTGGCCAATATTTATATATGCTACAGTTTCCTTCCAACCTTATCAATGTAGTGTTTTCACATTACCTATATTGCTTAACGCATTACGGTGAATGCATCAACGAGTTAAAACGACGTATGGCGATCACCAGGACCTCAATGGACAATATAAGGAAAATATGGAGGTACAGAAATATCACCAAAGCCACAAAGATTCGAATAGTGCGAACTCTTATTTTCCGATTGAGACGTCGACCCTGCGAGAGATCGAAAAAAAGAAAATAGATGCTCTTGAGAGGTGGTGCTGGAGAAGAATGCTTGGAGTGTCGTGGACCGAGTTTTGCACAAACGTCTCGATACTTCAAGAACTCTGCATTAAGCAGCGTCTTTTAGTTACAGTGCAATCGCGGATCTTCGCATTCTTTGGACATGTTTTCAGGCGAGGTAGCCAGTCCATTGAGCGTCTTGTCATTCAGGTAGAGGGCACTAGACTGCGCGGGAGGCACCCATGCGATGGACTGACCAAATTAAATCTGCGGTAGGCGGTCTCTTGCATGAGTGCACCAGGATGACCGTGAACAGAAGGCGATGGTGTGACATTGTGAGGCGTATTACATCTGCCCCCACTACAACTACATGACGACCACGACCACTCTGTCAAAAGCGTAACGATTGAGAAGAAGATATTGCTTGAAGGCAGAATATTTGACAGTACGATGGAACCCACCAAGAAAGGTTATTTCTTGGGTAATTGTGTACGGTTTTATAATAAATTCCCAAACATATTACAACGCTCACAGAAGGGAAATTCAAGTTGCACGTGAAAAACATATTGATAAAAAAATCCTACTACACAGTTTCTGATTACATAAACGACAAAAATGCCTGGACAATTCCGTCTGTGCCAAGCTATTGCCTGTCACCTACATAATTTAAACAAATATTATAATAACTTTATTATATAGTAAGTATGTAACACAGTGTTAAAATATGTTTAAAATAATGGACCCGAGTTTCTTGCCCGTTCTTCTCGCAGTGGCTCTATACAATTTATTTGCTGAACGTGGCAGTAAAATGTAGAATATTTCAATACTAAAATTTGTAATTGACCTTCATAAGATCGTCGCAGACGCCTAAGTTGAATAAATTTTGACTTTGACTTTGAAATACTTGTTTAAGAGTACTACTACTTGCTAAAGCTAATTACGAAAAGACTTAAATTAATTCTGTTTAGTAACTAAATTACTATGATGGATTGATACTATGACGGGCGCTAGGGAAGTCTTAAAAATAGGGCTCCGTTTTGCCTTTACCATTCAAAACAAAAAGCAACAACACCTAATGTATCACTTGTCCACTAATAAAGCGACTACTAAATCTTAAGTTTCACTGTAACCACTGAAGTGTCGGAAGGTCTACTCTGAACCGTTTCACCATTATCTCGAATTCCGGAGACATCGTCTGACCCTTTAACACTTTACCGAACACAATAAACCTAATGCTTGAAAAGGTCTAAGTGGAGGGACAATCTGAATGAGTGATCATTTGCATCAAAGAGGAGATAGCAAAAAATTAGTTCTGTCTTTCGAAAAAAACTTGGCTGGGTTTATTTGTGTGAAAATTCGACACCTTTTTTTTTATGTTATGGAGTGGCATACAAGCAGACGGTCCACCTGATGGTAAGCAGTTACCGTCGTCTATGGACATTTGCAACGCCAGGGGCGTTACCAATGCGTTGCCGACCCTGTAGTACTCTTTTAACACCCTTTTTAAAGGAATCCATACTGTAGCTCTTCGGAAAAACGTTACCTACTCAGAATGTATCAAAAAATTGTGTTTTTTTCATACATTCGAAATTCTTAGCGGAACAGTAAGGTCGAAGATAGTTAAGTACACACCAACTCACCTTCACAATCTTGCATTATTAGTTTTATTGATTTTTTTAAAGATTTATCATAATATTCATCATCAGGTTCTAATAGATAGTTCGCTAAAGTAACCTTGTTGTTGACAGATTTTAAAAATAATATTGCAACTTTTTATTGTAATATTTGTAAACTATAACATATGTGTGCTACTATAGCTATAATTAAGACCAAATGTAAATAAGTAGCCCGCTACTCTAATATTATTCGAAAAACACCTTAATTCGAGATAAGAAGTATGCTGAAAATCAACTTGTATAGACTTTAGTGTCTATGCAGTCCAGTGCTGAGCATACCCCCTATTGCCAATTATGTTTCAATTTAGGTTTATGTTAATTGTAGCTACTGTATTATTTTTTGTGGCAATAAAATACTTTTCTTGCTTTCTTTCTTTCACGTTTAAGTCCATATTTTAAGTACAACATATTAGCTATCACGTTGTTCAAATACCGAAAATAATTTATTTGGAATTCCAAGTTCCTAAGTCAAAGTTATTAAGCTCCTGGGTCTGGCAGCTATCATATACCTGGCTCCATTCGGATCGAATCATCGGCCGGCATTTTTGCTGTCAAACCATATTCGGCTTTGTCTTCATCGGTATAATGTATATTATGGGATAAAAGACTTAACGGTGATGTCACTTCACCTTATGTGCTGCGGGCAGCCGCGCTACTTATGCAAGTGATTCTATGCATTGTAGTCTATAGATACAAGGTCTAAAATAGTTTGACAAAATACTATTGGCCGCTGCCAATTCGGTGTGGATTAAGCCATAGGTTTTTCCGCCAAAGACATTATCAGTAGCAAAGTCCGTAACTCTGCCTGGGAGATGACAATAGGCTAGCCTCCTATTACAAAAACATATATGGCAAAGAGTGGGTGCTTAGATTACACCAACTAGGTACTTGGGAGATGATGGCGTGATTGTATGTTCTAAATCCGAATTTCTATATAAGCTACGATTACAAGCCGTAAAAAGAAATGAGGCACATAATTCACACTAGGTAAGTACTATTTTATGAACGTCCGAAAAAAGAGGTTCCAAGAAGGTCGACGTGGTGTAGAATACCAAGATGATCGAGTTGGGTGTACCACCACAGACAAATTTAAAAAATCTGAACCGTGTCGTAGCACACCCGAAAACCGGAGGTGTTTTTTTTTCACCACGGGAGATTTTTTTCACCCGTGGAACACAAGTGAACACCAAGGTGTTCCACGGGCAAGTACCGGTATTTAGGTACCTTTTTATGTGAGTTACTAGGTTTATCCAGTGATTATACGATATGAACATTTATTTTATCTAATCGGGGTACAACTTAAAACCTTTTATTTTACCGGGCGGCGCACAGGTATGCCTTAATAACAAAAACTTACAAACTATATACAACACTACAACACTGAAAGCATTTAAGCAACCTAAATGCCATTGTAGGCCTACGGGTAGTCCAAATGCTCCAACCCAGTACCAGTTGGCAGCGTGCCCAGCATGCTGCAGCATTGTCCCGTTGGATTACTAAGATTATTAGTTGGTCCAAATAAGTGCCAGCATTTTGTTCACGCTTCGCATAAAGATAATGGGGTTTGGAAACGTGTAAAAAATTGGCCAAGTGCAAGTTGGACTCGCGCACCGAGGGTTCCGTACAAACCTGTAGGTATATAAGGAAAAGATATGGTATTTTTATTGCTAAATGATATCCATAACATTATAACATTATTAAAAATATTTTTATCATATGATAACTAAAAATGTATGCTTTTCGCATTTTTTTTCCTTTTATCTGTGCTATAAAACGTTGCTTCGTACAAAATGTCAAGGTTCTGAGTTCAACGGAAGTAAATACCCTGTAAGTTTTGACTCCATCCGCTTTTAGTTTCGAAAATTTGCAGCATTAACGTCTGTATCTTTTGATTGCGTTGGCTTAGAAGTTTGATTTTTTTCACAGCTCCAAGGTACAGTAACTTAAGTATTTTATATGAATTTCAGCTTGACACGTCGACGCATTCCTGAGAAAAAGGGTCTTGACAGACAGACAGACGGATAACAAAGTGATCTTATAAGGATTCCGTTTCGCCTTTTGAGATACCCTAAAAACCCCGTTTTACTCGAGGTCTGGTAGAAATCGTAGCCATGAAATATCATGAAACTATCCTGGTTTTAAATAAGCATGGTACCGATGCACGTTTTGAACCAATGATGGCCGAGCGGTAAAAGCTAAGGACTGACGTGCCGCAGGTCCATCGTTCTATTCCAAACGCTGGCTTGAACTTCACCGCATGGTGGAAGGGCATTGTGCGAATGCACGTCTGGCTGGCTACCACCTTCAAGTAGAAAATCTGTCGCCAAGTACCTCACAGTGTGTTCCGGCAGCAGTCCTTGAGAGCCAGTGAAATTACAGGTACATGAGACTTAACAACTATGTCTCAATGTGACGGGCGCAGTGCAATTCGTGACTTGTGATGAAATGCATATATTATAGACACAGGTTACCGCTTATCAGGTGGACCTCGTGCATGTTCCGTCACCATCCTATATAAAGTATACATATATATATTTATTTCTAAGGATTTGCGTTTTTCACGTTCTATTTTTAAGTCCAAGGACGTCCATTGGATCCCAAAGAGTTCTAAATCTTATTTACAACTGTCCATTGAAGTGTCTGTAGTATGTAGTTTTAAATTCCAAAGACACGTCTGACCCTTTGCCACTTAACTGAACACAATGTACCTACTCAATGTTTGAAAGAGGGATTGAGGATGTGGTGAATGTTTATTTGTATTAAATCGATTTAATATATAAAAGCGTTTTTTAGCCTAGTTCTTGTTTCTAAATCCTAAACGGGTCTATTCAAGCACGAATAAACATCAAATCATTATATTTTGACTTAGTAAAAAAACGCTTATATATTAAATCGATTCATACCAAATAAACATTCACCACATCCTCGACATTTTGATCAAGTTGCATTGACCGTGTTCACGAGTAGACTGATTTAGAAACATAAGCATAGTTCACGAAAGTTTAAAGAAAAGTATAGCCCATTTATTGCTGATAGGATGACCACCTTCTTGTCAGTCTCTCATGTTGATATTAATAAGCGATGATGTAGTCAATGATGTCAATAGGCTATTCGTATATTTGCACCGTTAGATGCTTGTTGACAGATTTTATACTTTAAGGGAGCAAGCCAGACGAGCATTCTCAAAATGCCTTAATGCCATGCAAAGGTTGAAATTATGGGAAAATATTGATTTCACTTTAATTAAGTCATTTATTTGTAGTTGGTAGTTGGTAGGCCCCCATTAGGTGGACTGACGACATCGTGAAAGTCACGGGTACCGGCTAATAGCCATTCTTTGTGACGCTCTATGGAGGAGGCCATTGTTCAACAATGGAATTAATCCGGCTGATGATGATGATGATGATGAGTCGTTTAATAAGTCTTTTTTATGCCATAGGTGACAAGCGGAAGGGCTGCCTGATAGACAAAGATCACCATCGCTTATGTACAGTCGCCTGCAATAAGAAGTATACACATTGTAATTTTCAACATAGTGGCAAATAGTTCTGTTTTTCTCTATGTAATCAGAAGTATCTTAAAACCAAAGAATGATTTGAACATTTTTACTCGTGTTAATGTTAACTTCGATCATTAATAACTTAGTGACATTACATTATTTTGAAAATTACGAAGTGTTTTAGTCTTATTGCAGGCGACTGTATATCTGTAACACCTGGGGCATCACAAATACCTTGCTAATCTTACATTTAATTAGAATTTAAATTAATAATTTAATAATAATCATATTAATTCAGTATACAGTAAATAGAAAACAACGTGGAACGCCGTCAAAATATGGAAACGATGGAATAAGATGATTATAGTTTACTGGACACTTTCATCATTACAGTTTGAAACACACTACAATAAAAATCCACAAAACATACCGACATAACGTGCGGTGTTCATAAAGTTGCCATATTTCGAAACCACTTGTATATCACCTCTGTTCAAATTAATTAATTAATAATTTACTAGTCTTCGTAAAACAAGCTGCTGCGCCTTATTGTTCTCGTAACAATGAAAGCATATTTATCAAAACCAAATTCTCATCAATATGATTCACTAGCATTATATTCCGAATCGATTGAGTGGAACACACAACTCTAGCAGACCAATAAATAACACCGAACAAGTCGAAATCAATCAACAAATTTGCAGTTGCTCCCAGAGGGCGTCGGGCAATTTGATTGTACTTGCTGGCAGGTTGAGTAGCTCCCGAGTGAAACAATGAAGTTGTATATCAGACTCAATTGGTTTTTAGGCAATCATTATTAAGCACAATGTTTCGTATCTTAGATACAGGTATGATTGTTTTGATCTTTGTATTCTTATATCTTAATTTGATCACACGTCTACAACACCACCCTCCACATACACACACTCATGAGCACACATTTAAACTTCTACACACTCCGCACTTTTTTTTTTATGCCTGATAGGTTAGCCTTTGACCACTATCCCACCTGATGGTAAGTGATGATGTGGTCGAAGATGTTGTTCAGGCTAACCTAGAAGGACTGGCTCTCAAGGACAGCTGCCGGAACACACCGTTAGGTGCTTGGCGACAGATTTTCTACTTGAGGGTGGTAGCTAGCCAGGCGGGCATTCGCAAAATGCCCTACCACCATGCTATAACGAACTGCCATCCTAAGACGACAACCGGGACCGACGGCTTAACGTGCCCTCCGAAGCACGGAAACTTCGGGTACAGATTACCTGAAAATTAGCCATGCGGCTAGCTACCACCCTCAAGTAGAAAACCTGTCGCCAAGCACCTAACGGTGTGCCGGCAGCTGTCCAGTTCTCAAACCAGTAATTCTAGGTTAGTCTGACCAACATCCTCGACCACATCATCACTTATCATCAGGTGAGATAATGGCCAAAGGTCTTCACGTGATCATCCCCACCTTATGGTAAGGTAGTTATTTGATGACGTGAATAATATCCTTGTTATACATGTTCGTCAAGTGATAATGATTTGGGTCAGTTATGAAACGTGCAACATTTTGTAAGCTGGTTTTGTTTGAAAATCCACATTAGTTACACACATTTATAATTGGTTTGGAAACGGACTGATGGACATTAAGAAGGCGAGGTTTCCAAACCCGCTTGACCGTTCAAATTAAAACTTTTGAAAATGTACCCACAAAACTTTTCAATGCTCATTTTGCTTCATATATTATGTCGTGTGTACTATATTATAAGACTATACCTCCTATCGTGCTTGTATAAATATTATATGTAATGTGGGTAGCTACAATAAAATCAGTCTTGGTCGAACTTGCGTTTCATACACAACAATATATAGCTTTATAGGGCTCCGAAAACACAATGAAAAACGAAACATAATAAAGGATATTGTTATCTCGTTATTATCTCGATTCGGGTCAGTTCCAGGCCCCTCTAGCCTCTTCCTCTGCAACGCGATTGACCCGGCACCCATACGGTGAATCCATGGAATGCTAAGTAATTCGTCTCATAACATGTGTTTCCCGTGGGGTGCCGGGTTAAAATGTCACCCCCACATTGCTACCTGTGGGTGTCGTAAGAGGCAACTAAACGTAAAACACCGGAAGGTGGGCAGCAGCGCCTTCTGAGGATCTGATACTTTAAACTGTGATCCCCAAGACGCCTGCCAAGAGTGGGGATTATTGCATACCCTCCTTACTGGGGGAGGCTGTGTTCAGCAGCGAACAATCCGGCTGATACAGTACAGAGTGCACGGACCGCTTCTATACAAATGTAGTTGAAAAGTTTTATTTATTGATTCTCTGATTTTGCCGATAAAATGGTCAACATCAGAATTTACTTTTAATTCCAATCTTAACATATGTTCTGCACATACCACCTCCAAATACCAAACATGATCCGAATTCTATCTCCAGTTCACCTAGCGAATCCAACTGGTGTTTTATTCATTTCTTCCTATCTCACACCATTTGACTCCTCTCGGTGTTTTATTTCGTACATCTTGTGTAGTTTAAGACGTTGTGATACCCGTTCCGTTTCGATAAAACACTGATTTCCCGCGAGAATGTGCCCGATTTATTGCATTCGTTTTTTTCTCTTTGTTGAACTAAGAAACGATTTTATTGAATCCTCCTGTAACATTATAAATTTATTATTCCTTACTACGGCCTAAATCCACCAATCTAGGGTTAAATAATACTCGGAAACGGACACTTTACTGTATAAGTTATCAGTTGAATTTTTGTTTCGGTTCCAAATAACCTATTAAAAGCCGAAAGGAAAATCCTTCAACAATTCTTGTTCTGAAGCAAAGGCTGGATGTAAGCTGGAGAATACGAATAAACGCCGTAATCGAAGAGCTCGTGGCACAACTGAATATAATTTGATAGACCATGGGTCACAGACTACACTAGCTTGGCCAGCTGGAGTGAAGAATGTGGGAGGTACGAGTGGTAAAAAGGGGCTTTCTGATGCAACCACTAGGCCGTCGACCGGTTGGACATCCCAGATACAGATGGGGCGATGCGGTGAACGCTGATTTACGTGATCTTCACGCAGACAACTGGCGTGAAACTGCACAGCCCCGGAACCAGTGGCATGTTCTCAAAATGGAGGCCAAGAATTACTTTGAGTCGCTAAGCCAGTGGAGTAAGTAAGTATAAACCATTTAAATGTGATAGGTCTTTACTATCGTAGAGCATCGAAACTTGTAAAAGATTTTAATTTTTTTTGGAATCTTGTAAAAACGAAAAGATAACTCTTTTATGATATGCGACAGCAGCTATGGACATAGAAATTGTATGAAATATTTGAATCCGTTGTTAATTATTATCTGACTCGCCAACTTGAATCCGGTTATGATAATTCGCAGCATGGTTTTCGTGTCGCTCGCTCTACAAACACAAATCATATCAACTTTGTAGACTTCGTCACCAACCAGATGGTCAACGGGCGACAGGTTGATGCCGTATTTCTAGATTTCAAGAGGGCGTTTGATATGGTAGATAATGATGTACTCCTGGTGAAACTTTCGGTTATGGGAACCTCCTTGAAGCTATTGAAGTTTTTTGCTCACTACTTAAAAGATCGGAGGCAGTATGTACAGCTAAAAATAAATAGATCTAGCGAATACTTCACTAGGTCAGGTGTAAGTCAGGGTAGTACACTCGGACCTTCCCTCTTCCTCATTATGATAAACGATCTTCCAAAAGTACTCAATACAGCCCGGTGTTTAATGTTTGCAGACGATTTAAAAATCTACCAGCCCGTAAACGAACTTGTCGATGGTATCGAACTTCAGTCTAATATCAATTCGTTGGTGCAATGGAGCCGGTTAAATCGACTAACATTTAATGTATCCCAGTGTAAAGTAGTCTCTTTCTCCAGGTCTCCTACACCCTTGATCCTGCAATACACATTGGAGGGTTTTGCACTGGAGAGGGTTAGTAACATCCGAGATCTTGGAATTGTTTTGGACAGTCAGCTTGATTTTCGAGAGCATATTACTTGTATTTGCAAAGACGCAAGCAAGATATTAGGATTTGTAATGAGAACAGCCTCGCAATTCCAAGACATTAGGGTTGCAATCACACTTTACAACGCATTCGTTCACAGCAAGTTAGAGTTTGGATCATTAGTCTAGGATCCGAAAGAGGCTAAGTATACTTTGATGATAGAGAGGATACAGAGAAAATTCGCTAGGTACGTGTACAAACGTATGTACGGATACTACCCCTACCTGTATCCTTCTTTGTTCGTTTCTGGAATGATCGGAGTAGATACGTTGGAGTACAGGCGTAAATTTTTACTAATTGTTCATTATTGCCAATTACTACGCAATAATGTCAATAACTCAGACGTGTTAGCCATTCTTGGCTTATACGTTCCTAACAATTACCTTCGCGTTGGTAGTCGTCGCCGGCATCAGCTGTTCACGTGTCCAGCTACACGAACTCATTACGCCGGTAACGCGCCAACTCATAGAGTTGTGACTTTTTTTAATGATTTTGCGCACGAGTTCCAAGAAGTTGATATCATTGTAGATAATTTGAAAAATATTGTTAGTAGCCTTAGAGTGTATTTAAATCTGATACTTCCCGACAGTACTGTTCCTGACATTTAGATGTCACGAACAGTACATGAACATATATGTCAACTTTTTATTTGTTATTGTTTAAGATAGTTAGCGTGTTGGTTTTTACTGTAAGCTTACTATTGTAAATTGAATGAATAAATAAATAAATAAATGTATCAGCAAAATTTATGAAGCTATGCCACCACGTTCAACTTTGATTAGATTGTCTTTGCTACGGCCGTATGCATAATGTCAAATTTCATACAAGTCAACACTATGGCAAATTCTAAACACTGCAACATCATTGGACTTCTGTGGAGCAAAATGTCTATTATGTGTAGTTGGATACAGAGATTACTGTTATTCTCGTATAAGTCTATCCTAGTTTGGTGAAATTGGCCCTAAGTAGTTCCACCCTCGATTTCTGACTATTCTCGTATTCTTGTTATTTATTTGCTCATAAAAGTGTATACGCGTTTGAGACGAAAGAAGCGTGATCTGGAATCAAAACTAGAATAGCATAGAACAAAGTACCTTCGTACAAACTGGCCAAAAGAGTGCCAACGAACTATATTCAGCGTTATTGTAGCTGCTACACGCTCATTGGCCTTCAAAGATAAGTCCAATACGATCTTTGGGACTTGAATCTAGAAATTTCAGCGGTATCTTTCTAACAATATTATTTTTAGCTTTCAACTCATATTTTCCTTTAGAGAAACCAAACACATAAATAATATTTTCTATATAAGAAAACAAAGTCTCCTCTTTACTCTAAATAAATCTAGTTGTGATCAGAAGCTTTCTTTCTTTGACAAAACAATTTATGTATTTATATTATAGGTACTTACTACAACGAGACTAATTGAGCAACTAAATGGCAGTTACAGGTCTGACTTACACACAAAATATTCCAACCAGTTGGCTATTTTGAAGTGCAATGCTGTATAGGGCGTATACCATTTGACGCTAAATTCGTTATTTTTGATAATTTAGATCATATTTTGTGTCTATGGTTCATATAAGTGTGGATCTCCTATAAGAGATGCATTTCGTCAACTACGAAATGACTAACCTCTGCCTATAAGAGATGCATTTCGTCAATGACGAATTGCACTGTGCCCCTCACACTGAGACGTACAGTTGTTAGGTCTCATGTGTCTGTAATTTTACTGGCTTTCAAGGACAACTGCCGGAACATATCGTTAGGAGCTTGGCGACAGACTTTCTCAGTGGTGCTAGCTAGCCAGGCGGGCATTCGCAAATTCCCTTGTCCTTCCACCATGCGGTGAAGCTTAGGCCCGCGACGGGATTCAAACCATGGACCTGCTGCACGGCGGTCCATAGCGGGTGCCACTGAGCCATCACTGCTACAGTTTAGGTATTTAGATTGGTCAACGTTGCATATGATAGCCGAAATATAAACAATAACATATCATGATTGGGTAACTTTTTGCAAGTACTTCTCCATAAAATACTTTCTTTTTATGTCTTTCTACATTTCATCATGGCAAGTAAGACTTTATAAGATTAAATAATAAGAACAAAAGGATAAATTTGAATCGTGACTACCTTCACCACGACAGCTCAGATAGCTAAATTTGTTCTTTAATTGTTATTAGAATAACATGCTCCGGCTCCTGGGTCAGATTATAGATAGATAACTCATTATTGTTACACCACATACAACAAGACTAATACATAAAAAAAACTATGATAAAAGTGTTACAATTGGCGGCCTTATATCAAGTGATCTCTTCCAGATTGTGAGTCCAAATCCTGATCATGTTTAAAGTTATTTTTTTTATTGTGTGTTGCTTCTTCCTTTTCTTAAGCTTCCCACGTAATCGCGCTAGCTTGACATTGGATGGAGATGACGCGATGTGCTGCTGACCAATAATAGGCCGACCCCCACCCACTGAGAGGACGCTCTGACACACTACATTTTACTAGTTATATATTGATACTTGCGCATCATTGTTTTCTTACTTCACTGTATTTCTGTACGAAATTATAACTATTCAAGCAAATTCTAACGTTTTACTACCATCTACCACCTTGCTGAAGAAGCTGCCTCAACATTGTGAGTTAGTAAAAAAAACCTCCATCACCTAATTGTGTCATCACGTAATTATTCACATACGTTCTCACATATGTCAATAGGCATCATTACAGATATAACTCATCTACATTAAACATTTATTATTTGTGCTGTTCTTAAGCTTCAGACGACAAATAGGTTGACCAAATGTTTAAAAAACATACGTTTACTGTATCGTTTGTAAACATAAAATGTGTATACAATTTTGCAAATCTATGCAAAAGTTATTGAAAGCATAAGCTAGCGCATATTTTCAATTTATATTTGAAAATATATTGCGCATTTTTTCGTAAAATATTTTAATATCGAGATATGAGCGCTTCCAATAAATACAGAAATGCAGCGAATATCCTACTTCTTAACTATATTATATATGGAGAACTTGGTATGTGTGCGTCTGTATACATGTGAGTGTTTGTTACTACTCACTTAAAAAAATACTGTAATGACTTTGATGATATATGTTCCCTAAGGTCTTATAAAGAGAACTTAATGATATTACAAAATTACAACAAGAGAAAATAAAAGTCTTTTTTGCTATTTATGAAATCTAGGACTATTCAAATTAACAACTACTCAACTATCAATTCCAAATAAACTTTTGATCAAACCTGTAACGACGTTTTGTAGAAACGGCTTTGAAAAAAAACTGTAGAATGTTATAACTTAACCCGTGCTTAGGACTGATTGTAACAGGTTTGGGACAAATTATAACATTAAGAATTGAAAAAAAAATCATATTTTATAAAGATTTCTTAAGCATATTTAGCATAAGAAACTTTATAAATAGGTTTAGACTTTTAAAGTGAATTTTTAATCTAACATTAAATATTCAAAAATAAACAAATAATCTTCTCTTTCATCACCACTATAGAACTTATATCTCGGGTTATGAATGGATTGTAGGTCCGTGCAGAATATGTATAAGATATTTAAATTACAGATTGAAGCGCTAATTTACATTATTTGGAAGCGCTTTTGTTAGATCTTTATGTGACGAGACATGAGAACAAAGTTTCTCGTTGTCAAATAAGGCTTTCTTGTATATTAAAAAAACAAGAAATGTATATACCTAATATAAAATTAAAAAGAAATAATTGAACATTCCCATTTGGATGGTAGATACCTACCCAAATTACATGGATATCAATCGTGACACACGGACTTTAACAACACATAGCTTTTTATAAAACATTTCATATTTACAAGTTACAAACATTTTTTTTACATATTTCTAAAGCTTTGTGAGTCTTATTGAGGCGACCAGTTTGCCCACCCCTATCGCCTAGTGTTACCATATGTCCGGTGTTTTCCGGACATGTCCGAAATTTGGTCGACAACCCAAATGTTAAGATGCGGCATTTCAGATAAACAGTTACGTAAAATCAGTCAAAGAGACGGACAAACTTTATTTTTTTTTATTCTTTTTAATTAATTTTACAAAAAATTTGTATTTTATAATTAAGAAACACGGGTTTTAAAGCGTTATTTCCTTTCTGAGAGCCGACAGAAATTACTTATTTTTTTATTATTTCGGATTTTCCGGTAGTCTTCTTCAGGAAATTGTACGTCCACCACGGCGGCGACGTCATGTTTCAACGTTTATTGTAGATCGTAATATTTACTCTCACTAAGTCGTTTCTCTGTATAGACCCGTGTATGTTTGAATAAAATGAGCGGGCGTTTGTAAAATATGTTACATAATATTTTGCATGATGGTAGGGCATTTTGCGAACGCCCGCCTGGCTAGCTACCACCCCCAAGTAGAAAATCTGTCGACAAGCACCTAACGGTGTATTCCGCCGGCTGTAATTCTATTATATCTTCTTTTCTATTGAGAGCCAGTAATTCTAGGTTAAGCCTGTAACACCTTTGGCCACATCATCACTTACCAACAGGTGAAATTGTCAGCTACAAAAAAAATAGATTTTAGATGTATGTAAATATATTAATTTGTTGGTATGTTATGATTCTACTTTGCCCGTGTGTCAGGCAAACCAGAGCAAATTCTCTCGTTAATCCAGCGGAAACATTAAGTGCCTTATAAATATGTTTATTTCAAGCACATTCTTGCTCTTATTTATTTCGACATTTTTACGTAAGGTTTGTAACTTTTTGTAATAACTGTTTCGCAATTTTGTTTCACAGCCTAATGACATTTGAGAAATACTTATTTTGATAAAGTACTATGTTACTTACATGTATAATTATGAATTCGGCTTTACGTTCGGTTCGTTTATTATTAATTTATTATAAACAAATGGCTCTTTGTTATTAATTATTTTATAAACTTAACCAAACCTCTTATTAAAACAAAGTTGTACAAAGCTTAAGTACATACATAATTATTTCTGAGCCGATTCTACTCCAGATGGGCTTAAATGGAAGACTTTCAGGGAAGGTAAAGTAGCGAAGGGGAGTAAATACTCGGTTAATTAATAATTTAGCGCTTAATTTTAGCTTTTAGCATTATAGTATTATTTTGTAAGGAAGGCTAAGTGACTGCCTTGCGAATTCACGTAAAAATACACTGGGAGGTTATGAATCTTTAGTAAATAATACATCCCCGCATGGGCAGATTTTTTGTTAGCAGGTGTTACTAGTAATTTACTCTTTAATTCTGTCTCTTCATGTATTTGTTCAAAGACTCCCTGTTTATACCAAAATGTATCTCGTAGAACACTACGTGTTTTCGCTCTACGGCGTAGCAATCGTGGCACGTAACTTGTTCGGGACTAGTTGCAAAAGACATAATAAGGACATACTATCTTATGGAAAAATTACCTACAGACAACTGTTCTACTTACTTGATGATTGAAATTTTACCCAGATATAAAAAGAAGGAAGAGGTGGAACAGTAATAGTTTAGGCGGTCACTCGCAATAGCTAGCAAATTGAGTTCATTTAGATTAGAGCAGCTCATGGAGGAATAGGTGTAGTAAAATGTAAGTCGGCCTTGTCTCCATCAAGTCGGCCGTGACGTCAATGATAGGGGTGTGGTTCAGCTTAGTCTTCTCTAGGCGCGTATGTGAACAACGTTTAAAAATATCGTGACTATAAATACATTTTCATCGAATTCACGTCGCAAAGATGAAGTGTTGCATTTTATCTTGCAAAAATAGCTCTGATCAAGTGACAACGGCAGCCGATGGCATTTCATTTCACATGTTAATGTTTTTTTAATATATTTTACTATATACATTACTAGGTATAGTACCGGTGTATTACTTTTCTCTATGGTATAGTAGCTCAAAAATTTCGCTATTTACTACTACATATCGTCAGCTTTTGGAACTCATTATATATTACCGTATATACAGATTAAAGAACATATAACCACATATAAATACTAACTTTACGTATTCTTTTATTAGATATTTTTGTATATTTCTGACGACAAAAGACTAATTATTTGTAGATTATATCAATATTTGAAAAGTACACCGTGTCTCGCCGAGTGACTGTACTATTTGCACAAAACCAGGGCCGTATTCATCGCGGTTGAGGGCAGATATCAAACTATTTCTATTCACAGTGGTTTTAGGAATCACCCTTCCTCACTCGCAAACTGGCAACACGTTTCGCCAAGGGATAATTTGTGATCAGCACCTCTTCTCCCTCCTCATTCCTCCATGGAGCAGCTTGACTGCACTAAAGTACTAGACCAAGATCGTAAAACTTGTGATCATCTCTCAAGGGTACTTAGTTCAAATTAGACAGGAATTTCAGCTCTTTCACAATCAAAGACTGTGTGCGTGGTAATGTACAAGGTCACACGGTGCGACAGGTATCAGATTTCCTTCTGGGAATTGATACACAATTCCTTCTGTCGACTGCGAAGGGTCGCAAAACAAGCTCCGGGAGCGGAATTTCAAACAAAGTAAAGTTTCTGCATGAATTACCTTATTTTACCCAAAAAAAAACAAAATTATGACGTTCATCGTCCGCGCAAAACCGACAAATACCTACAGTTCGGAACACAGGGTTATGACAGCTATTTGTATTAGGTCCTTACATATGAAATTGGCGTTTTTCGTACTGGCCACTTTAATCACGAATTTCTCCTCTTTGGTAAGGAATTCCAAATTCAAATTTGTACAGCTATAGACTCATGTATTTGTGCTTCGATGATCGTCATTCATTTGTTTTTTTTCTTCTGTTTTTTTCTGTTTGCGTCACTCATTTTACAAAATGGAAAACCTTAAATATCGCATTATTTACGAGTACGAGTTCCGCCGTGGCACTAGTGCTGCGGAAACAACTCGAAGGGTGAATGATGTGTATGGCGGTCGTGTTGCAAAAGAAAACACAGTTCGTTTTTGGTTCCAACGTTTTCGTTCTGGAAATTTCGACCTGCAGAACAAGCCCCGTGGACGGCCTGAGACTCAAGTTGATAATGAAGAGTTGAAGGCTATTGTGGAAGCGGATCCATCGCAAACCACGTCCGAGTTAGCTGCAGGCTGCGATGTTAGTGATAAAACTGTTTTAATTCACTTGAAGCAAATTGGGAAGACTAAAAAGCTTGAAAGGTGGGTACCTCACGAATTGACTGAAACAAACCGGCAAACGCGCGTCGACTGCTGCGTTACATTACTAAACCGGCACAATAATGAAGGTATTTTAAACCGAATCATTACCTGTGATGAAAAATGGGTTCTTTACGATAATCGGAAGCGCTCAGCGCAATGGTTAGATCCTGGCCAGCCAGCCAAATCCTGCCCCAAGCGAAAATTGACCCCAAAAAAGTTACTTGTAAGCGTTTGGTGGACTAGTGCCGGTATTGTTCATTACAGTTTTTTCAAATCTGGCCAGACTATTACGGCTGATGTCTATTGTCAGGAATTGCAAACCATGATGGAAAAGCTAGCGGCTAAACAACCTAGGCTGGTCAATCGCTCCACGCCACTGCTGCTTCACGACAACGCTAGACCACACACTGCGCTACAGACGGCTACTAAATTAGAAGAGCTTCAATTGGAAAGTCTAAGACATCCTCCGTACTCCCCGGACCTTGCTCCAACAGATTACCATTTTTTTCGAAATTTGGATAACTTCTTGCAAGGGAAAAAATTCAACTCCGATGGGGCAGTCCAAATCGACTTCAAAGATTTTATTGATTCCCGTCCGACTGGTTTTTTTAGTAAAGGGATCAATGAACTACCTATGAGATGGCAAAAGTGCATAGAAAATAATGGTTCATACTTTGATTAATTAAATATATTATATTAAAAAATATTCGACTTTTTGTTCCTCCCATACAAAACGCCAATTTCATATGTAAGGACCTAATATTTTGACTAATTATTATGTACACCAAAATTCATATCATTGAATTTTAGAAATTTTACTAGTTCACTTTTATTTTTATAAAATTAATAACAATTTATTACAGGCACAGTTACGTAGTAACATTTATTAAAGAGTATTTCACGATTCAGTGCATGCTTTAAAGGTCTGGGGAAGATCTGAGTAACAACTTGGCAAGTTACCACCCTAAAATAGGAAATGTTCAAAAATGTGTCACCAAGCCCCTA
Source organism: Plagodis pulveraria (assembly GCA_963890685.1). Classification (NCBI taxonomy): domain Eukaryota; kingdom Metazoa; phylum Arthropoda; class Insecta; order Lepidoptera; family Geometridae; genus Plagodis; species Plagodis pulveraria. The sequence goes on from OY982968.1 coordinate 3,459,376, forward strand.
ACTGTGTTATGGAAGCTATCGTTGAAAGTTCTATCCATTCTGCCACCAAGGCACGACAAGGCACAATATCACAGGATAGTCGAGAGATGAAATATTCTTTTGTTTTTTTTTTATATACCTAATTAATCTGGCAAAACATTTAGAAACTGCCTATAGAGATGTTACAGTCGATGATTTGAGGCAGTGAGCTCCAAAGTGGCCTATATTTTGCAGACACAATTAATTTTAATTGTGTCTCAAAAATATACCTAGTCTACTTTGGGGCTCACCGCCTCATTTGTGTAATCGACAGAGTTCATTTAAAATAAGACTCCGGCAATATCACATTAGCTCACTATAAACCAATACGTTTGCACTGTACGAGAGATAAGTCTAGACTCCTTTGTTCCCAAGTAGAATCTACTCTTCCAACTGCCGCAGAAAGTGTAGTCAGTTTAGCTACTAGAATAAATCGGAAATAGATCGAGTCAATTGACGATCACTTAAACATCAGTGATGCACCTTGGATGTCAAATGAATTACTGTATTAAATGGTTAACGGAAATAGTTTTAGACATGGGAAAATATTGACAAATAATCAATTTCAGTAACAAAGTGGAGAACTAATTATCAGACAATACTTAATGGTATAGTTATGTAAATTATCACAATTGCTTACATTTGTATAGGTACATAAATAAACAATATTTTTCTGTCGTAATAAAAATTCTACTCGTACAGAAATAATATGCGTCAATCAAAATATAAAATGTGGCACTATGTGAAGGCCGGAAAAGCTTCTGATGTACTGCCGAGATAAATATGACTGATCACTGAAATAGAGTAGAGTAGTGGTGGTGGTGGTTTATTTGTATTGCATTTTTTGCAATTAATTCATTTCTTACATTCTATATCCCGTCCATTCGAAAATCAATGATTGGTTTGTCTATAATTGCAAGTAGGTCTACGAATAAATATAGTAGGTATTTTCTGTAAGAAAGTTTTATTAAGGGGGCGGAAAAGAGTTTGAATTAGGAACATGACTATTTTTCTTTGTGGAGCATCTAGTTCTAGTCACGACCAACTAGATCATAGACTTTTTAGGAAAATCTTTTCTTTTTATAAAACTGGCTGGTTATAAAAATGGCGCAAAAATAAAAACAAAAGAAGAACGCGTGCGAATGCGGTCTGTTCGGGGCAGCGAAATAAAGTTCGCAGATAATTTTAAAGCAAATTATTTTAAAAAAATGTGTCTATTAATGTTTTTAGGTAATACTTTGCTTTTATTTTATTCCAGAATGAGTTGTACTATTTAGAAGTATCTTATTTATTTTTCTCAATGTGTGATGAAAAGTGCAATGTAGAAATAACAGTCGGTTGCAAAATTATTTTTCCTCAGGCTAAGTTTATTGAATCTCTCGCTGCGCTTAGGATTCTACAGTAGAATCCTTCGCTCCACTCTGGATACAAAAAAGCACCCTTGTCATAAAAAAATTTGGTCTCTTGTGGTGGTCCCATTAATACCAAAGTGAATGCTTGATTAAATACTCAATGTGATTCTTTCTTCCCGTATAAAATTCTGTGGTGATACCTACCTTATGTTTATATTAAGATAATAACAGATTTCCGTTAGTTATCGAATTAACACAAAATAAAAGAGAGGTCTGTAGTGTAACTAAAATAGATAAATTTAGAAATAAATATATTATGGCAGGGTTCAGGATGAACACTGCAAATGACAACATAAACAGGAAAGCTTTTCAGAATGCCTTCGGCGATGGACAAGGCGTAGAAATAAAACCGTTTCCTGATATGTACTGTACTGTACTATACAAGCTGGATTGTCCACAGCTGAACACAGCCTCCCCCGTTATGGGAGGGGTTCCATAATCCCCACGCATGGCGGGCGTCTTGGGGATCGCAGTGTGAGATCTCAGGAACTGGTATGCTAGAGAGCGCTGCTGCCCACCATCTGGTCTGGACTAAGTGTAACACCTTCTGGTATTACACTAAGTCGCCTCTTGTGACACCCACGGGTAGAGATGGTAAGGCGACATTCTAGCCCGACAACCCCTGTGTCATACGAAAAAAAAAGGAGACAGAATAATAACTACAATTGCCCCCAGTTATGGTAATATCCGTGTAAATAGTCAATATGCAGTATAACCATGCTGTAAATGTTGAGTTGTTGTGTATTCTGAGGGTTTGAGCTGCAATAAAACGAGTTCCAGCTATCAAAGGCTGTCATGCATGAATGTTGTCACGAACAATATCTGTTACAAATGTCGGTTCTGCCTCATTATAGGATTTCTGATCATACATAGTATCGTAGTGCGATGCGCTCGTAGCGAAGTTTGCTTAGCCGTTCTTAACCGATTAGCTAAGTTAAGCAACGTCCGCTGCGGTCTTTAGTTGCATGGGTGAGCGCTAGTGACATTACTATTGAGCGCTTCCGTGCTTCGGAGGGTACGTTAAGCTGTCGGTCCTGATTGTTGTCTTACGATGCCAGTCGATAAAGCATGTTACCATGCTTTATCGTTACAGCATTTTGAGAATGCTACCACGTTACTTACTTACTCCACTGGCTCAGCAACCCAAAGTGAGTCCTGGCCTCCAATATGAGAACATGCCATTGGTTCCGGTCTTGTGCAGTTTCACGCAAGTTGTCTGCGTGAAGTTCGTCTAAATCAGCGCTCACCGCATCGCCCCATTTGTATCTGGGACGGCCAACCGGTCGTCGGTCTGTTGGTTGCGACAGGTAGGCTCTTTTTATCGACCATCTCCCATTCTTTCCAGGTGGTCAAGCCAGTGGGGTCAGTGACCTTTGGTCTCTCCAATTATATTCTGCTGGGCACGAGCTCTTTGATTTCGGCGTTTTTTCGGTTTCTCTAGCTTCCATTCGGCCTTTGTTTCGGTCTAAAAATATTTCGAAGGATTTTCCTTTCGGCTACCAGGAGCTTGTACTCATCTTTATGTGTTGCTGACCAGGCCTTACGTCCATACATAAGGATATATAAGACCTGCTAGCTACCACCCTCAAATAAAAAGGACATAATGATAAGTCCCGGTAGCTGTCCTTGGGAGCTAGAAATTCTAAGTTAGCCTTTACAATATCTTCGACCACATCATCATTGACCATCAGCTGAGATAAGTCAAAGGCTAGCCCAAAGAAATGAAAGTCAAGTTAAAAAACAGAGCGCAAACCTTACCGCGGCGGGCGTAGTTTAAACAGTGTACCGTGCGGCGCAATAACATTACCTTGACGCGACCAATCGGATACTATCATTTCTAAATTCCAAATCAGTTGACCAATACAATTGAAGTCGTGAGATTATGTGTGTTTTTTTTAAATTTTTGAACTTGATGAGTTTGAAATCAAAGCGGTAACTGTATGAGAGTTGCATATTTTGACATATTTATTCGTAGGCTAATTGTATGGTGGTTAATTTATAGCTGTAGAAGTCGGAGCAAGGGGTATACCAGCGAAATCCCAATACAACCTACTAAAAGACTTGGCCTGTCAAGAACCACCGTAACTTCCATCCTAAAACGTGTATCCAAGGCGGCATTAGAAGGATCTTATCAAATTTGGTTAGGCAGTGGAGGAGGCTCGAGCGGTGAAAGGGAGCCTCAAAAAGGGGCCTCTTAACGTTACTCACTGGGTCGCAAAACCCAAGCACCTTGACTTGGGCCTCTTGCTCTCCAACACTATGGACCCGGCACCCGCACGGTGAATCCATGGAATAATAATATTTTTTTTATTCAGCAAGCAAATTGTTTTACAATCTTAAAACTATTTTTCTACATACAATGTGTTTAATTTTGTTTTAGATGTTTGGACTCTGTTCTCCACACTAGGATTCCCTGTGTCGTGGAGATCCAGTTCTTTACAGCATGAATATAAACATAATGTTTCAAGTGCTCATTCACACAATTCTTATCACTAACATGATATGCAATTCAGTAGCATGTGCAATCTTTCTTGTAGTCAGTAATGCGGCAACATTTTGCTTATCACCATAATATGTTGTCTTGTAAAGTAACATGATTATAGTTTGCAATTGAAATACACTTAATATACATTAACTATAGGAGATATATTCAACCTATTTTGCGAGACAGTTAACATGTTTGCAATAAGGGTTGGATGTAGATTTGAGTAAAGTGGCGTATGTGATGTGTATAAAAATCTTTTATTTATCTATTCCCATGATTTGCTCGTTTTCGTCATAATTAAGAGCTGATAACCATTGTATCAGGACTTTTTTGCATTCACTTCTAGAAAGGTAAACAATATTTAATGCTCTATTCGTTTGAGTGTATAAATAAGGTGCAGCCCAACAGTAGGCACGACGATAGAACGCAGAGTGTCTTCGTGGAACTTTCCACCGAATGTGTCTTCGACAGATGATGACTTTGGTATGTGCAGTTTTATGGAATCTGAGAATTAGAGATATGATATATAACTGTCTGCCAAGTAAATTCGCCAAGCATACAAAATTTCGCCATGTTTGAACACTTGGTATTTAAAATATGACGAAACTATGTTTGTACGGATAGCGCTACGGAAACACTAACCTTAAGAATTACGCATTAGTAAAAATTTACCGCAGTCTCATAAAAAAAATTACTAAACACATTTTAATGCGTCATTTATGTATATGGATCCTGTTTACGTTAAAAGAGGTTTTTCTATAGAAAATAGTTCACAAAACTGTCGGCTGCTTTCAAAAGATTGATAAATGTGTTTTGATGAAAAGCAAATCCGTGTGTCACGATCCGTGATAGATTCGCCTAGGTTACCACAACATCTTCAAATGATTTTCACGAATAACAAAATGATTTATTACTCCACATTTAGTTTAGTGTTTGTTTCAAATATTACAAGCACTATCGCGCGCTTAGCGAAAATCATATTTTTACAAATTATTGGAGCACAAGATTTTATACCATCCCCTATGACAGTTAAAGTAATACAATTGGAGCATGAAATTTCGGCTAAAAATAGCTTGCCCAGGTAGCCGAGTGGTTTAGGCATCCGGCGCGAAATCGGAGGTCATGGGTTCGATTCCCACCCGGAGCAAAAAATTTTGTGCCCCAATAAATTTTTATAAGTTTATCTACGTAATAATTTACATACATTTTATCTTAAAAATGTATTTAATTCTATAATTATTGCCCGTGGGGCGCTGGGTTAGAATGTCACCTCCCGTGGCTATCTGTGGGTGTCGTAAGAGGTGACTAAAGGTAAAATACCGGAAGGTGGGCTGCAGCGCCTTCTGCGGAACTGATATCTTAAACTGTGATCCCCAAGACGCCTGCCAAGCATGTGGAATATGGTTACCCCGTCCCCCCATTAGTAGGGCAGGTTGTTTTCCAGCAGTGGGCAATCCGAATGATACAGTAAACAATAAATTTGTATTCCGATGACGAAAGAGGTCCTGGAACCTAGTTTAGAAACTAGGAGTGTGTTACACCTTTTCTTGTATAATTGCCTGTGTGAACTAATAAACAAGTATGTTATCATTAGTTTGGTGGCCTGAGTTATTAATAAGTTCATTTCATCAGCAGTCATGAGCACCATCGTTTAACTAAGGCCATAATCCCCACTCTTGACTGGCATCTTGGGGATCGCAGCGTAAACTGGCAGTTCTTGAGAAGGCGCTGTAGTACACCTTCTGGTAGTTTCTCTCTGTCGTCACTTAGATTACCACTTTTTTTTATTTTTTTTATTATGTTGTGATCGTACAGGCTCGAGGGCCACCTGATGTTAAGTGGACTAACCTCTGCCTATAACAGATGCATTTCATCACAAGTCATGAATTGCACTGCACCCTTCACTTTGAGACGCAGTTGGTAAGTCTCATGTGCCTGCAATTCAGTGGCTCTCAAGGACTGCTGCCGGAACACACAGATAGGTGCTTGGTGACAGATGGTACTTGGTAGTGGTAGCTAGCTAGGCAGGCAATAAAAATAATACGAGCATGGGGGTACGATTCTAGCCCGGCACGCCACGGACTAATTAATTAATGCATGATAAAGTGATAAAAAATAGTTCCGTATACAAAGGTTTTTTTTTTTTTTTTTTTTTTTTTTTTATGCCTGATAGTTTAGCCTTTGACCACTATCTCACCTGATGGTAAGTGATGATGTGGTCGAAGATGTTGTTCAGGCTAACCTAGAAGTACTGGCTCTCAAGGACAGCTGCCGGAACACACCGTTAGGTGCTTGGCGACAGATTTTCAACTTGAGGGTGGTAGCTAGCCAGGCGGGTATTCGCATAATACCCTACCACCATGCTATAACGACTGCCATCCTAAGACAACAACCGGGACCGACGGCTTAACGTGCCCTCCGAAGCACGGAAACGCTCAGTAGTAATGTCACTAGCGGTCACCCATCCAACTCATGACCGCGCGCGACGTTGCTTAACTAATTAAATAATAAAACTTCGCTACGAGCGCTTCAAAAATTTGTTGTTATGATGAGTTGCCTCATGTTCAAGCAAGAATGAAGCGCTCGTAGCGTAGCTTACTTAGTCTCTTTCAATTAGCTAAGTGAAGCTACTGAGCTACTGAGTGTATGTACTTCGTAGGGCACGTTAGCCGTCGGTCCCGGTTGTTGTCTGAGGACAGCAGTCGTTATAGCATGGTGGTAGGGCATTTTCCGAATGCCCCTGTCTAGTTACCACTAAAATAAAAAAATTGTCACTAGGCACCTGAGTCCGGCAGCTATCCTTGAGATCCATTAAATATATATATATATATATATATAGGTTAGTCTGAACAACATCTTTTCCTACATCATCCCATCAGGTGAGAGAGTGGTCAATGTTTCAAATTCTAGCGTATCAGTTATAAATAAGAAAAAATCATATCAAAAACACATTTACAAATTATAGGTGCACATTTTTTTTTGATCCGGACGGGAATCGAACCCACTTCCTCCGATTCCGCGCCAGATGCCTAATCCTCTCGGCCACCGGAACCTTACTCTTCCGAGCGAATTTTAATTCGAACAAAAAAATGTGCTCCAATAACTGTAAATGTGATTTTCGTTCAGTACGCAATAGGGCTTGTTATTTTATTTATAAATGTCAAAAACATTTTCAATTCCAATTATTCTCACAAGAAGCTTATACATGAGTTTTATGTAAACACAGAAGTGACAATCCAACCGTAGCACAAATGACAGTAATCACATCCTCAGTAATAATTAACAACGCTGTAAGCGCGCACAAACTCAGCACTTCACATCAGTCTGAGTGACATATCGCTTTTCGCAAACTTGCACGCACATTTGTAATGGGCTCGTGCCCTAATGTAGCTCTCGCATTTGCGAGATGACACTTGGAGAGATGGGACAAGGATTATTTATTTGGGGCGACGTATAACTATACTGGAACAAAGTGTTTTAGCTAAATTTGATGTAGTTACTTGAAGTTACAATTGGTAAAATCTATAAACAGACACGCAAGACCAAGACCTAGGATTTTGCGAGAGATTCAAAGCTTGGTAGTAGAAATGTGTAGCCAAGCGTCTAACGATGTCTTTTTTTATTATCGTCAGGTTAGCCTTTGACCACTATCTCTCCATAAGTGATGATGTGGTCGAATGTGTTAACAGTCTTAACCTAGATTTACTGACTCTCAAGGACAGCTACCGGAACACACCGTTAGGTGCTTGGCGACAGATTTTCTACTTGAGGGTGGTCGCTAGCCAGGCGGGTATTCACTAAATGCCCTTCCACCATGCGGTGAAGCTGAAGCCCGCAATGGGATTTGAACCATAGACCTGCTGCGCGGCAGTCCATAGCCAATGCCACAGAGCCATCACTGCTGCTTCCGGCAACTGTCTTTAAGAGCCAGTAATTCTAGGTACTTGACTATAGTGGCAAAAACTATGGATGCCACGTAAGGGTCCATGTATAATTGTCCGCAGGGGCTTCACAGTGTGGTGGTAGAAATGATTCGCCAAGCACCAATACGTTATGGGAGCTGTCCTTGAGAGCCAGTATATATTACGGTACAACCACGGGGTTCACTTGGTGTTAAGCGGCAACTTCTGCTTATAACAGATGCAGTGCGTCACAAATGACAAACTGCACTGTGCCCATCCACCCTGAGAAATAAAGTTGTTTAGTCTCATGTGCCTGTAATTTCACCAACAAAAGGAATGAACCATAATAATTATAATAATTATAATGATAATTTAAACTTATCAGAGCACTTGGTGGATGCGACGCGTGATCAAAATGCTGGCACCTATTTGGCTGCAGCGCCTTCTGCGGAACTGATATCTTAAACTGTGATCCCCAAGACGCCTGCCAAGCATGTGGAATATGGTTACCCCGTCCCCCCATTAGTAGGGCAGGTTGTTTTCCAGCAGTGGGCAATCCGAATGATACAGTAAACAATAAATTTGTATTCCGATGACGAAAGAGGTCCTGGAACCTAGTTTAGAAACTAGGAGTGTGTTACACCTTTTCTTGTATAATTGCCTGTGTGAACTAATAAACAAGTATGTTATCATTAGTTTGGTGGCCTGAGTTATTAATAAGTTCATTTCATCAGCAGTCATGAGCACCATCGTTTAACTAAGGCCATAATCCCCACTCTTGACTGGCATCTTGGGGATCGCAGCGTAAACTGGCAGTTCTTGAGAAGGCGCTGTAGTACACCTTCTGGTAGTTTCTCTCTGTCGTCACTTAGATTACCACTTTTTTTTATTTTTTTTATTATGTTGTGATCGTACAGGCTCGAGGGCCACCTGATGTTAAGTGGACTAACCTCTGCCTATAACAGATGCATTTCATCACAAGTCATGAATTGCACTGCACCCTTCACTTTGAGACGCAGTTGGTAAGTCTCATGTGCCTGCAATTCAGTGGCTCTCAAGGACTGCTGCCGGAACACACAGATAGGTGCTTGGTGACAGATGGTACTTGGTAGTGGTAGCTAGCTAGGCAGGCAATAAAAATAATACGAGCATGGGGGTACGATTCTAGCCCGGCACGCCACGGACTAATTAATTAATGCATGATAAAGTGATAAAAAATAGTACCGTATACAAAGGTTTTTTTTTTTTTTTTTTTTTTTTTATGCCTGATAGTTTAGCCTTTGACCACTATCTCACCTGATGGTAAGTGATGATGTGGTCGAAGATGTTGTTCAGGCTAACCTAGAAGTACTGGCTCTCAAGGACAGCTGCCGGAACACACCGTTAGGTGCTTGGCGACAGATTTTCAACTTGAGGGTGGTAGCTAGCCAGGCGGGTATTCGCATAATACCCTACCACCATGCTATAACGACTGCCATCCTAAGACAACAACCGGGACCGACGGCTTAACGTGCCCTCCGAAGCACGGAAACGCTCAGTAGTAATGTCACTAGCGGTCACCCATCCAACTCATGACCGCGCGCGACGTTGCTTAACTAATTAAATAATAAAACTTCGCTACGAGCGCTTCAAAAATTTGTTGTTATGATGAGTTGCCTCATGTTCAAGCAAGAATGAAGCGCTCGTAGCGTAGCTTACTTAGTCTCTTTCAATTAGCTAAGTGAAGCTACTGAGCTACTGAGTGTATGTACTTCGTAGGGCACGTTAGCCGTCGGTCCCGGTTGTTGTCTGAGGACAGCAGTCGTTATAGCATGGTGGTAGGGCATTTTCCGAATGCCCCTGTCTAGTTACCACTAAAATAAAAAAATTGTCACTAGGCACCTGAGTCCGGCAGCTATCCTTGAGATCCATTAAATATATATATATATATATATATAGGTTAGTCTGAACAACATCTTTTCCTACATCATCCCATCAGGTGAGAGAGTGGTCAATGTTTCAAATTCTAGCGTATCAGTTATAAATAAGAAAAAATCATATCAAAAACACATTTACAAATTATAGGTGCACATTTTTTTTTGATCCGGACGGGAATCGAACCCACTTCCTCCGATTCCGCGCCAGATGCCTAATCCTCTCGGCCACCGGAACCTTACTCTTCCGAGCGAATTTTAATTCGAACAAAAAAATGTGCTCCAATAACTGTAAATGTGATTTTCGTTCAGTACGCAATAGGGCTTGTTATTTTATTTATAAATGTCAAAAACATTTTCAATTCCAATTATTCTCACAAGAAGCTTATACATGAGTTTTATGTAAACACAGAAGTGACAATCCAACCGTAGCACAAATGACAGTAATCACATCCTCAGTAATAATTAACAACGCTGTAAGCGCGCACAAACTCAGCACTTCACATCAGTCTGAGTGACATATTCGCTTTTCGCAAACTTGCACGCACATTTGTAATGGGCTCGTGCCCTAATGTAGCTCTCGCATTTGCGAGATGACACTTGGAGAGATGGGACAAGGATTATTTATTTGGGGCGACGTATAACTATACTGGAACAAAGTGTTTTAGCTAAATTTGATGTAGTTACTTGAAGTTACAATTGGTAAAATCTATAAACAGACACGCAAGACCAAGACCTAGGATTTTGCGAGAGATTCAAAGCTTGGTAGTAGAAATGTGTAGCCAAGCGTCTAACGATGTCTTTTTTTATTATCGTCAGGTTAGCCTTTGACCACTATCTCTCCATAAGTGATGATGTGGTCGAATGTGTTAACAGTCTTAACCTAGATTTACTGACTCTCAAGGACAGCTACCGGAACACACCGTTAGGTGCTTGGCGACAGATTTTCTACTTGAGGGTGGTCGCTAGCCAGGCGGGTATTCACTAAATGCCCTTCCACCATGCGGTGAAGCTGAAGCCCGCAATGGGATTTGAACCATAGACCTGCTGCGCGGCAGTCCATAGCCAATGCCACAGAGCCATCACTGCTGCTTCCGGCAACTGTCTTTAAGAGCCAGTAATTCTAGGTACTTGACCATAGTGGCAAAAACTATGGATGCCACGTAAGGGTCCATGTATAATTCTCCGCAGGGGCTTCACAGTGTGGTGGTAGAAATGATTCGCCAAGCACCAATACGTTATGGGAGCTGTCCTTGAGAGCCAGTATATATTACGGTACAACCACGGGGTTCACTTGGTGTTAAGCGGCAACTTCTGCTTATAACAGATGCAGTGCGTCACAAATGACAAACTGCACTGTGCCCATCCACCCTGAGAAATAAAGTTGTTTAGTCTCATGTGCCTGTAATTTCACCAACAAAAGGAATGAACCATAATAATTATAATAATTATAATGATAATTTAAACTTATCAGAGCACTTGGTGGATGCGACGCGTGATCAAAATGCTGGCACCTATTTGGCTCAAAGAATAATTGCAATTCAACGGGGCAATGCTGCCAGCATGCTGGGCACGCTGCCAACTGGTAGTGGGCTAGAGCATTTGGACTGCCTATGAGTCTGCAATGGCTTATAGGGATCTAAATGCTTTTATTGTAGTAGCTGTAGTGTTGTATATAGTTCGTAGTATTTTGTTAATAAAGGCATACCGCCGGTAAAAAAAAAAGGAATGATAAGTGTTATAAAAACTTACGCTCATATTTGTATTTTATGTTTGAAACACGCCAGCGCCTTCGGCTCGAGCAGAGCGAGATGCCGCCCGCAGTGTGAAACGTGACGCGATATCGGCGGACATACTACACTCAACACCCTGAAGAAGCCTATGACGTCACGCGCGCTACGAGCTGAGCTCAGCGAGACGTCAACGCGGGCGTCCCGAGCTCTCCTTGAAAAAGACCATCGGATGTGGTTGAAACTATAGTCGGAGCTATCTGACTTATTTACGTGAGTTACCCGTATTATTTACTAAAATGAGTGAAAACCACGTTAGTTTTTATAGCAAAACCCTGAAGAAGGCTTTCAATAGAAGCCGAAACATTTTTGATAGTCATATCGACTCATAGTAAGATGTTTCACGCTCAAACACCCGTGTTTCAAACATAACATAGGAATTATAAGTAGCCATTAAACAACTTTAAACGGTTTAAATCGCATCTGAAGCGCTCGTAGCGAAGTTTACTTAGCTGTTCTTAACCGATCAGCAAAGCTAAGCAACGTCGCCCGCAGTCATGAGTTGGATGGGTGACCGCTAGTGCCATTACTACTGAGCACTTCCGTGCTTCGGAAGGAACGTTAAGCCGTCGGTCCCGGTTGTTGTCTAAGGATGGCAGTCGTTATAGCATGGTGGTAGGGCATTTTGCGAAGCCTGCCTGGCTAGCTACCACCGTCAAATAGAAAAACCTGTCGCCAAGTACCTAACGGTGTGGTCCGGCAGGTGTCCTTGAGAGCCAGTACTTCTAGGTTAGCCTGAACATCATCTTTGACCACATCATCACTTACCATCAGGTAAGATAGCGGTCAAAGCAAAAAAATAAAGTATATATATCATTATTTTCGTCCCGACATTTCAAACACTTTGCAGTGACCGTGGTCACGGGGTGCCTCACCCCCAATCGCGAAAACCTAAGACAACATTAGGAACGATAAGTGTTCGAACATTTCACTACAACTTTTTTTAATATTGTTATGTTGGCAATAACGTCTGCTATGTGGATTACATTATAAAATCACAAATATACGATAAGAAAAATTTAAGTCATGTGCGGGATTCGAAGCCGCGTCCATCCACCCCTTGAGCTGGGGTATGATCTAACCATTTGAGCTAACATGATATGACGACTCAAATCTATCCTATCGTTCTTTAACCATCGTATTGGAAAAACCAATTGCAAAATTAGTATTGTTTGTAGTACAACGCAAGTGGTTCTATAGATGTCGCTCCATCCCAAAACGATGGTTAAAGAACGATAGGAAAGATTGGAGTTATGACGTCATGTCATGTTAGCTCAATTGGTTAGAGCATACCCCGGCTCAAGGGGTGGATGGACGCGGGTTCGAATCCCGCACATGACTTAAATTTTTCCTATCGTATATTTGTGATTTTGTAATTTTACTACAACGTTTAAATAAATATTGTAGACCTAGAATATTTTATAAGACAAGCTAGACAGTACCTACGGTTCAACAACACGCTTCACATGTGTGGAATGATCTGGAATGCGAGGCATTTTGGGACCCTAAATGCACTTACGTGGTTACATACTGTAACTGTGAAACTGCATGTAACGTTCCTGAGTGAGTTGAACGTGCAACGGAATGTGAAACTCGGAACGTGCGCTCGTTTGATGTCTTAAAATGTGTCGTTTGACTACTAGTAGAATATTTTAACTTCTAAAAAGAGCAGGAAGGTTTTAAAGTCGACGCGATTTTTTTATTTTTTTATTCATAGAATAGAATAACATTTATGGCCAGTAAAACACAATTTAAGAAATTGAACATTGACCAAATAAAAAAATGGAAAAACACTATCTAATATAACTGGCAATAGGGGTAGGCTCAGCACTGTACTGCGTTAGCCGGATGGATCACGCAGGGCTGGTTTTCAGCATACCCCTTTGCTCGAACATAGGTGTAAATCGAGTGAAAATTGGTGATGCGGGTACATGTAGTACCACGCACATTTTTTACAGGATCACCCGATCACGATTATTTTAATATGGGAAGAGTATAGTGTTACGTAGAAGAAGTAGTTGTTAAGTTACACTGTATTAACCGAAAAAAAATATTTTTAGGGTTCCGTACCCAAAGGGTAAAATCGGGACTATAATAATAATGCAAACAGCTAGAAACTTAAAATATTCACCGAATATTTAGTTGTATATTTACTTTAAAAATAAACAATAAGGTAAATTTAATAGTTTAGGAGGGCTCTATACTTACAATAAACGCGATTATCTCGTTATTAAAAAGAGCACAAGTTGAAATGTTTACAGAATATACTAATTTAAGTATATTTATAGCTTTAAACAAGATTAGACAGATAATGGTACGGAACCCTTCGTGCGCGAATCCCACTCGCACTTGGCCGGTTTTTTGATAGTTGATAAAAATAATGTTTTTTTATGCTTGATAGGTTAGCCTTTGACCAGCTTTGCGGATTACATTACAAGTTCACAAATATACGATAGAAAAAATTTAAATCATGTGCGGGATTCGAACCCACGTCCATCCACCCCTTTAGCCGCGGTATGCTCTAACCAATTGAGCTAACTTGACATGACGTCATAACTCAATTTCCTATCGTTCTTTAACCATCGTATTGGGATGGAGCGACATCTATAGTACCACTTACGTTGTACTACAAACAAGACCAATTTTGCAATTGGTTTTTCCAATACGATGGTTAAAGAACGATAGGAAAGATTTGAGTTATGACGTCATGTCATGTTAGTTCAATTGGTTAGAGCATACCCCGGCTCAAGGGGTGGATTTACGCGGGTTCGAATCCCGCACCTGACTTAAATTTTTTCCATCGTATATTTGTAAACTTGTAATGTAATCCACATAGCAGGCGTTATTGCAAACATAACAATATTAAAATTGATTTACATTTCCTTACATATTTATTCATTGAGTATTTCACAACATTTTACTCTGCGGTAATTTGTCTATACATACATTTGCGGCCAAAACAGTAAGTTTAAGTTAAAATTACCCCCAACACACAAAAAGCGGTACCCTTAATATGGTTTATGGGTTGCCATATTAATTTTCTATAGATAAACTTTATTACTGACAACCTCCAACAATGAAAGGTATCTCTACAATGAGCATTTAGGAATTTGGAATATCTCAAGACCATAAATGAATAAATATAATTTAATGATACAGATCAATTGTGAGCTTGTAATGAAAAATAAACATTACATGAATTAAATAAGGTTCAATATCAATATAGTGGCGGCCTTTTGTTTGTCCGAAATGAGTTATAATTAGCGAAAATAATACCTTTCACATGGATACGAATGGCCAATTAAAAAATTGAACAAGATTTTGTTTAAATTTTAATTGGTGATATTTTAGTGAATTTTAACTGTGAAAATTCATTGTTGTAGAGGATTAGCTTAATAAAATTAAATTTTGTTGGTCTTTTTTGGCCCATCTTACCTTTTGAAGTACTGTATCTTTGGTATCTTTTAAAGCAATGATGGCCGAGCGGTAATAGCTATGGACTGCCGTGCCGCAGTACCCTGGTTCGAACCCCACCGCCGGCTTGAGCTTCACCGCATGGTGGAAGGGCATTTTGCGATTGCCCGCCTGGCTAGCTACCACCCTCAAGTAGAAAGTTTATCACCAAGCACCGCAAGGTGTGTTCCGGCAGTAGTCCTTGAGAGCCAGTGAAATTACAGGCACAATGAGACTTAACAACTATGTCTCAATGTGACGGGCGCAGTGCAATTCGTGACTTGTGATGAATTGCAACTGTTAGAGGCAGAGGTTAGTCCACTTAACATCAGGTGGGCCTAGAGCTTGTTCCATCAGATAACATTAAAATAAAAAAACTATCTTATGCTGGCTAATCTGCACTCCCATTATCTCGTGGGTGTCGTAAGATGCGACCAAGGGAAACATACTGGAATATGGGCAGCTGCGCCTTCTTAGAAATTGTCACGATTAACTGCGATCCCTAAGACGCCTGCCAAGCATGGGATTATAGCAACTTATTACAAAGGTGGATGTTCCAGATGATGTGATGAAAATCTTATAACTCGTAATAAGTAGCAGTTTTAAATTTTTAAACAGTATTTGTAAGTAAGGTGTTGTTAATTAAAAAATAAGGGATGCACACAACTATAAATTTAAGATAATTGTGTTGCCAATGCAACCTGTTTTTTAGCGTTGTTTTTACTCATTCTTAAACTGTAATATATACAAGCGTCAAAGTAATGGTAGAACAAAGTCTAACAATATAAATAAGCAAAACAAAAACCAGCTATGTCCGTGGGATGCCGGGCTAGAATGTCACCTCCCTATTACTACCTGTGAGTGTGGTAACTAAAGGTGAAGTTGGGCAGCAGTGCCTTCTGAGGAACTGAAATCTTAAACTGCGACCCCCAAGACGCCTGCCAAGCGTGGGGATTATGGCAAACCTCCCCTTAATCAGGGAGGCTGTGTTCAGCAGTGGATAATCCGGGTGATACAGTACATGCATAATCGTACGGTTCACTTTAATAACCATATGCGCAACTCACAATTGGCTAATTTTTAGGTACAGCCAAATGTTAGTATTTATTTTGGTGTCGTATTAAATAAAAGACAACACCTTCAGCGACACAACAAAACATTCCAAAACCCCATACCTTGTCATCATAATAAGCGATACAGCCATCCCTATTCCATCCCTCAATTTGCAAAGCGAGGGGTTGTTCCCGTGAGCAATGTTAGGTAGTTAGGCACAACGAATGCGCCATTTTGCCCTTCGTCCGCGTGTGAAAAATGTTGTTTATGCATGTCGAGAATCCTCTGGAGGTTGTGAAAAAGGGCATCCCTTATATTGTTTTATGTGGTTATATTTTTAAGGTCGGTGGTAAAGTTAAGACGTTACTGTATTAGCTAGGAGCTCCTGCCTAAAATATGTTTCCATAAAAGTGTTTTAGGGTTGATAAATTTAATGATTACTTGTTAGGGTTGAAGTAGAAAATTAGTCGCCAAGCACCTAATAGTATGTTCCGAGAGTAAACAGTGCGTGACTTAAGAACTGTATGTCTCAGAATGACGAGCGCAGTGCAGTTCGTCACTTGAGACAAATGCGTCTGTTATAAGTAGAGGTTAGAGGCTTATTATCCGATGGGTACTGTGTTAGTGCATTCACAATAAAAGAAAAGTTGAAGCATATTGCATTATTATTTTGTAGTTTTATACCAAAAAGGTAAAATGGAGCCCGTCTTCGTTGCTTGTTCATATGTCATGGGTCTCTACCTGGCAAAAGAAACGAAATTTAGACAAAGTGTTTAAAAATGTAGACTTAACACCAAACATTGCATGAGAAATTGACTTACATACATTTTTAGGGGAAGGGGTCTAATCGACAATAAGAAAGCTAAAAATAATTGGGGACCACCACCTACCACGAAAATGATGAATGTCCAACATTTGCCAGATATAATTTTTCATTCATAATTGGCAAACTTTTCTCTTCGTAATGCAATAAAAATTTGAATCATCTTCATCTTAATTCTTTGTTTTATTTCGTTTGCGGCACCTCGGCAAAAAGACGCCGTTTTAAAATAGGTATTCCAAAGAAACGCACAAAGTACTTTGCTTCAACATTTATTGTGCGAACCGCGAAGGAACTCTCTGAGTAACTTAATTACTGTCTTCTGGAAAAAAAACCCGGGAGTTTTCAAACCCAAAGTAAATACTCTTTTCAGAGCTATGCTTTACTAAGAGTGCTTCAACGCAGACCACAGCGGTGCTTAATATAAACAGTGCTCAAATGTGAATAATTAGTCTGCAGGTACGGCAATCGCGAACGAAGTCGCAGGTACAGCTAGTTGTAACATAATAAAAGGAACCCATGATACCGACATATTTTCAAAATTTTCGTTCATTTTGATAATATAATATTCATATATGAAAACATTCCTTCTTCGCCGGTGAAAATCAAGCTTAAAATAGTTTTAAAAGGGTGCGGCCCGGGTCAGGTCAGGTTGTTCTCTAAATAAAATCTAGGTCTCAACTGTTTTAGTAAATTATCTGGTCAGACGTCCTACAAAAATATTAAAATAATTTAAGCATTTTGATACAAACACGTTAGTAATTTTTGCAAAAATTATATTATATTATAAGCTATTTTAATATTGTTATGTTTGCAATAACGCCTGCTCCGCGGATTACATAAGCTGTTGCTTGTAACACAATATCATTATTTCACGTATTATATTACAAGCTTACAATATAAAAATATTTAAATATTAAAAGCCAATATTTATTTATTCTTATAATATTACCCCGCGGGGTGACAGTTTAGAATGTCACCCCCGATTTCTACCCATGGGTGTCGTAAGAGGACTAAGGGAATAATACCAGAAGTTGGGAAGCAGCGCTTCCTGAGAAACTGACAACTTCATCTGCAATCCCAAAGACGCCTGCCAAGCGTTGGGATTATGGCGAATCCTTCTTCAACAGTGGACATTCCGGTTAATGTGATGATAAGCAAAGCCCCCCCTAAAGAGTACCTCGACGATAAATTTTGTATCAATACTGAACACAATGAATTCCAATTTACTTTTTTTTAAATAATTATAGTTATAAAATTTAGATAAATTATTTTAAATCTAACTTAAACTTTAATCTTTTAAAGTTGAAATTGAATACGTTCACTAATAAAATGACTATGTCTATCAATGAACTTATAGAAGCAGTGATGGCTCATTGGCATTGGCTATGGACTGCCACGCAGCAGGTCCATGGTTCGAATCCCGCCCAAAGCTTGAGCTTCACCGCATGGTGGAAGGGTATTTTGCGAATGCCCGCCTGGCTAGCGACCACCCTCAAGTAGAAAATCTGTCGCCAAGCACCTAACGGTGTGTTCCGGCAGCAGTCCTTGAGAGCCAGTGAAATAACAGGCAAAATGAGACTTAACAGGTATGTCTCAAGGTGATGGGCGCAGTGCAGTTCGTCACTTGTGATGAAATGCATCTGTTATAGGCAGAGGATACCGCTTAACATCAGGTGGGCCTAGCGCTTGTTCCATCACAATAAAATAAAATAAAAACGGTAGAATCTGCACCCGTACCTCGGAAATGGCAATGTCAAATCAGGCGAATTCTCCTGATTGAGTCTCAGTAGTGTGCGTACATATTATTATGTATCTACTGCATACTAGTCTCTGTCTCCGTCATTCATTAAAACGTAGGTATCCTAATACAATGGCTTTTATTATTATATGCCAAATTAGGGCAAACGGATTGCGACGGTTGTCGAAGATTAAATTTAGTGTAAGGAACTAACTATCCGAAGTAAAGGCTTTTATTATATCATATACAATGAAAGTGTAACTGTGTGCATTATATGAGTGAGTTCAATTTTCTCCACGTTATATTTTTTCTGTCGTTTGGAATATGTTTAGCAAAACGCAAAGGATTTTAAAAATCCTAAGCCTATTGACTATAAAACTCCTTACTGAGAAGCAAACTAGGAATCGATTCCTTTTGCGTGTGTCTGGAACCCTCACCAGGTCACGTATGCACCAAAAAATGAACCTTAAGAAGTAAGGTTCGTGCATAAGAAAGTCTATGGGTATTATTCGTTTCTTTTATCCCACAGAATTCTTGCTTGGCTAGCTCGGTGTCAACTCGCTAAAAGTAAGAAGGACCGTCGATCAACTTGTCATCATATTTATGGTGAGAGGTGCAGTAGACTGCCCGCAGCTACTAGTCGTCTGTATTTTCTTTGTTCCACCGAGATAACCAAAGATTTTTTTTTTATGTTATTGTGACGGAACAAGCTCGCGGCCCACCTGATGTTAAGTGGACTAACCTCTGCCTATGACAGTTGCAATTCATGACAACTCACGAATTGCACTGCGCCCGTCACATTGAGATAAAGTTGTTAAATCTCATTGTGCCTGTAATTTCACTGGCTCTCAAGGATTACTGTCGGAACATACCTTTCGGTGCTTGGCGACAGACTTTCTACTTGAGGGTGTTAGCTAGCCAGGCGGGCAATCGCAAAATGCCCTTCCACCATGCAAAAAAAAGATGACAGAAGACAGTACGACATGACAACGCTGGCGTCCTGAGCTCTCCTTAAAAAGACGACCGAATGTGGTTGAAACTATTGTTGGAGCTTATGGACTTATTCACGTGAGTTAGCCCGTATTATTTACCAAAATGAGTCTCCAGGACATAAGAGTGTATGCGTTTCTAGTTTCCATTACCTACACCGATTGAAGATAAATTTAATGTGGGGGAAATGTAATGTAACCTTTTATGTTATTGAGTCTCAAAGACGTGTGGGATGGGCCCTAGTATATAAATTATGTTTATTTATGATGTGTTTATTTTTTATGTTTAATTGAATTTATACCATTTGACATTTAAATATTCTTACATCATAAGATATGTTTTTTATATTGTTATGTTTGCAATAACGCCTGCTCTGCGGATTACATTACAAAATTACTAATTTATTAGGGATCACGCACATGACTTTAATTTTTTCGCTAGTAAATTTGTAATTTTATAAACCACATTATACTGTCGTTATATTAGAGCGTACCCTATCTTCCTTTTTTATTTAAATCAATGATGTTTATGTCTAATTATATTATTTATCATAATTATCATTAGCCGGAAGACGTCGACTGTTGAACAAAGGCCTCCCCCATAGAGCGCCACAAAGAACGGCTATTAGCCGCTTGTAACCATTGTTTAACCCGCGGCTTTCACGATGTCCTCAGTCCACCTAGTAGGGGGGCCTACCTAATTATATTATTACTTTCTTATATTATCAATTGCGGCGGGCAAAACAAACATGTTTGCTTTGTTAGACAGCAATGCCAATTTTTGTGATATTAATAAATAAATAGCAGACTATAGATAGAAGACACTTTATATCAGTGGTTCCCAACCTGTGGTCCTCAGGAGTCAAAATTTGGTCCACGAACAAATAACGAGAGCGCGAGTGGGGCCGACCGAGGAGTGAATAAACGCCGGGATTGCGCAGAAACAATTTTATCAATAAACTATGCGCTTATATTTGCAAACTTCACTCATCAGGTTAGATAAACTTGACGAAAGTAATTATTCTGCGTTCACTACATTAAAAGCAATTGTGTATGACGAGTAGTATGACTCTAGTAGGGCAAATGTAAAAGCACAAATGTTGATTGATGAATTCAATGGACGTCCCCTAATATTTTGAAATAAAAACTAAAGTTGAGTAAAAACTGATTTGAAACTCTTCTAGCACGGATTCTTGTGAAGTTGCTGAAGAAATCTGATTAGATTGTAGGCGTTAAAACTCAATTTTTTACACCAAAACTCGAGAAATCGCTTTGCGATGTTGTGTCTCTACTGGATTTCTTTACTCAACCACTTATTTAAACTTTTGTTTTGTTGCTAATTTATAACAAGGCCAGATAAAGTAAGTCATGATGCGTGTAGTTTTGTGCAATAATAATATAACCTAGATTACTAAAGTTATGCAGAAGATGCAAGTTTAAAAATTACATTGATTCATAATTTACATGACAATAGCTTCCAGCTAAATTTTTTTTTATTAAAATTATAGTATTAATGTATGATACTATTGAGTTTTAGATTAAAAAAAATTCCGGATTGATTCAGTTTTTTATTGTTGTCGTGGTCCCAGCTGACAAAAAATAAACAAAACTGGTCCCTGGTCATTAAAAGGTTGGGAACCACTGCTTTATATGCACAAAAACTAAAAAATAACAGTACAATAAATGCTTTTACGGAAATACACTAGTGCAAAATGGCGGCCTTATCGCCTATAGCGATTTCTTCCAGACAACCAGGTATAAAAGATTCATAAATAATTGATATGGGTAGCAGTTTCCGAAATTATACAATTCCTTGAATAGGTATTCCATCCTTCCATTTCATTCCTCCATCAGGTAGGGTTTGCCATCCCCACAATTGGCAGGTTATATTGAGATCGTAGAAAAAGCATCCATATTGCCAGCAGTGATAATACCTGGAAATAATATTTGATATGCCTATTCCCATTTGCCACCGGAAAAGTTTCGTACATATTTTACATGCTTCCAAAATATAAATAACTAACTTTCCGGCAGCGGCTCTTACCGCGCGTGCATAAAGCTATCGTATGTATCTCAAACTATTTCCAAACCAAATTTCATCGAAATCGGTCTAGTAGTTTTTAAATTTATTCATTGCATACAAAAAATACAAAAATACAAACTTTCCTCTTTATAATATCAGTGTAGATAATTAAATATTTTATTCTTAGCCTGAATTTAATTATAACTTTGAATAGATCTTAGATTTTAAGACAGCCTAGACCTATTACGTGCACGGCACATAAATTGTAAAAGTTTTCGCTTCGCAGCATCGCGGCAGTCCGAAATATCAATCAAAAACACCCAGCTTATTCAAGCTATTCAGTAACACAATAATGCTCTTATTATATAAAACGACGAAGCTAAATTGATTTATTAATTCAATTTAATAACTTAATTTAACACATCAATCAACTGGGCCGAGATGGAAAGTAAATGGAATCATTAACGGAGATAGTTACTGGAAGACAGTGATGAAGATTTCGATAATGGTACATTATTAACTAGGGGATGAAAACGGTAAACTTTGCTGGAAAAATTCAAAAAGATGCTAAATAATTCTGTTCAATTTGTACGAAACAAGTGGTCATCCATTTCGACTGGGCAGCGTTCGGGAAACTTCACGGAGTGATGACATATAGAACCGAAACGTGCCCCCTAACTGTAGGCCTTATAAGTAAGCTTAAAGTCGCAACAAGCTATGGAGAGAGCCATGGTTGGTGTTTCTCTGCGAGATCGAATCAGGAATGAGGAGATCCGTAGAAAGACAAAGGAGTCACCGACATAGCCTAGCGGATTAGTGAGCTGAAGTGGCAATGGGTAGGCACATAGCACGCAGAACTGATGGTCAATGGGGCCGAAAGGTTCTCGAATGGAGACCACAAACTAGCAAGCCCTGCGTTGGAAGACCACCCGCAAGGTTGACGGACGACATTACTAACGTCGCAGGAAGACGCTGGATGCAGGATGCTTCCAGCAACCGTTCTATTTGGAAATATATGGGGAGGCCTATATCCTGCAGTGGGCTTCTTGCGGCAGAAATGATGATGAATGATGAAGTGATCATGTTAAAAGGTAGCTAACCGGGCGGGTATTAGAAAAATGCTCTTCCACCATGCGGTGAAGCTCAAGCCTGCGGTGGGGATCGCACCATAGACCTACGGCACGGCAGTCCTTAGCTATTATCACTCGCCTATCACTGCCTCAAAATAGGATAAAAGACTGGACGGTGATTGGCCGCGCGCCTAATGTAAGCCTTTTAAACGATACTATTCATTGAATCGATGGAGAAAAAGTCGAAAATGGTTAGAAAATGCTGCCAGCCGCTGCTCCGTCACCGCTGCCACTTCGTTTAATGTGGGTTTCAGTGTAAATTGAGCCTAAAAGCAAAATTTCTCTAGCTCAGAAACAGAATGAGTTACTAAAATTATACTCAGGTATTTTGTGAAAACGACCCGAAGAAGGAAAGAAAAACTCAACACACAAGAAATTCAAATATTTTTAAACATATTTTATAATTAATATAATATTATGAGGGGCCAGCAAAGATATCCATTTCAGACGATTTTTGTTAAGGGGTCTATTTAAAAAACAAAATGCTCTACCAACATGCGGTAAAGCTCAAGCCGCCGGTTGTGGATTGAACCATGGACCTGCGGCACCGCAGTCCAAGCATTTACCGCTCAGCCATCATTGCTTCAAAACTTCGCTATATAACAACATACATAACTACTTAATACTAACTGCCCTGACTAGTCCTGCCTACCCCTTCCTGTACCACATGGCCATTTGTCAATCACCTTCTTATATTTTCTACTCATTCACTTACATATGATTGGAAAGCATTTAGTGATGAGGTGAGTCAACGACTCCGCCATCGATACTACTCGTAGTAACAACTCGTCTACAATTTATCGATACGAAACGATTCATCTCCAGAGATACGTTCAGTGAACTACATTATTCGGTGTAAAAGTAAAAAAAGAATGCCGCTTAGTCATCCAAACATCCGCTTCACGACGGACTGACTTGTTGAAGACTTCTTTGAACGTCCGCTGTCAACTTCAATGTAATGTAGTTAAATATTTTTTATTACCGGCGGTATGCCTTTATTAACAAAATACTACGATACCAAATTACAAAACGAAAAAATCATGTGTGGGATTCAAACCCGCTCCACCCACCCCTATAGCCGCGGTATGCTCTAACCGTTAAGCTAACATGACAATGACTCATAACTCTAATTTATACTCTCGTTTTTAACCATCGTATGGGAATGGAGCGACACCTATAGTTCAACATACGTTGTACTACAAACAAGACTATTTTTTGCAATTTAAACTTATTTAATATACTTTCTTTAATATTATACAACGCAATTTATGTTATAATTTCGAATAAAAATATAAACAGTGCAATCATAAAGTGTTGCCAGACATATTATTATATTTCATCTGAATAATTTCTCCGCCAAAGTCAGTGATATTTCCGCCTTGATTTATAATTTTTACTGTGATCAATGTTATATTATTATTTTCAATGGGAAAAAAATTATATCCTTTGGTTTGTTTATATAAATCGATAGCTAGGACGAACGTTTGAAATAAATTCATGCACTGTACGTGATGACATTAAGTTATACTATTTCCATTTCTTTATTTTCTCGATGACAGCTCGTGTGAAAATTTGAACGGGGTACTTTTATTACATTATGTATGAATTATTTTATAAAAATGTGACGTTTACGCACGTACAAGGTTATGCCAGAGTTTCTTCGACACTGGTATAACCTTGAGTACGTGCGTAAACGTCATAATGTAAAAAGATGATCGTTCAAGTTATCACAGGAGATGACATCGAGAAAATAAAGAAATGGAAATAGTGAACGATTTGGTTATATCGTACGGCCGATCAAACTATCTAATTGAGCGCCATAATATAATCGGTGCGTCCTCGAGCGAAGTAACTCAACGCACTCATGTGATTCAAGATTTACGTAATACATGTTCAATACCACAGGGAGATTCATAGTTCAAAAATAGAGTATATATTTTTATACAAATCATTGGAAAATAAGTTTACGTTATACCAATAAACACTCTAATAACATTTAACCTCGGACTCTATTTAAAGTCTTTAAATAAACAATGTATTACGTTCACACTGGATTTATTTTATTTGGTAACAGTAATATTTTGTCTTAACTTTATTTATATCTTGTTTTTGAGACCGAGATATTTAATTATCAAATACACTATTAACAATTATTGTGTATTTTGTTCACATCATGCTTTCTCAATAACTAATGTAGCGTAATTACACTATCTCCGGTTAAATCATTCGTCAAATCAATGACTTCTTAATTCTTCTTCTTAATTAAGTTATTAAACCTTTTTTGTAATGATAGCTGTAAGCCCCCCAAATAATTGTAAAATAAAAAAATAAAATAAAAAACTTCGATGATATTAATTTCAATTTAGAACATGTTTATCGATTCAACGATTTTTTATTTTTAGTTTAATTAGGTGCAATTCAGCATAGGCATTTTTGTTTGGTATAACACCAAACATTTTCCTGACACAGCATAATCCGCCGTTTGTCGCAAACACCTAATTACTCAAACCAACGATTTAAAGTTGAGTGCACTTTTGGTCTTGGCGGCATACGGTAGCATTCATTAACATTTTACATAACATTTTCGTAACAATATTAAGAACATTTTAACAGTAAATAATTAGTTATATAATAACAGTGAACAAACATTAAACATTTATTTCCAACCAAAGTAAAACCAGTTCCCGGCTTAACAATATAAGGAATTGTTAATATGATTTCAAGCCCTGTGGCATGTTGAGCTCATCATCATTAAAATTTAAAAATTATAGAGCACAACATTTTCGTCTTGTGCGGGATTCGACGCAGTGGGCGCTTTAACCGCTCAGATATAGGGACTGACTGGGCACACGCGAAATTGGTGCTTCTAATTGTATTAATTTGACAATGATAAGAGGTGTAGTGCTCTTAAAAATATGTAAATATTATATTAAGTGAGAATGTGAAAGTGCTTTACATATTATTTATAAATATAAAAGGGTAGCGACTCTATAGAATTACGTGATGGAGTCGTAAAAAGTGTTTCTTCGGTCATATGAAGTATATTAGTCTAGTTGGTTGTAGCACCGTTCCTTATGAAGGTCTAAATAAATAAAAGTCACATCTGTCCAGCCAGTCTCGTGAGCGGTTAAGAGTAGAGTTCACGAAGCGCTTTCCATACAAAAGTAGTTTTGTCATATTTTAAATACCAAGAGTTAAAACTCGGTGAAGTTTTGTACGCATATTGCTGAGTCTAATATCTATATGCTTCTGGTTTGCCAGTTTTTCGGTTTATTATTTATTATATCACTAAATGCTAAAATTACAATATCCATACAAAACGATTTTACTAATTATTTTTGAAAATACTGAAACGGAAATCTGGCAAACCTGGAGCATAGATATTAGGTTCAAGGATATACATGCAAACTCTACATTACAGTTACTTATTATTTTGTTAATTATTATTATTTGTATGGACAGTATCACATTTGAGGTACAGGGTGGTGAATACAAACAATAACATTGAGGTCCTGGATTAACACCTAGGTTAATTTTCAACCACCTTCAACACTTTTTATAATTGCCTTTCACGCAGGTGAAATCGTGATGCGCAGCTAGTACAACCAGAAACTCGCTCTCATAAAAAAATGTGTAGTTACATTTTAGTAGGGGACTTTGCCGCAAGCGAGCAAGTTGTGTAAATTGTGTAGCTACACAGAATGTAATAAAAGATCTTGCAGTATACGTTATACGTCACCATTCAAACCCACAGTTAAACCCTAAACCCTTAGCTTTATCTCTAAACTATACGTTTTCATGAAACTAACCGTATGTATATAATATTCAGTGACAGCGGGGGACACTGTAACACCCTGTATTTACATAAGGCTGTTCACTTCGCGGGGAGTTGAAACGGGTGGCTATTGTTTTAAAACGAGCATGATATGACACGTATGCATTTGAGATACGGATTTTTATTTTATATGTTTTTTTACGATTAGTTAAGCCCACCACGCTTACCTGTTGGTGACTTATGATATAGTTGAAGGTATTAAGATACTTAATAGTAATTAGTAAGATTTGCTCTCCAGAACAGCTGCTATAACACATCAGAAGGTGCTTGGTGACAGATTTGGTGTGAATAGTTGTTATTTTGTTTGGTTTTGAATAAGGGGCGCCAATGGTTCATTGTTCGAACCCCCACGCGTATGGTAATAGAGTGTTGCGAATGTTTGCGTAGTGGTTTCCATCATCAAGTCGAAACTTTGTCGCCAAGCACTCGTGTTCCGATTGCTGTCTTTTGAGCCAAATTAACACCTGGGTTCACATAATTTATTTCTCAACATAGAATCTATTATATATAATACAGGTGGTCCTAATAAAAGGGTGTATAAAAAAGGATCATAAATCAGATGAAGTTCGTCAAAACTCTCTATACACAACTCTCAAACCTTCACGCTCTATAACGAACTTGAAGGATTTAAACTGAGAAGTAGAACTTATAATTCAATCAATTCAGGATTAGTTTATAAACTGTGATCCTCTATCACACAAGTTTAGATTTATTCAATTTAACCGCGTTCAAATGCCACTGAATTGCCGGAAACGGTGGAGCAATCTATATAGAGTAATGTGGATACAGAGATTTATATACCTAAAGAATACTTTAAATATTTAGGATATTTTTTTTTTTTTTCCTGATAGGTTAGCCTTTGACCACTATCTCGCCTGATGGTAAGTGATGATGTGGTCGAAGATGTTGTTCAGGCTAACCTAGAAGTATATTAAGGCGTAATTACTGGCATAGATCTACGAATATATTAAAAAAACAACATGTTCCTGATCCCACAATTATAAGATCAGTAGAATATGTCTTCTGACAATATATAGGACAATACATATAATAAAACATGTTTTTGTTAACAACACATTTTTACATAAATGTAAAAGGTTGATTTGTTGTTATGGCCAGCCAATTTCTTGGCGAAAACCTTTCATTGCTGATATTCCCACTACCTTTCGGGTAACAGGGCGTTGTGACGATAAGAATCACTGTTATGTGCGAACATCATCACCCCCATCTCAGGGGATCTTGAGGCAAACATAAAGTTCTGGTTCGTATTTCCCCAAATAGTTTCATATTTCATATCCGTAGTCCAGCCTAGTACAATCTTACCAAGGCAGTTAGTTCCAATTATCCCTAATAATTCCCTGACGACATTTCAAGTCGAGCCTTACCACATGGAGCCCTCGAGCCAGTCACCAACTACTTTCATCGTGGAGGTACGGTTTGCGCCCGCCTTACTCACTCAACGCCTTGGACTTCTGTGGGCAAAGAGGTTACTTGGTCTATGTCTGTGGGCCTCGTAAACCTATATCCTTTATTGACTAATAGTAAACACTGCTTGAAACCACATTTAGGAATTTTCCCAATATGTTTTTGTGTTGTTAGAGTAGACTTATTGTACCGACCTTACATCTAGTGGGAAAGGAGAGGATGGTGAAGAAGGCAATAAATTGTAGGCCCATTTTAGTTTCAACGCGTTTACCAAGTCATCTTTGATAAAAGTTTATTACGACTAAATATCTAAATATTGCATTTATTTACAAATGATAGGTTAGCTTTTGACCTATTGGGAGTACACACATACCCTTCACCTGCTCGTAAGTGATGATATACTATTCACAACTTTTAAGGCGTTCCACTGTTCTTGTGACCATCCTTTCATGCTTTCAGTAATTTTTTAGGGTTCCGTACCCAAAGGGTAAAAACGGGACCCTATTACTGAGACTTCGCTGCCCGTCCGTCCGTCCGTCTGTCACCAGGCTATA
Organism: Plagodis pulveraria; assembly: GCA_963890685.1. NCBI lineage: Eukaryota > Metazoa > Arthropoda > Insecta > Lepidoptera > Geometridae > Plagodis > Plagodis pulveraria. The sequence goes on from OY982968.1 coordinate 3,487,919, forward strand.
TCTCAAGAACAGTGATAGCTAGACAGTTGAAATTTTCACAAATGAAGTATTGCTATGGCCGCTATAACAACAAAGCTATAAGGGAGGCTCCCATACAACAAACTTGATTTTTTTACCATTTCGTGCTCGATACTAATAACGGTGACAGGTAGACGCTTTAACTATTCACCGAATATTTAGTTACGGAACCCTTCGTGCACGAGTCCCACTCGCACTTGGCCGGTTTTTTTACTTTCATAATATTCCGTCGACTTTTCATCATTCATTACCGTTCAAGGTTCCGCTGATATACTATTTTCTAATCGTGTCCATTCTATGTAAGTACACTTCCTATAACTAGGTAAATGTTTTTTTTTCACATGCCTCTTTATATTCATTGTGATAATTTGAGATATGTTTTTTTTTTCTTAAGTACCACTGGTGCTACAGTTGATAAACTATTTCATTTAAAGTTAAACAAAACTATAAATTTATAGAAAACATTTCAAAATAAACACACTCCACCCAGCATTTCAGTAACCTAGAGTAGTATAATATCAGAACATTAATAGTGCCCTTCAACCGCCGTGATTTGAAGGAGCTTTATTATCTCTGTTTATTTAGGCTACTCTGGTTTATTATTCTTATCTGAAGCATTGGGGACCTCGGAGTAGTCTACTGTGTAATGTTTGAGTTAATGGCGTGAAATTTCGTGCAAACTTCTACAGAATAATTTAAAAGAAATATTATTTTGTTGGTTTTTAAAATTAAGGCGTATTCCGCATCTTATAACAATAGGCAATAGTTTTTATGTAATATTAAGACTTGTTTACTACCTACGCTAACATGGAGAAATACTTCAAAAATTACGTGATTTACTTATTATTCTAACGGGAAGCTGATTATTATATCAATTTTATAAGGCGCCAGGCCCACAGCGAGCGGCCTAGCTAGTTCAGAGTTCTGCGGTCTGCGTGATCGCGTGCAAATGCAATTGTTTGGATGACTGCATACACAAGAACTACAACTAGACTAAGAAATATTTTTTTCCTATGCTATAAATTTAAAGGTAATAACTACAAAATTCGTGAGAAGCAGAGAGCCTCGAACGCGTGACATGTAGCTTATGTTATAGATATGTAGAACTCGATCGCTCTCTGTGCTGTGTATAGTACAGTGAAATCGGAACGCAGAACTGATAAACTAGAACTATCTATCGCTCGCTGTGGGCCTGGCGCCTGTAAATACCGTCTATCTTTGGTCCTCGGTACTTCCGAGAATATAAGCCATTGGTCAGTTTTTAGTACTGATAAACACTCTAAATTAAAGACTTTATTGAGTGAAATATTGATCAAGACTCTTTAATAACTTCGTAATATATATGTTCTTATACCGTCCTTTGTATTTTTAGCGAAAACATATTTACAACATTTAAAAAAAAAGTGCAGAATATTTTCGTCTCGAACAGGTTTTGAAACTGTTAGCAAGCTGTAGTGCTTGGAATAATATTTAGAAACATTCCCTATATGTTCTTGTGTTGTAACAAAAGACATATTGTACCGACTCTACATCTAGAGAGAAAGGGTAGGATAGTGAAGAAGACACTATATTGAAGCCCCATTTTAATTTAAACACGTTAACAAGTCATCTATGAAGAAGAGGTTATAACGACTAAATATCTCAATATTTCATTTATTTACAGATGATAGGTTAGCTTTTGACCTATTAGAAGTACATACTTAGCCTGTTCTTAAGTGATAATATAGTCCAGAAACTATAGTTAGCGCATGGAAGCTATTTCCACAAACGTACGTTTCACATTTAAAATACCAAGTTTTCAAACTCAGTGAAATTTGTTGAGCCTATTATTTACGTTTTTTTTATGCTTGATAGGTTAGCCTTTGACCTCTATCTCACTTGATGGTAAGTGATGATGTGGTCGAAGATGTTGTTCATGGAAACCTAGAATTACTGGCCCTCAAGGACAGCTGCCGGAACACACCGTCATGTTCTTAGCGACAGATTTTCTACTTGAGGGTGGTAGCTAGCCAGGCGGGCATTCGCAAAATGCCCGACCAGCACGCTATAACGACTACCATCCTAAGACGACAACCGGGACCAACGGCTTAACGTGCCCTCAGAAGCACGGAAACACTCAGTAGTAATGTCAATAGCACACTGAGAAAAACGACTTAAAGGCTTAAATCAAATTTGACCTTTTACCGTTGAATTGTAACTACGTAAGATGAATTCACAAGTCTTAAGATGATTTTCACCAATCAATAAAAATGTACCATGTTTTATAATAAACAAAAACGTCAAAAACGCCTTCCGTAAAGTATTTTTCAGAATTTAACTTGTTATACGATAATAATTGCAGTATTGACCATAAAATATACCTTACTTTTACGGCGGTTTATATACGGTGATTATCACTATAACGTACGACTTAATCAGCCTCATCGAAAAGTCAATATTTAAGAAAGACCACCAAATACACCTTAAATGAAGACGAAAAGAAACATTCGCCTTCACTGACCTCGTTTAACGCCTTCTAGTTGGAAGGCGTTTTTGTACGTATTTACGTTTGGTCGGTTTTTCGCCTTATACCATATAAATTGGCCGTCATTAGGGCGCAATAAAAAGGATTCTTATAAACATTTACAAATCTATTTGTTCAATATAGGTTCACTATATCCTCTTTTAGCTGATCTAGCAAAACTATAACCATATATTATTCTCCTACGCAATAGCAATTCGTTTTACTGAACACCGCGGTAAACTTTAAGACGTTTATAATTGCGTCGTAAAGTCTCAATTGAATAAATGATTTTGACTTTGAGCTCATACGTTCTGCCATAAAACTCAGGCTAACACTTCCAAATGTCTTTACTGCTTCTTCACGACGTGACATATACATACAATATACATACCGCATCACCATCATGACGCCTTTATATCTTTAAAGAATCTTCTTTGTCTTCGCCACTTCCCATTTTAGGTGGAGTCGGCTCTCCTAGTCCTTTGTGATAAAACAATCCATATTGGGTTATAGTTTCGGATATTTGGGTTTTAATTAAGTATACATTTTATGTGCTTGAGATGCGTCAAGCATTTGCTTTGCCAGCACGTCTGTACTCTTATTATTTCGTATATAGTTGAAATATTGTCACATTACGAAAAGACACGGACAGTATATTTCAAAAATAGCGCAAACTCTATGGCTGGTACACTTTATAATAAGCTTCCAGATAGTTTAAAAAACTGTTAGCTGATTATTTAAAAAAAAACTAAAAGATTTGTTGACTGAAAAATTTTATGACACAGTAGACGGTTGTCATAGAATGATAAACATTTATAAAATAAATTAATGTACTCAATATAGCACAATAATTAATTAATATTCCAAAAAAATAGACTTTTTGGGACTAGCCGTGTCGCAACATGTTTCATACCCAAGTGATTATTTAAAACAGATCGACTCTTGAGACATAGAAAGTTCAGCGGCTATATCTTTAACTTGAATGAGAATTTTCAGTCACTAATTCCTTCACTTTTGCGATGTTAACTTCACTTGCAGACGTTAATGGCCTACCAGAGCGAGGCAAATCTTGCATTATATCTCGATTGCTTTTGAACGCGTTGTCTCACGCATAAGCACGTGTTTTTGATAAAGTCAATTCACGGTAAGCATTCTGTTATATTTTCTCACTCTGAACACGAAGTTCCAATGGCCATGCAAAATTTAAGACAAACTCTTTGTAAGAGATTTTGGCCTAATATGAAATTTACAATTCACACTAGAAATGATATAACAGAAAACAGCATTGAATTTAATCTAAACAACTAATACAGCAGTGATGGCTCAGTGGCATTGGCTATGGACTGCCGCGCAGCAGGTCCATGGTTCGAATCCCGCCCAGAGCTTGAGCTTCACCGCATGGTGGAAGGCCATTTTGTGAATGCCCGCCTGGGTAGCGACCACCCTCAAGTAGAAAATCTGTCGCCAAGCACTTAACGGTGTGTTCCGGCAGCAGTCCTTGAGAGCCAGTGAAATAACAGGCAAAATGAGACTTAACAGGTATGTCTCAAGGTGATGGGCGCAGTGCAGTTTGTCACTTGTGATGAAATTCATCTGTTATAGGCAGAGGATACCGCTTAACATCAGGTGGGCCACGCGCTTGTTCCTTCACAATAACATAAAAAAAGTATATAATAATTATAAAGTAAATAACCCGATTACAAACTATTTATATTCGTTAAGCGTTTTATCGTGCCATTGAAATTAAAACTGCAAGTTATTTATTTGTAGAATTGTTTCTTAAAGCCCTTCATTTTGATAAACCACTCGGGTTTGGGAGAAAAATATTTTTTTTCTTCTCACAATATGGCGTCTAAAACCTACCATATTATTTATCTATCTATCTATTATTTTTTGTTAAGGTGGAATAAAGAAACTCACAAACATACATACATGAATTCCGAAAACATACCACTTTTTTTGGTAATGTAATAACAGATGCAACTCAAATTCCGCGCCGAAATGGCTGTGCAATACTAAAAACAACAAAAATAAAAAAATCTTTTTTTATTTTTGGTTGAACAAGCATGAAGCCCACCTGATGGTAATATTAATGAAATGTATCTGTTATAAGCAGTGGAGATACATTTCGACGCAAGTGACGCACTGCACTGCGCCTGTCACCCTGATATATACAGTTTTTTTAAGTCTCATATGCCTGTAATTTTATTGGCTCTGAAAGTCTGCTGCCAGAACACACTTTCAGATGCTTGGTGACAGATTTTCTACGTTAAGGGCTAGCCAGACGAACATTAACAAAATGCCCCTCCACCTTATAGTGAAGCTCAACCAGCAGTGGGAATCAAACCATGGACCTGCGGCACGGCAGTCCATAGTTACCGTTCGATCTATGATATATCATTGCTTCAAAAACTTACCTCGCACGCACCCTTCGAGAGGTGTGTTTCTGGATGCACGCGCCCGAATTTGGACATTATGAATTAAATTCATTAGTTTTTTTTTTATGTTATTGTGACGGATCAAGCACGAGGCCCACTTGATGTTAAGTGGACTAACCTCGACCTATAACAGATGCTTTTCGTCACAAGTCACGAATTGTACTGCGCCCGTCTCCTTGAGACATAGTTGTTAAGTCTCATGTGCCTGTAATTTCACTGGCTCTCAAGGACTGCTGCCGGAACACACCGTTGGGTGCTTAGCGACAGATTTTCTACTTGAGGGTTGTCGCTAGCCAGGCGGGCATTCGAAATGACCTTCCACCATGCGGTGAAGCTCAAGCCCGCGGCGGGATTCGAAACATGGACCTACTGCACGGCAGTCCATAGCCCAATGCCACTGAGCCATCACTGCTTGCAAATCCAGTGTTATCAAAGAGACTTGTGATTAGTTTTTCATTGACATATCCGAGATATCATTATTTAAATAACCACGTTTCGGGAGATTTGTGTTAGTCACATGCAAAAGCCGCCTTTTGCCATTTACCAGATTTCCAGATTCTGGATTGCTTCATTATATTTCTTTGTCAGAAAAACACTAATAACTGTCCTACACACACAGAAACACTATAATCCAAGTGGCTCTTTAACCTGAATCGAACCAACGAACATCCTTCAAGAAGCAATTTTAGCAAGTAGGTGCATTTAAGATTCTAGGTAAGCCTAAATGACGTCATCAAAGCTTACAATCTGTGGTATTAGTGGTCATAGGATAGCCTATCAGCTATAAATAACCTATTAGATTTATTATTATTTATTATTATTATTATAGTATTAGACTAAAGTATGACCGGATGGTCTTTAATCACTATCTCACCTGATGGTTAGGGCAGGCTAACCTAGAATTACTGGCTCTCAAGGACAGCTGCCGGAACACACCGTTAGGAGCTTGGCGTCAGGTTTTATACTTAAAGGTGGTAGCTAGCCAGGCGGGCATTCGCAAAATACCCTACCACCATTCTATAACGACTGCCATCCTAATCTTGTAGGCAAAAGTTACCACTTCAAATTAGGTGGGTCTCGTGCTTGTTCCGTCACAATCGTAAACAACAAAATAGGCTCAGATGTCCATTACCGTCCGTCGGGTTGAGGGTTGATATTGTTTTCACATAAAGGCAACATTATTATAAGCACACACGCAAAGTTTCAAAATCCGGAAACGCGTAGTTTATGAGAAAAAAAATATTGAACATTAATTATTTATGCAATATAAATCCTAATCCGCAGTCATTGACAAATCTGTGGTAGCACAGATTATATAGAATTCTCGCCAATGAACGTTTCGTTTTACGAATGGTTAAAGGCGTGTTCCACTTGACGCTAATTTCGTTATTTTCGATCATTTTGACCAGATTCTGCGTGTTTGGTTCCACATTTAATATGAACCATAGACACAAAATGTGGTCAAAATTATCAGTATAGTCAAAACACTTCATTATAACAGATTTAAGTAGACATACGTCATTTCCTAACATATTTTGCTGAATATGGGTACTACCGCAGTGTCAGAGATTCCGCAGTAGTATACAAACAATATTGTGTTTAGCCGTATTACGTGAAGGGCACTGTAGCAAGTGCAATTACAGGGCGAACGAGGCAAGAACTAAAGTCTCGGAGCAAAGAGCGCAGTGCAGTGTCAAGCACAATGAGGACAGTGACACTGCAACTACAATCAATAGTCGTTACGTTTACTATATTTAGACGGGTGACTCGTCCATTTCATTGCTGAATGACATAAAATATCATTAGCTACCCTATATCCCACACATGGCGGGTAGGTGCAATACGTAATTTCTTAGAATACAAAGTAGTACAAGAATAAGAAAAAAGCCGTCACTAATAACATACAGGACAATACAAGAACACAATTGTAAAAAGTTTTGGCTTCAGTTTTGTGGCCTCTCTCCTGCCAAACGGAAACTCTCTTTGGGATTGCATTTGTTGGTAGTGTACCCGCTTCTTTTCCAACTTCTCCTTCCTCGTCTTTTACGACATTCAAGAGAAGAATATTGAATATTTCTTATATTCTAAAGCCGGTAACTCTACGGCTATAGCTACACATATACAATATACATTGAGTTATACGAAATATTTAATACTTACAAGTTAATTTAAGTCAAACGAGATAAGTAACTTTACCAAGATATAAAGAACTTCCAGCGTCCACTATAGCACAAAGACGTTCAATACCAAGAGAACAATTATCGCTTTAATAGCTGATATTTCAACTCAAAGTTCGTATCGGGCTTTCATCAAACTCCTATTACAAAGGCTCTTACAATTTCCCTTTTTACAAAGAACGTTTTCCGATAGAAAACCGGGTAACATAGCTGAAAGGGCCCCGCATTCTCTCAGTTAATTGACGACCTTCTTTTCACGTACCTTATGCCGCCAACGTTCAAAATTATTCTGTTCTCCCCATCCATTCCTGACACTAAAAATCACCTCACCCACATTTGATTAAAAAATAAAAAACACTTCACCAATCACAGATACTATAATTAAAAACTATTTCAACTTTCTAAATTGGAACGAACACTTCATGCAATCGGAACTGGCTGTCGACACTTTTTGAAATTCGAATGCGGATTCGATTGTTTTTTTGCGCGGGTTTGTTTGGGAGCGTTCGGGACGTCCTGTCGCGGCGGCGGTCGAGTTGGCACTGAGATGAGTAGAGATGAGGGGGTGGAATCAACCCCACCTGTAGCCTGCACGCACTGCAGTCGACCCCTTTGCGCCTTTCAAGTTATGATGAGCGGTCGCTTTGAGGTTTCTCATTCATTCCTCGTTACGTATGTTCTTGTGAGATTGCCATTTTAAGTACTCATTTATACGCTGTGAAGAATATTAATTTCGCGTACTAAAATATTTATAGCAAGCATGTTTCAAACAACCCTGTGAAGTAGTTCGCTGTCTCTTGGGAACTGTGTGTTTAATGAAGCAGAAAGTTCCTTTTCAGACTTCCGGCGTGGAGTTCTGAATAAACGGGGTACCTACAAGTGCCATTTTATATTTAAGTGTCTTCATTATATTTTAGACCCGTAAAATTGTCTATTCTATTTTGGCGTCTACGGCGCTCTTGTGTACGCCAATAACATAATTGACTATCGAAATATTCTACTGCCGCGTTCAGCAAAAATGGTATAGAGCCATTTAGAGGAACGGGCAAGATACTCGGGACCATTATTTTTATGTGTCTTTACTGTTTTACAATTTGTAAGACTGTTATAAAATTATTACAATATTTATTACATAGGTAATAAATACTGTAGGTAGTGGTTTGGCAGAAGTGGAATACCCCAAGCATTCTTAGTAAGTACCTAATCTTAATATTCTTGAATATATCTAAGGTTGGAGTTATCCGACACATAGTTCATAGTCATTTATTCATATATAATATACACGTCAACAATACATTATTGTACAAAAGGAACATTTTTAGATGGTACAGTTTGAAATACATATTAGAAAATAAAATAAAAGAAATAACAATTAAAATTTTAATAATAAAGCAAAATAATATTAGACAATAATGTTATAAAAATCGTTATACATGTATATCCAATATTGTAGGTATGTCATCAAATGAATTGTTCAAATGTCAATAAAAGTGTATAAGTAAAATATTAAACATCAGAATTATTATTTTTAAATGTCGAGAATCACAGCGCTGTAGTTTGTATACATCAAACTGTTAGATGTTTAACTCATAGTGACATTTATGAGCAAGCAGAACGTTGTCTTTTTTGGGTTTTGCTATAAAATTGCACAGCTAGCAATCCAAGCATTCTTGTTTCCTAAATTATCACCAATTTTATTATACGTTTTTGCTATTTTAATCTTTTTTACAAGCAGCTTGTATTTTCCTTCTTTGAGAACAGTAATATTTTTTGCAATTTTATTATAAAATCGCACACAATTACCTAAGAAAGACTATTATTTGTCCTAATCTAAACCTGGCACCACTAGTTTATTTTTATTTCTCTAGCGTTGTAATTGTGGTGTTTACCGTTTAATTTAAATTTAGCCAAGTTCTTTCGATTACACAATAAATTTTCAAGAACATAGAGACTTGGCAAAGTCAATATGTTGATTTCTTTAAAGAACTCCCTCAGTGATTCACTTATGTGACAATTTATTTATATTATGTATGCTACTAGCGCTAGACATTTCAAATTGAAATCATAATTTATACTGTTTCGATAGTATACCCCTGAAGTAAAACTGACCTCCTCTGATATCCTCTGATAAGTTAGCCTTTGACCACTATCTCACCTGATGGAAAGTGATGATGTGGTCGAAGATGTTGTACAGGCTAACCGTGAATTACTGACTGTTAAGGACAACTGCCAGAACACACTGTTAGGTGCTTGACGACAGATTTTGTAATTAAGGGTAGTAGATGGCCAGGCTGGCATTCGCAAAATACCCTAACACCATGCTATAACGACTGACATCCTAAGCCCTCCGAAACACGGAAGCGCTCGGTAGTAATGCCACTAGCGGTCACCCATCCAAGTCATATCCGCGGCGGGCGTTGCTTAACTTAGCTGATCGGTTAAGAACTTACTTGTTTAAACTATGTTTCGAGCGCTTCAAAATATATTGGCGTACAATAAAGTAGTTTCTAGTGTTATTTGTCCTATCATAGTTATTATTATGCTTGATAAGTTACCCTTTGACCACTATCTCACCTGATGGTAAGTGATGATGTTGTTCAGGCTAACCTAGAAGTACTGGCTCTCAAGGACAGCTGCCGGAACACACCGTTAGGTGCTTGGCGACAGATTTTCTACTTGTTCTGATTTTCTAGTTTGTAGTAGACCCCCTCAGCCTCTCACTGCGGCACGGAAACCAAAAGCCGCATATAGTTTAGTACAAGATCCGCACCTCACTGTATAATTAATTAATTTATGTGTCACCTCCTTGCGCGAGCTCTAATGATGTGGCGGCTTTATTTGAACTACACACTGAGGTAGCCAATTTAAGCGGCAAGATTCACTCACTTAATAATAGAAAGATTAAGACGGTTTATTAACTGGGCTTTGATTGTTTGTGTTCTTGATCTTTTGGCTTCGTCTGGTCTTTTTTTTTCCTGGTAGGTTATCCTTTGTCCACTATCTCACCTGGTAAATGATGATGTACCTAGTCGAAGTTGTTGTTCAGGCTAACCTAGAAGTACTGGCTCTTAAGGACAGCTGCCGGAACAAACCGTTAGGTGCTTGGCGACAGATTTTCTACTTTAGGGTGGTAGCTAGCGGGCCGGCATTCGCAAAATGCCCTACCACCATGCTATATATATATGCCATCCTTAGACAACATCCGGGACCGACGGCTTAACGTACCCTTCAAAGCACGGAAGCGCTCAGTAGTAATGTCACTAGCGGTCACCCATCCAACTCATGACCTCGGGCAACGTTGCTTAACTTTGCTGATCGGTTAGGAACAGCTAACTAGCTAGAAACCTTCCCCATCTCTTCCCATGGGTGTCGTAAGAGGCGCTTAAGGTTAAATTACCATAAGATGGGCAGCAGTGCCTTGCCAGTGAAGAAATGATATCGTAGACTGCGATCTCCAAAACGTCTGCCAAGCGTAGGGGTTATGGCAAAGCCCCCTTTAATCGAGGGAGGCTGTATTCAACACTGAACAATCCAGTTAATACAATAACTATTGAAAAGTATGACTTATAGACAACATTCAGTAAAAAAGTAATAATGAAAAAAAGCAGCGTGTTGAAGTTTACTTAAGGAACGTTTAATGTTATATAGCTGGATTGTTTTAAACTCAATTTGTTATGCAAGGTTGCTTAGTTGTTATTTGGCGCGAGTGCTTGTATTGGAACCTGAAGAAGCGAAGGATTCTAGGATCAGGAGCTAAGCGAGTATTTCAAATATACAATCCTGAGCGTACACTGAGAAAAATCTAAAGTCAAAAGCGCCCTAATGACGGCTAATTTTTATGGTATAAGGCAAAAAACCGGCCAAACGTAAATACGTACAAAAACGCCTTCCAACTAGAAGGCGTTAAACGAGGTCAGTGAAGGCGAATCTTTCATTTCGTCTTCATTTAAGGTGTATTTTGTGGTCTTTCTTAAATATTGACTTTTCGATGAGGCTGATTAATTCGTACGTTATAGTGACAATCACCGTATATAAACCGCCGTAAAAGTAAGGTATATTTTATGGTCAATACTGCAATTATTATCGTATAACAAGTTCAATTCTGAAAATACTTTACGGAAGGTGTTTTTAACGGTTGTGTTTATTATAAAACATGGTACATTTTTATTGATTGGTGAAAATCATCTTAAGAGTTGTGAATTCATCTTACGTAGTTACAATTCAACGTAAAAGGTCAAATTTGATTTAAGCCTTTAAGTCGTTTTTCTCAGTGTACCCAAGGCTTCCAAGGGACGAGATGCAAGATAACTTTTCAGCCGAACGCACACATGTTTCACCTCATTCCAGCGATGAAAATTCTAGTTGCAAGAAAAACAGCTCAAATAATGTAGTAAAATAACGTTGATATTATCTATTAAAAATTAAAGTAAAATTTGTAATATATAAATTAAATTATTTTTACAGGAATATTTGTACAGGTTCGATTTTAAAAATCATTTTTCACGATTGTTGATAAAAATCACTATTCCACGCAGATTTCGTACGATAAAAACACCTTTCCGAGCTTGTGAGGTTTAACTCTTTTGATATACCCCGGCGTACTAGAGTTTTATATACCGATATTGATTATTTAATAAAATAGTGTTATGTAATGTGACTTGTCAAATATATCTATGCTCTATATTTATATTATTGTATATAAAGCTTTTGAAAAAATCAAATGAAAAAATAATCCTTTAAGAGTAGAGTTCACGGAGCGCTTTCCTTATAAACATGGTTTTGCCATATTTTAAATACAAAGTGCTTTATCTCGGCGAAACTTTACATGTATAGCGCATTTTGAAGCGCTCGTAGCGAAGTTTACGTAGCTGTTCTTAACCGATAAGCAAAGCTAAGCAACGTCACCCGCGGTCATGAGCTGGATGGGTGACCGCTAGTGACATTACTACTGAGCGTGCACGTGCTTCGGAGGGCACGTTAAGCCGCCGGTCCCGGTTGTTGTCCTAGGATGGCAGTCGTTATAGCATGGTGGTAGGGCATTTTGCGAATGCCCGCCTGGCTAGCTACCACCCTCAAGTAGAAAATCTGTCGCCAAACACCTAACGGTGTGTTCCGGCAGGTGTCCTTGAGAGCCAGTAATTCTAGGTTAGTCTGAACAACATCTTCGACCACATCATCACTTACCATCAGGTGAGATAGTGGTCAAAGGCTAACCTACCAGGAATAAAAAAAAATATACCCTTAAGCCTATATTATCTATGCTTCTCGTTTACCAGATGTTACTAAAATTAAGTATTTTCAAAAATAATACAATATATCGTTTCATATGGGAATTGTTATTTTGACATTTGGGGATAAAATAGATAATAAATCGAAAAACTGGCAAACCAGAAGCATAGATATTAGGCTCAGAAATATGCGTACAAAGTTTTTCTAAGTTTGAACACTTGATGGTATTTATAATATGATGAAACTACGTTTGTATGGAACGCACTCCGTGCACACTACTCATGATAAGTTAAATGAAATTGTAGAATCTATTTCAATAAAAAAACCAGCCAAGTGCGAGTGGGACTCGCGCACGAAGGGTTCCGTAACTAAATATTCTGTGAACAGTTAAAGCGTCAACCTGTCACCGTTATTATAGTATCAAGCACGAAACGGTAAAAAAATCAAGTGTGTTGTATGGGAGCCCCCCTTAAATATTTATTTTATTTTATTTTTAGTATTTGTTGTTATAGCGGCAATAGAAATACAACATCTGTGAAATTTTCAACTATCTAGATATCACCGTTCTTGAGATACAGCCTGTTGACAGATGGACGGACGGACAGCGAGGTCTCAGTAATAGGGTCCCGTTTTTACCCTTTGGGTACGGAACCCTAAAAAGAAGATAGGGTACGCTCTAATATCACGATAATATAATGTGTTTTTTATAAAAGCATATAATGCACACTGCTACACTTCCATTGTATTTTTTTAATGAATGGCATGAAGACAAGCATGCAGTAGACGCACGTTTCTAATCTGATGTCGTAAATAAAAATATTTTTTGCGCTTACATTGCAAACGCTGGCTGAACCCTAAGAGATAGATCAAAATAATCTAAAACAGTAATTTACTCCTTAAAACGGTCTACAAAAAAGTCCACGATGGTATAAGTGTATCTCTTAGGGATAACCCACAAAAACCATTTTCTATCCTTTACTTTTTACAAGAAATAATGGTTTAAGTACTACGAAACGATTTTAAGCAATACAGCATTAACCCTTATCTAATTAAGTAACTTAATAAATACCTTAAATACCTCCTCCGTTATTCGTTATCCTCATTACTGAGGGTCGTGACCTCCTCCATCAAGTTTTCGCTCCTTGATCAGTGAGCGCCATCTTGATCATTTGGATGCAATTTGTAGTGCCTCATGCACTGGAATTTCGAGTGTGGAGCGTATCTGGTCGGACCAACGCATTGGACTGCGACCTCGAGATCTTTTTCCTTCTATTTTGCCAGTGACCGTCAGCCTGTCCAGATTGTCACCATCTTTTCTGGCTATGTGACCGAAGTACTCGAGACATCTCTTAAGGCATGTCGATGAAAGCCTGGTTCTGACTTGCAGTTGCTTAAGGATGGAGGCGTTGGTCCGATGAGCAGTCCACGGTATTCGCAGCATCCTTCTCCAACACCACATCTCGAATGCGTCTATGCGTTTACGGTCTGATGCTTTAAGGGTCCATGTCTCAGCGCCGTATAAGAAGATGGAGAAAATGAGTGTATGTACCAGCTTCTTTTTTGTCCTCAATGAGATCTTGCGGTCTTTCTAAGTCTTATGCAGCTGAGACATTGCGTTCTTTGCCATCGTTATGCGTCTCCGCACGTCGGACTCGCACGAGCTATTATTACAAATATTGGAGCCCAGGTATGTGACGTTATTTACAAATTCTAGATTGAGCGTCCCAGTAAACTCCAATTTTTGTGCCTTAAATACATAGTGCATTTAATAAAGATCAATATGGCCATTTATGGCATGTTTTATATGAATATTGTCGAAGGTATAACAGATTATTTAGTATCAGCATTGTACCCGTGCGAAGCCGGGGCGGGTCGCTATTACATAATAAAATATAAACATACTACAGAAATATAAAAATAAAAATGTATAGAAGGATATTTTTTTTTATGTTATTGTGACGGAACAAGCTCGAGGCCCACCTGATGTTAAGCGGACTAACCTCTGCCTATAACAGATTCATTTCGTCACAAGTCACTTTTTGAGACGTAGTTATTAAGTCTCATGTGCCTGTAATTTCACTGGCTCTCAAGGACTGCTGCCGAACACACCGTTAGGTACTTGGCGGCAGATTTTCTACTTAAGGGTGGTCGCTAGCCAGGCGGGCATTCGCAAAATGCCCTTCCACCATGCAAAATTAGCTAAGAGTGGACAAATAACATTCTTTGAATGAAGACTTGCAGACTGTTCCAGAGTCGAACACCCTGAAGCATCATAGAGCGATGAACTTTGCGGTGGCACTTTAAGTAAAAGGTTTTCTGATGACCTCAATGTCAAGGCATGAGCCAAATCAGGAAATGCAAAGCGTTCCTTAAGTTTGAACTGGCAGTTCTCCATACAAACGCTGTAGGGTGATCACTCTCTTTTTGAGATTTTAGGTATAGAATTAAGCATAATATCGATTGAACTCGTCAGTATCTAGGTTTGTATCGTAACGAAATTTTTAAATTATAATTAAGTTGAAAGTTATGAGCTTTGAAAACTTTATATGAAAATGTTTCGAGGCTCATAACTCTCAACTAATTATCTTTTGCAAATTTCGTTACGATACAAACCTACATAATGTTGAGCTCGATCGATATCATGCTTTGTTTTGGACCTAAATAGGTACTCAAATTAGGGAGTGATCACCCTACGACGTTTGTATGGAGAACTGGCCGGCCAGTTCACCCTTAAGATACCGAGGAGATGGATTAAACAATATATTAAAGATAAATAGGTACCCGGCTGGGACTCGCGTTATATTTACCGGAAAGATTCCGACCAGTTTCGGGCTATATTGTAGCCCGTAACGTGCTGAGGCCCGATCTCACCGCTTCGCGCAACCGTGACTCCCAGACGAAGGACTACAATATAGCCCGAAACTGGTCGGAATCTTTCCGGTAAATATAACACGAGTCCCAGCCGGGTATCTATTTATTTATAATGGACAAAACTCGCGATAGTTTTCTAAGTGAAAATATATTAAAGAGTAGGGAAAATATATAAGTATTCCAGCGAAGGCGAATGGGAAGCCACTTGAGCAAATGATGAAATTTGGAAACGTGGTCACATTTGCGTAAGCCAAATATGAACCTGATTGAAAAATTTTGGAGAAGCTCAAGTCTACTTAGCTTCCTTCCAAGATCTAGAAACAATTGCTTAGTAACCAGAAATTCAATGTTTGCATAAATTTAGTCTTATTTCATTGTTTTATGTCCTTAGTTAATTATAAATCTTTATTACCATAATACATGCGTTATTTTTAAACAATTGTAATCTACACGATGGAAGATAATTCTATTTCGATGCCTGGTTTGTTTTTGAAACATGTCAGAATGCTTGTCAACAAGCTCTGGGTGATCCTCAACAAATTTACAAACTTCCATGATGTACATGCAAGGTAGTGGAAGGATATTGTTCAATCAATATCATGCTAAGTTATGGACCTGAAACCTCATATGTGTTTTTTTTTTATTGATTATAGTTATCCTTTGGCCACAATCTCACCCGATAGTAAGTGATGATGTGGTCGAAGGTATTAACCGGCTTAACCTAGAATTACTGGCTCTAAAGGACAGCTGCCGTAACAAACCGTTAGGTGCTTGGAAACTGCTGAGTTATAACCCTTCAAGGTTTGAATGGAGAAGTGACCGACCAATTCGCCAACATATAAGTTTTAATGTTAAGAGCCCATTTTTTTTTCTAATATATATTATACGGCTCAGTTTTCTAGGAAGAAACAGGGTAATACGAAACGAAAAGCTTAGTCTTTAAACTAGAGGGTATTCCAAACTACTTACAATACAATGTCCTAACACCGACATACAATATTCAGACCCGCCCTGAGGGCTAAAATCTGTTAACTCGAATAGGTGCTTACCAAGTTTCAAAGGTAGCCTACCAACATTTTCATACAACTAGCCTGAATAAGTACTTAGTCCATTGTTCCAAAGTACCCCTTTTGGCATGTCTGAGGAAGGATTGGGATATATATCAGCCCTGAAATGGAACTATGTAATAACTATCATAACAACCTATTTATATAGAATAGTTTACGCCAGACCTAATTACATATACATTTATTGTAATGAAAATTACTTATAAATGTAATATGTTAAGGTTTAAGCTCAATAAAACACGGGTTTTGTTATATTAAATGATATTTACGTTTGTAAATATTATACAATAACCGGCAAATATACTCACGTTGGGGATCGAATACGTCTCGCGGTTTCACGCATATCAGATGCTCATCATCAGAGCGAGTGCGCAGGGTCTGCGTAGGAATCCAGAGGCTGGGTTGTCAGGGGGGCAGAAGATGTCAGGCAGTCTAGAATGACGTGACCACAGACGACGAAGTAGGTCCACCGTCTTCAGCCAGGCACACTAGGATCTCATTAACCAGCACCAGCAGCGCGGGGCTCGCTCCGCCCCCACCCAGTTCCCCCCTACCGGTATCGCACCGAGCCGCGCGGGTGGTGATCCGCAGTGCCCGCCGGGAGCTCGCAAACGAGCACTCGCTGTGATGATGAGCATCTGATATGCTCAAAACCCGGGTTCGATCCCCAACGTGAGTGTTTTTGCTTGTTATTGAATAATTAGCCCGAGGGGTGCCGGGTTAGAATGTCACCTCGGCCCCATTCTTCCCGTGGGAGTCGTATGAGGTGACTAAGGGAGAATTACTGGAAGGTGGGCAGCAGCGCAATCTGAAGTGCTGCAACTCTACTGCAATCCCCAAGACGCCTGCCAATTGTGGGGATTATAGCAAATCCCCTCAATGGGGAAGACCTTGTACAGCAATGGACGTTCCGGTTGATGTGACGATGATGATGATTGTGTAATATAATTATGTGTGAAACTCACGAGAATTTAATTTCAAAAACATATTTACGTTACTATAAATTGTCTACTGGGCGGTTCTGGTGCTTCAGAGGGCACCTTTAGCGGTTGGTCCCGGTTGTTGCCTTAGGATGGCAATCGTTATAGCATTTTGTGCATGCC
Organism: Plagodis pulveraria; assembly: GCA_963890685.1. Classification (NCBI taxonomy): domain Eukaryota; kingdom Metazoa; phylum Arthropoda; class Insecta; order Lepidoptera; family Geometridae; genus Plagodis; species Plagodis pulveraria. Next base: position 3,505,325 of record OY982968.1, read on the forward strand.
CGCCTGGCTAGCTACCATCCTCAAGTAGCAAATCTGTCACAAAGAATCGAAATGTGTGTTTTGGCGTGTTTTGGCAGCTGTTCTCGAGATCTAGTAAATCTTAGTAAGTAAATTATGATTAGTTAAGTAAGTTAGTCATAACTAATCATAATTTACCATCAGGTAAGATAGTGGTCAAAGGCAAGCCTTACTTTTTGGCTCATCGAGCAAAGGTTTTATACCTACGAGGAATTTATTAAAAGTACATAATATTGGCTGACATTTAATTGATTCTAATGGATTTTACTATTTATAATTTTTATTTACTTATTATTATTATTGTGTTTTTATTGACTTATTATTATTATTTTATTGACTTATTATATATTGATATTTTTGATATTGATGTCCTGATTTTACATATGTAATTATTATATAATTTTATTTTTATTATCCTAGTTAGTTACCCTAGTAGTACTTACTCAAAATAATACATATTGACATGTAAACATTGTTTATGAAATAAATGACTATGAGTATCTTTTTCTTACTTATTTATATATCACTGTAACATTTACATTAATGTTTTTAAAGTCGTACAAAACCAAGTATGGTTTGACGTAGGGCTATTCGTCACTTCCTACCTCTGCCTTGTTTAATAATCTAATACTAAGTACAATAAGCACCTGTCTATTGTAATAAAAGAAAAGTTATATAATCTATTATAGGTGTGGTAAGGAGCTAGGGGTTCGTAATACAGTTCTACAGTTTTTTTTTTATATATATAATTAAGCTACGCACTACCGACTCTTGGTCCATACTCTTTTTTGATTAATCCTTATTTTATTAAATTTTCCAATTTTACTAATATCATTCTCCATACATCATTGACATTTTTACACTTATTTTTTTTTTTAAGCCTGATAGACCACTTTTGACCACTATCTCACCTAATGGTAAGTGATGATGTGGTCGAAGATGTTGTTCAGGCTAACCTAGAAGTACTGGCTCTCAAGGACAGCTGCCGGAACACACCGTTAGGTGCTTGGCGACATATTTGCTACTTGAGGGTGGTAGCTAGCCAGGCGGGCATTCGCAAAATGCCCTACCACCATGCAAACACATTTCACACTAACTTAGATGTAAGTTAGTGTGAAAGGTGTTAAATCTTAAAAACTTAGTGAGTCCATATATAAATAAGTTCAGTTCTACCGTTACGTTATTACACTGTTCGCACTTTACAGAACACTACGTCAATAAGTTCACATAGTATCCAGAACTTGTTTCCCGCTCGGAGCACTTGGTCCGAAGGTGATTACATTGTAACTCGATTCAAACTCAAACCATACTCAAACTTAGATTGTTATTATTATTAGAATGGACTAAGATGCTGTTTGCTGCTGCGGCAATACAACTTCAACAGACTTTGAGGGTCTACCCTGAATAGCCATTTAAACGTAGATTTACTGGTATGGTTCTATTTATACTCAAATGTTATACACTCAAGAATGCTTGTTAATACTCCAGAGACAGAACAATAGGGGCCATAAATCACCGCATATACGTAAATAACAAATTTTGACAGTCCTACGCAAAACCAACTGCTGGTGTTTATTAGGTATGTCATATAATTCGAAGGAGTAGAATGTTTTTAATGATATTGAGGCGGTTTGTTCTCGTACACCGATTCTTGTTAAAAATCATAAATTTGAATGTTATGTGACTACGTTTGTTGCTACTCACCTGTTTTTATTTCCTATCATATAATATGAAAAGCATAGTGTTCAACTCAGAGGTAAGTTATCAACTGCACCTACGAACTGTAAACGGTACAAAAAGCTGAACGAATTTTGTTGAAAGTCAGTACTTACTGTATTACATTTAATAGAATTAGCCGTTATTTTGCGGAAATCGATATTTAATAAAATATATATATATATACCAAAATATATCTGTGACAATTTGGCCTAATTTTGACGAAGCCAAACCAGAAGAATTTTCGACGCGTTGCGCTTCGTTAGAGTCTTAACTTTTTCCAATCTTGTGCTTGAAGAGTCAATGACCTCCTAAGGAAGCTTCGCGTACAAGCAAAACGCGTTGAAAATTGTTCCGGTTTGGCGCTTGTGACATCACATCACAGGAAAATTAGGCGGAAAGGTCACTAGATATATTTTTTATATTATTTTATTGTGGCTTTTATATATTAATACAATGTTTTATGAAAATATTTGTTTTTAGGGTTCCGTACCCAAAGGGTAAAAACGGGACCCCATTACTGAGACTTCGCTGTCCGTCCGTCCGTCCCTCTGTCCGTCACCAGGCTGTATCTCAAGAACGGTGGTAGCTAGACAATTAAAATTTTCACAGATGATGTATTTCTATTGTCGCTATAACAACAAATACTAAAAATACTATAAAATAAATATTTAAGGGGGGCTCCCATATAACAAACTTGATCTTTTTACCGTTTCTTGCTTGATACTAATAACGGTGACAGGTAGACGCTTTAACTATTCACAGAATATTTAGTTTTATGTTCTCTCTAAATATAATTAAATAAAATAAAACAAATTTAGGGGGCTCCCATACAATAAAAGAGGGTTTCGCCACCCAGCTCAATCGGACACTGCGAAAAGTGTATGTAACTTGCAAGATTAGTTTACAGTTAATGGTACGGAACCCTTCGTGCGCGAGTCTCACTCGCACTTGGCCGGTTGTATAACTTACTCCTTATATCTATGTTGATAACTACGCTGGGCTTTTTATCCCAATTTATTGAATAGTTCCCGAAGGAGCGCGATGTAGCTGATTTTTATATGAACGAAGTTGGGGGCGGAACCGAGAAATAAATAATTATTATTTTATTCATATATCTTTATGAAGCAGTGATGGCTCAGTGGCATTGGCTATGGACTGCCGCGCAGCAGGTCCATGGTTCGAATCCCGCCCAGAGCTCGAGCTTCACCGCATGGTGGAAGGGCATTTTGCGAATGCCCGCGTGGCTAGCGACCACCCTCAAGTAGAAAATCTGTCGCCAAGCACCTAACGGTGTGTTCCGGCAGCAGTCCTTGAGAGCCAGTGAAATAACAGGCAAAATGAGACTTAACAGGTATGTCTCAAGGTGATGGGCGCAGTGCGTGCGTGTAGTTCGTCACTTGTGATGAAATGCATCTGTTATAGGCAGAGGATACCGCTTAACATCAGGTGGGCCTCGCGCTTGTTCCATCACAATAACATAAATAAAAAAAATAAAAATAAAAAGTTGCAGGAGAGAAACTAGGATCTCGCAACGCCCACGTATAAAGTAAAGTATTACTGAACAATGTAAGGTTTTATATGATTCGCCCGTAGGCATACTCTTCCTTTGAAAATATACTTTATTATACTCTTCTTATGAAACGCTCGTAGCGAAGTTTACTTAGCTGTTCTCAACCGATCAGATCAAAGTTAAGCAACGTCGCTCGCAGTCAGGAGTTGGATGGGTGACCGCTAGTGACATTACTACTGAGCGTTTCCGTGCCGAGGGCACGTTAAGCCGTCGGTCCCGGTAGTTGTCTTAGGATGGCAGTCGTTATAGTATGGTGGTAGAGCATTTTGCGAATGCCCGCCTGGCGAGCTATCACCCTCAAGTAGAAAATCTGTCGCCAAGCGCCTAACGGTGTGTTCCAACAGCTGTCTTTGAGAGCCAGTACTTCTAGGTTAGCCGGAACAACATTTTCGACCACATCATCACTTACCATCAGGTGAGATAGTGGTCAAAGGCAAACCTATCAGGCATAATAATACAGGGTTATTGGAAAAATGCTAACAACTTAGAGTTAACCTAACAAACAATTTTAGAATATTTGTTTTTATTTTTATGAGTTTGTAATGGAATAAGCACGATGACCACCTGATGTTTAAAGTCTCTAATGCCTGTAATTTATTGTATCATATTTTTTATTACTTTGCTCGATGTTAATATTCGAAACTCAAACTTAAAAACTTAATGTTTTAGCTTTGAAAAACATTATACTAAAAATGTTTGTTAGGGCTAACAGAAGTCAACTCTAAGAGGCTATTAGCATGTTTCCAATAACCTTGTATATGACAGAAATAAAAATATTTCGTCAAGAAACTTCCTACTTAAGTCACATAATATAATTGTTGCTACCAAGCACTCCAACGAAAAATATCAGGAAAATTTTTCGAGAAGCAAAACATGTTGAAAATTGTTTCGAATGGTATACGTCTTCTTTCCTGTCGTTATGTCGCTGTACCCAAGTTTAAAAACCAATAAAATTCACTTTTACGAAGCTTCTACTGTCCGTCATTACCCCCGTCTATCCATAGGACCTTAAAAGGGCTGTATCTTTGGAATCGTAATAGGTTTCCGGTCAAAGTCCATGTAAAGTTCATATTTTGTGAAAACTTCCGAAAAATTCCGAGCTAAGAGCGCCTACCACGTCAAAATAGCGTTTTGATTATTAACATCGAGCAAAGTAATAAAAAAGGTTACTTAAAAAATAATAATAACAAAGTTAAAATAAACAAGGTCCGCAGAAATAGCGATGGCTCAGTGGCATTGGCTATGGACTGCCGTGCAGCAGGTCCATAGTTCGAATCCCGCCGAGGGCTTGAGCTTCACCGCATGGTGGAAGGGCATTTTGCGATTGCCCGCCTGGCTAGCGACCACCCTCAAGTTGAAAATCTGTCGCCAAGCACTTAACAGTGTGTTCCGGCAGCAGTTCTTGAGAACCAGTAAAATTTCAGGCACATAACTGTACGTCTCAGTGTGACGGGCACAGCGCAATTCGTCGTTGACGAAATACTTCTGTCATAGGCAGAGATTAGTCCACTTAATATCAGGTGGGCCTCGGGATTGTTGCGTCACAATAACATAAAAAAGTTCTCATATTTTTTATTACTAATAGGTGGGCCTTTGACCACTATCTCAACTAATGGTAAGTGGTGATGTGTATTATATTTCGTCAACTTCCTACATTAAGGGCCTGTTTCAGAATGTTCGAGTAAGTTTCGGTCATACTACCCATATTTTATACAACATATTTTATGAATAAAACACTATCTTTACGTTTCACAGCCATCGATTTAGCCTATCAATCGGTTAAAACTTGAAACCTCCATCCAAAATACTCAAGAAAGTACGGGTAGCAAAACACTTTGAAGAATTGTTTTGAATGGGGATTATGATACATTTCGGTCAATGGGAAGGTCTTCTCTGTTGATGTCATGTCGGTGTACCTACGTTTTGAAACCCACAAAAATATGTATTATTTTTGTGGGTTTCAAAACGTATATATTACTGTCATTGTGTTCCAATGTATGTATCGGCTTAAGGCTTATTCATCACTGGGCGAATGTTAAGCTTACTCGAGTGCTGTCTATGTGGAGTATACACGGAGTTGCTAGTTCATTATCCCTCAAAATTTGTCCCGTTCAACTAGTCCAAGAGCCGGTGAAGATTCAGTCACGTTTAAAGTTAAAGCCAGCTCCATCTTTCGAGCGCTGGCAAGCGCATGTGCGCTACTAATTGTTAAATACCTCTTATCTTGAAGTGAATATTTTAGTTGCAGATACATATAGTGAGTGTACAAGATATTTATTTAAAGTGAGTTGAAAACAACGGATTTATTTTCCTTCCACGTTACAATATGCACCTCAAAATCAGATAGCACATCCTTCTGTCTGTGCGTACATTATAAGTAGTAACTTCTATGTAAGGAAGCTTTATAACCTCGTCAAGCGGTCAAGCAGATCTCCGTTTGAACGCCCCTTTAATTATTAAGGATGTGGGTATTAATTGCTTGTTCTTTAATTAAAACAACAATATTTTAGTTGCAGACACAATTACTGAGTTTACAAGAGATTTAATTATAGAAGAAGACAACAAATCAAAAATATATTTATTTCCTCCTCACAAAAGGTTTCTTACGTAAAAATACATAAATGGACAGACAAGAGTGCCAAAATTAAACCTATCTTTGTGAGGGGCTGGTGCCTGAAGTAGGTTTCTAAAAACCTGTATCACAGGTCACCAGGACACCTCCCGCGGATAGAAATAAATTATGACATTCCTACCTTCTTATACAATTTTTAAAATCAGTTTTACGCTATTACGAACTACTTGTAGGCAGGAAGTTATATATGGTTCTTAATTATAGGATACTTAGTGTTAATGTTTAAAATGGATACAAAATAAAGAAGTGAACTAAAGAATTAGATATAAAAAAAAATTGTAAAAAAAAATATAAGTATAACTAAATGGAATTTTAAATACAGTGAGGAGGAAATAAATATATTTTTGATTTGATTTGATTTGAAGAAGACAACGGAGTTCTTTACCTTCCACGTTACAATATGCACCCCAAAATCAGCACATCCTTCTGTCTGTGCGTGCATTAGTATAGTAACTTCTACGTATGGAAGCAGTTTATACCCTCGTCAAGCGGTCAAGCGGATCTCCGTTCGAGCGCCCCTTTAATTATTAAGGATGTAGGTATTAATTGCTTGTTCTGTAATTAAAACAAGATCGCGTGGGTCAAGTATCTAATTATCATCAGTATTTGTTAATGGTTTGAACTGACTTATAAAAGAGCTTCATTCTATGTACAGTACTTTTTAATTGGCCGAACGAAGCGTCTCCATTGCTTAAGCAAAAATGCTTTCGATTGTCTGTTTGGGTTCCGGATATCCGGATGCTCTATTTCGGTTGAATTTTTTAAACCAATTGTTGTGAAATTTCGTGAGCAGGTTCGTATGGTTTGTATTCGATTAATGTTTTGCATAATAACGGTAAATTTGGGGGTTATAATCGTAGAAAAAGTCAGTCACGAGGTCCTCAGCTTACATAGTCATTAGTAATTTAAACTGGTAATATTAGATTGATTTTTTTGGTATTATGTCCTCTTTCTGAATCATTGGTTCATTAGTCGCCACCGTAAGTGCACCACGATTCGAACAATAAAAAAGGGTCCCCGCATTCAATTTTTCTCGCCAGACGGCAATAAAACTGAAAAGACGAGCAAATGACATAAAAAAACCTGGGTAACTCTGGCAAGGAAAATTCTATTGTAATTATAGTAATTTTGCCCAGTGGACGGCAATAGACTTGTCTCTCCTCCTACATACGCATTTGGAGAATACCTGTATTTTATACCAGTATAAAAGATTTCAGAAGAGAGCTCAGAATAAAAGATGACAAGATATGAACTGCCGCGTAGAAGGTTCATGCTTCGAATGTTGTTTGGGACTTGAACTTCACCGCATGGTAGTAAGGGAATTTGCGAATATTCGCCTAACTTTCTAGGAAGATCCTTCAGTAGTACAATAGATAGATAGATAGATAGATAACACTTTATTGTACACCAAAAGTAAGAAAAACATGGGCTTAATATTAGCTTAAATATAATGTTGTACAATGGGCGGTCTTATCGCTTAGAAGCGATCTCTTCCAGACAACCTTTGGATGGAGAGGAGTTAACATACTTTTATTAACGGTGGTGCGATTAAATAATATAAGTAAGTAAAAATGATCCTACTCACAAACTCATAAAATATATAAATATATTACATATAATAAAATAAATACACACACTACATATAATATATAATTACAAATATATATACTATATACATACATATATATATATATAAATATATATACAATAACATAACAGACTGATGTAAATAAAACTTTACATTCTCATTTGTAATAAATAATTCAAACAAGCATTATTAATTTGATGACCGAGACAGATAATGCTTTTTTATTTGATCCTTGAAGACCTTCAGTGACGGTGCTCGTCGCACTGAGACTGGCAAAGCATTCCATAAGCGAACAGCCTGTACAGAGAACGAACGATCATAGAAAGTGCTTCTATGCACAGGGATCTGCAGGATGAGATTTTCTGATGACCTAAGTGAAAGGCTGTTACAGCTATGAAGGAATTCAAAACGTTCCCGTAGATAGCACGGGGCAGAGGGACTAAACAGAATAGTGTAGAGAAGAGAAAGTATGTGAGTATTCCGACGAAGTCGTATAGGGAGCCACTTGAGCTTATTACGAAATTCAGACACATGATCATATTTACGCAAACCAAATATGAATCGAATACAGAAGTTTTGCAGACGCTCAAGCTTATTCAGCTGGTCCTCCGTTAGATCTAGATAGCAGGCATCAGCGTAATCAAGAACTGGGAGCAGAAGAGACTGCGCAAGCTCTACTTTAGTGGCAGTTGGTAAAAAGTTTCGAAGTCTTCTCATGGAGCCAGCAGACGCAAATAACTTGCGGCTAATAGCTTCTAGCTGAAGGTTCCAAGTAAGACATTGATCTAGTGTTAAGCCAAGATTTTTGACCGATTTGCTGTATGGGATAATGACTCCACCAAGCTCGACATTCGGAACAGTAGACCAATCAACTTTATCAACCATGCGTTTGCTGCCAATGATCATGACTTGGGTTTTCAATGGGTTAACTGTCAAGCCATAGGCATCACTCCATTCTGCTATTCGACGTAGATTAAAATTTGTAGTTTCTATAGCACTAGCAAGCTCATTCAGTGAAGCTTGAGAGTAAATCTGGAGATCGTCAGCATACAAGTGATAGGGAGAAGTTATGTGTGTTGATAATGAATTAATAAAAATTGCAAATAAGAGAGGAGATAAGACACCACCTTGTGGCACGCCGGATAACAAGTTGCACCACGAAGAAAACGAATCTTCGAAACGCACCCGCTGCCGACGGCCATGTAAATAACTAGAAAACCAATCAATTACTGTTGGAGATACGTTTAAAGAGCGTAGTATGGCAAGTAGAATGTCAAAGTTGATGGTGGTGAAAGCATTGCTGAAATCTAATAATGTCAGCACAGTAAGTTGGCCTCCTTCCATGCCATAACGTATATCATCTGTGATTTTTAAAAGTGCAGTAGTTGTACTATGGCCTGGCCGGAAACCAGATTGGTATGGATTAAGCAAGTTTTGCGTAGAGAGGAATTTTGAAAGCTGATCATGCACAAGACGCTCAAGAACTTTGGACAAGAATGGAAGTATGGAGATTGGACGATATTCAGAGAAGGACTTAGGATTGGATATTTTAGGAAATGGGATAACCTGGGCTTCCTTCCACGTGGAAGGAAACACACTTTCAGATATAGAAGTATTTAAAATGTGGCAGAGTATGGGAAGAATGGTATCTAGGAGAGGAACAAGCATGTTGCGACTAATACCATCGACTCCAACAGCGTTAGATGTGATTGACAAAACACTCTTTTTAACGTCACAAGCAGAGAATTGATTAAAATTGAAAGAACTGCAGTCTGGAGTTGGAATAGTGGAAAGAAATTGCAATGTTTTAACTTTGTTCGTCTCATCAATGTGAGATGAAGAAATGAAGTGTTGATTGAGAGAATCGATATTTAAGTCCTTGGGAATAGACTCTTGACGAGATTTACCAACTCCAATTGACCGTAAAAATTTCCAGATTTTGACTGGATCACCATTTTGAACTGATTTATGGATATGGCGGCGTTGAGCATCCCTAAGCACTGTATTACAACGATTTCGAGCACGAGTATATTTCGTCTTATTAATATCACTGGGACAACTTTTATATTTACTTTTTGTTACAGTTTTTTTGTGCATCAGTGTTTTAATATCATCTGAGAGCCACGGAGCAGGAAGATGTTTGATTTTAATAGCCCGTAGAGGAGCATGCACGTCATATAGCTGAGTGATAAGCGAGTTAAAGATCTCAATTTGTTCATCTACCAAATAAGCATTTACAACAGGAGTCCAGTCAATATTCCGTGCATCTTCAAGAAATTCTTCCTGATTGATACCACTCAAGTTTCGCTGAAGAATAATTTGAGGCTTGGCTTTAGGAGGACGAATTTTATAGGAAAGAAAAATCAAATCATGATATGAGAAAGCATCAGCAGAAAACTGGCCATGCTTAGCAACATGCTGGGGCGAGGATACAAACATAAGATCAAGAAGACAAGGTGTTGTGTTTGGGAAATGATGAGTTGCAGCTAAGGGGAGTATTTGCATGTTGCAAGAAGCAATTAAAGATTCTAGAGATGACGAACGTGAATCTTTTTTGAGAAGGCAGGTATTGAAGTCACCCATAATTATAGCGTGACTGTAAGATGGAATCAGATTTTCTAAGATCTGTTCAAAAGAGGAGAAGAAGTTAATTTTTAGGGAAGGGCTATAATAGACTCCGAGAAGTATTTTGTTATGGGAAAGAGTTACTTCAATAAATAGATGTTCACCAGCATTTGACAAGGGTGGCTGAGCTGACATACTAATAATCGAGAAAGGAATATGTGCACGAATGTAGATAGCTACACCACCGCCCGCTTTGCCGGTCCGATCATTACGTATGATTCGAAAACCTGGAAGAGGATAACATATGGAAGGAAGACTGGGCTTAAGCCACGTCTCGGAGACTAATATAGCATGAATGTTTTTATTATCTAAAGATGCCAGCATATCAGGAAAGTGAGCCGGAATACTCTGGGCATTGATATGAATAACATTGAAATTTTTAGGTACATCAGAAAATTCATTTTCAAGCGTTTCAGAAAGCGAAGGGTTACTAGTAAAGCTATCTGTACTACTACTGCTAGAAGAACAGGAAAAATACTCAAAACTGTCATTTGTGCTGCTACTGTTAAATATGTTTATCATTATAAATATATATACAATAAATAAAATATATACCAATATACTATGTTATAAAATATATGTATAAAAACAAAAAAAAAAAAAAAACAATAAAAGTACCAAAATGTACTCTCTTAACATTCTCTCAACCCGCCGGCTGTGTTTATCTACATATTATATAAATATTACGTATTTATTTCAAAGTATGATTTACGCGTTCGAGACACTTTAAATTTAATAAGCGATGTGCAAAAACCTTGCAATACAACAATCTGAATTCATATAATAAAACATAACAGAAAAATAAATATAAACTAATACAGATTCCGAACGCAACCCATCTAAGTTCAAAATCCAACTGTGCAACGAAACGCAACACTAATGTATCAGAATCTAAACTGTAAACGAAGTTTGTCTATAATATAAAAATACAATTGCAGTGTGAAGTTGTGAACGGACTCAACGGACATCACAGCTTATCTGAGATAGATATTGACTGACGATGGGCGTTTCACTAAACGTATGTTACTTCATTATCAAGACGAATTTAACTAAACATAAAAGGTGTCTGATACTTGAGGTATTCATTGAGAGAATAAAAAAAAAAATAATGGTATGAATAATCTACCGTCTACTAACGAACAAGAATTCAGCAAAGAAACACAAAAGTTTTCAGGCGGTAGAATAAAAAGTATCTGTATCAGTGTGACACCAGTAAGCGTAATGTGAATAATACGTTAAAATTTAAAAAGTTAATAGGTACTGAGAGACAATAAGTATGGGAAAAGCATTTACGAACGCGAAGTAACACTATTTCCTGCTTGAACTAGCAGCCCGTCGTTTTGTGACTACAGGAACTGCAGGTTTTTTTGAAGCAGTGGTGATTGGAACTTGTTTCGCAGCAGCAGCTACTGGCTCGCTGATCTTATCCAGCTCTGAAAAGGAAGCCACTCGACGACGTGTTCCGTCAGACACCTGCACAAATACGGAGCCGTCTCTGGTCCAGGTTTTTGTGACGCCAAAACGCTGTCGAGCAGCCATAAACACATCATGACGCACTTTGGTTAAAAACTCCGACAACGTTACGCCAGATTTCTTCAGACAGGCTTTGGCACTCCAAATTTTGTTACGCATGGTGTAGTCACGAATCTTGACCAATATAGGGCGTGGCTTATTAGGAATAACAGCACGCCCCATTCTATGGCAACGACAAATGCTCTCAATAGAAAAGTATAGTCAAGTATACAATGTATAGTCTAAATAGATATATTATTGCTAAGCACTCGTTATATTTTACTTTGCTCTCAAGGACAGCCCCAAGAGCAAGAAGTTTTATGTTAAGCCGGAAACAGAATTCGATCACAGCAACCAACATTTTGACCTTCGACGATGGTCAAAATGGAATAGCCCATCAACGTCATCAACTATACAAATGTTTACACCTCGACGGCAGTGTGCAGATTTTTTTTTTTAAACCTGCACTATATTTCTGCAGGTCTACTGCAACTATACGATTAACTTTTAATTAGCGCCTGTCTATATACTAATATAGTTAAGGAGAAAAATTTGTTTTTATATATTTTTGTATGTAACGAATAAACTTGAACACTACTGGACCGATTTGAAAAATTCTTTCACCATTAGAATTCTACATTATCCCTGATGAACAAAGGTTATATAATATTTTTAATATCTTAGTAATCCGTATGAAAACTGTGATAATATTACCCAAAGGGTAAAAAAATACCAAAAAAATCGTTATATCGCGTACGCTGCAGAATTTTTTGACAATAGAGCAAAGTGATAAACAACAGTTTTAAGAAAAGGTCAATATCTAAAAAAAAAAATTGCAATACCATATTAAAATATTACAAATATACGAAGGGAAAACCCGCGTCCGCCTCGTAAATGATGACGCAACCTTATAATTTTAATATTGTTATGTTTGCAATAACGCCTGCTATGCGGACTACATTACAAAATTACAAATATACGAGAGGAAAAATTAAAGTGCGTTTCACTTCATTGAGACAATGAGTCATAACTGAATTTTTACTTATCGTTCTTTTAACCTAAGAAAAAAAAAAATAATACGGTTGGATCAAGGGTCGGATGCAGAACGCAGTGATACTAGACACAACACGCATTGTCCGGAGGTTCCTCCTCTGCAGCCCTAACCACCGGTAGCTTGGGTTCTGCCCCGCTACCAGCGGCACCCTAGTTTTAAGTTTTTTATAATATTTATTTTTGCAATAATGTTGTAAAAAAAATAAAATTATGTTGGAAAATAAATAAAGTTAATATAATAATAATTTTTTCTCCTTTAGTGAAACATAATATATTAAAAGGATATTTATGTAAGAACTTTTCAATTTCAAGTAAGTATTTTGCCAGGGAAGTGATTTATATTTTGGTATTACAGTGGTATCTCAATGCACTTCTCTATTGGCTGCCTTAAAAGTTTGAACAATTAGTCTGAATACTGAAATCAACGGTAATCCCTGATCGTGATTATAAGGTCCGTTCTCTCCTTGCCGGCTGTCATCCTTACGATGGTCGGCTATGAGAGGTCATGGAAAGTAGTAGCCTCATTAAGAACAATAGTGTGTCCGAAGGAGGCGGAGACCCAGGAGAGGGTAAAAGATTCTCTCTTCCGCTTTGTAGTACGCAGGCACGGAGGCAAGCCAATCGGGCTCAGTCCTCAGTGGACCGTCAGGGAAAGGTCCTCACGAGGTGTGGATGTACCTGTGATACGGGGCATCCACCGCAGCAGGAAAAGGAAGCAATGCCCCGACGTCGGTGGTGGGGCTGTGGCTGAATGCACGAGCAGTCTTGTGCCCTCTGCCACAAGTAGACGACAGCGGCGGAAGACTATTGAGTTTTTAGTCGGTAGTTGGATCTCGATGTAGCCCGATACAACCCATCTGCTCCCAGACCGAATGGTATGTTAATTATATTTTCCATGCCAAAAAAGCTAGGTACCTTGAATTATACTGATCTCACTTAGTACGTCATTAAAACAACCTAAAGCAAACATGAAACAGAATCTCGAAATAGCATTATTAAGGTACAAACGACGTCATTATAAGATTTTACAATGTCCCGACTTCTAAGAAACAGGGATACAATAATCTGGGATTACTGCCCTAATCACTGTTATTAAAATCTGCTTAAATTAGGCTTAATGCTGTTTACTCGGTTGTTTAACTTTGGGAGTTTATAACCAAGAAATGTCTTCGTTGATAATATCCTTATATATTAATATAGATTAATAGCTTTTAATCGGTAATGTATCATTAATTGTGGTTATCGAAGCTATTGTGATAGTAGTAAGTGAACTGGATAAATCAGAATTTTATGATAGCTTAGCGGCTATGGACTGCCATGTCGCAGGTCCTTTGTTCGATCCCACCGTCAGCTTAAACTTCACTGCAGTGCAGTTCGTCACTCATGAAGATTTACATATGTTATATGCAGAGGTTATAGCTTTACATCAGCTGGGCTTCGTGCATGTTCCGTCACAATTTCATAAAAAAGGAAAACCCATATGTCTCATTTAGAGCTAAATTGTGTTGTGGCAAATCGTTCAGAACCAAAGGTGACACTTTTTGCCTTTTGCTTATACTAATGCCTGGCTAGCCAGACAGCCACCACCCTCTAGTAGAAAATCTGTCGCCAAGCACATGACGATGTGTTTTGGCAGCTCTCCTTGAGAACCAGTAATTGAAGATTAGCCTAAACTGCATCTTCGTATACATCATCACTTAGCATCAGGAGATCAATGAATATCTGCTATGTACGGTGTCGCATTGCTGGCTGTCTGGTTCTCCGGAGATGGCGTGGGGATGGTAGAATTAAATTAAGTTACTTCAAGTCTCCTGTGGGGTGCCGGGCTAGAATAGCACCCCACAAATATTCCTGTGGCAATAGTAAGAGACGACGTCAGGAAAAAATAGCAGAAGTATGGCAGAAGCGCCTCAGAATTACAAATCTTGAAACTCTTGTACCAACTCGTGGGTTTTTTTTATATGATGAACTGACGAGAGGGTCTACTGTCTAGGCCTGATAGTAAACCTGTCAATTACCGTTTCAATCCTCGTTCTCCATGATAGTGCGCCACGCTCGTCACAGCGAGATGTTATTATGTCTTGTTTATCTAGTAATTTCCCTCACTAGCTACAGTACAGATCCTTCACTTCTAAACACAGTTTTGTTTGCACAGTACTGCTTCGAAGCAGAATATCTGACACTGCGGTTGTACCTACCAAGACGGGCTCTTCCTAAAGAGACCTACAACTAGAAAAAGTCGTCGTTAATATTGGTATGTTATTTTTACCGAGAGTCAAAATGTTGGCCGAGCGATTACAGTTATGGACTGCGGTGCCGCAGGGCCATGGTTCGATTCCCACCAACGGCTTGAGCTTCACCGCATGGTGGAAAGGCATTTTGCGATTGCCCGCCTGGCTAACTACCATCATGAAGTAGAAAATCTGTCGCCAAGCACCTAACAGTGTGCTCCGGCAGCAATCCTTGAGAGCCAGTGGAATTACAGGCACATGAGACTAAACAACTATGTCTCAGTGTGATGGGATCAGTAAAGTTCGTCACTTGTGATGAAATGGATCTGTTTTAGGTAGATGTTACCGCTTATCGTCAGGTGATAAATGATAAATAAATGATTTATTTTCTTGTGGTTCTAGGTAGTACATAAAATGTGGTGTCAAATAAATTAATCATAATTCGCTAGATCCGCTTAGTTAGCATACAAGAGCTTTATACATAAAATAAATTAAAAAGAAACAATACATAATGAGTTGCAATTAATGATAACAAATATTTATAAAATACTTATTGACCCGGCAAACGTTGCTTTGCCATATAAATATTTTTGGCTATTAAAAAATAAGGGTTGATCGTAGCAGGGTGAAAATTGAGGATTGTATGTATTTTTGTATGTTGTATCATAAAAAAATAGAAATTAAAAATTTTGTCTAAAAAATAAAAAATAAAATTTAGGGGTGGACTACCCCTAACATTTAGGGGGATGAAAAATAGATGTTGGCCGATTCTCATAGATACCGGATAAGCACAAAAAAATTCATCAAATCGGTCAAGCCGTTTTGGAGGAGTATGGCAACGAAAACTGTGACACGAGAATTTTATATATAAGATTTAAGAAAAGAGTGATGAGGAAGGTGAGTTAACAAAAAATAAATCAAAAAGTTCTCTCTATTCTATTTTCTACCGAAAAGATAGGAAACTAGGTTAAAGTCATACAGTCATATCCACAGTTGCAAAGATAAGCTATCTTTGGTGAAAATTACGAAATAGGGTTATTGTGTTTTCAATGCTGCATTCATCTATATATCTTATCGTAGATTAAGATGAAAATATCGAGTAGATAAACATGATAAAATACCATTCTTAGTTAAAATCAGTACGTTTTCTATATCTTGTTCAAACAGTAGTATTTTTTTACATGTGAAAATGATGCAAAAAAGTTGGTTATGTCTTTTGCTTACGATTATCGGTATAGTGGTCGGATACCCTTATCTATATGAGACGAAGAATTTCCGAGTTGGAATTGAATATGATCGTAAGTATTTTTTTCTCTATAAATGTCAAGAATGCGCCGACCCCACTTAGCGTGGGATATGGGCAGAGTTAAGATAACTTTCGTTTGGGTATTAATTATTTATTTATTGATAAAGCGTAAAACCGTTAAACTATTGGTAGGATTTGTGAGGGATATGACTAAATGGGTATCACCGCCTGGTTTGTTAGTTCAGTAACCTTAACAATATATAAGTACATATTGTACAGATTTTAGGACAGGAAATCCCGTACAGTACAGAATATCATAAAAGCTATAGATTTAATATACAACTCTGTAATTAGAGAGTACCTTACTGTATCAGCCGGATTTTCCACTGCTGAACACAGGCTCCCCCATTAAGGGGGGTTTGCCATAATCCCCACACTTGACAGGCGTCTTGGGGATCGCAGTGTGAGATATCAGTTCCTCAGAAGGCACTGATGCCTACCTTCTGGTGTGTTACCCTTAGTCGCCTCTTACGACACCCACGGGTAAAGATGGGGGGATGACATTCTAGCCCGGCACTACACGGGCTTTTAGTACCTAGTAGGTACTAAAATATAACTGTGGTAACTACCACTAAGTATACGTAAATAATAGCTACCACTAATAAATAATACTACCACAGATTACTAACAGATACACCACTGTCCTTTCAAAGATAAATACCTACGCATTTAATTACCTACTCCTACTCTAAGATCTGTACACGCAAAAACATATCTAATGCGCTTGACTTAGCGCTTCTTTTACTTTGTACAGCCAGTAATAATATGCTAGCGGCCCACTATCATTGGACTGATGCGGTGTGTTAGGGCTGACTCACTGATAAAAAATAAAATGTCTAACAAATTTAAAATATGATTTTTACTAAGCTGCAAGCAGAAGACGCGTGGGCGTGTAGCGAATTTATATGATGTCACCCATTGAACTTATTAAATTATTTAAACGACACCCGTAGCCCGAACTTGCCAATGTCAATCAGCCGACGTCTCCCGATTCTCAGAGGTGTCCGTATGTGCGTCTATTGCATGCTTGTTTTCCTGTCTTTGTCATTCGTATCATCCTTATCCTCGAGTTGAAATCTGTCAACAAGTAGCTAAAGCTGTGGTCCGGCAGCAGTCCTTGTTCTTCTTCATAAAGTATGATTTCCACCGTGCGAACGCTGCTCGAAGGTTTAGCTTATAGGCAACAACCTTAACCTTGTTAAAACAACCTTCATGTAGAAAATCTGTCGCCAAGAACTTACACTATGTGTTCCAATTAAAGTTAACTGTAGCTTATATATTCTTATTCTTCGTCACATCACTGATTAATAGTGAGTTAGTGTTGAAAGAAGAATAAGATAAACGCTGACGCGTTAGCACATTCTTCAGGTGAAAGAGGAATGATAAATAAGTGTATGTGCTGATTTTCTAACTTAGCTTTTGTAACACGACTTATCGTTCAAGAAAAATTTGTAAACCAAAAATAAAAACAAAAAATTAATGATAATGAATAGATTCAGGCGTTACTTTGCGGAAATCCATATTTAATAATAACAAATATTTTTAAAATATTTTACGAAAACATCAAATTAATATTTTAATAAAACACTTAAAAAATATAAAAATATATCTAGTGCCAATTCCGAAACAAAGCGCACGATCGAGAAAAGAAAATTTTCTCGCAGAGTCGTAGAGTCAAGACCTCCTGAGGATGCTTCGTGTAGAAGCGAAACGCGTCGAAATTTCTTCCGGTTTGGCTGCGTGGCGTTTGTGACGTCGCGTCGGCGTAGCAGGAAAATTAGGCGGAATTGTCACTAGATATATTTTTAAGTGTTTTATTAAAATATTAATTTTATGTTTTCGTAAAATATTTTAAAAATATTTGTAATTATTAAAAAATGACTACTATTTACAAAATTAAACTCTTTTTCGAGTCTTTTTTGTTTCGAATGTATATCGTGTCTAATTGAAATATTAATTGCAAAAAATTTTAATAGTATGATATTTATTTTTACAGGCTAGTGTAAAAGGTTTGCTTAATGACAAATTATTATTATTTTATATTTCGTAAGATGCGACTAAAGGTAAAATACCGGAAGATGGGCAGCAGCGCTTTCTGAGGAACTGATATCTTAAAACTGCGATCCCCAAGACACCTGCCAAGTGTGGGGATTATGGCAAATCCCCCTTAAATGGGGACGCCTGTGTTCAGCAGTAGACAGTCTGGCTGATACAGTACAGTACAATCCGGCATAAATACTAACACATATTATGTAAAAAAAAAATATATATTACGGTGCCAAATTTGGACGGAGAGCCAAGACTCGTAAAAGGAGCCCCATTTTTTAGTACAGAAGCCATAGTAACGTACCAAGAAGCTCTTAGACATACACAATCAACAAATCAACGAATCGTTCCATTTTTAAAACCTTAGTCATCTCCATTTTTATTTATAAATCATCTGATATAAACGGTTGCGCTATTCCACTGCTGTTTGTTTATTGAACGTGTGATTTATTTCAGACTCCCTGCCAATGTATGGAGGGTCAGATCGATTCCGACACAGAAATAACTACGATCCGTTCTTTGTCACCGTCTCTGCTTCTGCCAAGGTAAATACAGCATTTGGTTTATTCAGTTATTTCCAACGACTTGGAATAACAAACACATTATCATCAACAGCCGACCCTTATTCCACTTTACAATATTTGGTTACATCTCTTATGCCCCCCTAATTTGTTTGTTGGTAGACTCCTATATTTGTTTGTCTTCTGTGGTGTAAATTTAATTTGAAGCGCTTATAGCGATGTTTGCTAAGGTGTTCTTAACCGATCAGCAAAGTTAAGCAACGTCAGTCATGAGTTGGATTGGGAGCGCTAGGTGATGGATGATTACTGAACGCTTCCGTGCTTTTGAAAACAAGTTAAGCCGTCGGTACCGGTTGTTGTCTTAAGACGGCAGTCGTTATAGCTCGGTGGTAGGCCATTTTGCAAATGCCTGCCTGGCTAGATACCACCCTAAAATAGAGTAAATGTCACTAGCCCTAGTCACACATCGAAGTAGTGACCACATTGCTAATCTAATTGATCAGTTGTGTGTCACACGCTCATAATATAATCAGCCGTAACTCTTCCTTCAAATATAACATAATTACTATGTATTTTGAAGCAATGATGGCCGAGCGGTAATAGCCATGGATAGCCGTGCCACAGGTCCATGGTTCGATCCCCACTGCCGGCTTGAGCTTCACTGCATGGGGAAGAGCATTTTGCGAATGCTCGCCAAGTTAGCTACCACTCTCAAGTAGAAAAACTGTCGCCAAACACCTCACAATGTGTTCCGGAAGCAGTCTTATAGTGACAGTAAAATTGCAGGCACATGAGATTTAACAACTATATGTCTCAGAGCGACGGGCGCAGAACAGATTGTCACTTGAGACGAAATGTTTCTGTTAAAGGCAGAGGTTAGCCTAACATCAGGTGGGCCACGGATTGTCATGTCCCAATGTCAAAAAAAATGTAAGAAATTGCTGCATGGCGGCAGAATTTCTGCAAATGCCTAGCCAAGCGTGGGAATAATGGTAAATCTCCTTTATTAATGAAGGAGGCTGTGGTCAGCAGTGGACGGTCCCATCATGACGTCTTTCTTCCCTGGAATGTTGCCACATACTGCGATAGTTTCACGATTATAGGTGGAAAAGTGAACTTTCGAAGCAGTGATAGCTCAGTGGCATTGGCTATGGACAACCACGCAGCAGGTCTATGGTTCGAATCCCGCCGCGAGCTTGAGCTTCACCGCATGGTGGAAGGGCATTTTGCGAATGCCCGCCTGGCTAGCGACCACCCTCAAGTAGAAAATCTGCCGCCAAGCACCTAACGGTGTGTTCCGGCAGCTGTCCTTGCGAGCCAGTGAAATTACAGGCACATGAGTCTTAACAACTATGTCTCAAGGTGACGGGCGCAGTACGATTCGTGACTTGTGACGAAATGCATCTGTTATAGGCAGAGGTTAACCTCTCCCTCAAAGATAGCGGATTAATCCGCTTAACATCAGGTGGGCTCCAGCTTGTTCCGTCACAATAATATAGAAATAAAACTTGTGTTATCATTTAAATTTCAGAATGGGTTCGTGATCACATACCTTGAAGTGTCAGCGACTGTGGAAGCTGCAGGGGAGGTGACTTTCAACCTGATTCGAGGTCAAACCGGCTCCAAGATCATGACCTTCCAGCTGGTCTCCAACCACTCGGACTTCCTCTCATACAACTACCTGGCTTACGGCATTCGGGAGGAACAGTATAGAAAGGTGATGCAAGTTACACAACCTCATGTTTAGGTTAGTTTGTGGACTGCCAACTGAACTTATTTACTCGTACCTGGTGGCTTTTTTTATTTTTTTTGATTCCTGACTGCCTTTGACCACTATCTCACCTGATGTTAAGTGGTCATGTGGTCGAAGATGTTGTTCAGGCTAACCTTGAATTAATGGATCTCAATGACAGCTGCTGGAACACACCGTTAGGTGTACATTATTTTTGTATCAATAAAGGTTCTTTTATACTCGTAAATACTAAGTAACAACGAGACTCAGATTTTCTACTTGAGGGTGGTAGCTAGCCAGGCGGGCATTCGCAAAATGCCCTACCACCATGCTATAACAACTGCCATCCTAAGACAACAACCGGGATCGACGGCTGCGAAGCACGGAAGCGCTCAGTAGTAATGTCAGTAGCGGTCACCCATCCAACTCATGACCGCGGTGGACGTTGCTTAACTTTGCTGATCGGTTCAGAACGGATAAGCAAACTTCGCTACGAAAAAGGTAGGTCTCTTTAGAGTCTGTCTTGGTGGGTACCTCACCGCAGTGTCAGATAGTGCCTAGAGGCAGTAATGAGCAAAAGCTAATGTGTTTAGGTGTGAAAGGCACTGTAGCAGGTTAAATTAAAGTATCGGAGCGCAGTGCAGTGTCTGAAATGTGTACGGTGAAACAAGATGTGAACGGTGATACTGCAACTACCTATACCTAATGACGCTTAACATCATACCACCTAATCGCAGGCGGTAGACGTCTCAGACTAATCACTTCTTTCAATTATTTATCTTCATCAACATCTACACTTAATAATATAGAGGAAAGATTTATATTTTGCATGCAACGAATAAATTTAAAAACTACTACACAGATTTGGATGACATTTGGTTTGGAAATAGTTTGAGATCCAGGGAAGGACATAGGATAGTTTTTATCCAACTGCGCAAAAAGAGGTTAATGGTTTTGCGTGATAACTGAAATACGCGCGGGCGGACCCGCGGCCGGAAAGCTAGTTATTACATACATTCAAAGACTGTTTTCATCATTCTCTTCATTTATTCCACTCATATGGAGTCGTGTATGTACAATATTGTAATATAACATATTCCTTGTCAACACAAATGACAGCACTGAAAATATTGTGAAATCACGAAAGAGTTGTGACCGCTTGATGTTTTATTTATTTAAGCGGCATCTGTGAACATTCTCTTGAACTAGTTTGAGACGATATCACCTAACAGACAGGTACACCATGCTTATTGTTTCGTCGGAATAAGCCACCAGCAAGCTACCTTATTTAAAACTTAGAGAACAATTTGCTAGATGGCGCTAGCAGTATTTCTCATGATGTATATCTTGTTATTATTAAGTTTAAAAGTTTTCTTATATTGTTTATTTTTTGTTTCAGCTTACAAATATTATTACATTACCAATGACAAACGATGGCATACGGATACGGAACAATGGACCAACGATGTATACGTTAACATTAATACTTTATTCACTTTATTCTATGCTAACATGTTTATAGGAAAGAAGATATGTGTAAATCTACCTACAAATAATTACATAGTCAATAATTAATGTACGCTTTTAGATATTAACTATATACCTAATTACTTATTGTTACTTAATTTATTGTAGTGTAATACGGCCTACAACATTTTCACAAAAGAGATCGTAAACGGGCCTTGTAAACAATACCGCAGGATAACTAATATAATAGTACTTGCTTAAATCTGGCTTTAAATCAATATTATTATTATCAAACATCTATGTAGCTATCACATAAATTTAATCTAAACTAATATTATATAAAGAGGAAAGATTTGATTGTTTGTTTGCATTGAATAGGCTCTGAAACTGCAGGACCTATTTGAAAAATCTTTCACCATTAGAATCCTTATCGCATTATCCCTGATGAACATAGGCGATTTTCAAAAACTTTGAAAAACAAATTGTAATCTTTGTTGAAAACCCGTGCGAAGCCAGGGCGGGCCACTAGTTAAGTATAAATTTCCTATTAATTAAAAAACGCAACGCATTATAGATAAAAATATAGGTACTTACTTCAACAAAAGACATTTTAAATTAAAATGGTACATGTAGGGCCTGGGAATTTTATTATCGCCTAGAGCCTTACATATTTTTGATAAGCCATGTACTCATGTGAAACTTTTATATACATATAACTCATACCCATACAAATTGTTCACAAACGATCTTTTAAAGAAAATTGACCTTAATGACAAATATTTTAAAAATATATTTTCAGAAAATATAGCATTTTAGTCTCATGATTGCCATTATCGCCGCGTTTGGCTTTGGTCTTGACTCGTCGAGCACGTAAGCACGAGTAGAGAAACAACTTAGAATTATTTTTCTTAAAATATTTGTTGTTAAGAATTATGGATCTACGGAAAGTAATGCCTGAATATATGAAATTCAAATTGAAGTTTATTACAATAAAAAACTGGGTTTACTATTAAATTATAATTTTGCGAATGCCCGCCTGGCTAGCGACCACCCACATCAAGTAGAAAATCTGTCGCCAAGCACCTAACGGTGTGTTCCGGCAGCAGTCCTTGAGAGCCAGTGAAATAACAGGCAAAATGAGACTTAACAGATATGTCTCAAGGTGATGGGCGCAGTGCAGTTCGTCACTTGTGATGAAATGCATCTGTTATAGGCAGAGGATACCGCTTAACATCAGGAGGGCCTCGCGCATGTTCCTTCACAATAACATTAAAAAAAAAAAAAAAAACTTACTACTAACATATTAAATACTAAGTTAAATATTCTCGTGTTCCTAATTTTTGTTTGATACTTACCTCCTATTCTCTATTCCGTAGCTGTAGTACGAAGTTCGTTCGGCAACATTATTAGCAGCGCCCCTGGCGGCAACTTCAATGAACAAAAATATTTTAACAGAAAATAATTAACGATCTGACATTTCATTATACGCTCCGTGAACGTACGTTTAGCCTACAACACCTTGAGCGTTCAATATAACAATACAGTCCCACCAACTTATCTGTTCAGACGGCAAAAAAAAGAACTACAACATTCCTTCAAATTGTGACAGTTTGTAGTTGATTTCCTTGACCAGTAGCGCCCTCAAAAACTGCAAAGTTAAGTTGGTGGTATACTATACATGATTCTTATGCGGATGCCAAAATTTTGCAGCGCCATCTACCAAGTTCATGGTACACCTGAGTGATGCGTTTGCAGCAATAATGCATATAAATTTAGCATCTCGTCACAGAATAAAAAGGACCTCATTAGTAAACAGTGTACATGCCAGCAGGAATAATATTGTCATTGCAAATCTGTATGATTGTTCAATCAATCAGTATAACTGTCAGCTTTTTTTTTACTTGTGTAACAATCTGTGTTGATATAATATGACATAATGATTTGTTTTGTGTAATGGATAATATACAAGATGTCTTTATTACCTTAAGTATTACCAAAATTATTCAGAATAAGTTTACATTATTTGAAATGGATTACAGAGTAAAACAGATTCTCCATGAACTCCAAACTAAGCATGAGCCCTGTGTCTTGGAGCTCGAGGGCGATTTTATCAATACAGCAAAATTAAGTAAAAAATGCCTTATTTGTTTACACCAGCTTATTTCTTAAAATAGGTAATATATTACTAGAAGACTTACAAAGTAGACTAATAGAGTGAGGTGTTATACAAAAACAAACGTATGAAGTTATTTGTGAGTAAATGACGAGGGCTTGTGTGAATGGGCGTGGATAATATGTGTGCTTTTTATTTATTTATTTATATAGGTACTGTGTATATATATGTATATCTCATTGGCATCAGCGATAATGATAACAATAGAATTTGATTCATAACTAGGACGTAGTGGGCCTGACGATGCCAACTTATTAAGAGTCGTGATGTGTTATGTTGTGTGTGAGAGTGACAGAGACCAAGATAAATATTTTTGTGAAAATTAAATTAATTCCTCGGTTTCATCGTAGGCAAGTTGCAGTAACCATTGTTTTAAGGTCTTTTTATAGGCAAACATAGAAAGAGACTGCAGCTTTTCGTTTACTTTATTATAGGTGCGTGGGTGAGATATTGAAGGAGTACGTTTTGCTAGAAGGCTGTCGGATCGAAGGAGCGGAATTCTCAGGGTACCTACACTTTTTGATTACTTCATCGTAATCACTACGGAATTTTAAACTTTTGTGAGTTCTTAATGTGGCATTATACACAAACAACTGCCGAACACGCAAAACTCTTAAGTCACTGTACAAAGTATCAATAGGATAGCGGAAAAAAAATAGTTTTCGTAGCAACACTTTAATTAAAGCTCTCTGTGCCCTTTCTATGTTCAGGAAAAAATGTTTTTCCTGCGCTGCCCCATACAGATATACAATACTGGATAACAGGCTGACACAAGACAATATAATTTGTCGAAGTAAAGGTTTTGGTGCGTGTAATCACGACGATTTTTCACTATGTAGATAAGTTGGTAATTGATAAGAAACAACGTTTAAAATAAAAAGATGAACAATTCTCTCCCGCAGGTACCACTGAATGTGGTTGAAATTATAGTGGGAGCTATCTGACTTATTCACGTGCGTTATCCAGTATTATTTACTAAAATGAATGAAAACCACGTTAGTTCTTATAATATAACAATTATCTCATATTTTAAGTAGCAATGAACAGAGACAGGTAATAATACATTTTCATATTTTTTTTATTTACAAAGAGGTTTTATCTGTAAGTAATATTATCTGCAGACGAACTAAATTTATCTATTATCATAAACGTTTCTTATTTACATAAACATGTATAACGAATCGTCGGTGTTAAGACATTTGCCTCCTGCCTACCCATTCTGAAGAAAAAAACCTAACTTAAACTATAAAATTTTGTCTACTTGTGGTAAAAATTTGTTACTAAAATTCTCTACTTGTCTTTATCACATTTCTGATGAACACGTATGTTCTAAAGATGTAATATCTTATTGATAGCATTAAGGTACTTCGCAAGGAGTTCCACATCAGTCCCGTTCTTCGGACACTTGTCCACACTAACGCACTCCCCGGCGTCATCTCTGAGGAGACCAGGTGCGCATACGCAACCTCCCATGCATATCTTATTGCAGATTGGCTCGGGATCAGCACAGGAGGATTCGCAGGCGCCGTTGCAGCCATCGTAGACTTCATTGTTATTGAGGCAGGGTTCTAGAAAAGAAGACCACGATATACAAGCAAGCACCTATTGGTGTTCCGGCAGCTGATCTTAAGAGCCAGTCTTTCTAGGTTAGCCTGAATACATCTTCGACCACATCATCACTTATTATCTGGTGAGATAGTGGTCAATAGCTCACCTACCAGACATAAAAAAAACTGTTCAGCTGTTAGGTACACATAGGTGGTATCTATCCAGACGCTAACTACGAAGCAGTAATGGGCTAGTGGCGAGGTGGAGAAGTATGGACTGTACTGTAACTGTATCAGCCGGATCTTCTACTGCTGAACACAACTTCATGGGGCCACGCTTGGCTGGTGTCATGGGGATTGCAGTGTAAGATATAAGTTCGTCAGAAGGCTTGTTGCCCACCTTCGGGTGATTTTACCTTTAGTCGCCTCTTACGACATCCACATTATTATTGCTTTAATTATTATTGCTCATACTCTAGTAAAGAATCATCAAAGTCAAAGGCAAAATCATTTATTCAATTTAGACGTCTACGACGCTCTTATGAAGGTCAATTACAAATTTTAGTATTGGAAAATTCTACATTGTACTGCCACGTTCAGCAAATACATTGTATAGAGCCACTGCGAGAAGAACGGGCAAGAAACTCGGGGCCATTCTTTTAAACGTCTTTTAACAATGTGTTACATACTTACTACATAATAAATATATATAATAAAGTTAATACAATATTTGTTTAAGTTATGTAGGTGACAGGCGATAGATTGGCAGAGGAGGAATTGTCCAGGCATTTTTGTCGTTTAAGTAATCACAAACTGAGGATTTCTTAATCAATATGTTTTTCACGTGCAACTTGAATTTCCCTTCTGTGGGCGTTGTAATATGTTTGGGAAGTTTATTATAAAACCGTACAAAATTACCTAAGAAGGACATTTTATTCATCGAAAAGAATATTTGAAAGATACGAAATTTCGTGTTCTACTTACCAGCAGGACAATCCTCAGCTGCAACGCACTTGCCACTGGTTTCGTCTCTTACGTACGTTGGCTTGCAGAAGCATCCAACTCTGCAGCCCAGTTCACAGACGTCAGGGATGGGCTGCGAGCACGTGGCAGGGCAAGTCGTACCACAAGCCAAGAATTCTTCGTTATCAGCGCATTTTGGAGTGGTCCCTGGATAAATATTGCATATATGCAGATTTATGGTGGTAGTTGTGATTGGAAATTCTGATATCATTGATGTCATAACGCCAGTCGTCGGTCAAGTTAGAGTAATTTCAAAGTCAAAATCAATTATTCAATTTATGCGTCTACAAACTTTATAAAGGGCAGTAATATCGAAACATTCTACATTCTACGACCAAGTTGATGAAAAGGCGTTTTGAAGCAGTGATGGCTTAGTGGCATTGGCTTTGGACAGCAGGTCCCATGGTTAGAATCCCGCCGCAGGCTTGAGCTTCGCCGCATGGTGGAAGGGCATTTTGCGAATGCCCGCCTGGCTAGCAACCCTAAAGTAGAAAATCTGTTTCCAAGCAGCTAACGGCGTGTTCCGGCAGCTGTCCTTGAGAGCCTCTCTAATCTACTAGTTAAGGCCTGTTAACACCTTCGACCACAACATCACATACCATCAGGTGAGATTGTGGTCAAAGGCTTACCTATAATACAAATTTAGGTACTCAACTTACCACAGTTTTCAGGAGTGACGCATGTCCCATTCTCATTCCTCAAAAGCCCCACGGAACAAAAGCACCCTTCCACGCACTGCTCTGCGCAGGAAGCAGGCTCTGCCAGGTCTGTGCAGTTGCCAGGACACGCAGAACCGCAGATGAGGTACTCCTCGTTCGGAGGACATTCATCTGTAATGAAACAAGTTTTTAGAGTTCTATACCTCAAAAGGAAAAGACGGAACCCTTATAGAATCACTTTGTTTTCCGCCTGTCTGCCTGTCTGTCGGTCAAGAACCTTTTTCTCAGGCACGCGTGGAGTTATCAAGCTGAAGTTCATATCAAATATAATCAAGTCTACTGTCCCTTGGAGCTGTGAAAAAATCATATTTCTCAGCCAACGCAATCAAAAGATACAGCCTTTTATGCCGCAGATTTTTGACACTCGCAAGGGAATCAAAACCTACAGGGTACAAAGCAACGTCTTACACAGATAAAGGGAAAATGGCGAAAAGCATACATTTTTAATTACATCACATAATAAAAATATTTTAAATAATTTTAAAATGTTATGGATTTCATTTAGCAATAGAAATATGTACCATATTTTTTACTTATATACCTACAGGTTTTTACAAAACCCTCGGTTCACGAGTCTGAGTCGCACTTGACTGGTATTTTTTTTTTATTATTTAAAGGACTTAGTCGCTGAGCGATCACATCGCCTTGTAAGACGCTAATAAAAACCAGTACCACTAGCTTAAGATTAAGTCTTAATAATATGTCAAATTAGAGAATTAAATACTTACTCTTAACGATTGATGGTTTAGGTCTATAATACATAATTCAGCCAAATTATAGAATACTTGGGCTGGATCTAACAGGGGGCAGGCTAAAATACAATAAGTAAATCCAATGACAAATCCTTTGATCTGACTAGAGTGCGACCTTCCATAACTGTCATTCCGCACATATTCCATCAAAATATGTTGTATACATTGTAGAAGGTGTTGTAGAAGACACCACACTCATTACAATTAGGGGATGTAATGTTTTGCATCCAAAATCCAAGCCTATTTGTTGGTGTATGAGCGGAGCGAATCCTGAGAGCGGTCACTAACTGCTTGCGACTCAGAATGTTGCTATCTATCCATGGGTATATTGCGATCTGAGGTTCTTCTTCTTCTTGTCGACATTTAGATGGATGACTGCCAGTATGCCACGCCAGACCTTTGTCCGGGGGAGGTCTTCAACCGGCTCCATGTAGTTGGGTGGGGGAAATGTATGAAAGTAAATAATAATAATAATAAACTATTTATTTTAACTACTTCCATTCTGTGTAGGGGCTGGAGCTGGACTGCCTGTGAGTCTGTAATGACTTATAGATTGTCTAAATGCTTTTATTGTAATTGCTGTAGTGTTGTTTATAGTTAGTAGTATTTTGTTAACAAAGTCATGCCGACGGTACCTTAATTTAAATAATTAATTAGCTTAATTTCAACTTACTTGGACTCACAAAATAAATACATTGATAGTCAGAGTCAATCTTAAGTTACAGTTCATACGATTAAAATAGTACTCAATTGGTTTATAATAAAAATATAAAATACGCCAACACAACATTGAGAACAGTACAAAATCGTTTTTTTTTTCATATATATCATTAACACCCAGGTAGTCTGCAACATTGATTTTGTTAGCACAGTCAAGTCTTTCTTCGAGCGCGGCTAGCATGCTGTTGGAGCTACCCTGGACTTGCCGCACCAGCGAAGCAATAACTAACGCAAGAACGCAATAATTATCTAATGCACAGTGGAGAAGCAATTCACGTGCGTTTCTGCAAATGCTTGCAGATGTGCTGCATTCTGCAATAGCGAATAACCAAAACATGTGAAGGAATGAATGAATGAACCTCCAATTATTGATTCACAGATCACAAACAAAGACGTTTATCATATTTATTCCTATCTTGTCTGTGTATTTATCTTATCTTTGTATTAATGCTATGCTGTTATGGTTAAACTATTATTTCTTGGTTTGCTTTCAATAAATACTTCTTCAAACCCACGAAATTCTTAAATGAAAATAATGACTATTCTGTAATTTCTTCGTCTATATCAAAATTAAGTTTATCATATCAATAATTATTCCATTAATTCGGCCATAGGCTCTTACAAAATAGAAGAAAAGACGGAGGCTCGTAAAACATTAAACTGAAGCCACACTTTTATACATGTGTGCGATAGAAGTGTTGCCATATGAAAGCAAAAATAACTAAATTGTAGGATTTATGGGAGGAAAGTTTTTGAGATATGATAACTTTTAACCTGCAAACTTTTATAAGAAGTATCAAACTTCTTGGTCGAACTATCTAACTACTATAGTTGCAGTGATAACAAAGATATTGCACTATAACTATAATAAATTAAATTTAACTGAAACATGATTAGTTTCAAAACTCTTTACTGGTTATTTCCACTATAAGATAAGATAATCCCTAGTTTTCCTCATAAACATACGCTTGTTTATATATAAAGTATATAATGTTACAGCTACACGAAATAACTATTAAAAAAACTGCACACTTTTGGAAACAACCAAAAATGTATATCTGGCAACACTTTTGTTTACATTTTTATTCAAAATTATAACCTAATTTGCATTGTATAATATTAAAGAAAGTACACTATGTTTAATACTTACGTGTGTTTTAATACTCATATCAGTTTTAAATTTACTAATTCCGTTATGTGTGACGTGCGTAATGTGCGCCGGTCTATCGTGAATGAGGACAAAAATGGCCAAATTTGGATACGTTTGTGTGAGTGAGTTGTCTTACATAAAATTAGCCGAATTTGATGCTTCATTTTTTATTTTCATTAGACTCCCTCTTTCTTATTAATTTCTCTGAGGCCATAGGCTGCAGATCGTAAAATTTTCAAACGAATTAAGAAAATAACACTATGTAAATAAAATTTTCACATATAGAAAGTAATATACAGCGTGTAAATAAGTAATTATTTATAGTAATATAACGTCGAAGTTATTAAATCTGAGAAAACCATAAATATATTTGAGTGACTGTAAATCACAATCAAAGTATTGAAGTAAAGTTAATTGGTTTGCAGTAATAAAATGTAATGGCTTACCTAGTATTGAGCAAGTTTATTCAAATAATAATGCAAAATGTATCGTTCTTTGTTCTGTGTGGCTCATTGATTGTACTCATTGAAGGGATAATGATCAGTAAGTAACTGTAGTAGATTAATTAAAAGTCTAAGTCAAGGTAGTTAAAAATATCTACACCGTTGATTTTTCCCATCACTTACCTTCCAACATATCGAAAAGGCATATTGACATCACTAATGCAATGACCTCTAAAGTACTACTATTATTTATTCTGTGCAGCTACCCTGCCCCCCGCACAGAATTGTGCGATAAGGACAATTGTAGCTTCTTCAAGTTTTGACTTCGAATTTCCGCATAACTTGCGTTATGGGAGAATAGTTTTCTACTATAGTAAACATTAATCAAATCTAAATATGTTAATTTTATTTTATAACTGGCAGAATAAATTAGGTTTATAGGTTTTCCTTTTTCTTTATTTTTCATATAAAGAATTCACAAAGTAGAAATACAAGTTTTGAGAAAATATTGGTATTTAAATACCTATTATTTAAAATTCCTTTAATAAAATAATAAAATTCAAAACCAAACACCTCAATGTTGATAACATGTATAACATTACCAAAAATCATCAAAATCGGTGATTGTTAAGGGGGGAGAAAGATTTTCTCTTTTTGTATGCAAATTCGAGACTTCCCTATAGTCTTAATAATTGACCTCTTAGCACCCGCAGTGGACGATATCGTCCGTCCACATCTATTATTACTTCTATTGCTATAATTATCTACGATTCGCATTGGTTATAATAGGTAAAGATGGAACGATGCTAAAAACGGGATAGATCAGTGGTTTTAGGGTCATTTTCTTTTTTTTATGGGATGGGAGGGCAAATGAGCAGGTGGCTTACCTGGTGGTAAGTGATTAACGTCGCCCACGAACATCCGCAACACCAGAGGTCTCGAGGATGCGTTGCCGGCCTTTGAAGAGGGAATATGCTCTCTTCTTGAAGGCCCCAAAGTCGTATCTGTTCGGAAATACTTCACCAGGCAGCTGGTTCAAAATTTTGGCAGTGTGGTAGGAAATGACGTGAAAATCGCAAGGTTGTAGACTTCCAGACATCGACATGAAATTGATGAAACATCATGCTTTGTCGGGACGTCCGATGGCGAAATTGAGCTGCAGGTAGTAAATCGAACAGTTCCTCGGAACGTAAAATATATTTTGTTTAGTAAGAATGTGTTGGTGAATAAAAGAAAATGACAGGAGCGTATATTCTGCTACATAACTATACTATATAGACAGTATAGACCAGGTCTAGAGTTTATGTAAAAATGATTGCTTTACAGAGATTATCCAGGAAGAAAATAGGTGAGTACTATTGTGAGGAGTAGCAGGCTTACGTTATTGTGACGGAACAAGCACGAGCCCCACTGACGAACTGCACTGCGCTCGTCACCCTGAGACATTCAGTTGAGTCTAATAACGCCTGTAATTTTACTGGCTCTCAAGGACTCCTGCCGGAACACACTGTTAAGTGCTTGGCGACAGATTTTCTACTTAAGGGTGGTGGCTAGCCAGGCGAGCATTCAAAAAAACCCTTCCACCATGGGGTGAAGCTCAATCCGGCGCGGCGGTGGGATTCGAACCATGGACCTGCTGCACCGCAGTCCATAGCTATAACCGCTTGACTATCATTGCTTCAAAATTCTTTGCATAATACGGTACCTTTAGTGTGTTCTTCTTCACAGAGAAAGAATGCCCATTTGAAGAGGTACACAGGTCATGCATGTTCACCGAAGAACATATCTGTTGGTCGGGAGAAGACCGCATGGAGAGGGTTAAGAGTGCACCTAGGAGGCTATCGCACTGCGTTTCTGGATGTTTTTGCAAGTACATATCTTAACTGTATCATACTTGTTTTTACATAAACACATGTTAACATTGACTTCAACTTGACATATAGACTTATTCTGTGACATTAAGGGCCTGTTTCAGAATGTTCGAGTAAGTTCCGGTTAAACTACCCAGAACATATTTAATAAATAAAATACTATCTTTGCGTTTCACAGTCATCGATTTAGCCTATCCATCGGTTAAAGCTTGAAACACGCTGCATGTTGTCATTTTTATAATTCAGTTATTTTATGTTCTGGGTAGTATAACCGGAACTTACTCGAACATTCTGAAACAGGCCCTAAGTATACTGAAAGAAATCTGTTTTGTCTGGGGTTGTGGTTCAATATAATTTCAATATATGGCCTTCTTCTACCATGAAGCTATTGTGATAATTTAACATCCGGTCCAAATCGCGGAAGTTCGATGACGTGTCGAGGTCGTAGTGTAGAGCCGTCCTTGTTTCTTGAGCTTCAGAACTTCAGACAGACAAAGGGCACTGATGGGCTTAAATTCACACTTCACACAAATATTATAGTTGTCTGTTTTTTTCTCTCTCACGCTTAAACGGGTGAACCAATTTGGACGTACCTTGGCATTTAGATAGATTCAATCAATGTGGATCTTCAGCCCTTATCAGCTGGTGGGGGCATCTAGCATCGGTTCATGGCCCCTGCTGAGCCTCATGAAGTCACTATGTCACAACCAGTGCTGTAATTACTTAAATGACAAAAATGCTTGGACAATTCCGCCTCTGCCAAGCTATCGCCTGTCACCTACGTAATTTAAGGCTAGCTTATAGTTCATAAAAAATGTTTGGCGCCCGCGTCGTCACGTCGATGGTGTACCCTTAAACGTAATATTTCTCTATGACCGAGGTTTTATCAATTGACTATATCAAAGTGCCTGTCATTAATTTACTTTTTTTTATTTTGTATAACAGGAAAGGCTACGTTCGCGAGTACCCAGACGGCGGTTGCATCATCACAGCCGGATGTAGAGACCAGGCTATCCGGGACATGCTCGAAAAGCTTCCGGTCAACACGGGGCTCTATATGACCAACAATATGGGAAAAGGGTGGAAATCTTGATTGTCATATCAAAAAATAAATGTTGGAAATTGTTGTTTACTGTCTACTACTGACTGTCCTGGATAAGATCTGCGGGTTGGTATTTTGGTTAACCTAAAAATAAATAAGTAGCAGCCTGGAGTTTGACCTTAGGCAGAGCAATAGGTTCTCCCCCTATTGCATAAGACAAAATATTTTTGTCGAGTTATTTCCTTGAGCCAATTAGGTAGATTCATAGAACAAACATATTACAATGCACATTATTTTTTTATTAAAGACTCCATAATATTTTCCTTTTTTTGGATCTTCGTAAGCGGTAGCTACGAAGAAAAGCACTGAACCTAATCAAATATGAGTATATGAATATTTAAACAGATTTTAGCAGCACACCATGGCACTGCTCGCACTTCGACATGAACAGGATGTAGCTGCACTTGGCCCATAATAAGCTCTTAAAAATCCAAAGGTATACTACCAACGAGATTATTCGCAATGATAGAATACGTCAGGCAGGCGGCAATACATAATTAATGTATGCCACTACTCGCGTGGACGTAAGGTTAAACATAGGCCTGCAAATGTCAATTTAGTTATAAATTATATATCTTAGTTTAGTTTTATTTTATTAGGCCCACACCTATTAGTAATTAGTAACTTTTAAACCTTTTGGAATTGGTTTGAAAGGTATGGATGCCAATGAAATCACAGGCACATGAGACTTAACAACTTTATATCTCAGGGTGGTCAGTGCAGTGCAGTTCGCCACTTGTGAAGAACTGCAACTGTTATCGTGCTTGATCCATTAAATAACTTTATAAAAAAAATAGTAAGTACCTAACTGATAATAAAAACGAGGGAAAACAAATCCATAAAGTTATCCAACGTACCCTTTACAACATAAATACAACTTCCGACCGCCAAGCAACTTAAAATCACGAACGTCAGACTTCCGCCAGAGATTCCGAACATTTTTTTCGTATAATCAAAATGATTTCAAAATTGAAACAGAATTGCAATTTTCCAATATTAAGACACAACTGGCACTACGGAAAAGTTAACACTATCTGTTCATCTATTTAACCGGTTGCTGGTCGACCTTTATTTCCGATTGAATAACCATTGTACTTTTTGTGCGGATAAAAAAATTAGAGCCATCCTTGAGTGCAACAAAGCATGATTCAATTGAGAATAATTGATAAAAAAATCTGTTCTGGAAATAATTGGACGTGATGCAATAACAATGTTTGGATGGTTCGTTATGGTATGACAAAGTCACAACAACTACTTCTAACTTGCACTTGTATTTTGTGGTTGGTTCTTGCGTTAGTACAGTACGTAAGTGACTTGTAAATAATCTTGATAAAAGATAAAATAATAGTAAGGTAAGTAAGTATCTAATTTGTAACATGTACTTCCGCCATAAGGTAAGTAATGATATCTCTACGCGTAGTCTGCGAACTCCTTGGGTATTTGCGTAGAAAGTCCTCACTGCCAATCAGCGTGCAGGTCAAAGAGTCTCAAAAAGTCTAATTATGAACGTGTTTGTTTTTTATTATATTTAATTTATTGTGACGGAACAAGTTTGAGGCCCACCTGTAGTTAAGTGGACTAACTTCAACGAATTGCACTGCGCCCGTCACTTTGAGACATAGTTGTTAAATCTCATGTGCCTGTAATTTCAATGCTTCCCAAGAACTGCTGCCAGAACACATCGATTGGTGCTTGACGACAGATTTTCTACTTGAGGTTGGTCGCTAGCCAGACGGGCATTCGCAAAATGCCCTTCCACCATGCGGTAAAGCTCGAGCCCGCGGCGGGATTCGAACCATGGACCTGCTGCGTGGCAGTCCATAGCCAATGCCACTGAGCCATCACTGCTTCAGCATAAAATCTTGATAAAAGGTAAGTATGGAAGTACCTAATTTGAAACATGTACTTCCACCGTAAGGTAAGTAATGATAGGTCTACGCGTGGTCTACTAATTCCTTGGGTATTTCCGTTTGTAGTCCTCACTGCCAGCCAGTACGGCGTGCAGAGGAAGGAGTCTCAAACAGGTAAATATAGAACGTGTTTTTTTTTCAAAAGTATGAACGTCTTTCAGGTATGAATACAATATGTTATATTATAGAAGATATGACAAATACTATGCCTGATTCAAGAACACGATTCAGTATATTTCACTAGATAAAAAAAAAACATTTAAACATGGCTAAAATATCACTTAATTACAATTTACTGTATCTATACAGTAAATCGAATCAATACCAATTTTATTTTTAATAATTGTGGACCAGCAACCATATCATATAGGACCTACAAGAGTTTTTCCATTTATAAAAGGCTCACATATAAATTTACTTTAAAAATCGTTCATGCTATTTAAATACTTCTTAGTCCAGTTTCACATACGAAACGAAGTGTCTTCGTCCTAAGTCTACCATTTTTAAAGATCAATTCGTCTAATATAGGGCGACTATTTATTTCATATTGGCATTATATACAAATCTATCTTCATGCATAAGTCTAACAGTAAAAAGTGCAGGAATGCACCTGAATCTTTTCTCTTCATGTACTTACTTCGATACTTACTTCCATACCATACTTATATCAAAGATGCTACGCTTTCCGTGGACAGCATTTCGGACTAACGTCTCAATATTACGGGAACTCAAAATCTCCTTGCGGCTATCGTCTGAGTGTCTACGCAGAGTCCTTGAATACTTCGGTCACATTGCAAGAAAAGATCGAAACTACCTAGAGAGGCTTATCGTGACCGGTAAACTGGATGGGAAAAGACGCGTGGTCGCAGCCCATTGCGCGACCAGAGTGAGTGGATGGGTGACCGCTAGTGACATTACTACTGAGCGCTTCCGTGCTTCGGAGGGCACGTTAAGCCGTCGGTCCCGGTTGTCGTATTAGGATGGCAGTCGTTATAGCATGGTGGTAGGGCATTTTGCGAATGCCCGCCTGGTTGGCTACCACCCTCAAGTAGAAAATCTGTCGCCAAGCACCTAACGGTGTGTTCCGGCAGCTGTCCTTGAGAGCCAGTACTTCTAGGTTAGCCTGAACAACATCTTCGACCACATCGCACTTACCATCAGGTGAGATAAGCGAAAGGCAAAACCTATGAGGCATAAAATAAAAAAATTATTAACTCTTCTTCATACCCTTAGTCCAGTCATTACGTCGGAAAAATCGGCTTCAAAAAGAAAGTGAACCGAGAAAGCCAAATTTTTGATATTACGTGGGGGGTGGCTAGAAAAGCTTAAGTTCAAATTGTCGACCAAAATAACCTTGTGCAATTTCCGCCATCTTGAAAAAACCCTTAAATTCAGTTTTTTCATCATAACTCGGTTCCCCGTTGAGATACGAAAGTTTTTATAGAATACTTTTTTGTAGCTTTTTTCACGATCTACAATTAAGGTCCTCTACAT
This sequence comes from Plagodis pulveraria, assembly GCA_963890685.1. Taxonomy (NCBI): domain Eukaryota; kingdom Metazoa; phylum Arthropoda; class Insecta; order Lepidoptera; family Geometridae; genus Plagodis; species Plagodis pulveraria. Next base: position 3,542,249 of record OY982968.1, read on the forward strand.
TTTTCACGTATCGATCGTCGTTTTCGAGATATCGATCAAAAATATCGAAAATTTTTGGAGAATTTTTTTTATTTCGCTATTAACTTTTTTTTTATGGAAGATATCAAAAAATGTTTGAATTAAGACTTGTAGAGCGTGTCCAGACCTACAAATTCGTATTTTTATTTTTCATTTCCGACAAAAATTACGACCTCCAGCGCGCCACAAAGTCGGCCCCAGCGCGCCCGACGCGTCTCCATGGCGCTCTATGGCGTCTCGCCATAGAGCGACCGTTAGAGTTTGGGCGTGGGTCAGGTATAAAAGACCCTTTTTTCGTGTTCATGCCGGAACATCTGCTCCTTATTCGTAGCATTCCAGTCAGTTGTCTGGAGTATTTTGAAGCGAGCGTACGTGTTTGAAAAATTGTGTGAAAATGGGTGAAAGTGAAACGTGTGAACGTGAAAATGAAAAAAATTACCACCTGTAATCATTATTTTTGCTGCATAAAAATTATTTTATCAATAAATTTCATGTAAAATTATTTTATCAATAAATTTCATGTATTTGATTTATAATTCGGCTGGTTTATGATTTTTTTTTGTATTGCAATAATTCCCTGAACCATTCTCCATCCATTTCGACGTGTGGATACAACCGAGCGAGCGGCTAAATGAAAACCGGGCACAGTTTTACTGACTTTGTGGCGCGCTGGAGGTCGTAATTTTTGTCGGAAATGAAAAATAAAAAAACGAATTTGTAGGTCTGGACACGCTCTACAAGTCTTATTTCAAACATTTTTTGATATCTTCCATAAAAAAAAAGTTAATAGCGAAATAAAAAAAATTTTCGATAGTTTTGATCGATATCTCGAAAACGACGATCGATACGTGAAAAATGTAGAGGACCTTAATTGTAGATCGTGAAAAAAGCTACAAAAAAGTATTCTATAAAAATTTTCGTATCTCAACGGGGAACCGAGTTATGATGTAAAAACTGAATTTAAGGATTTTTTCAAGATGGCGGAAATTGCACAAGGTTATTTTGGTCGACAATTTGAACTTAAGCTTTTCTAGCCACCCCCCACGTAATATCAAAAATTTGGCTTTCTCGGTTCACTTTCTTTTCCAAATGTATATAATGACTGGACTACCTGAGCACTTGACTTTTGCTGTTGTTCATGCACTCGTTTACAACCTTCGCCGACAAAAATCCGGTCTCTGCGCAGATTCTTATTGTTCACAATCCATGTAAAACTTTGTGTGAGACTGTATAACCAATTTTTATGCTTAATTTTTACACGACTGCCCAAAAAAAGGATTGTTATTTGTATTTTACCTTGATTCGCTTCTTACGACACCCACAGGTAGCAATGGCACCATACGGGGCTGACACCGTTTTAAACTACGAGTTTGATATTAGTAAATACCATGTACGCAGTGCACCAAGCAAGTCTTGTTAAATAAGGCCAAGGTTACAGTGGCTACAACAATTCTTCCGCTGTACCATCAAGGGCACAGCCAAGAAAACGCACGAAAACGCACGCAATAGTACTGCCATTACTTTCAAATAACTGTTTCATCCAATAGCATTAGATAAAACCACCTAAATGCATCAATCCTATAACACCTATATGAAGCAATATAATTATGTGATATATATTCGTAAGTTGAATCTAAAAATGTCTCGTTCACTTTTTTTCTCATACGAAGGAATGAATTCAGCCGGTAAAATATTATTTTCACCCCACTAGCTCGGAAAGGTATTGTAAATCATTCAAAATCTGCGTGGAAAACTCCTTTTTATTCGATAGCATGAAAAAAGGTATTTGAATTTCGCACCTGAATAAAATTTCCAGAAAAATGAATTTACTTTAAAAATTTGGTAATTTTAATAAAAAATAATCTTACTTTTTACTTTTAATATCGATATACACAAATTTACTATATTATTTAAGCTGCTTTTCTCGTTGAAATGGGGTGAAACATTGTGTTTTGCACTCGGCAACAACGTTATTTCGCGTCTTATACATTTGAAACCTTTTTATTCAATTCAGAAACAATAAAATGGTGATCGAGCCTTCAAGAAACCAATTAGTAAAAGCTTTAAACCTAATTGTTCTCGGTTTTACGTACATAAATCAGATTCAGATGAAATTTATAGTTTCCCTTTTCCAAAATAACACAAACTATCAAACAATATTATACTGTATAAACAGAAATATAAACCTCATTTTTAAAAAGCATGCTCATATCTGAAAACTCGAAAGACTGACACACAATTTTGGCTTCTATGATTGGCGTAAATAACGCTGGTTTTGGTTTGTGGAGGGTGTCAAAGAACCAAAATGTGATCATTTTTCATTTAAAACAAAGCGTTGTCAACAAAACAGTGGATTTTGTGGAAATGTGTGTTGTTTATGATAATGTCGACATTGGAGTTTTAGGGAGTTTTTAATCGTTATATGGTGAAATACGGCCACTCTAGCAACGTAATATATGTATTAAATTTATAAATAGTCAGCAGTCCTTGAGAGCCAGGAAAATTACAGGCTAATGAGACCTAACAACTGGACATCTGTCTCGTTGACGAAACTCGTCTGTTATAGGCAGAGGTGACTAACCTCTCTCACTTAACATCAGGTGGACCTCGGGCTTCTTCCGTCACAATAACATAAAAAATAAATAAAAGAAAAGGTAAATAATGTTGGTGTAAGTATATATGAAAATAATTTATATCTCAGGTAAGTAGAAATCATAATGGCATCGAATTGATTACGAATAAAATACTCAATTATCGATACAAATATTATTGACAATATGATCAATTGATCAGCTAAGACACCTGTTTAATGATTTTAAAACCAACTTTTAAATACTGGTACTTTAAATACCTACATCTCTACCCGTGGGTGTCGTAAGAGGCAACTAAGGGCCTGTTTCAGAATGTTCGAGTAAGTTCCGGTTATACTAACCAGAACGTAAAATAACTAAATGATAAAATTGACACTTAACATGCAGCGCGTTTCAAGCTTTAACCGATGGATAGGCTAAATCGATGACTGTGAAACGCAAAGATAGTGTTTTATTTTTATATTTTCTGGGTAGTATAACCGGAACTTACTCAAACATTCTGAAACAGGCCCTAAGTGTAACACAGAAGAAGTGGGCAGCAGCGCTTTCTGAGGAATTGATATCTCACACTGCCATCCCCAAGACGCCTGCCATATATATTACAGTGACACTATATAGATATGCCAAATTCACTGATTTTATAAATATGTTAAAACTATATTGAACTCAATAATGAAGGTATCTCCCCCAGTCCCAATGTCGGCAACGCCTTTGTCGTGTCTGAGACGAACGGGAGGGGGCATTAAGCTTCTCGTCTCTCTGTGTTCTGATAATGTACTTGAAGATTTACCTGCTGCAAACTGTTTAGTCCTCTCCTCCCTCTCTCTTAGTAGAAATAACGATCTTACTTATACGATTTTATACCTTATTCCTATAAGATTAACGTCGTTATTTTATTGAGTTTATTTAAATGCTATGGCCCTTTATGACACGATTCGGGCTTAAGGCCTCTTTCACGATCTTCAAGTAAAGTCTCGAGCAGGCTAACTGTCGGTTTAAGTTACAAGTAACCGTGCATAAGAATTTCACAATGGTTGAGTAGTACTAACCCACATTTATAGTGACCACTAACTTAGTTCTTGGTTCATCTGTCTATCATACAGATTTCATTAAAAGGTTGGTATTGCGAACACTATATTGGTTAAAAACTTCTTGATTAAAATTATTTTTGACGTATGAATGAGTGACGTTGTTGACAGATTTTGAACGGATATTTGTATTTACTTCGAAGATCCTTCAAGTAACCATCCAGTTGTTAATCAGAAGTCTGTTTACTATTGTGAAACTGAAAAACTATAATTGTAACCTATATTAGCTAAGTAACTTTAACTAGGATGTAAATAATTGACACTTTACTAGAAGGTCATGAAAGAGGCCCTTTAGTCTTGTTAGAGGTTAGTAGTTGCCTTTTTTTATGCCTGTTATATTAGCCTTTGACCACTATCTCACATGATGGTAAGTGAAGATGTGGTCGAAAATGTTGTTTAGGCTAACCTAGAAGTACTGGCTCTCAAGGACAGCTGCCGGAACACACTTTGCTTGGCGACAGATTTTCTACTAGAGGGTGGTAGCTAGCCAGGTGGGCATTCGCAAAATACCCTACCAACATGCTATAACGACTGCCATCCTAAGACAACGACCGGGACCGACGGCTTAACGTGCCCTTCGTAGCACGGAAACGCTCAGTAGTAATGTCACTAGCGGTCACCCATCCAACTCATGACCGTGGGCGACGTTGCTTAACTTTGCTGATCGGTTGAGAAATATTAGTGAACTTTGCCTATAGATATTAGTGAACTTGGCAATGCTGAAATAGAGGGTCGTCACATAAAAACTGGTGAAGTGCGAGGCGCGCCTCTCTCGTTATGGTTCCGCATTACCAATTATAACAGCCTGTAAAAAAAGTGTGATGGTTATGATTACAGCTTCGAACTAAAAACTACATTATAAATGGGCGTTTTCAGTATTATATGGTCAAATAGAGGATTTGATGCATGACATATCAAAATTATAGATTACTTTTTGAGACACACCGCGTAACTACCTAAAATTGACAGCTTTGATTGAAAACCTGAAGAATTTTGAAGCGCTCGTAGCGAAGTTTGCTTAGCCGTTCTTAATCGATCAGCCAAGTTAAGCAACGTCTGCCGCGGTCAAGAGTTTTTTTTTATGGGATAGGAGTGCAAACGAGCTGGCGTCTCACCTGGTGGTAAGACGCCAGCTCGTTTGCACCGTACGGTAGATCCGTCGCCCACGAACATCCGCAAAACCAGAGGTCTCGAGGATGCGTTGCCGGCCTTTGAGGAGGGAATATACTCTCTTCTTGAAGGCCCCTAAGTCGTATCTGTTCGGAAATACTTCATCAGGGAGCTGGTTCCAAATTTTGGCAGTGCGAGGTAGGTAATGCCGAAAATCGCAAGGTTGTGGACTTCCAGACATCGACATGAAATTGATGAAACATCATGCTTTGTCGGGACGTCCGATGGCGAAATTGAGCTGCAGGTAGTAAATCGAACAGTTCCGTGGAACACTCCCCGTGATACATACGGTAAAAGATGCAGAGTGATCCAACATTTGTACGCAGTGCCAAAGGGTCGAACCGACCGGAGCGAACTTGATCGTCGACGATTCGAGTCACTCTGCTCTGCTGTCAAACGAAAGAACCTGGCACTGGGGAGCTCCCGCCCAGAGATGAGAGCAGTACTCCATGTGAGGCCGAACCTGAGCCTTACAAAGTTGCAGGCGATGGGCTGACGTGTCTTCTTGGGGTTAAATTGGACTAAGTTCAGTCGGTCCCATTTCGAAACATTTGACAACATGGCATCGACTTCAGACACAAGTTTGTTTCAACTCTCGACAACGTTTTCTCGAGAAATTTTAGCACGGCCGGTGTAAGAGGCATCTCCGGTACTGTCATCCGCATAACAATGGATATCGCTAAACTGCAGCATGTCATTGATGTGCAAGAGAAATATGTAGAGTTGGAGATAGCACACAGCCTTGAGGAACGCCAGCATTAATTGGCTTCAAGTCGGAGCATGCACCGTCGACAACGACCTTGATACTCCAATCTGCCAAAAAACTGGAGATCCAAGCGCACAATTTTTGGAAAGCCCATAGGAAGGAAACTTCGAAAGGAGCACTTCATGCCACACCCGATCAAAGGCCTTCGCTATGTCCAAACTAGCCGCCAACGCCTCACCCTTGGAATCCACCACATCCGCCTATCGATGTATAAGGTATACTAAAATATCACCAGCTGAGCGACCGCGACGAAAACCGTACTGTCGATCGCTAATCAGCTGGTGCTCCTCTAGATACTGCGACCTGGTTGTTAATAATGGATTCCATTATCTTGGAGAACAAAGACGTTATGGCTATAGGGCGATAGTTGGACGGATCTGAGCGGTCACCTTTTTTAGGGATCGGGTGCACCAAAGCCGTCTTCCATATTTTTGGGACAACGCCTGATGTGTAGCAGAGCCGGAAAAGACGCGTTACAACCTATGTCAACTCTGGAGCACAAGTCCGCATCACTATCGGAGGAATGCCATCAGACCCACTCGACTTATGAATGTCGAAGGAGAAAAGTACTTTACGTACTGCACTTTGCCGGACAACTATATCCGGCATCGAGGTATCACACCGTGGTATGGTCGGTGGCGAGTTCCGTTGGTCATCCAAAGTCAAGTTATGCTGGTCGACTATCATTGTTTGAGATGTCGCGTCGAGTATATATAGGTCAATGTTTGGAGCCAGTAATTCTAATTAAGCCTGTCAACAACTTCGACCACATCATCACTTACCGTCATGTGTGATTGTGGTGAAAGGCTTACATATAAGCAATAAAAAAAACCTTTCTTTCATACCTTAACACAGTAGTGTTATGTAGTCTCTCGCGAGTCTGTTCCACTGGTGTACCCACCACGAATCGACCATATCACATCATCACTTTGTCATTTTGAAGCAGTGATGGCTCAGTGGCATGGGCTATGGGCTGCCGTGCAGCAGGTCCATGGTTCGGATCCCGCCGCGGGCTTGAGCTTCACCGCATGCTGGAAGGGCATTTTGTGAATGCCCGCCTGGCTAGCGACCACCCTCAAGTAGAAAATCTGTCGCCAAGCACCTAACAGTGTGTTCCGGCAGCAGTCCTTGAGAGCCAGAAAAATTACAGGGTAATGAGACCTAACAACTGGACGTCTCAGTGTGACGGGCACAGTGCAATTCGTCGTTGACGAAATGCGTCTGTTATAGGCAGAGGTTAGTCCACTTAACATCAGATGGGCCTCGGGCTTGTTACGTCACAATAACATAAAAAAAAAACACCTACCGATTTTAGCGATGACCAGATGATGTTGTAAAAAAATGCATATTAATTTTACGCCTGCTATAATGCTAAGCTATTGATATATTGTTTGTATATAAGCATAGCAATACATCAACGCGCGCCGGCCGCTGTTTGCTCTCCCATCCAATCAGGTTCTATAAAGTTAAATAAAGTCAACAAAAGCCTCTTTAACGTACACTGCTTTTTAATACTTCACTTTGAAAACTATCGCAAGTTTTATCCATATTAACTTATTTGGATTGAGTTACGCACTCAGGTCGTCGCTTCGCGCAATCGTGACTCTCAGACGAAGGTCTTCAAAACAGTCCGAAACTAGTCGGAATCTATCCGGTAAATATAACGCAGGTCCTAGCCGGTTCCAAATAAGTTAATATGCTTATTTTATACCTTATCTCTCACCTTATGGTTAGTCACGATGTGGTCGAAGATGTTATTCTAACCTAGACTAGAATTACTGGCTCTCAAGGAGCGTTGCCGTTAGGTGCTTGGCGACAGATTTAATACTTGAGGGGCTACCCTCAAGTATAAAATATAGCTACGAAGCTAGCCAGGCGGGCATTCGCAAAATGCCATGCGGCTGCTATCCTAAGACAACAAACGGGACCGAAGGCTTAACGTGACCTCCGAAGCACGGAAGCGCTTAGTATTAATGTCGGTCCGCCATCCAGGTCATCCGCTTACTTCGCTTCGAGGGTTGAAAAATTAGTAGTTCTTACCAGCTGCTTTCAAGTACTTAAAGGATAAAACTTAATACATACGTTTAAGTAAAACTTAATACTTTTTAATAGTTTATTTGAAGCAATGATGGCCAAGCGGCAGCTATGGACTACCGTGCCGCCGGTCCTGCTTCGATCCCCACCGCCAGCCTGAGCTTCATGGAAAGGTGGAAGGGCATTTTACGATTGCCCGCCAGGCTGACAACCTCAAGTAGTAAATTTGTCGCCAAGCACCTAACGGTGTGTTTCTGACAGCAGTCCTTGAGAGCCATACATAGTCGTTAAGTCTTATATGTGCCTGTAATTTTACTGGTCTTAAAATGCTCTTCGACCATGCGGTGAAGCTCAAGCCCCCGGCGGGATTCGAACCATGGACCTGCTGCGCGGCAGTCCATAGCCAATGCCACTGAGCCATCACTCCTTCAAGACTTTCCCTCACGTATACCGCATTGTACCGCATTATACCGCATCCTGTACTATTTTCAGTATTTTCCAATTAGATAGAAATAGGGCCATTCAATCGTACCGCATTCTAACTAGAATCGAAACTGCATCCCCAAATTTAATTCACATTATTGTATCCATACCAAATTGAACTGTATCTATAAGGAAAACAGTTTGGAATACCAAAGCAGATGTTTGCAGGTTCTGTATTGAAGAGAAGTAGAGTGGAAGGATTGTGGAGCGGCATCGCAGGTCGTCAACGGATCGTGAGTAGGTCGGGGTGGGGTGCGTTTGTGACGGATGCATTGACAGGGGTGACATTCCGATTCTGCTTTATATGGCTAAGTTTATCGGTCCCTTGGAAAATGTTCAGGAACAAGCTTTTCTCCATTAAAAAACTTTGAAAAACAAGCTTTTACTATGTTTTTTTAATAAAAAGAACTAAAAATTTAAAAAAGTACTCGTCAAGACTATCAAATGAGTTCGACCTCGATGAGGTTGTGTCGTTTCATTGCGAACATTTTTGCTTGGTGGTAGGGCATATCTGTCGCTAAGCACCTAACAGTGTTTCTAAATATAATTACAAGCACTATCGCGTGCTAAGCGAAATATATTTAACAAATTATTGGAGTACAAAATTTTATGCCCGACGCGATATCGGAGGACGCGGGTTCAATTCCCGCCTTGGGCATAAAATTTTGTACTCCAATAATTTGTTAAACCTAACAGTGTGTTCCGGCAGCTGTCCTTGTGAGCCAGTACTTCTAGGTTAGCCTGAACAACATCTTCGACCACATAATCACTTACCATCAGGTGAGATAGTGGTCAAAGGCTAACCTATCAGGCATAAAAAAAAATATCAAAGCTATAAATATAACTCTCTTTTTGACATTTCTGTAGCACTTACCAACCAACAACGGAACCCACTTTTACAATCGCCCACGTTTTATGGTGCCCACACATGACAGTCATAAAACTATGATAATTTTAATGCCACTAATTTATACGTGTCGACATGAATACTGCATTAAGGCTTTATTGCGTGTCATCGTGTTTGCATCGGTTGTTTTTTGATAATATTTTTTGAAGCGCTCGTAGCGAAGTTTACTTAGCTGTTCTCAACCGATCAGCAAAGTTAAGCAACGTCGCGCGCGGTCATGAGTTGGATGGGTGACCGCTAGTGACATTACTACTGAGCGTTTCCGTGCTTCGGAGCCGTCGGTCCCGGTTGTTGTCTTAGGATGACAGTCGTTAAAGCATGGTGGTAGGGCATTTTGCGAATGCCCGCCTGGCTAGCTACCACCCTCAAGTAGAAAATCTGTCGCCAAGCACTTAAGTACTTCTAGGTTAGCCTGAACAACATCTTCGACCACATCATCACTTACCATCAGGTGAGATAGTGGTCAAAGGCTAACCTATCAGGCATAAATAAATAAGAAAAAATATCTATATGACAACAGTTATAGTATCTGAAGCTAGAAGCGTGGTGCGGAAAGGGAAGCCATTTTGATATCAAAAACAAGCAAGTGATACCCAGGGAGCTTGTATTGAAACAGTTTTGATTTCGAATGTTGTCATGGATGATATTATCGTGCATGGTCACAGGTCCTTGTTGAGGGGCCTAAAGGGATCATCAAATGCCTAAAGCTATTTGTCATTGCTAGGGTTATTGTTGTCCTTTAATATTACATATATACATCAGTAGAGAATATATACTTGCAGTGATGTAGCAGAAACAGTTGATTCCAAGAACTTTCGGGTGCTGGCTTTCTCTCTGTTCTTAGTACGAGTTTTCTCAGGTTAGTCTGTCAGTAATCTGTAAACATTGTGGCGGAACATTGACGCAAGTGCAAAATCAACAAAAAGCATCAAATACACATGTTTTTATAGCTTTTTTCCCACTTGTGTATTTATTCCTGTAGTACAAAAGTCGGTGATCTGGATATACATCACCCTCTTGGTCAGTTGACCAAGAGGGTGTAACTACGCTTGACATGTCATAGTGAAAATTAAAACTCGATTAACAGAAACAATTTAAATTATCATATGTATCGACATATATCAAGCCTAAATATCGAGCAGTATGCTGTATATACCAGGTCTGGCAGTTCGCCGCCAGTTAGCTTGAAACAACAATGTTCAATTCAAAGGTTACACGAAAGTAGATCCTTGCCTTTACTTTAGCAGAAATGTATTACTTAATGACAACGGAAACTATTAATTAGTGATTCAAATCATGAAATGAAAATGTGAAGCATAGATAGGACGGGAAGTAACGTATTTCCAAAACATCTTCTACTAATTGACATAGAAAGCTGTCTGTATAAATAAAAAAATATATATTAAAGAAAAAGCAAAAGAAAATATTTGATTTATTATTAAGACTAGTGATTAAAATTACAAAAACATTAAAAAAAACAGATATATGCAACTAAAAATTGTAACAAATATAAACCATTTTCAATAAAAAAAAATGCCTCAACATCGAATAATTTTAATTTTCAATTTGCTTTACAAAATTACAAAGTTAAGTTAAGTTTATAGAGACACAAATTATTTATGGGCAGTTTCATATTATATTATGATATAGGCAATTTTATATTGTTTCTGGATATGTATCTGGACATGTAGGTAATTGTAAGTTATTTAAAATAACTATTCTTCTTCACCAATATAGGGTTTAATTAATACAGGGACAATGCACTGACTATCCGTATCGGAAACTGTGCCCATCACCCTGAGACATAGTTTCATGCGCCTGTAATTCTGCAGATGTCCTGTGTTGCTTTAATTTTATAGTGATAGCCGTAGCTCAAAGGCTGGAGCGACAAAATAAAAAAAAACCTTAAAGAAATATTCTCCTTATAATTCTGACTAGACATAAAATCAGTCTTCAGATATTTTCAATTTTTCAGTGCACACGCGGAATGCGATAAAATAATACTTTCTCATACAAAACTAAGTTATCGCGCTTCTAAATCGCATTACTGTTACATTTGAGGTGTAAGTCAAAAGTTTCAAGAGAGTTTTAAATAATAACAAATTTCATTTGCTATTTTATTTTCTCGTGATCGAGGTAGCGTATAGGAGGAAGTTATTTTGCTTGTGCCGCCAATTGCCATCATTTTTTAGGAAGTAGCCAGCCAAGTGACAGGGTTCAAATTACATCAAATCGACGCTTGACGCCTGTTATTATTTATCTCTGTTACTCAGTTGTTTCAAATATCACCTACATATCCTAAAACAAGGCGAAATTACCTGTATTCAAAAACAATATGTCGTGCTTTAATTTGTAAATTCAAGAAGGTAAATTCAATAGCGAAATAACGGATAAAAAAGTTAGACTCCTGACATATTTTAGTAAATTGTTGATTTTATCGAAAATTATCAGAGTTACAACTGGGTTGTGCTGTATTGTTTTCCGTTTAATTATATAATACAAGTTTTGTGACAGCACAAAGAAAAGAACACCATATCATGAAGAACACAACTGAAAAAACACATTGCAAAGATACTTTTTTTATAATTTACCTATCAACTATACACAAACGCACTGACAGCTTCCAATTTTTATAGGTGACCTTCCTGAGCACGTTTGCCGTCCATTTTGCCTAAAACAATCTACTTCTTCAGCGTGTGTTTTTTGTTGACAGATTGTGGAGAGCCGTGTGGTGATTTTAAACTTTTTTAGTATGGACTCGTTGGTTCTCACGGTAGTCCAAATTATACGGATCATCCTTTGAAAGCAGCGCCCCTCCAAGGAATTGATCTTATTGCTATTATTCTTCTGTTAGTCCAAGTCTAGGCACCATATAAGAAAAATGAAAAGACTAGAGCACGAACCAAGTGCACTTTAATTGTACGACGAATTCCTCTGTTCTTCCAGATCTTTTGATGTTAATTATAGCTCTTTAGCCATGTCGGCTCCATGGTGATAGTGAAACCGTCACTAGTTATCAAATACCCAAGAAATACAAACCGCCATATAATGTAACCGCTCCGTTGAGTGCGTCGGTTATTGGAAGTACTTTTTCTCTGTCCACCGACAATATTTTATTTTAGAGTTATTGATTTAAGACCGAGATTGGCAGTTTATACGTTAACTTCTTCAGTAAAGCTGCCTTTTTCACTTCTCTTCTGATTATAGTGGTTCCATCTGGATCTCTAAGTTCACTGAAGCTGCGACCACCTACTGCAATGCCAGTCCAGCCATCCAGGGCTTTTCTCATAATATTATTTGCCACGTAACATTTCGCACCCAAGCTTAAGATAATAGCTAAACGAAAAGTGTCTGGATCTTTAAGGCTACTAGTATTGTAAAGAAAAGATAGGCTGTAACCAAAGACCAGATTTCCTCACAGAAACATCAAGAGTACTACCACAATCTGGGACGCGAGGGACATGCCATACTTTATCATGCCTATACAATATAAATATTCTGAGTCATATACAGCGTTACCAAGCTCAAAAAATAACCCATACGTTTTCACGCTATCTCTCCCAACTTGCACCTGTCCTTATATATACCGAAGCGAGCATCCTGCTGCGAACAGCACAGATGTAGTCTGCAATGCTGCGTTATTAGATCCGTCGAACAAACATACAGTACAAAACTGAACATGTAGGATGGAACTTCAATTCGAAGGTAAGAGGATGAACGGAAATGCAATATGGCCTCCGTTCGGTCGCAGAATGCATGATACATTGATGAGATTCTACCGTATCTATTCTAGTGATATCGAAATGCGAAGGAGAGTCTCTACGTTGTCTGGAAAGTACCTAAGTATATATAAGGGATGGTAGAAAGATTCTTGTTATATTTATAAGTAATTAACAATAACTTAGTCTTTGAGAGCTACTAATCTTGTACTTGCGATATAAACGTTAATAATGGTTTCACAGATTACTGGGTAAAAACAAAACAATTCACAATAAAAACGTGACGATCACCTTTATACACACACACTGTATTTTCCTGCATATACACCATGTACGATTTTAAATAAAAAAATTAAAATCATATATTGGAAATTACACCAAGAGAAAAAGTGATTTTTCCTGTCGTTGTAATTTTGTAATATAATCCCCGGAGCATGCGTCCTTGCAAAAATAATAATATTATAATTATAGGGTTGCGTCATCGTTAACAAGTTTAAAGCTAATTGTAAAAATCAAACGTCATGTTGGCTTAGCGGTTCGGCTATAGGGGTACCCGATGGCGCGGGTTCGAATCACGCACGTGACTATATTTTTTCCTGTCGTTGTAATTTTGTAATGTAATCCATGGAGAATGCATCATTGCAAAGATAAAAATAATGTTCTCAAAAATGGTATGTAATATTGGCATAACATCTCTAAAACGGGAGGGAGGCTCCAAATATATATCTATCTTTCTTTTTTGGGATGACATTTTATGAGATAGATATATTTTGGTGCCTTTGACAGGCATTTTATAGTCTGTGATACTTAACGCGACGCAGAAAAAGTATGCACGTTGCGTTTTGTACTCAATAATGTTATAGAAGTATAGTGTGGGATTGTATGTTTGTATTAAGTAATTTCAGTGTATAAATCATGTTGGATGAAACCTTTCCATTCTAAAATTAACATGGAGTTTCAAAAACATTTTTTTTTCATTTATATATTCATGTAATGTAAAAATAGAACAATGTTCAAAACCAAACGCAAACTTTTTAGTATAAAAAACAACGACTGGCGGGATTTCATATTTAATTGCGACCGTGAACATAGATAATCCCAAAAAATTAATTCAAGCGAATCCAATTCGGAAATATATGGCACTCCCCCTGATTTAAAATCTGAGGAATTCATTTTTGAGAAAAGCATTATACAAGCCTCAACCAGTAAGAAAACCACCCTCATACTTGGCCAAGAAGGCTTATTTACTGGATTCCGCAGTAAGGTACTAAAATCATATTTTTCAATTAAAAACTTACTTATTGTTATATTTCTGCGTAGTAAAATCGCTGCTCACATTATTTTGTGTCTATTTTCTTATGTGAGACTGAGAGATTGACGTTGCCGCCATGTTGTAATACGCGCTGTCATGGGCGTTACAGTCCCACCAACTTATCTGTTCAGGCGGCAAAAAAAAGAACTACAACATTCCTTCAAATTGTGACAGTTTGTAGTTGATTTCCTTGACCAGTAGCGCCCTCGAGAACTGCACAGTTAAGTTGGTGGTACTATATGTCTCTGTTAGTTTATTAGATTTTCGTACTGCCACAGCTTAACTCAATGATATGACAGAAATTGCCAGAAACCAAGGAATTTATCTAAAGGTTTGAAGCAATGATAACATGTTAGAAACAGACTATTATGTGTGTCGCAAAGAACATAACGGTGTGTTCCGGCAGCGAGCGGTCCTTGAGAGTCAATATTTTTATGTTAGCCTGAACAACATCTTCGACCACATCATCACTTACCATCAGGTGAGATAATGTTTAACTATAAAAAACCTTTTTTTTAGCCTTTTTCAAAATAAATGGTCTATCTATAGTTCACATTATATTCCGGATTCTAATAATTTTATAAGACATGTTACAAATTGCAAAGAGATCGCTATAGTTTCTTGCCCGTTGTTCTCGCAGTGGATCTGTCTGTATCCTTTTTACGAGAAGAACGAACAAGAAAATCACAATTTCTATAATTATTCTTCATAAGATCATCGTAGGCGCCTAAAATTAATCAATTTTTTTGATTTTGACCGGATTTCAACGGATGTATACTAAATATATGACCCCTTATTGATCATATTGATAATTTACTGTATATGTGACTACGTCTTTAGGAAGTCCGCTAGATCTTAAATGATGAATTAATTAATTAAATTTACAGCTGATAAAAACAAGTGTGGCATCTTCAGCAAGAGTCAGCGTTGCGTTGGTGGGAACGACTAGTGTGCAAACACTACTGTGTGTAGAAGTAATGTATAACACTGAATATACTGTGGCAATCATAAGAGGGGACAAACAAAAACATATCTGATTAGGAAAATAAATATAAATATAATAAAATAAGCCTTCAGATAAACTGCCATCATAGACTGTAATTCCAAAACGCCTGCCAAGCGTGGGGATTATGGCAACCCCTCTCCTCTCTAATGAGTGAGGTCTTTGTTCAACGCTTGATGTAAGATCTGTTGATGATGATGTTGATGTATGGTAGGTATTTTTTATTTATTTATTTATAGCTGATATGCTCGCCTTTGACCACTAACTAACGTAATGGTAAGTGATGATGTGGTCGAAGATGTTGTTCAACCAAACTAAGAATTATTGACTCTCAAGGACAGTTGCCGGAACTAATCATTAGGTGGCAACAGACATACTACTTGAAAGTGGTAGCTAGGCAGCGGATATTCGCAAAATACCCTACCACCAGGCTTCAACGACTGCCATCATAAGACAACAACCGGGACCGACGGCTTAACGTGCACTCCGAAGCAAGCAATCGTTCAGTAGTAATGTCATTAGCGGTCACCCATCCAATTAATGACCGCGGCGAACGTTACTTAACTTAGAACGGGTAAGCAAACTTCGCTACGAGCGCTAAATTCAGATAGACAGGCTTCGTCGTCGTTGCTTCGTATTTCGTTAGTCTCTCTTTTTGTATCGTAAGTTCTCGAAAATCAAATTTCGTTATTATTACGAACAATATATCACCTAACCATAGAATATTCAGAAGTCCCCAACAAATACCTGAGACGTTGTATACAGCTTCCAACTTTATGAGCGCAGTAACTCTTCTGACCCAAATACTGACATAGATTTGTATAGAGTGATTGATTACATAGTTGTTTTATTGGACGCGGTGTTTTATGGGTTATATGTCAAATAATGGGTTTGGCTTGAGATTTTGACATTTTGGAGAGAAAGCAAGAGAAAATATGCTTTGGACTTCTACGACGCCGGACCACAGGAAGCGGTTTATAGTTCAGATTTGTTCGTTTACAAGTAGTACACAAGCAAGCGGTCGACTTCTATAGTTCTGCAAACTTAGTTAAGGGTCACACATCCTACACTTTTAATAGGTAACACTTTAAATTACCCTTTTAATCACAAAGGAAAAGTCTTTTGAAAGTGCGAAAAGATGCGTTGGCAGAGTTGTCTAAGCACCCACGTTTCCCAAGACATGTTTTGATGCGGCGCGCCTATAGCTATCTACAAGGCACAGTTCCAGTCTCGGAATTAATACAGAGAAATTATTTTTCAATAAAAATGTATTAAATGTCCAAACGAGATAAAAACCTTGATTTCCAAATATGATTGACAAGCACCATCGCGTGCTCAGCGAAAATCATATTTACAAATTATTAGAGCACTTTTTTTTCCGGGCGGGAATCGAACCCGTCTCCTCCGAATTCATGCCTGATACCCACCGGAACCATACTCTTTCGAGCCGAAAGTGCTTGTTCAAACACTTTAGTAACTCTCGCAATAATGTCGCTAATTTACTAAAAATGTTGTGCTCTATATTGGAGCACAAAATTTTAGTACCGAACGGGAATCGTATGGGAAGAGTATGGTTCTGGTGGCTAGAGTTTAGGCATCCGGTGCAAATTCGGAGGACGAGGGTTCGATTCCCATCCGGAGCAAAAAATTTTGTCCTTTGTTTGGAAACTCAAGGTTTAAATTACATTTACAAATTACTGGATAATTTGTAAATGTAATTTAAACCTTGAGTTTCCAAGTAGCATCCTTAAAAAATAAACATCACACTTTATTTCCCTTTATTTAAATCTTCCAAGCACCTATCTCAACAATTTTTAATACCCCAACACGAAGGCAAAGCCGGCTCTCTTAGACAATAGACCTAACAATCTCCAGCATTCCAGTACAGTACGGTCCCGCATACCTGAGTCGCAGCCGCGAGTGCAGCCGCGAAGGTATTTCCCATTTAGAAATATAGAATCGAAAACATCTTTAGTATGCCAGCAAAATGTCACCAGTGTATTCTCGGCATACTAACTATTAATTACTGGACTTAAAACAATAAGTTACCTATTTTAATATTGTTATGTTTGCAATAACGCCTGCTATGCTGATTACAAACATAACAATTACAAAATTACAAATATACGATAGTAAATATTTAAGTCATGTGCGGGATCCGAATCCGCGTCCATCCACCCCTTTAGCCGAGGTATGCTCTAACCAATTGAGCTAACATGACATGACGTCATAACTCAAATCTTTCCTATCGTTCTTTAACCATCGTTTTGGGATGGACCGACATCTATACCACTTACGTTGTAGTACAAACAAGACCAATTTTGCAATTGGTATGCCGCTCCATCCCAATACGATGGTTAAAGAAAGATTTGAGTTATGACGTCATGTCATGTTAGCTCAATCGTTAGAGCATACCCCGGCTAAAGTGTGGATGGACGCGGGTTCGGATCCCGCACATGACTTAAATTTTTTCGATCGTATATTTGTAATTTTGTAAATTATTGATATGGAGACGTAAGCGACACGAGTAGATCCCGTTAATTTTTGTATTGTTGCAAATTGGTTTAAGCTCGTTCTTGGATTTATGAGAATATGAATGGGTAGTAGCAATAGGTATGGGTTGAGACACAAGGGCTCTAAGGTCCGAATCCTGCCGCGGGCTTGAGCACTATATTAATTCCTAACTAGTTTCTTTTGGAGAATTTTTTTATATTTTATAGCTGATAGGCTAGCCCTTGACCACTATCTCACCTGATTGTAAGTGATGATGTGGTCGAAGATTATGTTCAGGCTAACCAATAATTAATGGCTCTCAAGGACAGCTGCCGGAACACCGTTAGGTGCTTGGCGACAGATTTTCTACTTGTGGGTAGTAGGTAGCCGGGCGAGTATTCGCAAAATACCCTGCCACCATGCTGTAACGACTGCCATCCTCAAACAACAACCGGGACCGAGACGACTTAACGTGCCCTCCGAAGCATGTGCACGCTCAGTAGTATGTCACTAGCGGTCACCCAGCCAAGTCATGACTGCGGCGGACGTTGTTAACTTAGCTAACTGAATAAGAACGGCTAAGCAACTTAGGTACGAGTGCTTCTAAATATAGATACATTTTTTTTTTTTATTGTTACGTAACAAGCCCGAGGCCCACCTGATGTTAAGTGGACTAACCTCTGCCTATAACAGACGCATTTCGTCAGCGACGAATTGCACTGCGCCCGTCACATTGAGACATAGTTGTTATGTCTCATTGTGCCGGTAATTTCACTGGCTCTCAAGGACTACTGCCGGAACACACCTTTCGGTGCTTGGCGACAGACTTTCTACTTGAGGGTGGTCGCTAGCCAGGCGGGCATTCGCAAAATGCCCTTCCACCATGCGGTGAAGCTCAAGCTCTGGGCGGGATTCGAACCATGGACCGGCTGCGCGGCAGTCCATAGCCAATGCCACTGAGCCATCACTGCTTCAAATACATACACACACCTGAAACGGTTAAATTGTAATTACGTGAGGCGAGGCTGTAACGCTTACGTTATTTTTTATCTACTTAAGCGAAAATGTAGCTGATGGTTCGATTATACTAGACCCAAAATGTGACTTAATGTAAGGCAATTTTGGAATTGAACTCACTCCTGTTAGTTACGTCGTGTAATACTATTAAAACGCCTTACGTTTACGACTCTGAATATTCGGCGACATTATTAAATACGGCAATTTTCGGCTTAGGAAAATGTAATAACATTTGATAATACATAATTCACTCATAGTAAAAATATACAGGGTAATTGGAAAAATGCGAACAACCTCTTAGGGTTGACTTCTGCTACACATATAATAAAATTTGAAATGTTATGTTCTTTGAAAAAAAATGTTTTTAACGGTTTTTTTTTATTACATGAGGAGCACTTAAAGACAAAAGAATCTTGTGACTGTAATAAAAAAAAATCTAGTCAACATTTTAGTATGTTTGCAATAATGCCTGCTATTAGGTTAGATAACTTTTATTAGATAACATATCAAAAAAAAAAATTGGTTGCGTCATCATTTACAAGTATTGCAAAATTGGTCTTGTTTGTAGTAAAACGTAAGTTGTGCTATAGAGGTCGCTCCATCCCAACACGATGGTAAAAGAACGATAGGAAAGATTTGAGTTACGACGTCATGTCATGTAAGCTCAATTGGTTAGAGCATACCCCGGCTAAAGTGGTGGATGGACGCGGGTTCGAATCCCGCACATGACTTAAATTTTTCCTATCGTTTATTTGTAATTTTATAATTCATCTCAAAATGTTTGTTAAGACTAGCAGAAGTCAACCCTAAGATTATTTTCATTTTTCCAATAACCCTGTATAGGCAAAATTTTACCACGCAAGGTAATTTTTGTCTAGGTATAACAAGGTACAATTTGCCATAACTAAAGTAATAACATAGTGATGCAAAACTGTTTTTGCTTCAGGCGTATATAGTGTTACTACACGATATTATCGTATGAGAATGTCGTAACATTGCAACTAGAAGGCGCCCTAGGAAAATTTTGCACGCACTGACATCATTTACAAGGAATCGTTAATCGAACTTGTCAACTTTGGATACATGTAGATCCTTGTAATACCGCATTTTGGAGTTAAATGGTCACTGGAGAGCTAGTAACATTACCTGTTACAAGGGTTCCGCACCTCAGAAGGAAAAAACGGAATCCTTAAAGGGTTACTTTGTTGTCCGTCTGTCTGTCTGTCAAGACCATTTTTTTCAAGAACGCTTGGAGGTATCAAGCTGAAATTCATATCAAATACTCAGGTCTACAGTATCTTTGAGTTGTGAAAAAATCAAACTTTAGAAGTTAAGTTAAGTTAGTTAGTTTAAGCCAACGCAATCAAAAGATACAGCCAGTTTTCGACACTCGCATTGGAATCAAAACCTACAGGGTACTTCCCGTGAACTCAGAATCTTAAAATTTGGTACGAAGCAACCTCCTATAGCACTGACAAAGAAAAAATTACGAAAGCATTTCTAGTTACATCATATATTAAAATATTTTTAATAATCTTAAAATATGATGGATTTCATTTAGCAATAAAAATACCATAATTTTCACTTATATACCTACAGGTTTGTACGGAACCCTCGTTGCTAGAGTCCGACTCGCACTTGGCCGTTTTTTATTTATTTTACAGTCCTCTGAACTGGAATCCTTCGGTACCCGAAGTTTGCCAAAGGTAGCCTAAGGTACTCGGTACCTAAAGCAGCAGTGGAGTGTGGGCAGTGCATGGCTGCCACTACCGCAATTCAGCCAGTTAAATTACAGGCACATGAGACTTAACAACTGTATGTCTTAGCGTAATTCGTCAATAGTGGCGAAATGCATCTGGAATAGGCAGAGGATTGTCCAATTAACTTAACACTGGGCGCACTTGACCCGACACAATCACATAAAAAAACACACACAAATCCACATCCACCCACAAACAAAACAACCAGATATGTTAATAAATAGATTCAGGCGTTACATTGCGGAAATCCATATTTAATAAAATTTAAAAAATATTTGTTATTACCAGATATGTATTTATGTAAAAAAAAAGTTTTCTTGGCATAATTTCTGTTTACTATAATCACACATTGGAGAAGGTGGTCTTTGAAACACGGTGTTAATCTACGTCGAGGACCAGACGCTTCAATATTAACATGGTACACGATGTTATGTCTAAAAATGTATTTTTTTTGTGTTTTATATTATGTTTTACCCCGTGGGGTGCCGGGCTAGAATGTCACCCCCCCATCTCTACCCGTGGGTGTCGTAAGAGGCGGCTGTGTTCAGCAGTGGACTATCCGGCTGATACAGTACAGTACATATTATGTTTCATGCCTACTTATTCAGGCCTACATATTTTTTTTTTAATTATCCAAGTAATTAAATAGAAAGCACTCAATCCTCCACCTGCAGTACGTCAGTTCATCAGTTAGGTAACTCTAATTCAGTCCAGACTCGGTCTTTAACGGCCAAGTTACGACTAAGTTAGGGATAAGTTAGCAACGGAAGTTGGTTCCCAAGTTTGTAGCCAAATTGAAATCGGGAGACTGACTCGAAAGGAAATTGTAGCACCGTGTCTAAAATAATCCTTACCATTCGAGTAATATTATTTATCGAAAATATGGGTGTCTATGTTTTTATGCCATGTATTCTTTGGCCCTTTTAATGCTAATAGGCTAGTCTTTGACCACTACATGATGGTAAGTCATGATACGGTCAAGGAGATATTGTTCAGGCTAGAATTACTGGCTCTCAAGGGCCATACTGTTAGGTTCTTGGCGACAGATTTTCTACTTGAGGGTGGTCGCTAGCCAGGCGGGCATTGACAAAATGCCCTTCCACCATGCGGGGAAGCTCAAGCCCGCAGCGGGATTCAAACCATGGACCTGCTGCACGGTAGTCCATAGCCAATGCCACTGAGCCATCATAGCTTCAAAAACTTTCGGCAATAGCGCCGCGCCATCCATGCCATGTTTCAAATATTAGTAAGAACACAGCGTGACTGTTCTAGTCGACGTTTTGATGCTAGATGAAATAGTCACCTGCGATTTCAATCAACCGTGTAAAAGAGGTGACATTTAACTTTTTACAAGCTCGGCTTTAGTCACCCGTGTAAAACTCACATTATATGTTTCCCACAAAATTACAATTCAATCGCGGACAGAGAACAAAAGAGATACTTTTGACTTCTAACATAGTTGCGTCCAATGCAATCTACGCGCGCACTTCCGACAATAAACACAATAGTTTTCACCTAATCTAATTGTAAAGTTACATTAAACGACCATTTTGTAAGTTAAACCATCTGTGAAGCGGGAAATCGTCCCTCAGGCCGCTTCAGGCGAAGCGTGAACTATTGTCTTCTAATTGAAATGCATTACGTTTGTCTCGTGGCCACGCTTTGCTTGAATGTTTCAATTTCCGTATACATTTGTATGTTCAGAATAGTTAGCTAGCTTACAAACTAAGATAGCACCGTCACATTCGGTAACAATATATGTGTTATAATAAAAAAAACCGGCCAAGTGCGAGTCGGATTTCACCACCGGGGTTCCGTACAAAACTGTGTATAAGTAAAAGTTATTTTATTTTTACTGCTAAATGAAATCCATAACATTTTGAAATTATTAAAAATATTATTCAAATATGGTGTAACTAAAAATTTATGCTTTTCGCAATTTTTCCTTTATTTCTGCTATAAGATTATGTTATTAAGTTGCTTCGTACCAAATTTAAAGATTCTGAGTTCACGAAAAGTAGTACCCTATAGGTTTCGATTTCCTTGCTGGTAACGAAAATTTGCGGCATAAACGGCTGTATCTTTTGAGTGCATTGTCTTAGAAGTTAGATTTTTTCTAAGCTCCAAGGGACAGTAGACTTGATTATGTGATATGAATTTCAGCTTGATACCTCTCCTGAGAAAAAGAATCTGACAAACAGACGGACAACAAAGTGATAATAAGGGTTTCGTTTTTTCCTTATGAGACTTCTAATACTAAAATATATAAAACACTGATCACTATCGACAAGAGTTGTAATTACTAATTATGTTACAGTTAATTGGCTTTGAAAAAAAGGTAGTAACCTTTTGTAAAAATACCACGACGAGTGCAATGCTTAATCAAAACTTTGCCGTTGATGGCTTTTCGTTTGTTGTGTAGTTTGGTGCTGAAAAATTTCTAAAATAGATTACCATCATCATCTGACCCATAACACACTTCCATAAACTATTTTTAGGAGGGACATAATACAGAGAAAAGTGGTTTTTTCAAACCACTTTAGGTATTATCTTACACAACTAAATAAATGTGAATGAAGGGTACAAAGAAAATATATATTATTTTAAAAATAAAGAGATGGAGTGATCGTGGTCACGGGGTGACTGATGACCAAGATCACTGCAAAGTGTTTGAAACGTCGGGACAAAAATAATGATAAATATACGCGATTTAAACCGTTTAAAGTTGTTTAATTACTATGTGTAATAATCGCGAAAACCTAAGACAACATTAAAAAGAGATGGGTTAAAACTATTTATGTACATAACAAAAAAAATACAGACGATTTGAGTACCTACCTTCTCCTTTTTATGAATTCGGTAGAAAAGTACCTATTATCACAATATTTTGCGCATGGTACCGACTTCGACAAGTTATTTCATACATTTGAGTGTTGAAGTCGGTTCCATTTTTCGGTAAACATTTTTTTTCAGCCTTTTCAGTAGCCATCGTCACTACCCATGCTATTTATGGGATTGATTGTCATTTACTGTCAATAATTAAATCATCAAGATAGGAAAATACTTTTAAGTTATTGGAGTGGCACTCAATAATGGCTTGACCGATTTTGATGCAATTTAAATTAGACTAAACGACAAGCATCACTTTGAAATAAAAAAATAATCATCAAAATCGGTTCACCCAGTCAAAAGGTCTGAGGTAGGAGGAAAAAAAAAACAATTGATTTCTTCCTACTTTTTTGAAGTCGTTAAAAAGACCACCAAATGTGGTACAAATACTTAAGCCGGAGCTACTCGTGTCTGACTTATTAACATGAGTTATATCGTATTAATTACTTTCACTTTTTTTAAATTGACATATACTTAATTATTAAAGAAAATACTTTTATGGGTTTTGCATGATGATTTTGACGCGAGTCTCCAACTGCACACTTAACAAAGTTTTTTATTAATATAATTAATTATTTTTGTGTAAATAAAAATTCTTGTATATACTATACTCGTAAATACTAAGTAACAACGAGCAAACCCCACAGAACACTATTTACCGAGCAAGTCGAATAGCGCGCAAATACTGGAAGAAAGTCAACATTTGTTGTAGGGTAGTCGCACTACAGATTACGTAATAGGTCCACAGAATAAATAAGCCGTAGTACAACCGCGCCCTGATCGTTAGGTACTGCAGCATGATTGTGTTTGCCTGCTTGTGGGGCTTTTTTAAAGACTTTTTAGACAGCTGATAGCCTAGCCTTTGACCACTATCTCACCTGACGGTAAGTGATGATGTGGTCGAAGATGTTGTTCAGACGAACCTAGTATTATTCTCAAGAACAGCTGCCGGAATACACCATTAGGTGCTTGGCGACAGATTTTCTACTTGAAGATGGTAGCTAGCCAGAAGGGCATTCGCAAAATGCCCTACAACCATTTTTTTTTTTTTTTTTTTGACCCGGGAAAATCCTTTATGGATACCACCCGGCTCCGGGGGGAGCAGAGTGGTTATGTGGGAGTCCTCGCCTGAGGGGCCTTACTACCCCGACGGGGGGGTAGTAAGTGAGGTTACCCACTAAAAACCCGGGATGAGCAGTCTGCCGCCTAGTCGGGGCGAGATGGGGTAGCGTTAGCAATCACCATCTCGCCCCGGCGGTTGGCCCGTCACCGGTGACGGGCCCCGGCCAATGGAGGGATGACCCAGCTCATTAGGGCCATCCCCCAGACGTGTGGGATCGTGCAAGCCAGTGGAGAATCCCCCGACTCTCCACCGATGATCCGCACAGCACTAGGATAGAGCGAGAAGGCGCCCGAATCGCCTTCTCCTTCCACCAGTTCGTCTACGCCGGAGCGGGTCTGCGAGGACGTCGTCCTCCCTCGCCCGCTCCGCAGCCTCTTTCTGCGCCATCACCTCTTCGCAGAAAGAGACCACCGCCTGCCACGATCCGTCGCTGCCGAGCATAGCGTTAACCACGCTCGGCAGCGACAGATCTGCGCCTAAAATGCCCTACAACCATGCTGTAACGACTGCCATCCTGAGACAACAACTGGGACCGAAGGCTTCACGTGCCCTCTGAAGCACGGTAGCTCTCAGTAGTAATGCCACTAGCGGTCACCCATCCCACTCATGACCGCGGCGGACGTTGCTTAACTTAGCTGATCGGCTAAGTAAACGTTGCTATGAGCGCTGCAAAATATAAATACGACATAATTCGGCATGTACGATATTTAAACCAATATAATCAGAATATTCCCCTTGGGGTGCCGGGCTTGAATAGCACCCCCCATGTCTTCCCGTGGGAGTCGTCAGATGTGATGAATACCAGAAGGTAGGCAGCAGCATTTTCTGAAGAACTGTCATCGTACACTGCGATCCCCTAGACGCCTGCCAAGCGCGAGGATGACCACCAGAGAAGTGGAAACCTCTTATGTAGGAGACCTTTGTTCTATGGTGGAATTTATGGATGGTGATGATGAATCAGAAAATAATATTTTTTAGGGTTCCATACTAAAAAACGGGACCCTATCATTACTAATATATGGCTAGGTTGTCAGTCCGTACGTGCGCTATCTTAAAAAACGGTATTACATACAACTCATACAAGGTTTGGTATGATTGATTATAGTCCAATGTCCAATTTCTATAGTTTAATCACAAATAATAAATAGGATATGCGATGTTTTTTTACAGAAGTAACATCAACAAAAAATACGCAGAAGTTTGATTGAACTCTTAGATAGATAGATAAACTCTTTATTAAAAACCTTAAACTAAACTAAAATTAATAATATTTGACTTAAAAATAGTGAACAATTGGCAGCCTTACCGTCAAAGCGATCTCTTCCAGACAACCGTTGAATGAAGAGGAGCAAGTTTTGAAAAGGGATGGCGGTGTACAATATACTTATTAGTATTGATATTTGTACATATCTACAATACAATATATATACTATACATATACGTTTTTTTTTATTTTTATGTTATTGTGAAGGAACAAGCGCGAGGCCCACCTGATGACCCTAAGTGGTAGCTTCTGCCTATAACAGATGCATTTCATCACAAGTGACGAACTGCACTGCGCCCATCACCTTTAGACATACCTGTTAAGTCTCATTTTGCCTGTTATTTCACTGGCCCTCAAGGACTGCTGCCAGAAAACACCGTTAGGTGCTTGGCGACAGATTTTCAACTTGAGGGTGTTCGCTAGCCAGGCGGGCATTCGCAAAATGCCCTTCCACGCGCGGTGAAGCTCAAGTTCTGGGCGGGATTCGAACTATGGACCTGCTGCGCGGCAGTCCATAGCCAATGCCACTGAGCCATCACTGCTTCGAAACATTTAAGGATGGAGCTCGCTTGGTATCTATTCAAAATGTATGTGATCTCTGCACTACATGGTACAGTGAGTACTTAGCAGATTTACCTATTTCTTTATACATACAATCGTGTAGTCACGCCTGTATTCCCCGAAGGGGTAGGCAGAGGTGTGTAAACACGCAAGTGACGCCAATTGGGTTGTAGTCCCATGTAATAGAGGGCGAACCTATTGCCAATCACACGAACATAATAATAATATAAAATATCTAAACACTCGCTGTAGTTAAGGTATTCATATTTATCCTTATACACATGTTTATAATCACATCTACTAACAATTGCAAACACACAACATACACTACAATCTCACACACACTCACACACACTTTACTTTCCTTCATCGCTGAGTAAATATTATATGATAATGAATAGATTCAGGCGTTACTTTGCGGAAATCCATATTTATATAAAAAAAAAAAAAACTCTGTTTTCTTTTCTGGCACCCTATGGGATACTATTATTATTAAATGATATTTAGAAATAAAATGTGTATTGATACGATGCACTATATAGACACAAAACTTGATTGAGCGAAATTTTAGGACTTCATTCATTATTTTTGCCTATCGAGAGAAAATATGAAATCGTGTGCTGTCATATGACAAATATTAGATAATATTATCTAGATTCTAGAATATTAAACATTGCATTATATTTATAAGATGTACAGTCCTTTTAAAACAACATGTTCAATATTTACCTTTCTACGACTCATTCCACCTTAAGTGCATTGTGAAACGTGGTCGTGCAATACTAAATGTCAGTTGTAACGGATTGAATGCTAATCGTAGAAAGCTAGCGTGCCCTAGGGCGTGCAGCTTGTCCTATATGGTGTTTACTATTGCCTCGCGTCTGACACATTTCCGGAGTTTGAGTTATGGACCTCATAATATATTGATAGCCATGTGCTGTACAGCTCCCAGATCAAGAAGGATTGTTTATTAATATGAACTTACTATAAGATGTCGTAAAAGGCGACTATGGAGTAAATAAATAAGAAAAACGATTTTTCAAGTCAGTAATACTCACCTACGAGTACTTATTGAGTAGCATGCTACACTCACATTATAAAATATATAATATACATTGGACCTAATATAATATACATTGGACCTAACATTTTCACAGATCCTCATATACCCTACGAATATACTGTATGTAATATGTATACATGGTTATTGGAAAAATGCTAATAACCTCTTAGGGTTGACTTCTGCTAGTCATAAAAACATTTTGAGATGTTTTTTTTATTATTTCTTATTTTTTATTACTTCTTATTTTTTATTACTTTTCTCAATGAAAATATTCTATATGAAATAATTAATAGCAAGCACAAGAGACTTTTAACATCAGGTGGTCCTCGTGTTTATTCCGTCAAATACACATAAACAAAAAAAATATATCTCAAAATGTTTGTTATGACTACCAGAAGTCAACCCTAAGATGTTGTTAGCATTTAAGAGCCCTATATATGTGTCACCGGATAATTGTACGATACGTTAGTTTATAAAAAATCTAGTGAGATTATAAACTGTCGATAGATTGTGAACGGACATTAAAATTTACAATCTAACGCTTACATTTTCGTAAGATTATAAACTGACCGTGTGTAGCTGGCAGTTTATAATCTAACGATCTGTAATCGCCCGCGAAATTGTGAACCGTCCTCTGATTGGTCGCCGTTATAGGTGCCATGAGTTCATTTCATAGAGTTAAGAACAAAAATAATAGTCGGACAAAAAAACATATTCATTTCGAGTTTGTACATAAAAAAACTAAGGGATTTAAAATAATGACCACCATAAAATGCTTTGATACCCTTAGTTTCTTACCAAAAATTTTAATCGGACACCAAATGTAGGAAATGGTCACTATACTTTAGCGAGGGGTTAAATATAATTTAGTCTAGGGCAAAGTCATATTTAGGTGCGACGACGAGCGAAGCGAGGAGGAGCGTTAGGTTACTTGTGACTACAACAACGCGCGAGCCGAGCGCGCGAAGCGAGCGTGCCGCGGCAGCGGCTGGCGATGCGCCACAAGAATTTAATTTTGGTGATCATATACTACTTTTGGTGATTTTTACTACTTTTGGGTCAACTATGATTTATTTTGAGTAATTTTGCTTAAATAGGATAGCGAGATGTTAAAACTTACTATAAGATTACATTAAAATGCCGGTTTAATTTTGGTGATCATTTACTATTTTTGTCCTATTATATGTTACTCTACTATATAGTTAAACATAAGCCAAAAAATAATACATTAAAAACCTGTACGGTCTACGTATTTTGCTTATGGCCACTGTAATACTTTCGTAGATCTATGGTAAATTGTTGTTGATCCACATAATTACAATTTGACGGCTGGAAATTTTATAATCTTACGAAAATTTAAACGTTAAATTGTAAATTTTAGTTTCCGTTCACAATCTATCGACAGTTTATAATCTAACTAGATTTATTATAAACTAACGGTTAGTACAAAAAAACGGTGACATATGCATACAGTATATAAATAATTGTAATGTCATATAATTATGTATATAAAATATAAAATTCTAAAAATCATCTTTAATTTTTTGTTTTTAAACCTGACAGCTCTTTCTCACTGTGCATATGGAGGGTACGCAAAATCTACGAGACAATTTTTTTCTTTGTGCAAAATAACACTGACTATCTAGGATTATTACTGAATGCCATATTATTAATATCTGTATTTACTTGCACATTGCATGATATTATTGTTATTATTTTTTTTTTATTCCTGATAGGTTAATCTTTGATCACTATCTCACCTGATGGTAATTGATGATGTGGTCGAAGATGTTGTTCAGGCTAACCTAGAATTACTGGCCCTGAAGGACAGTTGCCGGAACACACCGTTATAGTTGCTAGATGACAGATTTTCAACATGAGGGTGGTAGCTAGCCAGGCGGTCATTTCCAAAATGCCCTACCACCATGCTACACCGACTGCCATCCTAAGACAACAACCGGGACCGTGCCCTCCGAAGCACGGAGGTGGTCATTAGTAATGCCACTAGCGGTCACCCATCCAACTCATAACTTAATTAAAATATATTATTACTTAATATACTCATTGCTTAACTTAGCTGATACGTTAAGAACGGCTAAGGAAACTTCGCTACGAGCGCTTCAAGAACCATTTCTAGACGACACTATCTTAACAAAATAGGGTACAGAACAGGCAAGGTTCCGTTTCCTATATGAACGTGAATAAACTTGCTTTAAAGCTCAATCACCTCCAAAAATATTTGGTACGGAACCCTAAAACGAGAAAACAAAATCACAACTGCAGTCCACGACAAAGTAACTTCTTAACTCGGCCTAAATCTTTCTTCGCGGCATCGTAAATATCTTTACCTCGCTTAAAAATAAATTGATAATGACACCAAGATCCCAAGATAGCCGTTGGCTCATCAATCATTGACAACTGTGCATCAGATTTGAATGCATCCATATGTACGGCAGCTCTTTGTCTATAAATAAGTTGGACTTGGCCTTTGGGATACTGATTCTATCCAACAGATTTTCAAGCCATGATAGGTTATCACTATGGACTGCGGTGTAGCAGGTCCATGGTTCGATTCCCACCGCCGGCTTTAGCTTCACCGCATGGTGGGTGGGTATTTTGCGAATTCTGCTAGGTACCACCCTCAAGTAGAAAATCTGTCGCCAAGCACTAAACAGTGTCGGGCAGCAGCCCTTGAGACCCAGTAATTCTAGGTAAGCCTGAACAACATCTTCGACCTCACACTCGTAGCGTTCGAAGTGCAGCTGTAGCGAAGTTTGGTTAGGCGTTCTTTACCGATCAGCTAAGTTAAGCAACGTCCGCCGCAGTCATGACTTGGATGGGTGACCGTTAGGTGACATTACTACTGAGCGTGCACGTGCTTCGGAGTGCACGTTAAGCCATCGGATAAGTCTTAGGATGGCAGTCCTTACAGCATTGTGGCAGGACATTTTTCGCATATCTGCCTGGCGAGCCCAAGCAGAAAATCTGTCACCAACCACCTAACGGTGTGTTACGGAAGCTGCCCTTGAGAGCCATTATTTCTAGGTTAGCCTGAACAACATCGACCACATCATCACTTACCATCAAGTGAGAGAGTGGAAAAAAAGCCTATCAGCTATAACTAAAAAAAAAATACCGATGAATTGTCATATTAGTATTAATCTTGGCAATCGTACAGAACATTCACTAAAACAAAGTGTCGCCAAAGACTTTTATCCAATTATAATAATGTTAATTCTATAAGTTTTCTCTATATAGAAGGCAATTTATCAGCGCTTATTATCCATCTGTCTGGCTCCCGTCACGTGCTTATTCTTTTTTCTAATTACTCTTTCTTTTTGTAATTATTTTCATCTCGCTCCCTCAGCATCTATCATTCACTACGTATATTTGATGGACATCTTCCGGGTGCTTTAGTTATTGCGTTATAACTTGTTATTTAACTTTTAAAGAGGACATGGTCAGTGAGACGCTCACGTGTCAACATAAATTGGACCCAATAATAAAAACAATTATTTTGTATTACTTTAACTTTAACTATTGGGTTTTATGTAAAATTGTACTAAGTATTTTTTTTTATTCTACTAACTATTTTTTATTTTATATGTAAGTATACACAAAATTATCCACTAAAAACAATATCCAGTTCAGATTGCTGCACAATTCAAAAACTGCAAAATAAAGTACAGAATGAGAAGATAACAATTTTAAAATTATATTAGTAATTTTTATCGCGGCTAAGTAACTAATTATTGAAGGACGACCTAAATATAAAATTCTTAGACGAACAAAGTCTTGGAAAATCACTATTTTCATATAAAGTCTATCTATAACTATATAGAAGCAACTCAAAGTAATATAATAAGGTTTTTTTGGAAGTGCCAATCCACTAGACAATACCAACAACCAATATACTTCACTTTTCTTTGATATAGGCGTTAGTGACCCATCAAATGTTCCTACGGCCATGTCTTCGTAAGTTCTATAACGTGTTGTTTATAATAACCTTTTTCTGAGGTACGGTTATAGCTGTCTTAAGTAGATTATTACGTTTTGATTTAATTATAGAGACCCGGAGAGGGGAACTAGTAGCAATACGGGTTGTACAAATTAATTCATATTAGTATAATGTGGATAACAAACCAATAGGATCACAGATGGTTCAAAAGTATCTATTATTACAATATTGTGCACATGGTACCGACTTCGACAAGTGAATTCACACATTTGAGTGTAGGAGTCGGTTCCATTTTTCGGTAATTTTTTTTTATCATTTTTAGTGACCCTTGCTACTTCGTCTACATTTACCAGATGTTTTAATTCTAATGTAATAGGAGGTGACCATATGGCCACCCAACGGGTACTGTAACCATACTTTATACGATGAAAAATCCAAGTCAGCAAAATAACACTTATTAAAAAATAATTTAATACGACAATTATTTATTATATTAGAAAATTAGTATATGGCTAGAATGCTAGTAGCACATTCCATAAAAACGTATTTTCGTCACAAGTTTCGTCATAGTTTTAATTAACAACAAGCATTCAAATTCCGTGAAATTTTGCATATATACCCGCTTAATATCTATGCTTCTGGTTTGCCAGTTATTCGAAATATAACTATTAACTACTAATCGAATTTTGACTTCATCCTTGTATTGTACTGTATCAGACGCATTGTCCACTTCTGAACACAGCCTCTCATAATATAAAGGGGGTATTTGCCATAATCTTCACGCTTGGCAGGCGGCTTGGGGATCGCAGTGTAAGATGGCAGTCTTTAGAAGGCCCTGCTGCCCACCTTCCAGTACTTTATTCCTAAATGTGAAAAAAAGTATTTACATACAAAATATTTTTTCTGAATATTTTTGAAAAGACTTTACGGAAAACTGGCAAACCAGCAGCATAGATAAATACATGCTAACGTGTACTCTAGCCTTAAAAATATAAAAATTAAAAATTATTTGTTACAATTTATATTACTATATTTATTAAATGCAAGAAGCATTTAATAAATATAGTAGGGTTTTCATTAGGGTTCCGTACCCGAAGGGTTATCTTCCACCTTTGAAACTATTACTGTCCGTCCGTCTGTCAGCAGGCTCTGTCTCAAAAACGGTTATACAGTTGAAATGTTCCCAGATGATGAATTTCTATTGCCGCTGTAACAACAAATACTAAAAATAAAAAAAATATTTAAGAGGGTCTCCCATACAACAAACTTGTTTTTTTTTACCGTTTCTTGTTTTATACTAATAAAGATGACAGGTAGACGCTTTAACTATTCACAGAATATTTAGTTTTATGTTCTCTTTAAATATAATTAATTAAAATAAAATAAATAATTAAGGGGACTCCCATAAAATTAAAGAGGTTTTCACCATACCTACCCAGCTCAATCGGACACTGCGAAAAGTGTCTGTAACTTGCAAGATTAGGTTCCAGATAATGGTACGGAACCCTTCGTGCACGAGTCCCACTCGCACTTGGCCGGTTTTTTCTAAATATTCATTTCATACCTTAAAATATTGTTTATTTTTGTTATTATTAATTATGCATTTCCGCAAAGTAAACCCTGAATCTTTAATTACTACTTAATAACATTGTTTGACTACAGAATCGAACCCAGGTTCTCTCGATCAGAAGTGGCGGTCGTGGACTATATGCCACTGTAATTTTTAGGGTCATCGCTCCAAATAGGCGTTGGCGTTCAAATGTGGAAAATAATAGAGTAACAGCTACCTTTTATATTATAATAGCATTTGAATCAAATAATGTTTTATACATAAAGCACATTTACGCTCAGAAGCTGCAACAATAGAATTAAGTGCATCAGAAAAGGGAGATGGCACAAGTCGTAACCATACAGCGAAATGGAGGCGTGATTTCCCATTTTTTTTTTGATAGTTGAGATTTTTTTTTGAGTTTCTGACCTATGACCTCCATAAGATAATCGTCACGACTTTGACTCGACACGATTGCCAGTCACAAATTTGCACCAATTGCTCACTTTGAATTATAACTGTTACTCGTCGACATTGTCTTCCTATTTTTTCCTTATCCTTGTTATGTGGGATCGGTGTAGTGTGTTTTAATCATTAACAGAAGACTTAATTTCGCTGTGAAAGATTCGATTCATCTAGGAAATATTTTTAACAGTGCATGTTGGCGCCGCTGCCAAACGGCAAATTAGGCGGCTTAGCTACAGAATGCTATTTAGCCATGTTGTATACCTAATTCCCAGCGACACCCTACCAAGTACATTACAATAGTACATTTGTTACTCTAGGTTTTTTTTTACAATTAAGTTAGCATTACTTTTCACACTAAAAAATTGTCACGCCCGAAGCGAAGAATATATTTATATGCCAGTTTAAAATGAATAATATTACCTCCTTAAGTTTTGCCTTCAACAGAATAATGTCATCGTCATTCTATAATAATATAATATATTCTACAATAATGAGTTCCAATATTTTTCTAATTTGTAATAAATAATAATTTTAACTTCGGTAATAATCCTCAATCTACTGGACACGGGATACTGGAGTACCTATATAATGAAAATATTATTTACAACATAAGTATTGATATATCCGGTGTAGGGGTGATACGAACATTGATAGAACCCTGATGTCTCCTCCGATCCCCAGACACGAGTTCACAAACATTAAAATTGCAGTTTCGTTGTTCTTCGTGACTCCGCTCGTCACTCTAAAATTTGTTCTTATTTTCTTAGTAATTTGAATTGATTGATGAAGACATAATATTTGATACTGAGATGCAAGCCATCAAGATGAACTCTTATGGACAAGCCTTTGCTGATCAACCCCACATTTGGAGCAAATTTCCTTTCTTCCCTTATTCGGTTTTTATTAACTTCTGTTAAGAACTTGAAAAAGATTAAGTATAATGTATTTTTGTCCAATAATCCTTCAAACCAAATCGCTCACTTCTTACTCTTTAAACCTATCCAAAAAGGTACAAGCGGAAGGTGAAAATGAACGAAATTATCATACTATTATTATTATAATACTATTGTCCTACCGCGGCGTTGTTCAGACTCGAAGGATGTTGATTAACATCTGTCACGCTGACATCTGAAGCTTGCTTTATTTTTGTCTTCCAACCGTACCTATAGCTGCATGGGGATTACTACAATAAATGTCTTGAAAAGTTTAAATACTATTTAAATATTTATCTAAAACATGGTATTTCAAATCAAGGGGTTTAGAGCTATTGTTTAGTCGAAATCCCCATTTAATGTTATCTCCCAGCTTTAAAGTAAATCCTGATTAAATTGTACCAATTTATATCCCATCAGAGAGTGACTATTCATAGCTCATCAATTACCAAATGTAACACAAATTGGCCACTGAGTTCCAAAGATTGATGATCCACAATAAACGAAACAAGCCCATTTTTCACTGCTTCCATAAAAACAAGTGATAAAAACAGTAATAAAATTCGGCAGCTAAATTATTGGGTGGTTTACCCTACCCATTCGATGCAAGAGTATAATATTCAGACATTACAATAGTGGTACGTATTATATTAAAACATAAACCTTTTTGATGTTTATTCATCATCTACCTACGAAAAACATAAAAGACAACAGAGTAAATTAAAAAGTAGAGTGTAGAACAAGTGCACAAAACAAGTTA
Source organism: Plagodis pulveraria (assembly GCA_963890685.1). Lineage (NCBI taxonomy): Eukaryota > Metazoa > Arthropoda > Insecta > Lepidoptera > Geometridae > Plagodis > Plagodis pulveraria. The sequence goes on from OY982968.1 coordinate 3,577,177, forward strand.
TTATAGTTGAGACGCACAACAGTCCAAGCCAAAGTTGACGACTGATGTAAGTCAAGGATAAAGATTGCTTTCTGCTGTGTTAAACATTCAGCTTTTTACTTTAATTGCGAGGAAATGTAACTACCAGTGTTAGTACCCAGACCAGAACCAGTAGTTTGAAAGTAATATTTCTCTAATTATAATTGAATGTGATATTTGAACAATGTGCCTGATCTGTGGTTATAACTTATTAAATTTAAAAAACAGGTAAACTTATTACATTACAGATTCTTTAAAAGTCTGGAAAATTGCTTTCTCTTTAGGCACTAAAGCTAAAGCAATTATAAGTCCACTTTCATTGAGCGTAAACAAAACCTTTATGAGTATGGGAACTGAAAAATATATATCAGCCAAAAACAACGCATAAGGCATTATATTTTGGCTTCAATTTTATGACCATGTTCTTGGCAATTATCCTCTTAGTGTCATAACCATTTCCTTTCAGGTAAATTGAGCGTAAGAAGCCTTTTTGTACGCACAATTTGCTGCAAAAAAACACCACCAACATCGACGTGAATAGTGGCATGCTGCTTATGAGTCATGCAGCATATTTTGTTCCATCGTCGCCTTCACAACTCCCACGGAAATAGTTGTGGGATGTGAACCCGAGTCTGGCATCCCACGGGCATTATCAGCTTGTTTACCTGAAACGGGCAGTCTATATGTTGGCAAGCGAAACATGCCTTAAAGATTCATACACGCACTTTCAGTATAGTGTGTTTTATTATGTATTTTTGAAGCAATGATGGCCGAGCGGTAATATCTACGGACTGCCGTGCCGCATGTCCATGGTTCAATCCCAACCGCCGCCCAGCTTGAGCTTCACCGCAATGTGGAAGGGCACAAAACTCACTCCTCTTACGAGCTAGGGCCCCGTGATGTACGCGGGCGGACGGAGAGTCAGACAGCGGGGTTTCATTAACAGGGCTCCGCTTAGGGCACTGTGTACGGAACCCTAAAATGCACCAAAATAGAGTTTTAGAACACTTTTGTGCATGTTTTTGTTTCGGTGAAAAATATATTGTTACGGAGCCTACCTCAAATATTTGGGGCACGGGTAAGAAGGAGAAGATGATATGTAATTTACAGCAAGACTGAGCCTGTGGCGTCAGCATTTTAAAATCAGAGCAACCGTTAACTAATAAATATCGCAATACCAGAAATACTTATCAAAATCAAACATAACATTTCGTATGTTTTCCGTTCTCGTTTCTGCAAGCGCAGATTCTGGTCCTTTCGATATAATATCGAAATAAAACATAGCAAGAATCGAAAAATAAAACCTTATTCTTCGGGTTTGTATTTTGAAACAATGGATACTTTGCGTCTGTCTAGTCAGTCTTGATGGTCTAGTGGTTATGACACCCGTTGCGTATCGCCGCAGTTTCGAAAACCGCTTGAGACGATTATGTGTTCTAAAAATTTGTAAATATGATATTAGTTTAGCATGCGATAGTGCTTGAAATCATATTATGATTATTTAAACCTTTTATGTCTTTATAGGAACTTTTAATCCGATCGCCTTGGTTGTTTAGTCCACTAACTAAACTGTACTCCAGTACAGTTTAGTTTCTGAATCTCGATTTCCTGTACTAAAAATAGTTCTGGGTTTAATTATTACTTGCAGATCGTATTGTATATAATTTGTAATATTATGCTAATAAATTGAGCCGAAAACTTTGGTGAAAATAACTGAAATGGGATGTACTCACGTGTGCAGTTCTAATAATGTAGTTTAAATCCATTGAAGTGTCAACAGTGCTTCGCGTCTTGCCTCGCAGTTCCCGGGCGCGCATGTTATCACACGAGCCGTCCGCTGCTACGATGTTTTATAAAGACGATAAAATTTGCTACTATCCGCCATTAAGAACTCATTTCCATTCGCATAAAAATGCATACATAGGATATGGTTGAATAAAATTTAACCTATTAAAACTATAAACAAAAATATCGTCTTTCTTTAAAATCACTCGAGATATTATCGATCAAAGAATTGGCACCCTGCAGTATAACATCTGCCCACACGTTGCTGTAAAAATCCGCCCATACGTCATAAAGTTTCACGATATAATCCAATGAAAAGTAACTTAGCACATACAGGCTGTGTTAAAATACGGGCAATGTTACAAACAGTTTCAGATGTTAACATCATCACATCATTCATAAGCAAAAGACCAGAGAGGAACATAATCTGTCTTATATAATAAATAATATAGGGCGCAAATGTGTTTCATAAAAAATTTGGCGCGTGATAGCATGACTACCACCACATCGATTGCTATTCTGCTGCTTAACGTGACCAAATGGGAGTGTTCTTGAATATAGTAAGCAAAAATATATTCAACAAATGATTGGAGTACAAAATTTTATGCCCAAGGCGCAAAATGTGCAAAAAGGAAACGAACCCGCGTCCTCTGATATCGCGTCGGATGCCTAAACCTCCTCGGCCACGTGGACACGGCATTTGTAGCCGAAATTTTATACTCCTATTGTATTACTTTAACCGTCATAGGGGACGGTGCGCGGCCATCAACCAGACTACTAGACTTCATCTGATCGAAAGAACTCTCGGTATGATTTCGCTACCCTTCTATATTTCTAAATATTATTATAAGCACTATCGCGTGCTAAGCGAAAATATTAGAAAATTATGTACTCCAATAATTTGTTAAATATATTTTCGCTTTGCATGCGATAGTGCTTGTAATAATATTTAGAAATATAGTAAGCAAACTTTTATAAGTAGACTTCGCAAAACTTAACGACAAAAATTTTTGCTAGTATTGTTTTGTATTTTAGAGAGTTTTGTTTGCTTTTGGAGCAATGGTGGCCATCATTACTCCAATAGACATAGATCTCCTATGATTCAAATCCTGCTGCGGTCTTGAGCGTTTAGGATAAGTTTTAGTGGTAGGGCATTTTGTGAACTTTGTGCTTTTAGCTACCAGTCTCACCCTTGAAGGGCATCGCAAATGAAACTACTTGTCACAGTAATTGTGTGACAAGTAGTCTCATTTGCGATCACAATTGATAAGTTTTTAAGCACGGTGATCAACTGGTATTATTTTATTACGGTAAGAGGTACATCTGTATCTACTAAACCAATGCACACGCATTGCTTTGACGATGTGGCTTTTCCCGTAGTACAAAAATTCGTCGAGTGGAGTCGTGCATACCTCGGCACTTTCTCGAACACCCTGTAATTCGCATAGAGTCGCGGTGTAATAAATCAATATTTTAGCACCGCGGATTTCAAGTCTGTAAAGTTATGATTTTAAATTTGTTGCCTTCTGAACTTGAGTTTTGTAGGTACTTGAAGCTTTTAACTTTCTTAATTGCAAATTTATTTTTCTAATATGAGATTCTAAAAGTGTTAATATTATTAAATAACTGGTATCATATTTTTGGCATTGTATTTATGGATCACTTCGTATAATAAGACCAATGATTGAAACACTTGCATGTTTAAAAATTAAATGTTGTTTGTAAGTATTTGATGGTCATAATGTAGAGTGTAACAATAAAAAATTTGTATTTTATTTTTATCGAATTAACTGCGTGCATGGTATATAGGGTAGAAATAGCAAACAGCTGGTAGGGTTGCTTGGTGATCCATTTTGAATCCGACGGCTTTTATATGTTAGAAAAATTATGTCAAAGAGCTTAGTTTGAAAGTTCTTGTGTGTATGAGACATGATGATGGGCATACCCGATGACCGTATTAATATAGATAATTATACCGTAATAATATAGAATATTTACACATAGTACTCCGTGCGCGTGGGGTGCCGGGTTAGAATATCACCCCCCATCTCTACCCATAGGTGTCGTAATACGTGACTAAGGGTAACACACAGAAGGTGTTACTAGTTACCTCGTTTGCAGAAGTTGGCACTTGTCCTAAGTACAAATATTCCACAAACTGCACAGGCGTGCGTAGAACAGACCGTAGAATGGAAAGTTTTAATTTTTTTTTTAAGTTTCAATGAATATACTATATTTTAAAGTGGGCAAGCTTTTCGGTGAATGGAATATACTTAAATCAATATTTTCACATGACGATTTCGTTTTTATACTCTAGCTAAACTGTTTTTCGGTACGCTTTAATTTAATTATTTTTTATGATACCTTTTTACCTGTTTCTCAGAATATAGGTACGTTAATACTGTTTCCGGCTCTTTGAGAATTTTCTTTTCTTCAATATACCGTGATTTTGGATATACATAATCCCCGCTATATGGAAGTCGAAAGGTACGACGAAAGGAAGAATATCAGAAGGTGGACTGCAGCGCCTTGTGAAGAAGCCACATTATACTGCAATCCACAAGACGCCTCCCAGGCGCGGAGATTATGGCAATCCTCTCCACCATACTATGGAAGAGTTTGTTTAACTGTGACGTCCTTCGTCTGTTGATGTGACAACATCTAAGACATCGCAGGTATCAACCGCAATCCAGTATTCACGTAGCGGATCAACGAGAGAATTATGTTTTTTTTATGTTATTGTGACGGAACAAGCTCGAGGCCCTCCTGATGTTAAGCGGACTAACCTCTGCCTATAACAGATGCATTTCATCACAAGACACGAATTGCACTGCGCCCGTCACCTTGAGACATAGTTGTTAAGTCTCATGTGCCTGTAATTTCACTGGCTCCCAAGGACTACTACTGGAACACACCGTCAGGTTCTTGGCGATAGATTTTCTACTTGAGGGTGGTCGCTAGCCAGGCGGGCATTCGCAAAATGCCCTTCCACCATGCGGTGAAGCTCAAGCCGGCGGTGGGGATCGAACCAGGGTACTGTGGCGCGGCAGTCCATAGTTATTACCGCTCGGCCATCATTGCTTCGAAATTATGTATTCTAATAGCACGGCTTTTTTTTAGCTAATACAGATTCAAGTCCACCGTTTTTTTACTAAGGCGTTAGTTAAAATTATCGAATTATCTAATTTGGTAGGTTTAATTTAAAAACATCTTAAGGATATTAACCATCAATACCCTTAATCAGTTTTATGTTTGCTGTCCTGCTTCATATAAAGCAAACTAGTAAACTACCGTCTAAAATTGAATTGTATCCAAGAAGGATGTTATTAGTAACACAATATTCGACTTAATTGTGAAACAGCATACACGCGAATACAAACAGTAATATTTACACTACACAGCTATTAATTCTGTTTGTTTTGCCCTCATTCCGCTTACGGAACCGTGCCGCAGTTGTGTCGTTTCTGTTTGTATTGTGCGGAACTCTGATTTTATGTGTTTGCGTACAGTTTGTATCGTAAAGACTTTGTGTAATCGTAATGGTCCTTATAGTCCCAGCCCGTATCAGCTTATCGCTTTCTCACTGCTTGATGGGACAAGGGTTTTCCTCTTTAAGAGAGATAGGGAGAAGTATGGGCGCAAGTGCTCACTGGACACCCATCCAAGTAGTGACCGCAGCGTCTGTAGATTAACCTTTAATCGGTTAGGTAAGCACAGCTACGAGCGCTTAAGATATAAGTATATATATCGTGGTAAACGTTTCAATTGATTCAAAACTCAATCGGTTTTTTATTTCTCCCGAGTTTATTTGTGGTGGTATCAGTTAGTAGGATTCTTTAGCTAGAATCCGTTTGTGTGAGTATCATACAGAATTATCAGGCATGCTGCTGTGTGCAAACACTATAGTATTATAGTTCGACCATTGTATAAAAATTTGAGTTTTGAGATTATCTGTCTGAAATAAAAAATCTACATGTACGGGCTACGGTTTTTCATTATTTTGTAATCTATGTAGCATTACCGTAAGAGGTAGGAGTATTCTTCGTAGTACCTAAGAGTGCATTCGCGTAGCAACGAAAAGGCACCATTAGGTAAGTACTCTGCGACAAATAAAAAAATCTACATGTACGTATACCTATGTAGATTTTTTTATTTCAGACTTAGAGTAGCCTGTAGGTACTGCAAGAGGGAAACATCCGGGACGTATTCTAGCTAGATTGTAGATGTTCTGGAGGAAGGGACAGGTTATGAATGCCATTTTAACAGACGGACGTGTGTGAATGATTAGGGTAAAGGAAGCAATAGAGATAAGCTAAGATCATAGCATATGGGCTTTTGTGATATAATACTAAAATCATTCATCTCATAAAAATATATTTTATCTCTTAATGTGAAAACAGAATTCACATACAAAATATATATATATATATATATATATATATGTGTGTAAATACAAAATTTTATGTAAAACTGACAAATCTTAGGTTCAACAGGCATGCAAAATTGCACCGAGTCTGAAACCTCGGTATTTAAATTATGACGAAACTACGTTTGTATGGAAAGAGGTATGAAGACACTTCCCTCAAGCATAGTAGCTCTTCTTCATCTTATCCTGTAGCTTCAATATGATCTTGAATGTATTAAAAGGTACTGTTATTTTTATTATAGCATAATTCACTTCCAGTAGAAACAGCAGGGCGTATATACCAATAAACAGTATTACAATTCTAAAAGATGTATCTCTGTTCTTACTATAAAATATATTTTCTGTATAATGTATCTTAATATAACCTTTCCCAAGCATCTATCAATTAAGTATATATAGCTTTCGATAAGATCAAACGATTAAAGGGCGTGCCCTACTGTCAGGGAGCGAGCAAAACATCATGATGGATGGCTTTTAAGGAAATTTGCTTTAATATTCAATAAGGCGTGTATAAGATGGCGAAAAGTTTGTTTTTGCTTTAAAAATATAATAGAAACCTAAATAAAAAAGCAAACACGAATCAGGCCTCGCTGCAATTGAAGTAGGTACGCATCGCAACAGCCCATGAAAGTTTGAATGTTTGATTTATTGAGCATAGATAAAAAACTAGCCAAGTGCGAGTGGGGCTCGCAAACGAAAGGTTCCGTACCATTATATTAGTTTTTGCAATTTAATTACTATTATTAGCAAATAAACGGCGAAAACCCCTTTTATTGTATGGGAGTCCCTAATAAATAGCCCCCTTAATTATTTATTTTATTTTAATTAATTATATTTAAAGTGAACATAAAAATAAATATTCTGTGAGTTTTTAAAGCGTCTACCTATCACCGTTATTAGTATCGAGCAAGAAACGGTAAAAAACCAAGTTTGTTGTATGGGAGCCCCCCCTTAAATATTTATTTTATTTTTAGTTGTTATAGCGGCAATAGAAATACATTACCTGTGTAATTTTCAACTGTCTAGCTATCACCATTCTTCAGATACAGCCTGGTGACAGACGGACGGACGGACAGCTCAGTAATAGGGTCCCGTTTACCCTTTGGGTACGGAACCTTAAAAACTACTCTGTAAATTTGAGCAAATGTGTAGAGTAGTGTAAATTTTAAAATAGATATATTTTAAAGGATATGTGTAATAACAACGCATTAGGTAATTAATAGATTCAGGCCTTACTGTGCGGATATATAATTATATATATGTATTCCGAAAAGGCTTCTTCTTCTTGTTGAGCTAAGTGGCGTTTAGGACTTTAAGTCGGCTTAGCAGATAGTTTTGGGAGTTTGGACACTAGAAATATTTTTATATTTTTAACTCTTATAAATATAAAAATGTTTCTAGTGACAATTCAGCCAACTTTTCCTGCTTTTCTAAAATATTGTTTTCTTAAAATATGGTTTTATTTTTCTTTTTTTTCAATTCCTTATTTTTAATTGACAAAAATTTCAGAGTTTATTTTGTACCTACTTTATTAAATGAGTTCTGAACGACAAAACCTTACATTCTAGGGTAATATTTTATGTATTGCAATACCGGAAGAAAAATATTTCTTACGCAATATTTTATTTTGATTTCTAAACAATATTATGTTCGAAACAACATTATCCATAGATCGGTGCCAGTATACGATGCTTATGTATTGAAAAACAGATATCCGCAACACCCGATGCAAACATCACCGACTGCGAGCAAGTGACACCAGTTGTGTTAGTATACTCACTAAAAATCTATTTGTTTTTAGGAATATGCAAAGAAAATAATGTTATTTTAGTTAAATATCGTATCTAATAAGTAACAAAACTATAGTAAAAGAGGCAACTAAAGTTACCATTATGGATATAGCATCGTTACGGAGTAAGTATCGGATACGCAGACATTAGTCGACAGCAGTTTTATTAAACCGCATCTACCGACATTGATGGAAAAAAACGATACCGACAACGGATACAGCTTAATCGATGACAAAATTTGACGGAAACGCCCATCTCTAGTTACGACAGATGGATCTCAATCACCTATCTCTTGCTTTATTCATTTATTTATTTACGAAACACCAACAGTATACACATTAAATAATCGTTTGTTACCTCAGAGCTTTTGAATGGATGAACCGATTTTGATAATTCTTTTTTTATTTGAAAGCTGATGCTGTCTTCGTGTGGTTTCATTTCAATTTCATCAAAATCGGTCAAGCTGTTTTTGATTTACACTTCAATTACTGAACACTGGTTTTCCTATCTTGATGATTTAGTTATTGACAGATGACAATCAATCCCATAAGTAGCAAGGGTCACTGAAACGGTACAAATAATGATTTTGTAATTATTTTTCTATTACGGAAGAGTAAAACATAATTATCTTATTAATGCTTCATCTTAAATCTAATCTTAATGCTTAATTTCTGATACATATAACTTTTACAGGTGTTTACAACATGCTCTTGCACTTATAATTACTTGTCTTAGCGTCCACCATCGGCCCGCCCCGGCTTCACTCTGGTATTTTTTGATAATATTTTATAGCCTACGTTCATCAGGAATAATGTAGGATTGGCTGATGGCGCAGAAGGAGGCTGCGGAGCGGGTCAGGGAGAACGATGTCCGAGCTGACGCGCTCCGGCGTGGACGAAGGGGACCAGGTGGCGGCAGTTCGCCCGCCCCCTCCTTTCTCCGTAATGGGGTCGCTGGTGTAGAGTCGGGGATACTCCACCAGCTTGTTCGGCTTCACACGTTTTGGGGGTGGCCTTGATGAGTAAGGTCGCCTCTTCACAAGCACAGAGGCTCGATTAGTTCGATCCTACCGCCGGGGCAAGATGGTGCATGCTAACGTGACCCTATCTTGCCCCACATCGGCAGAGGACTGCTCACGGGGGGTTTTAGTGGGTCCAAGACCCGCACAGCCCCTTCCACCATCCCCGTGGTGGAAGGGCAGTGCGAAGGCATTTCCCTCCTGAAAAAAAAAGTATTGTAATAGTGAAAGAATTGTTCAAGTCGGTCCAGAACTTTTTAAGTTTTTGCGTTACATACTAAAATATAAATCTTTGCAATCTTAGTAAAGATTGTTTTTATAACTTTATCCATTACCTTTTTCAAAAGGTATATTACTATACACATTTCGGTGTTTGCCAGTGTTTACTGAAGAAAAACCAGCAAGCAGTGGCCACTATGAAAAGCTAAATGACGTAAAACTCGCAATAAATTCGAATTTGGAACGACACACCGTGTGTGGTCGTCTACACAACGCGTTTAACCTACGGGCGGTGACGGCGTCGGCGGTTAGTTAATCTGCGTTACGCAAGGGCTGCCACAACTAACATATTACGTTTTACAGGAGCCAACAATTTATTTGCCCATAGGGTGGCGGGCTAGGTATACAGGGTTATTGGTAAAATGCTAACAACCTCTTAGGGTTGACTTCTGCTACCTCTAACAAACATTTTGAGATGAAAAAAATATTTTAAAGATTGCAGAAGCATAAGTAAATGGAAGAAGCATAATAAGAGCAGAGCAGCGAATGGCAGACATAAGAGTCAACAAGAAATAATTTTGAAAATAGTGTAACAACATAATCAACAAACAGGGACACCGCAGTCATAACAATTTTACAAGCTGACTTAAAACACAGTAATGAACTACGTTGCTGTTTAACAAACTTAATTTATATCGAGGCAGTGATACTAATTCAGGCAAATATAACTTAAACCAAATCGAAATCATCATGATCTTTGAGTTATAAAACGTTTCAGGAGCAAGCAAACATCCCGTAAATAAATTGAAAATAATATCTTGAAGTATGTTTTGTTTTAATTAGTTATTAAAATAGCCGGCCAAAAATGGCTTTCAGCAGCCAAAGATACAAAAGCGTGGCTGGGAATGTTAGTTTTGTTTTGCTTCTAATTTTATTTAAGGCATAAACAGGCTTTATTATTATTATGTTTTGTACTGAGAGGCAACCCTACAAGTGCTAAGTGATAACCCGTCTCGAATGTCACGTGGCATTGTTCCAACAGAATAGATAATTTACGTGACAACGTTACGCACAGGATTATCCGGCGTTGCGCAAACGGAACCGTTCCAGCACTGGCATCTTAGTAAGAAGAAGAAGCTTGCAGATATTGTTGGGTGACTTACGTGTCATGAGTTGGATGGGTGACCGCTAGTGACATTACTACTGAACGCTTCCGTGCTTCGGAGGGCACGTTACGACATAGTTGTATTTTCAAAATTATACCGAATAAACGTTTTGTATTAGCATATTCTAGGTTAGCATGAACAACATCTCCGACCACCACTTACCATTAGGTGAGATAGTGGTCAAAGGCTAATGCTAGCCTTAACATGTACCTAGAGATAAAATAAATGACAAACTACAAGATGGATCTATGGAAATATAAGCTATGGAAATCGGTTGTCTCTGCCTATTTCTCCGATACAGACGCAATCGCCCATTTTGCTACAATAAACATCAAACATTTCAAGTTTTATTCAAAAATAGACATTTCCAAACATCCATTGTTGACTTCCGAACGGCAATATCCATAACTGAATAATGCAAATGACGCGTCATATCGCAACACAGGATATATCATCGGAACACGAATCAGCATAAAGCTCGATGGACCGTATCAATTAGCTGAGGACCAACAATATCCAACATTGTCTACGAACACACCTGATGGTAAGTGATGATGTGGTCGAATGTGAAACAGGATTAGCTAGGAATGGGAACTAGCTCTCAAGAACAGCTGCTGCAAATTATTGTTAGGTTTTTAACCGACTTTACAAAAGGAAGAGGTTCTCAATTGATTGGTATCTCTCGTCTGTATTGGGTGAACCGATTTTGATGTTTTTTTTTTATTTGAATGTTGATGCTTGCCTTGTGGTCCCATTTAAATTTCATCAAAGCCGTTTTTGAGTTACACTCCAATTACTGTTTTTTTTTCTATCTTGATGACATAGTCAATGCCAGTGAATGACAATCGATTCCGTATGTAGCAAGGGACACTAAAAAAAGCTGAAATATTTTTTTTATTTAAAAATGGAACCGAGTTCAACACTCAAAAGCATGGAATAAATTGTCGAACCAAGCGAGCAATATTATACCTATGGGCAAAAAAAGATCTCGACTACCTGAATTCAACGATAGGCACTAACTGTATCAGCCACATCGACCACTGCTGAACCAGCTTTCCCCATTTGGAAAGTCCTCATAATCCCCACACTTGAGAGAGAGGGCTTTGGGATCGCTGTGCAAGGTGGCTGTTCCTGTCATGTGGAGCGCCTACTGAACAACCTCTATCTCCCCATTTATTGTTATCGTAAAATGTGTACGATTGTCGATTCCCGAAGGAAATAAGGGTCCTGGGTTAGAAGGTCACCCCCGATTGCTACCTGTGGGTATTGTAAGAGGCGACTAAAGATAAAATAACGGAAGGTGGGCAGCAGCGCCTTCTGAGGAACTGATATCTTAAACAGCGATCCCCAAGACGCCTGCCATCTGATCTGGGGCAGATATTCTATTTAAGGGTTGTAAAACTCAAGCCCATGGCAAGATTCTCAGATCAGAGAGACAGGATTTCAACCAACCAACCTCTACATGCGGCAGTCCATTGGATTTGGTTCCACGTGGATTTGGTTTGTGTGATATAATTATTTCCCTGCTCCAAAATAATTATATTCCAGTCCAGCAATGTTCAATTCCGGCGCTTCAGAATTAACGGAAATTAAATAAAAATCCCAAATAGGTATACATCAAGCAGAAAATATGTCACCAAGCACCTAACGGTGTGTTCAGGCAGCAGTTCTTGAGAGCCAGTGAAATTACAGGCACATGAGACTTAACAACTATGTCTCAAGGTGACGGGCGTAGTGCAATTCGTGACTTGTGATGAAATGCATCTGTTATAGACAGAGGTTCGCTTAACAAAAAGTGGGCCTTGATCTTGTACCGTTACAAAAAATCATGAAAAAACCTCTCATTCCAAATTCAAATTACTACGTAACACCAATAAAATGAATAAAAAAGAACAATCGCATTTAGGCGCCATAACAAAACAGTCGGTAGAATGTAACAAAACAAGTATCGACCAACAAATATGAACAACTGTGCTCGCTCGTTAAACTTTTGCAATATTTCAATTGAGTTGCGTTCGAAAACCGCCCATCGAGAAGCCCGCCCCCACCCCCGCCCTGTCAATAACAGACGAAAACTCGAACTCAAGTTTTCAACCGCATCTGCTATTGCTGATTCACAATACACACATATTGTTAGCTTTATATATCTACTGTGGTGAGTCTAGTAGAATTTAAAATATACCACCCAAGTGTAAAGTAAAGACTGGAATGAACATCTCTATATTTTTAATATACATAGCGTACGTAAGGTCTATTGGTAAGTAAGTATCTAAAGGTAGGCTTGAAAACTCCGCTCGACCGTTACGCGGCCAGTAGCTAGCTGGAAGTTATTTCCGGAGTCGCCAAAAAATATTATAATAATTTTATTCAAAATTCAAAATTGTTTATTGTCAGCTGTGTGTTACATGTTGGTCAAAATGATGAAAGTATCAACAGCTACCTTTTCAGGCGTACAATATTACATAAATCAATATTACAATATGATACAATTAATTACATTCTAATTAATATTATGTCATGCAATCATTATTTTATAGGTAAAATGTCAAGATTATTATCATTTAAGAATTTGTCAATTGTATAATATATATTGCATTTGTTCAATAATAGTTTCATTAGATTGTTTTTAAATTTGATGAATGTCATAGCTTTCATTGTATCTGTTAAATGATTGTATAATTTAGTACACATTACGTAAATACTTTTGCTAAAAAAAATTGTTTTGGAGCCCTGAGAGGGTAACACATAGTAGTTTTTAGGAGTTTTTCGTGGCTTACGTGTAATTTTTATGTCAAAGCTATTTAAATTTTGTTTAACAAATAGGCAAGCCTCTAGAATATACAATTTTGCTAAGGGAAGTAATTTTAGCCTTTTAAATATTGGTACACAACTTTGTCTTTGTCTGGCTCCGGTTATTGCTATTAAACATTTTTTTTGCATTACAAATACTTTTCTAGCGTTCGCAGAGTTTCCCCAAAGTAATTATCCGTAACGCAAATTGGAAGATACATTTCCATGATAAGCACAAATTGCTGCTCTCTGTGATGCTACTTTAGTTAGTCTCTTTAATGCATAAACGAATCTACTTATTTTTTTGCGTATGTAATCAGTGTGACTCTTCCAATTTCCGTGACAGTCAACCATTAATCCTAGAAACCTTATCTCTTTTACCTGTTCTATAATTTTATTTTGGTGTTTTATGGTAATATTTCTTGTAATTGATTGTGGAAAATAAAATTGCATTGCCTTGGTTTTAGATAGATTAACAAGTAGATTATTATTGTCAAACCAATTCATAATACTTTCAAGTGCTTCGTTTATAGTATTTTCATATTCTGATGTATTAATGCCTTTAACTATGAGGGTGGAATCATCCGCGAAAAGAACCATTTGGTGATTTACGGTGTTTGGTAAGTCATTAATGTAGACGAGGAAAAGTAATGGTCCCAAAATGCTTCCTTGAGGCACACCATGTTCTATACGCCTTAATCTGGATTTAAATGCTACTTCCACTTTATCTTTATCAATAACTTATTATCACTATCGTATCACTATATTTTGATGCACTAGATTGATGTGTTGACACAGAATGTGTTGATACACATCAATCTAGTACAAGTTAATAATCTCTTTTTCAACACCCTTGCTCGTAAAGTGAGCTTTATTATGTTGTTCTCAGGGCCATAAACCGAACTATAACACCCTCGTGCATAATAATACTATACACTAGTGCGTAATAGTAATCATCCCTACAAAGTTACGTTAGTACCTAACTGCAAATTATATGCGAGTAAACAGAGCATTTTCAATTTAATCGAGTAATTTATCCCTGCTAAGGTTAGTTAGTACCTAACTGCAAATTATATATTTTTTTTATTTTTTTTAAGCTGGATAGGTTAGCCTTTGACCACTATCTCACCTGATGGTAAGTGATGATGTGGTTATATGCGAGTAAACAGAGCATTTTCAATTTAACCGGGCAATACAGATTTGTAACATCAAAGAGGTTTATATGTAATCAACCATCATACATTTGCGGAGAGCAAACAAATAAAATTGCGCGTTATTTTCCATAATTTTCGTATGTCGTTTGTATCGAATTTGTGTAATATATATAATTTTTTTTCCTCGCAAGGGTATTGAAAATTGCGTATGAAGCTCGTCAGCAACTTGCTCATTATGTACTATAAAACCTGTATCACCTGTATCATTTGAAGCAGTGATGGCTCAGTGGCATTGGCTATGGACTGCCGCGCAGCAGGTCCATGGTTCGAATCCCGCCCAGAGCTTGAGCTTCACCGCATGGTGGAAGGGCATTTTGCGAATACCCGCCTGGCTAGCGACCACCCTCAAGTAGAAAATCTGTCGCCAAGCACCTAACGGTGTGTTCCGGCAGCAGTCCTTGAGAGCCAGAAAAATTACAGGCTAATGAGACCTAACAACTGGACGTCTCAGTGTGACGGGCACAGTGCAATTCGTCGTTGACGAAATGCGTCTGTTATAGGCAGAGGTTAGTCCACTTAACATCAGGTGGGCCTCGGGCTTGTTGCGTCACAATGACATTAAAAAAAAAACATAATCTACTATAAAATTCGAATCGATACAAGCATAGATAATAAAGAGATCACTCGATATCATGCGTAGTTATGGACCTACAACCTAAAAGAAGTATCAATTAATTAAAAAAGTAAAAATCCCGACGGCAAATTAATCAGTAACTTTAAGACTTTCGCGACTTGAACACATATTTATAAGTATTGAACGGGACTTAATCGCGATAGATAAATAAATAAATTTATACATGTTTTTATCGCGATTAAGTCCCGTTAAATACTCATAAATAACAAATTATTTATTTTTATACATTTAATCGTTCCATTAAAATTAAAACTGCAAGTTATTTATGTTTATGGAATGGTTCCTTAAGGGATGATTTATATTAGACCGGGCCGTGTCCGGGCCGGGCCGTGGACGGGGCGGGCCCGGGGTGGAGCCCGTCCGTACGTTAGTAGGCGGGCCCGGACGGGACACGGATCAGGCACGGTCTAATATAAATTGCTTCATACAAAATGTATGTAACGTTTCAAATCCGTGCCCCGTACGGGCCACGTGCACGGCACGCCCCGGGCACGGCCCGCTCTAATATAAATCTACCCTCAAGCTCTTCATTTTGATCTACAATGTTTGTTGGAATAAGAAATAAGGCTTGGAAGATAACATTATTTAATCTCACAATATGGCTCTGAATTGTTTTTCATTATTTTTTATGGGCTATATATATATTATTTAGTATAACAAGAGCTATCAAGACGAATCTAACGATATCTCATATATTAATATTTTCTTTATTCCACCATAACTTCTAAGCGGTCTAACCGATTACAATGTAAGATATATCGTTATAGTATTGACAGCGCAAGTGACTCTATAGGTGCATAAAAAAAACATACTGGATAATATTGTGAGATAAAAATATGTATTTATTATTAAAACATATATTAAAATATAATATTATAATATTTATTAATTGTTTTATAATATTTATTTTCTTCCAAAATCGAGTGTGGTAAAGAAATGAAAAGCTTTAAAACATGATTCCATAAATATATAACTTACAGTTTTATGTTCAATGGAACAATATTAATAAAATGCAGTCGTGTTTTTACTTTTTTAATTAATGTACACTTGTTGATTTATCGTAAAAACGGTAAAACAACATACAAGCAAACTTAGTATGATCAATAGTCCAATAATTAACGTTACTAAAAACCGGCCAAGTACAGGATAGACTCCCGCTACAGATCTCGATCTGTATGAAAAATGTAACGATTTTATGGTACCATACTGTGTTGAAAAAGAACTCTCTCTCCTCTCGGGAGTCCAGCTCGCACTTGGCTACTTATGCAACGGTACCCTTTTTTTTTTATACCTTATAGGTTAGCCTTTTACCACTATCTCACCTGATGGTAAGTGATGATGTGGTCGAAGATGTTGTTCAGACTAACCTAGAATTACTGGCTCTCAAGGACAGCTGCCCGAACACACCATTAGGTGTTTGGCGACAGATTTTCAACTTGAGGGTGGTAGCTAGCCAGGCGGGCATTCGCAAATTGCCCTACCACCGTGCAACCCTACTCAATCTGATAGGCAATTTAATTTTTATATCCACTTTGGATATGTGATATCTACACCAAAAAATATGGTAAATGACAATATATGATTGAGTAGTGGTAATCACTTATTTATGCACGGAATGGTTGGTCTCAATTATCATTTTAACATCAGTATCGGAATTAAAATCGCCACCAACAGATGCACTGACTAGCTGACGAACGGATGTTTGCGGCAAAGCTTAGAATTCTGTTTTGTTAAGGAAACCTCCCTTAAAAGCCTCATGTTCGAATTTGAAAGATTACATATACAACATTTTATTTCATTTGCTTTGTGAACTAAAATTTTTGCTTTTTTGACCGACTTCAAAAAAGGAAGAGATACTCAAAACGACTGTATTTTTTGTTTATTTGTTACTTTATAACTTTTGACTGGGTGAACCGATTTTGATGATTGTATTTTTTTTTAAAGCTGGTGCTTTCCGTGTGGTTCCATTATATCAAAATCAGTTCAGCCGTTTATGACTTACACTCCAATAACTGTAAAGTGTTTTCCTATCATAATGACTATTCATTGTCAGTGAAAGACAATCGGTCCGTAAGTAGCAAGGGACACAAAAAATGGTGAAACATTTTTTTTTACCTACTAATGTAATCGACTTCAACACTCATAAGTATGTATTGAACAAATGATTGGAGTACAAATTTTATGCCCAAGGCGGGAATCTCGCACCGTCCCCTATGACGGTTAAAGTAATATGATTGGAGTATGAAATTTCGGCTAGAAATGCCGTGTCCAGGTGGCCGAGGAGGTTTAGGCATCGCGGGTTCGATTCCTGCCTTGGGCATACATTTTGTACTCCAACCATTTGTTAAATATATTTTCGCTTAGCACGCGATAGTGCTTGTAATAATATTTAGAAACTCATAAGTATGATATAACTTGTCGAAGTCGGTACCATGCGCACAATATTGTGATAATAGTTACTTCTGAACTATTATGGTACCGACTTCAACAAGTTATTCCACACTTTAGATTATTGAAGTCGGTTCCATTTTTAGATAAATTTTGTTTTTTTTACATTTTGACTTTGACCTTTTCATCTGTTAGTCATATTGCCTGTCAAGGAGGGTAAACAAGCGTAACTTACGCAATAAGTTTTTTCTCATGAAAATTAATAGCAATTAAGTAATTGGGGATACCAGAGCAGCCAACCCATTAATTTTGAAGTAGTTTTCATTTCACCATGTTGTTTATTTATATTACAGTTTATGGTAAATGAAAATTATTGGTAATACCCTTTATTTTTCCAGTAAAATTGAAAATAATGGTGGACGCTGACTATATTTTTCTGAACTTTGTAATCAAATTCGTCGTGCCCGTTAAATTGTTTACCTTTGTAAGAGAGCGATGCTGACCAATTAGGAGCTTCAAGCGGATAATTAAAGTAAAATATTAATTAAAAATAAGTCCAATCTCAAATTATATCCGTGTGCGGAATTCGAACCCGCGCCGTCCCTTTGGCACTGCGTAGATATGTTGGATCACTCTGCATCTTTTACCGCATCTATCACTAGGAGTGTTCTAAGGAACTGTTCGATTGACTACCTGCAACTCAATTTCGCCATCGGACGTCCCGACCTAGTATGATGTTTCATCAATATCATGTCAATGTCTGGAAGTCCACAACCTTGCGATTTTCACGGCATTTTCTACCTCGCACTGCGACAATTTGGAACCAGCTGCCTGGTGAAGTATTTCCGAACAGATACGACTTAGGGGCCTTCAAGAAGAGAGAATATTCCCTCCTCAACGCAACCTCGAGACCTCTGGTGTTGCGGAGTTCGTGAGCGACGGTGATCACTTACCACCAGGTGAGCCGCCTGCACTTTTGCCCTCCTATACCATAAAAGAACACACACACCTATAACCAGGGTAAGCTGTAACCGCAAAGCCAACATGGTATGATGACGCTTGACTCTAATTTGTCCTTTCATTCTTAATGGGATAGGGCGACACATATGCCTTTTTTTTTACACACATGACTATTATTTGCTATTGGCTTTAAGCTTGTTAACGATGACACAAACCTATAATTTTAAAAAAAATATTTTTTGCTAGAACGCATGCTTCGTGGATTACATTACAAAATTACAACGATAGGAAAAATTACGCACATGAATATAATTTTACGTCTCGTTTCAATTTTGTAATGTGATTTGCTGAGCATGCGTCATTGCAAAAATAAAAACATTAATAAAGTAAGTAAGTAATACTTTTCACATGGGTGTGGTGGTACGATTTTAACATTTTCAATACGCATATATGAAGATCAAATTTTAGCGTGAGTTAGATGTAAAAATTCACTATCGCGGACTGAGTAAATATCTTTAATCACGACATACGTTTTTGAAATCGAAAAACGGCGTTCATGTGTCCGGCGTTTTGAAGCGCTCGTAATGAGTTTGTTTAGCGGTTCATCAGCTAAGTTAAGCAACATCCGCCGCGGTCATGATTTGGATAGTGACCATTAGTGACATTACTAATGAGCGCTTCCGTGCTTCGGAGGGCACGTTAAGCCGTCGGTCCCGGTTTTTGTCTTAGGATGGCAGTCGTTATAGCATGGTGGTAGGGCATTTTCCAAATGCCCGCCTGGCTACCAAGTAGAAAATCAAGCACTTAACGGTGTGTTCCGGCAGCTGTCCTAGAGAGCCAGTAATTCTAGGTTAGCCTGAACAATATCTTCGACCACATCATCACTTACCAACAGATAAGATCGTGGTCAAAGGCTATAAAAAAACTCAAACTTTCATGCATACCAGACGGAATACTAACTGTAACTGTAACAAATAACCCCTCTTCCCAAAAAAGTTAATCCTTCTTGTTACTCAGAATTCCGTCCAATATCCATTCTTCCCTTTCTTTCAAAGGTATTTGAGCGCCTTGTTCATCAACAACTTTCTTCTTTCCTTAACAGAAATGCTCTTTTGAATCCTTTTCAATCTGGATTCCGGCCTGGTCACAGTACCGTATCTGCCCTAGTCAAAATTACAGATGATATCCGGTATGGTATGAGTAACGGGCAACTGACTGTGCTTTCACTACTTGATTTTAGTAATGCTTTTAATAGTGTGGATTTTGACGTCTTGCTTGCAATTCTTCGTTCTCTTAACGTATCTCAAACAGCTGTTCACTGGTTTCATAGTTACCTGTATGGTCGCCGGCAACGTGTTCGTATTGATGATATTTTCTCGTCATGGTGTAATACGTCTGCTGGTGTACCTCAGGGCGGCGTGCTATCCCCTTTGCTTTTTGCAATTTTCATTAATTCCATTTCCAATCAACTATCTTCCTCCTATCATCTCTATGCAGACGACCTACAAATATACACACAGGCTCCCTTTGACGAGATGCACTCTGCTATTGATCGGATTAATGCAGACTTAAAGCAAATTTCTAGTTGGAGTAAGTCGTTTGGCCTAAGCGTGAATCCTATGAAAACCCAAATGATTATTATCGGCAGTTCAAGAATGATATCCAAAATTGACTGGTTCCATCTCCCACAAGTAATTTACGACAGTACATATATTCCTTTCACTCAAACAGTCAAAAATTTGGGTGTCATTTTTGACCAGCAACTATCATGGGAGCCGCAACTAACAGAAATTAGTCGGAAAATATTTGCATCAGCCGGATCACTTAGGCGGCTGCGTAACTTTCTTCCAACATCCACCAAAATTACTCTAGCACAATCTCTCTTGCTCCCTTTATTAGATTATGCTGACGCTTGCTATCTGGACTTAACCGAGGAACAGCTGAATAAGCTAGAGCGCTTACAAAATTTTTGCATTCGGTTCATATTTGGCTTGCGCAAGTATGACCATGTCACTCAATATCGCAACATGCTGGAATGGTTACCTATTCGACGTCGCCGAGATGCTCATGTGCTTTTTCTTCTTTACAGTATCTTGTTCAGTCCCACTACTCCTCCTTATCTTAAGGAACGTTTTCAATTCCTTCATCAAACACACACCCTCTCCCTTCGTTCCACGAATACATTGCTTCTGAATATGCCTGTCTCGTCATCAATATTTTACAATAAATCATTTACGAAACATGCCGTGTTCCTGTGGAACGCACTACCTGTTCACATCAGGCAAGCTAAGTCCATTTTGTCATTTAAGATTATGGTGAAGAAACACTACTTACCAAACAACTGCTGAATATTTTACATATAATTTATCTTATTATACATTGTATAATTTATGTATGTATTGTATTATATCAATTGTAGTATATTTATATATATTTTGTTGTATTGCATGTATTTAATATTATATAAGATGGTATTTGTATTTATGTATTTATTGTATTAATATTATGTATGTAATATCTTATGAAGATCATGTGTGCTGTGATTATTTTGATTTATAATAACAATGTTTTATCTTTTTTTTTATTTTGTACACCCTAAACCGTAACATTTCTGTAAATCCTCTCCGTGCAAGGTTGCCTGTAAGAAATTGCTTAAGCGATAAGGCCGCCCATTGTCCAATCACATCAATTATCATTGTTTGTAATGTTTTTACGTGTTTTATTTAAGATTGTTGGTCAATAAAGAATTTTGTATTGTATTGTATTGTATTGTAACTGTCGAGTTCCAGCGTACACTGATATGCGCCTTATTTCAAGATTAATTTGTTTGATTTTTGTATTGGCTGGCAACATGTTTCCAATTTGATGACTTTAAGGGCCTTTAAGGGTCTCGTTTTCTAGCACGGAACCCTAAAAAGATCAAGCGTATTATCACAGTGTGAGGTATCTGTACTTATCTAAAATCATAAACTTTCTTGACGCCAGTTCTATAGACCCTCCGAAAGTTTTACAGTGCACCTTCTGTAAACTCATTTGTTGATTCTTTGCACACCTATAAAGATAACGAATATGTCATTTAAGAAGACACTTCAATATTCTCCTAAGTAGCTCCATCTTAAGCTACCAAGATCTAAATACCACTGCCTTAGCTCTTATTTTCAAGACTATAAAGGATATTTTGACATTATTTATATTAACTTCTTAGATTGTTTTTGTTAAAATTTTAGCCAAATAATATATATTGAATCTTATCTGTGAATAGTTAAGGATTAAATTTGAATATTGGCTAATATCGTATATAGCGAAACATGGATTTTATTGTGTGAGGTTATAGTACCTATCCTATGAAAATTAATAATAGAATTTTTCATGTAAGTAGTTGCTATACCTAATATTTTATACTTCTACATATCATATGGTATCATGGATGCAAGGATGGTGTGATGGAAGCACTTTGATTTATTTAATTTTTCTTCGGGTCTTACAGATATTAAATAAACTACATTTAATACTCTTAACTTCGTTTTAGTACCATTTTTTCCTAATATATAGCAATAACAACATCTCTCTTTCTAATCACTCACCACAAAAGTTATTCTTAGAATTGGGATTCCCTCTACATATTTCTAAGATTAATAATTTGTCTTTATGATCATACTTACAAATTAGTAGATCGACTTTCACGTAATAACATAATTATCTCTCTACTTACCACTTAAGATATCATGACAGATATCTAGACTGAGTAATTTATTTAATGAAGCGAATTCACGCGATGTAATGCACACTTTGATACCACGAACGTTTGAAAAGTGGTTTTCTTGATACAGCTAATTTAATGTAGGCTCCTATTATTAAATGTATCTCAAAGTTGATTAGATTTCTTTTTATGGGTCGCAATCGAACAAGCACGAGGCTAAGTATGATGTTAAGCAGTAACCACTGCCTACAAGATATGCATTTCATCACAAGTGACGACATACAGTTGTTGAGTCTCATGTGCCTGTAATTTTACTAGCTCTCAAGGGCAGCTGCCAGAAGCAGTGATGGCTCACTGGTATTGGCTATGGACTGCCGTGACGCAGGTCCATGGTTCGAACCCCGCCGCGGTTTTGAGCTTCAAAGCATGGGCATATTACGATTGCCCGCATGCCTAGCGACCACCCTCAAGTAGAAAATCTGTCGCCAAGCACCTAACGGTGTGTTCCATCAGCAGTCCTTGAGAGCCAGTGAAATTACAGGCACATGAGACTTAACAACTATGTCTCTAGGTGACGGGCGCAGTGCAATTCGTGACTTGTGACGAAATGCATCTGTTATAGGCAGAGGTTAGTCCGCGTAACATCAGGTGGGCCTCGTGCTTGATCCGTCACAATTACATTAAAAAAATAAAAATAAAAAACACACACCGTTAGGTGCTTTGCGACAGATTTTCTACTTGAGGTGGTCGCTAGCCAGGCGGGCATTCGCAATATTCCCTGTTGCCCTGCAAAAAGACTATAGGAATCCTACCTTTCGCTATATTAAAAGATCTCCCAAATCTCCCAAACTAAACCCCAGTGTTGTGGCTTTTAGTGAGACGCCCTCGTGTCGTGGTAACCGGTCGTTTAGATATGAACACATTACTGAATTAACTGTTGATAACAGTAAATTAACTATTGAAGTCCTTCAGTTGAATGATCTACTGTGTTGGGATGGGAACTTGACCATGTATTTTATGGCTATCACCAACATGATTGTGCAACATCGTCGCATGTTTTAATATATATTAGTGAAATAGTTGTTTTTACATCATAAGCTCGGAAATGCCGTGTTTATCATTCGAAATGTAAGTAGAAAAGTGCTTTTTCACCGTTAGCGTGGAAACGGTTTTTGAAATTCGAACCCGTTCCACAGTTCCAGAAATAATTCGTATAAAGATATATAATAAAAATATATCATTATATTATATACTAGCGGCCAGCCCCGGCTTCGCACGGGTATTAAAATAAAATGAAATTATTATACACACACATAAACCCATCTATATAGATAGATATATCTATATATCTACATTACCTAGTGGTAGTGCCATGCTGAAGCTCTTCGGGTTACAGCTGCATGGGCCGGCACGACCGGGGAAGTACCACTCTCCCACATGATATCGACGTGAAGTAGTGGCTTGCCATTGCGTTTAGATCGATTTGTGGGAGACCCGGAGGCCCAATCCCCCCCCCAAAGGAATATAGCAGCACAGTTTCAAGAGACAGTACTCCAGGAGGGTACCAGCTGCGAAAGCGCTGGGGAATCCCTCTCCGAGCATCCACCTCCAGGACCTGAACCTGGAGGTGGATGCTCGGGCTGCCCTGCGTATTCTGGAGGGGGCAAAACCGTGCTCAATCATATTTCTGCTGCTCGAGGCAAACGAAGCAGGCTTAGGTCACCCCACACCACGTTAGCCGTGGACTTTTGCAACATACTGGGTCTCCGTTCTAACCTGAACGATGTCCACTATCACCTGGAGACTGCTAAGCCGGCCTTGCTCTTTTTAACCGAAACACAGATATGCTCTCCGACAGACACCTCATTCCTCACATACCCAGGGTACAAATTGGAGCATTCCTTTTTGCCGCGGGCGGGGGTGTGTCTTTACGTCAGAGAGGATATCTGTGCTCGTCGTCTCAGTAGCCTTGAAGGACGGGGCCTATCTGACATTTGGTTGCGCGTAGACTGCGATGACCATCCGCGAATCTACGCGTGCCTTTATAGGTCTCATAGCAACGGTAATGCCGAAATACATCATTTCATGGAGCACTTACAGATGGCTATAGATTCCGTGCTTGAGCAGATCCCCACCGCAGAGATCGTGATACTTGGCGATTTCAACGCCCACCATACCGAATGGCTTGGTTCACGCACTACCGATCATGCAGGGAGATCTGTTCACGACTTCGCTTTGGCATATGATCTTACACAACTGGTCACCTCGCCTACGCGTATCCCAGATGTGGATGACCATACACCTTCCCTGTTGGACCTTCTGCTGACCTCTCACCCGGACAACTACTCAGTATCCGTGAAAGCTCCTCTCGGTTCGTCGGACCACTGCCTGATCCGGTTCAGTGCCGGTCACACGCCCAACTCGACCCCGTTTTGTAGGTTGTCGTCGCGTGTGGCACTATAGGTCTGCAGATTGGGACGGGATGCGGTCCTTTTTTGCATCCTACCCATGGGGGCAAGTCTGTTTCTTGCCGGATGATCCAGATGTCACTGCTGACTATGTTGCTGATGTAGTGCTTCAGGGTATGGAACTCTTTATTCCATATTCTGCAGTGCCCATCGGTGGCAGGTCCCAGCCCTGGTTTGGTCGTACTTATAAAATGGCCTCTAGCCAAAAACGAGAGCGTTACCAAGCTTGGGCCAACGCAGTGGCATCTAAGGATTTAAATACCAGCTATCTCAAAAAGGAATATAATTTTGCCTCCAGGTCCTTCAAAAGAGTAATCGCAAAAGCAAAGTCGGAGCATATCGGCAGAATTGGCGAGAGATTAGCCCGCCTTCCTTCGGGAACACGTGCGTTCTGGTCTCTCGCCAGGGCTGTCCAGGGGAATTTTTGTGAGTCATCTCTACCGCGCCTGCACAGAGAGAATGACACACTGGCCCACGCCGCAAAGGAGAAAGCCGATCTTCTGGGCTCTCTCTTTGCGTCAAACTCGACTTTGGATGACCAGGGGAACTCACCACCGACTATACCACGGTGTGATACCTCGATGCCGGATATAAATTTCCGGCAAAGTGCTGTACGTAAAGCACTGTTCTCCTTGGACATTCATAAGTCGAGTGGGCCTGATGGCATCTCTCCGATAGTGCTGCGGACTTGTGCTCCAGAATTGACTCCGGTTCTAACGCGTCTTTTCCGGCTCTGCTACACATCAGGCGTTGTCCCAAAAACATGGAAGACGGCATTGGTGCACCCGATCCCTAAAAAAGGTGACCGCTCAGATCCGTCCAACTACCGCCCTATAGCCATAACGTCTTTGTTCTCCAAGATAATGGAATCCATCATCAACAACCAGCTCTTGCAGTATCTAGAGGAGCACCAGCTGATAAGCGATCGCCAGTACGGTTTTCGTCGCGGTCGCTCAGCTGGTGATCTTTTAGTATACCTTACGCATCGATGGGCGGAGGTGGTGGATTCCAAGGGTGAAGCGTTGGCGGCTAGTTTGGACATAGCGAAGGCCTTTGATCGGGTGTGGCATAAAGCGCTTCTATCGAAGCTTCCTTCCTATGGGCTTTCCGAGAAATTGTGCAAGTGGATCTCCAGTTTTTTGGCAGATCGGAGCATCAAGGTTGTGTCGACGGTGCATGCTCCGACTTGAAGCTAATTAATGCTGGCGTTCCGCAAGGCTGTGTGCTATCTCCGACTCTATTTCTCTTGCACATCAATGACATGCTGCAGCTCAGCGATATTCATTGTTATGCGGATGACAGTACCGGAGATGCCTCTTACACCGGCCGTGCTAAAATTTCTCGGGAAAACGTTGTGGAGAGTCGGAACAAACTTGTGTCTGATGTCGAGACCATGTTGTCTAATGTTTCGAAGTGGGGCCGACTGAACTTAGTTCAATTTAACCCCAAGAAGACACAAGTTTGTGCGTTCACCGCTAAACTATCCCCCTTTGTCGTATCCCTCCATTTTGAAGACACTCTGGAAGCACACTGGAAGCCTGGGAGAGTTCACATGATGCTATTGGCGTATTTTGTGATCTTTCCAAGGCATTCGACTGTGTAGAGCACTGCACTCTGATTCGTAAACTTTACCACTATGGTATTCGTGGAAAAGCTCTGAATCTTATAGAGTCATATCTGTCAGACAGGCTACAGAGGGTTGGAATAAGTGGCAATACTTCTTCCGGGTCATTGGTAAAAATAGGAGTACCACAGGGATCAATTTTGGGACCTTTTCTGTTTCTAACATATATTAATGATCTGCCTTGCATGGTCAAAGATTTCTGCGATATTGTTTTATTCGCAGATGATACCTCTCTGATTTTTAAAGTAGATAGGAAAGACAGTGAACTGACGCATGTAAATAATGTATTATCTAAGATTTGTAAATGGTTCGCCGCTAACAATCTTCTCCTAAATTCAAAAAAGACGAAATGTTTAAAGTTTTCTTTACCAAATGTTCCTTATGTTGAACCAAACATTAAACTTGGACCAGATAAACTCCCTATTGACAAAGCGACAGTCTTCCTGGGAATCAAAATGGATTCCACTTTACAATGGGATCCACATATACATGATCTCTCCGGAAGACTTAGTTCTGCTGCATATGCAGTTCTTAAGATAAGACAGTTAACAGACGTAGCTACTGCTCGCCTAGTTTATTTCGCGTACTTCCACAGTATTATGTCGTATGGCGTATTGCTGTGGGGAACTGCTGCTGAGATAGAGACAATCTTTATCATACAAAAGCGTGCAATTCGAGCCATATATAAAATGGGTCCTAGGGAATCTGTGAGGGATCTTTTTAAAGAAATTGATATTTTAACTTTACCAAGTCTGTATATATTTGAAAATATTATGTATGTTCGTAAAAATTTGAGTAAATTTAAATTAAACAGTGACAATCACGATTACAATACTAGGAATAAAGATAAAATAGCGGTGCCAGGTTTTAGATTAGCAAAGTCAAAGTCAAAGTCAAAGTCAAAATCATTTATTCAATTTAGGCGTCTACGACGCTCTTATGAAGGTCAATTACAAATTTTAGTATTGAAATATTCTACATTGTACTGCCACGTTCAGCAAATAAATTGTATAGAGCCACTGCGAGAAGAACGGGCAAGAAACTCGGGGCCATTCTTTTAAACATCTTTTAACAATGTGTTACATACATACTATATAATAGAGTTATTACAATATTTGTTTAAATTATGTAGGTGACAGGCAATAGCTTGGCGGAGGCGGAATTGTCCAGGCATTTTTGTCGTTTATGTAATCAGAAACTGTGTAGTAGGATTTTTTAATCAATATGTTTTTCACATGCAACTTGAATTTCCCTTCTGTGAGCGTTGTAATATGTTTGGGAACTTTATTATAAAACCGCACACAATTACCTAAGAAGGACCTTTTATTTGTCTTTGCTAATCTAAAACCTGGTACCACTATTTTATCTTTATTCCTAGTATTGTAATCGTGATTGTCACTGTTTAATTTAAATTTACTCAAATTTTTACGAACATACATAATATTTTCAAATATATACAGACTTGGTAAAGTTATCATATCAATTTCTTTAAAAAGATCCCTCACAGATTCCCTAGGACCCATTTTATATATGGCTCGAATTGCACGCTTTTGTATGATAAAGATTGTCTCTATCTCAGCAGCAGTTCCCCACAGCAATACGCCATACGACATTATACTGTGGAAGTACGCGAAATAAACTAGCCGAGCAGTAGCTACGTCTGTTAACTGTCTTATCCTAAGAACTGCATATGCAGCAGAACTAAGTCTTCCGGAGAGATCATGTATATGTGGATCCCATTGTAAAGTGGAATCCATTTTGATTCCCAGGAAGACTGTCGCTTTGTCAATAGGGAGTTTATCTGGGCCAAGCTTTATGTTTGGTTCAACATAAGGAACATTTGGTAAAGAAAACTTTAAACATTTCGTCTTTTTTGAATTTAGGAGAAGATTATTAGCGGCAAACCATTTACAAATCTTAGATAATACATTATTTACATGCGTCAGTTCACTGTCTTTCCTATCTACTTTAAAAATCAGAGAGGTATCATCTGCGAATAAAACAATATCGCAGAAATCTTTGACCATGCAAGGCAGATCATTAATATATGTTAGAAACAGAAAAGGTCCCAAAATTGATCCCTGTGGTACTCCCATTTTTACCAATGACCCGGAAGAAGTATTGCCATTTATTCCAACCCTCTGTAGCCTGTCTGACAGATATGACTCTATAAGATTCAGAGCTTTCCCACGAATACCATAGTGGGAAAGTTTACGAATCAGAGTGCAGTGCTCTACACAGTCGAATGCCTTGGAAAGATCACAAAATACGCCAATAGCATCATGTGAACTCTCCCAGGCTTCCAGTATATGCGACATCAATTGAACACCTGCATCTGTTGTGGATTTGCTCTTGGTGAAACCAAACTGATTCTCATTTAATAAATTATGCTTGTTAAAATGGGATAGTAGTTGTTTGAGCATAATTTTTTCGAATACTTTACTCAGAACAGGTAAGATGGAAATAGGTCTATAATTGCAAGGGTCAGATGTAGACCCCGACTTTAAAATTGGAGTGATTTTACTTTGTTTCATTAAATCGGGGAAGTTTCCACTATCGACACAAAGATTGAATATTGTTTCTAAATATGGTGCAATAATGTAAATTATAGACTCTACCACTTTTACTGACATACCCCACAAGTCTTCAGTACTCTTTATGTTTAAACTTTGAAATGTTTTTATAATTTCAAATCTTGTGGTGTGTCTGAAAGAAAAGTCCGGTGATTTGCTTGGAAAATTATTTTTTAACATAGTTTCTGCTACATTGGGACAAGAATCCAATGACTTAGTGGCTTCTAGGGGCAAGGTAGAAAAAAATTTTTCAAATATATTCGCCACTTGTATTGAATCAGAGATTTGATTTTTATCAATAGTTAAGACATATGTTGAATCTCTAGGTTTATTTTTACCAGTTTCACTATTTATAGTCTTCCAAATGGTTTTTATTTTATTTTTAGACTTGCTAATTTTGTTTCTAATAAAAAGAGATTTAGCACACAAGCAAACAGATTTGAACATTTTTGAATACTTCCTAACATAATCATGAAACTGTTTGCAAGATGTTAAATTTTTCCTACGATACAGATCAAACAAATAATCTCTACTTTTTCGAATACCTGTTGTTGCCCAATCACCGAACTTCAACTTTCCATCTATTTGTTTTTTTATTTTTGGACATACTTTTTGAAACTCAGTGTTTACTAAAGAAAATAAGCTATTATAAATGTCATTTGGGTCACTATGAGAAAAATTTGTAATGCCAAGCTTAGCTTCTATGTTGGTACTGAGTATTTCCAGCCTACTAGTTGTTAATGGTCTATGTTCAATTTCATACCTCTCTGTTTTTCTGATTCCATCAAATTTTATCGCTAGGCCCTCATGATCAGATCTAATACCCTTCATTATTGACTTTTCTTTAGTCTTACAGTTTGAGTATATATTGTCTATACAGGTAGCTGAAGTGTCTGATATCCTAGTGGGCTCACAGAATAGAAATTTCAAATTAAATGACTTAAACAATGAAATAAGATCAGTCTTATTTTTAGTATTCAATAAAATATCTATATTAAAATCACCACATACAAATATGGGTTTTTTGCATTTTGAAATTTTCTGTAGTATATTTTCCAAAGTGGATAAAAATTCTGTAAAATTTTGAGCACGACCTTCATCTGTTGGTGGTCGATATACGCACAACACGAGATGCCTGTCCACCTCCACACAAGCAACCTCACAGACACGTTCGACAGAACATCTGACCAAGTCACGGCGTTCTTTAAATTTTAAATTATTTTTTACAAGTATAATACACCCTCCTCCTTCTGCAGATGATCTGTTAAACGCACTACCCACACTAAAATTCTTAACATTAAATAACATTTTATCTGCTCTAAGCCAAGTTTCAGTGAAACATAATATGTCAAATGGATATTTATCTAAGAATATTTCAATTTCAAGTATTTTGCCAGGGAAGCGATTTATATTTTGGTAGTATAGTGCTATGTCAGAACACTTCCCTGTTGTCTCTCTTAAAAGTTTAAACTGTTTGACTGAACATTAGTACATGTACTAAAATCTGTAGCGTCAAAACTAGACTTAGTTATATTTCCTATAACCGACTCAATATTATAAGCTACCAAAGTAGCAATTAAATTTTTATATTTATTAGGTAGGTACATCCTATCCTGAGTCAACATAAAGTGAGTAATAAATTTATTACAGTCAAAAAATAAAAGTTTGTCTCCATGACGACATGTCATATTATATAAAATTGTATTTAATGAGTGAATATGCTCATTCTGGCTTTGAGTCAGTGCATCTGAATAGGGAAATGCACATAACATGATTTGATACGCATCAAGATTTAACAATGAAGTTATACTTGCTATTAACTGTTTCCTGTCAATACCCAAACTTTGGCCTAAGTACACAATAACTATGGTATTTTTATCAATTTCAGAAGCCATAATTTTCTCCTCAATCTGTGCATAAGAAGCACCAGGCATGCAGTAATTTCTAACAGAGCAGTTTAATGAATTACCAAGTAATGAGCCAAAATTTTTGCCTATTGCGTCTGAAAAAACCAAAACTTTAGTTACCATATCCTGGTTAGTGGTGATACCCTGACTCTCCCCCCGGACTGCTTCAGTGCATGTTTTGTTTAATGGCTGAGCTATTGTTGGTATTGAATGGGGCTCTCTGGTTGCTTGCGGCTGACTATGAGACCTTGAGCATGCACACTCAATATTTCTCACACTCTCCACATTGGTGGTCACAAGATCCATTAAACTTATAGCTTCCTTGTAGTGATCACTAAGATGGTTTTGAGCTGATAAGTAGCTAGAGAAAATATTTTGCAATAATTTCTCTTTTTCTAGCAGCTCGGAGCGAAGACTCAGAGTATCATCATCATACAGTTGCTTAGTAATTTCTAATTCATCTAAACAATTTTGAAGATTTTCCTGTAATAGTAACTTATCTTTCACCAAATTCACATTTCTCTTGAAATAGTTCCTGTTTTTAAGTTGTTTTTTGCACTTCCACATCACTTTTTTAAGCTTAAAATACTTTTTAATTTTCTTATGGCTCTGAAAGACTGGAAATTGACTGCATGTAGTGTTCTCATCAGTCAAGTCAATAGTTACAATAGGCTGCAGGGAGCTTGCTGATTCCATGCCACTACCGACCAGCTCATTGTATAAATTTAAGGTGTCAGCGGCCTGTTCATTGAACTTTGTCGAATTTAACAACATGATTTCACGTTGAGCCTTACTTAATTCAAATTCAAGTTCTGATATACGGCTCAAGGCCTGTTCATGCGTCTCACTACATTCTTTAAATGACAGTACAATGTTCTGTAGCTGTTCATTTCGTTGGAGCACTTCTGAGTAATCCGTGTACAGACTGGCAAGTTCACTCTTGAGTTCAGTGTTTTTTGACACAATTTTGTTCACCTCAACCTCACTGTCTTCTCTTTCTTGTAGAAGCTGATCAGAGAGGTCTTTGTGCTTTTGCAGGTCCTGCAGAGCAACTCTGAGTTTCTCTTCCAGTTCTCTTGCCAAGGTTTTCCTTGTAGTTACAGGCATAGTGAAGTACCAACAACTCCGAACAATTACTGTAAAACAAATAAAAGTAGCTAAGTTTCTGTTTCAAGAAGTATTCTAGGTATGTATGTATTCTTTACAATTCAAACTCAAAGTTACAATTATTTCCTATATAAATTATATACTATAAACAAAATCAACAAATCAAGTCAGAATACAGTTATTAATACACAACAAAATATTATTTGTTTACATTTGTATATGCAACAGATAAAAAGGGAAAAAGAAACTGAAAATTTGTTAGAAATACAGAGAAATTAGTTTAATAGATGATGGTCAGAAACAGATTGGAGAGAAAAAAGTATGAAGCTTTTTATCTGCTAACAAAAGCAACAAATGATTGATGGTAATAGGTATACCTTATTATGTTTCTTCTTTAATAGATAATTTTTGTGGGCTTGACTACTATAAAATATTGAAGTGTAAAGTCATCAGCACTAGCATCCAGAGCAGACCGGTGTCCTCTAGCAGCACCCGTTCACGAGTTAATGCATGTGCCAGCCATCGCCTTCTTCAACCATTTTTGAGGGAGGATGGCGACCCGACACACAACACCACCACTAGACAACACCTTTATGTGAGCATGACCGTTCTGAATACCCGTGCCTACGGATACTTCTACAAATTCACAACTTTGAGACTGAGTTGCAAACCAGGATTAGGAGTCAAATAGTGTTGAATGTCTGAGGCAAAAGAAAAAAACATCAACTTTGCCTCCACTATTTAGTCTAGCAAGATAGTCAGTACACAGCCAATGTGCGATTATTAACGTAGCACCAAGTGAGTGATAACGGAAATGTGTTAAATGTGTACTTAAAGTTAGATATTAGACATTATACTCCCCAGTAAAAATCCAAGATGTTTGAAATCTCAACCGCTGCTGTAGGATGACGTACTATGATATTTATTCACTGTTTAATGAATATGTCGCGAACTAAATTATTCACACTATAAAGCTACTTTAAAACTAACGTTAATTATGCAAAAACACTACAAATTAGCCTTATTTTCTATTTAAAACAATTATTAAAATACAGAGAAAACATTATGACATGTACAACATAGTGTTGCCACAGGGCAAAAAAAAAGACAAATAAAAGGTCCTTCTTAGGTAATTGTGTGCGGTTTTATAATAAAGTTCCTAAACATATTACAACGCTCACAGAAGGGAAATTCAAGTTGCATGTGAAAAACATATTGATTAAAAAATCCTACTACACAGTTTCTGATTACATTAACGACAAAAATGCCTGGACAATTCCGCCTCCGCCAAGCTATTGCCTGTCACCTACATAATTTAAACAAATATTGTAATAACTCTATTATATAGTATGTATGTAACACATTGTTAAAAGATGTTTAAAAGAATGGCCCCGAGTTTCTTGCCCGTTCTTCTCGCAGTGGCTCTATACACTTTATTTGCTGAACGTGGCAGTACAATGTAGAATATTTCAATACTCAAATTTGTAATTGACCTTCATAAGAGCGTCATAGACGCCTAAATTGAATAAATGATTTTGACTTTGACTTTGACTTTGACTCCCCTTGCCCCTTCAACTAGCATCGGAGTACTTGGCGTCGACATATCGAGCGTCGTTCAATTTCGCTGTCACTTGGAAGATAAGGCTAAATTAGCCTCGAAAAAGCTTGGTGTGCTTGGAAAGGCGAGGCGGTACTTCACGTCGGCCCATCGCCTGCAACTTTATAAGGCTCAGGTTCGGCCTCACATGGAGTACTGCTCTCATCTCTGGGCGGGAGCTCCCCAATACCAGCTTCTTCCATTTGACCGCATACAACGCAGAGCGACTCGAATCGTTGACGATCAAGTTCTCTCCGACCGGCTCGACCCTTTGGCACTACGTAGAGATGTTGGATCACTCTGCATCTTCTACCGCATCTATCACGGGGAGTGTTCTGAGGAACTGTTCGATTTACTACCTGCAGCTCAATTTCGCCATAGGACGTCCAGACAAAGCATGATGTTTCATCAATTTCATGTCGACGTCTGGAAGTCCACAACTCTGCGATTTTCACGGCATTTTCTACCTCGCACTGCCACAATGTGGAACCAGCTGCCAGGTGCAGTATTTCCGAACGGATACGACTTAGGGGCCTTCAAGAAGAGAGCATATTCCCTCCTCAAAGGCCGGCAACGCATCCTCGATACCTCTGGTGTTGCGGATGTTCGTGGGCGACGGTGATCACTTACCACCAGGTGAGCCGCCTGCTCGTTTGCCCTCCTATTCCATAATAAAAAAAAAAAAAAAAATCTTAGTCAGGTTAATAAGAAAAGAAAATAAGAATATTTGAATATAATTATTTTAATGTGCTTATTACCAAATTTCATCCTAATCGGTCCAGTAGATCGGTTATCGCGCAAAACCATTAATTTCTTTTTGCGCAGTTGGATAAAAACTATCCTTTGTCCATCCCCGTGTCTCAAACTATTTCCATAGCAAATTTTATCCTAATCGGTCCTGTAGATCGGTTATCGCGCAAAACCATTAACCTCTTTTTGCGCAGTTGGATAAAAACTATCCTATGTCCTTCCCCGTGTCTTAAACTATTTCAATACCAAATTTCAATCTAATCGGTCCAGTAGATCGGTTATCGCGCAAAACCATTAACCTCTTTTTGCGCAGTTGGATAAAAACTATACTATGTTCATCACCGTGTCTCAAACTATTTCCATACCAAATTTCATCCTAATCGGTCTAGTAGTTTCAGAGCCTATTCAATGCAAACAAACAAACAAACAATCAAATCTTTCCTCTTTATTATATTAGTTTAGATTAATTATAGTGTAGAAAATATATAGTGTATTGCGCTCCGCAGTAAAGTTATGTTGCGTATCGTAGTTTTTTTTTTTTTTTTTGTTATTGTGAATGAACAAGCGTGAGGCCCACCTGTTGTTAAGCGGTATCTCTGCCTATAACAGATGCATTTCATCACAAGTGACGAACTGAACTGCGCCCATCACCTTGAGACATACCTGTTAAGTCTCATTTTGCCTGTTATTTCACTGGCTCTCAAGGACTGCTGCCGGAACACACCGTTAGGTGCTTGGAGACAGATTTTCTACTTGAGGGTGGTAGCTAGCCAGGCGGGCATTCGAAAAATGCCCTACCACCATGCTATAACGACTGCCATCCTAAGACGACAACCGGGACCGACGGCTTAACGTGCCCTCCGAAGCACGGAAGCGCTCAGTAGTAATGAGACTAGCGGTCACCCATCCAACTCATGACCGCGCGCGACGTTGCCTAACTTTGCTGATCGGTTGAGAACAGCTAAGTAAACTTCGCTACGAGCGCTTCAAAATTTGGTTCCAGTCTAGTGATCAACAATTTTTTTCATACACACACTTATGGGATCAGTTGTCATTGACTGTCAATGACTGATTTTAATAAAATTTTAATGGGACTACACGGCAAAGATCAGCTTTTAAATAAAAAAGAATCATTAAAATCGGTTCACTCAGTCAAAAGTTCTGAGGTAACATTCATTAAAAATAACAGATAAATTGAGTACATCCTCCCTTCTTTGAAATCGGTAACAATAACATATGTATTCGCTAGCTGTAAAAATCATACAAATGAAACATGAACATAAACATAAACACCCAAGATTATCCATCCCATAAGTGTTCTGTAAAAAATGCTAACAAAAAACGGTTCTCAGGTGATAATGCCCCTTTCAAATTCATCCGTCGTCGAAGAGTTTATCTCCTCCAGAACTATCAATCGCTTGCCGCCGCTTAAGAGTGTCAAGACACTCTATTAACACTCCAGGGCTCTTTCCAATGTGGTAAAACAGTTAAAATAGTTATGGCGTGTGAAGTGATCTAGGTGGGTTGACAAAAGTTTTGTGGGAATGAGCTTTTTTCGGGAACAGTCTAGTGATATGTTATGAAGAGCTCGCTTTACTTAGCTTTTCATAACCAATTAGGAAAGTTAAGCAACGTCCGCTGCGGTCATGAGTTAGATGGGTGACCGCTGGTGACACTACTACTAAGCGTTTCCGTGCTTCGGAGCCGTCGGTCGGTAGGATGGTAGTCGTTATAGCATGATGGTATAGTGCATGTTGTGAATGCCCGCCTGGCTAGAGACCACCCTCTAGTAGAAAAGCTGTCGCCAAGCACTTATCGGTGTTTTCCGGCAGCTGTCCTTGAGAGCCAGTAATTCTAGGTTAAGCCTTTTAACACCTCCGACCACATCGTCACTTACCATCAGGTGTGATTGTGATCAAAGACTTACCCACAATGAGCCTGTGAATTCTATTCGAGTAATGTCCTGTTATACCTTTGAAATATAGCGACTGAATTCCCTTTAGGTTCTTTGTATTTGCGCAAAATTCAAATAAAATCACAGACCTCAAAAAATAAAAAACAAAACTCGCTTTAACATGGCACTTTACTTGCGTGCGGGGGTTAAGCACACACTGGGCTTAACTTTTGTGTATTTACTACCCAAATTGTAGGGAGGTAAGTACTACATAATTATACCTCCTACCAGAATCCCAGATTATTGATGACAATGGTGACACAAGGAATTGGCCGACCGAAACGCAATCTTTTTTTTATGTTATCGTGCTCGAGGCCCACCTCATGGTAAGCGGACCAACCTCTGCCTATAATAGATGCATTTCATCACAAGTCTCGAATTGTACTGCGCCCGTCACTTTGAGACATAGTTGTCTCATGTGCCTGTAATTTCACTGACTCTCAAGGACTGAAGTATTTTAATACTTGAGGGTGTAGCTAGCCAGCCGGCAATCGAAAAATTCACCATGCGGTGAAGCTCAAGCCGGCGCGGTGGGGATCGAATCAGGGACCTGCGGCACGGCAGTCCACAGCTATTATCGATTGGCCATCATTACTTCAAAAATCAAATTAATTTGTTGTTAGAGAAACATGTATCGCACTGACTCCATAAGACAAATATTTATTTAGTTGTTATAATTGTTCATTCCAGCTGAAAGAAAAAGGAAAGGAAGATCGTGATGTTAAATTGTCAATCTATCGATGTCTATTTGAATTGTGTCAATTGTTATGTGTGATTTATATTTATAACAATTTTTAAATTATGATATTAATAAATGTAAGTAGTAACTGCCGTGCTTATTATAATAAATAAATCTATACTAAGTAACATTATAAAGAGGAAAGACTTGTATTTTTGTATGTAATGAATAATTTTTAAAACTAATAGACGGATTTGAACATTTCTTTCACGATTAGAATCTTACTCTATCCCTGACGAACATAGGGTATAGAATATTTTTAAAAACTTAGGGATCTGTGGCCAAACCTTTTTATTTTTTATGTTTTTGTGCCGGAACTCGCTCCAGGCCCACCTGATGTTAAGCGTACCTCTGCCTATAACAGATGCATTTCATCACAATTAATATTGCACTGCGGCCGTCACATTGAGACAAAGTTGTTAAGTCTCATGTGCCTGTAATTTCACTAGCTCTCAAGGACAGCTGCCGCAACACACCGTTCGGTACTTGGCGACCGATTTTCAACTTCGATAATGTAACCCAACGTGTGAACAAAATACCAGTATAATCGCTTTATCGCGTATGCTGCGGAAAATGTTGACAATAGAGCAAAGTGATGTACTACAATTATATAAAGCACATCAATATCTCCAAAAAAGTTTGGAATACCATATGTCTAACTATTACAGTTATGTCACAATAACTACTTTTTGTGTGTTACAATTTATAATTATTGTTAAATACCCGTGCAAAGCCGGGGCGGACCGCTAGTACTCAATTTTTTTTTTATGCTATTGTGACGGAACAAGCTCGAGGCCCGCCTGATGTTAAGCGGACTAACCTCTGCTTATATAACAAATGCCTTTCGTCACAAGTCACGAATTGCACTGCGCTCGTCACCTTGAGACATAGTTTTTAAGTCTCATGTGCCTGTAATTTCACTGGCTCTCAAGGACAGCTGCCGGAACACACCGTTAGGTGCATGGCGACAGATTTTCTACTTGATGGTGGTCGCTAGCCAGGCGTCAATCAACATGCGGTGAAGCTGAAGCCGGCGGTGGGGATCGAACCAGGGACCTGCGGCGCGGCAGTCCATAGCTATGACCTCTCGGCCATCATTGCTTCAAAAAAATATCTCTTCATAGTAGTCTTTAGTCTCTTTAGTAACTCTCTGTAATCACGAGAAAAAACTACAAGATCCAACCTTCATCGTTAAAAACGACATCGGAGACGTCATTTGTCCTAAACAATCACGACAGAAAATACATTTTATTTTGTGATCAAGACGTGCAACGCAAACTTATAAATGCGGGTGGATGGAAATTGAACTAAAATAAAGTACCTTGCGTTGTGATAGTAGCTGATTGGTTTCTCTTTACCAGCAGCGCCACCCCCAATGCTTCAGTTAAGTTGGTAATACTTTAGCTTTTTTCAGTGGATATTTTTTGCCCCCACTGAGGGGTACAATTATGAGGGTTGATCGCAGATGGCATAGTTAAATGGGAACCTTAGACGAAAATAATTATGGTAGCTGCGTAAGTACCTACTTTGTTATTTTCGGATTTGTTTTGAGGGCTGTTTTAGAGGTTTTGTTCGAGTGAATTGATTTTGAATTATTGTTTCTTTTTTGTTAGTTGATGTGAAGCTGTAAGTTTTATTTATTTTTATGAGATTGTCGAGGAACACGCACGAGGCCCTAAGTGGACTAAGCTCTGCCTATAACAGATGCATTTTCGTCATGAGTGACGAATTGCACTGCGCCCATCAGCTTGTGACAACTCTTACCTCTTATAGTAATAATAACTTAATCTTACTGCTAAATGTGTCACGTCCTTCACGTCAATTTAGCAAGCTTACAATCGGTAATGGAATCGCTCAGCGTATTGATGACGTCAAAACAAATTGTTCACTCTATTCGCGAACTCTGACGTTACATTTACTACGAAGTATTACTGTTCCAAGTACAAATCTGTCATATTATATATATAAATATATTATATATATATTTATCCATATTCAAAAAGTTACTTTCTAGCAGCGGATTCAAACTTTTGTGACGGAACAAGCTCGAGGCCCACCCGATGTTAAGCAGACTATAACCTCTGCCTATAACAGATGCATTTCGTCACAAGTCACGAATTGCACTGCGCCCGTCACCTTGAGACATAGTTGTTAAGTCTCATGTGCTTGTAATTTCAGTGCTGCCGTAACACACCGTTAGGTGCTTGGCGACAGATTTTCTACTAGAGGGTGGTCGCTAACCAGGCGGGCAATCGCAAAATGCCAAGCGCACCATGCCAAATTTTGACTATTTTACGATAAAAATGGGTTTAACTAACGTGTTAATTACGTACAATGTTTTTATTTCTATTAAACATTAATATAAATGCAGAAAAATTATTTGATGAGTGAAACTATAAAAAGCTACAAACAGTTGTTGTGAGACAATAAAATGTAGTTAAACTATGGTAAAATCGTTCCTTAGCATCGTAGTTCGGAACAGTGCGAGCGGGATAACGCTATATTATAAACATATTGTATCTCGCTTGCACATCCGTGATACATATTTCATTCGTTCTTTAAGACGCTGTCAAATGCTGAATTTTTGTCACTATCGGACTACGTTGGAGTGAAAGAGAGACAGCGATGGTGAAATCACGATCAGTATAGGTAAAATCCGAAAGAAAGCTTGATAACACAAAACTACTAACGTAAATTGAAAATGTAACTTTTCTTGTCCCTTTAGATAAAATTTTGCTATTTTATTAATATAGTTTCATACACATTCATTCGCAAATAATTAAGATATTGACGTTAGAAGCTTTATTTAGAGTCAACTTTGCAATTTTATTCTATCGAGAAAATTTTAAGGAAACGTGTTTCGGACTTTTCTTGGCCTTAGATAATGTGATCAAGATTAACATATAATTTTCTTATTGCTACAAACTAAACACATTTTGCTAAAAATCTGTTCAAGTAAAGCTATTTAGCACTTGTCAGCGCCTTAAGTAGGATCAAAGCGATATTGCTTGACGCGATTGTGTGTCGGTGATAGTTCCTGACTGCGAATGATTATTTTAAGCATGAAACAAAACGCTCCTTTTTATGATGGTTTGTAAAAGGTAGGAGTTGGCCCCCTGGTGTCCAAAAGGAGAGAAAATAAAGGCAAAAGATCATCGTGAATTTCAACGGTGAGCCAGGAGTTACCAAGAGTACAAACAAAATTGTTCAACAATACGGTATAGAGCACGAAAACCATTGTTCAAACGCGTGGTTGATGGGCGTGTGCCGCTCGGCTGCTGCTCGCGCGGGTACCGTCAGCAAAAACAAACAAGAGATTTAATTTAAAAAATATTAAACTTAGGAAATACCGAATTATTATTGGGAATCGTACTTTTGATATGTGCAAAATAGATATGGTAGGTTTTGATTTCTGATATGTGTTAGGACTGATTCTTTATATTGCTAAGCATAGATATTTTAGCAATAATAAATAATTGCCTGTGGTGTGGGTGGTGCAAGGCTAGAAGATCACCCCCCAGTCTAACTAAGGGTAAAATACCGAAAGGCGGGCAGCCAGCACCTGCTATCTTACACTGCGATCCCCAAGATGCCTGTCAAGCGTGGGGATTATGGCAAACCCCCCCCCCCCCCTTGGCTGTGTTCAGCAGTGGACAATCCAGCTGATTAATTATATAGATTAATAAGTTGGCATCGTCAGGACCACTACGTCCTAGTTATGAATTTAATTCTATTGTTATCATTATCGCCGATGCCAATGGGTTGAGCTAATAGGTAAGCCTTTAATAACAACCTCATCTGATGGTAAGTGAAGAGATCCTCTTATATTTTTCCCTTTTTACGACTTCAATACATAGTTAGGTTACATAGTAATAAGTATTTAAATAATTATTTTTCTCTCTCTATTATTATTAAGCGTTAAAGTATTTTTTTAGGATGAATTATTTTTATTTAATTAAAGTATCAAATCTCGTTAAGTCGTCGCTCCCCGTTGTCGTCTGAGGATGGCAGTCAATACAGCATTGTGACGGGCATTTTGCGAATGCCCGCCTGGCTAGCTAACACCCTCAATTAGAAAATCAGTCGCCAAGCACCTAATGGTGTCTTCCGGCCGCTGTCCTTGAGAGCCAGTAATTAGAGATTAGCCTGAACAACATCTTTGACCACATCATTACTTACAATCAGGTGAGATAGGTACCTAATGGTCAAAGGCTAGCTAGATAGTACTACCTTTTAGAAATCAAAGCCATTGACTGATGCTTCATTGGACAGATGGCGCTGTGTTTAACTTAGGTTAAATGCTTAAGTAATTAAAAATTTCCTACAACTTTTTTTCAATCGCTACCTTTTTCTGAAAGGGTTTAACGGGTGCCCAAAGCCCAAAGCCATATTAAATGATTTATAAAAGGGCTACTCATTTGAATCCGAATGGTTAGTGTCAGGTTACGGATCCCACCATGCGTTACCCGATCATTTAGTATACTGTAGACCAACTACTATGTAATCTGTTGTCTAGGTAGTACCGCTGAATAACTTAACTATTTAATACTACTGACTTCCGGCCCGCATTGTCTATACACAACACCAGCAGGTGATGAATTGTATACTGAAATTGAGTCTTAAGCCGTGTCCAATTCGCCGTGTTTTTTTTTATGCCTGATAGGATAGCTACTATCTCACCTGATGGTAAGTGATGATTTGGTCGAAGATGTTGTTCAGACTAACCTAGAAGTACTGGCTCTCAAGGACAAAAAACTTTTACGAAATATTCAAAAAAATCTCATACAGTAAACTTTATTTCGGAAATAATTACTTCACCCACGTTATTCTAAATAGATGTTATAAAAAAACTGGTGAAAAACACGTTATCAGTTTAAGATATAGTAAATTGAGTAGAAGATAGCGTAGATTTCATTATTTTATGTAAATTAATTATATTTCAAAAATAAAATAGGGATTGTTTAATATTTATTGGAATTACAAATTTACGAAAGAAAAAATTATAGTCATGTGCGGCATTCGAACCCGCGTCCATCCACCTTACTCCTATAGCAGGGGTATGCTCTGACCGCTTGAGCTAACATGACAATGACTTATAACTCCAATATTTCCTCTCGTTCTTTATTTAACGATCGTATTGGGATGGAGCTATAGGCTATAGGGGGTGGATAGACGGGGGTTCGAATCCAGCACATGACTATAAGTTTTTCTCTAGTAAATTTGTAATTTTGTAATGTGATCCGCCGAGCAGGCGTTATTGCAAACATAAAAATATTAATATTTATTGGAAGCTTTGCACTCTGGCTAGGTTAGAGTTTAAAGGACTGTATAAAGTATAAATATTTGACTATGCAAGGCAGATTATTAATATATATACCACTTGAAACAGAAAAGGTCTTAAAAGTGATCCTTACGGTACTTCTATTTTTTTTTATGCCTGATATTTTAGCCTTTGACCTCTATCTCACCTGATGGTAAGTGACGATGTGTCGACCACGTTAGATGTTGTTCAGGCTAACCTAGAAGTACTGGCTCTCAAGGACAGCTGCCGGAACACACCGTTAGATGCTTGGCGACAGATTTTCTACTTGAGGGTGGTAGCTAGCCAGGCGGGCATTCGCAAAATGCCCTACCACCATGCTATAACGACTGCCATCCTAAGACAACAACCGGGACCAACGGCTTAACGTGCCCTCCGAAGCACGTGCACGCTCAGTAGTAATGTCACTAGCGGTCACCCATCCAACTCATCACCGCGGGCGACGTTGCTTAACTTTGCTGATCGGTTGAGAACAGCTAAGTAAACTTCGCTACGAGCGCTTTAATTTTTTTTACTAAAGACCTGGAAGAAGTGTTGTCATTTATTCCAACATTCTGTAACGTGTCTGAAAGATCAAGAAGATGAAGAGACTCTAAGATTCAGAGTTTTTCCACGAATACCATAGTGTGAAAGTTCAAATCAGGCGCGGTGCTAACAACGGTTATTGAAAGTTAACAAGTATTTTAAGATGTTTTTGATGTTGTATGGAAGTTAAGTTTTTTTATGTGTTTTTTGTAGTATTTCGAAAACACGCGCTATAGACAGGCTCTTGGAAAAATGTTGATGAAAATCTCTTTTGCGGGAGCAATTAAGATTAGACGATTTTAACTGTCGATGCTTGATTATATTATAATAATTGTCAGTTATATCCAATGTTCCTCACTATTCTTTAAAGTTCTATGTGTAAAATCAGTACCGGAAAATCTTTGCTAAGTAGTAGTAAAATACTTGTAATTTTAGAAGGAAATATTGCACAGATTTTGACTCCAACCCGCTAAGATATTTCACATTTTGTGTGTGACTTTTAACAAAGTATGGGCCCGGACACATCTTTGCGCGTCGCCGCACCGTAAAATGGCACGGCCCAGCACTGTAGATTTCCACGGCACGGGCCTCGAAAATGTATGGTACCGTGCCGTTTTACGGTGCGACCCGCCCGCCGCCGTTGACATGTCATTGTGTCTAGGCCCTTTGACATCCCTGCAATAGATGATGCCTACTCATATGCATGAAACCTTAGATTATTGATGGGTCTCCGCGCGCGGTCGGAGCGCGAGCGGAGACCCATCAATAATCTAAGCATGAAACTTGTTTACATCGACTTGAAATTATTATTATTCTTGATGTATTGATTGTCCCCGTGGAGTGCCGGGCTACAATGTCACCCCCCATCTCTACCTAAGAGGCGTTGTAAGA
This sequence comes from Plagodis pulveraria, assembly GCA_963890685.1. Taxonomy (NCBI): domain Eukaryota; kingdom Metazoa; phylum Arthropoda; class Insecta; order Lepidoptera; family Geometridae; genus Plagodis; species Plagodis pulveraria. Next base: position 3,620,740 of record OY982968.1, read on the forward strand.
GGAGACTAAGGGGTTACCCTCAATAAGCGATGCTGTAAACACACCAGTAGGTGAGCAGCAGCGCTTTTTGAGGAACTGATATCACACTCTGCGATCCCCAGGACGCCTGCCATGGGTGGGGATTATGGCAAACCCAAATATATTGTGATGCGTTTCTGGCTTGTTTTATAACTATACTTATTGCTTACTCTATAGTTTGCTCTGAAATACAATACACTCTCTTCTCAAAGTGTGAGACTGAAGGCGTAGGACCACGGTTTTAGGTAAATCCGTGCGTAGGACAGTCCTAGTTTCGTAAGCAAGTGAGCGAAATAGAACTCGGTAGGCTAATTTTTTTAATAATCTATAGAAAAGTCAATACAAAAACGGAAAAAAAAATTCAGGCATTCACATAGTTATTACTTATTACATAATAAGAAATAAAATTAGTATTGATACGATTTACTATATAGACACAAAACTTGATTAAATGAAATTTTAGAGCTGTTTTTTTTATCGAGATAAATGTATGGAATCGTATTTTCGGATCAGGCATATAATTTTTCATATCCTCTAGAATATTATATATTTTATTCATATCAGTAAGGCGCACACTATTTCTAAAAAACTTTTTAAAAATTGTCTTTTGACGACTAACTTTACTTTAAATAAATAAAAACAATGGCTGGTAATCTGTGGTGTAAACCACAAATTTACGAGCAGATTGAATGACAAACAGACAGACAAAGTCACTCACATATTTCATTTGATCTAGAATCGTGATATAAAAGAGATAAATAGGTATTTGCCACTTCTATAGCCCTATAACCCTCCGGTGCCCGCGGATAAAAAGGGACTATTTTCATGTAAATAAATGGAATTTGAATGTGAGTAATGGACAGTTACGGGTTGAAATAGTCGAATAAAAGGTAGTTCGGAAACGGATGCCATTGACTAACAAGTTTGATAGAACCGCATTTTTGCTACTTTTCCGTCGATATGTTTATACATTATTATTAAATATTGTTATGTTTGCAATAACGCCTGCTATGCGGATTACATTGGATAGATAGATTACATATTATAGAATAACGATAGGAAAGATTTGAGTTATGACGTCATGTCATGTTAGCTCAATTGGTTAGACCATGCCCCGCCTAAGGGGGCGGATGGACGCGGGTTCGAATCCCGCACATGACTTAATTTTTTTTTGTCGTATATTCGTAAATTTAGTAATGTTTTTACATTTTTAAGTATTTATTGAGATACCTTTTTGTGCGATTTTGACTTGATATTTGCTACACATATAAAATATAGGTAAGGTATTGCAGTCATAGCTTTATTACACAAAAAAAATATTTTTAGGTCCTATTAAGTCTTATGGTAACACCATATTTTTTTTTAATATAGATGTATTTTTTACACTGGCATATGTAGGTATAGGATCATAGCTAAAACTGTGTATCCGCCTACAAAAGTAACTATTAAAGCTGGAAACAGTAAAGACGTTAAAAAACTTACAATTATTGTGTTTTCTACCCGTGTTGGTCACAAAAAAAACATTTTATGGTTCCGTTCCTCAAAAGGAAAAACGGAATCCATATAGGATCACTTTGTTGTCCGTCTGTCTGTCAAGACCCTTTTCTCACTACTCTCTTTTGTCCCTTGGAGCTGTGAAAAATCAAACTTCTAAGCCAACGCAATCAATAGGTACAGCTATATATGCAGCAAATTGTCGATACTCGCAAGGGAATCAAAACCAAAGGGTACTACTACCCGTGAACTCAGAATCTTGAGATTTGGTACGAAGCTACGTCTTATATCACAGATAAAAAAAAATGCAGAAGCATATTTTATTTTATTTATTATTATATGATGTAACTACAACATATGATACTAAAATATAAAAATATTTCAAATATTTTAAAATCAATACATAACGGATTGCATTTAGCAATAAAAATACCATAACTTTTACTTATATACCTACAGGTTTGTACGGAACCCTAGGTGCGCCGACTACCGCTTGGCTGGTTTTTTATGGTAGAGATAATTGAAGTTGCAAACTATTGTTTAGTGGAGGCAGAGCCTTAACTAAGATGACATATGTAAGTGTAATACAACCCTTAAGTACGCACAAACCAACGCGGTCAGCCGCATCCGCGGTGGCGTTCAAAGGGCGATTTACAACTTTGCTTCATGTTTTTTACCACACAAAAAAGAACCATACAGAAAAGTACGTCACAAAAAAACCTAAATAAATCTTTATTTATATATTTTGCCACCTGTTAATGGACGCTGCAGTCGACGATAGATTTTTTACTGACTTCTTGAAGACGAATAGATCTTCAAGAAGTCAGTAAAACTTCTATATATAAATTAAAATCACGACAAGCACTGTACTGTACTGTATCAGCCGGATCGTCCACTGCTGAACACAGCCTCCCCTATTAAGGGGGTATTTGCCATAATCCCCACGCTTGGCAGGCGGCTTGGGGATCGCAGTGTAAGATAGTAGTTCTTTAGAAGGCACTGCTGCCCACCTTCCAGTATAATTATTCCCTTAGTCGCCTTTTACGACACCCACGGGATGATATGGGGAGGTGCAATTCTAACCCGGCACCCCACGGGAAAGCAAGCACTACATTAGAGCTATTTATAACTAAAATAGCCAACCAAACTTATCACTACACAGGCGTAGCATCCACAGTTGACAAAGGACAATAAACAAGTCAAAAACACGTGTCGATCGGAACACTTGATTAAACACACGTGTGTCCATACGTCTGTATGTGGTCAGACAATATGATGTGCATATTGAGTTTGTAATCTATTCGGCTTCGATATGATATACCTACCTACCACCGTTCGAAGTACTCGATGTGAGCAATCAGTGCTGTGATAGATTGGGTACATAGTAAAACCAAACCAGAAAGTAGTCTTACTGGAGGAACCGTAGGGAATTAAATGGCTACATGAACAAGTATATCGATACGCAGGTTGTCTATATCTCAAACTTTTCTATGTACCTATTGTTACAAGCTGTTCAGGATACATAATGCAACACTTTTTCAACTAACTGATATCTTTATTCACCTGGAGTCCAAGTCTGCTAATTACATGTTCATATTCAGCATAGATTTATTCAAGATTCATACAAGACATAATCGGTAGTCTGCTGATCCCATATGAATACATGAATCTATGGTGAATCTAGGCTGGTTTGACGATATTGCCAAAAAGAATAAAAATAGAAGAGTAAGGTAATTCAGAAAACAATTTCGTTATTATTTATTACTATTTTATTATTTCGTTTCGTTTTCATATGAAACCGAGATCGAATAAATATTGTCTCAATATGAACGATATGAAGTTAGTAGACTACCAAAACTGTCAAAATTGACCAGGTCGAGTCCATTATAGATTCATATTTATTAGCAGACTTGACGCCCTGGTTTACAGTCACTTTGGTTAAATCAACACTATAACACTGAAATGTTCGCACTTTACAGAACACTAATTCACACACAATACTGTATAAATCTATTTTGGCGCACTTGGTCCAAAGATAATCGCACTGTATCTCGATTCGAACTCAAAGGCTTTATTTTTTAGGGAGGACATAGATGTTGACTACTTCTGTCGTCCATCCAACTCCATCCGACCTAGAGGGGGAAGGGCTTAAGGTACTTCTCCCGAGACGGGCGACTGTTCGGCCCGGACCCGACCTTATCCAAAAGTCATAGTTTCTAGAATGTCCAGATAGAAAAACAATAGGGGCCATACATTTTCATTTTAACGTAAAAAATGTTTCATGAAATTCCACGCAATACTAACTAATATTTACACTGTGACGTTTACTAGTTGACTGAGAATAAAGACGATCCTATTTTTTATTCTCTAAGATTTTGTGTGAAGATTAGGTACATTATTGTTGTATCTCCTAAGATTTCCTCGATACAGGCTTGCCTAGTGAGGAAATCAAAAGACATTTAGTGTGTTTGGAAAACGAAAGTCTGCAAACAATCTGTGTTTATTATGTGTACATATGTAGTGAGTAATTTGTAATATAATAGCAACTGTACCATACCTATGCTTTATGTTATAATATGTTTCGCTTTGCAGTAATAAACGATTATTATTATTATATTATTATTATTCTCGAATTCATAAACTTGATTATTAATAATTATATTCTCTGTTAAATAGTTCAACGCACTCTGAGCACGCTAGAAATTTGTCATAGTGTGCGTGCAGTGTCATATGCACAGAAGTCAAACTACTGGTCATGTTTTACTTTGGTTCTGACTTCTTATATGTGCAGTACATAATTTACTTATAGCTATTTACTACGGAGCACAGGGTGCCACATATATCCGACGGGGTGACATGACATGAGCTACGAGACGGAGTACCTATCATGAGAATAAATAATAACAAACTCAGTTATTCCTATGTACAGTCATTTTATTCTGTGGTATAGTCACGTCGCCTGCAATAAAAATTATACACATTGTAACTTTCAAAATTGTGGCAAAGACCTTTCTGTCTATGTATAAAGAAGTATCTTAAAATGAAAGAATAATTTGAATTGTTTCACTCATGTTTATGTTAACTTCGATTATTAAGAATTTATTGACATCACATTATTATTAAAATTACGAAGTATACTTATTATTGCAGGTTAGTCGAAGGAAGGGGCGGACAAGCGCTACCACCACAGATCTCTGTGGCTACCATACTTGAAATGCCTTACATGATCATCAGTATTTTAAAGCTTTTAATGACAATAATTTTGATGATGTCCACAATCGTGTCTTCCTGACCATGAACTTCAAATAAGTTCGAAACTGGTCGGAGCAATATCCGGTAAAGATAACGCGAGTCCTAGCCAGTTACTAAATAATAATTATAGCAAATTCAATTTTGGTGATCATTTACTACTATTGGTGACCATTTACTACTTTTGGGTTAACCTATGAATAATTTATATTTTTCTATGTGATTGTTACAGCTAATTATGTCAACGAGAGCCTTAATAAAGTCTGATTTCTGTTTAAAAACGGGTTTTATTTATTTTATTTACAAAAAGCATTACTTTTTATATATTTCCTATATACTTAGTATCATCTCGGAATCGCATACAATTCCTAGGAAATACATACATTTCACAGGAAATGTGTGTATTAAGGAGTCTTTGAAACATTATTTTACACATTTCCTAAGTAGGCTCGGAAGGGTATATATTTTCTAGGAATCGTGTACAATTCCTAGGTTTCATACATTTCCGGTAACATAGACACAAAACTTGACTAAGCGAAATTTTAGAGCTGCATTCATGATTCTTTCTATCAAGCAAAATATATTATGTAATCGTGTTTTCGAATAATGCATAAGTATTTTGTCACATACTCTAGAATATTATATACTAGCTGTACCTGCGACTTCGTTCGCGATTGCCGTATACCTGCAAACTAATTATTCACATTTGAAGGTGAAGCGGTGAAGCACCCCTAATAAAGCATAGCTCAGAAAAGAGCTAGGTCTTTGGATTTGAAAACTCCGAGGTTGTATTTTCCAGAAGACAGTAGTTAAGTAACTCAGAGAGTTCCTTCGCGGTTCGCACAATAAATGTTGAAGCAAAGTACTTTGTGCGTTTCTTTGTAATTTCGATTATAAAACGGCATCTTTTCGCCGATGCTCTCCTTGTTTGGCGTTTGTTTAAAATATATAAGATTGTGCACTTCCATTGCGCAGTCTCCAAAATGTATCCGGCAAAAGATAGATGTTAAAAAAAAATATTGTGGCAAACGTTCCAAATTTTAGAGTTTTATAATTAGCAAGCTTCCAAATGTAACTAAGGATACCGGGCTGACCGTGGAGTTCCGAGCTGCCAGTGGAGTTCCGAGCTGCCCGCGGGGTGCCAGGCTGCCCATGGGGTGCCAGGTACCAGGCTGCCCGTGGGGTGCCAGGTACCAGGCTGCCCGTGGGGTGCCAGGCTGCCCGTGGGGTGCCAGGCTGTTCGTGGGGTGCCAGGCTGCCCGTGGGGTGCAGGGATGCCCGTGGGGTGCAGGGATGCCCGTGGGGTGCAGGAATGCCCGTGGGGTGCAGGGATGCCCGTGGGGTGCCGGAATTCCCGTGGGGCACCGGGCTCACTCGTCACTATTCTCACAAAATAATAATAATTGAAATCGGACTACGCGTTAGTAAATTACAACCAAGTTTACATCTTGAATTTCTTCCCCTTTCCCGAAGGAACCGTGCTGAATTTCGAGATAAAAAGTATACAATAATCTTCTTAGTAGTATAAACTCAAATCGTGTTAAGTTTCGTCGAATTCCATTCAGTAGTTTTGGAGTGATGCGCGGCCGGGATACAGACAGACAGACAGACGGGCAGACAGACAAACAAAATTTTTAAAAAATACAGTTTTGGCATCAGTGTCGCCTACAGATTGCTCTGTTTTTTTTTTTCAAAATGTCTGTCATGTACCGATTTGGATCTGTTACTTTTTTTTTGTTTAATTATAACTAAAGATATATATAGATATAGACTAACGTGGTTTTCACTCATTTTAGTAAATAATACGGGATAACTCACGTGAATAAGTCAGATAGCTCCGACTGTAGTTTCAACCACATTCGGTGGTCTTTTTTAAAGGAGAGCTCGGGACGCCCGCGTTGACGTCTCACTTAGCTGCGTGCCATGCTATCTGACTTATTCACGTGAGTTATCCCGTATTATTAACTACTTTTTTTCTTTTTTTTTTTTTATGTTATTGTGATGGAATAAACTCGAGGCCCTCCTGATGTTAAGTGGACTAACCTCTGCCTATAACAGACGCATTTCGTCAACGACGAATTGCACTGTGCCAGTCACACTGACACGTCCAGTTGTTAGGCCTCATTAGCCTGTAATTTTTCTGGCTCTCAAGGACAGCTGCCGGAACACACTGTTAGGTGCTTGGCGACAGACTTTCTACTTGAGGGTGGTCGCTAGCCAGGCGGGCATTCACAAAATGCCCTTCCACCATGCGGTGAAGCTCAAGCCCGCGGCGGGATTCGAACCATGGACCTGCTGCACGGCAGTCCATAGCCAAAGCCAATGAGCCATCATTGCTTCAAAATAAAAATAAAAAATAATAATCAATGATTCACTGTAGTGTGATGTGAGTGAATATGTTTGCAGGTATCTAAGTCGTTATTAGTTGCAGATATGCATTAATATAAGTAGGAACTATTTTTAAAATTCTCACAGTTACTTTGATAGCGTTCGTTGGATGGTTATTGATTATACCATGGATAAATGATTTTTCTCTATGATTATACTAACATCAAGGCAATTTATAGGGCAATTTCCTACTAGTATATGCCTTCCCATATATTAATATCACACACAGGGCCTGCCCTACAATATAACAATGAAGTCGTTGACCCAGCCTCACCTATATTTACCCATATTGCGGACGAGATTGGATTCCCACAATAAGCACTAGTAAAGCAGAAAATCGGTAGGGTCCCTTGAGGAAATGGACAGTTTTGTGAAGATTACAAATTACAAGTCTACAAGTACAAGTGAAGGTAAGTAATCTAAAAAATTAATGTCGTAATACTTAACAAAATGTTAAATCTATACCTGCATTCTTTAAGGATCTGATTATTTTAATATCAATGGCATTAAACAGAATTATTTATAAAATACGAGTAAGATGATTTGTGACTGAGAGTGTGAGAGACTTTATGTTTACAAACGTACAGATTATTTCTGATGAAAGCCTCATCAAGTTTATTTTATAGAATATAATATATTGATGAAGTCAGGTGTATCTAATCTTTAGCCTGCCTAGTGGCTATTTTCGCCATACCTTAGCTGTAGATTTTACACACTCAAAAATCTTGTCCGAGGATTGAAAACTCCCACCATACGTACAGCTTTGTGTTAGAGAGTTATCAATTTAAGTAGCAGTAGAACTCATTATGAACGAGTTTGTCCGGGGAAGAACTGGCCCCATGTCATTTCTATACCGCCAAGCCGGAACACCGTGATACGAACGTTACTGATGTTCATATATAACTGTGTTCCGGCTTAAAGGTTATGGGTGTAGGCAAATTTACAGGCACATAATACTTAAACATAATCAGCCTTACTTATAAACGCTACTTAAATTTTAAACATTACTTAGCCGCTGATTAGCAAAATTTCTTACTCATAAACGCTACATAACTTTATCCAGTACCTAAGTACTGCTTAAATCAGCTGTCAATTTAAACACCGTCCCACCCTTGTTTAAATTTTAAGAAACAAGATGGCGCCCATATTTCTGATCAGCTGATTTAGTTTCAGACCCACCAACTTATCTGTTCAGATGGCAGAAAAAAGAACTACAACATTCCTTCAAATTGTGACAGTTCGTAGTTGATTTCCATGACCAGTAGCGCCCTCGAAAACTGCACAGTTAAGTTGGTGGTACTATACAAAGAAAAGTATTATATTTACTTTTTAATTTCAAGATATTTAGCACTACATACATGCTATTTGGCCATTTAGGTCATTCATAATACTTTTTAGTACAATGTTGTCAGTTTAAAATACGTTCGACCTCATTATCCATTGCTTAGCTAAACAGGTGCTATGTAGCGTTTATAAGTAAGAAATATTTAAACATTACTTAAACACTGTTTAGTTATCCATTACTTAGCAACTACATAGCGATGTTTTTATAAGTAAGGGGGTTTATGTCTAAGGGTGATGGGCGCAGTGCAGTTCAACACTTGTAATGAAATGCATGCTGTTATATGCAGAAGTTACCGCTTCACTAGGTGGGCCTCGTGCTGCTTCTGTCACAATCCCATAAAAAATAAGCTACAGTTTTCATGTTGATTATACTTTCTTCTGCATAGCAGTCAGTTCAAATCAACTCGCTAACTGGCACATGAACGCGTTCAGATCTTTTTATTTAGGTCGCTACAGTATCTGTAGACTCTGAGAGTGATAATGGTAAAACTTGTAAACTTGTAACTTTTAAGACACAAGCCCCAAGGCTGATGACCGCCATCCCTCCGTACCTTCATCTCTAAATAGGTTAAGGACTCTCCGGTACAGCTTTGTGTTCGAGAGTACGATATTAGTTCTCATAATTGAAATGGATGGAGACAGATTAGTTTCGACTAGTCTCCGTTATCTGGGGTTGCTATTTATTCATAAGGTTTGTAATTAACTTCAGCTTATGTAAGCTAGTTCACATAGGTAACATTTTAAAAAAGGCGTTTTCTTTGCTTGCTCCCAAGCAAATAAAACAATCAAGCACCCTAATGTGCGTTCCAGTTGTAATACATGCAAGTCAATTTCCTATTTTAGAATCGGCGGTCCTGACTTGATTACCTGATACGGCGGTCAAGTTTGCATGGTGGTAGGGCATTTTGCGAATGCCCGCCTGGCTAGCTACCACCCTCAAGTAAAAAATCTGTCGCCAAGCACCTATCGGTGTGTTCCGGCAGCTGTCCTTGAGAACCATTACTTCTAGGTAAGCCTGAACAACATCTTCGACCACATCATCACTTACCATCAGGTGAGATAGTGATCAAAGGCTAAACTATCAGGAATAAAAAAACAAAGGTTCCGGCGTAATAAATTACTAATAACCGGCTAATTGCGACTAGCGTTGCATTTTTAGGGTACCGCGTTGCAACAGCCCGTAAAAGAAAACATGTTGATATAAATAAGGCTTTATCAGTATATTTTCTATGCTATGGTGACAGAACAAGCACGCGGCCTTACGTGACGTTAGGCGCTAACCTCTGCCCAAAACAGATGTATTTCGTCACAAGTGACGACCATCATCAGTATTTTTACTGGCTCGCAAGGACTACTGCTGGAACACAATTGCAGCTCGGACCCCTACTAAGGAGTTTAAACGGGAGTCTGACCCGCACTTGCCCGTTTTTTCTATTGGTTGATACATACAGTACCTATTTAATGGACTAGTTATAGTAATACAGTTTGACGCTTGCATCTAATACCATGTTTATGATAGCGCAAAAAAAAACATGTTTCTTGTATGAGGACACCCTTTGCTTTTGTTAGGCAATCCGCTATACCAACACATATGCTGTGAAAATTTCAATTGGCAACCTGTCTTAATTATGGACAGCCGAGGCACAGACTACCCACTGCCGAGGTTTAATAATAAGATCCTGTTTTCTAATACGGAACCCTAAAAAATATCGATTTTGGTACATTCTGACCAGCCAAGTGCGAGTTGCACAAATTCTGCGCGCGCATGTGTAATTCAAAAACCTAGAAAATTAAATATTAAATTAAGAAAATTCATTAGTTTCACTCACGAACGTATGAAAATAGACGTATGAGCATCGTGCTACATAAAAAAAAACTCACCTATGTATATATTACAACCCTCGCCTGCGGCTTGAACCTCAAAATCCTTAAAACCCTCGCCTACAACTCGGCTCACATTATCCTAGCTTAAACTTAATAGCAAAATTGTACATGCGTCATAATCACAAGTGCAGGTAAGTATGGAAAAAGCAATTCAGATTTCAGACAGATTGTCAAAAATGAAGTGGTGTCATAAAGTAGCACAAATTTAATTATAACCACTAGCGTGTGTGTAGGAAGTGTCAGAATAACAATTATTCATGAATATTAAATTACAAACTTCTCCACTTGTATAGGAAACAGCTCATCATGACAACACTTTCCCGAGCATCTGGCTTTGTCACTGAACACAAAACTACTAGTTAGAGAGGCCTAATGCAAGGCAAGTTTTGCTGAGTCGCGAGGTCTTTAATTAGGGTGTGGCGCTTTAGTCACACCCTGGACACTCGACTCATTCTCTATACAAAAGCGGCGTACAACAACCTATTATAAACACAGACACTAAATAAATGTTGTTTTTGTACACGCGTAATTGTGGGCGTGTATTCTAAGGTGCAATAATTATTGTGCTTTCACCGAGTAGGTAGCATTTCACTCCATTTCTTATACAATAATAGATACTTACACTGTACAAAACGTATCATACTACGTTCACAAACGACATGACTGTATGAGCAGCATTCGAGGAAAGAAACGTAAACCTACTCTAAGAAAGTATCACACTACGCACACGCCTTCTTCATTGTTATATCTGGCCGATACTTCTGTACGGATGCGAGGCCTGGACTATAAAAGAGCAACTCAGGAAACGTATTCAAGTTCATCCGACCCATGGTTCAAACCTCCCCGTCGCCGGCCACGGCAGGTATTGGACGACCCGGATGACCCCATCGCAGCCATTACGTTGGCAGCTTTAGCGTTGTCCGCAAGTCGTCCCGGTAACATCCCCAGGACGTGTGCGGTAATCAGAGGTTACACAGTCAAACACCGAGCACGCCGGCGAGCTCGAGGCAAAAATAAAATCCCGATTAGTGTCTCTCCAAATAGTCACAGAGTATTAGTACAAACATGCAGTTGTACCGGGGCATTTAGTTCCGATTCCCCCATTGTCTCTCGGCAGCGAGACAAGCCGAGGTCCGAACCACAGTGGTGCCCTTGAGCTCGCTATCACCCCTCCCGATAGTAGCGTAGCGTTTTCGGCGCTCGCAGGAGATGGAGGTATAAGGCGCTTTTCGCCTTATGCGCCCGTCTCAGGAGAAGTGCATTCGGCACTTCTCCCTCCCGGGCTATAAGAGGGCCTTCCCTCGCCCAAAACCCGGTGGAGCTGGACGTCCGCTTAGCGGTAGTCAGGATCTAAGTCCTCACTAAAAAAAAAAAAACGTATAGAAGCATTCGAGATGTGGGCCTACAGGCGCATGATGGCAATTTCCTGGACCCCACAAAGTTAAAATGTGGAAGTACTGCGGCGAGTTAGACAAGAACGCTAACTTTTGAAAACCGTCAAAGAAAGAAAAGTAGCATTTTTGGGCCATGTACTTATACACTACAGATATTGCCTTCTTGCCTACCTTCATTGATTGAAGAGGCACCGAGAGAAGGAGAAGAATTATCCCACCAGGTCCATACCGAGTTGAATTTTTCGTTATATATGATTGTCCACATCCTAAACCAAAGACCTCTAATAAGCCTTTATTCTGTGAAATATCAAATATCCATGCACATCTGAAATCTCACATTTCAAACCGAAAGCTGTTCTTATTTAACTACATTCCGTGGTTACTACCTTCATATCAAAGGGTGCGTTGTTTTATAGTATGTGTTCTCAGCATAATAAGATGTAGACATATACAGTTATCTAACCACTATCCCACTAACATGAGTTGCTACGATTTTCTTGCCTACAGCAAAACGTCACAAACGCACGAATAGGCAATTTACTGCTTCAGGACTCTGCCCAGGCGCCTAACAGACGCCATTACTCCCTGGGAACTCTCTCTACATTTTTAAGCAAGGAACTCTGTTGGGCGCTCAATGTGCAGCAACAACTCTCTCTCACCGAGGCGACGTGTGAGCTAGCATGTTTTTTCCTTAACCGCCCAGAGAATATTAACAATTTTTATTTATTTAACTAACATAGAATAACTGGCTCTCAAGGACAGCTAGTGCAACACTGTTAGGTGCTTGGCGACAGATTATCTACTAGCTAGCACACAGGCATTCGCGAAATTACGTAGCATCATTTTTTTTATATTGTTATAGGTTTGCAATAACGCCTGCTATGCGGATTACATTACAAAATCACAAATATACGATAGGAAAAATTTAAGTCAGGGGTGGATGGACGCGGGTTCGAATCCCGCACATGACTTAAATTTTTCCTATCGTATATTTGTGATTTTGTAATACGTAGCATCATGCTATAACGTCTGTAATGCTATACGATAAGAGCCGTGCCCTCTGAAGCAGGGAAGCGCTCAGTAGTAAATTGAATCCTATAATCGGACGTGATCCTAAAGAATTACTAAGCAAACTACGCTACGAGCACTTCAAAAATGGAAAAATCCTCACAGCCCTTATTTTCTTTTTCTTATATTATGTCTTATCGTTACAATCCCTTCTCTTAAGAAAGCCGGGTACTGTACGGCACTCCATGTCAAAATGACATACTAATTAATATTTTTTATGTTGTATAGAGCAGGTCGAAGGTTGTTTCCTTGTTTTGTAATTGTTTTTTTATATGCCTGACTTGTAAGCCTTTGACCACTATCTCACCTGATGGTAAGTGATGATTTGGTCGAAGATGTTGTTCAGGCTAACCTAGAAGTACTGGCTCTCAAGGACAGCTGCCGGAACACACCGTTAGGTGCTTGGCGACAGATTTTCTACTTGAGGGTGGTAGCTAGCCAGGCGGGCATTCGCAAAATTCCCTACTACCAATGCAAAATGATAACAAAAAAATTGGAGGTTGTAATAATACACTGACAAAAAACATCTTTATTTTGTGGACAGTATGTACCTCCAAGTTGGTCTCAATTCAATTTCATTAACATCGGTTGAGTAGTTTTTAAGTTACAGTCAAATATCTGAAATAAGTATTTAAATAGAGGATGCTTCGTATAGAAGCGAAACGCGTCAAAAATTCTTCCGGTTTGGCTGCGTGGCGAATGTGACGTCACGTCGGCTTAACAGAAAAATTAGGCGGAATTTTCACTAGATATATTTTTATATTTTTCAAGTGTTTTAATAAAATATTAATTTGATGTTTTCTTAAAATATTTTAAAAATATTTGTTATTATTAAATATGGATTTCCGCAAAGTAACGCCTGAATCTATTATTAAAATAATAGTGTTTTTAAGGCAGTAGGCAAGCTGGTAACAAAAGCAAAAAAAAGATAAAATTTTGAATTTCTCGCCAGCAATTAATTCTCTTAGTGTCATCGTATCTCTTTCCATACAAACGTAATTTCGTCATATTCTAAATACCAAGTTTTCAAATATGATGATATTTTGCATGTCCTTGAGCCTAAAATCTATGCTTCTGGTTTGTCAGATTTTCATTTTATTCTTTCATCTCTTAATATGAAAAAAATAATTTCCATACATAACGATTTTACTAAATATTATATAGAAATAATCCGGAAAACTCACAGACCAGAAGCACAATTCATCAAGGAGGCTCAAAAACATGCATGCAAAATTTCACTGAGTTTGAACACTTTGTATTAATCATTTATGACGAAACTACGTTTGTATTAAAAGCGCTTTGATACAATGATACAATGATTTATTAGTCTGTGAATCTAGGTACAAAGGATATTACATATTTATATAGAACGCTAGTTCCACCAATTTGGAATACAGACATTAATTTATGTATACTCGTAAGCTCATATAATTAAAATCGCAACAATTCTAATGACATTAACATTAAAAATCTTATAAAATAATAATAATAGTCAATACAATATTAATTAAATGTCAAATATTCATTAAATAATTATAATGGTGATTAAGCAATATTATATACATTCATATTTTTACTGTCAAGGAATTCATTAATATTATAATAGGCATTCTTAGTCAAAAAGTCATTGAGTAGGTTTTTAAAAATATTTATATCATCTTTAGAACGGATAGCTGATGGTATTTTGTTAAATATTAATGGTGCCATACAAAACACACTCATTCGCAGCAACTTGGTGCTGCATCGCACTTGTCGTAACATACCTTTTCGACGACTACTTAACGGATATGTTTCAAAGAGCTCTGGATTTGACTTAACAATAATTGCAACTTCACTTATATATAACGATGGTAGAGTTAATATTTTCAAACGTATGAAATGCTCTTTACATGAGCTGTTTTTTTCAATCCACATATCGACCTTATGCATCTTTTTTGTGCTTTAAAGGCTTTTTCTCGGTCAGTTGAGTTACCCCAATACATCACTCCGTAGCGCAATATAGATGCAACGTGACCATGATAGGCAGTTAGTAGAAACTTTAGTTAAGTCCTGTGTGTTATTATAACTTAAAAGAAGGTGCGTAAGTATGTAACTAACAACAATACACAAAAATCACCTCTGCCATGCTTCCGCCTTCGCGGCCAGTGTTAGGTGGACAGTTGAAAACGTTTTGTAAAAAAGCATTGGCTTCAGTTATACGGTCGGCTGTCTACCTGACCCTAACTCTCCCTAGGAAGTTCTTGTTTTGTGACATACATAAAGCCTTCTCTGTCTAACTTTTCTTTCTCCCTCTCTGTATATACTACGCAATAAGAAGCTTGTAGAATGAGCAAACGTATCCGTAGCTACTGCGACGTAAATTACAACCCGCGATGCGGACGCATATATAAATACAGGGTGCCACAAGTACTTACATATTAATAAAAAAGTTTTGTAATATATACAAAAAAAATTAGTATGTATTTAGTTGTTGTCACTTAAAAATTTCAGTTACAGGTTTCGCACATCCGTGTTTGAGAATTAGTACTGTACTGTATCAGTCGGAAAGTCCACTGCTGAACACAGCCTCCCCCAATATTGGGGGTTTTGACATAATCCCCAGGCTTGGCAGATGGGGACCGCAGTGTGAGATATCAGCTCCTCAGAAAATGCTGCTGCCCACCTTCTGGTGTGTTACCCTTAGTCGCTTCTTACGACACCCACGGGTAGAAATGGGGGAGTGACATTCTAGCCTGGCACCCCACGGCATAATAAAGATCTACTATGACTAAGAATTAGTATGTTATAATGTACATTATCATCAAGTGTACATCGTAAAATCTTTCCAACTCAGAAAAAAACTGTTTATATAAGCAGCATGTCACCATTTGGGCCGTTATTTTAATAGGTTGGGAGTTATATTAATAGGCATTAGGGACTAATATCAGTAATAACAAATATTTTTAAAATATTTTAAGAAAACATCAAATTAATATTTTAATAAAAGCCTTAAGCGAGCGCACGATCGATCGTGTGCTCGTAGAGTCAAGACCTCCTGAGGATGCTTCGTGTAGAAGCGCAACGCGTTGAAAAATCTTCCGGTTTGGCTGCGTGGCGTTTGTGACGTCACGTCGGTTTAAAATTAGGTGGAATTGTTACTAGATATATTTTTGATATTTTTAAGTGTTTTATTAAATAATATATATAATAATAATAATATAAATTTGATAGTAATTAAACAACTTTAAACTGTTTAAATCGCGTATATTTATCATTATTTTTGTCCTGACGTTTCAAACACTTTGCAGTGATCGTGGTCACGGGGTGACTACGATCACACGGTCGTTTATAGTTGTTTAATTACTATGTGTAATAATCGCGAAAACCTAAGACAACATTATAAATTTGATGTTTTCTTAAAATATTTTAATATTTTTTATTTTTAAATTACCATGTTATGCTATATTAATGTTATTGATTTTATTTAGATACTGTACGTAACATTGGATATTTTGTAATACTACTGTGTAAGCTTACGGGTGCAGCTTTGAATTCATATTACACTCCCTCTGGAACTTCTCACGGAATATTCATTTCATATTCATATTCATTTATTCATTCATAAGTTTCAGGTACAATTTAGAAATTAATAATAATAATAAGATTGTAGTTCCGCTAAAACTTGTCTTTACAGACGTATGAATACAATTGCAAATTAATTAATGTCAAGAAAATTCAATACAAATTATACCAATAAATGTCAATTAAATCTAAAATTATATATAAACACATGTCATATGAAAGCTACTTATTTTAATCTTTATAATTTATAATCAAAAAATTCATTTAAACTATAGAAACATTTCTCAGCAAGCCACCGCGTCAATTGTGTTCTGAATCGATTAAATGTCAGGTCTTTGAAGTTATTAGGAATTTTATTATAAATTTTAATACACATTATGTAGCTATTATTTGAGCTGAGTGTTAATCTAGTGTATGGCCTATAGAGTGTGTGCCTGTATTGTGAGCGTGTAGAATGACAGCTTAACGCGCTGTATTGCTGAAAAAGGTATTCATTTTTATACACAAACAGGCCTGCTTCTAAAACATACAATGAAGTGACTGTCAATAATTTATTATTTCTGAAAAACGGTCGACAGGAATCCGTTTGTTGTATGCCGTAAATAGCTCTTAAACAGCGTTTTTGAATTATAAAGAGTCGCTCAATATCTGTGCATCTACCCCAAATGACAATACCATAGCGTAAAATTGAGTTGACATACCCGTAATAAGCTGTAGTCGCTGCTTTTTTAGAAACAGTCTGTGCAATCTGTCTTAGTGGATAAACGAAGCTATTTAGTTTCGAGCATAGTTTCGCAACATGTTGTTTCCAATTACAAAAACAGTCAATGGTTAAGCCAAGAAATGTGACCAAATTGATTTCTTCTATTTGCTTGCAATTATATGATACTTGCAGTTGCAATTGCGTACTGTTTATAGTGCGTGGTTGTAAAATTTTAGTTTTTTCTATATTCACCTTTAAATTATTTGATGCAAGCCAATCAATGGCATCTGTGAGCGCTTTTTTAATACTATTTTCAAATGAAGAATTTTTGGTTCCTTCTACAACAATAGTAGTGTCATCGGCGAACAAGATGCATTTGTGTTTAATTGCATTAGGAAAGTCATTGATGTATAAAAGAAACAACAATGGACCCAGAATGCTTCCTTGAGGTACCCCATAGTTGTTTGGTAAGAAGTCCGATGTATGTATTTCAAGCGATCTACTTATTTCATTATACTTGGATATTTGGACACATTGAGTCCTTTCACTTAAGTATGATTTAATCCAGTTATGCGCAGGACCGCGAATACCATATCTGTAAATTTTTTCTAATAATAGGTCATGAGAAACAAAGTCAAAAGCCTTACTCATGTCCATAAAAATTACGGCAACAGGATTTTTTTTATCTAAGCAGTCTGTGATGTATTTCATTAATTTGAATGCTGCAAGAGAAGTGTTTCTGTTTTGCCGAAATCCGTATTGCTCATCATTTAAAACCTCGTACTTCTCAATGAAGCTATTTACTCGGCGAAACATGACTTTTTCCAGTATCTTTGAAAAAATCGGTATCAGGGTGACTGGTCTATAGTTATCCATTTTAGTTTTATCACCTTTTTTGTAAAGTGGTTTAACTATTGATTTTTTCAAAGCAGTCGGGAAAATTCCATGTTCTAATGTAAGATTAATAATATGGGATAATGGAGAAGCTATATATCTTATAGATAATTTTACAATATTTGTGCGTATGTCATCATAGCCCACCGCTGGGGAATTATTAAGTGATTTAACTATGTCCATCAACTCGTCAGTAGTAGTGGGATCTAGAAATATGCTTTTTTCGTTAGATTCAACATATTTACTAATGTTTGCACTTGAAATGTCCGGTTTATAATTATCTTTATTCGTCATATTAATAAAAAAGTCATTAAAATATTTTACAATACATTTAGGGTCAGTGAAAGTACCATTGTCAACATTAATTTTATCAATAGAATTTAAATTACAGTTTTCAGAAGCATATTTCTTTATCACATTCCATACTGCTTTGGCTTTATTGGTTGCCTTGTTTATATAATTCACGTTACATTGTTTCTGAGAAGATATAATACATTTTCTTAACAGTTTAGAATATTGAATATACTTTGATCTATCATCCCTAGTGCAGTTCTTATCTCTTAAATTAAGATATAGTTTTCTCTTTATCTGACAACTTCTGCTTAAGCCTTTTGTAAGCCACTTAGACTTCTTCCCCGTGTCACTTTTTTTTTTAATTCTTATGACTGGGAAGCAGAGATTGTAAAAAAGAGAGAAAACCTCGAGAAACTCATTGAATGCTTCATCTGGCAAAGTATTTTGTAAAATTTCAGCAAATGATATACTTGAAATACATTCAATGAATTTACTAATATTCTCTTGACAATAATCCCTTCCTAGCTCATACCACCATCGAGACAATTTCCGTGGTTTTTGTTGCAACACAGTCCAATAGAAAGATTGTGCTGTATGGTCAGAGAGTCCCAAGTCCAGAACAGTTGACTTACCATTGCTAATATTGCTGTCAATCTGATCAATGCATGTCTTTGATGTTGCAGTTATTCTTGTTGGGTCAGATATAAACAGCTTCATGTTGAAAGATGTCAATATATCTTTGTAAGTTTTGCTAGGATTTGTCATTTTTAGTATGTCAATGTTGAAGTCACCGCAAAGTATTGTTTTTTTTCGAGTGCTACGTGTTAGTATTGATAGAAGTTCTTCAAGCTTTTCTAGGAATCTATTGACGTTAGACGAGGGTGTTCTATATAAACAGACTAGATTTACTTTGAAATGGGTGAGTTCTACCCCGCAACATTCAAATACACATGGCTCACTTAAACTTCTTATAGCTTCAATAGCTTTGTATTCTACATCTTGATTCACTAAAATCATGACACCCCCCCTTTTTGATGTTTTTCTAGAAAACGATGCAGCTAATTTGAGGCCTTTGATTCGAAGATTCCTCTCTGTGCCCTCACGCAAAAATGTTTCACTCATGCATACTGCATCAATAGGTAGCCCATTATCAGTAAGGTTTAGGATTGCGCAATGAATATCCTCTTGCTTGGAAAGAGCGCCTCTAATATTTTGATGAATAATTCCAACATTTCGTTTTTCACTGGTCACGAAAAAATGTGTCTATGTTCACCTGTATTCCCACATCACATACTTTCCTTGGTTTGAAACTTGTTCTTACTTCTGATTTATTATCTTTTTGCTTTCCTATTAAACGATATAAATACCTTTCCGAATACATAGCATTGGCAATTAGAAACATAACACGTTCTGTGACATTTTTTACATATTTGTATTTATTACGAGGAAACCAATGTTCATAGTTAAGATTGACAAACTTCGCGTGAGTAAATTGTAGAGTAATCATATTTATCATTTTATTAAGTACATGTTCATTAAGAGTCTTATTGCGTTGTACTTGCGTTATTATGATATTAGTGTTAGCTGTTTGTTGAATAAAGTAGAATAGATTAGCATGCAAGTTCGCAGGGTTATTGTCATTGGATCCAGTCATAACAATAAGATAATCATCTTTAGTCAATTCTTTTAAAATGCTTGTCATACCACATAAAAGGTGCTGGGTGTTTGCACCAGGCTTGATGTAACTTGTTATTTCAAAAATATCTCCGTAGCTTTTTCTTAGGTCATCAGGTATACTTTTGCCTGCTTGATCAGACAAAATGACTATTTTTCGTAAACTAGTGTTTGTGACCCGATCCTGGAGATCACGGTTAAACTGATGCCAGAATTTTGGGTAATTTGATGTTTTGTTGTTGTTATTATTTATGTTGTTTCTTGGTTTGGTCTGGTTATTTTTGTCCACTGATTCATTCACATGCTGACCTTCCATATCGCTTAATATAGACGATTTCTTTGGTACAATGTCATAGGACATCCCTTGTTCTAGGCTATTTTCAGCACATAAATCATTGTTAATTGCGTAACTATTTTCCAAACTCTTACATACAGCATAAGTGAATTCATTCGTTGCTGTCTGTGGAAATCCAATTTTTATTTGAGACATAGTAATTTTCTGAGGGGTCACTTTCTTTTTTGGCGTTGAAAAATGTTCTTTTAATTTATCATCAATTTATTAGTATAATAAAGGAATACTCAATTTATTAGTATAATAAAGGAATACTCAATCGGAATAAAGTTATTCTATATTATATCGTATCATAAACCAGGATCTAATGAGTATATATGTGGATGTTTCATGTTTCGTTACATATAACATTTTGTTTCGTTACATTCAAAATTGTTACATACACACCCACGTGTATATCTTTTCGAATGTAGTATATTAGTTTGATTAAGTTTAGTCTACTCGTTGATCACTTGACATTGTTTTAAAGTGGGAAAAGCTGCAAACGATAGGCAGAACTACGATTTATGTGGAAATTAGTAACCAAGACGTTACAATGTCAAGCTTATCTTAAATTGTGAATGTAGTGTTTTTACCTATTTCTGCCGCCAAGAAATGATGTTCGCATTGCTGTGTTCCGGTTTGACGGGTATGAATGCCGATGAAATTAAAGGCACATGAGACTACAACTAATAACTTGGTGATGGCCGCAGTGCAGTTCGCTACTTGTGACGAGCTGTTTCTGTTATATGCAGAGGTCAACGCTTAACACCAGGTGGGAAACGTGCTTGTTCCACCACGATAGCATAAAAAAAAAAATATAAAAATAGTTCACCACATACTAATATTTTATAAGTATATTTTTTTGATCACGCACCAGCCTGTATATACACTAGGGTTGCCCTACGCAGTAAATTCTGTGCCTAGCTAATATTGACGCAGGGATAATTTATTGGCGTCGGTTTTTGCGTGTTGCCGCCTTTTTGCAAGAACGGCTTTTATTACGAGCAAAAGTTTGTTTTGAGATGGAGAAAAAGAAATGGATGAAATGTGAAGGGGTTGGCCAGAAACGAAAATATTATTGTGAAAATAGCGTGTTTACGGAAGATTTTTTGGTTTTTGGACGTTTGCTTGCTGAGTAACTGCAACACTATATCATTTCAAATAAATGTTTGGATTAAGTATCTATTCTTCAATGTCGTTATTGGTCTACTTTTTACATTGTCCATTTTGCTATATGACTACTTCGCTATTACTCTAATTCTTTATGTCGCGATACGACTATGCCACTATTGGTCTGTTTCTTACGTCATTTTAGCCTCGGGTCACGTCTATTTTATACAAACCCCGATAATTCTTGTCTCATTAACTTTTACCATGCGGGTGAAACCGCGGAATACGCCTAGTAAACAATAAAGTCATGTCTCGCTCTTGAACCGAAACTCAATGGACCTAACTCTCACTGGATCTATCTTGTTCTATATCACTCAACAAGTCTATTTGACTATTGATCTAAGACTCAATTGACCTACATCTCAATATGTCTGTGTTTGGTTTTAGTCATAACGTGATTAGGCACACTGTGTGGGTACGCAGCGAGAAAATGGTTTTACATACAGGCGTATCGGGCGGCTGTTGAATATTGTAAGTATCAAAGGTGTCTTGAATCAACCGCACTCCTTAACCACAGCTGCGGCTTGGCCGGCACATGCCATCGCACTCAGGCAAAGTATACAAACGTGTAGTACGTTTACGTAGTATAGTTCGATTTAAAATAATTTGATAGCATGCTCGCTCCTTAGCGAGACCAAACTTTAATTTAGATAAGTAACGATGGGTTGTAGCTGCAAATGTGATGATTTGTATTCTTGACGTTTTATGACAACCCTTAATAAGAGGGATCAGGGTAGGAAGACTATTGTGATTATTTATGTTTAATCTTCATCAGTAACCTGTACCTGTACCTTCATCAGTAACCTGTAACTGTCCACTGCTGGATATATGCGGCTCCTCAAGCATGTCTTTAAGCTCAATCTTCAATCTCTTCTGACTGACCAGCATCTACTCCTGCCAACCACTTTGTGTATGTCGTCGATGTATTTGAAAGCAACATTTGCCAAGTCGCGATCTCGTTCGCGGTTTCTAGTAATGTATAATCTATTTATTTTTTATGTAAGGTGACGAGACGAGCAAAACGTTCAGCTAAGCGTTACGCCTACTCGTCACAATTGCAGTTTCATCCGGTGATTTTGCGCGCGTCTGCTACAGTGCCCTTTAAGCCTAAACCGTTATGGTGGAGTGTCGTAAACCTTCGTTTGTGATCCTGCATTTACTAGAGCCTCACGTCTGAGCACAGTAGTATTTGTACATTACTTATTTGAGGCAACATATCTGACACTGTGTTGGTACCCAGTAAGTACCGACCAATACGGGCTCTTTCCAAAGAGATCTAAACCCTTAGGAGATAAAGCATAAAGGCGTGTAGAGGCAATATTAAATGAATGGTAAATCTACTTCCATGTTCTATGTTCTAGCGTTGCTCTATGCTTGTTGTACGCTAAAGCTTTCCGTCTACCATATTGTTCCAATTAAATTCCAATAAAACATTAATCCTGGACAAAACAAATCGATCATAAAGAATAGGGGCGCATGTCAAGCGTCACTCCACATATCAAACTGACAGACAAACAAACAGGATATTGTCGACGCGTGCGTTTGTAATTTGTGGACCCCTTTGCTGTAGGGGCGTTAGGCCGTTATTCGGGGGTGGCATATGATGGAGACCTTTGGGAACCGTCGTAGTACTCAGGATTAACCTTTCGTTTATCGGGGAATGCACAATATGTTCTTCTAATAGTAAAAATCCCAGTGTAGCCGCGTATGTGTGTGCTTGTTTATTGATGCTTATGATTTGCTGAATGTTTTTTTGTTTGATAAAACCTGGTACCTATGTATATATGTTTGGTTTAATAACTGCAGCTGAATTTTGGCAACAGACGTCACGGCACATGGTGTTTCACCAATTTCTTGTCGACGTACCGAAACTCCACTACCATGCGATTCGCAGACTGCTACTATTTGGAACCAGCTACCAATTGACGTATTTCCGGACCAATATGAATCAGGAACCTTCAAGAAAAGAGAATTTCCTCCTCAAACAACAACCCATCCTTTATACATCTCGTGTTGCGGATATCCATGAGCGACAGTGATCAGTTACCGCCAGGTGAGCAACCTGCTCATTTGTCCTAGTATTCCATAAAAACTCAGCTGTTGGTAGGTTACGATGTGCTAGCATGTACCGTCAAGTATGGCGGTGCTGAATGGAAAACCCTGGAAGCACAAAAAGGTAGCTTAGTAATAATAGTAAAGGCAGCTTTCCATAAAAACGAAGATTCGTCGTATATTTAAAAACTTACCCCCTTACTTATAAAAAATCCGCTATGTAGTTGCTAAGTAATGGATAACTAAACAGTGTTTAAGTAATGTTTAAATATTTCTTACTTATAAACGCTACATCTCACCTGTTTAGCTAAGCAATGGATAATGAGGTCGAACGTATTTTAAACTGACAACATTGAACTAAAAGGTATTATGAAAGACCCAAATTGCCAAAAAGTATGTATCTAGTGCTGAAAATCTTAAAATTAAAAAGTAAAAAAAATACTATTTCTTGTAGACCTACTGATTTATGTACATATGGTTAGGCGTACTGGAGACTTCTGAAGCGAGTTTTTTTTTGCAATATGGTAAATTGTAAATGCCCCACTATTCTGTGAATTCGATCCAGCAACCTATTCTATAGCAAAATTGGAAATGCATTATGGCCGAATACCGTCATATCCCGCTGGAAGTTATCTTTTTCTATCCCAAACAATACCTATGCCCAATTATGTCTACGTTTTTTTCTATGAAGCCAAGATTCCAATCTTCATATATTTTTTTTAATCATTCTATAGCGATTCCATATTATAAAGGCCGTAATATGTTCTTGTGTTTCGTCTAGTGTGTTAGAGAAATTAATTTGTATGACCCTGAAACTGTGCCCGGTGAATGGCAATAGGCTCGCCACCTATTGGGGTGCCTACATGGGACCAAAACCCAATTGACCGAAACATGGGTGTTTACACACCTCTGCCTACCCCTTCGGGGAATTCAGGCGTGATTATATGTATGTATCTAAAGTTTATGTGTATGTGTTTTTGTCTTCTACGTGTATTCACGTTTTAACGGCTTGAGGGTTTGGATGAAACAACAGAATAGGTAGTTTAGGTTCTCCATGCTTTTCATCATCATTGTCTACGCGGGTGAAACCGCGTGGCGCGGCTAGATAATAAGAAAATTACAATGAGTTCATCACCGGATCGGATCAGATGTTGGGGTTTTAACGAGAAAGTGATTTTCAGTTAAAACAGTCCGGCGTCTAATTTGGACCAGTTTATTACCATTTGGTGATAAACTCGCGACCTATCAAATGAGATCCTTAATACAAATAAGATTTTTTGCTGTGCTGAATCGACATCTATGCTGAAGTACTCAATTCTGCTTTTAAATTGAATCTCTACTTCCTCATCAGTCTCAATCCACATCCAATAGGAATATACGAGTGTGGCACAATCCTCATATTCTTAATTCAGGAACTGTACCTGCGGTATACTCTTCAATAAGGTCACGAAAAGTAAGTAGGTTACGCATAATATTTATTTCATCATCCAATGTATGTTTCTACTTGCTATATTTTTACGATTTATTATCAAGTATGTCGTGTTTATAGATTTGTATACCTCCTTGACAAGTAACTAAATCAGCTGATCAGAAATATGGGCGCCATCTTGCTACTTAAATATTTAAACAAGGGTCGGACGGTGTTTAAATTGACAGCTGATTTAAGCAGTAATTAGGTACTGGATAAAGTTATGCAGCGTTTATGAGTAAGGAATTTTGCTAATCAGCGGCTAAGTAATGCTTAAAATTTAAGTAGCGTTTATAAGTAAGGCTGTAGTGTTCAAGTCGGTGTAGTATTATTAATGTGCTATGACTCGGTGGTTTGCATGCAAATGCTTGAGCCGAATATCTATGTTTTCTGTATTGCCAGTTTTCTGTTAAATTGTGTTTTGAAAATTAATCTATGGACTTATCTTACTTGGTTATATCAATGGACTGTAGTGCCGCAGGTCCATGGTTCGAGTCCCACCGGCGGATTGAGCTGCACCTCATGGTGGAAAGGCATTTTGCGAATGATCGACTGGCTAGTTACCACTCTCAAGTAGAAAATGTCGCCAAGCACCCAACAGTGTGTTCCGGCAGGAGTCCTTGAGAGCCAATAAAATTACAGACACATGAGACTCACCAACTGCATGTCTCGGGGTCACGGGCGCAGTGCAGGTCGTCACTTGTTATGAAATGCATCTTTTAAAGTGGTTACCGCTTCACATCAGGTGGGCCTCGAGCTTGTTCAGTCACAAGAAAATTAAAAGAAAAACCTGCGTGGATACCGAGTTTGAAAACTTGGTAGGTAGGTATTTCAAATATGACGAAACTACGATTGTATGAAAAGCGATATGATTACACTTCCCTATGAATGTAATAATATAATCCTTAACTGTGCATTCATGATAGACTGAATTCTATTGCCCTAACAGACGTGATCATATCACGTCTGTTATACGTCTGTGATAGAATACCCGTCAATAATTCATACCATATTATACAATATTGACTACGCGATACACGTTATAAATGGATCGCAAACTCAGTATAACGTGGTACTATAAAGTTACCCTGCAGGCCCTGGGGCCCAACTCCCACCTTTTAAAAACTATAATGGAAACCAACATCATTATTTCAGGTTTAAAATATTGATACAAAGATTCGTACCGTGTCTGTCACGAAACAATAATGTCCATATAGCGCTATCTCTATCGCACAAAGGACCTGATCCAATGCATGTAGCTCGCTCTCACATTGAAGTTCTATCGCTTAAGGTAAAAATAAGACTGAATTAAGAGATGGGAGTTGCCCCCCTGGCAAGTTTACTTTATTAATCACGATATTTTTATACACAATTTTTTTATGTATTATATTTTAATTTTATAAAGCAGTGATAGCCGGCTTGAGCTTTTTCGCGTGGTGGACAGGCTGGCTATGTGTGCTCGCATGGCTAGGTACCACCCTCAAGTATAAATCTGTTTCCAAGCACGTAACAGTCTGTTCCGGTAGCAGTCCTTGAGAATCAGTAAAATTAACATGTATATGAAACAACAAATTTTTGTCTTAGGATTACAGCGAAGTGCATATTATCGTCACTTGTGACAAAATGCAACTGTTATTAGCAGAAGTTACCGCTTAACATTACATGGGCACCGGGGTTCTTCTATCACAATCCCATAAAAAAAGTACAAATAAGTTCTGTTTTCTATTAGGTTACGAAAAGTTTTAAGATGCCGTCTACATTTCTCCATTAACGATCGCAAGTTGTAAATAGTTTTATTTTCGAACCGTTTTCGAGTTCTATATTTAAATCGATAATGTATGGTGCGCGGGAGTCACAATTGTGTTCTATTTTCGAAGTAATAATTGTCTCGCGCGCGCATTTCCGCTGTTTACTCGGAGGGCTGCCGTTTCAAATACGAATTTGGAATATTGATTATTTTTATTTTGTGTTGCCTTTGTTGTCTTGGATACATATGTAATTTACATTATGAATAGTAGGATCTAATACTACGTTTCATTTTGCCGAAGGTAATGGCTGGCTCGTAATGACCGCTGCCGAAGCACACATCATTAGTTGCTTGGCGATAGTTTTCCTCTTTGAGGGTGGTAGCTTTCCAGCAGGCATTCGCAAAATACCCCACCTATGGCTAAGTGCCGGAGTTTAAGGCTGCCCGAAGACCTTCGACATAACCAAACGACTGATATCGCATTCTAATCACGGAAGCAAACAAATTCTACACTTGAGACTAAGTTAGACCACACATAGTGTAAGTACGACTAGTTTTTTATAATTGTTGTTATACTAGACATTAACTAGTTAATATATCACCCGTTTGTAAGTGATGTTGTGGTCGAAGATGGTATTTGTGTTCAACGTGCAATGAGAACTGAGTAGGTAGGGTAGGTTTTGAAGCAGTGATGGCTCAGTGCCATTGGCTATGGACTGCCGTGCAGCAGGTCCATGGTTCGAATCCCGCCCAGAGCTTGAGCTTCACCGCATGGTGGAAGGGCATTTTGTGAATGTCCGCCTGGCTAGCGACCACCCTCAAGTAGAAAATCTGTCGCCAAGCACCTAACAGTGTGTTCCAGCAGCAGTCCTTGAGAGCCAGAAAAATTACAGGCTAATGAGACCTAACAACTGGACGTCTCAGTGTGACGGGCACAGTGCAATTCGTCGCTGACGAAATGCGTCTGTTATAGGCAGAGGTTAGTCCACTTAACATCAGGTGGGCCTCGGGCTTGTTCCGTCACAATAACATAAAAAAAAAAAGGTATTATGGAGGGTTGCCAGATCACAACTAGGTGTGAATAGTTTACGTAATTAAGGATGGTAGGTTAAGTTAGCCAGGCGGGTATACAAATAGTAAATGCTCTACCACTGCAATGCATGGTGGTAGGGCATTAAAATTTGTTACCACCGCTAACCACCTTGCAAAAGCCTTAAGGATGGTGGGTTAAGTTAGCCAGGCGGGTATACAAATAGTAAATGCTCTACCACTGCAATGCATGGTGGTAGGGCATTAAAATTTGTTACCACCGCTAACCACCTTGCAAAAGCCTGAAAATATAAAGAAGAACGGTATTTCCCTTAATAATCTGTTTTTTTTTATGTATGATAGGTTAGCCTTTGACCTCTATCTCACCTGATGGTAAGTGATGATGTGGTCGAAGATGTTGTATGGACTAACCTAGAATTACTGGCTCTCAAGGACAGCTGCCGGAACACACCGTTAGGTGTTTGGCGACAGATTTTCTAACTTGAGGGTGGTAGCTAGCCAGGCGGGCATTCGCATATTTCCCTACCACCATGCTATAACGATGGCCATCCTAAGATAACAACCGGGACCGACGGCTTAACGTGCCCTCCGAAGCACGGAAGCGCTCAGTAGTAATGTCACTAGCGGTCACCCATCCAACTCATGACCGCGGGCGACGTTGCTTAACTTTGCTTATCGGTTAAGAACAGCTAAGTAAACTTCGCTACGAGCACTTCAAAAAACAAAAGATTTTTAAACTATCTCCACAGTATAGTATCCATTAGTTATTAACATCTTCGCCAATATAATGAAGGCTTAGGCACTCGGAATTATTTGGATAACCATCTCAAACAGTTACTTATATACATATATATTTTATTTATTTCACAAAATCCATAACTCTTAATATAAACACAAGTTCAGAATTGTGTTTACATCTCCAGATTAACCCTACTGCCATAAAAAGGTGGTACGGGCAGAATGGTACCAAGGTTCTGAGTCACTTTTGTTAAGGAACCCCACTCGTAGGTGCTTTGGTTATCGCGGGCAGTTGCCATGGAGACCAGTCGGAGACGTGGAAAATACTCTCAAGTCGGATCGCCTAGCTTATCATACAGCTAATTACGGATTTACATTTCGTACAATATATAAGACTACCACATATAAATACAATGACAAAGCCATGATCCAAATTATATGATTTTAATTCCTAATTAAAAACTTTGTATGATCTATTCACTATAGAATTCTAGGCAGTTTTTCTTTGCTGTCCGTCGGATTGGTGGTTGATATTTTATTCATAGAAAGGTTACATTATTTTAAGCACACACGCAGGTTCAAAATCCCGCTACGGCAGTCGAAGCGCTAAAAAATCAGTTACACATCCAACAAAACAATACATTTGGTGTAATGTATTATCTCGATGCCATTTGGTCAGTGAAGGGTTACAAAAAAGTGAGGTTATGACTTTACAAAACTATGCAAAACGTAAAAACTATGCATTATCTTGTAATACAAGTGGTGGCAAAAGGAAGGGAGGACCCTCCCCTGGCCCCTTCCACCCCCCTTTTTCATGCCAATCGATTTATAAAATATCTTAATTTTAATCCATGAAATTTGGATACTTTTCAAATCGATTGGCATGAAAAAGGGGGGTGGAAGGGGCTTCGAATGTTTTTCATTTATATGTCGCAGCTACCTTCAAATACCCATTCAGAGATCTGTTGCTATTTTCCAAATCCTAACGAGAATTCAATGTTTTTCTTCTGCCGTGATCTTCTGAAAACTAATAATTGCTCTGAGGACGTGATGTCATGTTCCATATTCCTACCTAATTTACAAAAAACAAAAACGCCGCGCCGCGCCTTAAAAAAATTGGTCTACAATTGAAATGTTTGAGTTCAATTGTAGACCAATTGTTATATATTTCTACTGATCTAAAACGAGTTTACATTTTAGGGTTGTGACGTAAACATTTTAAGAGCTAAAGCCATGACCTTCGGACAGACAGACGGTAAATTGACATAATTAGGGTTCAGTTTTCCCTTTGGGAACGAAAATCTGTCACTCATTATTACTCACATGACGTGCGTGGGTATAGCATAGGTAGGTAACCAATAAAAGAAATATTACACAACTTTTTCAAAAACAGTTTCGGTTGAATGAACGTATTTATGATTAGTGTTACCCACCCCTATCATTAGTAACATTACTACCCTTCTAATCATTCCTAATTACATATTGCAATTTATCAAGACCAGGTGCGCCCGTCTAATAAATTGTTTTTACCAAAGCGGAACCTTAATTAGTTGGTGAGGGTCGCCACCCCTGGGGGCGGTACTTACTGCTTGATGTTCTGTGGCTTGAGTGTTTTTCGGCGCGTGCGCATAGTTTAACATATGGTTAGAGTTAATAACTATTATTGAAGTATTTTAAAGTTTGGGGAGCGTTGAAATTGACACGTGGCTAATGGCAGATTGGCGAGATGTGGATTATTAGCAACCAGCTGTAAGGACATAAAAAATATGCCCAGCATTATTCTGGAAATATTTTTTTATATAATTTGATACCTACCTTAGTTTTACTCTAAGCCTTAATCTGTGATACGGTTTATATGATAATTTGTTTATTTGATGAGGTTGATGACAAATGCTGCAACACAAAAGAGTTTTTAGAAATTAAATCCCTAAAAAAATTGTTTAAGCTCAAAGTTGATTTATATAAACATTGATCATATTTTATTATTGACCACTTTTTGACTACCCATCACCATGATCAGCGCATGTTTAATTTGTAAAGAAAACACTTGATATTTTTTTAAATTATGATAAACTTAATGAGATTTTTAAATAATTACGAAGGCCGAAACACATGTTGAAGCGGCACCCGAACCTCGAACATGGCAATGTCAAATCAGGCGACGTCTCCTCATTGAGTATCAGTAGTGTGCATAAGTGCGTTTACTGCACGCTTATCTTCCTCTCTTTGTCATTCATGGATGTGTAGCTGTGTGCTCTTCCATGAATGACAAATCATAATTTATCCTATTCGTTAATTAAATACATGACTCGTATATCCCTCGTTCGTTTTTTATATGTTATTGTGACGAAATAAGCTCGAGGCCCACCTGATGTTAAGCGGACAAACCTCTGCCTAGAACAGATGCATTTCATCACAAGTGACGAATTGCTATGCACCCATCACCTTGAGACATAGTTGTTAAGTCTTATGTGTCTGTCAAGGCTGCCGGAACACACCGTTAGGTGCTTGGCGACACATTTTCTACTTGAG
Organism: Plagodis pulveraria; assembly: GCA_963890685.1. Taxonomy (NCBI): domain Eukaryota; kingdom Metazoa; phylum Arthropoda; class Insecta; order Lepidoptera; family Geometridae; genus Plagodis; species Plagodis pulveraria. The sequence goes on from OY982968.1 coordinate 3,651,796, forward strand.
GGTGGTAGCTAGCCTGGCGAGCAATCGCTAAATGCCCTTCCACCAAGCTCAAGCCGGCGGTGGGGATCAAACCAGGGACCTGCGGCACGGCAGTCCATAGCTATTACCGCTCGGCCATCATTGCTTCGTTTGCAGGAATGATGGATGTGTAGAGACAATAATTCTTTCTGGAAACCAGCAAATGGCATAATGCCACGCCTACTTGTTGTGGCTCTCTTTCAACATGCTGCAAGTCGTATCTTCCGTCCTAGCAATCCGCAGATGTGCTGTTGTAAGCAATATGGGCTCATTCGCGATCGTGCCGTCCCGTCCGCGGCGCTCTGAATTTACTATATATTTAAATATAATATATGTACAAGTATGTAATGCTTTTTTAATATTTTTATGTATGCAATAACGCGTGCTCTGTAGTACAACGTAAGTTGAACTATAGAGATCGCTCCATCCCAATACGATGGTTAAAGAACGATAGGAAAAAATTTAGTTATGAATCATTGTCATGTTAGCTCAATTGGTTAGAGCATACCCCAGATAAAGGTGTGGATGGACGCGGGTTCGAATCCCGCACATGACTTAAATTTTTCCTCTCGTAAATTTGTAATATGTAATGTTGTGTTATAAACAAAACATAATATTTATATGTGAGGTTTCCTTCTCGATAGCAACCATTTTTTTTAACCGAAATCGTCTTTTTTCAGTATGTATACCGTATTATTGACACTTGACAAATTGCTAGCCCCGCTTTTTAGGGTTCCGTACCCAAAGGGTAAAAACGGGACCCTATTACTGAGACTTCGCTGTCCGTCCGTCCGTCTGTCACCAGTATCTCAAGAACGGTGATAGCTAGACAGTTGAAATTTTCACCGATGATGTATTTCTATTGCCGCTATAACAACAAATACTAAAAATAAAATAAAATAAATATTTTGGGAGGTGCTCCCATACAACAAACTTGCTCGATACTAATAACGGTGGCAGGTAGACGCTTTAACTATTCACAGAATATTTAGTTTTATGTTCTCTTTAAATATAAGTAATTAAAATAAAATAAATAATTAAGGGGGCTCCCATACAATAAAAGAGGTTTTCGCCATTTATTTGCAAAAAATAATGAAAACGAGAGAATGGTACGGAACCCTTCGTGTGCGAGTCCCACTCGCACTTGGCCGGTTTTTTTTAATATTCGACTAGCATTGAGAGTACGGCCAACCACGACTCCAGGATGTTGTTACAGCATATTGATCGTAAAATTGGGTCATGTATAGCCCGCTAGTGGCATAAGTCTGCCTGGCTGGCTACCACCAAGAAGAAAATATATCGCGTAGCACCTAATGTTTTCCGGCAGCTTGAGAGCTGGTAATTCTTAATCTGAACAACATCTTCGACAACTTCACTTACCATCAGGTGAGACGGTGGTCAAAGGCTTATTAGCTATAAATTAATATTTAAAAAAACCGGCCAAGTGCGAGTGGGACTCGAGCACGAAGGGTCCCGTACCAATATCTGTAAACTAATCTTGCGAAAAGTGTTTGTAACTTTACAAACACTTTTCGCAGTGTCCGATTGAGCTGGGTATAGGTATGGCGAAAACCTCGTTTGGGATGGGAGCCCCCTTAATTATTTTATTTTATTACATTTAAAGAGAACATAAAACAAATATTCTGTGAATAGTTAAAGCGTCTACCTGTCACCGTTATTAGTATCCAGCAAGAAACGGTAAAAAAAAATAAGTTTGTTGTATGGGAGCCCCCCTTAAATATTATTTGTATTTGTTGTTATAGCGGCATTAGAAATACATCATCTGTGAAAATTTCAATTGTCTAGCTATCATCGTTCTTGAGATACAGCCTCGTGACAGACGAACGGACGGACGGACAGCGTATAGTGTCAGTAATAGGGTCCCCTTTGGGTACGGAACCCTAAAAAGCTTTATGACCGCCCTATCGGCAGACTCGGCAGCTGATATATCTACCACAATACATCGTCTGGCATCGTTCTCCAAAATCGGGCATAAAGACCGAGCTCGCATGAAAAGTTTCCTCCATGAAACAATAAACCTTCTATTCCACGTGTAGTATGATCTATTCTGTGCCCATGTTGGCACACAGATACCCATCTGCCATAAATCTAGGGGCATGATAACGCCATCATCTACCTACGCCATGGGGGAGATAAACTGCTTATTGGTGTTTGATAGTTTTATTACTCGTTCGCTCGCCTGGGGGACATTGTTTTGTTTCTAAGGGATTTGTACAAAATGTTATGTTATTTACGTATGTGTAAATTATATTGCTTGTAGGTTCTTGATCCCTTTAGGTTACGGGTTAGAATTGCACCTCCCATATCTATCTGTGGGTGTTCTAAGATGCCACGAAGATTGCATGCGTTACCGTTTTACTATAGAGCCAAAACAAATAACATTACCAAAACTTTATTTTATGTATTACGCATAACTTTTTACAGAGTACCCCCCTTTTTTTTACTGGAATGGTAAACCGAGATTGTCCCATATATATTTCATCAAAATCGGTTGAGTAGTTTATAAGTTAATAAAATAAATAATATAGTCAATTATCTGAAAAATGTATTCGGGTGGTATTGAGGTATATAAAAAAATGTAATATAAATAAAAATGTATTAGTATTTTATATAGGTATTTACTGTTGTCGACGATGAACACTTTAAGCGAGTGAATGATCTTGTAAGCAATGTTTACTACGAATAACAATTGATTGTTAGTGTTTATCACTAAAAGAGAACATATTTATTTATTTTTTGCAAAAAAATAAAGTGGGTAATAATAAGTCAGACCATGCTAATGTGAGGTCAGTATTTTGAATCATCATGGTAACGACCTCCACAAGTTATTTAACATATTTTTCAGTTTTAGAAGTAGTTTTATTTTTATATTTATATGTACCCTGAAGATATACTATACTGTGAAATTATCAACTGGCTACTTCTCTTCGGACGAATGCAAGGATGCGGCGGAAGCGGAGATACAGGAGAGTACATTGGTCTTCGCTACGCCACGCTCCGCGCTGACTTCGACACCCATTGTACTCTCCTTACAAGTAATTGCTATCCAACCAGACGTACTGCATCAGCCGGACCGTCCACTGCTGAACAGTGCCACGAGTAAAGGGGGTTTGCCATAATACCCACGCTTGGCAGGTGGCATTGGGAACGCAGTGTAAAATATCAGTTCTTTAGAAGACACAATTATATAGCCCAGCACCCCACGGAGCCATCCAACCCGTCGTATACACAAGCCTATTTCGTGCTCATTCCAACTATGAATTTCAACTTCTTGGAACAATGGTCCAGTTCTCACGTTACAGTTTATTATCGAGATTGAAAGACAGCAGGCGCCGCTGTCGCTGCGAGTAACGGTTTAAAACTGCAGAACCAAGCTTCCTGGCATTGTAATTACTACTTTTTATAAGCATGTACCTTGAGTCACCGCACCTAATGGCCAGTTCTTGAAATAGTATAGGTATACAACCACTACCCGCGGGTTGCTGGGTTAGAATTGCACTTCCTCATATCATCCCGTGGGTATATATTATGTTGTAAGAGGCGACTAAGGGAACAATACTGGAATTTGTGCCACAGCGCCTTCTAAAGACCTGTCATCTTACATCCCCAAGCCGCCTGCTAAGCGTGGGGATTATAGCAAATACCCCAGACTGGGAGAGGCTTTGTGCAGCAGTGGGCAATCCGGCTGATACAGTATACACCCACTGCGAGAAGAACGGAAAGGATCTTATTCCAGAGTAGAAATCTGGAATAGGATCCCTCGTTCCCTAGGACGGGGAATAGGTTTCCCCGTTCTTCTGATGACTCTTTTTATATTTTTTATTTGTTTGATAGGTTAACCTTTGACCACTATCTCACCTAAGTGTATCTCAGTAAGTGATGATGTGGTCGAAGGTGTTTGTTCTGGCTAATCTAGAATTACTGACTCTCAAGGACAACAGCCAGAACACACCGTAAGGTGGTTGGCGACAGATTTTCTACTTGAGGGTGGTAGCTAGCCAGGAGGGCATTCACAAATTCCCACCATGCTATAATGAATGCCGTCCTATAACAACAAGGACCGACCGCTTAACGTGCCCGCCGAAGCACGGAAGCGCTCAGTAGTAATGTTACTAGCGGTCACCCATCCAACTCATGAACGCGGCGGACGTTACTTGACTTTGCCGATCAGTTAAGAAGAGTTAAGAAAAGCAAGAAAGAGCGATAAAACTCCTGACTGTCTATATTGGTCCGTCCGTACGTATGTCAAGGGTTCCCAGCTCGAAAACGAAATGTGTTACGAATACCTTAAATTTTGATATTTTTGTAGGACGTTGACCCAAATATGAAAACTTAACTAGATATTCAATGAAATTGTTTTTCAGTCTAGTAGGTAAATAAATGAGAAGGTATCATCGTCTCGAGTTCATCAAGTTAATTACGAGTAAATATAATTTACAAAATTTATTATCACAAGAAATGGCAATTTAGGATCAATTTTGTTCAAGTGTCTATCTCGAAAACTAAACAAATTATTTTTCTCTAATTTAGGTATTTCAACCAGATCCACTAATTAACCAAGAAGTACTGAACACGCCGACTTACAGCTTATAGGAAAATATTGTATTCCGTTCCATTTGTTGTCCGTCTGTCTGTTTGTCAAGACCATTTTTCTCAGGAACGCGTGAGGTATCAAGCTGAAACCCATACCAAATACTCAAGTCTACTGTCCCTTGGAGCTATGAAATATTCAAACTACTAAGCCAGCGCAATCAAAAGATACAGCCGTTTACGCCGCAAATTTTTGACACTCGCAAGGGAATCAAAAACTACAGGGTACTTCCCGTGAGCTCAGAATGTTGAAATTTAGTACGAAGCGACGTCTTATAGCACGGATAAAGGAAAAATCGCGAAAAGCATATTTTTTTAGATACATCATATAATAAAAATATTCTTAATATTTTTAAAATGTTACGGATTTCATTTAGCATTTTATTTTATAAAAATACCATAACTTTTACTTATATACCTACAGGTTTATACGGAACCTTCGGTGCGCGAGGCCGACTCGCACTTAGCCGATTTTTGTTTTTCATAAAACACCGAACCGATTTTTTGTTTGTTTTTAGTGATGCAGACTGCTTCCATAGAATAAAAAACTGTATATTATCGACAATGGCAAAGACCATTATATCATCCAGGTATGCAAAATACATTTTGCAGTTAATTAACTATAACATAAAAACTACTCAACCGATTTTGATGAATCTCGGGACCACCTCGTAGTTATACTGTAACTAACAAAGAAAGAATCATCACAATCAGTTTATGATTGGTGGAGTAATTGCGTAAAACACACATATTAATTATAATTGGATTGAGAACCTCCTCCTTTTGTGGAAGTCGGTTAAAAACTAATCCCGACATCACCATTTTTTTAATACATTTTCTGTTTACAATTTGTTACATAAGTTTATTTTAAAATAAATAACATAACTTAAATAACATAGGTGACAGACAGAGGTTTGCTTGATATTTTACAAACACTTTATTTTGTCTACATAAGTAAGTAATGTTCGAGTGTTGGCTTAATCTTGACTTACCGTGGGTAAGGATTCGTACCAGATGTCTGCCAATGCCACCACCAAACTTCCAGTAATACCACAGACATATCTTAACGTTTTAATATTTTTATTTTTACAATAACGCATGCTCCGCGATTTACCTACTTACAAAATTACAACAAGAGAATAAATGATACCACGCAGACTATAATTTTTCCTTATTGTGACAGGATATATTTTATTGAGATTGAGACGCAACAACCACGAGGCCCACCTGATAACCTCTGCCTATAACATGCACTTCATCACAGGTCACGAATTTCGCTGCGCCCGTCACCTTGAGACATAGTTGTTAAGTCTCATGTGCCTGTAATTTCACAGGCTCTCGGGAACTGCTGCCGGAACACACCGTTAGGTGCTTGGTGACAGATTTTCTACTTGTGGGTGGTCGCTAGCCAGGCGGGCATTCACAAAATGCCCTACCACCATGCGGTGAAGCTCAAGCCCGCGGCGGGATTCGAACCATGGACCTGCTGCGTGGCAGTCCATATGCCACTGAGCTCTCGTAGTAATTTAGTTACTTAAATCTTATTTTTTCAACTGTAAAAGTTTCCTACGTATACTTAGTAGTTTCTTCATTTACTTTCATCAAAATAGTATAGTAAATATAGCCTTATCAAATTAACAAATAGTTTATAGCGCTCGTAGCGAAGTTTGCTTAGCCGTTCTTAACCGATCAGCTAGGTTAAGCAACGTCCGCCGCGGTCATGACTTGGATGGGTGACCGCTAGTGACATTATACTGAGCGCTTCCATGTTTCAGAGGGCACGTTAAGCCATCGGTCCCGGTTGTTGTCTTAGGATGCCAGTCGTTACAGCATATTGGTAGGATATCTTACGAAGGCCCGCCTGGCTAACTACCACCCTCAAGTAGATAGTCTGTCGACAAGCACCTAACCGTGTATTCCTTCAGCTATCCTTGAGAGCCAGTAACTCTAGGTTAGCCTGAACAACATCTTCGACCACGTCATCACTTATCATCGGTTTAGATAGTGCTCGAAGGCTAGCCTATCAGCAGTAAATAAAACAATAAAAAGCCAAATTTATAATTTATTTATAACATCATATTATTCAGACTCATTCACATTATTCAGTACCTCCTTTGAGAGCTATAAAAATATCCCTCAAAATGCATCGCTTCAGGCAGCTATCCTATCGACTGCTCCAAACTGCATTCAATAGCTCTCGAATATGGAAAGTCTGATCGGAAGAAATGTCAATAAATATGGTCTGGAATTTCCAAGCAGGTATGCACCTTATTACTTAACAGTTAAAGTTCAATATAATAAATATTTTGAGCCATATTCGAAACATTATGTTCATAACTGAGGGTTTATTTGAAGGAATTGAACGTGAGAAGGACTGCTAATGAGTCTTATCGGCGTTGCAACAAGGCTCACAATAAATAAACTTGAATGGCAAGAATTCGTTCATAGAAAAGTGTACTCTATGCCTTGGTAAGAAAGAAGCGTTTTGGATGTATGGGGGATTCCAACTTATCATAACTTATCAGAATGTCCAGAAAGTTAACTATTAAAAGTGGCATTTTTTTTTATGTTATTGTGACGGAACAAGCTCGAGGCCCACCTGATGTTAAGTGGACTAACCTCTGCCTATAACAGTTGCAATTCATGACAACTCACGAATTACACTGCGCCCGTCACATTGAGACATAGTTGTTAAGTCTCATTGTGCCTGTAATTTCACTGGCTCTCAAGGACTACTGCCGGAACACACCTTTCGTTGCTTGGTGACAGACTTTCTACTGGTCGCTAGCCAGGCGGGCATTCGCAAAATGCCCTTCCACCATGCGGTGAAGCTCAAGCTCTGGGCGGGATTCTAACCATGGACCTGCTGCGCGGCAGTCCATAGCCAATGCCACTGAGCCATCACTGCTTCAAATTTGTGACGGAACTTGCACGCGACCCACCTGATGTTAAGCGGTAACCTCAGCATATATCGTAAGCATTTCGTAGAAAGTGGCTAACAGCACTGCGTTTGTTACCCTAAGGGCCTGTTGCAGAATGTTCGAGTAAGTTCCGGTTATACTACCCAGAACATGTTTAATAAATAAAACACTATCTTTGTGTTTCACAGTCATCGATTTAGCCTATCGATCTGTTAAAGCTTGAAACGCGCTGCATGTTATCTGTCATTTTTATCATTCAGTTATTTTATGTTCTGGGTAGTATCACCGGAACTTAGTAAAACATTCTGAAACAGGCCCTAAGTCATTAAAAAAAAAGTTGGGTTAGACCACAGCTTCTAAATTAAAATCTACGTATCGGCATTTTCAGTGTTTTATAATAATTAGAAAATATGGTACATAACATAGCTACCAAAATAAAAGATTCTTATCTAGATTAGTTTTTGAGATAGACACCGTAACGAATATCTAGTCTAGATAGTTGACGCTCTCCCACTCATTTATTTGATTTTATAGTAACAAAATCGTACTCTTTTCAATAAATTGTCATCTATGTCAATTCTTATTTATAGCTGATAGGCTGGTCTTCGGCGACTATCTCACCTGATGGTAAGTGATTATGTGGTCGAAGATTTTCTTCAGGCTAACCTAGAATTACTGGCTCTCAAGGAAAACTCCCAGAAGACACCGTTAGGTGCTTAGCTATAGACTATCTACTTGAGACATTAACAAATACTGACCCTACAAGTTTATTGTCACTCACCTCACTTAAAATACTGTTCACCATAAAATATAGTTGCAATTAATCACCCAGGTATGAAGTTACATTTTACAGCAGAACGAAGCATCCTCAGGAGGTCGTCTTAAAGTCCGCTGATTTGCTGGGAAAATTATGTTTTAACATAGTTTCTGCTACATTGGGACAATAATCCAATGACTTAGTAACTTCTAGGGGTAAGATAGATTTTTTTTTCAAAAATATACTCTCCACTTGTTTTGAATCAGAGATTTCATTTTTATCAATAGTTAAGACTTAATGTTGTTGAGGTTTATTTTTACAAGTCTCAGTATTTATAGTCTTCCAAATGGTTTTTATTTTATTTTAGACTTGCTAATTTTGTTTCTAATACAAAGATTATATTTATTAGATATAGCACACAAGCACTACACAAGCACAAGCACAAGACTTGAACATTTTTGAATACTTCCTAACATAATCATGAAACTGCTTGCAAGATCTTAAATTTTTCCTGCGATACTGATCAAACAAATAATCTCTACTTTTTCGAACACCTGTAGTTGCCCAATCACCGAACTTCAACTTTCCATCTATTTGTTTCTTTATTTTTGGACATACTTTTTGAAACTCAGTGTTTACTAAAGAAAATAACCTATTATAAATGTCATTCGGGTCACTATGAGAAAAACTTGTAATGCCAAGCTTTGCTTCTATGTTGGTACTGGGTATTTCTAGCCTACTGTATGTCTCAGAGTGACGGGCACAGTGCAGTTCGTCCCTTGTGATAATATGCACCTGTTATGTGGTTACCGCTTAACATCAGGTGGGCATCGTGCTTGTTCCGTCACAATAAAAAACAAAAAACAATTTTTAACCTCCTCCTTTATGTAAGTTGGTTAAAAAATTAATCATCCAAAGCGGTATATAAAAGGTTGGCAGTCGTTATAGCATGTTGGTAGGGCATTCTGTAAATGCCTGCATAGCTTTCACCTTCATGTAGAAAACCTGTCGCCAATCACAGTATTGTGTTTCTTTTTCTAGGTTATTCCTGTTTACCAACTTCGACCACATCATCACTTATCACCAAGTGAAGTTATCAGCAGAAAAAACAAACTGGGTCATTTATTAGACAAAAAGAATCTCTCTTGTTCCAAAAAATAATAAAATACTTTATATATTATAATATAAATCGTTTAAGCAAAGCAAGCCAAGGTTTCATAAACCTTTTATGAAGTAATAACATTTTTAATTAAATTTTGAGGCGGGGTGTGATATGATGTGATGGGACACAAGCTGGGACGTTTAATTTACATTTTAACATTAAAATGGAACAAAATCTGGTGTTTCTGTGTTCAGAAAGAAATATATTGTGCATATACTGCCAACGCTGGATATTTTTTAGGGTACCGTTTAAGAGAATGAGTCCTTTTACTGAACCTATGACTGTATGCTGTCAGCTGGCCTTACGGACCTTTTGTTGTAATCGTTACTGTTTGGCATATTCACAAATCCGTACAACTTATAAAATTATCAGTAATTAATTATCAGGGACTGATCTCCAAACAAGAACGTGGTTATTTTTTCTGCTCTTTTGTAAAAAAAACAACAATATGTGTATACAAGCGTCGATCTTATTGTCTACATAATAAACCGGGATATGAATATACATGGTTATCTATGGAATGGAAGAAATATATATATTTTTTGTGTTTGTTTATGTGTATTTGACGGAATAAGCACGAGGACGCGCCGCGGCAACACTGGACCGCGCTGCGCTCCCTTTAGAGTTTTGAATATTTACATCGAGCTAAGTAAAAAATATATGAAATATAAACTACAGGCATAAGAGACTTTAAGTATCAGGTGGTCCTCGTGCTTACTCTATCATATAAAAAAAAATTCGTCTCAAAATGTTTGTTAGGACTAACAGAAGTCAATCCTAAGAGGTTGTTAGCATTTTGCTAATAACCCTGTAATTGTACATCGGCTACCGTTCTGGACACTAAACCTAATTAAACCAGTCAAAAACCTAATAGCCGACTTGGAGAGATCAAGACTACCATGCCAGCAAAGACATGATTTGAAGGTGCACGCGAAATACCAACGAGGGTTCCCGGAAAGGGTTGAGTCATGTAGCGTGGGTTTCCCCTCCTTGTCGTAGCAGGGGCTCTAGTAAACGAAGTTGGGCCACCATGGTGAAAGTAAGCCTACAAACCGGCAATCCAGAAGCATAAACTACGTTTGTACGGCGCACTATGATGATACTGAATAATCTGTCCTTTTCATAGTCAAAAATCATCAAATAAATCCCTCTAAAACAAAATCTGACGTCATGGCATCTAATGACGTAACGTTTAAAAAACAAGTTATAACAAAAGCAATAATTCGAATGGCTTTTCGCCATTTCAACAAAAAAGACGTTATGCAATAAAGAAACAGTAGGTACCACAGACAAATAACAGTTGCAGTTAAAACAGAACAACCATAGCTACTCAAGCATAGAGGCCGGGAAAACAGATAGGTCACAGATGACTGCATCAATGGACGTCGCATATTGGAAATCAAAATATCGAGTCTTTATTTATTTTAGACATATTTTTTTATTTATGAAGTCAAGACAAACCAGGCCCCCTTCACTAACTCGTCGAATATTCGAACTTCGGGTCCGAAAGAAAACCGCAAATCACGTATTGGCTACTTTTGTTTATTTTCGTTCGTAGCATAGACTAGCAAGCATTTGTCTGTGTAGGTAGATTCTGAATAACATTCTTTTAAATCGGATTCGTATGGTTTGTATATTTTCCAAATATGAAATCATAGCTTTATTCTTTTGCTTATAAGTTGTCAAAGCCTGATGAATGATGCGGTCCGACCATAGACTATATCAAACAACGAACTTCGTTCCACAAATTAAATTTTCGTTGTCTAATGTCGCTCGAAACACGAAAAACTAAACTTCGTTGAATTGTAGTAGCAGCCCAGTTACCCGCCTGATGGTCTACCTCTCGTCTGCCCATCACAGTTGCAGTATCACCATCCTCGTTCTGTATTACACTGCAATGCACTGCGCCGAGTCGTCGAGTCCGACTCGTGAGCTTGTATGTCTCATTTGCCCAGTAATTTCACTTGCTGCTATGCGTGGTGGTTATAGTAATTCCCCCCGTTGGCGGAGACTGTGTTCAGCAGTGGGTGATCCGGCTGATACAGTACAGTACACTGCCCTTTCCGCCTAAACACAGTGTTTCCACACAAGTTCACACTGCTTCGTAACAGAATATGACACCACGGAGGTGCATACCAAGATGAAGTCTTGCTGAAAAGACCTGCCATCTAGTAAAATTATAGATCGCCATTCTTGGACACCACCATTTCTGCTCATGGATGCGTAAAGTGTATACCTAGAAGGTCACCAGCTAAACGACCACGACGAATACCGTCATTATACCAACCGCACTCATCGACGTTTTGAAGCAGTGATAGCTTAGCGGCTTTGGCTATGGACTGCCGCGCAGCAGGTCCATGGTTCCCGCCGCGGGCCTGAGTTTCACCGCATGGTGGAAGGACATTTTGCGAATGCTCACCTGGCTATCAACCACCCTCAAGTAGAAAACCTGCCGCCAAGCACCTAACGGTGTGTTCCGGCAGCAGTCCTTGACAGCCAGTGAAAATACAGGCACATGAGACTTAACAACTATGTCTCAAGGTGACATACGCAGTGCAATTCGTGACTTGTGACGAAATGCATCTGTTATAGGCAGGTTAGTCCGCTTTACATCAGGCGGGCCTCGAGCTTGTTCCGTCACAATAACATAAAAAAACGTAACTTGCTTGATGGTTGTATGGATGAACGTAGTGTAAAATTAAATTAAATATGTATTTAATTGATGTTTTTTTGCTTCACTATTTAACCTTTACATACACGTATGACGCGTCCACTATCATGTGTCTTCTGTTAGGTTCAGAGATGTAAAACATTTTCAACTGTGCCTCGCTGCCCCTTTTCCCTTATTATTCATGGCAGGAGTTTTGCACCTTTTTCTTGGTTTGTTTTTCATAAAGCCTGCGATCTCTGGTTGCCAGCTTTTTCAGATTTTTAATTGTGTTTGTGAGGTGTTGATGAGCGGATATTAAGCGGTAACCTCTGCCTATCAAATATGCATTTCGTCACAAGTGACAAACTGCACATCACCTTGAGACATTCAGCTGTTAAGTCATATATGCCTGTAATTTCTTACTGGCTCTCAAGGACTGTTGCCAGAACACACTGTATACTGTATCACACTAAGGTGCTTGGCGATAGATTTTCTACTTGAGGGTGGTAGCTAGCCAGGCGAGCATGTGCAAAATGCCGGCGGTAGGGATCGGTCGAACCACGAACCTGCGGCATTCCATAGCTATTACAGCTCGGCTATCATTGCTAAGCAGTTTTTTTTTCATGGTTTGTAGGAATTTGATATCATATAAAGTACGAGTAGGACGCGTGTACCGAGGACTCTGTAACGCAACAGAATCAGTGAGAGTACCATTGTATCGCAGCATCGTTAGTAAAAAGCGGATCCAGCTTCGAAAGTTAAAAATAAATTGTGGAAGTCGGATCATGACATTGGGAGTTCAGAGTGATTTGAATGAGCACGGTACCGACTTAGTTTTTCCGTTCTCTTTAAATATTATCATTTGTTATATTACATAATACTTTGTATCCTACGAATAAACATGCAAAGAAATGTAAGCCAAGCTCAAAAACAGCAGAACGCAAACAATACCGCGGCGGGCGTCGTTTAAAAAGTGTACCGTGCGGCCCAACAACATTACTGCGACGCGACCAATCGGATGCGATCATTTCTAAGTGCCAAATCAAGTAACCAATAATTGTATTTAGAAGATAATGCGTGTTTTGTTATTTGTTCACTTGAAGAGCCCGAAATCAAAGCGTTAAATGTATGAGAGTTACACTTCTTTACATATTCGAAGTTTGTACCATAATCTCACCGAGTCAGGCCTGGCTCACTCTAGGCACACTTTAGGTACATCTGCGTATCCGTCCGGATGGGATAATTCTACGGTGCGTGGCGCGTCAGAAGAGATCAGAGCTATGTATGGCTATGCAATAGAAAGAGAGACACGTCTTGTAGGTGCATATAAATATTAGGTACACCGTGCTTTGCGCGCTTTTTTTTTGTGTTTATTTTTTCCTAGAGCTCGCCGGCGAACTCTAGGAAAAAATAAAGTCCCGATTAGTGTCTCTCCAGATAGTGACAGAGTGCATTTCCGTAGGGCCCACTCTCAACGGTACAACACGGCAGTTGTACTGTACCTGAGCATTTAGTTCCTACCCTCCCAATGTCTCTCGGCATCGACTCCAGCCGAGATCCATACCACAGTGGTGCTCTTGAGCTCGCTGTCAACCCCTCGTACAGTAGCGGTGCGTGATCGGCGCCCGCAGGAGACGGGGGTAGAGAGTAAGCCCGTCTCGGGAGAAGTGCCTTCAGAACTTCCCCCTCCAGGGCTATAAGAGAGCCTTCCCTCGCCCAAAGTCATGTGGAGTTGGACGGCCGACATAGGCAGCCAACAAAAACGTCCTCCATTAAAATAAAAAGATTTGCACTTTATTGCTTCGTAGCTTCTGGTCCTAAAAATGACTCTTCTGTGACCGAGTTTGACGTTCGCGGCCCCGTAAGTTAGTAAGTATTGCCGTTTTTACGATAGAGCGAAAACCAAATAAAATATTTGAAACATTTTATATTTACTATTATTTGTTTGGATATGCGCCAAAAGAATATCTGTTCTTTGAAAATTTCGACAGTCTACCAATTACAGTTCATATCATAAGACCCAGAAGACGAACACGATAAGAACCGAATGAAAGTTTTTCTGAAATACATACAACAAGTATATATTACGAAACTCATGGTGTAAAAGTAAGATTCGTACTTAAACTTATGGATACCAAACTAACATAAAACATCTTCAAACCTGCATTCCAGAAGCCAGGTATACAGAGTTGTCTAAACAGTACGTTTTGCCAGACATGTTTGAGGGATAAAAGCGAGCCTAATTGATATCTAACTTGGCACAGTTTCAGATTTCCAGCTGCTACTGAATATATCTATATATCCCAATAATTTGTCCAAACCGGGGATGGATCCTAGGGAATTACACGAGGGACAAACGGGGCTTTTACACACAACCCCAATAAGCATGCAGATATTACATTCAGAGAAACGTATCTAAGAAATAGACAAAAGCTACATCACTAGGAATTAGTGACGTGACACAGGGAAAAGAACAATGTCTAACTACCGTCAAAGACGAATAGCCTTTTGCTACAAAGCTTTAACCTCTTACACTGTTAAATAGTGCACTTTGTTATAAGCAGAGCGACGGCGGGAGCGATTTAACTTTGTATATAACATACGTCTGTCGTCCGTGTGTGTCCTTTTTTAGCTATGAATATAAATATTTTATTCAAGATTACATTATTATTATATTATTATACATTACATTATTATAGAAACATTAGATACTAAATATTTACATTTACTCTGACGTAGGAACCCAATGTAGTTGTGGCGCTACGCAGGACATGCGTCATTTGCTGTCTTGCCCTCAGTGTCCCCATGCTTGCACTTTGGGTGACCTGTACGAGGCCTCTACCCTTGGGGTGGCTACAGCCCAGTACTGGCAGTCATCCATCTAAATGTGATTCGTCGACACGAAGAAGATTAGATACTGAGATGACATTGAAGATTTGACCTGCCTAGTACGTATTCATAACCGTTTAAAAAAACTAACCGTATAAATACATCCCTGATTCAGTGGGATGTGAATCAGAAAGCTATATACCATCCTGACGTCTTTGTCATATAAATACCCTGGCCACAAAACATAGAACTTCTTATAAAATAATAATATCTTCTAAACTATAGAAGAGTTATGGAATAAAAAACGTATTATAACTCGGCAAAATACTTTGAAGCTTTTTAAGTTCCTCCTAGCTTCTCAGGCTCTGATTTTAGCTTCGAACTGGTTTGGTATGCGGAAGACAAATTTTTGGAGGCGATGTTAGGCAATATTCTCGTATTCGACTATCAGGGCCTGGTTTAGGGCCTTGAGAGTGGTAGAAGTTTATCTGCGGCTTCTGACGAGCCTCTCAAGCTCATTCAAGCTATCAAGCTGATACCAACCTCTTGAATGAAGTCTTCTAGGTGGCCATTATCCTTTATCATCATCGATCCATCACCTATATTCACTAAATTTGGTTCTGCATATTCATTAAAGCGTAATTTTCTTATCGTACCTAATCGCTACGAAATAGCCAATTATGATGCAAAATAGTGCTCATATATATTTTTTAATACTGATAGGTAAGCCTTTGACCACAACGTCATCTAGATGGTAAGTGATGATGTGGTCGAAGATGTTAACAGGCTTAACCTAGAAAGCTCTCAAGGACAGCTGCCGGAACACACCGTCAGGTGCTTGGCGACAGATTTTCTACTTGAGGGTGGTCGCTAGCCATGCAGGCATTCACAAAATACCCTTCCACAATATGGTGAAGCTCAAGCCCGCGGTGGGATTCGAACCATGGACCTGCTGCGCGCCAGTCCATAGCCAATGCCACTGAGCCATCACGGATCATTGCTATTAGTGTAGTGCATTCTGTTCATTTCCATTAGTCCACCATTTCGACATCCAGGAGGATATTGAAATAGTTAACGCTGCTATATATAATTTTTTTGTTTTTTATCGTGATGTATTCGTTAACAAAAGGTAGCTGTTTTGTAATGTTACTTTACATGACATAATCGCTACCTCTTGCGAATATGTCCACTACAGATTCGAGGCAGCTTTTTGCACAAGCTTTTGAGCGCAGGACTTGTACTCACGTCTAGAGCTACTAAAGTACAGCGCACTAACTAGTGTATGTACTTCTACACTACATCTACCTACGTCTATTATGTACGCCTTTGAGGTTGAGAGGTTGAGTTGTTGGAAATGGTTTTTAGCACTGGATTATTTATGGTAGATGATGTGACAGTGTTTTTGGTACCTAAATAAGAAAGAAGGATGTTCTCAAGTGATAGTTTGGCCACGCAGCAATAAATCTGTACAGGATTGGATCAGTGTTCAACTAAACCTATA
Organism: Plagodis pulveraria; assembly: GCA_963890685.1. Classification (NCBI taxonomy): domain Eukaryota; kingdom Metazoa; phylum Arthropoda; class Insecta; order Lepidoptera; family Geometridae; genus Plagodis; species Plagodis pulveraria. The sequence continues at coordinate 3,668,245 of OY982968.1, forward strand.
CACGTACCTACCTACTGGTTGCGCGGGAAGAAATATTGTTTTTGTAATATTTTTTTATGTCATAGATATAATTTGTTAAATTAAAAGACGTTTAAAGTGTAAGTCAAAATCATTTATTAAATTTAGGCGTTTACGACGCTCTTATGAAGGTTAGTTACAAATTTTAATATTGAAATATTCTACAGCTACACTGTTGGCAGTACAAAGAAAAAAAATGTATAGAGCACTGCGAGATATTAAAATAATGTCCCTAGCACGTTCTTCTTGGAGTGGCTCTATTAATTTTTTTAAGGTATTTTAATATACTTTGTAGTATATTTCAATACTAAAATTTGTGATTGACCTTTATAAGAGCGTGGTAGACGCCTAAATTGAATAAATGATATTGACTTAGACTTTGTGTGTAAGCTGCTCCCATCATGACATCTGCTACTTTATACAGTCAACAATACAATTAAACAGTTACGTAATATAATACTTGATACATTACCTTTATTCCGACGTTTGTTGATTTGATAAAGTTGTGTGATTGTAAATTCACCAGCACACCCTGCAAACCGGAACATAGTAATGTGAACATTACTGCTTGGCGGTAAGAATAACTATGGTGGCGGTATTTCACAGCTTACTGGGATTAGTTCCCTGATTTTGGTCACTTTGAAGGTGAACTCCTCCACAAAGAAACATTGTTTAGATTCAGAAAACTTGACATTTTGGCAACAATTCCCTGATGAAGGTTTTTTATAACTGCTCGATTAATAGGAAAAAATTAAATGGAGCTGTATAAAATTATGTTTTAGAACTCCTCAAAGATACCTAATGAATTTCCACATCATACTCACGCTAAAATGTGACATATTATACAGTGTTATTGAAAACATTCTAACAACCTCTTAGAGTTGACATCTGCTGGTCCTAACAAACATTTTGAGATGAATGTTTTTTCATTTTTTAATTTGTTTTACGTTTTTGTTTTTGGCGGAATAAGCACGAGGACCACCTGATGTTAAAAGTATACATATATGTTTATAGGATTAGTCATTAGACGAGTATTATTATATTTTCTGAGGTTGGTGCGGGGCGCGGATCGCGAGGCCGGCGTTTAGCGGCGAGACAGCATCACTTTGTTAAAATACCTATTTTTCTGTGGGTGTTTCTCCTCCCGTTCCTCTAGGAAAGGAAGATGTCAATACTGCAGTTTTATTAATATATTTAATCAGCACAGGAGCACTTAGCGTCCCCTCCTTTGCCATACAACAACTCATCGGAGGCGGCAGGTCGGTACAAGAATGTGTAAAGTTCGGCCGCTGAAAGAATGCGTTTGACAGTAGGTACGAGTTTCTACTGTCGTTGTGACTTGTAAATAGAGTAAAATATAAAATATACCCTATTTTTTGATACTTAAATGCCCGCCTAATACAATATTATGCAGTATTAATGTCTATATTACTTTGAACTGGGAAATAAATATTCACAAAACGAACTGTCAAACGCATTCTTTCAGCGGCCGGACTTTAATATAACTTGTTTTACAGAAAATTTTAACAAAATTAAACTGAACTCATACAGTAAAATATTCTAAAACAAAAAATGCATAAAGTAAATAAGCCAAACAGTATACAGTTTTTTTTTTTTTCATATTAAATTGACAATTGAAAATAGAACATCGTCAATGTAGGCGAAGCCAATTAATTACGCATTATTTTGGATAACTCAAACATCCTCCGATTCCTACTTCCACCCTCCCCATCGCCGGCCACGGCATCAGGTATTGGACGACCCGGATGACCCCATCGCAGCCATTACGTTGGCAGCTTTAGCGTTGTCCGCAACTCGTCCCGGTAACATCCCCAGGTGTGCGGTAATCAGAGGGTACATAATCAAACACCGAGCTCGAGGTAAAAATAAATTCTCTCCAAATAGTCACAGGGTAAATTTTTGTCGGGCTATTAGTTCCGACCCTCCCAATGTCTCTCGGCAGCGACTCAAGCCGAGGTCCGTACCACAGTGGTGCCCTTGAGTTCGCTGTCAACCCCTCCTTCAGTAGCGGTGCTTGTTGGGCGCCCGCAGGAGATGGAGGTAGAAAGCGCTTTTTGCCTTCTACGCCTGTCTCGGGAAAAGTGCTTTCGGCACTTCGCCCTCCAGGGTATATAAAAGGGACTTCCCTCGCAAGTCCGTTGGAGAGTCCTCCCTAAACAAACAAACATAACTCAAATACTACTCCTCAGATCTCACTCAAAATTAAATGGGACCACATGACAAGCATTTAAACATAAAAAAATACATCAAAATCATTACACCCTGTAAAGAGGTAAGACACATAAAAAACAGTTGAATTGAGAGCCATCTCCTTTTTTTTATCGGTTATAATTAATACCTAGTAATTCTATAACCTGTGCCTATTAATATAAGGTACTTACAATACACATGTAAATTTTGGTTTTATGGGGGGCCACCTAGCGGCTCTCTGCCTGATCTGACTGCACTGATGGCAGAATAACTTTTTTTTATAATGTTGCCTTAGGTTTTCGCGATTATTACACATAGTAATTAAACAACTTTAAACGGTTTAAATCGCCTATATTAATCATTATTTTTGTCCCGACGTTTCAAACACTGCCACGGGGTGACCACGATCACTTTTTTTAATCACTTTTTTTAAACTTTATTTATGCCTAATAGGATAGCCTTTAACCACTATCTCATCTGAAGGTAAGTGATCATGTGGTCGAATATGTTGTTCAGGTTAAACTAGAAATACTGGCTCTCAAGAACAGCTGCCGGAACACACCGTTAGGTGCTTGGCGACAGATTTTCTACTTGAGGGTGGTAGCTACAGCTAGCCAGACGGGCATACGCAAAATGTCCTACCACCATACTATAACGACTGCCGTCCTAAGACAACAACCGGGACCGACGGCGTGTCCTCCAAAGCACGGAAGCGCTCAGTAGTAATGTCACTAACGGTCACCCATCCAACTCAGACCGCGGCGGACTTTGCTGATCGGTTGAACGGCTAAGCAAACTTCACTACGAACGCTTCGAATACTACAACAACGGTAATATTATTAATATTACACAGAAAAAAAAGACTTCTTTAACCAAGAATATACATTGTCTTAATAAATTCAAGACAATGCTGTATTACAACAAGAATATATTCTTAACTGAAAAATAATCGAGTCTTGATATTACACTCGAATATTCTTAGGAATATTGTTTTGACCCAAGAAATATTTCTTCACATAAAGTATTCAAATTATTATTTCAAGATAACGAAAATATTCTTCTAACAATAAAATAGGAATTCTTCTGTTAATATTTTATTCTCTAAATAAAATTTCTATATTCTTTCTTGAAATATTTTTAAATATTTTTGTTGAATGTAATTAAGGTGCTTCACTTACGAATATTTATGGTAAGATTCTTGGATTCAAAACTAACCATATTCGTATCTAAACACTTTAACGATTTCTCCAAAGAAGAATGCAATATATACTTTGATTCAAGAATATATTCCTGAGAATATTGTGTTCTGTTTTCAAGAATATATTGTTTTCAATATATATGAATCACAAATATTCTTGAATAAAAACACACTGCGTTGGCTCAAGTATTCCTTTTTTTCTGTGTACCGTGCTACAACCCTTCTTGGGAATCTTCAGACGTTAGATAGGTAATAGTGGTTAGTAGTATACCTACCTAGATATTTTATTTTATGCTTTGAACAGCACAAAATAGGTAACTATAGTGTATGGGTAGGTACTTAGTTACTACCTATGTCCCAGTTATAAGACATTCAAAATAGGCATGTAAAAGGATCTGCCTTCTTAACTCAACAAAAAACCTCTCCACAAAATTGTTTACTTACATATCTTATAAATAAAACATATTGGAAACACGTGGCCTGTCGAACAAAAACGCGGCAACTTTATTTTGTGCAATAATCTTTCATACCATGGATACCTAAGACCATAGATAATAACAGTTACTATAAAATAGAAACATGTGCTGATATAAACTGTAATTTAATCTGTGGATAAGCTGCGGGCCATGTGGTCATTCCCGTCCCGAAGTGAAGTCCGCTTATTATGCTTCATTTTTATCGATAAAGCCATCTCTGTTTGTTTCGTATGAATTCATTCAATCGCGTTTGACCTTTCTCTTTCTCGCGCGCCCGCCAGTTCGCGAGGAAGCCCCGAATGAGGTGGACGTATTGTCGCGTTTGACGGCAATCGTGACAACTTTCGTAAAAACATTCTATATTACTTTTTTCATATCTTGCGTGTTATTTCGCGCGAGTGATAATAACGGTACAGGTGTTGTGTGAATTTTTGTGGAGTAGTTTTGAAGTGGCAAAGATTTTGTGCAGTTTTGGAATGTTGCTAAACTCAGGTAGTGACATTGCGCGGTCCGCTTAGCGAAGTGACTGGATTTTATTAACTTTAACCGTAAGTTTTTGCTTAGAATACTACTTATTACCATTGTTATAGATAAAATGCGTAGTTATCACTGTCACGATATTGTATCTTATCGCTATCTTTAATTTATTGAGTGCATGGATATTTTGTTTGTACAGTTGTAAAAGATCTATTAAAAATATATATATCAATAAAAAAAGTACGTTTACAATGTTAAAGTGTAAGATTTTTGAAGCTGTGAAGGATTCTGCGAACTGATTTGACGTACTTGTGTCATCATTTGTATTTGTAACAAAAAACCTGTTTTTAATCGCTGACTCCACTTTTCATGATAAAAAGACATAATAATCTTCTAATAGAAAAAACTTCAACGTTACGTGATAAAAAAAGACATTTCGTGATGATAATAATTAAATACGTAGGTAGTAGGTAACCATCTACCAGAACGACGTATCTTAGGTAGGTACATTGTTTTCATTTGACATTTGCGTCAATTTATCAACTGACAGATATCGACGACGCGGTCGCTAAACGTGGTATGTGCGATTTATTACTTTTTGTGACTGTTATTGCGCTACGTGTTTCGTTGACACAATTAACTGTTATTAGACGTGCACTTTTTACAGTAAATTATGACCTAATGTCATGGCGAATTTCATGATAGGTAACAGTATACAATACTTAGACCGGTATTATTTATTTGATCATAGTTAAAATTGTTTCGAAGAAAATAAAGATGAATAACTTAAAAAAATAAAAATTCACTTTTGACATCAACAACGTTTTAAAAACTAAAACATTTACAGGTTTTGTTTTTACAATGCGTCTTCACAGTTTACAGAACAGAAAGAGAAAGCAATACTATTACAGAAGCTTTGTCGTTACTTTTGTTGATGGAGGTTCAGTTTCAACTAGGTATGGCCCCATATATTTGACTAGCGGCCCGCCCCGGCTTCGAACGGATATAGTATAAAAAAACTATGGCCTATGTTTATCAGCGATAATGTAGGATTCTAATGATGAAATAATTTTTCAAATAAGTGCAGTAGCTTTTAGGTTTATTCGTTACATACAAAAAATATGAATATTTCCTCTTTATAATATTAGTGTAGATAATGTGATAGGGGCGTTACAAAGGTAATTAAATTATCACCGTACAATGATTATTGTGTGCAAAATAGCTAGCTTCTACATGAAATAATGTACCTACATAACAGCAAATAAGAAACGCATACTATATGCATGGTGGAAGGGCATTTTGCGAATGCCCGCCCGGCTAGCGACCACCCTCAAGTAGAAAATCTGTCACCAAGCACCTTACAGTGTGTTCCGTCAGCGGTCCTTGAGAGCCAGTAATTCTAGGTTAAGCCTGTTAACACCGTCGATCACATCATCTCATCACTTACCGCCAGATGAGATTGAGGTCAATGGCCTAACTATCAGCAATTAAAAATAAAAAATATATTACTAATACTATTAAAAACCACATATAAACAATATAAAATTTTATATTATTACTTATTAGTAAGTAACTAATTATGATTAATTATCTTGTTTATTTTATTGTAGCTACATACATTCTACACATCGATCTGCGGCACATTATTTTTAAGTAAGTTAGTTTAAGTAGGTAATCTCAGTAAGTCAATATTTGTATGAGATTAATAAATATTCCTGGAACCGTATAACTACCTTCGATCAATAACTACATAGGCACGTAAGTAGTGACATTGAGTTCCAAAATTTGTTTTATGTCCATTGTAAAACTAAGTATATAATAAAATTAATTGATAGGTAGATATGTGTAAGTGTACACATTACTTCTGCTATGCTATTTATAATAAACTTTATTCCGAATGTTGCATCAATATGCACTATGTAGTAAGGGTGTGTAGCTGGGATTTTATAATTATCATGTTTAGGATTTGTAATTATGTAGGAACGAGTATTTATAAGATAAGATTGTAAACATGTAAATACGAACTACTTAATCCCTTTATCAGAAATCGTTAGATGCTGTTATGCAAATTGTTTATTAGGTACATACATTTTGTTCGGCGAAGCAACGGTTCAAATTACTCACCACTCTGTTCAGTTGACTAGGTGTAGGTTTTATTATCGTCGCAATAAAAAAAAACCTATTGTAGGGAAAATAACGTTGCGTATCTGTCAATTTACAATGTTTATATATACCATTTAACATTGTTTACCCTTCCTGGTTACCGTACCAAAGTAATAAAGATAATGCGTTCACAAATGAGGTCCGCTTATTTTAACGTACCTAGTCATCGCTTGCTTAGATGCAAACGAAAAGTTGATAAGTGTCTACCTAGGTCAGATCTAACTACAAATTGCAAAATAAGAGACTCATATTTAGAGTACGGTACGTACCAACTGTTCCCAAAGGGCAAAACAGAGACAAAAAAAAACTTACACTACCATGTTCTCTATTACACAGGTTATTGTTTCTACAAATAACAAATTTGAATGTTTGGTTTACGAAAGCTCAACCTGCTATGTAGGTAGGTACTTCAGTCCCCCTTCAGATGAAGGTATATGAATAAGAGAAGATGAAAGAGTTCAGACGAGATGACATACATGACTTTCGTAACTCCCATAAAAAATCGCTCATTCTTCGATTCCCAACTTTTTATACGTTCTTGAGCCACTGTAATAAATTATCCACGTTTACTACTATTAGTTCAATTTTTTTTATACCTGATAGGTTAGCCTTTGACCACTATCTCACCTGATGTGATGATGTGGTCGAAGATGTTGTTCAGGCTAACCTAGAAGTCCAAACAATATAGATTAAGATATTTATATCAAGTATATCTATTGCTTATCGATAGTTACTCGTAACTAATTTATCCAAGCAACCTCGATTGTAGAATCGAGGTAGAAACCGTTACATAAAAAGTAAACATAATACCAATACAATAAGGGATAAATAATGTATTTTGTTTAAACTTTCAATTAGACATTTCGAGCAGTTTCAATAACATCCAGATGGTAAATTACAGTTATTGATGATCCACATCTGTAATGCTTCTATCAACGGATAGCTGTCACCATTCATGATAATTAATTACCTACCTACAAGCTACAATATTGCCATCAATATTTCATATTCAATATTGTACCTTTAAGACATTTTTTATTGAAGGGACACTTACTCATACTTTATCTACTTCAAACATAATCTTTGCATTAGCTCCTTTAAAGCAAATGGTCTGTATAACTATGTAATTGCTGTTGAAGATTAGCGGTTCATATTTAGCCATATTTATATGTGTTAAAAATATTTTTACTAAATAACGTCTCAAACATTTACCTCTGACTTCATCATTAGTACCTTGCCTTTCCCATATCAAGATATTCACGAGTGATAAACGAAGGTGCCGTAGTTTGTTTTCGCTCGTACCATAAACAGTCTGTCATTTCCGGGACTTGAAATCTTGCTGTGATATCATCAGTTTCCGTTGTTAGTCATTTGTCTTTTTTAGGAAGAGCCTGTCTGTATATTCTTTTCGTTTTCTACTGTCCTTATATAGTACACTGTCCAAGTTGTAAGATTTATTCAGAGTTTTACTATATTTGTATCATCGGTTATGTCTTTTTACAGTTCGAGTGTATAAAAAACGCTATATCCTACATTTAGCATGACACAGATAAAATGGAATTTCCGTACGGAGTTCCGTCCGCACTTGCTTTATCTCTAGTTTCGTACAAATGGTGGTATGGAAAAAGTTATGTTTTTTTTTTTAATTATTATTGATATACCTAATCGTCCAATCAGCATTCCGAATTCTTGATTTACTTCTTGATTAACTTATATAGTATAACATTTTCATAATCACGCGTCGTTACTAAAAAAAAAGCTTAACTTTTCACAATAAGTATTATTTATATACTTAGTTTGTTATATCAAAATATGTTAATATCTTAATTCTTAGAAGCGAGCAGGAAACTTTTGAACACGATTTGATTTAACATCTTTTATCTATGATTCCATGAATAAAGAATATCCGAATACCGAATTCTCGCAATAAATAGACATCCAAGTACCTATTAAGTTTCTAATACCACAAAGGTTTTGCGGTCGGTTTGCAATCAACTCCACCTACCTACCAGCTATGCTGTAAGCCTGACCACTGACTTACGCCTTCATGTTATCACGTCCAGATATGATGCGATTTAGTTCACTTTACGTAAATCATTAAATAAATGTGTTGGGTAAGAATTTTAAATTGTCCTCTTAAACATGGATAAGTAATTAGCAGTAGTAATTGTTTTTTCATGTTGAGTTTATTACATGTTCTAACCAAAATGATTTTCAACTAATTGAAGCCAAGAATTTGAAAATAATTATAATAGATGAAACTATCATAGTTCCTATGAAATTTATTAGCCTCTGTAATAGTATTTATCACTTAGTTATTCTTGCCTTTATGCCTCAGTTTAAATTATTTATTATAAATGAATGGCTTTATATAGATAATTTATTAAAAATTACGTGAACGCTAATAAAATTTTATAAATTTTGCACGGTGGCAGGATATTTTGTAAATGCTAGCCTGACTATCTTCAGTTAGAAGATCTGTCGTCAAGTGTCTATTAGTAAAATCCTGTAGCTGCCCTCGAGAACTAGTAATTCTAGTTTAGACCTGTTTACCATCCATGACCACATCATCAATTACCAACAGGTGAGATAGTAGTCAAAAGCTAGCCTATCGGCTGTAAAATCACAGGTAAAATTTTACATTTTTGTGTGCACTTGTTTCTCATATGCGTATACTTGTATATAACCCATAGCCTTTCAGGTCATATTAACTAATCTGTGTTCGAAGACCTAACTTTGTTATCGTCTATGTTTCTCGTTATTTCTATTGAAACAAAGACCGTTCTTAGAACTCATGGTAGGTACCTCGCTACATTCCTATTTGTGTAGGATTCCAAGAATACCTCCTTAGAGGTCTCGTTTTACCTATAGGCGATTTTGTTAATTGTTCCAAGATACAATTGAGATTCGAATGACAGTTTAACGAATGATGGACTTAGCTTTGTATTGAATGATTTTGCTCAGAGACATTCTCCGGAGTTTTTTACTATCGTCACATAGGTATTTTGTCTTCATCGCAGAATTAAAAGTTTAGTTCAAGGTGAAAGATACAACTTAATTAGATTTATTCATAATTCTTACCTTGTGAGATTTACCTGTTTAACCGTCGAATTGCATCTTATGAAGTGTTAACAACAACGTAACTTTTAGTTGATAATAACATATTTTTTTGTTGGTATGTTATATAATATAAATTAGCAGTTTTACAAAGAAAACTATTACAATTTCACACTATGTATATACCTTATGTATATTACACTAATCTTCGTAAAAATTATGATATAGTTTGTAGTACAAACGTACACATAACAAGTTTTACAAAAATAGCAATATAACCTTACTAAGATTGTAAACCTAGCCAGGTAAGTATAATTTTATCGCTTTCTTCAACACCACGTCACTGTGCACGAGCCGTAACTTCACGTTGTTCGTGTGAAAATTGATCCACAGATTACATCATACATTCCATGTTGAAGGCCATTACTCCATTGTTTAGCAACTTTATAACAAACGTACACTGAGCCCTTCGGATTAGAACTGTAACATGAGTAATTTTGACGGGGCTATTGTTTTGGCGGGCCGTTTCCCGACTTTGGGACATTTATGTCACTTACGTCAGTTTGACGCAAACTAGTACCAAACTGACGAATAGCATTTGCTATGCGAACAACTCCAAACAAGCTTCATACATTGATAGTAAATGAATGAATAGCAAATAAAGGTAATTTTTCACTAAGTACAAGAAAAATTTGTAGGGATGGGAAGGCACTTAATCTAGAACAAAATAAATAGAAAATGGCAAACGTACTTACAATGAATATTATTTTAGTGACAATACATATAAAAAAGTGTGTAAATAGATGTTTTGTATTAATTCTCGATTATATTATTTGTATGTAACCTTACGTATACACCTTACAGTCAAAGCAAAGAGACAAGGTAGTGTTTTTGTTGTCTAATACAATTAAGTACTTACTGCAATAGTATTAATAAACTATGTTAAAATTAAAAATGATGTATTCGGTACCTTTTATCCAAATATATATGTATTTATTAATTTTTAGCTAACATGTAGGTACTCATTTTAGAAAGATAAAAATACCTTAATTTACTCGTATTAGCTTAAGTTGCTAAGTGAGATTAGGGAATACCTAAGTAAAAATTAACGAAAGCCCAACACAAAACAATGTGAATGGAATCCTGAATTAGTCAGTAGCATCGTTATCTAAAATTGCTACCTCTTTACACACTTTACATGACCTTTCCTTTGTGAATAGCAATCGGATAAGCCTTTTAAGGACAGCCTTGCTTCTGACGGAATATAAAATCTCTAAAGTTACTGCCTCCGCACACTTGACTGCCTTGACAGTCTGAAATATATATATCTAACCATTTTTTGAACATTACCCATTTGCAATGATCTTGTGCTGCCGTGAAAGATATTCCTGGTTTGAATTCCGCCGCGAGCTTTAGTGTGTTATGTTAGGCGTTTTGCGAAGCTAGCTGATTATTAATTTATTGCCTTCAAGTATAAAATCTATTGCCAATACCTAATCGTTTGTTGTGGCATGTTGTGGCAAGTTAAACCTGTATGCTATCTTTGACCACATCATCCTTACCAACAGTTAGTAAATAGACAGTGGTCAAAAGCAAGTCATCAAGTATTAACGTCAGAAATAACGTTCAAATGGCTTGTAATATTGAAGTGGATTGTCCGCAATACACATCGAGATATTATTACTATACGTCAATGGCAATACATAAGTTTATTTTTATTTGTTGGTCTGGGTTGGCCCTGAGTTATTCATTCAAGGTAAACTTTAAGTTTACCTTGAATGAATAACTCAGGGCCTTTATCCTATCACCTGGTTTATACGCATTACACTTATTTAATAATATTTCCATCATAATGATAACAAATCAAGCATTAAATTCTTCCAAACTTTAATATAATAATATTAAAGGTTTTGAATTTAATGTCCATTCACGCCTTATTATCTTGTTTTAACTTTACATTGATATTATTGCTCATACTGTTCGGGTTCGTAAAAGTCAAAGTTGAGATAAATTTTATTTTAATGTAGATGTCACTAAACACAAATCTTAGAAGTAGATTTTAGACAGAGAGAGGCAGAGTAGAAAATATCTAGTTTTGAAGAGAAGTTGTGTTTTTTGGTATACCTACTCTTGTACTGTACTGTAACAGCCGACTCGTCCACTGCTGAACACAGCCTCCCCGATTAAGGGGGTATTTGCCATAATCCCCACGCTCGGCAGGCGGCTTGGGGATCGCAGTGTAAGATTGCATTTCTTTAGAAGGTGCTGCTGCCCACCTTCCAGTATTTTTTACCTTAGTCGCCTCTTACGACACCCACGAGATGATATGGGGAGGTGCAATTCTAACCCGGCACCCCACGGGGGACTACCTACTACTACCTACTCTTACAATGTTAGTATTGGAACCAATAGTCACAAGCTGGCAAAAACTTAACTCTGTTGACGTAATGTTTTTCAAACGCAATGCATATAGGTATGCAGGGGAGCTGAATGGCCTTCATCCAATGCTGAAAGTTTTGAGTGTGCAGGCGATCTACGACAAAATTGAGTTTCCCATGTGATACAGAGAATTTCGAGACTTGGAATGTGATCAAATCATCAAATATGCATGGAGCGTACGAGATTTGGCAAAGTTTTTTCCTTGTTTGCTTCTGTCAACTAGAGATAAGAATCTAAAATTGAGCTTATTAGCTGCTTATTTTAAAAAAGAAAATATCAACCGACAAAAAGACGTCCTTTTTTAATATTTTTATGTTTGCGATAACGTAAATTAGTGTTATTTATATTTTTATGTTTGCAATGACGTATATTACATATGTGTAAAAAGACGACTGTGGTAAGAATTAATGTTGTTCAAATTGTATTCAAGGAAACTAGCAAAAACCACTGTGAATAAATAAAACGTAAGCAAATAACTATTAAATTCTTATTACAAATTACCCCCCAATCTTCAAATCATCGACGCGGAAAGATTTCACACAATCACACGAGGTCTCGACAAAAAAACCATTCAGTGCTACGTTTGAGTATATTCTATCGCAAATTAGAAACGTCGTAAGTCGTAAAGCTTTGGTATAAATTTTAAATGTCTATCGGAACAAGATTACAGACTTACAGAGGAGTTAAAATTATTGGTTTTCCCTAAAAGTATGTACATGCAGACATACCAAAATTAAATAGCTTATAACCAGTAAAACTTCTATTTCTAATTTACCTGCTTTTGTTTTTGGTTTGATTTTATTGTTCTTGATCTACATTTTGTTTTGAAGGTCTTCATAGCTTTTCGTTAATTTCCCACAAGAAATAATTTTGATTAAATTTATAACTATCTTTGACGAGCCCTGCAAGAACATTTACCGCAAGTTATTCAAGATTTATTTATACAGTACCCGCGAAATAATGTTACATACTTGGTGATAACGTCAGTTCTAATTTGCGACAGGCTTAATAAAACTGGTTTAGGCGGAAGAGGCAAAAACAACAGCCTGTGGCAGGTTAGGTTTATGAAGATTAAGGATGAGACCATCAAATTCCTGTCCACAGCTCAAGTGAAAATCTATATGTGAATAGGAAAAGCAGGATGTTTGCCCAAATAAGCTTGGAGAAGATTGTTGAAGTGCGCTTCTGGGTAATTTGCCATTTCAAAGTCTTCAAACTTTCATATCGTAATTTTAACAGTAATGCTTGCAATAATTACTTAGTTCAAAATACTGCTGTCCTTTTTTATCTGAAGCTTTAGTCAAACTATGAAAATTATGAACCTACATTATTTTGATTCAATACAACTTTAATGCTTATTATGTGTCCATACGAAATTATAGTAACCTAATATTATGATTTATCGGTGTTCAACAGAATTAACACTACTTAAGTCGTGCCGTATGGGATGCTTTTAGGATATAAATTGTCTTTTATAATTTTATGACATATCTGTCTATGGTATTTATCTATTATACAAAACGCATCTGTGTTCCGATTCCTTGTTCAAATGTTCAGCGTAGACCACTGAGTACCTATAACATAGTATTCTGTTTTCAGTAACGAAAATAGACTAAAGTATTTATTTCTTGATATGTGTATATTAATTGTTCAGACCATTTCTTTCATTGCTTTGTATTTCTTAAGTATCAGCTTTCTTATACATATAAAAGGCTATGGTTCTTCAAGCAAAAGCGTAGTTTCTTGAAATCTCGACGCGACCTGCTTTCTCACGAAGCGGCCCAGGCGCCATAATGAGCGTGGCCTTTTATTGCTCGTCTTGAGCACGCTAATTTAAATGCGATGGATCGGGAATTTATACTATGGATGTTTTTAAGATTAGATGGCGAGCCTGGGAAACTCTGTTCTTTGTATCATATAGTACTTACTATACTTATAAAGAATCGATATTCATCAAATAACCAATTTATAGCCATACTGGCGTGTTGGCGAAGTCTGGCACCAGTTGCTATCTAAACAATTAAGTGACCGTCAACGTCATTTTGGTTTTCTTTCGATCTATCATTTGATAAAATTGAAGCTAATATATATAAGTTATCATTCAATCTACTTATCAAGATGTTAAAGAAAAAAATAAGACGCATTCTTTAATGTTAAGTTCCATATGTCAAAGACATCTCATTAGTCATCAGGACAATCACACAACATTCGCGCTAACATAATAACTGCCCAAATTATTTATTACTCTAGATGTACACACGGCAACAACACTAAAATACTTTGTATCCCTGTCTTATTAATATGCTATTCTCAAGTATTCCGACTACTAAGAAACGTATTTAAGTACGACTGTAAGTTATGCCACGACAAGATTTATCTCTTCTTGGAACATAAAATTATAGAGATTATCAGAGGTCAAATAAACATTAATAGTAGCTGCTGATATAATTTCGCATTTTTAATACTTGTGTTGTCTGTTATATGTGTTCAATAAATGAAATGTCTGCTCGAATTATCTTAACATCACTTTCATGTATCAAATTTAGTTAGGCACTTGCATCCGCTTTAAATGTTATTATACTTCCATAGTTTTCTTATAGCAAGTACATATGCAACTAATCTGTAATTTTTTAGGCAATAAATTACATAAAGATCACATCATGTCACTCTAATGTAACTGATCAATCATTCGAATTGATCAGTGTCGAAACACACCTGTTCTCGAAACATGAATAATAGTAACTCTATAAGTAGGAGAACTTCACTGTACTTGGAATTATATAACACTATGATTTACATCCGGCAATGCACAGATGCAATTAAGATTGGCAATTTTGCCTTTTGTAACTGTAATAACAATGTTATTTGACATGTAATTTTCTATTCTACTTCCTTGTTAGTTTAGATGTTGAGTAGATCTAGTCTAGCTTCAATTTAATTCAGAGAAGCCAAAAAAATAGCATTGTCTATCTTGAGTATGATCATGAAAAATTATTGATTTCTAATCTTGAAATCGCGGCTTCGATAAATATACATTTATACCCATATTTAAATAATGTTTAAATTCTACCAGCCTATACTAGTGATTAACTTGTTATGATTTCAAATTATTTCATATATATTTTCTATAAGTTTACATCACCGATATACAAGTATGGACCTAGTTCACTGACTTTAGTCTTACATTTTTATGTAGTTATATTTACAAGCATAGCCGAGAGTCATTATCATCATTATTTTAGTGTTTAAATGTTGGTAACCGTAGTTTTGAGATTAGCTAGTTGTGGTTTTTATTAATTATAATCTTATATGAATATTTTCTAAAAGTTTTTAACCGTGTTTACTTACTGTTTAATATCTTGAATTAGTGTGTTAATTACTTATATATTTACAAGCAAAGCCGAGTTTAAGCTAACTTACTTAATTATGTGACATCACTTCGGTTTGTTAAAATAAGGTAATTATTTTAATAATTACGTGCTTAGCTTCGTTGATAGCGAAGCCTTGTTAGAAAATAAATTAGCTATTATAAAATGCAAATGTATAGAACGCGTCAAGCAAGGTTAAGTGTAACTGAAACAAGATAATATATCTGGAGTTGTCAAATTATCCAAATTATGTATACTGATTTTTGTCGTTTTCCATTAACCCATTGGCATCGGCGATAATGATAACTGTACTAATAGAATTTCATTCATTCATAACTAGGACGTAGTGGTCCTGACGATGCAAACTTATTGAATGGTACCTTATTATCATTTCAGATTGTGCGTTAGTTGATTTGTCTATTGAACACGCTGCACTGTTACTAGAGACTTAAATTATACAGCTATGCAAATAGTTATGGCTAGATTGTGTATGGTAAATGGTGCAAGGATAAAATGGTAATATTTCGATGCAAATGACGTTTAATTGACATTTCGTTAACGTTAAATTGACGTTTGTAATGCCATACCAACCCAAAAGTAAACACAGTACTCCATACACGTGCCCATTTTGGTTTGGTATGGGGTTCAAAAAGATGACAAATTAACGATGATGTTTACTTTGGTAGTAAAAACTGGGTATTATAACTGGGATCATTTGTTCGTCAGCATTGTTAACACTTTTGGACTCAATAAGTGAGGCATTGACTTCTTCATTTAGTTACAACTTAGGCTCTGTATTTATCTTGTTTTTACTTCTCCGGTTTTACAATTCTTTATTAAGCCGTTCTCCGCCTAAACATGCCACCAGTAGTATTAATGCAGATGGAAAAAAAAAATCTGATACGAACTTCTGTCAAGATTATGATGCACGAAGTGATAGTTTTCTGAATCCGCTGACGTTAGGTGCTGAAGTCTCCGGCCTAAATAACCTACAAGCCGAGGAAAGTAATTAGTCACTGCTTTGATAAGACAGTGATCAGATTTCAGACAGTCTCTGACACAATCTGAGTTAGGTCTTATAAATTAAGATATTTAATTTATCTAGACATAAAAGGGCTAACCAGATCTGTCAGGCAGCCGTGTCGGCTAATCATATTAGGAAGATTATGTTCGGGAGAATTACAGAATTATATTATGTTTTAGGTTGAAATATAACCATTGACATGCTGAGCAGATAACTTTCCTAAGACCTTATTTGTAACAAGGGTACTTCTGTAGCGCAAAGTCTAAGTAGCTATTATACATATATACATTAATACATAAGTAATAATTAGCTGCAAATTAGTATCTTCCATAGTTTGTAATAATTATAAACGATTTACACAAATAATGTTTTCTATGTAACTCCTGGTTTACCGTCACACTAATTACAGCGGCTAACTGTTGATGTTATATTGACAAAATTCATTCCGTATTTATTTAAGTATATATATAACCTAATTAGCAAACATTACAATTTATAATTTACTTGAACTCAAAGATTGTCTACAAATTTCTGTTTTCTGAGTTATTGCTCTTATGTTTATGCAGTCGATACAAAATAAGCATCTATATTAAAGTTTGGTACATTTTGTTTCTAGCATTTTTAAATGAGGGCGCTGTAACCCAAATAGCGTAAGACAATTAAAAATGTCCAAAAACTTTGTCAGTAATTAGACAGATTGTAAAAAATAGTAATTCAATACCAAAATAGCTCCCTCACGCCGCGTCTTAATGGATGTAAGCAAAAACTATTATTTACTTCAAAAGGGAAAATGTAGCTTAGAGGGCAAGTAATAGAACTGAAAGTCCTGCAATATACAAATACATTTAATTTTGGTAATAATAGACAAAAACTCTGCAGGAAAACGTTTCCCTACATTACGATGCGGAATGTATTTTTGTTTTGAGATGAATGTTTGAAATTGTTTTTTTGACTAATTTCTGTTATGTACTAGGTAGGCACTACCATGGATTAATAATCATATTTTCAATCATTAATTTTAAATACTTCTAAAATGGGTGTTGTGTAAAGTTTGTCCTCCGAATTATTGAGTGAGTGGAAATATTGGAATCATACACGCTACAATATAGTGCGATAGGTGATGATGACGATGATTGCTAATATGTGGTCATAATAGCAATCATCGTCATTATTTTTATGCACTGAATAATAGTTGCCAATAGATCCCATCTCTCGAAAAAGGTATTTAGTATGACACTAAACTTGTCGACTGGCTCGTGATACGGTAGCATTAATCCTCGCTTTAGCATTTCAGGGTTCTGGCCTCGATGCTCAGGTCCGATAGTTAGATCTCCTGCCAAAACTGTCATATCCTGATTCGAAGTCTGGAGTTTCAGTATTATCTGGAGTTTGAGTCGTATTATTTATTATGTAAGACCAAACATATCTAAGTACCAAAAAGCGGATATTTAGACATATTATAATACCCTTTCTAGGAGGTCTGGAATATAAAGGCCTAACGATATTTAACATGAAAAGTATATTAAAACACTCAATGTCTCGTCCCACTTACTAAACATAACCGCTCTTGGTCTTAGGTCGTATTTGACAACTAATACTGTCATCGTAAGAACAAGGGCGGTAACATTTACAAACTGTACCGAACACCGCCTCACCATTTACGCGGGGGTTTCCATAATCCCAACGGTCAATCAGTAGTAGTCAGAAATCAGTTCCTCAGAAGGCGCTGCTGTCCGCCTGTCGGTATTACACCTTTAGTCACCTTTTACGACACCCACAGGTAGCAATGGGTAGCAATCACATTCTAGCCTGGCATCCCAGGGGCCAATCTTAACACACACATATATTATTTTTATGCATCTGATAGCTAGACACATTACTCTCCAAATAGACTATTCAAAATAATCATATCAACATCGAAAAATTAAAAAAAAAACTGTTGGTGTACCATAATATTACCAAGCGATAGCTGTTCCTACGTCAGCAGTATAACAACGTCAAAAGGCCGCACCTGTTTGTGGAACATTGTTTGATCAAGTCGTGAGACTTATGTTATGGGAGTTTTGTTGAGCCAAGGTCGGCCCTGTTGACTTAGGACCCGAGGACTACAGGCAGTTTGACTTCTGGGCCCTGAACCTGTTAGTTCCAATGCAAATGTTATAAAGAATGTATCACAGTTGTTTTTACTTATATTTTTCACCTATTTGCTAACCCATTCGGTAGTTTTGTGGCGTCTCCACTGATGATGGGGATTTGGGTTGTTGGTAGATATGCTAAACCACACAAGAGTTTTTAATGAATACTTGTATGCATTTTGAACCAATGATGGCCGAGCGGCAATAGCTATGGACTGCTGTGCCGCAGGTCTCTGGTCCTTTCGCCACCGCCGGCTTGAGCTTCACCGCATGCTGGAAGGGCATTTTGAGATTGCCTGCCTGGCTAGCTACCACCCTTAAGTAGAAAAGTCGCCAAGAACCTAACGGTGTATTCCGGCAGCAGTCCTTGAGAGCCAGTGAAATTACAGGCATATGAGACTTAACAACTATGTCTCAAGGTGACGGGCGCAATGCAATTCGTCACTTGTGATGAAATGCATCTGTTTAGTCCGCTTAACATCAGGTGGGCGTCGAGCTTGTTCCGCCACAATAAAATAAAATAAATATATCACAGTTTGTTATTACTTGTGTTATTCAACCTACCTATTTGTACTACATATAACAAAAATATTGAATTATTATCGATAACGTTACGTTCACGCAATTCAATGTTCGTTAGGACTAGCAGAAGTCAACCCTAAGAGGTTGTTAGCATTTTTCCAATTACCCTGTGTAACATGAAGCTATAAATAATCATATTTGTTGCGAAAACGGAATGGAAAAATATGAGGTATGAACACGGAAAAACTATTAATGTTTTTTAATAGGTGTATGAAAACGGCTGTACTTACCCAATTTCTGCCTATAATACAGTAATCTTCTGCAGAAATTGGGTACAGCGTAGTGTAACAGAATAATCCTTCTTACTTTTTATTTATGTCGAAATGCTATACCCTTTGGCTACTATTTCACCTGATGGTAGGATTATGTAGTCTAAGGATCTCAAGACAGCTGACGGAACCCAATTTAGGTGCTTGATGGAGCTACCCGAGCTTTGGTAGAGCATTTTGAAATAACCTACCACCACGGGATAAAAAGCTCAAGCCCGTGACGGTGTTCGAACCATAGCCCCTCTGCGCGGCAGTCTACAGTCAATGCCACAGAACCATCACTGTTTCAATATTTGTATAAAAAATCACCTATTCAAAATCCGCTTGTGAGTACCATATTTTTTCTATAAAATGGGTTAATTCTACAAAAGAGTTGTTACGGAATTAACAGGTTCAAAAAGTTATCACACGAAGTAGGATTTATGCGAACAAACGGAATTAAAGCGGGAAACCACGACCATGTTCAATATCAATTCAGCATTCAATCAGGAATGTTTGTTTCTGTTCCAGAACGGAGTGGTATAACTGTGCCAATCTACATAGGGATATTTTCGGTAGGTAGTATAGTTTGACCCACCTAATCAACAAACCAAGAATGTGCTAAAAACCCGTTTTCGATTCAATAATATAAATTCTGGATGTATAAACAACTTACATACATTTTAGATACTTATCTTTACCTAATTGAAAAGAATCGTAAAGAGAACGTAGTTTCATTTCAGTTAGTTTTTTTACTCATGTCAATATCTCACTTGTTGATAAATAATGATATGGTCGAGGATAGTAAAAGGACTAGGCCTGGAATTACTGGTTCTCAAGGACTGCTGGGCGAGCATTCGCAAAATGCCCTTCTACCATGCGGTGAAGCTCAAGCCGGCGAGGCGCGGCGGCGGCGGCGGCGTTGGGCATCGAACCATAGTCCTGCCGCACGACAGTAAAAAAAAGTAATAGATACAGATGTATAAACTAATAAGAAGCGCATTGTCTATATATACTCTGGCATTGCATATAGTCATCATAAAAGAATGCAAACCGCTTGCTGCCATTGTATTTCACAACATACATTTTTTTTATGTTATTGTGACGGAACACGCCCGAGGCCCACCTGATTTTAAGTGGACTAACCTCTGCCTATAACAGATGCATTTCGTCAACGACAAATTGCACTGTGCCCTGACGGGCACAGACGGGCACTGAGACGTACAGTTGTTAGGGCTCATGTGCCTGTAATTTTACTGGCTCTCAAGGACTGCTGCCGGAACGCAATGTCAGGCGCTTGGCGACAGATTTTCTACTTGAACCCTCAAGTAGGTCGCTAGCCCGGCGGGCATTCGCAATATGCCCTTCCACCATGCGGTGAAGCTCAAGCCCGCGGTGGGATTCGAACCATGGACATGCTGCGTGGCAGTCCATAGCCAATGCCACTGAGCCATCACTGTTTCAAGAACACATATTACTTACTTATTATTTTTCATGAGTGAGAAAAAAGTGCAATTACAATTAATCACTGTTGTAATCATTAATTGGCAAGTAATCAATGTAAGTAATCGGCTATCATTATACATAATTACTGAACGAATTTAACTTTCACATTCACTCACGTAACATATAGGTAATCTGCAAAAATGATAATTGCCAAAAGTTGTAAAATGCAGTACAGTGTTCGAAAGTGTACAATTATCACCTCTCAGATAAAAAAACAACGCTTCGGAATGCGAGATTGTCTTTGGATAAAATGAGCTAGAGAAATAGACATTTCCAAGCGCTCGTAGCGAAGTTTACTTAGCTGTTCTCAACTGATCAGCAAAGTTAAGCAACGTCGCTCGCGGTCATGAGTTGGATGGGTGACCGCTAGTGACATTACTACAGAGTTTTTCCGTGCTTCGGAGGGCACGTTAAGCCGTCGGTCCCGGTTGTCGTCTTAGGATGGCAGTCGTCATAGCATGGTGGTAGGGCATTTTGCGAATGCCCGCCTGGCTAGCTACCACCCTCAAATAGAAAAGCTGTCGCTAAGCACGTAACGGTGTGTTCCGGCAGCTGTCCTTGAGAGCCAGTACTTCTAGGTTAGCCAGAACAAAATCTTCGACAACATTTTCACTTACCATCAAGCGATATAGCGTTGAAAGACTATAGCTATAAATAAATAAAAAATATAATATGTTGTTGTCTAATTTAATTATTACACATAGTAATTAAACAACTTTAAACGGTTTAAATCGCGTATATTTATCACCCCGTGACCACGATTACTGCAAAGTATTTGAAACGTCGGGACAAAAATAATTATAAATATACGCGATTTAAACCGTTTAAAGTTGTTTAATTACTAAATATGTGTAAATGTAAATGTGTTCTTGTAGAAAGTTACTTATTTCCTTTTAACATGAAAGATACATAATAATAAACTCCATTGCGTTGTTAGAGAAACTAAATTTTATATATGGTTTTATATCGTCCCTTGTTCTGGAGAAACGCATACGAGGTATCGACCACACGTACCAGGGATAATGAAAGGAAATGATAATAACAGATAACGCAATGCTTTCATGGTCTTTCTTACAAGTCTGTTCTTTTTAACAACTTCGTATACATCTAAAAAGTATCTCCATACATAGCATATCAGTACTTAATGATGTTGGCAAGTACCACCTGCTTGGGATCCTGTTATCAAATTAATTAAATCCCATGGCCGACACAAATCTGCAAGACCTCTGGACACTGTGAGCGAATACTGCGTGAATAGGGAACGTTATGATTAATATTTCGAAGCGCTCGTAGCGAAGTTCACTTAGCTGTTCTTAACCGATCAGCAAAGTTAAGCAACGTCGCCCGCGGTCATGACTTGAATGGGTGACCGCTAGTGACATTACTACTGAGCGTTTCCGTGCTTCGGAGGGCACGTTAAGCCGTCGGTCCCGGTTGTTGTCTTAGGATGGCAGTCGTTAAAGCATGGTGGTAGGGCATTTTGCGAATGCCCGCCTGGCTAGCTACCACCCTCAAGTAGAAAATCTGTCGCCAAGCACCTAACGGTGTGTTCCGGCAGCGGTCCTTGGGAGCCAGTACTTCTAGGTTGGCCTGAACAACATCTTGGACCACATCATCACTTACCATCAGGTGAGATAGTGGTCAAAGGCTAACCTATCATGCATAAAAAAAAATTAAAAAAAAAAAAAAAAAAAACTGACGGTGGACCAAATAATTTTCTTAATGACTCATGTGACAAATAAAACCAATTAGTCACCCCGTGACCACGATCACTGCAATGTGTTTGAAACGTCGGGACAAAAATAATGATAAACTAGCTGTACCAGCGACTTCGTTCGCGATTGCCGTACCTGCAAACTAATTATTCACATTTGAGCACTATTTATCTTATATTAAGCAACGCTGTGTTCTGCAGTGAAGTACTCCTAGTAAAGCAAAGCTCAGAAAGGAGCTTTTTACTTTGGGTTTGATAATTAAGGGTTGTATTTTCCAGAAGACAGTAGTTAAGTAATTCAGAGACTTCCTGCGCGGTTCGCACAGTAAATGTTGAAGCAAAGTAGGTACTTTGTGCGTCATCATCACCGGCAAAGAGATGCCGTTTTATAATCGAAAATCCAAAGTAGGATTTTCGATTATAAAACGGCATCTTTTTGCCGTGGTTCTCCTTGTTTGGCGGTGGAACGAAAATATATTAGATTGTACACTTCTATTGCACAGTATCCAAAATGCCTATCCGGCAAAAGATAGATAGTTAAAAAAAATATTGTGGCAATGTTCCAGATTTTAGAGTTTTATCATGAAAAGCTGGCAAGTCTAAATAAGGATTCCGAGACGCCCGTGGGGTGCCGAGGTGCCTATGGGGTTCTGAGCTGCCCGTAGGGTGCCACGCTGCCCTTGGGGTTCCGGGATGCCCATGGGGTGCCGGAATGCCCGTGGGGTGCTGGGCTGTCCTTGGAGTGCCGGGTGGCTCTTGGGGTGCCAGGCTGCCCGTGGGGTTCCGAGCTCACTCGTCACTGTTCTAACAAAAAAGAATAATTGAAATCGGACGACGTGTTCATAAATTACAACTAACTAACATTTTCACTTTCGTCCTCTTTCCCGAGGGAACCGTACTGATTTTCGGGATAAAAAGTATACCATAACCTTCTTCGTAGTATGAACTCAAATCCTGTTAAGTCTCATTGAATTCTATTTAGCAGCCCATGGGGTGCTGGGCTGCCCGTGGGGTGCCGGGCAGTCCATAAGGTGCCGGGCTCACTGGTCGCTATTCTAAGATAAAAAAATAATTGAAATCGGACTACGCGTTAATAAATTACAACTAAGTGTACATTTTGACTTTCATCCCCTTTCCCGAGGGAACCGTACTGAATTTCGGGATAAAAAGTATACAATAACCTTCTTCGTAGTATGACCTCAAATCCTGTTAAGTTTCATTGAATTCTATTTAGCAGCCCATGGGGTGCTGGGCTGCCCGTGGGGTGCCGGGCTGTCCATGGGGTTCCGGGCTCACTGGTCGCTATTCTAACAAAAAAGAATAATTGAAATCGGACTACGCGTTACTAAATTACAATTACTTAAGTGTACATTTTGACTTTCATCCCCTTTCCCGAGGGAACCGTACTGAATTTCGGGATAAAAAGTATACAATAACGTTCTTCGTAGTATGAACTCAAATCCTGTTAAGTTTCATTGAATTCCACCGAGTAGTTTTGGAGTGATGCGCGGCCGGGATACAGACAGACAGACAAAAATAAAAAAATATATAGTTTTGGCATCAGTGTCAGCTGCAGAGCACCATGAAATATTTTTTTTCAAAATATCCGCCATGCACAGAATTGGGTCTGTTACAGTTTTATTATAAGTATAGATATACGCGATTTAAACCGTTTAAAGTTGTTTAATTACTATATCAGTACTTACTTTATATGAAACAGTCAACGAGTTTAAGGATATCAATATGATAACCTACGTATTGTATAACATTGAAAAGGGGAATGTACATATCGTTCGCAAGGACATAAAGAGGGGGAAATATCATTCAAAGATCAGGAAAATCAAGCTTGTAATCTCAAGGCATGTTGCTGTGATGACGTCATAAAACCGTTGTTCACAAATTATGCGCATATCTTGGTACAACTAGATGCTTGTTGTTTTATTCATTCTTGATCGTGATCTGATCCGGCTAATGGACTAGCTACTGAAGCGCTGGTAGCTTACATAGTCGTTGGAAGCAGAGGTCTAAAAATGTATGTCTCTACACTAAATGTGATTATTTAATTTTACTGTGAACTTAGACATGCCCGCGCACACTGCACTCACACCACGATGACTAAAGAACCAATGGTATTGAAGAGGAAGAACCAATGGTATTGGTAGTCTTCTCACTGCACTGAGTTAAACTGTGGGGAGAAGTGATTAGGGGGACAGCTCCCATCTCTTAATTTAGTCTTATTTTATCCTTACATTAACAATTTTAATTTGCACTACCTAATATCACTATAGTAAACTTACATTAGAACTTCACCGTGAGAGCGGGCGCATATTAACATTATTGTTTCGTGACGGCCGTGGTATGAATCTTAGTATCCATATTTTAAGTTTGAAATAATGATGTTGGTTTGCAATAATAGTTTTTAAAAGGTGGGAGTTGAGCCCCAGGGCGTTGAGCGCTCTTGGCTTGTTACCGACTTCCGAGGAGGTACTCAATTCGTCTGTTTTTTTGTTACCTCAGAACTTTTGACTGGGAGAACCGTTTTTTATGATTCTTTTTTCATTAGAAAGCTGATGCTTGGCGTGTGGTCCCATTTAAATGTCATCACAATCGGTCAAGTCCAATAACTGAAAAGTATTTTCCTATCTTGATGATATAGTCATTCAATGACTATCGGTTCGTAAGTAGCAAGGGTCAATAAAAAGGGTGAAATTTTTTTCTTACCAAAAAATTGTGAAATAACTTGTTGAAGTTGGTACCACGATAGTTCAAAAGTACCTATTATTACAATATTGTGCGCATAGTACCGACTTCGACATGTTATTTCACACTTTTAAGTGTTGATGTCGGGGTAAAAAACAATTCTCAGCCCATAACGATCGCCCGGTCATTGGTTAACGCGTACCTATAGCGTGTTCATGGAGTCTGTGGAGGTGTTCCTGCCGGTTTCGCAGTGTGTCCAGGTGATCAGGTCGCGCCGGGTTGATCCCGCTGGTGGGGAGCCCAGCGGAACGATCAGTGACGCGGAAAGTGCTTGCCAACAGGCCCAACCCAACCTTTTGACTGCGTAGGTACATTATAATAAATAATAAATAAATATCTTTATTGTATAAAAATTTGATACAATTTAAAGATGAAATCCCTGCCCGCTGCTGTAGTTTTCACTGTGTTGCAGAAGGCAGTTCCTTTCCCACAATGATGTATATTTAAACAATATAGACATATAATTTAGAATAGGTATCAGTATCGGAGATATAAGAAAGAAAAAAAAAAGCATAAGGTTTATAAAATATTGTGTATGTGAATGACTTTGTGTGTGTGTGTGTGTGTGTGTTTGTGTGAGTGAGTGTATCATATCAACGTACATATGTTTATTCCACTCTTTCAAGTAGTTTTTCAGTCATGTCATAACCATATTCTTTAAACCATTCCATTATTATTGATTTAATTTTGTAGAGACTGAGTGATTTAATTTTTTCCTTACTGTTAAGTGCATTATATATTTTTGGAGATAAATGGTCATATTGTCTCCTGGCAAAAATACTCTTGCACCTAGGGAGAGGGCATATATCTACCCTCTTGTTAGTAACCGGTAAGAAAGGAACACTTTTAATATGATACCTTTTGACACAGTTGTATATATATTTTTTTCTGACAGATAATTGATTGCACTTCTCATACAGCTCTGTAGTAGGGTGCGTGAATGGTAAGGACATTATAACTTTAAGGTGGGCTCTCTTAACTTCAATCATATGTGTCTTCGCAGCACCCCCCCATGAACAAATGCAGTAACTAATTAAGTATATCTATCTACTATTTTACATGTAGGGGTAACGAAATTGGAGGGATGTGCATTCATAGACTGAAAGATCTCTACTAGGTTAAGTATTGTTCTGTGCGATCACTTCTTGAGATGGGTGACCGCTAGCCTTCGGTAGCTAAATGCTCTATCACCACGACTGTCCGCGAATGCCCGCGAAGCACATGCACGCCCAATACGCTGTCAGTAGCGGTCATCCAAGTCATGACCGCGGCGGATTTAACTACGTTACGAGCGCTTCGAAGTTACAGTAAAGCACAGATTACTATATTACTACTACGAGTTATACCTTGTTGTTCGCATACAGCATGTTCATACTTAAATGTAGTTTATTCCGCATTATCTTACACTCATTTTCAAACATGAATAACTTCATAATACCTAATGTAATGTATAACATTATTTAAATACTTAATCATAGATTCCGGTGTTTTTGACTCTTCTAGCACATGATGGAGAAGAGTCGCTCGAAGAGTCATGACCTCCTGAAGATGCTTAGGTAGAAAAGAAACGTGTCGAAAACGACTCTGAATAGGCGTCTGAATGTCTCTTAGGTCACGTCGATATAGCAGGATATTAGGCGGAATTATCTCTAGAAATATTTTTTATGATGTTCTAGCATTTAAATGTTAGTAATGTTTTCTTACAATAAAAAGAATTAATGGAAATAGCTATCAGTTGTCCTGAAAACACTCTCACATTTCTCAGCGCAATTGGCATTTATAAATAAACATTTATCGAAAGTTGAAAAAACGACTCTTTTACCGGTCCTGTTACAAATGTACGCCAATTGATATCCCACGGGAACTGTTTCCATTAACTCAGAGCATAACGAGCATTGGTTATTTACTTACCGAAGATTTTGTTGACTGTCTCGTTAGTTGCTTCGCGTAAAGTGCCGTTTTGAAATTGCGAGGTCGAGTCGAATATTATACATTACTGATTTCTGATATATATATATATAATATACTTATATTATTGACAACTAAACTAAATAACTAAAAACTAGAAATTAAATACAATATTCCAGCTACTACAACGAAAGAATTTAGGCAACCTAGAGGCGATTGCAGGGCTACAGGCAGTCAAAATGCTCCAGCCCACTACCATTTGGCTGCGTGTCCAGCATGCTTGCAGCATTGCCTTTTGCTCCATTGGATTGCAACGATTATTCGTTGAGCCAAATAAGTGCCAGCATTTTGATCACGTGTCGAATCGATCAAACGCTCTGATAAGTTTTGTAAAATAAGATGAGCTCCCGGCCCCCATGAACCCAAGTGTCATGTGCCTGTAATTCCACTGGCTCAAAAGGACTGGCGCCTGGCTAGCATTCGCAAAATGCCCTTCCACCATGCGGTGAAGCTCAAGCCCGCGGTGGCATTCGAACTATGCACCTGCTGCGCGGCAGTCCATAGCCAATGCCAATGAGCCATCACTGCTTCAAAAGCTATAGTTATGTTACTGTATAACACCGTAAAATGGGGCATTTTTGGATTAACAACATTATTTGGGGCTACCTAACCTATCTACCTAATTATTGATTATCATTACCACTGGTATACAAAATAGAAAAGAAACCTGTCAAAAATATCAAACAATATACCAGATATTAGAGGTAGCATTTGATAGATTTGTACGGAGTTTAGATATCTTAAAAGTACATTACTATAAAAGAAATGTTCAACAATAAAACGATTTCAAACATAAAATACGCATTATGAGGGATAACTCAAAAAGTACTCGTCAAATCTCTCTCAAACTCTTTAGATGGGTCCACAGGACAAGCACCAGCTATCGAATCTAAAAAAGATCATCAAAATCATTACACCCAGTAAAGAGTAATGAGATAATAAAAAAAAATACCATCAGAGAACATCCTCCTTTTTTTAAGTCGCTAAAAATATTTATTTTCGTAAATTTTCTCTGGTCTATGAAAGATATTCAATCACTTGAATCTTACTCATGTAGGTATATTTTTATGGAAGTCATGTTTAGTAGTGCTTTTATTATACTTATGTTCACGTTAAAAACTCAGATAAAACTACGAGATTCTAGTAAGTTGGCGGCTAATCCAGAAACCATGCAATGGAAACGCACACACTTTCGCGCGTATGAAAGGTTGAATAAAATTGAGGCAACACAAACTTCACGCTATTCTGTGGCAGCAATTGCGTGAATGGCTGCCAACTGTGATGTATTGCATTACAAATGATACAGCAATTACAAAAAGCCGAGGAGAGATGTCTGATGAAGCCGTCTTGTTTTTTGTGGCCAGACAGGGAGTGGTGGTTTGTTAAACTTTAAGTCTACATGAGACCTTTTTGCATTGTGGTAGGGCATTTTGCGAATGACCGCCTGGCTAGCTACCACTCTCAAGTAGAAAATCTGTCGCCAAGCACCTAACGGTGTGTTCCGGCAGATGTCCTTGAGAGCCAGGTTAGCCTGAACAACATCTTCGACCACATCATCACTTACCATCAGGTGAGATAGTGATCAAAGGCTAACCTATCGGAAAAAAAAGACCGCGTGATTTTATAACCGATTTCTATAAAAAAGGGAAGAATTATTTCAAGTCGGCGCGTTTTTTAATGTACTACGCATGCTCTATTTGGGATTCCGTACCTAAAGAGCAAAACGGAGTTCTATTAATAAGACTCGTCTGTCTAACTGTCCAAATATGTCACAACAGGTCGCAAAAGGGATAAGTTGCAACTTGAACTTTTGATTTTGTGGGAAACGTTGACCTTAAGGTTGAACTGGCCGGTCAATTCTCCATACAAACGTCGTAGGGTGATCACTTCCTTATTTGAGATTTTAGGTCCAGACTTAAGCATAATACCGATTGATATCGTCACTATCTAGGTTTATATGATGCCAAAATTTTAAAAAGATACTTAAGTTGTAAGTTATGAGCCTCGAAAACTTTATATGAAAATGTTTCGAAGCTCATAATTCTCAAGTTAATTATTTTATTAAAATTTCCGCATCATAAAACCCTAGATAATGATGAGTTCAATCGATATCATGCTTTATTTTGGACCTAAATCCTCAAATAAGGGAGTGATCACCCTACCACGTTTGTATGGAAAACGGGCCGGCCAGTTCACCCTTAATAAGATAATCCGACTAGGAACTCAATTAAATTATTTAAAGGGGGTTTTTAAATACCCCTAATATTGGACATAGCCGTAATAAATAGTCACCCAGGTCCTCATAGGCAAAAAAGACATATTGGCCAATTAATTAAGTGTAACTTAAATACCACATAACCGAAGTTGTCAGACCAACTTATGTTTTTATAGCTGATAGCCTAGCCTTTAATATGGATGTTGTTCAGGCTAATCTAGAATTACTAGCTCTCAAAGACAGCTGCTGAAACACATCGTTAAGAGCTTGCCGACAGATTTTCCACTTGAGGATGGAGCTAGCCAGGAAAAATGTCATACCACCATACAAAACTTGGAGGTATAATCTCTACCTAACAAACAAGAATCAACATTGGATAAAAAATATTAGCAAGGTCATATAAAAAAACGCGTTGTATTGAGAAATATGCTTTGATGCTTCGACTTTTTAGAAGTCCGTCAAAAATAACAATTATATTTAATTTCCAGGATAGTAAAAAAACAGCACGCTAAGGCGAAACAGATCTCATTGCCCGCGCCCACGCCCGCGCCGCGCCGTGCCAAATAGTTATTACGTTCGTTGATTGCCTGTCGTGTCTAAAGACAGTTTATATCAAGTTTAGCTAGTTTTTGTCGAGCTCCATTAATTTTGCAAGCAAGTGTGAGAGTCAAGTTCATGGAACAGGTTTTTTTTGTAATTGGAAGATGAATGGCGCGCTTGACTTTGCTTTTGCATTCATTATGCCTGTAATAAAATAATAGTATTCATTTTAATAGATTTCCTGAAAAGGACGTTGTCAAATCAAGGAGTTTGTTTAGGTTTAGGTTTAAAGAAGTTTATTCTCAAATAAGACATTGTCCCTTACAAGAGTTACATGGTTAGATTTAACAACACTCAAATGTGTGAAATAACTTGACGAAGTTGGTACCATGCTCACAATATTGTGATAATAGGTACTTTGATCCATCATGGCAATTTATTTTCACCCGTTTTAGTGACCCTTGCTACTTATGGGATCAATTGTCATTCACTGTCAATGACTATATCATCAATGTAGGAAAACACTTTTCAGATATTGTAGTGTAACTCAAAAACGGATTGACCGATTATGATGCATTTGATTTTGACCACACCGCAAGCATCAACTTTCAAATAAAAAAATAATCATCAAAATCGGTTCACCCAGACAAAAGTTCTGAGGTAACAAACATAAAAAGAAACAGACGATTTGAGTACCGCCTCTTTTTTTGAAGTCTGTATATATATTCAATAGACATTCGTCGTCACAATTAACAGTATTTAATAAAACAATATAAATAAATATTATGTTTACACTTTATACCCTAACGTGTGGGGTACCATACGTAGAGCTTATTGAATACAATATAAAAATGTTTTCCTATAATGAATAGATTTAGGCGTTACTTTGCGGGAATCCATATTTAATAATAACAAATATTTTAAGAAAACATCATTTAAATATTTTAATAAAACACTTAAGAAATATAAAAATATATCTAGTGACAATTCCGCCTAATTTTCCTGCTAAACCGACGTGACGTCACAAGCGCCACGCAGCCAAACTCGAACAATTTTCGACGCGTTTCGATTCTACACGAAGCATCCTCATGTGGTCTTGACTCTTCGAGCGCACGATCGAGAAAGAGAATATTTTCCTGTTTTGTCAAACTGTTAATTTGAGGAAACACGACAGATATATAGAGAGCCTTCTTTGTCAACAAAATGTATACTTATAAGTTATAATATAATATAACATTAACTACCTACTCTTTTCGGGCAGTATTTTAAAAAGCACGTTTGTTTTGTAAGCTGCAATATGAACCCCAAACTTTACGAGCAAACGTGTTGAAAAATATGTTTCTTAATAGTAAGTTTTGTATATTAACTTTAACTTGTTGATGTCGAATTATGAGCAAGTACAAAGATTTGATAAGAGACCGAGAATTTCCGTTCGCATTGACCTTACACATTTTAACCGAACTTCTATGAACTCAATTCGTAATAATGGAAATTCCATAAAATACTTTAATATTAACTGTGTTATTATTTAAATAAAGATTATTAATACAGTGACAGAAGCTATCGGGCCTTGATTCTTATTTGAATTTTGAATCAGCGCTTACGGATTTTGCTGTAAGTTGTTATTGTGACGGAACAAGCTCGAGGCCCACCTGATTTTAAGCAGACTAAACTCTGCCTATATCAGATGCATTTCATTACAAGTCACGTATTGTACTGCGCCCGTCACGTTAAGACATAGTTGTTAAGTCTCATGTGCCTGTAATTTCACTGACTTTCAAGGACTGCTGCCGGAACACACCGTTAGTTGTTGGCGACAGATTTTCTACATGACGGTGGTAGCTAGCCAGGCAGGCAATCGCAAAATACCCTTCCACCATGCGGTGAAAGCTCAAGCCGGCGGTGGGGATTGAACCAGGGACCTGCGGCACGGCAGTCCATAGCTATTACCGCGGTGTGCAAACACTGCTGTGTTTAGGTTTGAAGGGCACTGTAGCAAATGAAATTACCGGACAATCAAGATTTCAAAACGATTGTCTCGGAATGTCAAGCGCAGTGCATTATCACACAAAATAGTGACACTGTAACTGTAATGGACAGACTTGCTTGTTGATGCTTACCATCAGGCACCGCCTTGTCCCTCTCGAAACTTAGTAACATTAAAAGAAGAAAATTCACGAGATCGATGTATTTCGCATTGCCCTGGTTTCTCCCGAAAATTGAGCAAATTTTTTTTGGCATTCAAATTTTTGTTTGTATATGCTTCTATCATATTCTTTTGTGGTGAAAACTTTTCCAATTTGTCTGGTGGTCATCTGATCATGGTGGTAAAACGGGGCATTTTAGTGATTGTTCAGGGTCACATTATCTTTAGTGATAATTAGTTGCTGATTAAAAGGAAATTACTGGGGAGTGTCTACACCGCTGGCCTAAATTATATGAAAAAAAATGTGAGAGAAAATCGTGGTCATGTGCAAGATATGATTTTTCCTCTCGTCATTTTGTAATACAATCTGGTGAGCATACGTAATTGCAATTTGCAAAACGTAAAATTTTAACATAAAATACACATTTTTATATGGATAACTCAAATACAACTCGTTACATCTCATTCTACTTTGACAAGCACCAGCTTTAAAATGTAAAGAAAATCATCAAAATCGGTACACTCTGCACAGAGTAATAAATGAGGTATAACACACTAAAAAAAAGTAGATTTTCGACCTCCGTGTTAGGGTTCCGTACCCAAAGAGTAAAAACGGGACCCTATTACTGAGACTTCGCTGTCCGTCCGTCCGTCCGTCTGTCACCAGGCTGTCTCTCAAGAACGGTGATAGCTGAAATTTCCACAGATGATGTATTTCTATTGCCGCTAAAACAACAAATACTAAAAATCTAATAAAAATTTAAGTGGGGCTCCCATACAATAAAAGAGGTTTTCGCCGTTTATTTGCTAAGAATAATACAATGGTACGGAACCCTTCGTACCTGTTTTTTTTAAATACGTTGTTAAATGTTTAAAAAATAAGGTATTCTCCAGGAAGATTACAGAGGAACATATATGGAGATTCGCACGTAGACTCCTCTCTTAAAACAACAAATATTCTCATCACTAAAATAAGGCAGTAGGTACATTAAGACTAACTAGATTTTCATTGGAACGATTAAATTCGTGCATTGAACCCTCTGCCTGGCGTACCGTACCGAGGCTGCCAAATCGTTGGCACGTTTTGCGGCCGTAGTAATAAACCGGCAGACAGACACTTTAGATTTTATGTAGATAATGGTTACTTCTCTTTGTTTTAAATTTGATGAGCCTTTCTGTTTTTAGACGTATATATACGTATTATTCTAAAATGTTTCATTATCTATCTATCTTTGAAGCAGTGATGGCTCAGTGGCATTGGCTATGGACTGCCGCGCAGCAGGTCCATGGTTCGAATCCCGCCCAGAGCTTGAGCTTCACCGCATGGTGGAAGGGCATTTTGCGAATGCCCGCCTGGCTAGCGACCACCCTCAAGTAGAAAATCTGTCGCCAAGCGCCTAACGATGTGTTCCGGCAGCAGTCCTTGAGAGCCACAAAAATTACAGGCTAATGAGACCTAACAACTGAACGTCTCAGTGTGACGGGCACAGTGCAATTCGTCGTTGACGAAATGCGTCTGTTATAGGCAGAGGTTAGTCCACTTAACATCAGGTGGGCCTCGGGCTTGTTCCGTTACAATAACATAAAAAAAAACTAGATGTTCTTTTGTTGTAAGAAAACGACTCAGTGTATGTTTATGTTTGATATTACGACAAAAATACACACGTTCTAGGATAAGGGCAGGAGACTATTATAATGATAATTTACTTCATTTGTAGTACAATTTTCATTTTGATTTAAGAAAAGATTAACAACCTTTCCATTTACCGATGATCAAACAAATGATGTATAAAAGGTCACCAGAATCGGTCAATAATGACAAAAATATAAAATTGAAAATGTAAAGTAATCCCCGACACAAATCGTCTCAAATTGTAGCAAAGAACCATTTCGATTACGTCAGCTTTCAAACAAAAAACCGCATATAAATCGGTCCATTCGTTTGATGCTTGTTTTTTGAAAGGTGAATTTTGATAAACACGATTTCGAGCTCGTGAGGTAAAAATAAATTTTTACAATCGAACGACTTACTTATTTTATAATGTAACTATTAATTATTGTTCTCATGTAAGTGACTTTGGTCTTTTTTGAGAAAAAATGTCTTTAAACCCAAACCCAAAAATAACTATTCAGCTTTGTAATTTTTTATCGCTACTTCCATGATGTACAGTCGCCTGCAAGTATAAGTATATAATATAATAATATACCTATAAGTATACACATTGTAATTTTCAAAATTGTGCCAGAGAATTATATGTCTCTCTATGTACACAGAAGTATCTTAAAATCAAAGAATAATTTGAATTGTTTCACTCATGTGTATATTAACTTCAATCACTAAAAATTTTGTGACACCACATTATTATGAAAATTACGAAGTGTATACTTATTATTGCAGGCGACTGTACAATACCCACGGCTCCTGAAAATCTACAAGATCTTTTTCGAGAAGTTACCAACACGTTTCAAGTTACACAACTTATGCCCCATCAAATAAAATACCTTACACAATTCTGTCTCAACTTGTGTAAATGATGATGAGTTGATGAGGGTAGGTTGTGGAACGTTTTGTTTGCGTAAAACGTTACGCGGTTATATCGTCCGTTATGGCGTACGTATCGTACTCTAATATCCCCCTGGGTTGGCTTCGTTGCCAAATCTAGCTGTTATGAGTATGGGCTAAGTTAAAAACTTGGACAGGGACAGAAAAATCAATTTTCTCCCAGAATAATAGAATCCTAAGGAATAATCCTTAGGACTTAACCCTCAAGTTTTAACACAAAGCACTCCCATTGCACTCGTGCCAATTTATTATTATTATTTATAGCTGATATCCTGAGCCTTTGACCACTGTCTCACCTGATGGTAAGTGATGATGTGGTCGAAAATGTTGTTCAGGCTAACCAAGAATTACTGGTTCACAACAGCTGCCGTTAGGCGCTTGGTGATAGATTTTCTACTTGAGGGTGGTAGGTGCAAAATTTCCTACCACCATGCTGTTATCGTAAGACAACTACCGGGAGTGACGGCTTAACGGCTTAAATAACAACTTTGCAGCCTAACACACCTAACACATAACTATTTTTACCTATTCGAAAGAATATTCTTACCTTAATCTCACGTGTGTGAAACGATATTTTCTCTTAGAACACAAAAAACGGAATAAGATATTAAATAAAATTAATAATTAAATACATAAAATATTCTTTCAACATAAAAGGACAGCACAATATCATATTTTCAATGTTTTTTTTTATACCGGCGGTATGTCTTTATTAAAAAAATACTTCAGCTACAGCTACTACAATAAAAGCAGTTGGATCCCTATAAGTCATTGCAGACTCACAGGCAGTCCAAATGCTCTAGCCCACTACCAGTTGGCAGCGTGCCCAGCATGCTGGCAAGTTTTGACTCCCAATTTGTTGCCAGTCGCCTGCCTTGGGATTCTTGGGAATGCTCTCGGCGAATGCTTTTGTTTGTAGTATATCCGCTACTTTTCGGTTGACTACCAAAGATTTAAATATTTTTATTTTTGCAATAACGCATGCTCTGCGGATTACATTACAAAATTAAAAATTTACGAGAGGAATAATCCATCTTCATACCATGGTTGAAGAACGAGAGGAAAAATTGGAGTGGTGAGTCCATTGTCATGTTAGCTCAGTCGGTCTGAGCATACCCCGGCTAAAGGGGTAGATGACGCGGGTTCGAATCCCGCACATGACTATAATTTTTCCTCTGTAAATTTGTAATATTATAATGCCAAAGATTTGTCTTCAGTTTTAAGAACTTCAATGAAAAGCGGTTGAAATCTGTCATTGATTACCGCTTTAACCTTATACCAAACAGTATGTTCATAGAGACTGTTTTTGCAGTCTGATTGTTAATGAGGTATGTCACGAAATTGCCGTGACGGAGCCACGTTATTGTGCTCGGCTTCGCGTTATTTCAGTGTTTTTGATAGCTAATCAACAATTTACATAATATTCAACACGACGCTCCATTTACATCACACTTTACATAATGTTCATTGAAACAGATGATCAAACATTTAAGTAGTAAGTTATTTTACATTACAACATTTGTTGCAAAGTAAAATCAATGGTTTGTGCTTTAAGTGTTATTAGATTAAATTCATATTGCTCTCTTATGTTATAAAAAATAAGCCACGTTCCATATTTTTTAAATAAAAGTCGGTAATTCTAGGACAGCCTGAACAAAATCTTAGAGTTTACTTACTTTTAAGTTAAGAATAAGTAAACTCTAAGATTTTGTAAACTTACTTTTAAATTAAAATTAAGTAAACTCTAAGATTTTGTTCAGGCTAACCTAGAATTACTGACTTTCGAAGACAGCTGCCGAAACACACCATTAAGCGCTTGGCGACAGATTTTCTACTTGAGGGTGGTAGCTAGCTAGGCGGGCGTTCGCAAAATGCCCTACCACCATTATATCTAACTATATTCACTCTATGTCATTTCAATAGAATGGCTACTATGTTCCGGACAAGATTAAAAACATAAACTCTGTCGAATGTATCCCCGGAATAGTCGTTGCCAATACACCCTGTGATTTAGCTTCGTTAGGGTTGCCACACGCCTCGATCTCCCTAGGATAACACTATTTTTTATACTTACTTATTACTTTACTAAGCTTGAATGTCCGCTTGATAGTTCGTGGAGACTAAAGTACACGGCGATTTTGGATAAATTAGGTACAAATAATAAATAACTTGAAGTCTGGAAAACGGCTTAGAAACATGTTATTCAAACAAGTTTTCTTCACGTGCACGTTCTACAAGTGCTATATTACACTTCAGCGCAGTGCTCACCCCTCAAACACATCCTTCTTCACGCAGTACATGGATGTTCTTTCAACCTTGTAGTTTCTAAGGTTTTCACGATTATTAAACTTAATTAAACAATTTTGACTGATTCAATAACGTTTATTATAACATAATTTTGGTTTTGATGTTTCAAACATTTGCAGTGATCGTGGTCACGGGTAGACTGAAGTAGAATTTTTTCAACTTCTCGGGCCTTCCTCTACCTATATGCCTTCTATAAGGGTTGTTCCGTTGTCATGATGTATTATCGTATGTTCGTCCACACTCATTTTCAATTTTATTACTATGTTCTTCAACTGTAACACAACATTCCCATTCCCATATCACGCCAATACGCTGCTACTTTTAAGCTACCTGTTTAATTCCTATTAAAAAAAAATCCACTTATTTTTATATAATTGACTATTATTTTATTTATTTAATGTTAATTAAACGGTTCAAAATTGATGTCGACAAACAAAAAAAAAGAACGAAATTACGTCGTGTTTATTTACCTAAAACTCTTGCTACCAACCAGGGTACTGGGGGTTGGTTAACCCTCAAACCGCACGCGTTTAATCGACGCCGTTCGGGGCCCAAATTACCATGCATTTCGGCTTAGCTCCACGGTGGACTGTACTGGTTACTAGAGAGAGTAAAAAATTACGAGGCTTTAAACTTGGCTCCAAATTGAGTACTTTGTCGTTTTCATTAATTCTATCGGGCTGCGATATTGCAACAACTCGGTTCTCATTCTACTATTATAGGATTTTGATGGAAGGGAATGGAAGTTACTGGTTTTAGAATATAAGGACTGTTTCGTATCTTCCTGTTGGATTTCGCATATGTTGAAGTTTACTTAGCTGTTCTCAAACGATCAGCAAAGTTAAGCAACGTCGCGCGCGGTCATGAATGGGATAGGTGACCGCTAGTGACATTACTACTGAGCGTTTCCGTGCTTCGGAGGGCAAGTTAAGCCGTCGGTCCCGGTTGTTGTCTTAGGATGGCAGTCGTTATAGCATGGTGGTAGGGCATTTTGCGAATACCCGCCTGGCTAGCTACCACGCTCAAGTAGAAAATCTGTCGCCAAGCACCTAACGGTGTGTTCCGGCAGCTGTCCTTGAGAGCCAGTACTTCTAGGTTAGCCTGAACAACATCGTCGACCACCTCATCACTTACCATCAGGTGAGATAGTGGTCAACTAAGGTAGAAATGAGTCAAATGACCACTAACCTCTATGTGAGCAGGGCGTTCCTGCACGTTAGGCGCAATACTAATATGCAATAGCACCCTACCATCTTAACGCCTCGGTAACCATACCTTTCCAAAGGAGGGTTGTTCTATACCGTCCTGTTCGATGATCTAAAAGGTAGTCGCCTTTTACATTATGGAACGGGAAAACAGATCGAATCAGCAGCATACTACTACTCATTACTAAAGAATGGTGTAAGTGACAACACATATAATATTTAGTATTTTTATAGTGTCTAATTATTCTTTAATGAAATCTGAGACGCGGGGCTATAACCAAGTCGTACCTAAAAAATAAACTTAAGGTTTTCAAAATCATAACGCTTGAAGAATTTTTATGATTCCATACAAATTCATTAAATTCACACGAACGAAAACATTGCAAATTGAAAACAAGCCGTAAATTGTTCAAATTAAGTACATTTTCCAATAAAAAGTTATCGGAGCGTGAATAATTCGATACGAAAGGAGCAACATATGGCACCGCGATGCTTTTTGTACGGGTTTTGGTTTAAAATTCTATAGCTGCGTGAAATAATATTGAAAGCTTTGATCTTACTAAATTTAAGGGTTCTATTTACTTGACACCAGGGGTTTAAAATAACTGTGTAATATGATACAATCTCGGAATATTAACGATGACTGTAAGCGTATAACTATAATAATAACAAATACTTTTAAAATATTTTAAGAAAACATCAAATTAATATTTTAATAAAACACTTAAAAAATATAAAAATATATCTAGTGACAATTCCGCTTAATTTTCCTGCTAAGCCGACGTGACGTCACAAACGCCACGCAGCCAAACCGGAAGAATTTACGACGCGTTTCGCTTCTACACGAAGCATCCTCAGGAGGTCTTGACTCTTCGAGCGCACGATCGAGAATGAAAATTTTATTAAAAATGGATTTCCGCAAAGTAACGCCTGAATCTATTCATTATCGTATAACTATATCTGTTTTGGGGTTTCGCTCATAGAATAGGATGCCTATTGTTTCGAACGTCGAACGGAACTTTCCTATTTCTATGGCGGTCAGCTGTCACTACTACTCGTAGCTATATATGTAGATACTACTATACTATCTATATAGATATAGAAGATAGTTGTAAGCATATTGATTGGTTTTTCTTTTTTTTTATGTTATTGTGACGGAACAAGCTCGAGGCCCACTTGACGTAAAGCGGACTAACCTCTGCCTATAACAGATGCATTTTATTTTTTTTATCACAAGTCACGGATTGCACTGCGCCCGACCCTTTGAGACATAGCTGTTAATTCTCATGTGCCTGTAATTTCACTGGCTCGCATTGACAGCTGCCGGAACACACCGCTAAGTGCTTGGCGACAGATTTTCTACTTGAGGGTGGTCGATGGTCGACGGTCCATGGGTCTGCTGCGCGGCAGTCCTTAGCCAATGCCACTGAGCCATCACTGCTTGCTAATTTAGTGAAAAGCAAGAAGTTTGGATATTTTAAATGTATTCCTCGAGTTTTGCTTGAAGGCTTTTAGAGGAACGTTAGAATGCAATATTACCACATAGGTATTTGGATCGAGTAATCGCCTCGTTTGCCGTGATGGTTAAAATGGAGTCCATTAGATGATTTAACTACTGGCCCACGTCGATTGCACTAACACGGCAGATGTCTGCCGCAGATCGGCAATCAGGCGATGACGATTAGTCCATAATGTTTAATTAATGTAATTGCCGCGGCATTTCGCTCAAAAAAAAGTTAGTAGTAGAAAGGTTCTCTGCTTCTAGTAGATTTTTTTATTTTGTTGTTATATTAAATACGCCTTTACGTGCGTCTGGTAATTCTATGACATTACTCGCCCCCTCTTATATCTAGAATCTCAATTACCACATATTTGTATCGATATGATTTTTGAAATTATTCCATAAATTGAAAAACTACAAAGCTGACTAGACCGAAGAAAGTTTAGAGTTTACTTGTGACTTGATGTTAGGGGGGTTGAAAGTTTTAATGTTAAACGGGTTGCTAAATTTTATAATGTGTGTATAAGTACTGCTGTTTTCTTTATATTATTTGTCGTAATATTCCTTACTTGTTGTGGACTGTAATATTAATATTGTATGACATGGCACAAATTTAAAAATCATGCATCAATGTCGTTTTGCATCAACTGATACAGTTCCCGCGCCGTGATGTGTAATACCTATGGTTTACGATGCTATTATTTTAATAAAACGCAACATACCTAGCCCCTTCTAGTCTCTATTGCCTATCCAGTTAAGAATAACAAAGGCTATAACCTACCCAGCTTACAGCGTTTTCCAAAAATAATTGAACAAATCTCCGGGAACTAAATTCATAGCTGATTATTTTGTTATTGGCACTACGTAATAAATTTTGGATTAAAGTAGTGCCAAGCTCACATGAAGCAGATTTTTTCAGGGTCACATGACTTATTTTGTATATATGTAATTTTTTTACCATTGTCATAGTAGAATGTTATGGACATTTTTGTAAAGCTATACATCTGCTGTATCTGTACAACATTCTTGTGAATAAATGATTTGATTTGATTGATTTGATTTGGATGTAACCTGAATTGCAACGTTTTGTCATGACAAGGCTGTGTTTTAATTGCATCTTTTTCTAAAATCAAAATAATACTATGTAATTTTTGTCATCACTGGAACACCGGAACGCTCAATATAAAGAGGCCTTCACAAACTTGACTAATATTGTTTGCTTCTAAAATATTTGTTATCTATACAGCAGAATATTTCTGAAAGGCGTGGAAGTCCCAGAGGGCTAACAAAATATTCTGAAGCCCAGGAGACTCGTTTCCTTCAGGAATGCTAATGGAAGTATATTTATAGATGAAGTTAGGAGTATTCAGAAAATATGAAAGATAATAAATTATCCTGTCAAATTCTTATACAATCTGTGGTATGAAGGCGAGGAAGTTCTTACAGATATATCAGATAGAAACAGAGGTTTTGGTTTCGAATGTAGACTGATGCCTACAATCATATTTAAAAAAAATACGTGAAAGATACCTCATTCTAATTCCTGGTGGTAGCCATATTATGAATTATTATATTTTGAACACACTCGCTCGTAACGGGCCTTTAAATGCACCGATTTTAGTGTCATAATATAGTCTATTACGCACTCGTGCTTTTTTACTCTACTGTACTAGTGTTTTAAATAGAAAAAAAACAACGTTTCTA
The DNA here is from genome assembly GCA_963890685.1 of Plagodis pulveraria. Lineage (NCBI taxonomy): Eukaryota > Metazoa > Arthropoda > Insecta > Lepidoptera > Geometridae > Plagodis > Plagodis pulveraria. The sequence goes on from OY982968.1 coordinate 3,709,770, forward strand.
CACTTGTCACCAAGGAGATTGTAGTTTGTTTCTTTCGTTTTTCATATAAAAACAAACCAAAGAGTTTTTTACCTCCTGAAGTAGAACTTTAGAAGATTTAATTATAAACCTTCGTAATCAGACTATTATTGCTGTCAAAAACATCAAGAAAATATTTCCGTATCGAAATTTTCGTATTCGATCCTCAAATCAAATCAAATCAAATCAAATTGTTTATTTGCAAGAATACAAGTTAATAGGATCTTAAAAATATTATTACACACAGTTGTACTCTGTCTGCAAGCAGACGTGCAAATATTTCATTCAGTTACATTGCAATTTAAATTACTCTTATATTTTACATAATAATTTTATTCATACATTTATATTCTTTAAACTCCTTAATACTATAAAAACAATTATTTAGCAGCCATGCAGTCAATTCTTTTTTAAATTTATCACCAGACAGTAATTTTATGCTATCGGGTAAACAGTTGTAGATTGATAGCGACATATAGTAAGCGTTTCGCTTGTATAAATTTTTTCGGGCAGGAGGTTCAAATAGAAGATTTATAAACTTTGATCTTTTTTGACGGGTATACACTTCACTGCGTTTCAGAAAATAGCCAGGGTTTTGTTTGGCAAAAACACAAATATTTTTAATATACAAACATGGTAGAGGAAGTATGTTGCATTTTTTGAAAAGTGGCTTACAGCTGTCTAGAAACCAAGCCCTATTAATTACTCTCACACAACGTTTTTGCACCATAAACACTCTGTCTATATCAACCGAGTTACCCCACATTATCAGGCCATAGCTGAGAAGAGATGATACATGACCATGATATGCCATCAAAGCCGCCTCCATGGACACAGTATTCCTAATTTTTTTTAGGGCAAAAACGAAACGTTCCAGTTTCTTGCACAATGTATCTATGTGTGTTTTCCAGTTTAGATGTTTGTCAAGGGTCAGTCCTAAAAAAATATGGTTGTCAACATTGTCAATGAATTGATTATTATAAGTAATGTCAAGTTGTAAAGGATTAGAATTATAAGATTGAAATTGAATTAGTTTTGTTTTGCTAATATTGATATTCAAATTATTAGTTTTCATCCAATGGATCACGTCAGAGAGGGCTTTATTTACAGTTTCTTCTGCTTGACTTTTGTCCGAACATTTTATAACTACTGTAGTGTCATCTGCGAAAAGAAAACATTTATGGGGAGTAGCGTTAGGCAGGTCATTTATATATATTAGAAACAATAATGAAACTCGCAAGTGTGTTGAAAAACGTCGAATGAAAAACTCCATTTAGGCCTTCGATTTTCGATCTCAGGCCTAAAACCCGTCTTGATTGTAATCAACTTCGCGCACTTGTTGCATAATGTACTATTATAGGCTTTTTCCTAATATCATGCATCGTTGCAATGTGGAATACTTTGTTGTTCTTTTAGTAACTAAAAGTAGTTATTTTATCATCGACGGTTTTGTCTGTGCCTTTGTGTTCTATGTGCCAATTCTATTGCAATACGCTAGCATTCTAGGATCTTCTCGTAACCTTGGATGCGGCTATATACTTACAGTAAATTTTACTAAAATGCGTGCAGTGGAGGGGTGTCAAATAACAATGTAGTAGGAACCAGGCACTGTACCTAGTAGGAAGCACGGCAGTATATACCTAATTGCATTTCATTTTTCATTCACATGTCTTTCACACCGACTCCTACTAACCTACAACTATCACCCACACAAATGTAATAGTATTTCTAATAAGCGTGTCTATTGATGTTTTCCTTCGATTAAAGTTTGAACGTAGGGTTCCCAACTAAATTAAGTTTCTAAAGTTAATAGCATTATTAATTGTGTCTAGACGGACATTATCTGCTTGAGTGCTTAATCAAGGGTATTTGGATTATGAAAACGGGTTTAAATAATCTATTTCCAGTTAATGGATACATTAAAGATTCATGACTTTGAATTTTAATAAGTATTCTGTTACATATTTTACAAGTTTTTGGAGCACAACTTTTTTGCCGAGCGGTTTAGGCATCCGGCGAGAAATCGGAGGACGCGGGTTCGATTCCCGCCCGGAGCATAACATTTTGCACTCCAATAATTTGTAGAATTTTATTTTAGCTTAGCACGAGATATAGTTCTAATCTTATTTAGAAATTCTGTTTCATGTGTAACATGAGATTTAGGTTTTTTTTAATATATAGGTATGTCATTTGTGAAAACGTACTTACACGGAACAAGTCTATCAGTTGCTTACTCAGATGGTTGTGTTGTGGCCTTAAAACATTTTTTTTTTTGGTTTTATGTAAGCCTTTGACCACAATCTCACCTGATGGTAAGTGACGATGTGTTAACAGGCTTAACCTAGAATTACGGGCGCTCAAGGACATCTGCCGGAACACACCGTTAGGTGCTTAGCGACAGATTTTCTACTTGAGGGTGGTCGCTAGCCAGGTGGGCATTCGCAAACTGCCCTTCCACCATGGGGTAAAGCACAAGCCCGCGGCGGACTTTGAACCCTAGATCTCTGCGTGGCAGTCCATAGCCAAAGCCACTGAGCCATCACTGCTTGAAAGTCATAACAAGAAGTACATTTTATACGTGCATTTTTAAGTCAAATTTTAAGGGTTGTACACCCTTTATTAGTAAACTAAATTCAGTTTTTCTTGTAATTTTGTTGTAAGGACAGTCTAACAACAAATCATTCGTCCGTTGTCATTCGTGCATTTTACGTAGCTTGCATTAAAACAATTAGGATTAGATACAATAATTTTAAAAAATAGATATAGTTTAACAATAGTCAATCTCAATCGCAGATAACTATGAAAGATAGGTTACAATGCTAGTCAGACACGCGACCGAATGAGGCGCGTGGCCGGGCGGCAGGTGTGGCTTTGGCCACTCTTCGCTCGTTTTGTATTTAGTAACTAACTTACAGATTCCAAGGGCTGGGATGAAATATTTTTTTTTTCATTATTTTGATTTTATTGGCTTCCATTTTATCGTAATGTCATATGAAAATACATGACGATGTGGTTAGAGATGAAAAACCCTCTTAACTTGTAGGTATTTATAAATTACTTTTTTAACATTCATATTTACATAAAACAATAATTATTGCAATGCTATATTTATTGACAAATGAATTATTCTCAGTATAAAACGTCCATATTTTGAATCTTAAATCTTTATTTTTCACAGAAGGAGAACCTATTCCATAATAAGTTATTATTAAATATCAAATTGATACTTACTCTTGTCTGTGATATTATTAATATTTACGCTGCCAAATGAAAAATGTAATTAAACACTATTTTAAATTAAAATGACGGCATAAATAGGTCAACCATCCTCCCCATTTTAATTAACCTTAAAATGAGCCTCTAAATTGCAAACGCCCAGTATCTAATAAGCAATAACGTCACATTAATTAAATCCTACACGCTCTAGTAACCATGTTATTTATACGTTGCTGTTATCGCTAATGGAGCAATATCGTATGTTATATTTTATAAAAAAAAGTTCTGGAGCGTGACAGCCCTGGGCCATCTGCTAAGTACTGACGCATGACGTCACAGTGGCATCTTTGTGTGCGTTGCAGATGCAGTGTGCAAAAACGGCTGTAGAGAATGCGTCTATCTGTTTCTTTTCTTTCGTCTATGGTTATTTTGTTAAAGTGAGTGCGAAGTAGTTATTTTTTGCTGTCTCGATTACAGGCAGATGTTTCTTTGACAATGTTACCTTTTTGCTGTGTCGTAATTGGTACAGTTACTTTTAGAGCTCAGTTTTACGACTGCTATCGAGGAACATTGGCCAAGGTCTTTAAAAACAATTGCACGACTATTGAGATAAAAAACGTGTTTTATAAACAAAGATTTTTGTGAGATCTTTTGTTTGTGCGAACTCAACTATTGCAGGTGCGTGTATAAGATCAGTGTCTGCAATCTTGACCGATTTGTGAAGTTGGTCATTGAAATATGAATATACTTTAAAAGCATTACGGAATGTTTTTAATTATTTTTATGTATTCGTTTTATATTATCTTGGATAGGTGGATAACGACATACATGTTAGGTCGAAAAGGGTATAAAAACTGTGGGTTGAAAACGGAAGCCTAACTCCATGTTGCTTGGCGGGTGCACAGATCACTGTGTGTGATACATCGTCGAAAATGTAGGTGTTAATTTTTTAATTTTGTAACATTTCTTGAACGTATCTTCACGCAATTCCTTTTAAGATATTATTTTCTTTGCATCTCAGGCTTCGTGGAGCTCGTTGGGATTCAGCTATCCACCAATTGTCCATCTTTAGAATCTTGTAAAGCATCTTTATCGTAACATGATAACTTTTAAAATAGAAAAAGTAAATAAGTAAAATTTAATATTTTACATTACGCATGCCATTTCCCATGGGGAGTCGTCTGTCCTTCCCATCTCTTCCCGTGGTTGTCGTAAGTGGTGAATACCGAAAGGTAGGCAGCAGTGCCTTCCGACGAACTGCTATCTTATACTGCGATCTCCAAGCCGCCGGCCTGCTAAGCGTGGGGATTATGGCAAATATAGAGGAGACTGTTCAGCAGTGGACGATCCAGCTGATCCATGCTCCTCGGATTACAATACAAAATGCGTACAATACAATTACAACGAAGAACGAGAGGAAAAAATATAGTCCCGTGACTACAATTTTACTCACGTTGTAATTTTTTAAATAAAACAACATATTGATAAACAACAAACTCATGAAAAGAGTAATTACGTAGAGGCATTGTTACAAGTAATAATACGAGGTAAACAGCAGTTACCGAAACGAATTGGGGGAGTGAATATTACAAATTACGGGAAAAATATTTTAGCGGCAAATATGAATTAATGGCAACATTGTCCGATAATACAGCGTGTTGTTTTTTAACATTTGTTATCGCATGTTTGATTATTGTTTTTAACTTCTCTGTTTTGGTTGAAGCCGTTGAACAATAATGACTGTGTTTTAACGTTAATTACTGAATTACTCGTATCAATCTCATTGTTATAACTATACTATTTCCATTCCTTAATTATCTCGATGACAGATCCAGTGAAACCTTGAACGAGCGTTCTTTTTTACATTATGTATGCATTATTTTATAAAAATATGACGTTTACGCACGTACAAAGTTATATAAGAGTTTCTGCGACTCTGGTAAACGTCATATTTTTGTAAAATAATGATAACATATTGTAAAAAAGAACGCTCGTTCAAGTTTTCACAGGAGCTGTCATCGAGAACATAAAAAAATGGAAATAACATAGTATATCATACTTTTTATAAAATATTTTGACCCTATTACTAAGACTCGGCCGTCTGTCCGTTCGTCCGCCCTTTAAAGGGCTGTTTCTTAAAAACTGTAATAGGTTAATTGTTTTTTTATGGGATATGTTTTAGTTAGGCGGGTTGCCTAACAAATAATAATAATAGCAAAAAGTTATAAATAAAAGCGGATTCCACAAGAAACGTATTTTTAACGTATACACGATATAGACTACTTGTATACATTTTTCTATAGAAGATATTGCTGCTTGGCAACAATTGGTTGTTGGCATGAAATACACCGAGACAAAAATATTTCAATTTTCTAGAATGTTTCATATATGTAGGAGATTGCGCAACGATGTTTTTAAATGGGAATTATTTGTTAATCTCCAACGTCCCTGAATGTCCGAGTAAACAAACATCCCCACTGATTATAAGGTCAGTACCTTATAATCAGTGGGGATGTTTGTTCACTCACTCACTCTAGATTACAAAAAAGGACTCTGACACGTGTAACTAAATCACCTATGTCTAGATAAAAACTTTATTCATAATTAAACATAATCATTCGGGACTTTGTATTAATTATAAAGTATGCTGATATCGCTCTATTTTTTCTTTTTTTTGCTGATAGGTAAGCCTTTGACCACAATCTTATCTGATGGTAAGTGATGATGTGGTTGAAGGTTTATATGCAAATAATTAAACAATTATTATCAATTATAACAAATATTTGAGAACAGAAAATGTCCACCTCGTGCTGTAATCGAACCTGCGTCTACCAGTTATGCCAATCGGTAAAGCATGCCTCGGGCCGGATCATGCTTTACCGATTGAGCTACCGTAGTAAAGAATCTTAGTTAGAATTAGTCATTTAGTTCCTATTAGCAAATCGACTTAATGGGACAAAGAGTGATTTTTTGCCATTTGACAATGTAATTTATTCTGAATTGACCTACGTATATATATATGTTCTTTATTACAACTAAACTTTGATTTCTGCTTAAGGTAACTTTTTCTTTCATTGTGTTTTTTTTTCTGATAAGTTAGCCTTTGACCACTATCTCACCTGAGTGTAGGTGATGATGTAAGATGTTGTTCAGGCTAACCTAGAAGTACTGGCTCTCAAGGACAGCTGCCGGAACACATAGTTAGGTGCTTGGCCACAGATTTTCTACATGAAGGTGGTAGCTAGCCAGGCGGGCATTCGCAAAATGCCCTACCACCATGCTATAACGACTGCCATTCTTAGAGAACAGCCGGGACCGACGGCTTAACTTGACCTCCGAAGCACGGAAGCGCTCAGTAGTAATGTCACTAGCGGTCACCCATCCAGCTCATGACCGCGCGCGACGTTGCTTAACTTTGCTGATCGGTTAAGAACAGCTAAGTAAACTTCGCTACGAGCGCTTCCAAAGTTTCGTATAAAGTAAGTTTATTTTTGCGATAAAGCGAAATTACAACTATAACCGACAAACCACTTTTTTATTTTGCTGTATTACTCGTATATACATCTAAACCATAGTAGAAACTCCTTCTACTATGTCTAAACTACCCACCGTAACATAATTAATTTGCTTGCTAATTTCCATATAGTGTCTAATCTATTTCCTTTTAAAGTAGTTAATTTTGCGTGCATCACGCCATTCGCCATATCCCCTTACACAATTTTTCACTTCCCCTAAACAGAAAAAAGATAAAAAAGCAATTTAAACCTTGTTTTTAAGTTTACATTGCATGTTTATGCATGATAAAGCATTATTTGTCTAATATTTCCGATAGGTATACGCGAGTATTATTTTTTAGTCATAACTCATAACATAACCAAAAAGAAAGTATTCTAGTCAACATAACTGAGATATAACAAGTATACATTAATAAAAAAAGGAAAAATCCCGACTAAAAATTATTTATATTCTGTTGTCTTAGTTTTTCGCGATTATTACACATAGTAATTAAACAACTTTAAACGGTTTAAATCGCGTATATTTATCATTATTTTTACGATCTCTGCAAAGTGTTAGAAACGTCGGCGGGACAAAAAAAATACGCGATTTAAACCGTTTAAAGTTGTTTATTTACTATTATTTGTATTCGTTAAACGTTTTATCGTTCCATTGAACATAAAACTGCAAGTTATATATATTTATGGAATCGTGTTTTAAAACCCTTCATTTTGATATCCCAATCCATAGGTTCAGAAGAAAAATAAAATACCTAACAATATGGCGTGTAAACTCCACCAGTTTGCTGTTATTTATTTTTATGTACTTAGTGTCACTTGCGCTGTCAATACGAATCTAACGATATATATCTTACATTGAAATCAGTTAGACCGTTTAGGAGTTATGGAGGAATAAAGAAACTCACAAACATACATACATGAACCCTGAATATATAACTCCTTTTTTGGGCAGTCGAGTAAAAATTAACATTTTTAAAACACGGGTATACTGGAAACCTTTTTAATTGCGCTTGAATTTTTCATTACCACTTTCCGAGCCTTAGCTTGGAAATTGGATCTGTTGCTCCGTTTCTAAAAGAAATATGTAATTTTTGTTTCCAAAACACTTTACATTGTTTTTAAACGTTTGTCTGGCTAAAGCCTCGAGAGAGTATTCTTTTATCCCGCTATGATTTTTAGTCTCAGGTATACTCTACCACTGTACAAAAAGTAAAAATGTTTTTAAAATAACAAGTTGATATATGAGTGCTCAGCGAGACGTCAACGCGGGCGTCCCGAGCTCTCCTTGAAAAAGACCACCGAATGTGGTTGAAACTATAGTCGGAGCTATCTGACTTATTCACGTGAGTTATCCCGTATTATTTACTAAAATGAGTGAAAACCACGTTAGTACCACCATTATATATAAGAAAAATTGTTACGTTATGTGTATACGTATCTACAACGCTATACCTAAATGAAAAAATTACCAACCCGTAGATTCCTAAGTAAGCTAAAATTATGGCTGATAGAGAGGTCATTTTACTCAGTCTCAGAATTACCAAATTTGAATAGACAAATATGTTAAAATTAATTAGATACTAAGGAATCATGACATTGTAAAATTGTATTGATTAAAAATCAATTCTCATATATAAATTAATAATTTGCACGCCGCTATGCGGCAAAATGTACTAGGAACTATACCATAGTACATATATTATCCATCTTTATGTACCGACATTTTATGCAAATAAATATTATTATTATTATAACAACTAATCTACATTTTTTTTCTCTTTGCTACTAAAAGAAGTAATGATCGTTGTCTATTATTAAGAAGTAATAATTAACATCCTGTATAAGGTCCCAATCTATACACAAACGATATTGCCAAAAGATATTAATCACGGGCTCTAAAGGATCAGTACAATCCTCTTTATTGACCTCAGGGGGCCATTTTTGTATTTATTGAATTTTGCGCATTGGCGGACCACATGGGGCATGGGGTAGGCTTAATGCGTTTTTTTTTATTTTGGGTCAGTAAGGAGGAACTGGGTGGGTATAAGTTTTAATATATTTTTATCTTTTGCGTATTTTTAATACTGCGACATGCATGATTTATCATTCATCACGTAAAGCGAAGCTAGTGTAGTGAAAATATTTATATATATATATAAACTTAGTTGAATCAATAAATATTTTTTATAAAATTATATTATAGTAGTTAATTTATATTATAGTAAATAGTATTCTGAAATATTTAAAGTCTAAGTAGATAATATAACGGAAAACTTGTTTACCGATAGTTTTTTTATAGTAAATACTCATCACTACATACTCATGGTCCGTACTTATTTTTATTTTATTTTGTTTAGTACATCATTTTTAGTTTTCAGATAGTTCTCCAACTTATCAATATTCTTCGTTAGCCTAGTGTTAGTTAAGTTAAAGTGAGTCCATACGTATCAACATATTTATCTAGTTTGTTAATAATATATTTTTTATACATTTAATACCGATTTAGTTTGTCATTGAAGGGCCAGCCACAGATTACCGTGATGCCCTTGATGTTTTGATTAGAGCCTCCACGACCTCTTCGTTTCTGTTTCGGTTCGGTATACGAAACAGAAACGAAGAAGTCGAATTAAACCGATCGAAATTAGGGTAATGAAGATGTACTTATGTAAATTTTCACAACATTGAAGAATATTATTATTACAAAACTTCGTTTATATCGAAAACGAAAGAAAAGTCAAAAGTGTCATCGAATACTCGTAACGCGGCAGTTATAATAATAATTATTTATTCAGAAACAAATTGCACTTACAAAATTAGTTACGATCTACGAATAAATTTATTCGTAGGTTACGATGATATATTTGTATTTATCACAATATAAGGTGGCTAGAAATGTTCTGCAGAACTTTCTTTGAAATATATATAGTTTTTTAATAATTTACGGTATCAGTCGAATTTCCCACTGCTGAACACATCTTCCCCCATTGAGGGGAAATTTGACATCACCCACGCTTCGCAGGTGTCTTGGGGATCGCAGTGTAAGATATCAGTACCTCAGAAGGCGCTGCTGCCCACCTTCCGGTATTTTACACCTAGTCGCCTCTTACTACACCCACGGGCAGAGATGGGGAGCTGGCACCACACGGGCTTTACGGGACTTTACGGAAATCTTAACACCTGTCATTGGACACGTAGGTACAATAACTTCCAATAATCTTAGATCAAGGATGAGAGCCAGTAATTCTAGGTTAGCCTGAACAACATCTTCGACCACATCAGCGTTTACTATCAGGTGAGATAGTGGTCAAAGGCTAGCCTATCAAGCATATATAAGTAAACAGTTTTCAACCTCGAATTCCTGGATTACGTTAGCACCTTAGATTATTGATGGGTCTCCGCGCGCGCTCCGACTAGATACCGCCGGTGTCTTTGTAAAATGCGGCAACTAATACTACGCCGAAGTCGGCGTACCCGAGCCAGTTTCGCCTTTCATTAACCTTTATCTTTCAAACAATGTACGCCTACTACCTACATATAATTATAATTATTTTTAATCATATTATTTAAATATTAGTTAAGAGATGTAAATAATAAAATAACTGTTAAAAATGAGGCCTTCAACTAATTAAAATCTTATTTAATTGCCTTGAGTTGCCGCATTTACGGATCTATTGTTTTCAGGTAGCGCGGTATCTAGTCGGAGCGCGAGCGGAGACCCATCAATAATCTAAGGTTAGCACAAAGCGCGCCTTGCCCTGACCTTGTTACTGACACACGATTAACATTTTGAAAACCTCAGAAACGGGATTAGTTTTTTTCGAAAAGCCCTTAAACTTTTTTAATTTGAAATTCGAGCGATCCGTTGAATGCAAATAAGTCTTTAACTTTGTTTGTTTAGGACCGGAACAGAAGACTTCAGTATGAAAACTTGGGATTAGCTGAAAAGGTCCCGGATATTTGCATTTAGTAGACATTGTTAAGGTTTTAAATTTAGGATTTTATGAATAAATTGACGGGATACTTTTGGGTGTAAATTAACAGCATGCTTTAAATATTAATTTAGACGATTTTATGGATTCGTCATGTGCTTTTTGTAATACCACAAACACGTTTTTAGAGAAATTTTTGGCGTCGGTTTTATCTTTGCATAAATTGAATTGATCCGATTTTGATGACATTTGACACAAACAGTTCTCGTTCTGAAATTGCATACCTTTTTGCAATATACCGTCAGAATGGACTGGACGGATGAAGATATTTAGTTACTTAAGTAATTATTTTTTTAGGTTTATTGAAGTACTTATTAAAATTTGCCAATCTACCCGAAACTTATGGAGTTACCCTATGTCATATACAAACCCTAGCAAAATACTTAATATTTAAAGAAAAAATGAAAAATCAAGTACCGCAGAGGTTGTAATTCAATTAACTTTTCTTTGTTTCAGGTGCGTGTGAAAACAGTGTTACAGTGCGATAAATAAGTGTTACCAAAAATGTGTGTGCAATAATGTGTTAGTGCATAATGTCGCCGCGGCGGCGCTGCGGTCGTGTCACGTGACGTCACAAATACAAAATGGCGGAGAGTAGTCCCGCCACTTCGATCATAGAGGGCACTGTTAAGTTCCGTGATGGGAAAAAGGTAAGCTTGAAATTTTCAAACCTTCCAAAATTATTAAAGGTCTTTGTATACTCTGTACCTACCTAATATGGATAGGTATTGATTTAAAACGAACGTTACCTACTTTGCTGAAACAGCACGAGTTGCCTACAGGAGCAATTCATGCTATTTTACAGAATCGCCAAATTACGATTGGGAAGCGCAGGATAAGTCGAAGGCTCATAATTATTACAGCGTTATATATTTTTAGATCCGTATTACTTTGTATTCATGATTAAAACCCTATGTGTCAATAGGTTCTGATAAATGCCGTTAGAATTATTCCCAGAATTGAACTACCGTTTGCGTGAGCACCGTTATCTTATTATCGATTGACATATTTCCCGATATCGATAAGTTATCTGGTTTATCAAACAACTCTATATCGAGTGTGCCTCTTCAGGTGTGCTGCTAGTGTTAAAAGGATGTTAAATATGCAAGCTCCAATTGTAGAACTACGTCATCTACTATCTATGATTGGTTTTCTGGAGATTTTCAGCGATAAGACCGCCAAATGTTACTTTGTTTTGAATTTTGTTTCATTTCTTTTTTCTTTTTTTATTCCTGATAGGTTAGCCTTTGACCACTATCTCACCTGATGGTAAGTGATGATGTGGTCGAAGATGTTCTTCAGGCTAACCCAGAAGTATTCAAAAACACTTTACAAAGTAACCTTAGCTCTATTCATTATGAAAAAAAGCTTATAAATGCCAATTGTGGACATCCCTATGTTAAAAATGATTATGTCCAATTTGACGTCCTTCAAAGACGTTCGTCAGCTTTGTCTATTTTAAAGATTTGGTAACTACGTCAGATTAAAAAAACTCCTCAAGTGCCGGCCTAGAACTGTTTCACCTCAGATCAGTCCGTATATATAAGTCCAGGTTACAAAGGGAAATGGACCAGAAGGTGGGCAGCAGCGTCTTCTGAAGAAGTAACATCTTACACTACGTCTCCCCCAAGGGGGAGGCATCCTTCAACAGTGCACGTTAGGTCTGTTGATGATAGTGTGAAAGTAGCGATTATTATGGCTACACACAAGATACATGAAGACACAACTCCTAGAAGACTACAATACAATATCTCAGACACAGGATCGTTTTGTAAAGTTTACAAGTTTTATTTATTTATTTAATCCTCAACATAAAGTACACCGTTTCAAACTACAAGTAAGGTACAATATGGAACACGTTAAGTTCCGTTACAATTATAGAGGAAGACAACATGCAAAAATGAACGAAATACAATTTTGATTATGATTTTACATCTAGAAATTAATAATACTAACGGAATTTTGAAATAATTTGGTGTTAAAAAGAACACAAATAAAAGAAAAAAAAGAGTTATAACATTTAACAAAACAGAATTGCAATATATAGATATATTGCAATTCTGTGTTTTGTTAAATGTACTTAAGTGTAAAGTTACAAAGATTGATTAAGTATAACTGTCTTAAACTTGTCCACGGAATTGTTCTTCGAAATGTCATTGTACTGTTTTATCATTCTATTAAGTGGTGCATTATGGCCTAAATTTGATTTATTTTTTGTGGCAACGAGTACCTAATTTAAAACTTGATGCCCTCTTTGATATTAATGGGACAGAAAAAGTTAACACAGACAACAATTCAGGTGTATCCAACAAACCATTTGCAAGCTTAAAAAGAAATGAGAGGTCGAGCATTCGTCTTCGATCTGATAAAGAATTTTATATCTCCTTTGTAGAATTGTAGATTTGTCAACATCGCATTAAACTATCAGCAAAACATCATTACGTATTCTAGGAACAGGGAGTGTTTAGATAATACGATTAAATTCTATTGTAGTTTACTCACGCCTGTTGCATACATGGCTAATGAAGCTAGGTGCTTATCTTACCCATAAAGAGACATCTAGCTATGATGGACTAGCGGTAATAGCTATGGACTGCCGTGCCGCTGGTCCATGGTTCGATCCCAACAGCTGGCTTTAGCTTCACCGCGTTGTGGAAGGGCATTTTGCGAATGTTCTCCTGGCTAGCTACCACCGTCAACTAGAAAATCTGTCGCCAAGCACCTAACGGTGTGTGATAAGTTGGGGCCGTCGCGTCGGCATGTTCAAGCATCTTCCTAATGCCCTATCACCATGCAAATTAGAATCATTTACTACTCCCAAAGCTCGTCTTTCAATTCAAGACTACTTACTAACTCTGAATTAAAGTCGGTATTCGTACCAAAAATCCTCACGTGTTGCACAAATAACTATTATATATACCAAACGTACTATGTACAGTCGCCTGCAAGAAGTATACACTTCGTAATTTTCAAAATTCATAATGTGATGTCGCTAAGTTATTAATCGAAGTTAACATTAACATGAGTAAAAATATTCAACTTATTCTTTGATTTTAAGATACTTCAGAAGTTTGCATCGTGGAAGGGCATTTTGCGATTGCCCGCCTGGCTAGCTACCAACCTAAAGTAGAAAATCTGTCGCCAAGCACCTAACGGTGTGTTCCGGCAGCAGTCCTTGAGAGCCAGTGAAATTACAGGCACATGAGATTACAACAATGTCTCAAGGTGACGGGCGCAGTGCACTTCATGACTTGTAATGAAATGCTTCTGTTATAGGCAGAGGTTTGTCCACTTAACATCAGGTAAAACTCGAGCTTGTTCCGGCACAAAAACATAAAAAAATACCTACTGTGTACAATGTACATACAAGTAACTAAACCAGTAGTTTAGTTTAGCTGTGTCTTCAATTATTCATTCTGTTGCTTTGGCAATCTAGTCACCGAATACAGTAATAGTTACTAGGTACAGCCGAGCCGAGTATAGTAAACAATTGACAATAAGTACACTATAGTAATAAGTGTACACTTTGTCGGTAGGACTTTGATCGTATCTATGCATGCGAAGTGAATCATGCATGTCCGGATGTTTAGTAGGAATTTTAGGTCGAAATATTTAAATTAGTAATTATTATTCATCGTTGCACATCGCACACGGAACAATCGATGTGTGCTTTTGCCACTCTATTCGATTGGTACTTTGGGACTACAGTCCTATAGTTAGAACATGCATATATTATATACTAGCAGCCCTCACGGGTATTAACAATATTATAAATTGAAACACGTAAAAAGTAGTTATTCAGACATAACTGTAATAGTTAGACATATGGTATTGCGGACTTTTTTGTAGATATTGATGTACTCAAAAAAATTTTAGTGCATGACTTTGCTCTATTGTCAATAATTTACGCAGCGTACGCGATATAACGATTTTTTGGTATATTTTTCACACTTTAGGTTACATTATCGAAATTTTCATACGGATCCCTAAGTTTTTGAAAATTTCTATAGCCTATGTTCATCAGGGATATTGTAGGATTCTAATCGTGAAAGAATCATTCAATTCGGTCCAGTATACTTAAGTTTCTTCGTTTCATACAAAAATACAAATCTATCCTCATTATGATATTAGTATAGATATAGAAGTATACATAGAGATGTACCCCATTTTGACCATTGTGGAGTACCAATGTCAAAATGAACCTTATTTTAAAAATACATAATAAGACCCCTGATCTGTACGATTCGCCTTAATACCAGATCGAGACTAAAACTAGATTGATAATCATGTAAAGAAGTTCGATAACATCCCTTCATAACTGAATTTGACTTCCTTCATAATCAGTCTAACAAATTAAATGATAAAAAAGTATATATCGATATGTCTGCATGGTTATTGAAATCCTTCGATACCGTATGCGTTGGATTATTGACAAAGATGTAGTGTGGCTGGAAGTGGCGTAGAATAGCACCTGCGATTACTACTGACCCACTGACTCACGGCTGTTATCTCACAGGCTGCAGCATTTTTCAGTTTCTTTATGCCTGAAGTGAATTAAAATGAAGATTCACGAGATCCACAAATGTCAAATGCACGTGAATTTCATTATTTAAACCTGAGTACGGGAACATACTTTGGTCGCCATCTTGTTATCGTCAATACCAACATACATATAAATAAATATAGCTGACATAGCAAAGATAAATATTTATGACAAAAGCGCGGTAATTCCTTTTTTGTCTACTCTCTAAATACACTTATTTGCTTATTAGGTGTAGGTACAGTTTTATTGATTTCGAATATTCATAAAGCAGGCACATAAAGTTGAATCTCTAAAATAAATTATAAAATCTTGTGGATGTCGAGCGCAGTGCATTTTTTTTGTTGCTGATATGTAAGCCTTTGACCATAATCTCACCTGATGGTAAGTGATGATGTGGTCGAAGGTGTTAACAGGCTTAAACCTAGAATTACTGTCTCTCAAGGACAGCTGCCGGAAGTGACCGTTAGGTGCTTAGCGACAGATTCTCTACTAGAGGGTGATCGCTAGCCTTGCGGGAATTAGCAAAATGCCCTTCCACCATGCGGTGAAGCTCAAGCCCGCGGCGGGATAAGAACCATGGAGTTGATGATTGGAGCTGCGCGGCAGTCCACAGCCAACGCCAACGATCCATCACTGCGTCACCCAGAATTGTTTGTGTATTAACTCATAACTATTACAGTTGCAAATAGTGAAGCATGATGCATATCATTAGGCATGTGACTTCACTGCATAACTTAGTCTAAACGATCATGTTATTAAACTTTATTATTTATATATTCGTATTAGAAGAACTGTTTATATTAGAATCGGGAGGTGTAGTTCTGGAATTCGCTCAAAAAAGTTTTCCTTCGGGATCCAACTTAACGCGTTAGTGTCGATATTGTCTGTAGTCTGAACATTCAATTTAGTGAAGACGATTCAGTGGCAAATGGTTATGGACTGCCGCGCAGGAGTTCATGTTTTGAATTCTTTCGCTGGCAGCACTAAAGAGTGTGTCTGCCAAGCTATCTGAGCCATCATTGCTTCCATCCATTACGATAACATTAAAAAGAATACTATTTTATATAACCGTCGATTCCAGTTAAATGAACATCCTTGTTAACGTTTTAATTAAAAGCTCTACAGTTTCTTTTTGCCTACCTCGGCGAGGATTTGAAGGATCGGATAAATTAAATACTAACATTGACTTTCATATTCATAAAATGGACCCATTCAAAGTGGTTGAGAACTTTTTTGCTTATTTAAAATGAAATCGCAACTTTTATGCACAAAATTACGTTCAATATAATTATGCCTATGACAATTAGTATTTGTGTATCAAAAGAAACAAGACCTCAAAGTGATTATTACTAAAGTATTACAAATTACAACGAGGGATAAATTATAGTTATGTGCTGGATAATTTATCCTTTCATTGTAATTTTGTAATATAATAAAAAGCATTCGTCATTGCCAAAAAATAATAAAATAAAAAAGTACTTCAGTAGTAGCACAGAATAAAAAGGACGGTGATGGTAGTACTACTTCAGTAATAGTTCCACTGAGAATTTGACCAATTAAAACTAGAGGGGCTCTATGAGCTGCAGATATCGCGATTGAAATATGTTTTTATTTACGTATAAAAACCCCTATCTATGTCTCCGCGGTGTGGAAAAATTACCAAAAAGTAAATCGACAACAAAAAACATATTAACTATCGAGAATCGGTTGAGAAATGCGACCTGTAGAGAACAACCGGAAATCTGGAAAGACATACGAAAGCATTTTTGTCTCAGCTGTAAAGCAGAAGCTTCCCTTGCCCTTCGGGCTTGAATGGCAAGTAGCTGGGCACGAGTATTGAAACGCCCGTAGCACAGAATTTGGTATTTTTAAAGATCAACAAGGTTAAGCAACGTCTGCTGCAGTCATCAATTGGATGGGTGACCACTAGATTCCTACTTAAGCCGTCGGTCTCGGTTGTTGTCTTAAGATTACAGTCGTTATAGCATGGTAGGGCAAATAAAAGTGTGTAAAGTGGCAAATAATAGCAATGACGAATGCTCCGTGCTTTGCGAGCTGAAGTGCTCTTTATTGCTTCGTAGCTAGAGTCGCTTATTTATTGGAATAGCTTTGCGAAGTGATCTTTCTGTTCTTTTTATTCTGTGCTGTAACTACCAAATGTTGTTTGTAAATTTGGCTTAGAGAGATGGACCGTATTTACATTTCATACACCACCAATGCGTAAGTTAACAAAGATGAACATTTATAATTGTTCATGGCAAAAGGCCAAAAAGATATGCATTTATCTCAAATAAATTTTAAACTCAATAGCCAACTTTCCTCGTTAAACCAAAGAACTAGAAAAGGGGTACAATGGCTTCCAAGCCCAAACACCCTTGTCACTTCATTTGTTTGACAGATAACTTTGCGGGAACATTGTAACTAATGATTGTTGAATAGCTTTGTCTGCACCTACCTATTGGACCTTTTTGATTTATTGTCTTGTGTATACTTCTGCGATATATCTATAATATTGACTGGAAATATTACCTTTATAGATTAATGAATGTTAGTACCGAAATAAATGTACGACTGAGAATATTGGGTATGTTTCAAGAAGGATTAAATTGAAATAAATATACTTTTAAGAAATTTGTGAAGTAGATACGTGTGGTGTGACTTTGAAAGACAGTTAGGAACAGCTTGATAAAAAACACAATGTTGAGTGAATGAAGATATGGTCATCCAGTGAGGATGGACGAAGGAAGATTGCCAAAACCAATATACAAGATCAGTATGAAAAGAATAATTGAATCGTGAAGTCCCCTGCGAACTTATTCTGACCACATTGGCCAAGTTCTAGAAAGCCATGTATAGTACCACCAACTTAACTGTGTAGTTCTCGAGGGCGCTATTGGTCAAGGAAATCAACTACAAACTGTCACAATTTGAGGGAATTTTGTAGTTCTTTTTTCTGCCGCCTGAACAGATAAGTTGGTGGGTCTGTAATAAGTACTCACCGTTAACAGAAGGACGTGTATTAAGAATGTATTGAGAGATAAGGAACCAAGAATAACAAGAGCATTACTAGTGGAAATCCGTGGTCACTGACAATATGTTATTCCTGTATTTCCTCTCCATCCTTAGGTTGCCTGGAAGAGATCACTATTAGTGATAAGGCCGCCCATTGTAACACTTTATTGTAAGCTTTCTTTTACTTTTATGTTATTTTTGTATATTAAGTGGTGTAACAATAAAGAATTATCTATCTATCTATCTAATATGTAGGTATGAATATTAATCTTCTCGCAGCTAAGTCACTTGTATATTGGTCCGCATCGAGTTTTATTACTTTACCAACTGTACTTTCGATTCGCTTTTTTATTTAACTGGGCTATAGTTACTCAATTCCTGAACGCATTATTAACGAAAATATAACACTTTTTGAAGCAATGAGAGCTGAGCGGTATTAGTTATGGACTGCTATAACCAAGGTCCATGGTTTGATTACCACCACAGCACCGGCTTGAGCTTCAACGTCTGCTAGGGCATTTTAAGAATGCTTGCCTGTGGATCTTAGTAAAGGAGAAAGTTTCACGTCAAACATGTTGCAGTAGCTGTCCTTCAGAAAACTTTTTTTTTTATGTTATAGTGACTGAACAAGCTCGAGACCCACCTGATGTTAAGCGGACTAACCTCTGCCTATAACAGATGCATTTCATCACAAGTCACGAATTGAACTGCGCCCGTCACTTTGAGACATAGTCGCTAAGTCTCATGTGCCTGTAATTTCACTGGCTCTCAAGGACAGCTGCCGAAACACACCGTTAGGTGCTTGGCGACAGATTTTCTACTTGAGGGTTTTCTATATGGACCTGAACTTGTCCTATTCTAGTAACATCTTCGGTTACATCATCTCTTAATAAACAGATGAGGTTGTGGTCAAAGGCTAGCTTATCAACAATAAAAAAAATCTTGTGTAAAAAAAATCTCGCATTAAATAAGAAAACTTCGATAAAAATAAAAAATCTCGACGTTCCAGAAAAACATCTTGTTCACGTTTTAATTAAAACATCTACAGATTATATTTGCCTACCTCGGCGAGGATTTGAAGGATCGGGTAAATTAAATACTAACATTGACTTTCATATTCATAAAATGTGCTCGTTTAAAAAGGTTGAGAAGTTTTTAGCTAATATAAAATGAGATGATAATATTTAACGGTAATTTATTATCAAATGTACGTAAACATAACTTGTGGTATATGCCAATTACACGTGTTTATTATACATATTACATAAAAACAATTTTTTAAATAAAAAAACAACATGACTGTACTAGGTACTTAATACAGTTAGGGCTCAGCCTTAATAGAAGTACATTTCACAAGTTACTAAATCTAACTAATTAAATTGTTTAAAAAGACCATTATCAAGTATTGTACTCAATGAAGAAAAATGTGGCTATATCGTATTCTTAATAATTAACAGATTCAGGCGTTACTTTGCGGAAATCCATAATTAATAAATATAAAAATATTAAGTCAACATTAAATTATTATTTTACAAAAAGTTTAAAAAATAAATATACTTAAGTACTTATATAGATATTTGTATGCTTAAATTTTTAAAATATTTTTTTAATTATTCTATATCTTTTATTATAGAATCCATCCTCGTTGGCTGTGTTGCATAAAGCGTCGCTATGAAATCTCGAGGTCTTGGTTTAGATCCCGGGTTTGGATAGGTATAAAGTTATTGTGCAAAGAAGTTGTCATTAGCAGTTCGTAAACTGTGATATGTAGGTGACAATAGGCTCTTCCCTATTTATATCCACAACATACTCGTATCAGTCGAAACGTGGGAGATACCTTTGTCCAACCTTTCGGGGATATAAAAGCGTGAAAATATTGTATACACAGTATAACATAGTATCGACAGAAGGTCAGTCGTATAGTGAAAATAAAATAACAGAATATATATTTCATCATCTATAAAATAACTACAAGAAAAAAAAACACAACGAATGGAAAAAATAGAAACAAGAGCGACATTCCAATCGTGACCTTCGCGACTTTGTTGAGTTCGAATCTCGCTCGCTTTATGTTATTTTTTTTGGCTTATACATTTATTTTAATGTTGTCTTAAGTTTTTGCGATTATTACACATAGTAATTAAACAACTTTAACGGTTTAAATCGCGTATATTTATCACTATTTTTGTGACGTTTCAAACACTTTGCAGTGATCGTGGTCACGGGGTGACATAATGATAAATATTGGCGATTTGAAAATTAAAATATATGTAGTAATTAAACTACTTTAAACGGTTTTTAAAGTAGTTTAATTACTACATTTATTTTAATTTTGTTAGTCGTACATAAAATCTCTTTACAAGTCCTTCCTGTGCTTTGTAATGATTACGAAACGAAATTAATCTTCTGGCTAATGTCTTATATATAAAATAGAACTTCTAACTGCTGGAGCTAGGCCCACTTTCATCTTTAAAACTGATATCCTTTAAAACCTTCAAAATCTCAATCCTAGCTTCAAACTTTTGCTTATCACTAAACTTCCTGAAGGTCGGTATCAACGACATGAGAAACTGTTTGTCTTCGTCGTCTTCATCTTTCTTAACATCTTTTAGGTAATCTATGATTTTCCCGTCAGAATTTTGATTGTTTTCGTAAAGGTGTTGAAAAGTGTCTGATTCTAACATGATGGCATGTCTTGATGTGTTTTCGAAGCTTGATTCACATTTGATAGCGTTATCTAGAGGATCTTCATTGCCTTCCATGCTCTCATCAGCATCAAAATCTCCGTCTTCTTGATTATTTGAATCATCATTATCCAAGTCTTTTAATGGTCGACAGCCAACATTATAAATTGGCAGGAGGAAGTTCATCAGGTTAAAGTATCCGTAGGTCTTTCGCCTTTTTACTGGTATGTTTTTCTTTCGTTTCTGTTCTTCTTTTCTCTGTTCTGATACCTCGCGACCGAAGCATGTTCTGAGACTCTTCCATCGCTTTTGTAGTTCATGACCTGAGAAGTGAATTAATTGGATTAAAATATATCTGAGTAACTTAAATATCGTCGGATATTCATCAAGTATTTGACTCTCTGTAATTTGTATATAATTAACTCTATTTTGGGATATAATCTAACAAAAATCATACGCGGTATATGTCAAAACTTATCAAGTTGTCGAGACCTGATCTAAGATATATAATTTAATTAGGTACAGGTACAAAATTAATTCTTAGAACTTTCATTTTTATGACATTTAAAACCTATCTTACTGCCTTGCTGGCCAGTTTAAAAAGCATTAATATGTCAAAAACAAAGAAACCATAATTTCAGGTAATATAATACAGAATACTGGAGTCACAGTCACATCCATACTGTTCGTTTTAATGGGAGGCTTAGAGAGATGGACTGTATTCACAATACACACACCACCAATGCGTTATTGCTAACAAAGTTTACATGCGAACTTTTAGAATTGTTGAAAGGGCAAAAGGCCAAAAAGGTACACGTTTCGCTCATATAAATTGTAAATTCAATAGCCAACTTTTCTCGTTAAACCAAAGAACTAGAAAAGGTTAGAACAGCCTCCAACTCCGGATACCCTTGTCAGTTCACTTGTTTGACAGATAACTTTGCGGGAACATTGTAACTAATGATTGTTGAAAAGCTTTGTCTGTATCTACCTATTGAACCCTATTTGATTAATCTTTTTCTGTCTACTTCTTTATATTTCTATATTATTAAGCAGAAACATTAATCTCATAGTGTTTAGCTGTTAGTGTCAACATCGTGGCAGTGAAAGAGTAGTATGGCAGAAGAAGAATACTCGTCAAATAAATATTGAAATGAGAGATTTAAGAACTGAAGATGTGACTGGACATGGTAAGGAACGGCGTGATAAGAAAGCAATGTAGAGTGAAGTAGAATTTAGTGAAGTTAGAGAAAGGTAAAATGTTATGGTTTGTACATGTGGAAAGGGCCGACGAAAGCGGATTGATAAAACACGTATACAAGGCGTGTGTGAATGTAATAGTTAGAAGTGGACGTATTCATTCGTTCAAATCATGAATACTCCTGACAGAAGACAGTGTACGAACAATGAGGGTGGAGGAAGCAAGAGATACATTTATGCCCGAATCGTTAAAAGTGAAACTTCCTTCAAACAGTAGAACTCTTTTGGACGAGTTTGTCCGGAGAAGTACTGCCAATTTACTTATGTCTACCGCCACCACTAATCTTCAAAATAAGTTCTACTGACAAAAACCCTTTCGGGGTATGGGACTGTGTCAGGTCAGGTAGATGTTAATAGGCTTGCCTTTCATTACATAGGATATTGCCTCGTGGATTTTCAGTCGCGAAATGATGTTTCTACATTAAAATGTGTTTCAGTCTCGTGAAACCGTACGACACTAGACAAAACTTCTTACAGCATTCAACTCTTTCATGAGGCCGCATCTTCTCCCAAGTTGGAATGATCTCCTTGCACACCTCCTGCCAGCACATGGTCTTCTGCTTCTTGTTGTGGTAATACTGAGGGTCTTCTTTGTCGTACAGCATCCTCCGCTTTTTGACAGCCAGAATTAAGTGTTCCGGGTCTAACTGGACGCGCTTCCAGGAATCCGACATTACGTACAACTGCTAAAAATAAAAGTTAAGTTTGAGTTTAGTTAGTTAAAGTTTGCTAGATGTTTAATATTGTGAAACCACCGAGTCGCCTTTTATATGTAATTTCTCTTACAAATGGGTTGTCTGGAAGGAATCGCTTTGAGCGATAAGACCGCCCATTGTAACACTAAGTCTTATTGTTTGTTTGTTATAGTTGTCTAAATTATGGTGTTTCAATAAAGAGTTAATCTATCTAAATTAATCAAAATAATTATCAGTTATGTGCTTTATGCTGTTGTTTAAAACACATTATTTAATTGAAACAAGCAAATGGCATGTTACATACAACAAATAGCTGGCTTACGAGATACTTATCGATATTCATTTCAGTGATTATTTTTCCTTAAAGTTTCAGATTAATTATGTTAAAATGAGCTATTCTGATTTAATCCCCCAGTCGCATCTCCCGCAATTATAATGATTACTTAATTCGAGACTGTCTTCTGTGTGTTTTGCAAATTAAATCTCTTATTCTAAAAATCATTTTTATTCTAGCTCTTTTATAACTTTACTTAAGTGCAACCTCGATATAACAAATCGGAGGGAAACAAGAAAATATTCGTAATATCAAGTAATTCGTTGAACTGAGGTTTGTTATGTTGAGGTTAGATTGGTCTAAAATTCATTATAAAGAGGTAAAAGAATAGTTTTATTCACCTCAATATGTATTACGTACTTATCTTGTTATAGCGAATAACTTCTACTAATAAATGAAAACACATGTTTATCAAATTACTATATGTATTTGCTATGTATTTAAAAACAATTAGGTAGATAATATTTTTTTTTTCTTACATTAATAATCAAAAACAATTAACAATGTGGTTATATAGTAGCTTCATCTCAATTTTGTTCATTGATTAGAAAAAAAGTCATTGATAGTTGTCTGTTTACCACCGGTATGAGTTATGACATCCAAAGCGCAATCTAATTTCGTGATGGATTTCACTACATCGTCACTCAAACCTCCCTTTTTGAGAAACACAGATTTTATTGTATTCAAAGCATTATAAGCATCTTTTATTGTGAAGTTATGCTCGTCAATTTCACCCTCTTCTTCCTCGTCTTCATCCGCTTCTGCATTAGTAACTGGCAACACAGATGTGACGATGTCAGCATCAGTTAGTTCTCCACAGATGGCCAAATCATTATCAAAGGTAACGAAGTCTTCGAAGTCAGTCTCTTGAAGGTGTAATTCTTCTTGAACTCTTTGCCAGGTCCTAGCAAGTTCTGCGATTGGTAAATCGTCCTCCTCATCTTCGCATGTTACTTTAAACCCACTTTTCTTGAAGCAGTTTGCAATGGTCTTTTCAGTGACTAAATTCCAAGCTTTGGCGATCATCCACATGGCTTGTAAAACGTCAATTGTAGTTGGTGTTTGACGTTCAACATCAGCAAGAAATCGTCTGACAACTTCCTTCCTATAATGCATTTTGAAGCTTTGGATGATGCCCTGATCCAGTGGTTGTAGTTTTGAAGTGGTATTTGGAGGTAAGTACTTTATTTTTATATTTTTCAGGTTAGGAATTTCTCCGTGTGCAGTACAATTATCGATGAACATTAGAATTTTCTTGTTTTTTTTCTTCATCTCTTTATCCAGACTTTTAAGCCAATTGCAAAAAGCATCACTGGTCATCCAAGCCTTCTGGTTGGACGTGTAATCTGTTGGCAGATTATTGACATTCTTAAAACATCGCGGTTTTTGATATTTTCCGATGATTAGTGGCTTTAGTTTGTAAGTCCCAGTACAATTTGTTCCCAGCAGTACTGTTAAGCGAAGTTTACTTTTTTTCCCACCATTACATTCATCGCTTTTGAATGATAAGGTTTTGTCAGGTAAACATTTATAGAATAGTCCAGTTTCATCGGCGTTAAAGATGTCTTCGGGATCGTATCCGGTGGTCAGCTCTGCCAGTTTGTCTTTCCAATCATCACATACTTGTTCATTAACACTACCACTTTCACCGCATATTTTTCGAAAAACAACCTCGTTTCGTTTTTTGAAATTTTGAAGCCACCCGTTGCTAGCACGGAACCCTTCATGTCCCAATTCTACTGCAAACCGCTGAGCCTTTTCCTGAAGAATAGGGCCTCCGATTGGGATTTTTTTGTCTCGGCACTGTTTTAACCACTTTAACACACATTACTCTACGTCCTTGAACTCGCATGATTTTAATCTTTTACTTTTTACATTCACACCACTTTCTTCTGAAAACTTATCTTTAAATTTTAAAATTGTAGCCAATGTACTTGCGGGAATCCCGAACTTATTAGCTATGTCTAATTTTTTCGTCATGGGATTTTGGTCAACATAATTAATGATGTTTTGCTTTTCTGCGACCGATAAGGAACACCTTTTACGTTTCTGAGCCATTTTAACTTAAATCTTTAACAATAGTGACGAGCAGAGGTGTTTACATTACTTTCCATCAAAACAACAATGATTACTTTACAAACAAAAGCGTGTCGAAACATGTCGAGACATGAATCACATTATAAGATTAAGACTTATATTATTGGTGGAAACTTTGTATAAAGGTTTTGGGTTGGCAAAATTCGTTAATTAGAGGTATGAATACTTTTTCTTGATAGTTGAAAATTCGTTATTAAGAGGTTGTACACAAAGAATGTTCGCAATGTAAAGGTCTATTTTATATTGACTCTTATGGACAATTCAAGGGGATTACGAAGAATTTGTTAAATCGAGGAAGTCGTTGTATTGAGGTACGTTATATTAAGGTTGCACTATTAGTACCACAGATTTCCATAATATGCCGATTTCGATGTTGTTATTCTTTTCTAAAGCGATCTTAGCTATATTTTAAGATTTGCTTATAAACTTCGGAGTTGAACTAAAATGTTTATCAAGGTGTAGGGTTGGAGCTTTAATAACGGATGTGTTTTGTATATTTTAAATTTAAAGACATAAATTCATGTACCAACGAAATTTAAAGTGCATCGGATTTGGATTAGTTGATGATCGTATCCATCTATTTGTTATAATACCTGAGAGTCATTATTATTATGTAACAATCTTACAATATATTCCCTGAACTGTTAACCAAGTAATTTAATTAAGTAGGTAATAAAAAAGATCACCGCACTGGTTAATACGAGTACATAACTACATAATAACTACTCACTTTATATATATATATATATAAGTTATGTAGGTGTCCTAGTCTACCTAATATGTAGTAGGCACGTGCCTTCTAGTTGTGTAGGCTATCTCACTTACTACGACTAAGTTTGTTTTGTTTCTTTGACACACATAACAGCTGCTGACTACGTATAAATAGCTATAAGTGCCAAACTACGAAGGTACTATGAATCCATACCTCGAATTCCAACTCGAGTGGCAGCGTTATACCTATACTTACAGGGTTATTGGTAAAATGGTAACAACCTCTTAGGGTTGACTTCTGCTAGTCCTAGTAGCTAGTAGACTTCACTTGAAAATTGCAATAGAATTATGACCTCCCATACAAACTTACTACAGTAGGAGAGTCCTGTAGCCGCCATGTTAGATTCACTCTACCGCCATATAAATGGTACCAACCAGGCAGTATTAAATAGATACTATAAATATCTAGATATCTAAGCGAACATAAGTAGCGTAAAATTTGCAGTGCCCCGTCTTAACCTTGATCTGACCAAAACAAACTTGTAACAGTTGTAACTTTACTAAGAGGTTACAGCACCGACAAGTCTTTTATACAAAACATCTTTGTATATTATATATTATACAGGGTATTATACAGGGTTATTGGTAAAATGTTAACAACCTCTTAGGGTTGACTTCTGCTAGTCCTGACAATCATTTAAAAGGTTTTTTTAAACATTTTTTATATGTACTTGACGGAATAAGCAACTAATTAAGAACTTAAAAGTGTCAGACAGCACTAGAAAAACTTATTTTATTAAGTTTTAAGTTTCATAATAAAAGACAATGCTTACTCCGAGCCAAGAGCGCCTTGAATAGAGTTTTGAATATTTGCTATACTTATATATTTATAAATTACAGGCACAAGAGACTTTTAACATCAAGTAGTCCCCGTGCTTATTCCGGCAAATACACATAAAAAACACAAAAACAAAAAATATACAATAAAAAAAACAAATTTCATCTCAAAATGTTTGCTAGGACTAGCAAAAAGTCAACCCTAAGAGGTTGTTAACATTTTACCTATAACCCTGTATAGTACCTACCTAGATATATACAAAGATGTTTTGTATAAAAGACTTGTCGGTGCTGTAACCTCTTAGTAAAGTTAGGTACAACTGTTACAAGTTTGTTTTGGTCAGATCAAGGTTAAGACGGGGCACTGCAAATTTTACGCTAGGTACTTATGATCGCATAGATAGCTAGATATTTATGGTATCTATTACTGCCTGGTTGGTAACATTTATATGGCGGTAGAGTGAATCTAAAATGGCGGCTACAGGACTCTCCTACTGAAGTAATGGTAAAAGTATGGGAGGTCATACTTCTATTGGAATTTTCAAGCGAAGTCATTCATGTTATGAACAATGTTTGTACGTCATTTGCTATTGGTTAAAATAACCGCACACTGACAATACTATTAGATATGAAGGCATAGGTATAAATAGTTATGTTTAGGTTTATTGTATGTGATGTGTCTTATGAGAATTAAAAAAAAAAACTTTAGTATGGGCAAAAACCAATTCTCTGAATTATTGTCAGATGCTTTTTGTTGAATAAGATAAGTGCGCCATAAATAAGTACCTATCTGACTAAACTTTTTGTCTTCTTGAAAATAACTTTAATATTTAATACGAGAAAACTAAATTACCCTCAAAAAATAAATAACACTCTAATAGCATTGCGTTTAGTTACGTTTTTTATGAATTACCTTTATGAGAAGAACTTTATACCTGTATCGAAGTTAGACACGCGTCACACGCGTGATTTTGCGTAAACGCCAAATTTTTGGTACGCTAAATGCGATTCTATTTGGTATAAATTCAAGGTGAATAAAGAATAAGGAATAACAACTGCGGTATCGTGCAGTACTCGCATGGCACCACAGACCCCGCCAATAACTCTTTTCTTGTAATAGTCAATCACTTTTAGCAGTCAGGTGATGTCTATCACATCTTGCAGTAGAATACACATACACATAACAACATTACCTACCTACCTAAAATGGCGCCACAATGTCAAAGAACATCACAAAAGTCACTAGTGATTAAATTACTTGGTCTTTTAGGAAATAAACACACTATTCTTACAACAAAATGAGGAAAAAAGCAGCGTGCGTTCAGCTTTGCGCACACTCGGCAACTAAATATGGCGCAGCGGCGGCGCTACCGTCGCGCAACTGTGTTCGGGCATCTCTTTATGGAATAGTGTGGCCGTCAGTTGAGATTTTCTCAGACTGATTTCTGTAAAAAGAAAATGTGTCGTTTTTTTATGTATTATCAAGCACGAGCTGAGTATATATAGAAAATCAGAAATAAAAGACATCAATGCAAAACTTGAGTGTTTTATAATAACATTTCCTAGTTCAGAAGAAGTCTTGCTTCTTCCGAAGAAGGATATTGCGTCTGTATCTCAGTAGCGGAAATGGTATCGGCGCGTATATCAGGAATGAGTATTTTCGATATAATGTATATTTGAAAGTTAAAGTAGCAAACTTATATACTCGTTGCCTCTTAGATTATTGCATATTGCGTGTCAAGTTGCCAACAAAATGCGGAAGATGTAGTAGTAGGAAGTTTTATTTACGGTAATTATACTGTTGTTAGTTATATTAAGAAATAGATCATTTTAAGAACTAGGTGATATGGTGTATTTAAGAGATCTAATAAATTAGTTTTGTTTCGTGTCTTAATATACCTACGAGATATAGCGAACTATAAGGACCCTAGACGTCTATTGATCAACCGCCAAAGTTAAAAAAAAATCGGATGCGATCATCTCTAAGCGCCAAATCAATAAACCAAACTAATTGAATTTGGAAGATTATGCGTGTTTTGTTAATTGTGTACTTGGTAAGGCCGAAATTAAAGCGATAACTTATTTTACAAATTTCGCTTCGCACGCGGTAGTGCTTGTAATCATTATTTGGAGGAAAAAAAAACATTAACTGTATGATAGTTACACTTCTTTACATATTTATTTGTTGAATGCACTACACACATTGAATAAAGAACCTGTACCTATAATGGAGAAGTACGCGGTACATAAAAGCCATTTTAATTCCAACATTAAATCAAAACGATACTTTGTTATACCTCTCTCCAAGCAGTAATGTTCGCAATCATGTGTTTCGGTTTGTAAGGTATGGGTGCCGTGAAATAACAGGAACATGAGACTAAACAACTTAATGTCTCAGGGCATTGTAGCAAAATGCATCTCTAAAAGGCAAAGACTACAGCTTAACCCCAGGTGGACCTCGTGCATGTACCATCCCAATCCTATAAATATAGTCACCCTACACTTCATAAACCGCAACTCAATAATCGGGCGAGAGTAAGCGAGACAGGTGTCTACGAGCGGCGGCAGGGGCTGGGCAGTCTGGCAACGCGTGACCGACTTATCGCACAGTAACTTTTCCTAATACTTTGTGCGATTGTTGCAAGCATGGCAACATTGTCGACCACAAACGAACCTCACTTACAGGGTACTAGGTTTTAGAGTGCCAGCCACAGGCGAACTACATTTAAGCCATTTAAGAGTGGCCAGAATTAGTTGGAATCAATACCGATATTGCGCTAGTTGTAGGGATATTTTGTTTTAAAGCATTTCTGTTTTTGTTTTGACTTTGAATGTCAAAACATTTAGAAATATTTTTTAAATAATCAGTAAAAGTAGACATAGAGCAAAACTATAAAGCTGTTTAAAACTTTCTCTGTCATTACTAACTTCAATGAAGCCATAATGTCCACCGATTGAACAAAAGCCTCTTCCATTAGGAGGGTTTTGCCATAATTTCCAAGTTTGGCAGGCGTCTTGGGGTTTGCTGTGTAAAATGAAAGTTCAGCAGTAGCGCCTTCTGAAGCCTATCTTTTGATATTTTTTCTTTCGACACCTTTTAAAACCTGTCGGGTGTTAGGCAATCGTCCTCAGTAAATGTTTTCGCCAAAATGTCAGTTTTCACTTAATTTTAATAAAATTTGAAATGTATTAAAAATAAACCTGTATCTGTATGCCTACTTAACAATTGTTTTCTTTAATTTCAGTGGAAATCAAGATGGTGCGTCATGCGGAAGCTATCGCCAGTAGCAGGTGAAGTATTCAATTTTACAATTTATTTTATAACTCACATATAGTTAGTTACACCTATAGCGATGTATTGACAGTTTATAACAACTTTATATAAGCTTATACATTTGTTTGGGTTACATTTTGGATTAAACCGCGTTGATAAGGTCAAAGTAGCCATAACATATGATGACTACTGACAAAGAAGCCTTAACAAAGTAGAATTATACATCGTATCGAAGGCCTATCTAAAAAACTAACGACGTAACTTTACGAGGTAGTACCTTATTGACACAAAGTGGCTTTGACGAAGAAGGTACCTCTAACAAAGTATCTTTGTCAAAGGTATCTTTGGCATAGTTGGATTGAAAAGTAACTTTTCTTGTCTTGGCGTCCATCAAATCTGTTGTCCAACTAAGGAAACATTTTCATGAGTGACACAATATCTAAGCAGCAGCGTCCACTTAGCCCTACAAAATGGCCTTTGTCATACCTGATTTCAATTGAGCTGAATGCTAAGAGGTTGATCTATTAGTAATGTAATGTGCTCTAAGATCTAAGTGTCATTGCTTCTGTGTGTGTCCACTCACCTCCGAATTCTTATGCAATTTGTTACACAAACCCGTCAGGCAGTATGCATTTTTATTTATATTTTCTAAGTTACTATGTTACTTAGTAGTTTTTAATGTGTTGACGATTATTACAACTGTAAATTAAACTACTTTAAATAAAATATTTATTTTACATTTACTTTATTCAGACGTTCCAAACGATAACTAGTTATCGGTGGAGTTAGTGGACTTCCCAGTCTATCCGTGATAGTACACGATTAAAAAAAAGTGCAAAGAGATTGAAAAGTCGGGAAATATAATGTCAAATAAATCGCGTAAACTTTACTTTATAAATAACACTATAGCGGTCGGTAACTTATATTCCTTATTCCACACGGGCAAAACTGCAGGCAAACACCTAATTCCAATTCATTTATTCAATTTCGGCGTCTACAACTCTCTTATGAAGGTCAATTATAAATTTGAATATTGACGTTTACTAAAAAATACAGAGCCTCTGCCAGAAGGACGGGCAAGTGATAGCTTTGCAAAGGCAGATTTGTCCGAGCATTTTCTCGTTTTAATCATCACAAACCGCAATTAGTATGATTTCTTAGTCAAAACGTTTTTCGCCTACACTGATTTTTCTTTGTGAGCGTTATAATATAATATCATGAGCTAAAGCTCATGATATTATAACGCCGATTTATAATAAAAAATCGGCACATTATTCCCTAAGAAGGACTTTTATTCGTCTGCTAATCAAATACCTGGCACCGCTATTTTATCTTTATTCCTAGTGGTATAATAATTATTGCCATTGTTTAATTTAAATTTTCTCAAATGATATTTACAAATATAAACAGACCCGGTTAAGTAAAAATTTCGATTTCTTAAAAAAAAACTCACGAGATTCGCTAGGAATAAGTATTTAGGCCTACATCCTACTACCGCACTACAAAGTCATGTATTTTATTTAGAGATGTCTCGTAAAGTCTACCCAAAGAAGGCTGGCCTCCTGAGAGGGTAGTCGGTACCTACTTTGGAAAGGCTTTCAGATAAGTTTCAGTTAAGTAAGCCAAAGAAGACGTGGCCAAAAGAGCTTTATACGTAGGGAAAAAACTACCCTTTTACATTTCAGAAATCTTTAGTATAAATAAAGTCGTAAGTGGATTGACGAATTTTAAGGTAATATTTTTATTAAGACAATCACGTTGTGTGGTTCAAGTGGCGTAAATTATCCCATTAGATATTCAAGGATCTGGGTTCGATTCTCAGGTCGGACATTAATTTGTTTTTTTTAGTAGTAGTGCAGGGAATGTTTATTTGCCCGGTGGATTGCAATAGGCTCGCCCTACCTTAAGTCGGTGAAACGTGGGTGTTTATACACATCTCCCATCGTGAATATATACGAGTAGGTATACCTATTATATTTTAGTTATCTATGCATATACATAGTGATTACATGAGAGTAATAAATAGTAGGTACAGTCGCCTGCAATAAGAAGTATACACATTGTAATTTTCAAAATAGTATCAATGAGTTCTGTTTTTCTCTGTGTAATGAGAAGTATCTTAAAATCAAAGAATAATTTGAATATTTTTACTCATATTAATATTAACTTCGATTATTAATAACTAAGCGCCATAGCACTATTTTGAAAATTACGAAGTGTATACTTCTTAGTGCAGGCGACTGTACAACTACTTACACAAATTTTACGAAATAACTATTAGATATATAATCTGACATATATTAGGGGTTAAAGTATAAAATTGCCGATTCGTATTGAAAAATAGAAATTTGTTTCATTTCTTTAATTCAACATATTTATTTAATCAAAGTAATTACCATTATTATCTATAAATTGCTACCATCTAATAGGAAGGTCATTTATGCCTTTGCGATAGAAATCTGGTGATCTATATAGATTCGACAAAATGTGGGAAAAGCATTTTGTACTGCCTCCTGGGAAAAAAACTTGTGTAGAAAATTGTCTAAAACATGAAAAAATTTTAATATTATTTCATACTCTAACCCCCTATTAGTATTCTATGGGTCTATTCACACTATTGAAATGATATCCTACC
Source organism: Plagodis pulveraria (assembly GCA_963890685.1). Classification (NCBI taxonomy): domain Eukaryota; kingdom Metazoa; phylum Arthropoda; class Insecta; order Lepidoptera; family Geometridae; genus Plagodis; species Plagodis pulveraria. The sequence continues at coordinate 3,742,590 of OY982968.1, forward strand.
TGTTATTTATTATATTGTAGTTTAAACTCAAGGTCTCTAAAACTTACAACTGTATGCTTTACAACTGGTTCAAACTATTTTAGATTCTATTGTTATACAGATAAAGATTTTCGACACTGTATTATATGATAACATTGGTTTTACCATTTTTAATAAGAAATGATGAGTCATGTTTGCAAGGTGAAATCAACGTTGCTATGTTTTTTTGTATTCTGAGTACCTAAGGATGTTCTAAGGATACTTGGAAAAATATTGTAGGTAGGTATCATTATTTCTTATTAGGTTTATCTGTCCCTGTTTTCGGATTAAAGGTTTTAAACTCATGTCGATATGTCGTACCTGACGGTAAAAATGTTTTAAATGAGGTTTATTCGTCAAATTATGTTTGTTTCGTAAAAAAAGCTATTATTTTACAGATCTTTCTTCTCACGAAGGCGGGCGCCTCCATATTTTGTTAGTGTAGTTGCAACTACTTTTAAGTTACAAGTTTTTTTTTTGGTAGCTTATAGGCTAACCTTTGACCACTATCTCACCTGATGGTAAGTGATGATGTGGTCGAAGATGTTGTTCAGGCTAGTCTAGAATTATTATTACTATTATTTTAGGCTCTGTATGAATTCCTTTATATCATTACCATTTAACCCGGCGAGGATGTGGTACAAAAAGGGTACATCGAGGATGTGGAGGGTCTTGATGACCCTGTATTTAATTCATGTTTTAAAAGTATTCATTGCAATTTTTTAACATATGATAGGAAGTTAACTTACTCATTAGTTATTTATATAAGGATTTTCATGAAAAGAAACACTATTATGCGTATAAAATGTTTCATTATTTCAATTTTACAAAAAGTCATATTTTGATTAAATTTAGCAGGACTCTGCCATACATTAAAAAAAACAACACAAACAAATATTATTACAAGTAATTGGTAATTTTTGTTAGGAACTTATATGATATATCATGTTTTATTACAAAATCAGTAATTATCCAGTCTTTTAGGCTACTAATCATCTCTAAATATGGGTCATAATTGCCGGATTTGAGTTTGCGCACGTTTACCTGCTTGCACGTGTTGTACCCGACTAAGTGGAGGTGGGAAAAAGGGAGGGTATTTTATTAACTACAGCTACTGATAAACTCGACAGCATGCGACTGCAGGTAAAAAAACTGTACATCAAACAAAATGAGCAGGGTCAAATTGACCCTACCACATCCTCGCCGGGTTAAGGGAAAAATACTGGAAGGTGGGCAGCAACACCTTCTAAAGAACTGCCATCTTACACTGCGATCCCCAAGCCGCCTGCCAAGCGTGGGGATTATGGCAAATACCCTCTTAATAGGGGAGGCTGTGTTCAGCAGTGGACGAGTCAGGCTGTTACAGTATGTACCATTTACAATTGTACACCGACAATAACGTACAAAGAAGGCCTACCCGTAAAAATGCGCATGAATAATTTACTGTTAAGGCTAGAGTGCTCGTTCCATAAAAACGTAGTTTCATCTTATTTTAAATACTAAGTGTTCACACTTGATGAAACTTTGCGTGTAAATCCTTGAGCCTGACATCTATGCTTCTGGTTTACTAGATTTCCATAATATTAAGTTTTTTCAAAAATAATTTGAAAAATCTTTTTGTATGCGAATTGTTATTTTGATATTAGAATTAAAATAAATAATAAATCGGAAAACTGACAAACCAGAAGCATAGATATTAGACTCAGCAATATGTATACAAAATTTCACCGAGTTTGAACACTTGGTATTTAAAATATGACGAAACTATCTTTGTATGAAAAGCGCTTCGTGCACTCTACTCTTTGTAAGTAAAAAGGTCTGAATACATCTACAAATGCGCACAGCCACACTTGCATTTTATATGAAACGTATTAATTAATGACAAAGGAAGACAGGCATTCCATAGACACACATAAATAAAAACAATTATGAGTCTTTGAAAAAAAATTAGGTCTCAGTAGTCAGTAGTGTGATTTGTATCAAGAGACGTCGCCTGATTTGACATAGCCATGTACGAGTGCCCTCCTCTTCTTTTTATGTGCAATGGAGATAGGTTATAAAAAAACCGAACTTAAGACTTTTCCGCCGCGTAGTCAAATCCCACAAACGGAATTCAATCTCTATGATCTTCCACACATTCAGAATACTAATCAGCACGTAAATATAATTTATATAATCTCATTCGGTAATATTCTAATTATGAAATGAAATACAGACTTTTTTGGCATATTTTATTTATATACTTCTTTAAGAAAATTAATAAGTTAAATTAAAGCATTATTCTCCTAATAAAACAATGTTTTAAAACATTTTTTTAATGATTAAAAAACAATGTGTCCCGACCAAGGAGGTTTCAATTAAATAAGTACACATTATCTGTGGTGAGCGCTGGTTCCGAGCCATAGACCAATAACAGACTTTTCATTTTGGCGCTATTTCGTACATACGATCTTATCCAACAAATTTTATTTAATGTACCTATGTGCTACCTATAGCCATGAGATTAATCAAGTAGTGTATGCAACTGCATATAATTATGTATTAAAACACTCGTGTAATCTTATTTTGAAACTCGCCTGCTACTCGTCTCAAAAAACTACACTCATCTATTATATGACAGTTGCATAAACTACTATTATTAAATACTTATTACCGTAATGAATACTTTTCAACTGACTCAACTTCCTTTTGGAGTGGCTTCTGTGGTGTTGCCAAATACTTTTCATCTTTCATTTGAATGCGTGGTAAATAACGTCAAAAGATCAAACATGTCATTGTCACAATACTCCAACAATATTTAAAGTGTTAAGCAAAGAGATTTCAATGCAATAATTAATAGTACGTTTGTTTACCTACAAAAAAAGTGCACAATCAGCAGAACATCGCCTACGCTAAGCTCCAAAAAGAAACTAGTGAAGTGTATATCGGGCTCTCCTGTAGGAAGGTTCAGTATCTTTTTTATGGATGGAACATGCCCGAGGCTCAACTGACCCCTGCTTAACAGATGCATTTCGTCACAAGTGACGTACTGTACTCCGCCCATCGTCTTGCGACATAAAGTTGTAAAGTCTTTAATGACTGTAATTTTGCTATTTGTGTAAGGTACTTACCGGCTTTCTTAAGAGTAGTAGTTAGGCGAGCATTTGCAAAATGCCCTGTAGGTATCGAACCATGGGCCTGCGGCACGGCAGTTTATAGATATTACCGCTCGGCCATGATTTCTTCGAGAACTTACTCTAAACGATCGCATTACTAACAATTTCTGTTAAATCTTGTTTTCCTATCAACATCTTTTGTAATGCCATTTGTGTAAAGGTTGTATTTATTACACATTTGGTAGGTAATGCTATACTATAACTAAGGCCCCACATTACATAATAATCTTATTTATAAACTCGTTTCGGAGATGAAAGAGGAGAAATACTTAATTTTCGTATAGGTCAAAATCTACTCTTTCAGTCCACTAAACGATAGAAAATATGCCTTGACCTGTGAGCACAGGTAAGGTTTTATTTTTCACATAAAGTATAGAGTACAATTACCTGATAACGTACAATACTTTATTATAAAGTACGGGTGGCAACCCTAGCTCACAGTGACAGCCAAGCCAGACAAACACGAGAGAGGTCATATAAGGGTTTCGTTTACTCATCGGATGTACGGACCCTACAATATACGCTGTAATACCATTCATTGAGATATTGTACCGTTGTTCAAAGAGTGATAATCGAAGCCCCTGTTTACATTTCTCATTTGCATAAATATGTCTTCACGTCATGAGCGTGCATGAATGACAGGTAGCAAAAACGGTACCTGTTTGTTTTTAAGTCAAAGATACATATCTAAAGTAGGTAGGTAATCTCCGAGAGACTGCTTGGCCCCACCTACGCAGGTGACGTAGTGTCTTCGAACGGAAATACTTTTTGGGTGAAGCTTAGTGTTTTTTTTTATGCCTGATAGGTTAGCCTTTGACTACTATCTCACTTAATGGTAAGTGATGATGTGGTCGAAGATGTTGTTCAGGCTAACCTAGAAGTACTGGCTCTCAAGGATAGCTGCCGGAACACACCGTTAGGTGCTTGGCGACAGATTTTCTACTTGAGGGTGGTAGCTAGCCAGGCGGGCATTCGCAAAATGCCCTACCACCATGCTATAACGACTGCCATCCTAAGACAACAACCGGGACCGACGGCTTAACGTGCCCTCCGAAGCACGGAAACGCTAAGTAGTAATGTCACTAGCGGTCACCCATCCAACTCATGACCGCGGGCGACGTTGCTTAACTTTGCTGATCGGTTGTGAACAGCTAAGCAAACTTCGCTACGAGCGCTTCAAAAGTGTGTCAGTGTGTTAATATGTGTGATGAAACAATAGACTGTATGAGCATTTCAAGAGTGCTAAACTACAAATAAATATTTAAAGAAGTGTAACTGTCATTGTCAGATTTCAGACTCATCAAGTCCACAATTAACAAAACACGTACATTCTTCCAAATTCTTGAAGCAGTGGTGGACTGCAAAGTCAAAGTCAAGTCAAAGTCAAAATCATTTATTCAATTTAGGCGTCTACGACGCTCTTATGAAGGTCAATTACAAATTTTAGTATTGAAATATTCTACATTGTACTGCCACGTTCAGCAAATAAATTGTATAGAGCCACTGCGAGAAGAACGGGCAAGAAACTCGGGGCCATTCTTTTAAACATCTTTTAACAATGTGTTACATACATACTATATAATAGAGTTATTACAATATTTGTTTAAATTATGTAGGTGACAGGCAATAGCTTGGCGGAGGCGGAATTGTCCAGGCATTTTTGTCGTTTATGTAATCAGAAACTGTGTAGTAGGATTTTTTAATCAATATGTTTTTCACATGCAACTTGAATTTCCCTTCTGTGAGTTATGTTTAGGAACTTTATTATAAAACCGCACACAATTACCTAAGAAGGACCTTTTATTTGTCTTTGCTAATCTAAAACCTGGCACCACTATTTTATCTTTATTCCTAGTATTGTAATCGTGATTGTCACTGTTTAATTTAAATTTACTCAAATTTTTACGAACATACATAATATTTTCAAATATATACAGACTTGGTAAAGTTAAAATATCAATTTCTTTAAAAAGATCCCTCACAGATTCCCTAGGACCCATTTTATATATGGCTCGAATTGCACGCTTTTGTATGATAAAGATTGTCTCTATCTCAGCAGCAGTTCCCCACAGCAAAACGCCATACGACATAATACTGTGGAAGTACGCGAAATAAACTAGGCGAGCAGTAGCTACGTCTGTTAACTGTCTTATCCTAAGAACTGCATATGCAGCAGAACTAAGTCTTCCGGAGAGATCATGTATATGTGGATCCCATTGTAAAGTGGAATCCATTTTGATTCCCAGGAAGACTGTCGCTTTGTCAATAGGGAGTTTATCTGGGCCAAGCTTTATGTTTGGTTCAACATAAGGAACATTTGGTAAAGAAAACTTTAAACATTTAGTCTTTTTTGAATTTAGGAGAAGATTATTAGCGGCGAACCATTTACAAATCTTAGATAATACATTATTTACATGCGTCAGTTCACTGTCTTTCCTATCTACTTTAAAAATCAGAGAGGTATCATCTGCGAATAAAACAATATCGCAGAAATCTTTGCCGCGGAGCATGTCCATGGTTGAGTTTCACCGCACGGTGGAAGGGTATTTTGCGAATGCTCTCCTGGCTAGCGACCACCCTCAAGTAGAAAATCTGTCGCCAAACACCTAACGGTGAGTTCCGGCAGCTGTCATTGAGAACCAGTAATTCTAGGTCAAGCGTGTCAACACCTTCGACCACATCATTACCTACCATCAGGTGAGATTGTGGCCAAAGCATTAGCTATCAGCAATAAAAAAAATATATTATCGGTTTGGCGCTTAGAAATGCTCGCATTTTATTAGTCGTGACATATCACGGTAATGTTGTTGCGCCGCATGGTACACTGTAAGATTGAACTGGCCGGTCACTTCTCCATACAAACGTCGTAGGGTGATCACTTCCTTATTTGAGATTTTAGGTCCAGACTAAAGTATAATACCGAATGATATCGTCATTATCTAGGCTTGTATGATGCCTAAATTTTAAAAAGATAGTAAAGTTGTATGTTATAAGCCTCGAAAACTTTTTTATGAAAATGTTTTGAGGCTCATAATTCTCAAGTTAATTATTTTATATAAACTTCGGCATCATACAAGCCTAGATAATGACGAGATCAATCGGTATTATGCTTTGTTTTGGATCTTAATCCTCAAATAAAGGAGTGATCACCCTACGAAGTTTGTATGGAGAACGGGCTGGCCAGTTCACCCTTAAGCCACGCCTGTCGCGGTAAGGTTTGATGCTCTGTTGTGTTTGAGCTTGACTTACATTTTTTGACGTATTTATTCGTAAGTGCTAAATAATATTTTAACCTCTCCAGCACGAGAAAGGAATGAGGATGTTTTGGTGTTCAAACACTCGCAGAAAAGTGTTTTTTTTGGTGAGAGCGTGAGGAAAGTCACAGCAAGTGATTCGTTTTCTAGCATCAACTCTTGGAATAGATAAATCTGACACTGGAAAACAAAATGCAATGACGGGTGTATTTATTGACCTATATATACTATTATCTTAATGGGTGCATATCCTAATTTACACCGGTGTAAAGTATTGTTTTGTATCTTAGAATGTGTGGTATCTTGTCTAGATTCTAGAGCTCATGTTTTTGTGAACAAATATAAATTATATAAATACTTTTGCTTTAATAAAACAGCGGGTTTTTTGTTAGGAAGTACATTTAAAAAGTTAAATATGTTAAGAATCTGGTATTTCGGTATACCAATTTCATTCTTCATAGAAAACGAGAAGGGTCTCATTTCAATTATTTTTATTGTGTATCTTATAACTATTTACAAGGTGTATCAATTTATTAATTTTTTTACATTCCTAAGCTAGTACTTGTCATGTGGTCTCATGTAAATTTGATTGAGACCTCATGAATTTTGAGTTGTCCCTAATCCCTAATAATGAGAATTTTAAGCATGATGTCGGTTTTTTATCGTTAAAATTTATACAAGTACTGAAAACGCCAATTTTTATGGTTCTTAACTAATGACCAAAACAATGAAACAGATTTCTTTCACCGTATCAACCAACACATGTTACTTTACTTCTGTTTTAATACAAATGTTTTAAATATTACTAAAAACATTATTGCAGTTTCTGACATTAAAATATGCATAACATAAACATGATATGACATTAAGTATTATATTACTTGGCTTCTGACACAGTCTAGGATTCCCAGACCTTTGTACAGAAAGCTATCTGACAAGCAAGCTAGTTTATATGCGCACGTCCTCACTATGACGTCACAGAACTGAACATGCCAGTTTCCAAGAAAGCTGCCAAGGCGAACCGCAACTTAAAGCTAACTTATGTACGCCAAGTTAGAACTAAGTTAGGCGCGATAATACCTACTGAGGATTTCTTTTTTGACTTTTAGATGGTTTTAGTGGCGAAATTAACTCTGTCAAAATATAAGCACAGCATATTGTCACGCCTGTATTCCTCGAAGGGGTACGGAGACGTTTTGAAGCGCTCTCAGCGTAGCTTGCATAGTCGTTCTTGACCGAATAACTTAGTTAAGCAATGTCCGCTGCGGTCATGATAGTACGAGATCCCGCTGCAGATTGGTGTGCTCATCGACTTTTTGTTTAAAACCAAATTTTTATGTTTATTTATAGTTAAGAGTATATATATTTACTAGGGTGCCTATCAAAATTTGGCCGCCATTATTTTTAATTAAATTATTTTTAATTGATTTTTGGTAAAAAATTTCGTTTATTTATTTTTTAAATAAAATAACGTCTACATCACGGTAATTAATATGAAGATTCTAAAAAATCACGGTTGCCGTTGCGCACCTGGCCGCACCTCTTTGCAGCCAGGTGTAAACAGGTATGATTTCGATGAATTTATACGTTTATAACCTATTTTTATTAATTATATGTCAAATTGAAGCTAATTTTTTTCTATTAATTATCATATAAAGTTGCTTAATTAAATCTGGCCGCAAATAAGGGTTGCTGGCTGTTAAAGATAATTAATATTTAAGGTAGAGTGAAAGAGAGTTAGCGCGTAACATCATTTGTCAGACGAGGACAGCGATTGCCGGCTGTGCGACGCTTTTAAGCCATTGCGCATGCGTCGAATGTTAGTGTTCTCAACTGAACAGATGCAGCATTTTTATTCTAACATAAAAACCACGCTGTTTTGGAGTTCGTAATAAACAACGTTTTCCCCTCGTGAGTACAATCTGTCCACCTCCTATGACACAATCGTCCAAACTGCTCACGTTTTTTTATCCCGCGACGCCCCGTAACGTTTTTTTGTAGTACTAAGTAGTTTTCCATTACCTAAACATGTCACCCTAACATCCCCATACCCCAATATATTACCTATACCATACAAAAAATAACATTTTCATACATTTAGTTTGAGTGGATCAAACAGCGAATAAAAATATATATATTTCCAGATTTTAAAGGTATTTTGTTTTTTAATCGAGTTTATTTGTGGCAGTCTCCAATCAACATATAAACTTCTTGGTACCAATGCAATCCTCATCATATTCTCTTTACGGGAAAAGAAATGAAAATAGACCTTTTCATGGAAAATTTTACAGGAAAATGGGTTTGAACAGACGATGAAAATGGCGGGAAACGGCATTTTTTATATATTTTTTCTATTTTTTTTTCCGAAACTATTCCACCTACAACTTTGTTTTTTTTTTAATGTGTGTATTTATTATGGTTCTTTACCCATGAATAATACCAGATTGTAAGGATAAATATTTTATAAGTAGTAACGAGATTAAAACAACGCGATTTTTTTTAAGAATTTTGGCGGGAAAACTGTACATAAGCGGATTTTTTTTTTTTTCTCAAAAACTATACCACCTACGAATTTGGTTTTTCTTTTGATATGATTATTCAGATGTAATCTATACACCTGAATTGTTTCAGATGTTTAGGTTTACAGGTTTAAAAGTAGTTACGAGATTATTTATTACGTAAATTTCGATCGGTGAGTGTTTGCGCGGCAAAATGCATCGAGTGAAAGTTATTTTTTTTCATTTCATGATTTGAGTAACTTCTCGTTACCATAGAGTAATGCGGTTTTTTTTGTTGTATAGCCAATGATAGTAGCTTACTAACAACGTTTAAATAATAACAATCGGATAAATACAAGCTTCACACTAAACCTTTTTTTTAGACCACCGGAATTCCAGCCGTATCAAAAACAGGGGTCAAATAAAAAAATCTATAAAAAAAAAAGTTATCAATCCTTATCCTTTTTATTTCTTTTAACATCGTTATTGACTTATTGCCTATACAAATGCAAAATTACAGCTTTCTAGGTTAATTACTTTAGAAGTAGTTACGAGATTATTTTTAAATGACATAAATCTATACAAAATTTTGGCGCCAAAATGTAATTTGAGCTGGTTTCAGATTTCATATCAATTTTAAACATACTTTCTGTTATATCAGAATACTATGGATTTTTTCTCGCATAGCCAAGGATCCATCCTCACGAAAACCGTTTGAATTATGAAAATCGAACTTACGCAGATTTTATGGTGAATATGTAAACACGACTATTGACCGCTAACCGGCAAGCGCCGCACAGCCGGCAATCGCTGTCCTCGTCTGACAAATGATGTTACGCGCTAACTCTCTTTCACTCTACCTTAAATATTAATTATCTTTAACAGCCAGCAACCCTTATTTGCGGCCAGATTTAATTAAGCAACTTTATATGATAATTAATAGAAAAAAATTAGCTTCAATTTGACATATAATTAATAAAAATAGGTTATAAACGTATAAATTCATCGAAATCATACCTGTTTACACCTGGCTGCAAAGAGGTGCGGCCAGGTGCGCAACGGCAACCGTGATTTTTTAGAATCTTCATATTAATTACCGTGATGTAGACGTTATTTTATTTAAAAAATAAATAAACGAAATTTTTTACCAAAAATCAATTAAAAATAATTTAATTAAAAATAATGGCGGCCAAATTTTGATAGGCACCCTAGTAAATATATATACTCTTAACTATAAATAAACATAAAAATTTGGTTTTAAACAAAAAGTCGATGAGCACACCAATCTGCAGCGGGATCTTAGACTATGACTTGGATGTGTGACGGCTAGTGGCATTACTACTGAGCGTGCAAATCAGAAGCCCCGCTTGTTGTCTTAAAATAGCTGCATTAAGACATTGTCAAATGCTGAAATTTTGTCACTATCGGACTTCGTAGGAGTGAAAGAGAGGCTGCGATGGTGAAATCGCGATCAGTTTAGGTAAAATCCGAAAGAAAGCTTAATAACACAAAATTAGTAACGTAAATCTAAAATGTAACTTTTCTTGTCTCTCTTGGTGAAAATTTTGCTATTTAGTTTTTTTTTTTTAATTTTAGGTAAGCCCTTGACCACAATCTCACCTGATGGTACTTAAGTGATGATGTGGTCGAAGACGTTGTTCAGGCTTACACTAGAATTATTGGCTCTCAAGGACAGCTGCCGGAGCACACCGCTAGGTGCTTGGCGACAGATTTTCTAATTGAGGGTGGTAGCTAGACAGGCGGGCATTCGCCAAATGCCCGCCATGCTATAACGACTGCCATCCAAAGACAGCAACCGGGACCGACGGCTTAACGTGCCCTCCGAAGCACGGAAGCGCTCAGTAGTAATGTCACTAGCGGTCACCCATCCAAACCATGAACACGCCGGACGTTGCATATCTTTGCTGATCTGTCAAGAACAGGTAAGTAAACTTCGCTACGAGCGCTTCATTAATATATTTTCTCATACATAAATCGTTAAGATATTTACATTACAAGCGTAATTTAGAGTCAAATACATTAGTTGAAAATCTGTTTAAGTAAAGTTATTGAGCACTTGTCAGCGTCTTAACATCCGAAACGTCCACAGTTGAACAAAGCTTCAGGGTTACCAGAATCCCCACTCGCAATCTATGTAAGCAGTTCGTCAGAAGGCACTGCTGCCCACCTTTTGATATTTCTTCGCCATCACTTCTTTACACAAAAATCTCAATCTTGTTTCGGTCTTTTAAGTCAGGTTTTTAATTTTAATTATTTATTGTATTTGTTTTGGATTTATGATCTCTCGTCTAAGCTCATTGAATGGGAATGCTAATTTTTGGTAATTGTACCAGCTACCTTTAGCTTCTTTATCATCGTCAACGGCCGTACACGTCGACTGATTAATCCCCACGCTTGGCGGATCAGCGTCTTGGGGATCGCAGTGTAAGGGATGATTTATATTAGACCGGGCCGTGTCCGGGCCGGGGCGAGGACGGGGCGGGCCGGAGCGGAGCCCATCCGTGCTGTTAGTAGGCGGGCCCGGACGGGACACGGATCAGGCACGGTCTAATATAAACTGCTTCATACAAAATGTATGTAACGTTTCAAATCCGTGCCCCGTCCGGGCCACGTACACGGCACGCCCCCGGCACGGCCCGCTCTAATATAAATCTACCCTAAAACGGCATGTAGATCTTCAGTAGGCGCTGCTGGTATTCTTTTTCCCTTCGTCGCCTCTTCCAGCTCCCACAGGAAGATATTGGGGTAAAACAGTAGCCCGGTACCCCTAGCCAAGGGTTCTGTAGGTTTTTAAGAGTTCAAAAATGATAAAGATCGCCATTGTGCGTCTAATTTACCGCAACACCCTACTCACGCTGACGACGTGAATGTAGCATTTGTTATGCCATACTGTGCATAAGGTGCACTCTACCTGAGTCAAGTCAAGTAGAAAAACTGTTGCAAAGCACCTAACGGTGTGTTCCAGCAACTGTTGAGAGCCAGTAATTCAAAGTTAACCTGAACAACATCTTTGTCCACATCATCACTTACCATCAGGTGAGATAGTGGTCAAAGGCTAGCCTATCAGCAATAAATAATAAACATAAATAAAAATAGAGTCGTCTTTCAAAACATCCTAAGTATCTTATCTAATATTTACTATAATAATAAATCTTAATGACCCGACAAAAATAACACCGATTTGCTCTTGACACATTTACATCAGACAGTCTCCAAACCATAGACAAAAAAATACACGGGTAGACGTGACAATGTATATATAGCAATCGTTTCACCTTGGAGTTGAATTTATATACTCTTACCTACGTGCTAAAATATTCGGAGATAATATGCCGCAGCTATTCACGGTTTTCTCGAAAATTTTCATCAATCTGTCTCCGGGAATAAAGTTAAATGCATTAAAAATGATTAGCAAAAAGAATGATTGCAGTTAAATGATTCAGTGCCTCGAAGGCCGTCTGTTCGATGCTCATGTCGGAAGGTACCTAAAGGGCCCATGGGAGGACTTATCGGACAAATAGCGATAATAATAATACACGATACTAATAAAACACTTTCTCATGTTTAGGAAATACCGATCTATGAACAGATTTTAGACACTATCCTACCTGTCATATAGTATACCTATATAACAGGATCATAGTTAAAGCTGTATCCACACCAAACAAATGTCATCTTTTGAAGCCGGGCGGTACAGCTGTGGACTGCCATGCAGAAGATCCATGTTTCGGTACCCACCGCCAGCTTATGAAAGGGTATTTGCGAATGCTCGCCTAACTAGCTTTCACCCTGGATTAGACAATTTGTCGCCAAGCACCTAACAATGTATTCCGGCATCAGTCCTTGAAAGTCAGTAAATAATAATGATATTACAGGCGCATGAGACTTAAGAACTGTATGTCTCAGGCTGATGGGCGCAGTGCAGTTTGTCATTTGTGACGAAATGCATCTGTTTACAGGCAGAGGTTTCCGCTTAATCTTATCAGTGGGTTCTCCTGCGGGTTCAGTTACAATTCCATAAAAAAATAAAACAAAACTAAAAAAAAATCACCAAGCGAAAATTGGCAATTTTTGTCCCCAATACGTGTTGGAAATACAAAAATTTGCCAAGTTTTGTTAAAGGAGAGAGCTTTACAGAAACTTAGTCGTGTTGGCAACACAAAAGATGCCATGTTTTATTAGGTAGAGACACAACATTAACTAATAATGATGTAGTCGTAATCATACTCATATTCTCCTATTATTTCCTTCTTGAGAAGAAAAGTTCAAAAGAATATGGCAACACAAAACCTAAGGTGATAAGCACTGAGTATCAGCAAGTATCAGAGACGTGCTTAGCGCTTACCATCTATTAAAGTTGAACTGCCCAAGTATGCAGCACAGTTCGCGAGATCTTAAGGGATGCTATGGATTAATACTTTGATTTTAAATACTTTTGAAATCAAAAGCTTCTAAGTACAAGTAGTTATTTAACTGTCTATAAAAGATACCTACGCAAGACTTACTAATCTGAAGTAATCTCTTACCTTAATCTGTGTCATAATTACCACAGAGCAACACCTATTATGTGGAACTATTTTTCAACTGTGACTCCATTCTATTTGTAGTACTACTGTTAACTAAGCTGTGACTCTCCAAGAACACTGCTGAGATCAGCTTCAAAGAATCTGTCACAGGCAATTTATCTCTGTAGTTAGCAGAAAAGGGAACTAGATAATTCTCGTGCACTGAGACAGTAGCTGATTGATTGTCCTTACCTTGACTTTCAAAGATCTTTCTGCCAAGGGAGGAGGATCTCAAGACGCGTATATTTCGTATATATATATATATATACTTCATTCATGTGTTATATATATATATATATAACACATGAATTTTATAGGATTAATAGATAATCGTTATCCGATTCTTTAAAGTTGTATCCATTTATATTTCATCGACTTCGTTTTTATTATTATCTTTAAGCGCTTCTTCAACCATATATGTCTACTTCAAGGGACTTCTTATGTTTACGAATCTGCCAATCGAGCAAATACTTATTTGTATTTACCTATCTATGCATATTTTAGATATCTACTATTAAATTTATTAAAAAATAATAAAAATCCAAGCCAAGGGCGGATTGAATCTATTCTCTTTTTTAGGAAAAAGAGAGATTAAATAAACTATAACAATAATACTATGATATAACGAAAGCATGTCTTGGTAAGTATGCTGAAAAAAAGGAATCGTTATTTCGTTTCATACAGTTCGAGTTCCTAGTAGGGGTCCGATCCGTCCTTGGCTGATTTTTATTATTACTATACAGTAGATATTGTCCTATAATCGTACCAAGTTTAACGATTTCATGTATTACGGCTATTACGATAGGGCAAAAACAAAAAACGTTAAAAATTCACGTTCTAGTATACGAACCCCCTTTTATTTTTAACTTATTGCTATCATTATGTTGCTATGCAATGCTATCATTTTATGTAAGGCAATCCGCCATACTAACACCTATTCAGCGGTAATTTAAATGGGCTACCTGTTACGGTTACAAAGCTACAGCTCTTTAAAGGACGGACAGCTGGGGCTTACCGACTAAGTTGTCTAAAAGATTTCATTATAGTAGCTGTAGGGTTTATATAGTAAGTAGTTTCAAAATTACAAATATACGATAGAAAAAAATTAAGTCATGTGCAGGATTCGAACCGTCGTTAATCCACCCCTCCCGCAAATCCCGCACATGACTTAAATAAAAATGTTCTATTGTATATTTCTAATTTTGTAATGTAATCCGCATAGCAGGCGTTATTGCAAACATAACAATATTAAAAAAATAGTTAGTAGTTTGTTAACAAAGACCAGTATAAAAGTAACTAAAATTATTCATAAAATAACCAAATGAGTAGCTTGTTGCCGGCCAGTACGAAAATAAAACAAAGTAACGTTGAAATAAGGCTCATATCACCGCGCGTAACTGACAGTAATCGAACCGTTCGGAATCTAATAAAATATTGAAAATAATACTTTTCACATGCCCTTTTACTATTTCAACAAGTGATAATAACAAATATTTTAAGAAAACTTCAAATTAATATTTTAATAAAACACTTAAAAATATATCTAGTGACAATTCCGCCTAATTTTCCTGCTAAGCCGACGTGACGTCACAAACGCCACGCAGCATTCTACACGAAGCATCCTCAGGAGGTCTTGACTCTACGAGCGCACGATCGAGGATCTCCTGGCGTTTTTTTTATTAAAATATTAATTTGATGTTGTCTTAAAATATTTAAAAAATATTTGTTATTATTAAATATGGATTTCCGCAAAGTAACGCCTGAATCTATTCATCATTTCAACAAGTATTGAAATTATATTGAATCTGCTATTGAAAACTTGTAGAACGATAAAACGCATAACGAAAATAATTAATTTGCAGTCGAAATAGTAAAAAGGCATGTGAAAAGTATTATTTATATATTTTTAGAATCGTTTCTTCAAGCCCTGATTTTGATATCCCATACGATGTGATTGGGAGAAACAAAAACTCTCAATAGGACGTCAAAGTCAAAGTCAAAATCATTTATTCAATTTAGGCGTCTACGACGCTCTTATGAAGGTCAATTACAAATTTTAGTATTGAAATATTCTACATTGTACTGCCACGTTCAGCAAATAAATTGTATAGAGCCACTGCGAGAAGAACGGGCAAAAAACTCGGGGCCATTCTTCAAATGTATAAACATACATACTATATAATACAGTTATTACAATATTTGTTTAAATTATGTAGGTGACAGGCAATAGCTTGGCGGAGGCGGAATTGCCCAGTCATTTTTGTCGTTTATGTAATCAGAAACTGTGTAGTAGGATTTTTTAATCAATATGTTTTTCACATGCAACTTGAATTTCCCTTCTGTGAGCGTTGTAATATGTTTAGGAACTTTATTACAAAACCGCACACAATTACCTAAGAAGGACCTTTTATTTGTCTTTGCTAATCTAAAACCTGGCACCGCTATTTTATCTTTATTCCTAGTATTGTAATCGTGATTGTCACTGTTTAATTTAAATTTACTCAAATTTTTACGAACATACATAATATTTTCAAATATATACAGACTTGGTAAAGTTAAAATATCAATTTCTTTAAAAAGATCCCTCACAGATTCCCTAGGACCCATTTTATATATGGCTCGAATTGCACGCTTTTGTATGATAAAGATTGTCTCTATCTCAGCAGCAGTTCCCCACAGCAATACGCCATACGACATAATACTGTGGAAGTACGCGAAATAAACTAGGCGAGCAGTAGCTACGTCTGTTAACTGTCTTATCCTAAGAACTGCATATGCAGCAGAACTAAGTCTTCCGGAGAGATCATGTATATGTGGATCCCATTGTAAAGTGGAATCCATTTTGATTCCCAGGAAGACTGTCGCTTTGTCAATAGGGAGTTTATCTGGGCCAAGCTATATGTTTGGTTCAACATAAGGAACATTTGGTAAAGAAAACTTTAAACATTTCGTCTTTTTTGAATTTAGGAGAAGATTATTAGCGGCGAACCATTTACAAATCTTAGATAATACATTATTTACATGCGTCAGTTCACTGTCTTTCCTATCTACTTTAAAAATCAGAGAGGTATCATCTGCGAATAAAACAATATCGCAGAAATCTTTGACCATGCAAGGCAGATCATTAATATATGTTAGAAACAGAAAAGGTCCCAAAATTGATCCCTGTGGTACTCCCATTTTTACCAATGACCCGTCTTAAATCCTCCAGTATGTTTTATTTTTACCTTTTTTATGTACCTGCGCTAGCAAGACGAATCCAGTCGTATAGAAGTAACCGTGGAATACAGAAACTCACAATCATACATACATGAACCCTGAAAACATAACCTTCCCGTTTTGGCCAGTCGTGTAAAAACGCCGCCGCCATCAACTATTATCCGAGACAGGACAGACAAACAATGATTCCAGTAAATGTATGTATATTTATAATATCATTGGGTGGTCAATGGCATTATATGTGTTCACTTGGTGCCCTGATGTCATACAGTTAGTATGTCGTGATATAATCGTAAACCTTGAGTTTGTTTACAAGAATATTCGCTTAGCCGATAGCAATATTTCTGTAAAGGTCATATAAAAAGGTCAAGAATATTCAGCACACAATATATATTATGTTAAAAAAAACCTATACAAAAAAGACTTATATAGAGTTTATAGAGCTTCTCCGCATGGTGGAAGGGCATTTTGCGAATGCCCGCCTGGCTAGCGACCACCCTCAAGTAGAAAGGCTGTCGCCAAGCATCTAACAGTGTGTTCCGGCAGCAATCCTTGAGAGCCAGTAAAATTACACACACATGAGACCTAACAACTGTACGTCTCAGTGTGACGGGCGCAGTGCAATTCGTCGTTTACGAAATGCAACTGTTATAGGCAGAGGTTAGTCCACTTAACATCAGGTGGGCCTCGGGCTTGTTCTGTCACAAAAACATTTAAAAAAAAGCTGTCGCCAAGCACCTAACGGTGCGTTCCGGCAGCTGTTCTTGAGAGCCAGTAATTCTAGGTACAGGTAGGTAATTCTAGGTAGGCCTGTTAACGACCTTTTACACACCTGTTACATACCATTTACCCTACGAATAAATATTTATTCGTAGCATTTACCATTTAGTTAGACAATAAAGCCTCTGTTTAGGAAAGTTACTGTCCATTCTTGGATAATATAATCTTCATCATATCAAATACTTCATACATAATTACTAAGGTACAAATATAGATACAATATAAATTATATAGGTTATAGCTTCATCTAACAAGACCTCAATAAATGACTTGATAGTTCAAACTATCACTTATTCTGTGTACGTAGTGCAGCGACCCCATATGAATGCCATCGTTGTCTGTTCGTCTGTGTGTCTATGGAACATGTACGGGGCTGGTATGCATGGAATGGCTTACTGGCTGACTTCCTTGATTGCTCGACGTGTTATACATTGCATAATTATTATCATAATAAATGTATACCATGTAGGTACCTTCTGATATGTACGGTATGTATATGTACCTATATGTAAAAGTGACTACTAAGGAAACGGCACTTGTATAGTACATATACATATTGTATGTTCTTATATAATGATACTGCTGCGCCCCGCAGTTTCAGCCGCGTAGGCATTACTGACGGAAAAGCAATGAGTATGATGAAAGAAATGAAAAGAATATTCTAATATTTTTGAAGCGCTCGTAGAAAACTTTGCTTAACCGTTCTTAACATGATATGATTAACTAAGTTAAGCAACGTCCGCCGAGATCATGACTTGGGTATGACCGCTAGTGACATTACTACTAACAGTGCTCGTGCTTCGGAAGTCACGTTAAGCCGTCGATCCTGGTTGTTGTCTTAGGATGGTCGCCTGGCTATCTACCACCCTCAAGTAGAAAATCTGTCGCCAAGCTCTTAACGGTGTGTTCCGGCAGCTGTCCTTGGGAACCACTCTTCTAGGTTAGCCTGAACAACATCTTCGACTAGATCATCACTACCATAAGGTGTCAAAGGCTAGCCCATCAGCCATAAACAAAAAAAAATGCTTTCGGTTTTATGAGCCGCCTCTGACGGCAACCCTCCTTGGGATTTCTCTTCTTAGTTGTATCTTTCTCTGCCTTTCAGGTAATCAAGGCGTTAAGATGGTAAAAAGCACTATGTTGTGCGCCCATTCACAGATTACATAATAGTTAGAAACTACTTGCCAAATGTGCAGCAATACTCCATTCTAAAAAATATCTCGGTTCATTTGTAAAATTACATACTACGTCAGAAAATATAGTATGCATGAATGTAACGTGACCGCAATATTCCACACGAATTTTGATACAAGAAAAAACTAGAGAATATTCAAGTTTTAACGACTTTTGTCGCATATTTGTGCGGAAACAAAAAACGGTACTTAACACTTGTATTAGAGATGGGACACAACGTAGAATGTGCATAATTAGATTAATTCTTCCGTTATCTTACTCTGTTTATCTCGGTAGTTACTTAATTATTTTAATACAATCCACGCCCTATCACAACTTTGTGTAAATACAAAAAACAAAAAAATAATCTTAATCAACTGGACACTTTTGGACCAAACTAACTTGTCTTAAATCGAGTTTGCCGGCTAACAAAATATTTATAATATCAATCCTATTCAAATTAGAAACTGTTAGTTACCATTATGGCTATTATCATTTTTCAATCATGTTGTTTATTATATTTACTTAATTTATTACTAGCTATTTCCGGCAACTTTGCGAGCGTGTGTAATCACCCTATAATATCATGTAAGATTGTTACATATTACGTTGGAGCACACAGAGCTACTTCTGTTTCCCGGAACCACACCCCGCAGCACGAACCATGGCACTATTTCTGAGATAATTATTATTCCAAGAGGGATTCTACACAGGGCTGTGTAATCGCAGGAGAATCCCTCTCCGGGCGTCTATCCCCAGGACCTGTACCTGAGTGTGAATGCCCGAGCTGTCATGCGTTTTCTGGAGATTGGAAAATCGTACTCAACACTCAGGTGCTGGGGGCAAATACTATACTATGTATTAAATATTACTTAAAACTGATTTCTGTTACCACAATGGTACTCCGTGTATTTATATGTTAAATAAAGAGTATTTTAAACTCCTTATTTTATGTACCTGAAGTGGTTTTAAATATTTTTACCTGTTCATCTAGTTGGTTGGACTCTTTTGATTTAAGTAATATTAAGTTTTATGTTATAAAAGCATTGCTTCCTTTTAAATTTTCTAGTGTCCACGGGAAATTCATTTAAAATTATTTATCGATATCATGAATTAATGTTCGCAGTATCTGTATTTATCGATGTAATTTTTACCCCGTCACTACAGAACAAACGTGTTCATACCGAGGCGGCGACAGGTGTTCATTTATGTTTTTATCTTGTTTGCATACAGACAGACAGAGTTACGGATTACATTCAATGTATTTGTGTTAACAAGAATTAAATATCTTTGTCCCACGCAGCTTAAGTAATATAAGTAGATATAGTATATCACACTTGAAATGAATTGAAATAATCATATGTAAGCAAAGAGTTAATATGTAAATTTTAATTAATTTTAATGTTTAGAAAGTTGAAGTTTTCTGTTGTTTGTAAATATACTTAATTGTAGAACGAATAATAATACTGATTCTATAATTATCTGAGTGCGTTTTGAAATCAACTGTCTAATCTATTCAATTTTATGCTATGTCTCCTACCTACCTAATTCGTAGGTGTACATATTTTTTTTTATTCCTGATAGGTTAGCCTTTGACCACTATCTCACCTGATGGTAAGTGATGATGTGGTCGAAGATGTTGTTCAAGCTAACCTAGAAGTACTGGCTCTCAAGGACAGCTGCCGGAACACACCGTTAGGTGCTTGGCGACAGATTTTCTACTTGAGGGTGGTAGCTAGCCAGGCGGGCATTCGCAAAATGCCCTACCACCATGCAAATATTAAAATTATAATATTATATAATTTTAATAATTTGCTTATTAAATTATATATTATTATTTACTAGCTGCGCCCCGCGGTTACACCCGCGTGGTGATGGATGGTGATGATAAAAAGTATGATATGTGATGACGCATAGCAGGCGTTATAGCAATCCTAACAATATTAAAATTTACAGTTTTAATATTGTTAGGATTGTTAGAAAGACAATCCTAACAATATTAAAACGCTAGAAATTAAATGGGCTCCTTCATTGAAATGTCAAAAAATATTATATAATGGACACTGTGGTACAAACATCCTTTTTAATTCAATTGTGTTTAATATGTATAAAATCATCTTATGTGAATAACTTCCATGATATCTAATATATAAATCCGGCGGTATGCCTTTATTAACCAAATACTACAAACTATATACAACACTACAGCTACTACAATAAAAGCATTTGGACTCATAGGCAGTTTAATATGTATAAAATCATCTTATGTGAATAACTTCCATGATATCTAATATATAAATCCGGCGGTATGCCTTTATTAACCAAATACTACAAACTATATACAACACTACAGCTACTACAATAAAAGCATTTGAACTCATAGGCAGTCCAAATGCTCCAGCCCACTATCAGTTGGCAGCGTGCCCAGCATGCTGGCAGCATTGCCCCGCTGAATTGCAATGCTTATTCTTTGAGCCAAATAGGTGCCAGCATTTTGATCACGCGTCGCATCGACCAAGCGCTCTGATAAATTTTGGAAAATACGATGAGCTCCCGGTCCCCACGGACCCAACGTCTCTACACCAAACGGCTCAAATATGTAACCCATACCGAGGTTAGCATACTTGCGCCGCTTGAGTTGCTCTGCCGAAGTAGCCGCGGCGCCAGCCCTCACGTGGGTTTCAGAAAGATGTGACGGCGCTAAAGTGTCTACGCATGTAGCGTCCCACACTAAGGGCCGTGCTAACTTCCATGGAAAATATATCATAATTATATATATAAATTATCTAATATATTATATATGATATTAGTATTCATATAAAAATATATTTCTATATATGTGTATTCATCTATTTACATAATATTTTTTAGTTAATTAGTTAATCATTTGGTAACATCAGTTATTTATGTATAGAATTATTAGACCATAAGAAACCCCGCCCAATATTTTGACCATATATCTTTTTAATGAGTTGTCTGGAAGAGATCGCTCTAAACGATAAGACCGCCCATTGATACACTTATTTTTAAGTTATTTTTTAGTAATAAGTTTATTGTTGTTATTATGGTGTCTTCAATAAAGAGTTATCAATCTATATATCATCATACCCAATTTCATCAAAATCGATCAAGCCGTTTGAACTTGAAGAAGTAATAAACATACAAACACACTCACAAACGTTCACATTTATAATATTAGTTTAATAAGGATCGGAAATTTGTTACTACCGAATATGCATTACAAATAAATTATATTTTTTTATAGTATTTATAGTTCACTATTTTGGCGATAATGGCTTACACATAAAATATAGATATATGCTGTCGCAGGCTTTTTTGTAATAAAATTTAAGATAAACATTGCCGTCATACATTATGTACGCGTGACACTTAAGGTTTTTGCAGCGCACGCCAGAATAGGTCGCATATGGCTGATTTTTTCTTACTTACTTGACACTTATCGTTATATTTTCGACAATTCACTCAATATCTTTATAAATTTTAGCCTATGTGTTATTCTGATGTATAAGCTATTTTATTGTAAAATTTTATCAAAATCCATTCAGTAGTTTTTGCGTGAAAGAGTAACAAACATCCATCCATACTTACAAACTTTCGCGTTTATAATATTAGTAGGATATATAATATAAAGAATTATACTAAAGAAGAGGTAGATAATACAATAGAAGTATAATAACATCTACTTATACCTAATATTATACCCACTACCTAAGTACAATATAGAAAATCGATACCCAATACTTAACGGTATTGTTTATAAAATAAATTGTTGGTTTTGACTCCAAGTTCTGAATATTGATTTGAATAAAGTGGCGACCTCTATGTCCACTATAGTCCATATTAGCGTGCCCTGGATTCGTTCCCCGGTCTGCTAATATTTGGTCACTGCATTGTTTCTTTAGATAATATTTTCATTAAGTAAAGAATTCTGGAGTGTCCTGGAATTTAGTGATAGGGTCGCCCTCTATAACATAGGAACAGGGTATGTTATGAAATCTCTGTATACCCGTTCGAGAATGTACTAACAAGCGTGACGATTATTTTGTCTTTATTTTTTTCAATATATCTCTTCGGTAAGAATCCGTTTTGGTGGGACCTCCAGGGCCTCAATTCTCTTAGCTATTGACCAAACGCCACACTACTGCGATGCTTCTGCGATCGAACTGCTGTTAATGTCAAATTCGGTAGTCTACTAATTCTAGCTCCTAATCGCAGTTGTACAGCAATCGCGTCGCTGTCGTATGGCTTGCTAATTTTGTTACTGAAATAATAATGAAAACTTACATCAATCACGCATCATTCAAAACATCAATACAGTAGTTTTCTAGCAAACAATACATTAAATAAATATTTTTAAATCATTATGCTAATTTTCTATCTTAATCCTCAAAAATATTTTATGCCACTGTAGCAACGCAATCGCAACAAAATAGCTTACAGCATACCAAATATGTCAAAAACTATTGATAGCAAGCCACTGACTTGCGATCGAACCTAAATAGCGGGCAGACTACGAATACTGTCAAAAACTACAATTTTCATGCAATTAAGTTGCGTTAACGCCGTTCAATAGCTAAGAGAATCGGGCCTCAGGACCACTTATCGATGTTAAACGATGAAAAAACAACCATACGATGGTTTGGTTTATTTACTGTTTAATGCATTTTTGTTTTAGAATATTTTTAGAAGTCGGAGTTTTTGTTAATATATTAGGTCCTTACATATGAAATTGGCGTTTTGTATGGGAGGAACAAAAAGTCGAATATTTTTTAATATAATATATATTTAATTAATCAAAGTATGAACCATTATTTTCTATGCACTTTTGCCATCTCATAGGTAGTTCATTGATCCCTTTACTAAAAAAACCAGTCGGACGGTAATCAATAAAATCTTTGAAGGCGATTTGGACTGCCCCATCGGAGTTGAATTTTTTCCCTTGCAAGAAGTTATCCAAATTTCGAAAAAAATGGTAATCTGTTGGAGCAAGGTCCGGGGAGTACGGAGGATGTCTTAGACTTTCCAATTGAAGCTCTTCTAATTTAGTAGCCGTCTGTAGCGCAGTGTGTGGTCTAGCGTTGTCGTGAAGCAGCAGTGGCGTGGAGCGATTGACCAGCCTAGGTTGTTTAGCCGCTAGCTTTTCCATCATGGTTTGCAATTCCTGACAATAGACATCAGCCGTAATAGTCTGGCCAGATTTGAAAAAACTGTAATGAACAATACCGGCACTAGTCCACCAAACGCTTACAAGTAACTTTTTTGGGGTTAATTTTCGCTTGGGGCAGGATTTGGCTGGCTGGCCAGGATCTAACCATTGCGCTGAGCGCTTCCGATTATCGTAAAGAACCCATTTTTCATCACAGGTAATGATTCGGTTTAAAATACCTTCATTATTGTGCCGGTTTAGTAATGTAACGCAGCAGTCGACGCGCGTTTGCCGGTTTGTTTCAGTCAATTCGTGAGGTACCCACCTTTCAAGCTTTTTAATCTTCCCAATTTGCTTCAAGTGAATTAAAACAGTTTTATCACTAATATTGCAGCCTGCAGCTAACTCGGACGTGGTTTGCGATGGATCCGCTTCCACAATAGCCTTCAACTCTTCATTATCAACTTGAGTCTCAGGCCGTCCACGGGGCTTGTTCTGCAGGTCGAAATTTCCAGAACGAAAACGTTGGAACCAAAAACGAACTGTGTTTTCTTTTGCAACACGACCGCCATACACATCATTCACCCTTCGAGTTGTTTCCGCAGCACTAGTGCCACGGCGGAACTCGTACTCGTAAATAATGCGATATTTAAGGTTTTCCATTTTGTAAAATGAGTGACGCAAACAGAAAAAAACAGATGAAAAAAAACAAATGAATGACGATCATCGAAGCACAAATACATGAGTCTATAGCTGTACAAATTTGAATTTGGAATTCCTTACCAAAGAGGAGAAATTCGTGATTAAAGTGGCCAGTACGAAAAACGCCAATTTCATATGTAAGGACCTAATATTAGCACATCTAAGTATTATGTGTGCATCATCCGACAGGTCTTTCTTCAATTTTATCTTGTCTTATATATACAGACTGTTCCAGGCATGAATATTACCTTACCACAGCCCAACACTACAATAAGGTAATGTCAAGTCAAGTACACTGCTTTTGTGAAATCAACGGAACTACATAAAAAGTTTTATCGTAACGAAATCCTTCCACAAAAACACCCGCCATTCACGACAACTTCAATTCCATTATCACGCGATTTTAATCTTTTTCCCTTCGTAATACAATACAGAACTGTAAATGAGTTATTTGAGCCCCGGGAAGTCTTTTACACTTTTTGTGATATGGTTCAATTGTCAAAAGATTTAGTTACGAAATTGATAGCACCACAATATTTAATGGACCTACGAGCAGTGAGTAACGGGACGTAGAACGTACTTCTTGCTGGGTTTTTTTTACCCGACTAACATAAGCCTTCTTTAGCAGGCTAATTTTTTTCCAGCGTAAGTAGCTTGGTGTATGTTGGTTTACATATTTCTTTAATATACCTTGTATCTTCCAAAGGGCTGGATGGACTTCGACAGTATGATATTCGTCTTAAAATCCCAATCGTCCTTAAATACACACTTAGTACAGAGTTAACGACTTCATAAAATATGAGTATTAGTATTATGAGTTATAGTTACTTCAAGAAATAATATTGGCATGTCTATGCACTACCAACGGTAAGAACTACAAACTTAAGTTACGGTGTCGTATGTAACGCAAAGTGAGAAACTCAACCAAAGCATAATCAAGTAACCTTTAAGTAACTAAATTGTTCGGACCTTGACGCACAAAGCGGACACACTTACGACCTACAAAGTCTCATTCCATTCCAACTGAGCTGCAACAAACAAAACAATAGTCTGAATCTAAATGCAAATCTCTTGCCCTACATTTCTATGTGCCCGTTGAGCTATCTCAGATCTCGTGTCCTCAGGGTCGTGTGTCCTCACGTTCGTGATAATGGGAAGGTCTGTGTAAATAATAGTATTACATATGCGACAGGTTGTTTCTCATGAGTGTGGAGATTCTGTACATTTGTGTGTGGTCTAAGTAATTACTTGAAATGTACTTGAATCCTATCATTATCATCCAACCCGAGTCGCTACAGTAATACTTCTGTAATAATGGAAAGGCTCTTATGGCCATAAGAGTCACATGTATCATGGAATGGCCCAGTAGGGAAATGCCAAAAAGGTAGACCACACACAAGATGGGAGGACGATATAAGAGAAACGACCGGCCTACATTGGATACAGAAAGCACAAGACAGAACCAAATGGAATTCTTTGGAGGACGCCTTCACCAGAAGAGGGGTTCTTGCAATTAGCAATATTTTAAAAATAATTTCAAGCTCTTTGAAGCAAAAAAAAATAATAATTAAGTAATAATAATAGAAAATAGTTTATTTAAGTAAAATATGTGTAAAATGCAAGAAATATAAGGCTTTTTTATTTTTATTTATTTTATTTTAGTAATAATGGAAAGGATATAATTGTAAAGTCATGACGTCTCAATCTTCCATTGGAATGCTCTTGTCGGTCAGGACATTAATATGGTGAGGAGGGCTGTGTGCACCCAATGTGCAGCTAAACCCCACGTTATATGAACGTCAGTGGTAGCATGCTGCCTATTAGGCGAATTATTTCCGTTAGACGCCTTTTACGACACCAAACAAGACGATATGGAGTCTTTATATTGCCGAACCAGGAACTGTACGACATACTTTACTTTACTACCTAAATTATTAATATGAACTGAATTTATTTGCCGCGTTTCAAAATTTAGAAAATGTTTCGAATGTCATATTTAATTACTTAGTTAATTACCTTAGTTACCTATCTTTATAAAAATATATCATAATGAAGAGATCAATCGATATCATGTTTAGTTCTGGACCTAAAACTTCAAATAAGGGAGTAATCAACCTTCTACGTTTGTATGGAGAGGGTACCGGCCAGTTCAACCTTAATGCTGACCAACCATACACAGTCCTACCTATTGTCCAATCGGCATCTCTTTGTCAGCAAAGGTTATCACATTAGCCCATTGGCATCGGCGATAATCATAACAATATAATTTCATTAATAACTAGGGCATAGCGGTCCTGACGATGCCAACTTATAGCTTCACTCGATTTAAACCAAACTAGTATTAAAAAGTCATTTTTTTTTTTATGCTTGATAGATTACCCTTTGTCCACTATCTCACCTGATGGTAAGTGATGATGTGGTCGAAGATGTTGTTCAGGCTATCCTAGAAGTACTGGCTCTCAAGGAAAGCTGCCGGAACACACTGTTAGGTGCTTGGCGACAGATTTTCTACTTGAGGGTGGTAGCTAGCCAGGCGGGCATTCGCAAATGCCCTACCACCATGCTATAACGACTGCCATCCTAAGACAACAACCGGGACCGACGGCTTAACGTGCCCTCCGAAGCACGGAAACGCTCAGTAGTAATGTCACTAGCGGTCACCCATCCAACTCATGACCGCGACGTTGCTTAACTTTGCTGATCGGTTGAGAACAGCTAAGTAAACTTCGCTACGAGCGCTTCGATATATATTCGCTATATTTATTTCGTGTATACCTTCTCTATCTCGAATCACATGGTGTCACGTTCGCGATTCCGCGGCCGTATTCCATGTAATAGTGTTCCATATTCTATACGGCAGGTTGTTTATCAAGAGTTGGGTAGATAGATCTAGCCGATTTGTGTGTGGTCTTAGTATCCACTTAGTTTAGGGAAAGTCCTTATCTGTATATGATTTTGTACAACCTTGTTACGGTTAGCCCCTCAGGTAATAGATTAGTAAACAGAAAAAGGGCAATGTTTATCAGACCACCATATTGATTTACGACTATACAAATTACAAAACTACAAAAATACGAGAGGAATTTTTTTAGAGAAGACTATACATATGACAGAAAAAATCTCTTGTTAGTGCTGTGGCAAAAGGGACGCTTTGTAATCTTGAGTTACCGAGTTCGAACCTCGAGTTAGGCTCGATTTCACCAATAAAGGGTTAAATTAATACTCAGATAGGTCAAAGTCATTAACATATAAATAATTTATAGACCACAAAGTTCAACGCTGTACATTTTTAATCTTGGATTAGATTTTTTCTTTTGCAACAGCGTCTGCCCGATCTCATATTTTGTATTTTCAATATTGTGGAACAAACCGGACGACGTAAAGTTGGTAGGCTCTCCACTAAGTGGGCTGAAGACATCGTAAAAGTCGCGGGTAGCCAATGGTTCCAGTGGCTAATGGCCGTTCTTTGTGGCGTTCTAAGGGGAGGCATTTGTTCAACAGTGGACGTCCAGCTGAGATTAATTTGATGATGATAAATATGACATGTTGTTGATTACTGAATGCTGGTTCAACATTTTCATCTCCCCAGGCTGTAGTGTATTCGTACATTCGAATCTAGACTGAATACATGCTTATTGTCTCGTGAATTTCAGGTCATCTCATTTTCTCTTTCCCGGCTTTGTTTGGTTACATGAAGCACTTTCTCTTATATGGAATGAATTGTATACATTAATGTAAGTAGCTTCGTGAGTAATGAAGGTTTCATGTGATAATTATCTTAGGAATGTACCTGTTTAAGTGTATTTGAAGTAGCTAACACTTTTGTTCAGTGTAATGGCAATGTTATAGTTATTTGTTCAACACGGAAGCAACGTAGTTTTTTAGGGTTCCGTACCTCAAACGGAAAAATCGGAACCCTTATAGGATCACTTTGTTGCCCGTCTGTCTGTCAAGACCCTTTTTCTCAGGCACGCGTGAAGGTATCAAGCTGAAATTCATATCAAACACTCAGGTCTACCGTCCCTTGGAGCTGTGGAAAAATCAAACTTCTAAGATAACGCAATCAAAAGATACAGCCGTTTATGCCGCAAATTTTCGATACCCGCCAGGAAATCAAAACCTACAGGTACTTCCCGTGAACTCAGAATCTTCAAATTTGGTACGAAGCAACGTCTTATGGCACAGATAAACGAAAAATTGCGAAAAGAATACATTTTTAGTTACATCATAAAGAAATATTTTTTTAAAATAATTTTAAAATGTTATTATATTTCATTTAGCAATAAAAATATTAACTTTTATTTATATACCGACGGGTTTGTATGGAACCCTCGGTGCGCGACTCTGACTCGCACTTGGCCAGTTTTTTTATGCATGTGCCGAAGTAGCCTAGAGTTGGAAAACAATTGGTGATTCTAATCTAATATACTTGTAGACTACTGAACACTGTGGGGCACAAACTCGTAAAAACATGAGACCTAAACAAAATTGCTCTCGTATGAAACATAGGTATAACTTTTATACGTTTTAGGTTAGGATTTACCAAATAAGTATCTTCTTTTTTATTTTTTTTTATTTTTGCTATAACTCATGCGGATTCCATCCTCAAACGATGTTTAAAGAACGACAGGAAAAATTAGAGTTACGAGTCATTGTTATGTAAGCTCAGTCGGTCAGAGCATACCCAGTACATATAGGGGTGGATGACGCGGGTTTGAAACCCGCGCAAGACTATAATTTTTCTTCTCGTTAATTTGTAAATATCTTCTTATGTACCTCATTATATGTATCTTTTATTTTATAGGACCTCTTTTTTATAGAAAATAAAAAAGAGATCCTATATACTTTAAATAGTAAAGATTGTTTTTTGTATGTCACGAATAAACTTAAAAACTATTGGACAGATTTAAAAAAATATTTCTCCATTAGAATGCTACAATATCATAGGCTGTACAAATACAAATTATTTA
This sequence comes from Plagodis pulveraria, assembly GCA_963890685.1. Lineage (NCBI taxonomy): Eukaryota > Metazoa > Arthropoda > Insecta > Lepidoptera > Geometridae > Plagodis > Plagodis pulveraria. The sequence continues at coordinate 3,772,112 of OY982968.1, forward strand.
TTAATAACACCATTGTTACAAGTCGTACAGTTACTATACTGAATATAGTATTGTAAAAATAATATATAATTAGGTATATAATCTCAAAATGTCAGTTATGGTTATTCCTTACAATATTATATATTTATCAATCATTATTATTTAATTTATTATTTCATACATCAACAAATATTCTAGACTAAATTCTTAATGTCATTATATGTCAAATTAATATATATATGAATCCAATTATAGTTACAAAATTATAATTCTTGAATATTTGAAAAAAGATAGATAAATAGAATATTTAAAAAAAGTTTGATTTTATTTTAACCGTGCGGGCCGGCTAATACTACTTATTTATAATCTGTGATTTTTAACCACACGCACCACACTCATTCCTATTACGGGTCAAAAAAGCCCTTTAAAAGTAGAACTGACGCTCTGACGGAAATCCTAGTAGCCTAATTGTAATAAGGAATCCTTAAAGTCTAAAACCAGTTACCCCACAAGATACAGTGTCCCGATCTCGAGGCATCGAGCGCACTTCCTTCAAAAGAAACAGCTTGTACAATGCCTCATTAGCATAACCAAGAGCAGATGTCTCTCCAGACAGGTGGTCGCTACAACCAGATTACCAGCCTTACTTACACTGTCTCCGACTGAAGTGACCTTCAATGAGAAAGATGTCAGACTTTTTAGATAAATTCTTATCATATTCATACTGTTGTCCCACGTATGCGGGGTCGGTACAATATGTTTTTATGAGATTGCGATTTATGACGGACGAGGCTCGCCTGATGTTAAGCGATATCTAATCTCTGCCTATAACAGATACGTTTCGTCACAAGTGTCGAAATGCACTGCGTCGAGCACCATGTGCCTGTATTTTCCTACTGGCTCCCAAAGACTGCTGCTTGAACACACTGTTAGATGCTTGGTGAGAGATTTTCTACTTGAGGATAGTAGCTAGCCAGGCGAGTCCATTCAGTTTTCCACGTTGCGGTGAAGCTCCAGCCAGCGGTGGTGATCGAACCATGGAGCTGGTGGCACAGCAGTCCGTAGCTATTACCGCTCTGCTATCGTTGCTTCGAATTGGATGATTTCACTGATAAAACAAAATACGACACGTAGACATGTTGTAGGTAGTTTGCATTCGGTTTTATAGGCTTCGGTTGTCGGCCTGCCTGACGCCAGTGCTCGTGGGAATAGTCTTGTTGGTCATAAACCCCCTACCTTTCTGTTAAGGTACACGTAACGCTTTCCATACAATCGTAGTTTCCTCATATTTTAAATAAAAAGTGTCAAACTCAGTAAAATTTGGCATTTATGACCTTGTGCCAAATATAGCTTTGGTTTGCCAGTTTTCTGTATAATTATGTATGTATTAAATGATTTGAAATAATATTTTTGTAATGGATATTTTATCTTTACGTTTAGATATAAAAGCAAATATGAAACGGAAAACTGAAAACCTGTACGAGATATAAATTGTGATTATGAAAATTAACACTCGATATTGTTTTAGATAAATACACTCATTTAGTTAATTATTTGACTAAAAGCGAGTGGATATTTATTATACATTGGTTTTGGCCTTGAATTAATAAGTGTACATTTACATAGAGTTTTGATTGGCTAAATGCTCAAACCAATCCGTCACTGTTTTGTCTGACGAACTCTATAGATAAATACACTCATTTAGCTAATTATTTGACTAAAAGCGAGTGGATATTTTATAAGATATTCATTCGTTTTGGCCTTGAATTAATAAATGTACATTTACATAGAGTTTGGATTGGCTAAATGCTCAAACCAGTCCGTAACTGTCTTATCTGACGAACTCTATATGCAGCAGAACTGAGTCTTCCGGATAGATCATGCATATGAGGATCCCACTGAATAGCTTACTTATGAAGCAATGATGGCCGAGCGGTAATAGCTATGGACGGCCGCCCCGCAGTACCCTGGTTCGATCCCCACCGCCGGCTTGAGCTTCACCGCATGGTGGAAGGGCATTTTGCGATTGCCCGCCTGGCTAGCTACCACCCTCAAGTAGTCACCAAGCACCTAACGGTGTTTTCCGGCAGTAGTCCTTGAGAGCCAGTGAAATTACAGGCACATGAGACTTAACAACTATGTCTCAAGGTGATGGGCGCAGTGCAATTCGTGACTTGTGATGAAATACATCTGTTATGGGCAGAGGTTAGTCCGCTTAACATCAGGTGGGCCTCGAGCTTGTTGCGTCACAATAACATAAAAAAAAGCGGAATCCATCTTCAGCACTAGGCTCTCGGCGCCGCTACATGTGGCATCTCCTTCCAAACTGCACACGCAGGTCGCGATGACGGGTACCTAAGCCTACGGTAACTAAGCCCGGCTCCCTGGCTGGATATAACTTTACAGTACTTTCTACTGCCAGTGGCATCTGCGTTTAAAATGACCACACTGATGAAGGCTTCCCAAAACTTAAGGCGCCTACACACGACACGCCGCCCCAACAATTAATCTACCCGCCGCCGAACTTAAAATAGAACTTTAAACGGACAGTTCCATTCTCTCAGCACTTAACTCCTAAACTCCTCAACAAGTTTACAAGTTGTTCGTCTCAAAGGGGCGACGTAAAGACGTAATGGAATAACAAACTTGCCTGCACGCCTCTCGGGCTGTCGTGGCTACACGAACAGATTACAGGCTTAAAATAAGCTGGACGAGGTGACAATTTATGGTAAACAATTTAAAGTGTGTTTCCTGGTCAATTCAGGGTTGTCAAGTTTGGCAAGTAAGTATGCGTGACTAAAATTTATCTTAGTCAAACACGTACAAATTTGATTTTTTTTCTTACCAGTGTGTTTCGTAGCCTAAACTTATGATAACCACAATTATTGGTAAGAAACCTCAGCATAGAACCCGGAAAACTGAAACAGCGGAGAGAGCAGGATGAAGTAGAAAATTACGCTGAAACAATATGTGAAGTGGTCACAATTGAGTGATGTGATAGAGAAATTAATTTATCTATGGTGATGTTTAAAAATAATGTACTCTTGTACTGTTTGAATATTCACAGTGTAAATAAATTGACACAGTGCGTGTTATAAAAACCAATAACCTACATATAACAAAACTAAATTAATTAACAACTAAGAATACGAACCTCATCGTTATTGAATATGAGACCTAGTCGTTGTGCTCGCAAGTGTTGAAAATAACTTATCTCCCATTAAGAAAATTGCACAACGTGTATAATTATTAATATTTGTATGTTTAAAAAAAACAGAATAGCTTTTCCAGTACTAAGTAAATTAATTTAGAACAATAGTACGATAATGAATAGATCAGTCAATCAACAATTGTACGCTTATCCTTACTGAAATTAAAAAGCGTACACTCGTTGTAATAATACTAATTAACAAAAACATCAAACTTCTTAATTCTAGAATAACGGGGGTGTTCTGTCTACCTCTGCACGTATATACAGATGTAATGGGATGTGTTTTATTGTTACAATTAAATCATTACCTAGCGTGGCAACCCTATTGAATGAAGTTCGAGTAAAACGCAGCATGCGTCTGCGCTGCCCGTAGCGCTGTCGGCATTTACACCTGTCAACTGCTCCATTATAGCCGTGTGTACTTAGCTTTATTTGTTGTTCTATAAACAGAGCATCGGTGTTACCGTAGTAACCGATATTAATAAAGACGTTTCTTGTTTCAGGTATGTTCGATAATGAATACTTTCTATTACATGGTTGGTTTTATTAGGTAAGTGGCTAAGTGCAACTGCTTTTACTTTTAATTATTGTAAAAAGTGTGGTACTTCCGCCGCAATTGCGTCACGTTTCACACTGACCCGCGACCGCGGCGGACGTACTATACTCAAGATCCTTACCTGAAGAAGGCTTCCGATAGAAGTCGATCGTGTTATCCACTCTTAGTAAGTTGTTTTCGCATGGTGATAGAACACTTTGCGAATGCCCGCCTGGCTAGCTACTACATCAAGTAGAAAATTGGTCGCCAAGCACCTAACGGTGTGTTCCGGCAACTGTCTGAGCGCAGTAATTCTAGGTTAGCCTGAACAACATCTTCGACCACATCATCACCTACCATCAGGTGAGATAGTGGCCAAAGCTTACCTTTTAAGCATAAAAAAACGTGTTTTTACAATCATAGAATGTAAATTTGAGTCTAAGTTTTAATATAGTAATTAGTATCTAAGTAGGTTCATTAATGTTTTAAATAAGTATAGGATCTTTGTTTTGCGACTGTGCATTTAACATTATTGAATCCCAAGTTTCAATTACCAAAGTGTCTTTCACTCGGTAATATGACACTATTGGTAGAAAATAAAATGCAAATTAACATTACTGTTACTATATATTTGCATTCTCTTTTATTTTATTCGGAAAACATACTGAATTTGTTATAACAATCTTAAAGTAAATCAAAATGACTATACTCTAATGAATTGTTTTCGCATATAGGTCTGTACTGTACTGTATCAGCCGGATCGTCCACTGCTGAACACAGCCTCCCCTATTAAGGGGGTATTTGCCATAATCCCCACGCTAGGCAGACGGCTTGGGGATCGCAGTGTAAGATAGTAGTTCTTTAGAAGGCGCTGCTGCCCACCTTCCAGTATTTTTCCCTTAGTCGCCTCTTACGACACCCACGGGATGATATGGGGAGGTGCAATTCTAACCCGGCACCCCACTGGGAATATAGGTCTAACTTATGTTAATTATACAGTACTATAACAATTGAGGTAAAAATACTAAGCGAATCACGGATTCGGCGAAAAAGTGCCGAGTCTGTCGCGTTAACTGTAAAGAAGTTGGAGTGTTGCCTAGGACTAGCAAATCAAGTTACGCAGAGTAGATAGGGCCTAATACATTTGAAATAGAAAATTTAAATCGACTTCAGACTCTGCACAGTACAAAATAATGGGAAACACAAGAAAATTCATCGATGCGTGACAGCTCTTACTTAAACCTCGAGTTTAAACATAATAAATTACTTGGAACATAATAAAGCACCGCTAGCCCTAAACCCCACAATCACCGATAAAGGTTTATGTTCAAAAGGCACGCTCGATTTTATTGCATGCATGCATAATATAACTTAACATCCCAGCCAACCTTGTCCTCATTTATAACGTAGATACGTTCTATCATAAACACGACGTTAACTTTATTTAGTAGATCTGGTTATAGAAATAAATTAATTGTCAATGCATTAATTTTAAAATGTTGTGGTTGGTGGTCCTTCGTTGCGTCTGTGAACATCTAATATTATAATTTAAGAATTATTTCAGTGAGAACAATTTCAACATCGTTGTTTGAGTGGCATGTCGCGTTGATATCTAGAATTTTCGGATTTGGTTTCATCGTTATCCGGTTAGTTTTTTTTTCTGCTGGAGTGTAAATGTACCCGGTTAGAGGTCACTATGTTCGCTTCCTATTGAAAGGGGTTTTTGCATATTTAGCGGAAGGCTTGGGTTTAGATACTTCTTGTCTATCCCTTCTGGGGTAAAATAGCACTATGATATACCTGTATATAGAAACTGACTATTACGAATTCGTTTTAGTACGAAACAAATGATAGTTTTTTAAAGACAAAATATCAGAAACCTATTTTACTTCGTAATACTTACAAAAAGTTATTTTTTAATTAAAGCCCCTATGTTCGATGATTAATATCCATAAACATAACCAAGAAGTACTTTGATAGAAAATTAAATCTGATAACTTGAATAAATCTACCAAGAAAATGCTCTTATTGTTTAAAACTAGTTGTTCCAAACCAGGTTTAAAAGAGTAGAAACCCCTAACGCATCGTTATATGAAATGAATCCATTCTTTGAGTTGGTCATATATGTATGACCAAATCACTTACGGAACTGACACGAACTAATTGTTTCTTATATCAACCTTTTTACTTACGTGCTTTATATACTTGCACAAACGACAATCTGGTCCAAAGAACTTCAAAAAGTTAAAACAGTTAATCAAAACAACATCTGTTACCGTAATGAATTATTAAAATCTGCACATGCTTCCTGTCTGTAGCTCATTCATAATTAAACAACCTCATTACGGCTCCCTTTCAAAAATTGCGAACATCCAAACGGACATACCGATCAGTTAATTTGTATCCATCCCTCCAATTACATACTCATAAATCAACATCTGCCAAATTGTATAATGGTTAAAAAACGGAAAACTTGCAAGATTTTAATGGCACAGTCTAATTAATGAGTCTTTTGGTGATGCAGTAAAAGTAGCAGATGTCCAACACACCGGGCGTATAGATTTTGCACCTGTGGCTCCTTAAACAAGTCCAGACTTGTCCCAACCTGTTGGCGATTCTCTGACTTTATTTGATACCGTAATCATATGCAAGGGTGTATATTAAGAAGTAGTTAGTAGGTAAGGTACTCGTTGGTCTGGAAATAGCCTGTTGCGTGTCGGCTTAATTCTCTCATTGGATATGCAAGCATGTTTTATGAGATCAACTTCCAGTTTGCACAAGTTCATATCAATTTACTTGCAGTTTCTATTTGCGAACCTTCTGAGGCGTTTGATTGCATTGACCTTAGCGAAATTGATTGTTAACAGGTTTGTTTTATGAGTTTCCATTAGGATAAAGTTTTTGTTGGGGGATATTTTAAATTAAGATGCCGTACAGATTATACGAGTATACGTTCCTTGCACGCTGAATAGTGTGGAAAGAAACATACCTATAATACGAGTACCTAGTGTGTGTGTGCCTCAAGGTTCTATGTGAAGTAATTTTAAAACCTTTCTGATAGATAGTTTTTTTAGTATTATGAATGTAAATGTGAGTTTCTGCCGTTTTAGAAAAATGAAAAAACGGAACCCTTATAGGATCTTGGTGTTGTCCTTTCCCCGTGGGGTGCCGGGTTAGAATTGCACCTCCCCATATCATCCCGTGGGTGTCGTAAGAGGCGACTAAGGGAAAAATACTAGAAGGTGGGCAGCAGCACCTTCTAAAGAACTGCCATCTTAAACCGCGATCCCCAAGCCGCCTGCCAAGCGTGGAGATTATGGCAAATACCCCCTTAATAGGGGAGCCTATGTTCAGTAGTGGACGAGTCGGCTGTTACAGTACAGTACATCAATAAATATATTTTTAATAAATTTTAAATGTAATGGATTTCATTCAGCAATCAAAATATCATAACTTTTACTGATATACCTACAGGTTTGTACGGAACCCACTTGTACGGAACTTGTCCAACTCGCACTGGGCCGGTTTTTATACTGACAAGATGAACCAGTTTTACAAGGGAGGCGTGAATCTTAGTACCATCAGTCTGAGGCCTGATAAGAAAATTACGCCTGTAACTTAAAGTAATAATATTCTGTTTGACACTGCACTGCATTTGTCCCTCCGAATCTCTTCTTATGTTCTCGTTCGCCCAGTATTTTTTCTTCCTACAGTGTCCTTGGCCCTTTAACAAAAAGAGTATGCACATTACTGTTTCGACGTGGTATATGCACTACTGTGCTGCACTGCAGTGTTATTCACCAAGATGATTCATGAATTACAGATCGGTATGTTATGACTTCACAAATAACCGATTATGAGAAAGCTAGACATAATTCAATGCCTTCACAATTCAAAAAACATATAGAATAAGATACTTTCTGAATCAAATCAAATCATTACATTTTAATTTGTAACACGATGATTTTGCAATGAAGAAAGAATTTAGTATATCGCATGCCTGTATAAATTCAAAAATACTCTATTATAAGTATTGTCAGCTGTCAGATAAAATATTTCTGATAACACCTTTCGCGTCCACCTTGAGGTGTTCATTATCATAACCAGATTCTCAAGGTTGTACATTATGTAAGGCAAATAATATTAGACTGTTTACAAAAACAATAATTGAGGTTAACACCTTTTTCAGTTACTAAATCGCGACGACACTTTGTCATAATACAAAATTTTAACGTTGCTTTCGGAATGTTACTTGCGGTAAAATATTTATTTCGAAAAGATACTTACAAGTTACTTCTTGTTGTGCATTAGTAATGTATTGGAAATTGGTTGCCTCAAGGGCTTCGTTTGGGACCATTTCGTTTGTCGATGTTTATCGTACTTGTTACGTTGCGTAAGGAGATAAATCTTGTGTAATCCATCAAAAATAACGTTTGGTACATAGCCTTGGCAAATAAAGTACAAACACGAATTAATTGTAATATGTTACCTATTGGAAACTTCTTTTTATCTTTTAATTGCTTCATAATTGTTTTATTAGTATGTTATTTTATAACTTTACTATTTTATTACTCTGCTCGTTTATATTCATTTTAATACACATCACGAAGCAGTGATCGCTCAGTGGCATTGACAAACTCTGCCGCGCCGCGAACGCTTCAATACCGCAAGGTACTGTATCAGCCAGATTGTCCACTGATGAACACAGCCTCCGCCTTTAAGGGGGGGTTTGCCATAATCCCCACGTATTGCAGGCGTCTTAAGGATCGCAATTTACGTTACAGCTAAGCGCTAGCGTCAAGTAGAAAATCTGTCGCCAAGCACCTAACGGTGTGTTCCGGCAGCAGTCCATGAGAGTCAGTGAAATTACAGGCACATGAGACTTAACAACTATGTCTCAAGGTGACAGGCGCAGTGCAATTTGTGGCTTGTGACGAATGCATCTGTTATAGGCAGAGGTTTTGAAGCAGTGATGGCTCAGTGGCATTGGCTATGGACTGCCGTGCAGCAGGTCCATAGTTCGAATCCCGCCGCGGGCTTGAAGTCAAAGTCAAAGTCAAAGTCAAAATCATTTATTCAATTTAGGCGTCTACGACGCTCTTATGAAGGTCAATTACAAATTTTAGTATTGAAATATTCTACATTGTACTGCCACGTTCAGCAAATAAATTGTATAGAGCCACTGCGAGAAGAACGGGCAAGAAACTCGGGGCCATTCTTTTAAACATCTTTTAACAATGTGTTACATACATACTATATAATAGAGTTATTACAATATTTGTTTAAATTATGTAGGTGACAGGCAATAGCTTGGCGGAGGCGGAATTGTCCAGGCATTTTTGTCGTTTATGTAATCAGAAACTGTGTAGTAGGATTTTTTAATCAATATGTTTTTCACATGCAACTTGAATTTCCCTTCTGTGAGCGTTGTAATATGTTTGGGAACTTTATTATAAAACCGCACACAATTACCTAAGAAGGACCTTTTATTTGTCTTTGCTAATCTAAAACCTGGCACCACTATTTTATCTTTATTCCTAGTATTGTAATCGTGATTGTCACTGTTTAATTTAAATTTACTCAAATTTTTACGAACATACATAATATTTTCAAATATATACAGACTTGGTAAAGTTAAAATATCAATTTCTTTAAAAAGATCCCTCACAGATTCCCTAGGACCCATTTTATATATGGCTCGAATTGCACGTTTTTGTATGATAAAGATTGTCTCTATCTCAGCAGCAGTTCCCCACAGCAATACGCCATACGACATAATACTGTGGAAGTACGCGAAATAAACTAGCCGAGCAGTAGCTACGTCTGTTAACTGTCTTATCCTAAGAACTGCATATGCAGCAGAACTAAGTCTTCCGGAGAGATCATGTATATGTGGATCCCATTGTAAAGTGGAATCCATTTTGATTCCCAGGAAGACTGTCGCTTTGTCAATAGGGAGTTTATCTGGGCCAAGCTTTATGTTTGGTTCAACATAAGGAACATTTGGTAAAGAAAACTTTAAACATTTCGTCTTTTTTGAATTTAGGAGAAGATTATTAGCGGCAAACCATTTACAAATCTTAGATAATACATTATTTACATGCGTCAGTTCACTGTCTTTCCTATCTACTTTAAAAATCAGAGAGGTATCATCTGCGAATAAAACAATATCGCAGAAATCTTTGACCATGCAAGGCAGATCATTAATATATGTTAGAAACAGAAAAGGTCCCAAAATTGATCCCTGTGGTACTCCCATTTTTACCAATGACCCGGAAGAAGTATTGCCATTTATTCCAACCCTCTGTAGCCTGTCTGACAGATATGACTCTATAAGATTCAGAGCTTTCCCACGAATACCATAGTGGGAAAGTTTACGAATCAGAGTGCAGTGCTCTACACAGTCGAATGCCTTGGAAAGATCACAAAATACGCCAATAGCATCATGTGAACTCTCCCAGGCTTCCAGTATATGCGACATCAATTGAACACCTGCATCTGTTGTGGATTTGCTCTTGGTGAAACCAAACTGATTCTCATTTAATAAATTATGCTTGTTAAAATGGGATAGTAGTTGTTTGAGCATAATTTTTTCGAATACTTTACTCAGAACAGGTAAGATGGAAATAGGTCTATAATTGCAAGGGTCAGATGTAGACCCCGACTTCACCACATGGTGGAAGGGCATTTTGTGCATGCCCGCCTGGCTAGCGACCTCCCTGAAGTAGAAAATCTGTCGTTAACCACCTAACAGTGTGTTCCGGCAGCAGTCCTTGAGCGCCAGAAAAATTACAGGCTAATGAGACCTAACAGGGTCGGCAACGCATTGGTAACGCCCCTGGTGTTGCAAATGTCCATAGGCGACGGTAACCGCTTACCATCAGGTGGGCCGTCTGCTTGTTTGCCACTACATAACATAAAAAAAAAACCTAACAACTGGACGTCTCAGTGTGACGGGCACAATGCAATTCGTCGTTGACGAAATGCGTCTGTTATAGGGGCCTCGGGCTTGTTACGTCACAATATTATAAAAATAAAATATAAAAAAAAGTCAGTCCGCTTAACATCACGTGGGCATCGTGCTTGATCCGGGAAAAATGCCCCCTTAAATATTTATTTTATTTTATGTATTTGTTGTTAAAGCGGCAATAGAAATATATAATCTGTGAAAATTTCAACAGCTACTCAGTTCTTGAGATACAGCCTGGTGACGGACTGACGGAAGTCTCAGTAATAGGGTCCCGTTTTTACCCTTTGGGTACGGAACCCTAAAATCGTAGTTATTTCGTGTCGTGGGCTCGTTCATTATTGTATACGATACGTCTTAAACGTGATCTACGTGATGTAAATTAATCTAGATATAGACTTATTCATGTAAGATTCAGTGCGATTTATTTTAATTTGTATGTTGGCTTAGTTCTCGTAATATTGAAATGTTACGAGTTCTACGTGCTTATCTCGGTATTATTGATTGGAAATTAAGATTACCTACTGGTTTAGTTACTCGTATGCAGGTATAGTATAAATATAATAGTTATTTATTCCACAAGTCAGTAAAATTGTTTTTTTGGTACGAATACCGAATTTAATTGCGAGCTAGCTAAGTAGTCTAGAATGGAATGCAGATGATTTTTATTTTTATGGTGGTAGGGCATTTTGTGAATACCCGCCCTTCTAGCTATAATTCTCAAGTTAAAAATCTATCGCCAAGCCCCTAATGGTGGGTATCGGCAACTCTTCTTGATTGCCATTAATTCTATGTGAGCCTAAACAGATCTTAGACCACATCATCACTTACCATCAGGTGAGATAGGGGTCAAAGGCTTGCCTATCAGCTATAAAAAGAAGTAAAAAAACAACGAATGCACTCTCATGGACGGTACGTATGATGTAATTTGTAACTTGAAAAGTAAGACCAAAATCATAGAAAATTGTGGCATTGCAATGTGACTTACATATATTACTAACTAAAGCTGTTATTAACTGATGCCTTTCTTAATTACATATTACATAATTGGGCCACGGTTGATACTTATTGATCTTGTAATTCTAAAGACACAAAGTAACCTGAAGCCTGTTATCTTATTGCACATACACCATTTTGAAATTAACGACTAAGTAGCATTATCACTAACTGTCCATCCAGCCTCCTACATACATTAATCTTAAGACAAAAAACTAAACATGTGTCCCGTTATATCCGTTTACAGCATTCCTTACACCTCTACCCATCCGTGGAGATAAACACTTCATCAAAAGTAAACATCGAGCGATCTTCACTTAGCTGTTTATGTTGCGCCCACTTTGTAGTCGGCTTTGCTATTTTTGGGATATTTAAAACGGTTCGTCGTTGGTACTAAAACGTCTTTGAATACGTATTCAATCTTCAAAATCTACTTAGTGCCTTGATAAATAATTAATCTATTTAGAATTCTATATGAACCCAGTCAATACAAATAAACAAAGGTATGAAAACTAACCGACTTTGACTAATGTAATGTATGGAATACGCAATTTCTGGTGATATATATTTTTACATCTTAAAAACCAACCTACTGTACCTATTTTGATGAAATTTGTATAGGTGGTATTTGTATTACCCACATGAAAATATATATTTTTACATAAAAGAAGAATTTTCCAAGTTGGTTTATATATAAGTGACAAAATTCTGATGTAACAAAATAAATTACATTGTTTATTGGTACACTTACATTGCCAGTGCTTATTGCGATTTGTTATCAACTATTCCTCAGAATCATTCAACCGGGCAAATTGTAATAATTATATTAGCTATATGATCCAAAAACTATCTTATCAAAGTCCTTTCATCCATCTCAACAATCCAGCCTCCAAACTCCCTAAACTATTCAAGCAAAGTGCCGCCAACGCCAAGTCCAATCCACTAAGTTAAAGGCCTTTTGAATCCGCTTTGATATACTATCCCGCACCATTAATGTTAGAAGTGGTTCCGAACATTGACTACCGACAAAGGAATCCTGAATACTGCGGTTCTTTTACAGTTCCCTCGTCTTTGAATGAATAATAGTCTTGTTGATGGCGTTTTGCCTAAATGAAGTAATGAAGTTGTGTTATTAAGGATCTTGCTTTTATCTACAAAACTTTGGAGGGCTTTGGGAAGGTTTGTGTACTTATGTCTTCAACTTGGCCTGATGAGTGCTTGCGATAAAGATCACTGCCCGTTCTGAGACTAAGGGCTGTTTTAAGGGAGATACAACGGGACAATTGTCAGCTCCTTGTCGCTGCGTATGAAATCTAACAAACTTACTTTTGAAGTAGGGTTTTTATCGTGCAACGAGGTGGTGACGTCAATTTCTTCGTCCGAAATACGTCAAATTATATAATAATATAATACTTTTCAAATGGATGCAAAACCACAAAGTTAACCACACATAAGGTTACAATATGAGATTTTTCGTACAAAAATTAGGTATAAGTACAAGAATAAATACAATACAATGTGTTTGCGGTGAACATGAGAGTAATGTATTACTGTCTTTTAGGAGCCGATGGATTCGTCAACAAAATGACCTAAACATTACAATATCACAATAATAATTAATTAATAACATTTCTTATGCGTTTTGTGATCATTGGAATTTTGGCATATAAATGTTATGATTATATTATTCTTTCGCAACTCGACGTCTAGGCGAAATTGCCAAAGGAACATTTGATAAAGAAAAAGGCAAGGTACAATTTACAAATTCAGAAAAACACGAGTACAATCGTACTGACAGGGCGCATAATATTATTATACATTTTGCTTATTACGTTAGGTATTCTGTTTCTTTAGGATTGGTAGACGTGTAGAGAGTAATATATCGCGTATAGAAGTGACACTGATTTACTCAACAAATACTCAAAACGGGAGCAAAAATTTGAGTTATGAGTCATTAGCTCAATTGGTTAGAGCATACCCCGGCGAAAGGCGTGGATGGATGCGGGTTCGAATCCCGCACATGACTATAATTTTTCTCTCGTAAATTTGTAATTTTGTAAAATATTCAGAACATAATTCTAATTTGTAAAAAGTGGATGGAAATTTTTAAAATAACTGGACCAATGCGAGTTGGATTCACGCTCCAGTGTTTGTGTCACGACACAAAATAAACAATTTATTTGATTAAATACAGTTCGTAATGCTTATTTTTAGCCCAACTCACTCTTGACCCGTTTTTATCACATATTATGTGAATACGCTTTAAGGTACATATGAAACAGAAACTTCTAAATCCTAATTACTTTACTTTAAGATATATCGAAATTTGTATTCAATGGACAGAAGACGTCTATTGTTTTCATATGTTGTAAATATAATATTTATCCTCTAGTGATCGAGTCATAGAAGATTTCATCCTATATGCTTGAGTAGCTACAAAACATAAATTTATTTCGCTTGCTTTCTTGTTTTGGCCCTGAAAAATAATGTAATCGAAATGCTGATTAAATATATATTTTGCATAATATTCTACATATAAAGAAAAATACCAGAATTCTTGAAAAAAAATTGTTGTTCGACATACCTACTTGTTATGAAAAGACAACATTTTCTTATTTCTAAGCTCATAAAATGATTGCAACTAATCTACATAAAAAGATAACACAACATTCCTATACCTTAAATAAACGGACTAAATGATCAAATTAGTCAAAATCTGGAGAACTCTGACGAATACTACACAGTCTGAAAAATAAATTGTAAACAAGTTCAAACAGATATTTTGGTATATCATCAGAGACCAGTATGCATCGATTCACATGACATATTGAAATGAAGGAGCGTGTAAAGTAAAGTTTGGCTGCAGAGCCAAACTTTACTTTACACGCTCCTTCATTTCTCTCTATCTGTAGCTCTATGTATATCATCTGCACATTTTGATTTCAACTCACCTTTTCTGTATCTGTAGGTAATTTCCTCGCTTGAAAGTCACGTGTAAAGAATCTTCTCATCTACATCTCCATTCTTTGACCGTTCCATTTCATAAAATTCTTGTTTTCATTTTTATATTGTTTTCGGAAAATTGGTTCTCCGTTACAAAAGGCTCATTTGTTTGTGAGACCTAGTTATCTGGGCATGTTGGAAATGGGAATACATTATTATACGTCTCGAAGGGCATTTGTATGTAAATGCCTATAGGACATGTCGAGCAAACTGTTTTTGTCTCAGCTCTCTCGTTAAGCAACTGTATGGAAATGCTGCTCTAGATAAATAATTGTATTGTTTGCGGACTTGCATCTGAAGTAAATGACAAGCGATCTAGGTTCTTCCTTGACTCGGGCCAGGATTATAGGCTATTTATGTGTTTTACTCTCATTGGCCGTATAATTTAGTAGTAGCCGTATAATTAGTAAATGACTTACGGACTTTTCGTGAGAACGTCGTGGTGTCGTTGTTTTCACGTTGATTGATAACTGAAATGCCAAGTTTTGTTCCGGGCAATACAAAACTACAAGCTATACAAGAAGAATAATATTTATGTATAGAATAAAAAAAAGAAAAACATTAATTCTTATTTCTTTATTTAATACATATACATTATATATTAAAATAGAAAAAATATATATATGCAGGTTAAAAGTGAGTCTAGTTTAGTAAATACTTTTTTTTAATTTTTGTAATTTAGTAAGTAAAATAATAAATAAATATAATGTTTAATATACACGATAATATCCAAGTTTTCATTGTAGGGTGTCTGACTAGAATTGGCGACTGCCTGCCATCTTACACTGCGATCCCCAAGTCGCCTGCTAAACTTGGGGATTATGGCAAATGGGGGGATGCTTTTGGTTCAACAGAGGATGTTCATGAACGTTTTGTAACTGACACGGCGAGCGAAGCGCCTCCAGTAAATATATAATATACAAATAAACAAATAATTTTTTAGAAAATATTAACTATTGTGGTAACAGATCAGAGAAACAAGGTCATTTCCTGATCTGATGTTCATACAGACATAAAAAAAATAATTAACCTTTTCCTTTTTGAAGTTGCAAATTACACAAGACAAGAAGATTATAAAATATATTATGTGAAAATGAATGAAGCATTGTGTAAATTTTCTAAAATTAAGATTCTGTTATATAGCGTTAAATTTTATTTTAATCTAAAAATAAGTTACTATTTTTTAAACCACAAGGAAAACGTTTAAATTAAAATACGGAACAGAATCTCCCTCGAAAAGGTCATCTGATTCACTAAAGGCCAAATCCTATTCAATCTTTTTAGCAGTCTTTGATCAACCTCAACAATAAAATAAAATCAATTATACAGCCGAATAAAAAGGTGATTACGTCGTAATTCTCTGTAAAAGTGCCTTTGGATTTAGGAAAAAAAACCGGCCCCTTTTCCTTGGCCCTTTTCCCGTTCCCTATTGAATAGACTTCATTGTTTTAGGCCCCAATGGTTCGGTAAAAACATTCTTGGATTGAAAAGAGTCATTTGGGAGTTTGGACAAAGGCTCGAATTGTAGCTGTTCATTCTAGGGATGGACTGATTCGGGTATATTGCCGGACCGGATATACAATTGGTTAGATTTAATGTTAGTTCAACAATCCTCCTTAAGAAAATAGTTTAATGTTTTAGAACACAAAATAACCCTCATTATTTCGTAATTATGTACCATAATTCGGTAAGTATATAGAAATGTTCACTATAAACTCTGTGATATTGAAATGATGATGAATGATCTTTTATCTAGATTCTAGATAAGCGTCAGCATTACAATTTCCTGCTTTGTTGAGACTTGTTTCGTAATAATTGTTTATAATTCATAGGTCATACATAACATAAATATAGTGCTGATGTCGATTGCTTCTTCTCTGTATTAGCTCGTACTTTAATTTCCATTATCACGCTTCGTTTTTTTCAATGTTTTAACAAATGATTGTTAGTTAAATAAATAATTATATTTATTTCTAAGTAAAACTTGAAACGTGATAGGGATGGTAATAAAGGAAGCTGTTTTTTCGGTTTTATAATGTTGATCAAAATGTGAATTCGACTCATATTTGAACAATCGTTTTGATGAAGTTCTTGGCAGCTGTGCGGTGAGAATAGTTTTTTTTTTACAATAAGTATTTTGCAAAGTTTTTATTGGTGGGCATCTGTACAAAATTTAAGTCAAAGGCAAAACCATTTAAGTAGTATCAATGTTTGTGAAAATCAAAGTCTCATTAAAACCAATTAACAGAAGCTTCTACAATCTACTGCCTCTAGTTTAAACATAACCTGTATATCTGTCATCACAATATATGTGTCAGTTTTGAATTTTCCGTTTCCGAACATAAGTATTTGGCCGGTTGACCTTTGTCTATAAATATTCCGGCAAATATTGCTCCACGGGGTGATAGAGGTGCACCCCTATCACCCCATTCTAAGTTGGCTGCGGCGCTGGATAATACGCATCCGATCGGAAAAAGATTACTTTTTGTGCTCCTCATTGAGGATTGCGAAGTAAATTATCGGGTAATGTGTTTGCCGCACGAGAAATCGTATTTCTGCAACGTTTGTGACTTATTTTAGACAAACTACGAGAAACCAAGAGTAGTTTTGGTTTGTTTTTGGGAAATCGGCTTCTGGGATCACAAACTTTCGAGTAAAATAACAATATATTGAGATAAGAAGTGTATAATTTTACAAAGTAGATTAAAGTACATATATGAAAGTAGAACAAATGCAGTGGAGATGAGAGCATTGAGAAGCATGATTGAAGTCAAACGGAGTGACAGGATAAGGAATATTGTGATAAGGGAACGATGTGGTGTGAATGAGGAATGTAGTGACAAAAATCGAGAAAGGTATGTAAGATGGTTTGGATATGTAGAGAGAATTAATGAATTGAGATTGACTAAACAGGTATACGTGGGACAAGTGAACGGAAGTGTTGAAAGGAGAAGACCTAGGCGAAGGTTCCGAAATCAGATTGAAGACGTTCTGAAAAAAGGGCAGGTCAAGAGTACCCTAAACCGACGCTTATGTATGAAAGGATTGATGAGTATAGATGAAGCGAAGGATATTTCTAAAGATCGTAGCAAGTGGATATCTGTGATCTCTGCTTACCCCACGGGAAAGAGGCAATGTATATTGTATTTAATAATAAAAAATATACAGAGAGTTACGATGATATTATTATTTTTACAATGACGCGGCCAATGCATGTAACATACCTCTATGCCTGCCCTTTCTGGACTTTATAAGCGTGATGATATTTACTCTTATAGGTATTTGTGTATGTTACTTTTTATTTTATAGCGATAGAAATGTTTATAGGTAGGTACTCATAAATTGTTTTCTAGTTATTTAATTTTAACTTGTAGTGATTGTCACGTTTCTCGTAATAATGTAATAGTTTTAAGATACCTTGGTGTTGTTGAAGTCAGCTATGCCAACAACGTGTCAAGTAAATATTTTTTACACAAAGCTGCTGGATCCGTGTAAACAGGATTTTTGTGCGCTCGTAACATAGTCTCCGTTCTAAACCGATCAGCAACGTCCGCCGCGGTCTTGAGTTGGATGGGTGACCGCTAATAACATTACTACTGAGCCCTCCAATGTTTCGGCAGTCGGTCCCGTTTGTTGTCTTTGGATAGCAATCCTTATAGCATGTTGGTAGGGCATTTTGCGAATGCCCATCTGGCTAACTACCACCCTCAAGTAGAAAATCAGGAGCCAGTAGTTCTAGGTGACCTTGAATCACATCTTTAACCACATTATCACTTACCATGAGATGAGGCTAGCGATACATAGAAATCAATGATTTCTTAGCAATTTGTCTACTACGGATTCGTCTAAATTGTAGTCTAATTTTGTGCTTTCACCCCAGTCCAGCGCTCGAACAAAAAAAAAACTGAAAACAGCCCCATCTATTTATCTTTCTAGACAACTCCGCTGCGTTTGGCGCCAACGAATGGTTTCGTGTAAATCAAACTGTATGCCGTCGCATATTTGCATAATCCTTCACAATTAAAAACAACCTAATCTGTCACAGCAAAGGTTATCTGTTATAACGCAATGCACAAAAATCCTATCGCTATCAGAAGATAAAAATACATGGCAGGCTATGAATAAAAATCGTCACGCAGTCACGCCATCGGCGCCTGTCACGACCTACAAGAACCAGCCAAGTGTGAGGCGGACCCGTGCACTGAGGATTCCGTATCAACAAAATGTACGTAGGTTTTTTTAAATTGATTTCGGGATCGTTAGCTTGGCTTGTTTTAGTAATATTACTTCAGTCTGCATGATAATGCAAAAAAATGCATCCAAATCCAACCCTAATAAATTAAGGAAACAGCTTGTTGATGTCGGTACCATGCTCATTCAAAACACCAACCTCACATTAGCATGGTCCGACTTCCTCAAGTTATTTCATACTTTTCAGTTTTGGATTTCAGTGCCATTTTTTTATATATTTTATTATCTTATTAGTTATTAAGACTGCTTACAAGATCATTCGCTCGCTTAAATTAGTGTTTATCGTCTACAACAGCCATATATAAATCATGCAAGCAAGCGAATAAATTTTTCACTGAATTGACTATAACTAATAAACTACTCAACCCATTTTGATCAAATTTATCTAAAGGTATTTCCCCCTCCCTTTCCAATAAAAAAAAGAATTATCAAAATCGGACTACTTTGTAAAAAGTTATGCGTGGTCATTCATAATAAAAAATATATGTATAGGTACGCGTCGAATTGAGAAATCTCCTTTTTCAGAAGTCTGTTAGAAAAATACCGATGTACTACCATATACTTAGTAATAAACAGGATGTTTTTTTCTCGTAGGGAACCCTAAAAAATATATTCGCGATTCGTCCAGTAACTCCATTTATCATGTGAGTACGTTGTTCGACTGTTAATACCACAATCGATAATGTAGTACCTACTCGAAAATACAAGTACTGATACTGGCGACAAGGTCCCCGGTACCGATACCCTTTTGATAAGACGTGGATTAGAAAAAAATGGGTACATTCGGTATGTCAGCTCTACGTGTCGATTAACTATGTACTTCTGTCCGAGACAAGCGAAAGGAAATCATCGGCATTCGTATAATATGTTGTTGATATATGTTGAATGCCCGCCTGGCTAGCGACCACCCTCAAGTAGAAAATCTGTCCAAGCACCTAACGGTGTGTTCCGGTAGCAGTCCTTGAGAGCCAGTGAAATTACAGGCACATGAGACTTAACAACTGTCTCTCAAGGTGACGGGCGCAGTGCAATTCGTGACTTGTGTCGAAATGCATCTGTTATAGGCAGAGGTTAGTCCGCTTAACATCAGGTGGGCCTCGTGCTTGATCCGTCACAATAACATAAAAAAAATGTGATTGTTTCTTCTAAGGCAGGTAGCTAGAAATAATAGTGTCTTAAATTTATTTTTTTTCTAAAATATTAAAGTTTTTTTTTATTGACTTCACCAAACGCTTCGTCTATCATCACTTGACCCTACGCCCTCTATATGAATCGAGCGGAAATACTTTACGTTCGACATTCGATGCCCGACTCACCTCATTCCGGTGACTATTGCTAAACGACTGACCGCAGTCAGTAAATACATATAAAAGTTCGTTTTATGGTGTTTTTGTTTATATCCAGTCTGGTTTAGATTTCACCACATCCTTTGCACGGGGATGGTGGGAATGTTATGGGTGATAGACACCGGTTTCTTAACGCCATGCCAGATTTTACGACATCTATAGAAATAAGTAAACAAATTATAAGCAGCAGGATTTTGGAGTAGTGATGGCTCAGTGGCATTGACTATGGACTGCCGCGCAGCAGGTCCTTGGTTCGAATCCCGCCGCGGGCTTGAGCTTCACAATGCTAATGCCCTTCCACCAGGCTAGCGACCACCCACCCTCAAGTAGAAAATCTGTCGCCGAGCACCTAACGGTGTGTTCCGGCAGTAGTCCTTGAGAGCCAGTGAAATTACAGGCCCATGAGACTTAACAACTATGTCTCAAGGTGACGGGCGCAGTGCAATTTATGTCTTGTGATGAAATGCATCTGTTATAGGCAGAGGTTAGTCCGCTTAACATCAGGTGGGCCTCGAGCTTGTTCCGTCACAATAACATAAAAAAAAAACATTTTTCCTTTCGTAATTTTGTGATGTAATCCGCAGAGCATGCGTTAATGCAAAAATACAATTATAAAAAAAATTAAGGTACTGGTCAAAGTGAAGAAGCTCTATTGACAAGGCTCCGATGTCTCAATAATACTGTAACGGGCACAGATTACATACCAAGTTACCACGCTGTAAAAAATTTAGATTTTTAGAGTTAGTAGAGTTCACTCATCCAAAAACGTTCAACAACAAGAGTGGGTAAACTGTGAGTAGGTACTTATTCCAAACCATTAACTCGTTTATAGTGTTGTTATTGTAAAAGAAACAATACATCCCCATTAAGTGTCGCGCTATTGTGACGATATAATAATAATGTTTTTAAAACGTGATAGTATGTTAAACAATAAAACTGGTTTGTTGGAACTATGTTTTTGAGACTGCTTCGTTGGTAGGTACAGTGATACAGGAGTCACGTTCAAACCGCTAGGTCTCGGTCCCCCGAATTTCCCCCCTTACTGGCAATGGCCATTCCACCTTTGTACACTACGTCTTAGTATGGGCGTAAATGATAATGATACATACAGAAAACCAATAAAATAATATTTTTTTTACCTAAAAATGGAATCGACTTCAACACTCAAATGTGTGAAATAACTTGTTGAAGTTGGTACCATGATGGTTCAAAAGTATTAGGAACTTTTGAACCATCAACTTACAAATAAAAAAAAATCATCGAAATCAGTTCACCCAGTCAAAAGTTCTGAGCTAATAAAGAAAAAAAAAACAGTCGAATTGAGTTTCTCCTCCTTTACAATATCACATTTTCCTCCTTTTTTTGAAGTCGGTCAAAAATATGATCGAGGGGGTAGGCAGTAGTAGTTGTAACTGCATTTATAAAATATGGAGCGACGCGCCTACGTGATTGGAGAGGTCTGTAACCGAAATAGAGAAAATGACGAAAATCCCGTAGTATTACGGAATTTTCGTCATTTCTCAATCTACAGTTTCAACACGAGTGATTTAAGTCGACCACCTACCATTAATATTCTCAAGTCATTAATTACTTAATGTTTTGTAAAGCACTGATAAGCAGCAGCCAACCGAAGGTCTTTCTTATCAGCTGATTGTGTAACAAAACGTTTGTTTTGTGAAATTGTGATTCTGTTATACTTTGTAGCCAAAATGCGATTGGAAAATCATTCTGTCCTCAGATAATTTGGATACTTTAGCCTGAATTCCTCACATTTTATTAATGAAATGTATTAATAAATAAGTACATATATACCATATACCATAGATAAATATTCATACCATATCTCCGTGATATTTATTTATTTATTTGAACAGTGTACATGATATGACAGATGCAGTTCGTCACAAGTAGCGAAATGCACTGCGCCCTGAGACAAAGTTGTTAAATATCAGTTACTTGTACACCGGCACCCATACCCTTCAAAACAGGAACACAGTAATGCGGACATTACTGTTTAGCAGTAGTAAATAAGATTGTTGGAAGTACTTCCCGGGACAAAGAGTTATTACTTTAGTAGCGGCGCGTGTTCGGCGCCCGCAGGAGACGGAGGTAGAAAGCACTTTTCTCTTTCTACGTCCAGTTAGGAGGAAGTGCTTTCGGCACTTTCCCTCCAGGGCTATAAGTGAGCCTTCCCTCGCCTAAAGTCCGGTGGAGTTGGACAGCCGACAACAGAGGCCAACATCTTTGTCCTCCCTAATTATAATAGTTATTTAACTAAGAGTTATACATATATAGTTATACTAATTAAATTACTAAGATCAATAAACAATAATTTAATAATATGGTATAAAATAAACAAGATAATAACATAAATACTATTTAATGCTCTCAAATCGATATATTCTCAACTCAGAGATTAAATTAATAATGTGATTTATTTGTCGTTCCCGAGAACATTACCGAACGAACATAATCTAAAACATCAAACAACCAATAATGCTGAGCTTTATTTATATAAACACGCAATAACGTTCATTTGGTTAGTTTCGGTGCAGATGTTATATAAATTGGGACAGTAAAGCAACTCCGCTATATATTGTCTAACAAAACTCTTAAACGTGAATTGTGTAGGAATGTACGAACCAAAATAAATACAAATACAAAATATCTTTATTTGACATATCAATTAGGTAAATTGTGAATCTTTTGGCTCCAAATTAGTCTTAAGTACCTAACTGTATTTCAGAGCCTTAGTCTTCCACCATGTAAATTATAAATATTTTAAGTATGCCAAAACCTAGAATATTAATGAAGGTAAAGTTTTAAACAGGTTTAAAAAAAGTTCAGTAAATATATATACATAAAAAATTATAAAATTAAATAAATCAAATAAATAAAGTAACATTTTAAATTAACTTTAAAATCAATTTATACTTCAATCCCAGTACAAAAATCAAAGTTGTAACTAAAAACTTTGCTTTTTGCAAATGCACATATTGTCCCTATTCAAATATGACTCCATGTGTAAGAATCCGGCTCAGCAAAAACTTTATTTAACCCACATACATAATCACAATCGAAATATATCATTAAATATAAATTATATAAATAATAAACGTATACATAATTTATATTTTATGATATATTTCGATTGTGTTTATGTATGTGGGTTTAGTAAAGTTTGTTATAACATTTTACATAAATAAAGGGTCTATCACATATCCTCAGTGGTATCGTAATAAAATTTGTTAAGCCATGTTATTATAAACATTTTAATGTTATTGTTGTTGTACTTCTTGATTCTATTTTATTATATCATTTTGATCTGGACAACCCCAGATTGCCGGAACGGACCATTTTCGCATCTACTAAAAATCTGCATATATAAAAATACTGCAGTTTGAAATGATCTGAGCGAGAAGTATCAAAGTGTTGGTTGGTCACTGTTTACTTCACCGAGCTCACTCCACATCATTTGATGACACATATCCCCAAGAAGACCTCTGAAGACTAAGAAGAGACCTCACCACTCACTCACAAGAAACCCACAAAGAATTGCAATCACACCGATACTGCCCGCTCCGTCCCGTATCATCCCTTATGTTATTAGTAAACACTGCGTTACTGATCGATCACATTAGATTTATTTCGTTTCAACCAAAACACTCCAAAATCGGCAGGCACTCAAATCTTCCAAAACTTGCTCGCCCTAATGTTATAATACAACCTATAATACTACCAAGGAACGTGTCTTGATTTATCTATATCTTAAAAAATATTTTGAAATCAGGACTGCATGCACTCAGAATGCCAATATTCTGAATTCCATTAAAGTTTAGATATTCATCTAAAGCGAAACGAGATCCCTTACTGACATCTCTTATAAGTAAACGGTGCATTACCGTTTACACCCCGAACCATTTCGTTCCAACCGAGACGCTCCGAGACCGGAGTCCGGACTATTTCCGGACACAAAGAAACTGCATCCACTCAGAAATGCCGACATTGCTGGCCGCATCGACTCTACATGGCTAATAAATCTAAATCGGGCGTCTGCCCAAACAGACCGAGAATACGAGCACCGATGTTCCATCTTACTCGAATAAGTAATTAAACCATAGAATACATTTTGAAGTAATCCTGGCCGAGCGGTAATTGGTATGGACTGAGCTTCACCGCATGGTGGAGGGACATTTTGCGAATGCTCGCCTGGCTCGCTACCACCTTCAAGTAGAAAATCTGGTATCAAGCACTTAACAGTCTGTTCCGGCAGCAATCCTTGAGAGCCAGTTAAATTACAGGCACATTAGACTTTAACAACTGTAATGTCACAATGGGGCGCAGTGCAATTCGTCATTTGTGACAAAATGCATCTGTTATAGGCAGAGGTTAGTCCGCTTAACATCAGATAGGCCTCGCGCTTGTTCCGTTAAAATATCATAAAAAAATATGCATATATATTAATTTAAAATATGATGCTACAGACGATTTAACACTAGCATAAACATACCATGTATGTTATGAAGTGAGGAGACGAGCAAGTTGCCGGCTTGATGCTAAGCGCCACGTCTGTCCATTCAAGTTGAAGTGTCATCATCCCCGTTCTGCATGACAACGCATCGCTCTCGTCACTCCAAGACGTTCTTAAGTCTCGTTTGCCTGGCTTTTTCAATTGCTGCAGTGCCCTTCTCGTCTTAACCCAGTAGCAGCATCGATGTATCTTCGAGGCAGAATACCTATTGGAGTACTGCGGAGATACTCATTGATAATATTTTGGTCAGCATCAGGCGCCAAATTAACCCAACCTTTGTACAATAACTAATAAGTATTATAAACCGCAACTGTCATAACAAATCACGAGAATCAAGTACCGTTTCCGGAATTACCCGACATTATCCGGACCTTCCCGAAAATATCCGTTATCTTTCCCATCAGCCCGTGGGCTCCGACAGAGCAAATGCGTTTGTCTTGTATCCGAATTAAAACGGCTGTGACAGGATCCGCGGCTTCAAACTTCCTAGACGAGGGGGTTTCTTCTTGCGTAGAAGTTAGCGAGGGGAGAACCGCCTCCGCCTGAGGGCCTTGGGAAACCAAACTTAGCTGCTTCAGACAAGTTTACTCCCTTTATTTACCTACTGTTAGCGGAAAGATTTGTTACGAGAAGTATGCGTCGTTTATGTAAATATGGATATCTGCGTAAAGTTTGTTCTTGTTATTAGTGGCATTTAAATAGAAGGGTTAGCGTTTACGGAGTGCTTCATTACTTAGCGTAAAGTCACATTTTAAATGTCAAGTCTTCAAACTCTTGTGAAATTTTGCATGCCTTGAGCCTAATACCTATGCTTGTATCCTGCTAGAAGATTTATTATTTATTTTGACTCTAAATGTTATATTTTTACGTACAGTTTTGATAAAACACAATTTTATATGGGATCCCTTGACAACAAAAACAGAGTCTCTCTTGATGTTGATACCTTTCTAATAATTGTGTATACAGGGTGCCCGGTAATGAATGGATAACGTTAAATTAGGTATTTGTATATGTAATGGCCATTCAGAAAAAAAAACTGTACAAAAAAAAACAAGTAGTACCAAAGTTATGGTCTTTTTAATAAACAAACATATTCATTTTGCCAAAGTTTAAGCATCCATAGCGTAAAAAAAAAAGTATGAATACACATGTGACCAATCATTTTAAAATAAAGTGTGCCTAAAGCCGGTTTCAAAATGGTATTTGTTTTATTATTTAACTTTTTTTTTTTTGGTGTGTTTTTTTTTCTGAATGGCCATTAGATATACAAATACCTAATTTAAGGTTATCCATTCATTACCGGGCACCTTAGTATGAGAAAATTCAATATATACCTAATTCCCTACAGATACTTACTCAAATATAAATATAGTTACATAACCCCCACTATAGTTTTCATACTGATTTTGAAACTAGCTTAACACTACCTTTGTTGTAGTTTTATTTCATGTCCTCACATAATCAAAACGAGCTACCACCGCTTACTGCCTACCGCCTGGGTAGGCAGTAATTCGCTAATGCTCCAACAAGTAAATTATTTGGCTTTTCTGACAATGAAATTTTTAGCAGCGATGTGGCTGTGCCCGGTTACAATAGCTACAATAGGTCCTATAAAAAGGGATCGAAATATATCTGGAGAAACCTGGGTGTTTAGAAGCCACGGCCAACTTCTTCGGGAAAACAAGTGTAATAAAATAATACAATTTAGTTAAATAAACTCATACATTCCTTTCTGCTTCCTGCTTTCTCAGAATTCGAAAGCAGCTATTCTGTAAGTCCCTCTCAAAGCCGATCAAGGCACGCAAAGTTTCCGGCCGTTCTCTCAACTCTCATTCCTCGGTGGAACTTACAAAAGAGCTTGCATAATTAGTGCTTCGTATGATTAAAAATCCCTCAACTCTACTCTCGCCTCGCTGCAGCTCCTCGCTGAGCTTTGTCTCTCAATTTTGATTTTAAACTTTTAACAAAGGAAATTTTAAGTAAAGCTTAATAGTCTGTAAAGTTTTGGTATTATATATGAATATTTGATGAAACAATAGCAATAGCCCGGTGGTAGTATAGTGTCGATCATGATTGTTGGTTATAGTTCATAGTTTGTCTGTGACAACAGCTTGATGTATCCTGCATGGTGGAACGATGGTATAAATACGATGTTTGATTCTTTTTTCTATTCTTGTTAAGTTAGCCTTTGACCCCTTTCTCATCCGATGGTAATTGATGACGTGGTCGAAGATGTTATTCAGACTAACCTAGAATTATATTTAACTGTTGGTAGTCAAAGCTATGATTTAGTTGATTATAGTAAATATAGTGCATTAACAGGAGAACTCCGAGTACCTAATGTTTAGATAATTGCGAATACAATGCAGTGCCTTGCAGACCATTTTCGTATTCTGCCCGGTCTGTATTTGGTACAGGCACGGGGCACAAATTTGCATCAGGGTAAACGCTATGAAACTGTTTTATTATGTAACTGTACTTTGATCTATGTCGCCAAGCACTTAAAGGTGCGTTCCGGGTGGTGTCCATGAGAGCCTATGACCATTTTAGGCTTTTATCCTCTTGTCCTTCGACATCATCATCACCTACCATCAGGTCTGATTGTGGTCAAAGGCTAACCCATCAAAAGTAAAAAAGAAAAAAAACATTTTAGTAAAAATACTTTTTTTCATATCAATATTTTTGCCCACAAGTTTTACCCGGCCACAACGTAAGCAGCTCCATTACTAATTTGAACATTGTACAAGGAACAAAATATATTCTTAAATATAGAGCTTCAAGGAAGATATTGTGAGATGCTTGTTAACAATCATTATTAATGTTGTACCTGCCATTATTTATTTTTATGTAATTTTGGTGGACATGACATACAGTTGTCGAGTCTCATGTGCCTGTAATTTTACTGATTCTCACGGACTGCTGCCGGAACATACTGTTAGGTTTTTGGCGACAGATTTTCTACTTGAATATGAGCAAGCCAGGCGCGCTTTCGCAAAATGCCCCTCCACCATGCGGTCCTTCCATCATCGCATTTACAAACACAAAATTGTCTTATCTCTCTGTCTGTCTGTTTGTTACTACTTCAAGCCTACACCACATAACCGATTTTGATAAAATTTGACACAGAGATAGCCCGTAGCACGAAGATGGACATAGGATACTTTTATCCCAGTTAAATATAAGTTTATTTAAATATGAAAATAACTTAGTAATGATTTATGACTACGCAAGATCTTTATAGGCTACGTTTATCATTATTGTTTCCGATTGCAATTGTTATGTGACCTTTGTGCTGATAGCTGAATCGGGCGCCTGCAGAAAAGATAGGCGCCATATTTATGAATAGTCGCTGCACCCAAGCACGACTATAAAAATAGAAAACAGAGATAGGCAGTTATTCGTCCTATTCTTTATTAAAACTCAGACTAGTTTCGAAGCAATGATGGCCTGGCTAACAGCTTTGTACTGCCGTGCCGCAGGCCCATGGTTTGATTCCCAATGCAGGTTTGAGCTCCAGCCCATGATGGAAGAGCATTATGCGATTGCTCGCCTTCCTTGCTATCACTCTCAAGTAGAAAATCTGTCGCCAAGCACGTAACAGTGTGTTCTAGCAACAGTCTTTGAGAGCCAGTAAAATTACAGTCACAATTGACGAATTACACTGCGCTTGTGCATTACCTCGTGCTTGTTCCTTCACAATCATATAACCTTAATAAATTTTTGTTTAGAGAAATAACAACTAAAATTATATTTATTTTACTCAAAACAATTCTTATTGATAAGGAAAAGTAGTTCTTTCTAGACAATTACATTTCATATGCTAGGGAGCAAAAATCAAGTTTTTCTTCGAGCTTCTTATGTAGAAGCTCTTTCAACTGATGTATGGGTCTACGTTGTGCACAAATATCAAAATATTAGGTTTGCAACACGTTCCGTTTGCGATCAAGAAATCTAAAGTCATACATACAGACAACAGAATCTCATTAATAGTGCTCCGTTTTGCCCTTTAGGTACGGAACCATAAAAACGACATGTGTTTAATATCACAGGTTTATCAAGTTAGAAATGTCACTGTCAGTGTGACGTTTCTCTAACCTGACAGGTGACAGCAATGTTTCAAAGCACGCCTGGGCTCGTTCCACTTGGGCCCTAATAAATTGAACTCGACGTATGACTTGAAAGGATCTATTTTAGACGCAGCTATAAAAGCGCTGTTTATGGCGTATGACTTATTCACGTGTAATGTCGTGTACCTTGGAACCTTGTCGAAGTGAAGATTATATACATTAATTATTCTTACGAAGCAAATAAGGAGTAAGTTTACGTTTATAATCTCCAGCAGAAATATCTTGGTGTTCAAAAAGTAACAAGACGATTTTTCTGACATAAAAAATTGTTTTCTGAAAATAAATATACTGAAAAATAATAACGATTTTTCTGCAAGCGTCTGGAAAGGGAGTCCTGAACAAAACTTACTTTTAACTTGCACTACTGCGGAAACTTTTTTACACTCTACTTGGATCTATTTTATATCTTAAAACCTGTATTGTTTGTGCACTAGGTAAACTCATTGTTCAGTATAATTCTTTGATATTTTTTCTGTCTGGTAAACCTGAAAAATGTTACTTTTGTTTCATACTAGAGCAAATTTTTTTTAGGTCTGATGCCGTTTTATAATATTAGATAGTTTCTTTCAATATTTTATTGCTTCATATTGGGTTCGTTCTTTTCGCAAATATAAAATTTCAGCATGTTCTCGCCGTTCTACTATAAGTTCTACGATAGAAGCACTCTTCTATAAAAAAGTACGATAAATACCTTCGAGCTACTAATAATCAGAGTGCGACGCTTGAAAATTGATTTCTACTTCCATAATTATACGTAGTATTATGATATGTTCTATGATTATACATCCATGTTGATTTCAACCAAATCAATGGTCTTACTTAATCAAATATCGTTGAAAGTTTTTTAAAACATTCACCACTAAAATTATATATTTTTATTGCGACAAAGTTCTCCATCCACACATGTATAAAAAACCTTAAGTAAGTGCTCATGTGTTTTGATGTGTGCAACGATGATGTATTAGATTTTTTATGGGATTTCGGAGAGAGCCGAGTGATGGTAAGTGACGAGAGGGTGCTTAAAGTGGCGGTGGCATGTTTGGTCTTTTTGAAGTTGTTTTAAGAAATCGGTTTAGACTTAATGAGCCTCCTTTTGAACTGTTTTAGCATAAAAAATTGCGGAGTGCAACATGTTAAATCATTATGAACCGTCTAGGACCGACTAACAGTTACGTGCTGAGGCCCGTGCTCGTCGCTTCGCGCAATCGTGACTCCCAGACGAAGGACTTCAAAACAGTCCGAAACTGGTCGGAATCTTTCCGGTAAATATAACGCGGGTCCTAGCCGGTTCCTAATAAGTTAATATGGATAAAACTCTCGACAGAAACGCCCTACGTACAAGCATTCGCAGTACGTCAAACTTAGTGAGAAGGACAGTCTAAAGTAATTATAAAAAAATTTAATCGTGATCGATTTAGGGTATATTTATATTAGAGCGGGCCGTGCCCGGGGCGTGCCGTGCACGTGGCCCGTACGGGGCACGGATTTGAAACGTTACATACATTTTGTATGAAGCAATTTATATTAGACCGTGCCTGATCCGTGTCCCGTCCGGGCCCGCCTACTAACGTACGGACGGGCTCCGCCCCGGGCCCGCCCCGTCCACGGCCCGGCCCGGACACGGCCCGGTCTAATATAAATCATCCCTTATAGGTGTTTTTCAAAAATATTAATTTTATGTGTTCTTAAAATATAAAAATATTTTTTTAATTAATGTTTAATATATTTACCTAAAATATGTTAAAAATATTCTTTACCGCATGGTGGCATGGCATTTTGCGAATGCTCGCCTGGCTAGCTACCACCCTCAAGTAGAAAATCGGTCGTCAAGTATAACACTGTGTTCCGGCAAGAAACAGTCACATAAGACTTAACATCTGTACAGTATGTGTGAAGAACGCAGTTCGTAATAAGTGAAGAACTGCATCTGTTATAGGCAGTGGTTATCTCTTTATTAGGTAGGCCTCGTGCTTGTACCGTCACAACACTATAAAATATAAGAAAAGGTTTGCGGTAGTACCCGCCAAGACGAACTCTTGCTGAAGAACCGTCAGTGTGCGACTCGCACTTGTCCGTTTTTACAGACGTTGTATTAGTCATCAAAATAGACAACAATGTAGGTACAACAGAACAGTACTGTACTGTATCAGCCGGATTGCCTACTGCTGAACACAGCCTCCCCCATTATGGGGGGATTTCCCGTAATCCCCACACTTGGCATGTGTCTTGGGGATCGCAGTGTGAGATATTAGTGCCTCAGAAAGCGCTGCTGCCACCTTCTGGTGTGTTACCCTCAATCGCCTTTTTTATTTTTTTCACCCACGGGTAGAGATGGGATGGTTACATTCTAGCCCGGCACCCCACGGGCAAAAGAACAGTAGGTACAAATAATCAAATTGCTAATAATTGCTTTGTAGGACTTCGGTACTATTAAGTTTTTATTGTCAAAATGGCATCTCGCGACCACCTCTAACCAATCTATAGGGTTGCCTCGGATTGCTAGGAAAGTGATAAAACAGTTTCGTAGTCACAAATAACTGTGGAACGGACTTGCGGTCCAGCCTCTGTGTTGCAACACAGATGCTAAACGTGCTATTGGCTCGCGTGGTTCAAGTCATACGTTTTGCCGTATAACATTTCTTGTCATATGTTATTGAGTCGATAAAAGGTGCATTGCATGGTGGAAGGGCATTCTGCGATTGCCCGCCTGGCTAGCTACCATCCACAAGTAGAAAATATGTCGCCAAGATCCTAACGGTGTGCTCCGGCAGCAGTCCTTGAGAGCCAGTGAAATTACAGGCACATGAGACTTACCTACTATGTCTCAAGGTGACGGGCACAGTGTAATTCGTCTTTGACGAAATGTATCTGATATAGGCAGAGTTTAGTCCACTTAACATCAGATGACCCTCGGGATTGATCCGTCACAATAACATAAAAAAAGAAACACTTCATATGAACAAAAATAAATAAAAACTGGCCATGTCCGAGTCAGCCCTCGCTCTTTTAGGGTTCCGCATTTAAACAGCCCATAAAACTAAAAAAAATGTTTGTTGGTTTTGATTACAGGTTCAAAATAACGTAACAAAACAAGTCGATGTTTTCAGTTCATATAGTGACCCTCCCAGACCAAAGTAACTTAGTATAATGGGGGAAAGCCACCGAAAAGTCGTGCGGTATTTGTCGGGAGGCGATTTGTACAGCTAGGCACTTGCTGGTAGGATGCAAAGTGCTCCTTGATCGGGATCATTATTCCCGTCGCCACGATAGAGTCCTCGAAATCATTTCGCTTCAAAGCGGTAGTGAGCAAAGACTTACCATAGTGAGCGAACTCTTATATTCTCAGCAGAAAACAATACAATATAAGCAATTTTAAATAAAACAACTGTGTACCTCTTTTCACTTACGTTTTACACCAAAAATGTAACTTAATCCATACATAATTCAAACTGGAGCGTTTCGTTGCGCGTACGCAGCGCTGTAATTCGCCCGTGGCCCTCTTTGATCTCGCCGCGAAGGAATTAGCGCGCCCGATTCAAATTCCGAACTATCGCGTTTCCGTTTCCTACGGTATGTTTTGATTGGCATTCAGTCGCGTGATGGCGTAATTTCTACGTCTTGTAAAAGTTACACAGTTTTTCTAAGAAAATTTATGGAAATTGACAAGCCACATTTGTAATTCTATTGTATATCGATTGTTAGTCGATCTTTGAATTCCGAATTGAACGCGCGTGTTGTGATATCTGATCTGAGGAATGGAGGCTTATTGTCTTCATCAAATCAACCGGAATATCCACCTTTGAACAAGATCTTCCCTATTAGGGGGAATTTTTAATCCCACGCTTGGCAGTCGTCTTGGGAAGAAGTTGTCAGTTCTTCAGAACTTTCAGAAGTCTCAGCTTCCCATCTTCCAGTATTTTTCCCTTAGTGGCCTCCACGAGAAGAAATGGGGACATTCTAATCCGGCACCCTATGAGTACTTATGCTTATTGTTAAAATAGAATAATAAATAAAGTCACTAATGATTTCGTATCGCAAGCTCGTTAGTCATCTTGACGCAATTTTTTTTTTCACATCCAGGCTACGTTTAAGTGCAAAGTTTACTGACACAAAGGTTTAAAAAAAAGTTTTAACTTTCATGAAAAAAAATTTTAACTACACACTAACTTTAGACGCCTACGGCAAAAAATTGTTGCAGTCTTATACCGTCATATGTCGCTAAATATAACATACTACCATTAATTAAAAAAAAAAAAATTATTCATTTTTGTCCCGCATGTTGAAATGAGACATACTACGTTATTTTTAATTACAAAAAATATATTTTGAATGTGATTGAATACAACCTACTTAGTACATAATCAAACAATTTGTCTTTATAATGACGATATTGTAGTTGATATCCATCTAGAAATCAGATAGGAACCAGATTGCCTTTCACATTTCACTGTAGCACCGGAACCCAGCCGTCACTGTCACTGTCACTTCGCTCAGCACTACCATTGCACTGATTCACGCCCCCGTACCTTTAAAGTGCAAATACACTTAGAATAAAACATTGCTTGCGTATGCATCCGGAGTTCCGAACGCACCCATTTAAATGTGCATGGTAATGGTTGCGCCATTTAGCTATTAAATAATTACATTTATTCTTAATTTGAGAAACTAATAAACGCGCTATATGGCTAGCATTTATTTTGAGCCAATTGCAACAAGGCCAAACTCGATTAGATAAGTTGTTCTGTTACGAGTTCTAGCCTATCCATCCGGCTCCATCACTAGATCAGTTCATATCAACAGCCTTTAAGGTCGAACTGGCCGGTCGCTTCTCCTTACAAACGCCGTAGGATGATCACTCCCTTATTTGAGATTTAAAGTCCAGAATTAAGCATGACACCGATTGATCTCGTCATTATCTAGGTTTGTATGATGCCGAAATTTTAAAACGATACTTAAGTTGATAGTTATTAGCCTCGAAAATTTAATATAAAAATGTTTCAAAGCTCATAATTCTCAACTTAATTATCTTATTAAAATTTCGGCATCATACAAGCCTAGATAATGAGGAGATCAATAGGTATTATGCTTTGTTTTGGACCTATATCCTTAAATAAGGGAGTGATCATCCTACGGCGTTTGTATGGAGAACGGCCTGGCCAGTTCACCCTTAAGTCCGCCGTTAGGGGGGTTTGCTATAATCTCCATGCTTAGCAGTCTCTTCGATGTCTCAGTGATGATATGGGGGGAGGAGGGGTTGAACAATTCTAGCCTGGCATCCCACGAAGAAGAGCAGACCGGTGGTACCATTATTATATTGTCATCAGAATCGGTCACTATTGACAAATTCCATAAGCATATTGATTTATATATAAAATACTTAGCTACAAGTGAGATTCGAACCCGCGACGTATAATATGTCGCCAATCACGTAACGGTGTGTTCTGACAGCGGTCCTTGAGAGCCAGTAGAAACAAAAAGTAAAAATTGTGACATTCTAGCTCGGGCGAGAGACGGTGTAATATCTCTAAAATTATTGATGTAACATAAAAAAAAAATACTTACCTCGAAATGGAGCTGACTTCAACACTCAAAAGTATGAAATAACTTGTTGAACTCGGTTCTATGATAGTTCAAAAATACCAATTATCACAATATTGTGCGCATGGTACCCACTTCGACAAGTTATTTCCCACTTTTAAGTGTTGTGTTAGGTACCATTTTAATTTAATAAAAAAGTCACCCTCTTTAGTGACTCTTGCTACTTAGAGGATCAATAGTCATTCACTATCAATGACTATATCATCAAAATAGGAAAAAACATTTCAGTTATTTGAGTGTAGGTAACTCAAAAACGGCTTGAAAATATTGTTGAAATTGAAATGGGACCATACGAAAAGCACCAGCTTTCAAAATAAATAATCATGAAAATCGGTTGACCCAGTCGAAAGTTTTGAGGTAAGTTACTAACATAAAAAAATTACAGTCGAATTAAGTACCTCCTCCTTTTTTGAAGTTGGTTAAAATAACCTTTATCACCTTCAAACTTCTATTGGTAAATGATCGAAGGTCAAAACAGGTTTGTTTTTATTGCCTTTGACTAACCCTTAAATTAAACCAAGTAGGACATTTTTGTATACCGAATTTTATTCATATTCACCAATAGCTTATTAATCCAGCAAAAGTGTTTTCATCAATATGGTGTAATACATATGCTCTGTGGATAATAGTACAAAATTAGTCTTAAACGTACACCTATTATACTCGTGCTGCCAGTGTGTCATTCAAACTGTTGTGAACATAATTTATTCCAATTGGTAATTTCACTTCTCAATATTAAGTGTTGTTAAACTGTTGTAGTATAAACCTTTTTATTATTGTATACGTTATATCGTAATAAAATGTGTATTGCTTTGATTTTACGACTTCCAAACCACCCCTCACAATTCCAAACATCATCTATATTGAACCTACATTTACATGGCCACTCTATTTTTAAAAAGTTTCCCTCCTTCCGGTGGTGTCAGTGAGAAATGGCGGGAAAGCTCTGATTGACGTTTCGTTCGGAATCCGAACGCGGGAGAGAGCGTGCGGGAAAAATTGCGCGTCACTTATCGGTAAACACCTTTACGTCAAATGCAAACAGGGTTTTATGGCAACAAAAGAGCAATCAATCCTGCTTGCTTGAATTGATAGTCAAATTTGGAACAAACGTACCGACGCTTTCATATCATTAATTTAAATAAAGGGTCTGAAATGCGAACATTATAGTGCATGCAGTCCAGCGATCCCAAAAAGTATAGGTGCAAATACATACCTATATTACGAGTAAGCATTTTTGTGACAGCATCTTTTTTATGTTGAGTAGGTAAGTTCGGAAATTTTGTACCTAACTTAACAATATCTTCTTTCAAATCACGTTTCACGCATTGGTTTGATAAATGCATAAAGCTGTCGATTAGCGACGATGTGACAAATAAACAATTGACAAACATATTAAAAAAAATCCTCACAGGTAAATTGTAAGAACCGATAGTTACTCGCTACTAATACTACTAATAGTCACAATAAAAAAATAAATTAAAGTAACTTCAATAAATAAAATGCTTATAATAAATTTACATACCTAGTGTAAATATTACAGCCGCTATTACCTTTGCTATAAAGATTTAAGAAACGTGTATACTTAATACACATATAGTGTAGATTATAGTGCAGAACTTATCGCCCTCACGCCGAATATACATACAATAGATTTATACGTTTTATGGTAGAAACTCATACCTTTGGCGAGAAATTCAAAATTTTAAGTTTTATCGTGCGTTTTGCTGATTTTGGTAACCATTCTACTTAATTGTCTTATTCGCGAGTTTTAAAGATAATGCTCGTAAATATCATGAAAAGTACCTAATGGAACACCAATGCACGTAATTCCATAAATTACCCCTAAAATCGTCTAAAACATTAAACAACTTTGTTTATCTCACTGACAGATGTAATCAATTCAATAAAAAATATAGATATTGTAAATATACTCTCAAAATCTCGCGTATTTCGTGATCAAAAACAATAGTTATACGATCTAGCAACAAAACCATAAAACTGTTTA
Organism: Plagodis pulveraria; assembly: GCA_963890685.1. Taxonomy (NCBI): domain Eukaryota; kingdom Metazoa; phylum Arthropoda; class Insecta; order Lepidoptera; family Geometridae; genus Plagodis; species Plagodis pulveraria. The sequence continues at coordinate 3,808,664 of OY982968.1, forward strand.
AAATTTGAGTTTCCCGCCGTTGATGATCCGCCATGACTAGATACTGCCACTTCTCACCTTGCATACATACAACTACATAAAACGTCTTTGAGTACAATTTTTGACAAGTGACAGTGACAGGCGCTTTCGGAGATGAACTGCCCGATGTGTCAGAAAGTATATGCGGTAAAATGCTAGGTGAATTTCGTGTAGAATAAAAGATAATCATGTTTAGGAAAGCTACATTTTAACCAACTTCCTAAAACAAGGATAAAGGTTGTAATGTCAACGCGTATAAGTGTGTATTTCTCGCTATTAAAGACCACGCTCAATTAACTTCAATGAATCATATGAGGAAAAAAGAACCATCTTGATGGTTTGGTACTTTAATTGGATCTGTTTAAATTTTATCAACTTCGGTTGAGACGTTTTTTTAATTAAATTAGCTGAAAACTGTTTTTGCCAGGTATATGCAGTTATTGTTGAGAGCGATCACTATTGTGGGCGAGTAAACCATCAAATTCGATTCTTTACACAATATAGTGTACACGCAAAATCATTAACCTCTATAATTTGCGCAGTTACATAAAAACTATCTTATGTCCTTTCCTGCATCTCAAACTATTTCCATACCAAATTTCATCCAAATTAGTCCAGTAGTTTTGGCGTGAAAGCGAGACAGCCAGAGTTACTTTCGCACTTATAATATTAGTATGGATAGAAGTAGGACACGTTTCTTACCTTTTTTAGTTTATAAATTATCTTCTAAACTAGTTGATTGTTTGACCAACCACTTTAATGAATTTCTGTTTTATTTCAGGTAAGCATTTGGAGAATTACACCTGGAACAGGTATTTTGTAACGAAGAATTCGTCAATCCATTTCGGCAAAGGAAGTACGAGTATTAGTTTATTTTGTTTAAATATGTACTGAGACCTTCGACCAAATAGATAATGACATGATACATCACGATCGAAAATTATTCTTGAATTTTTGGCTATATATAACTTAATATTTTTGATTAGGTATATGTATAAGTAAGCTTCTTAAATATTTGCAATCATAAACATGGCTGACAGCTTCAAACCGCTTACCTACTTGTACCTGCAGTCCGTGGCAAACTAATGAATATTGGGGTTGTTCATCCCCAAAATTAATATCTAATCTGGTATAACATCCCCTGCCCTATTATGACTATTAGCTAATCTATACCCTCGAAACAGAGGGGTCGCAGAACGTGATTAAGCAACATCCGATGACGAATTTGATTTAATATTTCAATCGTTTAAGTCTGAAATAAGCTGAGATATAAATCTGTGAAACAGAACACCTGGTTTGAAGTCTTCCAAGGGGTAGCTTTAATTAGGGTGTAATTATATTATAAATAAGACTTAGGGATGCTTTAGGTTGAGCTTAAGAGTTCCGGTTCGCCTTGAGACTTAAGTCTTCGTCTTGCTGTTTATCAAAAGCACATGCTATGTGTCTTACCGAGAATCCTTGATTATTTATTTGCGAGATGTGTATCGTTTTGTTTAATAATAAAAACTTTAGACTTTTTGACCAATTAGGTCTATCTTAGACCATGGATTTCCACTTAAGATCATGGTGCCCCGTCGAGTGCCGGGCTAGAATATCACCCTCCTTTGCCACCTGTGGGAGTCGTAAGAAGCGACTAAGAGTAAAATACTGGAAATGAGCAGCAGCGCCTTCCAAGGAACTGCTATAGTAAACTACGATCCTCAAAACGCCTGCCAAGTGGAGATTATGGCAAATCCCCAACAGTGGAGGCTGTGTTCAACAGTGGACAATCCGGCTGATACAGTACAGCACGATCTTGGTATCCCTTGACGCCTTTACTCTCATCACATTCTTAATTAATCACCTGGTCTATTTATATCCAGAACATTCGCTAAGGCTTCCCTTTCTAACTGCTCCAATCACACTCGCCCTGGCTAATGGTTTTGTCAATCAGCTTTCTTAAATTCCTAACCTTTGTCGGCTAAATCATTATCCTCATGGTTTTATTTTCTTATCACATTAATTCTCACTTCACACCAGATTGTTATTCTCAAAGATCTGCCTCGACTGCATTAATTCCACTTTGATACTTCTTCCACCAAACCCAACTTATAATATACTCCTTACATTCATATCGGCCATAACACTCTTCTATACAATATAATTATAATAAAACAAGTAAATATTTCAAAACTTTGATATGACCGTTTTTTAAACTTGCATCAGATATATTTCATTGTATTTGAGGAATAAACAATTGTTTGAAACGTTAGACGGGGGTTGAGAAAATTCACCCCAAAAGCAGGTGGGGTTGGAAAATTCATGTTTAATGCCCTGTGCATTTCGTTTAGAACTCGATACACTTTTGAGTTCAGTGCAAGTCATCGGAGCAGCGAGAATGTAACAAAAATAAATGTTTTGTACATCAGGTTTATTTATTGACCATCTTTGAACACAGTATCACCTAACAACAAGTGAGGTACTGGCCAAAGGCTCATCTACCTAAAGATATTAAAAATAAGTACAGAACTATAAAAAATAGCGACAAAGTGAAGGTATACAGTTTTCGCCCCTCCACATTTAAATTATCTGAGCTAAAAACTAGTCAAAACTGGTTGGAGAAATATCCTGAAAATATTACGCGAGTCCTAGGCGGTTGCTAAATAATATTTGAAATAATTTTAAATTTTGCAATAACGCATGCTCTGCGGATTACATTACAAATTTACGAGAGGAAAAATTATAGTCATGTGCGGGATTCAAATCCGCGTCATCCATCCCTATAGCCGGGGTATGCTCTGACCGACTGAGTTAACATGACAAAGACTCATAACTCTAATTTCTTTTCTCGTTCTTTAACCATCGTAACCAGTTCTTTATCAACGATTGTAATTTTGTAATTTAAATTATTGATCCGTATTTGTACGTCTCGTTTGTAAACTATTTAAAAGTTTGAGTGTGAATGCAAATTTACATACAGTAAAACAATATTTACTGCCTGTTCGAGAAGCGTAAAGCGTCCCTTTGGAATGTTGAGGGTTCCACCCTAAGTTAGTAATTATTGGAATTTGCTATAAAAATCTAATCTTTAGTAGTAGTGTGGATTCTGGAACTGTTCCCGGTAGACTCCCTATTACATAGGACTAGTTTTAAATCTGCTGACCACTTCTTGCCAACCTGGGGGCCAAGTCTGCTGAATACATGTTCATATTCAGCATAGATTCATTCAAGATTCATACAAGACAGAATCGGTAGTCTGCTGATAGTCCCTTACGTGTATATATGAATCTATGATGAATTTAGGCTGGTTTGTCGATATTGCCAACAAAACATAAAAAGAGAAGAGTAAGGGAATTCAGAAAACAATTTCGTTATCATTTATTATTATTTTATTATTTCGTTTCGTTGTCATATAAAACCGAGATTGAATCCATATTGACTCAATATGAACGATATGAAGTTAGTAGACTACCAAAACTGTCGAAATTGACCAGGCCGAGTCCAATATAGATTCATATTGATCAGCAGCCTTGACGCCCTGTTCGGCAATAATGGCGTTACTTCGGCGCAGGATGCGTGCGGCATAAAACAATAAAATGTATAAAATGACCGCTTAGGTAGGCAGTAGTAGTTGCACAACTTGCTCAAAAAATATGAAGAAGCGCGTTTTCGTGAGAAGATCTCTACTGTAATAACCATAATGATTAGTTAATGTATTATGAAAAGAGTGTATTATAACTTATAAATAAACAATTATGAAAACTCGTTTTTTTTTAACAATCTCTATTAAAAGAAAATAATTGTCTTAAAAGGCACAATAACTTGAATGGCAAACTTAAAACAGTGAAGATTTGTCACTTCCCTGTAAATAAAGCGTCAAAACTAGAAATACTTTCCGCTCACAATCGGCCCAACCTTTACCTAAGGTGAGGGCGGACTGAGGGCTGAACCCTCCAAAATCTCCCCACTTGGAAATATGGTTGTAACTGTAAAACGAGTGTCCAAATGGCTTGTCACTCAGGTGATACCATCGGGGTGCTTTTATTTATCTATTCTGTGGAAATATAATGCTTTTGTTGTTACGTTGAAAGAAACTTTCCACTGAGACATAAGTAACACTTTGGGTGCCATTGTTGAAATAATATTTGAGACAGGTTACGTAAGAAAGTTTTTTGTACCAAAAGTACGGAAAATATTTTTTTGTTCTTTAATCTAGTTGGCGTTAAAAAACCTCTGTCCACCCCTTCGGCGTAAGGCGGCGGAAAGCATGTTTTTTATATATAAAACATTGTATGGATTCATGTCAATATCATTTTGAAGAGCTCGTAGTGAAGTTTGCTTAGCTGTTCAAAGTTAAACAACGTCCACCGCGGTCATGAGTTAGATGGGTGACTGCTAGTGACTTTACTACTAAGCGCTTCCGTGTTTGGGAGGGCACGTTAAGCCGTCCGCGTCGGTCCCGGTTGTTGTCTTAGGATGGCAGTCGTTATAGCATGGTGGTAGGTATTTTGGCCGACTACCTCCGGGACCGCGAGGTCCTGGTGGAGGGACGCGACGGTCTGAGGCGACGTCGCGTGTCCTGCGGGGTTCCACAGGGGTCGGTGTTGGGACCGCTCCTGTGGAACATTGGCTACGACTGGGTGCTCCGCGGCACGTTTCCCGCAAGTATGCGGGTTGCGTGCTACGCGGATGACACCCTAGTCGTAGTCAAGGGGAGGGACCTCGGGGAGACGGTGCGGCGGGCCACGGTGGCCACAACACTCGTGGTCGGCCGCATACGTGCCCTGGGGCTGGAGGTCGCCCTCTCCAAGACCGAGGCCCTAATGTTCCATGGGCCTCGGGGGGGACCCCCTCCAGGAACGAGGATAGACCTGGACGGGGTCCTGGTCCGGGTTGGGACCCAGATGAGGTACCTGGGTCTCATCCTGGACGGGCGGTGGACTTTTGGGGCCCACTTCACTCAACTGGCCCCAAAAGTCATAGGCGCCGCTGCCGCCCTTGGGAGGCTGCTGCCCAACGTGGGCGGCCCGAGCGCCACATGTCGTCGCCTGTACTCCGGAGTGATCCGGAGTATGGCCTTGTACGGGGCACCTGTCTGGGTGGACGCCCTCGGTCGCGCCAATAAGGCCCTGCTGCGTCGTCCGCAGCGGGTCATCGCGACGAGGGCGATACGCGGGTACCGGACGGTGTCCTGGACGGCGGGATGCGTGTTGGCCGGTGATCCCCCCTGGGAGCTCCAAGCGGAGATCCTCGCCGAAGTGTACCACTTCGTGGCGGCGAGGAGATCCCGCGGGGAGCCTCCAGTGTGGGAGGAGGTCACGCGCATGCGACGGCAGGCGCGGGCTGCCCTGTTGCGGCGGTGGACGGAGGACCTGGCTCCACCGGTCCCTGGACAGAGGACGGTGGATGCCATTCGCCCGGTCCTTCGGAGGTGGGTAGGGCGGCGATTCGGGTCGCTCACCTTCCGATTGGTGCAGGTGCTTTCCGGACACGGATGTTTCGGAAGGTACCTGCATCACATCGCAAGACGTGAGGCGACCCCCGCCTGTCACGAGTGTGGAGCGCCAGAAGACACGGCGCTCCACACGCTGGAGGAGTGCGCCGCGTGGAGTCCCATGCGGCACGCCCTCACAGCGGTCATAGGCGCAGATCTGTCGCTGCCGAGCGTGGTTAACGCTATGCTCGGCAGCGACGGATCGTGGCAGGCGGTGGTCTCTTTCTGCGAAGAGGTGATGGCGCAGAAAGAGACCGCGGAGCGGGCGAGGGAGGACGACGTCCTCGCAGACCCGCTCCGGCGTAGACGAACTGGGGGAAGGAGAAGGCGATTCGGGCGCCTTCTCGCTCTTACCTAGTGTTGTGCGGATCATCGGTGGAGAGTCGGGGGATTCTCCACTGGCTTGCACGATCCCACACGTCTGGGGGATGGCCCTAATGAGCTGGGTCATCCCTCCATTGGCCGGGGCCCGTCACCGGTGACGGGCCAACCGCCGGGGCGAGATGGTGATTGCTAACGCTACCCCATCTCGCCCCGACTAGGCGGCAGACTGCTCATCCCGGGTTTTTAGTGGGTAACCTCACTTACTACCCCCCCGTGGGGGTAGTAAGGCCCCTCAGGCGAGGACTCCCACATAACCACTCTGCTCCCCCCGGAGCCGGGTGGTATCCATAAAGGATTTTCCCGGGTCAAAAAAAAAAAAAAAAAAAAAAAAATGGTGGTAGGTATTTTACGAAAGCCCGCCTGGCTATGTACCATCCTCAAGTAGAAAATCTGTCGCCAAGCACCTACCGGTGTGTTCCGGCAGCTGTCCTTGTGAGCCAGAAAAAATACAGGCTAATGAGACCTAAAAACTGTACGTCTCAGTGTAACGGGCACAGTGCAATTCGTCGTTGACGAAATGCGTCCGTCACAATAACATAAAAAAAGAAGATAACTCGAAATAAAGACTGCAACTTATATATAACATCAATATGGCACTCCCACGACGACGTCAATTGATACATCAATGTCCAAGAAATGCCCAAACGTCCACATGGACCCAAACAAAATCAAATTTTCCCATCTCAAAAACAAAGGCAGAACTTAATCATACCGCACCCAAAAGTCATTTTCCGAGGTTTTTCCCACAAACCGTCACATCCAGTTAACCCTTGAGCACACATTGGGTCCAAACGGCCCTATTTACATATTTACCTATCGGGTATTGAACCCGATATTGGAAAAATGTTTGGTATGCAAACACCTTTATTGGATTGTGTGCGTGATAATGCGCGATAAAACACACCCAACAATGTATTTTGTTCTTACAATCTACTGTTATTCTTACGCGTATGTGCTAGCAAAAAAAGCTACGAAAAATTTGGCGTTTTTTTTTATGTTATTGTGACGGAACAAGCACGAGGCTCACCTGATGCTAAGTGGACTAACCTCTGCCTATAACAGATGCATTTCATCACAAGCCACGAATTGCACTGCGACCGACATCTTGAGACATATTTGTTAAGTCTCATGTGCCTGTAATTTCACTGGCTCTCTAGGACTGCTGCCGGAACACACCGTTTGGTGCTTGGCGACAGATTTTCTACTTGAGGGTAGTCGCTAGCCAGGCGGACATTCGCAAAATGCCCTTCCACCGTGCGGTGAAACTCAAGCCCGCGGCGGGATTCGAACCATGGACCTGCGGCGTGGCAGTCCATAGCCAATGCCACAGAGCCATCATTGCTTCATCAAATGCATAATATTTGAAGATATGTTTCCCATTTCACTGATTAATTATTATTTATTCACTTATCCCGTATGTGAAATTTAAGGTAACATAATTATATTAACTGATATTTTTTTTATAATATATTTTACATAAGCTTTTTTGACTAGATATTGGTCGGGTTAATATTTAAAAATATGAAGGGGGCGCTTTCGTGACTAGAAAGGTACCTTGGTACCTAGGTACCTTGAATTTTGGTACTAAAACGTCTACCTGGTGTGTTTTAGAACGGGTTATATAATATAGATATAATAATAGATAATAGAATTTAAAGGAGAGAAGAAGAGATAAAGAAGGACGGGAGAAGAGATGATTTTTAAATTAAGTATATTTTACGACAAGAATTGTTTGAATGCAGTGAAGTGACCGCTACGGGCGCTTAGAAATAAATACAATTATTTGTAAAGCTACTTTACTGTGTTTTAATCTTATCATAAAATCTACGAATATGTAAAGAATTGTGAGTCAAACTCAAAAACAGCAGAACGCAAACCTTACCGCGGCGGGCGTGCACTGAGTAAAACGACTTTGGAGCTTAAATCAAATTTGACCTTTTACCGTTGAATTGTAACTACGTAAGATGAATTCACAAATCTTAAGTTGATTTTCACCACGCAAAGCGAAATCAATAAAAATGTACCATGTTTTATAAAAAACACAACCGTCAAAAAACGCCTTCCGTAAAATATTTTCAGAATTGATCTTGTTATACGATAATAATTGCAGTATTGACCATAAAATATACCTTACTTTTACGGCGGTTTATATACGGTGATTATCACTATAACGTACGACTTAATCAGCCTCATCGAAAAGTCAATATTTAAGAAAGACCACAAAATACACCTTAAATGAAGACGAAAAGAAACATTCGCCTTCACTGACCTCGTTTAACGTCTTCTTGTTGGAAGGCGTTTTAAACGTATTTACGTGTGGTCGGTTTTTTGCCTTATACCATATAAATTGGCCGTCATTAGGGCGCTTTTGACTTTAGATTTTTCTCAGTGTGGTTTAAACAGTGTACCGCGCGGCGCAACAACAGTAGGTACCTTGACGCGACCAATCGGATGCGATCATTCCCAACCGCCAAATCAATTAACCAATCCAATTGAATTTTGAAGATTGCCGTGTTTTGTTAATTGTGAACTCGATGAGTCTGAAATCAAAGCGGTCATTGTATGACAGTTACACTTCTTAACATATTTATTCGTAGCATAAAACCCTAAATAAGTTCAGTTCTGTCCGCATCCATCCAACTGGAATTTCTTCAACCAAAAATATTATCCAATTTTCACATCAAATGTAAAGGAAGATGATAAAGTTACCTTAAATATTCAGTGACGCGTGAATATATTTCTTTAACATCCTCCCCCCATCCCCTTCCCCCTCCCCGGCTGTAAACCTTACCTTAAACTTTGAATGCAAAGTTAGTTTTGGGGAAAAACTTTTGTTTTACGACTTCCTTTTAGGTTGCTGGCTTTTTCTTTTCAACCCTGTTATCATGGAGTAGTTTTTATTATGAGGTGTTATTTTTATTTTTAAAATACGAAATATTGTGTTCGGCAAGCGACATAAACACGAAATTGCAAGAGTTTAGTCGTTAAACGTTAATGGCTGTCTGTCACAGCCATTTTGAAAATTATAACAACAATATATTATGTATTTGCTTAAAAACATATTAACAATGAACAATAACACTAAAAATTACATATATACAGTTGACATATAGAGGGTTGTCCGTGCATGTTGTTTGATATTAAAGCATTTTTAGATTATCGGAATGACATTATTAAAAGATTTAGGGCCTGTTTCAGAATGTTCGAGTAAGTTCCGGTTATACTGCCCAGAACATATTTAATAAATAAAACACTATCTTTGCGTTTCACAGTCATCGATTTAGCCTATCTATCGGTTAAAGCTCGAATCGTGCTGCATGATAACTGTAATTTTTATCATTCAGTTATTTTATGTTCAGCATAAGCGGAACTTATTAGAACATTCTGAAACAGGCCCTAATAATGTCTAATGTTAATGTTACGATAAAAAGTGAAATAGAATAGTGATTAAATAATATATGAGTATAAAATTAATTCATGTGAAAATGAGGACCTAAATGACAATGAAATTTTATCGAGATTATGCTGCAATATTTGCATAGAATTCGTTAACTGAATAAAAAACCAAACTCTACTCACGCAATCCAGCTCTAAGCATGTTGGCATTCATAGTCTTAATGTTATCTGGCAAGTTATTGTATACCTACACTCTATCTGGCAAGTTGCTGTATAATGGGCATCAATTTTAAGGCTAGTGTATTCATGTCGCTTTCCACACAAACGTAGTACCGTCATACTTAATACCAAGTACTCAAACTCGTTAAAATTTACATGCATGTCCTCTAAAATCTATGATTCTGGTTTTTTAGTTTTCCGTCAATAGTATTTTTAAAACTATTTGGTAAAATCGTTTCCTATGGGAATTCTTATTTCACATTTTGAAAATAATAAAACGAAATACTGGCAAACCCAGAAGCATAGAATTTAGGTTGAAGGACATGCATGCAAAATTTCAACGAGTTTGAATTCTTAGTATTTAAATATGACATAACTACGTTTTTATGGTAAGAGCTTCGATGGCTTGTATTTTGGTAATACTACAAAATGTCAGATCTATCACGAATGCACCAATTTAAGTGCATCTTTTGGTGTTTCACAAACATATCAGGATTCTTACGAACGAACAATACTAACTGTTTTATGTAAAAGCACGAGAATTAGCAATTTCAGACGCCTAAAGTGCGGCCTACAAGTTGAAAATGCACACCACAAATAATCATATAATTATATACCATACACTATAAATAGCATATGATCAATCAATATCAGCAAGCCTAAGCATACGTTATCTTTCCAATGTTAAAAATACCATGAGGCTTTATATCCCATGATTTTTACAGCTATTTTTGTAATATTCGCTCAGTTAAATCTAATATTACTCAATACTCAAGTGTGTCATACTTCCATTATTAATATTTTGAAATAGAAAACCTAAGAAAATACTTAAAACCAGAAATGTTTAAGAAAACATGAACGATAATGGTTACAGCGATAAAAGAAGAATGTTTGTTGTTCACTGGCCATAGCTTTTGACAAGTTACGTGAAGTAACTATTATTGCTTATTCTGAGGTGGAAACTCATCATTACTTATCATCACGTTTGAAGAGGCTACCTTCCTCTGAACTGTAACAATGCCTGGTCTACTATTTCCTAATTAAATTCCTCCGTTGCCCAATACACATTATCGGTTGAATGTTACACAATTTTGTTTTAGACTTTGCTATCTGGTCACACCTAATAGTAGCTTAGGAGGTGTCGTTAATTTTTGTAAGGTTGTAATCAATATAAAAGGAAAATTACAAGTAGTTACATACTATTATACTATTACAATAAATATTTTACAATGTAATTTTATTTAATTTAATTAACAATTAAATTAGACTACAAATCTATTTGTAGTGTAATTTAATTGTAAAATATTTATTTTAAAACACATTTACCACAATTTAAATCATCCCGCGGGGGCTACGATTTCACTCTAGATAAAAATCTCTGCAGAATTTCATCTTATTCAGTTTGAGAGTGTTCAAGATTATTTTTAATAAGTATATACAAATTCTAAACCACTTAACTTTTTTCATTGCTAATACCAATATCTCACCTGTTATTCAGCGATGATGTGATTTAAGACGTAAACAGACCAAATCATAAACGTTATAACATCATCTATTCCATATAAGTTGCAAGTCTAGTTGATAGCCAATTCGAGCCACCTTTCTTAGAATGACCTATAACTCTTAGCTTATACGTAATATTCGAACAGTCAATATTTAATAATGCAACGACCTCTCACCACGTGACTCTCCGTTTGCTTAACGAAGGAAATGGCTTATCTGTGGTAATTTAGGTGAACTCTTTGTCCTAATTATCATTTGTTTTTGGGTTTCAAAGTTTTATGAAATACGTTTCATATAAAATATTGCAGACTGTGACACAATTATATAAAATAATGAATATATAATCGTAGTTACCTAGGAAAAGATAAAGGATTTTGTTTTTAAAAACGGATTCTGGAGACTATTTTGCGCCTTCTCAGATCTGTCTGTTATAGGATTCTCTTAACTGTTGATAGAGAAAGATAGAGTAATGAAATTCTAAATTGAGTATTGTTTAGTCTTACCACTTAAATGCTGCATGCTTTAGCATTATCTATATTGCACCAAGTAGCTGCACTGAATCACAATAACACTAAATTGGCGTTAACGTGTCCATCCGGCCGCAGAGCAGCCCTGGCGGTGCCTGCCCATACCTACCACAGAACAATAAACTACTGGTAAAGAGAACCTGTAAGGCAGGGAAAATGTCGACGCCGTTTCGATATAAAAATGTATAATCATAAAGTATATATCTATAAAGTGCCTATAGTTCCCAAAGTTAGACTATAAGGATCGTTCCATATCCTCTGAGATACCATAAATGGCAACTAATAGCATAAATGATCCTAGCAGTATGTTACCACCCATGTCGATGTGAGCACGGTGTACCACATTGGGCGCACATTTAAATACTGACTACTGAAAAAGTAACTTTTTACATTACAATTACCTATATTATTGCAATCATCCGACGCGTGTCCAAATATTGTGAACGATACACTACCACGCTAGGTTTATAAAACTCGATCTGTTAAGAACCACAATCTACGACGTATGCATGTCTGGTCTTTAGCCTAGTCATTACTCGTCATCGAATTTTGTGGTTTTGTAAGAGTGTAATTTGTTAGAGAGAGATTAAAAGAGCAAGTTGAAAATACAAAACTTTTAATAAAACCGCAGGTGCGAATTGGACTTGAGTTCCGTACCAAGATAGAATATAGGGTAGACCGGGGGCAATAGTAACACTTTTTGATTTACGGTTGATTGAACAAAAACTACTCATATTTTTTAGAATATGTATTTGTGACCAAGAATCTATATTCAAAACCTATATAGTTTTCTGTTTAATTTTCTTCAAATGTTTACATATCTAAGTGAAAATTTAGTAAGAATCATACAAGGTGCAGTTTTACAATTGCACTGTACTCCAGGTCAGTTGTAACAAAAAATATGATTCCTAAAAAAACACTATTTTGTAATCAGAGATAGCTGCACTATCGTTTATTTGCTTTCTTATTATATTTTAATCAGTCTCTATAATTAGGAACTTAAATATTCAAAACAATCTTATGTTATTAACGCAACAAAGTAACTAAATTGAACATAAACGCTGTTTTAGCTCTAAACAATAAACAAAATTAAATCTTCCTATTCCTAAAATTATTTTGGCTTCTGCTCTGCTATATAGCTAAGAATTTGAACTTAAATAAATATATTTCGATATATACATACATATAATAAACAAAATGAAGTTTGTATGGTGTTACAATTGACCCATGGTACAATTGCCCCCATTAATATATTAATAAACATGTTGTGCTATTTTTGCTAAAAAGTTAAAGTTATAGAAATATTAAATTTGCATGCTACAAGAGAATTAATAGCACGAAAAACCCTGTATTCATACATAAACATGTTAACATAATTCTAATTATCTGATTCACAATTGTGACAAACATAATTTACTTTTTGTGGTGTACACTCTTCGTGAGCCCACATTTTGCATTCTGTGCATTGAATCCAAGTTTCATTAGACCGACTGGCGCTGTAGGGTTCCATGCACACAATACAAAAACATTCTTCATCATCATTTTTGTCATCGTGTTCTTTTAAACTTCTTGTCAATAAACTACTGGTAAAGAGAACCTGTAAGGCAGGGCAAATGTCGACGCCGTTTCGATATAAAAATGTATTATCATAAAGTATATATCTATAAAAAGTGCCTATAGTTCTCAAAGTTAGACTATAAGGATCGTTCCATATCCTCTGAGATACCAAAAATGGCTACTAAGAGGATAAATCCTAGCAGTATGTTACCACCCATGTCGATGTGAGCACGGTGTAGCACATTGGGCGCACATTTAAATACTGACTACTGAAAAAGTAACTTTTTATATGACAATTACCTACATTATTGCACTCATCCGACGTGTGTCCAAATATTGTGATGATATGATACACTACCACGCTAGGTTTATAAAACTTGATCTGTTAAGAACCATAATCTACGACGTATGCATGTCTGGGCTTTAGCCTAGTTATTGCTCGTCATCGAATTTTGTTGCTTTGGAACAGTGTAATTTGTTTGAGAGAGATTAAAAGAGGAAGTTGAAAAGACAAAACTTTTAATAAAACCGCCCAGATGCGAGTTGGGCTTGGATTCCGTATCAACATAAAATCTTTATTTCAATAATACTATTCTAGATCTTTAGCGGGAGTCCTATCCGCAATTGGTCCGTTTTTAGGGTTCCGTACCCAAAGGGTAAAAACGGGACCCTATTGCTGAGACTTCGCTGTCCGTCCGTCCGTCGGTCACCAGGCTGTATCTCAAGAACGGTGATAGCTAGACAGTTGAAATTTTCACAGATGATATATATATATATATATATATATATATATATATATTGCCGCTATAACAACAACAAATACTAAAAATTAAATAAAATAAATATTTAAAGGGGGCTCCCATACAACAAACTTGATTTTTTTACCTTTTCTTGCTCGATACTAATAACGGTGACAGGTAGACGCTTTAACTATTCACAGAATATTTAGTTTCATGTTCTCTTTAAATATAATTAATTAAAACAAAATAAATAATTAAGGGGGCCCTACAATAAAAGAGGTTTTCGCCGTACCTACCCAGCTCAATCGGACACTGCGAAAAGTGTCTGTAACTTGCAAGATTAGGTTACAGATAATGGTACGGGACCCTTCGTGGTCGAGTCCCACAGTACTTGGCCGGTTTTTATTATTTGTTGTTGTACATTAGATGAGACTATAATCAGACATAGTATGACGCTATTAAACACATGGCTGTTCTATTTAATATATTATTCCGTGATAACCAAAGAATAGAACATACCAGTCTTAGGCCATAACTTATCGAAGACAACGAACGTGTCTTAGTATAGATTGGAACTATGTTTTGTGGGAATTTAGAAGTGATTTAAAGTAATGCAAATATAAGTATTGTACTAAGTACTAAATGTAGCGTAATTCACTAGGAATGTGTTCCTTGTCTATGACTTTGATGTTCGTTATATGTTACGACCAAAATTTAAACGAAATATTCAACATACACTTTACAATTTAGATCGTGAAATATCACAAAAATAGTAATTTATACCAGACTTGGTACAAACCTAATGACCCGGGGGGTGCCAGGTTAGGATGTTACCCGCCCCATTTCTTCCCATGGGTGTCATAAGAGACGACTAAGGAAAAAATACCTGGAGGTGGAAAGCATGCAGCGTCTTCTGAAGAACTGAAAAAGTTTACTGCGATTCCCAAGACGCCTGCCAAGCTTGGGGATTATGGCAAATTCTCCTCAATTGGGGAGACCTTGTTCAACAATATGTCATCCAGCCATTGCTACCTGTGGCTGTTGTAAGAGGCGACTAAAGTTGTTATACAGGAAGGTGGGCAGCAACGCCTTCTGAGGAACTGATATCTTCACAGATCTCTGTAGATAAAACTACGATCCCCAAGGCGTCTGGCAAACGTGGGGATTTCGGGCAATTCAGCAATTCAGCTGAGCAGTTCAGAAGTGGACAATCCGGCTGATACAGTATCCCTAAGATCTGTTGACACTCAAATATGTTGAATTAGGTGTCTTGATTCATATTTGAATCCATTCAGACACGGATTTCTTGATGTGTGCTTATCAGTATAAAGAAAACAATGCATCGGTCAATGAAAACATCCAAGTAACTAATGTAGTTTCGTCTCGACTCTCGTCGTGACTCAAATTGCAATACAGTTGATATAAAAACCGCTTAATACTTCTAAAAACGTTTTAAACTAAGTTAAAACTCATTATTTTCCGAGTGCGTTCTGGCGCGACGCCAAATTACATTTTCATAATCCCATTCGTTAACCAAATTAGTTATTTAATAATTCAAAAAGCTTCGTTTTTTATTTTATAGGAGAAGTCACACGCGTTGTTAATTACCGAGATTTTTATACTAATTGGTGTACAGTGTACAGTTACGTACAAAATAATATAAACGCACTACAAATTCAGTATAGCTTTAAAGTTTTTATTGAATTGTAAAAATAAACAGTTAAATAAATGCCTTTGAATTTGAGACGTATTACTTCCATCACAATTTTCTTTGATAAATTAGGACAACATTAAAATTGCCCGAGTACACTTCTGTCTCCGTAAAATTGTACAAGTTATATGGAATGTAAATTTTGACAAGTAATTAATTAACTTCAACTTTTTTCTTATGTCTTCTGCGGGGTTGCTACAATTTCGCCAATGTCGCGTGGATAGAGTGGAAAACAAACGTTGGAGATTGGTCGGTATTCCCTCCATCGAATGATCGGTATTTATCAGGTCTTCAATTAAGCATCTGGGAATATTCATCTGAAAAAAAATTAAAACCAGAACGTACACAAAACGACACAAATATATACTTAACTAATTATTAATCAATTCATTCTTAACTGTCATTAGCGGTCGTTTGGCCAAAAACCACAGATAAGAAATATAGCTTTGGAAACTTCTTGAAGCAGTGATGGCTCAGTGGCATTGGCTATGGACTGCCATGCAGGTCCATGGTTCGAATCCCGCCCAGAGCTCGAGCTTCACCGCATGGTGGAAGGGCATTTTGCGAATGCCCGCCTGGCTAGCGACCACCCTCTAGTAGAAAATCTGTCGCCAAGCACCTAACAGTGTGTTCCGGCAGCAGTCCTTGAGAGCCAGAAAAATTACAGGCTAATGAGACCTAACAACTGGACGTCTCAGTGTGACGGGCACAATGCAATTCGTCGCTGACGAAATGCGTCTGTTATAGGCAGAGGTTAGTCCACTTAACATCAGGTGGGCCTCGGGCTTGTTACGTCACAGTAACATAAAAAAAAAACTTCGAATAAATAGACTCTAATGTATCGTCGACATCTTGCTAATCCGCGCCCGTCATCCACACTGCTCGACGTATTTTTTGTCACAGATGACACAGACACTCATTGTGGTAACATGAACACTATTAAATATACTTCAATATACAATTTAATAACAAATACAGTCCCACCAACTTATCTGTTCAGGCGGCAAAAAAAAAGAACTACAACATTCCTTCAAATTGTGACAGTTTGTAGTTGATTTCCTTGACCAGTAGCGCCCTCGAAAACTGCACAGTTAAGTTGGTGGTACTAAAATCACCATTACTTTCCTTTAAAATTGATTTATCTCGGCACAGACATAATATCTACCCTTCTTTGAGAGTCCTTTTAATTTTATCATAATTTATATCAATGTGTGTGTCCTTCTTCCACCACGTGCTGGCAACCCGACTAGAGATGAGCAATGGTCCAATAAAAAGTGTCTCCCATAAAAATATGGTGTTATTTATAACGTATGGTAGAATTATTACAGGCACGAGTTCTAATATATGGCTCTATGATATATATGAAGATAATTACTCCTTTGAACTCTTATTATCTGTGGTTTTACATCACGCTTATAATATTTTTAATCTTTACGCTGGCAACAATAAGGTTGAAAGTCAAAAATGTTGCCAGTGACAAAAATAAGGGTGTACAATGATAAATGTGTTTTAGGTTGTTTGTAGCCATATAATAAACTTGGGGTTTTAATTGGGTGTATAAATTTGTTACGATGTTTTATTGTATTAAATGTTTTGATATTGGTAATTGGTTCTTTAAAATTTGACACAAAATGAAGTAATTAAAATTAAATAGGAATTGATATTGACTAAGTCAGTATGTTATTGTACTGTTTGGAAAAGACGAGTGCATATATTAATTTAACTTTGATAGAGATTGATGCTTAGACCTAGAAACCTCATTTACGATTTACCTAAGTACTTATGTAAATTTATTTAGTAACACGGTTTCAGTTACCTAAATAAACGTCTGGAATAGTATGTAAACACGAGGAAGATACATTGACAACTAAACAAATATAGTCATGAAATTATAGAACCGCAACCTGTTTTCACCGCTTTGACGCGTTCGAGCACGGCTGGTATAGTCGATTTGGTGACTCAGCCCTTCTCATTCTTCTCTGAGCTTACTTATGCTTCATTAAACTAGAACTGTTTGAATAGAACTGTTTCGAGTTTGAGAGACTTATACTTTGACATACTGAAGCGTCAGTCTTACTCAAAATCGTCTCTGATGATCAGGATTCGTTTCCTTTTCACTATTAGGTACTTGACAGCCCCAAGCCTGAATATATCAATGACTTTTCCAATTTACTATTGGAAAAGTCATTGATATCCCGCACATGACTTAAATTTTTCCTATCGTATATTTGTAATTTTGTAATGTAATCCGCATAGCAGGCGTTATTGCAATCATAACAATATAAAAATTACTATTGGATCTTTGATTCTGTGATTCTGTCAGGGATATGTATGCTTGTGATGTGGCATTACGTGTTTTGTGTCTGGAGTAATAATCAATGTGATACGATATGTTTCCTTGCTTGCATTTGTTGTTTTTTAATAAGTTGAAATCGGACTGGACCACTATGGCTCTATGTAGGTGGCGTTACAAGAGATATAAGCTCAAGTCATAATTTAATATTGTTTATTAATGTAATGACGCATTTTCCACGTGTTATATTAATACATTGAAAAGACAAGAAAAATAATAGATATAATACCCCGACATGACTATAATTTTTCGTCTCATTGTAATTTTGTATTCAAGTTTTAATTAAAAAGAAAATTACAATGTGTTTGGTGCAGCGGTATGACATACAACTACTGCGTGGTCCCGGGTTCTACCCCCGCGGTCTTTAAGTTGAAGAAAGCACTATTATATTGGTTTTTTGCATAAAATTCTCGGTAACAGGCCACAGTCTGCCATTGTTTCTTTCTTTTTCACGGGAATTATAGTATCTACGGATATGCCTACGAATATGTAGATACGTGAAATACAAATTCGACAATGATCTCTTTCTAATAATTATACGTCAGCACTATTAACGTACGTCTAAAGCTCATAAGCTTCCGTGCGAGGTATCGTTTTAAGCTGTGTACACACCACTGTACGTAAGCAGCTTCTCCATTAAAGTCAATTGGCTCGAGGCTGCGAGTGGCCACTGGATGGCTTTATGCTCTAATGACTCAAGCAGGAGTAGAAACCTTCGACATCGTATATTTTATAAAGTTGTATGCTATATGAAGCGCTCGTAGCGGAGTGTGCCTACTCATTCTTAAGCAATAATACTAGGTTAACCTAAATTATCTGCGGTCACCACTTAGATGGATGACCGTGTAGTAGAATTTACAACTGATACTTCCAACTATAAGACTACAAAGTACCTCAAATAATTTTAGCTAAAATTAATTAAGCATTTATACTGCCATGCTGGCTTTTGAAATATGCAATAAATATCACTACACAATACAAGGTTGGTAATCTTAGCTTGGCTTAGTGTACCTATACAGAAGAATATAGAAAGAACTTCAGACACACGGATCTACCACCAATACAATTATTGGTTTAAGCGTATAAATTGTATTTTACCATGACAATCAGACGTACATTAATGGTTAAAACCATTATGTAATATCATTTTACCATTTAACTAACAGTTAATTAAATATGCTTGATGCCAATATACCTATGTCAAATTGGCATAGAAAATTACATATTATCCATGTTTTTTCTTCATTTCTAATACATCGTTTGCCTAGAAAATATCAAATTCACATTTAAAAGAGCAATATTGTCGTTTCGGTTGATTATTGTACCCTTATCTTCCAGCTATACGCCCTGGACGTACTTCTAATTTCGATTGTACTGTAAAAATGTGTGTATAAAGCTTAGGTTTCCATATCCAAAGGAGAAAACAGAGCCTTATTAACAGGATGGGTGACAAATCTGCAATTTTGATAATTGTTTAGTCTAGACCGTTAACCAAAAGATGAATATTGGAAAAAATCATTTGATTTAGTTATTAAGAGAAGCTCTCATGCATGTGATAGTAGGTAGCCGAATAAACAAAAATGTTTTTGCACTCTAGCATGTGGGTTGTAGCATGTCTATAACTCATAGAGTAGATCACAAATAAATTATCGTATATTAATTATTACAAAAAAAGCCCGTCAACCTTATCAATTTTAGATCAATTTCATTACGGCGGCGGTCTATCTCAAAATCTATTATTTTTTGTAATGTGCACAATATTTGTCTATTAAACCAACAGATACAAAAAACGCTGATTTTCGATGTGTAACTTTTAAGCTCTGATCGAAAACCAAGAAGCATATATTTTTTACGGGCTGATGCAATGCCCTAAATGGAACCCTAAATGTCTAAACTCGTATTTGGCTAGTTTTTTCAAAACAGGTGCCAGTCTATTCTCCAGCGGTCATTTATATCACTGGTCTGATAATATTATGTGCCATAATTTTAATAGATAAACTTCTTACCTCTTGCACACCGCCATCCAGCCGCAAGATCAAAGTGGCCAAACCAATAAACATGTTGTCCCACGAGAATCGAGACAAACGGACAGACGGGCCGGCTCGTTTACTGCCCATAATTAATTTATGTACTGATTTTATGGACTCTATTTGATAAGACGCCCGGTTTGATTTGCTGAGTGCAGTATTTACTGTGGTGATGTCATTTGCATGGTACTGTTTGCAAATGGAAATTGACGTGTTGATTTGATATGTACTGTCAGAAATGGGTCGACTGATGTGTATCCGTTTTATGACTATATCGTTGGAATTAATTATAGCTCAGTGGCAATGACTATGGACTGCCGCGCGGAAGGTACGTGGTTCGAATCCCGCTACAAGTTTATGCTACATATAGGACATTTAGCGAATTGCTCGTATGACTAGTTTTTTTTTTTTTATGCCTGATAGGTTAGCCTTTGACCACTATCTCACCTGATGGTAAGTGACGATGTGGTCGAAGATAATGTTCAGGCTAACCTAGAAGTACTGGCTCTCAAGGACAGCTGCCGGAACACACCGTTAGGTGCTTGGCGACAGACTTTCTACTTGAGAGTGGTAGCTAGCCAGGCGGGCATTCGCAAAATGCCCTACCACCATGCTATAACGACTGCCATCCTAAGACGACAACCGGGACCGACGGCTTAACGTGCCCTCCGAAGCACGGAAACGCTCAGTAGTAATGTCACTAGCGGTCACCCATCCAACTCCTGACCGCGCGCGACGTTGCTTAACTTTGCTGATCGGTTGAGAACAGCTAAGTAAACTTCGCTACGAGCGCTTCAAAGCTGCCATTTGAGCTGCTATTTTAAAGTGATAAACTCTGCCACCAAGCACCTAAGAGTTCGATTCGGGGGTGTTCTTGTGAGCTAGTTGTTCTAGGTCCTCGACCACAAAGCGAATAGCTAACAGATATAGGTAACAGCGATAAAAAAGCGTTCAAAGTAAACATGGGTTGAGTTACTGCGCGAATAAAATTTATAGTTTATTTATCATTACATTAAAAACACGTAACTTCAGTTGTATTATAGATGTCGCTCCATCCCAATACGATGGTTAAAGAACGATAGGAAAAATTTGAGTTATGACGTCATTGTCATGTTAGCTCAATTGGTTAGAGCATACCCCGGCTAAAGGGGTGAATGGACGCGGGTTCGAATCCCCCACAGGACTTAAAATTTTCTTCTCGTATATTTATAATGTTGTAAGGTAACTTCATACAAAAAAGCAAGTTTTCTGAACGATAGTCATAAGCAGGTTTTATTTTTAGTATTTGTTGTTATAGCGGCAATAGAAATACATCATCTGTAAACATTTCAACTGTCTAGCTATCACCGTTCTTGAGATACAGCCTGGTGACAGACGGACGGACGGTCGGACAGCGTAGTCTCAGTAATTGGGTCCCGTTTTTACTCTTTGGGTACGGAACCTTAAAAATGGGCAACATACAAGCGTCAAACTAGATATGAGTATAGTCCAATATCAACACTGACACTGAAAATAATAAAGAATCAAAGTTATTTTTGAAATCTACTTCCCATATATTTTCAGCACTAGTATCAGGGGTGAAAATGGTAGCTGAAATAGTATAAAAGACATGACAAAACCACTCTATGTCGTGGATAGTAAAATATTTGAACATTCGGACGGTCCGTCGCGTCGAGTCGCGTCTGTTGAGCTTATGCAAATAAAAAACAGCTGTAGGGTCAAAATCTACAACAATCATAATAAAATTACGCAAAACTGACGTCGTTGATGTGTCATGACATGAAGCAATGATGGCCGAGCGGTAATAGCTATGGACTGCCGTGCAGCAGGTCTCTAGTTCGATCCCCACCGCCGGCTTGAGCTTCACCGCATGGTGGAAGTGGATTTTGCGATTTCCCGCGTTTCTAGCTACCACTGTCAAGTAGAAAATCTGTCGCCAACCACCTAACGGTGTGTGGTGTTTAATTCGTGACTTGTGATGAAATGCTTTGTTATAGGCAGAGGTTAGTCCGCTTAACATCAGGTGGGCCCCGAGCTTGTTCCGTCACTATAACATTAAAAAAAAAATTGCGTGTAAAAGCTTTTGAGAGCCAGTACTTCTAGGTTAGCCTGAATAACATCTTCGACCACATCATCACTTACCATCAGGTGAGATAGTGGTCAAAGGCTAACCTATCAGGCATAAAAAAAAAAAAAAAAAAACAAATTTTGGAGGGAACTTCCCGCCGAAGTCTTCCCTCTGCGATGCGATATGGGGTAGTTTAAAAGGGTATCATTAAATTCCTTAGAGCTCATCAGCGCGTTGGTAAACCCTCTGGGGCCTAACTCCTTAAAAACCATTATGCAAAATCAACATAATTATTTCAAGCTTAAAATATTGATACTGAGATTCGTACAGTGGCTGTCACGAAACAATAATTTTCATATCTATCTTTGTCGCACAAATTCAATGCATGCAGCCCGTTGAAATACTAATGTTAGTTTTCTATAGGATACTAGCTGACCCGGCAAACGTTGTTTTGCCATATAAATATATATATAACTAAAATGGCTATTAAATAATAAGGGTTGATCGTAGAAGGGTGAAAATTGAGGATTGTATGTATTTTTGTATGTTGTATCAAAAAAAATAAAAATTAAAAATTTTGTCTTAAAAATAAAAAAATAAATTTAGGGGTGGACTACCCCTAACATTTAGGGGGATGAAAAATAAATGTTGGCCGATTCTCATAGATACCGGATAAGCACAAAAAATTTTCGGAGGAGTATGGCAACGAAAACTGTGACACGAGAATTTTATATATAAGAAAGATTTAGTACTACGGATTAAAATTTTAAATGTTAGGTTAAAATAAGGCAGAATTAAGTGATGGTAGTTGGGCCGCCGAGTCAACAAAAATATAGTTTGTGATCCTTAGTGCTCCTACTCCAGAAAGTTGAACTAAAAGATATATCAATAACTTTATTATGTGTATTAGACAATCCTATTTCTATAGTTTTTATTTGAAGATTTTTTGTTTGAATTATTTGAAGCAGTGATGGCTCAGTGGCATTGGCTATGGACTGCCGCGCAGCAGGTCCATGGTTCGAATCCCGCCCAGAGCTTGAGCTTCACCGCATGGTGGAAGGGCATTTTGCGAATGCCCGCCTGGCTAGCGACCACCCTCAAGTAGAAAATCTGTCGCCAAGCACCTAACGGTGTGTTCCGGCAGCAGTACTTGAGAGCCAGTGAAATAACAGGCAAAATGAGACTTAACAGATATGTCTCAAGGTGATGGGCGCAGTGCAGTTCGTCACTTGTGATGAAATGCATCTGTTATAGGCAGAGGATACCGCTTAACATCAAGTGGGCCTTGCGCTTGTTCCTTCAAAATAACATTAAAAAAAAAGTTACGTTGCTCAGCGTCCGTAGTCAGTTTTGACCTTTACGTTTGGAACTGAACAATAGGACTAGACAGAAATGTAACTAAGCGCGAGTAGAAAAAGAAACAAGCAAACGTATATAGAAGCTGACTGAAACTGGCTGAAAAAACTGCGTTTAACTGACGGGAACTGACAGGACGCTGTCCATGTATCCCCTATTTTTTACTCTCTGTATTGTAAATTGGACCACTCTGGTCATATACTTTTTTATGTTATTGTGATGGAACAAGCTCGAGGCCCACCTGGTGTTAAGCGGACTAACCTCTGCCTATAACAGATGCATATCATCACAAGTCACGAATTGCACTGCGCCCGTCACTTTGAGCCATAGTTATTAAGTCTCATGTGCCTGTAATTTCACTGGCTCTCAAGGACAGCTGCCGGAACGCAGCGTTAGGTGCTTGGCGACAGATTTTCTACTACAATCGTAAAATGCCCTTCCACCATGCAGTTAAGCTCAAGCCGGCGGTGTGGCTCGAACCAGGGACCTGCGGCACGGCAGTCCAAAGCTATTACCGCTCGGCCATCATTTCTTCAAAATACTTCAAGAAGCAGTGATGGCTCAGTGGCATTGGCTATGGACTGCCGTGCAGCAGGTCCATGGTTCGAATCCCGCCCAGAGCTTGAGCTTCACCGCATGGTGGAAGGGCATTTTGTGAATGCCCGCCTGGCTAGCGACCACCCTCAAGTAGAAAATCTGTCGCCAAGCACCCAACAGTGTGTTCCGGCAGCAGTCCTTGAGAGCCAGAAAAATTACAAGCTAATGAGACCTTACAACTGGACGTCTCAGTGTGACGGGCACAGTGCAATTCGTCGCTGACGAAATGCGTCTGTTATAGGCAGAGGTTAGTCCACTTAACATCAGGTGGGCCTCGGGCTTGTTCCGTCACAATAACATAAAAAATAAAAAAAAATAAAAAATAAAAACTTTTTCCATTCCCTCTGTATCTGTGTACCTTAATCGAACTAGTCAAATCTTAGGGCGGTATAATACCCGTTTTACCCCCGTGGGGGGCCGGGTTAGAATTGTAATACCCCAAAATGTGTGGAAGTCTACTGTACTGTGGGTGACGAAGGGAAATAACAGGTGGGCAACAGGGCCTTCTGAAGAATTGCCTTCTTACATTGCAATCCCCAAGCCGCCTGCCAAGCGTGGGGATTATGGCAGCCCCCAAAAGCTGTTAACTGTGGATGTTTTGGCTGTCTATTTACGTTTTTTTTCTTGATTTTATATTTCAGTCTAGTATAACTCTGCTAAAAATAATGTCAATCCGCTGTTGCGACAACAATGTACATGATTATATTAATTAACCGTACAACCATTTAAAATAATAATAATTACGTGTACCCTTAACAAATGTAATACATTCGCTAAGTATTAAAAATATAAATAAGCACTGTAATAACTTCAAAAAACGCAATAAAACGAAAAACTATACAAAAAACACCAAATGCGTTGTACTGTACCAAATGTGGCCATCCCCTGACTTTGGTCACTTTGAAGGTAAACTCCTCCTGAGACGATCATTGTTATTTTCAGCACTAGTATTGTACGGATTAAGAAAAATTATATACCATGTACGTTTTGACAAATGACAAATCTGTCCTGAAGGTTTTTCATTAACTACTCGATTAATAGAAAATATATAAATAATAAATTATTCTTAAAAAAAGTTTCAATGATTTTGAATTTTCACATCTAACTTACGCTAAAATGTGACCAATTATATCCTAACAATTCCGTGCTGAAAATTTCATAATCGAACAGCGGAATTTTTGTGAAAGGTACTATTTTCTGTAATTTTCGAGCTTTTTCTACAAACAAAATTACTTAGCCGCCAAGTGTAGCGCGCATTGAGTTTAAACTTTATTTAAGTTATTTTTTATTTTCCTTTACGAACAACTCATTGAATAGGATCGGCCCCATAAGACTAGGAACATGGTAAGTGATTGACCTCTAATCCTCAAGTTTCAAACCTAAGTTACTTGCAGAATCCTCCCCATAAATAAAAGGACAAACATTGTTACTTGCTAAATTTTATTTTATTTTATTTTTACAATTTAGGGATTCTTATAGCTATATATACCTAGCTATAAGAATCCCTAAAGCTTAAAAATCTATGTAGGTGCTGAAGGACATTTAAACGATTCCACTAATAAATTAAGAGAATTATTCTAATCGAGTAGACTTAAACATAGAGAAAATCAAAATAATATACAACACTTGCACAAGAATAGAATTAATTGAAAAATGCATTAGATAATCCTCTTTTAACTTGCTCGACAGACGTATTAAAAATATCAAGGTCATGCCGAGATGCTACGTCATTGAAACAACGGCTTGCTCTTATCAAGTAGCTATTTCTCCTGTTATTAGAGTTAACTGTTAGGTTGTATAGTTTACAAGGTTTCCTAATAGGATCAGTTGACACCTAAGTTAAGCAACTCAGGACATTCAACTGTATCGTTCGCTATCTTAAATGGGGAGGATAGTCCTATGCTGATTTGTACTCCACCACAGCAGCACGGAGCGCGACACACGGGCGGCGACGCAGGCTTCCTAACTTCCTAAAAGCACGGTCTTAAAGATACTCTGTGCTAATAAGATAAGACCTCGAAGCGCTCATAGCGAAGTTTACTTAGCGGTTCTTAACCGATCAGCAAAGTTAAGCAACGTCGCTCGCGGTCATGAGTTGGATTGGTGACCGCTAGTGCAATACTACTGAGCGCTTCCTTGCTTCGGAGGGCACGTTAAGCCGTCGGATCCGGTTGTTGTCTAAAGATGGCAGTCGTTATAGCATGGTGGTAGGGCATTTTGCGAATGCCCGCCTAGCTACCAACCTCAAGTAGAAAATCTGTCGCCAAGCACCTAACAGTGTGTTACGGCGGGTGTCTTTGAGAGCCAGTACTTCTAGGTTAGCCTGAACAACATCTTCGACCACATCATCCATTACCATCTGGTAAGATAGTGGTCAAAGGCTACCCTATTAGGCATAAAAAAAACTGAACCCTAATAAATATGGATGTTATGTATTAAATTGTAACGGTTGGCAAAAAGTCACGAATACCATTGGCAATTCTTCCCGAGTCACGCTTACAGTCCCACCAACTTATCTGTTCAGGCGGCAGAAAAAAGAACTACAACATTCCTTCAAATTGTGACAGTTTGTAGTTGATTTCCTTGACCAGTAGCGCCCTCGCGAACTGCACAGTTAAGTTGGTGGTACTATACACCACAATCCTATTGAGATTCATAGACAATACGATCAATTCTATCTCGAGCGTTGTAAACTAACAATAAACTGAACCGAATAAGTTCATTCAACTGAACTCTTCGTTTTATTGCCTGTCCGAAATGTATACCGACACGGGGTTGATGCAAAAACAAAAAAGTTCCAAAAAAAATACTCGCAAGTAACTTTGTAAGGCGTAAAATTATAATTAATTTTGTATGGAAGTAGGGTATGGCTCACTACTGCTTATCTACCACCCTCAGTAGAAAATCTGTCGCCAAGCACCTAAGGGTGTGTTCCGGCAGGTATCCTTGAGAGACAGTATTTCTAGGTTAGCCTGCAGATCATCTATTACCATCAGGTGACATAGTGGTCAAAGGTTAGCCTATCTGTACTGTATCAGCCGGATAGTCCACTGCTGAACACAGCCTCCATATGGGGGGGTTTGACATAATCCCCACGCTTGGCAGGCGGCTTGAGGGTCGCAGTGTGAGATATCAGCACTGCTGCCTACCTTCTGGTGAGTTACCCTTAGTAGCCGCTTACGTCACCCACGGGTAGAGATGGGGTATTGACATTCTAGCCCGGCACCCCATGGAGTAGCCTATCATCGATAAAGAAAAAGTTTCTAGCTTTAGAATATAGGGACTGTTCCATAGTATTCTCTTGGAGGTAGTTACAGGTGACCGAATGAGCAGCATTCAATACTCACGACGACGAGATGATGGTATTGCTGCGCGTTGAGCATAGAACAGGGCTCTTTGCCCGAAGTATTAGTCAAGATAGCTGATATACTAATACTACAAAAATTACAGGCACATGACACCTAACACCTGTACGTCTCAGTGTGACGGGTAGAGTGCAATTCGTCGTTGTCTCAGATT
Organism: Plagodis pulveraria; assembly: GCA_963890685.1. Lineage (NCBI taxonomy): Eukaryota > Metazoa > Arthropoda > Insecta > Lepidoptera > Geometridae > Plagodis > Plagodis pulveraria. The sequence continues at coordinate 3,836,112 of OY982968.1, forward strand.
TGAAAAGGCTAAATACACAGAGAGTTTTTATTCAATACTAATACGTGTTGAATAAAAACTCTTTGTTCAAATGTAGTCTAGAAAAGGCCTTTGTACAAAGGTGTACGTTATTGCAATTAATGGTGAGAATTGATGAACCTACTTCCAAGGAGAGAAAAATAATGCACGAAAATTCAAAACGCTTTTCGAACTTCGAATACAATTTTTAAGAAACATTTAAACAAAGAGTTTTCATTCAACACAGTGTATTTAGCCTTTTCAAGTCTGAGACAAACTACATCTCATTTCGCGTCGGAACAGTGGGCAAATGCTTCAGTTTTTACTATGGAATTTTATGGCCTTGCCGAATACTCCACTCGCAAGTGAATAAAAAGTATTCATGCCGAAATTGGACTTGTATTGTTTTACTTTACTGCTATTGGATTTTATGTGAAGATTTTATTATCGCTATACAAGTTTTTGAGTGGTTTTAAACAGTTTTACGAACTCGACTCAAGTTGAGTTAATAAACGGATAACTGTGTGCCACCGCGCTTAAATTCGCATTTTCGTGTGGAAACATTACAAACTTATCCCACGCATTTGGGGTCGGTACCTATACGATATGTCTTCTCTAACAACACACGAACATATAAAAAAATGTTTTCGTTAACAACTCACTGGACCACATATAAAATAATAGAAACAATTATTTTGAAAAACAAAATGTCTGGGTATTGAATATAGATCATTATATTTTGGAACGCCTGTCATTCACGTAAAATGTTCCACTACGATCAATAATTTGTTACAAAAAATATGATAGTGAAGCCGAAGGAATATCGCATAAGATTTTTTTCTCCCATAGATTCTAATTTTGATGTACATAATCGTTACATTTTAGGTGTATAATGAGATTAATGTTTCTTTTACACTTGATCATTTCTTCAAGAACCATATCTGCCGGATCGTCCACTGCTGAACACAGCCTTCCCTATTTAGAGGGTATTTGTCACATTCTCCACGTTTGCAGGCGGCTTGGGTATCGCAGTGTCAGATGGCAGTTCTTTAGAAGGCGCTGCTGCCCACCTTCCAGTATTTATCCCTTAATCGCCCCTTACGATACCCACGGGTTGATATGGGGAGGTCCAATACCAACCCGGCACCCCAGGCGAGTGTGTGTTCAAGTAGGTACACTGAGAAAAACGACTTAAAGGCTTAAATCGAATTTGACCTTTTACCGTTGAATCGTAAATACGTAAGATGAATTCACAACTCTTAAGATGATTTTCACCAATCAATAAAAATGTACCATGTTTTATAATAAACACAACCGTCAAAAACGCCTTCCGTGAAGCATTTTCAGAATTGAACTTGTTTTACGATAATAATTGCAGTATTGACCATAAAATGTACCTTACCTTTACGGCGGTTTATATACGGTGATTATCACTATAACGTACGACTTAATCAGCCTTATCGAAAAGTCAATATTTAAGAAAGACCACAAAATACACCTTAAATGAAGACGAAAAGAAACATTCGCCTTCACTGACCTCGTTTAACGCCTTCTAGTTGGAAGGCGTTTTTGTACGTATTTACGTTTGGTCGGTTTTTCGCCTTATACCATATAAATTGGCCGTCATTAGGGCGCTTTTGACTTTAGATTTTTCTCAGTGTAGGTAGATTTACCCTACGAGTAAAATAAAATAATGATTCATAAATCATGTGTAACATTAACAATGATGAGTTTATATAAAATCATGCTACCCTTATCAAAAAAGCGTGGGTGGTCAATACAACTACTGTATTCATATCAATCAATTAGTCAAATGACCGTATCACCATGAATCATTAAAATTGCAATTATATGCAATTAATCAGTCCCTCTTACGGTTCAGTGTAAAGTGGACGTATTAGCGCCGCATTTTAGAGGTAAATTAAATTAATTGATAATGAGAAAATAATGTTATTAGTGCGCGATATTTTAATGACGAATTATAATGGAAACGGGTTTTTGAAAAATACTTGCATACTTCGCGCTGCCTTTAATAGGAATTGTAAGGACACGTATTTCATTATAGTATGCACTTAATAATTTGTAAACAAACGTTGCATCGTCATATAGGGCCTGTTTCAGAATGTTCGAGTAAGTTCCGGTTATACTACCCTGAACATAATTAATAAATAAAACACTATCTTTGCGTTTAACAGTCTACGATTTAGCCTATCCATTGATGAAAGCTTGAAACGCGCTGGATGTTAACTGTCATTTTTATCATTCAGTTATTTTATGTTCTGGGTAATATAACCGGAACTTACTCGAACATTCTGAAACAGGCCCTTAAGTGTTCAAACTCAGTGACATTTTGCATGTATTTCCTTGAGCCTAATATCTATGCTTTTGGTTTGTCAGCTTTCCGCTGTTTTTTTTTTGTATTTTATCACCAACTTTAAAAAAAAGAACTAAAAGTTTTCACAGTATAATTTTGAAAACATGTATTTTGTTTTTCTGAAAACTATCAAGCTACAAGCATAAATATTGAATTAAACTACACTTGACTTTAATATTTGACGAAAGTCGAATCTACGTTTGAGTAGCAACAATGTGTACACCATGTGATTTTGTACGTTTGACAGGCTATTTTTTTATCCAGTCACAAAAATAATGATGTTATTATACTATATTAAAAAAAGTATATTAATTAAATAATAATTCATGTCTTATGTATTTAAAAATAAACTAATGATGTACTTAACTATATAAAAATGTGTAATATTTATATATTTAATTCAATGTCAAATGTGTTAACAATAATAATAGGTCGTTGACTTTGTATCTCGAAAGGAAAGTCAACAGAATAAACACACACGAGTAAGTGTAGGTAGGTATGTTTTAATTAATCAAGGCAGAATTTCTCTCCTTCATTCGACTCATCGTAATTATATTGTCAAAGGAATGTTCAATTAGTTTAAAAGCGATTGATTTTCTTCTTTTTATTGCAAATCCGTAAAGGTTTTACTTGGGTAAAGTCAGAACAAGATCTTACAAGATAACATAGAAAGATGTTAAGATACTACCTGTAATGTAATACCTACCTCTTTGGAAATCTACAGGTACAATCATATGAGGAGAACTTTCTATGTACAAAATAACCATTTAATGTATAATTCTCTTCTTTTTCAGGTACATAAAACAATCAACTATTACTTCATTTTTCCGCTTCCAAATTTATCTAATATGAAGGCGAGGTAAGTATACTACAGTTCTAATAAAAGTTTTATTGGCAGAATTCCCGCCAGTTGACTCGTGTATTGCTTTGTTATTATGGAACAGTGATAAGAGACAATTGTAGCTAAAAATCTGGTCAATTTCGATTCGATCCTGGCTCTTTTAAAGTTCCGCATTAAAAACGTTCGTAGACACTGGCAAATGCACAAGACGTGCGAGACCATACCCCGCTATATGGGAAAAATTAAAAAAAAAACATTCGTACAACTTACACTAGTCATAATATGGCAATTTACTAATGACAGCAAAGAACATACACACAGTAGATTCACGTTAATAAAACTAATAAACACGGAACACTAAAAAGATCGGTTGTATCAACAGTTTGGTAGCTCTATATAGTATCAATGTGATTTTGTATAAGTTGCACATAAAAGTTAATGTAAATAGTTGGTTATCCGACCAATTTACACGGCGATATCATGATTTCAACGATTTACTAATCAACTAACTAGTTTATCTGATCGTTTAATACTTTATGTATCTCATATATACACCGTTTAAATTTAATGTTATAATATGTATCTCTACAGGTCTCGTATGCCGTTAGTTCAGTAGCTACTTCTTTGCTTCAAACTTGAATAAATCTTATTTTGGACGGTATTTATTAGAAATTTATTGCTATCAATCTATATAGGTAATTTAGCTACTGGTTTAAATTGAAATTAATTCAGATACGGGATTCGAATCTGTTTTCTCCGAATGTAGGCATCCGTGGCTTAACCGCTCTGCATCGAGACTGCAAATGTGTATATCTAAATATTTTCCAGCACTATCGCATGTTAGGCTACGGTGCCTAACATGCGATAGTGCTGGAAAATATTTAGATATACGTCACCTGTCAATTTCTATCGTCAAAAATATTTCAAAGATGACATTGGCTACATGACCCATCAAGTTAGCCCCACAACCGCGCCCCAGCATCGGTGACGAAAAAGATACGTTCGTGTGGGTGGTTTAGTGAGATATATAGACGCACTTACCCTTCGAACTTAGTACTTGTTCTTCTCCACCACGCCACGTCTGTCACTGTCCTGCGTGACACTGCACTGCGCTTAAATACATTCGTTCTAATATCTCGTTCGCTCAGTAATATCACTTGCTCCAATGCCCTTCAAGTACAACACAGAAGTGTTTCAACGCTTAGTATGTAACTTAAAGGTAAAATTACTGAAACTTAGGAGGTCTCCATCAGGACAGTTGCTGAAGAGGCCTACCATCTATACTTTCAATTAAGGCAAGCCTCCTTAGACTTCAGGAGTCTCTTTTAACCGCAGCAAGAATGGAGGTCCGTTTCAATCACCGTCACCCGTCTCTTCGCCATAAACTCAAGCATTTGGCATTATTATTATATCCTTTTTTTATTTTATCTATAGCTGATAGGCTAGCCTTTAACCACTATCTCCAAACAAGTGATTATGTAGTCGAAGATATTGTTCAGCCTCAAGGACAGCTACCGGAATACACCTTTAGGTGTTTGTCGACAGATTTTATATTTAAGGGTGGTAGCTAGCCAGGCAGGCATTCGCATAATGCCCTATCACCATGCTATATCAACTGCCATCGTAAGACAACAAACAGGAACTACGACTTAACGTGCCCTCCGAAGCACGGAAGCGCTCAGTAGTAATGTCACTAGCGGTCACCCATCCAACTCATGATCGGCGCGGACTTAGCTATGATATGCTAAACAAACTCCGCTACGAGCGCATCGGATCCTTACTTCAAAATTGGTTCAGAACAACTTGACTCAAGTAAGAGCGCTTGACACTCGTAAATTCTATAGAGTCAGAAAGTGACAAAACAGTGAGTCATGGCTGCCGTATGCAAAATACCTGTTAGCTGTCACGTGCGGGGTCAACGACCGGCTGTAAATGGTCATGCCGCCATTGATCGCGTTTACACCATATCGTATGTGGGCACACTTGGGAATGGTCGTTATGTAACACAGCCATAATGAGATAATGCATTGTTATGCTTCGATCATGGAAGTGGTAAGCTTGTATATGTTTCATGGAAATACTTAAAGCTGTTTATAATACTATTGCTTCCCCGTGAGTGTCAAGGATATAGTTGAAGACATCATAGCGCAGTGGCAATGGCTATGCACTGCCGCGCAGGGGTTTCAAAGTTCGAATCCTGCCGTGGCGTAGCTTCACCTCATGGTGGTAGGGCATTTTGTGAAAGCATGCCTGGCTACTTACCATTCAAATACTCAAATACTCAACTCAAGTTAGTGTATATATAGTAAATCGTATCAACACAAATTTTATTTTTAATTATTATGTAGCAAACCATGTTATACAACCTGAAAGTTTTTTTTCCGTTTTTCCTTTATTTTTCGTAATTATTAGAAAAAAATCTCTATCTACATTTGTATGCCAAAAAAGGCAAGTATATGCATTCTATATATATCACCCTTTTAGATCTGTATGCTTTTTTGTATTATGTATACTTACCATAAGTCCTTACAAATAAATATATTGAAACGTGTACTTCGTATGGATAATAAGCAGTAGCCTGGCAGCTCTAAACTGAAAAACACATCCATTGATATTGATACATTAATATTCTCCAATCTTATAAAAAACTTTTTTACGCGTTGGAGCTAGCTACCAATATTAACCAGTGACGTGGCAGTATTGTCAGCATTACCCGGCGAATCTGCGATCTGATCGCTCTTTCATTTGCCAGCCTCAGGATAACTTATCTGTACTTACCAGGGCTGCACTCACAAATGTAGAAGATTTTTTTAAATTGCTGATAGGTAACCCATTGACCACAATCTTACCTCATGGTAAGTGATGATGTCGTCGACGGTATTAACAGTATTAGCCTAAAATTATTGACTCTCAGTGCGACAGCTGCCGGAGCACAAGGTGCTTGGCGACAGATTTTCTACTTGAGGGTGGTCGCTAGCCAGATGGGCATTCGCAAAATGCCCTTCTACCATGCGGTGAAGCTCAAGCCCGTGGCAGGATTCGAACCATGGACCTGCTGCGCGGCAGTCCTTGATTGTGACGTAACACGCTCGAGCCGACCTCTGCTTATAACAGATCCATTTCCTCATTAGTGACGAACTGCACTGCGCCCATTATCCTGAGACATACAGTTGTTAAGTCTCTGCCTGTAATTCCATAATATACTCTCAAGGACTGCTGACTGGAACACACTGTTAGGTTTTCCACTTGAGGGTGGTAGCTAGCCAGGCGAGCATTCGCAAAATGCCCTTCTACCATGCGGTGAAGGTCAAGCCGGCGGTGGGGATCCAACCATGTACCTGCGGCACGGTAGTCCATAGCTATTAACGCACAGATCACTGCGATTGCTTAAATTTGTGAGTCTCCAGCGATTTTAGTGTAAACTTGGACTCGTCCGCACCGTATAGATTAATGGACAGAAGAATCAATAATACTGACAATCTTGTGTTCATTGCGTCTATACATCACTATACACATATAGGGGCAAAAATATTGTAGGGGCGTGCATTAGTAGACTGAAAGATCATATGCGAAACACAGTGTAAAAATATACAATTGTTACACCAGCTCTATACAAATCCAAAAAAACGCTGTATATGTCTCGGATCCAGCAAAGCCTCTGAATTCCGTTGAACAAATAGTTCTATATTCTTCATCGATCAGAGTTTCATTGTCAATCAAATGAGTTCCACTATTTTAGGCGGTCTGAAGTAGGGACGGATATTCTGTACATATTAAAATGAGCGCATCAAGCGTCTCTCACCGTTTCAAGAAGTATGAGTTAACGATATGTGAAGTGTCTTGATATAACAATATGCCGAACTCCAGAAGGATCATTGTAAATACAGTTAAACCGACTTCACGTCACACTTCCTTTGAAGCAGTGATGGCTCAGTGGCTTTGGCTATGGACTGCCGCGCAGCAGGTCCATGGTACGAATCACGCCGCGGGCTTGAGATTCACCGCATGTTGGAAGGGCTTTTTGCGAATGCCCGCCTGGCTAGCGACCACCCTCAAGTAGAAAATCTGTTGCCTAGCACCTAACGATGTGTTCCGGCAGCAGTCCTTGAGAGCCAGTGAAATTACAGGCACATGAGACTTAACAAATATGTCTCAAGGTGACGGACGCAGTGTAATTTGTCACTTGTGATGAAATGCATCTGTTATAGGCAAAGGTTAGTCCGCTTAACATCAGGTGGGCCTCGAGTTTGTTCCGTTACAATAAAAAAAAACACATTATTTCCGTTTCTGCGCCGTATGACAAAAGTAAAAGCATGAGACAGGGCGCGTTATCTCCCTCAATTAGAGGGCTTTCTTAATCCCCATGTTTTTTACTGATTGTAGTGTAGTCAATAGTTTTGCAGAAGGTCCATCATCTCCTGTAGTCCTTAACCTACTTTTTTGCGGCGAGGGGGAGAGCATTATCACTCACTTCATAGTAAAATGACAAGCCCCTGTATATATCCTGGTTCCGGTCCTGTAGTGACGTCACAGAGCCCTCATTTGGTGTAAGATTGGGGAAAACGAATCTCTCGCCGTAAGCTGCTTACAGTAATGACTGTTTTTGTGGTGAACTAGGTTCTGTTACACTATTCATCGTGTAAATTAGAATTAACCTGAATGTAGGTGTGTAGGGGTACCTACGTACCTACTCGTACCTACCGTACACCTTAATGTTCTATAGTAAACTTCCATTATTCTTGCCTTGATACTTATACCTAGCTACCTTAATATGTTTAAAATAGACAGTGGGCTTGCGATGCGATTCACCTAAGTTTCCTTCGACGGCAAAAGAGGAGGGTGTTCATTTTGAAGGTTTTGTCTGTGTGTTTAAACTTTCCCTGTCTCGTATCTCTCAAACGGTTTAGTAGTAATGTAATGCGTTAATATGATGCAACTGCGTATGAGTGAATATTTTCTTCTTGCTTCACTTTTAATCTAAATTGTAAGTCCTCAATTTTTTCTCACCATTGTCGTGGGATCCTTTCGGAATTAGGAACAGGTACCATATTTTGTAACTAGAATCGGAATACTAAAATACTATTTTAAGCCCATTTAACTTTACTTACGTCCTTAACTTTTTTTACGTCGAGAAGGCGTCAAGTCAAGGTCAAGATCATGTGCTTACTGGAATCGGAGTGGTGATTCTTTTTATGACATTTTCCTATGAAAACGAAACGATGCCTTATTGAGTAGATTAATCGTACTAATATGTTATTGGTAGGTATTGTAAAAATAATGAAATGAGAAACTGACAAAGTTGTCAATTCCAGATACATTTTGTAACCATTTATCACAAAAACAAAAATATCATCAAATATCCATATTATAAAAAAAAATGTTTTATATCTTCTATTGAAACAATAGAATCTAAAAACACTGACTCCTGCTTTAGTTTTCATGTAAGAGAAACAGTAAATATTGTTTTCTTGCACGGATTCGCAGTCTTAATAATGTGAAGCCAGGCTTTCACTCTTTCATTAGATTACGTTTCTATTTCCTAAAAAAAAATATTCTCATCTCTATTATAAACAAGGTCTCACTCACAGTATTCCACGAACATAAATATAATACTTAAGACCTGTTTCAGAATGTTCGATTAAGTTCCGGTTATACTACCCAGAACATAAAATAACTGAATGATAAAACTGACAGTTAGCGCGTTTCAAGCTTTAACCGATGGATAGGCTAAATCGATGTCTTTGAAACGCAAAGATAGTTTTATTTATTAAATATGTTCTGGGTAATATAACCGGAACTTACTCGAACATTCTGAAACAAGCCCTTAATCAATAAAATTATTCGTGAATTATCAGAATTGTGATACGTAAAAAACTTGCAATGGGAAATCAGGATTCTAATACATTTCCAATACCCGGGTATTAATTTATTTTCTCCCATTCACGGGGTAAATATCATTCTCCACATAACCCGGGTAATGTTACCATCGACACCGTGAATATCTCCACGTCTTCACGGGCTGACAAATGACTACTGACACGTCTTATTTGAGTTGAACATTTACATACATTTGGCGTTTTGCAATGCGCGCAAGATACGGGTTTGGTTCTTATCTGGGAAATTTCTAAGTAATTTGACGCTTCAAATTCTACTTCTATTTTTGCAAGCTGTTTTAGAGTTCCGTGCTCGGTAAATAAACGGCAAAAACCTCTTTTATTGTATGGCAGCCCCCTTAATTATTTATTTTATTTTAATTCATTATTTTTAAAGAGAACATAAAACTAAATATTCTGTGAATAGTTAAAGCGTCTACCTGTCACCGCTATTAGTATCGAGCAAGATATGAAAATGGTAAAGAAATCAAGTTTGTTGTATGGGAGACCCCCTAAATATTTATTTTATTTTATTTTTAGTATTTGTTGTTATAGCGGCAATAGAAACACATCATCTGTGAAAATGTCAACTGTCTAGCTATCACCGTTCTTGAGATACAGCCTGGTGACAGACGGACGGACGGACGGACAGCGAAGTCTCAGCAATAGGGTCCCGTTTTTACCCTTTGGGTACGGAAACCTAAAAAATTGCATCGGTCGCGCGGTCCAAAACCGACAAATCTTACATCCTATACTATTGTAGTGATATTTTTGCAACTTATTTGTAAAATACATTGTGTAAATGTAGCAAATATTGAATATATACTTTACAAAGAGTGTACGCCTTACAGATACTTACTATTTTGACTGAACATACTATTTTCATACTAAAGTATGAAAATAGTAAACATACTATTTTCATACTTAAGTATGAAAATAGTATGTTCCAACAGCTCGTTGAACATTTTCAACACCCGGTAAGCAGCATCAGCACCATGAATATTCCACCACCGGTTGACAAACGAGAACTGACACGTCTGGTTCGTGTTGAATATGTAGACAGATTTGCCGTTTTGCAATGCTAATAAACAAAGTGGCTTTGACTTCTCGTTGGGAAGTTTCCAAGTAGTTTGGAGTTACAATTTTCTCCCATCATCATGCACTCCGTTTATGTTTATATTTTCCTGGTGATTTTTCTATTAAAAATTACCTGTTCTGTCCCTGTACCTCAATTATACGCGGGTTTTAGAGTTCCTTACGATAAAATAAGGTCCTATTACTACGCCTAATCACGATTCATACCCGTGTTGTGTCGAGCTAGAATGTCACCCCCCATCTCTACCCGTGGGTGACGTAAGAGGCGACTAAGAGTAACACATCAGAAGGTGGGCAGCAGTTCTTTCTGAGAAACTGATACGATCACAAGACGCCTGCCAAGCGTGAGGATTATGGTGGCCAACCCCCCCAAAATGGAGAAGACTGTGTTCAGCAGTGGACAATCCGACTGATATAGTACAGTATAGTACAGTACAGTACTACGCCTAAAAAAAGAGGGACTGTCCGTCCTTATTTTAAACGGCTATGCGTGATATGGTCGGCCATCAATAGGCCATCATCACACATCAACAGTCATAACGTTCACCGTTGACCTATAGGCCTTGCCATAATCCTCCGCTTGGCAGGCGTCTTGGGGAATGCAATGTAAGATGGCAATTCTTCTGTGGGCTACTGCTGCCCGCGCTCCTGTACAGATGGGGGGTGTTATTCTAGCCCGGCACCCCACGGGGATAGAACAGCAAAATTTGTGTTGGACCCTTAACATTGCCCGGGTAAGCTAAGGTTAGTATTAACACCTAAATAATTCTACATTTTCTCCGGCCGACGAACGGCAACTGCCACGTCTATCTCCTGTTGAATATTTACACAGATTTACCGTTTAGCAATTCTAATACTGTGTTCGAGTCCTGGCTGGGAAGTTGCGAAGTGATTTGGCACCTGCAAAGATTTTACATTATCCTATTAAAAGCTTTTAACTTTTGCGGCTGTTTTTGTATATTTAAATTAACGCGTGATTTTCGACGTCGAAGTAATTAATTCAAGTTATTTTTCTATCAACTCTATAAAATCTAATACTGACCAACAATTTTTGCATATTGTTTATTTTTTTCATTGGAATTTGGAATTGGAATTAAACAAGATTTGTGTTACCTTTCGGATTAAAACGTAGACAAATTAAAAAAATATGTAGTTGTTTATTTTCATACTTGTTTAAAAGCACCTATTTGGTTTTACGACTTTATACGTGTAAATTATCGTACTTAAACACAAGTTTATGAAATTGAACAATACAAGTCACCATTTATAGTAAACATCAATAAATATCCAAAATTATTATCACAATATAACACAGCTTAACAGCCAGTAAATATATATAATTTTTTTAGCTTGCGATGTTTTTGTCTTAATTTGAAAACAAAACCGTAACGAGGCTCAAGCAATTTCAACATCCTATCAAAGAAAACAACTTCATTCAAACATTAACATAATAATTGTTAAAGTTTATTATTATGTTAGTAGCAACATTGTCCGGGCAGTGTTTGCATCGGTAATACGCGTAATGCCCGGACCTTGGCCCCTAAAATTTGCATACAATGACTGCTGCTAAGGAGGTCACAGTTTGAGGGCTCTAACGAACAATTTAATGGTTTTAACTTCCGTTTTGTTTTCGTTGCATAATCTTTGTTGACACTTGTTTTAAATAGTTTTTTTAGTTCTACATTTGACTCGTACTGTTTGTTCACTTGTCATTCGTGCATATAGTACCACCAACTTAACTGTGCCGTTTTCGAGGGCGCTACTGGTGAAGGAAATTAACTACAAACTGTCACAATTTGAAGGAATGTTGTAGTTCTTTTTTTTGCCGCCTGAACAGATAAGTTGGTGGGACTATATATGTTCTTCTTCCTGATGTGTCATTATCCCACACTAATTGGGGTACAGCGCTTCTACCTACAGTCCATCCTATACCTCTATATGGGTACCTATCCATCCACGTTCACATTATCACTGTTCGTTATCTTATGTGCTTTTCATCCCACCTCAGAAGTAAGGACATATCAGATTATTGTTGCGACGCCCGCTGATGTACGAACGTTATATTATTATTTCAACGTTGTTTTTTTTATAGTTTAGTACTAGACAACGGAATCCTATTACTAAGCCGCTGCTATACATCCGTCCGTCCGTCCTGAATCCTTGGAAACGCAAAAGGTAGCCGATTAAAATTTTCACAGAAAAGCGATAACATGAGAGCTATAGTATGGGGAATTGCCTAGTAAAAAACAATAATTTCAAAAAAATAAAAATACAAGGACCCCTTTTATTTTACCATAAAAAAACACTTTATTTTTGTCCCATGATAAAAAACAGTAATTTCTACAAGCAATCTAACTTGGTTCAATTATATTCCAAAATGTAGTTATACGAACTACAAAATTATTTATTTATAGGTGATAGGCTAGCTTTGACCACTATATCACCTGATGGTCATTCATGATGTGGTGGAAGATCTACAGTTCATGAAAATAGTAAAAAACAATCAGGCGCGGGTCGAACTCCCGCTAAGAATTTAGAACTTTATGAAAAATAAACTTTCGTTCATCCCACCAGCTAATTTAACAAGTTTTAATGCCTTCCCAGTTTTAATTTAAGTTTTACCCAAATTAACATCAAAATCACTTTTTCTTTCCTCATTTACGTCTTAATTTAATATACATGTATCTATTTGATATTCTACCCAAGGAAATCAATTTACCAGCTCTACAATCACCACAGCCATATTTAACTCGAGTTCCGTCCGTGAATCTTAATTAATATTGCTAAAGTCTCTAATTTATACCCGAAGGAGACTGCCTTAAATTATGTCAATTTGTATCGGATAATATTGGGACTTATCTGGCTGGAAGTAATTATTCAAACACTAAGTTCGTGAAATATTGATACGTTATTCTCAATTAAAAAAGTCTTGAGACTAGGTGAGAAGCGGTCACTGCTAAAATGTATTGAAATAAGAAGAATGAAGTTGATCTGCCACCTTATTAGTCACGACACGTTTTGAAAAAACCAGTATAGAGGGAATGACAAACGGAAGAAGAAGAAGAAGAAGGCCAAGAAGAACCTCATATGTCAGATAAAGGAAAACATAAATGTCCGAAGTACAAGGAGGCCAAAGGTCAAGTCAGATATCGTACAGATGGGGATAAACGGGAAGTTACTCCATCGAAAAGAGCAAAGCTTTTATACAAGACAAGAATAATTCTTAATTTGCATCATTTTTAATGTACCTGCTGTACCTATGAGAGAATGCGATTGTACTAATAAGCCTATGAAGTATTGTCAAGCCATTTTGACATTGGAACTCCATAATGGGCTTAGTTTTCAAGGGAAAATGTCAAAATAACACACAATTTGGTCGGAATCTTACCGACAAATATGTAGTGATTCCTTGAACTAAGTTAACAAATCCCAAGTCTTAACGAAGTGTTTGGTAGAGCTTAGTGTCAAGGCATCTTCTTTGTGTAGAAGAAGAAGAAGATGCATTGACACTAAGCACTACTAAACACCTCATAAAGTGTCAATGCATTATGAGGTTTTGTGTTTTAAGAAAGCATAAATTTAATATTCTATAAAAATAATTTTAAAATATTCCTCAAAATTTATCTAGTCCTGATTCCGCCAAATTTTCCTGTTATGCCGACGTGACGTCACAAACGCCACGCAGCCAAACTGGTAGAATTTTCGGCGTGTTTCGCTTCTACACAAAGCATTCTCGGGAGGTCTTGACTCTTCTACACAAAGCATCCTCAGGAGGTCTTGACTCTTCGAGCGCTCGATCGACAAATAGTTATTTAAGTATTTTTCTAAAATATTAAATTAATGTTTTTTAAAATAAGTATTTGTTATTATTAAATATGGATTTCTGCAATGTAACGCCTGAATCTATTCATTAAATTACTAGACGTAGTTGTGGTACTCGTACCTTGGTGTTACGCGTACAGAAGAATGCGCTTGAAGTGCTGCAAGCCACATCTCAGGGTATGCGGGAGCAAGATAAAATAAGATCTAGTCTTATTATTAGCTACTGGTACGACGCTGCGCTGTATCTAAATTTATATATCGATCAGTTCCATCAAATAGTTTTCTATTATCATTTCAGACTAAGATTCTTCTAGTTTTTACCTGACTTCCAAAAAAGGAGGAAGGTTCTCATATTTATGCATATTTGCGCATGTTGTTAGGCATAATTTTTTTATTACATTTTTCAGTTGAAAAAATCTTTTATGTTTAGTTTGTTTGTTACTAATACCTCCAAGATCATATTCAAATTTCATCAGCTTCAACTAATGGAAAGATTTTTTTATACAGTTATACTCAAATAACTAGAAAATATATTTAACTTTCCCATACTTTAATTGTGACTGAAGCACCTGAGGAGTCATGGAGTGTAACTTAACATGGTCTTTATTCCTACTGACCTATTATTGACGAACTGCAAAATCGTACTTCACGTAACTAGGCATCTAAAAAAATAAAATAGAACCAACTTCTAATACTAAACAGAGTTAAATAACTTCCGTTAGTCGGGACAATGGCCATGGTATTATAGATATTGAGCGATCACTGCGTTTAAATCAGCTAGGTACCCACTTTTTTTAAGCCTGACAGGTTTGCCTTTGACCTTATCTCACCTGATGGTAAGTGATGTATGGTCGAAGATGGTGTTCAGGCTAACCTAGAATTACTGGCTCTCAAGGACAGCTGCCCGAACACACCGTTAGGTGCTTGACGACAGATTTTCTACTTGACGGTGGTAGCTATCCTGGTGGGCATTCGCAAAATGCCCTTCCACCATGCGGTGAAGCTCAAGCCCGTGGCGGGATTCGAACCATGGAGCTAAAATTAGCGCGCTTACGAGCGCTTCGCACTTTTTATTTAGGTTCGCAAACTGGACGTTACAACAAAATAAATAAACATAACAGAAACACGAATACAGCAAGTTGAACGGCCTTCTATGAGCGAACACAGCCTGCGTATGAATAGTTTACACTCAATATAAAGTTAAAACTTGTAAAATAAATAAAAACTTGTAAATGAAATAAAATTAAAGTTACAAATTGTCTTATCACTGTTACTTTACAGTAGCTTATATTTCTTATATTTATCTACATATCTAGATTTAAGCCACTAGTTCCCAAAAACATCTTCGCGTTGTACAAACGAAACCGCCGCCAAAGCAAAGTCATGCCGAATCCGCAAATGCTAAATGATATCCAAAATAAATAAATTAAGCGCAGAACTTCCGCCGTTCGACTCGCAGCGTCCTGAAGCGGCTGAAACGAGGAGTTAATCTGCAAAGTTTCAGATTTATGAACACTTCCCCGACACGTTAATGGACAGGCTTTCCGCTGCGACTTCGCTCGGTGTGCGATGCTTCGGTGATACGACTCTACCGATAGATACTGAAAATCTTGTAATGCTGTATACTTCATATCTAATAAGTAATAATTTACTTTAGTTTTCAAGAATTGTATAATATTCTCCTATTTATATGTGTTCTTGATAATTACAACAAGGCCATACGATCACTTACAAGTAGACCGTATATTCACTTCTTTAAAAATTAAATTATTTATTTCTTTTCATAGTTTGTACTTACACATTGTAATTTTTTCTTGGCCAGTTCTCACGACACTCCTTTAAGGGTGAACTGCCCGTCAGTTCTCCATACAAACGCCGTAGGGTGATCACTCCCTTATTTGAGAATTAAGGTCCAAAACAAAGCATGATATCGATAGATCTAGGCTTGTATCGTAACATTTTATTAATAAGATAATTCACTTGAGAGTTATGAGCCTCGAAATATTTTCATATAAAGTTTTCGAGGCTCATAACTTTCAACTTAATTATCATATTAAAATTTCGTTACGATACAAGCATAGATATTGAGATCAATCGATATTATGCTTAATTCTGGACCTAAAATCTCAAATAAGGGAGTGATCACCCTACTACGTTTGTATGGAGAAGCGACCGGCCAGTTCAACCTTAAATAGCAGAAGTACCTATCTACTTACACATTGTCATTGGAAAAGTAAAAAGGCTAAAGATCCAATAGAACGAAATGAAGTTTTTAAAATAAGAAGCTATAAAATATACTCGTAAACCGAATTACTCATGATAATTAAATAGCTACCCATTTAATTATGATGAGTAATTCGGTTATATTTATATTTATGTGTTATATTTATAGAAAATAAACCATTATAGCCGTTATACATATACTGCCCTGATTTGTACACAATTTCGGTTGATTGCGTATTTTGTTTTAGATCACTAATTCCATATCAAATTTCTACAAGTGCCTCACGCTATCTCTCCATAGCCACCCAGCTATCTCTCAGAACCCCAGTACATTAGAAATACAGTTTCCAGTGGTTTGAGTGATGAGTTTCCTTCACCACTTAGGTACGTAGAAGGATCCAGTTTTTATTATTCATACTTTCTTCGGATCAGTTTTTGGAGATTCAATAAAAAAAAAGTGTTTCTTTAGTCCCTCGTGATCTATTTTACTTATTCAATTAGGAACTATTTAAGTGCATGTCAATTAAACACACATCCAACAAATCCGGTTTATCCTATCAAAAATACTGATTGCACATAAAATCTAAAATCAACGCATACTAAAGAAACCATACGGAAGGAGGCGGAAAGATCTGCCTCGTTCCTCTTTTAATAGTTTGTTATCGTTATTCTACAGAAAAGTTATAATATAAGTGCGAAGCGAAGACAAGCGTCACGTGACTGGTGATCCCAACAAAGCGCGAGCCGATCGAGCGAAGCGAGCTTGCCGCGGCAGCAGCTTGCAAAGTGCCGCTGAAAGAGGATTTTTTATATATATATGGCTACACACTTTTCACAGAAAAGATCAGGAAACAACGTAAAAAAATAAAAAGTTTTGATTTTTTAGGTATTTTGTAAGTATTTATTTTTGAAAATTGATGTATCATTGAGTTTTACTTGTCGTGCAAGATTTGATATGTTATTAGTATTTTTGAAAGGATAAACAGGATTTGTTTTATGTTAAATACTACCCTATTTAAATTATATTATTATTATTATTTATTCGTGTTTTACCACATCCTGTCTAATGTTAAGCATGTATCTGGTCTATGATGGAGCACGCTTACCTAGAACAAACCTATTACCGATTTAGGAACACACAAACAGACGTTATAAATTACTCTTACTATAGATGTACGCACTCCAATGTATTTATGAACATTTTCTGCGCTTGAATGTAACGGAATCATAATTTGGAGTACTTTTTGGAAGTGGTCACATTTTGGAAGTTTGTTAAATATGAAGGTCTGCTAATGGACGGAGGATGTTTTTGGAGAACATAAACGAGTGTTTTGCTTTTTTATGAGATGGAGTTATGTATAGCAGGTGGCCAGGCTGGTGTTAAGCTATTCTCCATAACTAAGGAAGTAGGCCAGGTACCGAGGTTCTGTAGTAACACAAACTTAAAATCCCAATAACAGTGATGTACATCGCTCATGGCGACTGAAATAATCGGAAAGATGGTTATATTCATGCAGTTCTGTGCGTATGTCTCGTTTACCCAGTCATCTCACTTGCTACGGTGTCCTTTGCATCTCAGCACTAGATACTGTTTTGAAGCAGACTATAAACGTTACGATGGTACGCACCAAGACAGACTCTTGCTAAAGAGTCTATTTGATAAATCACGATTTAATTTTATCTCACATTTTCTTCTCGTACGTGGGCAAAGTCGCGAACAAAGCTTCGGATGTATGCATAGTGTAGCGCTTTCAATACAGACGTTGTTTCGTCATATTTTAAATACTAAGGGCCTGTTTCAGAATGTTCGAGTAAGTTCCGGTTATACTACCCAGAACATAAAATAACTGAATGATAAAAATTACAGTTAACATGCAGCGCGTTTCAAGCTTTAACCGATGGATAGGCTAAATCGATGACTGTGAAACGCAAAGATAGTGTTTTATTTATTAAATATGTTCTGGGTAGTATAACCGGAACTTACGTGTTAAAAATCAATTTTGTTTACATGTCCTTAAGCCTATGCTTCTGGTTTGCCAGATTGCCGTAAAATTGTTCAAAATTATTAAAAAAAAACCCTTTGGTATGATTCTTACTAACATTGATCAAATGAATATGTAATAATACATATTTATGTAATATTAGTTATCCGCGGATTCAGGAAAATCAGAAGCATAATAGTAATCACATAGATAAAAAAAATATATATGTAAAAAAACATTTATAGCGCTCGTAGCGAAGTTTGCTTAGCCGTTCTTAACCGATCAGCTAAGTTAAACAATGTCCACCGCGGTCATAACTTGTATGGGTGGCCCCTTAGGGCATTACTATTGAGCGCTTCCACCCTCAAGGAGAAAATCTGTCACCAAGCATCTAACTGTGTGTTCCGAGTTCCGTTAGCTATTCTTGAGAGCCAGTGATTCTAAGTTAGCCGGAACAATATCTTCGACCACATCATCACTTACCATTAGGTGAGATAGTGGTCAAAGGCTAGCCTATCAGTTAAAAATTAAATCCGGAAAATCAGAAGCATAGATACTTAGTAAACTCAACGACTTGATGCACTTCAAATCATAGTGATGTTTCTAGTTCAGTTTTTATGAGCGGAACTAGAGTGTTGGATATATAATAATTGTCATCCCTAAACTGTATAATTAACTGCTGTGCTGCAGTCTCATAAACAACCTATCTAATAGTAATATAAATCGCTTGTATAGTAAAATCACTCTTAGGACAATAATAATGACTTTTACGAAGAGTATGAAAAAATTATACAGCTCACTGAAATGACGAAGTAAAAGAACTAAATCATTTGACCACAGCACTATTTTTGTATCGTCAAAAACTAGCAACATCCGTAATGTCACTTTACTCAGTCTGATTAAACATCCGACTATAGTTTGAACGCCTGTTGTTTTTTTTTTTGTTTTATTCCGACGGAACATGCCGAGGCCCACCTGATGTTAAGTGGACTAACCTCTACCTATAACAGATACATTTCGTCAACGACGAATTGCACTGCGCCCGTCACAGTGAGACGTACAGTTGTAAGGTCTCATGTGTCTGTAATTTTACTGGCTCTCAAGGACTGCTGCCGGAACACACTGTTAGGTGCTTGGCGACAGATTTTTTAATGAGTGTGGTCGCTAGCCAGGCGGGCATTCGCAAAAAGCCCTTCCACCATGCTGTGAAGCTCAATCCCGCGGCGGGATTCGAACCATGGACCTGCTGCACGGCAGTCCATAGCCAATGCCACTGAGCCATCACTGTTTTTTATATGAGAAACTACGTTTGTATGTAAAGTGCTGCCACGAGCTACGCATACACTATCAATAATGAATTCGCATTTTTTCATATTTACTCCAATTTTATTCGCCGATGATTTTTCCGATAATGTCAGTCGCTAACGAGCCGTTAACTTAACGTTCTCGTTACGTCGGTCGTTGCATTGCGTCGTTATAACGAATGTAACGAACGTAACGATGTTGAGATTAACGATAACGATATATCGTTAATGTCATTTTATTTTATACCATTTATTTGTCGATCGAGTGAAGTAAAGGTCTTAGAAGCTCAGTGTCGAGTCGATACTACGTTTACTTACGAACTGCTACTGCTAGTTAGTACTTTATACTGGGATAATAATTTAGTTTTTAAGTATGTACCTACATAATATCTATAAATATACAGTATAGAAAATAATTGTACTTTGTGTCAGTATTACTTTTCTACAAATGAAATAACTATATTGATAAACACTTTTTTAACCTTCAAGTTAATAAATATTAGGTTACATAAAAAAATTAAGCCTGTAATTTTAGTTGTAATTTAGATTCTCGAAATATCATCTTCTTCCCTTATCCCATTAATATATATGGTAACGTTGTAAATAAATGGTTAAAAAGATTTGTAGACTTTTTATCCAAAAGTCCAAGAGTTATATCAATACACTCCAAGGGGATGTATAGATAATTTCAAGGGGATTCTCTAAGGGAATCTATGGAATGTGCTATAGTAATCTTACTTAACTTTCGGGATGTAATCTTCAAAACGAAAATCATTGCAGATATTATCCCGTAAGTAATAATACGAATAAGGTATTATTTCCACAACTAAAGACCACATTACTGATATCATCAACAAACCCCGCTGCGAATTTAATAACATAACAAACTAAACATTCTGTGATGACATAGTGGTAGTAAAGGTTGGGTGCCAAAGACACGACAGCCTGATCCTAAGATCAGGCTGTCGTGGGTACATGTGAGCTCCACCACAGGCGTTACCTGTACAAATCTATGCAAAACGGTGTTAAGGTTTGTATCGGCTCCTGTGGCTCTCTATCATGTTTTTCCTCAAGTATAGTAAACTTGCCGCCAAATACCTGGCATTTGTAGTATGCCCTTCCACACGGCTTCTAAGATTCAAACCATGGAACCCCTCTGTGGCATTCCGTAGCCTTTACCATTGGGCCGTCTGCTTCTAATCGTTGCTTCTAATCTTTCTTCTATTCATTTTGATGGTATAACTTTTTAACTTTTTTAACAGTTATTGTAGAGTCATGCAAATATACGACATACATGCTGTGCATAAATAATATGCTGAGATACTCAAGCTGCTGCTGAGGCCTGAGGCTCTTTGCTTGCTCAATAAGTTAACATTACTGTATCAGCAGGAATGATCACTGCTGAACACAGCCTCCCCATTAAGGGGGGGTTTACCATAACCCTCACGCTTGGTAGGTGTCTTGTGGATCGCAGTTCCTCAAAAGGCGCTGCTGCCTACCTTCCGGTATTTTACCTTTAATCGCCTCTTACGACACCCACAGATAGCAATGGGGGGTGACATTCTAGCCCGGCACCTCTCGGGCCAAGTTAACATTGGCCCACATCTATTTGAATTCGAGTAAAGCTTGATGCGATTTAATTATACACCCGCGTAGCGTTCCAGTGCTGGATGGCAGACAGGGTGATTGGCAGCTCTCGACGGAAGCGCTGGGATGGTCTGGATTCTTTTTATTTTGGGCCTTTATCACAGGAAGCAGATTAAATTTCGTAGGTTGTCAGTCCGAAAGCGAGAAGAGTTTTTACTTTGCAAAAGATGTACCTTGGATGATTTTATATTTATATTAGTTTATATTAGTTTATAGGCGAATCAGAGAGATTATAATTTTCATCGATAGTCCAGTCTAGAACTACGAAAATTATAATAAAATGATATACAAACTGATTGAAGCGCTCGTAGCGAAGTTTGTTTAGCTGTTCTGAACCGATCAGCTAACTTAAGCAACGTCCGCTAAGGTCATGAGTTGGATGGGTGACCGCTAGTGACATTACTACTGAGCGCTATGGTGGTATGGCATTTTGCGAATGCCCACCAGGCTACCTCAAGTAGAAAATCTGTCGCCAAGCACCTAACGGTGTGTTCCGGCAGCTGTACTTGAAAGCCAGTAATTCTAGCCTGAACAACATCTTCAACCACATCATCACTTACCATCAGGTGGGATAGTGGTCAAAGTCTAACCTATAAAGTAAAAAAAAACCTGTTCTTGAATAATAACAAGACCGTTCAAGTGCAAGTGAAACCTCAACCTATTAGGGTAAAGCCATACCTATATACTGTATCAGCCGGATCGTCTACTGCTGAACACAGCCTCCCCTATTTAGGGGGTATTTGCCATAATCCCCACGCTTGGCAGGCGTCTTGGGGATCGCAGTGTAAGATGGCAGTTCCTTAGAAAGTGCTGCTGCCCACATTCCATTATTTTTCCTTTAGTCGCCTCTTACGATACCCACGGGAAGATATGGGGAGGTGCAATTCTAACCCGGCACCCCACGGGAATGCAATTCTAACCTGGCACCCCACGGGGACCTATATACCTAGTAACAATCCGTGTAAGAAAAAAATGTTTCAATCACAGCATCCGCTTAAAAATATATTTTGTATCGGCGTTTACGGATGAGTAGATTGTTCCACTCCCGTTTTCCTTATTTTATTAAATAAAAATATATTTAAATACATTCGATTTATACTCAATGAGCTATAGACGATGGCACCCCACATTCTAACGTGTGAAAATATATTTTATCGGATACATATTTAATTTTAAGTCAATATTCTTTCTACACAAAGTATCTAAATTTCATGTTTGTTGTTTATTCCGCTTACGAACTAGGGACGCGTGATATACAGACACAAAGACAGACAGCAAAGTGATAGTAACAGCTCTTTGTATGTATGGAGAACTATTGTACAATTAAGACATTTTTTACCACCCATGTTCATGCAATAATTATATACGAATGTGTTTTGCACTTTAAGTTTGATAATATTGAATTAAAAAAAATACGTAAACGACAAATTCAGGATTGTTTTCTTTTCTAGAAATCTAAACTAAGAGTTATAAATTATTAACTAGATTTTTGCTAATAAATTGATCTGGTACCTACCAAAGGAAAATATTTATTTCCTATTTATTACACGTTTGTTTGAAACCAAAGATTTACCTATGGCACAGAAAATAAAAAGTTACTAACTTTAAATATTATATAGGTATGTTTTAATAATAATTATGCTGTATAGGTATAAGTTTTCTTCAGCACGTCTTTGAAGATAAAAGCTAATAAACATTTAACATCCCTTGCAGCAGTAAACTTTCTCAAAAGTAAAGCTTAAAGTTAAACATGACCTTTAAGCCGAATCAGTCAAACTTGTCGTTTCAAGTGTCAATTAATCTTAGGGCGTGTTCACACAGCACTTTTCCCACGAATAGACTGAACATCTCTGTTGATAAAGCCATTAACACATTGGTTGAGCGCGAGTGCCTCTCAGGTATTTCTGACCACAGATGCCAAACGAGTTCCTATGCTGTACCGATCTTGGTATCGATTTCTTTATTTGTCTTTTGGACGATTGACTTGTTGTTTTGTGTCGCACATATACGAACTTTCTTGTATTTAAATAGTTTCTATGCAACTAAGGATTTCTAGTCTTTAGCATAGACACTAATGTGTTATTTAAACGAATACATTGTTAAATTTACACTAACATTATAAAGGCGAAAGTTTGTGAGTGTTTGTATGTTTGATACTATGAAGTAATAATAACAAATATTTTTAAAATATTTTAAGAAAACGTCAAATTAATATTTTAATAAAAAAACACTTAAAAAATATAAAAATATATTTTTTAAGTGATATCTTTAGATTTTAAGTGATAGTGAGTATCTAGTGACAATTCCGCCTAATTTTCCTGTTAAGCCGACGTGACGTCACAAACGCTACGCAGCCAAACCGGAAGAGTTTACGACGCGTTTCGCTTCTACACGAAGCATCCTCAGGAGCGCACGATCATCCTTGACTCTACGAGCGCACGATCGAGAAATTATTATAATATAATTATTATATAATATAATTAGTATAATTATATCAAATAAATATCCGCAAAGTAACGCCTGAATCTATTCGGTACTATGAAGTAGTTCAAACGGCTGGACAAATTTTTATTAAATTTGGTGTGGAGGTAGTTGAGGCGCTGGATTAACATAAAATATACTTTTCCTCACCATCATCATCCATCACCAAGTAACCGCGGGGCGCAGTTATTAAAATAAATGCAATCATTAAAATATGTCAATTCATAATATATTTAAGTGCATTAATATGTGTGTATGCTTGTTCCGAGACCATGTCCCGTTCGCTTTGTAATCAATTGCTACAGTGCTCTGTACGCCTAAACCACACAATGTAAAAAGTAAAACACAGTTGCATACTGCTTCGAGGTAGTCACTGCGTGGTATCCACCAAGATGGACTCTTGCTGAAGAACTCACCACCACGTAAAACTATGGTCGGTACAAACACAGAGTCTATCGTTGCATATAAGGCACACAACTGTGTTCACTATTAATTGTAAACACACGTAATTACGATCCTAATATCTATGTTTGTGGTGCATCAGATTTCATTAAATTATACAGTTTTGAAACTAAACTGGCTCAAAAACTCGTAATTTTAGATAAAATAAAGACTCAAATTTAAGCACCTTTTTCAAGAAAAATAAGCATGTTTTTGAGATTTCTATTGCACCACAAAAATGGGAAATATAATGAACTATCTATAATGGGAAGTTATTTATACATGTGTACTATATTTTTTGGTGTTTTTTATTAACGAAGTAACGATTTACAAAGTTAAGTTTTAGATCAACTGCGCCCACCTATGTAGGTGGGAGAAAAATATCAGAATGACTGCGTTTGTTTTTCTTTTATATGGGGTACGTCGATTGTAGGCTGCTTCAGTGTGGTCAAACTGGGGGGTATGTCATGCATGGCTGCCCATTGGGAATGAAGCCCAGGAAGGTTGTTTAATCCTCTGACAACATCTACCCATCTTAGCAGGTTATGTTAATGTCAGGCTGTATGCATAAACGATACCGCCTCGTTGGTGGTAGAGTAAAAATGCCGCTATGGAATCTAGAGGTTCTGGGTTCGTTCCCCGGTTTGGACAAGATATTTGGTTTTCAATTTCCTTAACATTCCGGCTTGAAAAACTCCATACCTACATGTAGATATCATATTGTATAATAATATTTTAAAACCTTTTAGTGTATGTTACGTTTATATTTTTTCAACACCCTTGCTCGTAAAGTGAGCTTTATTATATCGTTCTTAGGGCCATAAACCGAACTATAACACCCTCGTGCATAATAATATTATACACTAGTGCGTAATAGAATTATCTCTACAAAGTTAAGTTAGTACCTAACTGCAAATTATATGCGAGTAAACAGAGCATTTTCTATTTAACCGGGTAATACAGATTTGTAACATCAAAGAGGTTTATATGTAATCAATCATCATACCATAACGTTAGTACTAATTACACACCGCCATACCCTGTCAAAACTTGCTCCGCTCCATTCTAAGGTATTTTCTTCATGGTATTATGACGGAACACGCACGAGGCCCACCTGATGATCTAATTTATTACAACATAAATGTTTTGTTTTACTTGTGAATATTCACAGCCGATCCTGAGCGGCTATGCGGTAACCTTCGCTTTCTTATAAATGAACATACCCATCTTTATCATGGGATACATATACAGGGTTATTGGTAAAATGCTAACCTCTTAGAGTTGACTTCTGCTGGTCCTAACAAACATTTTGATATTTCTTTGTTTTTGCTGTTTACTTATTTTTAAGTTCTTTGTGTGTTTAATTTCAATGTTTTTGACTGAATATGCTTGAGGACCACCTGATGTCAAAATTCTCTTGTGCCTGTAATGTATTATTTCATATTTTTATTACTTTGCTCGATGTAAATATTCAAAACTATTCAAAGGGACCACGGCTCCGTTAGGTGTTTGGTGCGGGGGGCGCTCTTAGCTCGTAGTAGGCATTAAAATACAAAAATGTTTCTTAGGACTAGCAGAAGTCAACCCTAAGGGGTTCTTAGCATTTAACCAATAACCCTATATATACAAACATACATCAAATTATTATTATTATTTTGAAGAAATGATGTCCGAGCGATAATAGCTATGGACTGCCGTGCCGCAGTAACCTGGTTCGAACCCCACCGCGGGCTTGAGCTTCACCGCATGGTGGAAGGGCATTTTGCGATTGCTCGCCTGGCTAGCTACCGCCCTCAAGTAGAAAATCTGTCGCCAAGCACCTAACGGTGTGTTCCAGCAGCAGTCCTTGAGAGCCAGTGAAATTACAGGCACATGGAACTTAACATCTATGGCTCAAAGTGACGGACGCGGTGCAATTCGTGAGTTGTGATGAAATGCATATTTTATAGGCAGAGTTTAGTCCGCTTAACATCAGGTGGGCCTTGAGCTTGTTCCGACACAATAACATAAAAAAAAGTTGTGAGAGTGTGAGTGTGTTTCTACCTTTGTTATACTTCTTCACGCTCAAACGGCTAGACCAATTTTGATTGGTGGTGGAGTGTTGGCTATGTGCAAATTGCGCAATAGCCATAGCCAACGTAAATACGTCGGCGTGACTGTCGCCATGTTAGGGATTATCAGCTTATACGATACGTGCTTAGATATGCTAATCACCTATAAATCTAGAAGTCGCCGCCGCTCGACGCTTCATTTTCCTAATCTGACAGTTTTATCGGGTTTTTCTGACCAGAAATTCTAGTAGAGTTCTACCACAGGTGCCACTAAATTGCTGACGACGGATGCTATCTATCCATATATAACTATGCATAGATATACCTAAACGTCGCTTGTTTTAATTTAATAAGAATTTTCTCTACACAATATCTCGAAGTCTGCGAAATAAACCTTCAATAGTTAATTAAGGATTACGTTTTTCCTCTACATATTTCTTGCGCAATTTTCTGCGTCTGGCGTAAATGAGAGTAATAATTCAGGACCTTTTCTTTGACTAAACGACTTGCAAAGAATTTCATCGAATAGTCGTCGAAACGTCTAAAGAATCGGCTACAGAGATTTCTTTTATTGAAATGGGTCGTTAGGCTCTATTCGTTTTATCTGAGCCCTTTTCTTTATAAGAAAACACGGCCATGTGTGAGTCAGATTCACACAGCGATGATTCCATGCATACATCAGTCATAAAGCCCTATTAGGAGGTTGGTTGCCATAATACCCAAGCATGGCAGGCGTCTTGGCGATCGCAGTGTAAGATGACAGTTCTTCAGAAGGTACTACTGCCCACCTTTTATTTTAATCTTCATGGTCTTTTACGACTACTACAGGAAAACATGAAGGAGATGCTATTCTAGTCCAACACCCCACTTGGAAGGTATGACTCCGCAGCTGAATTTATTTACAGAATATTCTCCAAAATTCGCTTGCCTATTATAAGTTAGGTATGTGTTAGAACAAAATCATTATTTTTACAAAATTACAACACGTGGATGAATGCTCTAATCGCTAAACCAGTAGCGGTTATAACATACCCCGGCTATAGAGGTTGATGGTGCAGGTTCGAATACCGCACGTAACAATTTTTCCTCTCGTTGTAATTTTGCATTGTTATACACGGAGCATGCGTCAAGAAAAAAGTTGCAAAAAGAAACTCGGGTATTAATAGTCGAATAACTTAGTGGAAAGTGATAACTACACTGTGTATTAATTGTGAAAGTGTTATTTATATATAGCGAATGCATTAAGTGTATAAATACTGAGAAGAAGTTTCTTAGGATACAACTCGGATAAATGTAATGAAGACATCGACACTAATTAGTTTCACAGAGTTCTGACCTATTCCAGGATATACTTACGTATGGTTAGTGGAAATAACTTATAAATCTTTTAATAATTACCAATCCATTTCAATAAAAATATATTACCTACAATTATTGAGTTCAGAGCCATCTACTCAATTGACAGCAAACTAAATAAAAGTACAAGTCACAAATATAACAACCTTGCTAAATCAGAGCAGCATTATGAATAAGTGTGGCGGCTGTGGTAAGTTCTTGACAGGTGGCGCCAATTGTTCCAAATGTAAGGCTATATTTCATAAGCAATGCGTCAACTTGTCTGCAAGCCACACTCCAAAGCACTGGATATGCCCCGACTGTGTTATCAGTGCACCCCGGAAGGACAACACAAACACGCCGGTCAAAGAAATGGAAGATCATAGGCATGAATCTCCCCCACAGTCTGAAGATTGTAATGAGCAAAGTCTATTACTCAGTGAAATACGCGCTCTCAGAGCTGAGATGAATGGATTCCGGAAGGAGTTCGGGTGCTTCCGCGATGAAGTCCGTACTGAAATGGTGGACCTAAGAGCAATGTATCAGGACTGCCACAGCAAAATCAATTATTTAGGTGAACGTTTAGATAAATATGATACTAGAATTGCACAGCTTGAGGCTAGTTATAAAGAATCAGAGGATCTCAAATTGCAAGTATTTCTTTTAAAACAAGATTTAAATAGTAAGGAGCAGCTCGCGTTAGAGAACGTCATTGAAATAAATGGAGTGACAGAGCATAGTGGCGAGAACATCACGCACGTTACAGGGCTTATTATGAATAAAATAGGCTTACAGGTAGACGAGCGGGATATAGTGGACGTCTGCCGAGTAGGTGCCGTACGCTCAGTTGGACAGGATGGCAAGGAGCGGCCGCGGCCCATTATACTACGATTGACTCGGCGAGCGGTGCGTGAGCAAGTATTACGCTCGGCTCGCGCTCGCCGCGCTATCACTACGGGCGACATTGACTTGGCGGGAACATCGCGACGCATATACATAAACGAGCGTTTGACTAGAGAAAACCGAATACTCTTCACTAAGGCTCGCCAACTATGTAAGCAGCATAATTGGAAGTACGCGTGGACACGTGATGGAAGGATTCTTGTCAGAGAAGTAGATGGAAAGATGGCGTTTCGTGTACGTACCGAGGCTGACCTGGAGAATATATTTAAGAAGTGTCAAAACACCATCCATTAAATGCTGGGTAGAGAATATCGTAGTCATTTTAGCTTTAAAAAAAATTACCAAATGATACTATACAGTTCAAATATTAGTGAAGAGTTATTAGTGGTGTTTAAGAAAAGTTTTAGGAATACTCGTAATATATGTATTAATTTGATATTTCTCTTGGTGACTCTATATGTTAAGTCTATCAATTATTCATTTTCATCAATATCATCTGCAACGAAATGGTTTCACGCTTACCGTGTGTATTGTGATTGTATTGATAGTTGCATACATTTTATGATAAACAATATTGGTACAAAATATGAGAACTTACATGGCACACAAATAATAACAATTATTGTAATATGCTTTATTTTGTCTTCTCAACTAAATGCAAGATATTTTTTTTTTGCGTATGTCAAGAATGCACTTACACTTACACCCTACACTAACACTACACCAACACAAACACCGACAGGAATTATGAATTCAGGGTTTTGTTTTATTATAAACATTATAAATGGCTAACACAAAAAAGTCTATGTTGAAATTAGGTCTTCTAAATGTAAGATCGCTCAATACAGGTAGAGATGAGCTTGAGGCAACTATTGACTTATACAAGCCCGACATATTAGCTCTCAATGAAACGTGGATTCTAGAAGGACAAGAAATAATTGCACCTATTCTCACCGGCTATGTATTTAAGAATAGAGGCCGTAAATCGAATGAGAGAGGTGGTGGAGTAGCTTTTTATATAAGGGAAGGTTTGCGAGCTCGGGTGCGCGCACACCCACAGTCACAGCTGGAGCAGTTGTGGCTCGACGTCACGCTGCCTGGCGCGCGAATGGCCATAGGCACTGCGTACCGACCTGAATCAGTTAAACTGGACACAGCAATTGACGCTCTTAGCGAGTCGTATAATTCGTGTGGCAAATATGACTATATATGTTTATTAACGGATTTAAACGTAAATATGCTTTCGCTTGATAATCGAAATACTAAGCAATTGTCTATGTTTTTTACACAATTAAATATTGAACAGATTGTTAAAGAACCTACACGAATCACAGATGATACGGAAAGCTTAATCGACCTTATCGTTACTAATGTACCTGACAGATGCAAAAGAGTTACAGTAGCACACAATAGGTGCTTAAGTGATCATGGCTTTGTATTGGCTGAATTTAGCATAAAGAAACCTAAGCCAATAGTTCAATTTATGGTAACCCGTTCACTAAGAAGTATTGATAGTGATTCTTTTAACAATGACTTAATATCAATACCATGGCGGAATATCTTACAGATGGTTGATGTACAGGTTATGGTACAAAAATTCAACGAATTAATTATAGAACTATTCGATAAACACGCTCCTCTTAAACGAATTAGAATAAAGGATTTCCTTAAACCTTGGATAACCGAAACAATTAGATTTATGATGTCACTACGAGATAAAGCGCTTTTAAAATCTCAGAAAAAGAAAACGGTATCGTCTAGGGCATATTATAAAGGTCTGAAAAATTTGGTTATAGCCTCGATTGACAGAGAGAAAATCGCTTTTTTTACCCATTATGTAAATAAAAATGTTCATCATCCAAAAAAAATGTGGAACTACCTTAAGAAAATAAAAACTTTGACCAAGAATAAAAGCATTATTCCTCAAAACTTGAATGACCCCAATCTAATTAATAATCACTTCTTAACGATACCAGGCAACGCAAGTATACATAATGAGACACTAAACTTTTTTAAAACAAACAAAGCTAATAATAGTACATTTTCATTAGTTCCAGTAACAGATGAGATCGTTTACAAAATTATTATCAATATTCATACTAATGCAACAGGACATGATCAAATTAACGCTGACATGATTAAGCTTACCTTATCAGAAACTTTACCTATAATAACAGCTATCATCAACCAGTCAATATCAACAAATGTGTTTCCTAACCTATGGAAACGTGCTCTTGTTAAACCTATTCCAAAATCTAAGTCAATAGAACACCTTAAAGATCTACGCCCCATTAGCATATTGCCTGTATTATCTAAAGTTCTAGAAAGAGTAGTACTAAATCAATTAGAAAAGTTTCTATATACTGAACATATAATACCTCAGTATCAATCAGGCTTCAGAAAAGGTCATGGTACAGAAACTGCCCTCTTAAATGTGACTGATGATTTAGTGATGGCTTCGGATTCAGGACTTACCAGTGCCCTAATCTTGTTAGACTTTTCACGCGCATTTGACAGTCTACATCCTGACATGCTGCTCGCAAAGCTTTCTTATTATGGTTTCTCTGAAAAAGCGTGCTTATGGTTTTCTACATACATTGAAAACAGAGAACAGTTCGTTGAAACAGAATCTTTAAGCGGAAATAAACTCGTATCTAATGTAGTAACATTAAATAGAGGGGTACCGCAAGGTTCAATATTAAGCCCCGTACTTTTCTCAATTTTTACAGCTGATTTGCCAACACAAATAAAACATTGCAAGTATCATCTGTACGCAGATGATACTCAAATTTATTTTTCTTTCAAAGCTGACGAAACTCAAACAGCCACAGCATTAATAAATGATGATTTAAATAAAATATTTAAATGGGCGTCTAATAATTCACTCGTACTTAATCCATCTAAATCTAAAATGTTAATTATAGGAAATAAGCATCAAATTAATAACGTAAGATGCCAGAATCCTAAATTATGCATCGACGGTGTAGACGTACCGATAGACATTGAAGCGAGAAATTTGGGCCTCATGTTTGACAGTGAGATGCGTTTTGTTACTCATATTAGCGAAAAAATCAGATCAGCGTTTTATAAAATAAAAGTTCTCTATGGCATTCGACCATATCTTTCGGAGCAGGTAAGGATGTTGTTGTGCGACCTTCTAGTTCTTTCACCTTTTAACTACTGCAGTGCAGTCTACGGACCACGATTGTATGTTGAGACAGAAAAAGCAATTCAAAGAGTTCAAAATGCGTGTTTAAGATTCTGTTTCAGCATACCACGCAGAGATCATATAACTCCTTACCTTGTAAAGAAACACATATTAAATATGAAAGCTAGAAGGGAGATTCACCTCGCGTGTACAACACAAAAGGTAATCTGGAACAAAAGTCCAGAATACTTGTTCGAAAAATTAGTTTGGATAAAAGACATCCACATGTACAACACCCGTGCTAAGTCCCTATTACTACTCTCTATCCCTAAGCACAAGACCGTTAGCTTCAAAGGTTGTTTCAAATATAGTGCATCTAAAATTTGGAATAACCTACCGCCTCCTATGAAAACTAAAATGAGTTCCATTACCTTCAAACAAAAATACAAAGTGATTCTACTAGAACGTCAAAATCACCAATTTGAATTAACCTTTAAATTTAAATAAAGCCAAGTTCCCTCTTACACACCGTTACAACACTAAAATAAATGCACCCTCACAAACACCTACTCACTTTCACAATCTTGCATTATTAGTTTTATTGATTGTTTAAACATTTAACATAATATTCATCATTAGGTTCTAATAGCTAGTTCGCTAAAGTAACCTTGTTGTTGACAGATGCTAAAAATAATATTGTAACTTTTTTTTGTAATATTTGTAAACTATGGTATACGTATGTACAACACAACAGCTATAATTAAGACCAAATGTAAATAAGTAGCCCGCTACTCTAATATTACTCGAAAAACACCTTAATTCGAGAAAAGGAGTATGCTGAAAATCAGCCTTGTATAGACTTTAGTGTCTATGCAGCCCAGTGCTGAGCATACCCCCTATTGCCAAACGTGTTTAAATTTAGGTTTATGATAATTGTAATTACTGTAATTTTTTTTGTGGCAATAAAATACTTTTCTTTCTTCTTTCTTTCTTTCAAATATATCAAAAATTTAATAAATAATAATAATCTATCGCTAAAGACATCTATCACCTTAAGTTGTAAGGACTGGCTATATTTCCCGAAGAACTAATAACCACTGGATAAGGTAGCCCTGGATGAACTCGCCGAAAGCAGATGGATGTACAGCGGTTACGATCAAGCTGTATGGCGCACAAAGGAGTACAAACACAACAAAGGAGTAGACTTTGTCCATCAGAAGACGAATGATAGTTGACGATGATGGCTCTACAGTAAACTCATTGTAAGAAACGAGGAAATACCACTAACGAGGTGAACAAGCCTGCACTAAGTCGTGTCGATACAGAATCCATCGTGTCTTGTCTCACGACGACAAGCCACGGCACAAACCAAGCAACCCTGACATATATATATATTCTACTGCAGCGATTGCAGCCATTGTGATAGATAGGTACCGGTTTGACTCTGACAATGGGATTTTCCTAAATGATCGGGTGTTGTTCTGTTTTTTTTTTGGAGCAGTGATACCAAAGTGTTAATGACTATTCTTTTACCGCGAAGCAGGTCCATGTTTCGCATCCCGCCAAGAGTTTGGTAGGGCATTTTGTGTATGTTTGCCTGGCTACGTAGCTAGCTGCAAATCTCAAATAGATATCTGTCGCAAAGCATCCACCGGTGTGTTCCGGTAGCTGTGTAGATACCCAGTTCCTTTCTTAATGGCTTAATAGATTTTGTTAACATTTGGTACACAGGCCTTACTTAGGCCCCTCATTACTGGTTTACTGAGTGTTTCTCTAGGAAGCACGATACAACAAAATTCCGCTCGGGATAAGCTTCAAGCAGCAGATTTCCATACTTCGTTTATTTCCCCACAGCATTTTCCAGATTACTTAAGAAATTATTTAGATTACATTTGTGTAGTTCAAGATACAGGCAAATAGGAAAAAAGCTGTTGTTTACATCTGTCTACATACGTTCGTTTACTTCGAGACGACCCTTGTTATTATAATCTTATCGGGAGATCGGCAACTGTTTACGTTGGGAATCATTATCACGCCCGTATGGGACCGTTATCGGAACAATTCCATTTGCGCTGTAACCATATGTCACCTTGGTACATCTTGGCTGGTAAACAATACCGAGGTCACATTGGAAAGAAGCCATATTGAAATTGCGTGACGTGGTCGTTTGCTTGATGATTGCCAACGTGTCTTTTATGTTAATACGTTCTGAGAGGGACAAACCGTTGCTTGATGATAAGCATCACGTCTGTCCATTACAAGGGTGTGACAAGGCACTACGCTCTTCACTCCGAGATATTCGTTTTCAAGTCTCGATTGCCCGGTAATTTCACTTGTTACAGTGCCCTTCAAACCTAAATACAGCAGTGTTAGCACACTGCTTGGAGGAGGAATATTTGACAATGCGGTGGTACCCACCATGATGGATTCTTGCTTAAAGCACTACCTCATGGTTTGTCACCTGATTGGCACCACCCAGGGATCACGTGTGGGGTACCGAGATGAATGGTACCTTAGACATACGAGGGTGATACAGCCCCCAAAAAATGTCTGCTTGTATATTCTGACCTAACCATACTGCTCTGCTTTCCCTTTGCCAATTTATATTTTACATATATTCCCTACATTTGGAACTACTAGCACTATCATTCTCATTCCTTATGAATACTTTTTAATTTCCTTAGACTTATTATTAGTTACTGATACCATAGGTCTCAATTTTATATATATATTTATCTTGTTGAAAAATAATTTACGTTAAGTATGTTATAGAATATACAAATCATATTATTATATTATGAGCAACTTAACTACTTCAAAAAGTTTTTTGTGTGACTTCGCATTACGTATTCCGGCTATAAAACCTCTACGAAAACAATAAAAACCAACTTCGCGGAAGAGGGTACCCTAATAAAATTTTTGACATGAAAGGAATTCGGGACTAACTATATTTACTTTGTTACTCACTTTGTGTCCACACCACATACAATAAACAAGACTTTCTTCTATTACTGTATCAGCCGGATATCCCACTGCTGAAGACAGCCTCTCCCAATATGGAGGGTTTTTACCATAATTCCCACGCTTGGCAGTCGGCTTGGGGATCGCAGTTTGAGATATCAGTTCCTCAGAAAGTACTGCTGCCAACCTTCTGGTGTGTAACTCTTAGTCGCCTCTTACGACACCCACGGGGAGAGATGGGGGAGTGACTTTCTAGCCCCGCACTCCACGGGGCACGGGCATTCTATTAGGCAATAGAAGTAATTTCCGTGTGGTTATGGGCTAGCATTGAACTCCCCCCCCCCTCCTCCCCACACCCCCATATCTTCCTGTAGCAATCATAAGAAGCGACGAACGGGAAAATACCAAGAAGTGTACTTACCACTTAGCGCTACGAGTAGCGAAGTTTGCTTAGCCGTTCTTAACCGATCAGTTAAGTTAAGCAAGCAAGCGAGCCAGTAATTCTAGGTTAGCCTGTGCAATATATTCGACCACATCATCACAAAAGCTAGCCTATTAGGTATAAAAAAGATAAATATAAAGACGCCTGCCGAGAGTGGGGATTATGGACTCCCCCATTGAACCATTGTTCAACGGTGGACGTTCAGGTTGTTTTGATGTTGATGATGCATAGAAATACCTTGACAATATAACCTGATAAGTCCGTCATGACGTGATTGAATGGTTAATAGGTCTGCCGTAACAAATCGTTAGGAGCTTGGCGACACACTTCAAACTATAAAATATATAGTAATGGCTGGTTCCAGAGATACAGCCCTTTATAGGTCGGACGGACTGACGGACAGCTGAGATTTAGTAGTAGTCTTTAGCGCACTAAAGACTACTACTAAATCTCAGAGAGTAGCGCACTACTCTCAAAACATTAGAATATTATGTTTTTAAGCAATTTCCTCTAAAGTCTCATGTCCTAGTTACCGGAAATCTTTAGGGGCGAATAGATTTTGTCCCGGAAAATGCTCTTTAGAATTGCTTTGAAAACACACGAGTGTATGTTACATCGATTGATTGATTAATTTCAATTTCAATTTATTTCAAAAAACAGCACAGCATATAACATTAAAACTTAAAGTTATGTTAACACAACTGATTTATTAGGTATTCGTATTAAAAATAAAATAGTTAATATATTGAAAATGGTCACTAGCATTGAAAAATATGGATATTTAAGATGTAAGGTCGGTGCCACTAGTGCGCAGATTAAACTGTAGTAAAATTTGGTTCAATTGCAGCCTACGTGTAGAAAATCAGAAATAGATTTCGATAAAAAAACAGGATAGTGTTTTATATTTCATACTTATTATAGTCTATCATCGGCGCACGCTGCCTGGTAGCACTTGGTTACTTAGGCTTTGGTATCGCATAGAGGCAATTTGTTATGTGGAATAATTGGCGCCAAGAGCCCTCATAGGTTGACAACGTTTTTTTTATGATATTGTTACGAAACATGCGCGAGGTTCACCTGATGTTAAGCGATAACCTCTGCCTATAACAGATGCATTTCGTCACAAGTGACGAATTGCACTGCGCCCATCACCTTTTTAGACATACAGTTTTTAAGTCTCATGTGACCGTAATTTTACTTGCTCTCAAGGATTGCTGCCATAACACACTTTAAGGTGCTGGGTGTCAGATTTACTACTTGAGGGTATCTAGCGAAGCGAGTATTTACAAAATGCCCTCCCACCATGCGGTGAACATCAAGCCGCAAGGGGGATCGATAAGTCCAGAGCTATTACCGCTCGGCTATCGTTGTTTCATACAGGCGGCCTTATCGCTCAAAGCGATCTTTTCCAGATAACCTTTGAATGATGAAGAGCTATTTATTACATGGGGTGGTGGTATATAACAATTAATTATCAGTATTGATATTGGTAATGCTTACATACATAATACACAAATTACAAAACGCTATAGAAATGCCTTGGGATTTTTTGTTTTATACCACTAAGTTGGCAAACAAGCATACGGCCCGCCTGATGGTAAGCAGTTACCGTAGCCTATGGACGCTTGCATCACCAGGGGTATCACTTGCGCTTTGCCTACCCTGAAGAAATCTCTTCACGCCCTTTTTGAAGAACCCCATGCTGTACTCCACCGGGAAAACCACGGCGGAAAGCTCGTTTTTTTTTGCTTGATAGGTTAGCCTTTGACCACTATCTCACCTGATGGTAAGTGATGATGTGGTCAAAGATGTTGTTCAGGCTAACCTAGAAGTACTGGCTCTCAAGGACAGCTGCCGGAACACACCGTTAGGTGCTTGGCGACAGATTTTCTACTTGAGGGTGGTAGCTAGCCAGGCGGGCATACGCAAAATGCCCTACCACCATGCTATAACGACTGCCATCCTAAGGCAACAACCGGGACCGACGGCTTAACGTGCCTTCGAAGCACGGAAACGCTCAGTAGTAATGTCACTAGCGGTCACCCATTCAACTCATGGCCGCGCGCGACGTTGCTTAACTTTGCTGATCGGTTGAGAACAGCTAAGTAAACTCCGCTACGAGCGCTTCAAAAACACAATCGTTCCACAATCTGAGCATCCGCGGAACGAAGCTCCTTTGAGCCCGCACAGTACGAAACAATTCTGGTTTCGATGTATTTTCGGTATACGTATACATAAAGTAAAATGAGTCCGTATGTCCCCAAAGCAGGGATGCGCGTTGCAGTGTCAGCACGGGATTTAGGTAAATTGACACGGGTGAGGGCTTTATTGTATTTCTTGAAGAGAGATTTGTACCTTTCAGGGACACGAGGACGGTAAGTTGGGATAGATTTGATTTTTTCTATAATGCGGTAACCCTCATTATAGAAAAAATATTACAGTGAGTAACTATTTGCTATAGAGATTCTTGATTTGGCATTTTTATTTTCTGGGATGACAGGACAAGCACAAAGCCCACCTGATGATGTTAAGCGGTAACCTCTACCACTAATCTAACAAATGCATTTTTTCATGCTTGATAGTTTAGCCTTTGACTACTATCTCACCTGATGGTAAGTGATGATGGTCGAAGATATTGTTCAGGCTAACCTAGATTTTCTCGCTCTCAAGGACAGCAGCCGGAACACACCGTTAGGTGCTTGGCAACAGATTTTCTACTTGAGGGAGGTAGCTAGCAGGCGGGCAAAATGCCCTACTGCTTTAGCGACTGCCGTCCTAAGACGACAACTGGGACAGACGTGCCCTCCGACGCACGGAAGAGCTCAGTAATGTCACTAGCGGTCACCCATCCAACTCGTGACCGCGGAGGACGTTGCTTAACTTTACTGATCGGTTAAGAACAGCTATGCAAATTTCGCTACGAGCGCTTCAAATTAAAATTAAATCATTAGAGCACAACCTTATTTACATAATCTAAATTAATTCTCAAAATTAACTAACTGTACTGCGCTCCTCACCCAGATACACCATAAAATTGTCTCGTGGACCTGTCATGCGAACATCACTGTAACAACTATAGTAATAGGTATGGTGGCAGGATTTCCCCAGACAACTCGTTCGGAAAGAGCTCTATTGCTTCTCAAAAGTTTAAAGTTGTAAAATATATAAAGACCTATTTCAGGATAAAATCATTTCATAAAATACTTTGAAACTTGTCCAAAGAGTACATACGAAAAAAGATAATAGCAAATTCCCAAAACCCATTTCGTGAACCTTAGTAGAAATTAGTATGAATTTTTTTATGCAAATTTTGTCGTCTCATCACGCTGCACGTTCGCTCACCGTAATGGAATTACAAAATGGATTTTTATATAATTTGGTGTACAGACTCCTTACGCTTATTCTTTAAATCCTATGGTGGTAAAAAAGTATCTTACATTTTAATCTTGAGTCATAGTAACCCCTAAGATATTCGGTATAAAAAGTATCTCTAGATTAACATACAGAATACATTTTATACCGAATATGTGTAATTTCCCGAGGAAGCGCGATATATACGATTTCCACTCGGCCGAAGCTTTGGACAGCCAGTTATGACAAATCTGGGTCCTTTATTCTCCTCCAGAATTCTTCCGTCCTATTAATAATCGTCTATAAGATTTAAATATTATAAGGCACTCGTACCAGATTGCCTAATCGTGCACTATGTTCAGCAATGTTCTCCGCAGTCATTACCTGGATAGTTGATCGGTACCGGTATTTACTATTGAGCTCTTCCGTGCTTCAGAGGGCATGCGGTCCCGACTATCTTTATTGCATGGCGTTAGGGCATACTGCGATAGTTAATCAGGTGGCAAAGAAGCTAATGGGCCGTCTGATGGAAAGCAATCGCTGTCGCCTTTGGATGTCGGGGCAGCACAAATACGTTGCCGACCTTTGGACTCTGTTGTCCCGCCCTTTGAAGAACCCCATGTTGTAGCTGCTCGCAAATACCGTGGAGGAAGCTCATTCCACATTCTGCAGGAGTAAGGCAGAAAATGTCGCGTGAATCTCCACTGTCTATAATATATGGATGAGCTTTCTAGTGCGGTGATGAATCCGCGACGCCCTGGCTAGTTATAGTTACTGAAGGTCTTCGATAGCCAATCATTCTATATTCTGATGGTATCTAGCTACCCCTAATGTAGAAAATCTGTCGCCAAACACCTAACGGTGTGTCCCGACAACTGTCCTTGAGAGACAGTTCCCGTTAGTATTGTTATAGGTTTGCAATAACACCTGCTATGCGGATTACATTACAAAATCACAAATATACGATAGGAAAAAATCCCGCCCTTGACTTAAATTTTGCCTATCGTATATTTGTGATTTTGTACAGTTCCCGTTAGGTTATATTTACTTATTTACTTTATTAGGCCTATTTACCACCTTCGACCGTAACATCATTTACCAACAGGGGAAATTTTGGTCAAAGGCTTAGTATAAAAAGAACTTTTGGTGAGAAAGGCCAATCTGAGTTAACTAATAAATGAATTTAAACTTTTAAAATGTTTGCAACTCCAAAGAGTAGCGGGGCATAGAAAAGCGAATTCCGAAATTTGGCGAACTCGCTCAAAGCTTACTTAGATACGAGCGGAAAGAGCGAGCGAGCGAAAATTCGTCACGTACAGAATTTAACTTCAGAATTTCCGACACAAAATTACCAAGCCAGTGCAAGTAATCAGGGAAATTGGCCCACGTAAAAAATCCTGAAGCATATCCTTGTAAAAGTTTGTGAATATGGTTTTTCTGTTTACTTACACTTTTATGTTAGTTTAGTTTGATACCTGGATATTAAAATGGTGTTTTTCGCAAAATTTAAACGATAGGAAATGTTTGTAACATGAGCGGAATTCGTGAGTTCAAAAAACGGATCCCTCCTTCGGGTCGGGAAATGTTCTACAAATTGAGCTGTCGTGGTAATGACTCATAGTTCGAATTATTATTTTCGTTACTATTATATAAAAACCTTCGACATATATGGCAATTGACAATCTAAAACCTCCTTTTTTATGATGCAGACTCACGCATTTTGCAATAGTTTACTACTTCAGAATAGAGGAAAGGCCAATAAGGCATAGCCTGCTTGAAGAAGTATGTTCTTGAGTCACTTCTCAAACTTATCTCGCTAGATGGCGGGCAACTAAATGAGTGTATAATAACTACATATGGGGTCCACGCAACATGTATAGTTCTCCTCAACTCTGGTGTTTGCTGTGATTTACTGTGGGATAAGAATACGAGCTTGTTTTAGAGCTTTTGGATTGACCCTGGGCGAGTTTCACTCGGTTTTTTTACTATTAAACCATGTCACAAATTATTGATGTGTAGGCTAAAATCGAAGAGCAACAATGCGAGTACATCCAAAGATAAGAGATGGCGCTATGATATATATATACATTAGAGAATTTAGGCTTTCTCGATTCAAATAAAAAAAAAAAACATAATGTTAATTCGTGTTAGGTTTTTTTTTCAACAAAACCGCGTATTCAATAATAACAAATATTTGTTATTATTGACAACTGTATTTTTATTGTTTAAAATATTTTAAGAAAACATCAAATTCATATTTTAATGAAACACTTAAAAAATATAAAAATATATATATTGATAATTCCGCCTAATTTTCCTGCTAAGCCGACGTGACGTCATAAACGCCACGCAGCCAAACCGGATAAATTTTCGACGCGTTTCGCTTCTACACGAAGAACGCCTGAATCTATTAATTAAAACCGCGTATATAGTTTCACTTAAATACGAAAACTTTCTTCTTTCATCCACCTCGTTGAGCAGTTTCTGCGTTATACGATATATATACGAAGATACAGAATTGTAGGTATGTTTAGTAGTCAGCTAATGAATGTGACTTCTTTCTTTGTTTCTTGTTAATGAACCTCTCTCTCCTTACATTGCACAGTTCAGGCAATAGTTACTATCGGAACGCCTGATTGAAGCCTTTTCTTTTGTCTAGTTTTTCTCAAAGGCATTCCTTAATTTAAGGGGTTAGTCAATTTGGCGGGACGTTTTTAGGGTTGCCTACTCAAAGGGTAGAATGGAACCCTAATAATGTCTGCCTGTTCATCCCACCGTATGTCACGGGGCTAACAAATATAATGAGTTACAATCCTGAAATTCATATATGAAATTTGTCAATCATCTTGACTAATAACCAAATATTAAATTAGATAGATATAGGTACGTTATTTTTAGAAAAGATTCGAACTATATATTAGTAGCTTTTTTCTATTTCGAGCGCATTCCGTATAGTAAAGTATCTTAAGTATGATTATCCCAAACTGTAAATAATTCGACAACTGTAACGGAAGGTAGTGGTAAAATTGTAATGATGCACTTCCATAATTGTAAAAATATAAACATTAGCCTCTAACTAATTCTATGCTATGTCTTATTTTTCCTTATTATGTGTAAATAAATAAACATACTATTCTTATTCATAAGTTGTACATACTTATTTTCTCATAGAGGGTGATAAAAAGTAGAGTGTCCACCTCGGGAGCCAACAATTATTTTAAGCACAAGTAACTTTTAATCTCTCACTGCACTCAGGATTCTAATTTAGAATCCTTCGTGCCGCACTGGATTCAAAGAAACACTACCCCTTGAAATGGTTGTTTACTCCCTTGGTAAACAATCTACTATTTCTATCTTAAACATTAAGAAATGTGAATATAAAAGGACCGTTAATTAGGTCAGTATTATTTTTGACCATTTTTGTCACGACTCTTAAACTAAGCTGTATATTCAGTACGTATCATAGCTTTTAATCTGTGTTTATAATGCGACGCCTAAATGAGATCGCGCAGTTTGGTGCTTGGCGACAGTTTTTTTTCTAAGTGGTAGCCTGACGAGCGTTTACAGAACACCCTGCTAGTGGCTAGCTCAAGTCCGCGTTAGTGTTTTTAAACCCCTGAAAGCTACAGGTTAAATCGCTTCATTATAGCGTAAGTACTTGAAACCTGAATAAAACTGCATAAGATTGTATTCATCTAGTGCTGCCTGCAGTACAGTGTCATGCTTAACATTGTAGCATTATAATTCTTTGTGAAAGAGTTCGTCTGAGGAAGTATCGCCACCATACCTATATGTACCGCCAAGCAGCAATGTTGGCATTACTGAGTTACGGTTTGAACGGTATGGCTGCCGGTGAAATTACAGGCACATAAGACTTAATAATACATAAAATTAGGTCGTATTTGGCACAAGTTTTCAATGCACAATATATTACTAAATCGATTATAAGTTACTTAAAACGTTTTATATAGTTTTGACCCCCCCACAAATACAAATTAGAATTAGGCAAGCAAATTAGTATAAGAGTAATAAATAATTTGACATTTAATAAACTTCTATAACATTTTCTCCTCACGGATCCCTAATGGCATTTCATAATTTCCCATTAGAGACAGTTTATTCCCAAATATAACAACTCCCTAAATTGATCCCTATCCTGGGACCTTCACCTTATTACAATAATAATCCAAGCTAAATTGAACCTAAAGTTGCAAAGAATAAAAATCAAATTTGAATTTACGAAATAGTACAGAAAACGCCATGAAATGTCTTCTGTCTTCATATTACACGCTAAAGTTTTTATACGGAATCGTGAATCTTATAGTTTTACAAGTAAAGTTCATTTTACCTTGGAGTTCTTGGACAAACGAAATGACAGCTGTCACTACATCAAAATCAAGTGTTCCATTTTCAAATTAATTCGCGCGCTATTTGGGCGCGCTCTCTAATTGGCGCGACGTGACTCCTCCACGTTCAACTGTTCGGATCTAATCAGCGTGCGGTGTGTTTGAATTTGGAACTTAATTTGTTGAACTATTGTTCGCGCTTTGTTGTTGCCACTAAAGATTCTGAATATGAAATAATGCCCGTCTGCGCTAAAGTGAGCAAAGTCGATTATTAACGAGGAACTCATAAACTTAGATGTACTTTCTCTGCGCCGGCGTATCTCTTCTGACACGTGACATTTCGGAGGGAAACAGAGTAGATTCAGAT
Organism: Plagodis pulveraria; assembly: GCA_963890685.1. Lineage (NCBI taxonomy): Eukaryota > Metazoa > Arthropoda > Insecta > Lepidoptera > Geometridae > Plagodis > Plagodis pulveraria. The sequence goes on from OY982968.1 coordinate 3,879,096, forward strand.
TTTTTTAAAGATTTATGGATACACTGTCTTATTATCACCATCAGGAAGACTTGTATGCTCGTTACTTCTTGAAATTTATAAAATACGCGTACCAACTGCAGTAAAGCTAAACGTTTTATTTTTATTATTTTTATGACGGAACCTCTGCCTATAACAGATGCATTTCGTTACAAGTGACTAATTGCGCCCACTGAGAAGTGAGACATACACTTGTTAAGTTTTGCATGGTGGAAGGGCATTTTGCGAATGCCCGCCTTGCTAGCTACCACCCTCAAGTAGAAAATCTGCCGGCACCTAACGGTGTGTTCCGGTAGCAGTCCTTCAGAGTGAAATTACAGGCACATGAGACTTAACTATGTCTCAAGGTGACGGGCGCAGTGCAATTCGTCACGTGTTCACACTGTTCTAGGCAGAGGTTAGTCCGCTTAACATCAGGTGCGCCTCGAGCTTGTTCAGTCACAATAACATAAAAAAAAGTCTCAAAGGCCTCTAATTTCATAATTACTTACTGGATCACAAGGACTGCTCCCAGAACACACTGTTAAGTGCTTGTTGACAGATTTTCTACTTGACAGTGGTAGCTAGGCGACCATTAAATTAATATAATAAGTCGTAACTTTCCAAATTATAATTTTTGTTTTTTTTTATGCCTGATAGGTTAGCCTTTGACCACTATCTCACCTGATGGTAAGTGATGATGTGGTCAAAGATGTTGTTCCGTCTAACCTAGAAGTATTTTTAATATTGTTAGGTTTGCAATAACGCCTGCTATGCCGATTACATTACAAAATCACAAATATACGATAGGAAAAATTTAAGTCATGTGCGGGATTCGGGTTCCATCCCAATACGACGGTTAAAGAACGATAGGAAAGATTTGAGTTATGACGTCATGTCATGTTAGCTCAATTGGTTAGACCATACCCTGGCTGGCTGGTGAGATGGACGCGGGTTCGAATCCCGCACATGACTTAAATTTTTCCTATCGTGTATTTCTGATTTTGTAACCTAGAAGTATTTGCAAATCCAATGACATAACATAAAATGATCGGCCATGTTTGTATAGTCGTGACTATTAGAGATGGTGATATGTTTGTCTGTCTGTCACGACGTTGTGGAGGTCGAGAGATAGGCGGTCGTGACTTCACCTGCGTAATTGGGGTCAGAACGTTACTTGGAGCTAATATCTACTCGTTATAATAAAGGAGTCTTTATTCTCCTGCGTGAAGCCCTGCAATTAAACTGATTGACTGAGCATATTAGTACGCTTTACACACAATATGTACTATATAGACTTACCCATATAATAATAATAAATAATAATAACAATTATTTTAAAAGTATTTTAAGAAAACATAAAAAATCTTTATTAAAATTATATATATCTAGTGACAATTTCGCCTAATTTCCTGTAAAGCCTACGTGACGTCACAAACGCCACGCAGCCAAACCGGAAGAGTATTCGACACGTTTCGCTTCTAAACGAAGCATCCTCAGGAGGTCCTGACTCTACGAGGGCACGATCGAGACATTCGAAGTCTCGATCATGCGCTCGATTGATACCAAAACTTAGGTTACACTTACATGTAATTTATGAATACCACTAATTGAAATATAGAGGTACAAATAACATGTATTGTGTTAACAATCGAATGGTCAAAGATGTTGTTCAGGCTAACCTAGAATTACTGCTCTCAAGGATAGCTGCCGGAACACACCGTTAGGTGCTTGGCGACAGATTTTCTAAGTTGGTAGTTAGCTAGGCGGGGTCAATCGCAAAATGCCCTACCACCATGCTGTAACGACTGCGCGACGGACGTTACTTAATTTTGCCGATCGGTTAAGAACGGCTAAGCAAACTTCGCTACGAGCGCTTCCAGTTCAACCTTAGTTATTATCCCTTTCTAACAGTATATCTTCTTCCCCAGATTGCGTCCACCTGCAACTGTATAAGGACCTGAAGGAGCGGCAGAAGAACGGGCAGACGAAAGCCTCACTGTCCCTCCAGCAGTACCTCGGCTTCGAGTCCGGCTTCACCCTGGACAAGGAGTCCAATACACTCGCGATCCTTTGTGAGGACGTGGTGCCTGTGCTCGCGTTTGATACCAGGGAGATACTTATCCAGTGGAGGGTAAAGGTAAGATCTACTTCATGATAAATTAATAGTCAAAGCTATGATATATTATGCTTAGTGCCATCTTGAAAGATAACCAACAAATGAAAACAATTTCCCTAGCTGTTGTGTAATAGTAGATTATGATACAAGTTGCTCATTATACACGAGGCTGTGTGTTGCAGCCCGAGCCGTAGGCGAGGGCGTAAATCAGCCGAGTGTATAATGAGCAAGTTGCTCACGAGTTTCATACGCACTTTTTCAACACCGTTGCGAGAAAAAATAATATATATTGCACAAATGCGATACAAACAACATACGAAAATTATGGAAAATAGCGCGCGCGGCAAATATATGATGATTGATTACATATAAACCTCTTTGATGTTACAAGTCTGTATTACCCGGGTAAATTGAAAATGCTCTGTTTACTCCATATAGTTTGTCTTTCTGCTATCAAAATTTTGTGCACCTATGACGTTATACTTATCTAGGTAATAAAATTACTCATTCATTTTGCAATAAAGTCATTTAGCGATCTAGTCGTTTTGCCTACACAGCCATTCTGTAATTGAGTCATTTCGTAAACACAGACGTTTTACCATTCAGTCTTTATGTCCCTGACACGGCCAAGCTATCTGACGTTTTTGATCTTACAATCCCTTAGCAACAGGTGTGATCATTTTGTCTTCAATAATAAGTCTTAATAGATATAAAAGATCTTTTTCTTCTTGTGCCATATCCTAACGGACGTAGGCGACTTTCTAAATATGACTTTCTTGAGCTGTTCTGCTTAGAACAGCGGCGTCAGCAGCAACGGTCCAAGATTTTAAGTAGTCACACCCGGTTATTCTCCTTCTGCCTCTACCCCTCCTTCCCTCTATTTTTCCCGTATACAGGGTTATTGGTAAAATGCTAACAACCTCTTAGGGTTGACTTCTGCTATAGTCCTAAGAAACATTTAAGATGAATTATTTTTGATATAAAAAAAATAAGTTTTTTTTTGTGTTTTAATGCCTATTCCGACCCAAGAGCGCCCACGCGAACACTGGACCGCGCCGCGCTCCCTTTGAATAGAGTTTTTAATATTTAAATCGAGCAAAGCGATAACAAATATGCAATAATACATTACAGGCACAAGAGACTATTGACATCAGGTGATCCTTCAGTCAAAAACAATAAAAAAAACACAAATAAAACAAAATTCAAAACAAAAAAAAACGTCACAAAATGTTTCTTAAGACCAGCAAAAGTCTAGCATTTTACCAATAACCCTGTATAAAAGATGCTTCTACTTATTTTGCATTTTTACTTCCCCAGGTCCAGCACAACCTCGGCAGCAGTAAAGAGTTCGCCGCGGTGATCATATCGGCCCCCTCGGGCACGAACATCCGCGCCGGGCCCGTGAGGCTGCACGCGTGCGGGCCGCGCCTCGCGCTCTGCGCCTCCAGGCCTCCCGAAGTGCTGGCACTCTGGGACGTCAAACTGCTCAGGTAAGTCACTGCTGGGAACTATGTTTTTTTTTGTTAATCTTTTATTGGTTAGCCTTTGACCAATATCTCACCTGATGGTAAGTGATGATGTGGTAGAAGATGTTGTTCAGGCTAACCTAGAAGTACTGGCTCTCAATGACAGCTGCCGGAACACACCGTTAGGTGCTTGGCGATAGATTTTCTACTTGAGGGTGGTAGCTAGCCAGGCGGGCATTCGCAAAATGCCCTACCACCATGCTATAACGACTGCTATCATAAGACGACAACGGGGACCGACGGCTTAACGTGCCCTTCGAAGCACGGCAACGCTCAGTAGAAATGTCACTAGCGGTCACCCATCCAACTCATGACCGCGGGCGAAGTTGCCTAATTTTGCTGATCGGTTGAGAACAGCTAAGTTAACTTCGCTACGAGCGCTTCAAGTTCTGCTTATTTAGATGTAAGACTATACATTGATGGTGTCCAGTTTAAATCTCTCGAAGTGCTAGTTCTCTTAGACGTCAAACTGCTTAGGTATTTTATTAGTATTGTTATGTTTTCAATAACGCCTGCTTGGTGAATTAAAATTTTTAATTTTGAAATGCTTAGGTAACTCCTGGGTTCAATAAATTCTATAGAGTATATTTTTGTGTGCCTAATTAAACATCTCAGAAAGGATTGAACGACATTACCTGGGGTGGTGATTGAGCTTTGATGCTTAGTTCTGACATTCAGCTTACCCGTAGTGACGAGGCCAGATGCTTTAATTATCAGGCTCAATCAAAAGCGGCGTTAAGGCTTGATCATGCATGCCTTCAATCCCTGTCCAAATAGTAAAATTTAGCACACTACAATAACATACAAAAAAAATACAAAAAATTACAGTACAAATTTTAACAAAAAAACCAACTTCATACATAAAATGACCATTATTATGGATAACTCAAATCAACCATCCCATCAATAACCTGTTATCTGACGCTATTCATCACTTATCACTCAAATATTAATGGACCACATCACAAGCACCAGCTTTTGAATGTAAAAAATTATTAATATCGCTACACCCTGTAAAGAGGTATGAGGTCGCACACTAAAAATACATTTCTAACTTTCTTTTTGAAGTCGGTTAAAAATATTCAATCTCCTGAGTACCATTGCCTGAACATGAAGAATGTTGTATAAAACACAAAATACCTGCAATACTAAAAAAAAAACGATTCACTTACTACTTACTCCCGTTCCAACCTAATTAAGTTAATGCACCCCAATTATACGACCATTTAAGTGATTGTACAATTACACGGGAGCCCAATATTAATCCGGGTTTTTACACGGCGAGCTACCGTAATCACATTTACCTTGTAACTTCCAAGTACTTGGTAATCTCAACAGAACGGTGAAAAATGCCCTTATTTTTCATCCGTATCCAGCCGCTTTCTCATTTTGAGCCGGATAAGGGTCAAAACGCAAAACGTTGCAAAAATGGCAACACTGCGAGTTGCGACTTGAAACTTATGTGACCAACATGAACAAAAATTACTTATACACGATATGCTAAAAACCCTGAAGCATTACTCTTCTTTACGAGCTTGGTAGATTCATCCCTAAGTACACTTAGCTATCTACAGATAGCTCCTAAGTTTGACCTAGTTACGACGTTTTAAGTGGAACGACGCAGTTTCGGTTACGCTTTGGAACTGTCAAAACAATCCTGGATTCTGTTTTCCCGCGTTTACCTTGCGGATTGGTGGCTTTCGGAAATGGATGTTGGAAACTTTTTTTCGAAAGTTTTGCTTCCGGTTAAAACAAATGACGTCCTGTTTTTGTAAAAGACGAGCTTGTTTATGTTCTAGGATTTACGAAACTATCATGAAAAAAATATTTCATAAAGTATTCTTATTAATATAGGGATTCAATCAAGTTATCCAATTTAAATTAATACTGGGAGTTGGACTAACCTACCGCCCAGTTCCGTCCGCCACTGTTTTAAAGGACCAAAAACCTCGTTATGTTTAAATTTAGTTCGAGATCTTTAGCTTGGGTGAGACTCGCATTTGACCGGCGTCTTTTGAGTTCCATACTCAAAACGGAAAAACGGAGATTTGAGACTGGGCTATCTGTCTATCTGTCCGTCCGTATGTATGTTACAGGTGTCAGTTGAGAATCTGAAATTTTGATATTTTATGTGAAACCTAAAGACGTAAAGATGAATACTGGAATAAAAATACAATGAAATATTTTTTTACTAGGCTCCAAAACACTGTAATTTTAATCGGTAATATATTTTGAACAGTTAAAAGTAAACAGTTCCAAGTATATAGCCTTGAAAACATAGGACGCATGGATGGATGAAACTAGGGAAGGATGCAAAGTGTAGGCTTAGTAATGGAGTCCTGATTTCTCGTACGGAAACCTAAAAATCATTTAAAAAACTGTATTTGAAAGTAACTATGTCACTACAGAATAAAAAGGAGTTTTATATTACAGCATAGTGACTTTTTACTAGGTTGGTAATAGTGTCAACATATCTCATTCATAACCTATTTAAAAAGCTCAGCATGGCTGAAATTAAGAATTTTTCGTAAATTAAACTTTTACTTTTTGCTATATTATTGAATTGTACGGAAAAATAATACCTTTATAACCGCAAGTTTGACGGTAATTGAAATTATTTAATGATAGATACTTTTTCTTTTTCTGGTTATTCTCTGGGGTTCGTTAGTGGCTAACACAAAAGCGGTGTTGTGTTCATTAGGCAACTTTTCTTTGTTCGAATTTCGAAATATTTATTTTTAGTAAATTATAGTCTTTTTTTTGTTATGGCAATCAGGACGTTTTGTTTTTATTAGTCTAGCTCTTATGATACAAATTTCATTCTAAATAAATTAGAATTTGGTGGTAGAAAAAAAAACTGTGTGGTGTTAGTTTCGCGGGAAAATCTAAAATATGACATCTTTAGTATTGTAATGCGTCGTCTCCCCCGTGGGGTGCCGGGTTAGAATGTCAGCCCATATACCTGTGGGTGTCATAAGAGGCGACTAAAGGTAAAATACCGGGAGGTGGACAGCATCGCCTTCCAAGGAACTGATATCTTAAACTGCGATCCCCAAGACGCCTGACAAGCATGGGGATTATAACAAACCCCCCCTAAATAGAAGCTGTGTTTAGCAGTGGACAATCCGGCTGATACAGTAAAGCGTCGCAAAATTGCGTCGCAAAAAAAGTGTTTTAATGTGAAATAAATTATGATGGATTGAACGCGTCAGCAAATAGTAAAAATAACAAATAATGATAGTAGGAACGTGTATAACTTCAGTTTGCTCCTTAAAATTGTCCGTGTATATCCACCGCCACACTAAATCATGACCCGGGCACGATTGTAACTTCTACATGACACAGGTTTTGACTGCGACTACTTTTGTGCAAATACATACCTACAATTACAATGTATAGCTAAACCTACACCCCAGAGCCCCACACTACACTCCTCCCGGTATCTCTGAGAGTACAAATCATTGTATAATGGCATAATTTATGTTATATATAGTCCTATATTGGAGAAGGATCTGGTCTTCGAAACACAGTTTTAAGCTACGTCGAGGACCAGAGGCTTCAAAATTAACCTTGTACACATTTTAACTGTCAATAAATGATTTTTATGTTATGTTATGTTACAGCCTCTTACAGGTAAATATTCTCTGAAAAGTAATTGGAAAAATCAAATAAGGAAAACAGCCTCATTTCGTTTTTGTGCCAATTAGATACGTGAATATCGCTTAACATTTTAATAAGCTGTTAGTTAACTCATTAAAAGTCTTATTTACTTACTGTACCAGAGGCACGGCTCTAGGGCCCATCGGGTAGGGGGAAAAATTCGATTCGTGGCCCAATAATATAATATAGAGCAACATATTAGTCACACAACGTATGATTTCATTTTTTTTAAGTATTTAATGTCGGTGATATAAACCTTATTACTCGCTGAAATATTTTTTCAGCTGATAGGATAGCTCTTGATATAATTTCACTTACCTATTCGTGAGTGGTGATTTGTTCGAGGATGGTAAACGCACTAGGCCTAGAATTATTTACTCTCAAGGACTGCTGTCAGAACACAGTGTTGGTGTTTAGCAAGGGATTTACTACTTGAGGGCGGTAGCTAGCCAGGCGAGCATTCAAATTGCCCTTCCACCATACAGTAAAGTTCAATTCAGTGGTGAGTATCGAATCATATGGACCTGCGGCACGGAAGTCCATAGAATTTACCACTACCTCGAATTAGTTAAAATAGTACATTCGTAAGTATACTTCTCCAGAATTGTTTCATGACGTAGATTTCATGAGATTTTACTCTCGCTGTCTAAATACAATTAAAAAAATAGATAAAGTAGCCTTAACTATCTAAGTAAGGTTTCAGAGTAACCATGATATTTTTTTCATTCATAATGTAGTCAGTTGTACATTACCGAAACATTAGGCTTAAGTAATCAAGATATCACTATAATACTGCAACATTCATAACGTTCACGTCGACCAAATGACTCCCGCATTGGGGAGGTATGTCCCATAATCTCCAAGCTTTGCAGGCATTTGTGATCGCAGTGTGAGATGACAGTTTTTTAGAATTTTTCAACACCTACTGATATTGTTTCCTTTATCTTACGACACCCAAGGTAAGATATGGGGGTGCTTCTAGTCTAGCAACCCCCGGGAATGTGGCCTAAATACATAAAACGTAGACATTTGTGGTGGATACTGGATTAATTTTGAACAGCATCTTTAAATTTAGTTAATTCTAATCGTAATGTGCTTTTTTTGTAATAAATTAATTTATCGTAAACAAAAAGATCCTCGCCCCCCGGCGTTCTCCTTAGTCTAATCGCTGCCGTACTTTGAAAGAAGGTTCTCTTTTATGTAAATTTTCGAGGATTTTTGGCGCCCTTTGGCGATTTCATTATAATTTACGATTTAGGAAAATGGGGAAGACTCAAGTTTTTTCTTTTTTGTTCAAACTGCGTTATTATCGTGTAGTTGAAGATCTTTGTTAATTAGGGCGGTTGTTTGAGATAATCGCTTCAGTGATTATTATTTAACATTTATTGTGTTTTCACTTGCCTTTGTTTAATTAGAAATTTACGAGAGTTTCCTTTCTTAAATGTGTATGAATTTCGCCTCCTAAATTTTCTATGTTGTTTAACGTATATAATTATGTATTCTTCCTCTGCTTATCCTATCACTCTATTCTGCTTTCGACATAGCATTTATTGTATTTTTTTTTGCTTTTATTGCGGATAGGCTAGCCTTTGAACACTATCTCTCCTGATAGTAAATGATTTGATAATGCGATAAATGCAACGACGTTGTTCAGGTAATCTTAAATTACTGGCTCTCAACGATGACTGCTGGAACAAACCGTTACGTGTGACAGATTTTTTGATAAGGGTGGTAGTTATCCAGGCGGGCATTCGCTAAATTTCCTACCACGCGCTCAAACGGCTGCCACCCTAAGACAACAGCCGGGGCCGTTGATGGCTTAATGTGCTCTCTGAAGCATATGCATGCTCAGTAGTAATGCCACTAGCGGTCACCCATCCAAGTCATAACCGCTTTGATTTCGGACTCAAACGCACAATCTTCCAAATTCAATTAGATTGGTTAATTGATTTGGCGGTTGGATATGATCGCATCCGATTGGTCGCGTCAAGGTAATGTTGTTGCGCCGCATGGTACACTTTCCACGCCCGCCGCGGTAAGGTTTGCGTTCTGCTGTTTTTGAGCTTGACTTACATCTTACCATATTTATTCGTAGTTAATGGGACTCACGCATTTGGCGAAACGAGTATGTGACACCCGAGCTGACAATAATAACAAATATTTTAAGAAAACTTCAAATTAATATTTTAATAAAACACTTAAAAAATACAAAAATATATCTAGTGACAATTCCGCCTAATTTCTCTGTTAAGCCGACGTGACGTCACTAACGCCACGCAGCCCAACCCGAAGAATATTCGACGCGTTTCGATTCTACATGAAGCATGAGAATGCTTCGTGTAGAGAAGGTCTTGACTCTACGAGCGCACGATCGAGAAGTGAGCTGCGTTTCGGAGATATACCGAAGTGATATTTAAATATTTATCATTTTAACAAGTTTTTGAAGCAGTGACAGCTCAGTGGCTTTGGCTATGGACTGCCGTGCAGCAGGTCCATGGTTCGAATTCCGCCACGGGCTTGAGCTTCACTGCATGGTGGAAGGGCATTTTGCGAATGCCCGCCTGGCTAGCGACCACCCTCAAGTAGAAAATCTGTCGCCAAGCACCTAACGGTGTGTTCCGGCAGCAGTCCTTGAGAGCCAGTGAAATTACAGGCACATGAGACTTAATAACTATGTATCAAGGTGACAGGCGCAGTGCAATTCGTGACTTGTGACGAAATGCATCTGTTATAGGCAGAGGTTAGTTCACTTAACATCAGGTGGGCCTCGAGCTAGTTCCGTCACAATAACATAAAAAAAAAAAAAAAAAAAAAAACACGTTCTTTTCTCTTTTCTTCGAGAAAATTCATAAGAATGGTAGGCCACATATTTCCTTTCCCACATTTACACATATCTGTGTACAAACACACAATGATCATTTCCCATTAATAGTATCGGAAAGCAATATATTGTGGAACTCGATACCGCGCCGCTGATGTATCAAGTGGCGCGCCGGGGGCACGCAATACTGGAGTTATTAATTTGTTATTATTGTGTCTGACAGACTGTAAGGGCCGTTTTGTGCGAAATTATTTCCCCATACGATGGCTAAGTACGAAAGGACAAATTAGTGTCATATATCATGTTGTCTTAGCGGTCAGAGCAAACCCCAGCTATACAAGAGTGGATAGCGGGGGTTCAAATTTCGCATTTGACTATATTTTTTTTCTCGTTGTAAAATTTATTTTCGTCCTGTTGCTGAAAATTGTTTATTTATATTCTGGTCGAGTACCAATTAAAAGTATTAACTTATCCAATAACTTAAGAATAAAATTCAAGTAATTTTCACACCTATTTTTAGTGAAAATGCATACTGTCATGCAAGGGCAAAGGCTTGGGTTCTTATCAATTTTCTTCTTATAGGCCTTAGATTGAGACGTCCTTGGATGTCGTAAGAGCCAAATGAGGGGAATATGCGGTGCATAGGCAGCATGTCCATACGTCGAACATGAATAGGCTGTTGCTGCATATTAGGCTCAGAGTCATAACACTGCATGCCATCCCTTATTCACCCCCAAATGTAACGTTACCAAGGAGGTCCGGTATAGTGTCAGTAAACCAAGCCACGCACCATATCTCGTATGTCTGGTTGTCTTTTGTATTAGAGTTAAAATATTATTAGTTAATATGTTCTCATGCCGCTGTCTATATATATATATATTGTTAGTAAAAACATTTAGTTTTAATCTTTTAGGTTTGATTTCCACCCGAAAAAGTGTTGTGCTATAATATATATCTAGTAAATATAATAATAATATATTACTCACGTGTTCTGAATGAAACAATAAGGATGCATCACATTTTGACACGGAACCTTGAAACTACCAGATTATGATAAGATAACACAACGAAAATAAGTGTCTAATTATATTATACTTTAAAAAGCCTAAATCTTTTATGACCGAACGCGAAGCGTCGCCGGCCGTTTCAGGATACGTAAAAATGCTTTCGTAAATTTGTCCAGGTTCCGGATTTCCGGTTGTTCTCCTCTACAGGTCGCAATTCCCAACTGATTTACATGAAATTTTGTGAGCAGCTTTGATTATATGGATTGTTTTGACGATTCTATCTTGGACATTTTTCAAATCGGCATTTGAAACGCGCGAAGTTCAGTCGTGGTTGAGAGAACTTCAGCTTACGAAGACCATTACCTACAAGTACCTACAAATCCACTCCATTCCGAACTATTCAATTACACCAAACAAATACCAAGCGATCCAATTGATTCCAATTAAAAGCACCCTACGGTAAATACAACAAATGAATTACAACAACAGCGCGAGGGCGGGCCTCCACTAGCGACGCGAAGCGATACGTAGCAATAATAGGTAATTTCATTACGTCATGTACAATGCCAAGCTCGTGCCCACGACAATCCCTTGTGGATTACACCGTGCAGTTAGTTTGGTTCAAGTTACTGAATTTTTGATTGGGTTGCTGTTTGTATCCATACATCTAAATCTTTCTTGATGAAAACGGCTGATATCATAGAAAACACGTTCATTTTAAAATTGTCATTGATAGCAGATAGCAAGTTTTAGTCCCATTAACAAAGATTTTCGGTGTCGCAGAATAAGATTTAACTTACGTGAGTATCTTAAAGAAACTTAGTGAAACTTATGTATAGTTTTATATTTTGTTGCATAACTTTTGTCTTTGGCATTCAAAATAAAAGCGTGCTGCGGAGGGCACGTTAAACCGTCGGTCCCTGTTGTCGTCTTAGGATGGCAGTCGTTATAGCATGGTGGTAAAGCATTTTGCTAATGCCCGCCTGGCTAGCTACCACCATCAAATAGAAAATATGTCGCCAAGCACCAAAGGGTGTTTTCCGGCAGCTTTCCTTGAGAGCCAGTAATTCTAGGTTAGCCTGAACAACATCTTCGACCACATCATCACTTACCATCAGGTAATATAGTGGTCAAAGGCTAACCTATCAAGCATAAAAAAAACACTTGGGGCACTGCAGTTTAATGGGTGTGCGTATTTTAATAATTTGGCATTGCCACTTTCTCATTCAGTTGACTAGTGTAGCTTAACCGTTTTAGATTACAAATGTAATCTTAATGTATTTAGTTATTTTATAATCGCTATCCGCTCATGACTTAAATCTCTGTAGCCTAAAGCGATCCTTTGTTCAAACACAACCTCTAACGACGTCCCGTTGGGAAACACAAGCCTTAACGTCGCTATAGCTACGCTCTCGCTTACTCTTTGATGTGTACCAGTATAATGTTAAGGCAATATTGTAATCAATCGTTTGTTTATGTAATTAATTTGATATATGGAGACATAATATATGTTTGAATAGATTAATATAGATTTAATGATAGCTAATGAGATTTATTAGTGAATTATTGGGATTGTAAGTTGTAGTGTATTATGTATTAGTTCGGGCTGCGCCGAAACTATTACGAAAAATAAATAATAAAGCTTTGTATTGATCAAACTGGTATATAATTAGAATACAGAAACTAAAATTTGGAACTTAAATCAATGATTGAGTCCGCGCGACGCTCTTGATGGTCAATTGCAAACTGATTTGATAGAATGAATTATGAATTATTGGTAAATTAGATCGAAGTGTAAAATTATGAGTTAACAAAAATGTAGCTTGCTCATACAGTATTAATAAGTAGATACATATAAAGTACGAGCTGGTAACTTTGGATTTGATAGGTCGGTGTGCATAAGGCTTAAGGGGAAACCCAATCTAAAATAAGTGAAAATTAATTTAAAAAGTAAAAAAACCCGACTGCAAAGTATTAATTTCTGTTAATAGTTTTATCGATCGATTGAAATTAAAACTACAAGTCATATATATTTGTGGAAACGTTTTTTAAAGCTCTCCATTTTGACATCCTACTCGATGTGTTTGGAAGGATAAACATTTTAACACAATTTGGCGACTTAAATCCGGCACTTGGATTTTTGTTTTTTTTTTCTATACCCAGTGCCAATTGCGCTATCAAGACGAATTTAATGATATCTCATACATTTTATTCGGTTAAATAATATAGGTCTCAAGAAAGGTCTCATACATAATAGTCTAGAAGTTATGGTGGGATAAAGAAACTCACAAACATACAATGCGATTAAAATAAGAATAGGACGGGCTCTCGCCTCACTTCACTCATATTCTCTCTAATGAGTACGATCAGCAGAACACACTTAAAAATAAAGCAGTGCCATATATTTATAGGTAAAATAAATGACAATGAAAACCCGAAATTGTTAATTTGAATAAATTCTTATTTTTAAGGTTGACAGCACAGACGCCATTTTGGTCTCCGACAGTGTACTACTACGCGACATGCACGTTTCCAAATGTTTATTGATCTTCTCGTCCAATATTTTTTTTTGACTGTTTAATTTGTTCTTGTAGACTGTTTAATATGTTTTTGGTGATTGTTATATTTGTTTTTGTCACCGTTACGATGATAACGATGAGTCTGACTCAGTGGGCCATCAGGACATGCGGTATCGAAGAGCTAAGCGATTCAAATTAAGATATAAAATATTGCTAACAAATAAAATCAGTTCGAATTATTTCTGTGTTTGCTGTACCTACAGTCACCTACAACTTTGTTGACCTACCTATGACTACTTGTTTTTTTACACGACTGCCCACATAAACGTGTGTTAAGTTTACAGGTTTCATGTATGTTTGTATGTTTGTGAGTTTCTTTATTTCACCATAACTTCTAAACGGCTTAACTGATTTTAATGTACGAGAAATCGTTAGATTTATCTTGATAGCTCAAGTGACACTATGTACATAAAAAAATAAAAAACAAACTTGTGGATTTTTTACGCCAAATAGTGAGATAAACAATTTATTTTTTCTTGTTGGGTCATCGTGTTCGGTATCAAAATGATTGGCTTTAAAAAAAAAACATAAATTCAATTGATCGATAAAACACTTAACGAAAATAAATTATTTGCAGTCGGGTTTTAGAAAAAAATAAATGATAAATATGTATAAATTACTAAAGAAAATATTCTTTAGTAATTTATACATGTTTTATCATTTCTTTTTTGCACAATGTATCAAGTTCTAGTTTTGACGTCACAACATGGCGGTAGGCCGATCCTATTCTTATTTTAATCGCATTGTACATACATGAACCCTAAAAACAAAACACTCCTTTTTAGGGCAGTCGTAAAATTATTTCCACTCAGATGGCGAAAAATGTATGGGGTTAAATTGTCTATTCGTATCAAATTTGTGTAATATTCATCATTTCAAGATAATACTAAATAAAAAATATATATAATAATATATAACCCATAGGTACATAATTATTATTTAGTAACCGGCTAGTACTCGCGTAATATTTACCGGATGTTGCTCCGACCAGTTTGGAACTTATTAGAAGTTGTTCGTCTGGGAGTCACGATTGTGCACAGCGGCGAGCGCGGGATGAAGCACGTATAGTACCACCAACTTAACTGTGCAGTTCTCGAGGGCGCTACTGGTCAAGGAAATCAACTACACAGTCACAATTTGAGGGAAAGTTTTAGTTCTTTTTTCTGCCACCTGAAGAGATAAGTTGGTGGGTCTGTAACTGGCGTTGAAACGGTTGCGCCGCAGCTGTCAAAGTCAGAATTCCTCCGTCCGAACTGTCACTTACACCATAGGTACATGTATATGATCTAAACAAGATGCTGGGAGAAATGCATTCAAAATATTTAATTGAATGCAATACATAGTTAGTGAATACATAGCGGATCGTGCGCTCGTAGAGTCAAGACCTCCTGAGGATGCTTCGTTTAGAAGCGAAACGCGTCGAATACTTTTCCGGTTTGGCTGCGTGGCGTATGACGTCACGTCGGCTTAACAGGAAATTAGGCAGAATTGTCCCTATATATATATAATTTATATAAAGATTTTGTAAGTGTTTTATTAAATAATTAATTTGATGTTTTCTTAAAATACTTTTAAAATATTTATTATTATTAAATATGGATTTCCGCAAAGTAACGCCTGAATCTATTCATTATGAAATACATAGATATTTTAGTAGCAGTACAAATCTTTGTGCGACTTCGTCCTGGGAAATACTGGCACCATACCTATTTCTACCCAAGCAGTAATGTTCACAAGACTGTATCCCGGTTTGAAGGATATAGAGGTGCCTCTGAAATTACAGGAACATGAGTCTAAACAACTTTATGTCTCAAGGTGACGGGCTTAGTTCAGTTTTCCACTTGTGACGAACTGCATCTGTTATAGGCAGAGGTTACAGCTTTAAACCAGGTAGGTATTGTGTTTGGTCCATCACGATAGAATAAAAAACATAAACAATATGAGTTGAATTAAATTAATAAAAATTTGAGACTGAGATTCAAATCTAAACAGAAAATTGTGTTTTACTGAAAGGTTGAAGTCGCTTATATATAATATGATACCATGTTCCACAAATATGCTGTAGGCTTCTATATTCTTCGCTTAGATGGTTGACCGAGACAATACTACAAGTTTGACCTCATTTAATCTGCAATACGATACAATAATAAACTTAAACAAAAAATAGTGGCATAGTTCGAAATCCTATTAACTGTTATTCTCTTAATACATATAATATTATAATGAACCAAAGGCTGGTGACATTGCCCCGTAGTATAGCGGTGCTAATTCTCTTTAACACTGAATCCTGTTAAAACAAATGAACAAAATATTATTTTTCATACAATCAATGACACAACAGGTTCAATTATGTAATTCGCTAACAATTATCTTCGACACAGGAATAAATCTCATGTTATTACTACTATTATACTGTAACAACAACCGAACATTTGTTCGGTTGTTGTTACAGTCGCAATAATTAAATCATCTAAGTAAAACATATTCGCAGATAATTTTGTTCAGTGGACATGTCTGTACTGTCATGGATGACAGTTATACAATAAAAAAAAAGCTCTACGACTTGAACACAACCGCAAGGACAACAAGAACCTCCTTCATTTTTAAGTCGCTTAAAAAAGTCACTAAGAGAAAAAATGGATCAAAGAAGCAACATGCCGCTACTGACGTCAATATGTATTAGCGCACCACAAAACTCTTCACTATCTTATTACTGTTTCAGCCGACTCGTCCACTGCTGAACACAGCCTCCCCTATTAGGGGGTTTTTGCCATAATCCCCACGCTTGGCAGGCGGCTTGGGGATCGCAGTCTAAAATGGCAGTTTTTTAGAAGGCGCTGCTGCCCTTCCAGTATGTTTTCCTTTAGTCGCCTCTTACGACACCCACGGGATGATATGGGGAGGTGCAATTCTAACCCGGCACCCCACGGGGTACTATCTTATTACCCTTTTTATATAAAATATCAGCGATATATTAAATAACACACGATATGTAAATTACCACCGACTAAGATTCCCATGAAAAGACGGCGTTAGTGAGACAGGATATTTGCCTCCTCGACCATGAAAACCTTCAAAACTAAGCACTCGCGGAGTTATCGCTAAAAACAATATCTCCCCCTCCAAAGATAACTCACCGTTTACATGTTTCAATGTATCATAACCATGTTAAATGAAAGAATGAAAAACATTGCCAGTAACAAAGAGCGCAAACAAATTAATTAAAGCTCTACGAAGTACATTCGAAGACAAAAGCGTTGAGAATATTACCTGTAGCACAGAGCGATCCATACAAAGATTTTTCATTTTTATAGCTTAACAATCGCACACCATGCTTGTTGCCAAAGGAGCTGTCAGAAGTTTATAAATAGTAAACACCTATTTTTTTTAAGAGCTGTAGTACCTAGAACTTGTTTAAAAAAAGGACTTTGAAGCAGTGATGGCTCAGTGGCATTGTCTATGGACTGCCGCGCAGCAGCCCGATGGTTCGAATCCCGCCGCGGGCTTGACCTTCACCGCATGGTGGAAGAGCATTTTACGAGTTCCCGCCTGGCTAGCGACAACCCTCAAGTAGAAAACCTTCCGCCCAGCACCTAACGGTGTGTTCCGGCAGCTGTCTTTGAGAGCCAGTGAAATTACAGGCACATGAGACTTAACAACTATATCTCAAAGTGACGGGCACAGTGCAATTCATGAGTTGTGATGAAATGCATCTGTTATAGGCAGAGGTACACTTAACATCAGGTGTACTTCGAGCTTGTTCCGACACAATAACATGAAAAAGACCCCCTTACAAGTTGTTCGTTATTTTGCAGTGGCCTTTTCATATGCCATTAGACCATCTAGTGGCTGCTCTGCCTCGAAGTCTTGATTATATGATACAATCTAAATAATTTCTCGAAGAAATTTTATTTTGTCATGGAAAAACAACAGGAATGTTTCAACGATGTCATGTGTTACAGTCACGCACATAACGGCTATTTAAGGAGAAATCGCAATAGCTGAAAGCCGACCGTTTTCAATTTCCGTCGGCCGATTTATTGATGAGGATAAATATTTTAACGATACGTTTTGTATCGGCACGTTAACGGGAGACACGATGGATCGCCTGTTGTGTAGCTTCCTCTTTGTACATAAAAGTGTAGCCTATTTTATTGGGTACAAAAACGAAATAGCAGAAATCGGTTGATAGATTATATAATGCCGTAACATCGTTCCTGTTTATATACGCGTATTTTGAAATTTATTTTTAGAAATCTGAAGTAATTTGATATGTACATAATAATGGTACACTGAATTTATTACTCTTATAATGGATCCAATAAATTACTTAAATTATTATTTATTAATAGTCTCTGATAACTATCTTATCTGTTGTAACTATTCATATATTATATTCACACTTAGTTACCGTTTAGCTATGCTGATTAAAGTTAAATTAAAAATGGACAAATATTAATCAAGATCAAATTTAATGTAATACATACTTTTACAACATTTACGTACGTATCTACCAAGATAAAGTAAGAAAATTGGGCAATCAGTTACAAAAAGTTCGTAGAAATAATAAAAAACGTACAAAGTGAAAGTTACAAAGTATTAAGGCTTACAAATTGCCAGTGTTTTTCTCGAAACACTACACAAAAATACGAAACAAAACTTGATTTTCGTATTCTTTTGTGTTTGTGGTTGATACGAAAACTTTGTTTCATAATTTCCTTGATTTGTGGAAAACATCTACACATTTACCACCAAATACGACTAGAGGGGTGGGGTACTGGTATTGGATCCAATGAAATGTGCAAGATCAGACAGTCACTATTAGGAGGTTTAAAAATCATCAATAGGTAAGCTGTGGACACTGTGCGTGTTTCCGAAACAAAGTTTTGTGTATTACTTTTTTTTGAATGCTTCGAAAAAATCTTTGGCTCTAGACATACAAAACAATACGGTTGAAAATCACTTTTGTCAACAACAGTACTAGATTCTAATCCCCCTAACAGCTTGCACATGCAATAACTTAACTCGAAGCTTTAACTTAACGCAAGTTAACTAATAGCTGTTGACTAAACAGGCATTAACGGATTAAGTACTTAGTTAAGTTGGTTAAGGCACAGATTACTAAGTAGTAAGTAAAAAGCCGAAAGTTGCGTGTAGGCGGCGGGCTTCAGAGATGGGACCTAGGATTAAGCACCTTATCGTAATGAAATGTAAAATATATAACAATAAAAAAACATTTGTAATGTTTTTTATTAATTTACAAAGACTATCTGATAACAAGAGCTCATTGCACTAAACCAAGTATTTCCAATTTGCCTCCCTAGGGTGATATGGTATCTTCCGCGGGCTACAAAAACGAATCCCACGTATTTTAAGTTAAATACAACACATTTACGGAGCACGAGTGATGAAAATATGTATATTGCAGTCAGTTTTATTGATAACTGAAGTAATACGAATTAGGCTAGTAGACCTTTATTCATATATCAACTTTTGTGGACGTCTTTCTAGACTGCCTATTTGGTGTGTGATTGTTTCGTTAGTGTGTGTGGAAAAGTACTACTTTGGAAAACCAGAGTTTCTCTGACTCGTACAAATCATAAAAAAATTACGAGTCGTCTGGGCCCACCTTCCTTCATTTTATGATTATTATGGGGTTGCAAAAGCTGATCCCTTAAAATGTAAACGAAATGCAAAATTATAAAAAACTAGCTTTCCGGCCGCAGCTCCGTCCGCGCGTATGTCGGTTATCGCGCTAAACCATTAACCCCATTTTGCGCAGTTGGATAAAAACTATCCTATGTCCTTCCCCGGATCTCGAAATATTGCTATACCAAATTTCATCCAAATCGGTCCGGTAGGTTTTAAGTTTATTCGTTGCATACAAATTACAAATCTTTCCTCTTAATAATGTTAGTACAGGCACAGATTAATTATTATATAAGACATCGTCTAGCTAATTCCAAAATTAGTTTCTGTGTAGTATATATATTTAATTAAAAAAAGATCTGAAAAATGTTGTAAAGACATATAAATTTTATGGAACACATTTTTAGATACCATGTACAAAAACTAAAAACAGAAGTCAAACGCCAGTCGTCATAGTTTCAAGAGACAATCTGCGGTAATTGGTTCGAATCCCACCCAGTAGTACATTATCCCATTGGTTTTAGAAGGCCACACCACACTGTATCAGCATAATTACTAAATAAGAATAAAGTCGATAAGTTACAAAACAAAAATAATTTTCCGTCGCTGAATTTGGAAAACTACTAGGTATTTACTTTGACAAAGTACTTATGTGAATGTACGTATTTGTATTGTACGGGGTCGCATAAGGGTCGGCTAGAGTTATTGGGGATGAATCCCTTACATAAATAAGCGAGGTCCTAAGGAGTTAAATTCACCATATTTTATTCATATGTTCGAATACGTTCAGAGCACTTTAGTACCCAAGGGGTGAGATAATTCTGGATATCCAGGTATATCCGGAGACTCGCATACATTGTATACGGATATATGTACTTACATTCTTTGTTATCATAACTTGTACAGATTACCTACTGTACACGGGTGAAGAAAAACTTAGTTGTACCTAAATAAAGAAAAAAATATTTCCAAAAAAAATATTATTTGTAAATTATTTTTAACTGTAAATACGAGAATATTGTTTATATATATTTTAATGAAATATTTTTTGTATTACAAAATCCGGTATTTATTTACTTAACTCATATTCAAAATGTGAAAGAATGTTCACCTTGGATGAAATACCTATTTAGGCACTCGAACTATTGGCACACGAGCGTAGCCAATAGTTCGAGTGCATAAAAAACCGTATTTATTCATGTGCTCTTACATGAATAAATACGGTTTTTTATACATGTGGCAAGAGCGTGCCTAAACAGGTCCCTTTCATCCCTTGTATAACAATACACCAATTCTCCACAGTTAAGAATTTATGTCAGAATTTGACTGTTAGTTTCATCTACACATTTTTAAATAACTTACTTTTGTAGAATGGCCAGCTAGATATTCATAAAAAACAGTATAAAATTAAGTCAGTTCCGACGTAATCCTTCGTAATCGATATCACCGAGTCTATAATCGTTCAATCGAGCGTAACAACGTCGGCGGTAACGTCTCTATTCCGTTCATTTGTTCGCAACCCAAAGAAGAATAATAGTGATGTTTCTTAACCACAAACACGGTCTAATCGATAAAAATATTTTGTACCGATTCTTGTTATTAAAGCAATCCCGATTATTGTTCTTCAAAGCATAAGAGTGGAAGGTGAAATGTCGGGCAAATTTATCTAAGGCTGTAATACCACTGTTTGTGATTCTGGAGTACCGGCTCGGACGCCGATGGCAGCATATCACTACACATCGCATCAATGAAACCGAAGTAATATCCATTTTCTCTCCCTTAGCCTTTTTGTTACTATACAAAAAGAACCAAATACCTGGTCTAAGCCGTTACTTTGCGGAAATCCATATTTAATAATAAAAAATATTTTAAAACTATTTTAAGGAAATGTTAAACTAATATTTTAGAATATAGGTATATTATTCTAAAGTAGTAGTTACAATTCCGCCTGATCTATGTGCTAAGGTCACGTGATGCCTTGAACTTCGGCTTATGCGCTCGAGTCACTTGAAGAGATGATGCTTCGTGTAAGAAGTGAAACGAGGAAAAAAACCTTTTGGTCGCATGGGCTTCATGGTATTTACGTCGTTAGGAATATCTAAAAAATATGGATTTTTAAATATTCTTTATTTAAAACATGCTAAATACGTAAGTATATAAATAATCGCTGCAAAACGAGAAGAGAGCATAGAGGTTTGGAATTAGTTTCACTGAACTCTCGTGATACCTAGGTAATAAACCAGTAAAGGCAAGAATGTATGCCATTGTATGCCAAATGACTTTACCAAGGCAGACTTAATTGGGGTGAGAATAGGGATATTATATTCCATTGTTTTTTTTTTCAAGACTAATCAGTAAATTTAGCAGTAAAATATACCCATCACTATTTGCCTTTGATATTGGCCCCATCTTTTTAATGGAAAGGGGACCGGAAGATAATCTCCTTCGTTCTAATGTCGGTCGTTATTTTAGATCGGCCCGACCGATCGGCTTGATCCCTTTGTCGTGTTGTGTACTCTTATCGATAAAAAATATATGTATTATTTCTCGGCTGTATCTTATTGGGGTCTATGAAGAAAATGAAGCAAACGGGAAGTTTCTTTTGCAGATCATCATTCAAATTCCACAATAAAATCGGTGTCTAACTAAATAGCCATATTTAGCCAGTTATATGCTTCTTGTTAAAAGTAATAAGAAGATAACCTATTTCCAGCTACGGGACACTGTTCAAGATCAATTTTATCATGTTCAATTGTATGACATTATTACAATATATATCATAATATTCAATATTATGATATATATTGTTATGTGTTGTATGTGTTAATAAATAACAATTACTGATTTGAAAATCGCGCAAAGGCGCTTCTTACCCGTTAACGTGGAAAAAAACAATTTAACTTTCAATATTAGGTATGTACCGATTGTAATCATTTATAGTGTTTGATATTATATAAATAAAAACTAATTCACCATATTATTGATGTTGTTTATCTTGCACCTAAGAATAGCAATTTCCTCGCTGGAGTAAGGTGAAAAAGTGCGTTTCGTCCAGCAGTAAAGTTATTTTACGTCTCGTACCCTTGAAACCTAGATACGGTTCAATCTAGGTTCCTTCTCTTCCTCAGGTTTCAACTTTCAATACAAGTGTTCGCGCCAAATTAACAATTTTGCGGGCGTATTAAAAAATAAAAACAATCATTAAAGAAAAACAATCATTTTTAAAGAAAAACAATAATTTTTGAAGAAAAACAATCATTTTTAAAGAAAAACAATATTTTTTTAAGAAAAGCAATCATTTTTAAAGAAAAACAATATTTTTTAAAGAAAAACAATCATTTTTTAAGTAAAACAATCATTTTAAAGAAAAACAATCATTTTTGAAGAAAACAATCATTTTAAAATAAAACCGATAATTTTTAAAGCAATCATTTCTGCAATTAAAAGGCATTAGCAGTATCTATGCCACTGGCAACGTCATGTCCATTGGAAACCATAATGGAACATTTCAAGAATGTTATGACAGCGCCTTACATATGTCGAGGATCTATTCCATCGGTCTTGTCGTGCTATGCGGGAATTAAATTCAGACTTTATCATGTAATTTTTTGTTTGATGATTATTAGGTATAAGAATTAGACTTACTTATAACAATAAATATGTACCTACGTGTATAAGCTGATATCTCAAGACGATCTTTAGGTTAAATCAAATACAAACGCGTCAGGCATACAAAGTGTTATCGACTTTGTTGCGTGTAGCATTTAGTTTATTTTATTCCAAAATCTAAAGTTACAAATAAAACATTTCGTATACCACGCATTACATTTTATAGTTCTCTTTTTTGTACCCAAAAATGTTATGTTAATGGCAATTTTATAGCACTGAAACTGTCAAGTCATAATTTGTCCGGCCTGTTTTGTAAAATAAAGAGTATATAGTACATTCCACATTCATACGGCGATGCGCTCCTTGTAAAACACGTACGTGACGTGCTTTCGAATTTCAATACATAGCAATACTAACCGGCAAAATTGAAAATACACCTATTTTAAACCGAATATTTTATATCGGTTTATGTAGAATTTATTGAAATATGAAACTGAGGGTATGTTCCATTTGTCGCTAAGAACGTTAATTTCGATAATTTTGATCACATTCTGCGTCTGTGGTTGTGATCACTGTGATCGTTTGTAACTGTCATCCCCTGTTCCATTTAGGATAAGAACGCTAAGAATGCCACTAAAATTTGCCACTTCTGTCACTTAGATGTAGGGAATTCAAACTGTTCCAGTAGCCTCATAGCGTTTATGGCGAAAATAACGCCAAGACCCATGTGGAACAACTTTTTGGGAGTGTGATCGTTTTTAACGTTTTTAGCGAATCTAACTTCAAATGGTATGCACCCTAAGTACATGAACTTTTTGTTTGTGTTTGTTGCATATATACGAGGATTTAGCCAGTGTCAAAAAGTTACCTTAGTTCATCTGCCAGAAGTTTTGCTTTACTTCTGACTTGCCATTACATCCAGCAACGGTTTGTTTTTTTGTGTTTGGAACCGTCAACTCTCCGTGACTTCTGTATTTAACGACATGTTCTTTTTAAATGAATGTTTTGAATTCCGAATATTCAGTTCCCGCGTGTTCTATCGTTTTATTTTCTTATAATGAAGCAAGCACGTGTCACTATTATGCCAGGAAGTTGTGCATTAGTTTTAATGTTTTCAAAACTTTTAATGCGAGGGAGCGCTTTTGTTCGCGGTCCGTTTTAGTTTTACAACCGGAACGTGGTCGTTTTATTATTGTTTAGATTTAATGTGAGGTCATAAAAACGATTTTAGCAAGTTGTCGCAATGTTGCACTTTTTAGCTACAATGTTCAACAAGTTTGAATTCAAGTACCTCCAGGCGCAGGCGGTTGGAGAACTTCATCGTCTGGAATGGGTTTGCAAATCTACTCCAGAAGTTTGAAAGTTTCAAATTTTGAATAGTATATAACATAAACCTCGCCGATAAGTATTATATACTCTTATTTAAGAAAATTAGGTCGTATTGTCTGTTGTAGTGATACAACGTAAATAATCGAATAAGCATATTTTTTTAAGATATTATTTTATTATGATCGATATGCTAACTAAGAACTATTAACATATATAAGGACAGAGCTATATATACAGGGTTATTAGAAAAATCCTAACATCTTCTTGGTTAACTTCTGCTAGTCCTAACAAACATTTTGAGATGATTTTTTTAAAGTTTTTTTTTTTAATTGTTCGCGTTTTTTATGTATTTTAATAAGCATTTTGAGTGGTTTAATAAGCACGAGGACTACCTGATGTTAAAAGTCTCTTGTGCCTGTAATTTATTATTTCATATTTTTTATTACTTTGTTCGATGATTCAAAACTCTATTCAAAGGAAACTCGGCGCGGTTCTTTTGGCTCGAAGTAGGCACCGTCTCGTAGTAAAGATAATAAAACTAAATAAACTCGTAGAAAATTATATAGTTTTATTCTCTTTACTACGAGACTCTAAACTTAAAACAATAAGTTTTTCTAGTACTGTCTGACATCTTTAAGTTCTAATATTTGTTTTTTTTTATTAATAGCTTCATATTAATATTTGTTTTTTTTATTAAATAGCCTTTGACCAGTATCCCACCTGATGTTATGAAACGATAATAACGGTCAAATACTATTTTATGGATGTTATTTAGGCAGGCATAATTACTGACTCTCAAGGGCACATTCCCGGAACACACAGTTAAGTGCTTGGTAACAAAGTTTCTACTTGAGGATAGTAGCTAACCATGCGGGCATTCACAAAATGTCCTATACTAACAATGTGACATTTAATTTTTTTTATGTTATTGTGACGGAACAAGCTTGAGGCCCACCTGATGTTAAGCGGACTAACCTCTGCCTATAACAGATGCATTTCGTCACAAGTCACGAATTGCACTGCGCCCGTCACCTTGAGACATAGTTATATACTCTCAATGTGCCTGTAATTTCACTGGCTCTCAAGGACTGCTGCCGGAACACACCGTTAGGTGCTTGGCGACAGATTTTCTACTTGATAAATGTAAAAGATATCAAAGGAATATACCTACTTAGGTACTACAATATATAATTGTCTCTTATCCAAGTATATTAACATCGTCATTTCTTTAGAAAACAAATCGATCTGCCAACTCCATTTGCAAAGAAATGTTGAGTGGTGAGTTCAATTCAAAGAGTGCGACGGAATATCTCGAAACGAGGATCTGTCTAGTTCAGCGTCTGGTCGAATTGTGAACGCTTTCCGAGACGCTTTGAATCTAGGAAAATTGGTGCTATGTGTAATGGAAGGCTTTTGAATTATTAATAAAAAGATAAAAGACTTATTTTAGTACTTAGGATCGACCGACAGCATTTGAGCTTGCCAAACAAAGCCGCGTACCAATAGAGTTTTTTTTTACAGAAATGTCTATAACTGTCTACACCCCCGTGGGGTGCCGGGTTACAACTGCAGCTCCCCATATCATCCCGTGGGTGTCGTAAGAGGCGACTAAGGGAAAAATACTGGAAGGTGGGCAGCAGCACCTTCTAAAGAACTGCCGTCTTACACTGCGATCCCCAAGCCGCCTGCCAAGCGTGGGGATTATGGCAAATACCCCCTTAATAGGGCAGTCTATTACTGTACTGTATCAGTCATCCACAGCTGAACATAGCTTCCCCCATTTGCCATAATCCTCAAGCTTGGCATGCGTCTTGGGGATCGCAGTTTAATATAGCAGTTCCTCAGAAGGCGCTGCTTCCTTCCGGTATTTTACCTTTAGTCACCTCTTACGACACCCACAGGTAGCAATGGGGAGATGAAATTCTAACCCGACACCCCACGGGGAACAATTTCTTGCTTTTACCATATTATGTCATCATGATCATCAACAGCCATAAGTTCTGCCGTTGAAAATTTGCCTTTTCTATTAGGGGGTTTGGCCATAGTGCCAACGCTTGGCAGGCGTCTTAGGGATCGCAGTGTAAGATGGCAGTTCGTCAGAAGGTACAGCAGCAGAATTTGTTTTTCGCGTTTTTTTTTGACCGATAGTTTATCTTATGACCACTATCTCACCTGATGGTAAGTGATGATGTGGTCGAAGATGTTGTCCAGGCTAACCTAGAAGTCGTAGTTTAATAATTGGTTATCACTCTACATTATCATGGTATCAGCATGTAAAAAATAATATTGCGATCATTATCTAGCAAAGTTATTGAACACCAATGCAGGTGATTCCATAAATTGGCCTAAAATCTTAAAAAAAAATATAAAACGTTTACACGGTTAAATGTAATCAAATCAAAAAGTAGATATCCAAAAATGTTATAAATATAATTAATAATAAGAAGCGTTCGTAGCGAAGTTTGCTTAGCCGTTCTGAATCGATCAGCAAAATTAAGCAACGTCCGCCGCGGTCATGAGTTGGATGGGTGACCGCTTATGACATTACTACTGAGCGCTTCCGTTAAGCCGTCGGTCCCGGTTGTTGTCTTAGGATGGCAGTCGTTATAGCATGGTGGTAGGGCATTTTGCGAATACCCGCCTGGCTAGCTACCACACTCAAGTAGAAAATCTGTCGCCAAGAACCTAACAATGTGTTCCGGCAGCTGTCCTTGAGAGACAGTAATTCTAGGTTATCCTGAACAACACCTTCGACCACATCATCACTTACCATCAGGTGAGATAGTGGTCAAAGGCAAACCTGTCAATCTTAAAAAAAAACGTAAGAACAATACTGTCCCTCGCGTATCACGAGATCAAGTACAACAGTTCAACCATATAGCGTAAAAACTAAAAGAACTCACTATACATTAAATACAACACTACAGCTGCTACAACGAAAGAATTTAGACCACTAAAGGCAACAGCTAGGCAACAGGCAAATTTTGCAAAGCCCTATATATCTATCTCTAATATATAAAATTCTCGTGTCACAGTTTTCGTTGCCATACTCCTCCGAAACGGCTTGACCGATTTTGATGAAATTTTTTGTGCTTATCCGGTATCTATGAGAATCGGCCAACATCTATTTTTCATCCCCCTAAATGTTAGGGGTAGTCCGCCCCTAAATTTTTATTTTTATTTTTTAGACAACATTTTTAATTTCTATTTTTTTATGATACATACAAAAATACATACAATCCTCAATTTTCACCCTTCTACGATCAACCCTTATTTTTTAATAGCCATTTAATTATTTATATGGCAAAACAACGTTTGCCGGGTCAGCTAGTAATATATAAAGTATATTTATCCCGAACCAATTTTTCCATAGCGATCAAGACGCGCAAAAGATGTTTGAATGTACTGAGTTTCAGGCATCCATGAAATTTGCCAGCGGGTAGCGTTACAGAGTATTGCCAGCGTTCGCGAGTTATTCCGAGGACTCGCTGGCTATTGCCAGAACCGCCAGGCGCGGCCCGCGACCAACGACGACGAAATGAAATTCCTTAGGGTATAAAGCTACCAGGGACACAGACAAGAAAGGAGTTTACGTAAATAGTGGGATAACCTTTTCAACTGTTAAACGATTTTTTTTTATGCTCAATAGGTTAGCCTTTGACCACTATCTCACCTTATGGTAAGTGATGATGTGGTCGAAGATGTTGTTCAGGCTAACCTAGAAGTACTAGCTCTCAAGGACAGATTCCGGAACACACCGTTAGGTGCTTGGCGACAGATTTTCTACTTGAGGGTGGTAGCTAGCCAGGCGGGCATTCGCAAAATGCCCTACCACCATGCTATAACGACTGCCATCCTAAGACAACAACCGGGACCGACGGCTTAACGTGCCCTCCGAATCACGGAAACGCTCAGCAGTAATGTCACTAGCGGTCACCCATCCAACTCATGACCGCGCGCGACGTTGCTTAACTTTGCTGATCGTTTGAGAACAGCTAAGTAAACTTCGCTACGAGCGCTTCGTATATCGTAGGTCTAGAATAGGTAAATGCTTTCAAGAACGGCTGCTAGTAGTACTTGTCGTTTGATTTTGAATTCGTATACTATATTATACCCCTATGCTATGACTGTTAAATTGTACCCCTCCACTGCTTTTTCGAATAATTGTGAAACAAATAAAAAAGGTAGTGTACCTTTTTATATATGTTTATTTAAAAAATAATTTCTCCAACTGGTCCAGGCGTCTTGGATTAGTCAGGGAACAAATATAAAAAGAATACCCTTTTAAACATAAAGGAATTTCTCGAATTGGACCAAGCGAAATCGCGTAATCGGGGAACATACATAAAAAACAGACGAAATGATAACCTCCGTCGGTTAAAAATTAGTAGTTATATAGTTTCTTGATATAATTTCAATATGATTTCAAGCCCTATACAAATTGTATTGTAAAAAAACATTTGCTTTATCAAAATGGTTATTTTTCTAAAGATTTTTTATATACATTAATTTGTAGGTAAATTCGTACGTCATCGGTTCTTAGAAGCAGCGATGATGGCTCCGTATAAAATTAATAATATACAAAGCCACCGATTGAAAAATATTTGCCATGTAACTGGTGAAATAGGGGAACAGATTAACCTAAATGCCCTTTAGGAATTCAATTGTTTTTTTTGGAAATCTGTAAATCTGACCGTTTATTCGCAGAATGATCTTTATGAACTGTTGAGGTCTTGGTGGATTTGATCCTTGAACGGCAACCACTCTCCTAAATTGTTGCTCTGTGGTATTTCAGAATTTGCTGAAATCTAGTCAATTTCCTAGGGACGTCTGAATTTCATGCTAAGATGATTCCTTTTTATGAATGGAGTATTTTTATCAAACCAAGACTGCGTTAGCAATGATAGCAGAGCGATAATAGGTGTGGACTGCCATGCCGCAGGTCCATGGTTCCATCCCATCGCCGGCTTATGCTTCACCGCATAGTGGAAGGCCATTTTGCAAATGCTCGCATGGCTAGCTACCACCCTCAAGTAGAAAATCTGTTGCCAGGTACCTGACAATGAGACTTAACAATTGTTTGTCTCAGGGTGACGGCGCAGTGAGGTTTGTACCTTGTGACGAAATGCATCTGTTATATACAGAGGTTACCGCTTAATATAATGTGGGCTTCGTGCTTGTTCGGTCACAAAAATTGGCATGAAATTAATCTATTTTTCTTCGGTTGTGAATATATTCGCATATTTATTACATAGCAAAACATACTTCGGTCGGAATCTTTCCGGTAAATATAACGCGGGTATACTAGCCGGTTCCTAATAAGTGAAAGTCCTGAGGCTTCCTGAGTAGTAACCTTTTACCATTTTGGTAAGCTTACGTTAGGAAAATTAGTAATCTGGTTAACTCAGTTAGTGAACAAATATATGTTCATTGGTTTATATGCAATAGGCTGATAATAATAGAATACGCACAAAATAAAGGCATTGAAATAAAATCTCACGCAGTAATTATGGCGGGTGGCTAATGAAATAAATCCTGCGTCCTAATATCTCAAGATAAAATCTTTCTGCGATCCGACAACTTAGTAAACAAAACATTTTGTTTACCCATAACATCAACAGAATCCAACAAAGGAAGATTGTAGGGCCACCCGTATCTCCAATTAACTAAATTGGTAATTATACCTTAATTAATATTTCATTTGGTGCGATGACATACTGCGTTATGGGCCATGATGGATGGTCATTTGTTTTATTGTTATGTAATGTAGTCGACCATGGGGGATATTAAGTATTAGGGGTCAGACAATAGATTTATTGGTTGGTATTTGAAAAGGATCAATATGTGTTTGTTAGTGAAAATAATGTGTTACTTTCTCTATAAGGTATCTTATGTTTCTAATAAATAGTACAAAAATACCTGAAGAAAACATTCTATCATCTCACTAGATGATAGAATGTTTTATGTCACTACAATACCGCCTAAATTTCTTACTAAGCCGACGTGACGTCAATATGATCAGTTTCCGACGCGTTTCGATTCTACATGTAGAATCTTCTAGAAGATTTTGACCGTTCAACCTAACTCCCGGTGTTAGAACCCTGAACTTAAGTTTTCTTTATAGGTAATACTTTAAAAGGACTAAGTATATGTATTCATACATTTTATGGCCTTCTTTCCAGACGGTACGGCGTGGTCGACAAGCGGTTCTGCGTGGAAGGTGGCTCCCGTTGCGGTAAAGGGGAAGGTCTATTCGTGTTCGCTGCAGAAGGAGGCAGGGAGCTGACTGAACTGTTGAACGTGTACAGCCATGATGCCCATTCTAGGCTGAGCATTGCATCTAGGAGTGGATCGGGTGAGAACTAATTTTTAACGTAATCTGAAGCGCTCGCAGCGAAGTTTACTTAGCTGTTCTTAACCGATCAGCAAAGTTAAGCAACGTCGCCCGCGGTCATGAGTTGGATGGGTGACCGCTAGTGAAATGACTACTGAGCGATTCCGTGCCTCGGAGGGCACGTTAAGCCGTCGGTCCCGGTTGTTGTCTTAGGATGGCAGTCATTACAGCATGGTGGTAGGGCACTAGCAACCACCCTCAAGTAGAAAATTTGTCGCCAAACACCTAACGGTGTGTTCCGGCAGCTGTCCTTGAGAGCCAGTACATCTAGATTAGCCTGTACAACATCTTCGACCACATCATCACTTACTTTATCATCAGGTGAGATAGTTGTCAAAGGCTAACCTATCAGGCTGAAATGATGAAAATGGAAATCAGCCAATACTTTTCCACTTTGTATAAGCAAATAATAATGGCAGGGTAAATCCTATTGCCTGTTCAGGAAATACACTTGTTGGAGTTTCCAGAGAACCCAGGATTCGTCTGACAGATGTAGTGATGATCCTTGATGTGCCAAAGTTGTAGAAGACGAGTCAAAGTGGAGAAGATTATTCAGCGTTACAGTGCAGCAGTGAAAAACTCAATAATATAAGTGGTGATATTCCAGTGGTAATGGCTATGGACTGATGTGCAGAAGGTCCATGGTTCAATTTCCGCCGCGAGTTTGATCTTCAGCCCGTGATGGTTCGGCATTTTATAAATGTCCGCTTGACTTGCAAATACCCTCAACTGGAAAATCTGTTGCCAATTTCCTAACGGTGTGTTTCGGCAGCTGTCTTTGAGAGCCAGTAATTCTAGTCCTTTTAACACTTTCGATGACATCGTCACTTATTATCAGGTGAGATTGTGGGCGAAGTAGCCTGTCAGCAATAGAAAAAAATAGGCGAGTAATCATGGCAGGACTTATTAGCTCTTACAATTCTTTCTCACTATAAATATTACCTCTAACACAATAGTTATGATTGTAAGCTGATATGTTCGTTTCCAGTACTAGAGAAGCGTTTCTCGGACACGAGCTCGATCGACGATTGCTTCCACTCGTCGATGCGGTCGGCGTCCCCGTGCTGGCTGCTGCCGGCCTCGCAGACCGCGCACTGCCTCTCGGACCTGGACGCCACGCTGGACGAGGACAAGCTCCGGAGGCCCACCTCGCTGCCCAGGTGCTCCAGCTGCGTCGGGAAGATTACACATTTGACCAGGTAAACTCACTGCCCTTTTATGAACTTATTCAGGGTTTTTTGAACCCTATATTTTATGAACTTATTCAAAATTTTTGGGATTCCGTACCTTTAGGGCAATACGGAGCCCTGTGAATGAAAATCTGTCTGTCCGTCCGTATATTGTTGGTCTCTAGGTCGTAAATAGAAAGGATTCAAAATCTGAAATGTACAATATAGACCCAAAAACGTATAGTTAGGTTAGGTTAATTAGGTTAAAAATGAAATGAAATTATTGAGCTTTCATACTTGAAAACGTAGTTTTTATTTAAATAATTCCAATGCAATGGGATAAAAAACAACATCTTATTTTTTATCTATACAGTCCACCTAAGAATGAGGTTAAAATTGACAGTTTAATAAAATATAATATAACAGTAAAATAAACACTTATTAAAAAAAATACCGGTTTGTTGCGTGCTGCATAGGACCATCTACCAAAAATTCTTCGCACTAAACTCAAAACAGCTTGAGGTGTCGAGAAATTTAAAATTATGCCTACCCCCCGGAAAACGTCAGGCGGTCCATTCACGGAATGTTCCACATCAGCGCACTACATCGGATGCCACTTATTACTGCGACCTAATCAACTGGCCCTGGCACTAAACTGGCAAGTTGTTACCATATGATGTAATTTGATACGCACTGTAATTTGGTACTGGAAATATTTATCAACACGCTATCTTCAAGGTTCTGTACAAAAAAATTAGACCCTATTCCTGAAGCCTTCGCAGCCTGTCAGGACTGTATCTTAATTGCTTGGAAACATAATTACTTTGCTGGGACAGAACTTCTTAAAATTACAATAATACTATTTTCGTGCGGTAGAGTACTGCCACCATACATATTTCTACCGCGAAGCATTAATGTTTAAATTATTGTGTTCCAGTTAAAAGGGTAGGGTGCCGCATGCCGGTGGAATTACAGGCAGATAAGACTCGAAATTCATCTGTTATAGGCAGAGGGTATCTCTTTACACTGTTTGGACTGGTGCATAAACCTAAAATAATATAAAAATATGTTCAACATTAAGATTGTCCTCATAAGAACAATGTAATTCAACGTGTTTTGTTATCCTGCATTATTAAAAGTCCAGAAAATCCTTACAAAGATTACTTATGTAGGACCACGTGTTGCCACCGTCCTATTTTCTTTGTGTTTATAACTAATGTTTAGGTATATATGCTTCCAACATGACTATAATATTTTATCAACGCATATTTGTAATATAGGGCGATGACAAATCCTATATAGCTCAAGTTTTTAGCAAAATTTATTTTTAGCAAACATATTTTGTAACAGTAAGCAAATAATATGTCAATATGATCAATATGACACATAAGTTGCTTGCTGCTACAGAATATGTTTGCTAAAAAGTATGGTCTCGAAGGTTGATTTCAAATAACATAAGTTTAAATTACGCATGTAACGAAAACACCTGAATTATTTATATGTGTGCGTATAAAAATATAACAATAAAATAGCATAACCTTATGAAGAGGACAGCTAATTCACATTTTTTATTTAAGATACTAGAAAAGTTTGAAGAAGCCTTCTTTAGTTTATTTTTGCAAATTGCATTACGATTTCACATTTGCTCCCTCTGTTTTACTTCTACCAAGTCCGTGGAATTTCAGCTCTTGTGTTACTTTAAAAGTTCTGAGGTTTTGTGTAAAATCCTCAGCTCGAACAGTCCTTGGGTTTTTCTGACAAAGATATATAAATCGGGCACATGAGTATTACATTGTTTGGTAGCAGCAGTCGGAGTCTTCAAATTGCGCCTGTTATGGTACCAGAATCATCCATACAATAATGGACGTGTCTGTTACCGTCTACTATATTGGCAAATTTGTGGCAAAACGTGGCTGTCTGTTATATCGGCGCGCAAATAAATTGTCTAGTGAGTAAAATATTCATTATCAAGAGCCATAACGTTCACAGTTCCACAAAGGTCTTCATGATCGCAGTGTAAGTTTTTCAAAAAACGTTGCTGCCCACATTCCGGTATTTTTCCCTTCGTTGCCATAAGATAAAATGGGGTGTTGCGTTTCTAGCTCGCTACCTCACGGGTAGCTTATTAGAAAGCGTAAAATATTGGTACCGGAATATAAAAAAAAATACAATTTGAACTCCTACCATAATCTAAACTCCACCTGTTCCAGATCATCGACAATGAACACTCCGGGGTCCCTGATGTCCCCCTCGTGGACGATGGAGCAGACAGAGAAGCGCAGCGAGTCGGACCGCGCGTCGCTCTACTCGCGCTCGTCGGGCAGCGCCTCCGAGTACAGCGTGCCGCGCGCCGCCGCCGCCGCCTGCCTGCCCGCGCCCGCGCCCTGCTGCACGCCCACCGTGCCCGCCAAGCAAGGGGCCTGCCACTGCTGGCAACAGAAGCCGTGCTGCTGCAGGAAGAAGCCCTACAACGGACCCTACGAAAACTATGATGTGCCAAAGACGCCTATGCCTTTAATACAGGTGCGTTATGCTCTGTCTATACATGAAAACAGATTACTTAATTGGGATAGTGGCGTGGGATTCTCCATACAAATGCATTCCACTATTATATTAATTTAATGCATCTAAAGCAATAATTCATTTTGCATAAAATCTAGACCTACTATAGACACCCCCCTGTCAGTTCTCTAAAAATTTTTTTAAACTTAACTTTACCCTGTAAATCCCTTAAAACCCCACAATCAGAGGACCTAAAGTAATTTTTTTAATATAAAACAAATTGAAAGGAGCCTAGATGTACGCTGTATTAAAAATATATTGAATTGGCCATGTTTTGGAGGAGAAAACAGAGCAATACGAAACGTTAATCTCGTGAATTGCGTTCCTAGTCCTCGCATGCATCGTTTCCTCTTAATTGTTATGTATATATTTGCGTATGTATAGTTTCATTTCAGATGAGGGACTTAGACAAAATTACAATATATTATTTTAAAAAAATACCTAATTACGTGAAATCAAATCAGGCGAAATTACCCATTCGGTGTTAAAAACCGTTATTATATCATTGTCATCGAAAACTATTTATGGACACCAAAGTGTTTATTTAAATTGTAGAGAAATTAACAAATAGATGATCTTTTTACTGCTGATACGCTATCGTTTGACGACTAACTTATCTGACGGTAAGTGATACTGCGGTCGAAAATATGGTTCAGGCTTCTATTCTTCTCTGCAATTTAGAATAACTAGCTCTCTAGATAGTAGCAAGCTAGATCGGCATTCGCAAAATGCCCTACCATCGTGCTATAATGTCTGCCAACCTAAGACAACTACCGAGACAGAGCTCAATAGATGCCACTAGTGGTCACGCTACCAAGTAATTACTGCAGCGAATGTTGTCGCAGCAAAAAACATTACAATAGAATTAGTAAGTCCTTGTATTCCGTAGATAAGACAGTATTCTAGAAGAAGAAGTATTCTAGTAGGGACTATACACTGTGAAAAATATATTTTTGAGCTGACCATAACGCCGGTACAATTAACCTAATAACTTCGTTAAATATGAACGAACCAAGCTTCGTAAACGTCAATCGCGTTATTTTATTACTCTTGTATGAAGTTCGAACATCCTACTTAAAGTTTTTAAACATCCGTACACCTTTTTCTGGTTATTTCAACCACACCCCTATGTTATTTTAACCAGGATTCATGGTTATGTTTACCAGTTTGCTTTGTAGGCCTAACCAAGTTAGTGGTGATTTTAACGATTCTGTTATGAAAATATGACGATGTTTAAAATAGAGCGCCATGCCCTGGTTCCAGATAAAAGTACCCTTATTATTATTAACTCCACAGCTACAGAGCTCACAATACAATTACAATTTTGTTTGCTCAGTGAATACAATAAGCTGTTTATTCCAACACTATTTATCGTAAATTGCGTTAGGAAATTGGACGGCTGCTTATAAATTTCACCACCTAGATCGTAGCGACGCAAAGACTTATTATTGTATATACTCATAGAGAGTGGACACCATAAACAATTGATCGGCACCGTATAAAACGAGTTAAAGTATGTATACTGTCGGAGAATCTCGACAGAGCGCGATGAAGCCGTCCGTCGCTCGTTTGATGGTGTCATCTAGTGATACGTTCTGAATTATAAAATAGATTGGTATTATAAAATAAACACAAAAGATGGCATTGTGCTCAAATATAGTGAAAAGTAACTTCTCTGAATAATAGTTTTAACTAATCTGCTTAGTTGTTCTTATTAAGATATAAGGCTTTCGCCTTAGTTAAAAACCCGCTGTTATTATTACAAGTTAACTTCCTAGTTCTACTATAGGCAAATAAATCATATTTTTCCGTTGTTTCAACCAAGGTTTCTTTTGATATTTGACTGATTTCTTTTTTATTACAACTAGCATTCAATGAACCAAGCAAAAAGTACTACTTAGTTAAATAATTTTCTCAGTGTATAGATTAAAACACACTGTTTCTTTTAACTTTAACAAAATCCCAAGCTCATACTGGATTCGCTTGTTCCAGCCACTAACCATCGCACTTCGACGTTACAGGAACACCCTATCGACGGCCACACAGACGCCGCGAGCTTATACGACACACCAAAGAAACTTAAATGTCTCATCAACGGACAAGCGTGCAGCTGTACTCCAGACACTCGGCCGGCCGACACTCGGCTATCAGACACTCGACTATCTGACACTCCAGCTAACGCAGAAACCGAACCAAACTCAAACTACGTCAACGTTACCCCTGTTACCAAAAAACCGGAGATAGACTACGGCAACTACGCCAATATAGACCTTACAACGACCTTAGAGAAGTTCGAAAGTTCCTTGCAGATTTTGAGGAGCGCTGGCTTTAGCCAAGAAGAACTGGAGGCTTTGGAAGACATTCCTGAACACGAAGATGATATATCGACAGCTACAACCAACACTGTCCATCCTTCCACTGAATGCTGCAACGATTACTTGCCTGACGTCAGCAGTTTGAATAGCAAAAACTGTGACAATATCAGCAGAATCAGCCATTTTTCTGATCCTACCCAGCATTCTGACACAGACAATACTTTAAGCACCAGAAGGTCCAGCTCAGCTGATTTCACCAAAAGGATGGACGACGAATTCGGGGTACACAGTCAGATTTGCTTCACGCCAACAGTTCTAAGGAAAACCATCAAAAGCGAGAGGATCAACGAAAGGCTACCGCTACTAATTGTCGAGGATAAGGATTTTAAGATACCAGAACCGAAAAGCGAGACTTTGGTAACGAAATTCAGAGATGCAGTCAAAATTAGAAGGTCTTCTAGTGTCCCGAGCAAGTCTGATAAAAATAGAGATTCGTCCAGTTCGAATGACTCCGGTGTCTCCACTGGATCTTTGAAGCATCACAAGGGGGACTTCGACTTCGAGATGCCGATAACGAACGCAAAGTCGATGAAGAAGCACTTGAAGAGTAAGCAGATGAGGAGGCCAATGACTCCCGTTCACAATTTCACCAAGTCGAACTCATCGGATCCGTTGAAGAACTTGACGTTTCAGTTCGAGGAAGTAGCGACGATGACCAAATCTAACTCATGCGATGCTGATACACTCACCAGACGGAAAAAACGGAATGGTAAGGAACATTTTACCTTGTTTCTTTAAATAACTTATTCAGTCCAGTAGAAATAGCTAGACTGTCGCACAGGGCGTCTATGGTTCGAATCCTTTGACCTTCACCGCAGTGGTAGAGCATTTCGCGAATGATCGGTACCACAAAAGGCTAGATACCACAATCAAATAAAAAACCTGCTGCCAATTTAAATTTGATTGAGATCTGACTAGTAGTATTCGAGTTATCCTTAATAATGAGTATTTGATTGGCTTCGATATATTGATTATGTTCTCAGTTTCCATTGTCGATATCAGTTTTTTTGTTCATATATAAAATGATATTATATAATAGTATATAGAAAACGATGGCTTTTAATATCTTTTTAGTGCATTTTTGTTTTAGAATATTTTCTGTTTAAAGTCGATTTTATTAGTATTTTAGGATCACTGATAAAAAGAACAATAGAAATTCAATCATAGATAGCCCAAATAGCCACCGCACCCGTGACTTAGAGGGGATATCCTTTTTTTTTAATATGGCCGTTTACTTCTCTTCGCAGTAAGAGATCCATAAACATTTACAATTCCTAGTATCTAATTCAGTATCACTAACTTTATAAATTGGACCAAATCAAAACTTTCCCCACAAACTTGTACAACAAAGCTCTTCTAAGTTGCCTCGGATTCGTCAACAACAAATTAATGAATAATGATTTTGTCCCCGTTTGTAGCCTCCTTCATTAAGGACAATTAAAACTTGTATTACGAATCAAGAAGCGCTTCATTGGGATATCTATACCTAATTAGTTGATAATCCCAACCCAAGATGAGAATTTTTTTTCTCCAAAAATATTGTAAAAATGATTTTCGCTCAGGACGCTTTATTGCTTGTAATCATTTATATATTATTTATATTTGTACATCTAATGTAGAAATATATTTGTACATAAAATGTAGAAGAAGGTTAGCGGCATCATTGCGAAATTTAAGTGTTTGAAAAAACACTTCTTTCAAACAGATGAAGTCTAGTAATCGTATTAACTTAATAGGAACCGGCTAGGACCCGCGTTATATATACTGGAAAGATTCCTAGAGATTCCTAAGATCTAGTAATCGTGTTAATGACTGCTCACCGTCTCCAATGACGGTTAAAGTGATACTAATTATAAGTACTAATTAAAGCACAATTTTGGGCTCCGTTGAGCAATCCTCTATATACTAGTGGTGGCTTCCGGTGCGTATAATAGGGGGACGTGGGTTCGCTTCCAAATCGCTGTGAGAATTTTTTTACACTTAAAATTGGTAAATGTAATTGATAGAATAGTAATTAAACAACTTTAAACGGTTTAAATCGCGTATATTTATCATTATTTTAGTCACCCCGTGACTACGATCACTGCAAAGTGTTTGAAACGTCGGGACAAAAATAATGATAAATATACGCGATTTAAACCGTTCAAAGTTGTTTAATTACTATGTGTAATAATCGCGTAAACCTAAGTACTTGATAGTAGTATACATTTCTTTTAAAGAAATACAATATCAGTCCCGTACAGTATGTCCTCAAAAAGATATCAGTAGTGTTATTTATGTACCTTTATTTCTCCAGAAATTAACCTTGACCTTGGTAGATATATCATATCAGTTCAGACATTTGCAGTCACAACCGGATAAGTCCACCTTTTTCAAACAAAACCGGTTTAATACATTTTTATTCCTTGAATCACTTCTAGAATATAAAAGTAAATAAAAATTGATTACTCATGCAACAATATACCTTATCCACCTAAGTATAATAATGCAATTTTATGTTATTAATCACCTCCATATATAGATCAATATTGAGTGATTTTTTTTTCTTCCAAACCCATCAGGTGTAGTTCCAAAAAGAAAGTTTTTCAAAATGATTCTAAATATATATATGAATTGCAGTTTTCATTTCAATGAGACGAGAAAATGCTAAACAAAAATAAGTAATTGGCAGTCGGGTTTTTTACTTTTTTGAATTTGAAGCGCTCGTAGCGAAGTTTTTTTAGCTGTTATTAAACCGATCAGCAAAGTTAAGCAATGTCCGCTGCGCTCATGAGTTGGATGTGTGACCGCATTACTACTGAGAGCTTCGGAGGGAATGTTAAGCCCTCGGTCCCGGCTGTTGTCTTAGGATGATAGTCGTTATATCATGGTGGTAGGCATTTTACGAATGCCCGCCTGGCTAGCTACCATCAAGTAGAAAATCTGTCTCCAATCACCTAACGGTGTGTTCCGGGAGCAGTCCTTGAGAGCTAGTAATTCTAGGTTAGCCTGAACAACATCTTCGACCACATCATCACTTACGATCAGGTGAGATAGTGGTTAAAGGTTAACCTATCAGGCATACAAAATAATAAAAAATACTACTTTTATTTAAGTATGTACATGTTACGTGGTACATAATGTTTGTTTATGTTCGACAGCGGAGACAGAGAGCAGCACCCGGCACAGCGGGAGGTCGTGCAGCGTGGCGTCGGACACGTCGGACTACATGGAGTCGCTCTCCGTGTCGTCGCTGAGCTCGTGCGACGTGTCCGCCGAGCGCGACCGGCACGCCGCGCGCCCGCGCCCGCGCCCGCGCTCCGGGAAGGAGTACGCGACCATAGACCGGACCGCGCTCGGCGCACACCGCTCTTAACGCATATATACCTACCCATCTCTAACGTGTACTTAGTGTATATTATTATGTAAAGCTTTGTTTGTACTTACGTATAATAAAGGATAGAATGGCAGTTTTATTTTAATTTATTCCGCCCGTACAGTAATATTGAACTACGTGGAAGAAATGCTATGCCGCTGGATATTTTTTTTCCGTTGCGGATAATTCTTTCGTTTTAATTATTTTAAAACATTCGATTATTTTGATTGTTTTTTTTTATGTTATCGTGACGAAACGAGCACGACATCCACCTGGTGTTAAGCTGTAACCTCTGCAGATGCAGTTCGTCAAAAGAAATCAACTGCACTGCGCCCACGACCATGAGACTTAAAGTTATTAAAACTTGTTTTTTTTTTATTTTATTGTGATGGAGATGGAACAAGCTCGAGGCCCACCTGATGTTAAGCGAACTAACCTCTGCCACATATGCATTTCGTCACAATTCACGAATTGCACTGCGCCCGTCACATTGAGACATATTTGTTAAGTCTCATGTGCCTGTAATTTCACTGGCTCTCAAGGACTGCTGCCGGAACACACCGTTAGATGCTTGCAATTGCAATTTGCAAAATACCCTTCCACCATGCGGTGAAGCTCAAGCCCGCGGCGGGATTTGAACCATGGACCTGCTGCGCGGCGTTCCCTATCCAATACAACTGAGCCATCACTGCTTCCTATAATGTTCACCGACACCCACATCCTTCAAACCGGGTGAATATGAACATTATTGCTTGGCAGTAAAAATAGGTAATATGGTAGTACTTCCTCGAATATAATGCTACTGTACATAAAAGTTACAGGTATAGTAGGTACTTGAATGATATCATTCTGGCGTACCTACTCACCTCGCGTCCGTGAAAACGGTTTAAGCTACGATGATAGTTAATATCTCAAGAAACAATGGCAAAATCTTGACCACATTATACCAAATCTTAGAAATAGCACAGAGTCAAAAATTATTAAGCTCTTTTGATGAGTAAACTGGATTGAAGTTCATCCTAGCGCACTCAACTTGATATCTCAGCAATGGCTATTGGTAGTTGACTAGAGGTTTTGGACTAACTGCGAGTCCGCAATGGGTTCTAGATAACCTGTTGTGTATAGTTTATAGTTTTGTTTATAAAGACATAATACCTTAGATTTCGATGACTTACACCCTATTTCACCAATATAGGTTTCAATTTAATAATACGTGGATAACTTTATACTAACATGTGATAGGGATTCCTGACGTGGAAGAACGAAAACCTCCTGGTTTGACTTTTATGCGACGGCAGCTGCGGTTATAAAAATAGTAAGTATTAGGAGCAGTAGCAATGACCATATTTCTTAGTTTATCGAGCTATACCGCCAACCTGGGACTGTCTAATTCCAAACGTTACTCTCGTTAATAATATCAACATACGTACGTAAAATCTTCAGATATTTACAATTAAAGTTTTTTTTTTTTTCGAGAATAGTTTAAGCAATCGTGTTTTGGTTTTTAACTTTCCCCTCAGAAATATAAAGAAGAACAACATATATTTTTTACGTAGCCACAAACTTAATATTTTTGTCTAAATATTCGTTTAAGTGAAGCCTATTCGACACTATTCAGCGCCTTGATGAAAATGGTTTTCATTTGATAATGCGGACTCCTGAATCGGCATCGCTTTAAAAGGAAAATGTCATAGTTATGTCAATGTTACTTCATTCCCATTCTAGTTACGCAATAAGGCCCAGGGATGTATTCTGCAGTTGCGGGTTCAAGTCCCATTGATGGAAGTTATATTTTTCTATCCGAAATATTTTTAAGATTCTCACTTGAGTCTCACAGTAATTTTGCCATAAATCGTTAAATTAGCAAATAGTGTCTAGCGCAGACTTGAACCGTCGAGGGCGGCGCGGATTGTTGCGGATAAATAGAATAATGGTAAATGGTAAAGGTCAACATTTGGTACAGTTTACCTGCCTACAACAAATCGGTCGATGTTTTTGTCAGTATATTCAGACGGATTTCAGTTTGTATTAATTTTGGAATTCTGTTATGAATACGCTGTCTGTAATTAGTTATCACCAAAATGAGTAGAAGTTTTTTTTTAATGGCGGTATGCCTTTATTAAACAAATACTACAAACTATATACAACACTAGCAGAAGTTAACTTTCAATACCATTTCTTTACATATTATATAGTGCGGTAAGTCGTACCTAATCTACAAATAAATGTGCGTAGTACCCTATACAAAAACGAATCCAAGTAGAAATAGATAACGTTCAGTAATTTCGACCACAGCAATATGTCTTCGGTAGTATAGTGGTAAGTATCCCCGCCTGTCACGCGGGAGACCGGGGTTCGATTCCCCGCCGGAGAGAATCTTTTTGCACTTAAATTTTTTTTCTATAACATATCAAGAATGTATAGTATATTTTTGAATTAAAATCGAATACTTTCATTAACCTACTATATTCGATTACTAATTTCACATTATCTTAACACTAGTTGATTCATCTTCGTGTTTTCTTATCAGCTACGAATAATGATTTGTTGCATTTTATTATACAATAATAGTAGTTTATGCAACTGTCATATAATAGAGGGTATTAAAATATGTGTGTAGTTTTTTTAAACGAGCCGCAGGCGAGTTTCAAAATAAGATAATACGAGTGTTTTAATACCTAATTATATGCAGTTGCATACACTACTTTATTTTATCTCATGGCTGGAATTTTGATTCAGCCTACCAACCTAGCAAGCGAATATTTTTATAATAAGTTTCATGAAAGTTATTGGTTTACAATACGATGAAGGCCAAACAAGCTTGGAATTAATGGATGGCAGGGCATTTTGCGAATGCCCGCCTGGCTAGCTACCACCCTCAAGTAGAAAATCTGTCGCCAAGCACCTAACGGTGTGTTCCGGCAGCTGTCCTTGAGAGTCAGTAATTCTAGGCTAGTCTGAACAACATCTTCGACCACATCATCACTTACCATCTGGTGAGATAGTGGTCAAAAGCTAGCCTATCAGAAATAAAAAAAAGGGTAAAAACGGGACCCTATTACTAATAATTCACTATCCGTGTGTCTGTCTGTCACCAGGCTGTATCTCATGAACCTTGATAGCTAAACAGTTGAAAATTTCGCAAATGATGTATTTCTGTTGCCGCTATAACAACAAATAATAAAAACTCGGCCAAGTGCGAGGCAGACTCCCGCACGAAGGGTTCCGTATCATTCTATACAACATTAGTTGGTGAAAATAAAACAACGGTTATAATAATATTGTTTTTACTTATTTTAGTAAATAATACGGGATAACTCACGTGAATAAGTCAGATAGCTCCGACTATAGTTTCAACCACATTCGGTGGACTTTTTCAAGGAGAGCTCGGGACGCCCGCGTTGACGTCTTGCTGACCACTATAATACTATTAATATTGTGCAGATGGTACTGAACGCTTCGTGCTCGAGTCCGACTCGCACTTGGTGGTTTTTTTATTTGTTTTCGTTTTTGCGTTCGAGCTTCGAGCAATAACGGTAACATATACATAATTAGCTTTTTTTTTATATTATTGTGATGGAACAAGCGCGAGGCCCACCTGATGTTAAGCGGTATCCTCTGCCTATAACAGATGCATTTCATCAAGTGACGAACTGCCCTGCGCCCATCACCTTGAGACATAGCTGTTAAGTCTCATTTTGCCTGTTATTTCACTGGCTCTCAAGGACTGCTGCCGGAACACACCGTTTGGTGCTTGGCGACAGATTTTCTACTTGAGGGTGGTCGCTAGCCAGGCGGGCATTCGCAAAATGCCCTTCCACCATGCGGTGAAGCTCAAGCTCTGGACGGGATTCGAACCATGGACCTGCTGCTTGGCAGTCCATAGCCAATGCCACTGAGCCATCACTGCTTCAAAAAGTGAGTAGAAGCCTTCTACTTGTTATTTTTAAAACTAATATAATTATTATTTTAATTACATGTAATTACTAGTAGCATGTTGTGTTAGCCTTTAAGAGATTATACATTAAGCAGTGTACCATATTATCTAGAAAAATAGTCGTGTATGTAAAAATGTAATAATTGTTGGCTGACCAGAAATAAATAAATACAATCAATAAGCTTGGTGTGATGAGTAAAAAATAACATATAAGGACCACCCAACAAAACACACACTTTTTATCTACTTCACAAACACGTAACATCACTTTACCCTTAGATTTCGATCTACCCCAACGTCGAAGAAAAACGACGAAGCATTCCCCAAAGGTCCCCTTGGCCACTGTATATACAATAGTATCGCGAAAAAATAAAACATTTCGATTGCAATTTCTCTAATGCCCCGTCCATGTTATCAACAGCGATATCAGATGTCCCTAGAGAGGAATCCAAGGATAAAGCCTACCTACCTAAAAGGTTTTACTCCAAATTTGATATTAGGAAGCGTTCGTAGGGAAAGTAGAATAATGTTTGATAGTTAATATAATAATAATAATAACAAAGCTGCCAAAGAGCCATGGAACGAAGCATACTTGATATAGTTAATACCTCTGCATAATTTTGACTTAACTGAAGATAGTAAATTACAAAAAAACAAATATACTATAGAAAAAATTTTAGTCATGTGCGGAATTCGAACCCGCGTCCATCCACCCCTTGAGCCGGGGTGGATGGACGCGGGTTCGAATCCCGCAATCCCGCTTATTTACAAGTATAAAACCAATTGCAAAATTGGTCTTATTTGTAAGGGGTGGATGGACGCGGGTTCGAATCCCGCACAGGACTTAAAATTTTCCTATCATATATATGTAATTTTGTAAT
Source organism: Plagodis pulveraria (assembly GCA_963890685.1). NCBI lineage: Eukaryota > Metazoa > Arthropoda > Insecta > Lepidoptera > Geometridae > Plagodis > Plagodis pulveraria. The sequence goes on from OY982968.1 coordinate 3,924,065, forward strand.
GTAATCCGCATAGCAGGCGTTATTGCAAACATAACAATATCAAAATTAGATAGAAAAGTTAGCGAATTTGTAAAGTACCTACTCATACCATGTCTTTCATTTACGTATTGTGTTAATTTATTTTTATGGGATTGTGACGGAACAAGCATGAGGCCCACTTGATGGTAAGCGGTTACAATACAATACAATACAAAAATTCTTTATTGTTTACCAAGTAAAAGTAAATTACATTGATTAAGACTAATTATCCTATGGCAGTACAATGGGCGGTCTTATCGCTATGTAGCGATTTCTACCAGACAACCTTTGGATCTTTTACCATCGTCACGCATCAGACCGTTCGGTTCGAGAACAGCTGGAACATTGGCGCTGGTAAAAGCCCGGCGAATGATATCGTTAAGGCTGGCGTGGCGGGAAATTCGACCAGCACTTCGAGAGCAGGAGAGGCCATGGTGACCGAGTTGGTCAACTGCAGTACCACACTGGCAGTGATGTGCAACACAACACCTTGCACCCAAGCGTAAGCTAATAGCGAGACGAAAAGCGGAAGGATCTATAAGGCTACCAGTTTTGTAAGAAGGAATGGCTTGTAACCAAAGACCTGATTCCCACACAGAAACAGCGAGAATACGAGCACGATCTGCGATACTAGGGCACGTATTTAAAAGATCTTTCCGTGCTAGCTCGCATAGGGGCCGATCCCACTGTTTCTGAGATGACAACATTTTTGGGAACTCAGTATTTGGACAAGCCAGTCCCCATGTGGTTTTGGCCTCAGCCAGATATGCTACATCAAAAGAGCCTAAAGATTGTGCAAGAATTTTTTCTACTAATTTGTGTGTACTGTGTACAGAAGACAAAAAAGCTGGTAATGCCACACTAGAAATTTTGCGTATCCCTATGCCTCCCAACCTCACAGGGAGGGAAGCTTGCACCCAAGCCCTATCATCCATCTCAACATTCAAAACCGAAATTAACGTATCTTTTAATAAATTGTCTAAGCTTAAAAGAAGCTCACTGTGTTTCCACAGCTGACAACATCTCAAAAAGTATGTAAATTTAGGAACGAAAAGGCAAAATCTAATAATAGTAAAAGCCATATGGGCGTTAATTTTGAATAATCTGCTAGAAGCATTTCTAAACTTTTGAATTTGTTCTTCGACAAATGGTGACAAAGATTCGTCAAAAATCGGTGAACCCAAAAGACGGAGCGAACTTTTTTCTACTAATTTTATATTAGGCGCAAGTAAGTTGAATTTTTCAATAATCGAAATTTTATCCGGACAAGTATCACAAACAAAAAGTTCACATTTGGAAAAATTGAGTTCAAGGCCAATAAGACGAAAATCGTCTATAAGTACTCGCAAGTCATTCAATACCGTGTTCGCATCGCCACCTAAGGTTCCGTCATCCAAATACCAAACGTTAAGTTTTGATTGGAGACGTTGAATTATTGAGTGGATGGCAAGGCTAAAGATGGCTGGTCCCAGAGGATCACCCTGTTGACATCCTACGGAAGATAATATAAGATAATATAAGACCTGACGGCATGACTCTGGTTCCATGGAAGTTAGGACGGCCCTTAGTGTGGGACGCTACATGCGTAGACACTTTAGCGCCGTCACACCTTTCTGAAACCCACGTGAGGGCTGGCGCCGCGGCTACTTCGGCAGAGCAACTCAAGCGGCGCAAATATGCTAACCTCGGTATGGGTTACATATTTGAGCCGTTTGGTGTAGAGACGTTGGGGCCGTGGGGACCGGGAGCTCATCGTATTTTCCAAAATCTATCAGAGCGCTTGGTCGATGCGACGCGTGATCAAAATGCTGGCACCTATTTGGCTCAAAGAATAAGCATTGCAATTCAACGGGGCAATGCTGCCAGCATGCTGGGCACGCTGCCAACTGATAGTGGGCTAGAGCATTTGGACTCCCTATGAGTCCAAATGCTTTTACTGTAGTAGCTGTAGTATTGTAGTAGCTGTACTGTTGTATGTAGTTTGTAGTATTTGTTTAATAAAGGCATATCGCCAATAAAAAAAAAAAAAAAAAAAAAAAAAACCTTTGGATGGACAGAAATAAGGGACAAGGTAGACGGTGGTGAACAATTAATTAATGTTAGATAATTAAATTCAGATACATAAATCTAATACGTGATAAATAAATAAATAAATACCTACATATATACATAATAAATATATATATATACTAAAGTTATACATACATAAATAACATACCTTTAAATAACACATATATCACAAATTACTTAAATATGCATCTACATATATTACACATAATATAAACAAATAATTACAATGTTATATACTGGATAAGTAGTGATTTTTTACCATTATTTTAAAAATTCCAATCGATTTGGCACGTCTGAATTCTAGTGGTAAAGCATTCCATAGTCGTGCAGCCTGTACTGTGAAGGACTTGCTGTAGTACTGAGAGCTATGAGGGGGGATTTTAAGTTGGAAGGTGTTGGAAGAACGTAAGGACAGATTATGGGTGACATGGAGAAACACAAAACACTTTTTTAGATATGTAGGAGTACTGGAAACAAAGAGAATACTGTATAGAAGATGTAGAATATGTGCATTCCGGCGAAGTCGCATGGGCAACCAATTCAATTTTTTGCGTTACTCGGATATATGGTCGTACTTGCGGAGGCCATATATGAAACGAATACAAAAATTTTGCAGGCGTTCTAGTTTATCAAGCTGTTCTTGAGTTAGATCGAGATATGATATGTCAGCGTAGTCGAGAATTGGGAGTAAAAGTGATTGTGCGAGCGCAATTTTAGTTGTGATTGGTAAAAAATTTTGGAGTCTAGAGAAGAAGCGGAAGCAAAGATTTTGCGGCTAGTTTCAGCGAGCTGTGGTACCCAAGATAATTTCCTATCCATGATGATACCTAGATTTTTAACTGTGGTGCTGTAATCTATAACTTGTCCATCAAAGATAACATGTGGAAGGCGAAACCAGTCAATCAAGGAAACCATTCTTGAGCTGCCAATGATAATTGCATGTGTTTTCGCCGGGTTGACCTTGAGACCATAAGATTTACTCCATTCAGAGATTCGTCGCAAATCAGAATTGACTATTTCGATCGCTGCTGGCAACTCTCTGCCTATAACATATGCATTTCGTCAATGACGAACTGCATTGCGCCTGTCACCCTGAGACATACAGTGTTAAGGGCCTGTTTCAGAATGTTCGAGTAAGTTCCGGTTATACTACCCAGAAATTATTTAATAAATAAAACACTATCTTTGCGTTTCAGAGTCATCGATTTAGCCTATTGGTTAAAGCTTGAAACGCGCTGCATGGTAACTGTCATTTTTATCATTCGGTTATTTTATGTTCTGGGTAGTATAACCGGAACTTACTCGAACATTCTGAAACAGGCCCTAAGTCTCATGTGCCTGTAGTTTACTGGCTCTCAAGGACTGCAACTCCGGAACTGTTAAGAACTTCTAATTTCTACTTGCTAACCAGGTGAGCATTTGCTAATCTCCTTCGTTGGTGCTGGGGATCGAACCTGCGGCACGGCAGTCCATAGCTATTACCTCTCTGTTATCATTAAAGTATAATATTTCACGGTCTCTAAATGGTTCACCGCGAAATTCTAAAAAGTTTACATACCCATTGTTATTTATGTAGAACCACAAATCGAGCTTGATCAAGTTAATCATTCATAAAGCAACAGTCTTCTTGGGAATTAACATGGATTCAAATGTATAGTGGGGTACTGTATAGTTAGGGCGAACGAAGCGAGCCCTTATCACTGTCCAACTTGAACATTTTGTTCAAGTTGTAAGAAAATGTTCCAGTTCTGAGATACTGACCTTCCTTACTGAAGAACTATCAAGCCTTTAGATGTGTGCTTTAACACAGTAATTTAACTTCATATCTAGATGTGCTGTCAGTAAAAAAAAATATTACCATTAAAAAAAGATTAACAATTTTATATTCATTGGATAGAATATTATTGTACTATTAACGCCATCTGTTGGAAAACCAAAGAGTTAACATCGCTGCAACATAACCAAACTCAAATACAACGTAGTTAATATACGTTATACTAGATGACACCACTAAAATCAGGTTGTAAAATAAACGCGTTGTAAAACAAAGCTCAGCTTTTTGCTCGTATATATAAAGTATTTTAATATTGTTAGGTTTGCAATAACGCCTGCTATGCGGATTACATTGCAAAATCACAAATATACAATAAAAATTTAAGTCATGTGCGGGACTTAAATTTCTCCTATCGTATATTTGTGATTTTGTAATAGGTATATATAGTATTTATAAATTATCTATCCGGGAGACTGTCTGCTGTAAATATGCCGGTCAGATAAGGGCAGTTGAAGGATGTAGCTACATATAGCTAGGCTGGTTTATGTGTGCGAATCAAGGATGCTTCGGTGAGTATACCTGGGCCGCTACTACAATTCAACGAAGTTTAGTTTTTCGTGTTTCGAGATAGTTTAGGCAACGAAAATTGAATTTGCGGTACGAAGTTCGTTGTTTCATATCGTCTATGGTCGGATCGCATCGTTCATCACAAATCTTGCCGCTATGGAATCTCCGATCCTACTCTGAGAACGCTATAAACCCTCAATCAGATTTAAGTCTTAAAGAAGAGATATTAAAGAACATTTTCACATGGTAAGAGTCTTATCTTATTCAGAATCTACACAGGCAAATGCTTGCAGTCTATGCTACAAACGAAGTAAAGGCCCACTGCACCGGGTTGCGAGACGGGAGACAACCTCCACCTGTCATGAGTGCGGCGCGCCCGTGGACACGGCGCGTCACACCGTGCAGGAGTGTGCCGCATGGGAATCCCAAAGGCGCACTCTGACAGTGGAGGTCCTTCTACTTGAGGGTGGCCGTTCGCAAAATGCACTACCACCATGCTATAACGACTGCAATCCTTAAGATAACAACCGGGACCGATGGCTAAACGTGCCCTTCGAAGCACGGAAGCGGTCTGTATTAATGTTGCGGTGAAGCTCAAGCCCGCGACCTGCTGGACCTGCTGCGCGGCAGTCCATAGCCAATACCACTGAGCCATCACTGGTTTGGTAGCTACAAACGCAAACAGGCCATGGCAAAAGCGCTATGCAATACTTGTAGCAGCCTATGCCATCTATATTGAGCCAGATAAATTTGAGCCGCCAGCGCTGTCGAAGTGTACTCCATGTTGGTCCTGGAGATACTTACACTCGAAGTTCGCTGGACACCGTCCGAGGACCCGGATGTGAGCGTTGGGACTTGGAGGGATCACTCAGTCTCGCTATTCATTGGCGAGTGACTGGTGTCAACGGGATAGAAGAGGAGCTGTTACGCTGATAATCATCAGTATTAAGAAGATATTTTCTAGGATGGTGATTATATTTATACTGTGACGGCAATAAAAAGTCATCACTTTTCATTATTCTCAGTTCTTTTTCGTATTTATCAATGAAAAACCTATGAACAAATGAACTACCACGGGAATAGCACACGTGTCGCGAACTCTATTGGTTTTAAAAGGTTTAAGGTGCAATGGGAGAGTTTATAAATGTGGGTTTTTTTGTTTGAAAGTTCCCGTGAGTAAGAGACATATTAATGTTTTCAATAACCGACTGTACTCACGGCATCGTCGCCGCGATTTAGAAGCGTGAACTCACCAGATGAAAGGCATCGGACATGCCCGAAACCTAGGTCGACAATCTCGACCAATACGCGTGAGTACAGCCGGTTATTGAAAACATTAAAATGTGTGTTTTATTATTATTATACGTTCTTACTTAGTTTTGATATTTTATCGAATATTACAATGTTTTTATTTAATGCTGTTTTAAAATTAAATTGCAAAATTAGCTCAAATGTAACATTGTTGAAAGTTGATTAACTGTTTTGTTCATCTATGGTACTTCCACTATGAAGCTCAAGCCGGTGTGGTGCGGATCGAACCAAGGACCTACAGCACTGTCCTTAGCTATTTATGTGCGTGTTATGTGCGTGTTATTAGGAAGTTTCCGTGAGTAACGGTGCAGAAATAAAGTACCTTTTTTTTTTAAAGTTATTGTGACGGAACAAGCTCGAGGCCCACCTGATGTTAAGCGGGCTAACCTCTGCCTATAACAGCGCCCGTCACTTTGAGACATAGTTGTTAAGTCTAATTTCCTGTAATTTCACTGGCTCTCAAGGACTGCTGCCGGAACACACCGTTAGGTGCTTGGCGACAGATTTTCTACTTGATGTATCCAAAGACGAGTAAAAAGTTTTTTTTATGCCTGGTTGTTTATAGCTTTTCACCACTATCTCATCTGATGATGAACGCACATACTCGTGGTATGTGCGTTCCTTAGTAACAGAACTGTGTCACTACAGTCAGTACAGTCATTCAGTATTCAGATTGTTTTGTAAGGATTTAATTTTGCTAGAGAGGCATTTTTTAATTTTTTCACCTTATGTATCTTTAAGCAATTGTAATAAATTACTACTATAATTATTATAATTAGGTATCTTTATTGATATGACAACTTAGGCTACAGTTACATGTTATTTATGAGTATAACTAATTTAAGTATAGCTAGGTACAATTAACATGTATTGTGTTTACAAGTATTCCTGAATCCCGCACTAGGGTGGCCCTGTGTCGTGGGATTCAGTCCCTTTCTTACTAACATATATATAATTAGAATTTGCTTAATTAAAGTCCTTATAAACAAATCTAAAAAACTATATAAGACGTTAATTACATTTCGAGTTTGTTTCGACAGCTATCTTTTATTTAAAACAATTGCATTTTTTTTGTTTCCGCCTACTGTTTCTTCTTCTGCTTTATGTAGAAAGATAGTGAATTGAAATTATGATGATGATTATTTCGAATGTTTATAAGTCCTAAGTGATGTTAAGATTTTTTATTGAAATTTCTTCAAATAGGAAGGGGATTCATGCATGGACACATGCAACGTAGGCGTAAATTGCTGATATTGTAAAAATCGCCTCATATACGCTCAGTTTTTTCACTGCGTTTGTACCGAGTATCCGTACTTCAGCCCATCTCATTATTACAACCATTTATTTCCCTAAATTTATGGAATTCTTACGGACAATAATTAAAGATGATCAGCGATATGTAGAACTTTTATTTACCCTTCTCAGTAGGCGGCCAAGAACACGCATTTGGAAGAGAGAAGAGCGCACATCCTTGATAGGTGACTTGCACAGTATTGTATCCTCATTGACTTGCACCACGATAGCCTATAACATACTCAGTACCTTACGGGCTCAGAGAAATGAATAAGAAAGAGGGAGTCTAATGAAAATCAAAAATGAAGCATCAAATTCGGCCAATTTTATGTAAGACACAACTCACTCACATAAACGTATCCAAATTCGGCCAATTTTGTCCTCATTCCCGATAGACCGTTGCACATTACGAAAGTCACACATAACGGAATTATATAATTAAAAACCGACTTGAGTATTAAAACATACGTATTAGATATTGAATATAATGTAGTTTATTTAATAATATACAACGCAATTTAGGTTATAATTTCGAATAAAAATGAAAACAAAAGTGTTGCCAGATATACATTTTAGGTTTTTTCCAAAAGTGTGCAGTTTTTGCATCTTCCCGTGGGTGTCGTAAGAGGCGACTAAGGGAAAAATACTGGAAGGTGGGCAGCAGCGCCTTTTAAAGAACTGCATACTTACACTGCGATCCCCAAGCCGCCTGCTAAGCGTGGGGATTATGGCACATCCCCCTAAATAGGGAAGGCTGTGTTCAGCAGTGGACGATCCGGCTAATACAGTATATATCTTGAATACTACTGAACCGATTTCGATAAAAATGACAGTAACTCCTAAGTTGTAAAACTTTTATTAAATGAAATAAGAATTTTTGCAACACTATTTCTAGTTTCTGCGAAATACGTGGACGAACATACATATATAGTAACATACATCCAACTACGTGGCGAGTAGTTTTCTTTTCAACTACGGCGCCTGCGACAAAACCATACCATATACGTAACCTAACACGCCTTTGATCAATTATTTATTGTCCTAGAGAACGTAAAGTCTAGAATATCTTAAAAAAAATTGCGAAACATTAAAGAAAAATCGTGAAGATTGTATTATAATAATATTGCGCATTATAAATAATATTATGTTAATGCGAAGTATTCTTACGAACAGATTTTGCTGTATATTCTTATGTTCAAAAATTTGTCTTCCATAAATCCTACAATTTAGTTATTTTTGCTTTCATATGGCAACACTTCTATCGCACACATGTATAAGAGTGTGGCTTCAGTTTGATGTTTTACGAGCCTCCGTCTTTTCTTCTATTTTGTCAGAGTTTCAAGGTAAGTGATTGGCTAGTATTGAATGTATGTAATGGTAAACCTGAACGAAATATTTATCTAGAGAAAAATTAGGACTAGTCAGCTCCCTGTGTAATCGAAGGACAAAGAAGAAAAGCCTGAATAGCTGTAGATCTCATGAACACCTGCTATTAAAAAAACGTACTGACCCAACATATCTAAACAAATATAATAAAGAGGAAAGCTTGGATTGTTTGTTTGTTTGCATTGAATAGGCTCTGAAACTACTGGACCGATTAGGATGAAATTTGGTATGGAAATAGTTTGAGACACGAGGAAGGACATAGGATAGATTTTATCTAACTGCGCAAAAAGAGGTGTTGCACGATAACCGATATACCCGCGGGCGGAGCCGCGGCCGGAAAGCTAGTTAAGGATAAGGCTAGAGTGCTCGTGCGTGCATATACAAACCGTATTCACAATAAAATAAAAAAATCTTATCCTACTTACTTTAACTATTATTATAAGCTACCATATGAAACATTTGTGTAAAATTTTATCTATTCTTTAAATACCTATTTGCACTGCATTTAATATCTACGTTATGTAAATATTTGAGTCATATTTAGCACGTGAGCAAAAATATACTAAGATGACAGGTCGCGCCGCCCGCCGTCGCCGCTGATACCCTTGAAACAGATTTTCGGAACGGCAGCCGGAACTTGAAGCTGAGACAAATCTCCTACGATATTGTATTTCAGGGTTGAGCATCATCGGTATTTCCACAAACATAGTTAAAAATTACTCATACCATTTGCATTGTATATCGTCGGTAAATGCTAATTTGCTAAACTCGATGACGCGGCGATTGGCGCATTCAGTCTTCTTTTAATTTAGGAAGGTATACCTAACCTCTTTAACACCCCCGTGGGGTACCGGGTTAGAATTGCACCTCCCCATATCATCCCGTGGGTGTCGTAAAAGGCGACTAAGGGAAAAATACTGGAAGGTGGCAGCGGCAACTTCTAAAGAACTGAGATCTCTCACTGCGATCCTCAAGACGCCTGCCAAGCGTGGGGATTATGGCAAATACCCCCTTTACAGGGGAGGCTGTGTTCAGTAGTGGACGATCAGGCTGATACAGTATACCTAACCTAAGATAAAAATGCATCATCATAAACATTTTCAAGCATAAACATTTGTAATCACTACATAGTGTAAAACAACGCTTCCCGCTGTATGTATCTCCCTATATATACTTTAATCTTGAAAACTAGTCAACGCATTCTGATGCGGGTTTTTTTAATAGATAGAGTAATTCAAGAGGAAGGTTTATATGCATAATACATGTATAATATAGTAGAGAAACACTGATAATTTTAGCTTCTAATGTGATGTCATAAATAAACACTTTGCGCTTACATTGCAAACGCTGGCTGAACCCTACGAGACAGATCAAAATAATGTACTACAGTATATTGTAGGTTCATCTTAAAAAAGTCTACAAAAGTTCTGGCATGGTATATGTCTATATCTTAGGAATAACCTACAATAACCATTTTAATCATTTACTTTTTACGAGAAATTGAGCTTATTTACAAAGCAATTTTAAGCAATACAGCAGTAATCCTTATTCAATAAGTATCTCTAATACATTGTACATTTTATATAAATCAATATGGCTCTTTACAGCCAATAATTTAAATGAATATATTCAAAGATATACCAGATTATATAGCATTGCCCCCGAGCGAAGTCGGGGCGGGTCGCTAGTTAATTTTATTTTTGTCTTGTTAATTTAAAAGCCACGATAAAACTTTGAACAAATGCCTTCCCAATTAGTGAGGGTCTGCCGTAATCCGCTTGGCAGGCGTTTTAGCAGTTCTTCGGAAGGCACTGCTGCACACTATCTGGCATTTTGAAGTCGCCCTTAAGACAACCACTGGAAGATATAGGAGGGTGTTCCGGCACCCCACGGAGACATCTGAGGTGTATTTTAAATAAGATATGATGTACCCCATCCTAAATGTTTAAATGAAAAGGGTAGAAAGATGATGACGACAGTATTTATTACGTATGAAGCCAAGTTATTTACATATAGTAATCAAAAGCTGCCATAAATGCAGCTTTTAGAATCTTTGTTCTTAAGACAAGTGCAAACGCGATAACCGCAAATTATATTTAACTGTATTAAGTGTAAAAATATTATGATTATTGGTAAATTTTAATCAATTATTTACATAGACGTAATTAGAATTTAATATATTCATGTAGTATAAATATGTATTAAATGTAACTTTGGACTTGCCTGTAAAAAATTACAATTGGGCTAATAAAACTTCTTTCTATCTTTAAAAACAGTCCAAGTGCGAGTCCAACATCATTCCTTTAGGTTAAGAAAAACTGTTATTTTATCACAGCTTCAAAACTACAATAAAAATCTGGGTTTTAAGTTATTTATTGGTGTAATACACCACTAATAAACTTACTGAATTCCAGATTGCTAACAAAACTGTTTGAGATAGACCCTATTAGAAAAAAATTCAAAAAATTGTCAATTTTAATGACCCACGTATTTTTTTTAAAGTAAGATATAAAATACATGTTTCCTCGTATCAATGTCTAGACATTACAGTCCCTATGGTGGGGTGCATATATTTTTTGGGCTACTTTCTTGAGTACTAGAGTCCCCCTGAAAATTATTCAATTGAATTTTTAGTTAATTATCCTTCTTTGGGGAAAGGGCAGGTTTGTACCTCATTCAGTTTAAAAGTTAGAGACTGCGGCGGCGGCAGCGTAACATACTCCGATGTGCGGACAGACAGACATATAGACAATCAGCTGAGTCTCATTAATAGGGATGTGTACGAGGAATAAGAAAAAAAAAACACGAATTCTGCGTCTTGTTCCCCTTTTTAATCGACTACACATAAAAAAGAAGAGCTTCACAATTCAACGGTATTTTTTGTAACTGTGTGTGTTTCCTCTTAACTATTTACAGGATGTACCGATTTTGATGATGTTTTTTATATCCGGAAGCTGGTGCTTGTCATGTGGTCCCATTTAAATTAAGTGCCATCTGATGTATTTGAGCTATCCCTAATATTGCGTGTTATTTATATATTTATTAATGTTAATTTGAAGTCGGTTTATCTTTGTTAAAATTTCTCAGCGTCCAAAACTGATTAAAGTATTTTATGTCATTAAACTTCTAAGAAGGAGTAAATATAACTCCTTTCTTAATTAAACTTTCTTTTATGTAAAAATTTTCTTGAGATCCTCTAAACACAGCGGATATTTTAGTGATTTGCATGGTCAAATTTTCTTTAGTAATAATTAGTTATTGAAAAATGCAAGTAGACTGGTACATTTCTATAGCTGGCCTACATTATATGAAAAAAGTAAAAAAAAAATATTGCTTTAGTTTTGGAGCAGAAAACAATAAGAAACGTCGATTAAGTAGTCTTTATTGTAGTTGTTCCTATTCCTGTTCCAGTACGCTTTCTTCCTAATTAATAGGGCTCCATTTTGGATTTTTGGGTTCGTACCCTAAAATTACTACACTCAAGTGTCTTACCTACAGTAACCTACCTATTTTGTATCTATAGGACATTGTTTGACCACTAGCTACCTAATTCTAGGTTATCATGAACAACATCTTCGACCACATCATCACTTACCATCAGGTGAGATAGTAGTCAAAGGCTAACCAATCAAGCATAAAAAAATAGCTTCAGTTAGTCACCTGATGGTAATTCTTATTGATGATGTAGTCGAAGAATAGGTGTCCAGAATCGGAATATTTATTCATACTTATCTCTAGGTTATATAGAGATAGTAAATACGATTGCAGAGTGTGCGTAAGCTGAGACCTTTCTTTACTTATAATCAGACCTTGTTCTACTTCATTTTAATAACATGACGCGATCAGTGTGTGGGGCTTACCCATCAGTATGAAATGCGTTTTATCAAAACAAGTATAAATTAATTTACAAAGTAAAAAACCCGACTGCAAATTATTTATTTTTTCAATACCCTTGCTCGTAAAGTGAGCTTTATTATATCCTTCTTAGGGCCATAAACCGAACTAGAACACCCTCGTGCATAATAATATTATACACTAGTGCGTAATAGAATTATCTCTACAAAGTTAAGTTAGTACCTAACTGCAAATTATATGCGAGTAAACAAAGCATTTTCTATTTAACCGGGTAATACAGATTTGTAACATCAAAGAGGTTTATATGTAATAAACCATCATACATTTGCCGCGTGCAAAAAAAAAAACATTGCTTGCTATTTTCCTTAATTTTCGTATGTTGTTTGTATCGCATTTATGCAATATATTTTTTTTCCTCGCAAGTGTGTTGAGAAACCTCGTATGAAACTCGTGCGCGTTGTTTATTACAATCTCTACTCCATTTAGGGATTCGATCTTCGATCTCAGGCCTAAAATCCGTCTCGTTTGTAATAAACAACTTTGCGCACTCGTTGCATAATGTACTATTGTTAAACGTTTTATCGTTCCATTGAAATTAAAAGTGCAAGTTATATATATTTATGGAATTGTTTTTTAAAGGCCTTCAGTGTGATACCCCTTTCGATGGGTTTGGAAGAAAAAATTTTTTTAACACACAATATGCCGTCTAAAATCCGCCATTTTTTTTTATGTATCTAATATTACTTACGCTATACCTGTAACAGCTCCTGAATTTTAAGACCACCTGTGACCTAACCACTGCCTATAACAGATGCATTACGTCACAAGTTATGAACTGCACTGCACTCATAACCCTGAGACATACAGTTGTTAAGCCTGATAAGTCTCCAGTTTACCGGCTCTCAATGAATGCTGCCGGAACACATTGTTACTTACTCGGCGCCAGATTTTTCTACTTGAGTGTTAGCCAGGCGAACATTAGCAAAATTCTCTTCCGAAGAAACTCAAGCCGGCGCGGGGCGGTAGGCATCGAACCATGGACCTGGGTCACGGCAGTCCATAGCTATTACCGCTCGGCTAACACTGCCTCAAATACTGTTTTATTATCTTATTCGAACATACATTTTGAAGCAGTGATGGCTCAGTGGCATTGGCTATGGACTGCCGGGCAGCAGGTCCATGGTTCAAATCCCGCCACGGGCTTGAGCTTCACCGCATGGTGGAAGGGCATTTTCGAATGCCCACCTGGCTAGCGACCACCCTCAAGTAGAAAATCTGTCGCCAAGCACCTAACGGTGTGTTCCGGCAGTAGTCCTTGAGAGCAAGTGAAATTACATGCAAAATGAGACTACAAGTATGTCTCAAGGTCATGGGCGCAGTGCAGGTCGTCACTTGTGATAAAATGCATCTGTTATTAGAGGAGCAGAGGATACCGCTTAACATCAGGTGGGCCACGTGCTTGTTCCGTCACAATAACATAAAAAAAATAAAAAAAATACATAGGTACCATAATACCGCGCGGGGCTATTCAAATTATTGAAGATTATCGTCCTGTTCTTGGATTATCGTAAAAGGCGATGTAGGAAAATTCGCGCCTAATAAGCAGCATCACTAACGTAGATATCATAGATCCATGAAAACTAGCCACACCTACAACCTAGTAATTAAACAACTTTAAACGGTTTAAATCGCGTATATTTATCATTATTTTTGTCCCGACGTTTCAAACACTTTGCAGTGATCGTGGTCACGGGGTGACTAATTGGTTTTATTTGTCACATGAGTTATTAAGAAAATTATTTGGTCTACCGTCTGAAAATTTTATATTAATCATAACGTTCCCTATTCACGCAGTATTCGCTCACAGTGTCCAGAGGTCTTGCAGATTTGTGTTGGCCTTGAGATTTAATTAATTTGATGACAAGCAGGTGGTACTTGCCAACCATCATCTCTATTGAAATTTGGGTATTTTTTGATTTCAATAGCCTCGCGTAACATTCTTGGCATAAACCGGGTCTCTCTGGCGAGGATTTGTGGGTTGTCGAACCGAATGTAGTGGTTGGGTTTGTCCTGGGCATGTTCACAAACTGCAGACTTGGTCGAGCGTCTGTTCTTCATGTCAGCAATGTGTTCTTTTACCCGGATACCAACGCTCCTCTTTATTTTCCCAATGTATGACAGCCCACATTCACAATCAAGTTTGTAAACACCTGTATCTTGTAGGGGAATATTGCACTTAACCGGTCTTAAAAATTGGTTGATCTTCTTGTGCGACTTGAAGTAAGTTTTTATTGAAGCTCGTCTTAAGATATTACCAATTTTGTCCGTGACACCCTTGATGTAAGGTAAGATGGCAGGTTGTCTCTCAACTGTGGAAGGCTTGGGCCGCCTTCTGTGACATATTCGTGGGAGCTTGTGATTATTGCTTCGCAGTACTTGTTTTACATACAGAAGCTCCTCCTTGAGATGGTCAGTGTCGCAGATGCCATGTGCTCTCTGTAACAAAGATTTGCCTACGGTAGCCAACTGACATGGATGGTGATGGGAGTTACCAGTTTAATTACTATGTGTAATAATCGCGAAAACCTAAGACAGCATCACACCTACAATCGTTGCATTTTAGTTTAACTGCCTTGTTGGGACGTTTGAAAATTATGGTCCTATAATTTCTTAATAATTGAGGATAGTATATAAAATATATACATGTTCCCCGTGGGGTGCTGGGCTAGAATGTCACACATTGCTACCTGTGGGTATCGTAAGAGGCGACTAAAGGTAAATTACACATTACTTATAAGGTAAAGCAACATGTTACGGAGTGGGACGATCTGATCTATAATCGAGGTATCCTAAAAAAATCTTCAATTTCATATCTATTCTATCTGCGCTGAACGTGGCACTAAAATGTATTCTACATTTTAGTGCCACGTTCATATTTCCATATAAGAATTTGTGACTGACTTTCAAAAAGGGGTGTAGACCCCTAAATTTAATAAATGGTTTTTAGCTTGATTTTGACTTGGAAAATACATAATTTTCCGGTAAACCACACCGTTAGGTGCTTGGCTACAGATTTTCTACTTGAGGGTGCTAGCCAGGCGGGTAATCGCAAAACGCCCTTCCACCATGCGATGAAGCTCAAGCCGGCGCGGTGGGGAACGAACCAGGGTACTGCGGCACGGCAGTCCATAGCTATTACCGCTCGGCCATCATTGCTGCAAAATGTGATGGGCAGATGATGATTAAGATGACTTATACTTAATTGCGTATTCAGTTCAAGTTTGAAAGTCATTCGGCTGACAGAAAACGTGTATCGCTAATTGATAAAGCGCAATGACCCTAATCCTTCTTAAAATGTAAAGGTAAGTCGGTAATATTGCATGGAGTAACAATTATTTTCTCATATTGTTGACTACCTTATATTTGATCCAAAGGCTTTTTACCCAACTGCCAAGAAAAGTTTATATTTTACAACATTACAATATTTGAAGCGCTCGTAGCGAAGTTTACTTAGCTGTTCTTAACCGATCAGCAAAAGCAACGTCGCGTGCGGTTTTGAGTTGGATGGGTGACCGCTAGTGACATTACTACTGAGCGTTTCCGTACTTCGGAGGGCACGTTAGTCCCGGTTGTTGTCTTAGGATGGCAGTCGTTATAGCATGGTGGTAGGGCATCTTGCGAATGCCCGCCTGGCTAGCTACCACCCTCAAGTAGAAAATCAGTCGCCAAGCACCTAACGGTGTGTTCCGGCAGCTGTCCTTGAGAGCCAGTACTTCTAGGTTAGCCTGAACAACATCTACGACAACATCATCACTTACCATCAGGTGAGATAGTGGTCAAAGCCTAACCTATCAGGAATAAAAAAAAATACCATAGAAAAAATTTTAGTCATGTGCGGGATTCGAACCCGCATCCATCCACCCCTTGAGCCGGGGTATGCTCTAACCAATTGAGCTAACATGACATGACGTCATAACTCAAATCTTTCCTATCGTTCTATAACCATCGTATTGGGATGGAGGAATGGATGGACGCGGGTTCAAATCCCGCATATGACTTAAATTTTTCTTATCGTATATTTGTACTTTTGTAATGTAATCCGCATAGCAGGCGTTATTGCAAACAACAATAATAAAAGGCTATATTTTCGCGTATCTTGTATTTAATATTTATTTATTATCTCGTCTTCCAAACGGCTGGATGGATTTCGACAGTCAAACGGCTATCCTGTACATTGTTTTATATTTACACATAATAGGTACTGTACCGTATCAGCCAGATTGTCCACTGCTGAACACAGCCTCCCCCATTAAGGAGGGTTTGCCATAATCCCATGCTTGGAAGGCGTCTTGGGGACCGCAGAATAAGAGAACAGTTCCTCAAAAGGCGCTGCCGCCACCTTACGGTATTTTTCCCATAATTGCCTCTTACGACACCCATGGGAAGAAATGGGGTTGTGACATTCTAGCCCGGCACTCCACAGCAACGTAGGTACTACTAGGTTTTATTTTGAAATGAAATGAAATGAAATACATTTATTCATAAAATACAAAATTTTAAAATATGTTAGTATGCTTATTTGTAGTTGTTAATAATATAAAGATTGTATTGCCACGAACCAGCCTCAACTCAGCATAATGCTGGTTGCGGACAACCAGCGCTGGTCTTCCGTTGAGACTGGCGGTGACATCACGGACGTACGGGCGTTGCCTTAAGTACGAAATGTGCTTATAAAAAAAAAAGATAATATTATAAAACATGAGCTGGATATTTTTTAAGAAGAAAATGAATTACAATGAGGAGAATAATACTATAAAGGTACTAAGTAACTAAGTTATGGTACGAGTTACAAAAAAAAAGAAATACAAAAAATAATTAACTATTATATTATAAAATAAGGAAACCATTTTAAGATAAGTAACTTTAAGAGACAATAAATTGAAGTAAGTGGTTGTAATTAATCTTTATTTCAACCCTAAACCTAAAAAAAACAAAACCATCGACCTTCTATCAGCTATCATCCAAGTCACAGAATACTCAACAGTCACTACTACGACGGATTACGTATAAGCTGCGCGTGCGCAACTTCGGTACCAGTGCCGTTGCAACATCAGTCCAAGATGGAGACCCGCAGTGTTCTTCTCTGTTTGTTTGTTTTCGTGTGTGTTGGTGAAGTTTTCGGTGAGTCTACTAATTTATTGATTACTTTAGAAATTTATAGCTGAGGGTAGTTCTGTTGTTTTTTAATAAGTGGATTTTAAAGTGAAAAGTGTTGAAACAAGCGATAGTATAAGATTGCACAACAACCGGCTGACCTGCATTGTTGTTACAAATACGGACTAACAAAGAGGGGTTAAACAAATCAATGCACAAGTTGTTTCTTGTGTTGTTCATTGGAAATTCTGGAAAACTTATTCCTTTACAAACCATAGAATAAATATAAAAGGAAATAAGTAGCTAATGTTCTATTTTCGCGATTATAACACGTAGTAATTAAACAACTTAAAAAGGTTTAAATCGCGTGCATTTACCATAATTTTAATCTGCCGTTTCAAATAGAAGTGATTGTGGTCACTGGTTGTTTAATTACTATAAACAATTATAAATTAATTATAAAAGTAAAAACCCGACTGCAAATCATTTATTTACGTACGTTTTATCGTTCCATTGATATTAAAACTGCAAGTTATATGTATATGTTTTACAGCCCTTCATTTTGATACACCACTCAACGGGTTATGATAATAATAATAACGTTTTTTCGTCGTTAAAACACTCACATATTCATTACTTATGAAGTTCAAGATGGTATGAAATGTTTTACTCACTTAATTATACATATGACTTAGCACTCATGTTATACATATGAAAAAAAAAAACATTAAAATATGGCGTCAAAAATCTGCCATTTTTTTATGTACCTTTTTTTATGTTATTGTGATGGAACAAGCTCGAGGCCCACCTGATGTTAAGTGGACTAACCTCTGCCTATAACAGTTGCAATTCATCACAAGTCACGAATTGCACTGCGCCCGTCACATTGAGACAGTTGTTAAGTCTCATTGTGCCTGTAATTTCACTGGCTCTCAAGAACTTCTGCCGGAACACACCTTTCGGTGCTTGGCGACAGACTTTCTACTTGAGGGTGGTAGCTAGCCAGGCGGGCAATCGCAAAATGCCCTACCACCATGCGGACCAGTACCTGGCGCTATCAAGACGAATCTAAAGATAAATAAAATTGGCTAAGCCGTTTAAAAGTTATGGTGGAGTAAAGAAACTCACAAACATACATGAAGCCTGAAATCAAAACACTCCTTTTTTGGATAGTCGTGTAAAAAGGAAGTGTTTACACTCTCTGATACCCTGCAAATAAGTAAAATAAAAACATTCTTGGCTAGCAATTCGATAGTTAATAATATACAGAGTTCTTAGATCATCATCATCATCATCAAGAACAGTCGTGACGTCCACTGTTGATCAAAACCCTGCCAGTAAGGGCGGTTTGCTATAAACCCCACGCTTGCTCCAGTTCTTCAGGAGGCGCTGCTGTGGGTATTTTCCCTTTGCCATCTCTTATGATTCACACAGACCGATATAGAAGTGTACGATTCAAGCCCAGCACCCCACAAGGCTTGGTTGTTTAATGTATATTCCTAATAGGCCTTTGACCACAACCTCACCTGATGGAAAGTCATCATGACTTTAGTCATGATGACTTTCCATCAGGTCCATGGTCGATAGTGGTATTTAGGTATAACTCAGAATGGAAATTGGTTATGACGTATAGTTACCGGAACACACCTGTGCTTAGCTACAGATTTTCGACTTAGGAGTAGCTAGCCAGGTGAACATTAGCGAAATGCCCTACTAATACGCCAAAGAAAATAAAGGAATGAAAAAAGAAATATCCTTCGCTATTACGCGTTTCCCATGCACTCGATAACAATAATACTTAATAGTGCTATGACGAGTGTACCTAGGTACTGTACATGGCAACAGATTTTCTACTTGTGGATGTAATATAGCTGTAGCATCCACAAATATCCTACCATAATACAATAATTCCGTCTCGTTTAATTTATATATATTTATATTCTATCGTGAAGAAACAAATACGAGGCCCACCTCGTGTACAGCGGTAACTTGTGCCTTTAACAAATGCAGTTCGTCACAAGTGGCAAACTGCACTACGCTCATCACCCATAGACATACACTTGTTAAGTCCAATGTACCCGTAATTTCACCGGCACTCATACCGTTTAAACCGGAACACAGTAAAGTGAACATAATGCTTGGCAGTATAGATATAGGTATGGTGGCAGTACTTCTCCAGATGAACTCGCACAAGGAGTCCTACTGCTACTAAAAAGTGACTCTTCACGCCACAACGGCTGAACTGAACGGGTTTGGATGAAATTTTGTATACAGATAGTCTAGGTCCTAAAATTACAAATAGGGTACCTGCATACTTTTTTTAAGTATTTCCTAAGGGCGCTATGTAAGTTATATAACATACAAACTTATAATCTACTCGGGCAAAGCCGCGGTCGGAAGCAGGTGCATATATAAACAGTACATATCTTGATGATTGGTTTTCCCGTTTAGTTTATCTTATTCATAATAATATACATATGTAATGCAAACGGATGCATGGAAATATAATTGAAGTGCATTTATTAAGTTTATCTCTGTCGTTTGTGAGGTCATAACACGATGATGAATTCTTGAGAATTATTTATGTATTTTTAGGCAATATTGATTACCACCATACCGCTCGTGGCTTTACTAACACTATTCAGCGCTTCTGTCCTTCGGAGGGTACAGTCCTGGTTTTGTCTTGATGGCAGACGTTATAGAATGGTGGTAGTGCATTTTGCGAATGGCTAGGTACTTATAGAAAGTATAGGCTCCCAAGCACATGGGAGCGTATGCTGTGCTCCGGCAGCCGTCCTTGAGTGTTAGTAATTCTAGGTTAGTCTGAACAACATTTTCGCCCATTTACTTACCATCAGGTGGCGAATAGTGGTCAAAGGCTTGCCAATAAGTAGTGAAAAAACCTACTTGTTTCTCCTTGTTTGGCGGTAGAGCGAAAATATATTAGATTGCGCACTTCCATTGCGCAGTCTCCAGAATGTATCCGGCAAAAGATAGATAGTTAAAAAAACTGATTGTGGCGAATGTTCCACATTTTAGAGTTTTATCTTAGCAAGCTTGCAAAACTAAAGAAGGGTGCCGGAACGCCCGTGGGGTGCTGGAATGCCCGTGGGGTGCCGGGCTGTCCGTGGGGTCACTCGTCACTATTCTAACAAAAAAAGAATAATTGACATCGTGTGTAATTAATAAATTACAACTAAATGTACATTTTGACTTTCATCCCCTTTCCCGAGAGAACCGTACTGAATTTCGGGATAAAAAACATACACTGTCCTTTTTCGTAGTATGAACTCAAATCGTGTTAAGTTTCATTGAATTCCATTCAGTCGTTTTTGAGTGATGCGCAGCCGGAATACAGACATACAGACAAAAATAAAAAAATACTGTTTTGGCATCAGTGTTAGCTACAGAGCGCTCTCAAATATTATATTTCAAAATATAATATTTGAAATTTAGGGACAAATCTTGGGAATTATTTATTAAATTTTCAACATTGGATTCAAAACATTACCTAACATGGAAAGAAAAAAGATACACTTGTGTTTTATTGCATTTGGTTAATGTATTATTTCCTCTTCAAAACCAGTTACGTACTTCGAGTTGCATCCGCAGATATACAGATAACTAACAATAATGTGCAATAAATGGTTTTTTTACGTCGGCTTTATAGTGTGCCATAAATGACGTAAATAACGGTCCAATTTAGCGCAGTCGGATAATTAACTTGGGGTTATCGTTTTTTTATATGTTATTGTGTAATGAGACGTACAAGTCAGAAAGAAGTTTTGAAGCAGTGATGGCTCAGTGGCATTGGCTATGGACTGCCGCGCAGCATGTCCATGGTTCGAATCCCGCCGCGGGCTTGAGCTTCACTGCATGGTGGAAGAGCATTTTGCGAATGCCTGGCTAGCGACCGCCCTCAAGTAGAACATCTGTCGCTAAGCACCTAACAGTGTATTCCGGCAGCTGTCCTTGAGAGCCAGTAATTCTAGGTTAAGCCTGTTAACACCTTCGACCACAATCATCATTTACCATCAGGTGAGATTGTGGTCAAAGGTTTACCTATAAGCAATAAAAAAAACTCCTGCATTTCGTTTACAGTTGCAGTTTCACCGTTCTTGTTCTGCTTGGAACTGCACTGCGCGACGTATATATCGTTCACTGCAGTAAGTGAAATTGCAGGGCAAACAAGAGAAAGAACTAACTCGTAGTCTCGTGACGAACACAGTGCAGTGTCAAGCAGGACGATAACGGTGACATATCAGCTATGTAATGGAGAATTGTGCCGATTAACATCAGGCAGGTGACTTCTCTGACGATCTATCGATACGTGCCTACGGTACGGTGAAAATCGCGTATTTTTCATATAAAAAAAACAAAACGCTTAAGAGTAGAGTTCACGGAGCGATTTCCATACAAAGGTAGTTTCGTGATATTTTAAATACCCAGTGTTCAAGCTCGGTGAAATATTGTACGCATATTGCTGAGTCTAATATCTGTGCTTCTGGTTTGACAGCTTTTCGATTTATTATTTCACTAAATGTCAAAATAACAATTACCATACAAAACTACTTTTCGAATTATTTTTGAAAATACTTAATTTTACGGATATCTGGCAAACCAGAAGCATAGATATTAGGCTCAAGAATATACATGCAATATTTCACCGAGTTTGAACACTTAGGGCCTGTTTCAGAATGTTCGAGTAAGTTCCGTTTATACTACCCAGAACATAAAATAACTGAATGATAAAAATGACAGTTAACATGCAGCGCGTTTCAAGCTTTAAGGGGAACTGGCCGGCCCGTTTTCCATACAAACGTCGTAGTGTGTTCACTCACTTATTTGTGGATTTAGATCCAAAATAAAGCATAATACCGATTGATCTCGTCATTATCTAGGCTTGTATGATGCCCAAATTTTAATAATATAATGAACTTGAGAATTATGAGCCCCGAAACATTTTCATATAAAGTTTTCGAGGCTCATAACTTACGACTTAATTATCTTTTAAAAATTTCGGCATCATACAAGCCTATATAATGACGATATCAATACATAAAATCTCAAATAAGGGAGTGATCACCCTACGACGTTTGTATGGAGAAGTGACCGGCCAGTTCAACCTTAACCGATGGATAGGCTAAATCGATGACTGTGAAACGCAAAAATAGTGTTTTATTTATTATATGTTCTGGGTAGTATAACCGGAACTTACTCGAACATTCTGAAACAGGCCCTTAGTATTTAAAATATTTTTTGAAGCGCTCGTAGCGAAGTTTACTTAGCTGTTCTTAACCGAGCAGCAAAGTTAAGCAACGTCGCCCGCGGTCATGAGTTGGATGGGTGAACGCTAGTGACATTACTACTGAGCGCTTCCGTGCTTCGGAGGGCACGTTAAGCCGTCGGTCGCGGTTGTTGTCTTAGGATGGCAGTCGTTATAGCCTGGTGGTAGGGCATTTTGCGAATGCCCGCATGGCTAGCTACCACCCTCAAGTAAAAAATCTGTCGCCAAGCACCTAATGGTGTGTTCCGGCAGCTGTCCTTGAGAGCCAGTACTTCTAGGTTAACCTGAACAACATCTTCGACCACATCATCACTTACCATCAGGTGGGATAGTGGTCAAAGACTAACCATGACGAATAAAAACAAAAATAAATAAAAATATGACTATACTACGTTTGTATGAAAAGCGCTGCGTGAACTCTACTCAACGTCGGTGCCTGGTTCCTATTACGTCAAAACGAATCGTTTTACAGTTAATTTTTTTACCGAACGTCTGTCGAAAGTGTTTCTTTACTGAGATGACAGATAACCAGCTGTCACCATGGTGTTGCTATGGCAACTATGAACACAACTATTGATAACCAGCGGTTGTACGACGAACAGCGGACGGTTGAAAACCCGGCGTAGGTGGCTAAAACAATGGTTTTATCAAGTTGAATTCTGTGTTGATCACTGCTCGATATACATCTGGTGGTCTAGCTGGTTTCACTTAAACTATTCGATGATATCTAGGCTTCGTTCAAATGGGTACACTCAACTGCACAAATCAGATAACAATGCTCATTCAACTTATCCACAAGACAACGCCTACAGTGTAATCAGCAATGTTTACTTCGTGTGTTGCGGAATGAAGGATATAGTCGCCGTAGGCCAATGAAATTACCAATAATAAAGTAATTTATATCAGTTAGCGAACCCATATGTACTTATAATAAACTTAACCTAGGACACTGTCAAAGGGTGTAAATAAAATAAAACTAATAAAAGCATAATAAAAGCGTAGGCGTTGCATATACAGTGCTGTGTAATTTTTTATTTCTTGTATATGTATACAGGGTTAACCGAACCTCTTAGGGTTTAGAATGTGTGTTTTTTTTTTTTTCATACAATAGTTGATTTGTTCGATCTGTGTAGCTATAGGCCATTCAAACGGTGCGCATTATTGCTATAATTTCGTTTACTACGGGACACATGACTTAATAGGGATAAAAAAGTGTCAGACAGTACCTGCTACAAAAACTTCATGTTTTTTATGATAAACATTTGTAATGTTTTGAGTAAAGTTATAGAACAAAGTTGTTTTTTCTGTAAAACAGAGGTGGCAACAATGCTAACAAGAGGTTAGCATTTTTCCAAACTCCTGTGTAGATAATATTTTCATAATATTTTACGTTCAAAAGTAGTTTTCAAAAAAAATCTCGTGTTCTGTAAAGGTAGGATGTCTCAGTGAACAAAAAGCAGCAGGTGGACTCAAAATAAAATTACTTAGGCTCAAATAATTCCATACCTATAGTGATCACTATTTTTTTAAATGAGTTCAAGTACTACTAATGCAATTATACGTCCAGTGCATTTGTAGAGGGCCAATTTGTGCGTTATTCAAACTCGCGTTTGTTAGAAAAGGTGTAAGTACTACAATTGGCTTAGCCTTATCTCTTTCTTCCCAGGCCTAATACGGTCTAAAAAAAACGCCCTAAGGACTCCTTAATTGGTCTAAAATCTCAAATAGATCAGCCGATAGTATAGTAGTGAAACGTAGGTTTATAGAATAATGATTTTTTATTCGCATTGTATTGAACTCGTCGATAAAAAATGCATTATATAATTACGTGAAGTACACACCCTATTGTTTATTTTAATAGGTTAGTTGTTATATAGGTATACGTGACAACGAAATAAGATAAATAAATAATAAACTATGTACTGGACTGTACCGTTTGGCAGGTATTATCACATGTATCAGTAAACAGCAGTGGAACGATACTTCTGTGGGTATTTAGGTATCTCTGTACGGCTAAATGAACAATGAATAATCGTTAATTCGCCGAAGTGGTCATTCTGGTTTAAAAGTTGAAGTGTATTCGAGAAATCGATAATCTGATTGATACAAGGCTATATATAAACGAGTCGGTTCTGTAATCGCAATTTGCTTTCAATTTCTAGATTAAAATCTTCTGTGCCGTGTTTGTTTCTTCTAACTTCATTATCTAAAAAGTAGGCATTATGTTTTTCAGATTGTAAAAAGGCTTTCAAATAATTCCTAATTTTATAATTCGGTTATATTGCGCTGACTTTAGCTTGAATATCGGGAAGTCAAATTTAAAAGGTGTTAATACTGAAGTTCAGATAGCCTCATAATATTGACTGACTGGTGTAATTTACTCTAGACTTGCATTAATTTAGTTTTTTTGGGATAATTACGCTATTTAGTGAATTTTCATAACACTTTTTTTTACTTTTTTTATTCTTGATATATCGTTATCATTTTATGTTAATAAAATCATCTCTATCACCTTCTACAATACTCATTCTCATTGCCTAGATAAAAAAAATACAAAATACATAAAAATTAAAATGCGAAAAATAATTGTAAAATAGTTGTAAACAAACATGATAACCCGATATCCTTAAGTTCACAGCGAAATCTGTAAGCTTACATTTATGTAGATTATTCCAGTAGTTGTTATAGACATATTGAATTCTTTTGAACATCTGCGACCACATAACGTATAAAGCGTCACTTTGTAATATAGAGATCCTGCATGCATAGGTTTGATCCCCGTGTTTGATGAATTGTTGGCATTTACTGACAAATAAATTTCCTGATGCAGTCCAGAGCTTTGAATTGACAATATATAGACTCACCTCTTATTTCATGTGACTACAACATTTTTGCTTATAAGTTGGGTGTTCAGATACTTCTGCCTACCCCTTCAGATACCTATAATAAGCTAAGCAACGTCCGCCGCGATCATGCCTTTGATGGGCGCAACTGCTAGTGACATTACTACTGAGCGCTTCCATGCTTCGGGTCCCGCTTTTTGTCTAAGGATGGCAGTCATTATAGCATAGTGGTAGGGCATTTTTGAAATGCGCGCCTGGCTAGCTACCACCCTCAAGTAGAAAATATGTCGGCAAGCACCTAAAGTTGTGTTACGGCAGCTGTCCTTTAGAGCCAGTAATTCTAAATTGAGCCGCCTGAACAACATCTTCAACCATATCATCACTTACCATCAGGTGAGATTGTGGTCAAAGGCTAGCTAGCTTATCTTATACTATTTTTTTTTATTATAGGTATTAAAATAATAATTTAAAGAGCGATAATATAATTTATTTAGTAGTTTAATACAACCTTAGCCACATATGTCAGAGTCATTGACCTATCGTATTAGCTCCATGGTCTGAGTAAGTATATTCAAGTTAGAAGTAGATAAGTAGTTATAAATGACACAAGACCACCATGCCCCTGCATTTCATTAGCAGTAGGTACTACTGTGATGCCTTTTTGATAAATGCAAAAGACGCGGTGGCGCCGGTGATGGTAGTTGTTCACTTTCTATTTGTCAAGCGTAGTACTCGTACATTGCTTTTATTTCTCTCAACTCTTTAGAAGCAGTAATGGCTCAGTGGCATTGGCTATGGATTGCCGCGCAGCAGGTCCATGGTTCGAATCCCGCCGCGGGCTTGAGCTTCACCGCATGGTGGAAGGTAATTTTGCGAATGCCCGCCTGGCTAGCGACCACCCTCAAGTAGAAAATCTGTCACCAAGCACCTAACGGTGTGTTCCAGCAGCAGTCCTTGAGAACCAGTGAAATTACAGGCACATGAGGTCCATGGTTCGAATCCCGCCGCGGGCTTGAGCTTCACCGCATGGTGGAAGGTCATTTTGCGAATGCCCGCCTGGCCAGCGACCACCCTCAAGTAGAAAATCTGTCACCAAGCACCTAACGGTGTGTTCCAGCAGCAGTCCTTGAGATCCAGTGAAATTACAGGCACATGAGACTTAATAACTATGTCTCAAGGTGACGGGCGCAGTGCAATTCGTGACTTGTGACGATATGCATCTTTTATAGGCAGAGGTTAGTCCGCTTAACATCAGGTGGGCGTCGAGCTTGTTCCGTCACAATAACATAAAAAAAAAACACTAATTGAAGATACTATTGTTCAATTTTCCAGGTCAAGTAGGCTCCCTGTGCCGGCCCAACGAAAGGCTTCTCTCCTGCGGTTGTCCCAAGACCTGCGATGACCCAGCCCCCGAATGCAAAGGAGTATGTAAAACGGGGTGTTTCTGTGAAGATGGAGAGGTCAGAAATGCGGAGGGCATCTGTGTGAAGTTGGCTGACTGTCCACGCTCATGTGAGTTTATCTAATAGTACTAACTGTAACAGCTCCTGGCACTTTATCGTTCGTAACTTTTTGCCGACGGCAACTAAAATTGCACTTGCAGTATCTTCTCCTTCCTATCCTTGACTATGCTGACGCCTGCTATCTTGACCTCACCGAGGATCAGTTAAACAAACTGGAGCGTCTTCAAAATGTCTGTATTAGGTTCATAATTGGCTTAACGAAAATATGAACATGTTTCTTATTTTCGTCACAAGCTCAAGTGGCTCCCTTTTCGTCTTCGCCGGAATATTCATACTCTGTCTGTTCTTTATAATATTCAGCCCCGTGAACTGGCCGGTCGCTTCTCCATACAAACGTGGTAGGTTGATCACTCCCTTATTTGTTCAAAACCAAGCATAATACCGATTTATCTCGTCATTATCTAGGCTTGTAAGATGCCGAAATTTTAATAAAATAATTAACTTGAGAATTATGAGCTTGGACACATTTTCATGTAATAATTTCGAGGCTCATAACTTTCAACTTAATATCTTTTTAAAATTTCGTCATCATACAAACCTAGATAATGACGATATCAATCGGTATTATGCTTAATTCTGGACCTAAAATCTCTAATAAGGGAGTGATCACCCTACGGCGTTTGTAAGGAAAAGCGACCGGCCAGTTCAACCTTAAGGAGTATTTTAAATTCCTTAGCTGCTCTAATAACCTTAATCTGAGGCAATCAGAAAATGTTGTTTTTGAATTACCGATACACTCGAGTTCATTTTATGACAAGTCCTTCACCATTCAAGCTGCTCGTTTATGGAACTTATTACCAGTAGCCATAAGAAAAGCGCCAGCGCTCCTCTCATTCAAAAATGATGTTAAAGTGTATTATCTTTCCTCAATATGTCATGATTCAATATTTTACTTCAACTATCAAATATATTTTGGTATGTTTATATAATATGTATTATTTTTATGTATGTTTGGATATTGTTATTTCCCTGGAAGATATTGCTGCCTAGCAAATAAGGCCGCCGATTGTACTATTTTGAAGATGAAATATTTTGTAAGTACTATTAATTGTAATAAGAAAGTACAACAAAGTGTTATCTATCTATCTATCTTATCCTTACAAAATACATAGTTGTCAATATCTCCTTGATTGCAAGACTTCTTGGATTTCGTAGTATAAATGGGCCGTCTTAGAAGCCGCTGCTTCCGATCTAGTACTATTGCGTTTAATTCCTTATACGAAACCTATGGGACGAAATGGGATGGCGGGTTTTTTTTTCTATAGCCCAGTACCTTACTAGAAGAAATTACAGCGGGTGAATTATTAATAATAAATACCCAACTTAGTACATAAAATGCTAGCTTTTAATATTTCCAACGGCTCTAACACCCTTGTAAAGAAATTTTCTCGTACCTAGTATTCAATTTGACGTAATCTGCTATAAACAACAGAAATCCTTCCAACACTTCCCGACTTTAGGCTTATTCCCAATAACCCACTAATGTCCCCCATTATGGAGAAATTGGGATCGCAAATTCCCACCGTCCCACTTTTTATACAAGAGGGATCGATAGGAATTTAAAATCATATAGAACCACAAGAACTGGGTTGTTCTTGTTGCGAAATTTGGAAAAAACTTTTTTTTATTAAGGTAAAGAACATCGCTTTCCTTAAATCAATCTTCGCCGCGTCAGTTTCTTTATCAGAGGCAGAAGAACCGGTGAAAATCGTCACAATTAGCTAAACGAATCGCCTTGTGCCATTATTCCGGTGTTGAAAAACCGGTAACCAATACCAAAAAAACTACATTGTATCAACTTGGATTGTACACGGCTGAATACGACTGCCACCCCCGTAAAGGGGGAGCAGTCGCCCACCTTCTGGTGTGTTACCAGTGTCCTTAATCGCCTCTTACGACACCCACGGGAAGAGACGGGGGATGAAATTTTAGCCTGAACCTCACGGGCAAAAAAATATGGTACGACATAAGTCTAATATCCAAGCAATAAAAACGTCTAACCATAGCTGACACGACTGTCCGAAAAAAGAAAGGTTGTGTTTTCAGGGCTGGCCTTCACGCTAGAACAAAATAGTGTTTGCAGTTTGCACAGTACTGCTTTCGTCCAGAATATCTAGACACTGCTGTGGTAGCCATCAAGACGACTCGTTCTAAATAGACCACGACCTAGTAAAGATGTCCAAAATAGTCTAATAACTCTCCAACTCCCCTTTCAGCATCTCCATACAAAGTGGAGAGCTCCGAGCCCCGCCTGCACGGGGGCTCGTGCCCCGAGGGAGAGGAGTACAAGTTCTGCGAGCCCTGCAGCAGCCGCTCCTGCGCCAAACCCAACCCTATGTGCCCCGCGCAGTGCGCCAAGGGCTGCTTCTGCAAGGGGAACCTGCTACGGGACAAGGACGGAAGATGTGTCAAATTTGAAGATTGCTCTAATTACAACGAATACATTTTAGCAATGGACAGTGAGTATCTGAAAATGTGTAACTAACTAACAGACCGAGGGCGACCACTTCTTGACCTGTCATCTACACTAGAGTCTTCATTGTATCGTTTGATGGTACGATAAACGAATCTTTCGGTTATATTCAAATTTTTCAATATGTAAAAACTTTGAATTGGCGCGTAACCTCAACGATGCAACGCAATAACTGCAACACGGTGTTCTTTAAGCGTCCACTCCATATTTAAAAATGAGTAAAATTCTAAAAAGTATACTTTTTTATTTTCATGAACAATTCAAAATTCGAATTCAATAAACTTTTTTGTGGCCAGCTTTCTAAATGAAAAGTGTTTACTGTGTGACAATACTTATGACCTGACTAGGTATAATAATAATATATATAGATTTTTTCGGATCGAAAAAGATAACTTTCAGCTAAAAGTTTTGAAGCTGTGATAGCTCAGTGGCATTGGCTATGGACTGCCGCGCAGCAGGTCCATTGTTCGAATCCCGCCACGGGCTTCGGCTTCACCGCATGGTGGAAAGGCATTTTGCGAATGCCCGCCTGGCTAGCGACCACCCTCAAGTAGAAAATCTGTTGCCAAGCACCTAACTGTGTGTTACGGCAGCAGTCCTTGAGAGCCTGTGAAATTACAGGCAAAATGAGACTGAACTGTCTCAAGGTGATGGGCGCAGTGCAGTCACTTGTGATGAAATACATCTGTTATAGGCAGAGGACATTGCTTAACATCAGGTGGGCCTCGTTTTTGTTGCGTCACAATAACATAAAAAAATATACCTTGAATACAGGACGGTAACCTGGGGTTTCGGGTTCAAGCCCTGCTGGAAGTTATCTTTATCAACCCGGAATATTATATGTTTTTGCTAAGCACACGTCAATGCTGTTTAAATACATAATACTCAATAAAACATTATAGTCACATTTACTTGAAGGGACAGACACCTGTCTGAGTATCCACGTTTCGCCGGACTGCTTTTGGCCCCGTGTTATTGGAGCGAGCATATAACCATCAACCGGTAATCCCCAGACACAGAACAACACAAAATTTCCTTATCAGAAAAAAACCAATAGCTTGTTTTTACACTGAGAAAAACGACTTAAAGGCTTAAATCAAATTTGACCTTTTACCGTTGAACTGTAACTACGTATAATGAATTCACAACTCTTTTCACGAATCAATAAAAATGTACCATGTTTTATAATAAACACAACCGTCAAAAACGCCTTCCGTAAAGTAAAGTAACGTAAGTTCAGAATTGAACTTGTTATACGATAAAAATTGCAGTTTTGACCATAAAATATACCTTACTTTTACGGCGGTTCATATACGGTGATTATCACTATAACTGTATGTACTACTTAATCAGCCTCATCGAAAAGTCAATATTTAAGAAAGACCACAAAATACTCCTTAAATGAAGACGAAAAGAAACATTCGCCTTCACTGACCTCGTTTAACGCCTTCTAGTTGGAAGGCGTTTTTGTACGTATTTACGTTTGGTCGGTTTTTTGCCTTATACCATATAAATTAGCCGTCATTAGGGCGCTTTTGACTTTAGATTTTTCTCAGTGTACCGGGGATCGAAATTATTACATTAAAACCACAATCTCGATTTTAATGTTGTTATGTTTGCAATAACGCCTGCCCAGCGGATTACATAACAAAATTACGAGAGAAAAAAATATAATCATGTGCGGGACTATATTTTTTTTTCTCGTAGATATAGTCCCGTATATACGATGGTTAAATAAAGAACGAGAGGAAAAATTGGAGTTATGAGTCGTTGTGTCATGTTAGCTCAATTGATTAGAGGCTCCGGCTATAAGGGTGGATGGACGCGGGTTCGAATCTCACACATGACCATATTTTTTTCTATCGTAACTTTGTAATTTTGTAACACAATCTCGATACTAACTGTTGCTTTGACTGCTGATAACATTAGGCCTATCTTCTTCTTTCTATCCTTATACAGCGCTAAGCGGAGTCAGCACAAAGTATTCTTCCACTCTTATGATTATATTGCATATCTTTGACACATATTTTCTCCACAGTCCACATAGAGTTCACATCCTCTATTGGACCACACTATCTCACCTGATGGTAAGTGATGATGTGGTCGATGTTGTTGTTCAGGCTAACCTAGAATTACTGGCTCTCAAGGACAGCTGCCGGAATACACCGTTAGGTGCTTGGCGATGATTTTCTATTAGAGGGTGGTAGCTAGCCAGGCGGGCATTCACAAAATGCCCTACCGCCATGCTATAACGACTGCCATCCTCAGACAATAACCGGGACCGACGGCTTAACGTGCCTTCCGAAGCACGGAAACGCTCAGAAGTAATGTCACTATAGCGGTCACCCATCCAAGTCCGCGGCGGACGTTGCTGTTGCTGATCGATTAAGAACAGCTAAGAAAACTTCGCTACTAGCGTTTCAAAAATGGTGTCAACTGAAAATGAAAATTAAAAATGAAATTTATTTATCCTTTAACAAACATCATTTAACTTAAATATATCAGAGTACAATAATACAGCAGTAAATTTTACATTAACATTGGAAATACATTGGTACCCAAACAAGAACAGACCTGTGATACTGGATCTGTGAACTGGCTATAGATTGTGGAGAATTAAAATGTCATTTAATTTATTTTAATACCTGTAAGGAACTTGAGAGCCAGTAATTCTAGGTTAGCCTGAACAACATCTTCGACCATATCATCACTTACCATCAGTTGAGAAAGTGGTCAAAGGCTAACCTATAAGGCATACATTAAATATTAAAAAAAACTTGCTGATGGCTATTATATATAGCAGTACATTAAAAATATATAGACTTTAGGTAATTTAGAAGAATTTCACTTCACCAAAGTACTCTGTGAGGTTTACTTAGGGGATTCCATTGGTCACGAACTATTGTTGAACGAATGGCACAACTTCCATTTGAAATGCTAACCTTGACTCTTCTTCAATGTCACTTAGCTTATGCATAAGACTAACTACACACGTCAATAGGCTAGTTTACCCATCACAAGTTGCACCACAAAATGTCATTGTTAGAAGAAATAACTTTACCTTGAAACTGTGAAATAGTTGCCGGGCGTTATTGTGTATTTGTGTTACTACTAACTATAATTTTAACATTGTAAATACCTAATGTAATTTTGGCCTTAACACCTGCTAAAGAAATGAGCTTACAAAATTTCAATAAAGGGATTTTTTTGAAGTGCTGGATTCGAACCTTTGTCCCTCCGTCCCTATAGCCGGGACATGCTCTTCCAGCTGAATTATCGTAGTGAGTGTATCCTTGGATGTCGCTAAACGATAGGAGCGAAGGGGTATATAGGATAAATTCGTGAGTTCGAAATCCGCTCGTGGTTCAAATTTTTCGAGCTAGAATCGAACCCATGTTTCCCGGTTTTCCGCACCGCATACCATTCTCTCGAAAAGCCAGGGGACGCGGATTCGATTACCAATAGAAATGAAAAGTTTTGTGGTCAGAAAGTTTGTACTTAAATGTGATTTGCTTAGCACGCTTGCGAAAGTGCTTGTTATCGTATTTAGAAATAAAATTCTATTGGTACCGCTGCTTTTTAAATAATTGGTCCTACTTGAGATCTAAATACGAATTGTTCCGTGTTCTAAAGTTGGTACTATATATTGAAGAATATCAGCAGAGGCCAAAAAATATATTAAATCTTTACCATGTAAGACAATCACAAAATACCACAAAATATAGTAACTATTTGTAAAATGATTTGCGCACTCAGAAATGAAGCCAAGGTCTTTCTTTTCATTTGTATATACCTAAGTAGGTAGGTACCTCCTTACAGTTTTGTGATCAGAGACAAATAAAATTACTTATTCCTGACATTTTAATTCAGCGGAATCACTCCGAATAGACTTATTCATTCATATTCTTATCCTAAAAAGCTAAACATTCCAAAATCACAATAAAAATAAAAGTCCCGCGATGGATGCATCTATTTAGCAAATACTCGTATATTATGTTTTTTCTAAAATTCCAATCTAGCTTACCTTCTTTTACATATGCACATTTTAGAACGCGATATTTTCCTTTGCTTGTAAAACGGACCCACATCTTCCAGCTGTACCCACCCAACGCCTTATCCAATTGACCACAGAACAAAAAAGACGAATTTCGAACCCTATTTACATAAAGTACATAATGTTTATAGTCACGAATATGTCTTCCTACATGGGTAAATCGGATACCTAAAAAAATAAAATGATTTGATAATCTGAGTACAATGATAATTTATCGAAATAAATTATCATTGTTCTCAAATTAAATCTGTACTGTACTGTACTGTATCAGCCGGATCGTCCACTGCTGAACACAGCCTCCCCTATTTAGGGGGGTATTTGCCATAGCCGCCTGCCAAGCGTGGGGCTCCACGCTTGGCAGGCGGCTTGGGGATCGCAGTGTAAGATGGCAGTTCTTTAGAAGGTGCTGCTGCCCACTTTCCAGTATTTTTCCCTTAGTCGCCTCTTACGACACCCACGGGATGATATGGGGAGGTACAATTCTAACCCAGGACCTCACGGGGAAATTAAATCTTGGGCTTCTAAATTTGTAAATGCAATATTCGCTCACGATGGTGCTCAAAATCATCTAAATTAAATTCTGAGATTTATAAAACGAATTCCTGAGTCGAATATTACATTTAACTTGGTTTATTAGCATAGCATAGGCGACTAGTTTCTGATTAATGATGCTTCATTCCTAATCATCGTCATATGACATTGACATATTGTTTAAACTATGAACACATTCATTATCATGAAAGGCAGGTCATATCACGGTCATACGATATATCGATATATTATGTCGTTAACTGTTATAGGAACTGACTACATTATTGATTTAGTATGTAATTGAGTCTGGTAGGTATCGTAATAAAGAGGCTATTCAGATATATTAGAAGATAATACAATGAGTTTCAAAAGATAGAGTACCTACCTATTCACTATTTATAAGAAACACGAATTGCTTTTTGTTTTTCTTTCATTTAGGTATTTTTTTATTCATAGCTGATAGCCTGGCATTTGACCGCTTTCTCTCCTGATTGTAAAATGATGTAGTCGAAGATGTTGTTCAGGCTAACTTAGAATTGCTGGCTCTCAAGGGCAGCTGCCGGAGTACACCGTTAGGTAGCTAGCCAAGCGGGCATTCGCTAAATGCTCTACCACCATGCAAAATGAAATGTGTCCTCATAGACTTATTTATAGTAAAAGCTTCCTAGTGATAACACATTCAATAGTCGATCCTTACATCGACAAAACGTAAGTGTTAAATATCACGTGAATAACCTGTTCTAATCAATTAATCAAATAATGTGCGTGAGTTTTAATAATATTACATTAAATCACATTATTACTTTGCAAAAAAGTAAATCCTATGAAAAAAAACACTTTGAAAATTATTTAAAAAAGATCTTCCTTGCATTGTATCGGCCAAACAAACATTTCGGTTCAAATCCGGTGCTTTATAATATACATCGAACGGCCAATGAGGAAGTTCTATAAGCTGGTCACTGGTGTATAAGTTGGCATCGTCAGGACCACTACGTCCTAGTTATGAAAGAAATTCTATTGTTATCATTATCGCCGATGTCAGTGGGTTAACAAAGTATAAAAATTAACAAAACACTACAAATTATATACAACATTACAGCGACTACAACGAAAGCATTTAGGCAACCTAAAGGCCACTGCAGGCCCACAGGTAGTGTCCAAATAGTCAAAACGCTCCAGCCCACTACCATTTACCAACCCACTACCAGCCCAGCATGCTGGCAGCATTGCCGTTGGATTGCACTGCTTATATATAGGAGCCAGCATTTCGAACATGCGTCGCATCGACTAAGCCCTCTGATAATTTAATGTAAAATAAGATGAGTTTCCGGTCCCCACAGACCCAATGTCTCTACACGCTTCGGTCAAATATATAACTACTTAACTACCGATATTAAAATAATTTGAACTGGTTTACCCTAACTGAAGTACTTTACCAATCTTATTTAGTTTGTGCCTGCTCTTATTTTAACTTTCTTCTTCCCAGGAAAGCACTTCTTCAACATACCGTACAGATTCACTTGTGGAAAGAACCAACTGTACCAAGAGTGCCAGAAGTGCAGCCAGTCCTGCAGCGACCCTGAGCCAGTCTGTGGGAAATGCAAAACCGGCTGTTTTTGCGAGGAGGGCTTCTTGAAGGGTCCTGATGGGAAATGCGTCAAGAAAGAAGATTGCCCTAAAGGTTTGTATGGTGCCTATTAGGAAATGTTTAGTCTGTTTTGGGTAAAGAAATGGTTGAGTGTAGGAACCATGGTACTTTAATAAGTTAATATAAGAGACTGACTTGAAAAAAATGTTTTTTCTGTTGCATGTACATATTGCATTAAATATTTGGATTTATTATATTTTTGATGTATCGATATGGTCCTGTAAAAGGAATTTTCTAGATATGATAAATTACTGAAAAGAATACACATTTTCTTATATAGAACTCTGTAACCCTTTTTCAAGTGATTGTTGCCCTTAATGTAGATTATCGTGATTAGCATTGGTGTGGTAAAAACAAATTTTATATATACGAGTATGTCATGATATCGATGTTATTAGATTTTTTTTTATTTACTGACACGTGTATTTTATTTTGATCTTTTCTCTTCATGTTGGCTTTTTATCTTTGTATTATTCTCCCTTTCCATACGTACTTTCGTCTTATTTTAACTACTTACCAATGTTTAAACTCGTTGAATATTTCCATTCAATTCTAAAATCTATGCTCCAGGTTTGCCATTTTTCCGTCAAAATGAAAATTAAGAAAGAAGGTGAAATGTGTGTTATTCTTGATTGTGACTAGAGTCGAGTTTACATGTGTATGTATATTATTAGCTTAGCTTAAATCTTGCCTGGTGACCAGTGAATCTAGATAATTTAAAGAGATTTAAATTCTATTGAACCTCTTACCTTCTCAAAATAATTCTTACCGTTATAACAAAATTGATCTACATCTTAATTTTTTTGCGAATATTACTGTAATGGTGTGGTGTTGACCTGTGGGTTTTCTTTTTCTTCGTTGGCCTTAGGAATGAAATAATTAAATATTGGGTTTTTAGTTTTTTCTTTAATGTACCTCGTCAAACTCTTATGTGTACTTACTTAATACTACTTAGTCAGTATAGAAAATAATAATAAATAATTATATTATGTGATGTGTTTTGGATCTCTTGCACACATAATGCACTCATAATTACTTCACCTCCTGAATAAGTAGATATATCTTTAAGCACAACTGTTCACAAAGTATTGAAATTAGTTTCTAAGTTATAATTGTTACTACTATGCTATTATTTATTTATAAAAATGTGAATATATCTTTAAATATAATAAACTGTTGATCTTATTCTGTTTTTATGAATTTCCTTCCTCTTTATTTGTGATTAGTTTTACATATTATCTGTTTTTGGATTAATATCTAAGTATTATTTACTTAAAATAGTAGTTATGCATGTTTTTCAATTCCACTTGGATCATAAAACTTGACAAATATTAACATCATCCTTGCGCTTGAAACTGCTAAGAGAAACAAAAAAAATCCTGCCTCAAGGCAGTAACCTGGGCCCAATCTCATACTTATACCATGCCATGTTCATATCATATATGCATGGAAAAATAAACAGTTAAAAGGTAAAGTGCCAGTCACTTTAAAACGCAATGTTATTTTTTTAATTTCAGTTATGCCTACATAATGTTATTGAACTCTGTTATAAACTTATATTTCCTTAAAATTACACTCAATGAATTAAACAAACAACGTTGGTTCACAAATCATCACTTCAATTATTATTTGTACATGTTATTAGTGGATTTGTGTGCATGTATCTATATGTTTTTGTGGTACTTATTCAAATATCACAAGTAGTTTTTTTCTGGGTAGGTAATGCCTGAACTAAGTATACAAGTGCGCGTAAGATACACGCATACCTAAAACGGAAATCAAAACCGACCACGTTTGAGTATACTTTAGTGGATCATTTTGAAGCGCTCGTAGCGAAGTTTACTTAGCTGTTCTCAACCGATCAGCAAAGTTAAGCAACGTCGCGCGCGGTCATGAGTTGGATGGGTGACCGCTAGTGACATTACTACTGAGCGTGCACGTGCTTCGGAGGGCACGTTAAGCCGTCGGTCCCGGTTGTCGTCTTAGGATGACAGTCGTTATAGCATGGTGGTAGGGCATTTTGCGAATGCACGCCTGGCTAGCTACCACCCTCAAGTAGAAAGTCTGTCGCCAAGCACCTAACGGTGTGTTCCGGCAGCTGTCCTTGAGAGCCAGTACTTCTAGGTTAGCCTGAACAACATCTTCGACCACATCATCACTTACCATCAGGTGAGATAGTGGTCAAAGAATAACCTAACAGGCATAAAAAAAATAAAAAAAAAAATATTAGATGTTCCGTGGAATCTTGGAGTTCAGTGAAAGGGTTAATTTGCTAACTCCAACAGGCAATTTGTATTTTGCATCGATTTGCCCTTGTCGCGAAGAAAATGTCATCTTAGTTAAAGGCACTTTTTGATCAAGCTGTAGGTACAAATCACATATATAAAAAACTGGTAAAAATTGTGAATTATGTCAAATCACGCCCACTCCAATCACGGATTTTTAAAAAGGTGCGTGAAGATATCCTCAATCATCATCAATCTCTTATTCGACACAGTAAGGGGAGAGGCTTTCCAGAGGAAAAGTTAAGCAAGGCTTAGCAAGCTTATTCTGAAATTGCTGAA
The DNA here is from genome assembly GCA_963890685.1 of Plagodis pulveraria. Lineage (NCBI taxonomy): Eukaryota > Metazoa > Arthropoda > Insecta > Lepidoptera > Geometridae > Plagodis > Plagodis pulveraria. The sequence continues at coordinate 3,962,416 of OY982968.1, forward strand.
TGAATATGGCCGCCCTTTCTAAAAAGCTTTAAGTAATCGTGAAGTTGAACACTTTTTATTGCAAGTATTACGTATTAATACTTTTCAGGGTTCCGTACTAGAAAACGAGCCCCTACTACTAGATAAGCCTCGGCTGTCCGTCCGTCCTTCCGACCTATAATAGGCTGTAACTTGGTAACGGTAATAGGTAGCAGATTGAAACTTTCACAGAATATATGTTAGTAGCACGGATTGCCTAACAAATAATATAAAGGTAAAATGGCGGGCCCCTAGAAGAAACGTGTATTTTTATTTTGGTATTTTCACAAAAAAGGTAAAACTTATATACAAATTATTAGATGCCTCAATATTTATTAATTAAGATATAAAATTGAATGCTCATAAACCTAGAGGCGTACAGAACCTTAAATTTTATTTATTTAAGTAATAAAATTTAAGACTATGCTTAGGCTTTATTCTATGCCTTCTTGGGACAACCAATTTCTACATCCGTTAGTGATGTTTTTCACAACGAGGACTGGCTTATGAAATGTTCGATCCGGCTGTCCTAGTCGTTAAGAAGGCTTATTATAATAACAAATATTTACAAAAAGTTATACAAATGGCAGATTTATAAAAGTATAAGTATTGTCTAGCCTTGGACTGTTTTTTATTCCTGTCATAGAAATGCTCAATAATGCTCTTCAAAAAGCCAGAATCACCTACCTAACCAAAAAATAATATATTTATTCATAACATCATACAACAATACGTATGTACAAGACAAAGAACAAGCCAATAAAATCAGTTAATGTACAGTGTAATTGAATATGTTGCGTCATATCAATAACAACTTAAGACAGTCTCAAAAGAACTACAAAAAACAATAAGTACCTCCTTCGAAAAACATTTAAAAAAAACCAAGTACTGCACGATACGACGACGCGGCGACGGATCCACGGTAAGGTATTTTACGTTAGGTAAGTATTTTAAATAAACATTCGTGGAGGTAAGCCATGAATCCAACTATAGCGCGCATCGAGTTTACTTCAGTTACCGTCGACACTAGAGCTGCAGTTTTGTCTTCCAAGACCATATCTCGCCCACCGAGTACTACTCTTTAGGATAGCAGCACCTCCATAAGTTTATGTGAACCCACCTATCATGGCCTGTTTCGTTCGAGCTGTCCAGACGCATGCCAGAAGACTCGGCCGACGCAGACTTACGGCACAGCACGCCATTATTTTCCTGATCGAGCAATTTTTAAGCTTATTACCTTATATGGTATATATGTATTGCATAACACGAGACGTATTGTATATGTTTTATTCAACTTAGCAGTTCGAATTTGTCTCTCTTCGTCTTCAGCAAGAACTGATACTATAATAAATCTTAGTCAATCATAACGACACCATCAACTTTGGGAATACCTACGCTAGATTGGCGGAGCTTTCTTGTGGATGCCACGACATCTCGTGGCATGAGACAGCATCCTTCAGGTTGCCGGAGCATGCCGTGCCGTCCATCAGCGTCGTCCCTTGCCTACAATCTGAAGATATTGTTGTTTTGCTTGTGAATCCAGATTCCGGAGGAAAGGATCTAAGGACGTATTTTTCCGATTATACTTTCAATAACAATCACAGAATAGATCGCAATTAGTCCAAAAAAGTGTTATGCTCCTAATGATTAAATGTAGACTGCTATATATGCTACTTTGAGAACACTCGGGTCTCCTATGAGGTACAAAAGTAAAAATAAAACGTCTACCTCCCTAATTCTACTTCCTTCTTCTGAATACCAGACACTGATACCTATCTACTATCTACCTTAAGAGAACCTAACTCATAAAGAATTCGACCATTAATAGCATGCTTTCACTTTATTTTTCCTCTACAGCAGCAGTTATTCTCTTCGAATCCACATCTCTTCCATCAAAGGGCTACTTTTTAGGTGAGCGGTCTTCTCTTAAGGTTATTACGCAGTCAGCTATAGCATGCATGACCCTGCTCCTACCTGTCCAGATGATCACTTACATTTCAATATCAATACTGATTTACTTGTTAATTACTAATTTCCAAGACTAGACGGTGAAACCATCTACGACTAGGTATCTACTTACAAAATTTTCTCATACTCCAAAGTAGAATCCTTCCCAAAAGTCTTCTACAATAATTTCTAACACTGCAATGGAATCTTAATTTCTAACTTTACCAGTAGACAGTAGTCTTTGCTCTATCTGAATAACTAAAGGTACAAGAAGTGGTCATTTTGGTTTTCTGTGGGGTACCTAAAGCACCATTGCTTTTGACAAAAAAAAGGAAAACTATCACGGACTTTTCAACAAAGATTTCGGCCACAGCTCGAACTTACTTCAGTTTTTCTCTACAGCCGCAGTTATGTTCTTCGAAGGCCACATATCTTCTATCGAGGACTGTTCTTCAGGAGAAGAGTACTTCTACTGCGGTTGGTGCGAGCCTACCTGCCAGGACCCAGCACCAAGCTGTCCAGATGCTTGCGTCAGAGGATGCCTGTGCAAGCCGCCGCTAGTGCGGCATGCTAGTGGGCAGTGTGTCTCGAGTCAATACTGTGGTTCACGTATGTGTTACGGTTTTATTTATAGGATAGGAGGGCAAACGAGCAAGCGGCTCACCTGGTAGGAAGTGATCACCGTTGTGCACTGATATCCACAACAACAGAGGTCGTGAGGATGTGTTGCTGGCCTTTGTACCTCTACAAATAGGAATATAATATGTTCTTATCTTGAAGGCTCATGAGACGTATCGGTCCCGAAATCGGTTGAGTACTGAAGACGTCGACATGAAATTTATGAAAGTTTCATCAATGAAACGAGCTTTTTCGGAATGTCCGATGCCGAAATTGTAGTATTATTTTAGTAATAATAATCAATGAAATAGTAATAATTAATACCTACTTAATTTTCGAACATAGTTTGCACATTTTTCTTTCCATGAAAGACATAACCCAGTAGTTACTTGTCTCATAAAACGCCTCAAAAAATTATCAACACCGATGATTGTGTGGTGTTCTTTATGTTTTTTAAATCATTGTATTACCACAGATATTACGTATTGGGTTTCCCACAGGTTTCACAATATCTCTTGGGGGATCCCCTGCTCTAGCAAATCTCGTAACCTCAACCTACCGGACCGGTTACTGCACTTCTCAGAAACATGACATCAATGTAGGTTAACCCATATCTGTGTAATGATGGGCTGACAGCTAATAAAGTTATTACTGCCTTGTACTGCATTGAATCTGCATAGCTCATTCATTAAGCCCTTATGGACGGGACAATGCGTTATCTTATCATTTACATAGCAATTCGAACTTGATACGTTAATACTGTCACGGTAATAAAGATGGTAGGTTTCTAGGTGAGGTAGATGAACGTGGTACACACCACCTGTCACCTGTCACCTGCCAAGCTTAGAGATTGTAGCAAACAGAGACCCACAGAAAAAACTTGTTTTTTTTATGCTTGATAGGTTAACCTTTGACCACTATCTCACCTGATGGTAAGTGATGATGTGTTCGAAGATGATGTTGTTCAGGCTAACTTAGAAGTAGAACAGTACTTCTAAGTTAGCCTGAACAACATCATCTTCGACCACTTGAGGGTGGTAGCTAGCCAGGCGGGCATTTGCAAAATGCCCTACCACCATGCTATAACGACTGCCATCCTAAGACGACAACCGGGACCGACGGCTTAACGTGCCCTCCGAAGCACGGAAACGCTAAGTAGTAATGTCACAAGCGGTCACCCATCCAACTCATGACCGCGGGCGACGTTTCTTAACTTTGCTGATCGGTTGAGTACAGCTAAGTAAACTTCGCTACGAGCGCTTCTTTCTTAATAAACCTTTGACCCTGCTCTTCTGATTTATTGGTCCATTTGGATGGGAAATTCATCTCAGATAATCATCTGACGTTGGAAACCATCCTATATCCATCATCGACTTTGATAAAAAAATATAGGTTTTTTATGTCATTAAGTTATGGAACAAGCACGAGCTTCATCTGGTGTTAAGCTGTAACTTTTCAACACAAGTGATGAACTGCCTGCGTTCATCATCCTGAGACAAAGTTGTTAAGTTATATGGCTGTGATTTCATCGGTACCATAACCGGAACACAGTAATTACTGCTTGGCGGTAGAAATAGGCATGGCGGCTGTACTTCCCTTGGACGAACTCGTTTACAAAGATTTATACTACAGGCATAGAACATATAGGTAATAATACTACGTCTACAGGTAATATGTCAAAATTACAAATTTACGAGAGAAAAGATTATAGTTAGTCTGCTAAGAACTAATTGAGCTAACATGACACAATTACTCATAACTCAAATTTTCGCTCCCGTTCTTGAACCATCAAGTACAAGTGATATTGTGGGAAATAGGTTTAAAAATATTTGAAGTGAAGTTTACTTTACTACTTATATACTTTTTCATTAATATGACCAACACCATCCCGAACAAATACGTGTTCACTAATTTTTATGTAACCAGTAACCTAGTTGTAACGCCTTAATAATATTGATAGCAATATAATGAAATATCACAAAATTGTGACTTGCACACATTTTTATTTACTAACTTATTTAATTTGACATCATGCCATTTAAAGCTTAATCTTTTTATTTATTATTAGGTCCTTACATATGAAATTGGCGTTTTTCGTACTGGCCACTTTAATCACGAATTTCTCCTCTTTGGTAAGGAATTCCAAATTCAAATTTGTACAGCTATAGACTCATGTATTTGTGCTTCGATGATCGTCATTCATTTGTTTTTTTTCTTCTGTTTTTTTCTGTTTGCGTCACTCATTTTACAAAATGGAAAACCTTAAATATCGCATTATTTACGAGTACGAGTTCCGCCGTGGCACTAGTGCTGCGGAAACAACTCGAAGGGTGAATGATGTGTATGGCGGTCGTGTTGCAAAAGAAAACACAGTTCGTTTTTGGTTCCAACGTTTTCGTTCTGGAAATTTCGACCTGCAGAACAAGCCCCGTGGACGGCCTGAGACTCAAGTTGATAATGAAGAGTTGAAGGCTATTGTGGAAGCGGATCCATCGCAAACCACGTCCGAGTTAGCTGCAGGCTGCAATGTTAGTGATAAAACTGTTTTAATTCACTTGAAGCAAATTGGGAAGATTAAAAAGCTTGAAAGGTGGGTACCTCACGAATTGACTGAAACAAACCGGCAAACGCGCGTCGACTGCTGCGTTACATTACTAAACCGGCACAATAATGAAGGTATTTTAAACCGAATCATTACCTGTGATGAAAAATGGGTTCTTTACGATAATCGGAAGCGCTCAGCGCAATGGTTAGATCCTGGCCAGCCAGCCAAATCCTGCCCCAAGCGAAAATTAACCCCAAAAAAGTTACTTGTAAGCGTTTGGTGGACTAGTGCCGGTATTGTTCATTACAGTTTTTTCAAATCTGGCCAGACTATTACGGCTGATGTCTATTGTCAGGAATTGCAAACCATGATGGAAAAGCTAGCGGCTAAACAACCTAGGCTGGTCAATCGCTCCACGCCACTGCTGCTTCACGACAACGCTAGACCACACACTGCGCTACAGACGGCTACTAAATTAGAAGAGCTTCAATTGGAAAGTCTAAGACATCCTCCGTAGTCCCCGGACCTTGCTCCAACAGATTACCATTTTTTTCGAAATTTGGATAACTTCTTGCAAGGGAAAAAATTCAACTCCGATGGGGCAGTCCAAATCGCCTTCAAAGATTTTATTGATTCCCGTCCGACTGGTTTTTTTAGTAAAGGGATCAATGAACTACCTATGAGATGGCAAAAGTGCATAGAAAATAATGGTTCATACTTTGATTAATTAAATATATTATATTAAAAAATATTCGACTTTTTATTCCTCCCATACAAAACGCCAATTTCATATGTAAGGACCTAATATATATATACAAACGTTGTTTTGCCATATAAATAATTTAAAAAATAAGGGTTGATCGTAGAAGGGTGAAAAATTGAGGATTGTATGTATTTTTGTATGTTGTATCATAAAAAAATAGAAATTAAAAATTTTGTCTAAAAAAATAAAAAATAAAATTTAGGGGTGGACTACCCCTAACATTTAGGGGGAAGAAAAATAGATGTTGGCCGATTCTCATAGATACCGGATAAGCACAAAAAATTTCATCAAAATCGGTCAAGCCGTTTCGGAGGAGTATGGCAACGAAAACTGTGACACGAGAATTTTATATATAAGAAGATAAAACAGTCCCTTCTGTAAAAAAAATAACTATGCAAGCCAAGTAAACAGCCATTATGCTATAATTGTAATTAAAGAATATTATCAACAATTTTGTATCGTTACTTTAAACATATAATTAACTTTTCACTGAATTATTACGTTTATTATTTATGAAAGTTAACTAATCAGGTTTTTATTATATTCTAAATGAAAAGCAGAGTGTTTACCTCGGAAGAAAAACCTTTAAACGCTTGAGATGCGACAATAGTTCGAGTCCCTTTCATTCATCCCTTGTCAATCTACTATTTCGCTTGACTCTTGTTCGTAACACGCTACCTACTTAGCAATTATACCTTCCTTGATGAAATAAGTTCATAAATAGATACCTACGCACTAAATGTAATATTTTGTACAGAAAAATGCTCGGATCCCAATGAAGAGTACACTTGTCACTATGGCTGCGAACGTAGCTGCTCCTCCTCCAGGAACTGCCAGATGGTGTCACGGACCCGCTGCGTGCTAGGGTGCTTCTGCAGGCGTGGTTTATTGCGAAACGGATCCAATCGATGCGTCACAGAAAACAAATGTTTTGCTAATGACACTATTATTGTAGTGCAGTAAATTTTGACAATAATTTCGGACTTTTTATTTCAATTATAGGGCCGTATATATTATATTCCCAGCAAAACATAAATTCGTGGTAAAAAAAAGACTCAACAAAAAGTTCTCTCCGGCGGGGAATCGAACCCCGGTCTCCCGCGTGACAGGCGGGGATACTTACCACTATACTACCGAAGATTGTGTTAGGACTGGCAAAATAGTTTTACACATTGTAGAAAATTTTGTTTATACCATACTGTAAAAAAAATTAAACTTTTACACAATTTATCAATAGAATGAATAAACCCAAGAAGGCTGTTGCCTTCCCTGGTGTTCCAGCAAGACAATTTTTTTACTAAATTTGTAGTGAGGAAATATTTTGAACGAAATGAAACTGTCAGTGACTGTCAGTCAGTTTGGAATTTTTTGACGAAACGACATTGTCAAACAAAGATCAATGTCGGGTCGGGTCGGGTGGCTTGTTTACGTTGCTTTCGTATGAATGTTTATAAAGAATTACTGAAAACCTGGTGTAAATAATGAGTGAGAAACTAAAGGAACTTCGTGAGAGATCCCAGAAAAGGAAAAAACTACTAGCACAAACGGTTTGTACCAATGTTGTGTAACTCATAACCTTGTCTTGTCGAAGGATTGTTTGGCTTGGCCGGGCCGGGTTAGCCGGGCGTGCTTGGGCTACTTTTAACCGCCGACATTCTCTGATGCCTTACGTTTTTATAAATATGGAGATGAAACGTACCAAATTACTTGTTACCACAATAGACAAACATTAACTTTCACATGTCTCCTTACAGCTAGGTGTATCAAGTGTCAGTGAGCTTAGACATGCACTGGGAGCCACTCTAGATGTTCCCGTCAAGAAGCAATCTAAATCTGGAAAGAATCGAGACTTAAATGTGAAGAAAACTGATAAGGAGCAGCCTGATGAACTTGTTTACACTGATTCTTCTACTTTCTTAAAGGTTTGTATAGCCGAGTAGAAAATGTGCCTAATGTATATTCTGGTAGCTGTCTTGAACCAGTTCTTGTGATCTGATTAACAGCTATCTGTATTACAAATTTATCTGTGTGGTATTTTTATGATAAGTACATCATAATCTATGTTTATTTGTTCACATTAAACCTTCTGTATCATAGATAACATTAACAATAGAACTTCTTCATAAAAGACTGATGGAACCTTCCACAATGCTGAAATTTTAATCCTGATTGCCCTAGATATTACTGTGAACAAATCTTTTTCTGCAGCATTTCCAGAAAGCTATTAAAAGTCTAAGTTGTAAGACAACAGGTTTTAGCAAACTTAACCTGCAAAGTGATAAAAAACTTACTAAAAACTTAACATGTAATGTTTTTGGTTCACTAACCTCTATTTTATTGAGTGTTAGGGTTGTTCTTCCTATGGGCTTGTTGCAAGCAGTATTAACCCTAGGTTGGTCGCGCTAATTGTTGTAACATCGTCGGTCGCGTGGGGCCTTTGAAAGCCCTGATTTCAATTTCGTATATTTTGTAAATTTACTAGTAATTATTTTATTGTTAAATAATAATTAGCAAAATATTAATGTATATTTTATAATAATAAAACGTTTCGCAATCAAATCTTATTTATTTAGCATTAATTTCACTCACACTGAAAAATATGAAATTCTGCACATTTTTGGCATCTTTGACTAAAAATTATAATAATTATAACAAAATTATTTTTTTCTTCGAAATTAAACAAAAACTAGCAAAATGGAGATCTTTTCGTTCCTTTGAAACAATGTTATCAAGAAAAAATAATCAGATAATTAAAAAAAATCAGGCTGCTGTGTGGTCTTCCGAACAGTTGACACAAACTGATGCTGCGTGTCTCGGGCAAATGTTTTGCCGGCATGAAACACATGATGTTGAATATTTTCTATCGACATTTCGTGGACAATATACGCATCTTTTTCTGGACATTTGTTCTTGATTTTGACGTTGCTCTTGCAGAACATTATTTCCAGTAAACCGCTTTATATGTTGCCGGAGTTCTCGTGGAAGTGTATTTATTGTGCTTCTATATTTCAGGTAATCATCAAAAAGGGAAAAAGCTAGCTTCATTCGAATCATCTTCTTCTTGTTCTTGAAGCCACCTTATTATTTGCTGGTCTTGTGAGGGGTCCATTTTACCTGATAATCACTAATTAAGCACTTCACCTTATATAAAAAAAATGTTACACAATCGGTCGCATGGGGTCTTTGAAAGCCCTTGCGCAAAACAGACGTGTTTCCTACTCAAGCGCAGCGCGCAAACTGACTTTCGCGCGCATTGTTTAGTACTTAAGTATATTTTAGAAAGCTACTGTGAGTTACAGATCTGTAACTAAACTGTAAAAAAATATATATCAGTTTTTCCGTAACCCGTGCTTTTAAAGACCCCATGCGACCTACCGCGGGTTAAGCATCTATGAAACTATCCATGCATCCATCAGTTAATAATCATAATTACAACCAAACTCAAAAAAATCTATTTTTTATTAGGAATGAAGACTTGTTTTGGGTATCAACAAAATGTGTACCAAAGTAATATTTACATTTGTTAGTTGACCCAACATAATTTATCATAATTTACTATATATATACAGAATTTGAAATAATGATTATTAAAAGCCAAAATGATCAATTTAATATTTTGTTAGTTACCGGATTTCGGATGAAAAATTCAGCTGTAATTTTCAGCCTTGTATAATGTTCAATAAGTTCAGCATGAGGTACAAAGTTTCCACCGCAATCATTGGTGAAGCTATGTAACCAATTGCCCTGGGGTTAGAATGAAATTGGGGTCCTATTTTAATTAAATTTTTCAGTGGTGCAAAACTACTTCACCATCAGCTCCTCATCACCCACTTCAAAGCTAGTTACTACTAAGTATTATTTGTGACAAATGTTAAATAATTAACCAACATCATCAGCCTGAAGATGTCCACTGGTAAATAAAGGCCTCCATAGAATGCCATGAGTGGTTATTATCAACTGGTATTCATTGGCTTCCCATGACTATCCTTATATATGATGATAATCCGTAGATTATCCTTTGGCCCTTCAATTTGGCAATTTTATTCTCTTAAGAGACGAATTTCTTAGTTATAGGATACACATTCTAGGGTGGAAGTTACGGTTGTTCTTGACAAGCCAAGGTCTTTAAGTAGGTTATACAGGGATTTAGCTGGTTAATATGAATCATCTTGCTCGTAGTTATGATGACTTCCAGCCTCCTGAACAAGCAAGCCAGTTTCTGTGAAAGCTTTAGCACCATAGACCACATTCATAAGCTCCACCAGATTATACGAAGAATTAGTAGCATGATTGTCCATTATGTCTAGCATTAGTGAACTATGTATGCCAATTCAATACTGTACTTCAGTCTCTTCATCAATACCAAATGGACTACAGGTAATGGGAGTGTTGATGTGTTTGTATAGAAACACCATTACTGAGCCAATCCAAAGAGACTTGAGATAGAATGCAGGCACACTACACAGGCTCGAATGAGACCTAGTGTGGGGCGCAGAGATTCCCAAGGGTACAAATAAGCTAACTCAACAATCTTTATTATCATACTGTAATAACAACTCGATATTTTTAAGCTTATGTACCAAAAATTGTTTTTTGAGCTACTAATAAATTATTATTATTATTAGAAATATATTATTTGTCTGAAAGTGTTTATGTACATGTTGCATGTGTTTTTAAGCTCTTGAACTGTAACAAGCTTGGTATTGAACATGCACAAAGGTGAATATAAAAGTAAGGTACCCAGCGGTGTGCAATCTGAATTGCTCTTTAATGCACTGTAGCAGAATTGCATGGGTATGGGTAATATTAGTAGCCATAATTTACTATTGATTGTCAATTTTACTAATAATTTACTATTTACGATCAAATAATGTTGTACAGTTACAGTTAAAAATACTGATTTTAAAATTGAAGCTAATATATATTTTTTGATGTCTTAAATAACTGTTTTAGAAGTTTTTACTTAAATTACTTTGCTTAAATGCATGTTACAAATTAAATGTTTAAAGATAACCACCGCGCTGATATGTATTTAGAGTCGCTTAAATTGACGATTACTATTGGCTTAAATATCATCATTCATTTGCTCATTGATTGTAGTTGACTAACTAATTTAGAAGGCAATGTAGATTTGTAGAGGTGAATATTGCTATTAAAAAGAAGTCTGTTTAATTATCACCCAATTAAAAATACAGGTATTAAAGCATTAACAACTAACTTAGAGATAAATATGAGCTTAAGTTTTACTAATAAAATATAGAGCCTGTAATTGGTTACAACTTACAACACTTTATGGGGATTTATAATAAAAATCATTTGCTTAGGTAATATCCCTTCACAGATAATTGAGTTTCCATGTTTAAAGCCATGTAAAGACGAAACATTTTTGTGATTTAACTTTGAGCCATACATGGTTTTTTGGTCAGGCTGGTCAGGGGCAAAATGTTGTACATTATTTTTTCATCTAGGATAAAGGTAACTTTTTTGATTTGCAGGGCACTCAGTCTTCCAACCCCCATAATGACTACTGCCAGCATTTTGTAGACACAGGCCAGAGACCACAGAACTTCATCCGAGATGTGGGCCTTGCTGACAGATTCGAGGAGTACCCCAAGTTGAGAGAGCTGATCAAGTTGAAAGATGACCTTATTGCCCAGACTGCAACACCACCTATGTATTTGAAATGTGACTTAAAGGTAATCATTTTTATGATTAATAAAAATACTCAAGATGGTTAGATTATGATGATCTCCTATTTTTATAAATAAAAAAATGTACTTACCTACATTATATAAATTTTTGATTTATTTTAAATTTATATTAATAAAATTGTGATACATAGGTATGTCGTATCATATATATACACCGTGTCCCAAAATTCAACGATAAGCCGGCATCGGTGCATGGACCTACTCATGACTACTCGGGAAAAAATAAAAAAAAAATTATAACTCTTTTTTTTTTAATTACAGAGACTTTTATAAAGTTGCGCCAACTTTTAATAAAACTTGCCATGGTAGTGTCCATACTTTTTTTTTTAACCCAGACTATAGAAAGTGCATAGAATGTTAAAATCTATGAAAATTATAAGAAAACATTTTTTTTTATTGATTTTTGTAAAATAACTACAGACTTTCTGTAATTTTAAAGGATTGTGGTAGATAGCCGTCCTTCTTAGGTTGCTAATGCACAAAAAATATCAAAAATATGTCAAAAATTGTGGTCATGGTAGTTGAAAATAGCATAATGGGTATCGAATATCGATGAAATTTATAAAAGTCTCTGTAATTAATAAAAAAAAACAGTTATAATTTTTTTTTTTTTTTTCCGAGGAGTCATGAGTAGGTCCATGCACGGATGCCGGCTTATCGTTGAATTTTGGGACACGGTGTATATATATATATATATATCGTATTCGTCGTATTAGTCGTATTTCTAAATCCGACTTCAGTTTTCATGCGCTATACGAACATTACATGCAGTGTCGTAAATTACAGACATAACCTTTGTGCCTTACTGTCAGAAACTTAGCATTATTTAATATTTTACAAATTCCCGCTCGGCGTATAATTTCGTGCTTCAATAATTTGTAATATACTATTTTCGCATAGCACGCGATAGAGCTTGTAATAATATTTAGGAATAATATTATTGATTATTTTTTTATGGTGCACGTAATTATTATATAATATTATAATGAGGAAAAAATAAAATTGACCAAAAAGAATCACAGTGACAGATTACGAGCCACGGGATTCGGCCTTCCGAACCGATATGATTCATATGGCAACGTAAAAACTAAAGAGTTGCCAACGTAGGTTAACTACGAAATTAAGGTAAAAATGTACAAGATTTACATTAAAGAATTGAAAAGTCGTTAGATAGCTAAATTATATGTAAATACGTATAAAATTTTAATAAAAAAAAATTGTAGACAAAAAATTAACACGTCAGATTCGAACTCCGCTCTTCCAGATTCTAGTCTGACCTTTCTAAGAATGCGCCACTTAGACATTATGATAGCAGTCGAAAATAAGAGATATTTACAGACTTTTGTGCCTTACTGTCAGAAGAATTTGTAAATTTATGTAAAAGTTCATATTATGAAAAATTCAGAATAACGCTCATAATGACTTTAGGTAACTCAAGTAGTTCCTACGTCTTATAAAATCTTGCATATTTATTTTATTGTGATAGTGTCACAGTAATATGATGAATTAATTAAAATTAGAAAATTACATTCATGATAGTAAACATAAATGGAGGAAAAAGTACAGATGCCTGCCTTATTATGTCCAAGATGCGTTTTTGGCGATTTGGATAAATATTTTTCGTACCTACAAAGCGTTTATTTGTAATTTTACCCATATTTTTATTTAATCGAGATCGCTGAGAAAAGCGACACAGGTCCAACGCTCAACGCGGCTGGCCGCGGATTGAACGATAATGATAGCGCTATACGTGGATCGCTGGAGAAAATAGTGCGGCATGATGTTAACGCTTCGCGGAATGAAAGGGCGTATGCGACATTTTAGAAACAGACTTATTACACATTATCCATGCATTTTTTGTAAAAAATTAAATAACAAATTTTATTGAACTTAGAAATTCTATATTTTAGAAAATAAATCATATCTTAATACATTAAAATCTAGCGGAAAAAGTCGAAAACCTTTATTTTCAGAGGTGTTTTTGTAAATTTTTTGTATCGAGCCAATTATTAGGAAACATGTTTTGAGATCTATTAGCACATTACTTATATCCTTGAGTATCGTGTATATAAACTGCAGTACCATGCGGTATCCGGTTTATGAGATGTTCTACATATTGTTAGCATTATTTCTTATATTCTGGGCCTTAAGCAGTATCCTCTGCCTATAACAGATGCATTTCATCACAAGTGACGAACTGCGCCCATCACCTTGAGACATTGTTAAGTCTCATTTAGCCTGTTATTTCACTGGCTCTTAAGGACTGCTGCCGGAAGGTATACCGTTACTACACCGTTAGGTGCTTGAGGACAGATTTTCTACTTGAGGGTTGTAGCTAGCCAGGCGGGCATTCGCAAAATGCACTTCCACCATGCGGTGAAGCTCAAGCTCTGGGCGGGATTCGAACCATGGACCTGCTGCGTGCAATGCCACTGAGCCATCACTGCTTCAAAAAATATTGTGATAAGAGATACCTCATCGTAGTGTGCGAATGGAATAGATACACCGCTGTCAACGAATAAATATGTTTTATTCGTAGACGCGGTATTCATTGCTATCATTTCAAAGCCAACGTGCACCGCTTACGTAATAGTGCTGAAAGAGTTTGTGTGTGTAAAACATAAGTGGAATACATTCAGTTGTCGATTCCACACCACCCACTGCAGTATTGTTGATATATTAAATATTTAATTTTATATATATTGCGTGTCCATAAATATATAATAATATTAAAATTAATTCTGGCCATCAGAATTAATGTCTTTAGTGTGGAATGCTATGCATTACCATGCCTGTCTACATGGGTAATGACCAGAAGCAATAGTTTAACATCAGCCCTGACCCATTATACATTACAAAATCATAAAGAAAACATCAATTTCAAATCATTTCTATTCCACTTCAATACAATCAGTTTGGGCAGAAACTATATCTTGTGGAAGCTTATTCCACTACTTGGTTACTTCAAAAGTATTTGTGAGTGTTGTCGTCTGAGAAGCTGACACATAGCTTAAGGTGTATTAATGAATTATTATTATGCATTTTCTCTGTCATATTTCAGACTTTCGACCTGAAGCAGATGAACAACAAGTTCGACGTGATCCTGGTAGAACCACCTTTAGGAGCGGGCTGGCGCTGGCAGGATGTACTGTCTTTGGAGCTGCAGCATGTGGCACAGCCTCGTAGCTTTCTCTTCCTGTGGTGCGGCAGCTCAGACGGTCAGTATATAGACATATTGCGCAATGTTCCGACGGTTTCACCATGATCCTAGTAGACTACTAAACTACCACAGAAAGTGGTAAGGCATTTTGCGAATGGTCACCTGACTAGCTTCAATCGAGTTTAAATCCGGCGAATATAATCAACACCCAGTTACTGTGAGACAAAGTTACATAATCCTAGTAAAATTCCACCTCTGCCAACATTTTTTTTTATTTGTTAGCCTTTAACCGCTATCTCACCTGATGGTAAGTGATGATGTGATCGAAGATGTTGTTCAGGCTAACCTAGAATGATTGGCTCTCAAGGACAGCTGCCGGAACACACCGTTAGGTGCTTGCCGACAGATTTTCTACTTGAGGGTGGTAGCTATCCAGGCGGGCATTCGCAAAATGCTTTACCACCATGCTACCATCCGACTGTTACCTACGTAATTTAGACAAAACATTGTAATAATTTTACAATATGCTTTGTAACACATACTTTGTACACAACAACAGTTAAAAGACGTTTAAAATGAGTGGCCCCGAGTTTATTGCCCGTTCCTCTCGCAGTGGCTCTATAACACTGTTTTGGTGTACACTAGAATGTAGAATATATAAACCAAAGAATTTTTAATTAACCTTCTTAAGAGCGCCGTAGACGCATAAATAAAATTGAAAAAAAATACTTTTCTTTAGATGTGGCTGCTCTTTCCTTGATGACTTCCTCACCTGATTAGTCAGAATCGTTATGGTGTATGTAGTTTAAATATAACGAGAGCCAACATAGCCATTCTCATTCCACAGGTTTGGACATGGGCCGAGAATGTTTAAAGAAATGGGGATTCCGTCGCTGCGAAGACATCTGCTGGATAAAGACAAACATCAAGAACCCTGGACACTCGAAAAATTTGGAAACCAATGCAGTCTTCCAGAGGACAAAGGAACACTGCCTCATGGGCATCAAAGGGACCGTCAGAAGGTCTATGGATGGAGATTTCATCCATGCCAATGTGGATATTGATCTAATCATTTCAGAAGACCCTGAGTATGGAAGTACAGAGAAGCCGATTGAGATATTTCATATAATGGAGCACTTCTGTTTAGGAAGAAGAAGGTAATTTTATTGTCCTGTGCGCGGTGTTCATTAGGCTATACATACATAAAATCACGCCTCTTTTCCATAGGGCATAGCCATGGACCATAGATTTCCACTAACTACGATCCTTACATATCTCTTTCGCTTCATCTACACTTATCAATCCTTTCATATATAAGCGTCAGTTTAGGGTACTCCTGTAATATATATTAGGCCGAATCGAATCCCAATTATTCACCTCTAATACATTTTAATGTGAAAATGTGTCAATTCGCGGAGAGCATAGACATGCTGAGTCGAACGGCTGCGGAAGGAATATATGCTAGGAATAAAGCTGTGTCATCCATCAGTGATGTGCAAGAAAATAATCCTCCAATAGGATCGCTGCGTGCAACGAGGCGAGTAAAATGAAGCGATCCTATTGGAGGATTTTATCCTTGCATACCGCTTATCTTCCCCGCACATTTTGGTGGAAATGCGGCCTTTGGCTGATATTATATCGTATGTTTTGAGGCAGTGATAGCTGAATGGTAATAGCTATGGATTGCCGTGCAGGTCAATGGTTCGATCCGCACCGCCGGCTTAACTTCACCGCATGGTGGTATTTAGCGAATGCTTGTCTGGCTAGCCTCAAGTAGAAATTTTGTCGTCAAGCACCTAACGGTGTATAAATCACAGCAGTCCTTGAGAGCTAGTAAAATTACAGGCTTATGAGACAACTGCTGTATGTCTGAGGGTGATGGATGCAGTGAAGTTTGTCACTTGTGCCGAAATGCATCTGTTATAGGCAGAGGTTACCGCTTAACATCAGGTAGACCTTGTTCTCGTTCCGTTACAATTCCATAAAAAAATATATCAATCAATACATATCACAATCCCGAGAATTTCAAATTGGAAATAACAATAGAATTACAAATCCTATCGCATGTTATTCATGGTAAAGGCGATGGTATACCACTTATCATAAAAGAGGAGAGGAGAGGGCGCTACTGAGCTCGTGTTAACTTCGACTCCGTATATTTTTGTTAATTATAAATAGTAAAAGCACTAACTATATGATAAATATATATGAATCCGAAAAGTGATAGTTTGAAACGCGACAACAAGTGAAGGCATCACGAAAAATTTGTGTTTTGCAGAGAAAATTGAAAAAAACTGTTATCAACGGATTTTAAGAATAGAACGGATTAAAACAACAAATACCAAAGGAAGCACAAACCCGGAATGCTAAAGGTTGGTCAGTGCAAGCATACATATTAGAAAAGTGATAAAAAAATAATATCCTAGTATATAAAATACAATAACTACCTTGACACAAAAATCGAATTGTAGTTCAAATTGACACCACTAGATACATCAAACAATATTTTCAAGCTATTCATTTTGATTAAATTGAGCAGTTTTTTTGTAATTTCGATTATATTTATTATACTTTAAATATTAAACGATGGCGCTACTATGTGCAGGCTGCAATCAAGCTATTCTAGATAGGCAAAATCTTACTTGTCATCTGTGTAAGAACTCATATGATTTGGAGTGCGCTAACGTATCTACTACCCGCTTCTATGGCACAATGACGCTTGAACATAAAAAGAGTTGGAAATGTCCCGCTTGCTACTGTAATACCCCCAAAAACGGCAATATAAATACACCTGTACAATCGAAGGATTCTAATGTGATTCAACATAAACTACGTGATGAATATGTCACTACTAGGAAACAAAAGTCTGCTGTTCCACAGGAGGATACTTTTGACTCGGAAGACTCAAGTATTTTGGGAGACACTCTTGATCATTGATGAATTCCCATCAAGTATTCTTAAACAATGTAGTGATGAACTTACATTCCCGTTTTGTTTACTAATAAACCAATCATTTCAACAAGGGGTTTTCCCAGAACAACTTAAAACGGCTATAATAAAACCTATCCACAAAAAGGACCTAAAAACTGACCCTAATAACTATCGCCCTATAGCTTTATTACCCTCTGCGTCTAAAATCTTCGAAAAAGCAATGAGTGACCGAATTTATTCATTTTGTGAAAAATATAATATTTTTGACGACTGCCAAAATGCGTTTCGCAAAAAAAGGTCCACAGCTCTGGCGGTCTACAAGTTAATGCATGAGGTATTCAAAATTCTAGATAAGAAAAACTACGCAGTAGGTATCCTACTCGACATGACCAAGGCATACGATAAGGTCTTGTTCGAAATATTGTTAGATAAATTATACAGCGTAGGTATTCGCGGTATAGCTCACGAGTGGTTCAAATCATACCTTAATAATCGTAAACAACTAGTAGAAATCATACATTACAACCACAGCGATATGACCATTCATAAAATTCGTTCAGATACCAAAACGGTAAATACCTCCATTCCCCAAGGAACTGTCATCGGATGCCTAATTTTTTTATTATATATAAACGATCTACCTAAAGTTGTAAAAGAGCCTTGCGTTTGTTTTGCAGATGATATTTCCCTACTGACGTCAACAAAATGTGGCACGAACGTACATGCTAAACTCACCGCAATGCTTGAACAAACAACTGACTGGATGCACAAACACAACCTTGAACTCAATTTAGCTAAAACAAAAATTATTACTTTTTATCCATATCAAAAACCACCACTCAAATTAAATTACTCGTTTCACGGCACTAAGTTAGAAACTGTAAATGAATGCACTTTATTAGGTATTCAAATTGACACACATATAAACTGGCACTCACATGTTATGAAAATTAAATCGAAACTATCATCACTCACGTACGCCCTTCGTGAAATAAAAAAGTCGACTGATCTGGAAACGGCAATTTCTATGTATTACGCGAATGCACATTCCAGATTAAGCTATGGAATTATACTCTGGGGGAACAGCAGCGCTGCGAGCGATATATTTACTATGCAGAAAAAACTCATCCGTATCTTAGCGAACATAGAACAAATTGAAAGTTGCAAACCCTATTTTATAAAATACAAAATCCTTACCTTGTCATGTATATACATCTTTGAAATATGCAAATTTGTACGGAATAATCCAATTTTTTATAAAAAACGTGAAGATTTAAATATAAACTACACACTTCGTCATGGAAACCGCTTATTGTTACCTGTGACGCGACTGGAAATGCACTCATCTAGCACATTACCTATGTCTGTAAAAATATATAACAAATTACCGAGAGATCTTCTGCGTGAAGAAAATAACAATATTTTTATTAAAAAAATTAAACAGCTTCTTATTAAAAAAGCATATTACTCAATTGACGAATTCTTATGTGAAAAATGACTAATTAGATCTACTTATTTCTGACATTTATTATATACAATACATAAATTTGAATTTAAAATTAATATACCGTCCTCCTCTCTTCTATGTTGCTGTGCCCGACGGGGTCCATAATATGACTTTGTACTCTTTATTGTAACAACTTGTATGTACTACTTATGGAAGCAATAAATGATCTGAATCTGAATCTGAATCTGAATCTAAAATAAGTATGAACAATCCAAGGTCCCCACTTCCAGAGTCCACCTGTTCGGGCGAGACTCGACGATCCGGCCCGGGTGGGTGACCATCGGGCACGAGCTGACTAACTCCAACTTCAACGCGGAGCTGTACGCGTCCTACTTCGCCGAGGGACGCGAGAGTACTGGCTGCACTGAGCGGATCGAGGCGCTCCGACCCAAGAGTCCCCCCAACACCAGCAAGGGGACCCGCGCCAGGGGACGGGGGGGCTTCCGGGGCAGGGGGAGGGGACGAGGCGCTTTATAAATGCTGCACATACAGAAGGAAGGTGATCAGGATACGTGGAGGGGAAATGGCTAGTGTTATAGTCTTTATAAGATAATATCATACAATCGATATTTTAATTATGAAGCAAGGAGAATGGGAGAGGCTAGAGGATAAGAGAAGTTGAAATAAGATCATTTTAGCATCAAGTATTTAATGGAGTTCCAACAGCGCATTCTAGCTTTTAGAAATCGCTGTTTAACAATGTGTTGTCTTATAAATGGTGGCCATAGGATGGAAGGAGGCTTACATCAGGAGGAAGTATAAGATGTAAGAACAAGAAACAGCAAGTAAAAAAATGCTACAGAGTTGTAATATGTGAAAATAATGTTTATGCACCCGATACATTGATTGAGATAAGGATGAAGAGAAGATGAAATATAGTTCTCTTATCTTAGCACCAGGACAAGCATTTAAGAGAACCCCATCCTGCTCCTAGATGCGCTGTGTAACAATGTGTGGTTTGAAAATGTGGAAATAATGTTGGATGTGAAACTAATGAGGGTAGTGTTGTATAAAATGTAACACTGTTATAATTGTTGGTGATCACAATGCAACCAATTATAAAACAGAGAGTGGATAACAGCAAAAAATATTGTGAAATTTATTCGAGTTTATGGTAAATCACCTAAGAAAAAATTGATTAAACTGTTTTAAGTTTTTAGATAAAATATTTTCGTTCTAAATTAGAATCATGCAATTCAGATGGTCACGATGGTAGAGATATTTTAATCTCAAAATGCACGCCGCTCATTATTTAATTAAACATATATTGTGTGTGCAGTGATTTTACTGTACTCGCACACTTAATGTGCCTGGCTGATATTGGCAGTTCTGTTTTAAATGTACTTTCGGGCAGATGTCGGGTAGTTATTATCACCCGTATCACAGTGTGGCTTAGGCATAAGTTCAGGTGGTAATGTCAAATGCTCTCTGTAAACAACTGGTTAAAATCCCTTATTCCGTCGAGAACATGTTAGGTTTACGACAGATTCTGTTTTGTACAGATTTTGTACTAGCAACAGCAAAAACATTTTTAAGATGGACAGGTCAGATGACATTATAGTAACCTAAACCTTTCATGACTTTAACACTGTTATAAGTATTTAACGGTTTTTAATTGAGATAAAAACATGTATATTATTTATCTCGATGTTTTGACCAAGTTGCATTGGTCAGGGTCATGGTGTAAGAAACAGGATGCTATTTTCATTATTGGAAGGCTTTATTCAAAAATAGTTAACATTTTTGACCAAATAAAGTTGGAAATGACTTTATCAAACTATTTGCAACATTAATCCCTGATGGGGTGTTATCTTTACAACATTTTACCGATTGATCCGCGGAATTTTTAAAATTGATGACTCGTTTACGAAACGATAGTTGACATTGGATAAAGCGGAAAATATTGAGGTAAATTTTAACCAGTCTCAGAACCAATAAAATATTCATGTGTTATTATAACCAAAGTTACAAAACCAATAGTGGGCTGGCATGGCCGTCTAAGAAAAATGTACAGTTTTCCACTTTATTAAACTATTCAAAAAGGAAATTTCAAGAAAACAATATGAAATGAAAGTTTATAGACAAATGGCAAATTTACATACAAAGTTGCTTGAAAATAATATCAAAATGAAAACAATTTACTGTGCACTGAACAATGAAATCAGTGTCATCATTGAAACTATTGTGCTGATGATGTAATGATTATAATTCTGTAACTTAACCCATTGGCATCGGCGATAATTATAACAATAGAATTTCATTCATAAATTGGCCATAGTGGTCCAGTCCGATGCCAACTTACATAAATTGAGCACATAGGTACGGTCACTTTTCGTGGTACCATTGAGCTAATGGTATCATTACCTCAATGGTACCACGGCAAATGAAGGACATGTACAATGAGTTTGGGTTTGCATTTCGTACTCAACTGTGTTTCAGTCTTAAAGATAATCTGTCCTAAACAGAATCTGTCTTCAACGTAATATGCCCTAATCTGGATAAGGTGTAAAAACATCTAGAAACTGTTGACGAACATTCTCTTCTCAATTTGCCCTACTTATACCGTTCCGATTGAGTTCTCTTTGCGTTCCTTGTTAAGACTTCATTCGTTCCTAAAACTGCAAAAGACCAACCTTCAACTTATTTTTAAATGAGTACCGACAAGTGATTGTGATTGTAGATGTTTCCATTTATAAAAAGGAAGCTTGTTTTATAACAAAATTCACAAGTACTCTAGCGTAGTACTCTAGCGTAGCGGTTGTATTCACATTTCACTTTGACAAGTACCCTCAGCCACGTCACAATTATTGTGATGTTTATATTACACTGTGCAGTAATGTTATTGTTAATTGTAAACTTAGTATAATGATCCCGTTGACACATTTCAGCCATCAAAACCAGCTGGTTCTACGAATACATATTTATTTGTAGAGCAGGATTTAAAAAAGAATGTTATGTTACAAAATTACAAATATACAAGAGGAAAAAAGTTTCTTTTTATCCCGCACATGACTTAAATTTTTCTTTCGTATATTTGTATTTTTGTAATGTTATCCGCATAGCAGGCGTTATTGCAAACATAACAACATTTAAAAAAGAATGTTGTGTCCTATAGATTAAGCTAAATAATATTTTGTGTACTCATAATTTTACACTGTTTACAAATGAAATGACTATGGATTTGATCGATCTGTACTGAAATAAAACAACACAATTATATACATCAATATATTTTATTTTACATTAGTTGTCTTTAAATCAACTCGACTAATCCGAAGTTCCTCAAAATATAAAAAAGACAAAACAAAAAAATAAGACATATGAGATCTTTTAACTAATTAAGAAAAATTTACATATTTTTATTAATTATTGTGGAACTAAGAACTTCTTAAGATTTATTAAATGAAAACTGTTGTATTTATACAGGCAGGGCTTTATGTTTTGGAAGGCAGAATGACGCACCAACAAGCAGCGTCCATGGAAGCACCGATGTTCGTACAGACACAAAATATCTATTCAAGTAGAAGAAAAAAGTACTACAAATTCCCTGGCTTCGTGACTGTTGTGATTTTTCTTAACCAATAGCGTCGTTGCCATTTTAACACATTGAAATTAGTAGAGCCTCTCTGTCATGGGTTCGAGCGTTAGCTGCTTTGAATCCTTTTAGAAAAGTATGGCTCTGGACAATGGCTCTGACCTGTCCTCGATAAAACGCCAATTTTTATAATAAGTATTACTATTTTGGATTGAATGTAATGTACATTGGCTTAACAATAGGAAGAAAATACAAAACTACAAAAGTTTTCTCAAAAGCAACACCAGTGCTGGATTCAAGAATTGAGACTTGTCCCATATCCCCGGAACATAGGTGCAAGTTTTCGAGTTAGGTTTAGTCATAGGACACAAACTCGCTCAAAAAAGATTTGTTTTCACGAAGCTCAAGACACATTTTATTTTTCTACGGCTATATACTATACATTTAAATCTGTAGAGACATTTCACGAGCAGAAGAGTATAAAATCTCTGGCCCGCAGGCTTGTACTACTACAGATGCTTTAAATTTCAAGAAAAAATTCCTTCCAAAAGCTAAAGCCCTATCCGCTTACAGAATCCAATTGACGGTGATTCCTCGTACGGGTCAACACTTACTATATTACATAATTCATTTTGTTATCATTATACAAGGCATATACATTCGTACAAGTTGTTAGCGCAGAACTTTTGCCCCTAAATATGCTTATTAACTGAACATATAGGTAGATGCACCTATAACAATGTGTAGCGTTGTGGCACCAAGACAGTTTTTATTAGGAGCGTCACAAAAGCTCTGCGCTCACAGAATACAGTGACATCCTTTAAGTATAGTCGTCATAAGATCACATTTTTTTTAAGGCAAACAACAATCTTTAAAGCTAAACCTTGGATGAAAGGGGAAGGGGGGAGCGAATAACCGATAACGAATTTTCCGTGCAAAAATCAAAAACTAACATCCTGGAATGGGGTTATATTCTTTTAATACTAGAGGTGGCTGCTTTTTAAATATATTTTTGGAGATAAAAAGATGACTTAGTCCACTCCGCCGCGAGACGGTCAAAATTATCAACACCTAAATATTTTGTACTTGATGCGATTGATATATACGCGTAAATTTAACTTCGGACGCCAAATAGATTGTGATTCGCACGTAGCGCAATTTTGTAACAAACGATTCAAATTAACTAATAAAAAAAACATAAATTTAGAATTTACCAATCTTATTTACATAATGGAAGTTAAGTGACGCATAGAAATTTTTCGATACAAATGAGCCAAAATTCTTAACAGATAACTACGATGCAATCAGAAGCGATACAATAAAAAAATACAAACTAATTAAAAACAATGCATGACACTTAAAAAAACTTCTCAAACTGGAAGCATTCGTGTGACTTCTCCTTTAGCCGTACAAATATAAAATAAATTCTAAACCAACCAAAACTTTTTTTATCCATTTTCCTTCCTTTACTCCTCTCTCATTTCGTTTCTATGACGTTAATATACCTATCTAACCACGTTTTCTATTCTAACTATAATAAACATTCCTTATTCCTTACACTTCTAAACATTTTTGGAGTTAATCCAATATACAATGAACACCATCTTTACCAAAAATTTCTTCATTATTGCCCAATAATAAAGTTGTATTTGCCGAATTCACCCAGTGGTTTTCTAAATATACCAAGAAAATGTTCAACATCCCAATTTCTATGGACAGTTATTTCGTTCAATATTTTTAAGTAACATTAGATAAACTCCAAAGATATCTCGTTCATGGCTAAAATGTCCGTAACTCATTCTTGGGACGAAATTGATCACTTCTACAATAATAGTTTTCATTATGACTGGTGGATTTGTATTGGGAAATCTGATAGCCAAATCACACATTTTACTGCGGTCCAAATTCTAAATTGCATTGCATGTGCCTTGTTCACAAAATGAGCCTTAGGAAATTGTATTAATAATTTAAGCCATGAACGTCAACTACCAAGCCGCTTTATCACATAACCTCCCCTAAACGCCATAGAAACCGTAATAAAACAACGTCCAAACATTTTATTTCGACTGCGACTGAACTCTTTGCAATAAAATAGTATAAAAATGTCACAGAATTAAAACAAAAACAAGACTTTGGAGGTACAGTCAAAATAAAAATTGTTAAGACTCTGTGGATGCCTTGTTTGAATTGAGAGACAAACAACATAATCGTAGTACATATATTCGAGACAGTAATGTTTTTTTCCTCAAGTTGATGTTGCTTGTCTCAATATGTTGTAGAGAACAGACAGATATGGTGTGCTGTTATGTTAATATAGCTAGACATTTACCTCAAGGCGTACTGCATTAACAGACCACAACGGATCCAGCGCAAGACAATTTTTTAACTTTGCGTGGAACTGTTACATTTTATGACATAGAGAATCGAAGTACTTATTACTTAGTTTTAATTTAACATTCCTTCAAGCCCTATTTGTCTGAACTCTAACTATAAAGCTTCGTCAGCCTCATATGACAGAATCGTAATAACCATCTCAGAAACAGTTTTACAAAAAATATTACGCGCGTGGACCAGCCACGCACTACTATTGTCAGTGTTAAAAATGAACCGGCATGCGGCTGCGACAGACAACCCACTTAAATATACAAAGAAAAAACACAGATCTCGTATAACCACTAAGTAATGTAATAACAATAGTATTTACAATAAGAAATGATTTTTAATATACCCTCAAGTTTTTTTGGAGCACAAATTCTAATCACAGTTCGCTAAAATGAAGAGTTTATCAGTACAATTCGATGGATTTCACAAGATAGAATGTATATTTTAGTGATTCACAATTACTTATATGAATTCTGACCGGTTCTTTTGTTTTTACAATATCTAATATGTGCTATATTAGATTCATTTGACAAAAAGTAAATTAATTTTACAGGAGACACGCGATTTCGAGAGACGATCATGCCCTAATGTTGTTACGTAATTTAATTTCTGATATGTCGTTAAATTACAGAAATTCAAAATGTGTTTATCTTAAACTATGACAATAGCAAACATTTGAAATATTTGATAAAATAAAATATTATTATCTGATCGCCCTAGAAAAAAATTTAATTATTTATTCAACACACTAATGTATACAAAACTTGCTTTGGCAATTCCCGTGCTTGGCGATGAATAAAAACATGTTTTATAGATAAATGAGCTTGAAGATAGTACAACGGGATCGATAAGCGTACGGCTAAGAACAATACTACACTTTATTTTACTACTACTTTAGATGTGGGCACCTCCCCACATGCCGACTGCATTCAACTCGCGCGTCTACTGTAATGTAGATCCTTACAGATCCCAAACTGAGATCATTCCAATCTAAGATTTATTTAAAAGGAAGCTATTGATACTGCGACTATTTCCGGACAGGTTCTAGTTTTTCTTTTGTAACAGTGCCCTTCAAAACCTTAATGTTTTAAGTTAGAAACCTTGTTATGGTCTTGTAACGTCTGCCACAAACGATTGGGTACATCTTACGTTAAGATTCTTTCTTGGTGGCATTAAATGCAAAATAAAATAATGGCGATTTAAAATACAAAAATACTTAATTTTTTTCACGTAACTG
The DNA here is from genome assembly GCA_963890685.1 of Plagodis pulveraria. Taxonomy (NCBI): domain Eukaryota; kingdom Metazoa; phylum Arthropoda; class Insecta; order Lepidoptera; family Geometridae; genus Plagodis; species Plagodis pulveraria. Next base: position 3,988,770 of record OY982968.1, read on the forward strand.
TACCGATCAAACTCTCCATTAGTAGCAACAACTGTTATAGCTCTCGTCTGTACAAATTGATTTTGAAACACAAAATAGAAAAAAGAACTATCAACAACACATTTCAAATCACAATTGATCGACCACTAGCTTAATGCCATTTTAAAAATGATGATATAGAATTTAGGTCGCGAATCTAGGTACTTAGTTGATTACTCGAAAAATAAAAGACATTTGTGTCAGTTTTGTAGTTAAGTTGGCGAAATGGTAAGTCCATATTTTTTATGTTATTGTGACGGAACAAGCTCGAGGACAGATGCATTTCATCACAAGTGACGAATTGAACTGCGCCCGTCACCTTGAGACATAGTTGTTAAGTGTCATGTGCCTGTAATTTCACTGGCTTTTAAGAACTGCTGGCGGAACACACCGTTAGGTGCTTGGCGGCAGACTTTCTACTGGATGGGTGGTTGCTAGCCAGGCGGGCAATCGCAAAATGCCATTCCACCATGCAAAACCATATAACACGGTTGGATTAGTATCACATTATTTACATATATACGTATATAATGGAATCTAAAGAACTGAATAACACAAATTAAATAAAACACGGGCCAAAGTGCATCGCAACAAGCCAAAACACGGATATGATACGTTGTTCCGTTATGGAGTTCCATTGTTTAACTTCCGCATTAGTTCAATCTGATCGTACCATATTATTTTTGTATTATCATCACTACAAACAATTGTCAAGTTTCATAATGAAAATTGCAATACATACATATGTACAGTCGCCTGCAATAAGAAGTATACACTTCGTAATTTTCAAAATAATGTGATGTCGCTAAGGAATTAATAATCAAAGTTAACATTAACGTGAGTAAAAAAATTCAAATTATTCTTTGATTTTAAGATACTTCTGATTATATAGAGAAAACAGAACTCTTTGCCACTATTTTGATAATTGCAATGTGTATAGGTACTTCTTATTGCAGGCGACTGTACAATACATATCAAAAGCGCGTTAAAAATAATATTATATAAAATCCAATTACAGTGATAAAATATTATTCTAATCAAAAATCATCCAGATATGTGTAAAGAAGCATGTCTCTAAGAAACGAGATCAAAGTAATCAACTAAGTGCCCTAAAATCAATGTTAAACTCGTCGACATACAATTTTCTCGAGTAACTTTCCTAGTTTTCATTCAAAAACATTATAAAATAAATGGCGTTAAATCTGTTGTCTATCAATAAACTTCACGAAACACACTAAAATACAGTTGTATTTTTCGCTCATAGCGTAAAGTCTTTCCGAAGACCTTCTTTAAAATTGGCGAAAGAAATATATACCATTTTTTTTTACCGAAAGTACCTTCTTATCGCTGTAAGGTGAGAGAAATAACTCTTTTTGCCGCGAGCATAAATTGTTTTTCCAACTCAATCACAATACGAATGTTGCAGTGATGTCACTAACGTTGACAACATTCCTAATGTTAAATATATTATTGTTTTCGTTACAATGGCGTTGAAAAGCGAACGCACAAAACTAACAAGGTCTCCAGATTCGTTTACATAATCTATATTTTTTGGAAGTTTTTTTAAATTACTTGCTTCACTGTGGTATTTTATAACCGCCATCAAACAAGAGATTGTCAAATCTGCGATGTTAAATTAATTATCAACGTATGAGAAAACATTAAAAAAATCAACATTGAGAATGATTTATGATGTTTTTGTGTTTATGTCAAAAATACCAAAGCAAACAAGTGGTCGCGCCTAAAAAAATAAGACGGCAGTTCTTGAGATCTTTTTAGAAAATATACAAAAAAAATAAACTGTCCGCCCCGTGGACTTAGTCAATAAGCTGGTGGGAGATACTGCCTCGCTCATACGGCAATGTAGTTCTTTAACAAATATCATAAAAAAATATAATCAAAAATATCTAAAAAAAACATTCAAAGATGGTGCACAAATATATATAAAACAAACATTAGCAACGTTCGAGTAATTCGTTGATTATTCCACCTTAATGAAGTCATGAGGTACAGTTTAATTATAAACTTTAACAAAAGAGCACCATCTAGAAATTGGTTCCTTATTATTAATACTTTTTTAAACATTTTCTCAAATAAATTTCAGACACACTGACTACAGATACATTGATTGAAAAGTGGCATTACATTCCTATTGGCCGAAATTGGCTGTACAAAGAAATAAACGCCATCATTTCAAAAAATTCACATTGAATACTAAGAAATAGGTATGTACACCAAACGAATACGGCATATCGATATAATATTCACATCCCTTTTCCAAACTATTCAAACAATAGTCACAATACAAATCCGAATACATCGTTAAGTCCTGACTAATCGATTTAATCGATTCCCTATCGACACTGGCCGGCACACATCTAGGCGTTTTTTTTTTATAACTACCGGAAAATTTTCACATCGTTACTTGAATTCGATTCACTTCGAATATGAAAAATTATTATGGCAATACAACTGACTAACAAATGTACTGAGAAATCTATAAAAACCACGACTCGTATGTTGTTAATAAAAGTAAAACCACGTATAAAATCCGTCCCTAGAGTCAAGGCATTCGGTACGACATACCGACCTATGTAAAACAATGTTTGACAGTTGACAGTAAAAATACACAATGTACTTATCAGTCATAAGAATTAGGTAATTTATAGGATTATATAGACGAGAACATACCTTGTGACCATCATATATCCTTCGAAATACAATTGAATTAAGAGAACCGACTTGTTTAGTACCAAGATTGTTTAATATCGTCCTATTAATCCGTTCAGCACTCATGTCTATCACAAATAGTTTATCTACGAACGTCTCGTGTCCTCCTTTAGCCGGCGCCTGCGACGGCGATGGCACTACCCGCTTCTTTACTCGTTATTATAGACACACACGATAACACTACAAGTTTGTAACGTCGCTAAGGCGTTGGTGGGCCACCATTACAAGCTACCCTTCGCCACTGGTGGGGATAAAGCGGGGTATATACATATAGGAGTGTAGACCGACCACGTCCCGTCTCACAAGTATGTGGATTCACCTGAAAATGTAAGAAACCCTGGTAAGCCATTTACCGTAACATATGCCACTGATTGATGGACGAGATTGTTTGAATTTTTGGATTTATTCAGAAGTCTCAACAAATATAATAAAAAATAAAACTAGTCTTTATCACGATCAAATGTCAAACAGAACTGCACTGGAGATAAAATCATGTTCTGTTGCAATAAATATAAACGGCCTATCCATTGACTCAGGTATCCAAAAGTTCAAACAACGTGACAATATACAATTTCCTAAACGCCTTTATGTATCAATAATAAAATAAGAAACACTGCATGCATATGACTATAATGTTCTAGAAAAAGTAGGCGTTTAGAAAACTCGATGTGGCATGTGTTGTGCGTACATTTTGTGCGAAGCGGGAATTGTACAAGTATAGCGCAATGAAAGGTTAGATTAGAACATAAATGATAGTGATTTAGTTAAATATTTAGTAAACACATATACACAAAACACAATCCACACAGGTTAAACAGAAAAAACACAAAATTTAAAAGCAAACAAAAGTAAAGCAAAAAATAATATGTTGAAAAATATTAATCAATAAAATTAACCGTTTATCAAGGAGCAAGTATTTAATGATCTTGGGGAAGGTTATATAGCTCTTCGCAGAATTTCGTTAATTTTCTTAGGACAAGAAACAGTGAGTAGTTGATTTTAATTAATCGACTGCTTAGTCTTTACTGCAGGGGAAACATTGCTTATATTGCTAATATACAACATCAATTTAACAATGCTAATTAAAAGCATGCTTGGGAAGGGAAAGCTGTAAAAATAATAAACACGGACAAACACAAACATAAAGTGAATAATATGCCTAGATTCATTGACAAAAAAGCAGTTATTTAATTTCCGAATCACAACGGTCTTAAATTTATTATCAATGGAATAAGTCATAATAATAAACACATTCATTTATTAGACAAGAAACAAGACGTTACATAGACACAGAGAACATTAATCACGTCTTTTCTGCACAATGAATTAAAGCATAGAGAAACTGACGATAGAGTGACCTGTATGGGAGGTGCAATGAAACGTGAAATAAGACAAACTGACAGACAAGCGATGAACGAAACGCAACGCACGTGTACAAGCGGGTTTAATAACGAAGCCGAACTTGCTAGATAATAACAATCCATGATGCAGTTATCCCAATCTCAAAAACAAGTCAAATATTAATTAATATAATATTTAGAACGAAAGAGCTCAGGAAAGAATGAATATCACAATTTTGATCATAAACAGAAAGAAATCAGAAAATAACATTAACATTTTATACACAAGTACATTTTATAAATTCTCAGTTATTATTATGAAGATAAAAGATAGCGTAGAAATAAAATTGTAAAACAATCACAATGTGGTACTTGGTTCTAAAATCAGTTACTTATTAGCAAATACCTTACTCTTAGGGCCTGTTTCAGAATGTTCGAGTAAGTTCCGGTTATACTACCCAGAAAATAAAATAACTGAATGATAAAAATGACGGTAAACATGAAGCGCGTTTCAAGCTTTAACCGATGGATAGGCTAAATCGATGACTGTGAAACGCAAAGATAGTGTTTTATTTATTAAATACGTTATGGGTATATGGTTATGGCCCTTAGTGATCAATAAAACACTAATTGTCGGGCCTTTAGAAGTCATTGTATCTTAAATTTATTGTTGAAAGGCCACATAGATACTGTTAGTCAGAACAATTGATCAGGTTTTCTGAATCAAGTAAAGATCAAGTTTCTGATAAAATTTCAGTATGTGTTTTATGTTTTGAAATCATCACGGTCACAAACACAATCGAAAACATTACAAAGATAATTAATTTATTGTTAACGAGTTCTCTGAATATATTTTAGCATATAGTTACTAATATTAGAGATTTGCTAAGAAACCTTGCAATCAGAGTGAGAATTCTCTAAGATTAAATTTTCTTAATAAGTGTTAAATTTCTTCTTGGTTATAATAGAGCTGTATAAAGGGATAAACTGCATCATGTAGTGGTGTAACAGTCGTATAATAGTTACGTGTGCGGTGCGTGGTCGGGAGACAGCGGATGGTAGCGGCCGACTCGTTCGCACACCGCCCCTACATACAAATATTAGTATTTATATATCGTATTTATTGACTGGTTATAGCTGTATAGGTGACCACTACAAAAAATAATAAAATAAAAGTGAAGCCTTCGCTTTGGCGAACAGTTGATTTTAGAAGGCAACGCATAATTGCATCACTGCAAAACAAGTATCAGATACTGACTAAAAGTGAGCGAGGCACCGAATCTGTTTTGTGAAATGACAACAAGCCATAAGTATAGTAAACGAACGAATCAGTGAACGTATCTGTCAAAACAATTGCCTTGACATTTCATAATACAATTTTTGATTTGTCTTACAATTGTTTATAAATAACGCATTGCGCTACATTTCGGCTTGGCGCACCCTTATACAGTCATTAGATCAAAGGCCAAAGCAAAATAATCCATCCCAATACTCCATAACATTGGTTAAACAGCATATAAGTATACCTGCACACATCACAAATATATACGAAACATACATGTTGGACGCTCACAAGTGATACTAAGACAAATGCAGTGCAATATCAGTGGCTTATGTCTGTTTGACAGAGCTAGGTCGGTCTAAACTCCACCGTAGTCGACTTAGCCATGTGTACAACGAAAATTAAGTAACTCGATATTTTAGTCACAAAGTTCTATTAAATAAACAGAAATGTGAAATGTTTTCCCCATTCGATAGAATAAGAAAGTGTTAATGGACACCTTCTCAATTTTACTGTAATAAGCATTTAAATAAAACTATATTACTCATTAGTACTTAGGCTAGATTGTTTTTAAAGAAATAACTGAAAGTACAGTTGCGCTCATAAGTCTAGAAGCAGCTTGAAAACGAAATTGAAACCAGTCGATTTAACACGTCCTTTTACCGGGACATACAACTACATATAATTATACAGGGTTATTGGTAAAATGCTAACAACCTCTTAGGGTTGACTTCTGCTAGTTCTAACAAACATTTTGACAAAAAATCATACCAAAATGTTTCTTAGGACTCGCAGAAGTCAACCGTAAGAGGTTGTTAGCATTTTACCAATAACTCTGTATATGGCATGCAATATTATATCATACACACAAATGTGTGTGATATAGTATCACACACCTCAACCAACAACTCAACCAGCGAGTCTTAACTTGCGTTGCACTTATGAACACTTACTGTACAATAAGAAAAGAAATTAATTCTCGAATTACGATTAGTCGTTTGCCATGAAACTATTAAAACCTAGCACCTATTCAGACATGAAAAATTACTTATACGTATAAAACCCCTTACACAGATCTAATGTATTAAACTGGCCTAATCTACAATTCGTTATCGGTCAAGAGATCATCGCGCAAAAACGAACGCTCGTCTCTCGCGGGATAAATAAAATTATGAATTAAAATAATTTGAAAACAATTAATATTAAATTTTTATCTTAAGCCTCGTCTACACGAGCGAGAATCTCACTTGCGGTAGTTTCACTGATCCAAGAATTTATTTTGGCTAGATTATTTACTTTTTTCTAGCAGTACGAATTACGGTAGATACTCTCTAGCGTTTTGTAAGAAAAAATTTAACGGAACTGCTTTACGTAATATTATAAATGAAAACAGACATCCATAGTTTTATTAAATTCACGGGAAAACTAATTTTCGCAATGTGTGTGTTAGAGATTGTTAGCTTTTATACCCTAGATAGAGCACTGGACATACAACTATACACTTGTCATTCCACGCAAGTATTTCTGACAGCAGTTTCTGATCTTATTACGATTTGTTCTCAACGTTATTAAACAACTTTTTATAAATGAAATCGCGTATAATTCAGTGGCCAGGTATATACCACTACTGTACGCTACGATCGATGTAAAACGGTTATGATCTTGACAAAAAGAATGGAAAATATACGCGATATAAGTCCCCCAGTAGCTGTCTGCTGAGAGTGGTAAGCTAAGCCAATGACTCGCTGCAAGAGACTCGCTCGTGTAGACATTGCTCGAAGGTTCCTATGACAAACAATCACTTAGCACTATCGCCGGTATTGTTTATTTACCGGGAAATATTGTATCTTCGACCACGGAACTTATATAATATTATATATACTTTTTAAGGGTAATTTAGATACTCGATCATAGCTATAGAGGGGGCGTTTAGATGAAACTATTTGATCATAATAATTATGAAATACGAAAGGTAATGTTCTAATAGTATATTAGACATTCTTTTTATACGTAAATTTTCATGGAAGACGTTCTTTCAAATATTGGGTGTACTTTATGGTTCTATATCTATGATCGAGTATACAATTAAATGACAATCCTAACTAACGTTAAAAATAACTTAATGATAAACTAACTTCTAAACGCGTTTGATACTCGGATCAACCGGTATTCAATTCTCCGCGATTCAATATTCGTATTAGCTCAAATTGAGCTTCAGGATCACACATTAATAAATGTTTAGCAAAGGCCTTTATGGCCAGAAATAATCGTCGAACAACATCATGCGAATGACAAAACGTTGTCATCGTTTTAAATATTTGATTACGTATCAAAACTTTTCGTCACTCTATACCAAAAATAGTTTTATACTTTAATGATATTGATCAAATCAATTCGCGTAAATTAATATAAATTCAAGAAAAATTATCCAGTTTTATTTTTGTTGTATGATTTAAAAATAATATTCTGAAATTCTAAATATTTCCTGTCGTGTTTCTCTCGCCATCTCGTACAAGGCACAGCCTTTCAATCGACAAAACCTTATCGATGTCCACACACGTTTCAAGAATCATCTTTCTTTTTCCTACTGTCCGACGCGAATTTCCCGCTAAACTCCCTCCAAGAGGCGCGCACGTCCCCTAAGGACAGTCTCGTCCTCGTCATACCTTCCGACTTTTTACCGTTCGTCGACAACTTATAGTAGTTATCGGAAGATTCCGTTTCCGTGCTGTTCGCGGCTAATCTGTAATACGCCTCCGACGTTTCCGTGTTAGGGTACATTTCGGATTCGGGACGCGGTTCCGACAGCAGATACGCCGAGCTCTCGTCGGCGGTCGAATAAAAAGGATCAGGCCGGGTGGACATATAAAACGGTTCAGATTTGGTTTTCTGATCGACAGGCTCGTCCGGAGACGGCGATCGGTCGTAGTTATCGGATCGGAAGCGGTCGCCTCGACCGCGACGATCGCGAACGCGGTATTGTACATCGGTCGCGTCGCTGGCGCAGTCGGTAGGATCGAGTCCGAAGGGGCGCGCGCTTCGCTCCCGGTAGTCGTGGACGCGGTACTGGAGAGGGCCAGCTATGTCGTCGGTAGTGTCGTCGTCGATGGAGTCGGCAGCGTGGCCGACAGAGGCGGGTGGGGGGCTGGAGGGGTCGGTGAGGTAGAGAGGCAGGTCCGGCAGCCTGGTGTAAGGGATGCGCTCACCGGAGTCCCAATGCGCGTCGGGCTCCGTGTCGGGCTCGGAGCACGAGGAGGCGGAGGAGGAAGGTACCGATGGAGGACGAGCATCGCTGCATTGCCCTACGAACGTGGCGCTCTCCGGCATCTTTTGCATTATCAGCTCCACCTGGAACGAAACGTACGTGCATATTTCAGACTAATCATCAAATAATGCCCTATTACATGGTACCAAAACGTGTCTGGCAAAGCGTGGGTGAGTCTCGTATTAATAAATGCATCGCAAAGTTGTGACAGACACAGTTTTGAAGTTTTATGTAAGGAACGTCTGTCGAAAACAGCATCATATGATCGATCTCATTCTTGAGACGCAATCAACAATACGAGCCATAGACAACTTTGCGTGCAAGGAATACATGTATGATGATATACAATTAATCAAATCGGTCTGACATTAGCATGCTCAACTTTTCTCAAAGTTCAAAACTAAGTTACAAAAACATTTAAAGTGAAAAACCGAGCAACATTACATTAAATAAAAAAATTGTGATTAGTTAATTTCAATATGTATTTTGACCATAGAATCTCATGATCATATAATACTTAGTAGTTGCAAAGGTAGTAAATTTATAAATACCTTGAAATCTTCGCTGTAATGTTTATGCTGCTTATCTTTGTGCGCGTCGTCTAACTGCCACTTGTTCAGGGTTAGCTTGTATGTCTCCAAATTGGCACCTGGAGTTGAAACATAAAGTAATCAGTTCGGTATGTCCCCATTGTAGGAGTGTGGAGACCAAAATAAACTGCTAAAGTGAACAGAGCCTCGTAGTTATGAGTATGATATTCTAGTGCCGATGTGCGTCGACTGACGAATGTAGGCTCCGTAGTGCAAATCCTGCCGCCAGTTTCAGCTTTACAGTTTGGTGGTAGGAAAATTTGTGCTCTTGTCTGGCTAATTACCACTTTTAAATAGAAACAGTAGAGTCAGTAGTCTACCATCAAACACCTAAGTATGTGTTTCTGCATATGTCAAGAAAAGCCAGTCCCGATTTTCTGTTAATCTCCGACATATCATAACTTATGTGAATATCTGGAATAACAGAAGCAAAGGAAAACTTATCATTGCAGTTCCAGGAGGAAATTTTAAATGTGGCTAACTTCTTGCTCAATTTCTATGCAAAGCTTTAATAATGTGTTCCATACTTTAATAAGTCTTGGAGAAGACTGATTTCTATACGACTAAACTTTGGTTAATTTAATGCTAAAATATACGCACGATATTTAGTGGCGAATGGTAGACATACAAAAGTTCCGAGTCCAGGTAGAACAGGGACGGTTCAGTTGCAATGACAACTGATTTCCACGCAAAAGGTCCATGGTTCAAATTCTTTCACCACAAGCGGTAGAACATTACTCACAATCAATTGGGTTTGCAGACTAATGTGCGCCTATCAGCCATAAATCAACAGAGTGAGAGAGTTACATGGAGGTAGAGCATTTTGGGACTACCAGCCTTCAAGTGGAAACACTGCCGCCAAACACCTAATGTGTTCAGCTGCAGCGGCAGCTGTTCGTGATTGCCAGTTCCCAGTCTAGGCTAAGCTGGTTCAGCATCTTCGACCTCTTTAATCACCACTTCATCATTAGGTAAAACTGTGTTTTAAAAAAGGTGAAACAAGCTAAAGTAAAAAATAATAAAAGCAATAGCAGCGCGAGGAGCTCATGACTATGACAACACACGCGCACTTAGTCTCCTGTTTGAATTTCTTAATTGCAACGGTAGGGTATTGCAAATGCCCTCAATCCCAGTCAAGAAAGAAAAAGGTTAAGAATTGACTATATTCAACTACATCATAAACCGTCAACTAAAGTCAAATCGTCCACAGTTAAACAAAGGCCTCACAAATTAGGGAGGAGAGTATGCCATAATCCCCACGCTTAGCCGGCGTGGCGTCTTGGGGATTGCAGTACAAGATGGCAGTTCTTCAGTAGGCGAGAACAAAATTGAGAACAAGACACACAAATTAATTTGCAATATCTCGGTCCTATACTAACTATGCCTCTAACGCTCCTGAAAAAGACTACAAAGGACCTACAATAAACAATTCAATTCTATAGACATATTCCAAAACAGCAAAAACATTTTTAAGCGAGAAGCACTAAGCGTAATAAATATGCCATATACCTAAGGTATAACCAACACTTTTACATAATAAAAAACAATGCTTTAGCTACACATCATGCACACTCACTCTTCAGAGATACTACCTCCCACACACCTACACTCTCCCACATACACACACATACTTTTTATATATTTATACTTAAGCCAGTATCTATTTTTTTTTCCTTTGTTGGAATTTTTACCATATTATACTGTTAATAAGGGACTGTCTTATTATATGAAGAAATCTATAAAAAGTAAGTCTCATTTGGCTGTAGGTCACAGATACAAATTTAGAACTTTGTTAATTAAGAGATGTAGACTTAGTAAAAAAAAATAAAGGCGCTGCTGCCCACATTCTTGTATTTGTTCCTTCGTTCGATCTTACGACTCTATGATAGTGGAGTGAAATTGTAGCCCGGCACCCCACGGGGTAAAAAACACATCGTCAGGCAAATGCTTGCCTGTAAACCATAAACAAAAGAGTGTTTTTTTATGCCTGATAGGTTAGCCTTTGACCACTATTTCACTTGATGGTAAGTGATGATGTGGTCGAAGATGTTGTACAGGCTAACCTAGAAGTACTGGCTCTCAAGGACAGCTGCCGGAACACACCGTTAGGTGCTTGGCGACAGATTTTCTACGGGCATTCGCAAAATGCCCTACCACCATGCTATAACGACTGCCATCCTAAGACAACAACCGGGACAGACGGCTTAACGTGCCCTCCGAAGCACGGAAGCGCTCTGTAGTAATGTCACTAGCGGTCACCCATCCAACTCATGACTGCGGGCGACGTTGCTTAACTTTGCTGATCGATTAAGAACAGCTAAGTAAACTCCGCTACGAGTGTAATAACAAAGTAAGACTGAAGAAGTAATACTGACTGTCCCTGAGCGGCGCGATGCGGTGCGCGCCGGCGAGCTGCGCCGTGACGAAGAAGGTGTTGAACCAGAAGTGGAAGAGCTTCTCCTTGCGCATCTTCATCTTGGGCTTGTTGTACACGTCCAGCCGCACGTCTCCGCACAGCGGCGTGCAGTGCGCCAGCCGCACGTGCACCGCGTGCGCCGCCCGGGCCGTCTCGTGGCACGACGCCGTCTGCCAACAACGTGTACACAACTATATATACATACAAATTATTACGGATGGAAAAAGATAACTTCCAACGGAACTTGAACCCGCAACCCCCAGAATACCGTCCTGGTGCCACTTATGCTATGGAAGCGAGTGCTGGACAGTCGAAAATTCTCCATCCGTATGAACACACGTCTTTTTGACGTTGGCGACATCTACCCAAATAGCAGAGGACTATTTACTTAGGCTGGTAGGCTGATATACGATCAACACTGAATACCAAATCGATGAAACCATTTTTAAATTTTGATTAGTATTATTTTATAGGAGCATTGACGCATGCTAAGCGAAAGCATAGAAATTATTAATTAATTTCTATGTTTTCGCTTAGCATGCGTCAATGCTCCTATAAAAATAATACTATATATACATACTTTAATATTGTTATGCTTGCAATAACGCCTGCTATGCGGATTACATTACAAAATTACAAAATATACGATAGGAAAAATTTAAGTCATGTGCGGGATTCGAACCTGTATATTTGTAATTTTGTAATGTAATCCGCATAGCAGGCATTATTGCAAGCATAACAATATTAAAATTATAAGGTTGCGTCATCATTTACAAGTATAAAACCAATTGCAAAATTGGTCTTGTTTGTAGTACAACGTAAATTGTACTATAGATGTCGCTCCATCCCAATACGATGGTTGAAGAACGATAGGAAAAATTTGAGTTATGATGTCATTGTCATGTTAGCTCAATTGGTTAGAGCATGCCCCGGCTAAAGGGGTGGATGGACGCGAGTTCGAATCCCGCACATGACTTAAATTTTTCCTATCGTATATTTGTAATATATATACATATACCATAACATCACACCATCATACGCCTCCACTTTATCTACACTGTAATCTCTAAATCGAAGTCACATGTATCAAACAGAATTTGGAAATACTACGATATGAATTCCTAAAATTCACAAGTGGGACCTTTGTAAGCGGTATTTTTTTTTTGTTCATTTGCGCTTGTAGGTTGGTTAGGTAACACTTACGTAAACGCTCGCTCATTTTAAAAATGCTCATATTATCTTGCAAACTTATTGAAAACCATTGCATATGATTCCATAAAAATTACCTCTAAAACTGTCCAAAATATTAAGCCCTTCAAATCTATTCAATACAAAAAGTAGGTAATAAATATATAAGATATCGCAAAAACATTCTCATACCCAAAAAATATCTTGATCAAATAATTAGAAACCATACAAAAAAAATCAAAATTATTTTTTTAATTTTGCGCCCTAAATGACAACGTTCACCAAAATATCGTAAACTCTTGTTTATTATCGTATACACCATATTTCCCATAGAACAAGGTATTATTATTGTATTTAATATATTATGTATAGAATAATCTGAATATAAAGGTGCATTAACAGCGTTCCCAGAAATTGTAGTATTAGTTGTTTACAAGTTAGAATAATACAATATTTAGGATAGTACAATGAATAATACAATGATACAATGAGAAATATATTTCTTGGTTAAGCCTGTTAACCCCTTTGATCACATCATCACTTACCATCAGGTGAGATTATGGTAAAAGGACAAGAGAGAAGATCGTACATGAAACAACTGACATGATGTCAATTTCAAGTCTGAACAGTTCCAAATACAAAATTAAAACAAAAAAATACATTATTAACTATCATTTTGATCTAACTCCTATCATTTTAGTTTTGGGTCAACCTGTAGTATGTCAAAAATAGTATCAAAAACCTAGTAGTAGTAATAACAATATACATTTTACATATGTCTGAATAACAGAAAAAGATTTGTGTATCATTGTATTTGGTCTCTTTCGTCGTCATACAGTCCCAGGCATGTGCGAAGAAGTTGATAAGAGAGTGGGCAAGAAAAAAATCCTCTAATAGGACCGCTGCGTTCAGCGAGGCTAGATAAATGAAACTATCCTATTGGAGGATTTTTTCCTAGCGCACCGTTCATTTTCTAAATTAGGCTCAGTACGCAAAAAACTCTTTTGCGTACTGAGCCTAATTGAAGTTGTTTATTTACCGTATAGGTTAATTCACACCTTGGTAATTTTGCGTTTTGCTAATTCTGCTTCGTTTCCCACGATATTATAAAATAAATTATGTTTAGATTTTAAGAATAAATTATTGGCGATTAATAAGTCCTAGACACATTATGTATTTAAATTTATTTTTACTACATACTTAAATTAACGTGTATTTTATTTTTAATTGACTTTAAAGTATCACACGAGTCCAAGCCGGTTGCTAAAGAATAATTAAGGATAAAACTCTCAATAGTTTTCAAACTCAATAAAAATAATAATATTGTATAATTTTTTAAATAATGTCATTATAATTTGGAATTTAACGATAAAAGATTAGTATATTAGTAGATTAATGTTTTTTTATAGTATTAGTAGATTAATGTTTTTTATGCGAATTTTGGTAGTAAATTTCTGTCGAATTTGTATGCACTTAACTGAATGATAATTTTATTTTAATTTGACTTTTAAGTATTACTACATTACATAATTTGATATTTTTTATTAGATGTGGTGAGTGTATTTGTGTCGATTTTATAGAAATGCTCTAATTCAAGCTAGTTCTTATTCTGTTCAGATTAAAATCCAAATTCGTATAACGTTTGCGAATGACAGTCATAGTGACTTACATAAGTGTTCAATTGTGGTATGTTTTACGCAAATTTTGTCATCATGTACTCTAAACTGATGCTAAATTATCTACAATTGAATAGAATAATCCTCTTTTTAGAATGACTACTGAACCGATTTCAATAATATGTAATAGGATCACGTCTAAAGTACGACCTACACAACAAAAAAAAAACAAAACCTGATGATGCTTCGTGTAGAAGCGTATTGCGCCGAAAACTCTTCCGGTTGGTTTACGTGGCGTTTATAATGTATAACATCGGCTTAGCAGGAAATATCGGCGGAATATCAGTAGATATATTTTAAGAGTTTTCGTAAAATATTATAATTATCATACTCGTAGTTATCAAATATTCAAATATGACAAATATATAATATTTATTATAAGGAGGAAAGATTTGTATTTTTGTATGTACTAATAAATTTAAAAACTACTGGACTGATTTGAAAAATTCTTTCACCATTAGAATCCTACACAATCCCTGATGAACATAGGCTATAGAATATTTTCAAAAACTAAGAAATCCGTGTGAAATATTCGATAATTTAACCCAACAAGTGCAAACAAAAACAAAAAAACTCGTTATATCGCATATGTAGCGGAAATTGTTGACAATAGAGCAAAATTATGTACTACAATTTTAAAGAGGACATCAATATCTACAAAAAGTCCGCAATACCACATGGCTAACTATTACAGTTATGTCACAATAACTACTTTCTATGTTTTAATATATATTTTTTTGTTATATACCCGTGCGAAGCGGGCCGCTAGTTGAATAATAAAGAATCATCAAATGAAGTCATAATTGGCGGAGTAGAAACACAAAATATAATCGAGCCTCTTTTTTCGAAATCGGTTACAATACTGTAAAAATGCTAAATAAAATATTTATTTATTCAAAATACAATTACAACTATCTTTACAGGAATTTCCTAATGCAATAGTGTAAGTCAAATTCATAATCGTAACAAAAATCCTATAATAACTACAATCAAATTAAATCAATACAAAATTCAATTAATGTCAAATTCAAATCTATACCAAATAAAACTAAAATAAAATTAAAATTAGGGAAAAATTAAATCGAAATCAATGTCAACAATAACATATTACAAATAAAACAGATTTATTGAATTCCGTGACAGTGCAAGCAAATAGGTCAGTTCTTTCGGCAACTTAATTTATACTCAATACTCAATACTCAATACTTTATTGTTTTCTGTAGTTTAGACAAAGATGTTAAAAATAAGTAAAAGTTCATTACAGACCCTGTCGGGCACACAATAATTAGGAGAGAGGAGGATTACTAACACTCTTATTGGTTCAAATATAATAATAGTTAAATTGTCATTTATAAAAGTCATTACATGAAGAAATATTATTTCATTTATTTTATAGGTGCATATTCCATCACTTTTCTAATCAAAATTAATAACAATACAATAAAAGATATGCAACATTTAGTAATTAGATACAAATTTATAATTTTATGTTTTGTCAAAAATTACAATTTAAATAGTTAAAAGCATTTATATACATATTAATTATTTAAACATTATTATCATTGAAATATTCCTCTACCGTGTAATAAGCCTTCTTAATTAATAATTGTTTTAAGTTTTGTATGAAATGTTTGTCATTATTTAGGTTTTTTATTTGTGGTGGCAGCTTATTGTATATTTTTATTGACATTACCAAGGGACTTTCTACTCCGCCAATTATGACTTCATTTGATGATTCTTTATTATTCAACTAGCGGCCCGCTTCGCACGGGTATATAACAAAAAAATATATATTAAAACATAGAAAGTAGTTATTGTGACATAACTGTAATAGTTAGCCATGTGGTATTGCGGACTTTTTGTAGATATTGATGTCCTCTTTAAAATTGTAGTACATAATTTTGCTCTATTGTCAACAATTTCCGCTACATATGCGATATAACGAGTTTTTTTGTTTTTGTTTGCACTTGTTGGGTTAAATTATCGAATATTTCACACGGATTTCTTAGTTTTTGAAAATATTCTATAGCCTATGTTCATCAGGGATTGTGTAGGATTCTAATGGTGAAAGAATTTTTCAAATCAGTCCAGTAGTTTTTAAATTTATTAGTACATACAAAAATACAAATCTTTCCTCCTTATAATAAATATTATATATTTGTCATATTTGAATATTTGATAACTACGAGTATGATAATTATAATATTTTACGAAAACTCTTAAAATATATCTACTGATATTCCGCCGATATTTCCTGCTAAGCCGATGTTATACATTATAAACGCCACGTAAACCAACCGGAAGAGTTTTCGGCGCAATACGCTTCTACACGAAGCATCATCAGGTTTTGATTTTTTTTTTGTTGTGTAGGTCGTACTTTAGACGTGATCCTATTACATATTATTGAAATCGGTTCAGTAGTCATTCTAAAAAGAGGATTATTCTATTCAATTGTAGATAATTTAGCATCAGTTTAGAGTACATGATGACAAAATTTGCGTAAAACATACCACAATTGAACACTTATGTAAGTCACTATGACTGTCATTCGCAAACGTTATACGAATTTGGATTTTAATCTGAACAGAATAAGAACTAGCTTGAATTAGAGCATTTCTATAAAATCGACACAAATACACTCACCACATCTAATAAAAAATATCAAATTATGTAATGTAGTAATACTTAAAAGTCAAATTAAAATAAAATTATCATTCAGTTAAGTGCATACAAATTCGACAGAAATTTACTACCAAAATTCGCATAAAAAACATTAATCTACTAATACTATAAAAAAACATTAATCTACTAATATACTAATCTTTTATCGTTAAATTCCAAATTATAATGACATTATTTAAAAAATTATACAATATTATTATTTTTATTGAGTTTGAAAACTATTGAGAGTTTTATCCTTAATTATTCTTTAGCAACCGGCTTGGACTCGTGTGATACTTTAAAGTCAATTAAAAATAAAATACACGTTAATTTAAGTATGTAGTAAAAATAAATTTAAATACATAATGTGTCTAGGACTTATTAATCGCCAATAATTTATTCTTAAAATCTAAACATAATTTATTTTATAATATCGTGGGAAACGAAGCAGAATTAGCAAAACGCAAAATTACCAAGGTGTGAATTAACCTATACGGTAAATAAACAACTTCAATTAGGCTCAGTACGCAAAAGAGTTTTTTGCGTACTGAGCCTAATTTAGAAAATGAACGGTGCGCTAGGAAAAAATCCTCCAATAGGATAGTTTCATTTATCTAGCCTCGCTGAACGCAGCGGTCCTATTAGAGGATTTTTTTCTTGCCCACTCTCTTATCAACTTCTTCGCACATGCCTGGGACTGTATGACGACGAAAGAGACCAAATACAATGATACACAAATCTTTTTCTGTTATTCAGACATATGTAAAATGTATATTGTTATTACTACTACTAGGTTTTTGATACTATTTTTGACATACTACAGGTTGACCCAAAACTAAAATGATAGGAGTTAGATCAAAATGATAGTTAATAATGTATTTTTTTGTTTTAATTTTGTATTTGGAACTGTTCAGACTTGAAATTGACATCATGTCAGTTGTTTCATGTACGATCTTCTCTCTTGTCCTTTTACCATAATCTCACCTGATGGTAAGTGATGATGTGATCAAAGGGGTTAACAGGCTTAACCAAGAAATATATTTCTCATTGTATCATTGTATTATTCATTGTACTATCCTAAATATTGTATTATTCTAACTTGTAAACAACTAATACTACAATTTCTGGGAACGCTGTTAATGCACCTTTATATTCAGATTATTCTATACATAATATATTAAATACAATAATAATACCTTGTTCTATGGGAAATATGGTGTATACGATAATAAACAAGAGTTTACGATATTTTGGTGAACGTTGTCATTTAGGGCGCAAAATTAAAAAAATAATTTTGATTTTTTTTGTATGGTTTCTAATTATTTGATCAAGATATTTTTTGGGTATGAGAATGTTTTTGCGATATCTTATATATTTATTACCTACTTTTTGTATTGAATAGATTTGAAGGGCTTAATATTTTGGACAGTTTTAGAGGTAATTTTTATGGAATCATATGCAATGGTTTTCAATAAGTTTGCAAGATAATATGAGCATTTTTAAAATGAGCGAGCGTTTACGTAAGTGTTACCTAACCAACCTACAAGCGCAAATGAACAAAAAAAAAATACCGCTTACAAAGGTCCCACTTGTGAATTTTAGGAATTCATATCGTAGTATTTCCAAATTCTGTTTGATACATGTGACTTCGATTTAGAGATTACAGTGTAGATAAAGTGGAGGCGTATGATGGTGTGATGTTATGGTATATGTATATATATTACAAATATACGATAGGAAAAATTTAAGTCATGTGCGGGATTCGAACTCGCGTCCATCCACCCCTTTAGCCGGGGCATGCTCTAACCAATTGAGCTAACATGACAATGACATCATAACTCAAATTTTTCCTATCGTTCTTCAACCATCGTATTGGGATGGAGCGCCCATATCGCGGCGTTATACTCGAGCTGGCTTCTTATTAGAGCGTTATATAAGGCCGATATTGCTGTTACATTTGTGAAGCCTTCCGCTCGATATATGTAGTAGAGGAAATAGTGTGTGCAGTATTACCTTGAAGGCGGGATGTGCCTGCGTGATGGTGAGCTCGGGGCTGCAGTGCGGGCCGATGAGCGCGGGCGGCGGCGACATGACGAGCTCGCGGATGTGCAGCTTGGAGGGGCAGTAGCGCAGCCCTGACCGCAGCAGCTCCCCGTAGTACTCCACGTAGCGCCGCTGCGACGGGATCGTCACTCCTGTTACAATACACTACTACATTTATATATTGACAAAACAACCACGAGGCAACCCTGAGAGACTGAGGGCAAAGGACGGAGAGAGGTCGTTTGGCATGGGAGGGAGCGAAACAAAACTACGCAATATTAAAATAACATTAGCGATTTTTTAAAATAAAATATGCACATAAGAGTTAAATTTAGAGAAACGTAAACTGATGCTATATATTGACATACATAGTTGCTATATAATAATAAGAAATAATTTTGTATTTATTAGATTTACTATATAGACACAAAACTTGATTTAGCGAAGATAATTTTAGAGCTGTATTCATGATTTTTTCTATCGAGAGAAATATATGGAATGGCATCGAATTTCGAATCAGACAGTGTTTTTCATATCCTATAGTAAACGTATGACAAGTAAGCCTATGATAACTTATATAAGCGTTACACGTTCCCAAAAATAAGGGACTACTTAACGATATTTAAGTGTTAGTTAGTTACTTCCCGGTAGAAGTTTCTCGGCTAGTAAAATATTATAATTCTTTACTCTAATTTATTATTCTTAACTATACGAGGGGGGTTTAAACTAATCTCTGTATCGGAACTTTTTTGCTACTAATAATGGTAGTTTTGTTATAAAAAACTAACTTCGTTTTCACTCATTTTAGTAAATAATACGGGATGAGTCACCAATCAACACCAAACTTTTGTTTGCAAACAAACTTGACCTCAATTATAGAAACAGCACATACACATGTACCCCCTTACACACTCACGCACTTAAACAATCACACTTTTCAACCGAATATGGCGTAATATATGTGTACTTATATTTTATATAAATATAGATAATAATTTACTAACCAAGTTATGGTTGGTCTTATGTTTTAATTGGCCACAAATGTATGTATATAATAATTAAATATCTATGATTGTAAGTTGTTTCTGTATTTTTAGTTTGCGAACCGCTTTTTTTGCTTCATATGTTTTTTTTATATATATTATTTAATGTTATTGTGACGAAACAAGCCCAAGGCCCACTTGATGTTAAGTGGACTACTGCCTATAACAGACGCATTTCGTCAACGGCGAATTGCACTGTGCCCGTCACACTAAGATGTACAGTTGTTAGGTCTTATGTGCCTGTAATTTTACTGGCTCTCAAGGACTGCTGCCGGAACACACTGTAAGGTGCTTGGCAACAGACTACTTGAGGGTAGTCGCTAGCCTGGCGGACATTCGCAAAATGCCCTTCCACCATGCGGTGAAGCTCAAACTCGCGGCGGGATTCGAACCATGGACCTGCTGCACGGCAGTCCATAGTCAATGCCACTAAGCCATCACTGCTTCAAAAATCTATCTCTCAGCTTCAAAAATAGTATTTCGGCAAACATCCGCCCGAGTGGGGATATGCTGAAAAACAGCGCAGCGCAAGCTCATGTAAGTGAATGTTAGCGCTGCATAATGCTGAGCATAAAAACCCTTTTGCCTTATGATTGTCATTGATTTTTATTATTCTAATCAACACACTCGCTCGTAACGGGCCTTTAAATGCACCGATTTTAGTGTCATAACATAGTCTATTACGCACTCGTGCTTTTTTTTTTTACTTTACCGCACTAGTGTTTGA
Organism: Plagodis pulveraria; assembly: GCA_963890685.1. Classification (NCBI taxonomy): domain Eukaryota; kingdom Metazoa; phylum Arthropoda; class Insecta; order Lepidoptera; family Geometridae; genus Plagodis; species Plagodis pulveraria. Next base: position 4,009,749 of record OY982968.1, read on the forward strand.
AATATAAAAAAAAGAACGTTTCCACACTTCTTACCAATGAGATTGTAGTTTGTTTCGTTCGTTTTTCATATAAAAACAAACCAAACAGTTTTTTACCTACTGAAGTAGAACTTTAGAATATTTAATTATAAACCGTTCATCAGTTAATTCAGTCAGTCCTTCTTAATTATTATTGCTATCAAAAAGACCAAGAAAATATTTTCGTATCGATATTTTCGTATTCGTTGCTCGCAAGTGTGTTGAAAAACGTCGTATGAAACTCGTGCGCGTTGTTTATTACAATCTCTACTCCATTTAGGCCTGAGATCCAAGTCTCGATTGTAATAAACAACTTCGCGCACTTGTTCCATAGTGTACTATTACATATCTTTATTTTGTAATAAGGCAATAAATGGATATTTTATTTATTTATTTACTGTACATACTAAGTCTTCCAGTACAAATGCGCAATAATAATGTACTGAGAGGCGCGCCTTCTTGAGTAAACAGATACAGTTCACTATACCTAGCATTGGTAAGTTATGTCGATCAAACAATAATTCTAAACCTAATGGACACTATCTCAAGGCCTGTTGACGGAACTCATTGTTAGGTTAGTTACTATATCACGTGTTGGCAAATGACGATATCGAATATGATAACAGGCAGGCTGGGTCTAGAATGATAATCGGTTGTCAATGACAGGCCGAGCCGAGCTTAGCAACATATCTTCTACTTGGTAGTTAGCTGGACAAAATTCCCAACAGAAGTGGCATCACTAATACACTAAGTAATTTTCATGTTCCTGAGTCACCTCTTTAATGTAAAAAAGTCTTATCTTAAGGTTTGTTGTGATCGTACTATTTTTGAAGACTTCTATTGCACAATTAGGCATTTTATAAAAGTATCTAAAGTATATATGTTCGAAGCAGTGATGGCTCAGTGGCACTGGATATGGACTGCCGCGCAGCAGGTCCATGGTTCGAATCCCGCCGCGGGCTTGAACTTCACCGCATGGTGAAAGGGCATTTTGGGAATGCCCGCCTGGCTAACGACCGCCCTCAAGTAGAAAATCTGTCGCCAAGCACCTAACGGTGTGTTCCGGCAGCTGTCCTTGAGAGCCAGTGAAATTACAGGCATATGAGACGTAACAACTATGTCTCAAAGTGACGGGCGCAGTGCAATTCATGACTTGTGATGTAATGCATCTGTAGGCGGAGGTTAGTCAGCTTAACATCAGGTAAGCCTCGAGCTTTTTCCGTCACAAAAATATTAAAAAAAAAACAGATGTGCCCTCACTAATCACTCACTAAGTAACTTCCATGTTCCTGAGTCGCCTCTTTAATGTGAAAGTCTTATCTTAGGGTTTATTGTAATCGTCTTATTTTTGAAGACTTCTATTGAACAATTATGCATTTTATAAAAGTACCTAAAGCATGTAATGTACTCAGCATACAACTAAGTGTATCGCTTTGCCGCCGCTCATATTGGTCACATTGACCGCATGCTAGAATCTCGTGCCACGCTCCCGTGCCAAACTCCGATATCCGTGTACTGTACTGTATCAGCCTGATTGTCCACTGCCGAACACAGCCTCCCCCATTAAGGGGGGCCACACCATCCCCACGCTTGGCAGGCGTTTTGGGAATCGCAGTTTCAAAGTTAAACTAATTTTTTCTCACGCTCAGGCATCTAGTACGCCCTCATGAAAGTCAAATACAAATTTTAATATTGAAATATAAAATAGGATATCGGTTTCTCAGAAGGCGCCACTGCCCATCTTCCGGTATTTACCTTTAGTAGTTATTGTGACGGAGCAATCTCTAGGCCCACCTGATGTTAAGTGGACTAACCTCTGTCTATAACAGTTGCAATTCATGACAACTCACGAATTGCACTGCGCCCGTCACATTGAGACACAGTTGTTAAGTCTCATTGTGCCTGTAATGTAGTCACCTTTAGTCGCCTCTTACGACACACACAGGTAGCAATGGGAGACGTGCGTCACATTCTAGCCCGGCACCCCACGGGCAATATGTAAAGAGCCCTACCATTATATACTTGATGTACTGACCCTTTTCATCGTGAGCTCTCTTCGTCCCGTAGAATTTGAGCGCCTCGTCCGCTGTCCCTTTCTGTCCACAATATAAAAGATAGCAGCAGATCATTGTACCTGTAAAATGCAAGAACACAAAGTAAGGAATAAATTTTACACATATATCTTGGGTTTGAATACAGTACTCAACTGTGTTTCTGTGTTAAGATGAAGTCGTTTTTGAAAAATACCAGACTGAGGGCGTAGTCCGGCCCACGTATCACATGCGAGTAAGCATAAGAGAACTAAATTATTTTTGTAAATAATTCATAATAAAATAATCTTTTTAAAAAAGGAAACAGTCTTTCAGGTACTGTATTAAATGTTTGCTACATAATACATAATAATAATTAGAAATAAAACTTGATTTGTTTGACAAGCGGGACTCGAACCCTGGTGCGCGGCAGTCCATAGCCAATGCCACTGAGCCATCACTGCTTCATACTGTTTCATTAAATAGGGTGCGAGGTTGTATTCGAAGTTTATATACTCGTATGTAAATGTACTAATCTGGTTGAAGACAAATTAGGTTTACGACAGTATCTGTTTAGGACAGATTCGCTTTAAGGCGATGTGAGCCTTCATAAGGCCAATCTGAACATGATTTTTTAAAATAGCCCATAAGTTGAGCCTAATAATGGAAACTGGCTTAAATTAAATCATATTGGTGTTCACGCCTGCTTATCGAATAAGCTTTCAAAATCAAAATCACAATCAAGCCCGGCACCACATGGTAGCTTATCAGTAATAACATTTGTTTAATGTCATTCAATCACGTTCGGCTTAGATCGAAGACTGATCAAGACTTGGTGTCACGTAGTCAATGTGACTCCAATTATTAGGCGACCACATTTACAAATTGTTGGAGTACAAAATCTTTCTTCCGGAGGGCTCGATTCCTAGCCCTCGTCCTCCGATTTCGCGCTGGATGCCTATTCCATTCGGCATTCCAAATGAAATCGGAGGACCAAACCACATTTTATCAGTAACGTTTTTTAGGTCCCATGCTGGTAGGATATTTTACGAATGCTCGGCTAGCAGCTACCGAGTAGAGTAGAAAATCTGTCGCCAAGCACCAACCGTATATTTCGGCTACTATCTATGAGAGCCTGCAGTACTGTTAACCATTATCACGTATATTTTTTACTTTCGTTGTATTTTTTAAAAGGCAATTAGTTAAGCAGACGTTAATGCAAAACTTACAATATAATTTCTGAGGTTGTAATTTTTGAGACCTCATGTCAAATAAGCAGTCGAGCGAGTACGTCACTTACAGAAAATTACACCTTCGATAACTCCATAACAAGGTATTCAATATTTCTTGTACATATTACACAAACAAAAGACCGTAGTTAGTTCGCAATAAAAAAAGGTTATTATGGCCCTTACAAAATACTCCATGGGAAGGTCCTAATTGCCCATTGATCTTTCCAACTGTCTATTGACTTCCTGTATTCGGAAAAGGGCGGAATGAAAGGGCCAGCGGGTAATAAAAACTTTTTAATTACCTCGTTATCTGTTTATGTGGTCATTCGTAATGTTTAATTTGGACGTTATTATTGTATTGTCCCTAAGGAGCGATACAAAATGTACGGACGTGGTGAGTACTTCGTCGGGATCAACGCGGTAGCATCTCATAAACATTACAATCAAATCATTGTAAATGAGACTTTAACTTGTAACAGATACGGGACAAAGTGACTTGGTAGCCAATTGAGCTGCCCACGCGGGAACACCAGTGTTTCGTGGAGTGGTAACCCGTGAATTTGAACGGTGCACAATGCATAGTAATGTCTAAATTTGAATGGCTTTTCCTTTTCAAGCGATGTCTGTAGTCAGGGACGCCCTTAAATGTGACATTGTAAGCAAGGCACAGGTGAAGCGTTCAAGTTCAGTATGGTATATATGTTCTCAAAACAATTATTTATTTTTGTTAAGAGAATTAATAAAAAAAATACTACTTTTGCAAATTAATCTTAACGTGTGGTCTATTTATAAAACGACGCATCTTCAAAGCGTTTATACCTAACTACCATTTCAGGTGCAAATCGCCGACCTTTTAAAACTAATGATGGGTCCCATGGTTCGCTTCCGCATTTCGATACAACAAGCAAACTTCAAATCATCAAAGAACCGTGAAATCCTAACACTATTACTGGCACTCTTTGTGCAGAACTTTCTTTAGAAACATTCGTCAGAAATAAAATGGGCGAAATGACCGTAGTTTTTGCCGAATATCTCGATCGCAACCCTATTTTTTCCGGCTCGAAGGCTGCCCACAAAAAAAAGGAAGGCGATTTGAAAAGGAGAAAAAGGACCTTTTTTTAATTTACGAGTGCGATGTGAAAGGCGGCGCGGCGTATTGCGCCCAATTATGTGGTGTAAGGAAACTTCGCAATTACGCCTTTGGGGTTTCGGTTCGCGAGACAAAATACGCCGTGTTCTATAGGCAATAATGGGCCACGTGTAATTTGTTGCCTCAACCTTTGTTGGCTCGGAACGTTTCGGGACCTATTATGCGATTATGCAAAATTTTATGATATCCATCTGGCCTGGAGATAATTTATTCTTTTCATGAAGTCTGGTGTCGATACAGTCAAAGGACGGGTATCGTGCCTCGCCGGGAATTACGTAATATACTGCAGACGCATAAACATGAAAAGTTTATGGTGATAAGGCTGGTTCACAAGGGTTACTTTGCTTTTGTCAATTTCTATACAAAGGAACGAGCCTGACATTGACATTATGGCATCTTTTGTAAGCGATACATAAACTCTGTGATTTTTAACTTCAATGTAACCTTACTTAACCTTCATAAATACTATTATTTAGTCTTATTAATTCAATTGCTATGCCGAATATAGGTAACTGTGCTAAGGTAGATGCCCCACCGTCATCTATAAGCTATAATTTGCAGTCATATGCATAAACGTTGGATTTCTGTCCACATGGACAGAAATAAAAAATTTCGCAGCACTGTTTGTGCAACGCATATGTTTTTATCATGCACATATTAGTTTCATAAATAGTAATTTTATTTTATTTTACAGTGTCCTAGGTTAAGTTTGGTATAAGCATATGGGTTCGCTACCTGAAATAAATGACTATTATTATTATTATAAGTGAAAGAGATAGAAACAAGAAACGATTTAGCGAGTAGTGAGTAGTGATTTCTTTAATAGTATTGACGCTGGACTATAAGCAAGCGAATGACTATGACCGGCGATTACTCGCTCACTGGGGGTAGTAGTACCTTTGCGTATTGCTTAGCTACCAGGCGAGTCTCTCGGCGACCGTCTCTTTTGGCTACCAAGCGAGCTTAGTTGTCGTTACGTTAAACTAGGGAGAGCGAGTGCTCGCCCTGCTATGAACATTCAATAATCAGCTACAAATATATATTATACTCTTTTGACACGGGATCTGTACGTTTCTTGAACAAGAAAATAGTCTATAGCTACTCGCTTTCTCGCTGGCCGGTGGGACAACTGCCTAAGGCAAAGAGGTTGAGTTTTGGATATGTCATTATAACATACAATACGTATATATAGGGCGATTAAACTATGAAACTTTGTATTTTGCTTGTACACTCATTAGGACATCTGATTAAACATATCGTATAATCACACCTTTATATTCCCGAAAGGGTAGACAATGGTGTCTAATCTAAATGCCCCCGCCAGAAATGTTTTGGTGTCATGTAATGCGGAGAGCCATCGTATAGAATTAATTGAATAGCGTAATATTATTTATTTTTATTTAAATAATAAACTCACGGGGGGCCGTGACAGGTGCATTTTAGGTTTTTTTTTGTTTTATTAACATTTTTGGTATCTCAAAAACTAAACCAGTTGAGAATCTCAAACTTTTTTTCTAATGGTGGAGGCAAGTGTAAGTGGCATTTATTTGTCTGTTTCAACATTAGTTTGTAATGAAAGCTGTAAGCCCCCCGAATGCAAGTAAAATAAACAAATAAAATAAAACTTTGATATAGTACCGAATCTTCCAAACTTGAACAATTATACTGACAACGCTGACACATAATGCAGTTTCGAATCTGTGATTAAAACCAACCTATTCTTTTTCTTCTATGTTTTATTTCTATGGGGAACCCTAAATGAGCGAGGCTCATGCAGAATGCTTTTGACGAGTTTTTTTTCAAACTTTTTTTCTAATGGTGGAGGCAAGTGTAAGTGGCATTTATTTGTCTGTTTCAACATTAGTTTGTAATGAAAGCTGTAAGCCCCCCGAATGCAAGTAAAATAAACAAATAAAATAAAACTTTGATATAGTACCGAATCTTCCAAACTTGAACAATTATACTGACAACGCTGACACATAATGCAGTTTCGAATCTGTGATTAAAACCAACCTATTCTTTTTCTTCTATGTTTTATTTCTATGGGGAACCCTAAATGAGCGAGGCTCATGCAGAATGCTTTTGACGAGTTTTTTTTCTATCAGTATATTTGGATATAGGTACACGTAAATTTACCACATATAACATTCAGACAAAAAAAATATATTTTGACTTATTTGGTCAATGCAACTTGATCGAAACGTCGAGGTTAGTCAAAATATAATTATTTTGATGTTTATTCGTGCGTGAAAAGACCCGTTTAGGATTTAGAAACACGAGCTTAGTCCACGAAAGTTTAAAGAAAAGTATTCAGACAAAATGTCAGGAGATTAAATAAACGGTCAGGGACATTTTTTTTGGCCTGATAGGTTAGCCTTTGACCAATATCTCACCTGATGGTAAGTGATGATGTGGTCGAAGATGTTGTTCAGACTAACCTAGAATTACTCACACACTGACATCCTAAGATAACAACCGGGACCGACGGCTTAACGTGCCCTCTGAAGCACGAAAGCGCTCAGTAGTAATGTCACTAGCGGTCACCCATCTAACTCATGACCGCGGGCGACGTTGCTTAACTTTGCTGATCGGTTAAGAACAGCTAAGTTGTGTAACATTGTCAGGAAACGTCATTATTTGATCTGGTAACCCTTGCCTAAGACAACTACCGTGACGGCTTGACGTGCCCTCCGAAGCACGGAGGTCACTGGCTCATCATCAGTCATCCATGTAGTGATCGCATAGAACGTTGCTTTACCTGTAGCTGATCGGAAACTAACCACTAGGCAAACTCCACTAAGAGCATTACACACTCACTAGTTTACCCACCAGTATACTGGTAGGGTAGTTATCAGCTGTTCTAATTATTGTGCCAACTGAACAAGTAGGCAAAATAGCTCCTAGTTGTTCTACCAATATTACAAGTAGGAATACATATATATAAATATCCTTCATTCAATATTTTTTTTTATTGATTCAAATGTAATATAAATATACGACGCTTATGTATGTGTAGAAATGTTTTCTTCGTGAAGTTTTGATATAGTGTATTGTCAGTTTTTTTTTTATGCCTGATAGGTTATCCTTTTACCACTATTTCACCTGATGGTAAGTGATGATGTGGTTGAAGATGTTGTTCAGGCTAACCTATAAGTACTGGCTCTCTCAAGGACAGCTGCCGGAACACACTGGATTTTCTTTCTTTAATATGGAAAATGCCACTTATGTTACCTGTCCGTCCCTTCCCCGCCTTGCAGTGTACTGCAGCCACGTTCTTGGGATCCGCACTGAGCCACTTGTGGACGCTCTCGCAGAACGGCTGGATGATGTCTAACTTCGGTGGTGAGTGGTCGTCGAACGCGTGCTCCTCCACCTGGAATCAGTACATATTGTGCATTAATTTAGGAATGTCTACCTATGGGAAGGCATTAAGGTGCACGCTTTAGAAAATTTAAAGGGAATTCTTATTTTTTTAAGGTTCCGTACCCAAAGGGTAAAAACGGGACCCTATTACTGAGACTTCGCTGTCCGTCCGTCCGCCCGTCTGTCACTAGGATGTATCTCAAGAACGGTGATAGCTAGACAGTTGAAATTTTCACAGATGATGTATTTCTATTGCCGCTATAACAACAAATACTAAAAATAAAATAAATATTTAAGGGGGGGCTCCCATACAACAAACTTGATTTTTTTACAGTTTCTTGCTCGATACTAATAACGGTGATAGATAGTCGCTTTAACCATTCACAGAATATTTAGTTTTATGTTCTCTTTAAATATAATTAATTAAAATAAAAAAAATAAGGGGTCTACCATACAATAAAAGAGGTTTTCACCGTTTGTTTGCTAAAAATAATAATAATGAAAACGAGATAATGGTACGGAACCCTTCGTGCGCGAGTCCCACTCGCACTTGACCGGTTTTTTTTTTGGGTTTGTTGCAATGTCGTCTACCTTATGTACTTGATCACGAAATACGCAATATTCGGAGAATATTTTTTACAACACCTATGCTAATATAAAGAGTAAAGATTTGTATTTTTGTATGTAACGAATAAACTTAAAACTACTGGACCGATTTGAAAAATTCTTTCACCATTAGAATCCTACATTATCCCGATGAACATATGCTATAGAATATTATGGAAAAAATGTTCTTTATTGAAATTTTTGTGAAATAACCGTGCGAAACCGGGGCAGTCCGCTAGTCTAATATATATTTTTTAGTACTTATTGAATTGATTACACTTACGGGTAAACCTAATATTTTTAATGGTTTTAGAAGTTATTTATAGTGTGCACAGTGGTTGATATTCAATTTTTGAATTTCCAAATTTTGTTAGCTTCCCCTTTAATTTTTTTACTGATTTTGGTTTAACCCTTACGTATCTAATAATTAGATTAATTACGAATTATTTATAACAATATAAATGTATCTTGTGAATATATTCACAGCCGATCATTAGCGGTTATGGAGTCGTTTTAAATTAAACATTTCTTGTTAAAATTTAATAAAAATGTTTACATAATTTTCATTTTGGATCTGATAGTTTAGTTTTTGAACACAATCACACACTACGGTAAGTGACGATGTGATGTGGTCAAAGGTTAATTAATTCATAATAAAAAAAAATGGATAGGAATTGTGATGCGCAAAATAGTTGATCTATTCTTTATTTCGAAATTCTGCTTGCGACTTTGTTGTCGTATATTTTTTTATTGGCCAAATATCTGACCTGATAATAAATGATGATGCGGTCGAAGATGTAGTTCAGGATAACTTAAAATATAGCCACCTGCGGTCATCCAACTTCGATCCTGGTCATGATCGCAGTGGTTACTGCTTAACTTAATTGATTGGTTAAGAACAGAGAGAGCTTAGCTTAAGATACCCTATCGTTAGTGTTTAAACACGTCTAGACAAGCTCCGTACGAGCGCTGTCATATTATATAATACACTAGGGAAATACTTAGTAACATTGGCATCCGGCGGTCAGGCATAGAAACGTGCCTATATTTAATTTATTAAAAAAACATTATCACAACTGTAATACTCAAAGCGAAATTTTAATATCAAGGTTTTGCCAGTCACGTTTTTGGTTTCAAAAGGGGGCCAGCCTATAGCTATCTACCCGGGTAAAATATTTTGAAAATGACAGACAAAAACCTAATAGCTTATTTTTTAACAACACCGACTACGCTACTATGTAAGGATATAGGCAATATAATAATTATCACATCAAATCACACAAAATCATGTTTTTTAAAACACATTTAGTGTACACCGGACGGAACCCAAATTGCAACGAGTCATTTCCTGCAATCACCACGTGCAAATATACTCGTAATACAAAACATCAATATACTTAATAATAATTAGTTATTATCTCTTTGTTATATAATGGTGCCATTATTCACTTCTCTGATATATTTCGGCATTATTGATAAGGTGTATCGTGTTAAATTAAAATGTATGTTACCGAGCTGATAAAAATGCTTTGTCTTAAACGGATATGTTGTACACAAAACGAACGATAGTGCCTACTTGGGAACTGGAAGAATACACGAAAACGACTTCCACAAATAACTGAAGCAGTGATGGCTCAGTGGCATTGGCTATGGACTGCCGCAGGTCCCTGATTCGATCCCCACCGCCGGCTTGACCTTCACCGCATCGTGGAAGGGCATTTTGTGATTGCCCGCCTGGCTAGCTACCACCCTCAAGTAGAAGATCTGTCGCCAAGCACCTCATAGTGTATTCCAGCAGCAATCCTTGAGAGCCAGTAAAATAACCGACACATGAGACCTAACAACTGTACATCTCAGTGTGACGGGCACAGTCAGTTCGTCGTTGACGAAATGCATGTGTTGAGACCTAACAACTGTACGTCTCAGTCTGACGGGCACAGTCACTTCGTCGTTGACGAAATGCATCTGTTATAGGTTAAGATTCTTAACATTAGGTAGGGCCTCGAGCTTGTTCCGTCACAATAACATAAAAAAACATATTGCATACATGTAAGTTTACATTTTCGCCGCTTTTCTCATAAATAGTCCTCGTCTAATATGACCGTTAATGGATACGATAAGTTTTAATAAATTCAACATTAATTCCTAATTCCAACTTAAAGCCAAAACTGCAGAATTACAACGAGAGAAGAAAGTATAGTTATGTGCGGGATTTTATTTCTAGTAGTAATTTTGTAATGTACTCCGCGGAGCACGCGTCCTTGTAAAAATAATAATATAATTTTAAGTCAAGATCTTTCATTGTAATTATTTTTATTCTTTCATGTAAGAATAAGCTCTAGGCCCACCTGGTGTTAAGCGGTAACCCCGGCATAATATAGATGCAGTCCGTCAATGGCGAACTGCACTGCGGCCATCACTCTGATGTGCCTGTAATTCCACCGGCACCCCACTCTTCGAACCGGAACACAGTAATGCAAACATTACTGCTTGCGATAGATATAGTATAGGTATGGCGGTAGTTCTTCTCCGGAGGAACCCGCACAAAGAGTAGGATGATTTTGTTATACAGTTTTAAGACCAACAAGTCGCCTGCCTAAGCCTAGCGTCACACCTGTCTGAGAAGTTGAGGTGTCAGCTTTGTCATTCTGCATGACACTGGACTGCGCTCGTCGCTCCGAGGCGTTAGTTCTTATGTCTCATTTACATAATAATTTCAGTTGCTACATTGCCCTTCACGGAAAATGGTGGTACCCACCAAGACGGGTTTTTGCTAAAGAAATCTACCAACTGGTGTAGATTCCCACATATACTTTAGTATCTATAAGTCTACATAAATACTACTCAAACCCATTCAAAAGGACATGTAAATTTTATCTACCAAATTGATCAAACAAAAGTAATTCATAGAAATGAAATAGAAATAATCAATGAAAATGCTTCAGATAAGAAACAAATGAAAACACTCAGACAACATTGCCGTAGACTTGCATGGCGGGCCAAATCGACATTTCGTAGAATTAGCACAATTTTCATTGGAAACAGACACAGTAGGTGGTGGTATGGTATTGATAACGGTCGGCGTTGATAAGGTGAACAACTGATAGCGGGTTGGAGGGACGACTGTGGCGACATCTAGTCTGTAGGTGCGACACCACGCTCGGGCTTATAATGCCTACGCCGCGCGCCAGTGTCTAAGCTCCCACATGACTGTGAAATCGGCGCAGGCTGAAAGATTCTGCCCATAGTATCAACTATGCATATACCATATCAATTTCACCACAAGGGAAAGAAACAGATTGAAATTACGTAAATGTTTGAGATGTCTTTCGAACTGGTTACTAAGAGAGAGGAGGAGTTAGGGAGTTCTTGGGAGTCCGTGTTTACAATATAAGACGGTGACTGGAGGGATTAGAACCGCTTTCATCTTTCTCTCTGACACGTTTAACGAACAAGGTTATGCTAACTGTCAAAGGCTAGTGACTGGAGGGATTAGAGCCGTTCTAATCTATCTCTCAACTTAAGCCACTTCGTCGTCCATACTCAGCATAATAACAAGGCACGTAACTGATGCTCTTAAACAGATGATGCACCTTTGCAGAGGAAGATACGCCCTTGGAGATTGAATTTGAAAGTTAATCAATCATAAGTACAAACCCTGCTTACCATCGTCTGACACGTTTAACGAACAAGGTTATACTGTCAAAGGCTATTTATAAAAAAACCTTATAAAACCGCCCACGATGATTACGAAATTGGACTAAGAACAAAGAACTTTCATCCTGTTCAACAAAAGTTATAACTCAAATAAAAGTAAAAGCTGAAGCTGTTTTAGTTACCACACATCTCCGATTCATCATGTTGATGAAATTTGGTGAATAGATAAATAATATAATAATAATCATTTATTCATGTTAAATACATGGTTGATGAAACTTAATTGGCTAAAAAGTTATACAAAAATATATATTGTTCATCTGTTGCCGAACTAGGCTCATCACCTGTGTTTCAGCGTACTGCGGTCTCCCCATGGTTTATATTATTTTAATATTCTCATGCTTAATAAAACGATAAAAATTTAATAATGTATTTTAATTTTAAATAACTTTAGCTGTAGATGACTTAAAAAATAAATTAATAAATAGATTCAGGCGTTACTTTGCGGAAATCCATATTTAATAATAACAAATATTTTTTAAATATTTTATGAAAACATCAAATTAATATTTTAATAAAACACTTAAAAAATACAATTCCGCCGAATTAGGCGGAATCACTAGATATATTTTAAAAATATTTGTTATTATTAAAAAATAAATTATTTCCTCATTTTGAAATAAGATAATTATTTATAGCAGTCTGTTATTGTTCGTGTTTATGTATTATTATATTATTATATTAGATTTACATACAGAAAACCTTTTATCCCCATTTTCTACATGATTATTATCGATGATTCTGTCATTACATCAGCCACATATATCGATATTGGATCGATAAAACAATAATTATCGATGATTCAGCGATCAATAGATATACATTATACATACTCCAAAATTGATATATTCAAGTAGGGATGATGTTTAGGTTCCATTGCCATCTATGTAAATTGTCTTTCAGTCAAACCTAGCTGACCAGCCTTGGGGAAAGACTTTACTATCACGCTGACCGTCTAGTGACGGAACAAGCTCGAGGCCCACCTGATGTTAAGCGGTATCCTCTGCCTATAACAGATGCATTTCATCACAAGTCACGAATTGCACTGCGCCCGACACTTTGAGACACAGTTGTTAAGTCTCATGTGCCTGTAATTTCACTGCCTCTCAAGGACTGCTGCCGGAACACACCTTTAGGTGCTTGGCGACAGATTTTCTACTTGAGGGTGTTAGCTAGCCAGGCGGGCAATCGCAAAATGCTCTTCCACCATGCGTTGAAGCTCAAGCCGGCGGTGGGGATAGAACCAGGGTACTGCGGCACGGCAGTCCATAGCTATTACCGCGCGGCCATCATCGCTTCAAAATTCAAAATTGTCTCGGCGCCTACAGGTTCATATATGTGTATATATGAACTGTAGGTCTATAGGCTGGATTTAGTGCATGACTGACACAAGGGTGAGCGCTGACGCGTGCGGATCAGATCAATAAAAGCTGGTAAGTTAACAAACTTAGGAAGGACCAGCGTAAATCGACCTTACTCTCCAAACCGCAGCGGAGGACAGTGCATGGTTAGGTTATCATGACCGGTGTCTAAGTTTGTAGAAGATACCAGTTTACACTGAGCATCAGCGCACACCAGCGTCGAGCACTAAAGCCAGTTCCAGGAAACGTTTCCGAGTCAAGCTGATACGTAGCCTGTCAGCGTGAGAGTAAAATCAGTCTAACTGTCCGAGCTAGGAGTCCAGCCCATTACAGCGGTTTTCTTCAGGGAGTGACTTCCTGATTTTGGTCACTTGAACTTGACGATGAATTTCTGCGGTGATGGCTCATTGCTGGGTTTTAGAAAAAATATAGACAATGTACCTACTAACATTTTGTCAACAAATCCGTGCAGGTTTTACCATAATAGCTTGATTAATACCTAGGTAAAAAAATAATTAAATGCAGCTTCTTTCAAATTATTTTTTGGAACTCCACCGCATCCACGTCAATTCTTATTATTATTTTCTCAAATTTTCGCACATTTTGGACAAACAACAATGTAGCCGCTACGAGCAGCGTACATTGAGATTGAACTTGGTTTAATTCATATTTTACTTTATTACCTAATTGATCTGCATCGCTCCCTTAAAGGACTCTCTGTGCCAGTTCACCAACGAGGCAACATAACTTGTACTACAAAAAATTACAAGACTATTTTTTTGTGTCGTTGCCATGTGCTTGTATTAACATGGCATCGACTTATACGATAAAGTGAGCGCGTTCATATACTTACTTCGACAACAGAGCTTCACGTTTATCGATGTGATTGACACTATCGACGGTTGATAATGATGTCCCGCACTAAATATAGACGAACGCACCAGACCTACGGGCAGAATGGTTACTAGGTATCTATGTATTAGGGACGGTAGAAGCACACATTTTTAAGCGCTCGTAGTGTACCTTGACCCGTACCTAAGGTAAGCAACGCCCGCTGCGGTCATAACTTGGATGGATGATCCCTAGAGGCATTACTACCGACCGCTTCCGTGCTTCGGAGGAATTAAGCCGTGGATCCCGGTTAAAAAAGCAGTGATGGCTCAGTGGCATTGGCTATGCACTGCCGCGCAGCAGGTCCATGGTTCGAATCCCGCCCAGAGCTTGAGCTTCACCGCATGGTGGAAGGGCATTTTGCGAATGCCCGCCTGGCTAGCGACCACCCTCAAGTAGAAAATCTGCCGCCAAGCACCTAACGGTGTGTTCCGGCAGCAGTCCTTGAGAGCCAGTGAAATAACAGGCAAAAATGAGACTTAACAACTATGTAGAGGATACCGCTCAACATCAGGTGGGCCTCGCGCTTGATCCTTCACAATAACATAAAAAACTTATACCAAATTGTAAAAATCTCCCGTGGTGTGCAAACGCGACGAAAGGAAAAATGCCAGGTGGGCAGCAACGCCTTCTTACTTTGCGATCCCCAGAAGTCTGATAAGCGTGGCAAAATCCTCCCCAATGGGGAAGGTTTTTCAACGGTGCACATTATGGCTGTAAATGGTGAAGATTGTCAAAAGGTTTGTTTCGGGTTTTATGGCCGGCTGCATTTCCGGTGCGCTGGTGACCATTCTCCATTCAAGTAATTATGCCTGATTGATGGTAATGATGATGGATGAAATGATGGTGGTGACTCCGTTATGCGGCGCCCAACGATATGCAACGCACGTGGTGGCGTGCTGCGCATTTCTTCTTATCCACCAGGATGATATAGTAAAGTACTTATATTTTTAATCCGAGTGCTGTAGTTTACATCGGTGGTAGATTACATTGAACCTATTTTATTGTTTGATTAATTTGTTATTATTTTCATTTGTATAAACTCATGTCGAATCTGCAACATGGAAAGTACAGTCAACAAAAAAACTTTATAATTTTTGATTGTCGCGTTGGTTACTATCGCATGAGCGCCACCCATGAACATTGTATAGGATCCTGACATATCTATGAATTCAGCTCTATGAATCATCTCTGAATGATTGATCATTCGACGAGGATTATTCTAATCTATTTATCTATATAGGTAAAGATTAACTCGTGGATTATAATAATCAATGTTTTTTTTACAAATTTTAGACCTATGCCTTCTTGCTTGTAGGTTTTTGATGATATGTTCGAAGATCGTAGGTTATTTGACTTAGAGTGGGAACTGAGATACGAAGAAGTAGTTTTTGCACAATTTGGGCATAGAATTAACAACGTCAGCGATCATAAATTATTAAAAAAGAACTTTTGAAATGTACTAAAATGAAGCCTTTTTTTAATATAGGATTTATCTACATATATTCTTACCTATATATCTTCTTTATTTCCTAGTCTCATAAAGAGTTTAATATCATGATTAATGATTTATCATGAGGCCCTTTGGTAAAATTAGGCTCAGAAATTCAGTACTTCATGAAATACACTTTCCAATTTTGTATTTCACGTGAAATGAAAAGTGCCAAAGTTATCGGTGAAAAGACTTACAAAAGCCGATCTAGTTTCCCCACTAAGACGTCCATTTTAGGGTTCGGTACGAGAAAAATCGGAACCTATTACCGAGCCACCAAGTGGTAGATGTTAATAAATGCGGAGACGGACAAGCCAATGCCTGACAGTAAGCATCAAGTCTGTCCTACAGTTACAGTGTCCATTGCGTGTGACAATGCTCTGCGCTCGACACTCCGAGACATCAGTGTTTCAGACATCATATGGGTAGAATATCTGACGCGGTGGTACCCAATAAGACGGTCCTTGCCAGCCTACCACCTGGTTTGTCACCTGTTAGGCACCACCGACCACCGCGTGTAGGTTTAAGAGTACCTTCGCGAGATTAAGGGTACCTTCCCACGGATGAGGGTGACTCAACCCCCAAGTCTTCAGCAAGAATCAACTTGGTGGTCTTGGTCGTCAGTCAGATATCTGCCTCGAAGCATATAATACTGTGTAACTGACTTCAAACTGTAGGAAGTAAAATTCCTACAGGGCAAACGAGATATAAACTATCAGCTTAAGGTTTCCAATATTTTGTCGCGTTGTCTAAAATTGGACTTCGTGCATTACTGGTTAATTTTAGACGTAGCGAAGCGATGTCTAATTGCCTTTACGCTTTCCGTCAGAGCTTATATCCTTTGATTCAAATAGGCAGCCAGTTTAAATTTTCACTGATTACGTATAATTTAAATAGAGAACCTGCGAAAACTTCAAACTATCCAGTGACAAGAGCGGAAGACCGCAAGGAATGGCGTCTCATGGTCGCAGGCCAGGATCCAGTTTGGGTTGATGCGTCACCTTAGTAGTAAATACTTATAATTAATGATGGATTTCATTTTTAATTGGAAAGCCTGATGTCTGTGGATCCGGAACCCTCGTGTGCAAGTCTGACTCGTACTTAGTATTACTAAATAAACGAGTGACCTTTCGGCTTCATAACAATAATAAGATAACTCGCCAGTAGTAGTAGGTATCGTAAATTGCAGCGTTATCGCACCGAACACGTGTAGTTTTTTTTTTTTATATATGAGCTAATGTAGAGTCTTTTCTGTCAATTTACGGATCATAGTATCACAAGTAGTATGCATTCATGGAATTTTTGAAAACCTGGAGGTTTTCAAAAAATCCATACACATAGCGCCAGTCTCTCTGCGTCTACGGGTTACAAAAAGATCAGTTGCAACATATTTATTCGTAGGGTGCAAACAATGGTTAACGGAAATTGTATTATAGAATTTCGTATGTGAAAATCAAAACTTTTGATGAACAACTTCCGACCGGGTATGCGTTTAGTGGATATTAAGATTTTTTGATATTAACCTTTATTTTCCAATCAATTATGTTTATTGGTTTCACCAGCAATCAATTATTAGTTTAATCAGTTATTTTATTTTAACTTGGTGTTCACGTGGGCAATATGTGGGAAGCAAAATAATTAGTCAGGTGTTTATCTAGGTACTTACCGATATTATATATATTTAGAGCACAAAGTTTTCCCCCAACTTTAAGAGGTAATTTTTATTAAGTTTTCGGACAAAAAATCTATATATTTTCCCGTCATTTTCGTGCTTTGCTCATGTTCTGCGAGTTAGTTGAGTTTTTTTTTTTAACAAAAATCAACCGCAATAATAAAAAAATACGCTTTATTAGAGATAACTGAAATACTACTCGGCAGAGCTCACTCAAACTTAAATGGGTCCACATGACAAGCAAGCAAACAAAAAATATCAAAATCGGTACACCTTGTAAAGAGTTATGACGTAACACAAAAAAAAACAGTCGACCTAAGAACCTCCACCTTTTTTTTAAGTCAGTAAATTTTAACTAATTCGGTGCTTCAAAACAGGTTTCTTTAGGTACTATTTCTTTTTACCATTATAGAGAACGAGTACTATCCAAAACCTCTTTGCAATGTCTTACATACATACATAAAAACACGCCGTTCTCTTTCTTCCCGTAGGGGTAGGTAGAGACCACGGACTTATACTTAATACGATTAACATATCTCTTTCGCTTCATCAAAACTCATCAATCCTTTCATACATAAGCGCCGGTTTAGGGTACTCCTGATCTGGCCTTTTTTCAGAACGTTTTCAATCTGATTTCGGAACGTTCGCCTAGGTCTTCCCCTTCCAACACTTCCGTTCACTTGTCCCGTTTATACTGTTTAGTCATTCTCATTTCATTCATTCTCTCTACATGTCCAAACCATCTTAACATACCTTCCTCGATTTTTGTCAATACATCCTCATTCACACCACATCGTTCCCTTATCAAACTATTCCTTATCCTGTCACTCCGTTTGACTCCAATCATGCTCCTCAATGCTCTCATCTCCACTGTATTTATTCTACTTTCATGCTTTTTCATTACCATACATTAGTGTCGAAACTAACACTCCCCCAAGAACAGCCAGACGAGCTTCCTAGGCACCTTCTGACCGTTCATAAACGCGTGCAATGCTCTGTTCACCATGTTTCCTTGTATACCGATAATGCATTAACGCAATCCGGAACATAGATGCTAAGCTAATTAATGAATTTCCAAGCGTTCCTACACATTTTGAGGTCTTCATCACTCCAGACAATGTGACATGTCAGGGTCGAAAAACAATGAAATCAAATTTATTGCAATATATTGATGACAACAGTTCAACT
Source organism: Plagodis pulveraria (assembly GCA_963890685.1). NCBI lineage: Eukaryota > Metazoa > Arthropoda > Insecta > Lepidoptera > Geometridae > Plagodis > Plagodis pulveraria. The sequence goes on from OY982968.1 coordinate 4,028,469, forward strand.
ATAAATAAAATAAGAGATAAAATATCTGATAAAATTTTCGACCGAAGGTTGAAATTTATACTCGTAACTTCTGTGTTGTATTTGTTGTGTTCTGTACATCTAGAGATAATTTCACAGAGTGAAAGAGTTCTGGATAAATACATATTAATCAATAGAGCTAAAATATGATGAAACTATTCGACAGAATTATTTTTTTGTAACCGGCTAGGACTCGCGTACTATTTACCGGATATTGCTCCGACCAGTTTGGAACTTATTTGAAGTTGTTCGTCTGGGAGTCACGAGTGTGCAGAGCGGCGAGCGCGGGATGAAGCCCGTAACTGGCGTTGAGACGGTTGCGCCGCAGCTGTCAAAGTCAAATAAGTTCCAAACTGGTCGGAGCAATATCCGGTAAAAATTAGGTCCTTACATATGAAATTGGCGTTTTTCGTAGTGGCCACTTTAATCACGAATTTCTCCTCTTTGGTAAGGAATTCCAAATTCAAATTTGTACAGCTATAGACTCATGTATTTGTGCTTCGATGATCGTCATTCATTTGTTTTTTTTCTTCTGTTTTTTTCTGTTTGCGTCACTCATTTTACAAAATGGAAAACCTTAAATATCGCATTATTTACGAGTACGAGTTCCGCCGTGGCACTAGTGCTGCGGAAACAACTCGAAGGGTGAATGATGTGTATGGCGGTCGTGTTGCAAAAGAAAACACAGTTCGTTTTTGGTTCCAACGTTTTCGTTCTGGAAATTTCGACCTGCAGAACAAGCCCCGTGGACGGCCTGAGACTCAAGTTGATAATGAAGAGTTGAAGGCTATTGTGGAAGCGGATCCATCGCAAACCACGTCCGAGTTAGCTGCAGGCTGCGATGTTAGTGACAAAACTGTTTTAATTCACTTGAAGCAAATTGGGAAGATTAAAAAGCTTGAAAGGTGGGTACCTCACGAATTGACTGAAACAAACCGGCAAACGCGCGTCGACTGCTGCGTTACATTACTAAACCGGCACAATAATGAAGGTATTTTAAACCGAATCATTACCTGTGATGAAAAATGGGTTCTTTACGATAATCGGAAGCGCTCAGCGCAATGGTTAGATCCTGGCCAGCCAGCCAAATCCTGCCCCAAGCGAAAATTAACCCCAAAAAAGTTACTTGTAAGCGTTTGGTGGACTAGTGCCGGTATTGTTCATTACAGTTTTTTCAAATCTGGCCAGACTATTACGGCTGATGTCTATTGTCAGGAATTGCAAACCATGATGGAAAAGCTAGCGGCTAAACAACCTAGGCTGGTCAATCGCTCCACGCCACTGCTGCTTCACGACAACGCTAGACCACACACTGCGCTACAGACGGCTACTAAATTAGAAGAGCTTCAATTGGAAAGTCTAAGACATCCTCCGTACTCCCCGGACCTTGCTCCAACAGATTACCATTTTTTTCGAAATTTGGATAACTTCTTGCAAGGGAAAAAATTCAACTCCGATGGGGCAGTCCAAATCGCCTTCAAAGATTTTATTGATTCCCGTCCGACTGGTTTTTTTAGTAAAGGGATCAATGAACTACCTATGAGATGGCAAAAGTGCATAGAAAATAATGGTTCATACTTTGATTAATTAAATATATTATATTAAAAAATATTCGACTTTTTGTTCCTCCCATACAAAACGCCAATTTCATATGTAAGGACCTAATATTACGCGAGTCCTAGCCGGTTACTTAATAATAATTATGGATAAAACTAGCGAAAGTTTTTTTTTTACTATTGACAGTATTTTTTTTCTGTTTTTTTTTTTATTGACAGAGCTACGAAGACCTTAAGACTGACTACATCATCATATGATCACTACCTAACTAGTGAAATTATACAAGCGTCGCAAAATATACACTATTCAGACTTTTTTATAATAATACACTATCATGAGATTTAGCATATATGCATAACATATCACACAAAGATGCACACCTTCGACCACACCATCACTTACCATCAGGTGAGATTGTGGTCAAAGGATTACCAATAGGTAATAATATAAAACCGGCCAAGTGCGAGTGGGAATCGCGCACGAAGGGTTCCGTAACTAAATATTCTGTGAATAGTTAAAGCGTCTACCTGTCACCGTTATTAGTATCGAGCAAGAAACGGTACAAAAATCAAGTTTGTTGTATGGGAGCCCCCCATAAATTTTTGTTTTACTTTATTTTTAGTATTTGTTGTTATAGCGGCAATAGAAATATATCATCTGTGAAAATTTCAACTGTCTAGCTATCACTGTTCTTGAGATACAACCTGGTGACAGACGGACGGACAGCGAAGTCTCAGTAATAGGGTCCCGTTTTTACCCTTTGGGTACGGAACCCTAAAAAAGACAGATTTCAATTAATAGCCCCCTAGTACATTTGGCCTGTTTTATATTTAGAAAATGTATTACATAGGTATAACACAAATCAATGTTATTTTGTTATATAATGTCATGTATCTTTTGTAACCAATTAACATAATTATGTAATTATGTGTCTTTATAAATTTTATTACGTAATACGGAGACTGAGTTTTGTTTTAACAAAAATATTCGCTTCCTTATGTGTTGTTATTTTTAGATTTCCGTACCCTAAGGGCAAACAGATTCCGTTGTCTGTCTGTCCGTCCGTCTGCAGGCTCCACTAGGTGGACTGATGACATTGTAAAAATTGCGGGTAGCCAATGGTTACAATACAATTGGAAGCAATGATGGCCGAGCGGCATTAGCTATCGATTGCCGTGCCGCAGGTCCATCGTTCGAGCCCCACCGGATTAAGCTTCACCGCATAGTGAAAGGGCATTTTGCGAATGTTCACCTGGCAAGCTACCACCCTTAAGTAGAAAATCTGTTGCCAAGCACCTAACAGTGTGTTCCGGCAGCATTCCTTGAAAGCCAGAAAAATTACAGGCACATGAGACTTAACAACTGTATGTCTCACGGTGTGACGAGCGCAGTGCTCTATTGTAATTACATACAAACGATAACAATACAAACTTGGTGCGATTATAGTCCAATATCTAACGTAAATAATATAAACTGGGCAAGTGTGGGTTCGATTCCCGCTAAGGATCTCGAACTGTATTTATATATAAGGATTTAATATTTAAGAATAAACATTTTATCTTGGAACGGAACCCTCGGTTTAAGAGAACCACTCGCACTTGGTTGTCTTTTTATCTATATCAACTATAAAAATTTATTAAAAATTAAAAAACCCGACTGCAAATTATTTTATCGTTTCATTTAAATTTAAACTGCAAGTTATACATATTTATGGAATCGTTTTTAAAGCCCTTCGAATCTATCGAAGAAACCGATGGGTTTAGGAGATTTTTTTTCTCAAAACATGGCGTCTAAACCACGACAGTTATTTTTTTTAAATCCTAGTGTCACTTGTGCTATCAAGACGAATCTAACGATTATCGGTTAAGCCGTTTAGAAGCTATGGTGGAATAGAGGCACTCACATAAGAAGCAGTGATGGCTTTTGAAGCCGTGATGGCTCAGTGGCATTGGCTATGGACTGCCGCGCAGCAGGTCCATGGTTCAAATCCCGCCCAGAGCTTGAGCTTCACCGCATGGTGGAAGGGCATTTTGCGAATGCCCGCCTGGCTAGCGACCACCCTCAAGTAGAAAGTCTGTCGCCAAGCACCGAAAGGTGTGTTCCGGCAGTAGTCCTTGAGAGCCAGTGAAATTACAGGCACAATGAGACTTAACAACTATATCTCAATGTGACGGGCGCAGTGCAATTCATGAGTTGTCATGAATTGCAACTGTTATAGGCAGAGGTTAGTCCACTTAACATCAGGTGGGCCTCGAGCTTGTACCGTAACAACATAAAAAAAAAACCCTGAAAACATAACACTTTTTTTGGGCAGTCATGTAAAAATGACGGGAATGCGGCATATGGGTTAAAGTTTTAAAATTTTGACCACTTTAGCTAAGAATTCGATCGAATTTACAAATGAAGGGAAATGTGCTTTTAACGCTTTCCATGCAAACTTAGTTTCGTCATGTTTTAAATACAAATTTTTTAAACCCGGTGAAATTTGGCATGCATTTCTTTGAGTCCAATATCTATGCTACTGGTTTATGGGAAAGATAGTGGTCAAGTACCTATTTAAGTTTTTTTTTTCCGTTTTTATAAAAATAGAACCGACTTCAACACTCTTTTTAGTGACCCTTGCTACTTATGGGATCGATTGTCATTCACTGTCATTGACTATATCATCAAGATAGGAAAACATTTATGTGTTATTGGAGTGTAACTCAAAAACGGCTGGACTGATTTTAATTAAATTTAAATGGGACCACATATCAGCTTTCAAATAAAAAAAGAATCATCAAAATCGGTTCACCCAATCAAAACTTCTGAGGTAACAAACATTAAAAGAACAGACGAATTGAGTACCTCCTCCTGTTTTTGGAAGTTGGTCAAAAGCCTAAGTATTCCAGAAAAAATTCAAAGCCAAAACACAAATATAACGTAAGTATTCTATATTTATAATTACATATTACCGTTCTTCTCACGTACGCGGCCAACATTCAATAGCAAACCTATAGAAAACTCACTTGTAATGAGACGAGTGGGATTGATCTTACACGTGCCGGAACGTTGTGGAAGCAAGCACCAACAATGTTGCAAGGATACCTACATACAACACTCATTTCAATGTAAAGATACGCCTTAGCGTACATTTATTCTATACCTAAGGTAAGTTATCATGAAACGTATTCTCTTTACAAATCAACGCCATCTCCCGGCTTTTGTGACAACTTAGTCAACCATTCTTAGTGATGTGGTCTAGGATGGTAAACTGCCTAGAACTCAACCTAGAATTACTAGCTTTTAAGGGCCGTTACCGGAACACATCGTATAGTGCTTCTCGACAAATTTTCCACTGGAAGATAGTAGCTAGGCAGGCGAGCACTCGCATAGTGCACTACCATCGTGCAGTGAAGCTCAAGCACGCCGCTGCCGCACTGTGGCGAGATTCAAACCTTGACCCTTAAGTGGCAGTCCATTATGCCATTGTGTCATCACTGCTTTAAAACAGTTTAATTACAAATAACTCATAGTTCTCCAAGGTCGCCGTATATTTATGAATATTTTATAAGTAATAAATTATTATTAAGTACTTATTATCACCTAATGGTAAGACAATCTAGGCCACTTCAAGGCTGGAGTAAATAGATTTCTTCCAGATCGACGTGCTCCACCATCGGTCACACCATCGCTAACAACGATTTGGTGCCAAACGTAGGTCTTTAAAGAAGGAAAAAATTAAAGACATGGTATTATTATTGCACTACCGCAACACTTCATATTCAATACCCTGAAACCACACAATCACGGTCAACATAAATCGAAGAGTTCAAAGGCTGATCAAATTTTGGAGTCAATCTGTCATTATGACTCCAATTAATGAGCGGCTGTTGAACATGCCGTCCGCCCACTCCCTATGCATATAAGTCTATGTCTATCACAGTGCACACTACACATGTAGCCTATGTAGGCTAGTAGGTACATCCTCATGAACGGTATCCATTGGTACACAGACATATATAAACCTGCTGCATTATAGGAGCCTGAGGTCAACCTCGTTTTACCTGTTTGAAGTAAGAAAAAATAAGTTGACTATACCAAGGTACCAACGATGAAAAATGTAATGACGATTTGCATCATGTGCACTCAATATCTCACGTTGATCCCGCTTTGAATTGTACAGATTGTAATGCAAGGATAGTGATCGTCAGGATTAACTGCCACGCAAGCCTCTTGCCGGCAGCAGCAAAGTTCTTTTGCGATTGCTCGCCTGGCTAGCTACCGTTTGACCAGATTTGGAGCTATGATGGTGGGACTTACTGTATGGACTGCTCCACAAGGCGACCATGGACTGAACTCTACCAACGTATCCGGAACTCTGCAAATGCTGAATTATCCCAAGCTTTAGCGCATGACAGAGAATTAATATATACACAATACGATATCTACAGCCAAGTTTGATGGTGGTATAGGCGATGGTAATTGCGTGGTGTATACCGGTATGTGTATAACAATTACAGGTCTCCCTGGTTCGAATCGTACTGTGAGTTTGAAGCTACCACCGTATACTGTGAGTATATTTTGCGACTGTTGGTCAGGCTAGCTTCCCCCTTCGAGTCGAAATTCTGTCGGCCTCCCTCTGCCTATAACAGATGCATTTCGACACAAGTATCAATTATCAATTGCACTGCGCCCGTCACCTTGAGACCTAGATGTTAAGTCCCATGTGCCTGTAATTTCACTGGCTCTCAAGGACTGCTGCTGAAACACACTTAGGTGGTTGGCGACAGATTTTCTACTTGCCGTTGGTCGCTAGCCAGGCGGGCATTCGCAAAAAGCCCTTCCACCATGCGGTGAAGCTCAAGCCCGCGGCGTGATTCGAACCATGGACTTGCTGCGCGGCAGTCCATAGCCAATGCCACTGAGCCATCACTGCTTCAACACAGTCATGACTTGGATGGATGACCGCTAGCATTACTACTAAGTTACTGAGCCTGCACTTGTTTTGAGTACAAGGTGTACCGACTGCTCGTTTGCCCTCCTAATCCCATAAAAAAAAAGATACTTAGATAGCGCAGCGGTATTAACTGAGTACGATATTCACGGCACATTTAAAGATGGCAGCTAGAAGCGCCACTCGTGTTGAATACAATTATTATTATGCTAATGAATATTCCTCTAAGATATGCATTTGAGTTTCCTCATAGGCTACACGTGGCCCATTACTGATGTCGTCCCATTATATTCTCAATCGATATCTAGTGCAATGTACACGTTGCAGATAGGGCTGGCGGAAAAAACTGTAATACTAACTATTATGTAAACTGTGGCTATAGGGCTATAGCCTAGAAATTCCAAAATTGAAGTCAAGTTGAAACAGCGCAAAGAGCAACAGGTCGAGGCCTGACTTGAGCCATAGGTCAAAAAAGATATGGCGATGCAAGAAGGACCTGACTTAGATATTTTTCAATTCTCTTCTAATAGAAGTATTAAAATAACCGTTTTTTTATGTAACTTCAATTCTCCACAGACATCAGGGTCCGTGCAATTTTGTAAATGTTTTACGATGCATTAGAATAACAATAATTTAATGTAAAATTAGAATAAAAATAATTTAGACTTATAATTTGACATAATATTACAACTATTAGTATCAATGCAATGTCTAATGCTAGTTTATTTAAACCATTTATTGACAATTTTATGTGCCTTCCATTGTGTCTTGATAATATTTAATAATGTATGATCTGAGTTGGTCGAAATAAAGAATTATTATTATAATAATATTTAAAAAGGGGACAACAAGTACTTATTTAGGGACGTAGGAAGTTTTTTTACTGTGTTTAGTATATGTTTTCTTTTTAATCTAAAGTAATATAATAAAGAGGACAGATTTTATTGTTTGTTTGTTTGCATTGAATAGGCTCTGAAGCTACTGGACCGATTTGGATGAAATTTGGTATTAGTTTGAGACCCGGGGAAGGACATAGGATAGTTTTTATCCAACTGCGCAAAAAGTGGTTAATAATTTACCGATACACCCGTGGACGGAGACGCGGCCGGAAAGCTAGTATATATATTTCCCTTTTTACAATTGTCAATTTTCTAATATTTAAGGAGTATGCATGAGTATCCACAAAAGACCAGTGTCCGCGGGCAGCACCCGTTCACGAGTTGACACGTGCATCAGCCATGCGGCTTCCTCAACCGTATTTTGGGGAAGATGGCGACCCGACACATAGAGCTGCTGTTCGACAACACATTTTCGTGAGCATGACTGTTTTGGATGCTCATACAAACTCTTCGCCGTACTATTTTTCATTTTTTTTATGCCTAATAAGTTTGCCGTTGACCACTATCTCACCTGATGGCAAGTGATGATGTGGTCGAAGATGTTGCTCAGGCTAACCTAGATTTACTGGCTCTCAAGGACAGCTGCCGGAACACACAGATTTTCTACTTGAGGGTGGTAGCTAGCCAGGCGGGCATACGCAAAACGTCCTACCATGCTATAACGACTGCCCTACTAAGACAACAACTGGGACCGACGGCTTAACGTGCCCTCCGAAGCACGGAAGCGCTCAGTAGTAATGTCACCAGCGGACACCCATCCAACTCCTGACTGCGGCGGACGTTGCTTAACTTTGCCGATCGGTTAAGAACGGCTAAGCAAACTTCGCTACGAGCGCTTCAGAGATACTATAAGGGATTTATTGGCTCAAAATGGCCTTTTAAAGCATTGTCCTTACAGAACGTGAGCCAAAAGACATGTTTAGGCAGAAAACACCTGTAAATCGCGTTGGCACAGTAATATAGCAGTCTAGATAATATCGTCCGGCTATAAGCTGTAATTTATTATAACGATTTTTGTGTCTGCGGATTTTAATTTGTATGCATAAGTTATGATAATTATGTATAATATAGTCATGACAGGAATCTATAACCATATTTTTGCAATGGATTAGACCGTATTTGGAGATAATTGTGGGAGTTTTATAGTAATAAAAAATAAATAGAAAGAATTTAGGAGCAATACACGATGGTCGACATGCGTTATTGAAAATGATACGTCGTGTATTTATGGAAAAAAAAACAATATCGTATCTAGATTTTCTAGAGGATATGACAAATATTATGCCTGATTCGAAAACACGATTCCATATATGTATGTCAATAAAAAAAAACATCAACTAATAAAAAATTTCGCTTAATCAGGTTGTGTCTTTAAAGTAAATCGTATCAATACTATTTTTTTTCTAATAATTTTGTTGCAACGATGTGATACAGTAACTGAAAGATTTTTTCAGTTCTATAAAGCTCACTTTTATATGAATTTATTCTAAAAAATTCGGTCACGCTTTTTAAATATTGAGTAGTTCTGTTCTCTCATGTGCCTGTAACTCTACTAGCTCTTAAGGACTGCTGTCGGAACTGTTAATATTTTTATAAGTGATTTGGTTTACAGTTTTTTAAGTGTTTTTTTATTTGAACGGAATTATTCCATTAATGCCAAATTCACATGACGAATAACTGCAAAATAGAAGAGCTAAAATGTTTAAAAGAATGTCCCCGAGTTTCTTGCCCGTTCTTCTCGCAGTGGCTCTATACAATTTATTTGCTGAACGTGGCAATACAATATAGAATATTTCAATACTAAAATTTGTAATTGACCTTCATAAGAGAGTCGTAGACGCCTAAATTTAATAAATGATTCTGACTTTGACTTTGTAGTATAACCGGAACTTACTCGAACATTCTGAAACAGGCCCTAAGTCCAATATTTTCTACAGTATGTATGCGCACGCTTAAACGTATTTTAAGGAAAACCATATGCGTTAAACAGCTGATATTCTATTATTAACAAAACATATATTAACGGCAAGTGTTTCTGGTGCGAAATTGTTTAATATAAAAAACTTAACTTTATAAAGGGTTTTAGTCAGCATTAGCACAGATGGTGATTTCCACCTGTCAATTAGTTGCCAAGGTAAAGTGACTCTATAAACTTTAAAGATAAGGTCGTAAATCGAATGTGCGTTGTTTGATAGGTTACCAACTGAAGCGTGTGATAGTGCACGTATAATATATAGATGTGTGCTTCTAGTCACGTTAGCAGTACATAATGCAATACACATATTATATGAATATATCGCTATATATATATATATATATATATAAATTATAATATATAAAGCTCAATTACCACTGACTCACTGACTGTCAAAAGTGTTCTCCTAGAAGGAGACGAGTAGGAAGCAAGTCATGTATGGCAAAAATGTTTGTGGAGCTAACGAATTTATATGTGTATAAATTTTTTGTTATTCTGCAACGTCCGCTGCGTTTTTTTTATTGCTGATAGCTAAGTCTTTGACCACAATCTCATCTGATGGTAAGTGATGATGTAGTCGAAGGTGTCAACAGGCTTAACCTAGAATTACTGGCTCTCAAGGACAGCTTCTGGAACACAACGTTATGTGCTTGGCGAAAGATTTTCTACTTGAGGGTGGTCGCTAGCCAGGCGGGCATTCGCAAAATGCCCTTCCACCACGCGGTGAAGCTCAAGCCCGTGGCGGGATTCGAACCGTGGACCTGCAGCGCGGCATTCCATAGCCATCACTGCTTCAAAATAGTCGGATGGGTGACCGCTAGCTTTACTACTAAGTTACTGAGCGTGCACTTGCTTTGGAGGACACGTTAAGCAGTCGGTCTCGGATAGTTGTCTTATGATGGTCGTTTTAGCATGGTGGTAGGGCATTTTGTTAATGCCCGCCTGGCCAGGTACCACCCTCAAGTAGAAAATCTGTCGCAAAGCACCTAACGTCTTTGAGAGTCAGTAATTCTAGGTAAGCCGGAACAAAATCTTTTCGACAACATTATCACATACCATTATAGTTGCAGTAGAACTCTTTGTGCAAGTTCATCCGGGGAAGTATTGTTCCGGTTTGAAGGGTATGGGTCCCGGTGAACATTACAGGCACATGAGACTTTACAAGTTTATGTGTCAGGGTGACGGGCGCAGTGCAGTTCGCCACTTGTGACGAGCTGCATTTGTTACAGACAGAGGTTACCTACACCAATTGGGCCTGGTGCTTGTTTCATTATGACAGCTAGCCTAACAGCTAATGAGCTATAAAACAATAAAAAAACATATAAATTTTATTATTACTATTAAATAGTGTAAAATAATACCTATACTATGATATAAAATATATATATATATATAGGATTATTATCTATACTAATAATATAAAGAGGAAAGATTTGTATTTTTGTATATGCAACGAATTAACTTAAAAACTACTGAACCGATTTTTATGAATTTTGGTAAGGAAATAGTTTGAGACCCGGGAAAGGACATAGGATTTTTATCCAACTGCGCGAAAAGAGCCGCGGCCGGAGAGCTAAATAATAATTTTCGTAGGCTGGATGAAGACGCAATTGAGTCACTGTATCCTCCAATATTATATGGCCCTTGGCACTGACATTGAAATCTGAAAGTTTCATAAGTTCACGTCACCCATGTCGCACGTGTTTCGAGCGCACGTGCCAGAAATCGCACCACCGTGCAGCGTACTAACTGTGAGGGCACGAGGCTTGGACTGTGTAGAAGAGACTAAATCACGCACCAACTTCCATTGGACTTTAGACCTTACAGTGCAGACATAAGGTCGTCGCATTAGTCATGCACTTGTTCCTATGTTAGCTCGTGCATAATGCCTTTCACAAGTCATAGGGCAGACAGTGCACGCCGCGTATTAATTTACAGAATTAGTACGTGATTTGTCTATGCCAAATGTAACTATTGTTAGTGTACAATTTTCAAGGATTTTATCCGTCTGTATTCACAGCAAAAAATTGCAAATTGGACTATTAAAATAATGTGTGATACATGAACCAGCCAGTTTCCTAGATCATTTACCAGTATGCCTGTGTTACTCAAATAAGTCATAGCTGAGGATCATTTTTTTTTGTTGTTGTGGCGGGACAAGCAAGAGGTCCACCTGGTGTTAAGCTGTAACCACTGCCTATCACAGAATGCATCTGTCTCTGTCATTATAAGTGACGAACTGCACTGCGCCCGTCATAAAGACAAAGTTGTTGAGTCTCATGCCTGTAATTTTCTGGCTTTAGAGAGGACTGCTGCCGGAACACACTGTTAGGTGCTAGTGCACTGGTAGGCTTGGCGACAGATTTTCTACTTGATAGCTATCCAGGCGAGCATTCACAAAATGCCCTTCCACCATGCGGTGAAGCTCAAGCCGGCGGTGGGATTCGAACCGTGGACCTGCGGCACGGAAATCTATAACTATTACCGTTCGGCTATCATTGCTTCACAAATTCTCATGCTTGGACATGTTTGGTAGTCTCGGTTTTCTGTCAGGGCAACCACACCATCAAGTGGAAAACTTGTCGCCAAGCACCGAACGGTGTGTTCCGACAGCTGTCACTGAGAGCCAGTAATTCTAGGTTAACCTGAACACATTTTCGACCGCATCATAACTTACAATCAGGTGAGAGAGTGGTCAAAGGCACTAAATAAAGGCCTTTTCTACGGTTTCATTTTCCTTCTTTATGGCACATCACCTTCTCTGGCGCGATTCGAACTCGCTTACCATGCCTTTACGCACAGATTGCCATAACCTCTCGGCCATCGAGACTGGCTGGATAGACGCGAATTTTGTGCTCTAATTGTAACTGTCATAACGGACAGTGCAGCCGCTAATAAGACTACTGGACTTCTAAGAAATGCCTTTAACACTTAGTTCACGTTACAAAATAACACGAGGAAAAACTATAGGAAGTCCAACTATAGGTAACTCATTAGTCATGTTGGCTTAGCGGTCAGAGCATGCCCCGGCTATCGAGGTAGATGACGCGGGTTCAAATCCCGCACATGACTATCATGTTTCTTCTCGTAAATTTGTAATGTAAACCGCAAAGCATGCGTTATAGCATAAATAAAAATATTTAAATAATTTTATAAGGTACTTCCCGACTTAAGATCCCGTTATAAACATGTTCTTTTGTATCTCAATTCATTAATTACTACAGAAAAGATGCTAAAATGTTTTATCTTAAATCTTATTCTTCTGAAGGAAATGCCAAGAACAAGCAATACTTAAAAATAAAATTATATTTCCATCATCCAAGTTATAAAAAACGGAAGCAACGGCACCCGTATCTCGAACATGGCAATGTCAAGTCAGGAACACTGAGAGCCAGTATTTCTAGGTTGGCCTGAACAACATCTTCGACCACACCATCACTTACCATCAGGTGAGATAGTGGTCAAAGGCAAACCTATCAGGAATAAAAAAAAAACAAAAAATAGGCGACGTCTCCTGATTGTGTCTCAGTAGTGTGTATATGTGCATTGCATGCTTGTCTTCCTTTCAATGTCAAATCCAATATTATATAATAATTATGGCCCGTGGGGTGCCGGGCTAGAATGTCACCCCCCATTCCTACCTGCGGGTGTCGTAAGACTAAAGGTAAAATACCGGAAGGTGGGCAGCAGCGCCTTCTGAGGAACTGCTATCTTGGACTGCGATCCCCAAGACGTCTGCCAAGCGATTATGGCAAATCCCCCCCTTAATGGGGGAGGATGTGTTCAGCAGTGGACAATCAGGCTGATACAGTATGGCGAAAAAAGACCTTGTTCACCATTGGACATTTCGGTTGATAATGTGGTGTGGATAGTGGTCCATTTGGGTTTAGGTTTAAATACATTTATTCTCAAAAAAGACCAAAGTCACTTACATGAGAACAATAATTAATAGTTACATTATAAAATAAGTAAGTCGTCTGTTTGTAAAATTTTAGGTAACTACACATCTAACATATTATAACAAATAATTTACTAAAATGTGTTGTGTCATTCTCGAGCGTGCGCTCGTAGAGTCAAGACCTCCTGAGGATGCTTCGTGTAGAAGCCGAAACGCGTCGAAAATTCTACCAATTTGGCTTCGTGGCGTTTGTGACGTCACGTCGGCTTAACAGGTGAATTGGGCGGAATTGTCAATACATATATTTTTTAAGTGTTTTATTAAAATATCTTTAGTGTTTTCTGTATTTTGAAAAGTATTTGTTTTTATTAAATATGGATTTCTGCAAAGTACGCGTGAATCTTTTCATTATCTATTCATTAAAATGTGTTCATTTAATTTAGCTTTGAATGTGTTTGAGTGTAAATTTTTAATATTTGTGGGTAGTAAGTTATTAAGTTTTTCAACTTCCTCTATTTTTTTTTATTTACCATAGTTTGTGCGTTTACCAGTTTCATCGATACCCAGTGAATAAGGTACCACAGGTCCTTACTGGTAGCTACTTAAAATCCGATACGGAGGTGGGTGTTCCATTATAAACACGCAAACCTACACAAACATTCCACTTAGCAGAGTTAAAGTTACAACAAATAAACATCGATATTATATTTAAACTATTAAATAACATGATTAAATTCTCATAGTGCTGCCGCTATGTATTGTCGATAGACGATAGAGAAACGATATAACAATAAAAAAAGAAATAAACGGAACCGACTTCTTGTTAGAAGTCGGTTCCGTTTATTGCTATGTATGAAATAACACGTCGAAGTCTGTGCCATGCTGTTTTCAAACACCGAACTCACTTTAGCATGATGCGACTTCCACAAGTTAATACTTTTCAGTGTATAGGAAGTCATTACGTTATTTTTTTGAAAAATATGTTTATTTTTTATTTTTAGTGATAACGTCAAGATCCATTCACTCGCCTAAAATAAGGTTCATAGTCTAAAACAGCAACTACCATTAAATCATCCTGGTAAGCGAATATATTGTTTTGATTGACTGCTTATAACCTACACAACCGATTTTGATGAAATTTATATGGGACCACCTCAGAACCTTACCAATAAAAGAATGATCAAAATCGGAATACTCTGCAAAAAAATATGCATGGTCATACAACAACAAAAATATACCTACGCAAATTGAGAACCTCTTTTTTGGAAGTCGGTTAAAAATAAGTAAATAAGATCGAAAAGTCGAGAAAAATAGTAAGAATAAAAGACACTCACCCTGTTATGAAACTTGTTCTTGTCGTAGGACCTCTCGGAGCACAGGTTGTATATCATGTAGTGCCCCTGGTGCATCTTCTCCAGAAACCTGTACACCTCGTCTATGTGGTTCCGGTACACACCCTCGAGCTTCTCCGCGGGGAATCCCATCGCGATCACCCTGTCTGTTATATCTGAAGGGTGTGTTCAGGAATATTATACAGAAAATATATAGGTTTACATTATAAAGGATATTTATATGGGACTTGAACTATAATGTCCAAATCACAAAATTAGCGCAAGATCGATGTTGAGATTGTCCATTTTACGGGTTCCGTACTAAAAAACGGGTCTATATCACTAAGCCTCTTCTGTGCGTCTCCGTCTGACCTTTAAAAAGAGGTAGGTGGATAATCAATTGAAATTTTCACAACATTATGCTAACTAGATTTCCTAACAATTAATAAAACAAACTTAATTTTCAAAAGTTAAAATTAGACCCTTTTCAGAAAAACGTATCTTTCTTTGTATGAGACTGTTGTCTATCTGTCCGAGTATGTCACGAGTTTCTGGCTTTTAAACTGAATGATTTTTTCTGCCTTTTAAGCGCTCGTAGCGTAGTTTGCTTAGCCGTTCTTAACCGATCAACTGAGTTAAGCAACGTCCGCCGCTGTCATGAGTTGGATGAGTGACTTCTAGTGACATTGAAATTACGTGCTTCCGTGCTTCAGGGGGCACGTTATACCGTCGATCCCGGTTGTTGTCTAATAATGGCAGTCGTTATGGCCGGGTGGTAGGGCGTTTTGCCAATGCCCGCCTGGTTAGCTACCACCCCGAAGTTGAAAAATCTAACGGTGTGTTCGGCAGCTGTTCTTGAGAGTCAATAATTATAGGTTAGCCTGAATAACATCTTCGACAACATCATCACTTACCATCAGGTGAGATAGAGTTCAAAAAAGTTGGCGACTCGACTTGTGCTTGGCCAGCATTTTGATTATGCTCTATTGTAAATAAGGTATAACGTCAAATCGGGCTGAACCAGCCTATAGTAAAAATAAAACTACAAAATAAAAACCTACTCGCGCTAAGCACTTAGCCCGAACCGAATGAAAATTATCATATTTTAGTAAAAATAGTCTAAGGAAGTGGAGTATCCACTTGCGACTGTCCGGGGCGTACAGCGCTATCTATACCCACCCATAACATATCAAGTTAACGTCTTCTTTGATAATAACAAATAATAAACAATATTACATGTGGGTGTATAGACACCTCTGCCTTCCTCTTCGGACATAAAAAGGTGTACCAATATAAAAGCACGAAGCGTAGGAAAACATAATAGTAGGTAATAATATAAAATAATAATCATTTATTTTTCACCGGAATGCCTTTATTAATATATTACTACGAACTATATACAACACTACAGCTACTACAATAAAAGCATTTAGACAAAACTACAAGTCATTGCAGACTCACACGCAGTCCAAATGCTCCAACCCACTAACAGTTGCCAGTGTGTCTAGAATGCTGGCAGCATTGCCCCGTTGAATTGCAATGCTTATTCTTTGAGATAAATAGGTGCAAAATAATTATTTACTTTGCACCTCACAAGATCGGAAAGACGTTGTGTAGGTACCTATCATTCGACATCTGCGTGGAAAAGTGATTTTTATCCGCTAGCGTGGAAAAGGTTCTAGCAATACGAAATTCTATGTAATGTACTAATTTACGTTAAAAATTACCAATTTTAGTAATTTTACTTTTAATTTTTACTATATTTTTTTTTACTAAATTGTGTATGCCTTTTTTATTGCGACTAGCATTTTCCTCGGTGAAAAATGTATAGTAGAATCATATATTTTTTTTTATAGGATTGTAACGCTCACGCTTAGGTTTCCATGTTTTTCTATTTGCTTCTCTTTCTTCGTATAAAAATTTATATCTTCACATTTTTTGTTTTATATAAACTCTTTGTTTTCTACAAAATTGAATTCATGTAATGACTGCTTACAACACTTCATAGTAGCGAAATTAATTGATGTAAATAGGAAATCTGAAGAATAGAGGTGAGAAATTTTGTACTCAAAACATTTTTATATGTTATTTTAATTATATATAGAAATATAGAAGGATAGCGACATCATTACGAGAGGTAAGTATTTAAAAAGGCAAAGATGAAGTCTAGTAGTCTGGTTGATGTCCGTACTGTATCATCCGGATTGTCCACTGCTGAACACAGCCTACCCCATTATGGGGGGATTCGCCATAATCCCCACGCTTCGCAGCATCTTGGGGATTGCAGTGTAAGTATGAGTCTCACAGAAAGTGCTGCTACCCACCTTCTGGTGTGTTACCCTTAGTCTCCTCTTACGACACCCACGGGTAGAAATGGGGGTGTAACATTCTAGGCCGGCACCTCCCTGCATCTATGACGGATAAATACATTGGAGTACAGCATTTCGGCTCAGTCGAGCAATCCACGATAGCCCAAAGGTTAAGGCGGACGAAGTTTCCATCTCGTCACTTTATCGCATAAAAAAACTAATTATAAAGCTATAATTATTAAAAGATTGGATATCGAAAACATGTTATGCCGAGCCCACTTAGCGTGGGACAAGGACCAGAAGAAGAGCTTTTAAACCACACACATCCGGTGCTTTTTTGTGAGTGATTTTCATTCAGTAAGAAAGTAATTTGTTGATTTGGAACCGATTCAAAGTGCGAGGGTTTCCCACTCAGTTTTGAACTGACGTAATCAAAGTATTTTAATTACTGTTTCATCATCTTTCAATTCGCAAAGGCGTGCCCTTCCATGATTTTTTTCATTGTATTTTAATAGCAACACCTCTGGTGTTACAAAAGTTCGAAGCGCTCGTAGCGAAATTTACTTAGCTGTTCTCAACCGATCAGCAAAGTTAAGCAACGTCGCCCGCGGTCATGAGTTGGATGGGTGACCGCTAGTGACATTACTACTGAGCGTTTCCGTGCTTCGGAGGGCACGTTAAGCCGTCGGTCCCGGTTGTCGTCTTAGGATGGCAGTCGTTATAGCATGGTGGTAAGGCATTTTGCGAATGCCCGCCTGGCTAGCTACCACCCTCAAGTAGAAAATCTGTCGCCAAGCACCTAACGGTGTGTTCCGGCAGCTGTCCTTGAGAGCCAGTACTTCTAGGTTAGCCTGAACAACATCTTCGGCCACATCATCACTTACCATCAGGTGAGATATTGGTCAAAGGCTAAGCTATCAGGCATAAAAAAATAAAAAAAACGTATTAAAGTCCATGCTGATTAAAAAAAATCTGAGATCACATTTTCATGGTCCGACTACAAAAAGTTATTTCATACTTTTCAGTGTAAGAAGTAAGACACAGTATACATACAGTTTAAAAAAAAACGTACCGGTTTGGTGATAATTACGAATTTTAACTCATCTACAATACTTGTCACAATTGACAAAACTTGCAACCACCAAGTCATCTAGGTACCTATGTCAAGCATTTTTCAGTTAGTTAAATGTAACTTAAAAACTAATTGACCGCTTTTGATGAAATTCATTACCTCATACCTCAGAGGTTACCCTTTTCAATAAAAGAAGAATTATCAATATTCGATTATTATGTAGAAAGATATGCGTGGTATACATTAAAAAAATATACGTGTTCAATTGAGAACCTCCTTTATTTTCGAAAGTCGGTTAAAAATAAAATACCCTTAAAAAACATCACAACGAGCTCTTCAGAACTAAGTGCATCCAAACCATTTTCGTAACCTCTAACCTTTATCTCAACTAATATAATAAAGAGGAAAGATTTGATTGTTTGTTTGCATTGAATAGGCTCTGAAACTACTGGACCGATTAGGATGAAATTTGTTATGGAAATAGTTTGAGACACGGGGAAGGACATAGGATAGTTTTTATCCAACTGCGCAAAAAGAGGTTAATGGTTTTGCGCGATAACCAACACACCCACGGCTGGAAAGCTAGTATCTTATATTACACTCTCCTACCATTCTTACTCATGACAATGCATTAATTCCGAATGTCACAATTCAGTTTTTCAACACAACTCCACGGCGACTGACGTCATCAAAGTAAATACAATTTTGGCTTGTTTCACAAACGAAACAGTTGCCAATTTGAATAATTTTATAATTTTTGTCACAAAGAGTAGCACAGTGTGCAATGCTGCATATTTTTAACGCTTATTTCCCGAAGTTACGTTACGTGTGAACAGCGAGGGCACGCGTAAGATACATACATTGGTTATTTAAGTTCCGTCGGTCAGTTCTACAAACGTCGTAGGGTGATCACTCCCTTATTTGAGGATTTAGGTCCAAAACAAAGCATGATATCGATTGAACTCGTCATTATCTAGGTTTGTATCGTAAAGAAATTTTAAAAAGATAATTAAGTTGATAGTTATGAGCCTCGAAACATTTTCATATAAGTTTTCAAGGCTCATAACTTTCAACTTAATTATCTATTTAAAATTTCGTTACGATACAAACCTAGATAATGACGAGTTCAATCGATATTATGCTTAATTCTATACCTAAAATCTCAAATAAGGGAGTGATCACCCTACGGCGTTTGTATGGGGAACTATACGGCCAGTTCAACCTTAACAATAAACTTTACAACTATACTAATATTATAATGAGGAAAGATTTGTATTATATATTTTTGTATGTAACGAATAAACTTAAAAACTACTGGACCGATTTGATAAATTCGTTCACCAAGTACTACACTATCCCTTATAAACATAGGCTATATAATATTTTCAAAAACTTAAGGGATCCGTTTGAAAACTTCGATAATATAACCCGTTATCAAATTCAAAAGTTTTTATGTTTCCACATTGCGTGTGCGCTGGACTTAAAGCCGCACGTAAAAGAAAACAACGTTAATTGGTTTTGGACCTCGGCTTCAAAACTATATATATACTGAAAACGCTTTTCAATATTTCGCCCGGAACAAAATGTGCGTCAACTATTTGCAAGTACTTAAAAAAAATGCAGTTGTTATATTGTTTCCTTTGCGGACTGTTGCAATGCGGTACACTAAAAGTCAAAATCCAACTACACTTTGCACGTTTTTTGGGTTCCGTATCTCAAAAGGAAAAAAACGGAATCCCTATAGGATCACTTTGTTGATGTCTGTCTGTCAAGACCCTTTTCCTCAGGAACGCGTAAAGGTATCAAGCTGAAATTCATATCAAATACTCAGGTCTACTGTCGCTTGGAGCTGTGAAAAAATCTAACTCCTAAGCCAACGCAATCGAAGGATACAAAACAAATTTTCGTCACTTGCAAGGGAATTAAAACCTACAGGGTACTTCTCGTGAACTCAGAATCTAGAAATTTGGTACGAAGCAACGTCTTATAGCACAGATAAAGGAAAAATTGCGAAAAGCACAAATTTTTAGTTACATCATATATATAGTAAAAATATTTTTGATAACTTTAATATGTTATGGATATCATTTAGCAATAAAAATACCATAACTTTTACTTATACACCTACAGGATTGTACGGACACCTCGGTGCGCGAGTCCAGATCACACTTGGCCGGTTTTTACTTTTATAAAACACTTCTGCAAACCCCGGCGGGGATATAAGTCGCGACGTTACTTCTGCCTTTGTTACAGTTTTAGTTTTAAGAATGATTATAGGTAGGTATATGCCGTCATCGCACCCGTTTAGTTGAAGATTTGTAAAAGCTCACAGTAATCCCGAGTGCACATTTAATGATGACACGGCAAGGGCGTAATGTGCACTTGTGAGCATACTTGAGCATTGCGCTTTTAAATCAAGCGTTTTATTATCAACACATAACATTTTCGAAACGAACATTGACGCATGACAAACATGCATATTCGCGGGAAACTCAGCTTCGGCCAAGAGTAAGGTATACAAGAATTATTGTTTCTTAAACAATTGTTTGGTGAAAAGGGAACGCATTTTTTTTTGCCTAATTGGTTCGCCTCGTTCAACTATTTCACCTGATGGTAAGTGATGATCTCGTCGAAGATGTTGTTCAGGCTGACCTAGAAGTACTGGCTCTCAAGGACAGCTGCTAAAATACTGCCTATTGTGATAGGTTAGAAACTAAATACAGGAAACATTTACTATCTTCCTTTTTTACTAGTAGTAATTTGTAAAATAATACATACGCATCAGGTCAAATTCCCAATAAGTACGCAAATTACGACAACCAATGAATATATACAATGAAATGATATCACCGCGGAGTCGTTCATAGAGGATATTGAATTTTCCTTAACATCGGCATAATACATATTATATGGTATCCCGGACATTCCTAAAATAGATACCTATACATTCCCTAGATTATTGTGGTGACGTCAGGATTGCCTTTATTTATATAGAATAGAGGGATTATGTGGATTCGTCCTTGCCCACGTACATCCGCATGGTCGAGTGGCAGGATACGATGCGCGCCTCAGCGAAAATGCATGGCCTTTATGATGGAGCGGTAATAGCTATGGACTGCCGTGCCGCAGTACCCTGGTTCGATCCCCACCGCCGGCTTGAGCTTCACCGCATGCTGGAAGGGCATTTTGCGATTTCCCGCGTGGCTAGCTACCACCCTCAAGTAGAAAGTCTGTCGCCAAGCACCGAAAGGTGTGTTCCGGCAGAAGTCCTTGAGAGCCAGTGAAATTACAGGCACAATGAGACTTAACAACTATGTCTCAGTGTGACGGGCGCAGTGCAATTCGTGACTTGTGATGAATTGCAACTGTTATAGGCAGAAGTTAGTCCACTTAACAACAGGTAGGCCTCGAGCTTGTTACATCACAATGATATAAAACAAAATAATAATAATAATATGCATGAGGCGTTGCAGAATCGGAGTAACCCTGATTATGGAACAGGACACGAGGGGTGAGCGAGTGTACCTTCGTCTAGCTGTTGAACATGTTCTATGGGAAAACAAATGCAATAGATAATTACTTATTAGTCAAGCTGAAGCTCATATTCATTGGTCATATCACCCGGACAACCTAGAGAAGCTAATGGTAATTGGCCAGGTCGAGGGGAAAAGACCACGCGGTCGTTCACCTACCCGGTGGTCAGACCTACCGTCAGGCCGAGGACAGAGCCACGTGTAAGAGCATAGTGGAACGATCTGTCAAATCAGACTAGACACGACCTTCAGTAATGAAGATACCGACTAAGAAGAGAAGAAGATCGCCCGGACACAACTAGATCATTTGGACAAGCTGGTTAGTAGGAAAAATAGAGGGGAAAAGGCCGGGTCGCTCACCTACCCGTTGGTCCGACCAAATTAAGGCCATAACGGGACTTACCCTGCCTAACGCCCTGAGACAAGCCGAGGACAGAATGTTGTGGAAGCAGCTGGTAAACGTCTCCGTTGAGACATTTCACGAGACGGGCACGACCTTCAGACATGAAGAATACGACGAAGAAGAAGACTCTAGTCTGTATACGCTGGTTTTCCATATATCTAAGTTTGCTTAGCTGTTCTTAATCGATCAGCAAAGTTAAGCAACGTTCGCTACGGTCATGAGTTGGATAGGTGAACGCTAGTGACATTACTACTGAGCGAGCAAGTGATTCAGATGGCACGTTAAGCCGTCGGTCACGTTTTTTTTTATCTTATTGTGACGGAACAAGCTCGAGGCCCACCTGATGTTAAGCGGACTATCCTCTGCCTATAACAGATGCATTTTATCACAAGTCACGAATCGCACTGCGCCCGTCACTTTGAGACATAGTAGTTAAGTCTCATGTGCCTGTAATTTCACTGGCTCTCAACGACTGATGCCAGCAAACACACCGTTAGGTGTTTGGCGACAGATTTTCTACTTGAGGGTGGTAGCTAGCCAGGCGGGCAACCGCAAAATGCCCTTCCACATGGTGTCCATACAACACGGTTGTTGTTTTAGGATGGCAGTCGTTATAGCATGGTGGTAGGGCATTTTTCGAATTCCCGCCTGACTAGCTACCGCCCTTCAAAACATACTAAAATAATATCCCCTATTTAAAGACGATCTTCTTCTGGTTAAGGATATGTTTTGAGCGATCGGACACAGAATCTTACTAACAAACAATTGAAAGAAACCATTCAAGTTTACAAGAGAAGAAAAACGTTATATAATTATGTATTTTTTTAACATTAATAATAAATAATGAAATTTACTAATAAATTTAATCTATACAGTAAACTACTATATTTTATTGCATATTTTGAACAAGTTTAAATCATTTTTCATGCTTATTTCAAGCTTGTTATATTTAATCCAGTTTTTAGTAATAAATAAGTAGGTATAGGTGTTTAATTTTCTTTAAAGCATATAATACGAATATCATCCATTCATTAGTCATTGTCAAATAGCTAAATTGAATAGCTAAGCATGTCATTATAGCACATGTTTCGTTTTCATGATATATGCTTACAACACGTAGGCATAATATACAGGCTGTCACATTATTACGCGACAAGCTGTGTAAGATATTAAAATTTACGTGAAGGACAATTCATTTTAATAAGGTATTTAAATATGATTTTTTGAAGCAGTGATGGCTCAGTGGCATTCACTGTGAACTGCCGCGCAGCAGGTCCATTGTTCGAATCCCGCCGCGGGCTTAAGCTTCACTGCATGGTGGAAGGGCGTTTTGCGAATGCCCGCTTGGCTAGCGACCACCCTCAGGTAGAAAATCTGTCACCAAGCACATAACGGTGTGTTCCGGCAGCAGTCCTTGAGAGCCAGTGGAATTACAGGCACATGAGACTTAACAACTATGTCTCAAGGTGACGGGCGCAGTGCTATTCGTCAATTATGATGTAATGCATCTGTTATAGGCAGAGGTTAGTCCACTAAACATTGGGTGGGTCTCGAGCTTGATCCGTCACAATAACATATAAAAATATACCTATTAAAAAAAAGATAATTAATATACTACATTTAGGTACAAAATTACATTTACGAGACGCAATATTATAGTCATATGCGGGATTCCGCACTTGGTACTTTTGTTATGTAATCCGCAGAGCATGCGTTATTACAAAAATAAAAAATATTAATATTATAGAGTTGCGTCATCATTAACATGTTTAATGCAAATTGCAAACTTAATCTAGTAGTACAACGTAAGTTGTACTAAAGGTGTCGCTCCATCCTCGTACGATGGTTAAAGAACGAGAGGAAAAATTATAGTTATGAGTCATTGTCATGTTAGCTCAGTCGGTCAGAGCATACCCCGGCTATAGGGGTGGAAGATGCGGGTTCGTATTCCGCACATGGCTATAATTTTTCCTCTCGTAAATTTGTAATTTTGAAATGTAAGCAACAGAGCACGCGTTTATGACAAAATTAAAAATATTAACAAATTACAACTTTTTAAAAATATACTTTTAAAACCGGGATTTTAATCTCTTCATTTTATTAAAGTACAATGTGAAAAAAATACTTCCTCATAAGTTTGGCGTAAATATCAATTCCTGCTCACACAAAATAAAGGAAAATCTTAAATAGAATATAATAAAATAAGAATGTTTATCAATAACAGACTTACTTTCCCGTACCTGCCTACGCAAGGTAATGCAAAGTCGGCAACATATCGTCCTTAGAAAATAAAATAAAGTTTCTATGGATCTTACGGACTTCCGATAATTAATACGCCCTCGTAAAAATATTGCTTTAGACAGTATACCAAATTTTCAGTTCATGGAAGGCCTTCAAGCTAGTATCGTGCATCTGATGTGCAGCAACGTCCTACTCACGTCGACGCTTGCTGCACATTCACAGTATTCCTACCCTAAGTGATCTTTCACGATGTCGAACAGTAGGATAAGGAACAGTCCCTGTATTTTTAAAGGCAAAAGGGAAGCTATTTAAAAGTATATTATACGCAGTAAAGTTACATATCTTTTAAATATATCCTATTTTCAAATCAAATCATTTATTTGCAGAGTACAGGTAATACACATGTGGTCATAATAATGATATAGTTTAATTGGCGATACTCAACCCTGGTAGTATGCAAATTAAAGGTAAACAAATTATCCATCAAATTAATTAAAATAATACATGTCAATATTTGTATTCATAATCACAATTAAGAAATCAATATATTTTGCACAAATGTCATTTAAAGCAAACTTAATTTAAGGCAAGAAAATATTATAACTACATAAACATTATATTATGTCCTGTCCCATTATAAAAAAAAACATGACATAATACTCATAATATTAAAATTATATTAATTTACATTTATGTCAATACTATTTTATCTTTCAAATATTCCTGAATGGTGTAATATGACTTCTCTGTCAAAAATCTCTTTAATTTACTTTTGAATTCAAAAACTGAGCTCGATTCTTAAATCATTTGCGGTAACTTGTTATAAATTTGAATTCCCATTCCGAAAATGCTGTTTCTAAAGGGTGTGGTCCTGGATTTTTCTGAGCATAGTTTAGTCTTTTTTTTTTTTTAATGTAATTGTGTCGGACCCAGCCCGAGGCCCACCTGAAGTTAACTGGACTAACTAACCTCTGCCTATAACAGACGCATTTCGTCAACGACGAATTGCACTGTGCCCGTCACACCGAGACATCCAGTTGTTAGGTCTCATTAGCCTGTAGTTTTTCTGGCTCTCAAGGACTGCTGCCGGAACTAGGTGCTAGGTGCTTGGCGACAGATTTTCTACTTGAGGGTTGTCGCTAGCCAGGGGTGCATTCACAAAATGCCCCTCCACCATGCTGTGAAGCTCAAGCCCGCGGCGGAATTCGAACCATGGACCTGCTGCACGGCAGTCCATAGCCAATGCCACTGAACCATAACTGCTTCAAATTTATATCTAAAAAAAACTCCTTCAAAATGTAAGTAACTCAGAAAGCCGCACAATTCTGTGACACCCCGTATAAAATAACTAATCATTAGGTACGCAAGTAACCCGCAGACGGGCACATTAAAATGTGTGACATACATGTAATTAGATAGAGTTTACATCGGCACCAGACAGCACGGTACCGCAGCATGACACGTGCATAACTAGAGTTTAGTACTGAATAGTTAACCTAAGCAATATTGGTTACCAACACACGACATCCGAGACCTACCATACCAACATGGCGGCTACAAGTCACTCGCACATCGAGGGATCCATACACACATACAATCAATTAGATGCATGGTGGTAGGGCATTTTGTGATTGCCCGCCTGGCTAGCTACCACCCTCTACTAGTTAATCTGTCGCCAAGTATCTAACGGTCTCTTCCTGCAGCTAGACTTGAGAGCCAGGAATTCTAGGTAAGCCTGAACAACATCTTCGACCACATCATGTTTTTTTTTAAATGTTATTGTGACGGGATAAGCTCGAGGCCCACCTGATGTTCAGCGGACTAACCTCAGCTTATAACAGATGCATTTTGTCACAAGTCACGAATTGCACTGCGCCCGTAGGACGATGAATGAGAGATTAGAGCCGTACTAAATCTATCCTCTCAACTAAGATATCTCCCGTCACCTTTACATAGTTTAATTTTTTTTACATAGTTGTTAAGCCTCATGTGCCTGAAATTTCACTGGCTCTCAAGGAATACTGCCGGAACACACCGCTAGGTGCTTGGCGACAGATTTTCTACTTGAGGGTGGTCGCTAGCCAGGAAGAGCATTCGCAAAATGCCCTTCCACCATGCGGTGAAGCTCAAGACCGCGGCGGGATTAGAACCATGGACCTGTTGCGTGATAGTCCATAGCCAATCCCACTGAGCCATTACTGTTTAAATGCCTTAGATAGCGGTCAAAGGTTAGACTATCAGCTATTAATAAAAAAAAATATAGAACCCGGTCAATCTTAGCCTGCGACGTAACGTCATATCGAAACTGAATAAAAAAAAATATAACAGATGATAGTAAATATAACAGGTAGAGCGAAGCGAGGTCCGCATGGGCATATTTTGACCGGGTCGAACGTAATTGTTGTATGTAATTACCAAACGAAAATATTCTAGGTTAGCCTGAACAACATCTTAAACCACATAATCACTAAACAGGTGATATAATGGTCTCAAAGGCTAGCATATCAGCTATATTATTCTATACGATATATAAATATTTTTAGATTATAACGTAGACTAATTTTCTTTAGCTCGATGATTGTTTAGTTATGTTTCTTATGTACACCCCCGACATTGTTCTTGTATTTCCTCTCCATACAAAGGTTGCCTGAAAGAGATCGCTATTAGTGATAAGGCCGCCAATTGTGAAACTTTAGTCAAAGTTTTGTTTAAGATTTAATTTGTATTTTATTGGTGTAATAATAAATAATTACCTATCTATAAATAAAAATAATTGAAAAAGAATCAATCTTTGTTTCTGTTTTCATTCTGTGCTTAGCCCAAATTCGACTCGCAATGAGCCGATTTTTTTAACTTTCCAGATTGTACTATAATTACACAAAGTTTGATGGCGTTACCGTTTTAAACGGTAATATCATAAAACGTCGAAGGAAACAGGTTTCTTGCAGGGCATCCCCCTGTTATTTTTTACTCTTTGTTTACTTTCATTATTTTTAGGACATCCGCCATGATACCACAATATTCTGTGAAAATTTTAAACCGGCTCCCTATACCGGTTCCAAAATACCGGAAGGAGGGACAGCGCATCGTGTAGTCTAAGCAACAGGTTACGGTACCCTAAAATACAGGGTCAAAAACAAGTCATATATCTCTTTCATATACATACATATTTAAACTTTATTTAGGCGATAACTGAACAGTGGCGTAATCGTTATTTTGACGTGATTTTGTCGATGAATCCTTTGTTTTCTTAAAGACAGCGAAAATAAACAACTGTTTGTTGGTTACAAAGAAAAACTATTACAATATATATTTTCTCTATGTCTGAAACTACAGGATCAATCACTTGAAATCTTAGGTATAAGAAAACAAATTAGATCCAATTTCGCAATTTGTTTCGGTTACTTTTTTTTCTCATAGCATATATGAAACGTAATATTTTCTCTAATTTTCGTATTAGGAAATTGACGTTACGCCACATCGCGCGCTAATATGAACCTTAGGCAACAAGTACTTTGTGTGATTTTCGTCCTATAGTCGGGGTATGCTCTGACCGCTAGGCCAACATGACTCTTTTTTCTTACTTACTTTAGTAATTTTCCAACATAACTCTAATTTGTCCTTTTGTTCTTAACCATCGTATTGGTTTTTTCCTGTCGTGGAAATTTTGTAATGTAATCCGCGCAGCATGCTTCATTATAAATATAAAAAAATAAAACATTGCTTGGTTACACATTTACGAGAGAATAAATTATAGTCATGTGCGGGATTCATCCTTTTATCCGGGGTATGCTCTAACAATTTGAGCTAACATGACACAATGACTCATAACTAAATTTTTGCTCTCGTTCTTCAACCATCGTATCGTTGTTTTAACGTTGTTTGGTGCTTAGCTACCTTCTGCTAGTCCTAAGAAACATTTTGAGATACTTTTTTCTGTTATTTATGTTTTTGATTGAATAAGCACGAGGACCACCTGATGTCAAAAGTCTCTTGTGCCTGTAATGTATTATTTCATATTTTTATTACTTTGCTCGATGTAAATATTCAAAACTCTATTCAAAGGGACTACGGCGCGGTCCAGTGTTGCCGCGGCGGGCGCTCTAGGCTGGGAGTAGGTATTATAACACAAAAAAATATATTATGTTTTTTTTTTTTTTTCAAACCATAAAAAAATCATTTCAAATTGTTTCATAGGACTAGCAGAAGTCAACCGTAAGAGGTTGTTAGCATTTTACCAATAACCCTGTATATGCGATATTAGTACAAAATATATTACACAAGAATTAGAGCAAACTACAAACGGTGTCGCAGTTACTGAAGACATTGATTGTGTACGAAACAAATAACAGCTAATTTCCCAACATTAACAATAACACAGCCGAATGAGAATCATTCCTTATTGGCTGTTGCTAGGCAGTTTATAGCCACGCGAATGTTCACATCCGATCGTGCTGTATCCTCACAATCAAAAAGACGGTTTGATTGCTAGCTCTGTAGGTTGGGGGCAATAAAGTATTTTTATGACGACTTTTTTGGTCCAAGCGCCGTCAATTAGAGTCAAACTCGCGTGTCGGGGATCAATCTACCAACTTGTGTATACTCTAGGAAAACGAACGCGTAATACCGGAAGAATCGCTGTGGACCTTCCCTAATCGAATTTGTCAACAGGCTAGATAAGCTTCTTACAATTTAACCATAATAAAAAAAAAACAAGTGCAAGTCGAGTCGCATATTATGGTCTTATAGGGTTCCGCATTGCAACAGGCCGTAAAAGAAAATATTTGTTGGTTTCCACCACAGCTTTTGAAGGGCTTGTAGCGAAGTTTGCTTAGCTGTTCTTAACCGATCAGCAAAGTTAAGCCACGTCCGCCGCGGTCATGAGTTGGATGGCTGACCGCTATTGACATTACTACTGAGCGCTTCCGTGCTCCGGAGGGCACGTTAAGCCGTCGGTACCAGTTGTTGTCTTAGGATGGCAGTCGTTATAGCATGGTAGTAGGGCATTTTGCAAATGCCTGACTGGCTAGCTACCACCATCAAGTAGAAAATCTGTCGCCAAGCACCTAACGGTATGTTCCGGCAGCTGTTCTTGAGAGCCAGTAATTCTAGGTTAGCCTGAACACCAACTTCGACCACATCATCATTTACTATCAGGTGAGATAGTGGTCAAAGGCTCAGTATGTTGTATTTCTTGTTATATTTCGTTGTTATATTTCACGTGCCTTGTATATTTTCTGGCTGTCAAGCACTGCTGCTGGAACACACAGTTAGGTACCTGGTGACAGATTTTCGACCTGAGAGTGGTAGTTACCCAGACGAACGCACATACTTTTTTTTTAGGTGAACAAAAATATAATATATTTATGTACTACCACTACTCACTAAGTTCTGGACGATGGCACCACATATTTTAGGCCCAGAACAGGTTATTTTTTGGCTAGTTTTCTCGTGATATTTGTTTGTAACTCATTCCCTTTACGAGGCAGAGACCCGTGACATACTCTGAAAGACAGACAGCAGAGTCCACTAAAAACGGAAAAGTGTAACATGAGTACAGAAAATTGACATTATGCACGTAGACGCTGACAGGCAAGAAACCAGACAGCGTATATCAAATGGCAACAAAGTATTGCACAGAGAGCAATAACCCAACAAATCCAATTACACAAAGAACCGCGCCGCTGACACATCACAAGCTCTACGGCACAAGTGGAGAGGGATTAGCAACATGAATGCAGAATTGTAATGTAATGTCAGCAGCATATGAATCACCTTGCATGCTAGACTGCCTAGATACGAAACAGTGTGGATGCTTTATAAAAGCTGTCAGAATTTATACTATCAAAAACACGTCCTACGTGACTTTAAATTCAGTGCTTTTGAATAGATCAATGTAGGGTATATAACCTTATTAGAAATAATAAGCTCAACGAACAAGCATTGCAATTCAACAGGCAATGCTGCCAGCATACTGGGCACGCTGCCAACTGGTAGTGGGTTGGGGTATGGACTGCTTGTGAGTCTGCAATGACTTATAGGTTCTCTAAATGATTTTATTGTAGTAGCTGTAGTGTATAGTTTGTAGTGTTGTATATAGTTCATAGTATTATTTTTTTAATAATGGCATACCGCAAGAAATGATTAGTACTTTTCGTAACAATCCCTGTACCCTTAGGGTACCGGGCTAGAATCTCGAGACGACTAAGGGTAACACACCAGAAGGTGGGCAGCAGCACTTTCTGAGGAACTGATATCTCACACTGCGATCCCCAAGCCACCTGCCAAGCGTAAGGATTATGGCTAACCCCCCGGTATTGGGGGAGGCTGTATTCAGCAGTGGACTATCCGGCTGATACAGTACAGTAGACTACCAATCCCTTTGTCCTAAACGC
Organism: Plagodis pulveraria; assembly: GCA_963890685.1. Lineage (NCBI taxonomy): Eukaryota > Metazoa > Arthropoda > Insecta > Lepidoptera > Geometridae > Plagodis > Plagodis pulveraria. The sequence continues at coordinate 4,059,036 of OY982968.1, forward strand.
TGCAAGTAGTCTTCCAACTTTTAATATCACAAAGATTCAACATGGCCTAATAAAGCTATGACATTAGACCCTATCTATTTTTTTCTTGGGCAGTGAGGATGTGTTGGCCGCTCCTGTCATGATAGGCTAGCCTTTAACCACTACCTCTCCTGATGGTATGTGAGGATGTGGTCGAAGATGTTGTTCTAGCTAACCTAGAATTACTGGCTCTCCAGGACAGCTGCCGGAACACACAGTTAGGTGGTTGGTGACAGATTTTTTACTTAAGGGTGCTAGCTAGCCAGGCGAGCATTCGCAAAATGCTTTACCACCATGCTATAAGGACCATCCTAAGACAACAACCGGAACGACGGCTTAGCGGCCCTCCGAAGCACGTGCACGCTCAGTAGTAATGTCACTACCGGTCACCCATCCAAGTAATGATCGCGGCCAAATTTACTTATAGGTTAAGAACGGCTTAGGAAACTTCGCTACGAGCGCTTCAAAATTAGCTTTAAGTCGAAAATATCAAGCATTCTACTGCATTTCCTGATTAAAAGCAACGACACGACGTGGTCGAAGTTAAAACGTGCTTGCCTAGAGGATAGCTATCACTCTGCAATTATATACTTTTTGATAGATCATTTCTACCGAGAAACAGAAACGCTGGGATGGTTATGCCATACTTTGGCTGCATGAAAATGAAATCTAAACGCTTCGTGCGTATTGTAAGAATATTCAAACAACCGAATTTTGTTCGGTGTTGTAGTGCGTCTTGTTTCTCGATAATAGACGGGGGTTGGGGGAAGAAGGCTTTGTAATTCAAACCTTGCATTGTTCCAAGCATAATTAACTATTGGGGATCCGGTCCGCATCTAGCTATAATATTCAGATATAATATATCACTTGCCATCAGGTGAGATGGTGGTCAAAAGCTAGCCTATCAGCTATGAAGAAAATAGATTGAGTGCTGCACAGTCTGGAAGGCCAGCTAATCCGATCGTCTATTCCCACTAGTTCAGTTTTTTTATAGCTTATATGCTAACCTTTGACCACTATCTCACCTGATGGTAAGTGATGGAAAATGTTGTTCAGGTTAGCCTAGAGTTACTGGCTCTCAAGGACTGCTGCCAGAACACACTGTTAGGCGCTAGGCGAAAAGTTTTCTACTTGAGGGTGGTAGCTAGCCAGGCGGGCAATCGCCCCTGCTGACTCATGCCCTACCACCATGCTGTAACGACTTCCATCGTAAGACAATAACTGGGACCGACGGGTTAACGTGCCCTCCGAAGCACGGAAGCGCATGGTAGTAATGTCACTAGCGGTCACCCATCCAACTCCTGACCGCGGCGGACGTTGCTTAATTTAGCTGATAGATTTAGAACGGATAAGCAAACTTCGCTAAGAGCGCTTCAAAAGTTCAGTTAGCCCATTCATTTCAGCCATGATATTTTTTTCACTTGTCCAATTGTAACTAATCTCTATAATACAGTATAAACTACTTTTGCACCTGGCTTCTAAATTTGGATACTCAATTAAATTTTTGAACTGAACCAAAGAGAAGAAAAGTTCAGTTTACTAGTGAGATTTCTTTTCTCTTTTATTCACTGGAAAATAAAACTTGCTCTTGCGCCTAGTTTTATTTAATTAACATATTATTTTATTCACACAGAATAGTTCTAAAAAAATATGGATGGTAAAAGTAAAATGCGTAACTGCCAAAGTACTAGGAATCCATAAAGAGTACAGATATAGCTTAATGTATGTACATAGGACATCCATAACACAGGGTGGTATTAAAAGCTTTATATAGTAAGGGGTTAATCTGCCGAAGTAGGTACCAGGAGTCCATAATGAGTTCAGAGGTAGCTTAATGTATGTACATAGTACATCACCAGGGTGGTGTTAAAAGCTGTAGTAAGGTGTTAATCTACCGATGTACTAGGATTCCTGAAATAGAGTAAATTAGTAGATTAAACCTTAAATAGGAGTACAGCAAAAAAGGTAGCTTAATGTATACAATTATAGTACATCCATGACTTGAGAAGTAAGATTAATAAATTGGTGAAAGGGCATTTTTATTTGGTGTGGTAATCTCTGATTTCTGAACTGAACAAAACGAGAAAAAAACATCACATTAGGTCAATCAACTGAACAAAAATGAAAATACATAATTCAGTCAACTGAACAAGCCAACTGAACTAGAGATATATTTTGTCAAAATTGGCTAAGAACCGTCGCATTGATGCCTGCCGTCAAATTTGATGTGCAACGGGCCGCGACAGTGATCGAACCGCACGCCAGATCCAGGTGATGTATTCCTTTAGAGAAGGCGAAAAAATAGTCATCTATTACATCGGCACCACGTAAATGACTCTGATGAAAATTTGTGCATCCGTTCGGGAGCTAAGCGAAGAACCGACAGATATACAGGGGGCCAAGTCTGCTAATTACATGTTCATATTCAGCATAGATTCATTCAAGATTCATACAAGACAGAATCGGTAGTCTGCTGATCCCCCAAGAATATATGAATTTATGCTGAATCTAGGCTGGTTTGACGATATTGCCAACAAAAAATAAAAAGAGAAGGGGAAGGTAATTCAGAAAACAATTTCGTTATTATTTATTTTTATTTCATTATTTCGTTTTGTTTTCATATGAAACCGAGATTGAATCAATATTGACTCAATATGAACGATATGAAGTTAGTAGACTACCAAAACTGTCATTTACCCGGCCGAGTCCATTATAGATTCATATTGATTAGCAAACTTGACGCCCAGGTATTTGTCTAACTACTTATAATTCTGAATAAATAAAATTTGTTAAATAAAATGGGTTAAAAATCGGTCAAAATGCTTTATGCAGCTTGCAGAAGCCGTTATCGGGAATAACAAGGAAGAAGTAGGTTAATATTAAAATTACTAGCGCCCCTACTGCCTGCATCCTAGACAACGTTCGATAAGCGATTAAATAATGCAATCGAAGAAGACCGGCAGACGACGCGGAAACTAAAATCGATCGTCCATACACGTAGGCTTCAATAACTTAAGCCGTTCGCTGGTTAATGGCTTGCATTTTTATGTAAAGCTAACACTATATGCTTTACTGAATATTTATTTGAAACCTGGTTTGGAACCGCCTTCTTCTAAGCAAAGATAAGTAAATAACATTAAGTTTGGAAGTTGGAAATTCAGTTGGAAGAAGACTTAGTTTGCCAAAAAATAGCGACATCCATTCACATAATCTCTCATATAAAAACAAGATGTTTCAACCAAAAGGAAGATTAGCGAAACTAAAACACATGGCATTTATTTAAATGTATAATAAATCGCTTATGAGTATCATAAATTTAAATCATATTAGTTTCAACCCACACATAATTTTTCGTATATAATCCCTTCTATAATATTAATGAATTTATGAATATGCAATTAACAGGATCATATATGTACAGTCGCCTGCAATAAGAAGTATACACTTCGTAATTTTCAAAATAATGTGATGTCGCTAAGTTATTACTAATCGAAGTTACCATTAACATGAGTAAAAATATTCAAATTATTCTTTGATTTTAAGATACTTCTGATTATATAGAGAAAAACAGAACTCTTTGCCACTATTTTGAAAATTACATTGTGTATACTTCTTATTGCAGGCGACTGTACGACTGATATATCTACCAATATATTATTGTTCAATAAATATTGCTTCCAAATGTGACGACCAACCTTTTAATTTATTTTGCTTAATTGATGAGCGATTATTTTTTTTATAATTTTCATTTCAGTAAGCCAATTTATCTTAGCAAAATTTTAAACGTATAGATCTGTTTATCATAATTGTATAAATGAAGTGAGTTGTTTCATATTAATTTCACTAATTACAATGCTTAGTTATATTTCGATGAATATGATTGCTTGTATGTAGTTATTAATAAGTTATTACATTTCCATTGAAAATATTAAGGTAACCAAAGCATTATTGCTATAGACTTATGATAATTAAATAACTATATAAAAAAAATAAACTGTATACTGACTTGGCTAGAATAACATTCTTAGTTTTTATGGTCAATCAATGATTCTGATTCTGACTGTACATATACGGGACATAGACATTTAGACTACATTATATATAAGCGAGTTTTCAAAGAGTTCGTAGCGAATTCGCCAATTTGTTCTTAACCAAACAAGTGAATTAAGCCATGGTTGCTGCGGTCATGGACTTGGATGGGTGACCACTAGCGGCATTACTACTCAGCGCTTCAGTACGCGCTCGGGTGTTGTCTTAGTACGCCAGTCGTTATAGCATGGTGGTAGGGCATTTTACATTAATAACATTCATTTATTTCAGGTAATGTAACCCATAATTCACAATAACCATCAAATTCAGATGAATCATATTAAAATTCAGAGTAGTGTAATAAATTTGAATTAAAATGCAATTTTAATTCCGCCAATAAATACGATACAAAAAAAGAATAATCAATAAGTTAACACAAATAGAGTTACAGTAATAATCCTCATAAAATATATATAATGTCATCATAAAAATCTAATAAAAAAAACGTTGAAATTTAAGTTTTAAGTTAAAATTTTGCGAATGCCCGCCTGGCGATCTAACAACCTCAAGTACAAACCCTGTCAGACTTGTAGAGCCAAGCACCTGACGGATAGTTCCGGCATTTGTCCTTGGGAGCGAGTAATTGCAGGTTAGCCTGAACAACATCTCCAACCACATCACTCAGGTGAGATAGTGGTCAGCCTATCAGCAATAGAAAAAAATCATGGTAGATACATTCATAAGCCTAACAATTACATTTCTCGTCAAATTACCCACGATTGCTTGCAAAGTCTCTAAAAGAGAGAAGTGGAATGGAAGCCATGTCAAAAAGTTCACGTTACAGTCCAATCAAACTAGAGGATCTGAAGTTAACCTCGTAGGGTAATGATCGCGTGAAACGTGATTTGTGATATCATCTCGAATGTGGCTCATTCGTCGACCTCCGCAGCTTCGTTACCCGAGATCTATCCTCTGGGAGGGGCACACGATACTATCTAGGGTAACCACCTCGTAAAATCATGAATAAAATTTTGTAAACACCAACGTGTAAGGCGGAAAACTCGAGATAACATTTTAATTAAGTCATTAAACCATAATGCGTATCCTAACAACCGTCAAACTGTTAAATGACACGTGGTACAGTTTAAAATGTGATTACCTTGCCCTAATAACCACTAAAATGAATGAGACACTGTTCAGATTTAAATAGAATACCATACGGTTCTGAGGAAATATTGATCTTCACCGGGCATTGACTTTCGGATATCTCAACGCCTACTTTTGCCTGTATTATCTAATCTATGCCAGTAATCTAGAATACGCTTGGGTTACACGTGTAGCCGATTTTCGCGGCGCTTGCCAACAAGCAGAGTGGCGCAGTGGAAGCGTGCTGGGCCCATAACCCAGAGGTCCGTGGATCGAAACCACGCTCTGCTATGTACATTTTTGGCTCTCGATTACATTTCACATGAATCTAGCCCTAAAAACACAGAAGAAAGATGAAAGGCGAATAGAATTTCCATCGATATCAAAGAAAATTAGGGCGGTCCTTGTTAGGGGGAAACAGTAAACGTGCGCCATGTAAGTACGCCATCAAAGAAACTAGTTAAATAAGGTATCCCAAATAACCTTTCCGCTCGATTTAATCAGCATCGTAAACCATTATGGGACCCCGCTTGCGGACAAAGCCTGTCCAATTTTTTCCTTCACCAAACTGGATTAAACCACTATCCCTCGGAACCTCAACGTTTATTTTATTTTTTTGTTACTAGCCAACTTTATCCAGCTTTGAGGAAGCAATATACAAAGTCCCGAAACTAGGCAATAGTTTGGGTAAATACCCATGTAAATTGGTAATTTATGAAATGTCTGTGCAATTTTTCATGTGAAACATATGACAGGCGGTCTAGTGTCATCATTATTATGGGCTTGGAAAGGAATTAGTTACCATTCATTGAAAATATCAGTAATTACTGAGGATAAAGGCATTGAGCGTTGAATCACTTTTGTTAGGTATCCATTACACGTTAGGTATAGAGAGTGGGTGTGTCATTTTATCCATATCACGCAATGCTTACATAATGCATTCGTGTAATTTTGATTAGTGTTGTTTAAGGTAAATGGGGGAGTAGTTGACACATAGGTCGGAATAGTCATCTTTAGAACAGTGTAGGGTGACCAAAATGTTTTAATGTAATAGTGAATTATATATTCTAAAAGAAAGGATTTTATGTAGATTATTACATGTTATTCAATTATCTCATAAGTGTAAGCAATAAAAAATGAAAAATACATGACATTAAAGTATCATATGCACCCATTGTTGACATGCCAAAAATTGATTTGTTGGGGTAGTTGACATAGTTGATTCAATAGTTGACATCAAGCAAAGAAAATAGATTTATTTATAATGAATACCTTAATAAGGGATTATTAATTTAAACCATCATCAAAAGTAACTTATTATAATCATAATAAGACTTGTCTTCAATAACGGGCCAGCTAAAATTACCATAATACGTATCTTCATCCTACTTCATAAATGAAAATAAAATCTGATACCTTCAATAAAATAAAATAAACTCGATATTGTCAATAATATTTTGTTCAAAATTGGATCGCCAAAACAGAACACATCTCTAACGACTCCCTATTTTCAGATGATGAAACATTTATTGGATCTTCATAAGATGGACCTTGAGTTTCTTCAATACATCTATGTAACTCTGGGTACATAATGTTGATTACTGTAGCAACCGGCATCCCTCTACTTACATTTTCAATAGCTTGTAAGAAGATCCTGTTTAGGATAAGCAAGCATCCTTTTTTATATTAGATAGGAGTGCAAACGAGCATGCGGCTCACCTGATCGTAAGTGATCACCGTCAGCCACTAGCATCCATAACCATCCTTTGAGGAGGGAATATGCTCTTTTATTGAAGGCCCCTAAGTCGTATCTGTTCGGAAATACTTCACCATGCAGCTGGTTCGAAATTGTGGCAGTGCGAGGTAGAAAGTGACGTAAAAATCGCAAGGTCGTGGAATTCCAGACATCGACATGAAATTGATGAAACATCATGCTTTGTTGGGACGTCCGATGGCGAAATCGAGCTGCATGCAAACGCAACATTTTTGTTATGTTTTCAAATCCTTTATAGATAAGCCTTTGACCACTATCTCACCTGATGGTAAGTGATGGTGAGGTCGAAAATGTTGTTCAGGCTAATCTAAAGTTACTAACCCTCAAGAACAGCTGCCGTAGCACACCGTTAGGTGCTTGGTGACAAATTTTCTACTTGAGGGTGGTAGCTAGCCAGGTGGTCATTCGCAAAATGCCCTACCCCCATGCTATAACAACTGCAATCCTAAGACAACAACCGGGACCGACGGCTTAACGTGCGTAAAGGGTACGTTAGTACCCTTTCGAAGCACGGAAGCACTAATATCATCAGTGGTCATCCATCCAACTCTTGGCCGCGGCGGACGTTGCTTAACTTAGCTGATCGGTTCAGAACGGTTAAGCAAACTTCAAAATCGAACAGTTCCTCAGAACACTCCCCGTCATAGATACGGTAAAAGATGCAGAGTGATCCAACTTCTCTACGCAGTGCCAATGGGTCAAGCCGGTCGGAGAGACCTTGATCTTTTTTAATATTGTTATGTTTGCAATACACCTGCTATGCGGATTACATTACATAATTACAAATGTACGAGAGGAAAAATTTAAGTGTTATCCCGCACATGACTTAAATTTTACCTCTCTTATATTTGTAATTTTGTAGAGAACTTCAAAGGCTTCAAAGTATCAAAGGCCTTTGTTATGTCCAAACTACCCGCCAACGTACAGCGTTGGCGGGTAGTTTGGAATCCATCTTTTCCGCCCATCGATGAGTAAGGTATACTAAAAGATCACCAGCTGAGCAACCGCAACGAAAAGCGTACTGGCGATCGCTAATCAGTTGGTGCTTTCCTAGATACTGCAAGAGCTGGTTGTTGATAATAGATTCCATTATCTTGGAGAACAGAGACGTTATGGCTATAGGGCGGTAATTGGACTAAAGACTAAAGCGAAGTCGTGAACATATCTCCCCGCATAATCAGTGGTGCGCGAACCAAGCCATTCGGCATGGTGGGCGTTGAAATCGCCAAGTATCACGATGTCTGCGGTGGGGATCTGCTCAAGCACGGAACCCCCCTGCTGGTGCTCCAAGAATCGATCTATTTCGGCATTACCGTTGATATAGGACCTATAAAGACACACGTAGATTCCCGGATGGTCATCGCAGTTTACGCGCAACCAAATATCAGAAAGGCCCCGTCCTTCAAGGCTGCTGAGACGACGAGCACAGATATCCTCTCTGACGCAAAAACACCCCCCCAGCACCAAAAAGGAATGCTCCAGTTTGTACCCTGGGTATATGAGGTACGAGGTGTCTGTCGCAGATCATATCTGTGTTTCGGTTTCGGTCAAAAAGAGCAAGGCCAGCTTAGTAGTCTCCAGATGGTAGTGGACATCGTTCAGTTCAGTTAGAACGGAGACCCCGTATGTAGCAAAAGGTCACGGCTATAATGGTCTGGGGTGACTAAAGCCTCCTGCTTCGTTTGCCTCCAGCAGAAATAGGTTTTGCCCCCTCCAGAATAAGCAGTGCAGCCCAAGCATCCAGCTTCAGGTTCAGGTCCTGGAGTTGGATGCCCGGAGAGGGATTCTCCAGCGCTTTCGCGGCTGGTACCCTGCTATAGATGGGAGGCATTGTTTTCAATTTAAAAAAAAATGTACTCAGTACTTGACACTCTATGCATGTGTAGTTGACATCCCTGTCAAGTATTGGTTGCAAGCTGGAACTAGAATCATTATATACAGAAATTATTGTCACCTTACACTGATCACTAACATAATGCAAACTTGACTTATACCTAGAAAACCAGTAGTTAACTTGGGTGTCAATTACTACTAAATGTTGAAAAATGCGTAACTAGTAATTGACACCCACAAAATAACGGAACCCGTTGCATCAACCGGGTTAGGAGCGCAATCCGGGTGATTAGCACTAAACTATTAACTACATTATACATAAGCTAAATGAATATCTGACAAAGCAATACAAAAATGTGACTTAATGTAAATTCACATACCTCTCTTAATTTTGTTAGAAATATTATAAAAATCATTTTTTATCGATACCCACACAGAAAAAGTCACGACATTACTAAGGGGTAGAATCAATGTTATCAAAATGAAAAAAATAATGAGTTTGGATATATTTCCTATTAATAGGATGCGTTCACATGGCCTGTTCTATGAAAACACTGTCTTTATATGGCTTTAAAGTTGTAAGTGTCAACTATTACCACAATGTCAACTATACCCACTGTTATATGAATTCATTTATGATTCAGTATATGTATTCCGAAATAGTCAACTTCGCCGAAACACCACATTGTTTGTTAGTCGTAATGTAATAGAAAAACTAGTTTAAAATAGAGTAATCAATCAGCCTGGTGATAGGTGACGCCAAACTGTCTTTCGCTGAAGGTTTTATCAGTTCAACTCGTGTTTACTATTTTAGTTTAGGTATTCACGCAATACATCGTGCTTTAGGTACACATACGCACGTTGAGAAAAAAAACAAGCAAGTAACTAATTGTTTTATCAAATAATACTGTTGCTAGAGTATGTGTGTTTTGGCATAAAACGGCTAAACGGATATCGAAGAAAGGGACATAATATATATTCCTTAAGTTCTAGAATAGGAAAGTTGGACCTTTCATCCCGATTTACTGAGACGGAGGGATACAAAAAAATTTCAAGAGGACGAAACCGAATTATTTATTACACACATCCTAATTAAGAAAGATACAAACATATACACATAACATCACGTCCGTCCGTCCCGTAGGGATAGGCAAAGACCACAGATTTCCACATGCTAAGATCCTTGCATATCCTTTATTTTTTTATAGCTAGCCTTTGACCACTATTTCACCTGATGGTAAGTGATGATGTGGTCGAAGATGTTGTTCAGGCTAGCCTAGAGTTACTGGCTCTCTAGGACAGCTGCCGGAACACACCGTTAGATGCTTGGCGACAGATTTCCTACTTGAGGATGGTAGCTAGCCGGGCAGTCATTCGCAAAATGCCCTACTACCATGCTGTAACGACTGCCATCGTAAGACAACCGGGACCGACGGCTTAACGTGCCCTCCGAAGTACTGAAGCACTCAGTAGTAATTTAACTAGCGGTCACCCATCCAACTCCTGACCGCGGCGGACGTTGCTTAACTTAGCTGATCGATTTAGAACGGCTAAGCAAACTTCCCTACGAGCGCTTCAAAATATATCTTTCGCTTCATAATTTTTTTCATATATATATAACTAAGCGTCGGTACTCCTAGGTCTAAGGAAGGTTATGACTATTTTACGAAGTTTTTTCATATTTTACCAAGGAGATGGTGTCTGAAACTGTTATTAGCATCATCACATGAAAATCATGCGACGACACGAAGGTGATATTTTCGCACATTGCTATATCGTTTAAAATAATTCTGTACTTACTCGTAAACAGTTAAAGAAGGTACTTGTTTTAAGAGGTTGTTAGCATTTTACAAATAACCCTGAATATATATTATTAATATAATAGATCATGAATCTGAAATAAAGTCTTATTATTATAACAAAAGCAGAAGTCAACAAAAAAAAACATGCTCGTAAATGATAGCTTCTGCAATGTCACGATTTCCACGATATAATAACGACAAGGTATAAAACGTCCTGTGTCACAAGATATGGTCAAAGCGTCAATATCCAGGTAGTCAGAGGGCACATGAGCTGACCTCAGTTGTGCAACTGATCTCTGAACCGATCAGAAGTTACTGTGCCTCATTGACATGGCAGCCGCTTGCTGATCATGCCAAGATAAAACCTTCAAGCTCCAAAGAGATTCGAAATAGGTAATGCCAAATAAATCAGTAATGATAGCTGATGGACAAACAATCGAAGGAAATTGCTAGTGTAGTATACTAATTTTTTGAGATTAATGAGTAACCATCTCTGCAAATTTAACCTGCTGTTTCTTCTAATGAGCGAGCGAACTATTCTATAAGTAGAAAATCTGTCGCCAAGCACCTATCCGTGTGTTCCGGCAGCAGTCCTTGAGAGCCAGTGAAATTGCAGGCACATGAGACTTAACAACTATGTATCAAAGTGACGGGCGCAGTGCAATTCGTCACTTTTGATGAAATGCTTGTGATGAATATTCGTCACGGTCATGAGTTGGATGGGTGACCGCTAGTGACATTACTACTGAGTGCTTCCGTGCTTCGGAGGGTACGTTAAGCCGATGGTCCCGGTTGTTGTCTTAGGATGGCAGTCGTCATAGCACGATGGTAGGGCATCACAGCTTCAAAATACTACACATACTCGAAAGTCGGTAAATAAAAATTAGGTACTATTACTGGATGATAACCCCTAGTACACTAATTGACTTTGTCGTTAGTTCAAGTATTGATTAGACTATAGGAAGTTAATATGTTTGAGAGCTTCTTCGAACAATATTAAAACGAATATTCTGAGTACGTGTACGCCTCGTTTGTTCACTACTTCTTAGTGTGGGTGTATATAGAGTACAGGTACAATAAATAATTAATCGAAAATCTGACAAACCAGAAGCATAGACATTAGGCTCCGCAATATGCACACAAAATTGCACCGAGTTTTTCGCATTTAAAATTTGACGAAAGTACGTTTGTATGGGAAGCGATTCGTGCACTCTACTCTCAAATCATCTATGTATGTAACCGAAAACTCTTTTCAGTTAATTGACTGTAACTCAGAAACTACTCGACCGATATTCATGAAATTTAAATGGGGACAATTTGATGGCATACTCTATCCAACAAAAAAATAATCATCAAAATCAATTTATAATTAACGGACTAATCGCGTAACAAACACAGTCGAATTGAGAACCGGTGAAAAAGTCGGTTAATACTTTTTTTATTTACGTTATTGTGACGGAACAAGCCCGAGGCCCACCTGATGTTCACTGGACTAATCTCTGCCTATAACAGATGCATTTCGTCGACGTATTACACTGCGCCCGTCATACTTGCAGTGATGTGCAAGATTCTGAGAGGACAGATTGATGCGCCTGATCTCCTTGATGTGCTGTGTACATTTTTTGTGCCTGATAACTACCGACGTAACAGGAGACACCAATTTTTCGCCGTTCCAGATTGTCGAACCGTAGCTCGACATAATTCGCCCATGCCGCGTACACTCTTTGCGCTCAACACTCTCCTGGCAGCCAAGCCTAACTGTGATTTGTTTGCTGATGGATGGCAAAGTATCTTGTCTGCATGTTTGGATTTTTGTGAGAGGGATGAATGATCTAATTTTTACTATTGTATGTGGGTATTTTAATTAGTCAAATTGTGTTTATGAATCATGGTATTATTTATATTTTTATTATTATTATTATTCTTAATGTTTTTAATGTATGCTATTTAAATATAATTTAATTTTCACTGTATAATTATTAGTTGTGTGTGTTATCTGACATTATTATATTTCAATGTGTAAGTATTAGAATTGATAATAATTAATGTAATTGGTGTAAACCGTTTTAATTGAAAAATAAACTGTGACGTGCAGTTGTTAGGTCTCACGTGCCTATAATTTTACTGGCTCTCAAAGACTGCTCCCGTAACACACTGTTAGGAGCTAGATTTTCTACTTGAGGGTTAAAATCATTAACAAGAATATACAGGGATTTCCTACCGCAAATATGTTCAATCGAAGCTCCCCGATCACCGACACGGAATGGGCGTGTTCGTGACGACATTGTCTCACTGGCCCGTTTGTCACTAACCTTTCTTTTTGGATTCGTACCAAAAACCAACGGTTAACGTAATGCATGTTCCGTTTTGCCGATTTTGGTCCGGAACATAGTCTACATTCATTGTCTTGTCATGTCCATCGGACTGGTTATGTTTTGATCGTCTCAAACTAGTTTCGGAACCGTTATGTCGTTTCAGCCGGACAACTTTAATATCTAATATCCATACAATACAAATTTATAGGCGATGGACTATATATATATTTCGTCTAGTTTTGGCTCGGCGTTGCCGCACATTGAAGCGGTCGTATCGTGGCTGTCTTAATCGTTACTAACCACTACATATAAATTAAGTTAATCAATTTTAATCAGTAGTAGTTTTGGCATTAGTAAAGGCATAACAGAAGGGAAATTCAAGTTGCATGTGAAAAACATATTGATTAAAAAATCCTACTACACAGTTTCTGATTACATAAACGACAAAAATGCCTGGACAATACCGCCTCCGCCAAGCTATTGCCTGTCACCTACATAATTTAAACAAATATTGTAATAACTCTATTATATAGTATGTATGTAACACATTGTTAAAAGATGTTTAAAAGAATGGCCCCGAGTTTCTTGCCCGTTCTTCTCGCAGTGGCTCTATACAATTTATTTGCTGAACGTGGCAGTACAATGTAGAATATTTCATTACTAAAATTTGTAATTGACCTTCATAAGAGGGTCGTAGACGCCTAAATTGAATAAATGATTTTGACTTTGACTTTGATAACGCCGGTAAAAAAAATTACATCAATAGTCAGTGCGAATTCGCCGGTCTTTAGCGTTTAACCGATCTACTATGTTAGCAACGTCGTCTTGACTTAGATGGTGATTGGTGACCGCTAATGGCATAACTAGTACTAGTGAGCGCTTCCGTGCCTCGGAGGTCAAGATGTTGGCCTCAGTCGTTGTCTTAGGCAGTAGTTATTGCATGGTGGTAGAGAATTTTGCAAATCCCCGCCTGACTAGCTACCACTCTCAAGTAGAATATCTGTATCTAAGCACCCAACGGTGTTACAGCTGTCCTTGAGAGTCAGTAATTAAGACAGGTTAGCCTCAAATTAATTTATTATCTTCGAGGACTCGGATCAGTTACCATCAAGTGAGAAAATGATCAAATACTAGCCTATCATATGGCAACAAGTCAATTCAAGGCCACATTATTAGGATGAATCTATCCGGCCAATCTATTAAGCCCCTTGGGGTGCCGGACTTGAATGTCACCCCCCCATTACCACCTATGGGTGTCGTAAGAGGCGACTAAAGGCAAAACACCGGAAGATGGACAGCAACGCCTTCTATGGAATTGACACCTTAAACTGCGATCCCCAAGCCGCCTGCCAAGCGTGGGGATTATAGCAAACCCTCACTTAATGGGGGAAAGCTCTGTTCAGCAGTGGACAAACCGGCTGATAGATACTCATTACACAGACCCAGCGAAACAAGAGCGCGAGATGGAAAATAATAAAAAAAATTAAAACACGCCAAGCGGAGAGCTCGCCGAGTAGACAATCAGCGTAATCATCTAATTCAGTTAAGAAATCACGTTGTAGCCAATCCGAAATGAAACAGAAAAAAAGTACTCCGGTGGCCGTTTGTACGCGGCCTAAACGTAATTTAAGACAAGGCTCCGAGCCCAGTTATGTAAATGAACTATTGTTGCTATGCACGTTTCAATCGTAAAACATTTCACTACATCTTCGGGCAACCTTGAACTAACGTGTTAAATGATGCTTTTATATGGAGAACGGACTGAAATAATTGCGAATTTATGTTTTATGATAGAGCGGTAATAGCTATGGACTGCTATGCCGCAGGTTCGCGGTTCGATCCCCGCCGCCGGCTTGAGCTTCATAAGAGCATATTGCGAATACCCGCTTGGCTAGCTACAACCCTCAAGTAGAAAATCTGTCGTCAAGCACCTTACAGTGTTCCAGCAGCAGTCCTTGAGAGCGAGTAAAATTACAGGCACATGAGACTTAACGTCTGTCTCAGGGTGACAGGGGCAGTGGAGTTCGTGACTTTTTTTATGTTATTGTGACGGAAAAGCACGAGACCCACCTGATGTTAAGCGGTATCCTCTGCCTATAACAGATTTCATCACAAGTGACGAACTGCACTGTGCCCATCACCTTGAGACATACTTGTTCAGTCTCATTTTGCCTGTAATTTCACTGGCTCTCAAGGACCGCTGCCGGAACACACCGTTAGGTGCTTGGCGACAGATTTTCTACTTGAGGGTGGTCGTTAGCCAGGCGGGCATTCGCAAAATGCCCTTCCACCATGCGGTGAAGCTCAAGCCCGTGGCGGGATTCGAAACATGGACCTGCTGCGCGGCAGTCCATAGCCGATGCCACTGAGCCACCACTGCTTCAAAACTGTGAGGAAGTGCCTCTGTTACAGATAAAGGTTATCGCTTAACAGCAGTTGGGCTTCGAGCTTGTACCGACACAATCTCATTTAAAAAAAATGTGTACTACGAGAGTATTTGAATAGATTTCAAAGCTCTAAAACTGGGCAGACGAGGGGGTCAGTAATGTAACCAGTAACCTTATTGGGCCGCAAATTGTAGCACGAAGGGTCAACGTGCAATCATCCAATGGGCTCATTCGGCTCTTATAGGATAGTGAAAGTTTTCTAAAACGAGAATAGATTTTATTCTTAAATAGAAAGCGACTGGAAAATCAAGTTCAAAAAAGGCTGTTTAAAATTAAAAGGTCAGACCTGTTTGAAAGATATTTAAAGATATTAAAAGATCTAGGAAAAGTAGGCTCGCGAGCCTATAGCAACAGCCGTGTGGGGGGAGAGGAGAGTGGGGCACCATGGCTTAGAAACAAGTCGTGATACGTCAACTACACTTGTTAAGGAGGTGTTTCGATTCGGCAACAAGCCATTGTTTCTCCGCTACCGATTTTGTACCTCACACACCAGACGGATTTAATATCAAATAATTTATATCCAACATGACCCGTGCCCAATTTCTGTGCATCGAAATAACATGCAACAATCGTCTTTACGACGTGTCATTACTTATAATGTCAAGTACAAAATTCTGTCGAAACAATCGAGCGGTTAAAAACCTCCTTTTTATTGCTAACATCCATTGTTTATAATGCAGACCTTTATTGTGTTACCGCCGGGATTAGGTATGAAGATTTTTACAATTGCATAGTTGTATGTGGTTAGTGGTTATGTATGTGTTGAGTTCAATGACCCGCCATACATATGGCCGGTGCAGACTTTTTATTACAATACGAATATCTGTTTCTGTGTTCGTTTGTGTGTAATTTGCATTAGTATTCACATGCCTACTATTGGAGAAATACTAGACTGTCTGGTCTGGACTGAAAGTGTATCAGGGTCGAAACACCGATAAAAATTATGGTAAAGTCCAGTAGAAACAACTCACTATGATTTAATTTAGATATAACGCGTCTCTTTTATATTACACTTTCTGATTATTTAATAAAGCAGTTGATTGTAACGTCATACAGCTTTATATTCTAAATAAACTATAGGGATTGTCTATGTTCTACATGCCTCGATGGCCTAGTGGCATAACGCGTCGATGTAGAATCTAATCCAGGGTTTGACCCCCGGTCTGACAGTTATTCGGTTTTTCTGTAATTTTCAGTAGCAAAACATTTTTTTTGTATGCCTGATAGGTTAGCCTTTGTACTCTATCACACCTGATGGTAAGTGATGATGTGGTCGAAGATGTTGAAATTGATATTGAGTAGTGAAATTTGGGTGTTTAGAGTTAGACGCATCTGCATGACGAAAACAGGCATGACTATTATGTACCTATGAATGCAATGTATACCGTAGGACTGTTGTATCAGTGCTTTGGTAAAATTATACTTAGTGATCTTTTAAAAAACTCTTCTAATCATCACTATCACCTCACCGTCCGTCTTCGAAGCGCTCGTAGCGAAGTTTACTTAGCTGTTCTGAACCGATCAGCAAAGTTAAGCAACGTCGCGCGCGGTCATGAGTTGGATGGGTGACCGCTAGTGACATTACTACTGAGCGCTTCCGTGCTTCGGAGGGCACGTTAAGCCGTCGGTCCCGGTTGTCGTCTTAGGATGGCAGTCGTTATAGCATGGTGGTAGGGCATTTTGCGAATGCCCGCCTGGCTAGCTACCACCCCCAAGTAGAAAATCTGTCGCCAAGCACCTAACGGTGTGTTCCGGCAGCTGTCCTTGAGAGCCAGTACTTCTAGGTTAGCCTGAACAATATCTTCGACCACATCATCACTTACCATCAGGTGAGATAGTGGTCAAAGGATAACCTATCAGGCATAAAAAAAAAAAAAAGAGTAGAATTCTAAGACATAGATTAGCAATAGCAACCGTTTACCCAATAGCTAGCCCATGCCAGTCACAAAGCGATTTCACATCATGCCAAACACAACACGGCATCCTAAGCGGCTGTTTACACTTTTTAATTTATTCCAAGTTGGTTAGATTTCGCACGATTCGTTTGCTTAATGAATCGCGGCAAACGAAAACCGTCAATAAATCGATTACAGTCTTCGTGAACCAAAACTAAAATTTCTCGCGTCGAGCCATATCAGGGTACAGTAGTTCCAGGATTGAAACTCAAAAGTAATTGACGCACATAGCGCTATGTCTAAACTTAATTGGCTTTACTGCCTTCTCTGAACTTTAACAATCCCTTTTTTACTCTCAAATGCCTATAACCTTCCGTGTGGAGACAGTATTTCGGAAGCCATAACTAAACCTCAAAATTAATCGTTTCCAAAAACGCTATGTCGAAATAAACGACTTTAAATTCCCTCCTCAGATTGCTTGCTGATTGTTTGTGGGAGACTTTTTTTTATAATTTGCAGTCAACATTTCTATCTACGGGAAGTGAAATTCACATAATAGACTTCTATATATATACTTTCATATATATATAGATATTCCTAATATCAAGATGGAAGAAATGGAAAGGTTCAGTAAAGGAGACATCTATTTCTAACAAAACAAACCATCATTACATTACAAAATCACAAATATACGATAGGAAAAATGTCAAGTCATGTGCGGGATTCGAACCCGCGTCCATCCACCTCTTGAGCCGGGGTATGCTCTAACCAGGGGCTTTAAGGGGTGGATAGACACGGTCTCAAATCCCGCACATGACTTAAAAATTTTCCTATCGTATATTGAGATTTTATTAGGTAATCCGCAAAGCAGGCGTTATTGCAAACCTAACAATATTAAAACCATCATTAGCCTGACCATTGATTATTTAAAACATCATAATGGACTCAACTTTCAAAACGTGATGTCAAAGACCTCGTGCGATGTGATCGATTTGCACATACTCAGAACGTATAGAAGAAAGTAAAGACCATAGCACTGAACACAAGATACATACCAAAATAGCACGGAATGTCCGTAAACTGAAGCGTGCTGAGAAGGTCACTAAGAAGTTCGCTTCTAAATATTTTTCGCTTCAATTGAACACTTCTGTTCATAACTGGATGATAATGGTGATCGAGGGTTGCTTTATTGTGACAAAGTGATGAAGCCAGCGGGCGATCCATCTGAGATTAAGCTAGGTACAACCTATCTTAACTTTGTCACATTACATATATTTTTATTTTTTTATGGTATTGTGTGGACGATGCCCTCCTGATATTAAGCAGACTAACTGCCTATATAAGAATTGCATTTCGTTACTAGTGACGAGTTGCACTGCGCCCGTCATCTTGGGATATTCAGTTGTTAAGTCTCATGTGCCTGTAATTTCACTGGCTCTCAAGGACTGCTGCCGGAACACACCGTTATGTGCTTGGCACACACTGTTGTGTTGTAAATACTAACCTATTCAAAATCAAGCTAAAGAACATTTTAATGACCAAGTGCTATTACAGTGAAAACGAATTTTTGACTGATAATAATCTGACATAATCTAATCCTTACTAACTTGACATAATAATTACGTTATTCTTTGACATCTATGAATAAAATCAATGACATTAGATTGCATGTAAAGTAATGTATGAGTTTTTCACTATTAGATTGAATTAATATTGAATGTTGTATTTTTTTTTTTGTTTTGTATAATTTTCAAATTGCTTTCTCTCTCAAATTTGTGCGCCTAAATAGGCAAAACATGATGAACTGAATTGTTGAAGTCCCATCTATGTGCATACCTTCCTTGTGTGTGTATAATACTCATGTTTAATGCAAATAAACGATTATCTTATCTTATCATGGCCATGGATTCTCTACTTGAGGGTAGTAGGTAACCACGCGAGCATTCGCAAAATGCCCTTCCACCTCGCGGTGAAGCTCAAGCCCGCAGTGGGGAGCGAACCATGGACCTGCAGCACGGCAGTCCATATCTATTACCGCTCGGCTTGCATCTGATAATGAAATGAAAAGGAGTTCTCGTTCAAAGTGACCTACGATTAGGGAATTGCCTCCTAAACCAAAGCAAGTTTCACACATAGCGCTTCGCTTCGCTCAGTAATTTCTTGTCAGAGCCTAAAAGTATGTACTCAAATGCAAACTGCAGTTATTTCCACAATATGATTAATTAAAGATTTTAATACGTGTGGAGATCTACATACTAGATAGGTAGCAGCGTGAATAAGGGGCAGTTACTAAGGCATTTGCCGTAATTTGTTTTTAATTACACGTAATTATGGACGCAGCCTTGGTTTCACTACGTTTAGGGTTCAATTCGAAGATGCAACTCAATCAAGTAGTTAAGGCACTTAAGACATTAACACACATTAACTAGATTTATGGCTCTATACATAATTTAAATTTACAATGTTTACTGAACTATTTTATAGCTTTCAAATAATGGTTGGGAGTCAGTTGAAGGAGTTTTAGCACTTGAAACTTCTCGGAACGCTAATAATAATAGCGACTCGTATTCGCTATTAAAAAATACAATAAAACATAAGTGAGAACATGTAAATTACGAGTTCTCGCGTAATAAAATCCAGTTTCTAAGTGATCATCGGTTGTGCGGAACCCGTGCGGTTTACGAGCAGTTAACGCTTGGCGTTTTTTTTATTAAGCCGTGGCAGCAAGGTAACTTCTAAATTAAGATCAGTTTAATGATACCTTTTGGGATCAATTGAGAATTACTGTTGCTAACGCGGACAGCGGGCGAAGGTCGCGCCGACCGAGCTCTACGGCCGCGCGACGACGCTGAGTGTTATTAAAAACCAGTATGGAAACTCGCAGCGTTTCATGATTGGGTGTTATTCAACTTTTTTATGACTTCACTTCATTGTTACATTTTAACCCACATCGCAGGACTAGTGTAGAAAATAAACGAAGGCACTCTGTGGCGAGTAGAATGAGTGACGAGTACTGTAGAAGGTGCGTACAACTTCATAAATATAAGTATGCAATATGTACGTAGATCATGGTTCTACTTGCTTTCTTTTTGGACAGAAAAGCAGAAGGATTAGAGGCATTAGATGCTACGTAGCTTTGTGCGTAACGGACGAAGCTCTGACTATATATAAACATATATATATATATTATATTCAATTCTTATTGTAGCTCATACGTATACAGCATGTAGCATCTAGATTCTTCATAGCTGCAAGACGGCCGCCTAAATGGCGGCATCATTAATCAATTAGTCTCAAAGCAGAGTCACAAGGAAGAACTGTTACCAGTCGCGCAAGTCAAGAATCGGGGTCAGTAGCATTCTTTAGGAGGGGTCTGCTTCTAGCAGTGTGATGATGATGGCTTGGCGAGCTGCTTTTCCAGAAATTATTTGACCGAAAGAGGACGCGTGAGTAAAGAAAAATCGTGTGCCTTGTAGTTTGGCGTATACAAGATAAATATTATGTAATGTAAAATCAACTCTAGTCCAGTATAAATATTTACAATATAGACGTCAAAATAACTAGTGGCAATAATTATGTTTTTATTTAGTAAGTTACGGAATCATAAAACATTCTAGGGAGGTAAGGTGATCTAAGCATTTTTTATATTACGGTGATATTAGTGCTAACCGTGTCTCAATAATATCATCTAGTTTCAATGTTCCTAATGTAACTACACCAAACTACTAACTTATATTGGAATGTCATACTCTTACGTAAAACCAGATAAAACTATCAATACCTACATGCGCAGCTAACAGATATGGTCACCTACAATGAGCGCAGCAATACATATTCCAAAGTTGTTGTACTGTTTATATATTGTCAGTACCGTTGGAGAGTACCAACATACGTAATTTTTAACCTCTTACGCTTCAACAATGTCTTTTCCTTAACAACGTATAATGCGCCTGTTAAAGACTTGTCCTACATAAATATAATATGTCGGCAGAAATACATTACTTTTAATTGAGTCTCAAGCTACATAATGAAACTGGTTTGACTGTAGTCAAAATCAACCACCAACAATCAGCAAATGCATTGATAAACTATTTCATTTTATCATTACCAGAATGCGTTCTGCCAATCCATCATAGACAGCCGGCAGACATCACATCCACACATTGCAAAACTACCTCCCCCAAAAAGTGGAGGGGGGGGGGGAAAGCTTGGCTTGGGCTTGGAGTTCTTAGGTATTACAATGCAACTTTTTATTTTGATCTACACTAAAACTGCATTATGAAAACTACATTATAAATGGGCTCTTTCAATAAAAAGACAATAAAACGAAAATCCTGATTTGTTACTAGATTAGTTTTTGGTATAGAACATGTACCAAAAAATCGTCAAAGTTTATTAAATTATATTCTTTACAGGCCTCCCCAGCGTACGTCATAGAAGCAGTTATGGCAGGGATCCAAAGTCCTCTTTCCACTTGGGTAAAGGTGACAGAAGGAAATTCACAAAACACTTTCTAAGCGAGCCGACTTACATATAGCCCCCAAATAAAATAAAGAGGAAAGTGGCACATTATAGTCTTTGTTTCGACTCTCTAAGACAAACCTAAGTACATTCCCACCAACTTATCTGTTCAGGCGGCAGAAAAAAGAACTACAATATTCCTTCAAATTGTGACAGTTTGTAGTTGATTTCCTTGACCAGCAGCGCCCTCGCGAACTGCTCAATTAAGTTGGTGGTACTATACCGATATTTCCACTCACGAAGGCGCGCTCCTCCATATTTTTTGAGTATAGTTAGTTACATGTAATACTGCCTACCCAAGTGATCATATTTTATCTACAAGAGGAAAGATTTGTATTTTTGTATGCAACGAATAAACTTAAAAACTACTGGACCCATTTGGATGAAATTTGGTATGGAAATAGTTTGATATCCGGGGAAGGACATAGGATAGTTTTTATCCGACTGCGCAAAAAGAGGTTAATGGTTTAGCGCGACAACCGACGGAGCCGCGGCCGTAAAGCTAGTATTTTATCTTTTTATTGTTTTACTGTAGGATCCATTAGCATAATATACACTACTCGTTTGTACACTAGACGTAGTGTACAAAAGAGGCCTACTCGTCAAAATGCGTATCAATAATTTACTGTGGAGGGGTGCCTTTGTAAATGAACAGGTCTGTGTTAGTTTCCCCGTGGGGTGCCGGGATAGAATGTCACCCACCCCCAATGCTACATATGGGTATCGTAAGAGGCGTGAAAGGTAAAATACCGAAAGATGGGCAGCACCGCTTACTGAGGAACTGATATCTAAAACTCCGATCCCCAAGACGCTTGCCAAGTGTGGGGATTATGGCAAACCCCCCTAAATGAGGGAGGTGTGTTCAGCAGTTGACAATCCGGCTGATATAGTGTAGTATCTATCAAAAAATCCGTCACACTACCAGTAAGCCGAGTGTACTAGCGATTTATATAATTTAGACGTCTTCAAGAGGACCTCCCCTTGCGAGAAGGTCACCGTAGTATACTCATATATAAAAGCTTCGACTACCTAAACTGTCTAAGCATGACAGGCATCACACATAAACCATTATCAATGAAATAAGGTCATATTGTTATCTCAACTAATGGTCATTTATTTGACCTCATAAATAAAGGTCACAACCAGGTTAATGTCAGAAGGTTTTGAACTAAACAGAGGTGACTTTTAACTAAAGAGCATAGTGTAGAGACATTATTTGTGAAGGGAAAATACCTACTTATTCAAAATTTTACAGTTTATAGCCAATATATTTAGAAGTTAGAAGCATGCTACCTTGATATTATGGAATTATATAGTAATTACCAATTTTAAAAAGGATAATTTGTTTATTTTTACTTATATTACATATTTTTTCATTTTAAAGTATTTATAGTTTTTTTTTATCAACACTCAAAAATAAATGGTTTTCTCAAGCAATACATACTTTGAACACCATAATTTTTAGTATATATATGAAGATTTTTGATTTAACAAATTGTTATTTATGTACTGTATCAGCCGGATCGTCCACTGCTGAACACAGCACTTGGCAGGCAGTTTGGGGATCGCAGTGTAAATGGCAATTCTTTGGCAGGCACTGCTGCCCACCTTCCAGTATTTCCTTAGTTGCCTCTTACGACACCCATGGGAAGATATGTGGAAGTGCAATTCTAACCCGGCACCCCATGGGGTAGTTACAGTTATTCATATAGCATCTGGTTAATTTCAATTTAAGCGATATTTCATATTATGCTTCATATTCATATTCTATTACAAATAATTAAGTTACAATCTATCTTTTATAAAAATTGCTTTTTGATTGATTATTATAAACTAAGAGATAATACTGTACAGAATTATACTTGTGATACATGGTCGTATCCACCCATCAAGGTGGACATGTGAACTGATTTCAGGCTGTTGTTTCATGGGACCCTAATACTGTCCATCTGACAGATCTTTAATAGCTGTATTTTTGGAACTGTAATAGGCAGCCGGTTGAAATTGTCACATACTAATATATAGTATAGCGGATTGCTTTACAAATAATAATATTCACATTACATCAATAGTCATAACATCCACCGTTGAGCAAAAGCCTTCCCAATTAGGGTGAGTTTGCCTTAATCAGAAACTTCTTAGTGTTACAACTAGCAAATCAATCTCATAGAGTTACAACATAACTTATACATTTTAACTTTATATGGTTTTACACTGTCTTAGCAATTGTCCTTGAGAGCTAAGTAATAACTTATGAGCAGTCAAAGTTTAGTGATAGCATAATTCGCTTAGCAGGTGTTTATAAAGATAACATAATATATATTATATTTATTATAGAATATAATTATATAATAAATATAATATAAAGTTTGGTTAGGCAGGGGAGGAGGCTCGAGCACAAGGCGGAGCGAGAGTGAAGGGGAGCATCAATAACATTGTAAAGTGGCCCTAATCCTGGGTTGCAAATCCCAAGCACCACTAGCCTCTTCCTTTGCAATGCTATGGGGGCACTCGCACAGTGAATCCATGGAATGGTAAGAAATTCATCTGTCTAAATATTGGATTACACCAATAATAATATTTTTTTAACCATCATAAAACAAGTAAGAGCTAAATTGGTATATGTAGTTATAATATAAGTAATATGCAAAAAAGGAGAAATAAAAAATCAACAATATGATACCTGAGATGGTTAGTATAGTTCCAAAATCACAACTGAAGATGGTGTTAATGTAATATAAAATATTAAAGAGGTTAGTTTGAGACTATGTCCCAATTCAAGGGACAGATTCTGTCATAGATCTGTGTCCCACTTCATACCCAAATTTTCTTTTCATTGTTACTGTAGCAGCATTAGTATTCTCATAGCAGGGATTATTGCAGAAAATAAAATATTTGAATCCTGTCTTGATCTAATAATAATTTTATTTGCCAAAATTAGAATGAACAAAGGATACAAGAAATTCTTTACTAATAAGAACCAAAATTAAAGAGTTTACTTTAACTTAAGAAACAGTGGCTCCACACTAGGCTCTACGCCCATATCATTGATAACTAAATAAAATTGATGTATATATATAATGTTGGTATCTAAGGATAGTCACCTCCATAATATGTATGACCCCTTATTGTATTGCTTTTCAGGAAAACCCAAATATTCTTTTCCTAATCAAATCAAATGCAGCGGGAAAGAAAATATTACTTTTAATTAAGATTTATAGATTAATTTGCAAAACATTAATATTGTAAACATACAAGAAAGTTAGTAAAAATATTAATAATAACCACAATGTATAAACAATCAGAATTATAGGACATAATATGCTTGATATAAAATACATTTTAGCTATATATATACTATGGAGTGAATGAACTTTGCAAGCGCTGATATTCCCAACAGATGTGAAAATTAATACTCAAAATAATATTATGGGTTTTGTTTTTTGTTTTTGCATTTGTAATGTATTTTTTCCTTATGGTAAGTGAGGATGTGGTCGAAGATGTTGTTCAGCCTAACCTAGAATTACTGGCTCTCAAGTACAGCTGCCGGAACACACCGTTAGGTGTTTGGCTACAGATTTTCTACTTGAGGGTGGTAGCTAGCCAGACGGGCATTCGCAAAATACCCTACCACCTTGCTATAACGACTGCCATCCTTAGACAACAACCGGGACCGACAGCTTAACATGCTCTCCAAAGCATGGAAGCGCTCAGTAGTAATGTCACTGGCGGTCACCCATCCAAGTCATGACCGCGGCGGACATTGCTTAACTTTGCTGATCGGTTACGAACAGCTAAGCAAACTTCACTACGAGCGCTTCAATATTTGGTTTGAAAGATATTTCATAGACTTTATTCAAGCTCATCATGGGCTGACTTGCCAACTGTCACATTTGGACGTCAGAAATCTGTATTGAAATTTTGATACCTGCTAGTAACAAATAATGACAGGAAGTATAGATTTCACAAGGAAGGTGTAACTGTTATTTTTAATGTGATGTAAACCAGCATACAATGCACCTGATGGTAAGAGGTTACACTTATACATAGGCAAAACTGTTTGTACTGCCGATGAGTTGCGTCTCATAAAGGATTCTACTGATTAACACTTTGAAGGAAGATGTTACTATGCTTAGGAATTTATGGGCAAATATCATGATGAAGGAGGGGATGAAAGACCTAGGAGTAATTAGGTTGAAAGAAAAAAAGAAGGCTATATTAATTGTAAGTAAAAAGAACAAAGAATTATACTAAGATGACATTTGATAGGGAAGAGTGGCAGAATATAACAAACCCCACATAGCATGGGAAAGGGGGCTTTAGGACTTAAAACCTTCTTGCCGAATGCAGCAAAAAAAATATTACTAGTATTTTTTTTACTGATCTGCATATGAGTGATATAAGCCCCAATATTGATTTTATACAACTGAGATGCATTTTATTACCAAAATTATTGTTTTCTTGCTATTAGGTTTGCTTATTATTCGTAAGGTTTTCTTTCTCTCAAAACTGTGAATACAAGCAATGTGATAAGAAAACATCCATCCATAGGATAGTTTTGAAGCGCATCTGTTAACACTTTCAGTTCTTCATAGGTTGCCGTGTTGGAATTGTACCGCTACATGTCTTCCCGTGGGACTTGTAAGAGGCAATGAAGAGAAAATTAACAGGTGGACAGCAGCGCCCACATCAAAATTACTATATTACACTGCAATTTCCTAGAGGAATATGTTTATGGCAGACCTCTCCATCCTCCAATGGGAGATGCCCTTATGAACATATAATGGCAGTTGATGTGATGTAATGTGTACCGGTTAGAAAAGGAATGGTAGATTTATTATTGCATGCCTAGTATTTCCTTCATTGCTTTGTTAAAAACCGTTTTCTAATTAAATGCAGATCGTATAATATAGTCCTAATCCTATATATCCTGTTTCCTCGCAAGTCTACATTCGGATAGACCCCTAATGGCTAACAAGTTATGATTACGAAATTAGTGCTGATTTTATTCATATATTATTAGTTTATATTATTTAACAATTGAAGGAATAAGACTTAAGTAATTACATACTGTGAGTAGAAAATATAAATTGTGTTTGTTAGTTCACTCCGCTTCCGATAGTTGTTTTTGTTAAAGTTTCAACAATAGATAAATAGCAAAATGAAACATATACATAATGTTCACTCTCAAACCCTGTAATGATATTTCCTTTGTAGTAGGAATCATGGACACATCTAAAGCAATGATGGCCAGGCGGTTGACTAGTTAGTCAACCGCCTGGCAGCTATTGACTCCTGTGCCGTCATGGTTCGTTCGCCACCATAGGCTATATATATCTAGTTTATTTTTTATAACAAATAAGTGATGTAATAGTTAAGTAAGTAGGTATTGTACGTCTAATTACTAAAGCCTAGGTAGGTTACTGGTGTAATGGATTGGGTTAGGTTCAAAGTGAGTCTCAGATCCAACACAGAGCACACCAATTCCACCTGGTCTTGTAAATGCGAGTTCTGGCGAGAGCCCATATAAGAGTGAAATTTAATAATGAAAAAGTAAAATTTTGATGATAATAGTGAGATTAGAAATTAAAAAAAAATATCTATGTAAGGGAGGATGGCAGGGGTTGCAAATTTCCCTTCACAGGGGGGTCTACCCTTCCCACACACCGCCGCTCCCCCCTAAAATCAATATCTGACAATAGTGAGGTTATAATTATAAAAAAAGTCATATCTCAGAGAACGGGGAGAGATTGCTTTACTGGGGGAAGTTCTACCTATCCCCCCGCCACCACCTTAAATCTATGTTTTATAAACTAAACCGGAACCCAATCAAATATTGTTCTTTCAATTCACACACCTTTAATCTGATAAAAGGCAAAGAAATTATGATTTCAAACTATCTACAGCACTCAACAATCATTATCAGATAGTTTCTATGTACAGAGATATAATAGGCAAGTAGCAAGTACCTACCAAGCCTATGTATACAAATGTATAGGTTTACTTACAGCTTGTTGCTATGCTGAGTTACAACATTATGCTGTTAGGCAAATGGTGAGTTATGGTGACTACACTATGCCAAATAATATTATAATTAGTATCACTGATAAACTTCACTCTTTTTGTTGTTCTATCATAGCAAGAACATATTATATATCTCATGTTTGAGACCTTGTAACTAAATAATAGAACTATTAATTTATTTTCTTGATTTTATTGATGTTCTTTGATAATGCTGAAATTATTTAATAAAACACCTAAATTGCTGCTAACCTGCAAGTGCTACGATTTTTAATAAGCAAAATTTTTGATCATTTATAGGTTATAAACTGAGTGCCCTTGACTGAACTAAAGGGTTATCAGGTTATTCCACTAATTCTGAAATTATTAGAAGATTCTGATGGAGAAACGCCTCTTAACGACAGGCATACAATCTGGACTAAACAATAAAAGACTCACCCATTTAGGTACATCGATCTTACGCCGAGGGAACAACTTTTATCACCACTGAAACTTCACAATAACACATAAAAGGATACAAGCTAAGTCCAGGTTAAATCCGTCTTTTTGGTAGCGTTTCCGACGCTTGCTGACGAAGCCCTTGATAGGGTTGGTCATCTTGATATTGGACATGGAGTTGGCCATTGTTGGCAGACGATCAGAGCGACGCGGCAGCAGTTCTGCAGCCACAGCGCCCTTAGCGAGCCCGCCCGCTCCCGGCACCGACCTCTTCTCTGGTGCCTTCCGCTCGCGACGCCGGCAGCTTACGCAAATACCCATAAAATAACCTCCGCCGCGCTGAGCGTGCCGCACTCATTGGGCCGGCGGCGGAGCGCGAGCGACCGCTGCCGGCGCTCAGCTCACGCCAGCCATGCCTCTCCTGACGCTTCGAGCGTCTCCGCGAGAAGCCACCGCCTCGCTGCTGCCGAGGCGAGCTCTCCCAACCTGTGACAACCTCTTCGAAACACCGCCAGACCGAATCCACTGCACACGATACGCACTATAGCATTTCTCCACGCCCGCCACACTAAGGTTGAGGTTGTTTCTCGCTATACGAGCGAACGAAAATTATCTAGCGCGAATGGCGTCCATCCTGCGTTTGCAGTGCACTAGTAGCACACAGTCCATACATTAACTTTGGAGCACGAACGGTCGTACGGTCGGACGGGCGAAGTGAGGAGAACCAAGAAACACAAGAAAGATGGTTTGACGGCCGCAAGTGGATCGTGCATCTCGTTTATTCTACGTAGACGACTTGGCAACTGACAGAGATAAAAAAGAACCTATTTTCTTACTAGTAGAGTAGCTTCCCAGCTCTTTGTTTGGATTAATTTACTTTTTGTTCGCAAGGTAGCGCTGTCAAACACCACTACCACTTAGGCTCAGACACGAAATACTTCCATGCCCAGGCACAAAGGTGGCGCTAAATTGTCGAGTAAAACCACAGGTAAAATATTTTCTCTTGTATCGATCGTGTAGGATTTGATGTATACAAATGATTGATAAACATATAGGTATTTTATCGATTTTATCCAAACTATAACTTAATCAAAAATAATTTCCGTGAAAATAAGCTGAATTATAATCAAACCGCATTGGGGTCGATTCCATATCACGAACTTGATTAAAACATATCTATAATTGGTCTTAGTCCTGTCAGATCCCTGTCCTGTCTGTATTCGGAATAAGTTGAACTAATTTAACTTTAATCGACAAGATTAAAATAAGCTTTCTTGTTTATTTTACCAGAGATATTCTAGAGAATAATCGATGAGCGTTGAATCGAATCGATTATAATGATTGGAGGCATAGTTTTTTTTATATCAAGATAGCTTCTGCACTACATCATCATATGTTTTGTAAATAATAAAATTACTATAAGAGGTTTGCGGCCAACATTCTCAAAACATTTCTTTATATGTATGTTTTAAGTTGTAGTGGAACTAACAAAATCATTCTTATCCAAAAAACTGAGTTAAGCGGTTGAGTTGTTTGGATGGATAGTTGTTAGTGGCATATACTACAAAAAAAGTGAGTGCTTTGAGGGGAAGTGGAGTCATCGGTCCTGGTTGTCATTTTAGAATCGCATGTCATTTCAATGTGGTGGCAGCGCATTTTGCTTTGAGGCAGAATGCCTGTGTAGCAAACTACTATCTTCAAGTGGAAAATCTGTCACCAAGCACCTGTGTGTTTCTGCAGCTGTCTTTGAGAGCCAGTATGCATTCTATGTTTTTTTTTTTATTGTGATGGTGACGGAACAAGCACGAGGGCCACCTGATGTTAATTGGTATAACAGATGCATTTCGACACAAGTAATAAACTAAACTGCGCCCGTCACCCTGAGACACACAGTTATCGAGTCTCATGTGCCTGTAATTTTACTGGATCTCAAGGACTGCTGCCGGAACGCACCGTTAGGTGCTTGGTGACAGATTTTCTACTTGAGGGTGGTAGGTAACACAGACTGCAACACATCGTCACATCAAGCCTTCAAATAACTAATGTTTAAAAACATCAATTGGGTAACTGAAGTTAGTTTTCTACGAGACTGGCAACACTAACATTTGTCGGTGCTATTTCTTGTGTGTCATTTCAGTCAGTGGTACTAACGTCATTAGCCACTGCAGTGGATTCGGCACTCTTCTACCGACCATTGGAACAGGCACCACCTATGTAGTGAAACCACTGGACTGGACTGTGAATTAATCAGTCTACATCAGTGCGATCCTATTACGAAACGGTGATTTTATGATTGGAAGATATTGGTACAAGCCTATAAGTTGATCTTATTTCATAGATTCTACAATAGTTGTTCACCATGCCACGTGCTATCAAAGGCGATCATGATGACGCCAGATGATAACGAACCTTGGAAAGTGTACTAAAGATGACATCGTGATAGTGGAGGTACCACAATAATGACGAGGTAACCTAACCGGAATCACGAGATAAGAGAAGTTTCTGCAAGACGATGACTAGAATGACTTCGATGAACCAAGTGTGTTTTATTCACTTGTGTCTTCTCATTTGTACGATACCCACATGTACGCCCACGTTACGAGAGCTTTGCCATTCAAACTTATGATGTCGAGAAAAAACCACACGAAATCTTCGATATATATCTACATATATAACGCCACACGTAAATTCGATTATATAAATATAAAATTACCCTTGTTTTTACAATCAGTATTTCGCTAAACAGATTGTATGATCAGTTATTATGATATCGATTTATAATTTTATATACAATCGGTCACTGAGGATCTCTCGAATCTAATGTATTTCTCTATGGTCACTTCACTTGTTTTTCGAATAAAATAGAATACAGTTTAACTATGATTTGGCTTATTTTCACGGAAAAATATTTTTGATTAAGATATAGTTAAGTTAAAATCGAACTAATCTCGAATTGCCCTTATTATAAGGCTGTATTCATAATGGGGTCGATTCCTTAACACGAACTTGATGAAAACTTAACTATAATTGGTCTTAGTCCTGTCAGATCCATTATTTGGTATTCGGAATAAGTTGAACTAATTTAATTTTAATCGCCAAGATTAAAATAAACTTTCTTGTTTATTTTACCAGAGATATTCTAGAGAATAATCAATGAGCGTTGAATCGAATCGAATATAACAATTGCAGGCATAGTTTTTTTTTTTTATATTAAGATAGCTTCTGCACCACGTCATCATATACTTGGTAAATAATTACTAGATGAGGCCAGCATTATCAAAACAAAGTCATTTTTTTTTTAATATATGTTTTAAGTTGTACTGAAACTAACAAAATCATTCTTATCCAAAAAACTGACTTAAGCGGTTGAGTTGTTTGAATGGATAGTTGTTAGTGGCATTTACTACAAAAAAGTGAGTGTTTCCGTGCTTTGAGGGGAAGTGGAGTCATCGGTCCTGGTTGTAATTTTAGAATGGCATGTCATTTCAATATGGTGGTAGCGCATTTTGGTTTAAGGCAGAATGCCTACGTAGCTAACTACTATCTTCAAGTAGAAAATCTGTCACCAAGCACCTGTTTGTTTATGCAGCTGTCTTTGAGAGCCAGTATCCATTCTATGTTAGTTTTTTTTTACTGTGACTGTGACGGAACAAGCACGACAGCCACCTGATGTTAAGCGGTATAACAGATGTGTTTCGTCGACAAACTGCACTGCGCCCGTCACCCTGAGACACACAGTTATCGAGTCTCATGTGCCTGTAATTTTACTGGATCTCAAGGACTGCTGCCGGAACGCACCGTTAGGTGCTTGGTGACAGATTTTCTACTTGAGGGTGGTAGGTAACACAGACTGCAACACATCGTCACATCAAGCCTTCAAATAACTAACGTTTAAAACATCAATTGGGTAACTGGAGTTAGTTTTCTACGAGACTGGCAACACTAAAATTTGTCGGTGTTATGTCTAGTGTGTCATTTCAGTCAGTTGTATTAACGTCATTAGACACTGCAGTTGATTTGGCACTCTTCTACCGACCATCGGAACAGGCACCACCTATGTAGTGAAACCTATGACAGTTAACATATGACGTGAGGACTGTGAACTAATCAGTCTACATCAGTGCGATTCTATTACGAAACGGTGGATTTTATGATTGGAGATGTTGGCACAAGCCTATAAGATTAGAAGTTGATCTTATTTCATAGATTCTAAAATAGTTGTCCACCATGCTACGTATTATCAAAGGTGATCATGATGATGCCTGATGATAACAGAACCTTGGAAAGTGTACTAAAGATGACATCGTGATAGTGGAGGTACCACAACAATGACGAGTTAACAAGAAATCAACAAGAAAGAATGAGAAATCTCCGATATATATATAGTATAACGCCACACGTTAATTCGATTATATAACAATTAAAAAACAATTAGTAACCCTTGTTATTACAATCAGTATTTTGCGAAACAGATTATATGATCAGTTATTATAATATCGATTTAAAAAATTTAATACAATCGGTCATTGAGGATCTCTGGTGACTTCACTTGTTCCTCGAATAAAATAGAATACAGTTTAAACTATGATTCTGCTTATTTTCACGGAAAATTATTTTTGATTGAGTTATAGTTTCGTTAAAATCTAACTAATCTCGAATTGGCCTCATTATATTTTGATCGACAAACTAGTAGTAGACACAGTGAAAAAAAATTGATTCGAGAAATGCTAAATGATCGATTAAGGTTAAAATGAGATATCTATATCATATTAACTAAATATATTATATATATCTAATGGTTGTCTTAGGTTTTCACGATTATTACACACAGTATTTAAACAACTTTAAACGGTTTAAATCGCTTATATTTACAATTATTTTTGTCCCGACTTTTCAAACACTTTGCAGTGATCGTGGTCACGGGGTGACTAATTGGTTTTATCGGTCAAATGTGTTATTAAGAAATTATTTGTCCTACCGTCAGAAATTTTATATTAATCATAACGTTCCCTATTCATGCAATATACGCTCACAGTGTCCAGAGGTCTTGCAGATTTGTGTCGGCCATGGGATTTAATTATTTTGATAACAGAATACCAAGCAGGTGATACTTGCCAACTATCATCTCTATTGAAATTTGGGTACTTTTTGATTTCAATAGCCTCGCGTAACATTCTTGGCATAAACCGGGTCTCTCTAGCGAGGATTTGTGGACTGTCGAACCAAATGTAGTGGTTAGGTTTGTCCTGGGCATGTTCACAAACCGCAGACTTGGTTGAGCGTTTGTTCTGCATGTCAGCAATGTGGTTTTTTACCCGGATACCAACGCTCCTCTTTGTTTACTCAATGTATCCCATATTCACAATCAAGTTTTTAAACACCTACATCTTTTAGGGGAATATACAGGTCTTAAAAATTGCTTGACCTTCTTATGCGGCTTGAAGTAAGTTTTTATTGAAGCTCATCTTAAGATATTACCAATTTTGTCCGTGACACCATTGATGTAAGGTAAGATGGCAGGTTGTCGCTCAACTGTGGAAGGCTTGGGCCGGCTTCTGTTACGCATTCGTGGGAGCTTGTGATTAGTGCTTCGCAGTACTTGTTTTACATACTGAAGCTCCTCCTTGAGATGGTCAGTGTCGCAGATGCCATGTGCTCTCTGTAACAAAGATTTACCTACGGTAGCCAACTAACATGGATGGTGATGGGAGTTACTATTGAGATATTTATCTGTATGGGTGGGTTTCCTATACACTGTATTACTAAAGGAGTTGTCAGGATTCCTGATGACTAAAAACATCAAGAAAAGCTAAGCATTTATAGACATCAGGCTCCATTGTAAATTGAATTTTGTTACGAGTATGTAAGGAGTTTAGACGATTTAGAACGCTGATGCACTCACGATCACTGCAGTGTTTGAAACATAGGAACAAAAATAATGATATATATTACGCAATTTAAAGCGTTTAAAGTTGTTTAATTATTATACTTATCTGTTTCGTAAAATAATGGTAGAAAAACAAAGATAATAAGAAATGTTTGTATAAAGTGCTGCGTGATTGAATTTACGTGTAGCATTCTATAATATATATATTTAAAACATAAATACATATATCGACATATTTCCCGGTATCGATATTTTTATTAAATGATAACCATTTCATTGAGTTACATTTATTTATTTTTTCTTAATTTCGTTATCTTTCTATATACCTTCAGTGGCTTAGTGTTTCAGGCACCCGGTGCGCAAAATTGGGAGACGAGGGTTCGATTCCCAGGCGAGGTGAAAAGTTATAATAATAATAATAATAATAATAATAATTTTATTTCAGTAATTAAACCATAATATGTACATTCAGAAAATCATAAAATTAAATAAAAATCAAAATACATTAAAATCAAAAAATATCAATTCAACAGTCATTAAAATATTAGTAAAATTGTTATCAAATATTAGTAAAATTTTTTAAAAAATATATTAATTAGTTATATTTCAATCAAATCTATGTTAAAGCATTAAAAAAATATATTTATATAATGTCAAATAGAAATATGTGTGATCATGTCAAATAGATACTATGATTCAACATATATTGATTTGCCCAGTAACAATTTTTACCCATTTATGTTGGATAGGGCAGTCTGCTCGGGATTCAATCATCTGCAGGATACCGTTAGCAGTGCCTCGCGTGCGCCGGGATAAACTGGAAACTTTTTTACGAATGATTGCATGAAAACCATCCGTGCGCGTTTCCGCAAACATTCCGGACGCACTGCAATAACGAGGCAGTGCTAACAGCATCCTGAAGATATCATTATATTGGACTCGCAGAGAACTGGCGGCGCGATGAGTATGGTTCACCCATAGACTGCTTGAGTAAAAGGACTGGCAGTATGTCTTAAACAGGCAGATTTTTACTTCTTTAGAGCAGCGAGCAAATCTACGAGCTAGCATATTTCCTCGTACCGCCAGCGCCCTGCGCTCTCTCTCTATGTCCATATCATCTTTGAGATCTTCAGTGACAATGTGCCCCAGGTATTTAAAACTACTTACCACCCTCAGAGCCGCACCATTGAGCACAATAGGCGGGACACAAGCGGGCTTGATTCTACCACTCTTAAAAATGAGAACTTCGCTTTTAGTAGAGTTATACCTTAGCCCGTGTTCCGCCGCATACGCTTCACAAATTGTGAGTAGTTTGCGAATCGCACCATGTGACGGACCCAGCAGCACCATATCGTCAGCATAACTTATATTATTGACAGATACTCCGTCTATAATACAACCAGTATGCGTGCTGCTGAGCTCGCCAATGAGGTCGTTAACATAGAGATTGAACAGCAAAGGAGAGGTAATACCTATTGAAGTAAACCTACTTCGATAAAAATACAAACTCATTTAATAGTGTTGTCATTCAAAAAGAATAAAGTATGTTTTTATATATATTATGTCAGAGTGCGAAATAAATATGCCGTCGTAAAAGTTACAGAGTAATCTTTTATTTATCTACAGCAGTAGCAAAAGGCTTAACCGTTCACTTATTCTAAGTAAGATCTATTCGCCCTCAACTCTGCTACAGTGGTGAATTCTACCAGTTCTAATAGGTCATGAGGCCAGCGGAGGGTTACTGAAATAATTTTACGAAGACGGAAAATTTCACAACCAAGTTGCAGATAGGTAATCTGGAGGGAAGAGAAAACTGGGCTACATGGAGATACAAAATTTCCATTATGCTGAGAGGTGTAGAAGGTGCTATGGAAGCTGCCGAAGGTACACTCATCGAGCCCGTTGCCCCTGCCAGAGGAGCTGGTGACGCTGAAGTCGGCAACTATAATTTAGCTATGGCCAAGTATAGGAAGACCGAATGTAGCGCTCTGCTCATAATTACCACCAATATATCTGAAGAAACTCTGAAGAAAGTAATGAGATTTAAGACAGCAGTAGAAGTCTGGCAGGAATTGCACAGATTATTTGATGGTCAGTCAGATGATAGAGCATACAATTTGTGCGCTGAATTTTTCAGTTTCCAATACAATAAGGAAGATGATGTATCCACTCATATGTCAAAACTAGTTTTTCGGGCAGTGTGCGGGCCGCATGCGGCCCGCATTTATCGTTGTGCAAGTTTGAACAATATCAAAACACCTTATACATTAAAAAAAGTATGTTCAAAACTCCATTAGAAGTATGAAATCCCATATTAATACTCAATACAATAAAGAACAATACTGTAGCCACTAAAACAGATTCACCCTACTGCCATAAAAAGGTGGTACGGGCAGAAAGGTACCAAGGTTCTGAGTCACTTTTGTTAAGGAACCCCACTCGTAGGTGCTTCGCTTACCGCGGGCAGTTGCCATGGAGACCAGTCGGAGACGTGGAAAAAACTCTCAAGTCGGAGCTCGGCCTTCGGCCTCGCAAGTTACCAACATGGCTCGGCCTGCGGCCTCGCCAAGAGCTCGCCCTTCGGGCTCGCGCGTCATACGCTCGGCCTTCGGCCTCGCGGACTGAAAGTTCGGCCTTCGGCCTCACCAGGAGCTCGCCCTTCGGGCTCGCTACTACACTTATGTAGGACAGTAACTCCAAATTCAGTCAAAAATCCCACAAAAACTCCTAATACAGTCGAAAATATAAGGTAATACACTCCAAATGCAGTATAAAGAATGATAGGAGCACCTGGGACAAATCCAAAATGGCGGATTTCAAGAAGGCCATCATACAAACTGCTCCGCCCCTACTGAACCTCGGCCTAACGGCCTCGCTTCAGCAGGCTCGGATCAATTTGTATGGCGGCCATCTTGAAATCCGCCATTTTGGATTTTTGACAGGTGTCATTCGACTGCTCTCCAGATTCCCTATGACATTTGTTCAAACACCCCCTACCTATCTCTTACCGTTTTTGAGATATGTCATCCATCTTTACTTGGCAGGCGTCTTTTTAATGATTTTCGATTTTTCTCATACTCACCAAAACCCCCCGAACATTTTTGTCCTACATCATTTTAACCCTACTCTACTCCTTCTAGGAGAACATTTATGTCAGTCAGTCAGTCAGTGAGTCAGTCAGTGGTAATCGAGCTTTATATATTATAAATAACTAGTATTTCGGGCAGTGTGCGGGCCGCATGCGGCCCGCATTTATCGTTGTGCAAGTTTGAACAATATCAAAACACATTATACATTAAAAAAAGTATGTTCAAAACTCCATTAGAAGTATGAAATCCCATATTAACTCTCAATACAATAAAGAACAATACTGAAGCCACTAAAACAGATTCACCCTACTGCCATAAAAAGGTGGTACGGGCAGAATGGGACCAAGGTTCTGAGTCACTTTTGTTAAGGAACCCCACTCGTAGGTGCTTCGCTTACCGCGGGCAGTTGCCATGGAGACCAGTCGGAGACGTGGAAAATACTCTCAAGTCGGAGCTCGGCCTTCGGCCTCGCAAGTTACTAATACGGCTCGGCCTGCGGCCTCGCCAAGCGCTCGCCCTTCGGGCTCGCGCACCATTCGCTCGGCCTTCGGCCTCGCGGACCGAAAGTTCGGCCTTCGGCCTCACCAGGTGGTTGCCCTTTGGGCTCGCTATACACTAATGTAGAACAGTTACTCCAAATTCAGTCAAAAAACCCACAAAAACTCCTAATACAGTCGAAAATATAAGGTAAAACACTCCAAATGCAGTATGAAGAATGAGAGGAGCACCTGGGACAAATCCAAAATGGCGGATTTCAAGAAGGCCACCATACAAACTGCTCCGCCCCTACTGAAGCTCGGCCTAAAGGCCTCGCTTCAGCAGGCTCGGAGCATTTTGTATGGCGGCCATCTTGAAATCCGCCATTTTGGATTTTTGACAGGTGTCATTCGACTGCTCTCCCGATTCTCTATGACATTTGTTCAAACACCCCCTACCTATCTCTTACCGTTTTCGAGATACGTCATCCATCATCACTTGGCAGGCGTCTTTTTAATGATTTTCGATTTTTCTCATACTCACCAAAACCCCCCAAACATTTTTGCCATACATCATTTTAGCCCTACTCTGCTCCTTCTAGGAGAACATTTATGTCAATCAGTCAGTCAGTCAGTGAGTGGTAATCGAGCTTTATATATTATAACTAGTTTTTCGGGCAGTGTGCGGGCCGCATGCGGCCCGCATTTATCGTTATGCAGTACTAAACAATACGTTAACACCTTGTACATTTAAAACATAAGTACAAAATTTCTAAAATGTATGAAATCCAATATAAACTCTTAATACAAAAAAGAACCCAAATGTAGCCACCAAACCAGATTCACCCTACTGCCATAAAAAGGTGGTACGGGCAGAATGGTACCAAGGTTCTGAGTCACTTTTGTTAAGAAACCCCACTCGTAGGTGCTTCGGTTACCGCGGGCAGTTGCCATGGAGACCAGTCGGAGATGTGGAAAATACTCTCCAGTCGGAGCTCGGCCTTCGGCCTCGCAAGTTACTAACACGGCTCGGCCTGCGGCCTCGCGGACCGAAAGTTCGGCCTTCGGCCTTACCAGGAGCTCGCCCTTCGGGCTCGCAACTTCACTAATGTAGGACAGTAACTCCAAATTCAGTCGAAAATCCCACAAAATCTCCTAATACAGTCGAAAATATAGGGTAAATCACTCCAAATGCAGTATAAAGAATGATAGGAGCACGTGAGTCACATCCAAAATGTCGGATTTCAAGATGGCCACCATACAAACTGCTCCGCCCCTACTGAATCTCGGCCTAACGGCCTCGCTTCAGCAGGCTCGGATCATTTTGTATGGCGGCCATCTTGAAATCCGCCATTTTGGATTTTTGACAGGTGTCATTCAAATGCTCTCCCGGTTCCCTATGACATTTGTTCAAACACTCCTTACCTATCTGGTACCGTTTTTGAGATATGTCATACATCTTTACTTGGCAGGCGTCTTTTTAATGATTTTCGATTTTTCTCATACTCACCAAAACCACCGGAACATTTTTGCCATACATCATTTTAACCCTACTCTGCTCCTTCTAGGAGAACATTTATGTCAGTGAGTCAGTGAGTCAGTGGTAATCGAGCTTTATATATTATTAATTTAAAAATATTTGGGACAATCTGAATGAAGAAATCACAAAGAAGGATGCTACTGTAAAGTTGCCTGACTTATTTCTGATCTGCAAAATCCTGGACACACTAGATGAACGATATTTTGCGTTTAAATCGAGTTGGCTATTACTGAATTCAGGTGAAAGGACGGTTAATAACTTGACGAGCCACCTATGTGCATTTGAGAGAGCACTAGGTAATAAAGACTCTAAGCAAGAGGCTTTAGCGGCAACACGCACTGAACAGAGGAATGTAAAGCAAAGCAATGAGAGACAGCTGATCTGTAACTACTGCTCCGGTAAAGGACACATAGTGCGGAAGTGCAAAAAGTGGATTAAGGACGGGAGGCCACCCAAACCCACACCAGGCACATCAGCAGCTGCTTCAACATCAAAGCAAGTGCAACACATTTCATTGATGGTAAATGCTTGTTCCAAAGGACAAAGTTAAGACAGAGAGAGCTGGTTTGTCGATAATGGAGCAACAACTCACATTGCAGTTAGGAGTGATATCTTTCAGGAGTTTCACGAATTTGATTCAGATCACACCATTTCGACTGCGGACGGTAGCATCATTCCCGCTCTGGGGAAAGGCACTGTTGAAGTTGAATCAAATGTCAGTGGCAAGACAGAGCGAATAACACTCAACAATGTGTGGTTAGTACCATCACTAACAAAGAATCTCTTCTCACCGCTTGCTGCACAAGACAGGATGCAGAATAGTTTCTTTAGTTCCACAACTACAGAGTGCAAGTTGGATATTTATGGCACAACTAAAGTGGTCGGAAAGAGAGTCCAATATGGAGGACTGTATAAATTGGACATGAAGACGATCATTCCAATGAAACCAAGGACCATAGAGGTCAATGCTGTGACAGGCTCTAATTTGCTACAGCTATATCATGAGCGTTTTGCTCATCAGGACAAGAGACAGGTTATCCGCCTTGTAAAGAGAGAACTTGGGATACAGCTAAGTCCTGATAACGTAAAATGTGAAGGCTGTATTTACGGGAAGTCACACAGAAAGCAGTTTGGAACAAGGGAAAGGGCAACAGCTGTCGGAGAGCTGATTCATACCGATGTTTGCGGCCCCTTTGTAGATAGTATCTCCAAATTTAAATACTATGTACTTTTCAAAGATGACTACTCTGGATATCGCATGGTCTACTTCATCCGTAACAAATTTGAGGTTAAAGATAAACTTCTTCAAATGCTCCAAGAAGCCAAGACCGCCGGATATGACATAAAGACAATTCTTAGCGACAACGGAGGCGAATTTGACAATAGAGAAGTACGTAATATTCTTCAAAAATATGGTGTTCAACAACGGCTGACGATGCCTTACACTCCAGAACAAAACGGATGTAGTGAGCGAGAAAACCGTACCTTGGTTGAAGCTGCGAGATCTATACTACATACTAGAGGAGAATTACCGCAAATGCTTTGGGCGGAACTTATCAACACAGCTGCATACGTGCTGAACAGGACAGGTCCAACTAGAGTTGATGGTAAGGTGCCTTACGAACTCTGGCATGGAAAAAAGCCCAAGATAAGTCACTTGAGAATTATCGGAAGTGAATGCTTTGCTCATATTCCAAAGCAAAAACGTAAGAAGCTTAACAAAAAAGCTATAAAAGGTAAGCTTATAGGCTACGAAAATGACGATGGTTATCGTATTTGGGACGGAAACAAAACGTTGCGATCAAGGGACATCACGTTTCAATCTGATATTGAGTTCCGGATATCCACACAGATGCCATTAAGGTCAGAGGGAGATAACCCATTTCAAATGCAAGAAGCTATGCCAGAAAATTTCATAGAGCCGGACACTAGTCATGAGCATGCTCTAGAGGGAGATATAATAAGCCAAGATCAAGTTCATGAAAGGGTTTCGGAAGATAATTCAGAAGATGTTTTGCGACACAATTTAGTTAACGAAGAGGTTTCGCAAGATAATTTATTTCGCGAAGAGGTTTCGGGTGATGAAAACGAAATGAGAGACGACGAGAGTGCGAACGAAGAGTTCGTTGACGCTGATGAGCAGTTGGAGGTTGTAGAACCTGCGTTGTTGAATGAAACGCCAAGATACAACTTACGCGATCGAGCTAATCTCTCACGTCCTGAAAAATTTAATGATTATTTGTGTTTCGTCGACACATTGGTTTGCCCCGAAACATATAAGGAAGCTGTTGAAAGGGATGACAGAGCTAACTGGTTAAATGCAATGGCGAACGAAATGAATGGAAAGAATCGGCACAGAAGAACAAGTAGCTGATATTATGACTAAGGCCTCGATTCCAAATATTAAGATCGGCATTAATATGAAGTATTGTATTAGAGGGAGTATTGAAGTAAACCTACTTCGATAAAAATACAAACTCATTTAATAGTGTTGTCATTCAAAAAGAATAAAGTATGTTTTTATATATATTATGTCAGAGTGCGAAATAAATATGCCGTCGTAAAAGTTACAGAGTAATCTTTTATTTATCTACAGCAGTAGCAAAAGGCTTAACCGTTCACTTATTCTAAGTAAGATCTATTCGCCCTCAACTCTGCTACAGTGGTGAATTCTACCAGTTCTAATAATACCCCCCTGCCGCACACCACACTCCATGCCATACTCGTCGGACAAACTACCCGCCCACCTCACCTGGTTTTGCTGACTACTGTACCAGTATTTCAACAAACTGATGATTTCAACCGGCACACCCTCTGCTCCCAACTTGCCCCAAAGCTTTTTATACAGAACTGTATCAAAAGCCCTGGACAGATCCAGGAAGCAAGCGTATACCGGCGTCTTTCTGTCGGTATAGTACCCGACAGCCTGCTTAAGACAAAAGATCGCGCTTTCTGTCGAAAGCCCAGCCCTGAACCCGAACTGAGCATCGTGTAGTTGTATATGTTTGTGTAATATGTCATTAAGCAGACTGTCAAGCACCTTCGCAACTATTGTTGCCAGTGATATAGGCCTATAGTTATGTTTGTCCGACGCACTCCCAGTTTTACACTTTATAATCGGTACCACCAAAGTCTTTGTTACACTGTTAGGTAGATAACCGTGACATAAACATATATTGAAAAACATGGAGAGTACGCGCGGCAAGTGCACACCTGCGTATCGTAAATGTTCTATGCTGAGACCGTCATGCCCAGGAGATTTACCCTTTTTCATGGAACTTATAACCTTTTTCACGTCCCTAGCTTCAAAGTGTACACTTCTGTTTAGCACTTTAGTCTCAGTATTGGGTATCTCGCTCTTGGTAGACTCAATGGATACTGATTGTACACTGAAATGGTCTTTAAAGAGATTAGCTATACCCGTAT
This sequence comes from Plagodis pulveraria, assembly GCA_963890685.1. NCBI lineage: Eukaryota > Metazoa > Arthropoda > Insecta > Lepidoptera > Geometridae > Plagodis > Plagodis pulveraria. Next base: position 4,101,693 of record OY982968.1, read on the forward strand.
GGTCACTAACATCGTCCACATTCACAGGGAGGCCAGGCTTAGCATTCATTTTGTTGGTCTGTTTCCAAAATGACGTAAAGTTTTTGGTGGTATGGTGTGAGGCAAGAATATCCATTTTTATTTGGTCTTGTTTATCTTGACACCACTTAAGCCGTTTCTTAAAGGATTGCCTACTCTCACACATATCGTCATATAACTGACCATGTCTGGGCTTACCGGCCTCAACCCATACCAAAAACTTAAGCCTGGCCTGCCTATGGTAAGCCGCTACGTATTTATTCCACCCAGCTATGTAGCCACCTCTCCTTCGCTGTCTCCCTCTTTCATATGATAAGGCGGCAGCCTCTGATAAGATGGTAATTATATCTATGTACATTTTGTCCAGTATAACTTTATGTTTTACATCGGAACAGACTCCACCACAACACTCAGTGAGCTCTACTGGAAAGTCAATATCCCTCAGTCGCGCATGACACATGTGATGATAATACTCTATCTGAGGTTTTGCGCGTTCTCCCCACACAACTTTATTTATAACTGATGGTAATGACCTGTTGCTGCAGCTCAGTTTACATAAGTCACATGATATAAAAAGTGGGAAATGGTCAGACCACTGAACATTATGCTTAACCCATATGCGACTAATAAATGATAGTGCGGCGGCCGTGACTAAGCAGTGGTCTAACCATCTCACACACCCGTGTGCCTCACTAATATAAGTATATATAAGTATAGTTATGTATCATAAAAAATATTTTTGAATGTGATTTTCGCTTAACACGCTAGTATTTAATCATATATAAAAATATTTCAATGAGTTTCTTAAAATCTTCCAAACTACATGCTGAGTATATCATATGAATAATATATCATATTTAAATAACCGTAAGGCTAGCTTTTGACCACAATCCCAACTAAATGGTACGTGATTATTTGGTCAAAGATGGTGATTAAGCTTAACCTAGAATGGAAACTGACTCTCAAAGACAGCTGCAGCAACGCACAGTTAGGTGCTTGGTGCCACTGTTTCTATTTGAGGGTGGTAGTTAGCTATGCATGCTCTCTCTGCTCTCAAGGCAAAATGCCCTACCATCATGTTAAAATTACTGATGATGATGACATTCTAAGATAACAACCGGGTCTGACGCTTCAACCTGCCCTCCGAAGCACAGAAGCGCTTGAAAATGCTACTAGCAGCCATCTATTCTAACAACTTAACCGCTGAACTCAGTTAAATGATTCAGAAGGACTTGGCAAGCTCTATTTATGGCGTTTTGTGAATGCACTCCTGGATGGCTGTCACTCTTATCTAGTAATCAATCACAAAGCACGTAATAATGTATTACAAAAGCTATCTTTGATATGTAGTTCATATATGAATTTGAACAATAGAAAAACTTACGACTGCGATTATTGTATGCGATTCGATTCAACGCTCTTCGATTATTCTCTGGAGTATCTCTAGTACAATAAACAAGAAAGTTACTGTACACAGGCACTAACTAGTCTCTGATTTTAATCTTGGCATTTAAATTAGGTGCGTACCATTTGAAGTTGAATTCGCTAAAAACGATAAAAATGATCGCACTCCCAAAAAGTGGTCTTTGCATTATTTTCGCCATAAACGCTATGAAGCTACTGGAACAGTTTGAATTACCTACATCTAATGTCAAAAGTGACAGAAGTGGCAAATTTTAGTGGCATTCTTAGCGTTTTTATCCTAAATGGAACAGGGGAGAATAGTTACAAACGATCACAGTAAACGCAAAATGTGGTCAAAATTATCGATAATAACGAAATTAGCGTCAAATGGAGTACGCCCTTAATAGTTCGACTTATTCCGAATACCAAATTATACATTTGACAGGATAAACCAAGACCAATTTTAGGTAGTGGTATGGAATCGGCCTCATTATAAGATTTTATATGTGAATAGCATTAAAATAATTTTACTAAATTACAAATTTACGAGAGGAAAAGTTATAGTCATGTGCGGGATTTGAACCAACGTCATCCACCCTTATAGCTGGGGTATGCTCTTACCGACTGAGCTAACATGATATTAATTTGTAAAACTGTAATGTAATCCGCAGAGCATGCCTTATTGCAACAATAAAAATATGAAATATTTTTTAACTATTTATCATCATCATCAGCCGGAAGATTTCCACTGATGAGCAAAACCCTCCACCATAGAACGCCAGTAAGAAAGGCTATTAGCCGCTTGTAGCCATTGCTGCTTGTAGACTTTAACCATAGAACATATAATAATACTACCTTTAACGATGTCGTCCATCCACCTGGTGGGGGGCCTACCAACTATACGTCTTCCGGTGTAGTGTAGTAACCACTCGAGAACCTTTCTTCCCCATCGATTATCAGTTCGTCGAGCAATGTGGCCCGCCCATTGCCACTTCAACTTGCAAACTCGCAAAGCTATGTCGGTGACTTTAGTTCTTTGGTGAATATCCACGTTCCGGATTTTATCGAGCATAGAAACGCGAAGCGTAGCTCTCTCCATAACTCGTTGAGTGTCCCTTGACACCTCTCAAGTTGGTTTTTATTTGTGTTTTAATGTGTATAGATGGTGCTAGACGACAAAAGTGCGCTCCCACAGACTGTTGCGTCAAATCAGGGAGATTATACACAAACATTAGTATGAAATTTCATTCATTAGTATGAGAAAAAAATATACAACGCACCCTGCGTTGTATATTTTTTTCTCTATGCGAGAAAGGTGTCATTTTTATCATCAGTCCACGGTTTTATGCTATATGGCATATGCATTTATCATAAAGTAACTTTGTATATTTCACTAAAAGTTCAGTTCATAGAGAATAGTTATTTGTGCAACATGAGAGCAAAGTAGTTTTTTGCTACGAGTCCTGATTTTGAATCCTATGCAAGCGAATGCAAAAAACTCCACACATAACTTTTCACTTGAGCAGTGAGAACACTACAGGAGATAAAAAAACAGGAATATATTGAAATAACTATTAACTTATTCAACTCTTTACGACAGCCACGAAATTTTATTTCCGCTATTTTATTTAAATTAAGGCGTGTTCGTAAATAGCACCCATGATATTTTATTTTTCAAAATATATTACGTAACATTATTGAAACTAGAATTACCTAAATATTTACTGGTTAAATATTAGGTTTATTTGCAGTAAATACTTATCTTCGTTTAAATACAACAATAAGTTAAAAGTTCAATAAATTACATTAAAAGCTAAAATAATGTAAAGAAGTATAACTCTGATACAGTAACCGCTTTGATTTCGGACTCATCAAGTTCACAAGTAACAAAACACGCACAATTTTCCAAATTCAATTTGATTGGTTAATTGATTTGGCGCTTAGAAATGATCGCATCTGATTGGTCGTTAAGGTGATGTTATCACCGCCGTCATTGTCTAAATGCCAAACCGCACTACTGCGGCCAGCGTGGCAGCGAAGCGGCGCGGCTCGAGAAATATGTTGCACTATAGTGTTGCGGCTTCGGAGAGGCACGTCGTAGTGCTACGCTACATAGATGTCTCCGAAGGCAACTCTGCGTCACGGCTGCGCCGCGCCGCCGCGCCGTGCCACTGCCGCAAGTGCTTACCTTGCGGCACCGGAGAGACGCGGTGCAGTAAATTATCCAGTAATTTCACGGTCTACCCACGTTTCAACAATTCATAAGACCTTATTTTACGTTAAAAAATTGTGTGAAGCGATTATTATCTCTGAAGAGTCGTGGAAAACAGTTTTTTTTGTCAAACGAGAATATGTTAAATCTTTCACACAAATTGAACACTTATTAATGTTTCAGCTCCATCTGCCTTTTTGCAAGACACCACAATTATTTCTCTTTCGACGACTTCATCCATTTGGAATTTTTGCCATTAGCTGAAAGAACCGTTTTGCTATAGTTTGCTACGCCGCATTGCTATAGTGAACGAAAAAGTCTCGCTACTTTATTTTTTTAATTTATTATCCAAAAATGTATAAATACATTATGCTTTATGTTAGTAATGTCTTAAAACCTATGTTAGGTTTGTCTAGACATTGAATTCTCGATAAAAAAGGTATATATTATCACACTATATATTACAATGTATTACGTACCTACCCAGCCAAATAGCGAACAAAATAACAAATTTAAACAAAACAGCAAACAGATTTTAGATAGACCTAGATTTTAGAGTCAAACATGAGTTCTGCTCACACAAATAGCTGTTGTCTCAGGCGCTCAATGAATTATTTTATTGTATGTGCAGTAAGCAGCTACCCACAGAGCATACAACAAATACGAACCGGGGCCCCCTGCTCTAATTCATCGAAGTATCGAGAGATCTTCGTGTCCGAAAGAAAGGTATCCGCAAAACACGTACCTATTGCCTTACTAATGTTTAACTTCATTCGTAGCATAGACTTGCAAGCATTTATGGTACCACCAACTTAACTGTGCAGTTTTCGAGGGCGCTACTGGTCTAGGAAGTCAACTACAAACTGTCACAATTTGAAGGAATGTTGTAGTTCTTTTTTTTGCCGCCAGTTTGTAGTTGATTTCCTTGACCAGCAGCGCCCTCGCGAACTGCACAGTAAAGTTGGTACTATACCTGTGTAGATTTTGAATATTATTTTTTTATTGCATTCGTATGGTTTGTACATTTTCCAAATATGAAATAATATAAATATAATATATTCGTTTGCCTATAAGTAGTCAGTCGAGCTCTAAATATGCAGAAAGAACACAATTACTAATGAGGATACGGCGTGGCTTCGGCTGCACTAGTACAGCCTTGTCACTCGACTCATTCTCTATACAAAAGCCGCGTTCTAACTACCTATTACACAGACACTACACAAATGTTGTTTTTGTACACGTGTAAATGTGTGCGTGAAGTCTAAGGTTGTCATCGTATGAATAATTGTTGTACTTACCTACCTAACAATCTTTTGATGATGTTAATATGACTTATTAGATTTCGTAGGTTATCTTACCTACCTTCAGAAACATTTACAAGCACAATAATCCAACTCCATGTATGAAGTAGAAATAATAGATACCTACACTATACAAAAATTATAATTACATGTTCACATTTTATACAAGTAATGATAATAAATACAATCATAATTTATGTTCTTCTCGTATAATAAACAATCATGAAGTGCGCCGCGTGTCAACCGTGGCGAAGGTTGGTATGTGTATTGATTTTCTCTATGGTAGGTATAGGTATATGTAGAGGTATAGATTACAAAGACACTTGTTTCGCTGCAGACGAAGTCGATATCCACGGATATTTTTTTCCAAACGAAAATCTTCTAAAATAATCATTATTTGAATAGCAGTTTGAATATAATACAAAGATAAAATATTATGTTTGTATTTTTTATAATAGGTACCTAGTGTAAATTACCGGTTTTTATAAGTTACCTACTGGATAACTAATACAAATACAAATACAAATAGTTTTTATTGACACAAGTTATATTAGGTACAAAGTAAATATAAATCCATAGGTTCCCGAACTAGCGTCAGCTGTGTTTCAGGAACCATAGGCTTCTCCCATAATAGTTATACAGATACTGGCACTTACGTCTTATATTAACTATCCGTTGCTTATAATATTTACTTGGCGCTGTAGGAAAGTAAAGTGTGTATGTGTAAGTGAAGTGTATGAGTGAAAGTGAGATTGTAGTGTATTGTGTGTGTTTGCAATTGTTAGTATATGTGATTATAAATATGTGTTTAAGGAAAAGTATGATTAACTTAACTATAGCGAGTGTTTGAATATTTTATATTATTATTTTGTCGTAAAGATATTAGGTATGAATTAATAAGTGATATTACAAATAAATATATTATCTCAACTGATAATTATATATAAAACTCAGTTAATAACTTTTCAAGGGCTTCATAGTCATATTTTCTTAACCAGGTAAGAATTACTTTTTTAATCTCATTATTACTATAGTTTTTAACCTTTGATTCTTTATTTAATTTGTTGTATAGATGTGCAGCCATGACACAGTATTTTTTCTGGCCAAATCTTGTAGAAGTGATAGGTACAGGGCATTTATAAATTCGTTTTGTTAGTTGAGGTAAATGAGAAGCTGTTTTCCTATGGTAACGCCTTAAACTCTCCGATACGAATAATTTTCTTACGGTTAATACATTGGCTTCTTCATACAATGTTGTGGTAGGATGTCGATATGATAAATAAAGCATTACTTTAAGAACTGCTCTTTGTGCTCGTTCAGCCGTTATGAGGTGTGTTTTTGCAGCACTGCCCCATGCACATATACAGTATCGAATAAGGCACTCACCAATAGCTCTGTATGTTTGGATTACTAATTTTGAATCAGCCACTGCTCTCAACGACTTAAAAACATAAATAAGTTTCCTCATTCTGGATGCCAAGGATGCAATCTGGATAGTCCAGTTAAGATTATCATCTATGTGTACTCCTAAGTACTTAATTGATGAAACACGGGTCAAAATTGAGCAGCTACATTGGATGGGACGATTGCCACGATTACATGGGAAAGTATGTATCTTTACGTTTACATCAGTTGGGGCCGTTCCTGCGTTTGTTATACTATAGCACATAAGCATTGTTTTGGAAGTATTTAATGATAGGAGACTATTTTCAAGCCACTGCGTTACCATAGCAAGACATTCTTCAGCCAAGTAAGTGACTTTTTCCCATGTTCTATCATGTGCTAGCAATACAGTGTCATCCGCGAACATCAGTACATCTAGACCAGGCAAGGTAGTACAACAAAGTTCATTAATATAGATAAGGAAAAGCGTAGGTCCCAGTGTACTACCGTGTGGTACCCCGTAGTTGCAAACTAAGCTGTCACTGACATACCCATCCACCCGGACTTGTTGCGATCAATCCATATTATCGTAAGAAGTGGCATGATGCTCATTCGGCGTAACATTTCCTTATTTTACGTGAATCCAATTCAGTCCCATTCAGTGTATTTACTCGCATGACTGAGGGTTCCGTACCTCCATTATCCATTAGTCTACTTGTATGAGCAAGGGTTTCCACCTTTTTATTACAGCTGATATTCTAACCATTGACCACTATCTAATCGATGATGTGGTCGTGGATGCTAGAGTTACTCTCAAGAGCTGTTGCCGGAGCACACTGTTCGGTGATTGGCGACAGATTTTCTACATGTGTGGTAGATTTCGATAATTTTTTTGTTTCTCTAAAGCTACCACTTTTGCAAATTATAACATTATTATTATAACATTTCTTTTGTGTCAAATAAAATAAATGATTTATCTTTCTTTCTTTCTCTTTCACCATACGGTGAAACTCAAGCCGGCGCACTGTGTTTCGCCTAGAACAAGCTAGCTGGACAAAAATATTTTATAGTGGGTTTCGATTGCTTTTGCCTTAGACAATGATAATTTGTTAATTTCATAATTTTCAGGTAGGTACAGATTAAATTATAAGTCTAAAAATGAAAAACCAAATACTTTATAAAAAAAATGTATTGTATTTCTTACAAAGGCACAAAAAAAAGCAAAAATACAGCAGAAATAAGTACATTAAAATGGAAAGAAACAATCAATAATATATTACAACATAATTATACAATAAAAAGTAAAAAAATACATTATTATTTATAACTTAAATATTATAAAAAAAGGTAAACTCAAGATTTTACAAAAATGCTACATCATACTCGTAATTATCCTAAATATCCTCATCTGATGATTCGTCACTCTCACATTCAGCCGAGTCTGGTAACAAGTAATCACCTTCATCAGTCGGACTCGGAAGAACGTTACTTGTAACCCGATGTGATTGTATTGAAGGCGGAACAATCAAATTTAAAACTTCTTCAGGTAATTTGTCAATTTTCTTTTTGGGTACCTCTCTGAGAGAGTTGATTAGAGGATCAGACGTTATTAAAAGCATATTCAACAAATCTGTATTTGTGGCAATACGTGACAGTTTCCTGGTGTGGTGTTCACGGAATCTCCGGCAGTCTTTATTTCGAGCCTCTTGAGCTTCTTCTGAGAGCTGTCCGATTGGAAGAATGCAAGTTTTTATCACTTCTGTGCTATGTACAAGTATTTTGTGTACAGTAGCTGGCATGTAGTACCACGAATACAGATTTAGATAAAGTGTTCTGGTTTCAGAACACACTTTCTCAAATTCATTGTAATTAATATCGTACCCAGAAGATAAAGTTCTTAACAAAATGCAGAATTTTTTAATGAGGTTAACGTCTAAGCCTGTAATCTCTCCTTTAGGTCGATTATCTTCTGATGAGGAGGAAGCAGAAGGCCGATGCATACGAACGCTAAATTGTATGTCTGCTCCGTCCAGCCAACTTCTATTTTTGTTTAAAAAAACATCCATTGTTTTCGAAGCAGCCCAATTTTGACGATATGCTGGCAATTTTTGTTTGCATATCTCTTCTTGAATCGGAGGCCACATCTCTCAGATTGTATTTGTTAAAAATAAACTCCATCAGGTGAGCATTTCTTGCTTCTTTGTCATATTTACGCCATTCTTCAAATAACTCCATTTTCGAAAAAGTGTACACATGATCTGAAAAAAAAATAAAAAAAAATGTTTAGCATTCGTTGCGGTCTCCATATTATATATCATTTAAAAGGTTAATGTTGTGGCTGTAACATACATAAAAATCAACTTGGATACACGTGGATACAAAAAGTTGCGATCCTTGAAAGTTTAGATATGAAGAAAAACTTGACATTCTTTTAACAGATTTTTCAATTGGATATTTAAAGCACATGTTGACAAATAATATATTAAGTCGATATTAAGTAAGAAAGTACTTACCCTCAAAGGTAAAATCCATCACAGAAAATACTAAAATAATCACTACAAATTTTAAGAGATGTTATCATAAGTGCCGCAAAATTGCAACTAATTTAATTTCACAAATGCAATTAACTTATCACTTACCTTCAACCCCTTATAACTCACCACTATGGAATGTTTGCCCTAATTATTACCTGTTATCGAGACCTTGGGGGTTTTGTTAATGGCATGTGACCCTTAATTACCTGATTAGGTAAATGACTTTTGTCCACCTACGTTGTTCTAGGCAAAACACTGTGCGGCGGCGGGGATCGAACTATAAACCTGCGGCACAGCAGTCAACAAAAAAACCGGCCAAGTGCGAGTGGGACTCGCGCACGAAGGTTCCCTACCATTATCTGTAACCTAATCTTGCAAGTTACAGACTCTTTTCGCCGTGTCCGATTGAGCTGGGTAGGTACGGCCAAAACCTCTTTTATTGTATGGGACCCCGTTCATTATTTATTTTATTTTAATTAATTACATTTCAAGAGAACATATTCTGTGAATAGTTAAAGTGTCTGCCTGTCACCATTATTAGTATCGAGCAAGAAACAGTAAAAAAATCAAGTCTGTTGTATGGGAGCCCCCTTAAATATTTAATTTATTTTATGTTTAGTATTTGTTGTTATAGCGGCAATAGAAATACACCATCTGTGAAATTTTGAACTGTCTAGCTATCACCGTTCTTGAGGTGTCAGACGGACGGACGGACAGCGAAGTCTCAGTCTCAGTCCTGTTTTTACCCTTTGAGTGCGGAACCTTAAAAAGCTAAAACCGCTCGGCTATCACTGCTTCAATAACACTATATAGAATAGAATAGAATAGGCTTTATTTATGGCAGAAAACAAACAAAAAACATTTCTTACACCAAGACACAAAAAAAATACAAACAATAAATATTGGATAAAACAAAATGATTTTTGCAGCCCTCCGCCACAAAGAGGATAATGTAATAGTTAAATTAACAACAATAACTAGTGGTTCTGTCGCCCTCTGGTGGCGACATTACTAGTGCTGCTTGTATCTATCGGCCCAATTCGCTCCGCAAAAATAATGTCCCGCTCTTCAATTGAAACCCCCAACTTTGCAGCAAGAACGGTGACGGTATGTATAATATTCTCCCCTTGTTCTTCTGGAAGGTGACCTATATCCAGGTCCGTTTGTAAGGCCTCTTGGTCCCGTTCATTCAGCTCTAACTTAAGCTGCACAACTGTCTGCTGTAGTTCCGCAACCTCTTCCATTTTAAATGCCAAATCTTTATTTTCTAGAGTCACGAGTCTTTCCTCAAACCCGTCCATCCGCAGCACCAAAGCCGCTAACGACGTTCGGATCTCATGTCGGAACTCACGTTGCTCAGCTATATATGCAGCGAGCTCCCGACGCATGTCTCGTAACTCCTGATAATTTGAATCTCCCGCCTGCTGAACGTTGTGCGTTATGGGGATGGTAAGCACAGGTTCAGTCTGCGCGGAACTGACGATGGGCGTTTCGCATGGGGCTTCTGATTCACAGATGTTTTTTAATGGAGTCGTGCTGTGTTCATTTTTGCGATGTAACTTTTTGCAATCCGGGCACACCCAGTCTTTTGTTATTGCCTTATTATCCGGGATAGACACACACCCTTTATGGTAAAGACATGGACATGTTGAACAGGTGGCGGCCCCTGCCGTCGCCAGAAATTTACCGCAAGCAGAACACTTCGGCATGACGGAGGTCAAATATTGGTAATATTAGGGTTGCCAAATTAGTGTACACTGTAGACGCTAGATGGCGCAGAATCGGAACGTTTGAACGGTTGTCACTCACTTAGACTTTTTATTTTCTTTTTGAGGGTAATTAACTACACGATATCGAGAATCCAAATTAGTATTATCACTGATCTAGATTACGTGTTTATTCACTATCCGAGTAAGTTCATGGATACAAACACTTCCACAGCTTCTCAATAATGAGTATCACAAGACTTTGCTACTATTACGTCGAAATATACCGTATTAATATTTTTTTGTTCGTAAACTAGCGCGAGCGTATATTGACGTAAGGCCGTCCGTGACGTCACTACACCTAACTTTCAACAAACGTTTGTATATAATAGGAAAAATATAGGTACATATATGTGATATATATATAAATATGTGAGTGTATGTAGTATGCACTAACACGTTATTATTTTATGTATTTCCAATCTATCAATTTTCAACTTATGTACAGGGTTAATAATTGTTGGGCATACATTTTGAAAATCATTGTGTCTCGTCTTAGTATGCGTCACGCACCAAGTTCAATATGGAAGACAACCTCATCGATCGTGTGAAAAGTTATGTTTGCTCGCAAAGTTTTGAGAGCGTTGACGCACTATACAATATACCATAGGTCAAATATTTATTATAATGAATAGATTCAGGTGTTACTTTGCGGAAATTCATTTTTAATAATAACAAATATTTTATAAGAACATTTAATTAATTATTTAATAAAACACTTAAAAATCTTTATAAAAATCTACGAATAAATAATGTATCGTAGATAAAAATGATATATATCTAGTGACAATTCCGCCTAATTTCAAGCTGACGTGACGTCACAAACGCCACGCAGCCAAACCGGAATTAATTAAACAATTAAATGTTTTCTTAAAATACTTTTAAAATATTTGTTATGATCAAATATTTATTGTAATACCTACTACTAGCTTACTTAGATAGCTTTAAAAATTATTTGATATAAATATTCTCATTCTTTCACAAAAATAATAATAATAAGCAATTATTCATGTTCAAACTTATTTAATCAATATCTAGGTCGCCCTGGGCCTCGATTTTGACTTCCAGTTACCATTATAATCATGCATATTATTTTCACCCTAATTACCCCTTCCTAGATACCACCCGTATTCCCACCCTTACTTCCTTCCATACCCCAATAATACTGACCTATTAAAAGTAATTTCATAGGTGATGTCAATCTACACACTGTATCACTAACAGTTATTAATTTGATGCGACATGACGCGGATGCGATGTAGGTAATAAGTAAAGAAACGCAAATAACCTGTACTTTTCGTTTCTTTAGCTTTAGCTTTCCGGCCGCGGATTCCGCCCGCGTGTAAGTCAGTTGTAGCCCAAAACCATTAACCTCTTTTTACGCGGTTGGATAAGAAGTATCCTATGTCCTTTCCCGATTCTCAAACCTTTCCCATACCAAATTTCATCCAAATAGGTCCAGTAGTTTTTAGGTTATTCGTTGTTATAAAAAATCCTAAAATACAAATCTTTCCTCTTTGTAATATTGGTGTAGATTTATAATTAACTTCATAGATTTATAATGAATTTCGTTCAATTATTCACCTCAAGTTTAACCTCCTTAATCCTGCCCTTTCTTAGCGGACGTCAGCCGCGTAGATTTTCAAACTCGTTAAACCCTTACTAGTGTAACCTTAGTATAGTGCTTCTGCATTTCATGCCAGCCAACGTAATACTGAATTTCATACTCCTAACTTCAAAAACATCACAAACAAAGGACTTTCATACGAACTTGGAACCCCAATTTGACGCCCTTAATTTGGCTCTGTTGCAAAATTCATTCTTCGTGGACTTCTAACTGTATACTATAGTATAATTTTAGAAGTCTAAGAAGAATGAGTTTTATAATATATATTTGTATTATTATAAATTTATACTATAGTCCAAGAAGAATGAATTTTGCAACAGGGTCAAATTAAGGGCGTCAAATTGGGGTTTCAAGTTCGTATGAAAGTCCTATGTTTTTGAAGTTAGGAGTATGTAATTCAGTATTAGGAGCATGCTCCTAACTTCAAAAACAAAGGACGTTCTTATAAACATTGAGCGCCAATTTGCCAGGTGCGTACTACCAGAGATGTGAGCGGTGTAAGAGGAAAAATCACCAATAGGATCGCTGCGGTGAGACTCTGGAAATTAAGCGATTCTATTGGTGGAGACCTATAAACTACCTACCTGCCGAATTGAGCTTCGTATAAAGGTTTCGCAGTTTTCGAGATTTCGTGTTTAGTTAGTGAATGACCGGAAAGGTCACTAACTTTTATATATAATATAGATTACCTACCACAGGCACACCCACACAACAAATAATTTACTGAGGCACTAGTATTTATTATTATTGATAAGAAAAGATAAGTTAGTGTTTGAGAGACAGCGTGTTGCCAACCGTCTTTGACGGGAAATACATACAAGGAAGACCTTTTGGTGATTTTGCATTCAATTTCAATTTATTCTATGACTCGAACTGGATCGATGTGACGTAAAGGACATTGTCCACTTGTATGGACCTTTTGGCCAACAATGATCAGACACTATAGGTATAAATATGATATAGGTTTAATAGCTTACACCTGGTAAAATAATATTAACATAGATGTATTGTATCAGGATGTTAGACAAGCTTGTTCACATGTATTAGCTTTAGAAATAAAAGTAAAAAGTGATAAATAAGTAAAAAAACGTATTTATTACATTTTTTATTATTACTTATTATCATTAACAGTACGTTATCTAGAAACTGGGCAGGTGGATTTACATCTTCCCGATACCTTGCCCAGCTCAAAAACCAAATTAATTTCATTCATGACATGTGCGCATCAACCCCGTGTCCTTCAGCCCACACTGCAATTGCAGCAATAAAATAAACAAACAATGGACATGTTAAAATATGTAATTATATAATGTAATGACATAATGCTTATTTTAATTGTAATTTAATTTTCTATTCTACCGAACATTTTATTTTAAAAAATGGTTATTGTATTGTATTGTATTATTATATTTTATATGCTCAACTAATTAATTTGGTAATTTTAATTTTGCATGTCAGTTATGTTTCTGACTGAATATGTGATACTACTCATTATTATGATTTGTACAACAACTTGTAACACCATATTTTACGCAATAAATCTCATTTCATTTCATTTCAATATTGTTTTATTGATTCCCCTCCCCTGGCTCAGGAGATGTTTCGGTATCCAAAGGCAGGCCAGGGTCATCGTGAGAAGTATCGGTCTACGTAGGAGCCGAAGTCATAGTGATCGTGAGGAGAATCGGTGTCCATTAGCGGGCCAGCGTCGTCGTGAGAGGAAGAACCACCGAAATCCATTAGGAAAACGAAAACGCAAAAGAATCCAACGAGCGAGAGCTGCTATTCATAACACCGGGAAAGCAAAGTGAAATGTATGACATTGACATGACATCGGTGACAACTACAATTTATATAGATCGTTTAATTTCTTCACAATCGTTTTTTTCTCTGGATGGACTAGTGTGGTTTATACACTCGCCATTTATCAATTTAGTTCAATCGTTTTGAATATTTGTAACCAAATACCTAGTCGAGTATTATGGTGCAGGTATTGCTGTAGGGAACTGCTGCTGAGATAGAGACAATCTTTGTCCTGCAATTCGAGCCATATATAAAATGGGTCCTAGGGATTCTTTGAGGGATCTTTTTAAAGACATTGATATTTCAACTTTACCAAGTCTGTATATATTTGAAAATATTATGTATGTTCGTAAACATTTGAGTAAATTTAAATTAAACAGTGACACGATTACAATACTAGGAATAAAGATAAAATAGCGGTGCCAGGTTTTAGATTAGCAAAGACAAATAAAAGGTCCTTCTTAGGTAATTGTGTCCGGTTTTATAATAAAGTTCCCAAACATATTACAACGCTCACAGAAGGGAAATTCAAGTGGCACGTGAAAAACATATTGATTAAAAAATCCTACTACACAGTTTCTGATTACTTAAACGACAAAAATGCCTGGACAATTCCGCCTCTGCCAAGCTATTGCCTGTCACCTACTGTACGATCCGCGTACAGGCTCTTAATTCCTTTTGAGGTAGTGGACTGTATGAGGTGTAGAAAACAGATGTGAAGTACGACTATTCCTGCACGTTTTCAAAAAGAGGAAACGAAAACACTCCACCAACCTTTCATCCACGCGCTGCTTACAGGCTTTAACGTCCCAGGAGTTCCAGCGCGTGTGTGTCTCGGAGGATAGCAGGTTTGCAGTAGAGTTCACACACTGGTTTTAGAGGTAACGACGAGTTGACTGCTGCGCACGGCGCTTTTTTCACCACTGGTCTGTCTCCACCGTTCGACAACGAGTAGATGTCAAACTGGCGAAGTGATTTCCATCTACCTCTTTTTTTTTGTACATGCAGGGATTGAACATACCCCTCACCGAATTCAACACGGTTGAATTCCCTACCTCAAATAGGGCCAAGAGTGAAAGATAGAACAATCCTCAACATTATGTAACAAGTATGAAACTTAGATATATGTTATATAGGTAGATGTGTGAGGTTATATAATAAATGAAAAGGTAAATTAACAAAAGAATGTGAGGTGAGTAATGAAATGTAGAAGATAAAATTAATAGATATATATATAGAGGTAGTTAATTTGCATAAGGTAAAGGGCAAATTTTGTTAACCGGTCGTTTAATTAGACCGTTTTTGGTTCGGACGCTGACAACACGCACGATTTTGTCCACGCCTTCGTGTGTCGCTTCAATCCTGCCGAGTGGCCACTGGAGAGGTCGAGTCAGGTTGGACTTCAGCAGAACCAAATCTCCAATCTTCAGATTAGGTGGTGAAGAAAACCACTTCGCTCTCTGCTGCAGAGTGTGAAGGTAATCATCGGACCATCGTCTCCAAAATAACTGTGAAGCCCTTTGAATGAATTGCCAACGTGACAATTTATTCTGAGGCACTTCCTCAAACTCATATTCCGGGACGGCTACGAGACTCTGACCTATCAGGAAATGACCTGCAGTGAGGACTTCGAACTCGTTAGGGTTATCGGACAAGGAGCACAAAGGACGCGAATTAAGCACGGCTTCGACTCGACAAAATAGTGTTGACAGCTCCTCAAACGTAAGGGACCTGTCGCCTACAGCACGGAGGAGCAGATGTTTACATTGTTTTATTCCAGCTTCCCAGATTCCGCCCATAGACGCGGCGTTTGGAGGGTTCGTTCGCCATTCTACTTGACGTGCTGTCATTCCGCTAAGAATCTCGTCACGATTACGTTTATCTTTCCAGAAGGTCGCGACTTCTTTGAGGTGTTTAGCGGCAGCTAAAAAATTGGAGCCGCAGTCACTGTACAAACAGGAAGATAAGCCTCGTCGTGCTACGAGACGGTCATAAGCAGCTAGGAAATTTTCACAAGATAATGAAGAGAGTACTTCACAATGTACAGCCCTTGTAGAAAAATCTATAAATAAGCATAGGTATGCCTTGTGTACCTTCGCGTTACGACGTAAACTTTCCTTGACAAGGAACGGGCCGCCTAAGTCACAACCAACGTGGTCGAAAACCTTGTGAGGCAGGAGACGAGGTGCGGGTAATGTACCCATTTCCGGTTGTAACGCGGTAGGTCGGCACTTAAAGCAAATTTTGCATTTCGATAACACGGATCGAATGACATTGCGAGCACCCACAAGCCAATAATTTTTACATAATATTCCCTGTAACGTACGAGGACCTACATGTAAGTATTTCATGTGTAGATAATTTATTAATAATTTGCTAGTATGACATTTCGGAAGTAACACCGGATGCTTCATATTATAGGGTAGGTCGGCTTGTACGAGTCGACCCCCCACCCTGAGGAAATTGTGAGAGTCCACGAAAGGTGATAACTTTCGTAGCGAGGGAACAAATTTCCCTTTCTGCAAAGATAAGATGTCTGTACTAAAATGGTTTGTCTGAAGGACTTTAATTATTGTGGTGTGAGCCTGCTTTAGCTCAGAGGTCGTCAGAGGTCCCACAGATCGCTCTGATTTATTGCGCAGGTTATTCACGAACCTATGACACCACGAGATTACTCGCTGTAATCTGTTGAATAAAGAAAACTTTTCGAAAGTTTCTTCGAGGTCGTTACAAAAAACGTTTTTGTCTTCAAAAGAGTTAAATGCAAACGTTGCACTATTTGTTTTCAGCTCGGAAACCTTAAACTGTTTATTAACATAAAATGACTCTATAGGCCATTTATCTCTTACATCGCATAACCACGCGGGGCCCTGACTCCACACCGCGGCGACTTCTACGAACCGCGCGGGCATCACACCACGTGAGCAGATGTCAGAGGCATTGAACTCGCTTCTAACATGGTACCAGCAGCTAGGTGGAACGACGGCTGTGATCTGACTAACACGGTTAGCCACAAACGTTTTCAGCATATAAGGTTGTGTCTGAATCCACGCCAACACATTTTTAGAATCGCTGAGGGCGATGATCGAGTATTTTACGGTAGATAAATTTTGTACGACAAAATTTACTAATTTTCTAAGCAGCCGGGCTGCTTCTAGCTCCAATCTCGGTATTGAAAGAAGAGGATTCAAAGGCGCGACTTTCGACTTACTAGCCAGCAATCTAACCTTAACACTGCCTGCGGTATCTACGCTGCGTAGGTATAAACATGTCGCGAAACCGCGGCTTGAGCCATCGCAGAACGCGATCAGTTGTACCTCACTAAACTCGGGTATTAAAACGTGACGATCGAAACGCAGTTCGGACAATAGCGGCAACTCAGCGATGAATCGATTCCACTGCGAGCACGGCTCGGGTGGCAATTTACTATCCCAATCGCTGATACCTAATTTCCATAGATCTTGCATAATGCACTTCGCGACGAACGTGCAAGGTGAAATAAATCCTACGGGATCGAAAATACTCGCGAGTAATTTTAAAACTGATCGTTTGGTCTGTTTAGTGTCAGTCATGTTATAGTTAAATGCGAAACTATCGCACGAAGGTAGCCATGTCAAGCCTAAGACCTTGAGAGAAGACGATAACGTATCGTCGTGAAAATCGATTGCCGAAACCTGATCCGATTGCATCCTGCCTAGCAACTCGGGACAGTTACTCGCCCACTTTCTTAATTCGAAACCACCACTTTTGAGAAGGTCTATTAAATCGTCTTGCAATTTACAAGCTTGTTCTTTTGACTGGCATGACCACAAGAGATCATCAACATAAAATCCTTGCGTGACAACCCTAGCGGCTTCGACGCGCGGCTGATGGTAAGCGCGCGGCGGCTGGTCTGGCGAGGGAGCGCACGCGGCCGCGGCGCCGGCGGCAGCGGCGCGGGCGCGCGATATCTCGTCCGCGGCTAGTTGATGTAACGTACGTACAGCTACATATGGTGCGCTACGGAGTCCGTAGGTATTCGTTTTAAGTTCATAGGTACGCACCGGTTCTGTCGGAGATTCACGCCACAGAATATGTTGATATTTCCTATCGGCGGGGTCTATTAATACGGCACGGAACATTTTCGAAACGTCAGCACTAAAACATACTTTAAATAATCTAAAATCTATGATTATTTTTAATAAATCAGGAAGTAGTTTTCTGCCTGTCAAAAGTGCATCGTTGAGTGAAATTCCGTTATTGACCTGGGCCGATCCGTCATAAACAACACGCAGAGGCGTACTAAGTGAAGACGGGCGCAGAACACAATGGTGCGGAATAAAATACGCAGAGGGTTCAGTACCTCGGTATAACTCCATATGCCCGAGAGATTCGTATTCGCGCATAAATTCTACGTAGGCCTTATGAAGGTCTGGAGATCGAGCGAGGCGGCGCTCGACCTGGTTGAGACGTTTAAACGCCACATCAAAGGAATCACCGAGAGGTTCGTGATCAGGGTTCAATAAAATCGGAGAAACGTAACGACCTGTTTCATCGCGATAATGTTTATCTAAATATATTTTTTCCGCCAATTCATCTAACGGATTTATCGGAACTTCGCACGGCAAAGCTTCCGTTTCCCAAAATCGTTTGAGAGTATCATTTAAATTGTCGTTATCTACAACATAAGTTGTGTGTAATGATGTTGTACACGGCACAACATCGAGGCTGCTAGGAGAAGGCATCCCTAGTCTTCCGGTTATGACGTAACCAAATACGCTTCCTAACGCTACTGGTACATCACTATTTATTATGAATTTCTTTCCGTCGTAAATGTATGGAAACATATCACCCGCTAAAATAATATCGATCGGTGACTTCTTATAAAAACAAGGGTCTGCTAACTGTAAATCCTTGTATTCATTTGCTATGCTAACAGGTATAGGCACAGTCGGCAAGTCAGAGGTAATTTTAGGTAGTATTACTGCATCTATACTGAAGGTAGGCGTTGAGCTATGACGCGGCTGCACTGCGCACGAAACCATTCCGTAATTCTTTACATATTCACCACCAAGTCCGTAAATATTGTATGGGCATTTTTTCGTCGATAATCCCAAGCGCTCATAACAATCCTTGGAGATAAAACTGGATTGTGCACCCGAGTCAATAAGCACGCGACATAATTGATACTCATTGTATGCGTCTAATACCTTTACCACGGCGGTACCTAAAACAACTGTGGAAGCGTTCGCATGCGATGACGACATGCAAGTGTTATTCACTACGGCTATCCCAGGCGGCTCCCTCAGCTGAGCGGTTGATTGGCTAGACGCCGGTGTCGGAGCTTCGCGATGTAAAAGTACATGATGACGGGGTGACTTACAAATTAAGCAAGTAAAGTTGCTTTTACAAGCACTAGCAAAATGATTTGGTTTAAGACAATTGTGGCATAATTTTAATTCATTGGCACGGCTAATACGTTGATCGACGGACAATTTACGAAATGTATCACATCGATAAATCATATGTTCTTCTCCACATTGTAAACAAATCATTCTGGGACGTGTCGAAGAAGCGTGAGAATAATTTCTAGAAGTACCCTGTTTTTTATCAGTAACTTGCATTTTACTTTGCACTGGAATTGCAGGCGAATATGATGCAGCATGATTCAATACCTTAATTTGGTTGTGAACGAATGAAATAAGGTCATCGAAGGTAGGTATCGAATTTTGATCTAATTTTTGTTCGAAAGATTTTCGAGTTTGCGGGTCCAACGCCCTTAATGCGATATGACACATTACGTAACTATTCAAGTCCTCGATATTTAACGCACTAATCGCTTTGTAAGAATAATCAAAGTTCTCAATGAATGCATCAAGATTCGAGGTAGATTCCTTTGTTAACGGTTGGAAGTTAAGCATTTTATCTAAGTACCTACCAACCAACAATCTATTGTCGTGATATTTATCTAATAAACTTTGCCAGACTAGATCGTAATTACATGCAGATATCGGCAAACTTTTTATAATGTTTAAGGCAGGGCCTTTGACACATGAGAGCAAATAATGAAATTTCTCAATTTTCGGAATATGAGGTTGATTATGTACCATGGAACAAAAGGTCTCGTAAAATGTAGTGAAATTTTCTACATTAGAATCGAACGTAAATAGCTCAAGTTTTGGTAAACGAGGTTTTATTTCATTAGCGGAGCGGGCGGGGTTACCGCTCTTATCATCATGAGATTTAGGTCGATTTTGGTTTGCACACAACTTGACTCGAAAATACAGGTCATCGAAACTTTTCAATTCATGACTTCTAAGGACTGACTTCGGATTACTTCCGAGTTCGTTTTCGAATATTTCGAAGATTAATTTCTCGAACGAGCTACGTAGGTCACTTATTTCTGACACATGCATTAGAAATAATTCGGTTGTGTCCGAGTCCGATAAATCGCGGGACATGTCGTAAACAGTTTGCATCTGCTGAAACATCCGTTGTTTCCGATGAATTAACACGGTTAATTCATTGGACATTCCAGTTTCGATGTCATCCTTTAAGTCCTTAGAAGCCATGGATTTAGCTTCTTTCGATGGCCGCGCCATTTTGTGAAACCGACACACAAACGACGACGGTTACAATTTTCAATTTAAATATTTGGCAAAACTACAATATATTTTATGCAAATTAACTACACAATAGATAAATAAATACTTGTACGACAAGATTATATAAAATGTATAGTGTAAAATAATAAGTAAAAATATATATTATAATTATGTTAAGAACGTCTTAACAGTGACGAATGTAATAACGCACGGCGTTAATTACGAGGTAATGTTGAGGTAATCGCGGTCGAAGTGACCAAAAAAAGATTGTACGATCCGCGTACAGGCTCTTAATTCCTTTTGAGGTAGTGGACTGTATGAGGTGTAGAAAACAGATGTGAAGTACGACTATTCCTGCACGTTTTCAAAAAGAGGAAACGAAAACACTCCACCAACCTTTCATCCACGCGCTGCTTACAGGCTTTAACGTCCCAGGAGTTCCAGCGCGTGTGTGTCTCGGAGGATAGCAGGTTTGCAGTAGAGTTCACACACTGGTTTTAGAGGTAACGACGAGTTGACTGCTGCGCACGGCGCTTTTTTCACCACTGGTCTGTCTCCACCGTTCGACAACGAGTAGATGTCAAACTGGCGAAGTGATTTCCATCTACCTCTTTTTTTTGTACATGCAGGGATTGAACACCTACATAATTTAAACAAATATTGTATTAACTCTATTATATAGTAAGTATGTAACACATTGTTAAAATAAGTTTAAAAGAATGGCCCCGAGTTTCTTGCCCGTTCTTCTCGCAGTGCCTCTATACAATTTATTTGCTGAACGTGGCAGTACAATGTAGAATATTTCAATACTAAAATTTGTAATTGACCTTCAAAAGAGCGTCTTAGACGCCTAAATTGAATAAATGATTTTGACTTTGACTTTGAGTCAAGTCGCAACAGTCACGTTTGAAAAAAGCCACAGTCAACTCATTACGAAGTCATATTTCACAAAAAGCTTTATATTTTGATTACCGTATTATGTTTTTGGCAGCATTGTAGTATGAAAGACCGATAAATGTGCGTATATTATTTATTACTTATTTTGAATAGGTTTAAGTTGATACAAAGGTAATGTGCAGAAATTATTTTTAAATACGATCTGATTAATTGACTAATTTACCCTTTTCGGGCACCTTGTTCACAGAAAGCCGGAAATCGACAATATTCTTTCCTTGGGTCAACAAGGTCGTTTCGGTTGATGTTTAACTTTTTGAGTAGGTACCTTATCATGTCCATGATTGCAGTAACGCAGAAGCTAATGACCATAGACGCAACGCAATAGGTTATATCGAACGCATCCCGTAGTCCTTTTTAATCTGTGCCGTAGTTTAGTTAGATGAGATCTGAGATGAGAATGCTAACGATCAGCATCATCTCATTCGGGATGTAGTCGAGGATATTATAACAGGCCTAACATAGAAAGTACAGCCTTCAAAGACTGCACCTGGAACTCACTGAATTAATTATTTTTGTGATTCAAAAGATGATACGGACCGCCTGCGCGGCCGTCCATATAATTTTAAAATGCTGCTTACTTATACAGGTACACACAGATAGGGCACCGTTTTGCCTAATCTTGATAAGGAAAGTAATAACGTTCGGTAGTGTACCTTCCCAATATGAAAATATAGAAGACCATAAACCGCAGGTGCTCAAATTCTCACACTTACAAAAATACGATTGAATACGAAAATAAAATGGCGAACACCTCCTGCGCGGAATTAGGTCACTGTCACTGCTACAGGCGATGTATAATTCAAAGCAGTACGCACAAGGTCAATACTAATTATCTATGCGCCAATGAATCATCTGTCAGCAGGGCTTTTTATCTCTGGTAGTTATCGCTAGTCCTTTTTATTCTGTGTCGCTAGGTGCGAGTGCGACTTATGGTATGTGAGTGTAGGTATAGGTATACCTACATAGGTACTGGACGGCCATTCTCGTGCAGTGATATGTATATCATAGTAGATAAATATCGAGAAAACATGGCGAATATCGAGTCGTGTAGTTTTGTGTTATTCTCGCAATATCACTATCGATAAATATCAAGACCTAGCGATCGACAACGACATTGTGATATCGGGATTATCATTATACTTTCTATACACATGAACACAAGTTCATCTGTGGACAATTTTTATATCTACCACTCGCGAGAATAGCATTTTTGTAAAAAGTCGATATTTTTGGGATATTAATAGTCTATAGGTGACACGGGATAAATATTGAAAATCGATAAATTTATCCCAGTTTTAAGAATTGCCCCCCTGAGCAAAATTTATTAATACCGACTTTATAAAAAAGGAGGAGGTACGCAATTCATCTGTTTTTTAAATCCGAGCTTTTGACTGAGTGAACAGAGTTTGATGATTCTCTTTTGATTGGAAAGCTGATGCTTGCCGTGAAGTCCCATTTAAATTTAATCAAAATCGATTTGACACTCCAATAACCGAAAAGTATTGTCCATCTTGATGATGTAGTCATTGACAGACACAACTTGAATGGCAATCGATCCCTTATGTAGCAAGAGTCACTAAAAAGGGCAATTTTTTTTTTATAAAATGGAACATTCAACACTCAAATGTGTGAAATAACTTGTCGAAGTCAGTACCATGCGCACAATATTGTGATAACTGATAATAGGTGTAAATAAATATTGGTACCTTTGAACCATCAGGTACCGACTTCAACATGAAGAATATCCCAAGCAGATAAAAAGATATTTATATATATATTATAATTTTTTTTTTGTTTAAACGTTTTTCTCGTAGAATATCCCAAGAAACTATAAAGAGATTTGCTTCATAAAAAAATGGAACCCACTTCAACACTCAAATGTAGGTACTTGGTTTAAGTGGGTACAATTTTTTTTATGAAGAAATTCTCTTTATAGCTGCAATTATAGCCGCCTTCTAAATAAATGCAATCTCCAGGACGCCTGCAAACTGTGGGATTTATGGCAAACCCCCCCCCCCCAATTAAAGGGGAGGCATTTGTGCAACGGTGGATGTCAACGTGGTTGATGATGATTATCTAACTTGTAACATTATAAGTATGTCAACCTAAGAATATTAAAACGAGCAAAGCACTAGCTGTTAAGCTATACTACGTCCTTTTCCATTGCATGTGCTGCAGACCATTCAGAAATTAGCAGAATGTTCTGCACAACATATTACATTCTTTAATATGAAATAGGTAACTTGGGTACCTACCAGTAACTTTGTACATTTATATCGGATGGCAAGATGTTGTGGCGTGCTCCTTCATCTGAAACAAAAGATGATTATTATTACATACAGACACAAATATAAATTTCAATAACATCATTATAAAAATTATACTTACATAGCCATGTAACCCATCGGCGCAAGCGACGCAAGTTGAGAACAATGGATCAGCCGGCGGCCGAGCGATAAGAATGGAATGCATCGCCCGGGCGGGAGGCAGCCGCCGCCGCTCGCGCCGGCCGACCGGCAAACCAACCAGTGAGATAGACACTTCCGCGCTGGCACCACGTCGCTCGTCGTTTCACCCTCATAACATTATTTACGCGATTTATTAAATTCAATATATTAATTACCTTAGTGATAACGTTACAATACCTCATTGTGTGTATGTACAGTTTTGACATAAACATATCTAGTGAAACCATTACTGTGCATCGTTATTCATTATTATCCTATTATAATATTGGTAATACCTACACATTACCATACTGGTGACCCTATCAATATTGGACACTTCCCGGAGTTACTAAGGTGAGCCTGTAAATTCAAGAATGTCGACAGACGGAAAAAACCCGACGGCCGCAGGATCGGCTTACATGGAGCCAACTGATGTTTTCCGAGTGGGCGTAAAATTACCACCTTTCTGGCCGGAAGAACCAGCGGTATGGTTCGCACAGGTGGAAGGCCACTTTCTTCTGTCACGAATCACGGATGACAAAACGAAATTCTACTTCGTGATTTCTCAACTGGAACACCGTTATGCCGCAGAAGTTAAAGACATTATTATCGCGCCGCCTGTCGGATCCAGCTACGAGACCTTAAAAGCAGAGCTAATTAAAAGATTATCGCAATCAAGGGAGAAAGAGGTAAAGCAACTACTTACCCATGAAGAGCTTGGAGATCGTCGTCCGTCGCAATTTCTACGTCACTTACGCCATCTAGCCGGTTCTGAATTGCCAGATGAATTTTTGAAGACAATCTGGACGACCCAACTACCAGCACACGTACAGACAGCCATCGCATCACAACCTCGCTCAGACCTAAGCAGCTTGGCTGACTTGGCAGACGCTGTTATGGACATCGTATCGACGACACCGCAAGTAGCAACTACTTCTTTTGCCTCGGGATCAACCTTGGATATGATGTCGAAACAAATCGCAGAGCTGACAAAAAAGGTGGAAGCACTATCTCAAGAAGGTCGTAGATCTAGACCGCAAGCTCGCAATAACCATCGCAGCCGCAGTCACAGCAACACGCGATCACACTCTAACCATCAACGTTTTCCAACATGCTGGTATCACCACAAATACGGAGCGAAGGCAAACAAGTGCCAGAAGCCTTGTGATTTCAAGACGGAAAACTACCAGGGCGGTCGCTAATGGCGACAAACGATTGCCCCAGCTCAGGTCGCCTTTTCGTCACAGACCGTACTACCAAGACACAGTTTT
This sequence comes from Plagodis pulveraria, assembly GCA_963890685.1. Lineage (NCBI taxonomy): Eukaryota > Metazoa > Arthropoda > Insecta > Lepidoptera > Geometridae > Plagodis > Plagodis pulveraria. The sequence continues at coordinate 4,127,000 of OY982968.1, forward strand.
TAGTTGATACAGGCAGCGATCTCTGTGTTTTTCCAAAACAGTTACTACGACAAAACCGACCCAAAACTGAACACACGTTTTTGCTGCAAACGGTTCAAACATAGCAACGTATGGATACACGCACATCGTCCTGAACCTAGGACTGCGTAGAGATTTTCCCTGGCGATTCACAGTGGCCGACGTCACGAAGCCTATCATCGGCGTCGATTTCCTATCATTCTTTAATCTGATAGTCGACGTTCGAAACCAAAGACTTATAGACAACACCACTACACTTGCATCGTCAGCAGCATCAGTCTCTTCATCCGTCACGATTTCTTCTGTGAAGATAATGACAGGTGATTCAAAATACCTCAATATTTTGAAAGAATTCCCTGAAATCACTCGTCCATCAGGCAACAACTCTACCTCCAGCCACAACACGGTTCATCATATTAAAACAACACCAGGACCTCCAGTTTTCTGCACTCCACGACGCCTCGCACCCGACAAGCTAAAGATAGCCAAGCAAGAGTTCGACGCCATGCTCAAGAACGGAACAGTTAGACCATCGGACAGCCCCTGGTCTTCTCCACTACATCTAGCTCCCAAGAAAGATAATGGATGGAGACCATGCGGAGACTACCGCCAGTTGAACGCAAGGACGATTCCAGATCGCTACCCTATACGTCACATACATGACTTCGCCCATAACTTCTCAGGCTGCCGTGTATTCTCGACTATCGATTTGGTGAAAGCCTATAACCAACTACGCGTCGCGGAGGACGATATTTGCAAAACTGCAATCGCTACCCCGTTCGGCCTATTTGAATATCCATTTATGAATTACGGCTTGAGAAATGCGGGTCAAACATTTCAACGTTTCGTGGATGAGATGACCCGTGGACTCGATGAATTCTGTTACCCGTATTTGGACGATTATATCATTTTCTCAAGGGATGAGACTACCCACGAAGACCACCTTCGCCAGATATTCACCAGACTCAAAGACTACAACATGGTGATCAACTTGAACAAGTGTGTTTTCGGCGTTCCAGAAGTAAATTTCCTCGGATACACAGTCTCTGCTGAAGGCGTAAAACCACTGACGAATAAAGTAGAAGCTATCAAGAACTTCCCTACTCCGAAGAACGTCAAGGAGCTAAGGCGTTTCCTAGGGATGATCAACTTCTACCGCAGGTTCATACCCAATGCAGTGAAATACCAAGCACCTCTCAACAATCTACTTACCGGTTCAGTCAAAGGATCGCATCCAGTCGATATCTCAGGTGAAACCTTGAAGGCATTCGAAAGCTGTAAAGAGAGCCTGTGCCAGGCAGCACTCCTAGCATTCCCAGACCTTGACGCAAAGCTAGCAGTAGTTACAGACGCCTCGGACACAGCATTGGGAGCAGCCTTGCAACAATACAAAGATGGCAACTGGCAACCGCTTGCTTTCTTCTCACGCAAGTTAAGCCCAGCACAGCAAAAATATTCACCATACGATCGAGAGCTACTCGCAATTTATGAAGCGCTGAAATATTTTAGGCATACTCTCTGCTACTGCTCAATTGGTTAGAGCATGCCCCGGCTAAAGGGGCGGATGGACGCGGGTTCGAATCCCGCACATGACTTAAATTTTTCCTATCGTATATTTGTAATTTTGTAATGTAATCCGCATAGCAGGCGTTATTGCAATCATAACAATATAAAAATTATAAGGTTGCGTCATCATTTACAAGTATAAAACCAATTGCAAAATTGGTCTTGTTTGTAGTACAACGTAAGTGGTACTATAGATGTCGCTCCATCCCAATACGATGGTTAATGAACGGTAGGAAAAATTCGAGTTATGACGTCATGTCATGTTAGCTCAATTGGTTAGAGCATGCCCCGGCTAAAGGGGCGGATGGACGCGGGTTCGAATCCCGCACATGACTTAAATTTTTCCTATCGTATATTTGTAATTTTGTAATGTAATCCGCATAGCAGGCGTTATTGCAATCATAACAATATAAAAATTATAAGGTTGCGTCATCATTTACAAGTATAAAACCAATTGCAAAATTGGTCTTGTTTGTAGTACAACGTAAGTGGTACTATAGATGTCGCTCCATCCCAATACGATGGTTAATGAACGGTAGGAAAAATTCGAGTTATGACGTCATGTCATGTTAGCTCAATTGGTTAGAGCATGCCCCGGCTAAAGGGGCGGATGGACGCGGGTTCGAATCCCGCACATGACTTAAATTTTTCCTATCGTATATTTGTAATTTTGTAATGTAATCCGCATAGCAGGCGTTATTGCAATCATAACAATATAAAAACTACTGAGTTTTATTTTCCTTATATTCGAAATTAAAAGAAGAGTGTTTAACACGGGTGAAAGCCATAATTTCCTACTCGGATTATAGCCGTCTAAGTACCTCGTATGGGAATTGATTCCTTTTGTCCCTTGTATACAACAATCTACTATTCCTAATTCACGGTCGGATAACTGAGCTACTATATCGTCCTACTATACGTCCAATGAATATTACAAAGCCATTAAATATTGATTGATTAAGTTCGTAGTCTATTTTATCTACGACCTTTGTCTCCGCAGTCAATTAATTATTCAGGACGGAAATACTCTATGCGTGATAATAAATACGATATAGGTAGGTACAGCCTGCGTAAAGCAGCTTCCTGGTAACCATAATAAATTATATAGTTGTCAATTGGAGTAGGTACCTACATACTATAAAGCCATCCTTATACGACGGCTAAGAACGAGAGGACAAATTAGAGTCATGGGCCATATGTCATGTTGGCTTAACGGTCAGAGCATACCTCGGCTGTAGGTGTGGATGGCGCGGGTTTGAATCATTACTATAATTTTTCCCCTCGGTATTTTGTAATCAACATCACATGTTTCATAATTTACAAGTGTTTAGTGATCTCTCGCGCTATGCTCACAAATTACTTACTAATGGTATAATATGCTGTGGTATAATATCAGAGGTAGATACCATCTTCAGCCCAACTGTTTCTCATTCTGCACTTTCGTTCACTTTGGCGGTTCGCGTCCCAATATCATCGCGCGCGCTATATTAAAATAATACTAGTCTACGGCCAGCTACGGCGTAGAACGGTATGAGAGTTTATTACGAGTATAATATTATCATTGAACATTGGAAGAAAGGGCTTATAATTTTCTTTCGTTACTGAACTGTTTTATTAACCTAATACTGACTAAGAGCTATATACCACACTGCAGCTACTACAATAAAAGCATTTAGATAACCTATACCTAAGTCATTGCAGACTCACAGGCAATCCAAATGCTCCAACTACTACTATCAGTTGGTAGTGTGCCCAGCATGCTGGCAGCATTGCCCCGTTGAAGTGCAATGCTTATTCGTTGAGCCAAATAGGTGCCAGCGTTTTGATCAGGCGTGGCATCAACCAAGCTCTCTGATATATTTTTGGAAAATACGATGAGCTCCCGGTCTCCACGGACCTAACGTCCCTACACCAAACGGCTCAAATATGTAACCCATACCAAAGAACATATAATAATACTACGTAGATTAGCATACTTGCGCCGCTTGAGTTACTCATTAGCTGAAGTAGCCTCGGCGCCAGCCCTCACGTTGGTTTCAGAAAGATGCGACAGCGCTTAAGTAAAAAAAACATGTAGCTTATAATTAAGGCGGTAACAATGGCAATATTATTAAATCGTTGCTGGTGACCTTTTTATTCTGTGCTGGTGACTTAAAAAATCACATCACACAAAGAAATAGATACTTATGTTCTAAGGTTCTAATGCGCGCTGCCTGCAACGCGAACATTGCGTATGAAATTAGCGAAAATTAGAGAAAATAATATATTTCATGTGAACACGATGAAAAGAAAAACAAAGTATCAATATACAATACAAATTATTAAATAGGGCAATTATTTATATTCAAGAGATTTCAATTAAGTGTCCGAGTCATTTTTCAATTTGTCAAAATACTTTTGTACAAAAAATGGTAGTAGAATTATAAACGATAGGTACATAGTGTTTGTGACAAACCAACGGGGAAAAAATTAATGAAATGTAACATAAAAACATATGAATTGACTACCTCCTCCTTTTTTTTAAGTCGGTAAAATCACGTAACAATGTAGACAACACTTTGTTAGGGTTCCGTACCCAAAGGGTAAAAACGTGACCCTATTACTGAGACTTCGCTGTCCGTCCGTTAGTCACCAAGCTGTATCTCAAGAACGGTGATAGCTAGACAGTTGAAATTTTCACAGATGATGTATTTCTATTGCCGCTATAACAAAAAATACTAAAAATTCAATAAAATAAATATTTAAGGGGTGCTCCCATACACCAAACTTGCTTTTTTTTTACCGTTTCTTGCTCGATACTAATAACGATGACAAGTAGACGCTTTAACTATATATTCACAGAATATTTAGTTAAGGAACCCTTCGTACGCGAGTCCCACTCGCACTTGGCCGGTTTTTTTTATTTATGAATTTCGTACCCATCCAATCCTATGGGAGAGATTGGTAGGTGGGCTCCTAATTAGGGACACGAACCAAAGGGTAAAATGGAACCAAATTAAGCCTGTTGGTCTGTCTGTCCATCCACCCTAATATCACAGGTCTATTTAGGTATAGCTCTTACACAAAATGAGTTATAAACTAAAAAAAATATGTGTAGAATTTTGAACCAAAAGTAGAATATTGAATTCAAAGATTTTTATCTCAGGGCTAAACTTGGAAGTAAGCCGAAAAAATTTTTCTTGCTTCATAATAATGGGGCGTTATCCTATAGAACTCATCGAGTACAATACGAGTTATGCGGATCCCTAAAAGAGCGAGCCTCGACTCAGTTTTTTACACATAAAACATCACAGCCTGTATACTACTCTTACCTACTAAGTAACAACAGTTATAAAATATTAGTTATTATTTTTAAGCGCTCGTAGCGAAGTTTGCTAAGTTGTACTTAACCGATCAGCAAAGTTAAGCAACGTCCGCCGCGGTCATGAGTTGGATGGGTGACCACTACTGACATTACTACTGAGCGTGCACGTGCTTCGGAGCCGTCGGTCCCAGTTGTTGTCTTAGGACGGCAGTCGTTATAGCATGTAAATAGGGCATTTTGCGAATGCCTGCCTGTTCTAACAGTATGTTCCGGCAGCAGTTCTTGAGAGCCAGTATAGTTACAGGCACATGAGACTTAACAACTAGCAGTGCAGCTCGTCAATTGTGACGAAATGCATCTGTATACAGAGATTATCGCTTTGAATACCAGGTGGACCTCATGTTTATTCCGCCACAATCACACAAAAACAATATAAACATACTCGAAATATTGCATAGAGTAGTGTATGTGAAATAAAATATCATAGAAAGAGGTTATTGTATCAGAACGGGTAGTTTTACAAGTAGTCCTCAAATAAAATGATAAATGTACCAGACATCCCAATAATATCAACTTACCAACACTGCGATTAACGTGATAATGATGAATAAATCAACTATAAAAAATACCCTACCTAAGAAACCCCTGGCGCGGTAAATACAGTGGCGGTAGTAGGTATCGGCCGGTTTATTATCAAAAGGTGGCCCTCACCACCCGGCGATAACGCGCACTTCTGAGACAGCCGTATGCTTAGATAAGATACGCTCTCTTAGCGACAAGATTCAATATGCATTTTCCTGTTGAATGCGCAAACTATGCGCGTGGGAATATTAAATCTACAAGTATGTATATTGATTTCAAATATCAGAGTTATTGGAAGAATGCTAAGAACCTCTTAGAGTTGACTTCTCTTAGTTCTTACAAACATATGTGTTTGTGACGGAATAAGCACAAGGACCAGGTGTTAAAAGTATTTTGTGCTTGTAATTTATAATTTCATTTTTGAGGGTTTCCTTACCTCAAAAGGAAAAAACGGAACCCTTATAGGATCACTTTGTTGTCCGTCTGTCTGTCAAGACCCTTTTTCTCAGAAACGCGTGAAATATATTTGGCTGAAATTCAAATTGAATACTCAAGTCTACTGTCCCATAGAACTGTTAAATAATTAAACTTCTAAGCTAACGCATTTATAATAGATGCAGCCGTTTATGCCGCAAATTTTCGACACTCGCAAGGGCATCAAACCTATAGGCCGGGTTCCCACTATGCCGGACCGGCAGATCTCCCGGTCTGGTAAAATTGCCGGAAGGCCTAGTGGCGGTACAAATTGTATGAAGCTATTCACATGATCGAGTCTGGCTTTTTCGCCGAGCCCGGCATTTTTACAGAGTGTTTTGTCACTACAAAAACACCGGACCGCAGTAATGTGAACCAGTTCGACCCGTGTTCCCCGCCCCGCCCGTGCTCCCCGCACTTCATTCGGCTCACATTTTCTGAGTAAAGTAGACGTGTGGCATGAGCGGCATTCAAATAGAAACTTTAATTACGCTTGTCCAAGAGAGACATGTTCTGTGGGACAAGACCGAAGATGTCTATAAAGACAAAACCTTAAAGTTAGCAGCATGGCGTGAAGTATGTTTAATACTGAAACCAAACTTCGATGAACTGGAAGAATAAGAAAGAAAACAGTACGGTGAGTTTTTTAAATATTTTTATTGATAAAAATGCATTCACAATTTTAATTTATAGCTGCTGCCTGCTACGGAACGGAACTAATATCCGAAACAAAATAATTAGTAAATGATGTCCGTATAGTATTGGCATTATGGCCACCTCGAGTCGACCCATTTCGATCTACGGGTCTCGTTTCTTGTTCTTGTCCATTTTCTATATTTTGGTAATTTTTAAAATTTATACCGTCTTTATCTCTTCACAAAATTATGTAAGACAAGCTTTAATTACTTGAATTGCTGTTTCTACGTTCAGATCTATAGGCCGATGGAGTATTCGCCACTTATTTGCTATAATACCAAAAGCGCACTCAACGTACCTTCGTACTCAACTTAATCTATAGTTAAAAATCTTTTTATCATTATTCAAATGTGTACCTCCATATGGACGTAGGAGATTAGGTGTTAAAGCAAAGCCTTCATCGCCAACTAGTATAAACGGTAATTCCTCGTGCATGTTTGTATGAAGTGGTCGAGGCTTTGGTACATTTAAAGTACCATCATTGATCTTTTTCCAAAATGTACTATCCTTCAATATAGTGGAATCGCGTTCCTTGCCATACGAGCCCACACTGATAAAAATAAATCGGTACTCGGAATCGACAACTGCCATTAATACAAAGAATAATATTCCTTGTAATAGAAGAACATAGAACCACTCTTAGCTGGCTTCAAAATCCTAATATGTTTGCCATCTACTGCTCCAATACAGTGAGGAAAATTGGCTTTTCTTTCGAATCTAAAAGCGATGTCCTCCCATTCTCTCTCAGTATCAGTCAGCTTAAGGAAATCTGTCTGTAGGCTTTCCCAAATGACGTTGCTCATTTCTTTTATTATTTTACTTTTTGTCGAAACGCCCACTCTATATGAGTATTGTATTTCTTTGAATGAACATCCTGAAGCTACATATCTGAAATAAAAAGTATGTTTTGTTACTACATATTACATTATAAGTCACCAATAATCAAATTCTATTCTGATATTTTTTTATTTATTTCAGGAAAACTGGTTTCAAATAAATGGAATAATATACGAGATTCGTGGCTCAAGACGGTGAAAAAACAAAAAGATGAGTCTAAATCTGGATCTGCAGCCAAAAACACACGGAATTATTTATATCACGAGCAATTAATGTTTTTGAAAAAGATCTCCGAACCTCGACCGCCTCATGAGTCGGGTTCAAAAAAATCAAGAACCGAGACTGAAGTAAGCATGGAATCAGATTTTCGTTCACCTTTAATTAAAGATAAAAGAACAATTGATAATAAAGCAGTAAATGAGAAGATGTCAAAATTCTTGGATTCCAAAATGAACCCAGAAAAAGGAAACCATCGTCTTTCTTTTTTCAAAGGCATTATACCAGTCTTGAATACTTTAACTATCGAAGAGACTTGAGAATTTCAAGCCAGCGTTCTGACAATGTTGCAAAAAATGTAAAGTAGGAATTATGAGAGATAGAATTACGGACATTGGCGTCATTATAATCAGATGACCGGACCAGATCAATATACTCACTCTGGATACTACACACATCCTAATCAACAGGCGACACCTACGCAAGATCATCACTCTGGATACTCTACACAATATAATAGTAGCAACCAACAGGCAACAACACCTATACCATCAACTTCTTCCCACTCATCCAATCCGAATCCAGTGAATCGAGTTTCGCCAATGCTGTTGGCGAAACTGGATTCACTGTATTACATGTATATGTAATACAGTACAGGTTTTAAATTTGAGTACAAATAAAAACTTAAATGACTAATATGCATTTTTAATTAATAATTATCGTCAAAAGAACACACACACGCACTGTCTTACCTTAAACAAATGGCCAATCTTTGTTCTGGGCAAAAACATTCTCTAAAACTTGTATTTCGTACTCTTATGCCTGGTGAAAGTCGTCCCAGTAAATCGTCAAAAGTGGTTGTTGTCATTCGAAAATAATTGAAGAACTTTAATCCGTCACTTCTAAGTTCACCCATCAATGTTTCAAATGTCCCAAGTGTAAATCTTTCCCGTGAAATAGGATGTACCCCATACTTTCTTCTTTTATTTTGCCTTCTGTACCACCACCACCACAACACAACAATTTCGTCGTCCATTGTGGGCACAGGTCCAAATTCAACTGAGGTGCTTGTCCGATTTTCTTGTTGAATCCGGTGTAATGTGAACACTGTCCGGCGTCCGGTTTCCGGCAGATCTGCCGGTCCGGCATAGTGGGAACCCAACCTTAAGGGTGAACTGGCCGGTCACTTCTCCATACAAGCGTGGAAGAATCGCTCTCTTATTTGAGGTTTTATGTCAACTAAGCATGATATCGACTACTCACATTGACAAAATATGTCTCGTCCCCAGGGGTGGAAGGTCGCTTCTTCGTTTCGTCGCGACTCGTAATTAATTTTTTACCTATCGTTGTAATTTTATGAATTTAAGTTCTGTATTTATTTTTAGATCAGCATATTATCCTGATTCAGTAATATTTTATTAGTAAACTTAATAGAAAAACGACTTGAAATACAATAACAACATTTAATCAGAATCTCAACTTAGAGTCATACATGGTGAGTATCCTGTCGACCTCCTGAGCCCTTTCCTTCAACGTGACCATTTCACTGTCACTGAGGACGCTGGACTTGTTCCCCACGTTCTTGATCAGGAAGTGCTGCACGAACAGCTTGAGGCTCTCCCTGAACATGTGCAGTTTCGGAGGCTTGGATATCTTGTGGAATACCTCCAGGGAAGCCTGCAGATTCTCGTTCATGATGATGGCGAGGAGGATCTGCCGCATGAAGCGCACGGACTGCTTATTCAGCTCGGAGAATTGGATCACCTGTGAACAATTATATTTAACCCAAGTTAATATACCAGAAGGCTAGCAGCAGCGCTTTATGAGGAACTGTCATCCTACAGACGCCTGTCAAGCGCGGAGACAATGGCAGAAAAGGGAGATCTTTGTTCAACAGTGGATGTTATGACTGTTGATGATGATAACTACGATGCGAATTTTTAATTCAGTAGTAGGAAGTATCCACTGGTGGGTGAAATCTGTGCAGGGGCTTTCAGCTTCAAAACATGATGGTGCACCGTTTTAGTATTGCTTTAAGAGGAACGGGAAGAGAAGCTCCTACAGAAAAATAGGTATTGTAACAAAGTGATGCTGTCTCGCCGCTAAACGCCCGAACAGAATAGTGCGATGAAGACAATTGCAGCTTCTTCAAGTTTTGACATAAAATTTGCACATAATTTGCGTTCTGGGAGAAAACTTTTCTCCTATAGTAAACATTAATCAAATCTAAATATTTAGGTCTTATTTTATAATGAATAAAATAAACTTGGTTTATAGGTTTTCTTTATTTATCATTATTTTTCCAATAAATAATTCACAAACTAAAGATACAAGTTTTGAGAAAATATCTATATTTAAATACCCATTAATTCAAATTACTTCAATATAATGATAAAAATGAAAACCTATAAACCTGGATATTAATAACATCTATAACATTTCCAAAAATAATCTAAATCGGTGATTGTTTAGGGGGGTAGAAACGTTTTCTCTTTTTGTATTCAGATTCGAGACTTCCCTCTAGTCTTAATGGCTAACTAACACCACTACGAGTGCCCGACCCGTGGTACAACTGCGATGTCCAACTGGTTGTACTACGGAGAAGTAAAGTTACCCATGGTTCAACTCTTTTTTTATATGGTTCAACTGGTTGTTATATGGGGAAATATCTTTACCAATGATTCAACTCGAGTGAGTTATTTTTTCCTTGGTTCAACTAGTTGTACTACTGGGAATTAAATTTATCTATGGACTAGTTATTTATTTATCTATAGTCTAGGGCAAAGTCATATTTAGGTGCGACGACGAGCGAAGCGAGGAGGAGCGTTAGGCTACTTGTGACTACAACATCGCGCGAGCCGAGAGAGCGAAGGGAGCGTGCCGCGGCAGCGGCCGGCGATGCGCCACTTAAATTTAATTTCATATACTACTTTTGGTGATCATTTACTACTTTATCCCCTTAGTCCAACCAGTTGGACATAATTCCACCGTTGTACCATGGATCATAATCATAAATATATAAAAAAAGAGTTGAACCATGGGTAACTTTACTTCTCCGTAGTACAACCAGTTGGACATCGCAGTTGTACCACGGGTCGGGCACGCCTATGTTTCAGCACAGCTGATAGATTACATTAATGTTTTAGAAAAAAAAAGGTTAAGAAATATAGCTAGTGACAATTCCGCTTAATTTTCCTGCTATGCCTAAAATATAAACGTCACGTAGCATTTCAATTCTACAGTGATAGCATAAGCGATGATAAGCTCGATAAGAGCAATGATAGCCGAGCGGTAATAGCTATGGACTGCGGTGCCACAGTTCCACGGTTCGATCCCCATCGCCGCATCGGCTTGAGCTTCATCGCATGATGGAAGGGCTCGCCTGGCTTGCTCCCACCATCAATTAGAAAATCTATCGACAAGCACCTGACAGCGTGTCTTTGAGAGCTAGTAAATTACGGTAGGTAAGGTAGACATAACATCTTAGAGTGATGAGCGCAGGGCAGTTCGTCACTTGTGTCGAAATGCATCTGTCATAGGCAGAGGTTACCGCTTGACATCAGGTGGGCATCTTGCGAGTTCCGACCCTAAATCATAAAAAGAAATAGTTGTTCGGTTCCAGCAGCATTCCTTGAGAGCCAGTGAAATTACAGGCACATGAGACTTAACAACTAAGTCTCAAAGTGACGGGCGCAGTGGAATTCGTGACTTGTGATGAAATGCATCTGTTATAGGCAGAGGTTGGTCCCCTTAATATCAGGTGGGCCCCGAGCTTGTTTCGTCACTATAAGGCCACGTGGCGTTCATGACGTCACGTCAGCTAAACAGGAATATTAGGCGAAACTGTCACTAGATATATTTTTAAATTTTTCGGGTGTGTTTCTAAAATATTAATTTAAGGTTGAACTGGCCGGTCACTTCTCCATACAAACGTCGTAGGGTGATCACTCCCTTATTTGAGATTTTAGGTCCAGACTTAAGCATAACACCGATCGATATCGTCATTATCTAGGCTTGTATGATGCCAGAATTTTAAAAAGATTATTAAGTTGGTTTCATAACTTATTATGAGCCTCGAAAACTTTTTAAGAAAATGTTTCGAGGCTCATAATTCTCAAGTTAATTATTTATTAAATTTCGGCATCATACAAGCCTAGACAATGACGATATCAATCGGTATTATGCTTTATTTTGGACCTAAATCGCCAAATAAGGGAGTGATCATCCTACGACGTTTGTATGGAAAACGGGCCGGCCAGTTCACCCTTAATATTTACTTATAATATTGTTAAAATATATTTGTTATTATCTAATATGGTTTTTCTGCAATATAACGCCTGAATCTATTAATTATATTAAAAGGAAACCTTTAAAACAGAGAGCAGCAATCCCTTCTCCATGATGAGATGTATGAGGAACTGCGCCAGGTTGGTGACGGCTTGCTTCGGGAGGTTCTCCAGCTCTTTGATCTTGTCCCACACCGAGTACTGGATCGACAACTGTCCAAAAAACACATTATATCGTTGAAATATCGGTTATTATTGCAATAGAGCTTATGTTGAAAATGTATTCAATAGCTTTGATATTTATATGTACGTAAAAAGCATGATAGCACAAATTACAACACAAACCCATGAACCGCGTCAGAAGAGACATGAACTACACGATAGAAAGAGAGGCGCCTTGTAGGTGAATATAAATGTTAGGTACTCAGCGATGTGCGATCTGAATTGCTCTTTATTGCGTCGTTGCAGAGTTGCTTATTTATTTAAATGTCTTTACGGAGAGGTCCTTCTGGTTCTATTTATTCTTTTTTTTTATTCCCGATAGGTTAGCCTTTTACCACTATCTCACCTGATGGTAAGTGATGATGTGGTCGGAGATGTTGTTCAGGCTAAGCTAGAAGTACTGGCTCTCAAGGACAGCTGCCGTAACACACCATTAGGTGCTTGGCGGCAGATTTTCTACTTGAGGGTGGTAGCTTGCCAAGCGGGCAATCGCAAAATGTCCTACCACCATGCTATAACGACTGCCATCCTAAGACAACAACCGGGACCGACAGCTTAACGTGCCCTCCAAAGCACGGAAACGCTCAGTAGTAATGTCCCTAGCGGTCACACATCCAACTTATAACCGCGCGCAACGTTGCTTAACTTTGCTGTTCGGTTGAGAACAGCTAAGTAAACTTCGCTACGCAACCGCTTCAAAAATCTTCAACTAACCTGGTATTTCCGATCAATCTGACAAAGTTTCTGCCCCAGCACGGCATAGTAAGGGTTGAAGGAGTTCTCCTGCAGACAGCAGGCCAGCAGCACGTGCACTACTTCCCGTTCCTGCTGCCCCTTCAGTCCCAGGTGTTGCAGCTTCTCGAACGCATCCATGTAGTCCTGGAACGATTATTATACAATTATTTATTTGTGACAGACTGATAAAATTAAGTTTTGAAGCAGCTCAGTGACATTGGCTTTGGACTGCAGCGCAGCAGGTATTTGGTTCGAATCCCGCCGCGGGCTTGAGCTTCACCGCATGGTGGCAGGGCATTTTGTGAAACGCCCACCTGGCTAGCGACCACCCTCATGTAGAAAATCTGTCATCAAGCACCAAACGGTGTGTTCCGGCAGCTGTCCTTGAGAGCCAGAAATTCTAGGTTAAGCCTGTTTAACACCTTCGACCACATCAACACTCATCATCAGGTGAGATTATGGTCAAAAGCTTACCTATCAGCGAAAAAAAAACCTTCTTAGGTCGATAATTAAAGTGAAGGCTATTTTGTGTTAATTGCGAAGAAGCAAATTGACAGATTTTTTTTATTTTCCCCGTGAGGTGCCGGGTTAGAATTGCACCTCCCCATATTATCCCGTGGGTGTCGTAAGAGGCGACTAAGGGAAAAGTACTGGAAGGTGGGCAGCAGCGCCTTCTAAAGAACTGCCATCTTACACTGCGATCCCCAAGCCGCCTGCCAAGCGTGGGGATTATGGCAAATACCCCCTTAATAGGGGAGGCTGTGTTCAGCAGTGGACGAGTCGGCTGATACAGTATACAGTACAGTAAATTGACATAATTAAGCGCGGCGGCTAGTCGGTTCAAATCGTTTGCGCGCAAACAGTGCATATTCTCGTTTTTCAGTTATGAACCCAGCGTTTACAATGTATTCAGCGACAGCAGTGTATGCGTGATTTAAACCGTAGTGTTTTGTCTTGCAGCGAAGTCTTTACTTAGCTGTTCTCAACGGATCAGCAAAGTTATGCAACGTCACCGCGGTCATGAGTTGGATGGGTGACCGCTAGTGACATTACTACTGAGCGTTTCCGTGCTTCGGAGGGCACGTTAAGCCGTCGGTCCCGGTTGTTGTCTTAGGATGGCAGTCGATATAGCATGGTGGTAGGGCATTTTGCGAATGCCCACCTGGCTAGCGACCACCCTCATTTAAAAAATCTGTCATCAAGCACCAAACGGTGTGTTCCGGCAGCTGTCCTTGAGAGCCAGTACTTCTAGGTTAGGCTGAACAACTTCTTCGACCACATCATCACTTACCATCATGTGAGATATTGGTCAAAGGCTAACCTATCAGGCAAAAAAAAATGTCTGCTCAAGCTCTCGCCGGGATTCGCATTAAAGACCAAATGCGTGGTAGATATAGTCTATATCCTATTACAACTGTGAACCATAACTGCTTCGAAAATAATAAAATTACCTCTGCAGCCATGATGACACAGAAGATACTCCTCCTGACGTCAGTGTTCATCCTCTGTTTCCTCGCCAGCTCCAACAGCTTCTGGTCTTGTGTGTGGACCGGTGTAACACTTGCCTTGGAGGTAACATCCTCTTGCCGAACGTTACTGCCCTCCCACGCTGAACCTACCACCCACCACTTGCCTCGCTCGTCCGCTGCAAATGACAATTATATTTAGATGAGCTATGTACGTTCGACTATTTGACTCTTCGACTTCTCGACTAATTACCACACTACACCGGAAGACGTAGAGTTGGTAGGCCCCCCACCAGGTGGACTGACGACATCGTGAAAGTCGCGGGTAGCCAGTGGTTACAAGCGGCTAATAGCCGTTCTATGGGGGAGGCCTTTGTTCAACAGTGGATGTCTTCCGGCTGATGATGATGATCATGTACGTTACAGCCCGTGGGGTGCCGGGCTAAAATGCCATCCCATCTAAGCCCGTGGGTGTCGTAGGAGGCGACTAAGGGTAAGACACCAGAAGGTGGGCAGCAGAATTTTCTGTGGAACCGATATCTTACACTGCGATCCCCAATCCGCCTGCCAAGTATGGGGATTATGGCAAACCCTCCACCCGTATTGAGGAAGGCTTTGTTCAGCAGTGGACTATCCGGCTGGTACAGTACAGCAGTATGTTACGTGCTTCATCCCGCGCTCGCCGCTGTGCACAATCGTGACTCCCAGACGAACAACTTAAAATAAGTTCCAAACTGGTCGGAGCAATATCCGGTAAATATTACGCGAGTACTAGCCGGTTACTAAATAATAATTATCTTAGTTACAAAAACATTACCATAACATGATCTTTAGTTATGTTTATTAGGGTTCCGTGCGTCAAAGAGAAAATACGGAACCCTTATAGGATCACTTTGTTGTCCATCTGTCTGTCAATACTCTTTTTCTCAGGAACGCGTGGAGGTCAAGCTGTTCATATCGATATGTGCAATTCATATCAAATACTCCAGACTATTCAAATTCAAATAATTTATTCACAAGAACGTTGTACAGGTACAGCGGATGTATAGCTTTACAAAAATGTGCATAACATTCTACCATGACAATGGTGTGCAAATGTGTATTTATTCAATATAAGCCAAGACAAACATTTATTTTCAAAATACAATTGATAATTCATCTTTGACGAAATGCGTCTGTTATAGGCAGAGGTTAGTCCACTTAACATCAGATTCAAATTCAAATTCAAATGTTTATTTGCCAGAATACATCATACAATTACATTTTAAGTTCTTATATAATAATGTTAGGTCACTGTATTCAGCCTGCAAGCAGGCGTGCAAATTTTTTATATTCAATGTTAATTTAATTAGTCAAATACGCTTATTTTTGAACTGTTTGTGTTCTCATTCAATATTTTTTTTGGTTAAGGGCAAAAGGTTTTTTTATGACTTATATAGGGTAGCCTTTAACCACTATCGCACCTGATGGTAAGTGATGATGTGGTCGAAGATGTTGTTCAGGATAGCCTAGAATTACTGGCTTTCAAGGTCAGCTGCCGGAACACACCGTTAGGTGCTTGGCGACAAATGTTCTACTTAAGGGTGGTGGCTAGCCAGCGGGCATTCGCAAAATGCCCTACCACCATGTTATAACGACTGCCATCCAAAGACAACAACCGGGACCGACGGCTTAACGTGCCCTCCGAAGCACGGAAGCGCTCAGTGGTAATGTCACTAGCGGTCACCCACCCAACTCATGACCGCGGGCGACGTTGCTTAACTTTGCTGGTCGGTTAAGAACAGCTAAGCAAACTTCGCTACGAGCGCTAAAATTTTCAAGCATTGAAATCTACCATAATGAAAAAAATATTTTGTCTCCCCCTTGTTCGAGTCGCTTTCAACTAATCCATGCCAAATTATTACCTTTTAACAAGTCCTCCAGCCTGATGTTAAGCGGCGTGACGTAGTTCCCTTTCCTCACGATGGTCCTGGTGACCTTCTTCAGTTGCTCCTGGTACGAAGGGTCGTAGTTGGGGATCTTCATCAGGTTGTTGTTCTTTATCGCCATCAGGACTTCCAGCAAGAACTTTATACGAGATCTGTAAATGATACAAAAATACATCATACTAATGTTATAAATGGCACCGTGGGGTGCCGAGCTAGAAACTACACCACCCCACCCCATATATTTTTGTGGGAGGTAAAGTACCAGATGGTAAACTCCTGCCAAAGCGTGGAGATTATGGCAAAACCCCCCCACTAATGAGGGAGGCTGTGTTCAGCATATCATAGGGTTGCGTCATCATTAACAAGTTTAAAGCTGATTGCAAAATTAGTCTTGTTTTAAGTACAACGTAAGTTAAACTATAGATGTCGCTCCGACCTCATACGATGGTTAAAGAACGATAGGAAAAATTTCAGATGACTCATTATCATTTTAATATTGTTAGGTTTGCAATAACGCCTGCTATGCAGATTACATTACAAAATCACAAATATACGATAGGAAAAATTTAAGTCATGTGCGGGATTCGAACCCGCGTCCATCTACCCCTTGAGCCGGGGTATGATCTAAACAATTGAGCTAACATGACATCAAGGGGTGGATGGACGCGGGTTCGAATCCCGCACATGACTTAAATTTTTCGTATCGTATATTTGTGATTTTGTAATGACTCATTATCATGTTAGCTCAATTGGTTAGAGCATACCCCGGCTAAAGGGGTGGATGGAAGCGGGTTGTGATCCCGCACATGACTTAAATTTTTTAATGTTATCCGCAGAGCATGCGTTATTGCAAACATAACAATATTAAAAAAGTATTTAATATTAAAAATGCGAAGATTTGTCTGTGTGTTGGTTTGCGTTTTGACTGCGTAGGAGTGAAAGAGAGGCAATGATGGTACACTCACAGTCAGTTTGGGTGTGAAACGAAAGAAGACACAAAACCTGAAACTTAAATCGAAAATATAACTTGTCCCTCTTGATAAAGATTTTCTATTCGAAGCAGTGATGGCTCAGTGGCATAGGCTATGGACTGCCGTGCAGCAGGTCCATGGTTGAAATCCCACCGCGGGCTTGAGCTTCACCGCATGGTGGAAGGGCATTTTGCGAATGCCCGCCTGGCTAGCGACCACCCTCAAATAGAAAATCTGTCGCCAAGCACCTAACAGTGTGTTCCGGCAGCAGTCCTTGAGAGCCAGTAAAATTACAGGCACATGAGACCTAACAACTGTACGTTTCAGTGTGACGGGCACAGTGCAACGTCGTTGACGAAATGCAAATGTTATATTCAGAGTTTAGTCCACTTATCATCGGGACGGCCTCGGGCTTGTTTCGTCACAATAACATTTTTAAAAAAGAGGTTTATTTTGTTTATATACAAGATTAATTATTGAAAAACCCGGAAAATTGTGGCTTAATTTTCGGGCTATAATCGTGTAAGGTTATAGAGGTCAACGTTTCCAGTACAGTGGGGCTCGGTAGCGTTGTCAGACAGAATGAGACTTTCAATCAGAATTTGTTAGTTGTAAGTTATGTTACTTATAATCTGATTCCTGCATCTCCTTTCCACTACCGGACTACACGACGTACGGAAACACGGCATCCGTATATGGTTGACATTCCTCCTGTCCGCACAAAGCGATTTGCGTCCAACTTTATAATACGGACAGCGAAGGAATGGAACAAAAGCCCTCCCAGCGCCTTTGTTCCCCGAGAGGTACAATCTGGATGTCTTCAAATATATTTATTTATTTTATTTATTTACAACGAAACACCAACAGTATATATACCTAATGTTGTCTTAGGTTTTCGCGATTATTACACATAGTAATTAAACACCCCGTCACACAGTAGATCGAAAATCGTCTTTCATAGACATAGAATCTGGAATTATTAAAGCTAAATTTTTTTGCTTGGGACGAGTTCTGTTAATCATTGTTATACTATAAAATGGGATGTGCGACAATTGTGAGTACAAATAGGCAAGATATAATTTTTTTTTGAAAAATTTGTATGGGACTAACGTATAAAATGTCAATATCTCCGTAATCACAAGTTTGGCCGTTATATTCTTGCACACGTAATAAGTACTAATTATTTATGATTTTTTGACATACTTTGTTTTGCGGCACCACTTGCGATTTTTTTTTTAAAAATCGTCAAAGTTATCAATTTTTTTTATATTGAAAACTGTTTGTAATGCTTAAAATATGCGATTATTAGTTCTAGTTTAGGGTATTTTATAAATCCTAATGCAAAACTTTCTAAGAAATCACAAAAGACTGTTAACCAAAACATTTTCACCTCTGAATACAACTTGCATGGTAATAATAAATTATCTTTTGAATCTAATCTAGTCACCTGTAATGGTATGGTAATCAATAACAAATGAGTACTGTAAAAGTACTCATTTGTAGTATTATATGTAGTATTTATAGAACTAATAATCGCATATTTTAGCATTACAAACAGTCATCAATATAAAAAAAAATTAATAACTTTGACGATTTTAAAAAAAAAAATCGCAAGTGGTGCCGCAAAACAAAGTATATCAAAAAATCATAAATAATTAGTACTATATACGTGTGCAAGGATATAACGGCCAAACTTGTGATTACGGAGATATTGACATTTTATATGTTAGTCCCATACAAATTTTTCAAAAAAAAATTATATCTTGCCTATTTGTGCTCACAATTGTCGCACATCCCATTTTATAGTATAACAATGATTAACAGAACTCGTCCCAAGCAAAAAAATTGACCTTTAATAATTCAAGATTCTATGTCTATGAAAGACGAGTTTCGATCTACTGTGCGTCACCACGATCACTGCAAAGTGTTTGAAACGTCGGGACAAAAAAAAATGATAAATATACGCGATTTAAACCGTTTAAAGTTATTTAATTACTAAGTCAACGAGCACGTTACGCGCTGAGGCCCGTGCTCGTCGCTTCGCGCAATCGTGACTCCCAGACGAAGGACTTCAAAACAGTCCGAAACTGGTCGGAATCTTTCCGGTAAATATAACGCGGGTCCTAGCCGGTGCCTAATAAGTTTACATGATAACCAATATTGATTCTGATATATATACCCATATGAGTGTTTACAAAGAAGTAGAACACTATTCTTGTTCAACAACAAATTTTGTCTACTAGAACTTTTTTTTTGAGTGTTACAAGTAATGTTTATTCAACGAAAATAATAACGGTATCTATACATTAATAATTATAAGTACATGTATAGAGATTGAGTGAATAAGTGTCTTCTAGGCAAGCATGCTCCACCGTCGACCGTGTCGTAATTTACCATCAGGTGAGACTGCGGTCAAATGCTTGTCTATACAGAATATAAAAAAAATATGTGATCAATATACATGATTAGGGCCCAGCCGGCCAATTATGTGATTTGTAACGGCTTCGCTATTAAGTATCGGCAGTTATTAACACCTTTAGTTAGTTTTTTTGTATTGTATTGTGACGGAACAAGCTCGAGGCCCACCTGAAGTTAAGTGGATTAACCTCTGCCTATAACAGATGCATTTCGTCACAAGTCACGAATTGAACTGCGCCCGTCACCTTGAGACATAGTTCTTAAGTCTCATGTGCCTGTAATTTTACTAGCTCTCAAGGACTGCTGCCGGAACACACCGTTAGGTGCTTGGCGACAGATTTTCTACTTGAGGGTGGTCGCTAGCCAGGCGGGCATTCGCAAAATGCCCTTCCCCCATACAAAAAAGTAACAAGTATAGACAATACGTAATCGCGAAAGAGGTTTCAATTAGAATTTGTTTGTTATGAAAATAATGGCCACGGCCATTTATGACGCAGTGTGCACCCGGACGCTAGAGATTTTATATTATTTTGGGGACGTTAAAACATTACTATTATATAAAAATTTTAATTTATGTTTTTTATATTTCTTTTTACTAGGTTTTCGCGAACTAAACTCGTGTTTTAATGACACTTTCGGGTTTAGTCGCACACAAATTAAGGTGAATTGAGTCTCAAATTTCAAATGACTTCAAAGATATTTTTTTTTTATAAAGATAGGACACCTTACTGATATGAATAAAATATATAATTTTCTAGAGAACATGTCAAAAATTTTGCCTGAACTCAAAACACGACATCATATATTTCTCTCGATTTAAAATAAACATGAATACAGCTCTAAAATTTCGCTTGGTTAAATTTCTTGTCTACATAGTAAATTGTATCAATACAAATTTTATTTCAAATTATTATGTAGCAAGCATGTGCTAAAATACTTGAAAGATATTTCCAGTATTTAAAAAGCAGACTTTTATATGAATTTATTTTGAAAAATCTATTTTAATAGTAATTAAACAACTTTAAACGGTTTAAATCGCGTATATTTATCATTATTTTTGTCCCGACTCAAACACTTTGCAGCGATCGTGGTCACGGGGTGACGAAAAAAGGTTAAATCTATTTTAATATTCCGTAGATCTGTTTCCCTCACTCGCATGCGAAACGAGGTCTTTCCCTCCTTTGCCATCATTCCTCAGTCTGACATTATTCAAAGACTACTTCATCTCAAGCTTAAATATCACTTTGGCTAAACTCAACATTTCGATCAAGTTTACCTTAATTTACGCGCGATTTGACCTGAAAGTAAAGTATGACTTAAAGATACCTAATAGTATCTAACTACTTATCTATGCAACATGGAACACAAATAGTGTAGTTTTTTTTTGTGTGATTGTTTTTTATGTGTGCGAAGGAACAATCACGATGCCGACCTGATGTTAAGAAGACTAACCTCTGCCTATAACGGATGCATTTCGTCCGAACGAATTGCACTGCGCTCTTCACACTGAGACATACAGTCGTTAAGTCTCACATGCCTGTAATTTTTCTGGCTCACAAGGACCGCTGCCGGAACACACTGTTAGGTGCTTGGCGACAGATTTTCAGATCAGCCAGGCTAGCATTTACAAAATGCCCTTCCACAAGGCGGTGAAGCTCAAGCCAGCGATGGCGAACCATGGACTTGCGGCACGGCAGTCCATGGCTATTATCACTCGGCCATTGGTTCAAAAGTAGTTAAGAAACGAAGTGTGACTGACCCGGTTGGCGCATGTTCAGTGAGTCCCTGCACCCTCGCCTGCGTCTCGTGTATGAGCAGCTTCAGGTCCGCGGGCGCGAGTCTCCGCAGCGTGCCGCCGCTCGCGCGCAGCGCCGCCAGCGCGCACGCGATGTTCTTCTCGGAGAGCGCACTCAGGAGCCGCGACATTATGTCGTACAGCAGCGGCGCCTCGTATATCTGTGGGTACCCAAGCTTGCTCTCAAATATCTGCTTACTTGATTAATTATACGACTAACGCGCAGGTTTGGTAGCGGTAGGTTTTTCGGTGATTTAGTCGTCACGTAACTTTCAATTGTGTAGAACGCAAAAGATATCTATAGCGCGGCTAGAAAGTTTTGTAGGGAGTATAACTTTAAGTTCGCGTGGGTCCGTTATGGTCAAATATATGTGCGTAAAAATGAGAAGTGCCCTGCTATACAAATTAAAACAGTCGACTGTCTGAGCAAACTTGTATAAATAGTGTGTTAAGTTATATATTTATATTTAGTTTTCATATCACCTGTTATTATGATTAAGTTGTATCACCAAAATGTAAATCGTATTCGTAGTAAGTTAACACAATTTTATTTAAACTTACTAAGCTCAGATTATGACATAGTGTGCCTGACGGAAACAAAACTTGAATAAAACCGTATTTGATGGTGAGATAGTAGACTCTCGTTATAACGCTTCTTCTCTGAAAACAGAAGGTGGAGGCGTTCTCATAGAAGCTAGTCCTTTATCTCTAAAATATCGTCATCACCCTGCCATCAAGTTCAAATTTCCTCTAAAACTTGAATCACTAAAAGATCTCAAAAAAAAAATTGTAATAAGAGGAAATTAAATTTCTCTAAGTGTCGCTATTTAAAATTACGCAATGAACTTAGTTTAGTAGACTGGCAAAACTTATTATCAAGCTCTGACGTTGATACGTGTACTGATATTTTTTATATAAAGCTTTTTGAGATCATTAAACAATATACCCCTATTATGAAAGTAAAATAACGATCTGGTAGAGCAAACCATTAATCAAAGAAAATAATATGTCCCATACTTTATTTAAGAAATTTAATAATCCCCGAGACTACGACACATTTTCCATGTTAAGACACCGATTTAAGCTCATGGCAGAAGAGTGCTATAATAGTTTTTTTTATGCCTGATAGGTTAGCCTTTGACCACTATCTCACCTGATGGTAAGTGATGATGTGGTCGAAGATGTTGTTCAGGCTAACCTAGAAGTACTGGCTCTCAAGGATAGATGCCGGAACACACCGTTAGGTGCTTGGCGGCAGATTTTCTACTTGAGGGTGGTAGCTAGCCAGGCGGGCATTCGCAAAATGCCCTACCACCATGCAAATGCACCATGTTATATAAAATCTACTGAAAATTCTATAAACAAAGATATTAAACAATTTTGGCGATTTATTAACAATAGAAAAGGTCACGTATCAATGCCTCATACTATACATTTTGGCAATTTGTCCTCCTCCAATGGACAGGATATTTGTGAATTGCTATCCAGCTATTTCGGATCTGTATTCGACGACAACACGCTAACCGATGATAATAATATATCTCAAATAGAAACATCAGAGAACCAAAGCACAAATACATTAGCAGCTATTGTAATAAACGAAAATGACATTATTAATAAAATCAAACAGATATAAATAAAAGTGATGGGCCGGATGAACTTCCTCCTTCATTTATTAAAACCTGCTGTGACAAGCTTGGTAGACCTTTGAGTAAAATTTTCAATAAATCGCTCATCAGTGGAATCTTTCCTAGGAGATGGAACACTGCCCACATCATTTTAAAAGCGGGGACAAGTCACGTTTTGAAAATTACAGGCCAATCAGTATTTTGTCTTGTTTCGCGAAGCTATTTGAGTCGCTTGTCTACACCTTTATAATCACTTCAAGCCTTTTCTCTCTAACAAGCAGCATGGTTTTGTTAAAAACAGATCAACGGTAACTAACCTCTTGGAATACAAAAAAATATTTATGTAAGAGTTTTGCAATGGGATGTCAAGTTGACTCTATTTATACAGACTTTTCAAAGGCTTTGGACAAAGTCAATCATATACTGCTTTGCAAAAAACCTACTGCTTATGGGGTACACGGTATCTTGTTTCGCTGGATCAGCTTTTACCTTAATAATAGGAGCCAAAATTAGTTGCCCTGAAAGGATTTCTTTCTGCTCCTATTGCAGTTTCTTCGGGGGTCCCACAGGGGTCCCACTTAGGGCCCCTGCTATTTATAATATTTATAAATGACCTCATTGAACGGCTATCATGCCAATGTCTGCTCTATGCTGATGATTTAAAGGTATTCAGCATTACTTCTTCCTTTCATGATTGTGATATGTTACAAGCAGATTTGGATACTATATCAGACTGGTGCAAGTCAAACCTTATGCATCTTAACATAAATAAATGTTTTGTTGTATCATTTACTAAAAAGCGTCAAAAAACTACTCCTAACTATCACATCGTAAATCAGGTTTTTACACGGTCAACTGTTGCTAAGGACCTGGGTATATTGTTTAACGAACAGCTTTCATTTAGACCTCATTATCAACACATAACGGGCAAAGCCAATCAACTATAATTTGTTGGGTAAACACAAGAAGAGTATCCTCTTGTTAGCCTAATTATATTTTAATCCTTTTGTCTTATACATACATATGTACTTAATTTTTTTGTTTTATAATATTATTATAATATTATTCTGTGCTCCTTCTGGATCACTCATGTATTTCTTTTTGATTGTAATTTGTTCTGTGTACTTAATAAATTTAAAAAAAAATTTAACTGTGTAGTCGAAAATTAGTACTCCCATTGTATTTATAAGTTTAATTAGTACCGTTATAGGGGACGGTACGCGGACGGAATCGAAAGAGTAAGGTTCCGGTGACCAAATGGAATAGGTATCCGGCGCGAAATCGGAGAACACGGGTTCGAATCCCGTCCGGAACAAAAACAATTGTACTCCTCCTATAATTTGTCAAATATTTATCATTATTTTATAACCTAGAATTATCCTATTTATAGAATTTCATTTTTAGCTGTACAATGTGGGTTTTATTATGAACAGAATAAGTATAGAGTACCATGGTTTTGGTCATAGTTTAGAAGCATAATTTAGAGATTTTTATAGAATCGACGCATAAGTCTTCTTAAGACGAATCACTAAGTTATATTACGACTAATTACTAACTTAGTCTTTTTAACGGTAAACTGGCTGGTCAGTCCTCAATACAAACGTCGTAGGGTGATTACTCCCATATTTGATTTTTATTATCTAGGCTTGTATCGTATTTTTTTTTACAAATTAATTAACTTGAGTGTTATGAGCCTCGAAATATTTTCATATAAAGTTTTCGAAGCTCATAACTTTCAACTTAATTATCTTTTTAAAATTTCATTAAGATACAAATCTAGATAATGACAAACTAAATAATGAGATCAATCGATATTATGCTTAATTCTGGACCTAACATCTCAAAATAAAGAGTGATCACCCTACGACGTTTGTATGGAGAAGTGACCGGCCAATTCACCCCCTTCGGTTTCCAGCACGTTTGTTAAAATCTTGATAATTTAACAGGCTGCATACTGAACGCTCATTGGTCCACGTATCGCGTCATAAAATGCCATGGACCAATCAACGTAGACGATTTAGTTTGTTAATTAATCAAGGCTTTGACAGACGTTTCAGAAACTGAGGGTAAGACTAATTGCTAAAAAAACAAGACTTTGTAACATTGAGAACATTATGTCACTCAGTCCTCGTAAGACAGTTTACGAAACGTCAAATTCGAACCTTGACTCGTTACTACAGTGTCCAAGGCAGCTCAAGGGCATGTCCCAGCCCAAGGGAGGCATCGGTCAGAGTTCAAACATTGCTCGTGTAAATAATTACCTATTCGGCGTAATTTT
Source organism: Plagodis pulveraria (assembly GCA_963890685.1). Taxonomy (NCBI): domain Eukaryota; kingdom Metazoa; phylum Arthropoda; class Insecta; order Lepidoptera; family Geometridae; genus Plagodis; species Plagodis pulveraria. The sequence goes on from OY982968.1 coordinate 4,152,420, forward strand.
GATGCAAAAATTACAATGTCTGAAACACAAATTAGCTTCTTTTTAAATTATAAAGAGAGTGTAGTTAAGTTAGTTATTATGTATAGTTATTATTACATTTCATTTATCCCAATGTTGAGTGTTGTTTACGATTTACGTTTTTTATCTATCCATTAGCAATAATATTTTATTATATTGAGGCCCAACTTATAAAGCATTAGATAGTTACTGTTCTTAAGAATAATAAATAAAAGTTAATTGGTTGTTAATTTTAAATTTGATCGATTAACATTTTATCAATCTGATATTTATTATCTGATTACGGAAAAACTGGGCATAAATGCAATAAAATCGGAACCAACAACGTTCATATTGAACGGCAAAACACTGACATAAATGACACGCAATACATTTCTGAAAATGCGCACGTTCCATGATCGCACTGTTACGGGGCTCGATCATAGCGTGCTCGCCAGGCGCGCATTTTCGATACACCTCTTAATGAATTTAACGGTAGTCCTATAATTTATTCCCTTAAGTTTTATCGGCATACGCAAGGCACATGTGTGCCCAAAGACCTGGCGATATTTCATCCATCTTACATTTATCTTGATTCTCGCGTCCCGGTAAATGTTACCCTAATGTTTTATCATTGAAGGTATTTTTAATAAAGAATATTGGAACAGGCTGGAAGGAATACACCAACCACAATATCAAAGAGCTCACAAACAAATTCTGACCTTGAAGTTGTACAAGTGTGCCAGACAGGACACGAGGTTGTCCAAATGCTTGTCCCCAATCGGCTGATCAACTTCCATCATCTCGTCGAACCTCTTTACCAGCTCTTGGAGGAAATGAGCGCCTGGAAACAACGGAATTGCAAATATGTAAATTGCAAGTCCGCTCAGGGTTGGAAGTCCTATCTTTCTGTACAGGATATTCAATGATTTATTTAGAATTTATTCATTAACTCGGACAAAAAGGAGATACTAGAAGATTCCGCACACAGAAGAGACAGAGGAACTGTCTGAAATGCTTCTTTATAAAAGTAATTTTGGTACAGCCAATTTTATCAACAAGGTGCGAATTTCCATGAACTGTAAGGAAGTTGTTTTCTTTTGCATATAGTATTACTGGATTATTTGAAGTTATTTCAAAGTGAATAAAGGTTGGCAAACACTGATCAACCCGGCACAGCATTGACTCAAGACGTTCAGTATTTTCAGTATAGAACTCTTTACCTAAATCTAATCACTTGTGCTCTTTACCTTACCTCGAAAGTTTTCGTGAAAACGCGGCGAGGCGGCGTTGATATGGTGCTTGTTCGATACTTCAGTGTTAACTATGCCATGGGATCGTCACCAGTTCTTACTTAGCTAATATTAACACATACACCAATGCAGCTTTTGTGAGAAGCTTTTCGTATGTTTAATGCACAGGAATATAAACTATGTATAGATGTGGATAAGATACAAACTTACCTATCTCAGACCCAACATTAGCATGTAACACAGAGACCAAAGCAGCATGTTCTGTGACAAGTCTGTCCGGGGTTTCAGAGGGTCCCACTGTGGCTTCCAGCCAGAGCTGAGTGAGCGCCGTGTTCACTGCGTTGCGGCTGTTATTGGAATATAAACTCTCTATCGATGTGCACGCCCAGTGAAGATTTGTACCAGCTAATTTGTTAAGAACACCTGTAAGTGAAAATAGTTTTAATAGTTTCACTGTGAGTTTGGTCTTGATAAAATCTGAATCTTGATCCTATGGTCATGTTACTTAATGATTATGAGGCTGCAATTATGTACCTTACTTACTTTTAATTTGTCTTTTCAACTGTGCTAGTTCTTTGTCGGAGGTGGAATCTTTGTTTCTTAAATGTGGAGGAATGTAGACACCCTTTTCTTCCTGCAACGTCATAATGATTATTGTTTGAAATGCGAACACTTTTCCGCGACTGAGTTCGTCTGGGATTGATTGGATGTTGCAGCTGGCGGCAGCTCAACCAGTTTGTTATTTGAATTTATCGTCCTCTTGGGAACCATTAAAATACTCAAGATAAAAAGACTTGTCTGTTAATCTGTCATCTAAGTTTACAAATAGTGTACTTTACTAACGAGTCCAAATGTTATTGATTTCATGTACTTGTAATCTAGTAAAATGCATGCGTATCTAACTATTAAGCATTCATTTTACTATAAATCTCAACTTGATTGAGAATGTCATCTTTCGCCTTGAGATGTCAGAAAGAAAAACGTACTGTATATTATGGACCATAGAACACTATATACTCTGAGGACTGGCGACCGTCGCCGTCGCCCCGTCCCCATCGTATGTGTACAACATAGGCACCAGTGATGCTATGCACATGACTATAGCATTAATAATAATAATAATTCTTTATGTCGACCAACTCAGATCATACAATATTCAATATTATCAACACATAATAGAAGGCACATAAAATTTACAATAAATAAACTAGCATTAGACATTGCATTGATACGAATTGTTGAAATAATAATATCTCAAATTGTAAGTCCGAATACATTAAATTAAATTGAAAATATGTAGGTACATTAATAAAATGTCAATAAAAATAATAATTAAGGATAAAATAAAATAAAAATGTATAAATAAAATATCAATTCAATGTCAATATAGCTCGAAGTCATTTATGTTCTATTTATAGTCCATAAGTGAATCCTAGAGCACTGGTTCAAGTACTGGCAATCAAACCTTCACCAAATGCCTTCAGGATACTATTAGGGCTGGCTCGAATCCTGCGCACCAGTGATGTGCACCGTTTCCGCGTGGTTGCATAGAAACAATCCACACGCGATTCGGCAAACATCCCTGATGTGCTATAGAACCGTGGCAGCCGTAACAAAACCCTGAATGCATTATTATATTGAACGCGTAGGGCGCTGTACTGCTTCTGAGAATAGTTTATCCACAAGCATTAGCCTTATCTAATAGAACACACACCTCATCCTGATTGATATTTTTTTTTTTATTGGATCTTGCTCTTGAACACTATCCCACATGTTGAAAGTGACGATTAGGTTGAAAGTGTAAGTAGACCTAGACCGAATATCGGTCTAACATGGCAAATGTAGTAAATTGACAAGAGCAAAGCAGTGCGCCGCACACATTTAATTTTCGATCAAGTGCTTACGTAATAATTTATTTCATATGTTTTCCTCAGATAAATGTTTAAAAAAACTTAAGCATCTTTCATTTACTATCATAGATATATATCATTTACTTACTTATGTATCTGAACCAGTACTTTTGCAACTAGTACTTTCATGCACGACTGGAATGCAAGGCTCACGAACACGGTAAATGCGATAGATGTCAAGAAAAATGATGCGACAGATTTTATTATAAAAACTGACGGGTTTTCACTCATTTTAGTAAATAATACGGGATAACTCACGTGAATAAGTCAGATAGCTTCGACTATAGTTTCAACCACATTCGGTGGTCTTTTTCAAGGAGAACTCGGGACTAGTGGTGGATAATAATCTCGGGACGCCCGCGTTGATGTCTCGCTTAGCACTGCGGGCGGCACCGAATGTGGTTGAAACTATAGTCGGAGCTATCTGACTTATTCACGTGAGTTATCCCGTATTATTTACTAAAATGATGTGACAGATGTCAATAAATACTTAACATCAACAATACGCTCTATCCCTCGCTCCGCAGGAGCTGCTCTCGCCCTTTACCTCAGACTCCAACTGCATTCTACTCACTCGAGTGCTTGTTTTACATGCATCTATCGCATTTACTGAATCCCTGAGCTCTGCATTAAACTCGCGCGCCTACTGTACCTTGATGACATTTCCTTCCTTGTCTCTTTTTCTACCATAAATGTCTTCCCAAACATCTGGCTTTTCTTGCTTTTCTTCAGCCAGATCTAGATCATCATCTATTTCATCACCAGATAACGCGTCCAAATCATCATCATCACCAGATAAGTGTGATATCTCATCATCACTGAAAACTTTGCTTAGATCTTCTGCCTTGACAATAGTTTCTTTATTTTTTATTGGTTTACGGTCTTCACTTTTACTTGATTTTGTTTTGATTTTAGATGTTTCTCTGGCGTCTTTTATTTCCTTTAATTTCTTTGTTTTCAATGGCTTTTCTGGAAAATCACATAATTACAGTTTTTAATTCATCTATAGATTAAAATTTTCCAACAAAACAAAATACATTTGTTAAGTGAATGGAGCAAGGTTCTCAACTCTCAAGCGTAACAGAGGCAAAAGATTAAAAAAGGTTTTTCTCAAATTTGCATGGAAATATTGACATTAATTTCTAAAAAATAATTACAGGAGCTTTTTTTTAAATTCGGGACATTACAATTTATAACGGTTATTAAATTAAACTTAACTCTTGTTTTGTGGCTTCTGTGGACTTTAACTGGATCTCTTTTATCATTCTTGGCATACCAAAGTAAGTTAAAAACTCTTTACTGTACTGTATCAGCCGGATCATCCACTGCTGAACACAGCCTCCCTTATTTAGGGGGGTTTGCCATAATCCCCACGCTTGGCAGACGTCTTGGGGATCGTTTTATCGGTTCCTCGGAAGGCGCCAGCGCCCGACACCCCACGGGGAATTTAATAAAGTGTCTTTGCTTAGTATATAATACGTTTATTTGACTGTATAGCCATAATTATATATTGTGTCCCTACCGAAGACGATTACTATATATTACTTGCAGCAGTACATGAGATGGTGCTATCCTTGTCACACTTTTAGAGCTATAATATCATAAAAAGCAAAACCATACATCCGTCTCCCTCCCACCGGGACCGGCTTACTCGCCGGCGTCGGCGCTTGCCCTCATTACATATTTGTGTGTTATCCGAGTCGCACGAAATTTTAACGTTACAGAATAGTTGAAAAAAGTGAAGTTATTTTAAGTGTTATCGAAAACGAAAGCGTACACGGTCAAAGAAATGGGATTATGACCACATATTACATACGGAAATTGAAAAATTGTTTCAAAATCAAGAACGCAATGGCGTTCCTTATCGTCATCGACATCAACAAGTGATAAGTCATATAAGCGTCAATGGTATGACCAAAACAATTATGCGAATTACGACGAGGATTATGAAGGTAGTTAGTAAACATTTCAACAAAAAATGTTCTGTGAATAATAGTCGTTAATAATGGTACCAACGATAAAAGTATTTTCAAATCTTAGTACCTACCCACATACGAAATCATTAAAAATGGTTTACGAATATAAAGGAGCACAAACGCTCCAAGTACATTGTGTTGAGGATATAAAGTACCTACATACTTGGTGATAATTTCATGTTATGAAGTATTGGCATTTGTATACTCCATGCGAGCCGTGTTGAGGATATATATGAATGTATAGACGTATACCTACTCCACTTTAATAGTGTCGAGGATTTCTTACTCCACGTAAATCGTGCAGAAGATACATAGGTAAGTTCTTATCAGAAAATCGGTTCCACTTTAATAGTGAGGACCGCATAATGGAAAATTACTGTACTGGCATAGTAATGTTGAGGAATACAAGTTTTAAATTCAAGGTTTCTTAAAACTGCCTGTGCCGATTGTGTCACCCGCGTCGAGCATACTAGACATGCCGGCTGCGCCGCTCGCAGACCCTGTAATGATCGAAGTACCTGCAGTGACCGCACTGCCCGGCTCTGAAACGAAACCACTTGATGATGATACTGTGCCGTCATTGGAAGAAGAAATATTAAAGCCACTTAGTAAGGACCCAGCCAGTAACCAAAAATTCGACGAAAGCCTACATAGAGATATTGCGCCAAGAGCTCATATTTTGACAAATGGATTAGCTAAAGACACGACGTCAGACGTTACTTACTTCCTGAATATTGTTGAATAGGACAAGTGCTGAATTGGGCGCTGTCATCTACAAACAGGCAGGCTCATATGCGACAGTCATTACAGCGAATCTCAGTCTCGTCGATTTCCAGCCCTAAACACTCCGAATAAAATATTAGAGATATCGTCTCAGCCTAAACACAAAGTCTTTAAAAGCGATCATTAACACCAGTTCAGAAATCAAATCATCAATCGTGCGTCCGCTAGTAGCAGCACAGCAACAACGCAGGGCTTTAAACTCGAGGGGGGTGCCGCCACGAGTAGCAGCAGCCACCGAGCCGCGGCCATCCCAACCACCTCACCGGCCACCGCAGGATAGCCGGACGCGTCGCGGGGCCGCCGCTCGACCGGCTGCACGTGGCATCACGCGAGCACGAGGAGGAGCTACTAGAAGAACCGCAGGTACCAGGTGGAGGCCGCTTATCTTACTTGTATAACCAATGGTGTGAACTCGATAACGATCACACTATTTTAAATTGGGTGAAAGGGTATAAAATACCCTTTATACATGAACCTATACAAATCATTAAACCCTAAAATAGGGCGTGTAATGTTCGTTTCCAAGAAATTATTACTGTTATTACTGACTGAAAAATCGGATTTGTTGAGTTCTAATTTCTACCCATTTTTATGGTACCTAAGCCTAACGGAACTCATCGTTTTATTCTAAATTTAAAAGAATTTAATAAATTCATTAGGGTCCATCAGTTTTTGATGGAGGATTATCATACTGCGCTTAAATTTCTTGATTATAATTACTTCATGGCAACCAAGATACCTACTAGATAAATACTATACTATACTAGATAAATACCTACAAGATGCATATTTTTTAGTAAGTATAGATAAAAGTGATCGCAAACGATTGCGGCGATCACAATTATTTGAGTACAATGTCTACCGTTTGGTATCTGTACGGCTCCCTTTGCTTATACGAAACGACTTAAATCAGTTTTGGAATACCAACGTACATCAGGCCTGTTAGCAGTAAACTACCTGGGATGGTATTCTATGTACCGGTATACATCTTACGATGCCGAACAAACTTAAATACTACAAGAGAGTTTTTTAGAGTCGCTAGGGTTTGTCATCATCATCAATATTAATAAAACTGTTATGATGCCAAACAAAATTTGCAGATTCTTATAGTTCGTCTTGAATACCATGAATATGACTATCGCCTTACCAGACGAAATGAAACGTATTGAAAATCGAGTCATAGAACTAATGCGCAAGAACAGGGGTCCAATTCGATACCTTGCTAATTTATTGGACTTTTGACCTCCGCATATCCAGCCGTAAATTACGGGTAGATATGTATAAAAAAAAAAAAAAAAAAAAAAAAAAAACGGCTGAATTTTTTAGCATTTGATTATTCGGAAAATTACAACAATCAAATAAAACTTGTTATATATTTGAGTCATAATTATTCATGGTGGATCAATTACATAATGACGTCATTTTCCCCGACTCGCAAAAATAACTACGTTTTGGAGATTTATAGTGCATTCTGCATTTAAGACTGGTTGGGGCGTCGCAAGCGATGGTTAAAGTGCTAGTCGTAACTAGAAGTCAGCGAATTGACACTTCATATGTCTATCATATGTCTCGCGTGTCTACGCGAGAACTAATCGCAATTTATGGGCTAAAGTTATTTGTTTCAAAGTTCCCGTGAGTAGGTATGAGACATATTAATGTTATAACAATAACCGGCTGTACTCACAAAGTATTGCTCAAGATTGTCGACCTAGGTTTCGGGCATATCCAATGCCTCCGCGCAACTGAACTAAAAATATTATACTGCAAATCTAAAAGACTGCAATATTTTATTGATAATAGACAACCCCACTGCCATATGTTATATCAACAAAATAGGCGGTGTGCAACATTCCGATTTAAATAAGTATGCAAGAATAATTTAGCAGTGGGGTGAATCTAAAAATATCCATGTATTTGCATCCTACATAAGATTTTGCGATAAGGGCTGATTGGCTAGGCAAATCAACATAGTTAGACACTAAATGGAAAATTTCTGGTCACATATTTTAACATATTGTTGATATATTATGAACACCAGAATTGGACATCTTGCCAGTGCTCAAAATAAAAAATGCAGTAGATATGCGTCTTGTAAATTAGATCCATATATATTCTCATATAGTTGATGCTATTTGAATTTACTTTTAGTTGGATAATATAAAATTGTATGCCTGTCCTGTCCCCCATTCAGCCTAGTAAGTCAAGTGCTAGAAACAATTATTTCAGATAAAGCTAGAGGTATCGTAGTTGTATCCTACTGGCAATCATAAGCATGGTATCCATTGTGGTCCAGTTTTTTATATTGGATAACATGTTTTTAAGTCCTGACGAATCTCTCCTTTCAGAAACTGCTATCCGTTTCATGCGCGCCTTACCCTGGTGGCAGCTGAATTAGCAGGGATTCGATAATAAAAGTTGGCCTGCCACAAGAATCCTTATCTATAGTGATGGTCTCTTTAGCAAAAAATACATTATATCAATATATTACTTCAATCAAATCATGGTGGCTTTTCTGTAAAACAAAAAACTGCTATATTGATGAGGCTAATGTCGCTGGCATACTAACTTTTTTGACCATTAAACTTCATGAAGGCGCAAACTAGTAGCAGTAGTTTGAACATACATAGGTCAGCCCTATCGCTAATTGTTTGTACGAATGTTACAACAAATGATTGTGTAAATCTATTTTTCAAGGGCCCCTAGACTTAATCCACCAAATCCCAAATATAATTCCACGTGGGAAACTAATATAGTGCTGAATCATCTCTTACATATTTATCCATGAAATATGATAATGTCTCATTACCTGATTTATTACATAAAATTTGTGTTCTTGTTGCCATTGCTTATGTGTAAAGATGCAGATGCAGACAATTAGCCTGATAAAATTAGAAAATATGTCGATAAGTAATGACGAGATTTTAAGTAAGATTACTGATTTAATAAAGACTACGAAGCTTGGGGCTTGCCAACCACTTATCAGATCACCATATATTCGCAAAAACGCTAGTATTTGTCCAGCACTCGCTATCCAAACATATGTAAATAGAACAAAAGAGTTGCGACAACATCAGACTGAAGGACATCTATTTATTGAAACTCGAAGACCTTATAAAAATGTTGGATCTCAGACATTAGCACACTGGGTTAAAAAGATATTACGAGACAGTGGCATTGAGATAAGAATTTTCAGCGCTCACAGTGCATGGGCAGCATCAACATCTGCCCCGCACCATGCCGGGGTAAATCTGGAGTCGGTTCGCAATGCTGCAGGATGGAGTGGATCTATCCAATGTATTTCCTATTGTAGAGACATCCTGGAAACAAACGATGATTTTACGGATGCTATAATTAGAATTCGATAAATAGGATTCATTGCATTTATTTCATTAACATTAAAAGGTTAAGACGATTCTTTATACAATTTCGATCGGATAAATGTATTTTTACCCTTAAATTAGTTCATCACAATATTATGATCAATTTCGTAGCTAATCAGCATTATTCTGCTCGGAATTACAGATTTTTATTTTGAATTTTTTACATTATTAATTTATATTACAATGCTCTGAACATCTGCAAGTAATATATAGTAATCGTCTTCGGTAGGGACACAATATATAATTAAGAATCAAACGAACTTACCTTAGTGATGTTTGATTCCAATTATGTGAGTGTCCCTACCGAAGACGATTACATCGTCCCATCCCACCTCAACCCAAAGGTTAAAATACAAAATAAAAAATAGTCTGGATACAACACAAAATAAGTACTACCACTCGGAAAAAATGAGGGCAAGCGCCGACGCCGGCGAGTAAGCCGGTCCCGGTGGGAGGGAGACGGATGTATGGTTTTGCTTTTTATGATATTATAGCTCTAAAAGTGTGACAAGGATAGCACCATCTCATGTACTGCTGCAAGTAATATATAGTAATCGTCTTCGGTAGGGACACTCACATAATTGGAATCAAACATCACTAAGGTAAGTTCGTTTGATTCTTAAATGTGTTTGCCTTTCGGGGCAGATGATAAATAGAAAGTTAGCCGCAAAGATGAATATTCGCCTTGATTTGTTATTTACATACTTAATAAATATAAAAATAATTAAAATAAGTTCCAACGGTTCAGAGAGTGAAAGATCAGAAGTCAAATAGGCAATGGAACACCTGCATCCAGCGAAGTCAAAAGAAAAATACATGAAAGTATATGAAAATTTAATGATTTGGAAAAACGAGAAAAAAGTGAACATTTTCTCCGAAACAGTATTTTTGGCGTATTTTAATGAGTTTTCTAAAACCAAGAAGCAATTTACAATATGGGCAAATTATTCCATGCTGAAATGTATAGTTCATGTTAAAAACAGCATTCACTTGAAAAATTGATTGATCGGTGGATATAAAGCTGGTAGTGGCATGGGAGCTGTATTTTATGATCCCGAAAAAAATATAAAAGAGATATATAAAGTTACTTCAGAGGGTAATTCAATAATGTTTGTCTAACTATTTGCTATCTCAGAGGCACTATCATAATGTACTCAATTTAGGCCAGAGGAGGGTGGTTATTTTTACAGACAGCTGCAGTGTTTTGCTCAATGCGCCTCTGGTACAGTCCGCGAGGCATAAGCTGAGCTTTGCATTAGTGTGAGTGATCACCAATCGGCAGGAGCGCGGCGAGACAGAATGGCGCCGCGCCTCAGGCCGGTTACCCAAAATCAGGTTTTTACCGGGCGAAAATGGCGCCGCGCCTAAGGCCGGTTGTCACACCTACACTATCCATGTACACTCACACAAATGCAAAGCTCAGCTTATACCTCGCGGACTGTATCCAAGGTGCTTCGGGTAGGATATGAAATCGTTAAAAATCTCTCACCTTAGTAACTGTGACGTTGATTTGAGACTACCTTCACATTTCCTTCACATGTAGCAATTAGAGGAAATGAGGAAGAAGATAAACTTGCAAGGGACGCTATCTCTATGGGAACGGCAGTATACATACTTAATGCCTGAAATTTCGAATATATTATGTAAATATAGTGTATGGACAGGGGCCCTTGTTAATCCCCGTAGTCCCACACTTTACCACTGTGTCGTGGCGTATTCGACTGGACTCCTCGAATGTCACAGGAAGACACCAGCCGATATATGTGCTACTAGGCACGTGGGTATAAAACGGCGGGAACGACCAACCTTCGGACTACGTGCTAGTCGCTCCGTCGAAAGGGGATTATCGCTAAACACCCTAAAGCTAGATAATTGATCAATCAGCTAACAGTACGGAATTATAGTAGGATACTTCCCCTGATCTCGATCTCCCGCCCAAACAGCAATCCTTTGTTCGCACTAACTGAACGCCTGGCGTCACAAATAACAATCCCTCACTTTGTTGCACAAAGCACCAATGTTTATCGTCACTAATAAACTAGCAAACCGTTGCTTTTAATCCACTAGGTCGCCGCGACCTCAATTTGTCTCACGCACACCCGAAGAACGTGTGAGCCGGCCTCGGCTTGAACTCGTACTAACTTCAACCAGACCAGCCGGCCGCCTCGGCCAACTTCAAACAACAGACTGCCTCGACGCCGGCGCCGCGCGCTCGGCCGCACGCACACATTTACAAATCCATCGCATATAACACAAACAAGATTCAGCTCGCTCAGAAACAGACTGCATTGTTTACCTTTATTTACCGAACATATAGGTACACAGTTTTTGAACAATGGAAATCTCTTTATGATGTCATCTTGTCTCAGAAAGGAATTTGGTACAAAATTTTGCAACATGAACCTCAGAAATCACCATGGTTTGGAAATTGTAACATACAAAGGAAATTGATAGTTTTAGCTCACAGACTTCGCTCTGGACACCTTCCACTTAATAAATTTAACCACCTAATGAGAATATCAGACTCCCCTAATTGTGGCCCTTATGGAGTGTTAGAGGACGTACATCACATCCTGGTGGAATTTGTGCAGAGCCAATCTGTGAGAATGCATATGCTTTGTAAATACAGTTCTAATCTCCTTGAGATAGGAGCTAGTCAAGGTATCCTGTCCGCGCCATTAAGCGACGGGGCAAAGTCTCTGTTAGTTTTAATGTACTTGATTTTAAAGTAGGCTTCAAATAAATGCACATAATGGAGCTGACATAGTCATACAACAACTAAAGCTCCAAATAAAATAAGACTAAAAAAAACTATAAAATTATGGAAATTTAACTACCACCCTTTTGTTGGTGTGTTCCCACTGTCCCCATTGATGGGGACAACGCAACGATCGTTTTTTTTCCTTCCCGTTGTCCTCATTGGTCTGGCCCATTGATGGGGACAAGGAGACATCATTATTATTCTTCCTGTTATCCCCATTATCTGTCCCCATTAACGGGGATAGCAAGAAATCGTTAATTTTATTCCCGTTGTCCCCATTGATCGATTGATTGATCAATTTTAATATAATAAACATAAAATATTTATATGTATTCTACAAGTATGGCCCATGGTTTGGAACGGACCTAAGGTAATGGGGACAGTGGGCATAATTGATCACTTTTTGGTCCATTCCCGCTGTCCCCATTAATGGGGATACGGGCGATGGGGACAGCGGAAACGTTTTTAATTTTTTTTAATTCAATTCCCCATCGATAGGGATATGGGCAATAGGGTCATTGAGAATACACCCTTTTTAAACAACAATCTATCAGTCAAAAGCAAAGCATCGAACATTTTTACTGTTGAAAACATAAGGTATGTTTTATTTCCCTGCATTCTTTAGAGAAAAGCACTATATTATATGCCTCAGTGGAAATGGCAATTGCCTGTCTCGTATTAGTGAAGTCCTTGCCCACTTTGCAATATTGTACTATTATAAGTATGGTTTTTGAAGTGCTCATAGAAGTTTGCTTCACCGTTCATAATCTATCTTTTTTTTTTATGTTATTGTGACGGAACAAGCTCGAGGCCAACCTGATGTTAAGTGGACTAACCTCTGCCTATAACAGTTGCAATTCATGACAACTCACGACATTGCACTGCGCCCGTCACATTGAGACATAGTTGTTAAGTCTCATTGTGCCTGTAATTTCACTGGCTCTCAAGGACTACTACCGGAACACACCTTTCGGTTCTTGGCGACAGACTTTCTACTTGAGGGTCGTTGCTAGCCAGGCGGGCATTAGCAAAATGCCCTTCCACCATGCGGAAATTAGTCAAATTAAGTCAAAATAAATTATTAATGCGCATTTGTAGGGTATCCCTTGTTTGTACATGATGTCCTAGCGTGGGTGTCAACGCTAATGGTACATACAGTAAAACATCAAAATATGTGGTGGAAATGTTATGATTGCGATGTGATATATGGGTAAGCAGTAGTATAGTAATTAAACAACTTTAAACGGTTTGAATCGCGTATATTTATCATTATTTTTGTCCCGACGTTTCAAACACTTTGCAGTGATCGTGGTCACGGGGTGACTGATCACGATCACTGCAAAGTGTTTGAAACGTCGGGACAAAAATAATGATAAATATACGCAATTTAAACCGTTTAAAGTTGTTTAATTACTATGTGTAATAATCGCGAAAACCTAAGACAACATTAAGCAGTAGTAGTTGAAACTACACTTAAAATATATAGAAAGACATACCATATATATATACTTACTTTCTTGTTCTTCAGATTGATCACTATTTTCATTTCTTTCACCAATTTCATCATTTTCTGTATCATTTATTTCACTATCACATTCCTCTATGTCACTTATATTGCTATTTTCACTTAATTCATCATCTATATCTTCACCAACATCCATATCATCATCTGCATCATCTTCCATTTCACTATCTTCACTGTGATCATCTTTTTTCTTTCTTTTTTTATCATTCTTAGATATTTCTTTTCCTGTAACAGCCGCCAAGTCTTCCTCAAAGTCTGAGTCACCGTTAACTTCAGCTAGGTGCTTCTCTGCAGCTACTATCTGTTCTGTTGTAGATTTGTCACATATTTCTAGAAGATCTGAATAGTGTGGTGTCAAAGATAATTAAGTTATGAAGTGCATTAAATCTTTTTTTTAATATTGTTAGGTTTGCAATAACGCCTGCTATGCGGATTACATTACAATATCACAAATATACGATAGGAAAAATTTAAGTCATGTGCGGGATTCGAAACCGCGTCCATCCACCCCTTGAGCCGGGGTGTGCTCTAACCAATTGAGCTAACATGACATGACGTCATAACTCAAATCTTTCCTATCGTTCTTAAACCATCGTATTGGGATGGAGCGACATCTATAGTACCACTTGTGTTGTACATGTGAACATAAATAACAATTGTAATTGTATATCTTTACAACATAAATAACTTAAAATAATCAATTAGATTCAGGACTTTCATAATCCATTTTGTCTGTGGTGTAACCCAACCAAAAGTACCTAAATGTGTGTGATAATGGGACCACCAACCAAGAATTGATTAACATAGGTCCCATTTCTTCAGAAACTTCAATTATATTAAATCAATTCTTAATGTTTTTTTTTTTTTTTATGCATGATAGGTTAGCCTTTGACCACTATCTCACCTGATGGTAAGTGATGATGTGGTCGAAGATGTTGTCTAGGCTAACCTAGAAGTACTGGCTCTCAAGGACAGCTGCCGGAACACACCATTAGGTGCTTGGCGACAGATTTTCTACTCGAGGGTGGTAGCTAGCCAGGCGGGCATTCGCAAAATGCCCTACCACCATGCTATAACGACTGCCATCCTAAGACGACAACCGGGACCGACGGTTTAACGTGCCCTCCGAAGCACGGAAGCGCTCAGTAGTAATGTCACTAGCGGTCACCCATCCAACTCATGACCGCGCGCAACGTTGCTTAGCTTTGTTGATCGGTTGAGAACAGCTAAGTAAACTTCGCTACGAGCGCTACAAAAGCGCTGTTAGGAGTTTTAGAGTATAACAAACTTAAAAATTAAAGCTTGGCATGAAACTTTAACAAAACATCTATGTACATAAATATCACCAGGACAACTCTTGTTTTATAGAGTTTCAGAGATGCAGTAGAGTCCAAACTCTACGATTAGAAAAATAAATGTACAAACACTGACAGCCTCACAATAAAATGAAAAATAATATGATTATAAAAGGATACAATCCAAGCCATCATCAGCAAAAAAGTTATTTTTGTTCTTGGATTTGTTCAACCCAAGCTGTTTCTCAAGCTTCTTTATAAGCTTATCCTCATCCTCATTAGCTTTCACTAATGTTTCACGCCTTCGCTTGTCCATTTCTGTCTTGAGCTTATTGGCTTCCCTCATGTCTTTCTCCCGCTCTTTACTAAGGATATCTTGAACTGATGGTTGCAGCTTACATTTTTTTTTCTGCAAAATGATTTTGTATTAGTAACAACAAGGTTCACTTCTTGGTCCATTAATATTTATTCTATACAGTGCAGATATAACAATGAAAATGATAATAAAATAATAATCGATGCGACGCGTGATCAAAATGCTGGCACCTATTTGGCTCAAGGAATAAGCATTGCAATTCAACGAGGCAACGAGCTTGCTGGGCATGCTGCCAACTGGTAGTGGGCTAGAGCATTTGGACTGCCTATGAGTCCAAATGCTTTTATTGTAGTAGCTGTAGTGTTGTATATAGTTTTCGAAGAGCTTGTAGCGAAGTTTACTTAGCTGTTCTCAACCGATCAGCAAAGTTAAGCAACGACGCGCGCGGTCATGAGTTGGATGGGTGACCGCTAGTGACATTACTACTAAGCGTTTCCGTGCTTCGGAGGGCACGTTAAGCCGTCGGTCCCGGTTGTTGTCTTAGGATGGCAGTCGTTATAGCATGGTGGTAGGGCATTTTGCGAATGCCCGCCTGGCTAGCTACCGCCCTCAAGTAGAAAATCTGTCGCCAAGCATCTAACGGTGTGTTCCGGCAGCTGTCCTTGAGAGCCAGTACTTCTAGGTTAGCCTGAACAACATCTTCGACCACATCATCACTTACTATCAGGTGAGATAGTGGTCAAAGGCTACCTATCAAGCATAAAAAAAAAAATAGTATTTTGTTAATAAAGGCATTCCGCTGGTAAATAAAACAATGAAAATTTTACACTGTAATTATGACATGTATGCTGATGACATACAATTGATTTTTCATTTAGGCCTGATGAACTAAAAATTTAGAGGTTAAGATAAATAAAGATCTGGCAAGAGTTCAGGCTTGGACATTCCAATTCCAATTCATTAATACATATTACATCCAAAAAAAAACAAATATTATGAACATAAATATGTTAATTATTATAATCTATATGGTTTTAGGCACTAGGCATCAAATACAAGATATAAACATATTGAATTCTTTTTTGTCCATAAGTGGAGAAGTAAAAGAGCAAGTTTCTGAGGCTAAAACTTTTGGTTTTATTTTTGATGAACAGTTAAGGCTTGAACAACATATATCTGTATATGTCAGTAACTGTTCCTACAAGTTCAAAGTATAATATAAAATTGTAAATTATCTGAGTACTGATCTTCGCATTATATAGTAGATTCCCCTATTCTCTTTAAATTTAACTATGTTGACTGTGTCTATGGTCCTTGCCTATTTGCTAAAGCCCCTAGCCTCTCAATGAGTTCTGCATGCATGTGCCCGATTTTGTTTTTGAATACAACCACATAACCATATTTCTCCTTTCCTAAACCACCTCAACATACAATATGAAGCATAAAAGGGAACTTTATGTTGCCACACTTATGTTTGGTGTGGTGCAGTATCAACAGCCACATTATCTATTTTCAAAATTATTTTGGACCAAAGCCCATAATAAATTTGCCACTCGGGACTCATCTTATCTCTTAATTTGGGGACCAACGGCTTAAAGATGGAAATATATTTTACATTTTGCTGTTCTGTCTACTCTAAAATAATTAATGAAAATATATTTTTTCTATGGTACAGGTAATTTATTGTAGTATCTGGATATGTAGGTAACATGTTCAGGTAATGGAAAACTAATGAGTACTAAAGATAAACATCACGGCGAGTCGATGGCTGAAAAACTTGGTAAATGCGACAGAATTTTTAAAGACTAAAGGTTATTTATACAGAATAATCAAAAACTTACTTTAGTTTCCTTCACAGGATCCGACTCCTCTACGGGTCTCTTCACGAATCTTCCTGGTACATATGTGGTGGTTTTTATCTCTTGCACAGGTTTTTTCTTTAGATAGTGTTCTTGCCTGTGCACTTTTTTTTGCAATCGCTTTTGTTTTCGAAGCGCTTTTCGTGAGTTATCAACCTTAACTTGTTTTACTTTTTTTGCATGTTTTGTTTTTCCCATTTTAATAACTATGATAAGACTTATTTAAAGAAATTATGTAGTTTCCGAATTTCATGCATGTTTATTTTGCCAAGAAAATGGGCCGCAGCTATTTCCCCGCAGTAATTTTAGCACAGACTAAATATACCTGTTCGTTCTTCAGTGTAATGTTACCATTACTAAGATTTTCAGGTAACTCTGTATTGGCCATACAATTGACTTGTAACCGTGAATGGGATGCTTTGCCAAGCGATTTATTATCTGTGTTATACGTCTGTCTATGATTAGGTTTGTTTACATTATTGTATTTTATGAAGTTCTGAAGTTCTCTAAATATAAAAGCTAATTTAAATTGACTGTTTTAGAAATCGTCCGTCAAGTCCGATCCCATATCAAATGTAAGTAAGTCGAGTATAATACAACAAAACGTCGTAATGAAAACCTGTAACTGTTGCATGGTAGGAATCACTGCAAATACTAACAATTTGCCATTAATAAAGAGATGCTTTTATTTTTTAATAATGAATCGCCCTCCTAATCTCGAAATAGGTCAGTTGAAAACGTTACTAATAGTCAATTGGTCACCTATAATAATATAAGCTATATGGCCAGTGTCGCAAAACTTGCCATACTTATCTATCTTATTATAAAACACATATGAGGTTATAGCTTCGCGATGTACTAATGTATATCTCATACCTGGATTCGTCTTCCTGTAGGCTGCTAATTCTTTGTTTCTGCTTTGCCTTGGTTATGGGTTGTTGTTGTGTCTCAGCCTGCTCTCTACATCCACCTCCTATAGATATTAATGCAAGATGAGTATACCTAATCACCCATCCTGCCGCGGAGTCACGGTAAGCCCGTGGCGCTCCTTGGTGCACTACTTGGTCAACTGCAAACATAACTAGTATCAAGGCAATAACTAAAACTCAATCACCGTCTCGCGATACACGGATTAACATACAATCTCACTCACAAAGGCGCGAGCGATATACCAGACGTCTCTGGTAACCCATGAAACGTAAACTTGGTCAAGTGCGCAGCCCAAGATTCTGAAACAACCCAGATCTCAACCCCCGCCTTGGAGACGAGATATGTGCCTGGGTCAACTTTGGAGCTGTGGTTAGCATAAGATGAATACCAGTCAAGATTGATCCCACACAGAGTGTGCAGGCAACCATCCAAAATGGCATTCCTAATAAAGATGAAACAAGGGACGAGACGAATTTACTTAGCATTCCATGGATTAACCGTGCGGGTGCCGGGTCCATAGCGTTGCAGAGGAAGAGGCCCAAGTCAAGGTGCCTGGGACTTGCAACCCAGTGAGTAAGGTTAAGGGGCCCCTTTATGATGCATCAATGCTCCCTTTCACGGCTCAAGCCTCCTCCCCTGCCCAACCAAATTTGGTAAGATCCTACTAATGCCGCCTTGGATACACGTTCTAGGATGGAAGTTACGGTTTTTCTTGACAGGCCAAGTTCTTTTAGTAGGTTATACAGGGATTTCGCTGGTGTACCCCTTGCTCCGACTTCTACAGCATATAAATTAACCACATAACCGTTTTTGGTTAATTCATTTGTTAAGTCATAATATTTGTTAGTTTTTATTGTGTGGTCTTTAGGTATGTTTGTTTCCCACGGCACAGTAAGTTCTATAAGTACTATGCGTTTTAGATTTTTTGACTATGGAAATATATCCGGTCTGGATGACGAAACACCAACATCCTCAGGAATTGTGTAATGTTTTTCATACATGTCCATCAAAAGAGTCCAATCGGGAGCTGCGCCTAAGATGGAGTAAGGCTAACTTCTACAGCATATAAATTAACCACATAACCGTTTTTGGTTAATTCATTTGTTAGGTCATAATATTTGTTTCTTTTTATTGTGTGGTCTTTAGGTATGTTTGTTTATCATTATCATCATAAGCCGAAGACTTACTATTTTGCACAAATGCCTCCCCCATCCACATATTATGTACTTAATTATTACATTAGATTGCATATGCTGGGATTTTGTCCTTGTGTCTGATCTAAAACTTATTCAAGTTTGAATTAGTGGAATCAAACATCTTTGTCAGATAGATTTTAATAACAATCAAAACCCTTGTACACATGTTTTTTTTACCATGGCGGAGGTTATTTACACATCATTTTCTTTAAAAATGTATTAAAAAAATGGTCAACATTTGTTGATGTTTTGTTACATGTCAGTAGACACACACTCATATAGTATTTTAGTTGGCAAAGTACTTGAGTCAATAACTTATTTTAAATTAACATTTGAGCTAAGTGCTTTCATTAACTATAAGTTCAGTGTCAGTCGTTCAGTGTCAGTCAGAACATGTAAATGAAATAGTCTATCAGGCAAGGTTTCAAGGTTCTTAGAACTATTTACAATAATTATATAAATAGGTACTTATTTTTGTACAAGAACTTCAAGTGTATTAAATGATTTACCTGTATTTTGATTCGACGACAATGGTGTTTGGTGTATGTTGTGAATTTAATCACTTCTGCCATAACGAGGGTACTTTTCCAATGTTTTAATAAAAGTACTTGTAGAAACGTGTTGGTAGAAAGGTATTGTTTGGATTTTACACTAATTCATGTACAAACAAAAGGAACGAGATTTTAAGCTAATGTACTTTATACTGCATATCAGAAGATTTTTTTAGTTTTTTTTATGCATGCAAGTGATGATGTGGTCGAAGGTGTTGTTAGGCTAGCCTAGAATTACTGGCTCTCAAGGACAGCTGCCGGAACACACCATTAGGTGCTTGGCGATAGATCTTCTACTTGAGGGTGGTAGCTAGCCAGTCGCCAACGTCCGCCGCGGTAATGAGTTGGATGGGTGACCGCTAGTGACATTACTACTGTGCGCTTCCGTACTTCGGAGGGCACGTTAAGCCGTCGGTCCCGGTTGTCGTCTTAGGATGGCAGTCGTTATAGCATAGCGGTAGGGCATTTTGCGAATGCCCGCCTGGCTAGCTACCACCCTTAAGTAATGTAATCCGCATAGCAGGGGTTATTGCAAACCTAACAATATTAATCTAACATAGTTATGTATGTAGGTACAATTACTTAATCTGTGATTTGTTATATTGTTATTCATTAAACTATAGTAGAGCAATATTAATGAGTTTTTTGTTACATTTTTAGGGTTCCGTAGTCCTGACAAGGAACCCTTATAGTTTCGTCATGTCCGTCTGTCCGAGGTTTTGCTAAGATACCGTTTGTACTAGAAAGCTGCAATTTTGTAAGGGTATGTAAACTTATCACGCCGTTAAAGTGGTAATTTTTTTTTTTTTTTTTAGGGTAGCTCCCATTTAAATGATGTGGCGATGATTTTTTTTTCGTCGTCTATCCACCCACCATCGTGTGGGGTATCATTGAATAGGTCTTTTAAAATGACTTCGGGTCCCTAAGTCTATTAGATGAATGTTTGTGTTTATTGAAATGTTGCTCCTGTCCAGTAACGCGGCTGAACGGCAATGCAGGCTAGATCTTTGCAGTATTATGTTTATAATGCATGTTTCTGTTTCTTAGGGGGTAACTTAACTTACTTAGGGGTTTCTGCTTCCTCAGGCTGCATGTCTACTAAATAAGGTGTTATTACAAAATCACAAATATACGATAGGAAAAATTTAAGTCATGCGCGGGATTCGAACCCGCGTCCATCCACCCCTTGAGCCGGGGTATGCTCTAACCAATTGAGCTGTGTGAGTGTTTGTGTAACTCCGCCTCATAATGTTGAATTTTGATATTTATGATGCCGGTCCTCAGCCCGGACAAAGGAGGAAGGCACACACTTTACTAATCATCCTACAATTACTGGCTCTCAAGGACAGCTGTAATTTTGCCAAGCACCAAACATCCGTTGCCAAGGTAGGTGCTTGGCGACAGATTTTCTACTCGAGGGTGGTTGCTAGCCAGGCGGGCATTCGCAAAATGCCCTACCACCATGCTAAAAACAAAGTCAAAAGTATTACTTAGTGCTTCTTCATAATGGTATGCATACTGTGATTGTGGAATGTGTACAATAAGATACCATGTAACCTATCAAAAGGTACTATGTTAAATTGCAAAACATGGTTTAATTTTTGTACTGTCACGATTGATTTTTATGTATAACCACGCATAGTAATGCATCTAGGTTAATTAACTACACTAACTGGATCATATGTTCTTGGTGATATTTTTTGTGGGCTAGATTATACCTTCAGTATTTCTTATTAACTTTATCAATTTAATTTCAATAGTCTATAATTATGCTCATTCATAGATAAACGTGGCTAGGTGATAATGTAATTGCTATCATTAACAGACATACATATAGTAAATAATATTCATACATAGGGATAAGTGAACTTAAGTTAACATCTGTCACAACCGCTAGATTGAAGTGGAAACCTTGGTAGGGGTAGGTGTACAAGGCGACTATAATGCGGAGATTTTATATTCCAGTAACGTAAAACCAAAACCGTCACTCCAGTAACCAACCTGGAGTGAGGAGGGCAGAGCAGTGCACGCACGTATTCAGATCTAAGCTCCTGGGTGACATTGCAACGGGAGCACGCGTGGTGCTTAGCTTCAGGCACAACTTGATGCTGCTCTACAGATTTTATTACGCCAGTTGAATAAGATGTGTGCTATTGCTCTAGGGCTATGATAGCAGTGTTGTGCTGTGATCACATCGCAGCTTTGTATACAGTCAATAAGAACTTGTTGAGACATAGGTACTGATGAATATAATTTCCATTCTTTTTCAGGAACGTAAAATCTTTCTCCATTGACGTCTTCAATCAAGTCTGTCAAGCCTGTGTACAGTCAAGCATATTCCTGTAACGTTTTTGTGATAATGTCAATGTGCCTGTGTTTCAATACCTAAATAATTTACTATCTAGAAATTCTTTATAAATATTAAACTCTTCCTGTAATAACTGAACTGCTTTATTTATTCCTTTTCCATTGCCCATTAGTAGTATGGACATCAACAAAGTGTTATACATATTCCGTTACCTTTGTATAGGCATATAATTATCATGTTTTAATCCCATAACTTCTCTTTGGGTAGACTGATTTAGATAAAACAAAAACCTAAACCTCATGACTCCTATAAATATATAGGTATTAGAAATAAGAAAAAATATTAGTATCTAACACCTTCCTATTTATTAAAAAAGATTTTTGTTGGTATATTACCAAGAAAAATGTTTTTAATATTTTTTTTATATCTATGATAGGCTAGCCTTTGACCACTATTAGAACTTCATGAGTTTGACCGACAGCTTCGTTAGTTACTCTCTTCAGCTTTTGGCGTCGTGTCGTCGATTGAAAGCTCAATAGCTTTTTTTTATGTTATTGCGACGGAACAAGCTGTGTTAAGTGGACTAACCTCTGCCTATAACAGACGCATTTCGTCAACGATGAATTGCACTGTGCCCGTCACGCTGAGACGTCCAGTTGTTAGGTCTCATTAGCCTGTAATTTTTCTGGCTCTCAAGGACTGCTGCCGGAACACACTGTTAGGTGCTTGGCGACAGATTTTCTACTTGAGGGTAGTCCCTAGCTAGGCGGGCATTCACAAAATGCCCTTCCACCATGCGGTGAAGCTCAAGCGCGCGGCGGGATACGAACTATGGACCTGCTGCACGGCAGTCCATAGCCAATGCCACTGAGCCATCACTGCTTCAAAAAAGCTTCGGCCCTGCTATAGGTAAATCCCATAAATATCTTATATTAGTAAGTAATGGATAATAAGAATATATTAGGGTTTGCATATAGAGCACATGGGGTACTTTTCTTCCCGGAAGAGTGATGTTGATAGCCACTATGCACGTGTATGAAGTCGTGGGTGGAAACTGAAGCATTGTGACTACATAACTTGTGAACAAATACATAGATAATAATATAAATTATTACCATTACGTAATGTCAAATGGTTTGAATTTTCAAATATCGAACATACATTTACATCTTAACAAGTCAGCATCGGCACCCGAATTCAGGCATACATATGAAATTCAATTGTTTTCATTACCTATGATGCGCAAGAATTAATGTATTCAAATATACCGAAGATGCCTATGAAATGAACAAGATAAGAAAAAGGCCATGATCAACAAAAATACCAGTAAAATATATACATTTTATTTCACTATTGTACACAAATTCTCACTACCCTATTTGTATGTTAATATAATAAAACATTTATGTATGATTTTTGATGGGATAAAAATACTCAAATTGTATATTAATCGAACTAAATTGAAACTAAAATAATGTACGTAATGAAAATATCTAATACTAGCTTTCCGTCCGCGACTCCGCCCGCGCGTAGGTATATCAGTTATCGTTTTGCGCAATTGGAAAGAACTATCCTATGTCCTTCCCTGGATCTCTTTTACCAAAAAATGGAACCGACATCAACACTCAAATGTGTGAAATAACTTGTTGAAGTCAGTACCATGATGGTTAAAAAGTACCTACTATCACAATTTTGTACGCATGGTACCGACTTCGACAAGTTATTTCACACATTTGAGTGTTGAAGTAGGTTCCATTTTTTGGTATACATTATTTTGCACCCTTTTTAGTGACCCCTGCTACTTATGGGATCGATTGTCATTCACTGTCAATCACTTTATCATCAAGATAGGAAAATATTTTTCAGCTATTGGAGTGTACCCCAAAAAAGGCTGATCCGATTTCTGATTTCCGATGATGAAATTTAAATGGGACGACACGGCAAGCATCAGTTTTCAAATAAAAAAAGAATCATCAAAATCGGTTTACCCAGTCAACATTTCTGAGGTAACAAACATAAAAAATAAAAATACTGAAGAATTGAGTACCTCGTCCTTTTTTGAAGTCGTTAAAAAATACGGCTGTATTTTGAAAATACCAATATACCCCCTTACTTATAAAAACATCGCTATGTAGTTGCTAACTAATGGATAACTAAACAGTGTTTAAGTAATGCTTAAATATTTCTTACTTATAAACGCTACATAGCACCTGTTTAGCTAAGAAATGGATAATGAGGTCGAACGTATTTTAAACTGACAACATTGTACTAAAAAGTATTATGAATGACCTAAATGGCCAAATAGCATGTATCTAGTGCTAAATATCTTGAAATTAAAAAGTAAATATAATACTTTTCTTTATATAGTACCACCAACTTAACTGTGCAGTTTTCGAGGGCGCTACTGGTCAAGGAAATCAACTACGAACTGTCACAATTTGAAGGAATGTTGTAGTTCTTTTTTCTGCCACCTGAACAGATAAGTTGGTGGGTCTGTAACTAAATCAGCTGACCAGAAATATGGGCGCCATCTTGTTACTTAAAATTTAAACAAGGGTGGGACGGTGTTTAAATTGACAGCTGATTTAAGCAGTACTTAGGTACTGGATAAAGTTATGTAGCGTTTATGAATAAGAAATTTTGCTAATCAGCGGCTAAGTAATGTTTAAAATTTAAGTAGCGTTTATAAGTAAGGCTGATAGTGTTTAAAATTTGTTAGGCAAGAATAATAAATAAAACAACAACGAATTCAAGAAATGTATGTTTGGAGTTTTGTTATTTTTTTTTGCCAACATTAAAAAAAGGAGGACGTAGGTACTCAATTCATATATTTTTATTTAATTAACTAGAAATAATATACTGGCTACAGAAACATCGTAATTAAATAATTGATTGTACAAGAGAGAGAGAGCCTATCACTTATAGGCATCTGACGACGTGCGTATCGGAGACATTGCCATTAAATTTAGCGCAGGAGTCCATACTTTCAACACCATAATATAATGTATAATCATAATATAATTTACTTTACCTTGCTGTACACACATTATGTTAAATTACAATCTATTTCAAAATTTGTATAACAGTTATAATTGACATAAGATAATGTATGACATAATTATCTGTAATTTGTTTTGTGTGTCTAAATAAATATTTCCGTCATTATAAAAAAATTCCAAAAACTTAATCGTTAAAAATATTTTATGGACTTATCAAACCTGCTCACAAAATTTCGTGAGAATCTGTTGAGAAATGCGACCTTTATAGAACAACCGGACATACGAAAGCATTTGTAGCAGCGACGACGCGCGACGCTTTGAATTAAGTTCTTGCTCGGTTAATTAGTGTATGTGTAGTGTATATCAAATTCTCATGTCAAAGTGTTAGTAACAAAACTCTACCGAAACGGCTTGACCGATGCCTATGAAATTTTGTGTGTATATTCAGTAGGTCTGAGAATAGGACGTTAACTATTTTTCATACCCAACATTTTATTTTTATCTTTCGGACAAAATCATTTTTTTTAAATTTATCTACGATTTGGCATAAATACCTACAATAAACCCTAAAATTTCACCCTTCTACCACCAACACCTATTTTTAATAGCTATACAAGTAGGTACTTTAATAATTTTCTACTCTCGGCGGTCGATAATTGATCAGGAAATGAATTGCCTAGAGATGAATTGCTGTGGCCGTTTTAGGGCTGCTATTACCACTCGTTCTGTTATTCCCGCCAGGCGTCTATCGGTGTCACTTCTCACCCCGTAAACAGCACGGAGTAGGCAGGACTCCTGTCTTATGCACACAATAAGCTTTCTATCACTTCCTAAAGTTTAGGCCTTAAACAGTTTTATTTCCTAAAATTTCACTATCTATACGGTCACAAAAGTTCACGGATATCCAAAATAGCATAGCATGTTGAGTACGATGAGGAGCAGCAAGCTTGCAAGTAATTGTGAATGAAAGAATTAACGCAATACAAAATAAGGCTGTATTTTGTATTGAAAATATCAATGTAGACTAAAAGATGTAGTTTAAAATTTATTAGGTAGGTAGATATGATAATAAAAGGACAATGAATTCAAGAAATATAATAAAAAGATAATAAAAGGAAAATGAAAAAATCTTTGGTGTTTTGTTATTTTTATATGCGGTTATCGTTAATAACGCTTCTTTCCTCTTCCTTTTTTTACTTACTTACATAAAATAAGTTAGTCATTATTATGTGACTAACATAATATTCACTAGATATAATTTATATGGCAAAACAACGGTCAGACCCACCAACTTATCTGTTCAGATGGCAGAAAAAAGAACTACAACATTCCTTCAAATTGTGACAGTTTGTAGTTGATTTCCATGACCAGTAGCGCCCTCGAAAACTGCACAGTTAAGTAGGTGGTATATACCGGGCCAACTAGTATTCATATAATATGTCTACAGAATTTCTTATATTTACTAAATTTACTTTACTTTAAGTATAAATTTAGACCTAATCCTTTTAAAAAGCCATTTACATATATTTACTAAAACAAAATTCGTAAAGAAGAAGAACAACTCTTAATTCCGTGTCACGGAACGTATATCTTCGTAAGAACGTAATAGCCTTATACATACAGCACACTATAAAAGAACCAGTCTAAAAGACCCCTACAATCCAGAAAGGCGAACGGTGACAAAGGTTATTTTATGCTGGTACTGCGGGGAAATAGCCAAAACATTGCCCACGCAGTAGCACACATACACAAAAACCTTAACACTTTCAAAGAAATACATCCACACATACACATATTTCTGACACTCCGGGCACCCATATTGCCATTTTTTAGAATATTCAGATTTCGTATTTATCTAGGACACTGTGAACATAATATGTTTATACAAAAATCAAAAGGAACGAAAAAAGAAGCAAAGGGAATTGTTAATGAAATATTTGTCAATAACTTTGGGATATTTCTATGCTCCCACAGCTATTTTTCGTCAGTAAAAAGCAAATAATTAAAACTATGAAAAGCTGCCCATTCACGCACTCAGTTTTACAGGGTTCATTCAATCTTTTATATCATCTATGCAAGGTTCCACAGATAATATATGCCTGTCATTTACTGCGGGGAAATAGCTACTGCGAAGAAAATGATTGATTCGATACTTTCTGTTTACATTGCTTAGGTTATGTTTTGTTCCAAACCCGGTGTTCTTTTACGGCATATGAACCCAGTTCCCTGAAAAAAGGGATAGCAAATTCCTGTTCATGTAGGGCGTTCGGATAGCCTATCGGTGCCAAAAATAACACTCACAAACGCTAAAAATGATCACACGGGCCGTTCGTTTTGGGACTTCGTGAGCAAAAATATCGTTTTCGCTCACCGTTCGGATAGCTTTGAAAACGCTACAAATGACAGAGAAAAGTGATATTTTTGACCCATGTCTTACCGTGGGATCGGTGTGATCGTATTTTGACAACTGCTGGTTTGACAGTTGTATTTGGCGCGATTGAAGAGTTTCACAAGTTTTTTATATAGGTAACTAGCAGAAGCCATTAACAAAGAAATAATAATAATATAGGTACCTACTTTTAAGGTAATTTTAGGGATTGATTCCATGTTTCGTACTGTGCAAAATGGTTAAAACATTGTCGGTTGTCAAAGTATGTTTTAAGCCGTTCGGATAGCATACAGTAATTGGTGGTCAAAAATAGCAAAAGCTTCTATCCGAACGCTAATACACAAATGCCACTTTCGAAACTGCTACAAACGCAATCGAGCCAAAACGAACGCACCTGTGTACTTTTCAGCGAGATGAGCGAGAGAAGTTATTTAGCATGCTAAAAAAACATAATTCGGATTTCTGAATTTTTATAATGGAACAGAATCACGAATAGTTGTCTTTAATGTCATTGTCAAAGGTACTTTTTTAACATCGTTACTACGGGGGCGCGTTTCTGCAAGGCCGGGCCAAATATTGGTCGAGCTAGATTTTCTCCAAGGTAACCTGGGACGACCTTTAGAGCTACTATCAAAATATGATATTGACAGCGATGTTTTTAGGTGATAATATTTTCTACATGTTTAGGAAATGGGGCTCATTACGTAATTAAGCAATGGTAGCATTGTAATCGCTAATCCTTGGCTTAGCTTGTACAAAATTTATTATTTATTGTAGAATCTGTCCCTTTTGACGGCTAGCCAAGATTTGGCCGATTCAGGGTGCGTTCCATTTGAAGTTCAATTCGCCAAAAACGATAAAAACGATCACACTCCCAAAAAGTTGTTCCAGATGGGTCTTGGTATTATTTTCGCCATAAACGCTATGAAGCTACTGGAACAGTTTGAATTACCTACATCTAATGTCAAATGTGACAGAAGTGGCAAATTTCAGTGGCATTCTTAGCGTTCTAATCCTAAATGGAACAGGGGAGAACAGTTACAAACGCTCACAGTGATCACAGCCTTAGACGCAAATGTGATCAATATTATCGAAAATAACGTTATTAGCGTCAAATGGAATATACCCTCAAACGGTAGCAAACTTTTGGGGTGCGTTCCTGCTAGGTCGGGCCAAATATTGGTCGAGCTAGATTTGCTGCAATCGACCTTTTTAGACCTACTGTCAAAATATGAAATTGACAGCGATGTTTTTAAGTGATCAAATATTTTCTGTATGTTTTAGAATGAGCCCCATTACGTAATATAAGCAACGATAGCATAGTAATCACTAATCCTTGGCTAAGCTGATACAAAAATTATTATTTATTGTAGAATCCACGTAGAATCTGTCACATTTGACAGCTAGCCAAGATTTAGCTGATTCAAAAGGTACTATAAGCCCAGGCAGAGCAAAATTAGCTCCGGCAGGTCACCCGGAACGGGTATGATCAAATCTTGCCAGGTTCAAATTAAGCTCGATTGGAGTGCTGGAACGTCGTATATCCGCGCTTAGACCAAAATTTGTCTTGGCCGAAGGCTTGCATGAACGCACCCTTGGCTAGACAGAGCATAATTAGCTCTGACAGGTCGCTCGGAACGAGTATGATCAAATCTTGTCTGGATCAAATTAAGCTCCAATGGGGTGCTGGAACGGCGTGTATCCGCGTTTGGACCAAAATTTGTCTTTGCCGAAGGCTTGCAGGAACGCACCCCTGGTGCTTTAAATGCTATTGCGATTTGGCGTTGCGTTAAGAAATCACATTTTTTACAGTTGAGTACGCAGTTTATATGTTAGGATCAATATTTAGTGAATTAGGTACTGAATAATTATGATATTCACTGTGTTCAAGCAACAATTCGGAAGGGCTCACGGCCACCGAACAACTTAATTATCAATAGTTACTGCCGCTCGTTTGCTTGTAATCGAAGCAAACTGTGTTCCATTTCACGCCAAAACCGATTTTGTTGATTATAGCGACTAATACCGTTAAGTTTCGGAAATTACACCTTTGACAGGTAACATGAACAATGATTTACAGATTATTTCAAAACATATGAAATGGCTTTCATTAGCTTTATAGGTACCCCCTTGACTAGTACCTGCATTTTTTATGGAAAGTTACGGAACACGCATGATGCCCATCTAATGTTAAGCTTTAACCTCTACAACAGATGCATTTCGTAACAGGACCTGCGGCAAAGAAGTCCATTGCTATTATTAATTACTCTCTGTGACTTGCCCACACAACTTTTCTTAACTTGTGGTGTACAAGTACATTAAAGTTTTTTTTCGATTTAAGAATGAGGCCATACCATTCAAACCATTTTGTAAGCTAGTATTTAGCAATGCTTAAAAGTCGCTCAAACATATATGAGTTTTGCAATGACGACGATTGCCGCATCATCTGCGTACATGAAAATATCCCCCTCAGCGATATTTTCCTTATCGCTGCCGATCTGTCTCATGGTAAAATCAGACAGATCTGATGTAAATCAGACAGATCGGAAGCGATAAGGAAAATAGGATAGTTGACACCGATGATTCTTGTGCCACATCTACGGCAGGTCCACTTAAGCCTTAATGGTATAGCTTGGCAGTGAGGATGGCATGGTTTGCGAATAATGTAATCTAGCCAATCGCCGCTGTATGAAGGATATCCATAGACATATTACAAATATCTCCGCTAGAAAATCCGTTTGAAAGTTCGTTTTATCCATATTTTCCCCGAGTCACTAACTCACTATAGTGTCATATATTAAAACATATATTTGTTTATTTTACTATATTTTTAAGCCAAAACTACCATTTAAATACGAACTGGTAAATGCATTCTCTTGGTGACCGGACTATAGTCCGGTCACCAAGAGAATCCGCCATAAAAGATTTCTACCTACTGACACAAAAATCACTCTTGTGAACACCCTATTGTTACCCATTATCGATTATGCAGACATTTGTTACCTGGATCTTTCTGAAGGACATCTAAATAAACTAGATCGGCTTCTCAATGCTTGCATTAGGTTCATATTCTGCCTTCGGAAGTACGACCACGTGTCTGAATATAGGCTGAAGTTAAAATGGCTTAAAATCCGAGAAAGGAAAAAAGTGAGGATCCTTGGCTTGTTATACTCAATTCTCAACAATCCTTACTCCCCTTCATATCTTAGAAACTCTATCAGTTTTCTCTCCGACTTAAATAACCTTGACCTTAGATCAAGTAATAATTTACTCCTTGATATCCCTTTGCACAGCACCTCTTTTGTGGATAAATCCTGGTGTGTGGTTGCACCTCGTCTGTGGAATGAGTTACCGTTATCCATCAGACAATCTCCTTCTAAGGAAGTCTTCAAACGACGGGTCCGTGAGCATTTTTATAAGATTTCATAAATTCTGTCACTTTTATCACTGTTCTCAAATGTTATATAAATTATTAAATTGTTTTTATTTACCATTAGTATATTATATTTATTATATATATTTAGTATTATTTTTGTTATTATGTATAGCATGTATTGTATAGTATTTATGCATAAAGGTATATATAATATTTTATATCTGTAATATTCTTTGCGTTTTCTGTTCTAGAGTATTTAAATATATTTTTTGTTGCACGCCTACGTCCTTTTCTCTATAACTAATATGTGGATGTCTGGTAGAAAATGCTTTAGCATTAAGTCCTCCATTTGTACTATAGTGCAATAAAGAATTAAATAAATAGTATTGTACAAATTTTTTAACAACTATGTCTCAGGATATTGGGTGCAGTGAGATTCGCCACTTGTTGAATTGGTTAATATATCATTGTAACTAGCTAACTTTACTAAGCAGGTTTATTTTATGTACTTAATAAGAACAAATAATAAGAGACATATCGGGGGGTTCGGAACTAAATGCCTGCAGTGTTGTACCGTTGATAATGGGCCCAACGGAATATTACTATGCGACTATTTTAAAAAATTAATATATAAAGCACCAATATTTAATATCCCATTCGGTTCAAATCCCACACATGACTATAATTTTTCCTCACGTTGTAATTTTGTAATGTTATAATAGTAAGGATAAAATAACGTTGGTTTAAAGCTAATTGCAGAAAAATTGACTTGGTAGCACAACGTAAGTTAGTGCCACTCCGTCCCCAAATGATGGTAAAGAACGAGAAACATATAAGAGTTACGAGTCATATGTCATGTATGCCGTGCTCAGTCAGTTTGCCCACAGTGTGAAAACTGTCTAGACGTGTTTTTACCATAGGCTTAAGATGTACAAGACCAACAGTGACGGATGAATATTGTAACAAAAAATTTAATGTAAATGTGTGAGTGACATAGTGTTGTCATGACGCGAGCGTAATACTATCGACAGTTTTACTGGTTGAATCTTAGGACACATTCGTTTGAAATTATGCCCTATATAGTTCATTGAGACTATTGTAATTATCGTAAACAACACTGAAATCACAGAACTTTCAAGATATTATGATTTAAAAACCAAACTACTTAACTGATTATGATGAAATTTCAATGGGATGAATCCTAAAGTATAGCCTTTCAAACAAAATACTATGTTTTCAAATGATAATCAAACCAAATATCATAACATGACTACAACCTTATTGAAAAGAACCTGCTCTCTTTTTTGATCTGTTAAAAATAAAACTTAAATAAAACCCATTCAAAGTTGAAGTCAAATACATTTATTGTAGGTATAAAATGGTACAGCACTTTTAAAAGTCAAAGTACTATAACTTCATCGTAACAAGATGAAATAAAACTTACCATTACTAAGTTTTATGATTACCATTAACAAAATCATTAAGCTGCAAATATACAGATACTGTAAATTATTAAATTACATTTATCTGAATACCATTTGCGTAAAACATTCACATGTGGTAAGCAAAGGTCGAATTTGTCCCTGTGTAAACATAGCTACTTGGGCTGTAGAAATGACGATGTGTGCATCATTTCGATGATATTTACTAACTGGTCTACTAAACATATAATTCTTTAAAGTCTGCTTTTAAGTCTAAAAGTAGTTTTATCATTATTTTAGTTTCAGCTTTTAAACTTCTTAAGAACAAATTGTTTTTCTGTAATTTTTGTCACAAGACACACTTAGAACATTAGTTAATAATTTTTTTCCTTGGAGACAATACTTGATTTGAAGGACCAGGTAATGGCTAACGGTGGTGATATATCTCTATTTAAGTAAGGACAGGGCTGCCTTATTTTCAATTTGATCTGAAAGGAAAAATAAAAATTATTTTGTGTCAGGATAGCCATAGCTATCCAGCGCTGCATAAGAAGCGAGTATTGTTGATTTTATTGCACCAGGGACGCTAAGGGAAGGGTTATTAGATTGAATCTACATATCATACAGTCTTTAAATTAATAAAAAAATATTGAACCATGTATATTACTACAAATTAAACTGTTACTTGTGTCATAATTTCCTAAAGCTATTGACTACCATTTCCACAGCTTCATGCATTCAGGGACATTAAAAGTTGGCAATGAGTCTTTCATTAGTATACATCGATGTTTTCTTTGTATGAAGCATTTTGAATCAAAGTTTACTACAAACTGTAGAGTTTTATTTAGATTCCGTCAATAATCCGAACCCTTTTATCACATACTGAAAATTTGTTTTATAGGTTTCCAACAAATTTTCAGTATGTGATAAGAGGGTTCGGATTATTGACGGAATCTAAATAAAAAACTCTACAGTTTGTAGTAAACTTTGAATCAAACATTATTATACGCGTGCATATAGTTATTTCAAATTCTGTTAAATAGCCATTTGTATAAAGATATTTATATTTTATGACAGAAGTAAGAGATATTTCCAACTATTTATTGAGTGTTAGGGAAACTTTTCACAGAAAACATCATAATAAATTTTGAATAATATATCTTGTGATAATATTTACTCACTTATTCGTATATACTCAATAAGCTATAAACTGATCTGTCAACTTCTCGCTAATTATTATGTAATTATATTATTTTTTAAACTAGGTAATTTATGATTAAAATAACTACCGGTTATTTTTAAGGTTCCGAATATGTACACGAGCAGTCACTTGAACCAACAGGTCAGACACAAACTATCGACTTTATCGATACTTGTGACGTCAGGACTTTGTCAAGCTCTATTGT
This sequence comes from Plagodis pulveraria, assembly GCA_963890685.1. Taxonomy (NCBI): domain Eukaryota; kingdom Metazoa; phylum Arthropoda; class Insecta; order Lepidoptera; family Geometridae; genus Plagodis; species Plagodis pulveraria. Next base: position 4,186,051 of record OY982968.1, read on the forward strand.
AAACAAATGTTTTTATAGTTTTTCGTAAAATACCAATTAATTCTTCATTTAGCAATGTAATTTGATGATAAGTATGAAGAGAAACCTATTATGTAATATTTCTATAGTTCTTATAACCCATTTTAAAACAAAATGACGAAATAATGATTATCAAAAAAGCAGTACAAATAAACATAAATTACCTGTGAAACGTGTATATATTCTGGTTACTGTGTCTTGTAACCTCACATTCACTCACTGAACAAGACACCATGCTTGCAGAATACATGTTTTATATTATAATCGTAAGATATTTGAGCAAATACACAAAACTCGCGCCGACTTGGAAAAGGCCGGGACGCTATGGCCTCTTACTCGCGTAAAAAATGACATACCGTCTTCTTGTTTCACTATCTCTTTTTCTCTAGCGACAGTTTGTAGCAGCTTAAGACCTTTCACTCCCACACTTCGTAGGTCTGTTGAGCGTAGCGAAAAAATCCTAGGTCTATGGTTTTTACTATCCAGTGTGGCCGGCGTCACTAGGGATAGAAGTTGGACGCAGAAAAGTTGAAGGGTTTGATGCAGCGTTTTGAATTTTTGTACAATATATTGAGTCCAATATACAGCAATCGGATGTTAAAATTCAATGCTTGAAAAATACCTGTTCTTTTCATTTTGTGACGTCATATTTTATTTACATATTCTTCATGTTTCTATTAACAAGTCCCAATCAGCTATATTGAACACGTCTGCTAACGTTGGATTTTGGCATCAAACTGGTCATGCACGCCCTCTTGGCAACCCACAGCATTTTCAACGTAGCTTGCTCACGGAGGGTCGAGCAGTCAAAATATTGTTCGACCAAATGCGAGAATTTTGCAGTTCGGTGTACGCGGACCCTAATTCGTGGATTGGTATGGCGCGAACCAGATTTAAAAACAAAGGCCGATTGTACTACACGGAAACATACAATTAGTTGTCACTGTCATCTGCCACTTGCTTCTTTAGGGGCGTTCGTTTTGGCTCGATTGCGTTTGTAGCAGTTTCAAAAGTGGCATTTGTGTTTTAGCGTTCGGATAGAAGCTTTTGCTATTTTTGACCACCAATTACTGCATGCTATCCGAACGGCTTAAAACATACTTTGACAACCGCCAATATTTTAACAATTTTGCACAGTACGAAACATGGAATCAATCTCTAAAATTAACAAAAAGTAGGTACCTATATTATTATTATTTCTTTGTTAATGGCTTCTGATAGTTACATAAATAAAAAACTTGTGAAACTCTTCAATCGCGCCAAATACAACTGTCAAAACAGCAGCTGTCAAAAAACGATCACAACGATCCCACGGCAAGACATGGGTCGAAAATATCACTTTTCTCTGTCATTTGTAGCGTTTTCAAAGCTATCCGAACGGTGAGCGAAAACGATATTTTTGCTCACGAAGTCCCAAAACGAACGGCCCGTGTGATCGTTTTTAGCGTTTGTGAGTGTTATTTTTGGCACCGATAGCCTATCCGAACGCCCTATTTGTCTTGGTCTATTTTATTTAACTCATCTATGGATTCTAAAATCCCAAAAGCATGACGGACAGTAGAAAATAATTTTGCTAAATCGTGAATTCCTCAGTTTCTCTAATAACGAAGAGCCCACGCGTTTAACGAACAGCTCTTTGTTTTTTTCGTGGTATAAGACCTGTTTGTGATCCGGCATGATGGTGGAAGGGTCAGCATTTACTCGGAACGATGTGTTCCAAATGGCCATTCGCGTTGCCTTCGTATCTGCAGTGACTTATTTTTCCATCAAATGGCTCGTGAACCAGATAGACCCGACATCAAAAAGTCGGAAGAAGGCGGAGGAACGTGCAAGGGAACAGTTACGCAAGTGAGTGCAATATCGATCGACACGCCTCATTGTTAGAATTTCAAAGAAGCTTAACATGTTTCCAGTCTAAGTAAATTTATTTTCTTGGCAATGGCCCAATGACCATGAATGTTAGTTTAGTAGCGACAGAACATAATTGTTTAGTGCGTATGTAATTTATTTGTTAAAGTAGTGGTCATAACTCTGGTAGCACAACACTGTCAATATCTGTGCAACTGGCTAGGGTATGCCTCCCTTTCCAATTCACTGCTCAGTTTTACATATTCTCCCAGCAGAGGACAACCAGAGATGCTCATATTTTGACTGTATACTAAATAGTAGAGTAATAGTAGTTGTTTAGTAAAAAGTAGTTGATGTACAAATTGTAAAAAATACTGACACTTTCCACTTAAATAAGCAGTTACCTACAGTCATGTGTTCATGGTGTACACAAGTCTATCAGCATCAGGTTTGCCTGAACTAGTAACAATCTTCAAAATCTGATAGTTTTGGTTGGTTGATAATGATTATCACATTACTAAGTTCAACTTGAACCACTGGCTGCTGAAGTGCAGTGAATTGTGAATTTTTCTCAAGATGCTGAATGTGAGAAGATTAAAGCGCTGCATACCCGCAGCTCCAGAGCTGTCATAGAATTAGCTCCAGAGCTGTCATATAATGACTTTAGATGTGTAATCTTGTACTTATTATACAACCTGCATTGTTCACTCTGCTCTGTATCATATCTAATTTTTTATGTCTTCATTGTGTGTTGTTTTACATAACATTCCAGTTGCCTAAAACAACACACACATGGTAAATTAGTGACCTTTTTATTGTTGATGTTGTGATGATTGAATTAATTCTTTGCTGCGTACTGTACACAGCAGTAGAATCTTACTGAATGATATCGAATTTTGTTTCCTCCTAAGAGCACCCTAGATGCAAAATTTAATAAACAATTTCATCTTTTTTATGATATTCAATAATTAATTGATACATTTGTGAGAGCCAATAATTCTAGGTTAGGTGTTCAGGTGAGATAGTGATCAAAGGCTAGCCTATCAGATATTAAAAAAAACAGAATCTATGAATAAGATATCTAGCTAATAATATATAAGCCAAGTTATTATTTGCAGTAGATCAACAATTTAAATTGGTTGTGCTTTATAAATGCGTTAACTTTATTTAGCTGCATGGTGGTAGGGAATGCCCGCTTGCCTAGTTACCACCCTCAAGTAGAAAATCTGTGTTCCAGCAGCTGTCCTTGAGAACCAGTTATTCCAGGATAGCCTAAACAACATCTTCGAACACATCATCACTTACCATCAGGTGAGATAGTGGTCAAAGGCAAAATAGACAAAAAAACTAAACATTCAGAACATTATTATGATTTTAAAAACTTATAAATTTGATTAGATCTAAGAAATTAAGAAATTATATGCACTCTGACTGGTGGATATAGAGACAAACCTCCTGTGTTTTAACCCTACAATATTTCTTGAAGCATTATTGCTATACTGGTTCACATATATACCAGCCAATGTATTGAGTTTGCATGTGTTAAGGGTATCTTCCAGAGCGGGGCTTGGTGGAAAACATTCGCTCGCGCTGGACAAGCTCACTGATCATGAGATGATCATTGCCTCCCAGCTGGTGGTACCTGAAGAAATAAATGTAAGTAAAAAAAATAATAGCCATTTCTCACCTCCCTTGTGATGGTGCACTGCCAATGGATCCCAATCTGCACATGCAGCTTTCATAGGTTGTTATTTTATTATTTTTAAGTTCTTGTGACGGATGAAGCACAATGCCCACCTGATGTTAAGCAAACTAACCTCTGCCTATAACAGATGCATTTCGTCACAAGTCACGAATTGTACTGCATCCGTCACCTTGATAAATAGTTGTTAAGTCTCATGTGCCTGTGCATTTCACTGGCTCTCAAGGACTGCTGCTGGAACACACCGTTAGGTGCTTGGCGACAGATTGTCTACTTGAGGGTGGTCGCTAGCCAGGCAGGCATTCGCAAAATGCCCTTCCAGTGGGATTCGAACCATGGACCTGTTGCACGGCAGTCCATAGCCAATGCCACTGAGCTATCACTGCTTCAAATTTTGTTATGGCCATTGCCTGTTAATTCACTGACTAACTTGACCTCAATCTGGAACACAGAGATGCAAATACAGATTCTTGGCAATATTCAGCACTAGCACGCAAGGTTACCACGGGCATACAGGCAGTTATAACCAAACCAGCTTTCTTGCATAAATTATTTTCATTATGTGAACTATTTTCACAAATTATGTAATTTGTATACATTCATTAAAGGCGTTATAATAAGTGTGACACACAAGCTCATGTATGCTCTCTTTGCCATCAGAGTAGTCTCCACAGAGCTCCATAAAATATGTCATGTGAGTTTTTTTATTTCTCATATAGCTGTGGTGCACATGATCATTATAATTTATATATATTAATTAGTGAAATAACTTTGTTCAAAGTCAAGTGTTTATAATATTTCTCATTAAATTAAATTCCTGCATTTGTTATGTCAACCCAGATGCTGATACAAACATTATATTTATCGTATTTAATTATCATGCTCAAAGACTACAAACCTTTAATTTTGTTTATATTAGACCTTAATTATTCAGGCTATGGTTATGCCAAATTTCATTGAGATCGGTTTTGATGTTTTCATGTGAAATACTTACGGATAAACAAGCACATAGCTTCAGATCATTTTGCTAACTACCACCCTCAAGTAGAAAATCTATTGATATCAAATGATGTGTTCCGCCAACTGTCCTTAAGAGCCAGCAATTCCAGGTTCTCAATTCTTTATTGCATCATATGTGGTGTATATGCTGGTCTTAAATAAATTTTTATAAAGTTTTACATATGACCCATTTTGGGTATAGCAACAGATATAACTAATAGTAGTAGAGCAACCAATCCCTTTAATTATCATTTAAATTTGTCACTAAGGAATTCATTTATGGTATAATAACATTTATTAATTAATAGTTTTTTTTAAACATTGACAAAAGTCGAGTCTTTTTCTTCACTTTTTAGTGTATTTGGTAGCGTGTTAAATATTTTTATTGCCATTACATACAACATATTCTAATTCATTCATTAAGCCTGTCAACATATTCTGTCACATCATAACTTACAATGAGGTGAGATTGTGGTCCCTATTTTTTTTTATTGTCTTGAGGGAAATGCATTTACGCATACACACCCGCCGGGGAGCAGGTGTTTATGTCAGGCTCAGGGTCAATATGGCCCCACTACCGACTAAAACCCTCATGGTGTTCCGTCGGCGTCGACTAGTGGCAGGTGCCGCGGGGTTACTCGCGCTCTCATCCGCATCCCCCATTGACGTCGCTGCCCGCTTAAACGGGCCCAGCCTCTGGGTATAAGTCCCCCATGCCGCTTCGTGGGATGCCTAGGGGAGCCCAAGCGGGGATTTCGGGATTTACTAAAGCGCGGCAGATTAATATATAGGGGGATACCTTGTACCCGGTGAAGTACCTCCATCAAATATGAACCCCATATATAAGGCATCCCGTCAAGGATAATGGATCAGATTAGTAAAAAAAAATTGATCATCTAACAATCTCGACCGCGTCAGATTAAGGTTGGTTGAGTTAATTACATGCTAAAAAGTGTATGAATGACGTAAAGAAAGGGGAGGGCAAAATAGTATTAAAAAAAAAAACGTCATCGCGACAGTCTCGAGCGTGACTAAATTATTTTTTATTTTGAAGGAAATAATTCAAGGATAACGAAAAATATATAATCTGACCATTTCCAAAACCCGAAGTAAAAAAAAATCGTCGATAAAGTTTAATGCGTGCAGCTACGTGATGGCTATATTCCCCACACCGCGTTTCTGTTCCCCTCTCACTCTTTCTCTATCTATTACTCTCTCACTCCGTCCATACTCTGGTTGAAATCGAGCCAGAAGAAGAATAAGATGATTCTACTGATGAAGATTAATTAATTAATCAATTGATTATAAAAAAATACTTTCTTTGAGCGTTTTTTAAAAACATATTTTCTTATAAATAGAAGTATTCTACTTGACAAACATACACTATTTTATTTGCATACTATTTACTGTGCTTTTAAATTTATTAAGTCCAATGGTTTAAAAAAACATGTTTTTTTTGTCGTCAGATTAGGCGAATCCCTCTAGATAATCGTTAGATTATGAGAGAGCACGTCTAGGACATAAAAGATGAACCATATATATCTTAATCTGAGCTGACGAATTTTTTTTGCACATTTTAGTTATGGCCGCGAGTTTGCGTCACATCGAAAACGTCTGATTATTGAATGAGAGCCTTTTTTTTAGGTTCAACTAACACGCCCTTAGAAAAGACGCGCTCGATCAAATTTTTATTTTCAATTTCAAATACGATCTAGATTGATAATCTGTAACTCTGTTATTTAGTCATGTATTGATTTTATGCTGTTTTGTGTGCCAGAAATGAATAAATAAATTTCAATTTCCCTTGTTACTTCCACCCGCATCATGCAAACGACCAGATTAACATACGCACATTATTAAAAATACGTAGGACATTGATGCTATCTATATCTAACACGCTCGAGTATGCCCATGCTACAGTATTTTTTTACATATTGAAAATATATAGCTGCTCCCCCCACCGATGAAAAGGCATACATTATATAACATTTTTTTCTTCTTATCATCTAAGCTTTGCAACCCAATAGGTCTGAATGACGCTCGAGTAAATCCCCATTCAGCATCATGGGCTCCCCTACTACTATCAGCAATAAATAAATATGTTTTGGGTTTCTATGCAAAAAAATATATGTTTTCCAAATATTAATTTCTGCGTACCATGAAGGCTAGTAGTCTGGTTAAGGCCTCACCGCCCCCAAAGCATGATCGAGGCGCATTTAGTCAGAAAATGCTGGTGTGATCGTCTGAGGAATAAAATTTGTACTAAATAAAATAAAACCTTGTGGAAATATTAGATTCCAAATATATATAAATATTTGAAATCCTTTGGAACACATGTTTTATTCATCTATGTTTAATAGTGTTGTAAGTACCTATACCAAATAAAAAAAAGTAAAGTAAAAAGTTTTTTATCGATGTAAACAAAGTCATTTTATAATTACGTCAAACATATGAGTCTCCAATGTTTTCTTCAAATGGCTTGGAAACTGCGTAGAGTACTTACTGACTTCTGTGAATGGTTGGCTTCTAGGTAAACTGGAAAGACATTGCTGGGCTCGACCACTTGATCCAGGAGCTTCGAGAGACCGTCATCCTGCCTATTCAGAAGCGGGAACTGTTTGCTGACAGCCGGCTAACTCAGCCGCCCAAGGGAGTGCTCCTACATGGTCCGCCAGGTAACTTAATTTTTTGTTGAAAATTAGGACGATGACTTTTGTCTCGTCACTTCATAACATAAAAAACTGTCCAATTGCGAGTCGGGCCTTGCTCTTTAAGAGATCTCAATTGCAACAGCCTGTAAAAGATAAAAGCCATAATATTTATCGGCGTTTTACTATGTTTTCGTTAAATAGAGATATGGTGCTTATTATACCGAAAATTCGAATATCTTAAATTGCGTTTCCAAGACGCCTGCCAAGCGTAGGGATTATGGCAAACACCCTGATGGGGAGGCTGTGTTCAGCAGTGGACATTCTGGCTGATACAGTACAGAACCATGTTGAAAAATAATTTAATTACTCTTCTAATAAAATATTCATCTATGGGTGAACATTTTACACCAAATAATAAAAATTCATGTTTCTCACTTACGTGCGTGCGACCTGTACTGACAGACAGACAAGACAGAAGAGTCTTGTTAATAGGATGTTCCGTTTTAATTTTAGTACGGAATTCTAAAAAGAAACATCCGCCACTGTAAGGAAAATAATACATCCAAAAATGAATTGAAATAGTTTTTGAAAAGTAGTTATCTACATTTATTTATTCAACTATCACAAATGTTCTACTCTTTAAACTGTCCGCGCCTGGCTCCTGCAGGAAATATGGGTCCAGTGGATTCTTCCACTTCTGTATGTCCCCGTCTGCAATGACCAGGTTGCAACAGGGGTGTAAACTGTCCGCGATGACACGGAACTAAATTATTTAACCTAACCTAATACTTGAGGCACTTACCAGTGGGTGCCCGGTGCCCTCAAGAAGGGGTCACTAGGAGTTCATCGAAAGTCATCGTTATTAGTCACGTTTATTGGTCAAATCGGGGAAAGGGTGAGGAGTTGGATCAAGTCAAGTCACACTGCAGACTCCACAAACTGGCGGTTGCTTGCTCGCCGGTCGAATCAATAAACTTATTAATTTCAAAAATCCGTATTTCACACAACAATCAAAACAAAATAACTTTAACAAACAGTCCTATGCCCTGTTCTCAAAGCTACAACTTAATTTTTATCAAAGTTAGCACAAAATTTTAATAGACAAAAAAAGTGTTCTCAAAAAGCAATTTATACCACGTTTACAAATCCAAGACAATTTGACAACTCAAGATGGCAACCAGATGCGTTTGAAATCAGGTTCGCAAAAAATTTCATACACAGTGTATTCTAAAATCCCCGTAGGATGCCGGGTTAGAATTGCACCTCCCCATATCTTCCCGTGGGTGTCATAAGAGGCGACTAAGGAAAAATACTGGAATGTGGGCAGCAACACCTTCTAAGGAACTGCCATCTTAAATTGCGATCCCCAAGGCGCCTGATAGGGGAGGCTGTGTTCAGCAGTGGACGATCCGGCTGATACAGTACAGTGTTCTAATAAATTGCTATTTTCACGTACTTATGTATGTTTATTTCAGGTTGCGGCAAGACACTAATAGCAAAAGCTACAGCCAAGGAAGCGAACATGAGCTTTATCAACCTCGACGTATCGCTTCTTACTGACAAATGGTACGGAGAGACGCAGAAGCTAGCTGCAGCTGTTTTCAGTCTCGCTGTCAAATTGCAGCCATGCATTGTGTTTATTGGTGAGTTTTCGCATGTTAGTAAATACCTGCCTGGCTAGCTACCACCCTCAAGTAGATAACCTGTTGCCAAGCACCTAACGGTGTGTTCCGGCAGCTATCCTTGAGTGCCAGTAATGCCAGGTTAGCCTGAACAGCATCTTCGACCACATCATCACATACCATCAGGTTAGATAGTAGTCAAAGTCTAGCCTATAAGGTATAAAAAAACTAGATCCTAAAAAATATGTATACTTGGGATACATGTCAACTCTCACTTGTTCCACTTTTTCACCTCCAATCACAATATTGTAATCAGTCACTCTTGCAATCAGTAACATCTATCATCGCGTTCAAATACCATAACTTTCGTCTTACTTACGTTTATTTTCATTCCCTTTCTTGCCTAAGCCTTATGCATAACATTTACATAACATACATTCATCTCTTGCAACTCCTTTACCGACGACGAAAGTATCACTAGGTCATCAGCGTATAGAAGGCATTTGATGAGTAACTCATTCATTTTTATTCCACAAACTGTCTTTCAGATTTGTCAAAGACTAAAAAATAATTTGAAATTTTCATAAAATACTTTCAAATATGTATTAACTACATATACCTGCTAGCACTCACGGTATTTAGTCGTAATATCCGACCATTGTTCGAGCAGTAAAGACGCTCATTCTCAATGAACGCGGGGAGCTTCGAGAGCTGCTAGACGAGAACTGAGGGCGGTCGCTCGCAACATCCTCTGCGATACTTGCGAAATGATTTAAAGTATTCGTTTATTATAATATTTTCTATACTCAAAAAATCTAAAACGCATAGTACTTATAGAACTTACTGTGCCGTAGAAAACAAACAAACCGAAAGACCACATAATAAAAACTAACAAATATTATGACTTAACAAATTAATTAATCAAAAACGGTTATGTGGTTAATTTATATGCTGTAGAAGTCAGAGCAAGGCTATACCAGCAAAATCCCTATACAACCTACTAAGACCTTGGCCTGTCAAGAACAACCGTAACTTCCATCCTAGAATGTGTATCCAAGGCGGCATTAGTAGGATCTTACCAAATTTGGTTGGGCAGGGGAGGAGGCTCGAGCGGTGAAAGGGAGCATTGATGCATCATAAAGGGGCCCCTTAACCTTACTCACTGGGTTGCAAGTCCCAGGCACCTTGACTTGAGCCTCTTCCTCTGCAACGCTACGGACCCGGCACCCGCACGGTGAATCCATCCAATACTAAGTAAATTCGTTTCTCGTCTGGTTTATCGCAAGGTAACATATGAATGTTTGTTTGTTGTTAGACGAGATCGAGTCGTTTCTGCGCACGCGCACTGCCCACGACCACGAGGCGACGGCGATGATGAAGACGCAGTTCATGTCGCTGTGGGACGGACTCATCACCGACCGGGACTGCACCGTCATCATAATGGGTCAGTCGCATACATCATCTATGCACTTACACTTTCCTATCTCTTTACTGTCCCTCCAGACTTTGGGACAAATTACTCTGGATTTGTACCATCTCGTCAGCTATCAATGAAGCTGTTAAACAGTTTTTTTTATGTTATGAAGGGCTGAGATGGGAAGTCGGCCGAATGATTGTAAGCGCCACGTCCTGTCCATAACATTTAAAGTGTTACTGTTAGAGTCTTCACTGCGTTCGTCACTCCGACATGTATTTGGGTGTTCGCCCATTCATTTCACCTACAACAGTGCTCTATACAATAGTGTCCAAAACACGGTAGTATTTGCACACTACTGCATTGAGGCAGAATATCTGATACTACGGTGGTTCCCACTTGGATGGAACTTTTTCACTTGTGTAGCAATGATGGCCGAGCGGTAATAGCTATGGACTGCCGTGCCGCAGATCCTTGGTTCGATCCACACCGGCTTGAGCTTCACCGCATGTTGGAAGGGCATTTTGCGAATGCTCACCTGGCTAGGTACCACCCTCCAGTAGAAAATCTGTCGCCAAGCACCTAACGGAGGTCATTGAGAGCCAGTAATTCTAGGTTAAGCCTGTTAACATATTCGACCACATTATCACTTACCATCAGGTGAGATTGTGGTCAAAGGCTTACCTATTTGCAATAAAAAAAGACACATTACTTTTGCAAGCGCTCATTGGCAACTATTTAGCTATAAATAGTAAACGCCAATAGCCTACTCTTCCAATGCTTCTCTGTTGAGATATGGTATTTATAGTTAAATAAGGCAGTAAATGCACACTTTCCTAATGGCAACATTAGTTCCATTAGTTAGGAAACGGAAGCCATCCATTTTGTTCTTTTATTTGTAATGTCGCTGTTCGATTGTTCGCTCGCTTGCATATTGATATTCTGCTAAATAAAACGACTCCTGATAATTCGACTGTTTTATTGTGAATACCCAATATACCTTATCATTCTCGAATCGTATGACGTGAGTATAATAAAATAATTATTTGGTTTGTGTAGGCGCGACGAACCGCCCTCAAGACCTGGACAAGGCGATCCAACGTCGCATGCCGGCCACCTTCCACGTGCCCATGCCCAACGACCACCAACGTGAGAGGATACTCACCCTCATACTGCAGCAAGAACCAGTCGCAGAAGACGTTAGTACAGAACTCACTTTATTAACAACAAGACGAATAGCTGGCCGTCAAGTCTGCTAATCTATATGAATCTATAATGTACTCGACCAGGTCAATTTTGACAGTTTTGGTAGTCTACTAACTTCATATCGTTCATATTGAGTCAATATTGATTCAATCTCGGTTTCATATGAAAACGGAACGAAATAATAAAATAATAATAAATAATAACGGAATTGTTTTCTGAATTACCTTACTCTTATCTTATTTTGTTATAAAATACTCTTATCTTTTTATTTTTTGTTGGCAATATCTTCAAACCAGCCCTAGATTGATCATAGATTCATATATTCGTAAGGGATCAGCAGACTACCGATACTGTGTTGTATGAATCTTGAATGAATCTATGCTGAATATGAAAATTTAAATCGCGTATATTTATCATTATTTTTCAGTCACCCCTTGACCACAATCACTGCAAAGTGTTTGGAACGTTGGGACAAAAAATAATGATAAATTTACGCGATTTAAACCGTTTAAAGTTGTTTAATGTAATAATCGCGAAAACCTATTATATATATTGTTTGTTTTATGTTATGTTTACCGAACAAGCACGAAGCACACCTGATGTTAAGTGGTAACTTCTGCCTATAACAGATCCATTTTGTCGCAAGTGACGGACTTCACTGCGCCCGTCACACTGAGACATAGTTTTTCAGTCTCCTGTAATTTCACTGGCTCTTAAGGACTGCTGCCGAAACACGCCGTTAGGTGCTTCGTGACAGATTTTCTACATGAGAGTGGTAGCTATCCAGGCGGGCAATCGCAAAATGACCTTCCACCATGCGGTAAAACTCAAGCCGGTGGTGGGGTTCGAACCAGGGACCTTCAGCATAATGATTTATATGCTTTAACAGAGATATTTAACTTTATAAAATAAGCACCTATTAATTAATTTTAGACGATATACCTACCTAGTTATAGTGTCCTACTATAATGTTTATTCCATTTAATAGTTAAATAAGATTTTCTTTAGTGTCACAGAATAAAATCCTCCAGAAAGATCACTCCACAAAGCCATTCCTATAAATAAGCGACTTTATTTACGAAGCAATAAAGTGAACTTGATGGTCGAAAAGCACGGAGTACCTAATATTTATATTTACCTACAATGCGTGTCCCTTTCTATCGCATGTGCACGCATAGCTCTGATCTCTTCTAACGCGGCCACGCCTGGTATTGTATATAACGCCGAGATCTTTTACCGGGTAGCAGACAAGTATCCAGTCGAGCGTGCTTGTGCGCGGTGAACCAGACGTCGAGCGTGGCGTCGCGTGCCACTCAAACTAGTGCTGGCAAAAACGTATCTTTGTTGAGTTTGTATCATTTGTATCTGGATCAGTTCAAAGATTCGAATCAGTAAAGTGCTTCATTTGCATCAGTGACTCTAAACTCGATTTTCTAGCAGTTTTTTTTTATGAGATAGGAAGGCAAACGATCAGGCGGCTCACCTGGTGGTAAGAGATCACCGTCGCCCACGAACATCCGCAACACCAGAGGTCTCGAGTATGCGTTGCCAGTCTTTGAGGAGGGAATATGCTCTCTTCTTGAAGGCCCCTCAGTCGTATCCGTTCGGAAATACTGCACCTGGCAACTGGTTCCATATTGTGGCAGTGCGAGGTAGAAAATGCCGTGAAAATAGCAAGGTTATTTATTTAAAAACTATTTAATTGGTGCCACAATTATTGTTTCATGAAATATTAGTTACGAACACTCCTATTAACTTTTTACAACAACACTATTGACACTATAACGTAAAAACTTTTAAAATATTTACAGTTCAACTCAGTTTACTCACTATTTTCATTAAGTAAAAGTCTATTCACTAAACAGTCTTTAATTATTGTAACACTTAATTGTTTTCTAAATACAGCAGAAAATCGCAGACCCAACGTAAACCGGTTTTTCTTCCGCAAACAAAGGTCAACTAAACAAACAATAACAACAGGTCATCTTTCCTCACGCGTAATGCGTATGCGTGGGTGAGCTAGTGTTGCCGTCTTTCTCAGTCACCCACTAGTTGTGAATAAGTGAGAAAGACGGCGGTCGGCGATCTCCGACGCGACCGCGATTGAGCGACCCGCCGCGCTTCGAACACTCTATCTCACTCAATCGTGTCAGCGAGCGCCGCGTGCCGATTGAAACCGAGATGCAATTGAGCGAATGATTAATTTGAAACGGTGTTAAGGATTCGAATCAGTGAATCACTTTAAAGAAACGACTCACTGAGTCGTTTCCGTGAGCAGCGACACACCTCTAACTCAAACCAGCTTGTGTTCTGGAGTGGTGACAAACGCGTGCGCGCCATGTCGTTCGAATGTGACCACGAACGCTAAGCGTGCACTAAGCCCACTGGGCGAACGCTCTTACGCCGCTTACACGCAACGTTGAACGCTCCGCTGGACGCTTTTTCACTCAGCCTTACACTAAGTTTTGTTTGTGATTAGATCGATTACCGTCGGCTGGCAGCCTCCACGGAAGGTTTCTCCGGGTCCGACCTGCACGAGCTGTGTCGGCAAGCGGCCGTGTACCGCGTGCGGGACCTCGCCAGGACTGAGATGCAGCGGGACCAACAGGTACGGGGGCTTTACTTTCTAACTGCCGAGGGGCTCTAAAATCAAAGGTGGAAAAAATGGTTCGAGACATCGCCTCTTACGACAACCACGAGAAGAAATAGGGGGATATCCTAACTCGGCACCACACGGACGTGACGTAATGCACACAGAAAAAAAAATACAGTTGAATTGGGAACCTTATATAGATAAAAAAAATATACAAGATTTAAGTCATGTGCGGGATGCGGCTCATGACTTAAATTTTTCCTATCGTATATTTGTGATTTTGTAACACATTGTGTTTTTCTTTTCATCACATCTAATCGTCTGTTCTTGCACAGCTCGGGTGAAATAGTCTTATTAATTAGTAAATTGGTTTATTTACTTTGTTATGATAATAAAAATCTAAGTAATTAATTGTAAATTTCAGAGCAAATCAACCGAATCAGATTCTGAAGATGAATACCAGGATGCAGTGCGTCCCATTACGATGGAGGACCTTCGCATCTCTCTCAGCAAGCTGAAAGAGTCCAAGATACAGTGCGGCACGCTGGCGCCCTCTTCTAGGATAGAACTGGACTAGGTCTGTCATACATTACCTTATACAATCAATGGGTACATAAAGCCGTCGTCTCGATTTGAAACGGTGCTGAGAGGGCGATGAGTAGTTTGCGTTTTAGTAAGGAGTTTTTTTTTTCTTGCTGAAGTGTAAGCCGTTGACCACCATCTCAACTGATGGTAAGTGATGATGTGGTCGAAGGTGTTAACAGGCTTAGCCTAGAATTACTGGCTCTCAAAGACTGCCGGAACACACCGTTAGTTGCTTGGCGACAGATTTTCTATCTGAGGGTGGTCGCTAGCCAGGCGGGCATCGCAAAATGACCTTCCACCATGCGGTGAAGCTCAAGCCCGCGACGTGAATCGAATCATGGTCCGATGCAGTCCATAGAAAATGCCACTGAGTTATCACGTCTTCTATCACTTAGAACTTCCGCCATCCCCATTCTATAATCGAACATCCAGGGATATTCAACAGCGCCACCGCTATATGGTGGATATTCCATTTACCCGAACGAAGCGATTTGGTTCTTCGTTCATTATACGAATCGCCAGGGAATGGAACAACCTGCCTGAGTCTATGTTTCCGGTTAATTACAATGTGGGAGTCTTCAAAACTCGAGTGAATCTTCTGGGTAAGCGCGCTTTATCATCGATAGCATCATCGCTTAACATCAGGTGAGATAGAAGTCAAGTGCTACCCAGTTCAGTATTAAAGAAAAATTTTGAGGCTATGCCGATCAGTGTGCGCCAACCAAAAAACCCGCAACGCTACGAACGTCAACATTCTGCATCCGGCTCGAAGGACCATTGTTTAGGCCTATAGAGGTCAAATCAAATCAAATCAAATATTTTATTGCAGAATTATGTGGTTGTACATGCAGATCTTAAATAAACACAAGGTTATAGGTATCACATAATTACCCTATTTGGGTGTAGCAATGTTGGTGAGGAGTGGGCCGGTCTATTTCTAATAATGAATATACTACATTATTCTTTAAGGAATTCGTCAAGAGAATAATATGATTTTTTAATTAATAGGTTTTTTAGACTTTTTTCAAATGTATGTTCATTTTCTTCTTCTTTTAATCCAACTGGTAATTTGTTAAATATTTTAATGGCCATTGAATTTGGGCTGGAGCTATGAATTTTTATTCTAGATTTCGTCATCACTAAATTGTGTTGAAATCTTGTTGGGTACCTACGTGGCATATCAGTTTCCTTTTTAAAAAAGAAGGGGTATTTTTGACGAATTTACAAGTCTCTAATATGTATATGGACGAGATGGTTAAAATTTTATATTTTATAAAAAATGGTTTATGAAAGTATGGTTTACTAATATTGGGGGTTTTGATATTGGCAAGGATACATTTTTTTTGTAGTAGAAGAAGATCTTCTATCATTGAACTATTTCCCCACAGTATAATCCCATATCTGAACCAGGAGTATGCATATGCGAAGTACGCTGTTAAGGCTGTGTTAGCGTCTGTAGCTCGTCGTAGTTCTCTCAGTGCATATACAAAACTTGATAATTTTGTTTTAATTTTTTGAATATGCGATTTCCAATTTAAGTACGAATCTAGTTCTAGGCCTAATAGTGTAGGTGTTGAAAGTGGGCTTGTAATTAGTAAAACAAGGAACTCAAAATACAGTACAAGGTTGTATTATTGCACAATCAGATACAAAATGAGAATGATGGGGCGATGCGCGGCAGCGCAGCGCTTTTATATGGTAGCCGCGAGGTTCGGGTGGGCCGCGGGTGTATTGGTGGCAGGGGTGCTCCCGGACAGTGATGTAACAATAGTAGTTTATGCAACTGTCATATAATATAGGGTATTAAAACATGAGTGTAGTTTCAAAATAAGATTACACGAGTGTTTTAATACCTAATTATATGCATACACTACTTTATTTAATCTCATGGTTATAGGTAGCTACATTAAATAATTTTTTTATCCTACAAAATATAACTCAAATTCGTATGTACGAAATAGCGCCAAAATGGAAAAGTCTGTTATACTTAAATTGAATTGAAACCTCCTTGGTCGGGACACATTGTACTTTAATAATAAAAAAAATATTTTAAAGCATTGTTTTGTTAGGAGAATAATGCTTTAATTTAATTTTTTTATTTTCTTAACGAAGTATGTAATTAAAATATGCCAATAAAAGTCTGTATTTCATTTCATAATTAGAATATTACCGAATGAGATTATATAAAATATTTTTTTTATTTTCAGGCGTAATCTTCGTGACCTTGAATTAATTTTGGAAGAGTGACTAAACTACAAAGCGGCTGAAATCTACGGTTTGGTCTTCACCTCTGCCATATGTAACGTTTTTGCGTCCATTATTACTAAATACATCAGCTTTGTTGTTGGAAATTTATTATAGTAATTATTTAATAGTAACAAATATTTTAAGAATACAGTTATTTAATGTATTAGAAAAACGCTTAAAAAATATAAAAGTATCGGGTCGTATACGCCACGTAGCCAAACCGGATCGTATGCTCGAAGAGTGAAGACCTCCTGAGGATGCTTCGTGTAGAAGTGAAACGCGTCGCAAGACTTAATAGGAAAATTAATATATATTTTTATAATTTTTAAGCGTTTTTCTAAAATATTAATTTATTGTTATCTAAAATATTTTTGTAATATTTGTTATTATTAAATACACATTTCCTTAAAGTAACGCCTGAATCTATTAAATATAGTTATTATTGCTTAATCTATGCGCAAAAACGTTGTATGTGGCACAGACGTTAGCATAATATGAACGCTATGAGTCGATAAGTTACCAAATATCTAACAGAGTAATGATGTTAGTGATCTATATTTGTCTATCGTATCGCTTACCATCGAGTCAGGTGGCTGAACGATGGTGTGTTATTAAAAGTGAAAAATCTGACGTGGTTAACAGATCGCTATAATGTTTTAAGTAACTATTAAATTGCTTAATAATTGTAAAGTTAATGATGGTTGTATGTAAAATAGTGATAATGCAAAATCAGGTTATTCGGCTAGAATATTAAAACCGTTCACTTTCGTATATAAACTTACTTCTTCTCTGTACTGTGTTACAACTGGAGTGCTTACACAAGGTACAGACCTGGGGCCATATTGTTTGATTAGTATGGTAATGAAGATGAATTAAATTTTTAATATGGCATTTCATAATGGGTATCGTTTTAAAGGAATATGTCAAAGTTATATCAAAATTAAGTTCGTCTCCATTGTCATTCTAGTTAGGTCCTTTTTACATTACGGTACTCACAAGATACGATATTTTGCCCAGATACCAGTAAGATACGCGTTTGCTACTAGATATCGGTACACTCACTCAGAACAAACAACATTTCAGCACATGCGTTAGGAGGTTAACATTACAAGTTTAGAAGTGGTACCAGTGATGAATAAGCGCTGGCAATCTTTCTCCTTCGTAGATATAAAGTACGTCAAATGAAAAAGAGATAATATTGGATCCATAATACGTGATTATAGTTCCTTTCGAATTAAGGGATCTCTCATCTCTATGCATATATACGTTTTAAAAAGACATATCTGAAGGTAAGGACTTGATCAAATTTAAGGAGTGTATTGTAGAAAAATATTACAAATTTACGAGAGGAAAAATTATAGCCATGTGCGGGATTCGAACCCGCTTCATCTACCCCTGTAGCCTGGGTATGCTCTGACCGACTGAGCTAACATGACAGTGACTCATAACTCTTAATTTTTCCTCTCGTTCTTTAACCATCGTATGGGGATGGAATGCAATCCGCAGAGCTTGCGTTATTGCGAAAGTAAAACTATAGTTATATATATTAGAATGTCTTTTCTCAATGAGTACACATTACTTATAGTCGAATTTTTAATCAGACGGAGTAAACTGACAGATCGAAATGTCACATTTCAAAATAAAGTTGCCAACTTCAAATCATAGTGATGTTTCTAGTTCAGTTTTTATGAGCGGAATGTTGTGCTGTTTTATATTACAAGTTATCCTGAAAAATCAAGCAACAGATCACTTTTTATTAATACCGATCAGTCTCTTTCGTTTGTTTCCACTCTGTCCGTGCGACTCGTCATTGGCGAAATTGTGGCAACACCACAGAAGCCATTCAAAAAAGAAGTTGAAGCTATGAGCGGAACTATGAGTGTGTTGGACATTTAATAAAATAATTGTTTGAACTTTGTAACTAATCCATCAAAAAGTTAAAGCATTCAATTGTTTAACATATTTTTGTTTAAGTTAAATTGTGAATTATGTCAAATTATACAGCTCACTGAAGTGACGAAGAGAAAGAACTAAATCATTTTCCCACATATAATTTTTATCGTCCAAAAGTAGCAACACTCGTAATGTCACTTTAATCCCTCTGATTAAAAATCCGACTATAGTTTGAATTCATATGTCGAGTGTTCATAATCATGTAGCAGAATTTCTTTGGAGCTATCTTCTGTTCTTTCTAAATTCAAAGTGTAAAATAGAATAAAGATGAGAATGTATAAGTTCTCACTTAGTATATCGACGCGAGGTATGGTTGGGCCTTGTAATTGTTTGACAATGGCATTTGGGTGAGGTGTTTTAAAGGTGTTTCTGATTGCCAGGGCAATGGTAATTAAATTATTATTTGTCTTAATCTTAAAACATGAATCTGATTAAAATCAAGGTGTGAAACGCAACGCTCCAAGTCACTTAAGTTTCACAACAGAAAATGTTTTGCTTTTTAAACTTGAACTGTTGCATGCTTTTGAAATTTGAGGTCCGTCTTCTATCGGATATTTTTTTGGGTACAAATATTGTTTTAACTAAACAATGAAATACAAATTTCAAATAAGATCATATATTTTTATCTGAAAAATATATTATAAAACTTGCAGGTTTTTAAGAAAGATTTATTATTGTATTCTTCAAGAATAAGATAAATTTATTTTCAAAGAGCATAATTACGATATTCGAAACAAAATTGGTTTATAAAACTTAAAATTTTAATGTAAAATGTATATTAGAGAATTTATTTACTGACTGTTGGACGATGATATTATAGTAGTCTATCTTGTAAATAATGTTGCTTAGTAGATATTACCTCTATGTAGAAAGTATGAATGAAAATATTTAGTTTTCCTCCCTAGAGTATTTTACCCCTAATTCTGATTTGATATTACAGTTTTGTCCATAAACAAGTCAATTTGACATTATAATTGCATATATAGGGCATTTATTTTACTATTATTCGGGCAGAGTTGCTTGCTACCTTTAGGCTAAAGCTAAGCTTCAGTGAGGACGAAGCACTTTGTGCGGCGGCCATATTGAATCCGCCATCTTGGATTTTTGTAGTGAGTATCTTCATCTCAATAGTTTCGTTATTTTAAATACCATGTTTTCAAATTCATTTACAATTTGCAGATTTGAGACCCTTTTATTTTACTATATTACCCTTCCGACATTACAAGCATTTCATGTGCTGATTTTCCATTGTGTGCGAATAACATTGTTTTTAATTACAATCCAAATATTTACGTTTTCTAATGTATACTTCACCAAATGTTAATTTTTGTAAGATCTATTAGACAGAAGCATTAATGTGGACATCATAATATATACATTGTCTACTAAAAACTGTAAAATGAGGTGAATCAGTACATTTCATAATAAAGGACTGAGGAGAATTAAACGAAATCTTTCGTTATGGCTATCGAAATAAGGTCCTCTTTTCTCTGTTAGGCCCCGGACACATATCACGTGGCACCGCCGGCGGTGTATCGCCGTACATTTTCGCGTGTCCAGCTCTTAGTACGAGAATGTTTCTGTCTGAGGGCGAACACTATTATATTGTAGATATGTCGTGAGATAATTATGTATATGAGTGCATTTGTTATTGTCTTTATTTTGTATAGTTTTGTATTGTATTTAGTTCAGGGTTTGACGTGGGCTGTGTCGGTAAAATTGTTAGGTTATGTTTATATTTTTTTGGTTGTGTACTTGGGATTTTGTCATGAATGATGTAAAGTGAAACAAATAAGTAAATTGAATCGATTACTATTTTGCTTGTTAATAAGATTGACAAAGTAAACACCAAATAAAAGAATACTACTTGTCTGTTATTCGCCGTATTTATCATATCCTACTAAAATAGGTCAACTTTGTATAATGGTTTTGCTGTTTTTATTAAGTACATTACAATAGTCATAATTAAGAAACCTACTGGCATTTGTCGGCCAGTAAAAATGATATTTTGTCAATAATTTTGTGTCCGATATTTTTTGTAGCACAAATAAACTCTTTCTCTCGGAATCTAATAAAGAAATAAATAATCTATGAACACATTAGATAGTGTGTGCTTTGATTGTGCAATTTGTGCATATGTATGAATCTTTTGTTGATGCGGTCAAACTGCTTTGTTAAATTTTGTTAGTGATAGATTGAAAAAAGTAGTCGTTGAAAGTAATGCACTGTCACTGACCATGAGCAATTTAGGTTATTGACCTCTGCCGTGTATCTGTGTCATTTTCGAAAATATTGCTGTTACACTTTGCGATTTTGCGAAATAGATGGCAATTAGTTTGCACGCATAGACAATGACAAGATATAAGCGTAACGAGAATAGGATCTAAAAAGGCATGACAGGCAGTGCACTATTTTCAACCTTTTACTTATTTTCGGATTCTGAGTGTTAAATTATTAAGTTGGTTTTGCTTCACGTTTTGATGATTGCGGGAGTATTGTAGTTAGGTCGTTATTCGATTTATAACATATTTATTGTGTAAATAAAAGCAATAAATTAAATCCACATGTGTTTTTTATTATTCATTAATATACATTAATTTAATATCATAGGTACTAGAATAACACTGATTAAACATCATACTAATAAGTTTATCTACATTTTGTATAAACCCAAAAATTTCTTTGTGGTGTCGATTCTGCACAATTCTCTAAACTGTTTTTTTTAATTCTCTAAATATTTTTAGCTATTAATCTGTTTACGTTAAACCTTAATTCGTATAACGCTTGCGAATGACAGTCCTTTTAATGTTGACTTTAGTGTTCAATTATTATTTATGTATTTTTACGCAAATTTAAGTAGTCGTCATGTAACTTGGTGCTCTCTGAATTGATGTAAATTGCTTGAACTGAAACACAATGGAATACAATAATCCTATTTTCAAAATGGCCATTGTAAGTGTTACACGAATGTGGATTTTAGTGTCAAGAGATTAAGAACTAAGTTTTTAGAGTTTTTTTTTTTGTATTTGTGGAGAATCGACATCTATCTCTCTTATACTTAGTCCTTTCTATTATATTATAAATGCGAAAAGTTAGTTGGTCCGTGTATAAATGTAAGTTACTATTCTTAAATATATAAGTTATATTTACAAAAATAAAGATTAGGCCCAACGTCAGTTACGCTCTAACTTTTGAAGCGCTCGTAGCGAAGTGTGCTTAGCCGTTCGTAATTGATCAGCTAAGTTAAAAGCAACGTCCGCCGCGGTCATGCGTTGGATGGGTGACCGCTAGTCACATTACTACTGAGCGCTTCCTTGCTTCGGAGGGCACGTTAAGCCGTCGGTTCCGGTTTTTTGTCTTACGATGGCAGTTGTTATAGTATGGCGGTTGGGCATTTTGCGAATGCCCGCCTGGTTGGGTACCACCCTCAAGTATAAAATCAAGCGCCTAACGGTGTTTTCCGGCAGCTGTCCTTGAGAGCCAGCAATTCTAGGTTAGCTTGAACAACATCTTCGACCACATCATCACTTACGATCAGATGAGATAGCCGTCAAAGGGTAGCCTATCCGCAATAAAAAAAACGCGTTGAAGTCCTTGCTCGTCGCTTCGTAATCGTGACACCCACTCGGAATCTTTTCGGTAAAAATAACGCGGGTCCTAGCCGCTTCTTAATAAGTAAATACGGATAAAACTCGCGATACTGTTCAAAGTGAAGGTGCTTATTTTAAATACTAAAGGCCTGTTTCAGAATGTTCGAGTAAGTTCCGGTTATATTACCCAGAACATATTTAATGAATAAAACACTATCTTTGCGTTTCACAGTCATCGATTTAGCCTATCCATAGGTTAAGAGCGGCCAACCCGTCTTACTTTTCATTCAAACGCCCGTACGTGATTATATAACAACAGTTCTTTCTTTAAATTTTTGAGCTAATAGGTATCTTGTGCACTATATATAAGTATGTTTTTATGCAAACAAAATAGTAAAATTTGGAGAAACAACTTCAATATATAAGCCTCCAAAATTGCTTTTTTGCATCAATTTTACCTGAACTATAGGCGTTCAGAATGTACTCATAAATTGTAAAAGTAGAGAACATATTTTGATAGAAACTTTGCTAATAAAATGGAGATTCTAAATGATAAACATTTATTTTAAAAAGTCATAAAGTTTTTTGAAAAACACGTAGGTAATAATTCCTGGATCAAGTTTTATAAAGTTTACGCACACTATTTTTCGTTAAATGTTATCTCGTTCTCACTTGCTTGTTAGCCAAGTGGCGGAAAAAGGTATACTGGGGACGGAGTGAGACGGAGAGTTGAATGCCAAGCGCTGAAGATGAAAAAAGATGTAACAACAAGCTTTTCAATCATGCTCGCTTTGACGATAGACGGACCGGAAAGGGCCCTCACGCGCTGCATGTTAACTGTCATTTTTATCATTCAGTTATTTTATGTTCTGGGTAGTATAAACGGAACTTACTCGAACATTCTGAAACAGGCCCTTAAGTGTTCAAACTCGATGAAACATTGCATGTATATCCTTGAGCCTAATATCTATGCTTCTGGTTTTCCAGATTTCCGTAATATTAAGTAGTTTTTAAAATAATTCGAAAAATAGTTTTGTATGGGAATTGTTATTTTGACATTTAGTGATATTATAAATCGAAAAACTGGTATACCAGAAGCATAGATATTAGACTCAGCAATATGTACACAAACTTTCACCGAGTTTGAACACTTGGTATTTAAAATATGACGAAACTACGATTGTATGGAAATAGCTCCGTGAACTACTACTACCTCGAAAACTTACAGAGCATAGTTTGGTTTTAGCTGAAAGTGTTGAAAACTTGAAACCATTCTCAATGAAGCGCTGGATATGTAAAAACGTAGGCAATGTATCGAGGTCAGTAAGCAGTCAGTAACTTAATTAATTACACTATAAATATAGCAGTTAGGGTCTCGTTTTCGGCTCCAGTTGCGATCAGGCTTCGAGTGTAAATAACGACAACGGCTCTATAATATAACCAGGTACACACGGGGTAACATTTAGTATTTATTTTATTACTCGTTGATTATAATTTAATATTACTCCTCATTTTATTAACTAATTAAGTTTACTTAAAACTAAATTATAATTTAACTATCAATATTCACTTGCTTCGCTATCGCCAATATGAAGACTGAAACAAATAAAAACAATTTAAATTGGTAACACTGATGTCTCAGTGACAATAGCTATAGGACTGCCGCGCAGGTGAATATAGTTCGAATACTGCCGCGGGCCAGAACGCATGATGGGAGGGCAATGTAAATGCATATCTGGCTATTACCCTTAAGTAGAAAATCTGTCGCCAAGTACCTAACGGCGTGTTTCTAGAGCTGTCCTTTAAAGGAGTCCAGTAATATTAGGTTTACCCTGCTTACATCATCACTTACCAACATCTAAGGCATAGTGGTTGTAAAAAAAAGTTGAGCCTATTTTTCTTCGGGAGAGTGAACGATTCGAAACGAGAGAGTTGTGTGTCTCGAACATTACCGGACAGATCTGGAACACTACCAGAAGAACAATTTGAGCCAAATTCAGTCAGTTTAAAAAAAAACATTTATACCACACCCACTCAGAAAGCGTCTCATTACTCGTTCAAAAACTTGTTATAAAGTTCGCCATTTCTTCCTTATAAATGTACGGCGGGAAAAATATATGGATTTTCATTCCTTCACTCCGTAGCAGTGAAGGAATGATGTATGAAAATCCATAACTGCCCTGGTCTGGCGTTCTTTTATTTTTTTTAGCTGCTAACAATTTTATTTAGCTGCATAATACTATCTCAAAAATGTTTTATATCAAATAGTTAGAAAAAAGAGGTGTGATTTTTATTTGTACTCTATATTTAATGAAAGGAGGTTGGCAACCTTTTTTTGCACTACGAGAAAAAAAGCGCGGCAATTTGTTATGTTTTTTCAAATTTTATTTTTTAATAAATTCATATTTCAGTACGCTTTTAATTATTCTAAATAATTTTTCAAAATGTCATCTGATAGTGAAAGTGACGATTTAATGATGATGACGCCACCAGAAATAAGAAATGCAGCTCAAGAAGTCATAAAGAACTTACTGCCTGTGAAGTCTCGAGATAAGTAATAATTGTGATTTTATTTTCCTCGTAGGTGTAGTATAAAGCAATATGTATCACTCGGGAGAAAGTTCTATTTCTGTTCTCGAGTTGCCTTTAAGCCCTCCGCACGTCTACGC
The DNA here is from genome assembly GCA_963890685.1 of Plagodis pulveraria. Classification (NCBI taxonomy): domain Eukaryota; kingdom Metazoa; phylum Arthropoda; class Insecta; order Lepidoptera; family Geometridae; genus Plagodis; species Plagodis pulveraria. The sequence continues at coordinate 4,211,148 of OY982968.1, forward strand.
TCTTATGAAGGCCAATCACAAAGTTTTAATAGAAAAGATAATGCCGCGATCAGCTAAGATGGTACGCAGCCACTATAAGAATAAGAAGTACTTAGAAATAAAAATAAAAATAATGTAGATTTAAACGGGGGGCAAACAAATAGGAAATGTATTTTTATTTGTTTCTTTTTTAAGTCTATGATGTTGTATTGATGAAACAAATGAGACTTACTCAGAAAAAAGCTTTGGAATCTAGTTACCTCTACTACTTATATACGTATATTTCTCACCCATTTCGACTTGTAAGGCTTAACTTTCTTCTTCCCTTTGTGTTTCCGGCGTTTTTTCTTTAGGTTCTGGGACGCCACTTCGTTCCTGTTCGGCCAGTAGAACGGTTGCATGTAACCGCCCAGCAGCAGTCTTATGGGACCTGCGGACAGTACCGTAGCTAAGCGAGGGCGAAGTGGGCCCTCGTCACCCGTACTTAATGGGGCCTCGAGAGGCCTCTTTAAGTACGATTTTTTTTATTACAATGGTTGACACTTTGATATACGACATTACACAAGATTTACTGCACTCACTAAATATAACAACAATTTTGGATTCTTGCACGACATAAATAATTTAAAATCTTTGCCAAATAACGAGCTTTTGAAGCACTGTAATGATTTAGGTGTAGTACCTACTTGTACGTTTTTACGAACTACAACTTTTAGTGCCTTATCTACCTAACTCCATTAGAGACGCCAATCAGATGATTCAATACATAATTACAAATGAATTGGAAGATAATTATCCTAATGTTTATGTTGCTATTAGAATTATGTTGACTATGCCAGTAAGTACCTACAGCTTCCGCAGAAATAAGTTTCTCGAAGTTAAAAAATATTAAAAACTACTTTAGAATATTAAGCAGGACCGGCTGTCTTGTGGTGGGTGGAGCCTCCATTCCGGTCAGGTCGACGGTGAAGTATCTCGGCGTCGTCCTCGACAGCAGGGAGGTTCGAGGCGCATGTGCGGCAGCGGTCCCTCAAACTTCTGGGGACAGCTGGCGCATTAAGTCGTCTCCTTCCGAACACCATGGGAGGAGGGGAGAGCTGCCGCCGCCTATATACAGCGGTGGTCACTTCCATGGCCCTCTACGGTGCCCCAATATGGGCGGGCTCCCTCCGCCGTGAGAGCACCTCTGTGCTGCTCGCGGCGCAGAGAGTGATGGCAGTGAGAGTGTATCGAGGGTACCGCACACTCCTGTGAGGTGGCGTGCGTCCTCGCCGGACTGCTCCCATGGAACCTTGAGGCCAACGTCTTGGCCTCGGTATACCAGCGCAGAGTGCGAGCACGAGAGCGGGATGAACGACCGTCGCCGCGGGAGGTGACTCACTGGCAAGATATCGCTAGAGAGTCAGCTATTGCCACTTGGGGGGACAGGCTTCTCGCAGGACCCACACAGTGGGGGGCCGGCGCTCGATGACTCCTCGAAGTGATCCGGCCTGTACTCAGAGAGTGGGTCCAAAGAAGGCATGGGAGGCTCTCCTTCAGACTGACACAGGTTCTCACCCGACATGGATGTTTCGGGAGATACCTGTGTAACGTCGCACGAAGAGAGCCTACCCCGGCCTGCCACCAGTGAGGCTTCGCGGAAGACACCGCCCAGCATGCACTGGAGGCATGCCCAGGTGGAGCGGGACCGCGGCAATTGCTGATCGCAGTTGTGGGGTCCGACCTCTACTTGCCAGCCATCATCTCAAAGATGATCGGTGACGAGAGGTCGTGGGAGGCGATGACCTCATTCTGCGAAACAATAGTTTTGCAGAGAGAGGCGCAGGAGCGGGAGAGGGAGAGGAATCCTCATTCTCTCCCGATCCGTAGAGCGCGGACACGGGGGCGAGCTAATCAAGCTTGCACTCCGTCTCCGCTCAGAGGACCTGGAGCATTGGTTGTGGGGACAGCCGGCGCCCCCCATCAGGGTTAGGTCCTCTCGTGGTGTGGATGTCCGTCTGTGTTCCGGGACATCCCCCGAGGCGGCAGAGGGACGATGTATCCCAGAGGCTGGGCTCGCTTAAGCGAGTAATGATGTCGGTGGGGGTTATGGAATGAGTGCGCCAGAAACCCCGTGACTCCTGCCACTAGTCGCGCATGGTGAAACACCATGGGGATTTTAGTCGGCAGTGGGGCTTACTAACCCTGAGTCCGACATCACCCAACTGTTCCCCGATGGTTGGGTATGCGTAAAAGCATTTTCGCCATGCCAAAAAAAAAAAAAAGGACCGGCTGTCTGGTTTAGCAATACTCTCAATCGAAGCAGATTTAGCTGTAAAAAATAATTACAAATCCTTACTAGAGGACTTCAGTAAAGCAAAAATCCGAATAACATTACTTTTGTAAAAAATGAAATAACTCAAGTTACAAAATAAAACCTTTTTCAAATCTATATGATTTTCAATAATTTCCCACCGCGCATTTATATTTTTTCACTCTCTTGAGTAGGTATGTCGTGTGTGTATATGGTATGTGTAAGATTTATTGGGCAGATCTTGGGAACGAAAGAAAAGGGGCCTCGCTGAAGCCACTTCGCCCACGTCTATATTAGTACACGCTACGCTACTGCCTGCGGATACGGATGTCTTTGGAACCAATATAAACAAGAGTTGATGACAAAACAATCCATGTCTTCTGGGGGTCTGTGTGCCGCTTTTTGTACAGCCTGATTATGTATGTTTTTTTTTTATTAATGCTTGTTAGGTTAGCCTTTGACCACTATCTCACCTGATGGTAAGTGATGATGTGGTCGAAGATGTTGTTCAGGCCAACCTAGAAGTACTGGCTCTCAAGGATAGCTGCCGGAACACCGTTAGCTAGCCAGGCGGGCATTCGCAAAATGCCCTACCACCATGCTATAACGACTGCCATCCTAAGACGACAACCGGGACCGACAGCTTAACGTGCCCTCCGAAGCATGGAAACGCTCAGTAGTAATGTCACTAGCGGTCACCCATCCAACTCATGACCGTGCGCGACGTTGCTTAACTTTACTGATCGGTTGAGAACAGCTAAGTAAACTTCGCTACGAGCGCTTCAAAAAAATGTATCGTATATTGTTGACATTAAGGTTTTTTTTATGAGAATTTAAGGATTAACTCTAGTCAATTCAAAACTTTTTGAGGTATGAGTGCTGAGCATAGGTACCGGGCTAGAATTGCACCTTCCTATGAGATCTTTATACGCAACGAAGGAAAAATACCAATAGGTAGGCATCAGCCCCGTGGGGTGCTGGGTTAGAATGTCACCCCCCCTCTCTTCCCGTGGATACATTCCGTTAAGCCGACGTGACGTCACAAACGCCAAGCAGCCAAACCGGAAGAATTTTCGACGCGTTTCGCTTCTACACGAAGCATCCTCAGGAGGTCTTGACTCTACGACTCTGTTTGGCTGCGTGGCGTTTGTGACGACACGTCGGCTTAACAGGAAAATTAGGCGGAATTGTCACTAGATATATTTTTGCATTTTTTAAGTGTTTTATTAAAATATTAATTTGATGTTTTCATAAAACATTTTTAAAATATTTCATTTGTTATTATTAACATTTCAATTTACAGTACATAAACCTTGACCTTAATCGATAGGTCTACCTCGACTTCGAACAGTATCATTATACACTTCCTTGCGTTTACCCTAATTACCGCATACCTAGATGCCATCACCCGTATTCCCACCCTTTAGTTATTATTACTAAATAGTTAGTTTTAGGTTATATCTACAAACTAATATTGGGTATAGATATAAGAAATGCAGATGCCTAGTTTCAGCGCTTTAATATTTTATCCCCTATTTGGGTACCTTAATTCTTCCTTATATAAAATTTAGGTTCTATTTTATTTTAGGACACGAAACTTACTCATAAGTTTCATACTTCCACATTCAGAAACGTTGGATTTTCATACAAAATAGACATGCAGCTGAAGCATGTCTGTTATATAATAATTTTTAATTCCTTTTATGACCTTTAAATCTACCTTGTATTAAAAATCTTCGTGTAGTACAATTTTATTTTATTTCCCGAAATGACCCCCTTTATCATGTGTTTCATAAACTTTCATAAATTTTCCCTCAATTCTTCTCTCGTAAAATGTTTAGTACTTACAGTACTTTCTCATTTAATGTCATTAAACATAATAGAGAATATTATGGTCCTTACTTTAAAATTATGGGACGTTCATACAAACAGATCCCCAATTCGAGCCTGTTGTAAAATCCGTTTCTAAGTGATGTTTCCTACCAAGAAATTGCCTACCTGGCAAATTTGAGCTTCATAGGTCATGTCGTTTTCATATTAAACATAAGACTTTCCTATCATTTAGTTGAAATATCTCAATCAAATTACGTTTATGCATGTATTTTATTCCGCGCCATCTTGAATCAATGCTATTTTAGATTGTTGTAATAAACTAGATGGCGCCGAACAGCCTTAAAACACGCTAACGATTATAAATATCAGGAGTTTAAAGTTATAGTAAAGTTTTAATCGTTTGATATACTTACTTACACTGAATATATCTACAAAATTATTGTTTGTTTACGACAGAAAAAAATATAGGTACTTAGGCCATTCTTAATAACAGTATAACGAAACTCTTTTCTATGAAAAACAAGATATCATAACTTAAGTACATACTGTAACAATAAAGTAATTTGTCTTACAAAATCACAAATATACGATAGGAAAAATTTAAGTCATGTGCGGGATTCGAACCCGCGTCCATCCACCCCTGGCGGGTTCAAATCCCGCACCAGTGACTTGTCTAGGGAAAAGTCCAATATTTTGTGCAACGAGGAGTGAGGCGAGGAGGAGCATTAGGTTGCTTGAACCAAAACAAGGTTCAGAAGTGCGCCAGAAGAATTAAGACAAATTATAGTATTATTATTTGCGGATTACTTTACAGAATCACAAATATACGATAGGAAAAATTTAAGTCATGTGCGGGATTCGAACCCGCGTCCATCCACCCCTGGCGGGTTCGAATCCCGCACATGACTTAAATTTTTTTTCGCTTCACTCCTCGTTGCACCTAAATATTGGACTTTTCCCTAGACTAGTCACTGGTTTCAAAGTTCTACACTCACACTCATGATAAACAAAAATGGCATTTCGAAGTACAGAGAATAGGAATTATTAATTAGTCAGTGGCATTTGTCCATCGAATACATTTCGTGTTTAAGCAGTAAGTTACTTTCCTGTTTTATGTATTTATGATCAGCGAATATAAATTCATTATATTCACTGATCATAAATTTAATAATGTTTTCATAATGTTATCATGTTTTGCCGAAAATATTAACAAAGCTAAGAACATTTTTGTTTTGGTAGGTAAGTACATGAAAACAAAAAATTCGGCGCATATAGATACCATATGTGTTTAAATTTATATAAAACGACATAGGGCTTACCGACATTATTATTTCAACATTGAAATGATAAAAATCGAATTGAAATTAGGTAAGTAAGTATTATTATTACCCGCAAGTAGTTTAGGTAATTCATGCATGTGGATATTAAACTATTACTGGTTTATGGCAGGATATTATGGCTGTTAGTACCTAGCAGTAAAGAGATTAACATCTAACACATTTAGGTGATGTTGGATCAACTAAATGCGTTAGATCTCCCATGTCGGACACAAATATAGGTACCTAGGTATAGGTATAGGCAGGTTGATATCTACGTTATGTTTTAGTATATAATCTTTCTAATGCAAAGGGTTCACCTGTGACGTATCCAGGGCATATTTAATTTAAAAAAAAACTCAGCTGAAGGGAGACATTTCTGGAGTTCCAATATTAAGGTTTCCGATACTCGCGTTATGAGGGATAGGAAAATGAAAAGAATATAGAAAGCTAGTTTCAAAACTCTTTTGATCTCTCGACAAATATTTATTTTCGTTTTACATAAAAGATATTTTTGGCACATATGAAATCTTTGTTATCAATACAGTCTCATGAGAACTATACTATATTGCTATAACTATAATGCTTGTATCGTGGCACTATAATTAGGTAAGTCGAAAATATCAACCTGTAAGACAGGCAATAAGATGTACTTAGGACATTCTTTGTTTATAACAAAGTATGACCTAAGTACATCTTTATATTTACCAGCATACTGTTGATAAATGCTTATTGTAGACTTATTTGTAAACACTATAAAACCCATTTTTTACTCAATACTTAATAATTTAGTGCAATATAATGTATTATTTGAAATACATATGACCCTGTAAGGATATGGCAACAGAAGGACAAAAAAAAACAGTTATTGCATTGGTAGTATCTCGTGCGAACCTATTTTAGAGTGCATGTTATTTTATTCATATATAGATGTGCTTCAATCGTACACACCATTGAAGCACACCTTGAATAGTACCAATTGCCAGCATGTCTATTTCTGGTTAAAACCCTAATTAGGGAGTAGGGACTTTCTTACTTGCCTTATACATTATAAGTGCCCTAAAAATTTTATTCAACCAAAAATAGAAATACAAATTAGCTAACTACGTATACTTATTTAAATTTGAGCGCCGTTAGTCGTAAAATAAATCGTGCAAAGAAGATCCAAAGTTACTTTTTACCTAGTTGATCTAGCAGAAGCGAATCTACCGGAACGTACTGAGTACCTCCAGTTATCGCAATGTCTGAACAAGCGCCGAACGTCTCCTGATCACCGCACCCAAGTCCCTGGGTCCCGTTCTTGCAATCACCCCAGTTGTTGCCAGCAGTGTACCTCCATTGCAGAACACAGTTCTCACAAGTCAAGCCTGCAGGGAATCTGTAGTTGACGTAGTAGGTAGTGCTGCCTTGTTCTGGGTAATATTTAGTCCCGCCGACTTCGAGTTCGACAGGGTACTGGTCGAAGCAGTCTTGTTCGTTGTAGTTGGGGTCAGGGCAGAGCTTGAACTCCCAGAAGCCCATATGGTGCGCTGTGATCTGCACGGCGGCCGTGAACACCGAGCCGGCTTCGTAGCTGGCTCCTATGATGCCGGAGTCGTAGATACCTCCACGTTCATGCGGTCGGGGCTGTGCAGCGTCGTATGGGTCACCGCAAATGCCGCATCTGTAAAGGGAGGTATGCATATAAAATTCAGGAACGGGCGATCGATTTTTATAGTGAGTAGTTCGTGACTGCTAATAGAATTGCTGGATTTGTTGATGGGATGATAAACAAGACGGTGGTGGTGACTATCCAGATACTTACACGGACACAATTAATGCTACACTGTTAAATAGGTATCCCTAAATGTTGGTCTCTATTCAAGAATCTTCCCTTCAATCTTCTGTACACTGTACAGGATACCAGCGGTTAGCACTCATGTTTTCTGGTTCCTAAAAGATCCCTTTGTTCAATGCCTAATTATATATGCTAACATGATAACTACGCTGAAGCTTACTCTTTTGGTATAGGGGAGTTAAGTATTTGACACACCGCTTCCTTTTGAATCATGTTTTGCAGGCAAACATTGATTACAGGTCTCTCCATAGGCCGCTCAGCATCCCATCTTATGTGTCTACGTGCATAGGAGATGGAACGTACCTACAGATTAATGAACCAGCATACTGATACCTGTATTATAGCATAGATTATAGTTACTTAAAATATACTTACTTGCCACCATTGACAGAATACTGATGGTAGAATCCACCACAGTACAGGCCATCGTCATCGTAGTTTGCCCTGGTATTGAAACCAACACGCCACATAGAGCCTCGACCTGGGGGATCCAGCACTCTCCCGTGGCCGAGCGCCAGACTAACGGAGGCAGCCAAGGTGAGAAGTAATGTCCACATCTGGAAGAAGCTGATTGATGAAGTCACATAAAGCCAGGACCATTTATAGTTTTTTTTTATTTAACGAGATAAATAAGGCAGCAGCAAATTCGACTGTGAATGTCAACAGGTTCTCAAAGGTTTCTGAAACACATCGTTATGTGTTTTTGGCCAGAATTGGACTTGAGGTTACCAGGAGAGTGTTCAATGTCCTTAGATACTTAGTAAGTACCTACCTCAGTGCAATGCAGATGACGACGTAACCTAATAACCGCAATAATTTGCTTCATTTTTGTATTGTTTTATTCAAAACTAATCAAATACATAAAATATGTAACAAATCATATTTTACCTTTGCATATTTGTATCTAATATAAGAAGTTAGTGTGTAACTTTGACTGTCTCTTTGTAAATGTTTTCTTGTTGTGAATGTGTACATGTATATCTCTGCAAAAATTAAACTCACTGTACGTGGTCTATACCGTGCGTGACGTCACCTGCCATTCCCGACGGAAAACCAGCGTTAGTTGTTCGCAACCAGCATTATGCTGAGTTGGGGCCGGCTTGTGGCAAAAACTTTAATTAAGTAGGTTAGTACCTACTTTTATTTTTATGTTTGTATATTATTTTTGTTTGTTTGTTTTTTTTCACAAATAAAGTTATGTACAATTACTTTTTTCCGGTTTGAAAGGTACGGATAATATATAGCCGATGTAATCACAGGCACATGAGACTTGACAACAGGCAGACTCAAGGTGGTTGGACCTCGTGCTTGTCACTAGAAAACTTAGCAGTTTAGCATCCACAATCACATCCTCACCCTGTGTTGCCTTTGTTGTATTTCCAATAGAACATATTCAAAATATACCGGTTGTTGACTAGTCAAACAATGACCATGTACTTAGATGATGACGGTGAGTGCGTTAAAAAATTTAACATTAGAGGTAAGGACAGCTTTCATTTTATTTAGCATATTAGACATACATGTCATACGGAAATACAACAAAGGCAGCACAGGGTGAGGATGTGATTGTGGATGCTAAACTGCTAAGTTTTCTAGTAAGGTAGGTAACCACAAAAAGGGACTCCACGTTCGACTGCGCAGTTAGAATGTTATTTATTAATCTTTATTTGCTACACTTTCATTTCTGGCACTTGAGGTACCTTATGTCACAGTTCGACAACCTTATTTATTGCAGAAGCTTCTGCGATGACGGTAACGCTTTGATTAGAATGAAGCGTGCATTCACGCTCTTTAATTTATGAGATAGTGAGACCGTTGATATTTATGTGAATTTCTTTGCAAAGTGTCCCTAAGGATTGAATAAGCACGAGGTACACCTTGTGTCTGCCTGTTGTTAAGTCTCATGTGCCTGTGATGACAGCGGCTATATATTATCCGTATCCTTCAATCCGGAATACAGTAGTGCGAGCATTGCTGCTTGGCGGTAGAAATTGGTATGGTGGCAGTACTTCCCCGGACGAAGTTACAATTAGAGTTCTATTGCTGCTGGAGGTCCTGGCTTGGACAGATGTTGACTTTTCTAATAAAGAAGCTCTCAGTTGCAGCAAAGAACGGCGTACAATACAAGGTGCTTATATCGTACTTTCCTTTTCTCGCTCCTCGGGTTCGCACTGCTGTTGAAAGGGACGGTATAGGATTGAAGCATCGTATTTTTTTGGCTTCACTTGTATCGTAGTACAGGAGTCTTGGATTCAAAATATAGGATCCTGAGCGAATCCGAAGCTAATACCGAAGGTTTCAAAGGTACGAGACGCAAAACAACTTTGTTTCCGAGCGCAACACACAATTGTTCACTTCACTACAGCGAGGAAACCAGTTTAAATAATGTAGTCAATATGCTTTGATTTATATTAAAAAATTAAAAGAAAATTACTAAAATTGGTTATATTTAAATATTCCAAAAACATGAGTACATATACAGTAAATTCATGTTTCTGGAACTTTTATAGAATTCGAATTTCAAACACCTTTAAAATCCCGTAGGGTGCCGGGCTAGAATGTCATCCAACATCTCTACCCGTGGGTGTCGTAAGAGGCGACTAAGGGTAACATACCAGAAGGTGGGCAGCAGCGCTTTCTAAGGAGCTGATTTCTTACACTGCGATCCCCAAGCCGCCTGCCAAGCGTAGGGATTATGGCAAACCCCTCCATAATGGGGGAGGCTGTGTTTAGCAGTGGACAATTCGGCTGATACAGTACAGTACAGGATAAAAAAGCACTTTACCATGCAGATTTCGAATGATAAACAACACCATTCCGAGCTTATGAGGTGAAAAGGATATTTGGCGTAACGCGGCCGATAAAGACATCTCTATATCTCTCGCTTCGGGATATATATAACTTCATAATTATTTATTTTCTATTTTATAACAACACTTTTTAGTTTCTTCATTTAGCTTTAATGTGCTCTATTAAGCAGTTTTGTTATAAATTTCTAATTTATTTAGATCTTTATTACAAAAGTCATTAACTAATATATCTTAAAATAAGTGAACTTCTAACAATTCTGTGTTATTAATTCAATACTTATATAACAGATTAAGTTATTGAAGTCTGTATATCTACTATTTCAGAAAGAAAGTTATTACCGCTGAAGAATTGATTAGTTGATTATTTACTACACTGTAACCATTTTTATAAGAGAAATGTATTTCATTTTAATACTTAAACTTTTATCATAATATTTAATTTTCTTAATAAAATGAACTTAAATTCCGCACGTTATTACCGTTCCACAATTTACCTAACATTGTGCGTTATCGAGTGTCAGAAGAGTGTATACTATATATATTATACTATATTGTCTTTGTAATCACATGGATTATTCATACACCTGCATTATTTACATTATAATACAACAAATATAACACTTTGTCACCAAACAATGTGAGGAATGTACTGCCTCACGAAAATAATATTTTTTCTTTTCCAAACTTATTGAAAATTAAAAACAATATGTACCTTTGTCATAATGATCCAACACGGTCAGTTTCCACAAAACACAAGAACTGGCTTTTGTCTTTAGCCCTTAACATTATATAGTGGCGATTTTAGTCATCGATTAGCAACGATCCTTATCAGATATTGATTGCAATAGATATGAATTACAAGTGTAATACCAATTGATTCAATCAGAACAATTAAATCGATGTCAATTTATCTATCTACATACCTACTTTATTTATCGTTTCCTATATATTTATTATCTTTAAAATTAGTAACATAATTGGTGGTTTAAAAATAACTTCTGAATATTTTTCATAGGTGTAAAATAAAACAATGATGCCATAGTACGTATGCAATGACATAAGTGACGTAAGTATAATAAAGACATACCTTAAATATTTTTTGTGGTAGGTACGAAACATGACCAATTTAAGTACCTAATTTTAAAACACAATATGTAGGTAAGTAAGGTACCTACCTAGGTGCTTTCTTCTTACAGTCATATTATCATTTTATATTATTGTTTTAATTATTATAAAGTAGAATAATCACAAACGATTACGTAACGATATACTACCATTCACAGTGATATTTATCTATTTTAGGCAAATTGTCTTTATTTAGGTGCCATAGATCCCTGTGAAACTTCAACTTTACATAAAAAATTTAATAAATTTCCTATGATTCAGATCTATGGCAGGAAATACACTAAGAATTAACTTATGAATCAGTATGTGGAATGCAATCTGTAGTGTGGAGTCTATACAGTCCAATGCTTTGAAAATATCAAAAATTCCCATCGACATCATCCGAAATTTTTCAGGTGCCAAGAATATCAGACATTAATTGGAAACCTTCACCTGTCATAGATCTACTTTGTTGGCAGATTTTCATGCAATATAATATTGAATAGGCGGCAGGACTTTAGAATCGGTGTATATACATAATCAGGTATTATAGGAAGGAGAGGAGGGGGAGAAGGTGGAGTTGGAGCATCCCCCCAGAGGGGTACAGAGTTACGGAAACTTAACGTATGCCTTCGCAACTTCAGCGTTTTTACGCCTTCTGTGTTTGCCTCCGCCCGCTCCGACTACGCTTCGTCCGTTGTTGCTCGCCGCGGGTAGACTAGCGCCGTTCCACCTCCGCGCCTTCGGCTTACAAATATCACTCTAGGGGTAGGGCATACAAGACTGCTTGAAAGGTGGGTGCCCTGATTCAATTCTATCACACCATTCGACCTAATCTAAGCCACCTTAATAATTCGCGTCAGGAACAGTTGGACGAGTATTTTGACAGTACAATATAAGCCATAAATCATTATGCGAATAATATTCGCTGTACATTCTGTGACACACACATTTTGTTATCTATGGACTGTGCATTATTCGATTAGTAATGTGTGTGCAAGTTAATCAATTTCAAATTAGTAGAAGCGAAAAATACACCAATAATCAAGTTTAAAAATAAAACTTCATTAATTTATTTTTCAAAAACTATTGATTTCCGTATGATAAAAATTCGTGTGGTTATTTAATTTAACTAGATCCACCTGTAAAACAAGAATGAAGGTACATTGTAGTGTATAACGAGTCTAAAGACGAGCCGAGTTGGCATTTAAATATTTTACTAAGAGCAGGAACAATAACATAAGGTCACATTTTAACGCCTACTTAAATATTGGAGCTTTACCATATGTGTAATAAATAAGTTATTAGTTTTCTTGGCCTGATTATGTTTGACTCTTTTGCTAAATCAGAAAAGTTACCCCTATCGACACAGAGGCTATGTGTTTAGTTACAAAACTGTTATTAATTATAAATAGGTAAGTAGGTTACTTACTATTAGTTGATGATGACAACTTGAGTTCACCAACCCCTCTGCAGCGAACAGTTAACAAACAACCGATAACAATATAATTACACATTTCCCAATAACATTTGTACACACAATATCACCGCCTTAGATAATTTCATACCTAAAGTATAGGTACCTACAAACTTACTTGAAAATCGCCGGTTAATTTATCAAGTTCACAGTTAAATTTTATTGATTTATTGTATCTAATTTCCTTTTAGGAAAATCCCAAAATTTAATAAAACGTTGCGATTCATAGGTTTCTTATCTGTTATCAAATGTTTCATTCACCTTTTCGCGGTAATACGTCAAATAAATAAAGTAATAAAGTTATGATTAGTCCGGCTTAATCAAAGAGCGCACGCGGTTGCTATCTATCTTCACGAAAAGATCAGGAAGGTGAAATATGATGCGAGGGTACTTCCGGTATTCACCGCCGCGGCGCGGGCGGCCCGAAGGCAACTGAAGGGAAAACAAGAACTAAACGCTCTTTCTAATCAAACAGATTGATTTGCTTTGACTTTCTCCTAAATCTGATTGAATCACAGTTACCGGGAACTAACCGCGAAGTTTCGTTTTGCACGCTTGGAAAAAAGCTGATTTATCAGTGGTTTATTAGACACAAAGCGATGCGGTTAATCTAATTAGGTATCTGTATGTATTTCTGGGCCTCTTCCACATATCCCTACTGTAGAACAGTAAAGATATGTGGAACAGGCCAAAAAATACATATAACTTCTTACTGATCTACCCTAGATAGGATGTTTTTTATACTTTTCGCTACGTGAGGATTCTTTTCCACTCATCTCACGCATTTTCATTATTCGAGTACATGTAAAGTGCTCCTTTGTGTGTTTTGTTTGTTATAATTTATTTTCATTCTAAGATTTATTTATGTAGTACAGTTTATGGGTTGCTCTTATAATATAGATCGTGAGGACTTAGTTCATAAAATTTAATGTTCCCACTCTACAACTTCTACTGTTTTAGTGATTTTTTCTATCCCTGAAGGGGTGGGCAGAGGTGACTCTAAGTCAGGTGTCATTAAATACATAGGTATCGTTCCCGCCAGACATGTTTTAATAATAGGGAGTAGGCTATACTGGGTTCTAGAGTTTGGACTGCTAGGTAGGTATTTATCAATCTAATTGTCAGATTAACCCCAAGTTTTCGACTCAAAGCTCAAAGACCTAGGACTTCAAGATTATAAATCGTTTATTAACGCCGCGCCACCAAAGAGGCAGTCTAAATCTTAGCCGATGTTGCAAATTTGAATAATTAGGATTGATTTCTCGTGTGGTGTTTACAATAAGTTATTAACTATCTATCATTCGCAATTAATATTACATTCATATAAACATTTCAATATACAGTACATAAACCTTAACCTTAATCGATACGTCTACCTCGACTACGACCATTGTAATTAATCCACTCCCTTGCGTTTACCCTAATTGCCGCATACCTAGATGCCATCACCCGTATTCCCACCCTTTAGTTATTATTACTAAATAGTTATTTTTAGGTGATATCTACACACTATAATGTTACCACAGATAGATAACACTTTATTTGGCGGTCTTATGACGACGAGAGCCGTCTCTTCCAGACAACCCTAACAAAAGGATATTTATAACTAGATATGAACGGAGGTTTATCTATAACAATACTGATAAAATTACAAAATTAACATTAATTTCCAACACATGAAAGAATCGGACAATAAATAAATTAAAACGTAAATTATCTACATAATATATGTTTATATATATTCATCCATTGTTTTGTGCGTTTTGTATGTAATTATATAATGTATGTATTCTATGTATGTATATCAGATGTGTTATGATCGGATAGTTATATATATACATATAGAATCAGTTTTACAATAGTTATAGATAGTTATCAAGAAAGGTAGTGAGTTTTAACAAGGTTTTTGAAGACATATAAAGAGGGTGCACCAAAGATTAATATCATTGGGGTGCACGTTTTATTTCAACGAGTTCCATATGTAAAATGATTCGTCATAGAACTTTGTCCTGTGCTCAGGTATTGTAAGTGTAAGATTATTTGACGACCGCAAATAAGAAAATGACATAACCATATCCAATGGTGGGGTACCCCAGGGCTCTTTCTTGGAGACCTTAGCGTTAAGTATCAACCACAAATCCACGTCCCGAAACTTGACAAGTTATTCATAAATATAATTTCGGGGATGTTATGAGCTGCCACACAGTCCATAGTTTGAGTCCCGCACCGTGATTGAACTTACCGTATCGTGGTAGGGTATTTTACGAGTGCTCGTCTGGGTCAAATGGACGTTCAGTCACCCAGTAACTAACGGCATCTATCAGTTGAGGGCCAGTTACCCTGGGTAAATCCTGTTTAGCATCCACAATCACATCATAACCCTTTGCTCTATTTATCTTCTTTATTGTATTTCCGACAGAACGTATATATGTGCTTCAGAATGTAATGTTGACTAGTTAAACAGTGACTATACCGTGTAGAAGACGACGGTGAGTGCAAAATTTAACATTACAAGTAAAAACAGGTCCTTGTTACCTCAAGACGTCTAATTTTGGCTAAAGCACGTAAACGATGTCTTTCAGTAATCTTTGAGTACTTGTTAACATTGTCAGTCCAATTTCCTACCGCCTTATTTATTCCATTAAATAAAAGACAGTCTTTATAAATTGTCCAGGCTTTGTGTGACTTCATCAACCAGCTTCTTCCAGATGTGGACATTCCTTCTCATCTTGGCTGCATCCGTAGCCGTGGCGCTCGGCCACGGGAGAGTGCTGGATCCCCCAGGTCGAGGCTCTATGTGGCGTGCAGGGTTCAATACCACTAAAGACTACGACGATAACAGCCTGTACTGTGGTGGATTGTTCCGTCAGTATAATGTGAATGGTGGCAAGTATGTACATTTTAAGTAACTATAATATTGTTATCTGCATGCTAGTTCTTTAATCAGTAAGTACGTTCTATCTTCTAAAATACGGATGCTGAGCTACATAATATGGAGAGAAATCTAATGAGTTTCACTGCAAAACAACATTCGAAAGGAAGTGGTGTGATAAAAACTGTCCTATACCTAAAAGTTAGCTTAAGCTAAGTCAGCATAAAAAATTAGGTTTTGGACAACGGGATCTTTAAGAAACAGGAAAAGATCAGCTCTAACCGCTGTTGTAGGAAGGTTAAAGGAAAGATTCTTGAGTAGAGACACACAAGTAGAGAACATTTAGGCATACATATTTAGTAATGTAGCATTTTCTGTTGTCAAAGTCATCGACATAGCTCTCAGAATTTGCAAGTTAAAGTGGCAATGGGCGGGCCACATTGCTCGACGAACTGATAACCGATGGGAAAGAAAGGTTCTCGAGTGGTTACCACACTACACCGGAAGACGTAGAATTGGTAGGCCACTAAAATGGTCTGACGACATCGTGAAAGTCACGGGTAGCCAATGGTTACACGCGGCTAATAGCCGTTCTTTGAGGCGCTCTATGGGGGAGGTTTGTTCAACAGTGGATGTCTTCAGGCTGATGATGATGATGGTGTAAACATCACATCTGGATAGTCACCACCACCGTCTTGTTTATCATCCAATCAACAAATCCAGCAGTTGTATTAACCAGTCACAAACTCCTCATTATAAAAATCGATCGTGCGTCCCTGAATTGTTACCTCCATTTACAGATGCGGCATTTGCGGTGACGCATACGACGCTGCACAGCCCCGACCAAATGAACGAGGCGGTAAGTACGACTCCGGCATCATAGGAGCCAGCTACGAAATCGGCTCGGTGTTCACGGCCGCCGTGCAAATCACAACTTGCCATATGGGCTTCTGGGAGTTCAAGCTCTGCCCTGACCCCAACTGCAACGAACAAGACTGCTTCGACCAGTACCCTGTCGAACTCGAAGTGGGCGGGACTAAATACTACCCAGAACAAGGCAGCACTACCTACTACGTCAACTACAGATTACCTGCAGGCTTGACTTGTGAGAACTGTGTTCTGCAATGGAGGTACACTGCTGGCAACAGCTGGGGCGATTGCAAGAACGAAACCCAGGGACTTGGGTGCGGTAATCAGGAGACGTTCGGTGCTTGTTCAGACATTGCGATAACTGGAGGTTCTCAGTTTAACTCAGCTCGTTCTAGTAGATTCACTTCTACTGGATCAACTAGGTAAAAAGTAACTTTGGATCTTCTTTGCACGATTTATTTTACGACTAGTCGCGTTCAGATTTAATTAAGTACACGTAACTTATTTGTATTTCTATTTTAGGTTGAATAATATTTTAGTGCATTAATAATTTATAAGAAAAGTAAGTATGTCCCTATTCCCTAGTTAGGGTTTTAACCAGAAATAGACAATACTTACTATAAAACGACATTTGATGCACATCTAGGCATATGAATATAATAACAAGTACTCTAAAGTTTTGTACTAGATGCTGTCAATGCAATAACTGCTATTTTTTTTGTCCTACTGTTGCCATATCCTTACAGGGTCATATGTATTTCAAATAATACATATGTTGTACTAAATAATTAAGTGTTGAGTTAAAAGATGGGTTTCATATTTTTTACAAATAAGTCTATAATATGCATTTATCAACAGTAGGTATGCTAGTCAATATAAAGATGTACTTAGAAATACTTTGTTTATAAGGTTGATATTTTCGACTTACTTATACCTAATTATAGTGCCACGGATACAGTAATTATTTATTACGATGACTTTCTAGTTCTCATGAGACTGTATTTGTAACAAAGATTACATGTGCCAAAAATATGTTTTATTTAAAACTATAATAAATATTGGTTGAAAGTTCCAAAGAGTTTCGAAACTAGCTTTCTGCATTTCTTTCTTTTCCTATCCAACCGGGAAACCTAATAGTTAAAACTTTTGAAACTGTCTTATTAGGTACAGCTGTGATGAAATATTTTTTATGAAATACAACGATTACAACACTAGGAAAAGAGATAAAATAGCGGTGCTGGGTTTCAGATTAGCAAAGACAAATAATAGGTCCTTCTTAGGTAATTGTGTACGATTTTATAATAAAGTTCTCAAACATATTACAACGCTCACAGAAGGGATATTCAAGTTGGACGTGAAAAACATATTGAATAATAAATCCTACTACACAGTTTGTGATTACTGAAACGACAAAAATGCCTGGATAACTCCGCCTCTGCTAAGCTTTCGCCTGTCACCTAAATAATATAAATAAATATTGTAATATATTTATTACATTGTAAGTATGTAACACATTGTTAAAATACGTTTAAAAGAGTGGCCCCGAGTTTCTTGCCCGTTCTTCTCGCAGTGGCTCTATACATTTTCTTTTGCTGAACGTGTCAGTTCAATGTAGAATATTTCATTACTAAAATTTGTAATTGAATTTCATAAGAGCGTCGTAGATGCCTAAATTGAATAAATGATTTTGATTTTGACTTGAAGATTGCTTCACCGCAGACCACAGCGTTGCTTAATATGAGATAAACAGTGCTCAAATGTGAATAATTAATCTGCAGGTACGGCAATCGCGAACGAAGTCACAGGTACAGCTAATTGATGATATATTTATTTATTTTAGAAAGACCAACAGCAATATATCATTTTAGAAAAATTGCAACCAAAACATGAAGCTAATTAAAAGTCCTCACGGCTAAATAATGTGTACATGAAAGTCCAGAACTTAGTAATGGTTAATTATAACATTTTATTATTCAAAAAACTCTCTGCTTACTAGTCGTCTAGCCGACGCTATGCTTGTACAGAATAGGTAAGTATCGTAACGCTTACATAAATCATTAAAGTTGTTACTGTTGGAAATGTAAATACGAATAGTATTTATATACTCAGAGGCTGAATCCTTAACTTTAATACTAAGATACATGTTCCCACACACGCCTTCTCCATTCACACACCCTCTCACACTCACTCATCCACACCTATTCTCATAGTTCCCCCTTTTCACACATTTATACCAAACAGTAAAATTTAGAATGTTTATAATAATTTGATTATTGATTCGAATTTAATTAAATGTAATTTATTTTAATGTTTGTAATTACTACTTTGGCTTAGTTTTTATTTGTATTCTTGTAAATTCTTATACAACATGAATAGCAAAGTTTCAGCTAGGATCAAAAACAACTGTAAAATGATGAGTATTATTTTATTTTATATTTGTAATAGTTTAACCACACCTTCAGTACATCTGAGTAGGCCGCGCGATAAATCAGCCTTAGATAATCAGTGTGTTATAGCAGGCTGCATGGGAAACACACTCTTGGCACCATTACAGGTATTTCCAATCCGTCATGTCATGATGTATTTGCATACCCGAAGTGTGTTTCCCAAGTGGTCATACGGGTCCCAAGATACAGGCCTAGCCGAGTTTGGGGCCCACTGATAATATAAAGTGTGTGCTAGATAATATTATATTAGATATGTATAGTCTAAATTACTCTTAGGGTTAGTTAAGCAACTGTAATCTAACATACATTTATACTTTCTGTGAAATAAATTTACTTTACTTTAAATTTACTTTACTTGCTCTCAATAAATAGGAATTCCTTCTATAGTGAGAGTTAAACTTTGGAACATGTATACGAAGATTAAACCTTAACACTTTGGAGTGGCCATGTATATTAATTATACTTAATAGTTCTGAATTATTAAATGAGTTCGAGGTAACTGTGAGAAGTTACGTTAAGTCCGCAATTTATCTTCTCTTAGAAAGAGGAAGAAGATGGATTTTTTTACATGGTATATATGGTTAGTTTATCTCCTTTCCACTATTCTTTTATGTTCTTTACGGTCGTCAAATAATCTTACACTTACAATACCTGAGCACAGGACAAAGTTTTATGACGAATCATTTTCCACTGAAGCTGTACGTTTATAGAACTCGATGCCGCTTAAAAAGTAACTTAAAAATTATCTGTTTTTGTGTGAATTATCCATAATCTTCCTCTTTCTAAGAGGATTGAAATTGCGGACTTAACGTACCTTCTTAAAATTACCTCGAACTCAGTTGATAGTTCAGAACTATTAAGTATAATTAATATACATGACATGGCCACTTCAAAGTGTTAAGGTTTAGTCTTCCTATAAATGTACCAAAGATTAACACTAACTATAGAAGGAATTCCTATTTATTGAGAGCAAGTAACAACTTTAATGATTTATGTAAGCGTTGTGTGTGTTATAATTAACCATTACTAAGTTGTGTTCTTTCGTGTTCACATTATTTATAACTAGTGTATTACCTAGCCGTGACGACCTTTAATTAGCTTCATGTTTTGTAAGCATTTTTTTCTAAATTGACATATTGCTGTTTGTCTTCCTAAGATAAATAAATAAATATATCAGAAAATATCCACATGCCTAGTTTCAGCATTTTTTATTCACTATTTGGGTACTTTAATTCTTCCTTATGTAAAAATCTTGGTTCAGTACTATTTTATTTTAGGACATGAAATTTCCTCATAAATTTCATACTTCCACATTCTTAAACATTGGATTTTCATACAAAATCTATACTTATAATAAAACTGTAACAGAGGGAACTCTGTACATGGCAGATATATTGAAAAAAAAAAGTAGAGCAATCTGTAGTTGACACTGATGCAGATGTCATGAATAAATTTCTTTATTCATGTGTCTATGGGACGGCTAAAGGTGGTGTGTATCTTCGAGATGATTTTAATGTTAGTTTCTTCTATCACTAGCCGGCTAAACTTAAATGTAACCGCAAGTCCTTGGCTAAAAATTTAGAGTCAAAAGAAAAAGGAAACAATATAATATAATTCATAACACTCTCATTACAGATACTTATGTATTCAAAATTACAAAATAAAACTTCGGTGGACTGTAATAAGAGTTCACGTGGTTTAGCGGTTAAACATTAAATCCCAATTCACGCTATCCGTAAAGAACAATTTACCTAATAACTATAGCGCTAAACCACGTGAACTCTTATCACTGCATTTCTAAAATATGCGATCCCTAATAACAGTAAAATGTAATTCTTTTATATGAAAAACAAGATATCATAACTTACATACTGTAACAATAAGGTAATTTGTCTTAATTCTTCTGTTACATCGCCGACCGCTGCCGCGGTACGCTCGCTTCACTCGCTCGGCTCGCGCGTGTTGCTTCGCTCGTCGTTGCGCCTAAATTTGACTTTAGCTTAGAATAGCCACTGAGTTTCAAACTCCAACACTTGCACTCATAATAAACTAAAATAGCATTTCGAATTACGGAGAATAGGAATTATTAATTAGTCAGTAGCATTTGTCCATCGAATACATTTTTGACCGCCTCTTTATGGTTAATTTGCACATTAACCGGATAAAGATGAAAAGCCACGACGCAAACTAACATGATATCGAACTTTTCGTTCTCGTAGATAAACCTAAGTTTATTCAGCTAATTTTAAGTTTATGTTCACACTTACCTTTAGCCTTAACATCTATACACTATCTGCTAAATTTCAACTTCATCGGTCAAGCAGTTTTCGATATTTCGTGTTTAGGCATTAAGTGACTTTCCCATTTTTATATATTGGTCCTTACATATGAAATTGGCGTTTTGTATGGGAGGAACAAAAAGTCGAATATTTTTTAATATAATATATTTAATTAATCAAAGTATGAACCATTATTTTCTATGCACTTTTGCCATCTCATAGGTAGTTCATTGATCCCTTTACTAAAAAAACCAGTCGGACGGGAATCAATAAAATCTTTGAAGGCGATTTGGACTGCCCCATCGGAGTTGAATTTTTTCCCTTGCAAGAAGTTATCCAAATTTCAAAAAAAATGGTAATCTGTTGGAGCAAGGTCCGGGGAGTACGGAGGATGTCTTAGACTTTCCAATTGAAGCTCTTCTAATTTAGTAGCCGTCTGTAGCGCAGTGTGTGGTCTAGCGTTGTCGTGAAGCAGCAGTGGCGTGGAGCGATTGACCAGCCTAGGTTGTTTAGCCGCTAGCTTTTCCATCATGGTTTGCAATTCCTGACAATAGACATCAGCCGTAATAGTCTGGCCAGATTTGAAAAAACTGTAATGAACAATACCGGCACTAGTCCACCAAACGCTTACAAGTAACTTTTTTGGGGTTAATTTTCGCTTGGGGCAGGATTTGGCTGGCTGGCCAGGATCTAACCATTGCGCTGAGCGCTTCCGATTATCGTAAAGAACCCATTTTTCATCACAGGTAATGATTCGGTTTAAAATACCTTCATTATTGTGCCGGTTTAGTAATGTAACGCAGCAGTCGACGCGCGTTTGCCGGTTTGTTTCAGTCAATTCGTGAGGTACCCACCTTTCAAGCTTTTTAATCTTCCCAATTTGCTTCAAGTGAATTAAAACAGTTTTATCACTAACATTGCAGCCTGCAGCTAACTCGGACGTGGTTTGCGATGGATCCGCTTCCACAATAGCCTTCAACTCTTCATTATCAACTTGAGTCTCAGGCCGTCCACGGGGCTTGTTCTGCAGGTCGAAATTTCCAGAACGAAAACGTTGGAACCAAAAACGAACTGTGTTTTCTTTTGCAACACGACCGCCATACACATAATTCACCCTTCGAGTTGTTTCCGCAGCACTAGTGCCACGGCGGAACTCGTACTCGTAAATAATGCGATATTTAAGGTTTTCCATTTTGTAAAATGAGTGACGCAAACAGAAAAAAATAGAAGAAAAAAAACAAATGAATGACGATCATCGAAGCACAAATACATGAGTCTATAGCTGTACAAATTTGAATTTGGAATTCCTTACCAAAGAGGAGAAATTCGTGATTAAAGTGGCCAGTACGAAAAACGCCAATTTCATATGTAAGGACCTAATATTTAAGATATAAGTACATTAATAAAAAATTCAACATGTTTATCATTTCAATGTCTAAAAAATAGTTTATTTAGACATTGAAATTATGATAAAAACAGTCAAGCGCGTGTCAGGCCACGCGCAACGTAGGGTTCCGTAGTAGCCCGTTATCATAATATAGAACGATTCTGTTGTTATTTTTTTTATCTTTTCCACTTTCTTCCTGCTAAAGTTAACAAGTAAAATTAATTAAAAAAGTAAAAAACCCATCTGCAAATTATTTATTTTCGTTAAGCGTTTTCATTGTTCCATGGAAATGAAAACTGCAAGTTATATACATTTTATATATATATATATATATTTATAGAATCGTTTTTTAAAGCCCTTTATTTCCATGGGTTTGGAAGAACATTTTTTTATTACAAAATCACAAATATACTATAGGAAAAATTTAAGTCATGTGCGGGATTATACATTTTTCCTATCGTATATTTGTGATTTTGTAATGTAATCCGCATAGCAGGCGTTATTGCAAACCTAACAATGTAACATTTTTTTATTTTTAAATATTGCGATTAAAATCCACCAGTTTGTTTTTTTTTATTTCTTTTTATATACCTAGTGTCACTTGCGCTATCAATACGAGTCTAACAATATCTCATACATAAATTTAATAAGTTTTCCAGAAGTTATGGTGGAATAAAGAAATTCACAAACATACATACATAAAGTATGAAAACAAAATTAAAACTTAAAACATTTTTCAATATCATTGATGTGTAAGATCAAAAGTAACGGGCCTAATATTGACCATTGGGGAACCCCAGAACTAATTGGAACCACATCTGATAGCCATTGATCACCACTTTCTGGCAACGGTTCGTGATATAAGGTTTGTACCAGCACCATAAATTACCTTGAAAGAATGCCGCTATAAGCTCATTTGTCAAGTAAAGTCCTGTACTCCACTCTATCGAACGCTTTTCGAAAATCTGTATACTCACTGTCTGTTTGTTTGTTATATGGGGGGACGTCCTACTGGAGCAAAAATGTGCACTTTTAAGTTTAATATTTCGTAAATTGAGCATTAAATCGAAAAATATTATCAGCAACCCCTAAATAATTTTAAAAGAACTATTCAACAATACCCTTCACGATGAAGTAGATGACAAAAAAGAATTCATACCCACATCACATGTATAGGAAGCTACACTAAAACAATCTTTTTTCCAAATATTTATTTTACCACTGTCGCATGGTAACGGTATAAGTATAAGGTATATATACGATATAAGTATATGTATAAGGGTTCCTTGTCAGAATTACGGAAGCCTAAAAATCAATTTGAAATGAAGTATTTCTTATTACCCGCAAGTAGTTTAGGTAATTCATGGGGATATTAACATATGACTGGTTTGCGGATATTATGGATGTTTGTACCTAGCAGTAAAGAGATTAATATCATCTTACCTTAAACCTAAATTTATTCGTAGCATCTAACGCATTTAGTTGATCCAACATACGGTCGATCCAAGGTACGTTATGTTTTAGTATACATTTCTAATGGGTTCAACTGTGAAGTAGTCAGATTCAGGTATGTTTTATAAAAAAAAACATCACAGCTAAAGGGAGACAGTTTCTGGAGTTTTAACTATAAGGTTTCCCGGTACTCTAGTTATGAAGGATAGAAAAAGAAAGAAATACAGAAAGCTAGTGTCGAAACTCTTTGGAACTTTCAACCAATATTTATTTTAGTTTTAAATATAACATATTTTTGGCACATGTAATCTTTGTTACAAATACACTCTCATGAGAACTAGGAAGTCACTAACCTTCGTAATAAATAATGCTTGTATCGTGGCACTATAATTAGGTATAAGTAAGTCGAAAATTTCAACCTTATAAACAAAGTATGTCCTAAGTACATCTTTATCTTTACCAGCATACCTACTGTTGATAAATGCATATTATAGACTTATTTGTAAACGATATAGGTAAAACCCATTTTAACTCAATACTTAAGTATTTAGTGCAACATATGTATTATTTGAAATACATATGACCTTGTAAGGATATGCCAACAGGAGGACAAACAAATATAGCTGTTATTGCATTGCTAGTACCTATATAGTACAAAACTTTAGTGTTTGTTATTATATTCATATGCTTAGATGTGCTTCAATGGTCTTTACCTTTGATAGTAACTATTGCCAGCATGTCTATTTCTGGTTAAAACCCTAACTAGGGAGTAGGGACATACTGACTTTTCTTATAAATTATAAATGCCCTAAAATATTATTCAACCAAAAACAGAAATACTAATTAGCTACGTACTCGTATACGTAGTCGCAAAATAAATCGTGTAAAGAAGATCCAAATTTACTTTTTACCTAGTTGATCCAGTAGAAGTGAATCTACTAGAACGAGCTGAGTTAAACTAAGAAACTCCAGTTATCGCAATGTCTGAACAAGCGCCGAACGTCTCCTGATCACCGCACCCAAGTCCCTGGGTTCCGTTCTTGCAATCACCCCAGTTGTTGCCAGCAGTGTACCTCCATTGCAGTACACAGTTCTCACAAGTCAAGCCTGCAGGGAATCTGTAGTTGACGTAGTAGGTAGTGCTGCCTTGTTCTGGGTAGTATTTAGTCCCGCCCACTTCGAGTTCGACGGGGTACTGGTCGAAGCAGTCTTGTTTGTTGCAGTTGGGGTCGGGGCAGAGTTTGAACTCCCAGAAGCCCTTATGGTGCACTGTGATCTGCACGGCGGTCGTGAATACCGAGCCGGCTTCGTAGCTGGCTCCTATGATGCCGGAGTCGTAGGTACCTCCTCGTTCATGTGGTCGAGGCTGTGTAGCGTCGTATGCGTCACCGCAAATGCCGCATCTGTAAATGGAGGTAAGAATATACAATTCAGGGACGGACAATCGATTTTTATAATGCGGAGTTCGTGACTGTTAATCAAGCTGCTGGATTTATTGATCGTATGATAAACAAGACGGTGGTGGTGACTACCCAGAAATAGAAATACAAATGCTTACATAATCATCATCATCAGCCGGAAGACGACCACTGTTAAACAAAGTCCTACCCCATTGCTTTTAAGTAAGCCTTTCACCACAATCTCACCTGATGGTAAGTGATCATGTGGTCGAATGTGTTAACAGGCTTAACCTAGAATGACTTAACTTTCACTTTCTTCAGTCCACTTAGTGGGGGGCCTACCAACTCTGCGTCTTCCGGTGTAGTGTGGTAACCACTCGAGAACCTTTATTTCCCATCAGTTATCAGTTCGGCGAGCAATGTGGCCCGCCCATTGCCACTTCAGCTTGCAAATTCTGAGAACTATGTCGGTGACTTTGGTTCTTAGGCGAATATCCACGTTCAGGATTTTACAAGGACCCCAAAATATGCTACATTTTTAAATAGGTACACCTAAGTGTTCTCTACATGTGTGTAACTACTCAAGAATAATTAATAATAGCTAACTTTTAGGTATAGGGTAGTTAAGTATTTATCACACCACTTCCTTTCGAATGTAGTTTTGCAGGGAAACTCATTAGATTTATCTCCATATTATGTAGCTCAGCATCCGTATTACCGTATTTGTCTCGTACATAGAAAATAGAACGTACTTACTAATTAAAGAACTAGCATGCAGATAACAATATTAAAGTTACTTAAAATGTACATACTTGCCACCATTCACATAATACTGACGGGAAAATCCACCACAGTACAGGCTGTGATCGTCGTAGTTTGCCCTGGTATTGAACCCAGCACGCCACATAGAGCCTCGACCTGGAGGATCCAGCACTCTCCCGTGGCCGAGCGCTACGGCTACGGATGCAGCCAAGATGAGAAGGAATGTCCACATCTGGAAGAAGCTGGTTGATGAAGTCACACAAAGCCGGGACAATTTATAAAGACTGTCTTTTATATAATGCGATAAATAAGACCGTAGGAAATTGGACTGAGAATGTTAACAAGTACTCAAAGATTACTGAAACACATCGTTTACGTGTTTTTAGCCAAAATTAGACGACTTAAGGTAACCAGGAGATTGTTCAATGTCCTTAGATACTTAGTAAGTACCTACCTCAGTGCAATGAAGATGACTACGTTACCTAATATATTAAATAAAATGAATTGTTTTTACTTCTAATGTTAAATTTTTGCACGCACTCACCGTCGTCTTTTACACGGTATAGTTACTGTTTAACTACTCAACATTACATTCTGAAGCACATATTGTCCCAGAACTCAACGTCAAGCGGGCACGGGGCAAGAGGGGGGGTCATACCAGTACCAGGAAAAATAAATTCAAAATTCTATATCAGTTGGTTAAGTTATAATTGGCAAATTTATGAAAAAGAGGAAAATCGACATACCTTTATTCATATCTTTAGTTATTCTGACCTCAAAGTTAACTATTTTACTGTTTTTTTTTACTAACGTGGTGTTTAATAAACATGCTATCAATTGCAATCACAAATTAAACAAAAAGAGTTGCTGTTTGATAAAATTAATTTTAATATATTAGGTAAAACCATCAATGTTAGTTGATATTATTTTTTCAACCACAACTCAAAAGTTGTGGTTGAAAAAATAATATCAACTAACATTGATGGTTCAGTAAAAAAAAAAATGGTACTATACTACCCTAGGCAAGTTACTTCAAAAGATGGCCCATTTAGTCAAGATTTCAAAATGATACAATACTTTTAACTTTTCTACCTATAACATTTATTGCCAATTTTTATCGCAAAAAATACTCATTTAAAAAATTAAATTAGGTCACCACAATACTTGTTTTCCTTTAAAAATTCGGAGAAATAGAACAATGAATAGTATGCGGTGGTCACCGACAAATACACCGCGTTAAAGGGCTATAATAAATAATAAATAAATAAAATAAAATATATTTATTTCAGGCATACACCCATATACAAAACCAAATATAGAACTAATGAATAATGATTAATTCATTATTACTCATATATTGCCACGACATGTCTGTCGCAGCAATGCTGAACATATGGACAGTCTGATCTGTTTGCTATCATCGCCAGGAGGGTGTTGGAGCTGGCACGTACTCTGCGCACCAAAGACGCAGCACGCTTTCGCATAGTCGCGTGGAAGCAGTCAGCGCGTGCCTCCGCAAACATCCCTGAGGCACTGCAGAAACGTGGCAGCCCCAACACCGCCCTGAACGCATTGTTGTATTGGACGCGGAGGGCACTGTAGATCCTCTTCGTATAGTTAGCCCAAAGGCTGCACGTGTATAGTGATGTACAGTACGCTTTGAAGAGCGTTATTTTAACTTCGGTAGAACAACGTGCAAACCTACGGGCTATCATATTTGCTCTAATCGTCAGAGCCCTCCGCTCCCTCTCAATGTCAGCGTGGTCTCTAAGGTCAGCTGTAATTACGTGCCCCAGGTACTTAAATTAATCCACCCAGTCTAACGGAACAGTGTTCAGATAAACTGGTGGCACATTTTGGGGATATTTAGAACCAGCCTTAAAAACCATACACTGACTTTTAGACACATTGTAAATAAGTCCGTGACTACCTGTGTACTCCTCACAGATACGGATCAACTTCCGTAAGCCGCAGACCGACGCACTCAACAGCACCATGTCATCAGCATAGCTCAGATTATTGACAGAAATGCCATCTATATGACATCCCACGTGCTGACTGCTGAGCATGACAATTAGCTCATTTATATATAAGTTAAACAAAGTAGGTGAGGTTAAGCCACCTTGTCTAACACCACACTCCTGCTGATATGGCTCTGATAACGCCCCTGCCCATCTGACACTATTAAACTGGTGCTCATACCAAAACCTAAACATACAAATGAGTGCATGTGGTAGGTTAACACTCTTAAGCTTTTTCCACAGGATTTCATATGAGATATAATCAAAAGCTTTGGACAAGTCGAGGAAGCACGCATTTCCGGAGTCTTACGATCAGTGTAGTATTTGACGGTATGCTTAAGACACAGTATAGCACTCTCAGTAGACAGCCCAGCACGAAATCCGAACTGGTTGTCGTGCAACGTAACATATATTTATTTAACTGTGAATTAAGCAAACCGTCAAAAACTTTCGCCGCAACCGTTGCAAGTGAAATAGGCCTGTAGTTATGTTTATTACCAAGGTCACCAGTTTTATTCTTAACCACGGGCACTACAACGGTTTTCATAAAATCGGAAGGCAGGTAAGAATGGCTCACACACAACGAGTAGAACATTGCCAGTATTCTGTTTATATGTGGGCCAGCATGCTGAAAGTGTTCAATTGATAGATGGTCATGCCCTGGTGACTTACCCTTCGTCATATATTTAATAGTTTTACACACATCTTTGGCAATAAAACGTGTACCAACTGCACCAATTGGCAATTCCGCACTGCGCATGCCACCGTTAGCCGGACTTAAAGGGGATTGTACACAAAAATGCCCCCTAAAAATATTGGCAATATCCCGAGGATCACTCACGCCATCAACACTCACAGGAAGACCAGGCCGCACGTTTACTTTACTGGTACTTTTCCAAAAACCGCGGAAGTCACCCTTATTATGCTTTGCTGCAAGAATGTCCATTTTTAACTGGTCCTGACGATCCTGGCACCATTTTAAACGAGATTTAAACACTCTTCTCCTTTCACACATATCGTTATACATGTAACCGGATCTTGGTCTACCACAAAATACCCATTCTCAGAACCGCAACCTAGCCTCCCTGTGAGCTTCCCTAACATATTTACTCCATCCTACTATGCGTGGCCCATTCCCACCTGCTTTCGTGCCACCCCGACTCACCACTGCTGCATCACGAAGGGCAGAAACAATATCGCTGTACAGCCTGTCAAGAACTTGTCTGTGGGTGGGGTCATTACAATAATAATCAGCGCAAGATGTACATTCAACAGGAAAATGAATTAATTTTAATCTATTATGACACTCTTTAGTATACAATGTGACTTTTCCTCACTTCTCACGCCCCACAATGCATCTTCATTTACATATTGTATTGTATTTGGCAACTTTGGTATTAGCAAATCCAATTTACACTCAACAATAAGTGGTAAATGGTCCGACCAAAGAGTATCATATTTTATATATACATTGACCACGGATTGTTCAGCCGCTTGCGTTACGATACAGTGATCTAGCCAGCTGCACGACCCGTAAACATCACTAATAAAAGTATATGTACCAGCGTTCAAGCCCAATGTATTAATGTCACTACAAGACCATTTCTGTTCAGCACAAAAATTAATTAGCTCATTGTAGATTAATTTATATGGGTTGGCATTATAATCACCTAACATAAACACTGATTCGATACCGTATTCCTCAACAATAGCACTCATCGTACTTAGGCAATCCGTAAAATCCGGTAAATTGTCTATTGAGTTCGTCGGCATGTAAATACTCATCACAATTACAGGTCGATTATTTGTATTTATTTTAATGGCACAAATACGCGGATTATCACAACACAACACTGAGACCTGCTGGAATGAACTATGCCTCCACAGCAGCGCGACACCACCATACGGCCGGCCACGAAGTATGCCAGCAGACGCGTCCATCGCCGATGTTCCCGTATAACCAAAGTCACTGTCTATGGTGTCTAAGTACAGTATTTCACCATGGAATAACCAGGTTTCCTGCAGACATATTAAGTCACATGTTCGACATAGCTCTCTAATACTCTCAATGGAACGTTTCACATTTTTGCAATTGAAGCTAGAAAAACGATAAAGGCTAGAAAATCCATTATGAGATTTACTAGCGCCGGTAACAGGTAAAGCGTTGTTTGGGTTCCTGTGTTTAAAACTTACAAAACGCCTAAATACCTTTAGGCCACTACCTTTCATTCATATATATTGGTAGGCTACACTCTGAGACTATGACAGAGCGAGATAGATAGGTCTACAACATGAGTAAGCGAGATGGATGCTAACACAGATGCTTCGAAATGAAACAAAAAACGGCTTGTAATTAAAAAACTCAAGTGTTGTGACTAATTGTTTGACTTAAATTAAGCAATAAATTTAAAAATAAAACAAACTGTTGTATATGATCGATAATAATTTATTAAATCAAATGTTCGAAATGTTTGCCGCCTGCTTCAATGCAGGCTCTACATCTTTTTAAAAATGACCTCTTGATTAGTCTTGCGTAACTAGCTGCATTTATTTCTTCCGCTGCTTCGGTTATCCTCTGGCGTAGTTCGGCAACATTTTCAATTGGTTTAAAAGAGACTTTTTCTTTTATGCAGCCCCAGAAAAAAAAAATATTGGATTTAAGTCGGGGGAACGAGCGTGCCATGAAACTGGACCAAGGCGCCCAATCCACCTTCCGGGATATTCCGTGTCCAAATACTCTCGTACCTGACGAGCATAATGCGCTGGGCAACCATCTTGCTGAAACCACAGCGCCCTGTAAATGTTTAGGGGCACATCTTCTTGGAGGTCTGGCAAATGGTTTTGGAGAAAATCCAAGTAGTTATCTCCATTTAAAGTTGCGGGAAGCTCGAACGGTCCAACTACTTTTCCATTTAAAATTCCGGTCCACATGTTAATTTTAAACTGAAATTGGGACCGGTCTTCACGCATTAAATGCGGATTTTCCACGCGCCACTCATGCAAGTTAAGAAGATTTAAATATTCGTCCTTTTTGAATGTCGAATCATCAGTCCACAATACTTGGTCTAAAAATGACGGACTTTCACTATTTTTCGCCACCATTGTTCTACAAAATTCGAGTCTAGGCGCGCGTAATCACGAGGTAGTAGATCTTGTAAACGTTGCACATGGTATGGATGTAATTCGTTAGTTTTCAATACACGGTGAACAACGCTCTTCGGTATTCCCGTACTTATCTCAATCGCACGTACTGAAGTACTGGGATCGTTTTCGATTAGATTTAAGATGATGTCTTCGTCATATCCTTGTGTTCTTCCCCCGGAGGCACGTGCACTAGGCAGTCGACCTTGTGAGTATGCCATGTGAACATTGACAAACACGCGGTGGTCAGGATGACGTTCTGCGTTTTCGGTAACTCTCGCGATACAATCTGGCAGCAGCAGAGGCATTACCGCGGCATTCACCATAAACGAAATGCATATTTGCATACTCTTCCGCTTTATACAAATATAGCATGTTGCGAAGTGGAGTATAACAGTGCACACAACACAATTCGAGTCCAGAGAAACTAAGCCAAAGTCAGTACAAGCGATATCAAGTCCAGGTAAACAGAAGCCAAAGTTGTCAGTACGATTGTAACACGATTACGAGGAGATGCGTGGTAAACGAAGGAATATAACCATAACCTTCTTCGTCTCACATCGTGATGATGATGTGGGGAGTGGGTGTGAGGGCAGTGCCCTCTGACCCAGGCATTTCTCGACCCCTTTATAAAGGGGCGGTCTTTTGCACCACTTCTTGGTGCTGAGGGTGTCGATTTTAGGTGAGGGGCCAGACCCGGCCTCCGCTCCACCAGGGCGATCAAGCCGCGCCAGGTTGATCCCCCGCCTACACGGGAGAAGCCCAGCGGACCGATCAGCTCGCTGGCAGCGGCAGCCGGCGGCTCCTCACAATCGCTCTCTCTCTTTCTTTCTTGTTATTGTTCTTTCTCTCTCTTTGTGTTTGTTATTGTTTTGCTCTTGCGTGGTGTCTTGTTGAGTTTGCATTTCATGGTTTCAGGTTGTTCGCGCACCTCTTCGCGGTGCTGAGGAGTCGACGTGTGCGGGCCTAGGTCCGGCCTCCACTCATCCAGGGCGATCAGGCCGCGCCAGGTTGATCCCCCGCCTACACGGGAGAAGCCCAGCGGACCGATCGGCGACACTGGCAGCGGCAGCCGGCGGATTCCGCACTGTCGTACTCGCTCTTTAATCTTGATTGCTGACTTGTTTTTGAGGAATCAAGTCTCTTGAGTAGGGCTTGCTTTTTCTCTTGCCTTGTTCATCAGGGGGTCTTGCGTGCAACGGTGCTATGTCTTTTAGGTGCTTGTGGCTTGATGCGTCGGCTCTCTTAAACATGTTTGAAGTCAAGTTTGAGTTAAAGGCGGTCAAGTTTTCATGTTTAAGATCTCGTGCGATTGTTGTGTTGCGTACGTAGCGCGGCGCGTTCACTATAGCACGGAGGCAGAGATTTTCTTGCGCTTGCATCTTTTTTCTGTTAGTCTTGGACGTGAAGGGGTACCACGCCGGGGCTGCGTAGGTAAGGCGGGATCTGATGTAGGTCTTATAGATCCCCGCCTTAGTCCTTAGCGGTAGGTCTGACCGCAGGATGGGTGCAAGCGCTGCGCGCGCTCCTTTGACTCTTCCAACGGTGGCTTCTATGTGTTTTTTGAATGAAAGGCGCCGGTCAATGTTGACGCCAAGATATGTGACTTCTGGGCACCATGGAATGTCTTCTCCAAGTAGTTTCAATTGTTCAGGAAGCTTTGTGTATCCGGTCAGCATGGCTTGCGTTTTACCGACGTTCACCGCTAGCCGCCAATTGTCGAGCCACTCTGGTAGGGCGTCCAGAGTGAGCTGTAGGTGTTTCACTGCGTAAGCGGGCTTGTAGGATGCCGCGAAGTAGGCCGCATCGTCCGCGTATAGAGCTAGCTGCGCCTGCCCAACGGCAGGGATGTCGTTGGTATACCAGGCATAGCATACGGGAGAGATGCAGCTTCCCTGCGGCACCCCCGCTGTGACGGGCTTCACTGAAGAAATTGCGTCTTCAACCGCAACAACTATTTTTCTATCGCTCAGGAACAAGGCTATCACTTCTACTATCTTCTTAGGAATGGCTGACTCCGACAGTTTGTACAGCAGCCCCTCATGCCATACTCTGTCGAACGCCTTTTCCATGTCGAGCAGGATCACCGCTACAACCTCCTTCTTGTTGTAGCACGTGGACATCATGTGCACCATCCTCGTGACCTGCAGCGTTGTGGAGTGTTCGGACCTAAACCCGTACTGCTCCTCGCGCGGTTGGATGTGGGGGATCACCTGCGTTAGCAACAACCTCTCAAAGACTTATAGGTAGGGCCATTTAATGCCTAAAGGTTGAAAATATTGGGTACCATGTTGACAGATCCATGGGTATTTTCAATCCATTGAAAGTGATAAAGGTAGCTCGAACGAGTATAAGGTGAAAAGACATTAAAATATTTGATTTTGATAGATCAATCGGTATTTTAGTGACTTATGGTTGAAAATAGGTATCATGTTGATAGATCCATGGGTATTTTCAACCAATGAGTGATTGAGCGAGTGGAGCAGAGAATTACTGGATTAATTAATAAACATCAGTCTGTAGTTTATAAAAACCAGCAGTTGAATATATGTAATAGAATGATTTCAATCGGGTAGTAATTTAAGAATGATATTGTACCTATGGTGTATCTGATTACGAGTAATACTATTATGATCTATGATGTAATATTATATTTATATTAAGTTTGAGGACAAACTTAGAGTCAGGAAAGGCCGAATGTTAGGATTTATATTATTTTGTTGCTAAGCCGTACGTAGATATGCTAGTACTTTCGTAGATACTTTGATATTTTAAAAGTATCGTATTGATTAGAAAACAGAACGACTTATATATAATGAACAAACGATAAATGTCTATTCTGTATAAAGTTGTTAATGGTGCCTACAGCAGTGATTTACTAAAAAACGTTCTTTTTAAAGTACCCACTCGTTCTATGCGTAATTATAAGCTGTTTAGCATACCCCCTACCTATAACAATGTTTCGGAAAACAGTCCTCTAATAAGAATGTGTAACACCTTTAACACCATAAACGACACCTTAAGTAATGTTGATTCGAAAGACATGTTCGCATGTAGTTATCCGTCTTACAAAGCATATCTTCACACATTGATATAATCATATTTATCTGTCAAAATTGTTAAAATTTGTTTAGAATTTAGTCTATTTTGTATAATCTGTAATATTTTTTTTTATTACTTATGTCTACAGTATAACAAAGAGTTGTGTATAGTTGTTATTGGATTTTGGGTTCATAGTGCTGTCTTCTTCCATAAAGTGTCTAAATTTAAGTTTATAGCCTAATATCTGTAACTGTACCTATGAAGAAAAAATAAAAAAATAAAATAAATAAAATTATGAAATGTTTTTATAAAATCATTATTATTTATGTCATATTCAAATTATATTAATATACTATTTTATTATGATAGGTTATTTTGTATCGGTAATAAGAGTTAAAACGATGAGAGTACTAGCATACCTGCTGAGGGATCGGGCGTTAGGGCGGCAGTCTGACTCGAGCTAGCGATGCTAACGGACGAATACTTATTTTATGAAATAGTGCAAATCTAACTGCTATTATTTTAGATTTAACAGTGTAATAACAGTGTTTCATTTTGTTATACTTTTTGTGCTGATCTTGAAATATTTCGAATATACACTTTGAAAAGTTAATAATAGTTTGAGTTACCACTTCTGATTCAATAATTGTAACACAAAAAAACGTCTCATACTAGGTATTCGGCTTGGTTATTCATAGTTACTGGTAGTTTGCCGTAGGTAAATAACCCATAGTTGTTATTCAAGTCGAGTGGAGAGTAGAAATCTATCGCGATCCATTTGCACCGTGACTGGGCGATGAATCAGTCTGGAGAAATGACTAAATAAATAATGAATAATTATTTACATCTGAGTCAGGTAGGCTTTTAGATTGAGACAGTGCTGTGAGTGGTGCATTTGTGATACTTTTCAGCAGTCGTCAATATATTTTTCGCCTTACAAGCTCGGAAAGATGTTCGTGTGTGATTCGAAATCTGTGTGGAATAGTAGGATCATTCTCACTAGTTCCATCGTGTATTAGTTCCGTGGACCTAGTGGGAGATTTTTTTCTCACTAGTTCTATGGAATTGTCATACAAGGGTCGAAAGGTATCAATTCCCATACGAGGTATTTAGACTATAGTCTGAGTAGGAATTAATAACATTCACTCGTGTTAAGCACTCTACTCTTCATTTCAAATTTAAGGAAAGTAAAAAGTAGTAGTTTTTCTAAATTATTCAGTAATAATAATAACATAAGTAGCACCTGTTGAAAATTCATTGAGATATTAAAACTATTTGTAATTTAAAATTAAATTTTGTTTAGTATATTTATGTGCGGCTATAGTTCGAATAGGAATTGATGACTTTCACTCGTGTCTTCGAGCTTGATATGGTTCTCCGATTCACCCATCATCGAACGATATGCTTCACCGAATTCATGCTTAAACGATTGTCACTTGAGCCATAGATAAATGACTGTTCATTTATCTATGCTTGAGCGAAAAAACTATTCGTCGAACGAATGGTTCGCCGAAACCACTCCTTGACGGCGCGGCGGTTTGTTTTACGAAATAATCCTTCTCCATTATGTTTAATAGGGGGCGAGCTTGTTAATATCTTGATATCATCGAGAAGGATAGGAAAGTAAAAAGACAGAAGGCTAGTTTCAAAACTCAAATATTTATTTCAATTTTATATAAAATACTTTTTTGGCACAAAACAATAATTTAATTTAAGTATATACAACAAATCTTTATTATATACAGTCTCATGATAACTAGACAGTCAATAACCTTCGTACTAAAAACATTATCTGTATTAATATGACACATTAATTATTAGAGAAGTAAACGAAAACAACCTGATATTTTCCTAGCTACATGTAGTATGTAATATGTACCTACATCTTTTTAGCGTTTAGCATAATCAACATTTCTATTCGATAAATGCATAGACAAGATAAAATAGGTAGTATAAAACACTATTGGTTTACAGTTATTATTAGCGTAGATAAAAGTACATACCAAATACAGAAAGCTGTTTATATTTTTATCTCTTTAAATTCAATATGATTGTTTAGCTAATAGCTATGACAGGTAAAGGAGATAATAGTTCCTCCCTATATCGCTAGATGGCGCCACAGGTAAAATTAAAAACCGCAAGCGTTGTGTTTCTCACAGTTAACCTAAGCTTAAGTTGCCATGTCGCGTTGAGTTTTTTGTTTTATAAGATCTTTATTTAACATATAAGTATATTTACAATAATTACAAGACACGGTCAAGTACTTATTTCAACAATTTTACATTAGCTGGGCAGGTTAACATCACCTTTTTAAAGCCTTTTAATAAAATAGATACCTATTTATGAAAATTTTACATTGTTAAACATATATTCTTAGAAAGTATTTTATTCACATTACTTACGATGAATTAATTCATATGTGTCCTTTGTTCCAGTACACATTTATAACAACATCAGCACAAACACAATTACACACGAACAGGCAAAATACTTAAGTAGGTAGGTACCTATGCACTATAACAACTACAGAACTATTTAACAATACGAGTACATAATAAGTTGAGTATAGCACTGAACTATTAATAAGTATGTACCTATCTACAACTACACGTCCATGTATACCATCAGTTTATTTTACATCATAACATCAGTGATAATAACATGATCATAATTCTAAATCAGATATACTTAATAAATGTAAAAAGTTAACCGGGTAACATACGCCAGAAGTACCCTCGTTTGAATCGCGAGTGTCGCTGTATAGGTATAAAGCCAGTGTATAGGTGTAAAGTAAAATAAAAGTGTTAAAGTAGTGTGAGTGTTTTAATTAATCATATGGACCATCGAACCGGATAAACTGTGAGTAAAGTGCAAATATCGACTTAGTGCAATGAACAGTGTTGAATAAACGAACTTAGAAAATTTCAGTGTTAAAATAAAAAGACTTAGCCGAATTTGTGATATATTAGCCTATTTAGTCGAATATTTCGTGCTAAAAAAGACTTAGAAAATTCGCGAGTAAAAATAACTTATAAAATTTTGAAGTGACAAAACACTTAGAAGAATTTGTGTTTGAAAGGACTTAGAAAATTTGCGAATAAAAAGAACTTAGAATAATTTGATCAGTTTTAACTTAGTTTCTGGAAGTGATTTTGGACTTGTAATTTTCGTACTAAAGTATAACATTTTATGGTGAACATTGTCAATTGAATAGTGACATTTAAACTAGTTTATTACACTATCTACCCGCAATTTATTTTGTGAGTTATTAATCATGGCGGATAAACAAATAAAACAATACATAACACAGGTCATTCAGAACTCGACTAAAATTGAAAAATTACTTGCTAATTCGAAAAAATGTGCGAAAGATAAACGAACAAGAGGGTTTTTTGACGCACGTATGGAAACCTTACATGATTATTGGGCTCGTTATACTAAGAGTTATGAAGCTCTTGCTGGATCGATAGACGCTAAAACTTTAGAAACGGATCACAACCTTGACTTACAGGCGAATTTCGATGACACTGAAGAAAATTATCTTGAGTTAATGACATGGCTAAAAGATAAGTTATATGAGTTAAAACCAGATAAATGTGATACCTCAAATTCTCACACACATTCAGAACTTCCTAAGATGAGACCAAAGCTTCCACCGATAGCAATACCGCAATTTTCTGGCGATTACAATCAATGGATGAGTTTTAGAGATATATTTCGCTCGCTAATTCATGATGATGATTGTCTGACTAAAATCGAAAAACATCATTATTTAAAGTCAAGTTTATCAGGAGAAGCTCTGCAACTACTGAAAAACTACTCGCTAACTGAAGCTAATTATGACGATGCCTGGAAAAAACTGAATGAGAGATATGATAACAAGAGAATGATTGTGAATAACATCCTCAGTCGTTTTTTAAGTCAAAAGACACTTACAACGGAATCTGCAAAGGGTATAAAGGATCTTTTAGATACCTCTAGCCAATGTCTCACTTCACTAATAAACTTACAACTCGATTCTTGGGATGCAATAGTCGTGCATATCCTAGTCTCAAAGTTAGACATTGAATCTCACAAACTTTGGGAACAATCCTTAGAAAATTCAACAAGCATTCCTACATATGACGATTTAAACAGTTTTCTTGAGAAACGATTCCGAGCCATGGAAATGGTGAATTTTTCACAACCTCCACAAAGATATGCACAAAAAACCGTTACACAATCACCTAAAGTAACAAAGGTCAGAAGTTTTACTACTGAAGTCGAAAGCACCTGCACTTACTGCTCACAGAATCATTATATTTGCCACTGTAAAGGTTTTGCTTCACTCTCCGTTCCTGAACGTCAAGATTACATTAAGAAAAACAACATATGTTTTAACTGCCTCGTGAAAGGTCACTCAGTGATGAACTGTAGACAGAGTACAGTCTGCAGAAAGTGTGGGCGACGTCATCATACGTTGCTACACCACACCTTTCCTAAAAATATCACGGCTGTTGAAACAGATAAGGAGAAAGATACCCCAAAGGGAAATAGCACTGTACCTAAGACTTCTTGCAACATCAGTGTTAATCTGAATTCTGAAACAAAAGATAATCTGGTTATTTTAGCTACTGCTTTAATTAATGTGGATTCAAGGAACGGTGGGACTTACCCATTAAGAGCTCTTGTTGATCAGGGTTCACAGGGATCCTTTATCTCTGAAGCTGCCGTGCAGTTGTTGAATCTTCATCGCACTCCGGTTATTGGCA
Source organism: Plagodis pulveraria (assembly GCA_963890685.1). Lineage (NCBI taxonomy): Eukaryota > Metazoa > Arthropoda > Insecta > Lepidoptera > Geometridae > Plagodis > Plagodis pulveraria. The sequence goes on from OY982968.1 coordinate 4,250,221, forward strand.
AAATCTCTGGAATTTCTAACACATCGGTGGTAACTACAAGATCTATGGTTACACTTACAGTCCACTCCAAAAAAGATACAACATCAACATTTAATGTCGATGCATATGTTTTGAAGAAACTCACTTCATTGTTGCCTTCACGCGAATTTCAACAAGATACTTGGCCGTCATCTATGCAGTTGGATCTGGCTGATCCAAACTTTCACAAGCCAGGTTCTATTGACGTTTTGCTTGGTGCCGACGTGCATGCATACATACTACTAGAAGGCTTACACAAGTGTAATTCTCTTATTGCACTCAACTCTCGCCTTGGTTGGTTAATCTCAGGCAGAGTTTCACAAACTGATTTTGCAGCATTCGAACACAATATGGTTGTTATGCATACTAAAGTTGAAACAGATCAGTTACTCAGACAATTCTGGGAGATAGAAGAGAATTTACCTCACAAAAAACCGATGACCGAATTAGAAACACAATGTGAAGAATACTTCAAAAATACTCACACTCGGAATGACGTCGGTCGTTACACGGTACGGTTGCCATTTAAAGATGATCCACCCAAAAACCTTGGTGATGCCAAACCCCTTGCCGTCAGTCGCCTACAACAAATGGAGAAACGTTTTACACGCAATCCTGACTTCAAGGAAGAATATCACAAATTTTTGAAGCATTACGAATCACAAGGTCATATGATCATGGTACCTGAAAAAGAAAAGAAAACACAGAGAGTATACTACTTACCTCACCACGCTGTTCTTAGACCGATGAGTCTAAGTACAAAACTACGTGTAGTCTTCGAAGGAAGTGTTGCACCGGAAAAAGGAAAATCGTTAAATGATGAACTTCTTATTGGTTATCCTCTTCAACAAGATGTCAGAGACTTAATTACTCGATGGAGACAGCATAAATTTTGCCTAGTCGCGGACATACGACAGATGTACAGGCAAATTTTAGTAGCAAAGGATGACGTAGACTATCAGAGAATTCTATGGCGAGAGTCTCCAACACAACCTATAAGAGAATACAGACTACTTACTGTTACGTATGGAACATCATGCGCGCCATTTTTAGCCATTCGCTCTCTTCATCAACTGGCTGAAGACGAAAAGCATGATTTCCCCGCTGAAGCTGAAATCCTGAAAAGCGACGTATATATGGACGATTTGATGACGGGCGCGTCCACATCAGAAGATGCTCTGAAGTTACAAAAGGGATTGACGGATATTTTGGCCCGCGGTGGGTTTCCTTTACACAAGTGGTCCTCAAACAGTAAAGTGGTGTTGTCGCAAATACCCAATGTGGACAAGGACTCTCAAAGTGCCGTAAATATTAAAGTTGAGGACACAATCAAAACATTAGGTATTACGTGGAACTCTGAAACAGATAATTTTGAATTAAGTTTAAATTTAAATCATTGTTATGACACGATTACAAAAAGAAATGTACTGTCCACTATTGCAAAATGTTTCGATCCACTGGGTTGGCTAACTCCTGCGATTATAGTACTTAAAATATTTATGCAAAAACTATGGTTAGCTGACTTAGATTGGGACGAAGAGTTACCCACTGATCTTAAGGAAGAATGGAATACTTACCTTGATCGTTTCTTGCATGCTGAAAACATTCAGTTCCCCCGATGGCTGGGAGTCTCAGATGTCACAACTAAGCGGGAACTGCATGGATTTAGTGATGCCTCTAGTACTGCCTATGCTGGAGCGGTGTACCTCAGAGTTTTAAAAGATGATGGTGAAATAATGGTAAGCCTCGTTATTGCAAAGTCTAAAGTTGCCCCAGTTAAACAGGTTTCTCTTCCACGTCTTGAACTCTGTGGTGCAGTCCTCTTAGCAAAAATGATTCGACATATTAAAACTGTTTTTAATATACACGATGATGATGTATATGCCTGGACAGACTCTACCATCGTTTTGGCGTGGCTGCGTAAAACACCGAATACATGGAATACTTTCGTTGCTAACCGCACTTCTGAAATTTTGACTCTCACTGATGGTAAACAATGGCACCATGTTAGTTCAGCGAATAATCCTTCTGATTTAGCATCCCGTGGAATTTACCCGTATGATCCCCAGCAGTCAAAACTATGGTGGAATGGTCCTCAATTTTTACAAAATACCAAGGAATGGGAACATCCTTCAGTTGATATTCCTTTAACAGATTTGGAGATGAAACCTACAGCTAAAATAGTGGCAAATATTAATTTTATCCAAAACGATGATGCAATTTCTTATCTAAAACGATTTTCAACACTGTCAAAATTAATACGAGTGACTGCTTATTGTTGTCGTTATTTTAAACGATGTAAAGCCAAAATAACTAAGGAGCTAGTTACTGAGCCCACTTATTTGACCACTAATGAACTAAATGATGCACTAGAACGTTGTATTAAATTGTCACAATCCGTTTCATTTCGAGATGAGATATATAGTTTGTCATTAGGTAAGCAAGTTCAAAAATCAAGCAAAATATATGCACTTCATCCATTTATTGATGTTCAAGGGATAGTTCGTGTTGGTGGTCGGCTTGCTAATGCAGAAATTCCAAATGATATGAAAAATCCAATTGTTTTAAGTGGTGATTGTGCTCTGGCTAAACTTATTGTTTCTAACGCACATTTGAAATCTCTGCATGGAGGACATCAACTTACTCTAAACTTCATCAGACAAAAGTTTTGGATTATAAGAGTGAAAAACCTTGTTAAAACAGTAATCAAGAAATGTATTCCGTGTTTTAAACAAAAGGCTAACCCACTAGTGCCCTTTATGGCAAACTTACCTGAATTTCGTGTTAAGCCTAGTCGTCCATTCATCACTAGTGGAGTAGACTTTTGTGGACCTTTTACAATGAAATTGTATCCAGGTAGATGCAAAAGAACCTGTAAATCTTATGTATGTTTGTTTGTCTGCACCGTGACAAAGGCCATTCATCTAGAGGTGGTGAGTGACCTTACTTCTGCTGCGTTTATTGCCGCATTTCGGCGTTTTACTGCTCGACGTGGTCACTGCAAAGAAATTTGGAGTGATCATGGAACGAACTTTGTTGGCGCGTCACGCGAATTAGATCTGGCATTCAAGGATTCACAATCTCAGACTGTAACTGAAATTTCTGAACTTCTTGCTAACGATCACACACAATGGAAGTTTATTCCACCCAATGCTCCACATTTTGGAGGTATTTGGGAGTCCGGAGTGAAAAGTATCAAAGGTCATTTGAAACGGGTTATAGGTCAAACGTTCCTCACTTACGAAGAGCTAACTACTCTCATATCTCAAGTTGAGGCTTGTGTAAACTCCCGGCCACTCACACTTATAAATACCACTCTAGATGAACCACCTTTGACACCTGGTCACTTCCTCATCGGAGAGCCCTTGATTGGTGTTCCTGAGTCGTCTCTGCGTGATGTTAAACTTAGCTCGTTAAACCGATGGCACATGATTCAACGTATGGTGCAGAGTCTTTGGCGTCGTTGGCAAAATGAATACTTGACGACCTTGCAACATCGTTACAAATGGAACATCAACCAACCCGATATTCCTATTGGTACCGTTGTGTTGGTAAAGGATGACAGGCTTCCATCAGGAAAATGGCTTTTGGGACGTATTATTCAGAAACATCCAGGTACAGATGGTATCACAAGAGTTGTTACCTTACAATATAAAGATAATGTGTTTAAGAGACCGATCGCAAAATTGTGCCCTTTGCCCCTGGATGAGCCTGACTCACAGTAGTTTAAGTTTGTTAGTTTTATTTCATTTTCTTTAGTAAGTTATATGTACATGTCTTTAAGGACTGTAGTCGTCCTTGGGCGGCGGAATGTTTAGCTAATAGCTATGACAGGTAAAGGAGATAATAGTTCCTCCCTATATCGCTAGATGGCGCCACAGGTAAAATTAAAAACCGCAAGCGTTGTGTTTCTCACAGTTAACCTAAGCTTAAGTTGCCATGTCGCGTTGAGTGTTCTTACCAGTGTATAGGTGTAAAGTAAAATAAAAGTGTTGAAGTAGTGTGAGTGTTTTAATTAATCAATGATATTTGAACAATATTCTATTTTGAGTGTCATTGTTTTCACAAAATATATGCCTGGGTCTTTCATAATACCCGTATATCAGGAGTATTATTAAAGACCCAGACATATATTTTGGTCTGGATTCATAATAATAACCCTGGTTATTAGGAAAGACCCAAGCAAACTTCCTACAATAAATACACAAACTGAGTCTTTTTGAACAAATTTAATCAAAGTAATTTATTATGCATTTGTTTTTAAAACGCAGGCTTTTATTCATAAAAAATTCGTTTTAGTTCGCTTACACCGGGCATAAAAAATAACTTACGAGCATGATAAGTTAAAAACAAGTCATAAATCGAGCAAACAGCATTCATAGTTACTTTTTACCTAGTAGTTTTGGTAGAAGCGAATCTACTGGAATGTACTGGGTGGCATCTCCGGTGATGGCAATATCTGAGCAAGCAAGGAAATTCTCATGATCACCGCAACCAATACCTTGGGTTCCGTTCTTACAATCACCCCAGTTGTTCGCAGCAGTGTATCTCCATTGCAGAACACAGTTCTCACAAGTCAAGCCTGCAGGGAGTCTATACTTGACCTGGTAGATAGCTTCGCCTGTTGGGTAGTATTCAGTCCCGCCTACTTCGAGTTCGACAGGGTACTGGTCGAAGCAGTCTTGTTCGTTGTAGTTGGGGTCAGGGCAAAGCTTCATCTCCCAGAAACCCTTGTGGTACGTTGTGAGATCCACGGTGGCCGTGAAGACAGAGCCAGCATCGTAGCTGGCTCCAATGATGCCGGAGTCGTAGATACCTCCACGTTCGTGAGGTCGGGGCTGTTCAGCGTCGTAAGGGTCACCACAAATGCCGCACCTGTATATGCACATAAGGATATCAAATTCGGGTTTGATGAATTATTCTAATGCGGAGTACGTAACTGTGAGTAACATTGATGCATGATTAGATGGTATGCAAGTTGCTTGTACCTATCGAAATCTGATCCTTACGATTGGAAGTAGTCAAGTAAATCCAGCTGCACTTATATTGCCATAGCATAGAAATACCTTTAATTTGGTCTCAACTTAAGAACTTTCCTGTACCAAGCAGACATCGGTGAGCATCCAGGTTAATTGGGTTCTTAACAGGCCATCCTTACCAATTTACCTTACATTCCAGTATAAATAATATCTTCAAAGCCTAATTCATCACGCTACCACAAATATAAGCTTATGCCAAGTTTGTATAGATTTCGTGGTCACACCGATTCGTTTCGAATGTTTTTCAGGGTTACTTCAAGCCAAATGAGAGCAAATTATCTCCATAGGTTACTGAAACTCCTTAGTCGGCTGTCGGCGGTGTCTATATACGAACATATAAGATAGAACGCAATGATCCAAAAATAGGCTAATTTAACAGCATAGTTTAGATTACTCGTATATTATAGTTAAAAATATACTTACTTGCCACCATTGATAGTATGGTGTCGGTACAGTCCGCCACACCACAATTGGTTATCGTCGTAGTTTATATTGTCGACTTTGTACCCAAAACGCCACAACGATCCTCGACCTGGGGGATCCAGCAGTCTCCCGTGTCCGAGAGCTAGAGCCACAGAGGCAGCCAAGGTGAGAAGGAACGTCCACATCTGGAAGAATCTGGGTGATATAGTGACATAAAGCTAGTGTAAGTAATATAAGACTAATACTTGAGACACTTGTACCATAATTTTATTTAGTGTAGTAGTCTTAGGGTTGTATGTAGTGTAACAATAAAGAGTTATCTAGGTATCTATTTATATTTGACAGGCTTAATTGTGATGATATATTACTTATTACCGTTAGGAAATGATGGATTAGTCGAAATTGGTAGCAGATCTGACTGTGAATAGGAACTCTTTCTCAAATGCAGCTGCCGAAACACTTCGGCCAAAGATGTTCACTTGAGCTCACATATCAATATCCTTAGATAGTAGGTTACACAGTGCAAGGCAGATGAAGTAACCTAATTAAACCTAATTTGCTATTCACAATGAATGATGCTTTTCTTCTCGTGACGCGTAGTGTCAAAGTATTCACAGCACCCGCAGTCATCTACACGGTATACTGGCTGTTTATCCACATTAACAATCGGTACCCTCCTACGATTCACATGCGTTTATTTGGGAATACAACAAGTGATAAGACCTAACAAGAACCCGTTCAAATAAGGTGCCGTGATGAAAGAAGCTTAACCCTATACCTGGATTAGTTAGAACCCGTGGATGTTTATTTCTTCTGGCTTTAAGGTCTGATAGTTCGCGAGAATATAATACTTTCACTCGGAGGACGAAATTATGTGGATTATGTAAGCTATATAACCTTTATAACATGATCTTACGAGTTTCCAACAGCCTCAAAAGCTAGGCGAATGAAACATTATGCGGGGTACATGATCCTCCCGGAAATACAATGATGAATAAAATTATTTGTTTAGTCTTACAGACCTTATTTTAAAATATGAATTTATCTCTCGATTTCGAAAGCTTGTAGAACAAATCACAGCACATCCCATCGACTTTTCTGTATTGACTTTAATGGACGACCAAATCCAACCTACGGAAAGGTGTTGGAAGAAAAGCATACCTTCCATTGTTGCCTCCATACTAAGGTGCCTACGCCCATGACCTCGAAAAATTTGGAACAACGTTTAAAGTCAAAAACAGCATGGTACCAACTTCAACAAGTTATGTCACATTTTTAAGTGTTGGAAGATTTTCCGTTTCTTATTTTTTTGCTTATCTAAATTTATTGAAAATTACCTACCTTTGTATTTTCAATCCAACACGGCCACTTTCCACAAGACACAAGAACTGGCTGTTGTTTTTGGTCTCTTGCATTATATAGGTAATGGTAATTTTAGTCATCGATTAGGTATGATTCTTATCGAATATTGATTGCAATATTGCAATCATATCTTTATATGATTTACAATAGTGTAATACCAGCTGATTGAATCAGAACAATTAAATCGTTGTGGGTAAATGAACCAAAATTCCTACCTAAGTAATCTATCTACTGTTTCCTATATCTTTATTATCTTGAAAATTAGGAGGCAACGTAATGACTGGTATAAAATAGCTATTCCATTTATACCAATAGTGAATACAGCTAGACCTGCTTAAAACAATTTCCGGAATAATATTTTGCGTCGACCCCTGCAACTTGAGGCAGGTTTACATACTTCTCAGCGGGGGGGAAAGGCGTTGGCAATTTCTCTAGACATAGCCAACGCCTTTAACAGCCTTCCACACGGAGCAATACAGGAGGCACTCCGGTATCACGGAGTGCCCCTGTATCTGCGAAGGCTGTTGGCTGACTACCTCCAGGACCGCGGGGTCCTGGTAGAAGGGCGTGACGGTTTGAGCCGTCGTCACGTCACCTGCGGGGTTCCACAGGGGTCGGTGCTGGGGCCACTCCTGTGGAACGTGGGGTACGACTGGGTGCTTCGTGGCACACTTCCCGCAAATATGCGTGTAGTGTGCTACGCGGATGACACCCTAGTCGTAGCCAAGGGGAGGGACCTAAGGGAGGCGGTGCGGTTGGCCACAGTGGGTGCAGCTTTCGTGGTCAACCGTATACGTGCATTGGGACTGGAGGTAGTCCTCTCCAAGACCGAGGCCCTATTGTTCCATGGGCCTCGGGGTGGACCCCCTCCAGGAACGTGGGTATCACTGGAGGGGGTTCTGGTACCGGTTGGGACCCAGATGAAGTATCTGGGTCTCATCCTGGATGGGAGGTGGGCTTTTAGGGCCCATTTTGCCCGGTTGGCTCCAAAAGTCGTGGGAGCTGCGGCCGCTTTGGGGAGGCTGCTGCCCAATATTGGTGGCCCTAATGCAAACTGCCGCCGTTTATACTCCGGGGTTATCCGGAGTATGGCCCTGTACGGGGCACCTGTCTGGGCGGACGCCCTCAACCGCGACAACAAGACCCTGCTGCGACGTCCGCATGGGGCCCGCAGCGGCACACACTTTTAGCCCTCATAGGAGGGGATCTCTCTCTGCCGAGCGTTGTAAACGCCATGCTCGGAGGAGAGAGATCGTGGCAGGCGGTGGTCTCCTTCTGCGAAGCGGTAATGGCGCAGAAAGAGACCGCGGAGCGGGTCAGGGAGGGCGATGCCCATGCTGCCCCGCTCCGGCGCAGACGAACGGGGGTGAGGAGGCGGCAGTTCGCCCGCCTCCTCCCTTCTCCGTAGTGGGGTCACTGGTGAAGAGGCGGGGGTTTCTCCACCAGCTTGCACGACCCCACAAGTTTGGGGGGTGGCCTTGGTGAGCAAGGTCGCCCCTCCACAGGCGCAGAGGCCCGACGGAGTTTGGGCCTACCGCCGGGGCAAGATGGTGAATGCTAAAGCGACCCTATCTTGTCCCACCTCGGCGGAGGACTGCTCACGGGGGGGTTTTAGTGGGTTCAAGTCCCACACATCCCCTTCCACCACCCCCGTGGTGGACGGGCAGTGCGAACGCATTTCCCCCCCTCAAATAAAAAAAAACAAAAAAAAAAAAAAAAAAAAAAGGTTTACATACTTTTCATCATGTTTGACGCCTTACACAGTCTGAATATTTTTTGGATATCACTCCAATCGATTACAATGCTACAATACTAGACAACAGCCATTGACAATAATTGACTTCAAAATTCTTGTTTGGGTTATAGCGAAGATACTTTAATTAAATGTTATAATATGTACGAGTCTTGTATGCATAAAATTGTTGATTCAAGTTCTCTTTCTTAAACATTTTTTTATATTAATTTGGAAAAAAGATGCCAGTTTTAAAAAGAATCAGCATATTTCTATATAACATCTGGGTAGTTGTAATAATGGCCTCGTTACCAATCCTACCTCAACAAAGCCTCTTATACTGCAGCACTGGTAAGAAAGGCGCAAAAGAACCTACAAAGATTAGAAAAACTATACCTGGTCTCCATCAGATCTTTTTGTCGACAGGCAATAGGTACAGTTGGGTAAATACCAAATTACATTACATACATGGAGTGAAGAGTGACTACATATATAATAATAATAATAATAATGTTTATTTTTCCTTCCACAATAGTTTCTAGAACCTAAGACAATGCTGAAATTACTTTGGAACTACTAACAAGAAATGTCTAGGGAAGGAACAGGAGCCCAAACTAGGTTGATCGAAAGCCACAAACAGAGGATGCATCCAGGGGTCCACTTGCGGACCACTCCTCTGGAACATTCAATTGGACCCCTTGCTGAAGAAAATAGAAAGTATGGGAGCACATCTTCAAGCTTTCGCGGATGATCTCATTCTTGTTGCAGCAAACCATGAAGGTCACATTTTGGAATCACGCGTCAATGAGGTGTTGCAAACTATCCTGCAATGGGGAAAGGCCAATAAAATGAAGTTTGCTCCTGAGAAAACGCAAGCGATCCTGATCACTAGAAAGCGGCAATATGACTTACCCAATCTCGTCATGGACAATATACATATTCAGCTTCACGAAAGTTTAAAAATTCTCGGGCTCACTATAGATAGTAAATTAAACTTTCTACAGCATATTGACCAAATCACCATGAAGGTATGTAACCGTTATAAGATGGTGGCGAAGGCAGCTAGGGCACAATGGGGCCTAAGCCCAGAAATAATAAGAACCATTTACCTGGCAGTGATTGAACCAACGGTACTGTATGCAGCAGGTGCATGGGGTAACGTAGCAAGTAAACAATACGCCCGTAAAAGATTAGACCGAATAATTCGGAATCAAAATAGCAAAGGCTCACAGAACCATCTCAAACACATCAGCAGTCATTTTGGCAGGAATAATCCCTATAGACCTGCGAATAAGGGAACACCTGGAAATATACGGAGTCAAGAAAAGTGGGATAATATGTGAACTGCCTGATGACCGAAGGCTTCAAAATAGGATGAGCACGTACAGTCTGCCACATCCTGCAAAGAGGGAGAGACTCCGGTATAACGTTGTGGAATCGCAGGCAGACATTGATGTAATAGACGATACTCATCCAATTATTTACACTGATGGGAGTAAAATACAAGGGGGAGTCGGTGGAGCCTTAAGTATATGGAAGGACAGTCGAGAACGACGCAAGATTTCATTTAGGTTAGAAAGCTATTGCTCTGTGTTTCAAGCGGAATTGTTGGCAATTACAAAAGCCCTCGAAGTCATAGACTCGTCACGTGAATATAGGGGAGCTAATATTATAAGTGACTCACGCTCGGCATTGGATTGTCTGGCCAGCCCAAACTCTCTGCATCCACTGGCATTCAAAGCTCGGAAGACTATATCTGCCATAGTCAATAGAGGCGGGATAATTCAATTTTACTGGGTACGCTCGCATACAGGAATAGCTGGAAACGAGAGAGCTGACGAATTGGCTAAGAGCGCTGCGAGTAATAATAGACAAATCGTCATGTATGATGCCTTCCCTCTGAGTTACGCAAAGCGCCTCATCAGGGACTCCACACTTACCTTGTGGCAGCAGAGACATGAAAGCTCAACTACTGGTCAAGTTACGAAAACATTCTTACCTGATGTAAGAGCAGCCTACAAATCTCTATCTACCCTGAGGATGACGAATCTTAGAGCACAGTTACTTACCGGACACGGTGGCTTTAAATCCTACCTTTTTAGATTTAAGCTCTTAGCGTCACCGCTGTGTATTTGTGACGTAACAATGGAAGAAACAGTTCTACATATTTTAACTGAGTGCCCTAGATTCGCCATCCCCAGGTTTAACTGTGAATCAAGAATAGGTAAAAACATTAATGTTGACAATCTAGCACTTATTTTTAGTGATGACAAATGCCGCTCTGCTTTCTTGAACTTTGCCGAGAATGTTGTAAGGGTAGTTGCGCATTCAAATGGTTCGACTGTCAAATAATTGACCTTAAAACGTAAGAAATTATAAATGAATGAACCGGACAATTATGTTTGTATTAATTAATTGAAAATAAAATCGTATAATATATATATATATATATATTATTGTATTTCATATAAATTTTGAATTAATTAGACTTGTATTATTATTATTATTATTATTTGAATTAGTATTTGTAATGTGATTAATTAATGATTGAATTATTGTCTTATTGAAATCTTATTAATTTGGATCTTAATTGAAGTCACTAATTGATCAAATTAGTTTATGATAGACTCAGATATTATGTAACATTCAGGACCGCTTCATCAAAACATGAAGCATGGCCAACTAAAATTGTAAATCAAATTGTCAGATTAATTATTAGAACTATTATTATTATAACTTAGTATAATGGGATCCCAATAGGGGAATTATTGGATAAAATGGAAAGGGCAATGCATTTCTAATGCATTGTCTATTTCTTTGCATGTTCTTTTGCTGCTGCCTTGTTAACCTGATAATTCAGGATAAACCAAGAACGGCAGCAAAGCACGATAGTTGTAATTAGTTTAAGTTAGATATAGAAAAATGTATTTGCACACGATTATAAATGTAACCTATAAAGTAGTAATAAAATTAAAATAAATAGTTAAAACGGTACCTCAAAATAAAAAGAGGTAGGTTAGATAGATATACATATATATAAAAAAAAAAAAAAAAAAAAAAAAAAAAAAACTAGGTTGATCCTGTGCTATGGCACTCCTGGCCCCCCACCCGAACCTTTTTACTTAATGTTATGTTTTTACAAAAAAAATATTTCGCAGGTAGGTACTAAAAGATATTATAAGAATTATATTAGCGTACTAGTGAAAGAGCATTACAATATCATACTAAAACTAAAAAACTTGGTTAGTAGATTTCTTACAGCTAAAAATATAGAAGATATATAACTAAGATTTTAAACTCAAATCGTACTCAACTTTGGTGTCTACGAGGCTCTACGAACGAAACTATAGGGCAAAGAGATTAACGAGCACATTATTTTTACAAATATTATAATAATTATTACTTACTGTGAAAACAAATAGGTAGGTAACAAATCATGGCTTGGCATAAAAGGAATTCGCAACCTCAAAACTATTATAAGTTATAGAGAATGAGATGAAATAATTCGAAAGTACTTAGGTGGGTACTTAAGTTGACTATTCGATTAAAAATTAACACCAATTCAAAGTCGCAGTTGCTCCTAGGTGTCAAGTTTACATACATTATCATTGGGACATTAATTGAGTTCCTGCATCTGATTTGGATCTATTTTTTGTGAACTGATCTGAATAGGTATTGTTTGTTGAAGTTGGATCTAAACAGTTTGAGCAGAAAGGATGGTTACCGTTCCATAATTGAAAGTCAACATCACAAAATTGGAGCAATTTTACTGTTTCATTCTTTCATGAGACCGCGGTGGTACCTCTATCGACACAAATACTGTATGTAGTTACTAAACTGCTTATAATAAAATTATGGATAGTAGGTATATAAGATTAATAGTTGATGTTAATAACTTGAGTTCTTAGCTCCCCGCGCCGAACATTGGACAAACAACCGATAACAATACAATTACAAATATTCCAACAACATTTGTTTACACAATTATCACCGTTTTAGGTAATACCTAAAATATAGGTACCTACAAACTAACATGAAAGTCGCCGTTTACAAACTTATCAAGTTCACAGTTAAATTTTATTAGTTTATTGTATCTAATTTCCGTGTAGGACCACACAGTAAAACGAAGTTGCAAATTATAGGTTTTTTTATCTGTTATCAAATGTACTATTCACCTTTTCGTGGTAATTTGTGAAATAAATAAACTAATAAACTTATTATTGGTTCGGTTGAATCAAAGAGAGGCCGCAGCTATTATCTTTTGTAATAGATCCGGAAGGTGAAGTATGTTTCGCGGGTACTTCCGGTAGCCACCAGTGGACTTGGGGTACTTCCTCGTTTTAACATGGAACAGACCAGCTGCTGGTAATTTCCTGGCTCTTGTCTCATTTGGAGCTCACCGCAAAACCTCTGCTATATTTTGCATATTCTGTTCTTATATATTTTTTGTTCTGCAACTTCAGAATTAACATAAATTTTAATAGTTGCAGTTGGTAAATGCTCACCTAGCTAGACATCTTCCTCAAGAAGAATGTCGCTAATCACCTATCGGTTTGTTGCGGCAGCTGTTCTTTAGAGGCAGTAATTCTAGGTTAAGCCTGTTAACACCTTTGACCACATCATCACTTACCATCACATGAGATAGCGGTCAAAGCCTATCAGAAAAAAAAAACAAAAAAAAACATTGATGCATTGAGTAATACTTCCAGCCCACTATGATCTGGAGGTCGGAAAGTTATTGGGTTTCGTTGACAAAGGAAACTTATATACTCGTCTCTCCCCTATTCGTATTGGGATAACTGGTGGGCAGAACGATGAGGAAGGTAAATCGACCAAGCAGTATGTCAAGCATCTCAATGGCAAATTACCCAAATAGCATCATGTCAAAGACTCAGAAACGTTATACTAAGCAAAACGGCCAAGCAGTTATTTCGCCTGAATATCATAAAGTCAAGGATGCATATTATTGTGTCTACGACCAAAATGTTAATACAATACCTGCTAAGTCTCATAATATTGTCTCTGAGTCATGCAGGTAAAAGCTGTAACGATTAAAATAAAATTAATTAATAAACATTACTTTCTTTCGATGTTTAATACTTATGATTCTAATAAAGCCTTAAAGCATAAACATATTACAATTCTGTCATTCTACTTATTAGCCTTACAGCTATATAGATACATTACAATTCTGACATTCTGCAAATTTTTCGATTTGCTTACCTAGTCTTTTTTCTTAGCATTCGTTTAGACACAGATGGAGAAAATCCACAATCCGTTTATAACATGGGCACAGAATAAAAAGGACATGGGTCTAATTTCGTCGTGTTATATTTAATGTTAATCAGACGTATTGGGGACAAAAATAAGAAGTTAGTCTGGCGACGGAATTAAACCTTATTGTTATATATTAAATAACAGACGAATTATTAAACAACAAGTATAAAATAATTATGAATGAAAAAACCCGACTGCGAATTATCTATTTACGTTGAGCGTTTTATCGTTCCATTGAAGTTAAAACTGCAAGTTATACTCGATGGGTTTGTGTAAAATCTCTGTACACAAAACACTCTTTATTTGGGCAGTGTGTATAAATAATATTAGACGAATTGTAAAATCGAGACCAATTGAGAATCGGACAAATGGAGAAGCAGCCTAATGGTTTTGTTAAAGTACTTAGGTAGATTAACAGAAATTAATGTGTATGTACGGGTTGATTAGACGCTTGATTGGAATGTACGGGTCGGGCGATGCCGCGTCCAACCACTGGACTTGCCCACTGCACTAGTGCAATCCTAATTAATCAATCGAACTAGCAAGGGCAGACGGCCATCGCCCCCCATTCTCATAGTTTTACCCCTAACCCACGGTCCGTGGTTAGGGTTACCACCTTTTATTTATGCAGATAATGTACATTGGTTATTATAGGTAGGAAAAGAAAAGTACATAGTAATAAAATAAAGTACAATTTATTGTTTATTATTAATTAGGTACTTTTTGCGATATGTATCAAATTAGTATCTCTACTAAACAATTGCACAGCATCTATACAGTCTATATTTAAATTAAAATAAATAAGTAATTCGTTTTTAATTAAATTCAAAGATGCTTATTTCTTTCGTCTCGCCATTTGCTATATTCATCACAGAACAAAAGTCTCTCTGTTAATGCTGACGTGGCGGGAATAGATAATAAAAATAGAATGACTTAAAACAAGTTTAAAAAAAAAACATTACACTTGCTGCCTTTTTTGAGCAAATAACAGTTCAGTAAAATGATTAAAAGAACATAGCTCATTATAAAGTTCGTTTAATATACAATTTTTTCCATATGGACCATCCATATCTACATAAAGTGTTTGCAGATAAAAAATTTCAATTATCTTAACATATTACCATAATCCCATATATGTCTAAAATTGTTATGCAGTTACCTTTGAACCGCTTCACACGAAACAAACAAGTAATTGTGACAGTTACTGACAGTGTAATTGTTGACATTTGAGGTTAAGTTGTGTTCAGAAATATTTCTTAAAAATATGATTGCTTAAATGATGTGGCGTTGGCGAGTGGCGAAATACGGCGATTGAGCTATCGATGCATTTCGCGTAACGAAAAAATACATATGATTAAACTTGTCAAAATCCCAAAGAAACCAATTCAGGCTAAATAAAGTGTTTTCGTGTACTTTATTGTTCACATAAAGTATAGAGTACAATTACCTGAAATAACGTACAATACTTTATTATAAAGTACGGGTGGCAACCCTAACCACGGAAAGTAACGTCCGCCGCGTTCATGAGTTGGATGGGTGACCGCTAGTGACATGAGCGCTTCCGTGCTTCGTAGGGGACGTTGAGCCCAGTTGTCGTTTTAGGATGGCCGTCGTTATACCATGGTGGTATGGCATTTTGCGAATGCTCGCCTGGCTTACCACCCTCAAGTAGAAAATCTATCGCCAAGCACCTAACGGTGTGTTCTGGCAACTGTCCCTGAGGGCCAGTCATTCGGACGAAGTCATAGGACGAACAGAATAAACTATCCGTCGTACTAATAGTACTATACGGAGAGAACATAAAGACCGTCCACACACACACTTGACATCCACTCCGTTCATTAGGATTTACAACCAAGTTTCTTAGATATTGCTGTTAAAACTTTCACAGGTGTTTTCAGAAATAAAGATCTATGTAATATTTTGCGAATATATTTTTTTGGGAATATAATATTTTGAGAACAAAGGTCAACAACGTCTATCATCTTTGTGAAGAAATTAGTTGTCTAAGACGAATAGGTAGTTTCCGAGATATATCTGTATTGGTAAGCGTTGTTCACATAGGGCACTGCTAGAGGAATAGTGCGCTCGTTCCACTTTAATTCCATAAGGATACTGTAGTGTAATAGTGAGTGATGTACAGTCCCCCGTCTCGGGGGACTAAGATAGGGACTTTATAAAACGAGCGCAGCTCTACATATGGACACGGATCTGCATCTTGTCTTGGAGCTTGATTGTAAATCCTAGAGAAAGGATACAGATCCGTGGTCTTCCCTCATCAGTAGCAAACAGACCGTTGGGATAAAAATTAAAATGTTGTACGAATCGAACGGCCACCAGGGGCCCGATTCTCTTAGCTATTGAACGGCGTTAACGCAACTTAATCGCTTGAAAATTGTAGTTTTTGACAGTATCCGTAGTCTGCCCGCTATTTAGGTTCGATCGCAAGTCAGTGGCTTGCTATCAATAGTTTTTGACAAATTTGGTATGCTGTAAGCTATTTTGATTGCGTTGCTACAGTGGCATAAAATATGTTGGAGGATTTTAGATTGAAAAATAGCTAAATGATTTAAATATAATTATTTAATGCATTGTTTGCTAGAAAACCATTGTATTGATTTTTTGACTGATGCTTGATTGATATGTTTTCATTATTATTACAGTGCAACATTTGCAAGCCATAGCACAGCCATACGATAGCGACGCGATTGCTATACAACTGAGATTAGGACCTAGAATTAGCAGACTACCGAATTTGACATTAAAAGCAGTTTGATCGCAGAAGCATCGCAATAGCGTGGCGTTTGGTCAATAGCTAAGAGAATTGAGGCCCAGTTTGGCAGTATTAGGCAGTTGGGAGTAAACCTATAATTTCACCAGTGGCATGGCATACTACTTAGTTACCACTACACACACCTTAGTTACTTAGTTACCAGTTCCTGCCAGCGGCGGTGGTTTAAACTCCCATGACTAATGATTTCCACTCTTATTTTTAATAGCTGATAGGCTAGCCTATGAACATTTACCTTATGGTTAGTGATGATGTGGGTCAAAGATGTTGCTCAGGCTAACCTAGAAAAATTGGCTAGAAAATCTAGAAAACACACCAGTAGGTGCTTGGCGACAGAGATGGTAAGCAGCTATAGACATCAGCAATACCATTAAGACGGTGACGAGACGTGCGATGGCATAATATTACTTATTGGTTAGGTAGAATAAGGTGAAAGAGCTCGGCAGAGCATTCCCCATTGTGCAATCGATAGAATACACATAGCGAACCGATGTCTCTTCGAATGATAAGTTAATCCAGAGTGTCAGTTACTTCAGGATCGTCAGCAATTCTAGTGGCTCTTGGCTGTAGGGAGTCGCGAGATTGTAGCAAATTCTCCTCCGCACCGTTCCATATGTGGAAGAAATACGACCTGCACTTTGTATAATAAAAGCCGTTGACGCGAGGTGAAGTACTTTTGTCTCAAGTTTATCTTTTGTCTCAAGATGACTCCGAAACTGGACCTCGCTGGAAATGTCGACACCTATAATACTAAGACTTTTGAAACTACAAAGGGAACGCCCTCAAAACCTGGAGCAACAGTGTATGGAGTACTTTTTGCTGTGTAAGCGCGTAAGGCCTGTGTCTTAGATGCGTTGAACTGAAGCAAATTCAACCCACCCCAATCGCACACTTTGTCAAAAGAGCAACTGCTGATATAGGCCTGCCTCTGCTCTCCTTCATCTCGAAAAGTGTGGGTTATTGGTACGGTATACTGTGAGTCACCCGTAGTATCATCGGCATACTGCTGATTGGACTAGCCAGGCGGGAATTGGTAAAATGCCCGACCACGCTCGTTCCACTACGATCCCCTATTTCAGTCCCCCAGGGGACTGTACAACACTCACTATTCCACTACAGTACCCTATTCAGGGGACTCAACAAGTACTAAAAAAAGGAATTCCACTTCGATCCCCTGTGCTTTCTTATATGCTCAGGATTCAACTAGTGCTAGAAAATGCAATTCCATCACAGTAAAATGGCGAGCCTAATCTCACACCGAAATATCCTCTAAATAGGTCTTATTTCTGACATCTGTCAAAGTGACAGTTTATGTCAGCTAGACAGGTGTGATTTGTGACAGGTGTCAAAGTGACAGTTGATGTCGTATTTTATGTACACAAATACTTTTTGTTTTCGTGACATCTGTCAAACTTTTATAGATCTCATAAAGATCTTCATTTCAGATGACAGCTGTCAAATTAAAATAGTGTTTATCTCGGAAACTATTGATCCTAGATTACTAGTTTCATCACAGAAATGATAGATCTCATAGAGATCTTCATTTCAGATGACAGCTGTCAAATTAAAATAGTGTTTATCTCGGAAACTGTTGATCCTACACTACTACTTTCTTCACAGATATGATAGATCTCATAGAGATCTTCATTTCAGATGACAGCTGTCAAATCAAAATAGTGTTTATCTCGGAGACTATTGATCCTAGACTACTAGTTTCTTCACAGAAATGATAGATCTCATAGAGATCTTCATTTCAGATGACAGCTGTCTGATTATAGTGTTTATCTCGGAAACTGTTGATCCTACACTACTACTTTCTTCACAGATATGATAGATCTCATAGAGATTTTCATTTCAGATGACAGATGTCAAATCAAAATAGTGTTTATCTCGGAAACTATTGATCCTAGACTACTAGTTTCTTCACAGATATGGTAGATCTCGTAACGATCTTCATTTCAGATGACAGCTGTCAAATCAAAATAGTGTTTATCTCGGAAACTATTGATCCTAGACTACTAGTTTCTTCACAGAAATGATAGATCTCATAGAGGTCTTCATTTACAATGACAGCTGTCAAATCAAAAATAATATCTGGACTTAACGTTTTTGAATATTATTCTCGAACCAATGAGGAAATTATGAATAGGTACATTATTAATTTGGCGAAGTTAGAACCATACTGACAAATACAAGGAAAAAAATATTTAATTGATGCCACATTGATCCAAGTACAAAAAGCGCCTTATATTGCTAGAGGATCTAAATTTTTCACTTTAGCATTATACTTGCTTTCAAGAATATATCCTGCTATACTGATCCAATATATATTTTTTATCTGTTTTTTTTCTGCATAAACTAACATTTTGTCTACTTTTAATCAAAATACCGTATTATAGATTTTTTTTTATTTTGTCTGACTTATTAGCCATAATTTCGATAAAAATTAAAGCATAATAAATCACGTATTTTTTTTAAATAAGTTTAAACGCGTTTCCTTCTTTTTCTTAATATAATGAAAACGATACTTGGATCAGTATGGTATTGAGAGTTCAGCAATGGGTTACCTATCAACAATAGAAAATAAATGTTTTTAAAATTGTGGTCAACAAGAATCTATTTTTATGAATATTTTTGCTGTATAAACTTTTGGAGATAAAGCTGTTATAAGTTTGACAGCTGTCATCTGAAATTAGTGGTCTAAGATCAAAAGTTTCCAAGATGAGGTCTTTTTAGGGTTGGGAGCTCTCATGAAAATGAAAAGTAATTGAATGCATAAAATTAAACATCAACTTTAACAGCTGTCACACCATCGCCAGTGCATTGTAAATTAGTAGACAATAAAGATGCATTTTCCGAAATTCCCTATTTCATCGGAGTGGTGGCCTACGAGGATTCGTTCCAAACCATGGAAGTAACGTAAAACAGTACTTACTGTAGTACATATTACTTCCATGTTCCATAGTAATTGCTAGTCTCTATGGAGTAGATCTGTATCTGTAATCTGTTAGGTTATCATATTTATTTCTGTTAATATAAATACATGGACAAAACTATTACAAAATGTTGAATTTATTTTTTAATTTAAGCATAACGTAATTTTATTTTCAACAATAAAAAAAAAATGCAAAGCTTTAACACTGCAAATTGAAAACATAGGTAGAAACGTAACGGATTATTCCTGTTGTCGCCACTTTTCGCCCCCCAGTGGGGGACAAAACATTTTTATTCCTTTTGAGCCCAATACTTAGGGGCCAAAAGTAATTTGAACTCCTGTTGACCCCCATGAACATTTATTGTAATATTTCATACTAATGTGGTGTATACAATAATTGCGTGCCAAATTTTATGAGTTTCAATTTTCATTTAGATTCATCTATTTGAACAAAACTGTTCCAAGCTTAACTGTAAAACATGTGCATAATTATAAATAGTTACAAATGGTGAAATTTTAAACAACTAAAAATATATATTCAAACGAAATAAAACATATTGTATTATTATGTATGTTCCTGTCACAGATGTAAAATTTGACAGATGTCATAGTGACGTATTGATATATTTCCACATTACCTTCACAAATGTTGGATGTGACAAATGTCAAAATGACATACGACAATTGTCAAACTAAGACTTAAGAGCAATATCTCGGAAACTGGTTGTCTAAGACAAAAAGTTTCTTTACAAAAGTGATAAGCCTAGGCGAGATCTTCATTTTGAATATCAGCTGTCAAACTCTTAAGGACAATTCTCGGAAGTCAATATCTCGGACATTATCTATGAGTTCTATCATATCTGTGAAGAAAGTAGTAGTGTAGGATCAACAGTTTCCGAGATAAACACTATTTTAATTAGACAGCTGTCATCTGAAATTAAGATATCCATGAAATCTATCACATCTGTGAAAAAACTAGGAGTCTACGAACAATAGTTTCCGAGATAAACCCTATCTTAATTTGACAGCTGTCATCTGAAATGAAGATCTCTACGAGATCTATAAAAGTTTGACAGGAGTCACGAAAACGAAAAGTAATTGAGTACATAAAATACGACATCAACTGTCTCTTTGACACCTGTCACATTTTAAAAATATTTCTTAGCCATTTTTAGAAAAAAAAAATACCCTAAATACGAATCCAAAATCGAGTTTTATGACATCTGGTGCCACTTTGACATCTTTGTCGAGATATTGCTGTACTGGTAAGCACTGTTCCTATGGGGGACTGTAGTGGAATAGTGAGTGCTTTAGAGTCCCCTGGGGGACTGTAGTGGAATAGTGAGTGTTGTACAGTCCCCTGGGGGACTGAAATAGGGGATCGTAGTGGAACGAGCGCCCGACCACCATGCTATAACGACTGCCATGCTGAGACAACTACCAGGACCGACGGCTTTAACGTGTCCTCCGAAGTACGAAAGCGCCACTAGCGGTCACCCAACCAACTCATGACCGCATCGAACGTTGCTTAACTTAGCTAAGTGGTTATGAACGGCTAACCAAAAGCTATGAGTGCTTCAAAAAACACTCTTAAACAAATTAGAGTTTTTACTTAAATGATGTACACTCGAGAGCAATGAATCCGGGTCACTTAAAGAATCCTAAAAATCTCGGAAACTAAAAATGCTAGGTTAATGCAATAAATTGTATTTAATAGACAATGTAATACTCCTTAAATGAAGGTATTAAAACTTCTTAGTTATTGTAAAGTTATATCATAAAAAAATCAAATTTGAAAAAGGGCCACTTTCGAAGATGGAACTACGAAATTACAGCATTTGGTTTTGCTTTTGTTTGTAATCTGTCATTTATGTGGGTACATAAACCATGTTGATAGTGCTCTATATTCATTATTCAAGCTGAAATTATGTCGCTTACGCCTGAAGAATGCACCAGAATACTTACAATGCTGGAAACCGGCCGGAGTCAGCGCGATACAGCCAGGACTGTCGGTGTGTCGCTGTCAACAGTACAAAGAGTACTCCTTAAGTGAAAGTAAAAAAAATATGAGTCACCATACATTTTATTAACACAAAATTACATAAAGAAAAAAACTGCTGATCTCTCCTTAAAACAAAAATAGGAAACATGAAATTTTTGAACTTTATTACGATTTTCTTGAATTTTAATACTTCGTATTGCCTCCTCGTGCTTCCATTACTGCGTTTACGCGGTTTGGCATGCTGTACACCAAGTTCCTTATACGATTTTGGGGAATATTCTCCCATTCCTCTGTGAGAGCAATTTTGAGCTCACGAAGCGTGATTGGGGGAGGGTTTCGTTGTTTTACGAATCTGCCTAGCTCGTCCCAAGCATGCTCGATCGGGTTGATATCCGGGCTGCGCGCTGGCCACTCCATACGAGTAATTGGTTAATCATCTGTAAATTAATCTGGTTTGCGCCAGGTATACAGAAATGAGTAAGAGGTTAAACATAAAAATTCAGATAATGAAATATCTAATTGAAATCGAGGAAAGTACCAGGCGTACAAAAAGTCAGTTATTTCTATATTTGTATATAAGGTAATGCAGTGGAAAAGTTAGCATCTGCAGAAATTCTAGAATAATAGTAAGTAATAGTGAGTGCTGTTTTTTGCCCTGTGGGACGGGGCTAGGGGATTTGGTAGAAATAGCTTTTTTGTCTTGTATTCCAGTGTGTTTTTTATTTTTCTAGTAAAAGTTTAGCAGGTAGTTAATGTTAATCATCGAACTAAATTATCGGACTACTGATACTAGGCCGTTTAATGACATACTGACCCGTTCCCAACCGACCACTTATTTCGTTACTAAATACACTCGAGAGCAATGAATCCGGGTCACTTAAAGAATGTTAAAAATCTCGGAAACTAAAAATGATAGGTTAATGCAATAAATTGTATTTAATAGACAATGTTGAAGCTGAAGTAATCAAATTACAACTCATTAGACTACATCATTATAAAAGGACGGAACAAGCCAATAAAGTGTCATGTCATCATAAAAGTGAAAAAAAAAAACATCATACGAAACAACTCTTTTATTATCATAGGAGTTCCTTGCCATAATTTTAGGGTAAATAAGTTAAATAATAAAATCACAACTTAATGAATACTTAAAATTAACTCGAACGTCAACAAATTCAAATTTAAAATTTTGAATTTGATATCTCAATTAACAATCATAACATCGAATCGTCACCCAAAATATTATCGAATAGTGACGTATCAGGAATTCGCTTATTACTATGGCAGGTAAAACGGAATCAAAAATCAAATAAAAAAATATTTCAATACCAATGTGGACATACCAAATGAACATGTCTGTTAATAAAAATGTCACAGTTTGATCTCGTAAGGAATAAAGTTGTCGGTACTGTAAAGCCAAACACAACCGGAATGTACATAGGTCTCGCAAATATAATGGATATAAGTACATTTTTATAGATAGTTACTATAAACATCGAGAATATTTCTTAATAGGTATGCTAATATTTTTTATAAATTTTACATTCTTTTTTATTGTCAATGAACATTGAGATATAGTATTATTCTGTAAACATTAGACCTTTTTACTTTTATGTTCAGATGCAGTAATATCTATTTACAGTTTTAAGAGAATCATACAACTAGCCATTAATATTGAAAACGATTCAAATTATTAACTTTTATACCTAAATATACATCACAGATAGAGATAAAAAAGAACTAATATCTATTAGTTATGTCTGCTTCAGCTATAGTGCAAGTGGTATGAACAACGACGTAGATACAAGTAAAACGAAATTATTTTATTGACGTCGCATCAAAACATAAATTTGTGTTTCTGCATACAAATACAAAATCAACACAGAGGATTATTTGACAATGAAACATGAAGAAACGTGAAGGTAATATATACGAAAACAAATTAATAACTAATCATGAAAGAAAAGAAGACGAGAAAAGGAATCATTCAAGGTGCTCCGTTATCGGAAGCTAATAAAGTTCAATAGAAAAATCGGCAAGTGCTTACATAATAATTGGTAAATCTTAAGAATTACAAGATCTGGTTACGTCACTGACATTTGCTAACTAAATAACAACATTTGACTAGAATAAAGATTTTCTATAAGCGTAAAAAAGGACCTAATTAATCAGAATCAATACTTAATAAGATTGCTTTAAATTGAAGAGGGATGATTTACGAAAACAAGGAATAAATAAAAATAAATAAACTGAAACAAAATAAAATGTCTACTATAAAATTTCAATGGCGAAACAACGAACAAGAATTTAAAGAACTTACATTATGTTTTAACATTTGAAATGCATATTTATTAATAATACTATTTTTTATCGTCTCCGCTTGTTTTAGAATCATTCTTCTTAGTTGTCTCGTCATTTTTAGAATGTGACCCCTTATCAGTATCTTTTCCATCCTTTTTGCTAACACTATCTTTTGAATCCGAATGTTCATGTGGTTTTGCCTTAGTTTCACCTTTGTGCTGGAACTCTTCGCTTAGAATCTTTTCAAATTCATTCGACACTTTATTCACATTCTTTTTCATGGCTGCATCGGGATAACTCTGCAAGGAAAGATATTAAATATTTATGCACACGAGTCCAACTTTCGCATGTTCTGACTTTTTGTACTATAAAGCATATTTTTTTTAACTAAGTATAGTAACGATTACGTTAATCATTACGGTATAAATAAAAATTTAAATACAGTTATTTTACCTTTAGATATAATCGTACATTATTAAAAATACGTCGAAAATCCTGGACAACTTGTTCGTACTCATTGTAAGATAAATTCTTCAATTTCGTTGATATGTCATGTAAACACATTGGATACTTTACAACTTCATAAAATCTTGGTGCCTGTAATTTTTTAATATTTCAATTATGTATGCTAAGATTTACCTTGTCTAGAACTACTTAGTAATTAGTAAAATAATCATTATATTTATCCTACCATTTTTATGTCCATGTCGTGTTGAATAAATGCAGCTTCGTTAATTTGCGATAAATTTTGGATTACATTTTCGAACTTCTTTATAGTGATAGCTGGTAGCGGTTTTTTTTTCTTTGGATGATACCACATTCCAGATACCGTGACCTTTGATTTATTAGATTTCTTTTGATTTTCATCTTTCAAGCAATTTCCAGAGTGATCAAAATTTGGGCATCGTTTGTTTTCTTTGATTTCATCATTTTTTTTGTCCGGGGTATCAACTTGGTCATCACAGTTTAGGATATTCTTGGATTCTTTACTTTCTTCAAGAAAGCCACTTCGATCTTTAAGCGTGTAATCATTTTTATTTGTAGATTGATTCCATATACCGGGTAAATCTTTAGCCATAAAATTGTTCGACATTAGCCCCATAGTCCACGCATTGTTTTTATCTAGGCCTAATTTCGCTTGCTTAAAATCATCAGGCAGTTCATCAGCGGTACTTAAACCCAGTGCGTCATATAACCGTGCTGTGTCCGACTTAGATCCCTCGTGAATAAAATCCATTAACTTAGGTGCTGATTGTTTTGCAGCCTCCCACTCACGATCTTGTGTTATAACCCCGAAAAGTTCAAAGGTATCAGCAGTTCTTATATCCAGGCAGGGAACTCCCTGGCGAGACATTAATTTTGGATCTTCACCAAAAATATCTTCACTGCGTCTAGGCATCAAACATGGCCAAGATTCCAGATTGTATTTCGGTTGAGGTGCCAATGTTACCGGAGAGAACGCCGCTTTAACTTTTATATCGTTTACCACAGCATTGTCGAAAACCACATCCTGAGCTACGCCAGCTGGAAATGGAGATGTAGGATCCGAGGGTTTTATTGGAACTTTATAGCTTCCAGGCTTCATATAAACTTTAGATATTTCGTGAAACTCATCATTTTCCGTATCAATAAATTGCACGGGGCCAGAGATATTATTCGACATCACAATGTTCGATGAAACTTGAACATTGTGAGTGTGATGAGTTATAAATTCATTAGGTTCTTTTTGGACCATCTGACCCCACGCCGCAAAAAAATCAGCTTCTTCTTTAGTGTCACCACAGCTGTTATTTTTTTGTACGTATCCTCGCATCTCGGTAGCCGTTGCCATATTTGGTATCAGGCTTTTTTCGACATGACTTAATGGTATCATTTTCGCCTTAAGCTCCATGTCTCTGCGTTGTAATAAATCACAAGGCATGGTGCCGAGTACAGTTTGACTGGGTGCTTTACCAAGTTCGGCATCCATTTTGTGCTTCAACTGATTATACAGTTCTCGCTGCTCAGCGTGACACATACCTTCGAGAACACGAAGATCTGGTACATTAGTTATCGTCCAGGACTGACGAGGTTTGGCTTCGCGAACATTGCATGGATCACATATTTTGTACTGTGACTTCTGGTATGTTTCCAAATCATTTTGGTCGTTCAAAGGGTAGAAACTGTGAGAGTTTGGAGGTGGTATCACAGGAAACTTTTTATACCCTAGTCCTGGTCTCATTGGCCAAGGGATTTCATTAAAACTCTGCGATGTGGATTGCCCCTGGCTCTGCACCCAAGGTGGTTGGACAGCATTGAAAGGTTGCGGGGACGCGTTCACATGTCTAGGAGTGCTAACATGAGACTTTGTTGGTTGAAACTTGTGCTGGTTTTGGTGCCTTAACGCCGCTGAGTTTGATGCATAGTAATTGTGCGTGAAGCTTTTTTGTTCCATGGCAAAGCCATGATCGAGACACTTGAAAGTTTTGTAAATATGCGTCAACATCTCCTTCGTTACCGCCTGCCACTGAACAAAACACTCTCTAATATTAGGGCTGTAATACTTGTTTTCGATTCGCGAAAACGTATCATGCTTCTCACTTAGCAGCTCCTTCACTCCTTTCCATCCATCTAAAATTCTTACAAATGAAAATATAAAGTTCTTAATGACCCACGGAATACCTTGTGAGTGCAAATTAGCTACTGCACTATCAGGTTTCTGAACGTTCGACCTTGTCTTTGCGCATATGGAATGAATATTTTTAAAGCATGGTCTGTTATGATGTGCAATAGCAATATTTTCAGCATCCGTGCACGCTTCTATTGCGAGTTGGACTATTTGATTGGGGATCTGATCGTGAATCACAAACTTGTCAAGAACACTTAGTAATAGCTCTGCAGAGTTAGATGGAGACAACTTGTTTTTGTCTTCATCTTGATTTATAATTTTCTGATTTAGTTTCTGATTGTTTCCGTCTGACCTAGAATCTGGAATGTTGCAAAGTTCCGAGACCATTCTTTCTCCTTCTGCGAAAAAGTCCAAGCTCGACGTGGATTCCGAGTTGAGATTTCGATCTTTCTTTTGATGTTCAGATTCTGTGTTGTCTTTGTATTTGTCGTGGTACCGTGGATCTGCGCTGTAGGCGTTGCGTTTCTCCTGGCTCTTCACTATCTTTTTCTTAGCGCCAGTGCCGATCGGTTCCTGATTATTCCAAGTTTGCGGACGTCGATCAGTGCTTCGGTCTCCTAATATGCCGGATCCCCCGTAGTTTGGCGAAGATGGATCGAATACAAGACCGACCAAGGGCGAGTTCGGAGGCGAGCTGAATGTCGGCGCTGAAGGATTGTTGTACCTGCAAGTTAAATTTTAAATTAAAATTGTATTACTTTTAAGATCATTTTATGGATTACAAATTGATCTATTATACCTCGGGTTCTGGTACTGCTGACTGGAAGAGGTGGCCTCGTAGATACTGCTGGCGACGCGGCAGTATGTGGCCATGTTTTGTTCGGAGATATCTTTGCTTGAACATCCTGTGTAACAACATACAATCTTGTTATTAATTTGGATGATACGGATGTATCATCTTAAAAGAATACCAGTAGGTGCTAAACCTTTTTATTACCGGTAGATTAGCATTTGACCACAACGTCACCTGATGATAAGTGATGATATGGCCAACGGTGGTAAACAGGCTTAACCTAGAATGGGGACTGGCTTTTAAGCTGTCGGAACACTGTTAGGTGCTTGGCGATGGAATTTCTACTTGAGCGTGTTAGCTAGTCTGGTGGGAATCTGCGAAATGGAAATACGAATGTTTTGTTATGATAAAAACTGGGGTTAATCCATAATGTTATCGAAGTTTCGCCATTATCAGTCATCCATCAGCTATCCAGCACGCTACGTCAGCCCAAGATAGTTTATTGACATGTGTCATCAGTTATTGGTATAGATTATATGTTATTTTCAGTTTTTTATTACACATTCTTCCTTGTTTATTAATATATCAAACATGTGTTGTAAATATGTAATCAAACTTTTGATGTCGCCGAGAATGACGTTTTTTCGATGATTAGGTAGGTATTTACCTACATGTTTTATATTTGGAAAGTAACAAATAGTCACTGCGTAAATTGTAACCACATATTATGTTTAGATATATTTGGTTTACCAGTTGTTTACTAAACATAAATATATCGTGCAGGCATTACCGTATCATGTGTTCTAAGCTAAATAACGTGTGCGTCGTGAGATATGACTATAACAACATACTGTACCTACTCTACCAGCCGGATTGTTCACTGCTGAATACGGCCATAGCAGTGGTTGGTATAATGCGATGGCAGGCGGCTTGGAAATCAAAGTGTAAGATAGCAGTTTCTCGGAATACGTTGCGGAATACCCATCTTCCGGTATTTTACCCTTAATCGTCTCTTACGACACCCATGGGAATAGAGGGAGTGATTCTTCTTCTCTATATTTGACGAGCATTAGTTTCTAGCCATATATTCTTATAAGCATAGAAAGGTTTGAAAAATATAAGTTAAGTAACATTTTTTTAACTAAGTTTGGAACCCACTTTCTACACTCAAATGAGTGAAATAACTTGTTGAAGTCGGTACCATGATGGTTCAAAAGTACCTATTATAACAATATTGTGCGCATGGTACCGACTACGACAAGTTATTTCACACATTTGAGTGTTGAAGTCAGTTCCATTTTTTGGTAAAAACTTTTTTTCATGTTTTTAGTGACACATGATACTTATAGGATCAATTTTATTCACTGTCAATGACTATATCATCAAGATAGAAAAATACTTTTCAGTTATTGGAGTGTAACTCAAAAACGGCTCGACCGATTTTGATGAATTAAATGGGACCATACGGTAAGCGCATCAGCTTTCAAATAAAAAAAAATCATCAAAATCGGTTAACCCAGTCAAAACTTCTGAGGTAACACATAACAAAAAAAAAACAAAAAAACACGAATTCAGTACCTCGTCCTTTTTTTGACGTCAGTCAAAAATAAACTTTCTTTCAGTAAAATGCTTATAACGGGTGGTTAAATTGTAAGGGCCGATGTTGAATATGAACCACACCTAAACGCCAAGTTTTTTTCCGAATTTTATTTGACATTTCCCTATTTAAGACTTACTCAATTTGAACCATGGAGAGATACACAATCCAACAACGTGTTAAAGTTATCCAGACTTATTATGAAAATGGGCGTTCAAATCAAAATGCATATCGTGCTCTTCGTGATTTTTTTGGTCAATTTGATCGTCCAAATGTGCGTACAATCGCAAAAATCGTGGAAAAATTCGAGCAAACCGGGTCTGTAGAAGATGTGAGAACACCAGTGCATGCTCGTACAGCTCGTACTGCAGAAAATATAGCTGCTGTTCGCGATAGTGTGGCTGAAGAGCCGTCCACCTCAACTCGTCGTCGTGCCCAACAATTGCACCTCTCACGCTCGTCGTTGATGAACATTATGCATAAAGACTTGCATTTACACGCTTACAAGGTGCAATTGGCTCAAGAACTAAAGCCTCTTGACCATTCCAAACGTCGTGAATGGGCAGAATGGTGGCAAGAAATGGCAACAGTGGATGATCAATTTTCGAAGAAAATCATCTTCAGTGATGAGGCACATTTTCACCTCAGTGGATTCGTTAATAAACAGAATTGCCGCATTTGGGCGAATGAGAATCCAAGAGTCTTGTCGAAAAACCAATGCACCCACAAAGAGTGACTGTTTGGTGCGGTTTATGGGCTGGCGGCATCATCGGGCCGTATTTTTTCCAAAATGAGGCCGGTCAGGCAGTTACTGTGAATGGTGTTCGCTATCGTGAGATGATAACGAACTTTTTATGGCCCGAATTGGAAGATATGGATGTGGACAATATGTGGTTTCAGCAGGACGGTGCCACTTGCCACACAGCTAACGAAACAATGGCTCTTTTGCGCAACAAATTCAATGGCCGTGTTATCTCACGTAATGGCGATGTCAATTGGCCGCCAAGATCATGTGATTTGACACCGTTGGACTTTTTTCTTTGGGGTTATTTGAAAGAAAAGGTGTACGTCGATAAGCCAGGAATAATTCAAGAGCTAAAGGATGAGATAATTCGGCACATTAACGGCATAGAACCTCCATTATGCCTCAGGGTCATCGAAAATTTGGACCATCGGATGGAGGTGTGCCGCCGTGGTCGCGGCGCCCATTTGACCGATATTTTATTCCATACATAATTGAATAATACCAATATATCCTAATAAAATAAAATTACAATAATTTCCTAAATAGTTTGTGTTTTATTCAAAATCAACATCGGCCCTTGAAATTTAACCACCCGTTAGCTAATTCGCTTCTTAATATTAGCTAATATTCTAAAGCATTGCCTATAAATTATATTGATAAATAAAATCGTCAAAATCAATGCTCTCTTTGTTACATGTAACTAACATATTCGAAGTTGCGCATATTAAAAAGTCATCTACAGAGTAAACAGAAGTCATCTACAGACATATGTTTACTGGTATTAGATGTCCTCGAATATAAATCATGGAACAATTTGTTAAACTTTGTACCAAGAAGTTATTATGAAGTTTTAATATTATGTTTGCAATAACGCCTGCTTGGAGAATCACATTACAAAATGACAAATTTACAAGAGAAAAATTTTTAGTGATGTGCGGGATTCGAACACGCATCCATCCACCCCTTTAGCCGGGGTATGCTCTAACAAATTGAGCTAACATGACACATGACTCATAACTCTAATTTTTGCTCTCGTTCTTCAACCATCGTATCGGGATGGAGCGATACCTTTAGTTCAACTTGCGTTGTAGGTACTACAGACAAGACCAATTTTGCAATTGGTTTTAAGCTTGTAAATGGCGTTTCGAATCCCGCACATGACTATTTCTTTTTCTTGTAAATTTGTAATTTCTTAATTATTAGGAGTTACATTACGAGCTACTTGTGCGCTTACAGAGGCCCCACTATGGAATAAGATATTGTTAAAACTTATAATTGGAAAAGCAGATACGAATATTGAAAAGACACTATTAGTCACTATCCTTGTCAAGATTGCCGGCTAGAATCCAAATGCCGATTTCACACTTTGGCCTTCTATAGGAGTATACTAAAGTATTACCAGCATTGCTACCATCCTGCCTCCAGTCATGGAGTACATAGGTAACTTCTCAATTTCCTTTTTCTTGACAATCTTCTTACATTACCAAACATATTGTTAGTAAACTATTATTATAGTGAAGCTACATTTAGGGCCTCTTTCATGACCTTCAGGTAAGGTATCAATTATTTACTTCCTGGTTAAAGATACTCGGCTATTAAAAGTTACAATTATTATTTTTCAGTTTCACAATAGTAAACAGACTTCTGATTAACAACTCGATGGTTACTTGAAGGATCTTCGAAGTAAATACAGTCCCACCAACTTATCTGCTCAGGCGACAGAAAAAAGAACTACAACATTCCTTCAAATTGTGACAGTTTGTAGTTGATTTCCTTGACCAGCAGCGTCCTCGCGAACTGCACAGTTAAGTTGGTGGTACTATACAAATATTCTTTCAATATCTGTCAACAATGTCACTCACTAACTCATTAATTCGTCCATAACAATTTTAATCAAGAAGTTTTTACCCAATGTGGAGTTTGCAATACCAACCTTATAATGAAACCTATAAAGTTATAGATGAAACAAAAAGTAAGTTAGTGGTCACATTAACTATGGCTTAGTCAGTCATTATAAAATTCATATGCACGGGTTCTTGTGACTTAAACTGACAATTAGCCTACTCGAGGCTTTATTTGAAGGTCGTGATAGAGGCCCTTAGCCTCATTAGACACGTGAAAATGTACATTGTAAGTAAATTACAATAGTAATGAATCTCGGTTAGCGTTTAACAGGAAACGGTCAGCTTTTAATCATATTTCATTACGTTAACATTTTTCATAATGTTAAACAGCAAAGAAATTGAACATCATACCAACGTCCTTTACGATATGTATAATCTAGCATTCTTCAATTCCAAATGGATAGCTATATAATAACAAATATTTTAAAAGTATTTTAAGAAAACATTTAATTAATTATTTAATAAAACACTTAAAAAATCTTTATAAAAATGATATATATCTAGTGACAATTCCGCCTAATTTCCTATTAAGCCGACGTGACGTCACAAACGCCACGCAGCCAAACCGGAAGAGTATTCGACGCGTTTCGCTTCTAAACGAAGCATCCTCAGGAGGTCTTGACTCTACGAGCGCACGATCGAGACTAAACACCGGCTTTTTTTTTTTTTTTAGGGAGGACATATATGCTGTCTACCGCTATATGGACGTACAGCTCCACCTGGCTTTGGGCGAGGGGAGGCCCTCTTATAGCCCAGGAGGAAGAAGCGCTGAGGGCACTTCTTCTGAGACGGGCGTATAAGGCGAAAAGCGCCTTATACCTCCGTCTCCACAAACACCGGCGGTTAAACACGCCTTTATATAGGGACGATCATGAATCACGGCTCTTTGTTTGTAGCTTACAATTGAAAAAATATACGTTTTTAAAGTGACAATTACATAAAAATGGTGTGTGAATTGTTTAAGTATATTTGTTTTCTTAAAATACTTTTAAAATATTTGTTATTATTAAAAATGGATTTCCGCAAAGTAACGCCTGAATCTATTCATTATTTTAATTAATTATTATATATTATAGCGGATAGCTATATCTTGGACCATACTATACATATACCATCTGTCGCTTTCCATCTGGTGGAGATTGACACTAGAGATTGAGTGATCAAAGCTAATTTATCTAGGATACGAAAAATATACGTATTGCACTTATAAAATACCTATATACTGACCATAGCTCTTCTGTTGTATCACATAAGACTGATATTCGGCTCGCTCTCTCCCATCCCCGCTGTTCTCGCGGTACTCCCCTTGCTTGCTCGACGCGCCCCCATACTCTTGCATTGGGCTCGCAGATGCCTATAAAACAATAAGTCATTCTTTTCAAATTGTGTGCTCCAGTAGTTGGTTAAAATGTGATTTTCGATTAGCACGCGATAGTGCTTGTACTATATTTAGAAATATAGAAGGGTCGAGACATCGTAGCGAGAGATACGTGTTTGAAAAAGCAATTCTTTCCATCAGAGTAAGTCTAGTAGTCTGATTGTAATAATGACAACAACCGGGACCGACGACGGCTTAACGTGGTCTCCGAAGCACGGAAGCGCTAAGTCGTAATGTCACTAGCGGTCACCCATCCAAGTCATGAACGCGGCGGACATTGCTTAACTTAGCTAATCGGTTAAGAACGGCTAAGCAAACTTCGCTACCGGCGCTTCAAAAATATTATGCATATTTATTATATTCAGGGAAGTACCTTTTGTGGCTCTTTCATTGTTAGATAGTACATTGATAAGATGAAAAATATGTTTAGTTTCCCCTAATAAAAATTATATTGCACATAAGCTATGCCTAATAGTATTATTTAAGATTGAATTAGGTATAATTTTATATTTTCTGGGCTGGTTACGAAAATTCAATAAAATATAGTATTTTACTTTGATCGAAGGCACTGTTGACTGCTTGGTAGATTGGTACTTTTGAAGCTATGATGGCTAAACGGTAATAGCTATGGACTGCCGTACCGCAGGTCTATGGTTCGATTCCCGCCGCCGGCTTGAGTTTCACCGCTGGTGGAAGTACAGAATGCCCTCCATGCGGTTAATCATTCGCGAATTCTCGCCTTACCGCCTTGGCATTACCTTTCACTTTCAAGTAGAAAATCTGTCGCGAAGCACCAAACAGTGTGTTCCGGCAGCAGTGCTCGAGTGCCAGAAAAAATACGGGTACATGAGACTTAACTGTATATGTCAGGGACATACAGTTGTTTTAACAACAGATACAGTTGTTAGGACGCAATGCAATTCGTCACCTGTGATGAAATGCAGCTGTTAAAGGCATAGACTATTCCGCTTATCATCAGGTAGGCCAAGAGCTTGTTCAGTCACAATCTCATAAAGAAACTCACAATATATTTCCAATCAATTTGTTAAAGCATGCGAAAATATAAATGTTTGGCACGGAAGCCATGTTGATTGACAGATAGGTCGATACTTCTTTAAATTTTTTAAAATATTCGTTGCGTGTAACAACTGGAATAACGATACATTAGTTTCTTGAAAATGAAAACGTAGAAAAAGTTATCTTAATGCTAATAATTTAAACAGACGTCTTACCATATTCATCGTATCCTCAAGCACCTAGCATCATCATAAACAATTCTTCAATAATTATAAAAACCAGTGAATATCTATTGCATGTATTGTATTTTAAGACTTCAAAGATGGTCTATTCTTTAACAATTGGATGTTGTAAAAATTGTATGACTTATGAAAATTCTTTTCTTGGATGACGTTAGGTACGAATAAAATTCAGCCTGATCTAGTTGGTATCGGCGGTGAGATGAAAATGACGGATATCGTAAAAAATCCAGAACTTCGCGATAAGGATGCAGCTTCCAGGGTTTTCTTCTAAACTACATTCAAATCAACTACTGTGCGTTTGCGACAATTATGAAATTTAGCTTCTATTTTACTTAAATAGGCATATAGATTTGTGAAGGAAATTCAATCTACAAACTCACCAAGCTTTCCCTGCACGTATACCTCGTCAGGGGTCGTTTTGAAGGCTTAAAACATGTTTCAAAAGATGACCTATCTGAGATGGTTGTCAAAAATAAACGTCGGTTTTATCTTAATCTTACGAATAATTCAGATTTCACTCGATTGAGATGATTATGGAGTCTATTTCTGCTTCCTTATTGCCTAATGTTTCTTTATCAATAATTATTTTTTATCATTATCGTATTTTTTCACCAGTTTCGATGTGAATAGGATGATGTCTGACTTGCCAATTACTGAAATGAACCATATGATTTCCTTCATTTGTTTTGTGACATTTGTAAGATTTGCTTTTCCTGTTGTGTAAAAAAACGGTTGCATTGTATATTCCATGTAGTTTTGACTGCAAAGTGCAAGGAATTATTATTTTTATTGGTGCCTTTTAAATGTTGGTAAAGGCATATGGGAATAATGTATTATTATTGTTAAGGTAGAACCCTCCTAAATTACAAGGATAGAAAATATATTGCGTTACTCGTAGTTTCCATTGAACAGATCTCTACGGAGGGCAGGAAAACATACATACATGGCTAACGGACTGATGAACAAGTGTAATTTTATGATAAGTACTTTTACATACTACTATGTATCTTAGTAAGTTATATGACCCCTACTCTTTTTGGCAGTAGGTATAAATGTATATAAATTAATAGTACCTCAAAATATATACAAGCTTATTCCTGCGACTTTGTCCGCATAAAATGTGGTCATATCACGCTACTTTGGGAATTAACATTTAAGTCAATCGGGACATTTAAAAAGTCGACGTCCGTCTCGGGTCCTCATTTGTAAAAACCTGTACAGTGCTGTACGCTGAAGAAACAATAAACAATTTACAAATGTGTAGGTATTATTTCGAAACAACATAGGTAGAAAATGCAGATGCATCCATTCTTACCAACCACTTTTAAGCGGCTTTTAATAAAGAAGGTTCCCAATACGACGCCTTATATTTATATGTAAGTACTGTACTGTAACAGCCGACTCGTCCACTGCTGAACATAGCCTCCCCTATTGAGGGGGGTTTTTGCAATAATCCCCACGCTTGGCAGGCGGCTTGAGGATCGCAGTGTAAGATGGCAGTTCTTTAGAAGGTACTGCTGCCCACCTACCAGTATTTTTCCCTTAGTCGCCTCTTACTACGCCCACGGGATGATATGGGAGGTGCAATTCTAACCCGGCACCCCACGGGGGTATGTAAGTAAATTATCTAAATAATTGCCGTTATTTGTGTATCGATTGATTGTTTTTTTTTGTTTTACAATGAAAATGTTTTCTCGGTATTTTAATAATTGTTTTAAATAGAAAATAAGGCTAATTTGTAGTGTTTTTGCTTAATTAACGTTAGTTAAAAGTAGATTTATAATGTGAATAATTTAGTTCGTGACATATTCACTAAACAGTGAATAAATATCATAGTACGTCATCCTACAGCAGCGGTTGAGATTTCAAACATCTTGGATTTTTACTGGGGAGTATAATGTCTAATATCTATCTTTAAGTACACTTTTAACACATTTCCGTTATCACTCACTTGGTGGTACGTTAATAATCGCACATTGGCTGTGTACTGACTATCTTGCTAGACAATATAGTGGAGGCAAAGTTGATGTTTTTTCTTTTTTCTTTTGCCTCAGACATTCAACACTATTTGACTCCTAATCCTGGTTTGCAACTCAGTCTCAAAGTTTTGAATTTGTAGTAGTATCCGTAGGCACGGGTATTCATAACGGTCATGCTCACATAAAGGTGTTGTCTAGTGGTGGTATTGTGTGTCGGGTCGCCATCCTCCCTCAAAAATGGTTGAAGAAGGCGATGGCTGGCACATGCATTAACTCGTGAACGGGTGCTGCTAGAGGACACCGGTCTGCTCTGGATGCTAGTGCTAATGAATTTACACTTTAATATTTATAGTAGTCAAGCCCACAAAAATTATTTATTAAAGAAGAAACATATAATAAGGTAAGTATACTTATTACCATCAATAATTTGTTGCTTTTGTTAGCAGATAAAAAGCTTCATACTTTTTTTCTCTCCAATCTGTTTCTGACCATCATCTATTAAACTAATTTCTCTGTATTTCTAACAAATTTTCTGTTTCTTTTTCCCTTTTATCTGTTGCATATACAAATGTAAACAAATAATATTATGATGTGTATTATTTACTGTATTCTGACTTGATTTGTTGATTTTGTTTATGGTATATAATTTATATAGGAAATAATTGAACTTTGATTTTGAATTGTAAGGAATACATACATACCTAGAATACTTCTTGAAACAGAAACTTAGCTACTTTTATCTGTTTTCCAGAAATTGTTCGGAGTTGTTGGTACTTCACTATGCCTGTAACTACTAGGAAAACCTTGGCAAGAGAACTGGAAGAGAAACTCAGAGTTGCCCTGCAGGACCTGCAAAAGCACAACGACCTCTCTGATCAGCTTCTACAAGAAAGAGAAGACAGTGAGGTTGAGGTGAACAAAATTGTGTCAAAAAACACTGAACTCAAGAGTGAACTTGCCAGTCTGTACACTGATTACTCAGAAGTGCTCCAACAAAATGAACAGCTACAGAACATTGTACTGTCATTTAAAGAATGTAGTGAGACGCATGAACAGGCCTTGAGCCGTATATCAGAACTAAAATTTGAATTAAGTAAGGCTCAACATGAAATCATGTTGTTAAAATCGACAAAGTTCAATGAACAGGCCGTTGACACCTTAAATTTATACAATGAGCTGGTCGGTAGTGGCATGGAATCAGCAAGCAAAGTTAGAAATTCAACGTAATAAGATGACATTAAGGACCTTTGACTTATGTCGGATGTAGGAAATCGGTCGGGAAATTTTTGGATAGGTAATCAATACGAAACTTTGCAGAAACATTGCTAATATTAAATAAAAGAACACAATTTACTATTTTATTTAAATTTGTTATTGTAATGGATGGATTCAAAGTTGTAACTAACATTGAGACCAAAAATGCATAAATTTATGAATGGTTAAGCACCTACTTTGAAATATTTTTTGTTGGAAATAATTATGTTGCCCTAAACTAAACCCTAAAAAATAATGAAAAGATTTTAGCGTTACTTTGCGGAAAACCATATTTAATAATAACAAGTATTTTAAAGATATTTTAAGGAAACATCGGGGGAGGTCTTGACTCTAAGAGCGCACAATCGAGATTTCTCGAGCCTTCTCGATCGTGCGCTCGTATAGAGTCAAGACCTCCTGAGGAAGCTTCGTGGGATTGTCACTTTAATACTAATAATTTGAAATAACTAGTAATTTGATATACAACCTATTGGAGATTTGAAGTTTTTTTTATTTATGTTCGTTGCTAAAGAAACAAAAAAAACGATGGATTTTCACACAACATTCCTGCCCCGCTACGCAAATTGTATATAACTTTTTCATTTCTCATACTCGGAAAGTAGTGTTTACTTGATCTGAGTAAGGTCGAAGACGCTGCTTGCCACTTAAGGGTGGGAAAAACTCATAGTAAATGCTTCCCACTCTTGGGCCGGAATGACTTATAACCATGCCAACTATTGTTGTAAACAAGATAAGATGTTTATGTTTTTACATTCTAAAGTACTCTGCTGTAACTGTAACCATGGCAACCATGGTTGTAAACAAAATTAGACGTCTATAGTTTTTCGTTCTAAAATACTTTGATGTTTTATAAAAACTAATTACGACTACATTTGTGTTTATGTAAAGGCTAACAGAGCTAGTTTATAACAGAATTAATGTGATTCTTTCAAGTTAGTGTATCTTATATGTTTCCATTTTAGTCACTGAGTTTATAAGCGTAAATTAAAAAAAAAAAAAAAAACGTTTTACGTGGGATGGCTACGATGATATTTAAAAAAGACTAGATATATAAATTGGCAGGATAGTAAGTAAAATTATAAGGGAATTATAAAAAATCTAACAAAAAATGTACTTAAATTTCACAAATTGTTCTACTTCCTCAATTAATTTTATATATGTTGATTCTACTCATGTTATGGTTTTCATTAAACATTTAAGTTTTTTTTTATAAACATTTAGAAAAACTACTATTTTTTACTTTTCTCATATTTTTATCAAAAAGTGTTTAACACGGATGTAAGTTATCAAATGAAAAGTAGAGTAATATAAGGAAAGTAAAAAACAGTAGTTTTTCTAAATTATTCATTAATAATAATAATATGAACAGACACCTATATAAAATTAAGTAATTGAGATGTTAAAAATATTTGTGACGTTTAAAGTTAAATTTTACTTGCAATATTTACGAACGGCCATCTTCCGAATAGGAATGTATGACTTTCACCCTTGTAAAACACTCTACTTTTCACTACGAATATGAGTAATATTAAAATTGTTTTTCTATAATATTTATTGATAACATGAACATGATCAGCAACTATTTAACATTAATGCAGTTATAGTCCAAATATATTTGGACTATAACACGGATAAGTAAGTTATCAACTCCTATAGGAGTAAAACTACTGTTTTTTACTTTCCTTATATTCGTAATGAAAAGTAGAGTACTTACTACTTTTCATTTGATAACTTACATCCGTGTTAAACACTTTTTGATAAAAATATGAGAAAAGTAAAAAATAGTAGTTTTTCTAAATGTTTATAAAAAAAAACTTAAATGTTTAATGAAAACCATAACATGAGTAGAATCAACATATATAAAATTAATTGAGGAAGTAGAACAATTTGTGAAATTTAAGTACATTTTTTGTTAGATTTTTTATAATTCCCTTATAATTTTACTTACTATCCTGCCAATTTATATATCTAGTCTTTTTTAAATATCATCGTAGCCATCCCACGTAAAACGTATTTTTTTTTTTTTTTTAATTTACGCTTATAAACACAGTGACTAAAATGGAAACATATAAGATACACTAACTTGAAAGAATCACATTAATTCTGTTATAAACTAGCTCTGTTAGCCTTTACTTAAACACAAATGTAGTCGTAATTAGTTTTTATAAAACAGCAAAGTATTTTAGAACGAAAAACTATAGACGTCTAATTTTGTTTACAACCATGGTTGCCATGGTTACAGTTACAGCAGAGTACTTTAGAATGTAAAAACATAAACATCTTATCTTGTTTACAACAATAGTTGGCATGGTTATAAGTCATTCCGGCCCAAGAGTGGGAAGCATTTACTATGAGTTTACCCACCCTTAAGTGGCAAGCAGCGTCTTCGACCTTACTCAGATCAAGTAAACACTACTTTCCGAGTATGAGAAATGAAAAAGTTATATACAATTTGCGTAGCGGGGCAGGAATGTTGTGTGAAAATCCATCGTTTTTTTTGTTTCTTTAGCAACGAACATAAATAAAAAAAACTTCAAATCTCCGATAGGTTGTATATAAAATTATTAGTTATTTCAAATTATTAGTATTAAAGTGACAATTTCACGAAGCATCCTCAGGAGGTCTTGACTCTATACGAGCGCACGATCGAGAAGGCTCTAGAAATCTCAATCGTGCGCTCTTAGAGTCAAGACCTCCCCTGATGTTTCCTTAAAATCTCTTTAATATATTTGTTATTATTAAATATGGTTTTCCGCAAAGTAACGCTAAAATCTTTTCATTATTAGGGTTTAGTTTAGGGCAACATAATTATTTCCAACAAAAAATATTTCAAAGTAGGTGCTTAACCATTCATACAATAACAAATTTAAATAAAATAGTAGATTGTGTTCTTTTATTTAATATTAGCAATGTTTCTGCAAAGTTTCGTATTGATTACCTATCCAAAAATTTCCCAACCAATTTCCTACGAACCGCCAGGGAATGGAACACCCTGCCTGAGTCTGTGTTTTCGGTTAAGTACAATATGGGGGTCTTCAAGAAGCGAGTGAATAGATACCTTCTGGGTAAGCGCGCTCCATCATCGATCGCATCATCACTTACCATCAGGTGAGATAGTGGTCAAGAGCTACCCAGTTATGTATAAAAAAAAAAAAAAAAAAAAACCATAAAAATGGTGTGTAAATATTATTTAAATGCAACGAGCAATGAGACACTTTCTGAGTGGGGGTGGTATAAATTGTTCTTTTTTACTCTTTTAGATTATATTATTTATTTATTATAAGGTATCCACAGACTTAGGAACAGTCATAGCCAACACATAAATTTTTAAGCCCAACAAATAAAACCCAAATAACAAAAAGAAAAACATTTATTCTAAACATTAGTTTTCTAAGCGCGCCATTAAAAGTAATTTGTAATTATTCACAAATTTTGGAAGTCATGTACATGAGAGCAGAGATGGCCATGACAGGTGTGGCGAGAATGCCCTGCTGAGCACTGTTGCAGTAGTCCGTCGTACAGGAGCATACCTCCTGTTTTCCTCCGTAGCCAGCCCGGTGGTAACACTTGCCCTGGAAATACGTTTTAACTTTAAAATATAATCTAGTATTGACACAGTTGCCCGTGGGGTGCCGGGCTGCCCGTGGGGTGCCGGGTTGCCCGTGGGGGCCGGGTTGCCCGTGGGTGCCCCCCATCTCTTCCCGTGGGTGTCGTAAAAGGTGACTAAGGGCAAAATACCGTAAGGTGGGTAACTGTTATCTTATTACTGCGATCCCCAAGACTCCTGCCAAGCGTGGGGATTATGGCAAATCTCCCCCCAATGACAAGCACAAAAATAAATCGGCCTCCAGTCCCCGGCAGCTCTTTTATTCCTGGCCCCGGTAGCGTTAAAGTCGCGGGTAGCCAATGGCTACAAGCGGCTAATAGCCGTTATTTGTGGCGCTCCATGGGGGAGGCATTTGTTCAATAGTGGACGTCTTCCGGCTGATGATGATGATGGGGAAAGTATGTTTCATAGACGGTAGGAATGTCTCTCTACGGTATGTTTACTGTTTTGCTACCGAACTTCCGTCACAATCATCTAGTTCTGTTTTTAGGCAGCTATTTTATAGAACCAGATACAACCACTTTCAACTGCAATAGTACGATATAGGGTTAAAATTCTGGATTATTTTAAATATTTTTCGAAGGCATTAGGCATTGACCTATATATATACTAGACGCGACATCTCAAGCGAGGATATTCGACCAGTGCAGGTATGCCGGCCGGCATACCAAAGACGGGAGAGTCTTTGACTATTCAATATATAATACATAATTTTCGAACGTAAGCGTGTAATCTCTACGAGTGCCCAGCCGCGTTTGGGGAGAGTATGCCGGCCAGCATACCTGCACTGGTCAACTATCCTCGCTTGAGATGTCGCGTGTAGTATATATATCGGTCAATTGCACTAGGCAAAAGCAACAAATAACTTTCAACCTTTAATGATAGACGCTTTCAATACAGCAAATCAATTCCAGTTTCGAGAACAATGTGAATAAAAAAGAACCGTTAGCGGCATCGCAGTGTCACGATTTCTGAAGCACCCTCGAGCAGGCGTACTTGTGGTTAATGTAAACAAAGTTTAACTTTACCGAAAATAACTGGTTCCATAGGAGTGCTTTGTATCTAAGCTTCCATCGGGTCAAGTGACAACTGGGTCTTTTAACCAAAATAAGTTATTGGGTTTCGGTTATTTTGTTGGTCTATCTTCTAAATGTGCGATTATTACAGAGCTGTACCGCAATACTACTTCCCCGTGGGGTGCCGGGCTAGAATGTCACCCCATTGCTACCTGTGGGTGTCGTAAGAAGTGACTAAAGATAAAAAACCGGAATGTGGGCAGCAGCGTGTTCTGCGCAACTGATATCTTAAACTGAGATCCCCAATACGCCTACCAAGCCTGGGGATTATGGCAAACCCCCGTAAATGGGGGAGGCTGTGTTCGGCAATGGACAATCAGGCTGATGCAGTACCACAATACTACAATATACATGTAAAACTGTGGCTGTACTTTACTGATTACTGTACTGTGTCAGTCAGTGTTTGTAGTAATAAGTAGCTGTTGTTTTAATGCGTAACAAACGCAGGATTTTTTTATGTGGTCTTGATGGAACAAGCATGTGGCCCCTCTGTTAAGCTCTAACCTCTGCTTAAGTCTGTTTAAAACAGGTGTATGTTATCACAAGTGGCGAACTGCACTACACCCTGAGACATAGAGTTGTTTCTCATGTGCCTGTTATTTCACAGGCACCTCTATATCCTTTAAAGCGGAACACAGTACTGTGAAAATTACTGCTACTGCTGGTGGTAGAAATAAGAATGGTTGTAGTACTTCCCCGGACGAACTCGCATAAAGAGTTCTACTGCTTCTAATAGGCGTTAGGTACAGCATTAGAACAAAACTGGCCGCTCGCAGTCCTAAGGAAAAGCTTACCTTCAATTGCGAAAAATAATTCTCGTTTGTTATGCCTATACTTGCCATTAGTGGGCTGCTAAGAACAAATAAGTTATTATTGAGCCCTGTTGTGTCTAGATGCCTGCAACATCCTACTTAAACGACATGCAGTTGGAAGCCACGCTTAATACAATCGATTGAAAGAGATTATGTGTCGAAGATAATATACATTCTAAACCTAGACGTGCCCCGTCTCTCCCCCAGGTCACAGATGGAATGTCGCAGGATTCTGCACCGTCTTATACGGCCTCACACTTCTGGGGGCGGCCTTGGTTAACAAGACTCGATAAGGTTCGGGTCTAGGTACTGCCTGCAAGCATCTTCCGATGCTGATAGCTGACGTGACAGCTCAAGGCGCATTTAGTGGGTTCAATTCCTACACAACCGCTTCCGCCAAACCCGTGGTGGAAAGGCAGAGTTAAGACAATTCCCCCTCTTCGGAAAAAAAATCATGACTGGACTGAAAACTGGCTTTCAAGGATAGCTACCAACATACTATTATGTGCTCGGCAGATTTTCTACTTGTATGTTGGTGGCTGGACATCCACAACCCTCGCATGCATTCGCAAAATGCTCTACCACCATGCGAATGGAACAGTTCTGATACATACAACACCATCTACTTTCGCAGTGGAGGTATGTATCTGAGTCCTCAGTTATCCCTATTAATCTAGTTCTACTTCACAATGTCAGGTACCTGTGTCATCCATTTGATGTTAAGGATCGTAAACCACATTATAAAGGCTAAAACCAAGATTCAAGCTTTAAGGAAATTGTGAAGTTAGACGCAAGATAATGAGCAATAGCAAATTTCAAGTGTAAGCAGCGGTGGGCTTTTTCATGACAGGTGTCAAAAAGCCCGCCTGACAGTAAGTATCTGTGCAAAGTATGATGCGGCATCGAACTTCTCAAAGTTGTACCTGCTCTCCTCCCAGGTCACACTGAAGGTCCTGAGCACCCTGCTCTTGGGCAGTCACATCTGCTATTGACTCCAAAGTCGTCGCACTGGACGATCTTCCAGTACAGCGTGTGTGTGATTCTTCGGACAAGCTTGGAGCACTTCCGTTGCAGAAAACCAGATAGATCTAATCTCAATGTATAGTATTGCTCACCTTGTACCTGCTCTCGTCCCAGCCACAGGTCCTGACCACCCTGCTCTCTGGCAGTCTGCCATTGACTCCGTAGTCGACTTGCTGGACGATCTTCCGGCACAGTGTGTGGGTGATCCCTCGATCATGCTCAGAGCAGTTCCGTTTTAG
The DNA here is from genome assembly GCA_963890685.1 of Plagodis pulveraria. NCBI lineage: Eukaryota > Metazoa > Arthropoda > Insecta > Lepidoptera > Geometridae > Plagodis > Plagodis pulveraria. The sequence goes on from OY982968.1 coordinate 4,294,396, forward strand.
ACTGTCAGGGAGAATCTTGTCACTGCAGAAGGAGTTGCTGGCGCTGTTGCATTCGTAACACATGATTGATGAACCTGATAAAAAGAAGGTTCCAGTTTGGCAACTTAAACTACTTTTCGTTTATCATACGATTGTGAATTTATTTAAAGAAAAACATCTATATCTACTATAGTTTATATAAATAATCATCAACGCCACTTCTCACGTGAATGTGAGTAGGGTGTTGTGTGCATTAGACGCACAACAGGGCTGTATACCATATTAGTGCCCTGCCAGGGTTTCATACAATAATAATATGTTCTTGTGTTGTTGACTTGGATGTTGTTAGCGTAAAATTATTCGTAATATGTTCTTGTGTTTCGTCCAGTGTGCTAGAGAAAACATTTTGTGTGTTTGTACCCTGAAACTGTTCCCGGCGAATGGCAATAGGTTTGCCCCCTATTACATGGGACCAAAACTTTATTGGTGAAACGTGGGTGTTTAAAAACCTCTGCCTTCTGTATGTATTTACACTGCTACATACCTAACTTACGCACCAGATAGGAAAGATCAGTAAAAAAATCGGCCAAGTACGAGTCGGACTCGCGCACGTAGTGTTCAGTACCATTATCTATACAACATTATATACTATACTCGGTGCCAAATAGCATGGCAATAGATTTCGTATATTTTAGAGTTGTTTATTTGTACCGTTGCGTCCTTGTAGGCCCTGTACCACGAAACCTAACTATGGTCTATTGCTAAACTCGTATCGCTAGAATTTCGTGGTACAGGACCTACAAGGACGCAACGGTACAAATAAACAACTCCAAAATATACGAAATCTATTGCCATGCTATTTGGCACCGAGTATATATTATAACCTTTTTTAGTATTTGTTGTTATAGCGGCAACCGAAATACATTATCTGTGAAAACGTCATCTGTCTAGCTATCACGGTTCATAAGACAGACAGTGGAGTCTTAGTAATAGGGTCCCGTTTTTACCCTTTGGGTATGGTACTCTAAAATACGGTACACAAAAGGCAAAACAGAACCATCACAGTGAGACTCCACTGTCTGTCTGTTTGTCTGTTCTTGCATGTCACTGGATCGATTGTAAACTGAATGATTTACAAACGTGAAATATAGCTATCTCATGTAAAAAGTTGACAAAGACGGATATTGGACAGAAATACAATGAAATTATTTACAAGAAGGGAATTGTAAGTAAGCCTTATTGGTAAAACCAATTATCTGCTTTTTTAGGCAAATTGACTCAGAAATGCAGTTCTATGTAATATTTTCCTCCCTCTATCGTCTAGTAAAACAGAATAGACGCTCCGACCTACATATGCCGAGATATTCAGTTTAAATAATTTATAAATTCACTAAAAACATGAAAACAAAACTAGTAAAACGGCGTAGGTCATACTTATTGGCCGACTTTATTAAGGTGGTACAGGTAAAAGGGTATAAATGTCATTATAATCTGGTTTAGTAAGTCTAATAGAACCCGATGAAACTTTTTAAGAAAAAAGTACCGAAAGTTAACTGTATTTTAAATTCATTCATAATTATATGACAGTAATAAATGAGACTTAATTACGAAAGATTCTTCAGGTAAAACCAGTTAACCTTAACATAATGGGGATGGTTAAGTAAATATTTGAAAAAAAAAAGTTTCTATTTAGATTATGCTTCATAGTCATTTAATAAATGTCTGAATACTAAAATCAGCTTTCTTAAGTCACTGAAACAGAGGTTAGAGTACATTATCTAATTACAGGTAAGACCAATTAACTGCACACCCTTCAGGATATAAATTCAATTTTATAGTTTTTACTTCAACGAGATATATCATAATAAGCCATTCTTAAAAACTGATAAATATTGCACGATTTTGCATTAGTAATTTCCGAGCTCTTAAGTTTTAATAAAGCCAGATCTTAGCTTAAACTTTCAAAAGCGATTTACTCGAAACAAAAATAGACGCAATTGCGGTCTAACAGTAAGGCCGTATACCACATGACGCCAATTTCGTAATTTTCGATCATTTTAATCACATGTTGTGTCTATGGTTCATATTAAATGTAGATCCATAGACGCAAAATGTGTTCAAGATTATCGAAAATAACGAAATTTGCGTCAAGTGGAATAAGCCGACGATATATTATATAGATATGGATGTGCAAATCGTATATATGGGGCGGGGCTGTCATTTATCATGTAATTTTGAAGCTCTGATCACAACGAACAAAAGTTGTTTTCGGTTACGAGCTGTTGCAATACGGAACCCTAAAAGAGAGAGGCTAGACTCGCACTTGGGTGATTTTTATTTACACTACTTCATTTTCTTTAAAGTAGGAGTGAGACACAATAACAGCGTATTTTTAGTAAAATCTCACTAAGCATTTTCCAATAACCAAGCAGTTCGTTTCATGTCCAAACTAAGAGTATTTAGATACTCGTAAGTAGTATTATTAAAAGCATTTTTGTATACAAAAAGACGTACATCTATGAATCAGGATTTAAATAGAAGGTATACAGTACAGTTCTCGGTTCAAGAATATATGGTTCCATTTCAGTTGGATGTCATAAAATGCGACTAAATTTAATTTGTTAATTAAATTAATAACGTTTTGAGATGCAGGTTTTGAGTGCTTCCTGTATCAGCGGAACGTCGACTGCTGAACACAACCTCCATCATTAAACGGGATTAAGCGGCGCTTAGTTCAGTGTGACGGTATTACGAATCACTTAGTAACCAACCTAACCTGGCCACCTGCGCATGAATAAATAACCGTACAGAAGTAAAGCTTCACCACTACACGCACAGCTATATGTGTGCACCTTGTCGCGACAAGACGCGCGGGGGTTACAGGGGCATCCGCTCGAGTACAAAACCGGATTGAAACAGCTCAGCCTGGGGACAAAGTTAAGGTGTGCCACAAAGCAATACGATGCAGATGATTATGTAGTTTGATTTATCACAGAATTAATATTGGATTGTAAAACCATAATAGAACCAGACAAGGAGTTTTTGTTACTTTTTTATGTTATTGTGACAGTACAAACTCGAGGCCCACCTGATGTTAATCGGACTAACCTCTGCTTATAACAAATGTATTTCGTCACAAGTCACGAATTGTACTGCGTCCGCCACCGAGTTTTGAACTTTTTGTGGTAAATGTATTATTAGGTATTTTGATATGGGTTAATACTGCATAACGATGTCGTCTGCCAACTGAAGAATGTTGCTCCGACTTGGATGAAAATATATACTTATCTAGGTTGTTCTGGACGTCCTCATTCCGAATTCGGAACTTTTTTCGATGGCGTCTGCAAGTGAAAAAAGTTACTCCGATTTGGCTGAAAATCGATATTTAGGTTGTTCTGGACGTCTATATTACGAATTTGGAATTTGTTTTTCAATTACGTCGGCAAAGTGAAAAACGTTACTCCAATTTGTCTGAAAATCGATATCTAGGTTGTTATGGACGTCGTTATTCTGAATATGTATTTTTCATAAAATTGATATCGAGAAATATAAAAGGAAAATTAAAATAGATTTTGATCACTATACCTACGTACAAACGCTAAATTGATAAATTTGTCGTCAAGTGTCACTTTGTGAGCTGGTATAAAGGCATTTTTCCTAGTAATTTTTTGAATATTTGCAACCCAAATATTCAATAAACTCAAAATCGAGATATATTATAAGTGTCAATATGACATCTGTCACATTTAAGGTCTATGGCCCAGTATTTTTTAGGATATTTGGTATTCAAATATGAAACTAAAATGTAGGAATACGTCATCGACCGTCACTTCGACATCTGTCATGTCTGCCCATCATTCTATCCGTTAATTTGCTCGTATGTGCTGGTTGCTGAATCCCAACCCGCACTTCCCAGTTTTTCATTTTCCATGTACTTGTGAGAGCCCTATGAAAAAAGGTTAGAGTTTTAGACTTTGGAAGCTTTCCTTCTGTAGGGTTTTTTATTGATGTTCCACCTGTCCGGTGAGCAGGTTCTGCGTATCGGTCGTGTAGACATCCATAAAAAGTCTAATATGTTACATTATCGTGGTACCGTCTTTATTAGAGACCTAAGAAAAATTATAATCGTGGACCTTGTCTCACTCCTAGTACTCATAGAAAAACGTCTCGGTTTGATAGGTATATTATCAGGTATATCCATATCATTGCATACGAAGATATTCCATGGACTTGTAAAGTTTGGAAAAAGAAAACTAATATCATTTGTAAGAAGTGTCTTGTTTATTTACAAGCTAATACGTGTTTTGTGGCCTATCCTGCTCCAGTTTAAGTTTATATTTCTAGAATAAATAAAAACATTTCATATAATTTATTTTTTCTTACTCCAACACTTCAATTTGCCCCACAGAACACAGCATAGTAGTGTATCCTCCTACTAGGTGTAACACCGCCCATTGTCCAGCTTTCCCAGATGACAATGATTTTTCTTATGATTTTCCCGAAAAAACAAACTAACATATTTTAAACATCTGTGATCATAAATACTTTCATGGTTATCTGGGTTAAACACTGTTTAGTTATCCATTACTTAGCAACTACTTAGCGGATTTTTTATAAGTAAGGAGGTTAGATGATAAGCATCTTGCTTAAAAACTTCTGTGTCATGTAAATTATACCATTTATTTAAATAAACTGCGCCATTAGAAGACATTGTAATATAATGGACTTGAATTTTTAGCCTGTTCTTCTTTAGTGACATGCTGGCAATAGCACAGAATAAAAAGGAGCAGAAGGATCACTCCACAAAACCATTCCAACAAATAAGCGACTCTAGCTACGACACAATAAAGTGCACATCAGCTCGCAAATCACGGAGTACCTAATATTTCTTCAATTCACCTACAAGGCATCTCTCTTTCTATCGCATAGCTCTGATCTCTTCCTACACGGCACGTATCGTAGTATAATCCCGTCCGCACGGATACTCCGATATACCTGTAGCTTTGTACCGAAAGTGCGGAGTTAACCCTGACTATAGATACAATTACTATCCGGAAAACGTAAGTGATTCTCCTAATACGTTTGTCAGGCTGGCCCAGCCTCCAAAAACATCACTCTCTCTTAATGTACCGCGCTGTGAAAGGCTTGATAGGTTAGCCTCAATCTCACCTGATGGTAAATGATTATGTGGCCGAAGGTGTAAACAGGCTTAACCTAGAATTACTGACTCTCAAGGACAGCTGCCGGAACACACCGTTAGGTGCTTGGCGACAGATTATCTACTTAAGGTTGGTCGTTAGGCAGGCGGGCATACGCAAAATGCTTTCCTCCATGCGATACATATCCACCATGCGGTGAAGCTCAAGCCCGCGGCGGGATTCGAGCCATGGACCTGCTGCGCGGCAGTCCATAGCCAATGCCACTGAGCCATCACTGCTTCAATTTCACATGCATTTTACGGTAGCTGCGCCCACTTCACTTGTATACACTTCCGCCGTCCTAGATATTGCACAGACTGCTCGATAAACTAACGAGCTATAAATAACTCGACATTCCTGTTACTACTCCATTTATAAATACTTACATACCCACATATCCAGTTCATATAAAAGAAGTTGTATTAATAATCCATGTTGCTACTATATAGGATATTTTGAAGCAGTGATGGCTCAGTGGCATTGGCTATGGACTGCCACGCAGCAGGTCCATGGTTCGAATCCCGCCGCGGGCTTGTGCTTCACCGCATGGTGGAAAAGCATTTTGCGAATGCCCGCCTGCCTAGCGACCACCCTCAAGTAGAAAATCTGTCGCCAATCACCTTACGGTGTGTTCCGGCAGCTGTCCTTGAGAGCCAGTGAAATTACAGGCACATGAGACTTAAAAACTATGTATCAAAGTAACGGGCGCAGTGTAATTCGTGACTTGTGATAAAATGCATGTGTTTAGGCAGAGGTTAGTCCGCTTAACATCAAGTGGGCCTCGAGCTTGTTCCGTCACAATAACCTAAAAAAAGTATAGGCTCGTGACGCGGCTTATTGTAATAGGTATCAACTTTTGTCTATACGTTTCATACAGATACATAAGGTACAGTCAAAGGGTGACTAATTTCTTAACTACTTTTTTCCAAGTCGTGTGTGAAACACGTAATGTATCTAATCTCACAACACATATGGTACCAAACCATTATTCCTTCCATGTTGTCTCCCATACAACTCTCTACTCTCTCTCTACAATTCTCCCAGAATAATGGGTTGGATGGGATTCAATATCCCATCCAGGGTGCCGGGTTAGAATTGCTCCAATTTTTTTTATTCAGATAGAATAACAACGGAATCATAAAAATAGTTATCATGATAGCATATTTTCAAATTTCTTATTTTTTGGTGCATAAATAGATTATAAAGCATTTGTTTTTATCACGATACTGCGGGCTATCTAAACAAAATGGACATTAGAAGCAAATGTTAATAAAATCAGTCAATTGCAATTAATCACGATTAATTATTCTTATACATATTTTTTTTATATAATGCTGATAGAATATGTACTTTCCATTTTCATATTGAGTTGAAAATTTAGCAATTATTAGATTCTTTGATGGATACTTTACGTTTTTGTGGAGGTACACATCGAGTTCTCTCTTAAAAATTTGTGCAAATGTCCCTCTGAGTAGCTAGAGTAAACATTTCAAGTGGACGTCCTTGGTAAAACCGAAAATAAGAGGAATAGCGAGAAAAAGTTCATACAAGCCTCGGGCCACACTAAGTAAATAAAAATAATTGCATTATGAGATAGAGTGGGCCCAGGATATCTTCTTGTGGGAGTCGTATGAGGCACCGAAGGGAAAAAACTGAAAAGTAGGCAGCACGCCTTCTTAAGATATGCCATCGTACACTACGATCCCCAAGACGCCTGCTTAGTGAGGGGGGTTATGGCAAACCAATCTTAGTAGGGGAGGCTTTTGTTCTAATGTGAAAGTTATGGCTGTTGCGGAATGCGGCATATTATAATCAAAAATGGCCTGAAAAGTAACTAAAAATTCCAAAATTTTTGTGATATCATAGTCAGTGATAGGTCAGTAGTAAAACCATTATGCTCCATCCAGCCAGACACAATTTGGAATTCAGCGCTATCAAGGTTTATTAATGCAATCTATTAATAAACCTTGACAAAACTAGTATTATGATCTTTAATAACTATAAGCAATTGACATTTAACATTAATCATTCTAATAAATCCATAAATGACATTTCAGAAACAAAATTTTTAGGACTCCATATAGACTCATGCCTCACCTGGAAAACACATGCTGAAGTAGTTTGCGCTAAATTAAGCAGTTATTCTTACGCGCTGTACATGATTTCAAAAGTTGTATGCCAATCAGCAGTACTCACATCTTACCACGCATATGTAACTTCTACCCTACGCTACGGGATTATATTTTGGGGCAACTGTACGAATAGGGAAACAATATTTAAGGCACAAAAGAAGTGTTTGAGGTCCGTGTGTCATTTACAAACAACAGACTCTTGTAAACCTCATTTTAAACAACTCAAGATATTAACACTTCCATGTCTATATGAGGTAAGCTTGTTTACCTATGTAAATAGGAATTTGTTTGAGGCTTTTAAAAGCGATCGCTATAAAAACAAAGTCGCTGAGTTCCCACATACGTCTGCATTGTTTGGTAAAAGCTTATTTGGTATGGCTCCAAAGTTATTCAACCACATACCAAAATCGATATTAGATTCTGATTGCGTTATTACCTTTAAGAAAAGACTTTATACTTTTCTAGTTAATAAAAGTTATTACACAGTTAACGAATATTTAGATGACCGTTATAATTAGTTCATGTTTTTAATCTTGTTAGAACTGATAAAAGTGTTATTCAAATTGACATAATATATTTTTTAATCTATGCTTATTGCTGTGTAAAAATATCTATCATTGACACTGTGAATTGACTTTTATATGTAATGAAATGACTAATGTAACTTAATATAGTAATTAAATTTATCTGGATCATATTTTAATGTATAATAAATAATGTATGTTAATATTGTAATAATAATCTGATATAACTTCAATTTTTACAAACTTTTGCATACCATAAAGGTGGAATATGGAGAACTTTGTATAATTAATAATATAATATAAAATTACTTGTTTACTACCCATGTTCATGCAATAAATATATTTGAATTTGAATTTGAATTAGCTGTGATCGTCTCACTAGCCTACGAGAGGTGCGGTCCGATTTGCGCAATTGGTACCAAAAGTACGCTCACAGCTGGTCAGATTTTTACGATGGGCATCTCTCGTTTGCATGGCTGATAGGTGTGATGTGATCGATGACTTCACAACTCAGCATAAACAGCATTATCCCGCGGTAATTACTGGCATTCGCGGCAACGTAGGTACTCCGTGCCTATAGCGCTCTGAGCGTATTTCGGATCAAGCGTTGGCTTGCTAACGAATCTGTCACTCAAAAGTAACAAAAAAATTGAAAACTCAAAAGTTTAAAGAAATAAATAATACAGACCCACCAACTTATCTGTTCAGGTGGCAGGAAAAAGAACTAAAACTTTCCCTCAAATTGTGACAGTCTGTAGTTGATTTCCATGACCAGTAGCGCCCTCGAAAACTGCACAGTTAAGTTGGTGGTACTATACCTTTTAAAGTAGTATGTATTTGTTTAGATAGATGGATGATGTAATATGCACGCTTTTACTTCGATTTGATTATAGTATCACATCTGATTGGTAGTAGTGCAAACGGCCGTAAGCGAGTATATGCTAATCGATCCAATCATTAGTATTGTTAGCACGTTAGAGCTATTGGCGCATTTGGCATGCTTGGCGCAAAATGGCTATAGATTGACGCGTTTTTGGCGGCAAATCTATAAGTAATTTTCACGCATAGTGACGTAATAGTTACGTCCATATTGAATCGGGTTACTGACTTATAGAAAGCCCAAGATATAAGCTATAAAACTACATATAAATAGATATAAGCTATAAGGCTACATATAAATATTTTATGTCAGGTAATTGTGTGAAATCTGTTTTTATAAGATCTGTTTTTAAAAATATGTTCTAGCATTACTAGAACAGATCTTTATCAAAATCTATTTATTTTGTAGCAGTAAGAAAATAATATGTTAATCTGATCACATTATCTATGGCCAAGAAAATTCCGAAACACGTTTCGTTAAAATTTTCTATCTATACTTATAATAAAACTGTAACAGATCAAATTATGTACATAGCTGATATATTAATTTAAAAAAATTACCGCAATCTGTAGCTGACACTGATGCCAAAGCTGTATTTTTTTTTATTTTTGTCTTTTTTTTTTTTTTTTTTTTTATGCCTGATAGTTTAGCCTTTGACCACAAAATCTGTTTGATCACAATGTCTGTCTGTATCCCGGCCGCGCATCACTCCAAAACTACTGAATGGAGTTCAATGAAACTTAACACGATTTGAGTTCATACGACGAAGAAGGTTATTGTATACTTTTTATCCCAAAATTTAGCTCGGTTCCCTCGGGAAAGGGGATGAAATTCAAAATGAACACGTAGTTGTAATTTAATAACGCTTAGTCCGATTTCAATTATTCTTTTTTTGTTAGAATAGTGACGAGTGAGCCCGGCACCCCACGGGCAGCCGGGCACCTCACGAGCATTCCGGCACCCCACGGGCAGCTCGGCACCCCACAAGCAGCCCGGCACAACACGTGCAGCCGGCACCATTATTTAGTTTTACAAGCTTGCTAAAATAAAACTCCAATATCTGGAACATTCGCGTCAATCAGATTTTTTAACTATCTATCTCTTGCCGGATACATTTTGGTAACTGTGGAGTGGAAGTGCACAATCTAATATATTTTCATTCTTCCGTCAAACAAGGAGAACCTCGACAAGGTAAGACGCTGTTTTAAAATCGAAATTCCAAAGAAACGCACAAAGTACTTTGCTTCAACATTTATTGTGCGAACCGCGAAGGAACTCTCTGAGTTACTTAACTACTGTCTTCTGGAAAATACAACCTGGGAGTTTTCAAACCCAAAGCAAAAACCTCCTTTTGTGAGCTAAGCTTTACTAAGAGTGCTTCACCGAAGACCACAGCGTTGCTTAAGCCATTGGCATCGGCAATACTAATAACAATAGATTTCATTCATAACTAGAACGCCGGCGTCTAATTTGGTATTCTGGTATATTGGTATATTTCGGATTTTACCTAAACTGATTGCGAGCTCTCTTTCACTCCTACGCAGTCCGAAAGTGACAAAATTTCAGCAATTGACAGCGTTTTAATTGGTTGCGTAGGGTTTTTCTTAGGAATAGTAAATATCGATTCTGATCGATTTTGAAGAGCTCGTAGCGAAGTTTACTTAGCTGTTCTCAACCGATCAGCAAAATTAAGCAACGTAGCGCGCGGTCATGAGTTGGATGTGTGACCGTTAGTGACATTACTATTGAGCGTTTCCGTGCTTCGGAGGGCACGTTAAGCCGTAGGTCCCGGCTGTTGTCTTAGTATCGTCTTAGGATAGGTCCAGTCGTCAAAGCATGGTGGTAGGGCTTTTTGCGAATGCCCGCCTGGCTAGCTCAAGTAGAAAATCTGTCGCCAAGCACCTAACGGTGTGTTCCGGCAGCCGTCCTTGAGAGCCAGTACTTCTAGGTTAGCCTAAACAACATCTTTGACCACATCATCACTTACCATCAGGTGAAATAGTGGTCAAAGGCTAAAGTATTAAGCATAAAAAAAACTTATGATTTTAATACCCATGCATCGAAAATCGCGATAAATTATGCTGAGATTGCTAGATAATAAAACCGACTAACATCGTCATATTATTAAGCCCACTATAATAACAACAACATAAATTCTAAGCCTGTTCTATGTCTATTACTTAAGGGAAGTGTATTCATAGCATTTGCCGTACAAAAAAAATTTCGTCATATTATATATAGTTACGTACCAAGTATTCAAGCATGATGAAATGCTGGCCTTAGTGCCATCATACAATATCGTCATAATCTATTGCGCATCGAAGTAGATTGATAACAACCATATAGATAGGTAGGTAGGTAACATATCAATATCATCAAAGCTATTAAGGCCCTAAAAGGTAAGTGTTTATATTAGGTATATGATAAATAATATATTCTTATCTTTGATTCAGTATTACAAATACATAGGTATAGCATTAATCCTAAAACTAATTAAAAGTAAGAAGATTAATCAAGTACTTACCATACCCAAATAGCCCACAAATCACCAACACCCCAATCACTCTGTTCATGTTGACTGACCACCACTGCTATCTCTCAAGTACCAGCTGCCACAATGATTTACCCCGGTAGGTATGGAGACAGGACCTAGGTACGTAATATACCACCTACGACCGACCACAGACGGATTCTACCAGTCGTTGGGAGGAAATGAATACTTGACAACTGTAGAGGATGTGGCCGATTTGTCTGGTTGAGTATTTCGTAATGCTCATTGATTGGGTAGGTAGACTAGGTATGTATATAATACCTAGATCACAATCAATTTAGCTGTTTTGAACTGGACTGTGTTCTTGTTTCTAAAGTAAGAAAAAAAAACAAAAAAAATTTATAACAAAAATGTTTTACTCATTATTAATCAATGCGCGTCATATAGAACCTGAATAGAACTTCATCCGTGAATGGACGATATCGCCCTTGTGGATGCCAAAGGAAAGGAACCTGTACAGAATTTTTAATACCCGGCTGCGTATACTGTTTCTTGTAAAATCTGGTTTTGAGATTAATCAAATTAACTCCCATCAAATTTCGCCCACTAAAATATTTCCTCTTTCTCACAGGATAAAATAAGGATCATAAGTTAATATTGGAATGTAAACGAAGCGGAAAATTACTCGGTAGAATCTTCCGGACTCCACAAATTTCAATTAGACTAGATAGATTGTAGTACCTATTGCTTTTATACGAAAGTGAAACACAAGATCATGAAAAACTTTTAATAAATACATTGGCAACTCACAAACATAACAATAGCTATACAATTGCTAGCATATCATCGAGATTCGCGACTCATCTAGGTCAATAGGGTGCGAACTAGAGATTATCATCTATTTACACGACGTTGCTAAGTTACTTTACATGTAGGGACTATGTTTCACACTATCCTTCATATAACACACTAAAGACATTCAAATTAAATAAATACACATCTTTACATTCACTAATCTATTCCTCTATCGAATTGATCAACATTTTATGGCTTTAAAAATAGCGTCTTCAGTAAAATACATTTTCTATGACCGTTTTCTTATCTGGAATGAGATATTTTATTATTCAGCGCTATAAACTAAATGTTTACTTTCAATTCAATGTAAATTTATCTAAACACAGTGCCATCTATAAATAGGCTACCTACATAATTATGTGTGGTACACATTGCTTAAATAATACTTAAACATGTCTTGGAATGGAATTGATTAATCATTAGGAAAAAGAATTTAGTGATAGATAAGTTAAAACTTTGAAAATCTCGGTTGGTTTGTTGTATTGTGTACAAATAGATATTTGATACAGATTATACATCTTTATAATCAAACATTCATTTCAGACGTGTATTATTATTATTGAATGGTTGACATATGAGAGTAAGACCGGATGTTATCAAAATAGAGTTTAAGATGCTTCTGAAGAAAAGAGAAACGAATAACTTGTCCCCATTCTCGTAAGCAGTTGTAGCTACTTCTAAAGTCTGTCTCATGTCATCCATTTTCACTTCTAACAGTGAATTCTAAGTAGATTGCTCTAGAACCTCAGGAGTGCGAATGTGAGCAGCATCAGGACTGTAGCTCCGACGGGAATGGAAGCGGAATTGCAGCCGTCTTCCAGGCAGGAGCAGACTTCCTGTCTACCGCCGAAACCTGACCGCTGGTAGCAGCGACCCTGAGGAGAGGAAAAAATTATGTAAATGTGGATAAAATACAAGAAATTTGGAGCTAAAATATGTGACTCGATGCTCCGCCTGCTGTCACTTCTTTCTCTTCAAGGTGTGTGTAACCCATGACATAGTACATGACTTAACTGTATGCAGTGGTTTCCTTACTTTTTTATCTTGTAAAACATTGTTTATAGGAATAATAATGTAACATGAGATTCTATCATATGTTTAGTTGATAGGATAGCCTTTAATGTCTATCTCACCTGTTGATTAGTGTTGATGTGATTAAACGTGGTAAAAGGATAGGCTTTGTAGGAATGGATTGTCAAAAATTTCAATATATAGTCGCAGATGACAGAATACAGATATATATATATATATTTACTACAATAATAAGTACTTGTAATAACCAAACCAATGTCACCTCCACAAGCACCAGTGGGTGTCGTAAGAGGCGGCTAAGGGTAAAATATCTGAAAGTGGGCAGCAGCGCTTTCTGAGGAATCGCTATCTTATACTGCGATCCCCAAGACGCCAAGCGTGGGGATTATGGCAAAATCCCCTTAATGGGGTTCAGCAATCTGTGTTCAGCAGTGGACAACCCGGCTGATATGGTAATAACCAATTACACATATCATATATATATTTGCACAAATTTCACTAGCAATTTATGAATAAAATTAACATATTTAACTAAAAAACTTAAAATTACTACATAACTAATCCAATATTCCGCTACCATTAGGCAGTGTTCCCAAAATGCTGGCCGCATTGCCACGTTGTATGGCAATGCTTATCCTCTGTGCAAAGTATATGCCAGCATTTTGGTCACAAGTAGCGTCGACCAGACGTTTTGAGACGTGTTTGAATAATAGTTTGGCGCTCGGTCCCCACGGTCCCAGCGTTTCGACCCCAAAAGGCACAAACATAACAACTACTGAGATTACTATATTTGGGCCTTTTGAGGCCTTCTGCCTTCTTTTTTAGTTAAATATGTAAATTTTGTTCCTACTTATGTTAATAAATTTATGAATACAATGCGATTTGTTACAAAATAAATCATATTCGGTGTTGGCGTTCAGGGATTTCTTGAGGGTGTCCAGGGAGCGACAGAGAGGGGACTGGCTTCGCGCCACTGTGCAACCACGGGAAGTGCCGAATAGCTTGTGCCTACGGCTAAGACTGTGATATATGTCACATCAGGCACATCTAATGAGCACAAGAGATTGTGGACGCCAGCTAGTTGATGTTCTCCACTAAACATTTTGCAGCAATAGAGAGCTGATGAACGGACTTCCTAGCTTCCAGTAAGTGAAAACTAAGCTGCCCAAAAAGAAACTTCGTAGGTAAAGGAACGGGTAATAACGAACGACGAAATGCATCTGTTATAGGTTACTGTTTAAAATCAGGTGATACTCATCCAATAAAAAAAAACCCCAAATTAAAATTTGCTAATTTTGTCACCCACACACGTATAGAGTTTACAAAAACTTTCTTGTAACTTTTGTTGGAAGCGTATTTAAGTTGGTGTAATAGGGGCTATAAAACACAAAGGACAGTGAACGCATATAAACAAGAATAGACGACAAAAGAATATTTAATAAAAATAGGTTTTCTATGACAACACGAAGGACAACACAAAAACATAATAAATAATATAATGTTATATTGTTCAAAGTTTTGACTGCGGGTTGTAATGATTAGATAGCGGTGTCCGGTTGTTACAGATTAGCTAAAACAAATATAATGTTCGGTTTGGGATTTTTTTCTGCGATAGTATACTATTATTTCTAAATAACATAATAACAACTAGAGCAACAATTATAGTCATGTGCAGGATCCGCGCCATCCACCCCTATAGCCAGGGTATACTCTAACCGCTAAGCCAACGTGACATATGACTCGTGACTCTAATTTTTCCTTTCGTTTTTAACCATCGCATGGGGATGGAGCAACATCTTTAGTTCGACATACGTTGTGCTACAAATGAGGCTATTTTTAACCAACTTAAAAAGGAGGAGATTCTCAATTCGCCTGTATTTTTTTTCTGTTTTTAACCTCAGAACTTTTGACTGGGTGAACCAATTTTGATATTTTTTTTATTTGATAGCTGATGATTGGCTTGTGGTCCCATTAAAATTTCATCAAAATCGATCTGTTTTTGATTTACACTTTTTTAAGCCTGATAGCATAGCTTTTGACCACTATCTCACCTGATGGTAAGTGATGATGGGGGTCGAAGATGTTGTTCACGCTAGCCTAAAATTACTGGCTCTCAAGGACAGCTGCCGGAACACAGTGTTAGATGCATGGTGACAGATTTTCCACTTGAGCGTGGTAGCTAGCCAGGCGGGCATTCGCAAAATGCTCTACCGCCATGCTGTAACGACTACTATCGGAAGACAACAACCAGGACCGACAGCTTAACGTGCCCTCCGAAGCACGGGATAGCGCTCAGTAGTAATGTCACTAGCTGTCACCCATACAACTCATGACCGCGGCCAATCGATCCCGTAAGTAGCAAGGGTCACTAAAAAGGGTCAACATTTTTATTTTACTTGAAAACGGAACTGACTTCAACACTAACAGTATCATCAAGCTGGGATTTGCAGCATCGCGGCATTGAGCGTTATTCCAGTTAATTATTCATACCTATATCATTTCCTTATTACTATAGAAATCCAAAGAAAACTGAATAATTTGACCGAATGCCTTTGATTCGGTAATGTAACCAAAAATCTCATAAATTGGACTACAATGCCAAACGAATATTTGTAAAGCGTTATTGGTTTAACGTTTCGACCTTGTCAGTGGCTAACAGGATGACATGTGACACGGGAATGTTCCAGAAGGTTACGTGCGAACAGCAAATCAAATAGCTTTTTGAAGCGCTCGTAGCGAAGTTTACTTAGCTGTTCTCAACCGATCAGCAAAGTTAAGCAACGTCGCCCGCGGTCATGAGTTGGATGGGTAACCGCTAGTGACATTTCTACTGAGCGTTTCCGTGCTTCGGAGGGCACGTTAAGCCGTCGGTCCCGGTTATTGTCTTAGGATGGCAGTCGTTATAGCATGGTGGTAGGGCAAATGCCCGCCTGGCTAGCTACCACCCTCAAGTAGAAAATCTGTCGCCAAGCTCCTAACGGTAGCTGTCCTTGAGAGCCAGTACTTCTAGGTTAGCCTGAACAACATCTTCGACCACAGCATCAGCATCAGGTGAGGTAGTGGTCAAAGGCTAACCTATCAAAAACTTCTTGGACAATTAAAAAAAATATAGTTGGTTTTTATTCAGAAGAAAGGACAGTCGAATCTTGATGATACTTTTTTGTTAGGTAGAGTCACAGATCGCCTCATTAATCTGAGGGTAGAGCATACTATACCTATAAGTTAGTCCTATACATATATGTCATCAATTTAGGTAAATACACATTTGCGTAGATGTAGACCCCATATTCAAAAATTTTTACAGATTAAACAACTTTAAACGGTTTAAATCGCGTACATTTATCATTATTATTGTCTCGACGTTTCAAACACTTTGCAGTGATCGTGGTCACGGGGTGAATGTTTACAGATTATTCGAATTGTATTGTTCAAAATCCTTCCTCACTTTGTTCGAAACCAAAATACGATAAAACTGATTGATTTTATTAAATTGTTTATTTAATATCAGTCAATTTACAAAGAATAAAGATTATATATCGAAAATAGTTCACTTTTGCTTAAAGCATTACTGGGTTTTAACTCTCGATTGCGCGGTAAATTCACTTGCTGTAGTGCCCTTCAAACCTAAGCACATGCTTGGAGGTAGAATGTATGTTACTGCAGTGGTACCCAGCATACGGCCTTGCTTAAGAGGCCTACCACTTGGTTGGTACCCCCGGAGGACCACGTGTGGGGTATGGATATGAGGCGTACTTTCCCACAGACGAGAGTGACTGATCCCAAAAAGTTAAGCCTGCTTACAATCATCGACCTCCACGTTACTTACTATCAGAGCATCTGACCTGATAGTAAGGAATCTTGTGTGCCTTTGAACGTAATCTCTCACTGGTTAAGGCTAGTTGCCTTTTAAAAAACTGCTTCTGTGAGGTACTACTGTCATCGGAATCATTGGCAAAATCTGCACAGCATTTAACTGGAACGCTTGAACAGGTTCTTTAGGGAAGCGAAATGACAAATCACCTGTTGACTACTTGACAAAGCAATTTTATATTTTTGCTCAAGTGGTATTCTGTTTAGTGTCGCATAAATATCTTATCAAGAGAATATAGCATATATAAATTATTTAACACATATACGAAGTAGAGTTGGTAGGCCCTCCACTAGGTGGTCTGACGACATCGTAAAGATCGCTGGTATAAAGCCAATGGTTACAAGTGGCTAGAAGTGGTTCATTGTGGAGATCTATGGGGAGGCATTTGCTCAATAGTGGACGTCTTCCAGCTGATGATGAAAACCGAGGCCAAAACTTTTAACCTGTTTCTTTTCTTAATATGTTCACTTGTTCAAGCCTTTGTGTTTTTAGAGAAAACAAATTATGCCGACCCCCGTGAAGGAAAAAGGGTGGGAAAGTAATGATGATAAGTTCATAGCAACAATACAAGACTAGTCAAGTCTGCTTATCAATATGAATCTATAATGGACTCGACTAGGTGAATTTTGACAGTTTTGGTAGTCTACTAACTTCATATCGTTCATATTGAGTCAATATTGATTCAATCTCGGTTTCATATGAAAACGAAACGAAAGAATAAAATAATAATAACGAAATTGTTTTCTGAATTACCTTACACTTCTTTTTTATGTTTTGTTGGCAATATCGTCAATACAGCCTAGATTCATCATAGACTCATATAAGAGATCAGCAGACTACCGATTCTGTCTTCTATGAATCTTGAATGAATCTATGCTGAATATGAACATGTAATTAGCAGATTTGGCCCCATGGTCTATTACACTTGCCTAACAAGTTACTAAAATGCCTTGTAGAAGTTAATTGTAAAGACAACCCACCTTGTAATTCGTTTCATCCCATCCGCACCCTCTAATGACCCTGCTGTCTGGCGGCATGCCGTTCATTTCAAACTCTACCACTTGGGAAATCTTCCGGCACATTGTATCCTTCGGCCCGCAGGGGAGTCTCAGAGTGTCAGGCAGCTTCTCAAGGAGACAGCGGGAGTCATTGTGGCTGTTGCACTGGTAGCAGTTTATTGCTAGACCTGTAGGAGATGGTTTCCATTAATACTGTCTTCGATGCTAAACAAAGAGATATCAAAAAAGACTATGATTGTAATCTGTGATGATTGATTGCTTGATTATTAATATGTTCAATTCCAGTCTAAATCCACGTTTCTTTTGGTATTAATGTATTATCCAGGAGAGGTCTACTAAGAAGTCCATAAAGAAGACGTGGTTAATAATATTTAACTCTTGACCCCTCCTCGATTTGGGATATAAAAGAGTAAGACAAAGTGGTATCTTCCTCTCTGGGATACAGGTGGGCTGTGACGTTATGTATGTATGTAAGCAACCTTAACTTTTATTTAATAACAGCTGATAGGCCAGCCTTTAACCACTATCTTACCTGATGGTAAGTAATAACGTGGTCGAAGGTGTTGTTAAGACTAACCTAGAATTACTGGCTCTCAAGGACAGCTGCTGGAATACACCGTTAGGTGCTTGGCGATAGATTTTCTATTTGAGGGTGATAGCTAGTCAGGCGGTCATTCGCATAATGCCCTACCCCCATGCAAAAACAATGTGTCAGGAGAACTTGTTGTACGTCTAAGCTTTTTGTTTGCGTGGTGCGTCGTTCGTTCAAAGCGCATTTTGGCAAGCCAAGGCTCCGTATCCACTAGAGATGTGCGAGAAGATGAGCGGTGTGCGAGGAAAAAATCCACCAATAAGATCACTTCATTTCCCTAGCCTCGCCGAACGCAACGATCTTATTGGTAGAAGTTTTTCTCGCACACTGCTCATCTACCTCGCACAATGCACATATACTCGTATGTTAGATACGCAGACCTTATACCTACCTAGTCGACGCTCGTTAAATTTATAATCGAATATAGTTTGGTCGTTGCGCTATCTCACCTGATGGAAAACGTTGGTGCGGTAGACGCGGCCACACTGTTGGCAAATATGTACGTTCCGGTTTATTTAATTTTATTAAAATTTATAAAATTATTTAATCACACCTTAGGAGGGAATTCACTAGAGTAATACCTACATTAAAAAAAACGAAGTAATTGCTTCAACTATGCTCTAAATTTAATAACAAAACAATAGTCGATTACAATTTATTACAGAAGAACTAAAAAGTTTACTTTAAACTAATTTGGAAATTTAAAGACATACAAGGCATACCTTTTTGTTATAATTAATAATATTAAGAACCTTATTTAGTTTGTAAACAAATTGTACATTATATGTCAAATGAACTATTATTATTATAAACAATTATGGTTAGTATATTTATTACGCATATTTTGAGCTCATTATTTCAGAAAAAGTAGAATTGATACGTGCGCGTCATGCTAAGGTCATAAGTAAAATAAGTAAAAAGTATATAAGAAATTAGATATTAGAAGACTAAAATCTAATAGGTCACATATTCGATAAAAATTTGACTTGGTTGCTTTACACCTACATACTCTATAAAATCTCTTCCTACACTTCCCTTTCTTGTAAGCAACTCCATATTCAATAAACGATATAAAATATTTTTCTATGTTCAATTAGCTGTTGTACCTACATAATGTAGGCGTAGTGAACAACTCTTATTGAAAGAACAAGCCTGGTTCAGACAGCACTTAACCACACTGTTACAATTCCTAAGCGGTCGCGTATTTGCTTTGTTGGTATATTACCAGTATATGTAACCACATTAAGCAAAGGGTGTGAAGCTGAACGCTGAACTTGTATTCCGAACTATATTAGTTGGGAGTGTAAGTTTTGTATGTTTTTTTTCATTGCTTTTCCTTTGACCACAATCTCACCTGATGTTAAGCGATGATATGGCTAAGAATTAACCTAGAATTAAAGGATTACTATCTATAAAAGGACAGCGCCCGGAACACAATGTTTTCCGCCTTGCGCCGCCACGCCGAGCGCACCTCTCCGCAGCTGCAAGTGACCCTCCAGTGAGACCGCAATAGTCCCCGCACTATTGCCGTCTCGCCTGGACCATCGTTCCGACGCTAGTTGCTACAGTGCGCATTGAAGAGCGTGATCCCGATTCAGCTTGTGTTTGTCTGTGCAGGAGCCGAGAGTTTCGTCGAACGCCGTGCGACGCGAGCTTCGTGCTTGCTGAGGCGGCGCTCCACCGTCGAGCAACCACCGCCCCGGACAAGCCCGGGTCGGTGTTGCTGCGTTAAACTGCACTGAAAAGTGCAGTTTATTTCTTGTTTCGCGTCTTTGTTTCTGCACAAACAACAACACCCGCTCAACAACACACTTTGTGCTGTTAAGCGGCATCGTTCAGGCAGGTGGAGCCCTACCGGGTTAAGCTCGCTCGAACGATCAAATCCGCCATTTGCTGCGGTCGCAGAGTGATCCCTAACGGTGCCAACTACCTCTGTTGATTTTTGGTTTAACCTTGTACCGCGGCCTTTTCCCGCCTCACGGGATCAGCCGAAACAAGCAGGTCTCCGGGGCAACTGGCCTTGGGGTCGCCCCTAGTCAATCCCGGAGTCGTTAGGACACCCCTTCGCCGCCCCAGAAAAAAAGTGCGGATAGGGACACACACCTAGGGATACACAGTAGGTACTCACTCCCTCTCACACAGTGAGCTCACAGGTTGTGCGAGGGAGACACTACCCTGGTTAGGGCATCCTGAGTGCACCCCTCAGGATGCAGCCCCGCCCTACCAATAGTGAGGTAGAGGTCCTTCAGACCTTTGCCTTACGGTACCCCGACCTCTACGCTGCTCATCAAGCAGCCCTCACCTTAGACGCAGAGAGTGCCCGCCTCACGGACACTCCCATTGCTCCCTCCGGGACCTCCGTCCCCACTTACGATGACCCTCCGGCGCCATCCTACTTACAGGAGAGCCCGGACTCCCCCGCCCCCGGCCCTGATAACAGGCGCGCGGTAGTAGCCCCACCCCGCTCTCGCTCTCGCTCACCGATCGGTCGGTTTGCGAGCATCGAACCTGCCTATGTCGTTGTCGAGTCAGTTTCAGACTCGGAAACGGACATGGAGGTCGACCAACCCCGCGCCTCACGCACAGACTCAGAGGATTCCGACAACGACGGCTATACCGTCGTAGATCGAAAACGCAAGCGCGCCCCTAAGGCCGCTAACTCCGGGCCTTCCGCCCCGCCCGCTAAGGCAGCCGCCAAAGCACCTACCGCCGGCAATAGGCCGACCCCCGCCCCGCGCCCCGCGTCCCCGCCTTCCGCAACCGCTTCGGCTACAGCGCCCTCTCAGGACGCTAACGCACGCCGCGAAAAGCCGCCTCCGCCTTTGTTCATCCAGGACAAAGGCAAATGGGATATGCTATCCCGCCTCCTCACGGATCGAAAGATCAGTTATACGAACGCCCGCTCCACGCAGCAAGGCATTAAAGTTCAGGTCTCCTCTGTTAACGACCACAGAGCGTTAACCAAACTCCTCCGTAAAGAGAGCATAAGCTTCCACACTTATGCGCTCGAAGAGGAGAAAGTCCTACGCGTCGTCATACGCGGTGTCCCGAAGGAAGTCCGTACAGACGCTGTACATGACGACCTTAAAAGACAGGACTTCCCTGTCCTTGCCGTACACCGTATGTACAGTGGCAAAGACAAAAGCCCATACGACCTAGTACTCGTTGTACTAGACCGATCCCCGGAGGGCAAGACCATCTTCAACCTGAAGACGGTCTGCGGTCTCTCCGGACTAGATGTTCAGTCCCCATTCAGGAATGGCTCTCCTTCACAGTGCCATAACTGCCAACTATACGGGCACGCTGCCCGATTCTGCTTCGCTCGTCCTAGGTGCGTTAAGTGCCTAGGCGATCACGCCACAGAAAATTGTTCTCGCACGAGGGACTCACCCGACCCACCCAGCTGCGTTCTGTGCGGCACCCAGGGGCACACCGCCAACTACCGCGGTTGCCCGAGGGCGCCACGCACAAACCGCAGGGTGGCAACGGAAAGGAGACCTCCGCCACCTCCTCGTCCCACCTATGATAGGTGGCAGCGGGTCAGCCCTAAGCTGACAGTAGCACCTGCCTCACAGGTGACTCCCGCTCCTCTCCCAGCTAGGAACGCGTGGTCAAAGCCACCGAGCATGGTTAAAACCATCGCTCCCACCCGCGCCCCGGCCCGCGCACCCGTCCCCGCCCGTACCGCGGCCCCTGCCCGCGCACCGGCCCCGGTCCGCGCGGCACCCCTGGCACCTCCTGCCCTCATTCCACGCGCCGCACCTCGCGTCGCCCGGCCCGTGGCCCCACCTCCTATGCCACTGATGGACTCCTCTCTTCAAGAGGATATAGCGCTAGTCAGCGACCTTGCTATGTCCATCAATATAGATGAGGTCCGTGCTCTAGCACGCAAGATGCACTCCGCACAATCACCTGCGGAAGTCATCCAATATACGCTGGAACATGCCAGCCTCCTTAGCGCTCTAAAGCGCTTCGCCCCCCAAACTCCCCCTCAGTACACCCACTATGGGTAGTACAACCTTAAGGAATAAACCGCGCTCAGTTTCGTTAGCGTCCTTCAACGCTAACGGCCTCTTCAGACAACGTGACCTTGTACACGACTTTTGTAATACCCACCTGATCGACATTATATGCGTGCAGGAAACCCTACTAAAACCGGGGAAGGCGAACCCCAGGTTTGCCAATTTCAGAACGGTACGTAATGATAGAGTGACCGGTCGTGGAGGAGGCACTCTTATCTATTACAAAAGGTCCCTGCACTGCATCCCCATACCTACCCCGACTCTCACTACTATGGAAGCATCTTGTTGCATGCTAGCCATGACGGGTCATCAACCCCTAGTCATAGTTTCCTGTTACCTACCTTGTAAAAAGCGTGTCGCCCGCGCTGACTTAGTAGCACTTTTCTCACTAGGAAGCGCCGTCCTTCTGATCGGTGACTTCAACAGCAAACACGTCCTGTGGAATTGTAATGTCAACAATTCCAACGGTGTTGACCTTGAACGCCTAGTCGCTGACTTAAACTTTGACATAATAGCTCCACTCGAGCCCACTCACTACCCCTACTTCGACCACGGCCGTCCCGACTTACTCGATATGGCACTTTTCAAAGGCGTAACACTTCAGTTACGCTCTATGGAGGTGTGTCACGAATTACATTCTGACCACCGCCCCATAATACTGCGACTAGGCCCCGACCCAACATCTGACGTACCCTGCCCGACCAAGACGATAGTGAACTGGAAGCTCTTAGGTGAATCCCTAAAGGCTATCAGCTCACCCGACCTTGACAAAATCCCTGACGACATTGTGACTAAAGATGACGTATCCCTCGCTATCGACTCTTTCACTAATCACCTCTCCACCGTAGTAGGTGCATCCGCAAAGGAAGTCATAGTGCCGGACGACCGGCGCCTTGTCATTCCAGCGGATGTGAGACGATTAGTGACTAAGAGTAAAGCAGTGACCCGACATTACGACTCCTACCCAAGCAAAGTAAACAAAACTCGGAAACGCCACTTTGAACGCATGGTTGAAAGTCGCATGTCCGAGTTGCGTGATCAGAGCTGGGGCGACAAACTTTCAAACCTCGTGCCGAGCCACCAGGCTTACTGGCATCTCGCTCGAGGTATGAAAGGTGTCGGACAAAGCGACATGCCCCCCCTATACAGACCTGTCCCCCTCGTCCCAGCGTTCTTTGACGAAGACAAAGCTGAGTGCCTAGCCGACAGCCTAGAGGCTCAATGCTCCCCCAATGTCGATCACGTAGACCAAGCTCACCTCGATACGGTGGACGCTGAAGTCGAACGTAAAAGCTCTGTGGTCATCTCTGAACTCCCCCCACTCACCCCAGTATCCTTCGCTGAGGTGACGAGACTGATCAAGGACCTCAAACAACGTAAAGCCCCCGGTGCCGACGGCATCTCTAACAAGGTTCTTAAAACCCTCTCCCCCCCTCTCATTCATCTCCTAGTCAGCATCTTCAATGCGGCTATGAACCATTGTGTGTTCCCTGACACCTGGAAATGTGCAAATGTCATTGGCATTCACAAACCGGGCAAGAACTCCTCTGATCCCACCAGCTACCGTCCCATCAGCCTCCTCAGCGCCCTGGGGAAGCTCTACGAACGGATCCTAGCGAACCGTCTTCAATCCCATGCTCGGGAACACCACCTTATTCCCGATGAGCAGTTTGGCTTTAGACCCAAACACTCATGCGTCCAACAGGTGCACCGCCTCACGGAGCACATCCTAGAGGGTTTCAATAAGAAACCCAAACCCCAATCGACGGTAGCAGTCTTCCTCGACGTAGCGAAAGCTTTTGACAAAGTCTGGCACAATGGCTTGATTTACAAGCTATACCACTTTGGCGTGCCAGAGCGTCTTGTGCTCACCTTACAAGACTTCCTAAGGGACAGAAGCTTTCGCTACCGCGTGGAAGGCACCCATTCCACTCCTCATCCAGTCAGAGCCGGAGTCCCTCAGGGCTCCGTGCTATCACCCATCCTTTTCGCACTGTATACCAGTGACATCCCTCGCGCCCAACCCAAAGTTTTTATAGCCCAATACGCGGACGATACCGCCATTTATTCCACTGGCTGGCATGTAAATAGACAGACATATTTCGTCATTCAACGGGCCATCACCGAGATCGGTGACTGGTTCCGAAAATGGCGCATAGCGGTCAATCCAGTTAAAAGCACAGCTATGTGCTTTACTGAGAAAACCCGCCCCCGCTATCCGAAGCCACTAATTCTGTTCGATGAACCCATTCCCTGGGTGAGAACAACCAAATATCTTGGAGTAACCCTTGATCGGAATCTCACCTTCAAAGATCACATTAATACGGTCCGTAACAGGGCGGCCTTTGTCATGGGTCGCCTAAGTCCCTTAATCTGTAAAGAAAGTAAAATGTCTCTTAGTAACAAGAAGACACTTTACACTGCTTGTATCCGCCCCATCATGACGTACGCATCCGTAGTGTTCAGTCATGCTAGTGAGGCCCACCTACATAAGCTTCAAGCCCTCCAAAACCGGTTTCTTCGCAGGGCAACCGGCGCTCCCTGGTACGTCCGGAGCGCCGAGTTGCACTGCGACCTAAACCTTCCCTCTTTAGCGCAGTTCAATAAGGGCTGCGTCCGCCGACACTTTGATCGAGCCCCCCACCACCCGAACCCTCTGGTTGTCCAGGCAGCGAACTATTCGACTGCCTCATCCGACCCATACTTCAAACCCCCCCGTCGCCGACCACGGCAGGTATTGGACGACCCGGATGACCCCATCGCAGCCATTACGTTGGCAGCTTTAGCGTTGTCCGCAAGTCGTCCTGGTAACATCCCCAGGTGTGCGGTAATCAGAGGTTACACAATCAAACACCGAGCTCGCCGGCGAGCTCGAGGCAAAAATAAAAACCCGATTAGTGTCTCTCCAAATAGTCACAGAGCAATATTCAATAGGGCCCATTCTCAACGGTACAACACTGCAGTTGTACCGGGGCATTTAGTTCCGATTCCCCCTTTGTCTCTCGGCAGCGAGACAAGCCGAGGTCCGAACCACAGTGGTGCCCTTGAGCTCGCTGTCACCCCTCCCGATAGTAGCGTGGCGTTTTCGGCGCCCGCAGGAGACGGAGGTATAAGGCGCTTTTCGCCTTATACGCCCGTCTCAGAAGAAGTGCCCTCAGCGCTTCTTCCTCCTGGGCTATAAGAGGGCCTCCCCTCGCCCAAAGTCCGGTGGAGCTGTACGTCCGTATAGCGGTAGACAGCATCTATGTCCTCCCTAAAAAAAAAAAAAAAAAAAAAAAAAAAAAAAAAAAAAAAAACACAATGTTAGGTGGTTAGCAGCATTTATTTTCTACTTGAGAGTGGTAGTTAAGCGGATGGGAATTTACAAAATCATCTTCTACCGTATGGCATAGCTCAAGTCTGCGGTGGGATTCGAACCATTGACCTGCTGTCAGTCTGTAGTACTGAGCGAACACTTTAAATTCAAGTGAAAAACACATGCTATTTAATTACTAGTAGTACCTACGTAACAATCGTTCAGGTACTTAAAAAAACTCTTGGGGATTGGAAATTGGACAAATAATTTTTGACTAAAAATTTTAAATAAATTGGCTCTCTTTCTATTCAACTTCATCGCGGTAGGCAAAGTTTAGAATTTATTCATATTGAGTGCACATTATACACATAACATAAAATTGCGAATCTTCTCTAACCAATTGAGCTAACATGACACAATGTATAATAAAAATAACTCTAATTTTCGCTCTCAAGTCTAAAACCAATTGAAAAATTGGTCTTGTTTGTAATACAACGCAAGTTGAACTATAGGTATCGCATCATCCCGATACGATGGTTGAAGAACGAGAACAAGAGTTATGAGTCATTGTGCTATGTTAGCTCAATTGGTTAGAGAAGATTTGCAAAATGCCCTAACCACACGCTATAACGACTGCCATCCTAAGATAACCGAGTCCGCGCTCGTGTTAATGCCACTAGTGGTCACCCATCCAAGTCATGACTAAAACGGAAGTTGCTTTACTGTGCTGATCCGGTAAGAACGATAAGGCAAACTACCCTACGAGCGCTTCTAGTTTATAATCTAACCATGTCTAGCCGTAAAATCGTAACATGGAGAGTATCGAAATATTATAATGTGGTGCGTGCTAATTGGTCGCGAATGACATCGTGGTTGTAACACCAGAACTAAAATATTTTAGGTATCGTAATAAATGGACAAGATAAAAAATAAGTTCAATGTAAAAAGATAATATAAGTATGGATATAAATGTCCACTTATTACTTTGCACACACGAGATTCTATGTTAGCAGAATAGACTCAGATTACCGCTCTTTCCATCTAACAGTGTTGGGCAGACAAGATCAATGAAAGAAAACAAAACAAAACTGGTAGTGTTTTAAAATTGCGTCTATAATACACCATATTCGGAATTCAAAAAAAAAATAGCAATTTGTCTCCTCTAGATTGTAATTCTACTTATAACTCTACCAATGTGCTCACTCATGATACTGACCAATCAGAGGAGAGTACACAATTTAACTGACATTCAAATCAGTATTTCGCAATTTAACTGACCTTCAAAACATATTATCAAATTGTATATCAGCATACAATTTTACAATCATATCACCAATCAGACGGTGCGTGTATCGTGTACATGTTCACAAACTTACGTCAAACCATGGTAAGATTATAATAATTGTACGTACATCCAAAATTTAAACCTAGATATGGTTTCTCATGATCCTTACATGTTTTTATAAAACCTTTATGTAAAACTAGAACTATTTTTTTTATTGAGTCCAAAGCCCAGCTTGCCTCAAAAAAGCTTGGTGTTTTGGCTAAGGTGAGACAATACTTCACACCGGGACAGTTGCTTAATCTTTATCAAGCCCAAGTCCGGTCGTGTATGGAGTACTGTTCTCACCTTTGGGATGGTTCTGCCAAATACCAGCTGGAGACACTGGAAGCTATTGAGAGGAGAGCCAAGAAACTCATTAACGACGACCACCGAGACTCCAGAGTCTCGAACATCGCCGCAAAGTCGCTTGTTTATCGGTTTTTTATCGGATACATTTCGGTGAGTGTGCAACGGAACTTCACAATTTGATTCCGCCATCCCCATTCTTTAATCGGACTTCCAGGGATACTCAGAAGCGCCAACGCTTTATGGTGGATATTCCATTTACCCGAACGAAGCGATTTACTTCTTCGTTTATCATACGAACCGCCAGGGAATGGAACACCCTGCCTGAGTCTGTGTTTCCGGTTAAGTACGATATGGGGGTCTTCAAAACGCGAGTGAATAGGTATCTTCTGGGTAAGCGCGCTCCATCATCGATCGCATCATCACTTAACATCAGGTGAGATAGTGGTCAAGTGCTACCCAGTTAAGTATAAAAAAAAAAATTTTTACAATTGTACGATTTTTTTCAATGACTGTAAGACATATATCAATGCTGACATATACAATGTAAATACGCGACTACGACGCTTTGGCGCCCCCGTTTTATAATATGCATTTAAATATCTTCATATTTGTAGATATGTGTGATAACTATATATTCTTATAAACCTATATCCAAACAAATTTATATTAATAATATAATATGTGAATTTTATGAAACGAAGGTCTTCAACGGACCTAAACAGTCTTATATAGACTTAAGATAGATTTAGAAAACAATTCATTAGAGTGTAGTTATTTTAATTTACTTTAAGATAGTTATAACAAACTGTATGTTTTTCGAAGAAAACGAAATGCTGTGAATTTTTCACAGCATCTGCTAAAACTCCAAGAGTTGTTTGCTAGTAACCGGTATCGGAGATGTCTTCATTGTCCTATTTATTGTTAGGACTTGAGCAAAATATTCGCATCGCATAAACTGTTAGGTACTCAAAAAAAAACCATGTACCTACCTATGCATGTAATGTATTCTCATCTCAATTTTGTCTATCAAACAAACACAAGCCAACCGCTTATAACTTACACGTATAACAAAGATGATAATTGAACCATTCAGACCGTGCCCTGAAACTAATACATCCACAAAGAAGCCCCACCCTTCACGGGTCGCCGTCCACCGCACCCCAACAATACATAAAAGCACAAACCTTGATGAAGCAAACTGCACAATACCGCCAAAAAGCAAACGAACGCGAGCGCCATTTTGGATTCAACAAGTCTAGTTCTGACCGGATAATCCCGCTGCAAGCCGCGCGTCTGCGGCCGGCGACTCGCTATGACTGAGGTGGTGGAACCACCTTGCTCTCTATACCCACTAGATCTATACCCACGTATGCGGAATGGAACCGCTTATCCAATTGCTCTACAAATTGACTGTGATGGGATGGATGTATCGGTTTCGTAACCCACAGGATGGAAGTCGCACCTTCCGCTGTGAGGGTCTACGAGCCGAGATTGCTTGTGATTTGAGCTGGATATGTTAGAAATTAATGTCTTCGTTACGCCCTACTGGCAATGAGACTCTTGAATAGAAACGGAGCAATTCTAATCATCGGGTTATCTGAAGAAAATGTCTTCGTTGAAATTGCTAGGTCTACGACGAGATTAATCTAGCTAGGATAGGAATAGCCGCGTCCTACTTAACTAAATTACGTGCTACGTCTTGTAGCCTGGAATACAACACGCCTCTGGAATAGTATCTAAGTACTTGTTGTCTACCCAAGGTTAGTGAGCAAAGAAAATAAACTGGCTAAGTGCGGGTAGGGCTCGTTCTTTAAGGGATCCGCATAGCAGTAGCACGTATACGAAAAAAGAGTTGGTTTTAGTAACTGATAAAACCAAGTTTTGAACTATATTATAAATCAGCGTTTTCAGTAACTGGTACATAGCATACCAAAATTGCTTATTGGTTTTAGAGATAGACACCGTAACAGCAAGCAGTTTTAACAAAAAACAACCGGCTTGAGGCCGTCAACGCATCCTCAAGACCTCTGGTGTTGCGGATTTTCGTGAGCGACGGGAGAAGAACTCAATGAAAGAAGAAGGAATCTAAGGAGGATAACTCAAATACTGCTCGTCAGATCTTACTGAAATTTACTTAGGATCATATTATGACAAGCACCAACTATCGAATATAAAAAAAAAACAACAAAATCTGTACATGCACCCTGTAAAGATTTTTGCGGTAACACTCAAAAATATTCCGGCCAGTACCATACAGTAATTTTGAAGCAGTGATGGCTCAGTGGCATTGGCTATGGACTGCCGTGCAGAAGGTCCACGGTTCGAATCCCGCCACGGGCTTGAGCATCACCGCATGGTGGAAGGGCATTTTGCAAATGCCCGCCTGGCTAGCGACCACCCTCAAGTAGAAAATCTGTCGCCAAGCACCTAACATTGTGTTCCGGCAGCAGTCCTTGAGAGCCAGAAAAATTACAGGCTAATGAGACCTAACAACTGTACGTCTCAGTGTGACGGGCACAGTGCAATTCGTCGTTGATGAAATGCGTCTGTTATAGGCAGACGTTAGTTCCACTTAACATCAGGTGGGCCACGGGCTTGTTCCGTCACAATAACATAAAACAAAAAAAAATACTTTTGAGAACCTCCTACCTTGTTTGAAGAGTAATTAAAATTGAAAACATTGAGAGCATATTTCATAGATAAAATAAATCCAAACAAATACATTTTACTCTACTCAACAAGCTCTAGACGTTGACAATGCACTTATATTTTATCGACTACCTTCGCATCTATTGGAGCCACCCTTAAAAATAAATTGACTGAATTAATAATCCAACAGTCATATCTGGATCAAATTTTCAGGTCTGAAACTCATTTCGTTTATGAATATATAATCATATCACATGGACGTACAGTTGCCTGCAATAAGAAGTATACACTTCGTAATTTTCAAAATAATGTGATGTCACTAAGTTATTATTAATCGATAATGAATAGATTCAGGCGTTACTTTGCGGAAATCCATATTTAATGATAACGAATATTTTTTTAATATTTTAAGAAAACATCAAATTAATATATAATAAAACACTTAAAAATTATAAAAATATATCTAGTGACAATTCCGCCTAATTTTCCACTTCTACAAGACCTCCTGAGGATGCTTCGTGTAGAATCGAAACGCGTCGAAAATCTTCCGGTTTGGCTGCGTGGCGTTTGTGACGTCACGTCGGCTTAGCAGGAAAATTAGGCGGAATTGTCACTAGATATATTTTTTTATATTTTTTAAGTGTTTTATTAAAATATTAATTTGATGTTTTCTTAAAATATTTAAAAAATATTTGTTATTATTATTAATCGAAGTTAACATTAACATGAGTAAAAATATTCAACTTATTCTTTGATTTATGGATACTATGATTACATAGAGAAAAACATAATTCTATGCCACTATTTTGAAAATTACAATGTGTATACTTCTTATTGCAGGCGACTGTACATACAGGCAGACAGCGGAGTCTCTTTAATGGGGATCCGTTTTACCCTTCGGCTACGAAACCAAAAAAAATAACGAAGTGAGAGTTTACTATACCCTACAACATATATTATACTTATTTGCAAATTTCCATTACTGACTAGCTGCGCCCCTCGGTTACACCCTCGTGGTGATGGATGATGATGATAAAAGTATCATATGTGTTAATCAAGCGTCTCAACTACCTCCATACCAAATTTCATCAAAATTGGCCTAGCCGTTTGAGCGTGAAGAAGTAATAAGCATACAAAAACACTCACAAACGTTCGCCTTTATAATGTTAGTTTGATAAGGATCAATTTGTTATAGAGGCAGCATTCGCAAAACATCCTACCCCCTGCTCATATTACCTCGATACTTTCCATACTGGAAGTATGGTGGAAGGGCATTTTGCGATTGCCCGCCTGTCTAGCGGTACCTCGAGTAGAAAATCTGACGCCAAGCACCTAACGGTGTGTTCCGGCAGCAGTCCTTGAGTGCCAGTGAAATAACAGGCACATGAGACTTAACAACTATGCCTCAAAGTGACGGGCGCAGTGCAATTCGTGACTTGTCATGAAATGCAACTGTTATAGGCAGAGGTTAGTCCGCTTAACATCAGGTGGACCTCGAGCTTCTTCCGTCACTATAACATAAAAAAAGCTGGTGAAGTGTGGATGGGCAAAATACAGATGATAATATATACAAGGAATAGAGTTAAATGTTCAAAAAAAACGGTCGTGTGGTGCATTTGCCGCATTTGGCCTTAATATTTAGGCATATTTTAGTTTCCCACGCGTTTAATCGCTGTAATAGGCTAGTATTTGTTATTTCTGCTAGCCAACACAATAAACAAGGCATGTGTTAACTTGTTAATGTGTTCCCATACTAAGTGTAACCATAGGTTTTGGTAATATATTATAATACTGGGCGACGTTCAGAGCCTCCGTAGTAGTTGCTTGGTTGTTTTTCAATTTACTCGTAGGTACGGATCGACACGGTTGTTTTATAACCTCAAATTTTAACATTGACATTAAATGTGAATACTGATATTAAATGCTAAAAATAAATTATTTATGTTTTGGTCTTTGTCGTTTTCTTCTTAGTAGAGAGGGAAGTACCAAAATATATACACGTTTTATGATATTTGAAACGCATAGTACCACCATTAGCTGCAAAATTCAACTGAGTGCCTATAATTCTGTCATCGACATCAATACTACAAATTATATACAACACTACAGCTACTTCAATAAAAGCAACCCACTACCAGTTGGCAGGGTGCTCAGCATGCTGGCAGCATTGCCCCGTTGAATTGCAATGCTTATTCGTTGAGCCAAATAGGTGCCAGCATTTTGATCACAAGTCGCATCGACCAAGCGCTCTGAAAAGTTTTGGAAAATACGATGAGCTCCAGGCCTCTCGGACCCAACGTCTCTACACCAAACTGGTCAAATATGTAACTACTACCTAGGTTAGCATACTTGCTCAATGCGCCCCTTGAGTGGCTCCGCCGAAGTAACCGCGGCGCTAGCCCTCACATTGGTTTTAGCGCTAAAGTGTCTACGGATGTAACGTCTCACACTAAGGGCCGCCCTAACTTCCACGGAACCAGAGTCATGCCGTCAGGTCTTTTACCATCGTCACGCATAAAACCTACATCCTCTTTGCATAAAACGATATTTCGGGCTATTATTATTGTTATTATTTATTTTTTCCCGATATATATATAATATAAATATATATATTTACAAGCGCCAATGTTGCAGCTATTCTCGAACCATGGCAGTTAATGTTGCAACCTTTTAACGATTGATTTTGATAGTCAAAAGGATGCAACAAACCGCTACGCTAAAATTGTGAACAACGACGTTCGTGTGAAAAGTTGCACTTCGAGTCGTACTAACAAGGTTCTGAACGTGCCCATGTGAATTTTTTTGTAAGATTGTTGTTCAGTATTTATATCACCTAAGTAAGTACGTAACATGTATAATGTATATTCCAGGCTTATAGCGCCTGGAATAAGAATAAACTGAAACAGGCTTTGCAGTTGGCACGGACACAATTATATACCTCTATGGCTTACCACCTGCGGTGGCTGCGCTCGTTTTCCCTCAGCCCTACCATCACTACTATTTTCACCTTAACTCTTGCTCCAACCATTACCCCCTCTACAGAGTACGCCCACCTAAACTTTTTATTACAGAACTGTTCCTATCGTATTTTAATTTTGGAATATCCTGAAGTACGTTTACGTTTATTTTAGTTTGAGAGTCTACATTCAAAATTTCAACTGCCTAGCGTAAACGGTGTTTGTAAAATCGGGTGGTCACCGTGGACCAATCACGTCATTTTATTGAGACTTTTCTTTGTTCTTTAACTTCTTATTGTGTGAATTCCAAAATCCTCCGTTATATAAACAAACTCTCCATGTAGCAAATTTTGTACTATACGTTGCCCGTTATCAACTCTGACCTCCCCGCATATCTTCATATGGGAGTTGTAACAGACGAAGATGGAAAAAAACATGACACAAGACTCTACCGCTTTGAAATTTAAATGTTAAAGTTACGTTATGGAGTAAAAATATCAGTGAGGGGACAAAGTGTAACAATGAGATATTTATTCTCACAAATGATGGTGATTCAGAGACAGAGCTGCACAAATTTGATTTGAAGCCGGGACGAGTTCCTAATTAATTGCACTTGGCAGTTTCCTTTTCTCTCAGACAATGCAATCTATCAATACTTGCTTGCTTTAGTTATTACTTATTTCTACGCGCTGGTAGTTACGCAGGACAAATAATTTCTCATAAAAAAACATGTGTAAATTAGTAGCCCCGTAGTCAAATAAACAGCCCTTCCTGCTCTCGAAGTGCTGGTCGAATTTCCCAGCCTCAACGATATCATTCGCCGGGCTTTTACCAGCGCCAATGTTGCAGCTGTTCTCGAACCAAACGGTCTGATGCGTGACGATGGTAAAAGACCTGACGGCATGACTCTGGTTCCATGGAAGTTAGGACGGCCTTTAGTGTGGGACGCTACATGCGTAAATATTTTAACGCCGTCACAACGTGAGGGCTGGCGCCGCGGCTACTTCGGTGGAGCAACTCAAGCGGCGCAAGTATGCTAACCTCGGTATGGGTGACATATTTGAGCCATTTGGTGTAGAGACGTTGGGTCCGTGGGGACCGGGAGCTCATCGTATTTTTCAAAAATTATCCACATGTAGTCAGCGACATCATCACATCATATTACTCCCAATTAAAATTTGTTATATCATCCAAAAAGGCCGTACTAACACCCAGCAATACAATGTGGGGTTGTTCCAAGGTTGCTGCTTGTCATCAATAGCATTTAATATAGTAATTACAATTTGAATTGACACGCTAATTAATCATGAAAAAAGTGGGGCTATCGGTTTAAGATAAATAACAGATACACAGAATCCATCTAAGCTTTTGCCTTCGAGAAAGTAACCCGTTTCGTATATTATCGTTAATTCGAGAGGTTAGTTTCTCGATGGCTTTTGCTGACGACCTTGCAATACTACACGTAACCCAAAACAATGTCAAGAACTTTTACGAGAAGTGGATGAGTTCTGTGCATGGACTAAAGGATTGAGAACAATACCTAGTATAAATGCCACTGTCTGTGTCTGGGTAGATGAATCACCAAATTCACCTCTTACGATCCGGGACTCTTGATAGGAGGAGAATGTGTTTCCACAATTTCTGAAGCTCTGATGCCATTTAAATTTCTTGGTAGAAGGATATATTGAACTATATATACTTGAAGCCCACCTGAAATTATTCGGACTAACCTCTGCCTATAGCAGATGCATTTCGACACAAGTCACGAATTGCACTGCGCCCGTCACCTTGAGACATAGTTGTTAAGTCTCTCGCTGCCGAAACACACCGTTTGGTGCTTGGCAACAGATTTACTACTAGGTCCCTAGCGGGCATTCGCAAAATGCCCTTCCACTATGCGGTGAAGCTCAAGCCCGCGGCGGGATTCGAACCATGGACCTGCTGCGCGGCAGTCCATAGCCAATGCCACTGAACCATCACTGCTTCAATTTACGATGTCATCTGTCCACCCAGTGGAAGGCCTACCAAGTACTCAACTCTTTTGTTACATTTGTTAGGCAATCCGTTATAACGTCAGTTTCCGTGAAATTTTCAATCGGGTATGTATTACGGTAATTAATCATAAATAAATAACATAAATTAATTCATTAACCGACGCCCTCCCCTTTTTCCATCAGACACAAACGAAGTTGGACACAAACGGAGAGGCGCCATCATCGTTACGCGCGTGTACATGGTTGAAATTCCCAGGACTCGTGCCAAGCGCTTCACTTCCACATTTCTCAGTGCTCACTTTTCTCTTCAGTGCGTACTGCGAAAGAGTGGAACTCCTTACCGACGTCAGTTTTTCCCGATGGATACAACCTGGTTGTCTCCAAATAGAGAAAATAGGTTTCTTCTAAGTAAGGTCTAAGATGGATTAGACCACATCAATGCTTAACATAAGGGCAGGGTGTGACCAAAAGCGAAACAATTATGAATAAAAAATGGACTGACTGACAAAAGAGGTTGGAGGTTTTTAGCCCTGCAGAAAATATGCTATTCAAAACACAGTTAGGGCTATTTTTCAATTCTATTAAAATAAAATTCAACTAAATTCAATACCTGCTCAGAACTCAATGACCCAGAAAATAAAACTCGTAACAACCAGCTCCTATAGTTTTACAGTTATTTTATTTTCTTTGTTAGATCGATGCCACATGTTGTCATGCGGTATTTCAGCAAAGTTCTCCAATGTTGCGTGACCAGATAGCTTTCGATCTGGCCCAGCCTGGAGGCAGTTCCAAGAAGTTATAGTCTCATAAGCATTTTTTATGTTAAAGAGTTACGAACATACGATTGACCTGCCTTATGTAAAGAGTTGGGAACTACTGAGAGAAACATCTATTCCTTTCTAATACCATTGGTATTTGTTTATTATCGTCATTCGATATACGACATAATACTGTGGAAGTACGCGAAATAAACTAGTCGAACAGTGCCTATCTTATCTTATGAACTTCTTATGCAGCAGAACTAAGTTTTCCGGATAGATCATGTATACGCGGATCCCACTGTAAAGTTGATTCGCAGTCGCATTGCAATAGACAGTTTATCTGAGCCAACTTAATGTTTGGTTCAACATATTAAGTAACATTTGATGAAGAAAATATTAAACGTGTAGTCTTTTTTGAATTTAAAAGAGTATTATTAGCGGCGAACCATTTAGAGATCATAGATAACATATTAATTACATGAATGAGTTCACTATCTTTCCTATCTTCTTTAAAAATCAGAGAGGTATCATCTGCGAATAAAACATTATCGCAGAAATCTTTAACCATGCAAGGCAGATAATTAATATACGCTAGATACAGAAAAGGTCCTAATATTAATCCCTGCGTTACCTACTCCTATTTTTACCAAAAACCCAGTAGAAGTATTGCCGATTATTCCAACCTTCTGTAGCTTGTCTGCAAGATATCGCAGTGTAATATGGCCGTTCTGGTACCCCACGGGGCTATTAGCACATATAGTGTGAAAATCAGCAACTTCTCTTACGTTCCCTTTAAAAGTTGGACAGACTGATGAACGGACAGACGGACGGCCGAGGCTAGTAATAGGATCGCGTTTCCTAGCAACGCTAAAAAATCTACCAAGAAAATAAAACCAAAGTTGATTAAAAAAAACTGATGAACCTTGCGTGACGTGAAAAAGCGGCCTGCCTCAGGAGGTTTGACATAGGGTGCATTGCGTTCCCCATGCACCTGAGATTGTCATATTTTTTATGCCTGTAATTTGACAGGTTACCTTGTTCACCAATCTGAAACACAACACACTTCTTTTTAGTAAATAATACGGGATAACTCACGTGAATAAGTCAGATAGCTCCGACTATAGTTAAGGTAGGGTGCCAAGCGAGACGTCAACGCGGGCGTCCCGAGCTCTCCTTGAAAAAGACCACCGAATGTGGTAGAAACTATAGTCGGAGCTATCTGACTTATTCACGTGAGTTATCCCGTATTATTTACTAAAATGAGTAGTTTTTATAATAAAACAACACACTTCTGTTTGGCGGGACGATGGTACAAATCTAGAAGTATCATTTATCCAATTTGGGAAACTTAGCGCGAAGAGTCCGATTCGCACTTGCCCGCATTTTATATTTGTTAATTTATTCAAATTTTATTATTATACCAATTTTTAAAGCCAAATATATTTTGTAAATTTTCAACCAGCTACATAATTTTAGGGCTGATGCCTGTGTCCTTTTATGTGAAATGGATGGACTAAAATTGTAATAAATAATTGGGTTTGGTCGGTTTTTGTGAGGGTTCTCTAAAACTTATCATCGGCAAGTCGGTAATTCACTCTTGTGACGGATCCTATTCTACTTATTGATGCTTCAATACGAAGGTAAATATAACGCTAAAGATCTCGTCTTATTTCCAAAAAATTACTATGTATAACCAACTCTCATTATTATTTCTATTGTTTTACATATTATATTTCATTTTCTAAGCTCTTGGCTTGGACATGACTAAAATAATATGTTTCACCACACAAGCTTGGAAAGGACTTATTTATCATTCGAAATTTGCGTAGAACACATTGACCCATATATAGGTCAATGGTAGAACAGTGCTTTTTCTGCTAGCGTAAAAAAGGTTTCTGAAATTTGAACTTTTACCATATTTCCAAAAAATAGTTATTTTATTGTGCTGCAAGGTTAGAGATGAGGGTCCACGGATGCATCAAGGATAACCTAATTTTTGCAAATCGATGGTAAGTGATAATTTGATCACAGATGTTGTTCAGGCTAACCCAGAATTACTGGCTCTCAAGGACAGCTGCTGGAACACACCGTTAGGTGCTTGGCGACTCAGGCAGGCATTCTAAAAATGATCTACCACCATGCCATAACGACTGCCATCCGACATGCCATAACAATGCCAACAACCGGGACCGACCGGGCTTAACGTACCCTCCGGAGCACGAAATGGCTCAGAGATAACCCATCGAAATAATCACGGCAGCGAACGTTGCTCAAAAGAAACGCTTACAAAATATGGAACTTGCTTTTAAGAAAAGCTACCGAAATACTCCTTTATCTGCATCCCGATAGATTTCTATTTAGAGTGGTAGCTCGCATGTCCAACAACCATGTTGTCAATATACCATGGACCTTGTAAGCAGTAGCCTCTCTTCTGTGCGTATAAGTATTTATACGACATAAAGTATAATTATTGTCCGTATGTGTACTGATCTGTCCGCCCTCGCACCGCGCCTGTGTCAGTTAGATTAACATTGCTTGCATCCTGTACGGTATCGCCACAAGAGAAACAGGATATGACATACGAATTTTGTACTAAGTGTTTTAGGGTCCTATTAAAACGGGATCCTATTACTAAGCCTCGCTGTTGGCTCCGTCCGTCTGTAAGCCATAATACGTCAAGGTTGAAATTTTTACAGGACGGATTTTTTATTTAAATATTGTAAAGTACTTTGTAAATTGTGGCGGGCACTGTTAGCCAAACTGCGGCATGCAAACTTTAGTCATAGAACATATAAGTATAAATTATTTACAAGTATTAAAATTAAAATTATTTCAGTTAAATTTTGTCATCACTACACAAAATATATTATGTATTTTTTTAAGAAGAGTATATAATATTGAGGCGTGCCAATACAAGGAACGAGTAATTTATGTGAAGTAAGTTCAACAAATGAGGTACAATAATTCAAAAATTATTGTTGGACTTACTTCACATAATGACTCGTTCCTTGATTAATTCATTAGGAAAGGTTATTCACGTGATATTTAACACTTACGTGTTGTGGATGTAAGGATCGACAATTGTTTCGGCTTCATATGGAAGCCATCTTCAGGATCTGGAGTGCGGTTCGATCGCTGTCACGGCCCGTTTATCCTTACACCGACAACACGTAAGCATAGAACATATAATAATACGTAAGTATCACATGAATAACCTGTCCTAATCAATTAATCAAGGAACGAGTCATTTATGTGAAGTAAGTTCACCCAATAAGTTGAACTTACTTCACATAAATTACTCGTTCCCAATATTATATACTTACTCTTCTTAAATTAACTATTCTTATTCTCTTAAACGACTTAGTTCTAATTTTCTTAGTTGTTTTGGTAGGTCATTGTACACTTTAAGCACATGGTATGGCATTGTCTACGACACGACGCTGTTTTAGTTGACCAGTCGGTCTCGATTTCTGGTATTTCTAGCGTAGAACTCAAACGTCCTTACTAGGGCATTTGAGTTCTACCCTTGATTCGTATTCCGTATTCCTTGTTTGAGTTCTACTTTTGAATTGTTTTGGCAAAAATTTCAAGTTCGTTTAACAAATATAAAGATAAAATATTAAGTTTCTAGTTATGAAACTCCAAAACCATATCAACTTCGGTGGAGTTATCCCATAACAGTAGCATAGAGACACAGCCATGGTAGGCTGCGAGCATAACGGTTTATTTTATTAAATAGGTAACGGGTATGGCTACAAATGTTTGCTTGGCTATCTCCCACCCTCAAGTAGAACATCTGTCGCCAAGCATCTAACGGCGTGTTCCGGCAGCAGTCCTTGAGTGCCTGTTCCCGTTTTACGGCAAGCATGATTGTCACCTACCTACCTACTCAGGGTAGATGGGAGCATAAAAGAATGAAGACAGAGATTAGAATATAAGTATAATGAATAGAAAGGGTCGTGGATTTCAGACAGGTATGGCAAATTTGGCAAGCTTCCTTGTTAAGGACTTAGCTCTGGTCCGCTAGTATTCGAGTTGATG
This sequence comes from Plagodis pulveraria, assembly GCA_963890685.1. Classification (NCBI taxonomy): domain Eukaryota; kingdom Metazoa; phylum Arthropoda; class Insecta; order Lepidoptera; family Geometridae; genus Plagodis; species Plagodis pulveraria. The sequence goes on from OY982968.1 coordinate 4,334,321, forward strand.
CTCAGCAGCAGGTCTGCCGTGCAGGGCTCGACTCCACACCGCCGCGCCGGTAGAAATTCCCAGCAGTCGCTGAAGAGAAAGATGGCGGCGGTCGGTGCTGGAGGTCAGAGGACGGCCGGAGTTCAGAGGTCGTGTACACAGCCGTGTACTGGAAGTCGTATACTGCAAGAAGTCGTGTACTCCTGGAAGTCGGGTACTACTGGAATTCAGCCTCGTACTGGAACCCCAGATTTGGGGCTTGTCAGCAGATTATTAAATCGCAAATTTATAATTTAGAACTGGGATATTAACGCTGAGATTCCCAATTGAGTTTAAGTGGTGCGCGTTGTGTGGCTGGCATCAAAGTGACGCTAAAAATATCTCAGGAAGGACATCCGAGGTTTGCCGGAAGTCTCTTGTCGCACTCATGCCTCATAGCCGTTGGAGTCGTCAATCCAATCACTACACTGCATTTTGAACAATTTTGAAAGACAAACGTTCGTCTATCGGAAGCTCAAAAATATATCGTGGTATTTTTTCTGACAGCCTCGATTGACAGTTGTTTAACTGTCACGATATGAGTCGAATTGAATGGAGAAGAAGAAGAAGAAGAAGAGTAATTACTATCAAATGTTTTATATTTTTGGAACCATATTTTCATTATTATACAGTCCAAATAATGTTTAATATTTATTTTAACGTTCAAATAATTATTTAGAATCCTGATGTAATCTAAAAAGTTATAAGTACTACGGCGACATCTTTCATCTCGTGTAGAAAGTTTCTTCTATCATAGGCTATCTGGCCTCTATCGGTGAGTCGCTGAACTACCTCAGCGCGCAGCAAAGGTAGTTAAGTTTCTAGATTTAAAGGGCGCTTTCAACTTCAGATGGAATTTAGATAGTCGTTTGTGCGTTTGACTACAGATGTCGCTTCTTTAAATTAATTTAGTGAAATTTTTAGTTATTAAGATAACCGTTTTTTTTAGATCGGTTACATGATTACTAACCTATATAGTATATTTACTCAGGTGAGATAGTGTTCAAAGGCGGTAATAAAAAAAATATAATTTTTCAAAACCATACAGCTTCTAGCGCAGAACATCTTCTCTGTGATTATTACTACCTTATCCACCTTATCAAAACTACTTCGGTTGACACTAAAGATATCTTTTCTTTAAACTTTCTTGAATTAAACTCATGTTTCTTAACCCATTGATATCTGCGATAATGATAACAATGGAATTTCATTCATAAATTGGCCATAGTGGGTCAGCCGATGCCACATAACGGGTATATTCACGCACGAATTAACATCAAAAGAATAATATTTTGACTAGCCTCGAAGTTTCGATCAAGTTGCATTGACCGTGGTCACGAGTAGGTACACTCGAAAATATAATATATATATTTATAATCAAAAAAATTATAATAATCAAAAATATTATATTGATTATAATAATATTATTTAAAATTTAAGTCATGTGTGGGATCCCGCACATGACTTAAATTTTTCCTATCGTATATTTGTAATTTTGTAATATTATTTTGATCTTAATTCGTGCGTGATGATCGTTCGCGTAGGACCCGTTAATGATTAAGAAACATAAATTAATCTTTTCAAGCACGTGATTATCATGTAAACGAGTTCCTATATCTGAAATATAATTGTAAAACTACAGATGTACACAACAGACTGCAGTTATAAATATAGCTTTTTACTACGGCTTTGTAAGAGTTTGTGTTTGCAAAAAATATTCACTTTCATGACAAAACTACATCGCAACACCAAGAGCGTGTATTGTTCGTCCTTTATAATATAAAATAAAAAGCTGGTGTCCAGTATGTGCAGCGTCGCTACAGCCCAGCTCACCTCTGTTCGTGATTGCCAGCCACAATTGGTTGAACGCCCGCCTTCCGTCGCACGCAGCTTCCTCCTCAGCCAATGTAGGACACGACAAGGTTCAACGTGATTACTACATCATCTGATACGCTCTTGGACGCATTAAGTTCAATATAATTATAATTGTATTAAAGTTAGATGGATTAGGGTTAGTTTCTTACTGTATAGTTCAAGCGAGCAGGGCGGTGACGGTTTCCGCTCCAAGCGGAATTCAGGACCAACTCTTCAATGTTTTTCCGTATATCTAAGTAGGGACGGATGCTGAGCTACTCGTCTTTCGCAATAATAAATGGGCAATATTTAAATTGATGACTGGGAAAACCACCGCCCACAGTTGACGCCACACCGCCGCTGTTAACCAATCCCCCGCACCCCGCGATCCCGCGATGCAGATGACGTCATGTATCTACGCTTACATACCTGGAACGCGCTTACGCCGCTGTCGCTGCTAGACCCGCTCCAGATCTGAGAGGAGGAGGGTTAAATTGTGATCCAGATCCTAAGGCTGTGTCTTTGGGACCTCAAAGCAGCCAGTGTGATAAGTATGGGTTCACGAAAGTAGAGAGTATAAAGAAGAAGAACACCTCTCAGAACAAGATTGGTATGTACTACATCTACAGGCGATAATCTGCTGCGCACAGAGTTGCCGTCAAAGCAGCTTAACGTTTCTCGCTTGCAGCACATTACGCAAATTGAAGATTTGGTTGAGTAGGTCCATCGCGCTCAAAACTAACATGAGTCTGAGGGTTCAGCGATTGGAGTCTCATTTCAACGTGGCCTTCAAATCATTTGAGGTGATAGTACGACACGCGAGCTCCAGACTCTCAGCAACTTTGGCCGAATTTTGACCGAATGGTGCCAAGTTCCGGCGTTTCCTCGTTCAGATACCTGACACCTCGTGCATCACATCAGCAGAAAGAACGTGATTAAAATTTAAATATAGTCATGTTACTTTATAAACTAGTATACGGATGTTAGTCTAAGATATATTTTATGGGCTTGTGTTATTATTTACTTATAATGCTAAGTTGCCTGAAATAAATAGTACCCTCCGAAGAACATGCACGCCGAGTTGTAAATACCACAGCGGTCACCCGTTCGAGTTATGACCGCAGTTGATCAGTTAAGGGCATATTTCACTAAACTAGAATAAACTTATACCAAGATAACTTAATCTCAGTAGCCAACAAAATATAAGGCCTAGCTACGTCGGCGGAGCGGCTCAAGCAGCGCAAGTATGCTCACAAGTTAAAAGTAACATATTTGAGCCGTTTGGTGTAGAGACGTTGGGTCCGTGGGGACCGGAAACTCACCGTATTTTCCAAAACGTTTCAGAGCGCTTGGTCGAGGCGACGCGTGAACAAATTGCTGGCACCTATTTGGCATAATGAATAAGCATTGCAAAACAACGGGGCAATGCTGCCAGCATGCTGGGCACACTGCCAACTGGTAGTGGTCTGGAGCATTTGGACTGCCTTTGAGTCTACAATGACTTATAGGTTGTCTTTAAATGCTTCCATTGTAGTAGCTGTAGTGTTGTATTTAGTTTGTAGTATTTTGTTAATAAAGGCATACCACCGGTTTTAAAAACAAAATATTATCACCATACGTACCATACCATACCAACGACGTTGCGGTGTTTTAAATTTGCCATAGTAGGTACTGACTTTTATTAAATTTTACATCAGCCAAACGACATGTAGTACAGGAAATATTTTTTCCAGTATTAATCAAATATACCGTCTTATTTGGCGGTATAACGCCGTTAACGAATAACGAAATGGTCACTATCCTAAAGCATACAGTATAACTGAGTATAACTATTTCTATATGTCCACAGCATTTACATGTAAAAGTACATACCAAAGAATATAATTTTTTTTTTCCGCGGCAGAAAGCCAACAAATTCGAAACGGGCACTAGGCTTGACGTTTTATGATAAGCAAAAACAAAAAAGTATTTAATGGTCTATAGCAAGGCTGGCCAATAGATTTTCCTGGAGGGCAAAATTTGATAGACTGCGGCGGCGCCGGGCAAAACAACTATGTTCATTAATACATAAAATATAACACACATTCCAAAAGTAGGTATAATAAACAAATATCAATATGCTGCAATATTTTTTATTCATGAATCAAATTAAGTAAAATAGTAACAAAATTAGTATTTTTAGTTAATGTGAGCTGTGAAGAGGTTTTTCTGAAAGTAATTTGTCGATATTTGGTTTTTTGATTTTTTGATCTGATGATGAAAGAAGAATCAAGTCTGAACTGTGTTTAGCAGTGAGAGATGTTCGATATTTATTCTTGATGAAGGATAGCGTTGAAAATGTTTTTTCACAAACATAAGTGGAACCAAACCTGCTTGAAATTTGCATAGCAATGTCGCGCAAGGTTGGAAAATCTTCCCTGGAAACGTTTTTCCAAAAACTTGCAGGCTCTTCTTTTTCTTTATAAATTTATAAAGAAAAAGAAGAGCCAACTATTTTCTATAGCTGACCTGGTTGGATACTCTTTCTCGAATTTAGAATGGATTTGCTTAAAATGCCGCTCTAAATTGTATTTTTTAGCAACAGCTACTGTTGCTGAGCAAATGAGACACACAGGTTTGCGGGCTTTGCTTTCAGTGAAAAGGTATTTTGTTTCACATTCTTCGTGAAACGTCCGAAGACTACCCTTTATTCTTGATGAACTCGTACTAGGTTTGCTGAAGGCCATACTAAAACAATAAAAATAATGTAAAAATTATATATTACGATTTTAAGTGAAATGAATGTAAGTAAGGTAAGTACATATGTAAAATAAAACTGAGCTTTGGATTTACGATACTTGAATTCGTATGTATACAAAACTTACATTTGTAATGCTTAAGTCGCACGCTTGGCAAAAATTAACAAGCCTCCTCAACAAGCGTCAAAAGTCGGTTTTTGTCGCAACTCAAAGAGAATTTGCCGTAAACGCTAATGACATCGATGCGCGAGAATACTCGATCTATTATCGATCGTAGATCGAAGATGTTTTGGCGGGCAAATACAAATGTCTTGGCGGGCCACCCCGTGGCCCGCGGGCCTGGGTTTGGCCAGCCTTGGTCTATAGAATAAAGTCACCCGCGTAAACACTTGTAATTGGGCCTAGGAATGACGACAAGCTTCACTATAAAAGCGCTTCGAAATATAAAGGAATTATAGTTTATTTCTACTTATTTAAGTGGATACTTGTTGAAATACTTGTTATTAAATTATTTTTATTAAATTAAAATATTTATAGGTATAGTTCCGCTTTCATGTGTTCATTTGTAGTAGCTGAGATAAGACGACGATGTATGAAAGGATTGATGAGTACCAAAGATGATGCGAAAGAGATATGCAAGGATCGTAGTAAGTCGCGAGCCTGAGCTTCACCGCATGGTGGAAGGGCATTTTGCGAATACTCGCCTGGCTTGCGACCACCCTCAAGTAGAAAATCTGCCGCCAAGCACCTAACGGTGTGTTCCGGTAACAGTCCTTGAGAATCACTGAAATTACAGGCACATGCGACTTAAGAACTATGTCTCAAGGTGACGGGCGCAGTGCTATTCGTGACTTGTGATGAAATGCATCTGTTATAGGCAGAGGTTAGTCCACATAACAACAGGTGGGACTCAAGCTGGTTCCGTCACAATAACATAAAAAATAAATAAAAAAAAAGGTGGAAATATGTGGTCTCAGCCTACTCCTACGGGAATGAGGCGTGATTTTATGTATGTATGTATGTGAGATAAGTGGCATACTAAAAAAAGGTTTTACGTATTTATTTCTCATTCAAACATAGTTCACTTATAATGAGGTATTATCTTATGAATATTTATAACTAATTAATTTAATTACCTAAGTATTTAATATTATGTTCTTCCAGAGATCTTATATTACATTGTGGTAAATTTAAATATTGTTTCTTTTTAAATGTAGGCATTTCGCAGTCATTATGATCTTTAGGTAGCTCGTTAAATAGTCGTGCACCCTCATACAATATATTTGGTATGTCGTACTAAATAGTTCTTGATTGTTTTAATTTTAGTCTATTTGTAATAACAAATATTTAAAAAATATTTGTTATTTTTTTAATATTTGTAATAACAAAATTTTAAAAATATTTGTTATTATTAAATATGGATTTCCGCAAAGTAACGCCAGAATCTATTTATTAGTTTATTTGTATTTCTTATAGGTTATATCTGAATGTCCTTTTTGTAAATTTTACGGTTGTGTATTTGTTTTAATGGCATTTATAAATCTAAATACATGAATTGTAATTATAAAGTTGTTATAGTAAAAAAATCTTGTTTTGTGGTAAATAAGTGTTTATGCTTCATATATTCATGAAACCAACTAAGCATATATTGTTTACATTCTCAACTATGCTGCAATCGACGGGAATAAACCAAAACTGAACCGCAAGACCTTCAGCCTGACGAATGGATTGAGCGCGAACTCATAAACTCCATAAACCAAAGTGTGCAAATCATAAAATGTCGAAAATAGCCATGCCGTTACGTAGGTACTAGCTATTCCCTATACTGTGGTCCCAGTTACCACGTAACGATGTGATCTACTTATGCGTGCCTTGACCCGTGTATAATGTATATAAACTGGTATAAAATTGGAATCGGAGATTAATTATTGTATGGTGTTTGGATGCTCTACTAAATTCAACACCTAAAGAGGTCCTAAAAAAGTGAAAAGAGGTTTCAAATTTTCAGCAAAACTTATAAAAGCTATTTTATTTTTTTTGCTAATTGATTGTTCAGCCTTTGATCACAATATCACTTGATGGGGAGTGACGATATTCGATGGAAAAGGCTTTACCAATAATTATTGGCTCTTAAGTGCAGCTCAGCCGTGGGAGGCCGGGGGTGCCCCGAAAACTAGAGCGAGACGTTCCAGAAAAATACCTGATTTTCAATAATTTTTTACCTTTTCGAAAAATTTTTAAGCGCAGTTTTTTTTTCAAAGTATCCATACCTAGTATGTTTTTTCCAAACAACGACTCTCTGAAGAGGAATATTTTATAAATTACACTCCATTGATTGAGGTGAAACTTGACATTTATGACTGCAGGGAATTTCAAAATTTAAGCTTTTTTTGTTTTGTTGCTAGGAATTCTAACTATCAAGTACTTGATCACGTATACTAGGCGAGATTCGGAAAAGATTTTTACGATACCTAAAATACTTTTAATTCTTATTTTAGGAATTACCTTTTCTTAATTCTTAATTGAATTCCTTATGAAATGCCGTGCGTTCATAACTTTTTAATGATTTCTAATGAAGTCCTATGATCTATCCGGAAGACTTAGTACTGCTGCATGTGAATTTCGTAAGATGTTAACAGACGTAGCTACTGCACGGCTAGTTTATTTCGCGTACTTCCACAGTATTATGTCGTATGGTGTATTGCTGTGGGGAGCTGCTGCTGAGATAGAGACAATCTTTATCTTCTTACAAAAGCGTGCAATTCAAGCCATATATGAAATGGATCCTGAGAGATCTTTTTAAAGAAATTGATATTTTAACTTTGCCGAGTCTGTATATACCTATTTTAAAATATTATGTATGTTCGTAAAAAAATTTATTAAACAGTGACGATTTTGAAACTAGTACTAAAGATAAAATAGCGGTGCCAGGTTTATGACTAGCAAAGTCAAATAAAAGGACCTTCTTATGTAATTGTGTACGTTTTTATAATAAAGTTCCCAAACATATTACAACGTTCACAGAAGGAAAATTCAAGTTGCACGTAAAAAACATTGTGATTAGAAATCCTACTGCACAGTTTATGATTACTTAAACGACAAAAATGCTTGGACAATTCCGCCTTTGCCAAGCTATCACCTGTCATCTACGTAATGTACAAAAATATAGTAATAATTTTATTATATAGTATGTAACACATTATTAAAAGACGTTTAAAAGAATGGCCCGAATTTCTCGTCCGTTCTTCTCGCAGTGGCGCACATTTTTTTTGCTGAACGTGACTGTACAATATAGAATATTTCAATAATAAAACTTGTAATTGACGTTCATAAGAGCGTCGTAGGCGCCTAAATTGAATAAATGATTTTGACTTTGAATGTACATAGGTACGATTACATACGAGCTATATTCTTTTAAACTCGTCAATACTATGATCAAGTAGAATGGTTGCCAAAGCTAGCTGCAAGCGCGGAAAAATCTTTCTAAAATTAGAACTTCTCGACACAGAAGTGAGTTGCCTTCTAAGCTGAAAAAAATATCCTATTATACTGGGTTATTGGTAAAATGCTAACAACCTCTTAGGGCTGACGACTTCTGCGAGTCCTAAGAAACATTTAGAGATGTTTTTTTGTATTTGTTTATAGGTCTTTGACGGAATAAATACGAGGACCACCTGATGTAAAAGTCTCTTGTGCGTGTAATTTATTATTTCATATTTTTTTATTACTTAGCTCGATGTAAATATTCAAAGGGAGCGCGGCGCGGTCGAGTGTAGCCGCGGCAGGCGCTCTTGGTTCTTTTCTACCGACTTCAAAAAAGGAGGAGGTACTCAATTCGTCTGTTTTTTTTTTTTTTTTTTTTTTTTTTTTTTTTTATTTTTTTTATGTTTGTTACCTCATTTCTTCTCACTGGGTGAACTGATTTTAATAATTCCTTTTTTATTTGATAGCTGATGCTTGCCGTGTGGTCCCATTTAAATTTAATCATAATCGATTTAGCCGTTTTTGAGTTACACTCCAAAAACTGAAAAAGTGTTTTCCTGTCCTGATATTATAGTCAATGTTTGTTACCTTAGAACTTTTGACTGGGTGAACCGATTTTGATAACCTTGTTTTTATTTAAAAGCTGATGCTTGCCGTGTAGTCCCATTTAAATTTCATCAAAATCGGACAAGCCGTTTTTGAGTTACACCCCAATAACTGAAAAGTATTTTCCTATCATGATGAATTCTCATCGAAGCTCAAATTTGGTGGTAACACAGTAATATTTCCTCAACGGTATAAGATAGGAATAAAATTTTGGATAGGAAGATAAAACGTGTATTATGCTGCAAGCAAGTCTTATTTTGATATTGTTAGGTTTGCAATAACGCCTGCTATGCGGATTACATTACAAAATCACATATATACAATGAAAAATGTAGGTCATGTGCGGGATTCGAACCCGCGTCCATCCACCCCTTGAGCCGGGGTATGGTCTTACCAATTGAGCTAACATGACATGACGTCATAACTCAAATCTTTCCTATCGTTCTTTAACCATCGTATGGGGATGGAGCGACAACTATAGTACCACTTGCGTTATACTACAAACAAGACAAATTTTGCAATTGGTTTTATACTTGTAAATGATGACGCAACCGTATAATTTTAATATTGTTAGGTTTGCAATAACGCCTGCTATGCGGATTACATAACAAAATCACAAATATACGATAGGAAAAATTTCAGTCATGTGCGGGACTCGAACCCGCATCCATCCACCCCTTGAGCCGGGGTATGCTCTAAGCAATTGAGCTAACATGACATGATGTCATAACTCAAATCTTTCCTATCGTTCTTAAACCGTAAATGTCATTAACAGTAAATGACAATTGATCCCATAAGTATAGGACTAAATATAATGATCACCATAAAATGCTTGGATACCCTTAGTTCTTTTACCAAAAATTGTAATCGAATACCAAATTTAGTAAATGATCACTAAATCTCAAAGCCATGTTTAGGTGCGACGACGAGCGAAGCGAGGAGGAGCATTAGGTTACTTGCGACCACAACAACGCGCTAGCCGAGCGAGCATAGCGAGCGTGCCGCGGCAGCGGCCGGCGATGCGCCAGAAGAATTACAGCAAGTTTAATTTTGATGATAATTTACTACTTTTGGTGATAGTTAAATATTTAAGGGATCCTGTTGTATTGCCTATAAATGAAAGTCTTCAATAACTGACTTGATATTTGTATTGTCCTTTGAACATAGTTTGGGTTACACAACACTTAAATTACTATTTTTATTAATTTATTTTGTAGGAACACATATGGCATGTTGGTTGATGTGAGACGAGAGAGTGAGACAGCTTTAATTATTTAATATGGCAATATTAAACTGTGATCATTTACTACTTTTGGGTTAACAATGATTTACTAAGAGTAATTTTGCTTAAATAGGATAGCGAGATGTTAAAACTTTGGTCCTAAGTTTACATTAAATGGGGGTTAATTTAAGTCTGTTATATGTTACTATATCTGGTGGTAAGTTAAACATAAGCCCATAAGTAGCAAGGGTCACTAAAAAGGGCGAAATAAAAATTTTTACCAAAAAAATAGAACCGACTTCAACACTAAAATGTGTGAAATAACTTGTCGAAGTCGGTACCATGCGCACAATATTGTGATGATAGGTACTTTTGAACCGTCATGGTACCGACTTCAACAAGTTATTTCACACATTTTAGTGTTGAAGTCGGTTCTATTTTTTTGGTAAAAATTTTTATGTCTATGTCCTCTTGACGTTCTTGGTTCTACCCAAGAAAACAATATATTTGTATCATGTATCTACCCATAATCGGTTGTGAACAAAGACTACTGGGTTTTTGATATGTGGTTTTGAATTATTATGACGAGTGATTTGTTTATATTAAAATAAGCGATGCAAGGCAAAACTCAATCACTTCAATCTAAAACAAAACAAAGGTACATTCCACTCTGACGGTTAATAAAAATAAACGGCCAAGCGCGTGTCGGGCCACGCGCAATGTAGGGTTCCGTAGTAGCCCGTTATCATAATATAGAACGATTCTGTTGTTCTTTTTTATCTATTCCACTTTCTTCTTGCTAAAGCTAAAATATAAGAGTACGATTGCTGACAAGTTATTTTTTTAATTCTATGGGGATATATACTTTAATGAAAACGTAACAATAGAGCGATTAGATTCCGTTGGTACATTGCTATCAAGCGGCAGCTTTGTGAAACATATATAATAAGCTTCAATAAGGCGTGCAAAATTGAGATTGGGTTATAGTTTGCTACATCTTTCTTTAATCCTTCTTTATGTACAGTACTATGCAGTCAATTTTACAAAGACGAGGACGAACACCTTCTTGACAGCATAGGTTGAATATATGGTGGACAGGACAACAAATGGTGTCAGCGGTGTATTTTAAGACTAATAGTGAACCATTTTTTACTCCAGTGCCCTTAGTTGGACCGCGCTTACGTACTTTCGGTTTCAAACTATCTATAGTAAAACGAACATTACTCACAATTAAATCTGACGTGTGGTTATCTGCACATATATTGAGGGCTCAAATACTGATTGTAAGTAATTTGAGTAAAGTCTACTGAGTCACGTGCTGTTTTTTCTTCATAGCTGATGCAACTCGGGACATCACTTTTTCTCTTTTTATTTGTAATGTAAGGCCAAAAGTATTTGATGTTGTACTTAACAGTATTTTAACTTTCTTAATGGAACTTTTGTAACATATTTCTGAATTAATTTCCAGTATGTGCCTATACCCCCGTGGGCTGCCGGGTTAGAATTACACCTCCTCCCACCATCATCCCGTGGGTGTCGTAAGAGGCGACTAAGGTAAAAATACTAGAAGGTGGGCAGCAGCACTTTCTAAAGAACTGCCATCTTATACTGCGATCCCCAAGCCGCCTGCCAAGCGTGGGGATTATGGCAAATACCCCCTTAATAGGGGAGGCTTTGTTCAGCAGTGGACGAGTCGGCTGTTACAGTACAGTATGTGCCTATACAGGTTTATTGATAATGTGCTAACAACGTCTTTGGATTAGAAAAATTTTGATATGATTTATTTTTTATTTTTCTGTTTGTTTTTTTTTTATATATTTTTTAGGGTTCCGTAGTACCTACAAGGAACCCTTATATTTTAGTCATGTCCGTCTGTCTGTCCGTCTGTCCGAGGTTTTGCTATGAGACCGTTAGCACTAGAATGCTGTAATTTGGTAGGTGTATGTATATTAATCACGCCAACAAAGCGGTAAAATAAAAATTTGAAAAATATTTTTCTTTTGGGTAGCTCCGATTCATATGATTTGAGGATGACATTTTTTTTCGTCGTCCACCTTATCATGTGGGGTATCGTTGAATTTATTTATTTATTGAGATAAAAACGACACAAGTTCAATTACATTTATCTCACAATACAGAACACAAAAAAAAGGTAATAAACTACAAATTATGTCCATCAACATTATTATTATTATTGATTGTATGATGATCAATGTCAAATATAAGATATTATCGATATGTTTATACCATACCAAATAATTAGAATTGTCATAAAAATAATATTACAATAATTCAAATTAAACAATGAATAGGTCTTTTAAAATTATTTAGGGATTGCTTACACTATTTTTCGATTTAATGTCCCATTTACGAAATATTAAACTTTAAAGTGCAAATTTTTTGTCCTTTAGGGCGTCCCCCCCAGGTAATATGTAAGGTGAATATCCTACCATTCTTGTTTCTTATGTAATTTAACTGCAGTAAGTTGATTAAAATAATTTTAATCAAGTCGGGGCGAGGATTGCAAGCGGGGGAGTGACAATGCGCAGCCTTGGCTAGTGAGCGCCGTCGTCGAATTTGCTATTGTTTTAAAACTGCATTATTGTTGTTATTTATCTAAAACAATTAATATTATTCAATCCATTTTTTTTTATTTACTTATTTAGTTTCCAATGCGAGTCTTTACTAATAATAAACAAGCAACTATTTCTTTTCGAAGAATTTTGTGTTTGGTACAAATGTATCCGACACTCAAGGTCAACGACTATTACTGCTAAACTAATAAAGTTATCTTAACCGCTATAATTTTCCTTTCAAGTTCCCGAACTGCACTATCATCGAGTATTTTTCCAGATTTTTCAAGCCAGCTGTTTAGCGTTTAGAGGGGGGGGGGGGGGACAATATACGATTTTAAAAGACCTATTCAACGATACCCCACATTATAAGGTGGACGACGAAAAAAAATGTCATCCTCAAATCATACGTGTGGGAGCTACCCAAAAAAAAATATTTTTCAAAATTAAATACCGTTATTTTCTCAAAACTTGTATCTCTAATTTGTGAATTATTGATATGAAAAATAATGATTAATAAAGAAAAAGGAAAACCTATAAACCTAGTTTATTCTGTCAGTTATAAAATAAGAACAAAATTTTTAGATGTCATTAATGTTTACTATAACAGAAAAGTTTTCTCCCTGAACGCAAATTATGTGCAACTTCTAAGACAAAACTTGAAGAAGCTGCAATTGTCCTAATCGCACTACTCTGTTCGGGCGTTTGGTAGCGAGACAGCATCACTTTGTTAAAATACTCATTTTTCTGTAGGAGTTTCTCTTCCCGTGCGTTCCTCTTAATTAATCTATATTTTTTTGTGAATGTGGTTTAAGAGACTGTTCACTGTAGCAAGTAGTAACAAAGTAATGTAAGACAGAGTTTTTATATGTGATTTTGTTTGTTCATAACTTATTTAAAAACTTATTATATACGCCATGTCTGTGTTATTTTTCAGATCTTTCATGGCATTTAAAAAAACTAGACTCTTAATATACCTTTGCAACGCCAAGCTCGTCATTCTTATTCCATGCTTAGATCTATCAGACTTGTCAAATATAAAAATTTCATAAAAAGCCGACTTCATACATACAATACGCATAAGGGATAACTCAAATACAACTCATCATATCAACTCAGATCTCACTCAAATTTAGATGTGACCACATGGCAAGCACCAGCTTTTGAATATAAAAAAAAACATCAAAATCAGTACACACCTTAAGGAGTTATGAGGTGACTTTTTTTTCTGTTATTGTGACGGATCAAGCACCAGGCCCACCTGATGTTAAGCGGACGAACCTCTGCCTATAACAGATGCATTTCGTCACAAGTCACGAATTGAATTGCGCCCGTCACCTTGAGACTGAAATTTCACTGGCTCTCAAGGACTGAGAGCCAGTGAAATTACAGGATTTACTACTTGAGGGTGGTCGCTAGCCAGGCGGCCATTCGCAAAATGCCCTTCCACCATGCGGTGAAGCTCAAGCCCGTGGCGGGATTCGAACCATGCACCTGCGGTACGGCAGTCCATAGTGAATGCCACTGAGCCATCACTGCTTCAACACATACACAAAAAAGAAAAAATAGATATCGTCGCTAAAAAACAATGTCATAATTGGTTTGCCAAGTCATACAACAAAAACTCGTCAGCCTCCGAATCGTCGTAGGAAAACATTTAATGTGGATGTAATAAAAGGAGGACCTGGCTTGTTCAATTCCCAGCATTCAGCCACACTTAGTACTGGGAAAACTATTCTCTCTTCTGGGATAACTAAGAAAAACCATAACAGTTTGAATAAAGTGGCTAAGTCACGAATCACGCTACATGGGCAATAGTCAACATCGCAATTTTTATGGAAGATAAATAACAAAAAAGAAATTCGCAAAAACCACAAAAACCTGAGGAAGGCTTCCGGTAGAAGCCGAAACATTGTCGATCGTCATATCGACTCACAGTAAGTTGTTTCACGCTCAAACACCCGTGTTTTCAAACATAAAGTACCAAAGATTGTTTTTTTTTTCATACAGATCGAGAACATCGGAATCATATCGAATCAGCGGAAGTCCAATTTCCACTTGGCTGTTTTTTTTACTATTTGTTGTTATATCTTAGAGATCAGACTGTAATCGTACTAAGTTTAACGCTTGTGCGTAGTTTTTACAGTATAAAGAAAAAATCGTTCAAAATTCAAAGTTGTTTATTGCTTTCATGAGTACATTTGATGGATACAATATTTAACAGAACATACATGAAACCCATTTGGGCGTAGCCTCAATCGTTTATTATTTTCTTCGATAGGAGAACCCCACTTTATTTTACTTTTTTGTTATTATTACTATTTGTTAGGCAATCCGCCATACAAACACACATTTTGTGAAAATTTCAACCGGCTACCTATATCCGATCCAAAGATATGCCGGACAGACGGACGGACATCCGATTCTTACTAATAGGGTTCCGTTTTCTAGTACGGGACCCTAAAAAACAAAATGGAATTGATATTATCATCATCATCATCAGCCGCAAGACGTCCATAAATATATATATATATATATATATATATATATATATATATATATATATATATATATATATAATAAGTTTATGTGGTTTATACCAACCGAGACAACATCTGGAAAGCGTACCTATGCAGTGGAAACTGGAAGACACACCGGAATATACACGTGGCCTCATTCTTCTACGCAACATTGTTAGCACGTATCACGAACTAGTTCTTTTTATTAACATTTCCTCTATTCTATTCATCTGTTATCTGCTCCCTTTCGTATGTAATTAGAACCGAATTGCACCGGTTCAACCCTTTGTGTGCATCTGGCGACTGGACGTGGGGCCTAGTTATAAAGTAAGGTAAAATGAAATGCCAGACAGTCTGATACAGTTCTCAGACAGTCAAGCATTTTATTTGACTGTATAAAATTCTGCCAGTGACATTTTTATTTTTTGTGTATTAAAAATATAAATAATCGTTACAGACGTCTTCTAATTCTAAAATAATATAAAATTATGTTTTATTAATGTATTTGCTCAAAGTAACTTTTAAACTATACATTTAATAAATAGTGATTAATTATAAAATTTAAATAAAAAAGTTCAATTAAAGGTTTTACCACCTTAAAGTTTTTAAACGAATATATTAAGACTGCATTTACGCCTACATGAAAAACTATTGAAATACTATAAAGTAACTTGCCATAATATTACCGTCAGGCGCTAAAATTATGGCATCAAGTATAAACTGTGGAATCCTCGGTGTTTTCTTGACTGTTTTGTTCTGTAACCCATGTAGGTATGATTTTTATACTTAAATTACCTTACTTCTCTTATCTGAAATCACATTTTCTAACACTCGTAAGTTATATCATATAATTCACCTGCACCTCATTTTAAAATGGAATTTAAGACATTGAATTCCGCCTACTTTCTAAATGTTTTATCATCATGAATTTTGACAAATTGTGTATAAGTTAGTTCAGAATACATTGCAATAATATGGTACCATCGGACTAAAATCCACGCACTTGTAATGGTGCCAGAAGGAAAGAGCTAGAACGTGGTAGAAGAAATTTAGTATAGAACACCATAACCGTACGACGACGACGCCGCTGCCGCGCCTCCGGCTCCGCCTCATTTCTTTCTACTTGGCCATCTGGGCTTATCCTGAGATAGTTATATAGTATATATAGACGCATACATATTTATTCGTGGACCCTATGTTATACATATAAATGTACTCTGGCAGTAGCAGCGACAGTAGTTTTTGGTTATTTCTATTGGATGGGTGATCTCTAGTGACATTACTACTGAGCGTTTCCGTGCTTCGGAGGGCACTTTAAGCCGTCGGTCCCGGTTGTTCTCTTAGGATGGCAGTTGTTATAGCATGGTGGCAGGGCATTTTGCGAATGCCCGCCTGGCTAGCTACCACCCTCAAGTAGAAAATCTGTCGCCAAGCACCTAACGGTGTGTTACGGCAGCTGTCCTTGAGAGCCAGTACTTCTAGGTTAGCCTGAACAACATCTTCGACCACATCGTCACTTACCATCAGGTGAGATAGTGGTCAAAGGCTAACCTATAGGTTAAAAAAGGCATAAAAAAAAATAGATTATTTCACCAATTTATTGTAGGCAATAAAACTCTTAACGCCGCTCCGTCCGTCCTCTCGCGTATACTGTGTATTGAAGATGTTTAAATTGATAACTTTGCCGTGACATTCTCAATTAGACTAGTGAATGAGTCTAATTAAAATTGTCACGCTAAAATTATATCGAGGGCAGAGTTGAAAATGTCGGATAGTTTCCCAACACAACACAATGTACTTACGTCAT
This sequence comes from Plagodis pulveraria, assembly GCA_963890685.1. Classification (NCBI taxonomy): domain Eukaryota; kingdom Metazoa; phylum Arthropoda; class Insecta; order Lepidoptera; family Geometridae; genus Plagodis; species Plagodis pulveraria. The sequence goes on from OY982968.1 coordinate 4,351,141, forward strand.
AAAAAGCCATAGGCAAATGGCAATTAGAGATCAACGGCTTAATTTTCAATGTGGTGAAAGGTTTTGATTTTATTTATAGGTGGTAGGCTAGCATTTGACCACTATCTTACCCGATGACGAACCCGATCATCGTTAATGAACTAGTTCAGGTAACCTAGAATTACTGGCTTTCAAGGACTGCTGCCGGAACACACCGTTGCGACCAATGTTCTACTTGAGGGTGGTAGCTAGCCAGGTGGGCATTTTTCGAATGCCCTACCACCATGCAAGAAAGATAAGCTAATGATCTCACCCAGGTCCATCACGCTGAGTAACCCAACGTGATTCACTCTGATTTTACCTAAATTCCAACCGCAACATGACCTACTCTGTTTGACAGCAAAATGAGTATAGAGCCTTATCGTTACCAATCAGGGAATCCTTTATATTATTTTCCTATGATGAACATAGATTTGTTACCATATATTCTACGTGCATGTTCAAGTTTTTAGATACATTTTTCCGATCTTTAAGGGTGAACTGGCCGGCCCGTTCTCGATACAAACGCCGTAGGGTAATTTCTCCCTTATTTGAGGATTTAGGTCCAAAACAAAGCATAATACCGAATGATCTCGTCATTGCCTAGGCTTGTATGATGCCGAAATTTTAATAAGATAATTAACTTGAGAGTTATGAGCTTCGAAACATTTTCATATAACAATTTCGAGACTCATAACTTTCAACATAATTATCTTTGTAAAATTTCGGCATCATACAGGCCTAGATAATGACGAGATCAATCGGTTTTATGCTTAATTCTGGACCTAAAATCTCAAATAAGGGAGTGATCACCCTACGGCGTTTGTATGGAGAAGCGACCGGCCAGTTCAACCTTAATAAAAGAATTCGTCTGGCTGTTCACAGAGGAGTGTTGGTTCCGACACTAATGAATAGGAGTGAAAGTTGAGTATGGCAAAAAAGCATGAAAGCAGAATAAATGCAGTGGAGATGAGAGCATTGAGAAGCATGATTGGAGTCAAACGGAGTGACAGGATATTGAATAGTGTGATAAGACAACGACGTGGTGTGAATGTGGGTGTAGTGATAAAAATTGAGAAATGGTTTGGACATGTAGAGAGAATGAATGAAATGAGATTGACTAAACAGGTATACGTGGGACAAGTGAACGGAAGTGCTGGAAGGGGAAGACCTAGGCTAAAGTTCCGAAATCAGATTGAAGATGTTCTGAAAAAGGCCAGGTTAGGAGTACCCTAAACCAACGCTTATGCATGAAAGGATTGATGAAAGTAGAGGAAGCGAAAAAAATATGTAAGGATCGTAGCAGGTGGAAATCTGTGGTCTCTGCCTCCCCTACGGGAAAGAGACGTGATTTTATGTACGTATTTAATAAAATAATTAATAAGTTTTATCTACTCCTACCTTAATAAATAAATTAGCTCTTCTGGACCAGTATCTTATGTATGTACATCTGAATGTTCCCAGGTGAATCGATAAAGTGCTTCAGCTGCAACAGCGCGAACAACACCGCCTGTCTGGACCTTCACATGCAGAAGATGCACGCAGTTGTCCCAATTGTAGAATGCGGGAAAGCATTACCCAATGTGCTCAGCAAAGAGTTCTTCTGCAGGAAGATGGTTCAAACGAGTAAGTAGACTGGTTTTATACAAGTAGACTAAACCATAACACAGTATAAACTGACCGCCAACAAAGGACTGTGTACTTACTATTGGCCATTATCATGGCTATCATAAACAGTCGGTATTATATGCAGTTGGTAGTATAATTGAGCCGGAGCACAGAATAAAAGGCAGTAGGTAAATATTCAAATAATTCATTCGCGTACACTGTAAATATTCAAAATAATTATTTAGAAATAATTATTCTACTGAAACCACTGAGTGAAAAAGACTTGACAGTAAATATATCCAATTGGCCTGTAAAATTAATAGTAATAGGTAATATACATATATACGACGTCAGAAATGACAGGTGGCGCTGCGGGCAGGACGCAGAAATCTTTAGTTCTTTCTAAGTTTCACTTTGGGACTTACTACTTAAGATTAATAATTTAAATTTGTTAATTTTCATCCAAACTTTTCACACATAAGAATTTTTCAACTCGTGAACGGGTGGTGTTAGAGAACATCGGTCTGCTCTGAATGCTAGTGCTAATGACTTTACCGAAAAAAAAGCTTTACTTTTAGCACTGTTCCCTCTTAGAATGTTGTATGTTTTCTTTTTCTTATTTCTAGTAATAATAAAAAAAAAGTCACGGACCCTGGAGTCTGTGGAGTAAAGTTTAGTAAATAAAAAAATTTAGACCAAGAGAACTTTATTGTTCTGTGTGCATTATTAAAATCAGCACACGTAACCTTATTCTATTCTACCCAACCCCTCCGCGCTTTTGATTTATACAAAATAATGTATGGGCTGGTAATATTTGGCCCTAAAAAGGCGGATTGGAAGGTGGTTGCCTCGTATCTACTCTGCACACAATTTGACGTTCACCAAACCATTCGAAGAGCTGACGAACTATTTATAAAACATCCTTATCACTAATATCTACTCAATTTTATAAGTTAGTAACTGTCCAATGTGAAATAAAAACTGCTCAAATAATTTACTATTTTACCATTTGAAAATACCCAATCAACCAGAAGGTGTAATTTACTTCTCTTTCCAAATTTCCTGTCTTCCCGAAGATACCGCTAGTTGTTATATCAATTGAATTTAAATTATTTCTTCTTTAGCATGACATTTGAAGACCGGTATGTTTACAGAACAAAGCGAATAACGATACTGTACGTTATGAAAACAATTTTTTTTCTTTTTTTTATGTTATTGTGACGAAAGAATCTCGAGGCCCACCTGATGTTAAGCGGGTTAACCTCAGCCTCTAAGAGATGTATTTCATCACAAGTCACGTTTTGCACTGCGCATGTCACTTTGAAACATAGTTGTTAATTCTCATGTGCCTGTAATTTCACCGGCTCTCAAGGAATCCTGCTGGAACACACCGTTAGGTGCTTGGCAACAGATTTTCTACTTGAGGGTGGTAGATAGCCAGGCGGGCAATGACAAAATGCCCTTCTATACCTTAAGGTAATTCACTACTAATTATTATATGGAAGATACTCTTAATTGATTATTTTTACGGAAGATACTATATCTGCAAGCTAACAATTTTGCTTCTGTTCGGAAGCAATATTTTAGAGCAAAGTAAATATCTAATGAACTATTCGACTTCCAAACAAAGAATATTTACACAGACCCAGTCACATGGACTAGTTTTTTTTATCACAACAGGCAATCAACAATCAACACCATGTGCATAGAATAAAATGTACTAACGTATGGTCTGGTGCTGATGAGCCTCAGGGCCAGGCCATTGTGACGTCACAGATTAAACAATAGTTTATACCAGTGGGAAGGTGATTCACGATACTTACACTACATTAGAAGCTGGATACCATTGTCAATGAATGCGCCTAACTATTTAATGACACGCGTTTCATTAACTGTGCGCGCAAGGACCTATTCTGTAAACAGATGTAGCTTTTGGGACGATATGGATGGACACGGTGAAAAGGATCATGTGCAAATGCTGGTTCCCTTAACAAAGGTCACTGCAATGCTTTTTATTCAGAAAAATCGATAGAGTTTTCAATACTCAATTATTTATTACAACATTTTTAATTTTTTTTTATGTTATTCTGACGGAACAAGCTCTTGGCCCATCTGATGTTAAGCGGACTAACCTCTGCCTATAACAGATGCATTTCATCACAAGTGTCACGAATTGCACTGCGCCCTTCACTTTGAGACATTGTGCTACTGACTGCCGCGCCGCAGGTCCATAGTTCGAGCCCCACCGCCGCGCCGGCTTGAGCTTCACCGCATGGTAGAAGGGTATTTTGCGAATGCTCGCCTAGCTACAAGCTACTACCCTCAAGTAGAAAATCTGCCGCCATGCCCCTAACAATGTGTTCCGGCAGCAGTCCTGGAGAGCCAGTAAAATTACAGACACATGAGACTTAACAACTGTATGTAGCAGGGTGACGGGCGCAGTGCAGTTCATCACTTTTCGCGAAATGCGAGTATTATAGGCAGAGATTACAGCTTAACATCAGGTAGGCCAAGCGATTGTTGTGCCACAATAAAAAAAAAACATTGTTAAAAGAGTTGTTAAATTGTAAAATATTGTACAAGACGTTTAAAAGAATGACCCCGAGTTTCTTGCCCGTTGTTCTCGCAGTGGCTCTATATTTTTTTTGTTTGCTGAACGTGGCAGTACAATGTAAAATATTTCAATACAATAACTTGTGATTGACCTTCATAAGAGCGTCGTAGACGCCTAAATTGAAAAAAAATATTTTGGCTTTGACTTTGACAAAAAAATATTATATGTTTTCAGTTCTCCATATGGACCAAACTCCAGAGGTCAGAGTGACGCGCGGCTGCGGCTGGATCAAGAGCAAAAGAGCTTGCTACAAGGCTGACAATGCCGACCACCTGGAGACTGTCTGCCAGTGCTTCGGTGACATGTGCAACGCTGCAACCTCGCTTGGACACCTCAAAGTGACAGCCATTGTCATTATTACCGGTCTTCTCGCCGTCTATCGGAGTTGGCGAGGGAATTTATAAATGCATTAAAGAATTCATTATTTAAATGTGACTGTCAGTTCCTTATCAGTCTGCTGATGTTTAAAGCCGTTGTGTAGTGACCTATTAACCTGTCATTTGTAGATTGTGGTATACTCAGATATGCACAAAGATCAGTGGAAGTGCATCGCTTTATAAATAGGTACTTTAGTATTGATAAGCGATGATGAGACAATGTCAAAGTAATAGGTTGCTGTAAAGTTTTTGTAAGTGATTATGTAGTGTGTAGTACTGTCTAGTTACAGTCATGCATCTATGTAGGTATAAAAAAGACAGAAAGATCACTCCGCAAAGCCATTCCAATAAATAAGCGACTCTAGCTACGAAACAATAAAGTGCACTTCAGCTCGCAAAGCACGGAGTATCTAATATTTATATTCACCTACAAGGCGTCTCTCTTTCTATCATTAGCCACGCATAGCCCCCATCTCTTCTGACGCGGCACGCAGCGTAGAATAGACCCGTCCGGACGGATAGGCCGTTGTACCTGTAGCTTTGTACCTAAATTACGGAGTGGACCAGGTCTGGTACTATGGAAGGAGGAAGGTTCTAAATTGCAGTAGTAGACTTGTACATAAGTGACGATTTGATCGAATAATGTTATAAGTTGCTAAACATAGAATGGCTGATTCTCAAGAACACCTGCGGGGACATACAGGTTCTAGGTGTCAAATTTTCTACATGAGGGTGGTAGCTGGTGTGGAGAGCAAAGTACCCACTACCGTACGTTGAAGGTAAAGCACACGGGGCCTGCTTGGCAGCCCTTTTACTGAACCATCATAAATTGAGCTGAGCAGCAATAACTTAAGAGATCTGCAAATTTTTGAAGCTCTAATAAGTATATTTTCTGAATATTCGTACTTAATACCAGAACCAATACAATGGTACTTACTACGTAAGAACAACCAGGGTTAAGCACGTGAAAATGATTGTCATTCGAGTACGAGATCATCTGCATAACTACCAAACATCCTTTCCGTCAACAATGGACAAACTTATCAAAAGGTGGATTTGAATGACCTACTATTTATTTTGACAGCATGTCGAATGCATTGGTCACTGACTGTCACCGGCTCGCTAGTAATGAATGAGCACTGCGGACGGTGCCTACTATGTTGGATTTTAAATCTTTAAAAACATAACTAATATTATTACTTACTGGATTTGTACCGTGGTGATTTTTAATTTTGACCTCTCGATATATCGACGCAGTTGCATGCATCATGATCGCGGGGTGACTGGAGTAACGAGCGGTTGACAAAAATCAAGAGCAGACGAAACGGCCTACCCTCTTTCTTTGTCTTTTGCTACGCGTACCACTGGAACTCACACTAGACTGAAAGTTTCGACAAAATACTCTCACAGTATCAAAATCAACACGTTACAAATCCCGTAAGTAATAATATTAGTTATCTAGTAAACCGTGATAGTTTAAAAGTCTTTAAAAACATGTTTTTTAAAGAACATGTTTGTTCAAAAAACATCGAGTAATTTTCTTTTGTCAATATTGTTTCTTTTTGTGTGGACTGGAAAACCTTAAAATAATAACTGGTAGTACCTACTAATCAACGTGCAAGTGTGAAGGTGGTTGGTATACAGGTTTACCTTCCCTGATCTGGCAAACAAAGTTCAAGTAAAAGTGGGCAGGAGCACAGAATAAAAAGGAACAGAAGGATCACTCCGCTAAGACGTTTAAATAAATAAGCAACTCTGCTACGACGCAATAAAGATCAATTCAGATCGCACACCAGTATATTCACCTACAAGGCGCCTCTCTTTCCATCGCGTAGTTCATATTTTTCTATATTCTATATATCTTCTAACGCGGTAAGTGGGTTAGGGTTGTGATCGTGTCCTCACATGCTATTACAGTTATTTACCTGCATACTGTACTTATAAATATTAAACCAATTAAATCAATTTAATATAAGTAGGTACCTACCTCATTTTAGCAGGTAACTATTTTAAAATGTACCTATGTATTCGAATATGTAAAAGGCATAATGTTTGTTCGATCTATTTAGGTACAAGCTTATTTAATCTGGATTGACTTTTTATTTATTTATAGCTGATAGGTTAACCTTTGAACACTATGTCACCTGATGGTAAGTGATGATGTGGTGGAAGATACTGTTCAGACTTACCTATTATTACTTACTGAGTCTCAAAGATTTGTCAAACCTATAATCTGTGCCCAAGCACCTAACGGTGTTTCAGCAGCTGTACTTGAGAGGCAGTTTTCTTTCATGGTTTAGCCTGATCAACATTTTCAACCACATCACTTACCACAATAGTAACCAATTAGAAACCTATAGGTATGCGTACATTTCCTAACCTTTCGCTGTCCTTAGGAAGTGAGAAAAACGTGAGATTCGGATCTGTTATTCATGCAGCCAAATGCAATGCAGTACCTTGTTGCCCTCATTTCAACCTAACTACTAGCCTTTTTATTCTGTGAAACTATGTATGTAAACAGACTACGGATAGATACGAACACGACACGGTGCGTTAGAGCGAGATGACATGCGTTCCATGCGGCGCGCGGCAACCCACTGTAGAGTAAACCCGTCTTGTCGCAGCCGCCGTTGTATGTAGCTTTGTACCTAAAATGCGGAGTGCGCCAGGCCTGGCAGGAGTCGGAACATGTTGCACGCAAACACGATTCATGATGCAGATGCTTCTTGTCTAGAGACCACAAAGAAGATAAAATCAAAAGAAAATACAAAAGAAAACAATATAAGAAGGTACTCCTGGAAAGTCCAACACGAGTGTGCAGTTGAAAGGTATACCAGAAAAACAAAGTTCAAGTAAAAGTGGGCGGAATATGTCGGCTGCAAAAAGACTCATGGTCCAGATGTAGTAAAGTTTTCATTAGCGAGTGTTCGTCTGCTAGCTCCCACACGAAAAACTGTCGTCAAGCACCTAACAGTGAGCTCCAACAGCAGTCCTTGCGAGCCGTAAAATTACAGGAATAGTACACTTAGGAACTGTATGTCTCAGGGCGACGGGCGCAGTGCAGTTAGTCACTGGTGAAGAAATGCATCTGTTACAAGACAGAGGTTACCGCTCATCAGATGGGCAACGCGCGTGATGCTTCATTATGAAATAATAAAAAAACATATGTGTGGCTTGTTTTGGTTTATAACAGGTAGGTTTTCAAGTGGGACCTATTTATGACCTCTGTAAATACAAATGATAAAATAAAACCTCGATCACACGAAAGAAAGGAAAACAATATTACAACTAAGGCAGAGTTCCCGACATATACTTGATTTGGTCTGAACATTTTCATACCAAAGCCACAGAGGAACATGCTCAAGCCAGACGATGCGTTAATAGTAGATTATGATACAAGAGACGTAGGCGAGGGCGTAAATCAGCCGAGTGTATAAAGTTTGCTCACGAGTTTCATACGCACTCTTTCAACACCCTTGCGAGGAACAAAAAAATATATTGCACGAATGCGATACAAACAACATACGAAAATTATGGAAAATAGCGCGCAAGTTTTTTTTTTTTTTGCGCGCGACTTATTTGTTATGGTTATACATATAAACTTCTTTGATGATACAAATCTGTATTACCCGGTTAAATAGAAAATGCTCTATTTACTCGCATATAATTTGCAGTTAGGTCCTAACTTAACTTTGTAGGGATAAATTACCCGATTAAATTGAAAATGCTCTGTTTAACTTTGTAGGGATAATTCTATTACGCACTAGTGTATAATATTATTATGCACGAGGGTGTTATAGTTCGGTTTATGACTCTAAGAACGATAAAATAAAGCTCACTTTACGAGCAAGGGTGTTGAAATAATTATTATCTCAATGATCTTTTTATTGTAAGTGAGAACAGTCATCTTACAGAATACGGACGCCACATGGTAGCGTTGCAAATGGAGGCGCAACTTGGAATTAAAGCTTTTGAAAACAGTTCGTCTGTATCGTTCACTGATTTAACTCGCATTCGACATAATTGTGATACGTTTGTTTTTAAATATGTTCGGGAAAAACGCTCTCGCGATGGTCCTCCTAGCAGTCTTCATCAGATCTGGTGAGTCTGAACGTACATATCTGTGACCTGTGTCGTGGGCTTCAGTAAGTGGTATGACAAAGTAAATAAGAAAACAATATATTGATTGCAATAATTCTGTAACTCTTTTGTATAGTAATTAAACAACTTTAAACGGTTTAAATCGCGTATATTTATCATTATTTTTCGATCATGGTCACGGGGTGATAGTCACCCCGTGATCACGATCACTACAAAGTTTTTGAAACGTCAGGACAAAAATAATTATAATTATACGCGATTTAAACCGTTTAAAGTTGTTTAATTATTATGTGTAATAATCGCGAAAACCCTAACCTACCTAATAATACCAACACCATACAACTCTTTTATAGTTTTTTTTTAATTTTATTGTGACGGGCCAATGTTAGACTAACCTCTGCCTATAACAGATTCATTTCATCACAAGCGCGAATTGCACTGCGCCCGTCACCTTGAGACATAGTTGTTAAGTCTCATGTGCCTGTAATTTCACTGGCTATCAAGGACTGCTGCCGGAACACATCGTTAGGTGCTTGGCGACAGATTTTCTACTTGAGGGTGGTAGCTACCCAGGCGGGCTTCCCTTCCACCATGCAAAAAACTCATTCCCGTTATGGGCTATACACGGAAAAAAATGGGTCCTGACAAAGTGTCAATCCAAGAATAATATTATTCTCGGGAGTGTTGTTTAATCTCAAGTATAAATTTACTTAAAATAAAAATATTTTCTTGAGTGAAGTAAGGTCATTTTCTCTAAGATAAATAATATTATTCTCACCATATATTTTTACATCAAGAGTATAACTATTGGTCAGAGATATTTTTGGGCTTAACTATAGAAAATAGTATCTTTTTGAATGAAATATTTTATGAATTCTCATTCTAATTACGTACGGAGTTAGCGTAAGAAATCTGAAATTTTATACAAGAATAATAAACGTTTTATTGGATTAAGAAAATATTTCCATTCTTTCAACAACAATGGGCTTAATACAAGATATTTCTTTTGTTCATTTAAAATAATTGAGAGAAGTAAATGACAAGGATATGCATATGTCCGAGCAAGAAAATTATTCTACTTTTAAAAATGTCAGTTTTCTAAATCTGAGACATATATTGTTTAATTAATCTATGAATTTGTATTGTCATGCTAAGATACATTGGATTTACAACAAAACTATATACTTTATATAACCAAGACAAATATCTCAACTGCAGAAGTGAGTTATATTACATAGAGAATTTTAAAGTTGTCAAAGCAAAAGTAATTGATTGTTAGTTGTTGTATTTATTCATCTTTAGTGAAGAAATCAAATCTTGATCTGTGTTTGATTATTCTTAATATTTATTTGATATTGTATTCTTTAGTTAAGAATCTTCGATTAAAAGGAAAACAATATCTTTTATTGAACCAAGAAAATACATGTCCATTATAGACAGAAACTTATGTAACTAAAAGAATTTTAAAGTTTTTAAGCCAATAATCATATATTCTTAATTGTTATAGTAATTTATCTTCAGTAAAGAAAACAAATCTTGATCTTAAACCTTTATTCTTGATTAATATTTGTTACGGTATTATTAGGTAAAGAGACATTAGTGTTAAAGCAAAACAATTTTATTTTAAAACTAAAAAACTAAATCTCGATTGCAAAGGGTTATTTATATTAAGCGCTCGTAGCGAAGTTTACTTAGCTGTTCTCAACCGATCAGCAAAGTTAAGCAACGTCGCCCGCGGTCATGAGTTGGATGGGTGACCGCTAGTGACATTACTACTGAGCGTTTCCGTGCTTCGGAGGGCACGTTAAGCCGTCGGTCCCGGTTGTTGTCTTAGGATGGCAGTCGTTATAGCATGGTGGTAGGGCATTTTGCGAATGCCCGCCTGGCTAGCTACCACCCTCAAGTAGAAAATCTGTCGCCAAGCACCTAACGGTGTGTTCCGGCAGCTGTCCTTGAGAGCCAGTACTTCTAGGTTAGCCTGAATAACATCTTCGACCACATCATCACTTACCATCAGGTGAGATAGTGGTCAAAGGCTAACCTATCATGCATAAAAAAAAAATAAAAAAAAAAAATAAAAAAAATTAAATGAAGAATTTCAAAGTTTTCAAGTCAATAATGAATAATTCTCAATTGCTAACGTAAATCATTTTCAGTAAAGAAAAATCATCCTTGATTGATTACTGATACGTTGCTCTTAGGTTAAGAGGCATTAGCATCACAGCAAAACTGTACTCTTTATTGAACCAAAAAAATTAATTTCAATTGCAGAGAATGACTCATATTACATGAAGAATTTTAAGTTTTTGAGTCAATAATGATATATTGTTAATTGTTGAAGTTATTCATCTTCACTTCAGAAAACGAATACTGAACTTAAGTGTACCATGTTCTTGATTGATATTAGATACGACATTCTTAGGTTAAGAGATCAAACTATATCCCACGTTGAACCAAGAAAATATATCTCTCCTATAGAGAGTGACTTAGGTATCTTCTTACATGAAGAATATTAAAGTTTTCAATGCAAAGTGATAGATTGTAACATTAGTTACTCATCTTCAATGAAGAAAAGCAATCTTGGCTTAACATGTTTTTTTTGGTCGACAAATATACAGGATTATTGGTAAAATGCTAACAACCTCTTAGGGTTGACTTTTGCTAGTCCTAACAAACATTTCGAAATGTATTTTTTTCTTTTGTTTTTTCCCCACCTTTTGAATAGAGTTTTAAACCATTAAATGTAGAAGTCCAACAAATATATATCTACATACTAGTAAATGAAACACATCATACTGTATCAGCCGGATTGTCCACTGAACAGAGCTTCCCCCATTAAGAGGGTTTGCCATAATCCCCACGCTGGGCAGGCGGCTTGGGGATTGCAGTTTAAGGTATATATTCCTCAGAAGGCGCTGCTGCCCACCTTCTGGTGTGTTACCCTTTGTCGCCTTTTACGACATCCACGGGTAGAGATGGGTGTTGACATTTCAGCCCGGCACCCCACCATACAATATGAGGAATAAAAAAAACAAACATAATTTAAAAAAAAACAGTTTTCTTCACTGGCTCTTCAATCAAAACCATGATTTTTAAAGTAAAAAGACAAATTTCCAGTCAAGAATAACTATTTCTCCATTAAAAATGTGTATTTTCAGACCAAGTACTCAGTTTTTAGTTTGAGATGGTTTTCTCTGTTCCCGATTTTATTTAGTGTTGCAATATTTTAGTTTTGTCTAGTTCTCCCTTGATGTGGGGAAACTACTGAACCTAAGAATACTATTCATTATAAGCAATATGGCATGCTGAATAAGCTTGTTTCAATTCATATTAAGAATAAAATAAGTAAATTATAATTTGAAATATATAAGGTTACTCAGCTAATAGTCAGATAATAGCTGGGAGTCTAAAATACTCATAGTACAACTGCAAAGCGGCAGGGTTTGAACCCCGCTAGTGCCCTAATATATATATTCGTATCTGAAGTAAAAAATGTTTTAATACTGTCCGATTATTACCTTTAGGTCTCGGTTTCTCATTTCCTAATTCAAAGTGGTTTAAAAGCTAGCCAGGTGAACATTAGTAAAATGCCCAATCACCATGCACTGAATCTTAAACCCGCTGCAGGAACCCATGGACCCCCCACGTGACAGTTCATACTCACCGCCATAAGTGGCGAAGGCCAAGGACTAGAGGACCTATTTGTTAAGTTTGGGTGCCTATACAATACTCACGAGGTCTATCTCAAAAACTAAACTTGTGATAAATCAGAAATTTCGTTAAGTTATGATATTTAATCAAAGTCAAAGTCAAAATCATTGATTCAATTTAGGCATCTACGACGCTCTTATGAAGGTCATTTACAAATTTTAATATTGAAATATTCTACAACGTACTGCCACGTTCAGCAAAAAAATTTACAGAGCCACTGCAAGAACAACGGGCAAGAAACTCGGGACCATTAATTTAAATCTCTTTTAACAATATTTTACATACTGTATAAAAAAATAATTTCAATATTTCTTTTAATTACGTAGGTGACAGGTGATAGCTTGGCAGAGGAGTGGAGGAGAGGAATTGTTCAAGCATTTTTGTCGTTGATGTAATCACAAACTGGAATAGGATTTCTTAATCAAAATTATTTTCCACGTGCAACTTGAACTTTCCTTCTGTGAGCGTTGTAATATGTTAGGGAATGTTATTATAAAACCGCACACAATTAACCTTTTTACTTTTGTCTTTGCTAACTAAAACCTGGTACCGCAATTTTATCTTTACTTCTTGTGTTGTAATCGTGATTGTCACTGTTTTTTTTTTTTTACGATCTTTCATAATAATTTCAAATATGTACAGACTCTAATAATACAGCCATAGGTAATCATCTATTTCTTACAAATACTGGCTGTATTTAACACAAATCGTCAACCTAAATGAAAAGTTATTCGAACGTGCTCATTTGGTAATAATCACGATACGAATATGTTTCGGGACTTTATAAGGGCGATGTTGGCTACACACAACACAATTTCCGTTGCGAGCGAAAGGTACACGCGCCGTGGAATGGCCAATGGCATTTTCGTAAATTTTGTTTAATATAGTGTTATAAAGTGAATATATGTTCAAGTTGTGCTTGTGATAGCAACCAACTAGTGTTCATTTAGGTAAGTTTGTTCCTTACTATATAAATAACTGTAGATAGTCAAAAATATCCATCATAGGGGCTGCTAGATTTTCTTTGCATGGAACGTGCTGTGTGGTTACACTAAGTTGGTACAGCCAAGTTAACGAACGGTAGGTTCGTAATACATAATTATTATTGTATTACATACCTACTCATATCAAGAATTAAAGCTAACTCTTTATGATAGAGATCAACAGCAGGCTGATGTTTGTAAATAATCCTTAAATATTATAATTATTATAAATGCGAATGTATGTGTGTGTTTGTTTATGTGTCTGTTCCTCGTTAGTTATTCAGAATGAATTTCGATGTATATATATATACCTATCCTCTCTACACTATATACACATAGATTTTTTTGTTAGATAAACCTATATTCAAGAATATACATGTGTTTTTTTCCATTCCAGATCAAAAATTAATCAATGAAACACAAGTGTCTACTCAATACCCCCAAGAGGAAGACTAAACAAGAGTCGATTTTTTTCCACGTTGGAGCAGATTGTGAACTTTGTTATAGTTTATCAGGTAATTTCATCAAGTATAAAATACATATTTAAACAAATTTAAAAATATTATATTATATATTTTTCTTATGATGTTAGGATATCTCGTCAAATTATCTATTACATACTATAATATAACATATATATACACAGTCAGTATTTTATAGTAATATAGTAGTTAGTATACAGAACTTTTAAAAGTGTGCCTAATCATTTTTCATGATTCTATATGAATTATAATTATGATTAACCGCTGATTAACCGCTAACTTGCAGTTTAGATGATTTATGTGTGATAATCATCTAACGGGGCCTTCTGGAAGCTGACTTTGAAAGACAGTTTTAATTTTATTTAGGTTTAACCTGTTTGCTATATTTTACCACTTACTCAACAATATGTGATTGTGGTCAAAATATGCCTTTCATCTATAAAAAGTTTATGGATTGTGCAATATATTCACTGTAGCTCTTTTTTTTAGGATCCTGGAGATATCCAAACTGAACTGGAGGAGGTGAAGAAAAAGCTCGATTCAACAAGCAAAGTGTTCAACCATACTTTATATTATAACGTAAGATAAAATGTGGTGCTGATTATAATGAGAAAAAAATCATATTATTTGGTGGTAGATAAAGGTAAAAGTTTGTAAGTGTGTTTGTATGTTAATTACTTCTTCACGCTCAAATGGTAGGACCAACTATGATATAATATGGTATGGAGGTAGATTAAGCACTGGATTAACACATAGGATACTTTTCATCATCATCCATCACCACGCGGGGTGAACCGCCGGGCGCAGTACATAACTGTTACAATTATGTATAATATTTTTGATAATGATAATATAAAATTGTATGCTTCTTAATTTATTTTATAAATAAATAATTTTCAACTGAAAATATTTATTGTATTTTATTTATTTTTACGATGATAGATGTTTTTTAGGTGATCCCTTTTAGAACTACACTTAACTATTAACCTACGTTATTTGCAGACTTGAAAGGCGGAGATCAGATAGGAAGATCTGGACAGTGCACCAGGCTGGCTATTTTCTGTAAGTGAGTTTTTGTTCTTGTTGACTAACTAAAAGTTTTATATGAATATCTTATTGTATAAGTAGAAAATATCAATTATCTTGTTCTTATTCAGTATTTCAATGATGAAATTCGAAGCATAGTTTATTCGAGTTTTTTTATTCATAAAAGGTTTTTGTGTAGGTATATCTCATTGCATACTAAGGAAAATCTTACGTAATTGTTAGTTTTATTTCTATTTCAGTGAAGTTTTAGTTTCAAATAAAGAAGTTCTTATCTAGGTAGTACGGTATTAATAATACTTTGAAGAACAACGATATCTTCTTGAAATCTGCGTGCTTCATTAACAATTTCACAGTTTGCTATAATTTATAATATATTTATTAACTGAGACTTCTTCCAATCAAAACACTATAATTGAACTAAAATAATTAATATGTTGTACAATATATATGGAGTTCAGATGAAACAAATCTGAGCTCCGTATGAAACAATTCATGAGTTGAACCTAGAACTGAGACTTCTTATAGTAAAATGCACTATCATTGAACCAAGATAATTGATATTATTCACAAAATACTATTTGATCTTCATATGAAACACTTTTATGAGTTGAACCAAGAACTGAGACTCCTTCCAGTAAAACGCTCCATTATTGAACCAAGATAATTTATATTTTTCACACTATATAATCTGATCTCCGTATGAAACATTTTGAGAGTTGAACCAAGAACTAAGATTCCTTCTACTAAAATACACTATTGTTGAAGCTAGAAAATGGATAGTCTTATCAATATATTATCTGATTTCCGTATGAAACATGTAATGACTTCAACCAAGTAATGAGACTTCTTACAATAAAACGCACTATTATTTTACCAAGACGACTAAAATTTCAATGTAAAACATGTAATTATTTTGAACAAGAACTGAGGTTTCTTCCAGTGAAATTCCATTGTCGAGTCAAGAAATCTGATATTCTATCCGTACACAATTCGATCTTCGTGCAAAATACAAATTTTTTTGAACCAATCAATACAACTTTTTCGGGTAAAACACCCATTAGAATACTAAGATCAAAACTACTTACAGTAAAACACTTAATATTGAAATGAGAACTGAAAATTCTTCACTGGAGAACATTAATTATTCGTTCTGATACACTGATCTTCGTATGAAAACATATACGTCTTGAAGCCAGAATTATGGTTTCTTAACTTAAATAAGTTACAATATTCAGATAAGAAGATGTTTTGTTTACCTAAAAGTAATTTTCTTGTACGTAGAAAACTCTTTTGTTGGTCTAATGAAAATATATACTCAGAAGAATATATTTTACTAGAAGTAAGAATAATATCTTAACTGAACTATTTATGTACTTAATAGTAAAATATATTTTTTTCTTATTAGAATCTAATGAATGAGTGAACGTATGAGTTCATTTATTCAAGTAAGGATTGTTTTAAATTTGAGAATTTCAGATTCTCTAAATTAGAGCAATGATTTACTTAGACAGAGACATAACTGCTTTTTTTTTAATAAGAAAATAATCATCTTAGTTAAAGTATATAAATACTTGCACGAAAAACTATTAACAAGACAAATATTTACTAATCACAAGAATATATTGTTTTCCCCATATATGAAACACGGAATGTCTTGACCAATAGCTATATTCTTGATTTGACACAATCTTTTTTTTCCGTGTAGCCCTAGAGGGTACTTAACCTAAACTATGGCACATGAATTAATTATTTATATATGTGCCTATAGCTCTATATATAATGACGGACAGAATGACAGACATACAGCGGTTGGGCTCTGTTTGCTTTGGGTACCGAACGAGGTTCTTCTATACTTTGTCTTTTGTTATCATTTTCTTTGTGCAATTCGCCACTGGTACTAACACTCGTAGTCATATTTATATACCGACAGAGCAATTCTCAGTATCAGTCTAGAAACGGTACCTGGCTAAACGGTGGTAAATCGTAGCGAAACTTATAATTTTTTATACCGATCAGGAATGTTCTTTGCGATCACTGTTTGGATAAGTGATCACTAGTAGTATTAACATTATGGGGTGCCAGGCTAGAATATTTCCCCTCCCCCATCCCAACTTCAGCGCTTTCTGAGGAACTGATATCTCACGCTGCGATCTCCAAGACAGAGAACAGCTCTTCGGAAATAAAGGCGCAAGTCACGCGTGCGTCTGACAACATAATATTGTTATTATATGTTAATGTCCTACCCTCTTACTTAGCGTCCTCAATCAACTGCTACAGCTGCAACAG
The DNA here is from genome assembly GCA_963890685.1 of Plagodis pulveraria. Taxonomy (NCBI): domain Eukaryota; kingdom Metazoa; phylum Arthropoda; class Insecta; order Lepidoptera; family Geometridae; genus Plagodis; species Plagodis pulveraria. The sequence continues at coordinate 4,368,368 of OY982968.1, forward strand.
CGCGAACAACTCCATGTGCCTAGAGCCCAGCTTGTACGATGCGGACACCCTGAGGAAGTTCCTCCCAGTGAACCCCTGCGGTCAAGGCATCTTCTCCTCGGACCAGCACAATTTCTTCTGCAGAAAGATTATTCAGACCAGTAAGTCATGATAGCAATAAATATAATTCTTCTGGTATCTTATCATTAGATCAGTTTTTATCAGGATGAACACCATGTGCTGGACAGATCTCTAAGCGCAAGGTTTTGATCTGGAGATGGGTATACCCTGCGGAAGTTCCTTCCAGCGAACCCCTTGCAGTCAAGGCGTTTCATTCTTTATTGTTGATAGGCAGGCTAGCCTTTGACTACTATCTTATGTGTGGATAAGCAGATCGAAGATCTTGTTCAAGATAAGACTAGACTGAGACAGTTCTCAGTCTAGTCTTATCTTGAACAAGGACCAGTGTCCTCGAGGACTGCTCCCGGAACAGACTGCTAGATACTATAGATTTTGTACTTGAGGGTAGTAGCTGGTTAGACGGGTATTTTCAAAACGCCCTAGCACAATGGGGTGAAGCTCAAGCTCGAAGCAAGTTTTGAACCATGGGCACCCTGCGCGGCAGTCCATAGTAAAAGTAACTGCTACTACGCCAACACTGAACATCATCTACCTTTGTGTAGAAGTTACATCAAAGTACTAAGTATACTTTACAAGTACCTACGTTCGTTATTGTAATGTTTCGCGTTAGTATTGTAAATGTAAAACGGAAATACGGACTATACAAATATTTATTTACATTGCATGTTCGATGAATAGTTTTGATAATTGTTGATCCCAAAATGATACTAATATTGCACCCGAATTGCATATCCATCCATTGTGTTAAAAAAAGGAAACGTCACAATTATGCAGTCATATACAGCGTTATTGGAAAAATGCTAACAACCTCAGAGGTTTGACTTCTTATTTTTGGTCTGCTAGTTTTTATATTATTCTAGTTTAAATTAGTAACTCACTATAACTTTTGTTTTAGAAGGATAAGATGACAGGCGAATAATTGATTTCCAATATTTTTAGATTCAGTTAATGTCTATAAGTGAACACAGCGATAACTTCAGCAGGAAATTAAACTACCTTCCTAATTTGTACAAAACGGCCTCCCGGCTTTTCCATCATTTGTACAAACCGGGATACCAGTTAGCGGTTGATACTCGTATTTACAAATTTACCATAAAATCTGCGTAAGTGTTTTCTGCGTAAGTTTAAGTTTTGAAGCAGTGATGGCTCAGTGGCATTGGCTATGGACTGCCGCGCAGCAGGTCCATGGTTCGAATCCCACCCAGAGCTTGAGCTTCACCGCATGGTGGAAGGGCATTTTGCGAATGCCCGCCTGGCTAGCGACCACCCTCTAGTAGAAAATCTGTCGCCAAGCACCTAACGGTGAGTTCCGGCAGCAGTCCTTGAGAGCTAGTGAAATAACAGGCAAAATTGAGTCTTAACAGGTATGTCTCAAGGTGATGGGCGCAGTGCAGTTCGTCACTTGTGATGAAATGCATCTGTTATAGGCAGAGGATACCGCTTAACATCAGGTGGGCCTCGCGCTTGTTCCATCACAATGACATAAAAAAATAAATAAATAAAAAGTCCGACTTTCATAATCCAAATGGTTTTCAAAAAGATGCATCCTTGCCCATACAAGAAAGAATCCATACTTTTCTGAGATAACGGAAGTATTTTGAATATTTTGATGAAATCTGAAACCAGCACAAATTACATTTTGGCCCCAAAATATTACGTCATTTCATATTAATCTCGTAACTACGTCAACAGTTATAAACCTAGAAAAACGCAATTTTGCATATGTATAAGTCATTTTTCGCTCGATACATTTTGGAACGCAAACACTTACCGATGCAAATTTGCGTATTAAATAATCTCGTAACTAATTTTAAACTTCTAAACAAAAAAATCTGAATTAATACAAGTGTATAAATTATATGTAAATAATAATATCAAAGAAGGACCAAAGCCGTAGGTGGTATGGTTTTTCAGAAAAAAATATTGCTCTCCAATACAGTTTTCCCGCCAAAGTTCTTAAAACAATTGGGTTGTTTTAATCTTGTTACTTTAAAATATTTGGCGTAAAAATCTGTAACAATTCATGGCTAAAGAACAATAGTAAATTATCATATTAAAAGAAGAATCGAAGTTCTAGGTGATACGAAAAAATAAAAATAGCAATTAAATTACTATTTCCCACCATTTTTGTTCAAACCCCTTTTCCAGTATTTTTTTCTATAAAAAGGTGTTTATTTATTTTCTATGGAAAATAAATGATAATACAGGAAATAGTGAGAATAAGAGTATATAGTGAGAATTGCATTGGTACCAAGAAATGTTGATTATAGATTGCATCAAAGATATTCGATTTAAAAACAAAAAAAACCTCAAAATGTGTAAATATATATTTACATTTCGCTGTTTGGTCTACTCAAACTAAATGGATGAAAATGTTATTTTTTTAAAGGTATAGGTGATATATTGTGGTATGGGAATATGAGGGTGACATGTTTAAGTACTGGAAAACCAAAAACGTCATGGGACGTTTGTGGTTGGTACTGAGTTGTTTTCAGGATGAACAGAAAAATAAACCTCAATCCTATGCATGGTCATTATGGCAGACAGTGTTAACGACTGGATATAGATACTGTGTAGAGTGTGAACGAGGAAAATAGCAATTTTTAGAAAATTTAAAAGAAAGAGCTTTTAGTCCGCAGCTTTTAATCAATGCCGTTACGTCATATATTTATATAATTCTAAGCCGTATAATTATTTAAGTTTATTGTTACAATAAATGATTCAAACATATCTATTTTTTATTCATCAAGGATGAAATGTAAATATACGATTCACGATGTAGGTTGACTATTTAATGTATATGCCTACTTCTTTTCTATAACATTAGCAAGTAATCGACAAGTAATTGATTATTTACTCATGCCAATCACACAATTTTTAAATTCGCAACTTACATTTCTTTATTAATGAGTGCTAGTATCAAAATATGTTACTCACAGTCACGCTATTCCGTCGTCACTTCTTTCGCTTGTGTATGCGATGCGCTGGCATTTACCTAAACTTCAGTAGCTTGATTTTGTGAAATGGCTCTTAAAGAGAACATAAAACTAAATATTCTGTGAAAAGTTAAAGAGTCTACCTGTCACCGTTATTAGTATCAAACAAGAAACGGTAAAAAAAATTAAGCTTGTTGTATGGGCCTTATAGCTATAGCTATAGCCCTTAAATATTTATTTTATTTTTAGTATTTGTTGTTATAACGGCAATAGAAATACATCATCTGTGAAAATTTCAACTGTCTAGCTATCACCTTTCTTGAAATACAGCCTGGTGACGGACGGACAGCGAAGTCTCAGTAATAGGGTCTCGTTTTTACCCTTTGGGTACGGAACCCTAAAAAACTGATAATGAGACCCATCTCTATTAAATTAAATTATGATCAGCCCTTCCTAATAATATGCTGCTACTGATCCTATTCTATGTGAAGTTTCATCAAAACCTGTTGATTTAAGCTAATTAATTAACAGGCTCATCTATCCCTGCATACTTGGACTTGTTTACAGATCTTGGAGAAGTCAAAGTCACGCCTATAACCTAGTGAACAATATTTATGATCCGATAACACATATCTATTTCCTTATCATTAGGTTGTAAGGTGAAGGTTTTGTTCCGAGTTCCATCAAGTAAAATGAGTAGTTCCTGATATCCTCATTATTCAAACTAGTTCAACATCATAAATAAATTCCCTTTTTAATGATATCGATGTGGATCAAGCACGCCCTCCTGTTGTGAAGCGGTAACGTCTGACTCTAACAGATGCAGTTCATCACCCTGAGATATAATGTTGTTAAGTCCCATGTATGCCTGTAATTTCACCAATACACTTCAAATCGGAACACAGTAATTTGAAGATTACTACTTGGCAGTTCTTCCCCGGACGAGCTTGCACAAAGATTCAAAGATGTTCTACTTCTACTAAAAGAGCTCTACTAAATCACAAATATATGATAGGAAAAATTTAAGTCATGTGCGGGATTCGAACCCGCGTCCATCCACCCCTTGAGCCGGGGTATGCTCTAATCAATTGAGCTAACATGTCATAATGTCAGAACTCAAATCTTTCCTATCGTTCTTTAACCATCGTATTGGGATGGAGCGACATCTATAGTACCACTTGCGTTGTACTACAAACAAGACCAATTTTGCAATTGGTTTATACTTGTAAATGATATCGCAACCTTATAATTTTAATATTGTTAGGTTTGCAATAACGTCTGCTATGCGGATTACATTACAAAATCACAAATATACGATAGGAAAAAATTGGTTAGAGCATACCCCGGCTCAAGGGGTGGATGGACGCGGGTTCGAATCCCGCACATGACTAACATTTTTCTGATCGTATATTTGTGATTTTGTAATGTAATCCGCATAGCAGACGTTATTGCAAACCTAAGAATATTAAAAAGAGCTCTACTGCTAACCTTCTAGTATAAAGTCTGATAGCTTAAATTTTACTTCATTTTGTATAATAATTGACCTATGTGGTGAGTCCTATCCTAAGCACTTTGATTTATGAGTAAATGAAGCAAGATATTATTCCCTATTAAATGTCTATTCCCTATTTCTGATTCTGTCCATCCACAGGTTGTCTGGAAGAAATCGCTTTTATAACGATAAGACCGCCCATCGTAATATTTTTGTAAGGGTTTTTATTGTTTATTATTTTCTATGTGTAAATTGGTTTGCAATAAAGAGTTATTGTATTGTATTGATATTATAACAATCTATTAAAAAACTACCCCGAAAACTATATGACTGACGTAATGTATATGGATCTGAATTCTGAAGGTTGGGAAACGAATGGAGAGCGGACAAAAGTAGAGTGCAGGATGTAGAGATGCGAATGATATGTCTTTTTCTTTATATCTTTTTAGGCTAGCATTTGACAACTATCTGACGGTAAGTGTTGATGTGGTTAAAGATGTTGTTCAGGCTAACCTAGAATTATTAGGACAGTAGCCAGAACATTAGGTGCTTTTGACGGATTTTCTACTTGAGGGTGGTCCGACGCGACGCGGCCTCCAAAGCACGGAAGCGCTCTGAAGTAATGTCACTAACAGTCACCCATCAAAGTCATGACCACAGCGGGCATTGCTGAACGTAGATGATCGGCTAGAATGATTAAGCAAACTACGCTCCGAGTGCTACTAATGTAAGGTGTAAATATAATGAGGAAGCTAAGAAATTTATATATCAGAGAAACCGTATGAGAGTAACACAAGTACTGTACTGTAACTGTATCAGCCGGATAGTCCACTGCTGAACACAGTCTCCCCTAATATGAGGGAGGTTTGCCGTAGTTCCCATGCTTGGCAGGCGGCTTGAGGATCGCAGTGTGAGATATCAGTTCCTCAGGAAGTGCTGCTGCCCACCTTCTGGTGTGTTACCCTTAGTCGTCTCTTACGACACCCACGGGTAGAGATGGGGGTAGCCTAGCCTGGCACCTCATGGGTCAAACACAATTACCTCATAGAAAAATTGAAGTAATGGACTTGCGTGGTAGAAACTTATCATGAAGAGGGACAAATAGTTTATAATAGAAAAATGTCGAGTACGAATGGGTCAGATATAGAAATACCAGAGAAGGCATGAATGGAATGCGTGAAAAAGGATATTTGTGCGAAAAGTGTGAGATGACGAGCAACAGAACAGATTGCCTTTTGAAGCAGTGATGGCTCAGAAGCATTGGCTATGGACTGCCACGCAGCAGGTCCATTGTTGGAATTCCGCCGCGGGCTTGAGCTTCACCGCATGGTGGAAGGGCATTTTGCGAATGCCCGCCTGGCTAGCACCTAACGGTGTGTTCCGGCAGCTGTCCTTGAGAGCTATTTATTCTAGGCCTGGCCCACATCATCATTACCATCAGGTGAGATTGTGGTCAAAGGCTTACATCAGCAATAAAAAAAAGAGTGGAGGAAAAAACTTAGATGTATTCTAACATTGTTATTGAGGCAGAACAGGAAGATTCTCTAGAACGCGGTATTCTATATTTAGTGTGATGATTGCGCACTAGGCGGTGGATTCTTGGTAGAAGTCAGGGCTCTCACCAGGACTTCATCTCTCTCATCACCTTCCTATCCATGTCCCAATCATGTGGCGTTTTTTTTAAATTGTTGATATAGGCTTTTGCCCATATTCTCACCTGAGTCTCACATCTCACACAAATGATGATGCTCGAAGGAGCTAATAGTTTTAACCTAGAATTACTGGTCGTCCAAGCCGGAACACACCGTTAGGCGTTTGGCGACATATTTTCTACTTGAGGGTGAATACCTAGGTAGGTACTTGATTTGCTACTTGACGTAGCCAGGCGGGCATTGGCAAAATTCCTTACTACTATGGCCTGTACGATGTTATGTCTTCTCTATTAACATAAAGGACAACACAAGAACAGAACAAACAAAAATAGCTAAACCCTAGAATCTTTTTTTTTTATGTTATTGTGAAGTAACAAGCGCGAGACCCACCGTTAAGGGTATCCTCTGCCTATAACAGATGCATTTCATCACAAGTAACGAACTGCAATGCGCCCATCACCTTGAGACATAGTTGTTAAGTCTCATTTTTGCCTGTTATTTCACTGGCTCTCAAGGACTGCTGCCGGAAGACACACCGTTAGGTGCTTGGCGACAGATTTTCTACTTGAGGGTGGTCGCTAGCCAGGCGGGCATTCGCAAAATGCCCCCCATGCGGTGCAGCTCAAGCTCTGGGCGGGATTCGAACCATGGACCTGCTGCGCGGCAGTCCATAGCCAATGCCACTGAGCCATCACTGCTTAATTGTAAAAAGATTTGGCTTTGGCCTGATTGTCCATAAAGAAAATATTGTTGTTATAACCGGCCGCCTACCTTTTTTTTAGGGGGGAAATGCCTCCTTCTTCCACGGAGGGTGGCGGAAGGGTATGTGTGTGACTTGCACCCACTAAAACCTCCCCGTGAGCAGTCCTCCGCCGAGGTAGGGCAAGATAGGGTCGCGATGGCATTCACTACCTCCCCCCAACAGTAGGCCCGAACCCAACCGGGCCTCCGCCCTATGGAGGGGCAACCTAGCTCACCAAGGCCGCCCCCCAGACACGTGGGGTCGTGCAAGCTGGTGGAGAATCCCCCGACCTTCCACCAGCAACCCCACTACGAAGAAGGGAGGAGGCGGCCGCCTCCTCGCACCCGTTCGTCTCCGCCGGCGCGGGTCAGCTTGGTCACCGTCTTTCCTGACCTGGCTCCGCGGTCTCTTTCTGCACCATTACTGCTTCGCAGAAAGAGACCACCACAGCCAGCCGACTACCTAACCCATTTGATAGTATTCCCGCTTCCTTTCAGGTAATATGATGGTTAGAAGCACTATTATGCACCCATGCAATGTGTAGCAACAGCCCACTCGTATCAATGCTAGTGGTACAACATTGCACATTACGCGTAATATTTTTCTTAGTCGCATTTTACCACATCCAGCAGTATGTTAATAGAGTCCTTGCCACATTATAAAATTAAATATGTGTTTGTTGTCAGTTTTCCACAAAGGCTTTGAGCCTGTGGTCAGGGTGACGCGCGGCTGCGGATGGATGCGCCACCACAAGGACTGCTACAAGGCCGACAATGAAGACCACCTCGAGACTGTGTGCCAGTGCTTCGCCGACGGCTGCAACGGCGCCAGGGGGACTACTGCCGTTGGAGGGGTGGTGGCGGTTGCGACGGCTATCGGGGTCTTTAAGACTGCGATGATAGCGTTATAAGGCTTTTATATATATGGTTTCATTAATACAAATATAGTATTTTACTTATGCTATTTATATTATTGTATTCATTCTTACCAAATTAGTATTATTTTAAAGAGCATTGAAAGTAAGTAAAAAAATTAAAAAGAAATGGAACCGACTTCCACACTAAGTCAGTTGAATATTTTGGTAATTTCTTTAAAAAAATCACACTTTTTGTGATCTTTGTTACATGTGGGATCGATTGTCATTCATTGTCAATGACTATATCATCAAGATAGAAAAATACTTTTCTGTTATTGGAGTGTAACTCAAAAACGGCTTGACCGATTTTGATGAAATTTTAATGGGACCACACGGCAAGACGAAAGAATAATCAAAATCGGTTCACCCAGTCAAAACTTCTGAGGACACAAATACAAAAAAAAACAGGCTAATTGAGTAGTACCTCCTCCTTTATTTGAAGTCGGTAAAAATAATTTCGGATGGAATTGTTTCCGCTTAGCATGCGTCAATAATCTTTAAAATAATTATGTACTAGTAAATGAAAAATGGATTCATCGATTTGGGGTTAGTGTTGATCGTATTTCAACCTGCCAGCCTAAAACAAATAGTAAAACACAAATATACGATAGGTAAAATTTAAGTCATGCGGGGATTCGAACCCGGGTCCATCCACCCCTTGAGCCGGGGTATGGTCTAACCAATTGAGCTAACATGACATGACGTCATAACTCAAATCTTTCCTATCGTTCTTTAACCATCGTATTGGGATGGAGCGCCATCTATAGTACCACTTGCGTTGTACTACAAACAAGACCAATTTTACAATTGGTTTATTAGTAAATGATGACGCAACCTTATAATTTTAATATTGATTAAGTACATTACAAAATCACAAATGGACGCGGGTTCAGATCCCGCACATGACTTAAATTTTTCCTATCGTATATTTGTGATTTTGTAATGTAATCCGCATAGCAGGCGTTATTGCAAACCTAACAATATAAAAAAAAATAGTAAAACATATGTAGGTGATGTCACCGACGTCAAAAAGAGACGACGTGCATTCAAACGGATGGGAAAAAAATCGACAGTCCAGCACCCGCTTTCATAGCATAATTGGAAATGCACCAGGATGGTATTCTGAGGATGAGGGTTCAAGCGAGAAGTTATCTTTTTCCATCTGAAATTCTTACCAAACTGCTTTAGAAGGTGCCTACGACAGTCAAGCATGAGCGGGCAGCCACCGACACCAAGGAGCTGACATAAGCTTTTTTTTTATATCGAACTGGGTAGCACTTGACCACTCTCTCACCTGATGTTAAGTGATGATGCGATCGATGATGGAGCGCGCTTACCCAGAAGATACCTATTCACTCGTGTTTCGAAGACCCCCATATCGTACTTAACCGGAAACACAGACTCAGGCAGGGTGTTCCATTCCCTGGCGGTTCGTATGATAAACGAAGAAGTAAATCGCTTCGTTCGGGTAAATGGAATATCCACCATAAAGCGGTGGCGCTTCTGAGTATCCCTGGATGTCCGATTATAGAATGGGGATGGCGGAATCAATTGTGAAATTCCATTGCACACTCACCGAAATGTATCCGATAAAAAACCGATAAACAAGCGACTTTGCGGCGATGCTCGAGACTCTGGAGTCTCTTGCGTACTAGGTGGTCGTCGTTAATGAGTCTCTTGGCTCTCCTCTCAATAGCTTCCAGTGTCTCCAGCTGGTATTTGGCATAACCATCCCAAAGGTGAGAACAGTACTCCATACACGACCGGACTTGGGCTTAATAAAGATTAAGCAACTGTCCCGGTGTGAAGTATTGTCTCACCTTAGCCAAAACACCAAGCTTTTTTGAGGCAAGCTGGGCTTTGGACTCAATATAGAAGCCGAAATTGAGAGTGTGTTAGGTGTTAATGAGATGCCAAGAAGCTCGAAATGGTTACTTATCGGCACGGACACATACCTGAACGTAGGAGCCAGCTGGAAAGGGCTCCTTTTCCCTTCCTTTGGCGGAGAAAAGACACGCCTGGGTTTTAGTAGCATTGAACTTAACTAGATTGGCAATCGGAGACGCCCCAATCGGAGACTGCCTGCAAAGAAAAGTTCAAGCGCTGAAGCTTCTAGCTTCATAAGCTTTACGACAGTTTTAACTTTTAGCAGTTTGTATTAATAGGGAAAACGTTTGTTAATCTAAAATAAGATATGATTAAACTTCTATGTTGGTACTGGTTGTTTCGAAAACGCATTCCCTTAAAATATTCTTAATAAGTATTTACTTAGAATAAAATGGAAAAAAATACTCATGTCAACATTATATTATAAATAAATAAATCCTTGTCATTTACGAACGAACTTAATTATGTTATTTTTACTTAATTATTTATTTAAAAATTACATAGCGCAGCATAGAAACACTGCCTGGTGGTGTGCCCCCATCAAACAGTTATAGCAGATTATTACGTAATACTACTTATCTGACTTATATATACTTAGTTAATGCTATTTTAAAATACAGTAATAATTGAACGTATTGTTAGTGAGTATTTTTTATACAATTATGAACTACATATAGTTAGTTAACTAATTCATTACCGTTTACGGTTATTTTGTAAACAAAAGAAAAATTACAAGTTATTTCATCGTCGCAGTTTCCGCTATGAAGAAAATATTTGGCAATAAGTACTGCACGCGTGCATAGATAAATGAACAGGTAAAAATTAAGATATTTTTGATATTTTTATTATATTTATTTATTTATTTATTATTGCATCATGTACATACATATCAAACGAGTACATAGTACATACCCTGTTAGGGTGTAGCAAATATATAATAATGAGGCTATACAATAATAATTGTTAATATAATGAGAGTAATTTGATTTGTCATATAACACATTTCTTAATTATGTCAAACAAGTAATTTAAATGTATTGAAAATATTTTCATATTGTAATAGTTACTGAAATTATGGTCAAAGTATTAAGATTAAGACTATAGGGGTTAGATAGATCAGAATCGGGAGTTCGTTACGTTTTTATCTTCAATATATTCATTGATAGTGTAATAACATTTTTTTGTCAGTAAATCCTTAAGTTTTATTCTAAATTTCTTTTCATTTGTTTCATTTCTTATTTCTAAAGGTAATTTATTAAATATTTTTATAATTGTATATTGAGGTCCTTTTTTGACTAGTTCTAATTTTGGTTCTGGTGCTAGGAGTTGATTTTGATGCCGAGGGTTTGGGTTAAAGGTAAAAAGATTTTGATGTTTTCTTACAAACTTTGACGCTTCCATTATATAAATACTCGGAAGCGTTAGTATTTTGTGTTGAATGAAGTGAGGTTTACAACTATCTCGTTGACGAATATTCACCATTATTCGGAGGCACTTTTTTTGCATAATAAATAGGTCCTGGGCTTCAGTGGCATTACCCCACACCACTATACCGTATGTAAGCCACGCACATGCATAAGCATATAGTAGGCGGTAATTGCTGTTTTAAAATTTGTGTTAGCTTTTAAAATTGCTAGTGCATAGATAAATTGTGACAATTTTGTTTTGATTTTCTCAATGTGACTTTTCCAATTTATATACCGTTGGCCCGTGGGGTGCTGGGCTAGAATGTCACCCCCCTTATTGCTACCTGTGGATGTCGTAAGAGGCGACTAAAGGTAAAAATACCGGAAGGTGAGCAGCAGCGCATTCTGAGGAACTAATATCTTAAACTGCGATCCCTAAGACGCCTGGCAAACGTGGGGATTATGACAAATGGGGGAGGCTGTGTCCAGCAGTGGACAATCAGGCTGATACAGTACAGTACAGAAGGCAAATATATTTCAAAATTAAGATATTTATGATATTTTTATTCACCGAACAAAATTTAAGCATTCAAAATTCTACAGACGCTTTTGCACAAAATAAAATGAAATAATTACGCCTGCGAGTATATGAATCCTAGCTTTATTATTTGAAAAGCAGTAGGAGCAGCAAGCTCAAATGTTCTGGAAATGTTGATATTTATGAGACAGCAGCCTTATAGAGCATCTACTGAGTAATTACCTACAGCCCACCCTCAAGTAGATAATCAGCCGCTAAGCACAAATACCTGTATCATGTATGTTCCCACCCTCAAGTAGATAATGTACCGCTAAGCACAGATACCTGCATGTTCCCATAGACACAGTTCTAAGTTAACCTGAACAACATCTTCAACCACTTCTAATTTTATGATACAGCGGCCAAAGGCTAGCTAGCTATAAAACAAACTGGATCTGATGACTACCTTGCTTGGGCACCGACATTTGGGAGCTTCCAAGATTTTAGCATTTTTCCAGAGTCCAGAGAAAGGCTTTATAGTTATGTCAACTCAGGTATCAATTGAATTCAGTTGTACAAGATTTAAATCAACAATGTGCTATATAAAAATTTTATAAGATAGTGGTCAAAGGCTAACCTAAAATGGCATAAATAAAAAATATAAGATAGAATAAATCAACAATGTGCAATAGTTGTCCCAATGCACTCATATAGTTATGTTCCCACAACACGACAAAATTAAGTTGATTTTGTGCCTCAGTTTATAAGTAGTTTGTTAAGAAATAATTTAAATATAATCATATCATTGTTCTTGTGGGGTGAACTCTATGGCTTAGAGGTCCCTGCAATCTTTTTTTTTTACATATTTTGCTTTGTCTGTGCAGATGTAGTAGCGCACTCGCCCTGATGATGAGCATCGGATATGCTGGAAACCCGCGAGATGTATTCAATGCCTCACGAGTTTTCAGTTACCTTCAGAATACTTTTATAGGTACTTATAGCACAGTTTTGTTATCTCAAACAACACCAAGGACAACAAGAACATTTTATTGTTACGGTGCGATACAGATTAATTACGACCATGTAACGGAAAATATAACAAAATTTTAATTAAATAATGTTCAATCTCAATGCGCGTGGCGGTTACAATCTTTTGTTTTTCCAAAAAGCCCAAAAATTAGAGAAAATAATACTTTTCACGTGAATGTGGTAGTCCGATAGAAAAAAAATCAGCATAGATATAATTTTAGAGGTGAAAATTCGGTAGCGTTGAGGAGGTCTAAAAATAATTTGAAAACAGCTGCATTTAAAAAAATTGTATTACCTACGTATTAATCAAGCAGTTACGCTTACCTTCCTATTTAATATATCTGCTACCACTCGGAACATGAGGGCGATAAGATGATTGTGAGCCCTGATATAACCATAATATACAGATTGTGGCAACGTGAGTAGTGGCGTACTGCTCAGTAAGCACATGATTTACCTTTGTCACCTTTTATACTAATCAGATGGGGAAAAGACAGAACTGACGAACCCGACAACTATACAAACATTCCTAGTTGACTAAAATTATTATATAGTAGGTACATTTTTGCAAACAGATCCCTAGTTTCTTTCCTTTTCTCCTCGTAGTCTATCTATAACCCTTTTTGTTATGTAGCATATTTGAATAATTTATATTGAACTTGACTGCAAATCATACATGGAATAAACAATAATAATATACATTAATACCATCTAGCGGAAAAGTTTACAACAACGCTCACCTTTTCGACTTAGGAATTAAAACCTTCAAAGCAATAAAGATACATGGCGTCCGTGGTAGGTGGCGTTATATTAAACACGTAAAAGTACAATGTTTACATTCGCCATTTTTTTTAATACGTAAATTAATAATAAAGATCTCTATTTTCGTAGAGAATTGATGTTATTAATTAATCTATGCAAGTTTAGCTTAATATCTTGTGAAATGTCTCTAATTCTATACAAGCATGTTAAAGCATGATAAAGTATGATTGCAAGATATGCAATCATACTTTACGCAAGAATATTGTATTCAATGAATTGAGGTTCTTTTATTTTGGTGATTGTATTCATAATCAGTAAAGCAAAATATATACATACTTTACCTATGACGTAATGTTTATAGCGGTTTTTGGCATTCTACCAAGTTTTTATCATAAGATTACGTATTTCGCCAATACATACCACGTCAGGTTGGCCGAGTGGTCTAAGGCGCCAGATTTAAGCTCTGGTTCCCGAGAGGGAGCGTGGGTTCGAACCCCACACCTGACAAAAGTGTTCTTTTTGCTATAAAATATATTATCATTTTGCTTCATATATTAAATAACATCAGAATTATTTTTCATTTCTTCAAAATTTATATCATTTTTTAACTGAAGTAGTTAATATTCCAACCAAATGGCACGAGTTAAAAGAAATAAAACTTGTTATTGTATCTAAGCCTTGTTTTCATATCAAGAGGTAGGATAGCCTCTAGATATATATGTAGATGAATCCCGGTATATTACTTTTCTCTATGGATGAATGTGGGCAAACCAGTTGAAATAATAATAATGATTTATAATATAATAATAATTTTATTTCCAAAAGATATTACATTTCTGTTTATACATAATTCAAAGTAAGGTTGGGTTATAATATTAGGAACACTTATTAACGTTAAGACCCAAACTAGGCGAAGGCCTGTGTCTTGGGGCTCAGAGTACAGACTTAAACGATACACGTGATTATATTTAATGATAAATTTTAAGAACTATGAGACTGTAAGTACAATATTTCCAAGTAGGGAATGTTTAACAATAAAAATGGAACTAAGTGGTTTTACGTTCCAATATTTAAGGTTAACAGAGATAAATTGAAACGCTGATACTGGGTAATAAGTGGTGTGTGCGTGAATTAGAGTGAGTGTGTAAAACTAATGTAAAGTGTGTGTATGTAAGGATAAGGTTGCCTTGGCTGCGCTGTGCCACAATATTATATTATATAAGGCCTTCTGTTTCATCATAGGATATTTTAAAAAGCAAATTCTGGACTATTTTCTTACAGGTAAAAACGTTAGTAAAGACACTAACGTTTTTACCTGTAAGAAAATAGTCCAGAATTTGCTTTTTAAAATATGCTATGATGAAACGGACAAATTTTGTTGACTTTGTTGTAGGTGTTTGCATGAGGAAATCGGGGACTTCTCAGGAATGAAAGAGATGAAGCAGATGGAGTCGGGAGTCGGTAAACTCGCTTAGATAATATAGATTTATATTCACTGCTTAATATAATCAAGCAGATAAAATGAATATGTTTTATCATATTCAGGTAATCGCAAATCAACAAACTTTTGTTGAACATATTAGGCAATTTGCTGAACATATTAGACATGTAAAACTTGTCAAAAAATATGTAGAATATGTACCTATACTTATAAAAAATAACTACTTCCATATATTTTGTCTCTGTTAGTATACCTAGGCAGCATTCACTCAGCTGTCTCCCTACCCGTCTCTCTCTATGTCCTAACATCCGTTTGTCACGGCACGGTGTCACAGATTACACGGGTGACGGTGGAATGAACCCTAGTACCTTCAATTTGACTGCATTGCATTCAACGAAGGGCTGCTCTAATCGTCATGGTCAAGCTTTTTCCGATCGATTCAACCCTTTGCCACTGAGTGGAGTAGAGATGTTTGATCACTGCATATTTTATCGCATCCACCACGAGAAGTGTTCCATGGAACAATATTACTCCCGCCGGTACGTGTTCCGAGGAAGGTTCGGCCGTCGACTTCTTTTTTTTTTTAATTTTTTTTTTATGTTATTGTAACGGAACAAGCTCGAGGCCCACCTGTTGTTAAGTGGACTAACCTCTGCCTATAACAGTTGCAATTCATCACAAGTGACGAATTGCACTGCGCCCGTCACATTGAGACAGTTGTTAAGTCTGTTTGTGCCTGTAATTTCACTGGCTCTCAAGGACTACTGCCGGAACACACCGTTCGGTGCTTGGCGACTCTGGAAATGTCGACGCCAAAAACTGCGATTTCTAGGGGAACACCCTGAAATTGCGGAGCGATGATGAAGGTAATGTTAGTAGTACAACGTAAGTTGAACTATAGGTGTCGCTCCATCCCAATACGTCCGAGAGGAAAAATTGGAGCTGAGTCATTGTCATGTTAGCTCCCCGGCTATTATAGGGGTGGATGGACGCGTGTTCGAATCCCGCTCATAACTGTAATATTTTCTCTCGTAAATTTGTAATTTTGTAACGATGATGAAGGGTTCGAGTTCCAATGAACCCTCAACATCAGACACAAGATCTGCTTCCTTCTACTTCGACGCGAGGGGCATTAACGGATCGTCCACTGCTGAACACAGCCTCCCCTATAAAGGGGGTATTTTCCATAATCCCCACGCTTGGCAGGCGGCTTGGGGATCGCAGTGTAAGATGACAGTGCTTTAGAAGGCGCTGCTGCCCACCTTTCTTCACCAATATTTTTCCCTTAGTCGCCTCTTACGACACCCACGGGATGATATGGGGAGGTGCAATTCTAACCCGGCACCCCACGGGGCACGGGCAAAGGCTAGCTTACCAGCTATAAATAATGTTCAATAGGTAGTTATGTCTTTTATATATACATGTGTATCTTTCCCATACATGTAAAAGACATTTAGGTAGATAAATACACGTTTCGATACAAAATGTACCTACCATCGAATGTTGAAAATAGTTTACTAAGTTTATTTGCGCAAAAAAATCTTTCTATAAATAACGAAAAGTTCTATAGTCTTCAGACGCGGGAATCGTACTCAGAACCACGAAATTTCAGTGCAAATTCGTTACAGCAGCGCCCACGAGCCGTAAACATTTTTAATACCTACCTATTTTCTTTTATAAATATAAATCAAGAAATTGAGACTGAGTAGGTAAGTTTGTAGATCTGTGGATTTGTAACTACGCAGTTTAAAGTCAATATTTTTATCTCACTCCAGTGGGTATAAACAAATTAATCTCTTCGGAAAATTACCAGTACAGATCTGTTTAGTATCATTTACAAAGATAACTTTACATGTAAGTCAATCTTGTGCCAACGGCATAGAAGGCAAATTCGATTGAAGATTTGGTTAGGACGTTGTTTTCAGTGTGTTTGTGACACACAAGTGCAGATCGTGTAGAGATAGTGTGTTGCGATTGTTATTGACGCATGCGACGTAAACGTGACGAACAGTACACGTGTGTGAGTGCGTTGAACTGATTTTTGGCACATTTCTTGAAACAGAATTATTTT
This sequence comes from Plagodis pulveraria, assembly GCA_963890685.1. Classification (NCBI taxonomy): domain Eukaryota; kingdom Metazoa; phylum Arthropoda; class Insecta; order Lepidoptera; family Geometridae; genus Plagodis; species Plagodis pulveraria. Next base: position 4,385,339 of record OY982968.1, read on the forward strand.
AGGAAGAATTGAAACTCAGTGTTTTTGGAAGTGTTTTCCCACGGATTTAGGAAGGGAGGGGATGGCGCGCAGCATTTATTCTACTAATTTGCATGCCGCAGTTTTTCAATTATTTATCCCCACTGCACTTCACACCTATAAATGAAATAATAAATTATTATTTTCTAAGTGTAATTTTCGCAGTAATCAAAATACATACAACGCAGAGCGACTCGAATCGTTGACGATCAGGTTCTCTCTGACCGGCTCGACCCTTTGGCACTACGTAGAGATGTTGGATCACTCTGCATATTCTACCGCATCTATCACGGGGAGTGTTCTGAGGAACTGTTCGATTTACTACCTGCAGCTCAATTTCGCCATCGGACTTCCCGACAAAGCATGATGTTTCATCGATTTCATGTCGACGTCTGGAAGTCCACAACCTTGCGATTTTCACGGCATTTTCTACCTCGCACTGCCACAATATGGAACCAGCTGCCAGGTGCAGTATTTCCGAACGGATACGACTTAGGGGCCATCAAGAAGAGAGCATATTCCCTCCTCAAAGGCCGGCAACGCATCCTCGGTACCTCTGGTGTTGCGGATGGTCGTGGGCGACGGTGATCACTTACCACCAGGTGAGCCGCCTGCTCGTTGGCCCTACTATTCTATAAAAAAAACATACGTACCTTACACATACCTACGTAAGTACCTACTTACCTAAGCACATATAAATGAACCCCGAATTTAGTAGATAGAACATTAGGTAGATAAATGTTGCTGTAATGGTCATCAACATGATTGACCTTGAGGGGTGCCACACGCCAGACAAGTGAAATAGCAAATGTAGATAGGTATTATATTGATTGTACTATTTTCGGAAATGAGTCACGTTTCACAGAAAATGGTGATAACGTAACGATACCCCGGGCGAGGTCAATGCGTCACTGTGAAAACACTTAGGTAACGAACCAGCCTACATAGAAATGATTGTTAGGTTTGCAATAACGCCTGCTATGCGGATTACATTACAAAATCACAAATATCCCGCACATGACTTACATTTTTCCTATCATATATTTGTGAGTTAGGTACCTACCTACCTGAAAGTATATCGCGTATATAACTGATGTAATAGATAATAGTTAGGTACCTACCTAGAACAGAAATATACTACCTAGCCTAATTGGTGCGTTTTTTTTTGTGTTATTGTGACGGAACAATCTCGATACCCACCTGATGTTAAGCGGACTAACCTCTGCCTATAACAGATGCATTTCATCTCAAGTCATGAATTGCACGACGCCCGTCACTTTGAAACAAAGTTGTTAAGTCTCCTGTAATTTTACTGGCTCTCAAGGACATCTGACGGAACACACCGTTAGGTGCTTGGCGACAGATTTTCTACTTGAGGGTGGTCGCTAGCCAGGTGGGCATTCGCAAAAAGCCCTTCCACCATGCGGTGAAGCTCAAGCCCGCGGCGGGATTCGAACCATGGACCTGCTGCGCGGCAGTCCATATATAGCCAATGCCACTGCTTCAAAAACGAACGAAACTGCGAAATGTTTGTAAGTATCTAAAATTTCTGTAAATGCCGATGCGGATTCAGAGTACGCTGGGGTTTGTTGTACTAATCGGGCGGGTACTTACAAAACCCAATTTGTCACTGTTTTAAATTTGAAAATTACGGGCACATGAGACTTAACAACTGTATGATTTCACACTGAGACAATGTGACGGGCGCAGTGAAATTCGTCACATGACCAAATGCATTTGTTATAGAGGCAGAGGTTAATCCGCTTAACATCAGGTGGACCTCGTGCTTGTTACGTCACAATCGAGTTAAAAATAAAATGAGTTTACGTTCCTACAATGCCTTGGGCAAATACTGGCAGAGCTAGATTTGCTCGATGCTCCAGGAACAATCTTTATATGAGTTTGATAGCGGTGTTTTTAGGGTGATAAAGTATTTATTATAGGCTCATTACGTAGTTAAATAGTAATTTAGTAAAAACTAATCTTTTGCTTAGCTTGTGTATATTTTATTGTATAATCTGTCACATTTGACAGCTAGACAAGATTTGACCGATTCAAAAAGTATAGTAAAATGTTGGCTGTATAGGCAGAGCATAATTAGCTCTGATTGGTCGCCCGGACTGGGTATGATCAAATCTAGTCTAGATCAAATTAAGCTCGACTGGAGTGCTGGAACGGCGTGTATCTGCGTTTAGAGCAAAATTTATCTTGCCCGAAGGTACGCTGGAAAGTACTCCTCTACTTATAAGTGCCACTATGTCTATGCTATAGCATAGACATACATTTAGTCTACCAACCTACCTAATCAAGTGTTGATAGGTCATTATCATTATACTTTCGAAATAAGCACATTATTTTTACGGTTCCGTACTATAAATTGGGATCCTATTAACTATTACTGAACCGGTTGTCAGTTCACTATGTCGGACGGATGAACCGACATTTAAAGGGACTTTAATTGGGGACAGTCATAAGTAGCCTGTTGAAATATTCACAGAATACGTGTTAGTATGGCCTATTGCCGAACAAATAATAATATTAATGATAAGTAAAAGCTAAAAAAGAAGTGGGTTACCATAGAAGAAATGTGTTTTTAATGTTTTTTTTCATTTTGCTTAATCGTAAGAACGCTACATACAAGCTTTAAACTTGGTATCGTTATAATAAAATATCTAACGTACAACAACAAATACTAAAAGCCAGCGCAGGGGCCTCCCGCTAAGGATCTCGATCTGCATGAAAAACAACGATTTTTTGGTACATTCTAGGTGCGTTCGTTTTGGCTCGATTGCGTTTGTAGCAGTTTCAAAAGTGGCATTTGTGTATTAGCGTACGGATAGAAGCTTTTGCCACCAATGTTTGACCACCAATTACTGCGTGCTATCTGAACGGCTTAAAACATAATTTGACAACCAAAAATATTTTCACAATTTTGCACAGTACGAAACATGGAATCAATCTCTAAAATTAACAAAACAAGTAGGTATATATTAAACTTGTGAAACTCTTCAATCGCGCCAAATGCAACTATCAAACCAGCAGTTGTCCAAAAACCATCACAACGATCCCACGGTAGCACATGGGTCAAAATATCCCTTTTCTCTGTCATTTGTAGCGTTTTCAAAGCTATCCGAACGGTGAGCGAAAACGATATTTTTGCTCACGAAGTCCCAATTCGAACGGCCCGTGTGATAATTTTTAGCGTTTGTGAGTGTTATTTTTGGCACCGATACGCTATCCGAACGCACTATCTGTTTCTGCGGAACTCTTGATGTGCGGTCCTTGCCTCGTCCTCGGTCTAACTCACACTTGGCTGGTATTCAAGCTTTTTTCAATGGTTCTTCACAGACTTCCAAATGCCATTGATATCGAAAAATAATAATTCGTATATTTCCACGACATCCCCAAAAATCAATTTAAAATTTGTATATTATTTGCCCGTGAGGTGCCGGGCTAGAATGTCACCCTCCATCTCTACCCGGGGGTGTCGTAAGATGCGACTAAGAGTCACTCGCCAGAGGGTGGGCAGCAGCGCTTTCTGAGGAACTGATATCTCACACTGCGATCCCAGAGCCCCTGCCAAGCGTGGGGATTATGGCAAAATAAAAAATATTGGGGGAGGCTGTGTTCAGCCGTGGACTTTCCGGCTGATACAGTACAGTATATTATTTTCATTCCTACGACTTCCATGCATTTTAAGGATGTTATGCAAGAAAAGTTTCTAATGATGTTTGTTAAACTATTTTTTTTCAGTGATTAAGATCATTGAACTACTTACATTGATTTATATTCATATTCATTAATTTATTCCTATGAATTAGGTACAACTTGAGAAGAATTTTATAATCATAAGAATGTCGTTCCGCTAAAACCTGTATTTAAAGACATATGAATACAAATTGCTGCTATTTATTGTGTTAATCATTTGATTTTAAATTAATTCATTTTATATAATATAAGAATAAGATATTTAATTCTCTTAAGGCTGTTGTCTCATAAATTATAACATTTCTGGGATATTTGAGCTCCTACTGCTCAGACGTAATTATTTTTGCACAAAAGCGTGAAGACAATTTTTTGATTTGTTATATTTTGATCGATTAATAAAAATATCTTACTTTTGACATATATTTGCCTTCTACTCTGAACCCATTTCACTTATTGACTTGATAAATACATTGAAAAATATAACTAAAAATATAACAGACTAAATATTCACATTTGAGCACTGTATAGTATAGCAACGCTGTGATCTGCGGTGAAGCATAGCATAAAGCATAGCTCAGAAAGGAGCTTTTTACTTTTGATTCGAAAACTCCTTGTTTGTATTTTCCAGAAGGCGGACTATGCGTAAACAACTAAGTCTACATTTTACCTTTCATTCCCTCTCCCAAGGGAACCGTGCTGAATTTCGGAATAAAATATAAACAATGTATACTTTTTATCCTTAGTATAGGTACTTTTTATTTTTATTACCTTGTATTGTGAACTGAAATCATGCTAATTCATTCAGTAGTTTGGTATGATGCGCGGCCAAGATACAGACAGATAGACAGACAGACAGACAAAAAAGATAAAAAAGTATTGGCATTAGTATTAGTTACAGAGTGCTCTCAAAAATTATTTTAAAAATATCTGCAATGTACAGAATTGGACCTGTTACAGTTTTATTATATGTAAAGAACATAATTATAGATGAAGTGCTACAGTTTCACCAAGACATAAAAGGCTTTACTGAAATGGTACTCTCTAAATTAAATAGTTTTGGCACTTACGAAATTTACTTCCAAGCAACTGCGGGTCCTTGCGCGGTGCGAGAGACGAGCCTTTCGTGCCGCTCATGCATTACTAGACGACGTTCAAGGATATTGACGTGATCCCAAGCCTTAAGAATATAAGTAAAAAGGAGAAAATACAAGTTACCTTAATTTGTACATTTGTATTGCAAACATAGATTCGGACCTAAAACTGGATATAATTATATAGTATTTACATACGTAAAACATTCAACTGTAGAAAAAAACGTTAAGCAGTTACTAGGTATTCAATTAGTAGGCAAGTATCTATGTTTGGTCGGTCGGTATTCATACGGGATAAAGCTAAATTTCATAGGTATCAATAAGGCACAAAAACAATGTGATATACTGAACTCATTTGTAAGTAGGTAAAAAGTACCAGCAAATATTTTAACTCCACTAAAATTTTAACTGACGTAAACATTGTGGGGTGGGAGCGATGTTGTATGTGTGAGAAGTAAACAAAACAAACAAGCGCTATTACGTGTCGTGTAACAGATCGTTTAGGTACGTTAGAGCATGATAGCAATAGTGTTATTATGGTTGGTTTTTATTTCTTTACTATATTATATTGTTAATATAGATAAGGATAAGTGGGGGGCCCAGGATTGATCCCTGTGGCACTCCGTAGGTAATCAATTTCGGCTTGCTAGATGTGTCGCCTCTTTTTCCCCTATTTTTACTATTTGATACCTCAGAAAATATCTGCCTTTCTCGGTGTATTAAGGAATAAATCAGTTCGATACTAATAAATAATTATTTCCATCTGCCCTACCTAATAGAAGTGTGGGAATCAGCAGCCAAAACAAAAAATTGCAAAGGAAAAAATAGTAAAGTTGTTCTTTTACCTGAACTACTTAACCAACAACTACAATCTATGAAAAAACTAATAACATTAACTCAATCATATCACTACATAATCTAGTGATATGATTGATTTAATGTTATTACTAGATAATCTAGTGATATGATTGAGTTGATGTTATTACTAGATAATCTAGTGATATGATTTAGTTAATGTTATTAGTTTTTTCATAAAAGTAGTCTGAGTATCAAATATTAAAAATAAGAAATAAAAATATAATCCAATATATCTATTGGAGAGGTAAGACTGCATTATATTTGGTGATGTTTCTTTGATACCCAGAGTGTGGAGTGTGTGGAGTTTAAGTTATACGTTTTTCCATAATATATAATGTGTTATTTTACTTTGTAAGTACCTACCTTATACTTAATTTCTACTTACGGCTTCACCTTCTTACAAATTAAATGACTGGCACAAATAAAGCCTGAAGACTGAAGCATAGTTTTACCATTGACCTGTGTAACGTATTTATATCGATGAGTTTTACTAACCATGTCTGCTTCTCCTGAAGCCCAATAAGGTTCAGCTAATATACTTATTGCATCTTGGTTCATCTCGCATATATTCTCATAGAACTACCTACCAATACACTCGCACTCACGCGTGAGTTCTTTTCTGAATGTAGGTAGGTATCTACGCACACTAGGTACCATAGAATAAAGTATCTACAACAAACTAATCTAACGTACGCACTACTTTACGTTCACGTACGTATACAATACATAGGTATCTAGGTACAAATATTGATTTATCCTGCGAGAGAGGCTGCTATGCAAAGTCTAGACTGTAGTAACGATCTGTCTGGAATACAGACTATTGTTATTGTAGGTACCTACCTATCTACAATACATAGGTGCATCAGGGTAACTCCGGATAATTCGAATAACTTCTAAACTTGCGGGTTAAGAAGTTATTGGTTGGCAACATAGCGCGAACCGCTATTTTATGCTGCACCAGGCTTAATCTTTGCGCATCATAAATATTGATAACAATTGGATTTCATTCACTAATGTCCGAGTTCGGATGCGTGTGATGCACTGCTTTGTACTGATGATCTTACGGAAGATACGATATTTCACCTGCCCTTGTTTCTTAAATTTTATTGTGAGTGTATCATTTTCATTTTTATGCGAATTTTGAGTTGTTTTGTGTGATGTCCTTTACTACTTTGTAGTTGGAAATGTACCAAGTACTTAATAAAAAGGTTTGGCGGGCGTCTTTGGGAGCGCAGTGTGAGAGAGAGGGGTGGTGACTTTCTAGTCCGGCGACCCACGGGCCCAAGTTTTTCTTATAATTTCATATAGGAGCACTTACCTACCTGCAGTCTGTACTGTAACATTTCTAACATAATTAAAAATGCCATGCTCTGTATATTAATTCTGAACTAATGAATTCGTATGTAAATAGTAATCAAGGTTATTCAGTTAAGTATGGCTTGAGAAAATCCTCAGGAAGTGTTGGGAAAATGTGTAACACCGGCATTATTTATTGTAAGCATGTAGTTTCATCATTTTATATGGAAATATATTATACTAAAGTTTTTCGTACCATGTTCTACAATTTCTTAGCTTGTCTATAGCTTTTTATTCTGTGTCTATAGGTAGGGTAGGTAAGATTCCGATCTTTTTTTCACGTTTATGACATTGGCTTCATAAAGAGATTTTATAAAATAGTCCAAACTTACAATGCCAACGTATTTTAAATTATGTGTGTACTTCTAAGTCGTAAATTTAAGTTACAAGTAAAGTTGGTTTGGTTGTATAGTAAGATTATTTTAAAATATTAAGTATTATGGTAATTCAGCCCTTTCACCGACCAGTACCTTTTCACGAGCATTATTAAGAAATAAACTATTTGTATGTTATAATATAATTGATCATCGACAGCTATTCCTCTTTCGATCACCTTGTTTTTGATTTTTGTATAGATTTAAATTTCTTGTTCTCTTCTATATCTACCTATTTTTCAGTCGCAATCTGACGTCCAATTTAACCAGCATTTTCCATAGAATGGCAAGAAACAATGACATTTACGCCATTATTATTATTATTATTAGCACGTTTGAAAAAACTAAATGACGAACTCGACGCAAATCGCACTTTCACGACCACGTGTTCGAGCTTAATTTAATCATATTCTGACACACACAACATCTATCTACAAACTTTACTAAAACGTGCCTTACGTACCTTTTAAAGTTTGCCATTTCGTTAATTTATTATAAAAAAACTGCTTCGAAATCGAAATATGAGCACTAGCTGAGATTGACTACCGACCGGTTCAATTTAGGTATAAGGAATAAAATAATTAGTTTTATACGTAATTATTTTATATTACAATTTATTTATTTGCACATACCTAGCTGGGTACAATATTATAACAGGATCATAATATTAGATCAAAGTCAAAGTCAAAATCATTTATTCAATTTAGGCGTATTATTATTACCTATATATTTTCCAAAATTTATCAGAGCGCTTGGTCGATGCGACGCGTGATCAAAATGCTGGCACCTATTTGGCTCAAAGAATAAGCATTGCAATTCAACGGGGCAATGCTGCCAGCATGCTGGGCACGCTGCCAACTGATCGTGGGCTAGAGCATTTGGACTCCCTGTGAGTCCAAATGCTTTTACTGTAGTAGCTGTAGTATTGTAGTAGCTGTAGTGTTCATATAGTTTGTAGTATTTGTTTAATAAAGGCAGACCGCCAGTAAAAAAAAAATTAGGCGTCTACGACGCTCTTATGAAGGTCAATTCCAAATTTTAGTATTGAAATATTCTACATTGTACTGCCACGTTCAGCAAATAAATTGTAGGTATAGAGCCACTGCGAGAAGAACGGGCAAGAAACTCGGGGCCTATTCTTTTAAAACATCTTTTATCAATGTGTTACATACTTACTATATAATAGAGTTATTACAATATTTGTTTAAATTATGTAGGTGACAGGCAATAGCTTGGCAGAGGCGGAATTGTCCAGGCATTTTTGTCGTTTAAGTAATCAGAAACTGTTTAGTAGGATTTTTGAATCAATATGTTTTTCACATGCAACTTGAATTTCCCTTCTGTGAGCGTTGTAATATGTTTGGGAACTTTATTATAAAACCGCACACAATTACCTAAGAAGGACCTTTTATTTGTCTTTGCTAATCTAAAACCTGGCACCGCTATTTTATCAGTCAGATATCTACATTTAAACAGTCAATTTCATTTATACCATTACTAATTTGCAAATTGTACAGGCTCATTACAAATGATAATCAAGTAAGTACCTATTAGAAAAGTTACATATTTAGAAATTGCTCTAATAAAGATTAAAGAGGAGGTAATTAAGTAATTACTGGTTCTTTATCATAAATTAAGTCTAATGCCTTATGAGAGGTTAAAAATGCATTTGCTAATGCCATTTTTGTGTTGAAACATGTTTTTTTATTGAAATAAACGAAAATTTCTGAACCTTCCTAAATACCTAGATATACCACGTAGGTATATGTAACCCTTAAAAAAATAGAAAAAATGGTTTACTTCCCTTGGTACCAATAGTATTAGTAGTCCTTGAGTAATTATTTTTAATTGTTGTACTACGTGTACCACGAGTATCCTTTGTAGTACGATGGGGTTTGTTATGCCCATCTCACGATCTATCAGGTACAGCTGAATCGAAACTGTACCGCACTTGCAATCGAACCGCAGCTGAACTTTAAACGTTTAGCGTTGTTTCAATTTAGCGCGATCGACCTGCAGGAAATAAATTGTGTACATTTTTTAAATGACAGTACCTACCTAATAAAAGCAGCCTACTCCAAGAATATGTCTTAGTTCCGACAGCAGCAAAGTGATAGTTGATGTCGTATTAATCAATGTTGATTTCACATTTGGATTAAATAAACATTTATAGATAAATCACAGATATGACAGCTGTCAGAATTACGACAAATTATTGTGTACTTTGTTTGTATTACTATCATAAAAATAATGTAAGTACACACTTTGTTAATTTCGCCAGTAGTAAGATTGGCACAAAACCTCCATCGTACTAATATATTATGTTCTATGGTACTACCATGGTTGATAGTACGATGGGTAAAAAAAATCCCTGTTACTACTGATAGTACAATTGATTCAATATTAAATCACCATTTAATATTAAATAAACGATACCTACCATAAATGTTTTACTATATTATATAGTTATTTTTGTTATACCTATTTATGACATACTAGGTATGAAAACAAGCAAACGTTTTATTAGATTACCACAATACACGTGCTGGGGAAGCACATGTTTTCAGCAACCTATCACTAGCAGGACCTACGTACACGCAACGTGATTATGAATCTTCAATGATAAAATATTTATCCAAGGTAGGTATGTATTTATGAAATGGAAGAGTCTGCTTTCATATAACTACCTATACAATATAAATACAATTCTATTTTCAAATATAACTTAACATCTGGTAATTAGTTTTAATTAACGAGCAATAAGGCCAATAAGAGATTGCAAAGACGTCTAGTCTAGCGATAATATTTTTTGTTTTTATATCAAAAGGTTAATTAGCTATGAAAGTAGGTACTTACAGAGCTTGTAAGATTAATGATTATTTAAACTATGAAGAGTTTCATCAGTAACAAGATTTTTTTACAAATATGCCCAGTTATTAAAAGTTATTTAAAAGGAGTTTATGGCAAACATACGATTTAGACTATGTGTAGACTATGTAACAGATCGACAGGTACAAAAATAATACTTAAGAAGATAAGACTTAAGAAGAAAAGACCAAAATAATTTATTTTTGCATCGCATTTTTACAAATCCCAATACGATGGTTAAAGAACGATAGGAAAGATTTGAGTTATGACGTCATGTCATCTCAATTGGATAGAGCATACCCCGGCTCAAGGGCTGGATGGACGCGGGTTCGAATCCCGCACATGAATTAAATTTTTCCTATCGTATATTTGTGATTTTGTAATAAAAAACAAACTAGATCATAAGTATTGACTGTAACTATTGATCATAATAACTAGGTAGGTACTTCCTGTTTTTTATACCTACTTCCTTCCTACATGATGTCCAGTCACCCTTCAACCATGTGTGTGTATTACACATCTGCCATTTTACAGATGATCAGCGTAGGTATACACACATTAATAAATATGGCTTAGTGTGCGTTTTGTTTTGACGGTCACACTCACACCTGCGAAAATCGAACGCACACAACGAAATTTTATTGAATCGCTGTAAATAACTGTAGACGCACACCAATGCATATTTTTTCCCGAGTGAATGACGCATGAGGGGCGCGGTGGAAGAGGAGGGAGGGGGGCGGGGAGTAAAGCATGGAACGGTTATATAGCCCGGTCGAATGCAAAGCAAACCAGTTTTCTTCTAGAAGTAAACAAAGCAGCACCTCCCAGAGGACAATCAGAGTTCTTCGTCCGGCCAAGGCCAAGCAATGGGTACGTTTGTCTACCCTTATTCATCGATATTCCTTATTAGCGTAGATGCAGTCTGATTTGTTTCAGCTAACAACCTGCCCTGCCTCTAACACCGATCTTCATATTGCACCGTAATTTGAAAACAATAATCACCTTAGTAACAAAACCGTTTTTAATTTTTCTCCTTCATTTATTATTCCCAATCAGCCAACGTCATCCGTAGCGCATTCTTGTAAATTTGAATAAAAGCGCACATGCTCTTAGCATCTTGTGATGTATCTGACGATATCCTCGATGATTTCGGCTAAAACGTATAACTACAACGTAAAAAAATCTTTAACCTTAAATTACTAGTAAAACCTATTTATTACATTGAGCTAATACGTTACACTAGCTCAAATATTATTAATTTATTAGTTAATACAAAAGGTAGGTACGTTATACTTTTCCAATGCGCATTTACCCATGACGTCCCATTATATTTTCTCTTTGAATAAGTAACATACAATTCTTCGAATCCTAAAAGCCTTAATTTATTTGATAATTCAACTAAGTTTGACCTCGTGTACCGCCCAATCGATAAACCTAGAATCGCGACGTGACCACTAATGTATCACGTGGTTTCAATGGTACTTACCAACTGCGTCACAAAACGAACACGATGGCTTCCTCGCGTGACCCACTAGCTCTAATTGAATTACCTACTTTGTGTCCTCTTATTCAAATTGATCAATATAATAGACATTAAAGACTATTTGTATATTTTTCGTTGTATATTACTTACTGACAAGTATTAATGGCTTCCGATGTTCAGTTAATTTAATTCCCAGACACCATTGTACTAATGCCATTTGAAATTGTTTACATATTTTTAAATCGTACTGATAATGTAGCTTTATTTTGATTTTAGTGTATTACTGAAACGAAATACTTATCTTTTATTAAATCTTGATTGCTATTCGTTATATTTTTACATTAGCGTTATTGATTTATATATTATATTTTTTAATCCAACACTTTTGCTAATAAATATAATATCAGTCATTAACTAATGAACGTAGGTACTTACATATTTCAATACAATTATAGTTACCCATAAGTATTAAGTTCATATATGGGTATACACACAGCATTTTTCCCACATATAATTTCAATACAGAAAAATACGCTTGTAAATAACGATGTAAAAATACCGATAAAACTGGAAATATCCGGAATTCAGAGGGAAGCCAGACGCCTGAATTCTTATCTGGCATAACGCCATATTTCTACATAAAGTGGAACATGATATGACGTATTGAGTATACCATAACTTGTACCGTATGTGTACTGTATGAGTTTTTTTTTTTATGCATTATAGGTTAGGCTTTGACTACTATCTCACCTGATGGTAGGTGATGATGTGGTCGAAGATGTTGTTCAGGCTAACCTAGAAGTACTAGCTCTCAAGGACAGCTGCCGGAACACACCGTTAGGTGCTTGGCGACAGATTTTCTACTTGAGGGTGGTAGCTAGCCAGGCGGGTATTCGCAAAATGCCCTACCACCATGCTATAACGACTGCCATCCTAAGACAACAACTGGGACCGACGGCTTAACGTGCCCTCCGAAGCACGGAAACTGTGAAGTAGTATTGTCACTAACGGTCACCCATCCAACTAATGACCGCGGACGACGTTGCTTAACTTTGCTGATCGGTTGAGCATATGGTTTATATCACGGTGAAATATTATGAATCATTGCATTAATTACATTCCAACGTACAAAGGTACTTATGTGACGCACAAGTCGCTTTAATAAATATGGAATTTCCAGTTGTGTACCTCATGATCTTTTTACCTCTTCTGTAGCCAGTTACGTCAGCGTAGTTTGTTTATGTTATTGCATATCATATTAATTCTTTTCCTGTTTTTCTTTCAGAAACGTTAAATATAAAACCGTTAAGTAAGGATCAAGAGTGGTCTCAGGATGCGCCATCCGGCGTGGGGACCACTGGGGTCACAGGTTCGTACGGCCCGGGCCCCGCCTTGCCTCTAGTATCCACCTCCAGCGAAGAGCGCGCCATGCGCCGCGTTATGGGTCGCTGGGGCGCCGAGTGGTTGAGCTGACTCGGCAGCGAGAGCAAGCTTTCTGCTGGTCTTCAGTGGCCAGCAGACCACCCCCTACCACCACCGCGGTGGGGGGCGCCACGCCCAGCTTTGCACCTGTCTCTGCAGAAATACGAGGAGCTGGTCGCTAAAGCCGAGGCGCTGTTGAGTCGTCTCGTCGTCTCAGAACACTATGACTCGGTTAACAACTTTATGAGTCTTTATGACGCTTATATGGCATCACCCGACCAAACTCTGGCGGAGTACTACCCTAAGTATAACCCGCCAATCCGCGCCCACAAGCACACATGTGTTGGCCTGGGCATGGAGGTGATGAAACGTCTTAAGGTCTTAGAGGGTGACTTTCCTGGAATAACTAAAGCTATGATGCTGGTATCGTGCGATGAGAACATTCAAGATCTGGAGGATTACACAACGTCTTTTCCGGGGCCTCAAGGGTTCGTGATCGAGACCGAGAAGGACCACGTTATGGTAGCCATTAACGTGAAGGTTGGAGGGAGACCGGGAATATTCCTTTCGGATTTGGGTTACCACATCTCTCGAGTCGTTACGGTGATGGCTGATCGTTGCTACCCACATACTGGTAAGGTTCACCAAGATTTATTTTTCTAAATTCATGATTATATCTTTAGTTTATATGACTGAAAGATAATAATACAATGTGATATTTCCAGGATGGTTCACGCAATCTGATGAACCTCATTGTCGCAAGGAGTACAACTACCAGCTGAACATCCACAACAGCAACTATGTGGAGTGGCACGAGCGGGAGACCAGAGGCACCGTCGTCAAAGAACGCCTGTCCCTCATCTACGTCGCCAAGGCCTATCTTTCAGCCATTAGCGTCACAGAAAAAAGGAACTTGGTGTGGGATTTGAGGTAAATACTAGGCACATGACGTTATTCAGAACAATCTAATTACCCGATTCGTTGTACACAAATTTACATATGAGATTACATTATACCTATTGGTATTATATTTCTCAATGTATAATATTCATTACTGTGGTGATTTAATCATACCATATGGTTTGATTATATCACCCGATTTGATATTGATGATTCGTCGCTCACTTCGTGTCTGACTGATTTAAGTTTATTTACACACACATATACGTAGGTATACAGCATTACAGAATTAAGTTGTGTGTGTGACACGTAGATAACCACTATTTGACTTGATTTAACATTACAGGCATATTTATTTGTTATCTGCATGTTTCTTATCTACTTGAAACTTCCAATGTACTTGAAATGCTGAAACTCGCAACCTGATAATGAGTTAAATATGTAACATATAATGTGTTACAACAAAAACAACGTCTATGTAGTGTATATTATTTTTACGTACTACACTTATGAGGCAGTTTTGAAAATTATTGAAGAGCAATGTGTGGGATCTATAGATCCCGTCATGGACTGCATGCATGTCTACCTTAGCTTTCTTGGCATATCCATGCCACATCCCTTTTTTAATTAATGCTATTTTATATAAGAAGCATTATTTACAAATCAAAAACAAACTGTGTCTGAATCATAAACTTATCATAATATGAACCCACTTTTACTTTCTAGGAGTCTTCTCGCCAGGGATCCTAAAGGTCGCCCAACTGCCGGTATCTATTTCCCATTGAAGCCTAAGGATAACCAGTTCACAATGTTCTTCGACAGTACCAACGGAAAGACAAGAAAGAAGTTCAAGTTCGACACTTTCCTGGAATTGCAAAAGGTAAAGATTTTTATAAACATATGGAGGGATTTCTATAGCATTATCACTTAGACACATTCTTACTGCAGCTATATATAATAGTTTGAATGCTGGACTGGAAATAAAGTTTGCCAAATAATAACTTTTTTGACAATTGGCAACAAGGGTATATACTCTTATTTATAAATGCAAACATATATTCCGTTTATTTTATTTATTTATACTTATATACCTGTTAAAGAAGACGTCATTGTTTTTGGCATTAATCCAATGAATTCCATGGAAAACTCAGCGGAAGGGACACAATTATTATATAAGATATATGTGATTTATCTTATAGAATTTCTGATACTCTCTTTTTTTGGATGATAAGAAATGTACGTAATTAATATTTAATTCACAATTTCATTGCCTCGTATTTTTTTTTAATAACTTACCTATGTACTTAGTAGTGATTAATTATAAAGCTGTGCTGTACCAAACATAGTATACTAATTTATGTAATTAATAGTAATTAATTATAAAGCTGTACTGTACTATGTATCTGTGTAGGCTTATTAATGGCTTTTCTTAATTAAGTTATAAAACCTTTTTGTAATGATAGCTGTAAGCCCACCAACCCAAAATAAATATTATAAAAAAATATATACCTATACATATAATACATAATAACGTGGTTCAAACTCATAACTAATAATTATTTTACAAAAACACAAATATACGATAGGAAAAATTTAAGTCATGTGCGGGATAAAAAAAATTTCCTATCGTATATTTGTGTTTTTGTAATGTAGTCCGCATAGCAGGCGTTATTGCCAACCTAACAATATTAAAACTAATAATTATTGTTTATCCTTTTTCAGATCCCTGATGACATAGTGGATGAGGTAGAGCAATGTAATGATCAGCTCCGCCTCAGAGATGGTGAACTCCTGTCCATTCTGACTCGTCTCGCTTCCATCGTCACTGATGAGGAATACATGGCTGAGCTTCTAGACGTTAATAAGAAAATCGTCGAACTTTCCGCTGGCAACTAAACATACACAGCCTAGAAAAAAACGTCATCATCTACGTAGAATTGGGCGATGCTATACAGGCGTCTGATGATTGTAGTTTGATAGTTTTTTAGGCATAGATGTTATTATATAGCACTTCGTATTTGAATACTTAAGTTTTTTTGGGAATAGTTCTTCACTTCGTAAATTTTAACAATATATCACTTTTAATCCTCATTGTCACAGATTTTATACTCTACGAGTTTACTTGGGAGTTTTGTATATTAGACGTAATCTATACAGATATTTAGAAAAGCACTTAGTTTTTAGACTTCACGACGTAAAGCATTGAATGTATCTTAGACAATGACGAGACGAAAATCAATTGGCAAATAAAATCATAAAAAAAAACTTTATTTTTATTTCATCCAAATGCGTGTATCATGTATAAATAGATACACGTATTACTCAACCAACAATTATCAGGTTTGAAATTTTACTTTTATATTCAGTGTATTATTGCAGTCCTACAATAATTACAACAGCTCCAACAGCCAAAAGCTAAAGAAACTTCGATTTCTTTTTTTTTCGAAAAAACTAAACAGAAAGTAAACTGTTGTATAGATCATGTATGTAGGTAGTTAATGTTATATTTTCAAGATTTATTTAGGCTCAGTAAAATAAAAGTCTGTAAATTTACGATTACTTAGTTAGCATAAAATTTATCAAATCAATAACTTATTTGCGAGGGTGACATAATCAAGTATCATAAAACCCTCTGGAATAAATAAAGATTGAAAAAAAACTTAAAAATAATTAAAAATATATGGTAAGTAACATTATATTATGGATAGGTTACCGTCACTTTAATAGTATTACTCTGGCTTCTTAGTTCAAAGTACTCGCACATATAGTTCAACGACCAAAGCTCTGTTCAGAGTACTTCAGAGTAAATTGGATCGAACTGAATAATTAATTTGCCTTGTATGTATTAAACTTTTAACTATATCTTTTTTTTTTTTTTTATGCCTGATAGTTTAGCCTTTGACCACTATCTCACCTGATGGTAAGTGATGATGTGGTCGAAGATGTTGTTCAGGCTAACCTAGAAGTACTGGCTCTCAAGGATAGCTGCCGGAACACACCGTTAGGTGCTTGGCGACAGATTTTCTACTTGAGGGTGGTAGCTAGCCAGGCGGGCATTCGCAAAATGCCCTACGACCATGCTATAACGACTGCCATCCTAAGACGACAACCGGGACCGACGGCTTAACGTGCCCTCCGAAGCACGGAAGCGCTCAGTAGTAATGTCACTAGCGGTCACCCATCCAACTCATGACCGCGCGCGCCGTTGCTTAACTTTGTTGATCGGTTAAGAACAGCTAAGTAAACATCGCTACGAGCGCTTAAAAATTTAACATAGATATCGATAGCTGGACAGTAAGCAACGCTCATACAAAACACATTACAAACACACACTGTATTATTTTATTATGTCTACACGGTGACAAAGTTAGGCCAAACAGTATATAAAAAAACAGATTAATATTATTATTATTACACATTTGCAGAAGCATAGAATCATTATATTTGTGCATTGTATCTCAACTGCTTTAGCGAGATGTTTTGGCAGAATAAAAATATTTCAAAAGCACAAATCTACAATGTAAATTACCAAACAAATTTATTCAAAATTGAATGGGCTATTTAGAGCTATATTCAATATTACATTCCAGCGTAATTTGGATATTTGAACAATTTTTTAATTTTGGAACAACAAACAGTCTTGCACAAAGAAAACTTTGTTGGGCAAAAAATTAACTACCGACATCCGAGGAAAATAATGATGGAAGCGGTCACGGTCTTCGCGCTAAAATCGACCATCCCTTTTTAAATGCAGACAGGTACCTGTCGTTATTAGACAATTGTACGTCTGATGGACAGCAGGTGGTTTGAGTTCAAGAACATTAATCAAATTCAAACAATGGGTGTCAGTGGCCTATGGGGTATTTTGGTACACGCATATGATACACACATTTTTTTTTCGTTTATGCTTGATAAATAGATCAACTCGACTAGATTATCCATACTAATCAACCATTGTCTAGCTAGACCATAATTTACAGTGCAACTACGTTAATACTCATCATGGGGGTGCCAACCTTATACCCTTATAGGGTATATTTGATCGAAGCTGCCAACTCTCACATGTCTATGCGAGCTGCTAAGAGTTTTTTTTAATACTACACTATGTGTTTCTTTCAATGCAGAGTAAATGACAGCTTTGAACTTAGATGCAAGATGCTGCAAAATAACTAATTTTAGAGTAGGTAATTGAGGTGTGATCACAACCTTCACTGTTTTTTTCCTGCACAAAATTGCACCAGTGCAGTTCACAGCTGCCCTTATAACTGAAACTCGTAAATATATATATTATACGAGCTTACACTTCAGTTGCCGTGTTCCAAATAGAAGTTCCAGCGCATTTTTCTAATAGATCTCTAACTTTATTATTTCCTCTCCTACAGGTGATTTTCTTTTGCTTAAGTTTTTAAATTTATCTTTGGTATCATGTTAATTATCAAAATTAGCAAAATCTTGATAGATTGAAATAAAATGTTGAGTGTTAAAATTACCAAATCTTTGTGGAATTAATCAACAAGGAAAATACGAGGACAATTAGTAAAATATTTTTGAGAAACAATTGTTTACATCGCAAACTGAAAAACAAAATGGTGATGACGCAATATAGAAATTCATATATTCCTCTAACAAAACATGAGGTGAAACCATTCATCGACTATTGTTCGACAAAGTTTGCGAAACATTGACATTAAATTAGTCTCAACATGCCCCCGTAACATTTGAATGGAAGCCAACGAAGCCTAGCTAATTTATTTTTTGGGCATACAGTTTTTTGTAACAGCACAACAGATGGTTAATAATGAGTAATGTGTTATTTGGTCGACTTAAGGTCGAAAGTTAACTTGAATTCCTGAAATGGGGGCTAGGAGACTTACTAGAGCACATGCTACATGTTTCATGACAGCTTCAATTGTTTGAAAAATATATTGTATGGCATTTGGTTTTATTATGACATCAAGATTATCAAGTGACGATGTAATAGTCGTTTCAATTAGTATAACTAACCAGTTTTTTGTTCACATAATGGAACATTACGAACTTGCTACAGTAGCTTTTATATATAACTAGCGGCCCGCTCCGGCTTCGTACGGGCATAAAATATATAGCTTATGTCATTCACTGAAAAAGTGATTAAAATCGATCCAGTAGTTTTGATTTATTCATTACTGCCCGTGGCCCGCACGCGTTAAATTTAGAGTAAAACAATTCTTCTTTCCCTAAACCATGAAGATTTCCTACTATCTTTGGAATATCTAAATTTATACACTACATTTTTACTTATTTACTATTTACCTTTTTACCTATTTTTTTTATTTTTACAACAATTATTATATTATAGATTGTCTTTATATACAACGTTCACAGCTTTCTTATCATTAGACAATACAAACATGTTTTCTCTAGAGGTTACTCTTGAAAGAGCGACATACAGCTGGCCATGTGAAAAACAATCAACGCTCAAATCTAAGCCTGCAACGTTGAAGGTTTGACCCTGCGATTTATTAATGGTCATTGCAAAAGATGTCTTTACCGGAAACTGTAAACGTTTAAATTGGAAGGGTAAATCCGATGGTATCAGAGGGATTCGGGGAATCAATACAATATCTTCTCCGGTACGCCGGCCGGAACCGCCGCAAACGCTACGACCCGAAATTTTTAAATCTGTAATATCTTCGAAAATATTCATTTAAATCATATGCTGTATGGGGCCATATAGATCTATATTAAATCAACAATGTATTTAAGATATTTAATTAGAATAAGGATTACTGCTGTATTGGTTAAATCGCTTCGAAAATTAGCCATTATTTGTCGTAAAAAATAAATGACAAAAAATATTATTGTGGGATATCCATAAGAGAAAGATATATACCACAGCGGAGTTCTCTATAGACCTTTTCAATGTGTACAATACTTAGTACATTATTTTGATAAATCTTGTAGGGTTCAGCCTGCGTTTGCAGTGTAAGCGGAAAAAATGTAATTATTTACGACATCACATTAGAAACCTCAAAAATTAACTAAAAACTGTATTTCTGCACTATTTAATGGACGTTATTATACATATAAACCTGTCTCTTGAATCACTCTATCTATTAAAAAAAATCGCATCAAAATCCGTTGCGTAGTTTAAAAGATTTAAGCATACATAGGGATATGGGGACAGAGAAAGCGACTTTGTTTTATACTATGTAGTGAGTAGTGATTGTGATTCTTAGTTAAAAAGTACCAATCTAAATGAATATGCGTACTTTTGAAACATTGCTTAACAAAACTTGATCAGTGACGTCGCAAACATGCGATACACCGACAAAGTACACGTGCCTTCGACGTCATGCGTCATGTTTTTATCAATAAAATTGTTACGCAAATCCACATTGTCATTGATAGTTTCATAAGCCAGCATCTGGACCTGAGTTAGTTGCGCAACGAAAGAGCTGTATAAAATAATAGTATTATATTTTTAAACATACCTGTTTATGTCGTAATAATTAGTAATGAATGGTTTATGTAAAATACAATTTCACAATATTTTAATCATGAAACAAATAGACTTATGAAATTAAACAGAATAGTAGTTTGAATAATAAGTTGTAGATATGTTGTAAAACATTTCAATATATCGCCGTAAACATTTTTTTTTAACAAACTCATCTTGGCGCAATTATTACTTAAGGGTGAACTGGCCGGCCCGTTCTCCATACAAACGCCGTTGGGTGATCACTCCTTTATTTGAGGATTAAGGTCCAAAATAAAGCATAATACCGATTGATCTCGTCATTATCTAGGCTTGTATGATGCCAAAATTTTCAAAAGATAATTAATTTGTAAGTTATGAGCCTCGAAAACTTTATATGAAAATGTTTCAAGGCTCATAATTCTCAGGTTAATTATTTTATTAAAATTTCGGCATCATACAAGCCTAGATAATGACGCAATCAATCGGTATTATGCTTTATTTTGTACCTAAATCCTCAAATAAGGGAGTGATCACCCAACGGCGTTTGTATGGAGAACGGGCCGGCCAGTTCACCCTTAACTAAAGGAGTGGGCACAGGTATCTAAACAGCGTTCTACAAGATATTTGGTTTTGGTTTTATGTCATTGGAAGCGAACCTATTATTATCTACCGAGCACAAACCTGGCTTCGGTTCGAACTGCTACTGAGGATTGTTTAGGCGTCATCATCACCAGCCTCCACTGTTAAAAAAGGCTTCTCTCATATTTGTTCATTGAATAATCCACACACACCCTAAGATTGACAGGCACCTTCTCTTACGATTTCCACAGGAAGATATGAGGGGGAGGAGGTTTAGCCCCTAGTTTCTTATGTGTGTAAACTTTAATAATATAATATAAGTACTTATATAGGTAAGCGAACAGCGACGACGAGATGCCACCTTGTCCATCGACAGCCAGGACCACTCTGCCAAGAGTGCCCGACTAAGAATAAGAAGATATAGGTAATGTATAGTATAACAATGTGATTGAAGCAGAATTTGATTTATTTTTTAATGTTCACCATGATAATGATAATAAACCATTTTTATTATTCTCCGTTGGTCGGTAGGTCCCCCACTAGGTGGGCTGTCGACATCGTAAAAGTCAGGGGCAGCCAATGATTACAAGCGGCTAATAGCGTTCTTTGTGGCCTTCTACAGGGGAGGCCTTTGTTCAACAGAGGACGTCTTCTAGCTGATGATGATGATTAGTGATAACTCTCCGAAGAATTTCTCTCACATCATACGCGAGCTTGAGATCTACATATATAATGCCAAAGGTTCTAATTCAATTTGGCGATATTATGATATCAGCTGCTCGGCTAACGAATAGCGATAATAATGCTTCAAACATGGGTCACGTTGAACGTAAACGTGAGTGAACAATGAGCCGTAAATGGCACGGGTTTCGTCTCACACGAATAATCGATATTTTGTTTGGTAAACCCAAATAGCATGTTCTCAGAAATTGAGGATTACTATGTCATTGCTGTTAACGATTTGACTCCACTATCTATCGCGTGACCTTTAGCCCGTTTACATCGTGCTTTGGTTATTAATGGGTTGTAAAATGCATGCTCTTTATGACCTGCGTGGCTAGCTGTCAGACAAGGGTGGGAGGGTTAGAAGTAGGGTGAGTGAGCGTAGCAGTCATGCGCATTAGACATGACGCTACGAAACCACGTGGGCCGTAGAGCCAAGGCAGGAAATTTAGTAACAGATACAATAACCTAATATCTGGAAATGGTTATATTATAACTTTCACATAATCTTATCTTATCATGCAACTACCAATTTCAGTCGCTCTATCTACGACAGTTTTCATCACATTTCCATAATATTGGCGACGAAAGACGGAAATTTTAGTGCCTCGTATAATGTGGTTGGAACCTAACAAGTGAAATTTTCGTTTTATTCAGTAATTATGACATATTTACTTATTTGTAACTTTGGAATTACAAAATTGTACAAGGTACCTATCTAATTTTCAAAATATCCTTGAAAATGACACGGTAGTAGGTTTAAATACATTACCGTTGATCGTGTTATTGACAAAAATACCATAGGTCTACGGTAATTGGTGTTTATGGACACATGATGCCGATGGCTATAGGATTAGGGAAGTCATATTGTGCACTGTGCAGTGCGTCGACTTCAATGTAGCATTCCTCCTGATCCTGTTCGATCCCTTTGTTAGGTAGGTATGGCTTTAATTTTAACAAGCTTAAAACTAAGCATGTACCTGCCATTACGTCATAGTATAATTCAGAATTCTGATTTTATTAAGGTTATATCTATATCCCCGAACAGAACAAATAAAAGCAAGTGTTGGGTATCATTTTTAAGGTGTTACCAGTTATAGTTTGATTACCAGAAAGCCACTCTAACAGGAAACTATTGACATTGAAGTAGACTGTTGATAAAGAGGTTAGTTCTGCTTTTGAGGTAGTACCTAGGTAGCTATATATATACGAGTTAGAGGCAGTGGTTAATATATAACGTTTTCCCTTTCTGATTGCTATTATTGGCGGTGAAGTGCGAGCAGCACTACACAGCTGTTACTGCAAAATATAATAGCGAGGTCCCAGCGCTACTCAACGATCAGTTTGTGTGTTGTTGTTGCAGGGTTCGCACGCCCGGATAGCGCGCGTTACACGCACGAACTATTTTTCTTTTTTATTTGGCTTCTAGCCGTTGTATGGGTAAGTGAATTTTACGCTTTATTATCAGATGTTTTAAACATTGTTAACAACACGAATCATCTTGTAAAATAGTAGGACATGCATAATAAACGGAGGATGTCGTGGTTGTCATTCACGGATACCTGTAAGCAAACATAAACAATACATTGCGCCGCGTGGAAATTTGACGCGTTTCGTGAAAGTGTTTTGTTCTGTTTTGTTATGAGTTATGATTGACATTCGTATAACAACAATGTTCTGTACAAATCACAATTTAATATATTTTAAATTACCTTGAAAGGTTTGTTCAATACATTTTATCGATTTCAAATAATATAAGCATTACTTATCTATAGTTAGGTCGGTAGTAAGTTTTAATGGTTTTGCCAGTTAACGCTTTAAAATCAATGACGTAGATATTGCGCACTTTTATCTATTGGTATAGTTATGTGATTCTTTGTTAAATAAGCCTTGGTTGTTTTTGATGAAACGTGTTTTTGTTATCAGAATGTTTTTGTGCAGAATAACTATGGCAAGTTGATGACAGTTTCTTAGAAGGTTTTTTGAACAATATTGCAATGGCAAATATATTTTTCGAAGTGGAAGCATTTCGAAATATAATATTATACTAAGGTATCTTTTTGAATAGAACCTACGTACATGTAGGTACTTTAGCGTGATAAATTACTAATTATTATACTAATTGCAAAAATATTTAGATAGTTACCTACTTAGCCTAAATATTTTTGAGAGGTAAACCATTGAAAGATGTATTAATTAAAAGCACCTTTCAATGTTCTAACACAAACAAAGTCCTTCCGTTATATTATGTACTTTACATACACCTACGTCTATCAATTATCATTATCATAGAGATATATTGTTATTAATTTATCTACGGTACATACTATCATATTATCAAATGATAAATAATTAGGTAGGTAACTAACAAATTGACACACAACGAAGTCCCAATTCTGCGACAATATTATTATGTAGGTACATAAATCCGTCGACATAATTTATCCCGGAATGTTACATTCTTGTGCATCCCTCATATCCTGCAGCCAGCTGCAAAGTGCAAACTATCGATCGATTCTTAGTTCGTAGTGAGATAGATACCTACCTACGCAAATAATGAATGAATTGCTTATGAATGGATGGATTTTAGTCTAAAGCGTTTTACAGACGAAAGCTATAATATAGCTCGATATATTTCAATACATCTCAACACATTTTCCATAGAAATTGACAAGTGACAACACACGGCAGCTATAATATATAGCTTTACATTTTCGTTTCTTCATACCGACAGTTATGCTATACTATATATTATAGCTGCCGTCTGTGAACTCCTTAAGATTACCTGACTAACCTGATTTTATCTACTATGCTATTACTTGACATTATTTTTATTAATAGGTATCTTATTTTTTATTTATAGCTATATATCGATAGGCCAGCCTTTGACCACTATCTCACCTGATGGTAAGTGATGATGTGTTCCAAGATGTTGCTCAAGCTAACCTGGAATTATTGGCTCTCAAGGACAGCTGCCGGAACACACCGTTAGGTGCTTGGCGACATATTTTCTACTTGAGGGTAGAAGCTAGCCAGGTGGGCATTCGCAAAATGCACTACTACCATGCTATAACGACGGCTTCCTAAGAATACAACCGGGACCGCCGACGGCACGGAAGCGCTCAGCTATAGCATAGAGAAAGTTCTCTATGGCTATAGTAATGTCACTAGCGGTCATCAATCTATGACATGACCGCGGTGGTCATGTCATGCTACCCACAAGTTGTGAGGGTTGACTAGAGTATCTGACTACGCACCTTAATACCTACTTAGGTATAGCTAATTACACCATAGAGGTACACATAGGTTTATGATATTTTCATAGCTTATCCACAGTGCAATAATATGGATTTGTGTAGGCTGTAGGCTATCTCTGAAAAGGCCAAGCGTAGGCAAAAGTGACAAATGGAGTGAACTGTGGAAGCATAAAGGTCAGCATTGTGTTTGTGGGTAGGAAATATTAACCAGTCAGAAACACAAAGCTATCTTAAGTTATTTTTCCTATGGTAATAGGTAACACGTACCTAGGAATAATAAATAATTTATTTTTATGCTTTTACAGTATAACGTACCAGGAGTATATGAATTTAAACAAGTATAAATTTGAAAATGTTAAGTAACCACCACACAGATCTTAATAAATTGAAGCTAAGCTCTCGATCACGCAGCTTTCAAACAAAAAAACCGTATCAAAATCGGCCCATTTGCTTAGGAGCTACGATGCCACAGACAGACATATGAACACGCCAAACTTATAACACCCCTTTTTGCATCTGGGGTTAAAAATAGGTGGGGTCAGACCGAAATAGTCCGTCGAAGCCTAAGATTATTTCAACTCTCTGGTCGAAGCAATGACTTTTCGACCTATGTTTTTTTGAAGTAAGTATAATCGCTTAACATTAGGTGGGCCTCGAGCTTGTTCAGCCACAATAACATAAAAAAAAATAAGCAACTTGTCGAAGTATTGAACTGTCGAAGTTCAATATAACAACCTAGATTTAATAGGTACCTACTTGAACAGATTTGAAAACAAAATATATAAGTTTGTAGAAAAAAATATGTTAATTTGACAATATTTTCTAGGACCAAGTTGACTCCGAAACTGGTTTCCGTAGAATATTCAATAAAATTCTATAAAATTGCAAGGTTGAATCTTAATTACGCTAATAATATATAATCTTCGATCGTTATATTAATAATCGAATCGTATAATACCTTAATTATTAATGTATTCATGTGTAAAAAAAATAACATAGTCAAAGTATAAATAATTTATTCAATTTAGGCGTCTACGACGCTCTTATGAAGGTCAATTACAAATTTTAATATTGAAATATTCTACATTATACTGCCACGTTCAGCAAAAAAAATTATAGAGCCATTGCGAGAAGAACGGGCAAAAACTGGGGGCCATTCTATTGAACGTCATTTAACAATGTGTTACATACTTACTATATAATAAAGTTATTACAATATTTGTTTAAATTACGTGGGTGACAGGTTGGCTTGGCAGAGGCGGAATTGTTCAGGCATTTTAAACTGCATAGTAGGATTTCGTTTTTCACGTGCAACTTGAATTTCCCTTCTGTGAGCGTTGTAATGTGTGTGGGAACCTAAGACCAAAGGAACAAGGTTTCTATGATTAGAAATTTACCTAGGTAACTAAGCATGTTTGTGTCCTATCATAGATATTGTGTATGAACTAGAAAGAATAAGAAGAAATTTTGAATGTTTGATAGTTTCTGCATGGGTTATATATGGATGGGATTTATAGTAAAACAAGGATATTATTTGAGAAGAAGGAATATATTTATTTTACTTGTTTTACACGACATGTAACGTATTGATAGTTATGACATTAGTAGCAAAACCTTAGACCTACAACTTACTAAAGAGATTTGCTGCCTTTTAACAGTTTTGTACCCAGCCGAAAAATTTTTTGCCCAGTTTAGAGCTTAGTATAATTTCTACAAAACAAATTCTAGGTAAATACCTACTTACCTACTCGTAGACAGGTAGGTACATTGTTTGCGTACGATCGCATGTACTCTGTGAAGCTAGAGCCTACTATTACTTATTCTGTGGTGTAGTGACTTGATTTCGAGGAAATCTTATCTACTACTATATACCTAGTTAGCTTAGGTAGCTACTACTACTTCGAGTCACGGCGCGGCGTGCTGCCTTTTGACATGTAGACTTTAGTGATGCGATGCCGATGAGATAAGATGTGACAGCTTATCTTTCTCAAGCATTTAGGTATGCATATGCCCTGGGCTTTTACAGTTTTGTATATCAACATTGCCTTTTGAATTAAATTGTAGATTAGATAAAGAAGAAAAGTTTCGGCTACGTCCAGAAGGATCACTCTGCAAAGCCATTCCAATAAATATGCGACTCTAGTTACGAAGCAATAAAGTGCACTTCAGCTCGCAAAGCACGGAGGCTCTAATAATCATATCCACGTCCAAGGCTTGTCTCTTTCTATCACATCCGCTCCGGACGGATAAGCCGATGTACCTGTAGCTTTGTCCCTAAAGTGCTGCTGCCCAGGCCTGGTGCGAGTCAGACTTCTTTTTTACTAATTCAACAGCTGGTAAAGGGAACAAAAATATACTTATTATACAGAAATTTCCGATTGCTAACTAGGTATCTAAATAGTTTAGTTTTTAAAGATAGATCCCATTAACAAAAATGGTCTATAATTAATTAGATTTTATGAAAAAGTTACATTTAAATTCAAAATTAAAATGTATTCAACGATTTCTAGACGCTGATGCCCTACATGCTAATGCTAGGGAGCAAAAGTTTCGTTGATAGATAAGTAGGTAGGTACTAGGTAAGTATATCGTATACTAGGTACGTGTCATGTGTAGCCCCCCTTTTTAGTTTGAACATTATTCATCTTCGGATCAACCAACTTATACACAACATTAAAAATATGAAAACTTCGGGTGCTTCAGGCTTGTAAGTCGTAACGTCCGTGTACGATTGGTATATACGATCAATATCACAGATTACCCCCAATTAGGGGGCAACGGTAGGGTTCCATTTTACGTTTTGTTTCACACTAAAAAGTCATATAAAAGACGTATAAAATCTTAATATTAAATATAATTATTGCCTACTTGTCCCGCGCGGGTATCCTAGAATATGACGCAGATGACAGAGTAACTTCTACTCTTTAGTACTACTTTTCCTTCTACTTCTTTTCCTCATCACACGCACCCGAATTCGGGCATTTATAAATGAAAATCAATTGTTACTAGGAACAACTGCTATATATCCCGGTAATTTATATTCAGTGATTACAATTGTGTAGCAAAATGGTGAAGCCATCACGGAAGGGTCTACCGTTATATTATGTCACAATTGTCTGAATTGTGGTTTTTCAATAGTTCATCTATCTATCATCTATAATAGTCGTAATAGTAGAGTCCCTATTACGTAGAAACAAGCAACATATCCGACTAAATGTGGGTACTCATACATGTCTGCGTTCTAAACATATTACTAATTCGTAGCTACTATGCGAATGCTCCCTCTGTACGAAGGCACCCAACTGCCTACCCGTGGGAATGCCCTGGGCCTAGTGCCACTATGTTATCTGTGCCTTTGCGCACTCTATCTATACGGCCTTTACGCTATTGAAGTCACTATATTATAATTTATAATATTCACTAATTGAAGAGTATAACAAAATAGATGCATAGATTAAGTAACAGTTAGTACAACACCACGCCAGGGAGGGATGCCAAACAGACAAAAAAATTGGCACTGAAATTAGGTCAAGCAAACGTAAGATCTGTTTGAAAGAAATATACTATGCTTGCGTTAAACGATATAGTCAACGATCTAGTGATGACATAATTTTTAGAATTCTAGTGTACAAATGGTGTGACTAATCGGGAAATTTATTGAGTAATCTTCGAGTGACAAAACGGGAAGGCTAGGGGACAATAGGCTAGGCGACATACACAATGTCGCATGTTGTTTGTTTCGCTCAAATTAATTACTAATTTCCAACATTGTAATAATTACATTATAGCCTGCTAAACGAATAAGTATACAAAATTATAAGAAAGAGAAATTATAAGAGAGCCAATTTCGAACCTGGATCCACCCGTTACTAGAGCATTTTGCAAGAACTATTCTCTTTACTATATTTATGATACCTAGATTATTTAAACTGGAATAATTCTGAAAAACAACTAAAATTAAATAAAAAGTCATTAGTTAAATAGCTACCTACCTACCCCTAGCAGTTCAGCTTGCCATAAATTTATATTAAATTGATTATCTAAGTAATTTAATTCTTAAATTATTTGCAATTTAATTAAATCTGACCTTGTGTCGTTATGTTTTTAGTAACCTACTTTCAAAATTCCAGTTCGTTAAAGAATTACCTAAGTATGTATGTTACGTGTTGTTGGTTTGCGAAATCAAGTATGCAATGACCTTTAGTGAAAAACATACATTGACCATGGTTTTATTTAAAACAAATTAATGCCCCTGCCTCCCCTTGACTGATCAAGACTTCTATGACTGCTCTAGGCTAATTATTATGAGGGCACGTCCCCGCGAGTAGTGTGTTCCGGTCGGCCTAAAAAGTAAAAAAATACTTTTGACTTTGTTTACTAGTGTAACATGGTTCCTACTACCTATAATAGTTTTCAGATCGATCTGCAAGTGAAACTAACGATGTCCTTTAATCTGCAAGAAATTAAACCTTAGGGTGACAATTTAAGAGTTACATTCCAAACTGTCTATATCCATGTTTTTTACTTTATCGTATTTTTTTGGTTTGTCGTCTACAGCGAAAAACAGTTGAACAAAAATTAGTTTAAATCGTACTAAGTCAGCTACAATTTTGAATTAAAGTTCACGTTTCATTACAACTCCTGACAAAACGTACTTAGCTTAAGTTCAATAGTTATTTTTACATTGTATTATGAGTTTTTGGGTCAAGAGCTATTTATAAACTGCATACCTAGTTACTCACTTTTATCTTTTGATTTGATTTTATAAACTTAATTAATTATGGTAAAGGGCTCTTCAATTGTTAATGTTGGTGGAGTGAGGAGTGAGTAAAATACTTAGGTCCTTTTTATAGTATGTGGCTTAAGTATAGGTATCGTTACTAATATCTCTTTATGTTATTCAAATAAAACATTCACAGAGTATACTTGGATGAGTGTCACATAACTTTGACCATGTAAGGCGAGTCTTTGAAATACGTTAGAAACAGAAGTGGTCCCAATATTGATCCTTGCGGTACTCCCATTTTTACTGAACCCCCGCCACCCTGAAGATGGAGTGACCGTCTGTAGCCGGTCTGACAAATATGACTATAAGATTCAGAGCTGCTCCACGAACTCCACGACGTGAAGGTTTACGAACAAGGGTGAGGTGCTTTACTGTAAAATACGCTGATGGCAGTCTGTGTTCAAATACAAATCACTCTGGTTTATTCTCTGCTTTGATTTTTATAACAAAGCCTATTAACATGCCCAAGATCAATTATTACAATACAATAATATATGTATACCTAATATTTAATTACTCGCAGGTTTCTAATTCTAGTTTTTGATGTAATCGTAAACCCCGTAATCAAAATGGTAGGTATAAAACTCTCCTAAAACTATCGTGGAATAATGATCATTTTATTACAAAATTAAGAGAGGACAAGTTATGTGCGGGATAAGTTTCTTTACTTTACTTATACTATTGGTCCCCGAGTGGCAGATGTATCGTGCTAACTTGAGGACCTTGAGTCCGAAAACTTCATAACTCCTTGAAATAGTTACTAGGTATCAAGGAGATATGAAGTACCTACTAGGTATTTCAAGGACTTATGAAGTACCTACTAGGTATTTCAAGGACTTATGAAGTACTGGGTATTTCAAGGAGTAATGAATTTCTAAGACTATTTGGTAATACTTCGTCCTGGATCCTACTTACCTTCAGGTCACCTGCAGTAAGGCCACGCGGCACACTGCCCTACTTCATGTCACGTGTTACAGAACTGTTTCGAGCGACCTCACACTGGCGTAGCATCGCTTCCTAGTTCACTTTCGGTATACCTTTCACTAATCATCATATTCTTACTACGAGTAGCTATAGTTTATATCACTGAATTGCTACATTGAATATTGAATGACTTACATACGTAGGTACCTATTATGATATGCATAAACATACGTAGTAACTCGTTGCAACTCTTGTCAGTCAGTGCTATTATTTGTCCTTTGTCACCAGTCGGAATAGTCAATGAACTGATGAGTATTTGGGGCAAGAAACTTATGACACATGAATATGTCCAGATCAAAAGTACCTATCAGCTATAGAATGATATATAATTATGTCTCCGTTAGATGCACCAATTTTGAAGTAACCAACTAACATAAACTTATCAGAGCGCTTGGTCGATGCGACGCGTGATCAAAATGCTGGCACCTATTTGGCTCAAAGAATAAGCATTGCAATTCAACGGGGCAATGCTGCCAGCATGCTGGGCACGCTGCCAACTGGTAGTGGGCTAGAGCATTTGGACTGCCTATGAGTCTGCAATGGCTTATAGAGATTTAAATGCTTTTATTGTAGTAGCTGTAGTGTTGTATATAGTTCGTAGTATTTTGTTAATAAAGGCATACAGCCGGAAAAAAAAAACAAAAATACTAACATAGCATCCTTGAACTTTAGATAATATATTCCAGCACTAGTAGTTTTTTCGTAATATATTTTTTCCTAATAGTAGTTACTTAGCCTATTTTATTTGGATAGACATGTCCTTGTTCTAACAGTTTTATTGTTTATGTGTATAGATAGATAGTACTTATACAAAATAGCTGAACCCTGAACAGAATAATTGGTAGAAAATTATAATACATCTACTTAGCATCTCATAAATACATCACAAATGCCTTGTTTGTGCTAATCACATCAACATATTGCATTAATTATTATCCTCGAGCAAGAGTCACACAACAAAGGCTCTTAGAATCATTTCTTTGTCCAGAGCTCTTAGAAAATGTCTGTGACGAAGAGGAAGGCGATTGTTTTTTTTACTTTGACAGAACCAAGAGGTCGTGTTAGTCTCTGATTTCTGTGAATCATCTTATTGTCAGCTTATGACGCGATCTGACTCATACATATAACAAGCCATCTGGTTTTTGAACTTCCCGTTGGGTTTGATGATTTGTGGAACGTGTCGATGTGTTGTGTGCTATTTTACTTGTGATGTCAGCCGAAAAAACTAATGTCAGACTGTGCGCTTAAAAATGAAGGTTCTGCGAAAAGCCAGTTAGGCACTATCTTACCTTCTGTGTAAGGTCATAATATAACCTTTGGGTATAATGAAATAACGATGTAATATAACAGGCACTTACTGGCACTGACATAATTTAGTACACTGAGTTACAGCATTTATTTGACTTGAAAGAAATAAGTAAACTTGTTTTGAAGTTCAGGTATTCAGTTCTTACTGTAGGCTGCAACAAAATAAATGCCCTCATACTAATTCAGGAAACGTTGAATAAAAGTGTTTCTGATCGTGAAGAGGTTGACTCGAGAAATAAAAAAATCATCCATGATAGTTCAACTGTGAAGTAGTCAAATTCTGGCATGTTTTTCCATTCATCATTTTTTATATTTTAAGTACCTATACAAAAAAAACAAAGCAAATTACTTGTGTCTTTCCGTATATACGGAAAGACACTATGAATGTCTTTAGCTCTTCGGGGGCAATAAACTGAGTAAGGATTACTAAATTATAAATTCCTTAGAACTCATTGCATTCGAGTACGCCGACCTTCGTAGTATCGAAACGGAAGCGTTCTCAACTCAACCAGTAATGGTACTTTGTTCTATTTATTATTATGTAATCCGTTCACAACATGATCTACTAATACAACTATAGTTTGTACTGTTTTGTTAATATAAGGATACCACCGGCGCCGGTTATTTTATCTGAGTACAAACGTTTCCGATTCGTCTAAAGTTTTATTTTCACCTCAATTTCACTGCTTCCTATTGAGACAAATTTGTACGAGTTATTTTACCTACCTATGTGCCAAACTAACGAGTAAATAAATATTCATCTTCGTACGTGTGGCCACACCTTTCTATTTTTTTTTGCAAATAGCTATCTAATGGAGGATGCCCAGTCCAATAGTACTCCATTTGGATTTGTGCCAAATTCCAGACATATTGTTACAAAAATAATTATAGTAACACCTATGTTAAATGATAATGTTCACAAGAATAGTCAGTGCAGGGAAAACCATTGATAAAAGATTGGTGGAGATTTTTATTAATGACAAGCTTGACTTTGATTACAATATCTCACACGACGCTGTAACGTGTTATGTCATAGGTTATTTGTAAAAAAACATATAAGGAGCCCAATTCTTCAGTCGTACACCCCCGTGGGGTGCCGGGTTCGAATTGCACCTCCCCATATCATCCCGTGGGTGTTGTAAGAGGCGACTAAGGGAAAAATACTGGAAGGTGGGCAGCAGCACCTTCTTAAGAATTGCAATCTTACTCTGCAATCCCCAAGCCCCCTGCCAAGCGTGGGGATTATGGCAAATACCCCCTTAATAGTGGAGGCTATATTCAGCAGTGGACGAGTCGGCTGTTACAGATACCTTGGTTAGTCATCAATGAAAGTACCTACTTATGACGATAGCTGATGCATGATGAAATCATGCCATATTTGCCATGAGTGATTCCTACTGGCTAAAATATTAATTAAAATATGAACTAACAATATTACTTTATTTATTGTGAGGTTGCTTGCCGCAACAGAAGTAGTGCCAGACCCCATTTGAGGAAAGCTTGTATATTAAATATGTAGATCTTGTATAGTACCACAGATTCGTGGTAATCCTGAAACAAAGCCAATAAAAGAAACAAGAACAATCCTTCTACAACTTAGGATCACCTAGTAGACGTTAGAAGTAGGTAGGATTTGTATCGTGTAATTTATAATTATGTGTGTGAAACAGGAATGTACATTCTTGTTTTTCATTCAACAAAACATTATGTAAATTCCTCTTTAAAGTAAATATCTCCAAGTTCCGTGTTCGATGCGTAAAACGAGTTTCCACTATTCGATCTGAGAATTTTTACAACCAGATATTTTCCAATTTATTCTGCCTACGTAAAGGTTTTCATTAATTGGAGATAAACCTTACCTGTGTTCTTTTAGATCGAAAAAAAATATTGTTGTTTCCTCTCAACTCTAAGCAAAATGTATAACGGAATAAGTTAACCCAGCTTGAACAGGCCATACTCGCTTTGTAAGCGCTCTAAATTGCAGTAAATCATCCGTTTCTGGGGCACTGCAATTACCTACTTTAGTGCCGGTTTCATCAGCACGATGGGAGCCGATTCGCAGCTGAGATAGGATTGGACTGGTTTATATTAGCTACCATTATAATTTCTCATTAATTACCCTTAAGTTATTAAGGGTACTTATACTTTTTCTCTATCTATCACATATAAACACAGTTTAGTAATTTGTACCGATTGCTGTTTTTTTTTATGTTATTGTGGCGGAGCAAGCATAGACCTGCCATTTGGTAAGGAAGTTAGATTGATAGGTACTTACGTATAAAAAACAATTACGCCATCGGAACTTGGTCTTGACAATCTTCAGCATCTTAAGCTTTATAATATGATGTTGGCAGAGATATGGGTAGGTCTAGGTAGGCTTCGTAGTACGTAGATCACGCCGCACTATTGCCGCACTACGTCACGATTCAGATATGCATGCATGATGGATGACTGGCGAGTAAAATTAGATGCTGATGCCCAGGTTCAGTGTTTACTTTAACCAAATTAGTTGGTTAGGCAAACGCGCGCCAAGGTTTATTATGCATATACCTACATGTACACAAGTTCTACGACCGAAAACAATAGATTTCGTGTATGATTTTGAAAAACAATAGTAAGTAGGTATTTATCCTTAATTTAGAATACTGGATTTGAAAAATAAATTGTTGTTCCGCAGAGCGTGAAAAACCGACATCATTGTTGTTGGAGAGGCAACGCGAAGCGCTCACAAAGGGCGCGGACGTTGCGTCCTTAGTCCGGCGCGATGACGTTCGAAGGCACTTGGAAGGGGAGGGGGCGGAGGCCGAGCCGGCGGCGCCCGCCGTCGGGCGGTGGGGCGCCGAATGGCCGAGTTGACTCACTTCGGAAGCCGATCGGCACCTGACCAGGCATCCCCTGCCGCCCGCGCGGTGGGCCGCCCCGCCGCGGGCGCTCGACCTCTCCGCCTCGCACCACGAGGAGCTGGTCACGCGGCTGGAGGCCATCCTGCGCCGCCTGCTCGTCACCGACAACTACGACTCTGTCAACAACTTCATATCGCTGTTCGACGCGTACGACAGGTCGCGGCGGGCGCTGTACGACGTGTACTTGGAGTATGCGCCGCCCATCCGGCGCAAGAAGCACACGTGCGTGGGGCTGGGGCTGGAGCTCATCAAGCGGTGGAGCGGGCTGGAGCGGCGCTGGGCGGGGCTGGCGGAGGCCACGGCGCTGGTCTCGTGCGAAGAGGCCGTGGAGCACGTGCGCGAGTACGTGGCGCCGGGCGGGCCCGACGCGGTCAGCACGGCCGAGAAGGAGCACGTGATGGCGGCCGTGCACGTGCGGCTGGACGGTCGGCACGGCGTGCTGCTGGCCGACCCCGGGTACCACGTGCCCAGGATCGTCACCGTCATGGCAGACCGCGCCTATCCTCACACCGGTTAGTAATATTGAATACTCGGTATTGCCAAATGTCATTCACCATCATGAAAAGGAAAAATAACATCACAAATTCAACTTTACCCTACAGGCTATGATAAATACCCTACATAAGAGTAACAAGCGATGTTACGTACCGTACATATTATGGTTCACTACGATTTCTGAACTAAGTATTTTCGATAGGATCTTTTTCTCCAGTAATATCTGACTGTGATGATGTAGATACACATAGGACCTCCACCTACATGCACGTTACAGTAAATAAAACCTGCCAAACGCCAGTTATACTTATACACAGAGTGTTCCCTATAAAAAAAACACTGTATAAGATCCCTAGCGGGAGTCCAACAAAAGGTTATTATTATACCTATTTATAATAATGTACATTTTGGATTTCCCCGTGTGGTGTCAGGTTAGAATTCCTCCCCGCCATGTCATCCCGTGGGTGTCGTAGAGGGCGACTAAGTGAAAAATATTGGAAAGTGGGCAGCAGCGCCTTCTAAAGAACTGCCATCTAATACTGCGATCCCCAAGACACCTGCCAAGCCTGGGGATTATGGCAAATACCCTTAATAAGGGAGTCTGTGTTCAGCAGTGGACGATCTGGCAGTACATTTATGATTGCCGGCCGTAACTGCGCGGCATACACCCATGTACTCGTACATAAGACTTATCTCATAGGCTGTAAACAGCCGGAAAACTAGGTAAGGTTTTCTTTAAAAAACAGTCATCGAGATCAGAGCAGTCCATCCGGCCTGCATCATTGAAACCTGTAAGTAGACGGTAGAAATGTACCTACACAGAATATGTGATGTAGGGCGGATTGCCTGAAAAATTATTAGGTATAATAGGAAGTTACTCTATCTATATGAATGCAACTTAACTAATAAAAAAACAATATCGTGTTTGTGATGACTCAATCGTATACGTAAGCCAGTTAAAAAATGCAATATATAATACTACAAAGAACCAGCTTCATACATTTACACGTCCATGCCTACATCACAGCCTATTTCTTACTCTGTGCCTATATATCTTGAATGTAAGTTTACAATGTCTGATCTCGTCCAGGTTGGTTCACCCAGTCGGATGAGCCTCACTGCCGCAAGGAGTACAACTACGTGTTCAGCCCTCACAACAGCAGCTACGTGGAGTGGCAGGAGCGGGAGACCAGGGGCAGCCTGGTCAAGAACCAGACCTCGCTGGTCTATGTCGCCAAGCCCTACTTGGACGGGGTCAACGTTACTGAGAGGAGAAACTTGGTCTACAACTTCAGGTAAGGGCTGTAGGTAAAAGAGAAGAATTTTTTTATGCCTGATAGGTTAGCCTTTGACCACTATCTCACCTGATGGTAAGTGATGATGTGGTCGTAGGTGTTGTTCTGGCAAACCTAGAATTACTGGCTCTTAAGGACAGCTGCCGGAACACCCC
Source organism: Plagodis pulveraria (assembly GCA_963890685.1). NCBI lineage: Eukaryota > Metazoa > Arthropoda > Insecta > Lepidoptera > Geometridae > Plagodis > Plagodis pulveraria. The sequence goes on from OY982968.1 coordinate 4,422,362, forward strand.
GTTAGGTGCTTGGCGGCAGATTTTCTACTTGACGGTGGTAGCTAGCCAGGCGGGCATTCGCAAAATCCTCTACCACCATGCAATAACGACTGCAATCCTAGGACAACAACCGGGACCGACGGCTTAGCGTGCCCTCCGAAGCACGTAAACGCTCAGTATAGTAAAGTCACTAGCGGTCACCCATCCAACTCCTGGCCGTGGCGGACGTTGCTTAACTTTGCTGATCGGTTAAGAACAGCTAAGCAGACTTCGCTACGAGCGCTTCAAAACTAGCCTACGTCAATCGGTCTAGGTAAATATATAAAGATACGTTTTTATTAAGGTATCTTAGCTTGTTTCACTTTTATATATTTGTTAATTGCCTAAAGATGTCGTGTGAGGTCAATGCTCATATAAATAATGATAATGCGTAGTCTAAACATTTACCTAACTTTGACTAATGAGTAATGAGGCTCGCCTTGATAATAATTTTACTGTAGATACTTTGATTATTAAGAATAATTAGTGAGACAAAACAAAGACACATTAGTAAAGGCAACAAAGTCGTAGAAGATACATACATTAGGTACTTAAGTATTACTTTGTACTAGTATCGTTATAAATACTTCGGCATCATAGAATATTATCCTAATTACCAACGAACATTTATTAAATATTTTCAGAAGACATAAAATTAAAACCTACATCTAAACTAATATAATAAAGAGAGGAAAGATTCGAATGTTTGTTTGCATTGAATAGGCTCAGAAACTACTAGATAAAAATATCTTTCAGCATGAGAATTCAACATTATCCCAGATGAACATAGGCTATAGAAGATTTTCAAAAAATTTAGGGATCCGTATGAAAACTTCGATAATGTAACCCAGTTGTGCATACTGGTTGGTCTATAACGAACTGATCTTTTAATAAAATATGAATTAGATGTTTTTTGAATACAATTATTCCTAAGTAGTCGTTAGGTAATTAATTTTCACAAAGTAATACCTCATTTGCATGGTGGAAGGGCAATTTGCGATTGCCCGCCTGGCACCCTCAAGTAGAAAATCTGTCGCCAAGCACCTAACGGTGAGTTTCTGCAGCAGTCCTTGAGAGCCAGTGAAATTATAGGCACAAGAGACTTAACAACTATGTCTCAAAGTGACGGGCACAGTGCAATTCGTGTTGACGAAATGCATCTGTTATGGGCAAAGGTGAGTCCACTTAACATCAGGTGGGCCTCGGGCTTGATCCGTTACATAAAAAAAAGAAAAAAAAACATTCCTTTTACTTTTGAAGAGTTACGACAGTAAGAGTGGGGGGATAATCAGGAGGAATTACGAGTTTGGGAAAGGGTAGGAAACTACTTATCTTCCTAAACATACGTCGACTAATTTAAGAATTTCCCCCAGGAGTCTCCTGTCCCGCGACCAGAAGGGGCACCTAGTTGCCGGCATGTACTTCCCCGTTGGAGCTACCAGCAAAGACGCGCAATTTACACTCTTCTTCGACAACGGCAACGAGAAATGCAAGAAAAAGTACAAATTTACAGACTTCGCTAATCATAACAATGTAAGTATTATGTAGGTACCCAACCCGGTTTAGTTAGAATGCACTGCGCCACACCACGCCCTCGAACTCAAGTGGGCAAAAAATATATACCCATATATTTTAGGTTATGGATGGATCAAAGTTCAAACCATCGCAGTGGGTAGGTATACAATGTACTTACATATTAAATATTCTTCTACGCATCGCATTCTGAGACGTGAACAAATTGCACCACGTTGCTAATTGCGTAATGGATGTTTAAAACAAAACCGACATTGCATTGAGACTGATACTCCTGCCAAATCATTACCGATGTTTAGAAAACAATCATTATTTCATTAGATAGGTACCTACGTCCTACGTACATCATACAAAGACGTTGAGTAAAAATAAAACAAAGCCAAAAATATAAGTAATATACGGTCGTGGTCCACCTGCTTAGTTCACCAGGGTGGACCACGGGCACTTTTTTGCCGGTGGTCCACCTCAAACTAAATATATAACACATGATGACGATATAATAGAAATAACAGTTTTCCATATTATTTGGTTTTTAAATGTTTATTTGTTCCTTCGGCATTCATTTTTGTGTTGTAGTAGGTAAAATAAAAAAACACGATCAGGACCAGGATTTTATTTCCGTTGAATTAATTTCGGGTGGACCATGGCCTATACACATTTTTGATTTGCATATTTCTGAACATTTAGGTGGACCACCGGCAAGAAAAAGTGCCCGTGGTCCACCCAGGTGAACTAATCAGGTGGACCACGACCGAATCTCGGTAATATATTCAATAAGCTTTCAAATAGTAACATGGCTCTTTGAGTGACGGTTAAATGGTATCCCATAGGAACAAACTTAGGAAGAAATAGTACGAGTTATGAAGTTTCTTTGTATACGACATTACTTTTTATCCTTTTAATACTTATAACATGCCGATGGGTACCGAAGTTAGAGTAAAAGAAATAAATGTGATAATCTAACAGTAGGTACATAATGGGTGGGAGGAGGAATCTTGAATTACCCGTTGGCCCACCATACGATCGGAAAAGTCCAGGGGTACTGTATCAGAAGGATTGTCCACAGGTGAACACAGCCTTCCCAATTAAGCGTGGGATTATGGCAAACCTCCGCAGGGTTTGCCATAATCCCACGCTTGGCAGGGGCCTTGGGGATCGCAGTGAGATATCAGTTCATCGGAAGTGCTGCTGCCCACCATCTGGTGTGTTACCCATAGTCGCCCCTTACGACACCCACGGGTAGAGATTGGGGGTTGAAATTCTAGCCCGGTACCTCACGGGCAAAAAAGGTTTACCTATCTACTTGTTTGTACAGCATATGTTTTTCTTTTCACAGATACCAGTTATTGTATCAGAAGAGATACAACTATGTAACGCTCAGCTAAACTACAAAGACGGAATGTTGCTGAAGATCATCTGCAAACTGGCCAGAGTGATGGCCAATTCGTCATTCATCGATCAAATGCTGGAAATCAACGACGACATATGCCGCATATGCATTTGACAGGGGGACAAAGATGGCGGCAACCATCACAAAATGGCCGACGACGCCAAAATGGCGGACGAGAAAGGAAATAATGAACTTCCTAAAATCCCAACTTAATGTCGCCTTATTCATATTATTTGTTACGAAATTATTTCATAGCTTTATTAATAATTTTGTATAAATTATTTTCAAACAACTTATTAGCTGTAGTCTATTTGGGTATTGGGATTTATTTGGTACTTTAGTATCTAGTAAGTTATAGTATGAATTTCATTAAGTGGACTATTTAGTACTTAACTATCTAATTATTTACTGAATGTAATATTTACTTTCCTATTATACAAACAATATTTTGACAAAACCTGCGTTTTACTGGACCCATAAGAAATAAAAGACGTTTATGCTATTAATTCACTAATTTATTCTAATTTCACCACACATAATGAGAATTCTTGGCTCTTATGAATAATTTATGTCTAAAACATGTCGATGCCTATATTCGGCTTAAAACACAAAAGAAAAGAACGTAAAATGAAGGAAAATTACTTTATTAAAGGAATGAGCGTACTCACGAGTCCAACACCTTATTTTTGTGCGGCAAGCAGTCATATAGATAACACAAGGACAAGGAACGAAAATAAATACAATTAATTTATTGCCATGAATTAAGGAATAGTAAAACTGGCTTCTCTCCTATATAGCATCAGAAACCTCCGAAATGGCTACATTATATTGTCGAAGTCAAATGCTTATTCCGAATCACAAGGATGTTAAAATCAGCTTTGATATTATCTTCTTACACAATCGCAATGTTATCAGAAAGTTTTGCTGTTCCTATATCCACAACTATCTAATCTTATGATTTAATTAACACGTCTACACTAAATTTAAATCTAATTTTGTGATAAAGACTAATGAGAACTATATTTATCTCTGTCTAACATTATATCAGCAAGAAAGAGATGAATGTAGTTTTTATATTTCGGGCATTGGGGCATTAAACAACAGTAATATTCTCCATTCTAATATGCAAAACAAGAATTTACACACGGGAGTTCTTAGAACAAACCTAAAATCTTCTTTATTTACTTGGTGTTTGGTACCTATTGACGATATATAATATATGCTTACATAATACCTACGTCGAAAACGTTTTATACAGATGAAAGGCTTCGATCAAATATAAAATATTAATAGTAGGAATAAGGCAAAAATATGTTATCCCAGTGATACTATAACTAAGTATTGTCTCGTCTTTTGCGCCGACATAGACAACCAACGTCACTGAAAAGTCACCAATGATAATTTCTGAAGGGGGGAACAATGGTCAAAATAATTTTGTTTTAATTACAATAATCGGTTATTGTATATAAGGTATTATTTTCACAAATTTTCGCGTCTCTATAACAGAGCTAACGTCAAATAGAAGGGAAATATGAATCTTATTTCACAGGGTGTTTGATTGGGTTTGGTACCCTTTGTCAGCTAGCTGCTAAGTAATATTTAAACCTTTGTCACCCCCATAAGTATAAGAATATTACACTCCAATAATACACACTAACCTACAGATATAACCTATAGCCTAGACTTAAAACTCTTAAGTAGCTTTAACAATGCATAGTTATTCTAGTCGGATGTCAGGCTGCCTTTAGGTTTTCTTATGACCAAGTTAATAGGTGTATAATTATTCATCAAATTGTGTCTACAAGAGCTAATACGGCCCACCATATACCGAGAAGTCAATCAATTCAAGTATAAATATCTATCTTTTTTTTAAGATAACCTACATTTATATTACTTATTTTGTCAATATATTGACAACGTTGACGTCAAGGTCCACGATCGTTTGTCAAGTATAAGACTACGTTGGCGTCCGGACCCGCAATAGATTGTCAAGTATAGACGTTACCGTCAGGACTCGCGATCGTTTGTCAAGTATATACTACGTCGGTGTCAGGACCGCGAGGGATTGTCAATATTCACGTCGTTGGCGTCAGGACCTGCAATTGACTTTTAAGTATGCACGACAAGGGCGTCAACACCCGCAATAGATTGTCAATTATGCATTATTGTTGTCTCGTCCTCGATGAAGATTTACTTAGTAGTATGTGTCCAGTCACTACGCACCACAACACACTTCATCAACACTCTTCATCTTCGGACGAGACAACAATACTGCATAATATCAGTCGAACTTTACTTACAGGTAAGTTCGTTTGACTATTCAAGTATAGACGTTACGGTCAGGACTCGCGATATTTGCCAAGTATATACTAGGTTCGTGTCAGGACCGCGATATATCGTTAAGTATACACGACGTTGGCATCAGGACGTAAAAGATTGTCAAGTATAGACTACGTTGGCGTCAAGGCCCGCGATCGTTCGTCAAGTATAGACTACGTTGGCGTCAAGGATGGTTTCCACTGATCTAACACAAGAAGAGGAAATTGGAGTCTGCACAAGGTCCCCCTTCACTGGTCATATATAGACATGTGTGTTGCAACTGTTATTTATGTACATAAGACAAACCTTTTCATAAGTTATAAGATAAGAAGACCTAAAGATCAGCCTTGGTATATTCAGTACAATATTAAAGCGATTTTGAACTTCCAACATCAATATTTCATAACCTTCTATTCTATGTCATTATTTATATTGAAGTTACACAATATTGCTAATAGTTTTGCTGGATAAGGCTTGGTAGGTATCACAAGAACACGGGTATTGAGCGAGGACGATCAATAAGCTACAACTAATGCATATCCACAATATGTTGCCAAACAGAAATCAACCAATACCCCGAAAACTCAAGGTTGATTTTCATTTGAGATAATTAAGTCGGAGGCAAGGCAACTGTTTTGTACAAAGAAAATAGTGTTTAAAGGGAATCAGTAGAAATAGCTTCAGAATTGCTAACTTAGTTATAGACCCTTACACTATCGACTTGACTTCTGTCCAGTGTCAATGTTCAACGAGTATTCGTCAGTTTTGCGCGTTGTCAGGAATTGTAATGTAATTGAAATAAATGAATTTTGAAATTTTACTCCTATCGCACATCTAAAGCAAGGACTGTCAAATGTGTTTACATGCCATTGTAATACAGCTCAAATTTAACTAATTTACTGTCTGTATATAAGTCAGTATTAAGTGGAAATGGTTTTGAAGGAGGTAAAACGATAGATTGCGTACGTTTTTCCTCGTATGATCCTAGATCTTTCAAGCTGGTGATAAGCATCTCTCTGGTCCAACATATGCATGCTGATTAAGGCAGCTTCTGCTCATCGCTTGTTGATTCCACATTTGGCTTTCCATCAGGCGCGGTGAAGACATTTTGATGAACACTACAATAAACTACAAAACTATATACATTCCCTTACATCTTAAATCAAAATCAATTTTAAATATATGTAGTAAAATTTTGATATATTTGAAAGTAAGCTATAGATTCAGTGGCATAAAATCTATCCTGTCAATTGTACCACGAAGGCAAGACTTACATACATTTTGTATTCATAAACTTACAATTAGCAATTCTGAACCTTATATATCTGTAGCACCCTCAACAGATTTATCTAACAATTATACACCTGAAAAGTGACACTTTATTTCTATTTTATTTATGTCCGTATGGATTGAGGAGCCACTCCAGATTTTAAAAGGAAACTCACACCCTTATTTAGTAGCAAAGCTAAAAATGTTGTAGGACAAATTCTAGAATTTGTAGTATAATGCATCAAAAGTTATATCAATTTAAAAGTGGCTCCTCAATCTAAACATCTGAATTGAGGAGCCACCTGGAACTCCGAAAGTAATGGATCAAAATATCTGAAAATTTGGTATCATTTAGTAGTAATTGTGTATGGTAACTACAAAAAGTCAGAGTTTCGTACTGATGATATTAAAAAAGATACAATACATTTAGTGTGGCTCCTCAATCTATATATAAGAGGGTGGATTTGCAATCATGTGATCGGTCCATTCATAAGTTCGACTTTACTATAGTTTAGTAGGGAGAGTGTACAAATTTGTAATATAGAAATAAAGTAGTAAAACTGAGTAGATTTGGTAAAACAACGCATATAATTTGGCTCCTCAATCCTGACGTTCTGGATACAAACAATTTATTGTTCTTACCTGAAATCACAACAAAATCAAAATCCAATGACACTAATATTTAGTAGAAATGACTACTAAATTATAAAGTATAATTCATCGCTGCATATATTCGCCAACTATAGAAAAAGTTAATTTTCAATATTCCCTAAGAATTTCCTAACTAGAGTGACCATATTATTTAAATGTAACCAGGATGAGTACTATAGTACAATTTGAAGTTGAAACATTGACCATAGATAATACAGATTTCTCATAAAAAGGTTGAAGTTATTAAAGGAATAGAACCTTTGTGGCAAATCGGGCCGCCGTCATTCTGATTTTTTATTAAAGATACCGCGCACGCTAAAAGTGGGTAAATTATATAGGTAGAAGATACTTATGCAAACAATTTTTTTTATATAATATGATACCTTAAAGTGTAATTGTTCCAAAATATGTGAAGGTAACTGTTCCAATAAATGTTATCTCATGTTAAGTACCCAGATATATTATGTATAGAAGCTATTGTATCATTTTGCTAAAAGTAATAATAAAGGTTTAACATATACTAGCTGCGCCCGGCGGTTACACCCACCCGGTGATAGGTGATGATGATGATAAAAAGTATCCAGCGCCTCATCTCTAACGTACTTACGTAACTTTCGCGTTTATAATATTAGTAAGGATATAAAATATGTAGGTGTAATGTATTATTTTTAACTATTATCAAACTTTACATGTTATGGGATAGAAGTAGGAATGGTTTAAAAAAAAATGTGATAATTTTAGATGTGTTGTGATTTAGTACAAAATAGTTTTATGTGCAAATGTTTGTGCTTTCTTGTAATAGTCAAAGCAATTTGGGAACTAGTATTTGGAGTACAATGGTACACACACACGTAATTATTGCATTTTTAATCGTTTACATTCATTGTTTTCATAACGCGATATTTACCTCATTATAGTACTCATCATGGTTAGATGAGTACAATAATACAATTTAATTAAAAAAAAAAAACTGTTTATGAGTCCAAATGCTTTTATTGTAGTAGCTGTAGTGTTGTGTGTAGTATTTGGTTAATAAAGGCATACCGCCGTAAAAAAAAATTGAAACAATGAGCATAGATATTTAATAATTATATATATAATAATACACAGATTTCTTAAAAGGTTTTAGTTATTAACGGAATAGAACCTCTGTGACATATCGACCCACCGGCCATTGTGATTCCGCGCTCGGTGGTAGTAGTATTAGTATATATGGTTATATAGGACACTTATACACACACAAGTACAAACAAAAATTATAAATATTATGGTTCCGTTCGACCAACTTATCTGTTCTGGCGGCAGAAAAAAGAACTACATAATTACCTCAAATTGTGACAGTTTGTAGTTGATTTCCTTGACCAATAGCGCCCTCGAGAACTGCACAGTTATGTTGGTGGAACTTTACTATGGAAAGTGATCAAAATGTTTGGAGGTAAATATCGCGTTATGAAAACAATGAATGTAAACGATTAAAAATGCAATAATTACGTGTGTGTGTACCATTGTACTCCAAATACTAGTTCCCAAATTGCTTTGACTATTACAAGAAAGCACAAACATTTGCACATAAAACTATTTTGTACTAAATCACAACACATCTAAAATTATCACTTTTTTTTTTAAACCATTCCTACTTCCATCCCATAACATGTAAAGTATGATAATAGTTAAAAATAATACATTACACCTACATATTTTATATCCTTACTAATATTATAAACGCGAAAGTTACGTAAGTACGTTAGAGATGAGGCGCTGGATACTTTTTATCATCATCATCACCTATCACCGGGTGGGTGTAACCGCGGGGCGCAGCTAGTATATGTTAAACCTTTATTATTACTTTTAGCAAAATGATACAATAGCTTCTATACATAATATATCTGCCTACTTAACATGAGATAACATTTATTGGAACAGTTACCTTCACATATTTTGGAACAATTACACTTTAAGGTATCATATTATATAAAAAAAATTGTTTGCATAAGTATCTTCTACCTATATAATTTACCCACTTTTAGCGTGCGCGGTATCTTTAATAAAAAATCAGAATGACGGCGGCCCGATTTGCCACAAAGGTTCTATTCCTTTAATAACTTCAACCTTTTTATGAGAAATCTGTATTATCTATGGTCAATGTTTCAACTTCAAATTGTACTATAGTACTCATCCTGGTTACATTTAAATAATATGGTCACTCTAGTTAGGAAATTCTTAGGGAATATTGAAAATTAACTTTTTCTATAGTTGGCGAATATATGCAGCGATGAATTATACTTTATAATTTAGTAGTCATTTCTACTAAATATTAGTGTCATTGGATTTTGATTTTGTTGTGATTTCAGGTAAGAACAATAAATTGTTTGTATCCAGAACGTCAGGATTGAGGAGCCAAATTATATGCGTTGTTTTACCAAATCTACTCAGTTTTACTACTTTATTTCTATATTACAAATTTGTACACTCTCCCTACTAAACTATAGTAAAGTCGAACTTATGAATGGACCGATCACATGATTGCAAATCCACCCTCTTATATATAGATTGAGGAGCCACACTAAATGTATTGTATCTTTTTTAATATCATCAGTACGAAACTCTGACTTTTTGTAGTTACCATACACAATTACTACTAAATGATACCAAATTTTCAGATATTTTGATCCATTACTTTCGGAGTTCCAGGTGGCTCCTCAATTCAGATGTTTAGATTGAGGAGCCACTTTTAAATTGATATAACTTTTGATGCATTATACTACAAATTCTAGAATTTGTCCTACAACATTTTTAGCTTTGCTACTAAATAAGGGTGTGAGTTTCCTTTTAAAATCTGGAGTGGCTCCTCAATCCATACGGACATTTTTATTTTACGTGCTTGCTCTATATTGTCAAACTGGCCTGATGCCGGGTAAGTCAAGTTGACGTTGCCTTATTGAACGAACGTCAGTACAATGATACGTCAGAGTAGGTTTGCTTTTTTATTGGTTGCACTTACCTCATTATAAGTATCATAAATCGTGAAGCCGACTTAATAACTACGATTGACATTTTAACAACTAACAACCACCATAGTGTTCGCCATTCCCGTTGTTTCTCAATACTAAACTATATTTAAATTATATAATCGAAAAATTTCATCCGATTTCTGAGTAATGTCTAAATATTTTATTGAAGAGAAACAAAGGGAACTAAATATGCTAAAATTAGGATGTTTACACAACCAATTTATTAGTATCATTTGCTACATATATATGATGTTATAAATTTTGATGGCTCCTCTACTCTTATAGCAATCATTAAAAAATCGACAGCCAATATCACTCTTTTTTTATACATATACATTTTTAAATAAGGTCGGATGAAAAAATATCTACAACTTATTATCTAGAAAACATTAATTTACGACAAATTGGCGTTGTTCTCTACAGATAGTTAGTTGTATATTCTTTGCATTGAAGCGTTCGTGTCACTATTTATTTTTTACAATTAAACGAGTTTAAATATGCATTAAAATTATATACTTAAATTTTATCAAATAAATTACAACCATTATTCATGTCAAAAAATATGACACGGATTACAAATCACAGCGAGAGGGAAAATTATAGTCATGTGCGGGATTCGAACCCATGCCATCCACCCCTACAGCCGGGGATTCCTCTGACCGCTAAGCCAACATGACATAGTACTCATAACTCTACTTTGTCTTTGGTAACCACCGTATTGGGTTGGGAGTACATGACTATATTTTTTCCTCTCGTAATTTAATACCGTAATCCGTGGAACATGCGTCATTGAAAAAATGAATGATATGAAAATATGACATAAATTTAAATATAAATAGTAAGTGTGCACAGACACAGTTGAAATACATAAATTCATTTGAATACATGCCTGTGTACGATCTTTAGAAAAGCCAAGATAAAAAAAACAGCAATGTACAACTTATAGTGCACCGACCTCTAAAAATATGTTTCCAAAGGACACAAATGAAAAATAACACACAAACAAAATAAATATGTATGTATTGAATGAATATCATCACAAATGACCGAATGAAATGTGAATGAACAAACTGAAATGAATTTATAAAATACATCAAAATTGCGAAAACATATTAAGCTTGTACAGAATTGCACAAATCTCTTGTCAAAAGGCCCACCAGCAAGAATGGCCCAACATAATTGGTTGCGAGGTTTTATACATATCTCTATTCCGTTTCGTCACTAAATTACTACGTGCGTTAAAGCGAGATGCATAGCTTACACGTATTTGCGTTATTCAACATGGGTTCACTCCGCGTTAATCAATCTATCTCGCTTTAGCGCACCAAGTTGACGGGCGACAGAAAATGATAATACTTGCATTCCCAGAGATAAAATTGTTACTCGGGATTCATGTTTTTCGTAATACGACATGTGTTCCAAAACGCTGATGAATTGAGTGCCGCTGACTAAACATGCCATACGAAACGTCGCCGTGACCTTTGTGGGTCGTTTTGGATAAAACGTCGCTATGACCTTGGTTGGTCGTTTTGGACGAAACGTCGCTATGACTTTGGTTGGTTGTTTTGGATGAAAAGTCGCTATGACCTTGGTTGGTCGTTTGGATGAAACGTCGCTGTGACCTTGGTGGGTCGTTTCGGATGTCCGAGTTATTCATAGGCTTGAAATTTACACCGACAATGTCAGTAAATGTCCTTTAAAAACTAAATGTATGTATCCAATCATGTATTCGTCTGTAAGCTTGATGATAAGTCTACAAGCCCCTCAGACAGATCAAGTAGCAGTGACTACTGCTGAAACTAGTCAACGTAGACTCAAAATATAACCTTTAGTTTATTTGCAGGAAGCTTCAATCAGTTTATTGTTTGTAAGGCGGCGGATGTTATAAATTGAAACGGACGTAAACAATCACATTTTACCAAGATATGAGGCTATCAAAATGGTATCCTAAATTCGCCCTCAATGTCATGGTTCATCGATGAATAGGAAAGCAGATACTCATATTACTAGAGCAAGAGAGACAGCTTTAACAACACAGCTGCGCTTTAGAGATTTTAACTGCGTTCAGGGCCAAGTATAGCCGATATATAAGTCTACCATATCTTCCTAATTGTTATACATATCATTGGGGTGAAAGTTTCAGTTGTTGAAACATCCGGAACGTACCCTTACGCATTGCCAACCCTATTGCGTTAGTAGTTAGATAGGGTCGCGTAAGCGTTTGTATAGTAGGGTTGTCAGTTTAGTTGTCGGTGTGACGATGCTTGTTGTGCTTGTGCCGTTGTCGCTGTGGGTGGGAGGTGCCGTACACCTCGCGTACACTCGCGCTGGAACATTATACAAACATTTTATATAGAGTTTACAAATACAGGCTGCGGTGATATGAGAGTGAAAGAAGCAAGATATATGCCAAGCTTGTGGCAGGTGGAATACTGTGACCTATCCCTACCTAATTTACAGTTAAATAGAGTCACTAGTAAAGGTCCTTTTACTGTCAAAATGACAATAACTTAGGAGTAGCAAAAAAAGTATCTAACTGAAGATTGTTATATGCATCGATTATGTGTCTGTATAGCTACGCCCATGCCCAAACCAACGCGATCAGCTGCGTTCGTCCGCGGTGGCGTTCATTTCTTTATATATATTAATTATTTTTATGCGATTGTTGTAAATTTTTGGGTGCTTTATTGGTGTGTACAAATAGTAGTTTATGCAACTGTCATATAATAGAGGATATTAAAACATGAGTGTAGTTTTTTGAAACGAGCCACAGGCGAGTTTCAAAATAAGATTACACGAGTGTTTTAATACCTTTTATTATATATGCAGTTGCATACACTACTTTATTTAATCTCATGGCTATAGGTAGCTACATTAAATAATTTTTTTATCCAACAAAATATTACTCAAATTCGTATGTACGAAATAGCGTCAAAATGGAAAAAGTCTGTTATTGGTCTATGGGTCGGAACCAGCGCTCACCACAGATAATGTGTACTTAAATTCAATTGAAACCTCCTTGGTCGGGACACATTGTACTTTAAATAATTAAAAAAATGTTTTAAAGTATTGTTTTGTTAGGAGAATAATGCTTTAATTTAACTTTTTAATTTTTTGAAAGAAGTATGTAAATAAAATATGCCAATATAGCCAATGAAAGTATGTATTTCATTTCATAATTAGAATATTACCGAATGAGATTATATAAAATAGTAAAAAGAACTGATAGCCATCTTGAACGCCACCGAGGTCGGGACTGAAAGGATTGGTTTCTGCACCCCACTTAAAAAAAAATACAAGATATTAAAATTTTAGAAACAATCTGCACTTCATAGTGTATGTAATTAAAATATACGATTTAAAAATTGAAAATAAGCTAACATCGAATATGAAAGAAACTGCAAACGCTATTCATTAAAGCATTTCATGCTACAAATGTTGAAAAATACATGCCGAAGAAAAACAAATATAATAAATGAAAATATAATACAAAAAAATAACCAATAAATCCATAGCAAACGTATATACAGCCTTGAAAAAATATAAATAGCAACAAATAAATATATTTAATTGAAGTTACTATAGTTTAATAGTAGTATCGCCTCCTCCAGTATCTGGAACTGTACGAAATAGAAAAGTTTTATTAACTTTTGTTAAGGAAATAATTAGTTGAATATGTATATTAATCAAAATTAGGTTTGAAACAGTGCTTGTTATATGGTTTATAAAGAAATTGAATGAATTATATTAACCCGGCGAGGATGTGGTACAAAAAGGGTACATCGAGGATGTGGAGGGACTTGATGACCCTGTATTTAATTCATACTTTAAAAGTATTCATTGCAATTTTTTAACATAGGTTAGGAAGTTAACTTACGCGTTATTTATTTATATAAGGATTTTCATGAAAAAAACACTATTATGCGTATAAAATGTTTCATTATTTCAATTTTACAAAAAGTCTTATTTTAATCAACTTTAGCAGGACTCTGCCATACATTAAAAAAAAACAACACATACAAATATTATTACAAGTAATTGGTATTTTTTGGTAGGAATTTATATGATATATCATGTTTTATCACAAAATCAGTAATTATCCAGTCTTTTAGGCTACTAATCAAATCTATATATGGGTCATAATTGCGCTATTTGAGTTTGCGCACGTTTACCTGCTTGCACGTGTTGCACCCGACTAAGTGGAGGTGGGAAAAAGGGAGGGTATTTTATTGTTTACAGCTACTGATAAACTCGACAGAATGCGACTGCAGGTAAAAAAACTGTACATCAAACAAAATGAGCAGGGTCAAAATGACCCTACCACATCCTCGCCGGGTTAAGAGCCATGAAGACTATTCGTGGTCTAGTATGGCATACATACTTAATGTGTGAATAGATAGAAACAAATAAATTGTTTAATACGTCTGCCCTGCGGTTCGTCCATAAGGATGATCGGTGTTGAGCATTTTTCTTGGATGTAATTTAGTATCTTATTATGTTACCTAAATATAACACTAGGTTATTTATCAGCGATGTCCTAACATAAGATATAAATAAATTCAAGCGAAATTTGTGACAATGTTAAATGTTGCCGTGTGCGATTAAATATGTTATTTACTATGTAATGAAAAGTGCCGAATTTTTTTGATGAGATCCAATAATCCGTAGTCTGATAGATGATATCATACCGCGTGATGAAGAGTGACGTAAACGTGTGACCACCATCACATGATAAAAATTGCCGTATATATATCTATACATATGATATGTATAATTATTAATTGTTTATTGATTAAAATACCGTGAATATATGTAATTTGTTAGGTAAGATTTGATCGGATAAAAGATATAGTTTGATAAAAGATATTATACTACGTGATAAATAATGACGTATAATGCTACCATATCAAAATACCATGTACCTATATATTATATTAGCATGGTGCCGTCTAACATTATGATGTGAACAAGTATTATGTAGTTTGAAATATACCACGCGATGAAGAATTACGTATAAGCCCTTAGCATATGGTAAAAAATGTCGTGTTTATGCTATTTATCACGTAATGAAAGGTGCCGTCAACTAACATTTACGATGTGATCAAATATACAATATATGCAGTTTGAAGGGTATCATAGCACGTGATGAGAAGTGACGTATAAGTGACGTTTACCACATCATGTGACAAAAGATGCCGTGTTGGTGATAAAAGATGCCGTATGATAGATGCCGTGAGATAGATGCCGTATGATAGATGCCGTAAGATAGATGCGTTTAGATTACCTGTGCGTTGTGAGCGGGCTAGAGGCGGGTCGCAGCGCGCGGCGCGGCGCCGGCCGGCAGTGCCGCCGGCTCTCCTCCGCGCTCGGGTACGCGCTTCTACTGGAAAAGTACGGCCCTATCTATGCACTGTGCGGAGGGGTGGCTAGATCGGACCTTGGGGAGATCTTTCCAAATAGGTAGAGAGCAATAAAGAATTCCAGTTTTTGACTACAAGGATCATTTCATAATTATTTTTTTTATACCACAAAGGTGGCAAACATGCATACGGCCCACCTGATTGTGAGCAGTTACCGTAGCCTATGGACGCTTGCAACACCAGGGGTATCACTCGCGCGTTGCCGAGCCTGAAGAAATCTCTTCACGCCCTTTTCGAAGAACCCCATGCTATACTCCATCGGGAAAACTACGTAATGATAGAGGTTGACTCGAATTTTCGAGAGTCGACAGTATTGACTGCTGATATATATTTCGAAGGAGGTTGTCGGTATATTTTTACAGATGACCTGTTAATTCCGTTTGGATTGAAAGGTAAATAATATTTGGAGATGTTGACAATTATTTAACTAATCAATTAAAGAGATTTATAATGAATCTTACATTATTTATGTATATGCATGTGAGAGAAAAATTAAGAGATGTTAATAGTTTTCGATGACTATGACCATATTAAAATAGTTATTTCATACGAGTACATCCTACTTTGCAAGAAAGGTAAAAATGCTTATAAGTGAATTTTTACCGTTTGGTTTAACTTAACAATTTTTTTTATTATTAAATTATGTAATTATATGCATATAAATTATAAGTTTATTTTCTGTCAACATCCCTTAGTCTAGAAGGAAACTTCATTTGAATATTGCAAAATTTTGAGGTTATTCGTTTTCATTACCGTACTGAAGGAGGTAAACTATACTTAATTTAATACAGAAATTCATCAAAATCAACTAAAACTATAAACAATATCCATCTACCACCTCTCCGCAAATAAAAATATAGACAAGAAAAAGCAAAATAAATGATAAATTACATATAATAGTAGCACACAGACATGCTAGCGTCTACAACTACATATAAAGCGAATAAATGTAACTTACATTAAAACTATTACATTTTATTCTCATACCAAATAAGCAAGCTAAGACGGAACTCGGCAAACAGCGAAGTGAGACCGGGTAATTGCGAACAGCGAAGTTAGGCCAGTTTACCGACGAAGTTACCTATGTGTGAAATGTGATTCCATCCTGCTTATTATCTTTTGAAGGTATTTACTTACACACTCACACAATACGACATCTTCTGAATTAATTGAATTGAAGCAAATAAACATTTGCTTACTTTATTTTTTTCCTCACAATGTTATGCTCCACGGAACGCATAGTTTCTTTTGCGTGTGTGCGTGTAATTGTGTATATAATTAATAGATTCAGGCGTTACATTGCGGAAATCTATATTTAAAAATAATAAATATATACTTTTAAGAAAACCTTTAATACTTTAATAAAAACACTTCAAAGTTAAGCCAATATGGCGTCATGAACGCTGTGTAGCCGAACCGCAAGAATTTTCGTCTCGTTTCGTTTCTACACGAAGCATCCTCAGAATGTCTTGACTCTTCGAGCGCTCTTAATTCACGATTGTGCGCTCGAAGAGTCTCGAAGAGAAGAAAGACCACCTGAGGAAGCTTTACAGGAAAATTGTAAGCAGTTTTCACTAGATAAATTTTATATTTTTTAAGCGTTTGTCTAAAATATTAATTGAATGTTTTCTTAAAATATGTTTTATCATGATTGGTGTAAACACAGGCGAGGCATAATATTACCCGGCCTTACTTCGCTGTACGCAATATTAACGCGGCCTCATTTCGCTGTTCGCAATGACCGGGCCTCATTTCGCTGTTCAAAGAGTTACGTCGAAACTTTTTATTTGGTCTTCGATTTTGTTTATCATATACAATATAAACAATTTTATAAATAGGTACACAACTAAGATGTGAAGAGATCAAGTCATTTCCATTATGTATATGACGGTGGGGATGTTCTGTGTTCGTAGGCGCCATTTGTTAAAAAACATATTGAAATTACGACAAATTATGACTATAAACTGTCGAGAATAAGGAAAATAGCAAGATACACCATAAGCACAAATAGGATATACTTTATGAACGCGGAAAAGTGTTTTTACTAAAAATTAGTAATTTCAATATGTTTTTGTCTGTTGCTAATAGTAGAAAAAATAATTTATCGTCCATTGTAAAACCAGAAGTAATCAGTTTTCTTCTTAAATTAAAATTTTATGATTAATAATACCCATCTGCATCAGAGCAAGCAGAGACGACTCTTAATAAAGAGATTTCACATTACGATTTTATGTACATGTATTATTGTATAAAATGCCTTATATAACATGCATTTAAGTCTTTATTTAGTGCTGATATGCAAGGCATTATCTCACCAGGGGCCCGATTCTCTTAGCTATTGAACGGCGTTAACGCAACTAAATTGTAGTTTTTGACAATATCCGTAGTCTGCTGCATGGTGGAAGGGCATTTTGCGAATGCTCGCTTGGCTAGCTACCACCCTCAAGTAGAAAATCTGTCGTCAAGCACCTAGCGGTGTGTTCCGGTAACAGTCCTTGAGAGCCAGTGAAATTACAGGCACATGATTCTTAGGAACAACTATGTCTCAAGGTGACGGGCACAGTGCAATTCGTCACTTGTGATGAAATGCATCTGTTCTAGGAAGAGGTTAGTCCTTTCCAGGTGGGCCTCGAGCTTGTTCAGTCTTAATATCTACCATTCAATAACTTAAAATAAAAAAAGATTATTACTTCATAGAGGAGCTTAGATAACTATAGATTTTCTTTCTACTCCCCGCAGTCCTTGTTCCCTCTTAATGTCATTCCAGCCGTCGTTAGCGAGTCGTTTCAGAGCATTGAGCCATTAAACAAACTAAATCCCATCCACGGTAAAGGGACAGATTAGAAATCTATACCTACCTGTATTTAAAATGCGACTAACTTATTTTTTGCGGTAGTAGAAAAATCACTACTAAAATATCCTCTCATTGGGACATTTGTTGGTAGTTTTTTCCTTTACCAGTAGCACCTATATGAAGCTAGTGGGTATACAAAAGACAAACGATAGGCAGGCAGTCGGTACCCAGGTAAGTAAGTGAGAGAGAGACAGAGTACGTACTTAGGTGATGTGGGCGAGAGAGAGGGCGGTGGCGCGGGCAGGGCGAGGCGCGCTGGGGGAGCGCGGGGCGCGGGGGGCAGCGCGGCGCGGGGGCGCCCTGAACCTGCCTTCTGCTGGAACTCTCTGTAATATACACAATTACACATTACATATCAACATTACTTTCATAAAAGACATTAATTTCATACAAAACACATTACTTTTGAAGCAATGATGGCCGAACGGTAATAGCTATGGACTGCCACGCCGCAGGTCCATGGTTCGATCCCCACCGCCGGCTTGAGCTTCACCGCATGGTGGAAGGGCATTTTGCGATTGCCCGCCTGGCTAGCTACTACCCTCAAGTAGAAAATCTGTCGCCAAGCACCTAGCGGTTTGTTCCGGCAGCAGTCCTTGAGAGCCAGTACTTCTAGGTTAGCCTGAACAACATCTTCGACCACATCATCACTTACCATCAGGTGAGATAGTGGTCAAAGGCTAACCTACCAGGCATAAAAAAAAAATAAAAAAAAATGTATGTATTACTTTCACATATATTTTGGGATTCATATATTTAGGCATGCTGAACGACACTATTAAAATTCTGATATGAGGAAAAATAAACTAGCGTTTTTTTTAATAAATCTAAACTCAACATCCTCCAGGGACCGTGATAATTTTTTAATTATGGGGATTCAAACCCGCGACTACAGGTAGCACCCGCCGGTAACCACATATTTTTCTCTGTTAATTTACATCATAGTTAGGCCCTCACGATACAGGCAATGCCTACTGTCAGTATCGCAGTAGGTTCACCAGTTATGTGTAATGTACACTATTAGTAACGAAACGTAATAATCATTTATAATGTAATTATTGTGTTTTAAACATTTTGTTAAATTGGTAGCCTCCCCCCCCCTCCACTAGGGAGACTGACGACATCGTTATAGTTGCGGGTAGCCAATGGTTAATAGCGGCTAATAGCTGTTCTTTGTGACGTTATATGGGGGAGGCCTTTATTCAACAGTGGACATGTTCCGGCTGATGATGATGATGATGACGTATACATAGTAAATCATAGATGCCCATTTATACGGGTAGGCTTCGTTTGAACATGACATCTGACTTCTGTGTTGTATATATATTGTCATGTAACAATATAGTTGTAATATATATATATTTTCAACACCCTTGCTCGTAAAGTGAGCTTTATTATATCGTTCTTAGGGCCATAAACCGAACTATAACACCCTCGTGCATAATAATATTATACACTAGTGCGTAATAGAATTATCTCTACAAAGTTAGGTTAGTACCTAACTGCAAATTATATGCGAGTAAACAGAGCATTTTCTATTTAACCGGGTAATACAGATTTGTAACATCAAAGAGGTTTATATGTAATCAACCATAATACATTTGCCGCGCGCAATAAAAAAAACTTACGCGCCTTTTTCCATAATTTTCGTATGTTGTTTATATCGCATTTGTGCAATATATTTTTTTTTTCCTCGCAAGGGTGTTGAAAATGTGCGTATGAAGACGCGTGAGCAACTTGTTAATTTTACATTCGGCTGATTTACGCCCTCGCCTACGGCTCGGGCTGCAACACACAGCCTCGTGTATAATGAGCAACTTAGCTCACTTATATCATAATCTACTAATGTCATACAGTACAAAACAATAAAATATATAAACACTTGGTAGCAGCAGCACGCACCACTCCATATTTTTAATTGTAGACAACTACTACAGTTGTCTACAATTAAAAATATGGAGTGGTGCGTCTTCGTGAACTAAAAAGTTTGAACTATATTGTAAGACAGTAACTGAGTAATTCGTGTAGGAAGAACAAAAGCACTTCGATCTAGGGATTGAACCAGGGACTTCGCGGCTTGGCCGTGATGCTGCTGCCACTGCACACCACGAGGCAAGCACGCTGGTCATTGACAAGAAGACAGCAAGGCTTGGTTAGCTTTGGAACATTTTCCTACAAGACATAGTTTAAAACTTGCTGGAAGATCTAAAGGTGTTGCTGGCTGGTCACATTTTGGAAATTTACATTAAAAAAATTTATTCAGAATAGGTTCGATTTTGACCACACTGTGCCTGATGTTAAGCAATGATGTGGTCTAAGATAGAGCACGCTTACCTAGAAGAAACCTATTTGCTCCTGATTCTTCGATTCTACTTAGAATTCTTCTTCTAGAACTTCTAGGTTAGCCTGAACAACATCTTCGACCACATCACTTACCATCAGGCGAGATCGTGGTCAAAGGCTAACCTATCAGGCATAAACAAAAAAAGAAGATTTTCGGGTGTTGCTGGGCACATATTATTGGTATGTTTTTCTTTTTCAAATTCTGTTCGCGTTTACCACACCCTGCCTGATGTCAAGCATGATTGATGTGACATCTTAGACAAGATGAAGCACGATTATCAAGAAGAAACCTAATTCTCGATTTGAAGACACCCATGTTGTATGTTGATTCGTCGCTTACGTCTTACGAGTAGCATTGGATGATGTATGAGTGGGTGCAATTCTAGCAGGCTAACAACGGGGAAATGGGGGAATTTTATTGCCTAAACCAACACTAATCTTTGAACTATAACATAATGTGAAGCGCTCGTAGCGAAGTTTACTTAGCTGTTCTTAACCGATCAGCAAAGTTAAGCAACGTCGCGCGCGGTCATGAGTTGGAAGGGTGACATTACTACTGAGCGTTTCCGTGCTTCGGAGGGCACGTTAAGCCGTCGGTCCCGGTTGTTGTCTTAGGATGGCAGTCGTTATAGCATGGTGGCAGGACATTTTGCGAATGCCCGCCTGGCTAGCTACCACCCTCAAGTAGAAAATCTGTCGCCAAGCACCTAACGTTGTGTTCCGGCAGATGTCCTTGAGAGCCAGTACTTCTAGGTTAGCCTGAAGAACATCTTCGGCCACATCATCTCTTACCATCAGGTGAGATAACGGTCAAAGGCTAACCTAATAGGCATAAAAAAAAAATGTACTACATTCATATGTATGTCTGTTGTGGAAATGAAACATATTAATATCATACAATAAACACGGACTGAGCCCGGATCTTTACAACGGCATTATAGGAGCCAAACTATGAATAAATATGTAAAAATGTGTAACTCTCATACGGTTATCGCTTTGAATTTGGACTCATCAAGTACACAATTAACAAAACACTCACAATATTCCGTATTCAATTCCGGATTAATTGATTTGACGCTTAGAAATGATCGAAGTATATTGATCGGGTCAAGGTAATGTTGAGCAGCACGGTACACTGTTTGATTAAACCACGCCCGGCGCAGTAAGGTTTTGCGCGTTCTTTTGTTTTTGAGCTTGACTTTTTTTTTATGTTATTATGACGGAACAAGCTCGATGCCCACCTGATGTTAAGCGAACTAACCTCTGCCTATAACAGATGCATTTCATCACAAGCCACGAATTGCACTGCGCCCGTCACCTTGAGACATAGTTGTTAAGTCTCATGTGTCTGTAATTTCACTGGCTCTTAAGGACTCCTGCCGGAACACACCGTTAGGTGCTTGGCGACAGATTTTCTACTTGAGGGTGGTAGCTAGCCAGGCGGGCAATCGCAAAATGCCCTTCCACCAGGCGGCGAAGCTCAAGCCGGCGGCAAGACTTTCATTTATTTAGATATTTATTCGTAGGAGCCAAATCAGAAAAAAACAGAGATTTATTTATTTAATAGTAGCGGCTCGCCCACGCACGGGTATATATATCTAAAATTTCATAATTAAATTTATGCTTTTTTAGTAATATTTATCCCCTATGGATAATGTAGGTTTCTAATGGTCTATCACAAAAGGAGGCTGCGGACCGGGTCAGGGAGGCGAGTGCACTCGCTGACCCGATCCGAAGAGACCTGCCCGGCTAGCATGCGCACCACGAGTAAATTTTGTCTACACTCTATTTCGTGTAAAATAGACATATCGCGCTATGTCTACGAGCGCTAACATGGCAGGGCAAAGAACTCGTCCTTGTTTACCTGTATTTTGGCTACCCGTGGCTACTTGTCGACCAACACTAACATGAGCGCCTCAGTTTAATCGATTTTTGACACTTATCTGCGAGTATTTGCGTGAATTTACTCGTCCAACTTTTTGAGGACGAGGTAAATCTGTAGTCTATCTCGCGCGTCCCAGTATAATGGGGGCGATCGACGATTTAGTACAAATTTACTTTCCGTCCAGTGTAAGCAGACCCGTAATATTTGTGTGTGTAATCAATACAATCACGAACTCTTGTGCGTAGCTTAAATTCAATATCTTTGGATAAAGCGGTAGGTAGTGTTTTCAATTATTTTTAATTATTATATACTAAATGTTGCTGATTACTAAAAAAAACAGTTATATGTAAGTAAATCAGTAGGTATTATACAAATTTTAATGAAATTTGCTGCAGTCAATATTTAAAGTAATCTAAATGAATAACTACTTTTAGGGTTCCGTACCCGATATATTGCTATAAAATATGAATAGGTACTTATATTGTTTACTAAAAAGAAAAACAGATAAGCTGTTTTTCTTGGTGACGAATGCGAAAAAAGTTTTTATCACAGCTACTTTACTAGTTTTTAGGGTCCCATTTATTTCTTATTTATTAAACAATATATGTTATTATTTTTTATAGCAACATAACTATCGTAAAAAAGATAAATATAAAATACTTGATGCGTAAAAGTCGGCAATTCGTATGAAAATTACAATCAACGGGAACAGTTTTTAATCATAACCTTCATAGCCATCATACCTAACATAATTCCTAATGAAGTGTCGAGAACGGGAAAAATAACTAATAACTTCATAAAAGTATGGTATTTTATTAGTTCACAGTCCATCACTGCTTATTTCCTAAAACTGTTCGCAATTCAACCAACAAACAGCGCAATGGAGAATCGTCCACAGATAATCTCAATGAACAGATCTTAGCGTGGTGCGGCCGCTGCTATCGTCCGCCACTTGTCTCTCGTGTCGAGAGTCACATATTTCTTATTTGCACATGCTAGCCAGGCAGGGCGGAGAAAGCGCCGCTATGTGTGCCTTCTTTCGTCACCCTAGATAGACGAATTTGCTCTATGGTGGGTCTGGAGACTCAAGAATCCTCGTGACACGCATATGAGGTTTTTACCAGCGACAAAAAGGATTCTAATGGTGAAAGAAATTTTCAAATCACTCCAGTACTTTTTAAGTCAATTCGTGACATACAAAAATACAAATCTTTTTTGGGAAGTTTTTTTTTTTTGCCTGATAGGTAAGCCTTTGACCACTATCTCACCTGATGGTAAGTGATGATGTGGTCGAAGATGTTTTTCAGACTAACCTAGAATTACTGGCTCTCAAGGACAGCTGCCGGAACACACCGTTAGGTGCTTGGCGACAGATTTTCTACTTGAGGGTGGTAGCTAGCCAGGCGGGTATTCGCAAATTGCCCTACCACCATGCTATAACGACTGCCATCCTAAGATAACAACCGTGACCGACGGCTTAACGTGCCCTCCGAAGCACGGAAGCGCTCAGTAGTAATGTCACTAGCGGTCACCCATCCAACTCATGACCGCGCGCGACGTTGCTTAACTTTGCTGATCGGTTAAGAACAGCTAAGTAAACTTCGCTACGAGCGCTTCAAAATTAATGAGCGTGAACAAGTGGACCATTATTATGAACATATAATGGGTTAATAGATATTTATTATAAGGATATACCCTAACCTGTCGAAGTCCTCAGCTTCGTCCTCATCGAGGTTGATGAACTCCTGGCGCTCCTCAGCATCTCCTGAGTACACGTTCTGTTCTCGCTCGATCAAGTGCGCTCGCTCGCCGATGTGATGCCCTGAAACAATGATATGATGCTTTAGCTCTTTATAATGCTATAGTAGCCCAGTGGCTATGGACTGCCGCGCAGCAGGTCCATGGCTTGAACCTCAATCCGGGCTTGAGCTTCACCGCATGGTGGTACCGCATTTTGCAAATGCTCGCCTGGCTTGCTACCACTCTTAATTCTGAATACCTGACGCCAAGCGCGTAACGGTATGTTGCGTTAATACCTTGAGAGGCAGTCCCTATTCTAATCTGTTTACCATCCTCGACTACATCATCACCTAACAACTTGTGATATAGTGGAAAAATCATAGTAGAAAGTCCGTCTTATCCACTAATGTTACCGCTTACTTACTAACGTCTTATCCATGAATGATTTTTAGGTTTTTGTACAGAAAAACCGGACCCTATTACTAATGCACTGTACTTCGTTAATCGATACTGGATTTAAGAAAAAATATAGGTAGTCACTTTAATTCTTTTTGCATGGTGGAAGGGCTTTTTGCGAATGCCCGCCTGGCTAGCGACCACCCTCTAGTAGAAAATGTGTCGCCAAGCACCTAACGGTGTGTTCCGGCAGCAGTCCTTGAGAGCCAGTGAAATTACAGGCACATGAGACTTAACAACTATGTCTCAAGGCGACGGGCGCAGTGCAATTCGTGGCTTGTAACGAAATGCATCTGTTATAGGCAGAGGTTAGTCCGCTTAACATCAGGTGGGCCTCGTGATTGATCCACCACAATAACATTAAAAAAAAAAACAGGAAATTTTATTATCGGGGACATCTTAACATACAATAACTTGCCAACTCTACCAGCATACATATTATTTAAGAAATCCTGCAATTTCGGAGCGCATTAAGTAAAGTGCGTACTTTACTAACATTCTACAGTAGATTTTCGTAAAAACCTAAGCTAATTTTATATTTTTCTTTTATTTTTTTTTATACAGAATTTGGTGTTTTTTGGTTGTATAAATTTAATTTTCTAAAATTTTCAATAGTTATACGCATCAGTGCCCGCGAACCCCGATCGTTTCCTGTTAGTTTTTAGCGTGATTGAAGCTATAGTTTTAAAATACAAATAAATCTTTGGTATTTTAACGTCTTCAATACAACAATATATTTTCGTAAAAACCTTAAGTAACACTTTTTTCAATAGTTCCACACATTAGTAGTACACACGCGAACCGCTATTCCCGATCGCAGCTATAGTTTTATAAAATACAAACAAATCTTTGGTATTTTATCGTCTTCTGTTCTACAGTAGATTTGTTTTTATCCAAAATTTCGTGTTTTTAGTTGTATGAATTTAATTTTTATATTCATGTTTTTAAATAAAAATCAACTTCAAACATAAAATACGCATTATTATGCATAACTCAAATACTACTTGTCAGATCTCACTCAAATTTAAATGGGGTCACATGACAAGCCATGATCCCCGTGGGGTGCCGGGTTAGAATTGCACCTCCCCATATCATCCCGTGGGTGTCGTTCTAAAATGGAAATGGAAAAAATGGAATATTAGCAGAAGGTGGGCAGCAGCGCCATTTGGTGAACTGGGGATTATGGCAAACCACCCCCTAATGTAATCGGTAATTTAAAAGGCGTTTGTTCAACGGTAGATATTATGACTTTCGATGATATAAAGAAGTTTTATTAGCCCTTCAATATTTTTTTTTACAGGCAAGACCAAATCAAATTTAACACATATAACTACTTCAACAATTCTAATTAGGTCTATGTAAATAATTGATTAAAATGTTATAATCGTAATATTTTTACACTTAATGTACTTAGTTAAATAGTTTACAGTTATCACGTTTGCACTTAACCCGGCACCCCGTGGGGTGCCGGGTTAGAATTGCACCTCCCCATGTCGTCCCGTGGGTGTCGTAAGAGGCGACTAAGGGAAAAAATACTGGAAGGTGGGCAGCAGCGCCTTCTAAAGAACTGCCATCTTACACTGCAATCCCCAAGCCGCCTGCCAAGCGTGGGGATTATGGCAAATACCCCCTTAATATGGGAGGTTGTGTTTAGCAGTGGACGATCCGGCTGATATAGTACATGACAAGCACCAGCTTTCGAATAGAAAGAATATCTAAAAAAAAAAAAAAAAAAAAATGTTCTATCTATTAAATTAGGGGTTCATTATACTAAGTGCTTAGTTAAGTAGGTACGTATGTATTTTGTAAGGTACGTATGTATTTTGATAACTGCAAAAAATACAGAGTAGGTCGGTTCCTAATATACCGAGAGAGCACGCATGCGAGCGAAGCGTCTCTACTTCAGCTTACTCAAAAATGCTTTCGTATGTCCGGTTGTCCTCCTCTATATTCGTATTTCCCAACCGATTTTCGTGAAATTTTGTGAGTAGGTTTGATAATTATATAGATGGTTTATTTAGAATGAGTTTTTTTTTTTTTTTTAGAATGGCGGAGATATGAATGTGGTTTCAAAACTTAAAAAATATCGTTATTCTGCCATATTAAAAAAAATTATACAAAACTTTTTTTACCCTTATCAAGAAGCTTTTATTTTGTCAGAACCATTTTATCAACCGATAAACATAAAGGGGCTGCAGTGTAAATAATAAAAAAAAATACCTTGAATTCCTGTGTCATATCAAATCACGAGGGAATGTCATCAGCTTTTGGAATAAATACCTAATGGTTTTATTGATCCATACTATAGAAGAAGTAAACCAATAGCCAATATTATTGGCTATACCTACTATGCCCATAACCATCCAATACCCATACCCACATATATTTTGTTCGATACTTTTTTCTTGTTAAAGCGATAGGTACCTACTTACTACTTACTTAGTATATTAATACTTAGCAAGAAATATAAAATTAAGTTAACTGATAAATATACGCTCCTTGGTCGTTGGCAGTAATAAATGCGATCGGAGAGGGAAGGGGTGCGACGGAGGGGCGCGCGATCATTCCTATCATTGAAGAAACGTAAATTTAATAGGTACCTGTGTCACATCAAAAACAAATTAATTTCATTATTTATTCAAACGTAAGCTATGCAAGAACAGACTCGCGAGGCTTACAGCTCCGAGAGCCACTAGTATCATTTATATCATAATGCAGCTCTGTATCTTTGTACCAAGGTATACTTTATAGCACTTACTGACTTAAGGCGCAGAGTGAACAGTTTGAGTAGTCAGTGAGTGGTTGATGGCCACGGCGACATCCCCTTTGAGAAAGTTTAAATAATTACATTAAAGCACTAGACTCGGAAATCTCGAGCATGTCCCGATAGGCTAGGTCATTTAACACACACACAAAAAAACAGTCCGCTCCTAGTTTTGAAGTCGGTTACACATAAAACTTTTAAGGGGTGTCTTTATACAAGACACGTGTTTTTTTCAAGCGTCTTTGAGTTTGCTTTTGGAAAGAATTTGAAAGAAACTTACGTCTATGCCGTAATAGGTTTTTCGCGCGTATAGCTAGGTTTGACAACCATTTTACATTATCATGGTATGGCTAGATTAAAATAATATTGATCGTGTTATCAACATTAAACATAAGTTATATTTTAGAATTTCTCGCTGATTCGGATTAAATTGTTATTTTTTTGTTTTTTCAAATCTTTGATGATGCTTCTACATCTTGCCTACTACTCTTTCCGAGACCTAGATTGGGTTGTACTGGATCTCATGAAGAGCTGCCTAAACACACCACTAGTTGCTTGGTGACATGAAAATGTGTCACCAAGCAACTAGTTGAGGCAAATGCCCTGCCACTATTCAAAGACACTCATGGCAGGATTTGAACGCACTTAATATACGAGACTACCTGGAGTGAGAAAGAAACATTTTTTTATGCTTGATAGGTTAGCCTTTGACCACTTTGTCACCTGATGGTACGTGTTGATGTGGTCGAAGATGTTGTTCAGGCTTACCTAGAATTACTGGCTCTCAAGGACTGCTGCCGGAACACACCGTTAGGTGCTTGGGGACAGATTTTCTACTTGAAGGTGGTAGCTAGCCAGACGGGCATCCGCAAAATGCCCTACCACCATGCTTTAAAGACGGCTATAGTAAGACAACAACCGGGACCGACGGCTTAACGTGCCCTCCAAAGTAGGGAAGCGCTCAGTAGTAATGTCACTAGCGGTCACCCATCCAACTCCTGACCGCGGCGGACGTTGCTTAACTTTACTTTTTTTTTGTTTTATAAGATCTTTATTTAACATATAAGTATATTTACAATAATTACAAGACACGGTCAAGTACTTATTTCAACAATTTTACATTAGCTGGGCAGGTTAACATCACCTTTTTAAAGCCTTTTAATAAAATAGATACCTATTTATGAAAATTTTACATTGTTAAACATATATTCTTAGAAAGTATTTTATTCACATTACTTACGATGAATTAATTCATCTGTGTCCTTTGTTCCAGTACACATTTATAACAACATCAGCACAAACACAATTACACACGAACAGGCAAAAT
Organism: Plagodis pulveraria; assembly: GCA_963890685.1. Classification (NCBI taxonomy): domain Eukaryota; kingdom Metazoa; phylum Arthropoda; class Insecta; order Lepidoptera; family Geometridae; genus Plagodis; species Plagodis pulveraria. The sequence goes on from OY982968.1 coordinate 4,451,342, forward strand.
ACTTAAGTAGGTAGGTACCTATGCACTATAACAACTACAGAACTATTTAACAATACGAGTACATAATAAGTTGAGTATAGCACTGAACTATTAATAAGTATGTACCTATCTACAACTTAACTTTACTGATCGGTTAAGAACGGCTAAGCAAACTTCGCTACGAGCTTATATATTTTGGCAACAATTCCACATCTTGTAACAAAAATATTCTTCCAGACATTTTACAGAACGAAACTGGCATTTCATTAATACGAAAATACTTCCGTCTGACTATTTTTAGAATCGATGTAATCTTTACTCAGATCTAGTCTCGGCGAACTCGCAAAAAAACAAACATGACGTCGACGGCAGGTTTCCTACAGTGCAATGAACTATGTATGAATTGACATGCTAGATGTACATATATGACATGAGAAGCAGTGATGGCTCAGTGGCATTGGCTATTGACTGCCGCGCAGCAGGTCCATGGTTCGGATCCCGCCGCGGACTTGAGCTTCACCGCATGGTGGTAGGGATTTTGCGAATGCCCGCCTGGCTAGCGACCACCCTCAAGTAGAAAATCTGTCGCCAAGCACCTAACAGTGTGTTCCGGCAGCAGTCCTTGAGAGCCAGTAAAATTTCAGGCACAAGAGACCGACAACTGTACGTCTCAGTTGACGAAATGGATCTGTTATAGGCAGAGGTTAGTCCACTTATCATCAGGTGGGCCTCGGGCTTGTTCCGTCACAATGACATAAAAAATAACATCTTCTCTTTACATATATAATTGTTTATTAGAAATTAGGATAGGGATATTCCAGAAAAACAGAAAACGGTTTTACCTTACAATCTGGGTAATAACGAAAAGCGAATTATAAAAAATAATGAATTTCGGGTTGTACCAAAAATCAGATTACCTAAAGTACAGAAACAAGGTCGTTATTCGAAAATACTGATGTATAATAAATTACCAAAAAGCTTGACCACCTTAAAATATAGTTTGTACAAACTAAAACTTAAGAACTTTTTGAAAACAATCCCTTCTACACATTAAAAGAATATATGTCAATACAGCTTGTAGAATCTTTGTTCTTAGTACAAGTGCAAACGTACTGTACTGTACTGTACTGTATCAGCCGGATTGTCCACAGCTAAACACAGCCTCCCCTATTAAAGGGGGTATTTGCCGTAATCCCCACGCTTGGCAGGCGGCTTGGGGATCGCAGTGTAAGATGGCAGTTCTTTAGAAGGTGCTGCTGCCCACCTTCCAGTATTTTTCCCTTAGTCGCCTCTTACGACACCCACGGGACGACATGGGGAGGTGCAATTCTAACCCGGCACCCCACGGGGTGCCGGGTTAAGTGCAAACGTGATAACTGTAAACTATTTAACTACATTAAGTGTAAAAATATTACGATTATAACATTTTAATCAATTATTTACATAGACCTAATTAGAATTGTTGAAGTAGTTATATGTGTTAAATTTGATTTGGTCTTGCCTGTAAAAAAAAAAATTGAAGGGCTAATAAAACTTCTTTATATCATCGAAAGTCATAATATCTACAGTTGAACAAACGCCTTTTACATTACCTATTACATTAGGGGGTGGTTTGTCATAATCCCCAGTTCACCAAATGGCGCTGCTGCCCACCTTCTGCTAATATTCCATTTTTCGTATCTTACGAATCCGATAGGAAGATATGGGGACTTACTTGGGGATGGGGATTTACTTTACTAGAATTGCAACCCCCCCTGGGTTGCAATTCTAGTAAAGTAAATTCTAAGTCGTCAAAAAACTCAATAAGTATTAAAAATAATTAATAACATATATCAGAAAAACAGACAATGTCGCGTAATTACGCAGACTATAGTTAGAAACTTAAAAAAAAAATATTACCGCCTTGACGTCACCATTCACCTTAATGCAAACATACAAGTGCCAAAAATATTAACGCAATGTTGCTCATAGCTTCGCTACTAATTTGCACATGTTGAACAGTGCAAATTGATCTTTATTTGTTTTTTTTTGTCATGGACATGTTTTTTTCTTGATTTTGTCAACTATCTCACCTGATGGTTAGTGATTGGAGCGTCAAGGAAAGGCCGTGTCTAGGAGCTGACTGATTTATTAAATAAAAGTGCCTACCCACATATAGAAATATCTTACAAACCTAACATCTTTCCCCTTTTTAAACTAACAAATAGTAATACCTAGATATACTAAGGTAAATAAGGGTAAATATCACATAACTAAAACGTTTCATATATTATGGTAAGTATATATATGTAGACATTAGCAGACTAAACTTTAATTTAACTTGGCACGGTTATAAGCTCTTACAGATCGAGCAGACGCGCCCAGGGGTGGAGGGGTCGGTGATCGCGTCTCTGTAGGTCCTTTTATCCTAGAATTTTCATTACAACCTTCATCCAAATCCTCTGTCTCCGTCACCTTCACCCCTGTCGCATCTTCAAACATCTCTTCCGCATCGTTAGCAGGCCACAAGGTACCATTCTCCTTCAGTGGGGAGTTTAAATTCTGTCTAGATAAAGAATACCTACTTTTACGACTCAACGGTATAATCTGATCCTGATGTCTACGCCATTCTAGCCCACTACCTACTTCCACTTTGTACGAAACTGGGCCAGTTTTTTTGCGTAACCTTGCCTTCCACCCATTTCCCTGTTCTATCCGAATAACCTCGGGCGAGCACTGGATCACCGACATGTATGTCTCGGTCCCGACCCGGCTTACTAGCTTGTTGGCGGTCCTGCGCAGCACGCACCACCGCTCCAACGTCCGGCCGCAGCGCGTCGAGGCGCCCGCGCAGCCGGTGGCCTAGCAGTGCTACGGCCGGGGGAATGTTCGTGGTCGCATGTTCAACATTACGATATTGAAACAAAAATTTACTTAAAGCTTTAGATACATTTTCCCCTTCGTATAATGCTCTCCGAATGCATTTTTTAACCGATTTAACCGCATTCTCGGCAGCTCCATTCCCTTGTGGCCTGTAAGGTGCCGATGTTACATGTTTAATATAATTTTTATTACAATAGTCTCTAAAATCTGACGATAGAAAAGGCGGGCCATTGTCAGTAACGAGCTGCGACGGTAAACCAAACCTTGAGAAGATAGTTCTAAGTACTGAAATAGTGGATTCGGCATCCGTGCGTATCATTGGCACAACTTCAATCCATTTTGAATATGCGTCGATTAAAATTAGATATTTCTTACCCCCACACTCCGCGAAGTCTGCGTGAATTCGATGCCATGGGCTCTAGGGAAACTCCCATGAATGGAGGGAAGCACGTGGAGGTGCGTCCCGCACCACGTGACACGCCGTGCATGAGAGCGGCACACATTCTCAATATCTTGGTCTAAACTAGGCCAATACACATAGTTACGAGACAAGTTTTTCATCTTGTTAACTCCTAGATGCCCCTCATGAATTTCCTCTAATACCCGGTCCCGTAAAAGTGGTGGTATAATAACTCGATATTTATAAATAATGCAGCCTTACTCGATAATTAATTCTTGTTTACGTGCGTAGTAAGGTTTCATTTCCTCTTCGCAGCTCGTACCCGACGGTGGCCACCCGAACATTACATAACCTTTAACCTTACATAAAATCCTGTCTTTTGCGGTCGCCTCCCTAATTTCGTTAAAATTCACCGGCATTGCATCCTGAACCAGGTTCATATACGTAGCCGTTCCTTCCGGAATATGACGACGCTGATATGGGAGGGGTAAACGTGATAACGCGTCTGGTGGCCCGTTATCTTTCGATCTTACAAACTGGACTGAAAATTCATATGCCGCTAGTCGAGCCGCCCACCTCTGGAGTCGACTCGCAGCCGTTTGCGGAATACCACATTTTTCCCCAAATATATAGCTAAGGGGCTGATGGTCAGTCCGTAACATGAAACGGCGCCCATATAAATATTGATGGTGTTTCGTAATACCAAAAAATATTGCAAGCGCCTCTTTATCCAATTGACTGTAATTTTGTTCCGCTGAGTTGAGCGTCCTCGATACATAGCTAACAGGACGCTCACTGCCATCGGGATACACGTGAGCCAGCACCGCACCAAGACCGGTGGCCGACGCGTCCACCGCCAGCACAAGAGATCGCCCCTCCTCGTAATGCGCAAGTACCTTTTCGCTAGACAATGCCTTTTTGGCTTGACGGAACGTTCTTTCGCATTCCGCATCCCAATTCCAATTGACACCTTTTTTAAGTAACGCGTGTAATGGATGCAACAAAATGCTCAGATTAGGAATAAACTTCCCATAATAATTAAGCAATCCGAGAAAACTTTTTAACTGCGTCACGTCCGTTGGCTGCGGTGCATTGGAAATGGCCTCTAATTTGTTAGGATCAGGATGCAACCCGGCCTTATCGATAATAAATCCGAGATACTTTACACTTTTTTGTAGAAACGAACATTTGTTAGACTTAACTGTAAATCCCATATCACGTAACCGTTCAAATACCGCTCGTAAATTGTCTAGATGATGCCGGCGTGACATTCCTGTGACGCAGATATCATCCAAAAATACTACTGTATTCGGGATGCCCTTTAGCGTCTCCTCCATAATTTTTTGGAATTTCTCAGGCACACAAGATAAACCGAACGGGGTGCGTCGGTAGGCATAATCGCCCACTTGGGTGGTGATTACAGTAAACCGCTGGTCTTCCGTGAGCATTAATTGTTGGTAGCTATTTTTTAAATCGATTTTTGAGTATTCCTCTCCCCCGCTCAAATTAGCAAACAATTCTTCGATTCGGGGAAGAGGATACGGCTCGCGCTTAAGCTTTGGATTGATCGTTATCTTGTAATCACCACAAATTCTAATATCCCCGCACTCCTTTATCACTGGGACAATCGGTGTACCATACGCAGACGAATCCACACGGTAAATAGTGCCCTCGCTCGCGAGCCTTTCGAGTTCATTCTCGACACGAGACCGTAGCGCGAGCGGCACAGGGCGCGCGCGCACGTATACCGGCGAATCATCGGTTAACTGTAGTTGAACGGTTTTTTTACAAGTACCTAGCTTATCCGTAAACACTTGCGGATACTCAGCTATTAATTGGTTCACCAATGGGTCGCTGACGGTTTCAACCTTGTCTTGAATTTCATTTAGTTTAATCACAATATTATTAATTTTTAGAGCGCGTACCCACTCTCTACCCAGCAAAGGCCGTCCACCATTTCGAATTACGTGAAGCTTGCAATTGCTCACCGCGACGTCCCCCAGTTCTACATTAACCGTGATGAACCCCAGCGACTCCATTCGGGAACCGACATAGCTGCGTAGATTTAAGTTATCTGCTTTTATCACTTTTGTCGGATAATTACACTTATAAAATGTCTCGCTTATGGTCGAGATTCTGCTCCCGGTATCAACCTCAAACTTAAGTGGCCGCTGATCGACCTTAATCGCAATCATATAAGGTTCATCACCTGTACCATCTACCTGGATGTTATAGAAGTCCTCGCAATCGTCATTATCACTCACGTAATTATGCTGGCTGCCTACGCGGCCCCAAGAACGCACCTCTTTGCACATCACTTTTAAATGACCGCGAACACCACACTCATCGCAATTATATCTAGCAAACCGGCACTTATCAGACCGATGTGGTTTGCCACACCGCCAGCAGGGCCGGCTGGGCGCGGCCGAATCGCTGCCGCCCGCGCTGCGCCCGAGCCAAACCGCTGCGCCGCTGCCGCCCGCCACGTGCCCTCGGCCGCGACCGGCGCCGGCGCCGTATCCCGTGCGCCTCACGCTGGCCTGATGCAGCCCTTCGCCCGCCTCGCCGCTGCCACCACTCGCAGTGCCTGCGCCCGCTGAAGCCAAAGTGGCCCCGCTTACTTCAGCGTGCCGCTCGGCTGCTTCCAGCGCCAGAGCCAACTCGACTGCCTCCTTGTATTGTATTTTCCTTTCAGCAAAAATTCGGGAACGCATCGCTTCATTAGCTAAACCCGACACAAACTGGTCGCGTAAATTCTCTTCCAACATGGATCCAAAATTGCACGTAGTGGCCAGATGTTTTAAGTTTTGCAAATACTCGGTGAGTGATTCGCCGCCATGTTGCCGTCTTAAACGAAATACGTGTCGTTCAGCGATCTCCGAACGCTGTGGTTCCAAATGATCCGATACCAGCTGCACTAACTCGTCGAATTTCTTCGATTCAGGATGCTCCGGTGAACACAAATCACACATGAGGGAATATGTCGCTTCCCCAACCACAGTAATTAGCAACGACACCCATAATTCTTTTTTTATTTCGTTTAACAAAATATATTGTTTTACGCGACGAATGTACGCGGGCCATTGTTTGGAACTTAATTCGAACGGTTCCAGTTTCCCGATAGGCATCGTGACTACAAATACTACAAACTAAACGCGTGGAATCGCCTCGGCGCCAGTGGAGCGTCAAGGAAAGGCCGTGTCTAGGAGCTGACTGATTTATTAAATAAAAGTGCCTACCCACATATAGAAATATCTTACAAACCTAACAGTGATCACGTGGTCGAAGAGAATTAGAGCCTATAATCCACACGCTTGGCAGGCGTCTTGGTGATTGCAATTTAAGATACCAGTTGCTCAGGCGCTGCTGCCCACCTTTCGGTATTTTAAAATCCACAGAAAGCAATGGAGGGGTGACATTCTAGCCCGGCACCCCACGGATAGGCCATATAACTAAATTCAAAACCTTTTACAATAATTATGTCCTGGGTTGTTAGCGTAAATAGATTTTTGCATGATTTTAGGGTATTTTTATCGAAAGCCCGTCTGGCTAGCTAATCACCCTCAAGTCGAAAATATATCGCCAAGCACCAATCGTTGTTTTGCGGCCCGTGTCCTTGAGAACCAGTAGTTCTAGGCGAGTCTAAACAATATCTTCCATCGGATCATCACTTACAATCTGGTGAGATAGTAGTTAGAGGCTAAACTAACAGCAATAAACAATGTAAATGCATTGTCCTTTCTGTTCTTAGAGAAGAATCATGTATCTACATCAGCGGGATAAGGGTAGAAGCTGACGATAGTGTCAAGAACTTTAACACACAGAAATTTGGTCAGCTAACATTTAATCAAGCTTTTAATTTTAGCTGATAATTGAAAAAGAGTGTTGAAATGGACCCCCGTGGGGTGCCGGGTTAGAATTGCACCTCCCCATATCATCCCGTAGGTGTCGTAAAAGGCGACTAAGGGAATAATTATACTGGAAGGTGGGCAGCAGCGCCTTCTAAAGAACTGCTCTCTTACACTGCGATCCCCAAGCCGCCTGCCAAGCGTGGGTACTATGGCAAATACCCCCTTAATAAGGGAGGCTGTGTTCAGCAGTGGACGATCCGGCTGATACAGTTGAAATCTACGAATAATAATGAAAAGAAATGTAATTCAAGCTCAAAAACAACAGAACGGAAACTATACCGCAGCGGGCGTGGCTTAAAAAGTGTACCGCGCAGCCCTGTCAGTTCGCCGCGTGGGCTCGAGTCATGCGGTTGTACCGCGGAATTTTCAACTGAATTTATCAATGTACTTCTGCGTTGTTTAATTCTGCATAAATACCATAGTGTGAAATAAAATGGTTGAGAAGCCATACGGATATAAAAAGATCAGGAATACCTTTTATAAACGAGTAAAGACCAATATTTTCGAAACCCATACTTGACTACCCTGGATAGTTTTATGCAACATGAATTTTACATTAAATCAAAAATAACTTTGGAACATTGTTAGTCTTAGAACATTTTATATGAAAACCATTTCCAGATTTTTTTGTATTCTTAATTTTTTTTGTCTTACATGTCCTAGGAATGTCATAAAAAATACTTTGAAAACGGTCCTCAATTCTCATTTAGTATTTGTGCTACTAATAACATAAAAATATCCTATAGGGCTTAGGTCTGACAACTGTCAAAGTGTCAATTGATGTCGTATTTTTCAGTATTGATTTCATTTTAGGGATACAAACGATATAAAAATTACAGATAAATTGATCTTAGGTCTTATAACTGTCATGAGATCTATTTCTAAATAACTATTTTATCATTTGTAGCCAAAATATAAAATTAAAACAGATAAATACGACATCAACTGTCACGTTGATAGTTGTCACACCTGTGGCTGCGGTATTGTTAGTTCCAATAGGTATATATAAGCCATCTACTTCATTTGGTACAATGAAATACTACGAGTAGAATAATAGTTCTGAGGATGCTGGGCACGCTGCCAACTGGTAGAGGGCTGGAGTGTTTAGACTGCCTACAAGCCTGCAATGGCATCTAGGTTGACTAAATGCTTTCGTTGTAGTAGCTAAAAATATTTATTTTAGATTGCAGAATTTTGTTCAAATACATACTACGCCAAAAAAAACTTGATGTACTTATTAATGTAATACACGCAATAAGATTTTTTTTTAATTCAAATTTAATTCCAATTTATATCCAGATCAATATCAACTTGCATAAAAAAGTATAGGTACTTAAAACCCATTTCTACTCATTTTGCGCATTATAATACCGACTTTTAAATTATAGAATATTATTTCCAAGAAAGTATTTTTAGTAGTATTCCAATCTACTGAAATAAATTGCATGAAAAACTATAAATTAATATTATAGAAAAAAGATGTAATAGAAAATAAATACGTAAACAAGCTTACATATTGTGGCATAACGCCATCCACGCGCATTTAAAGCTAGGACCGCACTACAGAGGTGCGGCGCGACGTGGAATCTGAGCGACCATCACTACTTACTAGTATTTACGGAGGTCCAAAGCAGTGCTGCAGCGAAGTACTTAGCATCTACGGAAGTACTCACAAAACCTATCTTGATGACATGAACAACATACAGTATAGAATACTGAAAATTATTGTACCTCCTAACATTAAAAATAAATACTCAGGTGACCCACTGGGGTTATTTAAACACTTGCTACATTATTCCGGTTCATAAAAAAGTTCAATTAAATATACTTCTCGAACAATAATACTTCCGAACAGAAATCCAATGTCCTATAAGTCATTCTAAATTCACCTGAAGCATAAAAATAGAAAACGACTTGTACCTAGAGACAATAACGTATACGGCAAAAAAATCTCTCAATTCATAATTTCTTTCCTCATTAATAATCTGCCGTGTACAATTAAAGATAAAATCACAGAAAAAAATATTAAATATATTCTTAAAAAATATTTTATATCATTATTTTATAGCTATATAAAATTTCATATGCGTTACGAAGTTTGTTGTTTGATATAGTCTATGGTTGGACCGGAACGTTCAACACAAGCCTTGCCCGCTATGGAATCTCCCATACTACTCTGAAAAGGCTGGTATGCCTCAATCAATTTTAAGTCTTAAAACAGAGAAGTTAAAGAACATTTTCACAAGGTAAGAGTCTGAGAGTACTGGTTATGGATGAGAGAGAGGTGTCGCTACTGTTCTAGAAAATACAGGTTAGATATTAAGCATTTACGTTTATGTTCTAGAAACGGTGTGGCTTTGGCCGCACTAGGTTCTCCATAGGTGTTTATATCCTCATTAGTAATCGTGTTCTTTCGACATATTTAGAACTCAACTGACTACTTATAGGCAAACGAATAAAATATATTTATATTATTTCATGTTTGGAAAATGTACAAACCCAACGAATGCAATAAAAAAAGGATATTCAAAATCTACACAGGTAAATGCTTGCAAGTCTATGCTACGAACGAAGTTAAACATAAGTAAGCCAATACGTGTTTTGCGGTTTTCTTTCTTTCGGACCCGAAGTTCGATATTTTGACGAACTAGAGTAGGCCCGGCCTAGAGTGGGGCCCTGGTTCGTATTTGTTGTATGCTCAGTGGGTAGCTACTCACTACATATACAATAAAATAATTCATTAATCGCCTGAGATAACAGCTATTCGTGTGAGCAAAACTCATGTTTGACTCTAAAATCTAGGTCTATCTAAAATTTATCTTTTTACTGTTTTGTTTAGTTGTGTTATTTTGTTCGCTATTTGGCAGTGCACGTAACACATTGTAAGATATAGTGTGATACTATATACCTATTTTTATCGAGAATTCAATAACTGGAAAGCCTAACATAGGTTTTAAGACATTACTAACATAAAGCATAATGTTACAAAATCACAAATATACGATAGGAAAAATTTAAATCATGCGCGGAATTTAATTTAAAAAAAAATCCTTTAGTATATTTGTGATTTTGTAATGTAATCCGCATAGCAGGCGTTATTGCAAACCTAACAGCATTAAAGCATAATGTATTTTATAAATTTCTGTATAATAATTTAAATAAAAAGTAGCGCGAGTTTTTCGTTGACTATACCAATGCGGCGTAGCAGAATGGTTCTTTCAACTAATGGCTAAAATTCCAAATGGATGAAGTTGTCGAAGGAGAAATAATCGTGGTGTCTTGAAAAAAGGCAGATACAGCTGAAAAATTAATAAGTGTTCTATTTGAGTGAAAGATATAACATAATCTCGTTTGAAAAAAAACTCTTTTCCACGACACTTCAGAGATACTAATCGATTTCACACACATTTTTGAACGTAAAATAAGGTCTTATGAATTGTTTAAACGTGGGTGTACCGTGTAATGACTGGAAATCTACTGCAGCGCGTCTGTCCGGTGCCGCAAGGTATGCACTTGCGGCAGTGGCACGGCGGCGCGGCGCAGCCGTGACGCAGAATTGCCTTAGGAGACATCTCTGTAGCGCTGGGCCGTGCCTCTCTGAAGCCGCATCACTATAGTGCGGTTTACGCCATTAATAAATGGATACAAATTAATATTTCTCCAGCCGCGCCGCTTCGCTGCCACGCTGTGCCGCAGTAGTGCGGTTTGGCCTTTAGACAATGACGGCGGTGACAACATCTACTTGACGTGACCAATCAGATGCGATCATTTCTAAGCGCCAAATCAATTAACCAATCAAATTGAATTTGGAAAATTGTGCGTGTTTTGCTACTTGTGAACTTGATGAGGCCGAAATCAAAGCGGTCACTGTATCAGAGTTATACTTCTTTACATTATTTATTCGTAGGTTGAAATAGAATAAACTGAGACGAGTCATTTCCTCGTGTATTTTAAGCATCGCCTACGCGAAATACAAACGTTACTAATGATACTATTTTGAAGTAACGCCGACATAATTCTCACAATAGTCATGCAATGTGGACACTATGAATGCCAGGTGAAATTATAAATATGGACTTTTAAGAGTAGAGTTCACGGAGCGCTTTCCGTACAAACGTAGTTTCGCCATATTTTAAATACTAGGGGTTCAAACTCGGTGAAACTTTGCATGTATATCCTTGAGCTTAATACATGGTGTCCCAAGAAGTAGTGATATACTGAAGCTGGGAGGTAGAGGACCTAGAGGGCTATCTGAATCACCCCCATGTATGTTCCGCGATTTTTCGTAATTTCGGAGTTATGACTTTTATTTTAATTTTTCACCTATCGCCGAGTACGATGAGATTATTATTTATGGTGATGTGAATTATTGCGGTAATTTCTACTCTTAACATAGAAAAGATTTCCAAAATTGTATATTATGTGTTCTGTTTGTACTTTGTAGACGGTCGATGAAGAAGTTGTAACTGCTTAGTTTTTCTGTAGATATTGGCATTAATTACTCGATATAGTTTTCATTTCAATATATTTATGGCTGATAGGAATATATGTGATTTGGGTATTTTCATTTATGAACTTTATGATTTATTATGAAGCTATAAACGTCTTTAATCTAATCACATTTACAAAAAAGTTATTAGCACATTACAAAATTAAAATATACGATAGAAAAAAAAAATCATGTGCGGGATTTTGGAAAAATGGAAGACTTACATTTTTTCTATTGTATATTAGTAATTTTATAACGTAATCCGCATAGTAGGCGTCATTGCAAACACAACGATATTAAAATTATTAGCACATTGTTCAAAACCACAGGTAATATTTTATTATTCGCAAAAATATTTAATACTAGCTGCGTCGCGCGGTTTCACGCTCGTATAAAATGATGAAAATCAAGAATATTAGTGTGATTGATGTTTTCATATAGTGAAAAATCTAAATAATTAAGTTCAAATTAGATTTTGTCTTAGGAATATCAAATAAATTTTCAAATAATTAAAAAAACAAATAATTACAACCATTTTTTTTTTATTATTTTGCCTGATGGCTTAGCGTTTGACCACTATCTCATCTGATGGAAAGTGATGATGTGATCGAAGATGTTGTTCAGGCTAACCTAGAATATTAATAGGAAAATCAGTTGACAATGGTAGCCAAAAATTACAGAAGCACAGTTTTTTTTCTATATTCAGTTTAAAATGCCATGTGAGAAATCTTTTTTTTTAATGTTATTGTGATGGAACAAGCTCGAGGCCCACCTGATGTAAAGCAGACCAACCTCTGCCTAGAACAGATGCATTTCATCACAAGTGACGAATTGCACTGCGCACGTCACCTTGAGACATAGTTGTTAAGCCTCATATGCCTGTAATTTCACTAGCGCTCAAGAACTGCTGCCGGAACACACCGTTAGGTGCTTGGCGACAGATTCTCTACTTGAGGGTTGTAGCTAGCCAGGCGTAATCGCAAGCGAAGCTCAAGCCGGCGGTGGGGATCGAACCAGGGACCTGCGGCACGGCAGTCTATAGCTATTACCGCTCGGCCATCATTGCTTCATTTATTATGAAAAGTAATAAGCCTTAATAAAAACAGATGTTTCAGGTATAGCGCTCACCTATTGACATCTTCTTGGTGCCAGTGCGGGAGTCCTGCAGCGTCTTGCGCGTTTCCTTCACGCCGTTCGGGCCGATCTTAGTGCTACTCGACGAACTGTACACCTAAACCGAATAAACAAACGAAATTAATAATTTGTTTAAAATAAATGCATGTTGGATCAATGCTGGAAAAGTGGTCTTCAAAAGACTTCAGCCTAGGTTAGCTAATTCTAGGTTAGCCTGAACAACATCTTCGACCACATACCATCACTTACCATCAGGTGAAATAGTGGTTAAAGGCTAACCTACAAGCATAAAAAAAAGCTGCTCTGCTTACTTAATACATAGGTACCCGCTATCAGAAAACTCCATTTCATCAGTATCCAAGAGTGAAGGTTTTTATTATTTGCTGTTATATGTTTATCATACCAAGCTTGATGCTTGTATATATTACCGTTTTTACGATAGAAAAACAAAAAAAAACGTTTATAGAAACATAATGAATAGATTCAGGCGATACTTTACGGAAATCCATATTTAATAAATATTTTTTTAATATTCTAGGAAAACATCAAATTAATATTTTAATAAAACACTTAACAATATAAAAATATATCTAGTGACAATTCCGCCTAATTTTCCTGTTAAGCCGACATAAGGCCACGCAGCCAAACCGGATGAATTTTCGACGCGTTTCGCTTCTACAAGAAGCATCCTCAGGAGCTCTTGACTCTATGAGCGCACGATCGAGATTACTCAATCATGCGCTCATAGAGTTTATCGAGCTCGTATATTTGTTATTATTTTATAGAAACACATTTACTGTATGGGAACCCCCACTTACTTATATTACACTTTTTGATATTATTATTATTATCACATATTCTGTGAAATTTCAACAGGCTACCTCTCATGGTTCAAAATATCAACCTCTTTTATATTTGGAAAAGTAAATAAAACAGGTGTGAAAATTATGTTTTTCGGATTTGGTATCAGTAGTCTTTGGTAAAAAAAAAACAAAAATCTTAATACCTCATCATTCCATGGCGGTAAATCTTAAATGATTGGATTATGTTTGTTGTATTCTATGTTGTAGAACTACCCTATACTAACATATTGTCTTTTTTAAGAATTCTAACACTGACCTGTGGTTTTCCATTGGGTCCGCTGGACATGACGACTGTGCTGCTGCTGAATGAACTGCCCGCATTCATGGCGTGCATGTGTCCACCATCAAGGTCAACTAATAAATAAAAAAACATTTTAAATTACAGGGTCAATGAGAATGTATCAAGATACTCATCAATGCCTCTTGACAATGGTCACTGTCACAATCGTTTTCAATTTTAAATACACTTTACATACCTGAGGCCACTATTCGATTATAACATGCATTCATGCATTAACACTCATACATACTTGGTCTCGCCAGACCACAGTCTACTGTCAAACCATATATTATAGGTTTGTCTCCATAGAATACTCACAAAATTATTATTACAATGTGTCTGATGCTTATTTTTATATTCTTTACTGATGGTAGGCCAGTCTTTGACACCCTAATAGTAAGAGATATAGGCTCTTAGCCTAGGAAGGCTAGGCTTTCAAAGTCAGTTACAGTTACACACGGTTTCGTGCTTGGCGACAGTTTAGGTAGTTAAGGGTGGTAGCAAATCCAGGCTGGCATTATCAAAATACACTACCACCATTCTATAATAACTGTCATCCTAAGAAACAACCGGGATGGACGACTTAACATGCCCTCTGAAACACCAAAGAGTTCAGTAGTAAATACCAGAAGCAGCCACCCATCCCAGTTGTAACTGGAGCGAACATTGCTTAACTTAATTGCTCAGTTGTAAACAACTAGGCAACATCTTCAAGATCTTCAAAATAATTCAATTAACACATTTATATTTGTAGGTTTACATATTGACTTATATGCATGCTATAATGAAGATAATGCAAAAAAATTATGTCCTCGCTTGTTAATTAGTAGTAGACTACGAATATGTAAAGAAAACAAAGTCAAGCTCATAAACAGCAGAAAATCATATGGCGGCGGACATGATTTAAAATGTGTACAGTGCGGCGCAACAACATTGTCTTGATGCGACCAATCGGATGCGATCATTTCTAAGCGCCAAATCAATTGACCAATTCGATAAAATTTGTAAGATTGTATAATTGTGAACTTGATGAGTCCAAAATGAAAGTGGCAACTGTATGAGAGATACACATCTTTACATGTTTATTTGTAGGTACATATATGATGAGAGGGACAAGTTCAAATAAAAAATGATTGAGAAATCTGATAGATATACACTAGGTGTTGTGGATGTCCATATGCGAGAGTGAATATTTACCACCAGGTGCAACATGCCCGAAGACTTTTGTCAAGTACTCTTGTTCTAAATTTTTTTTATCTCTATCATTATAGATCGATAGAGCCATCCCACATTTATTAAATAATAGTTTTTATTAGGAGGAAAGTTATGACGTCAACTTTTTTTCTTGTTTCTTGTGATACCATTTGTGTCATATCAATTGACAGAGATTTCTGAGGTGAGTCTAAAGATATATCACATCACTATATTTCAGGCACATGTAATAAACATTCTCAAGGCATGGGTATTATGTTTGGGCCCCTCCTTCCCTTTGATATGGACTAATGTTTTTTTTCTAGAATATACCTCAAATGATACTTAATATCCTAACGTCTAACCTCATGAAATCTTATAAATAATTACATTAAATTATTTATTTATTTCTCATTACTACAATGTGAGACAGTTTAGAAAACTTCAGTATTTTTTAATATTATCCTGATTAAATTATTTAATTTGACTATCTTAAATTTTTATACATATTTGGTGCATTGGTGCCAGGCAGCAGATATTAGTATTGTCGTCTAACAAATAGTTAAATCAACTATATTTCGGTTCAATACAATGGGATATGTATACACACATAATTACTGCATTTTTAAAGATTATCATTGTTCTTATGAGGCTATCTTTTACCTTTAAATATTTTGGAAACATGACATTTTAAATATTTTTTGATATACCTATACATCTTTCCCCAAGTGAGGAAACTTGGATGGTTGAGGACGACAGGTGGATATGCCAACTTCAATACAAAAATGTTCGAACCCCTTTCAATATTTTGTGTTCAATATCCTCTATGATTAAATATGAGTATTTTAACTTTAACTTTGCTAAACTTGTATAAAACTAATGTTACATGTTCTTGAATTAAAGAATTTAATACTAAAATTCTGTTAGATGGAAAAATAATGGGCTACTCGCCAAATTCGGACTGGTGACTACAGGTCTCTAGCTCTGCCGCTAAACTATAGTAACAGAATTTCAATAATATGTTATTTATTTAAGTAACTGCTTAAATAAATAACACTAATTGTATACTCTCAAAACATCTAAAAAAAAATAACATCAGCAGAAAATCAATGTTGAATATAAGTGGAAGTGAACCAACTACTATAAGTCGTAACATCTGGCATGCTGGCTGAGCTGAAGTAGGTAGTCTTCCATTTGATTCCTTATTTACCAAACAAGGACTATTTCAGCTATAAAATTGTACTTTGCAGTGCTATTCAATTACTTTGCGCCAGAGATATCTTTAGTGTAAGGCAGTACTATGTAATGTACATCTTCATGAGAAAGTTATTAATAAATGTATCGGTTTTTATATTTATGTTACCTGAGAAAAGTCGATTCAGAGAAGGCATTTGAGGCATAAAAGGCATTAGTGCTCCACCTCCGTGTCGAGGGCCGCCGATAGCGAGCGGGCCTGCGCCTCCAAGCATCCCGAATGGGTCCGAGAAAAGCGAGTTCATCATGTTATTCATCTGGCGCATGTGCCTCATGTGTGATCTGAGAAAAATGGAAAGTGATATACAGTCACAAAAACACGCGCATTTTGTGGATAAAACAATGTTTTGTTCTCAAATTGGACTGAAGACAATGCACAATGGAGTGGCATTACCCTATGGCGCAAGGAACATCTTAAATATTTAGAGGAATCGGAAAAAGTTACCCGAAAAATGGATCATCCTCCACGTCGCCCATTAGGGAACCAAACAGCGACATGGTTTGTAACAACGCGGATCACTTTACCACTTCAAAATAACAAAACACAAAGAAAATAATGGAAATAACGACGCACTTGCACAAAATCTTTCTAAATATGGCCTGTTTTGTATGAAATGTTGATTAAAATTAATTTCACAACTTAGTATGCACAAAACACATCGATATCATCGAATTCTCTAGCAATAGTAGGACACAGACCATATGATATGACACAGACAAAATACTACTACTAGTACTAGTAGTAGCACTAGCAACACTGGTGTTACTAGTGACCATTTCAAATATGGTGAATCTGCCCGACACTGGCAAAAAATCTGCCTGAAATCTGACTCCAGAAAATGCCAAAAATATGGCATCATAGTTTGCATCCATGGATACAGGTATGAAAGAGCATATTAAATAATGTGTAATATGTATTAAAAGAAATAATAACAAATATGTTTTTATGAAAACATCAAATTTCCGACAATTCCGCCTATTATATATATTTATTATATTTTTAAAATGTTTTCTTATAATATTAATTTGCTGTTTTCTTTAAATATTTTACAAATATTTCCTTTTTTAATAATCTCTTACTTAACTTTAAACTGGCCGTTTTATAAGTAGGTATAATTATACAAATTTAAGAAAGCATGTTTGATAGTCTTAAATATATTTATGTGTTGTGTGGTCCAGTCTGGTTTTTTTGTTATTTTTCTTCCTAGTTCTTCTTCTTTGAACTTCTTGTGTTGGTAATGTCGGTAGGTAGCTGGTAGCTTAGTTTTCTTCAGCTTGTGTAATAGACAAATCGTAGAAAATATTAGTTCCATACTATTATTTTTCTGTTGCTTTACAATTAACTAAGAGTATTGAAATTGTGGCTAAAAAATATATTTTACCATATATTATGATATTTATGTTGGAAACATTTGTACATATTATGATAAAAGTGGCGAAATCCACCCGATAAATAACCGCAAACTTGGCAACACTGCTAAACAAGGCAGAGACAAGGACTTTTGGCGGGAAGGTCGAAAAGAGCGGTCGATTTAAATTTTCTGTTTAAAAAATTTATATTCACATCATATAGTTAGATATCTCTTATATCTAACGATGCCAGCGGAAAGCGAAGGAGAAGATGATAGTGGTTTCTCCACTGTAAAAAGGCGCAAAAGGAAGAACGGCTCCGTGGATCTTGACTTGGCCAGCGGCAGTTCCGAAACTGAGGATGCTAAGTACAAACCATATTTTAAACCTAATTACAAGAGGCTATACCCTGATAAAAGTAACCACACAGAATATGCAGTGTTCTTGGAAAGCACAAACGAGGAAAAATTAGGCAATAAAGACCCCATTACCATCCAAAAAATTATAGGTAAATACGTAAAGGGCCAGTATGAAATGAGCCGCGCCAGCGCTCAAAAGCTTAAAATCACTTTTAAGCAATCTACAGATGCCAATGACTTCTTATGCAATGAAGTATCCCTAGAAAAAGTAAACATAAGAGCTTTCATACCCTCGTCCTTTGTGGAGAAAGTAGGAGTTATACAACATGTCTCCACAGAGCTGAGCAATGAGGAATTGTATCGTAAATTATCCGGAGAGTACGAAATAGTTGCAGTAAGAAGATTCATGAAAAAAAATGAAGGAAACTTAGAACCCTTAAAGACAGTCACAGTCACTTTTGTCACAGGTGTTTTGCCGCAATGTATTTATTTGGATCACTGGAGGATACCAGTGAGTATGTATGTTCCTCCAGTCATGCAATGCTATCGCTGCTTGAAATTCAATCACTCGGCGAAAATATGTAAAAATTTACAGGTATGTTCTATATGCTCAGGTGAGCATTCCTACAAGGACTGCAAAAATGAAGCTGAATTTAAATGCAGTAATTGTGGTGGTGCCCACCTAGCTATATCTAAGACATGTCCTATCAAGATGGAGCGTATTGCTAAACAAAAGCAATCATATGCAAATGTAGCCAAAAACCTTAGCTCCAATTATGTACAAAATTTTCCAGCTATGCCAAAATCTCAGCCGCGTATTCAATCTGTGCCTGTCTCTACTGGTATGATTGCTAAGCCTCCACAAACAAAGAGCCCTGTCACTTTACCCGAGATCTCTCATAAAACTGTAGAGCAAAAAATTAATACTGACACTGTTATTGATGACAGAATCTTAAATGCAATGGTTAAGACCCTGGTTTTGTTAGGGAATATGTCTGAAGATGTTCCTAAAAATGCTTCAAAAATAAAGGAAATCCTTTTAAAAAACTTGTAAACCTCTCAATGGAGGACTATTTATTTAGAATAGTACAACATAATATGCAAAGCTTAAATAATAAAAAACCGTTGTTACATTCATTCCTGCACAAACATAATATAGATATGTACCTTATTAACGAAACTTGGTTAAAATCTACAAGCATTCCCATTAACTTTCCGGGATATAACTTTATACATAAAAACGCTAAAAATGAACATGGTGGTGTTGGTATACTAATTAAAAATAAAATTAAATACAAGATTATTGACTGTCCATTCTATGAGGACATTCAAGTGCTAGCGGTGTCTGTTGAGACGCAGGCTGGCCCCATTGCAGTAGCTTGTATATATTGTCCTCCTAGAAAAAAGAAACGAATTCGTCTTAATAAATTAAGAAACATATTAAATAAATTGCCTAAACCTTGTCTTATCTCTGGAGATTTTAATGCACATCACATAGCTTTTGGTTGTGCCACAACAAAGTCACGAGGAAAGGAGTTATATGAAATGTTCGATGAATTAAATTTGTGTATTTTAAATACTGGAAATCCCACTACTATTCAGAGGCCTAATAAAACACCATCAGCTATAGATGTATCAGGTGCCAGTCCAGCTATTGCCCCCCTTTGTGAATGGTATGTTGGCGATGATTTATTAGGCAGTGATCACTACCCTACCTTTATTGACTTAACTGTTTCCCCGTTAATGTATAAATGTAATGATAATATAGTCAAATACTTATTCCACAAAGCTGACTGGACGAAATATAATTTAAGATCAAAAGAAGTTATTGAGAGTTTTCAAACTGATTTAAGTAATCCCTTAAATTCCTATAATATATTTTGTGATATCTTAGATATGTTAAAAACTGAATGTATTCCATGTTTCATAGGCAACAACAACAAAGATAAACTCATAAAGCCACCTGCTCCTTGGTGGAATAACGAGTGTGCAGAGGCAGTCAAAAATGCAAAACAGGCTCTTTTAATATATAGAACACAGTTTACAATAGAATCATTCATTGAATACAAAAAATTAAATGCATTAAAAAAACTTGTTTTAAAAGAAACTAGGATAAATAGTTGGAAAGTTATCTGTGAATCACTCAACAGATATACTCCTATATCTAAAATTTGGAACAATATTCGTAAGTTTAAACGTATGTATATATGTAAAAATAGGTACAAAAATTATGAATGGATTCCTGAATTTATTTCAAAGTTGTGTCAATCGCCTTCATCTGAAAGTTCTGATGTTAATTTGTATAACCTATTTAATTCTGAAGGAAATACACCAGAAGCATCACTTTTGCTGAAGTCATTTACATATGAAGAATTATGCTTTGCTATTGATTCTAGAAAAAATACTACACCAGGCTTAGATCAAATTCCATATACAATGATAAAAAACTTACATGAGTCTAGCAAAAAAATACTATTAGATATTTTTAATGGTTTATGGAGTAAACAGTGCATTCCTGTTTCTTGGAAAACTCAATGTGTTATACCTATACTGAAACCTAACAAATCTCCAGATGACTATAACTCATACCGTCCTATTTCGTTAGCTTCTTGCATGGGTAAACTATTTGAACAAATGTTAAAAACCAGGTTGGATCATTTTGTAGAAAAACATAACTTATTACCTGAATTCCAATTTGGATTCCGTAGGGGTAAAAGTGCAAATGATAGTTTTGTATACTTCATTAATGATATGAAAAAATGTATACTATCAAATTCTTCAGCAGTCTGCGCATTCCTGGATGTGCAAGGTGCTTATGACAATGTTGATATACAACAATTGTTGTATGTACTCCATGATATTGGCATACCTGGAAAGTTGATAAAATGGATTTATGAATTTTGTTACGATCGAACTGTCTTTGTTAAATTCAATAATATTTTACATGGCCCTAATAAAACTTTTAAAGGTCTTATGCAAGGGAGTTGTTTATCCCCACTGCTATATAATTTGTATACCTCTCAAATATGTAATTATATAAAAAGTGAAGTAAAAATACTCCAATTTGCAGATGATATTCTGATTTATTGTATGAATAGGGAAGTTGTTACTGCCCAAAATAATGTAAATGTGGCACTTCAGCAATTATACTTATATTACACACATAAATTAAAACTTAATATTAACTGTCAAAAGAGTTCAGTATTAGTTTTTGGCAGTGATGATCCTGTAAATATATTTTATGATAATGTAAATATTCCACATAATCGCCATCAAAAATTTCTTGGCATTTTTCTTGATGATAAATTAAAATTTGATAAGCATATAGATTCTATTAGTCAAAAGGCAATGAAAGGTGTCAACATTATGAGATGTTTAGCAGGTGTTTTTTGGGGTTCAGACCCAAATGTTTTGAGTATGATATACAAAAGCTTAGTAAGAAGTCATTTTGATTACAGTTGTTTAGCATATTTCAATTGTAGTCCTACTCTACTGAAAAAGTTAGATGTAATACAAAATTCAGCATTAAGAATTATATGTGGCGCAATGAAAACAACGCCTATTAATGCTTTGGAGGCAGAAACATGTGTAGAACCTCTCACTATCAGGCGGCTGGGTACAGCTCATAGATTTTGCATAAAAGTTTTATCACAATATGACTCCATGTTGCTACAGAATTTAACCTTGCCTTCAGTGCTGAGTAGCTCAATTCCAAATTTTACAATAACACCTTCAGATATCAAATCTAACAGGCTTCCTGTAATGAGTACAATTATGCACAGAGTGAAACAGGACACTATAAATATATATAAGTCAAATGTATGGCCACTATACTCTAGTACAGTAGATGCTCTTGTACATAGTTGTGTTAATATTGATTTTAGAAAAATAGATAATAAATATCACTTCAGAGAACAAATGGCAGATAAAGCTAATAAATATCAAATATATACAGATGGATCAAAATCTATGATAGGTGTTAAATGTGCATACTATGATCCTCAATTAAAGTCTAGTAGAACTTATCAATTAGATAACAACTGCAGTATATTCACTGCAGAAAGTTATGCTATATACAGAGCATTACTGTACATACAGAGCTTTAGAACAATAGATAATTTTATAATATTAACAGACAGCCTTAGTGTATTAATAACTTTAAAACAGAGTAATCTTACATATAAGCAAAACCATGTAATACATAAAATTAGATCTCTGTTATTTACCAGCAGTAATTTGAACATAGAATTTAAATGGGTTCCATCTCATCAAGACATAGAAGGTAATGAAATTGTAGATAAAGCTGCTAATTCAGAACCAGATGAAGATCATACTGAAATTTTGGGAGTGCCTTTTACTGATTATTATGCTCATTTTAAAGGACAAAAGAGGGATATATGGAGTAACTATTGGAAAGATATTAGTACAGAGAAAGGACAATGGTATTTTGGAATACAAAAGGAACTGCCTGTCAAGCCATGGTATAGCAAAAACAGAGATGCAAATGAAAGAAGATTTATTACTATAATAAATAGAATGAGATTTGGTCATTGCTTAACCCCAGTACACTTATATAAAATAAAAGTAGTTCAGTCTAAAGAGTGCACTTTCTGTGGTTATCCAGAAGCGGATCTTCAGCATCTGATATTGGAATGTCGTCATTTTGCACTACAAAGATTCTTATTGATATCGGACCTTTTGGAAATTTCTCCTGATGTACCTCGCCACCTTCAAGAAATGTTGAACAATGTGAACACATTTGTCGCATTATATAATTATGTATCTTCTACGCTCGAAAAGATATAAACTTTTTTACGTAAACTGAGAAAATGTCAAACAAATGTGAAGAAAACCATAGATTTGAACAACCGATTTCTGTAGAAAACACTGACATTGACAAGTTTAGTGAAGAGAATTCAGGAACCTGACTGCTCCATGAAATTAAAACAATAAGATATGGCATAAGGACAAGAATCCAAAGCCATGTTATTAAAAAAAAAAAAAAAAAAAAAAAAAAAGGCAGAGACAAGCAGAGATTACAGAGTACAGACTGATGGCGGGTCTCCAGTAGGGATGTTCGATGATCATCGATGTTCTACCGTAACATCGATATCACTTGAAAAATGTATATGAAAGCATGCAAGATAGATTAGACCAGTGCAAAAGCCTTTGAAAATGGTAAAAAGAGAAAAAGAAATATCAAATCAAATCAAATATTTTATTGCAGTATTATGTGGTTGTACATGCAGATGTTAAATAAACACAAGGTTATGGGTATCACATAATTACCCTATTTGGGTGTAGCAATGTTGGTGATGAGTGGGCCGGTCTATTTCTAATCATTAATATACTACATTATTATTTAAGGAATTCGTCAAGAGAATAATAAGATTTTTTAATTAATTGGTTTTTTAGACTTTTTTCAAATGTATGTTCATTTTCTTCTTCTTTTAATCCAACTGGTAATTTGTTAAATATTTTAATGGCCAATAAATTTGGGCTGGAGCTATGCATTTTTATTCTAGATTTCGTCATCACTAAATTGTGTTGAAATCTTGTTGGGTACCTACGTGGCATATCAGATTCCTTTTTAAAAAAGAAGGGGTATTATTTGACGAATTTACAAGTCTCTAATAAGTATATGGACGAGATTGTTAAGATTTTATATTTTATAAAAAATGGTTTATGAAAGTATGGTTTACTAATATTGGGGGTTTTGATATTGGCAAGGATACGGATACATTTTTTTTGTAGTATAAAAAGATCTATCATTGAACTATTTCCCCACAGTATAATCCCATATCTGAACCAGGAGTATGCATATGCGAAGTACGCTGTTAAGGCTGTGTTAGCGTCTGTAGCTTGTCGTAGTTCTCTCAGTGCATATACAAAACTTGATAATTTTATTTAAATTTATTGAATATGCGATTTCAAATTTAAGTACGAATCTAGTTCTAGGCCTAATAGTGTTGCCGCGTCAATGGATTCCAATCGATTATTATTATATACAAAGTTAATGTCAAGGGGGGCTTTTTGGTAGGGCCTAAATTGTATAATTTTAGTTTTCGCAAAATTATGGTCAAGGTTATGGTCAGTCATCCAATTAATTATATTATTTAGTGTGTCAGTTAGATTATTATTCAAATTATGAGTGTCTATACAGAATGTCGTATGATGAAACCATGGAACTACTACGTACAACTAGTACTTATTACTTTCCTGGATGAAACCTGTTGCAAAAGGAAGAAATATAACAAATATGAAAGGAAAAATAATTTACGGGCGATCTAAGGTCGGGAAGTGTAAAGGGGTAAGTTTTTAAGGGTAAAAAACGGTTTATCTTGATTTGCGGCAAAAGTTATGTATGTGTCAAAGTTGTAGGTAATAAAAAAATCTACAACTTTTGTAAAACACTTTTTTCACTTAGTCTCAAAATTTAGGTAAACATTAAATAACAATCTTTTTGTTTTTTTATTTTATATTTTGATATTTCGGAACTGTTGCAAGCGCCATTATCACCAGTAAACTTATTGGATGAATAACCCTCTGGGATCCATGACATCCCAATGTAACTTATCCTGTTCAATTTTATCAAAAGTTCGAAAAGATATCCTGGACTCGAGTGACTTGTTTTCAGTTATTTTAAGGTAAACCTAATGAAAAAACTGAGCCTAACTAATGTGACTCCACTGTCTGTCTGTCATCCTGAACTCAGGTCTCTAGCTCGAGAACGAATACGATCGTATGGATTGAGGAGCCACTTCAGAATTTAAAAGGAAACACATCCTTATTTTTAAGCAAAGCTACAAACATGAAGATTTGACATTTTGTCTAGAACGTCGACCCGAAGATGATGATAATTATGCATATCATATGCATATCGATAGGAAATATTTCTCAGGGGAATCCAAAACATGATGTTTTTTGTCACTTTGATGTTTTGTGCAACGAATAAATGACAATTTATTCGTAGGTGTGGTGTCGTTGTCTAGACCTCAATATATTCTTTTGTTATAGAAAAAATCATAAAACATATGTATGATCGAATAAAAAAAAGTAGCCGCAGGTCTTAATAATTATTACAGAGTCTATATTGTCTATAAACCAAAATAGTTAGAATTACAAGTATTGGTATATAATATGTAATATCATCTCCACTACATAAAAATATATAAATGCTGAAAACGCCGTTTCATAGTATAGTTTTAAAGCTGTGATCAAAACCAATAAACAGTTTTTTAAGGGTTGTTGCAATGCGGAACGCTTCCTCTTCACGCGAGACGATTGATCCCACGGATTATCTTGAGCACACAAAATCATTCGGGACCAATAGTTCCCGGAGCAGTTGACGTTTTTTATTCGACTGTATTTCAATGGAAATAGTGTTTTCTTATGACGCACGCTCAAACTATTCGTTGCAGTTACTTAGCAGATGGTTGGTTGCTGATTCCCCCTGGGGGCTCCAAGCGGAGATCCTCACCGAAGTTTACCACTTCGTGGCGGCGAGGAGGTCCCGTGGGGAGCCCCCTGCGTGGGAGGAGGTCACACGCATGCGGTGGAAGGCGAAGGATGCCCTGTTGGACCTGGCTCCACCAGTCCCTGGGCAGTGGACGGTGGAGGCCATCCGCCCGGTCCTCCAGAGGTGGGTGAGGCGGCCGTTCGGGTCGCTGACCTTCCGATTGGTGCAAGTGCTTTCCGGACACGGATGTTTCGGGAAGCAACTGCATTAAATCGCAAGACGAGAGGCGACCCCAGCCTGCCACGAGTGTGGGGCGCTCCATACGCTGGAGGAGTGTGCCGCATGGGGCCCGCACCGGCACACTCTTTCGGCCCTCATAGGAGAGGATCTCTCTCTGCCAAGCATTGTAAACGCCATGCTCGGAGGAGAGAGATCGTGGCAGGCGGTGGTCTATCAGTAATTAATTAGTAATTAATTACTGATAGAATAAACAAAAGATGTGTATGTAGAGATGTATCCACAGGTATCAAGTCATATATAGCATAGCACCTGTGTGTTTAGGACCAAATCGAGTTATATACTTTTTTTAATATCTCATTAGGGTGCTTCTTTCTCCCCTAATTGATTACAGAACGAGCGAAAAATATGTGCGAAAGATGTTAACGCGGAATGTGGGCGAGGGATGCGAGCGAAGATGTGTACTGAGCTTACTTTTATTATTATTATTATTATTAAACCATTTATTTCAAGCAACTTAGCATTATAAATAACACAGGCCCATAAAATATATACCTTATACTGACATATATGTATAATAGTTTATATAATGACAAGGATGTTAGTTATACGTTATTTTTGATGACGTGATGCGCGACACGTCAGGTATCTGACCGAGGAAACGCCGGAACTTGACACCCTTCGGCCGAAATTCGGCTTCCATGAATATTCGCTTACGCGCTCTATAAGCTACACACCGTTCCACTGCTTCGCTACGCTTCCTCATACCGCTATGCTGCCTTGCACATCTTTAATGGTACGTACTCTTAAGGTAGGGAAATTTATAAATAGCAAAAGTTAAAGTGACACGTGTCAAAGGGACAGGAGTAAATATGACAGATGTTAAACTATGATTTGTTGATTAAGCGTGTAACACATAGGTGGATTAAATAGGGTCTCCCTCATCGTAACACTGGTGCGGTACGGTGAACAATGAACAGGCGGTAACACTCTAAGGCCATATTTTATAGGAATCTTACGGTGATGCCGTCTACGCACTGATCTTTGAGACGTATGAATATTACTGTTCCTATTAATTACTCTGAAGATAGGCCTTAGGCATGACAGCTGTCAAAGTAATAGTTTATGTTGCAGTTTTCAGTTTCATTTCTAGTTTTGGGGCTTCTTTCCAATATAAATAATATCAAGACGGGTGTGAGGACTGAGTTATTGTCTGTGGGTTCTATTTAAATCGACATTCTCCTTCTCCTTCTTTAGGAGACAAGCTAGTTTTCATCTGAAAATTTGTAATGACTCCAACAAATTCTTATCAAATTAGTAAAAAATGCACACAATTATAGAATATTTAGAATTTTCGTTCAGTTATTTGAATTTAGGAGTCTATGGCTTGCATGATTCGCATATTTGATATTTTTTACTATTCATAACAGCTTTTACTTAATGACTTTAAGAGTTTGATACTTGGTCCATATCGGCGGTCCCCGTCGTGAACCAATAACATTGCAAATAACTTGTTGTGCTGTAGGTTCCTAAATACTTTAAATATTTTATAGTTATTTTATGGATATGTAATAAATACATGAGTTTTTATTACTTTTTACAGAATCAAATAGTCAACCCTTATTTCCTCAGTATTTCCTTGTCTCCTGGTACTTTAAACTGTAAAATAGCTAATTTATTGTAAAATATTTGGACAAATGTCACGTAATGCTTATTATTTGTGATTCAAGTCCAGTCATCCGTCTTATTCCAGATAACTACCGTTTTTATGGTACTTAAGCAAATATCATAAAATATATATTTTTAGTTCACAAATCAGGAGCATGTCTAATGAATATTCAAGTGTATGTATAACTATATAGCACAACTAATTGTGTGACCTATTTAGCTCAGGAGGACCAACCGTACCAGATGTACGCAATTTTACAATGATACAATAAAATTTCCATTGTAATCATCATGTTTCTTTTTATTTCCATTGTTTTCCAATTATTCAACAATTACGTTATTTAATATACAAAACTTCACAAATTTCAAACACATTAATAACAAACAGCATAGAGGATATCAACACTAGGATAGGCACGACGAATAACGTACTTAATATTTATCTAGGACATGGCAGGTATATTTTCTCAATAATTTATATATATATAGGTATCTAAATAATATCCATCAACGGATGGAACTTAACTAATTATTAATTAATCTTATAATCTCCGATATCTACGAGTATTAGAAGAGAATGGTACTCGCTGAGATGAATTTCCGTGGAATGACCAAGAAGCGGCAGAAGTAGGATAAGTTGTATAAGCCATGTCTTGAAGACCGTTGCGACAATTTGCTAGTTTTACTGGAGCCCCCTGAAATCATAATACATGTTAGGAGTTTATTTAATTTATTGTTATTGATGATTTCATTGGTAGGTAACTGGATCAGACTGGGAATAAATCCTTGAACAAGTGTAGTTACACGTTTTAATTTAGTAGATAGAGAGAGATATTAGGTCCTTACATATGAAATTGGCGTTTTGTATGGGAGGAACAAAAAGGCGAATATTTTTTAATATAATATATTTAATTAATCAAAGTATGAACCATTATTTTCTATGCACTTTTGCCATCTCATAGGTAGTTCATTGATCCCTTTACTAAAAAAACCAGTCGGACGGGAATCAATAAAATCTTTGAAGGTGATTTGGACTGCCCCATCGGAGTTGAATTTTTTCCCTTGCAAGAAGTTATCCAAATTTCGAAAAAAATGGTAATCTGTTGGAGCAAGGTCCGGGGAGTACGGAGGATGTCTTAGACTTTCCAATTGAAGCTCTTCTAATTTAGTAGCCGTCTGTAGCGCAGTGTGTGGTCTAGCGTTGTCGTGAAGCAGCAGTGGCGTGGAGCGATTGACCAGCCTAGGTTGTTTAGCCGCTAGCTTTTCCATCATGGTTTGCAATTCCTGACAATAGACATCAGCCGTAATAGTCTGGCCAGATTTGAAAAAACTGTAATGAACAATACCGGCACTAGTCCACCAAACGCTTACAAGTAACTTTTTTGGGGTTAATTTTCGCTTGGGGCAGGATTTGGCTGGCTGGCCAGGATCTAACCATTGCGCTGAGCGCTTCCGATTATCGTAAAGAACCCATTTTACATCACAGGTAATGATTCGGTTTAAAATACCTTCATTATTGTGCCGGTTTAGTAATGTAACGCAGCAGTCGACGCGCGTTTGCCGGTTTGTTTCAGTCAATTCGTGAGGTACCCACCTTTCAAGCTTTTTAATCTTCCCAATTTGCTTCAAGTGAATTAAAACAGTTTTATCACTAACATCGCAGCCTGCAGCTAACTCGGACGTGGTTTGCGATGGATCCGCTTCCACAATAGCCTTCAACTCTTCATTATCAACTTGAGTCTCAGGCCGTCCACGGGGCTTGTTCTGCAGGTCGAAATTTCCAGAACGAAAACGTTGGAACCAAAAACGAACTGTGTTTTCTTTTGCAACACGACCGCCATACACATCATTCACCCTTCGAGTTGTTTCCGCAGCACTAGTGCCACGGCGGAACTCGTACTCGTAAATAATGCGATATTTAAGGTTTTCCATTTTGTAAAATGAGTGACGCAAACAGAAAAAAACAGAAGAAAAAAAACAAATGAATGGAAAAGCTAGCGGCTAAACAACCTAGGCTGGTCAATCGCTCCACGCCACTGCTGCTTCACGACAACGCTAGACCACACACTGCGCTACAGACGGCTACTAAATTAGAAGAGCTTCAATTGGAAAGTCTAAGACATCCTCCGTACTCCCCGGACCTTGCTCCAACAGATTACCATTTTTTTCGAAATTTGGATAACTTCTTGCAAGGGAAAAAATTCAACTCCGATGGGGCAGTCCAAATCACCTTCAAAGATTTTATTGATTCCCGTCCGACTGGTTTTTTTAGTAAAGGGATCAATGAACTACCTATGAGATGGCAAAAGTGCATAGAAAATAATGGTTCATACTTTGATTAATTAAATATATTATATTAAAAAATATTCGACTTTTTGTTCCTCCCATACAAAACGAAAATTTCATATGTAAGGACCTAATATTATAGATTTAGAGAAAACAACGGTTACTTGCTTGAAATTTACGTTATTTGGGTATAAACAAGATTTATAAACGCTTTATATTATACAATTACCACGAAATATGGGTATATTTCGTGGTAATTGTATAAAATGATCACATAAATAATTAAAAAACGAAAAATGAAATTCACATAAAAATAACTATTTGACCGTTATTTCCCTCAGAGAACAAATGTTCTTGGATATATGTCGTGGGTAAAAACGGGACCAAATTGTAGGCTGAATGGCTGACTTCGGAGTTATTTCCATTAGATGAAGAAAGTATATAAGTAGGTGATTCCGGTCAAATAGCTAAATTAAGTAAACATGTTTGAGAAGTGAATAATTGTCTATAGCGACATATGTAAGCGTGTAAATAATGTGAGAATGATATAGTATTAGATACGTTTATTGAAATAAAAGTATTCACCCAGTCTAGCCGGTATTATTTTGAAGAAACAAAGGAAATGCTTACCTTAGTCAGGATAATGTCACCGTGGGGCTTATTTGTCTGCGGCACATCACCAATGTTCTGTATGGTTTGCGCCTTACCAGGTATTTGATCATACATTACTTGATTATTGGTTGCAGTATCACCTCCAACTCTCTCTACTGGTACTGGAAGCATGTGATTATTTTCCCGTTGAAAAATTTTACCTTCAGAAAGAGAGGCGCCCTGCTCAGCAGCTCTAACATTTTGTTGAGTATAGGATTGAGACCCCTTGTATTGGTTATAGATGTTTTGCAACTGACTTCTGCTGGGAGTTCTTCCAACCGGTCTGTTAGCCATCAGTGAGGTCTTGCTCATCGTAGATTTTACTTTAAATCTATCAATATCTTTCCGTAAGCTTCCCGCTACAGGTTGTGGATATAAAGTTTGCGGCAAATTTGTTTCAGGATTACTTTGAAACAATTTCGCCGGTAACATTTCAACAGGTTGACCCAAAGTATTGTAATGGTAACATTTTGCACGTCTCATATTAGGAGGTGGCTGGAATCTAGAAGTGTCTATAGGGAGTATTGGATCTTGAATCATTATTTGATTAGTTTCTGGATTTTGCTGCTGTTGCATCTGAGCATTGACATCTCCAGGTAGTATTTGTTGAATAGGTTGTTCTTGACTCAGTTGTGGTGTAATAACTCCCTTGTTAGGATCAATTTGCTGCTGCTGATACATATGTTGTGGAATTGGCATTTGCTGAGCTTGTCCAGTCCTTGTAGCTCCGGTTAGGGCAGAATATACTGGCTGTTGTTTTGCTTCATACACAGCTTGGTTTACTTGTCGTTGATTTGGCTGATTTGGTGTCACTGCAGTATTCATACTACTGCCATATTGTTGGTTGTAAGCTGATGGTATTATAGCTGACCTGAATTGTTCGTTAGGTGTTTGATGACTAGACATCGGGATCACTTGTTGATTAGCTGATAATTTATCTCTAAGATTTATGTTTGCAGCAGCAGTGTTTCCTCCAGCTATTGCAGAATTATTGTGACCTTCGATTCTATTCATCGTCTTTTGCATTGTATTAATTGGAGACTTTTTGTTGTTTCCGGGATTTAACTGTATGGCCATTGCCATAGGATCTAGACCTAGATCTCCACTCATCATACCGGGAAACAATTCATTAAACTTTTTTAGTCCAAGCGTGTGTTGACCATAATTCTGATTATACAAAGGCATATTTTCAGTAGCTGGATTGAAATTATTTTGAATTCCGTAAGGAACTGTTTGACTTTGCTGCAGAGTTGCATTATTGTTTTGAAAGTGTTGTAGATTTGGATTGAATCTACTAGGCATGTTGGTATTATTTACATTCTGGATAGTGGGACTTATAGGATAATTCATTTGTTGATTGGCATTATTGATATCGGTATTATATAGCCCTTGGTTTCTTTCCCCAGCGGCATTTAATGACTCAAGGCCTATTTTACCATAAGATTGCGAGGCATTGATAGGCATAGTTCCTGGCATCTGGCCTTCTTTTTCTTGTAATGATGACGCAGGTTTAGCATCAGCAGTATTTTTCATCATATTGACTATCTGCGGTCCCATTTCACCCCTCATTTGCGCCATATTCTGGTTTGCCATTTGCTGGCTCATCTGTTTATAATCCATATGATTTCCTATGCCATCTCCTTGAATTTTATAACCTACAGTGTTTTGTAACATATGATGCTGAGGTGTTTTGTTGTCACTTTGCATAGTTTCACACATTTGATAGCTCATAACACCATCGTGAATTGGGTTTTGTGGCATTTCCATGTTACCGTGCATGTGATTTCCCATGCCATTTACCATTACTTGATTTTTTTGTAACCCCATGCTTCCATTAATAGGGACTCTTTCTTGCATAGGGTGGTCATGTTGTTGGTTTTCTCCTTGCATAGAACTACCAGAGTTTCCAGCCTGCAAATAATTCCCTTCTTGTTGGGGCATACCCATATTACTTGGCATGTTGTTATTTAAAACTGTGTTTTCTGGTGTAATGCTCTTTAATTCATTATAGACTTCCTTGACCGTAGGCTGAATAAGGTGTTGGTTTACATAGTTATATGTTTCGGCGTAGACTTTACGTGGATTACTTTGGGCCATACAATTGCCATTCATGGATTGAGGATCACCGGCACCAGGAGTAACATGGACTCCATGACCCATGTTGAAGCTATTATGTGCATGGCAGTTGTGGCCATGCATACATCCTCCGAGCCCACACACTCCTCCTCCGTTAGGTAGACAGTTGGCCATTGCTGTTGCACCTTGACCGCTTTGGTTAGAAAACAGTTTTCCCAGGCATCCACTGAAATAGGTAATATATTTTATTAGTAGATTTTGGTAAAATGTCATGTAAGTACCTACTTTGCTCATAAGTGTTTTTTTTTGTATGTAATTGTGACGGAGCAAGCTCGAGGCCCACCTGATGTTAAGCGGACTAACCTCTGCCTATAGCAGATGCATTTCGTCACAAGTCACGAATTGCACTGCGCCCGTCAACTTGAGACATAGCTGTTAAGTCTCATGTGCCTGTAATTTCACTGGCTCTCAAGGACAGCTGCCGGAACACACCGTTAGGTGCTTGGCGACAGATTTTCTACTTGAGGGTAGTCGCTAGCCAGGCGGGCATTCGCAAAATGCCCTTCCACCATGCGGTGAAGCTCAAGCCCGCGGCAGGATTCGAACCATGGACCTGCTGCGCGGCAGTCCATAGCCAATGCCACTGAGCTATCACTGCTTCAAAAAATATGATATAAAAAATGGGGTAAGATATAAGATTCCATTTAAACGACGATACTTTATCTGTTTCTAGGACTTATGACATCCATAAACCAAATTTCATTAAAATCATTTAGGAAATAAGTGGTAAGAAACAAAACATACCACAAACTTTCGTATTCGTTATATTAATGCTTTTACTGTAGTAGCTGTAGTATTGTAGTAGCTGTACTGTTGTATGTAGTTTGTAGTATTTGTTTAATAAAGGCATATCGCCAATTAAAAAAAAGTAAAAAAAAAAAAAAAAAAAAAAAAAAATTAAATGAGTATATATTATGTAAGGTTACGGCCAGATTCGCGTCAGAAATTCAGATTATCATAGACTTCTATTGTTTATCCTGTGCTCAGGGTTGGGCAGTATTTGAATTACTTGTAATTAAAGTATTTGAATTACTTGTAAGTAATTCAAATACGTAACTGATATACAAATGCGAATTTGGTATGGTACCTATGTATTTCAATTACTTCCTTAAAATGTAATTTGTAATTCGTATTTCAAATACCTGATGTCAAGGTATTTTGTAATTAGTATATCAAATAAGTTTTTGAGAACAGAGACAGTGATCACAGACATCTATAATGGAGTTAGAGTTGGCCAACTTCCTAAATGATACAAGCAAAGAGCTTTCAATTCTTGAGCGCTATCCAAATATAAAAAAATGTGTTCATACAATTTAACACAAGTTTGTGCTCATCAACACCTGTAGAAAGATGTTTTCTTTAGCAGGTTTTACGCACTCTCCAACAAGAGACTGTTTGTCTGACAGTAGGTACCTACATTTAAAAATCTAGTGTAAAAATTAAGCTCTGGTTTTACTTATTCATTAATCTTGTTTTCAGCCCGTGCTGGTCTAGATTAATTTTTGTAATTTGTACCTACTTCAATTAAAAGTAGCTAAAATACGGTATTTTGAAAATACAGTTTTAATATTGTTAGGTTTGAAATAACGTCTGCTATGCGTTATACAGTATTTCAAATACCTTACATAAAGTTATTTCGTATTTTAATTACTTGCTATACAGTATTTTTTAATTTGTATTACATATTTAATGGTTTCAGGCCCGCAATGTTGAACTTGCCAATATATTACATTCTAATAATGTTGAATACATCAAAACCTTGAACTCTGAAATACAACATTTTGTGAAATAAATTTTTGGGTTTGAATGATTTTATGTAATGCTAATACTCGTAATCTAATAGTCACTACATCAATAGCAATCTGATACATAATATGATTCTAGTAATAAAATTGTTAAAGAAGTCAACCAAGCATTTTAGCATGCTGGTAGGGCATTTTGCAAATGCTCGCCGGGCTAGCTACCACCATCAAGTAGAAAATCTGTCGCCAAGCACCTAACGGTGTGTTCCGGCAGCTGCCCTTGAGAGCCAGTACTTCTGGGTTAGCCTGAACAACATCTTCGACCACATCATCACTTACCATCAGGTGAGATAGTGAACAAAGGCTAACCTATCAGGCATAAAATAAATAAAAGAAAAAACCTGTTCTCCTGATATGACATCTCCCCCCTTGTTCGATTCGCTCCAGATTATCCTCATGTAATATACGGTATTATGAGGGAACGATGCGTGTATATAAAGAACAGGTAGAAAATTCACAAAATCGACGTTTCATATTCCACTGTTTTCTCTTCCAAAACTAAGACGATTTAATACTTTTTGCCGCATTTTTTTATATATTAATATCCACCTTATACAAGGTAAGAAAAAGACATACCACATAATATTTTTTAATTTATTTTGAATTAGTCACTTGTATCTGCACACATCACACTGAGAGGTTCCAACTTTTAATTGCTCATTGATTAGTTGTTTGTCGTTAACTTAAAACGCGGTGATTCTTTAGAGAAATGTTAGTAGAAAGGATCAACGGAAGGATTTGGTTTCTACGAGAAAGTACAAACCAAAGTAAGTAATAATAGAGATAAAGTAAGTATAGCACAGAGATATAAGGCAGTAAAGTTAGTGGTACAAAAGTACCGTCAGAAGGGAAAGAATATAAACACAAAAATAGGTTCAACCAATTAATTTCTCAATCAATCGCTGGACCAGAGGACGTGTAAGTACTTTCTAAAACATTTGAATTTTAAACAACTGTAATTTCATTGGCTCTCAAGGACAGCTGCCGGAACACACCATTAGTTGCCTGGCGACAGATTTTCTACTTGGTATCCTCAAATAAAAAGCATAACAACAATATACGCACAAAAAAAGAAAATCTATATTAAAAGAAGTGTTCGCCACCGCGGGCGCAGCTGATCACGTTGGTTTTGACCCCGTGGCCCCTGCCACTAGTCGATGACGACGGAACACCATGAGGTTTTTAGTCGGTAGTGGGGTCCCTATTACCCATAATCCCGGCATAACCACCTGCACTCAGGTGGGTGTGTACGAGTACCTAAATGCATATTGCTCTTGTTAAAACAGATAAGCACCAAACCAGGCCCACAGAACTCGACTGTACCTACAGCGATAAACAATTTCGGGCTGCGTATGCGCTTGCCTGTGTGGTTGGTATATTATTTATGATAAGTATTTCGGAAAATTCAAACAAGTTATCTATAGTTACCTGGATACTAATTGTGATGAGAAGAGTAAAAAAAACATTTTAACAGGTTTTATCTATGCGTATTTTTACTTTGCCTACATTAAGTGTTTATCTCCCGCATAGATAGTTTTAGTATTATTATTTAGGATTGATAGTATGCAAGTAATTCTTTGAATGTACCTACACTTAGCCCGTGGGTTGCCAGGTTAGGATTGCACGTCCCCATCTCTTCTCGTGGGTGTTGAAAGTGGCGATTAAGGGAAAATACTGGAAGGTGGGCAGCAGCGCCTTCTAAAGAACTGCCTTCTTACACTGCCATCCCCAAGACGCCTGCCAAGCGTGGGGATAAATACCCCCTAAATAGGGCAGACTATGTTCAGCAGTGGACGATCCGGCTGATACAGTACAATAACTACACTGCAAATATTTAAGTTTAGTTAGATAGGACAATGAACCAAACGTCCAAGAGAATGTAATACCTGCTAACAACAGTAGATAACCTCACTCGATCGTTTTGGTTGGTTGCCATGGTAACGACTAACGAGCAGGATTTCCCACCGTGCTGCATCGCGGGTTCCATAAAATTTTGCAAATATTTTATACTACCAACCGGCAAAACCACACACGCACTCATTCCGCACACACAAAGCGGTACCTAAGCTGAATTATCCAATTATTCAATCTGAGGTTGCTGATATTTTAATTGATAGGTACAATGTACAACACAGGATCATGCTTTAATTATACATATAAAAGAATATATATATTTATATATACCAGGTGATAGGTATCTTTAGCAGAAGTCGATCTTGGTGAGTACCACCGCAGTGTCAAGTAATCTGCCTCGAAGCTGTAGTGTGCATATACTACCTACTGCGTGAAGAAATGAAGCATGAAGGGCTCTGCAGCAAATGAAATATCTGCGTGAACAAGACATGACAAAACTTACGCGCTTGTGAGCACGGTGTGGTGTCAAAAATAAACAGTTATTTTCCATAGTTCCATTGGACGTCCCATTAACGGGACTACGGAAAAAAATAATTTAACCGTGGACCCATTGGCCAATGGAACCACAGAAAATAACTTTTACTCCAGTATCGTTTTTCCATGAAACCATTTAATTGTATAGTTGCGTTGACTTTGTTTATGTACTTATCGTATTTGAAACAAAACTCTTCCGCTTCACTAAATCCTTTTGAAACTAAATAGCCTCCTTCTCCTAACCTCTTTACACGATTGTGGTTATGATGCCATATAAAATGTTTGTCATGTTGTGCAAAAATTTCATTAAACATTGTTTGCATTTTTTCCGCATTGATCATACCTATTCTTCTCAATATGAATGAAAAAAATATACATATCATAAAAAGGAAGGGTGGAACAATTTTTCTACATGAAGGTCGTCAATATTGCAAACATACTACCTACTTATAAATTAAATCAGAGCTATGGGTATGTGCAAATAAGAAAAAAAACAAATGTAAAGGATTATTAACAACTAAAGTAAGTATGCACTATAATTTTCTACAATAGGTTAGATTAGTCTTAAATTATGAGTCCTAAGTATTTTTTTCCTTTACTAAACAAAATTATAATATCAGGCCTCGTCATGACTTAATTGTCATGAATTTGTAAGAAATTATTTATATAATGTATTTTTTAATATGTACACTGTTGGTGCATCTTAAATAAATAAATAAATAAATAAAATTTTAAAATCGATAAATCATTCGTGTCAGCATGATTTTCCTAAAAATGAAGTGGACGTTATTATTCATGATGATATAATAAATATTAACTGAGACTTTAATCTTTCTATAACAGCGTTGTATGAAGAAAAGATTACGGAGTTACAAGAAAAGGGTGACAAAATAGTAAAACTGACGCCCAATTTTGAAAATATTCAACACTAATTGTATAACACAAGAAACAGGAAGCTAGGAGTGAGTAAACTGGTTTGCTCTAAGCCTGAAGAAGTTAAAATACCCAATAATTTTAACGGTTTTGTTTTGGCTGATTACATACATGAAGGAACACGCATTTTAATTTTTTGCTCAGAAGCTGCCAGGCAGTATATGGCTAGTATAAAAGAGCTTTTGGAGATGCAACCTTCGCTAGTTGGCCCGTACCATTTACTCAATTATACCCGATACATGGTGAAGTCAGTAATGCTGGTGATACTGCAAACGTTGTACCACTGATATATTATGCCCTACTATGTGACAAAAACGAAAAAACTTATAAGACCATGTTCATACATAGTCTCCAAGATGGTATTTGTGATTAATTAGCTCATGTTAATTAAATCACAAAAACCATCTTGGAATCTTACTGAGTTTCATTGTGATTTTGAAGTCTCTGCTATTAATGCACTTTTAAGCGTTTTTCCAAACATAAAAATAAAGGGGTGTTACTATCACTGGGCACGAAAAATATGGCGCAAAGGAAAATATTAAGGGCATACTAAGGTCAGGCAAGAAAGGCGAATTCTCGGATTATGCACAGCCTTGGCATTATTACCACAAGAGAAAATTAAAATTGACTTTGTGTATATAGAATCTGAATGTGATGAAGTAATACTCATGCCAAAATTTTTACTATACCTACATGAGATGTAAGCAAAAATAAATTTTTCGACATCATAAGTAAGTGCATTTGGCGAACGTCACCGCACCAATAATGTAGTTGAAGCATGGCACCCCCGTGGGGTGCCGGGTTAGAATTGTACCTCCCCATATCATCCCGTGGGTGTCGTAAAAGGCGACTAAGGGAAAAATACTAGAAGGTAGGCAGCAGCGCCTTCTAAAAAACTGTCATCTGCCACTGCGATCCCCAAGACGCCTGCCAAGCGTGGGGATTATGGCAATTACCCCCTTTATAGGAGAGGTTGTGTTCAGCAGTGGACGATCCGGCTGATACAGATACAGATAATCTAGCGGAAATTAAAATTGATAAGTTGAAAAGCAAGCTAGGGAAATCAGCAAGGCGAAGGAAAGAGTACATTTAAGAGATGACGTGTTTAGAAATACTCAACTTCAACTTATCAATGGCAAAATCACGGTTGGTCACGCTCTAGAAAAACTTAGTCAATGCCTAGATGCACCTAAGAAATCCTCTACTCCTATTTGTTCATCTAGTTGAACGAGAATATATTGGAGGATAGGCTCAGAAATTTTAATTTTACGTGGATTTTCATAAATTTATTTTGTGTAGATTAGATAAAATATATTTTACCATATACATTTTAATTTAATTTGAAGTAGAATTACATTGTGGTCGCATCATACTGTAGTATCTCTATTAATGGTTTCATAGAAAAACGTAGTAAGTATATATATGGATAGGGTTCACGGTTAAATTATTTATTTCCGTAGTCGCGTCAATGGGACAACTAATAGAACTACGGGACTGAACAGAAATTACTGTAACTGACAAGATAGTCGTGACAGACGCTTACCATCAAGCGGCAATTAAAACACGGCACCTAAAATTAACTGTTACATAGTTATATGGACATCACAGACGTTATTTTGCTACCTAGTTTTAGTCGATTAGTTGAAACATTATAGATAATGATAATAACTGCTAGAAAAAGAGAAATTATTGCAAAATATTTTCTCTAGCTACTTATCAGCTCAAAACCATCTTAGTGATCACTACAAGGAAGCTATAAGTTTAATGGATCTTGTGACCACCAATGTGGAGAGTGTGAGAAATATTGAGTGTGCATGCTCAAGGTCTCATAGTCAGCCGCAAGCAACCATAGAGCCCTATTCAATACCAACAATAGCTCAGCCATTAAACAAAACATGCACTGAAGCAGTCCGGGGGGAGAATCAGGGTATCACCACTAACCAGGATATGGTAACTAAAGTTTTGGTTTTTTCAGACGCAATAGGCAAAAATTTTGGCTCATTACTTGGTAATTCATTAAACTGCTCTGTTAGAAATTACTGCATGCCTGGTGCTTCTTATGCACAGATTGAGGAGAAAATTATGGCTTCTGAAATTGATAAAAATACCATAGTTATTGTGTACTTAGGCCAAAGTTTGGGTATTGACAGGAAACAGTTAATAGCAAGTATAACTTCATTGTTAAATCTTGATGCGTATCAAATCATGTTATGTGCATTTCCCTATTCAGATGCACTGACTCAAAGCCAGAATGAGCATATTCACTCATTAAATACAATTTTATATAATATGACATGTCGTAATGGAGACAAACTTTTATTTTTTGACTGTAATAAATTTATTACTCACTTTATGTTGACTCAGGATAGGATGTACCTACCTAAGAAATATAAAAATTTAATTGCTACTTTGGTAGCTTATAATATTGAGTCGGTTATAGGAAATATAACTAAGTCTAGTTTTGACGCTACAGATTTTAGTACATGTACTAATGTTCAGTCAAACAGTTTAAACTTTTAAGAGAGACAACAGGGAAGTGTTCTGACATAGCACTATACTACCAAAATATAAATCGCTTCCCTGGCAAAATACTTGAAATTGAAATATTCTTAGATAAATATCCATTTGACATATTATGTTTCACTGAAACTTGGCTTAGAGCAGATAAAATGTTATAATGTTAAGAATTTTAGTGTGGGTAGTGCGTTTGACAGATCATCTGCAGAAGGAGGAGGGTGTATTAGAATTGTAAAAAATAATTTAAAATTTAAAGAACGCCGTGACCTGGTCAGATGTTCTGTCGAACGTGTCTGTGAGGTTGCTTGTGTGGAGGTGGACAGGCATCTCGTGTTGTGCGTATATCGACCACCAACAGATGAAGGTCGTGCTCAAAATTTTACAGAATTTTTAGCCACTTTGGAAAATATACTACAGAAAATTTCAAAATGCAAAAAACCCATATTTGTATGTGGTGATTTTAATATAGATATTTTATTGAATACTAAAAATAAGACTGATCTTATTTCATTGTTTAAGTCATTTAATTTGAAATTTCTATTTTGTGAGCCCACTAGGATATCAGACACTTCAGCTACCTGTATAGACAATATATACTCAAACTGTAAGACTAAAGAAAAGTCAATAATGAAGGGTGTTAGATCTGATCATGAGGGCCTAGCGATAAAATTTGATGGAATCAGAAAAACAGAGAGGTATGAAATTGAACATAGACCATTAACAACTAGTAGGCTGGAAATACTCAGTACCAACATAGAAGCTAAGCTTGGCATTATAAGTTTTTCTCATAGTGACCCGAATGACATTTATAATAGCTTATTTTCTTTAGTAAACACTGAGTTTCAAAAAGTATGTCCAAAAATAAAAAAACAAATAGATGGAAAGTTGAAGTTCGGTGATTGGGCAACAACAGGTATTCGAAAAAGTAGAGATTATTTGTTTGATCTGTATCGCAGGAAAAATTTAACACGATTATCAAGCAACAAAATTAGCAAGTCTAAAAATAAAATAAAAACCATTTGGAAGACTATAAATAGTGAAACTGGTAAAAATAAACCTAGAGATTCAACATATGTCTTAACTATTAATAAAAATCAAATCTCTGATTCAATACAAGTGGCGAATATATTTGAAAATTTTTTTTCTACCTTGCCCCTAGAAGCCACTAAGTCATTGGATTCTTGTCCCAATGTAGCAGAAACTCTGTTAAAACATAATTTTCCAAGCAAATCACCGGACTTTTCTTTCAGACACACCACAAGATTTGAAATTATAAAAACATTTCAAAGTTTAAACATAAAGAGTACTGAAGACTTGTGGGGTATGTCAGTAAAAGTGGTAGAGTCTATAATTTACATTATTGCACCATATTTAGAAACAATATTCAATCTTTGTGTCGATAGTGGAAACTTCCCCGATTTAATGAAACAAAGTAAAATCACTCCAATTTTAAAGTCGGGGTCTACATCTGACCCTTGCAATTATAGACCTATTTCCATCTTACCTGTTCTGAGTAAAGTATTCGAAAAAATTATGCTCAAACAACTACTATCCCATTTTAACAAGCATAATTTATTAAATGAGAATCAGTTTGGTTTCACCAAGAGCAAATCCACAACAGATGCAGGTGTTCAATTGATGTCGCATATACTGGAAGCCTGGGAGAGTTCACATGATGCTATTGGCGTATTTTGTGATCTTTCCAAGGCATTCGACTGTGTAGAGCACTGCACTCTGATTCGTAAACTTTCCCACTATGGTATTCGTGGAAAAGCTCTGAATCTTATAGAGTCATATCTGTCAGACAGGCTACAGAGGGTTGGAATAAGTGGCAATACTTCTTCCGGGTCATTGGTAAAAATGGGAGTACCACAGGGATCAATTTTGGGACCTTTTCTGTTTCTAACATATATTAATGATCTGCCTTGCATGGTCAAAGATTTCTGCGATATTGTTTTATTCGCAGATGATACCTCTCTGATTTTTAAAGTAGATAGGAAAGACAGTGAACTGACGCATGTAAATAATGTATTATCTAAGATTTGTGAATGGTTCGCCGCTAATAATCTTCTCCTAAATTCAAAAAAGACGAAATGTTTAAAGTTTTCTTTACCAAATGTTCCTTATGTTGAACCAAACATAAAGCTTGGCCCAGATAAACTCCCTATTGACAAAGCGACAGTCTTCCTGGGAATCAAAATGGATTCCACTTTACAATGGGATCCACATATACATGATCTCTCCGGAAGACTTAGTTCTGCTGCATATGCAGTTCTTAGGATAAGACAGTTAACAGACGTAGCTACTGCTCGCCTAGTTTATTTCGCGTACTTCCACAGTATTATGTCGTATGGCGTATTGCTGTGGGGAACTGCTGCTGAGATAGAGACAATCTTTATCATACAAAAGCGTGCAATTCGACCCATATATAAAATGGGTCCTAGGGAATCTGTGAGGGATCTTTTTAAAGAAATTGATATTTTAACTTTACCAAGTCTGTATATATTTGAAAATATTATGTATGTTCGTAAAAATTTGAGTAAATTTAAATTAAACAGTGACAATCACGATTACAATACTAGGAATAAAGATAAAATAGCGGTGCCAGGTTTTAGATTAGCAAAGACAAATAAAAGGTCCTTCTTAGGTAATTGTGTGCGGTTTTATAATAAAGTTCCTAAACATATTACAACGCTCACAGAAGGGAAATTCAAGTTGCATGTGAAAAACATATTGATTAAAAAATCCTACTACACAGTTTCTGATTACATAAACGACAAAAATGCCTGGACAATTCCGCCTCCGCCAAGCTATTGCCTGTCACCTACATAATTTAAACAAATATTGTAATAACTCTATTATATAGTATGTATGTAACACATTGTTAAAAGATGTTTAAAAGAATGGCCCCGAGTTTCTTGCCCGTTCTTCTCGCAGTGACTCTATACAATTTATTTGCTGAACGTGGCAGTACAATGTAGAATATTTCAATACTAAAATTTGTAATTGACCTTCATAAGAGCGTCGTAGACGCCTAAATTGAATAAATGATTTTGACTTTGACTTTAATGAAAATATCGTAGATAGTGAGAAAATTAGAATTTCATTCATAAAATGGGCGATATCTACGCGGATG
The DNA here is from genome assembly GCA_963890685.1 of Plagodis pulveraria. Lineage (NCBI taxonomy): Eukaryota > Metazoa > Arthropoda > Insecta > Lepidoptera > Geometridae > Plagodis > Plagodis pulveraria. The sequence goes on from OY982968.1 coordinate 4,494,627, forward strand.
CCAAGGGAGTGCTTATATGTTGTTCAAGTGCTTTGTCCGTCACGACATAGCTACACTAAGTTCTACACTATTCTGAGATTAGGTTAGTGGACCAAATGCAACGAATATTGATATTTACTCGTAGGCTAAATGAGATATCTACTATTTTCATAAGATAATAATGATGAGAAATGATGTTACCAATCAGCGCTCTGCAGTTGATTCATTACACTTCCTAGCTCACTCAAAATTCTTTGTTTATCTAAAGCCATTTCAGTGCCTATCCAATAAATTTAATGTTCAAATTAAATATTTAAGGTTTTTTACAATTTGGACATGACAAAATTTTGAAACTACGAAGTAATTGTCAACAATGGCAATATTTTAAGAATGGAATACCTATACGATATTTTTCGAATAAGTTTGTAAGCAATATTAGGAACTTTTTGGATCTGGAGATTAGAAATACTACACACTTCGAGAAAGTAAAGTTTCTCGATGACTACACATGAATAGATATCTGAGTTTTTGGGGTGGTGCTTTGGACATGCATTCCTACCAACAGTTATTATATTACAGAGTGTTCAGCAGATTTATAAAGATTTTAATAATGTAAGGAAGCATTTCTGATTGAATAAATAGGCAAGTGTGCTAATAACTTACAGGCTAACTATAGATATAGGGATTCCATATCAAAAACAGGGTAGACTACCTAATAAGCTAAGCACCTCCTACTATGGTTTCCAACGTGCGGGTTGGTTATACATAACGTGCCTATGCATAATAATAATCGGCTCTGGAAATGTAATTGCACGCTTACTAGCACTTTCCGAAAACCGATCTTTCAAAATGTACCAAGCATCTATGGGCATTGGTCCATAGACGTCCATGAAATTATATAAAGCGCTCGTAGCGTTCGTAGTTGTTCTTAACTGATCAGCAAAGTTAAGCAACGTCGCCTGTGGTCATGAGTTGGATGGGTGACCGCTAGTGACATTACTACTGAGCGCTTCCGTGCTTCGGAGGGCTCGTTAAGCCGTCGGTCGCGGTTGTTGTCTAAGGGTGGCAGTCGTAGAATGGTGGTAGGGCACTTTGCGAATGCCATAAATGCCATAATAAAAAATACCAGTATCCGTAAAAAAAGAAGGTTATCACTATCTCACGAATCGTTCAACCAATCCTATATGCTAAATTTAAGGCCTTAGGCCACATAATTAAAAGGCTGACGCCTAGACAGAGAAGGTATGCGATTGAATCACTTGGCCCTTTCCACCTAAACTACCGAGAGTTTTGACAATTGACTTCTTTCAGTCGCCTCTAAGGGTAATATGCCTAAGGGTGTATTTGTTGTAAGGTTTTTTAACAAAATAGCAGATAACACCTAAAGATCAATCAGTGAAGGTAGCGTGAAATTGAATAGATATTTTTTATTATTTCTCCATCTCCTCTCCTACATTGCAATCCCCTTGTCTGTCACTACTGGCCTTTCGACAACTACTTATTGTATGTTATTTCTCTGTCTGGCTGGCCTAAAAATATAATTCCTTAATAACTATAGTTATTGAAGATCAATCTTAATTCAAGACTTTTTAGTTGTGCTAGTTTTATATGCGTAACACATGATTTTATTTTATACGAACGACGACGTGACGGTGCAGCGCTGCGACATCGGCCATTGACACCATGCAGGCCGAGCTTCTTTGACATTCACGTGCCCCGTGTGGTGCTGGGCTAGAATGCCACATATTGCTACCTGTGGGTGTCGTAAGAGGCAACTAAGGGTATACTAGAAGATGGGCAACAGCGAATTCTGAGGAAATGATATCTTAAACTGCTATCCCCAAGACGCTTGCCAAACTTGGGGATTGTTGCAAACCCCCCTTAATAGGGGAGGCTGTGTTCAGCAGTGTACAATCCGGCTGATACAGTAAATGTGATTTTAACCTCTATTTGTAAATTCAAATATTTGGTCGAAACGAAACCGTTTGTAATCGTAATGAACCTGAGTATTTGTTATCTCATGATAAGTAATATTGGGAGAAAATAAAAGATGTTAAAACATAAATGCAACATGAATGCCGCTGTGCAATGAATACTACCATCGTAGTATTCATTGCACATCGGAGTAGAAATTAACGCACGTGATTGTGCACACCTCGTGGACCGTGCGACGGTGACTGTAGGACCTCGTGCTGGTAAAAGCACACGAATCTTTCGTCGAAAGTTTCGTAAAATGGCGCGAAGAGCCAGTGTGTGACCGTTGAGAAAACAGAGAATCTGCCGCACGCAATCTGAAAATCCACCAGGATCTGCCAAACGCTCTAAAATACCACAGTTTGCCGCATACATGTATCATAGCGTTTCTATGGGTAGAAATAAAATAAAACACTTAAAGTGAGACGATTTCATTTAATTATATAATATGCTTTTAAACTTTGACATTTCAACTTTACGCGGTTAATAGGTCAGACAGGTGATCTTCAGTCTCACTCTCCCTCACCCCAGTCTTACTCGCCCTCACCCCACCGGGTGAATTTTCCTTCCGGGAAGCCCAGTGAGCGAGTCGCTCGGGAGACGAGATGATAGCGCGTCCTGGCCGGCCCCTGCTGCGGCATCCCTGTGGGTCCGGTTCGTGCTACCTGGTGGCAGGAAAGGAGTATTCCTACCCCGCGCTAATAATAGCGGTATTGGGTCAACTCCCTCTGATCGCCTGGAGTACGTAATAACCCTGAGCCAGATTTATGACTCCGTTGCCCACCGTTCATAAAGTCCGCAATTCACAGACGCACCAATCCGCCTCGTTAGTTTGTCGACAAATCCACACACACACACACATGCACGGATTGGTGCAGTGCGACGCAAGCCAGGGATTTGTCCACGAGCCGCATGACGAACCGCAAACCATGACATTCACATGTAAATTGGTGTGTCTGTGAATTGTGGGTTTTGCCGCTTTGGGGTCTCTAGTAAACCGTAGTAGAAGTGGAACCGCTTGTGGCAGATGCTGCCATTTTGGTAGATTTGGCTGTTGAATTTTCTCCTTGGGATAGATTGCCGAAATACATAAATTCAGAATTCGGCAGATTAGGTCATTTTGTTCTAACCCTATATAATTTTATGAGAATAAATAAATTCATTACAATTTAATACAAAAACCAACATTTTGACAAGCTTTAATTACTGACAAGATACTAAATACTAATAAAATTTGAAAACCGTTTCGAAATTTTAATACTTATCAGGTATTATGTTCTTTTATAATTATCGGGCGGCAAATTTTATATGACTAGGTACTTATAAAAGTGAATACTTAACGGCAATCAACAGTCAGAACATTTTGGCTTACAGAAATTAATCTGTATCTTCCGTTTGAGAAAAAGTAAAGTTTTGGTGGGAAATTCTGAATTCCGATACTGTTATTGTTCAAAATTTGTATTCCTTCGAGTTTTAATTGGAAATGGTAAAAATTAAGAACATGAAGTGTAAGTAGAGACGAAGGTGCCATGATATTGAATGATAAAACACACCCCGCGACCCAGCTGGGATGCACAGCTTGCAGCATATTGGACTGCCGCCTAAAGGGGTCCCAAGTAACACAAAACAACATTATAAGAAGCGTACAACAGCATGGACTTACGTGCAAAGCAGTATATGAGCAGCATATGTAGCACTATATCAGCCGTATAAAAGTTTATAAGTGTCCTATAAGCGCAATTTGGGCCCCAAATAATACGGCTTTGAGCATTATTAAATATTATTAGTGCTGCTAACCAGCGCTTATAATGTAATTGAAGACAGATATTAGTAAAGTTGTTAGACAGCATATTCTAATGTAAAAAGCATTTTTTTAGATGTCAGTACAGCTTTTAAACAGCTTTTTGAGTTACAATGCCAAAGTTACGTTTTATTCAAAGGCTGAATGTTTTATTTACTATGTATAAAGATATTTGAAAAAACTTATCGAAACTTATGTCCAATTTAATTATTTCGTTTAGTGCATGGTGTTGTGTGCGGAGATGTTTTAATGTGTCTTCATTGAAAATAATTTATCATAAGGTAAGTATCAATTATATTTTGTTTTGAATAAAAATGAGCTGGGGGTATTAGTCTTATGTGAAAATATATATATTTTTGTGGTGTATAATTCATGCGCCCTCACAGTAATGCTTTTTTAATAAAAATAGGGACAAATTTAGAATCGACATATGACACCTTTTGTAATTTTTTAACGATTTGATTAATTTTAACCGATAAAATTGTTTCTATCAATACTTCGCTTTTAAGAAAAACATAGTAAGTAGTATTTCATTCATGTGTGTGTTATAATTTTATTTTTTAAGTTAGAGAAAACAGAAAGCAAATGGCGTCAGATAATATTAATGTTTTAAACTTTCAACTAGTGTATTTTAATGTTGTCAGTCTTATTATAGTAAAAAAAAAGCTTAAGTCATTCAACCTACATATAAAATATCTAAGTAATATCTTTAGCATTATTGTAACACTTTTTAGGCATGTTATAATGTTCATTACCCTTAAAAGTCATAAAAATGCATTGCTATAGTGTTAATCAGGGTACCGAAATAATAATTTAGAATCCCTTAATCATATGATACCGTACCTTAGATCTTTCATATTTTATCTGTCTCCAGTTAGGTAATTTGACAAGTGTAACAATGTGGTGTGTATAGGAAAGGAATAATAAGGTAGATTATATAGTATACTCCTACACATTATAGTATAAATAATAATAAAAATTTAATTTTATTGTTATACAAATAAGGTTTTGTATAATAATACAAAAAACTATAAATAAAATTAAAAATTAAGTTTTACGACAAATCAGTTCTCTTTTGCGCTTTGTGTTGTTATTTATTTCAAACCACTAGAACGTATTATTCCTGCAATACCTACTTATATTCTATGAATAAAGACATGAGGGCGACAAACATTCGCTTTTAAAATCAACTTAAATTTAAGAAATAAATATATCAAACAGCTCTTTCTTTGTTTTTCAGATAATCCATTTACAACCAAATTCATCCGTTGTAACACATCTTCAGCAGCAGCCAATAGCAGAAAATACTATATGGCTTTTAGGAGACCCAAATGAAATAGCAGTAAATTCGGAGCTAGTCATTCCACCTCAGCCTGACACACACACAAACTGGATACAATTATAGAAAACCTGATAACACTTCTACAAAATAATTTTCATTTTCAAATCTTGAATGTGCTACGGAACCACTTGATGGAATTTCTTGACTAGTGCTTGGCTCATACACAACTACCGATTGTTCTGTATTTTGCACGTTTTTCATTATTTAACCAGATATAAAGTTTGAATATTCCGTTTTTATTTTTCTCTTTACTCCACCTGTTCTCTTAGTCTTTTTCCACTGTTTATTCATGACAACAACGTTACACGTGCGATATAAATATCCCAATGAGTATACTAACGCACAAATGAAAATAATCATACGACTCGTGATTTTATGGCCAAATTATGACCTATAGTAATAAAATTACATTTTTATTTATCTAAATAGTGCTGAAAGCTTTAAAGTCGCAAAAATATAAGAAGATAACATAGCTAAAACTTTAGTAAAAGTTTGGCTAATGCTTAGCAGTAAATAAGCATAAGAAAAGATCATAAAAATGCGTTTAATCTTAAAAATGTGTTAGTTAACTATAAAATATTTCGACAACGTTTATTTAATGCATTAGGTTTTCTTATTGACTAATATAAGGTGTTAACCTTTTTGTTAGTGTAAATGCTGTTCAATGTGCTGTATATTAAATGTAATTTATGTTTTAGTATGATTATAAGCCAATTAACTTTATTTTTAAGACCATACAATTGCTTCATGCATTATAAATTTTACCACATTCTACTCAAAAGCATTTAAACTAAATCAAAACTGATTTAAAGTGATAGTCTGATTTTAAAACGTAAATCAGTCTTTACTTCAATGAATATACAGATTAAGTGTTACTTGGGGTCACCCGTGCACGAAGGCGCGTCCACGTGGAACACGCAGTTCCGCGCGAAGAAGAACCCAGGGGGTTCAGGGCTGCCAGGTGTACTATTTTAAATCGTATACATCCCATTTTTTTGCTAGTTATGCTAATATCGAATGAAACACTGGTATGAAACATATTATTTATAGGTGGTTTTTTCATTATATTATGGACTTTCAAAATCTTCAAACAATCGTACATATCACGTACAGACAAGTCATGTGCAGATCGATATTAATCGTTCCGCATACGACTTTCGACATTAAAATCGAATTTAATCGACTTTAATCGATGATGGGGAGAGAGTATTAGCTCTGTCCCCATCAATATACACCGATTACTCGCTTTTTAAGGGTAAGTACTTATTATGTTTTTATTGTCAGCGAAGTACATTCAAGCAGTACTTAATTGGTTAGATGGATGTTTTTTCATGAATAAGTTTAAAAGTAACTGACTTGCTTTGGAACTTCGGTTAATTCGACATTCTAATGCAGATTGTGAATGCCGTACATTTATTAAAAATATAGTGAAACTTTGAATGGTCTCTGGATTACCCATTACCATCTCAGCAGCACGTAAAAAGTGCTGTGAAAATGACCAGCATTCGAAACGAAAAAAATGTTACAAATAGTTAAGGCATAGCTAGGGTATATTCCATTTGACGCTAATAACGATAATTTTGATAACATACTGCGTCTATGGTTGTGATCACTGTGAGCGTTTGTTTGTTGTTGTTTGTTCTCCCTGCTCCATTTATGATAGAATGCCACTAAAATTTGCCACTTCTGTCACATTTGACATAAGATGTAGGTAATTCAAACTGTTCCAGTAGCTTCATAGCGTTTATGGCGAAAATAATGCCAAGACCCACCTGGAACAACTTTTTGGGAGTGTGACCGTTTTTAGCGATTTTGGCGAATTAAACTTCAAATGGTAAGCACCCCTAATCAAAAAATATTTAGTTTTTTATTCTTAATATATCCAATAATATATGTTCGATTTTCTCTTTTCTAATTCTCTACTCCTGGAAAACGATAATTTAATTTCTAGCATATGATCGGTTCATCGTCTATCGCACATCGAAAACGTCAGACAACACTGCGGTCAAAGTCCGATGGAGTTAAGGCATAAATATCCAGTTGCCAATAAATTTAAAAAAACAGTTCGGTTGTGTCAGCCAGAGACCAATAACCAAGTGTCAGCCGCAATCTATCCCTTGTGATTAATCTGTCCTCCCTACCCTTTACCAGCGAGCAGTGTTGGATTTCGTAGTATAATTGTACTATTTGTACTATAATTTCATAGTGTGTATTATAGGGGCGTTCGTTTTCGCTCGATTGCGTTTGTAGCAGTTTCAAAAGTGGCATTTGTGTTTTAGCGTTCGGATAGAAGCTTTTGCTATTTTTGACCACCAATTACTGCATGCTATCCGAACGGCTTAAAACATACTTTGACAACCGACAATATTTTAACAATTTTGAAACATGGAATCAATCTCTAAAATTAACAAAACAAGTAGGTACCTACTAAATAATATGGTATATATATTATATATTTATATATAATATAAATACTATATAAAAAACTTGTGAAACTCTTCAATCGCGCCAAATACAACTGTCAAAACAGCAGTTGTCAAAAAACGATCACAACGATCCCACGGTAAGACATGGGTCAAAAATATCACTTTTCTCTGTCATTTGTAGCGTTTTCAAAGCTATCCGAACGGTGAGCGAAAACGATATTTTTGATCACGAAGTCCCAAAACGAACGGCCCGTGTGATCATTTTTAGCGTTTGTGAGTGTTATTTTTGGCACCGATAGGCTATCCGAACGCCCTATATGTAGTATCGTTATGTAATGTCACTATACTACGCGAAAATACCATAATATTGTCTTCAGGTCGACAAACTTTTTTATTATTGGTACACCCACCCCAAAAAATGAACCTTCAATATCGGGATTTTCTGTATGTACGGCAACATCTACTAAGATCATGGGTTGATATGTCTAAAAATATCCCTTTAAAAATATTACATTTGCTCTTGATTCCCATATTTTACCTCACGCAAACGCTGATTGTAAAAGAGTATTAATCAAAGTTAATTAAGCAAAAACCAAATTAAAGAATGACCTTACAACTCACTACATTGACTCCTTGTTACTTTCTTGCGATGCAGTAAAAAAAAGTAAATCCTATAACTGCATATACTTTATACCGTCGCCAACATGTTACGTCGTGTCAATGCTAAGCTCAGAGAAATTAATAAGAAAGAGGGAGTGTAATGAAAATAAAAAATGAAGCATCAAATTCGGCCAATTGCAAGTAAGACACAAATCACTCACACAAACGTAACTAAATTCGGCCAATTTTGTCCTCATTCACAATAGACCGTCGCACATTACGCACGTCACACATAACGGAATTTATAAATAAAAAACCGATTTTAGTATTACAACACATGTAAGTATTGAATATAATGTACTTTTTTTAATATTATACAACGCAATTTAGGTTATAATTTCGAATAAAAACGTAATAAAAAGTGTTGCCAGACATACATTTTAGGTTGTTTCCAAAAGTGTGCAGTTTTTAAAAGTCGGTGTACGTAGTACTACGTTATATACCTTAATTAAGGTTGAACTGGCCGGTAACTTTTCCATACAAACGCCGTAGGGTGATCACTCCCTTATTTGAGGTTTTAGGTCCAGAACTAAGCATGATATCGATTTATCTCTTCATTATCTAGGCTTGTCTTGGCACCGATTTGTAAAAAAAATCTTCACATGATAGTTATAAGCCTCGAAACATCCCTGTAATATCACGAATTTTAGCGCATGTTTAGTCGTAAATAAACGACTTATAGAGCATGAAATCCCTAAAATTATTTACATAGAAGCATAGCTCAGTTCATGATCATTTTAGATAACATTTTGGAAAACAAATACATCCAGTAGTATAATCATAAACATCCTAGAGCCAAAGGTCGGCACACATAGTTTTGCGCGCTAGTTTTTCGTTCAAAATATTGGGCATCTCATGTCAATACTTCCATTCCGCGGTGAGGGAAGCGGGCGGGTGGGTCTCATGCGCAGCACACTAATATATAATTAACAAAACGCACACTACCAAAAGTCACGTGCATCGCGCCGCGAACTTAGAACATAATATTATATTGTAGGAATGCCCTGTTGCTTTTTGGTGTGCACGTATGTATACACTACCAATATGTAGTGCCTATGCCTACTTACGTACTTATATATATATATATTTACATATGTTGGGAGTTGGGGACCGAATTTTCTTTCGCATTTGATTAGTTTGTTCGTGATATTAAGTGTCGGACGCCATAATCCATATAGATAGGTACTTGGGTAATATAAATATGTAACTATGTCTAGGTACTCACCTACTCTCACCTAAGTTAGTACCTAGTAGGTATTAGTCAATACGCAGGTCATGATAGCTATGGTGAGTACCTAATCATTTTAGCAACACTTAGACAATATAAAAAGCTGCATTTGGTTAGATATGGTATGGACGTAGGTAGTCCGCATTCTTTTTAGAATATAGTCTAAGCAGTAATATAGCTTCGAGAAAGTACCTACCTAACACAAAGTAGTAAAGGGTTAGAATTAGAAGCTCAATGGAAGATACCTACCTATCTACGATATAATTATCATGTATCATATAGGCCTGCCTAGGCACGCAACTGTCAGCGATGTCAAATCGACATTCGCGGGCTGTAACAAAACCTATTATTATTTTTATTTTTATAAGATTATAAAGAAATCCTGGTCATGTGGAGCAAAATTGTAATAAAACCTTATATTTTTTTATTTTTTATGATTATTAATAAATCCTGGTCACGTGGACCAAATTGTAAAGAAACCTTTTCTTATTTAAAAATTTTATTGTAGAATTGTATGGTTGGAACTAAACGTCGATCCTGGTCCACGGCATACGAAATGTAAAGAAACCCTCCCTATCCTAAACTTATTTAGAATATATTTATTGTTATTGTTAACCTAAAAACCTACATGCATACAATTACCTATTCGAGTGTTGGACTGATAGTAGATTTGGCCAAAGTGTGATCGTCTAGTCTAATGGTAGAACCATACATTATGAACCGTTGTAGTAACCTAAATTCTTTTCGGGACGCTAAGACAAGCTAGATACCTATAAGTTCAGAACTATACAGCCACATCCTAGTATACAAATAAATATAGCAGAATAAGAAGTTTCCTAATAAGATTCTAACATTCCTGACAGCTGTGCTCTATCAGTTGAAGATTGTCATTCGGAACCATTGGACTCTGCATTCACATGCCATTGTCCAATGATTAATTATATACTTGTACAATCCTAAGTTTGTCAGTAGTAGTGAAATCCAGTTATCACTAAATGACTTTATTTATCTTATATTCTCAGCTATCTATTATTGCATAAAATAACTAAACATTTAGAACCATTACCTTAAAGTCCTCTGATTCGGGGGAGATGAAGTAAATGGAACCTGATGTTTATAAAATAAGGTACATAAATCAGATAAAATAAGATTATTAATAATGATGAATAGTAATAAAGGATATACAATTTTCAAACTAAATGTAAATAGCTTGCATAGATTCCATATGTACTGCAACTGTAGGTGACAGAAGTTTTCTCTGAAGTATATAATTGATTATTTATGCTTTTATAAAGTACATAAAATATTTTTAGAACTAAATGTAAATAGTTTCCATAGATTCTGTATGAAATGTAACTTATATAATTGTGTGAAGTTTTCTCAAAATTATAGGAATTTAATATTCTATGATTAGTAGGTATTCTATGGATTATTTACATTGTAGGGGATGAAGCTAGAATAACCCCATGGGCTTTCGACCATCTGGGCGGCCGGATTAAGGGGCCCCTTTGTGACTAAGTCAACGATCTCCGTTTATCATTTTAGCTTTAACCCCTCCTTGTTTTTATTGGCGGTGGAGTTTGGAACACAATGCTAGAGCTTTGATTAAATTTATATTTTAGCTTTAAGATATTGTTTTATAAATTCATTTATTGTTTCTCTTACTTACTTTTATTTTGTGTAATAAATATTTTCTGTTTGTTTGTTTTATTTAAGTTTCCAATTATTTTTGGCAATGAATATATTTGGCCTACTCTGATGTAGTAATCAGACAGATCTATGTCTTCAGGATTTGTGAAGAATTAGTTGTTGTATATGAATTAAATGTCGCGATTTACAGGTGATAATATCAACCAGTGACCGTGGATTGCTCTGACCGTAATATTTAGTCTACAAGCTATCCCCAAGGAGCGTATGTCTCCAGCCAATGACCAATGTTATCAGTAAACTCAAATATTGTAGTTTACGAGATGAAGTAGATATATATTATCCTTCAGACAATGTCTCGGAACTGAATACCTCATCCAGGTAGATTATTTCAGTATTTAGAGTGTTATATTAATTTAATTCAAATTTATTTATATCTTATTAAAATAGGAAGTAATGTCCTTAGACAAATTACTTTGATCTATTAGTTGGTTTGGAGAATTTATATTGTTTATATTTGTTTCCATATTTACTGATTTCTTCTATTAGCTCTTATTTAAATTATTTTTGGTATATCAATATGATAAGACAAGAATGTCCTTTAGACATCTGCTCTAGGCTGATTAGTTTTACAAATATTGCTTCATCTGTATGTTTAACAAATTATTTCCAATAAATTTATTTCATCAATATAATATTATTTTAAATAAATCATAATATTTATAAAAGACTTTATAAATATTAATATCCCTATAGCATCACCTATAAATGAACTACACATCCCTATCCTCCTGTCCCTATAGCAAGTTTTATAGCAATCCGTACACTACATTGTCCATAATTCTCACATGTGGACCCCTGGTAAGAATGAACATTAAAGCATTTGCTCAATTTAACTTCATATTGTAGAGAGCTATGCATAACAAAACCTTCCTAAAAGCCTAATGATAGTGTCCTACCATATTCCCAAAACTAAAACCTGTAACTTGAATTCCTAGTAAATATGCCTAACCTACCAGGCCTACAGTCTCCTAACATTCGAGCTAAAGTGTTAAGCAAAGCTAGGGCCCGTCTCCCACATTTACATTTAATCGTGTAGTGTAAGCCTCTTCCTTAGCCAAAGAATCAGCTCCTAACAAGAGAACTCAGTATGTCAGGCATTCTGTACCATACCTATCCCTCTAGCTGGGTCCCTAGGAGAAACGAACTGGAGTGGCCACGGCTCCGGAGACCTAAGAAGATGTGACCAGGTGCGAGCCTCCCATGTGTGCGGTGGACTCTCATCGGTTAGCAAAGGGGGTTTAAATCGAGTCCGGGAAGTGATACCTACAGGTGCGAATAAACACATATATAAAGATAGACCTCCATAATTGATTTATAATCTCTGCCACCGCTTAGTGAGGTCGTGGCACTTCTCGACTTGCCACAATATACAGAGAAAAGAATACAACTATTTCGGGAGACTGCTGGTCGCTTGCTGAGCAAGAATACGACCCCTAAATCGTCTCAAAGTCCAGGATCGAAGATAAATGGCAATAGGGTCATGTCGACACAGCGAGATTCAATCCATTGCCACGGAAAACACTTCGTTTTCCTTTGTAGATCCTCACTCAATACAGAAGCTAGAATGAAATGTACGCGGAACAAATCTGTATTGACTCACCTCAATAATTACTGATTCCTGTACGCGATATAGAACGATCTCGAAGTTACCACACAATAGCTGAACTACATAGAATATTCTAGAATATCGGGGCGCAACTGTACCAGGCGATGATTTTTCGACGACGGACGAACATAAAAGAATCAAGAAAAAGGCAAGGAATGCCTTCATTTCCCCTTCATCCTGACAACGTCACGCGTTTGTTTTTAATTTTACTTTTTTCGCAAAAATCCTCTTTAGTAGTCGATACAAATTATTTTATTTAAATTCTTTCTTTCCTTGAAGTAGGTTACGTAGTTTCTTGTACAAAACCTCTTTAGTTTAATTTTTAACTAATAATTTGTATGATAGTAGAATTTTTCAGTTCTTTTTAAGATCCTATTATCCTCTGCTTTAGATTGACTTAGTCTTTTGTAAATTATTGCATTTCTATATTTGTGGACTGAACGAGACGCATGGTGGATCGTTACAGGGCGCGCATTACATTGCATACCTATCTACATAGCTATAAGATCACAACAAATAATAAAGTTAGTACTATGTATCTACCTACGTAAATTAGTAGAATAAGTATGTATATTTGTAGTAGGTACTTATACCTAAGGTAGTACGAAAGTTTATATGGTAAACTTAGCGATGATTGTAGGCACTTACCTAATCAATAATAACATATGATTACCTAGTTATTGATTTTTATTGGAAATAATTTAAATCAGTTACGGGTAGGTAGAGAATTTTTATTCCAAATGTGTTCTACCAGGATTGGTAGATCCATGATGCCATCGTACATTACCGCTTAGAGACAGATTTTGAAATCGGTACGACACACTCTCATCTCAAAGCTCGCTAGCCGGGCGAGCATTCGCAAAACGACCTTCCACCATGCGGTGAAGTTCATGCCCGTGGCGGGATTCGACCCATAGACCTGTTGCGCGGCAGTCCATTGCTAAGAGCCATCACTGCTTCCCGTTAAGTGTTTAGTGACAGAATTTCTACTTGAGGGATGCCCTTCTACCAAGCGGTGAATTTCAAGCCCGCGGCGGGATTCGAACCATAGACCTGCTGCGTGGCAGTCCAAACCTAATGCCACTGAGCCATCACTGCTTCCCGTTAGGTGCTTTCTAACAGATTTTCTACTTGAGGGTGGTTGCTATCCAGGCGAGCATTCGCAAAATGCTCTTCACCAACGCGGGGAAGCTCAATATCGCGGCTGGATTCGAACCATGGACCTGCTGCGCGGCAGTCACTAGCTAATGCCACTGGCCCATCACTGCTTCCCGTTAGGCGCTTACTGACAGATTTTCTGCTTGAGGATGGTGGCTAGCCAGGCGAACATTCGCAAAATGCCCTATGCCCTTCCACCAAGCGGTGAAGCTCGAGCCCGCAGCGGGATTCGAACCATAAACATGCTGCGAGGCAGTCCATAGCTAATGCCACTGAGTTCACGTTAGTTGCATGGTGACAGATTTTCTACTTGGGTAGCTATCCCGGCGAGCATTCGTAAAATGCTCTTTTTTTATGCCTGATAGGTTAGCCTTTGACCACTATCTCACCTGATGGTAAGTGATGATGTGGTCGAAGATGTTTTTCAGGCTAACCTAGAAGTACTGGCTCTCAAGGACAGCTGCCGGAACACACAGTTAGGTGCTTGGCGACAGATTTTCTACTTGAGGGTGGTAGCTATACAGGCGGGCATTCGCAAAATGCCCTACCACCATGCTATAACGACTGCCATCCTAAGACCACAACCGGGACCAACGGCTTAACGTGCCCTCCGAAGCACGGAAGCGCTCAGTAGTATTGTCCTAGCGGTCACCCATCCAACTCATGACCGCGCGCGACGGTGCTAAACTTTGCTGATCGGTTGAGAACAGCTACGTAAACTTCGCTACGAACTCTCCACCACGCGGTGAAGCTCAATATCGCGGCGGGATTCAAACTATGGACCTGCTGTGCAGCAGTCCATAACCAATGCCACTGAGCCATGATTGCTTCCCTTTAGGTGCTTGACGACCGATTTTTTAATTGAGGGTAGTAGCTATCCCGGCGGGCATTCGTAAAATGCTCTTCTACCACGCGGTGAAGATTACGCCCGTGTGAGATTTGTCAAGATAGAGAGCATTTATTTAATCTGTAATGTAGACTCATTAAATTATAAGATGTTTTCAGGCGGTGATGCCATAATCTAGTCCTAGCTTAAGGTAAAGTAAATGAGTACTACTAGTTCAGTACTTAACTATCCCACTTACTAGGTTTTCTACACAAAAGGGGTTCATAAGGATACTTCAAAAACACAACGTTTATAGGAACACATAGAACACTTTAATAAGAATAATACATCATTAGGGTCACATGGATTACTTCAAAGGTAATATTGTATAGTCACATTTCACAACGATAATACATTAAAAAGGGCGAATTTGGAAGCCAACAAACATAGACCCACACACAACACATGAATATCAGTTACGTTACATTAAATAATATAATACAGTACTTAACTCAATAAGTCTCGATGCAGCAGTCACTTGTGAAGAATAAAGAGAGCTCAGCAAGTTGAGACCTTGGTTTTATAGCCATGACTGGCGCCAAGTGTCTGTCGCATATACATTAAAGTTCCCGCCATATTTACCACAACCAATCAGAGATATGAAAGTTCCCGCCACAACGTATCAGCCAACCCGAAATAAGACAGGATGGTTCGTCATTGGCTAGTCTAGAATGAATACAGATCATAAAGGGTTTCGGTGTGGCGGTTATTAAAAATGACAAATATCAACAAGTTTTAGAATATTCTACAATTACATAATGAGTAACTTCTCGTAACTTATTTACTTAAGAGAATCTAAGCATAACAAATATATGATTCTAACACGGCCATACTGACAGTACTTCGTCCGCGAAGTACAAAATAACACCAGGCAAACTTCACTTTAAAATAATTATGTATAACTTAGTGATAATAGTATATATGTAGGAAATATTGTTACCGTGTATGGCAACCCACAATTATTTGCACAAAGCTTGCTTGATAAAGAATTTATGTAATAAGTAATAAATAGAACACATAAACAGTATTTGGTTCGAAGTCACCAAAAAGAAAAACCGCTATCGATTATCTGTAAAATCATTATAAAATGTTCATAGTACATATTTGTGGACTACAATGTATATGTATTGGGCGTGGAGGGTAGATTATCCCTCTACGCGTTGACTGTTGTGATTTGCTATCTCAGGAAAGGAAAATAATATCATTGGAATGGAATCAAAATACATTCAATACATTTGTGAAAAAAATGTTGTACAAACCAACATTCCCTTTTACGTTGTTATATTAAGTGTCACGAATAAATATTATGTGCAAGTACATAATTCGTAAAGTATACCAGGTTTATATACGAAGAAAATACTGATACTAAGAGTTTCATAGATAGTATCCAGCTTAAACTACATATTTGATAACATATTAAGCAATAGGGAGGTAGAAATTTGATTAGAACGACTGTGGTAAATTTCTGCAATGCAACTTTAACTTGCTTAGTTATCAAGTTGACGTTTTACCGTCCACGCATTATTTAGACAATAACAAATGTATGTACCATTAAACATTGAACATATTCCATTTAACAACAAACGTCTGGACCTTTTGACTTCACGACATAACTATTAACTACAAGGACAGAATTGGGTTTTCCTTTTGTGATTAGGACGTTTTGACGTCAGGGCTTAAGTATTTTATCCAGAATAATAGGATCATCATTTGTACACGTAAATTAACTTTTCTGATAACAACAGGCAGTATACCTACATGTACTTATGTAGCAGTAAAAATAATACTTTAAATTCACATGAGAAACCTTTATCATTTTAATAATTACCAGTTACCTATACACGATGATTACATTCACATGCCGCAATGTGAGACAACCATCGCCAAGTAAAAGGTTGACCAGCCAATATTTGAAACAGTTTGCCATTTGAATAGACATGCAGGTCGCATTCACACACTGCTCGTGAGATCAACAAGCACCAATCAAATGGGTATGCAGTGTAATTAATTTAAACAGTAGTTGCCATTTGAATAGACATGCTGGTTGCATTCACACACTGCTCGTGAGATCAACCAGCACCAATCAAATGGGTAAGCAGTGTCTTTCTATTTAATATTGAATCTAGAGCATAAGTATATGTAGATATGAGTATTTTGATATTATCATTTTATGTGATGATAACTGATAATATAACATAAGTAGTTTATTTCTACAATATGTAGGGTAGCATGTCATATTAATATTCTTAACTGAAACGTACATAATTATCGTATTTCTTGTTTCAAAACAATAAGTACAATCTTATCATTAAATAAATTGAAGTCTTGCCTCGGTTACCTGGAAGAGATTGCTGTCTAGCAATAAGGCTGCCGATTGTACTATTTTTAAGATATTTTTAATCTTGTAACTAGTATTAATAATTTTAAAAGTGCAATAAAGTGTTATCTTTCTATCTATCTATCTAAATTTTGTTCAAACACCCACTCTCGTGGCCAGTTTCAATATATCCTTGTGAATTACAATATTTCATGATAAACCATCTATAGTCTACACCATTCAATAAACGCAGAGGTAAAACCCCTGTAAACTTCTGTATTGTTGTTTGCTGAACATTCCAGAATCCGTTCGGCCAATCTGACAATTTATAGAACATTGTACCTAATATAGACATACCGTTCCATTTAACCGTTACTTCAAAGTGTTCAAGTAACAATCATATTATGTTTGTCAATTAGTAATTTCCGAAAAACAGATCGATTATGGTTTGAGCCAAAGTTTGCGCCACAGTCAGTAATGACTTCTGAAGGGATGCCCAGTGCTAAAATTTGTCATAGGTTCTCTTCGTATGTACGTAGGATAAGACAACCTATGTATAAGTATTCAAAGTTTAAAACAAAGTGGCCGTGGATTTAATAAACAAAACTTTTCGAAACCAATAATTAAACATTTCTACCCATCGCCAGTTACTATATTATACAATCGATTCAAAATGCTATATTATGCAATCGAGTTGATTAGAGTGAAACAGTAAAGGAGTTTTGTTTATAGGATAAAATAACCCTTGCTTAGGACCCAAACTGCTTTTACAAAATATCAATCAAAAGCATAAGTAAATATACTATATACTTTGTAATGACTACTTTTATAGAATTTGCAATCTGTAGTGAATTTATTTAATGCCCATAAGATCACTGAGCAAGTAATATTACATAAGATATTCTCAGATGTTCAAAAACATTTCATATGTCACTACGTTTTAAGGATCGCTTTTAAATGAAATTAAGACAATTTTAAGCACAAAGTAATAGCGACATCAGTTGAGATATGGTTGTAACTTTGCTATTTATTGTTCGATATGCGTTTCCCACATTTAGGTTGAAATATATTCTCAATTAATACCAATAGTTACTAAAATGAGAACATAGTTTGACTTTGAATAAATCTAATTACGTTCGTCGTTATAATATGTACTTATTAGTGTAAATTATATAAAAAAATACACAATGACATAACAAGTTTCATAAATTTCCATTACATATGCTATGCTAGCAAACACTAATTCAAGAAGCAGGAAGAATCGTTAGCTTCAGATTTAAACATTACAACATTGAGAAAATTTTCGACGAGGTTTTTCTTCACATCGCCACTACACGGTCACAGGATTGTAATCATTATAAAACAGACCCTTTGAGGGCTTTACCTGCTTTTGCTACTGTTATAGTACTTGTCCAGATGAATTATTTCGCCAATATACCGAAGTCAGTGAATAAAAACTCGGTGCCACTGCCGCTAGTATTCGATAACTCGCAACACGGTGTCGTCATCCTGTCGCCAGGTTGCAGCGACGGCTTCGCAAACCGCGGCGTTCCACTGCCGCTAGTAGCAGAAACGAAAACTGGGAACACGATGTTGTCATCTTGTCGCCAGGTTGCAGCCATGGCGTCGCAGCCCGCGGCGTCCAAGTCTTTGAAAGTAGTTGCATCGATTCTGAAACTAATAAAAATGATTAAAAAAAAATGAAGGTAGGCAATCGAGTGATCCCACATCTGATGTGAGATTTGTCAAGATAGAGAGCATTTATTTAATCTGTAATGTAGACTCATTAAATTATAAGATGTTTTCAGGCGGTGATGCCATAATCTAGTCCTAGCTTAAGGTAAAGTAAATGAGTACTACTAGTTCAGTACTTAACTATCCCACTTACTAGGTTTTCTACACAAAAGGGGTTCATAAGGATACTTCAAAAACACAACGTTTATAGGAACACATAGAACACTTTAATAAGAATAATACATCATTAGGGTCACATGGATTACTTCAAAGGTAATATTGTATAGTCACATTTCACAACGATAATACATTAAAAAGGGCGAATTTGGAAGCCAACAAACATAGACCCACACACAACACATGAATATCAGTTACGTTACATTAAATAATATAATACAGTACTTAACTCAATAAGTCTCGATGCAGCAGTCACTTGTGAAGAATAAAGAGAGCTCAGCAAGTTGAGACCTTGGTTTTATAGCCATGACTGGCGCCAAGTGTCTGTCGCATATACATTAAAGTTCCCGCCATATTTACCACAACCAATCAGAGATATGAAAGTTCCCGCCACAACGTATCAGCCAACCCGAAATAAGACAGGATGGTTCGTCATTGGCTAGTCTAGAATGAATACAGATCATAAAGGGTTTCGGTGTGGCGGTTATTAAAAATGACAAATATCAACAAGTTTTAGAATATTCTACAATTACATAATGAGTAACTTCTCGTAACTTATTTACTTAAGAGAATCTAAGCATAACAAATATATGATTCTAACACCCGCGACGGGATTCGAACCATGGACCTGCTGCGCGGAAGTCCATAACCTATGCCACTGAGCCGTCACTGCTTTACAAAATATGTTGTAGTAAAAGCAGTAACTTGCTTTTACTACAACATGTTTTTGTAATAAATAATTATTGTAGGTAAATATTTACTACATCAATATGAAAAGAACAAACTAATACATTTCATATGTACCCACAAATCATTGTCCCTACTTACTAAATATTTACCTACTATAGGTGAAATAACATATGTTATTATTAGTATGTTATTATAAAACGAACGAAAATTATAACAACAGGTACCTACTGTCCGAACCAAAATATATTCCTCTGTGAATATATAATATTATTTTATAAGAAATACCTACACACGTCGTGACGTAGCTTGAGACACTATCTCCGTCCGTCGTCAAACATCGTAATTCGTTCGGCATGGTTCGGCTTTCATTGATATATCGCAAACAAGTGTGCGTAATTAGCGTAGATGCTATACGGGTGTGTGATGCGCGATCACTATCTTCGTACTACTCATCACGGAGTCTTACCCTTTCCCACAAAGGTATAGGTGAAATAGCATGCTTTGTTGCCTCGCCCGCTGATAAGTTCGAGCCGTTGGCAAGTGCATTCTTAAACAAGCTAATGTTTTAATATCGTTATGTTTGCAATAACGCCTTCACAGCACATTACATTACAAAATAACAAATTATGAGAGAAAATATTATAGTCATGTGCGGGACTTAAACCCCCGTCCATTGTCATGTTAGCTCAAGCGATCAGAGCTTATCCCGGCTATAGGGGTGGATGGACGTGGTTTCGAATCCCGCAGATGAATATAATTTTTTTTTACAAAATCAAAAATATACGATAGGGAAAATTTAAGTCATGTGCGGGATTCGAACCCGCGCCCATCCACCCCTTGAGCCGAGGTATGCTCTAACCAATTGAGCTAACATGACATGACGTCATAACTCGAATTTTTCCTATCGTTGTTTAACCATCGTATTGGGATGGAGCGACATCTATAGTACCACTTGCGTTGTACTACAAACAAGACCAATTTTGCAATTGGTTTTATACTTGTAAATGATGACGCAACCTTGTAATTTTAATATTGTTAGGTTTGCAATAACGCTTGCTATGCGGATTTCATTACAAAATCACAAATATACGATAGGAAAAATTTAAGTCATGTGCGGGATTCGAACCCGCGCCCATCCACCCTTTGAGCCGAGGTATGCTCTAACCAATTGAGCTAACATGACATGACGTCAGAACTCGAATTTTTTATATGGACCTACTTATGTAGATGCCCATTTGATGTTTTTTGTGTTATATATCACTAATTTGTTAGTTTAATTATTTTAAAATTAGTTAACTTTCTTTAAATTACTTTTATTTATGTATTTTTAATAGTATTTACTCTTGTTTCAAACTAAAAATATTGTTTACAAATTTTCCTGGGTTAAGATCGTTAAATTTTCAAACACACTTCAATACTACTGTTAAACCTAATTTTGCATTATAAAGCATGCCAGATTCTTTTATTACATATTATGAGTGATATACCTGCCGAATTATATTCAAATCCGCCCAGTAGTTGGTACAGCGCCGTTGAAACCTTCATATTATAAAATTATAAGAGCATATCTTGAAAACTACTGAACCAATTTTGATAAATCAAACTAGGGTTGAGGAAAGTTATTCCTGGGTATGAAAATCGTCTGGTACATTTCAAATTTCAAAGTCATATACATAGACGCAAAATCACTGACATGTGTGTACTGCACAGGATCGTCAATGGACAGTTTAGTGATGAATTACTAATGGATATTAACATTATCACTCGTAAGATTGCAACTCGTAAATCACCTCTTTTTAGTATTCCGCCCTCAAACAATAATGTAGTGTATACTACTACAACCCGCTTTACCGTATGTGTCCATTTTATGATGAGGTCAGCATCGATGTATGCAATGAACTCGACATTTTTCATCAAACCTTATTTAACTTTAAAAGTCACTTCAAAATTTGAACTTCTAAACATTCTACATTCTGACGTTGTATGCCTTTAAATTACTTACTTTAATTAACTGCAAAGATGTTTACAATATTTAGTTTAACAAATTAAAATGTTAGTTTTAAATCAAAGTTTACATATAAGTTTCTTTAATTTGTTAAATGTTTTTGTACCAAATTTATAAAAATAAAAATAAATAAAATAAAAATTACAATGGTATTTTATACACGAAAACAAAAATTTGTACAATACAATTTCTATTTACTGCGTAACACGAGGCCTTAATACAAATATACATACACTTATGAAATTGGCACAAATGTTTAGAAGCTGTAATGTTTGTGTACATGAACGTTTTGACTTGTAAATTGTTATACCAATAAATTAACTATCTGGATATCTGAAGCTAGTTAATACTAGACTAATGTCTATACTAGCTTCTAAACATTTGTGCCAATTTCAAACGTGTACATATCCAAAAACTGTGCAGTTCTGACAATATTACATACACATAGGCTGTATTGATTACCTCCATTTTTGAAATCAGTTAAGACAGACTCCGCCAGGTAATTTTATTTCCAACTACGGCACCTGCGTCGAAACCCTACCATATACGTGACCTAACACGACCTCAGTCAATTATTTATTGTCCTAGAGAACATAAACTACAGAATATCATAAAAAAATTGTGAACCATTATATAAAATTATAGTCGTGAGGATTGTGCAATATTTTTGTACTTTAACGACCAGATTTTGCTGTAATAGTATATTTATATCATCAAAAATGTATCTGTCATAAATCCCACAAATTCGTTATTTTTTCTTACATATGGCAATACTTCCGTTGCACACATATAGAAATTAGTGGCTTCAGTTTGATATTCTACCGGGCTCTGTCCTTCCTTCCTAGTTTGTCAGAGATGCTAAGGATGAAGTTCCGATTGGCAAGTTAGCCGAGATCGACGTTCACTTGCCTCAACTTGATTGATATGGTCCATAGGATTATGTAAATATATTTGTCTCGACTACATAGAAGATTATTACTCACGAATTACAAATGCATTTTTATTTGGTGGACACTCACATCTATGGCGGGAAATCAAATAAAATTACAGATTTTTCACGGTTTTATCTAGATTTCGAACCCATTCCACATGATTATGGTATTCGGTAGTTTTATATATTGCTCGTATTATCTTGAACAGTTATTAGACACCAATACCGTCAAAAATATTTAAAATTACGTTTACTCGTGACAAATGGTATATATTATGTTAATGGTATATTCAATAAGTGTTGCAGCAATGTATTAGATATTGTAAAAACTCTTCTCCGAATCTAGCGTTTCACGCGATCTAGTACAATATATAAAAGATTTATCAAAAATCAATATGGTTAAGAAATTTTTATTTCCTACCAAAGAGGTCAATTTTCGCCCTAATTCAAAACATAAATGCCGAAAAATGAAACGTTATACGATATGAAAAAAACTTGAAACGTTAAATGTAGTATATGTTTGGACAAATAGTATAATTTAATTTACAATGTACAATAATTTTTTGAGGGTCTGAATCCAACCAACCCTGCTGACGACTGACGAGTGACGACAGATTATTTGTGGTCATTTTGCACGTCAACAATACTCAATTACTCATTAATAAATGTTTGTTTAAGTTCGCAAAATACATGTAAATTCGTGTCGTGCCGTGAGCAAAACTTTCGCTTTCGATAACTAATTCATTATAGGCAAAGCCAGAAGTTTTACGAAATATATCAAGTCATCCGGTATCAATTTGAAAGTTATCAGTAAGCATTAGTTGCACGGACCAAAGTTCATTCACGCGCGCTATCTTCAACGAACGATACGGGTTCCATTGTGATTTTTGCCTTCAGTACTCCGAGCCGAGTTCATCGCTCTCCGCTGCCGTCTCTTTGGAGGTAATAATATTAGACTCATAATACATAACTAATATTTGACGAAATGGGGAGAAAAGTATTCGTCGTCGGCGTCGGCATGACAAAGTTCATCAAGCCTACGACAGGTGGTGACTATCCCGAGTTGGGTAAAGAGGCGGTGGTAGCTGCGCTGGCCGATGCGCGCATCAATTACGGTGACGTGCAGCAGGCTGTGTGCGGGTATGTGTTTGGCGACTCTACCAGCGGCCAGCGAGTCCTGTACCAGGTCGGCATGACTGGAATTCCGATATACAATGTCAATAACAACTGTTCCACTGGTTCCAATGCAATCTTCCTTGCTAAACAACTTATTGAAGGTGGTATCTCTGATGTCATCCTCGCTGTAGGCTTCGAAAGAATGGCCCCAGGTGCTCTTGGTGGTGCTGCTTTCACTGACAGAACTAATCCCTTAGACAAACTTACACTTAAAATGTCAGAACTCACAGAACTAACAGGTGCGCCAATGACTGCTCAATATTTTGGAAATGCAGCCATTGAGCACATGAAAAAGTATGGCACAACTGAGCTACACCTTGCTAAGATAGCTGCCAAGAACCATCGGCATGGTGCGAAAAATCCACGAGCACAAGGCAGAAGGGAGTATACTGTTGAAGAAGTGTTAAACTCACGAAAAATCTACGGTCCTCTGACTAAACTCGAGTGCTGTCCCACAAGTGATGGTGCTGGTGCTGCCATTCTGATGTCTGAGGAGGCTGTAATCAAATATGGACTTCAAGGGAAAGCAGTTGAGATCATTGGTATGGAAATGGCCACGGACACTGAGGGACTGTTTACTGAGAACAGTTTAATGAAGATAGCTGGCTTTGACATGACAGCGTTGGCTGCCAAAAAGCTGTATGAAAAAACTGGTATATCACCCAAGCAGGTTGATGTTGTAGAGCTGCATGACTGTTTTGCAGCGAATGAATTGATTACATATGAAGGTTTGCAGCTCTGTGGGGAGGGTGAAGCAGGGAAATTTGTTGATTCTGGAGATAACACATATGGTGGTCGTGTGGTGGTGAACCCAAGTGGTGGGCTGATTGCTAAAGGCCATCCCCTGGGTGCTACAGGTCTGGCCCAGTGCGCGGAGCTTGTGTGGCAACTGCGAGGGGAGGCTGGAGAAAGACAGGTTGGTTGATTCCTCACACATACATTTGAGGCGAGGGCTATGGGTTTGTGTTGTTGGAAAATCTGTACACCTATACCTGTTGTACACGTCCATTTGTTGTTTGTTATGTTGATTCCATGTTCCATGTAAAATAAATATTATTTCATGTGCCTCTTGATATCATAGTAAGCTTATACTTGTTGGATTTATTTACAGTAGGACCTCAATTATCAAGTCTAATATTTGTTTGGAGGCCCATTAGGCCCTCCATTAGGGTGGTTATCCTTATATAATGACTTCAATTTTATAAGAAAGAGCATGGGCATATTGATTGAGGCATGTCAACACAAAGTAGCCTGAGCTAACACGAGTTCAGTCATGGGAGGTCAGTATAATTTCAGATCTGATATAGGATTGTTGTGATGATCTGGGTTCTCCTGTATGTTTTATATCACAAGTGTGTTGTGTATGTAGATGTAATCATTAATTTGTCTTTGTAATTTATGTACACACTGTTTACATGAATTTTCTTACTATATAGTAAGGCATGTAATTAAATACCTACCAAAGAAATATCTATATCATCACCAAACATTTTTGCAATGAAATAAGAATAAACATCTGTTTGATTTATTTTATATATGACTTATAATATGCTTATTACATAAACTAATGTTCATCATTACCCATTTGCCTCTTGGCAAAGGCCTTCCAACCTCTTCCACAGTTCTCTCTCTCTCTGGTTAGTCTCACCCAGATTTTTCCTGCTATTTTCCTATTCTCATCATCCCATCTTTCTTTACTCATTTCTGGGATACAAAGTAGTTACTGCTTTGCTCCATTTGTCTTCTATTGCCAGTATAGTCTTTTATTATTATAGTTTTATCTTTCCCATAATGTCTTGGGCTGTAGATTCTTTTGTATGATCTTTTACCCAGCATACTTCTCGCCATACTGCGCTGGCATGTTTGTAATATGGGTTGATGGTTTTTTTTGTTATGAAGTGGCAAACAAACAGACTGCCCACCTGATGGTAAGCGGTTACCGTTGCCTATGGACATTTGCAACCCCAGGGGCGTTGCCAATGTGTTGCCGACCCTGTAGAGCTTTAGTGAGTCCAAGTCTGGCACCTGTATGCCAGTACTGAAAGGTGGCATATGTTTTATAGTTTTCCCTTGACTAAAAAATGGGACTGAATTTTTTTCATTTATTATTTCTTTATAGGACCAGTATCTCTTGCACACATTCCATATTCTTGTCTCTATTTCTTTGGCTGATACATTATTTACTGTGATAATTAGTGCAAAGTATAATATATACTCTTCTGCAAATGCTTTATTTATTTGCATTTAGTTTGATTGTCACCTTCTCTTTGTTAGCCACAGCTGATAATGTAGCCTTCGATCAAATGTAGCAGGTGATAATTTCAGGATGGTAAACAGGATTAATCCTGTTTACAAGTTTAGTAGTACTGGCTCTCAAGGACAAAAGCTGGAACACACCATTAGGTATTTGGCGACAGATTTTCTAATTGATGGTGCTAAAAGCCAGGTGACAATTTGCAAAATGCCCTCCTAAGAACCCAAACATGTTCACCATGTTTCTATAAAGTAAATTACATAATAATGTTCCAATTTGGTGTTGCTTTATAATTGTTATGCAATATAATTATTATTAATAGTCTACAAGATATAGCTAGGTTAGGTAAATTAGGTTCATGGAATAGTTCCTTCTAAGTTTGTTAAGTGGTCATGGTATTCTAACACATACTTATTCTTATTATTATCAAGCTAGATCAAACTTTAAAATAAAATCAAACACAACAAATTGCACCACATAAGTCTTCCATAAATATAATTACCATAAACATTTATACAGACTTACATACTGTAAAGTGAAAGTATGCAGTGACTTCCATGGCATACTTTTACTTTGCTTCATTTTGGTCTCAAAAAAGCTTGTTTTCTGTGTATATGTGTTGTGGCAGGTCAAACTAAGTGCAAAGTTATTGTGAAAAATTTGTGGGGACAAGAAAGTTGAAGAAGTGTTGCACATTGGTCTATCTATCTACCTATTGGGCGCACAACAGTGCTCCTTAGTATTTTAACGCCCTGATAACCTGAAGGTAGGCATTATATTACTAACAAAAGCATTCCAACTGAGGGTAGGCATCAGGAAGGTCCTAAGAAAGCCCAAACTTATTACAATGATGTCCTTGTGCTGTTAGTGAAAACAAATTTGTTCATTATGGGTATTGTTTGTCAAAAAATTGAAAAAATACATACATAGTACCAGCCCCACCATGAGAGTCATTAGTATGGTAAATTTATGATATCCAGTGGATTCCATTTATAACATCCTCAGTTGTATATATGTTATGCTGATTTTGGGTATCCCAACTAGTTATAATGGAACATTTCTACCACACTTCTAGAATTCCCTAGCAGGTATTGCAGAGTTACAAAAATGAAGTCAACATCAAACATGCAAAGTTCAATTCATAGAATCATATATCTTGGTCTTTCAGCAGTTGTGTTATAAGCTTTTGTTTAAACGTACTCAAATAGTTGTCCTCTCTTCTCTCTTTTTTATATGTCTATAAAATTCTATTACAATACCAAAATCCACCATGGTAACAGAATAAAAAGAACCAGAAGAATCATTCTGCAAAGCCATTTCAATATATAAGAGACTCTAGGTATGAAGCAATAGTATGCACTTCAAGTCGCAAAGCATGGAATACATACAATATTCATATCAACCTACAAGGTGTCTTTCTTTCTATCGCATAATCACATGTGGCTGGATACACCGATGTACTGTACTGTAACAGCCGGATCGTCCACTACTGAACACAGCCTCCCCTATTTTGGGGGGGTTTGCCATAATCCCCACGCTTGGCAGGCTTCTTGGGGACCGCAGTGTGTGATATCAGTTCCTCAGAAAGCGCTGCTACCCACCTTCTGGTGTGTTACCCTTAGTCGCCTCTTACGACATCCACGGGTAGAGATGCGGAGGTGACATTCTAGCCAGGCACCCCATGGGCACCGATGTACCTGTAGCTTAATAGCTGTAGCTTACCTAAAGTGTGGAGTCAACCAGGCCTGCTATGGTATGGTTTAAAATTAGTCACTTTAGAAGTATGTAACTACTGTATTAAACTATGGTTGTTGTAATACTTAGACTGGTAAGGTCAGCAGTGTATCATCTCATCAATTTATGTTCCAATAAACCTATTTGAAGGAGTTATATTGTGACCCAAAGTTCATTGACCCGCTGGTCCCAATGAACAGTGTATGTTATTTTCTTATTTATGATTATTTTCAAATGTGCAGACATGCCGCAACCAACACACTCATTTTTTTTATTTATTCTAAGGCTGATATATAGCTGATAGGCTAGCCTTTGGTCACTAGCTCACCTGATGGTAAGTGATTATGTGGTAAAAGATGTTGTTCAGGCTAACCTAGAATTACTGGCTCTCAAGAACAGATGCCTTTAGAAACACACTATTAGGTGCTTGGCGACAGATTTTCTAATTGAGGGTGGTCATTCACAAAATGTTTTACCATCATGCTAATTTATGTAGTGGGGTGTTGTGCTTTGTGGTGTTGTGTAAGTCATGATTTGCATTTATGTTTGAGCGTATTGGTATCAACAAAAAGATATTATTGCCAACAATAAGATATTATTGCGGACCTTGATAAAATATTTATGTGTTGTTGCCTAAGATTAAGGTGATTAAATAGCTAGATAAGAAGAAGATATGTTTGAAGCGATGATAGTGGAGTGGGTAATACCTTTGGACTGCCGTGAATCAGGTTCATGGTTCAATCCCCACCACTGGCTTGTGCTTCACCTCATGGTCAAAGGGCATTTTGCAAATGCTCGCCTGGCTAGTACCCTCAAGTAGAAAATCCGTCGCCAAGCACGTTACAGTGTATTCCAACAGCAGTCTTTGAGAGCCTCGATCGAGAAATATTCTTGACTCTCGATCGTCCGCTCGAAGATTCACGACCACCTAAGGTGTGGAATCGAAACGCGTCTGAAACTCTCCGGTTTGGTTACGTGGCGTTTATGACGTCAGGTCGGCTCAACGATGAGACAAATTTCTTAGCATTCCATGGATTCACCGTGCGGGTGCCGGGTCCATAGCGTTGCAGAGGAAGAGGCCAGAGGGGCCTGGGACTTGCAACCCAGGAGTAGGATTAAGGGGCCCCTTTATGATATATCAATGCTCTCCTTCACCGCTCGAGCCTCCTCCCCTGTCTAACCAAATTTGGTAGGATCCTACTAATGCTACCTTAGATACACGTTCTAGGATGGAAGTTACGGTTGTTCTTGGCAGGCCAAGGTCTTTAAGTAGGTTATACAGGGATTTCGCTGTTATACCCCTTGCTCCAACTTCTACAGCATACAGATTAACCACATATAACCGTGTTTGGTTAATACATTTGTTAGGTCATAATACTTGTTTGTTTTTATTGTGTGGTCTTTCGGAATGTTTGTTTCCCACGGCACAGTAAGTTCTATAAGTACTATGCGTAAAATTAGACGGAATTGATCGTAGCTTTTTTTTATTTTTTTATTATTTATTAAAATATTTGTTATTATTATAGTCTATTTTGTAGCCAGGCTAATTCGTAGTCTAGCCACATGGTTTTTTTAGCCAGTCACAGTTTTAATAAGAATCATTTCAGTATTTTTGTGCATGTCCCCGGTAAACCCGTTTATTAGCTAAAATATATTGCCCTTAGCTACTGCGTACCAAAAAACACATTATCAATTGAAGTATTGTGAAGATTATTACTATCATAAATTTTATCACCCCCCTGTTTAAATTCAATAGCTATGTTATCTCTTATCTAAACAATACTTTCAATGTTATTACTGTAGCAGTAATCATCGTCTTACACTTATCCCACCATTTTGGAGGCGGGACAATTTCACAATATTATTATAAATAAAAAACTTTGTGAATTAGTAAGGATGCCAGTGTGTATGTTTATTAGCCCTTCGCATTGAAATGGCTTTACTGATTTGGATGAAACTTGGAATAAACATAGTTTATCCTTTGGATTAACATTTTCATTATTTTCTACTGAAACTGCTGCAGTTCTCTCTCACATATTATAGAAAATATTTTCCTTACTATCAAAAAAGACAATACAAGAACTCATATTGTATGTGTTATGTATTCATACATTTTGGTTTTATGGTTAGCCTTCTTTGGGAATGCTATTTGGTAGTTTACCTGTTATTTTTCTGCTAGGTACTGCATTACCCTCTGTAGATTGATAATAAAGAAACAATTGAATTTATTGTTATTCTGTGCGAATTCGTATCAGCTGATGTTTAGCGGCCAACTTGGATCATTAATTGCGAACTTCGTTCGTGAATCTATTTTCCAATTTTGTTCATTTCTTACTTATATTTATATGAGTAAAGTATGACAATATACATAAAAATTAACTTTTGAAAGTAGATACATAGCGTGTTCTTTGTTTACATGCACTTACATAAAATAATAATTATGAAAGTGGATGGACGCCAATGTATTATAATTATGTTCTATGGAACAGGTATGGTTGTATGGCGAGTAGTTGTGGCGTTTCGCACAATTCTTAGCATATAAATATAAGGAATGTTCCATATACTTCCATAGATGTTGTTAAAGTCTACCTAATTTACAATGCATCATATAATAATAATGTATTTATTTGCATAAAAACATAGTATAACAATAACACTAAATAATGACTGATATAGGGTTACCCATGCAATTTTTTTTGCCATAGTGTCATGCAAAGTATTATATTATCGCAACGTCAATGCTTTAATTGATGTGAAAATAAATAAATATCAATGTTGGGGTTTGTAACTTTGACTTATTCGTCAACTCGCGTGAAACTCGCGAGTGCACGCGAGTTGGCACCTTCCGAGTTTACCTATTTTTTTTGTCGTCAACTCGCGCGCACTTACAAAGTACAGTCATATACAAAAGGATAAAAACTAGTTAAATATCGACTATCCAGAAAAAAGAGAGAAAGATATATAGAAAATATCTTTATTTGACATGACCTGCTTTACGTATACAAAATAAAGCCACTAAGATGTAAGTTAGTACAGACAAAAATATGGAACTGCTTATTTCCTTAATAATTAAGCGCTCGTGGCGAAGTTTACTTAGCTGTTCTTAACCGATCAGCAAAGTTAAGCAACGTCGCCCGCGGTCATGAGTTGGATGGGTGACCGCTAGTGACATTACTACTGAGCGCTTCCGTGCTTCGGAGGGCACGTTAAGCCGTCGGTCCCGGTTGTTATCTTAGGATGGCAGTCGTTATAGCATGGTGGTAGGGCAATTTGCGAATGCCCGCCTGGCTAGCTACCACCCTCAAGTAGAAAATCTGTCGCCAAACACCTAACGGTGTGTTCCGGCAGCTGTCCTTGAGAGCCAGTAATTCTAGGTTAGTTTGAACAACATCTTCGACCACATCATCGCTTACCATCAGGTGAGATAGTGGTCAAAGGCTAACCTATCAGGCATAAAAAAATAAAATAAAAAAAATATCAACAATATCATAAATCAATAATATCAATAATTTGGTTTATTGCCTGTTATTGTAAAAATCTAAATAAAAATTGTGTAAAACTAAGCGAATAAAACAAACAAAAAAACAACAAAATCATAATATTAAGTGAAGCAAAATTGCTCCTTATTATCTTAATATAATTTAAATAGTAATCGACGAGTATATTTGGCTAATTATTTAGTTTTCGATAAAATTTACTCTTAACATAATGTTGTCTTAGGTTTTCGCGATTATTACATATAGTAATTAAACAACTTTAAACGGTTTAAATCGCGTTTTTTGTCCCGTTATCATTATTTTTGTCCCGACGTTTCAAACACTTTGCAGTGATCTTGGTCACCTCGTGACTGTTATGATAAATATACGCGATTTAAACCGTACAAAGTTGTTTAATTACTATGTAATTTCTTACATTTTTCAATTCAGGTATTTTTATGAGGTCCTTTATCTTTTAGTGTTGAAACAGCTTGTCGTAACGCATTTGGTATAGGAACATTATAATCACTTTTTCAATGGACTTATTAAAGTTAATAATTGTATGAAGAAAAATTGTATGAAGCGTGGCATGCCTACTTCTCCTAGGTCTGTATAATATCAGCATAACTTTTTTAAATTTCCCGGGTGTAATAAGGATGGCATTCTTTCGAAGCTGCAACTACATCTTACGAGATTTTTAGGTGTCGTGAAAATGGAAGCGAGCTTATTTTACTGCCATCTATTGGACACTTCCATACTTCAGACAATTCGGAGTAATATACTTAGGGAATGTCTTGTAGGAAAAACCCTTCACCCCTCCCGATAGTAGCGGAGCGTTTTCGGCGCCCGCAGGAGACGGAGGTATAAGGCGCTTTTCGCCTTATACGCACTTCTTCTTCCCGGACTATAAGAGGGCCTTCCCTCGCCCAAAACCCGGTGGAGCTGAACGTCCGCCTAGCGGTAGCGGCCAGCATCTATGTCCTCCCTATATAAAATAAAGAAAGAAAAAACCTTATTAGTGCGACCACGCGGCTATGGCGTGAAGCTATGTATAGTAATGTAATAAAATGTATTATTTAATAAAATTATTACGTATCAATCAATACATTTTGATAACATTGATAACCTAAAAACCTCCACTAGATATCTATATAATCCGTATTAGTTAATCTAATTTAGCTTCTTTTTAACAAATTAATTGGTTTCTATTCTTTGATTTGTTTTTACTATAATATTTAGTTATTTGTCCAGTTTCCAACCAAGTGGAATTAAAGTTCAAGTGTAGTATTTAGAATAACTTAATCTGAGTCTTGAGACCGTGAAGGTTACACAAGCAGTCATATTAGGTACGTCTTTGTTTAATATATTGATGTGTGCAGTATACGAGTATTTATATGTGTTACTTAGAGGCGGTCTTCTTCTTCTTCTTCATAAATGGCTTTTATCGTTGCTTTGACGATATACTGCCAATGTCTTGTCTGGAAGAAGTTGTTTTATGATCTGCGTGAAGGTTTGAGTACCAATGAAAGAATTGAGTGAGTACCAACTTACTAAAATTACAGTGGAGTGGATCGTAGAAGAAGAATTATTTATTGTATTGGTACCTTGCGTAGAATAAAGAGACAAAAAGACGAAAGAGTTGTGACGGAACAAGCCCGAGGCCCACCTGCTGTTAAGTGGACTAACCTCTGCCTATAATAGACGCATTTCGTCATCGACGAATTGCACTGTGCCCGTCACACTGAGACGTCCAGTTGTTATGTCTCATTAGACTGTAATTTTTCTGGCTCTCAGGGACTGCTGCCGGAACACACTGTTAGGTGCTTGGCGACAGATTTTCTACTTGAGGGTGGTCGCTAGCCAGGCGGGCATTCACAAAATGCCCTTCCACCATGCGGTGAAGCTCAAGCTCTGGGCGGGATTCGAACCATGGACCTGCTGCACGGCAGTCCATAGCCAATGCCACTGAGCCATCACTGCTTCATTAGTAGAGTATTTGGTTAAGAAACATTTCTGAGATTAGTTTTCGGTACAAAGTCGTGGGATGAAATGTTTAAGATTAGAGGTGTGCTGGGTTTTTGGAGTTTTGTTATTTCGTTTCATGTGTAGGATTAACCCTTTGGCATCCGCGTGGACGATATCGTCCATTTAGGAATTAAATTTTATTGTTCTCGTTATCTATGATGCGTATATATGTTAAAGAAACGTTAATTCATATAAATCGAATGTTCTACATGTAGGTACATTATAATACGAACACCTGTGCTGAAAATATAATTAACTATAATATTATTATCATAAAATTCAACACGTGTTCAAACATATTCATTTCTTCAGTCAATCTGTGATCATTTAAGTGTACGTATACCTATTTTCTCGTTTGTCGTAAGCGTCTTGAGTCTCGGTTGAGTAATTACCACCACCATCCTGATGGAAAATTACGCCACTGGGCCTTGCGGGTTGCCCCTTACACAGATTATACACTAGTGACTCGTCAGTCTCGTCACCTTACCTCCAACTTGAATACAGTCCCACCAACTTATCTGTTCAGGCGGCAAAAAAAAGAACTACAACATTCCTTCAAATTGTGACAGTTTGTAGTTGATTTCCTTGACCAGCAGCGCCCTCGCGAACTGCACAGTTAAGTTTGTGGTACTATACGAACATTCTATTCTACTACGTACTTTGGACTTATTAACATGGCTCGCAGCTAACTTGTTTAAACCTCTCTTTAAGTCAGTGTTATTTTATTTAATTAACGTAGGTTGTAACTTGTTTACAATGTTTTCCTAGATAGTTTGCTTATAGTTGTTTCTGACGGTTTTATTATATCACCTAAAATTTCGTTAATTGAATATTGAGTATATATTATTAATAAAATTTTAATTTTCGGACTGAGTAATACCGTTTTGATTTTTACCGTATGAAAATACTTTAAAATCGGTATTTCACTACGTAGCTTACGATTCTATTACAAATCGAGAAATTATTCTCAGCTGTTTTGCATACAATGGAATAGAATAACCAAACGCAATGCCAAGACCTGACCTTTCTCTGTTATAACAAATCTTTTTGTAATTCCCAGGTGCCACGCGCTCGTATCGCCTTACAACACAACTTGGGTCTCGGAGGAGCAGTAGTCATCGCCATGTACCGGAAAGGATTCACCAACGCGCTCCCCAACAATGTCGCCGCGATCGCCGAGAACCCCGAAAACTTCAAGGTCTTCAAATACATGAAGATCTTAGAAGAGGCGATGCAGACCGACTCGGACAACCTCATCGAAAAAGTCCGAGGAATCTACGGCTTCAAAGTCAGGAACGGACCGAACGGCGCTGAGGGATACTGGGTGATCAACGCCAAGGAAGGCAAAGGGAAGGTCTCTTACAATGGCAGCGACAAGCCTGATGTAACCTTCACAGTGAGCGACGAGGATGTCAGTGACCTTATATCCGGAAAGCTCAACCCTCAGAAGGCGTTCTTCCAAGGCAAGATCAAGATCCAAGGCAACATGGGTCTTGCCATGAAGCTCACAGATTTGCAGAAGCAAGCGGCCGGTAGAATCGACGCTATCCGCTCCAAGCTGTAAAACATAACTGGTTTCCGAACCGGTCATCTTATATACGACGTTGGTTAAGAAAGGTATGGGGCAATATATACACCGTGATAAATGTAATCTTTTGTCGTCACAAGCGCTGTGGTGGTCAATGAGATGTTTTAGGTAGTTTAAGTACTAAGTTTTTCTATTGTATTTATGTTGATCATTCCAAATTATATATTTAAATGGTTATATGTATATGTTATTAAATGGTTTTTGTATACAACTAATGTTTTATTTCCTTAGCCTTAGAGGAAAAGGTGACTTTGGGTTTTTTTTTTATGTTATTGTTATGGAACAAGCCCAAGACCCCCGAGACCCACCTGATGTTAAGCGGTATGCTCTGCCTGTAACAGATGCATTTCATCACAAGTGACGAACTGCACCGCGCCCATCACCTTGACATATACCTGTTAAGTCTCATTTTGCCTGTTATTACACTGGCTCTCAAGGACTGCTGCCGGAACACACCGTAAGGTGCTTGGCGACAGATTTTCTACTTGAATGCTTACTGTCGGAAGGTTAGCCATTGAATACATCACCTGATGTTAAGTGATGTCGTGGTCGGAGATGGTAAACAGGTTTAGACTAGAAGCCGGCACTGGCTCTCATGGACCGGCACTCGAACTGATTGGTATTTGGTGACTGATTTTCTACTTGAGCGCAGTAGCTGGCTATATAGACGTACATTTTTAGAATACACTCAACCGTGCAAATTTATTATGTATGTTATATGTATGTAAGTATAGCGTATATCCACTATCTCACCTGGATATGATGTGATTGAAGATGTTGTTCAGGCTAACCAAGACTTAAGGACAGCTGCCGGAACACAACGCTAGGTGCTTGGCGAATGGCGACAGATTAAAATATAGAATATTAAAACTACCTATGACCTTCCCCGGGTCTCAAACTATTTCCATACCAAATTTCATCCAAATAGCTCCAGAAGTTTTTAAGTTTATTCATGTCATACAAATCTTTCCTCTAAAATATTATTAGTTTCGATGTAGTATAATATTATTAGTTTCGAAGTAGTCGGTATAGTACCACCAACTTAACTGTGCAGTTCTAGAGGACGCTACTGGTCAAGGAAATGAACTACAAACTGTCACAATTTGAAGGAATATTGTAGTTCTTTTTTTTGCCGCCTGAACAGATAAGTTGGTGAAACTGTAGATATATTCGTAGGTAGCGGTCAATATTAACGCCATCTAGTATGTGAGTGTGCATAGTTTGAAGCTTGGTGGCTGCCGCTGCAAAAAAAACCGAGTGTTTAGTGGCATGTGTTTGTTGGTTCATCTATGGTAAGATAAGTAGTCAATAGATGTCACTACTGAATAAACAGGTTGTTTACATTAGTGTTCGCTGCCAAACTGAATAGAACTATAGATACTCTATAGAGGACACTACTGAACTAAAATACGTACTTACAGACCCACCAACTTATCTGTTCAGGCGGCAGAAAATAGAACTACAAGATACCTTCAAATTGTGACAGTTTGTATTTGATTTCCTTGACCAGTAGCGCCCTCGAAAACTGCACAGTTAAGTTGGTGGTACTATACTTTTAATACGTACTTAATTTTGCTATAAATCTTCTTGGGGTTTGCCAAGTCAAAACCATATGTGTAAGTACAATGCTTTTCTAAATAAAAACTCGGTAAGTCATCAGATGTGGTCAAGGACTAATGAGGGTTTTGCAACCCATTGCCCAACGTCCGCTAGAACTGCCAACAGCAACAATTAGCATCCTTGTCTTCTTTTTTATGTGATTGTGTCGGAACAATACAAGCACGACGCCCACCTGATGTTAAGAGGACTAACCTCAGCGTATAACAGATGCATTTCGTCCGAACGAATTGCACTGCGCCCGTCACATTAAAGCATTCAGTTGTTCAGTCTTCTGCGGCTGTCATTTTTCTGGCACCCAAGGATTGCTGACGGAACACAATGTTAGGTGCTTGGCGACAAATTTTCTACTTGAGGGTTTTAGCTAGCCAGGCGAGAATTCAAAAAATTCCCACCATGCAGTGAAGTTCAATCGGGCAGTGGGGATCGAACCATTGACCTACGGCACGGCAGT
Organism: Plagodis pulveraria; assembly: GCA_963890685.1. Classification (NCBI taxonomy): domain Eukaryota; kingdom Metazoa; phylum Arthropoda; class Insecta; order Lepidoptera; family Geometridae; genus Plagodis; species Plagodis pulveraria. The sequence continues at coordinate 4,531,575 of OY982968.1, forward strand.
CCATAGCTATTACCGCTTGGCCATCATTGCTTCTCTAATACTGTCATGTGGTCAAATATATTATGGAATATAGCTCGTTAAAGCTTGGAACTAGCTCTCAAGGAGAGCTACCGGAGCCGGAACAAACTGTTAGGTGCTTGGTAAAATATTTTCTCTTCAAGGGCAAGCAAGGAGGTGACTAAGGGTAACACACCAGAAGATGGCAGCACTTTCTGAGGAACTGATCTCACACTGCGATCCCAAAGCCGCCTGCCAAGCGTGGGGATTATGGTCAACCACCCCATAATGGGAGACTGTCATCAGCAGTGGACAATCCGCCTGATACAATAAGGATAACTCAGTACGGCGAGTATATGACGATCTATACCTGTTAGCTTATAATCGGCCAAATTGCTTATTCAGCATTTACTGACATGAACAAGTTAAGTTATTTTATTTTATGTTCTTGTGATGGAACAAGCGCGAGGCCACCTGATGTTAAGCGGTATCCTCTGCATATAACAGATGCATTTCATCAAGTGACGTACTGCACTGCGCCCATCACCTTGAGACATACCTGTTAAGTCTCATTTTGCCTGTTATTTCACTGGCTCTCAAGGACTGCTGCCGGAACACACCGTTAGGTGCTTGTCGACAGATTTTCTACTTGAGGGTGGTCGCTAGCCAGGCGGGCATTCGCAAAATGCCCTTCCACCATGCGGTGAAGCTCAAGCTCTGGGCGGGATTCGAACCTTGGACCTACTGCGCGGCAGTCCATAGCCAATGCCACTGAGCCATCACTGCTTCAAAAATAAGTATAGTTATTAGAGGGGTAGGTCATTGTAAAAACAGCGAATTTATAATTAATTCAATGTTTATTAAAACTCAGATTTTGCGACTTTTAACATGAATGTATTTTAACCGTCCACGTTGCTATAACAATCGTACATGAGATCACAGAGTATTGTGTACCCTGGCAAATCACTATATACGCATAAAACTTTGTCTCTTACGCTATACTCGTTTTACTAAAAAAAGAATAAAAATCTGATAATATTGCCAAAATTTTCAGTTTAAGTACACACATATAACGTCAAAAATGCCACGAAGCCAAGCCGGAACCGGATTTCAACAAGTTTCATTTCTACACGTAGCATTTTTGATCATACGTTCAGAAAGTCACATCCTGACGATGCTTCTAAAGCTGTTCCAGCGAGGCTACGTGTTGCGTTTAGTAAGTCATTTCGGTTACGGAAGCTCATATTTTTATTTGTCTAATCCAGTTTCAGACATTTTTTTAAACTACAAAATTACAAATTTACTATAGAAAAAAATTAAGTCATGTGCGGGATTCGAACCCGCGTCCATCCACCCTTTTAGCCGGGGCATGCTCTAACCAATTGAGCTAACATGACGTCATAACTCAAATCTTTCCTATCGTTCTTTCACCATCGTATTGGGCTGGAGACTTAATTTTTTTCTATCGTATATTTGTAATTTTGTATTGTAATCCGCATAGCAGGCGTTATTGCAAAAATAAGAATTTTTTTTTGTACTATCAGAAATCCAATTTTCTCGTTGATCAGTATGATCACTGCACTCAAACCCAATAAATTACCTACATATAAATATAAATCTTTACTATCGTACATAATATATAGAATATTCTTTGGATCTATGATAGTCTACATAGTCACAAAAATACAATGTTGAAATAAATTGTCTGTCAAAGCAAAGACGAGCACCTTCAATTTAAGGACTGTCAAGACAGAATGAAATACATAGACTTAGAAGAAGAAGAAGAATAGCTACTTAGTTAACCAAGGAAAAAACATGTAAAGGAAGTCATATCTAAGCAGCGTTTGAAACAGTTGCGGAATAAATCCTAAATAAATAAAAAAATATAAATAAAGAATTGCAATCTCGAAAGGAAGTAGGTTCGCATTCCTCACTATCTCGTGATACTTATAACATTGTATGTAGTAACTTTATCCTTATACAAAACTATAATTTTGTAACATCGTAATGGAGACAAAGTTTTATTGCATAAAATCCAAGTATTTTAAAGTTTAAATTAGTCTGGCATCGCCGCGCAGCTTGTACATAGTAAAACATTTATTTACACCCCTCACTGTCAGGAAAGTCAAAACAAACAATTCCGATAAATAATACAACCTGCGGAGCTTATTGTTTGTAGTACTTGCGCCACGTCAAAAACGTATAGCACCATCTACATAATGTATACTATATACTACGAACGAAGAACGTACAATTTTCAGTTGAACATTAATTACAGTTGAACATATAATTTGAGCTAAAAACTTTCGCGAGTTTTGTCCATAATTATTATTTAGTAACCGGCTAGGACTCGCGTAATATTTACCGGATATTGCTCCGACCAGTTTCGAACTTATTTGACTTTGACAGCTGCGGCGCAACCGTCTCAACGCCAGTGACGAGCTTCATCCCGCGCTCGCCGCTGTGCACGCACGTGACTCCCAGACGAACAACTTCAAATAAGTTCCAAACTGGTCGGAGCAATATCCGGTAAATATAACGCGAGTCCTAGCCGGTTACTAAATAATAATTATGAACATATAATACTGAGAACTAAATTGATGTTTGTAAACAGGACACTTAAAACGCTGTCAAATGCTGAAATTTTGTCACTATCGGATTGCGTAGGAGTGAAAGAGAGACAGCGATGGTGAAATCGCGATCAGTTTAGGTAAAATCCGAAAGTAAGCTTAATAAATAAAACGTAAATCGAAAATGTAACTTTCATGATAAGGTGTCTCACCATGATAAGGTTTTATAATATATTAATATAGCCAATAATTAGGATATTTATGTTACAAGCGTAATTTAGAGTAAACTTTGCAATTTAATTTTATCGAGAAAACTTTAAGGAAACGTGTTTCTTGGCCATCGATAATATGATCAAAAAAACATAAAATTATCTTACTGCTACAAACTTAATACATTTTGCTAAAAATCTGTGCAAGTAAAGCTATTTAGCACTTGTCAACGCCTTAAGGTTGTGTTTATTTACGTTATATTGTTTGCGTAGTCATAGATATATAGACCAACAATGTCGAAACGTAATGTTTCTCTTGACCAAGGCCAATTAAACCCGACCTTAACATACCAGGAATAGTAAGAATTCCAAATGTGATGTTATCAACCTATACAATTCTATAACTCGATAGTAGTGAATCCCAAATATTTTTAGAATAGCTCAGTTACATTGAATTAAACCAAAAATTGTACGTATATTTCAAAGCCCAATTATTTCATTGTGACAGTGAGAGAAAACGCTTTATTTGAAACTTTTCCATCGATACAAAATATAAAATCTACGCTAATAATTAAAGCGTTACATTTTAGTTCAAAAACGGCTTAGCCATTTAAATATTTCCAAATCGCGAACCGAACGTTATACATATAGAAAATTATAATTGTTTTTAAAACCAATACATCATTAGTAAAACCGAAATAGTTGCCAATAAATATGTACCCAAAAGTATATACAATTAAAATACTACGTTAGCCAAGCCAAAAGTATTATAGCACCAAAATACATTCAACAACGTACAGATAGAAAAGTTTCATTACGAATACCTTACTTATTGACATGCAGTCTGTTTCTAAAATACGCTATGTTTTAATATTTAACACAATAAGTTATCCTTATACACTCCTTAACTAGATACATATTGAATAATATACATACTTATTAATAATAAGTAAATGGTAATTTTATTTTTTCAAAATGTCTCTGACTAGAGATATTAAACTAATCCTAGAACTGAAACGTACTATCTAAATACTACCTACGTAACATAGCACTCTTTGAAAGTTAAAATATAATTTAAGGAAATTATTTTATCTTTTTCTACAATTTGAGCTTTGCCAAAATCATTAACGTTCGTGAAATCTAATTTCACTTTTCTAATTTCGGTGACATTTCAAACCGAACCAGGATATATACTCTTTTGAAAAGCCCGTGAACATAATGTCAATGTCAAACTTAATTTCGATATTTCTCTATCCGGTCGGCTCAAATGCCTACCAACATTGACATCTGTCATAAGTATAAATATTATACTCCCGATTGTGTTCCATAAAATAAATTCAAATTAGAGATTTAAAATAAATAAACAGAATTGTCTTTTTGAATCATTTTTGTAGTGTTATTAAAATTATTAACGACCAAGTTAACTAAACTTGGGGCAAACATAACTCTTTCCCACTTAGCGAAAAATACAAAAAGATACATTGCTCAGTCACAAAGTTATATGCACTAAAGTAAAATGCACTGTTACTGGCAAACTTTATAGTACTTACTCAGTATAAACAACTACAATGTGTCAATGCTTTGACAAAAAAATCACTTATATCATACCTAATTTAATAGGCACCTACTTCAAAATTGTACAAAAGTCATTTACCAAAATGGTACAACTCAAATTATGTCCGAAACCTTCGAGAAAAACAACTACAAAATGCCTCAGGACTTAGCCCATTTTGACTTACAAAGTTTGTGATGCAATATACTCGTGCCCACTTATTACAATTCAAAACCGGAAGTGACTATCTACCTTGAATCAAAAAATATACTTATAATTACTTCGAACAACCACCAAAGGCAACTTTAGATACAAAACAAAATTTAGGCAGTGACGAAGTTTACTTTAAAACTTTCAAAATTATTGCTGTGTTTAGAAAACATCGAATAATCAGCTCCTTATATAAAACTTTTTTACCTTATTTAAGCCCAATACATTTTTTTTATTTACAATGAGGTAGACAGCGGGACATGTCCCTTATATATAGATAATTTTGTTGGCCTGAATTCTACTTAATTTAAATTTTTATCTTACATTAATATAGATTTTTTAGCGCCTATCTTATCAAGAGACGTAGATTGTACGAAAAATCATAAAAACAAAAGTTGTGTGATTGGCGACGAGAGATGGCGCTGTAACGATAGCGCGTACAATCCTCTGAATAAGATAGGTGTGGTAAACGAGAGACAACTAATAAAAACTGTGTCTCTACATAATTGTGGCTGCCTGTACAAAATATGAGGATATCCTATCTCATAATCAATACAACCATTGTAATAGACTATTAAAAGTAGGTATATAACACAAGTTTTAGACAGAGTATAGGTATACGTACCTGATACGTGAGTTACTTTATTATTTGGTATGGCTGAGGTTTATACAGAGTTATTTGTACGAAATAGTCAAACGCAATTTAAACACCCATTTAAAACTGTAAGTAATTAGAAAATAAAAATACTTGACACTGAACATTAGCAATACAATTTGCTGTACAATAGTTAATCATCGTTACTGAAAGAAAACGATACCTTAAAAATAACCCTGTATAAATTATGCTTATTGTTGATACTTTAAAATCTATTTTACGATAACATTATGTGAGTATTTCATTATTTAGGTATCGAAAAAGCACATATTGAGGTTATATGAAAAGGTAACAGACGTACCCTCAGAAATGGCACACCGAAGAGACTACAAGAGAAATAGTATATTGTACAAAAAAATCTATTTTCATAAAACTGTACTTGATATGATTATGTACATCTGTTTCGCAACCCGCAACAGTGACTTCTGGTAAAAATAGTACTCGTCGAGTAAAAATTCAAAACGGTAGAAGTGTAAAGGGCCCGGAGGATCGAGTGCGGTCCGGAGGCGCGACGGCGACGGTCGGCAGTCGGACCGGACCGGACGCGACGTGCGATCGGATCGGACACTCATCACTGGAAGCGCAGCCTGGTGAGGAGTCGCGTCGCGGCGGTCAACAGGGCGGGTCAGGCTGCGGCGGCGGCGGGTCGGGCGAGCCGGGCGAGTCGGGCGGGTCCCGGTCGGGGCGGTCGGCGCGGCCAGCCAGCGCCGCCTCGCGCGCCTCCAGCCGCGCCTCGCGCTGCGCCAGCGCCGCCTCGCGCTCGTCCAGCTGCCGCGCGCGCTCCGCCAGCCGCGCCTCCGCGTCCAGCAGCCGCGCCGCCAGCTCCGCCTCGCTGTGCGGCGGCGGGGACGTCGATGACGTCACGTCGTCCACCGGCGGAGTCAGCGGCTTCAGCGCTACATTGGGCTGGAAGTCCCGCTCGAACACCGTGCAGTCCGCCACGCGCACCACCCGCTCCGGGTGCTGCAGCGCCGGCTCGCGCTTGCCCCACGGCCGGAACGCTGATATCGACCGGTAGTGGAGGTACGGGTCCAGGAACAGCGCATAGCTGTAGTCCTCGTTTCGGGCTTTCTTTGGGGGCGACTCCGCCGGCTCCGGCTTGCACACCACCGTCTCCACAACCTGGAATGAGAGACGGAATCTTTGAGTGACGGCAACTAAAGGAACGAAGAAAATATTGATTCGGTCGCTCGCAAAGGTTATTTAAAAAACTAACATGAGGAAGAAGTCTCGTTAAGAGTCCCGCCCGATAAACCATCGCCCGATAAGTACAAAAGTGCCGAGGTCGCTGACGAGGAACCCAGATAATGTTTTTGCAGGATTCGCCATTATTCAGTCCACATGACTGCGTCAGAACTTTACTAGATTAGAGATGACCTTCCTGACGTCAATGCATCGATTGCCGGGCACCGAGAATTGTACGTTACTGTTGATACTTTTGAAAAATTGCTCACTTTATCTCGGCAACTTTGAAAAGCTGCTAAATAAGGCGATAAAACGGCTAACGATAAGAACCCTGCCAGCGCGGAAAATGTATTTAGGAAGCTCCCGCTAGCTCGCTGGGATAAATATCGAATGCGGCAGATTTTATCCGTGACCTAAAATGATAAAACTGGGACACGACACGATTCTAAAAACTGATTAATATAAAATGCAATATTTGCTGTCCCTATAGATTCCCAGTAATTACCAGTCAGACGATGGTTTCCCTGAGCAATACGTCGACTCGGTGAACAAACACGGCAGTAGTATCTCCCAAATTAACCAGGGATACACGGCGTAAATACATCAGTAAGGGACTCGCTATCAGACCGGCACATTCGTCTTACGTAATGCAGGTGCGAGGGGGCGCAGACGGCGCGCGTCATCACTCGGGGGTCCTCACCCTTTGCGGGGTGTCGGGAGGTGGGGGGTGGGGGTGGGGGACGGGTCAGTGGGGTGAGATGTAGGTCGCGGCCGGGACGCAGACGACCCCCAGACGCTCCCGGCCCGACGCCCGTCCGTCCTCGCTGTGCCGCGCCCATTCCCGCTCCAATTTGTTTACCGATTCCGGACGTTTAGGGCGTTAACAGCTGATTTTCGAACATTGGGGTATACGCTCGATTGTTTAGACGTCTAAAACATACTTCAAAGTGTTTTTTATTCAGTTAAACATAACTACATTTTAGACGTTATCAATGAAAATGGCTGCCGTCTTTCATTTAGAAAATTGGAAACACTCTAATTCATGAGTCGAGCGAGGGTCGTGGGAGATAGAATTAGTTTTGTTGACTTTGATGTTTAATGCAAACTTCAACACGATCAGCCTCGAAATTATTAAGAATAAGTATTTGCTTCAGTATTTCATTAATTAAAATTAACCTTTCAACATTGATTAAAAAAATACGCCAAGTCAATGCCTTTCAATCATCGATCGTTTCCAACTTAGACCAGTGAATATACACACCTACACAAACAAAGATGGCGACATTGAAACACGGGAAGTGTAGGAACCTAAAATACAGAGAGAGAAAACGCTTACAGAATTTTAGTATCTACGTACTATCTGCGCATACTCATTGTTTAATATACTATCAACACGGCATTTTAAATCTTACAACCATTGAAATACAGTCTGCGGAATCCGGCAGGCAAGATGGCGACGGCGTGTTCAAAACACAGCCTCGAAAACAATGTTCGTAATGAGAGAACGGCGGGGTTCCCGTCGAGACTCATCTACGGAACGTGTCTAGAGATAACCAGTAAAAGCAGATCTCCTGCACCCCCTGTCGCTCTGCTAGTACTTTGCCATTCAGGGCGAGGAGTAGGCAGGTCAATGGGCTTTCTAGGCTCAAGTGTGGCTGGTCGCGTGGGCGCGGCTCAACTAACATTTCAGCCTACTTGCAATTTACCAGTGTTTTTCTTCTGGCACGTGGTACGAGGAGTTATGTTTTCCTCATTGCTGACATTGCTTAATAACAGAAACGAAGCCATTAGAGATCTTGTAATAGCTTTATCACAAGGTTTTTTTCAGTCAGCGATAACAAGTAGTTTCAATATTGTTAGGTTTGCAATAACGCCTTCTATGCGGATTACATTACAAATATACGATAGGAAAAATTTAATCCCGCACATGACTTAAATTTTTCCTATCGTATATTTGTAATTTTGTAAAGTAGTTTCAAGCTTTCGTTATGTCAGTATGAGTATCTAAGTAAACCTGGCACACAGAATATGCACTTAGTACTTATTAAGTTACATAAGCAATGTAATAAAATATCAAAATCGTAGGATGAAAATTCTGATGGAAATATGGAGAAACGATTTGATTAATTGTCATGCTTGTATCTTATCAGTAAGTGTGTCCTGTACCTACGTCATTGAAGTATACTCTATATTAGTCTTTAAATTAATTGTTACTATCTTAGTAAGCTTTATATCACCGATTCAGGTCTTGTCTTGTAAATTATTATAATCACCAGTCATGAATTCAAAGTCCAAAAACACAATACCTATGTAGATATTACCAGAGGCTATCGTTTATCAAATCTTTTATATCTAGCTATATCAGTTTGTAGGTACATACGTCGCATGTACGATAAAACTATCATCTACCTACACCGGTGGTGCACCAATGGTTCTTTGCCGATTTTTGAATTATTGAAGATCTCAGAAACATTTAACACTTGAAAAACTACACTTAGTTATGTTTTTTAAGGAAAACAACCGAGTCCGTCCGACGAACGGGTAAGATAAAATTACCCAGTATGTTCACAACTTCAAGAGCCATCTTAAGGGAATCTTTTTTGGCATATAAATGTAATTTTATCTTTCTTGGCATTTAATTGTTTTTATACCATGCATAGATCTAACGATAGTAAATGTTACCATACTGAATTGGCCTATCTATCAGCTTAAACACAAAAAAAAACAAGCATCTACCGCAATAATTCACGTCACCATAAATAAAAATCTCATCGTACTCGGCGATAACTGAAAAATAAAAAAAAGGCATAACTCCGAAAATACGAAAAATCGCGGAACATACATGGGTGATTCAGATAGCTCTCTAGGTCCTCTACCTCCCAGCTTCAGTATATCACTACTTGTAGGACACTCTATATATTGAATAAGCTCGGATCCAGCACGCTACCTTGATGGTGACTAACAGTCACAGATTTTATTATATAAGTCCTTTTTAATAATTTTTCTTTGTAGTCAACCTAAAACCTTGTCTTATTGGAAATCATGTTGTATGATTGTTACCGGCAGTCAAATAATAATTTCCCTGAAACTGTATGAAATAGAGACGCTTGACAAAATAACGTGTTGGCTTTTGCAATATCCCTGTGAAGCAGAGGACGACCACTAAAGCGTTGCCTAAAAGATAGGGCGTGCTTTAAATGATAGGGAAGGAATGCGTCAGGTATAGTACTGAACGGAAACAAAGAAAAATGGCCTACAAGAATAAATAGATCACGAAGAGAGCCACTATTGACCATCCGCACGTCCCCGACACTCATTCTTTCGAGAAACTAAACTAGGCAAGTATACTTAATATAATTTACCATACTTTAGTAAGACCCGCAGTATTATATACGCGTTGATAGTTAGAGAAGCTTCGTGTCGATGAGACATATTTCCAAAGGGCACAAGTACCTTCTCCACTAGCCTTTTGCGCAGTTTCAACTAAAAACTAAATTCCGCAAAATCATTACCGGTCGCTATGACAACTAAGCGAAATTGCGCTTGGCTGCCAGCCTAGCTAAACGTAAAAATATCTTATTACGCAAGCCGTCGACGCATTCCACCCTCAGGGGTATGAGGGCACCAGACACCACCTTAGAACACCCTCTAAACGACCAAGGTCAGACCGCAGACTGCCAGAAACACGCCAAAGGACTTCCAACTTTGTACACCCTACTTAGACCCCTATTTTCGTTTGCAACAGCTTTATTCTACTGCCAGCGAGAAAATAGAATTTCTTTTTGTTAACATAAGGTTTGAATTCTATTGTGTAGCTGGAAATATAGTTGTAGTAGCAGTAGTACGTTCGCAGTTATAGTCTGTGAGGCAATCAATGAGCTTCAGCCTTGCTGGATATGAATTATGTATGGTGCGGACCGCGTTGGGTGATATTTTACTCCAAAACACATTTCGGTTTGTTGACGGAACGGATATGCATCTTTATTTAGCGAGTATGGACAGGGTAGCTTCAGGAAAGTGTGATGCCAAAAAGTAAATATTATAGACTAAGCATAAAACAACCTGAGGTCTAATGATGATGATAATCTGCTTGTCCCTAAATATCATATTCATACGTTTTATAAAGATATTGTTACATCTCAAAACAAACTAATGAACTATGTATGATCTAATTATATAAATAACTAGCAAAAAGCTGAGCTTTGTGAGGGCTCGCGTTTATTTTACAACCTGATTCTAGTGGTGTCATCTATTAAGTAGACTAACTACGATTTATTTAAGTATTGAAATTAGTTCTGTTGCAGGGATGTTAACTCTTTGGTTTTCTAACAGATGACGTTAGTAGTACAATAGCATTCTACTCGATGAAAACAAATTTGTTAAACTTAGTTTTTTAAATTGTTATAAAATTATATTTTTTTACAGATAAGATAACACATCTAGATATGAAGTTAAATTACTACGTGAAAGCACAGATCTAGAGGCGTGATAGTTTTTCTACAAAATGGTCAAGTTGTGGGATAGTGATAGGGCTCGCTTCGTTCGCCCTAAAAAGTCTTCTTAGATTTTCTCTAAAATCATTACAATCATTTCTCCGGCGAGTACTTTACCCTAAATGAATCTAACTTACTGTATTTTATTTTGAGTTAAATTTCGGATGATACAAAACATAAGCAAAACGAATCTTTATCCAGCCCATCAGTGTCTATTCAAGGTTAATTTTGGCGTAAACACGAAAAAAATTTGTACTCTTCGAGATTTCTGGGATGTTTCGTAGTTTTATCAAGGATTTTATTGATTTCATCAATCTCCTGAACTCAAGCTTCTTCGATAAACTGTAGTCACAATAATATCAACGCCAAAGATTCTGAATGACGATGTAAATGTTACTCCTTTACATTGAAAAGGCTACACGTAAGTATACAGGCTATAGTATAGGCCCTAGATTGTCACATCGGATACTTATTATCACCATCATCAATTGTCTTTTATTGTTTACGCGGGTGACTCAAGGCGCTAGTTCATATATACCAAATTCATTGACTCTCGGACTTGGAGTTACCGAAAGCTTATCGACCCGTGAGACCTCATGCTCAGCGATGATTAACCGAGCCAGCGCAAACTGCGAGCGAAGCATCTCCTGTATAGCTTGGGTAAAAATGCTTTCGTATATCTGTGCGGATGTCCGGCTATTCCATTTCTCAACCGATTCTCGTGAATTTTTTTCGATATTTGGTTCTATAATGTATTTTTTTGTCGATTCAGTTTTAGACAATTTTTCAAAACGGTGGAGATATGGGGTTGATAACGTATATATTTTTAGATTGACTGAGGTACGTTGCTAAGGTTGAACAATACTATGATAACTCTATGCCACGGCAATGGTATCCAATTTTGTATTGAATCGGTTGAACATGCTATGATAAAAAAACGCAGGACTGCTTTCAGTGAGGCCCGAGCTTACGATATACTTATAAGTAACTCTAACCTAGCCGAGTAACTATAACTGAACTAATCCTTGCCAAAACTAATTTAAATATCTCAAGCTATATATTTATAAAAAAAACATAGCTATTAGTATGTTAGATACACATAACATGACTATGTCAAGAATTCGACAGCATTGCATAGGCGAATTCTTCGATTATACCATCGGCTTCCCATGAAAGAGATTCAAATCTTGTCGGTGGCTTCAATAGGAGGCAAGAGGGAATATCTTGACGTTTTTGCGACGGAATTTGCGTATTGACGCCCTTCTCGGAAAATGTCAATCGCACCGAAATGCTTTCAATATACGCGTGGGTTTTGACATCTGGCTGAAACTACCTTTCCGTGTGGGAGTTAGGTACTTCCTATGCTATAATTTGTTTATCAAATACGTCAGACTGCTTACCTTATACCATAAACATTATATACATACCTAGTGAACAAGGAAAATATATATCTATCATGAAAAAGGTACAAACTGTGATAAATCATCAAACTTTATGAATTAGGAATCTACGAAGTTTTAGACATTTGACAATGATAGCGTTACTCTAGTTGTACAAAATTAGGTATACCTATTACTTTAATAGAAGAAGGTCTAAAAGGCATTTAAATCAGAAGCTCTTATTCTATATTGGATAACATAGTTGATCAACTCTGTTGCTAGAAGGAGTTCTCTATCTCAACCCTGACTGACGCTAAAAGTAGGTACACCACTCCCTATAAGAGATAATTAGCTAAGTATTTCTCGTATGGTAACATGGTACATAAGTATACGTATAAGTGTATTATGGCATAACCAGCTCGGGTCCTGGAGTGAAAGACAAAGACCTCTGATTTCCATCGTTCACCGAAATCATAATTTTCAGTGGTAGGACACTATCCATTCAATAACAAAAATCAAATAAATAAAATACTGGCGAAAACAACTCAAGATTATTAAAAAGATCAAAGTGCTTCAAATGTCACGGCTTTCACACAACTAACAAACAACTATTGTTATAATCTGTGATGGGTTGAAATAACGCCTGCTGTCATTTTTAGTGTTCCGTAATAAGAAGCTAATAGATTCTTTACTCTCCATTTTTTTAAAAAGATCACTACATCGTATTCCTTTAATTGCAGAGGATCGACTGTGAATAAATTCACAAGATAACAAGAAATTTGTATAGTTAGGAATTAGATAACGATATATACTCGTATAAGGGTTAAAATAAATGAAACTCTTGAGAGTAGGAGATATTAGATTAGTAATATTTTCCAAAATTAGATATTGCTGATCAGCTGTTAAATGTTAATAAACGTGCACATGTATGAGCAAATAATACAATTGCATATTATACATACGTCTACTGCAAAGAAATGTAACTTTTCGTTAATTCTATTACCCCAATTCCCAGAATGGATGAACACTTGGACGTGTCAAAATTAAAAGCTGCTATGCGATAACATCCTCGCTTTCTAAAGTGATGGATTCAATGAATGATCATCGATAGATCCATCACCATTCATTGATAGATGAGCAGATAGTCTTCTTGTTTATCTAACACGCCGTGGTCAGAAGTTATCGCAAGAAAAGACGAGGCCTTAGCTGATTTACTCGTAGGTGTTAGCTTCGACATCGCGTAAGTATTTGACTGGGTCTGACATCGTTTCCTTTAACGAAGACACATCCTACGAAGATTTTGAAAGTCTATGCAAATGTATTGCCAATTTTTGATATATTAAAGTGTTTGTAGATGTCTCTTGCTCAGAAACAATGCCTATTATCGCTGACGTACCACAGGGTTCTGTTTTATCACCGACACTGTTCGTTCTACACTTAAACGAGTTGTGTGCACTTGTCGATTAATAACAAAGATCACAGGCCGCAATAATATATCTCGTAGCGAATCAGAAGAGAGTAGGAGTTGAGTTGTGTTTAGAGGTTGAGTGCCTGCTAGGAAGTCTCGGAATACGGGTAATGTTCAAAATTTCGCGCCCGAATTTTAGTCACAGATTTAATTATATTTTACCTAGATTATGCAGTATTCCTTTCGTTACGAGTAACAATAGAAATGAAACAAGAAATAGTTGTAACGTAGTTTACTGTAACGAACTGCTTGATTCTGGCCAATTATCCAGTTTTTGATTTGTTAGAAAGTCATTAACAATTTTGCCAATCAACTAAACAAGTAAACTATAATGAATTGGCGTATTCGTCTTAAATACCTGTTTATGATGGGTCCATCGGGTAGGTATATAAATAAATAAATTTTAGATTATTTTTTTAGCAAATTCTGTTACACGACTGTGTTGTCTCGACGACGTCAATCAAGAAATATATATATTTAGATGTCAACTAACACCAAACGTTCATGGAAGTTCGTAATTTATAGAATATAGAATTGCGCAATTATTATTTCTAACAAAATGTATTTATATTTTTTATTTCTTGTATAAAATGTGGAAATGGTCGGAAACTGGGGGTGGCAGCGTGGGCGGGCGAAGGCAGCGATCCAGTAAAATCACGGAAATGAATGAGTTTCTTTATCCGGGGTGAAATCACCCTGGAAAAATCAAACTGAGTTCCACGCAGGTGAAATGGTAGGTGGCACGTACCCACTGTTATAGTAATTATTGTATAGTGATATATCCCTGAGTAGCTGCTGACGGTGGATTCCAATTAATTAAAATGGCGGAATCGTGACGCATATTGTACAGAACCCTGTTTGCGCTGGTGTCACTTCCACTTGTCTAGTTTTCTCCGCAATGGCAACTGTGTTGGTAACTCCGATAACAATCTGAGTTACGATTCAGATTGTGTTTATTAATGGACGCTACCGCTGTTACCTAATAATAATAATAGAAAAAAATATTATGGAAATTAAGGTTATTTTGAGTTATATCTGCTGGTACAGTCCCACCAACTTATCTGTTCAGGCGGCAAAAAAAAGAACTACAACATTCCTTCAAATTGTGACAGTTTGTAGTTGATTTCCTTGACCAGTAGCGCCCTCGAAAACTGCACAGTTAAGTTGGTGGTACTAAACGGACAGTGACAATTTATCTATTTAAAATGTAAGGTAGGAAGGCATTAAGTTACTAAGGTAGACGTTTCTTTTGCTGTACTCTGATGTTAATTTATATTAATTAATAATTAATTAATATTCTGTGCTTATTTATACAACTAACGTTAAGAATAAAGATAAGGAAGTAATAAAGATTAGTAAGTAAGTATACATTTTGTTTTGTAGTCATTAAAGTAATAATTCTGTAATATATTTTTAGTTCGGTACCAAACTTAATTATTATTGGTAGGTCATCATCATCATCAGCCGGAAGACGTCCACTGTAGAACAAAGGCCTCCCCCCATAGAACGCCACAAATTGAAGACACTTGAGTCTCGAGAACCTTTCTTCCCCATCGGTTATCAGTTCGTCGAGCAATGTGGCCCGCCCATTGCCACTTCAATTTGCTAATTCTGAGAGCTATGTCGGTAACTTTGGTTCTTTGGCGAATATAGGTAGGTACTTAAGATTAATCATAAAAGTACCTAATATATTTTGTTTTTATAAAGCTTAGGTACGTTCAGTTTTGTTATTGATGTGAGTAGGTACATACATCACAGTGTAAGGCTTCCTTTGTATGTGTTAGTTATATATAAAGGAAGAGGAAAACTCGTTTATAATATATGGACTGTGAATTTAACTGGGAATTTTTGGTTGCTAGGGATTAGGTATAGATTCTATATCGGTACTTAATGTACTATTTTCAATTAAATGTTTAAATAATGTCTATTATAGGCTATTCTACCTAATAAAAATACTAAATACTGACTAACAGACGAGTGGCAATACACAACCTAAGCTGACGGGTCTAGAAGCATGTTTTTTCAGCAAGAGAAGCGCTCGTAGCGAAGTTTGCTTAGCCGTTCTTAATCGATCAGCTAAGTTAAGCAACGTCCGTCGCGGTCAGGAGTTGGATGGGTGACCGCTAGTGACATTACTACTGAGCGCTTGCGTGCTTCGGAGGGCACGTTAAGCCTTCGGTCCCGGTTGTTGTCTTACGATGGTTACAGCATGGTGGTAGGGCATTTTGCGAATGCCCGCCGGGCTAGCTTCCACCCTCAAGTAGAAAATCTGTCACCAAGCCCCTAACAGTGTGTTCCGGCAGCTGTCCTTGAGAGCCAGTAATTCTAAGCTAGCCTGAACAACATCTTCGACGACATCACTTATCATCAGGTGAGATAGTGGTTAAAGGCTAACCTATCAGGCATAAAAGAAGTACCTGCATGCAAAATTAAGTAACACTGGATACTTAATTGAACAAAAAAAATATGACTTAACTAAGTTTATATGGACTCCGCTATAGTGTCTTCAGACACTAACCATTTACTACAATATAAAACAACGTAGTTTCGTTAGCGTAGGTAGTGTAACGTATACCTACGCTAACGAAACTACGGGCGGAAAGCAAATAGGAGATAAGAAAAGAATATATTATAATACTATACTTAATTTTTTTCACTCAAAGTGAACCAGAAACTTTGCCAATGCCAATTGACATGTTATCGGAAACATATAGGATATGAACTTAGTTTAAGATATGCGTGTCAGTCAAAATTACGCTTTTCCAGTAACCTATTACCGGCCTCGACTTCTGGCTTCTCAGAACGAGAAAATGACCTCAAGCAAGAACATCATTGGATGTTAACACGACCCCATTGCTTACAAGTTTTTGCAAGAGTTGGAGAAGGTTTGAAACTTAATTGAGAACTACAAGCTTACCCACTTGAATAGTTTTGAAGCAATGATGGCTGAGCGGTAATAGCTATGAACTGCCGTGCCGCAGGTCCTTAGTTCGATCCCCACCGCCGGCTTGTGCTTCACAGCATGTTGGAAGGGCATTTTGCGATTGCCCGCGTGTTTAGCTAACATCCTCAATTAGAAAATCTGTCGCCAAGCACGTAAAGGTGTGTTCCGGCAGCTGTCCTTGAGAGCCAGTGAGATTATAGGCACATAAGACTTTTAACAACTATGTCTCAAAGTGAAGGCGTAGTGCAATTCGTGACTTGTGACGAAATGCATCTGTTATAGGCAGAGGGTAGTACGCTTAACATCAGGTGGGCTCGAGCTTGTTCCGTCACAATAAAAAAAAATTACAACGTATTTTATGTATATGAGTCACTCCCCGTGGCGTGCCGGGCTAGAATGTCACCCTCCCTTTCTTCCCATGTGTAGTTAAACGCGACTCGAGCTCGACTCGTGAGCTTCTTTGCAGAAAATCTTTGTTGGGATTATATAATATATATACTATGTACGGACATTTCGGCAACACACCGTGATGATGTGTTTTCATAACTGCTTCATTAATCGGTAAAAATATTTGATTTGCAGCTGTTTTGAAGTTATTTACTCCTTAAGAGCCCTTTTACATTTTGCAGCCTTCTCACTCGCACTTTTAAAGATAATTTCGAATAGCAACAATATGGTTTATATTTTTTAAAATGTGGTCAATCATTATTTTGCTGCATGCAACTATAGATGTTCTCTACTAATTTTCATTTTAATATCTGTTATGGGGGATCCAAAACGCGTAATTTAGTTATTTTAAGTTTTGGGCCTCTAATTCTAATTGGACTCAACATGTAACAAAGTAAAAATATGTTGAGAACATCTATAGTTGCATGCAGCGAAATAATGATTGACTACATTTTAAAAAATATAAACCATATTGTTGCTATTTGAAATAATCTTTAAAAGTGCGAGTGAGAGGGCTGCAAAATGTAAAAGGTCTCTTAAACGATAATGAATTTTCACATCAAACCCGCGCTAAAATGTATCCTCTTCTGAAAATGTTTAAATCGAACCATTTGAAAAGTATTCTTATCGCGAATTTTGGCGCTTTTTTCGTAAACAAAAGGTCGTAGCCGCCACGCGCAGCGCGCATTGAGATTGGTCTTCGTTTAATTCATGTTTTGTTTTATTTTCCGTTACAAGTTTCTAATTTTCAGAATCGCCCTTTTCTCCAGCTTTACCGACCCGAATATAGGTTCTTCTAACTTTCACGCGCGCTTAATATAATGGAATCGGATTTAAAACAGTTCCTTCTTCATTTGCCTGTATTTTGGCACTTAGAATATCTCTATTAAGTTTAAATTTGCATAGAACTGCATCAAGTCAATCTCAAGACATAATATAATAAAGTCCGTACTAAGGGTGCATACCATTTGAAATTAGATTCGCTAAAAACGATCACACTCCCAAAAAGTTGTTCCACATGGATCTTGGCGTTATTTTCGCCATAAATGCTATGAGGCTACTGGAACAGTTTGAATTCCCTACATCTAATGTCAAAAGTGACAGAAGTGGCAAATTTTAGTGGCATTCTTAGCGTTCTTATCCTAAATGGAACAGGGGATGACAGTTACAAACGATCACAGTGATCACAACCACAGACGCAAATGTGATCAAATTAACGTTCTTAGCGACAAATGGAACATACCCTAAGTATTCATGTACTCGTAGCGCAGTATAGGTATTTATTTGTAGGTACTAAATCGCCACATAATAAGCACTGATAAAATTTTAATTACCTACAGCTTACAGTCAAACGTAAACAAAACCATTAATGCCTACTGATGAAGTCAAAGACCTATTCCCGTAACATCCGGTATAATGACTCAGAGACCTCAACCATCACAAACAAAGCACTAAAAGCTTACTATTTCACAGCACGCGTTCAAAACAAAACGATTAGCGTGCTTCGGTGTCGGATATGCAAAATATGATATGAAAAAACTGCACAGAAGGCCTTGACAGTAGTGCCTTGTTGTGTTGTGACATAGGTATGACTACGAACGCTATGGGAAATAGTTGACACGTGTAAGGTTCGTTGTACACTGTTGATCTATATGGAGGACAATGGGGGTAGGCATCGATTAAGTGTCACACACAATAGGTGCCTACTTACGCGCGTGGTAGAAATAGAACGCGTCTTGCGAAAATATCAGTATACGGACTTATGATTTATGAACGCAGCTTAAGTGTTCTAAATAGGCAGGTGTGTAATAAAGTTGTGTAATTAACCGGGATTATTTTTATAAAAAGAATATTGGAATGCGTGATAAAAAACTTTTTACACGACTGTGCAAAAAGGAGTGTTTTGTTTTCAGGGTTCATGACGAGTTTCTTTATTCCACCATAACTTAACGGCTCCGAATTTAATTTATGAGATATCGTTAGATTCGTCTTTACAGCGCAAGCGATTTTGAAGCGCTCGTAGCGAAGTTTACTTAGCTGTTCTCAACCGATCAGCAAAGTTAAGCAACGTCGCGCGCGGTCATGAGTTGGATGGGTGACCGCTAGTGACATTACTACTGAGCGTTTCCGTGCTTCGGAGGGCACGTTAAGCCGTCGGTCCCGGTTGTCGTCTTAGGATGGCAGTCGTTATTGCTTGGTGGTAGGGCATTTTGCGAATGCCCGCCTGGCTAGCTACCACCCTCAAGTAGAAAATCTGTCGCCAAGCACCTAACGGTGTGTTCCGGCAGCTGTCCTTGAAAGCCAGTACTTCTAGGTTAGCCTGAACAACATCGTCGACCACATCATCACTTACCATCAGGTGAGATAGTGGTCAAAGGCTAACCTTTTTTTTTTTTTTTTTTTTGGCGTGGGGAAATGCTGTTACGCATTGCCGTATGCGGGGGGGGCATACGGGGTATGACGGACTCGGCTAAAGGCGCCCATACCGTCTAAAACCCCACGGTGTTCCAGCGTCTTCGACTGATGACGGGGGGCGTGGGACCGAATTATTCTTACCACAGCCCCCGTCGACGCCGCTGCCCGCTGTAAAGTGGCGGGCCCTCCTCGGTGAGGGGTGTCAATAGGAACACCCCTCCACCTCGTGTGATGCCCCCCGAACACGGAGGGGGCATCAACATCGCGAGAAGACCTATCTCTGAGGGGCGCCAGATGCCCCCGCATCCGACGGCCCAGGCCCTCTCAGCGGAGACGGAGTGCGGGCTCGATTAGCCCGCACCCGTGTCCGCGCTCTACGGAGCGGAAGAGAGAGAGGGTCTCTCTCCCTCTCACGCTCCGCCGCCTCCCTCCGCGAAACAATAGTTTCGCAGAAGGAGGCTACTGCCTCCCAACATCTCTCATCGGCTACCATCCTGGCTAGGATGGTCGGCAATGAGAGATCCGTCCCAATGACCGCGACCAGAGCCTGTCGCGGTTCGTCCTCTCCAGGGCATGCCTCCAGTGCGTGCTGGGCAGTGTCTGCTGCACAGCCGCACAGATGGCATGCCGGGGAGGCTTCTCGTCTGGCGATGCGATGCAGGTAACTCCCGAAACAACCATGTCCCGAGAGCACCTGCGTCAGCCTAAACGAGAGCCTCCCATGTCTCCGATTGATCCACTCGCGGAGAACGGGCTGAATAGCATCGAGGAGCCGTCGACTACTATTCCCCCTTTGAATGGACCCATCGAGGAGTCGTCCCTCCCACCTTGCGAGAGCCAACGCCCTAGCGTTGTTGCGCCAATGCGCTAACTCTCGCGGCGCCGGTCGCTCGTCCCGCTCCCGCGCTCGCACTCTGCGGCGGTAGACCGAGGCCAAGACTTCGGCCTCAAGGTCCCAGGGGAGAAGGCCAGCGAGGGCGCATGCCATCTCGTGCGAGAGTGTCCGATATCCCCGGCACACTCTCACAGCCATGGTCCGTTGAGCTGCAATCAGCAGGGCGGTCTCCCGCCGATCGAGCCTCCCGGACCAAATGGGGGCTCCGTATAGGGCCATCGAGCTGACCACCGCTGTATAGAGGCGGCGGCAGCTGCCCTCTCCACCCCCGATATTGGGGAGGAGGCGACTCAGTGCGCCGGCTGCCCCCAACAATTTGGGGGACAGCCGCCGCATGTGCGCCTCGAACTTCCACCGGCTATCAAGGACGACGCCGAGATACTTCAACGTCGTCTTGACGGGGATGGAGGTTCCTCCCACCACAATAGATGAGCCTGCAGGTGGCGCCCTGCGGGGACCATGAAAACAAATGGCCTCCGACTTGTGGAGCGCCACCTCCAGACCCAGCCTCCTGATCCTGGCCACGACCATCGCGACTCCGGCCGTGGCGAGGATTGCCGCCTCCCTGTAGGTACCCCCCTTGGCGGTGACCAGCGTGTCGTCAGCGTAACAAACGACGCCGACGCCACTAAGGCCAGCGCCCCGGAGGGCCCAGTCATATCCAATGTTCCACAGCAGGGGCCCTAAAACAGACCCCTGAGGGACGCCGCGCGCCATGGGGCTCCGACCCTCCCCGTTCATCGTCGGGAAAACTACCTCTCTATAGGAGAGGTAATCGCCGACGAGACGGCGCAGGTACGGCGGCACTCGGTGGTACTCCAGACCACCGAGTATGGTGGTCCAGGGCAGCGTGTTGAAGGCGTTGGCGATGTCTAAAGACACCGCCAACATCACGCCGCCACTGGAGCACGCCTCCTCGGAGAGATCGCGGACGCGGGAGATGGCGTCCAGCGTCGAGCGACCTCTCCGGAACCCGAACTGGGTGGGCGCCAAGTCCGGTCCCGACGTCTCGAGGTGTTTGACGAGGCGGGCAGCGATCACCCTCTCCAACAGCTTACCCGCCTCGTCGAGCAGCACAATCGGACGATAGCCCGAAGGCTCGTCCGCGGGACGTCCCTCCTTCCTGATAAGAACGAGTCTACCCCTCCTCCATCTCCTGGGGAATTTCCCCTCCCGAAGGCACCTGTTAAACAGGGCCCTGAGAGTGGGGGCCAGGTGCTCCAAGGAGAGAGCCCATACACGACCCGGTATACCGTCTGGTCCGGGTGCCGTGTTCTTGGCCCTCATCCTGAGCACTGCTGCGCCCAGCTCCCCTTCGGAGACTGGGGCAGGCTCGTCCTCCTCCGCCTCGGCTCAAAGGCTAACCTTTTTTTTTTTTTTTTTTTTTTTGACCCGGGAAAATCCTTTATGGATACCACCCGGCTCCGGGGGGAGCAGGGTGGTTATGTGGGAGTCCTCGCCTGAGGGGCCTTACTACCCCCACGGGGGGGTAGTAACTGAGGTTACCCACTAAAAACCCGGGATGAGCAGTCTGCCGCCTAGTCGGGGCGAGATGGGGTAGCGTTAGCAATCACCATCTCGCCCCGGGGCTCAAAGGCTAACCTAACCTTTTTTTTTTTTTTTTTTTTTTTTTTGACCCGGGAAAATCCTTTATGGATACCACCCGGCTCCGGGGGGAGCAGAGTGGTTATGTGGGAGTCCTCGCCTGAGGGGCCTTACTACCCCCACGGGGGGGTAGTAAGTGAGGTTACCCACTAAAAACCCGGGATGAGCAGTCTGCCGCCTAGTCGGGGCGAGAGGCTAACCTAACCTAACCTAACCTAACCTAACCTATCAAGCATAAAAAAAAAAAAAAAAAAAAAAAAAAAGTGACACTAATTACCTACATTAAAAAATCTAACTTGCAGAATTTAGACCATATTATAGCCATATTGTGAAATGATTTTTTTTTCCCAACCCTTAGTTAGTTGCATCAAAATGAAGGGATTTAATGATAAAATTGAGAATTATAAAACTTTTTTTTTTTTTTATATGCCTGATAGGTTAGCCTTTGACCACTATCTCACCTGATGGTAAGTGATGATGTGGTCGAAGATGTTGTCAGGCTAACCTAGAAGTACTGGCTCTCAACGACAGCTGCCGGAACACACCGTTAGGTGCTTGGTGACAGACTTTCTACTTGATGGTAGCTAGCCAGGCGGGCATTTGCAAAATGCCCTACCACCATGCTATAACGACTGCCATCCTAAGACGGACCGACGGCTTAACGTGCCCTCCGAAGCACGGAAACGCTCAGTCACTAGCGGTCACCCATCCAACTCCTGACCGCGCGCGACGTTGCTTAACTTTGCTGATCGGTTGAGAACAGCTAAGTAAACTTCGCTACGAGCGATCCGAATTTAATGATACAATTGAGAATTATAAAACGTTTAATTATAAAAATTATTTGAAGTCGGGTTTTTTACTTTTTCAATTAATTTACACTTGTTTTTCTCTTTTATTATTACTTAATTATATAAATTGACTTTTCTTCGAAACAGAAATAGAAGACGTGGAAGATCTGACAGCTTGTCCCCTTTCTGATTTTGTCTATTATTTCTATCTTACAAACATTCAATACACAGAGTGGATCTTTGGCTCCTTTTAGTATTAATAGGAAGATAACTTAATCTGTTTGTATGACTATGATGATAAGATCGTATCTCCTTACCTTAGTTACTTTTATGAAGCGTATGCCAAGCGTAGAGATTTTGGCATACCCCTTAATGTGGGAGGCATTGTGTAGTAACCAATTTACCTAGATAAACAAGAATGTAATGCCCTCAAAACGGGGAAAGAAAAACAAGTAGGTACCACCTACCCAACCTAGAAATATATCACCAATTCGTCACATCTGAAACATGTCTGAAGAATTCACCACAAAGTGCCAAAAATATTTTCATCGTGACAATTCGATGGGATATTTTCCTCATACGCCGATGACGGATCCGAGAATGCCACGGATCTGCGTGTATCCAATTAGAAACTCCCGACTTCCGGTGGATGATGAGGGGCTTGGTCGGTGGCCAATGGACATCAAAGTAGAGCCGATTCGTGACAGTTGCAAAACGCTTGACGAGTACACTCGAAGAGAGATATCTACTCCTGTTGACGCACTGTTTGTTTAGTAAACAGATTAATAAAACAGATTTCTACTTAAGGGAGGTAGCTAGCATGGCAAGCACTTGCAAAATGCTCTACCCCCATGCTTTTAACGACAGCCATCATAAGACAACAACCGAGACCGGCTCATCCGCCGGTCGATATCGTTATTGAAATTTAATAATTGTTAAAATAAAAAAAAATGTAAAAGCACATGATATTTGCTTGTTACTTTAAGTAGAGCATTATGATAATGGTCATACAAAATATACAGACATGACATTACAGTACATGGTCATTGCTACAATTTAAAGAAGATAATATAGGCTATTTATATGGTCATTGCCACAATTTAAATGTAATATACACCGTGTCCCAAAATTCAACGATAAGCCGGCATCGGTGCATGGACCTACTTATGACTACTCGGGAAAAAATAAAAAAAAAATTATAACTCTTTTTTTTTTTAATTACAGAGACTTTTATAAAGTTGCGCCAACTTTTAATAAAACTTGCCATAGTAGTGTCCATACTTTTTTTTTTAACCCAGACTATAGAAAGTGCATAGAATGTTAAAATCTATGAAAATTATAAGAAAAATTTTTTTTAATACTGATTTTTGTAAAATAACTACAGACTTTCTGTAATTTTAAAGGATTGTGGTAGATAGCCGTCCTTCTTAGGTTGCTAATGCACAAAAAATATCAAAAATATGTCAAAAATTGTGGTCATGGTAGTTGAAAATAGCATAATGGGTATCGAATATCGATGAAATTTATAAAAGTCTCTGTAATTAATAAAAAAAAACAGTTATAATTTTTTTATTTTTTTTCCGTGGAGTCATGAGTAGGTCCATGCTCCGATGCCGGCTTATCGTTGAATTTTGGGACACGCTGTATAAGTGAATTCTAACAAGTTTAGTTTCTGAGTTAAATTCAAAAACTGTCTAAATTTTTTACTTTGTCGGTGCCTCATTTTAAATTGGCTTTGTACTTTATCAGTGAATTCTAAGTCTAAAGTATTAAATCCCACAAATAATCATGTTAAGATGCGAAAAGCATTTTTTTTTTGCCACCAATTCATGTGTTATGTTCCAGGAAAATA
Organism: Plagodis pulveraria; assembly: GCA_963890685.1. NCBI lineage: Eukaryota > Metazoa > Arthropoda > Insecta > Lepidoptera > Geometridae > Plagodis > Plagodis pulveraria. Next base: position 4,556,239 of record OY982968.1, read on the forward strand.
ATTTAATTGAATTCTATTTTTTTTTCATCAAATCATCTCATCTAATATTTGTTTTTGAGTCAGCATTTTAAACACAACTTTCTTAAATTTCATGCTTATATCTATTTATTTGCTTGAAATCTGTGGCATACGGATGGAAGATAAACAGACAGACTGTATATAGAATTAAATAAATAAGGGTCTCTTTTGCAAAAAAATCTAACATCATGTTTGATATCTAGGTAAATGCTTTACCATTTTACAACTACGAAATCAGTCAAACACTTATCCATTTAATTCTATCACAGAATATCCTACTCTAATTTATTATAATTATGATCTTCTACCAAAACTTCTTACAATACTTCGTCGTAACAATTTTGATTTGAATGTATGCCGCTTTAATTCAATGACTCATTGGAACAAATATATATTTTTTTTCAGTTGACTGTACCTAAATTACTCCATTATGACTCCATAGTGGCGATGGTCCGGCCGGATGTTTGGGAAATAAATCAAATTGAGAGGACACCACAGGCGCCACATTTCCACAAAACTATTGAGCAAATGCCACTATATATCATAAATATTATTGGCTAAGCCTTGGCCAGTTTGATATATCACACTCGAATACAAAACAACCGCATATAAATATTATTTTGAACACAGAAAAGTAGATTTCTATTTTGGTTAGGTAGGAAAATACGCTAAATAGAGGCAGATTAGGCAGTTAAAGGCACAACGGCGGAAAAGGTTTGTTTATCATTCAAAATCGGGTGGCCAACTTCCATCTCTTAATTCAGTCTTATATTAATCTTAATTTTACAATTTTAATTTGCACTACCACACATCACTATAGTAAACTTACATAAGAACTTCAACGTGAGAGCGGGCTGCATGCATTGGATCAAGTAATTTGTGCGATAGAGATAGCACTTTATGAACATTATTGTTTCGTGACGGCCACGGTAAAAATCTTAGTATCAATATTTTAAACTTGAAACAATGACGTTGATGTTCAATATTAGTTTTTAAAATGTGAGAGTTGGGCCCCAGCGTGAAAAAGGGCTTTTAATCCGCTAATCAAAACTAAAAAAAAATTGTATAGTCATGTGCCAAGTTCCACTCTTCATTGTTTTTTCTTGTACTCAGTATATACGCTCAAAAGCACAGTTATTTTTTGGCTCATATCTTTGAAACCCTTCTCAGGATTCTGTATCCTAGAACTCTTGCTCAGGTTTCAATATAAATACTTGCGCATTTAACAACTTTGCATAACAAATAACTATTACAACTACTACAAGATCGAATAAGATGAATTTAAATAGGATGAATTTGGAAGCATACGTACCTAACAAAAAAAAAACTTTTATAAAAGTACATATAATACAAGGTTATTGGAAGAATTCGAACAACCTCTTAGGGTTGACTTCTGCGAGTCTTAACAAACAATTTGAGATGATTTTTTTTGTTTATTTATGTGTATTTTAAGGAATGAACACGAGGACCACCTGATGTTAAAAGTATCATGTGTCTGTAATTTATTGTTTCATGTTTTTTATTACTTTGCTCGATGTAAATATTCAAAACTCTATTCAAAGGGATCGCGGCGCTTTGTTAGGATTAGCAGAAGTCAACCCTAGGAGGTTGTTAGCATTTTTCCGATAACCCTATATACTCATAGACTTTAAACCTTTCCTTTATTTTTTAGAGAAGTCGCTTATAAGTATTTATTTTATTTTATTTAATAACTTCATCTTATTTTCAAAAACTTATCAGTAATTCTTAGTCAATGCGACACATTTTTTTTTTAATTTTTTTTATGCCTGATAGTTACCTTTGACCACTATCTCACCTGATGGTAAGTGATGATGTGGTCGAAGATGTTGTTCAGGCTAACCTAGAAGTACTGGCTCTCAAGGACAGCTGCCGGAACACACCGTTAGGTGCTTGGCGACAGAGTTTCTACTTGAGGGTGGTAGCTAGACAGGCGGGCATTCGCAAAATGCTCTACTACCATGCTATAACGACTGCTATCCTAAGACAACAATGCCCTCCGAAGCACGGAAGCACTCAGTATTAATGTCACTAGCGGTCACCCATCCAACTCATGACCGCGCGCGACGTTGCTTAACTTTGCGGATCGGTTGTGAACAGCTAAGTAAACTTCGCTACGAGCGCTTCAAAACGTGATCATAATGCTGGCTAGACGTTGCAATCCATCAAGGCATGCTGCGCACGCTGTATAACGACTGGAGAATTTGGACTGCCTGTGGACCTACAATAGTCTTTAGGCCTCAATACTTTCGTAGTAGTAGCTGTAGTGTTTTGTTAATATAAATAAGTTCGTGGTTTGTCCACCGCGCCCACATTCGTATATCAAATCGTTACGGCACCATATAGTATATTTTATCAGCTAGTTTAGAAACAAACAACGAACGGTTGGCACTTAGAATTTTAAATACAATTTAAATATCTATTATTCTGATACGAAGCGAATACAAAGTGATAGTGTAGGCACCTACATGTATTACTAAGTTTAATACACTTATCTTGTGAAACGCATTGTGACGTCAATACGACATACTTTACAATAATTTTATCATATTATTATGCTATTGATATGTTTGAAACAGAGAAGTATTCAGGAAACGGTATGGGGGTAAAGAAATATAGTGTATTTACTTATATTCGGTTAGAACATATTTTATTTATTATTATTATTTGAAGTGTAAGGATCAAAAATGTCAAACCTGACTCCAACTTTTTCTTGTGTAATTATATAATTTAAACCTTCAGTTGATATAAACAAAACCCGATCGATTGCGAGTTAGGCTCGCAAACTGATTGTTTTGTACAAACATATAAAGTGAATATTAATAAATAAATATATTATAAATGTCTCCTAAAATAGCTTTTCTTCAAGATTCGAGATCCTTAATCAGGAGTCCGACCCGCAGCGGGCCAGATATAATAATTAGTTGTTATACGTTTAATATTGCACTATAATCATACAAATTGTTAGTATGTATTTCCGTTTTTACGATAGAGCAAACATAAAAAAATTAAAACACGGAAACTTCCTTTCTAACCCCATAACCATAGGGTTCCAAAAATACAACCCATCAAAGATCGGGATGGACGGACTAAGGCTTAGTAAATAGGTCCCATTTTCTAGTATATAACCCAAAAATATAATTTGTATTACTAAGGTAAACCCCCTAAGGTCCTCACTTTGACCATACACGAAATATAGCTTAGCATATATGTATTCATAATTGATTAAAAGCAGCTTGTATGCATCACACACGCCGGCGTCGTTGCGTGGCGTGGTAGCCACATAGCGTTCGAGGCTATTCAGAATAATTTATTAATAATTATTAAAATTTCTTGACAGGGAACCGTAACTTGTCACTTTTTATAGCATGCAATCTTCAATATAGACAACTAACCCTACATACGTAAGTAGAGCTCCCTTGCTACTCCGATTTTTTAACCAGTTTCGACTGCCCTCCTATAGGTTCTCCTATGGTTGACGATGCTCGTGGTAGTTTAAGTAACAGAATAGCCCCGTATCTACCCGTGGGTGTCGTAAGAGACGACTAAGGGTAACACACCAGAAGGTGGGCAGCAGCGCTTTCTGAGGAACTGATATCTCACACTGCGATCCCCAAGACGTCTGCTATGCGTGGGGACAGTGTCAAACGATCCGGCTAATATTTAATTTTACGGGAAACTGCCGAACACGAAGCAAAGCTAGGAATTAGCTCAAGTACCTGCGTGCTCCATTTAGCTTAGTTTGAACACTTACGAAACTACGTTTTGTATGAAAAGCGCTACTTCACACTTCCCTTAATCACTACGACTGAATGTTACTAGGAAAATAACAACATGCTTTCGAAAAAAATGTATCGGTTGGACATTTTATGTACTTATATGTATAATGTTTTTTTTTTTTTTAATTTATTCGTTTGAATTTGGTATGTCTACGGTAGTCATAATAATGTTATGTTCTTTTTTACTTTTTTTATGTAAATGCATGCAATGATAGCAGACAGCGGACAGATCTATTCTAAAGACCATTACTTGTAATAGACCTATTCTCGCAAGACTATTAATGAATAAATAAATAAATAACACAAAAGGTCTAATATCGAAAGTGGAAGCTGTTTAAAATGAACATCACACCATTCTTATTATTTTAGTTTAATTAAAACTAAAAAACTAATTACATAAAACTATTGTCCAAACCAAAATAATAAAACCGTCATTTCAAATGACCTTTAGACCGACTAACCAATCTAATTATAGCGACAAAACTAAGTCATATACGTTGTATCTAATTTGAACATGTCCGACCCGTTTAATCCGAGGTTAAGGACTTTTCCTTGTCACTAAGCTCACATAGGCAAGCTAGCAGTCGTATCGTCAATATTAAACAGGCGTATTGTATGCTGATGCTATATGCGTTGTATTAGCATTGAGATAAGATTGGGGCCTTTCTAAAGGAGTAGATGAAGTTTTGAAGATAGCGAGGTCGTTTATCTTACATTTATAATAACATATACCTACCTATGTATACTGTAACAGCCGACTCGTCCACTGCTGAACACAGCCTATTAAGGGGGTATTTGCCATAATCCCCACGCTTGGCAGGCGGCTTGGGGATCGCAGTGTGAGATGGCAGTTCTTTAGAAGGTGCCGCTGCTCACCTTCCAGTATTTTTCTCCCTTAGTCGCCTATGACGACACCCGCGGGATGATATGGGGAGGTGCAATTCTAACCCGGCACCCCACGGGGGGTACCTATGTATACCTACTTTAAAAATATATTTGTTAAGACGTAACAAAGAAAAACCTTGTACCAAATGATTTTCTAATTGTTTATTTTGATAGTAGATATATCTTTAAGTATTTTATGTTTATTGAATACATCGCTTTACATATACGTGATACATGGACCTGATCATAATTATTAATTTAATAAACTGAAAAAAAATACACATCATGCAAGTGCCTCTCCAGATAATTGCAACATACTCCAACACGTAGTAATTAAACAACTTTAAACGGTTTAAATCGCGTATATTTATAATTATTTTTATTTCGCGATTTAAATCGTTTAAAGTTGTTTAATTACTATGTGTAATAATCGCAAAAACCTAAGACAACATTATACTCCAACACGGTTAGGATACGTTGTTGCGTTATGGAATTCCAGTGTCTTCCTTCCAGCTTCATCACTAAATGAGGCCTTGGATACACAGTATAGTATTTTATGGATTTTTAGCCCCACTAAACAGTGGGCCAAATATCCATCCTACAAATGAATCCAATTAAATATCTTTTGTCCTCCATATTCACTATCAACCACCTTCGAATGGGCCGTGTGACACCTGTCAAGTTGATATGAATAGTCATTTGCAATGTCATCGTCATGATAACTGTCATTGTATAATAGGACTCGATGGATTGCGCAACCAGCATGAAAGACACGTGCTGTATACAGATCAAGCTGTATGTGAATCAATACTTTATAATATAAGTGAATATTTGAAGCGCTCGTAGCGAAGCTTACTTAGCTGTTCTCAACCGATACGTCGCACGCGGTCATGAGTTGGATGGGTGACCGCTAGTGACATTACTACTGCGCGTTTCCGTGCTTCGGAGGACACGTTAAGCCGTTGATCCCGGTTGTTGTCTTAGGATGGCAGTCGTTATAGCATGGTGGTAGGGCATTTTGCGAATGCCCGCCTGGCTAGCTACCACCCTCAAGCAGAAAATCTGTCGCCAAGCACCTAACGGTGTGTTCCAGCAGCTGTCCTTGAGAGCCATTACTTCTAGGTTAGCCTGAACAACGTCTTCGACCACATCATCGCTTACCATCAGGTGAGATAGTGGTCAAAGGCTAAAGTATAAGACATAAAAAAAGTACGTAACACTCTTACATATGCAATTATTAAAATTAATCGTATTAAGACAAAGAAAGAAAATCCTACTAAATAAAAACCTAAGGTTCCCCCGTGGGGTATCAGGCAGAGCTGCACCCTCCACATCTTCCTGAGGGAGTAAAGGGAGCGGGAGTGTGGGAGTAAGAGGCGATGAAGGGAAAAATACCGATACATCGGTAGCAGAAGGTTCCTGAACAATAAATAACTGGTAATAGTTATTTGTTACGCAAGACTAAAAGTTATTTGGCGCGAGTACTTGCATTGAAAGCTGAGGAAGCGAAGGATTCTAGGATTGAACTATGAGCGAAGCGTTTTTTTTAATGTTATTGTGACGGAACACGCCCGAGGCCCACGGCCCACCCGATGTAAAGTAGACTAACCTCTGTCTATAACGGACGCAATTCGTCAACGAAGAATTGCACTGTGCCCGTCTCACTGAGACGTACAGTTGTTAGGTCTCATGTGCCTGTAATTTTACTGGCTCTCAAGGACTGCTGCCGGAACACACTGTTAGGTGCTTGGCGACAGATTTTCTCCTTTAGGGTGGTGGCTAGCCAGGCGGGCATTCGGAAAATGCCCTTCCATCAGGCGGTGAAGCTCAAGGTGGGCAGCAGCGCCTTCTAAAGAACTGCCAACTTACACTGCGATCCCCAAGCCGCCTGCCAAGCGTGGGGATTATGAGAATACCCCTTAATAGGGGAGGCTGTGTTCAGCAGTGGACGATCCGGCTGATACAGTACAGTACAGTATAGTATATGTACATATAGAAAGATTATAAAAAACAAAGTATATAAAATGTTCAATTAAAGAAGCAATAATAAACGTTCATATCATATCTAGACTTGTAGGCATGATGTTCAGACCGAGTCTAGACGTAAAATAAAAGAAAAACATCGGATACACGTGCAAAACATCAATGGTCTGATGTCATGCCTTGTTTTATTTCCATCAATATTCTTCTTGATTCAGCTATTCATAACATCTACTGTTGACCTATTTTTAAAAGAAATGAGTCATTACATCATTATTGTATGTTTTTTCCTGCTATATGCGGAACGTCAAGTTTATGATATTAATCGCTGAAAATATTCAAGTTATCTAAGCAGTGAACCTACGCCATTATAAGTCATAATTAAACAAATTTAAACGGTTTAAACTCTGACGATGTTTTCTTTTTATTCTTGCACATGAATCTAAAACTTTCCTAAGTGTAGGTCCTATTATGTGGTCCGCAAATGATATGATCCACGTTTGGTTTTACCCTTTGGGAGACCAAACGAACGTAATTGTGAGTTATGAGCAGCGTAATTTCTGTTGCATTCGGTTTCATACAAAAGAGCAGTTTTGCCGTACGACGACGCACTATTAGTTATCCACATGTATGCAACAAAAAATCCGCGACCGAAAATACGCGGCTACACACACAAAATTACGCTCGTTTGGTTTTACCCTTAATTAAACTGGCTGTTATGGATAGCCTTTATGTACTTGGGGACAGACTTTCTATTTGATGGAAGTATTCAAGTAATATTTTTGAGAAGCTCAAGCAGTAAAGTTCGATGTCATAGTTGCCAATGAGGATGAATGAAACTAGTTTTTTTTTTTTAATTATTTTTTTGTGCGTGATTTCTTATAAGAAAATCCAAATGTCTGTTTCATAATCGCGTGTTTGTCGCGATCCTTATCAGACTTTCACTGAAGTGACATTGTATACGTAATTTAAGAGTCTATTTCCCGTATTAGTTATCTCTTTGTTTATACTGCACAACGTAAACATTTTGGCAAGTGTACCACTTTCATTCATTAATGAGTCAGCATCTAGATGGCAGATTGTGAATGTGACCATCGCGATAGGCATTTACCCAGCGAGAATGTATGTTGGCAACACTGCCAAAACTACAATAAAACCCCTTTGATGTATAAAAACAGTAAACAATGTCTTAAATCATAATCCTCCCAAATACCCGAGGCGACATTCTAGGAGAATGACTAAAAATGTTTGTCGAACAAACCAGTAATAAAACTACATGACAATTAATTTGATATTTCAACATTAGAACCAAACAAATAAATCATGTAATGTCCATACTTATAAGAAATAAATATTGTAAAATTTTTAAATATTACATAAGAAATGTCATGTGAGATACTGATTGAGATCTAGAATGGTCCGAAGAAATAAAATATTTCAAGCCCATCAAAAGACCTGTCTTAATGTATGTATATTTGAAAATACATATTATGTATCTTCTAATTTTTTTTAGTAAATTTAAATTAAACAGTGACAATCACGATTACAACACTAGGAATAAAATAGCGGTGCCAGGTTATAGATTAGCAAAGACAAATAAAAGGTTCTTATTAGATTATTGTGTACGAATTTATAATAAAGTTCCCAAACATATTACAACGCTCACAGAAAGGAAATTCAAGTTGCACGTGAAAAATATATTGATTAAGAAATCATACTACACAGTTTGAAAAATGCCTGGACAACTCCGCCTCTGGCTATCGCCTGTCACCTACGTAATTTAAACAAATATTTTAATAAATTTATTATAAAGTAAGTATGTAACACATAGTCAAAAGACGTTTAAAAGAATGACCCCGATTTACTAAACATTGTATTGGTGACCTTCATAAGAACGTCGTAGACGCCTAAATTGAATAAATGATTTGGACTTTCACTATGAATCTGAATATTGATCAGGGAAAGATATGGATGAAAGATTAACGTATGTAGCAGAGATGTAAACATAAGAACTACATTATACTAGATTAGGAATAAGTTTATCAGAAATCTTGAAAATAGCGCAATTGACAGAAAAGTCAATTAGAAATATGAGTAGAATAGTAATGATATGATATTAGCATGTCATATAAGAATGAAAAATATAAAATTAGAAGTGTTGAATCTGAAACAATAATAGCCAAGCGGTAATAGCTATGTAAGTCCATGGTTCGAGCCACCGCCGGCTTGGGCTTTACCAAATAGTGGAAGGGCATTTTACGAATACTCGCCTAACTACCTACCACCCTCAAGTAGAAAATAAGTCCCCAAGCACTTAGCAGTATGTCCCGGCAACAGTCCTTGAGAGCCTGATCAATTGCAGGCACATGAGACTTAACAACTCAAGGAGACTGGTGTAGTGTAGTTTGTCACTTATGACGAAATCTATCTGTTATAGCAGAGGTTACCACTTAGCATCAGGTAGGCTCCTTGCTTATTCCGTCACAAGTATAGTCACAACTTTTTTTTTTGCATGGATATAGGGGTTAGAGGAAGGCAAAAGAAGGATTGCGTGAACAAAAATGTGAGTATTGAAGTAATAGAGCAGATTCGAAGAATAGTTAATTTTATGCCAACCCCAGTTAGTGGAATAAGAACAGAAAGAAAGTTAGAGATTAAACACGATGAATCATTCATAACGATAGAAGTAATAATATTAGTTATAATATTTTATAACTAATATTATTACTTCCGGGATTTGTACCGTGGTGATTTTTATTTTTGAGCTCCCGATATTTCGACGCAGTTGCATGCATCATGATCGCGGGGTGACTGGAGTAACGAGCGGTTGACAAAAATCAAGAGCAGGCGAAACGGTCTACCCTCTTTCTTTGTCTTTTGCTACGTGTACCACTGGAACTCGCACTCGACTGAAAGTTTCGACAAAATACACTCACAGTATCACTGCACATGTTATTAGAGTCACTTTTATGTGAACGTGTAACATTTTTCGATTCTCTTAATACTGCATTCCCGAATTCAAATCCCGTAAGTAATAATATTAGTTATCTAGTAAGTCGTGATAGTTTAAAAAAGTGTTTATTATTTTATACTTGTCAACAACTCATAGATCTTAAAGTACACTTTACAACAGGTTAGTAAGGAAATCACAATAGAGAGTAATTAAACAGAGTAAGCAACCCACAGGTTATTACCGGCCTATAAATAGACGATATATTCCCGATTACTCCTGTTTGGCAGCATAAATGAATACGTTGTGTAGCCAAGTGTTAAATGATATTGAAATTAACTTTTGAAAAAAAAAAAAAAAACTAACAGAGGATTCAGCATAGTATTTATTATCACAGACATAATTTAGTCTAAAGAAGTTTCTATTCTATTTTCCAAGATTCAGTCTAAGTTTTCAAGCGAAATTCAAGCGTGAACCCTTTTTGAATGCTAGGTATATTATACCTACCTAGAATTCAAAATAGTTCACAGTTTGCTTTTTGAGTAGCTTCGTCGGTATCTAGAGATATGGATATTTATTTTGGGTTCTATTGGAACACTATGAATTAACTATAAACTAATAACATTGTCTAATCCTACACATAAGTAATAGTCAATCCTAATTTGGGCTACTTTATGTCTGAGACAAATTCATCAAAATCAGTTTTGTATTTAGAACGTAACGAAGCAACGAAGAAGACCGGCTGACTCAAATTTTCATCTTATACATTAGCAAAGGCTTTCAAGAGGTTTTCAAGTTTTTTTTTAATGTTATTGTGAAGGAACAAGCACGAGGCCCACCTGATGTTAAGCGGTATCCTCTGCCTATAACAGATGCATTTCATCACAAGTGACGAACTGCACTGCGCCCATCACCTTGAGACATAGTTGTTAAGTCTCATTTTGCCTGTTATTTCACTGGCTCTCAAGTACTGCTGCCGGAACACACCGCTAGGTGCTTGGCGACAGATTTTCTAGTTGAGGGTGGTCGCTAGCCAGGCGGGCATTCGCAAAATGCCCTTCCACCATGCGGTGAAGCTCAAGCTCTGGGCGGGATTCGAACCATGGACCTGCTGCGCGGCAGTCTATAGCCAATGCCACTGAGCCATCACTGCTTCAACTTCAAGTGTCTATCTTTGTCTAGTCAAAAGCAATTACATTTATAGCATTTTACAAACCATCAATGGTGTAATAAAATTTAACATCAGTATTTATTGCTAAAACACTGCTACTGTACTGTTATCTGGCAATCAGTTTTAATTACAACGATCTTTACGATCTCTTTGAATGACGTAAACATTACCATCAATTTTACATGAAGAAGAGAGTGTGCTGTTATTTTATTATTTATGGTTATTGTATTTGCATGATATTTACACATTTTTTCCCGGAATTCCTGGTGACCAATGTTGTAAATACGCTAGTTTATTGCGTATCAGTTCTGAAGCCAAATATTTTGCGTGCCAATACTTTTATGTACTAAAGTGTCGATGACAAACACGCTATGATATGTTACAGATCTCGGTTTAGATATTATATTTTTAAAGCAGATAACGATTACATCTGTGTAAATTTTTTTTATCCCTGCCCTAGTTTTTAATCCTTAGTACGTCATTACGGAAATCAAGGGTACCTATCTAAGTCATAATAACGACATATTTATTTTTTCTTTTTTCTATGAAAATTAGGTGAATTATTATATTGACTTAGAAGCTACGAATAAATTACATATTTATTCATAGATTAGAAGGGAGTAAAATAATAATTTTACGGTGAGCGCGCTTTTTTGAATCCAAAATGCAGAGATTCTACAGTAGTATCTTGAGCGCAGCAAGGGATTCAATATTCGTTAGTGGAAAAATATTATTACAGCAGGGTGATACACTCGTCTTTTCCTCCCCTGTATGAGGGAAATGTAAAGGAGATGCTTTTAGATACAACTTACGAATATACATACATTTCTTGAGGTATAATGATTTAGGTGTTACTATTTCCCCTTTTTTATTTATGAAAAAAATTTTTGAAAATTGAATTAACTGTGAATGATTGGTGCAGAGTAGGTACCTACTTACAATTTAATATAAATGCACTAAAAATATATGTAATAAGCGTTTTTGTAAGTGTAACCGCACGCTGCCCCTCTTTCCAACCAGTCAGTGACTTTTTTTCATAAAATATCTTCGTTTTGCAGATGAAATATTATACATGTTACCTCTTACTTAGCAGCATCCATTAAAGTCTAGTGGAAAAAATACCTACTTCCCTAACATTCATCTGCGAACAAAACAAAATGTTTCGAATAAGTGGGATGAAAACATCATCGCAGCACCACGCCTGTATTTATATAAGTATATATATTTTTTTGAAGCTAAAATTTCATACTATCATCTGCTAGGTCGCCATTCCCCCCGTAATATCCTTAATAGGGCCCTGCCTACTACGGGGTGAAATATAAAAACGCTTACGGAAAACACTTTAGCTCGCTAAAAATGTCCTCCTTGTTATCCTAATCTAAGCATCATCGCTGAGTGCGTCATCTAATCTAATATAACCTTTTATCTAAATTAGGTGTTTTCTAAATGGAGGGCGGCGCAAGGTGATGTTAATAACCGAATTTTCCTTAAGGAAGAGGAAAATACCTGAAAAATGGGGGTGTGTATCTTCATTGTATTATTTAGGTACCTCAATAGATAAGTTAAGTAAACGTGTTTAGATGTAAGTTGAATGTAAGTAAGCCACCCCACCCTTCCATAATGGGAGAAGATGAAGCAGATGGCTCAGTGGCATTGGCTATGGACTGCCGCGCAGCAGGTTCATCGTTCGAATCCCGCCGCGGGCTTGAGCTTCACGGCTTGGTGGAAGGGCGTTTTCCGAGTGCCCGTCTGGCTAGCGACCACTCTGAAGTAGAAAATCTGCCACCAAGCACCTAACGGTGTGTTACGACAGCTGTCCTTGAGAGCCAGTGAAATTACAGGCACATGAGACTTAACAACTATGTCGCGAGCCAGTGAAATTACAGGCACATGAGACTTAACAACTATGTCTCAAAGTGACGGGCGCAGTGCAATTCATGACTTGTGATGAAATGCATCTGTTATAGGCAAAGTTACGCTTAAAATCAGGCAGGCCACGAGCTTGTTCCGTCACAATAAAAAAAAAATTTGGGGGAGGCTATGTTCAGTAGTTGACAATGTCCACTGACACCACAGCTGATACAGTACGGAATATGAATATTAATTAATTTTCATTAAGCACATGTCATCTAATGAATTTTAATATGTTCATTAGTTAATTCTAGAGACGAATTACTTAGCATTCCATGTTGCAGAAGGCCAGGGGCCCAACTCCCACCTTTTAAAAACTATTATGGAAAACCAACATCATTATTTCAAACTTAAAATATTCATACTAAGATTCGTACCACGGCCGTCATGTAACAATAATGTTCACATAGCGCAATATCTATCGCACAAATGCCTTGATTCAATGCACGCAGCCCGCTGTCACATTGAAGTTTTATGTAAGTTTACAATAGTGACATGTAGTAGTACAAATGAAAATTATTAATGTTAGGTTAAGACTGAATTAAGAGATGGGAGTTGGCCCCCAGGGGTGCCTGGGGGCCTGGGACTCCCATCACGACGTCATCAATGGTCCCCTTCACCGCTCGAGCCTCGTCCCCTGCCTAAGCAAAGGTAGGATCCTACTAATGCCACCTTAGATACACTTTCTAGGATGGAAGTTACGGTGGTTTTTTTATTAATACAACTCCGTATTTTAACGTATTAATTAAAATGTATATATATTATATAAGTACCTATAATATATAACATTCATGTAATATAATCAGAATTTCCGGTCTAAAATAATTATATTTCATTGTTTGTAGGTTGTTTTATCAGCTTCAGTCTTAATTTGATTTGGTTTTACGAATTTATTTCTCATAGTACATTTATAATGAGATCTTATAAATATATTTACAAATAATTAATTTAATTAGCAAAGTATCTAATATTATTTTTAATACTGTTGTTTGCAATAACGCCTGCTATGCCGATTACATTCCAAAATTACACCAAAATTATCCCGCACATGACTTAAATTTTTCCTATAGTATATTTGTAATTTTGGAATATTTAATATTATGTTCAAGTTTCTTTTAAAGTTTTGGCATTTCAGAGCCCTTGAGATCCTTAGGTATCTCGTTAAATAGTCGTGTACCCTCATACAATATATTTGGTATGTCGTACTTAATAGTTCTTGATTGTTTTAATTTTAGTTTATTTGTATTTCTTAGGTTATATTTTAATATTTTTTTTTTAATTTTATATGAGACTGTATTTTTTGTAACCATCATTTATTAATACATGAATTGTAATTATAAAGTGGTTTTAAGTTAAAAATTCATTGTAGACTAGTTTTTGTGAAATAGTTACATAGATAATTAAAATTATGATAAAAAATTGACTTCAAACATAAAATACGCATTATTAGATTTATTAGGAATAACTAAAAAAAATATCGTTTTAGAAAAATACTTAAATCTAGTGACAATTTACCTGCCGAGCCGACGTCAAAACGCCACGTAGCCAAAACGACTAATTTTCGATACGTTTCGCTTCTGCACGAAGTAGGTATCCTCAGGTCTTGACTCTTCTAGCGCACGATCGAGAAAAGACTCGTGAGAAAGAGAATCGGTTGTGCGCTCGAAGAGTATTTTTTATTGTCTATACTGTATATCTAGGTAATATTGACTGACTCTCGTGTCATGTGATCTATCTGTTTAGGTACCTGGGTTTAGCCTGCCAGCGTAGAGTGTTGTGAAGTGGTTAATTTCTCGCAGTATCCCACTAAAAATCAGCTTTGAAAAATTTAAAGGTCTCTGAATAAAATCACCATGACATACCGTTGGACGGACACACGAAATTTCGGGTTTTATTTCAGTGTGAAGTACAGTAAAATGTAAAAAAATGAACCGACTTCCAATACTAAAAAGTATGAAATAACTTGTTGAAATCGGTACCATTTTCCTTCGAGTCATCGCCAAGCACCTTACGGCGTGTTCCGGCAGCTGACTTGAGAGCTAGTAATTCTAGGTTAGCCTGAACAACATCTTCGACTGATAGTGATGATGTACACTATCAGGTGAGATCATTCCCATTATATAATCAGACATCCAGGGATACTCAGAAGCGTCACCGCTATATGGTGGATATTCCATTTACCCGAACGAAGCGATTTGCGTCTTCGTTTATCATACAAACCGCCAGGGAATGGAACACCCTGCCTGAGTCTGTGTTTCCGGTTAAGTACAATATGGGGAGTCTTCAAAATGCGAGTGGATAGATACCTTCTGGGTAAGCGCGCTCCATCATCGATCGCATCATCACTTAACATCAGGTGAGATAGTATAGTCAAGTGCTACCCAGTACAGTATAAAATAAATATGGTAAAAGTTAGTCCATCAACTAGAAATAAATTAACACTTGTCCATACCCGGATTGAAAAGCGAGTCGTAAGAAATTCTGAAGCCCAATTTAGAAAATTTAAATCCTGAACAGGTAAGATTCAGTTCCCATTCAAAGCAAGCAAAAAAATACTTGTCAAAACCGTAAGAAAACGTAGAGCATAGCCGAGGCGAATAGTCCTCGGGGAGAAGAAATTATACGAAATACACAGCATAAATATTAAAGTAAATAACTTGTAAAGCGGCGCAACTAAAGCAAAGCTTCCTTGTTGACATACCAAAGCGTACCATTGTAGATTGTCTTACAAGTAAGAAACTGACATTTGAAACCCGAGCACAGCCCAGTGTTGCAAACACGTTTATCTGTAGGAACATGTACCACCGTTAACTGTTATTTTGATCTGTGCAGCTGTGGCCACGTCTTGCTGATATAATAAATGATTTTATTTGCATCCACCTGCCTTGCATCTATTATAGCTCTGACAAGAGAAAGACAAGTATACCATTTCTCTTCGAAGACAGGATATTTCGAACTAGGCTTAAGGCACACATTGCAAATTGATCTCTAAGCATATTCAATTGAGAATGAAAGTTGATTGGAGGTATGCTTTGTTGGTAAGCTATATAAACACATAATAAAGCATCATATATCTCATGTCGACAGTTACAAGTTTGTAGATATTAAATTAGACTGGAAGAGATCGCTATCAGAATACATTTTCCATTTCAGTTGTGTTACAGATATTAAAAAAGGCTCAAAATAACTGCAATCTCGCATTAAACTAGGTATAAACAGTTCTATGACCACTGACTAGACCCAGGAGCATCGAAGATAAATCAGTTAAATATTATACGTTGTATAAAAAGCACATGAATATTATAATAAGTTCCATATCTCTGTAATAGGGCTTACAAGAGCTCTATATCCAGGTGCCTCACCGTTGCAATACAATAAAACATGCATAACTGTATACAGCTGATAAAATAAATAAAAGCTTTTATGTCTTTGAAATAGAGACCAACCCAGCGTGCCCAGAAGAAACATTCAGTGTGGTAAGCACTCCGATACAAGATGCGCATCAAATAATGCAGCTCGTAAATGAGATAACAGGTTTTATAGCCGTGTAATAGGGTTTACAGGAATTACAAGAGATGCAGATGACATTGCAGTTGTAATAATAGTTGAGTTGGACAGCTGGCTGAGTGCCAAGCAGCGGGTGGCGAGAGTGGCGTCGACCCTTCGAGTGGACAACGTACGTAAGTACCCATCTCGTGCCGCTGGCTATAGGAGAACTCGTGATGGACTAAACAATCGTCAGGCGGGAGGGAAAGTGTAATATGTTTCATTTGCTTACGAAATAGAAAACATCAAACTGAATTTTCTGGAGTATGGAAACGCGTAACACCGAAATACTTAACCGTTCGTGTTGTACAATTCAGTACCTGGGCGAGTATCCGTTTGGGATTGATGTAAAACTATTAAACTAGTAGTCTCTTGATGAGACTAAGGCAGATATTTTGTCCATGGAAATCCTCTAGTCTTGACTCTAACGTTCTTAAAATTGTGCTCCTGATTCATAATGTTGTGTAGGAACACAACTAATAGTGAAAAAACTATAATAGGGTAACCTATACCTAATACATATTATAATTAGCCCAGGATTTGGTTCCTCTGAGTTAGATCGCAGGAAGAAAGTAAAATTCTCATTGATGGGGATCATCAGTGGATATTTTTGGAATATAAGTAGGTATTTAGATTTCTGTATAATGTATCAGCCGGATCGTCCACTGCTGAACACAGCCATTATGGGGGGGATTGCCATAATGCCCATGCACGTATGACAGGCATCTTGGGGATCGCAGTAGGAGATATCGGTTCCTCAGAAAGCGCTATTGCCCACCTTCTGGTATGTTATGTTACCCTTAGTCGCATCTTATGACACCTATGGATAGAGATGGGAGGGTGATATTCTAGCCCGGCACCCCACGGCCCCAGATTTCTGTATGCCATAATCGTAATAATCACAGGCACCGGCCTGCGAGCACAATGCTGTTCCTACGGTCACAGTGGTGGAAAGGTCACTGATGAAATGGCAGATACGGCTGCCGTCCCTGACATTTATCTGCAACAGCCCTAGCCCTGTGTATCAACCTATTAGTCACGATACTTATCGCAATAATAAACGAACTACAACAAATAACACAAGAAACGGTAAATCTATATCTATATACTAATATTATTAAGAGGAAAGATGTGTATTTTTGTATGTAACGAATAAACGTAAAAACTACTGGACTGATTTTGATGAAATTTGGTAAGGAAATAGTTTGAGATATAGGAAAGGACATAGGATACTTTTTATCCGACTGCGCAAAAAGATGTTTTGCGCGATAACCGACATACGCGCGAGCAGAGCCGCGGCCGGAAAGCTAGTATAAAATATTTGACGACCAAAGAATTAAAATATTTGAAAAATATTTAGATTTAGAGAGGTAGATAACTAATAATTTTGTTATCATATCACTATAATATGCATGACCGATTCTACAGCTAATTAAGGGGGCTAATCAGATCAATTACGAGCTTGTATTGAAAAAAAACATGATTTGGATAGATTGCAATCTCAATCAAAAGTTATAGTTATTTTTATTTAATATTGATTCTCCTTCTGTATCCGAAGTATTGATATGTAATTAAATATTGTGAAAATAGAATGTAAGGACTTCTTAACTTCGAACGCGTGAGGGGTTCATCTGAAAACCAGCGTTGCGTGCACAGTGCACTCGGCATTATGCTGAGATGGATCCCATTTGACACGCATAAATATGTATGTTGTTAAACTAACCCCTAACCTTATTACTGCATTGTATTTTCTTACATACTGCATACATTGTAAATCATTTAAATTTAACTAATTATTGGAGTACACAATTTTATACTCCAATCCTGGACTCGAGTCCAGGTGGCCGTGGAGGTTCATCCGACGCGATATCGGAGGACGGGGGTTCGATTCCCGCCTTGGGCATAAAAAATGTTGTACCATAATAATTTGTTAAATATATTTTCGCTTAGCACGCGCTAGTGCTTGTAATCATATTTAGAAAGCATTTAAGTTGTTTGTGTCTAATATACAATATATATTTTCTTTCTTTCTCTCAATCTCAATGCGGCGCTTCACGACCTTTTGTTTGTCCAAAATGCCAGCGACCCAAGGTGCTTCTCCGCTACGTTAAGGAGTTGGGATGGCTTGGGTGGGTAGAAGCTGGCGGGGGAAATGCACAATACACCCCAAGCGGGACGTCAGTGCAGGACATATCGCCTCCAAATAGAACAATAAGATGTGCCAAAATTACAATACAGAACCTTCGACGTCAGGAACGTTGGACGAGTAAAAAGTTACTCGTAGTTTGATAGTAGGTTATCTCAGATACAAAAAAAACCTCATAGATTTTGTTCTCACTTGCAATCGAGTAGAGACGTAGAGTTTATTTGCGTTACTCTCAACGCATTTGTATGACGTGACCGATGATGAAGCACCAACATAAATATTATGTACATATAGTAACTCTAAAGGCCTGTTTCAGAATTTTCGAGTAAGTTCCGGTTATACTACCCAGAATATATTTAATAAATAAAACACTACCTTTGCGTTTCACATTCATCGATTTAGCCAATCCTTTGCTTGAAACGATGCATGTTAACTGTCATTTTTATCATTCAGTTATTTTATGTTCTGGGTAGTATAACCGGAACTTACTCGAACATTCTGAAACAGGCCCTAAAAACACAATCCATTACTTCACTACTCTACTGTTATATGGTGCTACTGAACTTTGTACGAATTATTATTGTGTTACCTTTAAGCCCCAAACAAAAACAGAAAGTTTAACTTGGATTCCATAATTACCTGAACCAAAAACAGAACGATTAATTAATATTTTATTAATTATTGCTCGAATTCAGATGGGTGTGATGCTTACAGGTTGGGAAATACAATCGAAAACGGTTGATTCTAATCAAATCGAACGCCGGTTCAGAACAGGACGGTACGCGTTTCCTATCGTCTGACTTTCCCTTATAGTAGGGTTTTTTATGGGTTAAATTTAAATTTAACCTCTTAAATTTAGGGATTGTTGGTGAAAATAGACACCAATGATTCAAGAGTCCCATATTAAACGATTTGCCGTGTTTGTTACGCTGCATAGAATAGTGATTTACACCAATTAGGTATATACCTTTGTAGATAAATACTGGCAGTAGTACGTAACGTATCAACGTAAATAATATATTTATTTATTTAAGGGAAATCCAACAGCTCAAGTAACTTACATAAAGTCAAAGTAAGAAATTAGTACTCAACCGTTGTCTGGCTGAGTTTACGCTCGTACAAAATAGATCTAGATCATTATGCCTGCAGATTTTATTGAATTGGTTGCTGGATCGCCATTGGAATGAATTCAACGTAGTTAGTTCCTACAGTCTTTTGAAACACTCGTAGCGAAGTTTACTTAGCTGTTCTCAACCGATCAGCAAAGTTAAGCAACGTCACCCGCGGTCATGAGTTGGATGGGTAACCGCTAGTGGCATTACTACTGAGCGTTTCCGTGCTTCGGAGGTCACGTTAAGCCGTCGGTCCCGGTTCTTGTATTAGGATGGCAGTCGTTCTAGCATGGTGGTAGGACATTTTCGAATGCCCGCCTGGCTAGCTACCACCCTCAAGTATAAAATCTGTCGCCAAGCACCTAACGGTGTGTTCCGGCAGCTGTCCTTGAGAGCCAGTACTTCTAGGTTAGCCTGAACAACATCTTCGACCACATCAAAAAAGTGGGAGTACAAATAGGGTTACATCGAGTGGTTTTACAGGGGGCGTTAATGGAAATTTTGCTTAGCAGCTGAGAACAATCAATTTTGTTTGTAGTTATTTTTAGATAAGTCGGCAATTTCGTGTCTTTTATACAGTGGAAGAAAGATATATAGGTATCTACACTTTCAGGGAAACATATGTACTCACTCTGAACCAATGTTACCATGATCTAAATGTGAAAAGGCGACAAGCTTCTCGTCTGTGGCTTACTGCTTTAGCAGTTTGTGGTTATCGTTATCTTGACCTCTCTAATGGGTCTGGTTTGGACTGAACGGGCAAAACAACGTTTATTATGTTGTAATGAATAGGTACTTAGCTTATCTGAACTATATATGTTGCCCACATACATTACTTATGTGATTATTGAAGTTAAAAACTACGAAATATTTAGATCAAATATATCTAGGTAAGGGTTTACATAAGTAAGCCCTTATTAGATGCCCTGTATTAGATACTTTTCTTATATACCTGGTGAGGATAACCTCACCAGGAATATAAGAAAATCTAATACAGCCTTTGAAATAATAAGCCGCTCTTATTCATTTAAATCAATACTGCCCGTGGCGCGCCGAGCTATAATTGCAGCTGTAACTCTTGTTATGAACTGTCATCTTAAACTGTGATCCCCAAGCCGCCTGCCAAGCATGGGAGGCGCAGATTCTGAAGCAATGATAGCCGAGAGATTATAGCTATGGACTGCGGTGCTGCTGGTTCATAGTTCGAATCCCACCGCCGGCTTGAGCTTCACCGCACGGTGAAAGGGAATTTTGCGAATCCTCGCCTGGTTAACCCTTCAAGTAGAGAATCGGTCGCCAAGCACCTAGTAGTGTGTTCCGGCAGGAGTCCTTGAGAGCCAGTAAAATTACAGGCACATGAGACTTAACAAACTGTATGTCTCAGGGTGACGGGCGCAGTGCAGGTTGTAACGTGTGATGAAATGCATCTGTTATATAGGCAGTGGTTAACATCAATTGGGCCTCGTGATTGTTCCGTCACAATAAAATATAAAAAAGATAAATTACAATATTATTAATAATATTTGATTTTAAATAAGAAGCTGCTCATCATCATTCAAATCAATACGACAAGACAAAATTCTCCAGTTATGCGCAAATCGAGCATACCTTCGAATAACTAATGTTAGGTAGGAGTCTTACCCAATGACACTATATTTACAAATGGAAAAATACTTTCATATACAAACGTACAAGATAATAAAAAAAAAAATGTTTCAATGAGGTCAGTACCAAACGAAATATATCCCTCGTTACGGAGACTTTGTATAAACTATAAATTATACTAAAACATTCATAATTCAAAGCAACCGACACGCCACCTAAGAGCAAATCGAGCTTCACTCGGAATAACCACTCTGAGGTAGGGAAATGTCAAATAGAAATAAATGTTACGCAGAACGGGAATAGATCGAAGAGAGCGGATCGTGAGCACGGAGTACTTAGACACGGGTGCCTAACCTAAAGTACTATACTATATAGCTGGGGTAAACATATTGCACTTCAGGTGAAGCGAGCTTCAAAACGGCAAATTTTGAAGCATTGATGGCTCAGTGGCATTTTCTATAGGTCCATCACAGTTACAGTTAATTATAATATTTTTAGGGTGAACTTTCTGGTCACTTCTCCATACTAACGTCCAAGGGTGCTTACTCCCATCTTTGAGGTTTTGGATTCTGAGCTAAGCATGATATCGATTTATCTACAAATTTGTAACGATACAAGCCTAAATAATGCAGAAATAAATCGAATTCATGCTTTACTTTGAACCTAAAATCTCAAATAACGGAGGGATCACCCTTCGACGTTTATGTTTTATATAGAAAAGTGACCGGCCAGTTCAACGTTAAGTTGGGTCGATTCGTGGAACCCGAAATCAAATATTGCGTCATAGATTATCAGAGTATCAGAGTTCATAGTCTTTTCTTCAGGACCCATAGTAAAAATCAGAACAGATCCATTTATACAAAGAATTCATTACTGTAAAATTTTGATACCTAGTAATATTAACGATAGAAACAATAATTAAGTCAAGAACTTTTAAACAAAACCCAAGAAATAAAAATATAAACAATAATCGGAATTTCTAATCCAAACACTTACAGAAATGGAATTCTAAAACTTGCACCACAAACATTGCCATAGACGCTCCTTGAATTTAGAAATGGAGGGATATGTTGGAAAAATAGAAGAACTTTTTGAAATAATGCTGCGATAAAGGGAGCCATGGTTCCTCGACTTTTCGCAATTTGCAATACAAATTATGGTGATTCGGATTCAGTTCGAGCAATCCGGATTTTCGAATGCTGAATTTAAATTCAGACATTAGCACAGTTACTTGCGCATTTCGATTCTCCTTTGTTGACTATTTTAAAATGTTTTGTAAAAATCTGGCGCCATTTATGTTTTCGTAGGAAATTTAGCTACATAGCCTGTAAAACTAATTTTTAAGTCCATAATATTTATGTATATAAAAGCAAGCAAACTCATCACTAGACTCTCACATACCGAGTAAGTGCTTACTCGGTATGATATTTTTCTAGTATATAAACAGTGAGATTTAAATTATTGGACAATGCGAACTTGACCTATTGTATTTCTAACACAAATCACTGTTTGACATTGAACTGTTAAATCTTTAGATGCATGCAGCTCGAAGTATGTCTATCTAGGAGACGGAGCTTGTAGTAAATCTCAATTTGTATTTTTTTTAGCAAAAAGGCTATCCCATAGGCAAACTTCTTTATACCAATTTTGGTAGCCAAAAAATTTTGCGGAGTCTCAATGACCGTCTCCGTCGAGCTTTCAATCCAGACCAATAAGATAAATGAAATTGAATTAGTGCAAAGGTCAGTGTGACAGATACTTCGACAAAGTAAGTACTAACTCACAACAGTAGAAGTGATTCCTTTGTCTGTTTATCTGTCGTTATTGGGTCGTGATAGCGGGGGTCGGGGGTCGCGCGTGTACCGGTTGATGAACCCAGAACCACTTGCTGACAGCTGTCACGATAAGAGTTCTATAGATGCCGATACCTAAGCTAACATAGCTGTAGAATAGAATAAGCAGACAGACTTAACAACTTAAAATAGTGCGCTGAAAATAAATTATTAAGTACATTTAATAACTTACTTAATATAAAAAAGTATCGTGATAAATAATGAGAGCGATGCAGAAGTAGTGATAAACCACTATTTAGAAAATAAGAAATGTATGTAGACGCGGAAGTTAAGAATGATGATTATCATTGAAAACGGTATGATTTAAGTTATAATTGGGATGCATGAGTTAAGATTTAAGATTGTATTACAGAGTAGATAAAAGAAACGCAAGTTAATAAAAAGTTATTAAATCGATATTTAAAAAAATATTGAGAGCTCTCATCAGACACTTAAAAATAATAATTGGTCAAGCAAGGAGTAACTAGATGAACTTTGACTAGCTAGAAACTCACTAAGTAAACGGAATGTTTTTAAAGATAAGGCATAACAGTCAATATAGTTAATACTCGGTACATTTTATTATCAACAATTTATGGTTCTATGATAAGATGTCAACAAGAGAACCTCGCATACATGATTGAGCAAAACTATACAAGATAAAGTATTTTTGCCAAGACCTTTAGATGACTTTTAAGATTATATTAAAACTTCAATGAGAACCTTGATTTGATAATAATTATGCAATGTATAATTAGCAAATCAAAGTCTGTCGAATTTAAGATAGGGAATTAACGAGTAGAAGAATGTGTCTTTTCAAAATATACTTTGAAATTATACTGAACCTTGCAGTAATTAAATAGATAATATATAACTCTTAAATTATTTTAATATTTTTTATTTACCTCTATATTTCGAAAGCTAACGTTTAAAAGTGAAGTTAACGAAAATGTGAAGTAGAAAATAGAGTCTTGATCCCGTTTATTACTGATATGCTTAGTTTACCTGTAGCGCAATGGTTAAGAAATATCAATGTCGAATTGGTAATGAACATGCACAATTCTCGTAGGGTAAGGCAAAGTAATTACATAACAAACGTATTTCGCAAAATGAGTAGATAATTTTAGAAAAGAGAAGAATATAATAAGTGCTTCATATTTTATCTCCCTAGGCCCAGAGAGAAAGCTTAAAAAAACTTGATATCACTGTCTGGTTGATTGGATAATTAATGTACGTAAACTATTAATACAGCAATGTTTATAAGTTATGCAAAATGCCATTTAAATGTAGGTAAATACGAGTAGGTACTTATATAAAAAATAATTTTATCGTGTTTTCCAATAAATAGGTCAAAGTCAGTTTATCATTTAATAATAAGCAAAATAGCGCGATAACATTTAGCAAGTTCCACTTCCCAGGTTGCTTATTGAAATATGCGAATGTTTTTTGTGAATAAGGTAATATATCGCCCTGCTTATTTAAGTTCAGAACATTTAACAGAGATATGGGATACCTAAACTGAAACTGACAAATTACGCCTCTGGATTCAAGAAAAAGCTATTGGCAAATTAAGATGATAAGGATAAATTAATTTTAGGCAAACAACTTTACATAATATGGGAAATTATTTCGAGATATCCAGTGTTTTACATATAACATAATATTAACCCTTCAGGTGACGTACATCAAGAAAGTTCGAGTATATTTTGTGATATCGACTATTATGATGACTTAATAAGTGTATTTTAAGCGTCGCAAGTGCCGAAAAGATTACATTATTACCGAAGGTATTCTAATGTCTTTTATAATATTTTATGAATATTTGTGTCTATCTTATGTATCAGCAAGTCTAATAATTAAAAGATATATATAAACTGGTAAAAGAGAGCTCTTAAGTTTAGCGTAAGTATAACAACGACTTCAACAACTTATAAGGTAAGTACTTAAGTACCTAGGTACTAGGTACTTCTGTAAGACTAGGTACTAGTACCTAGGTATTTAAGTACTTACCTTATAATTTGTTGTAGTAGTAATTTACGAGTCCTTTTAGTGGTCCTAAGTTATGGATCAAAATAAATGTAAGAGTAGGTTGGTAACATTGTTGTAAATTTGGCTGACGGCGAGTGTTGAAGTCGATTGATATTCAAAAGCGGCTCTCAGCTCTGTTTATTTTCAAACAATGTATCTTCACACATTGGACATTGCTCGAAAATAAACAAAATCAATGAGCGTTGAATGTATGCAGAAGCCCGCATACAATTGCATCCTGCCGGCGCGGCGCGCGGCGTCTGCATCAGTATTCGACGTGGGCTCCCGGACACGGCGCGATGCTCACACTTCAATAGAAAAGCTATCTAGCGCCCGCCGGCGTATCGAATATAAATTACATAAAATTATAGTAGACGCATAAAATCCGCGGTACGTGCCGAGATCGTGCGTCGCCATTTTGAATTCTAAACGCGCGCGGCGTGTTGTCGTCGTCGACAACAACAGCGGTGGTGGCGGCAGCGGTGGTGCGGCGAACGTTCTCAGCCCGGTGCGGTAACCCCGTGACCGCGCGCACATATTGATGCGTTGACCGCCCACGGTTACGAATTAACCGGCCGAGTTTATTTACAAGTCGATATCGTAAGTGGAGTGGTTGCCGGCCCGCAGTGGCCCGCGGGGGCGCCGCCGGCCGCGGCCTATTACGTTACGACGATGCCAGACTCAGAAAGAGGCAAGCGGCCGCGGCGTCCATCGCAGACGCGTTTATTGTTTTCGATTTACACTTTTTTGGGTGTTTACGATTTGAGGCGAGGCCGTCGCGCGTCCGTTTCTGATTTGATTTCTTTTTATTGCTTCTCGACTATAGCTGGGTTTATAACGAGGCGACCAGGTACTTCTGTCAGTCGTAAAAATGCTCTCTTGCACGAGTCGTATTGCCAAATACGTAGTCTGTAGATTAGATCAGAAACGCAAAAAGCAGAAGATAACATTCTACGCATGACCTGAATGAAATATTTACAAAGATAATACGCACCTACCTACGCAATGTATTCTAGAGGTAGTGAAATATTTCAAAACATGTTTTTACGTATCCATTATCAATATTATCATCTTAGATTATCCTAGTGCTTAGAGTTTCTCTTGCGAAAACATAGGTAGTTAATTAAAGATAAGAATCGATTTCATAGAAAGAATGTTTTTATTGATTTTAATTGATCTGTAGCGCAATGGCTAGGACAGATGAATATCGAATTGGTAACAAACATGAGCAACCGGTAAGGTACCTTACACCTACGTATTTCACAAATTGAGACGATGATTTGAGAAATGAAAGGAATATATTATGTCGCAATAGACGTAGAGTAAACATTTGAAAACTATTAGTTTAAAAACTTGATACCCCTTTCTTCGAGTACTTCATTGGCAAAAAAACTAGCGTTACGTTTATAATACACGCTTTCGACTAACTTTTTTAATACATTTATAAACTATAACATCGATAAACACACATACAACAACACTAAACTTTCGTTTTGTTTTATTCTACTTCTATTTTCCCTTATTATTATTATTTCTTTGTTAATGGCTTCTGCGGTTTAATGTTACCACAATTCTGCCAATGTCCGTTCATGCTAGTTTCATAAGTCACGTGGAGTTATTACTTTAATTTAGAATATGATCGGTATTTAGAATGAAGATACGACCAGACTTTGCTCTATTTTCCCTAATATCGTTTACAATCCCCCTGACACATTGACAGGCGAAAAGACAGAACGCATGTCACAAGCTTCCCGATATTTGGCACACAAATATTTAACAGAACACCGAACGCGTCAATACGGAGTCATAAGAATCGCCACCTTGGAAACTATCAATAAAACATAAAAATATTTGACGCACAAATAGAACAATACGACTTGGTATATCATCATAAATTCCTCTAACGCCAATAAAATAAAGTTCTAATTTCAAATCTTGTGTAGATTATATAAACGCCATCTTCAACTGTTGCCAAGGAGGTTGTGTCTGCAGCCAGTGGTAGACCTTCACGTGACGTGAACCGGCAACAACGCCAGGCTGACCTTTAGATATACGCTTCTCATTTGCATAAAATTGTAATTTAGACGTTTTTTAGATGACGAATTGACGAGCCGTCGTCGGCGCCAGTTTTTTTTGTTATAAATTCATGAGCCGGAGTCTAATGGTAATTATCGCGCCTATCCAATACAGTTGCAATGTCATATTGCTCGTTCTTCTTGACACTGCACTACCCCAAAGAACATATCTACGCTTATCACTCTGAGACGTTAGTTCTTATGTTTCGTTCGTGCCCAGTAATTTCACTAGCTACAATGCCCTTTACATCTAAACATAGATCTGCTTATACACATTTCTGTTTCGACGCAGAATATCTCGCACTGTGGCAGTATCAATAGAAAACACATCAAGTTGTTCTAAGCGTTGCTCTAAAATACAGAAGTTTTACGACCAGGTAACCTTATTTGGATTCAGTAAATTCCATTAAACGTGTCAGAAACAAGCTCGCCGGCATTGATTTACGTTAGAAGATTGAAAGAAATTTGGACAAAATTGAGAAAAAATATTTGATAGGTACTGATGAAGCTATTTGCTTATCAGTGGTTGGGTATGTTAGGTATAACTATGAGATCAAAGAATGTATAAAATAAAGTACTAATTCTTTCGGTTGTTTTCATGAGAACGGATATGGGATTGCCAACATACTCTTTGTTGCCAACAAATAAAAAGCTTGGATTGGATTGACAGATTGACATCTACGTATATGCCACAGTTAGCATATAATATTTTCTTTTCAGTAGCTCAAACATGCTTTTGCTGCCTGAAATCAGAGAGCAAAATGAGGTATTGCTCACTAAATGAGACAAAATAACTTTTTTTTTCATATATCC
Organism: Plagodis pulveraria; assembly: GCA_963890685.1. Lineage (NCBI taxonomy): Eukaryota > Metazoa > Arthropoda > Insecta > Lepidoptera > Geometridae > Plagodis > Plagodis pulveraria. The sequence goes on from OY982968.1 coordinate 4,584,108, forward strand.
GCGAATAAATTATTCAGCCTAAGGTTAATCATAAAATTTTTCACTTATTGTTGTATATAAAGGAAAATTACTATTTACTGCAAATAAACCTGATATGTAACCTAGTATAAGTAAATATTAGGTCCTTACATATGAAATTGGCGTTTTGTATGGGAGGAACAAAAAGTCGAATATTTTTTAATATAATATATTTAATTAATCAAAGTATGAACCATTATTTTCTATGCACTTTTGCCATCTCATAGGTAGTTCATTGATCCCTTTACTAAAAAAACCAGTCGGACGGGAATCAATAAAATCTTTGAAGGCGATTTGGACTGCCCCATCGGAGTTGAATTTTTTCCCTTGCAAGAAGTTATCCAAATTTCGAAAAAAATGGTAATCTGTTGGAGCAAGGTCCGGGGAGTACGGAGGATGTCTTAGACTTTCCAATTGAAGCTCTTCTAATTTAGTAGCCGTCTGTAGCGCAGTGTGTGGTCTAGCGTTGTCGTGAAGCAGCAGTGGCGTGGAGCGATTGACCAGCCTAGGTTGTTTAGCCGCTAGCTTTTCCATCATGGTTTGCAATTCCTGACAATAGACATCAGCCGTAATAGTCTGGCCAGATTTGAAAAAACTGTAATGAACAATACCGGCACTAGTCCACCAAACGCTTACAAGTAACTTTTTTGGGGTTAATTTTCGCTTGGGGCAGGATTTGGCTGGCTGGCCAGGATCTAACCATTGCGCTGAGCGCTTCCGATTATCGTAAAGAACCCATTTTTCATCACAGGTAATGATTCGGTTTAAAATACCTTCATTATTGTGCCGGTTTAGTAATGTAACGCAGCAGCCGACGCGCGTTTGCCGGTTTGTTTCAGTCAATTCGTGAGGTACCCACCTTTCAAGCTTTTTAATCTTCCCAATTTGCTTCAAGTGAATTAAAACAGTTTTATCACTAACATCGCAGCCTGCAGCTAACTCGGACGTGGTTTGCGATGGATCCGCTTCCACAATAGCCTTCAACTCTTCATTATCAACTTGAGTCTCAGGCCGTCCACGGGGCTTGTTCTGCAGGTCGAAATTTCCAGAACGAAAACGTTGGAACCAAAAACGAACTGTGTTTTCTTTTGCAACACGACCGCCATACACATCATTCACCCTTCGAGTTGTTTCCGCAGCACTAGTGCCACGGCGGAACTCGTACTCGTAAATAATGCGATATTAAAGGTTTTCCATTTTGTAAAATGAGTGACGCAAACAGAAAAAAACAGAAGAAAAAAAACAAATGAATGACGATCATCGAAGCACAAATACATGAGTCTATAGCTGTACAAATTTGAATTTGGAATTCCTTACCAAAGAGGAGAAATTCGTGATTAAAGTGGCCAGTACGAAAAACGCCAATTTCATATGTAAGGACCTAATATTTAATTCTAGTTTCAAAAATGTACCGTAATATATTTTGAATAAAAAAATATCATGGGTGCTATTTCCGAACACACCTTAATTTAAATAAAAGAGCGGGAATAAAATTTCGTGGCTGTCGTAAAGAGTTGAATAAGTAATTATTTCAATCTATTCCTGTTTATTATTTTATCTCCTAAAGTGTTCTCGCTGCTGAAGTGAAAAGTTATGTGTGTTAGACGAGAGCAAAGTTTTTTGAATCTCGTGCCTTTGAATCCACTCAGGATTTAACTTTAGAATCACTCACTACGTGATTCAATTATTGAATCTTAAGCTTGCTCAGGATTCAAAATCAGCACTCGAAGCAATAAACGACTTTGCTCTCATGTTGCACAAATAACTATTTCTAATGACCTCAAAAAGTATTGCGTCTTTTCTCATTTTTCCGTAGCCCAGATGGAAAACTTGGTAAAGTTTATGCAAAATGTTCAGCGTGCTGCAGGTGTTGATACACGACAGGAAGGCGAACTAATTACAAACTAACCAAATTAACATTCTCGTTATTCAAATGTGGTCAGACCTTCTAGTTGGCAAGGTGCTGGCCACCAGACGGATGTGGGACCAATGTCAATGGTTTAATCTCCAAGTTTAATAACAATTCTAAAGCGACGTGTTTCTACTGGGAAATCGAAAACGGTTAGTTTTTTCCTTGCGTAGGAAATGGTGTTGGCGAGTACCTAAGTGGCAATAAGCGAAATCGACTCTTGCGATTCTGTTGTTAGATATTCGTGGCGTGTTGATGAATGCATGTGTGTTTTGTTTTTTTTTTATTGTGACAGGACAAGCCCACCTGATGTTAAGCGGATTAACCTCTGCCTATAACAGATGCGTTTCGTCACAAGTCACGAATTGCACAGCGCCCGTCACCTTGAGACATAGTTGTTAAGTCGTGTGCCTGTAATTTCACTGGCTCTCAAGGACTGCTGCAACACACCGTTAGGTGCTTGGCGACAGATTTTCTATTTGAGGTTGGTCGCTAGCCAGGCGTGCACTCGCAAAATGCCACGCACCCAAAAACATGTTGTTTTTGTAGGTTGAAGTTACTAAATAAACAATTTAGCAACATTAACGAACAACAGTACAGTTATGTGTACATGGAAGAATACGAACAGCAGTCCTTAAAGTTCTCAGTCATTACATATATCCAGAAAAACTGAAAAACCAGAACAGGACAAAGGCAGTTCTTGCCACAACAAATAAAAATAAGATAAATTACGAAATTCCCTAATTCAGTATTAAAAAGATAACAGAGCATTTGCCAATCGCCATAAATGCTCTTCCACTTACTAAAGATGCTAACGCCCTATTCCGAGCATTGGTTGGATTGGAAGTCCCAAAAAAGACAAAAGAGCATCAAGGCACGTATTGCGTGGACCTTCTACGAATTCTAAGGCACGGCAAGGCAAGGTCAACTTTACAACTGGGTTCGGCCATCATTGATTTCACTATGCTATGACGCAACCGTCGCGCCGTCGCCGTCGCCGCCGCCAACGGTCGACACGGAACACATTACCACAGAGCACAGACATTCATTACTTATAACTTTTTGCTTCATTGCTATCATGGGCCGTGGGCGTTTGTAGGCACACCAGAACCTTGGTGAAGTTAGTGGAAAAGTACACTAATATTTTGAGACACAGATTGAGAGTGGAAGTAACCAATATGATTGAGTGCGGTTTTATAATAAAGTTCCCAAACATATTACAACGCTCACAGAAGGGAAATTCAAGTTGCATGTGAAAAACATATTGATTAAAAAATCCTACTACACAGTTTCTGATTACATAAACGACAAAAATGCCTGGACAATTCCGCCTCCGCCAAGCTATTGCCTGTCACATACATAATTTAAACAAATATTGTAATAACTCTATTATATGGTAAGTATGTAACACATTGTTAAAAGATGTTTAAAAGAATGGCCCCGAGTTTCTTGCCCGTTCTTCTCGCAGTGGCTCTATACAGTTTATTTGCTGAACGTGGCAGTACGATGTAGAATATTTCAATACTAATATTTGTAATTGACCTTCATAGGAGCGTCGTAGACGCCTAAATTGAATAAATGATTTTGACTTTGACTTGATCCATTAGCATTACTATTCTACCTGATGAGTATCAGATTAAATTGGCAGAAGTAAAATTATATTATCGTCATGTATATTATATTTTCATTTGCTTTGAGTCGTTGGCTAGTAGATCTCATCTACTTTATAGCCTATATAATGAAAACGCAACTTCTTTCGAGGTTTATTAAAAATTGAAACACAACAAATCAAAAAGAAAGAATTTCCACTAAGAGTATGATACCACAAAGCGACACTGCAACATGGGTCCTAATTTAAGCAATATTTTGCATGGTGTAAGGGTATTTTGCGAATGCCCGCCTGGCTAGCTACCACCCTAAAGTAGAAAATCTGTCGCCAAGCACCTAACGGTGTGTTCCGGTAGCTGTCCTTGAGAGTCAGTGCTTCTAGATTATCTTGAACAACATCTTCGATCACATCATCATTTACCATCAGGTGAGATAGTGGTCACAGGCTAAACTATCAGGCATAAAAAAAAAACTGAATACTTAACGTCCAAGAGCCATAGAGACCCATGGAGATAGAGATATTAGCATGTAGTTTCTTTACACAATGAAATGCATTACAAGAGAAAAACAGATTAACCAACTTTAATCTTAGAATTTTTAAGTTGACGTGCCAATGGAAAGTCCACTTCAATGGATGAACCGATGCGATCTAAACAGCGACCATGAACTGGAGGCCGCTACGTAGAGTCGATGGATGGAAAAGACGCTTTTGTTTTTACCGAAGATGTCTTTATTATCAAAACACAACGAACTTTTGACAAACAGCTACTATAACGAAAGCAGCGCTGGTAGTATATATAAGTAAGTACTTAATCTAGTTTATAAGCAAGGCTTGAACATATGGTGGAATGTGAAGATCTGTTTACAGTTAATTAATAACTTTACTGTATTGTATAAATATTTACTGACATTCTTGCAAATAAATAGAATTAGAATTTGCATTATGAAGCGCTCGTAGCGAAGTTTGCTAACTGTTCTTAACCGATCAGCAAAGTTAAGCGTCCGCCGCGGTCATGAGTAGGATGGGTGACCGCTAGTGACATTACTACTGAACGTTTCCGTGCTTCTGAGGGCACGTTAAGCCGTCGGTCTCGGTTGTCATCTAAGATGGCAGTCGTTATAGCATTATGGTAGGGCATTTTGCGGATGCCCGCCTGGCTAGCTACCACCCTCAAGTAGAAATCTGTCGCCAAGCACCTAACGGTGTGTACCGGCAGTTGCCCTTGAGAGCCAGTAATTCTAGGTTAGCCTGAACAACATCTACCACATCATCAGGTGAGATAGTGGTCAGAGGCTAACCTATCAAGCAAGTAAGCCTAAATTTCGTCAATCTAGAAGCCACTGCAGGCTCACAGGCAGTTGACGTTGAAAGGCCGAAATAACAGCAGTGGATATCCGACTGATGAATTAGTTTTATAAATATCCCTCTAGAATTTCGTAGAGACCGTAAAACATAACTGATGGTCACCACATAGCCAGTAGATTAGATGCATTACACACTACGCGCTCTATTTCAGATGATGTCCACTAATGATACGTTAGAGAAAATGAAGCAGTCGATGAAAAAACTGACGCCGAGCTGAGAACGGAATGTACCTACGCACTACGCACAACTCGAAACTACCAACGACATGCCGCGACTTCTTCGTTACAATTTCGCACAAGATACTAGGTCTTGTGCGACATTGTAACGATATTTTTGTATCAGTGATGGCTCAGTGGCATTGGCTATGGACTGCCGCGCAGCAGGTTCATGTTTCGAATCACGCCGCGGGCTTGAGCTTCACCGCATGGTCGAAGGGCATTTTGCGAATGCCCGCCTGTATAGCTACCACCCTCTAGTAGAAAATCTGTCGCCAAGCACTTAACGGTGTGTTCCGGTTCCGGCAGCAGTCCTTGAGAGCCAGTGAAATTACAGGCACATGAGACTTAATAACTATGTCTCATGGTGACGGGCGCAGTGCAATTCGTGACTTGTGAGGAAATGCATCTGTTATAGATAGGGGTTAGTCCGCTTAACATCAGGCGGGCGCCGAGCTCGTTCCGTCACAATAACATAAAAAAAAACTTGAGCCATTTAAGGCACATGGTAATCAGTTTAATCAATTCCATGCACATAAGATTATCACATAAGAGAGAAACACGAAATATTTTGTGTGGCGATCGAATTGAAGACCAGTCAAAATTATGTTCCGAGTGGCTTGTACTTGTTCTGGACAATAGCTACACTTGTCTTCCATCACTCTTAGTAGAGCCACACAACAGACAGCCGCTGATTATAGAATCTACATATATCATTAAAAAATGTGTCGATAAGATATCGAGTTAGCGATGATGCGGAAACGCGCCGGTAATATATCGACAGCATAATTTTTACGGTGAAATTTCCATTTTATCCGCGCCCGAGGTACATCGGATAAACGGAATTGGAGTCCCATCCAATCACGCTCGCAACCTCTAGGAGGTAACGAAATTTCTCTCATAAAATTGTATCGAGCCAGCGTGAGTGTATTCAATTTATTACAAGTTTCTTGATTTTTAGAAATGTTTGAAGATCGACCTCTAAAGAGGTTCTATTTATAAGTTTGTAAGGTTAGCTCATTTCATATAAGATCAACCTCATTTTCACTGTGTAGAAGTACTTAAAGATTATGTAGATGCAAGTATACGGAATGGACCAGTCCAGCGTCACCAACCTTAAAATAAGGTAAAGTATTGCAGGTGAACCGATTCCTGTCCAAAATTACCAAATACGATGTCATTGTCACCTTGACAACTCAACTGACTGTCATGGCTATAGACTAATATTGTTTCCGGTATTTTACTTTTCTCTATGACATAATGTAATATTACTTGCTCAGTGGAATGGACTACTGGTTGCTGGTATTTGGTACGTACGATAAACCTAGCCCATCAGTGTGTTCTTTAAGATTAAATTCGTACTCTATAGGCCCACCTACCTAAGTAACAATTTTGAGACATCATCACTTACTAATTGATAAAAAGATAGCAGGCTGTTCCATCAGTTAAAAAATATCAAGGCATCACTTACATTAGATTGAGGTTTAAGGTCATGAAGAGAAATCCGATATATTACCTGAAACAAAAAAATTGTCATTAAGTCTCAAGCTTCGCTCACGCAATGATTAAATATTAAAATTTCACTCAATGAAAATACCAACGCTAGGAAAGAAAATCAGAAAAATAAATAAGGTCACATCGGAATTCGTAGCAAACATACCTACCAACGCAATCTGTTTTATTTACCGCCGCCTGCGCAAACAATGGCTCGACATCAGACAATTTGGCGACATACCATGCCGCAAAACAAAAGACGGCGTTAGCAGTTCCTGAATCATTTCATTTTAGAATATTTCTCCTCGTGTTTGTAGTCAATTTGTAAAGGTTTAAAACTTCAGGGGAAAAATGTGGGACGTTAGCTGGCAGTATGCTGCGTTTCGCCGTTGCCAAAGCGCTCGCGATCCAATTCTGTCAAACGAGTCTCCAAAGTAATGGCCGCTTATTTTTGGCGGGAACACACAAATATCATTGGCTTCGTTATGAAGAAATATCGCTTGGTGTTAATCTCGGCGCTCGTGTATTTTCACGTAACGATCGCTCGGATTTATTATGATTTTATGGAGAATTATTATGCCACTGGCAGCTTTGTAGAACCAAGTGGCATTATGGGTCAGTAAAGAGTTAAGAAATTCTGTTTTGCTTGCAAACTTTACATGTACCTATACAGGATTCGAAACCGCATCCATACCCCGCTATAGCCGGGATATGCTCTGAGCGCTTGAGCTAACACGACAATTACTCATAAATCTCATAACTCAAATTTTCCTCTCGTTCTTTATTTAACCATTGTATTGGGATGGACGCGGGTTCGAATCCTGCACATTTCTATAATTTTTTCTCGTAAATTTGTAGAGCAGGCGTTATTGCAAACATAACAATACAAGATAATTACAAGTTTACGTAATATGTAGTTCTATAAAGAAACTACAGATAATATAAATACTCCATAAAGGTAAGTATAAAGATAAGTATAAGTTCTGGTAGTTTTCTAGTATTTATCATCTTTCTCGTTGTGATTTCTTGTAATACATACCTATTCGGGTTAATTATATACATTTTAAGCAAGGAAAAAGTACGTTAGTAGCCTACCTAGATAATCTGTGACTATTTGACATAACAATACCTAGGAAGTACCCAAATAAATGCTATGGATAACACAGAAACACAATGAATCACTTAAACATTTTCCTATCATAACATTATTCTTAATTTAAATTAACATTACCTACAATTAAAATATTTTGAATGATATGCTCTAGCTTTCAAAAACTGAAGTGTCTGCCAAATGCCTAGGGAATAGATAATTAACCGTTTGTAAATTCAGTTCTATAGTTTTCCATAGTGATAGCAAAGGAAAGCAAGCTAAGGAAACTAGGAAAATTATCATAATTAAAGTACGTAGTAGTTAAATAAGATCTTTCCTTCGGCACTATCAAGTGCTTGCCATAGACAAAACATGACGCTTCATAAAACATCATCGCACACTCATCTCGTTCTACCAACCCTACTTGCACTCGAATACGGCTAAAGATAGTAAATCTATAACATTTCCTGTTGTTATATAAGTATTGTTAAATCCCTTAAAGCACATTTTTTTGGGTACCATTCTTAGTCGACGTGGTATTTCTGTCAACACGGTTGAAATGACATTTGAAGAAGATGAATGAAGAGATTTCGGTGGGAAATTGGGACAGCTAAATATACTTTTATTTTCCGAAATGAGTTTCGTCATAATCATGACATATCTATTCTATACATGTCTATGGCATTGGGGCCGATTTATCATCAAGATGTTCCTGATGACAAGTGTCAATATTTCAGTAGTATCCAACCTACATGTACCTACACTAACATTATAAAGAGGGAGATTTGTATTTTTGTATGCAACGAATAAACTTCAACTACTACTGGACCGATTTGAAAAATTATTTCACCGTTTGAATTCTACATTACCCCTGATGAATTCGGCTAGAGAACATTTAAAAAAAAATAGGGATCCGTATGAAAACTTCGATAATGTAATCCAACGTGTGAAAAAAATACCTAAAAAATCGTAATATCGCGTACGCTGCAGAAATTGTTGACAATAGAGCAAAGTAATGTACTACAATTGTATAGAGGACATCAATATCTACAAACATTCTGTAATACCAAATGTCTAACTATTACAGTTATGTTACAATAATTACTTTTTATGTGTCTCAATTTATCATTTCAGTTAAATACCCGAGCGAAGCCGGGGCGGGCCGCTAGTGTTTTAATAAACGCAAAAGGTGGAAGCGTCTCGGCCAATTCTTGAATGAGATGTAGGATCAAGGTTTCAGACTCATAGATAGCTTATCGATATAAAATACTGGAGACCTCACACTGGGCAAAACGCATATGATTCTGCGAAACAAAACAATAAGTAACCTAACAAAATCACAAATATAAGATAGGAAAAATTTAAGTCATGTGCGGGATTCGAACCCACGTCCATCCACCCCTTGAGCCGGGGTATGTTCTAACCAATTGAGCTGTAATGTAATCCGCATAGCAGGCGTTATTGCAAACCTTGGTTGCGTCATCATTTACAAGTATAAAACCAATTGCAAAATTGGTCTTGTTTGTAGTACAACGCAACTATAGATGTCACTCCATCCCAAAATAATACGATGGTTAAAGAAAGGAAGTATAGGAAAGATTTGAGTTATGACGTCATGTCATGTTAGCTCTATTGGTTAGAGCATACCCCGGCTCAAGGGGTGGATGAAAGCGGGTTCGAATCCCGCACATGACTTAAATTTTTGCTATCTTATATTTGTGATTTTGTAATGTAATCCGCATAGCAGGCGTTATTGCAAACCTAACAATATTAAAAATAAGTAACCTAAGCTCAAACGCAGAAGAAATGTGGGCAGAGCTATTTTAATAGCAAAGTCTACAGAACAGTAAATATTGCACTCCCTGCAGCTGTATTCATCAAAAGTCCCTACGCACATAAAACAAGTACTCAGAACCCTTTTACATAAGGGTGTACGCATAATAGTGCAGCAATTAACGAACGTACGGTCGTTACAATTTCAAAACGCGCGTCTAAGTCAGCATAGCAACTGGCTACCCCATACGTTACCAAGCTGCCATTTTTAATCAAGCCATCATAATATTTTAATGACATTTGAGAGATAGGTGCGTGTAGTGAGATTACGAGCAGCAACAAAGTTGTGGTCAAGCATTGTTGTAGGCATGTAGAAAGTCTATTGCCAAGCACGGAACAGTGTTCTACAGCTGTCCTTAGAGCTAGTAATTCTAGGTTATCCAAAACGATTTCTTTGACCGCATCATTACTTACCATCAGGCTAAATAGGGGTCAAAAGCAAGAAAAAATATGTGTCTACTTAATATAGCTTTTTTAGGGTTCCGTACCTCAAAAGGAAAAAACGAAACCTTAGTATGACTATGTTGTCCGTCTGTCTGTCTTTACATTCTGAGGTGGTATCGGTTTGGGAGTCCAACACGTCCTTTATCGGCTTCTCAATCTTTTTGCAGCGTTCCCAATAGCATTGTAAATAGGTCTCAAAGAAGATTCAGAAAAGATCAACTTAAATTGCACCATATCAATAGAATACCTGATGTTACAGTCATCCTGTCATTCCATTAGGTAAACCTACTAATGTAAAAGGAAGTTAGTTACATTAAATACTTCTATTAGGTCCTGTTATTATTATTATTTCAGAAACGTATTATGTCTCTCCGCTGATGGAGGTTTTTATATTGCACGGGCCGGAGCCAAGCGCTATTTCTATACTAAAGATAAAAATTTTCTTACAAGCCTGCAAGTGTTTAGTATCACTGCTTTTTGGAGCAACTTGTAAGCAGTCACAGGAATATCGATGGTATCCAAGCTTGTCAGCAATGTTTTGGGTATGACCCCAGTGGTGGATAAGACTATTGGTATTGTTCTGGTGCTATTGATTTGCCACTGTGTTTTGATCTCTATTGACAAGTCTTTGTATTTTGCTACTTTTTCCGTGTGTGTTATTTGTAAATTGTGTGTATTGCAAATGGCAATATCTATAAGATAAGCATTTTTGTTGATTTTATCTAATACAGAAATATCAGGTCTTTTAAGATGTACGGTTTTGTCAGTTATAATAGTTTGGTCCCAATAAAGCCTATAATTATTATTATACTATTAGTAATAGGATAGAATCTTATATGGCAATATTCGAACTTCATTGGTTATCCAATATCCATGGCTGGTTCCTCTCCAATGGTAAATAATTTCATTGTCGCTAAGCAAAAAAAAGTTAAAAATAGAACAACTGAGTAGTTCATGTCTATTTATACTTAACATGATATACCCTAATCATCATAACTTCCAAATTCGTCTATTTTTTGCAGCACGTCAGTCTCTTACAGAGCGTGTCATAAATCTGTTTTTGTCATAATTATGGATAACTTTGTCATTATAATATCAGTAGAAGCTGTAACTTAATCTGTGATTATGACCAACCAGCATTAGTGCTTGATGTAATTATGTCCGGTTTCCATGTCTGAAGACATTAAGATAAAATACAGCGCCGATCAATGACTACTTTGATGTCGTGCGCCTTTAAAAATATCAGTATCATCGTCTGATAAATATTCATTATTATCTAATTCTTAGCCTTAGATGCTAAACAGGATAGGTCCTGCCCTGAGGGAACTTCTGTACATAAACAAGGCCAACCCTCCTGCGCACTAATCCTTTTATATCTAGTTATTAGTGTTTATGGAATATACAATACAATATAATTAAAGGCACATGAGACTTAACAACTATGTCTCAAGGTGAAGGGCGCAGTGCAATTCGTGACTTGTGATGAAATGCATCTGTTACAGGCAGAGGTTAGTCCGCTTAACATCAGGTGGGCCTCGAGCTTGTTCCGTCACAATAACATAAAACACAGAAATAATCGGCAATAAAGATATACAGTGTCTACAACGAAAGCAGTTTAGCAGACTGTATATTTTTTTTATTTCTATCATCAATTGATTTTGTCTTGCTGGCAAAAAAATAGGAATATAAAAGGAGTACACAACCTTTCTTTTCTAAAAACACTAAATCTATTATGTAGATACGTAGTGACAGAGCAACCAAAGCCTTTTGGGCGTACCTATATCATGTTGCGTTAGGGTATGTTCCATTAGTCGCTAAGAATGTTATTTTCGATAATTTTGATCACAATCTGCGTCTATGGTTGTGATCACGTGATCGTTTGTAACTGTCATCCCCGTTCCATTTTTGGATAAGAACGCTAAGAATGCCACTAAAATTTGCCACTTCTGTCACTTTTGACATTAGATGTAGCGTTTAAGGCGAAAATAACGCCAAGACCCATGTGGAAAACTTTTTGGGAGTGTGATCGTTTTTAGCGTTTTTAGCGAATCTCACTCAAATGGTACGCAGCCTTAGTTGACAACGTCGCTCGGTTCAAAAATAAACTCACAATGAATCGTTCGTTGCCCCGCAAGCCTCCGCTGAATTCTACAGCGAATATATAAATCTTTACTTTTCAAAATAATCTTTTAGGAGTTGTAGGGTGCACGCCCCAAGCGCCAAGGTCGATCGAATTAGATTTGCGAAAATGGCGGGAATAAACGTTTCAATTTGCGAGATGAATATTTTATAAGATCGCCTAAGAAATAGAGATTAAAGGCGGAAAATAAATAGAGAGGAAATGGAAAATGCTCGGATCAAAATATTTTGCTTTGATTTCAACGCGAAGAAAAATAATAGTTTTATTTTTAGACCAGTAAGAATAAATACAAAAACTAGGTACTTCATGATTAAGGCAAATAACGTTTATTACTAAACCAGTTAGATAGTTTAAGCCCTATTTAGACCTGTTACGGATTCAGTATAGGTATTTGTGTTCAAAGTGTGTAGTTGTTTGTCGACTTTACAAGGCAAAGTTTACTTAGCTGTTCTCAACCGATCAGCAAATTTAAGCAACGTCGCGCACAGTCATGAGTTGGATGGGTTACCGCTAGTGACATTACTACTGAGCGTTTCCGTGCTTCGGAGGGCACGTTAAGCCGTCGGTCCCGGTTGTTATCTTAGGATGGCAGTCGTTATAGCATGGTGGTAGGGCATTTTGCGAATGCCCGCCTGGCTAGCTACCACCCTCAAGTATAAAATCTGTCGCCAAGCACCTAACGGTGAGATCCGGCATCTGTCCTTGAGAGCCAGTACTTCTAGGTTAGCCTGAACAACATCTTCGACCACATCATCACTTACCATCCGGTGAGATAGTGGTCAAAGGCTAAACCTATCAGAAAAAAAAAACTTGCCGGACCAGCCCATACAATACTTGAGGTGGATTCGAACAGGGAGTAACAAAAGGTGTTTGTTACTCAAACATCTTTCTTATGATACTTTACACATCTTACAGATGATGTGAGTGATAAAACAACAATAATAAAGTTGCAGTTCATCAATTCCCTTCTCTACTGTCAGCTAAGTTGGCATAGTTTCATCTTATAACTAGAAACATTTCTGTAGCCACCTTTAAAACGTCGCTGTAAGATCTCTTGGTGCTATGGTTTCATCGAAACGGAGTTATTGAGCTATGCGACAAAGAAATTCTCAATAGCAGTCCGGAACTGTAAACAGGATCTGGTAGATGGAAATCAACTTGGCCCTAATTACAAGAGACCAAAACATACTCATATTTTGCGAAACTAGACCTTGAGACATACCTGTTAAGTCTCATTTTGCCTGTTATTTCACTGGCTCTCAAGGACTGCTGCCGGAACACACCGTTAGGTGCTTGGCGACAGGTTTTCTACATGAGGGTGGTCGCTAGCCAGGCGGGCATTCGCAAAATGCCCTTCCACCATGCGGTGAAGCTCAAGCTCTGGGCGGGATTCGAACCATGGACCTGCTGCGCGGCAGTCCATAGCCAATGCAACTGAGCTACCACTGCTTCAGAATGTTAAGACATCTTTGCCTACCTCATCAGCAAAAGTGTGACGAAATGTATTTCCAATTTTAAAAATAAAGTGATACTAATATGGCTCGTTTCTAAATATAAGGTTGAATAAGCAAGTTCAAATTAATAAGCACAAAAAACAACAAGGTCAACAAGATGGTTCATATTAATTGTTTTTGTTAATTTATAAATGCATTCCGTGCATCGACCCCAGTGTGAATGTCATCCATTTACAGAGTGTACTAATTGTAATATATAATTGCTAACTTGTTACTTAAATAACGTTTTATGTGCGTGTGCGTTTTATTATAACAATTAATTACACTTAAGAGCCCTTTTACATTTTGCAGCCCTCTCACTCGCACTTTTAAAGATTATTTCAAATAGCAACAATATGGTTTATATTTTTTAAAATGTGGTCAATCATTATTTTGCTGCATGCAACTATAGATGTTCTCTACTAATTTTCATTTTGATATCTGTTATGGGGGATCCAAAACGCGTAATTTAGTTATTTAAAATTTTGGGCCTCTAATTCTAATTGGACTCAACATGTAACAAAGTAACAATATGTGGAGAACATCTATAGTTGCATGCAGCGAAATAATGATTGACCACATTTTAAAAAATATAAACCATATTGTTGCTATTTGAAATAATCTTTAAAAGTGCGAGTGAGAGAGCTGCAAAATGTAAAAGGCCGATCATAAAGATCTTTGTTACAACAGGAATACATGCACCACAGCTCTTTTACATATTTAAGTGTTTTTTATAGCTGATAGGTAAGCCTTTGACCACAATCTCACCTGATGGTAAGTGATGATGTAGTTGAAGATGTTAACAGGCTTAACCTAGAATTACTGGCTGTCAAGGATAAGTGCCGAAACACACCGTTAGGTGCTTGGCGACAGATTTTCTACTTGAGGGTGGTCGCTAGCCAGGCGGGCATTCGCAAAATGCCCTTCCACCATGCGATGAAGCTCAAGCCCGCGGCGGGATTCGAACCATGGATCTGCTGCGCGGCAGTCCATAGCTAATGCCACTGAGCTGTCACTGCTTCGAACTGTATATTAGGATATCCATGAGAAGTAAGCAAAAGATTTAACATTTTGATGTTCTACGTATTCCTTTTCAGTAAAGAAATTTAGGCTAATCATTTTGAAATAGCGAACTTGTAGTTCGCTGCGCACAAAGACGTAACGTTGTCCGTAATATACATTTTAGTTTACAACGAGTTACACTAACAAGTAAACTTAAACAATAATAGTTTTGAAATATCAGACGTAGCCGTAAGGATAACTCACAATTTTTGCCACTTTGAAAATGTCTTCCGATTTTATGACTTTATCTCACAAACATCCATGCAGCCGATTAAACTCGTATACAATAAACTTGCAATTCGTGAAATAAATTTTTACAATAGCTACCTTCGTATTACAAGATTTTATGAAGATCAGATCAGGCTTTCGAAAGTTTTCATTAGCTGCACATAAAAAATCTCAGTCCACCACCTCAACCTGCCACATACTCGTAGACTACGAAAAACATCTTAAGATATTCTATAAATATTCTTGACAATACGCAGGAATACCCTGAACAAACTTAGTCCTTCACAATTTTCTATCCGAACAAGTCCTGTTTTCCTAAAAGCTTCGATAAATATAAGATCCTCTTTTTCGCTAAACTCATCTCGCAATTTATGTAAAAGTTTAATGGTTGGAAGCGATAAAGAGGTTTTACTGAGCTCCCTTGGAGGTTAGCGCCCTCCTAACAGCTGACGGGGAAAAGGAGTGACGCCTCCCTCCGAACAATGACCTCAGGTACCTACATATATTATTATCTACAACGTTAAATATCTACATACTCGCTAACCAGACATTTACAGGATTTTGCACGAAACTTCTACATAAAAAGCGTGCAAATGCTCCGACAGAGAAGATCGTAAAACTGAATTGTTTCTAGAATCTTATCTCCATCTTATTATGAATTTAATATTTCCAGTTCGGAATAAAAATGGTTTTTATATTGTTGACACAGACATTTAAGTAATAAGTATAACTTTAAGTAAATTGCTGTATTCTATATTTAGCCGGAGAGTAAGAGACCATTTGTTTTAAGTTTGCACTAATTTTGAAGTGGAGACTCAATATTGCGACAATGACGAGTTTCGAGTATTAGTCATTTCATTAGGCATGCTGTGGTTTGAAATGGGCACAGTCTCAAGAATATATTGAAGAGAAAGGTTTTGCGTCACAAAAACGTAAATAAGTTCAACTAAGAATTTATAGAATTCTCTAAGGGCGTATTCCATTTGACGCCAATTTCGTTCATTTCGATAATTTTGACCACATTCTGCGTCTATGGTTGTGATCACTGTGATCGTTTGTAACTGTTCTACCCTGTTCTATTTAGGATAAGAACGCTAAGAATGCCACTAAAATTTGCCACTTTTGTCACTTTTGACATTACATGAAGATAATTCAAACTGTTCCAGTAGAGTCATAGCGTTTATGGCGAAAATAATGCCAAGACCCAAGTGGAACAACTTTTTGGGAGTATGATCGTTTCAATCGTTTTTGGCGAATTTAACTCCAAATGGTACGCACCCTAAGATAGAATGAACTAAAACATTTTAGCAAATACAAATTTAGCAAAATAGGATAATAAATGTATCCACGTATGGTGTAAATAGCAGTAATATTTTGCTGTATTCGATGCCTTTGTAGCCATGTTTAAATACATTTATGCATACTGCTCAATATATTACGAATTATGCATATTTTTACTATATTACTATTTGCATTATTATTTAGATGATTTTGTAGTTTATTCTATTACTATTTGTATTCATGCAGATGGAGTGAAACAAAATTATGAGAACCAAAGTAGTTTTGTATTAAAACATAGGTACACAGCAGACTTATATGTAATTTATTAGAGTAGAATACAAGCACCTCATAAAACTACAAAACAAAAGGCTGTCGAGTATTCTTGAGTAATATATTGTATAGTATGTGCGTGAGTGAAGGTGTATGTGTACATAACGTCTAGGTATATAATATGTAAAACGACCTACATTCGAGGTGTTGCTAACTAAGCGAACTACAATTCAAGGTCATTACCCCTGCCACAACAACAAACGTCTCAGCCATATTATTACATTACAAAGCGAATTTGAAAACATTTAAATAAATAAGAGAAGAAACCTTTCTTGCACAAACAACTTGTTCGAATACCGGTCCTAGTGTTTCTTGCCTGCTCGCACGTGCGCTGAGTATGTTGCGAGAAGGGGATAGAGCGACAAGGTCACTGGTCAGCCGTTCTCCATCAGACAGCGGGGCACGCGGGAGAGGGGGGGCTGCCGTGCGCGGGCGCAGACGGCGACGGCGCAACGACATGGCGGTGGCGGTAGACGTGACGTCACTCGCACCAGGTCACGAACCAACTTGCATCGAACCTCTCATGCGTAGGAAAACTGGATGCATGCACGGCTGACGACACGATACATAAAAAGTGTAACGAGTCGTTTATAGAATGTGAGCGTCGCGGAAGGGAACTCTTTCTGACTTATTACTGACTCGCCCTCATCGATTTCAATCACGGGTATGTTCCATTAGTCGCTAAGAACGTTAATTTCGATAATTTTGATCACATTCTGCGTCTGTGGCTGTGATCACTGTGATCGTTTGTAACTGTCATCCCCTGTTCCATTTAGGATAAGAACGCTAAGAATGCCACTAAAATTTGCCACTTCTGTCACTTTTGACATTAGATGTAGGGAATTCAAACTGTTCCAGTAGCCTCATAGCGTTTATGGCGAAAATAACGCCAAGACCCATGTGGAACAACTTTTTGGGAGTGTGATGGTTTTTAGCGTTTTTAGCGAATCTAACATCAAATGGTATGCACCCCACATGAGAACCTTGCTATTTGGTATCTAGCGTGCGCGCCCTTGTATTGCGATTAGCAGTTTTGACAGTACGAAATTGTTATCGGTGCTGCGCTAGGTCGTCTTGTAGGTAGTTATTGACGTGAATACATATTTTTACCCAATTAAATTTTTGCTTAAAACCATATGGTAGAGTGCGTGAAAAGAGATAACAAGAGAGGACTGCGTGATAAATAAGATGGAGATTCTTATAGAAAATGCTGCTACGCTAAAACTATTGCGGATTCTTATTAGAAGTGTTACATATGTCATTTGAGTTAGTAAACTATATTGGTATATGGTAATAAATTGGCAATGAAAGAGTGGCAAATTGATACGAGGTCTGATAATATTAAAGTCTATAAATAAAGAATAATAATAATCTCAACCGATCAGCAAAGTTAAGCAACGTCGCGCGCGAGTCTTCACATGTCCAAACCATCTTAACATAACTTTCTCGATTTTTGTCACTGCATCCTCATTCACTCCACATCGTTCCCTTACTATTCCTTATCCTGTCACTCCGTTTGACTCCAATCATGCTTCTCAATGCTCTCATCTCCACTGCATTTATTCTACTTTCATGCTTTTTCTGCCATACCCAACTTTCACTGCCGTACATTAGTTTCGGAATCTCAATTTAAACATTACAAATGATTAATACTAAACTTTACTTCTTTTATAAAAAAAATACTGTGTAAAGTATTGGTGAAAGACAAATTTACAAGTACAATATACGAAAGAAGCAAATATGAGCTCAATATATAGGGAATGATACTTTATATGATGACTGACAATAGCTAGTCTCCAAAACTGCACTAACATTTTTAAAAATATTAAGTATTTATTTTTCTCTAAGACAGTAATAGACAAAATAGCCACGCCCCAAGTACCCGCGTAGTCAGTGACGAAAAGTGATGATGATGATAAAAACATCCTATGTGTTAATCCAAGACCTACACTATATTCGAAGTTTTATTTAAACATGTTCCACCGTGTCAGCGTGAGGAGTAACAAACACACACACGCACATTCTCACTCTCTCACAAACTTTCGCGTTTAAATATCAGTGTGATAAATGATGTTAATTTCTATACGTTTACTTATTTTAGATTGTATTTGGTATTGAAATGTTTTATATAAATATACATAACGCCTAAATTGTAAACCTAATGATGTGGAAGAGCAAAAACGCCTAACACAAGTATTGGCAAAATAAGTAAAAGGTGTTTTTAACCACGGTTGAACCTATTTGTAACCTTTATTACTGAATAAAACATTCATTATTTATTATTATACTTGTGTATAACTACCACCCTAACAATTTGAAAACGTCAGAAGCTATAAATATAAGAGAAATTTTATGACTTGTTTACATGTAATCGTAACCTGAAGTGAAACACAGCACGCGGAACAGAACGCGATTCGCAGAAAGTTACGCGCGTTTCGCATAGCTCCTCAAGATGGATAGGCAATGCCGATGGCACTCCATAATGGTCATTTAGCACTGCCCACTGGATTTCCCGAGTTTATTTACGTTGCCGAGTGGGGAGCAGTTTGTCACGACGCCAATTTTATAATTAGATAGTTGTCAAACTTCTCGCGTAGTCCAACGTGGCACGATTGCGTAACTTCACAGATTTTTCTAATGTTTAGACGCAAAATCGATCTTTGCAATTGATAGGATGTGTTGCTATGCAGTTGGTGCACAACAGAGATCATTACAATCTTAACAGTCCGTTACACGCGCGGGGCACAAGTGTGCCCCAAGTATAAATATTTGATTGTTATTTTAAAATATACGGACCCAGAAAGTCATCTACTTCAATAGCTGTCCCCTATATCCAGATATATGTGTTACTGACAACAACGAAAATGCACGGGTTTAGTTTGTATCAACACATTAGTCAGAGTTCCCTTATTCCTACGTTTTGAATAGAAAAAGCGATCATTCAATTAAAACAACACTACTCGGGAATGTGAAGGGATACATTATTGTATTTTTTAATAGTTTGCTACAAAGAAGTAACTTTCTTTGTTACGATTCTAAGCATAAACAAACACTGATTCTCTACTACTCTATTTTATATTTATATTATATACGTAATCCTCGTTTCAAAAAGGGGCACAGTGGTGCCCCGCGCGTGTAATGTTGTGATAAATAAGACCGCGTGTAACGGAGTGTTAAAGCTCTCAATATCTGAAAGACCTGAAAGATACCTGATAAACTACCAAAAATAGCAATCCCAAAGGCAGGCGGTCGGCTATAAAGGCGAAAAAAAAATGTTATTTATAGATTCAGGTGATTATTTCCATCTTACAAATTATACTGGTGAGTAGCATGGAGATTTTGGCAAAACTTCTTCAATAGAGGAGGCATTTCTTTAACAGGGTTTATGATAATATAGGGTTATTGGAAAAATGCTAACAAGCTATTAGGGTTAACTTCTGCTAGTCCTAACAAACAATTTGAGATGAAAATTATTTATGTTTTTTTTTTGTTTGTTTATGTGTATTTTAAGGAATAAACACGAGGACCACCTGATGTTAAAAGTATCTTGTGCCTGTCATTTATTATTTCTATATTTTTTATTACTTTACTCGATGTTAATATTCAAACTCTATTCAAAGGGCACGGCGCGGTTCAGTGTTGCCGCGGCGGGCGCTCTTGGCTCGGAGTAGGCATTGTCTACTCGTGTGTTACTACGAGACACAGTACTTAAAAGGAATTTGTGAGGGATCTTTTTAAAGAAATTGATATTTTAACTTTACCAAGTCTGTATATATTTGAAAATATTATGTATGTTCGTAAAAATTTGAGTAAATTTAAATTAAACAGTGACAATCACGATCACAATACTAGGAATAAAGATAAAATAGCGGTGCCAGGTTTTAGATTAGCAAAGACATATAAAAGGTCCTTCTTAGGTAATTGTGTGCGGTTTTATAATAAAGTTCCCAAACATATTACAATGCTCACAGAAGGGAAATTCAAGTTGCATGTGAAAAACATATTGATTAAAAAATCCTACTACACATTATGATTACATAAACGACAAAAATGCCTGGACAATTTCGCCTCCGCCAAGCTATTGCCTGTCACCTACATAATTTAAACAAATATTGAGATTCTCTATTATATAGTAAGTGTGTAACACATTGTTAAAAGATGTTTAAAAGAATGGCCTCGAGTTTCTTGCCCGTTCTTCTCGCAGTGGCTCTATACAATTTATTTGCTGAACGTGGCAGTACAATGTAGAATATTTCAATACAAAAATTTGTAATTGACCTTCATAAGAGCGTCGTAGACACCTAAATTGAATAAATGATTTTGACTTTGACTTTGAAAGTGGCAGACAGTAGTGGAAAAACAATGAGTTTTTCTACTACTGTCACAACACAACACTGGACCGCGCCGATCTCACATATTATGTCGGATAAGGTAAAGAATATGATGATGGTGCGATCGTTGCCGACTGCTTATAAAAATTTAATAATTCCTCAAACTAGACTTAAATTTACTGAAAATAGTATTTATTTTCATAAAACCACTAAATTAACAATGATGATTATTAGAGATCCGTACGGAAAAACGGGGTCTACAGAGATATACCTACTACATTTTTTGTTATGAACCCTTTAGAGATGGGTGTGTCTTTTGAACCTGTTAGCCTGTTAAATTTTCAAAGAATATCTGTTATTTTAAAATATATTTGTCTTTACTGTATCGTAAATACTGTATATTATTCAAGCCTCCAACTTGATGTGTTTATAGCAGGTAAAACATTTAGATATGTTACCATCTCTGTTTAGGGTCATATTGTTCGTCTAGTCAATTATGCCGTCGAAATAAGGCTGGATTTAGAAAGTTTTTCACAGATTGAACGGTAGTTAAATTAGTGAAATCCAGAAAAAAAAAAAAAAAAAAAAACCTGTCAAGTGCAGGTTGATATACAAAGTTCCCAAATTGAATATAAAAATTAAGATATGTTGGTCAATCGTGTATACTATAATATTATGAAGAGGATATATTTTTATTTTGTATGTAACGAATAAACATAAAAATAGCAGGGCAAACGAGCAGGCGGCTCCCCTCTACTGGACAGATTTGAATACTTCATTCACCATTAAATTCCTACACTATCCCTGATGAACATAGGCTACAGAATTTTCAAAAACTTCCGTATGAAAACTTCGATTATGTAACCCAACGTGTGAAAAAAATACCTAAAAAATCGTTTTATCGCGTACGCTGCGGAAATTGTTGACAATAGAGCAAATTGATGTACTACAATTTTATAGCGGACATCAATATCTACAAAAAAGTCCGCAATACTATATGTCTAACTATTACAGTTATGTCACAATAACTACTTTTTATGGGTTTCAATAATTATTGGTAAATACCCAAATCCGGGGCGGGCCGCTAGTTTATTATGTATTCGCACTGAACCACAGAATAAGCTGAACCCTCAGCGTGCGGGTTCGATTCACACTTGAGTGGTTTTTAGTATTATGTTATCTTTAAATAGAGTAATTATGAAGCTTAATGTCTTAATTAAGAAGATAATATCTTGATCTAATATAAAAGTCAAAATATAAAACAGTGTTTAGGCACACAATAAAATTACTGTATTGCCCATTTGATGGACTTGTAAGATTTCTTAGGCAACTGCCGAACTCTGCTACCTCCTAACGGCTAACGCTTAGGTGTGAACATGTAAAAATACCTAATTAGCATGTTTTTTCGCAGCCGCTAACAGAATCCCATCGTGTGTGAGAAACATGTGAAAAACAGGCTTGCCCCAGTGTAGTTGACCTAAATAGAGCGTTTCATCTCGTAGCCTGACAGGGGGAGTCATTCTGAATGTCTGCGCAAGTCACAAGCGTCGACATTTGTATGTAAATTCATGAGTCTCTTAGGAAAGACGCTTGAATTAATGCTGCGCGACACGTTGCGGTATAGTACCACCAACTTAACTGTGCAGTTCTCGAGGGCGCTACTGGTCAAGGAAATCAACTACAAACTGTCACAATTTGATGGAATGTTGTAGTTCTTTTTTCTGCCACCTGAACAGATAAGTTGGTAAGTCTGTACTTACTACATCTATATAGAGTATGCAGGTATATTGCTTCCTCGTTCACTGATAGAAATAGAGTATTGAAGTGAGAGAGAATGACGAAATAGACATGGCGATTCAGAACAATTTTGCTGCAGTATTTCGCGATTGCCAACAAGCGGAAGCCACAAGAGATAATGGGATTAGAGTCGAGACGATAAGATGGTGGTACTCGTGTATTTAAAAGGACACTTGAAATTGGTAAGTGACTTCCGTGGACAATATTTTTTTAATAGTAAAATACATAAGAAATTTGAATTAGATAGGCCACAGTAGTATGACTCGGTTCATCACCTGTCACTCTTTTTATTTAGGTAAATATTGACAGAACAAATATTGTCGACCTGTCTTCTTCATTCAAGTTATCGTCAATTCTGAAACTGGATGTTTGGTTTGAATGGAGTCTAAATACTAAACCAAAACGGTATCGAAATCCTAGACTCCGGGCCACCATTCACTATAGTATGATCTCTTAAAGGAATGCAAAACAATGAGACGTATAAAAAATCAATCATGCGTTCTTTCTTTAAATGTCTCAAAAGGACTGTGATTCGAACAGAAAATTCGATGAAATAAAGGCCTATCGCTTGTAACTCCTGCCTCACGCATTTCCCGACCTCCCTTTCCTCCCATTTGGAGCAACCAGGCTGGCGGGAGGGGGAGCCGCCCGGGCATAATAATTTTAGCTCGTGCTGCGGCATGGAAATGAAAAATGTCATCGCCCGGCGCACCCTGTATAACACTTTCAGCTTACCTGCCTGGGTTGCCGTGTTGTCATGTGAAAACTACCACATAACGCATATGTAAAATATCTTCTCACTAACTTTTTGGGGGAAATGTTTTGTCAATCGTGACATTATGTTTTACGTGGTACGCGACCGTAGTGCTCATTTGTTTTTACAATATCGGACTATAATATCGCATACATGTTTTAGATTCGCCGTTTGGACCCATATAAATAAGCCCCTAATGCGATGCCTTGCAAAATACGAGCAGAGCATGTGTCAGTGAACACAGAAACAATGTGCAGAAAAATCGAAGCATAAAAATTCCGGCCAACGTTATTTTAAACGTGGGCTTTCTGAATGAACCCGAATTTTTCCGTCTGTCATGGAGCATTGAGTGTTCTTGTCAGTAACAGAATAACACAAGCATATTTACTAAGATATACAAGCATTTGATCGCAGTCTAGCGAAAAGCGATTACGGAGTCAGCGCTTGTATATGCATATATGCGGAATGTACTCTGTAACCAGAGTTAATGAATCGAAGAACCCCATAATTCACACAAAGACATCATTGGTTAAAAAATAAAGTTAGAAGTGATCTATGCGGATGACTTAGTTCTACTGTATGTATATGCCACTCGTTATACAATTGTAGCTATACAGCAAGGCTAGTTTATTTCGTTTCACGTCACATGACCTTTATGATGTATTGTTGTGGTAAGCTGCAGTTTATATAGAGACCATACTTGTCAGAAAAAAGCGTGCAATTCGCGCTATATATGAAATGGATCCTCGCGTATCTCTGACGCCTTATATAGTATTTTGACTTTAACGAGTCTGTGTTTATTTATTTTGATAACGATAATGCTCAATGAAACATGGACCAGCACGATTATAGCACTATGAACAGAGGTAAGATAAGACAGTTGTGTCAGGCTGTAGATTTGCAACAACAAACAAAAAGTAATTCTTAGCATTTTGAAGATATTGGAAAATTAAAAGCATGTAAGAAAAAAAAACATACTACACAGTATACTTACCTTAAATTTTTCCTATCGTTTATTTGTGATTTTGTAATGTAATCCGCATAGCAGACGTTATTGCAAACCTAACAATATTAAAATTACACGGTTGCGTCATCATTTACATGTACAAAACCAATTACAAAAATGGTATTGTTTGTAGTACAACGCAAGTGGCACTATAGATGTCGCTCCATCCCAATACGATGGTTAAAGAACGATAGGAAAGATTCGAGTTATGACGTCATGTCATGTTAGCTCAATTGATTAGAGCATACCCCGGCTCAACGGGTGGATGGACGCGGGTTCGAATCCCGCACATGACATTAAAAAAAAAACCTATCGTATATTTGGGATTTTGTAATACTACACAGTTTTTGAATATAGAAACGGCAAAGATACTTGGAAAATTACGCCTCTATAACAAGCTTTCACCTGGCTAAACTGTGTAGGTAATGTACCTAAATAAATATAGTAGTACTTACTATTTTTGTTAAATGTGATAAAAAAATAAAGAAGCCATGAAGCTTGGCTTTCTTTTCATTTTACAGCTGATAGATTAGCTAATGACCACTATCTCAAGTGTTGGTGATTCATGATGTGGTCAAGGGTGGTGAAAAGGTTTAACTTAGAATTACTGGATCTAAAGCACTGCCTGCACGAACACAAGGTTAGATTTTCTATTTGAGGGCATACCATTGCCTAGGTAGACGAGCATTCTGATGCTCTACCATCTACCACACAAACCTGCGACGGTTTTAGAACCATTTTTACGTACGCCCGCCTTGCTGGCTACCAGCCTTTAAGTAAAAATCTGTCGCCAAGCACCTAACGGTGTGTTCCGGCAGCTGTCCTTGAGAGCCCATAATTCTATGTTAGCAACAACACCCTTGACCACATCATCACTTACCATCAGGTGAGATAGTGATCAAAGGCTAACCTAGAAGGCATAAAAAAAGTAAAATGTTGTATCTTTTAATTGTTTTCTTTTTGACTTTCATATTAGTGTCTTGAACACCAAAATCTTATTACTTTGAGAGTCCACCACAGTCAAAGTCAATAACATTTATTCAATTTAGGCGTTTACGACGCTATTATGAAGCCCACCCAATGATATTATATATCTTTGAGCCCACCCAAATAAATTGCCAATAAACACATTCTTGGTCAATGTTGCAGTGAATTTCTTGTCAGAATCACTCACGCTACTCAATACCAACGCAATTTGATAAAGCCTTTAAAATACACGTGAGAGGTCATTTCTATAAATGGCATCATTATCCCAAAACCTGTTGTTCGTCACGGCTGCGTAAAATTACACGGATTTGCCATTGTTGTATAATTTGTCAGCGAAGACGCGTACATGAATAATTGTTAAATTTAGCTAATTACCACAGTAATTATTTACTATTATCATTGTGCTTACATGCCGGTTGTGGCATTTACTACATCTTTATGGTAATACTTCAACGTTCGTTACTTTTTATGAAGGTACTCGGAAACGGCGTCCCTTATATTTTCTATCCTCATTATGCCAGTAACATTATTATGGTCATATTATAAGCTCGTTTTAGCTTAGTTGATAACGATAATTATTATAATGATAAAGGCTTCTTTATTAAGCTATAACGATCACATAAAATGAGAACTAAACAACCGACCGGAACATAAGAATAATTTAAAACTAACAGCATTGTAGCTACTCCTAAATAGCACACATTCAGAAACTGAACTTTATGTAATGCACCAAGTAATGCGTAGTTTAAACTGATAAGCTAAAATGTAGGTATAGACTAAAATAGTTTGAATAAATTTATTTTAATTAAGCATGATATACAATTAAAATTTCATATGTAAATGTGCAATGCTCATATATGTAATGGAAATACAACCTTATAGGTAGGAATAAGTACATAATTATTCAGTGTGGAATTTTTTTGAAATGTTCAAATAGGCCAGAAATTTAACTAGCAGCAGTGAACAAAGTAACTATAACAAATAATGAGGTAATTAAAAAGTCAAAACTAAACTACGCTACCATTGACGACTTAATTCTTAAAGCAATGGCGGAAGTCCGTGTTGCTCTTTGAGACTTTCTCTACGTTGTGGATACTTATTTAATAACAAAATCCAATAGCACATAAGTATTAATTCTGCTGCTACTAATTCGTGGTTTTCTTATTAAATGAACAAAATATGAAATGAAATAACATTTATATAACACAAAGACACTAGACTAGACATAAACAAATAACGAACTACTGTACTAATGTGGACAATATCTAGCTTTATTGTTAGGAACACAAAGAACGAAATCGCATACAACTTCAAAGTACCCTCAAAATGGTGCGCCACAGGACTCCCCGTCGGGATAATGCGAGTTTCATGCTCGAAATGGCGATTTAATTGTACGGTAGTCGTCGAGGTGATTTTTCTACGCTTTCCCAATGTTTACGGGTCATTCTATTTAACATTTCCACGGGCCTGTTTAGAAAATCAGGCAGCCGTTGACGTCATAACCCACAGTTATTTGCTGAGTAGGATAACTTTGACACTTGTTTTCCTATGTACTATTTTTTATATGTACTTGAATAATGAAATGAGAACTCGTAGATGATTCAACTGGCGGCGATTCATAGCCCCTCATGCATATTTCATCAGCAAATAAATCGTCAGCATCAAGTGCCACTAAAATGGAATCTTGTAGAAAAGTTGAGTAATCAACGGAAAATTGTATTAGAGTCACCCAAGAATACAAGACTCAATGTCTTCTTCAGGCCAATGGCAAATTTTTTTTTTTGTCAAGGACAGCTGCCGGAACACACCGTTAGGTGCTTGGCGACAGATTTTCTACTTGAGGGTGGTAGCTAGCCAGACGGGCATTCGCAAAATGCCCTACCACCATGCTATAACGACTGCCATCCAAAGACAACAACCGGGACCGACGGCTTAACGTGCCCTCCGAAGCACGGAAACGCTCAGTAGTAATGTCACTAGCGGTCACCCATCCAACTCATGACCGCGCGCAACGTTGCTTAACTTTGCTGATCGGTTGAGAACAGCTAAGTAAACTTCGCTACGAGCGCTTCAAAGAGCAAAACAATGTTTCATTCAATTTTTTTTCTTTTTTCTTTGTTTAACTGATATTTATATTTAATGCTAGAGCGAACGGTCCGATTTAACCATAAATATTTTATAATCTTTCCAAGGATTCAACCAATAATATTTATAATCTTTCCAATCTATACAACGTATTAACTGTGTGTGCTCTATATTAGTACTCACTGATTTGTAAACTTTCACAATATGGTCTTCATAAGCTCTGAATCTTATGGTCATTTTGTTTTATTACTGATGGGTAGATTAGTCTCTGACCACAATCTCACCTAAGTTAGTGATAATGTGTCGAAGATGTTGTTCAGGCTAACCTAGAATTACTGGCTCTCAAGGACACCTGCCGGAACACACAGTTAGGTGTTTGGCGAAAGATTTTCTACTAGGGGGCGGTAGTTAGCCAGGCGGGAAATCGCAAAATGTCCTAGCACCATGCACCATATCTGTCAGACAGGCTACAAAAGGTTATATGGAATATATGGCAAATCATCTTCCAGGTCTTTTGAAAAATAGTTGTACCGCAAGGATCAATTTTAAGGCCTTTTCTGTTTTTGGCGTATATTAATGATTTGCCTAACATGGTCAAGCATATTTGCCACATTGCAATGTTTTATTCACTGATTATACCTCTCTGAATTTTAAAGTAGGTAGAAAGTTAGAAAACTAATTCAAGTAAATATTGTGTTATCTATTTTCTCTTAAATTCGAAAATGACTTAATTTTTATGTTCGGCCTGGATAAACTCTTGATTGACAATGCAATATTTAATAGTCTTCCTAGGAAACAAAATGGATTCAACTTTACAATGGGATTCACATTTAATACACGATCTATCTGAAAGACTAAGTTATGCTGCATATGCAGTTCCTAAGATACGACAGTAAACGGATGGAGCTACGGCTAGGCTAGTTCATTTCGCGTACTTCTCCAGTATTACGTCGAGTGGTGTATTGCTGTGGGGAGCTGCAGCTGAGTGAGAGACAATCTTCATCTTACAAAAGCGTGCAATTGATGCTCTATATTATTATGAAATGGATCTTATTGAATCTATGAGGTTTATTAAATAAATAATTTAGCTCTTACCGTGTCGATATATCTATGAAAATACTATGTATACTCGTTAAAACTTGAGTAAATCTATATTAAACAGTGAAAAATACAATTACAACATTATGAATGAAGATAAAATAGCGGTGCCAGGTTTCGACTGAAATGATTTTGACTTTCATCCAGAATAAGTATTTATTTATACACTATTCATACTAATTCTAGGTTAGCCTGAATAACATCGACCATCATCACTTACCGTCAGGTGAGATAGTGGTCAAAGGCTAGGCTATAAGATATAAAAAACAACTTATCTATTTATAAAAAAGCACGTGATGTTTACCTATACACGACACATTTTTGGGTAGGTACCTACGACGAGGATGTAAAACCTACCTTAAAAATAAAGATTTGTATCACATAAACAGCCATAATGGCCGCTCCTATTAGGGGTGGTTTGGTTTTGTGGTGTGTTTTTAATCCCTTCGCTTTACAGGCGTTTCGGAGATGGCAATTTTTGCGACATCCTCCGGGGAAAGATTAATACGCACTAGTCAAGACTTGACTTAACGAATTTAGGCTACAACTGCATAGTACACAATATGTGTAATAACTACCAGCCGACCATCGATCGCTCAAAACGGTACACTTAACACAATTTCTGGACGATTGCAATTTGATTTAAGATGCCCATTAAACCCCAGGCCGAAATAATCTGCCATAATTTCGATTTCCGCTTTGGCAAGAATTGGCAAACGATAGGTGCTAACCTTATAGTTGCATTTTAAAAGCATAACAGAGCTCTTACCCCAGCCTCTTACCTACTTCCTTGCAGAATTATATAGGTATAAAAGCGATGGATTACCTACCTAACCCTAGAATCAACCATCATATTACTAACGTCTCTTTGGATCTGAACTTTACAGACAGTTCGCAAACATAAGCGGCAAACTAAAAAGGTAACTTTCTGAATTTATAAACTTCTAAAGCGACAGTCATTACTGCGATAATGCACGTAATAATAACGGCTAGTGGCTTGCGAGACTTTTTTTTATCTTGGAACGCGATAAAAAATTAACTTGCCTGCCTGTCGCCCTCATCTATAAACCACTCATCGTGGCGCGCGGTTGTTGCTATGTGGACTAGCCGGCTAGATTGCGCAGGTCCTTATTTCCACTAAAACGTGCATAGATTCTCCGACTTTCCATATCCACTGGTTATCGCCTCGTGAGAATCCTATAAAGTTTAATAACCTTTTACTGAGAAACTTATCCGTAGGTTACGGTGTTTTCTCAACTCGGTCGGCTGATCCAAAGTAATGGAGCGCGCTATATGCTTTGCATAGAATTTGCATGCTCTCAAGCGTAAGGTTAGCATACTAAATATAATGTAATTTTAATTTTGGTCTTATTTTTCGCTCCTGTCCTCGGACGTGTGGTAAATTTGTATGTCAATCACGAGCGTAAAGTAAGCGTCAAAATTTGGAATAGATGCGCTTAGAAGATGATCAATAATCGTATATTAATGTGTCTGTGTTATGCTGACCTTCATTATGTTCTGGATTGGGAGATTTAGGATGTTTTATGTATCCAAATGTACTAAGTAAGTAGTCACCCGGGAAACGCAATTTAAAAGAACCACTTACTCGTGGGCGGAAGCCCCTCATCGGTTTTGTTAATGACACTTATATAAATATAAATCCTGCCTCAACAAGGTTCTGAATTTTTGATAGACCCATCCTCACATACATGCTATCATCATTAATAAAAGCCTCAAATATTCTAGCGTAAGCCTATGTAGGTAATTAGGTAGGTACTGTGTTTCAGAGTAATGAATACTTCAAGCCTGACGGTACAGCTCCCTCCACGCTTTCAGAGGCTGGTACTCAGGGCCCTACCATCAACTTGCACAATACACGACCCTGCTATGTAATATGCATGATACGCACTCATTAGGGTGGGTGATAATAACCGACGACCTATTTTTCCTTGGCACTTGCTCAGGGGACGGAACTTAACTACTTACGAAGTGTATAGACTAAAATAGAGCTACGTTTGCGAGTCTACTATACAGCTGAGTTATATTATAACATCTCCAGATACATTTACTATGAGGTAGTCCATTACTTACGCCAAAAGCTACACTTAATTTCAGTCAATGATCATTTAGATATATGAAAAAATTCATCGTATTTAGAAATATAGAAGGGTAGCGGCATCATTGCCAGATAAATGACAGAATTAACTAGGTTTATAGGTTTTCCTTTTTCTTCTTTTATCACCATTTTCATATAAACAATTCACAAACTAGAGAGATAAGTTTTGAGAAAATATCGGTATTTAAATACCCATTAATTAAAATTCCTTTAATATTATGATAAAATGAAAACCTATAAACCTCAATATTGATAACATATATTACATTTCCAAAAATCACCAAAATCTGTAATTATTTAAGGGAGGTAGAAATATTTTCTCTTTGTGTACGAAAATTCGGGACTTCCTTCTAGTCTTAACTCAGTGTTTGAAAAAGCACTTCTTTCACTTTTTCCAAATTGTGAGACGATCCTCAAGTATTGTTAGGAGTATAAAACTTTTGTCTGCATCTACGAATAAATATTTAAAGATATGTAAGTGAAACTCAAAAACAGCTGAACGCAAACCTTACCGCGGCAGTTATTTACGTTATTTCATCATCGACTCTCCCTTTCTGGGGAGTCGGTTGGGGTTCGGGCTTTCTGCCCATTTCCCCTGCCTCTTCTCTTGTGGCTTCAACCACAAGGTATCTTCCTTTGCGCAGGCTACTCATGTGTGCCGCTCTGCGCAAAGTATGTATTGCACATAGTGCTTTATGGTGTGTGTATTGGTTTACGTTTGTTGCTGAGTAGCTATCAGCTCCCTGGGGAGCGGACGCCATCTTGGCTTCGCGTCGGGCGGCCTCGTGTGTAGAGGCGCTATGCCTCTGAGATGTGTGTGGGGTCCGTTGTCCGCCGCGTCATACATTTTCTTCGCTAGGCGGACAACGAACTCATCGATGCTCTCGACGGCTACGTCCTTCGCTATCGTTGCGTTCCTGACGTACCGTCCGGCTCCTGTGGCTATCCGTAGTGCAATATTTTGTTGCGTCTGAATTTTGGTTTTGTTGGTGCGGGAGCATAGTGCGTACCAAGCTGGGGATGCGTACGTCAATCTCGACCTTATATACGTTTTGTATATCCCCAGCTTGGCTCTCAGCGGCAACTTCGAGTTTAAAACTGGTCTCAGTTGCGCTCTTGCCGTTCTTGCTCTGTGAATGACGTGGTTTGTCTGGGCTGCCATCGTGAGCTTTCTGTCAATTTTGACACCCAGGTACGTGGTGTTAGGCAACCACTCAATGTCTCTGCCATGCATTGACAACTTCTCTTGAGGTAGGAGTTTTCTGCTGACAAATAGCGCGGCGGTCTTCCCCACGTTGACCGCCATTCGCCATCTGTCGAGCCACTCTGGCATGAGGTTCAGCTGCCTCTGCATGACCTTGATGGCTTGTGCAGGCTTTTGGGAGGACGTTAAGAAGGCGCTGTCGTCCGCAAAAAGGGCTAACATAACCCTGTCTTCGTGGTCCCATGGTCTGTTGTCGAGTGTAGGTATGTCGTCAGTGAAGGCGGCATACAGCAATGGTGAGAGGCAGCTGCCTTGGGGGACACCTGCCTTAATGCTTTTGAGCTCTGAGTCTTCCTGTTCGACTGAGACGTAGAAACTTCGACCTTCCAGGAAGCTGTCCACAATCGTCAGGTACTGTTTGGGTATTTCTAGTTGCGCCAGCTTGTAGAGAAGGCCCTCGTGCCACACTCTATCGAAGGCCTTCTCTACGTCTAGAAATACCGCCACCGTATGTTTCTTACTATTCAGGTTGTGGGCCATCTGGTGTAGGACTCTTGTCAGTTGAAGAGTCGTTGAGTGCTGCCGCCTGAACCCAAACTGTTCCTTTCTTGGGGATATGAAGGGTCGCAGTCTGTTTAACAGCAGTCGCTCAAACAACTTCGCCAAGTGAGGTAAAAGCGAAATTGGGCGGTACGCTGAAGGTTGTCGCCTGTCCTTGCCCGGCTTCGGGATCATGATGACTTTGGCCTTCTTCCAGGGCTCTGGGAAGTGGCCAGTGCGAAGGATCCCGTTGTACAGCCGGGTTATGGTTACAATGCCTTTCTTTGGCAGCTGGTGGATCGCCGCGATCGGGAGCCCGTCATGGCCAGCGGCCTTCCTCCTTGGTAGGCGTCTTATTGCTTTCCAGGTCTCGATCGGGGATATGAATGCGTCTCCGTCTAGCGGGGGCGTTGGTGCCTGCCTGTATTCACTGGCCCAGGTGCTAATCGCTTCATGGTGCGCTTTAGCAGATGCACTAGCATCCTGTCTCACCGGGTGCAGTTGGAATTGTGATTCCAGGTGCTGCGCTAATATACGCGCTCGGTCCTTAGAGCCATATTTCCTCTCTCCGTTCTCAAGGAGAGGGTGAATAGGCGGTGCTGCTCTAGTGAGCCGTTTATTCAGCCGGTGGAGATTGACCATTTGCTCTCCCACGTGGTCAATCTCTTTGTGCCATTCTTCCCCTCTCCAGGCTTCTACATCCAGAGAGATGCGGGTTGAGATGGCGACCCTCAGGTCAATCGGCTGTAGTGACCCCGCAGCAAGCCTCACGCGATTCCTCATCGGGTGGAGGGCCGGCTAACATCACTGCCGACAGCTACACGTCACAATCATCATCATCAGCATCATCATCTGACTCTGAAAGGCAAAAGTTCAGAGATACTCATTCGACGTCGTATGCTGGCATAGAACCCGTACCATTGCACGCGGCGCCTATGCCGTCCCTACCATCACCTGAACCGCGGCAGGCGTGGAAAGTGTACCATGCAGCGCAACAACATTACCTTGACGCGACCGATCTGATGGGATCATTTCTAAGCATTCTAAGCGTTAATATCAATTGAATTAGAGAGATTGTGCGTGTTTTGTTTACTATGAACTTGAACTCGTCGTAGAAGTCAAAGCGGTAACTGCATTAGAGTTACATTTCTTTACGTATTCGTGGGTCTGTATCGAATATATTACAACACAGTTTCTGATTACTTAAACGACAAAAATGCCTGGACAATTCCGCCTCTGCCAAGCTATTGCCTGTCACCTACATAATTTAAACAAAGATTGTAATAACTTTATTATATTGTAAGTATGTAACACATTGTTAAATTGTTAAAAGATGTTTAAAAGAATGGCCCCGAGTTTCTTGCCCGTTCTTCTCGCAGTGGCTCTATACAATTTATTTGCTGAACGTGGCAGTACAGAATATTTCAATACTAAAATTGGTAATTGACCTTCATAAGAGCGTCGTAGACGTCTAAATTGAATAAATGATTTTGACTTTGACTTTGAAGACTGAGCCAACCATTCAGTGAATCGCAAAAAATTACAATGACAATTAAGCAGAGTATAGTCATATATTTGGACTCTCCGATGCCAAGTTTAAATAAGATATAAGTAACACTGCGTGGGCTGGATGAGTCGTTTACCCTGGATTGAAAAAGGTCATAAAAATGAACATGTCGCATTCAGGTGTACCTTTTTCGCTTTTGATCAATTGTCTGATGAATCAGAGACCGTTTCCTTTAAGGTACTTGTGCTTCATGAACTCGTATATTAAGACCGGTCATCATAATTTCAGGTTAATTACGTCCACAATTGCTTCTTGGCATTCTGCCTCTACGTTCAGCCACAGAATGACTTGCAGCAGAACGTATGGCTAATATTGCACTTGTATACAATATACAAGGTACGATTGTACATTGTTTGTATTTTTATTGTTATTATCATTTATTGAGACTGCCAAGATCATCATTTCTTCAGCATAGATTACCAATTGAATATAATACAATATAATAATAGTAATATAATTTATTTCCAAAAAGATTTACACAGTACAAACTAAATATGTTATGACAGTTTTATGTTACGATTAATTAGGATAACAGTGGGTCACAAACTAGGCTGAGCCTGTGTCTTGGGTACCCTTACTTACAGTTTACATTTTAACAATTAATGTATTGCACAATGTACGATTGTATATTGTTTGTATTTTTATTATTATTATCAATTAATAAGTTGGCATCGTCCTGGACCACTATGGACTAGTTATGAATGAAATTCTATTGTTATCATTATCGCCGATGCCAATGAGGATAATGAGTCTGCCAAGATCATCCTTCTTTGCTTCAGCATAGATTACCAATTGGATATATTTCGATTGGTAATACCTTAATTAACCTCATTTTTATTACAGACCTGTTCACTCACGAAGGCCCGCCCCATCACAGTAAGTTATATATCAGTACGGGTAGGCTTCATTTGTATATTACGTCTTAGTGTGCGTGTAAATTCTAATGGCACATACAGTAAACAATAAAATGCTTGAGTAGGCAGTAGTAGTTGGGTACATTAAAACAACTTGGAGGGGCGCGGTATCGTGACTAGAAAGGTCCTACACCTTCAGTCTATTTTAGATAAGTTCAAGAGGTAAATTCACTTGAACTGAGAAGATCGTAGATTCCAGCCGTTACTAGAAGGAAATCAATTGTCATATTTGACGATTCATTTGTTTCTTTACAATTATCCCCGATATTATAATCATTGTTTAACTTAAATTAACGTCATTTAGGAAGACCAAAAAACTCTTTCGCACAGTGCTAAATTAATTATTAAAGTTGATCAACGATTGTATGTCCGAGGTTATCGTTAATTGTACAACATAAATAGTACTAGGTAGGTACTAAGACATGTGCTAAAACGCACGAGAGGTACAGCAGTACCAACTTTGCATAACAACAAGTTGCTGGGTACAAAACTGCTTCGTTACCTTGATTTCCCGATGACATCGATTGTCACGGCTGAATGGCTATAAAACGCTGATCACAAAACACAAGTAAACGTAGAGCAAAGAATGTGCTGCCATTGGCCAAAGTGGCAGGCGCGGCGCACAGCCGCTCACTGCTTGGCATTCAAGCCCACCACACAATCTAAATCTTACTTAATGAACACACTTTTGTATCTCGTCGATATACAAAGACACTTTCATTTGAAACATTATTTTCAAACCAGTGGCAATAATATTATTATACATCAAAGCGACATGGTGCTACAGTAAAGCCTATATATTGGAATTGACTGCACACGTAATGTACGCCAACAGACATGTTTTTTTAATTTTTTTTATTTTTTTATATTTTTATGCATGATAGGTTAGCCTTTAACCACTATCTCATCTGATGGTAAGTGATGATGTGGTCGAAGATGTTGTTCAGGCTAACCTAGAAGTACTGGCTCTCAAGGACAGCTGCCGGAACACACCGTTAGGTGCTTGGTGACAGATTTTCTACTTAAGGGTGGTCGCTGGCCAGGCGGGCATTCGCAAAATGCCCTACCACCATGCTATAACGACTGCCATCATAAGATGACAACCGGGCCGACGGCTTAACGTGCCCTCCGAAGCACGGAAGCACTCAGTAGTAATGTCACTAGCGGTCACCCATCCAACTTATGACCGCGCGCGACGTTGCTTAACTTTGCTGATCGGTGAGAACAGCTATAAGTAAACTTCGCTACGAGCGTTTCAAATTGATATACATCAAAGCGACATGGGGCTACAGTAAAGCCTATATATTGGAATTGACTGCACATGTAATGTACGCCAACAGACATGTGCACCATTACATAGCACGCTAACAAGTCCCGAGTATTTACGCTATTTCCAATGTCTTAAATTGTAGTTGTCACGATTCTAATGTTCGCAAAGCCGGTCTTTATACTCGAGAGAATCGTCTCGCATTCCATGCAAGCGAATCACATGCAGGTTTTAAGACAGTGATACTCGCATTTTTATTGCACTCGGAATTGTGATGGCCACTTGGCTTGCTAAATGAATTAGCGAAACTGAATTTATTGTCTTCAACGTCGTGTAAACGCGCAATGAAAAAACCAGCGCTGAACAGATTGTGGAAGCTATCAAATTAAATAATAGTAAAGGTGACGTGATCCGGGTTGAGTAAAACAAATCAAAGTTTATTCCAATTGAATTTGAAAGTATCGGAGACGTGGCCATTACTCACCCGTTCAGCAAAACCTTCAATTCCAAACAGCATTTCGTGAAACGAATTGCACCAAATTGTGGTCATACAAAACAGCGTCCAAGTTTCTTAGAAGCAGTGGGCTGTAATGTAAATTACACGTAGTGCAGCGTGGCCGAGACGTCGGAATGTTTCTACAGATGCAATGACACGTAATAACCATGATCAGACGCTGACGGAGAATAAATAACTTACTGGTAAAAGTGCATGTCTCGGAAACGATCAAGTGCATTTTGCTGGATTGAGGTAATGACAGGTGACATTTCACGAAACAATAAATTATAATACAATCAATAAAGACGTACATTAAGAGACCAGTATACAGAATAGAAAGGCATTAGGCACATAAGAATACTTTAGTAACTCCACATAATCTGATAGTAATTAAATTTTGTATTAGTTCAGGAGTACATGTCTTAAAAGATTATGAGTTAGACGAAAGCTATTTAATTAAGAAGCCCATAAGAAAAGAACCCACGCAAGCAGGACAGGATGTAGATAAACAGCTTTAGTGTAAGGAAAATGGAGGTAAAGCTTAACAACTTGAATGAATTAGTAATTCAGTACGTCGGGTAAAGGCCGCAGCCACTGTTGGCATCGCAATGAGGGGTAATTGGTAATTGCAGCTGCGCATGCCGACTAGGATCTATGTAATTTTCTTAAAGATTTCTGCTCCTAGCATGTAATTATCTCGGAAATCTTGGATGCAATGGCTTGCTAAGGTCACAGCTGTTGGACGAAGGAGTTTTATCTCAAGATCTTTAATCGAATATGGGCAAGGGGATTTTAAATTCAGTCACAGTCTATTTTATACAACCACTTTGTGTCAGCTCTCTCACAATGATCTCTGTCATATTTTGTCATATCATTGTTGTAAGAATTGTATTGTAATAAGAATATATTGCAGTTGCATGTGTGATAATCTATTAGTTGGAAGTTTTAACAGTTTGTTTTTATTTTATATTGACGGAACAAGTTCGATGCCCACCTGATGTTAAGACTAACCTCTGCCTATAACAGATGCATTTTATTACAAGTCACGATTTGTCACGACACTTCGACATAGTTGTTAAGTCTCATGTGCCTGTAATTTCACTGGCTCTCAAGGACAGCTGCCGGAACACACCGTTAGGTGCTTGGCTTGGATTTTCTACTTGAGGGTGGTCGCTAGCCAGGCTGGCATTCGCAAATTGCCCTTCCACCATGCGGTGAGGATCAAACTCGCGGCGGGATTCGAACCATGGACCTGCTGCGCGGCAGTCCGTAGCCAAAGCCACTGATCCATCACTGCTTCAATATTATCTTCTCTCTTATTTAATGCTTGATCAATAAGCAGCATACTTATATTCATAAATCTACCTTCTCCGTGTACCCGTACCTGCAAATACGCATTTCCAGTCTTATCGAATCTCCTAGAGCATTAACCAGTATCTACATCGTCGTCGGTCTGTTAGTAATCACCGGCTTCTCAAGTGGAATGAGAGTAGGGAACCAGTCTGGCGAGCCGCTACGGATGATGCTTCATGAGTCGGTTGGTGCTATTGCATGTCATGCACGCGTAATTACCGCCTGCAAGCATGCATGGGCAAGCCTTGACGACGCTATTGTGAGAGATGTAATGGGCTGTAGCGTCTTGGTCTTGGAACAAACAGTCTGTGAGTAAACGGCAAATAAGGTACCGGAGGGTAACACGGCTTAGAATGTAATGATACTATGGCTTATACAAATAATGCAGTTAGTGTAAATGTTTTGATTTTTAAAATAGGTAAAGGGAATATAATATAATAGGAGTTTTTTTTAATAATAACAAATATTTTTAAAATATTTTATGAAAACATCATATTAATCCTGGCGTTTGTGACGTCACGTCGGCTTAACAGGAAAATTAGGCGGAATTGTCACTAGATATATTTTTATATTATTTAAGTGTTTTATTAAAATATTCATTTGATGTTTTCTTAAAATATTTTAAAATATTTCACGACCTACCTAAATATACTAGATTATTTGTGTGATGCGACAGACTCACAGTAATGTAAACAATCTCTCATTACAACGTTCCACTCGCCCGCTAGCACATCACAATCGAGTTGAGCGTCAAGTAAAGCATTAAGTGCAGCAAGGGATCGCGGTATCGGGGATATAAAATATATAAAATTAAATAATAATAATAAATCGTGTTCAAAATGCTGGCACCTATTTGGCTCTAAGAATAAGCATTGCAATTCAACGGGGCAATGCTGCCAGCATGCTGGGCACGCTGCCAACTGGTAGTGGGCTAGAGCCGCCTATGAGTCTGCAATGACTTATAGGGATCTAAATGCTTTTATTGTAGTAGCTGTAGTATTGTATATAGTTCGTAGTATTTTGTTTTGTTAATAAAGGCATACCGCCGGAAAAATATAATAATAAAGCCATCTGAAATAAGATAGCATACTTATTATTGCAATTTACGGTTTTTTTAAGAATGGTTAATAGAATCCATGACCGGAGTCGGTCACAGCGCTTGACAGAAGCCATCATTTAAATAATAATATGCTTGGCTACGTAAGTATTACCGTCATTGTGAACGTTCTTTATATTCTTCAATGCGATGCTTAGTTATTCCGGTTGGTTATGTCAGCGGCATAATGCAGAGGGCACCTTTTGTGTGCCGCTGCACATCAGGTTCATTATTCAGTTTAACATGCAAGGGCCTCATCACCAAATCCTGTATGTGCGCTGAATTTATTACTTTGTTATGATTGTGTTACTTCGATAACAAACCGGTATTATTTCTGTGCAGAGCTTAGACCCAGAGAGACAATTATGAAGCAGTGAGGCTATGGACTGCCGCGCAGCAGGTCCATGGTTCGAATCCCGCCGCGGCACTGTGTTTCGCCTAGAACAAGCTAGCTGGACAAAAATATTTTATAATGGGTTTCGATTGCTTTTGCCTTAGACAATGATCATTTGTTAATTTCATAATTTTCAGGTAGGTACAGATTAAATTATAAGTCTAAAAATGAAAAACCAAATACTTTATAAAAAAATGTATTGTATTTCTTACAAAGGCACAAAAAAAAGCAAAAATACAGCAGAAATAAGTACATTAAAATAGAAAGAAACAATCAATAATATATTACAACATAATTATACAATAAAAAGTAAAAAAATACATTATTATTTATAACTTAAATATTATAAAAAAAGGTAAACTCAAGATTTTACAAAAATGCTACATCATACTCGTAATTATCCTAAATATCCTCATCTGATGATTCGTCACTCTCACATTCAGTCGAGTCTGGTAACAAGTAATCACCTTCATCAGTCGGACTCGGAAGAACGTTACTTGTAACCCGATGTGATTGTATTGAAGGCGGAACAATCAAATTTAAAACTTCTTCTTTTGGGTACCTCTCTGAGAGAGTTGATTAGAGGATCAGACGTTATTAAAAGCATATTCAACAAATCTGTATTTGTGGCAATACGTGACAGTTTCCTGGTGTGGTGTTCACGGAATCTCCGGCAGTCTTTATTTCGAGCCTCTTGAGCTTCTTCTGAGAGCTGTCCGATTGGAAGAATGCAAGTTTTTATCACTTCTGTGCTATGTACAAGTATTTTGTGTACAGTAGCTGGCATGTAGTACCACGAATACAGATTTAGATAAAGTGTTCTGGTTTCAGAACACACTTTCTCAAATTCATTGTAATTAATATCGTACCCAGAAGATAAAGTTTTTAACAAAATGCAGAATTTTTTAATGAGGTTAACGTCTAAGCCTGTAATCTCTCCACTCAGTTCCGGGTTTGTAAAGAATCTGCGAGCTGTGTTCCCATCATTTGTGTTACCATAACCAGGTTTTGGTTTGTCTACAATAAGTCCCATTTGGGTTTTAAACTTTTGCTTTATGTCGTCTGAACGCTGTTTCACACTAGCTTTATCGTCATCACCTCTAACCTGCCACTTCTTAATATCCAAACGATAGCTAATGTGCAACAGACATTCAAAACAGCGAATCCAAGCATGTAATGTAGACAAACCAAACCCATAATGTTCTACATTACTTTCCAATCCACTTAAATCACCATTCATCATCTTAGGAGTCGCACCACAGATATAACACTTTTGTGCAGATCGTGTGTCAGTCATAGCATTGCATACTTTGCCGTCTGTCATTGTTAGCAAAAGAGTGTGCTTCACAGAAATGTGTGATTCACCAACACTACATGTTGTTGGAAGAAGTTGAGATACTTCTTCCAACACTCTGTTAGTTTCTGTAGTCGTAAATTCATTTGTTTCCTTTGAAAAAATAAATTTAATTGGCCTGCAATATAACGTGGAGGAAGGTCGTGGGTTTTGCCAAATAATATTTTGACCATCACACAATCTCAAAGGCACAAATGAAAATACAAACAGAAATTCATCAGTAGCCTCAGTGTTTTCAAACTTCTGCTTGTAGGTACTGTGACCAGAACTACCATCACATCCCCATTTGCTAACTAATGTGAATGACGAACTGGGCAGCACACTTTTAATGACTTCACTTTGTGCTTCAACTAGTCGTTCAGTTGTTTTATCCAAAATAGCTTGGGAGTTTTATTTCCGCGCGCGATTCCGTTATAGATATATGGTCATCAGAAGGATAACAAAGTTTTTTTGACTTACATAGGCTATGGTATGATGGAAACACTTGATGTCCAGCCTTCATTGCCCACTTTCTCGTCTGTTTGTAAGAGTGAGAAGTGCACTTAGAATCTACGTAATAAGCTAGCGCTTCGTCACTATTTAACTGCCTAGCACTACAAAGAGATTCTTCAGATGCCTTTCCTTCTGTGCTGGAATGATCGCCACTTTTTCGGATTCGAGAGGCAACCGCTCTATGACCCGATAAACGATTTGCCACTTCCGCAGCTGTGGTTAATTCACTAGCACTCCGCAATTTCAACAAGTCTTCAACCCTGCGTTTTTTTGTTTTGAAACTGGCGTCTTCGAAGTCTTTTCGGGGTCTACCTTTAGGTCGATTATCTTCTGATGAGGAGGAAGCAGAAGGCCGATGCATACGAACGCTAAATTGTATGTCTGCTCCGTCCAGCCAACTTCTATTTTTGTTTAAAAAAACATCCATTGTTTTCGAAGCAGCCCACTTTTAAGCAAATTTTGACGATATGCTGGCAATTTTTGTTTGCATATCTCTTCTTGAATCGGAGGCCACATCTCTCAGATTGTATTTGTTAAAAATAAACTCCATCAGGTGAGCATTTCTTGCTTCTTTGTCATATTTACGCCATTCTTCAAATAACTCCATTTTCGAAAAAGTGTACACATGATCTGAAAAAAAAATAAAAAAAAATGTTTAGCATTCGTTGCGGTCTCCATATTATATATCATTTAAAAGGTTAATGTTGTGGCTGTAACATACATAAAAATCAACTTGGATACACGTGGATACAAAAAGTTGCGATCCTTGAAAGTTTAGATATGAAGAAAAACTTGACATTCTTTTAACAGATTTTTCAATTGGATATATAAAGCACATGTTGGCAAATAATATATTAAGTCGATATTAAGTAAGAAAGTACTTACCCTCAAAGGTAAAATCCATCACAGAAAATACTAAAATAATCACTACAAATTTTAAGAGATGTTATCATAAGTGCCGCAAAATTGCAACTAATTTAATTTCACAAATGCAATTAACTTATCACTTACCTTCAACCCCTTATAACTCACCACTATGGAATGTTTGCCCTAATTATTACCTGTTATCGAGACCTTGGGGGTTTTGTTAATGGCATGTGACCCTTAATTACCTGATTAGGTAAATGACTTTTGTCCACCTACGTTGTTCAAGGCAAAACACTGTGCGCGGGCTTGAGCTTCAAAGCATGGTGGAAGGGCTTTTTGCGAATGCTCGCCTGGCTAGCAACCACCATCAAGTAGAAAATCTGACGCCAAGCACCTAACGGTGTGTTCCGGCGGCAGTCCTTGACTGCCAGTGAAATTACAGGCACATGAGACTTACCAACTATGTCTCAAGATGACGGGCGCATTGCAATTCGTGACTTGTCACGAAATGCATCTGTTATAGGCAGAGGTTAGTCCGCTTAACATCAGGTGGGCCTCGTGCTTGATCAGCCACAATAACATAAAAAAAATATACAAAACTGACGAAATCACAAGCACACAAGTCAAACAAGCCTTCCTGATTTTTTATGCTTGATGCTTGATAGGCTAGCCTTTAACCACTATCTCACCTGATGGTAAGCGATGATGTGATCGAAAGTGTTGTTCCGTACATTTACAATTTAATATCACACAGCCAAATATCATTAAAGTAAACATACATTAGAACTTCAACGTGGGAGCGGGCTGCACGCATCGAATTAAGTAATTTGTGCGATAGGGATAGCGATATACGAACATTACAGTTTCGTAACCATGGTACGAATCTCAGTATAAATATTTTAAGCTTGAAGCTTTTTTCTATTGTCTTATTGGTTAACCTTTGACCACTATCTCACCTGATGGTAAGTGATGATGTGGTCGAAGATGTTATTCAGGCTAACCTAGAACTGGCTCTCAAGGACAGCTGCCGGAACACACCGTTAGGTGCTTCACGGCAGATTTTCTACTTGAGGGTAGTAGCTAGCCAGACGGGCATTCGCAAAATGCCCTTCCACCATGCTATAACGACTGCCAACGTAAGACAACAACCGGGACCGACGGCTTCAAGTAATTTGGCTGTATCGTGACCTTACTCAGTCTTGCGCAAAAGAGTAGT
Organism: Plagodis pulveraria; assembly: GCA_963890685.1. Classification (NCBI taxonomy): domain Eukaryota; kingdom Metazoa; phylum Arthropoda; class Insecta; order Lepidoptera; family Geometridae; genus Plagodis; species Plagodis pulveraria. Next base: position 4,627,553 of record OY982968.1, read on the forward strand.
CTATGGCGCCTTGTTCGCGACCCGCCTCTGAAAATAACCTCTGGCAAGTAAATACTTATGTAAGTACATGTTTTTTTAACCCACTTGATGTTTTTTCAGACTTCCCACACAAATTAGCGTCAGTTCTCGCAAACGCTTCACTTGTTTATTGTTTCAGAAATTTAAAAGAGACAAAATGTAATTTACAAAGGAAATAAGTACTATTTTCTGTGAATCAATTAGTCGTTTACGTTTCTTCTTATATTTTCTTTCCAAAGAAGGTTGTTTGAAAGTAATTTCTGCAAAAATATATATATCGTTGTCTTTAAGGATTAGTTAGCCGTTCAATATTTGATTATATATGTTTTTCTTATTATTCGCCGTGACAACATCCGTATTATCTTACGAGCAGAACAAAATCTGGTTGAATAGAAACTTATTGTGCGTACCGTATAATTTATATAGATAGGAAACTCCGATACTTCGCCATTACGGTAGTAAATTACTGGTAGAGTCGATAACCATTCTGTTGGCACAGTATATATAAGGTTGCCAGACGTCCGGGAAATCGACGATAGTCCCGGAATATGGTGTCTTGTCCCGTGTCCAGTAATTTCGCTCGACTGTCCCGGAATTCACGAGTTTTGGGTATTCAAAGCTCAGTTAAAATGTAATAAGGTTACAGAGTTTTTTCTTTTAATGTTGATCCAAAGTTTCATGGCTAAACTATTAACATAGTTTAGCCTTAAAGAGTGGCTCAATTTTGTTTGTAAGTTAAATTTATGTTATTTCGATTTATTACCTAATTTACGTAACATTATTTTTGTCTCAAATAAATATATCTAACAATAATTGCCTTTCTCGATCGTGCGCTCGTAGAGTCAAGACCTCCTGACGATGCTACGTGTAGAAGCGAAACGCGTCGAAAATTCTTTCGGTTTGGCTGCGTGGCGTTTGTGACGTCACGTCGGCTTAACAGGAAAATTAGGCGGAATTGTCACTAGATATATTTTTATATTTTTAAGTGTTTTATAAAAATATTAATTTGATGTTTTCTTAAAATATTTTAAAATTTTTGTTATAGTTAAATATGGATTTCCGCAAAGTATCGCCTGAATCTATTCATTAATAATTGATATGTATTTGAACTAGAAAAAAAAACTACTCCTAACCAATATTTATTTAAATATAAATTTGTCAGTGCAACCATAGATTTATTGAGATGCTAACTTAATGTCAAAGTACCAACTCCCCTTCCAACCCCAGAAATGTCCAGCAATTGATATACCTTTATCTGGCAACCTTTATATGTTATAAGCACCCGGATCCAAAATAGAAAAACAAAATGCCTAAAACTTATCTAAAACCACACTAATTTACATGTAAAAGATCAATTAACTCATTAATTAATTCTATTACACCTGCACTTCTTGGGCTATAACTATGTGGTATGTATTTACTTCTAATGAAAAGTTCTGACTAAAATAGGCACGGTAACTTTCCAATTTGGTTAATTAAGTCTTCAACAATGCTTAGTTAAGGTATTATGCGTTTAAAAACGGTTAATTCTAGCCAGGGGAATAATTTATTACGACAGAATATTTTTATGCATTGTTGGAGCTTACTTCGTAATAAAAGTTTTATGTAGTTACATAAATATCAAATAAATAACATCTAATAAGCATTTAAATTCCATCTACTCTGCGTTGTTGTTGAACTATTGTTTAAGCAAGACACACTATTGCTTGTTGTGTAGATGGAATATTATTTGACAATACCACGGTTTGTTGCAACATGAAGTTTTTGAAGCAGTGATGGCTCAGTGGCATTGGCTATGGACTGCCGCGCAGCAGGTTCATGGTTCGAACTCCGCCCGGAGCTTGAGCTTCACCGCATAGTGGAAGGGCATTTTGCGAATGCCCGCCTGGCCCTTGAAGGCTTGACCACCCTCAAGTAGAAAATCTGTCGCCAAGCACCTAACAGCGTGTTCCGACAGCAGTCCTTGAGAGCCAGTGAAATAACAGGCAAAATGAGACTTAACAGGTATGTCTCAAGGTGATGGGCGCAGTGCAGTTCGTCACTCGTGATGAAATGCATCTGTTATAGGCAGAGGATACCGCTTAACATCAGGTGGGCTTCGCGCTTGTTCCTTCAAACAAACATGAAAAAAAAAAAAAAAAAAAAAAAAGGGGAATTCATTACTTACTATATATTATTTAACTGTACATGTCACATTGCATACATCCAGAAAGATTTACAAGATAAAACAGAGATACGATTCATGACCGTAGACCGACACGTCCTATTGCACTGTGAAGCTACGGAACAAATAAGACTTGAAACGGGTCTATGTGAGCCATTCTCACCATCGAAATCCTTTCCACCACCACACACGTCACTGGAGCAGCTATGCCAGCGACCCAGAGTCCTTCTCCGCTACGTTAAGGAGTTGGGATGGCTTGGGTAGAAGCTGGGGGGGGAAATGCACAATACACCCCAAGCGGGACGTCCGTGCAGGACATATCGCCCCCAATTAGAATAAGAATAAGAAGAATAAGAATACTTACTATATATTATTTAACAATATGTCACATTGCATACATCCAGAAAGATTTACAAGATAAAACAAAGATACGATTCATGACCAAAAGAGGGATATAAAGTCCGTGTATAAAATATAAAGTCCGACGTGGCGTGACAACGACAGACATAGTAAGCGATAAGTTAAGCAGTTCATATTATATACATCATGGTATCTAATTCGAATATTAACATTAATAACATTTATCTGACAACTGATAAAGTTGTTTTTGCGACCGTACCGATAATGAGAATAAAGTACAGACATAACACTGGAGTAGTACTTAGTTGATAATGACATGTAGATATCCAATATAAATACGTAAGAAATCCTTGTGGATGTATTTAATAAATAAACTACAATATCATTTAACTCAATTGAAATACAGTGATGCTGTGTTATATACAAATAACGGCAAAATCGAGGATGTGTTTCTTTGCTTCTCCTTAAAAAAAATATTTTCAAAGAATTTACGCTGAAATTGTTGAACCGATATGTATGAAACTGGGAATATATATTGCTAAGTTCTGGATTAATACGTAGGATACTTTAGCATCATCTACATCACTTTTATCATTGCCTACTCGGGTGCCTACGGGCGCATGTAGTAGTAAAATATACTCCATAAACACTCAAAAATGGTTAATCTTTATAACTATAAGTACATACTGTCATTATCAGGATTTGTTTGGTACACGTAGCAAGGGAAATCAAGTTCATGTTAGAAATTGGGAAATTCATGCTTGTTACATGAATGAGTTATGTCTATGACAGACCAAGATAAAAAATTGCATGAGTTTTTGAGAAAGAGACAATCTTAGATAGAAAACTTTATATGAAAACTTTTCGAGGCACATAACTCTCAAGTTAATTAAAATTTTAAAATATTGTTACGATACAAATCTAGATAATGACGAGTTCCATCGATATTATGCTTAATTCTAGGCCTAAAATCTCAAGTAAGGGAGTGATCACCCTACGGCGTTTGTATGGAGAACTGACCGGCCAGTTCACCCTTAATTATTGGTCTCCGCTGCGCTCACAGTAAATATCAATTATTAATCTAAGGGGACAAGAGTGAATTCTGTGTGCTGCATTGAATTAGTAGGTGTCATGAGCAAGAAAAATAACCATCACGCAAAGAAAATAGTGTAATAAGCTGGATAAATACTATGGTGACACAGCACTATCGATTTCAATGATGAATATGTGTTATTCCGATGGTGATGCAGAACGTCTTGAACGCCCAATTATGGAAGCTGTACCTGAAATATATCTAAACAATCCACGATATATTTTTGGCTGATCGTAGATTGGAAGCATGGGAGTAGATATATAGAGACCGTAGGCACAACTCATAGTTTGGTTGAACATAAAGGAGTCTGCAGTTATCGAACACAAAAAGATGCGTGGGACAACTTCGAAAGATTGGTTGGCGTTGTTTGGCCGTAAGCCGGATGAGTATCCTCAACGCTTCGTAACTGTGGATGAAACATGGATCCACCACAATACACCGGGCACTAAGAAGCAGTTTCCAAGGGAGAGTCGACGCTGAAGAAGGTTAGGTTGTTATTTTTTTGTAGTTTTATCTTATTAGACAATATTTCTCGCATTTTGATAATTTCCGCATTCATTTTTTCTTATAAGATATTTTTGATTCCAGATTTAGGCTTTTAATATCAGTTGACATTATTTGTGTAACGATCTTATATTTCATGTGATCTATCTATTTCGTGTGTAGGACATTTTGATAAATTATTAAAAGCAAATAAGTGATCTATAATCTATGTCATTAACGTACATCCCTTTACACAATAGATAGTATTGGCAGTTATAAACATTGTTTTGTCGTCATCCATAGACCTAAAATACGTTACCTATATAATGATCAATTCTAATCTTTTTAAATCTACATCTACGCTGCGTGTAATTTAATGTTCTCTATTTTATCTTATTGAGAGCATACTAATAGTTATTTTCTTTGCCGCTGCCTGTCACTTCCTACTGTACTTATAATGTCTACGAATGTTTATGATTATGAGATACAGGGTAGACAATACTTTCCATTCAATTCATAGCATGGGGTTATTTGACGAGGGTTATACTCGAGTAACCAGTTTTTCACTGAATATTATTATTATTATAAATAGACGCTAATCTACCAAGAAGCATATTACTGGTATACTTATTTTTATATTTCCTTCTTCCCTTTTTTGTAAAGGGAAAATTAAATCCTTTGCATAAAATGTTGCGGGAAGAGTTTAGATTTTGTTTGGATTTCAACTTTTCATTTTGGCAAATACCTGTTTCAGGCATCTACGAGTTATGAGCTTTTCTCTCTATTTCTCTTATCAACTCATGAATCTGATGATTTAAATTAGTTTGCAGATTTTTAGAATGTAATGTAGAGAAAACTTAGCCAATTATGAGACAAATAAACTCGTGTAAAGGATTGCACATGCTTTTTATTGCATCGATGATGTTTTGAGTGGACCAGGAGTAACATTTATAGATGGTATGGTAATAATTATACTTCGAATAAGACGCTTTTGATCAAAATTCTTATGTGGTTGTGGTAACATGAGTTTATTGCCAAGCCAACAAGATTCTACCGACTTATTTAGATGGATTTGTTATATGAATCTTATAGTAACGAATCAATAACATTCATTAATTAAATCGCGTATATTTATTTGTATATTAAGTATATTTACTATTATTTTTGACCCGAAGTTTCAACGAAGATGATGTGATCGAATTACTATGTAGGTATTTATAGTAATCGCGAAACCTTACAACATTATTATTATCTTGCTCGTTGTAACAAAATCAATTTAAACTAATACTGGTCCTACTGTATTTCGCTGATACTAGTGGTTGATTGGAGGGGATCTGAAGCATTAAGGATCAGATCTCAGGGCGCGAGATCATCTGCTGAGTGCTCAGCAGATGATCTCGCGACGCACAAAACTCCGTGTCATAGTATTGTAAAAGTTGAGAGTACAATGCTACTGAGCAGAAGCAAGATCAGCAACCAGATCTCACCTGTTTTCTCTTCATAGGCAGCAGCTGGTGAGGCTTGAGAACAGCTGGCGGTGGCGCTACGGGCGCGGGCGGTGGCGGGGGCGGCGGGGGTGCCGCCTCCCTCGCCGCCAGCTCGTCCAGCAGCGCCGCGCACTTGTCCTTGTCCTGCTCCTCGTGCGCGGGCAGCAGGAAGCGGCGCCAGCGTGCAGAGTCGAACCCCCAGTGGCAGGTGCGGTGCTCGGTGGCGTGCGAGTGCGAGACGAACCGGCGCGGCGGGTAGAGCGCGCGGCACTCCAGGCACTGCACCAGCGCCGCGTCGGGCGCCAGCACGCCGCGCGCGCCGCCGAAGCACTCGTGGTACACGCGGCATCCGGGCAGCTTGTGCGGCCGCGAGCCCGCCGGCGCGTGCAGCAGCTCTGCACATAGCCGCTCCGCGTCCGTCTGCGTGATGAGGCCGCACGAGGGCGCCGAGCGCGGCAGCACGCCCGTCGACTTCAGCTCGTGCAGCTGCTCGGGCGTGCAGCGCGAGCAGTAGATCTGCAGCTCGTCACACACGCGGTTTATCTGTTCCAGCGTAAAGTCAGTCAGCACCGAGGTCAGAATCTGCGGCAGGCACAACCGCCGCTCGCCGCCCACGCCGAAGCACGCGATGGGCTCTCCCTCCAGCAGGGTCTCGCCGCGCTCGCCGAGCCCCGTATCCGCGGCGAGCAGCAGCGGTGGGCCGGGTGGCGCGGCCGGGCCCGAGGCGGCCGCCGGAGCGCGCCTCTCGGCCGCAGCCCCGGGCCCGGCCCGCTCGGCCCGCCCGCCGCCCGGCCCGTGCAGGCTGCGCGGCGCGCTGGCTTGGTACGTCTTGAGCACGGAGGTGATGTGCGGGGTCACTACATCCATGGTCGGGCGCGCGCACCGTCCGCGGCACGACTCGCCAGGCGCATGTCCCGGAGCTACGCGCCGGCACGCGCGACGCGCTCCGCCCGCGTTACGAACATGTCTGCGGACGCGGAGCCCGACGGCCGACCCGAGCCCGAGCGTGCCGTCGCGACGGCCCGGCCGAGCGCGCCGCCGCCCGGCGGCGTCTCCGCCCCGTCGCCGCACGCACGCCCGTGCGAAAAATACGCAAATAACTTCCTCTCCTAGTCGACTTCGCGCACTTTCCCCTTAGAAATTCGGAGCACACGCACAGTTTTTTTGAATTCTCCCTGCCTTCCTAGGATTCCAATAAGAATGTTCGTGCGACATCGGGTACGAAATGTTGGAATAGGCGCGGACGCGCGATGCCGGGGCGTAGATTCCGGCGACCGGCTGCAGTCAAAGCAGCAGACGGATGGCGCGGCTACTGGAGAGTCTAGCCAGCGCCCCGCAGCCCTCGCTCCCCGCCGCCGCCGCCATGTCACGTGACCGACCTTCCCGTCAAAATATCCAGAATGGCGGCGCGAGCCGCGGACTGCTTGTGTCAAAGAATAACAATGCACAGACACGACAACCAACATTTGAAATGATTCGTTAGTCGTATCTAAATTTTTTACTTCATACATTATTCAAGTCATTACCGCCGGCTTAACTGAATGAATAATTATGTAAATCTTTATATAGTAAGTAATATAGGTAGTGGGTCATTTTCTTTGTTTTACCCACGCCAGAAATTCCATACGGTATTTTTGAGGTTTGTTACAGAGTCTACAGAGAATTTTTGTTAGTACAGCCATTACTAAAACGGTTTACGTTGTGATGCAAACGTATAACTCGAGATTTACAACTGAGGATTTCTTTGTACGTTATTTCGTTTGAACATCATTATACCAGTAGATTTTTAAACCCCCGTGGGGTGCCGGGTTAGAATTACACCTCCCCATATCATTCCGTGGGTGTCGTAAGAGGCGACTAGGGGAAAAATACTGGAAGGTGGGCAGCAGCGCCTTCTAAACAACTGCCATCTTACACTGCGATCTCCAAGCCGCCTGCCAAGCGAGGGGGTTATGGCAAATACCCCCTTAATCGGGGAGGCTATGTTCAGCAGTGGACGAGTCGGCTGTTAAAGTAAGTAAGTAAAGTATACCAGTAGATACGATTTACTCCACTCTGCGCCGCGAAATAAATACCTACCTACATGCAATAATAGATTGAGTCAAAATGTCACGGTGCGGCACATCTATAATATCCTATGTCGAGCAAGTATCCAGTCATATGTCTCGACATCCTAAGCATGTTAAAACTAAATACGCCTTCTGAATTAGCGTTGTGTTTCAATCCTCTTGTACATGTGCCACTAGCTAAGTCTAACTACAGGAAAAATTCCTACTTGTTACGTGTTAGCAGAAATGTCAATGAGATAGACAAGAGATTTTGGCTAGACTTATTCACAAACATTACATCATACAAACATTACCTCGGTTTGGCAGCTGTTGAGTAGAGAGTTCTTCGACTAAATGTTTCAATTTAATTAATATTCTGACTAAGTTGTATTCTAGTTTTCATTACTTACTACTACTTACAAATTATAATAAACTCACTTATTACAACATATACCTAGTAACCATATACATAATATGTTTATAATATATTTATTATTAATAATATAATTTCAACCTCCGGGCGGGGGTTACGCAGTACCAGCTCCTTCCATTTGACCGCATTCAACGCAGAGTGGCTCGAATCATCGACGATCAAGCTCTCTCCGGTTGGTTAGATCCTTAGGCACTGAATAAAGATGTTGGATCACTATGCATATTTGGGTTCACTACGCCAGTCCAAAAGACACTTTAACTTGTTCCATTTCACCTATGACGACTCATCAAACGCTTATTCAAACTAGATTTCATTTAAGCAAATTTTATTACACCTATGGTTCATTTCACCTAAACCCATTTATACTAGGGTATATTTTAACTATAATTCGTTATGTCAAATGATATTAGATCTAGATTGTATTTTGATCGTGGTTAATTTCAGCAACTTTTGCATGGTGGTAGAGCATTTTGCTAATGGAATGGACCTGGCTAGCTACCACCCTCAAAAAGAAAATTTGTCGTCATGCACCTAACTGTGTGTTCCGGCAGCTGTCCTTGAAAGCCAATAATTCTAATTTAGCGCGAACAATATCTTCGACCATATCATCACTTACCATCAGATGAGATAGTGAAATAAGGCTAACTTAGGAGGCATAAAAAAAACTTCATGTTTTATCTAAATTAATTTTAATTTTCAGGAGATTTGCACGTTATTTTGTGTGCCTTAGTCAAAACATACACACTTATAAAGTTATCACACTCATTCTCATCCACCTGTCCTTACCCCACCATGCGGGGCGCCACAGCATGTCCCTTCCATTCCACTTTATCAGCTGTAGACGGCTCTTCATTCACTCACTTTAACACATATCCATTTTTCACACAACGTATGGTTTATGGTGTATAACATAAGTTAGTTTTGATATTATTCGTACATTATATTTTTTTCAAGTTATTCAGGATATTTTACTTTTTAAAATAAATGTGTTTTATAAGCAATAGACTTATTGCTCACAGTTTGTGCCTAACTCCCTACACGTGAAAACCCATAATTAGCTTTTTGTTACTATTAATTATAATAATTTCTGTTACTATTAGTATTATATATTTATGTTATTACAGCCGTTAGTATTATTTTAAATTAAATGTACGAATATATTAAACCATATGGTCAGCGCTCACCGACTATGTCATAATATTGGTATTTTTTTCCGACTTGTTTTATACTCACCAGTACCAGTCTCTTCTTTTAAGAGACTTTTATCATCCAATTAAAAACCTTAGTAAATTAATTAGTTGTACACAATACTTTTAGGCCTGCTGTGTTCACAGCAAGAAGGACGTGCTTCTGCGCATGTTTTGTAATGTTATTGTCACTTATGTTTATTTTTGTGTATACCCTTTTTTGTTTGCCTATCTCTCCCTAAAAGGCACAATCAGTGTTATTAATTATGTCGGTATCTTAAGTATCTTAAGATACCGACATAAGTATCTTAATAGATATTAAGTTAATAGATATTAAGATACTTACGTAATAAATATTATATAAACAATATAAAGAAAATAGCTTAAATTTTACCTATCGTTTATGCTGGTAACAGGCAACGTTAGGTAGATAGGTGCACTCAGGCAATTAAAGAAATTTCTTAATCGTAATCCTTACATCACCATTTATAGCACGTTGGTCCATAAACTACACTATGCTTAATCAATGTACTTGCATCAATTAGTCCGGCAATCGTTCTGTTCTAAATTTAACTAAGTGCTAGGTAAGTTGAAATTAGAACTGTATTTTAGGTATCGTAGAAGAATCTAGAGAACTTACAATAGTTAAAATAAATATGTATATTTATGTCTCTGAGAGACTTTCCACTTATAGGCAAAGTAAAGTATAATATTTTACTACGTATATTCTGTACTAACCGTACTCTTTGACGCCGCGACACGCGCGGGGTGTATGCGGGGTGCGGGGGAAGCGCCACGAGAAGTGCGGGGCGAAGGGAGGGGGGCAGCTGCGTCTACTGCGGCCGTTCGCTCGCTGCTCCGTGAAAACTGCTTTTATCGCTAATTGGTATCTCACAAACCATTATAGAACTTACGTACCTTAGAATAAAGTCTATTATCTCGATTACAGACACGCTATAACACAAATCAAAATGTGTATCGAAGGTTTGCTCATTGCTGAACTGAATCTTACCTGTAAGTTGTAGAAAATGGGTATATTAGTACTAAATTTTCTATTTCACTTTGCACAAATGCAAATGCATTCAGAGAATGAACAATAGAAACCATCACAGAATAGTGACATAGATATTTATGATACTTATGAGAATTTGCTGAACAAATTGATATAAGGTAGGCATAGTAACCAAGTAGGTATACCAAGGTGCATAAATAAAACTCTACAACTATTCCCCTCCTAATTTACGTTAGCTTTAAGAAAGTTGCTCAAAATATCTAAAATTTGTCACAAATGTTATATTCTGTAATTAACTAACGTAAGCAACATACTTAGTAGAAAAATAAAATATTGATTTTGATATGCAAGAAGTACAGTGAGAGTACCCCCGTGGGGTGCCGGGTTAGAATTGCACCTCCACATATCATCCCGTGGGTGTCGTAAGAGGCGACTAAGGGAAAAATACTGGAAAGTGGGCAGCAGCGCCTTCTAAAGAACTGCCATCTTACATCGCGATCCCCAAGCCGCCTGCCAAGCGTGGGGATTATGGCAAATAACCCCTTTATATGGGAGGCTGTGTTCAGCGGTGGACGAGTCAGATATTACAGTAGGTACAGTACGGTACAGTGAGAGAAAAAATTACAAAAACACATGATTTTTAACTTTATTATTAATAAACCCGAGGACGACAAATGGCCTGTGATGACATTGATTTTTGTAATTGAAATTACATAGTACATATGTATTACAAATAATATAATAATATTTTCATTGAATTTCTTGAAATAATATTTTATTTTTTAAAGTATCTGCACTAATCCGCGGTATACCTAATACCTTAAAAGCTTAACGTCATTAATTAGGGTAGATTTATATTAGACCGGGCCGTGCCCGTGGCGTGCCGTGTACGTGGCCCGGACGGGGCATTTTGTATGAAGCAGTTTATATTAGACAGTGCCTGATCCGTGTCCTGTCCGGGCCCGCCTACTAACGTACGCTCCGGCCCGCCCCGTCCTCGCCCCGGCCCGGACACGGCCCGGTCTAATATAAATCATCCCTTACTGTTTTGATAATATGAAATAATTACTTCTTTCAATAGCTTAGTATGGTCATGGAGAAATATGTTCTATTCATTTATCTATGGTATTGTAATAATAGATATGTAGTAAATCTCTAATACCTATTTTCACTTTGGTTATGCTTTGTTATATATTATAATAAGGCCCTTGTTCTTACAATAGCTTTTGAAATATCTAGTAAAGGCCTAGTTATGTTAATAGCTCAGTTTTGGAACATGTTGTAAAGTTATCTTTAGTCTATTTTTGAAATATTTAGTCGATGAATGTTTTGTACTGTACTTAGTTCATATAGTGCACTAAAATAATTAGTTACAACTACTTACTTAAATTGCATTAAAAGTAACGACAAGGAAAAAGGTTCTAAATATTTATCCAATAAAGATATTCTATATAATATCTAAATATACAGGCTTATTGAAAAAAATACTAACAACCTCTCAGAGTTGACTTATTGACGGAGCGAGAACTTAGTTCGAGCGAAGCGTCTCTGACTCTCTGCTTCAACTTAGACAAAAATGCTTTGTTAGTCTGACTAAACGATTCTCACGAAATTTTGTGAGCAGGTTTGATAAGTCCATTTTGTCGATTCAGTTGTTGTAATACTTGATAAGATGTTGAAAGTATGGACGCCTGCGCTTAATTTAATGGCAATGTCTTGCGCCCGTCAGTTGCCTAAAAGTAATAGGCTCTCTCTCTCTCTCGTATAATCAATTATTTACTATCCATGTTTTTGTAGCCAGTATAACGACGAGATAAATACATTACCAAGTATGTAAAATTATTGTATATTTACTACTTACCCACCTTTTTCTGATACAACTAGCCTTCGCTGGGGCCCGCGTGTCATTTATTTTCTTAGGAATAAGTCCAAGAAAATCATTTATGATTAACATTACATAGGTACTATGGTGTATTTTTGGATTTCTTGACCCATCTTCCCATTAGCATCCGCAGTGAACCTTTATTCAATTGTAAGCTATGCAAGGGCAGACTCGCGAGGTCTACAGCTCGGAGAGCCACTAGTATTTATTAATAATTCCTCAACTATTGTAATTGGTTTCATGTAAATCGTTTTAGTTGTTAATAAATAAATAAATAAAAAAATTTTTAGTAGAATGTTTTTTTTAATGTATTTGTGATGCAATAATCACGAGGACCACCTGATGTTAAAAGTCTATTGTGTCTGTAATTTATTATTTCATATTTTTTTATTACTTTCCTCGTGTGTAGCGAGCTCTAGTGTTGCAGCGACGAGCGCTCGTAGCTCGGACACAGAATAGAATGTAGGTACTCAGAGTAGGTAAAAAGACAATAGTCTTTTACAACGAAACACAGGAAATAAACAAAAACTTTCATAGTAATTAAACAACTTTAAACGGTTTAAATCGCGTATATTTATCATTACTTCATTATATCAATCACCCCGTGACCACAATCACTGCAAAGTGTTTGAAACGTCGGGACAAAAATAATGATAAATATAAGTATGCGATTTAAACAATTTAAAGTTGTTTAATTACTATGTGTAATAATCGCGAAAACCTAAGACAAAATGTTTCACTTTGACTGCCCCCAATTCATAGATACATAATAGTAGATTGTTATTCAAAAGTCGAAATGAATCAATTCCCATAAGAGGTATTTCGTTTTTCTATTACTTATTATACATTAATAATAATATGAGTAGCACGTATTTAAAATTGTTATTAATTGAACAGATAGAACTATTTGTGAAATTCAAAATTAAGTTTTGTTTGAAACATTTACGGGCGACTATAGTCCGAATAGGAATTGATGACTTTCAACCGTGTTAAAACTTAAACACTCTACTACTATCACTATGAATACTTATAAGGAAAATAAAAAATTGTAGTTTTTCTAAAATATTTATTGATAATAATAATATGAGTTATAAAAATAATGCGGCCTTAGTACAAGTAGGAATCGATAACTTACATCCGTGTTAAAAACTCTGCTTTTCATTTAAAATATAAGCAAATAAAAAACAGTACTTTTTCAGAAATATTTACTGAAAATTATAACATGAGTAGAAGACACATCCGTCCTATATAAAATTAATTGAATGTTGAGAAAATGACGCAACCTTATAATTTTGATATTGTTATGTTTGCAATAACGCCTGCTATGCGGATTACATTACAAACGGCTAAAGTGGTGGATGGACGCGGGTTCTAATCCCGCACATGACTTAAATTTTTTTTATCGTATATTTGTAATTTTGTAAACGGGAAAGGTTCCTTTATCTACAAACAAACCATAGTAAAATGTTTAAAGTTTTGATATTAATAATTGGGTTGTATTTAAACAAAAAATCCGGGTTCTATATCTATATCTATACACTAATAATATTTAAAAGAGGAAAGATTTGTATTTTTGTTTGACACGAATAAACTTCAAACTCCAAATCTGTCCGGTAGAGATTTGGAAGAAATTTGGTATGGAAATAGTTTGAGACCCGGGAAGGGACATAGGATAGTTTTTATCCAACTGTGCAAAAAGAGGTTAATGGTTTTGCGCGATAACCGAAATATGGGCTTAGCCACAGCCGGAAAGCTAGTCTTTTATAAGATACTGCTTCATTGGGGCATGAGCCTAATGATATAGTAACAATTAGGCAAGATAGACAAAAACCTTTCAAATACATTGGGAACTTGTATTGGTAGAGAAATCTGATTATTATCTACTGTTAAGACACAAAATATATTATGTTGAATCTTTATTTATAGCAGTCTCTGTGTTTATAGATTTATTCTGTGATATTTTATTACTACACTAACGTATCTTGTATTTAATGAATAAAAAAAAATATCAAATAAAAGAACCGACTTCTACACTCAAATGTGTGAAATAACTTGTTGAAGTAATTTTTTTTGACCCTATTTAGTGACCCTTGCTACTTATGGGATCGAATGTCATTCACTGTCAGGTCAAAAAGTTCGCGGAATGAAAAGGAAGGGATGTGAAATTAAACATGAAATTATTTTCCTTTTCAATATTAACCCTGATACAGTTTTCCGACCTTGCAAATAATTTATTAATACATTCAAAAAAAAAAATGTGATGGCCCACAAAATAGGCAGAAATAACCGACTTCACTTCTTCTTCGTCGGTTAATTTCTTTTTACGAGTATCTTTTTTCATGTTTGGGAACAAATAATAATCACAAGTGGCCATATCCGGACTGAAGATTGGGTAGTTCAGAGTTCCGAAGCCACACTTGGGTAAGGCAGCCATCACAACATGACTCTTGCGAACGGGTGCGTTGTCGTTCAAAAGAAGCACACCTTGAGACCACTTTCTCCTTCTATATTCTTTAACTGCATTTAATTTTTTTCTAGTAACGTAGCATAGTATTGTCCCGTTATATTGACCCCATTATCTTTATAATCGATCAACAAAATCCCCTCTGAATCCCAAAAACCTGCAGCCATAAGCTTTCCTGCCGATTGTGACACCTTGAACATTTTAGGTAGTGCTGCGCCTTTTTGTAGCACTGCATGCCTCTTATTTTGACTCAGGTTCATAGTGATGAACCTAAGTTTCATCCCCAGTCACAATTCGGTTCATAAGAAGCTCTCGTAGCGAAGTTTACTTAGCTGTACTCAACCGAACAGCAAAGTTAAGCAACGTCACGACGTAACGTTGATTTACCTTCCGACATAATTTCATGACGTACTGCTGCTGCTTTATAATTAAATTTATATACTATTTCAATGTTTATATTTTTTGACAGTGTATCGCTTCTCATTAGTTTAAGATATTGTATTTTACTGTAACATTCAATATATTTAAAATTTGTACGCCGCAAGGTAGAACATGCTGGAAACTGAGGAGCGCTTCAAAAAACTTTTTTGAAGCGCTCGTAGCGAAGTTTACTTAGCTGTTCTCAACCGATCAGCAAAGTTAAGCAACGTCGCCCGCGGTCATGAGTTGGATGGGTGACCGCTAGTGACATTACTACTGAGCGTTTCCGTGCTTCGGAGGGCACGTTAAGCCGTCGGTCCCGGTTGTCGTCTTAGGATGGCAGTCGTTATAGCGTGGTGGTAGGGCATTTTGCGAATGCCCGCCTGGCTAGCTACCACCCTCAAGTAGAAAATCTGTCGCCAAGCACCTAACGGTGTGTTCCGGCAGCTGTCCTTGAGAGCCAGTACTTCTAGGTTAGCCTGAACAACATCTTCGACCACATCATCACTTACCATCAGGTGAGATAGTGGTCAAAGGCTAACCTATCAGGCATAAAAAAAAAAAAAAAAAAAAAAAACTTTTAAATACTGACATAATTTGACAAGACCTATGTATAATACCAATGTTTTTGACAAATAAATCATTCATTCATTCATTCATTAATTCACGCGCGGTCATGAGTTGGATGGGTGACCGCTAATGACATTACTACTGAGCTTTTCCGTGCTTCGGAGGGCACGTTAAGCCGTCGGTCCTGGCTGTTGTCTTAGGATGGTAGTCGTTATAGCATGGTGGTAGGGCATTTTGCGAATGCCCGCCTGGCTAGCTACCAACATCAAGTAAAAAATCTGTCGCCAAGCACCTAACGGTGTGTTCCAGCAGATGTCTACGAGAGCCAGTACTTCTATGTTAGCCTGAACAATATCTTCGACCACATCATAACTTACCATCACGTGAGATAGTGGTCAAAGGCTAAACAATAAGGCATTAAAAAAAAAATGGATTGTATCTGTGCATGCAATCCAGAGTTTATGAAAAACTCGCGAGAACACTCGAAGCGCTGCTGTTTTTGGAGCATGAGAGCATTCTCGGCACCCATCTTGCACTGACCTTAGACATATTTAACAAATTATTGGAGTACAAAATTTTATGTCCAAGGCGGGAACACTTCTTTCGATCAGATGAAGTCTAGTAGTCTGGTTGATGGCCGCGCACCGTCCCCTATGACGGTTAAAGTAATACGATTGGAGTATGAAATTCGGCTACAATTGCCGTGTCCAAGTGGCCCAGGGGTATAGGCATCCGACGCGATATCGGAGGACGCGGGTTCAATTCCCGCCTTGGGCATAACATTTTGTACTCCAATAATTTGTTAAATATATTTCGCTTAGCACGCGATAGTGCTTGTAATTATATTTAGAGACCTTAGACATGCCATGATGGTCATGGAGAAAGCTCAAAATAGGTGTAGAGGATACTCCAGTCATCTCTACGATCTGTTTTTTCTCAGACAAGCAAGGGCGTCGCCAAGGGGGGGCAGGGAGGGGCAGCTGCCCCCCCCTAGAGATTCTAAAAAAGTTGCCAAATATAATGCAACCAAAGTCCTAAGTCTTTGAGTTGATTTGCTTGAAGTTCAAGCCTTGAACAATCATTCCCGTACGTCGAAACTCGAATGAATTCACCAATTCCACTCCTAATATTCCGTACGCTCAACTACGCTGTGCTCTACTCTATCGTTGAAGCGGGAGAGGGGGAGTGGGGAAGCAACATGTAACCGCGCGGCGCCCGCGCCCCCCGCACAGCCGCCTTTGTTTTAGCGTCTGTCTGTCATTTATTCGTGCGTTAGCGTTGTCACTGCCCGCTTTTACGTTTGTTTTGTGCGCTATTATCACATTTAAATAGTTGCTGTGACCACATAATCAATATGGACATCAGAAAGTTTTTTGGTGAGTATCACTTGCGTTTAGCTTTCGTATTTTCCGTCCGTAAAATAACGTCAATTGATTTGATTATAAATGCTGATTAGGCATCGGTTTTTAAAATAGCAAAAATCAGTTTCTAGGCACGATATCCGATTCTTAAGGGTCGTCAGTTTAAACCAAAAGGTAAATTGCTCAATTTAATGGCTCAATCGAAAATAGGACCGTATTACCATAACTTAAAGTAGAAAATTGAATGAATGAATATCGGCAGCGCCGATTCGGCACAGTCGGCTCGCGTATGCTTGAGACTCCGGCGCGTGCGTGTCGTCGTGCCCGCTCTAGAGTGCTCGAGCGAGGATGCCCGAGACCGCGCGAGCATTGCCGCGGCAGTTAAACAGGCCGAAATAGCTAGGACTGTTGATAAAAAATAAAAAATAAATCATTGACGCTCGTCCTTGCGCGGGCTCGAGCCTGCCGCCGTCTTGAAGCGCATTTATGCTTTCAATGTGAATTGCGGACCAGAAGAAGTTGTAGGTTTTTCACATATTTTGTTTTGCAGTTTTAAAAAGAAAGAAACCTGAAGGAGCAAGCAGTGACAGCGATGATTCCGTGGTTGACCTGACGAGACCTAGCACATCCAAAGAACCGGACTTAGTTCCCGACTCTTCAATAAATGACTGCAACGAAAATGACATTGGTAAATATATTGGACAAGCATCAATGTTATCGACTGAAATGAAGAAAGAATTGCTTGAAAACACTTGGTCTCCGTCTGCGACGTATGATTTTGCGGATGACGCTAAACATTTAAGGAGGAAATTCAATTATTCATGGTCGGAAACGTACTCTCCAAGGTTGGTCTATTCCAGGCACCAAAAAGGAGCTTTTTGTAAATATTGTACGTTGTTCCCGCCAAATCTAAATTCTTTTAGAGGCGTAGTAGGGTCATTTATCATAAGGCCGTTTTGTAAGTTCAAAGATATTCACGAGCATTGCAAAAAGCACATGGAAACCCACTTCCATAAGATGGCACTGGAAGCCGCTAAATCATTTCTTGGAAGTGTGCCTGTAGATTTACAACTCAACAAATACTCCCAGGGCATTATTGAAGAAAACCGAAAAATTATAACATCTATTATTTCCTGCATTACGTTTTGCGGGTCGCACGACTTAGCTTTGAGAGGAAAACATTATGGCGAAGGTATTCTCGAGGACTTATACAAGCTACGAATTGACGCGGGAGATTTAGTTTTGAAGAAACACATTGAGCATGGGAAAAAGAATGCAAGCTATCGATCCATTGATATTCAAAATGAAATTATCGCAATTTGTGGAGATGTTATTAAGGTAGACATTGTGAAAAAAGTAAAAGAAGCAGAAGCTTATAGTGTGTTAGCAGACGAAACAGCTGATATTTCCGGTACTGAACAATTATCGATTAGGCTGCGATATTTTGACGAGGAAGCCAATGAGGTCCAAGAAATGTTCGTCGGATTTGTTGAGCTGAAAGGTCTGGATGCGAAATCTATTGCATATTGCATCGATGAGTTTCTGACAAAAGAACACCTTAATCCTGCTGATAAATGCGTTGGTTTTGGATTTGACGGTTGTTCGACGATGTCCGGAAAAGACGGTGGAGTACAAGCGATCCTGCGCAAAAAATATACCAAAGCATTGTTCTTTCATTGCTCGTCCCATAAACTGAATCTGGTAATAAATGATCTCAATATTCTTCCTGAAATTCGAAACACCATGGGAACCACTAAAGATATTATTAATTTTTTTCGGGAATCTGTTTTGAGAAGAAAATTGGTACCTAATATGGCCAGGCTCTGCGAAACAAGATGGAGTGAGAAACATAAAACTATCAGAGTATTTAAGGAGAATTTTCCTGTTATATTGGAAGCCTTAGAAAACTTATCGCGTGAAGGAAACAGTGCGACTCGAAAAAACGCCTTTCAACTCCATGCGGCTGCTTTCAAAATTTCGTTTATACTTTGTATTACTTTGATAGCTAAATACTCTGCTTTGTTGGAACCTGTTGTCAACGCACTCCAATCCATAGCTTTGGATGTGGTTAAGGCCTCGCAACACGTCAAACGCATTTTGCAATTGCTTAAGAGCCACCGTGATAATCCCGAAAGAGTCACAGATGAAATTATAAAGGATGCTACTGTTGTTGCGGAGAAAGTCGGCCTGGAGGAGGATATCACTTCAATGCCGCGCATTGTTGGGAAACAACGTCATCGAAGCAATCACCCAGCAGAAAGCCCTTCAGAATTCTGGAAAAGATCATTAATAATACCATACTTGGACTCCGTTATTACATCGCTTGAAACACGCTTTGCTGAAGAAAATACTCCATCATTTGCTTTATCTAAATTACACCCCGCACAAATGCAAACGATGTCAGTCGAAAATCTCACAGAAACTTGTGATACTATCGCTCAGTTTTATAATTTACCAAACATAAATATTGAAGTCGAGCTTTGGCAGCAATTCTGGCATAATAAACCAAACTCAACAGATCAAACCGTTGTTGATATCCTAAAGGAAGCAAAAACCTTCTTTCCCGACACGGAAAAAGCGTTGAAAATTTTGATCGCTCTTCCATGCACGACGTGTACGGTAGAGCGATCGTTTAGCAGCCTCAGGATATTAAAAACCTGGCTGAGAAGCACTATGAGTGAAAATCGCCTCAATGGTTTGGCCATGATGAGTGTGCACCGAAAACTTATACATGGAAACTTACAAGATTTTAATAATAAAGTGGTCGAGAAGTTTACAATGAATCCCCGAAAATTATGTTTTAATTAACCTAATATAAACAAACAACGACCACTATAATATTAAAATCTGGTAATTCAAAAAAAAATACGCTGTACACTTATTCAAATTTAAACTCTTTTTTATTCTATTTTTGTAATAAATGTTATTATAACTTATTTACAAGTTTTTCATTGCATAGTCAAGAGCTCGTGCTCGTGTAGCTTTACACATTGGACTCTGTACTGTCACAGAATATATATATATGTATATAGTACTAAGGTACTGTTGTTATTACAATCGCTGTAGATGTAAGGCTCGTAGTACAAGTGAAAAGCTTCATGTGCTGTCGACTTTACCTACAATTCATACCTACTTTTCTCATTCATAGAGAATGAGAAAAGTATGAATTGTAGTAGGTAAAGTCAACTTGCCCCCCCCTGCGCCATCGGCTGGCGACGCCCTTGCAGACAAGTATCTTCGAGAACAAGTTTTTCAAATGTCTAAAGATATTGCCTCAATCGGCCAACCAGAGCGCTGATCGTCTACAATCGAGTCTTTGCCTTGTTTGAAAAGACTGTAACCGGCGTTTTACCTAGCTAAATAAGGAACTTTATCACGGCACGAAATTAAATTTTCTCCATAGTTGGTGCCCTCTTCCCGATTTAGATAGATAGAAACAATTTATTTTTGCATACCTTAAAAACGTTACAGTGAAAACTAACACACAAATTACGTATACAACTGCGATAGCAATTTCTTCCAGACATCCAGATTTACATGTCTATCCAGCGAAATTTCATAGAACCGATCGGGCTGAAACTTACTACTAATAGTTGTATTGAGTCACCGAGTTGTAACAGGTAAAAAAAATCCTCCCCTCTCCACTCGAAATCCTCCATTCCGCGAACTTTTTGACCCGCTGCCCTCGTATCATCAAGATAGGAAAATATTTTCCAGTTATTGGACTGTAACTCAAAAACGGCTTGACCGATTTTGATCAAGTTTAAATGGGACCACACGGCAAGCATTAGCTTGCATATAAAAAAAGAATCAACAATCACCCAATCAAAAGTTATAAGGTAAGAAACATAAAAAAAAAACAAACGCATTGAATACCTCCTCCTTTTTTTGAAGTCCGTAAAAAGATAAAGTAGGTACACAAAAGAAACAAAAGTTTGGAAAAAGACAAAGGTATAAAAGTTTGGAATACTTTTTCATATATCCATGAAAATGTCTGGTGGATGTTAAAGATTTTATTTAGATTTAAATCAAACATAAAGTCTCTGCCTTTCTGAACCTCTACTTGCGTAATTAACGAACTTCCCGCTTTTTATCTTTTTAATTTAGGACAAATTTGATTTGTCTTTGGTTCTTTGGCGATCATCCACGCTCCGGATTTTATCGCGCAAAGAAACTCCGAGCTTAGCTCTCTCCATGGCTCGTTGAGCGACTCTGAGCTTGTCTACATAATAAGGGGTGCTATATGTCTTCACTTCAGGCTCTGCTGGATGTTCGACGAGAAGATGTCGCGTAACTTCCCGAACGCTGCCCATCCGAGTTGGGTTCTTCGGGCGACCTCTTTGTCAAAGTTGGACCTACCTAACTGGACAGTCTGTCCCAGGTATATGTAATGGTCAACAACTTCGAGTGTATCGTTCCCAACAACTACTGGTACGGGTGCAACATAGATATTAGACTAAAAAATACCTATAGATTCATGTATGCGTAAAATTCCCGGGAAATCTCTTATGTCCCGGAGGAAAGAGCATCGCTGTCATTTCTAAATCCTATGGCGAAAAGAGCTTTATCACTCTATATTTAATCATAAAAAGTAAGCGACCAACTAATACCTATGTTTCAACATTTGATGATGTTGAGGTACCTCGTAACACTAAGGGCCTGTTTCAGAATGTTCGAGTAAGTTCCGGTTATACTGCCCAGAAGCCCTCTATAGCCCAGGAGGAAGAAGTGCCGAAGGCGACTATTCTTCTGAGACGGGCGTATAAGGCGAAAAGCGCCTTATACCTCCGTCTCCTGCGGGCGCCGAAAACGCCACGCTACTATCGGGAGGGGGGGTGAAATTCAAAGACAGTGTTTTATTTATTGACCGAGCGAGAACTTAGTTCGAGCGAAGCGTCTCTACTTCAACTTAGACAAACATGCTTTCGTATATCCGGTTGTTCTCCTCTAGAGGTCGCATTTCTCAACCGATTCTCACGAAGTTTTGTGTGCAGGTTTGATAAGTCCATAATATTTTTTTGTCGATTCAGTTTTTGGATAATTTTCAAAATGATGGAAATATACATGATAAGATGTTGAAAGTATGGACGCCTGCGCTTAATTTAATGGCAATGTCCTGATACGCACGTTAGTTGCCTAAAAGTGATACACTCTCTATCTCACGTATAAACGAGTAATACCATGTTTTTGTAGCCAGTGTATTAATCCGAGATAAATAGATTACCAAGTATGAAAAATTATTGTATATTTACTATTAACCTACCTATTTCTGATACAACTGGCCTTCGCTGGGGCCCATGGCTGGGGCATGTCTATGATTTTCTTAGCCGTAAGTCCAAGAAAATCAATTATTATATACATTACATACCTATCTAGATTTTTGGACTTCTTGACCCATTGTCATGCGTAGTGAACCTTTATTCAATTGTAAGCTAGGTATGCAAGGGCCATCGAGAAACTAACCTCGAGAGTGGAATTCATGGTTCGCTCTATCTGGCAACTAGTGTGTTGTATCGGACACACTCCAAATTTAAAATATCCTTCCTCCTAGTGTTGTGATTACAGTGCTTATGGTGGTGTATATCGATTTTATATAGATAATTGTCGATATTATGTTACCCTTCTTATGGTAAATTTTTGATTCCAACCATGGAACACTTATTATATAGCCATTATTATTCAATTTATTATATGTATTGTATAAAAGATCTTTATTTTACTTGTTTGAATTAGTTTTATGTATATCTAAACACACTCAAATACTTATTTTATACCTAAACCTGTTACACTTCAAAGGAAGCCTTATATAATAAACCACTTTTAATATTTTCAAATACCGAATTTCTTAATACTCAGCGATCAAATTTTTTTCAATAATGTCGTAGTTTGATATTTGATTAGGTTATTTAGGGAGTCATTTTAATATTTTACTTATTTTAAGAGATGCGAATCATAGTAATTACTTTATTTATAACCTACATAATATATAACTTAAAGCTTATAAAACAATATTTGGTAAGCTAGAATGAGTTTGGTAAAATTATAAGTTAGAATGTGTATTCTAACTTACAATTTTTTCCGTTGTTTTAGTCTTTTTTTATGTAATTGTGACGGATCAAGCACAAGGCCCGCCTGATGTTAAGCGGACTAATCTCTGCCTATAACAGATGCATTTCGTTACAAGTCACGAATTGCACTGCGCCTGGCACCTTGAGACATAGTTGTTAATTACATAGCCTTTGACCACTATCTCACCTGATGGTAAGTGATGATGTGGTCGAAGAGGTTGTTCAGGTTAACCTAGAATTACTGGCTCTCAAGGACAGCTGCCGGAACACACCGTTAGGTGCTTGGCGACAGATTTTCTACTTGAGGGTGGTCGCTAGCCTGGCGGGCATTCGCAAAATGCCCTTCCACCATGCTTTGAAGCTCAAGCCCGTGGCGGGATTCGAACCATGGACATGCGGCACGGCAGTCCATAGCCAATGGTACTGAGCCATCACTGCTTCATATTTCTTCTGTATTTTATTTTCTCTTATTGATAGCTGTGAAAACTAAAATATTAACTTACATTATGTGGATTAGCTAAAATGCGCTGACTTCATTAAATATAGACTTAGTAGAATAGACACGGTGAGTGACTCATGTTAATTTATAAGTGTTAATTGATAAGTATCCCGTGGGGTGCCGTGCTAGAATTTTACTCCACCATTGCTATCAGTGTCATTGGTGTTGTAAGAGGTAACTAAAGGTAAAATACCGAAAGGTGGGAAGCAGCGCTTTCTGAGGAACTGATATCTTAAACTGCGATCCCCAAGACGCCTGCCAAGCGTGGGAATTATGGCAAACTCTCCCTAAATGGTGCAGGATGTGTTCGGAAGTGGACAATCCTGCCAATACAGCAGTTTGTAAGTGTATTTGACGTTGTAATTTGCTAACATTAGGTTTTGTTACACAGTAGTTTCCATTGTTTACCTACTTCTTACAGCCAAGCATAAATAGAATTCACACTCAACGCTTAAGATGTTTATAGATATATTACCACGTTGATGTTCTAAATATGCACTATATCGATATCGATTAAAATTGCACATTCATTCCGTCCCATCACTATAAATCACGTGGTCGTGGCTTAGCCAATTAGAACGTGTTTCGATATGAGAAAAATTGACAGAAATTTGTTTCTTACAAAGCTAATAGAATGGCGTCTCTTCGGGTTACTTTCTCGAAGGCAAGGGCAGACTCGCGACTACAGCTCGGAGAGCCACTTATAGTTAAATATGTTCTGGGAATTATAACCAGAACTTAGGTACTCGTACATACCGAAACAAGCCCTTAATATTTTAAAAGTCTTACATTTGATATACGTACTACCTAAACAGATGTAAAAATTACATTCATCAAATTACAACAGAGGTTGTAAACAATACGTCGTTTGTGCTGCCACTACTGCGCGATAGGCTCGTATAGGCGATAGGCGATTGTATCAAAAAAGAAACAATCGACTGAAACGAAAATAGGGCCATCGCACATTCGATCATCAGTGAGGAAATACTAAAGTAGTATTTCCTCACTTTTGATCGATCATGATTCATGACAATCGACAAACTACAACTGTGGTACGTTCAGAACTTAAGTTAGTGCGAACTTGGAGTGCAACTTTTTACCCTAACGTCGTTCACAACCTTAGAGTAGAGCGTTTCTTTGTTGACGACTCGATCGATCCGAACCTCTAACTAAAGGTTCCAACTTTTTAACCATCAAAATCCTTTACATGTTTGCAACCTTACCTGACATTTTAGTAGATAATACGGGATAACTCAAGTGAATAAGTCAGATGCTCCGACTTTACAGTTTACTTTTTTACAGTTTCCGCCGTTTAAGACAACGCAGACAGCTGCTTCGCTCTCCCAACAATACAGGCCCATTGGGAATCCTCGGTGTCTACATAACTCCCTGTGACTGTGACAATGTTACGTCGGAGATATATGCAGGAACGTTTCCACTAGACTTACGGAGTACATACGCTCCATGAAGAATCAGGACATCAACAGCTCAGCCGTGACAGAACATTCTCTGCTATCTGGTGCAGAACCGCTACATCCGCTTCGACAAAACTCGGGTCTTGTCAAGAGAAAAGTTCTTCGTGCCTCGTAAGATCTATTGAAATTAGTAGGCATCCCAACTTTAACAGAGACGGAGGATGGTTCTTGTCACCTACTTGGAAGCCGTGTCTTCATTGAACTGATCTGGATGCTAAGGATGGCTCTAGTAAAGATGTAGTGAGCTCTTTTTGCTGGGACTTTCCCCATGCCAGCCGGGATTTCATCAGTGACGAAGAGGACTCGCATCAGAACAGAACTCACCGACACGAACAACTGCAACCCACCCCTCGCACCAGCCTATGAGGTCACGTGCGCAACGAGCTGCCACCCGTAGTGCTAAGTGAGACGTCAACGCGGGCGTCCCGAGCTCTCCTTGAACAAGACCACCGAATGTGGTTGAAACTATAGTCGGTGCTATCTGACTTATTCACATGAGTTATCCCGTATTATTTACTAAAATGAGTGAAAACCACGCTAGTTTTTATAATAAAATTGCTTACCTGCCATGACTTTGATATTTGTTGATGGATAGAATTATAGGGATTCATTTGAATTTTGCAGGGCACGGTATTATCCTTGTTCGGTCCTCTTAAGTGCTTGGGAGGGCAGATGGAAAAATAGCTCCATCAATTCTATTACCGTTGAACAGTAGGGGACACTCTGTCAGGTACACGTTGTGCTTGAACCTGCCGGGCTTCCTCTGATTTTAACTCTTAATGTGCTGTGCCCTTGAAAATCACTTTCCATATCTAGACAAAAATCTTCTTGCAGCTAAGAAGAGCCTTTTTGAATTCGATAATAGCGACGGCACAGAAAAGCTCTGCCTAATCTGCGATGGATGCTGCGGCCCTCGTCGTGGATAAAAGGTTGGTGGATCTCCATATTGCTCTCTTTAGCTTGCTGGGATCGTAGATCAATTCCTCACCTAGACACAGTACTCACTTACAGTCGACTATTATTACCTCCCCAAGACTTGTGTGAAGATCGTACAATTCTTTTCAAACACAAAAATGTGTATATTTTTGTATAAATCCGCAAAACTAACAAACCTAATCAAAGATTTTAATATCAATGTGTGAGGTTATAAAAGAAACGTATGATTCCGGACTTACGACTAAGTTGAAAAACAACCAAACAACTACACTCAGAAGCTCTGAACGTAGCTCTGTGGATGAGCGGATGGCCAAGCGAGACGGTGGGTGTATATTTTTTCGAATACCGGTATTGTTTTGATTTTTAGTTAAAAAATATCGAAATACCTTTTGTCGATAATTGTGACTTAAATTGGTATTTGAAATAAAACAACATAACTAAAGTACTTAGTAAAAATATGAGGCTATTTTGAATAACGTCATAATCGTTGATGACATATTTTTGCAATCATATGTACTTACATTGATAGTAATGAATTACATAATGTTTGCTACAGGAAGGAAAGGGATATTTTTCATAGAATTAATAGGCTACTTTGGAAATATGCATGATGATAAATAAAATATCAGCATAATAACTGCAGTCGTAAGTAGTGGCACACGGACTTTTAAGTATTGTTTTGTAGCGCAGCGTACGCCCGTAACGCCATCTGTTGTAATTACTTATTTAGTAGTACGTACGATACGAGTAATAGGTTTGCTGCATTACAAACAAAATAGTAGCAAAAAGTTGACACGGTAACCGTGTCAGTTATTGTCGCCCGCCACACACCATTAGTCGATAACAATTGACTAACATAGATGTTATCGACTAAACTGAATAATCGACTAATTTATTTCGTTTTAACTTTTAGTCATAATCTCCCATCGCTAGTAGTCTCCACCCACCACCATTCGTATCAAGCAAAATTCAATATTTTTGTCATTATTCTGTTTCAATAGCTCAATAATTTATTTATTCAGCGTCGAACTTTCGTCTCAGTAAGTACTTTACTTAAAATTAATAAATTTTGTGCTTCCATTCTGATATAACTCGATATCAATGATCTTGCTTTTTCAGAAATTGATGGATCCTTGGGGTAACGAGGCGAAAAACACTGAGACTGCATCAGAGTTTGAAGATAATTTCAAGCCTGAGGGAGCGAAGTTGTCTGATTCTGCAGAATACCTTGCTATTTTGGGTAAGCGTGTACTTAAGATTATGTTCGCACCTATTACCTACATTTATTACTTAGGTTTAGAAATTGCAGAAATTGAGTCTAGAAATTGCTCAAGTTATTCGTTGTGGCCAAGATCTCAGGTTACATTGTCCGCCTTCTCTGTAATGTGAGCCCTCACTGCAATATTCCGATCTAGGTATATGTTGGTGGATTACATTGTTTTTATTAACTATGTCCAATAATCCAGATTATTGATGTACAGTAATCAAACAAATTCTCATATCATGAAGTTTACTTAAATACCTACACGTCTTACAACAATTATTTTTCTAAAATGAAAATTATAAAGGTTAGAATTGTCTTCGCATTTTATAAACTATCATTATGTTTATAATCTCTTTCCTGAATAAATTAAGGTAAAGTTCTCAAATATTTTCAGTAATTTACAACTTTGGTACCATGTTATCTTACAGAAAGAAAACTCAAAGCAGTAAAGTCCAAAAATAAAGTTGTAGAAAACCTATCAGCATACCGAGAAGACTGCATTAACCGTTTGATGCGTGACGGCTGTGATTTAGATCCTGTCATTGGAGATACTGAATCTGACCGCCTTATTGAAGAAACAACCGAATAAAGACAAAACAAGTGTAAGTAAACATGGCAGCATCATCTTCTAGCATTGATCTTTCTGGGCCAACATACTGCATTCTGTCTGGGGCCTCCCAGGGCATTGGCAGAGCTATAGCAGTAGAGGTATCTAAGCTTCTTGGCCCTAACTCTCTGATGCTCCTGCTGGCACGTAATACAAAAGAACTTGCAAACTCTGCTAGCCTGTGTGAGTCCAAGAATGTTAAAGTTGTGTATGAATCTATTGATCTATCTAAGGCTTCAGCAAGTGAAATGACCGATGTCATTAAAAAGTCTCTGGAAGGGCGCAAGGTCACGGAATTTACAACAGGTCTAATTTTCCACAATGTTGGCTCTCTTGGCAATTTGGCTGTGTGTACAGCCCAAATAGAAGATGTGAATGAGTTGAGAGGTTACTTCGATCTTAATGTTTTTAATGTGATATCATTAAATACCCAATTCTTAAAAGTATTTGAAGAAATTGAGGACAGACTTGTGATCATAAACATCACGTCTCTATGCGCCATCAAGCCTATGAGTGGTATGGCCTATTACTGCAGCGGAAAAGCTGCTCGGGAGATGTATTTCCGTGTTCTTGCAGAGGAGAAAAAACATATCAAGGTTTTGAACTACTCTCCTGGCCCTGTCGAGACATCTATGACTGATGTAGTTCTTGCTGAAGCAGTGAATGAGAATCTCCGTGATGTT
Source organism: Plagodis pulveraria (assembly GCA_963890685.1). NCBI lineage: Eukaryota > Metazoa > Arthropoda > Insecta > Lepidoptera > Geometridae > Plagodis > Plagodis pulveraria. The sequence goes on from OY982968.1 coordinate 4,656,067, forward strand.
TTCACATCCTTCAGGAATCAGAACACCTTGCTGAAGCCGGAAGTTACTGCGCAGAAATGCATGAGAGTCTTAAAACTGAGTAAGTTCTCTCCTGGGGAGCATGTGGATTATTTCGATGATGAATAAAAGTTACTGATCGTAGTAAGACTTTGAATGTAAACTGAATCTCAAACTTCTACATTCCTAAACATTTTGTACTTTCCTACTTATCTGTTGTCTTAACATTATTCAAATCAAATATGAATGTGTAGACTAAAAACATAAAGTAGTTGTAGGAAACATGCTTATATATATATATATTATATATATAAACTATTTTAAATTCTATCAAGTTCCTTCTGGGGTATTCAAAGCATAATAATTATACATATTATAGTAAATGTAACTTAATCTTTACTCAAAATATTTCATACATATCCCTTGTTAAAAAATGTAACCACAAAAGCTGTAATGTTCAGTATCAATAAAAATGGAGTCTAAAAATCTGTGGTATGTGTCAAGGCCTAATGTTTAAATTTTTTTATACCTCAATGATGGATGATTTTATTCTTTTGTACATACATTTGTAAATGTAGAAACTATACAAACATCATTTGTTATTACTGATTATTAATAATTTCAATTGAATATATATCTATATATTCATATTACTGTTATTGATTGATATTGAACATTTAGTTTTTCTAAGTGTTGTAATTGTTATGTAGCGATACCTTATTAAATTATATGTAAATTACTTGTTGAAGTGAAAAACTAAGTCAAAAACCATAATCATCTTGAAAAGAATTGTTTGTGATTGTGACTAATCAAATTAAGATTATTAGCATTCCATTGTAGCATACATGTTATGAATGCAATTCATATATTTAAATAAATGCTTAAAATTAACCGTGTTTTTGTTATCCCTCAAACCTTATTGTGTTATTTGCTTTATAAAAATATGAGTTACATTCATGATTTGTTATCTGTGTTACTAATTTATCAGTTCAACCGAGACATACTTTACCTAAGATTGTTACAGTACCATGTTATATTTTACTCCACAGAAAAACATGATCATGAGATGATAATATATTTTTATGAGTAATATAGGTCGATAGCTTAGATCAGGAAATAGGGACAGCTTGACTTTCATATATTTGTTTGGCAATTACTTACATTTCAAAATTACAAATATACGATAGGAAAAATTTAAAGTCATGTGCGGGATTCGAACCCACGTCCATCCACCCCTTTAGCCGGGGTATGCTCTAACCAATTGAGTTAACATGACATAATCCGCATAGCAGGCGTTATTGCAAACATAACAATATTAAAAAAAAAAAATTACATACATCTGAAAATTTTATTTTTATTATTTTACAACATTCTTCTTATGTTTTTATAAGGCCTAAATTATACCAAAGTATATATACCATAGCTATATCCAATGCACCAAAGGATTAAAATTTCCTATATCTGAAGTTGGACAAATCTTATAGATGATTCAACGGGGGTTTAAAAGGGTCAATTTCAAAATAATTATTTGTCTAAAATAAGTTCTTGGTACCAACATTCAAACCATATCTATGTCTTTCTTTGTTTGTCCGTCTGCCTTAATAGTTTTTTATACCTATAAAAAAGGGATTTATTGTCTTACTATATATATATCATGACACAGGGATATTGTAGACATTGTGATAAGAAAGATTTATGTCAAAACTTTTGCTTTTAGTTCCCAAAAGAACTTGATGCTACTAGAGTTACTTCTCTAGTAGTTTTAAAAAATACTTCATTCGGAACTTTCGACAATGTCGTTCATAATCTTTCACAATTATTTTAGTAATATGGTGCTCCACACAGTGGGTAGACATGCTATTGGTTCCATCATTCCCTGGACCGATGCGATGTGTTAAACCATTTCTTCAATGGGTTTATGACGGAGCTAGCAAGAGGCCCAGGTGGGCCTCTTGCTAGCTCCGTAAGTAGTAGCTTATAGGCAGAGGCATTTCGTCAATGACGAACTGCACTGCGCCCATTACCCTGAGCCATAAAGTTGTTGAGTGCCTGTAAAATTACAAGCACATAAACAACTATACCCCTCAAGTTCCAACCCCCCTTTTTGAAGCAGTGATGGCTCAGTGGCATTGGCTGTGAAATGCCGCGCAGCAGGTCCATGGTTCGAATCCCGCCGCGGGCTTGAGCTTCACCGCATGGTGGAAGGGCATTTTGCGAATGCCCGCCTGGCTAGCGACCATCCTCAAGTAGAAAATCTGTCGCCAAGCACCTAACGGTGTGTTCCGGCAGCAGTCCTTGAGACCCAGTGAAATTACAGACACATGAGACTAACAACTATGTCTCAAGGTGATGGGAGCAGTGCAATTCGTGGCTTGTGGCGAAACGCATCTGTTATAGGCAGAGGTTAGTCCGCTTAACACCAGGTGGACCTCGAGCTTGTTCCGTCACAATAACAAAAATAAAAATCGGTACACAGTAATGCGAACACCAGAACGTTACTGCTTGGCGGTAGCATTGGGTATGGTGGCAGTACTTTCCCGGACGAACTCGTCACAGAGTTCTACTGCAACTGCGGGATAAAAGTGCCCATATTACGTCCGTCGCCGGTCTCGTCATCTCTTGCCAATTTTATAATTATCCGTTTAGAGGACCCTTTTCAAAAAAATTATGATATCAAGGTTTGCTTTAATCATATATTTATATGAATTAAATAATTTTATATGATAACGATATCGGGAAATTAGGTATTTTTCTTTTTATTTGAATTCCCAAGTCCACTGTTTTTTTTAGCTGATAGGCCTTGGATCACTGTCTCACCTGATTGCAAGTGATGATGTGGTCGAAGATGTTGTTCAGGCTACCTAGAATTGCTGGCTCTCATGACAGCTGCCGGAACACACCGTTAGCTGCTTGGCGACAGATTTTCTACTTTAGAGTGGTAGCTAGACAGGCGAGCATTCGCTAAATGCTCTACCACCATGCATAGTATGCATACTCTAGTATGGCTTGTACCGACCTCCTTATCAAACATCCATCAATCATCACCTCAAATAGTGGGGTAGGACAGAAGGCACGCGCCATGGCACTCCTCGCAGCCGCCGTGATCATTACTGACCCCAAGCCTAAGCCAACTGCACGAAATTGCTTCCCAGCAGAAGGCGAAGATTGTGATAAATTGATAAGCGTAGTGTATCAACTTGCGGAGCAAAGATGATTCTACAGTTGATCCATAATTCTTATCATTAAGCTGTAACTTTGTCTTTTCTTGTATTCATTACATCAATAGCGTTCTTATCATAAAATGTGATATATTTTTATTGACACTTACTGATAAATGATGAATAGGTCATCACAAGTCTAATATGTACTTACTATTAATGTTACATCATAATAGATACTTGATACTTCATTAATAGGAACGTTAATTACTGGTATCACATGTCTACTTTTAAATGACACAATATTGCACAATGAGTTACAATATAGAGACGTAGATTTAGGTTTTGTAGGCCAACAATTGCTTACAGAGTCTTGTCTTCTCGGCCCAGTATCTACTTCCCACTATCTCAGTGCCAAATTTCATCAAAATTACTTCAGTACCCTAGGCACAAAATAAGAAACAAACTTTTTTGGAGCGCTCGTAGCGTAGCTTTTCTAGTTGTTCTTAACCGTCGAATCAGGATAAGCAATGTCCGCTGCGGTCATGTCTTGGATGGGTGACCGCAAATGTGTGATACTGAGCGGTTTCCTGTTTCGGAGGCACGATTGGTCCAGGTTGTTGTCTACGGAAGGCATTCGTTGATCGGCTGGCCACCCTCAAGTAGAAATCTGTTGCCAAGTATCTCACGTTTTGTACCGGTAGCTGTCATGGAGATCCGAAAATTCTATGTAAACATGAACAACTTCTTCGACCGCATTATCACTTACTGTCAGTTGTGAGTAGTCATAGGCAATCCTATCAGGGATAGAAAAACCTTACCTTCAAGTTTATAACATTATCAGGTACGAACAGATTAACGCTCCACCATCCTCCAGAGATACAAGTAGATACTTGTACGAAACTATGAACACCTATACTGTTCTATTCTGTGACTGATAGGGTTGGACATTCTATGCTACCAGTTAACCTGCCTACTAGAATAGCAACAGTGTAATCAAAGCCAAGGTTACGGCAGTCACCGCCGCCACAGCCGCGGTTATCTTTCGTTCGCTACTCCTTATCTTGTTAACCTTTCAGTAAGGTCCTTAATTATTCTGATCTACTTAATACAATTAGCAAAAAAGTTAACGAGACCCCTTCAATCAAATATACTATTTCATCGCAGCGAGATCCAGATAAAAATTATAGTTCTACCTCCTCGATAACTTTGAACTAGAAACCTATCTTTTGATGAATTAGCCATAAAAAGCCGTCACTTGAGGAGTCTGCTCAGTATAAGAGTCCGTCTTCCCAAGTTTCTTCTTACTTGTTTATATAAATTCTATAAAAGAACGCGATTCTAAATTTGGAGATTCTATTTTTTACCTTATTTGTAAGTTGAGTAATAAGTCTTAGATTAGACAAGGTAATTATCAAAGTAATAAGTATTTACCGGCCCCAAGATGCCTGCCAAGTAGGAGATGCCTTAGTCCAATGGTGGACGTTATGGCTGTTGATGTTATGTACATGTCTATGTACCTAATCAAAATTTTGACGATCTGGCTTTCTAGTCTTGCTTTCCGGGCAGAATCGGGCGTATGTGAGACGTGCAGTACATTTTGTATTGGATTTTTGCTTTGGCACCGTTTACTTTCCGTCCAAGGATTCTGGCCGCCTCGGCCCGGACCGAAAGGTTTTCGTTGCCACCTAGAACCTGCGGTAGTATTTATCCACACATCAAACAAATCCAGTTAATTGTGTCAAAACTATTGATTGCACATCAAATCTAAATCACAATGGACGGCAAAGATGTATTGTAAATAAATAAAAAAGACTACAAGGAACAATATAATCTTTTTTATTTATTTACTGAATCCTTTCCAATTTCACACTTTTTGATTCGAAATAGGTAGGTATCTGATTTTGTTTAGGTACGAAACTTCATCAATGGAAATTGAGTCTTCTGTTATGAAAGTCTTCTCGTCGTCAAGCTCTAAATAGAATACCTGCCATAAGAATATATAGTATTATTTATTCTTAAGTAGCACCTGCCATAAGAATAGATAGTATTATTTATTCTTAGTACCTGCCATGAATTGGAACTATTGGAAGACATAGCGTGTGACGAGGTCGCCTCACTCCAAGTCACGCCTTTGCGCCTTTTATGAGTGTCAAGGCCGTATACCAGTAGTGAAAGATGCAATAATCCGTTCTAGGGTACCATTTCAAAAGGAAAAAATGGAGCTCTGTAATTAATGTCACTCTGCCGTTTGTCTCTTCGTTCTTTTGTCACTGGTCTCGACGTTCACGGCTTGTAAACGCAATGAGATTTTTATCTAAACCTGAAATTTTGTGTGTAGGATCATGTTGCACAAAAACTAATTTAATATTAAAATACAATTTATATATCCGTGGGACTCCATGCCATAATATAACGACACCGAGGCGTTTTTTTGTGTCCTAGTATGAGGCGTTTTACCGTCATAAGCTCATGCATATCATTTGAGTGCAAATATAAATCTAGATAGGCTACCTACATATTTTTATGTAAGAATAGAAATAAGTACTGTTATGATGTGATAGCATGTTGCGTTTTGTCGTCTTGTGCTCATTCATATAATTGGAGTGCTAATATATCTAGATATAAAAATATGTAGGTATAGCCTATCTAGATTTATATTTGCACTCAAATGATATGAATGGGCTTAAGACGGCAAAACACCTCATACGAGGATACAAAAATTCGCCTCGGTGTCGGTATATTATGGACCTACATATCTTTATCCAAATATAGAAATAAGTAATGTTATGGTATGTAGTATATTATTAACTACATAATTAGCAATTTTGAATTTCTCTACATTGAGAACAAGTTGCGAAAACTTCTTAAAAAGTATTCAAAACAAAAAATAATAATAACGCGCTTGAAAAAAGGAGAAGGTTGACTAATCGGCTGTATTTTTTTGTGTATGTGTTACCTTGTAGGTATTTCCTTACAGGGTGTACCAATTTTGATAATTCGAAAGCTTGTGCTAGTCATGTGGTCCTATTTAAATTTGAGTGATATCTGATTTATGCCCGCAATAATGCATATTTTATGTTTGAAGTCGGTTGTGTTTTGTGTTAAAATTGCTTGTTTCATGGGTTGTTGTTATGCGGAACCCTAGCAGAGCGATCTCCGCTTGGCTAGTTTTTCATTTTCAATTTGTATATTCTGTTTAAATATGAATATGATCCAAGTCATTTATCACATTATCAACTACGAAGAATGCAACGCGTCCATAACCTCATTATCAATCTCTTTAAGACGTTTGATCCATCCTGGATTGCCAACATTCTGCAAGCAATGGCTTAATTTTAGAAGTAGCCTACCAAAGGTAGTTGTTCGTGGGCCGTTTACATTCCTGCGAAAGTGGACGTTTGTCTAGCTCTGTGATTTTAATAGCGTGTCCTCCTTTTGCAGAGCCATGAGGGAACGGAAGAGTCTCTTCATATTCCTGATGGGCCTCGCGTGGAAGTTCCGGTTCAGTATGCCGCTGCTCCTGAGCAGTACTGTCGCAATGCTGGGTCGAGCCTGGATGTTTCAAATCCGGGTGCAGAGCGTCAGGGGGCTGCATGAACATGAGGTGAGTTGACTCCAACATCAGTTCGGGTTGGCATTTTGTATTGTGTATTTTGTGTGATATAGTATACCTATTTACATGCGATCTCTGACGCAGAGGATTCATCGCGAATTAATGGAACAACAGGTAAGACTAAATTGCGTCAAAAACCTATTTGGTAAAACTTTCCTCAAACAATTACACCTATTTTCTACCGCTAATGTCTTTTTTTTATTTTCGCAACTCATTTATTTGTAATGATGAATTAGCGGTGGGTAGTTATTATACACATAGCCATAAGTTTAATATAAGCGTAATTGATTGCCTGTTTACACCATTCTACTTCATTGTATGTGCTTATAGGTTTAAACTTACACTAGTTTGTAGATAATGTAAACAATTATTTATTTTTAAAGACACTATAAAAATAATAAAGAGATTCAGACGTTACTTTGCGGAAATCCATATTTAATAATAACAAATAGTTTTAAAACATTTTATGAAAACATCAGATTAATATTTTAATAAAACACTTAAAAAATACGAAAATATATCTAGTGACAATTCCGCCTAATTTTCCTGTTAAGCCGACGTGACGTCACAAACGCCACGCAGCCAAACCGGCAGAATTGTCGACGCGTTTCGATTCTACACGAAGCATCCTCAGGAGGTCTTGACTCTACGAGCGCACGATCGAGAATAATATAAATATATATAATATATATAAATATTTCTCTCTATTAGGCGGAATTGTCACTAGATATATTTTTGTATTTTTTAAGTGTTTTATTAAAATATTAATCTGATGTTTTCATAAAAAAAAAAAAAAAAATTGTTATTACTATGAATATAAAAATATAACGCTCACGCCTAACTCCTTCAGTTATCTGTCAAAGTGTTTATTGGTAGCTCCAAAGTTTTAGTTTATTGGTGTTAAAACACGAATAAGCTAAATTTTTAATGCTTCTATGCTTCGGTAAGCTTAGATTTATAAAGGAGTTCAGATATATAAATAAGGGCGCATTATACAATTGAAACAAAAAAATGAGCCTATTATACTGACCCTTTTAATATTATGGCAAAACCTTGGAGAATGATAGGGACAGTATGATAGGAACATAGTGCTTGTTCATTTCTTTGAGATGGTAAGGAAATATACCCTTGTACTGGTCTAGAAATGGTAGATGCAATGAAATGTTGCCAAGGGTTGCTCGAACACAACTGACAACATTTTGCCTTTGCCATAGTATTGTCTGATTTTTTACAAAATTTGCCGTTGTTATTACTTTTTTTCTTAATTTTTAATTTTTATTTATGACAGGTAAGTAAGCCTTTGACCACAAGCTCACCTGATGGTAAGTGATGATGTGGTCGAACGTGTTAACAGGTTTAACCTAAAATTACTAGCTCTCAAGGAAAGCTGCCAAAACACACTGTTAGGTGCTTGGCGACAGATTTACTACTTGAGAGTGGTCGCTAGCCAGGCGGGCATTCACAAAATCCACCATGCGGTGAAGCTTAAGCCCGCGGCGGGATTCGAACCATGGACCTGCTGCGCGGTAGCCAATGCCACTGAGCCACCACTGCTTCAATAGTAGTATTGGCTCAGTGGCAGTACTATGAACGTAGGTCGATAGTTCTTTGTAGAATGAGCGAGTTGACTGTTGGAACACACGCTTTTGTATTTGATGGTGAATTTTCTTCTTGAGCGTGGTAGCTAGCCGAGCATTCGCAAAATGGTACTATGCGGTGAAGATCAGGCCCTGGCCAGCGTTCGGGTCATGAACCTGCGCTGGCATTCCATAGCGTGCCACCTAGGAGGTCGTCTAGGTCTTCATTGCTGGCAGTTATTTCTCTAACATAAATACTAATTAAAAGCGGGGTATCATGATACAATGTATTTCCATAATTAATATTTACCTGTTAAATCCTATAGATTTGTAATTAATTAAAACAATATATTTCTATTGTTATCCTGTGAGAAGTATTGTATTTATTGCCCTATGGCACTTCGCCCGGCGGTCATTCAACTCTTCGAATGAACCTTCCTGTTTTATTTTATTATATACTGAATTGCGCGTTGATTGCTAGCTACCACCCTGTTCTGGCGTGTTCCGACAGCTGTCCTTGCGAGCCAGTAATTCTAGGTTAGCCTGAACAACATCTTCGACCACATAATCACTTACGTATTACGTGAGTGTAGTATCCCTTTCCTGGCGAAGAAGCAGTTGAAGCAGTGATGGCTCAGTGGCATTGGCTATGAACTGCCGCGCAGCAGGTCCGTGGTTCGAATCCCGCCGCGGGTTTGAGCTTCACTGTATGGTGGAAGGGCATTTTGCGAATGCTCGCCTGGCTAGCGACCACCATCAAGTAGAAAATCTGTCGCCGAGCATCTAACGGTATGTTCCGGCAGCAGTCCTTGAGAGCCAGTGAAATTACAGGCACATGAGACCTAACAACTATGTCTCAAAGTGACGGGCGCAGTGCAATTCGTGAGTTGTGATGAAATGCATCTGTTCTAAGAAGAGGTTAGTCCGCTTCACATCAGGTGGGACGCCAGCTAGATCCGCCGAAATAACATAAAAAGAAAAAGATCCCAATTGCGCATCATGGCGCAGCGGCGCGGCAAGGTAAATTAAGAGGCAAAGTAAATATGAACAGACTTCTCAGAAGGCGGGAAAATGCGATTCGAATTGTCGCGTTGCTACTGTTACCTAGAGGATGCCAGAAGTTATGTTATTTACATAATTAGTTATATTATATTATCCGTACGACCGGCGACCTTGCTACGTTGATTTGAATTGTCACTGCATTAACTTATATAATAATATTCATAAAATGTAACTTTATAGGTATTGCAACGGTATTTTCACCGTTCAAGGCTGCATTAAATGTCTTTGTTAATTATCTATGCATTTTCTTAATTACTGCCATTACTTCCATTTAAGATTGGATCATTTTGTGATATAAATGTAATGTTAGTAGGTATAGGTAGGTGGTATTGGTTGTGAAGCTATAGTTGTCCAGTGGTGATGCCCCGTGGGGTGCCGGGCTAGAATGCAATCCCCCATTGTTACCTGTGGTTGTCGCAAGGGGTGAATAAAGGTAAAATACCGGAAGGTGGCAGTGGCAGCAGCGCCTTCTGAGGAACTGATACCTTAAACTGCGATCCCCGAGACGTCTGCTAAGCGTGGGGATAATGGAAAAAAATATTTTCCTCTAGTAAATTTGTAATTTTGTAATGTACTGAAACGAGAATGTGATATAATTTTTAGGGTTCCGTTCCCAAAGGGTAAAAACAGTACCACATCACTGTAAAAAAAACTCTGTATCTCAAGAACGGTGATAGCTAGACAGCTGAAATTTTCACAGATGATTTATTTCTATTGCCGCTATAACAACAAATACTAAAAATAAAATACAATAAATATTTAAGGGGGGCTCCCATACAACAAACTTGTTTTTTTTACCGTTTTTTGCTCGATACTAATAACGGTGACAGAGAATATTTAGCTACGGAACCCTTCGTACGCGAGTCCCACTCGCACTTGGCCGGTTTTTTGTATTCTCGACTCGGATACACTTGCCGAGTTAACAACTCGAATAAACAAGTTTCTTGTAGTATACAGGACATACATATTTTAATTTTGCATGGTGGTAGGGCATTTTGCGAATGCCCGCCTGGCTAGCTACCACCCTCAAGTTGAAAGATCTGTCGCCAAGCACCTAACGGTGTGTTCCGGCAGCTGTCCTTGAGAGCCAGTACTTCTAGGTTAGCCTGAACAACATCTTCGACCACATCATCACTTACCAACAGGCGAGATAGTGGTCAAACGCTAGCCTATCTAGCATAAAAAAAAAAAAAAATTACTCTTCATGCAATGTGCCATGAAATTGTGAACAATTTTAAAATGAGCTGAATACATCTCACCACCGCCTCTTGCACATTTTAAATTTGTATATCGAAAAATCAATCATAAATATGTATAATTTTCCCAGATGTCGTACTATGATGATGAAGAGGAAACCCAGGAGGACGATTCCGCCTGGGAGACGGAGACCACCGACTCTTGGGAGACGCTGGTGGAGGAGGAGGCATATGGGTGACGAAATCGTGTCCGGTTTGTAGGCTACGTTGGGGGTTTTCTGAACATATGGCTGTCTCCTGTAAATTTTTTATAATAAGTACTTAGGGCCAAATTACGCTGTAGATACCTAAATCGCTATATGTAACTAATTAATAGCTTAAATTTGGAACCGGCTAGGACTCGTGTTTTGGTGGTAGGGTATTTTGCGAATGCCCGCCTGGCTAGCTAACACCCTCAAAAAGAAAATCTGTCGCGAAGCACCTAATGGTATGTTCCGGCAGCTGTCCTTGAGAGCCAGTAATTCTAGGTTAGCCTGTACAACACCACATCATCACTTACCATCAGGTGAGATAGTGGTCAAAGGCAGGTTTGCCTTTGACCACTATCTGCATAAAAAAATATTTATACCGGAATTATTCCGACCAGTTTCGGACTGTTTTGAAGTTCTTCGTCTGGGAGTCACGATTGTAAAAATAATTGGTAAATATAACGCGGGTCCTAGCCGGTTAAAATAAGTTAATATGGATAAAACTCGCGATAGTTTTCAAAGTTATATAATAGCTTATCTACCTCTAGAATGTTTTAGAGAGCAAACAATTTTGCTTCGGTTGGGAATCAAAACAGTCTGGCTATACGCATTTTCCATTTTAGATACTATATTACTAGCTAGCAGAAACTAATCTACAAATATTTACAATCACATTACACCTTTATAGAGCATAACATTTTGACGCACCGGGTCCCTGAACCACTGGGCTATCCAGGGTGGGTCGACTGGTCGAGCCAAATTTTGTATCGTATTACTTTAACTGTAATAGGGGACGGTCCGTTTGATTCCCGCTGGAGATGAAATATTTTGTCATCACAAATTGTGGTAAATGTGATTTACGCTTGGCACGCGATACTTAGAAATACATTTGATATGTGAATGGATTAAAACCAACGGAAGTTTGAGACAAAAAACATTTTAAGCCGTTTTCACTTCCGGTTTTTCTTTACATCAAGAAAGCGTATATACCGGTTTCGCGAGACGCCTTCTCGACTTAAGGTTGAACTGGCCGGTCACTTCTCCATACAAACGTCGTAGGGTGATCACTCCCTTATTTGATATTTTAAGTCCAGAGTTAAGCATAATACCGATTGATATCGTCATTATCTAGGCTTGTATGAAGCCAAAATTTTAAAAAGATAATTAAGGTGTTAGTTATGAGCCTCGAAATCTTAGTATGAAAATGTTTCGAGGCTCATAATTCTCAAGTTAATTATTTTATTAAAATTTCGGCATCATACAAGCCTAGATAACGACGAGATCAATCGGTATTGTGCTTTATTTTGGACCTAAATCCTCAAATAAAGGATTAATCACCCTACGACGTTTGTATGGAAAACAGGCCGGCCAGTTCACCCTTAAAAAACCGAAGTGAAATCGGCTTAAAATGTCTTTTAGTATTTGAAATATGGTTTCGAGCTACTAAAAGAGCAGGAAAATCTTACAATCGATAATTTTTGGTTTATTTTTATATGTTTGAACCAAATAGTTCAACTGAACTGTTTATGCTTGTACCTTGTTCTAAGTACCTGCTTTCGTAAGTTGTATTGTATACCTATAACTAGGGAGGTAAAGAAAAATCAATCGTAACGTAGCAGATGATTGATTTTTCTTTGTCCTGTGTTACTTATTATTTTTGTAATTGGTAACCCTGCTCAGATTGCCTGTTTTTAATATAATCTCATTTGTGGTGATGGTTAGGTACGGCTTAGGGAATAATTTAAAGGTTTATTTGTACACGTTCTGGCATGCCTCTGGTCGGGCTATAAGAGGGCTTTCTTTTGCCCAAAATCTGATGGAGCTGGACGACCGACAGCGGCAGACAGCAGTTATGTCCTCCTTAAAAAAATTCCTTTCGTTATCTGTGGCTCAAGCATCACTTGAGATTGAAGACACTTTTGATCCAACCATCGTATTACGGATACCAAAGTTTTTCAGCATTAAAGTATCACATATATAAAGACATAAAGTTTATCTGATTCATACGTAAAATCAAGATAAAACAAGCTTTTCCGTTATTAGTCAGACTCAGAAAAATATTAAGCTCTAATGGCACAATATAAAGCTAGAAAATAATGTTAGACATATTTTCTTTGGTAGGTTATGGACATATAGCAAGAAGATACAATAATTACAAATGTGGCTTCTTTAACAATATAGAAATACAAGGAAATTACAACTTAAGCTTTATTTTTCTTTGTATAGTCTGCTGAAGAATTTACCCCTGCAATAAACGCGTTTTCTTTATTTATAATCTGCTAAAGAAAAATCATCTGAAATAAAAGTAATATATTTTTTTGTTTATTCTGCTTTAAATAACGTCGGAAACAAATATATATATGTGTGTGGTAAAGAAAAATAATAAAATCTTATAAAGAAAATATGTTAAACATGACAATTAAAAACTGAGAATTTTTTATTGAAAAATGTTTGTGTCCGATTCTTGACTTTGATGAGTAAGTAATCAATAATGGGTTAAAAATGTACGCATTTAGACGTACTACGCCGTAAATACCATTCTAATAAATTTTTTAAATGTATATTGTCTCATAGTTTAATTTAACTGGTGGAGGGATGAAAATGTGTGATTTTAAATACCTAGTATTGGAATTATGGATATTGTAAATTTTAAATAGTTTCAGTGAACATAACTTTTGTCCTACAACTAATATTTTAAAGATACTGTACTGAACTGCATCACCCATAAAGTTCACTGCTGAATACACGCTCCCCCAAATTGGGGGGTTTTGCCATAATCCCCACGCTTGGGCAGCCGGCTTGGGGATTGCAGTGTGAGATATCATTTCCTCAGAAAGTGCTGCTGCCTACCCTCTGGTGTGTGACTCTTAGTCGCCTCTTACGACACCCACGGGTAGAGGTTGGTGACATTCTAGCCCAGCACCCCCACGGGTATTAAAAGATACATTACATACTATTTAATTTTTAATGAATTAAATAATAATTTTATCTTTCTAAGACACTCGTAGTTTGGAACGAGACAAGACCGTGAACTTGGATAGTTAAACGTTTTGTTGATTAAATTTGAGATATACTTATTTTAGTTGATACCATCTATATGCTATAATTTTTTATTATAGCATATATACACCGTGTCCCAAAATTCAACGATAAGCCGGCATCGGTGCATGGACCTACTCATGACTACTCGGGAAAAAATAAAAAAAAAATTATAACTCTTTTTTTTTTAATTACAGAGACTTTTATAAAGTTGCGCCAACTTTTAATAAAACTTGCCATGGTAGTGTCCATACTTTTTTTTTTAACCCAGACTATAGAAAGTGCATAGAATGTTAAAATCTATGAAAATTATAAGAAAAAATATTTTTTTTACTGATTTTTGTAAAATAACTACAGACTTTCTGTAATTTTAAAGGATTGTGGTAGATAGCCGTCCTTCTTAGGTTGCTAATGCACAAAAAATATCAAAAATATGTCAAAAATTGTGGTCATGGTAGTTGAAAATAGCATAATGGGTATCGAATATCGATGAAATTTATAAAAGTCTCTGTAATTAATAAAAAAAAACAGTTATAATTTTTATATTATTTTTTTCCGAGTAGTCATGAGTAGGTCCATGCACCGATGCCGGCTTATCGTTGAATTTTGGGACACGGTGTATATATATCTAAATTATATTATTTAATTATATAAATGTTATTTTATCTAAATGCTTTTATTGTAGTAGCTGTAGTATTGTATATAGTTCGTAGTATTTTTAATAAAGGCATGCCACTGGTTGATACCTATTACAAAAATGTGTTTATTCAATTTTGAGGAAAGGTGCTCATATTGACTTTAGATGTTTTAAGATGTCTCAGAACTCTGGGTAAATCAGTTTCGGAGTTTGAGGACCTACAAGGGGATACAATTATTGCAATTTAGCACATAAAAATAAGTGTGGTATAAAAAACAAGTCTGGTATAAAAAAACAAGTGTGGTATAAAAAACAAGTGTGGTATAAAAAACAAGTGAGGTATAAAAAACAATTGTTGAGATTTGCCGTTCTTTTTACTCACACTTGCCTTTATTAACAAAACACTACGAATTATATACAATGAAAGCATTTAGACAACCTACAATCGATTGCAAGCTCACAGGTAGTCCAAATGTTCCAGCCCACTACCATTTGGTAGCGTGTTAATGTTTAAAGTAAGTATATGTACATGAGGCAGTGAAGGCTCAGTGGCATTGGCTATGAATGACCGTGCAGCAGGTCCATGGTTTGAATCCCGCAGCGGGCTTGAGATTCACCGCACGGTGGAAGGGCATTTTGCGAATGCTCGCCTGGCTAGCAACCTGGCTTGAGGAGCAAGTAGAAAATCTGACGCCAAGCACCTAACAGTGTGTTTCGGCAGCAGTCCTTGAGAGCCAGTAAAATTTCAGGCACATGTGACCTAACAACTGTACGTCTCAAAAAGACGGGCACAGTGCGTCGTTGACGAAATGCGTCTGTTATAGGCAGAGGTTAGTCCACTTAACATTTGGGCCTCGGGCTTGTTCCATCACAATAACAAAAAAAATAGACAAAAATGTATACTAACCTTGGTCTAAGTCTGGGCTATATTAAAAAAAACATGCTTTAATAATTTCTAAAAATGTATATTTTATTGTCAATAAGTTAGCCTTTGAACGCAATCTCACCTGATCGTGATGCGGATTATAATGTGGTTAGGTTTTTGGTGACAGATTTCTATTTGAGGGTGGTAGGTACTTAGCAAGTCAGCGTTCATTCGCAAAGTGCCCTACCACATGCAAAACAGTATGCTCACAGAGGTATTATGCCTGTGGGCATACTACTTTATAGATATTCTATTTCTGCAAGAAAAAATTACGTACTTGGTAGTTAGCTGAATATTTGTGAAGGAAGTATATAATGGCAACCCAGTTTCCAAATGATTTAAAAATAGTTTTTTATTTATTTTAAACACGCAATTAGTGCTAAGCGAGAGATTTTCTACTTGATGGTAGCTAGCCAATGTCCTACCACCATGCTATAACGACTGCCATCCTTAGACAACAACCGGGACCGTGCCCTCCGAAGCATGGAAGCTCTATTAATGCAACTAGCGGTCACCCATCCAAGTTATGACGCGCGGTGGATGTTATTAACTTAGCTGATGGGTTAAGAACAGTTTAGCAAACTTCGCTACGAGCGCGTCATGTAAAGTGATTGTTCGTTTATACATTTATTTTGTTTGAGAATTAATAAATTCGGTTCACATTGAAGACCATCATAGTGCCTCATAACAAGAAACTTTACATGCTGCTACATAATCATTACCTACTACCTCTAACTACGTCGCTTCAGTCTCCAAATTCGCGGTCTTACATTAAAATATACCTGTAAAAATCAATGCCTTATATAGTTTAAATATTATAAATTAAACCGGTAAAAACACTCACGTTGAGGATTGAATACGTCTCGCGGGTTTCGAGCATATCAGATGCTCATCATCAAGGCGAGTGCGCAGCTGCGTCTGCGAACTCTAGTAGTCTTATATGGTTGTTATTAGAGACTAAATTCCTATGTCTTTAGTCTATAAGTAAAATTTAAATTACCTACCTACCTAAATTTATTTCGTTTATTCATAGGTAGTTATTTAGTTATACTTAAATGCCTAGTGCTAATAAGACCTTTGTGTGTTAAATCTAAAGTTTTAAATAAAGTATTATTAAATAGCTCACAATTGGGTTTCATTTCATTTATTTAAGTACCTATATGAACAAAACACACAAATATATTATATTCAATAAATGATTTAATTAAATGACATATAATAAATAAATAAATGACATATAATATAAATTTAGGTAAATGATATTGATGATGAAAACGAAGTAATGTGTAATGAAAATTTAAATGTAATGTGTGATTGTGTGTAAATGTGTAATTCTAATATCATTATTGTTTATGTTGTTTTGAATTATTTTAAATAAAATTTATGTTTGCATGCCACAGTTTGTCAAAATGTACTGCACTTTGCAAATCACTGTTCCATCTTTTGTACCTACATTTTATGCGAATAAACGATATTCTATTCTATAACAATATCTAGAATAAGAATAAATCTGTTAAAATAATTATAAATTTCATATCAAGAAGTTCTATACAGGTAGGTACTGTCGATAAATACAGTGTAAACTCCATACACGTCACTCTATTTAACGACAAACTCCCTTAAGCGTCGAAATCAATTGGCTTTGGTTGGTTTAGCTTGTCTTTCATACAATGTTTCACTCTACATAGCATTACACCCACTCTCAATAACGACAACAATTGAGTAATAAAAAGTACCTTTTAAGTTGCTAAAATTAGTAAAAACTGCGCAGCTGTGTACGATCTACTGTCGCTTTATTATCCTAGCCCGCAATATACGCAATAAACTCGACTGTCGGCATCATGCATACCGAACTTTCTAAGAAATTCGTTCTTTTGTTTACAAATTGGGATTGCTTGTACGTGTAGACTGTTGTTGACCATGACTCATAAGTAGGAGTCATGGATTATCTATACTTTATCATATTCTTATTTTCTTACAAACTTTCAAACTGTAAACATGGCTAATAAAAGAAAATCACTGTGTATTGACGAAAAAGTTTTACTGATACGCGCAATAGAAACGGGAGAGAAGATAAGTTATGTTGGCAAACGCTTTGGATTTAGTCGCTCTACCGTGTCCACAATATGGAAAAACAAAGAAAAAATCCTCCACGCTGAAGGCGAGGGAAAATCTTCCAAAAAATTAAAGAAACCTATATACGAAGATTTGAATCAAGCTGTAGGTACTATCATGGTTTCACCGACAGCGCCAGAATAATATGCCTATCTCGGGGCCGCTTCGCCTCCGCCGAGCATTAAAGAAAATTATTGGAAAAATACTTCCTTTATAACCAAGATGCCTCAATATTGCTAGATATGAATTAAATAAGTAAAAAAATACAACAAAATTACTGGTGCAGCAAAAGACGTCAGACAAAAATAACAAACTATACGCAATGCACAAAACTACTTACAATAGTCGGAAATAAACTTTTTCTTTTATAAATCTGATGTTTCTTCTCTCCATTTAACGACAACTCTCTATAACGCCATAAAATGCACAGTCCCTTCCGTGTCGCTATATAGAGTTTACACTGTAAATATGTATAGAAGTGTAACTTTCATATAAATTCAATTGGTTAATTGATTTGGCGCTTAGAAATGATCGCATCTGATTGGTTGCGCCAAGGTAATATAATGTTGTTGGGCCGCACACGGTACACTTTTTAAACCACGCCCGCCGCGGTTAAGTTTGCGTTATGCCGTTTTTGAGCTTGAATCACGTTTCTTTACATATTAATTCGTAGTTAAATAATTAAAAAAACCTCAGACAAAAATGTAAAGAAACTCTTTTCGGTAAAGAAATGTAGGTTGCAGATTATATTAATTTTTGAAGGATATAAAAATTAACTTCGAGTTTGGTTTGACGATTAACAACCTAGATTCGAAGATCTCAAGAGACCCATGAAAGGAGGAAGGAAGGAAGAGATGGGGAAGGACTTCGTTATCGGAAGGAGTGCGGTATGGTTTTCGACTTCAGGGAAAGAGGAGTATGGAGAAAGTCTTGGAGTTGGAGACATTGCAGTTGTTTGTGTTCGTATGAATACTTTTTTTATGTCTGATAGGTTAGCCCTTGACCACTATCTCACCTGATGGTACGTGATGATGTGGTCGAAGATGTTGTTCAGGCTAACCTAGAAGTACTGGCTCTTAAGGACAGCTGCCGGAACACACCGCTAGGTGCTTGGCGACAGATTTTCTACTTGAGGGTGGTAGCTAGCCAGGCGGGTATTCGCAAAATGCCCTACCACCATGATATAACGACTGCCATCCTAAGACGACAACCGGGACCGACGGCTTAACTTGCCCTCCGAAGGACGGAAACGCTCAGTAGTAATGTTACTAGCGGTCACCCATCCAACTCATGACCGCGCGCGACGTTGCTTAACTTTGCTGATCGGTTGAGAACAGCTAAGTAAACTTCGCTACGAGCGCTTCAAAATTAGAATTGAACTCTTTTTAGGACAGGCGACTCTGTTTGGAGATAAATTATATTTAATTATGTTTACGTGCCCAGTGTGGGGGCACTGAGAGAATCCCCCCTAGGGAAGACCTTGTTCAACGATGGAAGTATTTTTTTATATAGGGTTATTGGTAAAATGCTAACATCCTCTTAGGGTTGACTTAGCCTAACAAACATTTTGAGATACCACGCCCGCCGCGGCTACACTGGACCGCGTGGCGCTCCCTTTGAATATTTACATCGAGCTAAGTAATAAAAAATATGAAATATTAAATTACAGGCACAAGATACTTTTAACATCAGGTGGTCCTCGTGCTTAGTACGACATATAATTATAAACAGACACAAAAAAAAACTTCAAAACAAAAAGATTTTCATCTGTAAATGTTTGTTAGTACTAGCAGAAGTCAACCTTAAGAGGTTGTTAGCATTTTACCTATAACCCTGTATAGCTGATTGGCTTACTTTTGACCACTATGGTAAGCGATGATGTGTTCGAAGATGTTGTTCAGGCTAAACTAGAATTACTGGCTCTCAAGGACTGCCATCCCAACTCCTTAATGTAGGTACCGGGGAAGCACTCTGAATCGCTGGCATAGCTGCTCAAGTGGCATATGTGGTGGTGGTGAGGATTATGTAGGTGAGAATGGCTCACGTAGTCCCGTTTCAATTCTTATTTATTCACAGTGCAATAGTACATGCTCCACGGTCTCTTCTTCACGCATACAGCCTCTACATAGAGGACTGTCTGTTGCTCGAGTATTGTGCAGAAAGTAATTCAGGTTACAGTGACATGTAAAGAGGTCTACAACAAAGCGCAACTCCTCCCGCTGTAGCTTTAGCAGGTTATTCGTTTGTATCTACACTAAGTCTTGGTGTGAATGCTAATAGCACATACTGTATAAGAATAAAATGAAATGGCTTGGGTAGGCAGTTAGAGCTAGGTACAATATATAAAACATCAACTCTTTCTACGTCCTCAAGGTGCCAGGGTAGAATCGCGCTCTCCCATATCTCCCCTTAGGGTGATAACGACAACTTCCTAAAATGACAACTTCCGAAAACGACAATTTCCGAGAACGAAACTCGTCAATTTTCTAAAATTACTTCTTCCTTTAATGACACATTCCGAAAATTACAAATTCCAATAATGACTAAATTATTCGTTACCTTTCCTCTGTTACTTAACCATATTTTAATTAATTAAATCAACTAAAAGTTCGCTTTATTAACTGTTCTTTAAAGTAACTTATAGATATACTTATAGGTAGTTAGAGCTGGGTACAATAAATAAAATATCAACTCTTTCTATATACGTCTTCAAGGTGACGGGGTAGAATCGCGCTCTGCCATATTTCTACCCATATAATTCGTAAGAGGCGATTAAAATAAAAATACCAGGTGGGCAGCAGTGCTTTCTGAAGAACTGGCGTTTTACACGGGATCCCCAAGACGCCTGCAAGGCGTTGGGTTTCTTTGTTCAACGGTAGACGTTTTAGCTGTTGATATGATGTAATACGTCCTTCAACTATTTCCAGCTATTGGATAAATGGAAAGACAGACAGACTTCGGTTTTTTTATCGGATGAACGAAACCATGAAAAGGAATATTCGTCTAATATATTCGTCACCCGAGATGAATGTTATGCGTTAAACGCAGAGCACTGTAATTTTAGTGTCCTATATCCCGTGTCAAGTAGACCCTGTCGCCAAGTGCCTATCGATGCATTCGGACATTCTAACATAGTATTTTTTGCATTAACACCTGCAACTTAATTAATATTACAATGAAAGAAAATACTTCCCGCTCGTGGTCCGAATTGTTCCTTCGTTGCAATGTTGTATTCTTACAAACCTGTACGTTGGTGCTTCTAACTCTTGATCATGCCTGCCTACCGTCTTCGACCACATTATCACTCACCAAATGGTAAGTCAAAGCATAGAACAAGTCAGGAAAAAAGAAAAAAAATATTGAAATCGATTTGTTTTGAGTGATAACTACAAAAGTAATATTGCAGCAATAGTAATAATAAATAATAATTTCATTGATAATTGATATTATTTAATTACAATATATAAATACAATCGTAACTGATAAGTAGACTGTTGGACATCTCATTACCACTGCTGCCACTCCTCTGTAAAGTCCTGATCCATTGGGAAATGTCTCCTGAAATTAAAAACAATTTACTTACGATCATCACGTTATAAAACTAATTAAAATGTAAATTTGATAGCTTACTGGTGGCTGATACTGAATTTTCCTGAAATAATTCTACATCTCAGTCATACTGGTAGCTAGCCAGGCGGGCATTCGCAAAATGCCCTACCACCATGCAAAATCACCACCACGGTCTTGTCAAGACCACCATGGTCTTGTTTGTAGTACAACGTCTACCACTTACGTTGTACTACAAACAAGACCATGGTACTATAGATGTCGCTCCATCCCAATACGATGGCTAAAAGAACGATAGGAAAGATTTGAGATATGACGTCATGTCATGTTAGCTCAATTGGATAGAGCATACCCCGGCTAAATGGATGGATGGACGTGGGTTCGAATCCCGCACATGACTTAAATTTTTCCTATCGTATATTTGTAATTTTGTAACCTAATCTCATTGTTTTTTTTTTAATGACATGCAGTTATTATATACAAACATTATGTAGCACCGTTTAGGTATTTAGTAATGTTGGGTGACATGAATACCTCCTGGCGGGCGGAGTGGCGGGGGACGCAGGCCCCGAGCGGCGCGGGGAGCCCGGCTGCCGGCGCGCTACCTCCCCCAGCAGGGAGAGGCACGAACGGGACAGCCGCTGGCTGAAGTTCTGTGTATAACAGGATTTAAGAACTATACTATAATTAATAGATTCCCGCGTTTCTTCGCGAAAATCCAATATACAAATATTATAATGGCGAAAGTTAGTAAATGTGTTTGTATGTTGGTTAGTTGTTACTTCTTCTACACAGAGTTAATAATAATAATAATCTTTGTGAAAAAAGTGTACATTGATTCGTTCTTAAAAATTAGCTAGTAAATATGATCATTTATTTGTGCAAGAGTATCTGCTGCTGAACTAGGTTCATCACCCGTGTTTCAGCATACAGCGCCCCCGTATTTTGGACTTATATACTAGCAGGTCTGCTAATAAATGTGAATCTATAATACATTCTTTTAACAAACTATTATAAGCTAAGAGAAAAAAAATCACGTTCTTGAGTTGGATGAAATCTGGCATACAGATAGTTTACAACCTGGAATAACATATAGGACACATTTTATCCCGATAAAGCCGCGGGTAACACTGCATGGCGAATCTTAATAAAAAATAAAATAAAAGCCAGCACTTTTGTTTTGTCCTAATATGTTAAAATTTAGAAGTTGTCCTTGAAGAGTCAAAATCTCCGCAGGGTGTCAAGTCTGCTACGAGTATTTACATGTTCATATCCAACATAGATTCAGTCCGAGTCGGTAGTCTGCTAACTTCATATGAATATGAATCTATACTCTATGATGACTTCTGATGCTTCGTGTAGAATCGGAACGCGTTAAAAATGCTACCGGCTTGGCTACGTGACGCTTATGAGGTCACGTCGGAATAGCAGGAAAATTAGGCTGAATTGTCAGTATTATTTTGCAATGTTTTTCTAAAATATTAATTGTATGTTTTCTTAAATTTTTTTTTTTACATAGGTATTAATAACTTTGCTATCTAAAGAATAAAAAATCTCTAGACTCTTAGGGCCTGTTTCAGAATGTTCGAGTAAGTTAAGTGGATTAAGTTCCAGTTATACTTACAGAATATATTTAATAAATATCTTTGCGTTTCACTGTCATCGATTTAGCCTATCTATCGGTTAAAGCTTGAAACGCGCTGCATATTAACTGTCATTTTTGTAATTCAGTTATTTTATGTTCTGGGTAGTATAACCGGAACTTACTCGAACATTCTGAAACAGGCCCTTAGTAAACTAAATAGTTTGACCTGGATACTTCGATAAATTGTCAAGCTATGTGGAATGCGTTTTGTATGAAAGACTTTATTTTTTTTATTTCTTTATTGTTGACAGGTAAGCCTTTGACCACAATCTCACCTGATGGTAAGTGATGATGTGGTCGAAGGTGTTAACAGGCTTAACCTAGACTCTATATAAGACTGATCTGGTCCCATTGTTCACCAACGATAATACTATCAAAAAGTATTGACTTTTCCGTTACCGGTAAGCATGAGCCCTTCATCTCGCGAAGGTCGATCTTCCGGAACAGCTCGCACAATAACAGCTCGTGCAAGCTCGGCGTGCGAGGGCCGAAGATCTGTTCGATGATCTCTACTACCTGCACACCATATGAGAATAAATAAATATTTAATAGCGCCGGCGATTACAAACAAAGATATATCAAAAATATTTATTTGCGACACCATAGTAGATATAGGTAGCATTTGACTGACCACTATCTCACCTGATGGTAAATGAGTATGTGGTCGAAGATGTTGTCCAGGGATTTTTTATTTCTGATAGGTAAGCCTTTGACCACCATCTCACCTGATGGTAAGCGATGCGGTCGAAGGTGTTAACAGGCTTAACCTAGAATTACTGGCTCTCAAGGACATGACAAATTTTATCATAATCGGTTCATTAGTTAGTTTAGTTTGGTAATAATGTTACAAAATAAACATTTCATCCAATTTAAAATTATCAAATTGCATTTCATACTTTTCGGCTGTAGAAGTCAGTTTGTTATTTTTCTAAATCCATTGTTCGCCTGGCAAATTCCGAATTTGATATATGGTCAACGGCGTGTGCTGTAATTTGCGTTTATGTAACTATGCGTCGAAATCAGTTATTACTTTTCAGTCGGTTTTAATGACACTTATTGGAATAGAAAAAAAAAACAAGAAGGAATTGATCATACTATATGACATATGAAGAGATAATTAGATCAGATCAGGGCATCACGCTCCATCGTTTTGAAAGCACATGTCCCGTAACGCCAGCGCTATGGGGCCGAGATATCATAGCGCTCTCTACTAAGTGGCAAGGAGTAATATAGTACTTAGACATACAAAATTAAGTGAGGTTATGTAGACATCAGCCTGTGGAACAGATCAGGTAGAAAAAGAGATTGTTACTTGCTCCAGTATTTGGAACTACAAAATTCCAGTAGCGCCAGCCAGTGGGATACTTGTCGAGGATGTATATACATTATACATACGTACGTGAGGATATGTAGACATCAGGTCGGGTAGTAAAGAGAGGTCGATGCTCGCTCCAGCACACATCTCGAACAGCACGTGTCCCAACGACAGCGCCTCCACGTGCTCCAGCTGAGCTGCTAGTGCGATGGGACACCGCGGCAACGCGCCGATCAACGTGTTCTCTAGCCCGCATATCCTGGTGCAAAATAACTACATGTTCTACAGTGAATAATTACGTAACTTTCACTGTGTATTAAAGCTCAAATATAGATAAAGCTGAACAGAGCATGTTTGGTTCCTTAATAGCGAACACATTATTATCTATGTCTGAAGTATAAATTAGGTATCAATACGCAAAGATGTTTCTAAATATTTATCCTAAAAATTGTGGAAGTCAACATTTTATCTAAGTTGCAATAATATACGGATACTACTTCAGCGGAGCAACTCAAGCAGCGCAAGTATGCTAACCTCGGTATGGGTTACATATTTGTGCCGTTTGGTGTAGAGACGTTGGGTCCGTGGGGACCGGGAGCTCATCGTATTTTCCAATACTTATCAGAGCGCTTGGTCGATGCGACGCGTGATCAAAATGTTGGCACCTATTTGGCTCAAAGAATAAGCATTGCAATTGAACGGGCCAATGATGTCAGCATGCTGGGCACGCTGCCAACTGGTAGTGGGCTGGAGCATTTGGGCTGCCTGTGAGTCTGCAATGACTTATGGGTATCTAAATGCTTTTATTGTAGTAGCTGTAGTGTTGTATATAGTTCGTAGTATTTTGGTAATAATTACGGATAGTGTAATACAACTTTTAATAATAACAAATATTTTAAGATAACATAAAATTAATATATAAGATAAACATTTAATAAACATAAAAATATATATAGTGACAATTCCGCTTAATAACGAAGCATCGTCAGGAGGTCTTGACTCTTCGAATGCACGATCGAAAAGATGTTTCCCGCGTATAGAAGCGTTCAAAATTCTTCCGGTTTGGCAACGAAGCGTTTATGTCGTCACGTCGGCTTAACAGAAAAAATAAGCAGAAATTACACTAGATATATTTTTATGTTTGTTAAGTGTTTATGTGTATATTAATTTAATGTTTTCTTAAAATATTTGTGATTATTAAATATGGATTTACGCAAAGTAACGCCTGAATCTATTCAAAACTTTTAATGTATAAGGTCTTCCAAAAGGGACCTCCGAATTTGACAGATGATTTGAGAGGCCATATTGTTGAAACTACATATGTCAAATTGTCTATCATTTGTCCAGTCTGTTGCCAGATCACCAAGGACGGATATAGTATTTAACAACACGTGCAAATGATAAAATTGTTTTATCAAAATGGGTATTGTTCGGACAACATTCCGCGTGATTCGCCCATTTTATGGTCGCCATAATCGTCCTACCGAGAGGACTATTCGCAGCGTAGTGGATAAATTTGAGTCCACTGGTTCACGTTTGAATAAGATAAATCTGCTAATATGCTTTATAAACAGCCTCGCGTTCTTATACCATAGCGTACCTTCATAAAATTTTAGCAAATGTTTAGTTTATTCGATAAAAGATTGCACCACGTTGGGCGCCAAACTATGAGTCGTGTTTGGTACCTAGCATTGTACTTACCTGGCTACTCCATTTTGCACCACAACGTTCCCCGAGTGCAAATGACGGAAGGGCGGGAATCCTTTCTCTTTCAGAAACATAAGACCTTCTAGCATTTGACGTCCAAATCTGGCTACTTGTCCGGCAGGCAAACCAGTGCCTAGAGATCCGTATTTACGGCTGTATTCTTCGTTCCAAGTGCTCTAAAAGAACATTGGAAAATGAAAGGAAATAAAAGAGTAAGTAGGTACATAACTTGCATGTAAATCATTACTATTAATTTCGTAGACATTAACTTAATACTAACATAAATGGGTAATGGTAAGCGTCGTCAAAATAGACAAAATTATTTAATAATAAATTATCATATAAAATTAATATACTGTATCAGCCGGATTTTCCACTGCTGAACACAGCCTCCTCCCATTGTTTATTGGTTTGCCATAATCCCACGTTGGTGGCAGGCGTCTTGGGGATCACAGCTCAAGATGTCAGTTCCTCAGAAGGCGCTGCTGCCCACCATCCGGTATTTTACCTTTAGTCGCCTCTTACGACACCGCACAGGTAGCAATGAACTGACAATAGGGTATAATGAAAATATGAATAGCTAATGAATATATCAATATCAATACCGAATAACATATCAATACCGAAGTATTTTTAAAGTGATTTTTGGTTAAAATAACAAAAGTAGGAATGATTCAAACTGAATGTATTAGATTAGAACATTGAACCGATTATTACAATGCTATAGTCCGACCGCTGAGAGAATGCGTTTGACAGTTCGTTTTGTGAATATTTTTCCCCAGTTCAAAGTAACATAATAGTCTGACTGCATAATATTGTATTAGTCAGACATTTAAGTATCTGAAACTAGTGTATATTTTATATTTTACTCCATTTAAAAGCCACAACTACTATACGAACACGAACTGTCAAACGCATTCTCTCAGCGGCCCGACTTTAAATACAAAAATACCTTATAAATGAGGTCTTTCAAGCTGCCTCTGGCATTGAAAGGTAGCACCGTTAGTGCATGTCCATTGCACAGCTCCAGATCAAGGACTGGATAAATGTATGGATGGTGGAGTGCTCGGAACAGCTCCATAATGAGGCCTTTTGACTTGTCGCCCTGCTCTATGGGGCATTTGTTTGTCAGAGGCATCTGAAATACGAACGGATTACACCACGTGATTATATCGAGATTAATTAGACAATCTGCTTCATTACAAAATTACAAATATACGTGAGAAAAAATTTAAGTCATATGCGGGATTCGAACCCGCGTCCATCCACCCCTTTAGCCGGGGTATGCTGCCAATTGAGCTAACATGACATGACGTCATAACTCAAATCTTTCCTATCGTTCTTTAACCATCGTATTGGGATGGAGCGACATCTATAGTATCACTTACGTTGTACTACAAACAAGACCAATTTTGAAATTGGTTTTATACTTGTAAATGACGCAACCTTATAATTTTAATATTGTTATGTTTGCAATAACGTCTGCTATGTGGATTACATTACAACATTACAAATATACGAGAGGTAAAAAATCCTCTCGGGAAGAACAACAGGAGAGGAAAAAAAAAATCCTTTCGTATATTTGTAATGTAAATCGCATAGCAGGTGTTATTGCAAACATAACAATATTATAATCTGCTTCATTTACCTATAGCATCCTGCTATAGGTAAATGAAGTACATTCCTCCATTGTTTATTGAAGAAGGGAATACTGCAGTATACGCATTCCCTTACAAAGCAAATATGTTTGAAGCAATCCGTGCCGATTTTCTCACAGACTATGACATTAATCTTCAAGAAAGGCATAATTTAAGCCCTAATGGTTGTGATGCTTCGCTTCTCGCATTGCAAAATGTAAGTGTAAGATTACATGTCTCTTTGGTGATTTTTATCGTTTAAACCGCAGAAATGTGCACCACTATAATTTATAAGTTTTATAGGTACAAACTTCAATAAATTTTTTTAATATCGAAGGCAAGCATTTGGCCGCTATCTCACCTGATGGAAAATGACGATGTGGCCGAAGATGTAGCATACTTGCCTAGAAGATACCTATTCACTCTAGACTTAAAGACCCCGAAGTCATTCAGGAAACAAAGATGCGGGCAATGAGTTCCACTCCTGCGCTGTACGGATGATAAATGTGGAAGCGAAACGCTTCGAGCGAACTTCAATGATTGTGGAAGAACAAAAACACCCAATACAAGTAGGTAGGTAACTTAATGTAAAACTACTGTATCTTCTTGTTACTGAATAAAGCATTATTATTATATAATCTTCGTTCCTGAAAGAGAGCGATAAAACCAAATTCCGTGCGACTGAATAACTTCAAGAGCAAATAACTACTTATAAAGACAGGAGAAGAGTCGATCTTGTAAGAAATCCTTTTATAATAAAATGTAGTTGGTATGAGGAACTCACCAGAGTGAGAAGTCTATCAGTTTTTATGGAGTTGTCATGAATAGCAAACCAATGCTTATTGGTTCGAGAACCAATTGCACCAAGTTGTGATATCAGGTCGTACCTGAAAGTATAATTAATTACCTATTATTAAAAAGTAAACAGTTGGCGATACAAAATGCAGGAACTATGAACTGTTTATTTGATTTTTTATGGAATTATTTATGCAATGCGATGAAAAGCATTGTTATTAACTGAAATAATGTTGGTTTATATAAAATATAAGGAGCAGAGGAAATCCGAAGATGGTTTAAGACGGCTGTGTGTAGAGAGGTATGTGTTGGAAAAGTGTGAGTACTGAGATGAGTAGAGTGGAAGAACAATAGGTACCACATGCTGTTACGACATACATATATATTTTTCTGTGTGTTATGCCGACCCAATCTGTTGTGCGATAAGGAAAGGAGGTAGAAGATTGTCTTGCGATGCCCAAGCATGCGTTACAAGCGTCGTGTGAGATCACGGATTTTTTTTCACCGTTTATCTAATTGCAGTTTTGTGAGCGGAAATATTTTCAACCGTAAATATCTCTTGCTAAAGTGAGTATGTGGATGGTGATGATGAATGCAAGAGTTTCTTACCTTGAAGACTGCGATAGATATTCTGAGCATATCGCTAAAGCTGCTGAACTCTCCATTGATCTTTCAATTCTGTCATAAAATTAAACATAATTAAAAAAATGTATACAGGTGTTTCGGCATTACGCGACTTATGTGTGTTGTGCCAAGCTAGTATCAACTGTCGTAAGTATATTTTGGCCTCCCAAAGATTTACAAACAATAAATAGAAAATGTATGTATTTATTGTTACCGTATGAGTAAAGAAAAAAACTTGAAAGTTCAAGAAATCATGGCAACTGAAATATAACATAATAAACTTTAGATGAAGCGGCCAAAGTTGTTAAAGTTCGCAACTTTAATTTTCGCACATCGCTTTCAATGCCACTAACCACAGACATACTTAGAACAAAATAATTTCTTTGATAAGCCAAGTTGCAGCTTCTCTGGTCAATTATTCCTTTGGAATAACTTAAGCTCGAGCCTTATGCTCTGTAAAAGATCAATACCCTAAACGTTAGTTATTCATACAAATTTATTTTATCACCTTCAAAGTATGCTCCTTCAGAAACGATACAATTATAGCCAACGAATAATCATGTTAAACCCTTTATCCGGATTTGAGCTCAGTTCTTGCCGCGAATTCTACTGTATGTCTTCTACCCAATGATAACGGGTGCCACGAAGTGATGAGTTTAGGAAAAATAACGAAGTCGGCTTGAGCCACATCTGGTGAATAATTTACATTAGTTGTGTTGCGGCATGAATGGCTTTTCAGCGATGACGTGGACAATTGGACATATTAACTCGAGTTGCAGTTCTGGGCCTTTGTCTTCTATGGATCTTAGAGTCATAATTTGTAGGTATACATATACAATTCAGGGTCCATGACTCTAAACAGCGTAAAAGAATTCAAGCTATATTATTTACTATTTATTATTATTTACTATATATTAGAAAACTTCTCTTAGGTAGGTACATAAAAAGGTTAGGCGTACATACCTTGGAGACCCAGGTGCTTCCGAAGGACTGTTTTTGCCTGAGCCAGTGCCAATAAGAGATTTGTTAAAGAGAAGCTTTGCCAAAGAGTCGATCTTCTGGGCCACCAGCGGTGCGCGTTCGGAGTTTTCTTCTAAAAAACGCAAAATAGATATTTAGGACGAGTAGGATCATTAAAAAGAAGGTAGATAAAATAGTATATAAAAGCAAGCAATGCACATAATTTAGAATGGGGTTAATTTTTGCGTAGCGTTACATTTTTAAGGTAGGTGCATATCTAATCTTAAGTTAATATAATAAAGAGGAAAGATTTGATTGTTTGTTTACATTGAATAGGCTCTGAAACTACATGACCGATTAGGATGAAATTTGGTATGGACATAGTTTGAGACACGGGGATGGACATATGATACCTTTTATCCAACTGCGCAAAAAAGAGGTTAATGGTTTTGCGTGATAACTGATCTACTGGACCGATTAGGATTAAATTCAAACTACTACTTCTCTCAAATCTCTATATAAATGGAAAACTACAATACTGGCACCGAATAAGGCCCACTCTATTACATAATAACGCTATCAAAACATGCTGTTGTGATAAAACAGCCCGTGTTTATAAACACTTCGTAGACTCCGACTTCTAAGAACACTCAAAAATAAGACATTATTTTTGAGTACCTATATCACATGTTTAATTCATTATTGTCACAAAAAGGTAAAATTTCAGTAATATTTTTACTGAATTTTCTTAGGTATTCATTATATACCTATATAAGTAATTTAATTTTTAACAAAAAAAACCCGACTCACTTAAATTATGTATTATCAGGGATAACTCAAATACTACTCGTCAGATCTCACTCAAATGTAAATAGTATATGCACAATAAGCATCAGCTTTCGAATAAAAAATCATTAAAATCAGTACAACCTGTAAAAAGTTATGAAGTAAACACAAAAAAACTCCAGTCGAATTGAGAACCTCCTCCTTTTTTAAGTCAGTTTTAAATATATATTGTGTATTGGATTAATTACTTTACTTAGAAATAAATAAACTAAACACCTATCATTACAAACTCACAATAAAAATTAATACAACAATGAATAGTCTCATGTAATCAAGGACTAATAATTAACAATACTCTGTTAAGACCACTGCAAAGTATGATTAATTTTGGTAAAATTTTCGTATGCAATCACAGCGTCGCTATATTATATCGTTGTCTACTGAGATCATAGAGAAATTAACGAGCTGTCCGAATTAACCAGCGCGGTGGAAGTGAAGTGCCTTATAGGTCTCTTATATTGGGTGAGGCGAATGTAATCGTGAAGTTTGTGGTGGCAAGAAGTGGGCCATTTTTGAGTCCAGGACATATTCAGTGCCAGTACCTTAGGTTAACCATATGCATAAGTGAATTGGTTCACAATTTAGAGGAAGGTATAGTGGAATTAAACAACTATTAATCTAAAAACAAGCATGACGTCACTTAACTATTGAAAACAATTTAGAGGTAGGTAAGTGGAGGTAATCAACTATTAATCTAAAAAGAAGCATGACCTCATTTAGTTAGTGAAAACAATTTAGAGGTAGGTAAGTGGAGGTAATCAGCTATAAATATAAAAACAAGCAAGACCTCAGTTAGGTAGTGAAAATAATTTAGAGGTAAGTAAGTAGAGGTAATCAACTATTAATCTAAAAACAAGTATGACTTAATTTACCTAGTTAAAAACAAAAAAATATAACTATGCAACAAACAATAACCTTCTATTGTTTATCTACGAAAAATATAAATATAATAAATACTTGAGCTACAAGCGTACGATCCTTCACCATCGTCTGGTTTCCCCCCTTCTTCCGTGAGCAATAAAGTAAATAAGTAAGAAAATATATATCTACTACACAAATAAGTAAAGCTGGTTACATATTGTAAGTTAACCTTCCGCGGCTGAAGTAGTAGTCTAACAGACACCAATAAACATATTTGCTTTGCCAACACCATCGCTAAAAGCTCGAGAAATGAGCTATTAGTATCTGTCTGTGTATGAGGGCAGTGATGCCAGATGGGGGGAATTCTCTGCAAATTCGGGGGGTTTTTCGGCTTTAGGGGGGAGATTCGGGGGGAACGGTTATTTGGGGGGAGATACGGGGGGAAAATTTTTAGAGGTTTTTGAGTACCTCAATCATGCATCCACAAACACAATTCCAACACTACTCTAGGGTAACGTTTGTGTTCACCTTTATCACTTGAAAAATGCAGTTGGTGAACGATGTTACAGACATGTTGCTTAATTGGCCATAGGTATCTTATCCCTGCCATTTTCTAATGCGATTGTAGAAAGAGCCTTTTTGCAAGTAAATATTATAAAAGACAAATTACGCAACCGAATGGCAATAGAAACTGCATTAGCGGTTCTTAGGATACGGTACTCACTGCCTAATGGTTGCATAAATTTTATTCCTACCTCGGAAATGTTAAAAAAGTTTAACTCTGAAAATGTTTATCAAACAGATAAAAACGAAAGTGAATGTGAAAATAATTGTTTAGAGATGGTTGAAGCCATGGGAGAGCTTCTAGTTTGATTAAAAATTTACTGAATATTTTTGCTTTTATATTTCTCTCATAAAATAAATAAAACAGTTTCGGGGGTTTCTTTTTAAAAAAACGTGTCTTTCGGGGGGATTTCGAAAAATGTTGGGGGGAATTTCACGTTGTCATCTGGCAACACTGTATGAGGGACTGGTTTGGCATCGCGTCGTTAGATCGGAGTGCAAGCACTACAGAAAGATCGTGCGGTCCGGTCTTGAAAGTTAAAATTGACGTTTAAGAATGTCTGACAGTGACTACACCAATATACTAGATTCTATCTCCAATCTCTTGCAGACAAATACTTTTATTTAAACCTAAAGGTAGTGTCTCAGTGTAGGCATAGATAAATGAACAGGTTCTGTTCATTTATCTATGGTGTAGGTAATACTATACTATAATTTTATAATTTCTAAGAATACCTAGTTTTATAGACAACACTTGTTAATATATAGATATTGTTAATATATCAGCCTTGTATAGACTTTAGTGTCTATGCAGCTCAGTGCTGAGCATACCCCCTATTGCCAATCACGTTTAAATTTAGGTTTATGATAATTGTAATTACTGTATTATTTTTTGTGGCAATAAAATACTTTTCTTTCTTTCTTTCTTTCTTTAAGTGTTGTCCGGTTTGTTTTAAATTAATTCGTCCAACATAACCCTTATTTAAAATCTTGTAACAATTTTTTCCGGTATTATCTAATAGATTTCCCCCAACAGATTTTGAGCCTCCAACAGATGAGATAGTATTCAAAGGGATAAAAATTAAGAGTCTCCCGCTTCCTTTTTTATTATATTTAATATCATTTAAGTATAAAAAACTACTATTTAAGTAATTTCATAATAACATTAGCAGACCCCACTAGGTTGTCTAACGATATCGTGAAAGTCGCGGGTAGGGAATAGTTACAAGAGGCTAATAGCCATTCATTGTGGAGTTCTATGGTGGAGGCTTTTGTTCAACAGTAGACATTTTCCGCCTGATGATAATAAAAAAATAAAGAAAGTGAAAGCCAATAGAGCAAGTTCGATAGTATAAATACCTGTATCAGATGAAGTGAAGAGAACATAAAGTTCCTCCACAAACAATATAGAGATTTTCTATATATGTTGAAAATAGAAATAATATATAATAAAACCAGCAAATGTCCTAAGATCCAGCTGTAGCAGTTAATCATTAAAAAACTCAAACTCGGTACCCACCTATTAAAATACCCTAAAGAAAAATAAACGACATTTGGGGTCAATTTCGAATACCTGGCTGAATATTAATATTTATGTCTGGTGGACTCCACCTAAGTGAATTTTCTACTACTGTCACCTAAGCCGCAGAAGGTTAAGAACCTACCTACATGTTACACAGACTAGCGCTCTAATTCTGTGCAGATGTGCACCGCATGAACCAATCAAAACAAAACCTAGCAATGAATTTACTATCTTGCAGCTCCAAAGAAAATGTAGTACTAAACATGTCAATCAATAGCGGAATCATTTAACTATTACCTATTTTATAGCTATTACTTATTTTATATACCTATTTACTAGAATATATAAATTTTGTGAGAAATGGAAACCGTGTCTTTTGAGATCCGAACCTATTTAGGTAAAACCATTGATTGGGT
Source organism: Plagodis pulveraria (assembly GCA_963890685.1). Classification (NCBI taxonomy): domain Eukaryota; kingdom Metazoa; phylum Arthropoda; class Insecta; order Lepidoptera; family Geometridae; genus Plagodis; species Plagodis pulveraria. Next base: position 4,690,096 of record OY982968.1, read on the forward strand.
GACCAAAACAGGTTAGGATAGATTGTGCAGTCACAATTCTCCTATTTTCGAGAAAATATCACCCACGAGGTCAACTAGACAAATGTAATATTTACATCAAGGCACCCTGCTCTTCATGCTGGTAGGACATTTTGCGAATGTCCGCCTGGCTAATTACCACCCTTATGTAGAAAATCTGTCGCAAAGCATCTAATGGTGTGTTGTAGCCGCTATCCTTGAGAGCCAGTTTCTGTTCGAGGCTCAGGGTTCAATTCCGAGCGACGCTGCCAAATGCAACTGTTAGCTGCAATGCCGCGGCTGCGTAACGGCACTACTGCTTTATATTATAGAATATAATGTTAAAGCTGTTTACCATCTCCGACCACATCATCACTTACTATCGGTTGAGATTGTGATCAAAGGCTAGCCTTCTGTAATCAAAGTAATCATAAATGCTTACTTTGCTCACAAATAGCCTTAGGTTTCAAACTGAGGCGCGAGGTCGTCACTTCGTGTAACCCCGAATCGGAGACGAAAGACTTTAAAACAGTCCGAAGCTGGTCGGAAACTTTCCGATAAATATCACACAAGTCCTAGCCGTTTCCTAATTGGAAAGTAAAGACTAGCCTATTGGCAAAAAAACAAGTTACGGGTATTTTAATAATTGGTTCAAGTCATTTCCGTTTTCAAATATGTTTAGATGTTTTATTGCCTCAAGTCCTTTCACTTTTCAAGTATGTTTAGATTTAGTTTTACAAATATTATTTTTATCAAAGTTACACTGTACCTTCACTCTCTTCTCTATCAGTGGACACCGAACGTATTCGAAAAGCATTTCTCTTGTTGGCGGCTGCAATGGACTCAGGGTTCAGCTCAGCCGCTGACTGTGCCCTCCTGCAAGCTCCACGGCGCTTCTTCTTCCTATAGCTTGTCCTCGGGCGCTCCTGGTAGAATCTGTCGTGTCCAGTGGTCTCAGGCTCTTTTGGCTCTTTGCCTTCGTTTCCAGCTTGTTGCATATGCTTGTACAAGTTAAACATTCTCACAGTCCCCTTCTTCACAAAATATTTTAATTTAGCAAACGTATGTTTCATCTATTGGGTATTTTTACTCTAAAATACTAAACATTAACCTCAACGTGTAAGATGAAGTCTTCACATTGTTCACTTCATTTATATTGATGATGTTATAATCGCTCCAAAGAACTTGTTTGAATGCGGATGAAAGTATTACACCACAATGAATGCTTACTGAAAATGCTAAATAAGTGTGAATACGACCGCAATTTTCCTATGACTCGTTGAAAAGTATGTCAATAGTGACTAATTGAAGTCCCTCAAGTGAGGTATTAGCGTTCTACTACCCTAACGTCGATACCTACCCATCTGTTGTTCCGATCCTTGACTCATATATCTACATATGTTGGGTTTTATGTGCTTAATCCAATACAAAACTGCACATGTTCATGAATACATTTAATTCTCACTATTTACAAGAGTGGGTGATTCTCAATACTATCACATAATTGTAGACACTTTTGTCATATCTTCTGAACGTTACCCTTTCAATGCATAGATACGCATAATTACATTAAATTGTACGAAGTAAGTATGACAAGAACGAGTAGCACGATTACTAGTTCGTTTAATATTACTAATAAAACGAATCTGCAATTTTCTGCAAAAGAAAATATGTCAGTATCGTGTGCATTGACATTCTTATATAATAAACTGCAAATCCACGCCACAAAAAAGCAACTCCTTCCTCATTGAGTGTCTTTATGCACAATTCCAACGGTGTTATGGCATCTGAACTGATTTGGTACCTGGAAATCGAAATGGTTCATGAAATCACAACATTTTACTTTATGATTGTTGATTATAATGTGTGCTTATTGTATATTTTATTTCAGTTCAGAACTTCAAATAATTAGTTTTAAATAAATTAGTACTTAGGCCATTTTGATATTTGATTTTATATTTTTGGTCCCATACAGAAAATTGACATATTTATAGGACTATTTTTTGCAAATTTGATGCAGAGCTTATATTTATCACGACTCTACTATTACGCTTAACTATGTCAGATAAATAGAGATGTGATTAAACAAAAAAACTTCGAGATGTTAATTAATCAGCAATTTCGACATTGAATATGTACATTTCCAGATGGTCAGGGTAGCTTAAAATAAATTTAAGCATGCGACATTACTTATAAGGTCTTTTGAATGGGCAGTCGCAAAACTGACCGTGCGTTTTGTAAATATATAATCATAAATAAATATATTCATCATATTTCATAATTCATATTATCCCACTATTTATTTCATTTCATTAATATTGTAAAGGCAAAAATTTGCGTGTATGTGTGTTTGTATGTTTGTTCCCTCTTCACGTTTAAACGTCTGAACAAATTTTAATGAAATTTGGTATGGAGTCGATGAGGCGCTGTATTTATACATATATAGGATACTTTTCATCAACATCACCACGCGGATGTAACTGGCAGGCGCAGCTAGTAATTAAAAGACCGATTTTGGTAAATAAATAGCTCAAACTCATGTAAATAAGTACCTAGAGTCCTCCTACTCTTGTTTCGAATGCGAAGCGAGTCAATGAGGGCATCCCGAGCTCTCTTTTAAAAAAACCACCGGATGTGGTCAAAACTATAGTCAGAATTATCTGACTTATCCAAGTCAGTTATTCGGTACTATTTACTAAAATTACTTAGTAGCTGCAGAACTCTTTGGGCGAGTTCGTTCGTGGAAGTACTGCCAGCATAGGTATACCAATATCTACCACCAAGTAGTTATGTTCACATTACTGTGTTCTGGCTTGAAGGGTATGGGTGCCGGTGAAATTACAGGCACATGAGACTTAACATCTTTATGTTTCAGAGTGATAGGCGCAGAATATTTCACCGCTATGAACAAAATGCATTTTTATAGGCAGAAGTTACCGCTTCACACCTGGTTCTCTTGCTTGTTCTGTCATGACAGCATGAAAAAACAGACCGACAGACTGGTTAAATAATTTTAAACAAGTAACCTGTACAACTTAAAAAAAAACAATGAACCGACTTCAACACTCAAATGTGTAAATAACTTATCGAAGGCGGTTCGTCTAGAAACACTATTTTGCATGTAAAGACATTTGGAGGGGCGTGCATTTTTAGGTTGAAAGAGCTCTAAGTAGGTATACTATAAATACTTTGAAGCGCTCGTAGCGAATTTTACTAAGCTGTTCTCAACCGATCAGCAAAGTTAAGCAACGTCGCTGCGGTCATGAGTTGGATGGGTGACCGCTAGTGACATTACTACTGAGCGTTTCCGTGCTTCGGAGGGCACGTTAAGCCGTCGGTCCCGGTTGTTGTCTTAGGATGGCAGTCATTATAGCATGGTGGTAGGGTATTTTGCGGATGCCCGACTGGCTAGCTGCCACCCTCAAGTAGAAAATCTGTCGCCAAGCACCTAACGGTGTGTTCCGGCAGCTGTCCTTGAGAGCCAGTACTTCTAGGTTAGCCTGAACAACATCTTCGACCACAACATCACTTACCTTCAGGTGAGATAGTCATGGGCTAAACTGTCAGGCAAAAAAAACCACTTTGTTTTTATTTTAGGACAGAAGACAATTTCCATTATACAATACGTATATACTTGTATACGTATCATTAGTCATTTACATATTTGTGGGAATACACTTAGCAGCCGTAACACAGGTTAACCTAGTACGGCTGCTAATGTAAGGTAAATAGGTATACTTTATTTATTTATTTTAGATACACAAAACAAATTACAGTCAATTTCTCATTTACAATAATTAGACAAGTTATACAAATTTTGAGCTGGATTGTAATTCAACATATGTGTATACAGAAAAGTAAAGTGAAATCCGAGACGCATTAAAGAAAGTACCAATCCGCAAATCAAAGTGATATTTTCGGATTAGTACCCTGAACCTGACACAATATATAATTATAACTAACAATGATATAGATCATCCGGAAACAACATGTCTGTTGTATGATATTTATATATTATACTGTGTGTTATCTTAGGACTTTGTTATTTAAGTAATTATTTGTATCCTGTATGTATTGTTTTTATGGGAAATAAAACAATTTGTATTTGTATCTATACCTGGATTTAATCGTGTCCACCGGCTGCGTTATTAAAGCAGTGACGAACGAAGACACTACTGACGCATAAATGTGTAGCCGAGCACGTTCCGCCTTCGACGTAAGCTGATACTTCGCCTGTAGGGCATCACGTACCTGAGAAATGTGATAATTACCCACATAATATGATAAATGCGAAAGTTTCTGAGTGAGGATGTGAGTGCGCGTTTGTTACTCCTTCCCGCTGCAACGGCTGAACTGATTTAGATGATACTTTAATTTACGAATCGATAGTTTGGGCCCTGGATTAACACATAAGACTTATAATTGAAACGACATCAAGATCCACAAATCATTGAAGATCACGTTCCGCTGTAGCAGATGTGCGTTGTTGCGTCTTCTACACAATTAAACGTTAGATGCTAAGCTGCCCGTTTAGTACTTAGTAGGGTAGCTAAGTGTTTGCGACTTCTCACCCGAAAGTAGCTTCCTATTTGAATGATACTGATGCACCCAGCTCGTAACATTGTAAGCGTGCTACCGCGCCACAAGGTGCCGAACCCTTCGGTCGTAGCTATTCTGCAACAAGCATAATACACGGTTACCTATCGGATAGTTTTTGAAAGAGTTAAGATCGTAACGGAACTCGGTGCTAGCAATAGGGTAGTTGACCCGTTGTGCACATTCTGGACAGGCCGCCCTGTAGCCATGCCCTTAGCGCATATCTTATGCATTGCACATTGGCATGTGGCGGTAAGGTATAAGCTTTGACCTAGTTTGGTTCAGATTAATTTTGTAGACAAACAGCATCCAAGAATGCTGTTTGACTACCCTTGTATAAGTCCTAAGTATTGACCTATGAACTCAGGATTATATATCCCGTGAGCAGATAACGCAACCGTGTTGGTAGCTGTCTCCACGCGTCAGGCCGGAGCACATTATGAGTAATGGAATTGGGTCTGATAAGTATGACTCGCGCACTCGTCGTTATATGTGGCGAGCTCACACACTGAGGGTGACGGGTACTCGAAGCGCCGAGCGAGAGAGAGAGAGAGTGAGGGATACGTGTCCCACTCGCCCAGGCGCGCGCCGGTGTGTACCCGTCTCGTAGAACGCTTCGCTTGTACCGACGAATAACTTGGAGTGAAGCAGCTCTTGCACTAGGCACTATGTTGTTCTGTATCCTAGCGGCGAGGGGGTCGAGGAGGGGGACTCTTGCAGTCCCAAATAAAACCCACACTTGTTCACAGTAAGGCTTCTTGCTTGGCTGACCAAAGCTTCCTTTTTCCTTTGCTTCCTTTTCTTCCTTTTCTTGAAGGCTTAGAATGCCTAATTTTTCTGTGACGATTTTGCATCATCATATGTCCTTCAACCCCTTGGGGTTGGTTGAGGCCTCGAGCATTTGCTCCTTGCCTCTACATCCTTCTCGAGCCGTAACGACGGCTCGGTCGTTCTGCCCTACGTAGGTTACATTCAATGTTTCCACTCTACGTAGGGTTTGCAATGCACTTATTAGTGCTTGTTTCTTTATTTCTCTTCCTTTCAGCTGCTATCCACGTCTGTGCGGGTCTCTTCGGAGTCCCTTTTCAACAGTTCGCGTGGCAGAGGACGCCATTTCGTTTTCATGTCCGGGGGGCGGGCATGTAATGGTGCTATACCCCTGAGGTGTGGGTGTGGCCCGTTGTCTGCCTTGTCGAACATTTTCCTGGACAAACGGGCCACGAATTCCTCTACCGTCTCCGTTCGGGTATCTTTACTTATGGTGTTGTTGGCCACATATCTCCCGGCTCCTGTGGCCACTCTAAGTGATATGTTTTGCTGTGCTTGCAACTTGGCCTTGCTTGTACTTGAGCAGAGTGCGTACCAGGCCGGGGCTGCATAGGTCAGTCTGGACCGTATATATGTTTTGTAGACCCCGAGCTTGGTACGCAGCTGCAGTTTTGAGTTTAGTATTGGTCTCAATACTGCCCTCGCTGCTTTCGTGTGTCTGATCGTGTTTGTTACCTGGGCGCTCATTGTCAACTTCTTGTCGATGGTTACGCCCAGGTATTTGACTGTATTTTCCCAGGCTATTTCCTGTCCTCTAAGACGTAATTTAGTGAGAGACGAGATTTTAGTGCCATGGCTGACCAATATTGCGGCTGTCTTGCCGACATTCACTTCCACTTTCCATTTGTCTAGCCAGGTTGGTAGAAGATTTAGCTGTCGCTGCATCCTCAGGACAGCTATCTTTGAGTTTGCGGACGAAGTCATGTACGCACTGTCGTCTGCGAAGAGGGCGAGTATTGCGCCTCTCTCTCCGCCCGGGGCGGTGTCTTCCAGGGCGGGGATGTCATTCGTGTACAGTGCGTACAGAATTGGTGATAAGCAGCTGCCCTGAGGGACTCCTGCTGCTATGGGTCTTGTTGTGGAGCTTCTGCCTTCTACTGCAGTATAGAAGCTTCTGTCTCTCAGGAAGCTGGCGATCAAAGTGATGTACTTCCTTGGAGTATCCGTGCTGGTGAGTTTGTAGAGAAGGCCCTCGTGCCACACCCTGTCGAAGGCCTTCTCTACATCTAGGAAGACTGCTACTGTCTTCCTGCCTCTATTCATATTATGCGCCATTATGTGTAGCACTCTTGTCAATTGCAATGTAGTTGAGTGTCCTCTGCGAAAGCCATATTGCTCCTCTCTTGGATTCATAAATGGTCGCAGTCTTCTCAACAGTAGCCTTTCAAATAGTTTTGCTAAATGTGGCAGAAGAGTAATGGGTCTGTATGATGACGCATGTCTTTTGTCTTTTCCGGCTTTGGGAAGTAGTATGACCTTCCCCAGTTTCCAAGCGTCGGGGAAGTGACCCGTTCTCAGGATTCCGTTAAAAAGAGATGTTATGGCAGCTATTCCCCTTTTTGGCAACTGGTGAATTGCTGCTATGGGAAGATCGTCATAGCCTGGTGCTTTCCTTCTTGGAAGGTTTTTGATGGCTCTCCACACTTCTTTCGGAGATATAAATTCATCGCCTGTTAAGTTAGGGGCTGTTTCCTTCAATATGTCGTCTACTTTATTTTTCACCATGGTATGATGTTCGAGCGTCTCCTGGTCGGCTTCTGGGCGCACCGGATGTTCCGTGAACTGCACCTGGAGGTGGTCTGCGAATATCTCAGCCCGTTCTGCCGGTCCGTATCTCCTCGTGCCTCTTGCGTCTAGCAGGGGGTACGTCGGTTGTGGTATCCTGGTCAAACTTCTGTTGAGCTGGTGGAGGTTTGTCTGGTTCTCGCCTGCCCTATCTATGGCTGAGTCCCACCCATCTCCTCTCCATTTCTGGATTTCATCGGCGACCGTAGCTGTGGTCTTATTTAGTGCTGTCTTAATTTTCGGGCATCTAGTTACTGCCCATTGCTGTCTTAACTCACGCTTCTTGGCTATGAGTTTCTGAAGCATCGTTGGAAGCTCATGTCTTTTTCTAGGTGGCTTTGCTTTTGTTAATGATGCAGCTTTTGCCTCCTGCATCATTTTTGTTAGGCGCTTGGTTTCGTTATCGACTTCTTCTGCATTGCGGACTTGCCCACCGCTTAGGTCTTCCAGGTACTGTTGGTATTTTCCCCAGTTGACCTTGGGGGCTGGTGCATAACTGCGAGGGCTTATAGTTACTCCTATGGTTACTAGTATAGGTAAATGGTTTTCATCCAGGTCGTATAGCACCTGGACATCGATAGGTGCTCTTATGTTTTGGTGCGCCACTACGTCTATCACATCTGGAGCGTGCGTAGTTCGAGATGGTATGTGCGTGGGCTCATCTGGGCCCAGCACTACAAAGTCGTGTGTTTCCGCTGTTGCTTGTAGTGTACGTCCTGCTGGGTTTATGAGCCTTGATCCCCAGTTGGTGTGTTTTGCATTCAAGTCACCTATTAGTAGTGTGGGCATTGAATTGTCTAGTACCTTGCTGAAATCCGATGATTTCAGGGTGGGGTTTGGCGGTCTGTATGCTGCGAACACACGCAGTTCTCCTTTATTGGATTTTATGCGGACACCGTTTTTGCATTGGACCTAGCTCGTTTAAGTACCTCTGAGTTTTACCGTACAGAGAGCACCGGTTTCGCCGGCGCAAACTTAACAATTTTGCCCGCAAGTTTCACTTTGGTCAGCCAGGGTTTTTAGCCATAACTTCTTTATTTATTTATCAATTCACATGGTTCTTTCTTAGTTACCTAGTACTATTCAAGGCCTACCTAAATATGTATAATTACTACAAATCACCCTGCCTGATGTTAAGCTATCGTGAGATTTCTTACAAAAAACCTAGTTTTTGGGTCAAAAATAGACAAATAAAAATTCACCCTGCCTAACCTACTTTGAATTAAGGTGTGAAATATTTTTTATTCGATAATATATACTTAAGCCTATTATATAAAAATATTTACTATTTCCTATTTTTTATAGTTTTTCTAATAAAAAACAAAATATACTAAAAGTATAAAATACACAAAATCAACCATATTTCCTAAACTATAAGACCTATCAAAATACTTTGTACACATAATGAAATCTCACTATCTGCCTTATTTTTCCACTTATAAAATTAACCTTAACTATAACTTAAATATTTCACCTAATAAATAGGCTACCGTGCGGGCGGTGTAGCGCTATCTCACTCGCACCCGTTAGGGTAGCGCTTACCATCCCGCGCGCACCTTAGCCTTACATAATTTCTAAGTTTCGTCGCCAACATCCTCCCCCTTGTGCACAGCACCGACTCCTGACCTGGCGACGCTACTGCTCGATGCTTGGTTGCTCGTCAAGTGGCTGGCTTTGTGCTCGTCGTCTTGTGCCGGAACCAGCAGCACCACCTTGGAGCTAGGACGCTTCAAAACTCCGCCAGTCGTACGGACGTCGACGATTCGAGTTTTTTCATCTGGTCCACGATAGGTCTTGATCACTTCTCCTCTTGGCCAGGTCCCTCGGGGCAGTGTGGAGTCAACTATGAGGACTGTGTCTCCACACTGCAGGTCACGGCTGGTGGTCTTCCCGTCGATTCGTCTTGGGATAAGAGTTGGTAGGTACTCTTTCACCCATCTTGCCCAAAAGTGATCGACCAGCCGTTGTGCCATCTTCCATTCTTGTCGTCCATTGAGGTCTTCATCGCCGAATTTCCCAAGCCTTGGTAGGCCACAGGACCTCCCAATAAGAAAATGATTGGGAGTTAGCGACTCTTCGTCTTCATCTTCTATCTTCTCTACTAGAGGCCTGGAGTTCACGATATGTTCAGCCTCCAGTACCAGGGTGTGAAGAACTTCTTCTTTTGGTCGCTTCTCTTTGAGGGTCACTTCTAGCGCTGTCTTGATGGACCTGACGAGGCGTTCCCAAGCCCCACCCATGTTCGGTGCTCCTGGTGCGATAAATTTCCACCGCACCCCAATCTTCTCAGCTTCACTGATGACCTCTTCTTTCTTCAGTGCTTCAAGAGCTTCTTGGAGTTCTTTGTTTGCTCTAGCAAAATTCGTCCCATTATCACTGAAGATGGACTTGGGCATTCCTCTTCTGGCAGCCATTCTTCTTAACGCCAAGATTGCCGAACTCGCTGACAGTGAAGTTGAGAGCTCTATGTGGACGGCTCTGGTGGTGAGGCATGTGAAGAGAGCGCCCCACCTCTTCTCATGGCGTCTCCCCACAGTGACAATCATGGGGCCGAAGTAGTCTACGGCGGAGCATGTGAAGGCCGGCTCCCCATAGCGCAGTCTTTCTCCTGGTAGATCTCCCATTGGTGGTTGTTGTGGTGCACCCTTGTAGACTTTGCACCATTGACATTGGTGCGCTGTCGCTCGAACCGCAGATCGAAGTCCTAGGACCCAGAAGTGTTGCCTGACCTCATTGATGACTGTTGCATGGTTGCCGTGGTTGAAGATTCGATGATAGTGCGCAATGAGAAGTCTCGTGATTTGGTGCTTGCTGTCTAGCACCACAGGTCGCTTGAAGTCGTCTTCTAAGCCACGCGCAGCGTCGATTCTTCCTCTGATCCGTAGCAAACCATTTTCAAAGACTACGTCGATCTTCTTAAGCTTGCTTGATCTCTCGAGCGGTTTTCGTTTTGTTATTGACGAGATTTCTTCCCCGAAGCTTTCTTCTTGGCTTCTTTGTAAGAGGAGCTTTTCTGCAAGTCTTCTATGGCTATCTTCAATGGGTAGAAGTCTTCTTTCTTCTTTTTTCACAAATGATTCAGACTTCTCTTTTGTCTTCTTTTTATGTTTTTTCCAAGTCGGGTCAGATTCTTCTAATTTTCTTGAGATTTTCACTTGTTGGGTCCGCTTGCACAAGTCGATGAATTGAAGTACCCTTGCAGTTGCTCGACATAGTCGGTTCCAACTTGAGAATCGTGTTGGATCCGGAGTTGGGTACTTGTCGATGATCTTCGTTGCTGTGACTGAGTGTTGCTCTTTTTCTTCCCCCGTTTTTTCTATCTTGAAGGTTCTTGGTTTAGGCCAGGATTCTTCGGCATGTCTCAGGAATGCCGGACCAGTGAACCATCGATGACTTCCTCGAAACTCTTTGGGGATGTCTCTTGTCGCGTCGTCTGCTGGGTTATCTTTGGTAGAGACCCATCTCCATTCTTGCGGTTTTGATGTGTCTTCGATTTCAGCAAGTCGATGGGCTACGAAGGGCTTGAACGTCCTCGGGTCTGACTTGATCCATGAAAGTACTGTACTGGAGTCAGTCCGGTACGTTTTCTTCGTTGGCTTGACGTCAAGTTCTTCTTCGATGGAGTGTGCCATTCGAGTCCCCAGTAATGCAGCTTGTAGTTCTAGCCGCGGGATGGAGACTGGCTTCAATGGAGTCACCCTTGCTTTCCCTGCCAGTAGCGTCACTTCGTATTGCCCTTCGTTGTTTTTCTGCCTCCAATAAACGGCACAGGCGTAGGCGGTTTCGCTGGAGTCTGTGAAGACGTGTAGCTCCCCCTCGTGCTTGGAGTGACGGACGCATCTTGGGATTCGCAAATCTTTCAGTAGTTGCAGGTTTTCCAAGTATTTTCGCCATTGTTCTTCATTATTTGGCATGACTTCATCGTCCCATCCGATGCCACTTCTCCAAATGTCTTGTAGAAGTCTCTTCCCTTGAATGAGCACGGGTGATGCCAACCCCATAGGGTCGAAGGTTGACATCACGGCGCTCGTGACTTCTCTCTTTGTTGGAGTTTTCCCTTTTTCGACGACGTCTTGTACATTTCTTAAGCTGGTGCGGAACCCCATTTCGTCTTCTTCAGTGAACCATCTCAGGCCCAGTGTCTTCTCTTCTTTGGAACCCAGCGCGACTTCCTTGTTCGTGTCGTCTTCACGAGCTAGCCTCTTGAGTACTGCTGGCTTATTGGATGCCCATCCTCTGAGCTCGAACCCGGCTTTTCTGTGGATGGCGTCTACTTCGTTGGCGATCTTGATGGCTTCCTCTTCTGTTGGAAAACTTTGCAGGTAGTCATCCATGTAGTGGTTGCGTTCTATGGCTTGAACCGCTTCGGGGTATTCTTCTCTGAAGTCTTCTGCGTTGCGGTTTTTGACGTAGATTGCCGCACTTGGTGAACATGCGGCGCCAAAGATTACCGATGTCATTCGGTATTCTATGGGTCTTCCAGTGCGCAGATCTCCTCGCCACAGGAACCGTAGGCTGTCACGATCCTCTTGTCTAATCTTGACTTGAAGAAACATCTCTTTAATGTCGGCCACTACTGCGACGGGATGTTGCCGGAACCGAAGGAGCACTCCGAACAAGGACTGCAGTAGGTCTGGTCCTGATAGGAGTGCGTCGTTGAGGCTTTTTCCCTCAAACTTGGCAGCTGCGTCGAACACCAATCTCTTCTTCTTCTTAGTAGGATGCGTGACGGCAAAGTGTGGCAGGTACCACTTCCTCTTTGAATCAGACTTGTGTGGTACTTCTTCTGCGTAGCCGCTGTCCAACAGATTCTGTATTTGTTTTCCATATTCTTCTTTGAAGCCTAAGTCTTTGTCCAGCTTCTTCTCGATGCCTTTCAGACGGTTTTCTGCTGACTTGTAGTTGTCTGGCATCTTCTCATCTTCATTCTTCCATAGAAGACCAACTTCAAAACGTCCATTTTCTAATCTTCTACTGGTCTTCTCCAAGATGTGAAGTGCTCTCCCTTCGGCATCATTGCTTGGTCGACGTGGTTGAACCCCGAGTGATTCTACGGTGAAGTGCTCCTTAATCATCTTGTCCCATTCTTCTTCTCGGGTGAAGACGTGTGCGCAGGTGACGAAGTTGACTTGTTTTGATGCCCCCGAGTCACATCCGTGCAGTACCCACCCTAGGTACGTAAGTGATGCGACGGGCTGGTTCTTCTTCCCTTTGCGTGTTCCCCTGGAGACTATCAGCTCCCAATTGTCTTGCCCGATGAGCAACTTCGGTGGTTCTTCTTCATAGTATAGCTGGTCGGCCATCTTGCTTAAGTGAGAGTATTCTTCAATCTTCTTCTTGTCCATTGGTTGAGGCGTCAGGTGTAGGTTATCAATTGTTCTTGCCCCATTGATGGACCTCTTCTTGCTGTGGTGGATTCCTCTTAGCTTCATATTGATTTTCATGGAATCAGTCTTCGTGATAAGTTTTCCACCAACAGTTTCCAATGTGAGGGCTTCTTTAGGTCCTTGAAGTCCCAGCTGGTTGGCTATTGACGAGTCTATCATCGTCACCGTCGAACCTTCGTCCAGCAATGCTAATACTCTGGCAGTTCCCTTTGGACCGTAGACCTCCACTGGCACCATTTTCAAGTAGGCCCTCTTTGTCCTCGCGGCGTTCACCTGAAGCACATTGTTGGTAACTTCTGTCTTCTCTGCCTTTGGTGTGTGTTCAGGTTGCCGGTCCTCGTGTAGAAGGATATGGTGCCATCTCTTGCAGATCTTGCAGGACGGTTTCCTGCAGTCTTGTTTTCGATGACGACCTTGCAGGCACTTGAAACATGCCCTGCTCTTTAGTGCAATTTCCCAGCGTTCCTTCTTCGATGCTTCAAGGAACTTCTTGCATTCGATGAGGCGATGGCTTTCATGACAGTGCGGGCACTGCCCCTTCTCTTGTTCTGTTGCAGTGTGTGTGGCTTCTCTTTTCCCGTAACTCTTCTTTGTCACGGACTCTTGCATGGCATATGGTCCACATTGGTCCGCTTCTCTGTTGAGGAACTTCCCCAGATGATCCAGGTCAGGGTCTTCGGTCTTCGCAGTGAAGTCAAACCATCGATAGCGAAGCACCGCAGGCATTTTGTCCACTATTGTCTTCAGCATCTCTGGAGACTGCAGGTATTGTGGCTTCTTCAGACCCTTTACTGTAGCCACGATGTTGTTGACTTGACTCGCAAACACACAAACGTCGCGTACGCTTTCAGTCATCTTCGGTAGGTTTCTCAGCTTCTCCATTTCAGCGAGCACTAATGCATCTGGTCTTCCAAAGCGACGGCGAAGTGCGTCCATGACTTCTTCAGGTGTGCACTCGGAATATAAGAGGCTCTTGACTACCTCTCGTGCTGCGCCCTTGATGGACTTTCTTAATCTTGCCATGTTCTGTACTGAAGAGAAGTTTGGTGCTGTATCTTCATACACTGTCTTGAATGCCAACCATTCGCCACTGTTCCCATCGTAGAAGGGCAGTTCACTCAGGTATCCAGGAACAACTGCACTTTTTGATGTTGCACTTATTGCCTTGACTATAGCTTCGGCTAGTTCTTTGGTCCCTCCAGTGGCCTGTGCTGGGTCTTCAGGTTTGACATTGTGGTCCTTGACGTGCCCCTCCGCGGGCTTGTCTGCAGATGGTTTTTCTTCAGACATTCTTTCCACTGTGTCGCTGACCCAGTTCTGCACGTTGACTTCTCGGTCCACTGGTTCACTAATTTCTGAGTCATCGTCTTCTAGTTGAAGGATCTCCAGGCGCATCCTTGCTAATGCAGCTGCAGCTCGTGCTTCTTCAAGTTCTAGGCGGGCTAGTTCAGCGCGGGCTTCCAGCTCCTTCTTCTTAAACACTGATGCCACTGATGCGGCTCTTGACTTCGGCTTGGAGATCTTCGGGCCTTCGCCCCCAGTTAGTGTTCTATTTTCCTCCATAACGGTGTCTGTGGTAGTTTCGTACGACGTCCCAGACGGAAAGGTACCTTCTGTTGTGGTACCAGACATTGGCGCTCCGGAACTTCCTGTGGCACCACTCGACGTTCCCTCGGTGACATTCGGCGTGCATTCGCGTTGACCGCTTCCCTTTTGACTTCTTGTAACCGGCATCTTGAATGCTGATGTTGTAACAATGAAGTCGTCCAAGTATGAGGCTTCTCACTCACACGATGATATCATCCAAGTATGTGAAGTACTGAATGACAACGATAATATCATCCAGGTATACGAAGCGTTGATCCGGCTCGAAGGACCAGCTGATAAGTATGACTCGCGCACTCGTCGTTATATGTGGCGAGCTCACACACTGAGGGTGACGGGTACTCGAAGCGCCGAGCGAGAGAGAGAGAGAGTGAGGGATACGTGTCCCACTCGCCCAGGCGCGCGCCGGTGTGTACCCGTCTCGTAGAACGCTTCGCTTGTACCGACGAATAACTTGGAGTGAAGCAGCTCTTGCACTAGGCACTATGTTGTTCTGTATCCTAGCGGCGAGGGGGTCGAGGAGGGGGACTCTTGCAGTCCCAAATAAAACCCACACTTGTTCACAGTAAGGCTTCTTGCTTGGCTGACCAAAGCTTCCTTTTTCCTTTGCTTCCTTTTCTTCCTTTTCTTGAAGGCTTAGAATGCCTAATTTTTCTGTGACGATTTTGCATTGGACCTAGCTCGTTTAAGTACCTCTGAGTTTTACCGTACAGAGAGCACCGGTTTCGCCGGCGCAAACTTAACAATTTTGCCCGCAAGTTTCACTTTGGTCAGCCAGGGTTTTTAGCCATAACTTCTTTATTTATTTATCAATTCACATGGTTCTTTCTTAGTTACCTAGTACTATTCAAGGCCTACCTAAATATGTATAATTACTACAAATCACCCTGCCTGATGTTAAGCTATCGTGAGATTTCTTACAAAAAACCTAGTTTTTGGGTCAAAAATAGACAAATAAAAATTCACCCTGCCTAACCTACTTTGAATTAAGGTGTGAAATATTTTTTATTCGATAATATATACTTAAGCCTATTATATAAAAATATTTACTATTTCCTATTTTTTATAGTTTTTCTAATAAAAAACAAAATATACTAAAAGTATAAAATACACAAAATCAACCATATTTCCTAAACTATAAGACCTATCAAAATACTTTGTACACATAATGAAATCTCACTATCTGCCTTATTTTTCCACTTATAAAATTAACCTTAACTATAACTTAAATATTTCACCTAATAAAATAGGCTACCGTGCGGGCGGTGTAGCGCTATCTCACTCGCACCCGTTAGGGTAGCGCTTACCATCCCGCGCGCACCTTAGCCTTACATAATTTCTAAGTTTCGTCGCCAACAGGGTCCGTGGCACAAAGATCTATTATTTTATGATCGATCTATATGGCAACAAGTACCAATCAATACCCAAAAGTATGTGTTATTCTCAATATAGCACCAACACCGAACGCTTACCTATACCTATCATAGTCCGTGAATATGTGAACCTAAGGTTGTATGTTGTGTGTGTAATGTCATGTCCATAGTCATGTCATCCCATGTCCCATATCATCTTTTTTTACTTTTACTTTACTTTATCAGCCAGATTGTCCAATGCTGAACATGGTCTCTTAAGTATGGCCTTAAGGGGGCATTTGCCATAATCCCCACGTTTAGCAGGCGTCTAGGGACTCTTGGAGATTGCAGTGTAATAGAGCAGTTCTTTAGAAGGCGCTGCTGCCCACGTTTCGAAATTTTTCCCTTAGTCGCCTCTTACGACATCCACGGGAAGAGATGGGGGATGACATTCAAGCCCAGCACCCCACGGGTATTTATATCCGAATCGTCTAATAGCTTAGAATCTCTTTTTGAAGAGAAAATAATAATAACAAATACAATGATGTTGAACTCACTTGTAAAGTGCCTGAAACGCTCCGCTGTAGAGCTTGTGGTATCTACAGTCGGTTATAGAACAAGGGTCTCTGCTTCCATCAGCCATTATGCGGACCAGGGCTACTTCGGAGGGATTCCCAGCTAAGGCTCCGGCTAGACCAGCATACATACCTATTAGAATCTTGTCGGCTAGATTTGGATCTTCACTGTATTTTCTGTAAGGTATAGAGTTTTACACGTAGGTTAACTACGTACCTACAGCCATGTACTTAGCTCAATGTTTAGGTACTGTTACATGAGAAGGAGGAAGTTGGTGTAAAAAAACCGATACCGAGGGCTTCCTACAGGAAATGTACTAAAATTTTCTATTTTTCCATAGAGTTAGAGATACATAGTGGGTCGCATTCTCCGGGTTTTATTATTTTTATTATATATTAGATTTTTAACTATTATCATACCAAGTTTCACGATTCAACGTTCCGTTTTTGAGAAATAACACCGAACTTTTTAAGAAAATCTGGTTAAAATCCGGTTAAAAACGGGTTTTCTTATTTTTTTATTAAACACTTACTGTTTTCAGATTTTTCCTTTACATGTGCTGTAAGACATTGCTTGTTCCAAATTTCATGATTATTAGTCAACGGGAAGGATAGGATTTGATACCCTCGTAAAATATGCGAAAAAATTGTACATTAACGGTCATATCATTTGATCACGTTGATTTACAATTTTGTTTTTTTTACACCTTAAAGAGATTGTAAACCAAAATATCTGATATACATTTCAACTTGATACCTCTACGCCTTCTTGAGAAAAAACGTCTTGACAGTCAGATGGAAAAACAGACAAAAAAGTGATCCTGTTAGGTTTTCTTTTTCCAATGGAGGTACCTGACCCGGGACTCTGAAAAGGTGCCTGAACAAAAAGGAGAAGTCCGGCTTGAGCTTTGATGTTATAAGGATAATTCAGGTGAACTTACTCTTTGTAACTTTCAAGGAGCCAATAGGAAACCGCCAGCCTCGTGGTTGTATTTGTAGCCTGGCGCATCACGTTAGCTGATAGTCCATTGTAGAGAGCGGAGAAACCTTCGCACCGTATGATCTTGCTTGTCATTTCCCAGACGGTAAAGTTGTTTTTGTGAACTTGGAGACGGATCTTCACCAGGTCTAGTGGATGGACGAGCGAGCTCACTAAAATACTGTAAAATTACTTTGTTTTGAGTAGATTGGGGCGGATGATTGCCTAATGATCCAACATGGTTAAACAAATTAAAAATAGCGTTGTCCAATCACTTCTAAGTTTTATGACAAATACGTTATTAATCAAAGAAGTAACCTTTATTATTAATTATTAAAATGTAATTCAAAGAAGTAACTAACCTTTATTGTTTACTAGCGGCCCGCTCCGGCTTTGCACGGGAATAAAATATATAGCCTATGTCATTCAGTGAAAAAATTATTAAAATCGATCCAGTAGTTTTGATTTATTCATTACTGCCCGTGGCCCGCACGCGTTAAATTTAGAGTAAAACAATTCTTCTTTCCCTAAACCATGAAGATTTCCTGCTATCTTTGGAATAACTAAATTCATACACTACAATTTTACTAATTTACTTTTTACATTTTTACACTACTACACACTCCCGCCGCCCGGGCCGGCCGGAACCGCCGCAAACGCTATGTCCCGCAGTTTTTTATTCTGTAATATCTTCGAAAATATTCATTTAAATCATATGCTGTAAAGGGCCATATACATAATTATCTCTATATTAAATCAACAATGTATTTAAAGTATTTAATTAGATATGGATTAATGCTGTATTGGTTAAAATAGCTTCGAAAATTAGCCATTATTTGTCGTAAAAAGTAAATAACAAAAAAAAAAGTGGGATATCCATAAGAGATAGACATATGCCATAGCAGAGTTTTCTGTAGACGTTTTCTATGTGTACAATACTTAGTACATTATTTTGATAAATCTCGTAGGGTTCAGCCTGCGTTTGCAATGTAAGTGGTAAGTGGAAAAATGTAATAATTTACGACATCACATTAGAAACCTCAAAAATAACAGTATTTCTCCAATATTGAATGGATGTTATTATATATATAAACCTTCCTCTTTAATCATTCTATCTTTAAAAAAAACCGCATCAAAATCCGTTGCGTAGTTTAAAAGATTTAAGCGTACAAAGGGATATAGGGACAGAGAAAGCTACTTTGTTTTATACTATGTAGTGATTATTAAATTGTAAGTGGATTAATTGAATAAATAAATAGATCATTTTCTTTCCTCCGTATAATATGACATTTTTGTAGGTACCTACGACTGTGTCCGGTGTTTATATACAAAAAAATATATTTAGTTTATCTAAATCTTATTCATTACCTATCACATAGTACCTAGGTTCTTATTGAGGTTAATTACAACTTTACATCTAATTATGGACCAAGGACGTATATATCAGGCGTCGGTATCATTAGACCAATTACTGACTACCTGTGGCAGTAAGAGTTAAAACAAAGCCCATTCAGGAGTTGGTCACAGAAAAATATATTCGGGTGATAGTTAAAGATAATTGTGCACCTATTTTGATTCGTAAAGAGTCCCGCTAGGCCCTGGTGCGGACATCGATCTCATCTGTTGGTACCAGTGATAAAGCGATCAAAGATGTTAGTAGGCCTAGAGAGGAAACTGATCAGGGTTCCCCGTCCTTAACTCATGTTGTTTGTCTTTCTCTTTGGTGTAAACTTTCACACCAAACGTCTCAAACCACATGTGGTGTATGGCTATGTCAGTATATGGTAGCTACTCAATCTTATCCCAAGGTTCCTTGGAATACTGTAGAAAATCTGTCACCATGCCTCAAGCCTCTTACTGTGTGAACCAGCAGCAGGTTTTTAGAGCCTTCCAAGCTAAGTCTCTAAGTACAAATGTGTTCTTATCTAAATAACATAATCATCCTTCAAGCGCGATTCGCCAAGCATAAGTAAGTACCTGTAGCAAATCTTGTAATTTTGTATTATGAAGCTAAGCAAACGTACGGCATAGTAAAACCAGACAAGCAATTTGACTTTATAAAAGGTACCTACCAAAAGTGGCCTAGTATCAGTAGTCCGATAATTTAGTCCGATCATCGGACTAATATTACTATTTCGTCTCAGTAGTCCGGTGATACAGACAATCGGACTTTTGAGCTCTTTAGTCCGATGTTCATAATATTTATAGTTCGATGATCGGACTTTTCGTCTCAGTAGTCCGATGTGACATGTAATAGGACTGCTTTTTGCCTTTGTGCCTTTTATTTTGATGTTAACATTAACTACTAACCTAAATTTTAGAAAAATAAAAAAGCACACTGGAATAAAAGACACAAAGAAACGCTATTTCTACCAAATCCCCTAGCCCTGTCCCACAGGGCAGGAAACAGCATTCACTATTATCTACTTGCTATTACTCTAGAATTTCTTCAGAGGCTAACTTTTCCACTATGATACCTTATATAAATATAGAAATAACTGTCACCTATTATGAGTTTTTGTTCGCCTGGTACTTTCAACGAATTCAATTAGATATTTCATTATCTGAATTTTAAAAGGACACATAAGTTTAACCTCTCACTCATTTATGTACGCCTGGTACTCGCACCATTCCTTTACCTAGTTAATGTTAACATTAAACTAAAAAGCTCATTCGTTCTATTATATGTAACATCGGACTACTGAGACGAAAAGTCCGATCATCGAACTATAAATATTATGAACATCGGACTGAAGAGCTCAAAAGTCCGATTGTCTGTATCACCGGACTACTGAGACGAAATAGTAATATTAGTCCGATGATCGGACTAAATTATCGGACTACTGATACTAGGCCCTAGTAGCTTGAATGAGTAAACGCCCGTAAGTACGCATGCACCACAGCATGCACACTATGACAAAAGCTAGCGTTTTCAGAGTGCGTTAGTCGAGGCCGCACTACGACACGTGCTCATCGCACCTACTCCGCCTCTTTATTTGTACTGTGCGAAACGATGTGTGACTGTGATGTGACTGTGTTCATAGCAGCAGCGGCCCGCTTATAGGTTCAGAAAAAAAGTCATACAGACTACCGAAAGAAACCGCTTGCAATGCTTTTTGTGATATTCATCTGGATATATCTACTTAGATAAGGCTCAGTGAAACTAACCCAGAAAATGCTCCTACTAAAGCTTTAATGTACATTGAGGGCTTTTTCCGCTTAGTTTCGGGTTTTCTGTCCGTAAACCAGAACACCATCCTGCTCGCTCTGAGCCTAACATCGTTTTAGTGATTACTATCTATGAATGTGAACTGTACAAGAAAGGTATTCGATAATTTTGTGCATTACTGTATAATTTGGAGGTCAGCATGAGATGAGAACCAAACAATCTGTCCAAAACATGTTTATTTACAATTTATCTCACATTTTGTTTGACGTTTCTTAAACAAATAACAAAATATATTAAAGAAGTCTACAGGATCCATGGATCTATGATAGATATATGTCTATGACAGGACCCCATAGAACAAACACTAAACTTCTATTAAGTACTCATTTTTCTATGATACTTTTATAAAACCAAAGAAGGAATTCCTCTGCTGTGGTATTACTCTATGAAGTTTGGGATATTTTGGTTTATCTGTCAGTGTGGCGGTATGCGTAATAACAAAACACTACAAACTATATAAAACGCCACAGCAACTACAACGACAGCACTTAGATAACCTACAAGCCATTGCAGGGCAATCCAAATTCTCTAGTCCACTTTAGCAACGGCAGTTGGCAGCGTGCCCAGCATATTGGCAGTATTGCATCGTTGGATTTGAATGTTTATTCTTGCCACCTACTTAGTATGTATAAGTAGGTATATAGTATGTGCTTCTAGTCCCGAGATAATGTTTAATTGAATTAGACTTTGAAGCAGTGATGGCTCAGTGGCATTGGCTATGGACTGCCGCACAGCAGGTCCATGGTTCTAATCCCGCCCAGAGCTTGAGCTTCACCGCATGGTGGAAGGGCATTTTGCGAATGCCCGCCTGGCTAGCGACCACCCACAAGAAGAAAATCTGTCGCCACGCACCTGACGGTGTGTTCCGGCAGCAGTCCTTGAGAGCCAGTGAAATAACAGGCAAAATGAGACTTAACAGGTATGTCTCAAGTTGATGGGCGCAGTGCAGTTCGTCACTAGTGATGAAATACATCTGTTATAGGCGAGGATACCGCTTAACATCAGGTGGGCCTCGCGCTTGTTGCATCACAATACCATAAAAAAAAAGACTCGTATTAATAAATGCACCTAAAAGTTATACGTAGGGGATAGTGGTACAAGTTGATCCCTTGGGGTATGATGATCCTTCTCTCCTCTGTTATACCAAAACAATTAAAGCCATCTACCTGAATTTTAGGTAAAGTGTAGGCCCAGCATTGCCCAGCCGCCAGTTAATCAGTAATCAGTAGTCATGGCGCCGCGAGCAAAGCGTGATGGGTTGTGATAAAAAATAAAAATTGTGTACTGCTGATCTAAGGTAAGTCTGACTTTGAGACCATGCAACTTTTTTCGTATGTGGTTATATGGAAGAATTGTTATATTTGCGGCTTCAGAAAATACTTAATTTTATTGTATAAATGGTTTGGTAGCCACAAAAAACTCACGTGGTTATTTTGTTGACCTCAATGTGCTAAAATCGGGTACGGGGCAAGATGATCCATCTGTTTGCGGTCAAGATGATCCGTGTGGATTATCTTAACTCATGCAAATAAGTATATAGCTTTGTTAACTTGTTCACAGAAAAATGCCGGGTAATTGTAAAAGGAAAACCATACGTGGAGCTTGGGATGAAAGCTCAATGATGGCTTTAGATGCAGTGAAAGTGGTAATGCTATATAGAATGGCGAGTCAAGAATTTTGTGTTCCCGTAATGTCTCTGAAAAGACGTGCAAAGGTTAAAAATAAAGAGGCTGTAGGTGGAGTGAAATATTTGGGTGGCGTAAGACCAGTGTTCACTTTCACGCAAGAACGTGAACTTGTTATATGAAACACATTAATTTGTACGCATATGGCTGTTTTGTGTGAAATGATTGTACCTGTTACAATAAAGACCTACTTTTTAAACAATGATGTTTTTTATTTCTTTATTGAATATATATACTAAATATGATACCTACCTGTTAATAAAATGTATTAACAATAGGGGCAAGATGATCCACTGGGATTATCTTGGCCACCCCGATGTACAAGTTGATACTTTAGTACCCTTTAAAAAAATAATACATAATTCCATAAAAATATATCAATTTCAAAAATACTAATTTGCTATTACTTTGAAGGATATACTAACTATTAGATAGCGGTATAATATCAAAGTTATTTTAAATATTTTTAGACTTATAATCATTCTCCCTTAAAGGGATCATCATGTACCACTTTCCCCTATTTTAAGATTTGGTTAACGTTTAACATCTGTCAATCCTGCATCTTAAGACCATTTTCAAATTGAGATGTAATTATTAAAACAAGCCTAATAATAAGTATGTGATCTTTCTACACTTGGCAGCACACATGTAACGAGTCAGGAATGCTTCGAAGAAATGATTGTTGGAAAGCGTCCCTGAAACATTACATCGCCGTCGTCGAGTTCTTACCTGATCATGTTTTGTCATCCGCAGTAACAGTTTCGGTTAGTGCGAGTACGCGGCACTTAGGTACTGTACTGTACTGTATCAGCCGGATCATCCACTGCTGAACACAGCCTCCCCTGTTTAGGGGGTATTTGCCATAATCCCCACGCTTGGCAAGCGGCTTGGGGATCGCAGTGTAAGATGACAGTTCTTTAGAAGGCGCTGCTGCCCCCCTTCCCGTATTTCCCCTTAGTCGCCATTTACGACACCCACGGGATGATATGGGGAGGTGCAATTCTAACCCGGCACCTCACGGGGAGGCACTTAGGTACTTGAGTATATTTTCCGCGACTTAGGCCCCTCGCAGTGATAGCGGTTTCTCTGTCAGGGCATGCTTTTTGGCCGGCTCCACGCAGCCGCTTGCTCCTCACAGCCAGGCATCTAGAAATGCTAGAAACATTGCACACAATAACAGGCAGAAGAAAGAGCCAATTTTAAGTCATTCCATTACTTTCTTACGGAACACTACTACTACAAAACACTCGTAATTCTTAGGCCGGATATCCCATATAAACGTAATACCAAAATTATTTGCACTCGTGACTTACTATGCTTTTTTCAGGACAGTATTTTTGGTACCTACTTGCACTAATATATATTTTTTAAATACTTATCTGAAATGTTATGCGAGTGAGCTGTTAAAGCGCTCCTCATTTCTCCGAGGGAGGCAGAACAGACAGAATACGGGAAGCGATATAGGCGTTTCGTCCCGGAAATGTTTAGCTGCCGAGAGACCAGGCTATACTAGTCGTGACAAACGCGGTAAACCATAGAGTGATGATCTACACACGTCTATATTTTATATGGAATGGATTTTAGCGAATCACGGAGGTAGTTTTTTTTTTAAAGAAATCAACATATTCACTTTGCCAAGGCTTTGTATCCTTGAAAATATATTGTATACTCGAAAGAAGGTAAATTTAAATTAAACGTGTTATGTGAAACATCCAGGCATAATTCTTTACGTTCCAAGTTTTAATTTTGAAATTAACAAAAGAAAATATGGTTAGGTATTGTCAAATTGCTTTACTAAGTGCGCGAATTGAGTATAGGAAAAAAGACGAGAAGATTTTTTTACTTATTTTAAATACATAAAGTTACAAAACGACGGATCCCAGCTTCTTCTACGTAGATACGCTTCGGCACCAGAACAGAAAATGGAATCTTTCTCAAGAGCAGACAATGCGGGTTGTGCATGTGGAATAAGGACTTCCTGTATTACCTGTGTGCATTTAATGTTCCATTTTCTATGAAAACTCCGTATTTACCGTCGAAGTAATTGCTGCCCAAAACATAATGGAACCTCCGCCATAAGGAGTAATTTCTACGAAAACACTTTCACAATGTAGCTTCATCAGAAAACAATACTTTATTCCAGTCCTCCAGATCCATGAACCACAGTTTCGAGCAAACTGAAGTTTTTTGTTTTGTTATTGTTACGGAACAACCTTGAGGCCCACCCGATGTTGAGCATTTCGTCACAAGTCACGTATTACACTGCACCCGTCACCTTGAGACATTGTTACTAAGTCTCATGTGCCTGCGTAATTTCACTGGCTCTCAAGGATAGATGCCGGAACACACCGACAGATTTTTTACTTGAGGGCGCTAGCCAGGCGGGCATTCGCAAAATGTCCTTCCACCATGCGGTGAAGCTCAAGCCCGCGGCGCGATTCGAACCATGGACCTGCTGCGCGGCAATCCATAGCCAATGCCACTGAGCTATAACTGCCTCTAAAGTACTAGTCTAGCAACACGGTGCTCACGGAGTAATTTAGGACCCCTGGCCAGGCTGTAACTTCGGTTATAGGCAGCCAAAAGCCTCCTTCTGAATTTCCACAAGCTAACTTCTACTCTTACTTCCTCAGGTCCATTTGACGCCTTACGATTTCGTAACACCTGACTCACAACCTTCTCTTTGTTTTATGCATCATTTTCTTCTCGAACCGGGTCTGTCTCTTGATACTGTTGCCAAATCTTCTAGACAATTGAAAGACTCACATTAAGCCACTGAGACATGTGAGTTTGCGAACAATCTCTTCATAGAGTTTTAATTTTACCGGCCCTTACCGCTTTATCAGTACCCGGCTATTTAAGCCAACAAAATATTATTTATACTTAAAAAGCAGCTAAACAAACTTAAAGTTGAGATCAATAGATATAATCAACTAGGCACGTCTTATTCAAGCTGGGCGGCATAGTGTGCTGCGCCGCCAGTGAAGCAAGGTCCTCTATCGAAAATAAGTGTCACTAATTAAAAAACGATTACAACAAAAATATTTATTATACAACAATTTTTTTACAAAATGTTAATCACAAATCATAACTCATCTACAACTACTCACAGTTTTACGTTATCACAAGGAATTTTTTATCACATGTGACAGTTTTTAAGCCCTTCACAAACCTTTTTAACATGATAAAAACATAACTAGTTTTTGCCGGCCTAGTAAGGCGAACGTTTCTGAAATATCATAAATAGAGTTATTGTCGATACTCTAATTTGGCGTTCAAAGGTGAGAAGCATTCTTGATGAGGGAATTCGACCTTACACTTACAAAATACAATCTAAAATGCAATCTATAGCTGAGTAACACTTATCAAGTTAGAATTTTCGTAATAATATCGATAAAGAAATACTAATAACCTCGAAACCCAGTACTCCAGATAATGTTGGTTCTACTGTGGTGTAATTAAATGTACATATTTAAACAAAGTTATTGATTATAAATTCAATAATGTTATAGTTGACAGTTCTGCTGGCCAAATATGTAATTAATTACTAATTCTGAATGAAATCATAGAAAAAATGCGGTGTCGCAATTACATATTCACATCGGTAACAAAAAGGGGTCGTTTGGAAATCACTGAGTGTGAGGGAGCGAATGTGTTGTATGCTTCTTAATGAATAAAAATGCCGACATCCTTAAAGCACAGTTTACTCCTCATAAACAATATATGTACAGTCCAAAGATAGGTAGTATGATAGACACAGGCGGTAGGTAAGTGAAGGCACAAGAACAGAAAGTATGATGCGAAAGGAACTGAGATATAGCGAGAGAAAGTTTAAGCGCGGTGCAAGGCGATGCGACATAGGTTCGTCGCGGAAACCAATCTGGGTAGCACTGGCGCAGGCGCCGTCCGACTGGGGGCGAGTTCTGCAACGCGCCTCCCGCGCGCGCACCGCGTCCTTCGGTCGCCTGGACAACTTTTCTAGGGATGTGCGTAGCATCTAGTGATGCGCCGCCACAAGTGAATGTAAAAGTTTCCCGAGTGCTGTCCGGAAATGACCTTGAGAATTTTTACTTTCACTCGCAGTCGCTCGAAAATCAAAGTTCACTTTTCAGATGAATGTTACTCGATGCAGAACATAGTGAGGATTTTTACTTGTCAGGTAGGTAGTCATTTGTCAATTGAGAGTCCATATATTGCAATTTTTTTACTTATTGTAATAAAAAGAAATTTTTATTATTGAATGTAAAAAATATTTGTTTAAATTAAGAATGTTAACTTTTTTGATTGTATAGAATGTTTTCCAATGTTTTAGTTACTCATTTTTGTTGTTCAAAAATATATGCAATGGGCCGTGAAATAATAATGACTACTATTTACTCGTGAGCTACTCGATGCTCGTATGGAAACGACAAGTTAACATATTACATGACGTTAAACCTCGATTAATTGACAAGCGTTACATTGGTGAAAAATAATTCGTTTCCGAACGCAGCCTAAAGCTGTTATTAACTGAAGTATATCTATTATAAATAACTTTAGTTCGTAATAATGTACATACGTAATCTCGAAATCGCAATTATTCTATGACTGCAATCAGATTATGTTGATAATTTTTTTAATAATTGGTTTAAAACAATAACAAAGTTACCATTCAGCAGGCCTATTATGTAATAGGCCTTCTGAATTGTAACTCTTTAGATATTTAACTAATTGATTCTTGGCATCTATCTACAAAAAGCATCTAAAATTTATTGTAAAAGTTAAAAATGAACACTAAAAAAGCTAAGAAGTAAAAATATACATCTTAATATTTAAAAATTTAGCTTATTAAAAAAAACACTTTTAACACAGTTGTCTATCTGTTGTACTTGTGAAAATAAAAATATATGTAGACATGTTTTCCATAATATATTTTCGAATACATACCTTGAGATATGATAGGAACCAATAGTTTTATTTTTAATTTTATGAATACAAGTAGTTTATCTATACTAACATAGATGCTGTATACAGTTTCTAGAAACTACGAGATATATATCGCACGAGATGTGACGTCATTTCAAAGTCTACAATAATATTATATACAAAGAAAGATTTGTATTTTTGTTTGTAACGAATAAACTTAAAACAACTGGACCGATTTGAAAAATTCTTTCACCATTAGAAACCTACATTATCCCTGATGATCATAGGCTATAGAATATTATCAAAAAATAAGCTTTTTTTCATTATTGTAAAATACCCTTGCGAAGCTAGTGCTAGATAAAATCCAGTCTTATGTGTAAACTGGGTACTATCTTTGTAATTTTTTCCTGGCATTTGTTTATGCTTTCGTGATGGAACAAGCACGAGGGCCATCTGGTGTTAAGCGGTAATTAATAAGTATGCGTCAGTACTAACGTGTGGCCAACTAGTAACTTAACTAGTGTGGAAAAAATGTCGATGATGTTCGCTATTTTCGATCGTGGAGTATTTATGATTTGATCCCCAGATCGAAATAGAATAAAGTGTGGTCAACATTAGGAGTTAGAGCAAGTTAACATTGCCATTAAATGCTTGTTTTTTTTGGATTCCTTAAAAAAACCGTTTATTCGAAAACAGTGTCATGTGTAGATTTTCTTCTCCATGTCCTAATAAGTTAACCAAACGCAGTTTCGTTCTTATCTCCTGTTAATATTACTATTTACATTTCAACTTTATTATCAAAGCTTATTAATGTAGAAGTATCTCACGACTGACTCACGCTTTTCCTGATACGGCGTCGTTGAGGCCACTTTTTCTAAGAAGCTTTCAATAAGCAAGAAGATGAACCATTGTTACTTAAAAAAGAAAACTATTTATAATCTGCAAGATATGAGAATAAAATTGCTTTTTTTGTAATATTTTTGGCTATTAGAATAACATAAACACTATCATAAAAGCACCTCTAATGTACGCAGTTGGAACCATGCGAATGCTTTGATTTTTATTAAAACAGCGCGAAAATGTATCTTTACCTAGACAAACCATAATTTGCTTCTTTTTATATATATCGTATTTTTTAATTATAATAAATTGATACTGTGTCTGATTCTAAAAATATGCTCTAAAGCATCCTGCGCTTGCCCATTGAATCACAGCCTCAAGGCTATTGGCGTGGTCCCAAGCCTTAATTTAGTGTGCGTTGTAGTATGGTGTTAGTGAACGGCTCGAGTCAGGCGATGTCGACACGTGCCGAGTATATCAGTGACAGAACCATTTATTATAAATTATTATTATTATTATATATGTTATAAAAAAATAATAAAAAATAAAAATTCAAAAAAGGTTTGTATTTACAATTAAAGTTGGAAATATTATAATAACATATTATTTTAGAAATGTAGTCGAGATTTTAGTTTTTTTTCTGTACATTTTAATAACTCTACGTGTGTATTTTATTATTATTTGTGTCTGAAATTTTGTTTATGTATCGATATTACCATTTAATAATAACATATTGAAACATTTCATTTACTAAGCGAATAGTTCATAATTAGTAACGCATTATATACTTACGCCGACTTTTTAAAGACTTACAAATAAATCGGTTTACAAAGGTGTGACTGGAAGAAATCGCTTTTAGCGATAAGTCCCCCCATCCTACTGAGCTTTATTTATTGGTTAGGTTTTAATACAGTGATTTGTGCAGTGGCGCGTGCTCAAACGCAGCTCGCACAAATTATTTAATTTTTTTATTATTCTAACAGCCCCTTACGGATTTCATTTGTTGCTTTTGGCACATAATTAACTCTTAAGCAAAAGCAAGCAGAAGAATTATTAGAAACTTTAAATAAATTAGAGACACTTTAAAACAGACAAAATGTATTAATTTCTGCCATTGTTCAAAGCAAAGTGAAAATATCAAGAAGCTATAATTAATAAACTAGCAAAAAGCTGAACTTTGTGAGGGCTCGCGTTTAATTGAATGATATTTTTTTATGGTTATAAAATTATATTTTATTTGACAGATAACACATATAGATATATATTTAATTTACTATGTTAAAGCGCAAATCTACAGCCGTGATAGTTTATCAGTAAAGTGTGTTCTAAATGTTCATGTTGTGGGATAGTGATAAGTATATAATTAAAGCAATATATATATTATATTAATAAAAGCAATATATCGATATCATTAATTCCTGCCCTTATACCATTTATGTGGAGTTACTACCAAGAAAGCATATATTCGTATACCTATCGTTAGTATTGGAACTTTACTTTTTGACATTCATTATTTGTTACAAAATTTGATACAACAAGCTAATTTTGCAACATGAGATGTTTTTTACCGACTTTAAAAAAGGAGGGGTTCTCAATTCAACTGTTTTTTTGTGTTCCCTCATAACACTTTACAGCGTTTACCGATTTTGATGTTATTTCACATTCAAAACGTGATGCTTGTCATGTGGCCCCATTTAAATTTGAGTGAGATTTAATATTTCAGTTATCCCTAATTATGCGTATTTTATGTTTGAAATCGCTTGGTTTTTGTAAGTTTTTTTTATTATAGTAAAGTTAATCGTTTAGTAAGGAAGATTCTAATATAATGATGAATGAAAAGCAAATAGTCGTATATCATTCGCATTTACGACTCTTAGGGCCAGTTTCAGAATGTACGAGTAAGTTCCGGTTATACTACCCACAACATATTTAATAAATAAAACACTATCTTTGCGTTTCACAGTCATCGATTTAGCCTATCCATCGGTTAAAGCTTGAAACGCGCTGCATGTTAACTGTCATTTTTATCATTCAGTTATTTTATGTTCTGGGTAGTATAACCGGAACTAACTCGAACATTCAAAAACAGGCCCAAAATTAAAAACATTCTCATGCTGTGTTAAGTATTTGACAATACGTGCTATAAACTAGTTTACGTGCGATGACGTTTGTATAAATGATTACGCTTTGAGCGTAGCAAGTGCACGTCTAATCTATATACAAACCTAATAAAAATATAATTAATTTTGTTTCTCGGTTTTATTAACTATAATTATATAGTTATTTCCACTACAACGCAATGTTGTTTATAAGTGGCTTTTATTTTACATACAATAAAACTTTGTTAGAGAGGTACAATAATTCTGCCTAAGAATAGTATTGTTTTTCTGACCAGGAACCAGAAAATACACTCAATATCAATTCAATATACACCATGAGGTATGGTTCGATAAGACAGAAGATGTAGACTAGAATTCAGACCGAAGTACTCTTTCTCAATTTTTTTTTTTTTAATATTGTTAGGTTTGCAATAACGCCCGCCATGCGGATTACATTACAAATCCATCCCAATACGATGGTTAAAGAACGATAGGAAAGATTTGAGTTATGACGTCATGTCATGTTAGCTCAATTGGTTAGAGCATACCCCGGCTCAAGGGGTGGATGGACGCGGGTTCGAATCCCGCACATGACTTAAATTTTTCCAATCGTATATTTGTGATTTTGTAATTTAAAAAGTTTGTTTATACATGTAATTTTTACAGCGAAAAAGTACATTGAAATGGTATTCAGTATAGCAGTTAACAGATATAGAAAGATAGAAGTCACCTTTTGGTTTCTTACTATCAAAAAAAGAAACTGAAAGATCTTATATCTTTTACATCACTTCGTTCACTAAAAAATTAATGACATAGCAATGCAAAAGTTATGTACTAATAGAGTAAACTTCTTAGAAATCAAGTGCGTACTTATTATGATCGATGACATTGTATGTTTCTTTATACCTATATTGAAATATGTACTTCATTTTAGCAAAATATATATCAGGCACTTTATTAAATATATATTCCTATATAATCTCTCTCTTTGAACATTATTGTTTGTCATTATTATATATACATTAAACTAAATATAAATACATATAAATCATAAATTGACGAATAAAGTATTCAAAAATAAACAATATCAAAAACAGTGATAAAATTAACGTGTTAAAAATAAACATTACATACAAAACTCAACAAATAACGAGAAAAGGAAACAAAAATATACTTTGTAGGCTGTACAGTACAGTCGCCTGGAATAATAAGTATACATATAGTAATAATATGTATACATATAGTAATAATAAGTATACATATAGTAATAATAAGTATACATATAGTAATAATAAGTATACATATAGGCAAAGACTTCTATTTCTGTCTATGTACACAGAAGTATCTTAAAACCAAAGAATAATTTGAATTGTTTCACTCATGTTTATGTTAACTTGAAGCTTGAAGCAATGATGGCCGAGCGGTAATAGCTATGGACTGCCGCGCCGCAGTACCCTGGTTCTATCCCCACCGCCGGCTTGAGCTTCATCGCATGGTGGAAGGGCTTTTTGCGAATGCCCGCCTGGCTAGCGACCACCCTCAAGTTGAAAATTTGTCGCCAAGCACCTAACAGTGTGTTCCGGCAGCAGTCCTTGAGAGCCAGAAAAATTACAGGTACATGAGACCTAAAAACTGTACGTGTACGTGTGACGGGCACAGTGCAATTCGTCGTCGACGAAATGCGTCCACTCAACATCAGGTGGGCCTCGGGCTTGTTCCGCCACAATCACATTAAAAAAAAAAACTTCGATTATCAAGAATTTAGTGACATCACATTATTATGAAAATTACGAAGTGTATACTTATTATTGCAGGCGACTGTAAATGCTACATACAATCGAGCACAACCTAAATATTTTGATTTAGGTCTAAACGAGTCATATTTACAAAAGAAAACATTTCATCCGAAGAAGCATTCCATCTAATCACGCATCGTCCCATTTCTGTAGGGTTCAAAATATCATTGTATCACTTAAGTAATATTATTTAAATTTATTATATCTGAAGGTTCATAAGAATTCTGAAGAAAAAATAAACTATTATTCTTATATTTAAAAAGAACATAATATGTACGTCTCCAGAATTAACAAATCACTTTAACGTGCCTCGACCAAACAAGTTTGTCAAAGTACTTGAATGTCTCACGCATTGTTTGACACATTTGGCAAATTATCGACTAGTACGAGAAGCTACTGAAATACGAAGATATCATACTTTCAATAAAGAGGATGCTTTTAAATCAGCTGCATCCTGGAATCCAGATCTAAGAAAATGCATCAAACACGTTTTACCTTCGTTAAAACCTGTAGATGTTGTCAGTGTTGTGTGATATGATACATATCTAAATCAAGTGCGGGTAGTTGGAGAAAATACCTGTGTTTCAAGACGTTGACAGTTGCCTCTTCAGTCCGCTCATGACCACGACCAATGCAACTAGGTCAAAACGTCGAGGTAAATAAATAGTAAATATGTTTTTATCGCGATTAAGTCCCGTTTAGTAGTTATAAGTATGTGTTAAGTCGCAAAAGTCTTATAGTTATGATTCTAAAATACAACTATTTTCGATTTTCATCTGCACATACTCGTATATAAATAGTCGAAAAATAAATATCGCAATTCTACCTCAACAATCTTTTCGAACCCTACCATTCAAAATGTTTCATCCTACCCTCATTATACCGTATATTTAAAGTAGGCAGTGTTCATTTGTTCAAGGAATATGAATGTTAAAACAGTGTGGGGTCCAAGACGAGCGTAGTACGGTAGGAATCCTTTCCAAAGAGATAGGACTCCTTCGTTGCGGAGTAGGTTGGTGACCACCGCCATTTGGCTCTGGCCCTTAGCGGCGTTTTGTATTCTGAAAATGTACAATTTACCTTTTTATATAAGGTTTATTCAATACCTACTTAATACTAGATTATGGCTGAATTCAATCGACCAATTATTATAGGCCGTCTATATTTATACTGCAATTTAAGAAACAGTTTATAAAAGTTATAGCGCAGT
Organism: Plagodis pulveraria; assembly: GCA_963890685.1. Taxonomy (NCBI): domain Eukaryota; kingdom Metazoa; phylum Arthropoda; class Insecta; order Lepidoptera; family Geometridae; genus Plagodis; species Plagodis pulveraria. The sequence continues at coordinate 4,722,964 of OY982968.1, forward strand.
TTTCTCGACAGACAATTGAAGAAATTACAGGCACATGAGACTTAACAACTATGTCTCAAGGTGACGGGCGCAGTGCAATTCGTGACTTGTGATGAAATGCATCTGTTATAGGCAGAGGTTAGTCCACTTAACATCAGGTGGGCCTCGAGCTTGTACCGTCACAAGAACATAAAAAGAATAAAAAAAAAGTTTCTACCGACTTCAAAAAAAGGAGGCGATACTCAATTCGTCTGCATTATTATTATTTTATGTTTGTTACCTCCGAACTTTTGCTAGGTGAACCGATTTTGATGATTCTTTTTTTATTTGGACCCATTTTAATTTCATCAAAACGTCAAGCCGTTTTTGAGTTACACTCCAATAACTGAAAAGTTATTCCTATCTTGATGATATAGCCATTGACGGTGACTGACAATCGATCCCAAAGTAGAAAGGCTCGCTAAAAAGGGTGAAATTTTTTTTTTACCAGAAAATGGAACCGACTTCAAAGCTCATATGTGTGAAATAACTTGTCGAAATCGATACCATGCCAAGTTATATCACACATTTGAGTGTTGAAGTCGTTTCCATTTTTTTTTAATTATAGGAAAAATTTTTCTTATGACATGACGTCATTGTCATGTTAGTTAATTTGTTAGAGCATACCCCTAAAGGGCTAAAGGGGTGGATGGCCGCGGTTTCGAATCCCGCACAAGACTTAAATTTTTCCTCTCGTATTTTTGTAATACCATATCAACATTCGTGTAGTTAAAACGTTTTTTTTTATGTTATTGTGAAGGAACAAGCGCGAGGCCCACCTGATGTTACGCGGTATCCTCTGCCTATAACAGATGCATTTCATCACAAGTGACGAACTGCACTGCACCCATCACCTTGAGACATACCTGTTAAGTCTCATTTTGCCTGTTATTTCACTGGCTCTCAAGGACAAAACGTGATGTGTATGGTACTGACCTCGTCTTGATGATATCGACTGGCATCGAAGCGATGGTGGTGATCAGGCCGGACACCATTGACGCGCAGAAGTGGAGAGTGATGCCGTCGGGTACGTAGCCCACGAACATTTCACGTGCCTGTAAAATATATACGTATACATGTAATATGTTACATTAAATAATATGGAAATAATGAAAATGTTCAAAATATGAATTCGCTGTTTTTGCTTAGTGGCCAATTTAAGAATTAAAACCATTTTACACAAAAACTATAAACTTCTTATATACTAACCCCCTTATTCATAATCTCTCTATAACTTTATACTAGGTTTATCATACGTCATTAGTACTGCGCAAAAGAGTTTTCCTTTGCGTGTCGAAGTGACGAATGACGTTTTATAAACATTTAATAAAGTTATGGGACGATTATGAATAAGGGGGTTAATATTGGACGACGTTCTATTCACTTTCAATTATTTCAAATTGAAATTTATTTATTTGCAGGAATACTGTTGGTTTAGATACAAAGATCTTAAAATTATTATAATGAATTATTATGTCCACTATATTCTACCCTTAATGGGTGTGCATTTGTAGGTTAAATTTTTGCTTTAGACAAACATTAAAAAATTGAGCATTTTTCGACGTGGTGCTAACGCAGCAGAGATAGCTTGCAATATCAATGATGCATTTGGAGAAGAAACCAATAACAAACGTACCATGGTTTCCCTAGATTAAGCTTCGAATACGACTTTTGATGTAGTTTTAACCTAATATAAACAGCTTGTAATGACAAGAATGGATTTGGAGAGGATGCGACTAATAAACTCATCGTGCTTTCCCTAGCGTAAGTTTAGAATAGGAGTTCGACGTGGTCGTAACGTAATATAGACAGCTTGTAATGACAATAATGCATTTGGAGAGAATTAGAATAACTAACGCACCGTGCTTTCCCTGAAGTAAGTTTCGAATTGGAGTCCGATGTGTTCGTAACTAAATATAGTCAGCTTGTAATGACTATAATGCAATTGAAGAGAATAAGAATAACTAACGCACCGTGCTTTCGCTTTGTTTTTTTTTTTTATTTCTTTTCCTTTCTGGGAAATCGCCTTACGCGTACCACGCAGTTCCGGGGGAAACCACGTGGTTATGTGGGACTCCCCGGGCAGAGTGCCCGGTATACTCACTAAAAACCCAGCGGTGGGCCTCTACGTCTTATGTGGGGTGAAGCGGGTTCGCTTGCGCATTCTACCTCAATCACCCCGACGCTAAGCTCCCTGGAGCCTCCTGCCTTTGGCACCCCTACCGTGGGGGCATTCTTCATGATTGCCCTTCATTGGTAATGGGTCCCCTGACCCACCAGGAGGGCATTTCTTCTAAGGGGGCGGAAGTAGGTCTGCATATCGGCGCCTTCTCCGCCCTGGTCTCCTCCTTCGGATCGGGTCAGCGAGTTCACTTTCCTCCCTGACCCGCTCCGCGGCCTCCTTTTGTGATATGATCTTTTCACAAAAGGAGGCCATTGCTAACCAGCACCGCTCACTACCAAGCATGGCATCAACCAGGCTTGACGGCGAAAGGTCACTTCCAACCTCATCTATAAGAGCGTGCTTTTGGGATCCCCATGTGGCACACTCTACCACAGTGTGACGTGCCGTGTCTACGGGCGCGCCACACTCGTGACAGGTAGATGTGGGCTCCCGTCTCGCAATCCGGTGCAGATACTCGCCGAAGCATCCGTGCCCTGTCAGCACCTGCACCATTCGGAACGAGAGGGAGCCATGCCGCCTTTTTAGCCAGCGATCTAGGTGGGGACGAACTGCCTCCACTGTCACCAGGCCGGCTGCTGGAGACTGGAGATCCTAGGCTCATCTTTGGATCAGGGCAACATGAGCGGCTTCTCTGATCCGCTGAATCTCTTCTGGACCGGGATATCTGCCCCACGATCTCATTCTTGTACGGTAATCATATACCTCTGCGAGCATCTCCGCCTGGAGTTCCCAGGGACGGTCGTCTGCGAGGAGAGTGGCCGCTGTCCACGAGACCGTCCTGTAACCTCTTATTGCTCTCACTGCTATAATCATCTGTGGTCTCCTTAGGAGGGCCCTATTTTGAGCAGTGAGAGCATCTACCCAAATAGGGGCCCCATACAGAGCCATACTACGGACTATTCCAGAGTACAAGCGTCTGCATGTTGAGCTGGGACCCCCTACATTTGGCAGCAATCTCCCGAGGGCTGTTGCGGCATTTATTAATTTCGGGGCAATTTGGGTAAAATGGGCCCTGAACTGCCAACGGCCACCTAGGACCAGACCTAAGTATTTCATTTGAGTCTGGACTTTGATAACTTCTCCTGCCACTGTGATGCTCGCCCCTCGTGGTGGAACTTTTCGTGGACCATCCGTGCTTTCCCTGGAGTAAGTTTCGAATAGGAGTCCGATGTGGTCGTAACGCAATATAGACAGCTTGTAATGACAATAATGCAATTGGATAGAATAAGAATAACTAACGCATCGTGCTTTCCCTGGAGTAAGTTTCGAATAGGAGTCCGATGTGGTCGTAACGCAATATAGACAGCTTGTAATGACAATAATGCAATTGGAGATAATAAGAATAACTAACGCATCGTGCTTTCCCTGGAGTAAGTTTCGAATAGGAGTCCGATGTGGTCGTAACGCAATATAGACAGCTTGTAATAATGCAATTGGAGAGAATAAGAATAACTAACGCACCGTAAGTTTCGAATAGGTGTCCGACGTGGCGTAAGGCAATATAGACAGCTTGTAATGACAATAATGCATTTGGAGAGAATAAGAATAACTAACGCACCGTGCTTTCCCTGGAGTAAGTTTCGAATAAGAGTCCGACGTAGTCAGGCTACTATGCTACTCGGTAAGTACCCTTAACAAGTGACAGGACTGTGCTATGTCACATTCTCTAACACTAATATTTATTATGTTCCATTCGACAGTCAGTTTGTAAACAGGAAGTTTTGGCGACGCCTGCGCATTTTAATTCGGCTATTTATACCTCGACCTCTTAAAGTTGTTTGACATATCAAGGTCCGTTCTTTTTGTACACATTCCTGTACGTTTGGTTTGTAGGGTTCATAAAAACGGGAGGAGCGTAACGGTAGCCTCCTAACAAGACTCCGCTGTCTGTCCGTCCGTCCGTATTTTACGGGTCTGTAGCTCGTAAACAATATGTGTTAATCTTGACTATACAGTGAAACCTGGTTAAGTGAGAAATCAAGGGACCTGTAATTTGGTTTCACTTATATTATAAGAGGTTTCACTTATATATATTATAATAACTGGGTAAGAGGAGGTATTCCACTTACCCAGTGTATCAGATATCCAGGTATAAATAAATATCTGTCTCATTTACAGAAGGTTCCATTAATAGAGGTCAGAATACCGGTTATTTCAGTTATAGAGGTATAAAAATTACGAATACCGAGCCTTCGCGCGAAATATTGTGCCTTTTCTTTAATCATCGGTCCACTTACCGGATCGTTTTTGTTACGAAGTTGCTTGACCCATGTTAGCAAATACTGTTCAAGTTCAGGATAGTCCTCCCACTTTCATAAACGGATATTAACTTAAGGATGCACTGGCCGACGGCTCGAACTTATCAGCGGGCGAGGCCACAAAGCATGCTATTTCACCTATACCTTTGTGGGAAAGGGTAAGACTCCGTGATGAGTAGTACGAAGATAGTGATCGCGCATCACACACCCGTATTGCATCTACGCTAATTACGCACACTTGTTTGCGATATATCAATGAAAGCCGAACCATGCCGAACGAATTACGATGTTTGACGACGGACGGAGATAGTGTTTCAAGCTACGTCACGACGTGTGTAGGTATTTCTTATAAAATAATATTATATATTCACAGAGGAATACATTTTGGTTTGGACAGTAGGTACCTGTTGTTATAATTTTCGTTCGTTTTATAATAACATACTGATGTTATTTCACCTATAGTAGGTAAATATTTAGTAAGTAGGTACAATGATTTGTAGGTACATAGTAAATGTATTAGTTTGTTCTTTTCATATTGATGTAGTAAATATTTACCTACAATAATTATTTATTACATAATCAGCAAGTTACTGCTTTTACTACAACATATTTTGTAAAGCAGTGACGGCTCAGTGGCATAGGTTATGGACTTCCGCGCAGCAGGTCCATGGTTCGAATCCCGTCGCGGGCTTAATCTTCACCGCGTGGTAGAAGAGCATTATACGAATGCCCGCCTGGATAGCTACTACCCTCAAGTAAAAAATCGGTCGCCAAGCACCTAAAGGGAAGCAGTGATGGCTCAGTTTCATTGGTTATGGACTGCTGCGCATCAGGTCCATAGTTTGAATCCCGCCGCGATATTAAGCTTCACCGCGTGGTGGAGATTAGCTGTTCTCAACCGATCAGCAAAGTTTAGCACCGTCGCGCGCGGTCATGAGTTGGATGGGTGACCGCTAGGACAATACTACTGAGCGCTTCCGTGCTTCGGAGGGCACGTTAAGCCGTTGGTCCCGGTTGTGGTCTTAGGATGGCAGTCGTTATAGCATGGTGGTAGGGCATTTTGCGAATGCCCGCCTGTATAGCTACCACCCTCAAGTAGAAAATCTGTCGCCAAGCACCTAACGGTGTGTTCCGGCAGCTGTCCTTGAGAGCCAGTACTTCTAGGTTAGCCTGAACAACATCTTCGACCACATCATCACTTACCATCAGGTGAGATAGTGGTCAAAGGCTAACCTATCAGGCATAAAAAAAGAGCATTTTGCGAATGCTCGCCGGGATAGCTACCCAAGTAGAAAATCTGTCACCATGCAACTAACGTGAACTCAGTGGCATTAGCTATGGACTGCCTCGCAGCATGTTTATGGTTCGAATCCCGCTGCGGGCTCGAGCTTCACCGCTTGGTGGAAGGGCATAGGGCATTTTGCGAATGTTCGCCTGGCTAGCCACCATCCTCAAGCAGAAAATCTGTCAGTAAGCGCCTAACGGGAAGCAGTGATGGGCCAGTGGCATTAGCTAGTGACTGCCGCGCAGCAGGTCCATGGTTCGAATCCAGCCGCGATATTGAGCTTCCCCGCGTTGGTGAAGAGCATTTTGCGAATGCTCGCCTGGATAGCTACCACCTTCAAGTAGAAAATCTGTCAGAAAGCACCTAACGGGAAGCAGTGAAGGCTCAGTGGCATTAGCTTTGGACTGCCACGCAGCAGGTCTATGGTTCGAATCCCGCCGCGGGCTTGAAATTCACCGCTTGGTAGAAGGGCATTTTGCGAATGCTCGCTTGGCTAGCTACCACCCTCAAGTAGAAATTCTGTCACTAAACACTTAACGGGAAGCAGTGATGGCTCTTAGCAATGGACTGCCGCGCAACAGGTCTATGGGTCGAATCCCGCCGCGGGCATGAACTTCACCGCATGGTGGAAGGTTGTTTTGTGAATGCTCGCCCGGCTAGCGAGCTTTGAGATGAGAGTGTGTCGTACCGATTTCAAAATCTGTCTCTAAGCGGTAATGTACGATGGCATCATGGATCTACCAATCCTGGTAGAACACATTTGGAATAAAAATTCTCTACCTACCCGTAACTGATTTAAATTATTTCCAATAAAAATCAATAACTAATGATAGGTTATTTTTGATTAGGTAAGTGCCTACAATCACCGCTAAGTTTACTATATAAACTTTCGTACTACCTTAGGTATAAGTACCTACTACAAATATACATACTTATTCTACTAATTTACGTAGGTAGATACATAGTACTAACTTTATTATTTGTTGTGATCTTATAGCTATGTAGATAGGTATGCAATGTAATGCGCGCCCGCGAATGTCGATTTGACATCGCTGACAGTTGCGTGCCTAGGCAGGCCTATATGATAAATGATAATTATATCGTAGATAGGTAGGTATCTTCCATTGAGCTTCTAATTCTAACCCTTTACTACTTTGTGTTAGGTAGGTACTTTCTCGAAGTTATATTACTGCTTAGACTATATTCTAAAAAGAATGCGGACTACCTACGTCCATACCATATCTAACCAAATGCAGCTTTTTATATTGTCTAAGTGTTGCTAAAATGATTAGGTACTCACCATAGCTATCATGACCTGCGTATTGACTAATACCTACTAGGTACTAACTTAGGTGAGAGTAGGTGAGTACCTAGACATAGTTACGTATTTATATTACCCAAGTACCTATCTATATGGATTATGGCGTCCGACACTTACTATCACGAACAAACTAATCAAATGCGAAAGAAAATCCGGTCCCCAACTCCCAACATATGTAAATATATATATATATATATATATATATAAGTACGTAAGTAGGCATAGGCACTACATATTGGTAGTGTATACATACGTGCACACCAAAAAGCAACAGGGCATTCCTACAATATAATATTACCTATGTTCTAAGATCGCGGCGCGGTGCACGTGACTTTTGGTAGTGTGCGTTTTGTTAATTATATATTAGTGTGCTGCGCATGAGACCCACCCGCCCGCTTTCCTAACCGCGGAATGGAAGTATTGACATGAGATGCCCAATATTTTGAACGAAAAACTAGCGCGCAAAACTATGTGTGCTGACCTTTGGCTCTAGGATGTTTATGATTATACTACTGGATGTATTTGTTTTCCAAAATGTTATCTAAAATGATCATGAACTGAGCTATGCTTCTATGTAAATAATTTTAGGGATTTCATGCTCTATAAGTCGTTTATTTACGACTAAACATGCGCTAAAATTCGTGATATTACAGGGATGTTTCGAGGCTTATAACTATCATGTGAAGATTTTTTTTACAAATCGGTGCCAAGACAAGCCTAGATAATGTAGAGATAAATCGATATCATGCTTAGTTGTGGACCTAAAACCTCAAGTAAGGGAGTGATCATCCTACGGCGTTTGTATGGAAAAGTTACCGGCCAGTTCAACCTTAAGTTTTTCACGTACTGATAAAGATTCAAGCCATCGCACAGTGTTTTGCCTAGAACAACGTAGGTGGACAAAAGTCATTTACCTAATCAGGTAATTAAGGGTCACATGCCATTAACAAAACCCCCAAGGTCTCGATAACAGGTATTAGGGCAAACATTCCATAGTGGTGAGTTATAAGGGGTTGAAGGTAAGTGATAAGTTAATTGCATTTGTGAAATTAAATTAGTTGCAATTTTGCGGCACTTATGATAACATCTCTTAAAATTTGTAGTGATTATTTTAGTATTTTCTGTGATGGATTTTACCTTTGAGGGTAAGTACTTTCTTACTTAATATCGACTTAATATATTATTTGCCAACATGTGCTTTAAATATCCAATTGAAAAATCTGTTAAAAGAATGTCAAGTTTTTCTTCATATCTAAACTTTCAAGGATCGCAACTTTTTGTATCCACGTGTATCCAAGTTGATTTTTATGTATGTTACAGCCACAACATTAACCTTTTAAATGATATATAATATGGAGACCGCAACGAATGCTAAACATTTTTTTTTATTTTTTTTTTCAGATCATGTGTACACTTTTTCGAAAATGGAGTTATTTGAAGAATGGCGTAAATATGACAAAGAAGCAAGAAATGCTCACCTGATGGAGTTTATTTTTAACAAATACAATCTGAGAGATGTGGCCTCCGATTCAAGAAGAGATATGCAAACAAAAATTGCCAGCATATCGTCAAAATTTGCTGAAAAGTGGGCTGCTTCGAAAACAATGGATGTTTTTTTAAACAAAAATAGAAGTTGGCTGGACGGAGCAGACATACAATTTAGCGTTCGTATGCATCGGCCTTCTGCTTCCTCCTCATCAGAAGATAATCGACCTAAAGGTAGACCCCGAAAAGACTTCGAAGACGCCAGTTTCAAAACAAAAAAACGCAGGGTTGAAGACTTGGTGAAATTGCGGAGTGCTAGTGAATTGACCACAGCTGCGGAAGTGGCAAATCGTTTATCGGGTCATAGAGCGGTTGCCTCTCGAATCCGAAAAAGTGGCGATCATTCCAGCACAGAAGGAAAGGCATCTGAAGAATCTCTTTGTATATAGTGCTAGGCAGTTAAATAGTGACGAAGCGCTAGCTTATTACGTAGATTCTAAGTGCACTTCTCACTCTTACAAACAGACGAGAAAGTGGGCAATGAAGGCTGGACATCAAGTGTTTCCATCATACCATAGCCTATGTAAGTCAAAAAAACTTTGTTATCCTTCTGATGACCATATATCTATAACGGAATCGCGCGCGGAAATAAAACTCCAAGCTATTTTGGATAAAACAACTGAACGACTAGTTGAAGCACAAAGTGAAGTCATTAAAAGTGTGCTGCCCAGTTCGTCATTCACATTAGTTAGCAAATGGGGATGTGATGGTAGTTCTGGTCACAGTACCTACAAGCAGAAGTTTGAAAACACTGAGGCTACTGATGAATTTCTGTTTGTATTTTCATTTGTGCCTTTGAGATTGTGTGATGGTCAAAATATTATTTGGCAAAACCCACGACCTTCCTCCACGTTATATTGCAGGCCAATTAAATTTATTTTTTCAAAGGAAACAAATGAATTTACGACTACAGAAACAAACAGAGTGTTGGAAGAAGTATCTCAACTTCTTCCAACAACATGTAGTGTTGGTGAATCACACATTTCTGTGAAGCACACTCTTTTGCTAACAATGACAGACGGCAAAGTATGCAATGCTATGACTGACACACGATCTGCACAAAAGTGTTATATCTGTGGTGCGACTCCTAAGATGATGAATGGTGATTTAAGTGGATTGGAAAGTAATGTAGAACATTATGGGTTTGGTTTGTCTACATTACATGCTTGGATTCGCTGTTTTGAATGTCTGTTGCACATTAGCTATCGTTTGGATATTAAGAAGTGGCAGGTTAGAGGTGATGACGATAAAGCTAGTGTGAAACAGCGTTCAGACGACATAAAGCAAAAGTTTAAAACCCAAATGGGACTTATTGTAGACAAACCAAAACCTGGTTATGGTAACACAAATGATGGGAACACAGCTCGCAGATTCTTTACAAACCCGGAACTGAGTGGAGAGATTACAGGCTTAGACGTTAACCTCATTAAAAAATTCTGCATTTTGTTAAGAACTTTATCTTCTGGGTACGATATTAATTACAATGAATTTGAGAAAGTGTGTTCTGAAACCAGAACACTTTATCTAAATCTGTATTCGTGGTACTACATGCCAGCTACTGTACACAAAATACTTGTACATAGCACAGAAGTGATAAAAACTTGCATTCTTCCAATCGGACAGCTCTCAGAAGAAGCTCAAGAGGCTCGAAATAAAGACTGCCGGAGATTCCGTGAACACCACACCAGGAAACTGTCACGTATTGCCACAAATACAGATTTGTTGAATATGCTTTTAATAACGTCTGATCCTCTAATCAACTCTCTCAGAGAGGTACCCAAAAAGAAAATTGACAAATTACCTGAAGCAGTTTTAAATTTGATTGTTCCGCCTTCAATACAATCACATCGGGTTACAAGTAACGTTCTTCCGAGTCCGACTGATGAAGGTGATTACTTGTTACCAGACTCGACTGAATGTGAGAGTGACGAATCATCAGATGAGGATATTTAGGATAATTACGAGTATGATGTAGCATTTTTGTAAAATCTTGAGTTTACCTGTTTTTATAATATTTAAGTTATAAATAATAATGTATTTTTTTACTTTTTATTGTATAATTATGTTGTAATATATTATTGATTGTTTCTTTCTATTTTAATGTACTTATTTCTGCTGTATTTTTGCTTTTTTTTGTGCCTTTGTAAGAAATACAATACATTTTTTTATAACGTATTTGGTTTTTCATTTTTAGACTTATAATTTAATCTGTACCTACCTGAAAATTATGAAATTAACAAATTATCATTGTCTAAGGCAAAAGCAATCGAAACCCATTATAAAATATTTTTGTCCAGCTAGCTTGTTCTAGGCGAAACACAGTGCATCGTTTTGACATTTTGGATATAAACATCCGTATCATAGTAAAACAAAATTAAACTAAAGGTCATTGAGGCTCAAAATTACTTACGTAGTTAAGCGCGGAATTTGCTGGTAGAATAAGAATAAGTAAGTAAACAGACAAAATGATGTTATCTCAGGTACCGAGGTTTATGCATATAAAATTCACTCGATGTCTTAGTTATAGAGGTAACTGTGATAAATCGAAAGAACTAATCCCAGATATAGAGGTTTGCTTCGTCCCACTAACAGAGGTAATTCAGTGCCAAAGTGTCGGGACCTCAGCATGACTTCCAGTTATAGAGGTTTCTTACTTATCCAGGTCCCACTTAACCAAGTTTCACTGTATTATCTAGGATCAAGTTGATTCCAAAAGACGTTACTAAGTAATATCTATAAAATAAAATTGCAAAGTTGCCACTAAATTACGGTTGTAACTCATTCTAAAGACCTCAGACTCCAGAATCCTCCACAATAAAAACCGAGGAAGATACCAAGCCTAAGCCCATTAGTTCTTTTCTCCTATACAGTTTTGGGAAAGATATTTATTTATTTACAAAATCGTAGGAAAACTTACAGCTAGGTATGTAATTTAGGTCGATATACATATATATGCAGCTTAAAGTTACATATACAGGAAGGCCAATTACAAGTTTTCACAGATATCTAAGTACCTACCTAGTAAGTAGGAATAGTATGTAGATTATCAGTAACAGTTAACGACGATAATAATAAAATAAACATAGAAAAGTGTATAGTTATAGAAAAGTAACACAAACACACGCGGACCAAATTGTATGCCTTATTTACCAAAAGTACATATCGTAAAGTAAGCATTTAAGCCTACTTGAGCTTGTATTAAATAGGTCTAATTCACAGTTTACCCTAGCTAAGGAGTTAAAAGATCTGGCCACTCTTATGACGAATGTGTTTTGTCTATAATTTGATGTAACCAAAGGAACATGAAGAATGTCAGGTTTTCTCAGTGAGACTGCAATTGTTCGCAGCCTTATGTGCTCTAGTAGTTCAGGGCAGTCCACAGTGCCATTCGCAATGCCTAACAGATAACATAAATCAGCTACTTCTCTTCGTTTATACAACGGAAGAAAATGAAATTTACGACATCAGGGCTCTAAATTGTAGATATCGTAGAAATCACTTTTGTATAGCTTCTAGTCGTGAAGAATATACATCGTAACAGGGATTCCGCACCTGTGATGCATATTCAAGATGACTACGGACATATGCGCAGTAAAGTATTTTAAAAGTTTTAATACTTTTGAACTCCGACGACATTCTTAAGATAAAACCTAATGAACGTGATGCCTTTTTTACAATATTGTTAAGGTGGGGCCGTACATAATTTGCTCACCTAAAACCACATACAACTTTGTATTTCCGAGTCCTACGGGCAAAATGCTATTTTATATTGAAATTTGGTAGTTTTTTCTTTGGTTCCTAAAACCTCAAAACACGATTGGAAATAAAAACCTCGATAGAAAAAAAACTTGAAAAATGTGTGTTTTACACACGTTTTGTTATATATCTCATAATCTCCTTGATAATATAAAATAATTCTTACATTGATAAATAGAGAATAACTATGCCCTTAGTTCCTTAAACCAGTTATATTATTAAATGTTTAGTTTTCTCATAATTAACAATTATTTGATGTGGCGCTTTTGACCTTTTTAAATACTGCAGGCGCTAATCGCAATGACACAGTCTGTCCCTTTCGTAAGCATTCGTTACCCATTGCACGCTATCTTTCTATCTTTCAGTCAGTATGCCCCGGCATTCCTACGAGGTGGACGTATCGTTCGGCTTTCTAGCACCGCGTTCTAAATAATTTACGTATTTTTTTCTGTGTTAATTAACTAACAGGATATAGTAAGTAGACATATAGATTTTTGTGCCGGTGACGATGGGAAAACCAAGAAAATTTGGTCCTAGACAATATAAAAAATACCTAAAACAGAGGGCCAGTGAAATGAGAAAGAAAAAAAGTAAGTATACTTACGTAATTGTATTTTTTATGTTTCCATATACAATTATTCTTTGAATATTTTTTGTGCTGGTTCATGTGGTTTGGTGTTAGTTTTTAGGAAGATTGGGTTCGATATCTAATTATTGGTAGGTAAGCTAACTTTTCCTATAATTACCTACTTATGTACTACTAAATTCTTTATAGAAACCAAAACGGTACGTCCATTGAGTTTGTGAATGTGACCGATGCTGCTCAAGCACAAGCGAGCGTGGATAACGCACGGGCGGTGTCGTCTGATCGCCCTGATCATAAGACGATGGGGTCGTTGACCTTTTTTGCCGGAACAAAATAGTCCGGTGATGACTTTGGCAATGGACTCGTCGGAACTGGACAATACAAGGTTGGTATCTTGCCTGGTATTTTGTACTGACCTTCCAGGAACCACCTACTGAATAAAATTTAGAAACCTAGGTTTATATCTAAATGCCTTGTGTTGATTGTATACGTATAGGTACCTACCCACCTACCTGACTTACCTCCACGGTATTTCCCCTATCAACAATTTTATTATGATAATGGATAAAAAATACTTTTAGGGTATTCAGATACTAATACCTAACCTATGAATTATTAGGTAGGTGCATACCTTCACCAAGATTCGTTCAGCCATATGTAGGTAAGTTATAACCACAGAGAAGACTATAGCATAAGTACATACTTAGGTAAGTTTACTCATTATAACGAAAGTAAAACTATATTTCTTACGGCTAGCTCCTGTTGGTGAAGGTGTTGTCGAGGATGGTAAACGGGTTGGGCCTATAATAATTCCTGGCTCTCAAGGACTGCTGACGGAACACACTGTTAGGTGCGTGACAATAGATTTTTCTACTTGGGGGTGGTTATAAACTGTTTTGCATACTGCACGTATCCTACCTATTATTATGATATTATGTAGAAAATAGGTAAGTAGGTACCTATGTAAGTTTACTACTAATATATATTTACACTATCAAATATTTTGCAGAAATCAAAACGATTCATTTATTGATCTCGTGAATGTGAGTTACGAGCCCATTCAAGCACTCGATATCTAGGATAGAGCGCAGGCGGTGGCGGCGGTGCTATCCAGTCAACTGGCCACAGAAAAACAAGCCATAACGATATGCCCGAGGAGAATGCGTCGGCGGCGACGAATTTAGCAGTGGACTCGCCAGTACTAGAATGTGTCGACATAACACGCAGGTAGGTACTATACCTACGAGTCTACTTATGGAGATACCTACCTACATATAAAATTTTCTTATAAATAGTTTTGTAGTGATACATGATAGTACTACCTCCTTCATATCATTATAATTTTTCACCATTGATCACGCGGTTGAAAGAGCGGTACGCATCAATCATTAGGTAGATTCCTATGTTGTGACTTCGCTTTCAAACAAAGTCTTAGTGAAGGTTTAGTAGACAAAGTTGAAATGATTACTACTTTGTAAAAAAGGGGAATAATACAAATTGAAAATTCCAACAATTATGTGAGCGGGACTTTTTCTACCGGGGTTACCAGGGCTTACTATACCGCTATTTTATCATAGCGTTAGTATTGCAAATAGGTGTGTAGCGATACCGATATATTAGCACCACCGATTATTTATTATTGTTTTCTTATTGAAATCATAAGATTTATATGCTAATGATACTGTACATACATACATACATAAAATCACGCCTCTTTCCCGTTGGGGTAGGCAGAGACCACAGATTTCCACTTACTACGATCCTTACATATCTCTTTCGCTTCATCTACTCTCATCAATCCTTTCATACATAAGCGTCGATTTGGGGTGCTCTTGACCTGGCCTTTTTTCAGAACGTTTTCAATCTGATTTCGGAACGTTCGCCTAGGTCTTCCCCTTCCAAAACTTCCGTTCACTTGTCCCATGTAGGTATATCTGTTTAGTCATTCTTATTTCATTCATTCTCTCCACATGTCCAAACCATCTTAACATACCTTTCTCGATTTTTGTCACTACATCCTCATTCACACCACATCGTTTCCTTATCACACTATTCCTTATCCTGTCACTCCGTTTGACTCCAATCATGCTCCTCAATGCTCTCATCTCCACGGCATTTATTCTACTTTCATGCTTTTTCTGCCACACCCAACTTTCACTACCATACATTAGTGTCGGAACCAACACTCCCCCATGAACAGCCAGACGAGCCTTTTTAGACACCTTCTGACTGTTCATAAACGCGTGCAATGCTCCGTTTACCATGTTTCCAGCGTTCGCTCTCCTTTCTATATCTTTTTCACACTCACCATCTTTTGTAAACATGGATCCTAAGTATACAAACTCTTTCACTTGTTCCACTTTTTCACCTCCGATCACAATATTGCAATCGGTCACTCTATCATCTCGTTCAAACACCATAACTTTCGTCTTACTTACATTTATTTTCATTCCCTTTCTTTCTAAAGCCTCATGCATAACATTTACCATCTCCTGCAACTCGTTTACCGACGACGCAAGTATTACTTGGTCATCAGCGTAGAGAAGACATTTGATGAGTAACTCGTTGATTCTTAATCCACATTCACTGTCTTTCAGGTTTGTCAAACAGTCACAAATATGTAGTTCCAACAGGACGGTGCCACTTGTCACAAAGCATGGGAAACATTAAATTTATTGGATGAGAAATTCGAATGCTTCGTCATCTCGCGTGATGTCGACTTCGACTGGCTCGCTAACACGCTTAACACCGCTCGACTACTTTCTATGGGGTAACGTGAATTCTCTAGTCTATGCAGACAAACCACAGTCAATTGCCTTGAGGGACAAAGAACGGTTAATGCAGAATGGTGTGCTAGCATTGGTTTGCCACAGGTCGTTTCTGAACTCCGTAAAGAGAACTGCAACCGCCGCATCATCCTCCATCACGACAATGCGAGTTGTCTCACCGCGCACAGAACAAGAGTTTTTAGAGAAAAAAAACATAGAATTATTAGACCATCCGCCGTACAGCTACGACCAAAGTCCTAATGATTTCTATACTTTCCCTAAAATAAAGAATAAATTGCGTGGTCAGAGATTTTCATCACTTGAAGAAGCTTTGGACGCCTACAAAACGGCGATTTTGGATACCCCAACTTCCGAATGGAATGGTTGCTTCAATGATTGGTTCCATCGTATGGAAAAATGTGTCAAATTTTCGCGGAGAATACTTCGAAAAGCAACAAATACATTTTTAAATAGTAATGTTGTGTCACTTCCTTGATTCCCGAAATTTTCAGTGCCGCCCTCGTATACATATAATTTTTAATTATATTATAATTAATATACATATGTTTAACGTTATTAGCAGTAAGTACATAATGACATTAGTATAATTACGTAATTTATATATTGTGTTGTAAAGTATTTTGGTAAACGCAATATCTGTTAATCTTCAAAATATACCGTTATTTCTCTTTTCGTAGACATTGTCGATATTTATAAGTCTTATAACGATACTATATCGTACTTATTTACTACTCATCATAATATTATTTTAATTTACCTGTACATCTAACGATACTTTATAATATACTTATAATTATACTAATAATATAATTATACTGAATAATATCGATAGGCCATTTTTACCACTTCACAGTCTCTACCTGTGACGCAAATTGCAATTTATTTAGAGAGGCACGTATTCTTTGCACATAACACATCACGATGGGTGACACCTAAGTATATTTCATAATATCGGAAAATATCCATTTTTACCAGTTTTTCAGTCCCTACCTGAGACTTACTTGGCAATTTATTTCGAGTAGCAGACTAACAATGCACAAAGTACATAATATCACAATATGTACCTAGGTAGGTAGTTACTGCATACGAACCTACGTATGCTGGTATTATACCTACCATGATTGATAAGTTACGTGCTTGTTCATGGTTATTCTTTTAGAACTTGTATTATATATTACCGAATATCTAATAAACTGTTTATTATTATAGAAAACAATAATTAAGTACATAGGTACACTAGGTAGTTGCTAACTTGTTCGATAGATTTCTACCAGTTTTAAAAATACCTACAAAGTAAGTTTATATTATGTTTTTGCAATAAAGTTATTATAATGTTAAATTAAAGTACTTTTATTTCAATATAATTATACCTACTTTTACATGCTCAAGTAAACGTCATGTAGGTATATATGATTTACTAAGATATATCTATCTATAATTTTCTAAGGCAATAGAAGGAAATCGGACAATAAAATCACAAAGTATTTCATTTACCTGCAATCACAGACATACTAATTGCTAGCGCCCTGCGTACGTACATTAGATCTGCGCTTACTATAATCCGGTCAAATTGCGTTGCTTGCGAAGCGAGATCCGAACTTGTGCATTCGGTCGCATTTGCGAAATCCATCTTTCCGCGCTGGTATGGCGCGTCCTTAACATGTTGATCAAATAACAATTTGCTGTCAAAAGTAACCCCCAAGTCTCTAATT
Source organism: Plagodis pulveraria (assembly GCA_963890685.1). Taxonomy (NCBI): domain Eukaryota; kingdom Metazoa; phylum Arthropoda; class Insecta; order Lepidoptera; family Geometridae; genus Plagodis; species Plagodis pulveraria. The sequence goes on from OY982968.1 coordinate 4,740,419, forward strand.
GAATCTACTCTAATTAAGGGCGCATTATAAAATGTATAATAAGATCTTAGTGTTGTGGTTTTACGACTATAGGTACACACGGTATCTTCACAACTATGAAATGGAGCCCAAATTAAGTCAAGCTCCGTCCCTATTGTAGTGCCAGTGGCAGAATTTTACGTCCACGAACATATTAAATAAAGGAACGAACACAAATTCTATATATGTGTGATAATAAAAGTATCAAAACACGCTGACTTTACTAATATTGGGTATCGTTCCATTGCTCTATGTGTGCGGGCGGTGCGCATGTAGTAGTGACGATTTCAATGCCTACGAATTTTCGGAAAGAGTCCTTTACGCTCCTCCGTTTTACGCGAATTCTGATATACGAAATAACAGGCACATGAGACTTAGAACTATGTCTCAAGGTGACGGGCGCAGTGCAATTCGTGACTTATGACGAAATGCATCTGTTATAGGCAGAGGTTAGTCCGCTTAACATCAGATGGACCTCGAGCTTGCTCGGTCACAATAACATAAAAAAAAGCATGTTGCCTGGAAATGTTTTACGTATGCAGTGCGTTTTATTAAGGCCGTATTCCATTTGAGTTATTTTCGATAATTTTGACCACACTTAGCGTCTATGGATCCACATTTAATATGATTTCATAGACACAAATCTGATCAAAATTATCGAAAATAACGAATTTAGCGTCAAATGGTAAACGCCCCATTAATCTCTAATTACGTCATCCAAAACAACAAAAACATAATCATATGAACCTAACAAGATAAGTTGGTGGGGGTTCAACTTTGGATATAAAGATACTTTTTTCTTTATATCCAAAGCTGAACCCCGAAATACGCGAATTCGACTCACACGGCTATCGCTCGGTCCCACCAATCGCGTTAGTCTAGAGTATTACTATAATTATATTTATGTGTGTGTGTAAAAAAATAGCAAAACCTTGAGTAGAGGGACAAGTTAAATCACATTTTATTATTAGTTTTGTGTGAATAAGCTTACTTTCGTTTTTCATCAAATTGATCGTGATTTTAACATGCCTCTCTTTTACTCGTACGCAATCTGGTGGTTAGCTTGAACAACACCTTCGATTGCATAATCCCCTCCTATCAGGTGAGATGTTGATCAAAGGCTACCAACAATAAAAACACACAATAAAGATTACAAAATCACAAATATACGATAGGAAAAATTTAAGTCATGTGCGGGATTCGAATCCACTCCTTGAGCCGGAGTATGCTCTAACCAATTGAGCCAACATGACTTAAATTTTTCTTATCGTATATTTGTGATTTTGTAATGTAATCCGCATAGCAGGCGTTATTGCAAACCTAACAATATTAAAACACAATAGAGATGTCTTAGTGTATATAGTATACCTGTGAGTAAGTACTGAGCTGCGCCGCGTTGACCACCATGGCCCGACCCACGGTGGGGGTGGCTCCTCGCCATAACTTCAACAGGCCCTCTTCTTTTACTATCCTGTAATATATACATATTTGAACAATAACTGGCCACAAGAATTGGTATAGCACAAAAATACACCAATAAGAACGTTGCACTCGGCGAGGATAGGAAAATGAAGCGATCCTATTGGAGGATTTTATCCTTGCACACCGCTCAACTTCCTCGCACATCTTTATGGATATGCAGCCTTAGAGTGTAAATCGTAAAAATATAAAGACTTTAAAATAATAAAACGGCCAAGTGAGAGTGGGACTCGCGCACGAAGGGTACCGTACCATTATATTATTTTTTGTAATTTAATTATTATTAGCAAATAAGCGTCGAAAACCTCTTTTATTGTATGGGAGCACCCTTAATTATTTATTTTATTTTAAATAATTGTATTTAAAGAGAACATACAACTAAAACTTCTGTGATAGTTAAAGCGTCTACCTGTCACCGTTATTAGTATCGAGCAAGAAACTGTAAAAATATCAAATGTTTTGTATGGGAGCCCTCCTAAAAATTTTACTTTATTTTATTTTTAGTATTTGTTCTTATAGCGGCAATAGAAATACATCATCTGTGAAAATTTCAACTGTCTAGCTATCACCGTTCTTGAGATACAGCCTGACGTACGGACAGCGAAGTCTCAGTAATAGGGTCCCGTTTTTACCCTTTGGGTACGGAACCCTAATAAGTATGTTTATGTATGAGGATTTTTTGGCTTACATCCCGCTTAATGCATTGATATGTAATGTGGTTTATGAATTGTTATAATATAATAGTGAAAGTGCTATAGGGTACGAAAATAGAATAACACGCCCACGAAAAAATATTATTAAGACGCTGTCAAATGCTGAATTTTTGACACTATCGGATTGCGTTGTAGTGAAAGAGAGACAGCGATGGTAAAATCGCGATCAGTTTAGGTAAAATCCGAAAGAAAGCTTGATAACACAAAACCAGAAACGTAAATCGAAAATGTAACTTCTCTTGTCTCTCTTGATAAAGTTTTGCCATTTTATTAATACAGTTTCATACACATTCGTTCGTAAATAATTAAGATATTTACGTTAGAAGCTTTATTTAGAGTCAACTTTGCTATTTTATTCTATCGAGAAAATTTTAAGCAAACGTGTTTCGGACTTTTCTGTGCCTTAGATAATGTGATCAAGATTAACATATAATTTTCTTACTGCTACAAACTAAATACATTTTGCTAAAAATCTGTTCAAGTAAAGCTATTTAGCACTTGTCAGCGCCTTTACTACTGCATAGATTGGCGCCATTCTCTCCGGTTTCCTTAAAGGTACTCTCAAGATCACGTAATGAATTATTATTTTTCGTTACTCACCTCATGAGTGCATCAGCGACGTTCTTGTAGTTTCTGCGCTGTTCCATGGGCAGTCTTCCGTCGGCTGTCATGCGGATGAGCGCCACTTCTGCTGGGGTCCCCACAAACGCGCCTATTGACCCTGCGGCTACTCCTAGCATTGTCTTCATGCCGAAGCCAGGAGTTGCTCCTCCGTTTCGTCTGAGGGATGAAGCAATTATAATAGTATACTCCCTAAGCTAAACAGACACATTTTAGAAATTTCACGAAAGCATAAACGAAACACACAAAAGACCCAATCTATTTCACTTTTGTTAGTTCATTCAACTTCCATCGTCAGTAAAAATGATAGATAATACCCCTGAATCGCAACCCAATTGTCTTCGTGTTGAAGTTCACCGAGAGATAGGTAATAAGCCGGCAGGTATGTAAAAGTTGCAATACTAATGTAGAGATTTTAGAGGTAAGCCACGATATTTTTTTTATCTAATTGTGACGGCATAAGCGCGAGTCCCACCTGATGTTAAGTGGACTAACATTTGCCTATTACAGATGCATTTCATCACAAAAGACGATTTGCACTGCGTCCGTCACACTGAGACATACATTTGCTCAAGTGCCTATAATTTTACTGGCTCTCAAGGACTGCTGCCGGAACACACTGTAAGGTGCTTGGCAACAGATTTTGAGGGTGGTAGCCAGCCAGGCGAGCATCCGCAAAATGCCCTTCCACCATGCGGTGAAGCTCCAGCTGTCGGTGGGGATCGAACCATGGACCTGCGGCACGGCAGTCCATAGCTATTGCCGCTCAGCCATCGTTGCTTCAAAAGAATGACTAGTTTAAGGTTACTATTCGTCTGCAATTGTGCAAGGATGCTCTTTGTTAGTAAGGCAACAAGGGATACTGAACTACATACCCAAAATATTATTTAAAATGCAAGTTTTTTTTTATTCCTGATAGTTTAGTCTTTGACCACTATCTCACTTGATGGTAAGTGATGTGTTTGAAGATGTTGTTCAAGCTAACCTAGAAGTACTGGCTCTCAAGGACAGCTGCCGGAACACACCGTTAGGTGCTTGGCGACAGTTTTTCTACTCGAGGGTGGTAGCTAGCCAGGCGGGCATTCGCGAAATGCCCTACCATAAAGCAAAATTTTCAAGTCAAGACCGGGGTGTTGAGACATGAGGACTGATAGAATCTGTCTTCCTTAGAGGCACCACGAAAGGATATTAAAGCAATCGGAGCGGTGCTTGGTTAGCCGTTCTTAACCGATCAACTAATAACGGCAAAAAAAACGGCACTAGCGGTCACCCATCCAAGCCATGACCGTAGCGGACGTAGCTTAACTTTGTTGATCGGTTAAGAACAACGCTACGAGCGCTTCAAAAATAATATTACCAGTACACCTGTTAAATCAACTTACGGGACCTATGGTACTGGTCAATAAAAAATTCCATCATTTAATACAACAGAGACGAGTCAAAGTCCTGGGTATATTTATATTCGTTACGTATTATCACATACAATGCTTCATTATCAGGCTCAGAGACAGAAGGTTCAAGAGGTCAGTATGGCAACAACATGTGAAGTGAACCGATATGTATCATTATTTACTGAGTATAGTTTTTACGACTACCCGAAGCGAAGGTTCCAAACGTCTTAGGTTGTATTGATGTATGACGTATGTTGGATATTAACTTATTAGGAACCGGTTAGCACCCGCGTTATATTTACCGGAAAGATTTGAAAGTTAAGGACTTAAGTTTTGAAGTCCTTCGTCTGGGAGTCACGCGAAGCGTCGTCGCTTCGCGCAATCGTCATCACGGGCCACAGCGCGTAACTGACTCTGACTCCCAAACGAAGGACTTCAAACAGTTTGAAACTGGTCGGAATCTTTCCGCTTAATATAGCCGGTTCCTAATAAGTTAATACAAATACAAATAGTTTATTTCAAATATCTTAGCCTATAATATTTGCTTAACTAACTTTAATATCTTATGGATAAAACTCGCGATAGTTTTCAAGGTATGTAAAATTTACAAAATATCCAATTTTGTAAATTTTATCTTTGTTCATATTTTTAGCTTAAACGATGACTATCACAATAGAACTTATGGCTGGTTTTTGAATCATCAGATTATTATTATTAATTTACGGTAGGTAAAATGTTAACCGGCAAAATTTAGTGGTAAATTAATCGAACGTATCTTTTGGATAACTAACGTTGTTATTTTTATATTGGTTGTATTTTTAGTCCTATGCTTAGTAAGTATCTGATATGAATCAGTGATGGCTCAGTGGCATTGACTATGGACTGCCGCGCAGCAGGTCCATGGTTGGAATCCCACCACGGGCTTGAGCTTCACCGCGTGGTGGAAGGGCATTTTCGAACGCTCGCCTGGCTAGCGACCACCCACAAGTAGAAAATCTGTCGGCGAGCACCTAACGGTGTGTTCCGGCAGTTGTCCTGAGAGCCAGTGATTCTAGGTTAAGCCTGTTAACACCTTCGACCACATCATCACTTTTGATCAGGTGAGATTGTGGACAAAGGCTTATCAGCAATAAAAAAAACCTATCTGCCGGCGAAAGATAGAAACAAACCATTTCTGCTGGTGTAATTGCTGATTACGGTATCTATAATACTATCATTAATTTTAACCCGGATTGACGATAAGTGTGATGGTTGTCGCACACTGATATCGCATCCGCTCAAGCCGTTCAGTATTCATTTTATGGAACTAGACCAGATCTCCTTATCAAGCGATTCGTCAGAATTGTCTTTTATATACTAAAACCTAGCGATACCGCTACGGCGCGGCGTTTGATTGGTGTGCCTCAAACCATAGAGTTCCATACGAATAATACTGAACGACTTGAGTTGAGGCGATGTTGAGATGGTGCCGGGTGGGTAAGTGACCGCCAACCTTTACTCAGCAGTATCTCAGTAATAATCAATAGAAAACCTGTCGCCAAGCACCTAACGCCATTATTTTAGGTTGAGCCTGTTATCGCCACGTACTATCACATGAGATTGTGGTCAAAAGCTAACCTAGCAGTAATTAAAACTTTAACCTAAAAATTAAACCAATTTTAACACTCCAAAGTGTGAAGTAACTTGTTGAAGTCGGTACTATACGCGCAATATTGTGGTAATAGGTACTTTTGAACTTCCGGCTCCATTTTTAGGTACCTACAAAAACATTTTTTCACTATTTTAGTGACCCTTGCTACTAATGGGATCGATTGTCTTTCACTGTCAACGACTATATCATCAAGATAGGAAAATATTTTTCAGTTATTAGAGTATATCCATGTCATTTTGTCAATACATTGCTTACTGTTGACATTGTCACCTACGCAAACCGCTTAAGGGTGCGTACCATTAGTACCATTTGAAGTTAAATTCGCCAAAAACGGTAAAAACGATCACACACCCAAAAAGTTGTTCCACTTGGGTATTGGCATTATTTTCGCCATAAACGCTATGAGGCTACTGGAACAGTTAGAATTACCTACATCTAATATCAAAAGTGACAGAAGTGGCAAATTTTAATTGACATTCTTAGCGTTCTTATCCTAAATGGAACAGGGGAGAACAGTTACAAACGATCACAATGATCACAACCATAGACGCAGTATGTTTTTCTTTTTTTTTATTATTTTTTTTACCACAAAGGTGGCAAACAAGCATTCGGCCCGCCTGATGGTAAGCAGTTACCGTAGCCTATGGACGCTTGCAACACCAGGGGTATCACTCGCGCGTTGCCGACCCTAAAATAATAATATGTGGTCAAAATTATCGAAAATAACGAAATTAGCGTCAAATGGAATAGGCCCTAACTCATGCCTAACTATACGTTTACAAAAACCTAGATAGCAGCAAAATTTACCTTAATACGTAAACGTATTATCAGCTATATCATACATTGTATGATAATTTGTTTTTCTGATAAATATTTGTAAATTACGACGCCGTATAGTAAACACGTAATTGTATCGCATAATCTGTATTAGAGTGCGATGTACTTTATCAAGGTTTGAAGGGCACTGCAGTGCAGTGTGCTATTGACTTAGTTGGCTCGACTTCTAAGGTCATTTGTAGAGCGCAGTGAAATTGCGGTATTGACTGCGGCCTTTTTACGTGTCTGTATTTGTCGAAAGTGAATATAATATATGTTTTCAAATTTTCAGATCAATCAGGAGATTGTAAAGGAAAATAAAACAAAGTATAAACTAATTAAAGATCAATATAAATGCGTGCTGCGCGTGGTTGTTACGCCTTTTTGTTAGTTCGAAATGCGCGAAAGTTAGGGAAACTTTTCACAAGGATGCGATTGCTCGATTTTATAATTTTCAACACGTATTTGTTTCGGATATACACCTAATTGGTTATATATCCGAAACAAATCCGATAGATGTGAAAATCGTCGAAGAGTTCCAAAAATTATTTTAAAAAAGACTGAAACTTACTTACTGCACTTTAAATATTTTACCGAGTTCAAAAAAGGAGGAGGTTCTCAATACAACTGTATTTTTTTGTGTTATACCTCATAACTCTTGGTGTACCGATTTTGATGTTTTTTTACAATCGAAAGCTAGTGCTGGTCCCATTTAAATTTTAGGAAGATCTGACGACTAGTATTTGAATTATAATGAATAGATTCAGGCGTTACTTTGCGGAAATCCATATTTAATAATAACAAATATTTTTAAAATATTTTACAAAAACATCAAATTAATATTTTAATAAAACACTTAAAAATATAAAAATATATCTTGTGACAATTCCGCCCAATTTTCCTGCTAAGCCGACGTGACGTCACAAACGCCACGCAGCCAAACCGGAAGAGCTTTCAACGCGTTTCGCTTCAACACGAAGCATCCTCAGGAGGTCTTGACTCTTCGAGCGCACGATCGAGATCTTCTCGATCGTGATCGAGATCTTCGCGTCGAAGGTTCTTCCGGTTTGGCAGCGTGGCGTTTGTGACGTCACGTCGGCTTAGCAGGAAAATTGGGCGGAATTGTCACTAGATATATTTTTAAGTGTTTTATTAAAATATTAATTTGATATTTTCGTAAAATATTTTTAAAATATTTGTTATTATTATTTGAATTATCCCTAATACTGCTATTTTACGTCAAAGTAGTTTTTTTTTTGTTTAAATTTCATTATCTTTCAACACGGATTTGTTAAGGATATAAATATATGACCTATTTTGTTGTGCTCTGAGCGAATTTACAAAAATCGCATTACATGTTCTTAGTTACAGAAATTAAGTACTAAAATGTAGTATATAGCTACTCTATTGTATTGGGTGTGTACCTGTAAAGATAGTTGTATGTATGGAAATAAATAAATATAAAATTATTGGTCGGGGGAGATGGTTAGATGTGAAAATTTATTATCGTTGAGGAGTACCAAAAAATAATTTTAAAGCAGCTGCACTTTATATTTCTTTTTCCTACTAATCAAGCAGTTGTGTTAAAACCTACGTACGAAACGGATTGTTTGCCAAAATGTTTAGTCGTACATAGCATATTTATTTTCTGAATACATAGGAAGAGGAGTTCAGCGATTAAAAGTGACCACATCCGGGAATGGCCCCCTTAATTATAGATTCAGTACATATGTATGAATTATAGATTCAGTACATATGTACTGAATCTATAATTAAGGGGGCCATATTCAGCAAATATATAAATTAAAAATAAATACTAATAATACATATATATGTATTATTAGTATTTATTTTTAATTTATATATTTGCTGAATATCGTCTTCATTTCATTCATACAATTCATAAGATAACTTAGGGTAAAAATATTTTACCAAAAATCGAATCAAAGTCAAAGTCATTTATTCAATTTAGGCGTCTACGACACTCTTATGAAGGTCAGTTTTAATAAGGCCAATTTTAGTATTGATATATTATACATGGTACTGCCACGTTCAGCAAAAAAAAAATGTATAGAGCCACTGCGAGAAGAACGGGCAAAACCCTCGAGGCCATTATTTTAACTATGTGTTACATACTTACTACATAATACAATATTACAGTACTTGTTTAAATTACGTAGGTGACAGGAGAAAGCTTAGCAGAGGCGGAGTTGTCCAGGCATTTGTAATCACAAACTGTGTAGTAGGATTTCTTAATCAATATGTTTCTCACGTTTAACTTGAATTTCCCTTCTGCGAGCGTTGTAATAAGTTTGGGAACTTTATTATAAAACCGTACACAACTACCTAAGAAGGACCTTTTATTTGTCTTTGCTAATCTAAAACCTGGCACCGCTATTTTAACTTTATTCCTAGTGTTGTAATCGTGATTGTCACTGTTTAGTTTAAATTTACTCATATTTTTACGAACATACATAATATTTTCAAATATATCCCTCAGATTCCCTAGGATCCATTTCATATGTGGCTCGAATTTCACGCTTTTGTAGAATAATGATTGTCTATACCTCAGCAGCAGCTTCCCACAACAAGGAATAAGCCTCTTGTGGAGGGAATAGTGCCCAGAATGCTGGCTGCATTACCTCGCTGTTTAAAAATACTATTTTTTCCAGAGACGCGAGAAAAAAAAAACACGACAATTATTTTTTAACGTCATACAGTCATGTCTGTATTACTCCAAGTGAAAATATAGACAAAATGTATGTACATGCAGCCTAAGCAATTATCTACATTTTGCAGATATTTTATCATGCTATAATGGGCGAGCCAACAGCCGTCTACCGAGCACAGTTCCATACTCTAAACTGTCATTGAGGATTTCTTTATCAGAAAATCTTAATAGCTGTTCGACATTGTATCGAACTTAGGACCTTGGCATACCAAACCCGCGCTTTCACTTCAATCCCGCATGGTAAAGTAGTGCTCGTTGAATTTGTGAACTATTCATTAGGCAAATGTAATATTTATTTTCCGACCTCACTTAGCGTCATATAAGGTCAAGAAAAAGAAATATTACTTATGTTTAGGCTTATCCCACTGGCCTTAACCACGGTACGAATTTATTTCATAATAATCCAAATTCACACCTATCAAGGCTATATACGTTTATTGTAAGTATAATATTTAGATACTTTTTCGTCAAATTAGATCGCAAACATCTGAAAACAATTATCACTACACTTATAATGGCTTTATAAGTAGAAGAGCAATTTTGAAGCAATGATGGCCGAGCGGTAAAAGCCATGGACTGCCGTGTCGCAGGTCCATGGTTCGATCCCCAACGCCACGCGTTAGTGCTTCACCGCATGGTGGAAGCACATTTTGCAAATACTCACCTGGCTAACTACCTTCAAATAGAAAATCTGTCGCCAAGCACCTGTACGATCCAGCAGCACTCCTTGAAAGCCAGTAAATTAAAGGCACATGAGATTTAACACATGTATGTCTCAGGATGTCGGGCGCGGCGCAATTCGACACTTGTGACGAAAACCATCTCTTATAGGCAGAGGTTAGCCCGATTAACATCAGGTGAGCCTGATGTTAAGCGCGCACTGATCCGTCATAATCACAAAAAAAAAGAAAATGCTCTGAACTCCTATCCCCATCGTCGTGAACTTGGCCTGCCTCAGAAGACCTGCCCAACGTCTGGCATAAAGGGAACACAAACCCCTCCCTCGCCACAATTTCACTGGCGACCGCCATTTTTATCAGAGAGTCGCAATGGGTATGGACTGCCGTGCGGCAGAGTATAGAACCTTATGCAAACGCCCGCCTGGCTTGCCAGCATCAATTAGAAAATCTGTCGCCAAGCACCTATCATTGCATTCTGATAGCTGTTCTTGAATGCTAGTACTTCTAAGTTAAGCCTGTGAACTCCTTCAACCACATCATCACTTACCATCCGGTGAGATTGTTATAAAAGAGTAGATAACAAAAAAATAAAATCTCTATTAGCTAAACAGGGGAAGATACGAACATTGAGGGGAAGAACTGACCAGCATTGTGGAGAAGTTCACCTTAACTCTACACATGGGTCAGAAGTCACAGTCACATTCAAGCTTCTTCCCCTGCATTACACTTCTCGGTTCTGAGATCAAACTTACTCTCTATATGAATCGAAGAGGAAGCTGTATACTCCAAGTCTCGTGGTGGTGTATGTGGCCTGCCTTAGAAGACCAGCCGAGAGTCCAGCATAAAGCGAGAAGAATCCTTCCCTCGCGACGATTTCTCCGGCCACAGCGAACGAGGTCTTCCCGCCGCCGCCGAGCTGCATCCGGGTTTTGATCAGATCTAGAGGCTGCACCACGCAGGTTGCCGCCATACTGTTAATGGAAAATTATAAAATGTTTAGATTTTCGCTAGATTTAAACTCATAGTTCCCAAACATCCCTGTGTTTTAGGCATGAAGGGCACTGTATCAGATGAAGTTACTGGGCAAACGAGACTAAACGTTTTGGATTGAGGCAGAGTGACAAACAGAACGAGTAAGGTGATACTGCAACTGTAAAGCAGTTCACAGACGGCAGCTATAATATATATTATAGCATAACTGTCGGTATGAAGAAACGAAATAGTAAAGCATATTAAAGCTGCCGTGTGTTATCACTTGTCAATTTCTATGGAAAATGTGTTGAGATGTATTGAAATATATCGAGCTATAATATATAGCTTTATATTATAGCTGTCGTCTGTGAAACGCTTAAAGGACAGATGCGTGACGCTGAGCATCATGCGGGCACTTGTCCGGTTGTCCGTCTCATCATTTCATAATACAGCATTATTATGTTGGCTTAGGGACCTACTCATTTAGGGTTGGGCATTGCAACAGCACGGTTTTTTCGTTAATGCAACAGCCCGAAAAAGGAAAAAAAAATGTTTGTTGCTTTTGATCACGTTAAAAGTCAGCGTTTTCAGTAATTAGAAGATCTGGTACAAAATTTGTAGAACTATAATACCCCCTTTGTTTTGAAAGATAAAAATATATTCTGGAATTGAGGCCATAAAACAGCAAGCGCAGCGTCGGAAGGCCACCTACAAGGTGGACGGACGACATTATTAAGGTCGCAGGAAGACGCTGGATGCTGGCCGCTTCCAACCGTTCTATTTGGTACTAATCTATGGGTGAGGCGGACTTCTTGTGCCAATGATTATGAAACATATATTTATTAAAATCAAAAACTTAGTCTATGACCAAAACGTTTTTGAGCTACAATTAAGTTAGGAATAAAAACATACAGGTATGTGTCGTATATAATTTTCGAATATAACTTTATATTAAGAATAGAATAAATCGATTTCTGGCTGACGGGTTATGAGTTCATTGAGTACTTTGAATGCGTGATGTGTGAGCGCGTATATAAAAATATATTTGTAATCCACTCGATCTGCTACACATGGTTTTTCGCCGTACGTCCTATGTATTTAAAGCCCTGAGAAATTGATTTCTAGTCCAATATTCATCTTTGCGTCAAAGTTATATACACCAAAGACCAACATTTCCAAATAATAACGAATAAAAAAAATTAGGAAGACGTTCTCAATTCGAATGTACTTTTTTTGTTTATTACCTCATAACTTTTTATAGGCTGTACCGATTTTGATGATATTCTTTACATTCGAAATCTGGCTGTGATACGGTCCCCGGCGATTAAGTGAGATCTGACGAGTAGTATTTGAGTTATCCTTAATAATGCGTATTTAATGTTTGAAATCGTTTCTTTTTTTTTTTAATTATGAGTCGGTTTACGCTACTAGGGACTCATGAGATACGGATAGATGGACGGATAGTCAAGCGGAGCCTTGCTTATTGGGTTCCGTTTTTGACGATGTTTGGTGCCGTGCCCGTTCTGTTTGTCTTACGCCTATTGTTAGGGTTGCCATACGTCCCGTATATACGAGACAGTCACCGTGTTTGACCATCCCGACCCTTATTTCGACAAAATACAGAAATAAAGGCGCGGGCGCCCCCGCTCGGCTAAGTGCCGCACATAAGAGGTGAGGGGGTCGCCTCGGCACACACAGTCAGTGCTGCAGAGATGGAAAAGAAAGAAAAAGAAGTCATCTCAAAAGTAAAATCAACTTTAAAATATGACTGATCGAAAAGTAACCAATTTGCTGTTAATTTAAGTGAACAATTTTAAACATGTAACATTTCTAATCTAAACTTTGATATTATGATGTAATTAATTAATTTTATAGTTTTGATAGCCTCTACGGTTGATATCAGAGAGTATCTTACAACACGTAGTTTGTCTCTTACTATATCCACATACATGATACAATAATATACTGCATATATTTCTTTGATCATGGTACACTTACATGCTACTCATAATGTGTATGGTGTAGTTGATAAGCCGCGTGCGGGCGTTGAATGTGTTAAGCTTTGGTCATCGAAAGAAAAAACCCGTCCCGTATTGGTTCCTAGAAGTTATAGAAATTCTACCTATTGTACTAATGTTATGTAAGATGTTTTGGCAAAAGTTTAAACTATCCAATCAACCACAAATGTGTAGGTTGCCCTCGCCATCGCGTCGCGTCGTTACCAAGAAATAATGCATAAACAACGTTTACATCAGTACTGGATAATATTGTGCCAAAATTATATAAATATAACTATTTACGTTTTGCAATATATGTCTTAGGCATGGAATGATACTTAGTAGTTATTATTGAAGAGTGATAGATAGTAATCATCATCAGCCCGAAGAATTGATCTGTTGAATAAAGGCTTTCCCTGTAGTAGAACGCCGCATTATAACCAGTAACTACCCGCGACTTACGATATCGTCAGTCCATCTACTGGATTGCCTACTAACTACGTCTTCCGGTGTAATGTAGTAAGCACTTGAGAAACATTCTTTCCCATCGGTTATCGGGTCGTCGATCAATGTGGCCAGCACATACTGTACTGTATCAGCCGGAATGTCCACTACTGAACACAGCCTCCTCCATTTATTGCCATAATCCCTATGCTTGGCAGGCATCTCGGGGATCGCGGTTTACGATATCAGTTCCTCAGAGGGCGCTGCTACCCACCTTCCGGCATTTTACCTTTCGTGGCCTCTTACGACACCCACAGATAGAAATGTGGAGGTGACATTTTAACCGGGCACCATAACCCATTCCATTCATTCAGTATTATAATATTACCTTGACCTATACAATCAATTTGATTGTGGGTGCTCCAAGTACAATACATTTAATTATTATTTTTATTCCACACTCACCCAGCCAGCTAAAAAGCGTGCTCCGTTTTCCGGTGCTTCGAAATTAGGTGCTCTAAATTATCCTCTGGCCCTATTTATTCTGAATCTCTGGTTAACTGTGACATATCCGGCTCTTGACCGCGAGCATTTAAGCGCGGTATGGCGCTCAGGTGACTGTCACCGGTCTGTTCACTGTATATACTTATTATATGCGATTAAAATAAGAATAGGATCGGCCTAGCGCCATGTTGTGACGTCAAAACTAGAACTTGGTACAGTGTGCAAAAAAAGAAGTGATAAAACATGTTTATGTTAATAAAGAAAATAAAAAACCCGACTGCAAATAACTTAATTTCGTTAAGTGTTTTATCGATCAATTGAAATTAAAACTGAAAATACTGAACACGATGGCTTTGGAAGAAAAAATAAATTGTTTTTCTCACTATATGGCGTCTAAAATCCACCACTTTGTTTCTTATTTTTTTATGAACATAGTGTTGTCACTTGAGCTATCAAGACAAATCTAACGATATTAAAATCGTACATTAAAATCGGTTAAGCCGTTTAGAAGTTATGGTCAAATAAAGAAACTCACAAACATACATACATGAAACCTGTAAACTGAACCTGTCCGCATGTCCTGATTGCGCACTGAGTCAGACTCATCGTTATCATCGTAACCGGTAACAAAAACAAATATAACAATCACCAAAATCATATTAAACAGTCTACAAAAATAAATTTACAGTAAAAAAAAAAAAAACGAGAAGATCAATAAACACTCGGAAACGTGTCGCGTAGTAGTATACTGTCGGAGAAATAAGGCCCTGACGCCCGCGTTTTCATCAAACCAAAATGGCGTCTGACCTTAAAAATATGCATTTATTAAAATTAACAATTTTGGGTCACTCATTTAAAATAACGTATAAATATATGGTACTGCTTTATTTTTAAGTTTGTTCTGCTGATCGTACTTATTAGAGTGAATATGAGTGAAGTTAGCCGAGAGCCATTCTTATTTTAATCGCATTGTATGTATATAACATGAATAGACGTTGCGACAGCTTCAACTGTTACTATTAGCTACTTGCGCTAATCGCCTGTAAGGCACAAATCTCCTATATTGTATACACAATTTTTTTTATTCCTGATAGGTTAGCCTTAGACCATTATCTCATCTGATGGTAACTGATAATGTGGTTTGTTGTTCAGGCTAAACTAGAATTACTGGCTCTCAAGGACAGCTGCCGGAACACACGGTAAGGTGCTTAGCGACATATTTTCTATTTAAGGGTGGTAGCTAGCCAAGCGGTCATTCCCAAGATTCCCTAATACCAACATATAACGACTGCCATCTTAAGACAACAACCAGGACCAACAGCTTAACGCGCCCTCCTAAGAATTTAAATTTGAATTTGAAGCAGTATGCGCCCTCAGTAGTAATGTTACTAGCAGTCACCCATCCAAGTCATGACAGCGAAGGAAGTTGCTTAACTGATTGGTTAAGAACGGCTACACAAACTTCAATACGAGCGCTTTTAAAATAACAGGAAAGGCTGCAATTCCACCTGAGACAATGCGAGGAAGATGAGTGCTGTACAACAAGAAAAAATGCACCAACAAGATTGCTTCATTTTCTAGCTTAGCTTAGCACAGCAATCTATTGGTGGATTGTTTCCCCTTTCATACCGATCATCTTCTTCCTTGTCTTTGGTTAATATGCAGCCTGTCAATTATATTGACAGCTTCCTAGTACCGAGTAATATCATATTCAATATCTAATCTACCTGGTATTGGGATTTACACATAAAATACTTTAATCACATAAGCCATCCATACAAAATAGGATCAGTCAGTAAGCTACTTCAATTGATCCGACAAGATATATCTTTTGAGCCAAAAATTATTTCACTTTGTGAAAATCATCATTTTTTATCAATAGTTTAGAAAGGCACATGATAGAAATGCGAAGAAGAGAAGGAATACGAGAATGACAAACACAAAATGTTTTTTTTTTGTCTCTATGTTGAATTTGTTTTTTTTTTATCTCACTTGATGTTAATAATTGACGATGTGGACGAATGTGTTAACAGGCTTATCCTAGAATTACCAGCTCTCAAAATCTTATCTTCATATTATGCACATTTAATTTATAACAATTGAGTGCTTTTCATAAAATATATATATCCATTAGATAGACAGCAGACTCTTGTGGCCAAAACATCTTGTTATATGCCATGCTACAACTATATGTAGGTAGGTACTATGTCAGGGTATGTAAGCCATTGGAAAGGTTTGGGGCTCAAAGCTTAATTATA
Organism: Plagodis pulveraria; assembly: GCA_963890685.1. Classification (NCBI taxonomy): domain Eukaryota; kingdom Metazoa; phylum Arthropoda; class Insecta; order Lepidoptera; family Geometridae; genus Plagodis; species Plagodis pulveraria. Next base: position 4,756,694 of record OY982968.1, read on the forward strand.
CTTGTGACTACTTACAAACAGTCTTAGTTTGGCTAATCCTTACACATTATAAACATATGTATTACTGGAAGGGGAGAGAGGGGTAGGGAAAATCCCCTGGCAGTGTGGGGGTTAACAGAAGACTATATTGTTTTTAGTAATATTGTTTATTAAAAACTATGTATATGTCGGAGCATAAGCACAGACTACAGGGGAACGGATTCTTATCAGTGTTCAATGTTCATCTATCAATCCATGTTCAGAAACATCAAGCGAGTAACTGGAGTAAGTTTGGTTTGAGACTGGCAACACTTTAGGTTTTTTTAATGTTATCATAGTCTATGATTGCTGTTAGTCTATAGACATTTGAGAGACTATGACTGGGCCTTAGAATCTTACATCACAAGACACTGTATATGATGTAAAATAGTAAAAAGTTAGGTTAATAAACATATTTCATTTAAAAGTGAAATAATTCTATGACAACTCTGGCACCGTGGGTACACAGCACTTAAATCTTTGTCACAGAGAGTCAAAAGAGTCCAGTCAGGAGCTGCGCCTAAGATGGAGTAAGGCTTGGATTTCGATTTTGTAGATGACTTCTTTTACAAAAGTAATGTGGCGTTTGTTACGTGTTCAAACCTTTTTGTGCTCTAGCTATCGAGAGACTCGCCACTTCTCGTGTGATTTCGAGGACTCTCTCATAACTACGGGAATAATCACCCCTCTCAAGGACCACCTTGCATCCTACCAATAAGTGCCTTGCTGTTCCTATGGCCTCCCAACAAATAACGCAAGACTTTACGGTGTCTTTCCCCCATATTGCTAAGTTACTTTGGTCTGGGATGGTCTAAAAGGTGTTAAGATAGAAATTTAACAAGGCAGGTGATCCAATCATATATCCCTTTAACGCTAGAATGATACAAAATTCACCTATGGTTAGGCTTTCCAGGCTCATTGCATGCATTTTACAGCTATCATTTTCGTCTAGTCTTAGAAAAGATTTACGTCTTTATCCTCAGTTTTCTTTCTCAGCCCAAAACCCACTTTGCTGGACTGTGTTTTGATCCCTAAATAAAGTAGATGGGCCTGCAGAAAGTGAGAGCCCCAACCACAGAGTCGTAATTATGTTTACATCCAGCTTTGTTACAAAAAAATTGGTTCTGCTTGTTTCTAAAACATCGATTTAAGGGGGGTGGGGGGTGGGGGCGGTTGCGGGGTATGGGTAGACCCTCCTGTGAAGGGGAAGTTGCGATCCTCCCCCCCTTTCGGAAATATTTTTTTTTTAATTTATAAGCTTACTTTTGTCGGTCATCGGTTTTACGGGGGAAGGGCAGTGCGGGGTAAAGTAGACCCTCAGTGAAGGGGAAGTTGCGACCCCTTTCTAAGATATAATTTTTTTAAATTTCTAATCTCACGTATCATTTTTTTTTTCATGGTTAAATTTGATTCTTTTATGGGCTCTGGCCAGAACTCTCGCTATATCGCCCCTGAGTGTCACTTCACCCACTCGACCTACCCATCCCTCACACCCGCCCCCCCCTAAAATCGAAGTTTTGTTCTTCGTAAACTTAAAAAAAAATTGCCCACAATGGGGGCCCAATTTAATTTCAGTGGGACGGTAATATTTCTTTGATAAGAGCAGCTGTTTATAGCACAAGTGAATTGCATAATATTTGTCTTTGTAATTTTAATTGATGGGACAAATTGAAGGCACGTTATTCGAGGTGTTATATGTCTCAACAAACAATTAACGTCTTCACGTCAAATACATATTTTATCAGATGATCACGGTCACTTATATAAAATCATTGAGTTTTTGTGATAAGCTAGCTAATTTATAGAGAAATAGTGTGTTCTATATATGTAGAACGATAATGACATTGGTTCACGGTAAAGGACAGGTTCTAATCTTAAAATAAATCAAAAATGTTGTACCCGGCAAGGCCGCCGAACGCGAATTTCAGCGCATTCGGTACGTATCGCTCCTTTGGTTGGGCTGCTGTGCTTGTTTGGGCCATTGTTCACTTTCACTAATCAACCACGAATTAAGTAACGATTACTTCATACGAGGAATACGGAATTAAAATAATAAAAACAAAAGAACGACGAAACAACAGCTGGGGTGCGTTCCGAACCTTGGTTAGAGCGCACTCGGAGTGCAACTTTTCACTCTAACGTCGTTCACAACCTTCGAGTAGAGCGTTCGGTTGTCACAACTGGACCGTTCCAAACCTTTGAAGGTTGCAACTTTTTAACCATAAAACGCGTGACATGAAATGACTTTGACGTTTATATCGTATTTTATCTGATGCGCTCACCCATATATTTAAAAAAATATAAATACTAATATAATTTCTCAAAATATAAAACTTAAATAAAAATGGAAAATGAATTTATGATAGTGTTAAATAGCAATTATTATTACGATAATGATGTAAGTCTGTCAATGTCACAATTTGTTTGAGGTTATAAAACAACCGGTCGTTCCATACCTCAGGGTAAGTTGCAAAACAACCAAACAACGAAACAACTACACTCTGAGCCTCTGAACGCACTCCTGGTTTCATAAGTTCATACGTTGACTGAAGCACACTCAGCACAGACCACAGTGCACAGATGACTGATGTGAATGATGTGATGTCATGAACAAGGGGCCGTCCCAAGCGTCATAGTGTAGTTGTTCGGTTGTTTTAACTTAGTCCAAGGTTCGGAACGACTCGGGTTATTTTTATTTTTTATTCCTGATGGGTTAGCCTTTGACCACTATCTCACCTGATGGTAAGCATGACGTGTCGAAGATGTTGTTCAGGCTAACCTAGAAATACTGGTTCGAAATTTGAATTAAACTTATCTTTTTATTCAGTCAACAAAAAGATCTCAACCGTCACTAAAAAAGCTTTTGCGTAAAATTTTCATACAAAATGTAAGGGAAAAGTTTTTTTACAATTTGTGACTTTTTGAGTACTCCAACGATGGTTGGTCCCATAGCAGTTTTTGAACAGTATTAAAAATAGGATCGATTGGCATCAAATAATGTTTTTGTGTAAAATGGTTATTTTCTTGCTAACTGTATTTATTTTTAAATCTGTGAATGTGCATCAAAATTCCATAAAAAATATAGATAATCTCCTAAGACCAGCTGTAACGGATAAGGCACTTCCCCTTACTGTCCCGCTGAAAGATTCCACCCTGTAAATAACAAAATTCCAACCAATATAAGTGCTGAAGATAATGAGGTAACTTTTGTTAATAGAGGAAGCTTAATATTGACGAATTTATAAAGGGTAAACTATAAGTATTTGTTAGTGTTATAAATGTTGTTATTTGTTTATATATAGGTAATATTATAAGTGTGTTTAAATGAATCGGTTCGACATTTTATCTAGTAGAGATAGAGGACAAATCTATTTTTAAGACTATTACTTGTAATATACATATTCTCGCAAGACTATGAATGAATGAATGAATAACACTATTAAAATCCTCCTTGTATATTTTTTATTACAAGGAATTAAAATAATTTGCATTAATGGTCTCTCATGACTGACATGATCACTGACCACCATTCGGACAAAAAATCCTTACCTATTTTGTATCGGGAAACATATTCAACTGTCATGTGAAGTTTTACCTGTACATTTTTATATTAGTTATACTCTCTTGTGAACCTAGCTATATTTAAATTAGTTATACTCATAAATTGCATGTAAATGTAGCCTAAGTTTCGGTATGAATAAAGTTTATATATCGATCGGGCTCGAGTGAACGTAAAAATTTACCGAGGTTAAATCCGGACAGCAGTCAGTAACTTTTACGTTCACCCAGTAATTTCTGAACGCGCCTAATTTATTCAAAGATTAGAGTGTTCTTGCTGGAGACTCTGTAATCTGTGGTGTGGCATTGCTCTGTAATCTTTGACTAAAATAAACAAACAAAAGTGTATTTTGGTATGTACTCTATTTTTATCAATATTATACGTGAATACCTCTACCAGTACACGGTGCCGAAGTTTTGAAAAGAAGTACATACGACTAGTTAACATATTGACAATATGAGCCAGAGACGCAATAACAGGTCGGAGGTTGACGACGACGATCCCAGCCTTGATGAAGCTATCACCAAATGTGTCCAATACATCCTAAGCCGGGAAAGTAGTAAGATTCCCGTGAAACGCGCTGAAATAGTGAAAATGTTGAGTACGGCCTGTGAAATCCCTACAAATAAAATAAACTTTATTATAGTTGGGGCCAATAGGAAATTAAAACAGGTCAGTATAAATTAAGTCCACTAAATTATCCACCAAATAGAAAACATGTCCTGTATTAGCTCATCAACGTAAAGCGTTCATCCGTTACAAAATGATTGCATAAAATATATGGGTCTTATTCATAATCGTTTCAAAATGATAGATAGGTTATGGCATTGGAACTGCGAATAACCCTATTATAAAGTTATGAAATTATTATGAATAAGGAGGTACATATTAAATATATATTTCTCGGAAATTAAAAGCTTCTTTACATCAGGTTTAAAGCAAATCAGAAGACCTAAATTTCTAGAATTCTTTATTTACTCTCCCAAAAGGCGTCCATCCTCCCTGAATACCCATTCCAATCCTCATCTTGCAGGACACTCATCATAATCTCACTGTACCTATCCCGTCTTAAATTATCACCACTGTGGGGTGTCTGTCATAATGTATCACATATGTTGTCTGCAAAGTATATTACTCCAGGTACTGCTGACATCTTCCATCACTGATGTGCACTGAATACTGTCTTCACAGTCACTGTTTATATGTAGCAATTTAATCTTCATAGTTAGGCATTGCCTATTCAGAGACCAGTACAAGTATACCAGTTAAAGTGTCATTTCCTGCAGCATACAAGTAATGTTTCAAGCTAAATATGTACTCACCTTCCACAGCTTCGGCTATGTATTAATTTACTGACTATATGTCTAATACTATCTACGAATAACTATATTAATTTATCTTGCTAAGCTAAATTCATATCTTATTTGTTTTAGTAAGTAGTGTTACTACACTACTTATAATAAGGTAAGTTTTTCGAATGCTTATTGCTTAACCCATTGGCATCGGCGATAATGATAACAATAGAATTTCATTCATAACTAGGACATAGTGGTCCAGACGATGCCACCTTATTAAATAGTTTGAAGCGCTCGTAGTGAAGTTTAGTTAGCTGTTCTCAACCGATCAGCAAAGTTAAGCAACGTCGCGCGCGGTCATGAGTTGGATGGGTGACCGCTAGTGACATTACTACTGAGCGCTTCCGTGCTTCGGAGGGCAAGTTAAGCCGTCGGTCCCGGTTGTTGTCTTAGGATGGCAGTCGTTATAGCATGGTTGTAGGGCATTTTGCGAATGCCCGCCTGGCTAGCTACCACCCTCAAGTAGAAAATCTGTCGCCAAGCACCTAACGGTGTGTTCCGGCAGCTGTCCTTGAGAGCCAGTACTTCTAGGTTAGCCTGAACAACATCTTCGACCACATCATCACTTACCATCAGGTGAGATAGTGGTCAAAGGCTAACTTATCAGGCATAAAAAAAAAACTAATAATGTATTGTTTATAAATAATAAATTAAAAAAAAAAGTTTACAGAAATACTACTAATTTAAGACTGCCAAGGCAACTGCAGTGTCTTGTTATACAAGCTTCCAAGTTGCAGACTAGCAGTGGCAAAGCATTTGAAGAACCTGGTTCCCCTCAGCAGGCAGCTAGCACTGGACCATACCTGCAGTGATAGGTACTTACACTTTCAGGCTGCACATAAGCAATTCTCACTTGCCAGTGCTATCACTTGCATGTGTGCAATTTATGATGCTAGTTTATCGTACCTATGATAAGTTTGCAATTTTTGAGTGTGATGAGATGAGTAAAAACATATTTTAATAGGTTTTATAGTTTAAAATTATACTCTAAGTATAGTATAATTTGCATATATTTACTTTGATAAGTACATTTAGTTTTTATTTAATAGTAGCTACCTACACCATAGGTTCCTATTATGTAGAAATTATTATCATCTGGTAATTATATTATAATTCTTTGAATCGTACCTACACTGCATATATATTAGTAAAACTAGCTGTACCTGCGAATTCATTCGCGATTGCCGTGTCTGCAAACTAATTATTCACATTTGAGCACTGTTTATATTATATTAAGCAACACTGTAGTCTACGGTGAAGCACTCCTAGTAAAGCATAGCTCAGAAAGGAGCTTTTTACTTTGGGTTTGTAAACTCCCGGGTTGAATTTTCCATAAGACAGTAGTAAAGTAACTCAGAGAGTTCCTTCGCGGTTCGCACAATAAATTCACTTCCATTGTGCAGTCTCCAAAATGTATACGGTAAAAGATAGATAGTAAAAAAAACTGATCGTGACGAATGTTCCAATTTTAGAGTTTTATCTTAGCAAGCTGGCAGATCTAAATAAGGATGCTGAGCTACCCGTGGGGTGCCGAGCTGCCCATGGGGTGCTGGGCTGCCCGTGGGGTGCCAGGCTGCCCGTCGGATGCCGGAATGCCCATGGGGTGCCGGGCTGCCCTTGGGGTTCCGAGCTCAATCGTCACTATTCTAACAAAAAAGAATAATTTAAATCGGACTATGCGTTCATTAATTACAACTAAGTAACATTTTGACTTTCATCCCCTTTCCCGAGGGAACCATGCTGAATTTCGAGATAAAAAGTATACAACTGATGTTTTACATTAGGTAATATCTGATTTAAGCTATCTACACCATAATGTATCTAAACCATAATTTTCTCATTATAATTATAGTTTTTGTCTCAGAGTTCCAAGATACAGGCGCATGCCTATTTTGGACCTCGCTGGATAATGTCTTTTTAGTTCAAATTTGTCAACAATTGTGCTCTTTAATAAGTGTATGTTATAGTTATGTAACTCTTTCTGAAAATAAAACATTATTATTATTAATAATAATCTTCTTCTTAGTATGAACTATAATCATGTTAAGTTTCATTGAATTCCATTAAGTAGTTTTGGAGTGATACGCGGCCGGGATACAGACGGTCAGACAAACAAAAATAAAAAAAAAATACAGTTTTGGCATCAGTGTCAGCTACAGAGTGCACTCATATTTTTTTGTCCAAAATATCTTCAATGTACAGAATTGGGTCTGTTACAGTTTTATTATAAGTATAGATTATAATGGTGGATATAACAGAAAAAAAATATATTACAAATCATAACCTTAAATTTGTTTATTGTATTATAGGAGTCTTATTTCTTAAATCACAGAGTTCTCATTATTGTCCTTTATTTATTCTAATAAAACTTATGTACTCAGAATTAATAAACTCCTTTTAATTTAAAATGTGCATGCAAAATCATCAATAAGAAACAGTAATAATTATTAAAAATTATTTAACTGCACGTTTATCTAGATAATGTTCTCGAAAATAAAAAAGCGTCAACCATTTTGTCGAATTATGAACGTCGTAGTTTATTACAAAAATATCCGGCCGACGAAAAAATATGCTCACTTTCAACACTCATAGGCAAAACTGATCTAAGGTATGTGTATGCCTGTGTGAAATAACGAAACCACAGTTCCGAGATTTCTATGTTAATTTATTGATACAAAAGCGCTTTCCACAATAGCCAACACCTCAACTTTAGGTTAATATGCATCCGATAATCCGATCTGGGGGCCAACTACAATCTCTTAATCAGTCTTTTAAACCTTACATTTACTATTTTATTTCACACCACCAAATATGATTGGAGTAAACTTACTTTAAAACTCCAACATGAGAGGAGGCTGCAAGCATTGATGATTCAATGCTTGTAATAGTAATTTGTGCGATAGAGATAGCAATAAATGATCATTATTGTTTTAATTACGGCCATGGTACAGATCTTAGCATTCATATTTTAAGATTGCAATGATGATGTTTATTATTCGTAATAGTTTTTAAGAGACATAAGTTAGGCCCTCAGACAGAATAAAAAAAAACTGGTGACATTATTACGACCTAAAAATCAATCTTGACTCATTATAATAATTATAGAAATAAAAATGAGATTCAATGTACAACAGTTTTACGTATATTTATTTATTTTACGCGAAAATTTTGTAGAAACCTCAATCTAATCTTGATCACAGACTTTATCGCTTTTTGACTTATGCTGCAATAAGTGTCAAGTAGGTACCAAGTGATTTGTGCAAGGCTGTGGTTTTTCCACATTATAGATATCGGGGAAGGATTAAATTAAGGGTGAACTGGCCGGCTCGTTCTCCATACAAACGCGGTAGGGTGATCACTACCTTAATTGAGGATTTAGGTCCAAAACAAAGCATAATACCGATTGATCTCATCATTACATAGGCTTGTATGATGCCGAAATTTTAATAAGATAATTAACTTGAGAGTTATGAGCTTCGAAACATTTTCATACAACATTTTCGAGGCTCATAACTGTCAACTTAATTATCTTTTAAAAATTTCGGCATCGTTACAAGCCTAGATAATGACGAGATCAATCGGTATTATGCTTGATTCTGAACCTAAAATCTCAAATAAGGGAGTGATCACCCTACGGCGTTTGTATGGATAAGCGACCGGCCAGTTCAACCTTAAAACAATATTGCAAAAAAAGGAAAGAGTACAAATTGGGTCTTTTGCTTGCGATGTACTCATATAACCATAATCATTTTTAACCAAAAGGTCAAAAGGTCTATTGCGCCTATGTGGATTTGGAAAACCTGTAAGTAATAATAAAAATATATATTTTGCAGCTTATTATGTTCCAGGTATACGGCTACAAGCTGATCCAAGTGGAAGCCAAGAGTGGTATCCAGTACATAGTGGTGCTTGACCAGAAATGCGACTCAACACCTTCAGTTCTCATGGAGGCATACCATCGGAAGTTGTTGACAGCAACGCTGACACACATCTTTATGTCTGGGGCACCAGTAAAAGAAGGTAATAAAATAACAATGCAGACATCCACGGCAGCATACCAAACGTGCCTTGCCTCATTCTTATTACTCGCGAGCTTGCGTCGAGGCGTGAAATATAGCGCAGCGTTGATTTATGTGTATTGTAGTATTGTTCAATTCAATACAACGAATGCTGAACGGCTTGAGTTGCCGGTTGGATCTGTGTGCGTCAATGACGATCACGTCTGCACTAATCATTATACTTCACAGAGCTCTCTTTTTTAGATTTGTCATCATATTGGCTATTTTTTTTTTTTTTTTATTTTTTTTTTATGCCTGATAGTTTAGCCTTTGACTACTATCTCACCTGATGGTAAGTGATGATGTGGTCGAAGATGTTGTTCAGGCTAACCTAGAAGTACTGGCTCTCAAGGACAGCTGCCGGAACACACCGTTAGGTGCTTGGCGACAGACTTTCTACTTGAGGGTGGTAGCTAGCCAGGCGGGCATTCGCAAAATGCCCTACCACCATGCTATAACGACTGCCATCCTAAGACGACAACCGGGACCGACGGCTTAACGTGCCCTCCGAAGCACGGAAACGCTCAGTAGTAATGTCACTAGCGGTCACCCATCCAACTCCTGACCGCGCGCGACGTTGCTTAACTTTGCTGATCGGTTGAGAACAGCTAAGTAAAATTCGCTACGAGCGCTTCAAATTTGAAAAAAGCAAACAATTTATGACATTACAAATTATTGTAGTATATTTTTTTGTTGCGGGCGGGAATCGAACCCGCGTCCCCGATTTCGCGCCGGATGCCTAAACCATTCGGCCACCGGAACATACTTTTTCGAAACGAAACTCTAGCAATGATGTCGCTAACATTATCTAACTATGATTACAATTGTTTTGGTCCCGGGCGGGAAACGAACTCACGTCCTCCGATTTCGCGCCGGATGCCTAAACAAAATAAAACTGACCTCTACGATTTGTGCTCCAATAATTTCTATATATTATGTGATTTTCGCTCATCACGCGATAGTGCTTGTGATCATATTTAGAAATGCAAACAATTTTACGTCTATTGTTGTATACTATTTGTATATTTTTATATTATTTCAGATGAGATGTGGAAATTTTTAACAGAAGCAGGACTTCTTGAGGTGAATGATCACGCAGGACGGAAGATACTAACGAACACATTTACGAAGCAGTTATACCTAACACACATTAAGGTAAGCGGCTTTGTGTGTATGAAATGGAGGCTGGTGCATTTGCCTGCACTAAAATGATGCATAAAATTTCACAATTTTCATCATTCTCATACGCTGATTCCAATAATGTGCGGTAGTACAACAAGACGGTATCTTTCGAAAGAGAACTACCTCCTTCGAAAAAACAATGCGCTTGAGACGGTGAGATTCTTTACTCGCGTATGACGTCTTCCAACGGGAGGATATGGGATACTCCATATATTACAAAAATTAAAATAAGAGTAAAAATTATAGTCTTGTGCGGTATTCGAACCCGCTATAGCCGGGGTATGCTCTAACCGCTAAGTCAACATGAAATAAGACATGACTAGAATTTCTAATTTTAAAACTTCTATTTTTGGCCTAGCCACCTCACACCATCATCACTTAAGGATGCACTTGCCGACGGCTCGAACTTATCAGCGGGCGAGGCTACAAAGCATGCTATTTCACCTATACCTTTGTGGGAAAGGGTAAGACTCCGTGATGAGTAGTACGAAGATAGTGATCGCGCATCACACACCCGTATTGCATCTACGCTAATTACGCACACTTGTTTGCGATATATCAATGAAAGCCGAACCATGCCGAACGAATTACGATGTTTGACGACGGACGGAGATAGTGTCTCAAGCTACGTCACGACGTGTGTAGGTATTTCTTATAAAATAATATTATATATTCACAGAGGAATACATTTTGGTTCGGACAGTAGGTACCTGTTGTTATAATTTTCGTTCGTTTTATAATAACATACTGATGTTATTTCACCTATAGTAGGTAAATATTTAGTAAGTAGGTACAATGATTTGTAGGTACATAGTAAATGTATTAGTTTGTTCTTTTCATATTGATGTAGTAAATATTTACCTACAATAATTATTTATTACATAATTAGCAAGTTACTGCTTTTACTACAACATATTTTGTAAAGCAGTGACGGCTCAGTGGCATAGGTTATGGCGACGGGATTCGAACCATGGACCTGCTGCGCGGAAGCAGCAGGTCCATGGTTCGAATCCCGTCGCGGGCTTAATCTTCACCGCGTGGTAGAAGAGCATTTTACGAATGCCCGCCTGGATAGCTACTACCCTCAAGTAAAAAATCGGTCGCCAGCACCTAAAGGGAAGCAGTGATGGCTCAGTGGCATTGGCTATGGACTGCTGCGCAGCAGGTCCATAGTTTGAATCCCGCCGCGATATTGAGCTTCACCGCGTGGTGGAGAGTTCGTAGCGAAGTTTACTTAGCTGTTCTCAACCGATCAGCAAAGTTTAGCACCGTCGCGCGCGGTCATGAGTTGGATGGGTGACCGCTAGGACAATACTACTGAGCGCTTCCGTGCTTCGGAGGGCACGTTAAGCCGTTGGTCCCGGTTGTGGTCTTAGGATGGCAGTCGTTATAGCATGGTGGTAGGGCATTTTGCGAATGCCCGCCTGTATAGCTACCACCCTCAAGTAGAAAATCTGTCGCCAAGCACCTAACGGTGTGTTCCGGCAGCTGTCCTTGAGAGCCAGTAATTCTAGGTTAGCCTGAACAACATCTTCGACCACATCATCACTTACCATCAGGTGAGATAGTGGTCAAAGGCTAACCTATCAGGCATAAGAAAAGAGCATTTTGCGAATGTTCGCCGGGATAGCTACCCAAGTAGAAAATCTGTCACCATGCAACTAACGTGAACTCAGTGGCATTAGCTATGGACTGCCTCGCAGCATGTTTATAGTTCGAATCCCGCTGCAGGCTCGAGCTTCACCGCTTGGTGGAAGGGCATAGGGCATTTTGCGAATGTTCGCCTGGCTAGCCACCATCCTCAAGCAGAAAATCTGTCAGTAAGCGCCTAACGGGAAGCAGTGATGGGCCAGTGGCATTAGCTAGTGACTGCCGCGCAGCAGGTCCATGGTTCGAATCCAGCCGCGATATTGAGCTTCCCCGCGTTGGTGAAGAGCATTTTGCGAATGCTCGCCTGGATAGCTACCACCCTCAAGTAGAAATTCTGTCACTAAACACTTAACGGGAAGCAGTGATGGCTCTTAGCAATGGACAGCCGCGCAACAGGTCTATGGGTCGAATCCCGCCGCGGGCATGAACTTCACCGCATGGTGGAAGGTTGTTTTGCGAATGCTCGCCCGGCTAGCGAGCTTTGAGATGAGAGCCAAAATGTCGTACCGATTTCAAAATCTGTCTCTAAGCGGTAATGTACGATGGCATGATGGATCTACCAATCCTGGTAGAACACATTTGGAATAAAAATTATCTACCTACCCGTAACTGATTTAAATTATTTCCAATAAAAATCAATAACTAATGATAGGTTATTTTTGATTAGGTAAGTGCCTACAATCATCGCTAAGTTTACCATATAAACTTTCGTACTACCTTAGGTATAAGTACCTACTACAAATATACATACTTATTCTACTAATTTACGTAGGTAGATACATGCGTGCCTAGGCAGGCCTATATGATAAATGATAATTATATCGTAGATAGGTAGGTATCTTCCATTGAGCTTTTAATTCTAACCCTTTACTACTTTGTGTTAGGTAGGTACTTTCTCGAAGCTATATTACTGCTTAGACTATATTCTAAAAAGAATGCGGACTACCTACGTATGGACGTAGGTAGTCCGAGAAAGCTGCATTTGGTTAGATGTGGTATGGACCACATCTAACCATATGCAGCTTTTTATATTGTCGTAAGTGTTGCTAAAATGATTAGGTACTCACCATAGCTATCATGACCTGCGTATTGACTAATACCTACTAGGTACTAACTTCGGTGAGAGTAGGTGAGTACCTAGACATAGTTACGTATTTATATTACCCAAGTACCTACCTATCTATATGGATTATGGCGTCCGACACTTACTATCACGCACAAACTAATCAAATGCGAAAGAAAATCCGGTCCCCAACTCCCAACATATGTAAATATATATATATAAGTACGTAAGTAGGCATAGGCACTATATATTGGTAGTGTATACATACGTGCACACCAAAAAGCAACAGGGCATTCCTACAATATAATATTATGTTCTAAGATCGCGGCGCGATGCACGTGACTTTTGGTAGTGTGCGTTTTGTTAATTATATATTAGTGTGCTGCGCATGAGACCCGCCCGCCCGCTTCCCTCACCGCGGAATGGAAGTATTGACATGAGATGCCCAATATTTTGAACGAAAAACTAGCGCGCAAAACTATGTGTGCCGACCTTTGGCTTTAGGATGTTTATGATTATACTACTGGATGTATTTGTTTTCCAAAATGTTATCTAAAATGATCATGAACTGAGCTATGCTTCTATGTAAATAATTTTAGGGATTTCATGCTCTATAAGTCGTTTATTTACGACTAAACATGCGCTAAAATTTGTGATATTACAGGGATGTTTCGAGGCTTATAACTATCATGTGAAGATTTTTTTTACAAATCGGTGCCAAGACAAGCCTTGATAATGAAGAGATAAATCGATATCATGCTTAGTTCTCACGGAAAAAAAAGATTGCGTCAAATCAAGAATATATCTATTGGTCAAGACATTCCGTGTTTCATATATGGGGAAAACAATATATTCTTGTGATTAGTAAATATTTGTCTTGTTAATAATTTTTCGTGCAAGTATTTATATACTTTAACTAAGATTATTATTTACTTATTAAAAAAAAGTAGTTATGTCTCTGTCTAAGTAAATCATTGTTCTAATTTAGAGAATCTGAAATTCTCAAATTTAAAACAATCCTTACTTGAATAAATGAACTCATACGTTCACTCATTCATTAGATTCTAATAAGAAAAAAATATATTTTACTATTAAGTACATAAATAGTTCAGTTAAGATATTATTCTTACTTCTAGTAAAATATATTCTTCTGAGTATATATTTTAATTAGACCAACAAAAGAGTTTTCTTCGTACAAGAAAATTACTTTTAGGTAAACAAAAAATCTTCTTATCTGAATATTGTAACTTATTTAAGTTAAGAAACCATAATTCTGGCTTTAACACTTACATGTTTTCATACGGAGATCAGTTTATATAGAACGAATAATAAATGTTCTCCAGTGAAGAATTTTCAGTTCTCATTTCAATATTAAGTGTTTTACTGTAAGTAATTTTGATCTTAGTATTCTAATGGGTGTTTTACCCGAAAAAGTTGTATTGATTGGTTCAAAAGAATTTGTATTTTGCACGAAGATCGAATTGTCTACGGATAGAATATCAGATTTCTTGACTCGACAATGGAATTTCACTGGAAGAAACCTCAGTTCTTGTTCAAAATAATTACATGTTTTACATTTAAATTTTAGTCGTCTTGGTAAAATAATAGTGCGTTTTATTGTAAGAAGTTTCATTACTTGGTTCAAGTCATTACATATTTCATACGGAAATCAGATAATATATTGATAAGACTATCCATTTTCTAGCTTCAACAATAGTGTATTTTAGTAGAAGGAGTCTTAGTTCTTGGTTCAACTCTCTAAATTTTTCATATGGAGATCAGATTATATAGTGTGAAAAATATAAATTATCTTGGTTCAATAATAGAGCGTTTTACTGGAAGGAGTCTCAGTTCTTAGTTCAACTCATAAAAGTGTTTCATATGAAGATCAAATAGTATTTTGTGAATAATATCAATTATCTTGGTTCAATGATAGTGCATTTTACTATAAGAAGTCTCAGTTCTAGGTTCAACTCATGAATTGTTTCATACGGAGCTCAGATTTGTTTCATCTGAACTCCATATATATTGTACAACATATTAATTATTTTATTTCAATTATAGTGTTTTGATTGGAAGAAGTCTCAGTAAATAAATATATTGTAAATTACAGCAAACTGTGAAATTGTTAATGAAGCACGCAGATTTCAAGAAGATATCGTTGTTCTTCAAAGTATTATTAATACCGTACTACCTAGATAAGAACTTCTTTATTTGAAACTGAAACTTCATTGAAATACAAATAAAACTAACAATTACGTAAGATTTTCCTTAGTATGCAATGAGATATACCTACACAAAAACCTTTTATGAATAAAAAAAAATTGAATAAACTGTGCTTCGAATTTCATCATTGAAATACTGGATAAGAACAAGATAATTGATATTTTCTACTATATACAATAAGATATTCATATAAAACTTTTAGTTAGTCAACAAGAACAAAAACTCACTTACAGAAAATAGCCAGCCTGGTGCACTGTCCAGATCTTCCAATCTGATCTCCGCCTTTCAAGTCTGCAAATAACGCAGGTTAATAGTTAAGTGTAGTTCTAAAATGGATCAACTAAAAACATCTATCATCGTAAAAATAAATAAAATACAATACATATTCTCAGTTGAAAATTATTTATTTATAAAATAAATTAAGAAGCATACAATTTTATATTATCATTATCAAAAATATTATACATAATTGTAACAGTTATGTACTGCGCCCCGCGGTTACACCCCGCGTGGTGATGGATGATGATGAAAAGTATCCTGTGTTAATCCAGTGCTTTATCGACCTCCATACCAAATTATATCAAAGTTGGTCCTACCATTTGAGCGTGAAGAAGTAATAAACATACAAACACACTTACAAACTTTCACCTTTATCTACCACCAAATAATATGATTTTTTTCTCATTATAATCAGCACCACATTTTATGTTACGTTATAATATAAAGTATGGTTGAACACTTTGCTTGTTGAGTCGAGCCTTTTCTTCACCTCCTCCAGTTCAGTTTGGATATCTCCAGGATCCTAAAAAAAAGAGCTACAGTGAAAATATTGCACAATCCATAAACTTTTTATAGATGATAGGCATATTTTGACCACAATCACATATTGTTGAGTAAGTGGTAAAATATACCAAACAGGTTAAACCTAAATAAAATTAAAACTGTCTTTCAAAGTCAGCTTCCAGAAGGCCCCGTTAGATGAATATCACACATAAATCATCTAAACTGCAAGTTAGCGGTTAATCAGCGGTTAATCATTATTATAATCTATACAGAATCATGAAATATGATTAGGCACACTTTTTAATTTTGTAAACTAACTACTATATTACTATAAAATACTGCCTGTGTATATATATGTTATATTATAGTATGTAATAGATAATTTGATGAGATATCCTAACATCATAAGAAAAATATATAATATAATATTTTTTTTAATTGTTTAAATAGGTATGTGTTTTATACTTGATGAAATTACCTGAAAAACAATAACAAAGTTCACAATCTGCTCCAACGTGGGAAAAAATGTACTCTTGTTTAGTCTTCCTCTTAGGGGTATTGAGTAGCGTAACACTTGTGTTTCATTGGTTAATTTTTGATCTGGAATGGAAAAAAAACACATGTATATTCTTGAATATAGGTTTATCTAACAAAAAAAATTATGTGTATATAGTGTAGAGAGGATAAGTATATATATATAGATCGAAATCCATTCTGAATAACTAACGAGGAACAGACACATATACAAACACAAACATACATTCGCATTTATAATAATTATAATATTTAAGGATTATTTACCAACATCAGCCTGCTGTTGATCTCTATCATAAAGAGTTATCTTTAATTCTAGATATGAGTAGGTATGTAATACAATAATAATTATGTATTACGAACCGGCCGATCGTTAACTTGGCTGTACCAACTTAGTGTAACCACACAGCACGTTCCAGGCAAAGAAAATCTAGCAGCCTCTATGATGGATATTTTTGACTATCTACAGTTATTTATATAGTAAGGAACAAACTTACCTAAATGAACACTAGTTGGTTGCTATCTCAAGCACAACTTGAACAAATATTCACTTTATAACACTATATTAAACAAAATTTACGAAAATGCCATTGGCCATGCCACGGCGCGTGTACCTTTCACTCGCAACGGAAATTGTGTTGTGTGTAGCCAACATCGCCCTTATAAAGTCCCGAAACATATTCGTATCATGATTATTACCAAATGAGCACATTCGAATAACTTTTCATGTAGGTTGACGATTTGTGTTAAATACAGCCAGTATTTGTAAGAAATAGTTGATTACCTATGGCTGTATTATTAGAGAGTCTGTACATATTTGAAATTATTATGAAAGATCGTAAAAAAAAAAACAGTGACAATCACGATTACAACACAAAAAGTAAAGATAAAATCGCGGTACCAGGTTTTAGTTAGCAAAGACAAAAGTAAAAAGGTTAATTGTGTGCGGTTTTATAATAACATTCCCTAACATATTACAACGCTCACAGAAGGAAAGTTCAAGTTGCACGTGGAAAATAATTTTGATTAAGAAATCCTATTCCAGTTTGTGATTACATAAACGACAAAAATGCTTGAACAATTCCTCTCCTCCACTCCTCTGCCAAGCTATCATCTGTCCCCTACGTAATTAAAAGAAATATTGAAAATATTTTATTATACAGTATGTAAAATATTGTTAAAAGACATTTAAATTAATGGTCCCGAGTTTTTTGCCCGTTGTTCTTGCAGTGGCTCTGTAAATTTTTTTGCTGAACGTGGCAGTACATTGTAGAATATTTCAATATTAAAATTTGTAAATGACCTTCATAAGAGCGTCGTAGATGCCTAAATTGAATCAATGATTGTGACTTTAACTTTGATTAAATATCATAACTTAACGAAATTTCTGATTCATCACAAGTTTAGTTTTTGTGATAGACCTCGTGAGTATTGTATAGGCACCCAAACTTAACAAATAGGTCCTCTAGGCCTTGGCCTTCGCCACTTATGGCGGTGAGTATGAACTGTCACGTGGGGGGTCCATAGGTTCCTGCAGCGGGTTTAAGATTCAGTGCATGGTGATAGGGCATTTTACGAATGTTCACCTGGCTAACTTTCATACCACTTTGAATTAGGAAATGAGAAACCGAGACCTAAAGGTAATAATCGGACAGTTTTAAAACATTTTTTACTTCAGATACGAATCAATATATTGGGGCACTAACGGGTTTCAAACCCTGTCGCTTTGCCGTTGTACTATGAGTATATTAGACTCCCAGCTATTATCTGACTATTAGCTGAGTAACCTTATATTTTTCAAATTAAAATTTACATATTTTATTCTTAATATGAATTGAAACAAGCTTATTCAGCATGCAATATAACGATAACGAATAGTATTCTTAGGTTCAGTAGTTTCCCCACATCAAGGGAGAACTAGACAAAACTAAAATATTGCAACACTAAATAAAATCTGGAACAGAAAAAACCATCTCAAACTAAAAACTGAGTACTTGGTCTGAAAATAGACATTTTTAATGGAGAAATAGTTATTCTTGACTGGAAATTTGTCTTTTTACTTTAAAATTCATGGTTTTGATTGAAGAGCCAGTGAAGAAAACTGTTTTGTTTTAATTATGTGTGTTTTTTTATTCCTGATATGGTATGGTGGGGTGCCGGGCTAAAATGTCACCCCCCATCTCTACCCGTGGATGTCGTAAAAGGCGACAAAGGGTAACACACCAGAAGGTGGGCAGCAGCGCCTTCTGAGGAATATATACCTTAAACTGCAATCCCCAAGCCGCCTGCCCAGCGTGGGGATTATGGCAAACCCTCTTAATGGGGGATGCTCTATTCAGTGGACAATCCGGCTGATACAGTATGATGTGTATCATTTACTAGTATGTAGATATATATTTGTTTGACTTCTACATTTAATGGTTTAAAACTCTATTATATTATTATTTATATTAATGTTTGTTAGGACTAGCAAAAGTCAACCCTAAGAGGTTGTTAGCATTTTACCAATAATCCTGTATATTTGTAGACCAAAAAAAACATGTTAAGCCAAGATTGCTTTTCTTTATTGAAGATGAGTAACTAATGTTACAATCTATCACTTTGCATTGAAAACTTTAATATTCTTCATGTAAGATACCTAAGTCACTCTCTACAGTAGAGATATATTTTCTTGGTTCAACGTGGGATATAGTTTGATCTCTTAACCTAAGAATGTCGTATCAAATATCAATCAAGAACATGGTACACTTAAGTTCAGTATTCGTTTTCTGAAGTGAAGATGAATAACTTCAACAATTAACAATATATCATTATTGATTCAAAAACTTAAAATTTTTCATGTAATATGAGTCATTATCTGCAATTGAAATTTATTTTCTTGGTTAAATAAAGAGTACAGTTTGCTGTGATGCTAATGCCTCTTAACCTAAGAACAACGTATCAGTAATCAATCAAGAATGATTTTTCTTTACTGAAAATGATTTACGTTAGCAATTGAGAATTATTCATTATTGACTTGAAAACTTTGAAATTCTTCATTTAATATAAATCACCCTTTGCAATCGAGATTTAGTTTTTTAGTTATAAAATAAAATGGTTTTGCCTTAACACTAATGTCTCTTTACCTAATAATACCGTAACAAATATTAATCAAGAATAAATGTTTAAGATCAAGATTTGTTTTCTTTACTGAAGATAAATTACTATAACAATTAAGAATATATGATTATTGGCTTAAAAACTTTAAAATTCTTTTAGTTAGATAAGTTTCTGTCTATAATGGACATGTATTTTCTTTGTTCAATAAAAGATATTGTTTTCCTGTTAATCGAAGATTCTTAACTAAAGAATACAATATCAAATAAATATTAAGAATAATCAAACACAAATCAAGATTTGATTTCTTTACTAAAGATGAATAAATACAACAACTAACAATCAATTACTTTTGCTTTGACAACTTTAAAATTCTCTATCTAATATAACTCACTTCTGCAGTTGAGATATTTGTCTTGGTTATATCAAGTATATAGTTTTGTTGTAAATCCAATGTATCTTAGCATGACAATACAAATTCATAGATTAATAAAACAATATATATCTCAGATTTAGAAAACTGACATTTTTAAGAGGAGAATAATTTTCTTGCTCGGACATATGTATATCCTTGTCATTTACTTCTCTCAATTATTTTAAATGAACAAAAGAAATATCTTGTATTAAGCCCATTGTTGTTGAAAGAATGGAAATATTTTCTTAATCCAATAAAACGTTTATTATTCTTGTATAAAATTTCAGATTTCTTACGCTAACTCCGTACGTAATTAGAATGAGAATTCATAAAATATTTCATTCAAAATGATACTATTTTCTATAGTTAAGACCAAAAATATCTCTGACCAAAAGTTATACTCTTGATGTAAAAATATATGGTGAGAATAATATTCTTTATCTTAGAGAAAATGACCTTACTTCACTCAAAACAATATTTTTATTTTAAGTAAATATATACTTGAGATTAAACAACACTCCCGAGAATAATATTATTCTTGGATTGACACTTTGTCAGGACCCATTTTTTTCCGTGCTGGACCTAAAACCTCAAATAAGGGAGTGATCATCCTACGGCGTTTGTATGGAAAAGTTACCGGCCAGTTCAACCTTAACAACAAGTGATGTCACGACTTTTCAAAGGTCACGACTAACCATCGTTTACCCGCGACTCACGATGTCGTCAGCCCATATAGAGGGGCCCTTCCAACTCTACATCCAGTGTAACCAGTCAAGAACCTTTCTTCCCCATTGATCAATTCGTCGAGCAATGTGGCCCGCCCATAGCCACTTCAACTTGTAAATTCTGAAAGCAATGTCAGTAAATTTGGTTCTTCAGCAATCTTCGTTTGGATATTGAGCGACTCTGAGCTTGTCCATAAGGGCTACATCTTAGTGTCATAAGTCAACACTGGCAACACGCACTGTTTTAAGACTTTGGTCTTCAGGCACTGCGAGATGTTTGACGAGAAGATGTCGCATAGTCTCCTGAACGCTACACATCCGAGTTGGATTTTTAAGGCGACCTCTCTCCCGCTTTCTCAATGAAATTATGAAATACTTTTAGATATATAGATAGATATAAACACTTTATTGAAACACCTTAAATAAAAATAGTTAAAACAGAAACGCAATTCAAAATAAGGTAACAATTGGCGGTCATATCGCTGAAAGCGATCTCTTCCAGACTTTTAGGAATTTTGACAAAAATAACCTGCAATCCATTCTAGTTGTACAACAGCATTATTTTAATTATAGGTGGGCGACGGAGACTTTGCTAAATACGTTTTCGATTGGGGCCAAAGAGCTACTGAAGAATGGCCCAAAATTGATGTCCTTCACAAAATGGCTAAGGTAAATATATAAATAAATAGGTAAATAATTTTTGAAGCAGTGATGGTTCAATGGCATTGGCTATGGATTGCCGCGCAGCAGGTCCATGGTTTGAATCCCGCCGCGGGCTTGAGCTTCACCGCATGGTGGTAAGGCATTTTGCGGATGTCCGCCTGGCTAGCTACCACCCTCAAGTAGAAAATCTGTCGCCAAGCACCTATCAGTGTGTTCCGGCAGCCTTGAGAGCCAGTAATTCTAGGTTAGCCTGAACAACATCGTCGACCACATCATCACTTACCATCAGGCGATTTTTTGCTTGGGTACTTAGAATACCCAAGAGCAAAACCAAATACGTTTTTGATGATTGGGCATTTTGAGAACCGAATACAATAAGAACACAATAAAATAATTAATAAAAGTAATTAATAGTGGGCAAAGAATACATACTACAAAGAGTAGGAGATTGGTTATATTTGCCTAAATCACAAAAATAGGCTAAAACACATTTTCCAAAAAATATTTAGGTTTTCTTGCATTTCTCCATAGTTTAAGGGAATTGCTTTCAAATGTTGTTCACGGGAATTTGTATCACTTTTTCAGCGTTCGATACAAAATGATCTAGAGTTTTTTTTTTATGCTGATAGGTTAGCCTTTGACCACTATCTCACCTGATGGTAAGTGATGATGTGGTCGAAGATGTTGTTCAGGCTAACCTAGAAGTACTGGCTCTCAAGCTGCCGGAACACACCGTTAGGTGCTTGGCGACAGATTTTCTACTTGGGGGTGGTAGCTAGCCAGGCGGGCATTCGCAAAATGCCCTACCACCATGCGAGATGACCATAGATGATCTAGAGTTAAAATAATTCATTTTATTTATAAAATTTTCATGATAAATCTATATTTAAGTAAACAACTTACGCGTCTTTTACTTTATCACAAATTTTTTTTTATTAATTCTTAGCATAAATTGGCATTAATTTCAGTCTCTAGGGATGAAATAGCTACTTTTTCCCTGTGTACGAAGAAACGGGTCTTTTTACCGATCTCAAAAAAGTAGGTGGTACACAGTTCGACTGTATTTTTTTTATGTTTATTACCTCAGAACTTTGAAATCGATTTTGACAATTCTTTTTTAAATAGATGTGATGTAAAATATTTTACCTTTAACTGTTTTACATGTTCTAGGCGTTCGACAAGGACGTCATCCATTGGTGTGAACAGTACAAAGAAGCGATGGGGGACGATGCAGTACAAGTCGAAGAATCATAGCAAATAAGATACTACAGATCTTAAAAAAAAAAAAATAGATTCAGGCGTTACTTTGCGGAAATCCATATATAATAATAACAAATATTTTTAAAATATTTTATGAAAACATCATTTTAATATTTTAATAAAACACTTAAAAAATACAAAAATATATCTAGTGACAATTCCGCCTAATTTTCCTGTTAAGCCGACGTGACGTCACAAGCGCCACGCAGCCAAACCGGAAGAATTTTCGACGCGTTTGGCTTCTACACGAAGCATCCTCAGGAGGTCTTGACTCTACGAGCGCTTGCTTTGATTCTCGATCGTGCGCTTGTAGAGTCAAGACCTCCTGAGGATGCTTCGTGTAGAAGGTTTGGCTGCGTGGCGTTTGTGACGTCACGTCGGCTAACAGGGCGATTAGGCGGAATTGTCACTAGATATATTTTTGTATTTTTTAAGTGATTTATTAAAATATTAATTTGATGTTTTCATAAAATATTTGTTATTAATACTACAGATCTTTTTACAAAGGCGCGGCGCCACTCCACAGTAAATTGATTCGCATGTGTACGGATAGGCCTCGTTTGTACACGTCTTAGTGTGGGCTTATCACCGAGTTTTAAACCTATAGAGGGGAATTGACGGTGCGCCCGATTTTGCAACTATTGTGTTATTTCTAACCAATGATATTATATATAAGATATGTTATATGGCGCACTGTGGCCCCATCTAAACGACCCCCGGGACAGTCTCCTATCTGACCGCACTCATTCAGCGAGAGACAGTTCAACGTGCGCGCGTCTCTTGGAGACTAGTGCCGGCAAAAACGTATCTTTGTTGAGACTGTATCATTTGTATCTGGATCAGTTCAAAGATTCGAATCAGTAGAGTGATTCATTTGCATCATTTGCATCAGTGACTCTAAACTCGATTTACTAGCGCAAATAAATTAAATAACCTTCATGAATCGTTTTTATTGACCTTGTTTGAGAAATTATGTAAAGTTTATAATATTGTGTTAGTTTTTTTATTTTATTAATTTCATTTGTCTGAAACTTCCACAGAAATCGATTTAAAAAAAAAAAACTTTTTCTATAATAATTACCTATGTATTTACAGTTCAACTCAGTTTACTCACTATTTTTATGAAGTAAAAGTCTATTAAACATCTTTTTAAAAGTGTATACGCTTTTTTATGCCTGATAGGTTAGCCTTTGACCACTATCTCACCTGATGACGTGGTCGAAGATTTTGTAAAGGCTAACCTAGAAGTACTGGCTCTCAAGGAAAGCTGCCGTAACACACCGTTAGGTGCGCGGCGACAGATTTTCTACTTGAGGGTGTAACACTTAATAGTTTTCTAATACAGCAGAAATTTGCAGATCCAACGTAATCCGGTTTTTTATCCGCAAACAAAGGTCAACTAAACAATAACAACAGGTCATCTTTCCTTACGCGTAATGCGTGCGTAGGTGAGCTAGTGTTTCCGTCTTTCTCAGTCATCCACTAGTAGTGAATAAGTGAGGGAGACGGCGCGGTGGTCGGCGATCTCCGACGCGACCGCGACTGCGCGACCCGACGCGCTTCGAACAGTCTATCTCACTCAATCGTATCAGTGAGCGCCGCGTGCCGATTGAAACCGAGATGCAATTGAGCGAATGATTCATTTGAAGCGATGTTAAAGATTCGAATCAGTGCATCAGTTTAAAGAAACGACTCACTGAGTCGTTTCCGTGAAGAGCGACACACCTCTATTTGAGACGCATATAATTATAAAAAAAATGTCATTTTGCTTGTACAGAGCTGTGGTAATAATTATAGGACAGTATACAAAACAAAAGGGATTATGTATCACCTATATGTCTACAGTATGGTAATTTATCGTTATAGTGGAACTAAAATCGATATCGTCAAACTCTGGTCCATAAATATATTTAGCCTTGAATGTAAAAAGGGGTGCCTTTTGTATGTTTGATACGAGTTTATGGTATACCAGTATACGTGTACCGATTTCAAAAACATATTTTTGTATTAAACAAATATACCTTATGGTAATATTAACGAACAAAATTGTATTTTTCCTATAGATACAAATCTCAAAAAAAAAATGGATTGAACTAACAAGAAGAGAAAATTGGTTTCCAGCATACTACAGCAGGGTTTGCTCCCGTCACTTTTCAGTGGAATGTTTTCATTTATTGAAAAGTGGTCGCTGATGTTCCGGACGGGAATCAAACCTGCGTCCTCTGATTTCGCGCCAAATGCCTAAGCCATTCGGCCACCGCAACCTTACTCATACGAGTCGAAAATTTGTTATCAAATTGTATTACTTTTGCATCAGATGAAGTCTGGTTGATGACCGCGCATCGTCCCCTTTGACGGTTTAAAAGTTTATCATTTCTGTAAGGATATTTCAAGCAGAATTGTGGAATAACACAACCAAATAATTATTCGAGATTTAATTACAACAACACGGTCTAAGGAAATTGTTCCTGTTATCACACAGAGCATGAATTATTGCAAAACTAAAAATATTAAATTATAGGGTTGCGTCATCGTTAGCAAGTTTAAAGCGAATTGCAAAAAATATTGTTATTTTTTACATTTACGATAGTTAAGAACGAGAGGACAGAGTTATGAGTCATATGCCATGTTAGCTTAGCGGTCAGGGCACACCGGCTTTAAGGGTGGATGGCACGGGTTCGCGCGGGGTATCAGCTAGGTATTATTGCTAACGCTCCTCCCACTTGCGTTAGCAATATCACTTTTATCTCAATAGGCCATCACGGAGGAATGATTTACACGATCAGCTTAAATATGTTGTACGATGTATTGATATCGATTATATTTACATAAGAATCACGTCCCATCACTATGAATTCAGGTGTTTACTTGCGTGGAGGTGGCTTAACCAATTAGAGCGCGTTTAGATTATAGCTACCTACTTTAGAGATAACCTAACCCCCTCGAGGCAGAGTTCACAAATTAAAGTCTTGAGTCTTGAAGCAGTGATGGCTCAGTGGCATTGTCTATGGACTGCCGTGCAGCAGGTCCATGGTTCGAATCCCGCCGCGGGCTTGAGCTTCACCGCATGGTGGTAGGGCATTTTTGCGAAATCCACGACCACTCTCAGGTAGAAAATCTGTCGCCAAGCACCTAACGGTGTGTTCCGGCAGCTGTCCTTTAGAGCCAGTAATTCTAGGTTAAGCCTGTCACACCTTCGACCATATCATCACTTACCATCAGGTGAGATTGTACCCGAAGGCAATAAAAAACATACCAGGTATTGTTAAAGTATACAATAGAACTTCTACGTGAGAGTGGGCTGTACGCATTGAATCAAGCCGCTAGTGGGACAGAGATAGCGCTACATAAGCATTATTGTTTCATGACGGCTATGGTACGGACCTCAGTATTCATATTTTAAGCTTGAAATAATGAATTACGAAATAAAATTGTAAAGGTATGTAAATTGTAGAGATGGTAGTAGGCCCCAGTGCATATGCGCTGAGGAAGCATCGCACCAGTTACTACTTATGTTCTTTTAAAGATTCCATTGCACAGAATATGCCATCAAGTTTATGGCCATATTACCTACATACCTAGATATCGTCCTTTTTCCCAGAGGGGTAGGCAGAGACAACGGATTTCCACTTATAATTAGGAAATTTCTAGGAACGATTTTCCTAATTTCCCCCAAGTGACGTCAGTTTCTACCAGAAAAAAAATTATAAGCAAGGGGTGTAGTGAATGTAACGAGAATAATTTGTCGAAGGATACTTGTTTAACATTGTATCTCTCGCATTTAGCCTGCTAAGTAAGCGAGCTTACAAAATTACAAAAAAAGGTAACAAATATGTTGGTATGATGGTTAAACAATAGGAACGAAAGCAGAATTTGAGTTATGATTCACTCACCACGGTAGTTCAATTGGCAGAACATGTGTTACCCGGTCCGAGGGGTCCTGTATATTCTGTGCTGAGGGGCGGATGGTCGCCGGCTCGACCCGCTCTTGGTTCAAGTTTTTCCTTTCTGTAATTTTGTAAGCTTGTCGAAAGATATTTTGAGTTTCCTTTTTTTACCTCTTTTTATTAAAACGAACTGTACATATCTTTCTATTTATTAACTTTCATTCGCTAATAATTGTTGTATTTTTATAAAATTGTTTAACAGTACGCTTATTGATATATCTTAATATTATTACAAGCACTATCGCGTGCTAAGGGAAAATATATATAAAAATTAATGGAGTACAAAATTGTTTGCCCAAGGCGGGAATCGAACCAAGTGAAGTAATACAATTGGAGCACGAAATTTCGGCTATTAATGCAAAGTCCAGGTGGCCGAGGAGGTTTAGGCATCCGACGCGATATCGGAGGTCGCGGGTTCGATTCCCGCCATGGGCATAAAATTTAGTACACCAATAATTTGTTATATAACGGTAATTGATGCCATCATTCATGCTGATCTGATGATGGAGTAGGGTAACGGAACCCTTGAGTGACTACTAACCAAATATCCATCAAAATTGGGCTCGTCAGATCTGTTTTAATGAGTCCCTGTACACCACATTGGTGTAGATTCCGACATTCTTATCTGAAGTTGTCTAAATTATAGTATGGTATTTCTGATGCATATATATATCTCTGAAATGTTTTATATATCAATTTTTAAGCAAGTTTCTTATTCAGATGTACCCACTTCTCGGCTAAAATTACAATTTTCAAATCATTTAGAAGAGTGTTTTTAAACTCCTACGTTTTTTACGAGTCACTTGAAGTATAGAAATGTATAGTAATTAAACAACTTTAAACGGTTTAAATCGCGTATATTTGTCATTATTTTTGTCTCGACGTTTCAAACACTGCAGTGATCGTGGTCACGGGGTAACTGTTTAAAGTTGTTTAATTACTATGTGTATCACGAAAACCTAAGACATTATAGATAGATGTGTCCAATTTTTTATATAAATAAGTATATGTAAGAATATAAGATAATTAAAGAAATAATGTGCGCATTGGAATACGAATATATGCGGAAAATATTTTTTGGAACTCTTTATGTGAAAACAAGATAATAAATGATTGAAAATAATGTTTAAATTGTCATTTCATTGTTTTATTTAAAGCACTTCGTCGGTTGGGTAGATAAGCTCCTGAATTTTGCTTTAATTTAGTTTTTTAATTTGTAGTCTGTCGAGATAGTCTTACAACGCTATTGGGCATCTCTGCTCGTCATTATATTAAGATATATAACTTGTAATCATTTTAGGATTAAATAAAATAGTTTTTTTAAACCTTTCTCAATTCTGCGCACGTAACATCATTTGACGAATGTAGGTAGAAACTTTAACTATGTTAACGTCGCAAATAACCAGGTGTGATTGTATTAAAATGTCTTTTAATTGGAACTGTGAACTGATCTCCAACTCTGGAAAGTATATCAATAAACTTGCTCGGTAATTTTTTTTTATGCCTGATAGGTTAACCTTTAACCACTACTATCTTACCTGAAGGTAAGTGATGATGTGGTCGATGATGTTGTTCAGGCTAACCTAGAAGTACTGGTTCTCAACGACAGCTTCCGGAACACACCGTTAGGTGCTTGCCGACAGATTTTCTACTTGAGGGTGGTAGCTAAACAGGCGGGCATTCGCAAAATGCTCTACCACCATGCTATAACGACTGCCATCCTAAGACGACAACCGGGACCGACGTCTTAACGTGCCCTCCGAAGCACGGAAGCGCTCAGTAGTAATGTCACTAGCGATCACCCATCCAACTCATGACCGCGTTTATGTTGCGCATGGTTTAGTTAAGATGAAGTAATATAATTTATTTATCTATAAAAGTTGACAAAAGCTATCGAAATCAAAACATTTATATCAAATACTTATATAACACGTTGGTTATCATCTCATTGTTTTTCATAAAAAAAATTACATGTATCTCTTATGTTATGGTATGACCTCAAAACTGATAAAAGCGAGTGTCAAATTCAAAGTAAGTACTTTGTGTAACTAAAACAATCAAATTTTTAGTTAAAACTATTATGTATATAAATGTTCAATTCTCATTGCGACATAATCCAACAATGAAGACAATTCCGAATTCTACGTTACTTTAAATTATGATGATTTATAATATAAACTTGTGGACTACGGATCCTCTTTCAGTTGCATTTCAGACTTAGTAGTGAAGAGTCGTGATTGTGCTTGCCTATCTAAAGGTAAGTTGTGTGAAGTAAATGGCCGATTTCTTGCATCTTCTCTCTTACGAAAGGTCAGTGGAGATAAGGTCGTATTTGAGCTGGAATAGCTTTTTATTGGGCTCATCATTGCTTGAAATCGGATAGTAGTTCAAGAAAATTAATAAAATCAAGGGAAATAATTCGTGTAGTTTTGAAAATTGGTACAGTGATACTTTGTGGTATCCAGATAAACATACTAAAAGTCCTCAAGGGTGGGGGGTGTGCTGAGGGTGTAAGGGGGGGTTGAAGGTACCTATTTTCAGATTTTTACTCATATCTCGTATCTGTACGAATAGCATTATGTTTACTTCTAACCAAAGACTCTACATAAAATTTCCTACAAATTTCATTATAATTATTTTTGCTCTGCGATCAATACTTTAGGAGCTACAGGTTGTTCAAGTTTATAAGGAGATAAAATATAGACGATTTAAAAAGTAAAAAGGGAAAAGGTTTTAAAATTTTATTTAAATACAGAAAAGTGAACAGCTAATGGCCAAAGTGGCTTCCTTCCTTCCATCCAGCGTTTTTCCGCAGGGCTACAGTATGGATTTCTTCAAAAAAGGTGTTAAAAGAGTGTTACAGGGTCGGCAACGCATTGGTAACGCCCCTGGTGTTGCAAATGTCCATAGGCGACGGTAACCGCTTACCATCAGGTGGGCCGTCTGCTTGTTTGCCAAACCAGTACATAAAAAAAAAACATTGGGAAACAATTTTGCTGATGTGAAACGTCATCGCAAGGACAAAGTTATACCGTTGGGGGTCGAGAGTACATATATATATATATATTATACCACAAAGTATCACTGTACCAATTTTCAAAACTACACGAATTATTATCCCTTATTGACCATTTTCGGCTTAATTTGATCGTACATATCGGCTTAATTTTATCGCTATCGACATTTTGTCAAAGATGAACCACAATGTTTAAGGCCACAAACATGTGAAGATCCTCTACCATTAATGACTTATTCATCTTCACACACCTGAGCACACATACAACATTTAAAAACAAATATGCATGCGTAACTACTGGCTGACTCTTTAACTTAACGTTAGGAATATAATATACGTTTTGAAGCGCTCGTACGAAGTTTACTTAGCTGTTCTCAACCGATCAGCAAAGTTAAGCAACGTCGCCCGCGGTGAGTTGGATGGGTGACCGCTGGTGACATTACTACTGAGCGTTTCCGTGCTTCGGAGGGCACGTTAAGCCGTCGGTCCCGGTTGTTGTCTTAGGTTGGCAGTCGTTATAGCGTTGTGGTAGAGCATTTTGCGAATGCCCGCCTGGCTAGCTACCACCCTCAAGTAGGAAATCTGTCGCCACGCACCTAACGGTGTGTTCCGGCTACTGTCTTTGAGAGCCAGTTCTTCTAGGTTAGCCTGAACAACATATTCGACCACATCATCACTTACCATCAGGTGAGATTATGGTCAAAGGATAACCTATCAGGCATAAAAAAAAAATTGTCTCTCTATATGTATACTCTATACTAATATCATTAAGAGGAAAAATTTGCATTTTTGTATGTAACGAATAAACTTAAAACCTACTCGACCGATTTGAAAAATTCTTTCACTATTAGAATCCTTTTTTTTTTTTTTTTTTTTTTTTTTTTTTGACCCGGGAAAATCCTTTATGGATACCACCCGGCTCCGGGGGGAGCAGAGTGGTTATGTGGGAGTCCTCGCCTGAGGGGCCTTACTACCCCCACGGGGGGGTAGTAAGTGAGGTTACCCACTAAAAACCCGGGATGAGCAGTCTGCCGCCTAGACGGGGCGAGATGGGGTAGCGTTAGCAATCACCATCTCGCCCCGGCGGTCGGCCCGTCACCGGCGACGGGCCCCGGCCAATGGAGGGATGACCCAGCTCATTAGGGCCATCCCCCAGACGTGTGGGATCGTGCAAGCCAGTGGAGAATCCCCCGACTCTCCACCGATGATCCGCACAACACTAGGATAGAGCGAGAAGGCGCCCGAATCGCCTTCTCCTTCCACCAGTTCGTCTACGCCGGAGCGGGTCTGCGAGGACGTCGTCCTCCCTCGCCCGCTCCGCAGCCTCTTTCTGCGCCATCACCTCTTCGCAGAAAGAGACCACCGCCTGCCACGATCCGTCGCTGCCGAGCATAGCGTTAACCACGCTCGGCAGCGACAGATCTGCGCCTATGACCGCTGTGAGGGTGTGCCGCATGGGACTCCACGCGGCGCACTCCTCCAGCGTGTGGAGCGCCGTGTCTTCTGGCGCTCCACACTCGTGACAGGCGGGGGTCGCCTCACGTCTTGCGATGTGATGCAGGTACTTTCCGAAACATCCATGCCCGGAAAGCACCTGCACCAATCGGAAGGTGAGCGACCCGAATCGCCGCCCTACCCACCTCCGAAGGACCGGGCGAATGGCATCCACCGTCCTCTGTCCAGGGACCGGTGGAGCCAGGTCCTCCGTCCACCGCCGCAACAGGGCGGCCCGCGCCTGCCGTCGCATGCGCGTGACCTCCTCCCACGCTGGAGGCTCCCCGCGGGATCTCCTCGCCGCCACGAAGTGGTACACTTCGGCGAGGATCTCCGCTTGGAGCTCCCAGGGGGGATCACCGGCCAACACGCATCCCGCCGTCCAGGACACCGTCCGGTACCCGCGTATCGCCCTCGTCGCGATGACCCGCTGCGGACGTCGCAGCAGGGCCTTATTGGCGCGACCGAGGGCGTCCACCCAGACAGGTGCCCCGTACAAGGCCATACTCCGGATCACTCCGGAGTACAGGCGACGACATGTGGCGCTCGGGCCGCCCACGTTGGGCAGCAGCCTCCCAAGGGCGGCAGCGGCGCCTATGACTTTTGGGGCCAGTTGAGTGAAGTGGGCCCCAAAAGTCCACCGCCCGTCCAGGATGAGACCCAGGTACCTCATCTGGGTCCCAACCCGGACCAGGACCCCGTCCAGGTCTATCCTCGTTCCTGGAGGGGGTCCCCCCCGAGGCCCATGGAACATTAGGGCCTCGGTCTTGGAGAGGGCGAC
Organism: Plagodis pulveraria; assembly: GCA_963890685.1. NCBI lineage: Eukaryota > Metazoa > Arthropoda > Insecta > Lepidoptera > Geometridae > Plagodis > Plagodis pulveraria. The sequence goes on from OY982968.1 coordinate 4,788,519, forward strand.
CTCCAGCCCCAGGGCACGTATGCGGCCGACCACGAGTGTTGTGGCCACCGTGGCCCGCCGCACCGTCTCCCCGAGGTCCCTCCCCTTGACTACGACTAGGGTGTCATCCGCGTAGCACGCAACCCGCATACTTGCGGGAAACGTGCCGCGGAGCACCCAGTCGTAGCCAATGTTCCACAGGAGCGGTCCCAACACCGACCCCTGTGGAACCCCGCAGGACACGCCGTCGCCTCAGACCGTCGCGTCCCTCCACCAGGACCTCGCGGTCCCGGAGGTAGTCGGCCAACAGCCCACGCAGATACAGGGGCACTCCGTGATAGCGGAGCGCCTCCCGTATTGTCCCGTGCGGTAGGCTGTTGAAGGCGTTGGCAATGTCAAGCGAGACAGCCAACGCCTTTTCCCCCCCGCCGACTGCGTCCTGCGTCCACCCCTTGATCCAGAGCAGGGCGTCTATCGTTGACCGCCCTGCCCTGAATCCGAACTGGGCCTCTGAAAGGTCAGGCCCAGTTCCCCCCAGGTGCCGGATGACACGGAAAGCCACTATTCTCTCCAGTAGCTTCGCCGTGTCATCCAGCAGCACGATTGGCCTGTATGCGGCGGGCGAGTCTGCGTCTCGCCCTTCCTTCCGCAACAGGCACAATCGCCCGTCCTTCCAGAGCTTCGGGAACTGACCCGACGTGAGGCACGCGTCGAACAGTTCCCGAAGCTGACCGCCCATCTCCCTAAGGGCGATCCTGAGGACCCGCCCGGGAATCCCGTCTGGTCCCGGGGCAGTCTTCTTGCCTCTCAGGCGGGAGACTGCTACCTCCATCTCCACCTCTGTTATAGGCGGAATGGAGGCCGGGTCCTCCTCCTCCTGGAAGGACGGGGTGGCCATCGGTGGAGGGGTGTAGTGGGGGTCGCTGTCGGGGAATAGCCCCCCCAGCACCCTCTCCAGGAGCTCTGGCTCCAGGGACTCCGCGATAGGGGGCGCTCTGCCCCGGAACTTATTCCGGGCAGACTTATAAGGGCGCCCCCATGGGTCCCTGTCGAGCCCCTCCAGCTGCTCGCACCAGCCTAGGGCCTTAGCCCGGCCGATGGCCATCTTCAGCTCCTGTTTGGCATTCTTCATATCGCCGTACAGGAGCTGCTCGGCCGCCAGCTGCTCCGCCGGCAGCTGGTCGTCCGTCCGGCCGTGGCGGCGCCTCCTGCAGTGGTAGTAGAGGCGCCGCGTCTCCGAGCATCGCGCTCGGAGATCCTCAATCTCCAAGCACCACCAGTAAACTTGGCGGCGCTCGGGGTGGCGTCGGGACCTCGGCATGGCGGCGTCGCAGACGGCCGTCACCGCCTCCCGGAACCGGCTCGCCGCAACGGCCACCTCCGGGTGCGTGGGGGCGGCAAGCCACGACTGGACGATAGCCGCCTCCTCAGCCAGCTCGGCATCGAGGCGACCAATCGCCCAGCGCGGGAAACCCGCCCTCTCCACGCGCCGAGTCCCTCCTTGGTGGGAGGTGGCGATCTCGAACCGGATGTAATTGTGGTCCGAGAGAGTCGCCACGTCCTCCACCACTCTCCAGGCCTGGACACGTGCTGCGACTTCCGGGGTGGCGAACGAAACGTCCACCACGGACCCCCCGTTGTGTCGCACGCACGTGTGGACTGACCCTCTGTTGAGCAGGGTCAGCCCTGCGGCAACCGCCCACTCCCTGACAATCTCCCCGCGAGTGTCAGTGGAGGGGTTGCCCCAGGCCTGGGCCTTGGCGTTCAGGTCCCCCATGAGGAGGACCTGACGTGGCGCCTGCCTTCTCACCGCCGCGGCCAGGAGGTCTAGATAAACCTCCAGCTCCGCGACGGTTCTGTTGGGGGAGAAGTATGTGCCGACTACCGCATACCTCTCCCACTTGGCCACCACGTACCCCGAACCCCTCTCTGACACCGAGAGGGGGGGGCCGCCACCGGCACGTCCAATAATGGCTACGGAGCCGTCCAGATCCCCAGCCCAGTAGGGATGGGACTGGGGAATGTAATACGGCTCCGCAGCGACCGCCAAATCGATGCGCCACTGCGCCAGGGACTGCATAAGCAAATCCTGAGCCCTGACGCAGTGGTTCAAATTAGTCTGGAGGAGGTTGTGCTGTCCGACTTGATCCATATCAATCGGACGTCACAACCTCCATGCTCGCCGCACGGCGAACAGCCTCAGGAGCGGCTCTGGCGGCCGGTCGGGGGATGGCCGGGGTCCTGGCGGCCTGTCCCTTCGTCTTTGGGGGGACACAGTTTTGTCCCCCCATCCTGTGCTCGGCAGGTCGCCCCGACTCTGCGCATATCGCGCAGTGCGGGGCCCTTCTTTGGCAGCTTGCCGCCCTGTGGCCTGCGCCTCCACAACGGAAGCACAGGTCCCCCCTGTCTGCCGACGAGGGACACTGTGGGCGCGTATGCCCGAGTCCCATGCACTTGAAGCAGCGCATGGGACGCGCCGCCAGTGCCACCACTCGCACCGAGCTCCACCCCACCAACAGCCTGCCCTGTGCCAGCACCACTTTGGCTACTGGAATCGGGCAGGAAACCAGGGAGGAGCCGGTCCCGCCGTAGCTGCGACGTATCTCCCCGACTTTGACGTGGAGTACATCGCAGCCGCCCACCTTGGCGACCGCCGCCGCCACTTTCTCCTTGGTGGCGGCGTCGTCCAGGCCCGTCACGTGCAAATCCACGGACTTTACGGGCCTCGCGACGTTGGCCACCTCGGACAGGACACCGCGGAGCTTCTCCGCGAGCCTGTCCGCTTTGTCGCTGCTTTGGGAGCCAGGAATTTCGAGCATCCTGGCTCCGGTGGCCGTCTGACGGAAATTGATCCGGTCGATCCCCAGTCCTTGGAGATCGACCTTCTCTTGCGCCTTCTGTATAATGGCGCTGTATGTTACCCCCTTTTCCGCGGCTTCAGGCTGCAGCGTCAACACAACAGCCGCGGATTTGGAGGTTTTAAGCGCCTTCGCCTTCTTGGGTCCGGCGGCAGGGGTAGCCTTTTTCGCTTTCGGCTTCACGGCGGAGGGGGGGGCACGAGCTGCTGGGACAGGAGCGGGAGTGGGCGTTGCCGAGGAGGACGCTTTGCCCTTCCCCTTGCCTTTCCCCTTTCCAACTACCGTTGCCCAGGTTTCCGCCTTGGCAACAGCAGTTGGAGTCGTTCTTGGGGGGGCGATGGGAGCCGAAGTCGAGGGGAGGGCGATGGGAGCCGCAGTCGAGGGGGTAGGGGCAGCCTGCGAGGCCTGGCCAACCCGCTTTCGAGGGGTCGGTTTCGGGGGTGGGGGGGCAATCGCTGCTGCAGCCTTCTTGGCGTCCGCTCGGAGAGGCGGGCGAAGGACCGGCGCTGGCAGGAGGCGATCCTCGATACCTGCGAGTCGGGCATTGAGCATTTGCCCGAACGTGGTGGTCAAGGAGCGCGTCATCTGCTCCACTAACTCTGCCCCCACTACAACAGCAGGGGGGGCCGGCGTCTCGGCGGCAGCGGCTGCTGCAGCAGCAGACGTTGCGGCAGCCGCTTGGGTCTTGGCTTCGGTGAAGCCTCGACGCAGCGCCTTCACCTCTGCCTTGCTGGCCTCCATTTCGAGGCGCAGGCGACTATTTTCGGCTCTTAGCCGCCGCGTCTCTTCGGCCTCGCTCCTGCATGCAAGGGCGTCGACAACCTCCCTCAGGGTCGACGCGGACCTTTTTAGGCGAGCAACGAACTCGCCTTTGAGGTTGCCAGATTTCTTGGCAACCTCTAAGATGCAGGCGAGCATCCCTCCTGCGTGAGCCCTCAGCTCTTGGGCGTTTAGTGTGCTGATGTCACCAAACCCGGCAGGGACATCGGAATCACTTCCGGTGTCCAGTAGACTTCCAGCGGCCACAGCGGCCGAACCCTTTTTGTATTTCCTGCTTTGCAGGACTTCCGCCAGTTGCTCCACCAGTGGCTTTGGCGGTGGCTTTAAAAACTCCTCTCGCGTCGGGCCTGTTTTGGTGCCCTTCGCCCTTCCCCTCCGTCACTATTAGAATCCTACACTATCCCTGATGAACATAGGCTATAGAATATTTTCAAAAACTAAGGGAACGGTATGAAAGCTTCGATAATGTAACTCAATGTGAGAAAAAAATACTAAAAAATCGTTATATTGCGTACGTTGCGGAAATTGTTGACAAAAGAACCAAGTGATGTACCTACTACAATTTTATACAGGACATCAATATCTACAAAAAAGTCCGCAATACCATATGTCTAACTATTACAATTATGTCACAATAAATACTTTTTATGTTGTTGTGACGGAACAAGCTGATGAGGCCCACCTGATGTTAAGCGGACTAACCTCTGCCTATAACAGATGCACTTCGTCACAAGGCACGAATTGCTCCGCGCCCGTCAGTTTGAGACATAGTTATTAAGTCTCAAGTGCCTGTAATTTCACTGGCTCTCAAGGACTGCTGTCGGAACACACCGTTAGATAGATAGATAGATAGATAGAAACACTTTATTTGCATACCTTAAAACATTACAATGAAAATTAACACACAAATTATGTATACAAAAGGCGGTCTTATTGCTTAAAGCAATTTCTTCCAGACAACCGAAAGGTTGCTTAGGTGCTTGGTGACAGATTTTCTACTTGAGGGTCGTAGCTAGCCAGGCGGGCATTTGCAAAATGCCCTTCCACCATGCGGAGAAGCTCAAGCCCGTGGCGGGATTTGAACCATGGACCTGCTGCGCGGCAGTCTATAGCCAAAGCCACTGAGCTATCACTGCTTCTGCGTATCCGCTAGTATTACATAAATAGGCTGTAAGAAGTGCTATAATGCTCAGTTACAAACTTTTAAAGAAGGTACATAATTTTCTTTCCCAGCTGATATCGAATTATCATCCGAATATACGCGCAAATGGGATGGTGGGGATATCCATCAGACTACCAGACTTCATCTAAATGTTACAAATCTAAACTTTCGTAATGATTTCGGTAACGCTCTCCTAGCTGCAAACGTATGAAGAACTTTTTTTTTTTATTCTTGATATGTTAGCCTTTGACCACTATCTCACCTGATTGTAAGGGACGATGTGGTCGAAGATGTTGTTCAGGCTAACCTAGAAGTACTGGCTCTCAAGGACAGCTGCCGGAACACTTAGGTTCTTGGCGACAGATTTTCAACTTGAGGGTGGGAGCCAGGCGGGCATTCGCAAAATGCCCTACCACCATGCTATAACGACTGCCATCCTAAGACAACAACCGGGACCGACGGCTTAACGTGCCCTCCGAAGCACGGAAACGCATAGTAGTAATGTCACTAGTGGTCACCCATCCAACTCATGACCGCGCGCGACGTTGCTTAACTTTGCTGATCGGTTGAGAACAGCTAAGTAAACTTCGATACGAGCGCTTCAAGCAAATGTTCAGAAAGAGCCATGATCTGTGCTATTACAAAAAAAATAATTGAAAGGTAGCCGAAATACAAACATTTTTGCATAAAGAGTGTCATAGTCTAGAACTCATTATTCCGTGAGTATATTTTTCTTACTATTAAACTTAATAAATGTTAGGGCCTTCATAGTTGTCAGATTGCTGTTTACTCCTCTAATAAAATAATTCAATAAAATCAGTGATAGCATCTGAGTAGTACCTATAATTATTATGTACTTTTTACCCACTCGAGTATAAATACAAAGTAGTCGGCTCTATGCGTTTGAGGATGGAGGTAAGTTTGCTCTTTTTAAAGGAGGTTTTAATACGAGTTTGATGAATTTTGCTTGGAATTATCCGTTTGAGTTTCATTTATCATTATTGTCATCATTAGCCTACATAAATATTTAGCAAGTAAAGCCTCAACTGTTACCAACACTCAAGAAGTGATTATTTATATTTAATTTACATTTTTTATTCAAAATGTTTTTTACCGCTGGTATACTTTTTGTTCGTCCATCCGTCCAAAGGGCTCTATTTTTGGAACGGTAATTTAAATAGCCGGTTGAAGTTTTCTGTCGGATTGCCTATGAAATAAGAATAATATTAGGTCCTTACATATGAAATTGGCGTTTTGTATGGGAGGAACAAAAAGTCGAATATTTTTTAATATAATATATTTAATTAATCAAAGTATGAACCATTATTTTCTATGCACTTTTGCCATCTCATAGGTAGTTCATTGATCACTTTACTAAAAAAACCAGTCGGACGGGAATCAATAAAATCTTTGAAGGCGATTTGGACTGCCCCATCGGAGTTGAATTTTTTCCCTTGCAAGAAGTTATCCAAATTTCGAAAAAAATGGTAATCTGTTGGAGCAAGGTCCGGAGACTACGGAGGATGTCTTAGACTTTCCAATTGAAGCTCTTCTAATTTAGTAGCCGTCTGTAGCGCAGTGTGTGGTCTAGCGTTGTCGTGAAGCAGCAGTGGCGTGGAGCGATTGACCAGCCTAGGTTGTTTAGCCGCTAGCTTTTCCATCATGGTTTGCAATTCCTGACAATAGACATCAGCCGTAATAGTCTGGCCAGATTTGAAAAAACTGTAATGAACAATACCGGCACTAGTCCACCAAACGCTTACAAGTAACTTTTTTGGGGTTAATTTTCGCTTGGGGCAGGATTTGGCTGGCTGGCCAGGATCTAACCATTGCGCTGAGCGCTTCCGATTATCGTAAAGAACCCATTTTTCATCACAGGTAATGATTCGGTTTAAAATACCTTCATTATTGTGCCGGTTTAGTAATGTAACGCAGCAGTCGACGCGCGTTTGCCGGTTTGTTTCAGTCAATTCGTGAGGTACCCACCTTTCAAGCTTTTTAATCTTCCCAATTTGCTTCAAGTGAATTAAAACAGTTTTATCACTAACATTGCAGCCTGCAGCTAACTCGGACGTGGTTTGCGATGGATCCGCTTCCACAATAGCCTTCAACTCTTCATTATCAACTTGAGTCTCAGGCTGTCCACGGGGCTTGTTCTGCAGGTCGAAATTTCCAGAACGAAAACGTTGGAACCAAAAACGAACTGTGTTTTCTTTTGCAACACGACCGCCATACACATCATTCACCCTTCGAGTTGTTTCCGCAGCACTAGTGCCACGGCGGAACTCGTAAATAATGCGATATTTAAGGTTTTCCATTTTGTAAAATGAGTGACGCAAACAGAAAAAAACAGAAGAAAAAAAACAAATGAATGACGATCATCGAAGCACAAATACATGAGTCTATAGCTGTACAAATTTGAATTTGGAATTCCTTACCAAAGAGGAGAAATTCGTGATTAAAGTGGCCAGTACGAAAAACGCCAATTTCATATGTAAGGACCTAATATATTATCAAATATTTAAAAACAGAAGGAGGTCTTATACAAAAAACCGTGACATACATGCGGCAACTCTAGTCCATATATGAGCCAATATCTAATGTACAAAAACAAATAATTGATTGAAACTAAGTGCAGCCCAGACGCCTACTAAAATTGTATTTGAAAAATAATCTGGTTTGCTACGGAACCCTCATGTGAGTGAGTTCAACTCGTACTTGGCTGGTTTTTCTCAATAAAGCGTTTCACAGACGACAGCTATAATATAAAGCTATATATTATAGCTCGATATATTTCAAAACATCTCCACACATTTTCCATAGAAATTGACAAGTGACAACACACGGCAGCTATAATATATAGCTTTACATTTTCGTTTCTTCATACCGACAGTTATGCTATAATATATATTATAGCTGCCGTCTGTGAACTGCTTACAGCTACTAAAAGAGTTTATAAGAATGATGTAAGTACAGTATGTATTGTAAGTACTTACTTACAATACAATAAGTAGATTATTATTCTTATTCCGAGAGACGAACAATCATATAATACCACAATGAATAGCACCTATGGGCTGCCGTGCCGCAGGTTTCAGGTTCGATCCCCACCGTCGGATTGAGCTTCACCGCATTGTGGAAAGGTATTTTGCGAATGCTACCAATCAAGTAGAAAATCTGTCGCCAAGCGCCTAACAGTGTTTCGACAGCATTCCCCGAGAGCCAGTAAAATTAGTCACTTGTGACGATATGCATCTGTTATAGGCAGAGATGAGGTTAGTCCGCTCAGGTAATCAATTTTGTAATTATAATAATTAAAATAATTTATCTCTTAATCTGACATGCCGAAATGAGAAAATTGAACGAGTTGACATCATAAAATTTTTAGGGTTAATGCTAGACGCACAGTGTAACTGGAAGGAACATATAGATTACGTATGTAATAAAATTAAGCGTTTTGTTTTTGCTCTTAGAAGGCTTAGGAGATTATCAAATCAAAAAACTGCCCTCACTGCCTATCACGGGTTTGTTGCATCAGTATTGAGATATGGTCTCATTTTGTGGGGTAATTGCACATATATTAATAAGGTTTTTATTGCTCAAAAAAAGTGTATCCGAGCTGTATGTAAAGTCGGGCCACTGAGCTCATGTAAACCTCTATTCAAGAGACTGAATTTATTATCACTACCGGGCATGTATATCTTCCAAGTGTGTACTTTTGTAAAAGAGCATGAGGTTTTGTATAACTTCTTTAAAGATAAGCTCAATTCTAGGATAAAAAAAGAGATCCTACTTACTCTTATTATTATGCCTGTTAACAAATCTGCCTTATATAAAAGAAATAGTCATATAATGTCAATGAGAATATTTAATAAAATACCCAGAGACATACGACAATTGACACTAAGACAATTTAAATATAAACTTTTCCAGTGGCTTCATGACAAAAATTTCTACAATGTATCTGAACTACTAAACAAACAATGGACATGTTAAAATATCTAATTATATAATGTAATGACATAATCCTTATTTTAATTGTAATTTTTATTTTCTATTCTACCGAACATTTTATTTTAAAAAATATGTTTGGTTAATGTATTGTAATTGTATTATTATATTTTATATGCTCAACTAATTAATTTGTTAATTTTAATTTTGCATGTCACATTTCTGACTAAATATGTGAAACTACTCATTATTATGACTTGTACAACAACTTGTAACACCATATTTTACGCAATAAATCTCATTTCATTTCATTTCAGGTTGGCCTCATGCTAGTTTCATTACTATCATATACTTAGACCTTATTTGTCTTTTACTAAGGTATGTAAGTAATAAAATTGAATATACGTGTCATGACCTAATAAGAACGATGCTACCGTGATACTTTTCAGAAACATGCCGAACATTAAATTCTTCTACTTCAACGGCAAGGCAATGGGAGAGGCCTCTAGGCTGTTGTTGGCCTATGGCGGCCAGGATTATGAGGACAACAGGGTGGCCATCGCAGATTGGCCTGAGTTCAAGCCCAGTAAGCACATGCATCTTTTATTTATTGTGCGTTTAAAGTAGGTACCTACGGGAATTATACATATAAGGTACATTACACCCATTTCCATTGTTATGTAAATTAGTAATTTTATTGGTTTGCTTTAATTTAACCTCATATGTCATATAAAGTGCCTACACTGAGAAAAACGAAATGTACCATGTTTTATAATACACACAACCGTCAAAAACGCCTTCCGTAAAGTATTTTCAGAATTGAACTTGTTATACGATAATAATTGCAGTATTGACCATAAAATATACCTTACTTTTACGGCGGTTTATATACGGTGATTATCACTATAACGTACGACTTAATCAGCCTCATCGAAAAGTCAATATTTAAGAAAGACCACAAAATACACCTTAAATGAAGACGAAAACAATCATTCGCCTTCACTGACCTCGTTTAACGCCTTCTAGTTGGAAGGCGTTTTTGTACGTATTTACGTTTGGTCGGTTTTTCACCTTATACCATATAAATTGGCCGTCATTAGGGCGCTTTTGACTTTAGATTTTTCTCAGTGTACTCGATGTAAATCATAATATATTTTCCAGCTATCAGTGTATCAGTTCATAATAGTTGACATAAACGTTTTTATGTGTTTCTGTTGATAGCTCATTGATAGGTTACGAAATAAGTAATTTCCACAGTGGTAATTTCCATGGTAACAAAAAACTTGAAACAATTCTTGCCTTTATCCGTGTGACCTATGGACCTATTGCCAAATTATCAGTCATCAGCAAACTATAAGTATCTACCAAAGCTCATGGTAGATATTTTTTGATTTTTTATGTTATTGTGATGGAACAAGCGCGAGGCCCACCTGATGTTAAGCGGTATCCTCTGCCTATAACAGATGCATTTCATCACAAGTGACGAACTGCACTGCGCCTATCACCTGGAGACATACCTGTTAAGTCTCATTTTGCCCGTTATTTCACTGGCTCTCAAGGACTGCTGCCGGAACACACCGTTAGGTGCTTGGCGACAGATTTTCTACTTGAGGGTGGTTGCTAGCCAGGCGAGCATTCGCAAAATGCTCTTCCACCATGCGGTGAAGCTCAAGCTCTGGGCGGGATTCGAACCCTGGACCTGCTGCGCGGCAGTCCATAGCCAATGCCACTGAGCCATATAGTAATTAAACAACTTTAAACGGTTTAAATCGCGTATATTTATCATTATTTTTGTCCCGACGTTTCAATCACTTTGCAGTGATCGTGGTCACGGGATTTAAATGCGGTTTAAACCATTGACATATATATACTAGACGCGAAATCTCAAACAGACATAGTTGTACAGTGCAAAGAAGCCGGCCGGCATCTTCTCACCCACTCGCTACTGGGCACTCGTAGAGATTACACGCGCATTTCGTTCAAATATTGCTTATTCATAATGCCATCCTGCGTCTTAAGATACTGCAAAAAACCATTCGGAAAGAACAAATAAAAGCGATGGAATCAATTTTCACAAGTAAATTCAGATTTTGGAATGAAACACGCCCTATTACATTATTATTTTGTCGATTTGTAATCGCACAAGGCCATGCTTCACGGCACAGCGTAGGCAGCCATGTTCACGTAGTGAAATTCATAGATTAAGTGGACAGATATGATAAATAGCAACATTGAGTTAATTACCTATTTTTTACTCTCAACGAAAAAAGTTTGACACAGGTAAAAATTCTTTCTGTTTATCATCGTAACTTCCAAATGGCTGGACCGATTTGGACTTGGCCAACTGGTTGTGGGCGGGAGCATTTGGATTACCTTTAATTTTCGTAACTCACGCTTGACAATTTACTCTTCAGTTTTATTTATTACATTAATATCATGAACCATCATTAACAGCTATAACGTCCACCGTTGAACACAGGCATCCCCCGTTATTGGCAAGCGTCTTGGGGATCGCAGTGTAAAATTACAGTTCTTTATAAGGCGCTGCTTCTGGTCGCTTCAATTGTTACTGATTAAAAAACAATTGAAGCGTATAAGGTATTTAGCTATGTATGTCACTTCTGTAGTCGGTTCACTCTGTGAGAGCGACAAATCGTAGTAGACTATTGAACGAAACGCGTAAGCGCCCGAAAATTCCCAGCGTGTATGACCTTTTGGGCGCGAGAAAACTGTACCTTAAAAGCGTACTAGCACAGTGTTCCTATAGAGTCTAATTAGACACCAGTAATTATGGTTTCAGCGCTGCAGCGGCTTTAAGTTTATTCCTAACAGAATGGAACATGACGATTGTTTAGAATAGCGACTCTATTATATACGTTAGTAATAATATCTCGATGGTTTAAACCGTTTAAAGTTGTTTAATTACTATGTGTAATAATCGCGAAAACCTAAGACAACTCAAGGTAGATACATACTGTTCGTTATATAGATAAAAGGGAGGTCTCTGTCCATCACTGGAACTTATGTATGGTTATGTTTATGACATGGCACCAACCGCGTTTAAGTGGGATTTGAGTAGGAGGATGATAAGTCCAGCTGTAGCGCGTGGTGGGTGATGCTTTGGTAGGACGAAAACAGACACCTACCGTAGTGAAACCTACTATGCCACATTGACCTAGGTATATAAACTAGACGCGACATCTCAAACGATGATAGTCGACCAGTGCAGGTAAGCCGGCCGGCATAGTGCATACTCTCCCCCACAAGCAGCTGGGCACTCGTAGAGATCACACGCGCTTTACGTTCGAAAATTATGTATTCAAAATACACAATTGATAATATTTAATGTTCGAACGTAAAGCGCGTGTAATCTCTACGATTGCCCAGCTGCGTGTGGGGGAGAGTATGCCGGCCGGCATACCTGCACTGGTCGACTATCCTTGTTTGAGATGTCGCGTCTAGTATATATAGGTCAATGTTATGCTATTACTGAGTATAAGATACATCGTCATCTACCGGAATATCCACCGTTGAACAAATGTCTCCTTCATTTCATTTGCAATAAAGCCGACGTTTTGCAATCTTGGGGTTCGCAGTATGAGATAAATGGTAGTGCCCACCAGCTATTTTAAAATAGAAGTAGGTATCTCTCTATCTATTATATAGTATTTTGAAGCGTTCGTAGCGAAGTTTACTTAGCTGTTCTCAACCGATCAGCCAAGTTAAGCAACGTCGCGCGCGGTCATGAGTTGGATGGGTGACCGCTAGTGACATTACTGCTGAGCGTTTCCGTGCTTCGGAGGGCACGTTAAGCCGTCGGTCCCGGTTGTTGTCTTAGGATGGTAGTCGTTATAGCATGGTGGTAGGGCATTTTGCGATTGCCCGCCTGGCTAGCTACCACCCTCAAGTAGAAAATCTGTCGCCAAGCACTTAACGGTGTGTTCCGGCAGCTGTCCTTGAGAGCCAGTACTTCTAGGTTAGCCTGAACAACATCTTCGACCACATCATCACTTATCATCAGGTGAGATAGTGGTAAAAGGATAATCTATCAGGCATAAAAAAAAATATAGTCAATTCCGCTCACTTATCTAGGTACCTACCTAAGAAAATTACAACTATTATTCAATTTGTTTGTATTCAGAGAATCTGCAAGTCATTGTTGATGTTGAATCACACTCGGCACATTGGTTGTGTGTGCACGCCAAGGCCACAGTAGATATATTCTATGACAGTAGCGCGGTTTTTATAATCTATTTTAGTACAGTTGGTAACATAGCAACACGTTATAATTATAGACCAGCTGTTTGTAGATATGGTAGAGTCTTATCTTCAAACTTGGAAACAACATTATTAAAGCAGCAAACTATAGGTACCTACTAAAAGATTTTGTCAAAATAAAAAAATAAGTCTTTCGAGATAAAATGTATTCACGCTAGGTAATATATATATATTATATTTGTAAAATTATATATTATCTTTATTATATATTTATTACCTTTTACAAATACATATTTGTAAAAGATAATCTAATTTTCGAGGCTTTGAGATTGATATGCTTGGTTCTTGACCTACAACCTCTAAAAAGGGAGTGTCTTCGAGGTTTGTATGGAGAAATGAACGGTCAGTTCATGAGTCAGTCTTATCAGTAACTAAGCGTCATCATACGAACTCTCAAACATCAACAATGACGTAAATATAACGTAACATAAAGTAGCGCCTTATCAATTATGCGCTCGGTCATAGAGAAATTTTATCTATGGCTCGGTGGAAGGCCCGTGACGTCATGAACCGATCTTTCTCTCTGATTATTTACTAATAACGCATTTAAATTATTTTGAAAATCTTCATAATGTTGTCTTTTAGTTCCTAAGATTTACTGAAGGAAATATTATATATACACATCAAAAGTGCCTAGATCATGTATATTTTGAACTATAAAAATATTCAATTAATATTTACTAATTCGAATACAGACTCGTTTTTTTTAAAAGTTTAATTCCTGTTTAAGTTAACAATGAATCCCTATATTATGCATGTTATAATTGCAATTTGAAGAAAGGTAACCAAAGTTAATGTCTTCAATCAAATGGCAGAAAAACGTAAAAATGGGATGCTATGTTTATTGTAAAATTTTATCAATTTATAATCTGTGTTTCTACCATTACACTAATCACATAAGCACAGCGATTTGGCATGCTTAAAATAAGTTCATCCAAATCACTTTGAAGAATGGCCGCCCACGTTCTTTGTAACAAGTCAAAAAGCCGTATTCGATCAGGCCGCATACCGAAACGAGACTCGTCAGAAAAGCACACGAATAAAATCCTCTAGTGCGACAATACTCGAAAACGTACTTGATCCCTAGGCGCTTTTGATGTGTGTAATTAACATCTGAATTCTGAATCCATTTTCACAATGTACCAACTGATTCCAGAGACCATATTTGGGCAGATGCCAGTGCTGGAGATCGATGGCAAGCAGTACGCCCAGAGCCTGGCCATCGCGAGGTACCTCGGCAGGAAGTTCGGCCTAGCTGGGGCTAACGATGAACAGGCTCTCGAGGTCGACATGTACGTCGAGTTCCTGAACGACATTCGTGTCAGTAAGTACCGAATACTCCCGGTTTTATATTATCATCCGAATATTCTTGTATATACGTATATTATGAAGCGCTCGTAGCGAAGTTTACTTAGCTGTTCTCAACCGATCAGCAAAGTTAAGCAACGTCGCCCGCGGTCATGAGTTGGATGGGTGACCGCTAGTGACATTACTACTGAGCGCTTCCGTGCTTCGGAGGGCACGTTAAGCCGTCGGTCCCGGTTGTTGTCTTAGGATGGCAGTCGTTATAGCATGGTGGTAGGGCATTTAGCGAATGCCCGCCTGGCTAGCTACCATCCTCAAGTTGAAAATCTGTCGTCAAGCACCTAACGGTGTGTTCCGGCAGCTTTCCTTGAGAGCCAGTACTTCTAGGTTAGCCTGAACAACATCTTCGACCACATCATCACTTACCATCAGGTGAGATAGTGGTCAGAGGCTAACCAATCATTCGATAGGTGATTTTTTCTTGACCAGACTACTTTTGTTTTCAGCGTAAGTTAAGGTTTTCAGGCCTTTTTAAATGCTTCAACATCATATCATTTCATTCTAATTTTGAAGCAATGATGGCCGAGCGGTATTAGCTATGGACTGCCGTGCCGCACGCCTCTGGTTCGATTCCCAGCTTTAGCTTCACCGCATGGTGGAAGGGCATTTTGCGATTGCCCGTCTGGCTAGCTACCACGTCATCAAGTAGAAAATCTCTCGCCAAGCACCTAACGGTGTCAGACCTTGAGAGCCAAGGAAATTACAGGCACATGGAGGCTTAACAATTACCTATGTATCAAAGTGACGGGCCCAGTGCAATTCGTGACTTGTGATGAAATGCATCTGTTCTAGGCAGAGTTAATTGAGGCCGCTTAACATCAGGTGGCCTCGAGCTTGTTCCGTCACAATAACATAGAGAAAAAGCACTAACTTTGATCTTTTATCATATTGGTAGATTTGTCTGAAATTGGGTTTGGTTGATGTATCTGGATTTGGGTTTTGTGATCTACAAATGTATCAGTAAGCATTTAACAAAGAAGACACTAGTATGTACCTATGTAAAGTAAAATAAGCTAAGAACTGCGCGGATTTATAAAACGTGTGTTTACAAATCCGCGCACTTTACGTTTGCAAATCAAAACCTAATAACAACTCGTCAAAAAATTCTTCCGACTTGGTTACATGGCGTTCCTGACGTCACTTCATTTTCCTTGGCCTTCAAATTGTCCTCACTGAAACTATGACTAACATCGGTCGTGTAATTTGCTCTCGAGAATATAGCAAATCATGCCTCTGATGATTTACGTCATTGACTTCACGATCTTGATACTAAGAGTCAAAATTAGAGCTACTATGATAATAAGAAGTCCATAATTGTTCGCAAGAAGTTACAATCATAGTGACATCATTCAATAAGTTAGATCTAAGCACAATTATTGATGTCCATTCATAGTTTCAAAATTTGGTATAACATATTGTTTTTGCTATACCTAGTACCTACTTATTTAACATTATTTGGCATCTCTTTATTTCTACTACACGTACCTACTTCCATAAAATAGAATATATACTGTATACCTACGTATGAAAGAACTCCTATGATGGTAGAAATCGAAAAATTTATAAGAGTTGTAACTGTGACCTCTGAAATCGTAATTCTGAATATTGGGTAGGAAAGGAGGCATATTCGGAACACTATTGTTAAAACGGAATTTAGCGAGATTTCTCAGAAATTAGCACCGTGAATCCATGGAATGCTAAGTAATAACGTCTTTCTTTGGTGATTTCGTGTGCCTTTAAGACATAAGTGTATTTTTTTATTGTCTTTATATATTTGTAGGTATTACAAAAATAAATGATTTTAAGATAAATTGCGTAAAAATTATTCGATAAACTTCAATTTCAATGCAATGAATATAATATGTATTGCAATTTATATTCACATATTTACTAAGTTGACGTGTGAATATAAATTGGAATACCCTAAATTGGGATTGTTACCTTTTTAGCAATAGTAACTGTAAAGCGTTTACTGTATTTTCAGAAGTTTGAATATATCATACTTCTAAGAAAATTATGCAGACACGTCGCATGACCAAGATCAGCATAGTGAATATAAATTGGAATAACGGCTCGTACTATTTTGAGTTTTTTTTCATGTTGTCAGACATTGCAACCAATGCTTGCGACAAGTGGTCCACTCAAATGGAACTCCGACAGAACATGCGTTCTATTTGACCGCTCTTTGCTCTGACAGTTGTATGTGCTTTCATCCAAGCGATTGCATACTTCACAGTGAAAGCATACCGCAGAAGTTTGAACTCTAGACCGCTCGTCTTAAATCAGTACAACTATAACATTTTAAGTTTTTAAAGTTAATTGACGTCTCTGGGCAAGACTTAATACAACAAATTTTAAATTGCAATTAAGTATTGTCATAGAAAATGTAACAGACTGTGGTAGAATCGGGCGTGATGAAATTTTTATAGCTGATAGATTAGCCTTTGATCAGATGGTTAATTCTCAGGAGATTTTACAAATTGGAGGTTTTAAATATGAGATGTCAGCTATTGTACATGTGTGGACTCTGTCTGTAACCCTATTTTCGCCTTTTGTCGTAGTGATAAATGTGGCTCCTATTCCAGTGGCGGGGTTGGCGTCACCCGCCACAAACCCGATATCACAAATTAATTATCACAAAATAATTATTTGTTTTCTTAATAAATTTTTAGAGAAAAAGTATTATTCTGAACCCAACATAGGTAGGACATGAGTGGGCAGTTTGTGATGATGAATTTTAGTAGTTATAATTAATGTATTGCGCAGAGGCCGCGAGTGTTTTCTACGAGACTGACGAAGTCCTGAAGGCAAAGAAACAGGAAGATTTCTCCAAGAACGCCTACCCCGAGCTGCTCTCCAAGCTTGCTTCCACCATTGAGAAGAACAACGGGTATATCGCTCTTGGCAAGGTACCTGCTATTTTACTATTAAACCAAGTAATTGTTAAAGCCTTTGAACAGAAGCAACAAATAATTTATGAATGTATTTTTCTCGAGCAAAGTATATTAAATCACACGCAAAGGAATTATACTTGATAATAGCCTCAGGATTCTAATCAAGAGTCCTTCACTACTCTCTATGTGAGACATCACTAGGCTGTGTCACTTGGCTATACTTGTCAAATTTGATAAATAACTCAGCATATTGACTATCTTATAAATTGCAAAACTTAATTCTTTATAATTTTTCATGATGCCAATTATTTTACATTGCTTTTCAGCAACCAATCATATCGCGTCCGCTCATGCTAGAATTTTCCGGTATATTCGAGTTATTTTCCAAGTGTTTCTATACATTATACTTATATGCCATTCATTGTAAATAGAATACGGCGCTATGCATTAATGAATATGCTAGACTAGACTCTCCTTGAACTCAAGTCCAATATAAGTAATATGAATTTAAATAGTGACTTTTAAAAGTGAAAACTTTGCTGTTTTAACATCTCTCCTACCCTTTTACAAGACAGACGACAAGGATATGCGTAATGATGATGTTTTTTTTACAGTTGACATGGGCTGACTTTTTGTTCACCGGAATATTCGACTACCTCAAGGCTTTGCTCCAGATCCCAGATCTTGAGGAAAAGTACCCCGCCTTCAAGAAGGTCCAACAGGCCGTGCTCAGCAACCAGAAGGTCAAGAAATATGTAGACAACATGCCCCAGAGGGAACTGCCATTTTAAATTATTTAGATTTTTTAATGCTTAAATACAGGTCTACCGTTTTACTGAGTTGTTTACAGAGGCGCGGTGCCGGCCGTTAGTTTGGCAATTTTGTTGTGTAGATACTATTAAAAAATCGAATATTTAATTAAATTAATATATACCTACCTATGTAAATATGCATCTCAATGTTTATACTAACTTAAGACATGTGATATTTATAGACAAATAAATTATTTTTATTGTTGTTTTTTTTCTATTTATCTTCTTTTATAACATTTCCTCTTAGTAGGTACCTACCTGGTCTACCCATATATATGATGTGCAGTTAACCGAAGTTACCTACCTACTTAGGTAAGTACCTACCTATATCAACACGAAACAACAGTTTCGAATACTACCTGTAGGTACATTATGGTATATAAGGTCCATTTGGGTACAGAAAACTAGATATTATATAAAATATCAAATCTACCCGGTGAAGACACCACTGATATTTTATTTCCTCCATGGTTACTTTTCCTCAACGAGCTTTGTTAGTTGCTCGATGCTTTTCCTTAATGTTTGCTCTATACATAGGTATATTAATAGTCAGTTCGGTCGGAATAGCATAACAGAGTGCCCACATCATACAAATTCTACCAATTTATAGAAATGATAAATGACAGAAGATTAACACAACATTGAACTACACTTGTCTTATACAAGGCCACTGCGAAAAATTTACATAGTGAAGTGATTTTGGCAAAAGTAATTTCAAAAGGAAATTGAAATCCATTCATACAGTCTTGTTTAAGTGCATCAGTTTTAGTGGTACTTATTTTATTATTACGTACAAATTTTACAGTTTCGAACAATCGGAAATTATTTTTTCCATAGCAGCAGTACAATGAGCCAACACACCTCTTATAGGTAGGTTAGGTAGTAATAACCTAATCTTACTGCTAAATTTTATACCTTCATGTTATCAAAGCAAGTTTACAAATGGTAATGCTCGGCAATTTGATGTCGTCACAACAAATTGTACACTCTATTCATGTACTCTGACTTGACATTTGACACGAGATTTAAACATGATGTTGACTACTTTACAAAAAAAAAATGTGTTAAGTAGGTGCAATGATTTCATTAGTATTATTCTTTAAAAGAAATGCAATAAAAAATTAGATTAGTGCTAAGTAACGTAGAAATATGATTATACGTTACGCTTCTTGAAGCGATGTGATTCTGAATGACGGACGAATATGATATGTTAGAGTTTTAACAATAATAATAATAGACATCTTGCATCTGGCTTGCACATCTGTTATACATATTAAATTCGTTCTCTCCCCTCTCTAAGTATATATAAACTAATATTATTTGAGATGATTGTGAGGTTGTGAAAATTCGTGTCTACGTATGATTATTTTAAGTGTGAAACAAAACGCTCTGTTTATATGATACTTTCGTAAAAGGTAGGCCCCAGACCTTTCCACTCAAGAAGAAATATTGTAATAATTTATTAAGTATAGTTTGTAATACATTGTTAACAGACATTTAAAAGAATAGCCCCGACTTTCTTGCCCGATCATCTCGCAGTGGCTCTATATTTTTTTTTGCTGAGCATGTCAGTGGAATATAGATTATTATGATATTAAAATTTGTAATAATTGACCTATACAGGTGCGTCGTGCCGTCTAATTTGAATATTGACTTTGACTTTAGTAATTAAATAACATTAAAGTGTTTTAAATCGCATATATTAATTTTATTTTCATCCCGACATTTCGAACACATTTTCAATACTCCACAGCTGTGGCTATGCCGAAGATCGACAAATGGTACGTACTTATATGATACGTTTGCCATTCTCCCCAGTACTAAAGTTCCATTCCTAAACCATCTAAGCCCCTTAAATAACAAAATTCAATTTACTATGGAAGGTCAAAATGCTTAGTAATTGCTTTGCTTTTCTTGATATCTTAGTCATCACATCAAGTATCCTGACAACTCTCATAGTCATACAGTATATAGAAAACCTCCCATCACCTATCATCTCAGGTGGCTAACGTAGGCAAATCTTTGTTACAGAGAACTCATGGCAACTGCGACACTGACCATCTCAAGGAGGAGCTTTAGTATGTAAAACAAGTAAAAGATGCAGGTATTTACAAACTTGATTGCTATAATACAATCGGCCAATCAAGAGGAGCATTGGTACGGGTCAAAGACAATCGACGAAGTCTGCAGTTTGTGAAAATGTTCATGACCAATCTAACCACTACATTTAGTTCGATAATCCACAATCCTTGCCAGAGAGACCCAGTTTATGCCAATAATGTTACACGATGCTATTAAAATCAAAATGTAAATAAATTTCAATAGAGTAGATAGTTCGTAAGTAAGTACCACCTGCATGGGATTCCAATATTTAATCCATGGGCGGCACATATATACAAGACCTCTGGACACTGTGAGCGAATATTGCGAGTATACGTTAAGGCTAAATTGAAAATTTCTGAGGGTAGTACAATATAATTTCTTAAAAACTCAAGTAAGAAATAAAACCAATTAGTCACGCTAGGTTAGCCTGAACAACATCTTCGACCACATCATCATTTACCATCAGGTGAGATAGTGGTCACAGGCTAACCTATCAGGCATAAAAAAAAAACACGTTACCACGATCACAGCATTGTATTTGAAACTTCGTTTTTTTATTAATATTCGCGATTACCATGTAACGCCGTTTAAAGTAGTTTGATTATTATTATTAATATTTGTTTGAAGCGCTCGTAGCGAATCTTGCCTACTCGTTCTTGACTAATGAATTAGGTCAATGGTCACCGTCCGCTGCAGTCATTACTTGAACGTGTGACTGCTACAACATAAACTACCGAGCGAGCAATTACTTTAGAAGGCATATTAAGCTGGATGGTCGTTATAGCATCGCGGTGGGGCATTTTGCAAATGCCCGCCTGGTTACTGTACTGTCTGTAATCTATCTGTAATAAAAAAGTGGTACATGTTAGGTTACACTTTATTTGTTTGGATTGGATAGTACATTATTTTCGTTTGGTTTGGTTCTTATTCTATCTAATGTGTAGACTACGTGCCTTCGCTCGCCACCTGAAAATATACAAAGTTAAAATTATTACAAAAGTAATATAAATAGGTAGATCTATAAAAATGTAAACAATTATTGTTAGTGTGAAAACGTCGGTATATTGAAATATAATATCTTATTGTACTTACCTACCTGCTCTTCGCTAAATAAAATCACCGCCCGTGCGTCTGTCAAGCTGCGATTGGTACGTTAGTCGTTGCAAATACCTCCGGCACTCGACACACGCGCGCGCACCCTTTGGTTATTTTTGAAAAATAGTGTTATTTATTTCTATCACCACTTCACGCGAACCGTATCACCTACATAATGGAATCATATATTTTCGTTTAGCATGCACTTACCTAAATATGATTCTAAAAATAAGTCTCAAATACTATAATGCCAATAGTTTGGTAGAAATTGTAAAGCGCGACTGAACTCACCCGGTAAATTTCTACCAAACCACCGATCGGCCGGCGTCTGGCGTTGTTGGCTATTGCTTGCGCGAGACTCGTTTCTCGAACTTGTTTTGCATCTATTTATAATTTTTTATCATCCATAATCCACATTCAGTGTATTCCACCAGTTAGTTCCTGGGCCGGTCACGATAAAACCAAAGGTGAGTCTTAATATTTTATGTTGCGTTTTTGCCGTAGTTGCCTATATTATACAAAAAAGAAAAAGTTTTGACGTTGTGTACCTATAAAGTTTAGTTGATCGATTTGCCATTTGCCAGTTGGCGGCTTTAGTACGTGGGGAAGGCGTCAACGTGGATTTGGTTAAGGTAGGGCATATAAAACAGTTTACGTAGGTACTTAAGTCTGTGGCGTCAACAATTGAGCTTTCAACAGTTTCAACGCTGTCAGGTTAAATTCATTACAGTTAGTTACAGATTATCATTAGGTACAGTCATAGCACGGGTTGCTAGTGGCAAGTTGCTACACACAGCTTACATGACTAGGTAGGTACTAAGCCAATAAATTACTAATCATTAGTTGCGTTAAAGTAAAATAAAGTGTTAAGCTCCCTACAGATACACCCTACATAGTAGCACGAAAACTTGCTAGTAATTAGACTAATAATTAGGAAGGTTATTCCCAGGCTTCCAAAACCCATTTTTTTGCTATATTGTAGGTAGGTAGGTACGCACCTACTTCGTAAGTAGGTACCTTTAACTAGAACCATGAAGGCTCAAACTCGTTGTCGATTGTCAAGTATGCCACCTGAGGTAGGGGAGGGTGTGAGGGGGAATATTCTAGCATAGTCTACGAATAAATAAAGTAGGTATTATTCGTAGAGCATAGTTAAGTATTTAGCTAGTGTCAATTCCAGAGTCCATGGGGCAAGTGAGTAAAACGATTATCGTTACTTCCATGATCCATCATGGAATTGTCTATGGAATAAGTGAGAACGATCTATCAGCAAGCAGCACCTATAATTCATGCGAGACATTTTCGCGGTAATCGCATAGTATCGCTTTCGGCCAAACAGCCAATTGCGGGTTGGACTGCCGTCAAAATAAAATTATGTATAGGTAGGTACCTACCTACTTAAATTATGTGGTCGAACACAACGAAACCCTCCGTGTACGACTTCAACTCGCACTTGGCTGGTTTTGTTTTTCTTATTAGATCTTTTTTAATTGGATACATTGCCAATAATTGTTTTTTGTAAGGATAGCCTCTGTTTTCGGAGCTCCGTACGTAAAGGGCAAAACTTCGCTCTGTCTATCCATATTTTTAAACTGTTTAATTTGCACCTCCACATGCCTACCTACCACTATAATAAACTTACATTAGAACTTTTACGTGAGAGCGTTGCACCCATTGAATCAAGTCATTTGTGCGATAGAGATAGCGCTAAAAGACCATTATTGTTTCGTGACGGACACTACGAATCTTAGTAATCATATTTTAATTTTGAAATAATGTTAGTTTTCCATAATAGTATTTAAAAGGAGGGAGTTGGCCTCACGTCAGTTTTAGTTATTACCCAAAGCTGTAGGTACCTTCTACAAGTTAAATATTCACAATACATGACCATGAACACTATCGATCACTCGCCGTCAGGGCCAGCCGCCATGTGGATGTGACGCCGTACTGGCACAGAATATATAATAGTAGCTCGTACAAATAACCAGATAGGTACCTGTAGCCCAAGCACGAACATTTCGATAGTCCGTAACGTAATCGTATCGAGTTCCCCGTACGTTTACGCAGGAGGCGATGGTTGACAGTACGACGCATCGTTTGCTGGCTAACGTGAACTCGATAGGATTACAAAAGTGACGTCATCCAGCGTAAATCACAACAATCATACCTTTTTTCTAAGACCTAACAACTCATTCCAAAAGAGGTTTTAATTCTTATTTAGCCTATAAAAGTTCCTCTCACTGCGCAAGTAATATTAAGAGTTGGCACGGACCTTGTTGCTTTGAAACTCAGATTTGAAGTTATTTTATACCAACCATTACAAATGAAAACTATATTTCCAACACAATAATAGTGACATTTGTGAGTGTTGTACTACTGATTCCCTAAAATCGATTAGTTACAATGAAATCGAGTCCATTATAATCGATATAGAAAAAAAAATGCGGGTAAGTTACGATTATAAAAAATATATGTTAACGAAATATAAAATAAAACAAATATTTCACACAGATGTATTATTAAAAATCATCAAAATATTTTATCGTGCGATATATCTTCGCTAGTATCGAAAACCGTATCATTGAGGTCTGCATACATAGTTCCAAAGTAATTTGTGTACTAAAACATCTTTACAATACAATTTTTTTTTATTTACATTGTACATAACAGTTTTCAATGTATAATACTTATTTTCTAATTGTGGTACATGTAAAAGTAAAAAATACTACACGTAAGTTGCACTAGTAAACTTGTCATCAACTGTTAACAATTATTATTATTTGTAGTTCATTCATAAAATGTAGTATTTTGACGCACCTTTTTTAATTATATATAGACTGTAGACTTTTAAAAACTTTTTTGGTGTAAGTAGTTGAATTATTATGATATTTAATTTCATCTTGCAGCTGATCTATTTCATTTGTATTGCAAGAAGCTTCTTCTGTTTTGTTTTATTTATTGATTCAATTAATATTTTCTGTGTAATTTCAGATATGCATATATCTGAAATTACAAAAAAAGTTTATTTAACTGCCTCGAAAGTTGGTTAATTTTAAAATCAAACGATTTAGAGTATAGTATTATAAGTATTTAAATAATTGGGATTGTATGTTGATACACATGTTGATTTTATATAGTATTGAGGTGACATAGTACCTTAAATTCCATGCCATAGCTTTATCGATTCAGCATTTACTTTGAAATTATATAAGCGACGGAGTTTTGTTTAAATGAACTGAAAAAAAAACAACTCAGATTATTATCACAAGCATAGATATGACGTTATTTATACTATTTATTATTAATTGTATAATATTTAGGTCGATTTACATATGTTAGATAATAAATATTGCTCTAGCCGATCAGTTAGCAAGTACTGTGCCAGTTATGTAGAGAAAAATTGATAATACCTGGTGTTTCAAAATGCTTTTGAGCTGAAGATGTAAATAACAGTCCCTAAAATACACATGTTAAGTTTCGTGGTATAATAAAACATTCCGCATGATGGTTTATGATAACCAGCATCGAATATGATATTTCCTAATTTATTGACACTATTAAAAAGTATATGTACCCATACCACTGACATTATAAAAAAATCGATACTACAAAGGTATGTAAAGGTAAAATACTTTCCTTGAGCAACACTAAACTTACTTTACGTTACGTAAATATTTGTAATCTATATACAAATATATGTAATTACAGCAATTCGCATGATAACACATACCTACTTAAATTACAATAAAAACCAAGCGATCATTAGCTCTGAAACAATAATGTAATTTCAATGACATATTTTCATCAACTCACCGGTTCTGGATCTCATGGAAATCTATTGTTTAAACATTTTTATTTGTGTTTCGACACCACAGACTTCGCATTTTCTTTGCGATTTCCGTATTGCATTGATGTTCACAATGAAATATTAACATTTTTGAATAAAATGTATCTGAGGTGATATATTTACAAAGTGCCATGACATACATTATGTCATGGCACTTTGTATAGAGAAATGTAATATACCGGAAAAAATATGATTAGTCTATAGCCATCACAGTCCAGTTGAGTTGTCAAGTTGACAATGACATCGTATTTGGTAATTTTGGACAGAAATCGCTGCACCTGCAATACTTTACCTTATTTTAACTATTTTACTACCTTATTTTGGTGACGCTGGACTGGTTCCTCTATGATTGATATTTGTCAAATTTCGCTTTTTATTTGGTGAAAACCAAACATATTTTTTTCCGGTATATTACTTTTCTCTATGCGTTACTTGCTCAGTGAACCAAATTTTATTGTAACATCATTAGAGGTATTAAAATAAAACGTTATATATAAATTATGAGCTATAAATTTTCAAGCCAAGAATCTACGCCACTGATAATTTACCTAGTATATGAATTACAAACAGCTACTATCAGAATTTACACCTTTAAACAGAGGGAGGAGTCTCAAGAAACCCTGAAGGGCCGCCAGCCGGCGTGAAGTGTATTTTGCGCAAAATTGTATGGTGTTTCAGCAGAACAACAGGCTATTGAGTTCAAGCAGTGTACCTATTCCATAAGTTCTAATTGTTCACTAAAGGTGATTCCCGACAGAACTTTCGTCTCCAGCGGTATTTTACCGTCTGTTCTGGGAAAGAAGAATGCTGTGAAAACCTGGAGCGCGTAGTAATGTACCTACCTAACAGTTTTGCAAAGACAAACCACGTAGCATTTCATGAATGCGCCGTTACTACAAAAAGGGAGTGCTGTGACTTGTAACCGTCTAGGCTTGGTGCTGTTTTAAGTTCATATTAATTTTAGGATAATTAAAGTGTTTATTTTGTATTAGTCAGCTTATGGTTGGTTTTTTTTTTTTGGATTATGATTGTGTCTGTTATTACATTACCAAAAATAAAGAAATTACTTAACTGTTGGTGTACTTTTGTCTTTTTATTCATCTACTTTCCTTTATTTTTAAGGAATAGCGTGGCAAAAGAGCATGATATCGAACTTACCTAGCCTATAAGATCAGAGGGGGAAGAAAAATGCTTCTCACGGCACTGCTATGAGTTCGCCACCCAATAGTCTTTTATGCGCCAAAAGGAGCACACACTGATCCATCTCATTATCACTGTTGTATGCTCAATGCGTGGCAACTCTCACACCGACTTAAGTAGTGGCATGCTGCCACGAATTTTGTCTTAGTCGCAATTCACGACATCCAACAAGAGATCCTATTATCCCTAAGCCACGAACTGTTCGGTATATACCTACCAATAAATGAAACACACAATTGCACTTCGTTTTTTTTTATTAAGAACCAAAAGTCCAATAACACAGCTTCTACGTTTCACATTAAAATCTTCTTCTTCGTAGTGGTTAGAAAGTTGGCGTGAGCATGGTCATCACCTATGAGTTCGTAGGTAGTTAGTCTGACAATCCGTTGGTATTCCTTTCGTTTCGCTGCCTGTGTTCCTCTGGTGCATTTGTTGACGGCTTTGGTTGATCTTGAAATCTTGAATGGATAGGTGATCTTCTGTGAGCCTTATTGTTTTTAATTTGACCATTGCACAATGAAGAATTTCATAGCAACATTATTGCGCCGCAAGACATGTCCAACGAGCGAAATTGGTGTAAATGTGGACTGGAACGGTGGAATATAAACGCTGTTTGATGCAGAGTTTTATATAAAAATTTTTACCAAAAAAATAGAACCGACTTCAACACTCAAATGTGTGAAATAACTTGTTGAAGTCGGTACCATGACGGTTCAAAAGTACCTATCATCACAATATTGTGCGCATGGTACCGACTTCAACAAGTTATTTCACACATTTGAGTGTTGAAGTCGGTTCTATTTTTTTGGTAAAAATTTTTATTTCGCCCTTTTTAGTGATCTTTGTTACTTATTAACTTACCACCAGATATAGTAACATATAACAGACTAAAATTAACCCCCATTTAATGTAAACTTAGAACCAAAGTTTTAACATCTCGCTATCCTATTTAAGCAAAATTACTTTAGTAAATCATTGTTAACCCAAAAGTGATAAATGATCACTGTTTAATATTGCCATATTATATAAGTAAAGCTGTCTCACTCTCTCGTCTCACATCAACCAACATGCCATATGTGTTCCTACAAAATAAATTAATAAAAATAGTAATTTAAGTGCTGTGTAACCTAAACTATGTTCAAAGGACAATACAAATATCAAGTCAGTTATTGAAGACTTTCATTTATAGCGAATACAACAGGATCCCTTAAATATTTAACCATCACCAAAAGTAGTAAATTATCATCAAAATTAAACTTGCTGTAATTCTTCTGGCGCATCGCCGGCCGCTGCCGCGGCACGTTCGCTATGCTCGCTCGGCTCGCGCGTTGTTGTGGTCGCAAGTAACCTAACGCTCCTCCTCGCTTCGCTCGTCGTCGCACCTAAACATGGCTTTGAGATTTAGTGATCATTTACTACATTTGGTGTTCGATTACAATTTTTGATAAAAGAACTAAGGGTATCCAAGCATTTTATGGTGATCATTATATTTAGTCCCCTACTTAAGGGATCAAATGTCATTTACTGTTAATGACATTTACGGTTTCAGAACGATAGGAAAGATTTGAGTTATGACATCATGTCATGTTAGCTCAATTGGTTAGAGCATACCCCGGCTCAAGGGGTGGATGGACGCGGATTCGAATCCCGCACATGACTGAAATTTTTCCTATCGTATATTTGTAACTTTGTAATGTATTCCGCATAGCAGACGTTATTGCAAACCTAACAATATTAAAATTATACGGTTGCGTCATCATTTACAAGTATAAAACCAATTGCAAAATTGGTCTTGTTTGTAGTACAACGCAAGTGGTACTATAGATGTCGCTCCATCCCAATACTATGGTTAAAGAACGATAGGAAAGATTTGAGTAATGACGTCATTTCATGTTAGCTCAATTGGTTAGAGTATACCCCGGCTCAACGGGTGGATGGACGCGGGTTCGAATCCCGCACATGACTTAAATTTTTCCCATCGTATATTTGTGATTTTGTAATGTAATCCGGATAGCAGGCGTTATTGCAAACCTAACAATATTAAAATAAGACTAGTTTTTTTTAGTTTGCATCATAATACACGTTTTATCTTCCTATCCAAAAATTTTATTTCTATCTTATACCGTTGAGGAAATATTACTGTGTTACCACCAAAGCTTCGATGAGAATTCGTCATGATAGGAAAATACTTTTCAGTTATTGGGGTGTAACTCGAAAACGGCTTGACCGATTTTAATGAAATTTAAAAGGGACTACACGGCAAGCATCAGCTTTGAAATTAAAAAAGAGTTATCAAAATCAGTTCACCCAGTCAAAAGATCTAAGGTAACAAACATTGACTATATTATCAGGACAGGAAAACACTTTTTCAGTTTTTGGAGTGTAACTCAAAAACGGCTAAATCGATTTTAAATTTAAATGGGACCAGACGGCAAGCATCAGCTATCAAATAAAAAAAGAATTATTAAAATCAGTTCACCCAGCCAGAAGATATGTAAGAGGTAACAAACATAAAAAAAAAAAAAAAAAAATACAGACGAATTGAGTACCTCCTCCTTTTTTGAAGTCGGTAGAAAATGTCCTGAATTGGGTTCATCGTACATTAGCATCACTTCCCTCCAATACCATAAATTAATAAATATCTACTTTGCGCCTGGTAAACGAAATGGCACATTACTACTTCTAATCTTGCTGCCATGTTTGTAACTCTTTTCATAGGTAAATTATGAATGAACAAACACTTAAATAACATGAATTTTCGAAGTTTTATCACAATTGAATACGTTACGTCAGCCATCTGACTGAAAATTTCTCAGTGACATGACATTCGTAGATTTTTGACACACCCTCGATAGCCAGCCTTCGAGCTTACGTTAGTATTAGGTTCGTGCTCGCGATTTCATACAAAACTTTTTACGTGACAAAACGTTCACGTTAAAATCTCGACACGTTAGTTGTCAAAACCTTTTTTTCTGTCAGAATTTAGTTCCTTTTACGCACTGTAGAGGCGCTGATCAAATCCTATACAAAATAGTGACATTTCGATACGTTTACGAAACGGTTACGATTTCGCAAGTTATTCGTGCTTGGGCTACTGATGTTATTTTCAATTCACGGCTCAGTTCAAGGGCAATTCAATCAGTATTGTCCGCCTTGGATATCTATCCAAGACGGACTACTGATCCTGGCGTACTTTAGGCACAGCTTGCTTGCCATAGGACATATCTGAGGTACGTTTTTTTTATGTTATTGTGACGGAACTAGCTCGAGGCCCACACCTGATGTTAAGCGGACTATAACCTCTGCCTATAACAGATGCATTTCGTCACAAGTCACGAATTGCACTGCGCCCGTCCTGAGGTACGTTTTTTTTATGTTATTGTGACGGAACTAGCTCGAGGCCCACACCTGATGTTAAGCGGACTATAACCTCTGCCTATAACAGATGCATTTCGTCACAAGTCACGAATTGCACTACGCCCGTCACCTTGAGACATAGTTATTAAGTCTCATGTGCCTGTAATTTCACTGGCTCTCAAGGACTGCTGCCGGAACACACCGTTATATGCTTGGTGACTGATTTTCTACTTGAATCGCTAGCGAGGCAGGCTTCGCAAAATGCCCTTTCACCATGCGGTGAAGGTGAAGCCCGCGCGCCGCGGTGGGATTCGAACCATGGACCTGCTGCGCGGCAGTTCATAGCCAATGCCACTGAGCCATCACTGCTTCAAAATATTGTACAAAACTATTGACGTAGTATCATCATATCATCACCATCGGTAACTAAACACATGCGTCCGTGCTTCGGAAGGCACGTTACTCCCGATTGTGTAATACTGTGACCTAAGACCTAACAGTGTGTCCCGGCAGTTGATAAATAGCCCTTTTTACCACCTGCGACCGCATCATCACTCACCATCAGGTGAGATTGTGTGATTATGTCGTGTACATAATGAAACTTTATGCAACCAACAAAGCAATAATAAAATAAACAGATTTTTAGAGATTTAGAATAACACTTGTAAAATAAATAAATATAAAACACGAATAACCAAACAATAGCTAACCCACGATGTATGAGTAATACTTAATTTACTAAATACTAAGAAATTCTTTAGACGTAAACGTTGCGCCAGCGGCGATGTTGAATTAAGGCCATTCTCACACAAGTGACTAAAATATAACCAGTTTTCATAGGTAAATTTCTATAGCGTTTTCACACGACGAAACTTGCCGAAGACTAGCAATGCAGCTGGTAGTTTATTCGTTGCCAAAGCAATTATACCTAAAACTGGCGCGTACTCGTATTTTTTTTTGTAATATGGGGAGTCAATAATGTCTTTAGACCATTGGTTCCTAACCTTTTCCGAATTGTTACCCCTATGGCCTGTTAGAGAAATTGATTTTGGCCCTAATTAAAAATTATTTCATACAACTATACAAGCAAGTAAAAATATCTTTATTCATAAAAAATGTATACCTACTTACAATACCACTTTGATACTAATATAATTATTATTTTTCACATCACAGTCCACATTTAGTTGGTGTGAAGGTTGATATTGTTTTAAATTCGCAAGTTTTTTTAATATTAGGTTCCTAATATTAAAAAACTTGCGAAGTTTAGGTTTCCTCCTTTTCTAATATTAGGTACTAGTTCCTAGCTATTATAATTTTATTTGAAACATAATCATAATCTTTTTCTGTCTATTCAACTATTATAGGTACCACCTCTGTTATCCCCATAGAATAACTGTTTTACCCCCGCGAGGGTAATTACCCCTAGGTTCGGAACCACTGCTTTAGACCTTACGTAGAACGACTAAAATGTTGTATCATCCTGCTGTCATTCCTTCGCGGCAACAAATACTCTACAGTTGATATTATTTTCATTTAGGGATGAATCTGAAATCTTCTCAGACAATTTCTTCTGTGCTGATAATTGGCTTTCGGGATTGATTCAATGGAGTCAAACGATTGTAAATAATTTTATTTTTTTGTTATTGATTGGTGTTTGTATGATTAATGAAATGACGAAATTGATACAAATTGAGTCGCACAATGTGAGACTAGCTGCATCGCCAACTGGTTGCCAGTTGTAGCAGGAATTGTCAGTTGGCAATGCCTGTTGCCAAGCTGTTAAGTCTGTGTTGCCGTCACCCCGTGTGTGAATGGGCTAATTTGACAGCTGCCACGTACTAGCTATTGATGTCGATGGGGTCGGGTCGGGAGGATCCAATGGGACGGTTATACATCGAACATTCGAAAAATTACGTGTATATATAACGTGTACGTACGTTATTTCCGCATTATGTGCTTGACGTTGAAACCCCATACTAACCATCGAGATAAATACGTCAATGATACTAATGCCTAATTTAGATCCCCTGCGGGATAGAATTATTTAAGAATTTTTTTGACTCCGTTATACAGTCTTTGCAAAGTAGTTGGTTGTAGGTAGGCACCAAGCAGCCCCCACCATATCCCTTTAGGTATATCGCGTTCTTTCCGGGTAAACACAATCCTCAAGGTTTTTAATTGCGAACGGGTAGAATGTTGTTTTTTTTAAACATCATAATTTTACGAATGCCCGCCTGGATAGCTACCACCCTCAAGTAGAAAATCTGTCGCAAAGCACCTAACGGTGTGTTCCGGCAGCTGTCCTTGAGAGCCAGTAATTCTAGGCTAGCCTGAACAAGATGTTCGACCACATCATTACTTACCATCAGGTGAGATAGTGGTCAAAGGCTAGCCTATAAGCTATAAAAAAAAACATCCTCTAGTAGAAAATCTACCGCCAAACACCTAACTGTGTGTTCCGGCAGCAGTCCTTGAGAGCCACATGAGACTTTAATTGTATGTCTTAGTATGACGGGCGCTGCGTGATTCGTTATATGTGACGGTGTATTCCTTTCTGATCCCAAAAACGGATTCCACACTATTTATTTGTAAAATAAAATTCCGTTCTGATCCCATCCTTATTTTTCGTTCCTTTCTGATCCCACACATTGTTTTATGGCCCTGATTTAATAATAGTTAACGTCCTTAAGTACGTCAGCAAAAAAGGAAGACATTTATTTTAAGTTTTCGTAACGCTACAACACACAATAGCATAAATACCAATGTATGAATTCTCAAACTACAAGGATAGCAAAAGTTCATGGGAGTTTCATACATCAGCTATCTTTGAATGAGAATATCAAAGATAATCGTAATAGAAAAACTACATTTACAAAAGAATTATACATATTGGCTTAAATTAAACCGTAAAAATGCACAAACCTTAAGTTTTCCATTGAGCTTAATTAAGCAAACCAACCTTTTCTGCAATTTTTCTTAATAATTTTGATTTTTAAATATTCAACCTCAAAATAAAATAATCTAATAATCTACTTCAAGACCAAGTCACTCTTTATTTTACACATTAAACTAAGGTATTGAAACTACTGAAAAAATAATAATAATAATAATATTGATAGTAATAATTCAAAAAATTAAGTATAAAAAAACAGTATGAGCACATTTATGCATGTTTAACATGAATATAAAATATATCTTAGATGGGAAATAGTTACTAGGAGTGGGATACGAACTCACTACTACAGGTTCCTATAGTTGCGGGTTGGTGTCTTACTAGTAACCAATTATATTTTCTTCTTTAAGTAGAAAATATAATTGGTAACATCAGGTTGGCCTTGTGCTTATTCCGTCACAATATCAAAAACTGATTACAGTAGAAGGAGGGATCCTTGTACTATATACCTACCCCAATTAATGAACCCGTGATATCCGATAAAAGCATGAAAATCATTATCAAAAAAATTGCAATGCACGTCATTGATGTTCACAGGTGTTATTCCCTTATCATCGCATGGGGGGCTATATTGTTACCGCGATATGATATCATTATAGATAATAATATTTGCCGAAGAAGAGATAAGGCACTTGTGTGGGGTACTATAATGAGTTGTGATAAAGAGCTCTCGCACTTTCCATACAAATGCAGTTTCGTCATATTTTAAATACCAACTGTTCAAACTCGGTGAAATTTTGTACGCATATTGCTGAGCCTAATATCTATGCTTCCGTCATTCCGGGTGGAATCTTGTATGACAAATTTGGAGCACTTCCCGATTAGCAATCCCGCTGAAGCTTTCAGGGTAGCTCACAACTCGATGACAATGTTTTGTTAAGTCACTTTCTTGTTTATCTTTGTGTCTGTCGTTCTGCGTGGAATCTCGCAACTAAATTAGGAGCACTTACCATTAGTTTTATCTTTTTTTTAGGCGCACAAAGACGTGGTTTCTAGATCTTTATTTTATATGGTTATTCGCGTTTAATATAAGTAGTTGGTAATATAATAAGTTAATAATCTGTGAATATCGATGTGTCATTGGCTGATAAATTGGCATCATCCGTCGCTTTGGAATCTTGAGTTCTTAAAAACTTTGATAACTATACTTTGTTTGAAAACTTCATAGCTCTTTCGATACAAAGGTAGTTTCGTCATATTTAAATAACAAGTGTTCAAACTCGGTGAATTTTGTTTTAATGTCCTTAAGCCTACACAGAAAAAAATTACACTACGTATATTTTTAAGCCAAGAGAGCTGTTATTCTTAATAATATAGTTTAAATATAAGACAATGTTATCTTAACTTTAAACATTTGTATCAATCAAAGAAATTCACTTCTCTTGCATTAAGAATAATTTATTCTTATTTTTTATTCTGAAACTGAGAATTCCATGCTTAATTCAATACTTCATATTATTCTTCCAAGACATTGACCTACTATTAATCCGAGAATAGAGTTCGCTTTTCATTTAAGAATATATATTTTCCATACAAGAACATCCCATTTCTGAAATTAAATTATTTATTTTTTCTTGGTCGAAAACAATATTATTCTTAATGATAAAATATTATATAAGATTATACTTGAATCAAGAATGATTTTCTTAAAGTGAATAATAATGTTAATACACTTCGATGAAGATTATTTTTCTTAATATAAGAATAAACAGATATTGGCTTTAAGCATCATATACTTATTTTAAAAACTTTATTACTTTTTCAGATAAGAACATTAAATGTATCACAGGAAGATGCAGTATACCTGGAATAATAAGTTCATAGTTTAACAATACAACTACAATTTTTACAAATATATTTTTTTAAATAAAATTCTCTTAATTGAAAGACAGCAAATATTTCTCAATTAAAGAATATACAAATATTTGCTTTAAGTATGATATTATTGAAATAAAATGTACTAGAATTTTCAAGTTGAGTAGGTATATTAAAATTCTTCCAAGATTTTTCACACATATTTTCAAACAAATATTCACATCAAAATTTCTATATTTTTATGAGGTGACATATATATTCTGGATCCAAAACAATTATTTACTCGGCTGAACAGAGACAATCTTTAAACAAAAATCATTTTATTTATTTTATGAATATTTCCCTTGTTGAAACAAAATAAAACGCTTTTCAATCAAATAATATACAAATGTTTACTCTAAGCATAATATTTGGAAATAATAAAAATAACAATTGACAATATAAGTATATATACTTATATTGTCAATTGTAATATTTATTATAAAATCTTCTTATAATATTATATATTTTTCTAATTTAGTGAATTATTCTTAGTTCCAGAATAAATATTTATAAATCAAATACACATCAAAAATGTCATAAATGTCATAGTCTTGTAAGAAGGCATGTTATCTGGAATCAAAACAATTATTTACACGGCTTAACAGAGAAATTCTTTAAGCAAAACATATATATTTAGTTTAAGATTATTTCCCAAATTGAAACGAAGCATTTGCTTTGTTTCGCGTTACAACAAATGTTTACTCAAAGCATAATGATCCTGAAATAAATATTGAAAAAAGTACTAGAAGAATTGTCAAGTTAATATGTTCCATAATAAATTTATATTTTTGTCAAACAAAAACTATTATTTTTAATACCGTTAGGTTTGCAATAACGCCTGCTATGCGGATTACATTACAAAAACATCCCGCACATGACTTAAAATTTTTCCTATAGTATATTTGTGTTTCTTTTTAACTTTTATTCACTGAAACGATAAGAACATTGTGGAAATAAGTAAATTTATTTTTGGTTTTTTTATATGCTTGATTAGCCTTTGACCACTATCTCACCTTTCGCTTAGCTTTAAACTTTCAATTGACAAAGCAACAGTCCTTTTTTTATGTTATTGTGACGGAACAAGCCCGAAGCCCACCTGATGTTAAGTAGACTAGCCTCTGCCTATAACAGACGCATTTCGTCAACGACGAATTGCACTGTGCCTATCACACTGAGACGTCCAGTTGTTTGCCGGAACACACTGTTAGGTGCTTGGTGACAGATTTTCTACTTGAGGGTGGTCGCTAGCCAGGCGGGCATTCACAAAATGCCCTTCCACCATGCGGTGAAGCTCAAGCCCGCGGCGGGATTCGAACCATGGACCTGCTGCACGGCAGTCCATAGCCAAAGCCACTAAGCCATCACTGCTTCAATTCATTCAAATCACTGCGTTCCTTCTAGGGACACAGATTCAACATTGCAATGGGGTCCCTATATTAGAACTCTGTCAGGAAGACTTAGTTATGCAGCATATGCGGTTCGTAAAATTAGACAATTGACTGATGTAGCTACGGCGCACTTTGCGTACTTCCACAACTGTCATATTATGGCATATTGCTTTGGGCTTCAGCAGCTAATATAGAAAATATTTTTATTTTACAAAAACGCGCAGCTCGTGCATAATATAAGAGATCAAAACTCACAAAAATTTAACCTTATCATCATTGTATATTTTTGAAAATATAATACATATCCGTTAAAATATATCGATATTTATGTTAAATAGTGACCATCATCAGTACAACACTAGAAATAAAGACAAAATAGTCGTTTCTAGTTTTAGATTAGTGAAAACAAACAAAATCCCAAAATACATAACTGAGATCACAGAAAGGAAATTCAAGTCTCACGAAAATGCGTACGATGATGTTTGTGATTATTTAGAAGACAATGTATATCTATATCAATGTATAAAAACATCATTATAGTTATATAAGTACCTATATACTATCTGACCCGGCAAACGTCAATCTGCCATATATATGTACATATAAATACAAAAAAACATTAGAACCTCGAAGTCAGAAGGAAATTGGATTTAGCATGTGACAAAATGTTGTTCATTTTTCTTTTATTGATTACATTCATTAATGCACGGCGGCATATATATAGCGTCGCTAAAACAAATATTTTTCATGCAAGAAAAACTCAAGTAATTATTCTAATTCCAAGAATTCCATTCTACGATAAACCACGCAATGTTGCCACGTTATAATATGTCAATACTATAGTAGTATTCCAACAAACAAGCAAATTTTATCTTTTACTCTGTATCGTTCGCAACTTCTGAAGCAGTGATAGCTCAGTGGCATTGGCTATGGACTGCCGCGGAGCAGGTCCATGATTTGAATCCCACCGCGGGCTTGAGCTTCATCGCATGGTGGAAGGATATTTTGCGAATGCCCGCCTGGCTAGCGACCACCCTCAAGTAGAAAATCTGTCGCCAAGCACCTAACGGTGTATTCCGGCAGCTGTCCTTGAGAGCTAGTGAAATTTCAGGCACATGATACTTAACAGTTATGTCTCAAGGTGACGGGCGCAGTGCAATTCGTGACTTGTGACGAAATGCATCTGTCATAGGCAGAGATTAGTCCACTCAACATCAGGTGGGCATCCAGCTTGTTCCGCCACAATAACATAAAAAAAAAGATATTCGTCCACGTCAGTTCTTATATTATTAAATCTAAATAACCCTGTTTTATGATAGTTACGTAGCTTAGATTCTAAGATTAATCTTTAGTTTGCAAGCGCTGACGAATTTTTTTTAAAGAAACTATATGATAATGTTTTCTTAGGTTTTCGCGATTATAAATGTTGATGATGTTGTGTATTAATACTACTTTTTTATTATTAATAAACAACATCATCAAACTGACAATATTTCTATACTTCAGACCCAGAAAATCATGTCATATCACCAATTCATAATTGCCATTGCGATAATTATTTTGTCCTTGTTTCTCCATTTTATATATTAACCTCTGTCTTTATTACCATACAACAACCTTTTTTTGTTTAAAATAGTATATAAGATGATATATAATTTGAGTATACTATTGAAGTGGTCCCATTATTTTCATTTAACCCACTTCGAAAATAAGGAGGTTATATGTCCTGTTGCCCACGATTTTTTCGCGTGGGAACCACCCATTGGATCCCTAAACTAACACCATACAAAAATGATTTCGATCACTAGCTCTGTGCAATACAGTCACAAACCTATCCCAAGAGAACTATACATGTTTTGAGATAAAAATCCATCCAAAATTTCTCATCAATAATATTATAATAAGATTAATAAGAAATAAAATTGTCTTGATATCTTTTTCATAAAAAGTTTTTGTGTTCACTATATTTGTTTATTATTTCATAGATTTTGTTATAAAACCACACACCGTTCCCTAAAAAATGGCTTAATTTGGTTTTTAATAATTTAAAACTATAATTATGAACAACTTATGTATACAGGCGTTCCTATAGTTTAAATCAGTATATTGAATATTTTTTGTACTACCATTTTATTTTCAAAACATACAAGGTTAACATAAATTACTAATTCTAGTCAAGGATTCGTGAGTTTTTTACTCACATAGAGTATGAACTCTACGTTTTCGTGAAAAAAAACAATTTATCGTAATAGTTAATTGTGTTTATGGAATGTAGTAATTTATACTATGACCTGGCAACACTGGTGGTAGCGCGTCCCCACGCTCCGACTCTTAGTCTGTATTGACTCCCTACTACCAAACGTATTTCACATTTCACAATCTAACTCTTTGTAGTGAATTCGCAGTTATAGTGATATTGTTCATACTTTAGATGCTGAGTAATCTTAAAGACGCCACTAGGTATACTATTAGAAAAAAACTCAAAAGAACTCAGAAGATGGAAGAGTTACTGGACCAATAAAAGTGATAAACAATTTTACAGGTATGTATGTATATTTAACGGTTACTTCAATTTTTTTTATTTGTATAGAGTGTAGATAATATAATATCGTGTATATTAAGCTGCTAACAACCCTTATTTAGTTAATTTCGAAACGCCGTTGATGAAAATTACTTGATCCAAGAATGTGTTTGTTGGTTTCAGATAATAATATAAATCCAGAGCAGTTAAGATATGTATTGGATACCTATTAAATGAACTGTGCCCATCTATTGGTATACGCAAAAAATCAAGAACTTCGAGAATTCCTCATTTCAATGGTAGGTATGTTATATACTCGTAGGTTTACCACACATGATTTTCCATACACACATGATTTAATATCTTAGATATAATTGTGTTTTATATTTCAGATGAATATTGATTTGGAT
This sequence comes from Plagodis pulveraria, assembly GCA_963890685.1. Classification (NCBI taxonomy): domain Eukaryota; kingdom Metazoa; phylum Arthropoda; class Insecta; order Lepidoptera; family Geometridae; genus Plagodis; species Plagodis pulveraria. Next base: position 4,827,332 of record OY982968.1, read on the forward strand.
AAAAAATTATCCGAACAGCAATGGAAACTTTATTCAAAATGGAATAGGTATCTCGATGAAATAATAACAAGGAGTCTTCAATTACAGACGAAGCTATATTAATTGAATTGGAGGATGTAAAGGAAGTCACTGAACTTGGTATGTAACACTTTTTTGAAAAATTGATATATTATATATAACTACCAAACAAGTATATACATAAGTAATATAAATAGTATGCTGTTCAGCTAACCTCTGTTGAAACATGTGTTTTACAACGCGAAAACCTAAGACAACATTATGTGTTTTACAAATTATATTTTGATATAAATTAAAATTATGTATGTTTCAGACAAGAAAGCCATCAGACAAATAAAGCTGCTCTGCCGGATTATACCGCCGTTGCACTGTGTTTCGCCTAGAACAAGCTAGCTGGACAAAAATATTTTATAATGGGTTTCGATTGCTTTTGCCTTAGACAATGATAATTTGTTAATTTCATAATTTTCAGGTAGGTACAGATTAAATTATAAGTCTAAAAATGAAAAACCAAATACTTTATAAAAAAATGTATTGTATTTCTTACAAAGGCACAAAAAAAAGCAAAAATACAGCAGAAATAAGTACATTAAAATAGAAAGAAACAATCAATAATATATTACAACATAATTATACAATAAAAAGTAAAAAAATACATTATTATTTATAACTTAAATATTATAAAAAAAGGTAAACTCAAGATTTTACAAAAATGCTACATCATACTCGTAATTATCCTAAATATCCTCATCTGATGATTCGTCACTCTCACATTCAGTCGAGTCTGGTAACAAGTAATCACCTTCATCAGTCGGACTCGGAAGAACGTTACTTGTAACCCGATGTGATTGTATTGAAGGCGGAACAATCAAATTTAAAACTTCTTCAGGTAATTTGTCAATTTTCTTTTTGGGTACCTCTCTGAGAGAGTTGATTAGAGGATCAGACGTTATTAAAAGCATATTCAACAAATCTGTATTTGTGGCAATACGTGACAGTTTCCTGGTGTGGTGTTTACGGAATCTCCGGCAGTCTTTATTTCGAGCCTCTTGAGCTTCTTCTGAGAGCTGTCCGATTGGAAGAATGCAAGTTTTTATCACTTCTGTGCTATGTACAAGTATTTTGTGTACAGTAGCTGGCATGTAGTACCACGAATACAGATTTAGATAAAGTGTTCTGGTTTCAGAACACACTTTCTCAAATTCATTGTAATTAATATCGTACCCAGAAGATAAAGTTCTTAACAAAATGCAGAATTTTTTAATGAGGTTAACGTCTAAGCCTGTAATCTCTCCACTCAGTTCCGGGTTTGTAAAGAATCTGCGAGCTGTGTTCCCATCATTTGTGTTACCATAACCAGGTTTTGGTTTGTCTACAATAAGTCCCATTTGGGTTTTAAACTTTTGCTTTATGTCGTCTGAACGCTGTTTCACACTAGCTTTATCGTCATCACCTCTAACCTGCCACTTCTTAATATCCAAACGATAGCTAATGTGCAACAGACATTCAAAACAGCGAATCCAAGCATGTAATGTAGACAAACCAAACCCATAATGTTCTACATTACTTTCCAATCCACTTAAATCACCATTCATCATCTTAGGAGTCGCACCACAGATATAACACTTTTGTGCAGATCGTGTGTCAGTCATAGCATTGCATACTTTGCCGTCTGTCATTGTTAGCAAAAGAGTGTGCTTCACAGAAATTTGTGATTCACCAACACTACATGTTGTAGGAAGAAGTTGAGATACTTCTTCCAACACTCTGTTAGTTTCTGTAGTCGTAAATTCATTTGTTTCCTTTGAAAAAATAAATTTAATTGGCCTGCAATATAACGTGGAGGAAGGTCGTGGGTTTTGCCAAATAATATTTTGACCATCACACAATCTCAAAGGCACAAATGAAAATACAAACAGAAATTCATCAGTAGCCTCAGTGTTTTCAAACTTCTGCTTGTAGGTACTGTGACCAGAACTACCATCACATCCCCATTTGCTAACTAATGTGAATGACGAACTGGGCAGCACACTTTTAATGACTTCACTTTGTGCTTCAACTAGTCGTTCAGTTGTTTTATCCAAAATAGCTTGGAGTTTTATTTCCGCGCGCGATTTCGTTATAGATATATGGTCATCAGAAGGATAACAAAGTTTTTTTGACTTACATAGGCTATGGTATGATGGAAACACTTGATGTCCAGCCTTCATTGCCCACTTTCTCGTCTGTTTGTAAGAGTGAGAAGTGCACTTAGAATCTACGTAATAAGCTAGCGCTTCGTCACTATTTAACTGCCTAGCACTACAAAGAGATTCTTCAGATGCCTTTCCTTCTGTGCTGGAATGATCGCCACTTTTTCGGATTCGAGAGGCAACCGCTCTATGACCCGATAAACGATTTGCCACTTCCGCAGCTGTGGTCAATTCACTAGCACTCCGCAATTTCACCAAGTCTTCAACCCTGCGTTTTTTTGTTTTGAAACTGGCGTCTTCGAAGTCTTTTCGGGGTCTACCTTTAGGTCGATTATCTTCTGATGAGGAGGAAGCAGAAGGCCGATGCATACGAACGCTAAATTGTATGTCTGCTCCGTCCAGCCAACTTCTATTTTTGTTTAAAAAAACATCCATTGTTTTCGAAGCAGCCCACTTTTCAGCAAATTTTGACGATATGCTGGCAATTTTTGTTTGCATATCTCTTCTTGAATCGGAGGCCACATCTCTCAGATTGTATTTGTTAAAAATAAACTCCATCAGGTGAGCATTTCTTGCTTCTTTGTCATATTTACGCCATTCTTCAAATAACTCCATTTTCGAAAAAGTGTACACATGATCTGAAAAAAAAAATAAAAAAAAATGTTTAGCATTCGTTGCGGTCTCCATATTATATATCATTTAAAAGGTTAATGTTGTGGCTGTAACATACATAAAAATCAACTTGGATACACGTGGATACAAAAAGTTGCGATCCTTGAAAGTTTAGATATGAAGAAAAACTTGACATTCTTTTAACAGATTTTTCAATTGGATATTTAAAGCACATGTTGGCAAATAATATATTAAGTCGATATTAAGTAAGAAAGTACTTACCCTCAAAGGTAAAATCCATCACAGAAAATACTAAAATAATCACTACAAATTTTAAGAGATGTTATCATAAGTGCCGCAAAATTGCAACTAATTTAATTTCACAAATGCAATTAACTTATCACTTACCTTCAACCCCTTATAACTCACCACTATGGAATGTTTGCCCTAATTATTACCTGTTATCGAGACCTTGGGGGTTTTCTTAATGGCATGTGACCCTTAATTACCTGATTAGGTAAATGACTTTTGTCCACCTACGTTGTTCTAGGCAAAACACTGTGCGTTGGGGAGATTAAATGGAAAATTGAAATTTTCTACATTTGAATGCATAGGGCATAGTTGTGAATGTTGTGATAAGTTTTTAATAGTTTATCTATGAGTAAGTAATTTTAATTTAGTCTACAATGCCTTCAAAAAAGTAAAGCTACATTTTACTTATATTTTTTATTTTGAACGAACTCAGAATTAGTTTCTTACATTTGTTAGGAGCTTAGATGTTAAGACTAAAAATGTTTGTTAAATTTTTCGATCATCAGTTTCTTCATACGTCATATTTTTTGTTTAAAAGTATATTTATAAAGTAGTTCGCTAGATTGCCTATCAGTATGATTATGTTGTGTTAAAAATGTAACGCCAATGACAATAATGAGAAAATAATAATCAATATTAATATTTTGGTTTTTGTTAACTTACAATATGATTACGTTGTAGTGAATATTACTATATTAGTTTTATTACTAATGTCATCAGATTATTTATTACAAATGTTATTGTTTAGTTACTCCTGTTTGATTGCTTTAAGTGTGGTTAACCTTGTTTAATTTTAAAAAGTTGTTTATTTTATTATTATGTGTAAATATCAAAGGAAAGGTTATCCCGGTAAAAGATGTACTCTATAAGTGCGTTAGCTTATCTGATATCTATATTGTAATAAATTTGTAACTACACTTTTTATGAAATTTTATGTAGCGAAAATTATCTGGTCTAACGAGAATGTAATTTCTTGATTTGTTATGTGTTGATATTATTTTTACATTAAGAAAATTTAATTTTACATTGATCATTTGATACTTTATTAAACTAAGACACCACAATCTTCCTCACAAGAAATTATATTCTCGAAATGAAATTCATAATCTAATACTTTAAAAATAAGCTATTATTCAAATGAGAGGATAATATGATTAAAATGAAACTTAAATTTATTGAATCAAGATAATATTATTGTCCATACATTAATTGTTTTTCTCAAAATAAAACGCATAATTACTTAAATCCAGAATGAATTATTATTCACCCAAATATATTATCACTTGAAACAAAACCCTATTTTTATTTCTTCAAGATAGCGTGATCATTATTATAAGAAATTGGAGTCTTAAAATGTTAAATAATTTCTCTTGCATCAAGTATAGATTGTTTTTATTGAAAAATAATATCGATTTACATTGAAACTAAGATTTATCCAATCAAAATATCATTGATTCTCACGGAAAGAAGTAAGCTTCTTAAATTAAACAAATTAAATGATTAATTTAAGAAAAAATCTAATTTGCCTTAAGAATATGATATAGTTGGAATAAAACTAAATTTTATTGAACGAAGAAAGAATTATCCATACGACAAGAAACTGCAGACTCACAACGAAAATTATTTCTCTTTCATCAAGAATAGCTGTTTTGAAACAATAATAGATTATCATTTAATTGAAAATAGGTTTAGTTAAATTAAAAATAATAAAGTGCTTGTTTTAAAACAGCGACTGCCTGAAACGAATATATCATATCTTGCTGTAATTATTATTTTTTTTAAGTTAAAACACTATTATACTTAATATAACGATTTGGTGTTTCAAGCGGACTAAATTATTCTTGTTTTAAACGAAAAATTTGTCATTTGCTAGTAATTTTTTTGTTGACTTAATGAAATTAGTCTTCTTGACAAGAATGCGATGTCTTATTCAAACAATATCATATACTTAAACACAAACTATGTAATTCTTCATTTAAGATATCATGCTTATTTGACACGAAGAATCCGGATATTCTTGCCATGCGAGACATTAAATATACTTGAACGTAGTATTTAGGACAACAAAATATTATTCTAGAACTAAATAACATATTTTTTGTTTAAAAAAGCCAATTTGAAACAATCTTATGCTGATGTCAAGTATACGTTGTTTTAGCCATATACAAATCATTATTATTCTTGACCAATACAATAATTCTTGCACAAAGAATACTTTTTTTTCTGTGTATAATATCTATTCTTCAGGTTTGTAGTTGTTCGTTTTATTATTTTCTAGCGACCCACCCCGGCTTCGTACGGGTACAATACTGATACTTAATTTAAATCTGTAATATCATCGAAAATATTTATATAAATTTTATGCTGTAAAGTGCCATATTGATGTATATTAAATGCAAAATGTATTTAAGGTACTCAATAAGATAAGGATTAATGCTGTATTGCTTAAAATCGCGTTAGTGTATAAGCCACTATTTCTCGTAAAAGGATAAAAAATGGTGGGTTATCCCTAAGAGATAGACATATACCATCGTGGACTTTTTGGTAGACCTTTTTAAGGTGTACAAATAACTGTAGTGTATTATTTTGACCTATCTCGTATGGTTCAGCCAGCCTTTAGCAAGTAAGCGCAAAAGAGTGTTTATTTACGTCATCACATTATAAACCTCTAAAATAATCACTGTTCATCTACTGCATTATACATATAAAACTTCTTATGAATCACTTTAAAAAATACTCTTAAAAATCCATTGCGTATAGTTTTAAAGATCTAAGCATACGTAGGGACAGACAGACAGGGAAGCGACTTTGTTTTATACAATGTAGTGATTGTATCTCTGTTAAAATAAGAATTCCTATAGAAAACATTTTTTCAAATAATTTAGAACTTAAGAAAAAACATTGGATTAATATTTTAGTAAAACACTAAAAAATATATGACAATTCCGCCTAATGTGTGACCAAGGCGTCACAAACGCAACGCAGCCAAACCGAAAGGATTTTCATTCCTTATGCATAGTTTTTCTTTTATTGTCATAGAACCAACAGTATATATATATATATATATATATATATATATATATATCTATAGCGATATATATATATATATATATATCGCTCAAAATTTATTATCTACTATTAAAATAAACTAACTACCTAGTATTAACAGTATTTGGCACGCACCAAGGAAGGACATAGATAGAGAGGTGAACATTATTTATTCGTAGGGTGATTATTAAAAACCTAATTATGTTAAAGAGCTATTATGATCAATTAGTTAAGTGTATGAATGGTGTGTAAGGTGAATGGTGTACATATTGAATGGTGTTCAAGGTGAATGTGAGCGTTCTTCTGGAGTAACAAGGCTCCAAGAGTCGGGATACCAGCCTGGCTAGCATGTGCAAATAAGAAATATGTCACTCTCGTGTCGAGAGACAAGTGGCGGACGATAGCAGCGGCCGCGCCACGCTAAGATCTGTTCATTGAGATTATCTGTGGACGATTCTCCATTGCGCTGTTTGTTGGTTGAATTGCGAACAGTTTTAGGAAATAAGCAGTGATGGACGGTGAACCAATAAAACCATACTTTTATGAACGATTAAGTTACTTTTCCCGTTCTCGACACTTCATTAGGAATTATGTTAGGTATGATGGCTATGAAGGTTATGATTAAAAACTGTTCCCGTTGATTGTAATATTCAAACGAATTGCCGACTTTTATGCATCAAGTATTTTATTTTTATCCTCTTTTGACGATGGTTTTGTTGCTATAAAATATTATAACATATATTGTTTAATAAATAACAAATAAATGGGACCCTAAAAACTAGTTAAGTAGCTGTGATAAAAACTTTTTTCCCTTCATATTAGCATTCGTCACCAAGAAAAACAGCTTATATGTTTTTCTTTTTATTAAACAATATAAGTACCTATTAATATATTATAGCAATATATTGGGTACGGAACCCTAAAAGAAGTTATTCATTTAGATTACTTTAAATATTGACTGCTGCAAATTTCATTCAAATTTTAATATTTTTTTAATACCTACTGATTTACTTACATATAACTGTTTTTTTTAGTAATCAGCAACATATAGTATATTATAATAATTAACCATTGTTGAAAACACTACCTACCGCTTTATTCAAAGATATTGAATTTAAGCTACGCACAAGAGTTCGTGGTTGTATTGATTACACACACAAATATTACGGGTCTGCTAACACTGGACGGAAAGTAAATTTGTACTAAATCTTCGATAGCCCCCATTATACTGGGACGCGCGAGATAGACTACAGATTTACCTCGTCCTCAAAAAGTTGGACGAGTAAATTCACGCAAATACTCGCAGATAAGTGTCAAAAATCGATTAAACTGAGGCGCTCATGTTAGTGTTGGTCGACAAGTAGCCACGGGTAGCCAAAATACAGGTAAACAAGGACGAGTTCTTTGCCCTGCCATGTTAGCGCTCGTAGACATAGCGCGATATGTCTATTTTATACGAAATGAGAGTGTAGACAAAATTTACTTGTGGTGCGCATGCTAGCCGGGAGAAGACACAGTGTGTAATGTGTATTGCCTTAGATATTATAGTTACAAAGCATTCCTTATGCAAAGTTATCAGTACAATTATTCTCATTGTTCATATAAGTATATTTCTGCATGTAGTGTACGTTACGAATGTTGTTCACTGGTACAGTTTCCTGAGATAAGAAATGGTTGAGATAACGCTACTTCATACTTACTTAAAGCCTCATTCAAGTAGTCGTCGGTCAGTCCGCCGCCGCAGCCGAGCTGATAGTGTGAACAGTGCCTTGATTGTTTTTAAGCAATTTAAATAAAAGCCGGTCTGGAGAAGCGGTCAGTTCCTTACTTGTTGTCGAGTTTTTGTACTGCTGAACATATCCAGTTTTTAAAATTTGCTTGTGGTGAGTCAAAGTAAATAGGTTAATAGCTGCACTTACAGCTCCAAATGGCTGAATAGATATCGATGCCGTTTTTTATCCTTCAGTAGGCATTCATACGATGTCCTGTGTCAATTCCCGAGATATTCAGATTTGTGGTAACTCAAAACTAGTATGCTTCGGCATAACTGAAGTTTTTTTTCTGTTATTTTGCAGAACAAGCTTGAGGCCCGCCTGATGTTAAGCGGACTAACCTCTGCCTATAACAGATGCAGTTCATCACAAGCCACGAATTGCACTTTTAAAACATAGTTGCTAAGTCTCATGTGCCTGTAATTTCACTGGCTCTCAAGGACAGCTGCCAGAACTCACCGTTAGGTGCTTGGCGACAGATTTTCTGCTTGAAGGTGGTTTCTAGCCAGGCGGGGCATACGCAAACCTTCCACTATGCGGTGAAGCTCAAGCCCGCGGCGGGATTCGAACCATGGACCTGTTGCGCGGCAGTCCATAGCCAATACCGCTGAGCCATCATTGCTTCAAATAAAGTGTGCTTAAGTGTTGAGCAAGTATGCATAACTTTAATCGTCGGGATTTTTGTTTTTAATTAATTGTAACTTATTATTATTTAACCTGGTTAGCGAGTGGATCTGTTAACCGATGTGCAAAATGATCATAACGCTTGTTCTACAGACACAATATTGTTCATTTCAGAACCATAACAAAAATGGCAAAGTACACCTTCAGCTACTTCCCCATCAAGGCTCTGGGTGAGGGCCCAAGACTTCTCCTGGCTTATGGTGGAGAAGGCTTCGACGATCGTCGTTTAAATCCTGAACAATGGGCCGAATTCAAACCTAGTAAGTTATATAGTGTAAAAATTGGCTAAGTGCGAGTCGAACTCACGCACGAAGGGTTCTGTCTGTACTGATACAACATTAGACACTATATTATAACCTTTTTTTTTAGTTTTCACGAAGAGTACGGGAGATGAGCGTGTGTCCGAGTCGGAATTGACCAATTTTCAGTATTTATTATAGAGAAAAAAAAACAAAAACTTTTTTTTTTTTTTAACTAAGAAACATAAATTTCCACTTTTCAATCACGGTTTGTGAGATGCCTGGTTACAGGTAGACAGACAGAAGGACAGTGGAGTCTTAATAATAGGGTCCCGTAAAAATAATGTTACGTAATAACTTAATAAAAAATTTACTTTTTCTGAATGAATACAAAAAAATATCGTCTCGTTGTCCCCATGAATGAGTCAATGGGGACAGCGGATACACCGTTTTCACCCTTTGGTTATGGAACCTCAAAAAGTAGTCCTAAAACAATGTGATATGAACTGTTATCTTCTTCTACCTTCCTTTGGTCTTTCGTTAAGGCAGGCGGTGTCGTCACGGGCACTAGGTACTGCTGTTTATTAAAACATGTAATATTATAAACCATGAGCTAGATAAAAATTAATAACAAGAAAATTAAATTCAATGAGTTAGCAATATACGATAGGAAAAATTTAAATCATGTGCGGGATTCGAACCCGCGTCCATCCACCCCTTGAGCCGGGGTATGCTGTAACCAATTGAGCTAACATGACATGACGTCATAACTCAAATCTTTCCTATCGTTCTTTAACCATCGTATTGGGATGGAAATTATAAGGTTGCGTCATCATTAACAAGGATAAAACCAATTGCAAAATTGGTCTTGTTTGTAGTACAACGTAAGTTTTACTATAGATGTCGCTCCATCCCAATACGATGGTTAAAGAACGATAGGAAAGATTTGAGTTATGACGTCATGTCATGTTAGCTCAATGGGTTAGAGCATACCCCGGCTCAAGGAGTGGATGGACGCGGGTTCGAATCCCGCACATGACTTAAATTTTTCCTATCGCATATTGCTAATGTAATCCGCATAGCAGGCGTTATTGCAAACATAAAAATATTAAATTTAATGAGGTTTATAACTAGTATATATTCGTTGCCATACTCCTCCGAAACGGCTTGACCGATTTTGATGAAATTTTTTGTGCTTATCCGGTATCTATGAGAATCGGCCAACATCTATTTTTCATCCCCCTAAATGTTAGGGGTAGTCCAACCCTAAATTTTATTTTTTATTGTTTAGACAACATTTTTAATTTCTATTTTTTTATGATACAACATACAAAAATACATACAATCCTCAATTTTCACCCTTCTACGATCAACCCTTATTTTTTAATAGCCAATTATTTATATGGCAAAACAACGTTTGCCGGGTCAGCTAGTGTAATATATTTATTTAGGTCTTCTGTGGTACAAGCTACAAACGAATTGGTATAAACACCGAGGTATATGTTTATATTTACTAATCAGCACGAAGTCAATAATGGCCGAGTGGTAATAGCTATGGCCGCCGTGCCGCAGGTCCATGGTTCTATTCCCAACACTGCTGGCTTGATCTTCATCGCATGGTGGAAGGGCATATCGGTGATTGTTTAGGGGGTACAAACATTTTCTCTTTTTGTATGAAAATTCGAGACTTCCCTACAGTCTTAACGTGTGGGTGTAACTTACCTGAAACAAATTAAATTTGATTTAATTTGATATTGGGAATCGCTCGCCTGGTTAGCTACCACCCTCAAGTAGATAACCTGTCGCAAAGCACCTAACAGTGTGTTCCGGTAGGATACTTACAACTGTATGTCTCAGTGTGATGTGCGCTTGTTCCAACACAATTAACATAAAAAAAAGAAGAGACGTTAATAAACATTAAGAGGGGTTTTGCCATAATGCCCACGCTTGGCAGGCGTCTTGGGGATCGCAGTACAAGTTAACAGCTCCTCAGAAGGCGCTGCTGCCCACCTTCCGGTATTTTTCCCTTAGACGCCTCTTACGACACCCACTGTAAGAGATGGGGGGTTGATATTCTAACCCGGCACCCCACGGGTTGAAAAAGGGTAAAAAGAAAAGTAAGAGATGCAAAATTACTTTGCTGCCTAAACGAACAATATTTCACCTCACTAAAACAGCTTCAATAATATAGTTAATTCGTTTTAATTTATAAAAAAAACTGCACTCTATAATATTTAAAGTTAATTAATTTTTCTGGTAATATTTTAATTGTTGTAAAGGTTACAGAATCTTGAAATCCCTTTTCACGCTAGTGGATAAAAAAATACTTTTCATTGCATGCGATTTATATACAACACTTTCCAGAACTTGTGAGGTGAAAATAACTATTTTTCTACTTATAATTAACCTCTTTTCAGACACCCCATTCGGACAGATGCCAGTGCTGGAGTTCGACGGTAAGAAATACGCGCAGGGCCTGGCCATTTCGAGGTACCTGGGAAGGAAGTACGGCCTGTCCGGAACCACCCTTGAAGAGGACCTGGAGATTGACATGATTGTGGACTTTGTCAATGACATCCGAGCATGTAAGGGCAAACATCTTTTAAACTCTACAAGGAATTTTAAACTGGTTATAATGCGTTGGTGTAGGCATATGTTCCCCCGTAGGGTGCCGGGTTAGAATTGCACCTCCCCATATCAACCCGTGGGTGTCGCAAGAGGCGACTAAGGGAAAAATACTGGAAGGTGGGCAGCAGCACCTTCTTAAGAACTGCCATCTTACACTGCGATCCCCAAGCCGCCTGCCAAGCGTGGGGATTATGGCAAATTAAAAAATGGAATCAACGCTGTCAAACTAGCTGCGAAAGTTTTGGTAGTAATTCTCCTTTAGCTGCATGGGTTTATACAAGGTGTCCCAAGAAGTAGTGATATACTGAAGCTGGGAGGTAGAGGACCAAGAGGGCTATCTGAATCACCCCCATGTATGTTCCGCGATTTTACGTATTTTCGGAGTTATGACTTTTATTTTAATTTTTCACCTATTGCCGAGTACGATGAGATTTTTACTGACGTGAATTATTGCGGTAGATGCTTGATTTTTTTTTGTGTGCTTAGCTGTTAGATAGGCCAATTCAGTATGGTAACATTTACTATCGTTAGATCTTTGAGTGGAATAAAAAAAAAAATGCCAAGAAAGATAAAATTACCCAGTATGTTCACAACTTCAAGGGCCCTTAAAAAACGGTCCCTCGACCTAAACCCCATTGATGTTTTTGTATGAGGATACTACAAATACCTCGTCTACTCGAGAGAATGTCGCAATTTGGACGAGTTAACCCGGAAATTGAGAGTGGCAGAAGAAACCATTAAAAATAATAGAAGTGATGAAAATAATAGCATTAAGACGTTTAAAACTTTTAAAAGACAACTCTTTCCTGCGATGTCGCACTTGCATTGAGCAACAGGGGGGCCATTTTGAAAATTTATTGTAATTAAACACCTTGTAATTGGTTTTACTTTGCTTGCATTAATCATCATGTAATTTAAAATTTTGCACTTACCACATTTAGACTTAAAGTTTTTGATTGTAGCCTTATGAATAATAAAATGAAATTTTCAGGGTAGCTATACCTGATAGATAGAGCAAGTTTTTAAAAGCAAAACGGTTTTTTTTAATATTTTTTTTAAGCGCCGTTGAAGTTTAATTTTGTTTATTCCATTCAAAGATCTAACGATGGTAAATTTTACCATACTGAATTGCCCTATCTATCAGCTACTACACACAAAAAAAAACAAGCATCTACCGCAATAATTCACGTCACCATAAATAAAAATCTCATCGTACTCGGCGATAGGTGAAAAATTAAAAAAACAGGCATAACTCCGAAAATACGTAAAATCGCGGAACATACATGGAGGTGATTCAGATAGCCCTCTAGGTCCATGGTTCGAATCCCGCCGCAGGCTTGAGCTTCACCGCATGGTGGAAGGCCATTTTGCGAATGCCCGCCTGGCTAGTGACCACCCTCAGGAAGAAAATCTGTCGCCAAGCACCTAACGGTGTGTTCCGGCAGCAGTCCTTGAGAGCCATTAAAATTTCAGGCACATGAGACCTAACTGTACGTCTCGGCTGACGGGCACAGTGGAATTCGTCGTTCACGAAATCACAATCAACAAGGTCACAGTAAAAGAAAAAAAATTACAGATATTGTACTATAATGATATTAAATGTTATAAATTATGATCGACAGTGTCAGGGTCAGTCCACTACGAGAAAGACGAGGCTGTGAAGGCAAAGAAGCATGCAGACTTCAGCGTGAATAGGTATCCCTTCATGCTCGACACCCTCAACAAGATCATCGTCAAGAACAACGGTTACCTCGCGCTTGGAAAGGTGATGATCATATATTTGTACAAGCAGTGATGGCTAAGTGGCATTGGCTATGGACTGACGCACAGCAGGTTCATGGTTCGAATTCCGCCGCGGGCTTGAGCCTCACCGCATAGTGGAAGGGCATTGTGCGAATGCCCGCCTGGCTAGCGACCACCCTCACGTAGAAAATCTGTCGCCAGGCACCTAACTTTCTTTGTGAGCCAGTAATTCTAGGTTAAGCCTGTTAACACCTTCAACCACACCATCACTTAATATCAGGTGAGATTGTGGTCATTTTTGAAGCAATGATAGCCAACCGGTATAATAGTTCTCATAAAATATCATCATTATTTGCTAATACGAGTAATGGCGGTGAGAATGTTGTGTGTGATGTGAAATGATACTTCAGCAAGAGTCCGGCTTGGTGGGTACCACCTCAGCCTCAGTTATTCTGCCTCGAAGCATTAATATGTAGAAACTACTGTATTTAGGCATGAAGGGCACTGTTATTGAAATTACGGGCCGAACGAGACATAAGAACTAACGTCTCGGAGTGATGAACGCAGTCCTGTCAAGCAGAACAAGAACAGTGACACTGCAACTGGACAGGCGTGATGTTTAGCCACAGGCGGGAGACTTGACTAGAAAGAGAAAATATCTTTAAGGTTGAACTGGCCGGTCAGTTCTCCATACAAACGCCGTAGGGCGATCACTCCCTTATTTGAGATTTTAGGTCCAGAATTAAGAATAATATCGATTGAACTCGTTATCATCTAGGTTTGTATCGTAACGAATTTTTAAAAAGATAATTAAGTTGAAAGTTATGAGCCTTGTAAACTTTATATGAAAATGATTCGAGGCTCGTAACTCTCAAGTATCTTATTAAAATTTCGTTATGATACAAACCTAGATAATGACGAGTTCAATCGATATCATGCTTTGTTTTGGACCTAAGTCCTCAAACAAGGGAATGATCACCCTACGACGTTTGTATGGAGAACTGACCGGCCAGTTCACCCTTAAGGCTCCGTTTTTAAATCTTCAGATAGGTACCTACTATTACTATTCCTTCGAATATTTTTTTATTAGTAAGTACTACACACCACAGACTCGTAGTCCGTACTTTTATTTGATTATTACTTTTTTTTGTTACATAAAATATTTTTTAACGTTGACTTCATTCTCCAACTTATCAATATTCTTCCTGAAGGGAAGTTAGCCTAGTGTTTTATAAAAGCATCTATATTAGCTAAAGTGCTACTACTAACTACTATAGCTAAAGTGAGTCCATGCTTATTATACAGGGTTATTGGTAAACTTACAAGTGGCTAGCCGTTCTTTGTGGCGTTCTATGGGGGAGGCCTTTGTTCAACAGTGGAAGTCTTCCGGCTGATGATGATGATGATTGGTAAAATGCTAACAACCTCTTAGGGTTGACTTCTGCTAGTCCTAACAAACATTTTAAGATTTTTTTTTGTATTGAATTTTTTTTTTTTTTTTTTTTATTCTATATGAATTGACGTTTGAACGACTGAATAAGCACGAGGACCACCTGATGTCAAAAGTCTTGAGCCTGTTATGTATTATTTCATATTTTTAATTACTTAATGTAATTCACTCAACCACAAAAAAAGAGGAGGTACTCAATACTACTGCTTTTTTATGTTTGTTTCCTCAGAACTTTTGACTGGGATTTTAATGATTATTTTTTTATTTCAAAGCTGATGCTTCCTGTGTGGTCTCATTTAAATTTAATCAAAATTGGGCCTGACGTTTTGGAGTTAAACTCCAACAACTGAAAATTTGTTTTCCTATGTGGATGATATAGTTATTGACAGTGAATGGCAATCGGTCCCGTAAATAGCAGGGGTTACTAAAAAGGATGATTTTTTTTTACCTAATAATGGATTTTTAGGTAAAATTATAAGGTTGCGTCATTATTTACAAGTTTAAAACCAATTCCAAATTGGTCTTGTTTGAAGTACGCAAATTGAACTATAGGTGTCGCTCCATCCCGATACGATGGTTGAAGAACGAGAGCAAAAATTAGAGTTATGAGTCATTGTGTCATGTTAGCTCAATTGGTTAGAGCATACCCTGGCTAAAGGGGTGGATGGACACGGGTTAGAATCCCGCACATGACTAATTTTTTCCCTCGTAAATTAGTAATTTTGTAAAAAAAAAGTTATTTTACTCTTAAGTGAAAAAGTCAGTTCCATTATTAGGTAAAAAAAAATGTTATATTTTTTCACATGTACATTGTTTTATTTTTCAGTTAACCTGGGCCGATTTCGTGCTAGCCGGAATCTACGACTACCTCAGTACCATGCTCCAGAAGCCCGACTTGGGAGAGGAGTTCCCAGCTATCAAGAAGGTGGTCGACACTGTCCTCAGCCTGCCGAAGGTCAAGGAATACGATGAAGCTGCATATCCTAAGTAGATTAAGGAATAAAACGTTTCTTTCAGTATCTATAGGGGTTCTAGATTGGTCATATTGAATTTGCCTGTTCTTGTAATAAGAGAAGTAAGCTAAAATGGTCAATATTACCTCAGTCCGAGGAACTTTCGTGTTATGTTTTTCGCAGATTAATTTGTGGTAAAATTCTTTGACAGAAATGTGTCCTCTTGCAAGTGTTATCGATCTTAGATGTAATCGGATTTAATTCTTCAAATGTTCTTTTTCTGTGTTTATTCTTTCCTTAATAGTAATTATTATAGGTTCTTCAAACATTTCACGTAATAAATAACTCCTAGTCTAGTATCTTATCCCGGTTATTGCTGACTGAAAAGAATCCCTATATATGTGCTTAATAAATCTCATTTTTGAACGCACTCTTACACCAGTGAGTGTATTTCACTTATAATGTTATGTTGAGTTATAAAATGGAAGTATATTTTGTGTATTAAACTAAGTACGATAAGATTTCTGATTTTTTATTTACCATATAGCGTCAGAAGAGGTCAGAGCTATGCGTGGCTATGTGATAGAAAGAGACGCCTTGTAAGTGAATATAATTAGGTACTCCGTGCTTTGCGAGCTGAAGTGCACTTTATTGCTTCGTAATAAACATAAAAAAACATTTGAATATGGGTACAATGACGTTGTACGGGTAGGTACTCAATAGAACAAGCTTTTTGAAGCGCTCGTAGCGAAGTTTGCTTAGCTGTTCTTAACCGATCAGCAAAATTAAGCAACGTCCGCCGCGGTCATGAGTTGGATGGGTGACCGCTAGTGGCATTACTACTGAGCGCTTCCGTGCTTCGGAGGGCACGTTAAGCCATCGGTCCCGGTTGTTGTCTTAGGTCGTTAAGCATGGTGGTAGGGCATTTTGTGAATGCCAGCCTGGCTAGCTATCGACCCATACAACGTACAACGTCACCCTCTAATAGAAAATCTATCGCCAAGCACCTAACGGTGTGTTCCGGCTGCCGCCCTCCTTACGCCGTAAAAAACCGTAAGTTAAATCGGCTAAAACTTCCTTCAGTATGTGTCAAACTTACGTTAGTATCAATTATAGACAAAAAGTATGTAATCAACAACATTAATATATGCAAAACAAAGTGAACTATCTGAACTTTTCCAAATAATGACAAACTGTGATTTCAGCCTTTTGGAGTTGATCTGTATCATGGTAAATTAGTTTATTTCTCCAAATTATTTGTGAAAATACGCTTCAGTTATTATTGCCTTGTTTTATAATGATTAATGATAGGCAATATATTTGAGTTGGCATCTTTTAAATAATTTAACGAAGCTGGTATTTATTGGGGTGCATTTAGACAATGTCATTATTTAATTTAAAATGGCAGACTTCCATAAAATGTTCGGTGATGTTCCTTATGAGTACACCATATGTTTACAAAACTTTTGCAAATAATGACACAGGTAGCAATGGGGGGTGAAATTCTAGCACGGCACCCCACGGTGTTTTAGTTTAGTTTTTACGAGGATAAAAGATTGGTAAGACAAGTCGCAAAAAATTGCTGAATAGATAGTATATCTGCCCAGACGCCCTACGTCCCCCTCTGGCAGATCAGAGGAGTAGCCAGAAGGCCAGGTTCTTCGGCCACAGAGGGAGAGTGGTCAACGGCATACCAACACTCCTTGTTTGGCCTCAGCCATTATCCTATCAAGATATTAAAGAACTCTTGATAGTATTGAAATAATCGCTTCACACACACTCCCTCACACTTACACACACCCTCACACACTAACACACACGCACACACACATTTATTCTCAACTCACACTAATACACATTTATTCAACCATATTTTTCTGTTTATAGTTTCCCCGTTCTATTTCATTGTATATTCAATGCTTTCGAATCCTATTTAGTCTTAAATAATACTTTGTTCACTGTTTTTAGTAAGGAACTTTCTCTAACTTCAGGTGGAGGGCGTTGACATCTGCGACACAGTTTTCACACTTCTGCAGGTGTCATCGAATTCCATATGTTAGTAGTATAATATTGTTATGGTTCCGAATAAGGAATTTTATTTATTTATACCTCTTCAACTGCGGCCCCACCGTGTCCGCCACGACCCCGTTAAGGCCGCATGAGGTAGTGAGTGCGGCAAACCGTGATACTCTTCTCCCGCCAGAGCCTGTCAATCAGCCGCGTTGCCGCCCATACATCACCGCAAACTACAGCCGTTTCAACATCGGTTTGTGGAGAAAAGCCCAAAGAAGCGGCCTCATCGTAGATTCCCTTCAGTTCACCATGGTGAAAGATAAAATAGCGGTGCCAGGTTTTAGATTAGCAAAGACAAATAAAAGGTCCTTCTTAGGTAATTGTGTACGTTTTTATAATAAAGTTCCCAAACATATTACAACGCTCACAGAAGGGAAATTCAAGTTGCACGTGAAAAAAATATTGATTAAGAAATCCTACTACACAGTTTGTGATTACTTAACCCATTGGCATCGGCGATAATGATAACAATAGAATTTCATTCATAACTAGGACATAGTGGTCCTGACGATGCCAACTTAACAATTCCGCCTTTTTTTTTTTTTTTTTTTTGCGTCTGAAAAATGCATTTACGCATTCCCGTCCACCCCGGGGAAGGTGGCCGGGATATGTCGGGCTCGACACCAAGTACTCCCACAGCAGCAAGTGCCCCTACCGACTAAATAACACACGGTGTTTCCATCGCTACCGCTTCTCGGCGGGATCGCAGGGTCGCTTTAGCACTCAACCACGAACCCGCCACGGTTGTCCGTTGCCGGGCCCCTCCTGGGGTGCTACCCCTCACGACGCACCAGAACACATGGCACGTCGCTACCACCCGGGGACCAAGCCCGCAAATGGGCGTCAGACGACCCCGCTTCCGACGCCCAAGGTCCCCCTGCGACGGGTCAGATGAGTAGCCCCGTCGCCTACTACTTCGGCCGCAGAGGATAGGGAGAGCGGCGCCTCGCTATACCGACACTCCTCCTCCCCTGCGGCCCCTCCGCGTCCGCCATCCAACGGTGGCGGCCCCGCCGTGGCCACGGAAGGTAGGGAGAGCGGCGCACCGAGATACCGGCACTCCTCTCCCGCCGTGGCCCCACACCGTCAGCTGTGGTGTCGCCCATACAACACCACAGCCCGCCTCAGATTCGGTGCTGCCCATACAGCACCGCAGCCTACCCGTTGCCGCTCCAGTCTGGACTTGCCGCTCCACTGGGCTTTTAGCAAAGCCCAGTGGAGCGGCCCCTCTGGGGCCGGCTGACTGCCCAAGCCAGCACGGCCCCTGGTTCCTCTTCGCTTCACCGTGGGTGACGAAGCCACGGCTACTAAGCCCCACCGCCACGACAAGGCGGGAACCCTTCGGGGGGTAACAATTCCGCCTATGCCAAGCCGCCTGTCACCTACGTAATTTAAACGAATATTGTAATAATTTTATTATATAGTAAGTATGATGTAATATTTCAATATTAAAATTTGTAATTGACCTTCATAAGAGTTAGTAAACGCCTAAATTGAATAAATCATTTTGACTTAGACTGACACGGTTACTAGAGCCTCCTGGCTAAGACAATTAAGGCAGGAACACTGAACAGGAACACTGCGGGTAAAATGCCGTCCACCTGCTAGGAACTTGTATTTTATTCGAAGACAGCTAGTTAGCATATTAAGGTTGAACTGGCCGGTCGCTTCTCCATACAAACGCCGTAGGGTGATCACTCCCTTATTTGAGGTTTTAGGTCCAGAATTAAGCATAGTACCGATTGATCTCGTCATCATCTAGGCTTGTATGATGCCGAACTTTCAAAAAGATAGTCAAGTTGAAAGTTATGAGCTTCGAAAATGTTGTATGAAAATGTTTCAAAACTCATCATAACAAGTTAATTATCTTATTAAAATTTCGGCATCATACAAGCCTAGATAATGACGAGATCAATCGGTATTATGCTTTATTTTGGACCTAAATCCTCAAATAAGGGAGTGATCACCCTACCACGTTTGTATGGAGATCGGACCGGCCAGTTCACCCTTAAGAATAAAGTAGATACTTATATATAATAACGTAATACACTTACATGTATTTATGAACATTTGATTGGTAGATATTAGCATTAAATTATCATCAACGGAATAAGTGTATGTAGGTATCTACATAGACATTTACAATATAAAAACTACTTTTTGTATATTGAAGATCTCGTAGCGAATTTTGCTTATCCGTTCAGCTAAGTGAAGCAACGTCCCCCGCAGCCATGACTTGCATGGGTGACCGCTAGTGACAATACTACGCAGCGTGCACGTGGTTCAGAGGGCACTTTAAGCCGTCATCGGTCCCGGTTGTTATCTTACGATGGCAGTCGTCACAGCATGGTGTTAAGGGATTTTGCGAATGCCCCCTATCTACTACTAGCTACCACCCTCAAGTAGAAAATCTGTCGCCAAGCACCTAACGGAACGGTGTGGTCCGGCAGCTGTCCTTGAAAACATGTTATTCTTGGTTTGCCTGAACAACATATTCGACCACATCATCTATATATCTCAAGCTATAAAAAATAATAATACGAGTAAAAATCTACATGAATTTCATAGCAATTATTGTATTTTTTTTCAAGTGCATCTGGTCTTCGCACTAGGATTTCCTGACGTGTGGATGCGTAGATCAGTTTCTTAAGGCTTCGTTATATGTCATCGAGTATAATAAAATATATATGTTTACTTGCTTCTACATATGATTGGAGCTTAGTCTATGGCATCAGACAAAATATTATTCGAATGATCAACTTACGAATAATATTTTGCTTGTAGTTGTGCAGATTGTGCAGTTGTCGTTTGTCCAAAAGGACAAACGGATTAAACAGTTATCATATGATAAAATGTATGTAATTTGTTAGACAAACTTATCCGAATAAAGGCTTATTATTATTAAGACTAGTTGGTAGGCCCCCCACCAGGTGGACTGACGACATCGTGAAAGTCGCGGATAGCCAGTGGTTACAAGTGGCTAATTCATCTTCGTAAGCCGTTCTTTGTGGCGTTATATGGGGGAGGCCTTTGTTCAACAGTGGACGTCTTCCGGCTGATGATGATGATGATGATTATTAAGACGAAGTAATCTTTGAAAAATATCAGACTAAGGACGAAGAGACCTCGTTTTGCATGCGAGTGAACGAAACAAAGCTGGGCAATATTTAAATAGCGTGATATATTTAATAAATGTATATAATAGTGAGTTAAAAAATGTCTCTGGTTTTAATAATAACCAATATTTTAAGAAAACATCAAATTAATATTTTAATAAAACACTTAAAAAATATAAAAATATATATAATATTCCGCCTAATTTTCCTGTTAAGCCGACGTAACGTCACAAACGCCACGCAGCCAAACCGGAAGCATTTTCGACGCTCGATCGAGAATTTTTCGATCGTGCGGCATTGTCACTAGATATATTTTGTATTTTTAAGTGTTTTATTACAATATTAATTAGATGTTTTCATTAAATATTATAAAATATTTGTTATTATTAAATATGGATTTCCGCAAAGTAACGCCTGAATCTATTTATTTAATATCAGCTTTTAGTTATAACTACTTATAAATATAACTAGCCATCATAATGGAACGAAGTTCCTTATCGCGCGTTGACGTATGTCGACGCTGTCTCTGTATCTTTGCCTGTGGCAAGTGGTGATGTGGCAAAGATGGTAAACTGGCTTTCAAAGCAGGTACTGGAACACCTATAGTTGTTCGTGACATATTTTCGATTTGAGGGCATAGCTTCAGCCAGGTAAACATTCACAAAAAGCCCTACCACCATGCTATGCTGCTCAAGGCCGCTGCGGGATTCGAAACATGGAACCCCTGCCCCCTAAAATGTATCCTCCGGCCTGCCGGATTTACCTTATGTGTCCCCACCGGCCTGCCGGTGAGCGGTCATAGTCGTGATTACATATTCACCATAAAATCTGGGTAAGTTCGATTTTCATAATTCAAACGGTTTTAGTGAGGATGGATCCTTGGCTATACGAGAAAAAATCCATAATATTCTGATATAACAGAAAGTATGTTTAAAATTGATATGAAATCTGAAACCAGCTCAAATTACATTTTGGCGCCAAAATATTGTTTATATTTATGTCATTTAAAAATAATCTCGTCACTACTTCTAAAGTAATTAACCTAGAAAGCTGTAATTTTGCATTTGTATAGGCAACAAGTCAATAACGATGTTAAAAGAAATTAAAAGGATAAGGATTGATAACTTTTTTTTATATATATTTTTTTATTTGACCCCCGTTTTTGTTCCGGCCGGAATTCCGGTGGTCTAAAAAAAAGGTTTAGTGTGAAGCTTGTATTTATCCGATCGTTATTATTCAAACGTTGTTAGTAAGCTAATATCATTGGCTATACAACAAAAAAACCGCATTACTCTATGGTAACGAGAAGTTACTCAAATCATGAAATGAAAAAAAATAACTTTCACTCGATGCATTTTGCCGCGCAAACACTCACCGATCGAAATTTACGTAATAAATAATCTCGTAACTACTTTTAAACCTATAAACCTAAACATCTGAAATAATTCAGGTGTATAGATTACATCTAAATAATCATATCAAAAGAAAAACCAAATTTATAGGTGGTATAGTTTTTGAGGAAAAAAAAAATGCGCTTATGTACAGTTTTCCCGCCAAAATTCTTTAAAAAAAATCGCATTGTTTTAATCTCGTTACTACTTATAAAATATTTATCCTTACAATGTGGTATAATTCATGGGTAAAGAACCATAATAAATACTCACATTAAAAAAAAAACAAAGTTGTAGGTGGAATAGTTTCGGAAAAAAAAATAAAAAAAAATATATAAAAAATGCTGTTTCCCGCCATTTTCGTCGTCTGTTCAAACCCCTTTTCCTGTAAAATTTTCCATGAAAAGGTCTATTTTCATTTCTTTTCCCGTAAAGCAAATATGATGAGGATTGCATTGGTACCAAGAAGTTTATTTGTGATTGGAGACTGCCACAATTAAACTCGATTAAAAAACAAAATACCTCAAAATCTGGATAAATATATTTTTATTCGCTGTTTGATCCACTCAAACTAAATGGATGAAAATGTTATTTTTTGTATGGTATAGGTAATATATTAGGGTATGGGGTTATTAGGGTATGGGGTTATTAGGGTATGGGGTTATATTAGTTAGGGTGACATGTTTAGGTAATGGAAAACTACTTAGTACTACAAAAAAACGTTACGGGGCGTCGCGGAAAAAAAACGTGAGCATTTTGTACGACTGGGTCATTGGAGGTGGACAGATTAATACTCACGAGGGGCTTAAGTTACCACTAGGCGATCACGATACCAAGGAATCTTTATCTGGTCTTTTTGACCAGAGGAAGCGACTAAATATAGTACCAGCAATTTGTTTTATTTATGCCTGATTATCCTTTGACCACTGTCTCACCTGATAGTAAGTGATGATGTGGTCGAAGATGTTGTTCAGGCTAACCTAGAATTACTGGCTCTTAAGGACTGCAGCCCGGACACACCGTTAGGTGCTTGGCGACAGATTTTCTGTTAGAGGGTGATAGCTAGCCAGGCTGGCATTCACAAAATGCCCAACACCATGCTTAACGACCTAAGACAACAACCGGGACCGATGGCTTAACGTGCCCTCCGAAGCACGGAAACGCTCAGTAGTAATGCCACTAGCGGTCACCCATCCAACTCATGACCGCGGCGGACGTTGCTTAACTTTGCTGATCGGTTAAGAACAGCTAAGCAAACTTCGCTACGAGCGCTTCAAAAAGCTTGTTCTAGTACCTACCCATACAACGTCATTGTACCCATATTCAACTTTTTTTTTTTTATGTTTGTTACGTAGCAATAAAGTGCACTTCAGCTCGCAAAGCACAGAGTACCTAATATTTATATTCACTTACAAGGCATCTCTTTCTATAGCCACGCATAGCTCTGACCTCTTCTCACGCTATATGGTAAATAATAAATCAGAAATCTTATCGTACTTAGTTTAATACACAAAATATACTTCCATTTTATAACTCAACGTAACATTATAAGTGAAATACACTCAGTGGTGTACGAGTGCGTTCAAGAATGAGATTTATTAAGCACATATATAGGGATTCTTTTCAGTCAGCAATAACCGGGATAAGATACTAGACTAGGAGTTATTTATTACGTGAAATGTTTGAAGAACCTATAATAATTACTATTAAGGAAAGAATAAACACAGAAAAGGTGTATTTGAAGAATTAATTCCGATTACATCTAATATCGATAACACTTACAAGAGGGCACATTTCTGACAAATGAATTTTACCACAAATTAATCTGCGAAAAACATAAGACGAAAGTTCCTCGGACTGAGGTAATAGTTATTTTAGCCTACTTCTCTTATTACAAGAACAGGCAAATTCAATATGACCAATCTAGAACCCCTATAGATACTGAAAGAAACACGTTTTGTTCCTTAATCTACTTAGGATATGCAGCTTCATCGTATTCCTTGACCTTCGGCAGGCTGAGGACAGTGTCGACCACCTTCTTGATAGCCGGGAACTCCTTTCCCAAATCTGGCTTCTGGAGCATGGTACTGAGGTAGTCGTAGACTCCGGCTAACACGAAATCTGCCCAGGTTAACTGAAAAATAAAACAATGTACATGTGAACAAACACATTTTTTTTTCCTATAAATAGAACTGACTTCAACACTCAAAAGTGTAAAATAACTCTTTCTCTTAGCTAAAAAATATTTTTAGGTTCAATTTCTTTCAAATTTTTGCCCTTTTTAGTGACCCTTCCCACTAACGGGACCTATTGTCATTCATTGTCAATGACTATATCATCCAGATAGGATAACACTTTTAAGTCATTGGAGTGTAACTCAAAAACGGCAGGACAGATTTTGATTAAATTTCAATGAGACTACACGGAAAGCATCAGCTTTTAAATAAAAAAATAATCATCAAAACCGGTTCACCCAGACAAAAGATATGAGGTAACATTAAAAAAAATACAGTACAATTGAGTAACTCTTTCTTTTTTGAATCATGAAATAATAAATTACATACTTATGTCTCGTCCGCTCAGTAATTTCAATATTCAATAACAGTGCCCTTCATACAGTAGTGTTTACATAATAATGCTTCGAGGCAGAATAACTGAGGCTGAGGTGGTACCCACCAAGCCGGACTCTTGCTGAAGTATCATATCACATCACACACAACATTCTCACCATCATTATTAGCAAATTATGATGATATTTTTTGAGAAAGTGGTTTAGTTAACACTGTGATGTGTTTGGCGGCAGGTTTTCTACTTGAGGATGGTAGCTAGCCAGGAGAGCATTCGTGAAATGCCCTTCACCCGCGGCAAAACTCAAGCCAGCGGCGGGGATCGAAACATAGACCTGCGACACGGCGGCAGTCCATAGCTATAACCACTCGGCTATCAGGGTGACAAATCAACATCGACCTATGCTGCGCTGTACTGCGCTGTGCTATGTTTGGTCAAATCGCTCGTCTAATATTTTAATGATGATACAAACAAACCATGCTGTGCTGCGCTGTGTGAGGCTACGCTCTGTTTAAAAACGCAGCAGTCTCGAGCGAGGCGCGCTACCCGCCGTGCTGAGTCGCGCTGTGCCGAACTGTGCTATGTTTTTTTATGGAGCTCTGCCATGCTGCGCTGTGTCAAGCTGTGCTAGGTTTTTCAAACATGGAGCACTCTGCTCTCCATCGCCCTCAGACGTCTCTCTCACTCTCGTACTCCCATCTCTCGCTCTCAGCTCGATGTTGATTAGCTAAGCAAAGCGCAGCACAGCTTGATGTTGATTGTTAAAAAAACGTAGCTTAAGAAACACAGCACAGCACAGCGCAGTACAGCGCAGCATAGCTCGATGTTGATTTGTCACCCTCATGCTTCAAAAATACAGTGGAATCCGTTTATAATGACATTGCAGGAAAATAACAAACACGTCACATAGCGGACTTCATATAGAGCATTTTATAGAAAATAAAAAAATCAATTTATTTAATTACAAAATCACAAATATATGATAGGAAAAATTTAATTCATGTGTGGGATTCAAACCCGCGTCCCCTTGAGCCGGGGTATGCTCTAACCAATTGAGCTAACATGACATGACGTCATAACTCAAATCTTTCCTATCGTTCTTTAACCATCGTATTGGGATGGAGCGACATCTATAGTACCACTTGCGTTGTACTACGAACAAGACCAATTTTGCAATTGGTTTTATACTTGTAAATGATGACGCAACCGTATAATTTTAATATCGTTCGTAATTAAATTTATATTAGTAGTAATGTAATCCGCATAGCAGGCGTTATTGCAAACCTAACAATATTAAAATAATTTAATTTAAATTTATATTTTACTCTGTTTTTATATCAACATAGCTTTTAAATACATATAAAAATTTGTAAATAACTTTGAATTTTAACCATTATAAAACTGGTTTAATTAATTATGTTAGTAAACAGGCATCTACTAATCTATATACAAAGTTTAGTTTAAAGCTTTATTACAACTTAACATTTTGTTATTTTCTTTTGTATTGTTAGTTTAACACGAAAATAATACATAACTAGAATAAATAAGTAAATTAATAGATTCAGGCGTTACTTTGCGGAATTCCATTTTTAATAATATCACATATTTTGAAAGTATTTTAGGAAAACATTAAATTAATTATTTAATAATACACTTAAAAATCTTTATAAAAATGATATATATCTAGTACTAAACTAAACTAATAAATAAGTATATGATTTGGAACACTGTAAATAAGTTTTCTCATACTACTATTGTTATACTAAGCTCAACAACTATGGGAGAAGCGATTGGCTCTGAAACACAGTTTTCACTAGCTCGGAGCCAATGGGTTCAAATATTAATCTAATCTGTATGATTATTTATGTGACAAATAAATTTATTATTATTATTATATTAAGATTGTCGTATTACCAACACCAAATTCCCTTGCGAGAGATGAGTTGGATTCTCCATTTTCTAATCTGCCAACTATTGCACCCTGCAAAATCGAGGTTCCTCTTCAATTGTAAATGCTTTACGATGAGGTTAAGATGTACTTTTTTTTTTTCCTGCTAAGCCGAGGTGCCGTCACAAACGCCACGCAGCCAAACCGGAAGAATTTTCGATGCGTTTCGCTTCTACACGAAGCATCCTCAGGAGGTCTTGACTCTTCGAGCGCACGATCGAGAATTCTCGATTTTATTGAGAATTATCGAAAAATATTTTAAAAGTATTTGTTATTATTAAAAATAGATTTCCGCAAAGTACCTAACGCCTGAATCTATTCATTAACTAATGAACAATGCTTGACCTTCAACTATCAATAACCCACTGAATCTTGAAACAAAAAAAGCCATGCATGCGCATTGACCTATAAATACTAGACGCGACATCTCAAACGAGCATAGTCGACCAGTACAGGTATGCCGGCCAGCATACTCTCACCCACACGCAGCTGGGCACTCGTAGAGAATACTGTGTAATTACACACAGAAGTTTGGTTTTCATGTGAAATTCTTTTTAACTAATTTGGATATAATGACTTCGTGTATAGTGACATGACATGACGATTTTATAAATTGCATTAAAGTTACTGACTTGACATGATTCCTAACCTAACACCTTAGGCAGTGCTCAAGAGAGTCACGTGATTCCCAACGACGCGCGACGTTCGGCGCGTGCACGTTGACCTATAAATACTAGACGTCACATCTCAAACGAGGATCGACAGAGTATGGCATGAGGGGCTGCTGTACAAACTGTCGGAGTCAGCCATTCCTAAGAAGACAGTAGAAGTGATATCCTCGTTCCTGAAAATAGTTGTTGCGGTTGAAGACGCAATTTCTTCAGTGAAGCCCGTCAGAGCGGGGGTGCCGCAGGGAAGCTGCCTCTCTCCAGTATGCTACGCCTGGTATACCAACGACATCCCTGTCGTTGGGCAGGCGCAGCTAGCACTATACGCGGATGACGCAGCCTACTTTGCGGCATCCTACAAGCCCGCGAACGCAGTGAAGCGCCTACAGCCCACTCTGGACGCCCTACCAGAGTGGCTCGACAAGTGGCGGCTAGCGGTGAACGTCGGAAAAACGCAAGCCATGCTGACCGGATACACAAAGCTTCCTGAACAACTAAAACTACTTGGAGAAGACATTCCATGGTGCCCAGAGGTCACATATCTTGGCGTCAACATTGACCGGCGCCTCTCATTCAAAAAACACGTAGCCACAAGCACCTACAAGACTTAGCGCCGTTGCACGCACGACCCCCCGATGAACAAGGCAAGAGAAAAAGCAAGCCCTACTCAAGAGACTTGATTCCTCAAAAACAAGTTAGCAACCAAGATGAAAGAGCGAGTACGACAGTGCGGAGGCCGCCGGCTGCCGCTGCCAGCGTCGCCGATCGGTCCGCTGGGCTTCTCCCGTGTAGGCGGGGGATCAACATGGCGCGGCCTGATCGCCCTGGATGAGCGGAGGCCGGGCCTAGGCCCGCACACGTCGACTCCTCGGCACCGCGAAGAGGTGCACGAACAATCTGAAACCATATGCAAACTCAACAAGACACCACGCAAGAGCAAAACAACAAACA
Source organism: Plagodis pulveraria (assembly GCA_963890685.1). Classification (NCBI taxonomy): domain Eukaryota; kingdom Metazoa; phylum Arthropoda; class Insecta; order Lepidoptera; family Geometridae; genus Plagodis; species Plagodis pulveraria. Next base: position 4,855,698 of record OY982968.1, read on the forward strand.
CAGAACTCACTTAGAAAGAGAAGCCAAACCCAAAGAGAGAGAAAAAACAACAACAAGAAAGAAAGAGAGGGAGCGATTGTGAGGAGCCGCCGGCTGCCGCTGCCAGCGAGCTGATCGGTCCGCTGGGCTTCTCCCGTGTAGGCGGGGGATCAACCTGGCGCGGCTTGATCGCCCTCGTGGAGCGGAGGCCGGGTCTGGCCCCTCACCAAAAATCGACACCCTCAGCACCAAGAAGTGGTGCAAAAGACCGCCCCTTTATAAAGGGGTCGAGAAATGCCTGGGTCAGAGGGCACTGCCCTGACACCCACTCCCCACATCATATTACACGATGTCAGACGAAAAAGGTTGATGACAAACGAGGATAGTTTCACCCACACGCAGGTGGGCACTCAGAGATAATACACAATTTTCGAACGTAAAGCGCGTGTATTCTCTACGAGAGAAAATAAATAAAAAAGTAATTACATTATAATAAGCGGTTGGTCAATAATAATAATAAATAATAATATTTATTTCACAATTCAGGGTTACAATGTTTAGCTATAATTGTTAAATATCTTCATAAGTTCTAGAAGATCTTAGTAATAATAATACATCTTTAATTATGAGCTCCTGTCCCCGTACTAGTTATAAACTGTTTTACAGGGTAAAGGACCTTCCCAGTTAAGAGTCTTAAAATACTTTGTTTTAACTTAAGTTTAAAGTTTATATAAAAACAATCATATATTTTCCATACGAAAGATAACTAATATGTAATAATATAATGGATGTTTTATATTATAATAAATATAATATTGTAAGGGAAACATATATATAATATATTTGTTTGTGTGTAGAAAAAAAAAGTTATTGGAAAAAGAGAGGTGTGTTTAATATGTTATATTTAGTTTAGTAAATTTTTTTTTTCTGTAAAAAGGATAACTGTTTTAATGTAAAGTTTTAATGGTTTTGGGAATATTGGTGTTAGGAATAGTTTGTTATATGAATGTTTTTAAAAACAATATAAACATAGAGATATCTACTTATGTTAATGCCAACATCAAATTTTCTGTCTCTTGATAAGTTAAATTTTGTATCCAGGTTTGAACCAGTCGTTTGCTTTCAGATTTACATAATGGATAAATATCTATTATCTTACAAATCCTATTATAAAAACGAGGGCCCAAAGTTTGAAAGTGCTTGTTTGAGTGCCTTGAGTTCTGTGTGACCCCAATTGACACACTACGTTTTAGCGACGTTTTTTCTGGCAGCTCTCTGGATCATAAGGCACAAGTTCATGTTGCCGTAAAATAGTGTTGAGAACAAAGAGCTGTCGAACTGTCAGTACGTTACTCTCCCTGTAGAGATCTGTCGTTGGGTAAAGTTTGGGTTTCCTGTACATGACTTTTAAGACAGCTCTCTGCGCCCTTTCTACTCTGAGCATTGTAGTTATGTATGTGCCACCCCATGCACAAATGCAGTATGTCAAGATAGACTGTGCCAGAGAAAAATAAACAGACCTAAGAGTTTGTAAATCAGCGGAAGATCTGAGTTTTTTAAAAATTGAACATTAGTTTCCGAACTCAGCCACAGAGAGTCTCGATGTGTTTTTGCCAATTTAAAATGTTGTCGATGTACACGCCTAAATATTTTACAAATGAAACTCTTTCCAAAGCCGTACAGTCACAGTTCGGATAAGAAGCCGGAGAACATTGGTGAGCTTTGATAAGAAAGGATGTGTCTGGTTGTGAGGATATACAAGTAGAGAAAGTTACGATTTTGGTTTTATTTATATTTAGTGTTAATAGGTTTGAGTTTAGCCATGACATAACACGCCTGAGTACGCTCTCTGTATTCTTTATGGCAGAATCCCATGATTTACCTTCAACTGAAAGTGCAGTATCATCAGCGTAAGCAATTATTTTACAATTTGGGATATCAAGTCGGCATAGGTCATTAACGTAAATTAAAAAAAGTGTCGGTCCCAAAACACTACCTTGCGGAACTCCAAAACAGTTTAATTTTGATTCACTACTTAGAGACGAGTTAATTTTCACACTTTGATTGCGATCAACTAAGTAATTTTGAAAAATATTCAAAGCGGGGCCTCTTATTCCAATGTTTTCCATTTTTTCTAAAAGTAGGGGGACAGAGACAGTGTCAAATGCCTTTGACAAATCTAGAAAAACACCCACAGCCTTACTTTTCTTTTCTAAGTGCGTCAAAATTTTATTTGTAAGTTCCATGACAGCGTCTTCAGTGGACTTTGCTTTCCGGAAACCAAATTGGTTTGGAGAAAGAATGTGATTTTTCTCTAAAAAAAGTAGCAATCTATTATTAAGTACTTTCTCAAAAATTTTTGAAAACGTAGTCAACACAGATATTGGTCTATAATTTGCGGCACTGTCCCTGGCCCCACCCTTGAAGATGGGATGCACAATAGCCCTTTTAAAGGCATCGGGAAAAATACCTTTAGAAAGGCATAAGTTAAAGATGTGTGTTAACGGCGGTATGATTGAACGACTAGTTAGTTTTATGAGTGAGCTAGGGATACCGTCCCATCCTACTGCGCAATCATTCCGTAGTTTTTAAATAATATAATGTAATTCCTCTTCATCAACGTTTAGCAGTCCCATTGATTTACCCAATTGATTTGTGGTACGAGTTGTGTTGTGCTTAGAGTTATGATCCTCTTGAGACTCAATGCGAGATGCTAGTTCTTTGCCTACGTTGGCAAGAAATCCATTTACCGAGTCGATATATTCCTTTACTGTTGATTTGATTTTTAGTAGTTCTTTCGCTGAGGTACGATCTGTATTCATATTGGTTATCTCTTTAATTAATTTCCAAGTCTTTTTTGGGTTTTTGGTCAATATAGGCGGAGTCATACTAAACGGACTCTACTGTATGTACAAAATAAAGTTCCAAAAATATTAAAAAAATATATATCTCAAAATGTTTCATAGGACTAGCAGAAGTCAACCCAAAGAGGTTGTTAGAATTTTACCAATAACCCTGTATACTAGACGCGACATCTAAACTAGGCACAACGGTGCTTGACGACAGATTATCTACTTGAGGGTGGTCATTAGCCAGGCGGGCATTCGCAAAATTATAATACACAATTTTCGAACGTAAAGCGCGTGTAATATCTACGAGTGCCCAGCTGCGTGTGGGGGAGAGTATGCCGGCCGGCTTACCTGCACTGGCCGACTATTCTCGTCTGAGATGTCGCGTCAAGTATATATAGGTCAATAGTCAATACAGGCGGAGTCATACTAAACGGATTCTACTATATGTACAAATATATGATCCTCACCTTTCCAAGCGCGAGGTAACCGTTGTTCTTGACGATGATCTTGTTGAGGGTGTCGAGCATGAAGGGATACCTATTCACGCTGAAGTCTGCATGCTTCTTTGCCTTCACAGCCTCGTCTTTCTCGTAGTGGACTGACCCTGACACTGTCGATCATAATTGATAACATTTAATGGCATTATAGTACAATATCTGTAATTTTTTTTCTTTTATTGTGACTGTTGATTGTGATTTCGTGAACGACGAATTCCACTGTGCCCGTCAGCCGAGACGTACAGTTAGGTCTCATGTGCCTGAAATTTTAATGGCTCTCAAGGACTGTTGCCGGAACACATCGTTAGGTGCTTGCCGACAAATTTTCTTCTTGAGGGTGGTCGCTAGCCAGGGGGGCATTCGCAAAATGCCCTTCCACCATGCGGTGAAGCTCAAGCCCGCGGCGGGATTCGAACCATGGACCTGCTGCACGGCAGTCCGTAGAAATGCCACAGAGCCATCATTGCTTCAAAATTTATGGAGGTAGGTTTAAATAAGTAACTAAATATATATAGGGCATCAAAAAAGCTAATAACTGCCGCGAAACACCTGTGTTCCGGCAGTTGCTAAGAGCCATTTCGCATTCTTGGTTTAGTTAGCTATAACTTTAGCATGAAGCTCAAGTCGACGGTTGGGATCGAACCAAAAACCTTCGGCACTGCAATCCATAGTTATTACCGCTCGGCTATCATTGCTTCTAGTTTTATTTATATGAAACATTTTTATTTAAACCGTAAACGTAACATCATTTGGGAAGCTGCTTAGCCTCTATAAGGATGTCTTATATGATATTTTTTAAAGTTCCAGTGGTTTATCCTCGGTTAAAAACCGGCTGGAAGTTGCTCCCAGATTACTCGTGCATCGAATCCCGAACTGAATAACAAATACCTACATAACAAGTATACCTATATAAGTATTTTTGAAGCAGTGATGGCTCAGTGGCATTGGCTATGGACTGCCGTGCAGCAGGTCAAGTCAGCAGTCAATTTTAGCCATGACGTTTAACATTATATTTGAGTCAAGGCTAAAATGGAGTTTATGCACGACTAAACATTTCGCTTTCTACTTTAATTGCCAATAAATGAAACAGTGGTAAAGTATTTCTCTGTAATTAAAATTGAAACTGTTCAGTATTTAAAGAATTTTCTTTTTTTTTAAGGTAGATACATAAAAGCACCTAGTGCCAAATCCATTACGGTTTATGTCTGAATCTTTAAGAATATAATAATAATAATAATAATCATTTAATTCAGATAAAATCCATATCACTAAAATTACAAATATATTAATAATGTCACTAGAGATATAATCAATATAGTCAACATATTTATCTTTTGAAGGTTGAGACAATATATAAATAGTAAAAATAATTATGTTAATCGTAAATTAAGTTATACATGAATGATCACGATACACATATAATTAAATTTGAAATTGATGTCAAAATATCCATAAAACAGTTCATAATTATAATAAAATTCATATTAAAAAATGTCATAAATTAAATATCTATACAATTATATACAATGTCATATATCTATACAATCATCTCAACCTGTATTTTGGCTTGACTCCCGAGTGGTCAACATGAAGTTTGGTCCATTGCTGCATTATTGGGCACCCTAGGTCCATCCTCCACGCAAACAACTGCAGGTAGCTGTTGGAGCTGCCCCTAACGCGGCGCATCAGGGATGCCACTCGTTTACGAACGATTGCTGGGAAGCTATCTATGTGCGCATCCGCAAACATCCCTGAAGCGCTACAATATGGTGGCAGCTCCATCAGCACTCTAATGGCGTTGTTGTATTGGGTGCGCAGGGCTGTATACGACTTGTTGGATTGAATGCCTGACCCATAGGCTGCAGGTGTAAAACGATAGGCAAAAAGCTCTAAAACGCATCGCCTTGACTTCTACTGTACACCTTGCAAACCTACGAGCCAGCAAATTGGCCCTAACAGATAACACCCTGCGCTCCCTCTCCATATCAACATCATCCTTGAGCGTCTCGGTGACCCAATGGCCCAGATACTTAAATTGTGATACTCTTTTAAGTATATTTCCATTAAGTAAGACAGATGGCACAGTGTCGTAAGTTTGTAGACCAGCCTTGAAGACCATGAGCTCACTTTTGATCTCGTTGTATCTGAGCCCGTGGGCCTCCGCATAACGCTCACAAATAAAAATGAGTTTTATGAGGACACTGATCGATGGGCTCAGCAGCACTATATCATCCGCGTAACTGATGCTGTTGACAAAAACACCATCAATTGAGCAACCGACACCAGCGCTGCCGAGCTCATGGACCAGGCGGACAATGTAGAGATTGAAAAGACTGGGTGATGTCAGCCCTCCCTGCCTCACACCACATTCCAACCTGTACGTGTCCGATAATGACCCCGACCATCTCACCATATTTGTCTGATTACCATACCAGAATTGCAAGAGGCAAGTAAATTCTATTGGGAGGCCAGTATCACCTGACAACTTCTGCCACAGCTTGTACGAAACCAGATCGAAAGCCTTCGATAAATCTAAGAAGCAGGCGTAGACAGGCGCGCTTCTGTCAGTGTAGTACTGGACGGTATGTTTGAGATTCAGTATCGCCGATTCCGTCGACAGCCCCCGTCTAAAACCGTATTGAGCGTCATGAAGCTTTAAGTGTCTTCTCAACTGAACATCAATCACACCGTCCAGCACTTTAGCTATTACAGTTGCAAGTGATATTGGCCTGTAATTACTTAGGCTAGATGAGTCTCGCTTTTTATTCTTAACAATAGGGACAACTACCGTTTGCACCATTGCCTCTGGCAGATATGGGCGACTAACACAAAAAGTGAAGAACATGGCGAGCACCCTCGGCATAAGAACGCCTGCATGCTGCAGGTGTTCAATGCTCAATGAGTCGTAACCGGGGGATCTTCCTCGTTTCATGGTCCTCACCACACCTGTAACCTCCTTCGCAGTAATACGCATAATGGGTTCCCCTGTAGCCAATTTTTCCGCCTGGATCTTAGTAGAACCCAAGGGCGAGCATACTTTAAAATGATCCCGAAATCGATTGGCAATCTGGACGGGATCATTAATACCCTCTACACTCACAGGGACACTGTTTCGGATTCGTTTTATTTGTCTCCTTTCCAATTTTCTTTTTGCGACGGGCGTGTCTTTATTTTTCGCAGCGTTGACTCGCGTGTAATAAATATGACGAACGTTAACGTGATAAAGTGTAATGTGTGCAATATAGTTATAAACGAACTATTATGCTACATAACTATCTAAACGAGAATTACTCCATGCAATAAAACGACTTCGAGTTGGTTCTTCTGCAGGCCCTGATGGTATACCTCCATATATTGTGAAGGACTGCATTTCAGTTTTAATTATTCCTCTTTTGCATATTTTTAATATTTCTGTAGACAAATCTACCTATCCTAATTTATGGAAAAATAGTCGTGTTACTCCAATCCCCAAAGATGGTAGTAAACTTGAGGTACGTAACTATAGGCCTATAGCAGTTTTGTCAGTTTTCGGAAAATTGTTTGAAACCATTATCAACGATAGTATCATCAAACAAATTGGAAGGCATCTAGACGATAGTCAACATGGCTTTAGGTCAGGAAGGTCGACTGTAACCAACCACGTCAACTTCGTTAATTACGTCACTGCAAAGATGGATGCTGGTTTACAGGTGGATTCAGCCTATTTTGATATGAAAAAGGCATTTGATCGCGTGAATAATGATATTCTTCTACAAAAATGTGCTGGTATAGGATTTAGTCCAAAGCTGCTACACTTCATAGCGAGTTACCTACATAATCGGTCACAATATGTACAAATACTAGGCTATAAAACTATGAACTACTATACTAGATCGGGGGTAAGTCAAGGCTCAAATCTCGGACCAACCCTATTTTTAATCATGGTTAATGATCTCACGCAAAGTGTGTGTAATGCTAAGTGTCTGCTTTTTGCTGATGACCTGAAGATATACGCATCCGTCGCAGACATAAAAGACTGTGAAACGTTGCAGGTTGATATTAATAATGTGGCTCAATGGTGTGATACAAATCAACTCCATTTTAACTTTACAAAATGTCAAGTATTTTCCATCTCTAGACTACACGAACCAATAAACTATAAATACCAACTCGCTGATACAACAATGGAATGCGTAGATAAGATTAAGGACCTGGGATTGACACTGGACACCCAAATCAACTTCAGAGACCATATTACTAACATCTGTAAGCAAGCTTACAAAATGTTAGGTTTTATTATGCGTGCTTCCTATAATTTTAAAAATATTAATGCTCCGCTTGCACTGTATACAGCATATGTGCGCAGTAGATTGGAGTACAACTCAATTGTATGGGATCCCTACGAAACTAAGTATTCTATCATGATTGAGAAGATACAGCGCAAATTTGCTAGGTACATCTATAAAAAAATGTACGGATACTACCCGTACATGTTTCCATCTCTTTTTGTAACCGGTATGGTCGGGCTATACACCCTAGAACTCAGACGTAAGATGCTTCTCGTCATGCATTATTATCAAGTGGCTCATAACAAAGTTGATAATCCGGTAGCCCTAGAGCAGCTGGGGCTGTTTGTTCCGCCGCACTTTGGTCGCGGTGCTAACACTGAGCACGGTCCGCGGCGCCTCCGCCAACTGTTTGCCATGCCAACTGATCTGCACACTGTTCGTGGTAAGAATGCACCCACGGCTAGAGTAGTCACGTTGCTCAACGATATGTTAGCTCAACATCCAGAGATTGACATATTTTATGATACCTATTATATATTTCGACAGAATGTTATTAATTACCTCAGTGGTTTGTCTATGTAATGTGTTGGACTTCATGTCTGTGAATTACATGTGAGAATGAATGAATAAATAAAATAAATAAAATACAAAATAAAGTGTCCGTGATAGACGAGGTGACGCTAGTTCGTGTGTGTACGTCGGCTTTTACCGCAGAAGAAATAAAAGATGCGAAGTCGCTTCTGTTTCATGCGATCCCGACGGACCAAAGAAAAATCCTGCGTAAAAACCAAGGCAAGGAGGAACGGGATTTAGGAGATATAATAAATGTCTTCAAATCCGTGGAGCCTACTATTATACCAGTTTTTGTCTCACGGGATTTATATAAACTACCCCCAATTTTATTATCAGATAATTTAGACTGTTCCAAACTTCTAAAGGATATGATGATAATGAAAAGCGAAATTGAAAACATAAAATCTACGTATGCTACACTTGACTGTGTGAATGAATTGAAAACAGAAGTTTGTCATAAAAATTACCATTGCTATAATTGCGAAAACATAATAAGGCCGACAACGTCAACGCTCAAAATAAATACAAAGCGCGGCGCTTGCCTTGACAATGGACCTGCTGCGGGGCCGTTGAATGAATGTTATTTTTCTTCACCAAACAAGTCTCGCTCTAACATCAATAGTGAGTCCGATAACATATCTCCTGCTGCACAGCAGAATTGCTCGACACGTGAACGACAACGGTCGGTGGATTTTGAAGCCACAAACGCGGGCAGAGGTGTCCATGAAGAAGGGCGACCGCCCTCAGTGAGTCAGCAAGTCAGCGCTCGGACCGGTTCCACAGAGGTGGCGAGCTGTGCTGTGACGTCAGAAGTACCGAGCCCTGTGCCACAGGTGATAAGACAGTTGTCTGTCGCTGACAAGGCCGGATACGGCTATGAAGCGGAGCGACTTGAACAGAAGCAGCCATTAATGCGCGCGATTATTTAAACAAAGAAAACAATAATAGTGAAGGATGGCAGAGAGTGTCGCATGGCAAGAAACGATCAAAATATCGTTTTATGGGCAAGTCAGGTGTAGCTAGAGATGCAGAGTGTACTTTCAAAGCTGCAGAAAAGAAGATCCCTATTTTCATTACAAACATACACTGTGATACAACTGAAAATGATATAATAAGTTATATCCGTAAGAAAACGAAGGAAACCGTCGTATTAGAGAAAATGAATATGAGAGTAAATAGAAGTCACAAAGCCTTTAAGTTCTTAACGTCAGAATCTAAATTACCATTATACATGGACGAGACGATCTGGCCTGCAGGTATTATATTTAGACGTTTTGTGAACTTTAAGTTCAGACTTAACTTAACTTCAGGAAACCTGGCTGTTACCGCACGACATTCCCTTCGTCGGCACGATTGATAACAGTTTTGGCTATACTGCAACGTCAGCGGTGGATACTAGTGCAGATATAATCCGTGGGCGTCCACATGGTGGTGTTTGTATCCTCTATAGGTATAGCGCTTTCCAACAGGTGTCAGTGTTGCAGTGTAATAATGCTCGTATATGCGCTATCAAAGTAACAACAGGCGATAGTCCGGTGATAGTGATGAGTGTTTATTTACCAACAAATTCTGTGCATAATCTACCTGAGTTTACAGACTGCCTAAGTGTAGTCAGTGCAATTATTGACGAGTATGGAGTTGAGTCAGTGTTCATCCTTGGCGACTTTAATGCGAATCCGGGTGAGTTGTTTTACAGTGAGCTAGCAAGTCTGTGTCGTGAGCAACAGTGGTCATGTGTTGATGTGGATATGCTTGGGTCTGACTCAGGCACTTTTACTTTTATTAGTGAGGTGCACTGGACGAGCAGCTGGCTTGATCACTGTGTAGCTACTCACTCGGCAAAGCGTACTATTGTTGATGTATGTGTGAATTCCCCCCGAAGGGTTCCCGCCTTGTCGTGGCGGTGGGGCTTAGTAGCCGTGGCTACTACCACCCACAGTGAAGCGAAGAGGAACCAGGGGCCGTGCTGGCTTGGGCAGTCGGCCGGCCCCAGAGGGGCCGCTCCACTGGGCTTTGCCTCTAAGTCCAGACTGGAGCGGCAACGGGTAGGCTGCGGTGCTGTATGGGCAGCACCGCATCTGAGGCGGGCTGTGGTGTTGTATGGGCGACACCACAGCTGACGGTGAGGGGCCACGGCGGGAGAGGAGTGCCGGTATCACGGTGCGCCGCTCTCCCTACCTTCCGTGGCCTCGGCGGGGCCGCCACCGTTGGATGGCGGACGCGGAGGGGCCGCAGGGGAGGAGGAGTGTTGGTATAGCGAGGCGCCGCTCTCCCTATCCTCTGCGGCCAAAGTAGCAGGTGACGGGGCTACTTATCTGACCCGTCGCAGGGGGACCTAGGGCGTCGGAAGCCGTCGTTTGACGCCCATTTGCGGGCTTGGTCCCCGGGGGGTAGCGACGTGCCATGTGTTCTGGTAAGTCGTGAGGGGTAGCACCCCAGGAGGGGTCCGGCAACGGACAACCGTGGCGGGTTCGTGGTTGAATGCTAAAGCGACCCTGCGATCCCGCCGAGAAGCGGTAGAGATGGAACACCGTGTGTTATTTAGTCGGTAGGGGCACTTGCTGCTGTGGGAGTAGTTGGTGTCGAGCCCGACATATCCCGGCCACCTTCCCCGGGGTGGACGGGAATGCGTAAATGCATTTTTCACACGTTAAAAAAAAAAAAATTATGTGTGAATTATGGTACTCTATGTTCTGATCACTTTCCACTTATTATACAATGTAATTTAAAAGCACTCGTCCCAAAATTTTCACCTCAAATTACAAATGTGAATAAAGATGTAGTATGGGGTACGAGAAGTGAGGATCAAACTGCTAGGTACCTAAAGGAGTGTCATAATAACTTAAAACAGATTGACTTTCCATCGGAATGTGTTAGCTGTGGCGATTGCTTTTGTAGTAACCGTGATCACAGGCGTACTCTAGATAAGCTTTACGCTGACATTGTGTCTGCTCTTCGAGACGCGGCGATGGTGAGTCGAGGAAGCACTCAGAGAGGCGGAGGTGGCTCACGCGTAGTAGGGTGGAATAAACATGTCAGCGAGGCTCACGGGATAGCCAGGTCTAAGTTCAAGGAATGGATGTTTTGTGGTAGGCCCAAATCTGGCTATGTATACCGGGAAATGTGTGAAAGTAGAAGAGCGTTCAAGTCACGATTAAAATGGTGCCAAAATCATCAGGACCAAATAAAAATGGACGCTCTGGCGGTAAAACATGCCAAAGAGGATTTCCGTGGCTTTTGGCAAGGTACCAGCAAGGAGAATGCACGAGCTGGCCTTCCCGTGAGCGTCGATGGTATGAATGACCACAAGGGGATTGCTAATGTTTTTAAAAGTCATTTCTATGTGACCTCTCCTTTGGGTCCGGCGAGGCAGGTGCTCAGTACTGACATGAACGGAACAGTAGTGGGGACTTAGCGAAGGATGTCAACAAAGCTATAAGACTAATTTCAAAAGGTAAGTCCCCAGGACATGATGGACTCAGCATTGAGCACCTGCAGCACGCCGGACCTCATATCTTTAGAGTGTTGGCTATGTTCTACTCGCTGTGCGTGAGCCATTCATACTTGCCTGTTGATTTTATGAGAACGGTAGTAGTGCCTGTAGTGAAAAATAAAACTGGTGACCTTGCCGATAAAAGCAACTACAGGCCTATATCTCTAGTTACGGTTATAGCTAAGGTTTTTGACGGTTTGCTTAACACCCAGTTAAACAAATACGTAGCACTGCACGATAACCAATTCGGGTTTCGTCCTAAATTATCTACGGAGAGTGCCATACTGTGTCTTAAGCATACCGTCAAATACTATACAAAGCGTAAAACTCCAGTGTATGCTTGCTTCCTCGACTTATCGAGAGCCTTTGATCTGGTGTCTTATGACCTGCTATGGAAAAAGCTCACAGACATTAACGTGCCACAGGAACTTGTCAGCATGTTCCAGTACTGGTATGCGCAGCAGTCTAATAATGTACGGTGGGCAGGGGCAATGTTAGACCCGTATCAGCTTGAGTGCGGTGTCAGGCAGGGCGGCTTAACCTCTCCAACCTTGTTCAATTTATATATTAATGGGCTTATTGTGGCGCTCAGCAGTCAGCATGTCGGCTGCCACATTGATGGCATTTGTGTTAACAACTTGAGCTACGCAGACGACATGGTACTTCTGAGCGCTTCAATATGTGGACTAAGGAAGTTGATTCGAACATGCGAAGAGTACGCGTCTGGTCACGGATTACAGTATAATGTACTGAAAAGCCAGTGGATGGTATTTGAGTATGGTGGAAAAGCCCCTCAGATCACACCTTCTGTCTTGCTCAATAGTACCCTCCTGGGAAGGGTCGAGCGATTTAAGTACCTGGGGCATGCACTCACCACTGACCTAAAAGACAACGAGGACATTGAGCGGGAACGGAGGGCACTGTCGGTTAGAGCGAACATGATAGCTCGCAGATTTGCACGTTGTTCGGCAGAGGTCAAGTTTACGCTCTTTAGAGCGTTCTGTACATCCCTATACACGTGTAGTCTGTGGGCTGACTATAACAAAAAGACGTACAGTGACCTCCGTGTCCTGTACAATAATGCCTTTCGGATGTTGTTGCAGCTGCCCCGATTCTGCAGCGCCTCTGGCATGTTTGCGGACGCGCACACTGCATGCTTTCATACGACCATGCGTTTACGTGCAGCGTCCTTGGTGCGCAGAGTTTGGGCCAGCTCTAACACCATTCTGGAGATGATCGGACTCAGATTGGACTGCCCTTACTTACGGCATTGCTGCGAGAGACATATAGCACTTATAGCAGTACCAATGCCGGAGAGAAGGTACTAATGTATAATATTTTTTTGTTTTGACTTTTTATACCTTCTATTATACTGTTTATACCTATTTGTTTGACATGAATTGATTTGACATTAACTTATTTATTCCAATTATGACAATTTTCTTTTATTTGGTTAAAAACTTTGACACTAAACAATACTTTATTTTATTTTGATAGAAATTTTGAATTGTATTTAGTTTGATTGTAATTTTAATTTAATATTATTTTTATTGTAATTTTATTGTAAAACATATATGGGTGCAACTTACCTGAAATAAATAAATTTAGATTTTTTTTTTGAATTTGAATTATAACTTACTGGTCGAAGCCACATTTCTTATAGTATTCACAATGTTATTATACATTGTATCAATTATTTTTCTGTGTCCTATGTTACTACATGTTATATCACTACATTTGCTAAACTCTGCGGGAGAATCGATATCACGCAGCCCAGTTGAACACATTTGCCTATATGGATCAACCTGCGCGCTGTCTCTTTCCCCCACGGACTAACCAGGTTGGTTAGTCCGTGCTTTCCCCCCACATAGCGCTATCAGGCACGGAACACGTAACTGATATTTTAGGCACTAAAATATTTAAATCAGTTACCATTTCGACAGCAAAGTGATCAGAAGATGACATTTCATACCTTATCTTGACATCCAGAATCGTTGACCTTGCGACTTCAGTTGAAACTATATGGTCTAACCATGAAGTAGTCCCATGTGCACCACTTATGAATGTGAACGAGTCTGAATGCACGCCTAATTATTCCACGTCAACGCATGTCCAACTCTGATCTTTACAAAAAATTATAAATTCCGCGCCAAATAGCGTGCCAGGGTGAGCATTAAAATCACCCAATATCTGAATCTACGTTATAAGTTTCAATAACAGCATTTATTTCACCGAAACAGTCTATAAATTTATCTAGATTGTCCGCGTCCTCCGTAGGCATATATACCGACATGACAAGAAACTCGCGATCATCTGATGTCACCTTTATCGGTGCGATACGCTCACTAACACAATCTATGACTGACACTGAGTGAAATATATTTTTACGCCACAGAATAGCGACACTGCCGTACGGCCTTCCTTTCAGCATTCCCACAGAGGTGTCCACCGCTGACTTCCCGGTGTATGCGAAATCTGGATCGATGCCTCCGAGGAACTGAATATCATGTGGAAGCAGCCATGTCTCCTGCAGTGCCACAAAATCCGCCGTTTCACACAGTGTTCTTACGTAATCAATAGAGTTTTTAATGGAATAGCAATCGGATGTTACAAATTTTGTTCGATTCATTCTCCTATGTTTTTCTTGATCCATTTTCTTTTTATATTAAAATCAACAAATTTTCTAACTGTTACACCCTCGGGCCATAAAGACTCTTCTAGAAATAATTAAAGCTTTGTACATGGTACTAACATCTTATATGCGTTATATTGCTTCTGTATTTTGGGCTTAATTCTCTGTAAATTGACACGGACCTGCGTTTTATTTAATAAGTAATCCTTTATATCGCTTTCTGAAGTTCCCGCGTCAACAATAAATATACCCCGATCAATTAATTTTATGATACCAAGAAAATTTCCTACATTAAATGTACTGAATGACTTCCCCGTGGGGTGCCGGGCTGGAATGTCACCCACCCCCGACCCTCCATCTGCTACCTGTGGGTGTCGTAAGAGGCTACTAAAGGTAAAATACCGGAAGGTGGGCAGCAGCGCCTTCAGTGGAACTGATATAGTGAACTGCGATCCCCAAGACGCCTGCCAAGCGTGGGGATTTTGGCAAACCTCTCCTAAATGGGAGAAGCTGTGTTCAGCAGTGGACAGTCCGGCTGATACAGTACATGTACTGCAAACTGAACATCTTTGAACAATCAAAAAATTTTTTATAAAATTCCTTCTCATTAATATATGCCTACACCAACGCATAATAATGAATGAGGTTAAATTTCCTTGCAAAGATTCAAAAAAATATTGCACTTACATGCTTGGATGTCATTGACAAAGTCCACGATCATGTCAATCTCCAGATCCTCTTCAAGGGTGGCTCCGGACAGGCCGTACTTCCTTCCCAGGTACCTCGAAATGGCGAGTCCCTGTGAGTATTTCTTACCATCGAACTCCAGCAATGGCATCTGTCCGAATGGGGTGTCTGAAAAGAGGTTAATTATAAGTGGACAAATAGCTATTTTCATCTCACAAGTTCGGAAAAGTGTTGTATAGAAATCGAAATCTCAGAAAAGAAATAGTCACAGAAAACGTCGTCTCAGGATGTATTTTTTGAGAAACTTATTATTTTTAGGTTGTAAAAAGAATCCATCCCAATACTATGGTTAAAAGAAGGATAGGAAAGATTCGAGTCATGACGTCATGTCATGTTAGCTCAATTGGTTAGAGCATACTCCGGCTCAAGGAGTGGATGGACGCGGGTTCGAATCCCGCACATGACTTAAATTTTTCCTATCGTATATTTGTGATTTTGTATTGTAAAAAGAACTTAAAAATATTTAATTTATAAATAACCTACAAAATAATTAAAGACAGACGTTCTTCATACAACATTTTTGATTGATATCTTTGGTTTTAGTGCCTGTTTACGAGGAATTTACTAGCTCTTTACGAATAGATGTGAAAAAAATATTTTTTTAACAGAATTTTTAAATGAACACTATTTAACTATATTATTGAAGCTATTTTAGTGAGGTGATTTTTTTTATTACACTCGGTAGAAGAAATATTTTTGCGTCTTGTACCTTTGAAATCCTCGCTACGCTCAGAATTCTAGTCACTCGCTTCGCTCATGGATGAATTCTAGAATCCTTAGCTTCCTTAGGTTTCTATACAAGTACTCGCGCAAAATAAATACTTTGTACTTGCATAACGATTAACCAATGTTACTAGGAGCCAAAGTAGTATTTTATTCCTCGAGAGCGTAATTTTAAGTTCAAAGCGAAGAATTCTACTATAGAATCGTTGTCTATGATATTATAGTAATAATTATCATAATATTATTTAAAATATTTTACATCTAACCTCCTCTTTCAGAAGCTCGAACTCTGTACAATCAGAAGAGAGAAAATCAAAACCCCATATACAATGCGATTAAAATAAGAATAGGATCGGCCTAGCGCCATGTTGTGACGTCAAAACTAGAACTTGGTACAGTGTGCAAAAATAAATGATAAAGCGTATAAATTAATAAAGTAAACAAAAAACCCGACTGCAAATAATTTACTTTTCTTAAGCGTTTTATCGATCCATTGAAATTAAAACTGCAAGTTAATATATATATGGACTCGTTTTTAAAAGCCCTTCATTTTGATACCCAATACGATGGCTTTGGAAGAAAAAATAAATTGTTTTTCTCACTATATGGCGTCTAAAATCCACCAGTTTTTTTTATGTACATAGTGTCACTTGAGCTATCAAGATAAATCTAACGATATCTCGTACATTAATTGGTTAAGCCATTTAGAAGTTATGCTGAAATAAAGAAACTCACATGCATACATGAACCCTGAAAACTTAACACACGTTTATGTGGGCAGGCATGTAAAAATACAAGTTGTCATACGTGGGTAATAGTAGATTATGATACAATTGAGCTAAATTGCTCATTTTACACGAGGCTTTGTGTTGCAGCCCGAGCCGTAGGCGAGAGCGTAAATCAGCCGAGTGTAGGTACATGTATTATATAACGGCACGGAACACTTCGTGCGCGAGTTCGACTCGCACTTGGCCGATTTTTACACTTTTGTGGGATTACGTTCTACATTGCCAGTACTTTGTTAATAATAACAAATATTTTTAAGATATTTTTTTTTGACTCTACGAGCGCACGATCGAGAATGAGCGGCAGGCTTTTTTTTTTAGGGAGGATATAGATGTTGACTACCGCTATACGGACGTCCAGCTCCACCGGGTTTTGGGCAAGGGAAGGCCCTCTATAGCCCAGGAAGGAGAAGTGCCGAAGGCACTTCTTCTGAGACGGGCGTACAAGGCGAAAAGCGCCTTATACCTCCGTCTCCTGTGGGCGCCGAAAACGCCTCGCTACTATCGGGAGGAGTGACAGCGAGCTCAAGGGCACCACTGTGGTTCGGACCTCGGCTTGTCTCGCTGCCGAGAGACAATGGGGGAATCGGAACTAAATGCCCCGGCACAACTGCAGTGTTGTACCGTTGAGAATTGGCCCTACTGAATATTGCTCTGTGGCTATTTGGAGAGACACTAATCGGGACTTTATTTTTGCACCGAGCTCGGTGTTTGATCGTGTACAGCGGCCGGCGGCTCAGCACGCCTTTATATAGACGAGCTGAGTCAGCACGCCTTTATCTAGACTCGAGCGTGAGTCACTGCTCTTTGTTGTAGCTAGTAACTATTGGTGAGTTATACGTTTTTAAAGTGACAATGACATCATAATGGCCGTAAATTGATTACAAAAAATAATTTTAAATTATATATATTATGCAATGTGTTTTTGAATATGAATAATATCGTAAAATATATTACAAAATTACTTCCTGAAACAAATACATGTTTAACTATTTTGTAGTGGCAAATTATCACTAAAAATACGTAACAGTGGTGATGAAACCAATTGCGTCTGTTCACGTTGTTTTAATATTTCTAACTGTTCCAATACACACAATCGAAATCCCTTATCACAACAATTTAAAATCTGAAAGGTATTACTATCAAGGAGTTGATGACTGCTTTCAATTAAATGTTTTGCAAAGTGAGACTGTTCGGGATGGACGTTCCTATACGCGGATTTGTGTTCTTTATATCTAATATCAAAATTACGGCTGGTTTGACCAATATAAACACTGTTACATTCGTCACAGGTAAGTTTGTAAACATCGGATTTTTTATTGTTATCTAAACGATCAAGCTCAAACTCTGTTCTGTATACATTGTTCTGTCTGTGTACTTTGTTACTTTTCCAGGAAATTCATGCGAATAATTAAACAAAATACTCACTTATATAACCTTTGTATTACAGCACACTTACACTTCGTACACTTTTACAATAACACCTTGCTTAATACACGACCGTCTCTCTTGACTGCTCGTAATCGACTGCCTGGAGGAGCTATCTTTTCTATAAGCTTACCCTACCCCTTGAATTTAGCTACAAACTAGCGCCGCCATCTCGTCATACGAGTACTCGCAGTCAATAGACGAACAAATATTATAATTTAAGTAAAAATAAATGCTTAGTAGTCAACACACAGATTAATATTATAATCGTACAAATTTATAGTATTTAAGGTAAGCAATATAATGGTATATTTTATAATAAAACATAGTAATTAAGTAGTGTTGATGACACTTTATAACTTACTAGGTTTGAATTCCGCCCATTGTTCAGGATTTAAACGACGATCGTCGAAGCCTTCTCCACCATAAGCCAGGAGAAGTCTTGGGCCCTCACCCAGAGCCTTGGCGGGGAAGTAGCTGTAGGTGTACTTTGCCATTGTTGTGATGGTTCTGAAATGAAAAATATTTTGTCCGTAGAACACGTGTTTTGTCAATTTTGCACATCAGTTAACATATCCACTCGCTAGCGCGCCTCTCTGCAAGAAGCTCGATATAACTGCGACGAAATTAAAAATTGACTTTTGGGCTCCTTTTATTATTGAAATAAGAGCGGTGGGCTATTATGCCAAATGCTACAGAGAAGAGGTTGACGAAAGCTAACTCAAACTTTTGGAGAGTGCTTCAGGAATCTATTCCGAATATCGAAAGAAATTGTACATCGGCCTCATGCAAGGTATTAAGAACGACATTAGAAGGACGTGATATCACGGTCCTATCCGTCCACATTAAAATAAGTAAATACCTTAGTAGGTATATTATCTATTAAATATAATTATTGTTTTGAACTATGGTTAATTCCTATAAATGAATATTACAGGCAGGTACTTAACTAAGTACTGACTAAAACTATTGTCCGTACCTAACTAAATTGTTTTTTTTGAATGTTTTCACAAAATTTTCCCTTCTACATCTTTTTGTTTGTTATTTAGGACAAGAACAATACTAAAATAGTTTTCACTCGCTCTTTTAATTGCGTATGTTTATTCTTTCTACAGCGGGCAGATTTTTTTTTAGATGATTTATTGGCTTACAAATATCTTGAACAAATATAATACCTAGTGAAAGAACCATTAAAAAAATAAAGATATTTTCAGTCAGCTGTCATCATTATTATTTTAACATAAACTCGATACTGAGAAATATTAAAATTTAGTTAAAATTTTCTGTTATTTATTGTTTTATTAAAAAAATGCTTTAATAATAAATATTTTCAGGACAACTCATTTCCCCAGTGAATGTACGATTTTAATAATCTGTGCAAAAGCAGTCTAGTATCGATGTTGCCATTTCGTAATAATCGACATACTGTCCACAATTTCACGATCGTAAGCCGTCGATAAGAGTTATCGACAACAGTTCCATACTTGCAATGGGCGATACGATTCGTTAAATTTGTCGATTATAGCGATTCGATAATTTGACGAGCCATACTACGGTACAGACCCACCAACTTATCTGTTCAGGTGGCAGAAAAAAGAACTACAACATTCCTTCAAATTGTGACAGTTTGTAGTTGATTTCCTTGATCAGCAGCGCCCTCGCCAACTGCACAGTAAAGTTGGTGGTACTATACTTGCACTGCAGGTTAAATAATTATGAGTTACAAGTAATTTAAAACAAAATCCCGACGATTAAAGTTATGCATACTTGCTCAACACCTTTATTTGAAACAGAGATGGCTCAGTGGCATTGGATATGAACTGCCGCGCAGCAGGCCCATGGTTCAAATCCCGCCGCGGGCTTGAGTTTCACCGCATGGTGGAAGGGCATTTTGCGTATGCCCGCCTGACTAGCAACTACCTTCAAGTAGAAAATCTGTCCAAGCACCTAACGGTGAGTTCCAGCAGCTGTCCTTGAGAGCCAGTAATATTACAGGCACATGATACGTAGTAACTATGTCTCAAAAGTGAAGTGCAATTCGTGACTTGTGATCAACTACATCTGTTTCAGGCATAAGTTAGTCCGCTTAACATCAGGTGGGCCTCAAGCTTGTTCCGTCTCAATAACATTTAAAAAAAACTTAAGTTACGCCGAAGTATACTAGTTTTGAGTTAGCACAAATCTGAATATCTCGGGAACACATATCATGACATAGGACATCAAAGAAATACAAAGTAGAAATTTTAAAATTTTCATATCTACTAAAGAATAAAAAACAGCATCAATATCTATTCAGCCATTTGGAGCTGTAAGTACCGCTATTAACCATTTTACTTTAACTCACCACAAGCAAACTTTAAAAACTGGATATGTTCAGCAGTACAAATACTCGACAACAAGTAAACAACTGACCGCTTCTCCAGACCGGCTTTTATTTAAATAGCTTAAAAACAATCAAGGCACTGTTCACACTATCAGCTCGGCTGCAGCGGCCGACTGACCGACGACTACTTGAATGAGGCTTTAAGTAAGTATGAAGTAGCGTTATCTCAACCATTTCTTATCTCAGGAAACTGTACCAGTGAACAACATTCCTAACGTACACTACATGCAGAAATATACTTATATGAACAATGAGAATAATTGTACTGATAACTTTGCATAAGGAATGCTCTGCAGCTATGCCCAAGATGTATCTTGGGCGCACCTATTAGGCTATGCCTAGTTTGGGGCACATTGTAAACGTTACTTAGGTTTAGATATAATTTTAAGAACATGAAATTGATATTGTGAACTCAATTCAAGTCTATTTCTGAATAAATTATTATTATTATTACTTATGTATATGAACAATGAGAATAATTGTACTGGTAACTTTGCATAAGGAATGCTCTGCAGCTATGCATAAGGAATGAAAATTCTTCCGGTTTGGCTGCGTTGCGTTTGTGACGCGGAACAAGACGACGCACATTAGGCGGAATTAGACTAGATATATTTTTAAGTGTTTTACAAATGCTTATTCTTAAAATTTTGTTATTATTAAATACAAACTTATTTGGAATAAAATTATAGGAATTATTATTTTAACATGGATACAGTTAATAATAAAACCGAAAACTGGCAAACCAGAAGAAAAGATATTATAGGCTTGAGGACATTAACGCAAAATTACAACGAGCTTGAACACTTGGTATTTATTATATGAAGAAACTACGTTTATATCTATTTTTTATTAAGCTACGAAGAGTACGAAGACCTTAAGCCCGGGTATCCAACTCAAGAACTCAAGATGCCAAAGCGACGGATGATGCCAATTCATCAGCCAATGACACATCGATATTCACAGATTATTAACTTATTACCAACTACTTTTAATAAACGCGAATAACCATATAAAATACAGATCTAAATACCACGTCTTTGTGCGCCTCAAAAAAGGGTAAAGGGCATTGCAATGTTTTTAATGACTTTACGTTTTTATCGGATATCACGGGTTAATTAATTTGGTTATATAGTACACGGAGGGATACTGTAATCAGTTTATGATATTGTGACGGAATAAGCACGAGGCCCACCTGATGTTAAGCGCACTAACCTCTTCCTATAACAAATGCATTTCGTCACATATAACGAATTGTACTGCGCCCGAGGCTGAGGTATACAGTTGTTATGTGCCTGTAATTTTACTGGCTCTCAAGGTCTGCTGCCGGAACTCACAGTTAGGTGCTTGGCGGCAGATTTTCTACTTGAGAGTGGTAGCTTTTTATGTTTATTCGTTACATATACAAAAATATAAATCTTTCCTCTTTACAATATTATAGTATAGATATAGACTTATATAGGTACCTGTTACTCTTACCTACCTATTTTATCAATTGCGGACGATGGTAGTGATAAACGAAGATAAGATTAAACCTCGGTTTATATATAAAAATTGAAATTTTATACCTGCCTATTACGTTACGTAGCATACGCACGTGTTAGAATCATATATTTGTTAAGCTTCATGTTTGTCATTTTTAATAACCGCCACACTGAAATCCTATTTAATCTGTGGACTAGCCAATGGCGAACCAACTAATACAGGATTATTTCGGGTTGGCTGATACGTTTTGGCGGGAACGCTCATGTCTCTGATTGTTTGTGGTAAATATGTCGGGAAGTTTAATGTATATTCAACAGACACTTGGCGCCAGTCATTGCTATAAAACCAATATCTCACCTTACTGAGCTCTCTCTTTATTCTTCTTATTAAGTGACTGCCGCATCGACACTTATAGAGTTAAGTGCTGTACTATTTTATTTAATGTAACATGACTGATAATCACGTGTTGTGTGTGGGTCTATGTTTGTTGGCTTCCAAAATGGTTTGCCCTTTTTATTACATTATGTTTGTGGAATGTGACTATACAATATTACCTTTGAAGTAATCTATGTGACCCTAATGATGTATTCTTATTAAAATGTTCTATGTGTTCCTATAAATGTTGACTTTTGAGATTTCCGTATGGTTCCCTTTTGCATAGAAAACCTAGTAAGTTAGCTAGTTAGTTAAGTACTGAACTAGTAGTACCTACTTTCGGGATTACCTACTTATTCACTTTACATAAGCTACGACTAGGTTATGCCATCACCACCTGCCTAACATCTAATAAGTTAATGAGTCTATATTATAGCTGAAATAAATGCTCTCTATCTTGACAAATCTCACACACGCTACGCTAGTGGCATCAGCTTCGCGTCCAACTCATCGGTTGCTGGGTATGATTCCAAGTATCCCAAGTATTCACCGAAACGAAACGAAAATTCAGAGTAGCACCCTGGTTTATGGAACAGTTTTTGTTAATTGGAACTAAAATTCATTCCAGATGTCAATGTTTAAAAAAAAACAACAACCTACCCGTTCGCAATTAAAATCCTTGAGGATTGTGTTTGCCCGGAAGAAACGCGATATACCTAAAGGTATATGGTGGCTGCTGCTTGGTGCCCACCTACAATCAACTACTTTGCGAAGACTGTATACCGGAGTCCCGCAGATGTTAAAAAGGGGATTTAAGTAAGGCGTTGTTATGGGAGTTCTACGTCAAGCACATAATGCGGAAATAACGTACAACTCGACCAAGCTAAGTTTGCACCTCGCGTCGATTACGTCACACAGACGCTTGCTCTCTTTGCAAAAAAAAATCGCTATGACTTTAAAAGAGTAACCAAATGTTTGCTAGATTTTACTTTGCATTTACTGTTATTAACATTATATTATATGTATATTATACGTTATATTACATGTATTACTTACATAAATTAAAATATACACAAAAAACTGAGGTGCAAACTTAGCTTGGTGGATTGTACGTACTTATACGTTATTTTTCAACATATTTTAACCGTCTCATTGGATCCGCCCGGCCCCATCGCTAGTACGTGGCAGCTGTCAAATTAGCCCATTCTCACACGGGGTGACGGCAACTCAAACATAACTGGTTGGCAACAGGCATTGCCAAATGCGATGCAACTAGTACCCTCACATGGCGCAACTCACTTTGTATCGATTTTTGTTATTTCATATATTATACAGACACCGATCACAGTGCACACGTCTCTCGGGATTGATATAATGGAGTCAAACGATTGTATTTTTTTTATCAGCACAGAAGAAATTGTCAGAGTAGATTTCAGATTCATCCCTAATTGAAAATAATATCAACTGTAGAGTATTTGTTGCCGCGAAGGAATGACAGCAGGATGATACAACATTTTTGTCGTTCTATGTTTTGTCTGAAGACATTATTGACTCCCCATATTACAAAAAAAATACGAGAACGCGCCAGTTTTAGGAATACATAATTGCGTTGGCAACGAATAAACGACCAGCTGCATTGCTAGTCTTCGGCAAGTTCCGTCGTGTGAAAACGCTATAGAAATTTACCTTTGGGCTAACGCAATTGAAAACAGGTTATATTTTAGTCACTTGTGTGGGAATGGCCTTAATTCAACATGAACATCGCCGCAACGTTTACGTCTAAAGAATTTCTTAGTATTTAGTAAATTAAGTATTACTCATACATCGTGGGTTAGCTATTGTTTGGTTATTCGTGTTTTATATTTATTTGTTTTACAAGTGTTATTCTAAATCTCTAAAAATCTGTTTATATTATTTTTGCTTTGTTGGTTGCATAAAGTTTCATTATGTACACGACATAATCACACAATCTCACCTGATGGTGAGTGATGATGCGGTCGCAGGTG
Source organism: Plagodis pulveraria (assembly GCA_963890685.1). Taxonomy (NCBI): domain Eukaryota; kingdom Metazoa; phylum Arthropoda; class Insecta; order Lepidoptera; family Geometridae; genus Plagodis; species Plagodis pulveraria. Next base: position 4,879,921 of record OY982968.1, read on the forward strand.
GTAAAAAGGGCTATTTATCAACTGCCGGGACACACTGTTAGGTCTTAGGTCACAGTATTACACAATCGGGAGTAACGTGCCTTCCGAAGCACGGACGCATGTGTTTAGTAACCGATGGTGATGATATGATGATACTATGTCTATAGTTATGTACAATATTTTGAAGCAGTGATGGCTCAGTGGCATTGGCTATGAACTGCCGCGCAGCAGGTCCATGGTTCGATTCCCACCGCGGGCTTCACCTTCACCGCATGGTAAAAGGGCATTTTGCGAAGCCCGTCTGGCTAGCGACCACCCTCAAGTAGAAAATCTGTCACCAAGCACCTAACGGTGTGTTCCGGCAGCAGTTCTTGAGAGCCAGTGAAATTACAAGCACATGAGACTTAAGAACTACGTCTCAATGTGACGAGCGCATTGCAATTCATGACCTGTGACGAAATGCATCTGTTATAGGCAGAGGTTATAGTCTGCTTAACATCAGGTGGGCCTCGAGCTTGTTCCGTCACAATAACATAATCGTACCCCAGATATGTTCTATGCCCCAGTACGCCACCTAAAGTACACCTAGGATCGCGGACAATACTAATTGAATTGCCTTGTACTGGGCCGTGAATTGAAAATAACATCTGGTACCTACTTCGAGAAAGTAACCCGAAGAGACGCCATTCTATTAGCTTTGTAAGAAACAAATTTCCGCCAATTTTTCTCATATCGAAACACGTTCTAATTGGCTAAGCCACCACCACGTGATTTATAGTGATGGGACGGAATGAATGTGCAATTTTAATCGATATCGATATAATGCATATTTAAAACATCAACGTGGTAATATATCTATAAGCATCTTAAGCGTTGAGTGTGAATTATATTTATGCTTGGCTGTAAGAAGTAGGTAAACAATGGAAACTACTGTGTAAAAAAACCTAATGTTAGCAAATTACATCGTCAAATACACTTATAAACTGCTGTATCGGCAGGATTGTCCACTTCCGAACACATCCTCCACCATTTAGGGAGAGTTTGCCATAATTTCCACGCTTGGCAGGCGTCTTGGGATCGCAGTTTAAGATATCTGTTCCTCAGAAAGCGCTGCCCACCTTCCGGTATTTTACCTTTAGTTGCCTCTTACAATACCAACTACACCGATAGCAATGGTGGACTAAAATTCTAGCACGGCACCCCACGGGATACTTATTAATAAACACTTATAAATTAACATGAGTCACTTACCGTGTCTATTTATTTATTTATTTATTCTTTTGCACAAACAAGTGTACAGGGAGGACTTAATGCTATGTAGCATTTTCTACTAGTCATCCTGGATGTGCAAGAAAATGGTAGCGGTAAAAGATAGTAAAGACAAAATATGTATTGTACATTGATTAAACCATAGATAAATATATTGCATACATAAAATACTAGATATATACGTTTAAATATATATATACAAATATATTATATATAATAGATAATTATATTAAGCTTATAAAATAAATACTATAATTTAGCCATTAATAAGTAGTTAATAAGATGAAGACGGTTTATGGAAGGATGGATTAGTGAGTTTACTAACATAAAAATTACGAAAAAGGATTTATCTGAGAAAGAAGTTCGGTGATGAGGGAAGGTGAGCAGCAGTTTTTGGGCAGATCTAAGTTCACGGTTATGAGAGTCAGTTAAATACTGAAACATGTCTTTCAGATAATTTGGAGTGTTAGGAACATTTAGGATTGTGTACAAAAGACTTAGTGCCCTAGCATTTCTGCGCTCTCGAATTGGCAACCATTTGAGTTTTGCACGAAAATCAGAGATATGATCGAACTTCTTTAAATTAAAGATAAAACGAATGCACGTATTCAGTAGGCGATCCAGATTATTAAGGGGTCTGTGTTAAGGTCAATAAAGTCAAGTGTTAAGGTCATCAGCGTAATCAATAATTGGTTGGAGTAGAGAGTTGACGAGATAAATTTTCGTTATTATGGGCAGAAAGTTTCGAAGTCTAGCAATAGAGTGAAATGAAGCGTAAAACTTACGAGAAATTTCTTTGATATGATCTGACCAACATAAATTGGAATCTACTATGACACCCAAATTTTTGACAGTGTTAGAGAAATAATTAATTGAGCCATTAAAAGTTACAGGAGTAAGGTCCGCTAAATTAATTCCAGATAGCTGGCGCGAACTGCCAATCAAAATAGCTTGACATTTATTAGGGTTAACTTATGAGAGGGCAAAATTAAATGGGTAAAATTTATAATAAGAAAAGGATCTAAAAGTTTGTTTGAAAATCCTATGTTGAAGGCAGGCGGATGAAATTTAGGATAGAATAAAAAAAAAATTAATCACTATGGAAAGATGCTAACTGACAAATTACTAGCACTCCATAAATAGTATAGAGGTAGCTTAATTCATGTATGTACATCCATAACTTAGACAGTATTAAAATCTAAGGTAAGATGTTGTGACTGACAAAGCACTAGGAGTCCATAATTAGCAATGAGGTAGCTTTATGTATACTTAGTACATCCATAACATGAGAAGTATGAGGAATTTAAGTAAATTGGAAAATTGTATTTCTGTTTGGTGGTTAATCTCTAATTTATTTATTTTATTTATAGCTGTTAGGCTATCCTTTGACTACTATCTCACCTGATGGTACGGGTTGTGTCTGCCAAGCTACGCGCTGGTAGATATGAGGACGGTACTTACCTAGCTTCTCACAACCTCACATTATGGTTCGTGGGGATGTTGTCGAAGGTGTTGCATTTTTCAACTGATGTTTAAAAAAATGCGTCCTTGAGAATTGTTTGCGTTTTCATTTTCAAACCTACTAACAGTAGAGTACGTTTGTGATTATTTAGACGACAAACAAGCTCGGAACATTCCTACTCTAGCAATTAAACAACCGCCTTTTATCTTTAAAATGAATATTCTAATATGCATATGATCTCCTAATTATACTAGTTTCCATAACTTGCTTGACATTTATTTCAATCACAATATAAGTTGCTGTTAGGAGCTAGCGTTCAAAACCACTAGCAAACTTTGACAATATATGAAATATATGAAATAAATCAGTAAGATAGAAATACTCAGTACAAACATAGAAGCTAAGCTTAGCATTTGAAAAAAAAAAATGTTTGGTGACTGGGCAACCTACAGGTATTTGTAGGGGTAGAAATTATCCGTCTTACCACAAAAGATTTAAGCACGCCTTAGACAGGTTGAACAGATGTTTCAAAAATGTTGTACCACAAAACAGCGCCTAACACGCGCTAAGGATTAAACATACCTTAGTCACGTGTTTATATTGGAACAGCCCCAAGCCAAGCAGTGTCTAACTCAGTTCTATAATTTTATTGATCATTTCAATGGCTGTGGTTACTTTTTTTTATAGCTAAAAGGCTAGCCTTTGACCACTATCTCACCAGATGGTAAGTGATGATGTGTCGAAAATGTTGTTCAGGCTAGCCTAGAATTACTGGCTCTCAAGGACTACTGCCGGAACACACCTTTCGGTGCTTGGCGACAGACTTTCTACTTGAGGGTGGTAGCTAGCCAGGCGGGAAATCGCAAAATGCCCTTCCACCATGCGGTGAAGCTCAAGCCGGCGGTGGGGATCGAACCAGGGTACTGCGTCACGGCAGTCCATAGCTATTACCGCTCGGCCATCATTGCTTCGAAATCGTGTTAACATGGTTATGTGGTAAGAAAATGAAAACCCGTTTAAGCGCTATTTAACTTTTAAACACTGTCTATATAAACAGGCGTTGTAACCATGACTTATATTATTTTTGTGGTAAGATGAACCATGACTTATATTATTTTTGTGGTAAGATGATGATGAAGATGTTTGATCTGTATCGCAGAAAAAGTTTAACATCTAGCAAGCAGGTTTATGATTATGTTAGGAACTATAAATAAATGTCGTAATAAGACTGTATTACTCGTATAGGCCACTCTGTGTGGTCTTATTACTTTTATATTATTTCTATATTCCACTGTGGATATGACAGCATTCCGCTACATTGTTGATTCGCCACCTAACCAATGATAATCGGAGTTAATAGTGAACGGAGTGAGGTCACGAGTTCTGCAAGACAAGGATTTGAGAAGGTATTGGTGTAGGACGCCACTGGGGGGTAATAACCTGCGGATTAAGAATAAACCAAGTGTTATATCTTAATCCGCAGGTTAAACGAAGAGTGTTGCTTCTCCTTATTTGCACGATACCAACACGTTCACTCACATTATGGCAGCTCTGGCCTAAACCACATAGATACCCCGTCATGTTTAGGAGGGTAATTATACGTAGACTTATTACACAGCATACATTAATTACTGATGTTCAATTATTTTCGTTCATTATATTTTTTGAAGCAGTGATAGCTCAGTGGCATTGGCTATGGACTGCCGTGCAGCAGGTCCATGGTTCGAATCCCACCCAGAGCTTGAGCTTCATCGCATGGTGGAAGGGCATTTTGTGAATGCCCGCCTGGCTAGCGACCACCCTCAAGTAGAAAATCTGTCGCCAAGCACCTAACAGTGTGTTCCGGCAGCAGTCCTTGAGAGCCAGAAAAATTACAGGCTAATGAGACCTAACAACTGGACGTCTCAGTGTGACGGGCACAGTGCAATTCGTCGCTGACGAAATGCGTCTGTTATAGGCAGAGGTTAGTCCACTTAACATCAGGTGGGCCCCGGGCTTGTTCCGTCGCAATAACATAAAAAAAAAAAAAAAAAAAAGTTTACAATAAATTTTTAAGAAATTTCGTTTAGATCAATATTCATTTGAGTAAACTTAAAATTGTTATGTTACGCTATCTCCTCGGCTATAATTAATTTATACACACTTTTTATAAACAAAAAAATTAGTATGCAAATTTGAATCACTTAATATGTTGTTTTAGTACTAATGGATTATTAGTATTTTAAAAACCAATGTATACAGTGGGGGTCAGATTGGGTTTTTTCTTAGAAAATATATTTTACAGCAGTGTTAAAATTTCAAAAAACTAAATATATTCAATAAACAGATTTGAAACAATAAAAATGGGGGAAAAGACTATAAATATTGATAATGCCGAAATGTGTGATATATCAGATGTGATGGAAAAATTTGGAAAATACCAAGTCATACAATTTTTTTGGATATGTTTGCCTGCTATTTTTTTGAATATGATTGCTATCAATTATGTTTTTACAGCGGGTGATCTGAATTACAGGTATGAAAATATTATTTAATACACATTATATATAAAATTCTAGGTTTAACTGATTCACTGGCATATCATTGTACACGCCATACCACTGGTGTTAAAGATATGACATTTGAAGAGTATATTTTTCGTAAAATTAACACATCCTATTATATATGGCGTTATGAATATCGTCTCTAAAGGGGCGAAAGATAATGTTTTCCTCCATAATATCGGAGTCTTGTTTTACATAGACAAAAAACTTACTAATTATTAGGACTTAGAAAGTCTTTAAACATAAAGGCCGAAGTTTCGAAGACTTGTAGGCTACCTATGTCAGTAAAAGTAGCAGTCTTAATATTGCTACTATTACTCCATATTTAGTAACTACTTTCTGTGTGTAGATAAAGGGACCTTACTCGTACCAGATTTAACAAAACCGTAAAACTACTTCAATTTTCAAGTCATGGGCTTAATCTGATCCTATCAATTATTGACCAGTACGTGGGGATGACTGAACACCTACTGCATGCAACTTGAACTGGCCACTTATAATAAAAAAAATAAAAAACAGCCACACAATTTTTAAATGGAACTCTCTAGAAGCATGTCACTTTTTTATTTGGGACTGTCATTTGTTTTATCATTGTGGCGTCCTCTAATTTTTTTTTTTTAAATATTATTGTGACGGAACAAGCCCGAGGCCCACCTGATGTTAAGTGAACTAACCTCTGCCTATAACAGACGCATTTCGTCAGCGACGAATTGCACTGTGCCCGTAACACTGAGACGTCCAATTGTTAGGTCTCATTAGCCTGTAATTTTTCTGACTCTCAAGGACTGCTGCCGGAACACACTGTTAGGTGCTTGGCGACGATTTTCTACTTGAGGGTGGTCGCTAGCCAGGCGGGCATTCACAAAATGCCCTTCCACCATGCGGTGAAGCTCAAGCTCTGGGCGGGATTCGAACCATGGACCTGCTGCACGGCAGTCCATAGCCAATGCCCTGAGCCATCACTGCTTCGTGCTGCTATCACAATTAATTTAACTCGTGAAATTGTTCTCTTAACGTTTTTTACGATTTTCGGTATAGCTTATACTGTATAGGGCTTGGTTTCTAGACAGCTGTAAGCCACTTTTCAAAAAATGCAACATACTTCCTCTACCATGTTTGTATATTAAAAATATTTGTGTTTTTGCCAAACAAAACCCTGGCTATTTTCTGAAACGCAGTGAAGTGTATACCCGTCAAAAAAGATCAAAGTTTTTAAATCTATTATTTGAACGTCCTGCCCGAAAAGATTTATACAAGCGAAACGCTTACTATATGTCGCTATCAATCTACAACTGGTTACCCAATAGCATAAAATTACTGTCTGATGATAAATTTAAAAAAGAATTGACTGCATGGCTGCTAAATAATTGTTTTTATAGTATTAAGGAGTTTAAAGAATATAAATGTATAAATAAAATTATTATGTAATATATATGAGTAATTTAAACTTCAATGTAACTGAATGAAATATTTGCACGTCTGCTTGCAGACAAAGTACAACTGTGTGTAATAATATTTTTAAGATCCTATTAACTTGTATTCTTGCAAATAAACAATTTGATTTCATTTGATTTGCATATGCATCTGAACTTTCAAAAGCTTTGCACTCGATGGATACCCCATGATTTAGAGGAAGACCAGAAACGACTGCGAGTCGAGTGATCATTGGGTGTCTATAGGTAAATATCGTTCGAAACCTTGAAACCAGAATAGGTTCCTCTTGAAGATTTACCGAAAAATTTAAGCATTGATAAGAAATGGACAGCAGTATCGCTTGAAGACTAAAGGACAGGAACCGCAGATAGGTACGTTTATAACTTGCCCAGAGTCATAGAGAAAGCTTGTGAAAAACGTCACCGAAGCAATGTCATCCCACCACGATAACGAGTCCTCACATTCTGCTAAGGTAACTGAAGCGTCTTTGATTCTTCGCTATACAGTCAAGACCTGGCACCTTATGACGTGTTTTTCTTTCATAAAATTAAAGAAAAACATAGAGATACGTTATACGAACCCCGAATTGGCAGTGAATGCGTTCCACGATGCTATTGAAGAGGTCCCTAAGGAAGACTGGACCAACTGCTTTTTACAAAGATTCCAGCGTAGGAAAAATGTGTGAATTGCATGGGCATATACTTTGTAAAGCATAAAAAGTATCAGAAGTCTAATATCTAGTCTTAATTATCAGAATCCAGAAACTTTCAGCATGACCTAAGATCAATATTTCCTATTCTGAGTATTGGACGAAATTATGGTTAACTGACTTTTGTCATCTATTTTTAGGTAGGACAAGGAAGTTGTATTCCTCTGTCAGCAACACAACTCCACCGAACTTTTTATTGTCACCCTTTAATGAACACATATTACACGAAAATAAGTTTGGTTTTACGAAAAGCAAATCAACAACCGTTGCAGGAAAGAAGTGATAAATTAGAGCTATTACTAAGACATCTCAATTGGCTGAGCATGGCCGATTTCGTATTCGGGTTGCAATAAACTTAACAAATTCCAAGAACCATCTCTTTTTCATAAACTCTAGGTAGAATCATCATCATCATCATCATCAGCCGGAAGACGTCCACTGTTGAACAAAGGCCTCCCCCATATAACGCCACAAAGAACGGCTATCAGCCACTTGTAACCACTGGCTACCCGCGACTTTCACGATGTCGTCAGTCCACCTGGTGGGGGGCCTACCAACTCTACGTCTTCCGGTGTATTGTGGTAACCACATGAGAACCTTTCTTCCCCATCGGTTATCAGTTCGTCGAGCAATGTGGCCCGCCCTTCGCCACTTCAACTTGCTAATTCTGAGAGCTATGTCGGTGACTTTGGTTCTTTGGCGAATATCCACGTTCCGGATTTTATCACGCAAAGAAACTCCGAGCATAGCTCTCTCCATAGCTCGTTGAGCAACTCTGAGCTTGTCTATAAGGGCCACAGTTAGGGACCACGTCTCAGTGCCATAAGTCATCACTGGCAACACACACTGATTGAAGACTTTGGTCTTCAGGCTCTGCGGGATCTTCGACGAGAAGATGTCGCGTAACTTCCCGAACGCTGCCCATCTGAGTTGGATTCTTCGGGCGACCTCTTTGTCAAAGTTGGACCTACCTAACTGGACAGACTGTCCCAGGTATGTATAATGGTCAACAACTTCGGGCGTATCGTTCCCAACAACTACAGGTACGGGTGCAACATGGACATTAGACATAATTTTCGTCTTGTACATGTTCATTTTAAGACCCACCTGTTGGGAAACTCTACTGAGGTCGCTGAGCATTGTACTGAGTTCCTCAAGCGACTCTGCCATAATGACTAAGTCATAGGCGAAACGAAGGTGAGTGATGTATTCGCCATAGAGGTTGATGCCAGATTCTTTCCAGTCCAAGAGCTTAAAAACGTCCTCCAACGCATTTGTGAACAGTTTCGGAGAAATAACGTCTCCCTGTCTCACGCCTCGTTGCATTTATATTGGTTCAGTGCTCTTGTCCTGTAGTCGAATCGACATGATGGCGTTCCTATACAAACACTTCAGTGCTTCGACGTACCTATAGTCGATTTGGCATCGCTGGAGAGACTGCAGTACGGCCCAGGTTTCAATTGAATCGAAGGCTTTCTCATAGTCCACAAACGCTAAACATAATGGGCGATTATACTCCTCAGTCTTCTGTATAATCTGGCGGAGCGTATGGATGTGGTCTATGGTGCTAAAGCCTTTTCGGATCCCGGCTTGTTCGGGAGGCTGGAAGTCATCAAACCTACGAGCAAGACGATTCGTAATGACTCTCGAAAACAGCTTATAAACATGGCTCATAAGTGAAATGGGCCTGTAGCTCTTCAACAAGGTCTTGTCACCTTTTTTGAGGAACAGTACCACTACACTTCTGCTCCATGCTTCTGGCGTTTTACCTTCAAGGATGACAGAATTTAATAACTTCTGGAGGACTGAGAGTACCGGTTTTCCACCCGCTCTCAGAAGTTCTGTCGTGATTCCGTCATCACCCGGCGCCCTGTTGTTCTTCAGCTGTTTGAGAGCCATTCTAATCTCGTATAGGCTGATGTCCGGGATATCTTCGGTATAGTGTCGGGTCAGTTTAGCTCTCTTGTCTTGAGCTGCACTGACAATGGGTTTTCGTGTCGAGGTGTATAGCTGTCCATAAAACCTCTCAAGCTCTCTCAGAATCTCCGGTTTTGATGAGATGATTCTGCCGTCGTCGATCTTCAGCTTGGTCATTTGGCTTTGCCCTATAGACGAATTTTTTGCGAACACTTTGGATCCTTGGTTACGCTAGATTGCGGCCTTTATCCGATTAGTATAAAAGGCGCGCAAGTCGTGCCGCAGTGCCTTCAAAATTCGTCTATTGAGCTTGCCGTAGTTCGACATATCAACTGAAGATTGCAGTCACATCTCATTCCGATCTTCCATCAACTTGATGGTTTCCTCTGAGAGTTTCTTCGGTTTATGTCGGCGGGGGTCTTAATGAACTGGGACCCCACCGCTTGGACAGCTTCCACCAATCCATTGCAGGCACTGGAAGCGGTTATGTAGTTCGAGTTGAAAGCTCTCGGGGTTTTGGATTTGGGCAACGCTAGGACGGAGCGTGGAGTTTATCAGACGCGACCTCTCAAGCTTAACATTGATATTCAATGTTCCTCTAACGATACAGTGTTCGCTACCGGTTTTCACCTTATGGATCACAGACACATCATTGAATATTTGCTTTTTAGTCGTCATGATAAACTCGATCTCATTTTTTGTTGAACCATCAGGGCTTATCCACGTCCACTTCCTGGATGGTCGCTTCTCGTAAAAGGAGTTCATCGCAAAGAGTCCCTCCTTTTCCATGAAGTCGACCAGCCGTTGGCCCCTCTGGTTCCGCTGCCCATATCCAAATGGCCCCACTCTCAACTCACCGCTATTCCGTGTGCCCAACTTGGCGTTGAAATCCCCCATAACTACGGTGAAGTAAGTTTCGGAGGAATGCATGGCTTCAGATATCTCCTCATACATAGCCTCTACTTCATCGTCTGAGCATGTCGAGGTCGGTGCGTAAACCTGTATGACCTTCAGCGAATACCGTTTGGTGATTCTGAGTATAAGGTACGCTACCCTACTCGCCACACTTTCGACTTTTACGACGTTGTTAACAAGGGACTTCCGGACGAGAAACCCAACACCACCTTGAGATTTTTGGTGACCTTCCCGGTAGAATAACAAGTTACTTGTGTTGACTCCGGCAAGGATAACGGTGTCCTGTCCCTGTCTTCGGACTTCCGATAATCCCATGACATCCCAGCGTAACTTGTTCAGTTCTTCTTCCAGCTCGACAATCTTGTGATCCTCCCTGAGTGTACGGACATTGTGTGTTGCCAGGGCCAAGGGTCGTCGTTTTTGAGGTTGGTAACCGTGCATCTGCCGGGGATTCTTCGCACCCCCTGCTCCACCGTTACCTGGCTTGCTACTGGGGCCAGGAATAATAGAGCTGCCGGGGACTGGGGGCCGAGTTGTGTTTGTGCTTGTCATGTGAAAGGTTTTGCCATAATCCCCACGCTTGGCAGGCGTCTTACGGATCGCAGTTATAGTTGTAAAGTTCTCAGAAGGCGCTGCTGCCCACCTTCCGGTATTTATTCCCTTAGTCGCCTTTTACGACACCCACGGGAAGAGATGGGGGGGGGTGACATTCTAACCCGGCACCCCACGGTAAAGATAGTAAGGTAGAATACTTGAACCATTTCTCAGATGTCGAATCCCAGAATGTGACGGGTGGAACAGCACGTTCGAGGTGGGCTGGTGGCCCAACGCTTCCATAGACCGATGCTCCAAGCCCCTGCTGAAAGAAGACTTCACTCCAGGCTCAACTTGCACCAATGAGAGCTTTAGTGGCCTGCTGGTGGAATGTACAGAATGGGTGTATGAATCCAACGATACTGTTATTGCTGAGGTAAAGTAATATATACGTTTTGGTTTAAATTTATTTACTTCTTATTATATGATCCTGTCGTAAAACAAAAAATACTTAATGATTTTCCTACCTATCACCTCTAATAATTGAATAAAATACTAAATTATTTTATTTCTTCATAAATGAACAACTTTTGATTCATAAGTTGGCCTCGTCAAGACTACTATGTCCTAGTTATGAATTAAATTCTATTGTTATCATTATCGCCGATGCCAACGCACGGGTTAAAGACATAACGTTCTAATACATCGGTAATAACCTCCCATACAACTTCCTAGCAGGAATAGGTCTATTAACCAATAACCAAAACCTCATACATATTATGCTTAAGGACATGGATGCCAAGTTTCATCGAGGGTGAACACGAAACTACGTTTGTATGGAAAGCGGTATGAAGATGTTCCTTTAAGTCTATATTTATTCGAATAAAATATCTTGATCTAATAACACTTTCTAAGTAGGTACTATAAATTGATACCACACAACCAGCACTGTTGACACTTGCCTCCGCCAAGAGTACTTTGAAAGGATAGGTACTTTGCTACCGGGCACCACGCTGATAACTGTATTTCGTTTTACATTATTTTTATGACCAAGATAAACAGGTGCTTTCCTTATATTATTCTAAAATATAAGACGAGATATTCGCATTAATTGTTAAATGGGAGTAACATTGGCAGTCCGTACTTTTCTAGCCATAGTATTTCGGTTCCCAGAATTCTCACATTGTGAGCTTGTTGACTGATGTGGCGTGCTGAGAAATGTTTCTATAGTTTAAATGATTTTTTTGATTTTAAATTATAAAGATTAAGATAAAGATTATAATTATAAAGATAAGTAGCTTTGAAATGACATGTGCAAATATGTAATTTTAGATTTTATTGACATTTATTGGTATATAATTTGTATTGAATTTTCTTGACATTAATTAATTTGAAATTGTATTCATACGTCTGTAAAGACAAGTTTTAGTGGAACTACATTCTTATTATTATTATTAATTTTTAAATTGTACCTAAAACTTATGAACGAATAATATGAATATGAAGAAGATGCTGTTTCCCGTCTTCTGGTATTGTATCAGTTAGTAAAGACAAGTTTTAGTGAAAGTACATTATTATTATTGATTTCTAAATTGTACCTGAAACTTATGAATGAATATTAGCACCTATTTGGCTCAAAGAATAAGCATTGCAATTCAACGGGGCAATGCTGCCAGCATGCTGGGCACGCTGCCAACTGGTAGTGGGCTAGAGCATTTGGACTCCTTATGAGTCCAAATGCTTTTATTGTAGTAGCTGTAGTGTTGTATATAGTTCGTAGTATTTTGTTAATAAAGGCATACCGCCAGTAAAAATAAAATAAAAAAAAAGAAGAATAAATGAATATGAATATGAAGAAGATGCTGTTTTCCGTCTTCTGGTATTGTATCAGTCAGTTAGTGGTTTTCATTAGAAAGTCGCCATCTTTGTCTTCTAAAAAATAGGTTTTTATGTCCAATTCCAGCTAAACCTAGGATGTCGACCATGGCACTCCAACCTTATCGGCACAATACACAACTTTGGAATGATGGTTTCCGCGGTGATTTCCGGATGGGTGTCGGACAGGTAACTACGAATAGGTAGGTACTTAGGTACCTACTTATAGACTCATCTCTTTGTTCGTAATTAGGTACAATAAAATCAACAAAAGATCAACAAATCATTAACAAAATTAAATTCTTAGCAGTGCTGGCTCTGTGGCATTGGCTATGGACTGCCACGCAGCAGGTCCATGGTTCGAATCAAGCCGTGGGCTTGAGGGCATTTTGCGAATGCCCGACAGTATAAAATCTGTCGCCAAGCGCCTAACGGTGTGTTCCGGCAGCTGTCCTTGAGAGCCAGTACTTCTAGGTTAGCCTGAACAACATCTTCAACCACATCATCACTTACCATCAGGTGAGATAGTGGTCAAAGGCTAACCTACCAGATAAAAAAAAAATTAAGTCTGTGAGTGTTTTAGTGCAGGTGTTTAGTGCTTAATACTACTGTACTGTACTGTATCAGCCGGATTGTCCACTGCTGAACACAGCCTTCTCCATTAAGGGTTTTCCGTAATCCACACGCTTGGCAGGCGTCTTGGTAATCGTACTCATTACTACGTAATTGCTTACTTTTCCTTATAAACATATTATGGTATGAAACATCTTGCATTTATTTTTCAGAATCGGTCGCAAACCCACGATGATATTCTGCATGGTGTGCGGCTGTATCGGCCAGTTGAAGACTCTCGCGACCTCTTATTACGTGTACCTGTCCTTGGAGTTCTTAGAAGCAGTACTCACTGGAGGCAGTTGCACTGCAGCAATGCTTCTCAGTAAGAAGTAATAGTTGTTATTTGGCACGAGCACTTGAAATCTGATGAATATAAGCACACAGTATGCAGCAACAGCCACAATAGTAACGGCATAGTGCCCATTGGACACGTTTATTTCTAAACTATGATGCCAAAGTACCTTAACTGTAGAGTATTGCAATAACATTTGGTAAAATCTTGTCAAATAAACTTGGAAAGATTTTGATCACCTTTTGACATCTGCGTTCAAAAGTGCTTTTTATACGCTAATAGTCGAAGAGATTTATAAAGTTCGAAATTTTCTTAGGATACTGTACTGTACTGTATCAGCCGGATCGTCTACTGCTGAACACAGCCCCCCTGTTAAGGGGGTATTTGCCATAATCCCCACGCTTGGCAGGCGGCTTGGGGATCGCAGTGGAAGAAGGCAGTTCTTTAGAAGGCGCTGCAGCCCACCTTCCAGTATTTTTCCATTAGTCGCCTTTTACGACACCCACGGGATGATATGGGGAGGTGCAATTCTAATCCAGCACCCCACGGGGAGAAGAGGAGAGCTTTCTTAGGATACAACTAAACAGAAAATGTTCTTCTTGTTTATTTTTTTAAACCAATTGAAGGAAGTCATACCAGGCGGTCATAACTTAAAAGAACCAATCTAGGTTACTCATTTTTACGGATGGGACCACGATTTGTGTAGTGTTAGAATAGGAAGAAAACTAAACTAAGATTTTGAAGCAATGATGGCCGAGCGGTAACAGCTGTGGACTTCCGTGGGATCGATCCCCACTGCCGGCTTGAGCTTCACCCCATGGTGGAAGGGCATTTTGCGATTTTCCGCCTGGCTAGCTACCACCCTCAAGTAGAAAATCTGTCGTCAGGCACCTAACGAACTAGGTTAGTCTGCTTAACATCAGGTGGGGTGGACCTCGAGCTTGTTCCGTCACGATATCATAAAAAAAACGAATTTTTGTGTTTTTTTATATTATAGATTGTTGAGACGGACAAGTCATTCGCCTGATGATAAGGGTAATCTGTCCATTACAGCTGCTGTTTACCGTTCTCGTTCAGCTTCACACTTCATTGCGCTAGTCGCTCCGAGACGTATGTCTTATGTAATTCCAGTCGCTAAATTACATTGCCCTTAAACCCTAAATATAATAATGCTTCGAAGCAGAATATCTGAGGCTGGAGTGGTACCCTCCATAGTGTAGGTGAATTTCACCACAATGTCTATCGCTGCAATAATTTTCGTTTTTTTTTCGATTGCCTGCCTGGCTAGCTACCACCCTCAAGTAGAAAATCTATCACCAAGCATCTAACGGTGAACGGCAGCTGTCCTTGAGAGCCAGTGAAATTATAGCGGTGCAATTCGTGACTTGTGACGAAATGCATCTGTCATGGGCAGAGGTTAGTCCGTTTAACATCAGGTGGCCCTCGAGCAAGTTCCGTCACATTTGCATAAAAAAAACATATATTTTTTTTATTCTAGGCAGTATTATGTTAAGCTTACTATATATTCCTACAATATATTTCCATAATAGTGTGTTTGTTTAATTTAACTAAAATATCCATTTTATCTGTGAATTAACGCCTGATTATTACATTCCAGTGTTAGAAATTTGCGGCAAGAAAAACAGAGTAACGGCTGGAGTTGTATTTGCTTATGCCATCTACTTCGGGGACTGTCTCTACGCAGTAATCGCCATGTTCGTACCTTACTGGAAAACCCTCATTCACATAATCAACAGCCCTTGCATCCTGTTCATATCATATGTCTTCCTGATCAGAGAAAGCCCTCGTTGGCAGGTCCTAAGCGGAAAAACTGAAAAAGCAAAAGAGAATTTGCTACTTGTAGCTGAAATTAACAAAGTTAATATCGATCGAGAAGAATTGTCTGTACTCGATGAAACCAAACTTAAAAAGAAGTTTAACATTGGAGCCGAAGAGAAGAGAGCAAGTTTGAGAGAAATTTTGTCTTCAAAGGAGATTATGAAAAGGGTACTAGTTTCATCTGTGTGTCGGTTCACTTCTGACTTCGTTTATTTTGGATTGATGATAAATTCAGTATACTTGCCCGGGAATAAGTATATCAACTTTCTTCTGTCAACGGTTATGTCGTTTCCTGGAGAGCTGATCTCTTTATACTTGATGAACAAGTTTGGGAGGAAGATGCCACTGCTCATTGGGTTCCTGGTTTGTGGGGCGTTATGTGTTGGTACTGGATACGTGCCTGAAGGTAAGTTTAAGTTCAACATACTCTTATAGAGAAAAAATATACTGCCCTAAACAATTAGGGGAACAAGAATTTGGTCCTTTTAGAGGAAAAAAAATGGTTTACACTACAACTAGGTTCGAATATTTTTTTCCTTAGTATTTTTTATTACTAGGTTACTTATTAATAAAAATTATCTAATTTAGTATTTTTTTCATAAAAAAAATACATTGTTGGCTAATTGGTTATGAAAATTCCGTCAAAAAAAATTTTTATATCGATTAAAAATTCATCCGCAGACTTTTAGTAACATGTGTGGCCCATGAGCCCTAATCACAGCTTCACAACAACGTGGCATGCTTCATATGATCCTCTGAATATCTTGTGGGATTCGGTCCCATTCTTTGCTCAATGCTTCAGTGAGCTGTTTGAGGTGGAAAAGCGCGTGGGGTGCCAGGCTAGAATTTGACCCCCCATCGCTACCTGTGGGTGTCGTAAGCGGCGATTATAGGTAAAATAAAGGAAGGTGGCCAGCAGTGCCTTCCGAGGAACCACATTGTAGCATGGTAGTAGGGCGTTTTGCGAATGCCCGCCTGGCTAGCTACCACCCTCAAGTAGAAAATCTGTCGCCAAGCACCTAACGGTGTGTTCCGGCAGCTGTCCTTGAGAGCCAGTACTTCTAGGTTAGCCTGAACAACATCTTCGTCCACATCATCACTTACCATCAGGTGAGATAGTGGTCAAAGGCTAAGCTATCAAGGAAAAAAAAAAACTATTATCATATACTGCGATGCGATCCCCAAGACGCCTGCCAAGAATGGGGATTATGGCAAACTATACTAACATCTAATTATTACAAAAGAAAATAAAACACTGAGCATCACAAAAAATTACTCGTTTGCCATTATCAGAAGACCACAAATAATAGGAGCCTAGATGTCAGCAAATAATCGTAAGATCTAGTTTAAAAAAAAAATGAAAAAAAAAAATTGTATTGGCTCAGTTTCGAGGAGAAAAGCGAAGGAATATTCTTGCGTGAATGTTCTTTAAACTCCTCCCAGGCCTCGTTACCACATGTCTCTAAACACAATTGAGCCTTTTTTTTCACGACTGCCCAACAAAAGCAGTGTTACGTTTTAGTGTATGTAGGTATGTGAGTTTATTTATTCCACCATATTTCAAACCGGCTTAATCGATTTTAATATACGATATATCATTAGATTCATCTTGATAGACAGGCGAACCACTATCAAACTCGCACATAATTTGTTTGCCCTCCAAGCTCGCAGTATCGGTCATGGATACTTATTTAAAACAGTTAATCTTTATAAAAGACTCATCACCATCTCCCTCATCAACAGAATTACCTTGCTCCAAATAGTTAACTTTTCTGTATTGAAAATTTCCTCTTTGGAATACTTACAAAAATAGAAAAGATAAACTGGCGGATTTTAGACGACATATTGTAAGAAAAAAATGTTTTCCTGCCAAACCCTTCGAAATGAAAGAGCGGGGGTGAAATAAAGTGCTTTAAAAACGATTCCAAAAATATATATAACTTGCAGTAATAACTTTAATAGAACGATAAAACACTTCACGAAAATAAATAATTAGCCGTTTATTGAATATTTAATTAATTTTTGCATGGTGGTAGGGCATTTTGCGTGCCTGGCTAGCGACCACCCTCAAGTACAAAATCTGTCGCCAACCCCCGGTGTGTTCCGGCAGGTGTGTCCTTAAGATCCATTAATTCTAGGCTAGCCTGAATAGCATCTTCGACCACATCGTCACTCACCATCAGGTGAGATAGTGATCAAAAACTAGCCTATCGGTAATAAAAAAAAAATATAAGCGTTGCCTTAATGCTTTGTTTATAATAGCTGTGGTATTTTCTCAAAAAAGCATACCACCGGTAAATAAAACTGGCAACGTAAGCCAGTTTCTTATATAGATAGTATTTTCTTATTGGAGCTATATTTCAGAGTACACCTGGGCAAAGATCTTCCTGTTCCTGGTCGGAAAGGTGATCATATCCGTGTGTTTTACGGGCGCTATCACGTACATCCTGGAGCTGTACCCAACCAGCGCACGTGGTTCCCTGCTAGGTGTAGGCACCTTCGCAGCTAGTATTGGGGGAGTTCTGGCTCCACTCACACCTATATTGGTAAGTTCATATAAAAGTACCTTTGCCTAACTGTATCTTCTATTGGTAAGGTGCGGCGGTTGTCTGCATGTTTCCCATATCACGATCGCCAATTGTTTCGGCTTGATACCTTCTGGAACCTTATGGAAACCTTCTATTGACTGTTAGTTGCCACCCACAGCAACAAATATACGTGCTCCTTATCAAGCAAAACATGCAGAGGGTTTAAAGAGAATTTGCGTGTGTTTTATCAATTGAACGCCACATACCTAGTGTCAATCATATTATTGTATCGGCGGTATAGTCAATGAAGTGGTAACTTTTTTAATAGTAGTGTTTTTAAAGCGCTCGTAGCGAAATTTGCCTAGCCGTTCTTTTCCGATCAGCTTAGTTAAGCAAAGTCCGCCGCGGTCATGACTTGAATGGGTAACAATACTACTGAGCGCTTCCGTGCTTCTGAGGGCACGGTCCCGGTTGCTGTCTTCGATGGCAGTCGATATAGCATGGTGGTAGGGCATTTAGTGAATGTCCGCCTGGCTAGCTACCACCCTCAAGTAGAAATTTCTGTCGTCAAGCACCTAACGGTTTGTTCCGGTTGCTGTCCTTGAGAGCCATTAATTCTAGGTTAGCCTGAACTACATCTTCGACCACATCATCACTTCAAAGGCTAACTTATCAGCTGTAAATAAAATACGTTACTCAATACAGAAAAAAAAAATTAATATAAAATTTGAACAGATAAAAATAATCATTATAAATATCATAAAGATAATGTTGCAGTATCCATAAAACTAAAAAGTAGAAGAGAAATACTCTTTCTGTACCGATCTTACTTTAAATACAAATAAAATACTTACAAAACTTTTTTCAGAACCCAATCTCCACATCTCTACCTCCCATTCTTTTCGGCTGCTCGTCGCTCCTTAGTGGACTCCTCTTAACCCTCACTCCGGAGACCAAGGACCTTCCCCTGATGGACACCATTAGGCAAGTCGAAGAAAGCGTTCGTACAGGGAAAGATGTGAAGACAATAAATGGACATGATATCCCTGTGCAGGATATTGCTCTCAAAGATATATGAGTGTACTACGCAAGTTTGATCTTGAATAAAATATATTAGAAGGATCTTTGTGTTAAATTTATATTAATGATGAATTGTCGGTGTATGTGAGATATCTTAATATGTTTGAAGATGAATAGTATAGGTACTGTCACGAAACAAATCTTGAACTTAATCATTATGGTTTAAATAAATTTATTCTCATCTAAGACATATGTCACTTCCATGAGAACATGGTTATCAAATAAGTAGGTATAAGCACAAATGTTCGTCGTCGTAGTGATCAAAAATAAAAACAGTAAAACATACTGACACACAAACACAAAGATATGCCTTCCCGTCTAACGCATTCATCTTGTTCAACTTGTCATTATGTGTTGGGCTAGTCTTTTTTTGAATACGTTAAACGAGGTAACATTTTTTATTTCTGGGGGTATTTTATTGTACAAGTGCGCACCTTCAAAAGTGATCATTCTTTTGCCGTAGTTAGTGCGAGTCTTAGGCAAAACCAGATAGCTTGCACGTCGAGTAAAGCGGTCGCAAACATTTTTTTGTTTAGTGAAGCGTAGATTTGTATGGATATTTTGATTTATTGCCTTTCTTATGAAGATACAGCTGGTAAAGTTGTATAATTGTTTGATGTTCATTATTTTAGTTTCTTTGTAAACTTTTTTAGTGCTTGTAATGTAGTTATAGTTAAAAAGCATTTTTATAATTTTGTTTTGTAACACTTGCAGTTCGGCTATTCTAGTTTTGGCAGCGCTCCCCCAAATTTCAACAAGATATAATAAGTGTGGCTTTATGAGTGCGTTATATATTGTGTAGCGTAAGTTGCGCGGTATGCATCGAACTATATTCCTAAGAGAACCGCGTAGTGTTACTAGTTTTGTTTTTAAATGGCTAATATGGGTGTTCCATGATAAATTAGTGTCCATGTATAGGCCAAGATATTTTTCATGGGTTTTTAATTCCAAAGGGGTGTTATTTATTTTAAGTGGGTCATGGTCATGTGCGGGAATAGTTTTATTTTTCGCTTTAAATATAATATAGGATGTTTTTGAAACATTAATTGTAAGCAGATTGTATTGAAACCAAGAGTGTAGGATGTTGAGGTCGAGTTGAGCTTGAGAAACTATGTCATGTATTGATGAACCAAAATAGAATAGGCAAGTATCATCAGCATACAGGGTGATGTGTCCGTTTAGTTGTAACTCGTGAATATTGTTTATATATGCTAAAAATAGCAGTGGTCCCAAAATAGAGCCCTGCGGGATTCCGTAAGTTATGGGCTGTGGGTCACTTTTAGAGATATTGTCTATTTTTACAATTTGGGACCTATTTGTTAGGTATGATTTGAACATTTGCAAAGCTTTTCCTACAACACCGATGGCTTCCAGCTTTTTTATTAGCAGTGTATGGCTCACAGTATCAAAGGCTTTTTTTAAGTCAATAAAAATGCCCAGCACTATGTTTTTTTTGTCTATATTGTGCTTAATTTTGGTTATTAGGTCAATACTAGCTGACAGAGTGTTACTTTTGGACCGAAACCCATACTGCCTTTCAAAAAAAAACTGAATAGAATCAAAATATCCTTCTAGTCGGTTGTGTAAGACTTTTTCCAGAATTTTTGATAGAACTGGTAGCACAGAAATCGGTCTGTAATTGCCAGGATCAGTTTTTGTTCCTGTTTTATATATGGGAGTAACTTTTGCTTGTTTTAGTGAATCTGGAAACACACCGTCACTCAGAAGTTTATTGAGGCATACAGTTAATTTTGTAATTATTAGTTCTTTAATGCATTTTATAACTTTTGTACTCATGCCATCTAGCCCGATACTGCAGTTGGGGTCCAAATTATTTATAATACCGAGAATTTCACTTTCAGTGCATTCTTTAAAACTGTGCAGTTGTGGTTTCGATGCATTAAGTAATGGTAAGGCTATAGTATAATTATCATGGAAATCTTTATGTATGTTTTCTGCTAAGGTAGACCCTATGGTTGAAAAATAAGTATTAAAAACTTGGCAGATGTCGCGGGAGTTTGTGATTTCTTTTGAGTCTAATATTAGTTTTGAAGAAGCGCACATTTGTTTGATTTTATTGCTAGATAGGGTATTCACAAGGTTCCACATCTTCTGTGGTTTTTTAATACACTTTTCAAATTCTTTGTTATAATATGACTGTTTCGTATTTTGAATTAGTGCAGTAACTTCTGTTCGCTTAGTTTGAAATTTTTCTTTGATTTGGTCATCGGCAGGGCTTTTCATTAGATCGGTCCATAATACATTTCTTTTATTGATTTCGGCTATCACATTTCCATTAATCCAGTTTTTTTGCGGCTCATTTATAATTTTAGTTTTTGTTTGTTTATTTTCTTCTACACATATTTTAATTCGTTCTTCTAATTTAGCAAATTCGTCGTCTGTTTCGTACATAATCGATTTTTTTACAGATTCAAACAGTTTTTTATAATTTATGACTTCGTATTTTGTGTAAATTTTTGGAGGGGATTTCATTTTCTTTATCTCTAGATATATTTGCTTATGATCAGATAGTGAAGAGTTCACTAGATTCATATGGAAACAGTCGTTTTTTAAATTAGTACTTACATGGTCTAGAATAGATTTTTTTGTTGATCCTAGTCTAGTACCATACTTCTTATTAATTTTGTTAAGTATCTTATGTCCAGCTTCCTTCAACAGTTGATTATACTGTTTATACTGCTTATCCTTTGTTAATAAATCTACGTTGAAATCGCCGAAAACAATTGCTCGATTTCTTCGTTACAATTGCGTCTCATATTCCTCAAGGAACTCTTTGAAATCCCTATAACCAGGATTGTAAACTACTCCCACCTCAAGTGCATATTTTTCTAATTGTATCCATAAGTAGTGATTTCCTTTAGTGCATTTGGACTCTGTTATGTTATGTTTGAGGTTATTATGGACATATGCCGATACTCCACCTCCACGGTTATCGGTTCTGTAATTGTAGTTGTGGGTATAATTTGGTAGTTGAAATTTTAAGGCTTGAGCTTCCGTTCGAATCCAAGTTTCTGTCAATAAAATAACATGTATAGTGGTAGGTATGGCCTGCAATATCCATTTTAGTTCGTCAAATTTGCCTTTCTTGCAAATACTTCGTGCATTAAGGTAGAGGAAGTTTAATCGTGATTTGTTTATTGGAAAATTTTCGTAGCTATCTAATATTTTGTACGTATTGCACCTTGTTGATATAACTTTGGCAGTGAAATCTTCTTCAATCATTAAAATAGCATAAAGTAAAAATAATGGTAATAATCGTCTAAATAAAAAAAATATAATAAGCAACCTATCAGTAATCTATATACAGCATGCATTTCGGAGAGTGTGCGCAGGAATTACATGGGCCGATTGCTCCATGCCCCTTTTATCATCGACAAACAAGACACTCTGATGGCCGTCATCCTTTCGTGGTTGACATTCCTCCAGTTCGCTCGAAGCGTTTCGCTTCCACATTTATAATCCGTACAGCGAAGGAGTGGAACTTCAAGAGTGGAACTTCGGAGTTTTCAAGTCTAGAGTGAATAGGTATCTTCTAGGTAAGCATGCTATATCTTCGGCCGCATCATCGCTTTCCATTAGTTGAGATAGGGGCCAAATGTTTGCCTATCATGCATAAAAGAAATATATATATAATCGGGATAAAATAATGGCGTGATCTTCTAGAATAGGGCCCATAATTTGTGTATGTGACTTATCCGTAGTTTTAGGCTATTTTGCAGGTTACTAACTTGCCTATTAGAGGCAGTGGGAGCGGCTGCTCGACTCTGCGAATCAGATCGGAAAGATCTTTTAGATACGTGTCCTACAATCACTGATCCTGCTCGTATTCTCACTGTTTCTGTTTTCTCGCTATTAGCTTACGCTTAGGTGTAAGGTGTTGTGTTGCACATCACTGCCAGTGTGGTACTGCAGTTGATCAACTCGATCACAATCAAGCTGGTCGAATTTTCCGCCACGCCAACAGCGATATCACCCGCCAGATTTATACGATAACTTAACGATAGTCTTCTTCTGGACTCACAGACAGCAAGAGTGAATGACTCAAGGAAATATTTCAAGCTCTGGAATAAAACAAGCGTCATATTAAGAAATACCTGAATAAGAGCATTTTACTCATTGATACAAAGAATAGTAGTAGGTAGATGTATCAAAATTTTTGTTTGTTTATTAAAGTTCCCACTTATAATTGGATTTCCTGAGAACATTTTTCGAGAAACATTCCAAGAAAACGTTGAATCAATAGATTGCAGTTGCAACGTAAGTAACAGCAATATAACAGAATATTGTTCAGTATGCAATTGTCTTATTCCCGTAAATTTACTTATACTGACAAACAGTGGCTTGGGCGCTTTAGGTGATGCAGCTTCATCAGTGATTGAAGAACCGGAGAGTGGTTGTAAAAACGACCAATGCAAAGGACCTCCCACGCTCTATAACCATCACAATCTCTCGCATTGCAGAAGAATCTTCACAATCTCACTGTTTATTATTGATTCCGGATATCCCTGGTTAATTAAGCAGTGATGGCTCAGTGGCATTGGCTATGGACTGGCGCGCAGCAGGTTCATGGTTCGAATCCCGCCCAGAGCTTGAGCTTCACCGCATGGTGGAAGGGCATTTTGCGAATTCCTGCCTGGCTAGCGACCACCCTCAAGTAGAAAATCTGTCGCCAAGCAACAGCAACAGTGTGTTCCGGCAGCAGTCCTTGAGAGCCAGTTAAATTACAGGCACATGAGACCTAACAACTGTACGTCTCAGTGTGACGGGCGCAGTGCAATTCGTCGTTGACGAAATGCTTCTGTTATAGGCAGAGGTTAGTCCACTTAACATCAGGTGGGGCTCGGGCTTGTTCCGTCACAATAAAATAAAATTAAAAAAAAATTAACTCGTTATCACTGTGGCACTACTTTTATGTAGGTTTTTTACAAATACCTAAATAATACCAAATGCATCGGTCAAAATTTTCTAACTTTTTGAAAAAAGCTTAGTAAACTTGTAGGTAATTAATCATCTGTGCAAAATTCGTTAAATCTTAAATTATTAAAAGTTAGCATGCAATTTTAACGTACTGCTACTGGACTACACGCCATATTGCTCTAGATGCTGCTGTCATTTTCTATCATCACGATCACAATAGAGAGCATGTGGGATGGTGCCACAAACATTGTTGAAACCATTGAAGCCCTTCGATCAGCAAAGTTAAGCAACTTCCGCCGCGGTAATGAGTTGGATGGGTGACCGTTGCTGACTACTGAGCGTTTCCGTGCTTTGGAGGGCACGTTAAGCCGTCGGCCCCAGTTGTTGTCTTAGGATGGCAGTCGTTATAGCATGGTGGCAGGGTATTTTGCGAATGCCCATCTGGCTAGCTACCACTCTCAAGTAGAAAATCTGTCGCCAAGCACCTAATAGTGTGTTCCGGCAGCTGTCCTTGAGAGCCAGTAATTCTAGGTTATCCTGAACAACATCTTCGACCACATCATCACTTACCATCAGGTGAAATGGGTTTGGGTTTAAAGACATTTATTCTCAAAAGAAGAGAAGAGAGAAATAGTCAAATGCTAACCTATCAGGTATAAAAAAAATAAACATTATATATAACCTCCTTCCATACTTATAAGCATTTGCCAATATCTTCCAATAATAAAACCAGAGTTTTATAGGATAGCGCTGATGTAGATTGATTAGTTCACAGTCTTACCTTTAATATTAACTGTCATAAGTTTCAGTACATAGTGAAGTGTTGTGTTTATGATATTCATACCGTTTGAAAACTGTTTATCCCTAGTTTTTATATAGGCAACATATAATTTGAAACTCAGATCCATCAGCACAAACAAAACGAAGAAAATTCGATGTTGAAACCCAAACAGGATGATTCCTAACAGTGTTCATAAAACGATTTAGGCAGTTCCTCTGCGTTTTCTTTTCCCTACATTAAAGTAAACAGAACTCTGAAAATATATTCTATCTTGTCAGAAAATAAAGTTAAATTTTAAACTCTATCTGATGACCAAAGTGAAGATGGTTCTGGATTAGTTTGTAAAACATCGATTTAAGGGGGGTGGGGGATGGGGCCGGGCGCGGGGGAATGCGTAGACCCCCCTGTGAAGGGGAAGTTGCGACTCCCCTCCTCTTTCGGAGATATGTTTTTTTTATTGGTAACCTCACTATTGTCAGATTTCGATTTTGAGGAGACGGGCGGTGCGGGGGAAGGGTAGATCCGGGACGCACAGGGTTAAATTTCATAACTAACACCCTCTCACATTCACACGTGCACACACATTAACACAATAAACACAGAGAGAAACACCACAATCAGGAACACCATATTTTAACAAGAACAATCACACACTCTATAAATAATTAATTTATTTTTAAGTCAGAACATAATTAGATTGTAAGATTTTATAAAATTTTTATTAAATTTTATAACAAATTTACGGGGAGAGCGCTGTACGCTGAAACACAGGTGATGAACCTACTTATCATCAGATGTAGGTACTACATATTTATACAGGGTGGAAACTTTCAGCGGGGCAGTAAGGGGAAGTACCTTATCCGTTGCAGCTGCTCGGAAATTGTCTTAGGAGACTATCCATTATTTTTTATGGAATTTTAATCCACATTCACAGATTTTCAAAAAAATTACAGTTATCAAGTTAAATAGCCATGTTACACAAAAACTTTTTTGATGCCAATCGATCCTGTTTCTAATACTGATCAAAAACTTTTATGAAACCAACCATCGTTGGAGTACTCAAGAAGTCACAAATTGCAAAAAACTTTACCCGTAGATTTTGTATGAAAATTTTACGCAAAAGCTTTTTAAGGTTCCGTAATCCTGACAAGGTACCCTTATAGTTTCGTCATGTCCGTCTGTCCGAGGTTTTGCTAAGAGACCGTTAGCTCTAGAAAGCTGTAATTTGGTAGGGGTATGTATATTAATCATGCCGACAAAGTGGTGAAATAAAATTTTGTCAAATATTTCGTTTTAGGGTAGCTCTTTACGAAATATTAAACTTTAAAGTGCAAATTTTTGTTCCCGCAGCGCTTCCCCCCCCCCCCCTCTAAAAGCTAAACTGCTAGTTTGAAAAATGTGGAAAAATTCTTGATGATAGTACAGTTTATGAACTTTAAAGGAAAATTACAGCGGTTAAGGTAACTTTATTACTTTAGCAGTAGTAGTCGTTGAACTTGGGTGTTGGATAAATTTGTACCAAATACAAACTCCTTAGAATAATTCCTTTAAGGTGACTAAGATGAAGTAGTTGCTTGTTTATAATTGGTAAAGACTCACATTGTACACTATTGAGTAAATTAAAAAAATAAATTACAATAATTTTTTTTTTTTTTTTTATATTCCTGATAGGTTAGCCTTTGACCGCCATCTCACCTGTTGGTAAGTGATGACGTTGTCGAAGATGTGGTTCAGGCTAACCTAGAAGTACTGCCGTTAGGTGCTTGTCGATAGATTTTCTACTTGAGAGTGGTAGCTAGCCACGCGGACATTCGCAAAATGCCCTACCACCATGCTATAACTACTGCCATCCTTTGACAACAACCGGGATAGACGGCTTAACGTGCCCTCCGGAGCACGGAAAGGATCATTGCATTATATAGGCACAGATTTGGAATTCATTCAAAAATATGTTACAAAAGTTTTACTATGGAAGTTAAAAATACTGTCAAATATTTTTGGTCTTACGTTGCAAATGTCCAGAGTTGCATTACCTATGAAGAAAAAACAGCAAGTGACTCAGTAGATATTAGTAACCTTTACTCGAATTACTTCCAATTGAGCCCTCAACTGTTACCGACGGATATAATGCAGATAATAAATTTTATACATGTGCAGACAACCACACGTCTAATTTAATTATCAGTGATGTTTCTTTTTAATATTGATAGTTTAAAAATGAAACTACGAAGGCTGGATCCAACTAAGGGCATTGGAGTTAATAATGTTTCACCATTAGTCCTTAAATACACCGCTAACACCATTTTGTCATGTCCTGTCCACAATATATTCAACCTATGCCTTCAAGGAGGTATTTGTCCTTGTGTTTGGAAAATTGCCCGCTTGGTACTGTACATAAAGAAGGATTAAAGAAAGATGTAGCAAACTATCGCCCAATCTCAATTTTGCCTGCCTTATCGAAGCTTATATATATATGTGTGTGTTTCACAAACCTGCCGCTAGATTTCTATGTACCAACTAGAACGCGATTAGAACGAATTCTAATCGCGTTATCATTACGTTTTGATTCGAGTTAAAAAAAAATTACTTGGCAGCAATCGTACTCTTATTTTTCAGCTTTGGCAGATAACTTCTATAATATGATAAATTCTATGTTGTGATATCGGGCTACTACGGAACCTTACATTGCGCGTGGCCCGACACGAGCTTGACCGTTTATATAGTGACGGTTGAGATCTTTTTATTGACTGAATAAAAAGATAAGTTTAAAAACAATTCAAATTTCGAACTCGTTATTACTAAATAATAAACAATCCTGACAGTTTGGTGATCAATGGATAGGAACTTTAGGAACACATGGTCCTATTTCTTGGCCAGCGCATAGTCCAGATCTGACGCCTCTAGATATCTTTTTGTGGGGCTACCTGAAAAACTTAGGTGTACAAAAAGCAATACGATAGCGTTCAAGAACTTAAAGACTCACTAACCACAATTTTGTATGGAAATGATACAGATAAATTTTCAGCAGCCACTAGGTCGGTACAGAAACGAATCAATTTATGTATTCGCCAAAATGGCGGTCACTTCGAGCACTTGATATCGTAGGGCAAGAAACTGCAAGATTTTAAATAAGAATACTATCATCAAGTTATGTTAGTTAATAAAAAGAAAATTAATACGCCTTCTTTTTGATATGTCTAAAATTCTACGTGATCATTTGTCTTTTATTTTATTTTTTGTATTTCAGTTAATCAAATCTTTACAAAATGTAAGGGATTTTTTTAGCAATTTATGGAATCAAGATTCCATAAAAAAATATGGATAGTCTCCTAAGACCATTTCCGAGAAGCTGCAACGGATAAGGTACTTCCCCTTTTCCACCCTGTATAAATTTCTAGACATATGAGTTTCAACAACTATCTAAGTAGGTACACATTATGAATACATTATTACTGTACGAAATGAGGTCGTATAAACTGCCGCGTTACGCGGCGTGAAATCAACTAGCTACCTACTTTAGAGATAATATTTCATTGTGATGGCATTTTGTTAGACTAAATATAATTTCAAATGCAATATTATTTTGTGTAGTTAAGTAATTCCTAGTTTTGTTACACTTATTTATTCAAACAGCATTATGCATGGTCTTCACTTGCATGTATACTAAATAAAAGGCCGTGACCAACAGAATATGTTAACTATTGTCAGCAGATGAATTTCATAGTGTCTTAAAAATATAGGTAGTCTCTATTGTTTTTATTCGTATTTTGAACACCAACCTGTTTACACAGGACGGAGGCTTATTCCATAGAGAAAAGTAAAATACTGGGCTTATTCCTTAAAAATCTTCCTTAAAAATATAATTGCTTACTGTGCATAATTGAAGAACTTGTAGTTACAATATATTTCAATAAAAATGGAAATGAGGAAAATATATGTTATAAATCTTGATAAGCCCGAAATATGTGATATATCTAATGTGATGGAAAAATTTGGAAAATATCAAGTAATGCAATTCTTTTGGATTTGTTTGCCGTTTATTTTTGTTAATATGATCTACGTCAACTATGTTTTTACAGCCGGCGATCTTAATTATAGGTAAGGATAGTTATTTATATTTAGAAATAAGTATCTCGTGCCTGTTTAACTTATAGTAACCTATAAGTTACATTAAAAACAGGCACGAATCAAATAAATATGGAGTACCTAGCTATTAGGGAGTTTTCTTGGAATTAGTTGCCGTATTCGAATTTTTTCAACGTAGCTCTGATATAAAACTCGCTAAATTTAATCAATCTGACCAATTATTTTGAACAAGTGGAGAGCCACGATATATCACATAGATACTTTTTATTGTTATAAAAAACGCAATAATGCTATAATAATGCAATTATACTCCTAAACTTACTATTTTAACAATTTGATTTCAAAATTATATATGGTAAGTATACGAGATGTTGTTGATAACTATATTTTACATTTGAAAATGTAGCTACAAAATCTGGTATAAATTATGGGTTTCTATAAGATTCTGTAGAATCCCATTTAAAAACAAAAGATTATTCTTGTGTAATTTGGTATGAAATTATTATTTATGTACACGCGGGTGGCAATTTAAGTCAAAATCTCATACAAAAACAAATCGTTATTTGTGCGAACAGAGAGAACTGTTAAATTTTTATGCTATTTCATAATATGAATCCCGGTTAAACGAAGGATAACGAGTGAAGGACTCATTTATATTTTATAATTACTTCGTATGTATTAGTTTTTTATTGTAATGTATGTGTCTCGCTACTTTTTTTTGTTAAAGGTGCGTTCTGAACCTATAACCGTATTGTATTTTGTTAATAAACTTTGGAAAAACTATAACGATGCCATGATAAACAAGCGCTACTTTCTATACTTTTTCATTATTTCATGATACAATTATTTCACCCAAAAAATACATTAAAATTTAACTTATGATTTTGAAATTATAGGGTTATAGCTACGAATAAATAATGTAGGTTATAGGTACACGTTTTCAAACGTTTGTTGTATGTAGTACTTAAACAACTTTAAACGGTTTAAATCGCGTATATTTATCATTATTTTTGTCCCGACGTTTCAAACACTTTGCAGTGATCGTGGTCACGAGGTGACTGAAGTTTGTTGTATGTTTTCATGGTATTCGTGTATTCTAATTTAAATCAATTTGGTGGTCATCACAATGTTTTCCTTTTCCCTTACTCGTCTCTTAGGACTCTCTCAGGAATATATTTGCAATTCTCAGCCCAACACCCCATGGTTATTATCTACTTATGTAATAATTGTATATAGATTTAGAAAAAGTTCTTTAGAAATTTCTAAATTATCATAACAAGCAATATTGCGTGCTTGCGTATTTTTATTATATTTTAAAAAGAAAGAGTAAGATTCGGGTGGCTGAGTGGAATAGGCATCCGGCATGAAATAGTAGGAGGCGGGTGCAATTCCCGTTCGGAACAAAAAAAATACATGCTCCAATAGAAAGTTTTCGGTCTAACGCATGCAAATCAATTCGATTTCCAGAAAATCGACAAGGTTCAAAAACGCTAAATGATAACATTCTAATATACTCATACTTAAGTCGTTATACATGATATGAAACAGAAAAGTTCATGAAGAATTTTTCCACTTTGATTTCATTTTCGGATTACAATCGAAGTGTTAAATTCCACGACCCGTCGCTTTGTCATGAACTCTACTACGTTACTTAATAGGAAACTTCTTCTCAGATGTCGAATACCAGAATGCGATGGGTCGAATAGCACGTTCGAGGTGGGCTGGTGGCCCAACGCTTCCATAGATCGATGCTCCAAGCCCCTGCTGAAAGAAGACTTTACTCCAGGCTCAACTTGCACCAATGAGAGCTTTAGTGGCCTGCTGGTGGAGTGTACAGAATGGGTGTACGAATCTAACAATACTGTCATTGCTGAGGTAAGTATACGTTGTTTCAATTTATTTCCTGTTGAAGATAACATGATCCTTCCAACATCCCAAGGTTTTAAAGCAAATAGATCCTGGACATATACATAGCAGATAGACCTAGAAATAGATACAGTAAGTTAAACGACCTACTTATGACCGAAGAATGAACAAGCAGAAATTATAATAATAATAATAATAATTCTTTATTGCAGAATTTAATTTAATTTAATTTAATTTTAATTTCTTTATAGAACGGCCCATGAGCAAAAAGGTTTTAAAAAGTTTTTTAATTAAGTTTATTAAAGTCATATTTGAGGAACCTTAAAATAAAAATACAGCTTTAAGTAATTGTACTAACAAACAAACATATAGCAACAATTTATAGCGTCCTGTAAACAATAACCATCAAATAATAGTTTTTGGGTACCTATAGATTTTTTCACGCCAATAGTTTTTATCAGTTTATCTAAGTTGTTTGCCATCTTTTTTAGTTGGTTTATGGTAAGGATGCTCTATGATTCTAGGCATTATCATTTTTTATTTGGAATCTTTTAGAATCACTTTGTAGCCATTGGTAATTGTTAATGTTACACATTATACTAGGGAAGGTAACTATTTGAAACATTTAACTCAAACATTTTTAATACCTTAATTAACTATTCTACTGGTATATATTACCACTCTTTACACAAAATCCGTGGGGTGCCGGGCTAGAATGTCACCTAAGGTTAACACATGAGAAGGTGGGCAGCAGCGCTTTCTGAGGACCTGATATCTGACACTGCGATCCCCAAGACGCCTGCCAAGCGTGGGGGTTATGGCAAACCCTCCCATAATGGGGGAGGCTGTGTTCAGCAGTGGACCAGCTGATACAGTATACGGTACAGTTCACAAACCACAAGACTAATCTAGTGCAATAAGTGTTAACTTAGCTTTTGTTATGTTAATATCACAGGTGTGACGTGAAAACAACGCTGTTTTTCAGCCAACCCGAAAGCTTGAGCAGTCTTGGCCGATCATTGACCTATGGTCAATGATCCGCATAGACTATTTTAGTATATAAAATATTTAGTATGCATAAACATATATGGATGGTGTGAAGTGAGGATGATGATTTGGTGTGTGTGTATGTTTGTGTGGAATGCGTATATATATTATATTTTTTCGTATGATGTTTGAAGGTTGCTTCAAAATTTCTGATGATGCTATTAGTTCAGTTTGAAATGTATTTGAAATGTCTGATTGCTAAGCACATTTAATGATTCCCATGCGGGATGAAGCACCGGTTGGTGGAAAGTTATGATTCAATTACTGTATTTCCATTCCAGTTGAACCTAGGATGTCGACCATGGCATTCCAACCTTATCGGCACAATACACAACTTGGGATCGGTGATTTCTATATTGATAGCCGGATGGGTGTCTGACAGGTAACTGCGAATATAATTTACAAGTCCATACCTAATCATTTATTATTGTTTTTTTTAATGTTATTGTGACGGAGCAAGCTCGAGGCCCACCTGATGTTAAGCGGACTAACCTCTGCCTAGAACAGATGCATTTCATCACAAGTGACGAATTGCACTGCGTCCGTCACCTTGAGACAGTTGATGAGTCTCATGTGCCTGTAATTTCATTGGCTCTCAAGGACTGCTGCCGAAACACACCGTTAGGTGCTTGGCGACAGATTTTCTACTTGAGGGTGGTAGCTAGCCAGGCGGGCAATCGCAAAATGGTCTTCCACCATGCGGTGAAGCCTAAGCCAGCGGTGGGGAGCGAACCAGGGACCTGCGGCACGGCAGTCCATAGCTATTAACGATCGGCCATCATTGCTTCATAATTATTACAAAAGTCACGTCTCCTCAGATTCAATGCTCTATGACTGTGTCCGACTTTAACATTTGTTTTAATTGTCGTGAATTAATTATGAGGGCTACTTAAAAGGTGGGACTAATGAGATGAATATTATATAGGCATATCACAATTAAAAACTGAAGATTTTTTCTGAAGACGTTTGCTGTTGAAGACCTAGCGGAGGCCACAAAGAAAGGATTGAAAAAATTACACACAATATATGGATCCAGGCATAATATGCAATACAATCAACACAAATCTAGTTACCAAGGCCCAGATTGGTGGTTGTTTGGCTTCCTCTTCAAAATTCACTAACATTTCGTCTTTGTTTTGCGTAGCTGGTGTACATAAAATACCTAAGTATGTAGGTGGTAAAGAAGGTATACATAATATTTATACAAACATCACGTTTGTAGCTTGAACGATATTATTTTCTCCTTGGCCACTTGTCAAGGAAGCCATTGAATTCCACACCACAACGTGATTGGTTCCTTTTATGTATTTATTTTGAAAGTACGTGGACTGCAGGCGGGCCGCGTAAATATATCCCAAGCCACAAAAAAAATTATGTCCTTCCCATAGCCCTAAATTTGATGTTGTTTCTTTCGATAGTGCTTGGTATGCTGGACCTCATGAGGCCCGCATGAGTATATTCTGAGCCACAACACATACACACTCTTTTTGGTTTCCTTGCCCTAATTTGATTCTCTTTATTTTTTCCACGTTGCGTGGTTAATGTTGACCATATAAGGAAAGTGCTTGAACAAAAACAGTACTAATCTCCATATTTCTAGACATCCCACAAGCTTTCGATAATGTATGCCATAAGAGACTATATAGAGTTACTATACAGGGCGTCCCACGGCGTTGCCACATGGAGGGAAAGTACCTTGAATATTGTAGATGGAACATTTTACTGACAGAAGACATTATTTAAATTTTAAAAACAATTTAAACTGCATTCATAGATATTTAAGTAATTACATCCCGGTTGAACCGGGAATCGAACCCGTCACACGAGAAAAAAAAACAAACTACAGGAGTTTTATCATACCGATCGAAAGATTTCATCATAAGGATTATTTTTGATTCATTACGTATCTCTATCATGCACTTAAATTATAATAGGGAAATTATTTTAAGTGGGTTCATTTATTAGTAATAGGTACTTATGATAATGACAGTTGTACTATGTCCTTACGACAATTTCAGCTTTTAATTTTCCTGAACAAAATGTCACATCAAATTATTGAATGAATGAACGAATGATGAAAATTCATGGTCTTCCTTTTATTTCTGACACTATGTTATTTCATTACAATATTCAAGATACTTTCCCTCCATGAGGCATCGCCGTGGGACGCCCTGTATACAGTTTAGGTATACCTTAGATCTTCCCCATTTAGCCAACACTGCTACAGCCACATTTGCGTATAATACAGCTATTCTCGCTGGACCATATCCCGGCAAAAGCTTATGCAGTATTGGATGGATGAGATAGCCAAGTGGTTTAAAAAGTGGAGGATCACAGCAAATAAAATCAAATTGGAAAGGTAATATCCACTGTAAGAAAATCTGTTCTCGTGGACACAAGGTGGAGATACTTGGGGACTCCACCTGGATCTACGTGGGACGACAAAATTAAGTCTAAATGAGAAGCAACTTGCGATATAATACTTAAATCAGTAAGTTTTTCTAGTATTTTCTGACACTATTAAGTTCTGTGTCTCGTAGTAAAAGACAATGCCTACTCCGAGCCAAGAGCGCCCGCCGCGGCAACACTGGACCACGCCGCGCTCCCTTTGAATAGAGTTTTGAATATTTACATCGAGCAACGTAATAAAAAATATGAAATAATAACTTACAGGCACAATGGACTTTTAACAATAAACCTGTAAATATATGCTACTGGTATGCTTCGTAAAATTTTATATTTTCAAAATGTTTCGTTTATTACGTCAAATGTACACATAAAAAATATAATGAAAAAAAATAACATCTCAAAATGTTTGTTAGGACTAGCAGAAGTCAACCCTAAGAGGTTATTAGCATTTTACCAATAACCCTGTATACTTATATCAAAATTAAGAGTGTTTTATTTATTTTATTTGAAATACAACATTAAGGTATTTTGTTATTATTCCAAATTACTACATACAAAAAAGCCTGGGCACTGTCTATTTCTTGTCAAAGTAACCTAGGTGCTAGAAAACTGTAGGTCAGAAGGCTTGTCTTATCGTCATCTTCATCGCCGTAATCAGCCTCGTAGGTATGTTTGGTAGAGGCGAAGAGAGTGAGTGCGAGTACAGTCTACTGCTGGACCTTGTGATTCTAACTTCTAAGAGATCCAGCAGGGGGCTCTCTCTCATCATCAATCATGGGGTCATTCCCTGCGCTGGCTTGATTTGAATCAGCTGCTCCACGTAGAGTCTGCGCTGCAATGCTTCTGTTGTGGTTTTTATTAATGTTTCTGCCTTTGGTTGTCTTAAACCCTAAGCTTACCTCTGCATTCTTGAACTCATACCCTAAAACACACGTGTCAGCGAGTGTTTTAGTGTTTTATCACGTCTGTATGACATAATTATGCCGGTTTTGCATGCATGAGCCCACTATAATAACAACTTTGTAATAGTTATAGTTTTAGACACACTTGAATTGCTTGTATTTGCCGTGGCGTACATTTATTTTCTTGCATTGTTTTTCAGAATCGGTCGCAAACCCACTATGATATTCTGCGTGGTGTGCGGCTGCATCGGCCAGTTGAAGACTCTCGCGACCTCTTATTACGTGTACCTGACCTTAGAGTTCTTAGAAGCAGTACTCGCTGGAGGCGGTTGCGCTGCAGCAGTGGTTCTTAGTAAGAATACTAATTAGCTATGCAAGGCTGTTATATGGCGCGAGTACTTGTATTGAACCCTGAGGAAGCGAAGGATTCTACTTTCTAGGATTCGAGTGAACAAGGGTTTCAATCCCGCGTTGGGTGCCAGGTTAGAATGTCACCACCCATTTCTTCCTGCAGGTGTCTTAAGAGGGGACTAAAGGTAAACTACTGGAAGGTGGGCAGCAGCGCTTTCTGAGAAACTGATATCTTAAACTGCGGTCCCCAAGACGCCTGCCAAGCGTGGTGATTATGGCAAACTCTCCCTAAATAGGGGACAATATTTTCCTACTGAAAAAATATTCTTATTTATAATAATAATTATGAGTCGGCGATGATGAGGTTTAAAAATTACCTTATACCGAAGCTAATCGATCAACTCTGTACAGTCATATCTGTTATGACTTATGATATAGCTCATACAGAAGCATAATATCCAATTGTTGCCTCCTAGAGTTTAATTGCAATAATTTATTTTTGTTTAGCAGCTCTTCATAATGGTTTAATATTATGCAATAAATACGTTAATTCGTTGTTGAAGTTACTAGAGGACCTTATGACAAAATTATATATTTTTAAACAACGTGCTATTATTATATTTTAAATATTTACATTAACGATTAATTTACTACCTAATATTATTCCTTAATTCTTTATGACTTGAACTTCATCAAAGTTAGAATCCCTTAACACATATGTAAAGTTACACATTACAAATCAAATACCCTTCACATGAACGTATACTCAAACATACAGAAACACGCACCGACACATACACCTTTCAAATTCCTCAAAAACATTCACTTAAACTCGTACACCAATACTTCCCCACAGAACAATGACTACACGTAAATATTAATTATAATAAATATACAAAATGACGTTAATTCGAATAAAAACAATTTCGTTAAATATTTGTCCCATATGTATATATGTTTCAATGTATTGGTTTAATTTTGAATTGTTACTAAATAGTTTTTAATATATATACATATGTTGCAGATTCTCTAAAGCCAGGAAGCACCTGGCTCTTGAGATACAGGCCACCAGCCTAGTTTTAGAGTTTTAGACTCATCATAAATGTATCACAATAAGGAGGAATAAAGTTAATTAAAATTATTTGTTTTTGTCTTAGGAGTAAAATTATATTTAATAAATAAACTAAAAATCTGCCCAGATCATTTTAAAATTTTAAGTGGTCTTGATAAGTATTTATAAAATGATACATTTTCAGGTCATCGGCATGTAATAGCAATTTATAAACTTAAAATATTTTGATTATCATTTGACGATAAAAAGTAACAGGCCTAATATTGACCCCGGAACCACATTTGATTCAAAGCCAAATAGTCCAGTAGAATTACGATCGTAACTTATGAAAATATAAGATTCAACCAATTTTTCACAGTTTATTAGTTACATGTTTACAAAGGTTTTTTGAAAATGTTAGAAAATTTTGACCGATGCGTTTGGAATTATTTAGGTATTTGTAAAAAAACTACATAAAATCGTGAATATAAAATTTGAATTAAAAATTCTGATTGTATATGACTTAGGACATTGTTATCTTGTGTTTATTAACTTATTAGAAATATTAGAGACTGGGAACTTAGGTAAACTAAAAATTTCAAAACCTGCTTTCAATAAAATATTAGAATGGCTGGAAATCAGTTTAATGATATTTTTATGTATATTGTAACATGCTGAAAAAAGATTAGAAAAATATACAATGTGCTTCCCGACTTATTTAGTTTTTCTTTAATAGCGTGAGTAATATAAAATTAGAGTCCAGAAATAAATAGGCTACTGGATAATAATGATATACTCCATCGACATACAAAAGATTAGAAAAAATAGTTCATGGTATTTTAAGATATCATAAGATTTGTTAACGCGGCCATAGAATAAACTATATAGGTACCTACGCGGCGTTAGCGCGAGGAGGGAGACGCAGCGCAAAGGGTCTCACTCAACACAAGTCACAACGTGTCCCGGCCGCACACGCCGCGCCTTGTTATACGATTTTAGTGTTCCAAAAGCATTTATATTTTGTTGATTATTCAGAATTATACAGCGGCAAGTTTCTTTTACATACCTTCACACCCATAGTGTATTAATCTAAGGTTTCTATGGAAATGATCAATCAACTGATGAAATTTCTATAAAACATGTGTAGGTACTTATGTGAATTCTATATTACAAACTCCAGGTCAAAAAACTGGACTAGGTGTCTGTCGGATTAGCTAGTACCTACCTACTTATATGAATATAAGTAGATATCTACAATATGTAGTTGACGCCTAGAGTTAACTCTAATAACGTATATGATATGTATTAAATTTACTTACCACTTTTCTGTAGGTAACCTTATCTAGCTTGTTTGTAAATAACGAACGTAAAGAGATTTGTATATGAGGTATGAACCTATTTAAAAGTTTTATTATTAGATTAAATTTAATTGAACATCCGTTAGGTAGGAAGATACGTTGGAATACGTTATCTTCAGTTTTTAATATAAATTGTCGGCCATCTGGACGAAAACTGATACAAGCATACCATATTTGGAC
Organism: Plagodis pulveraria; assembly: GCA_963890685.1. Taxonomy (NCBI): domain Eukaryota; kingdom Metazoa; phylum Arthropoda; class Insecta; order Lepidoptera; family Geometridae; genus Plagodis; species Plagodis pulveraria. The sequence goes on from OY982968.1 coordinate 4,917,881, forward strand.
TGACTTTTATTTATCGAGATAATTTGTAAAACCTACGTTGGGTAGTACTGACATATTTTAAACTTAAGTACATCATGTGCAATAAAAAATAATTTAAGATTTTCTACGCTGACGAAATCCGAGAATTTATATATACCTATGTATTAGTATGATGTTTTATTATTATTATTATGTATATTTTTCAGAATGTACATAATAAAATATGTTCAATCACGTGATGATGCTGAAAATCGCTACTTAGCCTTTTAAAACACTGATTACCTGAAGGTAGCGGAGAAACTACCATCAAGAGTATTCCCAAAGGGGATTAGCATTAATCCGGTGGCCAGCCAATTTCCGATTCGCTTTTAGCGAAGCTAAAACTTTTTAGAATTATGCTCTTGTGGTGTAGGAGAAGATATATTGTACCAGCCAGACATGAGTGTGGTGATGCTAGAAAAAAGAGTTATATAAAATGAATATGGTATCCAAATTCCGTATTTTATTTGTTCATCGCAAATTTAGAAAGTTTAGTTAACGACTACACTAGGACGAAACTAGTAAAATTCTTACTTTAGTTAATAAAAGTAATAAAAATAAAAGGGTTAGTATAAAATATACGTTTATACCACACCCACTCAGAAAGCGTCTCATTACTCGTTCAAAAACAAGTTATAAAATTCGTCATTTCGCCCTAATAAATGTACGGCGGGGAATGTTATATGGATTTTCATTCCTTCACTCCGTAGCAGTGAAGGAATGTTGTATGAAAATCCATACCTGCCCTGGTAGCGTTCTTTTGTTTTTTTAGCTGCTAACATAAAAAAAAAAACAATCTCAAAAAGGTTTTATATCAAATAATTGGAAAAAAAAGGTGTGATTTTTATTTGTACTCGATTTTCAATACAAAGCGGTTGGCAACCTTTTTTTGCACTACGAGAAAAAAAGCGCGACAATTTGTAAATTTTGTTTTCTATTAAATTGATATTTTAACAGGACGCTTTTAATAATTTTCAAAAATGTCATCGGCTAGTGAAAGTGACAATTTTATAATGATGACTCCACCAAAAATAAGAAATGCAGCTCAAGAAGTCCTTATACTTACTGCCAGAGAAGTCTCAAGATAAGTACGAGAAAACTTACAATGATTTTATTCTCCTTGTAGGTGTAGTATAAAGCACTATGTATCGCTCGGGAGAAAGTTCTATTTCTGTTCTCGAGTTGCCTTTAAGGCCATCGCTGCGCATCGGGCTTAAAAAAAATCTCGAACAGAATTAGATCGTTTTCTCCGCTCGATGTACAATGTACTATTAGTTAACCACAAAATAGAAAATACAAACAAATAAAAAAATATGATACTTTGAGTTTTGGTACTTAAGTGAAATACACTTTTTTTAGGTCATATAGCTTAACTTTGCAAATTGGACGATAACTGGCTAGATAAACCCTATTGAGTTTGGTAACCATACACAAAATAATTCGTGTTAATAAAATAAACATAAGGTTTTCCCCCTCGTAATTTTGTAATGTAATCTGCAGAGGAAGCGTTATTGCAAAAATGAAAATATTAAAATTGTAGGGTTGCGTCTTCATGAACAAGTTAAAAGCTAATTTGCGAAATTAGTCTTGTTTATATTACAACGAAGTTGAACTATAGGTGTCGCGCCATCCCCATAGGAAGGTTAAAGAACGAGAGGACGAATAGGTCATGAATCATATGTCATATTAGCTTAAACAGTCACCATGCCCCAGCTATAGGGGTGGATGATGCGGGTTTTAATCCCTTACATGACTATATTTTTTTCTCTCAATTTTGAAATTTGGTGATTTAGTTTTTTTTGCTTGTTTGCCCTCCAGCTCTAATTACCGTCCACTTTATGGTTGATTTGAATAAAAACCTAGTATTTTTGAAATAAGTTATGGTAAAAGCTTGTTTGAAGTGTGGTTTCTATGCAACTTAAAGATAAGTTAATTTAAGTCTTAAATTGGTCATTCTTAGAATATAACCATATTTTATTGACGCTTTGATTTTATCAATTGTAGTCGTGAAAAAATTGTTATACGAAGGAATTCTAAAGTAAAATATTACAATAATAGCAGGCCTGGCGCACTCCGCACTTTAGGTACAAAGCTACAAATACATCGGCGGCTGCGACAAGATGGGTTTATTCTACAGTGGGTTGCCGCGCGCCGCTTGGAACGCACGTCATCTCATTCTAATGCGCTGTGTTTCGTGTTCGTATCTATCCGTAGTCTGTTTAAGTAAATAGTTTCACAGAATAAAAAGGCTAGTAATTAGGCTTATTACTTAATACGAACACTCTTCCGTGCTGTTTATTAATTATTCACATCACTACGCTATATGGAAGCGACCGTGGTGGCTTATAAAACTCGTTAACGCTCGGTGTAATATAATCGTGCAGCACGGACGGCTCCGCTCCGGCCTCGGCCCAGCCCGGACACGGCCCGGTATAATATAAATCTTCCTTTAGGACAGTCGGTTATGGCATGGTGGTAGAGCATTTCACGAATGCCCGCCTAGCTAGCTACCACCCTCAAGCAGAAAATCTGTCACCAAGCACCTAACGGTGTGTTTCGACAGCTGTCTTTGAGACTCAGTAAGTAATAATAGGTTAGTCTAAACAATATCTTCCACCACATCATCACTTACCATCAAGTGACATAGTGTTCAACGGTTTAATAATAAAAGCTATAAATAAATAAAAAATCACACATTAGTACACAGTACAGTACACAATACATTTTAAAATAGTTTTCTGCTAATATGAGGTAATATTTAAAATGTATTTAATTGATCTAATATTTATTGGTAACATATTATGTAGGTACACACATTGCTGTAGTGGCATGTGAACACAGGATCACTACCCTAAACACCTTCCGTGTCAGAAAAGATATGATTTACGCGATAGAAAGAGGCGCATTATAGTAGGTGAATATAAATGTTAGGTACTCAGCTGTGTGCGATCTGAATTGCTCTTTATTGCGTCGTAGCAGAGTTGCTTATCTATTTAAACGTCTTAGCGGTTTTGTGATCGCCCAAAACGGCAATCACAAAACCAATACCATAACTTTTTACAATGTCGATCATTCTAATTTTACACTAAGTATGCAGATTTTAGGTATAAAAAACGACAAATACGGTGTAATTTTAATCGGATCAAAAATGACAGGATATTGTAATAAAATACTCTACAAAACTAGCACAAGTTTTAGCACGCTGTGACGTCAACCATCGCCTATTGCCCGAAAGTGACGAGTCGCCGCCGCGCCAGCTCAATAAGCCGCAATCCTCACTACATTGCATATTATGTTTCTTTTATATATTTTTTGGTGGTGATAATGAATCTGATAAATATTACATTGTGCTAAACTGTTTTAAAAATTGCCAAAATATGCACAAATAAGAAAATAAAGTGGTGTAAAGTTACGAGGGGAGATGACAAAACTCCTCTGTCAAGCCGAAGTGGTTTATACATATACTGTTGACTTCTTTTATTGATCCGGGCCTTTTAATTAAATCCTTTCCTATGGAAAAATACAAAAGGGTACATAATAATATAGTACTTACTATAAATTACAATGAGCTACAACTATATATGTAACTATCTAACTAGCTTTGATTAATTAATTTAATAGTAATATGGGCAATATTATAACGTGATGATGATAATAAAAAGTATTATGTGTTAATCCAGGGCTTAAATGATCTATATTTTATGTTTTACCGAAATAGGTCGAGCCGACCGATCGAGCTCTTACATACTTTCGCACTAATGATATAAGTGTGTTGCGATAACACATTGACATAGTAGATATTTGTAGGTACTAGCCTGGCAAAAAGCAGTCATTATTACCGACTATTCAAGTAAACATATTAAGGTAAGTATTTGGGTTCGTATCTAATCAAAATTATATTTGAATGGTATATAAAAGTTCAATCAATAGATTATTTAATCCTGAAAATTTTAAATAGTCCACAAAATTTCCTTTTTCAAAGTACACAGTTTAAGTAGGCAGGAAGTTACAATGCATGATGTAACAATAGGTAGGTTTACCTACTGCGAGTCAAGCCTCTCACTTTTATGGATCAACGTTGTACACCAAAATTTCAGGTTTGTAATTTCTTTCAGTTTACGAGCTAGAGCCCCGTGACGTACGGACGGACGAAAGGACATACAGATCACAATCAGAGAATAAACGGCAAAACTAATCCTATTAATAAGACTTCAGTCATTAACAGGATTCGTTTTGCTGTTTGTTTACGGATCCTTTATAACTGGGCCACCATAAAAGAATCTACTTTTGGTTATATTCGACTGAGCTTTCACAAAACCGACCTCCAATAAATAGAATTTTGGAATGAAAACTCACACTATTAATGTTATTCGATTGTATTAAATCAATAACTTAGCGCGTAACATCAACATAACTGTAATAAAAAACCATACAAAAAAAACATTCCACGCCACGACATGAGCGGAACGTAGAATTATCTGAACTGAACCATTGATTTTGTACGGGCGGAGCGGAGGGCGAGAGACGCGATGCCTGACGTCATCATACAACCAATGCTCCAAGCGGAGGTTTTGAAATAGCCGAACTAAAAAGAAAACTTTAACAACTTCGTCATTTCTTAATGGTTTGAAATCATTTAAATCATGTTAAGTGATCCTCATTATATCCATTAACCGTTATGTGTTAATAGCGAAAACATATTTCTTAATATGTTATTGTTTTGTCACTTGTGTTATAAGATGTTATTGTAACGACCCCACAAGCGTGGAATAAAATTAGGAAGATGATGAGGAGTTATTTAAAGTAATATAGGTAGGATCCTGTTTTATAACCCTAAATGTAAAAACAATTTTAGATCACAATTCTCACTCGACGAAAACTAGTTAAACCTGACGAAAACTGGCATCAAAGGACGTAAAATTGTATAATTTTTTTTTGTCTTTTATATTCAATAAAAAAATGTGTATTTTTTTTAACACAACCCAGAATAGAATATTAAAGCAATAAATAGAGAAATGATTTGTTGAATTAATATATTAAATATAGGTATGTACCTACATTGTGTACGTGTTAATGTTAGCAACTCCTCTAAATACGCTTTATCTACCAACACCTTTTTAGAGGAAGATAAATTCTACCAAGGTCGGTAAGATTAAGATAATAGTAGAAGGATAAGATAGTCTATCATCTGTGCTACTGAATCGCGATGATAAGACTTCTAAAACAAACTAATTTCTAGAACTTCAAACTGCATAAAACTGCCCGCGCCCAAAGAGCAGTTGGCACACACACAGACATGTGTTGGGTGGGACACAGATAATTAGCAGTAAGTTCGTACTTGCATTCGCATCGCTCCGCGCTCCGTAGCGACCACGCGGCGCTGCCGCCAGGGCGCGGCGCAGGGCCGCCCGCGGCTTTCCCGCGCGGATTTTAGCACTGAGGCTAGAAGTTTTGTTCTATTTTCCAAAACCATAAACTTTTTTTTCTAATCTTTTGTATGTCGATGGAGTATATCATTATTATCCAGTAGCCACTAATTTCTGGACTCTAATTTTATATTACTCACGCTATTAAAGAAAAACTAAATAAGTCGGGAAGCACATTGTATATTTTTCTAATCTTTTTTTAGCATGTTACAATATACATAAAAATATCATTTAACTGATTTCCAGCCATTCTAATATTTTATTGAAAGCAGGTTTTGAAATTTTTAGTTTACCTAAGTTCCAAGTCTCTAATATTTCTAATAAGTTAATAAACACAAGATAACAATGTCCTAAGTCATATACAATCAGAATTTTCAATTCAAATTTTATATTCACGATTTTATGTAGTTTTTTTACAAATACCTAAATAATACCAAATGCATCGGTCAAAATTTTCTAACTTTTTGGAAAAAGCTTAGTAAACTTGTAACTAATCATCTGTGCAAAATTCGTTAAATCTTAAATTATTAAAAGTTAGCATGCAATTTTAACGTACTGCTACTGGACTAAAAGCTTTTTGGCAATGTTTCGTGATATATGATTTGAACCAGCGCCATAAATTACCTCGAATAGCGTTATAAGCTCTTTTGTCTAGTGAAATCCTGTGATCCATTCTATAAACCACTTTTGAAAATCAGTAAACACACTGTTTGTTTGTTTGTTATTGTTTACGTTATAAATATTTCAGTAAAGCTTCGATAAGGTGGGCAAAATTGAGATTGGGCGATAGATTGCTACAACTTTAAATAATCCTTAGGTTGAATATATGGTGGCCTGGAAAACAAATGGTGTCAGCGGTGTATTTAAGAACTTATGGTGAAACATTATTAACTCCAGCGCCCTTGGTTGGATCGAGCCTACATAGTTCCGATTTGATATACATTTGATTATAGTAAAACAAACATCACTGATAATTAAATCTGACGTGTGGTTATCTTCAGAAATATAAAATGTATTATCTGCCTTATAACCGTCGGTAACAGTTGAGGGTTCAAATACTGATTGGAAGTGATTCGAGTAAATGTTACTAATATCTACTGGGTCACTTGCTGTTTTTGGAGCACCCATCTTCCAAGCAGGCTTGTCTGCCCTATCCCTAGTGTGTTTTTTTGAAGCCAGAGACGCGACGAGGGAGCGTCGCAAGTATACTGCGAAGGTGTAGCGAGTACGCTGCGATAAGGTTGCGAGAAGACTAAAGCTGCATACCCACAGCGCCGGAGCTGTCATAGAATTACTTCACTTCTAATAAGACATTTGTCTCTAAGCCTAACCATTTTTTGTTGACGTTTTCGTGCTTGTGATTTATAATTAATTATTTTCATGAAGAAGAAGCTAATTTTGAGAAATTTCATTAGTATTAAAAAAAACTATAGGTTGCTGTAACCCCCTCCCATCAATGTGGAATATTCCGCCCTCTCTCCCCCTCCCCATTGCACAAAATATATATATGTATATACCATCTCTAAAGTCCTTCTAATGTATGTAGATAGACATTTTTTTTATTATCATTTAAAAAAAAAATAGTTTCCGTAATCTCCCACCCCTCTGTGGGCATGCGACAACCCCTCCTCTCTCCCTCCTCCACTACTTCCTAAAGTACATAACTATCTATACCGATTCTAGTCCTTCCAGTACTTCATCTCAGTAACTTTAAAGGATTTATTCTATGGATTTTGTATTTGGTGCAAAATTATCTAATACCCAAGTTCAACGACTATTACTGCTAAAGTAATAAAGTTATCTTAACCGCTATAATTTTCCTTGAAAGTTCATGAACTGCACTATCATTATGATTTTTTTCAGACTTTTCAAGCCAGCCGTTTAGGTTTTAGAGGGGGAGGGGGACGCCCTACTGGAACAAAAATTTGCACTTTAAAGTTGAATATTTCGTAAATGGAGCATTAAATCGAAAAATAGTATTAGCAACCCTTCAATGATTGTAAAAGACCTATTCAATGATACCCCACACGATGGGATAGATGACAAAAAACAAATTCATACCCACACCACTTGTATGGGAGCTACCACAAAAAAATATTTTTTTCAAAATTTTATTTTACCACTTTGTCGGCGTGGTAAGTTTACATACTCGAACAAAATTGCAGCTTTGTAGTACAAACGGTTTCTTAGCAAAACCTCGGACAGACGGACAGACAGACGGACATGACGAAACTATAAGGGTTCCTTGTAGGTACTACGGAACCCTAAAAAGGGGCTCCCAACAGGAATAATCGTGTTTTTCTTAACATTTTTTATTTTTACTCTATTGTAAAACTTGTTATACGTACAAGCATCAAACTTGGTATGATTATAGTCTGATATCTATGGTATGGCAACAAATATAGCCAGAGCAGTTCGGACTCCACGTCTATCGGATCGAGGACCAAGAATCACTCGCGTTGCTCAGGATTCTAAATTCATCAGGTATAACCTACGGTCGTAATTCAATCGTTAGAATCCTTCACTTGCTCGTGATTCATCTATGGCCCTCGCATTAAATCCGTCCTTTATATACTATTAATTGTTATTTCCTTCATATATTTTCATGGAAGTTGATATTTGTAAATGAAAAGTGTTGACTACATTTGACTCTCTAAATTCTAGTGTTGGAAATATGCGGCACACAAGACAGAATGATGTCCGGAGTTGTCTTCGCTTTCACCCTCTACTTCGGGGACTGTCTCTTCGCAGTTATCGCCATGTTCGTACCTTACTGGAAAACCCTCATCCATATAATCAACAGCCCTTGCATCCTGTTCATATCATTAGTCTTCTTGATCAGAGAAAGCCCTCGTTGGCAGGTTCTATGTGGGAAAACTGAAAATGCAAAAAAGAATATACTACTTGTTGCTGAGATGAACAAAGTTAATATCGATCGAGAAGAATTGTCGGAACTTGACGAACACAAACTCAAAAACAAGTTTAACATTGAAGCCGAAACGACGATTGAAGGTTTGAGAGAAATTCTAGCTTCAAAGGAAATTTTAAAAAGAGTGCTAGTGACATGTGTCTTTCGGTTCACATGCGATTTCGTGTATTTTGGGATGATGATAAATTCAGTATTTTTACCAGGGAATAAGTACATAAATTTTCTTTTATCAACGGTGATGTCGTTTCCTGGTGAGCTGATCTCTTTATACGTGATGAACAAGTTTGGGAGGAAGATGCCACTGCTCATAGGATTCCTGGTTTGTGGGGCGTTCGGCTTTGGGACAGGAACTGTGCCTGAAAGTAAGTTGAAGTCAAACATGCTACTACGTAGTAAAAGAACTATGAATATACTCTTAGATAACTTAAACATTCAATTCAATTTAAATAATTTATTTTAAAATTCACTACTGACTCAGCCACCGCGTTGCAACGCCGGATATCATCTTTTTGTAGAGGTCTGTCTGTCTGTATATCATGATAAAATTCTACTCGGAGCCTACCAAAAGTCAAATAGCCCTTACAAAAGTTTCAATTATTTTGCTTATTTTGAAAGCATCTTAGATTTCTCCTTACCTCTCATATTCCTGCCTCCTTAAAAATGATTGGATTTGAGGGCCGCTGTGGTTTGTGGCTTATTCGCATAGACCTGCCAGGACTCGGCTCAGGGATGTTCATGCAAAATTTCACAGGGTTTGAACTGTTATTTAAAATGTGACGAAAGTGCTACGTGCCTTAATGTGAGCCTTATTTCAGAGTACACCTGGGCAAAGATCATCGTATACATGGTCGGAAAAATGCTCATATCAATATGTTACACGGGCGGTATCACGTACACAATGGAGCTGTACCCAACCAGCGCACGTGGATTCCTGATAGGTGTCAGCATCTTCGCATCTAGTCTTGGAGGAATACTGGCTCCACTCACACCTATATTGGTAAATTCATATCAAATACCTTTTTCTAACTACAACTTACTTGATTATTTCGGTTTCATGCGGATGCCTGCTCTCTTTTTTTACGGTATGTAGGGAAGACACGGAGAAATCGTCCACCTGACAGCAATCGGTCACGCCTGTCCATTACAGATGTAGCATCACAGTCATTGTTCTGCTTGAAACTATACTGCGCACATCACTAACGAGATATAAGGACTAACGTCTCGGACATTACTTTGGACGTTAGTTTTGAAACGCTTGTAGCGTAGTTTGCTTAGCCGTTTTTAACCGATCAGCTGATTAGGGAGTGAGACAGGGAGGTGTTATTTCTCTGAAATTGTTCACTAATGCGTTAGAAGAGGTTTTTAAGCTCTTGCTAACCCTTTTGCTTACTGGAAATAATTCAGCATCAATATACATGGCGATTACATCACTCACCTTCGTTTCGCCAATGACATAGTCATAATGCATAATGCCAGAGTCCCTTGAAAAACTCAGTACAATGATCAGCGACCTTAGTAGAGTTTCCCAGCAGGTGGGTCTTAAAACGAACATGGACAAGTATCTATTACATTAACTTTGGCCCTTGTAGGCAAGATCAGATTTGCTAAATGAACTATGGAGACAGCACTGTTCGGAGTTCTTAGCGAGATAAAATCCGGAACGAGATTGTTCGCCGAAGAACTAAATTCCGACATAGCTTTCAGAATTTGCAAGTTGAATTGGCAATGGACATGCCACATTGCTCGAGGAACCGATAAGCGATGGGAAAGAAGGGTCTCGAGTGGTTACCACATTACGCCGGAAGACGTATAGTTGGTAGGCCCCACTATATGAACTGACGACATCATAGAAGTCGTCGTACAGGTGGCTAATTGCCGATCATTGTCGTGTTCTAAAGTCAAAGTCAAAGATTTTATTCGCAAGGTGTAGGTAATACATGTTGTAAAATTTATAATATTAAAAAGTGCCATATACACCCTTGCCATAATTAGCATGCAAATGAATACAGGAGGTAAAGTGATGCATAATACAAAAATTAAAATATACAGATGTATGTCATGTTGTTTTATGGTAGAGATATATGTCCAACATTGTATGTCTTCCGGATGATGATGATTGTAAGTCTGAAGATGTTTTAACATTTTCCATTGTTTCAAAATACCAACCTGATACCATCTATGGCAAGACATGATGTCGATGTCACATTAAATGATTTTATGAAAGCATCCAAAACCAAAAGGTATTTTTTCCTTTGTAACGATTTGATTTTTTTTTTGCATGGTGGAAGGGCATTTTGTGAATGCCCGCCTGGCTAGCGACCACCCTCAAGTAGAAAATCTGTCGTCAAGCACCTAACATTGTGTTCCGGCAGCAGTCCTTGAGAGCCAGAAAAATTACAGGCTAATAAGACCTAACAACTGGACGTCTCAGTGTTATGGGCACAGTGCAATTCGTCGTAGACGAAATGCGTCTGTTATAGGCAGAGGTTAGTCCACTTAACATCAGGTGGGCCTGGGGCTTGTTCCGTAACAATATATTTAAAAAATAAAAATTTAATAGTATATTGCGTTTCAATATATTTCACATTTTTCCAAACAAATAACGACGGGCATGATGAGTCATATCGAGTGAATATTCTCTAAATTATTATTCATTCGTTAGTTATTTACATTCCTTGTTTTACTCGCTTTATTCACAGAAGAATAATTCGAAAACGTGGTCAATGTCAATAGTTACGAGATCGAAACCAGTTTAGAGCTCCATATACATTAGCCATCGATGTTGAGCTGTCGATGATAGTTTTCGCAATATCAATCATGCCTTTACAGTATACCTTCCTCATTAGCCACCTAATTTTCGCATTGTGGTAAGCCATTTTGCGAATACCCGCCTGGCTAGCTTCCACTCTCAAGTAGAAAATCTATCTCCAAACACCTGACGTTGTGTTTTGGCAGCTGTCCTTGAGAGCGAGTTATTCTTGGTTAACTTGAACCACATTACTTACCATCAAATGAGACAGTGGTCAAAGGCTAGACTATCAGCTATGTAGGTAAAATAAATAAATTCACGGAGGGGCGGACATAGTCATTTCAATACTACAAGGTATTCGTTTCCACCAAAATAACTATGTACGACTTTGGTTTTCACACTTTCAAAATAAATTTACAATGCGCCGAATTCTATAGAAAAACTTATATAGATAAGTATCAACAACTGTCCCTCAATAAAATCAATATAAATCTCTTTTCAGAACCCAATCTCTCCAGCTCTACCTCCCATTCTCTTTGGCTGTTCTGCTCTACTTAGTGGACTGCTCTTAATTCTCACACCGGAGACCAAGGATCTTCCCTTGATGGACACTATCAGACAAGTCGAAGAAAGCGTGCGGGCAAGAAAAGATGTGAAGACAACACATGGATGTGAAAACCCTGGGCAGGATATTGCTCACAACAATGAATCAACCTAGGCAAACATATTGTTGAATAACATAATAAAGACACCACTTTTTAATAGGTTCCAAAATAAAACTTTACGTAAGAGAAATGCTGCGTCTCCTCACTGTTCCCCAATTTAGTAAGCCAGAGGTAATTTCTGCAGTATTGCCACCTCATGGCTAGTTGTCTGCAGTATTGCAAGAATCGAGATAATCTATCGTCCGGTATGACGCAACTACCCAATTTTGAAGCAGTGATGGCTCAGTGGCATTGGCTATGGACTGCTGCGCAGCAGGTCCATGGTTCGAATCCCGCCCAGAGCTTGAGCTTCACCGCATGGTGGAAGGGCATTTTGCGGATGCCCGCCTGGCTAGCGACCACCCTCAAGTAGAAAGTCTGTCGCCAAGCACCGAAAGGTGTGTTCCGGCAGTAGTCCTTGAGAGCCAGTGAAATTACAAGCACAATGAGACTTAACAACTACGTCTCAATGACGGGCGCAGTGCAATTCGTGAGTTGAAGTCATGAATTGCAACTGTTATAGGCAGAGGTTAGTCCACTTAACATCAGGTGGGCCTCGAGCTTGTTCCGTCACAATAACATAAAAAAAAAAAATATAGTTATATATTCAAAATACTACTTTAGATATTAGAGTTGTATCGCACATTCTTACATACAAAGATTTTAATACTGAAGCTCTTGATATTGTCCAATACAGTTTCGCGTCTATAGATGTGGAGGGATTCTTCAGTACCTTCACGGCTGGTACCCTCAAGGAGTAATGTTTCTTGATACTTTGCTGCCATATATCTTTGAAAGAAGTGGGGGGGGGGGGGTCCAGTTCTCCTACTGGCTCCCACTGGGAGAATAGTGGTGCCCCGGTCGTGCCAGACAAATGTTCCGCGGTCAATACAAAGACGCTGCCGCGGACTACACCATTTTGTTCTGCGGCAATATAAAGAATAAAGAACATGTAAATGCGTGACCGTTCTCCGTCTAAAACTACGAAAAAATTGTATTCGTAGGTTTTAAGGTATACTCTCAGACAGAAAGCGGCTATTCCAGCGATCTAGTTCGTGCATGGCACCGGTCACGTAGGCCACCCTGCCCAGGAAGCGCAGTGTCAGCTTACTTGTGATTTACTTAGTTTTAACTCACTTTTCAACATGCATTGTTAACCTAGCATCGGTAACATTCACTTGTACCTAGAAATAATATTGTAATACTTCTATTTTAATTAAACTTAGTACAAAAGTTTTTGTTTTTTTTAGATCCTTCGGCTGTGGCCTTCATAATTGGCGTTACTAACTTTTATTTTTATTGCTGTGCTTTGTTTAGACTGTATAATATGGTAGTCAACGAACGCAAAACTTTTTGAACGCGTAACAGCTTTCCGTCCAAACTAACCCTAAATCCCTTAGGTTCCAATACATACAAGCAAGTGGAGTTACAGCATGTTTAAATACTGCTAACGATGTGCTGTTGAAGGTATAAACCACTGGAAGTTTTGCTGTGGACATCATAGGGAGGACATGCGTAAGGAAGGAGAATAAATGAGAGTAGGAAGGTACATCAAGCCATGCCAAGTTCGATCAATAGAAAAATAATAATATAATAATATGTAAAGGGTATGTGGACGAGAGAAGAACACAGGAAACATAGATCTAATACAAAGAGGGAAAATGCAATCATTAAATAATTTGTATAAAAGTGTTTGTATTACAAAATGTTTGCAGTCTTAAAAAAATAAGTTTTAGATACAAATTTAAAAAGAAAATTGCTGAGACTAGTCACACATCTTCACAAATTCAGTTATTTTTCACTATGATATCAACTTCTTTAGGTTGACCTTCTTGTACTGTCCTTCAAATAGATATTTTGAGCTAAAGTCTTGTCAAGCCTTTTCATATATCGTTGACCACATCGTGTAACTCAGGGTTCTTACTTTTATTATTTGCCATCACATCTTTGCCTGCACAAACACTTTCTTCGACTTGCCTGATGGTGTCCATCAGGGGAAGGTCCTTGGTCTCTGGAGTTAGGGTTAAAAGAACCCCGCTGAGGAGCGCAGAGCATCCAAAGATAATGGAAGGTAGGGCTGGAGAAATTGGATTCTGAAAAAGAATTTATAGCTTCAGTTCTGCGTTTGCAAAGCCCATTGCTATTTATATGGCATAGTAAGTGAACATCGTCGACAAAATCTGTAAACGCTTGAGCTGATGTCTACATATTATATTTTTTTATTAAGTAAAAAAAAACACTCAAACCTCTATAATACATTACTGCTACTACAACAAAAGCATTCAAGCAACCTAAAAGCTGCAATGGAGGGTCTCAAGCTGTCCAAATGTAAAAAATAATAATTACTGACTTTTTTCATATAAATAAGTATATATTGGGAACAGAATAAAATATATATCCCTACTCTGCTGTTAATATCTTCAATAGACATGTATGCTATAGTCTTGGTCAAGAAAGAAAATCTTACTTATTTTAATGCTTATATCGAGCAATAACTGTTAAGTGTTTTTTTTATACTGTCAGTACAATATGGGATTTGCTAGGGTCGCAGAATCGATAAAGCTATGTCTCACCACTGTGGAAACCATTTATAAATATGTATTAAACGGAGATCGGACGCCCAAGAACTGTGATATGAACTTACCAATATAGGTGTGAATGGAGCCAGCATTCCGCCGACCCTAGCAGCAAAAGCACCAAATCCTAGCAGAGATCCACGTGCGCTGGTCGGGAACAGCTCCATAATGTATGTTATAACGCCCGTGAAACAAACTGATATTAGCATTTTTCCGATCAGGAACAGGAAGATTTTAGTCCAAGTGTACACTGAAATATGGCTCATATTATAAATAAAAATTAACACACCTGCAGCCCCACTTCCTGAACCAATAAAGTAGGTAGTTTCTAACTGCAGTTGGAACTGATTACCGGTATAGTTGTGTTTGCTACTTTTATATGGTTTCTAACTATTTTCCTTTGATGAGGAAACATGGAGTAAAAAACAAAAGACCTTCTATATAGACATACAATCTATAATTTATATAGATAATACTTGGTATGTTTTTGTTGTTTTATTGTCTTTTTCCTGCTAAAGTAAGCATTTGACCCCAATCTCTCTGTGCTGTGTAATATTTCACTGAAATATAAATAATAAAGATTTATAAATTATGTAAACCTTTAAGGGCGAAAGTAAAAGACGAATGGAGTTTAACTATAGGATCCAGTTTCCTGACATGAAACCATAAAAACCACAACGTTGCATCTTGAGATTATGTCTTTGTGTTCATAATGCAAAATAACTATTTATTTATGAAATTGATAAAACATCGAACAGATACTTTGAAGAGCAGACTATACTATTAGGTATGATACTTATTGTTCACTTGTCTAAAAGTGATATGTACCATGGAATAATCTCATAACAATAGCTTGCTATAATATCTGTAATATCATGTTAACCTCTACTCACTTTCTGGCACGTATCCTGTACCCACGCACAACCCTCCACAAACTAGGAATGCAATGAGCAGCGGCATCTTTCTTCCGATCTTGTTCATCAAGTATAATGAGATCAGTTCACCAGGAAACGACATCACAGTTTGCAAAAGAAAGTTGGTATACTTATTCCCGGGCAGGAACACTGAATTTATCATCATCCCGTAATAGACAAAGCTAGCAGTGAACCGACAGACAAATGCTACTAGCACTCTTTTCATGATCTCTTTTGAGGTAAAAATTTCTCTTAGCCCTTCTCTCTTCTCCTCAGCACCAATGTTAAACTTGTTTTTGAGTTTAACTTCGTCGAGTTCAGACAACTCTTGTCGATTGATATTAACTTTGTTCATTTGAGCGACAATCAGCATAGTTTCTTTTGCTTTTTCAGTTCTTCCATTCAGGATCTGCCAGCGAGGGCTTTCTCTGATCAGGAATACGTAAAATATGAATAGGATTGAAGGGCTGTTGATTATGTGGATGAGGGTTTTCCAGTAAGGTACAAACATGGCGATAACTGCGTAGAGACACTCTCCCGTGTAGATAGCATAAGAGAAAACGACTCCGGACATAATTCTGTTTCCGCACATTTCCAATACTGAAATATAAATCATATAAGAGATATTACTAAATATTATCTTAACATCTTGTTAATGCAAACTATAGACCTTTAAAGAATCAGAAATATAAATAATTCTGAAATAGAATATCTCCTTTAGAAATAAAAAAGGATAGAGGATAAATCTGCACAATTTCCAATACTGAAATATAAATCATATAAGAGATATTACTAAATATTATCTTAACATCTTGTTAATGCAAACTATAGACCTTTAAAGAATCAGAAATATAAATAATTCTGAAATAGTATATCTCCTTTAGAAATAAAAAAGGATAGAGGATAAATCTGCACTATGATATACGTGATATCATAAGGGTTATTATACAAGTATCTATTTTGGAACTTCTATTATTTATACTTCATAGCGCAAACATTTTGCATGTCACACGAACGTCGAACATTCTATGTTTTCTATTTAATTGAGAAAATACTACAAACTATATACAATTCTACAATAATAGTACATTGTACATCGAGGGGGGAAAACGATCTATTTCTGTTCGAGAGTTTGTTAACTTAAAGGCAACTCGAGAACAGAAATAGAACTTTTTCCCGAGTGATACATAGTGCTTTATACTACACCTACGAGGAAAATAAAATCATTATACGTTTTCTCGAACTTACCTCGAGAATTCTCAGGCAGTAAGTTCTTTATGACTTCTTGAGCTGCATTTCTTATTTCTGGTGGCGTCATCATTATAAAATCGTCACTTTCCCTATCAGACGACATTTTGGAAAATTATTAAGAATAATTAAAAGCGTACTGTTAAAATATTTCATCAATTTAATACAAACAAAATTTATCCAAACATAACAAAATTGCCGCGCTTTTTTTCTCGTAGTGCAAAAAAGGTTGCCAACCTCCTTTCATTGAAAATCGAGTACAAATAAAAATCACACTTCTTTTTTCTAATTATTTGGTTTTATACCAAATCCAAATGGCTATTATTTTAATTTTACTGTTATTATATTTAATTCAGTTCGTTGAGGGAAACAAACCATTGAAGACTTGTTTCCCTTGAAATTTGGTGGGTCAGTATTTGTTGTGATGGCCAACCTAACGGTAGACCCGTTTAGTGACCACCACTGCATACAAATCCATCGTCGAGCATAGACGGGCGCGTGGGATCCCGTTAATTAAAAAAATGGATTATTTTGCATAATACCGGCCGGTAGGTGATTATTGTGATTGTTTCAAGTGATTACCTATCTTGATGTGTGAACTGACTTCAGCATCCAGTGTTGGCGTCCTACAACTTACCAAGGTATATTATATTGTCGTATAATATGGATACTATTTTCATTTTGGATAAGCTGTCAAATTCAAAAGAGCTTCACTTTTAAAACCATTTATTCTAGATCACTAGTTTTATTTTACTTCTAAAGTCCAAGATCTCGTTGAGATGTTTATTAGGATGACAGACGTCAAACTTGACAACCGTATATCTCAAAAGCTATTGATTGTAGACTACCAAGACACTGGCATGGTAATAGTCTGGATATTACTGTAATACTAGCTTAGACGAAGTGATATATCTGATTATATGTTCTTTTTGGTGACAAATAACTGCTCTAATTTTAAACAGCTGTCTTGCAAAATGAAGACCTCGTCGACATTTATAACTTTTGTTTAGGGGCTTTTAACTTATTTATTTAAATTTAAGTGATCGAGTTTTTTTTTTAATATGGAGGTAATTTTTTTAAAGTATACTTAATCGTCTAACACAAAGCTTTAGAGTATCGCTAATGTCGCTTGATACTTACTGAGGACCATAGCTGCAGCATAACTGCCTCCAGTGACGGCTGCTTCACAGAATTCTATCGCCACGTACATGTAGTAGGAAGTCGCGAGGGTCTTTAGCTGCCCAATGCAGCCGCACACAACACAGAATATAAGAGTGGGCTTACGACCAAATCTGGAAAAAAAATATAATTATGTCATATGCAAGCTGATATAATACTAGCTACCCATTCCTTTAATTGTGAACGCATCATGAAATTTGGAAATAAATTCCAGCTATCTAATAAATACAAAATCTATCAATTGAAGATTGATCGTTGTAGCTGTCAAAAATTAAGTGCAATGACAATTTTTCGATTTAATACCCGTGAATATCGTAACCAATAAATATTTTTGAACAACTCAGTTAACTAATTTTGTCCTCACCTGTCAGGCATCCATCCATATACGAGGACGGAAGCCATCATTCCGAAATTGTGGATTGTGCCGATAAGATTAGACAGCCATGGCTGACATCCTAGGTTCAGCTGGAATGGGATGAAAAAACTTATTAGGACCCACGGCACCTATCGAACTACAATAACATCATCATGTCTCTTCTCCTGTGGCTGTGGCTTATGTACAAGAAACCGATGACAGCATCTTCTGTAGATCTAACGACATACTGCAACCCCAACACGCTTGCCAAGTGCGAGCATAGGAGGTCACACCCGAATTTACGAACGGCAATCAAGCAAACGGCCTGCCTGATTGTAAGCAGCTACCGTCACTCATATACATCTGCAATAACATTAGTACTGTCAATGCGTTGCCGACCCTTAAGAACTCAGTTAATCTCATTTTTAAAAGACCCCATGTCATGAAAAAAGACCAAATAAAAAAGGTCGTTCCACATTTTTACGGTATACGGCAAAAACGACCGCTTAAAACGGACGATGCGAGGTGTCAAAGTTTCCAAAATGTGATGATGGGTATTAAGACGAAGTTGAGACGTGCGATGGAAAAAGTAGTTATGTGGAATATTAAAGAACTCTGCAGAGCATTGCCCATTATACAATCGATAAAATACACATAGCGAACCGATGTGTCTTCGAATGCTTAAAAAAATTCTGACTGTCAGTTAGTTCAGAATTTGGAATTCTTCTGTATCATAATTCGTTCCTTGTCTATAACTGTTTAAACTGATTAACTCCATACTTCATTTTATAGTGAGTTACTTTGGTCTAAATCTTGGTAAACGTAAGCTGTCTGTCAGGTACCTAACATTCTCTACCATATGACAATAACCTTTTTAAAGCAGTGATAACCGGACGGTAATAGCTATGGACTGCCGTTCCGAAAGTCCATAGGTCGATCTCCATCGCCGGCTTCACCGCATGGTGGCACCGGAGCTTCACCAGCAGCTAGCTACCACCCTCAAGTAAAAAATGTGTAGCCTAAAACCTAAATAGTTATGCAACTTTAGGCAAATGAGACTCAACAACTGTATGTCTCAAGGAGACGGCCACAGAGCAATGCATCTGTTTTAGGCAGAGGTTACATTAAGGTGGGCCTCGTGCGTGATCCGTCGCAATCCAATAAAAAAACATGTAAGTGCAGATGAAACAATTTGGTTTAATTTTTGTTTGTCAAAAAGTGACCTGATCGAGAGTGTTCATAACTGTACGTCAAGAAAATCTGTTCAGTCGATTAAAACCATCAGTTCTTTTCTAGTTGATATAGGGATGTGATGGGTCTGATCGATTGGAAATTTAGTATCATGTCGCTTCAATGATATTGCAAGAACATGATAAGTTTGACCTGATGCTGCAGTTTCACATGGAATCTGTAAGATATATTACTCTTCAGCAATATAGTGCCGAGGTATCAATCAATCGTTTATTTACAAGAATACATAGTCATACAAAGGCTTAAACACTATGGCGATTTGTTCTTGCGAAAGGCCATTTCGGGGGTTAACCCACATAAACTGTGGATTGCAGAATAAACCAAACGTTCAAGTGACTTGTGTCTTCTCATTTGCACGATACCCACTTGTACGCCCACGTTATGAGAGCTCTGCCATTAATCATCCAGATGTCGAGAGAGAACCCCTTGCTATCTACTATCTATCTGCGACATATAATTTTTTTTGTAGATATCTTTACGAAATGGAGGTTGGTATAATAAGTTTGTGAACTAGGCTCGACTTTTGTGAGTATACTTCGCTTCGCATTTTGAAGTGTTTGGGATGGTCTTTATAGCGCATTTATTGCGCAAATGCAACGTTTCTAGATTTTGAAAATTCTAATAATTTCAACAGTTTCCCCAAATTATTAATCCAAAGTTAAAGATCGATGCCACAAAGCCATGGTAAACCGTTAGTGCAGTTTCCATTGAGACTGTATGCCTTAGTGTTTTTAAAGCAAAAACATATCGATCCACTCTCTGACACACTCGATCGACATGCATTTTCCAATTAAGATGTCTGTGTAAATTGACTCCTAATCATTTAATATTGTCAACTTCATCAATTTGCTCGTTTTTAGAGATGATTTTAATGTCAATAGGATTAGTGTTTTAGAAATTAAATTGAATTATTTTTGTTTTGCTAATATTTATGACAAAGTTATTACTGTTCATCAAGCTGATCACATCTTCCAGTGTTTTTTGGACTATTTCTTATGTTTCCTCTTTTTGGTCACAATTAACAGCTATTGTGGTATCGTCGGCAAAGAGAGCACACATATGGGAAATAGCTAATGGAAGATCATTGATGTAGATCACGAATAACACTGGTCCAAGGATACTGCCTTGAGGGATTCCAGAGTTATGAAATAGTGGCGTTGATCTAATTTTTTTCCCTGTAGGCATTTTTTGTGTATTTATAATAGTTTTAACTAGTTCCGTACACCGCTTCCTGTTTTTAAGTAACTTGATATCAATTGTAAGGCCTTTCCTCTGATTCCATAAAAGTCTAGTTTTTGCAAAAGCATGGCATGATTTACGAAGTGGTCGAAGATGTTGTTCCGATTTCTAGGTAAGCCTGAACAATATCTTCGACCACATCATCACTTACAATCAGGTGAGATAGTGGTCAAAGGCTAACCTATCAGGCGTAAATAATTCCTTGCTCATGTCTAGGAAAATTACTATTATTGGAATGCCTCTGTTTAGGTTTTCTGCAATATATTTTATTAGATTAAAACAGGCGAGTGTCGTTAAACTTCTCTTACGAAACCCGAATTGTTATTTCTGTAACATATTAAATTTTGTCAGAAAACTATTTACCTAATCGCTTTAGCACAGCTTTTTGAAATATCTTAGAATAATGAATAGATTCAGGCGTTACTTTGCGGAAATCCATTTTTAATAATACAATGGAAATTCATTCTCGATCGTGCGCTCGAAGAGTCAAGACCTCCTGAGGATGCTTCGTGTAGAAGCGAAACGCGTCGAAAATTCTTCCGGTTTGGCTGCGTGGCGTTTGTGACGTCGCGTCGGCTTAGCAGGAAAATTGAGCGAAATTGTCACTAGATATATTTTTATATTTTTTAAGTGTTTTATTAAAATATTAATTTGATGTTTTCTTAAAATATTTTAAAAGTATTTGTTATTATTAATATCTTAGAAGTCATTGGTATAAGAGGTAGTGGTCTATAGTTACGGGATTACTTTTGTCTCCCTTCTTAAAAATGGGTTAAACAATCAGCTGTTCTGAAAAAGACCGTCGGTGAAAGACAAATTTATGACATGAGAGGGGAACTCTGAATTGTTTCCAGATATTGATATTTTTACTTTACCAAGTCTGTATATATTTGCAAATTATGTATGTTTGTTAAAAAATTAGTAAATTTTAACTAAACAGTGACAATCACGATTACGACAACACTAGGAATATAATGTGGTTATACAGTTATAAAACAGCGGTGCCAGGATTTAGATCTGCAAAGACAAATAAAAGGTCCTTCTTAGGTAATCGTGTACGGTTTTATTATAAAGTTCCCAAACATATTACAACGCTCACAGAAAGGAAATTCAAGTTGCTCGTGAAAAACATAATGATTAAGAATTCTTACTACACAGTTTGTGATTACTTAAACGACAAAAATGCCTGGACAATTCCGCCTCTGCAAATCTATCGCCTATGATTTACGTAATTTAAACAAATATTGTAATAATTTTATTATATAGTAAATATATATCTATAAATATATATCTATATATACACCCATACTATCATTTAAACGTCTTTTAACGATTTGTTAAAATGTGTTACTTGCACATAACACATTGTTAAAATACGTTTAAAAGAATGGCCCATTTTTTTTTTTATGCTTTTTTGAAGGAACAAGCGCGA
This sequence comes from Plagodis pulveraria, assembly GCA_963890685.1. NCBI lineage: Eukaryota > Metazoa > Arthropoda > Insecta > Lepidoptera > Geometridae > Plagodis > Plagodis pulveraria. The sequence continues at coordinate 4,939,901 of OY982968.1, forward strand.
GGCCCACCTGATGTTAAGCGGTATCCTCTGCCTATAACAGATGCATTTCATCACAAGTGACGAACTGCACTGCGCCCAACACCTTGAGACATTACCTGTTAAGTCTCATTTTGCCTGTAATTTCACTGGCTCTCAAGGACTGCTGCCGGAACACACCGTTAGGTGCTTGGCGACAGATTTTCTACTTGAGGGTGGTCGCTAGCCAGGCGGGCATTCGCAAATGGCCTTCCACCATGCGGTGAAGCTGAAGCTCTGGACGGGATTCGAACCATGGACCTGCTGCGCGGCAGTCCATAGCCAATGCCACTGAGCCATCACTGCTTCAGTGCTTCCATCCATGTCCATGGCCTCGAGTTTTTGGCCCGTTCCTCTTGCAGTGGCTCTATACAATTTCATTATTAAAATGTGTAATTGACCTTCATTCAAGTGACGTAGACGCCTAAATTTAATGAATGCCCGGCATTTATAATTTAAATTTATAAATGCTGAGCAAACATGTTTTAAAATAAGATAACACAACATTTTATAATGAAATTGTTTGTCGTTTCAGCTATTACAGCAGGAAATTAATCGAGCTATTTTCAACTTATGTGCACTACAAAACAGTAGATATTCATTACCTCAGCAATGACCGTATTGTTAGATTCATACACCCATTCTGTACATTCCATCAGCACACTGCTAAAGCTCTCGTTGGTGCATCTTGAGCCTGGAGTATGTTCTTCTTTTAGCAGGGGCTTGATGCATCGGTCTATGGAAGCGTTGGGCCACCAGCCCACCTCGAAAGTATTGTTCATTCCTTCACATTCTGGTATTCGACATCTGAGAATTTTTTTAAGCAACTACAGTTTGTACAAAAAGGTTGTAGAATATGACGGCACGGAAGAACTTTGTACTAGTATTTCCATATCTAGGTTAGTTGTTTCAGTAAATCAATAAAGCATTAGACGGTGACGTTATGGCCAAGAATTAAGAAATCAAGATGACAGTAGGTACAGTTAATTGCATAATCAGTAATAAAATATAAGAATATCAAGTCTGTAATTTGAAAATAACACAATTGTTTGTGACCATTGTGCCCAGGCATTTTTTGATTGAATGCACAAAATCTACAGCCAACAGAGCAACAAGTATATACTTACTTTGAACTTACTTAAGAACTCAGTTAATCTCATTTTTAAAAGACCCCATGTCATGAAAAAAGACCAAATAAAAAAGGTCGTTCCACATTTTTACGGTATACGGCAAAAACGACCGCTTAAAACGGACGATGCGAGGTGTCAAAGTTTCCAAAATGTGATGATGGGTATTAAGACGAAGTTGAGACGTGCGATGGAAAAAGTAGTTATGTGGAATATTAAAGAACTCTGCAGAGCATTGCCCATTATACAATCGATAAAATACACATAGCGAACCGATGTGTCTTCGAATGCTTAAAAAAATTCTGACTGTCAGTTAGTTCAGAATTTGGAATTCTTCTGTATCATAATTCGTTCCTTGTCTATAACTGTTTAAACTGATTAACTCCATACTTCATTTTATAGTGAGTTACTTTGGTCTAAATCTTGGTAAACGTAAGCTGTCTGTCAGGTACCTAACATTCTCTACCATATGACAATAACCTTTTTAAAGCAGTGATAACCGGACGGTAATAGCTATGGACTGCCGTTCCGAAAGTCCATAGGTCGATCTCCATCGCCGGCTTCACCGCATGGTGGCACCGGAGCTTCACCAGCAGCTAGCTACCACCCTCAAGTAAAAAATGTGTAGCCTAAAACCTAAATAGTTATGCAACTTTAGGCAAATGAGACTCAACAACTGTATATCTCAAGGAGACGGCCACAGAGCAATGCATCTGTTTTAGGCAGAGGTTACATTAAGGTGGGCCTCGTGCGTGATCCGTCGCAATCCAATAAAAAAACATGTAAGTGCAGATGAAACAATTTGGTTTAATTTTTGTTTGTCAAAAAGTGACCTGATCGAGAGTGTTCATAACTGTACGTCAAGAAAATCTGTTCAGTCGATTAAAACCATCAGTTCTTTTCTAGTTGATATAGGGATGTGATGGGTCTGATCGATTGGAAATTTAGTATCATGTCGCTTCAATGATATTGCAAGAACATGATAAGTTTGACCTGATGCTGCAGTTTCACATGGAATCTGTAAGATATATTACTCTTCAGCAATATAGTGCCGAGGTATCAATCAATCGTTTATTTACAAGAATACATAGTCATACAAAGGCTTAAACACTATGGCGATTTGTTCTTGCGAAAGGCCATTTCGGGGGTTAACCCACATAAACTGTGGATTGCAGAATAAACCAAACGTTCAAGTGACTTGTGTCTTCTCATTTGCACGATACCCACTTGTACGCCCACGTTATGAGAGCTCTGCCATTAATCATCCAGATGTCGAGAGAGAACCCCTTGCTATCTACTATCTATCTGCGACATATAATTTTTTTTGTAGATATCTTTACGAAATGGAGGTTGGTATAATAAGTTTGTGAACTAGGCTCGACTTTTGTGAGTATACTTCGCTTCGCATTTTGAAGTGTTTGGGATGGTCTTTATAGCGCATTTATTGCGCAAATGCAACGTTTCTAGATTTTGAAAATTCTAATAATTTCAACAGTTTCCCCAAATTATTAATCCAAAGTTAAAGATCGATGCCACAAAGCCATGGTAAACCGTTAGTGCAGTTTCCATTGAGACTGTATGCCTTAGTGTTTTTAAAGCAAAAACATATCGATCCACTCTCTGACACACTCGATCGACATGCATTTTCCAATTAAGATGTCTGTGTAAATTGACTCCTAATCATTTAATATTGTCAACTTCATCAATTTGCTCGTTTTTAGAGATGATTTTAATGTCAATAGGATTAGTGTTTTAGAAATTAAATTGAATTATTTTTGTTTTGCTAATATTTATGACAAAGTTATTACTGTTCATCAAGCTGATCACATCTTCCAGTGTTTTTTGGACTATTTCTTATGTTTCCTCTTTTTGGTCACAATTAACAGCTATTGTGGTATCGTCGGCAAAGAGAGCACACATATGGGAAATAGCTAATGGAAGATCATTGATGTAGATCACGAATAACACTGGTCCAAGGATACTGCCTTGAGGGATTCCAGAGTTATGAAATAGTGGCGTTGATCTAATTTTTTTCCCTGTAGGCATTTTTTGTGTATTTATAATAGTTTTAACTAGTTCCGTACACCGCTTCCTGTTTTTAAGTAACTTGATATCAATTGTAAGGCCTTTCCTCTGATTCCATAAAAGTCTAGTTTTTGCAAAAGCATGGCATGATTTACGAAGTGGTCGAAGATGTTGTTCCGATTTCTAGGTAAGCCTGAACAATATCTTCGACCACATCATCACTTACAATCAGGTGAGATAGTGGTCAAAGGCTAACCTATCAGGCGTAAATAATTCCTTGCTCATGTCTAGGAAAATTACTATTATTGGAATGCCTCTGTTTAGGTTTTCTGCAATATATTTTATTAGATTAAAACAGGCGAGTGTCGTTAAACTTCTCTTACGAAACCCGAATTGTTATTTCTGTAACATATTAAATTTTGTCAGAAAACTATTTACCTAATCGCTTTAGCACAGCTTTTTGAAATATCTTAGAATAATGAATAGATTCAGGCGTTACTTTGCGGAAATCCATTTTTAATAATACAATGGAAATTCATTCTCGATCGTGCGCTCGAAGAGTCAAGACCTCCTGAGGATGCTTCGTGTAGAAGCGAAACGCGTCGAAAATTCTTCCGGTTTGGCTGCGTGGCGTTTGTGACGTCGCGTCGGCTTAGCAGGAAAATTGAGCGAAATTGTCACTAGATATATTTTTATATTTTTTAAGTGTTTTATTAAAATATTAATTTGATGTTTTCTTAAAATATTTTAAAAGTATTTGTTATTATTAATATCTTAGAAGTCATTGGTATAAGAGGTAGTGGTCTATAGTTACGGGATTACTTTTGTCTCCCTTCTTAAAAATGGGTTAAACAATCAGCTGTTCTGAAAAAGACCGTCGGTGAAAGACAAATTTATGACATGAGAGGGGAACTCTGAATTGTTTCCAGATATTGATATTTTTACTTTACCAAGTCTGTATATATTTGCAAATTATGTATGTTTGTTAAAAAATTAGTAAATTTTAACTAAACAGTGACAATCACGATTACGACAACACTAGGAATATAATGTGGTTATACAGTTATAAAACAGCGGTGCCAGGATTTAGATCTGCAAAGACAAATAAAAGGTCCTTCTTAGGTAATCGTGTACGGTTTTATTATAAAGTTCCCAAACATATTACAACGCTCACAGAAAGGAAATTCAAGTTGCTCGTGAAAAACATAATGATTAAGAATTCTTACTACACAGTTTGTGATTACTTAAACGACAAAAATGCCTGGACAATTCCGCCTCTGCAAATCTATCGCCTATGATTTACGTAATTTAAACAAATATTGTAATAATTTTATTATATAGTAAATATATATCTATAAATATATATCTATATATACACCCATACTATCATTTAAACGTCTTTTAACGATTTGTTAAAATGTGTTACTTGCACATAACACATTGTTAAAATACGTTTAAAAGAATGGCCCATTTTTTTTTTTATGCTTTTTTGAAGGAACAAGCGCGAGGCCCACCTGATGTTAAGCGGTATCCTCTGCCTATAACAGATGCATTTCATCACAAGTGACGAACTGCACTGCGCCCAACACCTTGAGACATTACCTGTTAAGTCTCATTTTGCCTGTAATTTCACTGGCTCTCAAGGACTGCTGCCGGAACACACCGTTAGGTGCTTGGCGACAGATTTTCTACTTGAGGGTGGTCGCTAGCCAGGCGGGCATTCGCAAATGGCCTTCCACCATGCGGTGAAGCTGAAGCTCTGGACGGGATTCGAACCATGGACCTGCTGCGCGGCAGTCCATAGCCAATGCCACTGAGCCATCACTGCTTCAGTGCTTCCATCCATGTCCATGGCCTCGAGTTTTTGGCCCGTTCCTCTTGCAGTGGCTCTATACAATTTCATTATTAAAATGTGTAATTGACCTTCATTCAAGTGACGTAGACGCCTAAATTTAATGAATGCCCGGCATTTATAATTTAAATTTATAAATGCTGAGCAAACATGTTTTAAAATAAGATAACACAACATTTTATAATGAAATTGTTTGTCGTTTCAGCTATTACAGCAGGAAATTAATCGAGCTATTTTCAACTTATGTGCACTACAAAACAGTAGATATTCATTACCTCAGCAATGACCGTATTGTTAGATTCATACACCCATTCTGTACATTCCATCAGCACACTGCTAAAGCTCTCGTTGGTGCATCTTGAGCCTGGAGTATGTTCTTCTTTTAGCAGGGGCTTGATGCATCGGTCTATGGAAGCGTTGGGCCACCAGCCCACCTCGAAAGTATTGTTCATTCCTTCACATTCTGGTATTCGACATCTGAGAATTTTTTTAAGCAACTACAGTTTGTACAAAAAGGTTGTAGAATATGACGGCACGGAAGAACTTTGTACTAGTATTTCCATATCTAGGTTAGTTGTTTCAGTAAATCAATAAAGCATTAGACGGTGACGTTATGGCCAAGAATTAAGAAATCAAGATGACAGTAGGTACAGTTAATTGCATAATCAGTAATAAAATATAAGAATATCAAGTCTGTAATTTGAAAATAACACAATTGTTTGTGACCATTGTGCCCAGGCATTTTTTGATTGAATGCACAAAATCTACAGCCAACAGAGCAACAAGTATATACTTACTTTGAATATCTGATTTATTGAAAGAGTGCCGAGGGATTATTGGCATTGGATGCTTATTATGAATGACTCGGATGTTTGTGAGATCATATATGGATGTTTGTGGCATCTCCATATTTGAAACTATAGTAGCTTACAGTACATTTATTTAATAATAGAAGAATGTTGTATATACGGGTATCAGGTTAGTAGTTATTTATGTGAATATTTGCATATGCATTGTGATGCAGTGCTATACTTACAATATCACGATCACTTGGGTTTTAAACGAAAATAATAAGTTATTGCGACGTACCTATAGTTAATATCTCCGGCGGCAAAAATATAGTTGACGTTGATCATATTGATGAAAACAGCGGGTAAACATAACAAAACAAACTGTATCACTTGATATTTTCCAAATTTCTCCATTACATTGGAAATTTCTATTTCGGATTTTTCATGAATTTTAGTATTTTTCACCATTTTTATGTAATTACGTTCGAAATTCTGTTAGTTAAAATATCTAGTAAAGTGAATAGAAAATATAAGCGCAAAATTCTTAATATTTTACAAAATACCTAACTCACTGTGTAGCGCCCATTTTGGTAAATGTAACAAAATATAGAAGATGCGAATAATATGTCAACATCAGTAACATGTGGTATAATATAGGCTAGGAGATATCTACACAGAGTTTGGAAAATTTGAAATTTTAAATTTTTGCATGTTGTTCATAATAATACAATATTATGTTTTATTTTATTATATGTAATATATTTAAATATTTTATCAGTTTGTGAGTAGGAACATTTTTACTTACTTATATTATTTAATCGCACCACCGTTAATTAAATTATGTTAACTCCTTTCCACCCAAAGGTTGTCTGGAAGAGATCGCTTCTAAGCGATAAGACCGCCCATTGTACAACATTATATTTAAGCTAATATTAAGCTCACGTTTTTCTTACATTTGGTGTACAATAAAGTGTTACCTATCTATCTATCTGTCTATGTTTGCATTAAAATTCTAGTCTATAATTGTAAGTAAGAAAGAAATGAATATAAACCAATCATTGAAAGACATATTTTGTATTGTGTTAAATGTATGTAAAATTTTATTTTCCCAAAAATGCTATGTAATGTTGGCATAACATCTCTAAAAAGTATCCATAAAGTGAACTCTACTAGAGACTTATTCACAACTGTCCAGTAAGAAGCGAGATTTGAAATTTGGAATCTCCTAGTGTCCAGTAAGTAAGTATGTAATTTACTTACTGGACAATTGGTCATCCTCTTTAGATCTGCTTAGAAAAAAAATACATACCAGACACAGATTAGAGTTTAGCCATTATAACATGGTTATAGGAGGGAGGCTCCAAATACACTTCTGGACTCATCAATTGGCCCACCTTTTATTTTCAGTTTCGTTTGGTCCTAGCTAAAATTTTATATTAGGTCGAGCAAAAAGTTTTTATGCAGTTTTGAACCTGGCACATTTTACCATCTTTTTCGATTGTATTGTTTTAAATTTGAATTCAGAATACCATACGACATGGAGCTACGCCTAACAAGTCGGATATGCGCCTTGTTAAAGGCAATTGATTTTTGAATAAAAAACATGTTTTATCAAATAAAGGTTTAATTTAATAACGCGTGTTGCCTCCATGGGCATCTACCACAGCTCTCATACGATTAGGCATAGAGTTTATCAACCGCTCTATGAAATTTTGAGGGATCATCTCCCATTCCTCTTCTATGGCAGTTTTCAACTCCTGCATCGTCTGGGCAACTGGCTGACGAGCCCTAACACGTCTTTTAAGCTCGTCCCACATGTGCTCAATAGGGTTCATGTCTGGGCTTCTGGCTGGCCAGTCCATAACTGTGATGTTCACATCCCGAAGATATTCCCTGACGATGCCGGCCGCATGGGCTCTTGCATTATCATGCATAAAAAGGAAATTTGGGCCCACATAGTCCGCGTATGGTATCACGTGAGGTTCTAAGCACTCACGAATGTACCTTTCAGCATTTAATGTTGGCAGCCGTGGTCCTGTAACAACCTCAAGTTGAGTTTTGCCGCTCGCGGATATACCGCCCCAGACAGTCCATGAGCCACCGCCATAAGCAACCCTCTCTTCAAAGCAGCATTGTGCGAAACGCTCTCCCTTACGTCGGTAGACCTTCTTCCTTCCATCATTGCCATGTAACACAATTTTAGACTCATCAGAAAAGAGTACACGGCTCCAATCTTGCTGTGTCCAATTTAAATGACTGCGTGCGAATGAAGGCGCGCTGTTCGGTGGGCTCGCGTTAGTTTGGGCCCATTAGCTGGCTTGTGTGGTACCATATCGCGTTCTTTTAACCTTCTCCGAACAGTTCGAGCGCTCACAGATACTCCGTGAAAGTCGCGAAGTTGGTTTTGTATCTCAATGGAGGTAAGGTGACGATTTCTCAAGCTGGTCGTCACGATTAATCGATCCTGCCTTTCAGTTGTGACCCGAGATCGTGGCCTTCCTTGGCGACGAACAAAGCCGCCAGTCTCTAGGTACCTCCGATAAACATTTCGGACCGCAGATCGACTGAAATGAAGTTGAGCACTCACGTTTCTTTGGCTGTGTCCGGCCTGAATAAGTGCCACAGCTTGGGCGGCGACTTCAGGTGAAGTATCCATAGATTATTGATAGAACCTCACCTTAATGTTAAGAATAAGTAATGTTTGTTGCAAATCCAAAGATATCAATCACTTTTTCAAGAATTAAATCCAAGTAAACCAATAAAACCAAGTTTTCTTAGTATTCGATTGTTTGATATCAACAAACAGGCTCCAAATTGTCTTTTGTTTCTTTAAATTCTGTGTTCGAAATTCAAAAAAAGACTATTGAATGAAATTGTGAATGTGCCAGGTTCAAAACTACATAAAAACTTTTTGCTCGACCTAATATAAAATTTTAGCTAGGACCAAACGAAACTGAAAATACAAGTTGGGCCAATAGATGAGTCCAGAAGTGTATGTAGGATAGCATGTCATTTTAATATTCTTAACTGAAACGTACATAATTATCGTATTTCTTGTTTCAAAACAATAGGTACAATCTATCATTAAATAAATTTTGTTCAAACACCCACTCTCGTGGCCAGTATCAATATATCCTTGTGAATTACAATATTTCATGATAAACCATCTATAGTCTACACCAATCAATAAACGCAGAGGTATAACCCCTGTAAACTTCTGTATTGTTGCATAGATTGTTTGTTGAACATTCCAGAATCCGTTTGGCCAATCTGACAATTTATAGAACATTCTACCTAATATAGACATACCGTTCCATCTAACCGTTACTTCAAAGTGTTCCAGTAACAATCATATGTTTGTCAATTAGTAATTTCCAAAAAGGGATCGATTATGGTTTGAGCCAAAGTTTGCGTGACAGTCAGTAATGACTTCTGAAGGGATGCCAAGTGCTAACATTTGTCATAGGTTATCTTCGTATATATGTAGGATAAGACAACCTATGTATAAGAATTCAAAGTTTAAAGTGGATTTAATAAACAATACTTTGCGAAACCAACAATTAAAACATTTCTACTCATCGCCAGTTACTATATTATACAATCGATTCAAAATCCTATATTATACAATCGATACAAAATGCTATATTATACAATCGAGTTGATTAGTGTGAAACAGTTAAGGAGTTTTCTTTATAGGATAAAATAACCCTTGCTTAGGACCCAAACTGCTTTTACAAATATCAAGCAAAAGCATAAGTAAATATACTATATACTTTGTCATGACTACTTTTATAGAATTAGCAATCTGTAGTGAATTTATTTAATGCCCATAAGATCACTGAGCAAGTAATATTACATAAGATATTCTCAGATGTTCAAAAACATTTCATATGTCACTAAGTTTTAAGGATCGCTTTTAAATAAAATTAAGAAAATTTTAAGCACAAGGTAATAGCGACATTAGTTCAGATATGGTTGTAACTTTGCTATTTATTGTTCGATATGCGTTTCCACATTTAGGTTTCTAGGTTTATAGAAATGTATTCTCAATTAATACCAATAGTCACTATATAAAATGAGAACATAGTTTGACTTTGAAGAAATCTAATTACGTTCGTCGTTATAATATGTACTTATTAGTGTAAATAATATAAAAAAATACACAATGACATAACAAGTTTCATAAACTTCCATTACATATGCTAGCAAACACTAATTCAATAAGGTTCAGAGAAAGCACCTTTATCTTGAGGGATATATGCAGCAAGAACCGTCACTTTCAGATTTAAACGTTATAACATTGAGAAAATTTTCGACGAGGTTATTCTTCACATTGCCACTACACGGTTACAGGATTGTAATCATTATAAAACAGATGCCACTGCCGCTAGTATTCGATAACTCGCAACACGGTGTCGTCATCCTGTTGCCAGGTTGCAGCGACGGCTTCGCAAACCGCGGCGTTCCACTGCCGCTAGTAGCAGATACGAAAACTGGGAACACGGTGTTGTCATCTTGTCGCCAGGTTGCAGCCATGGCTTCGCAACCCGCGGCGTCCAAGTCTTTGAGAGTAGTTGCATCGATTCTGAAACTAATAAAATTGATTAATAAAATGAAGGTAGGCAATCTGAGTGATCCCACTTCTGATGTGAGATTTGTCAAGATAGAGAGCATTTATTTAATCTGTAATGTAGGCTCATTAAATTATAAGATGTTTGTCAGGTGGTGATGCCATAATCTAGTAGCTTAAGGTACAGTAAATGAATACTACTAGTTCAGTACTTAACTATCTGACTTACTAGGTTTTCTACACAAAAGGGAATCATAAGGATACTTCAAAAACACAACGTTTATAGGAACACATAGAACACTTTAATAAGAATAATACATCATTAGGGTCACATGGATTACTTCAAAGGTAATATTGTATAGTCACATTTCACAACGATAATACAATAAAAAGGGCGAATTTGGAAGCCAACAAACATAGACCCACACACAACACATGAATATCAGTTACGTTACATTAAATAATATAATACAGTACTTAACTCAATAAGTCTCGATGCAGCAGTCACTTGTGAAGAATAAAGAGAGCTCAGTAAGTTAAGACATTGGTTTTATAACAATGACTGGCGCCAAGTGTCTGTCGCATATCCATTAAACTACCCGCCATATTTATCACAACCAATCAGAGACATGAGCGTTCCCGCCACAACGTACCAGCCAACCCGAAATAAGACAGGATGGTTCGTCATTGGCTAGTCTAGAATGAATACAGATCATAAAGGGTTTCAGTGTGGCGGTTATTAAAAATGACAAATATCAACAAGTTTTAGAATATTATACAATTACATAATGAGTAACTCCTCGTAACATATTTACTTAAGAGAATCTAAGCTTAACAAATATATGATTCTAACACGTGAGAACGAAACAGAACTATGCAATATATAATAGCGTGAGCGAATTTATTTAAATAAATTCATATAAGAGTGAACATTTTAAAAACGGAAATAATATTTCAGATATGCACTGTATCAGACGGTTGCTACATAGTAATCTATCTATACATATAAGAATCAAAGTCCTGGCTCACTGACTGACAGACAACACACAGCTTAAGCCACTGGTCGCAGACTTGAAATTTAAATTAGGGGTGTATTAAGAAAGGTTTTTTGAAATCCAACCCCTAAGAGGTTACCCCCTAAAAGGGAAATAACGTTTGTATAAAAGTTATTTGTTTTTTAACTTACAGTTTTGAAAATTACTTTATTTTTTTATACTTTTTTAACTTTGTATCGAAAGTTCATTGTTTTTTAAGTGATGGTGATGAAAATTGGTATCTGGATTTATAAAACAAAAACATGCCAAAATAATATTTTTGGCAAGGGTTGATAACGGGTGAAAATAGGGAGGAAAGTTTGTCACCTGAATCTACACCGCTGGCGCTCGGCCTGTTCATCCATCTGTCATATTGGTGTATCATTTGAACCGTAATAGGCAGACACTTGAAATTAAAGCAATTAGTTAATATATTAAAAAAATAAAAATAATATCTTACTAATAAAACTATATTATAAAATATATTAATATTATTGTATCTTTGTAAAATTAAGATGATTTTCTAAATCAATTAGATATAAAAAACACATGCTAGTTACTTTTTATCAACATCATCTATTACCACGCGGGTGTAACCGCGGGGCGCAGCTAGTTACATAAAAAAATTGTATCGTTACGATTTACTATATAAACACAAAACTTGTGTAAGCTAAATTTTAAAGCTGTGATATTTTTCTATCGAGTATTACAGTACAGCGGTGACCACTTACCATCAGATGGGGTGGACAGAATGTTTGTCACCTTTCGCATTCAAAAAACACCTTACAAAATAATAGACGTATCTGCTTGACTAGTTATTACCGCGAGACTCCAAGATAATGTTCATTACATGGAGGTATTTGTTATAGCATTATAGTATTAACTGTTGTATATAGTTATTATCTATTAGGTAATGTGGTGTCACCACATTACCTACATACTTTGCATATATGATTTGTCTAGAATCGTTTTTTTATGTTACTGTAACGGAACAAGCTCGAGGCCCACCTGATGTTAAGCGTACCTCTGCCTATAACAGATGTATTTCATCACGAGTCATTAATTGTACTGCGCCACTTTGAGACATAGTCGTTAAGTCTCATGTGCCTGTAATTTCACTGGCTCTCAAGGACAGCTGCCGGAACACACCGTAAGGTGCTAGGCGGCAGATTTTCTACCTGAGGTCACTAGCCAGGCGGGCACTTGCAAAACACCCTTCCGCCATGCGGTGCTCAAGCTCAAGCCCGCGGCGGGATTCGAACCATGGACCTGAAAACTTAAATTTATTATAATTATGATGGCATACTATGCGTACTAGCTTTTGTTGTGACATGTTTCACTTGAATCGTTCATGTTATTTATTTTTCTAAGCTGAATGAAACCATTGAAGCTTGAAAAAAATATTCGCCATTGTTCGCAGTTTTCTGATTGCACGTCTTCACGGGCTTACAGCACATAGTCAAATCAAAGTCATGATAATTTATTCAAAACAGTTGCCGATGACGCTGTTATGAAGGTCAATTGCAAATTTTAATGTTAAAATATTCTACATTGTGTACAGAAGGAATTAAATTAAATTAAAAAAAAAAAAAAATTGTTTATTGTGTATAGAAACGACATAGAATCAATTACATCTACCACACAGATTAGAATTACACATAGACATACAAATAAAATCAAATCAAAATCAATACAGTACATGCAGCAAACAAATTAATACAATAAGAGAATACGTAAAAAGATAGATAAAATAGAAATAAATGACAAATTATAATAATGTATTTAATATAATAAAATTATAAAAACATGGTATTAGGTAATGTCAAGTCAAATTACATATAGGTAAAATAATCATTCATCGTCGCTATTTGCGGGATTACCCGTATTGACCCATTGGTCTCTCATGCTTTCACAATACGTTAGTACTGCAGAAACTATGGTAGGCCACTTGTCAAAAGAAATGTCAAATTCAGTGTTGGCGTCCCGGAGTGCGTTGAGATGGAGTAAGGGTCGAACTAGAGGGGACATCGCTCGCGCCGTTGTGTGACCTGTGTCAGGATGGAAAAGGTTGTGTTGCCTACAGTGACCGCGCCTATTTACCGGGATCTCGCATTCATTTGGGATGAATATCACACACAGTAGATTGTGTAAATTTAAACAATCAACTGCGCCCCTCAGCACTTTGAGGCAAGTGGTGAGCTGGTCTACCATCCTTCTCACCTCGAGCGAGTTGAAGCCCAAATGCCCCAGTAAAAACTTGGTTGGATACATAAATGGATAATATTCGTATACTTTTTTGTAAAGAAATCTTAAGAAGGTTTTTTGGACCTTTTCAAGCATCCTTGTATAGGTAACATGATGCGGGTTCCAGACGCATGCACTGTGTTCCAGCTTGCTTCTGACTAAAGCTATGTATAATATTGCTATAATTTGCGGATTTTGAAAGTCCTTTGCGTTTCGTAGGACAAAACCTAAACGACGGTAAGTCTCTTTGGCCAGGCTAGCTATGTGATCATGAAAGGTTAAGGTGCGATCAAAAGTTACTCCCAAGTCCTTCATGCAATTCGTTCTGTTAATACATAAGCCTTGCAAATAATAATTAAAATAAATTGGTTTGTTTTTCCGATAAAAAGTCATAATATTACATTTACTCATATTGATTTTCATTTTATTAGTCAAACTCCATTTATAAATTAGGTCAATGTCATTTTGTAAGCACAGGCAGTCACTAGGAGATTTTATTTCCATGAAGAGCTTAAGATCGTCAGCATATAGAAGACACCTTGCGGCTGTCAAAACTTTTGGTAAGTCACGGATCATAATAAGAAAAAGAAGTGGGCCTAGGACTGAGCCTTGGCTAACACCGGATCTTGTGTGATATGGTCTACATTCGTATGTACCATGCCTTACATATTGAAGCCGGTCCCGCATATAATCTGAGAAAAATTCTAGAAGTCCGGAAGTAAATCCTATGTCTGAAAGTTTGTGTAACAACAGGTCATTATCAATTTTGTCGAATGCCTTTTGAAAATCAAAGTAGATTACGTCCACCTGCAGCCCGCGATCCATGGCATTGGATATATAGTCAACAAGGCATAAAAGATTCGTATTTACAGAGCGTGCGGGTCTAAAACCATGTTGCTCATCCCCTAATAACTGTTTAATCTGCCTATATATTTCATTATGAAGGATGTACTCAAATATTTTCGCAGGTGCACATAATATAGCAATGGGGCGGTATTCTTCTACTTGTGCCCGGTTGTTGCTTTTGGGGATCGGAGTCACCCTGGAAAGCTTCCACTGGGCAGGGTACTTGCCATTTGACAGACACAGATTCAAGATGTGGTAAAGTGGAAGAATAAATTCTTTTTTAAATGCCTTTAAAACAAAGCTAGGCACATTGTCGGGTCCAGAAGAGCTACTTAACTTCAATTTTTTGAGACCGTACTCAATATCATGTGGTGACAGACTAGGGACACTGACATAACCACCCTGCAGAGCCTGATCCCGACAAGTACTTGTATTGAGCAATGGCAGTTCGTCTAAAAACACGCTAGAAAAAAAGTTTGCAAATGCTTCGGCAGCTTCGACACCTGTACAGGATATACCTTTGTGCGAGACACAGGGTTCAAAACCACCCTTGCATCTAAGTCTATGCACATGTTTCCAAAAATGTTGTGGACGCAGTTGCAGGTTTTCTTCGATGCGAGCCAGATACAATTTATACGCTCGAGAGATGCGTGTCTTTAAACTAGCACGGAGGCTAGAAAACAAATTGTACGAAGTAACGCTACTTGATGCTAACCAGGACTTATGCAGGCGAGCTTTACACTTAATATCTTTAATAATTGCTGCGTCAAACCATACGGGATATCTACTGCATTTCGATGCATACCTTTTCTTTTTCGGTACAGACAAATCGAATAATTTATAAATTATATTATAAAAGGCATCTGTGGCAACAGAGACGTCACACGATTCTAGGACTGACTTCCAAGAGGTTTCAGCGAGCAGAGATTGAAAAAGAACTAAGTCTATTTTATTAAAATTCCAATCCCGCGACGCGTCAACATTGCTAGGTTCCATGCGGTCACACCTGTTGCTATACAATTGGAGACTCGTCGTTATCTCGAGCGGGGGGTGGTACAGCGTGTCGGGGGGGGAACAAATCCTGCACTAGCCTCACTTACGCAAACCTGCCTTGGCAGTGACTCATTGCACTCCCGCGCCAACACTACGTCAAGTTTGCCTCCATGAGTATTGATTACGTCATTATGGTCAGTTAAATTGCAATATGTCAAAAAATAACAGTAATAATTCTTAATATTATCAGATGAACTATTAATATTCAAGTCGCCAAAGATGAAAAAATTACTATTTGAATTAGCCACAAAAGATTCAATTGCACAAAAAACATTCATATATACAGAATCGCTTGCCTTAGGCTTGATATACACAACACAAGCAACAAAGGAAACGCCGCGGTATGTGACCGAGGCCCACAGATCCTCTCCGAGTTGAGATTCAAGGTCCAATCGACGTCGTACGGTTACACCAGGTCTTGCAGCTAGCAGAGAACCCCCACACGGAGAAGCTCGATCACGTCGTAGCAGTGTCCATTCGTTTGGCGCCACCTCTGCGTCCTCCACTGAATCATCGAGAAACGTCTCCGTCGCGACGACGAGCAAGTGTTCGGAGACCAACATGCTGGCATACCAGCGCAACAACTTCGTCTTCAAGCCCCTAACATTCTGGTAAAAAATGTTAATCTTCGCATTGTCGTTTTGTTGCCCTTTTGGAGGGCAACTCCTGAAAGGGCCGAGCGCTAGTGGATGGCTCGACGTTAGAGATAGTGCTTGTTTGTTTGTGTGGTCCTCTATAGTTCACCCAAGCTTTGATTCTAGCGTTAATGGGCCAAACATCGATCGAAAAACATGTGTCTACCGTACAGGTTCCATTCGGACATAGTTGGCGTAGGTAATCACGAATATCATCAACCCCTGACGCCATATTCCATAAGTGTATGTGCTTACGTACTTCAACAGCTTTTAAAGATGTCACCGTTGGACCAGCGGCCCCATACAAGGAAGGGGGACGCCTATTCTTCTTTTTCTTTACCTCAGTCCAGTCATCAGCATCTGGTTTCTCCGTTGGTGTAGAATTCAAAATATTATTTCTGGCGTTCGCGGGCACTGACTGGGGCTTAATCAGAGAAGGAACTTTAGCATCGGACTCAGTAAGATTTTGCTTCCGCACCTGCTCACCAGCCGATTCAATTTGCTTGCTAGCGAGGGATTGGAAAGGTTCCAAAGTCCAAATTTCTTACGTTTTTTCGTAGAGCTGTCACACAGTTATTGAAAATGAAAAACTGGGCAACAGCGTGGCAGGATTCGGCTATTAGCGCAGACTAGCATACGGCCGGGCGGACTGATGGACAGACATGACAGATGTCGAAGTGACAGGTGATATTGTATTCCTCGATTTTAGATTCATATTTGTATACCAAATATTCTAAACACTACTACATAATGATGATGAAGATATATAATATCAAATTATTACTAATTTTTATATATCTCGATTTTGAGTTTATAATTGGGTTGCATATATTCTAAAAAACTACTAGGAAATAAGTTCAAATTCAAATTCAAATGTTTATTTGCCAGAATACGTCATACAATTATATTTTAAGTTCTTATATAATAATGTTAGGTCACTGTATTCAGCCTGCAAGCAGGCGTGCAAATTTTTAATATTCTTTGTGAATTTAATTAGTTAAATAATTTAAAATTTCAGGTCTATATAAATAATTAGTTCAATATACATCACTTAGTGTAGTTTAAATACTCTTTCATGCTGTAAAAACAATTGTCAGATAGCCATCTATTCACTTTAGCTCTAAACACATTACCATTCAAGATTTTAATATCTTCTGGTAAATTATTATACGCCACTATGCACATATTAAAAACATTTCTTTTATAAATATATTTACGGCAGGGAGGTTGATATAGTAGGTTTAAGAACTTTGCACGTTTTAGCTTCGGCATGATTTCATTTCGTTTTTTGAAATATTAAGGGTTTTTTTAACGAAAATACATAAGTCCCTAATGTACATACACGGATGAGGCAGAATATTGCATTGTTTAAATAATGGTTTGCAACTGTCCATATCCAACCATGCCTTGTTTATAGCCCTTACACACCTTTTTTGCATTATGAAAGCCCTGACTCTACTGAGTTACCCCACAACAAATGACCGTAGCTGAGGACAGATGATACGTACCCGTGGTAAGCAGTTAGAGCTGCTTCTTTAGAAACCGTTTGTCTTAGTTTCTTTAATGCGAATACAAAGCGACTAAGTTTTTGGCAAACTGTGTTGATATGCATTTTCCAATTCAAGTGCCTGTCTAAATGAATACCTAAGAACTTGTATGTCTCTACTTCATCAACTTTTTGTTCTTTATATGCAATTTCCATAGATAAAGGATAAGTATTATAAGAATTAAACTGCATTATTTTAGTCTTACTAACATTAATGTTTAAGTTATTATATTCTGTCCACCTACTAATATCAGCCAATGCTTCGTTTAAAATGTCTTGAGATGAATTATGATCATCACATCTTACTACTACCGTAGTGTCATCAGCAAATAATATGCATTTGTGCCTGGTACATTCTTGAAGATTATTAATATATATCGGGAATAGCAAAGGGCCCAAAATACTACCTTGCGGCACTCCTTTACTAATCAGCAGTGGTTCGGATGTAAACTTCTTGCTGAAGCTTTTTTGGGTGTTTCTGATAATTTTTTAAATATATGTGCAATGTGTTCTATTGCGTAAATAGCTAGTTAACCATTCCAAAGATTTGCCTCTTATTTCAAACCAATCTAGTTTGTGAAATAGTTTTTCATGGTCTACAAAATCAAATGCCTTTTTTAAATCGAGGAACGGGGACACTACTGGAAACCCACAATTAATGCTATCTGTTACTTTTTCAATTAAATTAAAACAAGCGAGTGCAGTTGAGCTTCCCAAGTTGAAATACAATCTGAAAAATGTTACATCTCATGTCACTTTGACATCTGTCAAAGAGATGTAATCTATCATGAATAAAACCAATCATGATAAGCGATAAGCACACTACGTATAAATATGTGTAAAAAAACCATTGACCTATATATACTAGACGCGACATCTCAAACGAAATTCGTCGACCAGTGCAGATATGCCGGCCGGCATACTCTCCCACATATGCAGCTGGGCACTCGTAGAGATTACACGCGCTTTACGTTCGAAAATTGTGTATTATCAATTGTGTATTTTGAATAAACAATATTCGAACGTAAGGCGCGTGTAATCTCTACGAGTGTCCAGCTGCGTGTGGGGGAAAGTATGCCGGCCGGCATATCTGCACTGGTCGACGAATTTCGTTTGAAATGTCGCGTCTAGTATATATAGGTCAATGAAAAAAACCGAGTGCGAGTGGGACTCGCGCACTAAGGGTACCATTATCTGTAATCTAATCTTGCAAGTTACAGACACTTTTCGTCCGATTGAGCTGGGTAGGTACGGCGAAAACCTCTTTTATTGTATGGGAGCCCACTTAATTATCTATCGAATTTTAATTAATTATATTGAAAGATAACATAAAACTAAATATTCTGTGAATAGTTAAAGCGTCTACCTTTCACCGTTATTAGTATCGAGCAAGAAACGGTAAAATAATCAAGTTCGTTGAATGGGAGCCCCCCATAAATATTTAATTTATTTTTAGTATTTGTTGTTATAGCGGCAATTGAAATACATTATGTGACAATTTGAACTGTCTAGCTATCACCGTTCTTGAGATACAGCCTGGTGACAAACGGACGGACGGACGGACAGCGAAGGTCTCAGTAATAGTGTCCCCGTTTTTAACCTTTGGGTACTGAACCCTAAAAAGTTTAACTTTTATCAGGTACAGCTTTGATTTCGGACTCTTAAAGTTGCAGAGCATACACAATCTTCCAAATTCAATTGGATTGTTTTTTGATTTGGCGCTTTAAAATAATCGCATCCGATTGGTCGCGTCAAGGTAATGTTGTTGTGCCGCATGATACACTTTTTAAACCACGCCCGCCGCGGTAAGGTTTGTGTTCTGCTGTTTTTGAGCTTAGCTTACATTTAGTTACATATTTATTCGTAGCATATACCGAACAGGCCATCCCAGGCCACCAAATAATACATGTCTTCATACTCCTATAATAGTAGATTATGATACAAGTGAGCTAAGTAAATAAGGGCGTAAATTAGCCGAGTGTATAATGAGCAAGTTGCTCACGAGTTTCATACAGTTCCACCAAGTTATCTGTTCAGGCAGCAGAAAAAAGAACTACAACATTCCTTCAAATTGTGACAGTTTGTAGTTGATTTCCTTGACCAGCAGCGCCCTCGCGAACTGCACAGTTAAGTTGGTGGTACTATACACACTTTTTTAACACCCTTGCGAGGAAAAAAATATATATTGCACAAACGCGATACAAACATACGAAAATTATGGATATATAACAGATCTACTCACTTCTTAGTAAGCTATATTAAATAATTTTTCGCAACCAACGCTCCTTACTAAATGAAGAAATTCACTAACAATCCACAAGATGTCGCAAATACTAAAAGGCGATAACCGAGGCTATTATACAGAGAGAAAGACACCCATTTATGCATGTTTCCTCGATTTGTCAAAAGCTTTTGACCTTGTAAATTATGACAAATTATGGAAAAGGCTGAGCGAAGCAGGCTTACCAGCTGATGCTATCTGCTTCTTTAAATACTGGTAAAATAACCAGATTAATAAGTGTTAATTACCAAGTGAGATGGGTTGACACGCCGCGCTGTCTGATAGGTATAGGCTGGAATGCGGTGTACGCCAGGGCTGCATTTAGAATACTGTTGCGACTGCCACGCCTTTGCAGTGCATCCGGAATGTTTGCAAGACAAGTGCTGGAGTAGACAGGTTCCATGCAATTATAAAAAAAGGTACCATTTACCAGGATAAGCGTGGGGATTATGGCAAACCCCATACAAGAAACGTGTTCGTTTTTAACGGTTTTTGTTTGTGCTATTATTGCAGGTCGAACTCCTGCTAAAGAACTCAATACAATTTACAATATACAGGCTTATTGGTAAAATGCTTACAACCTCTTAGGGTTGACTTTTGCTAGTCCTAACAAGCATTTTGAGTTTTTTTTTGTGTTTGTTTATTATGACGGAATAAGCACGAGGACCACTTTATGTTAAAAGCCTCTTGTGCCTGTAATTTAATATTTCATGTGACGTCATCACCAGTTTTCCAAAACTTCAGGTCATCTTTGTGGCCGACATCAAAATGATGTTCCGGTAAACCATCATCCTCTGAAGATGACATACGTTGTCGGAATCCCGCCATAGTGACAGTGAGTTGTGAAGAGAGTGCTCTGCAAGGCGAGGACTGGAATGGCTTTAGGGGGTGGATGGATGCCATTTCGGGGTTCACCCCATAAACTGTGGATTGAAGAATAAACTATGTTTTCAAGTGACATGTGTCTTCTCATTTGCACGAGACTCACATGTATGCCTATGATTAGAAAGCCCTGCCATTAAACCTGATGTCGAGAAGAAACTTGATTGATATACGTCCGACGAACAAAAGGGGTCACTATACAAGAAACGTGTTTTTTTATAACGGTTTTTGTTTGTGCTCTATTGGTAAAACCATAGGCTTAGAGCGTAGCGAAAAAATCCTAGGTCTGTGGGTAAAACGGTAATACATACAAGCGTCTTACTTAATATGATTATAATCTACTGCTTTGTGACGTCATCACTAGTTTTTGGCAATATCATAAATATATAATTAAATATCCTTTGAATTAATATTTGGTTTTGGTTTGTTCTCTTTATTTGTCCAGTGCTGCTTGTTAATAAATTTGTTTGTTTGTCGATCCTTGGCAGACTGTAGAAACGGACGTTGATTGCCTCAATTAATGATATAACTGTACTGAATCACTGCAAAGATCTTGTCCTTGCGCCAGTTAAATAACTGACTACTGGTTTTGTTTAAATATAATAATTTATTTTTAACAAGCAAAGAGACAAAATAGTCTTTACAAAAAATATTTGATTCTATTTTGCATTATCTTAACCTTATATTCAAATTTTCTGTAATTCAGCATTTCCCCACCAGTGCCTCATGTCCTACTTAGTTATTGCTGATCTCGCGGTGAGGTTTTGTTGATGAAGCTGATTTGGGTGTATTGTATTATTCTTAATGTATATGTATTATTCTTAACTAACGCGTACCCATCGAGATAATACGTTACATTAGTAGTATATATAGGTCACTGCGCGTACCCGCTTTCTGTCTAAACTTACCCTAAATGTCTTAGATCCCAGATCTCGTACATAAAAGTGAAGTTAGAACATCTTTGAGCACTACAAACGATGTGATGTTCCAGGTATACGCCGCTGGAAGTTTTGCTGTGAACATCACAGGGACGATATGCGTCATCCTTGTCGAAATCCAAAATTAGAATGAAGTAGGAAGGAGAGGAAATGAGAGTAGGAAAGTACATATTGTTTAAAATGCTTACAAGTCGTGCCAAGTTCAATCAATAGAAAAATAATGATATGTAAAGGGTATGTGGAAGACAGAAGAACATAAGATACATAGACCTAATACAAAGAGGGAAAATGCAATCATTAAACAACGTGTATAAAAGTGTTTGTATTAAAATATGTTTGCAGTCTTTAACATAAAATTTTTTTTTTAGATACAAATTTAAAAAGAAAATTGCTGAAGATGTGCTTACATCTTCACAAATTCAGTTATTTTTCACTATAATCTCAACTTCTTTAGGTTGACCTTCTTGTACTGTCCTTCAAATATATATTTTAAGCTAAAGTCTTGTCAAGCCTTTTCATATATCGTTGACCACATCATGTAACTCAGGGTTCTTATTTTTATTATTTGCCATCACATCTTTGCCTGCACTAACACTTTCTTCAACTTGCCTGATGGTATCCATCAGGGGAAAGTCCTTGGTCTCTGGAGTTAGGGTTAAAAGAACCCCGCTGAGGAGCGCAGAACATCCAAAGAGAATGGAAGTAGGGCTGGAGAAATTGGATTCTGAAAAAGAATTTGTAGCTTCAGTTCTGCGTTTGGAAAGCCCATTGCTATTTATATGGCATATTAAGTGAACATCGTCGAGAAAATCTGCAAGCGCTTGAGCTGATGTCTACATATATATTTTCATTTTGTTAAAAAAACACTCAAAACTATATAATACACTACTGCTACTACAACAAAAGCATTCAAGCAACCTAAAAGCTGCAATGGAAGGTCACAAGCTGTCCAAATGTTAAAAAATAATAATTAATGACTTTTTTTATCATATAAATAAGTATATATTGGGAACAGAATAAAATATATTTCCCTACACTCTGCTGTTAATATCTTCAATAGAAATGTATGCTATAGTCTTGTTCAAGAAAGAAAATCTTACTTATTTTAAGGCCTATATCGAGCAATAACTGTTCAGTGTTTTTTTATACAGTCAGTACAATATGGGATTTGCTAGGGTCGCAGAATCGATAAAGCTATGTCTCACCACTGTGGAAACCATTTATAAATATGTATCAAACAGAGATCAGACGCCCAAGAAATGTGATACGAACTTACCAATATAGGTGTGAGTGGAGCCAGCATACCGCCGACCCTAGCTGCAAAGGCACCAAATCCTAGCAGAGATCCACGTGCGCTGGTCGGGAACAGCTCCATAATGTATGTTATAGCGCCCGTGAAACAAACTGATATGAGCATTTTTCCGATCAGGAACAGGAAGATTTTAGTCCAAGTGTACACTGAAATATGGCTCATATTAGAAATAAAAATTAACACACATGTAGCCCCACTTCCTCAACCAGCGGAGCAGGTAGTATCTAACTGCAGTTGGAACTGATTACCGGAAAAGTTGTGTTTGCTTGTTTTAGAAATGGTTTATAACTATTTTGCTTTGATGAGGAAACATGGAGTAAAAAACAAAAGACTTTGTATATAGACATACCATAAAGTTATATAGATAATACTTGGTATGTTTTTGTTGTTTTATTGTCTTTTTTCCTGCTAAAGTAAGCATTTGACCTCAATCTCTCTGTGTTGTGTAATATTTCACTGAACTATAAATAATAAAGGTTTTATAAATTATGTAAACCTTTAAGGGTGAAAGTAAAGACGAATGGAGTTTAACTGTAGGATCCAGTTTCCTGATATGAAACCATAAAAACGACAGCGTTGCATCTTGAGATTGCGTCTTTGCGTTCATAATGCAAAATAACTATCTATTTATGAAATTGATAAAACATGGACCAAATACTTTGAAGAGCAGACTATATTATTAGGTATGACACTTATTATTTACCTGTCTATATATATCTAAAGGTGATATGTACCATGGAATAATGTCATAACAGTGGCAAAGTAAATAAGTTTGCTATATAATACTTGTAATATCATGTTTTAACTTCTACTCACTTTCTGGCACGTATCCTGTCCCAACGCACAATCCTCCACAAACTAGGAATCCAATGAGCAGCGGCATCTTTCTTCCGATCTTGTTCATCAAGTATAATGAGATCAGTTCACCAGGAAACGACATCACAGTTTGCAAAAGAAAGTTGGTACTTATACTTATTCCCGGGCAGGAACACTGAATTTATCATCATCCCGTAGTAGACAAAGCTAGCAGTGAACCGACAGACAAGTGCTACAAGCAGTCTTTTCATGATCTCTTTTGAGGTAAAAATTTCTCTTAGCCCTTCTCTCTTCTCCTCAGCACCAATATTAAACTTGTTTTTGAGTTTAATTTCGTCGAGTTCAGACAACTCTTGTCGATTGATATTAACTTTGTTCATTTGAGCGACAATCAGCATAGTTTCTTTAGCTTTTTCAGTTCTTCCATTCAGGATCTGCCAGCGAGGGCTTTCTCTGATCAGGAATACGTAAAATATGAATAGGATGGAAGGGCTGTTGCTAATGTGTATGAGGGTTTTCCAGTAAGGTACAAACATGGCGATAACTGCGAAAAGACACTCTCCCGTGTAGATAGCATAAGAGAAAACGACTCCGGACATAATTCTGTTTTGCTTGCCGCACATTTCCAACACTGAAATATAAATCATATGAGAGAAATTACTAAATTTTATATTAACATTTTGCTAACGCAAACTATAGACCTATAAAGAATCAGAAATATAAATAATTCTGAAATAGTATATCTCCTTTAGAAATAAAAATGATATAGAATAAAAACTGCACTATGATATATGTGATATCATAAGGGGTATTATACAAGTCTCTATTTTGGACCTGCTATTATTTGTACTTTATAGCGCAAACATTGTGCATGTCACACGAACGTCGAATATTCTATGTTTTCTATTTACTGCCTTAATTGAGAGATTACTACGAACTATATAAAATAGTGCAGGTACTACGATAAAATCTTTAAGTCAATCTACAAGTCATTGCAGACTTACAGGCAGTCCATGTATATTTACATATTTTATTGATGATTTCTATTATGTCGATGATATGAAACTGTATAGACATATTTTGTGTGTTGGGCCCCGGCCGGGAAACTATATCCAACCCTATCTGGACATATTAAACCTTTTTTCATAAAAAATATAATCATGATGGCAAAATTTACAAGATTCATATAGAGATATACAATGAAAAAGAAAATGTTTCTAAAGTCATCGATTGTACACGTTAAAATTTACGCAACAAAGAAAACTTACATCAGCCAAATACCAAATTAGTTAAAGTAAAGAAAGAAGGTATCTATAATAAAATGCCCATTATATGGCAGTGAAGGTTTACAATAACTTGCCAGATGACATTAAAAATATGAATACTAACATGTTTCGGGTTGGATTGCATAAGTGGTTGGTCAAGATGTGTTTTTATTCAGTGAACGAATTCTTTAATTATAGAAATATTGCAACATAATTTAAATATAATTTCATTGACATTTATTTATTTTCACATCAATTAATTTAATACTTTTATATTGTTTAATAATTTATTAGATGTTTTTTTTTTTCTCTTGACATATTTATTATATAGTATTGACGTTGCGATATTCTAATAATTTGCATGCTGTAATGGCAAAAAACATGCATGGACATCCCTCTATCTTTCAACTGTATAGATGTAATTATTATTTTATTACATTGTTACCATGTTTTTAAGCAAATAAACATTATTATTATTATTAAAAAAAAAAATATGAACTAGAAAATGATGTCTGAATGACTTCATTCAGACATCATTTTCTAGTTCATATTTTATTAATAGTGGACATTAGTTTTGCTAGTTCTACTTAGAACTAGCAAAACTAATGTCCACTATTTGCAAGGCTTTGGCTTCACCAAACCCAAAAATAATTAAATAACGTAACTATATCTATGACCTACAAATGTTATACATAAAAAATTGTGCGCTCCGTTTCCTACCAGGAAGCAATCATAAGTAGAAAACAGAGTTCAGGACACTATCCAGGGTAGGGCACCTAAAAATCTGGCAGCATTACCCCGTTGAATGGCAAAAATAATTATGTGACCGTGGTAAGCGCCAGCTCTTATTACTTATCATATTTTTCACTTAAAATATCATCATCTTTTCCTCAGCAGGAAGAGGTCTACTGTTGAACAAAGGCCTAGCACATAGAACGCCACAATGAATAGCTGTTAGACCCTCGATTTTTACAATGTTTAAGTCTTACGGTGTAAGGTGGTATCCATTCTAGAACCTTTCTTTCCCAACAGTTACCAGTTGGTTGAACAATTGCCACTTCAACTTGCAAATTCTCAAAGCTACGTCGTTCCGTGTTTTATCCCGCAATGATTTTATCGGCGAGAAAATGTCGCGTGACTTCCCGAACACTGCTCATCCAAATTGAGTCTTCGAGCGAGCTCTTTGTCAAAGTTGGACAGTCTGTCCCAGGTATATATCACCGTCAACAACTTCGAGTGTATCGTCCCCAATAACTACTGGTACGGGTGCAACATGGATATTAGACATTAATTTCGTCTTGTACATGTTCATTTTAAGACCTGCCTGCTGGGAAACTCTACTGAGGTCGCTGAGCATTGTACTGAAGTCCTCAAGCGACTCTGCCATAATGACTATGCGAGTCGAGATAGGCGAAATGAAGGTGGATGATGTATTCGCTATAGATGTTTATGCTGAATTATTTCCAGTGCAAGAGCTTAAAACTACAATGCAATTGAGAACAGTTTCGGAGAAATAACCTCTCCCTATATCAAGCCTATAAAATATACAAGATAACAATTATTTAGTTACACAGACACATATGTAGTTCTCGGCTCGGCTAAAATGTAAGAACTGTTGTTCACATCGGAGCTTATTATTCTCTTCTTATCATTATTTCTACAGTTGTCGTATAATATGGATAATATTTTCATTTTGGATAAGCTGTCAAATTCAAAAGAGCTTCACTTTTAAAACCATTTATTCTATACCTACTCTGGTTTTTAATTCGAGATCAAAAATATAAACAAAGGGGTTAACCGTGCAAAAAAATTACAAGTACTTAGTAATTATACTAATTTTGGAAACGGATAGAGCATTTAATGTAAAAACTATATAAAATGCTATAATTTATTACATTAGTATGAATTAATAAAACACTTTTTTTATGAGCGTACATATATACGCTTATATTCAATCCTGAAAAAAATAGTGTAAGATTTTTTTGTTTTTAATAGCCACACTTGCGGGAACGTCAACAATTTCCAGCTAGCGCCATTTTTGCTTATTCGTTCGTGTTGTGTTCCTCGCCGATTGTTTTCTTGTTGTTGTTGAATTTCGTGTTATTGTTTTTGTTGTTTATAGTTGTTGTCAGAGAGTTGAGTTTAGTTTTTCTTTAATGTTACGATAAGATTATTTTCGTAATAAGGAGGCTGTAGCCTCCAAAACACAGCCTGGACCGGGCCCTTCAACAACGAAACACGTATTTTCTCCCGTTAAGAAACGTCCTCGCAGGTCTATGAGTGCTTACGAAAAGCTGATGGTTTTGAACGCGTACAAGCACACGTTTTTGTTGTGGCCGAAGGACGAGCATTGGTCACTAATGCAGTGTGCTAAGCAAACCGCTGATATGTTGGGGATATCGTCAGTTTCAGTCAAAAGGATTGTCAATTGTCAGAATATACTTGACATAGCTGAAATATTTGTGAATGACCAAATTTTTTTCTTACTTTTATGTTTTGTTGATATGAGAATCGTACATTTTGGATGTTTGCATTTTATAACCCCTAATTTGTAAAAACAAATCGAGGTAAATATGTGCTAACTCGATATTTTTTTCATTTTTGTTTTTCTTCACAGATCTTGTATTTTTATATCTTGAATTAAGCATGGTAAGCATACTCTTATCTACTGAGGTTTGAGTTTCCACTCTCAAGTATACTGTAGCTTCTTCCCCTGCAAAAGAGAAGGCTTAGCATGCGCATACTGAATCCACAGAATGTAAGAATTTGTCAGCTGAAAAATAAATGAATTGTGAATTAAATTCTAATTCATAATTCATTTGGACATTATACCAACAATTCTTGCATAAGTTATAAAATAACATTTTACTACAGCACCAATAAAACGATGACTTTATATTAGAAAGTTCTATAAAAATTATTAAAATTTACTTAAAAGTTATAGTGTATTCATTTTCGGAAGTTTATAATTATTTACGCAGGTGTTTAGATATGCGACTGTAAAATGAGGAACTTTGTTATTTTTTTAAGACGTATAGAAGATATACATATCATCATCATATCAACCGAAACGTCCACCGTTGTACAATGTTCCAATGGGCAGATTTGCCAAAATCGTTGGCAGGCGTTTTTAGGATCGCAGTTGAAGTTGTCAGTTCATTAGAAGAGGCTGCTTCCTACCTTCCGGTATTTTAGTAGCAACCCATGGGATGCCGGGTTATAATGTCACCCCTATTTCTTTCCGTGGGTGTCGTAAGAGTCGACTCAGGTAATTGTAAAATATATTATAGGTATGGAATTATTTCAATGTAATAAAAATGTGTGAAACTAAACGCAGCAGGATGCGCTGCTACAGATTACGAAAGAACATTCTTGAAGAAAAACTATTGAATACCCCTGACCTATCAGTTTGACAATAACATATATTGACATTTCTTTATTTACATTTTTGATCTCGAATTAAAAAAAAGACTATAGATCACTAGTTTTATTTTACTTCTAAAGTACTAGATCTCGTTGAGATGTTCATTAGGATGACCAACGTCAAACTTGACAACCGTATATCTCAGAAGCTATTGATTGTAGACTACCAAGACACTGGCATGGTAATAGTCTGGTTATTACTATAATACTAGCTTAGACGAAGTGATATATCTGATTATATTATGTTCTTTTTGGTGTCAGATAACTGCTCTAATTTAAAACAGCTGTCTTGCAAAATGAAGACCTCGTCGAAATTTATAACTTTTGTAAAAGACCTTTTCACTTATTTATTTAAATTTAAGTGATCGAGTTTTTTTTTAATATGGAGGTAATTTTTTTAAAGTATATTTAATCGTCTAACACATAGCTTTAGAGTATCGCTAATGTCGCTTGATACTTACTGAGGACCATAGCTGCAGCATAACTGCCTCCAGTGACGGCTGCTTCACAGAATTCTATCGCTACGTACATGTAGTAGGAGGTCGCGAGGGTCTTTAGCTGCCCAATGCAGCCGCACACAACACAGAATATAAGAGTGGGCTTACGACCAAATCTGGAAAAAAAATATAATTATGTCATATGCAAGCTGATATAATACAAGCTACCCATTCCTTTAATTGTGAACGCATCATGAAATTTGGAAATAAATGCCAGCTATCTAATAAATACAAAATCTATCAATTGAAGATTGATCGTTGTAGCTGTCAAAAATTAAGTGAAATGACAATTTTTCGATTTAATACCCGTGAATATCGTAACCAATAAATATTTTTCAACAACTCAGTTAACTAATTTTGTCCTCACCTGTCAGGCATCCATCCAGATACGAGGACGGAAGCCATCATTCCGAAATTGTGGATTGTGCCGATAAGATTAGACAGCCATGGCTGACATCCTAGGTTTAGCTGGAATGGGATGAAAAAACTTATTAGGACCCACGGCACCTATCGAACTACAATAACATCCTCATGTCTCTTCTCCTGTGGCTGTGGCTTATGTACAAGAAACCGATGACAGCATCTTCTGTAGATCTAACGACATACTGCAACCCCAACACGCTTGCCAAGTGCGAGCATAGGAGGTCACACCCGAATTTACGAACGGCAATCAAGCGAACGGCCTGCCTGATTGTAAGCAGCTACCGTCACTTATATACATCTGCAATACCATTAGTACTGTCAATGCGTTGCCGACCCTTAAGGACTCAGTTAATCTCATTTTTAAAAGACCCCATGTCATAGTTATGAAAAAAGACCAAATAAAAAAGGTCGTTCCACATTTTTACGGTATACGGCAAAAACGACCGCTTAAAACGGACGATGCGAGGTGTCAAAGTTTGCAAAATGTGATGATGGGCATTAAGACGAAGTTGAGACGTGCGATTGAAAAAGTAGTTATGTGGAATATTAAAGATTTCTGCAGAGCATTGCCCTGTATACAATCGATTAAATACACATAGCGAACCGATGTGTCTTCGAATGCTTAAAAAAATTCTGATTGTCAGTTAGTTCAGGATTTGGAATTCTTCTGTATCATAATTCGTTCCTTGTCTATAACTGTTTAAACTGATTAACTCCATACTTCATTTTATAGTGAGTTACTTTGGTCTTAATCTTGGTAAACGTAAGCTGTCTGTCAGGTACCTAACATTCTCTACCATGTGACAATAACCTTTTTAAAGCAGTGATAACCGGACGGTAATAGCTATGGACAGCCGTTCCAAAAGTCCATTGTTCGATCTCCATCGCCGGCTTCACCGCATGGTGGCACCGGAGCTTCACCAGCAGCTAGCTACCACCCTCAAGTAAAAAATGTGTAGCCTAAAACCTAAGTAATTATGCAACTTTAGGCAAATGAGACTCAACAACTGTATATCTCAAGGAGACGGGCTCAGAGCAATGCATCTGTTTTAGGCAGAGGTTACCAGTTAAATTAAGGTGGGCCTCGTGCGTAATCCGTCACAATCCAATAAAAAAACATGTAAGTGCAGATGAAACAATTTGGTTTAATTTTTGTTTGTTAAAACGTGACCTGATCGAGAGTGTTCATAACTGTACGTCAAGAAAATCTGTTCAGGCGATTAAAACCATTAGTTCTTTTCTAGTTGATAAAGGGATGTGATGGGTCTGATCGATTGGAAATTTTGTATCATGTCGCTTCAATGATATTGCAAGAACGTGATAAGTTTGACCTGATGCTGCAGTTTCACTTGGAATCTGTAATATATATTACTCTTCAGCAATTTAGTGCCGAGGTATCAATCAATCGTTTATTTACAAGAATATATAGTCATAAAAAGGCTTAAACACTATGGCGATTTGTTCTTGTATTCTACAGGGGGTGGACAAGGGCCATTTTGGGGCTTAACCCACATGAACTGTGGATTGAAGAATAAACCAAGTGTCCAAGTGATTTGTGTCTTGTCATTTGCACGGTACCCACATGAACGCCCACGTTATGAGAACTCGGCCATTAATCATCCAGATGTCGAGAGAACACTCCTTGCTATCTACTATCTATCTATCTGCGACATATATATTTTTTTGTAGATATCTCTACGACGTGGAGTTTGGTATAATAAGGTTGCCAACTTGGCTCGATTTTGCCGTGAATACACTTCGCTTTGCATTTTAAAGTGTTCGGGATGGTCTTTAACAAATAGAGGAATAATAACAAATACTTTTAAAATATTTTAAGAAAACATCAAATTAATATTTTAATAAAACACTTAAAAAGCGGAATTGTCACTAGACATATTTATATATTTTTTAAGTGTTTTATTAAAATATTAATTTGATGTTTTCTTAAAATATTTTAAAAGTATTTGTTATTATTAAAAATGGATTTCCGCAAAGTAACGCCTGAATCTATTCATTATCTTGAATAGAGGAACGTCTCTGATGTACAAGCACGGTAGCAGGAGAATGTAACATGCTTTGAATATCGGTCGGCAGCTATCCAGAAAACAAGCTTAAAATATTGCGCAGATACAACGTTTCTGGATTTTGAAAATTCTAATAATGTCAATAGTTTCCCCAAATAATTAATCCAAAGTTATGGATCGATGCCACAAAGCCATAGTAAGCCGTTAGCGCAGCTTCCATCGAGACTGTATGCCTAAGTTTTTTTAAAGCAAAACACAGAGAGTGCTCTGACACACTCGATCGACATGCATTTTCCAATTAAGATGTCTGTGTAAATTTACTCCTAATCATTTAATATTATCAACTTCATCAATTTGCCCGTTTTTAAAGATGATTTTAATGGTAATAGGATTAGTGTTTTAGAAATTAAATTGAATTATTTTTGTTTTGCTAATATTTATGACAAAGTTATTACTGTTCATCCAGCTGATCACATCTTCCAGTGTTTTTTGGACTATTTCTTATGTTTGCCCTTTTTGGTCACAGTTTACATTTATTGTGGTATCGTCGGCAAAGAGAGTACACATATGGGAAATAACTAATGGGAGATAATTGATGTAGATCACGAATAACACTGGTCCAAGAATACTGCCTAGAGGAATTCCAGAGTTATTAAATAGTGGAGTTGATCAAATTTTTTTTTGTGTAGTTATAATAGTTTTAACTAGTTCCGTACACTGCTTCCTGTTTTTAAGTAACTTGATATCCATTGTAATGCCTTTCCTCTGATTCCATAGAAGACTAGTTTTTGCAAAAGCTTGGCATGATTTACGAAGCGGTCGAAGATGTTGTTCAGGCTTCTAGGTTAGCCTGAACAACATCTTCGTCCACATCATCACTTACCATCAGGTGAGATAGTGGTTAAAGGCTAACCTATCAGGCATAAATAATGCCTTGCTCATGTCTAGGAAAATTACTATTATTGGAATGTCCATGTTTAAGTTTTCTGCAATATATTGTATTAGATTAAAACAGGCGAGTGTCGTTGAAACCCGAATTGTTATTTCTGTAACATATTATATTTTGTCAGAAAACTATTTACCTAATCGCTTTAGCACAGCTTTTTCAAATATCTTGGTATAAGAGTTAGTGGTCTATAGTTACGGGATTACTTTTGTCTCCCTTCTTAAAAATGGGTTAAACAATCAGCTGTTCTGAAAAAGACCCTCAGTGAAAGACAAACTTATGACATGAGAGGTGGCATCATCTAAAATTCAGTGCTGCATCCAGAAATTGATATTTTTACTTTACCAAGTCTGTATATATTTGAAAATTATGTATGTTCGTAAAAAAATAGTAAATTTAAACTAAACAGTGACAATCACGATTACGACAACACTAGGAATATTATGTGGTTATACAGTTATAAAACAGCAGTGCCAGGATTTAGTTCTGCAAAGACAAATAAAAGGTCCTTCTTAGGTAATCGTGTACGGTTTTATTATATCTAAAGTTCCCAAACATATTACAACGCTCACAGAAAGAAAATTCAAGTAGCACATGAAAAACATAATGATTAAGAAATCTTACTACACAGTTTGTGATTACTTAAACGACAAAATGCCTGGACAATTCCGCCTCTGCAAAGCTATCGCCTATGATTTACGTAATTTAAACAAATATTGTAATAATTTTATTATATAGTAAATATATATCTATAAATAATACACCCATACTATCTATTAAACGTCTTTTAACGATGTGTTAAAATGTGTTACTTGCACATAACACATTGTTAAAATACGTTTAAAAGAATTGCCCATGGCCCCGAGTTTTTGGCCCGTTCCTCTTGCAGTGGCTCTATACAATTTTTTTTGCTGAACGTTGCAGTACAATGTAGAATATTTCATTATTAAAATATGTAATTGACCTTCATACAAGTGACGTAGACGCCTAAATTGAATAAATGCCCGGCGTTTATAATTTAAATTTATAAATGCTGAGCAAACATGTTTTAAAATAAGATAACACAACATTTTATAATGAAATTGTTTGACGTTTCAGCTATTACAGCAGGAAATGAATCGAGTTATTTTCAACTTATGTGCACTACAAAACAGTAGATATTCATTACCTCAGCAATGACCGTATTGTTAGATTCATACACCCATTCTGTACATTCCACCAGCACACTGCTAAAGCTCTCGTTAGTGCATCTTGAGCCTGGAGTATGTTCTTCTTTTAGCAGGGGCTTGGAGCATCGGTCTATGGAAGCGTTGGGCCACCAGCCCACTTCGAAAGTACTGTTCATTCCTTCACATTCTGGTATTCGACATCTGAGAATTTTTGTAAGCAACTACAGTTTGTGCAAAAAGAGGTTTGTGGAATATGACAGCACCGAAGAACTATGTAATATACTTCCATATCTAGGTTAGTTGTGCAGTAAATCAATAAAGCATTAGACGGTGACGTTATGGCTTTGAAAATAACACAATTGTTTGTGACTATTGTGTCCAGGCATTTTTTGATTGAATGCACAAAATCTACAGCCAACAGAGCAACAAGTATATACTTACTTTGAATTTCTGATTTATTGAACGAGTACCGAGGGATCATTGGCATTGGATGCTTATGACTATTGGATTATAATGACTCGGATGTTTGAGAGATCATATATGGATGTTAATGGCATCTCCATATTTAAAACTATCCAGTAGCTTTTATAATTAATAGCTTCAGGCGTTACTTTGCGGAAATCCATATTTAATAATAACAAATATTTTTTTTTATATTTTATGAAAACATGAACATGAAAACATCAAAAAGCCCGCCTTTATCTTTATATAGACTTGAGTAGAGTAGAATCGAAACGCGTCGAAAATTCTTCCGGTCTGGCTGCGTGGCGTTTGTGACGTCACGTCGGCTTTACAGGAAAATTAGGCGGAATTGTCACTAGATATATTTTTGTATTTTTTAAGTGTTTTATTAAAATATTAATTTGATGTTTTCATAAAATATTTTAAGAATATTTGTTATTATTAGTAGCTTATATTACATTTATTTAATAATAGAGGAATGTTGTATATACGGGTATCAGGTTAGTAGTTATTTATGTGAAAATTTGTATGCATTGTAATGCAGTGCTATACTCACAATATCATGATCACTTGGGTTTTTAAACGGAAAGAAGTTATTGGTACATACCTATAGTTGATATCTCCGGCGGCAAAAATATAGTTGACGTTGATCATGTTGATGAAAACAGCGGGTAAACATAACAAAACAAACTGTATCACTTGATATTTTCCAAATTTCTCCATTACATTAGAAATTTCTATTTCGGATTTTTCGTGATTTTTAGTATTTTTCACCATTTTTATGTAATTACGTTTGAAATTCTATTAGTTAAAATATCTAGTAAAGTGAATAGAAAATATAAGCGCAAAATTCTTAATATTTTAGAAAATACCCAACTCACTGTGAAGCGCCTATTTTGGTAAATGTAACAAAATATAGAAGATGCGAATAATCTGTCATCATCAGTAACATGTGGTATAATATAGGCAAGGAGATAACTACACAGAATTTGGAAAATTTGAAATTATAACATTTTTGCATGTTGTTCATAATAATACAATACAATATTATGTTTTATTTTATTATGTAATATATTTAAATATTTTATCAGTTTGTGAGTAGGAACATTTTTACTTACTTTTATTATTTAATCGCACCACCGTTAATTAAATTATGTTAACTCCTTTCCATCCATAGGTTGTCTGGAAAAGATCGCTTCTAAGCGATAAGACCGCCCATTGTACAACATTATATTTAAGCTAATATTAAGCTCACGTTTTTCTTACATTTGCTGTACAATAAAGTGTTACCTATCTATCTATCTGTCTATGTTTGCATTAAAATTCTAGTCTATAATTGTAAGTAATAGTAGTAAGAAATGAATATAAACCAATCATTGAAAGACATATTTTGTATTGTGTGCAAAAATGCTATGTAATGTTGGCATAACATCTCTAAAAAGTATCCATAAAGTGAACTCTACCAGAGACTTATTCACAACTGTCCAGTAAGAAGCGAGATTTTAAATTTGGAATCTCCTAGTGTCCAGTAAGTAAGTATGTAATTTACTTACTGGACAATTGGTCATCCTCTTTAGATCTGATAAGAAAAAAAAACATACCAGACACTGATTAGAGTTTAGCCATCATAACATAACATGGTTATACGAGGGAGGCTCCAAATATATAACTATCTTTCTTTTTGGTATGACATTTTATGAGATAGATGTATGTTTGGAGCCTGAAACAGCCATTTTATAGTCTATGATTTAACGCGACGCAGAAAAAGTATGCACGTTGCGTTTTGTACTTAGTAATGTTGTAGAAGTATAGTGGGGGATTTTATGTTTGTATTTAGAATATCAGTTTATATATCATGTTGGATTAAAACTTTCCATTCTAAATTTTAATATATTTAGGTTTGCAATAACGCCTGCTATGCGAATTACATTACATTTTATATGATAGAAAAAAATTAAGTCATGTGCGGGATGTTATCCCGCTTAATATTTATCCGACTTAATATATTTGTTTATATTCTTTGCTATCATATACTAATGATTTTGTAATTTCTGTTCTAAAATTAACAAGGAGTATCGAAAACAATATTTTTTTACTACTACTTAATGTAATGTAGACATAGAACAATGTTCGAAACTAAACGCAAACTTTTTGTAAAAAAGAACAACGACTAGCGCGGTATTTCATATTCAATTGCGACAATCATGGTTGCCAGATGAGGCGAATTATCGCCATTTAGGCTACCTTAGGGGGTCAAATGGCGACCAAAAAAACCAATCGGCTACCAGTAGCCATTTAGGCTACCTAGGAAAATAAGAACGGTCGGTGTAGGCTACTTCAGGATTACTACAATTCTATTAAATTATTTCTACAATTCTATCATTTTATTTCATGATAACTGAAAAATGTAAAGAAAAGTAATAGATACGTCCACCGTTTTTTCATCAGGGTCTTTCCATGCTCCTTGCTTTCTTCTAGGTATTGCATCTAATATCTGTAAAGTGAGATAGAGACAGATTCATCCGGGTAGTAACTCATTCTAACTCGCTGTATGATAGATACAGTTCAAAATCAAAACACGAAATCGAGAGTATAGAAAGGCTACTAACTTCATTCACAAATTGTAACTAGCCGCGCGCGAAATTTTATATCACTTGTTTCCTAAATTCTTAATTAAGTTGAATGGGAGAGAATTCTTTATTACTTAATACTTTAATACAGACAAAATTTATATTTTTACATCAACCGTATTATTTTGTATGACATAACATAAATATAATGTATGTATCAAAGAAGACCGATTGAAGCGGCTGGGTCAACTTCTTCCGCTACCACTTCTAGTAGGAATGAGGATTCTCCCGTCTATAGAGATGGGGAATATCTGCAGAAGTTTCTGCAGATATTACCTATTATATTATTAAATTATAACAACAGGAAATGTTTAACAATTATAATACCTAGTATGTTAAGTAGGTATCAACCTACATTAATATATATTTTTTACAACATAGGTACCTAGTTTGTTTTTATTTGAGCTAAATATAGGCTACTTTAACAAAATCTTAGGAGAATTAGGCTACTTGTGAAAAAAATAAAAAATAGGCGATTTAGGCTACATGATAGGCAAAATTAGGCGACTTGAGTTAGCTGATATCTGGCAACCCTGGCGACAATTATGTATGTGTTTCTGTTGCATTGACCGTGGTCACGAGTAGACCACGGTCAATGTAACTTGATCGAAACGTCGAGGTTAGTCAAAATATAATTATTTTGATGTTTATTCGTGCGTGAAAAGACCCGTTTAGGATTTAGAAACATGAGCTTAGTTCACGAAAGTTTAAAGAAAAGAATTGTGTATGTGTTTTGTTTATATGTATTTGTTGTTAATCTTTCTTTAACTTTTGAGAAAAGCATTATGCATGCCTCAACCAGTAAACAAGCCATCCTGGCCTCGAATGTAACCGGACCTCACTTGCCGTTCGGTCCGGTTAACTCATATTTGGCCAAGAAGGCTTACTTACAGTAATGTAATATTTCAACGCACGTGCTCGTAACGGGCCTTTAAATGCACCGATTTTAGTGTCATAATGTAGTCTATTCACGCACGCGTGCTTTTTTCTACTTTACCGCACTTGTGTTTTACATAGAAAAATAAAACAACTTTTCCACACTTTTCACCAAGGAGGTTGTAGTTTGCAATAAAAAAGATATGTAATAGAAGATTATGATACATGTGAAGTTGCTCATTATACACGAGGCTGTGTGTTGCACCCCGAGCTGTAGGTGAGGGCGTAAATCAGCCGAGTGTATAATGAGCAACTTGGTCACAAGTTTCATAC
Source organism: Plagodis pulveraria (assembly GCA_963890685.1). Taxonomy (NCBI): domain Eukaryota; kingdom Metazoa; phylum Arthropoda; class Insecta; order Lepidoptera; family Geometridae; genus Plagodis; species Plagodis pulveraria. The sequence goes on from OY982968.1 coordinate 4,977,916, forward strand.
GCACATTTTCAACACCCTTGCGTGGAAAAAAAAATATTGCACAAATATATTTTACAAACAACATACGAAAATTATGGAAAATTGCGCGCATTTTTTTTTCGCAAATGTATGATGGCTGATTACATACAAACCTCTTTGATGTCACAAATCTGTATTACCCGGTTAAATTGAAAATGCTCTGTTTACACGCATATAATTAGCAGTTAGGTCATAGAACATATAATAATACTACGTATAGAATGGACACTCCTCTCCCCCCACCAAAACGAGCCGTCCTCACCCCGCCACCGATTCTGAGCTGTAGTTGAGCTGACTTGAGTACGGGACGCGCAACTCGCGCACGATGACGTGACGACGAAACGTGACAATTTTACGAGTAGGTATTTTTAAAGTTGAGATTGATGCTCTTGTATGTACTCTGTTTACGGTTGCTTATCAACTAAACGAGAAAAGGATTGTTTGTTGTAAATAATGATTTTTTATTATACGAGAAGAACATAAATTACTTATTATTGTGATTGTAGTTATTATCATTACTTGTATAAAATGTGAACTTGGAATGATACTTTTTGTATAGTGTAGGTATCTATTATTGTATAAGTAATGGAGTGAAATGCGAATTAATGTTACCTACTCGATTGTGTGTTGCATATTCCTACGTCGCGTCGTGGAGTTGGATTGTTGTGCTTGAAATCTTTCTGAAGGAAGGTAAGGTACGCATTACCTATGAAATCAAATAAGTCATAATAACAGCATCAAAAGATTGTTAGGTGGATAGGTACAACAATTATTCATACGATGACAACCTTAGACTTCACGCACACATTTACGCGTGTACAAAAACAACATTTGTGTAGTGTCTGTGTAATAGGTAGTAAGAACGCGGCTTTTGTATAGAGAATGCGTCGAGTGTCCAGGCTGTGGTTAGGTACTAACTTAACTTTGTAGGGGTAGTTCTATTACGCACTAGTGTATAATATTATTATGGACGAGGGTGTCATAGTTCGGTTAATGGCCCTAAGAACGATTTATAAAGCTCACTTTACGAGCATGGGTGCTGAAAAGTATATTCCGATTCGTTTTGTATTTTATCTAGTACTAGGTAAATATCAACAAATTGACTATGGAAAAATTGAGTTGGTTCGGTGTTTTCGCCAGGGTCATCTTTATTATAGAAATCTAATCTTATTTATATATAAAGCGAATTTTATGTACAATAGGTTTTAAATATATGACTAAAGAGGTAGTGCTCTTAAGATATAAGAACTGAAGGCGTAGGGTGGAGAGACGAAACGAGGTGTCATGAGAACGAAACAGAACTATGTAATATTTAATAACGTAAGCGAATTTATTTAAATAAATTCATATAAGAGTGAACATTTTAAAAACGGAAATAATATTTCAGATATGCACTGTATCAGACGGTTGCTACGTAGTAATCTATCTATACATATAAGAATCAAAGTCCTGGCTCACTGACTGACAGACAACGCACAGCTTAAGCCACTGGTCGCAGACTTGAAATTTGGAGGTGTATTTGTCTTGATGCGTAGGGGTGTATTAAGAAAGGTTTTTTGAAATCCAACCCCTAAGGGGGTAAAAAAGGCAGAAAACGTTTGTATGATAGTTATTTGTTTGTTAACTAACAGTTCTGAAAATGACTTTATTTTTTATACTTTATTAACTTTGTATCGAAAGGTCATTGTTTTTTAAGTGATGGTGATGAAAATTGGTATCTGGATTTATAAAACAAAAACATGCCAAAATAATATTTTTGGCAAGGGTTGATAACGGGTGAAAATAGGGAGGAAAGTTTGTCACCTGAATCTACACCGCTGGCGCTCGGCCTGTTCATCCGTCTGTCATATTGGTGTATCGTTTGAACCGTAAAAGGCAGACACTTGAAATTAAAGCAATTAAGTAATATATTAAAAAAATAAAAATAATAGCTTACTAATAAAACCATATTATAAAAATTAATTATATTATTGTATCTTTGTACAATTAAGATGATTTTCTAAATCAGTTAGATATAAAAAAACATATGATAGGTACTTTTATCACCATCATCTATTACCACGCAAGTGTAACCGCAGGGCGCAGCTAGTTACATAAAAAAATTGTATCGATACGATTTACTATATAAACAAAACAAAAAAAAACAAAACTTGTGTAAGCTAAATTTTAAAGCTGTGATATTTTTCTATCGAGTATTACAGTACAGCGGTGACCACTTGCCATCAGATGGGGTGGACAGAATGTTTGTCACCTTTCGTATAAAAAAAACACCTTACAAAATAATAGACGTATCTGCTTGACTAGTTATTACCGCGAGACTCCAAGATAATGTTCATTGCATGGAGGTATTTGTTATAGCATTATAGTATTAACTGTTGTATATAGTTATTATCTATTACGTAATGTGGTGTCACCACATTACGCTATATCTACATACTTTGCATATATGATTTGTCTAGAATTTTTTATGTTATTGTAACGGAACAAGCTCGAGGCCCACCTGATGTTAAACGTTAAACCTCTGCCTATAACAGATGTATTTCATCAAGAGTCATGAATTGTATTGCGCCCGTGACTATGAGACACTGTTAAGTCTCATGTGTCTGTAATTTCACTGGCTCTCAAGGACAGCTGCTGGAACACACCGTAAGGTGCTTGGCTGCAGATTTTTTACTTGAGGTCTCTAACCAGGCGGGCACTTGCAAAACACCCTTCCGCCATGCGGTGAAGCTCAAGCTCGCGGCGGGATTCGAACCATGGACCTGAAAACTTAAATTTATTAGAATTATGATGGCATACTATGCGTGCTAGTTTTTGTTGTGACATGTTTCACTTGTATCGTTCATGTTCTGTATTTTTCTAAGCTGACCCATTGAAGCTTGAAAAAAATATTCGCCATTGTTCGCAGTTTTCTGATTGCACGTCTTCACGGGCTTACAGCACATATTCAAATCAAAGTCAAGATCATTAATTCAAAATAGTTGTCGACGACGCTGTTATTAAGGTCAATTACAAACTTTAATGTTGAAATATTCTACATTGTGTACAGAAGGAAAGCTTCCAAAGTCCAAATTTCTTACGTTTTTTCGTAGAGCTATCACTCAGTTATTGAAAATGAAAAACTGGGCAACTGCGTGGCAGGATTCGGCTATGAGCGCAGACGAGCAAACGGGTGGACGGACTAATCGATAGACATGACAGATGTCGAAGTGACAGGTGATATTGTATTCCTCGATTTTAGTTTCATATTTGGATACCAAATATTTTAAAAACTACCATGACATGGGTCTTAAATGTGACAGATATCAAATTGACACTAATTGTTATATATATCGATGTTGAGTTTATAATAGGTTTGCAAATATTCTAAAAAATATTAGGAAATAAGTTGAAATACAAACTGAAAATTTTTACATCTCATGACATTTTGACATCTGTCAAAGTAACATGAGATGTTACCTATCATGAATAAAACCAATCATGATAAGCGATAAGCACACTACGGATAAATATGTAGAAAAAACGGCCAAGTGCGAGTGGTACTCGCGCATTAAGGGTTCCGTACTAATCCTAATTTTGCAAGTTACAGACACTTTTCGCAGAGTCCGATTGAGCTGGGTAGGCGAAAACCTCGTGTATGGGAGCCCCCTTAATTATTTATTTTATTTTAATTAATTATATTTAAAGATAACATAAAACTAAATATTCTGTGAATAGTTAAAGCGTCTACCTTTCACCGTTATTAGTATCGAGCAAGAAACGGTAAAATAATCAAGTTCGTTGAATGGGAGCCCCCCATAAATTTTTATTTTATTTTTAGTATTTGTTGTTATAGCGGCAATAGAAATACATCATCTGTGAAAATTTCAACTATGTAGCAATCACCGTTCTTGAGATACAGCCTGGTGACAGACGGACGGACGGACGGACAGCGAAGGTCTCAGTAATAGGGTCCCCGTTTTTAACCTTTGGGTACTGAACCCTAAAAGGTGTAACTTTCATCAGGTACTGCTTTGATTTCGGACTCACAAAGTTGCAAAGCATACACAATCTTCCAAATTCAATAGGATTGTTGATTTGATTTGGCACTAAAAATAATCGCATCCGATTGTCGCGTCAAGGTAATGTTGTTGCGCCGTACGGTACACTTTTTAAACCACGCCCGCCGCGGTAAGGTATGTGTTCTGCTGTTTTTGAGCTTAGCTTACATTTAGTCACATATTTATTCGTAGCATATACCGTTATACAGAACAAGCCAACAGGCAAAGAACAGGCTACCAAATAATACATGTCTTCATACTGCTATAATAGTAGATTATGATACAAGTGAGCTAAATTGCTTATTATACACGAGGCTGTGTGTTACAGCCCGAGCCGCAGGCGAGGGCGTAAATTAGCCGAGTGTATAATGAGCAAGTTGCTCACGGGTTTCATACAGTCCCACCAACTTAACTTTTTAGGCGGTAGAAAAAAGAACTACAACATTCCTTCAAATTGTGACAGTTTGTAGTTGATTTCCTTGACCAGCAGCGCCCTCGCGAACTGCACAGTTAAGTTGGTGGTACTATACGCACTTTTTCAACACCCTTGCGAGGAAAAAAATATATATTGCACAAACGCGATACAAACAACATACGAAAATTATGGAAATATAACAGCGCCATCTACTCGCTTCTTACTAAGCTATATCATAGATGTATATATATCATAGTATATATCATAGATCTATGGCTATATTAAATAATTATTATCTGGAAGTGTCGAAACCAACGCTCCTTACTGAATGTCTCACTAACAATCCACAAGATGTCGCAAATACTAGAAGGCGATAACCGAGGTTATACAGAGAGAAAGACACCCATTTATGCATGTTTCCTCGATTTGTCAAAAGCTTTTGACCTTGTAAATTATGGAAAAAGCTGAGCGAAACAGGCTTACCAGCTGATGCTATCTGCTTCTTTAAATACTGGTAAAATAACCAGATTAACCAATGAGATGGGTTGGCACACAGTCTGGTAGGTATAAGCTGGAATGCGGTGTACGCCAGGGCTGCATTTAGAATACTGTTGGGACTGCCACGCCTTTGCAGTGCATCCGGAATGTTTGCAAGACAAGTGCTGGAGTAGACGGGTTCCATGCAATTATAAAAAAGGTACCTACTTAACATTTACCAGGATAAGCGTGGGGATTATGGCAAACCCCATACAAGAAGCGTGTTCGTTTTTAACGGTTTTTGTTTGTGCTATATTGCAGTCCTGCTAAAGAACTCAATACAATTTACAATACAGGCTTATATTTTTTGTGTCTGTTTATTATGACGGAATAAGCACGAGGACCACTTTATGTTAAAAGTTTCTTGTGCCTGTAATTTAATATTTCATGTGACGTCATCTCCAGTTTTCCGAGACTTCAGGTCATCTTTGTGTCCGACATGAAAATGATGTTCCGATAAACCATCATCCTCTGAAGATGACATACGTTGTCGGAATCCCGCCATAGTGCCGGTGAGTTGTGAAGAGAGTGTTCTGCAAGGCGAGGACTGGAATGGCTATAGGGTGGATGGATGCCATTTCCGGGGTCACCCCCATAAACTGTGAATTGAGGAACAAACTATGTTTTCAAGTGTCATGTGTCTTCTCATTTGCACGAGACTCACATGTATGCCTATGATTAGAAAGCCCTGCCATTTAACCTGATGTCGAGAAGAAACTTTTGAATGCTATACGTCCGACGAATAAAAGGGGTCACCATACAAGAAACATGTTTGTTTATAACGGTTTTTGTTTGTGCTCTATTGTTAAAACGGTAATACATACAAGCGTCTTACTTAATATCATTATAATCTGCTACTTTGTGACGTCATCACTAGTTTGTGGCAACATCATAAATATATAATTAAATATCCTTTGAATTAATGTGTGGTTTTAGTTTGACCTCTATATTTATCCAGTGCTGCTTGTTAATAAATTTGTTTGTTTGTCGATCCTTGCCAGACTGAAGACACGGACGTTGATTGCCTCAGTTAATGATAAAACTGTACTGAATCACTGCAAAGATATTGTCCTTGCGCCAGTTAAGTAACTGACTACTGGTTTTGTTTAAAAATAATAATTTATTTAAACAAGCAAAGTGACAACATAGTCTTTACAAAAAATATTTGATTCTATTTTGCATTATCTTAACCTTATATTCTAATTTTCTGTAATTCAGCATTTCCCCACCAGTGCCTCATGTCCTACTTAGTTATTGCTGATCTCGCGGTGAGGTTTTGTTGATGAAGCTGATTTGGGTGTATTGGGGTTCCTTAACTAACGCGTACCCATCGAGATAATACGTTACACTAGTAGTATATATAGGTCAATGCGCGTACCCGCTTTCTGTCTAAACTTACCCTAAATGTCTGAGATACCAGATCTCGTACATACAAGTGAAGTTAGAACATCTTTGAACACTACAAACGATGTGATGTTCCAGGTATACGCCGCTGGAAGTTTTGCTGTGAACATCACAGGGACGATATGCGTCACCCTTGTCGAAAACCAAAATTAGAATGTAATAGGAAAGAGAGGAAATGAGAGTAGGAATGTACATATGCGCTTACAAATCGTGCCAAATTCAATCAATAGAAAAATAATGATATGTAAAAGGTATGTGGAACAGAAGAACATAGGATACATAGATCTAATACAAAGAGTGATAAATGCAATCATTAAACAATGTGTATAAAAAAGTGTTTGAATTAAAAAATGTTTGCAGTCTTAAAAAATTAAGTTATACCTAGATAAAAATTTAAAAACAAAATTGCTGAGTCTGTACATGTGTACATCTTCACAAATTCAGTTATTTTCACTATATTTTTCACTATAATCTCAACTTCTTTAGGTTGACCTACTTGTACTGTCCTTCAAATAGATATTTTAAGTAAAGTCTTGTCAAGCCTTTTCATATATCGTTGACCACATCGTGTAACTCAGGGTTCTTACTTTTATTATTTGCAATCACATCTTTGTCTGCACTAACACTTTCTTCAACTTGCCTGATGGTGTCCATCAGGGGAAGGTCCTTGGTCTCTGGAGTTAGGGTTAAAAGAACCCCGCTGAGGAGTGCAGAAAATCCAAAGAGAATGGAAGGTAGGGCTGGAGAAATTGGATTCTGAAAAAGAATTTGTATCTTCAGTTCTATTGCTATTTATATGGAATAGTAAGTGAACATCGTCGAGAAAATCTGCAAGCGCTTGAGCTGATGTCTGCATATCTATATATTTTCATTTTGTTAAAAAAACACTCAAAACTATATAATACACTACTGCTACTACAACAAAAGCATTCAAGCAACTTAAAGACTGCAATAGAGGGACGAAACTGTCAAAATGTTAAAAAAAAATAATGTCGGTCGTTTATTATCAAATAAATAAGTAGGTATACATTGCGAACAGAATTAAATAAATTTCCTTACACTGTGCTGTTAATATCTTCATTAGAACAGTATGCTATAGTCTTGGTCAAGAAAGAAAATCTTACTTATTTTAATGCCTATATCGAGCAATAACTGTTAAGTGTTTTTTTTTATATTGTCAGACAATATGGGATTTGCTATGGTCGGAAAATCGTTTAAGTTACGTTTCAGCACTGTGGAACCATTTATAAATATGTATCAAACGGAGATCGGACGCCCAAGAACTGTGATACGAACTTACCAATATAGGTGTGAGTGGAGCCAGCATACCGCCGACCCTAGATGCAAAGGCACCAAATCCTAGCAGAGATCCACGTGCGCTGGTCGGGAACAGCTCCATAATGTATGTTATAGCGCCCGTGAAACAAACTGATATTAGCATTTTTCCGATCAGGAACAGGAAGATTTTAGTCCAAGTGTACACTGAAATATGGCATATTTTAGAAATAAAAATTAACACACCTGCAACCCCACATCCTCAACCAGTGGAGTAGGTGGTATCTAAATGCAGTTGGAACTGATTACCGGAAGAGTTGTGTTTGCTACTTTTAGATATGGTTTCTAACTATTTTCCTTTGATGAGGAAACATGGAGTAAAAAAAACACAAGACCTTCTATATAGACATACAATCTATAATTTATATAGATAATACTTGGTATGTTTTTGTTGTTTTATTGTTTTTTTTTCCTGCTAAAGTGAGCATTTGACCTCAATCTCTCTGTGTTGTGTAATATTTCACTGAACTATAAATAATAAAGATTTATAAATTATGTAAACCTTTAGGGGTGAAAGTAATGACGAATGGAGTTTAACTGAATAGGATCCAGTTTCCTGATATGAAACCATTAAAACGACAGCGTTGCATCTTGAGATTGCGTCTTTGCGTTCATAATGCAAAATAACTATTAATTTATGAAATTGATAAAACATAGCACAAATACTTTGAAGTGCAGACTATATATTATTAGGTATGATACTTATTATTTACCTGTCTATATATATCTAAAAGTGATATGTACCATGGAATAATGTCATAACAGTAGCAAAGTAAATAAGTTTTCTATAATATTTATGTTTTAACTTCTACTCACTTTCTGGCACGTATCCTGTGCCAACGCACAATCCTCCACAAACTAGGAATCCAATGAGCAGTGGCATCTTCCTTCCGATCTTGTTCATCAAGTATAATGAGATCAGTTCACCAGGAAACGACATCACAGTTTGCAAAAGAAAGTTGGTATACTTATTCCCGGGCAGGAACACTGAATTTATCATCATCCCGTAGTAGACAAAGCTAGCAGTGAACCGACAGACAAATGCTACAAGCACTCTTTTCATGATCTCTTTTGAGGTAAAAATTTCTCTTAGCCCTTCTCTCTTCTCCTCAGCACCAATATTAAACTTGTTTTTTAGTTTAACTTCGTTAAGGCCAGATAACTCTTGTCGATTGATATTAACATTGTTCATTTCAGCGACAATCAGCATAGTTTCTTTTGCTTTTTCAGTTCTTCCATTCAGGATCTGCCAGCGAGGGCTTTCTCTGATCAGGAATACGTAAAATATGAAAAGGATGGAAGGGCTGTTGATTATATAGATGAGGGTTTTCCAGTAAGGTACAAACATGGCGATAACTGCGAAGAGACACTCTCCCACGTAGATAGCATAAGAGAAGACGACTCCAGACATAATTCTGCTTTGCTTGCCGCACATTTCTAACACTGAAATATAAATCATATGAGAGATATTAATTAATTTTATATTAGCATATAGTTAGTGCAAACTTATAGTCTTTTAAAGAATTAGAAATATAAATAATTCTGTAAAAGGATTTCTATTAAAGAAATAAAGCAAAAAAAATAAAGTACTGAGTTCCTCAAGCGACTCTGCCATTATGACTGTGTCATCGGCGAAATGAAGGCGAATTATTTATGTTGATGCCGAATTATTTCTTGTTCAAGTGCTTAAAAACGACCTCCAACACAAGTGAGAACAGTTTCGAGGAAATAACGTCTCCCTGCCTCACGCCTATCTTCTATTTATATAAGAATCAAAGTCCTGGCTCACTGACTGACATACAACGCACAGCCGAAACCGCTGGTCAGACTTGAAATTTGGACAGTCATTTTGTCTATATGCGTAGGAGTGTATATGTATATGGTGGGCTAAGAAAGGATTATTTGAAATCCAACCCCTAAAGGAGTAAAAAAGCATGAAAGTCCTTTGTTTTTTAACTTATAGTTCTGAAAATTAGTATTCGGATAGGTCACTCAAAATAAAATTTACGTATTCAAAAATTTTTCAACAGGGATGAAGGCTGTGAAATTGGGGATGAAACTTTGTATGGAAAGGTCATTGTTTTTGCAGTTATAGTGATGAAAATTGGTATCTGGATAGAGTTTTTAAGCAAAAACATGCCATAATAATATTTTTTCCTAGGGTTGATTAGTAGGAGTGAAAATGGGGAAGAAAGTTTGTCACCTGAACATTAACCTGTGGCGCTTATCCTGTTCGTCCATCTGTAATATTGATGTATCTTTTGAACCGAAATAGGTTGAATGAATACAATTTATATTAAAAAAAAGCAAATAAAATCTAGCTTACAAATAAAACTTTATTATAAAAATTAATAATAATATTGTGTCTTTGTACAGTTGAGATAATTTTCTAAGTCAGTTATTAATCTTATAGTTGTTTTTTCTTACAAATTTATTTTACAAAGCATGGAGAGGACGCTACGCGCTGAAAATCGTATTTCAGATGAGACGTCCGTGGCGCATCGAGTATGACAGGCAAGTCGAGTAAAGTGTTGCCACTTTCAATACCTGTCCTATTTACTCTATAGGACTCAGGAAGTTCAGAGATTGTCAGCGATGTAGTGGGTAATTGGCAAGAGTTTGCGGTATTGTCTTATGATGCTAAGGGCCTGTTTCAGAATGTTCGAGTAATTTCCGGCTATACTATCCAAAACATAAAATAACAGAATGATAAAAATGACAGTTCACATGCAGCGCGTTTCAAGCTTTAACCGATGGATAGGGTAAATCGATGACTGTGAAACGCAAAGATAGTGTTTTATTTATTAAATATGTTCTGGGTAGTATAACCGGAACTTACTCGAACATTCTGAAACAGGCCCTAAGTGCAACGGAGACAATTTCACCATTGCGGCTGAGTGCGTACTCTATCGATTTTTTACAACACATGGGGCACTATGTTTGAACTGGTAGCCGCGGGGCAAGTATATAAGTATGTTTTCAAAAAGTACCAGAATGGAAAACTTTATGGTAATTTTACCATCGACCTATAAAACGACTACGATTAAAGGGGCAAATTTAAAAGGATTAAAAAGGAACCTATTTATATATGGCACGTTTTACACGGATCCCAAAGACAGGTAACGGTTCCTGAGGGATAGTTCACGCGGGCGAAGCCGCGGGCAAAAGATAATAAAATATACAAGAAAACAATTATTTAGTTACAATAATTTTGTAAAGATACTTTTACGTAAATTAATAATGCTTTTTCATGTTAAATAAAATAAACACGTTGTATTTATTTTAATTTAAGTGATTGCCTTTTTTAGGGTTTCGTACTTCAAAAGAAAAAAAAACCCTTATTAGGATCACTTTGTTGTCCGTCTGTCTGTCAAGACCCTTTTTCTCAGGAACGCTTGGAAGTATCAAGCTGAAATTCATATGAAATACTCAGATTTACTGTCCCTTGAAGCTGTGAAAAAATCAAACTTCTAAGCCAACGCAATCAAAAGATACAGCCGTTTATGCCGCATGTTCGACACTCGCAAGGAATCAAAACCTACAGGGTAATTCCCCTGAACTCAGAATCTTGAAATTTGGTATGAAGCAACGTCTTATAGCACAGATAAAGAAAAATTGCGAAAAGCATAAATTTTTACTGCTATCATATTATAAAAGTATTTTTAATAATTTTAAAATGTTATGGATTTCATTTAGCACCAAAAATACCATAACTTTTACTTACATACCTACAGGTGGCAGTTCGCATGGTGGAAGGGCATTTTGCGAATGCCCGCCTGGCTAGCGACCACCCTCAAGTAGAAAGTCTGTCGCCAAGCACCGAAAGGTGTGTTCCGGCAGTAGTCCTTGAGAGCCAGTGAAATTACAGGCACAATGAGACTTAACAACTATGTCTCAATGTGACGGGCGTAGTGCAATTCGTGAGTTGTCATGAATTGCAACTGTTATAGGCAGAGGTTAGTCCACTTAACATCAGGTGGGCCTCGAGCTTGTCCCGTCACAATAACATAAAAAAAAAAGGGTTTGTACGGAACCCTCGGTGCGCGAGTCTGCCTCGCCCTGGACCGGTTTTTTTTATACAGAGGTAATTTTTTAATAGTCCAAATCGTCTAACTCGTAGCTGTAGAGTACCGCCAATGTCGCTTAATACTTACTGAGGACCATAGCTGCAGCATAACTGCCTCCAGTGACGGCTGCTTCACAGAATTCTATCGTCACGTACATGTAGTAGGAGGTCGCGAGGGTCTTTAGCTGCCCAATGCAGCCGCACACAACACAGAATATAAGAGTGGGCTTACGACCAAATCTGGAAAAAAAATATAGGTTTATGTCATATGCAAGCTGATATAATACTAGCTACCCATTCCTTTAATTGTGAACACATCATGAAATTTGGAAATAAATATCAGCTAATAAATACAAATTCTATCAATTGATCGTTGAAACGGAATAGCTAAATCTTGATACGCGAATTTTGCGTTACGGAGCAACCACACCACCAGAAGTACTCCTGGTGGTACGGTAGGTCCGTAAGGATAACACCAACATATTGTATAGAGCTATTTAAGGGTAGTTTTCAAATAATTGCCGTTGTTGACAAAAATGTTCTGGAACTGTTTAGTTTGGACGGCATTTAAGTTTAAAAAATATGTTTTTACCTAAAAAGGAACTGGCTTTATCCAGTTTTTAAGCCAATAACACACAGGTTACTTAGATACTGGCATTTGCGATTAGAAAAACCTTGATAAACTAAAACATAAAATTAGGTTTTTAACATGCATGTATGTATCTAGATTTTAAATTTAATCTGGCAATAATTGAATTAGCTGGCAAATATAAAGTTTATGACAGTTATTCGATTTAATACCCAAATATATCGTAACCAATAAATATTTTTGAACTGTTTATCTGTAAGAGATTGCTTTAGCGACAAGAACATCGATTGTATTGCCATTGTACATATTTGATTAGGTTATATTAGGTTATATATTTATAAATGAACACTTAGGTACATTTAACTTCTAGTGTAATATATATTTAATATGTTAATCATTGTTTTTGTAAATGTATTATTCTCATTTTTTTTTTGTTCGTATGCAATAAAAAGTTATAGTATCGTATCGTATTTCACTGAATTTTGTCCTCACCTGTCAGTCATCCATCCAGATACGAGCATGGAAACCATCATTCCGAAATTGTGGATTGTGCCGATAAGGTTAGACAGCCATGGCTGACATCCTAGGTTCAGCTGGAATGGGAGGAAAAAAACTTATCAGGACCCACGGCACCTCTCAAGCTACAATAAAATCCTCATGTCTCTTCTCCTGTGGCTGTGGCTTAAGTACAAGAAACCGATGACAGCATCTTCTGTAGATCTATCGACATACTGCAACCCCAACACGCTTGCCAAGTGCGAGCATACGAGGTCACGCCTGACTTTAAGGAATTAAGGTTTTTTTATGCATTTTTTATGTTATTGTGACGCAACAATCTCGAGATCCACCTGATGCTAAGTGGACTAACCTCTGCCTCTAACAGATGCATGTCGTCACAAGTCACGAATTGCACTGCGCCCGTCACCATGAGACATAGTTCTTAAGTCTCATGTGCCTGTAATTTCACTGGCTCTCAAGGACGAACACACCGTGAGGTGCTTGGCGACAGGTTTTCTACTTGAGGGTGGTTGCTAGCCAGGCGGGCATTCGCAAAATGCCGGCCTTTAGTGTGTAAGCTGAATTAAACTACTAACCTACTTTTTTTTGTAAACCAAATCCCGAAATATATACCTAATTATTGAATTAGAAATCATATACACATGAAAATATAGACTAATGAAAATCATCATATATTTCTTCAACTCCGTGAATAGGGCTGGCTGGGGTGTCCAGCTCATGACCCCTGAGGATTCTCTTGCATTGTACAGGTATTTTTTGTCGTTCCCGCTATTACATCAGGAAATTAATCGAGTTATTTTCAACTTACGTGCGCTACATAATAATAAATATTAAATACCTCAGCAATGACAGTATTGTTAGATTCATACACCCATTCTTCACATTCGACCAGCACACTGCTAAAGCTCTCGTTGGTGCATCTTGAGCCTGGAGTATGGTATTCTTTCAGCAGGGGCTTGGAGCATCGGTCTATGGAAGCGTTGGGCCACCAGCCCACCTCGAACGTGCTGTTCATTCCTTCACATTCTGGTATTCGACATCTAAGAATTATGTAAGCACCTACAGTTTTACGCAGTGTTTTAATTTTTGCTCACAATTAAAATTTGTTATTTCATCAAAACGAAAAATGTAAGTCCCTTGACATACTAAAACATTGCAATATAATGTGGGTTTGTTCAAGTTGCTACTTGTCACCAATAGCATTCAATGTAGTATAATTAATATTTTAATTGACAAGTTATTAAGTCATGAAAAAAGTGGGGCTATCGGTTTAAGATCAATAATATATAAACAGAATCCATCTTAGTTTTTCTGACAACCTTGCAATACTGACATGTAATCCAAAACCTACGAATAAATAATGTATTATTTGTAGTCTACGAATAAATAATGTATTTATTCGTAGTTCGTAGTCCAAAACAATGTCAGGAACTTATACGAGAAGTGAATGAGTTATGTGCATGGTCGAGGAAGGGTTGAGAACAAAACCAAGTAAATGCCACTGTCTGTGTCTGGGTAGATGGAATACCAAATTTACCTCTTACGACCGGGACTCTTGATAGGAGGTGAATGTGTATCCACAAATGCTGAAGCTGTGCCATTTAAATTTCTTGGCAGAAAGATAGATCACAAAGGACTCACACCATCTCTAGACGCAGTTGTCGATAGCTTTCTAAAAGACCAACAACCAATAAGTAACATTAAAAAAGCTTGAATATATGACAAGTACTTAACATCACGTCTGACTTGGCCTTTTCTTTTAACAAAGCTGGATGTAAAGATCATAAGGACATTGAATTCATGGTTGGGGCTCGCACTTTCGGCAGACCCATCTACTCTACTTAGGGATCAAACTAATTTTGGGATGAAATTAAAAATCCGTCTCCTGGATAGGGGTAATTATTCACGTCGCCATGATAGAGTCCTCGAAATCATACATGAAACGGCACGTCTCTCCGTAGCTAGAGCAAAAAAAGGTTTGACCACGAATACACGACACGTCGATTTTGTAAAAGAAGGGAGTAGATGACTACAAAATCTAAATCCAAGCCTTACGCCATCTTAGGCGCAGCTGCCGATTGGACTTGTTTGCTGGACAAACACTACAAGATTCCTGAGGACGTTGGTGTTTCGTCTTCCAGACCAGACATATTTCTGTACTCAAAAAATGTAAAACGCATAGTACTTATAAAACTTACTGTGCCGTGGTAAACAAACGTACCTAAGGACCACACAATAAAAACAAACAAGTATGTTTAACAAAAATTAATTAAAAACGGTTATGTCGTTAATCTGTATGCTGTAGAAGTTGGAGCAAGGGGTGTGTTTTTGTGAAAGCCAGAACGGCGGCTGATTGTCGTTCCGCCGTTCTGGATACCTTGTCCTTTATGCTGTGCATGGCTGCGCTGACGAGGTCCATGAATGACCGACCGACTCGGCTTCTCTTTTCTTCCGCACTGAGCTTCTGCCTCGCTTCGGCTTTTTTGGCATCGATTTTCTCTTGAAGGCGCTGTGATCCTGTTTGTGTACTCGAGCACGATTGGAGGCTTGTGTTGTTTGTGGTTGCAGACACGGTGGGTACTTTGAGGTAACTGAGATCTTCCCCTCTGTCCTCGTACGCCACTATGTTGTGACGCGCTGAGGCTTTTATGCACCCGATGTGATCCGCAACTTCGCCTCTCGAGTACTCGATTACCATCGCGTCTACGCTGATTATGCGAGGTGTTTCAGCAGCGCCTTCATCTGCCTCACCGAGCTTGGCAAGCACTTCATTTGCGAGAGAAAAGGGTGTCCGCCCGCCCCAGTCGACTAGTACGATCGTTTTGTTTTTCGATCGCACTAGTCGACACTGGCAGCCGGCTATCCTCGTCTCCGAAAGCTCGTTGTATTTTTTTCGCTTCATGGTGGTCTTTGTGGTGCTTCCGTTTAGCAGAGATGCCAGTCCGGGCGATATTGCAACGCGGTTTTTCGCTTGCGCGTTGCAATAACTGATGCCGAGTCTTTCTTTGTTGTTATCCATAAAGAGCGCCACCCCCCTGATCTTGATCCCAGGCTCGCCTCTCTCTCCGCATTATAAAAGCTGATTTAACTCAGTTCTGCTTTGAGAGGTCTGCCTCGTACTAGAACCCGGGATTGTGATGCTCGTGATGGGTGTGGGCAGGGGTTCCGTGCGACGGGTTTGTGTCTGTCTTTGGGTGCTGTGTAGTTTTGCTGCAATTTTGAAAAATTTTTCAGCATAGTCGAGGAAGTATGTCCTGCCCTCCGAGTCTGCTAATATGTACTGCAGACTTTCTTTAGTGAGCCTAGTGCTGGTCTGGGTTTCTAGGTCTTGTTTTGCAGCGAGAAAGCGAGGACATTCCAGGACTATGTGCCATACCGATTCTATTACATTGGGATCGCATTCGCAATCTGGGCTTTCTAATAGTCTGAACCGGTGCAGGTATTCGGCAATGCCACCATGTCCGGGCAAGACTTGCACTTGTTTTGGTGTCAGCTTTATGGTTCGAACCATTCGGTATGCCTTATCGACATGCGGTAAGAACCATTTAGTGACGCCGCCTGTGCTGGAAGAGCTGTACCTGTCCTGCCATTTGCGGACTGTCTCTTCCCTGATCTTTCTCTTGACGTAGGACAATGGAACTTCTGCATCTGGGTTTGCCTGTAAGGCCGCTGACTTTGCCAGTTCATCGGCTCGCTCATTCCCCGCGGTCCCTACATGCGCTCTTAACCAGAAAAGTCCCTCCGCACTCAGCTCTTGTATGCACTCTTTGATCTGTTTCGTCAGGGGGTGTGTCAGTTTGGGATTTTCCAGCAGGTCAAGCGAAGATCTTGAGTCGCTCAAAATATTGACTACTTTAACCCCGCTGGATTTTACTGACTGAACCGCCCTGAGGAGCGCATATAGTTCCGACTGAAATACTGTGCAGGAGGGATCTAGATTGAAGGTGGAGAAACACGATTCTTTTCCTTCCTCCCACCAAGTGAGGGCTGCACCAACTTTGCCCTCAATTTTGCTACCGTCCGTGTAGATGTGTGGACCGGTAATTTGGTAGGATTTCAGGGTTTCCAGACTCGTGTCCTCTAGGACCTACTCCTGGGTTGCAAGTCCCAGGCCCCTCTGGCTTCTTCCTCTCCAACGCTATGGACCCGGCACCCGCTTGGTGAATCCATGGAATGCTAAGAAATTCGTCTCTCTCACGCATGCTCTGCGGATTACATTACAAAAATTAACGTAAGTTTTGCTAATTTTGGGTATTACAAACGTAGCGATTATTGTTACCCGCGTTGTAGAACACGCAGATATGGACCTTATTTAAACTGTCGTTGTTTTGGAAACTTCATAGAAACTGAAACTGAAAATATCTACGTGTGTGAACACTGAGCCTTCTCAGGTCTCACTTCGCTAGGGTATATAGTCCCTAGCCTTGCCATGCGCTATATGTTGACAGAGCGCGAAGCGTTTCCATTTCAGATGGGGTGTCTGACTGGATTCTGAATTTCCAGTCGCTCTCTTCTACAAGCCGCTTTTTGTGAAATTTTGTGAGCATGTTCGTTAATAAGGTACTGTACAACCGGATAATCCCTTGCTGAACACATCCTCCCCCAATATGGGGGGTTTTAAAACCCAAATCAATAAAATTTCCAAAATCCAAAATCCCCACGCTTGGCAGGCGGCTTGGGGATCGCAGTGTGACATATCAGTTCCTCAGAAAGCGCTGATACCCACCTTCTGGTGAGTTACCCTTAGTAACCTCCACACCCACGGATAGAGATGGGGGGTGTTACATTCTAACCCGCCACCGTCCCACGGGTTAGGTATATGGTATTTTTTTTCTCTTTCAGTTTTTTTAATTTTATTAAAGCAGCGAAAATATGGTAGTTACAAAAAGAAAAAAAATGTTGCGTGGTCTGAATTTCTGATTTATTGAAATTAAAGAGTGCTGAGTAAGGATCTTGGTTATCACATATTGGCATACGACTCGCAGATATGTTTGTGCAATCATATTTGGATGTTTGTGGCATCCCCATATTATATTATTATGACGCTACAGTAGTTTACAGTCCCACCAACTTATCTGTTCAGGCGGCAAAAAAAAAGAATTCCTTCAAATTGTGACAGTTTGTAGTTGATTTCCTTGACCAGTAGCGCCCTCGAAAACTGCACAGTTAAGTTGGTGGTACTATACTGTAAATTGATTTAATAATAGAGGAATCTTGAAGATAGAGGTATAACGTTAGTAGCTATTTATGTGAATAATCTTACTGTAATGCCGTGTTATTCTTACAATATCATGATCTGTACTGTACTGTAACAACCGACTCGTCCACTGCTGAACACATCCTCCTCTATTAAGGGGGTATGTGCCATAATCCCCACGCTTGGCAGGCGGCTTGGGGATCGCAGTGTAAGATGGCAGTTCTTTAGAAGGCGCTGCTGCCCACCTTCCTGTATTTTTCCCTTAGTCGCCTCTTACGACTCCCACGGGATGATATATGTGGTGCAATTCTAACCCGGCACCCCACGGGGTATCATGAGCACTTGGGTTTTTAAACGGAAAGAAGTTATTGGTACATACCTATAGTTAATGTCTCCGGCGGTAAAAATATAGTTGATGTTGATCATATTGATGAAAACAGCGGGTAAACATAACAAAACAAACTGTATCACTTGATATTTTCCAAATTTCTCCATTACATTGGAAATGTCTACTTCGGACTTTTCATGTTTTTTAGCATTTTCCACCATTATTATTTCTTTTGAAATTTTCTAGGGAATATAACTAGTAAATTAAATAGAAAAAAGCGCAATATTCTTGATATTTTATAAAATAACCAACTCACTGTGTTGTGCCCACTTTGGTAAATGTAACAAAATATAGAAGATGCGAATAATTTGTCAACATCAGTAACATGTGGTATACAATTATAGGCTAGGAGATAACTACACAGAATATGAAACGCTTGACATTTTTTTTTTCGAGTTTTATTACTAGAAAACTAAATACTTGGTATGTTCGCTTTAGCTAAGAGTCTAGTCTCTAATAGTAATAAGAAATAAATGTAATAGTAAGTAATAGTAATTATAAATAAAGATGGACGGCCAGAACGTACCTCGCTAGATCCAGGAGGTGTCTCAAAATTAAAGATTATAATTTATTATATAGTATTTATTTCATAAATATGACACTTATTTTTCTATTAACACAAACGTTACTGCAAGACAAGCCATAATAAAAATGATATTCCATTTCTAGCAAAATGATTACGTACACATATTTAAACTACACAAACATTCCGAACGCATTCTTTATTTTTATAAATATAGTACCACCAACTTAACTGTGCAGTTTTCGAGGGCGCTACTGGTCAAGGAAATCAACTACAAACTGTCACAATGTGAAGGAATGTTGTAGTTCTTTTTTTTGCCGCCTGAACAGATAAGTTGGTGGGACTGTACGTTCCTAATTCCCTTTTCTAAACTAAACTGGCTAGCTACCACCCTCAAGTAGAAAATCTGTCGCCAAGCAGCTAACGGTGTGTTCCGGCAGCGGTCGTTGAGAACCAGTAATTCTAGGTTAGCCTGAGCCACATCTTCAACCACATTACTTACCATCAGGTGAGAATTGGTCAAACGATAACTTATGCAACATAAAAAAAAATTGTTCAGGCTAACCTAGGATCTGTATTTTTATTGGTATGCAATGAAGGGTATATAAATGCAACTAACGGTCGCCCATTACTCATCCAATTCAAGCCACGACCGCAGCAGACGATGTTAAACCTATGCAAGCTCCACTACTAGCGCTTCCTTCGCTACTATGAAGCTTTCGTAATGTAGTATATAAAAGCGGAGGTATAATTATTAATATTAATAATTTTAATAATAATGTTATAACTATTATTATTAAAATTTAAATATAATAATAACAAATATTTTAAAAGTATTTTAAGAAAACATTTAATTAATTTAAAAATATTTGTTATTATTATAAATGGATTTCCGCAAAGTAACGCCTGAATCTATTCATTAAAATTTAAATAGCTTGGTAGTTTTTATTAGCTTCTAATTCATTAGAAATTATTAAACACCTTACAAAATAATAGACATTTCTGCTTGACTAGTTATTACCGCGAGACTCCAAGATAATGTTCATTGCATGGAGGTATTTGTTATAGCATTATAGTATTAACTGCTGCATATAGTTATTATCTATTACGTGATTTGGTGTCACCCACCATATCTACATACTTCGCAAATATGATTTGTCTAGGAACTTACCTCGGTTCATTATATTTTATGATGGTATAAATCATGACGAAACAAACAGAGGAATTTCAAATCGCAGTAAGTAAACTGCGTGTTGTAGATATCAATGTGTTTGCCACCCTATCACAAGTATCAATAGAACTCTGTGCGATTATATCCGTGAAATAATTACGATCATACTTATTTCTAACGCCAAGCAATTACACATTGTGGTGTTCCGGTTTGAAGTGAGTGACAGTGAAATCACAGGCGTACGGAACTTAATAACTTTATGTCTCAGGGTGATGGAGGCAGTGCAGTGCGCCACTTATTACGAACTACAACTGTTAGAGGCTGAGGTTACCACTTAACACCAAGTAGGCTTCGTGCTTGTTCCATCACGATAGCAGATAAAAACCCGAGCTTTAATAAAAATCCACGGGATTCAAAACCCAGATGTAACAAAAATCCACTAGAAACAAAAGCTATGTCTTATAAAAATTATATGTACTCGTTGCGCAGGTACCTCTCTATTTACTTTCGAAGATTTCTGTGGTTCTCAGAACTTTTCACAGAAATCTTCTAAAAAAAGAAAGAAGCTTTAAAATAATTACATTGTGCCATATTAATAAAGAATATTATGCCATAGCATAATTACATTATATCTCTTTGGAAATTATTACTCTCTTGGAAGCTTGTTATAAAAATATACACAATATACACATATTATACGCGTTTCTTTTATAAATAACTTTAAGACGTGATGCCTTATTTACTTGTTTATAACTTTTGTATTGAGTCTAGCTTTCTCATCTTGTGCATGGTGGAAGGGCATTTTACAAATACAACAAGTAGAAAATCTGTCGCCAAGCGCCGAATGATGTGTTCCGGAACCTGTTCTTGAGAATCAGTAATTCTAGGTCAGCCTGAACAACATCTTCGACCACATCATCACTTACCATCAGGGTAGATAGTGGTCAAAGGCTAGCTATAAATAAATAAAAAATAATATGTTATGTATCTATGTTATACAATATTTACTATAATGATTACCTTAAAAAAGGTATATTAGCCTAAATATAACCTTGTATCGTCCGTAGATTATTTTATTTGATTTAAACGTGGTTGCACGTAAAAAAATACATAATTCGTATTATAAAACAAACAAAAGTACGGCACGGGATCCCAGACTATACGTAAAATATGTTGAATTAATAAAGGCCTTGAAGCAATTGTCATTGCTCAACCGTATGTCCTACTAATTGAAAAGAAACAATCGACATGACCGCTATTTGCTGCCACGACACCATCCTCCACCACTGCTTATCGAAGCTCCAATTATACTCCGGACAGCCTGTTCTCAAGTTAAAATATTTACCACATAAAATAATAATAATGTTTATTTCTTAGCAGTCACATATATAAATAAAAGTACACAAAGAAGTAGTGAACAAACATTGGAATTGGTAGGCTATACAATTTCACAATATAAAAACAGGGCCCTACCTCACAAACTAGTTTTTAACAAACTGTATCTTGTGAGACAGTGTTCCTACACCAGCTAAATATAGCAATAAATATAGCCCAATATGCCACACTATTCTTCAACTAAGTTCATAGCAATGAACTTAGCTAAAAAAAGGCGAAATATTACGTATGTGACTATGATGGATTTTAAATCAGGGTCACCCTAATCTTACTATCGAATGACTAAATTTAAAATAACTGATGGACATTATTTTTCTTTTTTTTTTGGTCCCACGACACTGCTGCCACCGGTTACTATAGCAACCAATCAAACCAGCAGTTCCATAGAATTAAGAGGCCTTGTGAATTTTCAAGTCACCCCAGATTGATTTAGGTTAGATTTGAACATGAAACAATCTCGATTATTATTACCTTTATAAAGGTATGTTAAAAAGATCGGAATATTGAAATTTTGGGCCTGTTTCAGAATGTTCGAGTAAGTTCCGGTTATACTACCCAGAACATATTTAATAAATAAAACACTACCTTTGCGTTTCACAGTCATCGATTTAGATTATATATATTAAAACCGGAATTTACTCGAACATTCTGAAACAGGCCCTAACAATGAGATAATAAAATTTTCAGGGGAGTTCCTGATATATTATTTCGAATAAAATATTATTTAGATGTGTAACTTAAAAAAACAACCGTAATTGAGTTATGACCGAAATAAGACACATGTTTACTTAAAATGAATATATTACCACAGAATAAAACATTACCTACAGGTGTCGTGCTCAGAGGCCACAACAACTTAAACATTGAATTCTTTTAACTTTTTATTATATTTTCCATACTCTGTTTATTTTTAATTGAATTTATTGATTTTCACGGACTCCAGGGTCCGTGCCATTTTTGAAGCTAACGAAGTTATTAATTATACCATTGTATTACTATGAGGAACATTCTTACATACTTAGGGGAAAACACAGCTATAAGGGATGCTAATTAGACCTAATATATACATCTACAATTAGATACAAACAGGTTTGCAGGCATTCTAAACGGACCAGTGTCTATGGCTATACTTACCTATATTGAGGTAATTAAGAAAAGCGCAGATGCAAAAAGTTTGGTGGATCAATTAGGGCGCAGACTAAGGGAAAAATCGGGTGACTCCCGCTCCGGCTCGTACCTGGTGCAAAGGTTGGCCATCGCAGTCCAACGAGGCAATGCAGCCAGCGTCATGGGCACCTTTGCGCCGGGTACAGTGAGGGGCGGGTTATTTGAAAATATTTAATTTAATTATATTATATTTAATTATTTGACAAATTTAAGATGAATGTTTATTGTATGTTTTGTTTCCAAATAAACAAGGATTTATGAATGATTAAGAAACAGCACGTACAATTCCTCAATTCTATTCTATTGTTAGTTAATGCTGATGGCGGAATGCTGCTGCATTCCCGACCCGGCACGGACATTATAGAAGACCTTGGACTTGAGCTTCACCGCATGGTGGAAGGACATTTTGGAAATGCCCGCCTGGCTAGCTAATTAAGTAGAAAATCTGTCGCCAAGCACCTAAACGTGTGTTTCGGCAGCAGTTTTTGAGAGCCAGTTAAATTACAGGAACATGAGACTTAACATACGTCTCAGTGTGACGCACGCAGTGCAATTCAATTGACTTAATGCACCTGTTATAGGCAGAGGTTAGTCCACTAAACATGAGGTGGGCCTCGGGCTTGATCCGTCACAATAACATAAAAAAAAGGTGCTCAGAGGCGACAACTACTTGAACATTGAATTCTTCTAAGTTTTTGCTATTTTTGCTATACTCATTTAATGTAAGAAAGAAACAGCACGTACAATTCCTCAATTCTATTCAATTGATTGTTAATTAATTCGATTATTAGTTAATGCTGATGGCGGAATGCTGCTGCATTCTCGAACCGGCACGGGCATTACAGAAGACCACTTAATATATGGATAAGTCACGTCTTGGGCAGAATCCTTTTTGTGAAACAGTAAGAGAAGGATTCGTACACTTCATGCAGTCCTCATTCCAGAATGTGTTCCCGTTGGAAGCACAGATCGGGTCATAAAACTCGTGGCCGTTGCATGTTGCAGGGGGACAGTCTCTCAGATCATCTCTACTGTAGCCGAGAGTGGTAGCTACAGCCAGAAGTATGGCTAGAACGACCAGATCTGTGAATATAATAAAAAAATCAATATAAGTAATAGTTAGCATATATGAAAATTTATATAAACATATGATGTAAACAAACAGAAATAATTCTAACAACTATAAACTAGTGGCTCTGTGGGCTAAAGATATATCGACTGAAAAGAGAAAAAATGTTTTTTAACGTTTCAATCATCATTATATATTTAATAAGAAGATGATGATTGTAATAAAAATTCTATCATTATTTCACACATTTGAGTGCTGAAGTCGGTTCCAATTTTTGGTAAAAAATATCACCCTATTTAGTGAGCCTTGCTACTTATGGGATCGATTGCCATTTACTGCCAATGACTATATTATTGTCATCAAGATAGGAAAATACTTTTCAGTTATTGCAGTGTTACTCAAAAACGGCTAAATCGATTTTGATGAAATTTAAATGGGTCTACACGGCAAGCATCAGCTTTCTATCTCGCAAAATCTAGCAAAATCGATTCACCCAATCAAATGATTGAGGTAACAAACATAAAAAACAGACGAAATTACTATCTCCTCCTTTTTTGGAAGTCGGTCAAGAAAATATATAATATAGTTAAAATGAAAGGAATGTATTACAAAATTACAAAGGAATGTAGTATTTTACTGGCGACGGCTTAGCAGAGGGGAATCCCAAGCTTTTTGTCTACTAAATAATCACCAAATTTATAATTCTTCTTTTATTACATTCTATTTTACATATTATGCAGCTTGAATGTTTATTTTATGAGAACTCTTATTAATTTAGAAATTACATTATAGAATCGCTCTCAATTGTAAGAAAACCTATAAAGCACTTTTTTCGAAATCCGTATACTACTACAAAACGTGACCCTATTACTTAGCCTCGGGTTTCCAGGCTGTATCTTTAAAATAGTAATAGATAGCTGAAATTTCTACATAATATGTTTAAATATGGTGGATTGCCTAAGCGAATATTATACCCGTTTGGGGGTCAGTCAAGGAAGCACTTTAGGCCCCACACTTTTTTTGTTTATGATAAACGACTTGCCGAAGACTGTTATTGCTGCAAAGTGCCTAATGTTTGCGGATGACTTGAAGTTGTGCCTTGCTGTGATTAGTATGGAGGACACCGAAACCCTACAGAGAGACATCGACTCTGTTTTCGAGTGGATGAAAAAGAACCTCCTGCCCTTCAATGCTTCTAAATGAAAGGTAATCACCTTCACGCGCTCCCGGCGTCCTCTATATGCTACATATTATCTACCTGACGCTCCTTTGGAAAGAGTAAATGAGATAAGTGACCTAGGACTGACATTAGATACCAAACTTGACTTTAGAATACACATGACGAGCATCTGCAAAAAGACTAGCAAAACACTTGGATTCATTATGAGGGTGGCTTCACAGTTTAGTGATAATACAGAGGCTAATGTTTTATACAACGCGTATGTCCGTAGCACTCTAGAGTTTGGAGCGATCGTATGGGATCCGTATGAGGAAAAATACTCGCTTACGATCGAGAGGATTCAGCGAAAGTTCGCACGATTGTTGTACAAACGAACTAATGGATATTATCCCTATCTGTTTCCCTCTATGTTTGTATCGGGTATGGTTGGATTAGACGCATTAGTTCTGAGACGGAAACTGCTGCTTGTAGTAAACTATATTTCTGTAGTTCACAATGAAGTAAACAACCAGACTGTAGTTGGTCGAATAGCACTGCAGGTACCGAGAAGGGGGGCTGAAGTCGCGCTGCGCAGAGTGCCGCGGATCTTAACATGGCCGCTCACACGTACCTACCCACCGAAATGCGCCTACTAATCGGGCGTGTATTGTCATAGTAGAAAGAGTGAGGAAGTAGGCCATCTCCGGCCCAATCCAAGATATAATTACCTACCACACTTGCTTGTCTTAGGGTTGTCACTTTTAGCAAAATTTTAATTCAGTGCCTAGAAATTGGCAAGGGCCGGGAAGTTGTATTTTTTACTTATTTTGTGTGGGTTCAAAACATTTATTATTATATATATGATACAATTCAAAATATGATTTTCTCTTACCACGCGATAGTGCTTGTAATAATATTTCGAAACATTAGTATCTATCATAAGAAGTGGAATAAAGTGATTAAACTATTACTTAACAAACATCGTAAAACAACCTTAAAAACTAACGCCTGTCTCTTAGACTATAATTAATATTTGTTGTTGTTACGAATGGTTACGATTCGACCTTTGCTCTATTTATCTTAGTAACAATTACGATTTTATAACTGTAAGTATTTAGTTACTATACCTACCTACAACACTGAGGAATCGGCATGACTAAACGTAAACTAAACAACAGCGGTATATCAATTGACAGATCAAAAATATCTAGGTAATACATTCTAGTGGGAAAGTAGGCCTGCCTAATTCGTCTGTCTGATAGAAAACTACCATAGTAGAAGGAGTGGGGAAGTAAGTTATCTTCATACAAACGCACCGCGCGCGGCTTGTTTGTGTGCGCCATAGTATCTATGCGTCCCGCTCGCACACTCTAACACAATCTTGACCCGTTTCTCAGTGCGCCAGTCGGGGCTAACACCGCTCAAAGTTTAAGCGTCACGGCTTTTCGGCACCACTAAATAAATTAAAAATTTGTGATAATCGCAGGAGAACTGCTGTGTGTTTGGCTGTTTAAACAATTCATCTACTTCAGAGCTGTTTCTGTTCAGATTACCTACTGAACAGGAAAGGTAAGCAAGTCACTTATTCTAGCATACCTATAATTTTTACTTGATGATGAGTGAGATACCTATATATTTTAGTAGGTAGTTTCATAGTAGAAAGAGTGAGAAACGGGTCGAGATTTTGTTAGAGTGTGCGTGCGGGAAACATAGATACTATGGCGCACCAATATAAGCCGCGCGAGGTGCGTTTGTATGAAGATAACTTACTTCCCCACTCTTTCTACTATGGTATTGTGCTCGGGGACATGCTTCAATATGACGAAAATGTGGATATGTTTGGAAAGTATCGCTATAATAATCAGACATGCATATTGGTATTTAAATTCTTATTATTTTGCATTAATGTATTAAAATTTAAACTTATAATTTTTATAATTTGAATTCTATTAATTTTATTTTAATGTAATTTAATTTGTATTTACGTTTTTTAAATTTAATTTTTTATTTCTATTATTATAATGTAATTTATTTGGGTCTTATTTATCTGCACTTGTATTTATTCTCCATACTATTAATTTTTAATTACCTACTCTATATATTTTCTCTGTATCAATAATTGACATGATGTGTTTTGGATTCAGTCTGTAAGCCACATTTACTTTTTTTAAATAAATTAATAAATAACCTTTACTTAATAAACTTATTTGTAATTCAGATTTACAAGCACGGAAAATTACACATGATAAATGTAAAGTATAATAAATATATAATACTCACAATGTTTCATGTTTGTTATCCGAGTAAACACTGTAGTAGGATGTTTATGGTTTGATTTACTTATTCAGTAATGATGTTGTTTACCTTTCAAATATAGAGGTAGGTAATGTTTGCGGTATTGTTAGTGATATTATCTTCGGGCGTAAAGGAAACATTTGCACATAATATACAAGCTCGTTCTCTGCGAGTACGAAAATAAAAAATAATACAGCAGAACGCCGATTATCCGAATTAATTAGGACTCGGATAATCGAAAATTCGAATATTTGGACATAGACTGGTAAAATCTAACTGTCACACAAAGTTTTTATTAAGTTACAAATTTACGAGAGAAAAACATATAGTCATGTGCGGGATTCAAATCCGCGTCCACCACCCCTATAGCCGGCGTATATATGCTCTGAGCTAACATGACAATGACACATAACTCAAATTTTCCTCTCGTTCTTTATTTAACCATCGTATTGGGATGGAGCGACACCTATAGTTCAACTTACGTTATACTACCAACACAAGACCAATTTTGCAATTGGTTTTAAACTTAACTGTAAAATTAAAAACTGTAATCTGCCGAGCAGGCGTTATTTCAAACATAACAATATTAAAACTTTATTAAGTTTAACAAACACAGTTCTACAATAACGCTCACTTGAACATGTTGATCACAGTAAGTTGGAAACCCATCAGGCCTTAACAAAAAGAAAAAAAATAACTGAAAATTCACGCCTTTTCACATAAAATCAGTCCTCAAATCGCTTAGGGCCGATTCGGAAATTGAAGATCCGGTTAATCGGCGTTCAGATAATCTTTTCTTAGCTAGGAGTAGGCATTAAAACACAAAAAAAATATAATATATTTTTTTTATCTTTAAAGCAAAAGAAAATACTTCTCAAAATCTTTCTTAGGACTAGCAGAAGTCAACCCTAAGAGGTTGTTAGCATTTTACCAAAAACCCTGTATTTACTTAAACAAATATCAAATATATACCAATCTACACCCTACCCTCATTGCTATCCTTGCTACGGCACACGCTGATAACCTTACCTGGTGGTTACCCCTGATCCCTACCCACACCCCAACGTTAACCCCTCGCTGTGACCGATGGCATGTACCATCAGAAACATCACAGTAGTTAAGAGAACACTACTAATTCGGAGGAGACCTTAGTGTTCGCTCTCAGAAACAATCGTTCGAGTTTACTCCAATCGGTCTCACTGAGCTTGAACTCCAGGCTCGGCGAGTGTACTTGTCAGTATCTTTCAATCAATATTCAGAGCTGAGAACGAACGATTGCGTTATGTATGCTCCATCAAGGTCAATTCGATGTAGATCAATGACATAAGAAAAAGTACAACAGAAGATAGATGAAGAGGGATATAAAAGGTGCAGCAAGCAAGTTGCAGCTTATTTTTCCTCCTCATGCCCACATTGTGTGGAGTCGACGCTAGTTATACCATAAATTCTATTTTCCTGTTCAATGTTCATAAAGATGATATCGTACATTATGAAAAGACGAGTGGTAGCTTATATTAATTTAAACATTGAAAGAGAATTAAGCTTAATAATGAACACCGTTTACGATTTATCAAGATAAACATTTTGAAAACCTACTTATAACATGGTTTAAGTTTTAAGTAACCTACGCCTAAACAATTGACTATTTCTGGAATAAATTAGAAGATGAGGTTGCAACATTGACACCATAACAAATATAGTCATAGAATATATGTACTAAACTATAGAACCGCAACCTCTTTTCACCGCTTTGACGAGTTCGAGCACAGCTGGAGTAACCGATTTGGTGACTCAGCTCGTCTCATTATCTGCCTCGAGGATGAAACGGAAGGCTCCTGCTCCATAACGCCAAACTCGACAAAGAATATATGTTTGGAGTTTGAGTCTAGACTCTAGACTCATATTTTGACATAAAGAAGTTTGAGTTGAAACTCGAACTCTTGTCTAAATGACAGCCTGATGCCATCCAGAGGTTCATCGCTAAATATGATTAATTAACACCGACTCTCAATTTCGGCTCCTATATTGAGTCTAAAGCCCAGCAAGCCTGAAAAAAGCTTGGTGTTTTGGCCAAGGTGAGACATTACTTCACACCGGGACAGATGCTTAATCTTTATCAAGCTCAAGTCCAGACGTGTGTGGAGTACTGTTCTCACCTTTGGGATGGTTCTGCCAAATACCAGCTGGAGACACTGGAAGCTATTGAGAGGAGAGCCAAGAGACTCATTAACGACGACCAACTTGTAAGCAAGAGACTCCAAAGTCTCGAGCATCGCCGCTAAGTCGCCTGTTTATCGGTTTTCTATCAGATGCATTTCGGGGAATGTGCCACGGAACTGCATTACTTGATTCCGCCATCCCCATTCTATAACCGGACATCCAGGGACACTCATAAGCGCCACCGCTATACGGTTGATTTTCCATTTACCCGAACAAAACGATTTGCGTCCTCGTTCATCATACGAACCGCCAGGGAATGGAACACCCTGCCCGAGTCTGTGTTTCCGGATAAGTACAATATGGGGGTCTTCAAGAAGCGAGTGAATAGATACCTTCCGGGTAAGCGCGCTCCATCATCGATCGCATCATCACTTACCATCAGGTGAGATAGTGGTCAAGTGCTACCCAGTTACCTATGTATAAAAAAATAAAAGAAAAATAATGCATGAAAATAGAGGTGAATACTATGGAAAATCTTTAACTGTAGAAGCAGTTTGTCTTTGCAAAGATCAACATTATTATTTAAAGCTTGCTACGCAGAAAATATTACAAACTATATACAACCTATAAGTCATTACAGACTCATAGGCAGTCCAAATGCTCCAGCCCACTACAAGTTGGCAGCGTGCTCCGCATGCTGGCAGCATTGCTCCGTTGTTATTCGTTACGCCAAATAAAAAGCGCTCTGATAAATATTGGAAAATACGATGAGTTCCCTTAATTTACCTCCTCGTCCACATAAATTTACTGATACGGGTTTTTCTATATGGAGTAGGCTTTGCTGGTACACCATGTCTTAGTGTTGGTGTAAATGCTAATGGTAAATACAGTAGAACATTAAAATATTATCAATTAGCTAGGCAGTAGAAGTTGTCACTACGATCAAATAATATGTCGTAGTTCAACTATTGTATTTTAGTATGTAAAATGTATATTGCATTTATTATATGTTTATTAGTTGCGTAATCTGATTTTACAATATGGGTTTTAATATGAATGAATAAAAAATTTTACAGGTAAAAATAATAATACTCAAAAGTATATTGCCACATATATACAGGGTTAATGGTAAAATGCTAACAACCTCTTAGGCTTGACTTCTGCTAGTCCTAATAAACATTTTGAGATTTTTTTTTGTGTTTGTTTAAATGTATTTGACGGAATAAGCACGAGGACCATCTGATATTAAAAGTCTAAATATTAAATTAAGTAAAATATAATATTTCATATTTTATATTACCAAGCTCGATGTAAATATTCAAAACTCTATTCAAAGTGAGCGCGGCGCAGTCGTGTTGCCGCGGCGGGCATCTCAAAATGTTTGTTAGGACTAGCAGAAGTCAACCCTAAGAGGTTGTTAGCATTTTTCCAATAACCCCGTATATATAATAATGATAGTAAGAATCTATTATATTCTTATTCTCTCCAACCAAAGGTTGTCTAGAAGAGATCGCAGCTTAGCGATAAGACTCATTGTACTGAATATCCTCTATTACCTGTCCTGAAATATGTTTATATTGGTGTGCAATAATGTATTATTGTATTGGATTGTTAAATGTCAAGCTGACCATATTATTTATTCTCCGTTGATCAGAATACATATATATAATATAGGCGGCTGGAGTAGAGTACAAACAGGTGATTGATTACTGAGTGTAAGCACTTTCGCAGTTTCAGCTAATTGCACTCACGTTGCATGTGTCCCTACAGATCTTTCAACAAAATGCTAATAAATCATACAAACAAGTGCATTAGGTATACTAAAAATATGAATTTTCAGGGACAAAGCAGATTCAACAAACTTAAGTACTACTTACGCAAATCCTAAACAAACACAATACATACAAAAACACATTATTCGTATCCTAACCAATCGATAAATATTCGAATAACGCTTTAGTTAACGCTGTAGTGATAATTGTTACAAAAAACAGAATCTGATATAAAACCTCTGCTCCAAAATACAGTGAAGCATACTGAATTTGAAATTGGAACAGAAATCAAAATGGCGATATCGAAGTTGACAGCTGTCTTGATGGTGGTGTGCCTTTTCGCGCTAGTCTGCGAAAGCATGGCGGATGGCCCTAAGCCTAAAGGTCCTAGTCAGCCTGGAAAGCCTCGTGGTGCTCACTTTGTGAAGAGAGACGCGGATTATGGCGATTCTGGAGATGCGGACGCAGATGATGGATTCCAAGAGTCTGCTGCGTACGAACGTTCGTTTGAAAGGCCACACAGGATCCGGGTGATGCCGGGCTTCCTTCATTAAGTGATCGTATATTAACTACTGGTAACGTGCAAATTATGTTAATGTATAAATAAGTTTTATTTGAATAAACTAAATCAATGTCTAGAAATAGTTTTTATTGAAATGATTCGCTTTCTTGTATACATTAAGATATGGTATATTTACAATAAGGTATATGTAATGGCATTTGTTTACCTCTGGCATTGAACACACATGTCTTGGTTGTATGTATGTAAATACTTTATATATATATGTATATTATCTATTGACTGGCCAAAAGATTCCGACGCCGGTAAATGGAACTGGGATAAACTGGTTCTATTACCGTTAGAGGTAAAAAATTAGTGCTCCAACAATTTTTAGCATTGCTTTTCGCTTCAAAGGCAACACAGAACTGTCCTCACCTACGGTTGCGCAGTGTGGTGGCCACGAACAAGTCTGGTGACTACAATAAAGTAACTGCAGCAAACCCAAAGACTGGCTTGCTCTTTGATCAGCGGCTGTATAAAATCAACACCATCAGCTGCCCTTGATGTCATCCTGGGCCTGACGCCACTGCATCTTCATATACAGCAAGAAGCGATGGCGGCAGCACTAAGGATAAAGTCAACAAACCAGTGGATAGGCACGGGACAAATCACAAACCATTGTCGAATACTAGACAAGGCCACTAAAATAATCCCCGAATCAAAGCAAGGCACTGACAAAGTAGCCAGTACCCACCTTGACAATAAGAAGTACAAACTGGCTACTGAGAACAGCGTAATGGCAGATCTAGTGCCGTCATACGATATCTACACAGATGGCGCAAAAAACAAGACTGGTGCCGGTTGCGGTTACTGCTCACCGGAACTTGTAATCTCAGACGCAAAAGAAGATAGAAGTCTAAATACATAGCACCCAGTTTAGAAAGTGAGCGTGAGGACAAGCTCATTATTTTTACTACAGACAGTGCGGCTGTAATATATGCACTCAGAAGACCAGTAACCAGGTCTAGAGTCATAGCTGAATGTCATTCTGCCTTACAAAGGCTATAAAAAGTAACTACAGAATAATGATAACATGGACAAAGGGACACAGTGCATGCAGAACAACAAAACCTGTAGAATAAGACAGAGGATTGTAAAAAGTAAAAATGCCATGATCCCAAGAAGCTGACAAATAACCTGCTGAAACTAAAGCGTAAGGAACTACGCATCGTAGCAGGCCTTATTACAGGTCATTGTAACCGGAATTACTTTCTGTATAAAACTGGAGCAACAGACAGTCCTCTATGTGGAGGCTGTATGCTAAAAGATGAGACCGTGGAGCATGTACTATTGCACTGCGAAGCCACGGAACAAATACGATTTACAACCGGACTACAAGAGTCATTCTCGTCGACGACATCTTCACATCTACACCATCACACACGTCACTGGAGCAGCTATGCCAGCGACCCAAAGTCCTTCTCCGCTACATCAAGGAGTTGGGATAGCTTGGGTAGAAGCTGGCGGGGGAAATGCACAATACACCCCAAGCGGGACGTCAGTGCAGGATATATCGCCCCCAAACAGAATAAAAAGGCAACACAGAGAAAAATTATATTTTAAATTTAATATTTTTATATAAAATTATGTCTATTAACTTATTCTTTTGTTCCTCCTAGGAAATTTTAAATTCCCATTATTTATATGTATTTTTTTAATATAAGCGCTTTGCTCTCAAATTTCTAACAGGCGCTGGAAGATTTTTTTTTCTATATTTTGATTTCTTTGACAGCTACAAAATATATGTAAAATGAATTTTGTTCTACAAAATCTGGGTAAATACACTTTAAAGTCAGCAAAGGGGCAGCAATTATTGGATTATCAGTGACACCACAGTAGGTACATATATAGATACTTATGTACTAAAGTGACCAGCCAACTTGACATCAGGATGGACAAACAATCACCTGAAATGTTTCGATTTATGTGTATAAAAACAGCTAAGCAGCCAATATCTCATAGTACTATGAGCAAATAGAAGCAAATAAGCCGCAATTATTGGCTACCATTAAAATTTACAACGTTTAACGTATTCATTTAAATTACATGGTGTAAAGATCCATATTGATCTTATATTTAATGCACAATGTCTTTAGGTACCTACATATTTAATAGGATCTGGATAAATGTTGTATTGCTTAAAATTGCTTCGTAAATAACCCATTATTTCTAGTTAAAAGTAATGGAAAAAAAAGGTTATTGTGGGTTATTCCTAAGAGATAGACATATCCATCACCATCATGGACTTTTAGTAAACCTTTTTAAGGTGTACAATATTGTAGTACATTATTTTGATCTATCTCGTGGGTTCAGCCAGCTTTTGCAACGCTTACATTGCAATGCTGGCTGAATCCTACGAGATAAATCAAAATTATAAAACGCTTACATTGCGAACGCTGGCTGAACCCTAAAATGTGTTTATTTACGACATCACATTAGAAACCTCTAAAATTATCAGTGTTTCTCTACCATATTATACATGTATAATCTTATATCATATGAACCTTCCTCTTGAATTAAAGAGTACATATAACTATTTTTTAATGTTTTTATTCGCCATTCTGACATCCGAGAGTTGTACCAAATGTGCTAATTTTGGATCATTTTCATACGAGTGCAAACACCTAACAAACCTTATCCAATTCAGTACCTGTATAAAATAAGAACAAGTATTTTGTTTGAAATTTTATTCTTAACTACCAAAATTGGAAATACATTAAAACATATTAAGTAACACAGTACAATAATTATGTCAATCAACGATTTAAAATAATACTTATGTATGTTGTTTTCATTATAAAAATATATATTAAAAAGTATAATAAAAAGTCAAAAGGTATTAAAAAATCGGTTCATAGAGAAACATTAATGTTTCTTTTTTTGATGTGAATGATTTTAAAGTTCTGTTATGTCTCAATATTATATAACTTCTTACTTTATATAGGATTATATTATATATTATATGCTTTCAAAATATAAGTGCATAATCACAATTAATGTCATGTTAAATCATACAAAACGACAGTTATAGATATGCATAAAACTAAAACACAGTAAGTACTTAGGTACAATCAATCATCAAAATAAAATACATGTTGAAATAAAAATTTAACTTAAATTTATACAATAATCCTAATCTTTGACCCAAACTTACTTGTATTTTCACATCATTAACACGTCTGTATAAAAGTCAACTGCATATTACAAAATCACAAAGCAAAAACCAATAAAAAGGATAGCAGTATATAAGCTATAAATGTAATCAACAAAAATCTCAATAATAAGTTCCTTCTAAGTAATTCTTTGGAATACAATTTAAAAGAAAAAAAACAGACATAATGTTTATAAAACATCGGTTACGAAATGTGGGGTACTTAAACACACAAGCATATATTTCATTATACTTACAGCACCGTCGATTCAGCGACATATATCTTATTATATACATTTGGTTACTGTGTTAATATATATAATTAAAAACAATTACTTTTGGATTACAGCTTTAAGTAAGTATATGACGCTAAGGGTCTGTTTCAGAATGTTCCAGTAAGTTTCGGTTATACTCTACCCAGAACATAAAATAACTGAATGATTAAAATGACAGTTAGCATGCAGCGCGTTTCAAGCTTTAACCAATGGGCTAAATCGATGACTCTGAAACGCCAAGAAAGTGTTTTATTTATTAAATATGTTCTGGGTAGTATAACCGGAACTTACTCGAACATTCTGAAACAGGTCCAACTTGGCAACTAAACAAAATGAGTATTTTGAATTCTCATAAGACAACACAGATATTCATACGAATACTATTCCACAAATTACCACAATTTAAAAGTAGACACTGTACAGAAGAAAATTTACAATTAATACAATTCTTGAGAAATGGGAAATGATAATTACCATGAAATAATTTATTTTGCGTAACAACACCTAATGAAATAACTATATGGTAATTATTATCCAGCTTTTGAATATTTAAATGCCATATTAACACGAGTTTTTTTTATTTTTTAAGTTTTTTGTAAAGTATTGATTTACAGCTTCTAGTTAGTATAGTCTTAAAGCTTATAGTAAGTATTGTAGAAGATATTAAACAACACTTACTAATGGTTATATGATCATAAATTTTATAATTTTTTTTGCTATCCAACGGGGCATTGCTTCCAGCATGCTGTGCACACTGCCAACTGGTAATGGACTGGAGTATTTGGATTACATGGAGCCCTCTAAGGCCTTTGGGTTGCTTAAATGATTTCAGTGTATATAGGTTGTAATAAGTAAATTTTGTTTAAAATGCTGGACCGACCTAATAAATTATTTTATTTGGTTTTGTTATGCATAATAAATGATTTTGTGGTAATTACCTACCTCGTTTCTAAAGAAAAATGATCATAGTACTTTTTTCAGAACAGTATGATCCATAGTAATTAAACAACTTTAAACGATTTAAATCGCGTATATTTATCATTATTTTTGTCCCTGCGTTTCAAACACTTTGCAGTGATCGTGGTCACGGGATGACCAATGCAAAGTGTCACCCTGTGACCACGATCCAGCAATAATCGCGTAAACCTAAGACAACAGTATGATCCATATTCGCAAATACTATTAAGGAATATAAATATTCGCGTATGAACCTAATCTGACTTTATAGAAACATTTAAATAATATATATATATTTATAAATAATTGATACAGATAGTTAATTTTTTGAAGCTGGATAATTACCATGAAATAATTTCATTCGGTTTTGTTCCGCAAAATATATTATTTCGTGGTAATTACCCCATTTCTCAAGTATTGTATTAATTGTAAATTTTCTTAATCGTAATCACCCCGTGATAATAGTGGAAATTGTTCAGAATAGAATCTAGTATTTTTTTAATAGTGGTTATAATAATAAAGATTATAAGTAAACTAGTTTACAACCACTCGGAGTCTCGGACTCAACAGGCCCAAGGACCAGAGGTACTTCGCCCCCTATCTCAAAATAACTATAATATTTTAAAATTATTTTCACCATATAGTTTGTATATAAACATATATGCTTACATTCCAAAAGCTGAAGGCACATCATGGCACTGCTTTAGGCACATCATGGCACTGCTTAAGGCACATCATGGCACTGCTTTAGGCACATCATGGCACTGCTTAAGGCACATCATGGCACTGCTTAAGTAATTATTTTAAACACTTAGAAACTAACTTAATAAGTATTTGGCACTTTTGAATTCACTGGATCTTTGGATTAGTAAACAGGAGACTCAAACCTTATAAATAAATTCTTATATTCAATACACATATAAGTATAGTTATAACAATATAAGTACCGAGTAAATTATCTTTATTCCTTGACAAATTAATACTTAAAACTAAGTGTACCTAAATGATTTAAAATTTAAAAAGGCACCCTATTCTACATTGATATATTATACGTATATACGGTTAAGTACATCTTTTGAGTAGTTAATAATACAGTTCGATGTAATTTTAGCACGAATTTACTTGACATATTAACGCACAACTTTTGCTTTGACGAAAAATTGTTTCAATCAATAATCACAAATTATCTGTTAATACTTAAATATATACTTTTAATCAGAAAAAAATAAAGTTTGGGAGTGTCTCTATAGTGCATTCCATATAAATGTAGTTTCCTCATATTTTAAATACCAAGAGTACCAACTCTGAGAAATTTTATTGAATTTTTGACCTAATCTATTATTCTTGTTTGCCAATTTTCCATTAAGGCCGACTAAGGGAAAAATATCGGAAATTGGGCAGCAACACCTTCTAAGGAACGATTATCTGATACTGCGATCCCCAATTTGCCAGAGTCGCCTGTGGCGAACCTTCTATTTTTTATTTACTTCATGTTACACAACCCTTAATATCGTAACAAAAGTGGGGGGCTATTTTCAGCAGTGGACAATGCGGCTGATACAAAACAGTACACTACCAAAATAATTACCCTTTTTCAGTTTTAAAGATAAAGAAAATAATAAAACAGTAAACTGGCATGGGTACCAGAAGCATACAAAATATACTAAAAGACTTTTTTTCTAAGCCTGATAGGTGAGCCTTTGACCACTATCTCACCATACAGTCGAAGGTGTTGTTCAGGCTAACCTAGAATTACTGGCCCTCAAGGACAGCTGCCGGAACACACCGTTAGGTACTTGGCGACAGATTTTCTACTTGAGGGTGGTAGTCAACCAGGCGGGCGTTCGCAAAATGCCCTCCCACCATGCTATAACGACTGCTAAGCTAAGACAACAACCGGGACCAACGGTTTAACGTGCCCTCCGAAGTACGGAAACGCTTAGTAGTAATGTCAATAGCGGTCACCGTTTAGCGGACGTTGCTTAACTTTGCTGATCGGTTAAGAACAGCTAAGCAAACTTCGCTACGAGCATAAGCAAAATTTCACCGAGTTGGAACACATGGTATTTAAAATATGACAAAGCTACGTTTGTATGGAAAACGTTGCAAAGACACATACATTGATGAATAACTAAGCAATTAATGCAATACTAAATAAAATTATGGCACTTATATGAAAATAATAAAACGTTTAAATGTCTAAATATACATATAAAATTCCATAAGTAAATCTAATGCCACTGAGGAGAAAATTCATTTAAAGACATAATATACTAGATTAGTAACACACATAAAATCTTTGATATATTTTTTCTAAATATACAATTCAGTATGATAGTGTTATCTCGTAACTTGAACTTAAATCTATACAATTTTTTCTTTTTATATAAATCTTATACTTAACTTTTTTTTAAGTATTGTATAACTTGTTATTTCAAGTAAGTACATATTATTCGATTACTTAAATAAAATAGAAAATGCCGGTTGGTAATCTAGTGCAAGTGCTTAGAATATTTATTGACATACTATGAAAAAGTTTCATTATAATATAGTAACTATTGTATTATTTGGTTCAATTTAGGTGTGTATAACAAAGACAATTAAAAAATATATACGTAGAAGAACTTTAAACAATGGAGGATCAAAACACAGCAATAAAGCTGTACCTATCCCTTTTAAAAAACAGTAGAATATCGCAAAGACATTGCCGCCATATGTTGACTATTGATTTTTATCACAGCGCGGTTCCGGCGTGTAACACAAAAGAAAAATAAATGTAAGAAAGAAACTAAACATACATAAAATAAAAGCAAAATAATTTCGTTCAGTATTCGCGCCTGCAGTAGTACCCCAGCGCGCGGCATTTCTGACACAAGTGCTGTGGGTGGATTTTCGACTGGTCACTTACGTCCAACCCATCTGGCTTCTCCAGGGGCCTCTGAAACATTACAAGAATGTTGTATGGTCTTATGTCATTCAGGCACATTTTTGAAATTATCCAAGTTGGGGCCTGAACACGCAAGAGCTCCACCTGACTTTAAGCAGTAACATCTGCCTATATATAAAAGGTGCATTTGGTCTCAATCGCACAGCACTGTGCCAGTGCTGTGCGTCTGTTCGTGCTGTGTGTGAATATATGTCCCAGGATGCCCGTCATCCTGGGACATATATCCAGTTGTTAAGTATCAATTTCTTGTAATTTTTTAATTACTTACTGGCTCTCAATTACTGCTTCCGGAACACACTGTTAGATGCTTGGTAACATATTTTCTACAGCAGGGTGGGAGCTTGATAGGCGAGAGTTTGGAATAAGCCCATCAACCATGCAGATATCTACTATAAAATATGTTACCTACTGAAATATGAAATATCTTGATAATGTTTTAACTGACCATGCTTTGATTTCTTGTTTTTATGGTCCGTTTTCCAAATGTTGTCAATGTTCTTTTTTATTCAAAATAAGTGATAAATGTGGTGCTGTTTTTATTTAAAAAAACACAGCTTTATGTGTGTCTGTTTGTGGCTACTCCCAAACGAATGACCTGATTTTGATTTATATATATTTGTCCGAAATGTGACTTGATCAAGACATGTTCTTAACTATGATTAAAAAAAACTGTTCTACTGTTTCCGAAGATCATCAGCTCTTTTCTAGTTGCTGAAGGAATATGATATTATGAGCAACTCACAGATCTGATCGATTCGGAATTAGGTATCCTGTTACTTCAATAATATTATAAGAACCTTTACCCGATGCTACATCATAAACGAACCCGCAAGAATGTGCAGGATAAATAACTCCCTATCAACTTAGAGTAGAGGGTCTCATGTTTGGGCCCATCAGAATGGTCTCATTCAATATTTTATAGATAACTATTCCCTTATATCAACCATCTGGTGATCAGGGTTGTTTGACGTCGGAGGATTTTTAATTTTTATATGTAATCTTCATTTCGGATAGAAAACGATAATTTCCAGCATATCTGAAAACCCACAACTCAGGAACTGGTGCATTTCCGTTTATGCGATGGAAAGGGTGCTAGACAGTAAAACGGCGTCATGGAATTAGTGCAGGGTTGATCGAATAAGCCTAGGAGATACTCGTAGTTTCATTATTTTTTGGCGGATGTCGTCACCACTAGAAAGACGTGCATTCAAACCGATGGACGAAAATTGACTGTCTAGCACCCGCTTCTACAGCACTATACATTTACAATGCTATGAAGCGGAATACCAATTGTATAATGCTATAGGAGTGGTATTCCGGGGTTGGGACGGGTTAAAGTCCCGTTGGAAGCGATATTTTTCCATCCAAAATAATTTATATGTATTGCTTGGCATGCGACTATGCTGATTCAATAATGCTAATTCTATTGATAAATTTATCCAAGACTTACCTGTTTGTGCGGAAACACGTTGATCCTGCATTTGATACATTCCTGGCCGTTGTTTGCCCACGAGTTGCCGCTCATCCACTTGCGCTTGCACTTCGGACACTTGTACTCCCCGAAGCAACGCTTCTTGCCCTGGTACGGAGTCAAGCCCTCGCCTTTTGGACGAGCCTGGAAATATAATTGGAAGGACTGTTTAAGTGGTATTTAAAATAAAATGAAAGTTGGCACGCCTAACACCGCCGAAGATGGCCCAGAAAACGACCGAGCTTCGATTAGGGTAAACCCAAACTGGTTGCTAGTCCAAGGGGGTACACCTGTGCAGAGAATTGCATTGAAAGGCATTTACCTTAGAGTGTGACATAACAGGTTTAACACGCCAATGGGAAAGCATACTATCGAATTTCTTAATTAATTCATCATTCAGATGGAACTAATGTTTCACAGAACCAGGAACTTTGTATAGACACAGCAGACTTTACGTTTTTACACTTTCTCGTCGAGCAATGTGGCTTGCCTATTGCCACTTCATTTTGCAAATTTTGATGGTGTGGTGGTGGTTGTAAAATTATTTATGTCAAATTCAAATTATTTACGCTAGGTCACTCACGTCGATGTGAATGAAGTGTTGCTGTATATAGGTTGCACAACAGAGCTTATCCGTAAAGTAGCCGGTATACTAATATACCAACAAGAGCATTCCAAAGAAGGATTGGCTTCAAGCACGCTGCTGGCCATTAAACCGAAGCCAAAGCGTGTTACAATTATGTCCAATGTCTTCATCATTAGAAGATCATCCATAGTTGAACAAACGCCTCGTCTATTGAACACCACAAAGAACTGTTATAAGCCATTTGCATCCAGCGCCGTCAGTCCATATAGTGCAGAGTCTACCTATTCTTCGTCTCGGTGAAGTGTAGTAACCACTCTAGAACCTTCCTTCCCCATGGTTTATCCATAGGTTATCAGTTCGGCAAGCAATGTGGCCTGTTTATAGCCTTTTAAACTTGCAAATTCTGAGAGCTATAACTTTGGTTCTTCACACGAATTTCTGCGTTTCCGATTTTGTCACACAAAGGAACTCCAAGCATAGCTCTCTCCATTACAGGTCATGCTACTTTAATCTCATATAAAGGTTAAATTACTGTTACACCTTATATAATGCTGACCTAGACTGGAATCGACGCTGACTGGAATTTACGCGTTGTCAGCAGTATATTTCTCTATATAAACAGTGGCTTCCAAAATTAAGTGTTCAGAATTATTGTGATAACTCCAGGACACACAACAATTGCCCTTAAGTTGTTTTTTTAGACAACTGAATGGGTCCACACAACAGAACGTTGTAGGAAAACAGTGTACCGACCCCACACGGGTAGGATAATAGTAAGAAAATGATGATAAGTTCAAAACATTCTTCGGAATCGTATTCATCTAAACGTGCTGTGCGCTAGAAAATTTCTGCCACGCAAGTGGAAATAGTTAACGGTAATCGGATCTCTCCATAGCTGCTCGTCAGATGAAATCATTCTCGGAAGCCGATAGCAAACGTGCTGTTTGCAGTTTGCAAAATACATTTCGGAGCGAACAAAATGCGAATGAAATGTTCTGGGATAGATATAACTAAGTTGTTATTGAAGCGTGAATTTGCGCTTGTCCAGCCGT
The DNA here is from genome assembly GCA_963890685.1 of Plagodis pulveraria. Classification (NCBI taxonomy): domain Eukaryota; kingdom Metazoa; phylum Arthropoda; class Insecta; order Lepidoptera; family Geometridae; genus Plagodis; species Plagodis pulveraria. The sequence goes on from OY982968.1 coordinate 5,020,136, forward strand.
TCCCTTACTGGGGCTTTATTATCTTATTGTAATGTAATGATAATGATCATTTTCAAATTCCACCTCAATAATGGGCATCGCTTTGAAAAGAAAATGCAGAAATTTGTTCATTCCCATTATAGTTACACAAACAGGCCACAACTTGGCATTTGGAAAAGTCGTTTTGGGCCCTGCATGTAACCTGCCAAATTTTTTATTTATATATTTTTAATATTATGCTTCATCATGCTCATCATCATCACATCAACTAGAATGTCCACCGTTGAACAGGTTCTCCCCCATTGGGTGATATGCCATAATCCCGACGCATGGCAGGCGTCTTCGGTATGGCTGTTTAAGATATCAGTTCCTCAGTGCTTCCCACCTTCTGGTATTTTTCCCTGACGACACCTACGGGAAGAAATTGGGAGTGACATTCTAACCTACTGTCTGACAATTCGGTAGTACCCCCAAAGCGGCTCCTTGCTGAAGAGACCTACCACCTGGTAAGCTGTTCCAAAAGTACAGCTCTAAAGGTTTACGAACAGCGGAGTCTTCGTTATGCAGTCCCATTTTCTAGTGTGGAATCTCAAAAAAGTTGTATAAAATATACTAGGGGCCAACTCCCAATCTCTTAATTCAGTCTTATTTTAACCATACACTAAAAATTGCACTACCACACAGAAAAAAAAGACTTCTTTAGCCAAGAATATACATTGTCTTAATAAATTCAAGACAATACTGTCTTACAACAAGAATATATTCTGAACTGAAAAATAATCGAGTCTTGTTATTACACTCGAATATTCTTAGGATTATTGTTTTGACCCAAAAAATATTTCTTCACATAAAGTATTCAAATTATTATTTCAAGATAACGAAAATATTCTTCTAACAATAAAATAGGAATTCTTCTGTTAAGATTTTATTCTCTAAATAAAATTTCTATATTCTTTTCTATATTATAATTTATATTTATAATTTCTATATTATTCTTGAAATATTTTTAAATATACTTGTTCGAATGTAATTAAGGTTCTTCACTTACGAATATTTATGGTAAGATTCTTGGATTCAAAACTAACCATATTCGTATTTAAACACTTTAACGATTTCTCCAAAGAAGAATGCAATATATACTTTGATTTAAGAATATATTCCTGAGAATATTGTGTTCTCTCTTTCAAGAATATATTGTTTTCAATATATGAATCACTTAATATTCTTGAATAAAAACACACTGCGTTGGCTCAAGTATTCATTTTTTTCTGTGCACACGTCACTATACTTACTTTAACTTACATTACGGCTCAAAGGGTGGACGCGGTTTTTTTTTATGGGATAGGAAGGCAAACGCGCAGGCGGCTCACCTGGTGGTAAGTGATCACCGTCGCCCACAAACATCCGCAACACCGGTACAGGGGTATCGAGGATGCATTGCCGGCCTTTGAGGAGGGAATATGCTCTCTTCTTGAAGGCCCCTAAGTCGTATCCGTTCGGAAATACTGCACCTGGCAGCTGGGTCCATATTGTGGCAGTGCGAGGTAGAAAATGCCATGAAAATCGTAAGGTAGTGGACTTCCAGACGTCGACATGAATTTGATGGTTGATTGTTTAAAAGATTGGGTTCGAATCCTGCACATGGCTTAAATTTTTCCTATCGTATATTATCATATTTTACTTTAGAACTTCAATGTGAAAGTGGGCTGCGTGCATTGAATCAAGACATTAGTGCGATAGAGATAGCGCTATATGAACATTATTGTTTCGTGACGGCCGTGGTACGAATATCAATATTTTAAGTTTGAAATAATGATGTTGGTTTTCCATAATAGTTTTTAAAAGGTGGGAGTTGGGCCCCAGTTGGGAAATAGGGGTCAAATGATAGCCTAGCGGGAATTCGTACATCGGAAGAGAAATTCTCAGAAGCGATAACAGGAAGGTAAGTATTTACATTACAGTTAACAATCTAACGTTTGTTATTGCCCTGTGACCCGTCTGATAAAACAAATTCAATTTGGTAATGTTTATAGACCTAAAACCGAGCATTAAGTTACATGGTTTGTTGTATTGAGTATTGAGTTTTTTGAAGCGCTCGTAGCGAAGTTTACTTAGCTGGTCTCAACCGATAAGCAAAGTTAAGCAACGTCGCGCGCGATCATGAGTTGGATGGGTGACCGCTAGTGACATTACTACTGAGCGTTTCCGTGCTTCGGAGGGCACGTTAAGCCGTCGCACAGTAGATCGAAACTCGTCTTTCATAGACATAGAATCTTGAATTATTAAAGGTCAATTTTTTTGCTTGGGACGAGTTCTGTTAATCATTGTTATACTATAAAATGGGATGTGCGACAATTGTGAGCACAAATAGGCAAGATATAATTTTTTTTTGAAAAATTTGTATGGGACTAACATATAAAATGTCAATATCTCCGTAATCACAAGTTTGGCCGTTATATCCTTGCACACGTATATAGTACTAATTATTTATGATTTTTTGATATAAGTACTTTGTTTTGCGGCACCACTTGCGATTTTTTTTTTAAAAATCGTCAAAGTTATTAATTTTTTTTTATATTGATGACTGTTTGTAATGCTAAAATATGCGATTATTAGTTCTAGTTTAGGGTATTTTATAAATCTTAACAGAAAACTTTCTAAGAAATCACAAGACTGTTAACCAAAACATTTTCACGTCTCAATACAACTTGCACGGTAATAATAAATTATATATTTTTGAATCTAATCTAGTCACCAGTAATGGTGACTAATAACTAACTTAATGACCTCCGTTACTTCTAATGGTTAAGTAGTCATTTGTTAATGACCTCCGTTACTTCTAATGGTTAAGTAGTCATTTGTTTATGACCTCCGTTACTTCTTATGGTTAAGTACTCATTTGTTAATGACCTCCGTTACTTCCGTTAATACTAATTAATATTGTACCTAATTAAGTAAATGAATATAACATCTAAAGTGACAAATGCTGCTTAATTTCAAAATTAGTTGTGATAATGATACCCTCATTACCAAAACTAATTATAAATTAAGAAAAAATAGTACCCTCATAATTAGTCAATACCTATAAATAGTCAAAAATCAAATTATGTAGCTTCAGTTCATTTTGAGTACTTCTACTGCTAACAACTAATAGTATCTACCTACCCGCTTACCCCGTGATTGTGAATAATGGAAAGTGTAATTTCAAACTTGGACTTGTTTGTTATTCTGAGTAGTCAGAATACTAAATTCGATCACGAAATATTATTTAACACGCTTGTTAATCGACTAGATTCTAGCCTTTCCGATGAAGACCGTGTTACCCTCAAGGAATTTTGTCGGAAATTCACACGGGCTGTTCAGAAGAGATGGATAAGATCCCACCGCAAACCTGATATTTTTAGACGTGATTATTCCAATTGGCTTGAGGCAAATATTGACTGGCCAAGCTGCGTACAAACAAATTTGCTCATACAAGAATCGGTAAATGAAAGTACTTATGCTGAACCCTTACCATCAACGTCAACGATGATATCGGCTTCAACAATGACAAAAAGGTCGCGAAAGCCCTTTGAAGATTTAAGCAACAAGCAGAAGAAGAGGAGATCAAATGAACATAAAGATGAAGAACCTGTTGAATTAGCATATTCAGCTGCAGCACTTTTAAAACAAGATGGTCGTGAGGATATTGCATACGTTATGAATACATGTTAAAAAATCCAGATGCAACAGCAAGAATTAAGGAAATGATCAAAAAACCAGTCCCTAAAGTATTATTTTCACCAGAGAAAGCACTGGGTTTGTTGCTTTCATTAAAATTATCAAAATGGCAATACATCACTTTGAGGGAAACAACAACTCGAGAAGGTTCGAAAGATATATATCCGTCGTATTATAAACTTCAAAAGGCTAAGCTTCAGTGTTACCCTCCGGAGACATTTGTGACCATAACGGATAGCTCAGCTTCGATTGCACTCCAAGCATTACTAGATTTAACAGTGACCAGGATTATTGAAAGTCTTCCTAGTACTAGTGAAATACAAGGCAAGCAATTGATTTTAATATCGAAGTGGGGATTTGACGGTGCATCCAACCAAAGTAGATATAAGCAGAAAATAGACAGTGAGCAAGATGATTCCAGCATATTTATGACCTCTTTGGTTCCTCTAAAGTTAACAACAGGAGAAGGTGATACTATTTGGATAAATCCAAAACCCTGCTCTTCTACATATTGCCGCCCAGTGCAGTTCAGTTTTTTGAAGGAGAGCAAAGAAGTTGTCATGAATGAAAAAACTAGAATGGATAATGAAATCCAGGCTTTGATTTCCACAAAATACCAAGCAAATGAGATTAGTCATCAATTGTTATTAACAATGATCGATGGCAAAATTTGTACATATCTCTCGGAAGCTAAATCAAATGCGGCCTGCTACCTGTGTTTGGCTAAGCCAACCGAAATGAATCAGTTAGATAATGTAACGTCAAAGACCGTTTCTACTGGTTCCTATGAATTTGGATTGTCACCACTACATGCCCGTATTAATGTAATGGAATGTCTTTTACACATAGCTTATCGCCTCGATTTTAAGAAGTGGTCTGCGAGGGAGGAATCTCACAAGATACTGTTACAGACCAGAAAAAAGCTTATCCAAGATCGATTCAGAGATGATCTTAATCTCTTGATCGACATCGTTAAACAAGGGTCAGGCACAACTAACGATGGTAATACTGCGAGAAGGTTTTTCGAGTTTCCTGAGAAAACTGCAGCAATAACAGGACTGGATGAAAACCTTATCTACAGGTTTGCCGTGATTCTGCAGGCAATCACTTCTGGTGAGATAATTGATGTGCCTAAGTTTAAAGAGTATACCAAATTAACTGCCGAAAGATATGTAGAACTTTATAATTGGTATTACATGTCCTCAACTGTCCACAAATTATTAATCCACGGAGGTGATATAATAGCCGAAAATGCTATTGTGCCAATTGGGAGTCTATCAGAAGAAGCTTCAGAGGCCCGCAATAAAGACTTCAGAAGATTCAGGGAACATCATTCAAGGAAGAAGAGTAGACAAACATCTAACGAAGACATCCTCAACATGCTTCTTCTCTCATCTGATCCTCTGATTTCTTCAATAAGACCAAAACTGGATGCCCATAAGAAGCAGGTATACTTTAGAGAAGCTTTAGATCTACTCAAACTTCAGGAACCTCCGATAGAGTTCTTGGATGTAATGGGAACTGTAGAGTCAGATTCTGAAGTGGATTCTGATGGTGGTGAAGTATTAGAATAATTTAACTTTTAATATTATAAGTAGTTACTTAATTATTGTAATTTTATTTTCACTTGTATTTGACTTATTTATTTATTTATTTTACTTATATTAATTGTACTTACCTAAATCATTTTATTTGATTCCAATTTAATATTTATTGTGTGTAATAATTTCAATTTATTTTAAATTTCAGTTGATTTCATCTTTTGTTAGATTTAAGTATTTAATTTAATTTATTTTGAAGAATTTTATGATTTCTGATATTTATATTTGATATTCATGATTTTATTATGTTTTTTACATTAATAAAAAAATCAATTCTTTCTAAACTTCTTTTTTAATTTTATAACCCAACTTATCTAAGTATCTAATACTAGATAGTTTAAATCTCATATAAGATAAAAGTTTTTATCTTAATTTAATGATAGTTTTATACTATGGATCTGCATAGTATAAAACTGATAAATTACGTATATTTGAAGCATTAAATATAGCCTATAAAAAAGAATGATAATTCTGCACTAATTATTAAATTACGGAGCTCTTAAACTTAATACATATTCTTTTGAGTGTATCCTTTCGCTAATTGCTTTATTAGGTATTTAGTCTATCTGATCACCTAACGGAGGTCATTAACAAATGAGTACTTTTACAGTACTCATTTGTTATTGATTACCATACCATTACAGGTGACTAGATTAGATTCAAAAATATATAATTTATTATTACCGTGCAAGTTGTATTGAGACGTGAAAATGTTTTGGTTAACAGTCTTGTGATTTCTTAGAAAGTTTTCTGTTAAGATTTATAAAATACCCTAAACTAGAACTAATAATCGCATATTTTAGCATTACAAACAGTCATCAATATAAAAAAAAATTAATAACTTTGACGATTTTTAAAAAAAAAATCGCAAGTGGTGCCGCAAAACAAAGTATATCAAAAAATCATAAATAATTAGTACTATATACGTGTGCAAGGATATAACGGCCAAACTTGTGATTACGGAGATATTGACATTTTATATGTTAGTCCCATACAAATTTTTCAAAAAAAAATTATATCTTGCCTATTTGTGCTCACAATTGTCGCACATCCCATTTTATAGTATAACAATGATTAACAGAACTCGTCCCAGGCAAAAAAATTGACCTTTAATAATTCAAGATTCTATGTCTATGAAAGACGAGTTTCGATCTACTGTGCGTCGGTCCTAGTTGTTGTCTTAGGATGGCAGTCGTTATAGCATGGTGGTAGGGCATTTTGCGAATGCCCGCCTGGCTAGCTACCACCCTCTAGTAGAAAATCAGTCGCAAAGCACCTAATGGTGTGTTTCGGCAGCTGTCCTTTAGAGCCAGTACTTCTAGGTTAGCCTGAACAACACCTTCGACCACATCATCACTTACCATCAGGTGAGATAGTGGTCAAAGGCTAACCTATCAACCATAAAAAAAAAACATGGTTAGTTAATATATACGTGTGTCGTGCATGTATTATGGTTTGAAGGGTGACATGAGAGTTAACAAATTATGTCTCAGGGTAATGAGCCCAGTGCAGTTCACCGCTGGTAACGAACTGAATCTGTTATAGGCAGTGGTTACTGCTTCACACCAGGTACCACACAATGGCATTAAGACACAGAAAAAATATTATATACTTTTTATCCTATTTTATTGCGTAGTTCCTGAGGGACCACGATATAACAATTATCTACGCAGGCGAAACCACAGACGGAAGTTCGTGTAAATTTAAGTTATGTAATTTACACGAACTTCCGTCTGACTTTTTGAAGCAGTGATGGCTCAGTGGCATTGGCTATGGACTGCCGCGCAGCAGGTCCATGGTTCGAATCCCGCCGCGGGCTTGAGAAATTACAGGCACATGAGACTTAACAACTGCCTCAAGGTGACGACCGCAGTGCAATTCGTGAATTGTGACGAAATGCATCTGTTATAGGCAGAGGTTAGTCCGCTGGACCTCGTGCTTGATCAGTCACAATAACATAAAAAAACTGACCAGCTGAAGCATTGTAATAATTCAAAAAACGAACTTAAAAGCATCCTAAAGTTATAAACCTATTCACAATGTTGATTTTGTTATAACAATAATTATAAATGGTATAGTTTTATCATTCCCCGGTTGAAGGTTCAAAGCTCTGAGAACAGACGCGTCCTTGTACTATAGAGCGTAGACTCAGAACTCATAGTTTCGGGTTCGGTAATAAATTATAAAGAAACTACTTATTACATTTTGGAGCGGAAACAGTGAACCTCTTGTTTTAAATATTTCTTTGACTAGCTGCTACTCGAATGACATGATTTGCTTTACTTGTGATTAAAAATTCTAAGTTCATACCCGTTACTTTAATTATGAATCAAATGTTGCTGTATGCAAAAAATATATTACGTTAGTGCTAAGATAAGATAAGGATAGGTGTAGCTACATCCCCATACGATAGTTAAAGAACGAGAGGAAAAGTTAGAGTTACGAGTCATTAGTCATGATAGCTTAAATGGTCAGAGCATACCCCACCTATAGGAGAGGATGGCGCGGGTTCGAATCCTGCACATGACTATAAATTTTCCTCTCGTAAATTCTTAATTTTGTAACATATTTATTTTTAATATTTGACGATAATGCGAAGTGTTTACAATTAAAAGCGAACTTATGCGCTACTAACTCTATGATAATAAAATAGAAAACTTATGAAGCATATTTATATTAGAAGACATAAACATAGAGCACAAAATTCAAAAAAGTAAGTAATATGTTTGGGTTGAGTTGTTTTTTTTTTTGTTGTTGTTTTTTTTTGTAGTTTTTTTTTATTACATTGAAAAACGTGTATGTACTAGCTATTTGAATACTTTACTTTATTAAATACGAGCTTATTAGGTCAAACACACATTAACAGCCAAAATAAAATATATTTTTTTTGTTAGGAAAAGCAGAAGTCAACCCTAAGAGGTTGTTAGCATTTTACCAATAACCCTGTATATTAGGTTTTTGTAGTCGTAGAACTATTTGTACGAGTTCATCCGGGGAAGTACTGCTGCCATACAAATTTCTACCGCCAAGCAGTAATGTTCACATTACTGTGATGCGGTTTGAAGGATGTCGGTACTGCCATAGGCAGCATAGTCTTCATCTATCATAGGCAGATGCAGTTCCTCACTTGTATCGATCTCCCATCCCCTGACACATAAAGGCTCATGTGCCTGTAATTTCACCAGCACCGACACCCTTCAAACCGCATCACAGATACCTCTACCGCTCAACACCTCGTGCTTGTTCCCGATATCATAAAAAAGTGCATGATAAAAGTTTTCCAACGGAACAAGGCTAGGGGCGTTTGCCTCAATCACCGTGGTAGCGTCTGGACGCTGCATGTGCACAATCGTGATTCCCGGATGGAGAACTTCAGTTAAGTTCGAAACTCGTCAGAGAAATATCCGGTAAATATTACTTGTCCTAGCCGGTTGGCTATATAATAATTATGGCTGCCTCTCTTTCACTGTTACGCAGTCCGATTGTGATATAATTTCAGCATTTGACAGCGCCATAAGTCCTACAAATATGTATTTACGGCATACATAGGAACATGATTCAGGGCATTCTACAGTTGCACGACGCGCGACGTTGGCGGGCCAAATTTCAACGTAGAACAAGTCTAGCAACTACGACTTTCATTCGCTACTCCCTGTGACTGGAGTGACTAAAGAATTGTTTTAGCAGGATGTTGTGCTGAGGTGAGTTTTATTGATGAAGAATATGACATTTGGACAGGTTAGTGAGCATTACATTTAACGTCAAACTACCCACACGGTGTGGTTTCCCAGAATGATTGGATTTATACCGATTTGCCAAAACATATCGGTCTAAATATTTATCTACCTACGCACTCTGGAATAATTGTTGCAGCAAGACAATGATCGTTTTTGGGTCGATTTACCACGTCCATCAAGATTTACAAGGCCATCCTCCAACTCCTAAGAAATTCAATGGATCTTCCACCGATAAGATCTTGGATTCACTTTTTTAGGATAGTGTTTGTTTTTATAGCTAATAAGTTAACCTTTGAACACCATCACAAGTTGGTAAGCGATAATGTGGTTGAGGATGATAAAAATTGCCAACAGATACTGGGTCTCAAGGGCAGCTACTGGAACACACCTTTAGGTACGGGGCGATTGATAATCTAAATGAAGGTAGCAAGCCTGGCGAGTATTCCCAAACAAAATACTCTAAATTGTAGTAATGATTGAATACTTCCATCATGGAACCACAGTTCATCTCTTGTCTTGTCGTTTTTGAGATGTAAGCGTCTAAGTTTTGAATTATGTCTTTTTGTGTTTTTTGGAATCATGAAGGAACCTGAATGAGGCCACCTGATGCCGATGAAGCGGTAGTCCATGCCTACAACAGATACATGCCGTTACAAATTACTAGTGTCGAACTGCACCGCGCCCACCACCCCGAGACACGAAGCTGCCAAATCTTGTGCCTGGTACTTGGTGTGCGGGCTCTTTTCCGCAATTTTGCCGCTCTTGTGCAGCCTATTTTGCCTGGAGTTTGGAGGCTGTGTTATGTGTCTGTAATTTAATGATTGCTTACTGGCTTTCAAAGACTGCTGCTGAAAGGTTGTTTGGCGACAGGTATTTCTACTTGATGGTGGGGTAGCTAGTTAGGCGAGTATTCGAAAATAGCCCTTTCACCCTGGGGTGCATCGTAGGAAAGCGGTGGAGATCGTACCATGGACCTGCGGCGCGGCAGTCTATGGCTATTTACTACCGCTTAGGTATCACTGCTTCAAAAGTTACTCTTACGTTTTCGCATTTAATTTTTTTTTCAACTATAAAAGAGCCTAATCATATTTTGTGTTGCAACCTTACCCGTTAAGTCTTATAGTTTCCGAAATCCTCCAGCCAATAAGAAGTTGGCAGAGGCCTTCCACTTTTAAATTTTTGTGTTTTCCTACTCACCAACACCTCATTGTTATTTTCACTATATATGTACTGTATTAGCCGGTTCGTCCACTGCTGAACACAGCCTCCCCTATTAAGGTTGAACTGGCCGGTCGCTTCTCCATACAAACGCCGTAGGGTGATTACTCCCTTATTTGAGATTTTAGGTCCAGAATTAAGCATAATACCGATTGATCTCGTCATTATCTAGGGTTGTATGATGCCGAAATATTAATAAGATGATTATGTTGAAAGTTATGAGCCTCGAAAATTTTATATGAAAATGTTTCGCAAGTTTGACTCTCAAGTTTATTGTTTTGTTAAAATTTCGGCATCATACAAGCCTAGATAATGACGAGATCTATCGGTATTATGCTTTATTTTGGACCTAAATCCTCAAATAAGGGAGTGATCACCCTACTACGTTTGGAGAACGGACCGGCCAGTTCACCCTTAAAGGGGTATTTGCCATGATCCCCACGCTTGGCAGGCGGCTTGGGGATCGCAGTGAAAGATAGAAGTTCTTTAGAAGGCGCTGCTGCCCACCTTCCAGTATAATTATTCTCTTAGTCGCCTTTTACCATACCCACGGGATGATATGGGGAGGTGCAATTCTAACCCGGCAACCCACAGGGAATTTTCACTATATACACATTCTCAATTATTATTAGACGCCATTAGCCGCTACAAAATACGGAAGGTATCGTGACAGTTGACTAAACTAATTTATAAATTATCTGTTTACCACGCAGGAATTCCTAACTCAGGAATAATAAATAGAATGAGGTAGGTAGGTATTCTTTGCGATAATTTGGCAAACAGCCCACGGGTACCGATCAGGCAATCAGACTAATAAAATAAAACTAATTTGGAAACGGAAACGTCCACGTTTGTGACGTTGATGAAAATACGGCAAAACATTATTTCAGGCCGGCAGGCAGAAGGTCGTACATTGTGCAGACTCTTATCATGGGGACATCTCATTTGCAAGAGGCTACTATTGCATCGTAAGATTTCGCTTTTGGTCTGCCCGAGTACCTACTTAAGAAACAATGGGTTTACGCTGCCTGAAATTGTGAATTTACTGAACGAACGAAGCGTGAAGAACAAATTTCGTAGTATACCCTCTACGTTAAGACGAAGCGGTCTAAAAATCTCACACTGAGGGCTTAGGGCAGAGAGACTTCGTTTCTCATGCGAGTGAGCGAAACAGAACTTAGCAATATGTAAAAGTGTGAGCTAAATTAAAAAAAGACATATATATGTGAGCTTTTTTAAAAACGCGAAATATATGAAATGGTATTAGTATTTGTCATATCCTCTAGAGTATTATATATTTTATTCATATCTAAAAGACGTATACTCTTTCTAATGTCCAAAATTTGCCTTTTTGATACTCACTTCACCTAAAGTAATAGTTGGCGCTAGGAAGGCGATCGAATTCGCAAAAAAACTCCTGGCTCGTATGGCCTGAGCGGGCTATCAAATGGTCACTGTATCACTCTGAACAGAGCCTCCCCAATTGCCGTTATCCCCATGTTTGGCAGGCGTCTTTGGGATCGCAGTTTAAGACATCACTTCCTCAGAAGCCGCTGCTGCCCACCTTCCGGTATTATACTTTTACTCGCCTCATACAACAGTCAACAGGTAGCAATTGGGGGGTGACATTAGAGCCCGGCACCACACGGGGCAGCCCAGCACTCCAGGCACCCCACAGTTTACAAGTTTTCGCTACTTACTTGAGGACAGTCCCCGATATAGTGGCCCTTTTTGAAGCACAGATGGCACATGTACGCGGGTGGCGGTGGTCGAGGCGGTCTTCTCAGCGAGAGGAGTGATAGCTGTTCTGCTAACGAGCTGGTATCATCGGCAGGAGGCTGGGTGGTGCCCGTCGCGGCCGTCGGCAGCGGACCCCATACTGAGCCTGGCACCCACTGAAAAACAGGAAGAGAACGAGTTAGACAAACGTAAGAATACTTATTTCGTTTCGGACACATTCCAACAAACAAGGACATATCAGATTCACCAAATTGCTTACAATGTGGTACTGGAGAACTGTGTTTTTTTTTTACACCTCACCCGTTCTTATAAAGCGCTTGTAGCCGAGCTTGCCTAGGCTTTCTTAACCGATTAACTATAGGTACGTTACACAATGTTCCTACACTACTTGGATGGTTGACCGTACGTGTCAATGGTATGTATTGAATTACTATTGCACGTTTCCGTGCTTCGGAGGGATAAGTTTATATATAGTTAATATATAAGTTAAGTTGTCTTAGGATAGCAGTCATTCCCCCAAACGGTTCCCGCCTTGTCGCGGCGGTGAGGTTCAGTAGCCGTGGCTTCGTCACCCACGGTGAAGCGAAGAGGAACCAGGGGCCGTGCATGGGCGTGCCGGCTTGGGCAGTCGGCCTCCACTGGCTTTGCCTCTAAGTCCAGAATGGAGCGGCAATGGGTCAGCTGCAGTGCTGTATGGGCAGCACCGCATCTGAAGCGGGCTGTTGTGTTGTATGTAGCCACACCACAGCTGACGGTGAGGGACCATGGCGGGAGTTTCTAAGATAATCTTGCAAAACTACAACGGAAGGTTCTTTCTATCATTGTAATTTTGTAAGTTTATTCGCTTCACATGCCCTTATACAACAATTACACTGTTAGAATCATAGAGTTACATCATCGTAAGTCTATAGCTAATTGTAAAATGTGCCTTGTATCGCTGGAAGTCCATTATCGCGCGATACTCACGCCATTTTCTCCTCCTGTGGAACCAGCCGCCGTTGGATGTTTCCGAATCGATACGACTTAAGAGCTTTCAAGAGCCATATTCCCTCCCTTAAAGTCAGCAACGCATTCTTTAGACCATTAAGGCCGTCTTGTACTTGCACAGTAGGCAAATTTAGCGTGCGAGAGTTGCAGGCTATGGACACTACGCGGCGCTGCGCTTTAGATGCACAGCGCTCGTCAGGTCGATGTCCCCAGCCGCACGCTATCAGCTTCATAGTGTAACTAAAACAGTTGATCTACTTTAGGTATCTGCTACTAAATCCAGTACTCAATTATTATATTCTTGTGACTATTCCCTTATAGTGCAACTAACACAGTTGATAACCTTTAACTATTACTATTAAAATACATACCGTTAAGTGCTTGGCGACAGATTTTCTACTTGAGGGTAGTAGCTAGCCAGGCGGGTATTCGCAAAATGCCAAATTACTGGTTCTATCTCGAGAACACATAGCGGCACATACCGTTAAGTGCTTGGCTACAGATTTTTTACAGGCGGGTAATCTCAAATTGCTCTACTACCATGCGAAATTACTGGTTCTGGAGGACTCATAGCTACACATACCGTTAAGTGCTTGGCGACAGATTTTCTACTTGACACATAGTGGTAGGAAGCCAGGCGGGTATTTGCAAAATGCCCTACCACCATGCAAAATTATTGGTTCTAGAGGACTCATAGCGGCACATACCGTTAAGTGCTTGGCGACAGATTTCTACTTGACACATCGTGGTAGCAAGCCAGGCGGGTATTTATAAAATGCCCTACCACCATGCAAAATTACTGGTTCTCAAGGATACATAGCGGCACATAGCGTTAAGCGCTTGGCGACAGATTTTTTACTTGAGGAAGGTAGCTAGCCAGGCGGGTTTTCTCAAAATGCCCTACCACCATGCAAATTACTAGTTCTAGAGGACTCATAGCGGCACATACCGTTAAGTGCTTGGCGACAGATTTTTTACTTGAGGGAGGTAGCTAGCCAGGCGGATTTTCTCAAAATGCCCTTTACTACATAGTGGTAGGAAGCCAGGCGGGTATTTGCAAAATGCCCTACCACCATGCAAAATTATTGGTTCTAGAGGACTCATAGCGGCACATACCGTTAAGTGCTTGGCGACAGATTTTCTACTTGACACATCGTGGTAGCAAGCCAGGCGGGTATTTAAAAAATGCCCTACCACCATGCAAAATTACTGGTTCTCAAGGATACATAGCGGCACATAGCGTTAAGTGCTTGGCGACAGATTTTTTACATGAGGTAGGTAGCTAGCCAGGCGGGTTTTCTCAAAATGCCCTACCACCATGCAAATTACTAGTTCTAGAGGACTCATAGCGGCACATACCGTTAAGTGCTTGGCGACAGATTTTTTACTTGAGGGAGGTAGCTAGCCAGGCTGGTAATCGCAAATTGCCCTACCACCATGCACAACTACTAGTTCTCAAGGATACATAGCGGCACATAGCGTTAAGTGCTTGGCGACAGATTTTCTACTTGACACAACGTGGTAGCAAGCCAGGCGGGTATTTATAAAATGCCCTACCACCATGCAAAATTACTGGTTCTCAAGGATACATAGCGGCACATAGCGTTAAGTGCTTGGCGACAGATTTTTTACTTGAGGGAGGTAGCTAGCCAGGCTGGTAATCGCCAATTGCCCTACCACCATGCACAACTACTAGTTCTCAAGGATACATAGCGGCACATAGCGTTAAGTGCTTGGCGACAGATTTTCTACTTGAGGGTGGTAGCTAGCCAGGCGGGTAATCGCAAATTGCTCTACCACCATGCAAAATTACTGGTTCTAGAGGACTCATAGCGGCACATACCTTTAAGTGCTTGGCGACAGATTTTCTACTTGAGGGTAGTAGCTAGCCAGGCGGGCATTCGCAAAATACCCTACCACCATGCAAAATTACTGGTTCTGGAGGACTCATAGCGGCACATACCGTTAAGTGCTTGGCGACAGATTTTTTACTGGAGGGAGGTAGCTTCTTAGAGGGCACTGCTGCTCACTTTCCGGTATTTTCCCTTAGTTGCCTCTTACGACACCCACAGTTAGTAATTGGGGCGTGACCATACTGTACTTTTTATACTGTGGCGCGTGAAAACAATGCCATCGAGAAAGTATTTTTTTTATTTGGCATGGTTTGAAATGACGTACAAGACACTCGCCTGATGGAAGATTCACGCCAGCGGATAACCATAAATGTTGCAGTGTCACCATTCTGCTAATAATAATTCTGTTTATAAATATTTCTAGCTCGTAATCGTCGGGGAGAATTTTGCTGGAGAAAACGACACGCGTCCTACCTCGATGACGCCTAGGCGGGTACTGAATGACGTGCGCGACAGTGTTGCCAAGTCTATGAAACAAGAAATGGCCAAATACTTTTAAAAAGGTGCCAGAATGTACAAAATTTCGTACCCTAATAAGTTGCTAAAAGTGGCCAATTATAAAAATTTTTACCAAAAAAAATAGAACCGACTTCAACACTCAAATGTGTGAAATAACTTGTCGATGTCGGTACCATGACGGTTCAAAAGTACCTATCATCACAAAATTGTGCGCATGGTACCGACTTCGACAAGTTATTTCACACATTTGAGTGTTGAAGTCGGTTCTATTTTTTTTGGTAAAAATTTTTATTTTGCCCTTTTTAGTGAACCTTGCTACTTATGGGCTTATGTTTAACTTACCACCAGATATAGTAACATATAACAGACTAAAATTAACCCCCATTTAATGTAAACTTTGAACCAAAGTTTTAACATCTCGCTATTCCTATTTAAGCAAAATCACTCTTAGTAAATCATTGTTAACCCAAAAGTAGTAAATGATCACTGTTTAATATTGCCATATTAAATAAGTAAAGCTGTCTCACTCTCTCGTCTCACATCAAACAACATGCCATATGTGTTCCTACAAAATAAATTAATGAAAATAGTAATTTAAGTGCTGTGTAACCCAAACTAGGTTCAAAGGACAATACAAATATCAAGTCAGTTATTGAAGACTTTCATTTAAAGCGAATACAACAGGATCCCTTAAATATTTAACAATCACCAAAAGTACTAAATTATCATCAAAATTAAACTTGCTGTAATTCTTCTAGCGCATCGCCGGCCGCTGCCGCGGCACGCTCGCTATGCTCGCTCGGCTCGCGAATTATTGTGGTCGCAAGTAACCTAACGCTCCTCCTCGCTTCGCTCGTCGTCGCACCTAAACATGGCTTTGAGATTTAGTGATCATTTACTACATTTGGTGTTCGATTACAATTTTTGGTAAAAGAACTAAGGGTATCCAAGCATTTTATGGTGGTCATTATATTTAGTCCCCTACTTATGGGATCAATTGTCATTTACTGTTAATGACATTTACGGTTTAAGAACGATAGGAAAGATTTGAGTTATGACATCATGTCATGTTAGCTCAATTGGTTAGACCATACCCCGGCTCAAGGGGTGGATGGACGCGGATTCGAATCCCGCACATGACTTCAATTTTTCGTTGTATATTTGTGATTTTGTAATGTAATCCGCATAGCAGGCGTTATTGCAAACCTAACAATATTAAAATAAGACTATATATTTTTTTTTGCTATTGTGAAGGAACAAGCGCGGGGCCCACCTGATGTTAAGCGGTATCCTCTGCCTATAACAGATGCATTTCATCACAAGTGACGAACTGCACTGCGTCCTACCTTGAGACATACCTGTTAAGTCTCATTTTTGCCTGTTATTCTACTGGCTCTCAAGGACTGCTGCCGGAACACACCATTAGGTGCTTGGCGACAGATTTTCTACTTGAGGGTGGTCGCTAGCCAGGCGGGCATTCGCAAAATGCCCTTCCACCATGCGGTGAAGCTCAAGCTCTGGGTGGGATTCGAGCCATGGACCTGCTGCGCGGCAGTCCATAGCCAATAGTTTCCAGCATAATACACGTTTTATCTTCCTATCCAAAATTTGTATTTCTATCTTATACCGTTGAGGAAATATTACTGTGTTACCACCAAATTTGAGCTTCGATGAGAATTCATCATGATAGGAAAATACTTTTCAGTTATTGGGGTGTAACTCAAAAACGGCTCGACCGATTTTGATTAAATTTAAATGGGACCACACGGCAAGCATCAGCTTTCAAATAAAAATAGAGTAATCAAAATCGGTTTACCCAGTCAAAAGTTCTAAGGTAACAAACATTGACTAAAATATCAGGACAGGAAAACACTTTTTCAGTTTTTGGAGTGTTACTCAAAAACGGCTAATTCGATTTTGATGAAATTTAAATGGGACCATACGGCAAGCATCAACTATCAAATAAAAAAAGAATTATTAAAATCAGTTCACCCAGTCAGAAGATATGAGGTAACAAACATAAAAAAAAAAAAAAAAAAAAAAAAAAACAGACGAATTGAGTACCTCCTCCTTTTTTGAAGTCGGTAGAAAATTATTAATTACTGGGTTAAAAACAAAGTCCATAACTTTATAAAAACGTTTTATTACTCTAATAAAAGGTTAATTCTACATCATTTGACATTTATGTTGATGGTTCTGGTTCGTTAGAAACAAGGAAATAATATTTTTCTTGCTTCCCTGTTTGATCCAGCACTTCCATGGGTATTTGGCAAGAAGCACACGACTGCGGAATCGAAGTACGTATTATAAAGTTATAATTTTTGCCTATTCTAATATTTAGCATTGTCAAAAATTAAAAGTTGCTGAAATTGTGGCTAAAATGTTTGGCCAATATTATTTAATATTTTTGGCTAAATCGATCTTAAATATGGCCAGATATAGCCAAAAAATGGCTGACTTGGCAACACTGGTGCGCGAGAGCTTGAATCTTTAGATTTGTAGTTTATTTTTTCTTGTTAAAAAACTATAGCTAAATTTGAAAATGTGCCTTCAAACATTACTAATAAATAACAAGCTCTATCCATTGGTAAAACTTCCACATAGTTTCATGATAGTATCTTTTAGTTATACCTGATTTAAGTAGCGATATGGTGTCATGTTTGACATTTTTTTTTATCGAAGAAATTGTTCATAATCACGTTTTTGACTTTGTACGTTCCTGGAGAGTATGTTCAACTTTATATAAATAATTTTATATATTCTAAATTTTCAATTCTATTCGAGTTACAGATTTTAAAAAATGTCTTAAGTAGGTACTACCTGGCCTTAAGTATTGCGCGAAATATATCCTTCTTTCAGCGTAACTTAACTTTAACTGAAAATAAAACTGGACATATAAGAGCGTATGTATGTTGCATACCTACTTTGTTTAGTTATACACTGTAGGTGATACGGTTCGCGAGAAGTGGTGATAGATAGAAATAAATAACACTGTTTTTCAAAAATAACCAAAGGGTACGCGCGTTGTGTCGAGTGCCGGAGGTATTTGCAACGACTGATGTACCGACCAATTGCAGCTTGACAAACGAGCGGGCGGTGATTTTATCGAAGAAAAGGTAGGTAAGTACAATATAATATTATTTCAAAATACCAACATTGTTATAGATTACCTATTTTTGTTACTTTCTGTAATAATTTTAACCTTTTATATTTTCAGTTGCCGAGCGAAGGCACGTAGCCTCATACACTGTTTGACTTATGACATTGGTGTCATCAATAAATGATTTCTATATGATTGCTATCGAATGTAATGAATAAATTTTGATGTCACGAATAAATATTTTCTTGACTACTGCTAGATAAATTCGATAACAAACAACAGACGAGCTGACGGACCACTTAGACCAATTGACTATCATCTCCCCTTCACGAATAGAACTCAGTCCACACATCTACTAA
The DNA here is from genome assembly GCA_963890685.1 of Plagodis pulveraria. Classification (NCBI taxonomy): domain Eukaryota; kingdom Metazoa; phylum Arthropoda; class Insecta; order Lepidoptera; family Geometridae; genus Plagodis; species Plagodis pulveraria. Next base: position 5,038,949 of record OY982968.1, read on the forward strand.
ATAACAATCAATGCAGCGAAGTAGTGTCGTTTATTCGTAAAGATAAGCTCACGTTTCTTTCAATATGGAAATAACTTACGGGTCCACTTCAGATAGATTAGAAAGTCTCATGCACCACGTCTTAAAATAGCAAAGTGTTATTTTTTTGCTTCTAGCTTTTATCTAGCTGTTATTACTAGGCATATCATTCTCAAAAAAACATTCCCAACTTCTCATTTCATGTAATGAGAGGTTGAGAATGATTTTAATTTTTATGTAATATACTGCACAAGTTCTAGTTTGTTGCAGTTGGTTTTTATGTACTATTAATAAATTATTATAAGTGTGTCAAATCACAGTTTGTAATGGAAGTTTAATGGCCCTAGGACGTAACGCCAGTTCTCTCAAAGTCTCTGAAGACAAAAAATAATTTTATATATGATATAATATCATAAGTTTCACCAGCCTATTTCAGTTCCACCAATCTGCGTGACTGCAGTCACTGCACTGTGCTCGTTATTCCGATACTGTAACTCGTGTCTCATTCGCCCATTAATTTCACTTAGTACAATGCCCTTCAAAGTTAACTGGTTAGAATCACACGCATCCAAATCTGGTCATTTATGAATTAAACTTTATTGTGTCTATTTATTATGATGCCTTTTCACTACTTACTTGGAGGCAAAATATCTGATACTAACTGCGGTGATAATCACCTAGTTGCTTTTCAATAGGTATCTTGTTCATGAGAACATATCCATTAAATCATATCGCTGACGTAAGACAAATAAAATCGCGGTGGCTATTGGCCGACGCGAGTGCGCACGCGCATCTGTTATGAGAATTACTGTGCGTTCCACATTCGAAAACTGAGACAGCCGAGAAGAGCGTTGTCCCGTGAATCATTTGAGTTTTTAGGGCCAAACGAATGTGTTAAAAGAAGTATTCCGATGCTTGTTATTTGATTGCATGATTCAAAACTCACAATAAGGTTTTAGTCTTGATCTTAATCATTATAAAATAGTGAAAGTAGCTTACTTATTTTTATTATAGGTAAATAGATCACACTAATATTATAGAGGTTTAGTTTGTGAGTATGTTTGTACTCATATGTTTGTTACTTTTTCACGCTCTAACGGCTGGACCAATTTGCATGAAATTTGGTATGGAGGTAGATAAAGCTACTGTATATTTGTTACTTCTGGCGTATCTAGTATGACATTAAAGGATTTTAGCTCAATTTTAGTTGCAAGACGTTAGAAAGTGTTAACTGCTATATAAAAAGGGCACGCTTTCTCATGCCGATGATTGTTCGCCATTACTTCGCTCGGCTTGAACCTCCGTCCTCTTCCTTACACACTGCCTAAACTATCACCAAAACAGACCATAGAGCACTGTGACTGTCTATGTTTTTTTTAAATAAGCTTCGATGAAATCACAAGTGACGAATTCCACTGCGCCAATCACTCTAAGACACAGTTGTTAAGTATCATGCGCGTGTAATTTCATAATAACTGGCCCTCAAAGGTGCTTGCCGACAGATTTTCTATTTGAGGGTAGTAGCTAGCCAGACGAGCATTAGCAAAATGCCTTCCACCTGAGATTCAGCTCAAGCCGGTGATGGAGATCGAACTATGGAACTTTGGCAGTGCAGTGCCGTGCATAGATAATAGGTACCGCTCGGCTATCTCTGTTGGTCTTCGCAGCTTTGTGGTTAGGTACTATTTTTTAGGTTTTTTTTCTGTTTAAAAGTTTTTTTGAAGCAATGATGGCCGAGCGGTAATAGCTATAGACTGCCGTGCCGCAGTACCCTGGTTCGATCCCCACCGCCGGCTTGAGCTTCACCGCATGGTGGAAGGGCATTTTGCGATTGCCCGCCTGGCTAGCTACCACCCTCAAGTAGAAAGTCTGTCGCCAAGCACCGAAAGGTGTGTTCCGGCAGTAGTCCTTGAGAGCCAGTGAAATTACAGGCACAATTAGACTTAACAACTATGTCTCAATGTGATGGGCGCAGTCCAATTCGTGACTTGTGATGAATTGCAACTGTTATAGGCAGAGGTTAGTCCACTTAACATCAGGTGGGCCTCGAGCTTGTTGAGCATCACAATAACATAAAAAAAAAAGAAAAAATAATACAGCAAATAAGTAATTGCTAAAAATTTCAGTAAATAACTGCAATATTGTTCTATGCTAGAAGATCTAGCTGCCCGTTTAAGAGAAACACTTGCTAGTGCATATGCTTTCTATGCAGTTATATTAAGGGCTATTTTATTCAAAACCTTGCACGTAAAATCGAAACGTTGAGCAATAGTGCACATTTGTTTATTGGTTTGGCTATAAATACGCGCGTGAGTGGTGGGTGGAATCATTTTCAGAATGCCGTTACAGAGTGCATTGCTTGCGGTCCGATAGTCAATGGAAACGAGAGGCTGTTTGTTTGATGGTAAGCGGTTTGTCAATCAGACTGAAATTGAAAACGAGTTATATATAAACATATGTTTACATCACTACAGGCTCGAATTTTGTGCAAAAAGCCGGGCAGTGCATGTTATTCTTAAAATGCTGGCGATATTTTCAACGTTGGTACTTGCATGCGCTTAAATTTGGTGAGCCTATCTTCAGGTCTTCAGGTCTTCGTCAAAGATTACCCTATGAGAAACATCAGTGGACTGGTTGACAACTACTTGGTCGATGGTGTCTAGATTATACCAATTCACAACAAAACTTGACCATATTGGCCAATTCCATTACTATTCTTTGAGACTAGAATTGAACATTGCTAGCCTCTGCATCCGCTATTAGGTAGAAAGGACGAAACCTGGTTGGAGCATTGTTTATGTACAGCAAGCACAAGGTAGACAACTGAACCTCGAGCTACCCCAGCATTAACTGCCAAATTATCAAAATTATCAAGCATTAAGGACGAATCGTATCAGTCTTTTAAGAAATTTTAGTACACAAATCTGCGGGTAAGCCGTACTATCGAAGATTACAGGCTAGACTCTTGTGCCAGATCTTGTCAAAGGTCTTAAAAATATTAGGAGAGACGTTGCACATATCTCCACATTTATCTATCAGTAGCCACGTTTCAAATGTGTGTGGTATACGCAAGAGGATCCCCAATCCTTTACATGGCACTGCAAGTTATCCCGTACTCTTAGTAGCTGAGGACATCATTTATTTTCAGGAGTGCCAGAAACCTAGGCTCCAATGCCTTCAGAAGAACTACCATCTTATGCTGCGATCCTCACGATGCTAATGTGTAGGGATTATGGCAAATCCCATGCGAAAAACTGTATGTGAAAAATGGGGACGGCATGTCTGTATGATAGAGAGGATGATATTTAAAGTGATTTAATGTGAAACGTTTGCGAAATATTGAAATTTCCGCACTTTTCCAGTCTTTAAAGGATGGAGTCAATTTCAGTACACACGATTTTATTTCTATGGCGGGAATCCCATCGGGGCTTTGTCACTTCTATCTGACGGATAAGTAATATCGCATTGCATCAAGTTACACCAGGAAATTGTTCCCGTAGTATCTAAATGCATCTGCCCTTCCACCACGGGGGCGGTGAATGAGGATGTCTGGGCCTAGAACCCACCAAAACCCCCCCGTGAGAGGTCCTTCACCAAGGTGGGGAATGATAGGGCCGCGTTTTGGATTGCTGCAGGTCTATGGCTCGATCCCCACCGCTGCACCGCTTTGAGCTTCAACTCGAGGGCATTTTGCGGATGCTCGCCTGGCTCCAATCTCAAGTAGTAAATCTATCGCCACGCACCTAACAGTGGGTTCCGGCAGCAATCCTTGAGAGGCCGTAAGTGATTAACTATCCAGTTATTTGAGACCTGAACCACACCTGAACTCATACACATACCTATGTTTATATATGACTCATGTCAATACCGAAATCGTTGTTTCACCAAGAACAATTAAGGCACCGATGTTTACAAAATGGATTGTAACATATCAGCGGGCTGTCACGTCTTAGATCAAGTTGCGGCATAATGATCGCATCCGGCGGCGATGCTTTGAAGTTTGACTCCTCAGGTTATTTAGGTTGTTTGGTCTGTGAGGAGGTGAGATGACAGAGCGTTGTATTGTTTTTAGTATCATATAAACAACTTCACGAATGCGTCACACTCGTCATTAAAACAATAATCGATCCCGAGTGCGATAATAAAGACGTCATTACGATACTTTAATTAACCATAATAAACTTGAGAGGTGGTCAGCCAACTGTCATCAAAAGGCATAACATAAGGTATAAAAAGCTCTGCATTTTCATTTACTTCTTGGACTATTATTAACTTGAGAAGTTGGTGATGAAGACAAGTTTGAAAATTTATTTAAAGATATGTAGTACAATTTATATATATATTTTTTTATGCCTGATAGGTTAGCCTTTGACCACTATCTCACCTGATGGTAAGTGATGATGTGGTCGAAGATGTTTTTCAGGCTAACCTAGAATTACTGGCTCTCAAGGACATCTGTCGAAACACACCGTTAGGTGCTTAGCGACAGATTTTCTACATGAGGGTGATAGCTAGTAAGGCGAGCATTCGCAAAATGCCCTACCACCATGCTATAACGACTGCCATCCTAAGACGACAACCGGGACCGACGGCTTAACGTGCCCTCCGAAGCACGGAAACGCTCAGTAGTAATGTCACTAGCGGTCACCCATCCAACTCATGACCGCGCGTGACGTTGCTTAACTTTGCTGATCGGTTGAGAACAGCTAAGTAAACTTAGCTACGAGCGCTTCTATATATATTATTTTTAATAAATTAAGACTTAAGTCCAGGCTTATACCTATTTCCACAGGCAAGAAGTAATATTCGCATAACTGCGTTCCAGTCAAAAGGGTATGTATGGGCGCCAGGCACAGTTAGGTAATGTCTCAGGGTGATAAGCGCAGTTCAGTAAGAAAATGCAAACGAAATTTTTCTGTTACAGATAGAGGGTACCCCTTAATGACAGGTAGGCCTCGTGCTTGTTCCGCCAGAATCCCATAAATTAAAAATATCCTATTGACGTAAAAAACATAGAAATATTATAAAGTAAACCGGCAGAAACACTGACGTTGAGGATCGTGAGGCCGGTCCTCAATTAATTAATTATATTTATATAATCTCAGTTGGTAATATTCTAATTATGAAATGAAATACAGACTTTTATTGGCATATTTTGTTTACATACTTCTTTAAGAAAATTAAAAAGTTTAAAAAAAGCATTATTCTCCTAACAAAACAATGCTTTAAAATATTTATTTAATTATTAAAGTACAATGTGTCCCGACTAAGGACTTTTTTTTTAGGGCGGACAGAGATGCTGACTACCGCTATACGGACGTCCAGCTCCACCGGGTTTTGGGCGAGGGAAGGCCCTCTATAGCGAGTATAAGATGAGTATAAGGCGAAAAGCGCCTTATACCTCCGTCTCCTGCGGGCGCCGAAAACGCTCCGCTACTATCGGGAGGGGTGACAGCGAGCTCAAGGGCACCACTGTGGTTCGGACCTCGGCTTGTCTCGCTGCCGAGAGACAATGGGGGAATCGGAACTAAATGCCCCGGTACAACTGCAGTGTTGTACCTTTGAGAATGGGCCCTACTGAATATTGCTCTGTGACTATTTGGAGAGACACTAATCGGGACTTTATTTTTGCTTCGAGCTCGCCGGCGAGCTCAGTGTTTGATCGTGTAACCTCTGATTACCGCACACCTGGGGATGTTACCGGGACGACTTGCGGACAACGCTAAAGCTGCCATCGTAATGACTGCGATGGGGTCATCCGAGTCGTCCAATACCTGCCGTAGCCGGCGACGGGGAGGTTTAAACCATGGGTCGGATGAGGCAGTCGAGTAGTTCGATGCGTGGACAACCAGAAGGTTCGGGTGGTGGGGGATCGATCAAAGTGTCGGCGGACGCAGCCCTTATTGAACTGCGCTAAAGAGGGAAGGTTTAGGTCGCAGTGCAATTCGGCGCTCCGGAGCCGGACGTACCAGGGAGCGCCGGTTGCCCTGCGAAGAAACTGGTTTTGAAAGACTTGAAGCTTATGTAGGTGGGC